>CM065776.1:41551218-46551218 GCA_033296515.1 Macrochelys suwanniensis
TCCCTCTTCCCCCCCACTAGAGACTACAGCCCCCACTCCCTCTTCCCCCCCCACTAGTGACTACAGCCCCCACTCCCTCTTCCCCCCCCACTAGAGACTACAGCCCCCACTCCCTCTTCCCCCCCCACTAGAGACTACAGCCCCCACTCCCTCTTCCCCCCCCACTAGAGACTACAGCCCCCACTCCTTCTTCCCCCCCCACTAGAGACTACAGCCCCCACTCCCTCTTCCCCCCCACTAGTGACTACAGCCCCCACTCCCTCTTCCCCCCCACTAGAGACTACAGCCCCCACTCCCTCTTCCCCCCCCACTAGAGACTACAGCCCCCACTCCCTCTTCCCCCCCACTAGAGACTACAGCCCCCACTCCCTCTTCCCCCCCACTAGAGACTACAGCCCCCACTCCCTCTTCCCCCCCACTAGTGACTACAGCCCCCACTCCCTCTTCCCCCCCACTAGAGACTACAGCCCCCACTCCCTCTTCCCCCCCCACTAGAGACTACAGCCCCCACTCCCTCTTCCCCCCCCACTAGAGACTACAGCCCCCACTCCCTCTTCCCCCCCCACTAGTGACTACAGCCCCCACTCCCTCTTCCCCCCCCACTAGAGACTACAGCCCCCACTCCCTCTTCCCCCCACTAGTGACTACAGCCCCCACTCCCTCTTCCCCCCCCACTAGAGACTACAGCCCCCACTCCCTCTTCCCCCCCCACTAGAGACTACAGCCCCCACTCCCTCTTCCCCCCCACTAGAGACTACAGCCCCCACTCCCTCTTCCCCCCCCACTAGTGACTACAGCCCCCACTCCCTCTTTCCCCCCCACTAGAGACTACAGCCCCCACTCCCTCTTCCCCCCCCACTAGAGACTACAGCCCCCACTCCCTCTTCCCCCCCCACTAGAGACTACAGCCCCCACTCCCTCTTCCCCCCCCACTAGAGACTACAGCCCCCACTCCCTCTTCCCCCCCCACTAGTGACTACAGCCCCACTCCCTCTTCCCCCCCCACTAGAGACTACAGCCCCCACTCCCTCTTCCCCCCCCACTAGAGACTACAGCCCCCACTCCTTCTTCCCCCCCCACTAGAGACTACAGCCCCCACTCCTTCTTCCCCCCCCACTAGAGACTACAGCCCCCACTCCCTCTTCCCCCCACTAGTGACTACAGCCCCCACTCCCTCTTCCCCCCCCACTAGAGACTACAGCCCCCACTCCCTCTTCCCCCCCCACTAGTGACTACAGCCCCCACTCCCTCTTTCCCCCCCACTAGTGACTACAGCCCCCACTCCCTCTTTCCCCCCCACTAGTGACTACAGCCCCCACTCCCTCTTTCCCCCCCACTAGAGACTACAGCCCCCACTCCTTCTTCCCCCCCCACTAGAGACTACAGCCCCCACTCCCTCTTCCCCCCCCACTAGAGACTACAGCCCCCACTCCTTCTTCCCCCCCCACTAGAGACTACAGCCCCCACTCCCTCTTCCCCCCCCACTAGAGACTACAGCCCCCACTCCCTCTTCCCCCCACTAGTGACTACAGCCCCCACTCCCTCTTCCCCCCCCACTAGAGACTACAGCCCCCAATCCCTCTTCCCCCCCCACTAGAGACTACAGCCCCCACTCCCTCTTCCCCCCCCACTAGAGACTACAGCCCCCACTCCCTCTTCCCCCCCCACTAGTGACTACAGCCCCCACTCCCTCTTCCCCCCCCACTAGAGACTACAGCCCCCACTCCCTCTTCCCCCCCACTAGTGACTACAGCCCCCACTCCCTCTTTCCCCCCCACTAGTGACTACAGCCCCCACTCCCTCTTTCCCCCCCACTAGTGACTACAGCCCCCACTCCCTCTTTCCCCCCCACTAGAGACTACAGCCCCCACTCCTCTTCCCCCCCCACTAGAGACTACAGCCCCCACTCCCTCTTCCCCCCCCACTAGAGACTACAGCCCCCACTCCTCTTCCCCCCCCACTAGAGACTACAGCCCCCACTCCCTCTTCCCCCCCCACTAGAGACTACAGCCCCCACTCCCTCTTCCCCCCCACTAGTGACTACAGCCCCCACTCCCTCTTCCCCCCCCACTAGAGACTACAGCCCCCACTCCCTCTTCCCCCCCCACTAGAGACTACAGCCCCCACTCCCTCTTCCCCCCCCACTAGAGACTACAGCCCCCACTCCCTCTTCCCCCCCCACTAGTGACTACAGCCCCCACTCCCTCTTCCCCCCCACTAGAGACTACAGCCCCCACTCCCTCTTCCCCCCCCACTAGAGACTACAGCCCCCACTCCTTCTTCCCCCCCACTAGAGACTACAGCCCCCACTCCTTCTTCCCCCCCCACTAGAGACTACAGCCCCCACTCCCTCTTCCCCCCCACTAGTGACTACAGCCCCCACTCCCTCTTCCCCCCCCACTAGAGACTACAGCCCCCACTCCCTCTTCC
This sequence comes from Macrochelys suwanniensis, assembly GCA_033296515.1. Classification (NCBI taxonomy): domain Eukaryota; kingdom Metazoa; phylum Chordata; order Testudines; family Chelydridae; genus Macrochelys; species Macrochelys suwanniensis. Next base: position 41,553,649 of record CM065776.1, read on the forward strand.
CCCCCCACTAGAGACTACAGCCCCCACTCCCTCTTCCCCCCCCACTAGTGACTACAGCCCCCACTCCCTCTTTCCCCCCCACTAGTGACTACAGCCCCCACTCCCTCTTTCCCCCCCCACTAGTGACTACAGCCCCCACTCCCTCTTTCCCCCCCACTAGAGACTACAGCCCCCACTCCCTCTTCCCCCCCCACTAGAGACTACAGCCCCCACTCCCTCTTCCCCCCCCACTAGAGACTACAGCCCCCACTCCCTCTTCCCCCCCCACTAGAGACTACAGCCCCCACTCCCTCTTCCCCCCACTAGTGACTACAGCCCCCACTCCCTCTTCCCCCCCCACTAGAGACTACAGCCCCCACTCCCTCTTCCCCCCACTAGTGACTACAGCCCCCACTCCCTCTTCCCCCCCCACTAGAGACTACAGCCCCCACTCCCTCTTCCCCCCCCACTAGAGACTACAGCCCCCACTCCCTCTTCCCCCCCCACTAGAGACTACAGCCCCCACTCCCTCTTCCCCCCCACTAGTGACTACAGCCCCCACTCCCTCTTTCCCCCCCACTAGAGACTACAGCCCCCACTCCCTCTTCCCCCCCCACTAGTGACTACAGCCCCCACTCCCTCTTTCCCCCCCACTAGAGACTACAGCCCCCACTCCCTCTTCCCCCCCCACTAGAGACTACAGCCCCCACTCCCTCTTCCCCCCCCACTAGAGACTACAGCCCCCACTCCCTCTTCCCCCCCCACTAGAGACTACAGCCCCCACTCCCTCTTCCCCCCCCACTAGAGACTACAGCCCCCACTCCCTCTTCCCCCCCACTAGTGACTACAGCCCCCACTCCCTCTTCCCCCCCCACTAGAGACTACAGCCCCCACTCCCTCTTCCCCCCCCACTAGAGACTACAGCCCCCACTCCTTCTTCCCCCCCCACTAGAGACTACAGCCCCCACTCCTTCTTCCCCCCCCACTAGAGACTACAGCCCCCACTCCCTCTTCCCCCCCACTAGTGACTACAGCCCCCACTCCCTCTTCCCCCCCCACTAGAGACTACAGCCCCCACTCCCTCTTCCCCCCCCACTAGAGACTACAGCCCCCACTCCTCTTCCCCCCCCACTAGAGACTACAGCCCCCACTCCTTCTTCCCCCCCCACTAGAGACTACAGCCCCCACTCCCTCTTCCCCCCACTAGTGACTACAGCCCCCACTCCCTCTTCCCCCCCCACTAGAGACTACAGCCCCCACTCCCTCTTCCCCCCCCACTAGAGACTACAGCCCCCACTCCCTCTTCCCCCCCCACTAGAGACTACAGCCCCCACTCCCTCTTCCCCCCACTAGTGACTACAGCCCCCACTCCCTCTTCCCCCCCCACTAGAGACTACAGCCCCCACTCCCTCTTCCCCCCCACTAGTGACTACAGCCCCCACTCCCTCTTCCCCCCCCACTAGAGACTACAGCCCCCACTCCCTCTTCCCCCCCCACTAGAGACTACAGCCCCCACTCCCTCTTCCCCCCCCACTAGAGACTACAGCCCCCACTCCCTCTTCCCCCCCACTAGTGACTACAGCCCCCACTCCCTCTTTCCCCCCCCACTAGAGACTACAGCCCCCACTCCCTCTTCCCCCCCCACTAGTGACTACAGCCCCCACTCCCTCTTTCCCCCCCCACTAGAGACTACAGCCCCCACTCCCTCTTCCCCCCCCACTAGAGACTACAGCCCCCACTCCCTCTTCCCCCCCCACTAGAGACTACAGCCCCCACTCCCTCTTCCCCCCCACTAGAGACTACAGCCCCCACTCCCTCTTCCCCCCCACTAGAGACTACAGCCCCCACTCCCTCTTCCCCCCCCACTAGTGACTACAGCCCCCACTCCCTCTTCCCCCCCCACTAGAGACTACAGCCCCCACTCCCTCTTCCCCCCCCACTAGAGACTACAGCCCCCACTCCTTCTTCCCCCCCCACTAGAGACTACAGCCCCCACTCCCTTCTTCCCCCCCCACTAGAGACTACAGCCCCCACTCCCTCTTCCCCCCACTAGTGACTACAGCCCCCACTCCCTCTTCCCCCCCCACTAGAGACTACAGCCCCCACTCCCTCTTCCCCCCCCACTAGAGACTACAGCCCCCACTCCTTCTTCCCCCCCCACTAGAGACTACAGCCCCCACTCCTTCTTCCCCCCCCACTAGAGACTACAGCCCCCACTCCCTCTTCCCCCCCACTAGTGACTACAGCCCCCACTCCCTCTTCCCCCCCCACTAGAGACTACAGCCCCCACTCCCTCTTCCCCCCCCACTAGAGACTACAGCCCCCACTCCCTCTTCCCCCCCCACTAGAGACTACAGCCCCCACTCCCTCTTCCCCCCCCACTAGTGACTACAGCCCCCACTCCCTCTTCCCCCCCCACTAGAGACTACAGCCCCCACTCCCTCTTCCCCCCCACTAGTGACTACAGCCCCCACTCCCTCTTCCCCCCCCACTAGAGACTACAGCCCCCACTCCCTCTTCCCCCCCCACTAGAGACTACAGCCCCCACTCCTTCTTCCCCCCCCACTAGAGACTACAGCCCCCACTCCCTCTTCCCCCCCCACTAGAGACTACAGCCCCCACTCCCTCTTCCCCCCACTAGTGACTACAGCCCCCACTCCCTCTTCCCCCCACTAGTGACTACAGCCCCCACTCCCTCTTCCCCCCCCACTAGAGACTACAGCCCCCACTCCCTCTTCCCCCCCCACTAGAGACTACAGCCCCCACTCCCTCTTCCCCCCACTAGTGACTACAGCCCCCACTCCCTCTTCCCCCCCCACTAGAGACTACAGCCCCCACTCCCTCTTCCCCCCCCACTAGAGACTACAGCCCCCACTCCCTCTTCCCCCCCCACTAGAGACTACAGCCCCCACTCCCTCTTCCCCCCCCACTAGAGACTACAGCCCCCACTCCCTCTTCCCCCCCACTAGTGACTACAGCCCCCACTCCCTCTTCCCCCCCCACTAGAGACTACAGCCCCCACTCCCTCTTCCCCCCCCACTAGTGACTACAGCCCCCACTCCCTCTTTCCCCCCCACTAGAGACTACAGCCCCCACTCCCTCTTCCCCCCCCACTAGAGACTACAGCCCCCACTCCCTCTTCCCCCCACTAGTGACTACAGCCCCCACTCCCTCTTCCCCCCCCACTAGAGACTACAGCCCCCACTCCCTCTTCCCCCCCCACTAGTGACTACAGCCCCCACTCCCTCTTTCCCCCCCACTAGTGACTACAGCCCCCACTCCCTCTTTCCCCCCCACTAGTGACTACAGCCCCCACTCCCTCTTTCCCCCCCACTAGAGACTACAGCCCCCACTCCTTCTTCCCCCCCCACTAGAGACTACAGCCCCCACTCCCTCTTCCCCCCCCACTAGAGACTACAGCCCCCACTCCCTCTTCCCCCCCCACTAGAGACTACAGCCCCCACTCCCTCTTCCCCCCCACTAGTGACTACAGCCCCCACTCCCTCTTTCCCCCCCCACTAGAGACTACAGCCCCCACTCCCTCTTCCCCCCCCACTAGTGACTACAGCCCCCACTCCCTCTTTCCCCCCCACTAGAGACTACAGCCCCCACTCCCTCTTCCCCCCCCACTAGAGACTACAGCCCCCACTCCCTCTTCCCCCCCCACTAGAGACTACAGCCCCCACTCCCTCTTCCCCCCACTAGTGACTACAGCCCCCACTCCCTCTTCCCCCCACTAGTGACTACAGCCCCCACTCCCTCTTCCCCCCCCACTAGAGACTACAGCCCCCACTCCCTCTTCCCCCCCCACTAGAGACTACAGCCCCCACTCCCTCTTCCCCCCACTAGTGACTACAGCCCCCACTCCCTCTTCCCCCCCCACTAGAGACTACAGCCCCCACTCCCTCTTCCCCCCCCACTAGAGACTACAGCCCCCACTCCCTCTTCCCCCCCCACTAGAGACTACAGCCCCCACTCCCTCTTCCCCCCCACTAGTGACTACAGCCCCCACTCCCTCTTCCCCCCCACTAGAGACTACAGCCCCCACTCCCTCTTCCCCCCCCACTAGTGACTACAGCCCCCACTCCCTCTTTCCCCCCCACTAGAGACTACAGCCCCCACTCCCTCTTCCCCCCCCACTAGAGACTACAGCCCCCACTCCCTCTTCCCCCCACTAGTGACTACAGCCCCCACTCCCTCTTCCCCCCCCACTAGAGACTACAGCCCCCACTCCCTCTTCCCCCCCCACTAGTGACTACAGCCCCCACTCCCTCTTTCCCCCCCACTAGTGACTACAGCCCCCACTCCCTCTTTCCCCCCCACTAGTGACTACAGCCCCCACTCCCTCTTTCCCCCCCACTAGAGACTACAGCCCCCACTCCTTCTTCCCCCCCCACTAGAGACTACAGCCCCCACTCCCTCTTCCCCCCCCACTAGTGACTACAGCCCCCACTCCCTCTTTCCCCCCCACTAGAGACTACAGCCCCCACTCCCTCTTCCCCCCCCACTAGAGACTACAGCCCCCACTCCCTCTTCCCCCCCCACTAGAGACTACAGCCCCCACTCCCTCTTCCCCCCACTAGTGACTACAGCCCCCACTCCCTCTTCCCCCCACTAGTGACTACAGCCCCCACTCCCTCTTCCCCCCCCACTAGAGACTACAGCCCCCACTCCCTCTTCCCCCCCCACTAGAGACTACAGCCCCCACTCCCTCTTCCCCCCACTAGTGACTACAGCCCCCACTCCCTCTTCCCCCCCCCACTAGAGACTACAGCCCCCACTCCCTCTTCCCCCCCCACTAGAGACTACAGCCCCCACTCCCTCTTCCCCCCCCACTAGAGACTACAGCCCCCACTCCCTCTTCCCCCCCACTAGTGACTACAGCCCCCACTCCCTCTTCCCCCCCCACTAGAGACTACAGCCCCCACTCCCTCTTCCCCCCCCACTAGTGACTACAGCCCCCACTCCCTCTTTCCCCCCCACTAGAGACTACAGCCCCCACTCCCTCTTCCCCCCCCACTAGAGACTACAGCCCCCACTCCCTCTTCCCCCCACTAGTGACTACAGCCCCCACTCCCTCTTCCCCCCCCACTAGAGACTACAGCCCCCACTCCCTCTTCCCCCCCCACTAGTGACTACAGCCCCCACTCCCTCTTTCCCCCCCACTAGTGACTACAGCCCCCACTCCCTCTTTCCCCCCCACTAGTGACTACAGCCCCCACTCCCTCTTTCCCCCCCACTAGAGACTACAGCCCCCACTCCTTCTTCCCCCCCCACTAGAGACTACAGCCCCCACTCCCTCTTCCCCCCCCACTAGAGACTACAGCCCCCACTCCCTCTTCCCCCCCCACTAGAGACTACAGCCCCCACTCCCTCTTCCCCCCCACTAGTGACTACAGCCCCCACTCCCTCTTTCCCCCCCACTAGAGACTACAGCCCCCACTCCCTCTTCCCCCCCCACTAGTGACTACAGCCCCCACTCCCTCTTTCCCCCCCACTAGAGACTACAGCCCCCACTCCCTCTTCCCCCCCCACTAGAGACTACAGCCCCCACTCCCTCTTCCCCCCCCACTAGAGACTACAGCCCCCACTCCCTCTTCCCCCCACTAGAGACTACAGCCCCCACTCCTTCTTCCCCCCCCACTAGAGACTACAGCCCCCACTCCTTCTTCCCCCCCCACTAGAGACTACAGCCCCCACTCCCTCTTCCCCCCACTAGTGACTACAGCCCCCACTCCCTCTTCCCCCCCCACTAGAGACTACAGCCCCCACTCCCTCTTCCCCCCCCACTAGAGACTACAGCCCCCACTCCTTCTTCCCCCCCCACTAGAGACTACAGCCCCCACTCCTTCTTCCCCCCCCACTAGAGACTACAGCCCCCACTCCCTCTTCCCCCCACTAGTGACTACAGCCCCCACTCCCTCTTCCCCCCCCACTAGAGACTACAGCCCCCACTCCCTCTTCCCCCCCCACTAGAGACTACAGCCCCCACTCCCTCTTCCCCCCCACTAGTGACTACAGCCCCCACTCCCTCTTTCCCCCCCACTAGTGACTACAGCCCCCACTCCCTCTTTCCCCCCCACTAGTGACTACAGCCTCCACTCCCTCTTTCCCCCCCACTAGTGACTACAGCCCCCACTCCCTCTTTCCCCCCCACTAGAGACTACAGCCCCCACTCCCTCTTCCCCCCCCACTAGAGACTACAGCCCCCACTCCCTCTTCCCCCCCCACTAGAGACTACAGCCCCCACTCCCTCTTCCCCCCACTAGTGACTACAGCCCCCACTCCCTCTTCCCCCCCCCACTAGAGACTACAGCCCCCACTCCCTCTTCCCCCCACTAGTGACTACAGCCCCCACTCCCTCTTCCCCCCCCACTAGAGACTACAGCCCCCACTCCCTCTTCCCCCCCCACTAGAGACTACAGCCCCCACTCCCTCTTCCCCCCCACTAGTGACTACAGCCCCCACTCCCTCTTTCCCCCCCACTAGTGACTACAGCCCCCACTCCCTCTTTCCCCCCCACTAGTGACTACAGCCCCCACTCCCTCTTTCCCCCCCACTAGAGACTACAGCCCCCACTCCCTCTTCCCCCCCCACTAGAGACTACAGCCCCCACTCCCTCTTCCCCCCCCACTAGAGACTACAGCCCCCACTCCCTCTTCCCCCCACTAGTGACTACAGCCCCCACTCCCTCTTCCCCCCCCCACTAGAGACTACAGCCCCCACTCCCTCTTCCCCCCACTAGTGACTACAGCCCCCACTCCCTCTTCCCCCCCCACTAGAGACTACAGCCCCCACTCCCTCTTCCCCCCCCACTAGAGACTACAGCCCCCACTCCCTCTTCCCCCCCCACTAGAGACTACAGCCCCCACTCCCTCTTCCCCCCCCACTAGAGACTACAGCCCCCACTCCCTCTTCCCCCCCCACTAGAGACTACAGCCCCCACTCCCTCTTCCCCCCCCACTAGAGACTACAGCCCCCACTCCCTCTTCCCCCCCCACTAGAGACTACAGCCCCCACTCCCTCTTCCCCCCCCACTAGAGACTACAGCCCCCACTCCTTCTTCCCCCCCCACTAGAGACTACAGCCCCCACTCCTTCTTCCCCCCACTAGTGACTACAGCCCCCACTCCCTCTTCCCCCCCCACTAGAGACTACAGCCCCCACTCCCTCTTCCCCCCCCACTAGAGACTACAGCCCCCACTCCCTCTTCCCCCCCACTAGAGACTACAGCCCCCACTCCCTCTTCCCCCCCCACTAGTGACTACAGCCCCCACTCCCTCTTTCCCCCCCACTAGAGACTACAGCCCCCACTCCTTCTTCCCCCCCACTAGAGACTACAGCCCCCACTCCTTCTTCCCCCCCCACTAGAGACTACAGCCCCCACTCCCTCTTCCCCCCCCACCAGAGACTACAGCCCCCACTCCCTCTTCCCCCCCCACCAGAGACTACAGCCCCCACTCCCTCTTCCCCCCCACTAGAGACTACAGCCCCCACTCCTTCTTCCCCCCCCACTAGAGACTACAGCCCCCACTCCCTCTTCCCCCCCCACTAGAGACTACAGCCCCCACTCCTTCTTCCCCCCCCACTAGAGACTACAGCCCCCACTCCTTCTCCCCCCCCACTAGAGACTACAACCCCAATTCCTTCTCCCCCCCACGCCATTCCCCCACTAGTGACACAGCCCCCGCTCTTTCCCCCAAGCACCATCCCCTCAGGATTGCGGCCACTGAGGGACAAGTCGCTCCCCCACTTAGGGACCTGTGCCCCCCTACAGCAGCGTTCCCACCCCGAGAGCTCATCCCCGGCCCGGCCCGAGGCCATCAGCCGCCCGCACGCTGCCCCGTACCGGGTTGTTGGGAGGCAGGAGCCCGCCCCAGTCACTCTGCTCCCGGCGCTGGGGGAAGGGCAGCCCCGGCACCGACACTGGCATCCCCCTCCGCCGGGCAGCGCCAGCCGTGCCGCCTCCTCAGGGGGCGGCGCTAGTCAGCCCCGCCTGCCGGCGGGCCGCGCAGGGAAGGAAGGAAGCCCGGCGAGTAGGCCCCTATTGAGGTCGGACTTGCGAGGCGGGAAAGCGCCGGGAGCGCCACCGGCGGGGTGGGAGCGCCCCGGTCACGGTGGACGGGGCTCGGCCCTGGTTACCCGCCTTAGAGCTACGGTGAGCGAGCAGCACTCTCCTCACCCGCGACCAGGGCGCAGGGGCAGCCGGGGGAAAGGGGCAGGGGAGCGGCGGGGGTGACCGTTGGGAGAGGGGCAGGGGAGCGGCGGCTGGGGCGGGGGTGACCGTTGGGAGAGGGGCAGGGGAGCGGCGGCTGGGGGGTGGGTGACCGTTGGGAGAGGGGCAGGGGAGCGGCGGCTGGGGGGTGGGTGACCGTTGGGAGAGGGGCAGGGGAGCGGCAGGGGGTGACCGTTGGGAGAGGGGCAGGGAAGTGGCGGCGGGGGTGGCAGTTGGGAGGGGGCAGGGGAGCGGTGGCTGGGGGGGGTGACCGTTGGGAGAGGGGCAGGGGAGCGGTGGCTGGACAGGGGGAGCGGTGGCGGGGTGGGGGAGGGGTGACTGAGGCTTGGAAGCAGCATGCGTTGGGGGTGGGAGCCAGGGAGCAGTAACTCGGGGGTGGGGAGTGTGCATGGGCTGCCTCTGTCCCTCTCATGGGCGTTTAAATTCTCTGTTGAACTATTTCTCCTGCAGGTCATAACCCTCGAAGGAAGGTGGAGGGAAAAATGTGACTCACCAGGAAAATGAAACCAAGTGCTATGAAGATTAGCAACAAAGGACAAGTTACACGTAGGTGATGGTCTTTCGCCATGTGATCTTAAGCTATTATGGAAAGCAGTTCAAAGTGATTGTAAATCTCATTCAGTGTAAGGGATTTTTTTAACAAATTAATTTAGGTAAATTGCTAACTGGGAGCTGCTTTTCTCAAGTCCTTCAAATAACAAGAGGGCTACATTTAATTACTATCTGTGATGGGGCCTCAATCCAGCATTTTGTCTCCTGGGCTCAAGGGTCTAGGAGCATGGCACTAGTTCTAGGATTGAAGCCTGATGTTCCATTTCCTACAAATCTGTAAACATGTTTAATTTTATTTGGTCAGATAGTCCCATTTATTAACAAAAACTCAAACACAAAATGGATAAACGAATATCTCTGCTGTATTTGTAAACACCACCACCTTCCAGTAATTGAAAATTCAAAAGAAAGCTGAAATGGTTAGGTTTTTAAAACCTTTCTCTGTAATGTTGGAAGCGCAATACTGTTTTATGCTGATACATGAGAACAAAAGGTGAAACTGACTAGAAATAAGTTAAACTGGTTAGCCTGTTCATTGTACAAGTTGTCTGAAGTGCTGAACATAAGTAATTAGTAGATACATGGAAGAGTAAATTAGGCCTAAGCCCTATAAACTGCTCCATGCAGGCAGAGACCCCTTCCGCCATTGACATCATTAAACCTGGCAGCAGGTCCATCCTCCCAGAGCAGCTTGCAGGAATGAGGCTTTTGGTATTAAAAATGTATTTGTTTTGTTAATTTCTGGTATTAAAGTAACCTAGAAAAGATAATTGATATATAAATTATGTTAGTTACCTTGCATTTTCCCTTTAAGGTCCCACTCTTGCAAGTTGATTCACAGAGGATGAGGTCTTTTGGAGTCAGTGGGGCTCATGGGTGCATGGGTCTGCCTTTGCTAATGGGAGACAACTTGTGTGGATCATCTTACAGGATCATGGCCTTTGTGTGGTTGCAAGATAAAGTTAATCCCCCACTTTTTAAATTTTGAATTATATGATATGCTGGAAAGGTGGAGTTTTATGGTTTGATCTTTTTTGCAATCCGTACTCGTAACTCAAGTTAATCTATTGACATCTGTGACACTATTCATAGAAAGAAGAAACTAATCACAGGATTGGATTCAGTATCTCTAATCTCTTGAGTAAAGCTATTAATTTGCATGTTTAAGGGCGTAATCTTGCAATTATGTTTGTCTGGGTGGATCTATTGGGCTCCAGAGAGGTCCACGCAAACACATCCAGTTGAAAGGCTGGAACTGTATTGTGGTTTGTTTTGGGCAGAGGTGAAAGTAAGCCGGTCCGGTCCGGCGTACTGGCAAGAGCCAGTACGCTGTGCTGGACCAGACCGGCTTCCCTGGCAGTGATTTAAAGGGCCCAGTATTCCTGCCATTGCGGGGAGCCCCAGACCCATTAAAGCACCTCTGGAGCTCTGGCAGTGAGGCTCAGGCGGCACTTTAAAAGGCCCGGGGCTCCCCTCAGTGGCAGGTGTGAGCAGCAGCGGCAGGGCTCTGGCAGGGATTTAAAGGGCCCAGGGCTCCAGCTGCTGCGGGGAGTCCCGGGTCCTTTAAAGCGTCGCCGGAGCTCCGGCAGGGGGGCTCGGGCAGCACTTTAAAAGGCCCGTGGCTCCCCCCAGTGGCAGGAGCACCGGGCCTTTTAAAGCACCGCTGGAGCCCGGCTCCAGCAGGGATTTAAAATGCCCGGAGCTCTGCGGTGGCCGGAGCCCCGGGCCCTTTAAATTGCCTCTTCCTGTAGAGGCCACGCCCCCACCCAGGACTCCTGGTGTACCAGTAAGTCCTGTAAGTTACTTTCACCCCTGGTTTTAGGCATATGTTAAGTTACATGCTCTTCAAGGGGAAGAGCTATTTTTGTTGTCTGAAAGTTTTGCTGTTAAAACTAATATTGTGATAGACCCTTATGTGACTAGTCATGTGAATAAAGTTAAACTTATGTAAATGTTTGCACCCACCCATTGTTTGGGATACCACACATGAGAGTTTCCTGTAGGTGCTACCATAATACTATTGTAACATCATTTAATCATATTATGGCAGCACCTAGAGGCCTCCACCCAGTATGTTAGGCAGCGTACGTACATATAACAAGGGAAAATCCATGTCACAAAGGTTTTACAATCTAAATAGAAATGACTGACAGAGCAGAAGAAAAGACATTATTCATTTTAAAGACTTAGTTTTTGTATCTAGTATGTTTGCAAAATTTTAATCTGAAGTCCCATGGAAATAGTTCTTCCATGAACGACTGCAATATCACTTCTCTAAATGTTTTCTTCAGTGAGATATTACCGTAAATTTCTTTTGTGGTTTAGAAAATTGTAATTATTGAGTGGTTATTGGTTGTTTAGATCCAAATTCTTCCCTCATTTAGGACCCTATCCATTTCTCAATTATTTAAATAGGAGCTGGATTGAGTTCTTCTACCTGTTTAACAAATCTGAAGTCAAGTGACCGAACAGAAACTAGTCTTTAATCTTCTTTTTTGATATTTTGTTTGCCTTTAAATATGTGTTTTGCGGATAGCATACCCAAAAAAAAGTATTGCTACTTTAAGAGAATAGTAAAGAGAGGTACTTTCAGTTCCCAGAACATTGTGTGTGTCCTTGATGATACCAGTACATTTTCTAGTGGTGCATCATTACAAACACAATGTAATATTTGGCAAATTGGGTGGAAAGAAAAGAGGACATTATACTGCTAATGGTGAAAAAGAAAATCAACTGTAAAAGAGGCTTTTAACAGTAGAACTGTAAGGACTTAGTGGTAATATCCACTGAATTCACTGGAAATCTTTCTACTGCCTTCAGTGGGTTTTGGATCATGCCCTAAGAGAACAATTTGAATGAATTAGGCCCCACACTTGCAAATACTTACGCACATGTTTAACTTTAAGCTGTAAGTAATCCGGCTTGAGTCATTGAGAACACTTGTATGCTTAAAAGTTAAGGATATGCATCGGTGTTTGCAGGATTGGGGCCTTTGGTGGTTGCCCCCCTTTAATACTAGTGTCACTGTTTTTAAATTATTTTGGATAGGCATCAAAATATCTTCTGAAAAATGAAATAATGAACAAAACTTTAATATTATTTTAAAGCTAGGTGCTCTATTATTTTTAAGGTACTTTTCTTTCTTGTATGTTTTAGGGTCACAGTTCATCAAAAATATATCCTGTTCATGCAGAACCTTGGCTTATCTTTCCCCTACTCTCCCTACTTGAATTTGGCCTTAAAGAGGGAAATGTATTTTTATAAACACACAAGTACATAAAATATAATCCTATTCAAATTATATACCCTTTTGACAGCAGGTGGAACGCAAGGAAAAACAGAAAAAAATAAACCTTCTGTGAAAACTTTGAAAAAAGATACCACAAAGGCAGAGAAATCTAAATATAAGCCACTTACTGGAAAGGTGTTTTATCTTGATATTCCTTCTAATGTGATCTCTGAAAAATTAGAGAAGGACCTTAAGGAACTAGGAGGGGTAAGTTAAAAATCATATGTGTTTACAAAGTGGGAAAAATAATATGCAAGTCCTGGATATTTTTCCAGTACATTATCTTCTGTATATACATGGCAAAAAAAGGAATAATTGAAAAAATGTTGTCAAGTAATTTTATTTTCTATATGTTTTTCTCATTATTTATAATGAACCCTTAGCTTAACACTAAAAATAATTTTCTTATTCAATGTTTTTTTTTCTATGTTAATTGGAGCTGGTAGCATTGCCTATAAGATTACGGTCATCCAATACTTTCCATTTTAAGACCTTGTTTTCAGTTACTTATAACTTTGCCTAACTCTAAACTTTTTGGCTGAAATTTTCTGTGCTGGGTGTCTGTCTCAGGCTGAATTTTTATTTGAAAGTTTCTCTAATTGGGTTAGTTGTTTCCAAAAAATGAGAGTAGGGGAAAATATGTTGTTTTGCCCGTGTTTAAAACATTTTTACAACAGTTTCATTAAGACGCTCTGGTACCTCCATGCTTCAGAGTAGACTTTGGCAAGGAGGTCACACTGGTGCCAGGGATGTGCCTTTTGCTGTCCACATGAAATTTTGCTTAAATTTGGCCAAGTAATGAGCCTCAAAAAAATCTCATTTCAAAAATGCTCAGAAGAGACTTATTGGAGTTTGGTAGCTAAATTCTCCAAATATTTCATCAGCATGCTTCAGCCTAGAGCTGCAGGGGCTGGATAGTTCTTTCCCTGCAATTACTGCCCCTGACAGCATGGAAGAGCATCTCTTGTGTGGCCAGCACTCCTTGCTCCTGAGGCAGCGAGGAGGGGGAGGTGACCTGATTTGGATTCAGAGGGTTGGGGGTATAGTGATAAAAGTGTGGGGTGTTGCAGGAGCTAAAAGGTGGCTGGGGAGGTAGGTGCTGCGGGGTGGAGTGTTTGGATATGAGCAAACGGGAAGGAGCGGGGCAAGAGAAGGGGGTGGGTTGGATAGGATCAAGAATGGAAGTGGGCTGGAGCCGGGAAGCGAGGGTTTGGATAGGATCAGAGAGGGTGGGGGGCAAGAACAATGCCATCAGGGTGGGGAGTTGGATAGGAACAGAGGAGGGGGCAGGAGCCCAGGGGTGGATGGGAAGTGGGGGGGAAGGACAGGATGGGGGCACAGGGGCAGAATGACTAATAGCCACCACAGCATGCTCGCCTACAGAACCCAGGAGTTCTGTGTCTCTGCATTCCTCTGCTGTGAAAAGAGTTGTGAAACCCACTGGCAAAGTGCATGTCTCAGCCAGTTCTAGTGGCTGGTTTACATAGAGGATAACAGCCCTCTACTGCTACCAGTTATTCTGCTATCTTAAGAGGTAGTCTTTGCTTTAAATCTAAAGGTCCAGATTCCGCTGATGAACCAAGGTGGGGATCATTCTGCTTCCACTGGACAGAATTTCTTTTTAGTTTCCCCCCAAAAAACCTACTTTAAAAGAACATTAAGATTGCAAAGTCAAGCATTCAAAAGTTAGGAAATGCCAGAATGAACATTACTCATGCAACCTTAAATACAGACCCTTTGTACATAATGAAAATGTAGAATCAAATGAAGTAAAAATCTTAAATGAATCCACATGTTCCATAGAATCTCTATGGATAGTATTTCCATGCACTAATAAGAATATAACAATAGGGTTCTATTATCGACCACCTGATCAGGACAGTGATAGTGATGATGAAATGCTAAGGCAGATTAGAGAGGCTATCAAAATAAAGAACTCAATAATAGTGGGAGATTTCAGTTATCCCCATATTGACTGGGTACATGTCACCTCAGGACGAAATGCAGAGACAAAATTCCTCGATACTTTAAATGACTGCTTCTTGGAGCAGCTGGTACAGGAACCCACAAGGGGCGAGTCAACTCTTGATTTAGACCTGAGTGGAGCGCAGGATCTGGTCCAAGAGGTAACTATAACAGGGCCGCTTGGAAATAGTGACCATAATATGATAACATTTAACATTCCTGTGGTGCAAAGAACACATCAACAGCCCAACACAGTGGCATTTAATTTCAGAAAGGGCAATTATGCAAAAATGAGGGGGTTAGTTAAGCAGAAATTAAAAGGTAAAGTGACTAAAGTGAAATCCCTGCAAGCTGCATGGACACTTTTCAAAGACAGCATAATAGAGGCCCAAATTAAATGTATACCCCAAATTAAAAAACAAAGTCAAAGAACTAAAAAAGAGCCACCGTGGCTTAACAACCATGTAAAAGAAACAGTGAGAGATAAAAAGGCATCTTTTAAAAAGTGGAAGTCAAATCCTAGTGAGGTAACTAGAGAGGAGCATAAACACTGCCAAATTAAATTTTTCATTTTTAAAAGTGAAGTAATTTTTATTTTGAAGTGAGAGAGCTTTTTAAGCTGAGAAAAAGGTTTCTAATAAAAATACAATTTTAGCTGCTGATGCTGCATACATTTAGGCACATGCAGAGTGGAAATCAATGGGACTATTTATGAGAGTAAATTTGCATACTTGTTTGCAGGGTCAGGGCCTTCATTTTTCAATATTTTGGTTTTTTGCCTATAGCACTTTTGTAAAATTCAAATAAGAGATCCTACCAATGATGGCATTTCTTTTTGTAAACAGCATCTATAATTTAGTTCATTTATAAATTTTAATCTAAAGTTGCAATAGTACAGTTTTTCAACTTTGTTTTACAAAGTCTCAACCTGATTTAAATCAATTATTTTTTTTTTAAAAAATCAGATAATATCAATCATAATTTAAAGCAGTGATTTATTGGCTTGTCTCAGGATAGAACAAATAAAGGAAGAAAAATTAGTAATTTTTTAAAATTAATTGTGGATTAAGCCTCCCATACATAGGTACAACAGTGTATTATTACCTTATAGTAGTTCAATTATTTCTAAAACAGCTTGAAATTCATATGTAAATAACATTTGCTATAGTGGTATTCAGCTGAGAGTAGGTCAGGATTCCCACAAACTTTATAGGCCTTCTGTTGCTGAGAGCAAAAGTTCAAAATCAAATATAAGGAGGCAGACTGTTCAGAACTAATTTTGCATGTTTTTTAGCACTTAGAACAGGGGTGGGCAAACTACGGGCCGCATCCGGCCCGCTACGCGTTTTAAGCTGGCCCGCAAACCGCACCACACGGCTCCGCTCCAGCGTTCCAGACGGGACGCAGCGTTGGGCCCGCACCATGCGGCTCGGCCCCACTCCGGCGCTCCAGCCAGGGCCCAGGGTCGGGGTCCCACCACGTGGCTCGGCACCGCTCTGGCTGGGGTGCTGGGTCAGAGGCTGCACCACGCGGCTCACGGAAGCCACGGCATGGTCCCGCTCCGGCTCCTACATGCTCCAATGGGAGCTGCAGGAGCGGTGTCCTGCAGATGGACAGTAGCGTAGCCGGTGGGGGGAGTGGAAGTAGCGGCTGCTCCCCCTCTGAGCAGAAGCGGCGCCTTAAAAAGAAGCGGCACCTTTTTTTAAAGGGGGAGTGGAGCTAAAAAAAGGCGCTGTTTCTTTTTAAGGCACCGCTTCTTGCACTCACCTGGCAGCGCTCCAGCTAATCGGCGGCACTTCGGCGGTGGGTCCTTCACTCGCTCCGGGTTTTCGGCGGCACTTCGGCAGCGGGTACCACCAAAGACCCGGAGCGAGTGAAGGGACAGGACCTGCTGCCCAAGTGCCGTGCCGAACAGTTGGAGTGCCGCCGGAGCGCTGCTGGGTGAGTACAAGGGGAGGCGCCTCTTTTCAGCTCCACTCCCTCTGTGCTCTGGACCTGGCTACGCCACTGCAGATGGGGCAGCGTGTAGAGCCGCGCCTCCGCGTAGGAGCCGGAGAAGGGACATGCCACTGCTTCCGGGAGCTGCTTGAGGTAAGCACTGCTCGAAGCCTGCACCCACTGAGCCTCTCCCCTCGCTCCAACCCCTTGCCCCACCCCTGATTCCCCTCCCACTCTCCAAATCCCTTGATCCCAGCCCAGAGCACCCTCCTGCACCCCAAACCTCTCATCCCCAGCCCCACCCAGAGCCCGCACCTCCAGCCGGAACCCGCACCCCTGCCCCAGCCCTGATCTCCCCCCTCCTGCCCTCCGTCCCAGCCCAGAGCACCCTCCTACACCCCAAACTCCTGATCCCCAGCCCCACCCCATAGCCCATACCCACTCCCACACCACAACCCCAATTTTGTGAGCATTCATTGCCGCCATACAATTTCTATTCCCCGATGTGGCCCTCTGGCCAAAAAGTTTGCCCACCCCTATCTTAGAAATACTTTAATTTAATAATATTGTGGAGATTTACTATGCTATGTAATGTCAATGGTAATTTTTAATTATTATATTTTTATTACAAGTGCTCAAACTGTTTTCATAGTTAGGGTTTAAGTTTAATCTGAAGAGTTGTTCCTTTTCAATTCTTTCAAATTGAGGGATGTCAGAATTTTTTTACTCTGCTATTCTCTAGTTCTCTTGCCATCCTTTCCTTATTTGTCAGTTCTTCTGCTGGATCTGATTAGAAAGTAAAAATCAGCACACTTGTACTTAAGCATTTGTGAAACTGAGTAGGTTTGTGTGATTACTTACACTGCTCTTTCTGCTAGGAAAGCACAACTGTGCAATAGCACATATGCAGTCGTGATAACTTTTGCAAGATTCTTCTGATTTTGTAGGTTGTGTTCCTAAACTCCCAGAAAAGAAAAAATGTGGGATTCATGCAACCCCTATGTAAAAAAAAAACCCCTGTGTGTCCAGCTGAATTTCTTCCAGCTCTTCTCAGCAGTTTTCAGTATCTATCTTCTCTTCAACTATCCTTTTCTCTTTTTATATCTTTTCCCTTCAGTTTAGTTCAGTGGTCCACCCAGAATTCCCATTTTTTTCAACTGG
Organism: Macrochelys suwanniensis; assembly: GCA_033296515.1. Lineage (NCBI taxonomy): Eukaryota > Metazoa > Chordata > Testudines > Chelydridae > Macrochelys > Macrochelys suwanniensis. The sequence continues at coordinate 41,570,768 of CM065776.1, forward strand.
CTTTGTGCAATTATAGTTGGTTACAAATTGCTACAGGAGCAAGGCAAGATCATTCTACCTGTAAATCAAGTTAGAAAGTGCACTATGAAATCCTTGCTGTCTTTTACTGTCTCCATTCCATCTCTCTTTCCTTTCTGTTCCCTGTCTTTGTGTCCTGTTTTTACTCCTATGAGCCATACTTCTTCCTTGCCTTAACCCCTCTGCCCCTGTAAGCTTGCCCCAAAACACACAGGACTTTGTTAGTTTAGGCTCCAGTCCTGCAAAGGTTTATGTGTGTGCTTGTCTTTAGGCACATGAATAGTCATTAACTTCAGTGGAACTACTCGTATGTGAAGTTAAGCATATTTGCAGGATTTGGGCCAAAACTTACAATCTAAAAAAAACAACAGCAACATGGAATCATTAAGACAAAATTCAAATAATCACATTAACTTTTACTCTAATACTGTTGTCCTCTCCCTCCTCCCCCGCCCCCCCCCCCCGCACTAATCCTCTTATTGTTGCTATTCCATTCTTAGTGTCATATCTAAACAGTGGGGCCAAATTCTGCTCTCTATTATTACACTTGTAAGAATTTGGATTGACTTAATGACATCAGTGGAATTGCTTCTGATTTACAACAGTGTATCAGAACAGATTTGGCCATCAGATCATAAACTGTTCAGGTAGGGGGCTGGCTTCTTTCTGACTGAGAAGCACCGTGCACACCTATAGCACTGAAAAAAATGATTAAATTTTAACTAGTGAGATGCATTGTGCCTGCTTTACTACAACATTTGGAAAGTCAAAGTTGGTTAGCACTTTTTGGAAATTAACATAGCAATTATTTGATCACATGACTGCATTGTTGTGGAATACAGATTTCAACCTTTTAGAATATGATCGAAATCTAAATGTCAATAAATGTCATTTCCAAAGAATACATTAATTAAATATTTGCAAATACTCCTATTGAATTCTCAGTTAATTATTATAAATTCTGTGAAATCCTACTAAATCTTTTTTAATCCTCTTACGTTTTTGGTCCGAAGAAACAATTTGCTCCAAGCTCAACACAGGACATAGCTTTGACACAGAAAGCTGTGGAACTCCATGTAAAAGTTGGATTAGTTGAATTTGTATAAAAGAGCTTTGACAGTAAAAATGTTTCTATTCCCTATAATTGCAGCAGTTGATAGGAGCTGTGTCTGCTTTTCAGAAAGTTATAATGGCTACTGTTGTGTGAACTAATAGCATCCTACTGGGGAACTGTCAACTTGAATTGTGTTATATTGGCTATTGCAAGTTTAGGTGTTGTATGAAATTATTAGGGATGAAATTTCACAGCAATGTGATCTCAACTTGAAGGTGTCCCTTTGAATTTAACAGTATGTAATCTTTTTCTCTTCTTTCTTGTCCTTCTCTCCAACTCAGAACTTTTAAAATTATTTTTTTGGGAAGGATAAGTGCACAAGCAAGAGAAATGAAATGGGTATTATTTCTGTACTACTATTCTTGGGGGAAGCAGCATGGTCCCAGTTTTGTGAGATGCTTCGTGCTCTCAACTCCAGTTTACAGGTGTGATTCTTTGCTACTGTTTGTGGGTGTGCACTTGAAAGTAAATAAGTAGCTCTTCGCAGTCTGCTTGGGACTTAACTATCTTGAGCAGTTTTGTATCATCTGCAATTTTTGCCACCTCACTGTTTACCCCTTTTTCCAGATCATTTATGAATATGTTGATTAGGACTGATCCCAGCACAGACACCACTATTTACCTTTCTCCAGTCTAAAACTGACCATTTATATCTATCCTTTGTTTCCTATCTTTTAACTAGTTACCAATCCATGAGAGCACCTTCCCTCTTATCCCATGACAGCTTACTTTGCTTAAGAGCCTTTGGTGAGGGACCTTGTCAAAGGTTTTCTGAGAAATCTATGTACACTATATCGACTGGATCATCCTTGTCCACATGCTTGTTGACCCCCTTCCCCCCGCCCCCGAATTCTAGTAGATTGGTGAGGCATGATTTTCCTTTACCAAAAACATGTTGACTCTTCCCCAACAAATTATGTTAATCTATGTCTGACAATTTTCTTCTTTATTAATACAATTATGTATACTCATTATTTTCTTTAAACTTCTCAAATTGCAATTCCGTAATCTCATTTTGTAGCAGTTTGAATTCTTTTATTCAGAAAGAATGACAGGTACGCCATTATAAATTGTGCTGGTTTTATTTTACAATTATGCACGAAAACCTTACATTGGAAGAACATTATTAAGGTTGTTGTCAGACGGCTACCGGTGTGGTGCTCTGCTCTGTTCAATGTTGATATCAGTTGGCTGTGTGCGTGTGTTCCCTCTGTGTGCGGCCCCAGCTCTGCGCAGATAGCTGACACAGCAGACCCCGAGAGAACCCCCAAAGACCACAGACTCTGATAAGGTACGAAGGCACCCGGCCAGGTTTATTGTTCAAACGAAGCACAGTGATGTATGCCTGGTAGAGTCTATCAGGAACTTACGAATTTGTGCTCCCTGACAATGGACCGGCTCAGTCAGTGGTGGGACTTTCCACTGCCCCCTAGGCCAGACAAAGAGACCGCCCCAGGGCTGCATTCTTATACACAGGTACAAACAAGTTACACATCACTTCTGACGTATTGAAGTGCAACCCTTCTACGTAACAAGGTACAACCCCTCTACGCAGTAAGGTGCTGCCTCCTACCTTGTACATGTTGGTTCGAACAAAACAACTCTATCCATCATATTACCCTTTTGCCCCTGTCCTTGTTATCTATGTGGATGGTATAAGAATGTTCTGGTATCCAATACATATTTGTGCAACAGAATATGTTTATGTAACATCAGCCCTTTCCTTGCCAGCTCCTGTGAGCAGGGCCTGCCTCTGGCTCACAGCTTAACTTTGCTTTATGTTAGCAAAGTCTTGACCATTACTTTAGCTCAGGCCTTAGGCCTCATACCAGGCCACTGATACCAAGGGATTATGCTTCAGGGCCTCACCTTACTACAAAGGTTAGAAAGTCAAGCACTCTAAAAATAGGAAATGCAAGAAGTAATGTTGCCTGTGCAAACTTAATTTAGCCTCTTTGCACATATGCATTATGATAGTCTTTAATTGTGTGATCATAATTTTTGTATAGGGTCACTGTATCATTCAGTGCATAAGATGAACAGTTCTCACTTAATGACCAGCTACTCAATAATTTTGTTTTATCCTGATTGTTCAGTGTGAGGCCATCCTTATTTACTGCACAGTATTCAAATCCTGCTCTGAAGACAGAATTATTAATTTCCTTATGGGCTTTTGAATGGTTCTTATCACTGTGGTATCTGAGGGCTTCATACTTAAGGCTAAGATTTTCTCACAGAAGTAATGGAATCCGTGAGTTCCGGAGACCTCTGTGACATTTTCCGCTTCATCCCCGGGTCAGCGGTGCCTCCCGCAGCTTCCAGCCGCCACAGGTGGCAGAGGGGACCTCGGAGCCCTAGCCACTCTGGGTACTGGACCCTCCTCCCTACCCACTTTGTCACAGTTATTTTTAGTAAAAGTCAGGGACAGGTCAAGGGTTTCTGTGAATTTTTGTTTATTGCCCTCCTTCTATATCCTTTCCCATCCCCCCTGGTTTCCAGTCCTCTTGCCTAGACAGTCCCACCACCCAGGCTCCTTGACAATCTCATTCTCCTTCCCAGCGCATTTTTCCCTGGCTCCCAGTCCCAGTCTCCCCAGCCTGGCTCCCAGTGTCCTTGCCCAGCTGCTCTCCATCTCCAACCCAACTCCCAGGCCCAGTTTCCCAGTCCTCTCCTCCTGCCAGCCTCCAATCCCAATCTCCCCAAAACCTTTCAGGCTATTTGTCCCAATCTCCAGTTAGACACACCCCAATCTGACTCTTGCATTCAAATCGGGCATCTTTTTTTCCTCCATGCTGCCTGGCTGTTATCAGGGAGGGCATTTAGGGTGCAGGAAAGGCAGGGTCCCTCATTTAAGTTTTGGGGACCATCCCCTGGGCCATAATAGCACAGAGCTGCAATTGCAGGGATAGTCGTACTCCAGCCCCCTGCCGCACTGAACAGCAGCATATTGTGGACAAAATCTTCAGGGAATTTAGTCCCAAAGTTTTTGGTAAGTTTCCACTGAGCATATGTGAACTGCGATTGTTCAAAGTCTTAGAATTTAGCTAATTTGGGCAGATTTTCATGTGGATGGCAAAATGCACATACCAGACACAAAGGTCACCCTGGCTAACTTTCAAGTCCCTGCTCCAAAGCAAGAGGGCGCTAGAACTACTCAAGAAGTTGCATGGGCAAAACTTATTTTTCTTTAACCTCATTCTTTGAAATTGTTCAATCGTTTTGAGAAAATTCAGCCTGAGACAAGCAATTTTGGAAATTTTCAGCCTGAATATTTAAGTTGGTCAAAGTTACAAGCAACTGAAAACAGTGTTTATCACCCTTAATTATAGGCAGTACTACCTACTGATTTCACTATTGTTAATGCAGCATTTTCTAAACTGCAGTTAAGACACGTAAGGATATTTTATTGCTTCTTGGTTGGTTAAATAAATCAAAGAGCATATGATTGAGATAATTACTCACTTTTTTTCTTTTAAATTTAGAGAGTGGAGGGATTTCTTAGCAAAGATATCAGCTATCTGATTTCTAATAAAAAGGAAGCAAAATTTGCTCAGGTTCTTGGACAAATTTCTCCAGTCCCAAGCCCAGGCTCTGCACATACGGGCGGAAATAGTTCACCTCATCCCAGTAGCAGAAGAGATCGACATGATGGAAATTCATTTAAGATGGTGGATACAGTAAGTTTCTTGGGGAAAATTCTGCAAATCAAGTGTGTCCGACCCCACCTACTCATACCATCTTCCGTTATTTTGTTTTCTAAAGGCTGTGTAAACTGTGGAGCTGAGATTGACTTGGTTCAACATAACAAACATAGTTTGAAACAGTTTAAAACTAATTCTGATAGTTAAATATGGCTTAACCTGCCTAAGCTAGAGTGTGTTTCCCAAAAATAAAGTTCAAATATTGGCTCTTTCCATACTGAAGCCAACTATGTTTAAACCAAATTTTTGAAAACTGTTTAAGCAGTTTTCTAGCAGAGGGTGGCCAAACAACAATATCATTAACAACTTTGAAACAGTGTAATTTAAAATGATTCAGAACACAGTTTGATCCCTAATGTGAACAAGACCTGCAATGGCATTTGCCATTGCCAACATTCTTTAGAAACCCAGGAATTGCAGCTACATATGTAGAGCCTTTTTAACATCATTCTACATGATTTTGCTAGTGGAAAGATTTTGTGTGATACAGTCAATCCACTTTCATTATCTTATCAACACTAGTAGAAGATTTTTGTAGCTGTATTGGCATCTAGGAAATAAGCACACAAATCAAATATTGTAAACCTGTCTGTTTTCAGCGGTCAAATGTTTTTTGCTACAGAATGACTTTAATAGTCCTCAGGCCCTTTCTCTGAGCACTGCACTGATTTCCACCAAGTTTGTAACACGATTGACTGAGCAAGTTTTATGTCCACATGTGACACAGTTAGATACTATGTGGGCATACCATGTCTGATCCCTACTTAGGAATAGGATTATGACCTGAGGTGGTGAAAAACTGAGTTTTCTGGCTGCTGGCAGCTGTGAAAAATCTGAAAAAGAAATTAGCTTGAACCAATCCTAAAATTCCAGAAAATATCACTGAATTGAAAAAAGTTGACAATTTCATTTCAAATTGAACAAAATGTTTTGTTTGACCCCAAACTAACCATTTTGTTTCTGGGCACGTTTTCACATATAAATAAATGAAATGAAGGTCTAGATTAATGATATGGGGGGGGGCGCCCACCTTGTAATGTTTAGTCCAGTGGTTAGTGCACTTATCTGGAATAGGGGAGACCTGGGTTCAGTTCCCCACAAGTGAGGTGAAGAAGGGATTTGAACTTGGGTCTCTCATGTTGCAGGAGAGCACGCTAACCCCTGAGCTATCAGGTAGTCTGCAGCGGTTCTTTCTCATTGTCTCCTGTTGGTGGTGTTCCACTTTGTAAAAAATACTTGAATAGCCATTAGGCCAGAGAGAATGATTCTATATCCTGGTGGTTTGGGCACTTGCCTATGTGGTGGGAGATCCCTGCTCTAATGCTTTGATCTGTTTTTGGCTGAAACTATTTGGGAAATTCCTATCAAATCCACAAATAGTTTTGGATCAACCGAAACTGCATTTTTCAACACACAAACTATATTAGTCCAGAAAAGTTCATCCTGCACTAGTTAGGATACACAAGCCAGGTTGCAGTACTTTCTAATATGGTTATTCTCTGTAGAAGGGGACACTTAATCTTGTGTGTGTAACAGGTTACCTAGCATCCCTACCTTCCTAAGTCTCTGTTCATTACTAAGAAATGTGGTCATACAGTAGGGGAGTTGGAGGTCTTGCAGTGGGAGAGGTCAGGGTAGGAGTGGGACTTGACAGCTAAGGAGGATTCCTGACATGAAAAGCTCTGGAAAAAAGCAGCAGCAGAGCTGGTCATCCTACAGGTGCCTGGGGGAGAACTTTCTCTCTGGTGTTTAGCTTCTAATAAGTATTTGAAATGTCTTATGCCCATAGCTGAATATCATAATTTCCTTGAATATCTATTGAAGCGTATCCCTTATCAGGCAGTTGCACATTGATACACATTGTGAAATCTGCCTTTGCAGTAAACAGTACTGGAAGCTTAGGCAAAGACTGTATTGTTAAACTTTGCTGGCTCTAATAGAGGACATGAAAACTGGTAACACTGATTAACCACATCTTTATGTTTTCAGTATTTGTTGATTATTTTCTGTAATCGATAGTCTCAAAATAATCACTGAAAAAATTCCAGAAATCAAAGACATTTCACAGTCCTAACACTGAGCAACTGGGGCTATGAAAACATTCATAAATTCAGGATTTTCAAAATCATATTTGACAATTAGGATGGGGTTAATTCTTTGCTATGTGTCCCTCCTGCTTGGAGGTGCCTTAGAATGTTTAGAATCTGAAATACAGGAACTCCTAATTTAAAGTCATCCCGGTTAACGTTGTTACGTTGCTGATCAGTTAGGGAACATGCTCATTTAAAGTTGTGCAATGCTCCCTTCTAACGTCCTCAGCTCTCCAGCAGGCTATCAATTGCCAGCAGTTCAGCTGTTCCTTCCCCCACTGCCATGTGCTGCTCCTGCCCTCTGCCTTAGAGCTGCTCCCTGACACTCCTGCTTGCTGTGGGGGGGGAGGGGAAAAAGAGGGGGCTAATGGGGTGTCTCCCTCCCCCCTGCTCCTGCACCCCACTTACCCCATCTTCCATAGAGCAGGGGGGATACACGATGGAGGGAGCTGCTGCCTTAGGCAGCAGCTGCAGGCTTGCTGATCTAATTAACAAGGTAGTGTACTTCTGACCCCACTCTTGAAACCTAATTGGAAATGTGCATCTCTATCTCTCAAACAAACACACCTGTGTGTCTGTCTGCCCTCCCTCCTTTCCTGCTGCCTTGAAGAGTGTGAGAGTTAACTCTTGAGGGCTCAATGGAGTGCTAGTTCATCATTTAGCAGTAAGGCATTCCCTGGGAAATATCCCACCCTCTGACTCCACCACCTCAACCAAGCTTCACAATCATCATCGCTGTGTACCAGTATTACATTGTAAACTTATACTGTGTGTGTGTCTGTGTGTGTGTGTGTATGTATGTGTGTATATATATATATATATATATATACACATATACACACACACACACACACACACACACACACACACACACACACACACAGTATAAGTTTACAATGTAATACTGGTACACAGCGATGATGATTGTGAAGCTTGGTTGAGGTGGTGGAGTCAGAGGGTGGGATATTTCCCAGGGAATGCCTTGCTGCTAAATGATGAACTAGAACTCCATTGAGCCCTCAAGAGTTAACTCTCACACTCTTCAAGGCAGCAGGAAAGGAGGGAGGGCAGACAGACACACAGGTGTGTTTGTTTGAGAGATAGAGATGCGCATATATATAAAGGGCTAATATGGCACTACCTTCTCTAGAATTTCACCCAGGCTGTTGATGATACCGTGCCAAAATTTTGTTCCTTAGAAACATATTGCTAGTAACTCTCATGGAAGTGGTCTTTCAATATTGCAAACTATTAACAGTGAAAATACTGAGCTTTTAGGTATGTAGATCCCAACAGCACTCTGCAAAAAGGGTGCTGATTTTCAGCATCTGATTGATGAATGAAAATTGATAGAAAATGGTAGCATGTTAAGTAATGCAGATTAACACACGATGGTTTTAATATACAGTATTTTGTTGGTTTAATAAAGGGTGTGTGTCAAATACCTCTACAATTTGTACAAAAAGCTAAATTTTAACATGTTTCACTGTCTGAAATGAGCACTAATGGTTGCATACAATAAGCAAAGTTTCTTTTAATTTAGGTACGTTTGAGTAGAGGAAAATCTTTAGTTGAAAAAGCTATCAAAGAACAGGTAAGCTGAGCGGTCCATAAATTTAGATTTAGTAATGAAAATTACTCTTATTATTCTGAATAGTAGTGAACATTGCAGAAGTAGAGTAGTGATCTAAGGGAAAATACACTGATGGGAAGTACAGACAGATGTGCTGTGCTGTTTCTCACCATCACTCTACCTTCAGGACTGGTTGTAAGACACACCTGTTTTTCCATTTATTTTCTGGAGACTTCGGGAAGGAGAGAAAAGATCTGTTTTTAAAGGTTTATGTCTAATAATTGATATTTTATCAAGCTCCGCGCATTGCCTGTAGTTAATGCACACAGAATTTGAGACATGTACATGAAATCAAAATGATATATGAATAAATTCAGCAGTTTTAGAATCCCCAGTCGATAAATCATATAACAATGTGAGTAACATGGGCTTTATGGAAGCCAAATATCCTCTGGATGGAAAGATGCTGTGACATGAAGATTGTGAAGGCAGTTGAGGCAAGTGAAAGTCATCCTTATCTTTTGGCAGAAAACTGCGAGAAAAGACCATGTCTTGACCTCAGCTTTTCTTAGTCTTGCTTTACATCAAACCTTTAAATGTATTGCTTTTATTAAATATCAATAATGCTTATTGTTTGCAGGAATTAATCCCTTCAGGTAGTATACTATCCAATGCCTTGAGTTGGGGAGTGAAAATACTTCATGTTGATGGTAAATATATTTGTTTTATAAACTTTTAGTCAAAACATGTGAAATTCATTTTAATTAAATCACTGACAAGATTTGTTATTTTTCAAAAGTATTATTAAAAACAACAAATAACTTCAAGCATACAAAAAAGCAATTTGTCTAAATATAAATTCTCTCCTTTTTTGAAAGATATTAAAAATTATCTTGAGCAAAAGAAAAAGGAGCTCTACCTGATCAAGAAAGCAAGCATTTCAATCAACGATGTGGTAAGTGAGTCCTTTCTAACTTAATGAAATAATTATTATCAATGACAAATATTGTAGGCAAGTTAAATAGTTCCTTCCAAGATGCTGGTTGATTTTATTTAACTAAACTCTTACTCTCGAGTTTATGTATTAATTTTCTGATAACTGGTATGTCTTGTGGGCCCTCAGTCATTTTTTAAACCAAATCAGTTTAAAAATCAGAAGGGAAATGCTTGCTATATGTTTGACGAGCATCATTTTTTTTCAGATAAATTTGTAATATCCTTAATCTCTTTAATAATATCCTTAGTGTCTCTAGTTCACTGCTCTGAAAAAAGTATGTCTAGGAGCCAGTAGCAGTAAAGTTTCTGAAAGGGCCATTCCCTCTCCACCAAGCTAGAGTAAACTGGGGACTGCTCTGTTTACTAAGGGCCCCACAAGCCAGAAAATTGTGATTTTTGTCATGCCTTAAGGGTATCCCACCCATGGCCATCTTTTCCCTGCTATGGATGTGTAAGACCCTCTACTTTTATGCCACTGAAGGATCCCAGTTGCACTGGGGTGATCTTTCCAGAGCTAGATAAGCAGTGCAGCTCAAAGTGACGACTGCATAGAAAAATTTGGCCTAGAGAGTGTGACTCTTCCCAGTTTGCACAGCAAAAGTCTCCTGGTTCCCAGTGTTCTCACTGGAGTACAGTGTCTTCATGCTACTCCAAGGGTAGTGTAGAGCCAACATATAACTTTTTATTGGTCCCCCCAGTTCCTGGTTTATGATCTGCCTAACTCTATTTAGACTACTGTTATTTGGCTGGTAGCTTTATATTTTTAATTAAGGCAGTGAATTTTTATGGATGCCCAGTCCACCTGATCTGTAGTATGTAAAAAGCAGACCATATTGTACATGGTGCCCTGGAATTCAGTACAAATTAACTTTTTGGAGCCTCTTGGAAGCCTTTGCTGAATCTCATGAGTGTATCAATTTTCCTTTCGGGGTCTTGTAATGGCCTGATTTCTTTCAGTAATACAAAATGTAGTGTTGAGTCAGTATCTTGCCACATTCCAGGTAGTCTTAAATAGAGCTACAACTTGAGGAGGTTAGGGAATCTGAGTATTTGTTTTTTAACCAATAAATGTAAGGACTTAATATTTTGAAATTTGAAAATATTTCCTGTAGTACAGCCTTGATTTGCTAAAATAACATGGAATAACTGTGTCTCTTTTAATCACGTAAATTAGTAACATTTTTATGCAACTAGCCATAAATGTTATGAAACCAATAAAGTTGCCTCCTACAATTTTTAACAGCATTTTTACCTGTTGTTGTTGTCTCCATTTACAATAAAACAGTATTGCAAAAATACCATGAATATCCATCAGCCAGTTTTCACATGAGTCTTTACCATGATGGTTATGAGGAAAAAGACTGAGATTTTATTCATTTGTTAAAAAATTACTGTTGAATAGCAGAATTTTGCAAAGCTGTAATATTTCTTTGAGAAATAGATATGACAGATTTTCAGAATGTTCATGTGCCTAATTTGCATATCAGCTAATCATTATTTCACACAAACATGCACACACAGTTTTAGGAATCTTCCATTAAATGTTGAGGTTAAATAGAAACAATATTCAAACATTCTTTTCTTTTAACTAGGGGAAACGATATGGTGGTCAGAAATCAAAAAGTAAGTATTTTGACACTTGTTGAGGTTTATATGTTGTCTTGTTTTCTGAATGCTGAAAAATACACTGTTTGTCTGGGGGAGCATCCTTGGCATACTCTTAATCTAGTTGGTCTGAGAAAAGTGTACAAAAATATCTCATGGTAATAAGTTTATGGGCAGATATTCAAAAAAAATCATCTGGATGTCTGTCTATACATGTAGTTTGTTGTGTGACAGACCCAGACAAGTGGGATACAGAAATCTCATAGAAGGCAAATATACTGGCCATTGGATTAATAGTTTTCTGTTCCCTGAGTGACCAGAGCAGGGGCTGCACTAGAACAAGCAGGAACTTTCTGGAACCAATTTAAGACAGGCAGGCTAATTAGGACACCTGGAGCCAATTAAGAAGAACCTGCTAGAATCAATTAAGACAGGCAGGCTAATCAGGGCACCTGGGTTTAAAAAGGAGCTCACTTTAGTTTGTGGTGTGGCGTGCAAGGAGCTGGGAGCAAGAGGCACACAAGGAGTTGAGAGGGAGAAGAGTTGAAGGACTGAGGAGTACAAGCATCCTCAGACCATCAGGAGGAAGGTCCTGCAGTAAGCGTAAAGAAGGTGTTGGGAGGAGGCCATGGGGAAGTAGCCCAGGGAGTTGTAGCTGTCACGCAGCTGTTACAGGAAACCCTATAGACAACTGCAATCCACAGGGCCCTGGGCTGGAACCCGGAGTAGAGGGCGGGCCCGGGTTCCCCCCAAACCTCCCAACTCCTGATCAGACACAGGAGGAATTTGACTGTGGGTTCTACCAGAGGGGAAGATCTCTGAGGCGATCAAAATCCGCCAATAAGCGCAGGATTCACCAAGGTAGAGGAGGAACTTTGTCACAGTTGTTATAATAATAAGTTTATTGTTGGGTGGAATGAAATATTTTGATTTTTTTTTTTCTCCCCTGTTGAGCAGGTCGACTGAAAAATCCATTTGTGAAGGTGGAGGACAGAAGCTGGTAAGTGCTATTTCTGGATGGGAGGGGTTGCTGTTTTACTCTCTAATATGCTCAACAAACTGAATCATTTGAAAACACATGATAGTCTTTCTGGATGACTGATTGGATTACTGCTTCTTGGACTTGCTGACTTCAGATATAATCAACCTCCAGGAGAACCCAGAGTCTTTGATTGGAAGTGCATGTTTATTCACTGAACTAGTGATAATGCATCACAGGCTGTATCTATACTACAAAATTTGGTCAACATAAGTTACATCATCTTACCTCCGTCAGCTTTTGTATATCGCTCGGGTGTGCATACCTGGCTATTTGTGTCAGCACTGCGCATCCTCACCACAAGTGGTTGCATCAGTAGTAAATGCAGTTTACCTGGGAAAGGTTATCCCATTGTCCTGTGCCATCATCCAGCTCAATGCCTCGTGGGACATTTTCACTGCTTTGTTGGATACCAGCAGTTTGCCCAGGGATTTCTGGGAACTAGGGGTCAAATTCCCCCAGTGCAACTTTTTCCATTCCACAATTTTTGCCCCATTTTTAAAGTTCCCAAAATCCTGCGTGTCCTTTTTAATCTTTACCAGAAGCCTGGACCCTGCACAGCTCAGCACAATTCTAATAACCATTACTAATTAGAGGATCCACAATTCTTTTGTATTTGTGGAACTTCAGTGAATATTACTATAACTGGTGGTATTGTGAGGAAGAGGAAATGTTCAAGGATGATGAATGGGTGATGATGGACACAGAATAAAAATGTCAGGTTGTTTCTGGCATTCATGGAGCAACTCCATCTGGTAGATGGTGCTTCTGAGCCTGAGAAACAAGCACTGAGTTGTGGGATCATATCATAATGCAGATTTGGGATAATGAGCAGTAGCTGCAGAACTTTTGAATTCAATAGACTATGTTCCTGGATCTGTGTGCTGAGCTTGCCACAGCCCTCCAGTGCAGAGACACCAGAATGAGAGCTGCATTGACAGTGGAAAAGCAGGTGGCAGTTTCACTCTGGAAGTTTGCAATGTCAGATTGCTAACGATCAGTGGCCGGTCAGTTCAGAGTTGGTAAATCCAATAGGGTCCATTGTCATCGAAGAGTGCAAGGCCAAAAAGTATATCTCACTGCACAGGACTGGGACTCTCGTCAGTGTGCGGGAAGTAGTAGCTGGATATGAAGCAATGGAGTTCCTGAACTAAGGTGTTGCCATAGATGGGCTGCATATCCCTTTTCTGGCACCACCCTACCTTGCCAATGAATACATAAACTACAAAGAGGTGCTTTCCCATGATTATGGCAGCCCTGGTGGAGTGGATTATCTGGAACGCTTCAGTGATGTCAGTGTGGGCTGGACAGGGAAAGTGTATGGGCACATATCTTAACACAGGACTTTTCCAAAAGCTGCAAGCTGGGACATTCTTCCCTGACTGGCGCATTCCCGATGGTGATGTTGAAATGCCAGTAGTGATTTTGGGGGACCCAGCCTACCCTTTGCTCCCTGGCTCATGAAGCTGTACACTGGCTACCTCAAGAGCACCAAAGAAAGTTTCAGCCATCGACTCAGCAAGTGCAGGATGACATTGAATGTGCTTTTGGTAGTTTAAAAGATCGCTGGCATAGTTTAATGACTAGACTGGATTTCAGTGACTCAAACATTTCTATTGTTGCTGCATGTTGTATATCACATAATATTGGTGAGATGATTGAGAGAGGCAATTGGCTGGTGGGAGTGGGAGTTGGTGAGGTGGACCAGCTGGCTGCTGAATTTGAACAGCCAGCCACAAGTGCTGTTAGAAGAGCCATCTGTGGGGCTATGCAGCTGAGGGAGGCCTTAAAAGAATATTTTAAGTCTTCCATAGTAGTGTTGTGTAATGCTTTTATGAGCTACTGAACTTAAATATGGGCTGATTATTGGCTCCTGATAATTTTGTAATATAGCATTTATGCTTGTTGCAAACTAATAAATATACTTAAGTTTCGTTATGTTCCAGAAAAATGCGACTTTAAGCGAAATGATGTTAAGCGAATCCAATTTCCCCATAAGAATTAATGTAAATGGGGGGGGGGGGGTAGATTCCAGGGACACTTTTTTTCACCAGACAAAAAACTATATATTGTGTACGTTTTACACAAACAATTTAATATTGTTCACAGCAATGATGAAGCTTGGTTGGGTGGAAGAGGGTGGGGTATTTCCCAGGGAATGCCTTGCTGCTAAATGAACTAGCACTCGGCTGAGCCCTCAAGGATTAACAAATTGTTGATGAGTGTGAGAAGCTATATTAACAAGGCAGCACAAATTGAGAGGGAGGGGAGACAGCATAGCAGACAGAGACAGACACACACCTTGTGTGTGTGGGGGAGAGAGAGAGAGATGCACACTGCTCCTTTAAGTAAGCTGTCTCACTCTTAAATGCATTGTCTGTTTAAGTGGATCAGGAAGTTGAGACAGCAGTTGCTGCCCCAAGCTCTCTCTCCGTCTGTGTCCCACCCTGCTCTATATGGAGAAGGGGTAAGCGGGGTGCAGGGGGGAGGGGGACACCCTGACATTAGCACCCCCTTTCCTTCTCTTCCCCCCACCCCTCCGCACAGCAAGCAGGAGGCTCCCGGGAGCAGCTCCAAGGCACAGGGCAGGAGCAGCACGTGGCAGTGGTGGGAGGGACAGCTGAACTGCCGTCAATTGATAGCCTGGGCAGCTGCAGCACAGGGAATTTAGGGGAGCGGAGAGCTGATAGGGGGGCTGCTGGTCCACCCTGGTTACAAGCCCCCACCAGCTAGCTCCAACGGGCTGCTCTTCCTGCAAGCAGTGGACAAAACAGGAGGCTGCCAAACGACGTTAGAAGGGAGCACTGCACAACTTTAAATGAGCATGTTCCCTAATTGATCAGCAACGTAAGAATGAAACAACGTTAACCGGGACGACTTTAAGTGAGGAGTTACTGTGCCTTGGATCAATTCCAGTTTCATTGAGTGCCTTGAGTACAGGGTTAATCTCCACCAAGTCAAATGTCTTTTTGTAGTCGACAAATGCAATACACAATGGTACTTTGTATTCATTTCATTTTTCGAGGAGCTGCTGAAGTGAGTGGATGTGATCAATTGTTGAATACCTTGAGTGGAAACCAGCTTTTTCTTTGCTTTCGTGCATTTCAAGATCCTTCTTAATCCGAAGATTTTATACACTTGTGAGAGGAGTATGATGGGACAGTAGTTGCTCAGTTCTTCTAGATCGCCTTTCTTCATCAATAGTATTGTTTTCTATTTCGTCCATGCATCTGGAACATGCTATTGATGTGGATGGTGAGCCATTGCGCCAATACTTTGAAGAGAGTATTTTCCCCTGCTTTCAGATATCCAGCCGAATATCGTTCACTTCCGGACTCTCCCCTCTCTTTGGGTATGTCTGCACTACGAGAATAGTTCGATTTTACTTAAACCGAATTTTTGTAACCGATATTAGAGAGTCGAACGTGTGTATCCACACTAAGGATAGTAATTCGACTTTGTGAGTCCACAGTAACGGGGCAAGCGTCGACATTGCAAGCGGTGCACTGTGGGTAGCTATCCCACAGTTCCCGCAGTCCCCGCTGCCCATTGGAATTCTGGGTCAAGCCCCCAATGCCTGCTGGGGCAAAAAATGTGTTGCAGGTGGTTTTGGGTAACTGTCGTCATTCAACCCTCACTCCCACCCTCCCTCCATGAAAGCGGCGGGAGGCAAATATTTCACGCCCTTTTCAAGTGATCGACAGCGCGGACGCCACAGCACTGCAAGCATGGAGCCTGCTGCGATCATCGCTGCAGTTATGGCCGTTGTCAACACCTCGCGCCCTATCGTCCACCTTTTTCAGAGGCAGATGCTGAGAAATCGGGCGAGGAGGCTACGGCAGCGCGGTGAGGACATTCACTCTGACAGGGGCACAGACCTCTCACAAAGCACGGGACCCCGCACCGTGGGCATCATGGTGGCACTGGGTCATATTGATGCAGTGGAACGGCGATTCTGGGCCCGGGAAACAAGCACTGACTCGTGGGACCGCATAGTGCTGCAAGTCTGGGATGAATCACAGTGGCTGCGAAATTTTCGAATGCGTAAGAGCACTTTCCTGGAACTGTGTGAGTTGCTGTCCCCTGCCCTGAAGCACAAGGACACCAGGATGCGAGCAGCCCTGACAGTCCAGAAGTGAGTGGCCATAGCCCTCTGGAAGCTTGCAACGCCAGACAGCTACCAGTCAGTCGCGAATCAATTTGGAGTGGGCAAATCTACCGTGGGGGTTGCTGTGATGCAAGTAGCCAACACAATCGTTGAGCTGCTGCTCTCAAAGGTTGTGACCCTGGGAAACGTGCAGGTGATCATAGATGGCTTCGCTGCGATGGGATTCCCAAACTGCGGTGGGGCTATAGACGGAACGCACATCCCTATCCTGGGACCGGACCACCAGGGCAGCCAGTACATTAACCGAAAGGGCTACTTTTCTATGGTGCTGCAAGCACTGGTGGATCATAAAGGACATTTTACCAACATCAACATCGGATGGCCGGGCAAGGTTCATGACGCTCGCGTTTTCAGGAACTCTGGTCTGTTTAGACGGCTGCAGGAAGGTATTTACTTCCCGGACCAGAAAATAACTGTTGGGGATGTGGAGATGCCTATAGTGATCCTCGGGGACCCAGCCTACCCGCTAATGCCCTGGCTCATGAAGCCGTACACAGGCGCCCTGGACACTGAAAAGGAGCTCTTCAACTACCGTCTGAGCAAGTGCAGAATGGTGGTGGAGTGTGCTTTCGGACGTTTGAAGGGGAGATGAAGAAGCTTACTGACTCGCTCTGATCTCAGCGAAACCAATATCCCCATTGTTATTGCAGCTTGCTGTGTGCTCCACAATCTCTGTGAGAGCAAGGGGGAGATGTTTGTCAGGGTGGGAGGCTGAGGCAAATCGCCTGGCTGCTGATTACGCGCAGCCAGACACCCAGGCGATTAGAAGAGCCCAGCGAGATGCGCTGTGCATCCGGGAAGCTTTGAAAGCTAGCTTCCAGACTGACCAGGCTTACCAGTGACTATTTCGTTTGTTTAAACAGAAGGTGAACCTGCCCCCGTTTCTTTACCCTGTTAATGTTGCCTATCCTCTCCAATTACCAACCCCCTTCCTCCCCTCCAAACACACCTTTAATAAGAAAATTAAAGGAAACATTGTTCAAGAAAACCGTCTGTGTTAGTAAGGATTTCACGTTAAAGGGTTGAAACTGGGACGTAGGCTAGGGTGGGGTGTGGGTGGAGTGATGGAAAGGACGCTTCTAAACTCGGGGAATGACAGGCGCCTGCTTCTAGAGCAGTCCGCAGTGGTGGACTGGTTGTTGCTATGGAGCCTGCCACCCCTCCTTTTTGGGATTCTGTGGGGGGGGGCTATGTGACTTTGTGGCAGGGGAGGGCGGTTACAGATCCCATGCAGCGGGGCTCTGTCATCCTGCCTCCGGAGGCAGGATGACAGAGCCCCGCTGCATGGGATCTGTAACCGCCCTCCCCCGCCACAAAGTCACATAGCCCCCCCCACACAGAACATGAAAACTACCTCCCAGACTGACCAGGGTACCTAGTGACTGTAATGTGTGTATAACCCTCTGGTGAAACTGCCCCCGTGTCTGTACCCTGGTAAAGGTGCCTATCCTCTCCAATTACCAACCCCCTTCCCCCACTTAAAACACCGTCCTTTAAAAGAAAATGAAGGAAACAGTAATTAACAGAAACATATTTTTTATTAAGGACTTCACAGTTATGGGATGAAACTGGGACGGGGGCTAGGGTGGGGTGCGGTTGGAGGGAAGTAAAGAACGCATCAAATCTTGGGGACTACTTGAGCAGTCCGCAGGGGTGGACTGATTGTTTCCACGGCCCCTGCCGCCGCTCCTTCTTGGGACTTTGGGTGAGGGGGGTATGGGACTTTGTGGCGGGGGAGGGCGGTTAGAGATCTGATGCAGCGGGGCTCTGTTCTCCTGCCTCCGGTCCTGCAGAATATCTACAAGGTGCTGGAGCGTGTCCGTTAGCTCCTGCATTAGCCCAAGCAGTGTCTGAGTCGCCTGCTGGTCTTTCTGCCGCCACCTGTCCTCACGAGCTTCCGTCCTCTCCTCCCGTTCGTTGGATGCTCGCCGGTATTGAGACCTGTCCTCTCTCCACTGGGTCTGCTGTGCCGCCTCAGTTCGGGAACAGACCATAAGTTCGGAGAACATCTTGTCCCGCGTTTTTTTTTTCCGCCACCTGATCTGTGCCAGCCTCTGGGAGGGAGATGCCGGGGTAGGCCGGGAGACACTCACAGCTGTGGTATGGAAAAAAGGGAGTGAATTCCTCACAAAGATACATTTTCGCGAAAAATGAATATAGTCTTTCCCTCTGAACAAGACCATGCACACTACCTATCACATGTGCACTCAGTACAATGTCGAATTTTCAATCTTTATATTGAGTGCCTGGGGTCTTGGTGTACAGATCACACAAGCGGGGCCGGACAACGGAATTCGGCTACCAGGCGGCCATGGTAAGCCGTAGACTTTTGGCTGCTGAAAGCTTAATTCACAGTAGCGCCCTCCTTTCACGTTCTAAGCACAGCTCCTCGCGTTGGCCAGTTCCTGCTGCCGGCGATCCGGCCAGCATGAACTCTCCCCCTGTCCCCCCCACCGCGTGGCTGTTCCCGGGAACAATCACTGCATGCTGCCGGTGAACCGCCAAGCAGGAACGTTCCCCCTCCTCACCCCCACCGCGTGGCTGGAAACCGCCGGGTACATTTCTTTAAAAGGAACAGGCAACCAGTCCCCATACTAAAATTCACCTAATTCAAACCAGGTCACCATGACTGATATCACTCTGATGAGGATTACGGAGACAGAGAAAGACCGTATGCTGCGTGAATGCCAGCAAACACCGGGGCCGTATGCCGCCATGCTTTGTCAAGCAATGATACTGGAGTAGCTGCTACTAGCCTGGCGCGGAAAAGTTTCCTACCATGGAGGACGCAATAAGGCCACTCTCCCCAGAAACCTTATGCAAAGGCTTTCACAGTACCTCCAGGAGAGCTTCATGGAGATGTCCCAGGAGGATTTCTGCTCTATCCCCAAACATGTTAACAGACTTTTCCAGTAGCTGCACTGGCCACGAATGCAGCTAAAGCGCCTATGGCAAAGTAATCATTAAAAACCCATTGCTGAAATACCATGTCTATTCTATTCAAAAGAAATGTTTAAAACACTCACCTAATGATCCTTCCCCTGATTCACGGTCCGGGTAACCGCCTTGGGAGGGTTGATAGGGGATCTCCGTCAGGGTGATGAAGAGATCCTGGGTGTCGGGGAAATCAGCGTTGAAAGCGCTGTCGACTGCCTCGTCCTCCTCATCTCCTTCCTCATCTTCTCCGTCCGCGAAAACCTCAGAGGAAGCGGCCGTTGATACTACCCCATCGTCGGAGTCCACGGACAAGGGTGGGGTAGTGGTGGCGGCCCCACCTAGGATAGCATGCAGTGCCGCGTAGAAATGGCATGTCTGGGGCTGAGACCCGGAGCGTCTGTTGGACTCCTTGGTCTTCTGGTACGCTTGTCTCAGCTCCTTGATTTTCACGCGGCACTGCGTTGCATCCCGGCTGTATCCTCTCTCCGTCATGGCCTTGGAGATCTTCTCGTAGATCTTCGCATTCCGTCTTTTCGATCGCAGCTCTGAAAGCACGGACTCATCGCCCCATATAGCGATCAGATCCAACACTTCCCGATCAGTCCATGCTGGAGCCCTCTTTCGATTCTGGGATTGCATGGTCACCTCTGCCAGAGAGCTCTGCATCGTTGCCAGTGCTGCTGAGCTCGCCACGATGTCCAAACAGGAAATGAAATTCAAACTGGCCAAACAGGAAAAGGAATTCAAATTTTCCCAGGTCTTTTCCTGTGTGGCTGGTCAGAGCATCTGAGCTCGGACTGCTGTCCAGAGTGTCCACAGAGTGGTGTACTGTGGGATAGCTCCTGGAGCTATTAGCGTTGAATTCCGTCCACACTAACCCTAATTCGACATGGCCATGTCGAATTTAGCGCTACTCCCCTCGTCGGGGAGGAGTACAGAAATCGATTTAAAGAGCCCATTATGTCGAAATAAATAGCTTCGTTGTGTGGATGGGTGCAGGGTTAATTCGAGTTAACGCTGCTAAATTCGACAAACTCCTAGTGTAGACCAGGCCTTAATGTATTGAATTTCTTCCCACATAATGTCGGGAACTTCTTCTGTAACCTGCTGCCTTGACGTTATACGCTGGACATTGACATGCGAGGTTACAGAAGAAGTTCCCAACGTTGTGTGGGAAGAAATTCAATACATGCAGAGTATCTCCATGAAAGTTTCATTAAGATTATTCAAGAGGATAAAAGGGATATTCCTGTTCAGATAAACAAAGTACTCCGCATTGGGAGAATTATGGACCACCTCTACTGCCGTTCTTCTAACTCTATCTGAGCACAGGAAAGTAAAGTGAAGAATGAAAAGTCGGTGCTTTTTTCTCTGAACATGTGAATCCAGATGGACACCATTTTCAAATAGGGAGAAAGGGGAGGTTGTTGTTGCCCTCCATTGCCTTCTGATATGTCTGCCAGAGTTCCTTGGCTTTCACCCAGCATTGCTGATCATCCCTGTCCTGTCCTAGGTTTAGCATCACCTGCACTCCATTGACAGAAATAGGTTGATTGTGGCTATGCACTGTTCCGAGAGGTGGTGGTGTTGCGTCAATGGAAGAGGGTGTTTACATTGGTGGGAGACAAATTAAGGTGTGTATGCATGTAAAACTACGTTGAAACAAGTCAACTTAGGTCGACCTAACTTTGTAGTGTAGACCAGACCACAGAGTAGGGATGGCAGCAGAACAGGGAGAAATTAGGTGACTCCAAATATGTGGAGGCCAGCGGGACATGATATGAGACCCCTTAGATGACAGCACATGGCCTGAGCATATCAGCGTTTTTTTCTGGTTGTTGCAGTAACTAAAAAGGACTCCCATAAAATGTGTCTTGTTTTTCTTAAACAACTTGAGAGCCTGACACTGATGCTTTTCTACCATAACTATTCTAAATAACAGTTGAAAATGTCAAGGAGAGATACGTTCCTTGGGATAGCTCCTCAGTTCTGGCTTTGCACTGCCTCAGGAGCCAGATGTAGCCAGAAAGTGATCTTAAAGAGGCAGTGAAGAATTTTCTTTCCATCAACATAGGGGTAGTGCCAGAGCAGGTCACATGCTGCGTGGTTCATGACTGGCATAGAAGTCTCATAGGGATTGCTGCAGCAGATATAACTTTAAAGAAGTCCTTAGATTGCTCTAAGTTATGCTGGTAGCTGTTATGACACCTAGGCTGCTCTGCACCAGGGAAGTGGAAAGGTGACTTGAAACCAACTTTCCTTCCTTTCCTCAGCTATGGTAAATATAAGCTTGATACATCAGAGGATTTGGCCCCCATCCTTCATGCAGTTGGAATATTAAAATGTACCAAACTCCAATTTTAAAAGAAAAACTATATATTTTTCCAAATGTGAATATTGTGGACCAGACTGAACCTAAATCAGCTCTCAGAGACAATCAGCTGATTTAGGCGCATGTGGTGAAGACGCTCTGTGTCGACAGGAGAAAGCTCTCCTGTTGGCATAAAAAAATCACCTATGTGAGTGACATAAGCTATGTCAGCTGGAGGAACTCTCCCACTCTCAGAACACTGCACACGAACACTTATGCTGGTGTGACTTATGTTGCTCGGGGGGAGGAATATTTCACACCCTGAGCGACATAAGTTTTGCCAACATAGGCTGTAGCATAGACATAGTCTTAGTCTCAGTCATAAATGTGAGAGTTGGCAAGAAACAAGAAAGCTTGGCAAGAAAATGGGAGCTTAGTCAAGTCTGAAAACATAAATGCAGTTGTGCTGTAATTTATTTCCCATCTCAGTTTGTAATTAGCTTCCATTTTATGCTGGTCCTTGCCTACTCCAGACTCACTGGCCAGTCACACATCTGAAGACTTTTTCTGAGCTCTCATAATTTTATAGCGTGCATCAGAAGGCTCCCATAGTTGCGGTAGGGATTTAGCACTAGTGAAATGGGGAGGGAAGTTGATATGAATTAGGCAAATAAACATGGCAGGGATTGGCAGATAGACATGGTTATGGGTGCAGCATAAGAACCTGAATAGAAGAGGAAAGGAAAAGTGCAAATAAGTATGGATTTGCCCTTTAGACTGCTATTTCTGAGGCATTGACCTCACAATGTATGTAAAGCACCTAACACACTTCTGACTGTTTACATAATTTACAAGTATCTGTTCATAAAGAGAAAGGGAAACCAAGCAGCTGAGCTGGGCATGCGGCAAGTAGCTGGGTGGAGGCATTGGGTTTCTTCAGACCATTCGGCTTTTATTAGAGATTTGAAAAATTGAGCTAAAGCCAAATACCAGAATTCCTATTTAATGAAGAACTGTACTACTCACATATTTTAAATATATTTGAATGTACTTGCAGATTAAGCAACTTTTCTAGATCCAGTAGCTTCAGGTACAGTTCTGTGTAGCAATAATTCCCTTAAGTTGTTTATGAAAGTATTTTGCATACGTACACATTCACTGATCTTTCTCCCTCCTTGGAATTGATTTTTTTTTCTAGTTGTTAAACTGTAAAATGTGCAAAATTGATGGGTTTATGCTCGGAAGTGCTGTCTGTATTTCTCAGGGCCATGAATACACTATTTACCTGAGCAGTTCTTAGCTTTGCAATCTACTCTAGCCAGCTCCCAGATTGCATGCAGAGGAGGCACAAAAGCCATCAATGTGATGTTATGCATGATACAGCTATAGCCACCGGAGGCAAATCTTATGATTTGAAAAAAGCAGGAAGTTGAGGGAAGGAAGAAGGAAAATATTTCATAATCTTGTCTGATAGCTTACTGCTTGATATTCATAGGAGGCAATAATAAATTACATGTATATGAGCTGCCAGAAAGAAAGAAAAATTATTATTTTTTGGTTCTGAATACAAGGTTGGGTGTATTTAATTTGCTCTAAATAGATGTTTTATAGTCTGTATTTCAGGTTTGATTATTCTAATACAACTATTTTCTTGTCTATTATAGCCATTACAGACCATTTTATCTGCAATTATCCAGCTTTCCTGTTCTCAACTATTCTACTCCAAAACCCTTTAGTCCATTTGATGTAGATAAGAAGAATGCTTGTGGCCAAAGACAAACTCAGTCTAAACAAAGGTTTGTTAAGAAAAAATATGGAAATTCCTTCTTCAGTGTCTAAGAAATTGACCTTCTTAGTATTAGTTTACATGGGGCTCTATACCAATACCAGTGTCTCATTTATTGAATCTGCTGGTAATTTTGTCAGTTTTTCTCTCTCCCGCCTTTATCCTTTCTTTATGTCCTTTTTTGGACGTACAGATGCAGGCATCATAAACATATTGCTGTGGGTCAGTGCAGGCTGTGACACTTCTTCTTTCCTCCCTTCCACTGCTGATACCTTGCCTCTATCCTCCTTCTGGATGCCCTCCAGTAAGTACAGCAAGAAATGAATTATCTTGGCTCCAGAGCTGTTCACTTTAACTTGTCACTTGCCAATAAAAAGCTAAAGCTAAATAAAGCTAAATTTGTTTAAAACTATCATCCTAAGTCATGATGTCCAAACTATATGATGGTGAAGAATGCACTTAATTTACATGTCAACTTAATTTTCTCTAAATAAAACAAAATGTTCCATACCCTAATATTGCTTGAACTTATATATTCCTTGTGAGGTGAATGGTGAATACTTACTGTATGAGTGTACAGGCAATAAGAATATGCAGTTGATCAGCTTTGTTCTTACCCTGCACTTAAATGGTCACGTGCTGTATTTGGCACTCAGGCTGCACTTTGAGCACTGCTGTTCGAAGTTAAGCTTTTTGGCAAATTACACGGGTGATTTTTATCTAATTAAGTGTCTAACGGGGTGCTTTCTGAAGTATCAGGCTCTGATTCTGACCCTGAACTCCTTCCAACGAGTGCTCCTTCCAACGATCTGCTGGAACTGCTTTATGGCATTGACTTCTAAAATTGATGTTACAGCATTCACTGTAGTGAATTCTAGAGATAGTGGGCTGAGATGATAACTTCATTCTAAAACTCACTTTTCTGTTTCTCATAACTTTCTCACTTTGTCCTTTTGGGTTGAAATTTAAATAGTGCACCTATCACTAGCTGTTCTAAAATTAAGAGCACAGTCAAAAATCATCTAAATTGACAGTCAGTTATGTTTATTATCTTAATACATAATAGCTTCTGCACTGCCCCAGTCCTTTACACTACTCTCGATGGTATACTGCTAGTGGTTTTCTCTGTTGATGCTGCTATGGTCAGTCTCCTGCTTCCTATCTGCTTTGATTGCAGTGCATATGTCTTTGTGAAAAATGAGGCAAATGCAACACAGCAGAAACTTTCAGGGCATTGTAGGGATTTCTGGTAGTGCTCCTGTCACTTAAGTTAGCACTAAGAGTATAGAGGTGAGGTGGTTGGAAGGCATCCTCCTGGATTTAATACTTCTCCTAAAAAAAAAATGAGAGAGAGAGAGAGAAGTATGCTTTTTATTTTTTTATTTGTTTTGTCAGGAATTGGGGTGGGCAAGGAAGGTATCCTCTGATAATTATGCTCTTCTTAATTTTGACTTAGTCTACACTAGGAACTTATGTCTGTATAACTACGTTGCTCAGAAGTGTGGAAAATCCACACCCCCGAGCAATGTAGTTATACCAGCCTAACCCCTGGTGTAGACAGCGCTATGTCGATGGGAGGGCTTCTCTTGTCGACATAGTTACTGCCTGCTGGGGAGGTGGAGTACCTAAACCAATGGGAGAAGCTCTCCCCTTGATGTAGGTGACATCTTCACTAAGTGCTACAGCGATGCAGCTGCAGCACTGTAAATGTAGATAAGCCCTTTATTTATTTGGTCCTTGTCCCATCTGAGTTCCTAACTAATAATTAAATTAGAAATAATCATCTCTCCCCCTTCCCAGCCTGAAGGAGAAATAGTTTGATGGGTTGGGTGTCTGTTTTTAAATCTGAAAGAGAAGAATTCGTTGCAGGAAAGTTGTCAGAAACACTTACTTAGTTCTGAATGCAATAAGGCCTGTGGTCATTCTTCTTTCTTCAAATACTGACTTCCACAGTCTTGGTTCTGGTCATATGAAAGTTCTGTTTACCACACTCACAAACTTTCCCCAGTTGTTCAACAATTCCATGGTTCCAGTGGAACAGATATATGGTAAAAAGATAATGATTTTAGGGAAAATATCTCTAGTAGCTAAATCCAGTACTGTGGAATTTGAACATTGGGAAGAGACATTGAATTGCACTCTGTATTCCGTGGAGAACCAATGCAGAAATTAGAGTTCTGAGGTTCTATACTAAAGGCTACCTGTTGTGCTAAGCAGAAGTATTGCTACGTTTTGTACCAGTAGGAGCTTTTTCAGGGCATGTGGCTTCATTCTTTCATAGAATGAGTTTCAGTAATCAAGCCTAGAGGTCACATGTGTGGATTACTGAGTCTGAGTCAATAGGAAGATGCTGTTTTTGGGAGATGGTACTGTTCATTTGATGTAAAGATGTGGGGCTGGGTGCCATTGGCATACTGCTCATTTGGCATTCTTGTCACACCTGATTCCCAACATGTTCATGTAGCTATTGAAGAATGTGGAGTAGAGAACTGTGCCTTGTAGGATTCCACAGGTGAGGGCTCTGGAAGTAGAGGAACCATTGCTGAAAGCAACCCTCTGGGGTTTAATACGAGAAGGATCAGGGGCATTTTACACCATCAACCATTAATACCTAACTCATATAACACTCTTCATCAGTAGATCTCAAAGTGCTTTACAAAAGGACGTAACTATAATTGTCCCCACTTTACAGATGGAGGAACTGAGGCATAGGAAAGCAAAGAGACTTGTCCAAGGTCACCCAGCAGGCCAGTACCGGAGCCTGGAATAGAAGCCAGGTTTCCTGAGTCCTAGTCCAGTATTCTTTCCACTAAAATGAATCTGTGTTCACTCTGATATGACTGATCTAAAATGTTTGGTTCTCTTAACATTTTTACCATTTTGTAGTTAGCAAGTTTAAAGGCCCAACTTCATATGGACAGATAACTGACTCTTTACATACAGCTTTTTTACTAACAGAAACAAAACAAATAGTGACAAAGACTGTGGTGGTCCAGTTCAACTTCCTCTAAGGGATAAGAAAAAGAAAGGGTATTGCGAATGTTGTATGAAGAAATATGAAGATCTGCAAACTGTAAGTGTAACGTAGATTGTACGCTCAACCCAGTCTGTTATACAATGCTTAAAAATGTGGCATCAACAAGCACTTTTCTGTCTAATGGATATTAATTGACTTAATGATATACTCAAAAGTGTTGTGTTTTTTTAAAAACCCAACAAAAACAGAAATCTTCTCTCTAGTAGAATTTAGTGCTGGCTTGCTGACTACGCGAAGGGCCGCTAAGGTTACTTATACTTACATCTCAGAAACACGGTCAATAAGAGTTTAGCAACACTTGCTCTTTTGAATTGCCCATTTATGCACATTGAGTATTTGAAACAACTTTATTTTAGCCGGTATGGGAGTGAGTGAATGCCTTTGCACCAAATGTTAGTATATTAATATCTAGACTGACCTGCAAAATTAATAGTGTTAAAAAAAAAAGTATCCGAGATATCACCTGGATCGATCGGACTTCAGCTGTCGTTAAGACTGCGCCAATCACAACACGTCTGCCATTCTTCTCGCACTCTTGCCTTTCTTCTCCACGTTCGTCCGAAACATTTAACGATGTCATCTTCCCATCTTCTTGGAGGCCGACCGGGGGGTCTTTTCTGTTCTCGCGGGTACCACTCAGCAATGATTGCGGTCCACCTGTTATCCGTGAGCCGTGCTGTGTGGCCCGCCCATCACATCTTGTTATGTCTGCTTTCCACGACAATATCTTTCACACCTCTGCGTTCTCTGATGATTTCATTTGGTATATGATCCAGAAGGGAGATTCCCAACATAGCTCGTTCCATTGCCCTTTCAGCTGCCAACAGCCGTTGCTCTTCTCTCTTCGTCAGTGCCCACGTTTCACTGCCATACAGCATGGCTGGCAGCACTGCTGAATTGAAAATATTTTTACGTGTGGTTTTATCAGTTTTTCCTTTGAGGACGTCCTTGATGGAATTAAACGCACACCATCCTGCCCGAATCCTTCGCGAGAGTTCTCTGTTCAGGTCTTGGCGCATATTAACTTCTTGGCCCAAATATATGTACTGTTCCACTTCTTCGATGTCTTCTCCTGTTACCGTTATTCGGGCTTTTCGTAAGACGTCTGATCGCATATATTTCGTTTTGCAGCGGTTCATTTTCAGGCCGACCTGACTGCTTTTCTTGTCGAGTCTTCGTAGCATGCTCTGCAGTTGGTTGGTGCTTTTGGCAATTAGTACAATGTCGTCTGCAAATCTGAGATGAGATAATTTCTCTCCATTTATGTTGACACCACTCCTCCAATTGATCTTGTTCATAACCATTTCGAGGCAGGCGGTGAATAGTTTCGGTGAAATTGTATCTCCTTGCTTTACGCCTTTCTCGATTGGGATGCGGAGGGGAGTTTCAAGGAGAGTAATGTCTGTTGTACATCCAGTATTCGCTTCCTTCAACAAACTAATGTACTGCGTGTTAATGGCCTGCTCTGCGAGCGCCTTTAATATTGCGTTAAACTCAACGCTATCGAAGGCCTTTTCATAGTCGACAAAAGCAATGCACAGCAGGAGTTTGTATTCCCTCGCTCTTTCTAGGAGCTGGCTAAGGGTAAATATATGGTCGCTTGTACTGAAATTTCTTCGAAACCCTGCCTGCTCTCTCGGCTGTTGTTCATCCAGACTCTGCGAAAGTCGATTCGTTATCACCTTTGTGAAGAGCTTGTAGATGTGAGAGAGCAGGCATATAGGCCGGTAGTTCTTAAGATTTTCTCAATCACCCTTCTTGTGCAGCAAGATGGTATTCGACTCCTTCCAGCTTGATGGTATTTTTCTTTCTTCAAGATATCGACTGAATCTTAAAGCGAGGGCCTTCCAAAGTTTTTCGCCTCCTGCATAAATCATTTCTGACGTTATTCCATCTTTGCCTGGAGCTTTTCCCTTCTTCATCTGGTGTAGTGCGCTTCGGACTTCGCTGACGATTATTGGGGGGACGCGTTCTTCTGACTCTTCGAGGGTTGGGAGGGGGACGTTGATTCTTGATTTGAACAGTTCTGTATAGAAGTCCTTGCAGACCTCCTCCATCCCTGCTCTGTCGATTACTGTCTCTCCATCCTTGTTCTTCAATGCTGTTACGCTCAATCTATACTGCGTCAATTCCCGCTTGCATGTCCTGAGGCTCTTGCGTGATTCAGCTGTTTTAAGGAGCTTTTCTTTCCGGAAGTTCTCGAAGTTATCCTTCAGTTTTCGCCGTATAAGCTTGCACAGAATGGAGTACTCGAGGTTGTTATCCGAGCTCCTTTTCATGTTTCTCCGCTTCTCCAACAAGCTTTTTGTTTCAATCGAGATTCTTCCCTTCGCCTTCTTCAGCTTTTTAATTTCAGCTGCTTTTATGCAACATCTCAACTTGTCAGCAAAGATACTATAGTCCTCATCACACTTTTCCATCTGGCTCCAGTCAAACCCAGAAATTGCTTTTTTCAGCTTTGCTTCATCGAATGTCTTCGGCTGCTGTTTCCTGTTTGCCATCTGTAACGCCTTCTTTTCCACCGCTTCGTCGAAAATCAGCTTCGCTCTAAGCAGGCGATGGTCACTGCCGGTGTTGAATGGCTGCACCACAGAGACGTCTTGAACGATGCGCCTTTTATTGACTAAAATATAGTCGATTTCATTCTTACTCTTCGTGTTTGGTGCGATCCATGTCCACCTTCTTGAGATCTTCTTTTTGTACCAGGTGTTTGCCACGTACAGTTCTTTCATTTCTGCCATCGCTACCAGCCTCTCTCCTCTTTCATTCCTTTCACCGCTGCCGTATCTCCCTATGAACTTTTCGCCAGCTTTCCCTCGCCCGACCTTGGCGTTGAAATCTCCCATCGTGACAGTGTAAGTGGACTTTTGCGCGAGAGCTGTTTCAAGCTCTCGGTAGAATTCTTCCACTTCTTCGTCCTCATTTGTACTTGTGGGAGTGTAGGCCTGGATGACCTTGAGGGTAGCTTTTGACTCCATCTGAAGATGCAGCACACCGATACATGATGATGTTAGCTGGCATGATATGACTTTCGAAGACCAATCTTTATTGACGATAAATCTGACTCCTCCAACATTTCTAGCGCCATCTCCCTTTCCGAGCCTCACAGCACTTCCATCCTTCCAGTTGACTTCCAACTCCTTCTTTCGTCAGGTTTCGCAGACCCCAAAAATATCGCATTTCATCCTTTTCTTCTCCTCCATCAGATGGTTTAAAGTTTCCTCCTTTGCCAGTGACCTACAATTGTAAGTACACACAGCGAGGATTGTCCTTTTCCATGTTGGCCTAGCACCTGACATTTTTAACAACCTCTTGTCGCTCAATTTCCGCTCCGCCACCGTAGAACGTGCATTTACTCGTGTTGTTTTAGCCGTTAACTTCAAGCCATCCCACTGGCTAGGTGGGCAGGCATACGTACCTCCTCAAGCTTAGCTAGCCTTCAACCTCTAAGGAGAAGGAAAAGCGCTCTTTCCTCTGAGAGAGCAACCCTCCTCCCTGGATTGGATAGTCCGATACCTTTGTAGCATGGTAAAACCTACCAGGGCATACGCCCCGCTACCATAGCTGTCAGACGGCCAGGGTCACCGCTGCACCACGTTGAGGCGCTGAGGTAGGATTTTGCAGCAGATCCGAGATATACTTTTTCAAAAGCTTCTATTCTGTATAATTGTTAACTTTTTTACTGCTCTAAAATAGTTGTCTAAGGACCCAGATCCATAGGATCTTGTATTTTCATCTTGCTCCTCCTGTTATGCTAAACTCTGTTTGCATGTGCTTTATAAATTATTAATATTGGAGTATTTTCCTGTAGCAGTATACTTCTTGTTTCAGAAAGAAGCTACTGTTTTATCTTTAGTGGAAGCATTTTATTTCTATACGGATGTCTGCAGTACAGGATGTGTCTCATGATTATTATTTTTTTAATTTCAGCATCTTGAGAGTGAACAGCACCAAAACTTTGCACAGAGCACCCAGTATCAAGTTGTGGATGATATAATATCCAAGTTTGTTTATGACTTTGTGGACTACAGAGATGATGCACAAAAAATGAAAAGGTAATTCACATTTACGAGCTTTAAAAATCCCCATAAATGAGTTAGCCAGCCAGCGATTTAAAGATGATGTAGCTTTGGGAGTATAAATCTGGTAAAGAACTAATTAATAGTTTTCAGTTAGGTCACTGAACCTTATTGATGTTGCACATGAGACCTGGTTTTAAAAGAAAAAGTAAGTCTGGTGTACTTCAGCTGTCTTATTTTACGGGGTATATTTGCCAAGTATGCTAGAAAAAAGATAACTTACATTGGTACATGTTAACATAGATTATAATTAAGATTTGTTAACAGTTTATCCATCATATTTATTTATTTTATTTAGATTTATAATTATACAAGAAAGGTACATAAGAATGGCCGTCCTGGGTCAGACCAAGGTCCATCCAGCCCAGTATCTTGTCTACTGATAGTGGCCAATGCACCTACCTGTTGTTCTATTTCCTTTGACAGCTACGTAGAAAAATACAACTAAAATCAGCAGCTAATTTATAATAACACCAAAAAAGCTGAATACTCAAATCAAAATCCTCTTCTCCCCATTCCTAGCCCCCCGTCACCAAAATCACCCCCATCTCAATCTCCCTTTGCCAAAGTCTGAGTGAAAAGATCGGATGTACAGTGTGTATTTAACCAAGAGTTGGAATAGGTTCCATATCTGAGAATCTTTCAGAGAATGTTCATCTGTGAAAACACACTCTTAAAATAAAAGGACTCCAGCTCAAATGCCTTCACTGATTCAACTGTGGCAATAATAGAGATTGCTCTGTTGTGTTCCCTCAGGGATTCAGGAGATGTGCAAATCCTCTTCTCTTTTTAATGTCTTTCCTAAAAGTATAATAGAGATGAGTGACATGGGGAAACCATATTTTCCCAGTTGAAGTCAATGGCAAAACTCTCATTGATTTCAACAAGAGCAGGATCAGTCCATTAGTGTCTCCCCTTCTCCTGTTCCTTTTGTGGTTTGGAAATGCTTATTAAGAGAAAAGCTAAATCTGATTAAACTGAAAAATTATACAATATTTAAGTGCCTTGAGCGCGTTGTCATTTTACATCACATTTTTTAAACATGGTCATCATTTTTAAATGCCGATTACCATTTGTGAATTTGGTTTTGTTTAAACCCAAAGCCATTTTCTTTGAATATTTTAAAAATGATTTAAGAAGCTGCAGAAATCATTCTGAATATTGAAGTTGTATATGGTACTTTCTGATCCTGTGGTAATATAAGCATTTACTAGAGCAAATAAGTTTGTTATAAGAATAAAGACCGTTTTGTCAGTCTTAATACTCGCCTCGATACATTTAACAGATTAAGTTTTGTTAAAGTAATCAGATATCTTTTGTTTCATTCAAATATTTCTTTTGGATTCTAATGTTGTAAACTGTTTAATTTTAGGACAAAATGTAGTATGGGATACTTTTCTCCTGTTACTGGAAACATAACTAAAGCAGATGAGCTGAAAGAACGACTGAAAAGACAACACATTTCCTTCAAGTGTTATTCTTGGAAAGATTCTACAGTGCAGGCACTAAAACAGGACCATCAACATACAAAAGTATCCCAGAGTTTGGTACAAAAACTTAACTCCATTTCTGAACCTGTATGTTCTATTCTTCCTTGCCATTCATCATTTCCTTCAGAAGTAGTAAGTAAATTCAAAAGTAATGCTGAAAATGGTAAAATAGAAGATTCCTGTGCTTTAAATCTAAAAGAGAGTGGGTTATTGCCAGACTTCATACAGCTACCTTCCCAGAAAGACAACAAAACATACCTTGAGAACTTATCTGAATTTTATGGGCATTCTAGTAATGAAGTATTTGAACCTGAAGTAAATTTAAATAGAAAGAATTTACAAGAAGTGCAAACAAAGTTATATACTCATGGTCTAGTCATTGATAGTGAAAAAGACAAAAATACCTCACAGCCAAAACGAAAATTAAATAATTCATTTGTTCTACCAGCAAAATATTTGAAGAAAACAGATGCCAATTCAGCATTTAACAAAAAACAGTTCGATTTTGGTGTGGATAATGATCCACAGAGAGAGCATCATATAGTTCTGAAGACTGAGAAGCTACCACATTGTCTTTCTACAAGCAAAGCAACTAGTGAATGGGCTGTCAATAGTGCACCCAGCTCACCTTCTGGAAAGCTGCACAGAAAAGTAAAACTTTCCTTAGGAAAAAATAAAAGAGGAAACCGGAAACAGAATATGGAGTTATGTGTAAAACAAACTGATGATTTATCTGTTATTGAAAAAAAGAGAAATGCATGTTGCTCCCCAATGCAGACTCTGGTGGAATTATTTCAGACAAGTGAAGTAAATTCAGATTTTGGGGGTTTTACAAGTTATCCTGAGAAAAAAGATTCAAGTTGCCTGAAAGATATTTGGGAAGGACAAAATGCAAATTCTCTGTGGTCATTATTTTCCTCTTCCTCCTCAACCCCATTTATCGGATTTTAATGCTGCTCTATTTAAAACAATGACTTTTGAATAAATTTGCAAACTGATGAGGATTTTATTCATGGAAATTAATTCTTGTATTATAAATTATGTGTTCAAGTTTTGGTATTTGAAATATACATGCAAAAACATGTAAATCTGAAGAATAAAGATAATCCTGGCATGCTTTTCTAAAAAAAAACAAAAACCATTTTTTTTTATCACAGCTGATAATAGGTTATGGCCTACAATACAGTGTGTTTAACTCCAGCTTCTAGGCAAGATCTATATACATAATGTAGCTTATTGTGAATTTCAGACAATAAAAAACCAATTTATTTGTGTATATATACACACGGTATATTTTATTTTTAACAAAGTAGTTGGTTTCTGATTGACTGAAGTTCTTGTTGGGTTTGAGTTGTTTTTTCTCTCCTAAGTAAATAGTCATCCATCAGTCTTACTAGCTGGTATAGATTAGAAGGAGTATGGTTTTAGGGTTGAAGTACAGAATTGGCAGTCAGAAGGTCTGTTGTTTATTCTTGACTCCGCTACAGACTTTGTCTGACCTTGCACAAGCTCTGTGTCTGTTTTTATATCTATAAAATGGATACAATGCAGCAGTGCTTATTTACAGCTTCACCAGGGATTATTGCAAGGCTTAATTAATATGCCTGCCTCTTGAGCCTTTATGCAAGTGCCTATTTTATATTTTTCTTAGCCTCTTAGCTTGCCATCATTTAAGATTCTGGGAATGGAACTGTAAAGAAAAATTTTACTTCCAGACACATACATTTGTTTTATTCCCATTGTGGTACATGTTTTGCTTCAGTCTTCACTAAAAATGTTAACAGTGACCTGATACCCAGCACAATTAATATCAACAACAACCAGGAAGGAATGCAAGCCAAAATAGGGAAGAAACAGGTTAAAGAATATTTACATAAATTAGATATATTTAAGGCAGCAGGGCCTCATGAAATTTATCCCAGGATATGCACGTACTAGCTAAAGCAATCACAGAATCTTTAGCAATTATCTTCAAGAACTCATGGAGGACAGGTGTGGTCCCAGAGGACTGGAGAAAGGCACACATAGTACCTATCATTAAAAAGGGGAACAAAGAGGACTGGGGAATTCAGCCTACCTGCGATACCCGAAAAGATACTGGAACAAATTATTCTTTTTCTAGCAGTGTCCCTATGCGTGCTCTACTTCACATATGCATGCGCTTCTTGAGCCCTTCATAGAATCATAGAATATCAGCGTTGGAAGGGACCTTAGGAGGTCATCTAGTCCAACCCCCTGCTCAAAGCAGGACCAATCCCCAATTTTTGCCTCAGATCCCTAAATGGCCCCCTCAAGGATTGAACTCACAACCCTGGGTTTAGCAGGCCAATGCTCAAACCACTGAGCTATCCCTCCCCCCAGATCAGATATTTTCCATTAGCAGTTTCTGTTCGGCCTGCACACATGCTCTACACAACCTCATCCCTCACTCTGAGGGTATACAGGGCTGTACAGGCAAACCAGCCTCAGTTCCTTCTCTACTGCTTTGGCCTGAGACAGAGCTCTAGCATGCCTGCCTCAGCATGTTTTGGAATTGTTTTTTAGTCAGTATAGAATTAGATAGTTGTCAGAGATTTCAGTTTTTTCTTCCCCATTTTTCTGGGGAGCTTATTTGGCCTTGTGTCGGGGTGGACTAGGCTCTGAGGCTCCCTGCTGGAGGCCTCAAGGCCCCGCCTCACCCTGCCCCAGAAAAGGGCAATAGAGACGTCCTCCAACCTGCCTAAAGTGGCTGTGTGGGAAGCAGCCAATCGGCCCAGCGGGGCAGTATAAGAAGAGCTGCAGAGCCAGAGTGAGAGGAGTTGGTTGCGAGAGCTGAAGGAGAGTGGATGGTGCTCCAAGCTAGCTTCTGGGACTCCACAAGAACAAGGCCCTGAGGTAGAGAATGTGCAGGAGCCATGGGGAAGTGGCCCAAGGCATTAGAGCAGCAGCGCAACTTAAAGGGACACAGTGACAGCTGCTATCTATGGAGCCCCTGGTCTGAGACCCGGAGTAGTGGGCGGGCCCGGATCCTCCCCAACCCACAATTAGTCACTAGGGGAATTAGTCACTAGGAGGCACCCCAGAAGGGGGACTGAACTGTAGTGGCCCAGCTGAAGAGCTGGGGCCTGAGAGGCTCTGAGAGGGCGAAGACATTGCCCCCTGGGGAAGGAGCCCTGGGGCACTGCTCTATTCCAGAGCAGGGAAAAACAGAGAGACATTATAGAAGGCACTGAGAGAGGCCCCTGTTGGACTTGTACCCCAAAAGGGGTTTGCTTGGCTTTTACCACACAGATAGACGGTGTGTGACTTGGCCAGAGGACTGAGTCAGCAAAGACCTACCACAAACAGGAAGAGAGACAGTGCAGGCACACATTCGGCCAGGGGGCGCTTGCGAGAGGTGAGTGTGACCCCATTACAGGTCTGGCTAACCAGGTTTCAAATGCTGCCTCTCTTGTCAGAAGGCTATTGTCATCAGCGATGGCCACTGTAAGTGTATCTGTTGCTTGGGAGAGTCCCATATCACCCCAAAATGTAACTTTTGCCTGGCTCTAGAATCTGGCTCTAAAATCTAGAGCTTGCAAAAAATCAGGAGACCAAACTGGAGATACTGATGAGGGAGGATGCCCTTCAACATGCTTCTGAGTCAGATCAGGAGACCCCCTGCCTCCCATTGTACATCTGTCTCCAATGCCCCCTTCGACTTAGGCTAAAGTCACCTAAGAAGGGGAAGTTCTCAGAGGACTCAGAAAAAGCTCAAGAAGTCCTGATCTCCTGTAGGTCTATGGTGTTGGAGTGCTCAGCCTCTGAACTTGGTCCTGTGGAGGTGAAAGACACTTCTTCCAGTACCGGCAGAGCAGAGAGATCTCGGAGCACCTTGAAGAAACACAGAGCTGACAGGGCCCCGCTACCATCCACCTCCATATCAGCACCATTTATTTCATACTTACCAATAATGCCTTCCCACTCAGCTCCATCGGTACCGACAAAATCGAAGCACACGCCTTTGCCCCTGGCTCCTTCTCGCTTCAAACCAGTGGTACTGCCCAAGTCAACTGCTGCATCGGTACTAAACCATTCAGTACCGCAGGAATTCCATTACTCCAGGAACTTGACATGTCCGCGTTAGATGGACCAGAGTCCTTACTGTTTATGGGTACTGAACAACTCTTGGTCCCGAGATCCCTGTCTGTTGCCCCCTTAGTCTGTTCTTCCCCAGGTAAAAGTTCCCGGGGTTGTCAAGGAAACACTAAAGGACATGGATATAACCTTCCAATAAAGTAATTGACACAGGCAGTATTCTTTCCAAAACTAAGTATCTTTTTATTGATGTATCTCAGGGATTTTGTGCTTTTAGTTAGGATTTTTGAGACACAAATCCCTTATTGCAAGTTAAAGAGCACTTGAACTATATAGGCTATTGTAGTTTAAGTGATTCTAAGTGAAGCAATTTGTTGCAAGTGGCCAGTTTGCTACAAATTGCTGACAGCAGATCTTAAAATTGCTTTAAAGTTTACATAAGTAAAATTATAATTAAAATACACACATATTTCAAGCGTGCACATTCTACCATTATATACTATCCTATAGTAGACTTTTACTAAACTATAATTAAAAGACTATTTGACAGTGCGCCCTTGTTGCCAAGAAGGCTAACGGCATATTGGGCTGCATTAGTAGGAGCATTGCTAGCAGATCAAGGGAAGTGATTATTTTCCTCTATTTGGCACTGGGGAGGCCACATTTGGAGTATTGTGTCCAGTTTTGGGCCCCCCACCACAGAAAGGATGTGGACAAATTGGAGAGAGTCCAATGGAGGGCAACAAAAATGATTAGTGGGCTGGAGCACATGACTTATGAGGAGCGGCTGAGGGAACTGGGCTTATTTAGGCTGCAGAAAAGAAGAGTGAGGGGGGATTTGATAGCAGCCTTCGACTACCTGAAGGGGGGTTCCAAAAAGAATGGCCCTAAGCTGTTCTCAGTGGTGGCAGATGACAGAACAAGAAGCAATGGTCCCAAGTTGCAGTGGGGGAGGTCTAGATTGGATATTAGGAAAAACTATTTCACTAGGAGGGTGGTGAAGCACTGAAATGGGTTACCTAGGGAGGTGGTGGAATCTCCATCCTTAGAGGTTTTTAAGGCCTGGCTTGACAAAACCCTGGCTGGGATGATTTAGTTGAGGTTGTTCCTGCTTTGAGCAGGGGGTTGGACTAGATGACCTCCTGACCTCTTCCAACCTGATCTTCTATGATTCTATGACAGCACTCTCTTTCTCTCATCTGGAAGGTAAGTCTCCAGCTAAACGTATAGAAGTCTAAGTTAGCCCCTCTACAGAGAATACAATTAATGGGGACATATTTGGATTTGTTGATAGCCAGGGCCTTCCATCCAAAAACAGATTATATCACTTTGTCAAATCTGGTTGGGACTATTCAAGGAAGCCCCTGTACTGCAATAAGGAACTGTTTGCAGCTCCTGTGTCATATGGCAGTTTGTGCCTTTGTGACTAAGCACCCAAGATTATGCCTCTGCTGCTTTCAGGGATGGTTCAGGAGGAACTAATCCTCAGCGAGAAACACCTTGAACAAACAGGTTATGCTTCTCCTCCAGTGAAGAACTGCCTGGCTTGGTGGAAAGATCAATGCAATCTCTGTGCTGGCATCCCTCTCAACCTCCAACAATAACTGATGAGGAACATATCATAGTTAGAGTGGGGTGCATATCTCAACTCAGGGCAGATGGTCACCTCAGGAAGCCAGTCTCCATATCAATTTGTTAAAACTCATGCCATTCAGGGAATGCCACTTTCTATCCCTCACCAAAGGCAAATCAATCAGAATCATGATGGACAATGTGGCTTGCATGTTTTATATCAACAAACGGAGAAGCAAGGTCCACTTCCCCGTGTGCCAAAGCTATAAAGTTATGGAATTGATGTATAGCCCATCAGATTCAGATCTCAGCTGTTTACCTTCCTGGAATCCAGAATATCACAGTTGATATGCTCAGCAGCCACTTCTCCCAGGACTACAAATGAGAGTTGAACACTCAAATCCTTCATGGGATATTGAAAAGGTGGGGATGTTACCCCACTATTTGGACCGAAGGCATCCACAATACTGGCTTGCCTATAACCATAAATTGATTGTCCATTTACTCCGCCCAAATGGGTTATAAGGGGTGGCAACACCCCAAAGGAGTTGCCAGGGTATTACCAGGAGGTTTGTATCTAACCCACAGAGAATTCCTTAGAGCAGACTAATTCTGCTAACTCATGGAAGGAAACGGATACAGCCCTCTGCTCAAAGGATTGACATTCAAGCAATAATTCTTCAAAAGCAAAATATCCTTTATTTAAAAAATAAATAAATTACAATAGATTCAATGAAGCAAGAAAGAAAACACTACAATCTATAAGGCGACATAGAATGCAAACCATATAAATCCCAGTGGGAGACTTCCCTTCATATAGCAGATGTATGCCAGGCATTTTGGACATCACCTAGACTCTTCATCTCCATTGCAGATAGATCAAAGGGGTCCACAGTCTCTTCACAGAGACCATCGAGATGAATTTCTGCATGTACTATAGCTTGCTGTGATGCAGCTGGTCCTTTGCCTCCCCAAAGATTTATAGCACACTCTACCAGATCACATGCAACTTCCACAGCATTACTCAAAACTTTCCAGAGTCTGAGATATGCAGAGCAGCTACATGGGTTTCAATGCATTCCTTTTCTAAACACTATGCCTTGGCCCATGCTATCAAATCTGATGCGGCACTTGGTTCTGCTGTATTGCCTTCAGTCTTGGGCTTGATTCTGAAGCTCCCTCCAGTGACCAGTGACGATATTGTTTAGGAGTCACCTGAAGTGAAGCACGTATAGGGAAGCTACTTGAAGAAGAAAATATTACTCACCTTGTGCAGTAACTGGTTCCTCGAGATGTCCCCCCTATGGATGCTCCACTACCCACCCTCCTTCATCTTTTCTTCAGACTAGTCTTATGAGGTGTTCAGACAGAGAAGGAACGGAGGGCAGTTTGACCACATAGCGCTATTTGCCCTCAGAAGTGTGGCATGAGGTTGTATAGAGCATATGTACAGTCTGAACACACACTAATGGAAAATCTCAAGAGGTACATTCACACTTGAAGTTGGAGCACCCATAGGGACACACATTTTGATGAACCACAGTTACTACACAAGGTGAGTTATCTTTCTTAAATAATCAATTTAAGTGCCCAGAGGATAATAGGGTTATAATGAATAGCTCCCATGAATTTGTCAAGAATTAGTCATGCCAAAGTAACCTAATTTCCTTCTCTGACAGGGTTACTGGCCTAGTGAATGGGGGGAAGCAGTAGATGTGATATCTTGATTTTAGTAAGGCTTTTCACAGTCCCACATTACATTTTCATAAGTAAACTAGGGAAGTGTGGTCTAAAAGAAATTACTATAAGATGGGTGCACAACTGGTTGAAAGACCATGCTCCAAAGAGTAGCTATCAATGGTTTTCTGTCAAAATGAGAGATTGAATCTAGTGACATCCCACTGGGTCAAGTGTCAGAGGAGTAGCTGTGTTAGTCTGGACGTGTAGAAGCGACAAATATTCCTGTGGCACCTTATAGACTAACAGACGTATTGGAGCATAAGCTTTCATGGGTGAATACCCACTTCATCGGATGCATGCAGTGGAGATGTCCAGAGGCAGGTATAAATAGAAAGATCCCACTGGGGTCTTTCCTGCCTCTGGTGCTATTCAGTATTTTTATTAACCATTTGGATAATAGAATGGAAAGTATGCTTTTAAAATCTGTGGATGGCACCAAGCTGGGGTTGGGAAGGTTGCAATCACTTCAGTCGACAGGATTAGAATTCAAAATGACCTTGACATATTGGAGAATTGTTCTAAAAATTAATAAAATGAAATTCGGTAAAGAAGTGCAAAGTAATACACTTAAGGAGGAAAAATCAAATGCACAACTACAAAATCGGGAATAACTGGTTAGATGGCAGTACTGCTGAAAAAGATCTGGGGCTTAGAGTTTATCTCAAATTGAATGAGAGTCAACAGCTATGCAGTTGCAAAACAAGGCTCATTCTTTGAGTGCTTGCTCATGTCGATTCCATTCTAAGTGTGCGTGCACCAATCTGCAAGAACTTTTTGCCCTGCACCCAAAAGGAGAGGGATATTCGCCTCAGGGCTCTCCTGATGGAGTTCTCTCGGCTTCTGAGCCTTCTACACTGGCCGCACCAAGAGCCTCGGCCTCCGTGTGCAGTGTGCCGCCAGCACTGGCCTCTTCCCTGCACCATTCACGGTCGCTGGTACCAAAAAAAGAGGGCTAAGAAGTACTCTCCGTCACTGAGGAAGAAGGCCCAGGGGTCATCCAGCAAGGGACCTGGGCCTGCCCGCCAGTCTTCTCTGGAGCCGCGCAAGCATGCCTCCATGATTGGTGCTCTTAACCCCCTTAAAAGTCCACCATCAACTCCTGGGAGCGGTATGGGACCCTCAACCCTGCCTGCCCCATCATCATCCCAAGCCCAGGCGCAGAGAGAGCATGGGTCTCCACCTGCCTCTGTGATGTCTTTGGTGCCACAGGAACAGGCTAAGGCTCCCTGAGAGGCCAAGCCTGCTGTTAAGGCCCCTCAGAGTGCAAGGGAGTGCCGCTGGTTGCCGGACAAGAAGCAACGGTCTCCACTGCATGGAGGATCCCGAGGCAGGCACCAATCTTGTCGTCGGTAGCCCGGACCCTCCTCCTAGTCTCCTCGGCACTACTCTCTGGCACGGGGTTGATGCTCCCCATACTATGACTGGCATCACTCACCCTTTTGCCTATCTACCTCTAGACATCAGTCCTGATCGCCAGCAACATGGGAACACTCCTCATCTTATTGCCGGTCTCCACGGCACCGGTCTCCCCCACCCCGGCACCAATATCTCTGACGCCTGTCCCCACGGCACTGGGACTGCTCTCCCCAATACAGTCCCCAGTCAGTTACGATCACCGGTAGCCTCAACCAGTAAACAGACTCAGGCGTCGACGGCCCCCCCCAGTTGCTGGAGTGTGGTTCCTCTGACACAGAGGCCCAGTTCAGCCCATCGCCCCGGTCTCAGCAATGGGATTGGGCACCAGAACCTGCTGCGCCGTCTACCGCACCACAGTGGCAGCAAGGCCAGTGGCCAACACAGTGGCCATACTGGGGAGCATGAGGTGTTCTGGTTCTCCTTCAGATTCCTCCTTAAAACTGCTTTGCCATGATGCTTACAAAAAAATTGACAATGGTTAGGCTGCTGGGGTGCTGAGACCACTGCCAATCATGCTGATGAATATTGTCTGATTGTTTCCTTGTACTCCCCAACTGGTCTGTCTGCATCCATCTGTTTGTCTCTTATCTTATACTTAGATTGTAAGCTCTTTGGGGCCAGAACTATCTTTTTGTTCTGTGTTTGTATAGTGCCTAGTCCTGATCCAGGAGTAGAGCTTCTAGGCACTTTGATAATACTAATAATAAATAATACTAAAGTCCCCTTATTCTTGTGCTCTGAGATACGGAGAACAGTAGCTCCCAATCTACCTTATCTGTACCAGTCGTTATTTTAGCTCCTTATACCATGTCTTAGTCATCTCCTTTCTATGGTAAGCAGTCCCAGTTCATTCAGTCTCTCTTCATACAAGAGTTTTTCCAGGTCCTGAATCATTCTCATCACTTTTTTCTGAACACTCTCTAATTGTTCATTACCTTTTTTGAGATGGGGCGACCATTACTGCACACAGCATTC
The DNA here is from genome assembly GCA_033296515.1 of Macrochelys suwanniensis. Classification (NCBI taxonomy): domain Eukaryota; kingdom Metazoa; phylum Chordata; order Testudines; family Chelydridae; genus Macrochelys; species Macrochelys suwanniensis. The sequence continues at coordinate 41,612,471 of CM065776.1, forward strand.
CAGATGAAGCTTCATCGTTGACTTAACCTCAGAATGGATTATCTGCGTTATTTGCTCTATATTTAGATGACAGTTTTGGGATGCATCCTGTTTAGGTAATAGCCATATTCTGGTCTAAATAACTTCTAAGGTCAAAATCTGAGATCTACATTAGCCAAAAAACACCCTCCAGTTATATTTATAAGTTGAGCCTTGCATTTACTAGATATTATTGATAAGAGATTACTGACCACCAAATAAAGCTTCGAGTGTCCAGAATTTGAATGTTTCATAATATTTAGTTATAATTAGCTTTATCTGGTCAAAAATATACAGTGGTGTACTGGTAATGTTATTAGCTATCAAAATGAACAGGAAAACACTGAAAAATTCAGAACAACAATACCGCTAAAATTCTATGTTGTCCCAGGAAAGAGCCTTAATGGATTTTTTTAATTTACTGAATAAATCATAGTTTAATATTGATTGCTTGAAATGTGTGTGTTTGTTAAAATGTGCATTAGACTTATTTTTAAGTTAAAAAGTCAATATTTTTCCTGTTTATATATGATATATTGCTATAAATGTTCTGTAATTGAACTAAACATTACAATTTATTTTTCTATAGTGTCCTTAAATAGAGTACCACAAAAAACTTTAGACACAGCAAAGCTGGAATGTTGAATCAAAACTTTTTTTAAAACTACATGAATACCTTTCATTAATTTGAATATCTTTTAAATATTTAAAAATTTGTGTTAGCAATGCAAGCTGAATATTCTGCTGCTTTATCAGCATTATACAGTATTAACTTCAACCAACTAAGGTACTTAAAAATTATAAATTTCAACTCAACAGAAACCATTATACTAGAATTTTAAAAATCATCCAATAAGGATGGACTTTTAAAAAATGCCTGAGTAATTTAGGAGCCCAATTACTAGGGCCCTACCAAATTCATGGTCCATTTTGGTCAATTTCATGGTTTTAGGATTTAAAAAATCGTAAATTTCATGATGTCAGATATTTTAATCTGAAATTTCACGGTGTTGTAATTGTAGGGATCCTGATCCAAAAAGGAGGTCACAAGGTTATTGCAGGGGAGGTCACAAGGTTATTGCAGGAGGGGTCACAAGGTTATTGTAGGGGGGGTTGCAGTACTGCTACTCTCCTGCGCTGCTGCAGGCTCCGTTCAGAGCTAGACAGCTGGAGAGTAGCGGCTGCTGGCCGGGAGCCCAGCTCTGAAGGCAGTGCTGGTGCTTGCAGAGCTGGGCCCTCAGTCAGCAGCCATTGCTCTCCAGCTGCCCAGCTCTGAAGGCAGCGCAGAAGTAAGGGTGGCAATATCATGACCCTCATAAAATAACCTTGTGACCCCCACCCCCCGCAACTTCCTTTTGGGTCAGGACCCCCAATTTTAGAAATGCTGGTCTCCCATGAAATCCCTATATTATAGGGTAAAAGCGCACACAAGATCAGATTTCACGGAGGAAGACCAGATTTCACAGTCCATGGCACGTTTTTCATGGCCATGAATTTGGTAGGGCCCTACCAATTACCATTAAAAGTCAACGGGACTTGTATTAAGTGACTTAGGTTTTTGAAAAATCACATCTAAAGCTGTTTGGTTATTTCTGGTATTATTTACTTATGCTTCCTTATTCCATGCAGAACTTAAGGCCTTCACCACTGCCTTCCATCTTTGTTGGTCTCTTGCTGCAGTTTTTGCTTTTTCCCTCATGTCATTTTAATAGCTTTCAGTTCAGCTTTTGTTGTGAATTTCCAAGTTGTTCTAGGTCTACTTCATTGCCTTTTGCCATGGGAATTCCAGTCCAGCACCTGTCTTCTTATGCTGTTGGTTCTTTCCTCCCATGTTTCCCCTAACCACCTCCATTTTCATTCCATAATTTCCTGTCATATCGGTCTCTGTTTCATCCTCCACAGTTCTTAATTTGTGTGTGTGGGGGGGGGGGGGGGGCGGGTTTCTGGCCATGATATGGATTTGTCTAAGGCAGCTGTTTATAAAAACTTGAAGTTTAAATAATAAAGTTTTGATAGATCTCCAAGTTTCAGCACCATACAGTAAGATACGTTTTACAAGGGTGTTAAATACTCAAAGTTCAGAGAGCAAGTTTGTGTGTCTCCAGATCAGCTTTAGGGTTGTGAAGACATGTCTAGCTTTCACTATTCTGGCTTTAATGTCTTCACTTGTTCCACCTGTTTTGCTTACAATGCTACTAAGTGAAATGTTGGATCTCTTTTATGTCAATTCCAGAAAATTTTATTGATGTTTCTTGTTGTGTATTGTTTCTCATGGAATTAGTTTTCTCAGTGTTGTTTTACAGCCCTACTGACTGTGCATTTGTCTGGAGATTATTTGTTTTAACTTGCATATCTCAGAGTATGGGACAGCAGGTTGATGTCATTTGCAAAGTTCAGGTCTTCTAGCTTCTCTGTGGAAATCTACTGTATACCTCTTGGCTGTTCTGTGGTTTCTCTTATTACCCACTCAGTTACCAATAGGAAGACCATGGGTGACATAAGGCATCTTTGTAGTCTTAGTCAGTGTAAGCTACTGGGGCATGGGTGGCCTTCCTAGTGGGTGGAGCAGGACCTAGTGATTGTGGTGGCGTTTTGAGTAACAACAAGGGAAGATCCAGGGATCAGGCACCGGTCAAAGGCTGAATCTGAGTCGAGGGGGCCAAGTCGAAGATCAGAACTGGAGTCAGAATCCAAAGCCTCAGCTGAAGAATAAGTTAAAGTCCCAGTCATACCCGGGGTTTCAAAGCTGGAAGTCAAAGATGTAACCAAGAGTCAAAGCCAGGAATCAGAAACCAAAATGGCAGAGAGACTGGGGCAGGAGTAAGGACTGGAAGCAGCAATGAGAGCAAGGTAAGCACAGCTGTGGGCATGGTACACACTCAGCAGCTGCTGTGCATGTGCTGCAAGGCTCAACTAGCAGATCACTGGCTCCTCTGTCCAGTTAGGAAGTACATCCATTTTGAGGGGACTTACTGGCCTAGCTTAGCTTTCTGTGTTGCCTAGTGACCAGACTGGGAGTCAGCTGTGTCCCTGACAGTAGCCCCTGCCATAGGTCGTCTTCTAGGGGCTGTTGGGTCTAGTTTGTCTGGGTATTGTTGGTGAAATTCTTGTAACACAGCTGGGGCATGGATTTTTTTTACGGGCTCCCACTCTCTCTACTCTGGCCTGTACCCCTTCCAATCCATAAGGTACTGGAGCTTACCACTTACCCATCAGGAATCAAGGATTTGGTGGACCTCATATTCTTCCTGTCCCTGGATCACTATCGGTGGTAATGGTGGATCCATCTGTGATGGGATCCCTGGGGTGCAGCCTGGGACTGTGGGACCACTATGCCCCCTTAACTCTCCAGTCTGGGCTGTCTCTCACAATGCTTTGCCAGTGACAAGCAACAAACCCCTCTAGGTGCTGTTATCGCTCAGCGCAACCGTATGTGGAGCCCCAAACCCAGCTAGGTTGCATGAATGCTCCCAGAACCACTCATGAATCACACAGAGAGGCACCAGCTGAATCCCCCCCAGCTCCCAGCCTTGTACCTCAGGAATATATTGTCTTACACTGCTCATCTTGAGTAGTACAAGTTGATTAATTGGTTCATCAATGGAAAGTGGATATACACCAGCCTTTGTAAACCTGAGTAGATTTACCACATACTTCAGGCAAACTCACTGGTAAAGATAAACAGTAAAACAAATTTATTGATTACAAAAGATAGATTTTAAGTGATTATAAGTGATGGGCAAAAAGTCAGAGTGGTTACCAAAATAAAAAAAATATAAGCACGCAGTCTAAACTCTGAACCCTATCAGACTGGGCAATATCTAGATTAAGCAGGTTTTTTCACCCCACTGGATATTGAAGTTCATAGGACGAAGATTTCACCCTTGAAACCCGGGCCAGTCTTTTCTGTTGGGGTCTTCAGAGTGTCCTTGTTGCTTGCAGCATAGATGGGGAGGAGGAGAAAAGGCCAAGCATGGGTCCCCTGTGTTCTGTTTTATACCTTTAGTCCATGTGCTTGGAGAACACAAGTCCAGGCACGTCTGGTGTATATTGCTGAGTCACCAGGCAAGGTTGAGCAATTCCCTGGGGTGGCCTTATGCAAGTGAGTCATTTAATTGTAACTCCCTTGCTGGACGATGGCTATTGATGGTGGTTTGACACCCACCGGTAGGCGTTGGTTAGCTCCCTTGTCCTTGTCTGTGGGGATCAAATATCTAGGCAGTTCCCCAACTCACAGCATATTTTATTGACAACCATACAACACAAACTCAACTTCATATGCACTAATGATATACATATTTAGATAAAACAATGGCTTTCAGCAGATTTTAACCTTTCCCCTGATACCTCACATGGCATGCTTTGTGAAATATCACAGTTATATATAAATAATTAATATGGGGGTTATAGGGCACTCCCCTGACATGTACAGAGTGTCACCCCCTGCATCCAGAAAAGGGGTTGCTGACAAATGTCTTGAGAAGAGACATAGAAGACGGGGTGGATTTTGAAGGACTCCGGGAGCTGGAGTTTGAAGGCCACTAGATTTATCTCCTGGTTGATCTGGAAGGTGCTGAGGCACTTGTGGTTGAGCTTGGCTGGCAGAGGGATAGGTTGATTTCAAGTTCTGCCTGGAAAGCCACACTTTATTGCCTATGCTGAAGTCTGGGGCGGCTTGCCACTGTCAACCAGCTGTGATACAGCATGGCCAGAAGGCAGCAGGAGAATGATCTAGGATGAGGAGAAGCCTTATTCCCTGTAGATTAATTAAAAGCACCTGAAACCAATGAGAGCACCTGAAACCAGTCACCTGATAAAATCCCCCTGCTTCAATCAGCCAGAGGAGGAGCTGGAGCAGAGTGAGGAGGAGCTGGAACAGAGTGGTTTGGTGGTGGAGCAGAGAGCAGTTTGGAGGAGTGAAGCAGAGTGGATTGGTGGTGGAACAAAGAGCAGTTCGAAGGAAAGTGGAGGAGAGTTTTGAGAAGTGCTGCAGCGGGCTAAGAAGACCAAGATCCTAGGTAAAGGGACACCTGGCTTGTGCAGAGGGAAGGCAGGAAGCCCCACAAGCTGAAGGTCAGGAGAGGGAAGTAGCCCAGGGGAAAGAATCACTGGTACAAGTGATTCACCTGCTATCATAGGGCCCCTGGGCTGGGACCCAGAGTAGAGGGCGGGCCTGGGTCCCTCCCTCTCCTCTCCCCTTCCCTGGGATACTAGTAGGATAGCTGTTACCCCAGTTCAGGGGCAAGAAATGGTACCCTGAAACCCCCCCCACAAGAAGAGAAAGTGCGGGACCCATCATAGTAGTGCCGGCAATTTGCCACACAGCATACCTCCTATAGGATTCCTTGTCAGTGGCCAAATGCTTTGTGTACTCCTGATGAATTTGGTGGAGATGGAGGATTATGTCTATGGCTGTTGGAATAGAGTAGTCTGATAGTCTTCTGCGGGTGAAACCAGGGGTGAAAAATGAAGTTTGTGAAGAACAGGCTGAGTTGATGGAGATTCATAGATTCATAGATTCTAGGGCTGGAAGGGACCTCGAGAAGTCATCGAGTCCAGCCCCCTGCCCTCATGGGATATGAGTTGTATTATCGTAGGCAGATTTTGCCAACAATAATAGGGGAATGCAGTCATCTTGGTGAAAATTCAATAAACAGTGGAGGTACTGTTCCAATGTCTAGCTGGCCATTTTGGTCTGGCTGGCAGTCTGAGGATGGTAGGCAGTTGAAATGAGGTGCTTGGTACCAGTACAGCAGGGGAATTCCTGCCAGACCTGGGATCACTGTAACAATCTTACCATGGAGTCACAAAGAGACTGTAGTGCCCAGGGGGACTATCTTGTCATCCAGGCAAGGTGGACTTAGTGATAAATGATCACTTACACCAAAAATCACAAAATATTCAGGTTGCTCCCAGCCCCAAGAGACTAGTCACTTATCCCAGATCAGTTTGTACCTTCAGTCTCTCACACAGACAATGCTGGTAGCCAATCCTATAGTAAACTAACTAAGGATTTATTAACTAGGAAAAAGAAATGAGTTATTTACAGGTAAAAGCAGGCAATGTATAAGTACAAATGAGTCACAGTCTGTGGTTCCAAAAGGTGACAGTGATGTAATAGTCTGTTCACTGAATGTCTTTCGGGGCCAACCCATGTTGACCCTGGGGATGTCTGCTTTTTGTTTCTTATCTCCAACCCTTGTAAGAGTCCAAACAGCAAAGAGAGATCCAGTTTTTCCTTGTCTGGGATTTTTATCCACTCAAGAGTACAAGCTGATGAAAACAGTTCGTGTGTGGGTCTCTCTTTACTGGAGGGAGTTGGGAATGCAATCAGCAGGGCCTCTCTCCTTTGATGCTATACATTACCCCATTTACCTTCAGTGGGCCATTGTGTATGCAGGACAAGCCCTTTACATTAATTAATGCTGCTTTTCCTGTTTGGTGAGTTACACGATTACAAAGGTTTACAATGCAAACATTCCATATAACTTTACCCCATGGGCTATAGAGATTATAAATGAGATCAATATATGCAGCATCCAGTGGCATAAAATGCTTGTAGAGAATGGGGCAGCTCCACATGAAATCCCTTAAGAAGATGGAGCAAGAATGTGGAGGTGTGGAAAGGGGCTGGAGAAGGCCCACTGGTCTCATGCACAGCCTTTTAGTGCAAGTGCAGAGATCACAGATCCTAATATAGTCTTTAACATCTTTTCATAAGGTTGGCCACCAGAAATTCCTAAAAATCAGATTCCTAGTCTTAAACTGGCCAAAATATCCTGCCATGGGGGAATCATGGTGCAAACTCAATACTTTGAGTTGGGGCTCTCCTTCAAGGATGTAAAGGCAATCCCCTTTTAGATGGAAGTTTGACCTGGAGGAGGGCCCAGAGCTTTCCACGGACTGGCAGATGGGTCGCTGAAGAGCCGAGAGTGGATACCAGTTATCAGAGGGTTAATGCCCATCCCTCTGATGAAGTGGATACAAACATCCTTCTCAACTTCATCTTGTTCATTCTTGAGGGACAAGGCATCTACCTTCCCATTTTTAGTCTCTGGGTGATAAATAACTAAAGTTGAATCTGGTTTTTAAAAAGTGCCCAATGGCTATGGTGGTGGTTTAACTGTTGGGCTGCCTGTAGATGTTCTGTTTGTTTGTTTTTTTGTGGTCCATCCAAACTTGGACGTTGGCACTGGCCCCTCCAAGGAGGAACCACCACTCCTCAAAGGCCAGGAGTTCCTTCTCCCAAATATAGTTTTTTCTCTCGGTTGCCAAGAGAAAAAGGCACGGGGTGGAATAGCTGGTGGAGTCCTGCAACTTGAGAAATAACTGCACCTACAGCAAAGTCCAAGGCATCAATTTCAATGATGAAGACCCGAGCACAGTTTGGGTGGGTTAGGATGGGGCAGTTGTGAAGACCCTTTTAGGTTGTCAAACATAGCCTGCATGTGAGCGTACCAGGCAAATTTGGTCCCCTTCTTAAGGAGGGACATTAAGAAAAATTTGCAAAGCCCAGGAATCACTTTACCCCTTGCATATTTGAGGGTGCTTTCCACTCTGTGATCACCAATACCTTGCTGGAGTCTGCCAGGGAGATGACATAACCCAGAAACTCCACCATTTGTGTGTCAAATTTGCATTTTTTAGGCTTAGGCTTAGTCAGAACCAACTCCCGGCCATCTAGAAGGATATGTACATGGTGGTCATGGAGCTCTTGATTTTCAGAGAAGATGAGAATGTCATCTAAATAGATTATCATGAACTGATCAAGGATATCCCTAAAGACATCATTCATAAAATGCTGGAAGGTAGCAGGAGCATTACAGAGGCCAAATGGCCAAAGAGTCAAAATAGCCATACCTAGATCGGAATGCTGTGTTCCACTCATCCCCTGACCAGAATCGGCCAGAGTCTGCCAAAGTTATACACTCCACGCAGGTCTAATTTCATGACAGTTCAGGCTGATTGGAGTCTCTTCATGAGCACATTAAGGAAAAGGGAATATCAGTTGTGTGCCACAATTTGATTTAGTGCTTGGTAATCAGTGCATAGGTGGAGACAGCCATCCTTCTTGGCTATGAAGAATATAGGGGTACCAACTGGGGAGGTGGTGGGACAAATCCCTTCTGTGAGTGTTCCTCTAGATCTTCCTGGAGGGCTTGCAGCTCTGGCTCAGGCCATGTCTACACTTACTGCTATACATTGGCACTACTGCGATGGATGTAGCAGTATCGATGTAGCGGGTCTGGTGAAGACCCCTGAAATCAATCACAGAGCACACTCTGGTCAGCTCCTTTACTATAACTCCCCGAGAAGAGTAAAGTAAGTCAGCAGGAGAGCATCTCCCGTCGACACAGCACAGTATAGACACCATGGTAAGTCAACCTAAACTGCATTGACTTTGGTTATGTTATTCATGTAACTGGAGTAGCATAACTTAGGTCGACCTACTGCAGTAACATAGACAAGGCCTAAGAGAGAGCATAAATGCATCTGAAGGAAACCTCTGTTCCTGGGCAAAGTTCAATAGGGCACCCATCACTGCAGTGGGGTGTAGGAAGTCCACCTTCTGTTTTTTGAATACCCTGGCAAACTCTAGGTATTTGACAAGAATCTTAGGTGTGGCTGCGCCTGCTGCTCGCCTGGTGGTTGTGGTGGCTGTTCAGGTAATGACAAACAAAGACCCGGGGACCAGGTGTTACTTAACTATTTCACTCCAGGCGGTGTAAGGAATAAATCAACAGGTACTCAGCAATTCTGTCTGATCAAGAAGTAATGCAAGTAAACATGCTTTTGTCTAACACTGCAGTTTATTAGATTTAAGAACACACAGGCATAAACAATAGGTTTAGAACATTCCAGATATTTACCTATAGTCTGAGACAGTATTGAGTAATCAATGGCAGGTCTGCGTTGACCAAACACCTCCCTGCCGGGGAGTAAAGATGTCAGGAAAAACGCCTCTCCCAGGATGGCTCCCGAGGATTGCTCCCAAATACACTCTATTATCTGAACTTTTTATAACTAACTTCTACTAAACACACAGGTCATAATGACCCCTACTAAATCAACACTTTTCCTAACTTTCAATAAACTTATTATCAAAGGTGTCTAGACTCAAGGCTGTCCATCCACATAATTTTTTTTGCCTTCTCAGTTATTTACTTTTTCTTCCCCTCCTCCCATACTGCTTAACAAAACTGCCAGTAGTTATGACCTTGCTTCTGAAAGCCTGTCTCCAAATTAATCCTTTTCTATGTGTTGTTCTGTTTCATTAATTCATAGTGGTTGAGTGCACATAATATGGTTGCAATTAGCTTGATCACATTCTGGGGTATATACACCTCTCAAAAGGGCAACACAGGTACTGTCCAATGGTGAAGCTGGAGTCAGGGTTGAGGGGCCAGGTGGAAAGCCAGAACGCCAAAGCCTAAGTTAAAGTCATAGACAGGGACATAGCAAATAGTTGGAGCCAGAAACCAGAAGGGAGTAGGTATGCGCTGGGGCAGGGCTAGGAGCAGGGTGAGCACTATGGCAGGTATGGTACACACTAAGCAGCAGCTGTACTGCTCCTGCAGGGGTCAAGTAGGAGACCGCAAACTCCTCTGCCCAATCAAGAAGTGCAACTGTTTGGAGGGGTCTCATTAGGCCCAGCTGAGCTTGCTGGGTTGCTTAGCAACCAGGCTGGGAACCAGCTGTTCCTCTGACAGTCAGTTTGCTGTTATGTATTACTGGGCATGTCATATTTACATAGAAACTCTGGATAATATTTGCAAATTTCTTGGGGATTCCATAGTGGTGTAGCAACATCTGTAAGGCTGTTCTAGCTACTGTGTTAACGGCTTTTTGGAAATCTCTGTGGAATCCAGCAAGGTACTGGTGATCACAGAGTGGAAAGCACCCTCAAATATGCAAGGGGTAAAGTGATTCCTGGGCTTTGCAAATTTTTACAGGTGATTAGGGGGTTTTCCACCCTGGTCACCTTTTCTACTGTGTCAGTTATTTTGCTAGCCAGAAGTCGTAACCACTGTTCCCTCTAAGCTGTGCGCGTGTGTGCGCGCACACAGATCCTAAACCCCGTGCACATGGCGAAACACTGTGCGCACAAAAATTTGCACAGAAGCACAATTTGCAGAGGAAATTTTTTGTGCACACAGCCTTTCAAAAATTTGCAGAGAAGAAATTTTTTTGCGCACATGGCCTGTGAAAAATTAGAGGGAACATTGGTCGTAACTGATTTCATTTTAGGTTTTCTGCTTTTGCGAGGTTTGCTATTGACTTCACTGGGAGCAGGATTGTGGCCCTACAATCAGTAGCATAGCCAGCAGGGGAGCAGGGGGAGCAGCCGCTCCCCCTGTGAGTAGAAGCGGCGCCTTTTTTTAGCAGCACTAAAAAAAGGTGCCGCTTCGTTTTAAGCGCCACTTCTTGCACTCACCCGGCGGCGCTCCGCGTCTTCGGCAGCATTTCGGCGGCAGGTACCACCAAAGACCCGGAGTGAGTGAGGACCCGCCACCGAAGTGCTGAAGACCCGGAGCGCCGCCGGGTGAGTACAGGGGGAGGCGCCTTTTTATAGCACCGCTCCCCCTGCGTTCCAGACCTGGCTGCGCTACTGCCTACAATCCATTAGTTATAGGGGCTTGAATATATTTATTACCAACATTAATTACTAGCATTAAACACTCAATGCAAAGATAATGCAATTAACTTGTTGAATCCCAGATATATTTAGATGGTTAGAGTCAGAGTTGAGATTGCTTGCTGTTCAGTTCAACACCAGTAAACTGTATGCCACAAAAGTTTATCAGGAATCATACTTAGATCTTAGAATATGTCCCTACTTAATTTTTAGAGTTTTTTGGTTTGGTTTGGTTTTTTCTCTGCTCATGTTGTTTGGACTCTGTAATTTTCATATTTTCTATGGGGGGAAAGGAAGTAAAAAACTTAACATTATATCTGAAAAATGTTGAAATTAACCATTACTTGTAATTCATTCTAATTTCAACCTCCTCGATATCTGGAGTAAATCAATGGCCACTTTTATTTCTAAAAATCACATTTACTTATTCTAGATTATCCCACCCTCCTGTCAACCAGTGACATTTTTAACTTTATTCTCTCTTGTTGAACACATACAGCGCTATCTATATACTTTGTGTCTCAGGGGCTGTAGAGATGTTGCAGCTTGGGAAAGCATATATTAAAAGAAAAAAAACCACACCCAAGTTTGTATGTGCTTGGCCAGCAGGACAATGGATAAAAATACTAAGAATCAGCCTATAAAGCTTGCTAAAATAGCTTTTGTGTGAGGGGACCTTTAGCTTGACACCTCCCTTCCCCTCTCTGGGAGAAGTCCACATCAGTGTTCAACTATGAGATATAACAACTATTGTTTGCTCAGATGTTTAAAGATTTCACGCATACTTTTGAACAGCTTCGAAGAGCCTCAGCAACCAATGGGGCAATATAGGTAAATAAACATGGGAAATGTTTCCTGGCAGACTTCACAAATGACCCCGGGGGGCTAACTGTAAAGAGGCACAATAGAGAGGAAGAGTTCTTTTTGGAGGATGAAACTTGTCACGTCTTTCATTTTGCACACCAGAAAAGGATGAGTACACATGTGCAGATGGGAATTCTGTGGTTCCTTCAGTGACAGAGAATATGATTTAAAAGATTTCTTTAGCTTGTTTAAATCTCTACCATTAGAATTCCTGCTTAGCTGAGGAATCTAATGTCTTATGCACTTCTGTTAAACACATTTTTATAAATATTCCTCTTTGCATTTGGTTTGTCTCTCCAACTACTAAATATTATTCTTAAAGAGATTGTGTTTCATGGGACCAAAATTAAAGCTGAGGCCATAGTTGGCTTAAAAAGGGATTGTTGTGTGTATACAACTACCCCTGCCTCATCCCAATTCTTTGACCTTTCTCTGACAGAAACTAGACCAAGGGGTTTGTAGTAGTCACTATAAATGTTCCATGCTTTATGCTGGTGCTGGCTTGGTGAACCTATGGCATGTGATGTGGACAGTGGTAATAGTAGCTGAAGAAGAAAAACTATACTAGATCAGACCAATGGTCTATCTAGTCCTGTATCCAGTCTCTGCTGGTGATCAGTATCACATACTTTAAAGGGGATATTTGAAGTTTCTTCTTAACCCCTATAAGTTGAAGGCTTCAGGTTTTATAACATTCCAAACTATTTTTAATTATTTCTATTGTAACTCTGGATGTCCTCATTATCCATAAAACTGTCTTTAATTCTACCACATACTTGATCCCCATGATACCTTTTGACAGATCTACAAGCTAACTGCATTTTGTGAAAAGTAACCACGCACCTAGTGAATGTTTTTCCTTGTTTGTAGAGTATGAGCAGTCACCTGTGCAGTGCAAATATGTGGGCACACAACTTGCCACATAACATGCTTTTTACCCCTACCCCAGTTGATGAAGAAATTTCCATGTACACCACACAGTCCACATCATCTGTTTTCTGCCATCTTGTACTTTGTCCAGCCATTGTTTTGCCTGCCCCCTCCCAGTCTGTATAGTTTTCTATTTTATTCCCATGAATGGAAGTTCATTGAGTTTCCTTCACCAGATCCCTTATTGCCACCCTTAAAAAGACAGAGCAGGAGGTAGTGAGAATGTTATCTCAGAAGATTCAGGACAGCAGCACTGAACTTTGAGGCACAATCACCTATTCAGAAGGCAAAAACCAGCTGCTAAGCTGCTTTATCTCATGTACTCTGCAGGAGGGGAGTCAGTGCAAGTCTGGCAGGCTGAAGTGCTTGGAAGAGGAGGTGGCAGCGGTGTCATGTCAGGTGGTTCCTAACCCTTGCTAGAGCACAGCAATGTGCCATTGATTTATAGACTAGCATTATATTTTCTGACTCATTCTTTATACAGCCTATCATTTTGTTTCCTTCTCTGTCTACCAATGTATAGTGAACAACAGTTTTTGTTGGAACTGTCCATAGTGACCACTTCTGGTCTTTTTCCTGAAGGGTTACAGGTCATTTAGAACCTAGGAATGTGTATGAGTATTTCAACTTAGTGTAATTATTATAGCTGCTCACTGCTGGACCCTAAGATATGAGTAGCATGCCAAGTGTACTGCAACCCAGGGGCAAGTTCTGAAGGCACTTCAGCTGGTAGGCTTTGTAGGTGACTTTATAGATTGCCTTTTAGGTGGTGGTGAGCTCTGTTATCGGGGCCACTATGGTGGCCATGAAGGCCTGCAGGGATTCACTCCAAAACAAGCAATTATCACTCCCATCAATTCCCTCCCCACACCCTGTTCCCCATGTGGTTCCCTGGCTTCTGCTGAAGCCTGCTCTGCATGCAGTTCTGTGGGCTGTTTTCCCTGCATCCTGCTTCCCTGATGCTCCTGGTTTGCCATGCCACCACTGCTTACCCAAAGTGCCAGGTGACTTCCTAGGTCAGGGTCTTTCCATAGAGTTTCTGCCTCCTCCTATCTGGCCAGAAGGTGATGTGCAGGGTGGACTCTGTCCCTGATTCCACCACCCTCACACATGGACATATCAGAGGCAAAATAAACATGTCTAACTTGACCATTGAGCAACTAGTGATTGATTTGTATTTCATGAGGCCACACCTATATGGCTGGGTGTCCAGGACTTTGAGAAGAATCACGCTGAGCAGATGGAAGCACAGTGCCTGGCACAGATACATCAGCACAACCAGGCAAATGGCTCTGTGGCCAGTATGGTAAACGTTCTTCCTGAATTAGTCTGTGGAGTCATGCATAAGACCCATTAATACAAACTATGATTGTCAACATTTTCCTTGAATTAGAGGTGACTAACATCAGTTTTCTGTATACTGGATTCATCCCACTGTGCCTTTCAATGTTTATTACCTTGTGTTGGTATGACACAGCGGTCCAATGGTGGTTCACTACTGTGTGTGAGGCTTGTCCTACCTACTACACCTAACACATTGTCGTCATGATTTAAACCCAAATATATCATGGGAAATGTAATATACCATTGGAAAACTAATAACTCACTGATCATTAATATTCTTGCATGACGTATGTATGGGGTGTGTACAAAATGTTATAAATATGTCCTAGAATTACGTTCTTAAAATGTGTTTAGCACACAATGCATAAGTCCAATTTGTCCTAGACAGAGGAATGTGTATTTGCTTGTCTAACCTGCCTGGTCATCAGGCAGAGACACTGAAGGTATATTTACAAAAAGGGTGAACAAAGCCATCAGCCTAAAGAGTGGGGGGATATAGTTTCTTAACAATCTCAACGGGGATGAAGACTCCACCCCACGAGGACTTCCTGTCTCTTGAAGGAGGATCAATGAACTTTGGGAAGACAGGTGTCTTCACCCCAGCAAGAGAAAGAAGTGTTGTCTGAGCATCCATCACTTGAGAGGTTCAAGGGGCCAGAGCTCTTGAAATCACAGAGCATTGGGTCCTTCAACCAAGGGGTTTGAAGTCTCTGGAACTGAGTAATGTGAGTAACCTGCTTAGGCAAAGCTTGTAACTTGCTGGCATTAAGTATTAGTCTTTAGAAGAGTATTTTGTACTTTTGTTTGCTTGAATCCCTTTCTTTCTTCTTCGAGTGATTGCTCAGGTCTATTCCACCGTAGGTGTGCGTGCTCGCCCCGTTCATCGGTGCCGGAAGTTTTTCCCTTAGCAGTATCCGTAGAGGGGAGCACCGCTGCGACCCCTGGAGTAGCGCCGCTATAGCGCACTATATAGGGGACTGCACACTCCCCCCACCCTCAGTTCCTTCTTGCCACCAGTGTAGGTGCGTCGGAACTTCTGCTCCATCTTCACTGCTGAAGCCTTTTTCCTAGAACTCTGTTTGTTGTTCGTTATTAGTGGTATCTTTAGTTTGTGAGTTAGTTCAGTTTAGGACCCCGGGCTTCAAATCGTGCGAGTCCTGTAGGCGCTCTATGCCTAGAAGCGACCCGCACTCAGCTTGTCTCTGCTGCCTGGGTGAGTCCCATGTCCGCGCACGCTGCAAAATCTGCAGGTCCTTTTAAACCTAGAACCAAAAAGGACAGACATTCGACTCTGGGCCCTCCTCATGGAGTCCGCATTGGCTCCTACCCTGGTGCGCCGAGCGGAATCGGCACCCGGTACCTTGTCCTCGGTGCGCAGCGATCCACCGGCGTCCTCGAGTGGCCGGCACCGCTCACTGTCGCAAGGGCAGAGGAAGGCACCGTCCATGCATCGTCGTCGAGGCAAGGATAAGGGAGAGGCTCGACCCGTGTGCGGCAGCCGCAATTCTCCCCCGGGCCCCATCGCTCCGACTCGCGCTGAGCGGAGTAGCCCGGTTTCCTCGACGCAGGCCTCTCCGGACACCCGAATGCCTTTGATGCCGGAGGCCTTCCAGGTGGCCAGTGACTTGCTCACGCTCCAGGTACCAGCAGTCCCGGCACCAGGGGTTCGTTCCAGTGGCAAGCCGTCATTGGGCTCCAAGCTGTCGACCCCGACCAGGCGTGAATCCCGATCAAGGGATCGGTCCCGGGACCGCTTGCCCCTCAGCGCCCGGTCTGACCATAGCCCGCAGCCTTCGCAGTCACCGATGGTAAGGCTCTCGGGCAAGATGCCGTCGAATCAGAGCTCTGGGCACTGCTCTCGATTGAGCAGGGAGTCGCGACATGGCAGGCACCGGTGCCGTAGACGCTCCCGGTCAAGTCGGAGCTATCGCAGCCATTCCCGTCATGGCCGCCGATGCTCCCGTTCCTCGAGGCACCGGGAAGCGCACTCCCATAAGAGGTCGCCGACTCCGCACCGTCGCGGACATAGGCGTCGCAGCGTCTCAAGGAGCAGTGGCTCGAGACGGTACCGTACCTCGTCGTCGGAGTCCCGGTCCCGAGGTAGACGTCATCGTTGGCGCCGTAGATCGTACCGTTCCCACGGCACCGACCGATCGGCGTTCACACCAGTGGTGAGCCACGCCAGGGCTTCCGCACTTCTACCTGACCAGCTGGTGCCACCGGTGCCGCAGCAGGGTCAGTGGCAAGGGGTTCCATGGCAGGGACAGTGGTGTCAGTGGACCCCTTGGCCCCCGGGACATGCCCAGCCGGATACTCGATCGGTCGCAGGGGCGTCCGAGGCTCCTTCGGCCCCTATATCCAGGGCTCCTAGACTTAGATCTGCGGACCAAGGGTCCTCGGCACCGAATGTG
This sequence comes from Macrochelys suwanniensis, assembly GCA_033296515.1. Lineage (NCBI taxonomy): Eukaryota > Metazoa > Chordata > Testudines > Chelydridae > Macrochelys > Macrochelys suwanniensis. The sequence continues at coordinate 41,628,674 of CM065776.1, forward strand.
GGCTCCGAGCAAGGCGTCGAGCCCACGGTGCCAGCAGATGCACTAAGCTCCGTACCGGCGTCTTCCCCCCGTACCGGAGGACAAGGTTGCGGCCCCGCCACCCTCCGTACCGCAGGAGGACTACAGGGCTCACCAGGAGCTATTGAAGCAAGTTGCCTCGAACCTCCAGCTCCAAGCTGAGTAGATGGAAGGGCCCTCAGACTTGCTCTTCAATGTCCTTTCGTCTTTGGCACTGGGCAGAGTGGCGCTCCCGTTACATGAAGGGGTTCCCAATATTACAAAAGCCCTGTGGCATACGCCAGCCTCACTTGTGCCTGTATCTAGAAAGGCAGAGCGCAAGTATTTCATCCCTATGGAAGGACACGAATTCCTGTACACCCACCCGGCTCCCAACTCCTTGGTCATGGAATCCGTCAACCATAGGGAGCGCCAGGGTCAACTGGGTCCTACTCCTAAAAATAAGGACTCGAAAAGGCTGGACTCATTTGGGAGAAAGGTTTATTCGTCCTCGAGTTTCCAGCTCAGGGTGGCAAATCACCAGGCCCTCCTCAATCGCTACGACTTTAATCTGTGGGGGTCCCTGCAAAAATTCGGTCCCTTCCCCCCAGAGCATGAATGCAAGGAGTTTAAGACACTGGCGGAGGAGGGCGCTGCCGCTGTGAAGGCTGCTCTGCAGGCGGCATCAGATGCGGCGGACACGGCGGCGCAATCCATCGCCTCGGCGGTGTCCATGCGCAGGGCATCGTGGCTCCTCCTATCAGGGCTGTCCTCGGAGGCACAGTCGGTGATGCAGGATCTCCCATTCGACGGCAAGGACCTGTTTGCGGAGCAAATGGACGTGAGACTTCATGGAATGAAGGACTCCCGTACCACCCTGGAAATGCTCGGGCTCTACGTCCCACTGGCTAAGGAAAAGCCTAAGCCGCAGGCTCCCGCCCAGGCGCCCCAACCGCACTACGAGCCAGCCTACAAGAGGTCCAGGCCGCAGAAGAGGTGACCTCAACGGCAGTCCCGCTCTGCCCCACAGCCTGGGCCCTCCAAGGGCAAGCAGCGGTTTTGACTGGGGGCGGAGGGTACCCGGGTGAACCCCGAGGACACCCTCCGACAAATAAAGTTGGCCTTCAGCAACCGCTTGCGTCCATTCCTTTTGCAATGGTCCCATATAACCTCGGACCGGTGGGTCCTGAGTACCATTGCCCAGGGCTACACGCTCCAGTTCAGGTCTCCCCCAATCTCCCGACCCGCTCCCGGGCACGGCACGGTAGACCCGTCACATCTACCCCTGCTGCAGCAGGAGGTGGGCCAGCTCCTCAGTCTCGGAGTCATAGAGGGAATCCCAAGGGAATTCCAAGGGAAAGGGTTCTATTCCCGTTATTTCCTGATACCGAAAGCGAAAGGGGGCCTCAGGCCTATCGTAGACTTGCACGGTCTCAATCAGTTCATGGTCAAATACCGATTCCGCATGGTCTCCCTGGTAAAGATTATACCTGTCTTGGACCCGGGTGACTGGTATGTGGCCCTGGACCTCCAGGACGCATACTTTCACATACACATATTCGAAGGACACAGACGCTTCCTTCGTTTCCTGGTTGGGCAGGACCACTACCAGTTTACGGTCCTCCCCTTTGGCCTGTCCACAGCACCTCGGGTGTTCACAAAGTGTATGGCGGTTGTGGCGGCCTTTCTCAGATGCCGAGGGGTCCAATTATTCCCGTACCTCGACGACTGGCTGCTCAAGGGCAACTTGAGGTCGCAGGTGCAGAACCACCTGCAGCTGCTCTTGACTACCTGTGCCAATCTGGGCCTTCAGGTAAACAAGGCCAAGTCGACGTTGGTCCCAGTCCAGCGCATAGAGTTCATTGGGGCTCTACTGGATGCTGCCAGGGCCTCTCTCCCACCGGGCAGATTCCAGACCCTCAAGGGGCTCATAGCCACGGAGTTCCCCCTGACCACGGCCAGGACCTGCCTACAGCTCCTGGGCCACATGGCGGCGTGCACGTATGTGGTACGCCACGCCAGACTTTGAATGAGGCCTCTCCAGCTTTGGCTGGCCTCAGAATTCTCCCAGGCTCGGGACGGTATGGACATGGTCCTCACGGTACCGGGGCGGGTGCTAACCTCCCTGCAGTGGTGGACCGTCCCGACCAGTGTGTTGCAGGGGATCCCTTTCCGGGACCCACCCCCGTCGCTAGACCTGGTGTCAGATGCGTCGGACTTGGGCTGGGGAGCCCATGTAGGAGACTCCCAAACCAAGGGACGGTGGTTGGCCACAGATCTATCCCTACATATAAATGTCAAGGAGCTCAGGGCAGTCCACTTGGCCTGTGTGACGTTCAGCCCGCGGCTGAGTGGCAAAACGATCAGGGTCCTTACAGACAATACGGCCGTGATGTTTTACATCAACAAGCAGGGAGGGACGAGGTCTTCGGCTCTCTGCCAGGAAGCCCTCAGCCTGTGGGAGTTCTGTATAGCTCACGATATCTCCCTCAGGGCTTTCCACCTGCCAGGAGTCAACAACTCCCAGGCCGATCGACTGAGCAGGGTCTTCTCCTCCCAGCACGAGTGGTCTCTCCACACGGAGGTCACAGGTCAGCTCTTCTGAGCCTGGGGCACTCCCCAAGTAGACCTGTTCATGACTCGACAGAACCGACGTTGCCACCGGTTCTGCTCCAGGGGAGGGCTGGAGAAGGATGCACTCGCGGATGCCTTCCTCCTGTCATGGTCGGGCCAGCTCCTCTATGCGTTCCCTCCCTTTCCCCTCATGGACAAGGTCCTGGAAAAGGTAAAGCGGGACAAGGCCCGCATCCTGCTGATTGCCCCAGCTTGGGCCAGACAGCACTGGTACGGGACTCTCCTAGGGTTGCTGGCGGCCCCTCCGCATCCGCTACCGCTTCGGCCAGACCTCCTGTCCCAGGACCAGGGCTGCCTCCTTCACCCCAACCTAGCCTCCCTCCACTTGACAGCGTGGCTGCTCAGTGGTTAGACGTGGAGGAGACTCTGTGTTCAGAAGGAGTCAGGAGCATCCTCCTGGAAAGTAGGAAACCCTCCAATCGCCGGGCATACCTGGCGAAGTGGGCCAGGTTCTCTAGGTGGGCGGGCGTGCGGGGTACCTCCCCGAGGGACGCCCCACTCCAGGTTATCCTCGATTACCTCCTCCACCTTAGAACGCAAGGTCTGGCTCCCTCCTCCATCAGGGTGCACCTGGCGGCTATATCGGCATTCCACCCGCCGGTCCAGGGCTGCTTGGTCTTCTTGCATGCCATGACCGGATGCTTCCTCAAGGGCTTGGACCGGTCCTTTCCATATGCCAGGACCCCTGTGCCACAGTGGGACCTGAATTTGGTGTTGTCTTGCCTCACAGGGGCCCCGTTCGAGCCCCTGGCCACATGCTCCTGGTCTCACCTTTCCTGGAAGGTAGCATTCCTCGTGGCCATTACGTCCGCCCGACGGGTGTCAGAGCTCAGGGCTTTGACCTCAGACCCGCCCTTTACGGTCTTCTACAAGGACAAGGTCCAGCTCCAACCACACGCAGCTTTCCTTCCCAAAGTGGTCTCCGCTTTTCACGTAAACCAGGATATTTTCCTCCCTGTCCTCTGCCCCAAGCCGCATGCCTCGGGCGAGGAGCGCCGCCTCCATACGTTGGACGTGCGCAGGGCACTGGCTTTCTACTTGGAGCGGACTAAACCGTTCCGTAAGTCCCCGCAACTCTTTGTTGCCTCAGCCGAGCGTATGAAGGGTCAGCCAATCTCTACCCAGAGGCTTTCCCGGTGGATCACTTCATGCATTCACACATGCTACGAGTTAGCAAAGGTTCCCTCACTGCCTATCGTGAGGGCACACTCAACCACAGTGCAAGCCTCGTTGGCCGCCTTTGTAGCCCATGTCCCTATCCAGGACATCTGTAGGGCCGCTACCTGGTCCTCGGTTCACACGTTCACCTCGCATTATGCGATCGTCTCCCATGCTAGGGATGATGCTGGCTTTGGTAGAGCTGTGCTCCAGCCAGACAAGTTGTGAACTCCTACCCACCTCCATGACGTATTTCTTGGAATCACCTACAGTGGAATAAACATGAGCAATCACTCGAAGAAGAAAGGACAGTTACCTGTTCCGTAACTGGCGTTCTTCGAGATGTGTTGCTCAGGTCTATTCCACATCCCGCCTTCCTTCTCCTCTGTCAGAGTTGGTCCAGCAAGAAGGAACCGAGGGTGGGGGGAGCGCGCAGTCCCCTATATAGCGCACTATAGCGGTGCTACTGCAGGGGTCGCAGCGGCGCTCCCCCCTATGGACACTGCTAAGGGAAAAACTTCCAGCACCGATGCACGTGGCGAGCACGCACACCTACGGTGGAATAGACCTGAGCAACACATCTTGAAGAACACCAGTTACGGAACAGGTAACTGTCCTATCTTCATTCCTTATCCTTGGTATCACTTAAATCTATGAATTTTCGTTTAATAAAACTTGTTTGACTGTTACTATAAACCAATGCAGTGCTGTGATTGAAATAAGTGTTTGTCAACCCCCAGTTAAACTAATGAGCTGCAGTGTATTGTCTATTTAAAGGAGCAAGACATTTAATCACTTCTGTTAATGTTCAGTTAGAGGGCTAGTCACTGCAGGGTGACAGTTTTTTGGGAAGTTCAGGATTGGAAAGGTGTTGGGGTCACTTCTCAAAAAGTAACGGTGGTGGAAGCCAGGATTTGACCTGCATGCTGGCACCAGAGTTGCGGGGCTGGCAGTGACATAACACCTTACTGGTCTGGGTTGAATCCAAAAACATCACAGTTGGTCAATGCAATTTCATCTGCCACTGTGTTGCTTAGTCACCTAGCTTAGTTAGATTAGTCAAGAGAGGACCTCAATTTTAGGTCATTTTAAGGGTACCCCACTGTCAGCCTTTTGCCAAGTTGGAAAGTGTTTTTCTTTTTCTCATGCAGTTTCTAATCCTGTCAAGCTCTGAAAAATGGATCCATTGAAGACTGTCAAATCATTTTGCAATAAGTTAATACTGCCATATAATTCCTAGTGGGTGGGAGTGTAGAATATGAGTCAGACATGTAGCGGCTGCTCTGCTGAGGAAACATGCTTTCCTAGGTATTCCAGGATTACAGTATGAGGAATTCTTTATACCTTTCAGTCTCACCCTGAGGTCCCTCACAGTACATTTTAATGTGAACAGTATTGTTCTGTATGCAATTTAAAAAATTCCCTGTGGGTGTTCTGCAGGAGGGGGAGTCAGAAAGGTGGAAAAGAGAACAGACAAAGAGAGGAAAATGGGCAGAACAGGAGGAAAGAGGCATACTGAGAAGGGGGAAAATGCAGGGAATAGTTACCAGACTCTTGAGGATGGTGGAGAAGCAGAAGGGAGAAAATGGAGACAGTGATCCAGCACAGAGGTCCCACTAAATTCCACATCCCTGCACAAAAAGGGTCACCCATTCTTTACCTGTTCAGTGAGTATGGTTTATGACATTTGTTTTCTCCTGATTGAGGATGTGATGCTGCACCCCATATTCTTCACAGTAATATTATATGATTATATTATATGACAATTATGGTGCATTTTGTGCAAGATAAGTAATGTGAGGTGCTATTGAAAAGTTATTATTATGATTATCCTATTTGTATGCATGTAACATTTTTGTACCTGAAGTTCTGAATATTGACTATGTATCTGTATTTCAAATGTAGTGACACCTGGGTAACGCCCACGAGACAATATGCTTTCAGTCTAGATAGCTGGTTGGGAAGGGTCTATTCAGGGCAATGAGCCATTAGGGAAAACAATAGGCCTTAGAAGAAGCTTATCTCCTACCTGTTGAGCCTTCCTGAGAACACTCCAGACAGCCTGTAAGTAATGGCTATGACTCTACAAGGACATGTGACCAGGCCACATGATTCTGGACTCCATCTTGGGATGTCAGTATTTTTCCACAAACCGGTTTGGGAACCAAGTTTTGAAACAAAGGGTCCCCACCATATGCTAACGCTATATAGTGCAGGGAGTGACATAATCTTTGGTTCTTCACTCCCCACACAAGAAGACACCTCGAAACACCTGAGGAACAAAGACTGAACTAGGGGAAGTGCTGGACCCAGGCTAAAGGGATTTTTAGCCTGTGTATGAAAGACTTGGGGATTCCAAGCTGTAATGCAAGTGCAACTTGTCCCATAAGAATCTGCAGCCCACCTGTCTCATCAGCCAGGGTGAGGATTTGCTAGTTTATATCCTATCATTCTAGTATCTTAGTCTTAGTTTGCATTTTGTTTATTTACTAGGTAATCTGCTTTGATCTATTTGCTATTACTTACAATCTAGCTTTTGTAGTTAATACATTTTTTATGTTTTAACCTAAATCAGTGAGCTTTGACTGGAGTGCTTGGGGGAAATCTCTTCTTGGTTACCACAAGTGTGCATTGTTCTCTTCACATTAAGGGAGAGGTGGACCAGGTATTAAACCCATAAACTGGCCAGATTTGACCAGTGCAGGATAGTACTGCTCTGGTGTTCTAGGCTGGGAAGCTGGTGTTTGAGAGCCTGTGTGTACCTGCAGCTGGGTGTGTCTCTACTTGTGTGAATGCTGGTGAAAGTGCAGGCTGGAGGGCTTTGCAGCTTGTCACAGCAGCATATTGTGAGAGGGAGCCCAGGCTGGTGGGTCAGAGGGCTCAGTGGTAGCCCACTTCCAGGTGGCATCCCTGACGAACTCATCAAAGAGGAATCTCAGCAACTGACACATTTTAAACAAAATGCAAAGTGGCATGTCAGTAATAATACCGGTGTCATGGAAAATAGAGGTAAAAACCCTACTAGATTATTGAGTGCACCCCTGCTGGGGCAAGTTTGTGCCTTATACTTTTTCCTCTAATGCTCTGACCAGTATAATTTTAAATGTCCTTAGTGAAGGGCTTTAATAACTACATTTCCCAGCTAACCTCACTCACTCATCTTCCCTCTCCAAAGTCGAGGAGAGCGATTTTTCAGGAAGCCTAGCTAGCTATTGATATCGTCTCTCTACTAGAGGACTCTGAATGTGGATGAGGAGAGATGGGAGGAGCGTGAATTCACTTAAGCTACAGCAAACCACCCAATGCAGTAAAAGATCCTGAAGGCTAACGGAAGCCAGTGAAACACAATGCAGTGCTGAGGGAGCAGCAGCAATGCTCGGCTGGCCGTAGAGCACTCAGGACAGAGAGGGCGAGAGCGCAAAGCTGTTCAATATTGCACCATGCAGACCTGTCTCTGATCATTTCCAAGGTGGGGGGAACTGAAGGACACAGCCATGCAGCCTGCTGCTTACCTGCTCTCCTCGATGCTTTGTGCCTTGGGGACCTTCTCTCTGGTTCATTCCAGGCAGGCAGGTAAGTTACCACCGTTTATGATTACCGCATGCAATTACCTTTAATTGGGGGCTTACCCTTTCCAGTGGTAACAGTGTGTCAGGCAGGTGCATGGCAGGAACCACACCGGCGCAATTAACACATCATGCAGCTGCTATGAACACGGGCTACATTTCATGTTGATGTGTTGTTGGGGGGGGGGGGGAGAATGTGTAAGGGAACATTTCTCAGAAAACCCCGTTAAGATGGAGATCTTGCCCCCACCACATCGCTTTCTGTGCCCTGTGAGCAGTAAGCATGGCTCAGACACTATCCCCCTGTCCACGCAGAGCGAGAGATAAAGGGGGGTGGGATTTGTAATTGCAGCGAGCACAGCTTAGCAGAGCCTGGCCAGCGGCTTGATCGTGTGCATTTCTCCCCGAGGAGCCGCCTTGTTGACGGAGATGGAGAAAAGGGCTGAAAGCCGATTCCTGGAGAGGCAGAATATCGTCCCCCTCCGTCTGATTCCCCGCCCGGAAGACGGCGCCCAGACCGGGCATGGGGTGCTCAACACCCGGGTCAGCAGCCGCGCGGATCCGAAGCAGGTCAGGAGGGTGGCTGGGCTCTCGCGCTTGGCTCGGGCTTTTTAGGTGGTAGGAGCCGGCAGCAGCCGAGTATTTGGTGTCTTGTTGCCCCGGAGACGTGTCTTTGGTGAAATAGGCTCTTTCCAAATGCTAGTCATGTATGATGCTGCGCCATGCATAGAAATCACAGCAAAGGGGGAGGGGGTCACCCACCAATGAGGTACACGGGATGCAGTTATCGACATTGCCCGATCATCACGAAACCCTCCTGCTGTTGAGAGTGACCCTCTCTGCCTTAGGGGTGACGCTGGGTTAGCTCAGGTTATTCTTTAAAAACCTATTGTAGGTGTGGGGAGGGGTTCATAGCTACGTAACCCCTTGGCTGAGGTAAAAGCAAAGGCAATAGACCAAATGATCCTTTACTGCATGTTCCCTGAGTGTGGCTGATCTACGAATGCCAGGAAGATGTGCGTCTTCCAACTTCCTGCATCAGTGCCAGACTGGCGTTAGGTCGATCCATTTGCTTTTAAGAATATGGGTGCATTTAACTCAGATTTAAAAAATAGGAAGGCTTTGTTTCCCCCTGGAATGCCATTTAGTGCCATATCCGTACCTTTGTACAAACAGAACAGAGAGAATCACTTTCACAGAAAAAGTAAGGAATTGTGTTTAGAAAGGTGTTTGTAATCCAGACAGAGGAATGTACCACGAGGGTACCAAGTACATCAGAAAAAAAGCAGTATTTACTTTAAAATGTTTTCTCACTGAGAAGCATATCTCATTTCCTGTGGGTCCTGGGGGACAGTAATCCTACTGCAGCGCTATAAAAATTAGTCCAGAAATTGAAGGGATAGTTCCATAGCCTTTTTTCTCTCTCTTCATTTAAAATGCTCCCTGGGTGCTTTTTTGGAGATGATTTCTCTCTTTTTAAATCTAATTGAGGATTTGTATAGACTGATTTTGTTTGCTTGTTTGTTTTTTAAATTCACCAAGAGGAAGAAATACATTTATTTGCAACAACGCTGCTGAAAAAATACAGCAGTAAATTAGTGCAATGTCAATTTTTGAATGAATTTTGGGCATTGTGATTGTGTTTAATGAGCATGGACATACTTATTAAAATTGAATCAAAATACAGTAATTGATCATATAAAAAAGTAAACTGATTGCTATGGTTATCACTTATTAAAACTGTTTATATATAAGTGGTTGCACATTATTACCTAAACAGTGAACAGTTACAATCTACTATCACTACAAAACTAATACTAATGGAAATAATTTTAGTTAATGTAAATCCAATTCAATATACTATGTGTTTTGATATGGATATCTTTTTACCTAATATTACAAAAAGTTTCTCAGAATATGTTGTCATAGACTGAGATCCTGGAATAATCATGCATTCTAGGTGACTGTTGCAATCCAAGATCATAGTAGGCTTAATTTTCCATCCAAAATATATACATAGAAAACGTTTGCATTCTTTGGTTTCTTCTTCTGACAAACTTTGAAGGAAGTTCTGGCAATTTGTGTTCTCTTTGTATGGTTCAATAATACATTGTTTCTTCATAGCACATTCAGTTACCTGTATACATCATTTATTTGCATCCTATGTGAATTTCCTGGTGCTGAGACTATATTTATGACATGATACGATACAATGTTTACAGCAGTTTTAAATGCTTTCAAAATGTGTATAATTAAAAAAATCAAATAAATTGTGTCTCAGCATTTCAAAGTCACTTGAGGACCCCTTAAGTTTTTGAACCGTTCACATATTGTAACAGCATGCCACATCTGTTACAAATATCTAAAATTGCAATCAAGTACAACATTACAGTTCAAAATAGTGGCCTGGATCTCTGCCTAAATTGGAGACTAGCATACCTCCCTAGTTTCTTGAATAGTCTTTGTCTTTCCATACATATGATTTCAGATCTTTTATTTACCAACCCTGATGCACCTGAAAAATTAGACGTTGCATTTCATCCATGTTTAACAAAGTCATTATGCAATGTTAATCTCATCCCTTTCACTCAAAAGAGAAATATCAGTTGACTTAACAACATAAAAAGTTGAATTGTATTTTCAGCATAGTTTCTACACTGAGGCAAGCTTTAAAAAATGATGTTAAGTGATCTATTTTCTTCCCACCATTGCTGATTGCTAAAATATCAGTGTGCAACTAGAAGCTTTCTGCTTTATAAATAAGCCTCCTTCTGCTACCTGATACATTCATAGTCCTTACCATGGTATAATAGCTGGCTGTTGCCCCATTGAAGGAATCAGTAATTAGTAGTGATGGGAAGGGAGGTTTGGAATAGAAACAGACTGAAAACAATGGGTCTGTACTGATTTTATATATTTTTCTTATAGAAGGATGAGTGCTTCTTAATTGAAAAGGGCATTGCACTGCCTCATCCCGGAGTTCTGAGTCATCTTGACAACTTATGATCTGTAGCACTGTTACATTTGCTTAAAGAAAGCTTTGAGGAGCTGCCTGTGTAAAGTCTGAAAAGTGTATTGTTGCAGTTGGATAATTCAATATGCTTTGAATTATTATGGTGCAACGCCCCACAAATAAAACTTTACATTACTGCTGCCAAAACACCTACCAAAATTGCAGCTAACAGAGTTAACTTTCGAGTTTGCTTCTACCTAGTGGCTCAGCAAAAGTTAAGTACCATATACAATTACATTATACATTTATTATTGAATTAATTGCCTTCTGGTAGTGCCTGCAGTGTGCTAGATACTGTCCACACCCACACACAGTCTCTGCCTGAAAGAGTTTATGATCTAGGAAGACAAGTGACGTATAAAGGGTTGGAGAACAAGGACACAATCAAAATAAATACAATTTGTATATATACTTTAAAATTATTATTAGATACATATTACTTATTTCTGACTGTTCTTCATTCTATCCATGACTAGTGGGGCAGTTTCTTGTAGGAGTTATGAAAGAGAATGAGCCTTGAGCAGAGACTTGAAGGAAAGGATTAGTTATGAATTAGTTCAGGAAGGACTTTCCATGCACAAGTGGCAGCATTCAAGAAGGCACCAAAGTGGTTGTAGGAGAAGCAGTCAAGGCTAGTCATCTTTGGCAGAGCAGTAGTAATGGGTATAGGGACAACATGATAAGAGATGAGCAGATGTGTATGGAGGGCAGAGCTTTGTAAGGCCTTGGAGGTTGGAACAACAAGCTTGTACTGGAAGTGGTGGGAAAGGAAAATGGGGAGCTAGAGGAGGTATGGATGGGGGTGACATGATCACAGAACACTGGAGAAGGAGGATGATTTTAGCAGCTGTGTTTCAATTGATTAAAGATAGGAGATATGGGGAAATATAGGTGTCAGGGAAGCTAGAGAGGAGGAAGTTATACTAATCAATATGGGATATGATTAACGCTGAATGAAAGTTTTACCTGTGTTAATAGAAAGAAGAGGTTAGATCTGAAATACAGAACAGAGTAGAAAGCTGCAAAATCCAGACCTAGCCTGGATGTGTGAGTTAAGGGATAGGGAAGAGTGAAAGATGACTCCTAGGTTATGGACTTGAGTAACAGAGAGGTTGGTGTAATTATTGGTAGTAACAGAATGGAGAGAGGGGGGAGAATATAGGAAGAAATATAAGTAGTTTGTTTTTAGCCGTGTTGTTTAAGGATGGAGTTCAAGTTCTGAGATATGGCCATGAAGAGGTCCTTAATGACCTTACAACAGTTTCAGTCTAGAGGAAAGGGCAGAAGCTGCACTAGATCTAAACTGGAGTTTGGAGTCCTGGGAAAGAAGAGAATGGAGGCAGCTGAGACAGAGATGGCCTTTTGAGGATGAGGGAACCACAGCATGCTTGTATTGTGTGCGGATGAAGCCAGAGGCGAGTGAGAGGTCAAAAAGAAGGATGAGAGAAGGGGATGAATGATGGCAAAGGCAGCCAGGAGGGGATGGATTTACAGTTTCAGTTTTGTCCAAGTTTCTAAAAACCTAGTTTCTGCAGCTAATTGTCATATTTGTGTTCAACTCACCAGGGCTTCTTTAGCTCTGAGCCTTGGTGTAATATGCACAATATGTATACACAAAAATAGAAATAAATAAATCACAGTTCTCATATAGCCACTCATTGGAAACCCCTAGGCTTGAGCTCTTAAGGAGTGGAAGCAGGGTGTCCTCAGTGGAGGATTGTCAAAGGCTGGCTAGCCCTTTAAGGCAAGATGGGCTCAGCCTTGCCTGTGACTTAGCAGCTATTCCTCAGCCTCTCTGGTGATCTTTGAAAACTCATGGCCATTATCTTTGAAAACTCATGGCGATTGGGGGAGGTCCCGGATGACTGGAAAAAGGCTAATGTAGTGCCCATCTTTAAAAAAGGGAAGGAGGAGGATCCGGGGAGCTACAGGCCAGTCAGCCTCACCTCAGTCCCTGGAAAAATCATGGAGCAGGTCCTCAAGGAATTATTTCTGAAGCACTTAGAGGAGAGGAAAGTGATCAGGAACAGTCAGCATGGATTCACCAAGGGCAAATCATGCCTGACTAACCTAATTGCCTTCTATGACAAGATAACTGGCTCTGTGGATGAGGGAAAAGCAGTGGGCGTGTTATTCCTTGACTTTAGCAAAGCTTTTGATACAGTCTCCCACAGTATTCTTGCCAGCAAGTTAAAGAAGTTTGGGCTGGATGAATGGACTATAAGGTGGATAGAAAGCTGGCTAAATCGTTGGGCTCAATGGGTAGTGACAGGGGTGAAAGTAGATATACTGATTTACCGGTACGGGGGCTGGGCTGGGGCCGACTCTGGCCCCCGGAAGGGGCGGGGCCTCAGGCGGAGCGGCGGGGCTGGGGGTCAGAGCCAGCCTACTCTCTACTGGTAAGTGATCCCCCCCCTCCCCTTTTCCCTCTCTTCTCCTCTCCCCCACCCAGGGTAGCAGCAGGACTCCGGGGGCTATTTAAAGGGCTGGGGCTCCCGCTGCCGGTACTTTAAATAGCCACCGGAGCCCCGGCCGCCTCTACCCCAGGGTTCTGGTGGCTATTTAAAGGACCGGGGCGATAGAATCAGGGGAGCCCCGGGCCCTTCAAATGGCCCCCGGAGTCCCACCACCGCTACCCCAGGGCTCTGGGGGCTATTTAAAGGGCCCAGGGCTCCCCTGTTTCTACTGCCCCAGTCCTTTAAAGAGCTGTGGGAGCCCTGGGGTAGCGGCAGCAGGGCTCTGGTGGCTATTTAAAGTACTGGGGTGGTAGAGGCAGTGGGAGCCCTGGCCCTTTAAATAGCCCCCGGAGTCCCTCCGCTGCTACCCCAGGGCTCCAGCAGCAGGGCTCTGGTGGCAATTTAAAGGGCCTGGGGCTCCAGCCACTGCTGGGAGCCCCAGGCCCTTTAAAGTGCCGCTTGAGGAAGCCAGTCACCCCGATATGGTGCACCGGCTCTTGCTGGTATGCGGTACCGGGGTGTACCGGCTTACTTTCACCTCTGGGTAGTGATCAATGGCTCCATGTCTAGTTGGCAGCCGGTATCAAGTGAAGTGCCCCAGGGGTCGGTCCTGGGGCCAGTTTTGTTCAATATCTTCATTAGTGATCTGGAGGATGGTGTGAATTGCACCCTCACCAAGTTTGCGTATGACACTAAACTGGGAGGAGTGTTAGATACGCTGCAGGGTAGAGCTAGGATACAGAGGGACCTAGACAAATTAGAGGATTGGGCCAAAATAAATATGAGGTTCAACAAGGACAAGTTCAGAGTCCTGCACTTAGGACTGAAGAATCCCATGCACTGCTAGAGACTAGGGACCGAATGGCTAGGCAGAAGTTCTGCAGAAAAGTACCTAGGGGTTACAGTGGACGAGAAGCAGGATATAAGCCAACAGTGTGCCCTTGTTGCCAAGAAGGCTAATGGCATTTCGGGCTGTATAAGTAGGGGCATTGCCAGCAGATCGAGGGATGTGATCATTCCCCTCAATTCTGCATTGGGGAGGCCTCATCTGGAGTACTGTGTCCAGCTTTGGGCCCCACACTACAAGAAGGATGTGGAAAAATTGGAAAGAGTCCAGCAGAGAGCAACAAAAATGATTAAGGGACTGGAGCGCATGACTTATGAGTAGAGGCTGAGAGAACTGGGATTGTTTAGTCTACAGAAGAGAAGAATGAGGGGGGATTTGATAGCTGCTTTCAACTACCTGACAGAGAGTTCTAAAGAGGATGGATCTAGACTGTTCTCAGTGGTACCAGATGACAGAACAAGGAATAATGGTCTCAAGTTGCAGCGGGGGAGGTTTAGGTTGGATATTAGGAAAAACTTTTTCTCTAGGAGGGTGGTGAAGCATTGGAATGGGTTACCTAGGGAGGTGGTGGAATCTCCTTCCTTATTGGTTTTTAAGGTCAGGCTTGACAAAGCCCTGGCTGGGATGATTTAGTTGGGGATTGGTCCTGCTTTGAGCAGGGGGTTTGACTAGATGACCTCCTGAGGTCCCTTTCAACCCTGATATTCTATGATTCTATGATCTAGAAACTAGTGAGCCATCTGGGTGTGATGGAGCTTAATGAGAGACCCCAGCTGAGGGGGATCAGGGAGAGGACTCTTTAAATAGAGCTGTGAACTCAGTGGAGGGGGAGACTCCAGAGAGAGGAGCAAGGAGAGTTCCTGGGGAGGGCCTGGGGAAATTAGGCTGGTAGGCCAACAGGGAGCAGGGCAGGAATCCATAGGAGAGCCCTGAGCTAGGGCCTACAAGGAACGAGACAGCCCTGAGATAAGCTTCCAGAGTTCCCAGACATGAGGGGGAAAACCTGCTAGGATGAAGTAGCATAGGAGAAGCTCTGCAGGGTCTGGGGATAGGGGCCAAGAAGCAGAGAACTTCAGTGTAGCCCAAGAGAGTCAGACAAATGATCATTTGAATTTTTTATTACCCTGGAAGGTAATTTTGGATATTTTATTTAAAATAAAAACCCCAAACAAAATGCCGATACAGTATCTTCTAACAGAAAGTAGAAATGACCTTTTATTTCCCTGACATGACCATCCTGTTGATATGATAGGAGGCTCCAGGGGAATTGTGCGTTCCCTGATGCTTTTCTGTGGTCAAGAGTGTGTTATGTTCCACATAAAAATGCAGAGTTAACAAAGAAATAACAATTCCCTCCCCCCTGTTTGTTCTGAACAGACTCTAGAAGATTAAACCATAAAAGCTTGCACAAAAAGCTTGCATTTAGGAATGATCATTTACTAACGCCTATAACAAGACAATTAAAACACTACCTCTTAGCAATCTTTTTAATCTGTACAAAGGGTATTTGACCCAAAACAACAAACAGAGCATACTATTGGTGTCTTGTAGCATTTTAACTACATCAGTGGCTTGAGAAATAGTCCTGTTGCTAAATAATAAAATAAACAGTTGAAAGTTCAAGTTGAAATTCACTCCACCCACAGAGAGCTTGAATATCTGGGCTCTGTGCGGGCAGAGTGCTGTGCTTTGAGAGGTGAATTTCACTTCCTAGCCCGAGACTGGAGACCTGGGCTGCTATGTTTCTTCTCTGACAGCTGCTAGCTTAGTTTATGGGCTGAGATAGTGGCTGCCACCCCTCTGCACCAGTTGCAGGAGTTCTAAGGGCTACAGGATTTCTATAAACCCAAATTCCCATTGTGGCCTTCCACATTGACATGTGTGGCAGAGACTCTTTCTGTGGCACATATGGGAGTACACAGAATACCCTGTGGGTCAGATACTTTTTCAGTTCCCCCACTGCACTCCCTTCCTGTGTCTTCTGTCATGCGAAGGGCCGTGTGCTGGCTCTAACACCATGGGAGAATTTCACCTCCACCATTCAGAGCTGAAGTTAAGATCAGTCAAAGGTGAAGATCTATCTAAATGATGATATCAACAGTTCCTTAGCCAGCCAGTGGTTTGATATTATAGTGGCTCTAAAAGAGTATAATCTGAGAGAGAACAAACCATTTAGATTTCAAAACTATTCTAAATCTCCTGTAGAATTCTGTATTTGTTTAGGGCTTGATCGTGTACTACTGATATCTGAGAGCTTTCTGCCTATTGTAGATTAGTAGGTTACTGCCCGCTATATAACAATGTACTAGTTTTAGTTACCTTGTCCTATCTAACTTTGTTCGTCTGTTTCACCCACCTTCTGCATCTTGTCATAAAGCTAGATTGGGAGATCTCTGGGGCAAGGTATATCATCTTATGACTTGTTTATAGAGAGCCTAGCACAATGGGGGCCCTGATTCTTGATTGGGATCTCTAGATACTCCTATAATACACATAAATAATACTAATCTCATATAATTGGAGTCAAGTGAAGAATTTGCAACAAAGAATGTATTTGTCTTCCCTTCTGTTTTCTGTTCTGATGTTGGCAGATTGGTCTGTTTTGTCATTTTTCATGTTAAGTAGTTCAAACAGTTAGTAACTAACAGTAAGTAATTAACGGCGCTCTCTGTCTGTAGAGTAGGCTAAAGAAGAAGCGCAAGATTCTGGGAGTGACAAGGCAATGACTGCTGGAAAGAGACACATGGTGAAAAATAGTCTGATTTCTCCACTCTCTTTTGTCCCCTTCAGTGTACTGGCCAGTAATTGATGGCTTTGGTAGAAACACAGACATAGTTTGCAATAAATCTGTCATGAAACTTAGGACAAAACAAAGGCTAAGTCTGGACTGAGACTATAGCAGCTAAGAAACATGTCCACTCAGTTTGCTGCCAGGTTCAGCCTCCTTTCCCCACAATAAAACGAAGTTGAGTGGGTTTTGCCAAAATACGTGCAGTACTTTACGGTTTTTAGACTCTGATGGAGATCCTTAACATACACATATGAACAGCATACACACAACAACCTTATCTCTCCATGAATATGTGACTGATATTTATTTAATTAAAATAGCAATACCATGTTTAGGTGCAAGTTCTGCCCTCAAGAAGCGCAAAAGAAGTGCTGAAATCAAAACTTTTTATAGATCTCAGCCTGCAATAAGGGCAGCACAACTTCAGTGGGATTCTACCCTTTGATATCTGAAGTTCTGATGTGGACAGGGCTGCCAGATGTGCACTTTTGCCAATTAAAGTTGACTTGCAAGTAGTGTGTTTGGCATTTTAATGACATAGCATATTTTTATTTTATAGTCTAACTCTGGCCATCTCTATATAAATACCCTTTCTATGCAAACTTCTTTTAAGAGAATTCCCTCCTCGCTGATCAGATTCTCTATCAAGAACAGATGAATTTACTTAAAAACAGTATCCCAAAACCTAAGTCCATTTCATATTGTGAAAATTACTATCCTAGAACACACATTCCTGTAACGTTGCATATTAGCCCTGGGATTTTCCAAGGCTCCTAAGGGATTTAGATGTCCAAATCCCAATGAAATCTGTGCATTGTGAGGTTTTTATCACATTACTGCCAGCGGAGGGGAAAAAAAAGGATTGACTCCAGAAACATCCCTTAATTCCATAAAGCATCCACACATATGCAGCATGTAAGGCCTTGAGAGGATTAGAGGTCAGTAAGACTTATAGGAAGTGATGAGGTTTTTTTCCAGTCTTTGCTTGTTTTGCCATGTACATCATAATAATCATATGCATTATCAGATCTAAGCTTGATAGGGAGTGAGTCCAGATCTGACTCTAGTAGAATTACTCATGATTTACACTGGTATCAGTGAGTTCAGCATCAAACCCAACATTTCTCTTCCACTTCTTATTTCACATGGCCCATACTGCAGACATTTTCTTATTACACTACATTCATGTTGCTTAGAGGTGACTTGCATTACAGATATTGTCATAGTTATGATATGTGCTGTTAACATGTAGCTAGCTGCATTACTAGCCTTGCTTGTCGCCCTTACGTATCTAAATCCAAAATGCCACTCCAAAGAAAGGGGTGCCCGATCTGTCATTGGTCCCTGCCACTTCCTCAGTTTAACCTTCTTGGACTTCTCAATAACTGCACCCAGCCTTTCATGCGAGTCAAATAACCCTCCTTTGCGGGGTCTGGTTTATTACAAGAACCTCACAGTTCAATTCTCAACTGAAGTCAAAACAAGTATTTCCCCCCGTCCCCAGGTTCTTCAGCCTCTTGCTGGGCTCAACATTTTTTTCCAAAATGCAGGTTCTGCTGCCTGGCATTTCCTCAAGTGTCTCCCTTTTCAGTCTGTTGCTCCTTTTAGGCTTCTGCTCCTTCCCCTCTGCAGGTAGCTCTAGCCAGGCCTGTCCCTCTGGCGGGTATGGAGAGTTCCTCCCCCAGTCCTCTTTGAACCTGGGTCCCCTCTAGATCTGAAATAGGAGCCCACAGGTCTCTCTCTTTTTCTCACTGATACAGAAGGCTCCTGCTTATAGGAAGTCCCCCACACCCCCCGGCTACTTTCAGATAATCCTTGACACCCCATCCAACCACTGGCCCAAGCCCATATCCATCACCTGGGGACAGATAACTAGGCACTGGTGGGGCTCAGCCCAGCTACCTAAAAGGGCCAGCCCACCCTGTGACAGTGGATTATAGATGTTATTTCCAATCTTGTATTTGCTGTTCTCATCCTTCTGCTGAAATAGGTCTTTTTTGATTCCTGAATAAACTTCCTTCTTTCTACTTCCTACAAACTCTGGGCCAACTGAGATTGTGCATGTGTGTGTATCCTCTCAATAAAAGCAACACAAAGGAGATCTAACAAGCTTGCATTTAATGGTTGTGACATCTGAAGCTTGTCAAGCCATGAGCTAACAATCCTCATTTTATCTATAGAAAGATTGCAGTGACCCTCTCTGGATATCTCTTCATTGGGTATGATCTCTTCTATTTTTCAATATCAATATCCTTGCTTCAAACATGACATCAGTTTGCTAGCTATACAGATGCAAAGCTTCCAGACGGGGAAGCAATTTTGTCTGTTTTTTCCTTTTTTTTTCTCAGTGTTTCTGGGATGGCTTGTAGAATTACCAGAAAACTGTTTGGAGCATGTGACACAAAGACAGATGGGGTATGAGCCTTTGGTTTTTATGGTCACAGCTGCTCCTTGCTGGGCACTCCTGAAATCATCTTTGTGTGCCTGAGGAAAGGGAATCGTTGGTGGCTGTGGGGAGAACTTTTTAAAGGAAGTGAGGGAGCAGTGACATGTATCATGAGTAGGGTGACCAGATGTCCCGATTTTATAGGGACAGTCCCAATATTTTCTTATATAGGCGCCTATTCCCCCCCACCCTCTGTCCTGATTTTTCACACTTGCTGTCTGTTCACCCTAATCATGAGCCCAAAGGAGACTAGAATTAACTGCTTCTTTTGAGACCAAGCTCACTGAGGTGGGGATTTTTACAGCAGGAAGTCTGAGTCCTGCACAATCTTTTTGGTCTTCTAGTGGGAGGACTCATCTGAGGGGAAACTTAATTTTCTGCAGAAACTTTATAGTTGAACAAAAGAGAAGGAAAAAGTAGCCGAATGGGGTTATGTCCAAGCAAACAGGCCAGACTGGATCTTTTCAAACCATATTGTGTGTGTGTGTGTGTATAATATATGTTCACTGCCACCTTCTGAAATGTTTTCTGGAATAGCAGCTAGAACAGAAAGTTTTGAAAAAGTGATTCTTGTGTTGGAAATTGAAGTTAACACCGTGTTTACTAAAATTAATGACGTATATAAGTATGTGACAAAAGGAAAACAGCCAATTAGAGAAAGAACAATTTGACTAATAGAGCAAACAACAGAGCAGCTTGAAAACTGGATCCAATCAAGGAAAGTTACCATATTAGGCATAGCTGCTGGGAATGAGCCAATAGACTGTGCCTTTTGGTGACCTTTACAATAACTTTACCGGCTGTATTTTCCTACTCATCTGTAATGAGTGGTTTGACTCTGAAGATGGACCCTATTATGCCACCCTTATTCATGCTGAGTTGGGCCTTATTTCAATTAGCCCAGGGCTACACTAGGGGAGGGGGTCGATCTACGATACGCAGCTTCAGCTACGTGAATAGCGTAGCTGAAGTCGGCGTATCGTAATCGACTTACCTGGCCATGAGGACGGCGGCGAGTCGATCGCTGCCGCTCCCACGTCGACTCCCCTTCCACCTTTCGATGAGGTGGATTTCCAGAGCCGACGGGGAGCGCGATCGGGGATCAATTAATCGCGTCTAAATGAGACGCGAAAAATCGATCCCCGATAGATCGATTGCTACCCGCCGACTATTTGCAGAGTAAGGCATTACTCAGCATTTCATAATCAGGATCTCGCCCAAGAGCTGACAACACATTCAGTAGGAAGGTGTTTTGAAAGTCTCTGTTACGTTAAAGTGGTGTATTCTCCAGTGAGAATAAGCACAAGTCCCTTAACTTTTTCTTTTAACTTTGATTAATTAAGAACAAGAACAAATGAATATAAAATGGCCATCAACAAGTTTAGGCTTGAAATTAGATGAAGATTTCTAACCATCAGAGGAGTGAAGTTCTGAAAAAGCTTTCCAAGGGGAGCACTGGGGGCAAACAAGCCTAATTTGTTTTCGGGTGGAGCTTGATAAGTTTATGGAAGGGATGATATAAGAAAGTTGCCTACCAAGGCATATGGCCCATCCATGCCTGCTATTAGCAAATATCTTGAATGGCTGGTGATGGGACACTAGATGGGGAAGGCTCTGACTTACTACAGAGAATTATTTCCCAGGTGCCTGGCTGGTAGGTCTTGTCCACATGTTCAAGGTCTGACTGAGTGCCGTATTTCAGGTTAGGAAGGAATGTTCACCCATGTCAGATTGGCAGAGACACTGAGGGTTTTTCATCTTCCTCTGCAGCCTGGGGCACGGGTCACTTACTGATCTGAACTAGAGTAAATGGTGGATTTTCTGTAACTTGAAATCTTTAAATCAAGACTTGAGGACTTCAGTAACTCAGCCAGAGATTAGGGGACTATTACAGGAGTGCCTTTGTGAGGTTCTGTGACCAGTGATGTGCAGGAAGTCAAACTAGATGATCATGGTCCCTTCTGGCCTTAAAGTCTTAAAGATCAGGCCCAGTTTGCTCTGCCTCCATTTCTACTGTCTTAGAAGCCTTATCTTCAATAGTAGTCAAAATCGTTTTGTATTAATATAATTATGACAATAACTAGAAGCTCTCAAACTGACCCTGGGTTAATCCACTTGTAACATATTTCTATCTTGAAAAGTTTCCATCCAGGGCTTTTCTTTGTTCCCTACTGTTAATCTAGTACTTTATTCATCACACCATATTATCTTCTATTTCATGATTTTTTGCTTTAGCCCTTTATCTGTGGTGTGGAACCTTGTCAAATGCACTTTGAAAAACCTAAGGGTACAACATCCACTCAATTTCCCTTATCTGTCATGGCAGTGATATATTCAAAGACATCCAGCAGATTAGATAAGCACCACTGCTCTCATACCTGAATCCTTGCCTGTTCTCCTGCTTTTCCAGAAGTTCTCCTCACAAATCCCCTAAAAAGTTTTTCCACAACAAAAGTTACGCTAATTGGTCTCAGAAGGAGATGAAAATTATAACTACATGTAAAAAAAACTATATAGATAAAATAAAGTAACTTTTCTAGGTCATAAAGTTGTCATGAATATAAAGTCCAATATCTCAGGATTTTCCAAAGCTAGAAGCAAATGCTGGGTGTCTCATTAGGAAGTGGAGATTTGCCCAGTTAGATAAAGCTGCCTTTTTAACTCTGGAGGGTCATGAGAAGTCTGGAATTAAACCTGTCACAGGTGCAAGACTGAATATTGCCTCACCTAGCCCTTGGGCCACATTATCCCATATCCCTCCCCCACGTAATCGGGGAGGGATAGCTCAGTGGTTTGAGCATTGGCCTGCTAAACCCAGTGTTATGAGTTCAATCCTTGAGGGGGCCATTTAGGGTTCTGGGGCAAAAATTGGGATTTTTTTTTTTCTGCAGAAAAGGACCTAGGGTGGACGAAAAGCTGAATATGAGTCAACAGTGTGCCCTTGTTGCCAAGAAGGCTAATGGCATTTTGGGTTGTATAAGTAGGGGCATTGGCAGCAGATTGAGGGACGTGATCATTCCCCTCTATTTGTCACTGGTGAGGCCTCATTTGGAGTACTGTGTCCAGTTTTGGGCCCCACACTACAAGAAGGATGTGGATAAATTGGAAAGAGTCCAGTGGATGGCAACAAAAATGATTAGGGGGCTGGAGCACATGACTTATGAGGATAGGCTGAGGGAACTGGGATTGTTTAGCCTGCAGAAGAGAAGAATGATGGGGGATTTGATCGCTGCGTTCAACTACCTGAAAGGGGGTTCCGAAGAGGATGGATCTAGACTGTTCTCAGTGGTAGAAGATGACAGAACAAGGAGTAATGGTCTCAAGTTGCAGAGGGGGAGGTTTAGGTTGGATATTAGGAAAAACTTTTTCTCTAGGAGGGTGGTGAAGCATTGGAATGGGTTACCTAGGGAGGTGGTGGAATCTCCTTCCTTATTGGTTTTTAAGGTCAGGCTTGACAAAGCCCTGGCTGGGGTGATTTAGTTGGGGTTCGTCCTGCTTTGAGCAGGGGGTTGGACTAGATGACCTCCTGAGGTCCCTTCCAACCCTGAGATTCTGTGATTCTATGATTAATTTAGGGTGGCTGTGGGGAGGATTTCTCATGGGGGGGGGGGGAGTACTTTTCTGGGAATTTTATTTATTTATTATAAATGGTGACTGAATCTACTCAGACGTCTGGAATGTTAGAAGTAGTTCTGGAGAAGATGGATGAGTAGGCAGAGTTTAGGTGAAGTGGTCAGAGGCATTAGCATAGCCAGGTCCGGAGCACAGGGGGAGCGGTGCTGTAAAAAGGCGCCTCCCCAGGCTTCCCCTGTACTCACCCGGTGGCGCCTCCGGCGGCGCTCCAAGTCTTCGGTGGTGGGTCCTCACTCGCTCCGGGTCTTCGGTGGTACCCGCTGCCGAAATGCCGCCAAAGACGGGGAGCGCCGCCGGGTGAGTGCAAGAAGCGGCGCTTAAAAAGAAGCAGAGCTAAAAAACGGTGCCACTTCCTTTTTAAGGCGCCGCTTCTGCTCACAGGGGGAGCGGCCGCTCCCCTTGCTCCCCCCCTGGCTACGCTACTGGTAGGAGGAGCTGCTTAAAAACTGTCACCACTACTACTTAGATGTTTCCCATACAGTAGTGATGTCCATGTGATAAACAGCATTGATCAAGCAATTAACACTGCTCCATCAGCTCTCTGTCCACTCATCTGTCTTATCCAGGACTCATTATTTCATCCCACTGAACAGGTTCAAGCAGCCTCTAATTTAATAACCACAAACAATTAAAATACCTTTTTGCTACTGGAAAGACTAGATTCCTGGCTTTCCAATGGGACATTCAGCCTTTGCTTATATTTTTTGTGTTGTATGTCATTTAAAAGACTGATTCTTTTGTTCTGAGATTTTCTATTATTGTAATAGGCATGTCTCCAGGGGTGGCTCTAACATTGTTGCCGCCCCAAGCAAAAAAAAAACAACAACCCCAAATGCCGCCCCCCCAAACAAAAAAAAGCACCCCCCCCAACGCCCGCCAAAACACCACCCCCCCCCCCCCCCCGCTCCTACCTGGAGCGCCGGGGGGAGGGCGGCGAGCCCGGGCGCTGCCCCGCTCTCCCAGAGTGCCATGGGCCCAGTATGTTTTTTAAAAAAAACAAAAAACCCTGAGCGCCGCCCCCCTCCAGGTGCCGCCCCAAGCACGTGCTTGGTAGGCTGGTGCCTGGAGCCGGCCCTGCATGTCTCTGAAGACTGCGTGAAGTTTCAGAGGAGGTGACAGGATTGAATACATTGGACTAAATTCTGGTCTCAGTTGCAGCAATTAAATCACTGGATCTATTCTGGATTCATTACGGTATTTGGTCCTGCCTCACAGGGCTGGAGTAGATGATCTCTCAAGATCCCTTCCAGCCCTACATTTCCGTGATAGTATGATGTAACTAGGACCAGGCGTTGGCCCGTACATAGAGTACTGTATACAGTAAGGGCTTATCTATGCAAGTACTTAGTTCTGGGCAAGCTGGGATGTAACTGTACATGGTGCTAGTCTGCCATGCATCGTTTGTCAGTGTGAGCCCTGCTGCAGCACATTAACAGTTCTCTAGTGCATTGTGATCTACTCCCATTTCAAAGCAGCATAGATCAAACCTGTGAGTGAGCGGTAGCAGGGCCCACACTCCCAATCAGGGCATGGCTTGTTAGCATTAGTTAGATTTACAGCTCAGCTTGCCCCGAACTAAAAGTTAATGTAAACAAGCCTAAAGGTACCGTTTTAGCACTCTATTGTATTGATTGTACATCACCCTGAATCTAACTTAGACCCTTCAGTTTAATATCACTTGTGTCAGCACTTCCTGTAATATTTCACATAGGAATGTTGTTTTAACTTCGCAATCTTTGATAAAGTCAGTTGTTAACTACCCCATGTTAGCAGTATATGGCACTCAGTACTGTCTACAGAGCGGCCATCTCAGGAACTCCATGTTATGCACTCATGCAAATTTGACAACATTCTTTGGGATATGTTGTACCGCAATCATCCTAGTTTAGAGGCAGATTAATCATACTGACTCTCTTTATTTACTTGCATGCAAGCTGTTAGCATTGTGGTTCTGGAACTTCTAGATTGTTCTAGAGCTGGAAGCACTATGCTTTTTTCATTATAATGGTGTTTTCTACTTCTGTCTCTTGTTCATATGCTGAATAGTGTGCTTCTTCCTTGTGTCAGTGGAACTCCATTTTTATGATTCAGTTGTCACATGTTGATGTGCCACATCTATGATTGTTAAAAATGTTTCAGTTTTCTGGGAAAGTTGCTTGGTTTGAGAACTGAATGACATAATTGATTATTTTGCTTCAGTGGTTGAGAAGAGACCTTGCAGGTGCCTTTCTTGTTACTATTGCTAGAGTTAGATGGCATAAAAGAATCCACTGATTTCCTTCCCTTTGGTTCTTTTGGTGTCATGTGTCTGGGCATCTGAAGTTAATTCTGTTAGCGGTTTTACCTCTTCTCTAAGCACTTCAGATTGTCAAAATATGATTATTAGTAGTCGTGTTTAAAAATACTGTAGAAGCAAGTGTTTTACTTCATGCTTCTTGCAGAAATATTCAGTATTTTTTTGAGCCTAGGAAACAGAGCTGGGTCAGAAATGGTTTTCCTGTTCCATGAGAATTTGAGATTTTGAAAATTTTCTCATTGTTTATCAGGATGGAACAGAGACTTTCACAGTTTTTTGATGGGGCGGGGAGGAGTGAAGAGAGAGAAATAAAGAGAGACAGACAGATACACGCACACATTACGACTGACTGAAGTACTCCAGAATAGCCAAGAGTCCAGTGGTTAGGGCACTTATGTGGGATATGGAAGATCCAGGTGTGAATCAGGTAGAGCAAGGACTCCCCCATCGCAGCTGAGTGCCATAACCACTGGGCTATTGGTTCTTCTGGGGTGGGTCTGTCTCTTTCTGGACTCAAAAATTCATCCTGAACCTGAGAAATGTTTCTTGACAAGTTTTGTCGAACTCGATACATTCCTGCAAAAAGTTTAGCTTTAGATGAATTGACTTTTTTTTTTTTTTTGACAAAAAATTCCTGACCAGATCGAATACTGAATTGATTTTACTTCAGATTGTCAGATGATGGACTGAGAATTTTTTTCTGTCCATTTCTCCTCATTGATAATTTGGGATATTGGATATTCCTTGTTTTATTTCAGCAAACGGTTTCCTAAGGGAGCCCTTTTATAAGGGAGCCCTCTTTATTTCCAGTCTGTTGGAAGTAGGATTCCTCCTTCGATCCTGTGCTTGACCAATTTACAGAGACCAGCCTCTGGTTAAAGCTATGTCCATTCTGTCAGTCAGAATGAAATATCTTTTTTTTCTGCTGAGTCTCTTAGAGTTCATCAACATTTCTTTTACAAACAGGATTTTGGTCCAAAATGGCCTTTTAAAAAACCACCACCAACAAACTGTTGCCAAAAAATATCACTTTTTTGAAATGTTTCATTTTGCACAGTATTGTTAACAAAAATGTTATCAAAAGCATAATCAAAATGGCTATTGAAACTCTGCATTTCCATGTCTCAACATGTTTGGGTTTCTTTTAAGTTTATGAATTTCGGATAATTGCAACATCCGTGTAATGTTTTACTTTAAATTACCAATACCTACGCTTACCTTAACATCATTTTAACATTTTAGTTTTTGTCTGAGAATAATAGTGGTCAAGGGTCAGCTCTAGTGTCCAATAGCATAGTAATTGCATATCTCAGATACATGTTTGGGGGAGGAAATTTTCCAGACCAGATCAATATGGCACAATATTCTTAATAGTTAAAAAAAAATTCCAAACAACAAAACCTCATGCCTCTCATAGTTGCATTTCCATTACTATGAAATTAGCCATGGGTGATGTCATTGTGTAATGACACATGGAATAATCAGTTATGTCTCCTGCAAATAAGCTAACAATTGTGAAAATTTGCCCATTGTTAAGAATTTGAAATGTGCTCAAGAATGCGCTTTGAATTTAATAATATAGTAATGAACAGCTAACAGCGTAGATCTTTGTGCAGCAGTTGCTGGTGTATAAGCAGGTACAAAACGACTGGCTGGTTTGCTGAAGTGAGAGGTTAGCAAACATGCCTCAGTGGAACAACCAAACAATTAAACAAAAAAAGATGAGGAACATATTTTGGCCTCTAGCAGATAAATAGGTCTTGGACCATCATTTTCTGATGGAGGAATTGCCAAAAAAAGGTGGCAAAATCCAACTGGAAAAGAGGGCATTTGGAACACAAATCAGGAGCATACACTGCATTCCTTTTTCAGTTCTCAGGCAGCAAACTTGTTGATTTGCTACAGATAATTTTGATAATCTAAGGGGTGCTAGTAGCTGCAATGGCAAGCAAGAGATGGACATGTTACCAGATCTGGGCTTCTCTTCACTCCCTGGGTTTCAATCTTAGAACTCTTGGGGACCACAGATGTAAATGATGGAATCTTGGGTTGAACATAAAATGCAAACTGGGGACTACTGCAAGGCATCAGTAGTAACCCCTCTGCACAGCACTGGAAAATGGAGAATATGGGCACATCAAATTCACCTAAAAATGATGTCACCACTTCAGTTCTATTGCATAACAAAGAGAGAATTGAAGGGGTTTTGAACAATTTTGCTGTAGGCAGACTCCATGAAGGCTTCAGAATAATTCTAAATATCTTGAAAACCCTATAATTTTAAAGTTTTAGAATAGCTCCCACTCTCCTGACATTGACTAATTTTACAGGAAAGGGATTGTTATAAAAACTGTAGCACTTACATTTTTCTTTAAGGTTGTAATGTGATAAATAAGTCATAACATGAAGAGTGTGTGTATTATATATATATATAATACATACATTTGTGTGTAACTTGTATGTGTAAGAAATGTGTGTGTATATAAAAATATGCATGCAATGCCTGGAATCTCATAACTAGACAAATTTCAGAGTAGAAATAAGCTACATATATTTAACAGTAAGGTAATTAACCATTGGAACAATTTACCCAGGGATGGGATGAATTCTCTGTCACTTGAAGTCTTTACATCAAGATCACATGTCTTTTTCTAAAGGATCTGCTCTAGCTCTATGAGAAATAAAAGGCTTGATGGAGGAATCACCTCATGACATTCTATGGCCTGTGTTATGCAGGAGGTCAGACTAAATTATCATAATGGTCTTGTGTCTTTTGGCCTTAAAATCTATAAACATGTAATTACATGTATAAAAATATATTAATAAAGAGGCACCCTGGCAGTTCCATAGTTAATTTTACATTGGATCTTACACCTAAAGCAGGGTTTAAATTCCTGGGATTTATATGCATATACATTTCATTACCAACACTGGACCATTTTGAGGAGAACGTCCAACCTGAGTTATCTCTCAAACTTCCACTGGATTCATCAATACTTCTGATCTTCTAAGCACTTTTTAAAAAAATCGCCCTGTTTTAAAAATTTGTATTTAGAATATACATTTTTGGGGAACCCTCATCACTTGTGTTAATACTCTTACACTGAACTTCTCATATTAGTGAACATTCAACAAAATACCCATGCAGCGTACTTTAAAAAATAAGCCGGCAAACCAAAAGGGTGTAATTCCCTTTACTTGTCATGTTTTCCTTTTCCACCAGGGAAACTGATGGCAAATGTGTCTCAACTATATATTTCCAGGTATGGAAAGGATAAGGTGATGCCTGTGAGACAGGGCTGGCCTTACCGTGAGGTGAACTGAGGTGGCCGCCTCAGGTGCCAGACTATGGGGGGGCATCACTAGGACCCAGAGTGTAGAAAATTGTGTCTGCTGCTGGTGCATATGTATTCTCTCTGCTCTAGATGCACAGGGATGGTGGAGTGCTGTGCTGGAGGAAGGAGGGCACAAGAGACATAACAGGCAGGCAGGAAAAAAGGTGAGAGGGAATAACAGAAAGCAGCAGGAGCTGCAGGGAGAGAGAGGAGGAGGAGCCTATGATGTACCTCTCTAGCACCCCCAGGAGCCTGGACTGATTAACACCAGCTTCTCATGGAGCTTCCTGTTTCCTGCTGCTTCCCTGAACCCACTTGAGAACAGGCAGTCAACTGAAGTAGTAGGAGCCAGTTAGGCCCTTAAGATGATGATATCTTCCCTCACTCAGGCCCTGATACCAGCCTGCTTATTTGTCCCCTTCAACTGAGAGCGGAGAGCCACTATAGCTGGCACAGAACAGCAGTCATGAGTGAAAGAAGAAAATGCTCCTTTGGGGCAGCATTCAGAAAAAGAAAGAAAGCAGAGGAAGCTTTTCTATCTAAGCAGGAAGGAGCTCTCCTGAGATACATAGACACAAATGTTCATGGTGAGCCTTCCGGCCCCAGTGAGGATGTGAGTGGTGAGGAGATGCCTGATCTTCCAGTTAGTCAGAGTGCAGGTGACCTGGCAGCTACTGCAGCATCCATCTCTCTATCTCAGATGGATGTAACCATGCACATTCCTGAAGAAAAGTGTAGATCAGAGAAGAGTGTGGTGGAGGTGCAAGAAACAGCTGCTGCTGAGTTTAGTACTTAAGTCTAGATGATCCAGAACTGTGGACTCACTTGAGCAGTAGCCTGAGACTCTTCCTTGTACTGCATGGGCCACAGGAAGTGAAAAACTTCATGTTCCCCAAAGACAATGAAAATAGAAGTTTCCATCCAGCACATTACTGGCGTGAAATCCCCAATGGTGACAAAGTGGAGAGGCCATGGCTTATGTACTCAAAACCCCAGAATGCTGCATACTGTTTTTGTTGCAAACTCTTCCAGTCCAATGTTCCAACCACACTGGGTTCTACAGGATGAAAGGCCTGGAAAAATCTGGCTAGAAATCTGGCATGCCATGAGAAGGCAGCAAATCACCAGAGAGCATTCATTCCATAGGTGGAAAGATCTTGAGATGAGACTAAGATTAAAGGCCACCATAGATGATCAGCATCAAGAGAAGATTGCATCAGAGTCTCTTTACTGGCAAAATATTCTGAAAAGGCTCATTGCCATTGTGAGAATGCGTGCTACCCAAAACCTAGCACTGTGTGGCACTTCAGATCAGCTGTATGTGCCAAACAATAGAAACTTCCTTCAAATTGTGGAGCTGATGGCTGAGTTTGATGCTCTACTCCAGGAGCATCTAAGAAGAGTCACCACCCAAGAAATGTACACACAACAATACCTCAGAAAAACAATTCAAAATGAGATCATACAGTTACTGGCAACAAAAGTCAAACAGAAGATTGTGGCAGATCTGAAGTCAGCAAGATATTACTCTGTTATTCTGGACTGCACACCTGACATATGACTATATGGAACAAATGACTTGAATGGTGCATTTTGTAAGAACAACAGAACCTAGTGAAAATGTCCCTGCAATGGTGACTGTCAGAAAGCATTTTCTAGAATTTATTGACTTTGATGATACTACAGGAGCTGGTATGACAAATGTGCTTCTTAAAAAGCTGGAAGATATGGGAATTGCGATAGCTGACATGAGAGGTCAGGGCTACGATAATGGTGCCAACGTGAGAGGAAAGAACAGAGGAGTGGAGACACAGATCCGAGAGTTAAACCCTCGCGGTTTTTTTGTCCCATGCAGTTCTCATTCATTGAGCTTGGTGGTCAATGATGCAGCATCAGCTTCTAGTGAGGCTGCTGAATTTTTTAATGTAATTCAAAGCATCTATGTATTTTTCTCTGCATCAACTCATCGATGGCAAGTTTTGAAGCAACATCTGGGAACATCCTCTCTGACACTGAAACCACTGAGTGCCACACGATGGGAAAGTCGAGTGGAGGCGATAAAGCCTATCAAACACCAAATTGGGAAGATAAATGATGCGATAGTTGCCATTATGGAGGATAATGCTATGACAGGAACTGTTCATGGGAGAACAGTGGCAGAGGGAAATGGAATCACCAGAAACATACATAACTTCAAATTTCTGTGTGGCTTAATGTTGTGGCATGACATACTGTTTGGAATAAATGTTGTAAGCAAGAGACTCTAAGGTGGTGACCATGATATATCTGGAGCAATGGAACAACTGGACAAAGCAAAGTCATACCTTCAGTCTTACCGGTCAGATGAGGGATTTCAAAACGTTCTGAAGAGTGCACAGAAGTTGGCAGAGGAACTTCACACTAAAGCTATTTTCCCACCCATTCAAGAATACAAGAGTCACTGAAGAAGAAGACGTTTTGATTATGAGACACGGGATAATCCCATAAGAGACCCCAAACAACAACTCAAAGTTGAATTCTTTAACCAGGTGCTAGATTGTGCAATACAGTCAGTTGAAGAAAGTTTCATGCAGCTCAAGGAACACAGCAGTATATTTGGGATATTGTATGATATTCCAAAACTCCTCACTATACCTGAAGAAGACCTACACCAGCAATGCAGGGCACTAGAGACAGTGTTGACACATGATGACATGCGCGATATTGATGCGAGTGATTTAGGTGATGAATTGAAAGCCCTTTCAAGATACATTTAAGCAGGATCAGCTCCAAAGGCTGTTCTGGAATATATGTGCACAAATAAGATAACCAGCCTCTTTCCAAATGCTTTTGTTGCTCTGCGCATACTTCTAACACTTCCTGTAGCAGTTGCCAGTGGAGAATGCAGTTTCTCCAAGCTGAAGTTAATAAAAACACATCTACGCTCCACAATGACACAGGAGAGGCTGATCGGCCTTGCAACCAGTTTAATAGAGCATGAGCTGGCCCAGACTGTGGACCTTCAGGAAGCAGTTCAAATCTTTGCAACCCAGAAGGCATGGAAAGCGCCACTTTGATTATTCAAACAGATAAAAATGCCAGTGTTTACTATGCAGACAAGAAAAGTTACATTTGCTGTTCAGGTTTGAAAAGTTTTGAAAGTTAAGTGTTACTTAAAATTTTTGAACAAGGCATTTTAAGTTGTTAGTTCTCTTTTATTGGGGTAGGTAGTAGAGCAGTACCATGAGAGGAGTAGAACAGGAAGAAGGCAGAATTGAGATCTTTCAAAGTTTTGGCCGAAGCGAGGGGGCATGGGGGCGTAATTTGAGCTCTCCGCCTCAGGTACCAAAATGTTGTGGGCCAGCCCTGTCCGCCAGAAAGCCTTTCCAGGAGGATTTTCTCTGTCGTTTTTTGAGCTGCCCTCCCTATTTTTCCTTTTTAAAACTTTTACTAGCTTGGTAGCTGGTTGTACTAGCTTGTGATTACAAACATGACAGATTGGGTTTCTAATTGTGTTTTACTGTACTTCACTATTTTCCTTCCCTCTTTATGCTGAAAGCTTACTGAACCGCCTTTTCTCAACACGTGACCTTCCAGTGTGAATACAGCACTCACTGTGCCCAATATAGCTGCCCAGGCATTTCTTTTCGTGGACCCCTTTGTGGAAGTGACGTGCCTCTGCACTTTGTAGAAGGGAACAGCGTGTGTTATAGGCTAACTTTCCTAATATCACAGCCCCTTTTATGAAATGTAAAAATCTATTGGGCCCAATTCTGGTCTGGCTACTTTGTTCTGCAAAGTAGCGCCAAAGGTGGCTTATCTGCCTCTGGGAGGATTCCACTTGTATATGCGGGGTACCTGGGTGGCCTAGATATGGCATATGTCCCTAGGCCACAACACCCCCTACTACCTCAGGCAAAGGGATGTTCCTGAGGGGAAAGGGTGCAATCTCCAGGTGCTGACTCTTGGGTCAATGGGCAGGTGACCATAAATTAGGACAAACTTGAGGCTTCTGTCGCTTACTCCCTGGACTGGACCAACCCCAGTATTGAGAAGCATGAAAAAATGGCCTTTGCTTCCACACCTTTGGAGTGAGTTGTGCAGGCCATCCCAAATGACCACCAGTAAATCTTTGATAACCTCTGCACTAGCCTGTGTTGCATTTATTTACAGAAATGTATGATGAGGATTTTTTAAAGAAAAAAATACTACTTTTTAAATCCTTGTGCCTATAAGGCCTTTAAATCCCTCAAGTCCAATTGTACAGGGTTCAGAGGGAAAGAAGAATTGCAACTAATTTAAAACTCCTCCAAAGTGACCTAAAAATGGCTTTTTATTAAAACAAAAATTGGTTTTGCAGTTTAGTTTCTTGGGACTTTCCAGGACTAGAAGCACATGCTGTGTCCCATTGGAAAACTCGGAATTGTCTTTTTCTAATGGAGAGGGGTGGAAGGCTCCCATTTCTAGCCCTGCAGGTTGTGATACATCAGACCTTATGTATGTCATTGAGTAGGACTAAATATTGGACTAGTGCAATTTTGGTGGTAAGGAAGGAAGGATACATTTGGCTAGGAGAAAAGGAATGAGACTTCTCTAGCACATTGTTAGTTTAGGTTTTTTTAAATGGCAGCTCTTTGTAGCTGCTCAGGGATTTGGAATGTTGGAAGTTGTTCTGGCAGAGATGGATTAGTGGGTAGAATGTAAGTGAGGTGGCCAAATATCACATGATAAATGTAGCTGACCATATGGTTTAGCAATTTATCACACTGCTATCACTCCTATCTATGTGTTTAGGAGAGACAAAATTCCATGGATCAAAAAGATCAAGGTTTGATCCTGAAAAGTGCTGAGTACCTTTCATCTCCATATAATTTCAGTGAGGATTGAGGGTGTTTAGACCAGACCACAATGAAGCAATCTAACCAAGTTAGCGTGCTTCATATTAGCAGCTGTCAAGCTATTCTCCACAGATTTGTCTCCAGATCCAGGTGCAATCTAGATTGTTAGTCAGGGAAGGTTGGCTTGTGATGTTTTTACCTTTGTGTTGAGAATATGAGTTCCAAAGAAAGGTATTGTGTCCTGCAGTTCCTGTGGATCAACAGTGATGTAACATGAGAAAAATAATACCCCAATACAGGATGCTGTATTGAAAACTCCTACCTGCAGAGATGCTAAGTTTGACAATCGGTTGTAAAGGTAGAAATTTATTAAAGGGAATATTGCCTCTATTTATCTGGGTTTATTATCCTGCTACTTCTACATCTTGAATAAAACCGAATATAGTAAAAAAAAATCCATTATTCAACATATTTGTACACTAAACAGTAAAAATTTTCCTGGGTTAATGACGTATTTATGCTTAGTACTTTTATTTCATTTTTGTCTATATTATGTTCTCAAATCTACGTGGTGCATTTTGATGTAGCAGACTGCTAATATATTCCAATCTTTTTAACGTTGCAGTCCACTCATGTTGCCCGAGCCAGCTTCCAGGTTGATGCATTTGGGTCATCATTCATTCTAGATGTAATGCTAAACCAGTAAGTATTGACTGTCTTTTATTCTGTATTTGTAAAGTGCCTAGCACAATGGGATGCCTGTTTTGGTTGAGGTCCCCATGTGCTACCGTAATACCAATAATAAATAATATTTGTATGTATCTAGTCGATTTGAAATAGTATTTGTTTTTTCTTGCTTTGTCAAATATCTCCATATATTTTGGCATACTTTCAAATATTGCTACTGACTAAGAACCTTATTGTAAGATGTTTTGTAAGATATAAATATTATTATTTAGTCTGCAATTGATAGTGTGCAGGCAAATTGCTGTGGCCTATTGCAGGGGTCTCCAAACTTTAGGAGACAAGGGCCACATTAGATTTTTGAAGGGGCTTCGCGGGCCGGTTTTAGGGAGTGCGGGGCCCGATTTTGATGGGGCCCTGCTGCCGAAATACCGCTGAGGCGGCAGCAGCGTTTGAGCTGCCGCTGAAGTGCTGCCGAGGCAGCGACAGCAATTGGTTGAGGGGGCTGGACAAATTGAAGCCGCGGGCCGGATCCGGCCCTCGGGCCATAGTTTGGAGACCCCTGGCCTATTGGACAAGGAGCTACTGAAAATTGGTAGCTATTTGCTTTTTAATCCCTGCATATATTATGTTAGAGGTCCACTAATAACACTTACACCATTCACCTTAGGCTTTCGACAACTAGCTGTAAGTGATGTTTCTGCAGATAAGTTCCTTATCTTTTGAGAAAAGAGAAGCGTTATAAGACATTAGCATAGTGGATTTCAGACTAAAGAAAGTGATTGAACAATAGCAAACTTATAAATGAAACCTGATACTGATTTATTTTGGAAAATTCTCATCTGACAAAACTGAAACATTTCAGGTGAACATATCAATATGGTAGAAATTTGACAAAAATATTGATACATTTAAATTTGATAAGGTTGAAGCACTTCATTTAGACTTTAATGTTCTATCATAAGAGTAAGGGTTTCAGAAAGTTTATGTTGTTTAAAAGCATTATACAATGCATGAAGATTACCCTTCTACAGAAAAGAAGTAGCATATAGTGTGTGTATATGTGTGTGCATATGTATGTGTACATATAAAGGTGCACATGTACAGATAACATAACTTCTATAACAGGTAGGGTGAAATCTTGGCTCCATTGAAGCCAATGGCAACATTCCCGTTGACTTCAGTAGTCTCAGGATTTCAGCTATAGTGTCAGCCTACGGATTGTCTAATAAGAAGAAATCAAATATAATAGTATTTGGAAAGAAAAGCAGAGGACATTTTTTACTATGAACTTCTTCAATAGCTCTTTCTATGAAAGTTGCTTTTTTACTCTTCATGGAAATATGCTGTACATTTAAATATTTAAACTATTTAAAATTAAGCTTATTTTAGGATAGGATCCATATTTTTCCCCTAAAGGGGTCAGATTGTGCTACCCATTTTTCCTTAAAGGACATTCAATGAGCATTGGAACTGGCCTAATGTGAGTAACACTGCCACAGTTCAGCCCTGAGAGATGAACTGCAATGTTTTTCATAATCTAAAAATCTGTTCTCTCTCAAACCAGTAATATCATATAAACTAAATTCTGTCCCCAGTTTCCCCCATGTAGTAATGAAAATGAAAGGTGCTGTTTGGCCTGTAATATGACATTTTATGCAAGGTTTCAAAAGGGCTTCTGAAATTGCATTTGCTCATGCACAAATCTTATCAAATAAAAGGAAGGACTAAGGATGCCAGAACAACATGGGAAATGTATTTTTAATGTATGTCCCCAGGAACAGATGTTATATTCAAAATGATATATATTTTGTCTTTACTATAATTAGAGTGAGTTCTTGCTTTTATTTCCAAACTTGAATATTACATTTCTATGGCAGTATTAGATCTTTATTTATGAAAAATAAAAGCTTTTTTGAGGGGTTTGGGAGAGAAATGTCAATTGTGTGGATGCACAAACAGAAGTGTATGCAAAATTTGTGGATGGAGTTTTGGAAGCCAGTTTGGAAACTTCGCCCTCTATAACAATATATTTGAAAATCAGTTAATCACTTGCCTGCCAAGACCAACGTTAGAGATTCTGTTTCCTCTGCAAATATTGATGTTAGCACTAATACCTAAAACAGTGCTGAAGCAGGCATGTGTTGGTGGCATCATCAGTTTTTGCTGGCCCTTGTATTTTGGGGAGTGTCAAGGAGATGATTTTGTCTCCTCCAAGCCCCCACAAACTTTTGGGGTTACATCAATTTAATTTAGTAGGTGGTAGGAAGAGGGAAATTTTTGAAGTCTCTTTCAGTCTCCTCTGTTCCAGAAAACATGAATCTTATCTGCCTTTGCTCGGATACCTTGATGTTGGGAGCAGTATAAAAAAACCTGGATAGG
Source organism: Macrochelys suwanniensis (assembly GCA_033296515.1). NCBI lineage: Eukaryota > Metazoa > Chordata > Testudines > Chelydridae > Macrochelys > Macrochelys suwanniensis. The sequence goes on from CM065776.1 coordinate 41,664,729, forward strand.
TCTGTACATCGCAACCATCATTTGAAAATTGTTTCAGTAGACTATTCTCCAGTTAAGCTGGAAGTCTTAGGGCTACTTCTCCCTTGTTATTCAAGGGTTTAGTATGTATTCTGGTGATTTTGGGGTAATATTCTATTTTCTTCTCTAGCTAATTAACTATACATAATGTGTAGTAGCCAGTAGTAGAAATATGTATTCGCAATTGTGATTCCATTCTATTTCCCAACAGAGATCAGAGGTCATCGGGGAAATAAAATAAAGGAACATTAATTTATCCAATAAAATGCACTAGCTTAACAGTTTGGGCTTTTTCTTGCATTTGTTCCCTTCTCCCATTTTTCATCCCCTGATTTTTCTTTCTGTCCCTCTCCAGATTCATTGTATACATCTTCACATCATTTTCTCATTTCTGATTACTGTTTTCTGTTTTTTCATTACTATCTTTTCTTTCTCCCTTGTTTGTCTGTCTCTTTATTTGAAAATCACCATTCCCTTTTCTCTGTTTTGTCTGTTTATATTTGCTCCATTCTTTCTCATCCATGTCCTGATACCCTCCCTCCTATTATGTTGTGTCTTCCCCTTGCTCTCATGTGTATTCCATTTTCTCTTCACATTCCAGCATCTTTATCTCCCCGCCTCAATCTTTTGAAGGCTCCCATATTTCTCTCTCTCCCCTCCCCCCATGACAGTCCTGTCTCTTCCTCCATACCCCAAAGGTTTACACACTAAATATCCCCTCCCCTTCTGGCTTCTGCATATGATGCTTCCTGGCAACCTCGCCTCTCACAAGTGTTCACCAATGGAGGGTCTAATGCTGCCAAGAATTTTAAGTTTATTTTCCCCCCTTCCCCCTCCTCCTTGCCTTTTCCCTTATCCTCTGCATTGCCTCATCACCACTGTTCCCTCTAAGCTGTGTGCATGTCGCGTGCACACAGATTCTAAACCCCGCGCACACGGCGAAATACTGCGCGCACAAAAATTTGCACAGAAGCACAACACTTTGTATAGAAGACATTTTTTGCGCACACAGCCTGTCAAAAATTAGAGGGAACACTGCCACTGTTGAATCTGGGAGTAAGCGGAAGCAGGGTCTCCTGATCCTTTGCCTCCTCACCACATCATTTGCCAGCAACCACAGGCCAAGCTGGCTCCTCTGCTTAGCTGCCCCACCCCTTGTAGCTGGAGGCCATTTTCGTAGCTCAGAAGAAGAACTGGATTAGCTGTGAACAGCTGAGAAGGAGTTTGTGGCATCCTTTCACCACGAGTGAAAATCTTGGTGCCCCTCTCCCCCCCTCCCCCAAAGTAGAGTTCAGTTTGGGCTCCTTCTCTTCCATCAAAAAATAGGAACTGATGGCCATGGGCTTCAAAAGCCCCAAAGCCCAGCCTTGGTTGGCTCTAGTATGGCTCATGAGTTTTTAGAAACAATTACTCAGTCAGCTGTCAACCATGGAGCTTTCTTTATATTTTGAAGGTGATCTCTGCAACAAAAAGGGCTAGAAACAGACATTTAAAAATACAAACAAAAACAGATGGGCACTAATATGTGAAGGGTTGCTAAAAATTGAGGGCTCTGAATGTGTGTGTGTGTGTGTTGGCCAGTCTTTTGAACAGGAAAGTGAAAGAGGAAATAATTTTGCGATGTTTTGTTATAACATGTTGATTTACTTCAGAATTTAAATCCGTGTGCATATTTATTGTGAATCTGGAGCAGTTTTAAAATGCATTTTTGTTCATATGTAATAAATGTGCCTTCCTACATGAAATAAACTGAATATTTTGAATAGAGGGTTTGGGGCTGAAAATCAGAAGTTTGATGTAGGTTCCTGTGCAGTCAATGTTTTTTCCACTGTATACTTTTTTTTCAGTTGCAATATCTTTACAGTAAGCTTTAATAAAATACCGTGTCTGTTTCAAGTTTGTCTGTTTAACTGGCTAAAGTATTTATGAAGAAGCTTTCAGGCTAAACTAGCTGTGTTTTTAAAAGGTTCAATCCCTCAGGCAAGAGTTAGAAATGCATTAGTGGCATCAGTGTTTTATGATACTGTTGCCTCCTATGCATTCATTCCATGGTCGTCGTCATTATTGTTTTTTTCAGTGTTATCAAATCAAATCTCAGAATTCACTATTAGCTGTGGTATCACAGTGCTTCTCTAGGCTTCCCTACTTCAGAGCACATCTAAATCTGGCGATCAACCCAGAATCATGTGTGACATGCATAACAATTAAGTGTTCTTGTTGTTTTATTCCTTTTCCTTCACGTTTGTGAAGCTTGGTTGGCATCTAGTGAAATGGGTATTTCTTAATTTATGCCAAATATTTCTATTAAAATAGTTATTGTGACCATTTATACTTCCAAGTTGGTTTGTAATTATATCATTAAGTAAGAAATTGGATAGGAAAATCAACATATTTGAGTCTGAAGCATTTTTAGTCTTGTGAAGCAGGGTGTCATGTACTATGGGGGGCAGCCAGCAAAACCTTGGTTTGCTTCCCCCCCACCCCCCCACGACTTTTGGGCATCTGCCTAAAATGTCAGATTTGCCCAACCCAATCTGCTGTGCTAGGCCTTTTAAGAAGGGGGTGGCAAATTGTCTTGAGTAGCCTCTGGCACTACCCCTGCTCTCTGCGCTGTTGGTCAGGAAGCTGCAGCAGTGGCCTGGGTTGGAGCTGAATGTGGAGTGACAAAGCCCTGATCCCTGCCCTAGGCCAGTCATTGGTGAGATGCCCATCACAAACCCCATCCACCTGCCTGCCCCCCTCCGGGATGGGACAGGCCCACCAACCTACCACAAGCAGCCACAGCCTCAGCAGGGAGGCATAATGGGGGTTACTGACACAAATTTGCCCCCCCTTCCGATTTTTTTCTGAAATGACCCGTTGCTGTGAAGCACATACATCTGCCTTATGAGAACTGGGCCATAGTGTATCCATCTGTTTATGGGGAGCTAATCTGTCACAGAATGGATTAAAAAAAGCTCATTAACTGGATGGGGAAGGGACAGCTATAAAATTGTTCTACAGAACAATAAATAGGATTATCTTTAGCAAGATTAGTGATTGAGAGTTCAAAATGTGGAGGGATTCTCCTAGGGGAAGTACATGGAAAGCTTAGAAAAGGGGAGTGGAGACGCCTCGTTCAGCACATGTTCTTCTTCGAGTGGTTGCTCATGTCTATTCCAGTTAGGTGTGTGTGTGCGCGCGCGCGTGCACGGAAGTCAGAAACTTTTTCCCTAGCAGCTACCCGTCAGGCTGGCTGGGGAGCCCCCTGGAGTGGCGCCGATATGGCGCTCTATATAGTACCCTGCCGGCCCGACCCCGCTCCAGTTCCTTCTTACCGCCCGTGACGGTCGTTGGAACAGTGGTCTCTTGCTAGCAAGTGCTCCACTACTCCCTAGCTATCAATGTTAATAGTTCTCTTTGTACTTAGTGTTAGTAGTTTCTTTCTTTGTTCATAGTGATTAGTGTAGTTCAACAGTTGAAGGGCTCCTCCTCGAGCCCTCTGGGCTTCAGGCATGCCGTCGCAAGGCTTCAAGCCGTGCAGATCCTGCAACAAGCCCATGCCCACAGGTGACCCCCATGACTCCTGTCTCCGGTGTCTGAGTGAGTCCCACACAGCAGACAAGTGCAAGCTGTGCAAGTCTTTCAAGCCTCGCACCAGGAAGGAGAGGGAAATCCGCCTCAGACAACTATTGATGGAAGCGGCACTGTGTCCCTCTCAAGGTGCGGGCTCCAGCGTCTCAGCGCGCCTCCATCAGCGCCGGCTGCGGCACCGCGAAAGGACTCCCGCCCTCCACTGGGCTGGGGATCTTCGGGAACCCGGGGCCGCTCATGGCACCGCTCCCTATCTCCATCTGGTCACAAGGGGCGGACCACGGCCCAGGACGTTGTTGCGGCACCGCCCTGCCCCAGCCCGCCTGAGTCAGCGAGGACCCAAATGGGCCATGTTAGCCCACGCCCACAGGTACCGCCGTGTCTTGATGATGTGGCCGCGCCCTCAACTCCAGACACCTTTGAGGCCGCGAGGGCGCTTATTGAGATGACAGCACCGGCATCTCCCGTGCCGGCGCCGATCCCCGTATGGGCCCCGGTGATCTCTAGAGGCAAGCTGACGGTCTTTGGTTCGTCCGCACAAGAACAGCCTCCTGCGCGCCGCTCGGAGTCCCGGCGCCGTTCAGAGTCCCGTCACCGCACGGTGTATTGGTCTGACTCGCGGCACTGGTCTCGCAGCCCGGACCTTCGGAGCCGTTCACGCTCGAGGTCATCTTCAGCTGCCAGATCTTGGTCTCGGTCGACGTCCAGGATGAGCCTGACGCTCACCCGGCACCGAGCGGACCTACATAACCCGGTATCGGGACGTTGATCACCACCTCGACCCCGATCCTCGGCGTCCGACCGTACGCACAGGTCATACCACCACGAGGTCGAAGCAACAACTCGACTTTCCCCACGCCGAAGTTCACCTCGGCGCCAAAAGTCACCGCATCACTGAGGCTCACCACGATACCCGCTTCGCCAAGTGTCTCCACGATGCCGAGACTCGTCGCGCCGAGAGGTGCTTCCCCGGCACTGAGACTCGCCGTACCGTGAAGAACTCCCACGGCGCCGAGACTCGCCGCGCCGCGATGTATCTCCCCGGCGCCGAGACTCGCCGTGCCGAGAGGTGTCTCCCCAGCGCCGAGACTCATCACGGCACCGGGACTCCCCGCAACAGCGGGACAGCAGGGTGCAGTACCGGTCACGGTCTCGTTCTTGGTCAGGACTTCTCCCATCGGAGGAGCAGTTTCACGCGCCGCAAACCTTCCCGCAAACCTTCCCGCCCTTCCCAGGGTCAAAACCGGAACCAGCCTAAGCCACCACCAGGCCCTAAATGCCCGTTTTGATGGGACGATCGAGGATGGTCTACCGAAACCACAGAGTCCAGTTTCCCTACCCTTTTTGAATCATCTATCTCGATTCTACCATGCCTGGTCCCTTATTACATCAGACCAGTGGGTCTTACGGATGGTAGAGGCAGGATATTCTATCCATTTCCACTCTATCCCTCCCTCCCACCCACCCTCCCCACCCCTCTTCAGGGACCCTTCTCACGCGCAGCTCCTCTACCAAGAGGTGCAAGCGCTCCTCAACCTAGGAGCAGTGGAGGAGGTGCCCCAGGAATTCAGGGGCAAAGGGTTCTACTCCCGTTACTTCCTGGTCCCGAAGGCCAAGGGAGGCCTACGACCCATCCTGGACCTAAGGAACCTCAACAAGTACATCGTCAACCTGAAGTTCCATATGGTCTCCTTAGCCACCATTATCCCCTCTCTGGACCCAGGGGACTGGTATGCTGCCCTCGATATGAAAGATGCATATTTCCTCATCTCCATTGCCCCGGCTCACAGACGTTTCCTTCATTTCATCGTTCGCAAGACACACTACCAATTCACAGCACTCCCTTTCAGACTGTGCACGGCCCCCCGTGTCTTTACAAAATGCATGGCAGTAGTGGCTGCGTTCCTCCGCCGCCACCATGTCCACGTTTTCCCGTACCTCGACGACTGGTTGATTCGGGGCCGGTCTTGTCAACAAGTCCAGGCTCACGTGCAGATGATTAGACACCTTTTTTCACCTCGGTATCATCATAAATGCCAGCAAGTCGGTGTTGGTGCCAACCCAATCCATCGAGTTCATCGGGGCGATTCTAGCTGCAACCAGAGCACGAGCGTTCCTCCCGGAGGCCCGTCGTCTCACTCTCGTGGACATAATCACCAATCTCCGTCTATTCTCCACTACGACGGCACAACAATGTCTCAAGTTACTGGGTCACATGGCGTCCTGCACTTACGCTGACGGTAGGCGCAGGAGTACCGTTTCAACCACCTCACCCCTCCCTAACTCTGGTGACGGAGGCATCAGCGCTGGGTTGGGGCGCACACCTCGGGCAGTTAACAACGCAGAGCATGTGGCAACATCACGAGCTCGACCTCCACATCAACATCAAGGAGCTCAGGGCAATTCGTCTGCCATGCCAGGCATTCCTGCCTCACCTACGGGACCGCTGTGTGGAAGTCCTTACAGACAATACCACAGCCATGTTCTACCTGAACAAGCAGGGCGGAGCCCCGTCATCACCACTGTGCCGCGAAGCCCTTCTCCTTTGGGACCTCTGTTTAGCCCATTCCATCTCCAGGCGTCCTACCTCCCTGGAGTCCAGAATGTTCTGGCGGACAAGCTGAGCAGACGCTTCCTTGTCCACGAATGGTCCATACGCCCAGACGTGATCTATTCGATCTTCCGTACCTGGGGGTTTCCCCACCTCGACCTGTTTGCCTCCCGAACCAACAGGAAGTGTCCGACCTTCTGATCCTTCAGAGGACACGGCTCGGGCTCTCTTGCGGACGCCTTCACGATCTCGTGGTCACACCACCTGCTCTACACGTTCCCGCCTTTTCCGCTGATCCACAAGGTCATCCTCAAGATTCGCAGAGACAAGGCAAACGTCATCTTAGTGGCCCCTGCCTGGGCACGCCAGTATTGGTACCCGACCCTGCTGGATCTGTCAATACAGCCCCCTATTCCTCTCCCAATCAGTCACGACCTCATCTCACAAGATCACGGTCGTCTTCTCCATCCGGACCTCCACTCGTTACATCTCACAGCGTGGAGAATTCATGGTTGAACCGATCAGAGCTGGCTTGCTCGGATCCAGTTAGACAAGTACTCCTTGAGAGCTGCAAGCCTTCTACAAGGCTCACATATGAGGCTAAGTGGAAGAGGTTCTCTGTCTGGTGCGCCCAGCAGCAGATATCTCCGCACCTTGCCCCCGTGCCATCTATTCTGGATTACGTATTACACCTCAAGGACAATCACCTTGCCCTTGGATCCTTGAAGGTCCACCTCGCGGCCATCTCGGCCTTCCACCCAGGAGCAGATGGCCGCTCGATATTCACACACCCCATGCGTTGCTTCGTCAAGGGATTGGAGAAGGTCCACCCTCCAATGAAGTCGCCTGTTCCGACATGGGACCTCAGTCTCGTCCTTTCTCGACTCACAGGTCCTCCATTTGAACCGATGGCCTCCTGCTCCCTTCTCTATCTATCGTGGAAGGTCGCTTTTCTCGTAGCCATTACCTCAGCTAGATGGGTATCCGAATTAAAGGCTCTTCTGTGTGACCCTCCGTATACCATCTTTCATAAGGACAAGGTTCAGCTACAACCTCACCCGTCCTTCCTCCCTAAGGTGGTTTTGCGTTTCCATATGTCACAGGACATTTTCCTGCCTGTTTTTTTTTCTCCAAGCCTCATGCCAACTCCAGAGAGCAGCGGCTACATTCATTAGACGTAAGGAGAGCGCTCGCCTTCTATATAGAGCGCACGAGGCCGTTTCGTAAGATGTCCCAGCTGTTCGTCACTGTTGCAGAGCATATGAAGGGCGCACCGGTCTCTTCACAGCGCATATCCTCATGGATTACAGCCTGCATCCGTGCCTGCTACGACCTGGCAAGGGTGCCCCCGCCAGTAGTCACGGCCCACTCTACAAGAGCGCAGGCTTCCTCGGCGGCTTTCCTGGCTAACATCCCTCTCCAGGAGATCTGCAGGGCCACCACTTGGGCATCGGTGCATACCTTTACATCACATTATGCCATCATCCATCATTCCCGTGATGACGCAGCCTTCGGCAGGGCTATTCTCCAAGCCGCACTTCCGTAACTCCGACCCCGCCTCCAAGGTAAGGCTTGGGAGTCATCTAACTGGAATAGATATGAGCAACCACTCGAAGAAGAAGAAAAGGTTACTCACCTTTGTAACTGTTGTTCTTCGAGATGTGTTGCTCATATCTATTCCATTCCCCCCCACCTTCCCCTCTGTCGGAGTAGCCGGCAAGAAGGAACTGGAGGGGGGTCAGGCCGGCAGGGTACTATATAGAGCGCCATATTGGTGCCACTCCAGGGGGCTCCCCAGCCGGCCCAACGGGTAGCTGCTAGGGAAAAAGTTTCCGACTTCCATGCACGCGCGCGCGCACATACCTAACTGGAATAGATATGAGCAACACATCTCGAAGAACAACAGTTACAAAGGTGAGTAACCCTTTCTTCTTTAGTATACATATAACTGCAAGGTAAGAATTTTATTTACCTTTCATACTCAGAAAAAAACAAAAAAGGCATAGGTGTTTTTTTTAAGCTGGAGAAGGACTAAATGAGGTGGATTGCATGGAGTGAGTGAGCTTCACACCTCCAGCCCAGCTTAGGCAATGTCTATGCTACCGGCTAAATCGGCACTGCTGCGATTGATGTAGCAGTGTCGATTTAGCAGGTCTGATGAAGACATGCTATGTTGATAGCAAAGCGGTCTCCAGTCGACTGCTGTATTCCATCTCCCTGACAAGAATAAGGTAAGTCGGCGGGAGACACAGCTGTAAGTCGACCTAAGTTATGTCGACTTCCATTACATAACTTAGGTAACTGAAGTAGCGTAATTTAGGTCAACCTACAGCTGTAGTGTAGACCAGGCCTTAGAAAAAGCACAGGTACCTGCTGACTTAAAATGCAATGGTGGAAACTCTCAACAGTGGGTGTTTTGTGTCAACTAGTAGGTTCACACGACTTGGGGTGCGGATCTCTATTTTAGCCAGCGCCGTCTCCATTTAAAGCCTGCCTCAGAAGCAAGCCATCATTTTATACGCAGTCTGTATAAAGATGAAGGGTTTATCTTTATATGGTCATGATAGCTCACATGCAGAAGGGCGCTATGTTTTGAACAAACTGAAAGTTATAGTAGTATGTGTATTATCACTATTTACTAATGTGGGGATTATTTATAGTGAAGGGATATGGCCATGCCTCCTCTCTGCCATTACCTCTTCTTTGGGGCATTGTGTGCTCCCAGGGGGGCACCAAGGGACCAGTCCTGCATTCCCCTGAGCACCCGGACTGCATTTATAACAGGCCATTGAGCAGGTTGTGCAAGAGGAGTGGGGAGAGAGGATCCTTGCACACTCCCCTCACCTGTGCACTCGTGTGGGGTTCTGTTACATTCTGGCCTTAAATGTGGAATAAGATACTAAAGTCAGTGGAATTGCTGTGTGTAATGGGAAGCAGAATGTTTTCTTGGGCCCTTGTATGAGATTAAGATGGGCGAGCGGCAGTGGGGCTGATCTGGGACTTGGGAGACTGGGTTCAGTTCCTTGCTACACCACAGACTTTCTGTGTGACCTTGGACAAGTCACTTAGCTTGTTTGTGCCTCAGGTCCCCATCTTGTAAAATGGGGATTATAGCACTTCCTTACCTCAGTGAGGTGGTGTGAAGATGAATACATTTAAGATTGTGAAGTGCTCAGATATTACAGTAATGGGGTCTATCTAAGGGTAGGTCTACACTTACCCGTCGCGTCGGAGGCGTCGGATCGATGTTCTGGGTTCGATTTATCGCGTCTTGTCTAGACGCGATAAATCGAACCAGGAAGTGCTCCCCCATCGACGCTGGTAATCCTGCTCCACGAACAGAGCAGGCAGAGTCGACGGGGGAGCCTGCGCGCCGCGGTGTGGACCAGGGGTAAGTACTTTTACGTTCAAAATAAGATACTTCGACTTCAGCTACGTTATTCACATAGCTGAAGTCGCGTATCTTATTTCGAATTTCGGGGCTAGTGTAGACCAGCCCTAAGGGTCACAGTTCAGGGCAGCTGCACCTGTATTTCCCCTCTCTTGGGTGGAGACACATGTCCATCTCTCTTCTGACCGCAGTATTCCCAGGCTGGATAGTTCCCTGCCTTCACTGTGTCATTACCAGCACAGACATGTTGTCCTACGACACCTGCTTGCTTTCTCTTCAGAGACAGGTAACAGTGTCATTGCTACAGATATATATACTATTTCACAGCTCTCTCTAAGCAAGCCTACTTTATTCTTAAGTACAAAGCATTACAGAGAAAACATATAAAAACAATACATGCATGCTAATAAGCTTACCAGAGCTCATCCTAACTCTCACATGGGCTCTGGCAAGTGCAGTTTTTTAATACCCTACCCTAGGGGCATCCTTGTGGTTACAAGTTCATCAGAGCTTCAGCTCAGAATTGGCATCCAATCTTATAGGGCTTCAGTTTGCCAAGTCCTTGTAATCCTTCTCTAAGGATTGGGGCCCTTCATGGACCAGAGGTTCTGTCTATTTGCTGGATCAGGAAGTAGGCCCCAGGTCAGACTAAACTCAGGCTTTTTATCCAAAGCCTGAGAGAATCCAGTTTGAATTAGAATATTTGTGTCTCCGCAGGCTGATAACTGAGGAAGTTCATTACCATCCTACTAGAGAGGGTACATACAATTCCATAATAACACATACACCATTGCATATTTAATACAATTCTCCCAGAGGTGTTAAACTTTACTGAGTTAAGTTAAAACTTATTGAATTAGAGTTATCGTAATTCCATAAGGTTTGTTCAGTATACTGCAGAATATTGTCCATCTGTCACAATAAGTACTCAAGATAAATACATAGAGAACAAACACTGCTGTAAGAGATGAGGATAACTGGAACAAGAAAGATGTTTTGAAACAAGGCTCAAAGTCACCTTGTAGAATGTAGAGTATAAAATAAAACTGCATTAGAAATCAATAACAACAATAAAACGTGGTATGTGAAACGCTGAACAAGTATATTGTCACCAAATGTCTTTTTTCTTTTATCGCCAAACATACAAAGTCATAGCAGCATTCACTGAATAACAATTAAAAAGACATTTGGAATCTTTAATGTTTAACTTCAGTTATGGTTAATGGCACTTAGAAGGTAAATAGCACTGCAGTAACTAAAAACCTATTCAAACCACCAAACAAATTTTTGTAGTCTGTGATGAGAGAGAGAGAGAGAGAGAAATATTCCACATTCCAAGTGGGAATATTTCTTATGGGAACATATTTCAACCAAGGTTTTGCAATCCTGTGTCAGATCATAAGCTTCATTTAAAAACAAAACAAAACAAAATGAAAGACAATTTAAAAGCCAAAAGCCAGGTTTTTTTCCCCATGAGAAGACAAGCTACTAAAACCTTCTTGAAATTTGTATTGGCAACTAGTCACTAATATTTTTACACGACACATTTATAATCTGTAAATGAAACATTTCTAAGAGTGCCCTGAATCAAAAACTTTTTCACACATGCAACTCAAATGGATATGGGCGCTGACGTGCAAAGATATACCAGTTCTCTACAGGTATGTCTTTATAGTTATCCCCACTCTTGAGTCTTCACCTACAGCACTGGGTGAAGCAGTTAAATGATTTCAGACTGTGTGCTATAGTCCACTCCTGGATGCCTCACACAGGACCACAAGACTGTCTGTCTGTTCTGGTGTAAGTACTGGGCCAGACTCTTCTCTCCATTACACTAGTGTAAATCCAAGGAGTGTTTCTGGGCCAGACCCTCCCATGTGGTCGAGTTGTGCTCAGGGCAAGACTTGAGGAGGCACCTGGTGGGGCAAAGTTGGCTTCAAACCATCTTTGCTGCCTCCCAATCCTGGGTCTACTTGGAAGCCAGTCCAGTCCCCTAAAGGCTGTTTTAACCTATGCCTGGCTGCATGTAGCTCCAGTTGTTCTAGCAGCTGGGGCTCAATGAGTTGAAGATGCATCAAAATATGCCCCTTTCTCATGCTCCCTCCCCCGAGCACCAGTGCTACACCACCTGAGAATTTCCATGTGCAGGGGGAATCACGAGGGGTCAGATCCTACAGCATCACAGCTGTTTTGCACTGATAGCGAGGGGTTGAGGATCTGGCCCCACTGTATCTAGTATAGTTACACTTTGGGCCTGATATTCTTTTATAGCAAGGTCCCTTTGTGCCAGTCTTATAGTGTAAAATGTGTGTGTGTACTGTAATTCACATGCACTTTCAGGTCCAGTTTACTGCCAGAGTGATGTAAAGAGGCCTTAATGTAAATGAGAATCAAGCCCTTCAAATGTGATTGGTCCAAACTCTTTTGCTATATTTTTTTAACATTTGCTTATGATTCCCAATCCAAGCAGTTTTATAAGACACGTACAGAGTCAAAACCCTAGCTGATTAGTTTGAGTTGTGCTTTCATAATGCCATTTTGTAAAGTAACTCATCCCACCCTCATCTTTGGAGGCAAACTTATATAACACCCACGTAAAAAACAATCTTACCAAATACTTTCTCCCTCACATCATTGCTTTAAAGATTAATGTTCACTAGGATTAATTATTATACACCCCCACATACGTTAGCATGTTTTGAAATTCTGTTGTACTTTTTTTGGATAACTGGCTTTGAGTGGCTCAATTTTTATTTTTAAAGTTTTTATCATTAAACATATCCACTGTGCAGAAATATGATTACTGGTGCCAATGCTTTTTGGTGTATAGTAAGAGAAAATCTGAGGTTTTATTTGTGATCTCATATAGATTCTAAAGCCCAATGGGACCATTGTGCTCATCTAGTCTGACCTGCTGTATAACACAGGCCATAAGTCCTCCCTGAATTCCTTCTGGACTAGAGCATATATTTTAGAAAAAACATCCAGTCTTGATTTAAAAAGTGCCAGTGATGGAGAATCTACCACAGTCCTTGGTATGCTGTTCCAATGGTTAATTACCCTCACTGTTAAAAAGTTGGTGCCTTATTTCTAGTCTGAATTTGTCTAGCTTCAACTTCCAGCCATTCGCTTTTGGTATACACTTGTCTGCTCGATTGAAAAGCCCTCTTACCAAATTTCTATTCTCTATGTACGTACTTATAGAGTGTATTCAGTCATCCCTTAACCTTCTCTTTGTTAAATGAGAGATTTAAATTCCTTGTGTCTTTCTCTACAAGGCATGTTTTAATCCTTTAATTATTCTCATGGCTCTTCTATGAGCTTTCTCCAAATTATCAACATCCTTCTTGCAGTGTGGACACCAGAACTGGACACAGAATTCCAGTAGCAGTCACACCAGTGTCAAACAGAGAGGTAATACAACCTTCCTACTCATACTTAATATTCTCCTGTTTATACATCTAAGGATTTCATGGCCCTTTTGACCACAGCTTTGCACTGGGAGTTCATGATCTGCTAATTATCCACCATGACCTCAAAGTCCTTTTCAGAGTCACTGCTTCTCAAGATAGAATTCCCCATTCTGCAAGTATGGCCTGAATTCTTTGTTCATAGAAGTATGACTTTACCTTTGGCCAGATCAAAATGTGTATTATTTGCTTGCTGCCACGTACCAAGCAATCCAGATTGCTCTGTATCAAGTGACCTGTCCTCTTTATTATTTACTACACCAATCTCTATATCATCTGTGATGATTTTATATTTTTTCCAGGTCACTGATAAAAATGTTAAATAGCATAGAACTAAGAGCTGATCCCTGTGGGATCAGTAGATAAGTAGAAATACACCCACTTAATGATTGTTTCCATTTACAAGTGTATTTTGTGACTTGTGAGCCAGCTTTTATCCATTTAATGTGTGCCATGTTGATCTTGTACGTATTGTTCAAGTTTCTTAATCAAAATGTTAGCTCTGCACCAAGTCAAATGCCTTACAGAGGTCTAAGTACATTATATCAGCCCTACTACCTTAATCAACCAAACTTGTTGTCTCATCAAAAGAAGCTATCAAATTAGTTTGACAAGATCTATTTTCCATAAATCCATGTTGGCTGTTGTTAATTATATTACCCTCCTTTAATTTGTACTATGTAATGTTCCATTTTGTTTCTTCTAGGTTTTAAAAAGGTGAATTGCTCTCGATAATTGTATTAATGTAATACAGTGGCCACCACCCGAGCACCCCCTTGAGGACAAAGATTGTTCTGTGCACGCTGCCTCTGTCTTCTCCCTCTTCACTGAGCATCAAAGATCTACCTCATTCTCCCCTTCTATCAGGAGCTGCTCGAAGTGCCTGTGTTCTCCAGTGTATGGGACATGGCAGGGTTTCTCCCATCTTAAAAAGCACTTGGTGCCATGCCCAGTCTCCTTTAAGCAGATTTATTTGTCCAAACATAAGCACGTAATAGACAATAGCAATTCCTCAGTTCACCTTTTGGCCTATGGTGTCACAGCCTCTCCTCCCAGGGGTCTCTGGTAATCCTGCTTCTTGAAGCTTCCAAGTTCCAACCAGCTTCCCTTCTCATAGCCAGTTAGCTCTGCTCCCTTCTGGAACACCAGCCCCAAGGCTACCTCCCTGATCATCTGACACCTTGTTCCAGGGACCCACCACCAGAGTTATCTCCACTCTTCTGTGGTTCCTCTCCCCAGACTCAGCCTGCCCCAGTCATTTCTCTTTTTCCTGCCCTCTGACAGGCCTGTGTAGCCTGCCTCATTTAATTCGCTCAATAGGGCTCACCTGCTCTGACAAGTGAGCTGGGCCTGCTCTACTCACAGGGACCAGTTACCCTCTGACAATTAAATTTTAGTTTTTGAATGGTGTTGTTATTTAGTCTTAAATTACAAAATAAATCTGATCATCTTTCCCTTTATTAATGCCAGTACATTCATTCACATTTTAACCAGGCCCTATGTTCTTTGAAGGAATATCTATGGCATTTAAACACAGCAGTATTTTACATTTTCAGAATCACAGCTGAAGGAATTGTGAATAAGATTCATAAGATTTGCTTCCTTGGATCCTGCCTGCAAATTGCACTGAGATATTGCTGGCTCTTATGATGACATAAATCGCAAGAGTGAAACATTAGTGTTTTTAGTTTTAGAATTTTATGATGTCTCTGTGTTTGGGGAGCAGTTGGAATGCATTTGAATCTTCGATTTGTTTGTTTTACATCCAAACTTCAAACGTTGCTCTCAGTGAAGTTAATGGAAGATCACAACACAAGCCTAAGGGTGAAAAACACAACATATTAGGTTCATTTGTACTTTTCAAGTATTCATGTGAAATGTAATAGTGGTTGAGGGGCAAAGCCTTCTGTTCGTTAATCCCAAATCAATGCCCATTTATAAAAATCCTTATTGCTGTCAGTATGACATTGTTACAATACTACATTAAAGCCTGAACTCACTGAAGTGAATAGGAATCTTTCGATTAACCTGGATCGGAAGTGGATCAGACCCTTACTTATTCTATAAACAGTAGATTCTAGGGGTGAAATCTTGGCTTCATTGAGATAGATGGGAGTTTTACCAGGATGTCATAGAATCATAGAAGATTAGAGTTGGAAGAGACCTCAGGAGGTCATCTAGTCCAATCCCTGCTTAAAGCAGGACCAACCCCAACTAAATAATCAAAGCCAGGACTTTGTCAAGCCAGGCCTTAAAAACCTCTGAGGATGGAGATTCCACCACTTCTCTAGGTAACCCATTCCAGTGCTTCACTATCCTCCTAGTGAAATAGTTTTTCCTAATATCCAACCTGGAACTTCCCCCTCCCCTCCCCCCCCTGCAGCTTGAGACCATTGCTCTTATTCTGTTATTTGCCACCACTGAGAACAGCCGAGCTCCATCCTCTTTAGAACCCGCTTTCAGGTAGTTGAAGGCTGCTATCAAATCCCTCCCCCCACACTCTTCTTTTCTGCAGACTAAATAAACCCAGTTCCCTGAGCTTCTCCTCATAAATCATGTGCCCCAGCCCCCTAATCATTTTCATTGTCCTCTGCTAGACTCTCTCCAATTTGTCTACATCCTTTCTGTAGTGGGGGGCCCAAAGTTGGACGTGATACTCCAGATGTGACCTCACCAGTGCCGAATAGAGGGGAATAATCACTTCCCATGATCTGCTGGCAATTCTCCTACTAATGCAGTCCAATATGCCATTAGCCTCCTTGGCAACAAGGGCACACTGCTGACTCATATCCAGCTTCTCGTCCACTGTAATCCTTAGGCCCTTTTCTGCAGAACTGCCGCTTAGCCAGTCGGTCCCCAGCCTGTAGCATTGCATGGGATTTTTCCGTCCTAAGTGCAGGACTCTGCACTTTTCCTTGTTGAACCTCATCAGATTTCTTTTGGCCCAATCCTCCAATTTGTCTAGGTCACTCTGGACCCTATCCCTACGCTCCAGTGTGTCTACTTCTCCCCCAAGTTTAGTGTCATCTTCAAACTTGCTGAGGGTGCAATCCATCTCATCATCCAGATCATTAATGAAGATGTTGAATGAAACTGGCCCCAGGACCGACCCCTGGGGCACTCCGCTTGATACTGGCTGCCAACTAGACATTGAGCCGTTGATCACTAGCTGTTGAGCCCGATGATCTAGCCAGATTTCTATCCACCTTATAGTCCATTCATCCAATCCATACTTTTTTAACTTGCTGGCAAGAATACTGTGGGAGACTGTATCAAAAGCTTTGCGAAAGTCAAGGTATATCACGTTCACCGCTTTCCCCATATTCACAGAGCCTGTTCTCTCATCATAGAAGGCAATCACGTTGGTCAGAGAGAGCCCTCCTGTCAGCTTAATTACTCCAGCCCCTGTGAGCAGCAGTAGCTATGTCAGCAGGAGAAGCTCTCCCGCTGATGTAGCACTGTCCACACCAGCGCTTAAATCAGCATAAGTTATGTTACTCATGGAGGTGGCTAATTCACACCCCTGAGTGACATAATTTACGTTGATTTAAGCTGTAGTGTAGCCATAGCCTCAGATCTTGCATTTTTTAAGCAGTTGCTGACGTGAGGTCTTCTGGTCTCATTGACGTCAATAGAAGTTTTGCCTTTGACTTAATTGGGACCAGGATTTGTCCTATATTGCTGCTTGTTTGATAGTACAGAAAAGTTTAACTGGTCCCACAGAAACGTTTGAAAGTGCTTATTTGGCATAGTCGTTGAACTGAAAAAGGAAGCAATTTCATTCAGTTTTATAATGTATCCTATATTATTTTCTGTGTCAAAGTGCATCTCTGTGAGACCGTTCTAAGTACCTGGATGGGAATTCCCTTGAGGCTTCTGAAACACCACTTAAAGCACAATGATCCTTGACTTCCCATATAAAACATTTAACAACATTTATATGGGTATACAAAATCTATGTCCTCTCTTTCTTGTGATAATGTACTAAACCATAAACAAAAATATTGTTTACTGGAAAGGTCAAACCATTAAACAACAAAGTATGTTGCATACGTTACTGCTTTTAGTTGACTGCATAAATTGTAAGCAGTATGTGTTGGTTTACAGTGCAGTGATTGAAACAGATGTTGGAGATGGGATTATCAGCACCAAGTGAATTACATCTCCAAGGTGCTAAATGATTTCATTGAGAAAAATAGTTAAAGGAAAATAAATATTATACTTTGAAGACTTTCTTCACAAAAAGTTTATAATCATTCTGAAGACATGTCGGTCATTTTACTACTATAGTGATTTTCGTTGTTTACTGGTGACAGTGCCCAGACTTACTCTAGTTTTACTTTTTTTCTGTCACTTGGGAGATATGTATTGTTAATCCATACAGATAAATAAGAAGCGACAAAGGGTCCTGTGGCACCTTATAGACTAACAGAGGTACCTCTGTTAGTCTATAAGGTGCCACAGGACCCTTTGTCACTTCTACAGATCCAGACTAACACGGCTACCCCTCTGATACAGATAAATAATGTATTACATTTATGATCTCCTTTAAAAACAGCTTTGGGCTGAGGGACCAGTCCAGTTGATTAACGTATATTTTTGCCCAATCTTCAAAAGTTGTGAGCATCTCTAAATTCCATTGACTACTGCAGCAACAAAAGCTGTCGTAGTGTGGCGATTTAAAAAAAATTTTTTTTTAGATATAACTATTATATTGAAATGTGGATTTTACAGGGAGAATTTTGTTCTGAACTTATCCCTAAAAATGGAGTTATAACCGCTTATACGAATAGTGAATTTGGGTCACAAGAGTCCCTGCTCATAATGCTCCTGAGCTATAGATAATACCATAAATCCTCTGTTGTGGCTTGTTGACTATATATACTGTTCAGTGTGGAATTCTGAAAACACCATGGTAATCATAAAAGCCACCTGAGGTGATGTGAGAACACTGTGCCTTATTCACAATTCCTAACTTGTATTTTGTGTACTATAATTTACAGAGCTCTTCTTCCAAGGATCTCCTTGCTGCTGACATAATTATTCCCTTGATAGCCCATTCTGCTGCTGCTCTGTTACCCAACCACCCTCTGTTTTCTACCTCCTCCCTGCTCTAGCATCATTACTTTTTCTCCTGTTCCCCAGTCTTCCCTGAAGCCCCTATTTTCCTTTAAAATCTTTTCTGCTCCATTACCTCAGGATCTTCCCTTTTAAAGCTTGCTGTCTCTTTTGCCCCATCTCTGAAATTGTTCTCCCAGGGTACTTGCTGCTTACCCCAAACCATAGCAATTTTCTCAAAATTTTCACCCATGGCTTTTAATTTTGGCTGCCCAATTTAAGAAACCTGAGGCATGTTTTTTTCTGAGGTGCTGAGCCCTTTTTGTTTCCATTAAAGATTTTTGCACCTGTATAAAGCCCCATTTGAAACTGAGGTAAGTCACACCAGTGCAATGCATATACACTGGGCATTTTAACTGGTGTAGCTGTAATGGTGCAAAAATCCCTAGTGTAGACAAGCCCTGAGAGTTGTGGGTGTGCTCATCACCTCTGAAAATCATGTTTCTGAAGTAGGAAACCCAAAATCAGAGGCAGCCACTGTTATTTTTAATTTAATGAAAAATGTAATTTTCATTTACAAATGTAATCAGAAATGATGAAAACCTTCTACAGCTTTTTACATAAAAGTTAAAGGCTGCTGTGCCAAAATGCCATTGAATCCAGTGAATATTCAAACCCTCTTATGTAGTAAACATTTTTCTTTAACTGATTGCACGTGGCCATACATACGGGGGAGAGGGATAGCTCAGTGGTTTGAGCATTGGCCTGCTAAACCCAGGGTTGTGAGTTCAATCCTTGAGGGGGCCATTTAGGGATCTGGGGCAAAAATTGGGGATTGGTCCTGCTTTGAGCAGGGGGTTGGACTAGATGACCTTCTAAGGTCCCTTCCAACCCTGATATTCTATGATCTATGATGATAAAATAACAAAGGCATTCACTGCAGTCATGGTGGCTTTCACCATTTAATTTTTCATTTAAAATAGCTTGATCTAGAGCATCTAAATCTCAAATAAGCTTTAATAAATTGAAATAAGTGTTAATATACATTGCGGATAAGTGTTTGGAAAAACCATAGCCAATTGGCATTTACTGGACATTATGGGCCATGTTTTTTAAAAATGGCCTCTAGATCTATCTAGATGTACAAAAATGGTACATACATCAATTTGTGTGTGCAAAATCTGCATATGGGAACACAAATAGACATTCATAGATGCAAATTAGGTTGATATATAATTAGTTTTTCAAATACATGCAAATGAGTCAACAGAATAGTGGAAAAAGGAGAACGAGTTCACACATTTTACTTAGACTTTTAAAGTCTTTGACAAACTAAGTAGTACTAAGAGGTGAAGTAATGTCATGGAGTAGAACAGGGGTCTCAAACACACGGCCTGCGGGCCACATGCGGCCCGCGGAGTTATTTCCTGCGGCCCGCCATAGGTGCTGACTCCACTGTCAGCCAAGCTCCAAACATTACTGAGTGTTTATATTTTATTAAAACCCCTCTTTGCATTACAGTTTTAAAAAAGTTAATACATTGACTTTTAATAGAATACTATTTTACTCTTCATTTTTTTCATTTTTGACTATACTTTTGTATCATTGTATGAAAAGGTTTCAGTGATGCGGCCCTCAGGCCAATTTACTAGTTCTCATGTGGCCCTCGTGGTGATTTGAGTTTGAGATCCCTGGATTAGAAACTGGCTCAGAGATAGAAAACAAAAAATAGGCATGAGTGGTCCGTTTTTAACATGGCAAAAGGTCAACAGCTGGGAGCTCCGAGTCTTTGACTAATATTGGTGGTGTTTAACACAATTGTTAATGATCTGGAATAAAGGGAAAACAGGGAGGTGGCAAAATCTACAGATGGCACAAAATTATTTAGGTTAGTCAAGATTAATGAAAACTGCGAGGAATTTCAATGAGGCCTAACAAAGGTAGCTGAATAAACCGCACACTGGCAAATGAAATTTGGTGTTGAGAAAAGTAAGGCAGTGCCTATTGAAAGGAATAATTTAAATTATGTATACACATTATTGAGTTCTAAAATAAATGCCACCACTCAGGAAAAAGACCTTCATGTCATTATGGATAATCAGGCAAAACCTCTGCTCTCGCCACAGAGCAGTAACCAAAATAGCTAACAAAATGCCCAAGGAATAGGATAGAATATAAAAATGAATATAAGTTCATGCTCTTTTATAAATCAAAGATCCTTTGGAATGCAGTGTAGATTTCCAATCACTCCACTTCAGAAGAGATAGAAAAGGTGACAAACATGATTCTGAGGGGTACTGAGTGTCCTCAATTCCCATTTCATCAGTTAACTTTGATGGGAGGGAAATCCTCTGCACTTGGTAGCATCACGCCCCAATTTTGCACTTACATAATGTTGTCAGATGAGCAATGGGACTGATGTTGATTTGAATGGAATCTTGTCAAGCCCTTTCTGTTGGAGGGAGAATCACTGAAAAGCAGGGTCTCTAGGGGAAAGGAGGTTTGGGGGAATGAAAATAGTGGACATCAACAGGGCTCCAAGAGGGAATTGGTGACTTAAAATTATCTTGGTTAAAGATGTACAAGTGTGTGCGTGCATGTGTGTCTGTGAAAGAATCATATTGAATTTTCGTTTTGAAAACGTTGGGAATTTATATATGAAGATAATTTCTGATGGAAAGTTATTTGTGTTGTAAAATAAGTAATTAAAGTCTGTTTTACTAAGGACATGAGCAAAAATAATATGAAATGCATTTTTGTTCTACAAAGCTGAGAATCAACATACATTATTAAAATCTTACTTTGATAGCATATAATACATTGCAGATGGCATATAGCAATGCTGGACTGTGTTGCACACAAATTCTATTGTCTTATCAAAACAATAGATTCTATGACTTTCATCACAATTTCTATGACAAAGATAAAGGGCTATTCATAAATTATACAGCGATTTGGTTCTGTGTCAAATTTGTAACCTTTTAGCTTCTTTTTTTATTTTGCAATTGATGTTCAGTACCAATGACTTCAGAATTTTACCTATTTCCTTTGTGTATAGTTTCCCATTTGACCTGTTGTGTATAAACTACGCAAGATATTTGTGTTTGTAATTGCTTTTTTTGGCTAGGACCAGCTTGCAAATGAAACCTGGGTCTTAAACAATTTAATTTTTGTAGTAAAATGTATTTCTGACTTTAAAAAAACAAAACTTTTGAGTATAAAGGCTTTTGCACATATCACACTAACTGAATCACTTTCTACTTATATTAGCAACAGAAGTATCTTCAACATGGCATCATTCTGCCCAGTGTTTGCTGGAAGACCACTTCCACCACTCCCATGCACAGAACAAGGCCAAATCCCAGGTGATGGTGCACACACCAGTAGACTCCCAGCCAGCAGTGAGAGCACTGGGCTGAAGGTGGCCACTACATTTGTAGTCTATGTCTACTCATCCCCCCCTTGCTTGGTTTCTTCAGAGCCCAAATGGCAATGTACACTGATATTTTTAGCCTTGAGGCAGTCCACCTGGGCTTTGAGACCTGCTGCTGTGGTTGTTTTTGTTTGTTTGTCTGTTTTTTTGCAGTGTGGACATATCCTCACATTTCACAGGAAGGGTGTTGCCCAGGGATCTGAGAGTGTTGCTCACATGTTAGTGTTTGTTTGTGCCCTATGGCTGATATGCACAATATTCCCATGTAGATATTCCTTCTCTTCATAGGAAGTGTTCCATAAGGGTAAATATTAGTTTTGACTAGATGCACGCACTAGGGTTGCTTTTGTAAGATATTTGGGAACTTGTTTGGAAGATGGTTGCCCAGTACTATCTGACTGTTATATATCCCATGTAAACCCTTGGCCTCCTGCAAAAATTTGACAATAAAGCTTTCATTTTTATATACTTCTGATTTGAGCAATTCAGGATACACTGTATATGTTTCTCTAAATGATTTCAAATGTCTCTTTTGTTTTCTATTTTGTTTCACTTGCTTATTTTCTGTGCTCTTATTAAATGATGATAAATGAACCAAAGAATCAAGCATTGAAAACAAAAGTGGTATATTTACAATGCACTTCAAATAAGGCATTAGATCACAAGGCTGACTTCTATTAGTGAAATACAAAACAATTTGCATCGCATAAACACATCAAAATCTTAGTTATTCAATGAAATATGCGATCATATTAATCCTTAATAGCAAAATGTTTTAGATACATTATTGAAGAGAACTATATTTTTAATGTCCTATTCTCCTACTCCAGCACACAAGTAACTTCTTGTGGGCAGAAAAGAGCCTCATATCAATTGAATAAAATACTGTCTCATGCTAATAGCTTTGTATTGTTTAGAAAAATAAATGTCAAAAAGTTAGAAGGTATTTATCTTGTGCCCTCATTCTGTTCTATTTACTTTATTTCTTCCATCCGAATGAAAGCAGAGTACTGTCATTTGGTGTGATGCATAGTGTGATGAGAGAAGAGGTTCATTTTTTACTTTTATTAAAGATGACCTACAAAAGGATATGCTTTGTTTTTAAATTGGATTTTGTGCCCCTGTACAAAGAGGGTCTGAGAAGTTGGTTTTCCCTCTCCCCTTCTCCTCCAAAAAGTTTTTCTCCTCCCCCCTCCCCCCCGCTTGTTTTTCTTTATCTTAGAAACCTCAGCAATGTCAAATCTAGTCTTTCCTGAATTTGTCCTAGGATCTGTTGGGGGGTGCATGAGTGTGTGAGTGTATCTCAGACCATGTGTATTGTGGACACTCTTTGTACATTGTAAAAACGGGCACAAAGTCCAATTTAACTCAGCCATACTGTTTTCACCTCTGCTGTAATGACATTGTAACCTTCTGTGCTGATACAATATATTTTTCTAAATCAGTGGTGTCCAACACGTTTGCCACTAGCCACATGTGGCTAATAGGCTATTGAATTGTGGCTAATGCATGTGGCTTTTTTATAATGTGGCTTAATGTGGCTTTTTTATAATGTGGCTAATAAGAAAAATTCAAAACCACAAGTGTGGCTAGCAGTGTGGCTAGCATTGAATTTCTATTGGACACCGCTGTTCTAAATAATACCCTTTATGCTTTTCAAGTTGCTTTTACAATCCATCCCTCAATGTAAAACTTCTACTGAGGTGGATAAGAAAATATTAAGGTTAGCATAAAAACCAAAGATTGGGATTTACTTCAGCACAAACCAGGGACAGAGTTTGAAATGATAGGAGCACAACAGATTTTAAGCCTTTAGTTAGGGGCCACTGAATGTTCTGTCTTGCAGGACCTAAGATCCTGGATTACTGAAGTCAAGGGTTCACTTAAATACATGAGTCCAGATCATTTAATAGCTTCTACAAAATTCACATTTGGTCCTTTCTATGAAGAATGTGTATTTCTGGTCATTAGTACCCTGGTGAAGATATCCAGTCGAAAAATAGGTTCAGCCTTAGGGTTGTCACTTAAAGCAAAACTGTGTGTACAAATTCATAGACTCATTTCAGAGTCCCATTAAAAATGTAGCTGATTATATACATTGTAGTACCCATTCAAACTACTTTTTTTCAAAGGTAGCCTCTGTGGTGGCAATAAAATTCTTATTGTCACTCTGCTAGCTAATATTATTCTAATGTCTCTTACTTTTAAGTGTGTCTGTCAGGAAAGACTATTTGATCCTGCTAGTAGTCAATGAAACAGTGCCAGGATAGAAGAAAGGGAACCACAATCTTGGTTTTAGATGTGTTGAACTGCACTTGCTCATGTTTGGAGCCAAGAAATTCCAGATTACATAAAAGCAACTGCTAACAGACTATAGCAATTTCTAACCATCAGTGAGGAAAATTCTTAATTTTATTCTGTCCTTTTGAGTCTTCTGTTCTACACATGGAGTGAAATCCTGGTCCCATTGAATGGCAAAACTCCCATTAACTTCAAGGGGGGCCAGGACTGCACTTGAAACCTTTAGAATACCAGTGCAACTCTATGTAAAAAGTGCCGCTTTTGTTCTTGAGAAAACGTCACTGAAGTTTACCCAGGGATAAATTTGACCTATTTATCTTGGCTGTTTATATAGTTCCCGTTAATGCAGTGTCTGAGCACTTCACAATCTTTAGTGCATTTATCTTCATTTTGCAGATGGGGAACTAAGGCTAAGTGACTAGCCCAAGATCACACAGGAAGTCTGTGGCAGAGCAGTCCTAGGCTAGTGCCCCAACTACTGGAATATCTTTTCTAGGGTTCACGTCAACCAATTAATAATAAACAGAAATCACAAAATAAGCAACTTGTAGAGAATTATCTGATATACAATTTAGAAATATCTAGCAAAAGAGATTCATATAAAGAGCTCCCACTGTTATTGAGAAAATGTGGCTGGAGATCTTTATTCATCTTTTCACTGCTTTTGCTGTGGCGCAAAGTGAAGGGTTTTATTCTTTTTTCTTTTCTGATTTGCAAGAATTATTTGATGACCCTTACATTACAACACATTTCCTGAGAGAGATGACTGATCTTTTGCCTGTACATATCCGTAATCATTCTTTGATCTCCAGTTCTTTTATCGTATAAGATAATGTACTCTTCTTCAGTGAATTGCCAGAAAGTCACTGTTAATGTATTTCTGGCATGCTTGGGATTTTACATTTGGAATAGATGCAGTAGTGTTCAAATGCTATGCAGATATATGGATGGGTTTTGCCACTGCAGCTTGGCACTTTTAATCCTGGGCTGCTCTTCCCTTTGTTGAATTTCTTGGATATGACAATGATCAAGAACGATTCAGTAGTTAATTATCAAGTAGTTACATGGATTCATCTAACCTTACACCTGACTGTGAAGATCATATGAGTTCATGTTCTTTTAGGTCTTGCTGTATCTAAGAGTAATAGAGATGAACTATTTTGTACCCAAATTCCCAAGTATGCTGGCTGCTGATACTTCTAACCTTCCCATGAAAGTCTGATTTCAGCTGGTTAGTGAGGATTTAAACTTATGTCATTGATGCCCTCCCAGTCTCTGATACTGAGTGTTGGATTTCACATAATAAGATGCTTTGTCAGTAATAATATTTAGTCTCTTTATTACTCGAACTGCCGAGTTTTCATACTCAATTGCTGCACCAATATGAGAAATGAAACATAACCTGTTTGTTTGCTTTTGTTCCCCAAGAGATGAAGGATGGGCATCTCTTGGAGAATCTGCTGCTTAAAAATTGGTAAGCATTAGGTCAGGATGGTCTCTGAGAGTGATACTGCATAAAAAACAAATGCCTTAAATAGATTACTTCAGTAATATTATCCCACAATAAATTATTACAGATACATATGGCTATAGATTGCAGATTTTAAGGAAAAGGGTACAAAAGAAGCGGTGTGGTGGAAGAAGCTAGTTTGGAAAGAAAGAGGATAACAAAGGGGTCAGCAACCTTTGAGAATTGGTGTGCCAAGTCTTCATTAATTTAAGGTTTCATGTGCCAGTAATACATTTTACATTTACAGGTGCTGACGGATGGAACCCCAGACCGGCAGCGCGGGCGGCAGATGGAACCCAAACCGGCAGCGGGCTGAACCGCCGGCCCCTGCCAGCTGGGGTCCCGGCCACCGGCCCCTGCTCAGCCCGCTGCCAGCCCGGGGTTCCATTCATCCAGGCAGGCAGCGGGCTGAGCTGGGCCAGCGGCCGGGACCCCGGCAGGAAGCAGAGTGCCACTAAACTTCCGCTCAGGTGCTGCCTTTGGCAGGTGCTGCAGGTTGCTGACCCCTGGGATAACATATTGAGGAAGTATAAGAGAGGAGAAACCATACAAATTCCTAGAGCTGGTCTCTCCCCCCGCCCTTTATTCTAGGATTATGTGACCCTTTGGGACACTTTTCAGCTATTTTACATCTTCAGAGATGGTTTCAAGAAACCCTAGAGTTTCCAAGATGCCGTAGGCCTCAAATTTCTATATTTTATCCTTTCATGATATCATAGCAGTTGTTCAGCATTTGCTCTTCCATTATATGTTTGAGAAACCTATTTTGTGTTTTTTCCAACCAGCAATCACTGTGAAATTAAATGAAAATTCTGTCACTTTACAATTTTATATTGTGTATTTAATGTAAAATCTAGAATCTTGTATGAGTTGAAAAACAGAATTTGAGGAAGTTGTGTAAAATCTTTAAAATAGACAAAGCGTCCTCTGGCACCTTATAGACTAACAGAGGTATTGGAGCACAAGCTTTCATGGGTGACTACCCACTTCTTTGGATGCAATACCCTGGAAGAAGTGGGTATTCACCCACAAAAGCTTATGCTCCAATACCTCTGTTAGTCTATAAGGTGCCAGAGGACCCTTTGTCGCTTCTACAGATCCAGACTAACACGGCTACCCCTCTGATCTTTAAAATAGTGAACTTTGCTAGTAAATGGCACAATATTGTTTCTTACATACTGTGGTAATGATGGATTGATAAGGACAAGTGACAAACTATGGCCCTTGGAAGTAGACATACTGAAATACAAAAATTTAAATGAATGAACACTTGCCTATTCTGGAAACAAAACAGACAAAATACTTCAAAAGATCTCTCTACAGGTTTGCCCTTTTCTCTCTAGTAACATCATTATCTTCCTCCTGCATTTCTGACTAGATAAACTGGTTAGGGTTTATAATAAATAGGATGACAAAGCTGACAATTGCAAACTTTCATTTGGTTTCAAGGTGTTCTGAAAAATTGTCCCAGCAAACCCTGCATTTGGTCATGCAAATCAGGTAGTGAGATTTGTAGGTACCAGAGAAAGATGGTCTTATGGTTAAGGCACTGGACTGGGACTAGGGAACTACAGATCCATTTTCTGGTTCTGCCACAGACTTTGTGTCCTTGTGCACCTCCCTTAATCTCTGTGCCTCAGTTCCCCAGCTGTAAAAACAGCAGTAACAATACCCCCTTTCTATTATCTTTCGTTTAGCTTACCTATTTAGATTGTAAGCACCCTAGGTGGGAACTCTGTAAGGGATTGTACACAAGAAATGTTAGTGTGGACAAGCCAGGGAGTGAATCTACAGCACTCTAGCCTGCCACACACTAAATTGCTGTGTGGACCCCACTAGCACACACTAAAAGTTCTGGAGTGTGTTTTCACCTCTGCTTGAAAGAGCAGTACATCAAAGCACACTGTGGAATTTATAGCACCCAGTAGCAAGGTCAACATGGCCAATTAGTGTGTGGCAGGTTACAGCACTGTAGATTTACATCCCAGCTTGCTGCACACTAATTGACCATAGACAAGCCCTTACTATGTGTATGTACAGCAGGTAGCACAATGGCGCTTTACAATTAATAATAGGACTAATGGCAGCATGGTCTAAGTACACACATATGCATTTACTTGAACATATATGGGTTTTCTGTGCACATTTTTAAGCAGGTAGTAACACATACAGGCCATGGGTATGACCTAGCTGTTGACTGTGGAAAAATAACTTAATCTGGCCAGGGAACAGGTGGGATATATTTCAAAAAGTGTTTTTCATATACACCAGAAACATTGGAGAGCATGGCCTGTTGTTTTTCTGCATTTTATAGGCTTATTATTGCACATTGTTATATAACTGCAAGGGTGATAGAAAGTTTTTTCTCTGAGGAGGAGAACTGGTCAGTCAACAATATATGGAAGTGTAAAGATATTTTACACTTTGTTAGTAATACATGCAGACCAAGACAAAGTCATGTTATTCTGGGAGGACTCTGAAAATGAAATGTTTCATCTCAGGAATCATATAATAAAGTTGAAGTGGGGGAGGTCCAAGTTGGATATTAGGAAAAACTATTTCACTAGGAGGGTGGTGAAGCACTGGGTGCCCTAGGGAGGTGGTGGAATCTCAAACCTTAGAGGTTTTTAAGGCCTGGCTTGACAAAGCCCTGGCTGGGATGATTTAGTTGGGGTTGGTTCTGCTTTGAGCAGGGGGTTGGATTAGATGACCTCCTGAGGTCTCTTCCAACCCTAATCTTCTATGATTCTATGTTTGTTTCTACTAGCCTTTAAAAAACTTTGAAGCTAGACCTTAAAGAAACACTGCCAACATAACTCATATTTTAAAAGTTTGCTTTACCTCTCAGTTTTTTTTTAAAAATGCTTTAAACTAATATGTTACCATCTATTGATTGTTGCTTTTCTCAAGTTTGCCATGTGCATACATTGCTGGGGGATATATTAACACTGATTTCAATGAAAACTGTTGTGATTTCTTTATAGATTAATCACCTTAATTTGTTAAATTTTATCATCTTCTCTGGAAATGTGTCCTCTCAAACCACTTGGGGAGGGCTAGGGAACAGTCATTTTGTGAAGGCTTCTTGGACAGATTCTGTATCAAATTTCAGTATAAATAAATTGTCATTTAACTGTTTAATTTTTTTATCCAGGCTACATCTTTTCGTCAAACTCCCACATACACAATCTCTGAAATAACAAATAAGCACAAAGGAGGGAGCAAATCTCATTTAATGTCTGGTTAGTAAAGTATCAGAGTTTTAATGAACTTCTGCACGATATAGGCAAATGATCAAATGTGTTATAAGGATTTGGTCTTGAGAGGTAGAGTACCCATTGCTTCCTCTGACTTTCATGAGAGTTGTGAGTATTCAGCATTTATCAGACCTTATATGGAAATCTAATTTCATAGGCAAGAGAAAATTTAAATCAAAATTTAAATATTTAATTGATTACATTTGTTTATTTCATGAATCCATGGGAAAGTCTTGACTTTGACCAATTCCATAAGACTCCTGCAAGTGGAACCTTGCAATCAAACTCTTGTTAATTGTTTAATTCACTTGGATATAGCCAAAGTTTATCCAGAAAATCTAAACAACCCATGTATAATAATCTGGTACTATCAACCAAGGTGATTTATATCAGGAGTTCTGAGATCACGTGATCCTTCTTGACAACTACCAAACTGATCACATATCTAACTTCCTATCGGAGACATTTTCATTTAAATTTTTTATGTTCTCTCTCTCTCTTTCTCTGGCCTTGGCTACAGTGAAGATTTTAGGCACTTCTCCAGCAAAGTGCTCTCGCTGTGTTGCTAGCAACAGCAGAAGGCCAGTATTTATCACAAAGCTGTCTAGAGCATGGTGGAAACACGGTGATAAAAATACTGGGGGCTGGTCTGACGTAGCACTCTCACAATTACTGACACTGGAGGAGCTGTGCGTGAACTAGTGCACTTGCTAGGAGAGTTCTTTAAAATCTCCCACTGTCTGCCTCTCTCTTCTACCTCCCAATAAAGAAACGTCCAAAGTGTATCATCTTCACTAGAAAAGTTAAAGATACTAAAACCTTAGCTACTTTTTTTGCTGATCCTTTATTGCTGTCCCTTTGCAAATGTTCTGCATTATTTCAGCCTCAGTATATACACCTTTCTCCCACAGACTTTTATTATGGAATCTGTTTAATCATGCAAGTAATTTTTGAGAGCCGCTAATATTTCTTATGAGACTGGAATAGCAGTGTACCAGGGAGAAATAGGGCAATTACTATTTTGTCCTTGAGTGGAGAGTTGGGATGAACTATTTAAATTGAAGAGAAGCCATAACAGGGATCTTTCATTATCTCTGAGCCTCAAGCTATTGTGGAAAAATGAAGCTGGTTACGTGCAGACAGGGCAACACTTAATTGGGGCAGCAGGAATGAAAAGGCCCTTAAAGTTTACTTTCAAAGGGAAAAAAATGTGGACATTTGTACTACTTTGCTTTGTGGAGAATAGAGGAGGCCTGAAGGGGCCCAAGTGAAATGTTTTAAAAATCCTTTGTGAGTCACTTTGAATTCAATGAATGGGCAACATTTCCTTACCACTTGGCACCAGCAGGGTAGATCCCATGTTGCCAATGTGATCCTCCTTGGGTGTGCATGGAAGTAGGGACTATCACGTCCAAACTACCATCCCTTCCAGCTCCCTGGCACCTACCAATGATCCTCCTCTGGAAAAAGACTCTGTGAGAATTAGCTCTTCTTCACATTGTTGCTCCCAACAGCTCGATCATATTTCTGTATCGAAATCTGGTTGTGAGTTCATATGATTTAAAGATGCATTAACACCCTCTAAGTGCATTCTTGGCTGGTACTGAGCAGCCCATAGGGTGACCCAGCTAAGGAGGGAGCTGTGCTGCCACAGGGAAGGAGGTGGCCAGTAGGAGGGACTCTGGAGGCTCTTGTCTCTGCAGCTCTAGGGGCTTCTTTCTCCATACATCCCTAGGACACGCAAGGGTGGGAGCCACTCAAAGGGAGCCACAGGAGGGGTTAAGGACATGCTGTGCAGGAAACTGCAAGGTCAGCCTCACTGAGTTTTCTTGTCTCTCTCTCCCCCTTCCATAAGGCTCCTCTGTGGGAGGGGACATTCTGGCCCAAGGAGAGATGACTCAATGGTCAGGGGAGTCTGAAAAAGGGGTATTTGATTTGGATGATGTGTCTCATAGAACAGAGGTTGTCTATGCTCTGTCTCTCTTACTGTGTGTAGATGTTCTAGAGGGGAAGAGAGTAGACTGTATATTTTATTAAGTATTTATTTATTCTCCTTCCTGTCTATGCATTCCACCTGCCTTACCTAAACCTAAAGGCTTGTTTTCAGTCGTGGAGTTCATGTTTTCTCTATTCTATTTCAGACTTGTGAAAAGTGTAAAGTAAATGTCAAAGAGAAAATTGAATAAATCCTCTCAATGTTTATTGGGCTAATAATATTTTAGGGTGAAATTTGCTCATGTGCTGAGTGCCAGCACAAGGCTTATGGGATTAAGTTGTGCATAAATGCTGTACTGATCTTTGCATTGGGGTGAATATCACCCCTAATAATCCTGTGGTTTCCATAATATCAATTATATAGTTTTTAAAACAAACAACACAATACATGTGGAAAACCCATATTACCAGAATGTAAAAGTGAGATTTAAATTTTCTAAAGCAGTCTCCAACAGTTGGGGCACAAAACTGCAGGTGCAATTATTTGTTCCCATAATTTCATCCATTTATGCATTGATACTGCAATAAGATGCATGTAGATGGAGATCTGAATTCAGTGGCTGCGAGGTCCATCTGACTGCATCTTACTGCAGGATTGGGGTCTTGGGAGTCTACTCAATTGCACTGATAAATCAAGTAGTTACCTAGCTGGGTGCAATATCCTCAAAATCAGGAATTAAGACACACAAGATTCAGTCATGCCTTTTCCATTCTTAACACTAATTGGCAACGTTTTATTTTGGTTCAATAAACTTGTTACCTAATGGACAAGAGTCCATTAGGCCTTTAGCTGTAAATAGTCTTTGCTCTACTATTGGAACATGTGCTCAAAAGCCTGGATTTGTTTCCACTGCTGTGCTTGAAGCACACAAATGTACTTTGCACCTAAACTAATGGAAAATTTTGAACAATTTCCCATGTTCTGATCTGGGCATACACTTTCTGATACAACATTTTCCTTCCTTCAGTGCAGAGAAAAAAAAAACAAAGAAGAAAAAATTGTATTCATAGGCTTGATCCCCTTACAACTTTGAAAACAGTCTCCATTTTGACAGCAGTAAAATTGATATCACAACCATGGCTAGAAATGTGTCACATGTCAGAATGAATTACTGTCTTTCCAAACTCAAGTATGGAATATTATCTGAGTTGCCTTCTTCTTGCATAATATATTCAAAATGATGCTGGAAAAAGAACTAACCTTCAAAGAATATGCAACAACAATAATATCTAAAATGCTGGTGATTGTTTGCCTTTCATCAAAATGTTCTGTATGTCTTTTAATTAAAGACAGCACTGTTCTGCCTGCCAAATGGAGGACTGTAACCTTCTCAGGAATAATTTCTTTCTTCCAGTAGGTTATTGCAAGCTTTTCAAAAAGTGACCAGTGCTTTTGGGAATCTCCAATTTTGGGTGCCCAACTAGAGACATCTTAAACAGACCTGATTTCCAGAGAGTGGATTCTTAGCACTTTTTATAATTCAGACCTCCTTGAGGTGTCTCGGGAAGCTGAAAAATAAAAGGGGGCACCAGGAACCACTAGTCACATAAGAACATAAGAATGGCCCTACTGGGTCAGACCAAAGGTCCATCTAGCCCAGTATCCTGTCTTCTGACAGTGGCCAGTGCCAGGAGCCACAGAGGGAATGAACAGAACAGGTAATCATCAAGTGATCCATCCTCTGTCGCTCATTCCCAGCTTCTGGCAAACAGAGGGTAGGGACACCATTCCTGCCTATCCTGGCTAATAGCCATTGGTGGACGTATCCTCCATGAACTCATCTAATTCTTTTTTGAACCCTGTTATGGTCTTGGCCTTCACAACATCCTCTGGCAAGGAGTTCCACAGGTTGACTGAGTTGTGTGAAGAAATACTTCCTTTTATTTGTTTTAAACCTACTGCTTATTTATTTCATTTGGTGACCTCTAGTTCTTATGCTCAAATAAATTTGTTAGTCTCTAAGGTGCCACAAGTGCTCCTCATTCTTTTTGCGGATAAAGACTAACACGGCTGCTACTCTAAAACCTAGTTCTTATGTTATGAGAAATAGTAAACAACACTTCCTTATCTACTTTCTCTACATCAGTCATGATTTTATAGACCTCAATCATATTTCCCCTTAGCCATCTCTTTTCCAAGCTGAAAAGTCCCAGTCTTATTAGTCTCTCCTCATATGGAAGTCATTCCATACCCCTAATCATTTTTGTTGCCCTTTTCTGAACCTTTTCCAATTCCAATATATCTTTTTTTGAGATGGGGTGACCACATCTGCACACAATATTCAAGATGTGGGCATACCATGGATTTATATAGAGGCAACATGATATTTTCTGTCCTATTATCTATCCCTTTCTTAATTATTCCCAGCATTCTGTTCGCTTCTTTGACTGCTGCTGCACATTGAGTGGATGTTTTCAGAGAACTATCCACAATGACTCCAAGATCTCTTTCTTGAGTGGTAACAGCTAATTTAGGTCCCATCATTTTATATGTATAGTTGGGATTATGCTTTCCAATGTGCATTACTTTTCATTTATCAACATTAAATTTCGTCTGCCATTTTGTTGCCCAGTTACCCAATTTTGAGAGAGCCTTTTGTAGCTCTTCGCAGTCTGCCTCGGTCTTAACTATCTTTAGTAATTTTGTATCATTGCAAATTTTGCCACCTCAGTATTTACCCCTTTTTCTAGATCATTTATTAATATGTTGAATAGGACTGGTCCCAGAACAGACCCCTGGGGGACACCACCATTTACCTCTCTCCATTCTGAAAACTGACCATTTATACCTACCCTTTGTTTCCTCTCTTTTAACCAGTTACCAATCCATGAGAGCACCTTCCCTCTTATCCCATGGCAGCTTACTTTGCGTAAGAGCCTTTGGTGAGGGATCTTGTCAAAGGCTTTCTGAAAATCTAAGTACACTATATCCACTGGATCCCCTTGGTCCAAATGCTTGTTGACCCCCTCAAAGAATTCAAAACACTTTTGAAAATCTTCTTTCCTTTTTGCTTTAGTCAGTGATTCAGGCCCAGAACAAACAGAATCTTGTCCTCTGCATTTAAGAAAGAACTGTCTCATACATAACAAATAGCGTGACTCTCTGCCAGGTATTGATGGCAGGAACAAGGGCTGGGCTCAATAAGTCTGGGGGACCCTTTCTGAAATAATGAGGTGTATGATTCAAGACAGCATCCAGAGCTGTACTCCCACTCCCGGCAGTAGAGAAACTAAAATGTAACATTCTTGGCCACCTTTCCAGGTATTTTCTTCCCACTCACTAGTCCTTTGTAATATGAAACTTCAAAACCCTTTTTCTGGGAAAGCATAACCATGTATTCACAAAAATTAAAATTAATAAAACCTGAACATCTATGAGGGGCATGGCCCATTCCACAGTCCCATTTAATTTACCCCACTAGCTGAAGGCCAAGAATTCAGTTCCCACCCACATAAACGTAACTCAAACCTGATTAGATTCAATGGTGGTCAAGAGGTTATTAGGACTTT
The DNA here is from genome assembly GCA_033296515.1 of Macrochelys suwanniensis. Taxonomy (NCBI): domain Eukaryota; kingdom Metazoa; phylum Chordata; order Testudines; family Chelydridae; genus Macrochelys; species Macrochelys suwanniensis. Next base: position 41,698,796 of record CM065776.1, read on the forward strand.
AGTTCTCGCCTGCCTGTCAGTTTCAGTCCAGCAAAGCCAGCAATACTGAATCCTGTTTTACTCTGCTTTGCCTCCACTGTTCTGGTTCTACAGAATCAAGTCCACTGCACTGTTCTTGGTCTGCTCTTGCAGACTCAAGTTTGTGCTACCTCCAGTCCCACCTCGCAGAACCCACTCTGCCATTATTGGTCAGGCCTACAGAGTGAGCTCTACACATGGTTCCTAATCCAAACACCTGGTGTCTCAAAGAGAGTCTTTCAGATCTCTATCCTGCCTTGAATTGTGGTTCTTTACCTAAAGCCCACTACCTTTAGCCCAGGGTGACCCACTTTCCTTAGGCTATCATTTCACAGTTTCTCCCCTTTCTTACAGTAAATACACTTATAGGCACCATTTAATATAATTTACAAAAACTCCACACAATACAACATACATACAACACCCCACAAATGCGCTTGGGTGAATTTAAAATACCGTATGTAAACTAGCTTTCTCCCTTTCTCCTATAGGGAGAAGCAGAGTCTAGCTAACCGAGCTATTAGAAGAGTTCTTGCCTGTTTGTTTCTGTTTTGGAGCCAAGTTCCAGGAGCCCTGTTCATGACACATATTATTAACTATATCCAGGTTCAACAGTTTTTAGGTTTCAGTTTACCAACAAAATCAATTGAGTCAAAATCCTTCCTGATTCCAAATTATCCCCAGAATCATTTTATTTTATATTCGTCTGAAGGATTTGTCACTTTCCATTCTTGTGTCGATTTTATCTCATGCTTCTGAGGAAAGTTCTGTGCTCAGACAATGTTTAGTTGTATGTGAAATGGGCATTTATCATGCAACTGTATCTTCATCTTTATTCCCTCTACTTAGGACTCAGCATCTTCTTTACAGGCCTCAAAACCTGAAAATGCAGATGTTTTTGAATGGTTTGTTTTGCTGTCCAAAGGAAAAGAAGCATGCTCCAGTGGCTAGAAGGCTAGCTGGAGACTTGGGTTCAAGTCCCTGCTCTGCCACAGACTTCTTATGTGACCTTGGGCAAGTCATTTAGTCTTACTGTGCCTCGGTTGCCCATAGGTAAATGGGGATAATAGCACTTTCCTACCTCAAAGGGGTGTTGTGAGGAGAAATATATAAAGATTCTGAGGTGCTCAGATGCTATGGTAATAGGAGAGATATAAGTGCTTAACAGAGATACTAAATTGAAGAGGAAGTGGAAGAAGTTGGTGAAGTCTCACATGCTGCAATAGTCTGTAAAAGAATCTCAGTGGCTTTGGGCTCAGTAATCTTTCCATTTCCCCCTTGCAAAACAGAGCTATTTTTAACCTCTTATCTTTTAAATAATGCATATGTTAACAGCAGACACTCATACTACTGGAAAATCATGCAGAAGCCTCAGAAATAGAAAATCCTATGCAAAGTGTTTCAGAGAGGGGCTTTGAGAGAAGCAGGAAACATGTCTATTTAAACAGTTTCCAGGCTTTTGTTACCAGACTTATATCTTATACCTGATTCTTTGTTTTAAAATCAATATTTTCATTTGTAATGTACCATCCCAAACAATATCCATGAAAACCACTGGCTAAATACAATGGCCAGAGAAGTATGTGACCTTATGTACTATATGTCCTAAGAGAAAACAGCATGAGTTAAAGAAACCTGTGTTTATGTAGGGGTGGCAGGATGTAGAAATTACTAACATGATTTTAGTTCTCATTATGGGTGAGCATCAGCGTCTCCAACCACTGACCTGGATGGCTATGCCACTTTCCACCTGAGAAGTGTACTCTTCATCTCTCTCACAGTTTGATTTAGAGAGGGAGCAGAGTTGGAAAGTTTAGAAGTGTTCCGGCCAGAGGTTTTGGTTCTGACCCATTTCTAATGGTAAATGGATGTAGTATTCTATGAAACATGCCAACCAATAGAAAGGCAAAGCTACTATTTTCAATAGTCATTACTAGCCGTTATTTACTAAAAAGTAAACTTGTAGGCATTTTAACGGAAAAAGGGAAAATGTTTACTACCGCCAATATTTGGATAGGAATAATTAATAATAATTGTCTGTCATTGCTGCATATTAACTAACTATTGGGAATAAAAAAATAAAATATATACCAATAAATTCTTCATGGTCCTGTAATTGATACTAATAAGAAGAATAAGCTAACCATCAATTTGACACAACACCAGATAGGAACAATATTTGTAGTATTTCTTGTTTCATGGTGTCAAATGATGTCAAACTGTTGACTATAAGATACTGGGTTCTTCTTTTGGATTGGATGACTTTTTTTTCCCCTAGTGAAAATCCATGATGTCTGGTTAAATCATAGTAATGAAAGATAACCTGTATAAAGAGGACCTGTTGCTGTCCTATGGACTCTCTCAAATTTGTATAGTATAGCACATATTATAGTTTTTCAGAATTATTGCTTATGCCTCGTCATTATGGAAAAAAGAGCGAGTCTCAACCTGTACCTGTACTATTTGCATAAACACTGTTCAGTGTACAGTTTTGGTTACTCAGTAACAACAGTGAGGAAGATTCCTGATCAAGGATCCCAGGTGCAAATCATAAACTCATAGAAATGTAGAGCTGGAACTGACAATGACAGGTCATCTAGACCATTACCCTATTTTCAGGTGGGACCAAATATACCTGGACCATCCCTTACACATGTTTGTATATGTATTTTTAAAACCTTCAGTGATGGGAATTCCACAATCTCCTTTGGTAACCTAATCCAATACTTAACTATTTTTCGTAGTTAGAACGTTTTCCCTAATATCTAACCTAAACCTTCCTTGCTGCAGATTAAGCCAATCACTTTTTGTCCTACTTTCAGATGGACATAGAGAACAATCGATCACCATCCTCTTTATAACAGCCCTTATCATATTTGAAGACTATTAACAGGGTTGGATCTTTTAGACAGAGTTGGCTCTTTTAGCTAAGGCAGTAGAGGCTCCTGTATTTAGATCCAGAGGTTCCAAGTTCAATCCCTGATGCCTATGGCCTTCATGGGGGGGTGGACACTACACTTTCTTACCAGTGGCTGGAAGTTGAAGCTAGACAAATTCAGACTAGAAATAAGCGGGACACTTTTACAAGTGAGAGCAATTAACCATTTGAACAATTTACCAAGGGTTGTGGCGGATTCTCCATCACTAGCAATTTTTAAATCAAGATTGGATGTTTTTCTAAAAGAGATGCTCTAGGGATCATTTTGGGAAAGTTCTATGGCCTGTGTTATACAAGAGGTCAGACTAGATGATCACAATGACCCCTTTTGGCCTTGGAATCTATGATTTAGGTCTCCCCTCTGTCTTCTTTTCTCAAGACTAAACATGCCCAGTTTTTTAACTTTTCCTCATAGATCAGATTTACTAAACTTTGTATATTTTTTGTTGCTGTCCTATGGACTCTCTCCAATTTATACATGTATTTCTTAAACTGTGGTGCTCCAAAATGGACACAATACTCAAGCTGAGACCTCACCAGTAGAGCAGAACAACTACCTCCCATGTCTTAGATACAACATGCCTGTTAATACACACCAGAATTACATTTGCCTTTTTCTACAATTGCATCACCTTGTTGGCTCATATTCAATTTGTGATGCTCAGATCCTTTTCAGCAGTACTAACACTGTCATTCCCCATTTTGTAGCAGTGCATTTGATTTTGCTTTCCTAAGTGTAGTGCTTTGCACTTGTCTTTACTGAATTTCATCTTTTGATTTCAGACCCATCCTCCAAAGTGTTTTCAATCCCTTCCAGGTTGGTGTAATCTGCAGTTTTTGTAAGCATACTTTCCACTCCATTAGCCAAGTCATAAAATGTTGAATAGTACTTGACCCATAACAGTCCCCCGCGGGACCCACTAGATACATCTTCCCAGTTTGACGGCGAATCGTTGATAACTACTCTTTGAGTATAGTTGTGTACCCACCTTAATCGTTATTTCATCTAGACCACCTTTCCTTATTTACTTATCATGGTATATAGTGTAAAGATCTTAAGAATCAGTGATGTTTTGAGTACACTGTGATCCTGTTTAGAACAGGCTGGTTTGTCTGCTGTTGCAAGTGCTTTGGAGAATAGGATTAAAATTCAAAATGATCTGGACAAACTGGAGAAATGGTCTGAAGTAAACAGGATGAAATTCAGTAAAGACAAATGCAAAGTATTCCACTTAGGATGGAACAATCAGTTGCACACGTGCAAAATGGGAAATGGCTGTCTAGGAAGGAGTACTGCAGAAAAGGATCTGGGGGTCATAGTGGATCACAAGCTAAATATGAGTTAACAGTGTAACACTGTTGCAAAAAAAGCAAACCTAATTCTGGGATGTATTAGCAGGAGTGTTGTAAGCAAGACACGAGAAGTAATTCTTCCGCACTACTTCGCGCTGATTAGGCCTCAGCTGAAGTATTGTGTCCAGTTCTGGGGACCATATTTCAGAAAAGATATGTACAAATTGGAGAAATTCCAGAGAAGAACAACAAAAATGATTAAAAGTCTAGAAAACTTGACCTATGAGGGAAGATTGAGGAAAAACTGTGTTTCTTTAGTCTGGAGAAGAGAAGACTGAGAGGGGACATAACAGTTTTCAAATACATAAAACGTTGTTAAAAGGAGGAGGGACAAAAATTGTTCCCCTTAACCTTTGAGGATAGAACAAGAAGCAATAGGCTTAAATTGCAGCAAGGGCGGTTTAGGTTGGACATTAGGAAATACTTCCTGTCAGGGTATTAAGCGCTGGAATAAATTACCTAGGGAGGTTGCGGAATCTCCATCATTGGAGATTTTAAAGAGTACATTAGACAAACACCTGTCAGGAATGGTCTAGATAATACTTAGTCCCAACTCTTGAGATTCCTTCCAGTCTTATGATTCTATGATTCTATATTATGGTTCTATGAATGGAATTGTGCTTATGCTTTCTAGTCTTACCTCTGCTTGTTTTTTGATCCTGCTATGGCTGATGTTTGTTGTTGAGTGATTTTGTGTCATGCTAGATCTAAATGCCATTATCCACCTTTCCTCTGAGGCAGAGCTGATTAAAATACTGCCACTCATAGCTCAATATGCTGCCAGTCTCATTTATTGATTTGATGATTCATGCAAATTCACCTCACAATTGACATAGGCCAGTGTCATGATATGTGTGATGAGGTACTGGATCAGCTTTGAGAGAAGAGTCTTGGACAATAGGAAAGAGGTCACTATAGCAGCAGTGCAGAAGCATCTAGCATCATGATAGATGTTCATTTCGCTCTATCCCACCATTTTCTTTTCACACAGAAATTCACACAAAAGGTAAAGGTCAACACAGATGTATTCTCTCTAAATTCAGGTACATAAGTTTTGAGGTGAAGGAGTTTTTCTTTGTCTCTAAGTCAAAGAAAACCATTTCCCCAAAATTTCACAAAAAAAATATTCAAAGACTCAAATTTGCCCAAAACAAATTGGTGATGTTTTTTGAATGAAATTTCATCCCAAAAATCTCATCACTTTTGGGAAGCTTTGAGCTATTTATAGATTTATGCATCAAGTTTGCTTATTAAAAATTGCATAGGCAAGTTTAATGTACTAACCCTGTTCACTGCTGTAGTTTCTCATTTTTCAGTATAAGATAAAGAGGGATTCATAAAATATCATATTAGAAAATAAAGTTGGAGTCTGATGAGACAATGTTTCCATTCTCGACTCTTGAGCTCTGACAACATCGCCAAAACATTATTCTTCTTGTACAGCTTCTTGATGGCTTGGGTTAGCTGTGTGAGGGGAAACTCCTAGAAGGAGCAATGTGCATCCCTTGCTGCTCTCTGATATACAGCACAGTATGCATAGGGTTTGCCCGTTCTCCCCACCCAACCATCGGGCCACATCATTTTGAGATGTTGGCTCACTAATTGAGACAGGAGGCAGTCTTTCATCATACGATTCTCTTTAGCACTAGATTAGAATCCTGTTTTGCTGCTGAATGTGCGCGTCCCACTTCTCCCTCACTAGAGAACCTGTGTAGCAGAGGGAATCCAAAACTTTCATGCAAATAGGGTGACCAGACAGCAAGTGTGAAAAATCGGGATGGGGGTGGGGGGCAATAGGCTTCTATATAAGAAAAAACCTCAAATATCGGGACTGTCCCTATAAAATCGGGACATCTGGTCACCCTACATGCAAACTTTAGTTTTGTTGTTTGTAGGGGTTGTGGGTGTGTGTATCCATGTGAATGAATGAAAACAGAATTCCTACATCAGTCTTGCTGGGAAAAGGTTAAGTGGGTTCTATTCATTTACCGAGACAAGTGTCTCTTCCACCTCTTCCACCACCAGGCTTGACAAAGCGCTGGCTGGGATGATTTAGTTGGGGTTGGTCCTGTTTTGAGCAGGGGGTTTGACTAGATGACCTCCTGAGGTCCCTTCCAACCCTGAGATTCTATGATTCTATGATTCTCACCTGGATATAAAGGAAATGGGAGTGACTCTCTGAGGAGCGAGGATCTGAATGGCTAGGGTAAGTGGTTCTGAGATAGGAACTGTAGGAGCAGCCTTTTCCAGTGGCAAAAAGTAAAATTTAGGTAAAAGATGGTGCAAAAACTTGTAATATGTTCTTTTCAAAAACTTTGACTCAAAAAAGGTTCTGAAAGTTTTGCAAATTTTCCCAATTTGCCCCTCCCCCATATCTCAACCATATCTAGTAGGGTGTGGGTATATACACATATATTTATAAACTTTTCATTATTACTATGCTAATTTTTTTCTGCAAACTATATTATATTTTTTGTTCTCTATCTTTTACACATTCTTAGATGTACCCATTAACATTCATTTGAGACTTACGTGCTGGATTCTCTTCAGTTACTTTGCAGGGTTGCTCATTGCAAATAAGTTTCACAGCTCTTGATGACTTGAATTTGAGATAAGGACTTTATTGTGTCATGTCAGAAAGGAATAATTATTACTGGTCTATGGTAGTAAAATATAGAATTGTTCCATATCCTTTCAGAAATAAATTTCAGTAGTTCAGAAAAATATGAATTTGTATCCTGGCTAAAACATAACAGTGCTTGGGCTCACATGGTTGAGTAGCAAACAAGAATTGCCTATTTTGAATGGTCTCCTGATGCTTTTCAACAAGTGACTTGTTTGGCAAGATGACTAAGGCACTATTTTGGTGAGTCTCTCTTATTTCTGTGTCTTTGAATACTAAAAAGAAAAATTGCTTGAGGGGCGGGAACCCATTTCAGAAGAAAGGTCAATACACTCTTTCTAGTTTGAATAAGGGGACTGGTATTTGTACACTGAGTTAGGGCAAAACTAGTGAATTAAAACTGTAGAGATGTAAGTGTAAAGTGTGTGTACAAATGGTCCATTTCTTTCATGACAATGATGTTTATGAAATACAACTATTTGAGCCTTGACTGCATATTAGATTTGAAGAAGTACACTGCCAAATAAAATGGACTTGGTAGTAAGGGAGTTATCGACTACATGACATAATACTAACTGAGTGGTGCTTAGAAATATAGTCTGGAAAAGTTGTATTAATAGATTGTGGGCAAAACCCTTTACATCCCTGAGCTGTGCTGAGCGTGGGTGGGAGAGTGGAGCGTGCCAGTGAAATGGCTGCACAGCCTGCTGCTTCAGGACAAGCTAGCTTAGGCTGGCTGTGAGGGGAGCAGCTCAGAGTAGAGTGCTCCTTTAGAAAGAAACGGTTTGTGCCCCCTGCTACTGTTGTACCCTTCAGCATATGGGGTGTGTGTGGGGGGGACTGCCTATGTTGCGAAGGCAGCATACCATGCCCTCTTGAGGCTGTGGTGTGCTAGTGTAGGCAGCCAGTAGCCAGTCCATCAGTTTACGGTTCTGTTAGGCACTGAACTGGAATCCTGCTTCCTGCTGAGTGTGTGGTTCTGACACCATCTTGGCTACTAGTGCACCCAAGTAGCAAATTTGAATGCCTGGTTTTTGTGTAAATGTCTGCTTTAGTTTTGTTTTGTTTTCTGTGAATGAAAATAAAAGGCATAGCCTGAGTTAGGCAGAAATACCCATGAATGTTTAAGGACACCATTTTTGTAGTACCATACATATAATCTTAAATTAAACTGGTGTGAGTGGCTTCTCTGGTCATCTGAAAGGGCTTGATCCTACAAGGTGCTGAGTACCCTCAACTTCTACTGACTTACATGGGAGTTGAGACAGTTGATATCTTGAAGGATCAAATCGAAACTGAGGATTAAAGTATAAATGATGTTCTTCTACACAGTCTCATTCTGTCCTTGGTGCAGCTTCTGCTCCTGGAGCAGCCTTTCTTCATCTCCTGCCTCTGACTCAGGTCATTTCAAGTTGAAAACAGGTTTCCTGTCATGCTGTTGTCCTTAACGCCTCCTTCCTGGTGCTATTATATATTATTTAATGCTGCAAATGTATTATTTAACTCTATAAAGCACTTCAGGTTCTGAGTTGTAAGAAAGAAGCAGTAGAAATCAGTGGGGAGCTTTGACATCAGTGAAAGCAGGATCAACCTGAGAGAGAGATTTTTATTCTTAAAAAACAAAACCAATTTTTTTTCTACCACTTGGGCATCTGGAATAAGATCTTCTGAGGCACATGCACTGCACCATCTGAGTAGTTTGCAAGTATTCCTGCAGTTAAATTAGACTCTATTTAAGGAAGATTTTAAGACAAATACTGTACTGTGATACCAAATAGAAAAAATGTTTGGTCTATTTCTATGTCATTTTTCATTACTTCACCAAGGAAGACTGCAGTATGCCTTGTTTCAAAGTGAAATTAGCTTTAAAAAATTTAAGTGCATTACTTTGATCATATCGGTATGTAGACAGATTTTTCATCTGTACATCAGAGAGACTGTGCCCTTAAATAAGGAGAAAGCCAGATGTGTTTTTAAAAACAGGCTCTCTTAATCTTAGCTTTTTAAAACAGTGGTTCTCAACCCGGGTTACACAGAGGTCTTCCACGGGGTGCATAAACTCATTTAGATATTTGCCTAGTTTTACAACTGGCTACATGAAAAGCACTAACAAAGTCAGTACAAACTAAAATTTCATACGAACAATGGCTTGTTTATACTGATCTATATACTATATCAGTGTTTCTCAACCCGGGAGTCACGATTTATTTTATAATTAGATGGTAAAAATGAGAAAGTAAGGAATTTTTCAGTAATAATGTACTGTGACGCTTTTGTATTTTTATGTCTGATTTTGTAAGCTAGTAGTTTTTAAGTGAGGTGAAACTTGGGAGTACGCAAGATGAATCAACCTCCTGAAAGGGGTACAGTAGTCTGGAAAGGTTGAGAACCACTGATTTAAAATACTACAAAAAAGTTGCAAAGTAGTTCAGTGTGTTTCACAAGGACAGGGATAACTGCAGAGTCCTTTCAGCAGGAAAACTAGCAGAACTTTGCTCTAGTGCTATAAACTGAAATTCTCAACTAGCGCACAGAGCCTGGGTTTTGTAGGGGAACCACATGGGAATATAGGAAGACATTAAATCTATCCACCCTGCAACGTATGTACCATCTGTACAATCTATCTGTCTCGCTCATGCACTCCCACCGAATGGGCTCCTATTAAGCTCATTTGTCTCTGCTGGGTTCCCCTCCGCAACTGGATTTATGTCCCAGTTTTGAACTTTGAACTTTTTGAATCTTTCCCGTAACGCAATTTGGCCAAAATTTTCAAACTCTAGTGCATTAAGTTACACACTATATTTAGGCTTCTAAATAAGAGAGGCTTGATTTCCAGAGCTGCTGAGCACTAATAACTCCTGTTCAGGTCAATGGACACAATGAGTGCTCAGCACCTCTGGAAATCCCAAGTCTTATTTAGGTACCCAAGTTGGCATCGTCATTCATATTTTCAAGCTCCTGAGTTTTGAAAACATTAGCCTTGGTCTCTTCGGAGAAGATAGGAGCATGCCAGTTGGGAATCTAAAGAGAACATCCTTCAGAATACATTCTTAGGGCATCTGAGGTGTCCCAGGCATCACATTATCTATTCTTATGCTCTACTTCCCTAGCTGCTCTTGCGTACTGTCATCTCCATCTCATCATAACATTGATCTGCAACCCACACAGCTGTAAAAAGGAAAAGTTGTTTATTCCTATTAAGGCTTTCCTTAGATTTGCCCAGCAATGTAACCGTTTTCCCTTCGAACAGCTATTTGCTATAAACAGAGTATGGTAAGTAGCAGTTTTAGATGACACTGCCCCATCCCAAACATTGTTAACTGTGTGCTGTTGTTAGGGAGGAAATCAGAAGACTGCTGGGAAAATGTGCACCAATTTACATGTTTATGCATTAAGACACAGCTGCATTCATTTTCATATTGGTTCTGACCACCCAACACTAAGGCAAAATCCTGAAAGCTTTAGTCACATAGGCAAACCTTACCCATAGGAGCACATCCAGTTACTGCAATGGGAGGATTGAGCCATTAGAAACAACTCTGTAAATGTGCTTCTCTTTATTTTATTTTACTTTAAAAAAAACATGTGGATGAGAATAAAATGGGTACTTTTATTATACATGTATCTAATCCAAGGAGGAAACTATCATTTTCATGCTTTTTCTCCCATTTCATTTTTAAAAAAGTAAATGAAAATCATTAGCATCACTGGAGGTTGCTTTATTTTAATTTACTGTTCAACTTAGCATGATATTCTTCTAAATAATGTACAGCTTTCTGAAGGTCTTTCCTTGTTCTGAAAGCCACAGTCCCCTCCCCTGTGCTTGACTGTCGACTTTGTTACACTACAGAACCACTGAATTCAAATTAGTTCAATTTTTTTATTATAAATAGCACATAGTACATTGGAAGGGATTTGTTTTAGAAACATCATTTAGAAATATTGAGGAAGATTCCAAATATGTGTAGTAATGGGGATACCATTGCATAATGAAGAGGATAATAAAATGTTCAAGGACTTGTGCTCTTGTAAAGTTGTAAATAGTTGTGATGTAAATTGCAGTGCCACTTATTGGAATTAGTGTTTGCATGAACGACTCCAAAACACCCTTAAAACCGATGAGCCATGATGTGCTAGAGGAAGCTCTTGGGGGTTCCCAGGAGAGCCCCTTGTTTAAATTCTGTCACCAAAATAAGGGAAGAGCTGGGATGATTTCCTTGCCTCTTACACATTGCTATCCCACCTCTCAGCCACATTTACCCCCGGGACTCAGGGTTTACCACAGGGGGAAAGGCAGGATAAGGAGTATGTGGGCATCCCTTGTTAAACACTGGCAGTACATCAGATTCGATGCAAAGACATCTTCAAATTTCAAGTTAAGATTTTTGTTAGAAATCTTGTGTCATTTTCTGGCGTTCATACTCAGCACTCACTGAAGCACAATTTTAAGTCAACTTCATAGTCTACGCTCAGGTATCAGTCACACCCATAAATGTCTGCATTTGGCCAGAACCCTTATAGATTCATTTGTATTGCAGGTGTCCATTATTCCAATATCAGACCTTGTCACTCAGCTGTATTTACAACTCCTGGTCAGCGTATGGTTCTGGACGGGGAGCTTCCATGGGCAGATTGAAGTGTGGCTAAGTGAAAGGGGTGGAGTACAAGGGGAATGGTGCCCCCAGCATACCACCTCTTCCACCTATTCACAGTGGCACTTTGCACCTACAGAAGTCCCTGTGATAAGGTGCTACACAGATAGGGCTATACAGAATTTAAAAGGTGAGGACTGTGAGGAGAAGTACTTGATGCTGTCTGTGATACTTTCATTCCCTCTACAGACCTACACAGCAGTACAATATAATACATAAAGCAGCTGCATTATTTCCCCACCATTTGATGTGCATATAGTATTTTTTTTATTAATGGATATATGTTGTATGAATGATCATGTAATGAAAGAGTCTGTTGTAGTGTTTATGAACAAGGAGGCAGCTATAAGGCTGCTTTGGAAAAATTAGCTCCGAGCACAGTTATCTAAGAGGAAAATTTAGTCCTCGGTTACTTAGAAGAAATACTCGCTTGTGCCTTCTGAGAGGAAAATAAAGCATATTGCCAAACTACAGGATTTGTTGACAGAGGATAATAGGACACATTAAGAATAAAACCAAATCCTACGTACTCAATTTTGGAGGTGATTGCGTCTTTTAACTCTTTTCCTACAAGATACATTTTTGTGATGTCATTGGAAATGTGACAGTCCTGAAGGAAATGAAATGGGTACTAAATTCTGGGTGAAAAGGCAATATAGTATTTGAAAAATTATGACCAGAAGCAGTGGGCTGAAGCATGGAGGAAGATGCTTTTATATGTTGAAGAGGAATACTGGGTTGTGTCTTGGAAACCAAATTTGAATGTAGACATTGACTATGAGGGATAAGGACAAACTATGAAGAAATGCTTATCGAAATGAATTGCTGTATGATGAAAAGAGAATCGTGATGTATTACAGAAGTGGGCCCACAGGTGCCAGCAAAAGGCATTATTTCACCCACAGAGGGAGGCATTCCTGCGAGGAAAATGGAGGTGGTCATTCAGATTTTAGGGAATGTGAAAACTAAGTACCATGGAAAGAATAATGTACTTTGCAGTCCAAATTGCAATCTACTTTGACTCCCGTAATTTTTTCATCATAGGATGCATTACAGTGCTTCTGCTATATCAATATTTGAGTTTGTAATGCCATAAGTTTTAAAATTTAAACTACAGATCATGTGATAAATTGAAAAAATACAGATGCTTATTGTTGAGCAGGGCTGAATAATATGTACTAAATTCAGTAAATGTGTGTTATAACAATTAAGTAAACACACAGTAACATTCAGGAAAATGCAGCTCAGTACACCTTTCTGAGTCAAGGAAATGTGCAACACATCCTGGTATACAAGCCTCTATTTTCTAATCTTGAGAACTCTACAAAATCGAGTTCTTCAAACAAGGGAATGGGATTTAGGACTTCATTCAGTGCATGCCAAGAATACATGAATGGGACAAAGGAAATACTGAACAGAATGGGGGAAATAGAGAGACGAATGATGGAGAAAATGGAAGTTGGGAATAAACGAGTGTAACAGGCAAGCAGCGGAAGCAAGAGAAGACATACAGTTGTGTTTTTACTTATTTGTGTATGTATGTTTTAGAGTATTTCTCCGGCAGATGCCCCATAGCAGTGTGTGTAGAGTGGATGTCAGCAGCATGGCTTCAGTCATATCAGAGGCCCCAGCAGAACTATTTGAATGGGCCAGCTGCAAGGCCTAAGATTTTGTGTGCTACCTTCTCTGCCCCAAACTCTGTGCCATGTCAACTGGGTGTCTGAAAAAGGCTAATATGCCCAGACCAGGGATCAAATTCTCCACTCCTTTGTGCTGCTCTAAACCCCTAGTAGCCCCAGTGAAGTCAGTACTACTATTATGTATGCCAGTGTAAACAAGTGCAGAATTTGGCTCTGCTCTGAGCGTCATTTTGGAAATGAAGAATCATGAGGCCAATGGATGTAGATGTCCTTTTAAACTGGAGATTTGGGAGGGGCGGGTAGGGTGACCAGATGTCCCGATTTTATAGGGACAGTCCCGATTTTTGGGTCTTTTTCTTATATAGGCTCCTATTACCCCCCACCCCTGTTCCGATTTTTCTCACTTACTGTCTGGTCACCCTAGGGGTGGGTGGAAGAAAACCTATAAAGTACTCCAGCTATAACCAAGATAAAAGAGGGATATATTCTGTTTCCCCAAGGATTCAAGTTGTTTTCACTGCTGAATCCTGTCAGTGTGAATCAGCTCATATTTTAATCCATGTGGCAATGGAGAATAAGTTAATAAACACTGCACTTATATTGGTAGATCCTCATGATGTGTAGGCTAACTGCTGTTGTGGAGATTACTGTTGAGCATGTGATTTGGTTAATGAGCCAGGTATTTTTTTTTTTAAAAAGCCAGAGTAAGAGGTAATTGTTTTCTCTGGATTTCAGTGACTGACTTAGGATAGAATGAGAGCTTTTAAAATACCAAATAAATATGTTCATGGTACCCTAAGAGGGAAACAGAAGGTGACAGTGATTCGTACCTATTTGCCAGCTATGAACCCGTACATAGGGAGACAAGCAAATCTGCCAGTCACCCTAGCATGTCAACTGTTTGCCCATTCAGTAAACCATCCAGATTCCAAACAGCACAAAATAAGACCATGGAGTCATAATTTGCTGGCATTTGTCTTTTTGGATGCTAGCCGTTCTGGTGTACATGCTACGTGTTAAATCAAGAATGATGGCTTTATACTCAGGGTACTGTAGTTATAGTCTGGATTCTGTGGTTAAATAATTAGTGTTGCTCTCCATTTCTAGCTCCTTTGGATTATATAGTTAAACAACTGGTGTCCTTGTGCTTGCTCATTCATTTTTAAGATCAGCTGTGACTTTTATTTTTTCTTTCAACTTTTTTTGTAATTTTGTTATGTCTCTAGACTGACAGTTTATGGCTCCACTCTGCTGTGGATAGCTCCTTCAAGCAACACCCTTTTCCATCTGTCTTATGCATGTGTTAAGGTGGACAAGTTCAGGGTTTGTTTGCATTGTTGCAGACTAACTCTGTCAATGGTTCACCTGCCAAATATCATGAGTGGTAGCATCGACTTCTAACCCAGAAAAACTTCTAAGCTATTAGTATACAAGTCCTTTTTGAAAGAACAAATTACAGTGTTACAACAGGTGCACTTTGCTTTTGTTCTTTTGGTAAGTGGGGTTCCCCTCCTTTCTGGTCCAGTGTTGTAGACATTTGGCACTATTATGAATATTTTTCCCCACAAGGATGACAGTACTTAGAAATCCATTGGTTTCATCTCATTTCTGAAACACTTCAAATATTCATCAAGACAATACTTTTATTAGGTTGACATTAATAAGGATAAATGTCTCCATAATTTGAATTATTATATTTTTTTTCAATTCATATATCTTAATAACAACATTTTTTATTTGAAGAATACACAATATCCAAGAAAATAGACGGTAATTTTGTTCTTTGACATAATGGTGATTAGTGCAGAGGATCTGGTATATGGTATGTATTTTAGCTGGTGCTGCTGTCAATAGTTGAGTACCCAAGACTTTCCATTATAAGACCCTGTTTTCAGCTTTTTAAATAATTTTTCCAAACTTTAACTGTTTAGGCTGAAATTTTCCATGCTGGGCATCTGTCTCGGGCCGAATTATTTTTTTTTAAAGGTTTGAGCTAAAATGATCCAGCTGTTTCTTAGAATAAGATTGGGGGGAAATACGTTGTTTTACTAATGTTACAAAATGTTTTACAACAGTTTTGTTGAGAAGATCTATAACCTCCATGCTTTGGAGCAGAAACTTGAAATTTGGCAGACAGGTTGCTGTGGTGTCAGACATGTGCCTTTTGCTACCCCTGTGAAATTTAGCCAAAATCTAGCCAAAAATCTAAAAATCCTAAACATCTCAGTTTGCACGTGCTCAAGAGAGACTTCTTAAAGTTTGTCAGCTAAATTCTTTGCAGAGTCTATTTGTACAGAGCATGCTTCATCCCCTACCAGTTTCTACACATTGACTGGACTGTTCATGCACCATCCTCACAGAGCCATTGAGCACGTTCTCTATCCCAGGGCTTCAGGGGCTGAGCAGGACTTTCCTGGCAATTGTTGCTCCCAGCTGCCACAGGTTACTGTGGTGCTGGATACAGTGTACAGGAAATAAGAGCAAGGAGCCTGTCTCTCCTGTGTGCTCTCAATGCCTCTTCTGCTGATGGTATGCGGACCCTCCTGCTGCCTGTGGTGTAGGGAGGCTGAGAGCAGCCCCACACGGCTCAGGGCAGGTGCAGTGGAGGGTCCACGACTCTGGCTCACCACAGCTTCCTGCATGTCTCTCCCCTGACCCAGGGACACCTCGGAGCCGCAGCTCGCCCATGACCTGGGCAGGGAGCGCAGGGGGCGGGGACACGGGCAGGGGGCTGCTTTCACGTGCCCCCCTTCTGGCTTCTGGCTTGGGTGGGGGTGGGGCCTCCGGGGGAAGGGCCTCGGGGGGCAGCCCCCCCACTTTTGGGTAGTCTCCAATGCCCTTGATAGAAGCAGTTGGGGAAGGAGGCAGCCACTGTGGTGTGGGGGTTGGAAAGGAGCAGAGAAGGAGGGAGGCAGGAGCTGGGGAATGGAAGAAGGAGGATGAATAGGAACAGAACAGGAGAGGGGCAAGAGCCAGGAGATTGCAGGGTTGGATAGGAGGAGAAGGGGGTAGGGACAGGAGCTGGGTGAAGGCCTGGGGAAAGAGGAGTTTATAACCACTGTGCAATCTTAATTCAGCCCCCTTGTGTGTATGAATTATGATGCAATCTTTAATGACTTGACCACATACTATTTTTCCCATAGGAGGGACTGAGCTCTGGGAATGAGTCAGGGTCATATAGAGAATGAGGCTGTAGAAACCCTTCTCATTTGTTGTGGAAGATGGAAGGAGTGTAGTGAATGAGCAAGGGATTGCAGGAAGAGGTGTGATTGAGGCAGTTGGCTGTTGCGCTGTAGAACTGGATTACCCCTGCCTCTGCCTCAGAGTTCCTATGTGATGGTGGGCAAGCCACATAAACCAAAATGTTCACAGTTGGCCACTAATTGTGTGTTCCTCATTATCTGGTGCTCAGTGTGAGTGACAATCCAGGGGTCTGATCTGCAGAAGTGCTGAGCATTTACAGCTACAACTGAAGTCCACAGGAGCTGTGCTTTGAACATACAAACTGCTATATAATGCTAAATACTCTGACAAATCAGGCCCTAGGTATCTCAGGTTGGGCATCCAAAACTAGGGGATGATACAAACTTTAATTACATGATCACATACTCTGTTTATCACAGGACTCCTGTCTCACTCGGTAAATGGGTAGTTATTCAATATTTCTTTTTATCCCCCTCATACAATGTGTGGCCACAGAGCTTTTTTAATTATACACTGTACAAACCCAGTATTGAATACAAAATTATGCCTTTTCCCCTGGGCATTTCTATGGTGCTCTCATGATCAGATCGGAGAATTTCACAAATATTAATGACAGGTTTCAGAGTAGCAGCCGTGTTAGTCTGTGTCAGACCTTTGTGTCAACTGTCCGAAATGGGCCATCTTGATTATCACTTCAAAAGTTTTTTTCCCCTGCTGATAATAGTTCCTCTTAATTAATTAGCCTCTTAGAGTTGGTATAGGTACTTCCACCTTTTCATGTTTCTCTGAATATATAAATATCTGCTTACTGTGTGTTCCATTCTATGCATTCCATCTCTCGAGGTCCCTTCCAGCCCTAGAATCTATGTATAACGGGGCCAAATGAAGGCTGCCTGTGCAACCTTAAGTCTGGCATTTCCTAACTTTTGAGTGTTTGATTTTGCAACCTTCATGATCTTTTAACATAGTGTTTATGGATGTAATTTCATATTTGGCACTATGGTACCGTACCTTAATCTGAAATTAGTTTTATTCGTGAGAGAACAATTGGCATCAAATGTTGACTGGTGCTACTATACTAAAGTAGATCACATAGAACCATGTTAGTAATGGAGATCTGGATTTAAATGCACCCTAGATCACAACTGAAATAAATTTGACTCAGGAAAATATTTTCCACATCTCACAAAACCACAACAAGGGAGGTAGTTTCTGCTATTGCAAGAAAAGGCACATTAAAGGCTGGGATGGAGCTGCATTGGGAAAGCTGTGTGGGAAATGTGTCTAGCATCTGTCTGCTCTGTGCTTGCCTCCCACCAGTATTATTAATTTGCTCAGACACTAAAATTAATTATATTCACCCAAACTTTAAAGGAACCCCCCGCCAACATTGACACATGGACAGAATGGCATTGATAAAGCTCTCATCACTTTGTAGTAGAGATGCAAACGCAGTCTAAAAATATCTGTTCATTTTAATAGGCTTTCTTCAGAAATTTCAGTAAAAAATGAAAATGTATGAAGATATACTTGTGTAAATTATTCATAAGCAAAAACAGTATGAAGCTGTATTGATGCTGGTGTTGGCATTGCTACTGTACTGTGAAATACAGGTAAGGCAACAACAGAGTACCTGTCCTTTACCCAGGCTGCTTTCAGATTTCTAGGGCTTGTCTACATGGTAAGTTACTGTGTGGCAAGCTAGGGTGTGAATCTACACTGCACTAGCTTGCTACACACTAACATCCCCTGTGGACATTGCTCCAGCAGAGTGAAAGTCCTGGTGGTGTACACTAAGCCGCACTCCAGAACTTTCGCAGGGCTGTAGCAGAGTCCACAGAGAATGTTACTGTGTGTGTGGCAAGCTGGTGTGATGTGGATTCACTCCCCTGGCTTGCCAGGGAGTAACTCTGCCATGTAGGCAAGCCCTGGGACTTAGGATCATGAAAGTTAGAGCAAGAAAAACCTTATTTCATCGCCCTTCCAATAAAGGTTGATATCTGATACCATCTTCAGCTCATTATTCGTATTCTAGTTTCGGAGCATCTCCAGCAGCAGTGCCTCCTGTTGGTTACTGCAAAGAATTTCTGCATGAGGTGATGCCGATCCATTGTGTTGGAAGTAGATGGAGTTTTGTTATGGCATGAAGAAGGAGCCTGTAGTTACAATCCCTGTATCAGCAGAAAAATTAACTACTGTATTGTGCTTGTGCACCCTGCAGCACTGATTCTACAAAGGGTCTTTCTTTTAAAAGTATAATTATGAAATGGTTAATAACACTTTAAGTAGCGTTGAAAGCATTCTTCTTGCTTTTATTGAGTTGGAAACTATATTTAGATTTCATAAAAGATAACAGTTAAAAGGAAAATGGTATGGTATATTAAAGTCAGTCCATGACTAGATCTCTTTTCTCTGTACCTACAGTACAAAAATATTAGCTCTTGTGTTTTTCTTGGAAGCTAAGGGCACTAGGTATTCTACATTATGTGCAGAATTTTTCAGTAATTTCCCACAAAATTGACCATATGCCCATTATTGTTATGGGTTGGGCAAAACATCATTGAAACTGGTGAGTGTAGCAGCTGTCCTTCATTTAGGATAAAGAAGGGCCTCACCAAAACACCAGCACATGTCACTGCCCAGAACAAAGGCCCATCTGAGTCTACCCAGGACAATATGGGTGGAGGGTTTTCTCTGGGTATTGTTTGATAGAAGTGTCTGTGTCTATGGGTGTGTAAGAAGGGGAAAAACACATAAAAGCAGAGAGTAGGCAGCAAGACAGAGGCCAAATATGGTCTTGAGAAATGAGTAGAGAGAGAGCTTTTTGGGTTGAGCATTGGCTGAAAGGATCATGGAGATATGAGCAAAGAAACTGTTTCCTGTTGTTTGACGCCTGTGTTCAGGGGAATAGGATTTTGTACATTCTATGTAAATAATCAGGATTACGTCACCAGACACCCGACTCCATCATCAGTTTCTGTTCTCTTCAGTTTCTTAGGGCCCTTAACTTTGGCCAATCACTTGGGTCAAAAGGAGTAACGTTGTGTAGACAAGACCACCCCACCCAGTCAGAGTACAAGGGCTGAAAAGGGATGGACCAAAAAGCCCTTGGTGTAGCAACTACAAATTAACATGGTGAACCCAAGCTGGCAAAATTACTCATGTCAACAGTCAGGCTGGAGTTTGAACCTGGAGCTGTTTGTGATGGAGCATTGAAAGTGCTGCTACTTTTGTGTAAGCTTTTCTCGCTGCTTTTGCTGTTGCTCCTTTTTCAAAGCAATAATATGAACTATGGACATTAGGTAAATAAAATGAAAATAGGCAAGAACATCTTGAGGCAGTTTACGCTCATTCCACCAAGAAATTAACCCTCTCCAGGAGTCCAAATCTTGGCTGTTCACAAATCAGAACATTATGTTTAGTTGTAAAGTTTTATCCCCCCATTACAGCCCTGTTTAGGATTCCAGAGCTCCACTCTAAGATCACATGCTGAAATCCTGCAGTAAGATTCAGGGTAATTACTGTTGAGTCATATTGGCGGGTGGGATCAATTAGCTCCCACCAGGCTATCAATGGAGCCAGAGTGTATTTTTAGGTAAGACGGAATCAGGAGTTAGGACTGAAGACGTTCTGGAGAGGGAAATCCCAGGCACATACCAGCATGTGTTAGAAGCTTTAGCTGAGGTTCATATTGTGCTACAGTTTTTGATTTAACAATAATAATAGGAAAGTGCTGAGTTTGCACAGGGTCTGTGTGTGATCTGTTGAGGACTCAACTTATTCATACATCCCTAATTTCTTTTTGGAGTAATTGTTTGTTGTTTAATACCCACATGGAAGAGGCGAGGGAGTACATGGAATCACCTTCCCCTTTCCCCACCCAAAAAAGTTTTGCTTTTAGTAGCAGAAAATAGCAGGGCCAGAGTATTTGGAAAGTGAAGAGGAGCTTGAAGTTCTACAAGTCAGAACATACATGTACCTTTTCATTCCTCTCAAAATGGCCACTACACATCCCCCAAAGACACCTCAAACAGTAGTTTTTCTCATACAGCCCTGTCCTGCACTTCATGCTACTGCTTCAGAGAAGTAGAACTGTTTCTTCTTTCAGGCTAATACTCTCTAGATACCCATCTCGCTAAATTAATAGCTATATCCATTAAATTAAGGATCAAATGAAAAAAAAATAGTAATTGTGAAGAGGGGATATGGAGTGGGGTGAAAGCTTTACAAATATAATGTGCTAAACAGATGAGAGGAAAGCAGGAGACTGGGTGGATGGGCTTAGAAAGCGGGCATGAGGATGAGAGATTCTGAATGCTCTAGCCGGTCAGATGCAGGAATGTGCCATCTAAGTGGCTCTTGAGAAGCAGTCATTTTGTAAATAACTGTTTTTTTTCATTGTTTCATGGCTGATACTGAAACCATACTAACATAACAGACCTGCAAATCAGTAACTGTATCGTCCCTGTGCTCTGACTGTCTGGGACAGTTTAATTTCAGATTAATCATAGAGAAAAACCTCGATTTCTGTTCCCTCTTGCCTTGTCTCCCCATTCTTGGCTCGTGAGTCAAGGCAATAATCAACCCACCTTTCCAATGTTATCTTCCCTGGAGCCCTGAATCTCCACAGCCTGAACCCTTCTCAAAAATCACACCCTATACTCACTCCTTCAATAGCTATTCACCTTCCTTAAGAAAAGTATTCTTTCATCATCTCTCCAACAGCAAACAGCTTGCAACCAGCTGGTATGCTGCCTATTTCACGGTACCAAGACTGCTTTTTTACAATAATCTTCTCTTGTTGGAAACAGACTCTCTCTTGTGCGCCTCATTTTTTTTTAACGCAGTTGTCTTTGATACAATTGATTGTGGCCTTCTTCAGTTAGTTGGAGTCAAAACCATTTTGTTCACTTAGTTACATGTTTACTTTTCCATCAGCTACTTCTTGTGACAGGCAGTATGCACGCCTCGTGCATAGATCTTTCCACTCCGGTGTTCTGAAGGGTTCAGCCCTCGAACCAATCTCTTCAACTTGGGTTATCATTACTATGCAGGTGATACTAAAGCCTTTTCTCTTTCATTCTTTGGGGCCTTTCATAATTTTCTCTTTGTCTAAATTTTCTCAACACCTGTACTTTGTGTAATTTACCTCCAATCCAACATGTCCTGAAAGGCTATCTACTAATTTGGTAGGAAGAGCATTTCAACCAAAACTCCATCACTTTCCTTTTTGTAAAGCTTCCCAACTCAAATCTCATATTTGATCCTGTTGTCAGGAACTGTGTTTGGCTTGAAGCTAAACTCTCATTAAAGTCTTTTGCTGAATTTTTAGGTACACACAATGGAAGACTGTGGAAAGGGATGAACTTTAAGAAAGACAGAGAAGAGACCGAAGAAAAAGTGATGAGACAGAAGAAAAACATTCACAAAAATGTTCCACAAGGTACAATGGAAAAGGGCAACAATATCATATACAGTAAATTCAATCATTATTCTCACCTATAACACTGATGTATCATATGCAGACACAAGACTGCATTTTAGGATTATGATTCTGAGCTCTCTTGTGCTTCCCACATCTCTTAGGTTTGGAATTCTGTCTACTGTTTCTACACAGGACAGCTATCTCTACTCTCATAACTTCTATCCATGCATTCAGGTCCAGTCATCTGGAATGCTGTAATTCCATTTTTATGCTCTCCCTAAATCTCCATTCCTGAGGCTTCAGTTTGTTCAAATTCCAGTTTTTCCCCACTCACTTGCACCTGGAAAAGGGAACACATCTCTTCCATCCTCAGAAATATTCCTTGTCTTCTTGTCTGTTCCAGAATCAAGTACAAATCGCTCTCTTAGTCTTCAAGATCTATGGACTTGTCTCCTTTTCTTTCCAGTCTGATTGTTTTATATTCTCCTTTCTTTTCTCCATGATCTTCATTCCGGGCTTAGTTCTGACCCACTTACTTCTCCACAGCAGATTCTTCTTCCTCTTACTCTCTGCACCCACTTAATCTCCAACACCTTGACTGTTTTTTTCACATCCCATCTATTCTCTGAGGACTCCTATTCCTGGCCTCAATTCAGGAAAACCACGTATGTGCATGCTTAAGTCCGTACCTATTCAAGACAACGCTGAAGCACGTTCTTATGTGCTGTCCTGAATAAGGGTGCTTTCCTGAACTGGGACCCCTCTCTAACACTCAAATCTTACTCCCTGAGCCATCTAGTTTCCTTGTGTTCTATCACTGGGACTCCTTGGCTAGGATGGGTAGCAGCAATCTGACCTTTTAAGTCTGTAAGTTGTTCAAGGCAGGGACTTCATCTCTGTTTGTAAAACATCACGCTTATTTCTTGGTCCATATGGAATCGCTGATATGACTTGGAGTTAAAATAGTGCTAAAAGATGGTAGTTTTGTAAACAGATAGTGGTTAGCCTGTTCTATTTGAGTACATTTTAAAAATAACCATTTTCCCCTCTTGTAGTTTTTATAAGAAACAAGAACTGCAAAAGCAGATTGTTGGCATTATCGTAATTGCTTTCTCATTGTCAGAGTCATAGTTCACATGTGTTTCTTCTGAAAAATTTTTTTAGAACTTAACATATGGGGTTTTTTGCTCGCTCCTTTTCAAGGAGTTTATCTCACTGATTGAGCTTATAGTTCTGAAAACATTGCATCACAGCCTGTTCAGTTTATGCTCATAGGTGTTTTGTCACCATGATTTTCTGTGTCTTTAGCACTTGTGAGATTTTTTAAAATGGTTTCTTATTGTATTCAGATGCAGATTTTCATTTACAGCAGCTGTATGGTTAAAAAAATATATTTAAGCCAGCAGAAATTGATTTTAAGGATGGGGTGTCTGTCAACCAAACTGCTTCTATTGCAACACTACTGTATAGATAAAGGACCATGTGACTTATTCCAGCTGAAATACAAATTATTTTATTGCCGATTGCTCATTGATTTATGCTGCTTAGGCAATGATTAATTCCATTGGCATTGGCTAGGAATTTACATTATATGTTTTTTGAAATAACTATTTTATTTTAGCCAAAGCTATATGCTTCATTATTGAAGGTGAAAATAGAACTGCATATGTTGGTGTTTTGTGATATTTCCCATGCACTGTGCTATAATTATCAATAAATATATTATCATAAGGCATTCTTTGTGGGAAATTATGTTTATAAACAAAACTCTTCTGTGCATAATTAAGAGATTTATTATAGTGGTACAATTAGGGGGCAGACAGGTCATGTTGGCATCTTCTGTGAAGGCCACAATACCCCATGCCAGTTTAAAAATAATAATAATAATAATAATAATAATAATACTGTCACCTACCCACTATCACTCCCCCCTATTCCTCCCAAAAACCTTCCCACACATCCTCCAATTTATGACGTTTGGTCTCAGTGTGTGTTTTGTTGTCTGCCTAGTTAGACTATACAGTCTGTGGGAAAAGGACCTTATCATGTTCTGTATGTTGTAGATCACAGAGCTCCCTGTGGACCTCAGTAACGCAGATACAGCTGTAACTTCAGTGGAGTACACAGGAATAATTGAGGGTAGAGTTTGTGTTTTTGGTTGTAGTGATGCTTTTAGTAACCCAGTGAAAGGATAAACTGTTGCTAGCCAGAACAGGCTGCAAGCAATAAGAAATACCATATATTACTTTAGCAGGCATAGATTAAACATATCTTAAAAGAAACCATTTCTCCCCAAAGGTTTAAACCACGAAGGGATGTAGTCAGAAAAACATCATCCTTGGCCTTAGAGCTTTCTACAAGTGGCTTATTTGCATGCGTAAAATCATGACAAGGTGGCAGAAGGAAAGAAAGCAAAAGACATTAGAAAGATGGAACTCCATGGGGAAGAGGGGTTCCAGGATCCTAAGTCACTCAGAGGTACTGAGCGCACTATCTTGCCCTTAGTCCAGTGTCTGCTTTGTATTTTTTGTTTATGTTCCTTAATCTACTTAGCACTGTGAAATCTTGACCCCACAGAAGTTAATGGCAAAATTCCCATTGACTGGGCCAGCATTTCACTCCTGAAGTTTTGCTTAGCAATGTCCCTACAGATATTTGGCTAAATAATATGGATAAACGCCTTAAAACTCCTGGAGAAAGCGAGTGTGAATAAATGGCTCTGAGACAGATCCACTGCAAGAGTCTGAGAGATTCTCTGTCAGCTAGTCAACAAACCAGTACAAAAGCCTGATCTATCTCAGTGGAATGGCCAAAGGCAGCCAGGATAGCCAGACCTTATCCTGGCTGGACTCCCCTGTGCATTATGATCTTACCTACTGCTTTAGACTGACTCTGAGTTCACTTTTATGGTGCACATGGGTATTATGATTTTTTTTCTTAATACTGCACCATTACTTTTCTAGGGGTCTGCTAAAGGCAGCTGCCATTTTTTGTTCAGCTCAAATGTAATCTGTTATAGAAGTGACTTGCAGTGTGTTCTTGAAAGGAGGGGTTACTTTTGTTCTTTATGGTTTTCTCATAATGTAAACCAGAAAAATCAATCAGATTGAAAGTATATGGTTGCCCTTTAATGTATGGAAAAATGTAATAACCTTTCCATGTCAGTTTTGCCCACCCACTTTTAGATGTCAACAGCCTACCTGGTCTTTCAATTATCAGTGACTGATTTTTGAGGCATTGGATCCAAAAATCTCAGCCTAGACTCTAGTCTCACTTTTTCCTATTCAAATATAAATCTACTACACACAGAATGCAACTCTGCTGTAGCTAATTGTTTCAGTTAGTTCTGGGAACATGCCAGGGAAGGTATCCTGCTGTTTTTGTGCTTTTCAGTTGTAAATGTTTAATCAAGCCTAGCTGAGATGCAGTGCAAAAGTGTATGTACTCAATGCTCATGGTTCCTTTTCTGTTGTTGCAGTGATCTGCTGTCTTCAGAATACCTTGAGAGGCATATCGAGCATGGAGGAAAGACAGTGGAAGTTAAAGTAAGAGTTTGCTTGGGGTTATGAGGGTTCCCCCATTTTTAAATGTTTGTTTAATGGACACCCCTTGATTTCTCTGTAACCAGTGAATTCTGATTTTAACATAAATTCCTGCTATGAGTCAGACAAGTTTTGTTTCATCTAATTTTTAAGCTTCTTTTTTATTTTACATTACATAAATATTCATGACAAAATTATACTTATGAGAAATGCACGCGCTATAGTTTTTTTTACTTTCCTTTGTTCTAAATACATATGTGCCAATGAAAGTGCAACAATGACTCTTTTACATAATGTATCATTACATAAACTTACTAAAAGGCCAGGATTGCTGTTTTTATGGGTTTCCTCATATATTTGAGTATAGCAAGTTATATTGGATGGTAGTTCCAAATATTTAGCCATCTTGAAATAGCAGGTTCCTTTTGTAAAAGGTTTGTTGAGATGTCTATGAAATACTCTTATAGTTGTCTCCTAGGAAATATGTCAGTCTGGGTCCTTTTTGCAGGATGTTCGTTTCTGTTCTCTCTCTGTGTTTAAAGTAATTCAATGAAAGCCAGCCTGATGATCCTCTCTGTCTCTCTGAATACGCCAGCTGTATTTTCAAATATTCATATATGCTGATACTACGTACGTTTGTACTTAACATTAGATTTTACAAAACCATCAGTAATTTCAGAAAGAATAAAATTAAATCAGTATTTACATATATCTCCTCAGAGTTGCTGTGAAAGAGTCTTCTGGTGCATAGACAACATCTCATGGAAGTATGGCAATAAAATAAATGTAGACTGTACACAGCATGTATAGGAGTGAGAGTGGGTCATAATAGTAGCTCTTTTTAGAGGACATTGTCAAGCCAAATGTGGCTCAAAATTTAGGTTTTGTAAAAAACAAAACCCCCTGAATTGAAGACTACCCAAATCTCTAAACCATTAAATGTTCCCTTACAATGTGACAGCAAAAGCAGGAAAAGGCAAGGCAAAAATTTGGTCAACTGACGCACAGAAATATTTGTTCACTTCAACTACTTAATAATCAGTTTACCCTTCACTAGAATTTTCATGTATATTATACACTATGGAACCAAAAGTATATATTTATGCAGTGCCAAATTGAACATGGAAAAACACATGTTCATTTATTGTAAAGATCATTTTCACAATGAGCCTGTGCTATACTGTACAGTCAAAAAATCGGACTCTAATCCAAAATTTGACTCTAGCAGAAATACAAGATAACAGCTGTAGTTAATAAAAAAAAAAGTTAATCCATTTTTCTGTATTAGGAAATATATACAAACTGGCAAATTTAAACATTTTTTGGCTGCCCGTAATGCCTGCTCTACTAAATTAGGGACCAGTTCTGCATTCCCCTGTCATGAATAATCCTTACTTCAGTGAGTAATGTCTTTGAAGTCAATGGGACTACTCAGGCAAATAAGGAGTACTTGCATGAGCAAGAGGTAGCAGGATTGGCACTTTAAAACAGGATTTTTATTGATTTTCACAGTGTGGATCACATTCTAATAGAGAGTGTCTCATAAGTCACCCTTCCCATTCATGTGGACTACTTCCCCTTCCATTTGCACCTGTGCACCATCTCTGTAGCATCTTCAGCAATTGTTTTCCTTTGGCTAGATTGGCACCTTCAAATATGCTCTGAGTAAGGAGCAGCACATTGTTTCATTGCCCCAGGAGCAGAGGACAAGACTGGTTGTGAATCAGAGCATCACAGTTGTCCCTTCTTCTCCGTTGTGTGTGTGTGTGTGTGTGTGTGTAAGTAATATACTCTGCACCCGCCCCTTTCCTGGTGTGACTTCAACTTTCCATGTCTTGCTGCCTTCCACACCCCGCCCCCCCGCCTCCATTGGGAGAAGTAATTGCCTTGGCGAGGCTGCTCTTCACCCTGTGTTGCAACCTGTAGCATGGCTCACAATGGCACCCACTGAAAAGTAATTAGAGCATTTAAAATGAGGTTTTAGCTTTTTTTACTGCCATTTAATATCTGCAGTCAAGGGGGAGAACCAGTCTGATGGCCACACATTTCAAAAGAGCTCATCAGCCACAATTAGTGCCAGATTCTCAAAAAAATACTCCAAATCCTCAGCTCCGATTTAGGCATCAAAATAAGTGGCTAGATTTTCAGGACAGCTCAGCATGCTGGGTACATGTCAGTGCTGAGCACGCTTCAAAATCTGGCCACGGTTTCAGTGCCTCAATAGGAGAAGAGCTCTTCTGAAAAAAATGTGGCCCCAATTTTGTGTGCTGAGCACTTGAAATCTAACTTTTGGCTCTTGTGGAAATCTGGCCCCACATGACCAGTAAGCTGTTGGTCCATAGATCACAGTTGGAGAACCACTCCCTTAAGATACTGAATGAGAAAGAAGAAGAAGAAAAGTCCAGAAATGTTTATTATGCGTATTGGAATCTGGACTCTGTAGTTCAAACTGTTCTCAGAACACATATACAAGCATAGACTCCTAACATGATGATGATTCAATACTTTAAAATTCTGCTATTATTTTACTGTGTCATGAAATCCTGCTAAATTGGTACTTGTTCTAAGAATAAACCAGTCAAGACATAGACAACAACAAAAATAAAGGGATCACGCAGACTACTTATATACTTGTTAAAAAAGAAAAAGCTACTGAAAGGGCCAGACTTGCAACAAAAATAAATTGCATAATAAAGACCACATTGCTATGTGCCATTTCCTAAGCTATCCAGCTCCATTTCTGAGGCTGTCAGTTACATAATGAGGAGACTGAGTCTGGCATACATTAAAGACCAAATTTTGCTGTTTCCTACTGCAAATGTGGAAGGCCCTGAACACATTAAAGCTGCTATGATCCAGCTGTGTGAGAGGAAGGGGGCACTCTGGGAGCTCCTACTCCTCTTGGGGAAAACACTACTTGTTGGTGGAGTCAGTAGCAGTGCCAGAAGGGAGAAGAATAGGTATTTCAGCAAGGAGACCCCATATGCTTCTTCTACAGGAAGATCCATCTTCATCATTGGTTCTCTCTTCTCCTGTGATGGGAGGGGATAGAGGAGACCCACCACCTCTCTTCCGACTAAGGGGGGGTGACAAGAGAAAAACCTCACTCTTCATTGTCAAGTCCCTCTCATTTCTGGGGAAGTTGGATGAGAAAATAGAGCTCTAGCCAGATTGCAAAGGCAACTAACTGGCCCTGTCAAATCCCTCTTCCTATTTGGCACTCGACAGTGTGGTGAGGATAGTTCCTGTTTTAAAATATTTGTTTTTACAGTGAAGTGCTTTCTTTAGCGTCTTCTTTCCCCTATATCACATAGCACAGTGTAAAGTAGCAGATATTGCCACTGCTGTCATCAGCAATATGGGAAACAGATGGGAGCGCTAATGCACTATGGGAATGCAGCTGCATACGCGGTCATCGTTTAACAATGTTACAAACATGGACATGCCAAGGAGGTGGACAGATGCTTGCTCTAGCTTATGCTCTTTGTAGAATTGGGAAGAATAACTCTGATCCCCTAACCAAAATTTCCTTTTCTGAAGAAAATGTTCTGGTTTTCTGTCATTGCTTCCAGTGTTTTGGAGATGGGGGGCGGGGGGGAAGAAATATCTATAGTGCAAGGATCCAGTTGTTAAGGAATCAAGGGATTTTTAATGACAAGCACCTCAATTTAACATATCCTTTCCTAACAAAAGAGGGTAAATTCTAATTTAATTGTTGCACAATTAATTAGTATTTGTGGAGCACTTTGAAGATGAAATGCACTATACTCTGTAATTGTTAAGTGTCGGAATGTCATTGAATGACGCAGGGAGGCACACCTCCTTGCTAGCTCCTCCAAATGCTAGGTATGCAGGACCTTCAGTGTTGTTATATCAGCCAGCAATGCCCTATATTAAAAAAAAACCAAAAGGTTAAGGTTTTTTGGTGGTTTTTTGCCTGCATGTTAGTGAAATTTTGCTACCAGTAAGGAAATCTGATCTGTCATCCTGATCTCTGAACTCCATCTACAGTCAAAGAGAATACTCAATCAATCAATTAACAAGACGCAGAAAACACCCCTCATGTATTACCTTTTCCTGATTGTGTCAGTACAGATCTTTCCAAGCTCCAAGCACACAAGTGCTCAACTTGCATACACTTTACCTCACTGCAGTATATCTCTGTGTCCTTTTATCTCTTTTTACGTTATCATTCTGTCATTGAGGCTGTCACTAAGATGAAAGACAAAATACAGCTTGCAGTGCTGAGTAATCTATACCATGAGATTTTTCTTCCTTAGACTGAACAATTTATATTTATTCAGTGACATTTTCTCTTATAAAATATTTTCGTTTTTTCACATTAGAGCCATATGCATTCTGCTCATTATCCAAACAGAACTGTCATGCAGACCTACAAAGGTTCTTAGATAGTTTTGAGACAATTAAGCAGAGATACAGTATCCGAAGCCCAGTGTGGTGGCGTGTGCCTGTAATCCCAGCCACTTGGGAAGCTGCGGTTGGCAGATCGCTCAGGAGTTCTAGGCTGCTGTGTTCTATGTCAATTGGGTGTCCGGTGCTACTGACAGCTTGGCCAGCGGGTAGTTGGAGGACTGGTTAGAACAACACACTGATGTGTTGTGATCGGCGCGCTCTCTGTGAGGGCTGATGGACCGATCAGTGACCGTGTCCGAATTGGAGAGATTGTCTAGGTGGATTTATATGTATATTTTTAGACAGAATGATTAATTGTAACCACAGAGCAGTTTGTCTATTTCTCAAATAATCCAATAAACCACAATGTATGCAAGTTGTAAACATGCTGTACATATGTTATGCAAAACAAACCAACCCACCCTATGGCCAAAATGTTTTAATGTGGAATGTAAATCCATATTTAGGCACTTAATTAAGTTCTTGATCCTACACCATTGAAGGCACTGGGAGCTTTGCCACTGAGGGTATGTTTACACAGCAAAGAAAAACCCACGGATGGCCAGTGCCAGCTGACTCGGGTTCATGGGGCTCGGGCTGTGGGGCTGTTTCGTTGCTGTGTAGACTTCTGGGCTTGGGCTGGAGCCCGAGTTCTGGGACCCTCCCACCTTGCAGGCCCTAGAGCCCAAGCCTAGACATCTATACAGCAATGGAACAGCCCCACAGTTCAAGCCCCATGAAACAAAGTCAGCTGGCACTGGCCATCCATGTTTTTTTCTTTGCTGTGTAGACATACCCTTAATTGTTCAGACTCTTAATAGCTTGATTTGCAAAGGTACTAACTAGCTGTAGCTCCCATTGACTTCAGTGGGACCTCTGGGCAGTTCTCAAAATCAGGCAACTTACAACTGGTCTACACTATGTAGTCAGGTTGATGTAAGCCACCTTGCGTCGACCTAGTTGTGCAAGTGTCTACACTTAAATTAGTCTCCCACCCATGTAAATTCTCCATTAAGACAATATTGTAATCCCACTTCCCTGAATGGCGTTGAGCTAAGGTAGATGTATTGAGGTTGACGCAATGTGAATGTAGACACTGTGTTAATTATGTTGACCCTAATAATCCTCCAGCAGCTGTCCCACAATACCAGCACTGCCTGCTCTGGTCACAATTGTGAACGCCACTGCCTGGGGCTCATGGAAACTGGAAGGCCCCCATCCCCCATTTAAAGCCTGTGAGTTTTTGAAATGCCTTTTCCTGATTGTCCATCTTGGGAAGCACACCTTGCAGCTCCCATTGTTGTGTGCAATTGCCCAGCTGACCGTGCTGGCTGCATGCTCCAGACGCACTTTGGCTTGGAGTAGACAGGAGATATTGGATCTCCTGGGCCTGGTTGGAGAAGAGGCTGTGCAAGCACAGCTACAGACCAGCCCTAGAAACATGGACCTCTATGAGCAGATTGCATGGTGGATGCAGGAGGAGTATGACAGGGATCAGCAGCCATGCTGCATGAAAGCAAAGGAACATGCAAAGGAACTGGCATATCAGAAGGCCAACAGCTGATCTGGTGCTGAGCCGCAGACCTGCCACTTTTACAAAGTGCTGCATGCCATACTTGGCAGACAACCCACCACCACCATGGATATCTCAGAGGACCCAGAGTCACAGGCCCTGCTGTGAACAGCGAGGATGAGGTGGAGGAAGAGAAAGAGGATGGGAGGCATGTGACTGGAGGGTCCAGATATGCCATGAGCCAGGACCTGTTTGAGACTCCACCTCAGCAGTCAGTCCCGGATATCGAGCATGGAAGAGCCTGATGCAGGGGGACAAAAATTGGGTAAGTGCATAAATTTATTTCCCATTACAGTGATGGTACCCTCAACTTACTAGGGCACAGCTGTCAACTTTTCATTAATTTGCTTGTACTACAAGAGGTTGTGTTACCTGTGGGTGGGTTAGAGTTTACTTCATTGCCCTTCTCCAGTGCCTAAAACCCCAACTCCTATAGAAAAGCACCTGGAGACCCAGAATTCAGTCTCTAAGGATTTTCAGCAAGAATTGAACAAAGTCAACCTCCCCACATTCAAGACCCAAAAGAACAAAAGGAATGAACTTAATTCTTAAGTAACAATTTTATAAAATCTTATGCTAAAGAAACAAATAACTTAATTTTTACAACACAACATGGCTATTTTATAAGCAATATACATTCTCTTCACAGTTATACATATAGAAATAAAGAAAACAAATTAAAATCTAATCAGGTCAGTCTCCACAGAAACACAGTGAGAAGAAACTCAGAGTTCCCAAAAGCTTAGGTTGAGTTCACCTGAGTCTCAGTTAGTCTTGATCACCAAATCTATACAGTTTGCTGAGTCAAAAACAACATCTTCTCTCCACTTGCTTGTAGGAATCTTCAGTTGGAATCCATGCAGACTCTTCCTCTGCCGAAATCACTGTTAGCCAATCAGCTGATTAAGCAACCACTCAGTTTAAACCCCCCCTCCCGGCAAATGCTTCAGAGTTAGGGAAAACCGCCTGCTTTCTGCTCCTGTGGCTCAGCTTATTCCAGCCCACACCGGGTACATGGCCTTTTGTAAAGCAGCTGCTCTGACTGCTTGCCCTTGTGGAGTCTGACCTCAGCAACAGGGAACCTACTGAGCACACCCAAAACTACCACACCCAATTCTAGAAACTTCTGAGTGTGGAGAGCTAATTGTTCGTCTACCTAGCAACAGTGAACCAGACCCAACTGATTCCTATCCACCCCCAATAGATGGCTTAGGTACATGGGTTACAGTAGCTGTTGTGTATTTGGTTGTCGTGGTAATAGCACCTTGTTGTTGCTATGGCAACTGAGTTAGATTATTAGGGGATAGCCCAGCCAGTTTTGGCTGGTTTGGTTAGTTCAGTGTGTGTGAAAATAAATGGCTGCATTCATGGCTCACAGCTTTGTGTCTCAATTGATTTCTTCCTAAACCTGCTGCCCCAAGGATACAACAAAGTGGCGACAAGGGTGGGATCCCTGTGCTGCCCCAGCAACAGAAGGAAGTAGAAGTCAAGGTAAAAAGAAAAAAAGAAACCTACCAAAATCTTTTAGCTGTTGGAAGGGGGTGAGAACTGGCTTGTTTGCACTGACTGTGAAACCTGAAACTAGAACCATGGCTACACTTACAGGGCCACTGGAACCTTTTGAGGAGAATATAGTGCAATGGCATGTGTATACTGAGCATTTTGAGCTTTTTGTTATTGCAAATGATATTACAGAAGAGAAGAAGGTGCCAATATTCTTAAGTGTTGTAGGGGCTAAGATCTACTCCCTGCTACTCAGATAAAGAAGGCAACTCATATTGACCCAGTATTGTCCCAAGTTATGGACCTGGTGATGCATGGAAAATCTCGACGAACCTCTCCGGTCTCACCCGACTTTGTTACCTACGTGTCAAGGAGGATGGAGTTATCGATCCAATCTGGTTGGTTGTTGTGGGGGAGACGTGTCATTATTCCACCACCACTGAGATCACAGATGTTAGAACAGCTACATTCCGGTCACTGTGGAATAGTGCGCATGAAGGAAATTGCATGAAGCTATTTTTGGTGGCCTGGATTGGACAGTGCTATTGACGAGAAGGCAAGAGCTTGTATGTCATGTCAGGGTGTCAGGAATGCACCCCAGTGGGCACCCTACATCCATGGGACTGGTCTGAAAACCCGTGGCAACGTATTCATGTTGACTTCACTGGCCCCCTTGAAGGAAGCATGTTCTTGGTGGTGGTAGATGCCCATTCTAAATGGCCAGAAGTCTCTATAATGCAGTCCACTACTGCAGAGAGTATGATCCAAAAACTACGGGGACTCTTTAGTCGTTTTGGTCTGCCAGAACAACTTGTGAGCAACAACGGACCGCAGTTCGTCTCTGGAGTTTCAAAATTTTATGAAGGCAAATGGGATACACCACATCACTTCAGCACCACATCATCCATTCACCAACGGATTAGCTGAATGATTTGTGCAGACAATGAAACAAGTTTTGAAATCAGCAAAGGGACAACACTCTATTCAAAAGCGTCAGGACACCTTCTTACTGTCCTACAGAAACACACCTCATGCTATGACCAAGGCATCCCCGGCCTTTCTAATGATGGGATGACAGCTGCGCACTTGCTTTGATCTGCTGAAACCTTCTGAACCCAGACAAATTGTGCAATGTCAGCAGCAATATCAAGTCATCAGACGTGCACCCAGAGCAAAAGACAGAACCTTTAGCACGGGACAGCCAGTTTTGGCTCGGAATTATACTTCTGGAGCTAAATGGGTCCCTGCCGTGATCATCGCTCAAACAGGACCTGTTTCCTACACACTCCGGACTGCAGAGAATCTCACCTGGCGGCGTCTTGTAGATCAGCTGTTGCCAGGTCATGCCAGTCCTCAGGACACATCTTCAGTTGAGTTGTCTGACTTCACCTCTTCTGGCGAGACACCGAATCAAGAATCACCTGTGCCTGACTGTTCTCCTCCATTACTGCCAGCGGCTGAGATGCCCCCTTGCCCGGAACAAGCTGATACCACCTGCTCACCCGTTTGCGCTACGAATCCTGAGCCCATTGTCAGGCCTGCGCCCAAGGTACTTTCGGGTGCAACAACACCAGAAGTTCGCCGCAATCCACCTAGAGACAGAAGACCTCCTCAATGTCTGGATCCTTAGCTAGGGCGAACCCATGGTTATGGGGCAAAATAATCCCCGGGGTTTAGCCAGGACTGGAGGCAGTCTACTCTCCTTCTCTAGTTTAGTGTTTGTTTTATTTAGGGGACGTTCTTATTAAGGGGGGAGGAATATGTTGTGTATTTGGTTGTCGTGGTAATACACCTTGTTGCTATGGCAACTGAGTTAGATTATTAGGGGATAGCCCAGCCAGTTTTGGCTGGTTTGGTTAGTTCAGTGTGTGTGAAAATAAATGGCTGCATTCATGGCTCACAGCTTTGTGTCTCAATTGATTTCTTCCTAAACCTGCTGCCCCAAGGATACAACAGTAGCAGTACAACAAGAAGAGGTAGAGTTGTTATCTACTCCTACAGAGTTAGGCAGAGTGGGCTATGAGGAGCAGTTTCTTTATGTACACAGGGACATCCCTTGAATCCTCCCGAGACATCTCGATGAAGCTTTCATGGAGGTACTCTGAAACCCTCTCCTGAAGGTTTCTAGGGCTAGTAGCCTTATTTCTTTCTCCATAGTAGGACACTTTCCTGTGCCAGTTGGCAATAACTTTGGCAGGCACCATTGCAATAAACAGAATAGCAGCATATGGGCCCAGACAGCTTCAGGACGCCAGCTGCAGCTGGGCTCTGTGCCTTTGCTGCCCTCAGGAGTGAGCTATCAGCTAAAATCACCACTGCCTGTGGAAAATGGCGCCAGTGTTCAGTGCCATTGTCCCATACTTAATTTCATGCAACTGAGCAATTCCCTCCTCATTTCTCTCACCCCTGGTGAGCCATACACCCCACGACTGTGCACAAGCACTCTGGCACAGAAGCATGGCTTGTTTAAAACTTTAGGGGAACAAGAGAAGGGAGTTCTGAATCTTAACTTTCACTTTCTGGTGTGACTATATTGACAATAGTACCTCTGTCTGTTTTATCTGTAGCTGCTGACAGCTTTTTTATACAATTAAAATCTCAGCCTTAATATGCCAGTACCATAGTTTTGGGGGGCAGAGGGTTTAAATAAAATGTTTTCTTTTTATAGAAAAACAATTCAGAAGTGAACACAAAGTATTAAAAAGCCCCCCAAAAGGAGGGGAGGGGACTGATAATGAGATATGTAGCCTTTCCTCTCAAGGTCACTGCTTCAGATCTGGCCTGGGTTAGCAGTGACTATAAGTCATTACCACCCAGTGGCTGAAATCAAGTGAAGTATCAATTACATCTTATCATGTATTGTTTTATTAAGCCTCATACTGACATCCTGATTAGTGTTCAGACATGCCATGGTAGCATATTTCCATAGGTATTGACTGATCACAGCTTTATAATAATTCAAGATATAACTAAAAAAAATGTTTCACATATTGCATCAATCCTGCTTTATAACAGATCAAATGATGTGCTGCCAATATTTAGCAAGGGGCTTCCACAGTCCCCCATTTAGAATACAAGAGCCCTGACTACCTGAGGTGTATCTGTTTACTAGGAAGACTGTAGGATAGCAGAATGCAGTCGTGTCTCTTCCCACTTCAACAAAAACACTTTCTCATAACCAGGAGGGAAGCAATACGACTTGGCACGCACGCATATATTAAGTGCACTTTGCTGGAAGTGTTTATACTTTGTTCCTGAAAAACACATTTAGGGCATTGATAGGATTGCAGTGTTCAGCTTGTGTAACATGAAAGGGGGAGGGAGAGGAAATAGGCATTGTGAGATGGGGCGTGTCCAGGGGTACCGTCCCTCAGGTAATTGCATCAGGTGTCAGATATTTTCAAAAAACCAATCTGATGGTGCATTCCATAGGCCAAAAAAACCCAAGTGTGCTCATGATAAGTAATTTGAGCCCCAGTGGTAAGTCTTTTTGGGCAAGGGCAATTTCTGCAGTATCCAGAGAGGAGGTTACTCTGTTAGAACCAGAGAAATCACAACAACCCTCCTGTGAAGAGGTTGAGAAACCTCACACCAGCATGAAAAGGGTTAAATCAAGGTTTGTCAACCCATGGGTTGAGACCCATAACTAGGTCACCAGAATGTTTCAAAGGGTTGCATGGCAGCTCCTGTGGCTCCTATCCCACAGGGATGGCTGGGTTCACCTCCCTGCTCCAGGCACTGTGACCTCTGGGATTCCAGCACCACTCAGGTTTGGCTTAGCTGTCATGACCATGGGAGCTAGGATAGGTCACATTTGAGTGAGTGGTGCTGCAACGCCATGATCCAGGTCACAACTCCACTCGCACAAATTTGGTCCAATCAGGGGGACGGGGCCAAACCTGAGCGACACTGCAACCCCAGAGGTTGCAACGCCTGAGTGGAGAGTCAAACCCAGCCAGCCCCACAGTACAAGAGCTGCCACTGTGGGGTGAGTGCTCAGCAGGACCCAACTGAAACCACTCCAGGGCCTCCACTGACAGGCCTGGAGGGAGAAGAGAAGGAGAGAACCTGGCTTAGTTCAGGGCTGACTGGTGAAGAGGCAGGAGATACCTGCCTCCCTGTGTGAGGGGAGCATCATTAGTAACCTGATAGCTGGGACAGCCTCCGGGACTGGGGAAGAAGCAGTGGAGCCCTGACTGAGGGAAACTTCTAAGGAGAGCAAGGGGCATCAGCAGTGAGTGAACTGCATGTGACTGAACTATAGAAACATTGTGGGATAGGGGTTAGGCGCCACCACTCTTATGTCTGCTCCACCTGGCGGGACCTCAGATTGCAGCAGGATGCCACAACAGGTTCACGAGGGGTTGCTACTCGAGTTGCGCCACTACAGACTGTTTGGACTACAGGGTTCATGCCCCAAACTGAGGTAGGAAGTAGCCCAGGGCAGTGGACTTACACACTCTGCCAGGAGGATCCTTGTGGCATTGCTTCACACAGGGCCCTTGGTTGGGAGCCAGTGGGGAGGAAGGGCCTGGGTCCCTCTACCATACCTCTTTAAGGACTGAGGCAGCTCCATCAGGGAAGCAAGGGGCTGGAAGTCAGGCACCCCAATCACTAGGCTGTCTGGTCTTCTGAGCACCATGATACACCTCTCTTCAATTTGATGGAAGGATTTAAAAATCAGATTTCTGCAAGTTTCCCCAAAGCCCCCTCTCCAGTACTTATACAGTCCCAGAGCCCTCACCCATACACATAATATACAAGCTTTTTTCCACAGAATTTTCTATAGCTGCATTTGTTTTCTCTGAAGCTCACTGCACTATAGAACTCAGTTTATATTATAGGTGCTGACAGAGCTTTAAAATTTCTGCGCACTTTCAGTTTCTCTGAAAATCTTTTGTTTAGACATGTTATTCTACCATCTTACAATCAATATGATTTGTGGAAGGACTCAGGTTTCCTGTTTTAATTTAGTTTACATTATAGAGAGAGTTCCTTCTGAGTTTAAGTAAAATTTACTCTTCTCTGTAGGACACATGGGGCTAATGTAGCTCAGTCATTCTATATATTGCACCTTCTCTACCTAATGATCCTTCAGGGTTGTAAGTGGTCTTAAACATAGGACTTAGGAGGGGGAAAAAAGCTGATGAATTATTACTAGTTTACATTCTGTGTGCACCCTGCTATGGGAATATGAAAAATTAATCAGCAGCAGTTGTCAGCTGTAGTCTTGTTCTGAATCACCTTTTTTAACATATTGGCTAGAAAGACTCATGTAGGATCATGTGGGTTCGATTACCTTGTCCTCCCTCTTTTAATTATTTCTCTTCTACCAAAACCTGGTATTACAGGGTACTCTATTTACTGCTGGGTGGCGTCCTCTTCTGGTGATTAGCACCACCAGGTTCAGTGCCTCTTTCTTCTCTTCCACCATTGCAGCTCTCCTCTCACTCATGGAGTCTCAGTGCAGCTGCTTTGTGACTCAGCCCTCCAGACAGGTCACAGTGATTCCCCTTTCTGAAGAAAATAGAAAAGAGCATGAACTCTGGCAAATGAAGTGTAAAAATATAATTAGAAAGACCAAAAAAAAATTTGAAGAACAGCTAGCAAAGACTCCAAAAGTAATAGCAACATTTTTTAAAAATACATCAGAAGCAGAAAGCCTGCTAAACAACCAGTGGGGCCACTGGATAATCGAGATGCTAAAGCAAGGGTAGGCAACCTATGGCACGTGTGCTGAAGGCGGCACGTGAGCTGATTTTCAACGGCACTCACACTGCCCAGGTCCTGGCCACCGGTCCGGGTGGCTCTGCATTTTAATTTAATTTTAAATGAAGCGTCTTAAACATTTTAAAAACCTTATTTACTTTACATACAACAATAGTTTAGTTATATATTATAGAAAGAGACCTAAAAACATTAAAATGTATTACTGGCACGCGAAACCTTAAATTAGAGTGAATAAATGAAGACTCGGCAAACCACTTCTGAACAGTTGCCGACCCCTGTGCTAAAGGAACACTCAAAGATGATAAGACCTGGGCAACAAAATGGCAGATGAAATTTACTGTTGATAAATGCAAAGTAATGCACATTGGAAAACATAATCCTAACAATACATATACAATGATGGGATCTAAATTAGCTGTTACCACTCAAGAAAGAGATCTTGGAGTTATTGTGGATAGTTCTCTGAAATCATCCACTCAATGTGCAGCGGCAGTCAAAAAAGCGAACAGAATGTTGGGAATCCTCAAGAAAGGGATAGATAATAAGAAAGAAAATATCATATTGCCTCTATATGAATCCATGATACGCTCACACCTTAAATACTACATACAGTGTTTAATCTTTCAAAGTTTTGACCTTTCTAAGTTTTGGCCCAAGCGAGGGGGCATGGGGGTGCCATTTGAGCTCCCCGCCTCAGGTGCCAAAATGTTGTGGGCTGGCCCTGCTTGAAGCGCTCATTCCTTTCTTCCTACATTCAGAGGCACAGGAACATGGCACAGTGTGATGGTCCTTGTGATAATCCAAATGTAGGGAATCCGTGAAGCTAGCAATGTCTGTGGCACTAGCCACCCCACAGATGATAAGGTAGGAAGGAAGCTGTAAATAACCCTGTTCTCATCTGCCCAGTCGGCTTTAGGCAAGTGCTCCTTAAAACCATTTTCTCTGACATTGAATGACAGGGAGTCAAGAGCTGCTTCCCCGCCAGATGCTAGTGCAGTTCCCTGGCCAGATGGCAGTGTGCTGACTAACAAGGTAGCCCAACATGCCCTCAAGCTCAGTGCACAGAGCATGGTATCTGTAGCTTTTGGCCAGTAAACACAAGACCTCATTTGAACTCAAAGATCTAGTCCAGTAGCGGATGCCTAGTGTTGAAAGCATCAGTCATAAACCACGTACAATATGGCAGTTGGTGCAACTGTTTGTTTATGTACTTTTAAAATAATATACTTATCTTTTAAAAGAATGCTGCCAACAGCCTTGACATGTTTTTTATACAGAGACCTTCAGTGGTGATAATGATGCTGTATCTTTAATGGTTCTAAAACTCTGTCCTAGAGTCACTCACTGCTGCACTTTGCCTTCAAATTATGTTAATACCTCTGATAAATGCTTAGCTTCCAGGAGCCTTGTTTGAAAAGTCCATAACCTATTTTAAGAAAAAATAAAATTTCTTGGAACTGTTTTTCAATCTTATCAGATTCTAATCTGAACCCTTGTTCATGGCCAATATCGATTGCCCTTTGTAAAAATTTAAACGATTGGGAACTGTGTAGATATCTGAAAGGCACATTACCTAGCAGCTGGTGTTGGATTAAACTTTGTGGCAGCCTCAAGGATTTTTAAGTAGAACTAGCTACTTACTGGAGGGCAAGAATTGTAAACCCAATGACCCTGCAATGGCTGGCACTTTAAAAAGGCTAATCATTAGCTAGCGGGTCACAGATAATAGAGCGGTTGTTAGCCGGTCCTTTAGGAGCTCTCCTCTGTAAAGAAAGGGGCACTCTACCACTAGAAACAGAGGTGGAGGACACTCTTCTCTGGACTACTGAGTTTTAAAATATTAGTACATAGGAGCTCAGGAGAGGGAGGTCATGCATTTTTGAGCCCAGTAATGCTGTGTATTAGTGTCTATAGCTCTCCTGGTTGAAGGGAATGCTTTTTCGAACTGCTTCCTGGAGCATTCTGGAAATGAGAGCTGTTGCAAACAGAAGATTGGGAGTCCTTAGCTTGCTAGTTTCTCAGAGGAGCTAAAAATAGCAGAGAACCATGGTAAATACTTTCTCCATTGAAGCTGTTGAGGGGAATCTAAGTTGATTACTAAGGATTTGCCTCTTGAGTACAGTTTGGCTGTCCAAGTCTTATTTTTTACTCCTTATTTTTTCCTTCTTTGTGAATATTGGTTAATGTGCTTCTCATGTTCCTTTTGACATTTATTTTTAAAAGGGTTGGGGATAGATTTTCCCCCGCCCCCCCTCAGTTTACTTTCACTGCTAGTACTGCTATGGCCCACTTGTTTTCCAGCAGCCATTGCCACTCGAGCTGTTGGTAGGCCTCAGAGCTATGACTGCCAGAAAACAGAGACCTGAAGAAGAGCTCTGTGTAGCTTGAACGCTTGTCTCTCTCACCAACAGAAGTTGGTCCAATAAAAGATATTACCTCACCCACCTTGTCTTTATAAAAACCAGAATACTGTGACTGGCATGAAGCTAAGAGGTTGGCAAGGAGATGGCTGTAGCAAGCTGGCATGCCATGGGCTCAGCTGGCAGTAGTTCGGAATTCTGTGATCAGTACCTGACCAAAGGTAATAGCAGATTATGCATAAAGGCCGATGTTTGGGCATATCCTCACTCCTGTCCCGGTGGTTGACCTGTCTGAATGGGTCCTGCCATTGCATCATTCTGATGGCTTTTGCAGAATATTATGGCTGCCTTTAGTTGCCAATAACAATTGACTGCCACAGCCACTCCTGCTGCATTGTCCTTACAGGTCACCATGGTGGGTCAGCACAGAGGATCTGCATCTGACTGAAGCAGCAAAGGAGAAGAACAGAGTGCCAGAGAGCTTGTTCTGAACTACATTGATTACAACCTGGGAAGTGGTTACATTCATGTGAAAAAGGCAAAAAAAAGTTGTACTTTTTCTTCACCATAGCATTAGATAAGACTCTTCCAGCAGAAATGTTCAGATGGGGAGGCAGGATATAACAGGCACTAAAACAGAATTGACATTTTCTCACTGTGAAGAAATTTTAACTTAATTTTCTAAGAAGATCTACTGGCTCCAGACTGACCCAACTAACGTCATAATGTTCTAGCAGGAGGCGAGAAATGCTGCTAAATCCCACTCTGATTTACTAGCTGATGTTCTTGATACATTGGGAGAGCTAGGAACTAGACCCTTCTCTAACCTGGTAGATGAAGACCAATGGAGAAGTTTGGTTTATTAATGAGTGTTATTAATGTTTCCTTTGAGACAGCAGGGTGGTATTGTTGCTGCCTTTAAACAGGGAGCAGGTGTACCTTTGATTAAGAAAAATAATCCCTTGCCACTGAGTACTGAACTGTAATTGCCAAGGCTGTTAATTTTTCCTTTTTGAAAAAGGCTAATGATCAAATGGTTCTGGGACTTCAGGAATTTCCTCAGCAAGCATTTGCTCCCTGTGGGCATTCAGGTGCAGAGTTCTTAAGGCAAGATATGTGGTTCACAAACCCAGATATTTTTTTAGTGCACCGGGGACACACAGACAACAAATATTTCCAGATACACACGTAGATCTGCCTAGATTTCTTTTGACCTGCTAGATTGTCTCAGAGAGGAAGAAGTGAACCCATAGTAAAGTCACACCCACATGTCAACATGTAAGCCAGACTGTTCCATAGCAATAAAAAATATGGGCATGGGAGTGAAGATATCTGGGTTTGATTCTTGGCTCTGCCAGAATTTGTGTGATCATGGGTAAATTGCAAAATTAACTGATCTGATTTAATTAAATAGAGTAGAATCTCCAAGCTATGTTCTTGCCAGACAACACC
Organism: Macrochelys suwanniensis; assembly: GCA_033296515.1. Classification (NCBI taxonomy): domain Eukaryota; kingdom Metazoa; phylum Chordata; order Testudines; family Chelydridae; genus Macrochelys; species Macrochelys suwanniensis. Next base: position 41,741,222 of record CM065776.1, read on the forward strand.
TTTAAGTCTGTTTATTTCTGTCTTTTCCAGATTGGTAGATAGAAAAATTATTTCTTCCACAGATATGTTTTGGGATAATTTAACTGAAAAGCTATGAAAAAGCTGGGAGTGCTGTCATGGGACATTTATTTGATTCTCATTAAGGAGATCAACCCCCCTTTTTGAGCCACATGATTCATGCTGGCTCAGAGTTTTTGCATGGAAAATGTTCTTCCTGGTTATATAGATTTCATTTTGCAGAATAAGTGAGCCTCAGGCACTAGTGCAGATACACATTACACTACATTGTATGAGGATAAGCTACTCTTGACTAATTACCCCAAATTCCTTCCAGAAGTAGTTAGAATCCATTTGACTCCATCAATCATCTTTCCAATATTATTCTCACAGCCATGCAAATGTTCCTGTAATACTTTGTTACAAAAATGATACGGTAAAAAATCTTTTAAATGCCATAGAATACGGTCTTTAGAAAATCCATCTAGCTGGTCATTTCTTTTGACATGAACTCCTCAGGGTAATGTTTATTACATGTATTATGGTAGTGCCTAGAGGCCCAAACCAAGATGATGACCAGGGTCCCATTGTACTAAGCACTGTAACAAAGGAAAAGATTATTCCTGCTCCTAAGAGCTTCCTGCACCTAATAAAGAAATGATGCAACAAGTGAATGACTGTAATAAATCGTTGGAAGGAGTAAGGCAGAATGAGGCAAACAATAAGAAAAGCATATGTTTATGTAGGCCAGATGTGCACAGCTAGATGGTTTTGAGTCAGATAAATTTTATTCTTATAATAATCTGTAAGATATAAATATGATAGATATCAGCAGTCCCTCCTGACTATGTATCTAGATATAATCAGTTGGCAGTTTCCTGTAGACATCATGGTAGAAGTGAATCCTGGGGAGGGATTTGTTGGGGACAGGCTAGTGGCTTTACAGATTAATTCAGGGAACATGGGAAAGGGGAGCCTGGAGGAAAACACAGAGGTGTGAGAGGCATGGACAAGCAGTGGAGGCTGCCTCTGTCAGTGGAATGGAGAGAGTGAAAGGTGACACAATAGAATACAAGAGCAGATAAACAGGCAGGAGATAAAATTGTGATGCAACTTAAAAGTATGTTGTTAATTATTATTATAAGTATATATAAGTATATTATATTATTATTTATTATTAATGACCTGGATGTAGGAATAGAGCGCATACTGATCAAATTTGAAGGTGACACAAAGCTAGGGAGGTTTGCCAACACTTTGGAGGATAGAGCTAAAATTCAGAGGGATCTTAATCAGTTGGAGAGCTGGGCTATAGAGAACAAAATGAAATTCAACAATGACAAATGTAAGGTGCTACTTAGGAAAGAAAAACCAAATGCACAAATACAAAATGGGGGATAACTGGCTTGGCAGCAGCACTTCTGAGAAGGATCTGGGAGTTGTGGTTGACCACAACCTCAGCATGAATCAAAAGTGTGATGCTGTTGCAAAAAAAGCAAATGCAATTTTAGGTTGCATTAACAGAGGCATAGCATGCCAGTCATGGGAGGTGATGGTATTGCTCTACTCCGCACTGGTTAGGCCTCAGCTGGAGCACTGTGTCCAATTTTGGTCACCAATGTATAAAAAGGATGAAGAGAAACTGGAAAGGATCCAGAAGCGAGCAACAAAGATGATCAAAGGGATGGAAGGCAGGCCATATGGACAAAGGCTGAAGGAATTGGGTATGTTTAGTTTGGAAAAGAGGAGATTAAGGGGTGACATGATAGTAGTCTTCAAATACTTGAAAGGCTGCCATAAAAACGATGGAGAAAAGTTTTTCTATCTTGCCACAGAGGGCAGAACCAGAGGCAATGGTTCAAACTACAGCATGGCAGATTTAGATTACTTGTCAGGAAAAAATTCCTAACTGTAAAAATGGTAGGACAATGGAACAGACTGCCTATGGCGGTCATGGAAGCTCCTTTACTGGAGGTTTTCAAAAGGAGGCTGGACAGCCATCTGTCTTGGGTGGTTTAAACACAACAAATCCTGCATCTTGGTAGGGGGTTAGACTAGATAACCCGTGTGGTCCCTTCTAACCCTGTGGTTCTATGATTCTAATTGAAAATTTGCCAGAAGGATACTTTTTGTAAAATGAAGCAACAAACAAGCCAAATATTAGTAGGCCTTCAATCTCTCTAATCATATATTAGTGTTTTTCTGCGGCAGCCATCACCATAGTATCTGAGCACTATCTTCAGATTCATGGTACAGTACATTTCTAGGTCTACACAATGGCATCAAAGTCCTTGTGTCAGCCAACAAAACATGAAGGAGAAGAATTTCAAAAGGGACTAGTGATTTTTGGTGCCCAAACTCCATAGGCCTGATTTCCAGAAAGGTGCAGTGCATACACCCTTTGAAAATCAGGCCCCTTTTACAATGTCTCAAGCTCGGCACCAAAAATCACAAGTCCCTTTTGAAATTCTTAGTCTGTATGATCCTATAGAAAACAAAAGGGGATTTCCTTGTCACATCCCAAAAGCTACTAACATACTCTTGTTTTATTTTTTAAACTTCAGTTAATTTAGTGTTGGTGCAACAGCTGTTATAAATATACTTTTGAAGGGTAGACTCTGAGAGCATTTAATTTCACACGGTAAGTATGAATGGCAACTTTGGCTTATGGCTCTGCATCACTATCACCCAAGTGATTGCCATCTCGTGAAGATGAATAATCATGCTTTCCATCTCAGTAAATACACTTAAATATTTGCAAAAACAACGAGGAGTCCTTGTGGTACCTTAGAAACTAACAAATTTATTTGGGCATAAGCTTTCATGGGCTAAAACCCGCTTCATCAGATGCAACTGATGCATCTGATGAAGTGGGTTCTAGCCCACGAAAGCTTATGCTCAGATAAATTTGTTAGTCTCTAAGGTGCCACAAGGACTTCTCGTTGTTTTTGCTGATACAGACTAACACGGCTACCACTCTGAAACTTAAATATTTGCATGCCTGGATATGTAGGGGTGGGTCAGGTTGTTCTTACTGGAGTGGGGGACATGTTTGCCACCAGAAATTAGGATGAGCTCTAGTGTTATTGCTTTTAAGGCCCCTTTCTTTAAGTCGGGCGTTGACCAACAACAAAACAGCATAATGACCTGGGTGAGTTTCTCCTAGGAATCAGCAATTAAGTTTGATTCCAATGGGAATAATGATGGAAGATGTAGAAGACTTTTTCAAATAGAAATGAGGTTATTCATATTTTGTATGCAGTGCCTAGATTGTACAGTGATGGATGCATTGGAGATACATATGGCTAGACGGACATAAGGTCCAATCCTGAAGACCTGACTCAGGCAAAACTTTCCCTGACTTCAGTGGCAGTTTTGTTAAGTAAAAGACTGCAGGATTTGGCAGGTGTGGTATATGCACTGCTTACAGGAAAGAAAAGACAAGCGTTAATTTTCATTGTACTCTTTTATCATTTGATTATATACCATGTTTCCTTTAAATTCAGAGCACTGGGGACACTTATCAAATAGATCAAAGAGAATTAGTCATAAGAATGTCCTCTGCGGTTTTCTCTCGACTCTGAATGACTGTGAATTGTGGGCACCACGCCGGTAGGCATGGCAACATAGTCATGGCACAAGCCATGTTTGACAGGACGTGCGTATGATATTGTGCAACATGATGGATTCACAGTCTCTATTTTCAATTGCAGGGAGGAGAGCATTGCTATTACCAGGGCCAAATCCGAGGAAACCCAGAATCATTTGTTGCCTTGTCAACATGCCATGGACTTCAGTAAGTTTCCCTAGGTTATTTTTTTAATGGGCTGTATGTAATTTCTTAAAACAAGTACAAATTTTATAATAAAAGAATTACTAATTGTTTTCTTATTAGATTGCAGCAAAATGTTAAACATCTTACCCTCCCTCACAAATTATGGGCTGAATTTGGACCGATAAAGAAATCTTGGATTTTTACAAGTAGTTTACAGAGTGCCTGAATTGGTTTTTATTAAGCACATAAACACCCTTTTATTGTGTAACAGTCACATTTTTTCAAGTTAAAACTAACTTACAAATAAATAAGCAAGGGTGAGAGCAACCCAAAATATTCCTTTCCTAGGGGAAAAAAAACCTTTCTAAATGTTATTCTTTAACTGTTTCAAAATATGCTTTGCTCTTTCCTGATTACTACAATGCGTAGTAATGGCATATTTCCCTTCTGTTCTGACCCCATTTACAAAACAAAACTGAGACAGTGAAGTGGGGGTTTTCTAGTCATTTTTCTTTTCTTTCACAGAGGCACTGATCTTAGATATTTACCTACTGATCTGTACTTAGCATATATGGCAATATATTTGTAAATCTGAAGGAAAGGAGTGGCTCTTAGATGGCAAACTGAAAACTTTACATTATTTTAACAATATGTTGTACTTAATAGCACCTACCATTTGAGGATCTCAAACAGCAATACAAAAATCCCATATAGCCCCTCTCAGGGTTTGTATAATAGTTTTGGACTGATTCAAAAAAATTCCTGGCCTGATTTTCAGAGGTACTAAGTAACTGCAGCTTCAGGTGACTTCATTGGGAATCACAGGATCTCCCCTGTTATTGAGGTCAGACATTGCTTAAAGGGTTATGTGATAAATGGTAAAAAGATAGATAGTCTATAAATAGGAGCACTCAACAATTACCTTATGCTTCTCTTTTTCCTCCTGCATCACTGAAAGGCAGACATGTATCCGATGGGGATTTTCATTGATTTGATCCTTTTCCTTCTCCAATAGTTCTGTAAATTCTGTATCAGACTTCTATATTTTCAGTTAGTTTCTTTTAGTTAAATTTGTTGGGTTTTGTTTTTATTTTAGCATCATTGCAGTTTTCTGTCTGATTGTTTGTACCATAATGTTTTTATCTCCTTTGTAATCAAGATTTAGGAGTGAGGACTAACCCAAGAAATCTGACTTCAGGTTCTGTGCTGAAGGTGAATCTAAAAATAGTAGCGTTCTAGGGCATTCTTCAGAGATTTAACTGCATGACTTCCATTAGTTGTGATCCAGTAGGTCTTGGATTGTAGTCCATGACCCCTGTTAACTCTCAGGGGCTAAGGGAGAAAGGGAAAAAGAGACTGCAAAAATTCCTTTCTGGCCTTTATTTGATGCTTTGTTCTTCAGGATGAAACCCTCTCACTGCTCTGTATTCTCTCAGTGCTTAATTATCAGTGTTGGTACCTTCTAAAGCAGCTACACAACTAGGGTGATGAAGAGTTGTTATCTTTTCCTTTTTTGTTCAGCCCTTCTAGGTACATCTCTTTTTTCCTTATAGGGAGCAATCTTCAAGTACCTATATACGTGTATCAGCAACAAAGATCAATAGATTCCTATTTCACAATAGGCAGGGACAGTTTGAAACAATATAAGAGGTTGGAGTGTTCCAGGACCCTGTATGAGAATGCAGTGTTTCTTAATAAGTCATGTTAAGCTCAGGTGCTGCGCGACACTGCATCATCATCATAATCTGTATCATCTTTTATATAGTGCTTTTCATGAGTAGATCTCAAATACTGAATAAATACTGCTGATTCATGCTGACATTTAATTCCACTAGCTCCAACCAGGATCTGGAGCAGAGGAAACTGGGGGCTATTACCATCTAATAAAATCTGTAGGGATGGTTCTTTGGTGAACTTTATGAGTTGTAACAGCTGGTGAAGATGCCTCTAAAGGCGCAATAAGCTCCATGTTCTCCATGTCCAGGCAAGTATTAATTCAAACCTTTCCCTCTGCTTAATACATCCTCCAGGTCCTAGCCTATAACAGCTATATTATTGATGGGTGGGTGTAGATCAGGTGCTGAGGTTGATGCCAGAATTGTTTATTTAACTTTATCTTGTGATTTCTTTAGCTATTAATTCCTGCTTTCTTTTTAGAGATGTCTCTCTCTCGTTCAGTAAATTAATATGGTAGTGGGTTCGATGGTGGAATCCTCATAACTCTTAATTTCCTTTCTTTTTGGTAGTTGCATTGAAGAAGCAACATACTTCTGTGACCTTAACTCCTTGTTAGCCAAGTTTTTATTTGGGATGTCCAATAGCCACAGTCTACAGTCGTTAATGCAGAGACTCAAACAAAAATATAACATTTTGAAAAAGCCGCACTCATTATTAGAATTTCTAGTGTCCACGTTTCTTCTTAAATTTAGCTCTTGGGTTCATGTTCCTTACAGAAGAATATAGAAATAAATGCAAAATAACTTGCCATTTTCATTTTGTTTTCTTCATTGCAGTCAGGTGATGTAAACATATCTATTACCTGTTGGGAATGTTGGAGTGTAGGAATACAGTATTGAATCTTTTTCAAAGAATGTGCTTAATTATATATTCTTCTTAATATGTATTTTAATGCATTTTGTATTACAATACAGGCTCCTTGGAAGAGAACCATGTATTCCTTTATGTATTGTATAGCATAAAGTACACTGATTCTTAATAATGGATGATAGATTATTGAGTAATGATCTCTTCTAATGTAATAACATTTTAAATATTCAAATATGTTCTTAGGCCATGATCCTGCAAGCTCCTTCACACAGGCAGACTCCTTCCTCGCCCCAATTGAAATTAGCATGTTGGTACAGGGTCCATGTCAGTTGAGAATTATAGAAATATTTTTGGGAAATGAAGGGCCTTATCAGAATAGCTATAGACATGCTATAGTAAGGCTTAATTTAAAATAAGAGTTTGAAGGCTTGTAACATAGATAGTAGATAGATTTTCTTGTTGGACTATGAATTTGCTGCCCACTGGTGGTGAAATTAAAAATCTTGCTATTTTAAGATCAAATTGATTTACAAGATGTTTATTGTTACAATATGTTTGTGTATTGTTTTGACATAGTAAAGATTCAGTTTTCAAAAATGGTCTGTATTCTACGACTACTTTGGCTCTAACTTTTTTATTAGTGTATGATTCAAATATATGGACTGCTTCAGTTGAAGTCTATTGCAAAACATTCATTGACTTAAGTCGGATCAGGTTTGTAGTTTGACTTTAAATATGTTATTACCATGTACCATTATTAAAGAGTGGTTTGATCAGATTCAGACTTGATCAAAGGTCCATGGTGCTGGGTGAAATGATCAAATAGGAGGCCCTTTATTTCTAGAATGTGAATTAAGTCCTCAAATGCTGACACACTGATCAATCCTGCAGACCTTACTCATGTAAAATTGCCATTGATAGCAGAGCAAGTTTTGCATACATAAAATCTGCAGGGGGAGTCCCAAATCTCATTTTATTCTTAGAATGAAGGCCTTCATCAGGCTCTAGGATTTTTATTTTAAATGTCATAGAACAAGTTAATTTCTACAAAATATTTACAGGTTATCTGCAAAGGGATGGAATAGCTTTGAATTAAATATGTATTTATAACCACTGCTAATATGAGTTATATTATATATTATATATAATATATTATATATATTATATTATATATATCCAGAATTACTTCGGTGGAGCCATTTGGCTTAGCCTGTAAATACACAACATTTAGGCAAATATTAGATATGTTTATGTAAAACTGTAATGGTTTAAAAGTTTAATATGTAGTTATGGTCCCAAAAAACCCCAACAGAGTAAAATGACATCATTTTACTCAACAGAGCTGCTCCCTGGGTATAGTCAAGGTCAGATCTGATTTTAGTGAAGAAAATGCAAACATTAATTATAAAAATGTTTTAAAATTCAGTGTCATTTTTGACTTGCATAAGCCAAAAGCAAGTATCGATGTCTGTCACTTAAAGAATGAAATGTGGTGGGGGGGTTTTCCCCCTCTCAAACTTTGCAAAAAAATAAATAAATCTTGCTCCCTTGCTGAGGTTGTATAATATATGTCAAGCCTGAGCCTACAGCTCATATTTATAATTAGTCTTAAAAACCTTGAAAGAAGCACTTTAGAAAGCAAATGCTGACACAACTTAATCTCAACAACACACACATGCTGCTTTAATAAAGAAAAAATTGCAAGAAAAGGCTGACTTAGATAAAGATGAAAAGGGAGGTGGGGGTAAGAAATGTACCTCTTTAGTATACTGTCAATTAACATTTTCCATATCAGATCATTTTATTTTAGGGTGAAATTCACCTTTGTGCATAAATCCAGTGCAAGGCTTAAGCTTAAATCCCATTTAAACTCAAAATAGGATTTAAATTAGATTTTATGTGGTATATAGGCCTTGTGTGAGATCTCTGCACAGTGGTGAATTTCACCACTGCTGTGTATTTACTTGTAAACAGTAATGAACAACCATGTGATTTAGTTACCAGAGGCTATCTACATTCACTTAGGATCCCTTGAAGCTTGAGCCTATACTGTGGTTAGAATTGAACCATGTGCCACCTTTGTTAGCTTGGAAAATTGGTGATTGTTCACATGAGAGCAATTACAGCAGCAGATTTTCCATCATATACAACAAGCATACATATAGTTGTCTCTCTTAAAATTCCTCTACCATTTGGAAGATTTTACTTGTGTGAGAGCTGTTCCCTGTACGTATAATGAGGAATACCACACGAACTAGTGAAAGCTTTCCATATGCTAGAATACATGCTGTATGAAAGGGCAACATAGCATGGGAGATTGGCAGTTCATGGAATATTTCTGTTGATGTTGTTTTATATAAAACCTATTTGTGTCTTTTCCAAAAAAATTAAATAAAGAACTTAAATTGATGTGCGAGAAAAAAATTGTTATTCTTGATTTTTTTTCCAGTTTGTTTACCTTGTTTTGTTTACTTCCAAAGTGTCCCCATTATGCTGGGTCTTGTAGGAGCACGCAGGCAGACAGACTTATGGCACCAAAAAGCTTAAAATCTAAGAGTCAGCTCAGTTTAATACTTTATTTTGGTATGACAAGCTATACATATGTTCCCAGAGTGTGTAAAGAGACCTCTTAAGTATATGTCAGAAGTAGGAACAATCTGTTCCAGAGAGCGGGGTTCACACTAGGTTTGGGAACTGGGTCAGTCAGTCAGTTTCTGCTGCGCTTTCTGTGTAGCTCTTTATCACTACAACAAGGAAGAGGAAAAACATTTTTTTAAAAAAGGATAAGTTGGTTGTAAAATCACAAAAATTGGCACGAGGACTTAGAAACTGGGATAATACCTGAAATTGCTTTTAATTTTTTTTTAATGGTTATATTTCAAGTTCAGAGCCTCCCCTTCATGGGTTACTTGTTTAAATTGTTTTAATCTTTTAATAAATGTTTGGTAAATCTCTATTCAATGTTACCACTTTTCCTGCCTTTAATAGTGGGATGTTCTATGATGGGAATCATACTTATCTTATTGAACCAGAAGAAAACTACACTTCACACGTAAGTAGAACTTCAGTTAATCCAGTGTTCAGATACTCAAGGGAGGCAGAAAACAAAAGAAGCCTTATGCTCAGCCTTGCACCTCTAGCTTTGGGACTGGTTACAGGGGGAGTCCTTGTCCTCCCACTCTGAGCAACTAGCCCATATATTGCTCTAAAGGTGCAAAACAAAGGCAGTACATTGAATCTAGTATTTGAGTTCCCAGTATCTAAATACAGTATCAGGAAAACAGGAGGAGGTTTACAGAAGTTTTCCTCCAATAATACATGTCTTAGCTACCCCTTGGTAGCTTTTTTTAAATGACCTCTTGGTCATTTGCCAGTACTGAAAATCAGTTAAAACAATATATATACATATCCGTTTGCATTTCATATTATTTAACTTTAGAAAATTTAGACCCCAATCCAGAAAAACATTTAAGCACGTGCTTAACTTTAAGCATGTGATTAGGCCTGTTCACTTTAAAGGACCTACTTGTATGTTAAATGTGAAATACAGTCTTAAGTGCTTTGCTGAATAAGGGCCTTAATGATCACATCATAATTGGGAGAGGAGGAGAAGAATCTACAATGTGGATAAAGTTCTTTGAGGTTTGATAACCTCCAGTGTTCCATTATTTCCCCAACATATTGGCTTGGTACCTAATGCAAAAGCGTTTCTATCTCCCTAATAGTCACAGGGTGGTTCATTTTATCTTGGCTTAATGCATTTCACTGTTTACTATTTCAGGAGGATTTCCATTTCCACTCTGTTTACAAATCCAGGTTATTTGAATTTCCTTTGGATGACCTGCCATCTGGTATGATGTTTTTAATTCTCTCTTCTTTTAACTTGTGTCTTATTTTGCCAAATTTGTTTATCATATTTGGTTGCTAATCTTCTTTGGGGTTTTACTCTTTTGTTTACTTTAATCTTTCTTTTTCCGCTTAAGTAAAAAAACATATGGGGGAGGGGTGGGGAGAGAAGAAACCTAACAATTAACTCAAACCTCACCTCAACCTTCATATTATTGATATTTTTTAAATAAACTTTGAAGAATTGAATGCTTTATATGCCATTACATATGCAATATGTACTTTACATAAAAAGTCATGGCAACCTAAAGGTTGATGGAAATAATCCTCTAGTTACCAAGGACTGATGAACATCAGTGGCCTCCCCCACTATGAGATATAGGAATGGTCTCAGTCCTATATCTCATACCATAGGAATGGTATAGTCCTACACTCAGACTACTAGTCTGAGTGTAGGACTAGGAAACTGGATTTTCCAAGTTTTATCCTAGTTCTGACTCTTAACATTTCTGCTTCTGTCTTTCCATCTTAAATGACATTGGGGTGTCATGAAGTTTACTTACTTAATTGTAAAGGACTCTGAAGATGGAAAAGAGTTGCATAATATTACTGATGCATCCCCATAAACACTTTATATTATGTATGGAATTAGACAAGGTTTAAAAATCAACTTTGATTGTGAGAAGACAGCTTGGTAGCCAAAGCTGAAAATTCAAACCTTTTAAAGGCATATCCCCATTCTGTCAAGGGTTTATCAGTTTGGAAATGTAGCTTATTCTGGAAGAATGAGACCTGTATTAAACTGCTGATTTCTTCAAGACAATTACAGATGTCTAGTTTATAGTATGGTAGCACTCAGGACTGGGGTTTTGTTGCACTGAATATGGAATATGAGACCTAATGATGAAGTGCATGTTGTGTGGGATGCACTCTGGAAGATGTATTCTGAAAGAGACAGATGTAGTGTGACTACTGAGTTGGCAGCTTGTCTTTCGAAATGGGTTAGTAAAGGATGAGATCTTTTGGAACTAGAATTGTGTGTCTTGTAGGCAAAGGACTTTATCAACAGTGAAACGTTATGTTTTCACAGACTTTGGGAGAAAAAAATAAATGTAATTTTGAATTTTTTATTACTATGAAAAGCATTTTTTCTGCAAGCAGATATCTATCATTTCACCTTCCCAAAAGCCCTTTGACCTTCAAAGTGTGTCAAACTTTCTTTGCAAAAATTGAGACTTTCCATTTGGGGCAGTTTCAGAAAACTCTGTGTTGGTTGAGATGGAGAAATATTGCCATTTGATCACATTGTGGAATACTAATGAAAATAGTATATGGCTACTAAAGAAATGGAGAAACTGCATATGGCACTAATCTTGTGCAACTGCTTGGTAGGATCCCATACATGAATAGGTGAATTGTAACTAGTGAGTTTCATGACAACATGGGATAGACTTTGTCTATCCCCTTGACTGTTCCCTCTGTGATCACTTACATTGTTATAAACCTGTCCTCAGTTTCAGGTTTGTAATGAAAGTTTTAGCAGCTGCAGCAGATTTTATACTAATGAAAAACTAATTTTTCATTATTTTCATTTTCTGGCTATTTAGGTTTCCTTTGCCTTTAGTCTTTAGTTTTATTGTAAGTGTGTATGTAGTTCCCATTGTGTAATATACATATGCTGAGTGGAGATATAAACCACTTAACATGAAATCCAGTTCCCAATGAAGTTAATGGCAAAACTCCCATTGACTTGAATGGGGTCAGGATTTCACTCTGGATCTTCACTGATACATATAGTATCATAACTGGGAGTAGTGGCTTTACAGTGCTTAAACTTTTCTGTCGGTTTCCTTTAACCGATATATTTGCAATTGCTAGCTTGTAATATTTTTGTTTTTTACTTTTTTATTTATTGTGGCAGGACTATTTTGCTAGTCCTGTCCTATAAGACTGTTGTTATAACAAAAAGTGCTTTGCCCTGTACTTTATATTGCCAATATTTCTCTTCTTCTTTATTCCCCCAACTTTTTTGTGGACTTACATGCCTTAAGAAACTTCTAAATTGATTCAAGAATTATTTGTTCTTATCCTTAGTAGGCTCTGTGCATAATTTAAGATTTCCAGTCAGTGCTGCATTATGAATGTACTTTGATGTACCCACAAGTCTTTTACATTGATGGTGGAAAAGCAAAAATTAACAGACTGGGGTGACTTCATATCAGTAGTAACCAAAGCAAATGGCATGATATCTCATCAGTAGCAACATAGCTTTTTATATTCTTCTGTTCCATGGGAATTCAAAAATATTATTAGAGAATAAATTATACTCCTCTGCGTGATGGCCAGCAGATATACCATTTTATGTTATGCACCTGTCAAATATCACTGACTGTGGAGGATTAGGACTTTGAAGAGAGAAAATCCAGGGTTCTTCACGAGGCTAGCGATTCAGTAGGCGGTACTTTTCCCTCAGAGTCCATACTAAATCAGTCAGTGCGCTGGCATGATGATAGGAGACACTATGCCATCAGAGGTGCTGTTTTTCAGATGAGACAAAGTAAATGTTGTGTCGTGATCTTCAGTGGTCATAAAAGTTCGCATAGGACTTTTTCAAAATAGGAGTTATCAAATTCCAACTTGGTTTGTTACATCCTTATTTCTATTTCAATTTCCTTTGTGATTTCAATTGGTCATGGTACTCTTTCTGTGAAGTATTACTATGTGCTGTTACAAAGCTGCTATATTCTACCCCAGATATGGCTTCATTTTTATGGTAGGTGAAAAGATCCTTAAATAGTTTGTAAATTATTAAAGTAGTCTGAGATGCTATATAAATGTAAGATATTTTATTTCACTGAAAAAAAGTTGTAATTTTACCCTTTGTCTTCTGGCGGCCCTACAAATCCTTAAATCAAAAGTTAAGAGTTGGTGGCATGACACCGAAACATGGACTGGATCTACAATATAAGTATAGGTAGGATATATATGAAAGTACTCACAGAAAACAGACAAGTAACAGTAAATTTGAAAGTGGTTCATGTTGATTCATTGTGAGATCTGGGTGGTGGCTCTCAGATATAACAAGACCCCCCGTTAGCTGACCCTGGCCGTGATTGAATTAGTCTGATCATCTTCCTATTATTCTCTCGTTGAAGAGTGTGTTACACTTAGCATTTCAGTTATTGTACTGCAGCAAAATGTCTTCAAAAGTATTCACATTTTCTATTCTATAAGAACTGTAAGAATATGTAAAACATATGGTGGAATACAGACCGAGGACCCAACCCTGCAAACCCTTATGCAGGTGAATAACTTCACTCAGATGAGTAATACCATTTGTTTCAAATGTTTCATGAGTGAAGTTATGCACATGCATAAATTTTTGCAGGATTGGATCTTAAGCGAGTACCAGACATTGTCTGATGAGAAAGTTTATAAGTAGAGATGGGCAAATTTTTTTTGGATGAATAGTTAATTCACCAAAAGTGCAGTTTTGTGAACAGAAAGTATTCATGAATTTGGGTCAGATTTGGCAAATAATTTCGCCCAGGAAGAAAAGAACATTTTTAAAAAGTCTAAATGGAATGACATTTTGTTTCAGAATTTAGCTAGATTTATTCTTTGTTTTAAAAACAAACAAATGAAACAACAACAGACAAGAATTTCATTCTGGATTGAACAAAATGTATTTTTTGACTTAAAACAAAAAACTTTCAGTTTTACATTTCAGTGAGGAAAAAATGAAAAAATTCGATTCTGGTTGTCCTGGAAAAAAAACTATTTTGGATTTTTTTGTTTGGGCCATGAAACCAAAAAATCAGTTATTCACTCAGCTCTAACAATAAGTATAGCATCTGTGACTGTGCTTTGCTCATACCCCATTGTGGGAGATGAGCTCTTATGATCTGAATTATCACTAGAAACTCTTGATGACTACATCCTGATGTCCTATGGCTAGATGTAGTTCAGTGAAACATGCAGGGTCCACTTTGAGTTTTAAGTCTTAGCAGCCATTGCCATCCTTTCACTTTCTGAATCTGTATTGCTGTTTTATCCTGGTGTTACGATCCACGTGTACAAATGCAGTACTTGGTATAAAGTATATGCAGTATGAGCAGAATTGGAGATGTTGGAAATGTTTATAGCCAGATGTGAACACAGATGGTTTGGGATTTCATTACAAAACCAAACCTTGAGTGCAAAGATATGTAAGTTGGAAGTGCCTAATTTTGCACAGCCCCACATGCCTCTTTACCAGCTTTGCTAAAATGACTCTGGAATACGGAAAAACAGTTCTCAGCCCTTCGTGATTAGTACTTCCAAAAGTTAAAGAAAGAGAAGGGAAATTAGAATATTAAAGAGGATATGATATAAAATGAGAGAGATTGCTGGAACTTTCATGTAGTCCAGGCCTGCACAACATGCAGCCCGGGGGCCGCATGCGGCCCACGTGGGCTCACTGTGTGGCATGTGGGGGGGTGAGTAGGTGGGCTCACTGGGCAGCCCAAAATCTGGGACTGTGTCCGTTGGTCCTTTTTGCTGCTTGTCTCTGGGCTGGGGGTTGTCCCAATGCTGCAAAGAGGGTGTTCCCAAAGGAAGGTGCTTGCTTCTAACCCCCGAGGCCGTCAGTATGTCTGCTCTTCTCTAGTCAGCCCACTTGACAAGTTAGATTGTCCTTGGTCTGGTTCCCATACCCTCTCCAAGGGTTGCAGCTGTCTGGAGGTGCCTGCCTTCCACGCCTTCCTCATTCACACCTTCCTCATTCAACAGGGCAATTGAATACAAAGTGGGGGGAAGATCTTATTCTACTTCTAGCAAAAAGACATTTTTCTTTTACCTTAATTATACTACCTTAGGGGCCCGCTATAACATATTACCAAGGTTCAATACAAAGTCATATAAAAGTTATACAAAAATGCATAATGCAGAGATTTATCTACAATTGCATTGATTGATTGTTGTGTGCAGTAATATGTTATAGCAGGCCCCTAAGGTAGGGGGATGAAGAGGGGTGTGATGGTGGGGCCGAGCGGGGAGGGGCGGGTCCTATTTTACTGCTGTGATCTGGTCACCCTATGCACGCTGTTTCTTTCCCCCTCTACAGGCTTCCACACCCCAGCGCTGGGGAAGGAGGGGTTGTTTCTGCGGGGCGGGTGGCACTGGGGGGGGAGTGTTTCCACGGGGCCGGGGGGTTTCGGCCCTCAGCTGTTTTCTTTGGAGTAATATGGCCCTCGCCGCTTTACGAGTTGTGCAGGCCTGATGTAGTCTCACTGAAAGGTGATTAAACGGATATGCAAAACCTATAAAAATGTGAGAGTTGTTAATACACGAGAAGGAAAGTGACTTCTGTCTATAATGGACACCGTTGAAACAAGGAATAAGAATCTAAAACTAAAGAGGGAAAAGTTCAGGTTGGATATTAAAAATGGTGAGTCCTTGTGTTTTGTTTAGCTTATACTGTACCCATCACTGGGGTTTATGAACACTTAGTAAAATGAGATTTGGCAAAAGAATAAACTTCTCAGTGCTCATGATTAGAAGTTTAAAAAATTAAAGATCTAGTGGGGTTAGTGTGGGGTAATATCATACTGACGGTGGGGATTCTAAACATCCCAAAAGGTCTCTCCCAACTCTAACATGTATTACCCTGTGAATATAGTCACCTTAAAGCATAAATTAACACAAAGAGAAATCAAATTGAATTAATGTAGCCATTGCAAGTGTGGCTGTTTCCTGCATTCCGGAAAATATGATTCAGTTCATGGTAGCACCATACTAATAATATTCACTATACAGTATTTGGTGAAATTTAGTCTTTGAACATCATTACACCTTCTGAGGATGAAGTCCACAGAATGGCTATATTAGCAGACCTGCATTATTAATAGCAGAATTTGTATAATTTCTTTGCTGTTGAGATAAGTAACTGCAATGTTGCCTCCTTTCTAGAAGAAGAATTGAAAAATGAAATCATTATCAGATCTAATTCACAGAAAATGAAAATATCCATATTGTGTTCATGCTTCTCCAAGGTTATGGAGTGAAGTGATGTATATTTTTTTGTGAACATTAGATTTATTTGGCTTTGTTTTCCACTTAGAATTCTGGCAAATGAACACCACATCACAGACATTTGTTGTAAAGCCAAGACACAAAAGGAGTAAAAGGCAGGTATGTGCCCGTACAATTTCTAAAGAATGTGCCACCAGACTTGGTTTGCAGCTAATAAAGGAATTTCTCCAGATAAAGTCCTATTGCTCCTGCTGTTTTAGCATGAGGCCTACATAAATAAATAAAAACAGTTGCAAAGGCAGTATCTAACATCTGGGTAACATTGCTGGAACCTGCTGACGAAATCCCTTCTTAGGCACTAAGCATCTGCATTGTATCATGCAACCACGAGCTACTGGAAACGCAATTTGAAGAGAACGAACAGATATCCCAAATCATGCTGATGTTGTCATGCTCTGCCATGCCTTTCCCTCTTGCAAACCTTGCAAACTTTAGTAATCTGTTATTACTGGATTGCCAGACCACAACATCTGGGGATTATGATGTTGTTGTTACCTCTAGAATGAAATGATCTTTGTTCTTTAATTGAAGTTAGAAATACTGTACCAATTTGAAATATAGTGTTTGGTTCCTTCATTGAAAAGAAAATTGCATTTAATAAAGTAGCTGCAAGTCATGTGAAAGGAAAGCAGGACAAATTAAAATGTACTATTATAAACTGAGAGCACCGTTCTTGTTTATTATGATGAGAGGTCATTAATTGTGGACATTTATCTTAAGTATAAAAATATAATATAGATCCTTTATTTTTGGGATGAGTGTTATGACCAGGTAAAGAAACAACTATCTATTCCACAAGATTCACTAAAGTTCAGATTTGTAATGTGCTCTCAGTAGATACTCCTTGTAGCTTTTATTTAAAAAAAAGTAAATCTCCCATAGCACAAAGAGCCATGTAAAATATATATGCCACATTTTAAATTTGTTCTGATAATACGGATATGCATTTAGTGGCACACAGTCAGAGGGTATGGCAAGGCAGATATAACACTCTTTGGAGTTTGCAAAAGTTCCTTCGTTCTCTTCAGTCTGATTTTAGACCTGGGCATGGCACAGAGACGGTGCTGGTCTGTTGATGATGGACAAACGTAATGTGTCCGTATTGCGTTTTACATCTGCCAGTACCTCTGACATCACGGATCATGAAGGGTATGTCTACACACCAATTAAATGTGCACAGCTGGCCTGGATCAGCTTACTTGGGGTCGTGGAGCTCAGGCTGTAGGTTGTCCACCACTGCTCTATTTACTGCTTAAGTGCAAATTAAGCAGAGCACACAGACCTGTTTGCCAACCTCAATTTGGAATATATGTTAATAACACTATACAGTGGAATTTTATAACTTCACATATACATGCCACACATATTTTATCAGAACAATATTGATCACCAAATTATGATTTTCGAATGATACCTTACAAGACATACATACTACAAAGATTATTACAACAGTGTGTAGGGTTTGGGCAAAGGGGTACATTCTGTCACAGTGTGAGAAGGTGCAAGCAGCAGAAGAGGAAGATGATTTCAGCAGCAGCTGTTCGGAGGGAGATGAGAAGGGTGGAGACCAGTGAGGAGAAGGTGGCATTACGTGACCTTTTATGAGCACTAAATTCACATAGAAATATATACTTGTATTGATATTATGCTATCATGATTATCTCCATGAGTATGATACATGCACAAACACATCCCAGAAGAGAAGCAGGGATTGAATGAAAAACAAGACTAAATGGCTCAAAGAAAAGATAAGCGCATATTCACTGCCAAATTTGCGTTTCCAGAAAAAAAACAGGCAAATAAAAAAAATGGGTCACATAAATAACTTTTGTGAAATTCACTTTACATCAGATAGTGCTAGAGGGATTGTCTGACTTTTCATAAACAAGAAGTACCGTATGTACTCGTTCATAAGCTGAATATTTTTGGCAAAAAAGTGAAGCATCAAAGAGCGGGGGTCGGCTTATAAATGGGTCTACACCAAAATGTGATGATTTCAAACTCTATGGAATCATTGAATTGAATATCTAATACATTGTCATTTTGTTTACCTGGAGCATCCGCAGGCACGGAGCCCCTCAGCTCCCTGTGGCCGCGGTTCGCCATTCCCAGACAATGGGAGCTGCAGCAAGGCCACATTGGCTGGGAACGGTGAACTGCGGCCACAGGGAGATGAGGGGCTCCATGCCTGCAGACTCTCCAGGTAAACAAAACATCCTGACTCACCAGCAGCTTACCCTGACGGGCCAGGAGCCAAAATTTTCTGACCCATTTATTGATGTCAATACTGCAGCCTTTTAAAGTTGCAAAGCCTTTGTTTAGTGGACTAAATTGGCTTGAAATGAATACTAAAAGAGCAGTGCTGCAGATCTGCATGACATTTGACCCATGCATTTCACAAAATGCTACACCTTACATGCCAATCAAAAAAAATACAATGAACGATAGTACTTTAGCACTGGTGTCAGTCCGCTACTGTGTAATTTGATCTCTTCATGCATTTCTACAAATGGACCTCGTAAGTCTCGAGCCAATATGAAAATATGATGTGCAAAATCAATGGAATCGCTAATAAAATTTAAATAGCCTGTTATCGCCACAGACATGCTAATCTACAGGACTGCTTTGAAATAAACAAAGAACAATAATAATTTGAAAGTGATAAAGCAGGTGACATTCCTATATAAAGTCCTACAAAATCTATAACTATAATAATAATAATCTATTTTCATACTCGTATTTAAAAAGGAACAACAGTGAAATCAAAAGAAAATGGTCTGCTTATCACGCAGCGTTCAAATTTAAAGTAGCTGAATATGCAGAAGCAAACAATAATTGTGCTCGTGAATTCTGTATCAATGAGAAGCAAGTAAGAGAATGGTGAAAAAATAAAATACAAAAAGACATGCCAAGAAGCAAGAAAAAATGTCCAACAAAGTGCACTTCATTTCCTGAGCTGGAGAAAGATCTCAATAATTGGGTTCATAGAATCATAGAATCATAGAATCTCAGGGTTGGAAGGGACCTCAGGAGGTCATCTAGTCCAACCCCCTGCTCAAAGCAGGACCAAACCCAATTAGATCATCCCAGCCAGGGCTTTGTCAAGCCTGACCTTAAAAACATCTAAGGAAGGAGATTCCACCACCTCCCTAGGTAACCCATTCCAGTGCTTCACCACCCTACTAGTGAAAAAGTTTTTCCTAATATCCAACCTAAACCTCCCCCTCTGCAACTTGAGACCATTACTCGTTGTTCTGTCATCTTCTACCACTGAGAAGAGTCTAGATCCATCCTCTTTGGAACCCCCTTTCAGGTAGTTGAAAGCAGCTATCAAATCCCCCCTCATTCTTCTCTTCTGCAGGCTAAACAATCCCAGTTCCCTCAGCCTCTCCTCATAAGTCGTGTGCTCGAGCCCCCTAATCATTTTTGTTGCCCTCCGTTGGACTCTTTCCAATTTATCCACATCCTTCTTGTAGCGTGGGGCCCAAAACTGGACACAGTACTCCAAATGAGGCCTCACCAGTGCCGAATAGAGGGGAATAATCACGTCCCTCGATCTGCTGGAAATGCCCCTACTTATACAGCCCAAAATGCCGTTAGCCTTCTTGGCAACAAGGGCACACTGTTGACTCATATTCAGCTTTTCATCCACCGTAATCCCTAGGTCCTTTTCTGCAGAACTGCTGCCCAGCCATTCGGTCCCTAGTCTGTAGCAGTGCATGGGATTCTTGCGTCCTAAGTGCAGGACTCTGCACTTGTCCTTGTTGAACCTCATCAGATTTCTTTTGGCCCAATCCTCTAATTTGTCTAGGTCCCTCTGTATCCTGTCCCTACCCTCCAGCGTATCAACCACTCCTCCCAGTTTAGTGTCATCTGCAAACTTGCTAAGGGTGCAGTCCACACCATCCTCCAGATCGGTGATGAAGATATTGAACAAAACCGGCCCCAGCACCGACCCTTGGGGCACTCCACTTGATACCGGCTGCCAACTAGACATGGAGCCATTGATCACTACCCGTTGAGCACGACCATCCAGCCAGTTTTCTATCCACCTTACCGTGCATTCATCCAGCCCATACTTCCTTAACTTGCTGGCAAGAACACTGTGGGAGACTGTATCAAAAGCTTTGCTAAAGTCAAGAAATAGCACATCCACTGCTTTCCCCTCATCCACAGAGCCAGTTATCTGTGGGTTGTTGAATGTCAACAACATGGGTACATTGTCACGAGAACTGGAATTTGTCTGCGTGCCCTGCAAATGTCGAAAGATGACAAAGTCAGTAAAGCCATCAATGTTTGTCACATCAGCGGGTTGGTGTACTCGCTTCATGAACCATCATGGTCTCTGTCTTCGTCAGCGAACAAAGATAGCGCAAAAGCTGCCGAGAGAGCTGGAAGAAAAAATCGAATCTTTTCAAAGGTTTATTATAAAATATTGAAAGGAATATGCATTTGAACTGTCACAAATAGGAAATATGGACGAAACACCGATGACATTCAATCTCATGAGCAATAGATGTTGGTGAAAAAACAGTTTTAATTAAAACCACTGGCCATGAAAAAATCCATTTTACAGTGGTTTTATCGTGTTTGGCAAATGGATCAAAGCTCCCTCCTGTTGTTATTTTTAAAAGAAAAACCTTGCCTGAAAACATGAAATTTCCTGCTGGTGTCATCATACATGCACACAAAAAGGGATGGATGGATGAAAATGGGACTATTGAATGGCTGGAAAAAGTGTGGAATAGGAGACCAGGAGCACTTTTCAAGAAACCTGCTATGCTCGTTTGGGACATGTTCAGGGCACACAAGAGGGATGAGGTGAAAAATGTGGCCAAAAATATGAAAACTACTTTGGCTGTAATACCTGGAGGCTTAACTTCAGTTCTACAACCGCTTGATGTCTGCCCGAACCAACCCTTTAAAGACCGGCTACGCAAAATGTGGTCTGAATGGATGTGCTCAGGCATGGCGAAGTTGACAAAAGGTGGGAATCTTATGAAGCCCAAAATCAATCTGGTCGCCCAGTGGGTCAAGGACGTGTGGGTGTCCATTCCCTTGGAAATGATAGAAAAATCATTTCAGAAATGCTGTATCAGGAATGGACTTGACGGGTCAGAAGATGATGCCATATTTGATGATGACACAACAGAGGCTGATGATGAGAAGGAATCTGAGTCTGAAGATGACACTGCCGACATCTACGATGACAATACAGGTGCAGCTGTGGCTGAAGCCGAGTTTAATGAACTGTTTGGTGAATCAGAGACTGATTCAGACTTTGAAGGATTTTAAGACTTTTTAAAGTCTC
The DNA here is from genome assembly GCA_033296515.1 of Macrochelys suwanniensis. Classification (NCBI taxonomy): domain Eukaryota; kingdom Metazoa; phylum Chordata; order Testudines; family Chelydridae; genus Macrochelys; species Macrochelys suwanniensis. The sequence continues at coordinate 41,762,770 of CM065776.1, forward strand.
ATATTGTTCTAAGTTACTTGTTTTAAATATCGACTGTAATTTTGAAGGTGAATACATATTTGTTCAGTTATTATTATAACCACAACAGGTTTTTCGTTAGATTACATTAAAATAATTCTAGCAAAACTTTTGAGTGTTTCTTGTGACGCCAACTTTTAAAATATAGCAGGGGTCGGAAAACTTTGGCTCCTGGCCCGTCAGGGTAAGGCGCTGGCGGGTCGGGACGTTTTGTTTACTTGGAGCGTCTGCAGGCACAGAGCCCCTCAGCTTCCAGTGGCCACGGTTTGCCGTTCCCAGCCAATGGGAGCTGCAGGAAGTGGCGCCAATTTATCCACATCCTTGTTGTAGTGGGGGGCCCAAAATTGGATGTAGTACTCCAGATGTGGTCTCACCAGTGCCGAATAGAGGGGAATAATCACTTCCCTCGATCTGCTGGCAATGCTCCGACTAATGCAGCCCAATATGCCATTAGCCTTCTTGGCAACAAGGGCACAATGTTGACTCATATGCAGTTTCTCGTCCACTGTAATCCCCAGGTCCTTTTCTGTAGAACTGACGCTTAGCCAGTCAGTCCCCAGCCTGTAGCAGTGCATGTGATTCTTCCGTCATCTGCACTTGTCCTTGTTGAACCTTATCAGATTTCTTTTGGCCCAATCCTCCAATTTGTCTAGATCACTCTGGACTCTATCCCCACCCTCCAGCATATCTACCTCTCCGCCCAGCTTAGTGTCATCCGCGAACTTGCTGAGGGAGCAATCCATTCCATCACACAGATCATTAATGAAGATGTTGAACAAAACTGGCCCCAGGACCGACCCCTGATGCACTCCGCTTAATACTGGCTGCCAACTAGCCATTGATCACTACCCATTGAGCCCAACAATCTAACCAGCTTTCTATCCACCTCATAGTCCATTCATCCAATCCATACTTCTTTAACTTTCTGGCAAGAATACTGTGGGAGACCGTATCAAAAGCTTTTCCCTTGTTGATGTGGCAAATTAAGATTTGTTTCCAGTTGCCCTTTAAACAGCTATTGTTTGTTAATCTTTCTGCAGGTTCATCAGATTTCACGTAAAGTTGAGCAGGAAACAAAATACATTGAGTTAATGATTGTGAATGATCATCTAATGGTAAGACTTGCGTACTTCGCTATTTGAAATACATCAATAATTTATGATTGTCTTACCTGCCTTGAAGGCATAAACAATAAAGTACACCAATGATCTTATTAATACAGTTTATGTCCTAAAGACGGGGGGCTGATTCTGATCTCACTTATATCATTGTGTGACTCCAGTGAAGTTACTCCTGATTTTCACCAGCATAACTGAGAACAGAATTAGACCTAAAAATATACAGAACAAGAATTTAACACAGAGTGACCTGCTGTATATCTGACTCCAAGCTGATGGTACATTATATTTACCTATAATAACTAAACAATCTATAATGTTAGTCTGCAGTTTACTAGTGACTATGCGCGGAATCATTGGGGGTTTTTTTGAATGAGAATGCACCTCACTTACTTTGTTACAGGACTAAAGGGCTCTTTAACCTAGTGGAGAGAGGCATAATAAGAATCAACAGCTGGAAGTTAAAGCCAGATAAATTCAAATTAGAAATAAGGCACAATTTTTTAACAGTGATGGTCATTAACCACTGGAAAAAATTACTAAGGGAAGTTGTGGATTCTCCATCTCTTAAAGTCTTCAAATCAAGACTGACTGCATTTCTGGAAGCTATTGGTTAGCCAAATGCAAATGATAGGGTCAATACAGGAGTAACTAAACAAAATTCTATGGCATATGTTATACAGCAGGTCAGATTAGATGATCTAATGATCTCTTCTGGCCTTAAAATCTATAGATTTATAATTGTTATGCTTCCCTAGGCTTTTTTCAATTATGAACACCTTCTCCTAAGCCAGGGGTAGGCAACCTATGGCATGGGTGCCAAAGGCGGCACGCGAGCTGATTTTCGGTGGCACTCACGCAGCCCAGGTCCTGACCACCGGGTCCTGGTCTGGGTGGCTCTGCATTTTAATTTAATTTTAAGTGACGCTTCTTAAACATTTTAAAAACCTTATTTACTTTACATACAACAACAGTTTAGTTATATATTATAGACTTATAGAAAGAGACCTTCTAAAAACGTTAAAATGTATTACTGGCACGCGAAACCTTAAATAAGAGTGAATAAATGAAGACTCGGCACACCACTTCTGAAAGGTTGCCGACCCCTTTCCTAAGCAATGCCCACATTTGCAAAGATACCCATCAAGTTCTAGAAGGAATACATGGCTATCCCTAAATAATTTAAATAACAGCTTTATTCCTTTGACGGCTATGTTGGGTGAGCATAGCAATAATGTCGAGGGTGACAGTGATTTCTATTTCACAACAGAAGATGGTAGTTGATGTTCAGAATTCTCCTTATTATAGTGGTTGTGTTTGAGCCAGAAGAGCAGGAGCCATTGCCTGCTACATGATATGCCCATCTGAACACAGCTGTTTCCTGTTTAAACTTTTGCACATTAATTTTCTTGTAGGTTAAAAACATTTGGTAAAATGTCTATTCACGGAATAAACACAGTGATTATTTCATTTGCCTACACTGTGAACCTGGGTACATATTAGAAAGAGGTATTCATTATATTTTAGGCAGTACACTTAATGCTAATGCTCTTGCACTTACAACACTATCTGAACTCTGAGCACCTAGTATCTTTTTAAGGGTCACACGTTATGTCGCTGAATGTCCAAACAATTAGAATTAGATAATATGCTAGCATATATGTCTGTTTAACTTGCCTTTTTCCTGTTTTTGCTGAGTCCACAAAAAGCAGTGCCTTATAATTGCTGAATTCCTGCCCAGCTGAGTACGTACTGTTATGCCATGCTACAGCGGCACAGCTACAGCGCTGCAGCTATGCTGCTGTAGGCTATAGTATAGGTAACTAGGCCAACGGAAGTATTCTTCTGTTGACCTGGCCAAGACTACACTGGGGTTTAGGTCGGCATAGCTACGGCTTTTTTCACATCCTTGAGCGGTGCAGCTATACTGATCTAACTTTTAAGTGTAGACCAGACCTTAGTGATTTCCCAGACATGATAAATCAGTGTTCAAATCTGTCTGTTTAGGGTAAGCAAGCTGTTCCCAGGGCTCATTGACTCTGCAGTACTTCTTGCTTAATGTTCTCATTTTATATCCTATAGAACATAAACTGTGACTATGGAACTTGGACAGAACCATCAAATACTGGAGAATTCTAAATGGATGTAACTTTACCCACAGGCAGTTTCCTAGCTCTGACTCTAATCTGTGATGGATGTATCTTATGGTAGCTGGAAAGAAATTGTCATATACAACATGCTCACTGTCTGGTCGTTTAGACCCAAACTTTGCCTTACCATAAATTTTGTATTGCCTGGTTACGGTAATGCATAAAAATTCACATTGTTTGTTCATTTCTCTATGATGGAGAGATGGATTTAAATTGAAAACAAAACAAAAACCCCCAATACAATTTCCCTTGTTAGGCAATCATCTGAAAACAAAGAGTGAGTGATCAGTGCTGAATCTTCAGCAGCAGTTACTCCTAGAGATGTGCTCACGTAACTGGGTCACAAACAAGTAAGCCAAATGTCTCCATGCGAAATTTTGGTTGGAAAATATCAGTGTTTGCTGAAAAGAACAAAAATGGTCTGAAAATACATTTTATTTCCTGTCTTTTACTATTGATTCTGAATAATTAGCATGTATATAGAATATTTCATCTGTAGATCTTAAAGCCTTTGTAAATGTGGGTAAGCATCATTATCTTAATTTCAAAGATAGGTAAATGGAGGTATAGGGAGATTCAGGACCTGATTTTCAGAATGGGCTAAGCATTGTCAGAGCCACTTATTTCTGTTGAATTTGTGGAAGCTCAGCACTCCTTGAAAATGAAACTGTATGTGATTTTGCACAAGGTCACACAGTAAATCAATGGCAGAGCTGAGACCTGAACCCTGAAGTGATGAATTAAAAACAAAAGTGAAAATGCAGATAACAGTGTCCAGTGTCTTTGAAAAACTTCTCAAAATATAACCGAAAATAATGTTTAAATAACTACTACATTTGTGAGAGAAGATGGATGAGGTAATATCTTTTATTGGACCAACTTCTGTTGGTGAAAGAGACAAGCTTCTGATCTTACACAGAAGTTGGTCCAATAAAAGATATTGCCTCGCCCACCTTGTCTTTCTAATATCCTTGGACCAACATGGCTACAACAACACTGCAAACAATAGGGAAGATACAATTTTTGTAATATTTCTGCATGTCCAGTGCATGGTAACAAATTAGCTTTGGCTGAGGTAAAATATTTCTTTTAAAAAGCTCTTCTGTAGTGCAGCTACCAGTACTGAGATATTTTTGGAGTTTAGTTTTTCTAAAGGGTTTTTTAAATATTCTAAATTCAGAACAAATAACTTTAAAAATACCATATAAGGCCACAGCCCTGCAAAGATGTACCCAGTTTTTGCCTCCTTCCTCATAGCAGGAGAAGGGTAACCTGCTGAACCCTCTGAGCTTGAGGAGTCATTGGGAAAAGGGCCTGCAGTAGGAGAAGCTGGCTATGGCCCAATAGCTGGCCTAAGTTACAACCTCAGTTCCAAGGAGAAAAGCTGGGAGGACTCCAATCTTAAGGAGAGACAGAGAGACTACCTAAATTACAACCCCCTGTCTTCTTCCTTTCCGACATCTGTCTTGTTCCAATTGCTGGATGCCTTAAAAAAAAAAAAAGAGAGAGCTGGTCCTCTTGCAGTTGTTGCTGCACCCCTCATATGCAGATTTGGGAGGGTAAATGTCCCACAGTGGTTTGTTTATGCTCTGCTGTTAAGATTGAGAGAAGGAGACACAATTTTTTAACGTTCCAATCAGCGCAAAAGATAAGCAGCTTGAGCACAGCTTCTGCTGTTGATAGATTCATCTTTTGCTTTGTTTTTCAGTCAAAATTATTTTTCAGAAATATGTTTCTAACTGGTCTGTGTTTGTTTTTCAGTGTAAAAAACATAGATTATCAGTCGGCCATACGAACAGCTATGCTAAATCAGTGGTGAACATGGCAGATTTAGTAAGTATTACTCAGCTAAATGCTTTTCTAAATGTGTTGTGAACCATGTGGTTGTAGTGCCGATAATTGTAGGAAATGTTATTTCACAGATATACATGATATTGATTTATGTGATATTTCAGATATTTATTTAGGCCCCAATATAGCAAGGTACTTACGCATGTGCCTAACTTTAAATAATTCCCGTGAATTCACATGCTTCAAGTACCTTGCTGGATTGAGGCCTGAATGAGTTTTTAAAGCACATCTTATTCAGAAAACTACCCAGAAAGGGTAATGTATTGACTACAGCTGCTGCCAGAAAAGTGTCTACAACTAAAATGTACTAAAATATATAGAGATATTGTATGTTTTATTCAGCCTTTAAGAAATTCGAGTTCATATTATTTTATATGGGGCAGGAGAATATAGGTAGCTGTTGGGGCTATAACTCGCACAGCAGATGGCTAGTGTACCCAGAAACATTTCCAGGATATGCAAATAAAAAATAGTATTCCCACTGTTGAAATCCTTTGGTCTTGAACACCATGGTTCCTGATAAGTCACTCAGTCTGAAGATAGGCACTGCTGAAGAATTCTGTAACAGTGGAAGTGGTCATGTCTCCCTGGTACAGATACCTGTTGCATATATCTGTTGAGGAGTATAGAGCTCTGTTGTGTAAGTAAGGTATGTTGTACACTATAAAATACAGATAAACCCTGATTTTTCCGAACCTAAATCTTTGAGTTATCCAGAATTCTTGTGTCGTCCATTAGAGATTTGTATCAAATCTCTCAATTTATTCTTACAGAGGTTTTAGAGTCCCAGAGATCTTTGCAAGTCTCAGATCCTGCCAGGAGCTCTTTGCAGGTGGACCCTTGTGGTCATGCAGAACTGCTTACTGGGATGTGGCCTAAAATCTGGATTTTAGCTATACTACTTCCTGTTTAAAAAAGAAAGTTGGTGAGCCTCAGGGTCCAAAATGTTCATTATTACAGACGTAAGTTGTTACAAAAAAGGGGAAAAGAAGCAACTATATTCTATATGATATAATATATTTGTTCATTTTGTTAATGTACTAGATATATAAAGAACAACTTAACACCAGGATAGTATTGGTTGCCATGGAAACCTGGGCTACTGATAACAAGTTCACCATATCTGAAAACCCATTGGTGACTCTACGTGAGTTTATGAAATATAGGAGAGATTTTATCAGAGAGAAAAGTGATGCAGTTCACCTTTTTTCGTACGTAACTTCGTATGCCATTTTATTACTATTTTTTCATTCCATGGGGAGTGCTTTATTATTAGTGGCTGAAACATTTCCTTTCTATGGTGTTATGCAGTGTACAGTAATCCTGACAATAGTGCGTAGGGACAGGGAGGTGGGAGGGAGGTTAGAACAATGTAACTAATCATGTAACTAGACACTACTCTCATGCTAGTTTCAATATATTAAACACAAGCCGCATGTGCTGTGAACTCCTGTTGTCTTGTGTAATTACCTGCCAACACAGCTGCCCTGATTGATAGTGCATGGTACTCTGTTGCAATAGAATACTGACAGTGGGCCACTCACATCATTCATTTATAGCAGAACATTGTAACCAATGTGGAGTTCTGCTTAAAAGCCAATGGCACAATATGTGCCAGTAGATATTACTCAGTGCCCTGCATACTGCAGGATTACTGCGGTTCTCTGTTCCCTCAAAATACTTTGTTCTCAAGAGACAAGTGCACCACAACGATCATAAGCTGAGTATCATTACTGGGAGGAATGTTTCTGTTCTTCCCTAATTATCTGAATTGTTTTGGTAGAGTAATTAATGTAATACAACCTAACAGAAAAGAGAAAAGGGTGGACTCTTGGTGAGAGACTGGATTGGGCCTCAGTTCCCTGTTTTGCCACAGACTTTTTGTGTGACCTTGGTCAAGTCACTTAGGGCCCAATCCCACAGACGTTTAGGCATGTGCTAAATTAGTCCATCTGACTTTATATGAGTAAAGTTAAGCATGGTGCATAAGTTTTTGTAGGATCAGGTTTTTAATCTTTCTGTGCCTCTGTTCACCATCTGTATAACTGGGGTAAAATACTTTCTTTTCTCCACCCTTTGTCTTGTCTGTTCAGATTGTAAGCTCTTTGGGGCAGGGTCTGTCTCTTACTGTGTGGCTGTGGAACACTTTATTCAGTGCGGCCCCAATCTTGGTTGGAGCCTGTACGTGCTACTATAATACAAATAATAACGTCTGAGAACATTAAATTCCTAGATCATCTAGAAATAGCAGATCCAACAATTACATCTTTTTAGAAAGGATACAAGCAGTGGAATTGAGGGATCGGGATGGATGGTTGTGTGGTGACCCCATGTGGCCTTGGAATCTGTGAATCTATGAATCCCCCTGTTCATTCCCTTCTGTCATGGCCAAGGGAAACAGGCTTGCCTGCACAGCCCTCAGCATGCTCCCATCTACAACTCTAATGAAATCTCATGCCTCAGGGCTTCAGCCAGTCATCTGCAGAGGCTAGGAAGGATTTTTTTCCCCTTGACACATAATTGGCCCGATGTATTGTGGGTTGGTTTTGGTTTTTTTCCACTTTCCTCTGAAGAATCAGTGGTCAGCCACAGCTGAAGACGGGACATCAGTCAGGTTGGACCAGTGCTCTGAGGAGGTTCAAAGAATCCTCTTTGCTAATGATCCCTGGCTGTTGTGTCTTTCTCATATGCTTAGGGTCTAACTAAAGTGATTGGGCTTATTATAGGGGTATTTGGTTGAAATTTAACACAAGTGGTCAGACTGTGTGATGTAATGCCTCCTTCTGGCCTTAAACTTTATGAAAATATGAAACTATTTTATAGGGGAGTTTCTCCTTCAAAGAATTTGCTTTTGCATGAGAACAAATATTATTTCTCCTTAGTCTGTTTTGGGAAAGGTTTCCTCGAAAGAATTGTGAAAGCGTCTTTGGTTTTCACAGCTCTCTATTCTGTTTGTGTGCAGAGAACAGCACAATAATTGCAACTGGCATTTGGAAATGAGAGAGGTAACGTAAGAAGTAAACTTTCTTGTTTTGTTTTTTAAAGGGGGAGTCAATTTCAGAGCAGTCGGAGTGGTGCAGCCTACATTGGTGGAATTTGTTCACTATTGAAAGGTGGAGGTGTGAATGAAGTAGGTGTGAATATTCATACTAGCACAAATTGATGTGGTAGCCACAGTGTCTGTGTCCGCACAAGCATTTTTCTCAAAATGTCCCCCTATTGCATGACCAATACAGAACATTAATACAGTCCCAAGAAATAAAGTTCAAAATAGAGGATAAGTCTAAAAGGCAAACGGAATAAGTTTGGGTTTGGGTTCAGTTGAATTTCCAAACTAGAGTCTGCAGCTTTCTCTCCTTCACACTTGAAGCTACTCTGGTAAGAAAAAAATCTTACCTGGCCTATTCTTAAGAGTGTTTTGTCTTCCTTGCTGATCCATTATCCAGCTGCAGTTAAATGAGTCTTCAGTGAAGTAAGAGCCATAAAACCATTGATCTGCTTTTGCTTTAAAAAATCTTATTTTAAAATGTATTAAAAGGTGTGTTTGTGTTTTCAGATTCTTGTGTCAAAACGATTATTATTCCCATCCTGTTTTGTTTCTTTCAGTATGGAAAGTCAGACTTTCTTGCAGTGACATTGGCGCAGTCGTTAGGCCACAATCTTGGCATTTTCTCAGATAAAAGAAAACTACTAACTGGTAAGTTTGTGTTTGTTTTTCTTTCTTTCAAGTGAAGATCTTTATACAGTGGAAGAGTTTCCTCCTCATTCCATTGGAAAATAAGAAATGAAAAGCAAGAATTTTTTTTCTAAGATTGTCAAGATTGCATAGTAACGTGTGTGGTTTTATGGAAGAAAGTTTGGCCAATGTGTACACATAAATTTGAGTCCTGTGCATAGTGAAAAAAGTAAATGTTTCTTTCCATACAGTATTTGGAGGAAATTAGGAATATAGTGTTTTCAGTGTTCTTTTTAAGATGAGAAACATAATATATGTTGTGCAGAGATTTTAAAATTGTCATACTCAAAGTGTGAATTTTAATTTTGTTGTTGTTTGTAGGTGAGTGTAAGTGTGAGGACACATGGTCTGGATGTATAATGGGAGACACTGGGTAAGACATTTCTTTATAGGAACTTCCATGTAACGACGTAAAGCAAATGAATTAACAAATATATCTTTCATGGTTGAGCTGAGCATCTGCTGTGAAAAAGCTGTACATGATTTCGGGCAATATTAAACACTCTTTCAACAGTGAGAAAAGGAACATATTCAATATATGAGAGATTAAAAATGTCAGTTACAGAGTCTAGGCCAAATGCTGCAAACACTTGCACTACAAAAAGGCTTACAAGTTAGAATGGGAGTACTGATTTGCAAGCAGATATTTTCACCGCATGGCTCTGAATCAAGTACGCTAGCAACCCCTTTCCAAGAATATGACCATATGTTTCCCCCCATATTTTGGAAGCAGACAAAGTATTGTATAATAGTCAAAAGCGACTTGAGAAATAAATAACCAACTACCCTATTTCTTTGTAGTTATTATCTTCCAAGCAAGTTCTCCAAGTGTGACATTGAGGAGTATCATGAATTTTTAAACAACGGAGGTGGCGCCTGCCTCTTCAATAAACCATCCAAGGTAATTAACAGCTGATTACTGAGAAAGGGAACAGTGGTCAAGGTATATTTTACTTCTTGCCCTTCCACAATCTTATACATATATTTTTGCTGCCAGAACTCTTGGAAGAAGGAAACTACCCTTTCTGGCCAGGACTCAGAGGGTGAAATTTGCCCTGTGCGAAGGGGTCAGCACAAGACACACACATCACGTAATCCTTATGCTTTAACAAAATCTTGTACAGATTCTTCCAGCATTTTAGACCCTTTCTTTCAGAGCAAAGCTCTTCCTCACAAACACCAGAATAAATCTTCAGTGTAGCACCGAATAATAATTTTAGAGTCTGTATTTTTGGAACAAATGGTTTTGGGTTTTTGTTTGTTTTGTTCTTTTTGCCCTTCTGAAGAAACTGGCATTTGTTGGGTGGACACACAAGATAAGGGCACGCTTTTGATCAGCATTATAGGTTTGGTTCAATACTAATCAATTACTTTGGTAAAGCCATCCTGAAATCAATATAATTAAGAGTATTCTTCAACCCACTTTGGGGTTACTGTTATGGACAGTCAGGAATTGAATGGGAGAAGATTATGTGCCTTGTTTACAGGGCTGGCCCACAACATTATGGCACCTGAGGCGGGGAGCTCAAATGACGCCCCCATGCCCTCTTGCTTGGGCCAAAACTTTGAAAGGTCTCAATTCTGCCTTCTTCCTATTCTACTCCTCTCATGGTACTGCTCTGCTACCTATCCCAATAAAGGAGAACTAACAACTTAAAATGCCTTGTTCAAAAATTTTAAGTAACACTTAACTTTCAAACGCCTGAACAGCAAATGTAACTTTTCTTGTCTGCATAGTAAACACTAGCATTTTTATCTGTTTGAATAATCAAAGTGGTGCTTTCCGTGCCTTCTTGGCTGCAAAGATTTGAACTGTTTCCTGAAGGTCCACAGTCTGGGCCAGCTCATGCTCTATTGAGATGGTTGCAAGGCCAACCAGCCTCTCCTGTGTCATTGTGAAGCGCAGATGTGTTTTTATTAACTTCAGCTTGGAGAAGCTGCGTTCTCCACTGGCAACTGTTACAGGAAGTGTTAGAAGTATGCACAGAGCAAAAAAAGCATTTGGAAAGAGGGTGGTCATCTTATTTGTGCACATCTATTCCAGAACAGCCTTTCGAGTTGATCCTGCTGAAATGTATCTTGAAAAGACTTTCAGTTCATCACCTAAATCACTCGCATCAATATCGCACATGTCATCATGTGTCATCACTGTCTCTAGTGCCCTGCATTGCTGGTGTAGGTCTTCTTCAGGTATAGTGAGGAGTTTTGGAATATCATACAACATCCCAAATATACTCCTGTGTTCCTTGAGCTGCATGAAACTTTCTTCAACTGACTGTATTGCACAATCGAGCACCTGGTTAAAGAATTCAACTTTGAATTGTTGTTTGGGGTCTCTTATGGGATTATCCCGTGCCTCGTAATCAAAATGTTGTCTTCTTCGGTGACTCTTGTATTCTTGAATGGGTGGGAAAATAGTTTCAGTGTGAAGTTCCTCTGCCAACTTCTGTGCACTCTTCAGAATGTTTTGAAATCCCTCATCTGACCGGTAAGACTGTAGGTATGACTTTGCTTTGTCCAGTAGTTCCATTGCTCCAGATATATCAAGGTCAACACCTTGGAGTCTCTTGCTTACAACATTTATTTCAAACAGTATGTCATGCCACAACACTAAGCCACACAGAAATTTGAAGTTATGTATGTTTCTGGTAATTCCATTTCCCTCTGCCACTGTTCTCCCATGAACAGTTCCTGTCATAGCATTATCCTCCATAATGGCAACTATGGCATCATCTATCTTCCCAATTTGGTGTTTGATAGGCTTTATCGCCTCCACTCAACTTTCCCATTGTGTGGCCCTCAGTGGTTTCTGTGTCAGAGAGGATGTTGCTTCAAAATTTGCCATTGATGAGTTGATGCAGAGAAAAATACATAGATGCTTTGAATTACATTAAAAAATTCAGCAGCCTCACTAGAAGCTGATGCTGCATCACGGACCACCAAGTTCAATGAATGAGAACTGCATGGGACAAAAAAAGCTCGAGGGTTTAACTCTCGGATTCGTGTCTGCACTCCTCTATTCTTTCCTTTCATGTTGGCACCATTATCGTAGCCCTGACCCCTGATGTCAGCTATCGCAATTCCCGTATCTTTCAGCTTTTTAAGAAGCACATTTGTCATACCAGCTCCTGTAATATCATCAATGTCAATAAATTCTAGAAAATGCTCTCTGACAGTCACCATTGCAGGGACATTTTCACTAGGTTCCGTTGTTCTTACAAAACGCACCATTCAAGTCATTTGTTCCGTATGGCTGATGTCAGGTGTGCAGTCCAGAATAACAGAGAAATATCTTTCTGACTTCAGATCTGCCACAATCTTCTGTTTGACTTTTGTTGCCAGTAACTGTATGATCTCATTTTGAATTGTTTTTCCTAGGTAGTGGTGTGTGTACATTTCTTGCGTTGTGACTCTTCTTAGATGCTCCTGGAGTACAGCATCAAACTCAGCCATCAGCTCCACAATTTGAAGGAAGTTTCCATTTTTGGCACATACAGCTGATCTGAAGTGCCACGCAGTGCTGGGTTTTGGGTAGCAAGCATTCCCACAATGGCAATGAGCCTTTTCAGAACATTTTGCCAGTAAAGAGACTCTGATGCAATCTTCTCTTGATGCTGATCATCTACGGTGGCCTTTAACCTTAGTCTCATCTCAAGCTCTTTCCACCTATGGAATGCTCTCTGGTGATTTGCTGCCTTCTCATGGCATGCCAGATTTCTAGCCAGATTTTTCCAGGCCTTTGTTCCTGTAGAACCCAATGTGGCTGGAACATTAGGCTGGAAGAGTTTGCAACAAAAACAGTATGCAGCATTCTGGGGTTTTGAGTACATAAGCCATGGCCTCTCCACTTTGTCACCATTGGGGATTTCACGCCAGTAATGTGTCAGATGGAAACTTCTATTTTCATTGTCTTTGGGGAACATGAAGATTTTGCACTTGGTGTGGTCCCTCAGGCTACTGCTCAAGTGGGTCCACAGTACTGGATCATCTAGACTTAAGGAACTAAACTCAGCAGCAGCTGTTTCTTGCGCCTCCACCACACTCTGACCTACACTTTTCTTCAGGAATGTGCATGGTTTCATCCATTTGAGATGGAGATATGGATGCTGCAGTAGCTGCCAGGTCACCTGCACTCTGATTAACTGGAAGATCAGGCATCTCCTCACCACTCACATCCTCACTGGGGCTGGAAGTGTCACCATGAACATTTGTGTGTATGTATCTCAGGAGAGCTCCTTCCTGCTTAGATAGAAAAGCTTCCTCTGCTTTCCTTCTTTTTCTGAATGCTTCCCCAGACGGGCATTTTCTTCTTTCATTCATGACTGCTGTTCTGTGCCAGTTATAGTGGCTGTCAACACTCAGCTGAAGGAGACAAATAAGCAGGCTGGTAGCAGGGCCTAAGTGAGGGAAGATATCATCATCTTAAGGGCCTAACTGGCTCCTACTACTTCAGTTGACTGCCTGTTCTCCTCAAGTGGGTTCAGGGAAGCAGCAGGAAACAGGAAACTCCCTGAGAAGCTGGTGTTAATCAGTCCAGGCTCCTGGGGGGTGCTGGAGAGGTACATAAGAGGCTCCTCTTCCTCTCTCTCCCTGCAGCTCCTGCTGCTTTCTGTTATTCCCTCTCACCTTTTCTCCTGCCTGCCTGTTAGTATCTTGTGCCCTCCTTCCTCCAGCACAGCACTCCACCATCCCTATGCATCTAGAGCAGAGAGAATCCATATGTACCAGCAACAGACACAATTTTCTACACTCTGGGTCCTAGTGCCCCCCCCCACCAATCTGGCACCTGAGGCAGTTGCCTCAGTTCGCCTCATGGGAAGGCCAGTCCTGCTTGTTTATATAGTACACACCTACTGAGGCCAGGGATGTGTTCTACAGTTCAATAAAGTAATCCCCAAGAGTTTTCAGCTTTAATTAAATTGAACTGATACCCTCGTAAAGTTTTGAAAAGGTTCAGGATACATTAGAACAAATTATCTTCTTGCACTCCGCCTATTCAGGTGGGACACAAAATGATGATAAAGGAACACCACAAGGAAAGTCGGTCCTGTGGTATTTCTGATCCAGCTGAAACAGGAAGAGCTGGGTCCTATCACGAAAAAACTTGTGATTGTGAAGTTTCCAGCCCACTTTCCATTCCAGCTTTTCCAATTACAGATGGGTGAAAATTGGTGATTTTAGTTCATAAGGGTTTGGGCAAAAATTTTAAGTGCTGTTTATGCATGTGGGTTCATGCTCCCCACACATCCCCTATTGTTTGCTTGAGTGTCTTAGACCCCAAAACTCATTGTGAAACCACGTTTCACCAGGTTTTGACAGAAACCATCTGTCACCCAGTTCTACTCTACAGGTTCACACGGACTGAGTTTGGCATTTGAAATGGAACATGATACCAAATTTAATTTACTGGGGTTTGGGGTTTCTTTGCAAACATTCTGCATAGTCATAGTTCTGCTTCACTTTGGGCTAATGTCTGTCAGTGTGGATCTCTGGAAACCTCAAGTAACATTGCTTTTGTTTCATCTCCCCCCCTCCCCCGCCACGGCAATTAAGACTTAGCTTCTAGAGCCAATCTGGTGGGTTGGTGCCAGTGCAGCAAACTGCCATGCCGACTCCAGGTACTAGTAGTGTCTTTGATGTATTCTTATTACTGGAAACAGAAAAGATAACATATTTGGTCCCTAGGGGAAGATTAATAAACCAACTACTTCTGAAGTACTTATGACTTTGTCATTAGTCTTCAAAAAGACTGCTTCCCTGGCCTCCTGCTATTTTGCAACAAGTTGTTTTGCAACTATAACTTTTTTAAAATAGTGTTTGAAAAATAGAAGTGACTTTCCAAATGCTTAAAGATACAGAGCAAAAGAAAAATCAAAAGGATGGAGGGACAGTATTCAGTGGACCAAATTCAACTCTGGTGTAACTTCAGTGTTCTGTGGGAGTTGAGTTGTCAGGGCTGCCATTGGCCACACAGTCCCCAGCCACTAGAGACTTCAAACTACATAGAAAGGAAGATGGTAAATTCACGCAGAGAAGTTCAGCATTAACATAACTGCTCTGGCTCTGATTTAGTATGTAAGCATCTGTATAGCTTGTGTAGTCAAGACTTACTTGCTTAAAGTTACGTGCATGCTTAAATACCTTGCTGAATTGAGGCCCCTTAAGCTTGAGGAGGGGGAAAAGGATAGTGGCCAAGGGAGCAATCCAGGCACCTGATCCACCCCCGTCCAAATGGAGACTGGGAACTACTTGGAGTCCCCATAAAGGGGGTGTGTGCACAGTTGGGAGAGGTGAGGTAGTTACCCTGCAGATGGCACCCTTCCTTTCTGTGTTTGGATTTCATCCTTCTACCAATGGAAACAGAAGGGGGAACATCAGGGCACTAATAACTTACATTCAGGTGAAAAACACAAATGATATAAAATGGAAACGTATATTTGCAGCTAGAAATTGAAGGAAAAATCAATATAAATTAGAGGTAAAGAAACCCCTAGCAAAAGAGTCGGCGCCTTTAGGATGGTGGCTTCTGCAATAGGTTAGCTGGTGAACACCAGCTTCGTTTATTGCAGCAGTAGTCAAAACCCAAGGTAGTCAGGATGAAAATCTTGAATCCTTTGTTTATAACTGATGCTATCATCTACAATGCTAATCTTGGGACTTGTGGGGAAACATGCAGACAGGCTAAATTGGCAGTGTTGATTGCCACAAATGCAAAAGAAAACAGGGAGTCCCAAAGCAGGATTTTTATTTCTGCAGTAGCTGGAGGAATAGAGTAAATTTTATGACCAATTGCACAGCTGCAGAATTGCAGTTAACACTAGAGGGGGGCATTGTTCTTCACTTGGATAGTTTATGACTGCAGGTTTGTAGATTTCTCATTATGAGAGAACTGCCTTTATCAAGTAAACAAGAATGAATTTGCTTTTTCTCTCAGCACCACAGTGAAAATCATCTCACGAGGCTCACATATTCAATGCTGTCTTCTCATTTGGATGATTATAAAAGGGAGTACATCTGCAAAGTGTTGTGTGTTTCTTTTAACAGATGTACTTAATGATATACGGGAGAGTCAGCGCTGTTTATTTTGTTGATAGGATGTAACAGTTTCTTGTTTTTGAACACCAGTATCCTTCCTTTTGCAGGTCTGGTTTTTCATATCTCATGACAGATGAGGAGAAATGTTGATTGTTAAATCCCTTCACTGGGTGGATTCTTTTTTGTAACAAAGGGATTTTTAATAGAATGGATGCTCACCATGGCTTTGTTTACTGATTATGCTAATTCACAAAAATACTCCAGTAGAAGTTTTTTGTATCCCTTATCACAATTTAGATTAGTAGCATTTAGATTTTTTTTATAGGATATGAAAATGTGAAAGAAAGAAGTTGAAGCCAGAGTGATCAAGTTGCGATTTAAAACATTGTATCCAAAATCTTTTAAAACAATTTTTTAAAATGAGTGTTTATTTAATTTACAAGTCTTTCAGAGATGCATGCTTCATTCTAGCAAGGAAAGGGGAATACACACCTCTTTACAAGAAGCATAGGGGAAATAAAACCACGTTTCAGGGTGTATTGTCCTACAACATTCCATTGGAAGGTTGATATTAAAATCAAGACCAGCCAATTAAGACCTCCCCCCCCTCGAACAGTGAAAATGTCACCTTGTGATTAATTTAATTTATTTAAAGTCCTGTTGTACAAATTGTACATAGTTAAGAGTTGAGAAGTTTACTTGGGATCTTGGGAAAGATTTGTAGCATTTTGTTTTTCTTAATTTTTGCACTGCAGCTTCTAGATCCTCCAGAATGCGGCAATGGTTTTGTTGAAGATGGAGAAGAGTGTGACTGTGGTACTACTGCAGTAAGTACAACGTATTTTTGATCGGGTATTAATCCAGGAGTCATTGACACCCACAATTTCCACCAACATTAATGAGAGGGGTTCACAGAGAGTGTAGGATCTTTGGAGCAGGAACTGTCATTGATCATGTGTTTATACGGTGCCTACTGCAATGGACCCAGCGTGGCGGCTTCTGGTTTTATATATATATATATATATATATATATATATATATATATATATAGTTAAATAATAATAATAATAATTAAGGCTGCAAAATCAGGCCCTGAAAGATTATTTTTTAATATTTGGAAAATGGTATTAGTATATCAAGAGTTTATAGTGGTCACCATTAAAATTGTCAGCCTTTAGCAACAGATACCACACAGTTATTACAATTATGTCCTATTTTATATACAGGGGAAACTGTGGTATCTCAGACTCTACTATGTGGAAATCCTGATGATTTAGTGGCATGCATATAGTATATATTCTGCTTCACACCGAGTCTGGTTAAAATCTATTTGAGTTTAAAAGCACCTGGTAGCAGTAATGGAGCTTTTGGAGAAATAGGCTTTTCTCTGTAACATTCCACACGTGTGTCTGTTCCCCAGGAGTGTGCCATTGAAGGAGGAGATTGTTGTCATACATGCACCCTGACTGCAGGCTCACAATGCAGCAATGGGCTTTGCTGTACAAAGTGTCAGGTAAGTACAATGCATTTAAAGCGACTTGTGCTGTCATTTATGGGGAGTTAATGGTTATAGGTACAATTGCACATGCATTTTTGCTCTCAGCCCTTGGACCTCCCTTTCTGAAAGTTTGACCCTTAAAACTTATCAATAACAGGTTAATCTAGCTCTGATCTTTGTCTTTTAGATTATAAAATACTTGGGGCAGGGAGTGTGGGCCAAATTCAGAGGTGAGTTTAAGTCTAGACTAATTTACACCTTCTTCCAACCCCAAACCAGTCCAAATCAGTTTGGACTCCTTCTGGACTCCTTTAGACTTACATGTTCAGATGCACAAACCATGTCACTTACGCATCACCTCTGAATTTGCCTCTCTGAATCAGAGGGAGTCTTTGTTGGGGAAAATTTTAGAACAGAGGGTCACAAAGAAGAGTGTAGTAAAAAGAGCAACTAGCAGTAAGGTTTAAGGATGTGTAAGTTAAAGGAGGCCTGCTGTTACTTTAACTTACACCTTCTCCTGGCTCCTTAACATGGGACTTGATCCAGAGCCCATTTAATTCAATGCAAGTCTTTTTATTTAATTTATAGGGCTCTGGATCAGACCCTATGTAAATTACCCAAGCTTAAACTCCCCTAAGGCCTGGTCTGTTCTAAAAAGTCAGGTCATCCCAGCTATGTCACTCAGGGGTATGAAAAACCCACCCCTCTGAGCAATGTAATTAAGCTGGCCTACCCCAATGTAGACAGCGCTCGGGCTTCTTCCGTCAACCTAGTTACTGCCTCTCGGGAAGGTGGATTAAGTACTACAACGGGAGAACCCCTCCCATCACTGTAGTGAGTGTCTACGCTGAAGCACTACAGAGGCGCAGCTGTGCTATTGTAGAGATTTAATGTAGACAGCCTTTTAGACTCATACATTAATCAATAGGCAGAAGTAAGTCAAGTGTCGGTTCCTGAGGGAGTCCAGCTAAACACACTTCTGATTTTCACCTTTTGTCTTCAAGCTGAGAACACTGTTCTAATAAAGGACACTGCTCATCTAATAAATAGTAATAATGTTATCAATGCAGTGTACTTATATGTGAAATTATCATCTTGATCAGTGGGCATTTATGTGTCTGACTCCTGTAGGAGAAATGTCAGTAATAGCTTTGTGCCACATTCTGCCTTGATGTTGGGCTCATCATTAAACACAAAAAAGGTGCAAATTATGCTGTAATAGACCTCATTTTTCTAAGCACATTTCTTTTAAAATGCAATTTAAAAAAACCCAGAAGATGTCTATGAGAAAAATTTTTCAAAAGCACCTAAATGACTTAGCAGCCAAGTCCCATTGACTTTCAGTGAGACTTAGGCTCCCAAATGCCTAAATCACTTTAGAAAATGGAACTACGGGCTGTCTGCCACATCCTGCCAGCCTCTTGCTAGGTGATATCTCTTCAGGCTCTCCTTCGGGAGATAAGCTTCTCTAAGCATATTATGGATCCTGCCACCCTTCCCCAGATACTGCCTTATCAGGGATCTTTTCTGGAGACCAACTTCTTGTCTAGCCCAGGACCTGGGTGTCTCTTACCAGGCTCAGCATGTTTCTTTTCTCCTCCCTGTTTCCTGTCAGAGGTGCCCATTATAAGGCCCAGTTGCCTTTCCTTAAGCCTAATTCAGCAGCAGGTCACCGATGCGTTGGTCCTCACTCCCTCTGAAAGGGCCAATCACCCCGTGACAGGCACTCTTATTCTGGAATAAGTGTGTCCACATGAGGAGTTAATCAGGAACAGCTGCATGTGTACACAAGCCCATAGGCTCCTAATTCACTGAGGCACTTTAGAAAATGTTACCCTATCTGTCTATCTTATCTATCTATTTTTTTCCACATCTGGTAGGGGAGAAAAAAACTAAGCCAGGTGTCAGAAAAAAGTTTCCACTGATGTTAATCAATTTAGCTCTACTAAAGTCAATGAAGCTACACTGATTGCACCAGCTGAGGACCTAAAACACCAGCATGTCAAATCTTATATAAAATCTATGCGCAGAAAGAGAGCACAAATTTAAAAAGTGAACTGTGGTGCGCAGATTAACAGACCAGTCAGGAAAAACTGAGGGCTCAGAAGTGGACCTGAGGCATGTCCGTAACTGGTGACATGACTGAGAAAGAAGTAGTGATGCTTGATTGGCAGACAGGGTGCACAGCACTGACAGTCCCTACTCGTGGGATATTTTGTCATTTCTTCAGGTCATGAGGCTTTTGGCAATGGTAGAAAATGTTTATTCAGAAATTAAGCACCATACGTTCTGTCACTACTAACTTTCTCATCCTTAAATGTATGGATACTTTAGAAGTGGGTATAAAATTATATGGAATCCAACAGTGTTTATGGCCAATTTCTACCCTGATTTACACTGTTATAATGGAGTTACATAGATGTAAATGACCTAACGATCTCTTACTAATGACCTGGGATAGCTGTGCTGGAGGAAGAGAAAATTATAAAAGAAAAGAAGCGTGATCCAGTGGTTAGGTGCTAGCCTCAGGCTCAGGAGGCTCAAATTCAATTCCTGTCCTCCACAGACATCCTGTGTGACTTTGGGCAAGTCATTAGTCTCACTGTGCCTCAGTTCCCTCTCTGTAAAACGGGGGTAAAAGCATTTTTCTACCTCATAAGGGTGTTGTGAGGATAAACATTAAAGACTGTGAGATGCTCAGGTACTACAGTGATGGGAGACATGCGAGTATCTTGGGGAGATTAATAGAAGTGAGAGCAAAATTTGGCCCTTACTTGTAACTGAAAATATAAGGTGATTGTTTTCTTAATCCTGGCAACATGCGTGGAATCTAAACTGAGTCAAAACAGCTTCCCAAAAACAGTTGAAAATTTCCCATTGTTTGATTCCGGTTAAAAGTGTTGAAATGATTATTGCATGAAAAAGCTGGTTATAGAGATACTAAGAATGCGATTTTTCAAACTTGTTTTAGTTTGAATCTAAAGGAGTTGTGTGCCGAGATGCGGTAAATGATTGTGATATTCCAGAAAACTGCACAGGAAACTCCAGCCAGGTAATATTTTAAAATTCGTTCACAAAAAGTGAACAAGTGCAACACATGCACAATCTCAGTCAGTATGAGAGTTATTGTAGTAGTATTGCAAATTGTTTAAACGTTATATAAAAACTACTTCAACTTTAGGGAGAAAAAGTGATAGTGAAAGAAATTTTGAAATGCCACTAATTGCCTTAGATTTATAAATTATTTTTAAGCCTGCTCACTATCTGGATTATCAAGTGGTTATTTTCTCTTTCTGTAGTGTTCTCCCAATATTCACAAAATGGATGGGTATTCATGTGATAGCAAACAGGTAATTATAATTTGGATTTGTATTTTTATTATTTTTATAGATGGGAAAACATATTCCTATAGGTTCTGATCTGAGATCCTTTGAAGTCAGTAGGAGTCTTTCCACTAACTTCAAAGAGACTTGGATCTAGGCTCACAAAGTATTTTCAATTAGAAAGTAGAACCACATTACATGTTAATTAGTCTTTCCATTACATGCAAAATAAACTGAATAATAGTCGTTTACATGATTTGAAAGTGTATTTGACCCAGTTGTGAAAATGTGAAAAAATGTTGTTTTGTGTCTCTTCTGTCTCTTTAGGGTATTTGTTTCGGAGGAAGATGTAAAACCAGGGATCGGCAGTGTAAATACATCTGGGGTGAAAGTGAGTAAACATTATTGTTTCTAAGTTGACTTTCATTGATATAGTGCTAAAGATTCAAATATCTTGCAGACATGCACCTACCTGTAATCATTAAAATCAGTCAAAATTTAGCTGGGACTGTGTGCCATGATATGTACTCACCATGAGACCAGGTTCGATATGTAAAAGAAGAAACTTCTGAACTTTGCCCTTTAGTTTTTTGCCTGGACCCACTTTTAGTATAATTCTTTACTTTTTTATGAAAAGGAGTGGGCAGTTGCTCTGTGATCCTCTATCTTCCTTCCCTCACTTTACTTCTGTCCCTGGCTATTGAAGACCCTTCAGCATAATAACCATTTCTCCAGTCAACGAGTGCTTGGCTTGACACCCTTCAAAGACCATCACTGGTGATCCATGCATAAGTCAGAGGAGGTCACTCAAGAGTTTCTTCTCTCAAGGGACTCAGCAATTGCTTCTGCTGTGCTCCAGATCCCTGCTGGCCCTGGGAGCTTAGAACAAGCCCATAACCGCCCTAGATTGTCATGATGATCAGTTTCTTCACACTGATTGGTATACTTATATTTAGTTAGCAGTTAGGAACGTGTTTGAAACCAAGGCTAGAAAAAATAAATGTTTGCCAGATGTCTTCGTTCATGTCTGATTTAGTGCATATCAGTTTATTTAAACATGTGGAATTTTGTGTGTCGGTTTTATCCTGGCACCTGAAACACCTGTAGAAGAGTCTCCGCACACAGAGCTGCACCCACCGGTTTAACAAAATTTGTTTAAAATCACATGTTTAGTTACATTGATGCAACTTTGTGTGGTGAACACGACAGCGTGTAGAAAATAAGATTCAACTTAGGCTATGTCTACACTAGAGAGCTTACAGCAGCGCAGCTGTACTGATGCTGCTGTAACATCTCTCGTGTAGCCGCTCTATGCTGATGGGAGAGAGCTCTCCCGTCAACATAATTAAACCACCCCCAACTAGCGGCGGTAGCTATGTCAGCGGGAGAAGCTCTCATGCCAACATAGAGATGCCGGTGTGGACAGAGCTATCTGTGTAACCTATGTTGCTTAAGGGTGTGGTTTTTTCACACCCCTGAGCAACATAAATTTTGCCGACATAAGTGGTAGTGTAGACATAGCCTTAGATTGTTAGCTCTTTGGGACAGGGACTATGTGTTATGTGTTTGTACAGCACCTTGCACAATGGGGTCCTGGTGCATGACTAAGGCTTCTAGACACTACTGCAAAACCAATACTACTACTATTACTAATTATAATAAATGTTGTGGGAAATGTCGGCAGCAGCAGGTCAGTCACAGAACAGCACTTGCTGTGCCTGCTATGTCTTGGATAAAGGGCAGGTCTACACTACCCGCTGGATCGGTGGGTAGCTATAAATCTCTCGGGGGTTGATTTATTGCATCTAGTCTAGACGCGATAAATCGATCCCCGAGCGCTCTCCCCGTCGACTCCGGAACTCCACCGCCACGAGAGGTAGAAGCGGAGTCAACAGGGGAGAGGCAGCGGTCGACTCGCTGCCGTGAGGACACCGAGATAAGTTGACCTAAGATACGTCGACTTCAGCTACGCTATTCCCGTAGCTGAACCTGGAAATATTTAGGCACATTAAAAGGAAAAATAATGGAGAAAAGGATGAGAAATTAGCTGCAATTTTTTAAAAGCTAGATTTGAGTCTTAGGCTAAGGTTTCGGTTTTATTATTGTCTGAACTGGTTCTTCCATCATGTAAGATAAGTAGAGAGATCTAGGGTTCCTGGCAAGTATTTGGTTTTATAATCTAGTGCTGTTATAACTCAAGATTTCCCCCCAAACACTTTAGAGCCTCAAACTGGCTATAATCAAAAACATTTTCCCTTGAAAACTGGTCTTTACTTGTAAACAAGGTCTGGAATGAAGAAATCCGTGGAGAGATAATTAGAGCCAATATCCCTGGAATAAAGTAGAGGATATTTTTTGATTTATTTGATCTACAACCTGATTTCTAATATCAAATTTGCATCAGGCTTTTAAAAATGTGCATAATCTTCTTAGAAGAAAATTGTGTCTGTTTTTAGAAGTGACAGCTGCTGACAGATACTGCTATGAGAAACTGAATATTGAAGGGACTGAGAAAGGTAACTGTGGAAGGGGCAAGGACACTTGGATACAGTGCAACAAACAGTAAGTTCATCTACTCTGGAAAGCAGCTTGTGTGAGATTCTCGCCCCGGTCCAACCCTTCACCTGTCATAAACAGGCTCTAAAAGCCCTGGGTCTGGCTGCGGGAGAATTCCCCTGGCACAGGATCTGAAGAAGACTGCTGTCTTCTAAGGACCACCTACAACTGAAGCCCCAGTTTAGGGTGTCAGGAATGGGGCCAGGGTTTGGAGGAAAGTCCCCATAGTCTGCATCAGCTTCATGGATTCTCATCTGCAACAGACAGTGGAGCAGTCCAGTAGAAGGCGGAGGGGGATGCTGTATCAGAACAGCTCTCAGATCAGCCAAATTTATGCTGGGGCCACTTTGGCCACTACAGCAACCCCGAATCGAGGAGGTGTTAAGGTGGCTTAAAGTCACTACCTGCTTCCTCATTACTCCAAGGCTCTGAAAGACAGCACATAATATCACTCCTTCACTTTGCTCTAAGGGCTTGGCTATACTTGCAAGTTAGAGTGCATTAAATCAGCCCCGGGCTCCCTAACTCCTGAGGTGTCCACACTGGCAAGGCATGTAGAGCGCCTGGACTCAGCAGCTGGAGCACTCCTGGTAATCCACCTCCATGAGAAGCATAAAGCTTTCTACGCCCTGGCTGAAATGCCTGCGTGTCAGTGTGGATGATGTGTTGCATTACTGCGCTGTGTTTGGCTTCTGGAAATGTCCCATAATCCCCTGAAGTCAAGTGGCCACTCTGGTCATTGTTTTGAACTCAGCTGCAGGCATGCGGATATCCCCTTTCAAAGCTCCGTTTCTGACAGCTGGCATGCGTATCTGCTCTGGGACAAAACAAACCATTACTGTGGAATGCTGCTGCTGTTGAGTGTAACTTGTGTACACTGGGTGCTAACATATTTTGAAACAACAATTAAAATCCTTTTATAAAAAGCCTCTTTTCCTAGTAAAAACAATGAGGAGTCCTTGTGCCACCTTAGAGACTAACACATTTATTTGGGCAGAAGCTTTCGTGGGCTAAAATCCACTTCATCAGATGCATGGAGTGGAAAATACAGTAGGCAGGTATAAATACACAGCACATGAAAAGATGGGAGTTGCCTTACCAAGTTGGGGGTCAGTGCTAATGAGCCAATTCAATTAAGGTGAAAGTGGGCTATTCTCAACTGTTGACAAGAAGGGATGAATACCAAGGGAGGGAAAAAAATCACTTTTGTAGTGCTAATGAGGCCAATGCAATCACAGTGGCCCATTTCAAACAGTTGACAAGAAGGTGTCACTACCAGCACTCCCAGCTATCTTCGAGACACCACTGACTTCCTGACAAAATTACAATCCATTGGTGATCTTCCAGAAAATACCATCCTGGTCTCTATGGATGTACAAGCCCTCTACACCAACATTCCACACAAAGATGAACTACAAGCAGTCAGGAACAGTATCCCCGATAGTGTCACGGCAAACCTGATGGCTGAACTTTGTGACTTTGTCCTCACCCACAACTATTTCAGATTTGGGGACAATTTATACCTTCAAGTCAGCGGCACTGCTATGGGTACCCGCATGGCCCCACAGTATGCCAACATTTTTATGGCTGACTTAGAATAACGCCTCCTCAGCTCTCGTCCCCTAACACCCCTACTCTACTTGTGCTACATCGATGACATCTTCATCATCTGGACCCATGGGAAGGAGGCCCTTGAGGAATTCCACCAGGATTTCAACAATTTCCACCCCACCATCTACCTCAGCCTGGACCAGACCACACAAGAGATCCACTTCCTAGACACTACAGTGCAAATAAGCGATAATCACATAAACACCACCCTATACTGGAAACCTACTGACTGCTATACTTACCTACATGCCTCCAGCTTTCATCCAGACCACATCACATGATCCATTGTCTACAGCCAAGCCTTAAGATACAACCACATTTTCTACAATCCCTCAGACAGAGACAAACACATTCAGGATCTCTATCAAGCGTTCTTAAAACTACAATACCCACCTGGTGAAGTGAAGAAACAGATTGACAGAGCCAGAAGGTTACCCAGAAGTCACCTACTACAGGACAGGCCCAACAAAGAAAGTAACAGAACACCACTAGCCGTCACCTACAGCCCCCATCTAAAACCTCTCCAGTGCATCATCAAGGATCTACAACCTATCCTGAAGGATGGTCCCTCACTCCCACAGACCTTGGGAGACAGGCTAGTCCTTGCTTACAGACAGCCCTCAACCTGAAACAAATATTCACCAGCAACTACACACCACGCAACAAAAACACTAACCCAGGAACCAATCCCTGCAACAGACCCACATATCTATTCAAGGGACACCATCATAGGACCTAACCACATCAGCCACATCATCAGGGGCTCATTCACCTGCACATCTACCAATGTGATATATTCCATCATGTGACAGCAATGCCCCTCTGCCATGTACATTGGCCAAACCAGACGGTCTCTATGCAAAAGAATAAGTGGACACAAATCAGACATCAAGAATTATAACATTCAAAAACCAGTAGGAGAACACTTCAATATTCCTGGACACTCAATAACAGACTTAAAAGTGGCAATTCTTCAACAACAAAAATTCAAAAACAGACTCCGACGAGAAACTGCAGAACTGGAATTAATTTGCAAACTGGGCACCATCAAATTAGGCCTGAATAAAGACTGGGAGTGGATGGGTCACTACAAAAACTAATTTCTCCCTGCTGATATTCACACCTTCTTGTCAACTGTTTGAAATGGGCCACCGTGATTACATTGGCCTTATTAGCACTACAAAAGTGATTTTTCCTCCCTTGGCATTCACCCCTTCTTGTTAACTGTTGAGAATAGGCCACTTCCACCTTAATTGAACTGGCTCATTAGCACTGACCCCCCAATTGGTAAGGCAACTCCCATCTTTTCATGTGCTGTGTATTTATACCTGCCTACTGTATTTTCCACTCCATGCATCTGATGAAGTGGGTTATAGCCCACGAAAGCTTATGCCCAAATAAAATTGATTTTGCTGATACAGACTAACTTGGCTACCACTCTGAAATCTTTTCCTAGTGTAGCCTTACGTGAGGCTCAAGGAGCAGCATGCCAGTTCATGAGGTAATTCTCCACTGCCTTGCACTTTAAGTAATTGTTTAAACCTCTGCAAATTATGTGTAAATGACAGCGCAGATGCAAGACAGTGAAAAATCAGACATATACCAGTATAACTCTTTCAGGTAGGAGGTGATTTTTTTTAAACCAAAATAGTTATACTGGTACAACCCTTAAGGTGGACACAGTTACACTGGTATAAAGGTGTATTATACTGGTCTGAGCTATTCCTCTTCCTGTATGGGAATAGCTATATCAGTATAAGCACTTTTATACCAGTATAACGGCATCCATCTAAGGGGGATTGTACTGGTATAGTTAAAGTGATAAAACTTTCATGTGTAGACAAGACCTCAGGCTCAAAGAGTCTGGCCACTGAGGTACTTGAAGTAATAGCAAAGAAAGATAACAGGAAAATATGTAAGGCAGGTAAGCAGAGAAAATTTTCTTGAGGATGGGAACATAGAGAATTATGGTCCCTTTTGTCTGTGATATTGGACTTGAGCACTTACATAAGTGAGGGAGAAATAGGTGGTGGTCTGCCATTCTGATGGGCTGTGTACCAGTTACCAGCACATGTGAAAAAACAAAAGAGCTGTCAACAACTCTGATTTTTTTTATATACGTGTAAACTATTTTTATCGGATTATTTTTCTGAGTGAATGTCTATTTAACCTCTCAATACAGGGATGTGCTTTGTGGATATCTTCTGTGTTCCAATATCTCTAATGTCCCAAGACTTGGAGAACTTGATGGTGAAATCACATCTTCAGTCATACAGCTGGGGAAATCCTACAACTGCAGGTAATTCTTAAAGCCCTGTAAAATGGAACAGAGATTATATTGCCCTCCAAATTCCTCCGCTATGGAAATGTCAGCAAACTCCTTCCTAAGTGAGAAGCAACTGCTGCCATTAAAAACTAAACAAAAAACGATGTAAATTGAACTTCAGTCTGATCCCTGCCAGTGCTCCTTCCAGATTTGGATTGAGGCACATTAAAATGCCATTTTGGGGAAGCTTGCCCTGCTGCTTCCTGCATTTATTCTATGGCTAAATAGAGAATATCTGCCTCCAGGAGTTATGTATGTTTAATCGGAGTATTTTAAAGGATGTTCTGCGGAGAGCATGTCTACAGTAGAAATATAGTATCTTAGTTTGTTTTTTATTAGGGCTGCTGACAAAAAACCTCCTGTCCTCCCCAGTATTTTTTATGGATCCTGCCTGGTTTCTGCACATTAAAACGACACAAACAAAAATGAATGTGCCACCCAACAATCCAGTGTATTGAACAGTCGTATGTCGAAAGCAGTGCACAAATATATTGTGGCTCTTTGTTTTGCAGCGGTGGCCATGTTAAGCTAGATGAAGAGACAGACCTGGGCTATGTTGAAGATGGAACACCATGTGGCCCAGAGATGATATGTTTTGAGCGCAGATGTCTCCCCACTGATTCCTTCAACTTCAGCATCTGCCCAGGCACTACAGATGACAAAATTTGTTCAGGACATGGAGTATGTTTTCATGGTTTTTAGCCTTGACTTTCACATTTCTGCTGCCTTTATTGAATGCTTCTAAGTTTATGCATTTATGTTACATGGTAGATAATTTTTATTAAAGCAACCTGAATTGTTAGCGGTACAAGTTAGTTTTCTAGATACGCTTTTAAAGATTGTATGTCAACTATAAAGGTAGTGAATACATCAGAATCAAGGCAGTCTGAGCTATGTATTATAGTAAATGTACATACTATTATTACAAAAGTTGTATAAATTACTTCGTTTTTATCACTTCCTCCAACTTGCTTCATCTTTCCTCATGTGAATTTAAAGGACTTAATACCATGCTCTGGGAAACTTTAAAATATACAGGTCCAGATTCGATTGTCTGTCATATTCTGGACCCTTTGTATTGTACGGGTAACACAAAAGGTCCATAAAACAGCTGGATCTTATCAGATGAGAATTCCCCCAGTGTGGGGAGTTCTTGGCCAGTTCACAGCTACTGTATTTGGTTCCTCTGCTGGGCCAGAGACTGGGGTTGCTGGAGTGCCCTGAGTTCTGGCTATTCCAAGATGGCAGAGTCTCTTGGTCCCTGTCATCGTTTAAAGCGATCCCCCCGACTGCTCAAACCTGCCTTGCCCTAAGGGAGGCATAACATACCCCTTGATAGCTCCTATTTCTACTGTGCTGAAACTCAGTTTTTAATGCAAAATTATCAATTTAATCTATTATAAAAGAAAACTGAAATCTGAGGGACACAGTCTCCCAAAATGAAACAACAAAAATATTGTACAGAATTCTGCAGCCAATTTTTTACCAGTTTCCACACAACTCTACCTAATTCATATTCTAAATAGTGAAAAAAAAGTTCATTTTGTGATTTTATTCTGGGTTATGTTTTGTACTGCAGGTTTGCAGCAATGAAATCAAGTGCGTCTGCGATCGATTCTGGGTAGGAGATGACTGCAGCACTGCTTACAAAGATGCTTCAGTTTTTGATGAAGAAATGGCAGGCAAAGGTGTGATATGCGTATATTTGTGGTAATACTTTAATAGATGACAAATTGTAGTGGCTAGTCAGGTTTGGGGGAAGGTCCAACAAGCAAAGCTATATCAGCTATTCCCTCACTTAGCATATAGCAATATCCTAGATAGCCTGACCTCTTTCTTTAAAAAAACAAAACAAAACAAAACAAATGGTCTAAAAATGCCTCAATCCTACAACTGGATCTGCACAGCTTGACTCCTATAGAATTCATAAGAGTTTCATGTGGGCTGTAGAAGTGAATCCAGGTGCACCTTGCTTGCCTCACTCATGTGAATGAACCTATTAGAATAAATGGAACTATTCCTGGTTAAGATTAGCAGAATTTTACCAGTACCCCCCTATTACCAGGTAAAAGGGTCAGCACTGCTTATATTTTTAATTGTCTTATTCTCCAGGGCCAAATGTACAAAACATGGCCTCTTTTTGCATACACGCACATCATATGAACATATATATCTGTGCATAACATGTGCACACATGACAGAATGTACACTTTCAGATTTAATAAGTGATGTATGTAAACATATTTTTAATTTAATCTTTGAGCTTGTCTACATGAGAAAGTTATATTGGTAAAAGCTGAAATGTGAATTTAAACCTTTATAGCTGCACCAGTATAACTGCCCGGGTGGATACTCTTGTTGTGAAAGAAGAATGATTTTTTCAGTGTAGCTTAAACCCATTCCTAAGCAACATAAGCCACACTGAAAAAGGCATTCTTACTTGAGAATGAGAGTGTCCCAAGGGGAATTATAGTAGTATGACTATAACAGTGTAATTATACTGGTATAACTGGTAAAACTTTCCCATGTAGACAAGCCCTCTGTCAAGGGTAACAGTCAGATAGATAGATGTTTTGTCTACAGATATTCCCTTGTATGGTAAAAGTCTGTTTTTATTGTGTATTTATATTTTAGGTATTATATAAATAATGAAAATAATGTATGGCATCATATAATAAGTATGATTAAATCTCATGTAGGATTCCCTTCAGCTTTTAAAGTAAAATTATCATTTGCCTCTATCAAAGGACACTCTCCCTTCACACCTCACTTTTTATTTGTCCATTGAGAGATCACTTAATGTAGATTTCATTGTACATACAGCATGATAGGTGATTTTAAAAAAATGCTGTTCATGTACTACTTATAAATAACTGAAGAAATATGCATATGGGGCAACTTTTATATCTTTATATTGCACTTGGAGGTTTGTATTTGTACATCACCTTTTGGAAAGGGGAGCATTGAGCTAGATCATCAAAATGAAAAACAGAAAGTCTTAATCTCTGAACTGAGAACAAGAAATCTTCTATTCCAAATAAAGAGAGCCTCAAAGTATTGTATAAATGTTATACAGAGTATCAACATGTCTGTATTTTTAATTTAAATTGAACATTTTAAAATGAGTTTCTAAGTCTTTTTGTCCTCTTCTTCTATCCCTTCAATACAGGTACAAAGACATTTTATCTTATTACAGATCCAATTTCATTATATGAGACACCCCCTATTTAAATGTAGAAGGCTAAGAATGTTCAGCCCATTGAATGATCTAATTTGACTGAACATCCGTATTAATGTTCATATACTTACACTCAGATTCATACATATGGTTCCATAGACGTTGCAGGTGTTTCTAGTGGCTTTGTATTATTTTTTTTAATTTAATATTTTTGAATTATTAATTTACTTCCGGAAGTTATAACATGATTTGGAAATCATTTAATTCAATTCATTTTCTGGTTCATTCATTTATATGGTCAAACTACAATGGCTCCTAATTCTAAAAGTCCCTTGTTAAACATATTAATTCTATTTACAG
The DNA here is from genome assembly GCA_033296515.1 of Macrochelys suwanniensis. Classification (NCBI taxonomy): domain Eukaryota; kingdom Metazoa; phylum Chordata; order Testudines; family Chelydridae; genus Macrochelys; species Macrochelys suwanniensis. Next base: position 41,793,530 of record CM065776.1, read on the forward strand.
GACTCTAGCACTGTTTTAAATTATTCAGCACAAAGATCTAGTTGCTGAAACAAATCTCTAGAACAGTGCTTTAACTGCTTTATATATTTTTATTTTTAAATTTCTGTATATTTTGTTTTTTGTCTTTCACTTTTCCCCAGGTGTTGTTAGTACAAATATCATAATAGGGGCTATTGCGGGCACCATTTTAGTGTTGGCTCTCATTTTAGGAATAACTGGATGGGGTTACAAGTAAGTATAATGTGCAATTTTCAATAAATTTGAAAATATGTATATATGTTCAGTGGATAGCTGTTTACAATATGAAGTAATAAAGCAAGAATTTTGAAAATTATACAAATTTTGGGTGGCTGATCAAATAGAAACTGAATTATCTCTATTAATGGTCAAGGGAATTTAGAAAGATAGCCCCTATGTAAGCAAAGCACTTAAGGATATGCTTAAGTTTAAGTATGTGCTTAATTCCCATTAACTTAATACCAAATGAATGTAAACTTGTGCTTAAGTGGTTTGTTGAATGGGGATGGGATTGAAGCATATGATTAAGGTTCAGATTCTCATCTGATATCCTGTTTATATGATCTGAGGATCTGGCCCTAAGTGTTTTGCTGAATCGGGGCTAAAAATGGCCACATCCGTTTCTCTCAGTATTAATGTTCTTTTTTTCAGTTTTGTTTCTGTGCTAAAGTTCTTCTGTAAACAAAACATTTTAGTGTTTTTGCAGATATTACATTAAGATTTAATGCATGTGCTTTTAGAAAAAAAGTCAGCAGCATTTGGATTTAAACGGAATGGCTTCAACCCCCTTTATGTGGAATATTGACAAAGAAAACCAAGCTCGACTATTCAAATACCATTATTTGCGTAATACCGAAGTGATTCAGAATATTGGGCCAGTGCTGTTCTTAGTTATACTGTGTAGTCCCTCTGTTTGCCAGAAGCTGGGAATGAGCGACGGGGGATGGATCACTTGATAATTACTTGTTCTCTTCATTCCCTCTGGGGCACCTGGCACTGGCCACTGTCGGAAGACAGGATACTGGGCTAGATGGACCTTTGGTCTGACCCAGTGGGGCTGTTCTTATGTTCTTATGATGCCACGTCCAGTTCTGTTGAAAAACAGAACTAAGGTTTCCAAATGTTCCCAGACTTAATAAGCATGTTTCAGATACTGATAAAACGTTAGAGACACTAACAGTCCAATATGAATATAATCCTACAGGTTTGTTTTGAACTAATACATCTGTTCTCTTTCCAAAAGTGATTTATTTAGGAATCGTCAAGAATCAAAATTTCACTTTGGCCTACATTGCTTTTATATTTACTTGTTGTTTATGCTGTTGAATACAGCCAAATTCTCCCTAATATATACACATTGGTAATTCATTCTTATTTCTTTCTCTTCTTTTCTATGGAAAGAAACTATCGGAGACAGAGGTATGTGATAAAAGTAAAGTGAATACATCCCTTAGGAAGGCTTTAAATGATGATTATTTTTGTATTTTTCCATTTTTCTGATTATGCGAATTTTGTAGGGAGCACCTATGGATAATGAATTGTCATATTTCAATCTTTCCTTAAATCGGTGGTTTTCAACCTGTGGTCTGCAGGTCCTGGGGGTCTAAAGACTATCTCTAAGATTTCCAAAGAGGTCTGCACCTCCATTTGAAAATTTTAGGGGTCTGCAAATGAAAAAAGATTGGAAACCACTGCCTTAAATTATCTATATGATTTTATAAAGGAGTACTTACCTGAAATATCTGAAAATGCTATGAACTCTTCAAACACAATGGCTAAAATCCTGGCCCCATTGAGGTCAATGGCATAACACCCATTGACTTAATTGGGGCCAGTATTTCATCCAATAAGAACAGGAAAATATAGAAAAAAATAATTAAAGATAAAAGCAGAGCAAAAACCCAATATGCTTTTAGAGATTAAAATGTTCTTGAGGGCCAAGAGGAGTAAGCAGTAATATGAACCTGATGTACATTAAATTCTCCAAACCAAATTCATTCCTGGAGTTACACCTTTAAATGAAATACATTTTAGTTAAATTAAATTCATAGATAAATTTGAAGAAAATAATTTCAATGATAGAGATAGATGTTAAAGTCCATGTCACTGTTACAGCTCAAATAGTCTCATATATATCCTTCAAGTTTATGTTTGAGTTATGTTTTATATACAACCAGGAACTCAGGATATTGCACTTCAGAACAAGGAGGATCCATAAAATGGGATTTATATAAAAATGGGTTAATATGTACAAGAATATACCAAGATAAGAATACAATTCCAGGACTAGTTCACACTGGTATAAATCAGGAGCAACTCTATTGAAGTCACTGGAGTTACACCAGTATAAAACTAGTGTGAGATCAGAATCAGCAGTGAGGAAAAATGTGACGCGATCTGAATCCTGTGCTCCACTGTCTAAACCAAATGCTGATCTGTTCAAAGATTCACAGTGATCCAGATAAGCAATGAATCACTCTTCCCACCAACCAAGGTCCAGCTGTTGATTCCAGGAAGAACCCACTCCTTCCCCCAAACTGTGCTTCCTTCCACCTACCCTGCTGTTCTAACCATCCCTAACTGCAAGGGCCTGATCCTGCACTCATTCAAGACAAAGGCCAAATTCAAGTAGGCTTCAGTGGTGGAAGATCAGACCTTAAGAGAGAGTTGCTCACTGATTATTCTTCTGCCTTCCCCCACCAACCAATCCCCTCCTGTCTAATGCAGTTATTGCACTGTCTTGGTCAAAGATACTGCTGTATCTGCCGCTGCCACCTGCTGAGCCTCCACTCCATGCCCTCTACCTTTGTAGTACTCTCTTTGTCACTTAGAATGCTTGGCATGTAGTAGAAAGGCCTTGCCAAATGCAGATTTGTTTAGGGTATGTCTACACTACAGTCTATGTTGGCATAACTTATGTTGCTCAGGGGTGAGAAAAAAACCACTCCTCTGAGCGACATAAGTTATACCAACATACGCGCTAGCGTGCACAGCGCTATGTCAGTAGGAGAGCTTCTCCCGCTGACATAGCTTCTGCCACTCGCAGAGGTGGTTTTATTATGCCGATGGGAGAGCTCTCTCTCTTTGCCGCAGAGCATCTACTAGATGCGCTGCAGCGGCGCAGCTGTATCAGTACAACAGAGGGACAATGGAAGACTGGTTTGTGGGAGTCTCTTATCTTAAGAACATAAGAAAGACCATACTGGGTCAGACCAGTGGTCCATCTAGCCCAGTATCCCGTCTCTGACAGTGGCCAGTGCCAGATGCTTCTAGCAGATGGAGTTTTAGGAACATATGGAGCATAGCGTTGCATCCCTGACCATCTTGGCTAAGAGCCATTAATGGACCTATTCTCCATGAATTTAGCTAATTCTTTTTTGAACCCAGTTATACTTTTGGCCTTCACAACATCCCCAGCATGAGTTCCACAGGTTGACTGTGCACTGCATGAAGTACTTCCTTATTTTTGTTTTAAACCTGCCGCCTATTAATTTCATCAGATGAATCCTAGTTCTTCCATTATGTGAAGGGATAAATAATACTTACTTTTTCCACACCATTCATAAGTTTAGGGATCTCTATCACATCCCCCCCGCCCCTTAGTAGTCTCTTTTCTAAAATGAACAGTCCCAGTCTTCTTAATCTCTCCTCATATGGAACCTGTTCCATACCCCTAATCATTTGCCCTTCGCTGCACCTCTTCCATTCTAATATATCTTTTTTGAAACACAGTATTCAAGGTGAGGGCATATCAGTGATTTATACATCATCATTACAATATTTTCTGTTTTATTATCTTTCCCTTTTCTAATGGTTCCTAATATTCTGTTAGCTTTTACGATTGCTGCTGCACATTGAGTGGATGTTTTCAGAGAACTATCCACAATGACTCCAAGATCTCTCTTGAGTGATAACAGCTAATTTATACCCCATCATTTTGTATGTATGGTTGGGATTATGTTCCCAATGTGCATTACTTTGCATTTATCAACACTGAATTTGATCTGCCATTTTGGTGCCCGAACAGTTTTGTGAGATCCCTTTGTAACTTTTCGCAGTCTGCTTTGGACTTAACTATCTTGACTAATTTTGTATCATCTGCAAATTTTGCTACCTCACTGTTCACCCCCTTTCACCGATCATTTATGAATATGTTGAACAGCACAGGTCCCAGTACAGCTCCTTGAGGGACCACGCTATTTACCTCTCTCTGTTATGAAACCTGTTCATTTATTCCTACCCTTGTTTCTAATCTTTTAACCAGTTACTGATTCATTCAGGGAACTTTCCTCTTATCCCACAACTGCTTACTTTGCTTCAGAGCCTTTGGTGAGGGACCCTGTCAATGGCTTTCTGGAAGTCCAAGTTTGCTATATTGACCCTTGTCCACATGCTTGTTGACTCCCTTTGAGAATTCTAACAGATTGATGAGGCATGATTTCCCTGGGTAAAAGCCATGTTGACGCTTTCCCTACATACTGTATCTGTTATGTGCAGAATGAATTGGCCTTAAAGCCATTTGATTGGAGATACAACTACATTGGCAGAGGATAGGGCAACTTAAATATATTCTTGGTGAACTTTTAGGTTCCATCATCCAAGAAGTTTATTAAGTGAGATGGAAAGCTATGAACGTGGACTCATTCTGTGTGCAGTTTCCATGCCAAGGTTCAGGATGGAAACTAGTATAAGCAAAGACTTTTTGGAGATGATGAAAGAGCCAGTGGTGACTAGCAACCAAACCTCATTAATGTAGGAAGAGGAAATCCTACAGTCTGATATCTGAAGAAATAGTTATGAAAATATATAAGCAAGGATTCAGTGGATGAAAAAAGTACAAGAGAGTCGACTGGAAAGCCCTCATTGGAATTAGCGTTAGCTCTTAATCCAAAATGAAAACAAATCATTAGTATGCATGCCAGTGTTACATAAGGATTACTATTTGATGGAGCAAAGCAACTGAAACAAGTCAAATATAAAAAACTGAAAGGAGTAAAATGTCAATGGTTCTATCGACTGAGAGAGCCTGAAATGCACAACGATATGGAGAAAAGCATTAGTTTGATCAAAGAGTGACAATTTGTTAAGTAGTAGACTGCAGAACCATTAAACTCTATCGAGATACCCACAAATCACAATAAGTTTGTGTCACGGAGTGTGGGGGAGTCCGGCCCTGCACCCCTCTTCCCCGGATTCACTGGGAGTCTCAGCCAGCCAGTAGAACAGAAGGTTTATTAGAGATGCGAGGAACACAGTCCAACCAGAGCTTGTCAGTACATCCAGGACCCCTCAGTCGGGCCCTTCCGGGGGGCAGGGAGCTTAGACCCCAGCTCGGGGCTCCCTGCATTTCACCCCACAGCTCCAAACGGAGGCCGGGAGGCCAGACCCTGTCTGCCTCTCTCCCCTCCTCTCCAGCCAGTTCCAAACTGAAACTGTCCAGCCCCTCCTCCCCCTTTGTCTGCTTCCCGGGCCAGGAGGTCACCTGATCCCTTTGTTCCAACACCTTCAGCTCTCACCTTTGCAGGGGAGGGGCCGGGCCATCTGTTGCTAGGAGACCGAGTGTCGGCCCTTCTCTGTGTCCAGGCCCCTCTGTAACACTCATGCACACTTGTCCCACCACCTAGATACTCAAGCACTGCATAGGGGAAACCGAGGCACCCACACAGTACTCAGGGAAACCTTAACAACAGTCCTAGTTCGTCACATCTCTCCCCCCTTCGAGACCGAACTGAGCGGGGTCACTTTAGCCAGTGACCTGGGGAAGTTCGAACCTGGTCACACCAGGCCGTTCCAGTTCCACGTGCTCCCTTAGGTCGGGTGGGCTTGATGGCACCCGCAGGCCGCATGTGGGAAGGTTTATGCGGCCCGTGCCCTTTTTCCATCCCAAAACCCCTGGGGTTCAAGCTGAGATCAGGTCTTTTCCCAGCGCTCCAGTCTGGAGGGCTGTAATTCGGGCTCTCTTGGTTAAGAGCCTCCCTCTTGATCTGGTCCCCTCTCTGACCACGTGTCTGTGTCACCAGCCGCTCAGCATCGGCCCCTTTTCCTGGATGCAGCCACATCGGGGCGAGGTGGTGACTATACACCGTAAAGCGCCACCCAAATAGATCCGGCTGCTGCTTCTTAAGGGCCTGCACCATGGCCAGGCATTTCCTTTTTATGGCCTGACCGTTCTGCCTCCAGGGCAGCAGTTCCTTGCTCAGATACCCGATGGGGTGTCTCCCCCGCTTCGCATAGGCCTGCATCAGCACCACGCCCAGCCCTGTGTCTGAGGCTTCGGTGAACACTGTACAGGGCTTGGCCCGGTCTGGGTTTACTCGATTTATCGGCCCCTGGATTAGAGCCTCCTTCAGCGCACAGAGAGCCCTCTGGCCCTGCTCGGTCCAGACTGCCTCGTCTGGCTTCCCCTTCTTACCTAGCTCTGTGATGGGGGCAGCTAGGGAGCTAAAGGGGGGTACAAACCTCTGGTAGTACCCCGCCATCCCGCTAAAGGCCTGGACCTGTTCCTTGGTCTGGGGAACAGGCCAATCTCTGATCGCCTCCATCTTGGCCAGCCCTGGGCTGTTGAATGACTGGTTCACCTCTAAAGCCAGCCTGTCCTTGGCCTCTCTCTCCAGGTTCTGGGCTCTTTTCCCAGTTACTCTGAATGGGGGACACCTGATGGGAGGATGGGCTCCCATCTCAGGGGAGAGATCCATCAGGGGGTCTTCCCCATTCTCCTCCCAATCGTCCCTTACCGGTTCTAGGGGTCCCCTTACTCTCCTCCCATACCACAGCTTGAAAGGGAAGCCCCCTGGTGATTCCTGGGGCACTTCCCTGTGCCATCGGTGGGGCAGGTACTTGTCCCAGTCCTGTGGATGCTGATTTATACAAGTCCTCAGCATCAGCCTCACGGTCCCTTGAACTCTCTCCACCAGCCCGTTGGACTGAGGGTGATATGCAGAGGCCCAGGTGGGCCAGACCCCACCTTTCTCCCACACGCCCCGGAGCCGGGCTGAGATGGCCTCGGATCCCTGGTCTGTAAAGACCTCGCTGGGGACCCCCATTCTGCTGAAGATGGTCAGCAGCGCGTCTGCCCCGGTGGAGGACAGAGCCACCACCTCTGGGTAGCGGGTGGCGAAATCCATCACCCCCAGGATGCATTTCTTCCCTGACCAGGTTGCCCTGCTGAGGGGGCCCACCCTATTCATAGCCACCTTCTGGAAAGGTTCCTCTCTGATGGGCAGGAACCTCCAGGGATCTTCTCCCTTACCCCGGGCCAGGTACAATAGCCGGTGATGATACTTCTGGGGCCCCACCGGCTGCCTCATGATTCCCCACAGTTCTACTTCCCCTTGGGGAGCCCATTCCCGGCACAGGGATTCCTTCTCCCACAGGGATCTGTCTCTGCCGTCTTCCCCAAGGGGGTTTGCAGCGCTGTGGCCAGCAAGTTCCCTTAGCTTCTCCAAGGCGGGATCCCTCTGCAGCTCACTGGCCAGGCCTGGGGTCACCGCCCCACTGGGCCCTGTCCCTGGTGGCTCCCTCCCTGCCGTGGAATCACTTCCCGGCCGCACCTCTGGACCAGGCAAGCCTGGTTGGCAGCTGTCCTGCCCTGCCTGTGTGTCCCCCCACTCAGCTGGGGTCTCCGCTCCCCCCGTGCTCAGCGCTGCCCTGGCTGTCCCTGTGGGGCCAGGCAGCAAGCTCGCTGCTTTGCTCTCTGCATCAGAGATTGCCTGAGCCACCTCTCCATTGTGCAGGGGGGTGGGGAGCATCTCTCTGTCCCACCCCGCCCTAGGGGTCTGGTTACAGGCAGGCAGGTAACCGGGGCCTGGCAGCTCCTCCCCCCTGCCAGCCAGGTCATTTGCATTTTCACTGACCATTTCCCTCTTAGCCAATTGGTTCCCTGAGTTCAAATTCAAATCCTCGGCCGTTACAGGGCCAGGGCCTGGATCCTGTCCCAAAGATACACAGTCACCCCCCAACAGGACCTCACCGCTGATATCCTGGAGAACCCCAACAACCAGCCAGCCCGACCCCTCCTGGGTCTGCACAGGGATCTGGGCCATAGGCAGGGCGAATGGGTCCGTCCCTGGGACCCTCACCCAGGTCACACAGCCCCTCAGCATCTGGTGGGGGTGCACCACCCGGGGCCTGACCACAGTTCTCTCTGTCCCGGGATCTCGCCACCCCAAGAATGTCTCTCCATTGACCATCACCTTCCGCTCCCACTGGGGGTCCATAGGGCTTGAGTCCAGGGCCAGGAGTGGAAATCCGTCCACCATCCCACCCATCTGGCTGGTGGAGTTTATGGCCTTGGGACCCAGCAAGGGGGTTAGATCCCGGGGCTTTTCCGCAGGGTCTCCCTGGTTCCAATCACCAGCCTGCTCAAAGGCAGTGAGGTGGGCCTCCACATCCCCACCCTCCTTAACCAGGGGCAGCAATTTAGGATCGAGGTTCCCTGCGGAGCTGGCACCCCGGGATCCATCCCCACTTACCCCTGGCCAGTCCCCTATGCCTCTCCGTTCCACCATCGCCAGTTCATGCTGCTGCTCATGCTTCTCCTGTAGATCTCTCTCAGGCTCTCGCTGTCTCTCACAGTCCTCTTGCTCTCTCGGACTCAGCTCCAGTTCCATCCATCTCCGATCCCCTGCTGGGGAACCCGATCGTGAAGACCCCCGTCTGGTTGGGGACCAGACTCTTGGGGATGCCAGGCTACCGCTCCAGCTGCTCCCAGATCCTGCTGTAGCCCCATCGGGGTCAGGAATCTGCTCCTTAGAATGGTCATCCTCCTCCAGCTGCACAATTAGCTGGGCTTTCGTGAGCTTCCCAATGCGTATCCCTCTCTTTTTGCACAGGGTTACAATGCTTCTTTTAAGGAGAAAGCGATATGCCATCACTTCACTGCTCCCAAGTTGCTGTGGGTTCGCAGGCCTGTGTGCCCTTAGCTCCCCACGGTTTCCAGGAAGAACCCCAAGTGTGCCAGCCCTTCTCCAGGTCACCGCCTCTTTGCCAGGGTCGAGCCGCAGCTCCTCCGCCCCTGGGTCCACTCACGGCACCCCCAGGGGAACCCTGTCACTGCAAAAATCCTTCTGTCTCCCAGGGCCAAGCCGCAGGCTCCTCCGCCCCTGGGACTGCTCACTGCAGCCCCCAGGGGGACCCCATCATTGCACAGTCCTTCTCGCTGGTCACACACTCCCAGGGGTTAAGCGTAGCTCCTCCGGTCCCCGAAACCGCTCCTCTGTGAGCCTTCAGCACGCCTGGACCTCGTTAGCCCCCCTTCGTTCTACTGCTCCCCAGTTACTTACTGCAGGAAGCGCCTTCCACGGGGTGCAGTACATCCCACCGCTGCCACCAGTTGTCACGGCGTGTGGGGGAGTCCGGCCCTGCACCCCTCTTCCCCGGATTCACTGGGAGTCTCAGCCAGCCAGTAGAACAGAAGGTTTATTAGAGATGCGAGGAACACAGTCCAACCAGAGCTTGTCAGTACATCCAGGACCCCTCAGTCGGGCCCTTCCAGGGGGCAGGGAGCTTAGACCCCAGCTCGGGGCTCCCTGCATTTCACCCCACAGCTCCAAACGGAGGCCGGGAGGCCAGACCCTGTCTGCCTCTCTCCCCTCCTCTCCAGCCAGTTCCAAACTGAAACTGTCCAGCCCCTCCTCCCCCTTTGTCTGCTTCCCGGGCCAGGAGGTCACCTGATCCCTTTGTTCCAACACCTTCAGCTCTCACCTTTGCAGGGGAGGGGCCGGGCCATCTGTTGCTAGGAGACCGAGTGTCGGCCCTTCTCTGTGTCCAGGCCCCTCTGTAACACTCATGCACACTTGTCCCACCACCTAGATACTCAAGCACTGCATAGGGGAAACCGAGGCACCCACACAGTACTCAGGGAAACCTTAACAACAGTCCTAGTTCGTCACAGTTTGCCTCTGAAATATTCCCGAGACTACAACTGAGCCTCAGTATGGAATGAAAGGAACCAAAAGGATTGTGATGTACCGTCTGCGAGCCTTTTGGCATATGATTATATATTTTAAACATATGAGGAGCTTTTGAAATTTAAATCTGGAAGTGAAAGAAGTGAAGGAAATCTTAACAGAGTCAAGTTTTGTAGGAGGACACAGTCTGTATTTCTGAAAACTGAAGTGAGTCAGCCTTCTGGTTAATGAGCATTTTTATTAATGGTGACAAACAGAAACAAACACCTTGGGAAGTACAATGTTGAACTGGGCATCTTCTGCTAATGATTAAAGCAACAGACAAGTTATCCATTTGAATTAGGGAGACATTTTTGATATACTAGAATTATCTCCAAAGGACAGTGATAACCAATGGCTATAAATTCACTATCAGAGGAAAAGTGGGATCGGTTGTTAATAAATTGGAAGTTTTCCCTCAAAAGGGATGAGTGGGATGTGAATTATATATTTTGATAAATTGGTGTGCTTCAGACACATGGAATATTTTAATCTCTTTGCAAATAATTTGCTTCTAATTGCACACATTGAAAAGGTTGTTTAATCAGAACAGAAACAAGTCTTGGATGAATGACAGAGGGAACACAGAACAGAAGGCATGATCTAAAAGGGTGAAAAGATTATAATAAACCTTGTAATGCTTCTGGGCTAGCAGCTTGTCTTTGTCTTTCCTGTCACTCTTCTGCTTCAAGCAATCTCATGAGTAATACTTACTCAGAGACTCATTGTTGACAAAATGGAAAAGAATTAAAAGTTTAAATTTAAGCCTAAAGGGAACATTCTAGTAATGATTTACATTTTAAATGAGGTGCTCAGATCCATATTTCAAGATAGTGACTTGACTATACTGTAGCCATGTAACACTGTACTTAAAAAATCTCAACCTGGACACAGTAGCTCAGAAAAAAATAAGTTCTGCTGCTGTAGTCCAAAATTACCCTTATGTAAACTTCTGACACAGTGAACTGTAAAGATGCAGCCAGTGGCGTAGCCAGGTTTAGAGCACAGCGGGAGCGGCTGCGCTATAAAAAGGCGCCTCCCGCTCCCCCTGTACTCACCCGGCGACGCTTTAAAGGGCCCGGGGCTCCAGCCGCTGCGGAGCCCCCGGGCCTTTTAAATCCCCGCCCGAGCCCGGCTCCGGCAGCGGGGCTGGGGGGGGGGCGCTTTAAAGGGCCCGCGGCTCCCCGCAGCGGCAGGAGCTGCTGGCCTTTTAAAGCGCCCCCTGCCCCCATGCCCGCTCCGGCAGCGGGGCTGGGGGGGGCGCTATAAAGGGCGAGCGGCTCCCCACAGCGGCAGGAGCTGCTGGCCTTTTAAAGCACCCCCACCCCCAGCCCAGCTCCGGCAGCGGGGCTGGGGGGGTGCTTTAAAGGGCCAGTGGCTCTCCGCAGCGGCAGGAGCCACCAGCCTTTTAAAGCGCCCCCTGCCCCCATGCCCGCTCCGGCAGCGGGGCTGGGGGGGCGCTATAAAGGGCGAGCGGCTCCCCACAGCGGCAGGAGCCGCCGGCCTTTTAAAGCGCCCCCCCCCCCAGCCCAGCTCAGCTCAGCTCCGGCAGCGGAGGCCCCACCCTCTGCCAAGGCCCCACCCTCCGCAGTGGCAGGAGCCGCCGGCCTTTTAAAGCGCCCCCCCACCCCAGCCCAGCTCAGCTCAGCTCAGCTCCGGCAGCGGGGGGCACTTTAAAGGGCCAGCGGCTCTCCGCAGCGGCAGGAGCCACCGGCCTTTGAAAGCACCCCCCCACAGCCCTGCTCCGGAAGCGGGGCTGGGGGGGTGCTTTAAAGGGCCAGCGGCTCTCCGCAGCGGCAGGAGCCGCTGGCCCTTTAAAGCGCCCCCCGAGCCCGGCTCCCGCAGCCGCGCTCGGGCGGCGCCTTAGCGCCGCTTCTCCTCACAGGGGGAGCGGCCGCTCCCCCTGCTCCCCCCTTGGCTATGCTACTGGATGCAGCAGCTCCACAGGATAACTTGAAACTAGGAGCTGTCATTCAAGCAAGCAGATGATGAAATCCTTAAAACCAGTACCTTTAGCAAAGTGGAAGTCAGTGCAAATTAAAGGAAGTCAGCATCATGTTGTCGTCTGTCTTTCAGAGGGAAAAAATGTGCATTTTAAACCCACTTGGAAATCCAGTAGTAAATCCAACTAAAACTGAGTTGCCATAGTTAATTCTCTGTCTGACCAAACAACCTAATCCCTTTCACTAAATTTTCTTTAAAAAATACAATTCTGGACTTGCAGTTTAGGCTTCTAGAATACTAGAGGGCTTTAAAGTGAACCTTGTTTGAGATGATGGTTAAGATTTTCAAATTGAACAGTGATTTTGGGTGTCCTTATTGGAGACACCTTAAAGAGGCCTGATTTTGAGAGACTGGGTATGCAGACTGATTGGCAGTTTCACCAGCTAGGGAATGGAAATAAAGCTCCAAGTCCTTTTAAGACTTTTCTTTGGGGTTTGTTCATTCATTTGGTTCAAAAACAAAAAACAAATCAACTGAAAAACACTGAGCAATAATTCCCCAGAAGCTTTCCCTGCATTAACCAGCCAGGAAGGGAGAACACACAACCCTTTCCCTTAGCCCTCTTTTGACCCAGCTTCCTTTTAGTCTCTGCCCTGAATAGCCACCATATGACCAGTTGCTGACTATCCTTTGCAGGCTGCAGCACCTGTACTTTGTCACGTAGTCTTTCTCACTTCCTGATACCCAGGCCTCTTGAAGACATCTGAAATTGATCATCCAAAACCTGAGACATCCAAAACTAACTAGTCACTTTTGAAAATCTCAGCCAGATTTTTTCAGTTAAAAGGCAGGTTTCTCTGAATTAAACCTCTGACGTTGCATTTCTGAATTCTCAGAAATATGAAGGACTTGTCTTTCAAGTCTGAGGTGTTTATTAATATTCTTATTGTGTGTGGTATAACAGAATCCTCCTGTAGAGTGTTATCTCTTCCTCTTTCTCCTAAACTAATATTTGTGTGTGCATGTCTTGTTTTCTAACTTTAAAATGTTTATTATGCTTTAGACAAATACCACAGGGAGATTATGTAAAAAAGCCTGGAGAGGCCGACTCTTTTTATAGCGACATGCCTCCTGGAGTCAGCACAAATTCTGCATCTAGTTCTAAGAAGAGGTCTGCTTTTCTGTCGCATTTTCAGATTTCTACCTGTTCCATCACCCATTATTCCATTAGCCAGAACATTTCATTGTTTTGCAGCAGGTTTGAGTCCTTCTTCCTTCTTTGTGGAATGTTAAAAATGGTATCTTTTATTCTTTGATTACTGATTTTTTTCACCCCTACATAAAGTGCCCCAACCTGTTGATTATTAAAAATCAAAGCAGAATAAGTATAATTTACATTGCTATCCAAGGTTTGTATAATCTAATTTTCAGCGTCTCTCTCTGCCAAGAAGACTATAGTGTTCTTGGCAGGTTCAAAAACAAAACAATAAATAAAAAATCCTGCGAATTTTATATCATGGTCAAGTAATCAAAGAAAAGAGATACTGTCATGTTTCAATAAGAGTTACAAAAATAAACTAGTTAATATGAATGTTGTTTTTGTATCCTTATTTGTAAATGTCATGGTTAACTCCTTGTAGTTGTAGTCAACCTAGACATAGTGAAAAATATTTTTATTCTTGCTGACTTGCAGAAATTAGTGTGGTGCTCACAGTTTATATAAATGTTATTCTAGACTAATATACTAAACTTTCAATCAAGTGTTAATCTAGGACTTGATCTTGCAAACACTTGTGCCTTGTGCTGAGTATTGTGAGTAGTCCCTCAGAGCAGTAGATTGTACCATTGTTAGGTACTAATTCAAAAAGATACATTATTTATTTGTTTAGAGTTTGCTAATATGTTGTGGCGCCGATTGCTTAGAAAAGACATCAACATCATTTTAAAATGACAAGTTCATTGCAAAATGTTAATGGTACATTAGTGGCTGATAAGCTCACCATGCTCTGCCATCATTTTGCAATCAGAGATACTTTAATTATGAAACTCCTTTTTAACTGGCCCTTCAAAATGATTTACAAGGAGCAGTGTGTAATAGGAATGCAGTCCTTCTCATAGGAGAACTGAATTTTTTTGTTTAAACTTCCTATTTCTTCTCCCTTTAGATAATTTATAAATAAGCAATTGACAAAATTCACACAATTTTTAGCCCATTTAAAGTTGCTGAACATAGCAAGTATGTGAAATTGTATATACTATATAGGCCTCACATTCCATTTCCTTTAAAATATCCCATTTAAATCTATGACTAAGACAAATGTATCGTTCAAGGGAACAGCACTTGAGATGTAATTAACTAACCACACTCCCCTTTTTGGCTAAAGCTTTTATATTTGTAGGGGGATAAATAATTTACTTCCAGGGAGTGAAAGTTAATCTTAAAATGATGCAGTGTCTTCAATTGCAAAATCATTTCTCAGTTGACTAAGTTCTAATAAAATCTTGGGAAAGCAAGATTCCGTAGGTCTTGTATTAAGCAGTGGCGCAGGTTTGCATTCCAGTTAAGAAAAATTTGTTTAACTTTTTTTAAATTAACATTTTGTAATGCTTCTTTTCATTATATGTCTTTGTTTCGTCTCATACTTCCATTTCTTTCATGTTGCTTTCACTTGTGTATTGTTTACTACACAATGCTAAGGTCTGTTTATGCTAGAGAAATTGAATGTTGCTACTTCACCAGTTCAGCTACTATTGCACCACTGTTGAGCAAGTTTGGATAATGGCTCTTTCATACTACGGCAGGATTAATGTGGACAGAAAACAAGGCATTGAAATGATCCAATTGAGAACATATGAATGTTTAGCATATCTGGCATGTAAATACCTTGCAATGCCAGCTACAAAAGTGCCATGCAAATGCCTGTTCTCACTTTCTGGTGACATTGTAAATAAGAAGAGGGCAGCATTATCTCCTGTAAATGTAAACAGACTTGTTTATCTGAGTGATTGGCTGAACAAGAAGTAGGACTGAGTGGACTTGTAGGCTCTGAAGTTTTACATTGCACTCAAAACCAAAACAGTTATGTAACAAAAAAAAAATCTACATTTGTAGGTTGCACTTTTAGGACAAAGAAATTGCACTACAGTACTTGTATGAGGTGTATTGGAAAATACTATTTTTTGTTTATCATTTTTACAGTGCAAACATTTGTAATAAAAAATAATATACACTTTGTATTCTGTGCTGTAATTGAAATCAATATATTTGAAAAAGTAGAAAAACATCCAAAATATTTAATACATTTAATTGGTATTCTATTGTTTAACAGTGCAATTAAAACTGCGATTTAATTTTTTAATCGAGATTAATTTGAGTTAATTGCATGAGTTAACTGTGATTAATTGACAGCCCTAACCCGCATCCATTTAGTCAGCTGAGAATGAGCTCTTCATCTCCTAGAGCACCCCCACCTAGGCGTGCGGGTGCTCATCATGATCATCCTGGGCTTCCAGGGCTAGAGGTAGGAGAGGAAATGTAATGGGGAATCCTCCCAACCACCTTCCATCATCATGTTTCCCTCCAGTTGTGTGAGGACTCAGCATGCATTCCTCAGTCAGGATGGAATCAATGATTGGGGCGGGGGGCGGGGAGGAAGGGCATGCTACAGATAGGAAAGATAGCTAGAGAGATGCCTTAGGAAGCTTACAGTGCACTGAGATAGCAACGGTTGGATGAAGCGCTATGAGTGGTCACCCTGAACCAGTTTACAGAACCCAGGCTAGTGAACGTGGACACACTGAACCACTGCGGGAATGGCCGGTACTAGCAAAACTTAGCTGCAGTGCTTTACCATAAAACAGTGCACTCTGCTAGTGCAGACAGACCTTTGGGCTTTGTTTTGTGACCCAACCCTGGAACTGTGAATGTTTCTAACTCATCAAACCAATATATAATTATTAGAAGGTAACCGAACAACAATCACAGATGAGCCTTCCTATTCCAGGTCAAATGGATTATCTCATTCATGGAGTGAAAGGATCCCAGACACAAAGCATATTTCAGACATCTGTGAAAATGGGAGACCTAGAAGTAACTCGTGGCAAGGTAAAGGAGAACTTTTATGCTGACTACAGCAAGAACCTGCCTGTGTGTCACCACCACTATGCTGACAATTTAATTGTTCTTTGGACAGGAATATGACTCCCTAAAATTGTGTACATTTTGTTATTAACCTGGGAGTTTGGATTTAACAGCACAACACACTAGTACATTTTGCTGTATCACTAACAGCAGGAGCTCTGGACCCTTTGACTCCAAGAGCTGAATTATTCCAGGTCTGTGGCAATGGGACAAACTGCAATTTTAAATACGATTTCAGACAGTACTATTCAACAGTTACTTTCAAACAGTCCTTTGAGTGCAAACCTGAAACATATATGCAGCATATATTCAATTAAGAGGAACCTTAATGCAGATATAATGGCCCAAATTCTCTGCTGTGCCTGAAGTGGGGAACCACAAGTGAGCCATTTACAGCTCTCCGAGTCTCAGCAGAGTTTAGAGCAGCCTCAGGGATGCTCTAAACTTTGGTATCTGGTAATGATCCCCAAGGACCTGCCCACACGCTAGTTATTATCAGAGCTCAACATGCTTCAACCACATCCCCTACCCATCTTTACTCACCCCCACTCAGAGTCTGGGGATGGGGATGGCCTAGGATGCAGATGCACTGGGTCTGAGTCTGTTCGGGGAGATGCAGATAGTTTTGCTTCCTTTGTGCCACTTGAGTAGAATGGGCGAGGTTCTATGGCCCGATATGTTGTAAAGCATGCTATAGCCACTTTGCCTTGGAAAGGTATACCTTTGAGAATACCTGGAGGTGATACATCGGATGAAAAAAATAAATATCAGAGAAGTAAAACATCTCCCCATTTTCTTTTTGAATGAAAAATTAAGAATTTGAACCCTGTAATTGAATTGCACACAAGAGCATCAGAATGGCCCCACTGCAGCTTTTCAAAGGCAGAGACTAAGAGATGTATATTTAAGGGCTGATCCACACTAACCCCCCGGTTCGAACTAAGATAAGCAACTTCAGCTACGTGAATAACGTAGCTGAAGTCAAAGTATCTTAGTTCGAACTAAAAGGTACTTACCGCGGGTCCAGACGCGGCAGGCAGGCTCCCCCGTCGACTCCGCGTACTCCTCTTGTGGAGCAGGAGTACCGGTGTTGACGGCGAGCACTTCCGGGATCGATTTATCGCGTCTAGACAAGACGTGATAAATCGATCCCAGAAGATGGATTGCTTCCCGCCGAACCAGGAAGTAAGTATAGACGTACCCTAAGAGTTAACAAGGAACTAAATTCCTTTGAGGTTTATCCCTGTTGCTTGAAATCAGCTGATCATTGAAAACAGGGCCAAACATATCAAAACAGGAAATGCTAAATTTTAGAAATAAGGCTCTGAGGGCCAGATGTTTAAAGGTATTTAGGCAACTAAAGATGCAGGCAGGCACCTAGGGGGATTTTCAAAAGTGCCTAAGCAGGTTAGGTACCTAACTCCCATTGACTAGGGGGGAGGGATAGCTCAGTGGTTTGAGCATTGGCCTGCTAAACCCAGGGTTGTGAGTTCAATCCTTGAGGGGGCCATTTAGGGATCTGGGGCAAAAATTGTGGATTGGTCCTGCTTTGAGCAGGGGGTTGGACTAGATGACCTCCTAAGGTCCCTTCCAACCCTGATATTCTATGATTCTATGACTTCAGTGATTAGGTATGTGACGGGTTCAATCACAGAAACCCCCTTGGGACTGTCACCTGATGTGCTGAGACTACCTCTGAGCCCATTTTCTCTGCCAGTTTGGGCCTCCAGAACCCTGCCTTGTCGTGTCAGACATGCCAGTCTGCTCCAGCATAGACCCAGGGTATGAACCATGCGCCCCAAAGCTGCAGACTTAACTGAAAATGGCTTAGCATGTGCTCCTGTCTCTAGAACCCAGACACCCAGCTCACAATGGGATCCAAACCCCAAATAAGTCAGTTTTATTCTGTATAAAGCTTATACAGGGTAAACTCATAAATTGTCCACCCTCTATAAGACTGATAGAGAGATATGCACAGCTGTTTCCTCCCCCAGATATTAATTACTTACTCTGGGTTAATTAATAAGCAAAAAGTGATTTTATTAAGTATAAACAGTAGAATTTAAGTGGTTCCAAGTAATAACAGACAGAACAAAGTAAGTTACCAAGCAAAATCAAACAAAAGACGCAAGTCTAAGCCTAATACATTAAGAAACTGATTACAGATGAAATCTCACCCCCAGAGATGTTCCAATAAGCTTCTTTCACAGACTGGACTCCTTCCTAATCTGGGTCCAGCAATCATTCACATCCCCATAGTTACTGTCCTTTGTTCCAGTTTCTTTCAGGCATCCCTTGGGGGTGGAGAGGCCATTTCTTGAGCCAGCTGAAGACAAAATGGAGGGGTTTCCAGGGCCTTTTATATTCTCTCTCTTGTGGGTGGAAACCCCTGTGTTCTCCTGTGCAAAATCACAGCAACAAGATAGAGTTTGTAGCCATCTGGGCAAGTCACATGTCCATGAATGATTCAGCTTTTTGCAGGCGGACACCATTGTTTATGCTAATTTGAATGTTCCCAGGAAAGCTCAGATGTGGATTGGCGTCTCCCAAAGTCCATTGTCAGTTAAGTGTTTCTTGACTGGGAACTTACTGAGAATGGTCTTTTCTCAAGAAGCTGACCAAATGCTTCACTGAGGCTACTTAGAATCACACACATTGAGATACAAGTATATAGCCAATATTCATAACTTCAAATACACAAATGATACACCCATAGCATAATCATAACCAGCAAACTACAACCTTTCCATAGACACCCCACTTGACCTCCTCTGTACAAGACCTGGTGCAACAATGATCTATACGGTCACAGGTCATGTCAATAACGTCACAAGGTGCTTTTGAAAATCCTCTAGGCACCAATCTGCATCTTTAGGTGCTAACTACCTTTGAAAACATGGTCTTAAGTGTTTTAGCGAAATGATCATTATAGTCACTGATCACCAAGGCCAAGTCTTGTCCCAACGGCTCCTGTAGGGGAGTAGGGGGGATAGAAGCATCTCTTTCCTGCATTGGTTACCCATACCACAGAGCGGTGAGTAGCCTCTGCAGGACTGCTACATTTCTCTCCTTGCATATGGGCTAAGTTTCACAGCCAAACGTTCCAGCCAGTGCAGCTGTGCTTGGGAACATAGACTGCACCAAGTTTAGGGGTGGCACAAGCTACCTTTCTCCTCCACATACACCTCCCGGAGCAGGAGGAAACTGGAAGGCACAGTCTACTTCTTAGTCTTCTCTTGGGGAAAGCACAAGTACACTTCCCCATATGCATAGCAGACTGTAAAATAACTTGCCCAGATGGTGCTACTCATCTATGGTAAATGTAAATCAGTTAAATTTTAGAAATTAAAGGCTTCTGCCAATGTAAGGCCTAATCCTGCGGCCCCTCAAGCAAAATTCTTACCAGCTACACGGGCGTTTTACCGGTGTATGGGCAACAACACTGGATCAGTTGTTTGTCTTTGTAAATGGAATACAGTTTTAGCAACTATGCTAAAAACGTGTACTGGTACATTTAGATGTGTATATTTTTTCACAGTAGAGGTCAACGTTGCTAATGCCTGATGATATTGAGGTCATAAGTTAAATCCAAGACCATATTGCAAATATATGGAAATTATCTTTATAGTTCCATGCAGCCTTCCATTTGTAATAGTTTCTAGGAAGAAGTCCAGTCTGACAATTCATATATTCAGAATGCCCAATTTTTATATACATGTGTGCACATGCACATGCATGCCAGATTCTCTGGTCCTCTCTGTGCCAGTCAAATGATGCGAAGAGGAATTAGATTGGCCAGAAATAGTCAGTACAGGAGGGTTCTCTGGTGGCACAGAGCTGGCTCCAGTACCAGCCACCTCCATACCTCAGTGTTAGGGACGGTGGGGAAGGGAGAGACCGCATGAGTTAGAGCTGCTTTCTCATGGGGTCATTGGTGCAGGATCAGGGAGCTGGAACTGTTTCCCTGTGGTCTCTCCTCTCCACTGCTGCTGAGTTCATGCAAAGTGGTGGAGAATCCGTCGCTCAATGATCCTGTGTTAATTTTTAAGGGGCCCGATCCTGTGCAGAGCTGACTACCTTTAGTGAGGTACAGAGCATCCTCGACTCCCACTGACGTTAGCACACTGCATTTGGTGCTCAGCCCCTCACAGGGCTGGGCATTAAAAGGACACCGGTGACTTGAAATGCACAATTCTCTGACAATGTTTTACCTGTTATTGCTACCCATATCTACTAAGATTAATGCAATTGAAAGAGACTGGGGCATTTTACTCATTTTGTTTTCAGTGTATTTGCTTCAACAGCATTTTGTGCATAGCCAATTGTGCGGTGTTGTTGATGGTGCATGCCTTTTTACAAGCCCTGCAATAGTCGGTGTTTACCAGCAGTAGAGCCAAAAATGAAACTAAAGAGGCACAAGCAAGTGTGTGCAGGGGCGAGGAGAAGCAGCAGACCTGAGCACATATGGGGTCGCGTGCTTACGTAAAAGACCCTTCCAACAGGACAGAGGAGTAGAAAAGCCCTGAACAATTTTTTCTTAAAGGATTTTTTTTTTAAATGGGGCTATGACTAATGTGTGTTCTGTTGTTTTGAGTCCATTTCAGAAACTTCAAGTTGACAGAGTCCCTTTTAGCTAGTGCATTGGGCATTTTTTCTAAATATATTAAATATTTTATGAAGAGATCACTGGCAGACAAAGCAATTAGTGGGATGTTTCATTACGTAGAAATAACATCTCTTTGATTTCACCCATTGTTCTAACACCAATGTGAGAGGACATGAACAATGCGGAGAAATCAACCACGACTAGCTCAGTGATTCCAACCCTTATGGTTTTATTGTGAGTTTCACAATATTTAGTGTTTACCTTAGAGCCCCGCCCCCGGCGGGTTCTAATTGGGTGAGAATTTCAGCTTTTATATTTTAATATGTAAGTTTCTACCTCTCACGGTTGCAGAGAAAAGTTTGAAAATGTGACCCAAGTGCACCCCAAAGACTCAGAAACCAGAAGACAAATACAAGCTCATGATTTTTGGGGGGAGGCCTGACTCATGATTTTGGAATGGCTGAAGCTGACAATAACACTAGTTTGGCGGGGAGGTAACGAACACGAATTATAAACATTTTTAGAATGCTTATACATGTACATTTCAAGATATTATTTGGTCTGCCTTTATCCTCTGATCTCTTTCAGGTAATATAGGAGGAAACAGAAAGAAACTCAGAGGCAAAAAATATAGGCCACGGTCTAATTCAACTGAGTAAGTTGACCCTTTAACAGCAAAGCAGAAAAGAACAACTTACAAACTAATGCTACTTTCATTTACATTTAGCATTTTAAAGTAGAAACTACAGCTGTCCCCTGTGGCCCACTCAAAGTACTGACTGGCAGGCTGGTAAATGGTTTAACAAATGTGTTTTTAATCTCTTTTTACTTTTTTAAAAACAATTCTTACTTTTCTTCTTCGCCGTCAGGCCTATAGACAACCCCACCGGGGGTGACAGCCTGCACCATCACAGTAAACTGCCATTGCTGAGTGTGTCCTGTTCAAGTAGTGATTTTCAGATAACCTATTTTCCTTCCTTTGCCCTCACCCCAGATGGAACCACTGCAGAGGACACTAGTCCTCCTGGGGACACACATTCCTATCTCTGACTCCCCACCCAGAGGTTTTAGGAAAAGAACCTAACCATGCTTTGAGGTCACATTTACAATTTAGTGCTCTAAGCCGTCATGTCTGACCTAGAATATCTTACAAACATTAATAGTTTGAGACATGTAATAGCTACAACATTGCATGGTTAAAAATGGCAATACAAAACCAGTAACATTATTCTTAAATCCCTTGGAGGAGTTTAACTTTCAAGTGACTGCAGCACCCCTGGGTCTTAATGCTGATAAACTCTTATTGGAATATTGATTGTTGAGTTTTCTTCCTTTGCATGAGACAATTTGATAAGACCAAATTAGCCTGGTTGACTAACCTGCTCAGAGTGCAGATGAGATTTCAAGTTCTTCTTTAGAAACTTGTTCTGTGCTCTCTTTCATTTTCTGACTTTTATTTCTGAAAACAAGGCTTAAAAACATAGCACCAAATTCAGGCCTGGCACAACTCCGTTACAGTCAATGGCGCTGTGTCTGCTTAACCAGGGCTGAATTTGGCCTATAGAAAACAGATAAACTTTTTTACTCTAACATTAACCCACCACCTGGGAAGAGAATTGTATTTCTAGTAAAGGTTAAAGAGCAGAAAGCATCTTCTCCCCTGTTCTGTGATGCTTAGGTTGCATATTTAAAATACCTGAGAACTTCAGGATAAATAAATAAATGAGAATGAATCAATAGCGAGGGTCACAGTTACTTAAAAACCTGTCTGTATCATTTTCTGTTTTTAATGTGACCTATAATTGCTGCCATATCTAATTCTCTCATTTCTTCCCTGCTGCTGAGTGTAGTGTAAGCAGAAATGGTAACAGTCAGAGGCAGCACCTGGTGCTGAAGAGTAAGTCTCAGACTTCTGCTACAGAGGGCAGAGCAGGAACCTATAAGGGGGTGGCACAGAGCATCTGTGTTCCTGAAATATACGTGCCAGAGTAGGTGGGCTGGGGAGACACTCTTTCCCCGGAAGGTGTCTGCTTTGAGGATGGGAGAGAGAGGTTGGTGATTGCAAAGACACCTTGTCAAGAGTCTGCTCTGCAAGATCAGCCTCGAGGTGAGCAGGTTTCACAGGCTATAAAACTGGATCCTCGCAAGTAGGGTGACCAGGCAGCAAGTGTGAAAAATCGGGACAGAAGGTGGGGGGGTAATAGGAGCCTATATAAGAAAAAGCCCCATATATCTGGACTGTCCCTATAAAATCGGGACATCTGGTCACCCTACTCTCAAGCAACGCTTCTGCAGTGAGGAGAGGAGAGAATTGTATGGGGGTCACACACAGAGTATAATTAGACATATGAAATCACAATTTGAAAAGAACTGACCAGGAATGATCTGTTACTAACTGTGACCAAAACATTTGTTGTTTGTTTGAACAAAAATGTGATGCCAGCTGCTTTAAGGGTGCCTTAGGGTTCATGCAACATTTTCAAGACAAATTCACCTCATTAAATTCTCAGGTAAATGTGGAAGAACCTTAATAAAATATATCCTGAGACAATGGATAGCGATTGGAATATTTCCTATGTGACATCTGGGAGCTGAATAGCGCACACAGTGAAAAGAAAATAATAAGGTGCCAAACTATTGTCTCCCATAAGTAAACAAGATCCACTGTAAATTGTTAAACCGTTATGAGCCTTAATTGTGCCATACTCTGAATGTGTGCAGAATTCAAGCATTTGCACAGGAAGCTACCAGATGTACATTTACATACACACATACCTGATTTATGCATATATTTGCAGTGATTGCATGCACTAATTAGGTGCACTGTTTTGTGTGCACAGTTGTGCAACTGATTGGAAATTAGCCCACCAATTAAACTGTTAGTTTCCTCTGAATTTCTGAAGCACTGGGTAGGGTTTCAGCCACATGACTCTCATTAGTATTAGTATGGGATGCGCATAGCAAGCATCTCATGCAATTCCTGAAAAACGTACCGGGCATTATTATGTGTGTGCCTTGAAATCTAACAGATTGTTTCTTGGTTGATGTAAGGCTCCTGATAAATGTTATAGCTCTACTGAGACACTTAAAGGTATTTTTGTGTTTTTAATTGCTTCCAGATGAGTCAAAAAAACCCTTGGGAGTTTTTATTTAATGAAGTCAGGTGGTTCACTCCATACAAAGAAAATGTTGACTAACAGGGCCAGCATGTTCTTCCAAAGTTTCTACAACAGAATTGATTAAGTGGTCTGATAAAGTAATAGTTTTCTGTTAAAATCAATGAGTATTATCTAAGAAAGGTCATACAGACTTCCTGAATATCCTAACAATAAAATGGAAATGTGTTAAAACATGTCCTAGTGAGATGTTTTGCCAATTAGCAGTACTGGTTCTCTTTGTTAATTCTTTTCATCTAAGTGTGCATCTTCCTCATTGTTATAATTGATATAAACATGATTTGGCTTAGATTTTTCTATTATATATTGTGTTTTTGCAGCAGGGTAACCCATGTATCTGAGCCTGGGCTTTCTCTCGCCCACCAAATCCCGACCCAAGGCATAAGCCAAGGGGGTTCTCACCACCCCCATACAGGGAATCGGGATCACAGGTCAGTTTCACCTGCTCCTTCATTCTGGGCTGCCATTTTTATCCCATGGAAAGTCCCTTCCCCTGAGTATTCAGTAGTTTCACTGTGGCAAAACACTTTTGACCGCTTGGAGGTGCTCCTGCTGATGCAGCGCTAGCTCAACCCTCCTCCTTGCCAGCCTGAGGTGTAAGACCACTCTTGAACCTGGGTCTTTTGCATTATTGCATGTTGCGCTGCAAGCCAAATCAAGCCATTGGTCTAGTTTTAGCCTTAGATTTAATGACAGATTTATTCCAAATGAGAATTTATCATTTCAAAGTAATTTTGGATTTCAATGATGACTGATGCACAGATGACTGCAAAGATCAATCTGAGAGCTTTCTCGTGATATAATTCAGTGGTCTGCAGTGACGTAATATAAACCTTTCTATATGCAGACTGATTGGAAGGAATGGAAGTTGTCTATATGTAACTGGGCCTAGGAAGCTCACAAACATTATTGTATAACAACTGCATGCTTTGTTGCCACATTACATTTTATTTTCTCCTTTAAAAAGACAGATCAGGAGTGTTTCATGGTTACCAAAAGACCCCTTCAAATAAAAAGCGCAGGTTAAACGTACTGCAGTCATGGCTGACTCCCCAAGAAATCCATAGCTACATCAGCAGTTAAAACTGTAACAGCAGATCCAAACGATACCGGCGCCAGCCTGTTGATTTACTAGCACTTCATCTGTGGCTGCACCACAGCTTTAAACTTTGACTTTTTATTAAGAAGCCAGGTTGGAAAGCATAAAGCACTACTGATTTCATTTGTTTGTAATGAAGACAGGCAAGTTAGAGGCAACTGTGGCTGGGGGTGAATACTTTTTTAAAGCTGTGGCTGTGCTTCTGCGGGGCAGGGAGATGAAGTTCCAGAACAAAAAAGGAGGTCTAAGGAGTTTTTAAAAAACCAAACAACAACCTGCGACAGGTTTTAGACTTTGACGTGGTTTGGAATATTGTAGTACATTCGGTTGTGTTTTCAAAAAAAGAAAAGAAAAACTGTCCTGTACTCATAAAATCGATCCCTCGAGGAAACAGTTCACTCATGAGATCAGTGGACTGCTCACATGAATAAGAGCTGTGGGATCTGGCCCAAAGGTATTTACGGTAATTTAAAAAATAATTTTTTGCTTTTTTGTTGTTGTTACATTTCATTTACTGTTTCAGATTGTGTTGATCCCTATTACATAAATGAAGTGATAAAAATAACTGTTACACTGTTGTGATTATTATACCAGAAATGCAGAATTTAAATTGCACCAAACAAGTTGCTCAGTGTCTACATCCCATTTTAATTGTTAACACTACAAAGGGAGAAGAGGAAAAGTTTCAATACAATTAAGTGAACTTTCTGTTGGTGGGCAAGGGAAGTTGTTACAGAACAACTCTCTTCATCTGTTATAATATTACTGCTAGCCATGGAATAAAATAACAATGTTTCATAGTTTGTGCGTAACTTAAACACATACATGGGGGTTTTTTAAGTGATTATTTTGCTAATCAAGGTTTTACAAGGTAAAATATCAGATCAATTATGCAGCCCTCTGCAATTTTACCAGATCACTCAAAATTATTAAAACCAATTTTTGTTCACAATACAGGTGTAAAGAAATTACCAGAGGTGACAAAAAGAGCATGAGGTTGAAATTCATCCATGTACAGAAGGCCAGCCCAAAGTCTCTGCAGCACTTAAGGCCTCAATCCTGCAATTCACTCCAGCTGGGCAGACGCCTGCCCCTGCAGAAAGTAAATTGCAGGACAGGAGCCAAAATCTCATCTTGTCACTACTTTGAGGACGTAAGAAGTGCAAATACCTTGTGATCATTCCTGGCCCTCTGCATAGAGGTGAATTTCACCCTTAGGAAATTAAATGAATAATGTGTCCTCAACAATTTCCAGATTAACTGAACTTGAGCCTTGTAGTTCAAATTTTCTCATGCAGTTGTACACATTGCCTACTCCTCACCCAACATCCATACTGATTTATTTGCCATACTCACTTGCATTTTGGGGATGAAGACATCCTTGCTGAGCTTGTGCTGTGTGTTCTCAGATTTTCTATTCTTCTTGTTCTTCTGCCTTCTCTGTTCCTTCCATTGCTTTCTGCAGGTATTTAAACCCCTGGTTCAAAAGAGAATATAATGTAGCTAAGTGGGTAGAAGATGTGAATAAAAACACTGAAGGACCATACTTTAGGTATTTTGTAAATTAATTCTATGTCATTTGTAAGAGCTGTTCCAGCATATACAAATATGTTGGGACTCCTATCTTGTATATATCAGTAAAAGTTACTGTAGGTGCAAAGGGCCCCTTGTTCATTTGCTGCCTTTTGCTGTCTTTTTTTTTTTTTTTGGCTTCATGTGCAATTCCAGTTCTTTTTCTGAATGTTTTAATGAAGCCATTGAAGGGGGTGTTTGTAGTGCATGCATTCCCACCATCATCTATAGCTTTTAGTAGCTTTCTCTTCATTTTATGCCAAGTAGTGTTTTATGGGCATGAGACGTATTTACCACTAATAAATTAGTTTTAACCTAAATAGGATTTCATTTACTGAAACAAGTGGTCTCATAACACATTTATTCTACCCACTGTCTATGTAGTGCATACTAAACTTAAATGAAAAGAAAAAGAAAAAAATGTAGCGGAATTTTACCTTAAAAATACAGTGGGGATGAAATAATTAACATGACCAGAATTAAAAATGAGAAATATGAGACTACATTCTCCACTGGGAAGAGCTAACCACCTAGTGTATCTGGTACAAATGAGTATAGGGTTCTACTGAAAATACTTATTTTTATTTTCAGAGGGGGGAGGGATAGCTCAGTGGTTTGAGCATTGGCCTGCTAAACCCAGGGTTGTGAGTTCAATCCTTGAGGGGGCCACTTAGGGATTTGGGGCAAAAATCTGTCAGGGGACAGTACTTAGTCCTGCTAGTGAAGGCAGGGGCCTGGACTTGATGACCTTTCAGGTCATTCCAGTTCTAGGAGATTGGCATATCTCCATTTATTTATTTATTTATTTTATTTAAAGAGAAAATTGTGAATTTAGTGCCAAGTAAACACCAAAACTACCTCAGCCTCCGTCTTGTACCTGAATAATGAAACTTTGATTCTTCATACAATGCTCAATTTCCCCCTTCCCCAGGTTAGGGGCAAAGATAGCTTTAAGCCATTGTTTTGTCTAGTGTATGGAGGAGCCACAGCGTTGCTTTAACTTATGCTCTGCTTCCTATGGCCCCCTGTAGGCTCCAGGAAGTAGAGAATATGCCCCCTCTCACCACTAGCCCACCCCAAAACACCCCCTATTCTGGGGCCTGGGAGCAAGGCCAGGGTGCTTACACCAGTTCTATAGACGAAGGAGTCCCCTTGCACAGGAGGCATTATCAGGGGCACATTTCTGCTCCCTTTGTACTAACAGAGTGGCATAAAGGGACTGTAGTAAAACTGAGAATCAGGCCCCAAATCTCTCTCTATTTGAGAACTAGCTCCTAGTTTTCAACAGCACAATAAAAAAAGCACGAAGCAGACACAATCTGTGGCAATGTGAGAAGACATTTAATTTGCTAATCCCACAGTGCTTTGGAAAGAGCCGTTCTTGTTTGTTAGGCATATCGTGTGCCGTTAACATGACTGGATCTCTGCAGTGCATTAGAAATGAAGTGTTCAGTGAATACCATCGACCAAAAATGAATAAAGAAACATTTTAAAAAGGCAGGTGAACGCAGAATCCCACAATTATGCTTTTAGTATTTTAAATTATAGCTGTGAATTATTTCTATTACATCATCTACATGTTCTTAGAACAGCTGCAGTTTGAAAATACAAAAAGATATTTGTAGAGGCAAAATATCCATCTGAAATACCCTACTGCATATCTTTTCATTAAAAAAAGAACTGGATGCTCTTGGCAACTTAGTAGCATTAGAACTTTTATCTCGTAATTACTGTAGTTTAAACTGTAATTATTTAGATTAAGTTAATCCCTGTGCCAAAATTTGTCTTCAAATACCTGAAGTCTCTTGGAATTGAATGTGTGTATCTGAGGACAATCTGTCTAGGAATATGCTCTTTCACACCTTCCCCACCCCAAAGAGTTAGGGACTAGTTATAAAATTTTAAGAACTATTGAAGTGCTTTGGCAGCAAGGTTTAATGTCATTAAATGTCACAGAACTTTTCTGCAAAACTTTCCAGTTCAGGAGTAACTCCAGATTAAATTTCTTAGGAAACCATCTAGAAGAAACAGAAGTATGCTGACTGCTGGTGTACTTATTAAAATGCAGTGGAAGCCTGCAACTTCAGCAGACCAAGGCATTGATGAAACACAAAAATTTCACGAGTTTAACTAACATACTTTATTTAAATCAATTTAGTTAAACTGTGCAAACCCCGGCATGGACACTTCCTTTGTTTTATATCTGCTTATATCAGTAGCGCAGCCAGGTCCGGAGTGCAGCGGGAGCGGCGCTATAAAAAGGTGCCTCCCCCTGTACTTACCCAGCGGCGCTCCGGGTCTTCGGCAGCACTTCGGCGGCGGGTCCTCACTCACTCCAGGTCTTCGATGGTACCCGCCGCCGAAATGCTGCCGAAGACCCAGAGCGCCGCCGGGTGAGTGCAAGAAGTGGCGCTTAAAAAGAAGCGGCGCCTTTTTTTAGTGCTGCTAAAAAAAGGCGCTGCTTCCGCCGCTTCTGCTTACAGGGGAAGCGGCTGCTCCCCCTGCTCCCCCCTGGCTACGCTACTGGCTTATATTGATTTAGCTTAATTGGGGAACTGGTTGAAATTGACTTAAGTTTAAACCCACATAGTAGTTTACCACACTTCACTAAATCAATTGTAATAAACTATTTTAGTTAAACTGGTGCTTCATCTCAGACACAAGAAAAAAGACATTACTACTACTCGGGACACTTTGTTTAAAAATCACACAGCAGTTTTCTGAGCTCTTAAATATAAAATCTTTTTAAAGCAATTTTTGAACAAAATAACCTTGCAAAACTTCAGAAAAATGACCAAAGACAGTGGCTTATAGTATAAAGTGTAGGCTTGGAAAAAAACACACTAATGAATTAATTGTTTAAAGGGCCTATTTTATAACCCAAGTGGTTAGTCAGATTCAAGAAAAACGCCATCTTATGCTTGGCTTTAGAAACCATGATCCAAGAATGAAGAAAGTTAACACAGAATAATACTTTTTTGTAGTTGTTTCATTTGTGCACACTTTTAAAGAAAGCTGAAATTAACACAGCTGTTTTGTTTACTTCCCTGTTTCTGCACTACCCTCAGTGATGTCAGCATAGTTCTGGGAATAGTGTGCTGTTAAGTGCTGTTGTTGAAGCCAGCAGAGGGAATATTGAATCACAAAACATTGATAACTGCCGAACTATGCTGTGGTAGATTTTCAGAAAACAGAGCATCGCAAGGACTTCACCCAGCAGACTTTAAAAAAACAAGTTAAAGTAAATCAAAGTTGGTCCTAGGTTACCGAGAGTGGCCTATTTACTGAATATTTTCCACACAGTGAATCAAGTTTGTGTGTATATACATAGGTATAATTACTCTTAATGGTTAATAATCAGAACTGGCCTTTCTGGTCCCATAAAGCCCCCAGCTGAGGGTTCCCCAAATAGGAGAGACCAAGAACTGTAAAGGAGAATTTCATCTTTCACTTACAATCTAGCCCTTCCTTTTATTGTCTATGTACAGTCTGTATAAGGGGCAGCATATTGCTGCACCGCCCCAGCAGTGGACAAAGCAGGGAAATAGCTTTCTGGCTCTGCACCATGGGGAGAGCAGTCTGCTACTGGTCTTACACTAGAGGCCGACTACTTGTCCCTTTCATGCCAGCTCTGTGCCTACTACGGCAGTTTCTGCTGAAAGTAACCTTTTGAACAGTGATCAAGAACTACTTGCAGGCCTCACTGAGGCAAGCCAGACTCTCAGGGATTGTGATGATATCATGAGAATGGGAACTGTCAAAGTCTTAAGTATGGCAGTCCCATAGATTCATTTGTGCACGAGTGATGCAAAGGGTCCCTCTGAAACACCGAGCTGCCCGAGTTTGAGTTACTGCAAATATTTACAGTAATAGTAAATAGTTTACAGAGAAACAAGATTTTCAAGATGAAAACCCAGGACACTTGTCCCGAGGGAGGAGGGTGGAGGGAGAAGGGTGGATTGGGGGGATGTGTTACAGGAGGGATGGAGAGGAAGGGAGAATAGGTCTTCCATTCCCGTCTCATATTTTTCTGCCCTTGTTTGCTTTTTCCTGTTCTGCACTTTCTCCTCTGCTCCTCCTCAGCTAGCCACTTAAACCAGCTTTAACTCTGCTTTGCGCCATCAGCTCTAACCTTGAATTTCCAGGTTTTTATCCCACCATCCATTGCCTTTGTGTGTGAGCACATCTCTGACAGGTCATAGTCACACAGGGCCGCTGGGCTCATTTTCTCCCTGTTTCATCTGGGGAAGTTAGATTGTGCTTTTTTAAAAGGAGATTTGTTTTGTTTCTTTCCTTCCTCCCTTCCTGCCTCATTCACCCCTTTCTCTCAATAGCGCTCTCTCTTCCTTTTTACTTTCAGTTACTCCTTTCTTCTTCATTGCTGTATTTAGGTGCAGTTGTTGGAAAGTACAAGTAAGCTCTGTACTGCATACTGAAGGCAGCGAGCAGTTTATAGTCACTCATCTTCTCCAGTAATAAGTTCCCACATCATGGCTTCATGATGGAGAAGGCCCCAATTCTCACTCTGACAAGCTCTACCTGTGGGATTTACAGTTCCTATGGAAAAGAGCTGTTTAATAAAACCATTGTAATGGTGAGAGCCATTTTCTTAGGTAGGTTGACTCCTTTCCATGGAGAAGATTAATGGCGAGGATGAAATCCTGGCCCTGTTTGAAGCCAATGGCAAAACTCCCATTGACTTCAGTAGAGCCAGGATTTCACCTTGAAACTCTGAAGATAAATGTGTTTAATAAGCTGTGTGAATCTAGTGCTCTGAGCACATGTAGGAGCATTCAGAATCTTCATGCAATATTTAGAATTAATGTCCCAAAAGTGGAACCTCAGCCTATTCTTGCAGATCCCCCTTAGAACGAAAACTCTGTCCCCACTTCCAGCTTCTACTCAGCCCTCTTTTTCCTGCACCCCAGAAAAAAACTTGAGAGGACAAATGGGCCTATTTATGTTTTAAAATATGGCCTAATCTATACTAGAAAAATATATATACTGGTTTAATGCAATCAATCTGGTTAAAATGGTGCAAACCCCTAGTGTAGATACTCAAACTGATAATTTACTGATTTAAGCTAAACCAATACAAGCAAGGTTTTATTTCAGTTTGATTGCATTAGGGGTGTGTGCCACTTTAGCCAGATGGATATTTAAATTGATTTAGTGCAGTTTACAAAATGAGGTGATAAACAGCACCATTGAGGAATAAGGGGCCCCCAGCTTAGCTGTCTTCTCTAATTTTGACAGTAGTTGTGCTTTAGGAGATCATGTGTCATTTAGTTGTGGGCTAAGTGACATTTATTTCACGCCGTCCCTTTTGACCTCAACATTGTCTAAATGACTAGTGTTGTGCCAGTGTTTTGTTTTGAAACCCAATGTGATTACAACAGTCTCTTAGTTTCCGCTTCAAACATAGACACAAAAAATGAGTCATTAACTCTTCCTTCTTGATCTCAGACCCCAGGATGAAAACTCCCAGACACCCTCCCCACCCCAAGATTCATGGCTTCATTTTTGTTTGCTAGTGAAATCTGTGATCAAATCTTCCTACTATACAATGTGCAGGAATGAATGAAACCTATGAGTCTTGCACTGTATTTCAGGCCTTGCATGTGAGTTCAGATGAAAACAAAACTTGACATGAAAGTTAACAGATGCGAAACCATGAGAACTGAAGCCCATGGTAAAAGCTCAGTGAAACCCACCTGAACCCAAACTGCAGAGTTTTGCCCAGCGCTAAGCCTGGCATTACCCGCTAGTGTCCCTGTAGCTGGATGCTGACTTTCTTCCATACTATAAATGAGAAAGTTCTTACATGACTCTCTCATTTAAAGTGCATATAAATCTGGGATACACAGCACATAAACAATGGCAGGATAGAGTCTTTAGTGTGAGATTTTCAAAATTACATGTTAAAAAAAATCAGTGATTGTGCATCTGACTCCGTGCGCAAGTGTACTTGCAATATGTTTTCACACTCTCTACAGGTGGCATATAGTCAAGACCATTACAAAAAATACAGAGTGCCTAAATGAGTAGCAGGAATAAGTAGCCAGGGATTGTGAGGGAAGGGCATGTTTATCTATTTAAGTGTGCAACTGCATTTTCAATGGAGTAGGCCTCCAACTGGGCATCTAAACTTCACAGATGTGGGTGCACTGGATGCGCCTCAAAACACTCTAGGTTTGCGTGTTGAGATTGGTATTTGTATGCCAGTTAGGTAGCTGTATATGCAGTAATGTGTGCGCACAATGGATCATGTGCACAGGTGGGCTTTTTGTAGGAGCAACACATTGGCAAACCAGTTTGTGGATGCACCCGTTTCACCCCCAGTTTGAAAATGTAGCATTGTGCATGCATGGAGAACTGATTTATTCAGAAGCATTTCCCCTGGAGATTGTTTTCTATTTCCTACAAGGCAAAACAAAAATTTTTCTTGGGTAATATGCAGCATCTGATTTTGAAATCATTTACAAAATTCCTTATATGCTGTTTCTACAAAGTTTTTAAGACAAAAAACCCACGACAGTGACAAATATAGAAAACCAAAAGAAGACGACGCATACACATTGTAAATCTGTGATAAATGAGACCTAACAAAGATAGCTGTGGTATAATAAAAATGTTGGAGAATCTAGCCCATTACATCAAATTCTGCTCCTCATTACGTCTGTAGGACTGCACCGATGTGCCTGGGAGCAGAACTTGAAACATATCTATTTCTGATTCCCCCACCCCTCCCAGTAACAAACACAGGGTCAGATTGCATCATTGACCAAAGCATAAATGACCCAGAGATGGAGTTTCCACCGGGTAAGCTAGGAATCCTCCCTGAGGACCCTGCTGCAGAGAGAGAATATGCATGCTCCACCATTCCTTGGGCTGCCGCTGCTTGCTTCTGTCTCTATACAACTAACTGTCCACCCCTGCACAGACTGGTGCAGGGGTGGGAAGGACAATAGCCTTGCCTCCTCTCTGTGCTTCCTCCTCTTGGGGTGGCTTGCATCACCAAAAGGAGCAGTAGGAGGGATCATAGCCTGATCCTGGGACGAGGGATGTTCTCTTCCCCGATCCCTGTGCATTCACACACACAAAAACACACACAATTTGGCCATAATATTGAGATAAACATCTTATTCTCAGATAAAGACCCCAGAATCCAAAGCGAACACCCTCAGTTCTTATCTCCTGTTACTTCATATTTTGTGTTTTAAAAAATGAAAATGAAGGGTTTTAACCTTTAGGTCTCGTTATCAGTGTAAAATAGGCTCCTGATTTTCTTTTTGACTACAGAGCCCATTGTTCCTTTGAATGAAGGAGAAAAATATCATTACGAACTTTTGTCAGTGCAAATGAGATTAGCATTAGTGAGCAGACAGGTCTGAAAAACAGTGAGCCTTTCCCTTGATTTTTAAAAGCAGCTTGATTTTTTGCATTGGCAGTTTGGTGTTCAGTTAGGTTTGCAATGTTGCACACAAAAATACTTTATTTCATATTTCGGTAGAGGCTTAAAATTGTCATTCTGAAAATATCTATGTGTGCTGTTCCATCTCGCTGTGTGCTCCAATGCAGTTGCTGAGGATTTACTTTTTAATATTGTAAAGAACTGTATAGTTATAACCTTGTTCTTTCCTAAACTAGTATGACATTTGAGAGATTACAGCACAGGACTTGAGAAGTACAGTACACATACACTGACGACATAAATTTCACACCTGTCACAAGCTGCCATGTAATTTCCATTGACACCTTGCTGGTCATAACTACCATCAGCCATTGTTTGTAGGGGAAACAAGAGCGTGCAGTTATAGGCAACCACAGACACAGTCATGACAATGTACTAGACTAAAAAAGTTTTTAAAAAACTCCTTACATTTAAATGAGTTGCTATTAAATATAACAGAGAGCAAAGTTTTCATCAGACCATTCCAGACACAAAGAGCCCTTAGCTTGTTTCTCAGCCTACACTAATTTATAAGGGCCCAACCCTACAAAAACTTACTCCTGGGCCAGTAGCGTAGGCAGGCCCGGAGCACAGGGGGAGCGGTGCTATAAAAAGACACCTCCCCAGGCTCCCCGCCTCCCCCTGTACTCACCCGGCGGCGATTTAAAGGGCCCGAGGCTGCAGCCGTTGCGGGGAGCCCCGGGTCCTTTAAAGCGCCGCCAGAGCTCTGGCAGCGGGGCTCGGGCGGCGCTTTAAAAGGCCCGCGGCACCTCATAGTGGCAGGAGTCCCAGGCCTTTTTAAGCGCCGCCCAAGCCCGGCTCCAGCAGCGGGGCTCAGGTGGTGCTTTTTAAGGCGCCGCTTTTGCTCACAGGGGGAGCGGCCACTCCCCCTGCTCCCCCCTTGGCTACGCTACTGTCCTGGGCATTGTATTGACTACTGAGTAGTCCTGTTTGACTTGAGCTCCTGATGACTGTGATGTTAATGTATCTCAACACTGCAGCCTCTTGCTATGTGCATGCACAAACTGAGTGGCAACATTTTCCTCAGGCACATCCTAGAATTGAAGCATGTTGGTAAAAGTGCTCAAGAAGTGTGTGAAGGACGTGGCCACATGCAAATGGCAGCCATATGGAGGCCCCTTGTCAAAGTTTGGCCTTCCATCTGCAAAATGAAACTAATGAGCTAGAGTAATGTAGATTTTCTACTTCCAGGGTTATTTTTTCCCCCTTCTCTATTATCCAGAGATGGAACCTTATAGGATCCTCTCATTGGATAAAAGTGCAGAATCTCAAAAGGGAAGGGTCAGAGATTTTCCCACTTGTAAAATTCCAGTCAATAAAGTCCTGCTGCCTTATTGACATAAAAAGAATGCCTTTCATGTGATACAAACATTGACTTGCTCCTGCTTACTCTGCTCACCTTGTACAGAAATGCTGATGGTGGTTGACTAATCAGTCCATTTTTGTATATTCTCATCAGACTCTTTCTTTGGCTGGAACACTATGCACTGTTTGATGCTTGCATGTCTAATAATTTGTTGTTAGCACTTTGTATTTGCCTTTGTTTCTTCACAACTAACAGTTTGGCCTCTAAGTGCATGCATTTTATATAAATTAATATCATATTTATAAATAGTAGTTTATCTGCTGTGTTCGTATTTTAGCATTGTAATGTATAAAAGCTATTTAAAAGACCACTATTTATTGCCACTTATTCGCTCACTGGTAGAATATTTGGTTGTGATTATACTAGCATTGTTTATATTTAAAGGTCAGTGTCCTTTCTTTGTTTTAGTTCTCTATTTATTCTATAAGTGACTTGGTTTGTTAACTTTATAATGATATAAATGCTATGTAATATAGTTTAAGAAACTGATTATTATGGGAAACTACACTAATGAAAGATAAGAAGCAGCCTTAAGTTTTCCCTCCAGAATTAATGAGTGATTTTTATTTATGATCATTTAATATTTAGAGTACTGATCAATTTTTTTCTAATACTGAGTTCATAAAGTTTGCAGTTACATTCTGAATCAAGCTTCCAAGTACTTGCAGTTGCTGTTGAAGTGCCGGTGCCCAAAGACATCATATTTATTTTGTGTGTTTCAACATCTCAGGACTCTGTCTCCTGCAAAGTCTCCATCTTCCTCTACTGGATCTATTGCCTCCAGCAGAAAATACCCATACCCGATGCCTCCACTTCCTGATGAGGAGAAGAAAGCTAACAGACAAAGTGCCAGGGTATGTCTCTCCCCTTCTTTATGTATAGTCAGAGGAAAACTCTTAATTAAGGAAATGTTTAAATGTGGCCTCCTAATGCCTGGACATGGCATTGCAGGGGATTTCCCATTCGCACCCTTTGCTGGCCACTTCCTTAGCACCACAATGGCCAATCCCAGCCAGCATCTTCTCCTGATCCTCTCTCTGGGTCTCCTGTGACTTGGCCCTCTGGCCAAATCTCATAATCATTCAGTCCTCTTAAGGGAAGAATAAAGGTCCAACTTAAAGTTCAAATAATGTCAATATTTATAGTTCTTCTGCCCCTCTCAGGCTTGGCTGAAATTCTGTGCTTCCTGGCCCGTTCAGAGCTTCTCTTCCTTCACCAGGAACTCCAGCATTGTGCCTCCAAGGATCTCCCGGCTCCTTGTAGGCCCTATCTCAGGGCTCCCTCACAGGAACCTACTCTGCTCCCTGTGGGTCTCTTTCTCCTGTTTCAGGCCCTAACTCAAGGCTCTCTCCCACTGGAGCCTACCCTGCTCCTAGTGGCTGATTCAGCCTGATTTCCTCAGGCACTTCCCACAGGAGAACTATCCTTGTTCCTCCTTCCAGGGTCTTCCTTCTCCCAATTAAGCACATAAGAACAGCCATACTGGGTCAGACCAGTGGTCTGTCTAGTCCAGACTCCTATCTTCTGGCAGTGGTCAATGGCAGATGCTCCAGAGGGAATGCCCACAACAGGTAATCATCAAGGGATACATCCCCTGTCGTCCACTCCCAGTTACCCCCTCTATTTAAAGTTGTGCTCTCCCTGCTTCACCACTACAGCTGGGCTCAGTCTTTCTAATTAAGCCCCATTACACCTCGCTGGGTTCTCTAACTGGCCCTTATTTTGCCAGCTGCTCAGTGAGGGTGAGGGATAGCTGCTAAGTCCTGGCTGAGGCTGAGCCCAGCTTGCCTTAAAGGGCCAGCCAGCCTGCAACAGTGACTAATTTTGCTGTCAGTCTTTAAAAGGAAAACAGATTCCCAGATGTGCCAGAGCAGCAGCCAAGGCTCCTGGGGAGCTGTGTGGGCACAGGTGCCAGTCTTCCTCCTCTATAAGCTTGGAGACTGCTGGGGGCTGAGCTGGCTTCTAGCACAAGGATTCTTTAACTTGTGCTGGCAGATAATGAGCCCTAAAAAACTGCTCCTGGCCAGGATTTCTGGAGTGTATTGTCTATTGCTAGAGCTGTCTAAATTACACTAGGATCTGCTCCAACCCCTAGAGCAGCCCAGAATCGACAGGGCTAAAGCCACCTTCATGTCCCCATCCCCCTGTGTTGCGAGCTCTGTGCTGAAATATTCAGAGGCAGAGCACAGAATCTCACCCACTGAGTTGTGGTCAAGGAGATCTTGGGCCAGCATAGTGCAGGCAGAGGGGTGCAAAGGAAGTTTAGCCACACTTATTTCCCCCCCAATCACGATCGTATGATGACATTGTGATATGAATAGATATCCACTAGGGACTAGGATGAGACCTAAACAAAGCAGACTTTCTTCCCCAACAAAACCCTCATATAATTTAGTTAATAACTGTATTATAACTTTGGTAACGTATATGTGTGTTCCTTTTTTCCCCTCCAGCTATGGGAAACTTCCATTTAGTTCTACAGTTTACCTAGGTGACATCAGAACTGTTTACTTCAAATTTTATAGAAACTCAGCATCACTGAGTCATTGCACATTCATCTGCTCGTCAGACAATTTGAAAGAACAACAGAGATGCCAGTGATCACAGAGAGAACCTACTCTCAGACCCAAGGGAAAGAAACCAACATGTTTTGCCGTTGATTAGAATTCTATTAAATCTGTAAAGAATAACCAAAAATCACAAAAATTAACATGGGATAGATTTAATATGATAAGATTATTCAGCATGATGACCAATATATGTAGAAATACAACTAAAATTCATGTACAAGTCCCAAATAAAAGAGGTTTTTCTTTGGTTTATGCAGTCCCAAATAACAAAATTGAGTTCAGAATTTTGTATTCTGAAGCACGTGACTGATGTAAACATTATGCTATGTGCATGAACCCTCTGTTCTTTACTTTCCACAAGTAAGGGGTAAACCACGTACTGTAGTAGAAATTAGCATGCAGGAGTAAGAAATGTAGAATTTTGCTACAGGATCTTAAGTTTTGAGAGGCATAAACTTCAAACAAACAAGAACTATATCTTTTTTACCTTTCGTGTTTATAATCTCCATATACAAATTGTATATATGTAAACATTTTAAAATGTGAAAACAGCTGTAACACACATGTATTTTGCCAAATGCCTAAAGAAACAGTCACGACTAACATCATCACACTTCAAGTGTTCTGAATATTATGAGCAGACAGCTTTGGAAATACAACAGTTCTAGTACTGTAAATGTGTTTCTCAGCAAACTGGTGTTTGACCAAAATCTCCACAATCTGGGAATATATTTGTTATAATCAGCAGAAAAATCAAAGTTCAATGATGCTTCGGCTTAAATCACCACCTAAGGAACCAGCAAAAATAAGTTGTCTGATAGTGATGATGTGTGTTTGTCTCTTCTCTCACACTGGTGTAAATCAGGAGCAACCCCACTGAAATCAGAGCTGAGTTTTTAAGTCACAGTGAACATACATTTACTGGAAGCTGAGGAGTATTTCAAGGTCATCAGTTAAGGTGGTGGAAGCGGGGTCTCTATGGCAGATTTGGGATGTGTGTGTGTGTGTAAAGCACTTCAGACACAATGCTGGAGCAACATGGCAGAGTATACAGCTTGTGATGGGCATGATGCTATCATAGTGCTATACAAACACTGAAAGCTGGGCAACTGGCCAATCCTTTTTTTCCCCACTGGTATCACTTGTACCATGTATTAGCATACTGTACGTACGTTCACACTGCTGCTGGGAGTAAGTCTCGCAGCGCGGACAGACTGACTCATGCTAGCAAGGCTTGAGCTAGTGTGCTAAAAATAGCTCTGTGGACTTTACAGCTCCAGCGGAGACTCAGGCTAGCCATTTGAGCTGAAGCCTAGAGGTTGGGTGCTCTTGAGCTTGGTTGGCTAGCCGGAGTCTGCCAGAGCCACAATGTCCACACAGCTATTTTTAGAGTGCTAGCTTAAGCCCCACGCTGGGCAGCTCACTGCCACCTGCAGTGTAGACATACCCTACACGTGCAGCATCAGAGTCTCCTTTGCACTTAGCATGGGCCTTGAGCTGAATACAAGTGGATCCAGACCAATGAAATTGAGGATGCAAAAACAAACTCATTACAAAGGAGACATGTGGCAAGATGGCATTAGCCTGACTGCTGATCAACTGTATGCTGTGTGCGAAAGAAAGTAGAGTAGATATAGTTACAACACCCGAAGGATTCCAAAGGATGCTGTAAAATCCCTGGGCATATTCAAATGTAAATGTTCTTTAAATAATAAAAATGGCAATTACAAATCAGTTAAAACACCTCTCCTGTCAGTACCTCTCCAGAAGTGAACCCTTTTTCACTCCTTTAGAAAGTGAACCCACCACTTACAGCCTTTTAATGTAACAGAGTTCAGTTTATCAAATTTCTCTCTCTGATTAAAGCAAGTCAAATTTAGAGGAGTACGGTGGCATCTTGAAGACTAACATTTCTTTGGGCATAAGCTTATATGGATAAAAAACCCACGAAAAAACCACTTGAAGTGGGTTTTTTACCCACAAAAGCGTATGCCCAAATAAATCTGTTAGTCTTTAAGGTGCCACTGGACTCCTCGTTGTTTTTGTGGATACAGACTAACACGGCTACCCCGATACTTAGTCAAATTTAGGTTAATTTTAAATTAAGACATTTTTAAAGCTGTCAGCAACTGTTAAGTATGTAAGATTTTAGAAGTATTATATTTTAATTTATAA
This sequence comes from Macrochelys suwanniensis, assembly GCA_033296515.1. Lineage (NCBI taxonomy): Eukaryota > Metazoa > Chordata > Testudines > Chelydridae > Macrochelys > Macrochelys suwanniensis. The sequence continues at coordinate 41,833,618 of CM065776.1, forward strand.
GACAGTGTGCAGGTTTACATCAACACAACTCTGGCCTAGCAGAGGAACTTATCCCCTTCATGGCAAGAGATTTTGGTAAGTGTTGTGAATTATGAAAAATATCAATGAGAACAGAGTGTGGGTATGCTTGAAAAGCATTGGCATCTACAATGGCTTTAGGCAAAGATTCTGCACTTTAATGCAGATTATAGATTTGTCGGTACAGAAGTATGCAATTGATTAGTTTTGGAACCGACCTGAAGAAGTGCTCTGTGTAGCTCAAAAGCTTGTCTCTCTCACCAACAGAAGTTAGTCCAGTAAAAGGTCCTCACCCACCTTGTCTGTCTAGTTTGGAAAGGTTTAGTTTGAACGTAGGCCAAAGAGAACAGGACAGAGAACTGTTAACAATGTACATCTTATGGTCTGATCCATAGCCCACTGAAGTCAATGGGAGTCCCGTTGCCATCAAGGGGCTTTGAATCAGGCCCTTAAATATTTCTCCCAAATAAGGAAATTCTTATGTAAAAATGACCAACTCGTTCTACCACAAGGAAGATAACTTTTCCATGCATTAGTTATTTGTCCTTAGGAACTGAAATGTTTATCATGTGCCTTTTCTGATATTTTGTTTGAATACAAACTAGTGTGTAATTTTGAATAATCTTGTTTATATTTTTCTATATATTCATTCATTCATTCCTCCCTTTCCATTTTCCCATTAAGACACAGCAAGATTTGGTGGCCAAAACTGAATGTAACATAGTGGCAGATTATATAACATTCATAGTATCTTGTTTTGAAAATGAATAGGCCTTCTAACTGTATTATCTATGTTGTCCTTGCAGCCTCTCTCTCTTTCTGGTGTCACTCATTCATAGAATTTGATGATACCGCTATTTGTGTGTAGGGTAATTTAATGGACATGAGTGACATTTAGAAATATGCAGTGATTGGTAATCTAGATGTAAGCACTAAATTTAAATTAAATAAATATTGGCTCTCTCTTTGGTATTCTAGAGTGTGAAAACACCTAGCACTTAATGTAAATTTTGCCTTTTTTTCAAATGCATTCTGGAGGAAAATTCTGCACTAAGTTAGTGACCTGAACAGTAAATTAAGTAATTGTACAAAAACTAACTTTTAGGGTGTATGAACCTCAAAAGCCAATGAAGATTGACCAGGTTATACCCAGAACAGTTGTTTGTTTTTTATATTACATAATTTGCCACTAGTTTAGTTTAATGCCTTTGAAAGGAACTAGCTGGATAACCCTGGAGATTGCAGACCTCTCTAATCACATAAGTTGCAGCACAGACAGTGGTGGCATAGGTTGCCAGGCAAAACTTCACCCTGCTCAAGATGGAGCAACTACGGAGTGGAGAAGATACACCGTTGTCATGGCCCATCAAGTTAATTGGCTTTTCTGCTGAGTCTTCCAGCATGGGTGCCAATTAGTGCCAGCTGTGATGCACATATCTGCTGACCAAGGGTGCTGAGAGGTCACTAAGGCCCATCTCAAAGGGATTTAGGCGCCTAACTTCCATTGAAATCAAAGGAAGTTAGGTGCCTAAATACCTTGAGGAATCTGGGCCTAAATTATTTCAAACATGCCATAAATAGGTGTCTGATAATAAGGATTTTTGGTTACTAGTAAAGCGAGGTATATTTAAAAGCAATGATCTCCGTTTCATACTGCGGGCTAAGAATGTTGTGTATTTAAAATAAGATTAATATGACCAATATGTTGAGGATTGAAAAGTAGGTACTGCATTCAAATAGTAACTTTGCACAATGATTTTGCTCTTCTGTGTATTAAATTCTTCATGCCACAGCTTACCTGCTGATGCTGGATTTGCTGAGAATCAAGCTATTAACAAGGAGGTAACATCATAAGGAATCCATGCTACAGTTTCTGAAGAACAAATTCATACAATGTATCAGAAATGTCTGATTGCTAATTTGCACATTAGTATTATATGCAAACAAATAAGCACATCTAGTTAAAAAAAGGTTCAATTCTTTAATTATACAGTGTGTGTGTGTATAAATATATTGTGAATTTAACCTTAAATCTTATGAGATTTTTCTGGACATGTTTCTTTAAGTACAGATACTTCTAAATGACCAACAGTTTTCTCCTTGGTGTCTGAGACTTTGAACCTGCTAAGCTGATGTACGTAAGCCCCATGTATATAGTATATTTTACTGTCTTGGGTGATCATAAAATAATGAGCCTTTAGAGCATGGCTACAATTAAAAAAAGAAAGAACTTTGACAACAGATTAGATATCAAACCTTTTCCTTTCTCTCCCATTTCCACTGGTGTTAATTTAACTCATCTGAGCCAATCTACACCAGTGCAACAACTGTTTTCACTATCTGGGTCAGAAATAGGCACATTTGCTGGTGTAGGACCTTCTACACTACAATTTCTACACAAACATGTAACCAGTTTGTTGCTTGGTTGGCCGAGTGTAGTTTGTGGACAGACATTCTTGCATGTAAATTGTAAAAACTGTGGGACATTTTAACTAACGCCTCCTTACAGGTTTGGCTCCTCCATCCATGTGTGCCATAGGACATCCTAGAGTGCATTATCTCACATGCTGCTGATGCCACACTGCGTGCATAGCTTCCATGCATTATCTCCTCTATTGGGCAATATGGGATTGTTGGCCAGATTCATGTGGGGCTGCTGGTGTCAGCCTGTGTGGATAGCACACAACTTTAAAAAAAGTATTTCTCAGGCCCAGGGGCTAGAGTCTGAGTCTCCAGAACAGTTTTCAACAACCATTTGGGGAAAGCCCACAACTGTGTTGCTTAAACCAGGTAACAGGAACAAGTGCTGGAAACCATGTCACTCAGGATGTAATAATGCTGTACTGTGTTGGGGTTTTAAGGGCCTGTCTTACACTGGGCAAACTTTATGTCTGGTTTTAAAACCAATTCAGCTAAGCCAGGCTGGCTTCTTTAACCCTCTGAAACCAGGTCTAAACCACAGCTTCCATCAGTTTTAAAGTCACTTTAGCTGAACCAGCTTTAAACCAGTCAGAACATTTCTGCAGTATAGACAGACCTGAATTGCCCCAGGATTCAGAGAGAAATGAGGATTTTGGGAAATACAAAGAACAAGACAATTAAAAAGCACTCAATGGGGAGGGTGGGCTGAGTGACTCAAGAGTCAGAGTGGGATATGACTTCAATTCGTAACATTTTTAATGCTGGGTTTAGTTACAGGAGTTCAAAACCAATACACCCATTTATTTGTTTCTCTGCATTATTATGACTTAATTTTTTTTTCTTTTTAAAAACATACACAAGGCCTTAAAGCCTTATATATTCAAGCTTTAGCATGCGGAGTATTTTTTTTTTTACAAGCAGGTTAGAAACGCCTGTAAATCTGCCTGACTGACCTTCAAGTATAGGGGTGCTAGCAGAGAAACATGCTGTATTACATCTTTACAGTATTGTAAGTGCTAATATATCATATTGTAATAGTAGAAGGATTCCTGCTCACTACCTTTGTATTTTATGCTAGGCAATAATCCAGTGTAGGTTCAAACTGTGAGTATAGGACCTGTATTTTCTTATGGGTAAAAATATTTCAGTACTTAGTGTTTTATATAGAATATTGTACTTTTCATTTTTTATTACATCATGGCATAGATGCAAAATGTTATTTTTCCAAAATAGGAAATTATGGACGGTTTAATCTGCAGAAGAAAATACTATTTACAATATGACCACTTTCAGAAAAGCTTTTGGCATTGTACATATCAGTAGAGTCTGCCAGCTTTGTTTTGTGCTAGTATTTTTATCGTGTGTTGCTATAAAAAGATCTATTAGTTTCTGAAGCTACCACCTTCAAGTAAAACATTCATAGTGGACAAGTACTTGGTTTCACCGTTAGGGACTGGCTAAAGTTGACATAAACAATCACTTTGCAAATCATCGTCTTTGCTACCTGAAACCCTCATGATTCTTACACTACATTACAGAAACATCAGATTTTGACAAACACCAACAAGACATGCTGCACATTCTATCACTGCAGCTTTGAGTGTGATATTTTTCACAACATTATAGGCATTGGGCTGTTCAAGTGAAACTGGCTTTCCTATAGCTAAAAAAAATGTTGCTTTTATAAAATAAACTCATTGTAATTTGGGGTTCTAAATTCTTACACAGTTTTATTAACATCGTAATAACCACTTCTATGAGAGTCTTTAATACAAATGCCTGTGGTTTTCAATGTTACTGACATATTGTAACAGCAGTAAAGTGACTTTCAATGAATAAGGCTGTGGTGTGTATGCATTTTTTAAAATTCATATATAGATACCTTTTATTAAAAGGCCTCTTAAATAAGAACACTCAACATTCAGCAGAGATACCCAGTTTACCATAGTGGTAAATAGCAGGGCAAGCCTCTCACACAATGACCTCCTAGCATGCCCCAGTTGTGGGCAGGAGGAACTATCTGAAGAGCTGAGCCTAGTTTTAGTTTCTCTTCCCTTGGGCGGTCAGCACAAGCTGCTTGCTAGAAAGCTGTTTCTCCATTAAAAAAAATAGACTAACCGCAACTTATTTTATATAGGCCAAAATGCTGTAGGCATAAACCACACAACACAGAAATAACAGCCATATTTGTAATGATTACCTGAGCTCTATTGACACGTACGACATAGAGTTGCTCTCATACAGGATTTTCCACCCACAACATGCCTTTCTCAGGTTGGACCATTTAACCTGGCAGAGAGACACAGCTGCAGCTCCATTTGCTGACAGCTGCTTGCTATAGTGACCTTGTTTCTAGCTAGTAAGTAATTCTTAACTCACTCCACTTCTTAATTCTGAGATGATTGTGCCTTCATACAGACAGTTATCCTATGGCAATTTTATTTAACTGCTAACCCAGGCCTGATTTAAACCTAGAGAGAGGTGAAAAATGTTATAGCCTACCATCCCCTAAGAGATCCAACTCCCTTGATGTATCCTAGGGCCTCTGAAGCTCCAAAGGAGAACATGTGCTCTAAAAGCTTTGCGAGCCATGTTTAAAAGGACAGAAAGTTGGATAATTCTTACTGACCCTTGTAGAACTCCAGTGAGGTGAACAGCTTTCTTAACCAAGTATTTAGTGATAGTAGCATGGGCCACACAGAGGCTTTTTTATTTCAGGCTGCTGAATGAAGCTTAACAACTTTAACAAACCAAAGGCCGCTCCCTTACTTTTCACTGACTATATTCCTTCCTTGAATGCACGAGGCTTCATTTTACAGATACAGCAGCATGGAGTCTGGAACTTTTAACAGGTAAGAAGAACTCTTGGCATTAGGCACATAGATGTCTTAAAATAATTTGAGGCAACATTCTACTATTTCCTCTAGAGGAGTGACAGGATCACTTTTCATGTTGTGTAAACTGGGTCAGATGTAGGTGCATGCTCTTTAAAAGAGGTAAATTGAGCAAAAAAGTTTTGTGGGCTTTCTGTTCTTTTGCAGTATTTTCAAGCCTAATAGCTAGCCCACACTAAGATCAGAACTAGGCCAGGGGAATGAAGCCTGGAAAGTAAACTCAGTGTGAATTACTATGCCCCTCCCACAACTACTCAATAATGCTTTTCTCTCCCCCCCGCCTCCCTAAAAAAAGTATATTGTGCACCTTATTTTCAAACACCTGGCTAAACTTTACACCACATAGTTGCATCTGCAACTGTTTCATGATTTGTACTGTCATTTCATTAGGGGCACAACTTTGCACACAATAGCTTGAGGCTCCGAAAATCCGGAATAGATGGTTTAATTTACTGTATTTATTCAGCTATGGCAGGAAAGTCCCATTCATGTAGTTATAAATAGTTTTATGCCAAAAAAGAACCTTTTCTCCATTTTCCCGTAAATTAACAGATATTGAGTCCGAGAGTAAAAAAGTCTTGTCTCAGGAATTGTAGTGGGACGTTAACAGGGCAAGGAGCAAGCTATTGCTGTTAAGGCACAAAGCGCAAAAGCTCATTGTAATCAATTAAAAGATTCCCATTGATTTAATGGGTTTTGGATCAGGCCAAAGAGTAGTTGTTGAGAGACCGGAGTTCTAATCCAGGCACTGCCAGACTTTGTGACCTTAGTCAAATCATCTAATCGCTCTCTACTTCAGATTTTGTCATGTATTAAAATGCAAATAAACATTACAGCTGAGATGAATGTTGCTAAAAAATTCAGCTTGAACTCTGGCAATGTTTGGTCAATTAAAGGCTGATTGTTTGGACATCTGAAATTCAGCCTGTTAGGTCATGACAAAACCTAAACAGAAACGTTAACGGCCCCAGGCTGTATTCAAACAAAACTTCTCTTAATGAACTTGAATATTCTCCTACTTCATAAGGAGGTTAAATTCATTAATGTTTATACAGCAGCTTGAGACTCCTTTAGTGCAAAAGGATGGGGCATAGTTAAAATGATGGATGAGGAGTCAGACTTTTCCAATTAAAGTTTAAGGCAGTATTAACCACAGTACAGCTGAATCTACTAAGGTAAAAGGTTTTGACTTGGGTTTCCAGCTTGGGCCTGATTTTCAGCATTGCTGAGCACCTACAAGATCCAAATGAAGTCAATGTCAGGGCACCCAAAATCAGTAATCACTCTTGAAAATGTAGCTGTATGGCATAGTTTACAGCAGTGGTGGGCAACCTGCGGCCTGTCAGGGTAATCTGATTGCGGGCCGAGAGACACTTTGCTGACGTTGACCATCCGCAGGCAGGGTTCCCAGTGGCCGCAGGTCACCGTTCCCGGCCAATCACTGGAGGTCTTTAAGAACAGGTTGGACAAACACCTGTCAGGGATGATCTAGGTTTACTGGGTCCTGCTTAAGCGCAGGGGGCAGGATTTGATGACCTCTCGAGGTCCCTTCCAGTCCTACATGTCTACAAGTCAATCTACGGGGAGGGGGATGAACCATATTACTGCAGAACAGCTAATGATGTATTAATATTTAAGAAAGGTGGGAAAAAGTGATCCTGGCAATTACAGACCTTTTTCGTCTGACCTCAGGAGCGTGCAAAGCTTTAGAACAAATTGTGAAGAATAATTACATTCATGGCGGTAAAGTGAAAATGGGATGTAATGCAACATGGGTTTACCAAAGGTAGCTCATCCCAGACTAACCTGACTTCCTTCTTGGAAAAAATAACTGATTTCTTAGATAAGGGAAGAGTAGATCTAATATACTTGGACTTCAGTAAAGCATTTTACATGGTACCATGTGGGAAATAATTAGTAAATTTAGAGACACTGGGGATCAGTACAAGAATTTATAAGATGGATGCAGAACTGGCTAAAGGGGAGAAGGCAATGTGTTGTGCTGAAAGGTGAATTAATGGCTTGGAGGGAGGTTACTAGTGAATTTCTTTAAGGATGGGTCTTGGGATCACCTGATTCAATTAATGACTAGCACAAAAAGTGAGAGCGTATTGATGAAATGTGCTGCTGATATGAAGTTGGGAGGCACCATCAATACAGAGGATCATCAGAACACGATACAGGAAGATCTAGATGACCATGAATAGTACAGTGACAGAACTGGGACAGAATTCAATAGTACTACATGCAAGGTCATGAATTTGGGTCTAATAATTTTTGCCAAAAGCTGGGGGTTCATCAGTTGGAAGTGACAGAGGTGGAGAGAGACCTGCATGTGTAGGTTGATTACAGGATGACTATGAGCCAGCAATGTGATTTGACTGTGAAAAGGCAAATTCAGTCCTAGGGTGTATCAGGTGAGACATTTCTAGTAGAAACAGGGAAGTATTGTCATTGTACAAGGCTCTGCTGAAACCTCATCTGGAATACTGTGTACAATTTTGGTCACCCATCTTCAAGAAAGATGAATTTAAACTGGAACAGCTGCAGAGAAGAGCTATTAGGATAATCAGGGGAACGGAGGCCCTGTTCTAGGAGACAAAAGCTTGGCTTCTTTAGTTTAGCCACACAAAAAAAAAAAAAAGTGTGTGTGTGTGGGAAGATATGATTATTTGATTGTGCTCGATAAATTTATCAGGGGGTAAATATCAGGGAGGGTGAAGAGCTATTTAAGTAAAGGAACAACACTGGCACAAAACCAAATAGGTTTAAAGTGGCCACAAATTCAGGGTGGAAATTAGAAGACAGTTTCAAACTATCAGGGGCCTTAAGTTCTGGCACAGTGAGGGCAAATTTGAGTGCAATTGTATGACAGGGTTGCATGTGATGGGATGGGTCAGCAGCAGTCCTAAGGCTCACATCTGGTTTATATCTTATGGTGCTACAAGCTCATACTTCAGGTTTTCAACTGGTCCACCAGAAGAGACCCCCCCCCCCCCCCCAAATGTATTCTAGGGTTTTTTGAGTTTGTTTTTTTTAAACCTCTTTCCTCTAAAAGCATCAAAAATGGCCACAGATGGAGGTGGGCCGGGGCTCTGATATGGCATCAAGCAGTCTCTTTCTCTGGTGCATGGCTGACTGGTTCATGCTCTTATGTTCAGGATCTAACTGGTCGCCCTATGTGGGGTCAGGAAGAATTTTTCCTTCAGGTCAAACCTGCAGTGACTGGGCAGGGGGGTCATTACATTCCTCATTTTGTGGGTGTAGTATTTCCCTGTTCTCAGCATGTGCTACATCATAATTTAGTCTCCTGTGGGCTGTAATACTTGGGTCTAATTTCAGTTGCTGTGTTTAGTGTGTGGGTGGTGGAGAGGTGGTGTTGACAGCCTGTGACACACAGGTCACACTAGATCTGATGGTCCCTTCTGGATTCTGACTCTATCCTAGTGGATTGGATGCAACTGGATCACTTTTCCAGGTTTTTACCACCAACATAGAGCTCCTGTATGGAATTTGTTGGTCTAAGTTACATGGATTTAAAAAGTGCTCCTTTATAATAATGCAGAAGACTAAAGTTCTGGTTCCCAATGTGTAATAAACAGACCTAACACATTGCGCACAACAGCATTACATAAAGAGTACTTGTTATGACCATGTCAAAGGTGTTTAAATAACGCTTATCTTTAAGACGTTAAATATTTTAAGCAGAAACAAATGGGAAAGGAAAAGTACATTATCTGCTTTGGCAGGGAAAGTCCGTTTCTTTCTAGTAGCATAAAAACAAACTATATTCTTGGCCAAGGGGTAGGTGTTGGCTTGTTTGCTTCTTTAGAGCTGGTGGGAACTCTAAAACTTTGAAAAATAATTGTTCAGGTTTAGAGGAGAAAGTGGACATTTCAACATTTCCCACAGAACAGGCATTCTGAAAAAACTTCAGTTTAATTTTTTTTACTAATCAAAATGGTTTGATTTTGACTTAACAGCTTTTACTCAGAGTGAAACATCTTACTTTGTTAAAAGTGCCTCCTGTTTTAAGGAAACAGTTTAGCACTTTTAACAACATTAGATAAGCACTCACTAAAAATTAGAAGCAGCTGTTTAATATCCTTGTATTAGCTTGGAATCATTTTTCCAGACTATTTTATTTTCTTGTTAAAAGCATCAAACTGTTTCATATCAACTCTTTTGAACACAAAAATAAGATATTTTACTACTAATGAGAGTAACAGCTGGTTTAATACAAAGAAAACTAAAATAAGCCAAGCGAACTATGGAGCCAGCTGGAGGAGCAGCTGGAAAGCACCAAGACTCTTTAGGCAGGTGACGAGGAGATGGGAACCTCCTTCGGCTGCAAAGAATTTTATAGAAACTGGGTTTGTGCCTTTTGGGTTATTTGGCATTTAAAGAAGGCCTAAATTTACTTTAAGGTAAAGAACCCTTTAAGCTAGGAAACATGAATTTAAGCCGCCATAAGCTGAAGTATTTTTGCTTGCAAAGGTGGGAGTTGAAGGTACAGTTATGGGAAATATAAACCTAATTCTGTAGATAAATGCATATATGTATAGAAGATATAAACCATTATTATTTTCAAGCAGCACAAACTGAACAGGTAGTTTTCTTAAGGCAACGAGAGCAGCCCACTACAAGATCACCTGATGGGAAACAAAGTTCTTTGAATGGCCTCTGCACATGGATGTGGAACTTGCCATCCATGGCAAAATGGGCCGAGTCCATCCTGAAGAACTCGTTACAGACTAACCTTAGTTTCCCAATTTTCTATCTTGCTTTCTAGCATTATCACCACCCTATTGTGTTGACTCTTCCATGCAATATTATCATGGAACAAAACCACCACCATGGCTCCATACTCCAATGTAGGACAGGAAATAAGACAAGCTGCACTCTGATGAATGTTTTTAGTAGCTCATGAGAGAGGGAAGTAAACATGACAAAGTCTTAAGTTTTACATAATTATTTAAGTTAGACATAAGGTGATTTACAAGTATATGCAAATTAAAAAAAGAATCAAGGTTAAGGATGAGAGTTGATATTTCATTTTTAAAACATCCTTTTTTGTTCATTTGTATTTATCAAAACTAAAAAAAAATCACATATAAAGCAGTATCTTTATAAAATATGCAAATACCAATATTTAGTTACATAGCCATGATAACTTTAGGTGCAAAGCAAAACACAAAGTGGAATGTTAATCATGCCCATCCACATCTTCCTTCCTCTTCAATTAGATGCTCATAACACACTGTATGAACTGAAAGAAAACAGGCATCCATATTAACCAAGTGCAGTGGAACATAATCTCCTCCCCCCCTCCCGCCACTCTTTTGCTTGAAATGCTCCCCACATATACCCATTGCTCTCAACTCCATTTTCCACAAACTTGTCTTGAGCCAAACAAGGCACATTCGGGGAGCCACACCCAAGGAGGTTACCAGAGCATCAAAGTCCCCCTCCAAGGGGCATGGGGGTAAGCTAAAAAAGCTTATGAGGGCATGAGCTTCACTGAGGGGAAGCCAACCCAACCAGAGGAGTGAAACAGAAACCTAGGTATACCTGAATCCCAGCCCAGAAAACACACGATATTTTGAAGATCAGGAACACCTACTATTTGAGGGAAGAGTGATGAGCATGTACCACCATGTTTTTCCCTCCACAATTGGTCAGGAGGAAAGAGAGGATGGGAAGAGACAACTTTCTCAATACCTATTCTATCCTTGGGCTCTCAGCTAAGATAGTAAATAAGGGTGCCACTTGTAATAATCTTTAGCAAAATGATTTTTTGGCTCCAGTCCTAAGTACTTTTTCTTTAATTACAATTTTAGCTAGGTTGGTGTAAACAAATGTCTTAGGTGCACTTACATCATCATACTGGAAATTCACAACACCCTGCTGGGATGTATCCCTTCTTCGAAAACTGTCTGCAAAAATATATAAAGAATTGTGTATTACTGGAATCAATGGAGGCACTGTATTTGATCAAAACAATAAGTATTTAGATGCTATCCTTCTGATTAAAATTGACCCCTCCTTTATTACTAAGCAGGAGCTGCAAAGAAAACAAAACAAAACTGTAGTATACTTAAAATGTGTTGCTTATAGGCACTGCTCAGTTGGGACAAGGTTTTCATGTGCCAGTTTGTCCAAAGGCCAGTTTTTCTTCTCAGTAAAGACCTGGAGACTGGTTTTATGAGGATTAATAGGTCTCTTGCTAATGCAGAAGAGCTTCGATGCCACCAAATAATTAACACTCTACACCTTCTACTGTGAACACTGGTTCAGCAGAGTAGGCTGTGGCCCTCTCATAAGTGCACTATTCACTACTGGAGGAAGCATTATGAGCAGTATTCTTATAGGGCAGGAGCAAGAAGGGGGAAGAGCTGAAGATAGCAATGGAGAGGGTTTTGGAAAAAGGGTGACAGCAAGAAGTTAAGGAGGCAAATGACAAGTGAACAAACAGAAAATAGCAGACATAAGGAAAGAGGTGGGGAGACAACAGATGAGCTCAGACAGGAAGAGACTCATACTACTGTTGAAACTTCCAAGATGGTAATTCCTTAAGTTCTTAACCTCAGTCTTTCAAAGCAAAAGTTTGGAATTTTTCCACACACTTTTATGGTAATGGATAGTTGGAGACTTCTGGTCTGGCTAACAAAATAATATAACTGCTATGTTTGTGATGTAGTATAAAAGTTGGTTTCCCTGAAGTGATTAAGCCCTTTCCGAAGAGAACAAGTGGGAGAACTTCAATAATAATATACGGTATCAGCTCTGACTGAAAATAGCTGATCTGCTGTAGGAAGAGCCAACTCCTGGGATTAAGAGGTTAAAGTTTTCTGAGTCACCTTAGATTAACCTGATTTCATAAAATAAAAATGTATTACCAGATACTTCTCTAACATACCAGTGAGAGCTCTGAGTTTTACACAGCAGGCAATGTAATCATCAAATGTAATCTTCCCATGGGTGCTGTATCGTTTTGCGACTGCAGTCACTGCCTGTGGGCTCAACCTAAATCCTAATAGAAAGAGTCAGGAAAAACAGTGAAATGACAGCCAAGTCACAGAGATCTAAGGCAGTTTTTATGGGAAGATTTGTTGTGGGCCAGTTAATGCAAAACGTTGTATTGGGAAATCCCACCAAGTCATGATATTAGAAGCAGGGGAAATTTCAACAGCCAGTAATAGAGAAGTTTCACAATTTACCCATAGTTGTCAAGGCTTTCTGCAGCTCTTGAGGATCCACTGTTCCACTTCTGTCACTGTCAAAATTTATGAAGTGTTGTCTCCACCCGTTCAACACAGCCCAGAGCTCTTTAAATTCATTGAATCCCAATGTACCAGACATATCCCTCTGAACCATGGCTAAGGAAAAACTGTTTAATTTCCAAACAAGTGCTAAACATTCTTCAATGAGGATCTATATTCAGTCATGCAGGATTGAAATTTATTTACTGAAGTTTGGGAAATAAAGGATATCTTAACAAATTTTTTCATTATGCTAGTGTTACCCTCCTCTAGAGGAAAAAGCTATCCCAGAGCTCAAGCAGACAGAATACTTTTGGCCAAAAGTCAGCAATCAGAAAGCCAAAGGTACTCCTCTATCCATCTGAAAAATAAATACAGCATTTCCTCTCGGGTGCTGCACTTTCTCCATGCATTTTTCATCATTAGTGTGCAGGTGTAGCTTTGTCCAAACATCAGAAAAGCAAGTAATAAAATAAAGGCTTGTGCATATACTAGTATTTGCTATCATAAAAATAAGAGATTTGTTTTTCAGGTCAGATGCTAAGAGTGAAATAGGAAAGTTAAGGTAGTTAGAGCCCTGCAAATCCGTGGATATCTGCTTCATATCCGTGAAAGCAGTTGTATCGTTTATCATCTTAGCGGATTGCATGTGGCTCCAAATTTTTGTATCCGCATAGGGCTTTAACAGCAAGATAGGGTGATGTGGGTGCGGATAAATATAAATGTCTTGCAGCAAAGCATTTGGCATATTGGTTATAGTTCCAGTAGTGCACAAAAGAAACCAACCCTCCTCTTGTATTTTCCCTTCTCATTCCTTTGGCATTTTGAGTTAGAAAATGAAGGAGTTTTTTTAAGCTTTGTGTTTTCAATTCTGTCACTCACAAAAGTCAACTCTCGGTATGCTAAATATCAAGTGATCTATCAGTGCAGTGAGTACCAATTAGTCACATCAGTGCAGAGAAACTTTATAAACGAATACAGCAGAACCCCTATTTTATCAATTGGGTATTCAGTTCATAATATCAAACATCTCAGTATTACATAGGTATAATGCATAAGTTTTGTTCATAACAAATGTATATAGTATGCTCATTTTTCGTTTGAGTGAACTGCATCACTTTGCCTCCAAACCTTAGTCTTGTCAAACATGTGCCGCCATTTGACTGCTGGCTGAAGGACTGAAGTCACGTTCTGTGGCAGAAAAAGGACTTGGCCAGCAAAAGAAAGAAGAAGATTATATTAATCTGTCTTTCGTAAGATCAATGTTCATACAATAGGGGTTCTACGGTAGCTAATCCTTCCAATTCCAGTTGTGTGGTAGAGCTGTATTACCTCGGATATTCTTCCACAGAGACTTTCTACGTCATGACAAACTAGCAACTCATTCTGCCTACAATATAAAGATTAACCAACGTGTTTTTAAAAAGCACTTCAAGCCATCAGAGCTTTCATGTTAATGCAATTACAGGCAGGCCTGACAGCAGCACATACTAAGGTTGCCAGACACTTTCCATTACAACAGCCGGTTTTCAGGTACTTATAAACTTGCCAATCTTTAACCATTTGGTCTGAAATTTCCCACAACAAAAGCCTGGCAAATTTCAGCCAAAATGGTTTAGCTATTTCTGAAAATGAGCCTAGGGAAAAGTACATCATTTTGTCCATTATAAAAATGGACACACTTTTCTTTGAACAGCTTTCATGGCCCCATGCTTTGAAACAGGGACTTGAAATCTGGCAGGTGCATGGCCGGTGTGTCAGAAATGTGTCTTTTGGCATCCCTGTGGAAAAACTGCCCAAATCATGGGGAAAAAAAATCAGTTCACACAAGTTCAACAATAGAGATCTTAAGACTTTAGCAGCTAAAATTTCAAGAATAAGTTATCCAATGATGGGGATTTCACAACCTCCATTGGAAGCTTATTCCAGAGCTTAACTACCCTTATAGTTTGAAAGTTTTTCCTAATAGCCAACCTAAATTTCCCTTGCTGCAGATTAATCCCACTACTACTTGTCCTACTTTCAACAGACATGGAGAACAATTTATTACCATCCTCTTTATAACAGCCCTTCCCTTAACATACTTGATCATTGATACCAGGTTCCCCCTCCCACCCAGTCTTCTTTTCTCAAGACTAAACATGCCCAATTTTTATTAACCTTTCCTTATAGGAAAGGTTTTTTAAATCTTCCATCATTATTGACTCCTCTGAACTTTCTCCGATTTGTCCACCTCCTTCCTCAAGTGTGATGCCCAGACCTGGACAGCATACTACAGCTGAGACCTCACCAGTGCAGCGTACAGCAGGTCAATTACCTCCTGCATCTTACATACAACACTCCCATTAATACACCTCAATGTTATTAGCCTTGTTCACAACTGCATCACATTGACTCTCATTCAGTTTGTGATCCACTATAACACCCAGATCTTTTACAGCAGTACTACCACCTAGCCAGTTATTCCCCATTTTGTAGTTGTGTATTTGATTTTTTTCCTTCCTAAGTATAGTACTTTGCACTTGTCATTACTGAATTTCATCCTGTTGATTTTAGACCAATTCTCCAACTTATCAAGGTCATTTTGAATTCTAATCCTCTCCTCCAAAGTGCTTGCAACCCTTCCCACCCTGCTCTCATTTGCAAATTTTATAACTACATGCAAGTCATTAATGAAAATATTAAATAGTACTGGACACAGGACTGACCCCTGTGGGACTCCATTAGATAAGCCCTCCTGGGTTGACGGCGAACCACTGACAACTACTCTTTGGGTCTTTCACCCGTATTACCACAAGATGGAATTTGTTTTCAATTTGCTTTTTTTAGTTCCTAGAAAAGCATGCAAAAATTACATTAAAAGAACATTATGAAGATTGTAAAGTCAAGCACTCAAGTTGGTAACTTTAATTCTGGTATTTCCTCTTGCCTCACTCAATACACAGGATAAACCAGGGGTCTCAAACACGCGGCCCGCGGGATTGTTTTCTGAGGCCCGCGAGCTCTCCGCAGCGCCCCCCACCCCGCGTTTACGTACGGTGGCTCTGATCCAGTGCGCACTGGGGGCAGGGCAGGCTTCTGCCTGGCTGCCCTGCCCCTGCACAGCTCCGACAAGCTCCTGGAACCTGGGGAAGGAGGGGCACAGGGGTCTGTGTCACTGTGGCATCCAGGCACCGCCCCCAGAAGCTCCCATTGGCCGGGAATGGGGAACCGCAGCCAATGGGAGCTTCTGGGGGCGGTGCCTGGATGCAACCGTGACACAGACCCCTGTGCCCCTCCTCCCCCAGGTTCCAGGAGCAGGGCAGGCAGGGAACCTGCCCCCAGTGCATGCCAGGCCAGAGCCCGCATCTCTCCTGCACCCTGACCCCCCTGCCGCACCCAGACCCCCCTGCCCTGAGCCCCCTGCCTGCCCCCAGACCCCCTGCCCTGAACCCCCCGTTGCACCCCAACCCCCTGCCCTGAGCTCCCTGCCACACCCTGCACCCCATGCTGCACCCCACACCCCTCCTGCACCCTGACCCCCTGCCCTGAGACCCTGCCGCACCCTGCCCCCTTCCTGCACCCCCTGGAGGCAGGGAGGGGGCAGAGTTGGGGTGGGGATTTTGGGGAAGGGGCAGAGCCTCATGGAAGGGGTTGAGTGGGGGCGGGGGGGGGAGGGTAGGTGTCAGTAATACAGCCCTCGGGCCAATATACTAATCCTTATGTGGCCCTCGTGGTCATTTGACTTTGAGACCCCTGGGATAAACTGTGCTCACTTAGAGCATATCTGCACTGCAGTTAGACACCTGTGACTGACCCGTGCCAGCTGATTTGGGCTCAGGCTAAGGAGCTGTTTAATCATGGTGTAGACATTTGGGCTGAAGCCCAAGTTCTGGGACCCTCCACCATCACAGGGTCCCAGAGTCTAGGCTCCAGCCCAAGCCCAATCATCTACACCGCAATTAAAACAGCCCCTTAGCTAGAGACCAATGAGCCCAAGTCCTCTGGCACAGGCCAGCTGCAGGTTTTTAATTGCAGTGTAGACCATACCCTTAATGAGCAGCTATTCAAAATTTTGTTTTCTCCTCATTGTTCAGTGTGTCACTTCATGCCTTGTATACTGTAAACTATCCCAACCTGCTCTGAATACATTATCATCCTCGTGAGCTTTTCTACGGCACTCGTTACTACAGTGCCAGAGTGATTCACAAAAGTTAATGTATCCTCACAACAGCCTTGTGAAGTTGGGGATGGTGGTATACTCATTTTACAGGTAGGAAACTGAGGCAGAGAGATTAAGGTCAAAAGTATCCAAATTGGGCATCAAAATTAGTGAAACACCTATGCCCTGATTTTCATAGTACTTAACATTATTTAGCACTTCATAAGTTCAAAGCAGTTTCCATGGACTACTTTTGCATCTGTGAGCGTTCAGCACTTTAGCAAATTCATCCTCTGGGTATCAATTTGGGCAGCCAGAAAATGAGGAACCCATGATTAGTGACATGAGAAGTGTTGGTTTAAAGCAACGTGCCCAACACAGAGGAACTCTGTGGTACAGACGAAAGGATAGAATTCATTTCTCCAGGGCAGCATTCAAGTGTCTTTACTATGACACCACTCTTTCTCTTCCTGCAATCCCCTAGCTCATTCACTACACACTTTCCACCTTCCGCAATAAATAAGGCAGTGTCCTGAAGACAATAGCCTGCTTCAATACACAAGCCCCAATTCATTCCCAGAGCAGGTCCATCCTGTGCACTGAATGAGACGGGGTCCTGTAGAAAAAAGTATTATGGAATTGAAGCCTGTCATAAATACAAGGGGCAGAATTAAGGTTGCCTTTGCAAACTAATTCTGGTATTCTTAACATAGGAATGCCTGATTTTGCAACCTAATGTTCTTTTAGCAGTTTCCTTTTGTAATATTTATATAGTACACACAAGACAAAGGATACATCCAGCATAGAAACCATGAGCCTGCACGTCTCTAGGTTGAAAGCTGTTTAAATGAGGGGGGGGCAATAGATTAGTAGCAGTAAATATGAATTACTGATTTCTCAGTTTGGTTTCATAATATGTACATGAAATAAGACATCACTCCCACTGGAAAGCTGCAGTCTTGCAATTAGCAATCTCATTCTGATTCAAATAAAGAAAAAACCTTATATTATGAGGTGGTGCAAGAGGTTATTATTTTAGCCTGTTATTTTTGGAATCCAGTTTGACTAAAATTTATCTCATTTGTAATTTAAATCTCAACTCATGTAAGCTTTTGGCTACATCAAAATGGGCAGTCTGATCAGGACAGTAATAGCATTGTAAACTCTACCAGCCTGGACTGGAGTCAAACTGTTGGGATACAGCATGTGTCACATCTAGACCATTACTGGTGGCTTGAGCAATTCAGCTCCACTCAACACACAAATTTAACTTTGTGGACACCATATCTCAGGTACTTGGATCATCAAGTCTACTCATAGCATCCTTTGGTGAACATCAATAGATGCAGGCGGGTGTCACTTTCCTAAATGTGCAACACTGGTCATTTTAATATGTTATAGATGTTATCAAACTAGAAAAACGTGTTTTCCAAGTGACATATTACAAAACACAAAGGGTTAAAAATGGAAGTATGAAGGCTCTCAAATTAGTTCTAGTTTATTGTAGAAGTTAAAAACCTGAGACACTTGTGTACAGTTTATTTTTAACTTCTCAAAAGCTTGACAGAGCTGTTTTCCTGCTGTCTGATCATCAGCCTCTAACTGCGCTTTAAGTTGTTTTGTTACTGTAAGTACAAGGCTTTAGACACTATGAATGTGTCTCCACTCTGCAAAGTGACTCTTTGAAAAAATGGCACTCTCACAAAACAGATCTGTTCTTGGCAGATTCAGAATTATACCTGCTTGCTTGAGAATCCACACTACTCTTGTCATTAGTCTTGCTGCATGTCAGATAAGTTAAGAGCACTTGGTACTTCATTTGGAATTTATGTTCCAAGAGAAATGGGGCTGCACAGGTCCAAAAGAGGGAAGAATTTGGCTCACACAATCTTCATTACTGGTGATGATGCAACAGCGAGCGGGGGAGGGGGGTTGACTTTCAGATCCCAAGTTAAGTTTCCCAAGCAGGCAGCAAGAAAAATCTTTATTTATAACTGTGTAAGTTAGAGTTGGACTCACTGAGAGGAAAACATGGAATCACTCTGCTACTTTTATAGTACCTTTTCAGAACACAGCTTCACTTTAAAATATCTGTGCATTTGTTTTAAATTTCAAAAGTCAGATGCATGAACTTTAAGATTAGAAAAGGACTAAATTTAAGCTTAGTACTTTGTCTGTAGTGTCTAAAGAGCATCAACCCAGATTTGTAGTCTGAGTTGTACCCTTCACTCCAGATTTCTTTACTGCTCAGGATCACAAAATATAATTTTGGGATATTCTACAGAAGTTTCCTCATTGTAACCACCTATTCAGGGTTGTGAACCCTCCAGGATTGTCCTGGAGTCTCCAGGAATTAAAGATCAATATTTAATTAAAGATTGTCATGCAATGAAACCTCTAGGAACACATCTAACAAAATTGGCAGCCCTACACCTACTAAATACGCTTAAGTAAACACATGGGGCTCAACTCAACTGAAGGCATGTCAGCTTCTGCTGTATAAACTCTCTATTATCTTTGTATGAAGAGTATCATGCAGACAAGATCAATATTAAAAAAGGTTACGTCCTAAGAGGAATTTGATGCTTGTTTGACGTAGTAATCAATAAAACCTGTATTGCTCAAAAGGCTGATGACCGGATTAGGTGTAAAACTCCTTCACTGGAGGTTTTAGAGAGATGAATATCAAGTCAAATAGATGTTGCAACTGAGTTGCAGAAAGGCCACTTCTGAAACATGAACTCTTTTACACATTACCATTTAGAATTCAGAATTCTAAGCATTAATATTTGGAGAGTGGCTGTTCTGAGTTAAAACTTACCCAACATCTGAAACAGACAGATATCTCCTAGACAGCCAAATACTGTAGAGTGAAAAATCAACAAGATACTTAAACCCTGGAATTCTGTGACAGACTAATTAGAGAAACTGTATCAAAAAGTCCTTGAACTGATCCTCTGGAAATCTGGTACTAAACACACTCAAGGAGCCATGGGCCTAGGGATGAAAAGAGAACTCGTACCTTCTCAACAGAAGGGCCTGTTCCAAGGGGACCTTTTATGCTGGTTTCTAATGGACTCTGTGGAAGGATATCTCGTTTATTGAATCCGGGTGCCCACAACACCTGGTCCAACATAAATCTTAATTGTGCATTGGAATTATTAGGGCTGTCAAGCGATTAAAAAAATTAATCGTGATTAATCACACTTAAAATATTTTTGGATGTTTTCTACATTTTCAAATATATTGATCTCAATTACAACAAGAATTCAAAGTGTGCAGTGCTCACTTTATATTTTTCATTACAATTATTTGCACTATAAAAAACAAGAAATAGTATTTTGCAATTCACCTAATACAAGTACTGTAATGCAATCTCTATCATGAAAGTTGAACTTACAAATGTAGAATTATGTACAAAATAAACTGCATTCAAAAATAAAACAACGTAAAATTGTAGAGCCTGCAAGTCCATTCAGTCCCACTTCTTGTTCAGCCAATTGCTCAGACAAACAAGTCTGTTTACATTTGCAGGAGATAATGCTGCCTGCTTCTTGTTTACAATGTCTCCTGAAAGTAAGAACAGGCATTCTCATGGCACTATCGTAGCCGGCGTCTCAAGATATTTACGTGCCAGATGTGCTAAAGATTCATATGTCCCTTCACGCTTCAACCACCATTAGAGGGGACATGCATCCATGCTGATGACTGGTTATAACAATCCAAAGCAGCGTGGACCGACGCATGTTCATTTTCATATCTGAGTCAGATGCCACCAGCAGACGACTCATTTTTCTTTTTTGGTGGTTCAGTTTCTGTAGTTTCTGCATTGGAGTGTTGCTCTTTTAAGACTTCTGAAAGCATGCTTCACAGTCCGTCCCGATCAGATTTTGGAAGGTACCTGAGATTCTTAAACCTTGGGTTGAGTGCTGTAGCTATCTTTAGAAATCTCACACTGGTACCGTCTTTGCGTTTTGTCAAATCTGCAGTGAAAGTGTTCTTACAATGGACCACATGTGCTGGGTCATCTGAGACTGCTATAACATGAAATATATGGCAGAATGTGGGTAAAACAGAGCAGGGGACATACAATTCTCCCCCAAGGATTTCAGTCACAAATTTAATTAACACTTTTTTAACGAGCGTCATCAGCATGGAAGCATATCCTCTGGAATGGTGGCCGAAGCACAGCAGAGGGTAATGAAAACAATTAGGGGGCTGGGGCACATGACTTATGAGGAGAGGTTGAGGAAACTGGGCTTATTTAGTCTGCAGAAGAGAAGAGTGAGGGGGGATTTGATAGCAGCCTTCAACTACCTGAAGGGGGGTTCCAAAGAGGATGGAGCTCAGCTGTTCTCAGTGGTGGCAGATAACAAAACAAGGAGCAATGGTCTCAAGCTGCAGTGGGGGAGGTCTAGGCTGGCTATTATGAAAAAACTATTTCACTAGGAGGGTGGTGAAGCACTGGAATGGGTTACCTAGGGAGGTGGTGGAATCTCCATCCTTAGAGGTTTTAAAGGGCCGTCTTGACAAAGCCCTGGCTGGGATGAGTTAGTTGGGGTTAGTCCTGCTTTGAGCAGGGGGTTGCAGTAGATGACCTCCTGAGGTCTCTTCCAACCTTAATCTTCTATGATTCTAAGAAAAGGGCAGCATTATCTCCTGTAAATGTAAACAAACTTATTTGTCTTAGTGATTGGCTGAACAAGGAGGAGGACTGAGCGGACTTGTAGGCTCTGAAGTTTTACATTAAAATCAAAAAGTGTATAAAAACAAAACAATTACAACACAGAAAACAATATATATGAAAATGTAGGAAAACATCAAAAATATTTAATAAATTTCAATTGGTATTCTATTGCTTAACAGTGCAATTAAAACTGCAATTTAATTGGGATTAATTGAGTTAATCGCATGAGTTAACTGCAATTAACTGACAGCCCTAAAAATTATTTAATAGTAATGTACCTGCTAGCCTAATGGATAACACAAACTAAATTTGGTGAAACATTAGCAGTTCTAGGTGAGCCAATAGGATGCGAGAAGGCAAAACTAAAATCCTTCTCTAAAGAAGTGTTATCAGGGCCAACTACTCCCTATGACTAAGTTCTTGCAGCATAGTGCATGAGACTCCAGAGTGGAATGTATGGAAGCAGTTAGACTACTTTCAAAAACAAATGTAAGTGCTTCTTACCATGTGAACTTAATAACTATCCAAACAGTACAACTAATGATTGTCTAATATGAATCAAATACACTTTTATTTAAATTGTCAACTTACGTTTATACCCTCCTGCTATGCCCGACTGTGTCAGACATCTCTGCAGCTCATCAGCATCTATTTGTCCATCCTTTTGGAAACAGAAAAGTAGGCTTGGAAAAGTTAGCTTTTCATCAGTAAATGTCGATAAACTTTCACATCAAGATCCATGTTCACTGATAAACCTATGCATTGAACCTTACACAAAAGACTGGCTCTACCTAGCATACTAATTTCAATTTAATTTAAATTCACTCCAAATTATTTTATTAATTGATTCATAGAGTTTAAGACCAGAATGGACCGCTAGATCATCTAATCTAACCTCCTGAATATCACAGGCTATTTAAATATCCCCCAAATACCTCTGTCGTGCCCAATGACCTCAGTTAAACTAAAGCACTTTAATCCTCAGAAAACTGAACTGTTGCATGCCATTAGCAGAGAACATGAAATACTGATGTGCCATCAATGCTCCTGCGACAGCAGGAAATTCGTTGGGTGAAACAAGTACAGATGATCCTACCAAGAGAGCCATGCCCCATGCTGCGGAAGCGAAAAAAACAGCAAGGTCTTAGCTGATCTGAGTTGAGGGAAAATTCCTTCCCAACCCCAAATCTGGCAATCATTAGGACCTTGAACATAAGAGCAAGACATCAGCAAGGCATCAGAGGATTCTCTGTACCACCTCAGAGCACCACTCCACCCCAACTGGTATCCCATCTCTAGTTATGTTCAATCCAATGCTTCAGAGGAAGGAGAAAAACATTCCCAAGCTTACAAATGTGCCTTGGGAGGTCTGGGGCGGAAACCTCCTTCCTGACACCTGAAGCATGAGATAAGATTAGTTGTTACCATAATATAGAACTAAAAGTGCTATGAGCTTGTTGAGGACAACATAGGCAATCCTGGTTTAAAGATTTGCATTCTAGTTTCTATAATGGGACTCTACAAAACAAAGTAAACTACATAAGAGAACATACATCCCCACTTCCCGAGATAGACATTAGATTGACAGTTCAAAAAAAGTTGGTTTAGAACAGTGAATTGTTAATAGAGCAAATTAAAGCAGAAAGTAAAGTATTTTAAGGGGGGGGGGGGGAACCTATCTGCTCAATTAGGAATATGATTTCCTTCCAAAGCATCCCTCTCAAGGCCAGTTAGAGATTATGAACAACTGCCAAGTCAGGTAAAACAATGAGCTGTCAAAAGTGGAGTTGGAATTGCTTGTCACATTCCTCACACCCACGATTAAAGTTCATAAAAAGTTATAAAGTGCAATTTAATCCCATTCTAAGATTAAATGTTTTTTAGATGCAAATAGACTGACTGATTCCAGAAGCATTAAGTACTAAAACAAGAGTTGTTTTATATCTGAAGCCTAATTTTCCCCAGCATTTTCCTGAGTTTTTTTGTATTTAGTACATATCTAATTTAAGACTGAAAGAATGATAAACTGCTGACTACAGATGATATCCAGATAACATTATCAGAGAAAAGATACCAGTCCTCATATTTATAACTATAGTACTTGCAGGAGAGACTACTGGAGGAAAAACACGCTTATCTACCAACTCCAGATATACTCCTCTGAATATGTCCCGTAAATAAATGGTTTTTATTCTAGCTGACATTTACAAGCTCGGACAAAAGGCAATTGTACCCTTTGACCAATTAAATACACTACTCCCCAACTTTTACTACGATTATAATGCAGGTGTGGTAGAAACATAGGTGTGGTAGAAACATAGGAAAACTCCAGTATAAGAAATTCAATTACATCAAATCAGAATAAGTGGTCAATCACGTTTTAAAATTCTTTAAATTAAGAATCAAAACAGGAAGCCAGTATCTTGACAACTTGAAGATGTGAAGGAGAACTGAAAGAATGGAAATTGGAAACAGAACTATAAGGCAAGAACTATGTAAAAAAAGCCTTAACAGTCCAACTTTACATTAGACAGGGCTTTACAGACAAGCAGTAATAAAACAAACCTCTCCCACAGAGAGACAAATTCAAATCACTAAATTGGGGATTCTGAAAAAAAGTTAGCATGGTTTCAATTTTTTTTTAAATATCTAAGATATTAACATTAATGTAGTTTTCCTTTAAGATAATTTCCAGTATAAATTTGATATAAAACTCAAATTGATATTGCAGATGTACAAATTCATCCTGCGATAAATATATTGTGAGTCACAACAGGCTGCAAGTAAAAAAAGAACGGTCAAGCCAGTTTGAGGTTCTATAATTTGACTTTAAAAGTTAGGTGGGTTTGGCCTGTTAGGTATTTTCATGGATGGCCACATAATAATACTTTAGTCCTGTTCATTTTATCAGTTCAGTCACTCTTTGCTTACAGGTTTATTCATCAAAAGGACTACTCCAGGTAGATAACCGATTCTTCATTAGCTCAGTAAGAAACATTTCTAAAGGTCTCTACTTTTTCAGTGAAGAACCAGATTCCTCAAATAAGGAGAATCCTTAGATATGTACTCATTTGACTACCTTCATATGGTTTGCTCTAACATTATTTGTCGTCTTTGCTGCCAGAATGCATTGATTCAATAGCCGCCGCGTATTTTTGAAACTATTACACTTTAAGTGTTGTGTAGGTTGTAAGAAGTTAGTTATTGAAAGATAATAGTGAAAAGGGGGCAGAGACCAAAGGTACTCTGGGATCCTTAACTCTGAATGCCTTGTCTTCTGCAATTACACCCCTGAAACTGCATTAATGGGTTTTTGCAAATAAACCAACAGTTGGACAGATAAGTTGTTTACTGGACAGTACATAGGATTTATTAGACAAAAATGACTAGAAAGATGTAAAGTCTATTTTGTCAGAGCAATAAAGCCTCTAGCGAGCTTACTTGTTTAAAATAAGAGTTTTTAAAATGGATTAGAAAGCGTTACTTACAGGAATATATAGACATTTAAAGACATTATGTAGACAATACAAAATTACATTATACAAAATCCTTTAGAGCAGCAGTGTCCAATAGAAATTCGATGCTAGCCACACTTGTGGTTTTGAATTTTTCTTATTAGCCGCATTATAAAAAAGCCACATTAAGCCACATTATAAAAAGCCACATGCTTTAGCCACAATTTAATAGTCTATTAGCCACATGTGACTAGCGGTGGACGTATTGGACACCGCTGCTTTAGAGTGATAAATAGGCAGTCAAAACCAGGCCTAGAAAAATTCAGACGCAAATATATTTTAAAACAACAACACCACCACCCTCCTCCTATACTATGTTCATTCTGTCCAGCAAACTACTCCAGGTAGTTCATGCCACCAGGTGCTGGTACTCCCATGTTCCTACACCTATTGAAGCCATCCCCTTACATAATGATCTAATTCTTACTAACCCCTCCTGGCTCTTACTCAGGCCATCCAGGCAGCTGACATTTCACGTTAGTTCTTACACTACAAGTGATGGGCCCTCCCCACCCATGTGCATAGTTTTAAAGTGAGCCAGAATAAACTCAAACAGCATTTAATTCAATTTGACTTGATTCCCCAGCTTGTTCTCTCACACAGTTTCCAGTATTCAGAGTTTCAATATGCTAGGAAGTTCTGCTACACATACACTTCTGTGGCAAACACTGATGTCCAATATTTAATTAATAATACAATGAGAACATTTTTGTCTTATGTCATAACTTCAACCAAATAGTTTTGGGGAAAAAAAACATACCTGCCCAGCTACTGCAGCAAAATAACCATACAAAGGATCTTGAGTCTGCCCATGGAACACTGGTCCTCCTGGAGCAGCTCCATACTTTAAAACAAGAAATAAAATAAAATTTATGCTTTTAGTTTACTACAATATTTGTAACTCTGAGTGTCATTTTTATATACACCTTGTCAAAACGTATAACTGCTTTAAAAGAGCACACAACGTTGGTGTATATACTTGCTACAATGTAAAGCAGGCTTACATAAAACCTTTCATTTGAGTCAGCCCAGTGATTTAGTAGTAGCAGCACAGAGTGCCTACATTATTCGTATATGGCATCTCTATTACTGGAGGTTTGCAACCATGGTAGCCCCTTAAGCACGATCCACTGCTAATCTAGTCCTTTTGATCCACGCAGGATACCACATTGTCCATTAAATAATGTATCATCTTTTTCTGTGTTGTTCTCCTGCCATCAACTCTCTCTTCGAGTGCTTGTAAATATACATCACCCACTGCAAACTCAATCTGTCTTTTCACTAGCATTTGCTCAATTCTCTAGTATGTTTTCATTGGTTACACAGTCTATCCATGATATTTTCAGAATTCTTCTGTAACACCATAACTCAAAGGACTGTAGTTTCATTGTTTGAATGTCCATGCTTCACAGCTGTAATGTAACACAGACCAAATGTAGATTTAAGAGGTGGAATTTAGTCTTCAGATGTATATCCCTTCTCATCAGATATTTATTCTTCCAGAAAGTGCCACAAGTACTCCTCGTTCTTTTTGCTGATAGACTAACATGGCTACCACTCTGAAATCTTTTGCTCTTGTTATTCTGGTGCTGATTTCAGGATCAGATCTTCCATCTTCTGTAATGATGTTTCCTAAGGAGCAATAATTTCTCACTTGCTGTATGACTGTTATTCACTAAAATCTTGCATGTTTTCACAAGATCCTTGCATACCACTATAGTTTTTGTCTTGTACACATTCAACTCTAAACCATATGTAATCTCCACTAACTTCATCAGACCTCCTTCAAAATCAGCCACCAGCACTGTCAGTTGCATAGCAAATATGCCTAAAAAAGGGAGTCAAATTTATACTCTAGTTCAGGGGTAGGCAAACTTTTTGGCCAGAGGGTCACATCTGGGAATAGAAATTGTATGGCAGGATGTGAATGCTCACAAAATTGGGGTTGGGGTGCGGGCTCTGAAGTGGGGCCAGAAATGAGTTCAGGGTATGGGAGGGGGCTCTGGGCTGGGGGAATGGGGTGCACGGGGGGTGAGTGCTCCGGCTGGGGGGTGCGGGCTCTGGGCTGGGGCTAGGGATGAGGAGTTTGGGGTGTAGGAGGGTGCTCTGGGCTGGGATCGAGGGGGATCGGGGCTGGGGCAGGGGGTTGGGGCATGGTGAGAGGCTCAGGGGTGCAGGCTCTGAGCAGTGCTTACCTCAGGCAGCTCCCAGAAGCAGTGGCACGTCCCTTCTCCGGCTCCTATGTGGAGGCGTGGCCAGGAGGCTCTGCACACTGCTCCGTCCACAGGCACTGCCCGTTTAGCTCCCACTGGAGGGGCCACTGGAGCGCATAGGAGCCGGAGGGGGGCCATGCCACGGCTTCAGGCAGCCATGTGGAGCAGCCCCCGCCCCCCGGCTGGAGTACCAGAGGGGGGCCATGCCGCAGCTTCTGGGAGCCGCATGGTGAGGTCCCCGACCCTGCTCCCCAGCTGGAACACCGGAGCAGGGCAAGCCCCAGACTCTGCCCCCCAGTGGGAGCTCGCGGGCCAGCTTAAAAGGGCCCACTGGCCATAGTTTGCCCACCCCTGTTCTAGTGGTTTGAGGTTGAAAGAGTGCACGCTGCTTGACTGAGATGACACCACAAATTATTCGTATTAATTTGCTTTAGAGCAAGGGTGGGCAAAATACAGCCCGGAGGCTGGATCCAGCCCATCTAACATTTCTGTCTGGCCCGCCAGGCTCTTTGGCTGCCCCTCCCGATCTCCGGGCCGCTAAAAGTCCCACGACGCACCGGGGTGCTTAGGCAGGCTGCCTGCCTGTTGTGGCCCCACACCACTGCTGGAATCTCTCTGCGCGCACCTGGCAGGGGCAGGAGGCAGCTCCACGCACTGTCCCCACCTCCAGCACAGCTCCTCAGAGAAACCGGCCAATGGGAGCTGCAGGGGCGCTGCGTGCAGGTGCAAGCAGCGCATGGGAACCCGCTGCCCCCCTCCCCCTCAAGGGACATGCAGAGACATGCCAGCACCAGCCGTCCACAGCCGCTTCCAGGAGCGGCATGGGGCCACAGCATGCAGGCAGCCTGCCTGAGCCCTGCTACGCCGCTGGCCGGTAGTCACCTGTGGTAAGCTCCTCCTGGCCAGAGCCTGCACCTTGCACCCCCTCCTGCACCCAAACTCCCTCACAGACCTGCACCCCAATCCCCATCCCCAGCCCAGAGCCCCCTCCAGCAACCAAACTGCTTCCCAGAGCCCACACTCCTCACCCTCTCCTGCACCTCAACACTGCACCAGCCCGGAGCTTCTTCCTGCACCCAAAGTCCCTCCCAGTCTCAGGCCCCGCACCCGCTCCATTAATATAGTAGAAATGTGCAGCCTGTGACGACTTACCAAAATTCGTGGAGTGTCCCCCCTGCGAAAATTATTGCCCACCCCTGCTTTAGAGCAACATATAAAATCCATTACTAAAATGTGGGCCGCAGTATACTAGGCACTGTACAAATACAGAGACAATCTTTGCATGGAAGAGCTTACAATGACAAAGGTTGGAAAAAATAGTATCACCCTTTTCCAGATGGGAAACTGAGGCATAAAGAAGTAAAGTGGTTTGCTAAAGATCATGTAGAAAGACTATTAGAGCCAGAAATTGAACCCAACTCACCTAAGGCCAAGTCTATCCTTAAGTTTCACTAGGGTAGCAATACCAGTATAGCTACACTGGCACCACATTTCTAGTGTAGACACAGCTTATAGCAGCAATACAAGTGCTTCCGCTGGTGTAGCTTATACAGGCTTGGTGAGCAAAATAAGCTATACTGGCTAAAGCAGTTTTATGCCAGTATAACTATGTCTACACTACAGCTTTTGCTGGTATAGAAAATGTCACCTCTGCCACACTCAACCAACAATGCTGTACTGACAAAATTTCCAGTATAGGCCTGGCCTATGCTCCTGTCTGTTAAAGGACAAGCCATTCTTCCTTTCAAAGAAGCTGAATGTTGTTTTGTACCCACAAAAGGAGTATTAATGTTTTAACCAGAGCTTTGATTCTAGCTAAATTAGTTTTATTTAACAAAGGATGCTATTACCTCTGCTGAGGATGATGGAAGAATATATCTTAAACTGGATTTGCTGGAGCAGGGAGGGGATTCTAATCAAGTAGGCTGCTTTTCCGAGGTATTAGGCATCTACAACTCTCACCGATTTCACTGGCTTCCGTTAACACCAGCACATTGAAAAAGTCTTTGCCATTTCTACAGTTCTATTATTTACAATCAGTTGCCTGAGCCAGCAGCGTTTTTTTATTCTAAGAGGGAAGGGAGAGACTATGGGCTGTGATAGGAGCAGCTTTCGGTCGCCAGAGCCAGCAGCAAAAATCCCCTTCTGAACCCAAGTATAATAGGAAAACAAAACCATTAGGCACTTCAGGCTTGCTAGAGAAATGTACTATTCTGACTCATTCTTCTCCCAACCCCCGTAAGCTTGGAAGACTCACGTCCTCCAACCAGTTTACTTTTGATCTAAGGAGTGTGTGTTTACATGATTACACTAACCAGACAAATGCTTTCAACAGGCCTAGGAACCAGTTCAGTCTGAACCATTTTAGCACTAGGGAGGGAACAAGCGGAGATCCAGCTGGGTGGCTCTTCAAAATCCAGAATCCGCTGTTTTTGCGAAGGGGGCTAGGGACTGGGGGCTAGGGACTGGGCACGGCAAGTGAAAGCGTCGAGATCAGCGCTGGGGGGAGACGGGGTCAAGGGATCTTCAACTCGTTGGGCGTCTAGTGCGGATGGCGTGATCGCCGCACCGCCACGGGGCTAGCGAACAGGAGGAAGACGCCGGGGAAAGCGGGGTGCGCCCCAGGGGACGGGACAGGGCCGTGCTGTTGCCGGGGTGGCGGGTGTTGCACGGATACTTGCGCTTTAGGCCGGCCATGTGCCCCGACAGCTCTGCGGCTGGCCAGAGAAGCCGAGCTCCCTACTCCAGGCACGGCACAGGCCTGCAAAGCGCGTCTGACCCGCCCCCGCCCCGTGCACAGCAGGGCACCGGCAGCCCGGACACTGCCACGGCCCCCGAGTCGGGCAGGGAGTCTCCTCCTCCCCCCCGGCCGGCTGCGGGGGTCTCCTCTCGGCCCCGCCAGCTCAGCCCCCGGGGGGCGCCGCTCGCCCCCCCAGCAGGGACAGCCGAGCGGGGCGGGCCTCGCTTTCCGCCCGGCGGGAGGCTCGTCCCAGCGCCCTGCAGGGCCCCGGCCCGCGCTTACCCCGCCCTGGTAGTAGCCTCCTCCGGCGCCGGGGTGCCCAGGATACGCCATGTCTAGCGCGCCACGGTCCGCCGCTGCCCCTCCCCCTCCCGTCCCTACCACGGGACGGGGGGAGACGCCCGGGTCACACCATCCTCCGGGTGAGCCCGGAGCAGGGCGCACTACCCGCAGCACCGCTTCTCCCTTCCCTCCTGCGGGGCCGGGAGCGACTGCGAATCGCTGAGACGCTGCGCGGTGTGTTGCTCTGTTAAACCCCCATTTTAGGACATTATCCCCTTTGGCTCGCTCAGAAGGGAGAGAACACCCCTCCGCTATAATGGTACCGGCCAACAGCCTGCGAGGGCGGGGTTTTTTAAAACAAAAACTTGATCCACACGCAGGCGCAGTTCGGGGAGCGCTGCGCCCTGTGTCTGTGCAATGCGCAGCGTGACCTGGGGACCCGATTTTCAAAGCAACTTTATTGCTCATTCTGGACAAGAAGGGTGGGGGGAGTGCGTGATAATTGGCTGCTGCTAGACTATGGGCTGTCGCCAACTCTTGCGATTTCATCCAGTTTCTCATAGTGCTTTGTGGTTTTTCCTTAAAGCTCCAGATCCTTGAGTCATGTGAGAATCTCTGCTACCCTGTTTTTAAAGGACGTTTCTAGCCTGGTTGCAAGAGAAAGGCTTGAAAATGTGACAGACATGTACCCTAAGGGCTCAAAACCCAGAAGGAAAAGAAAGAGATGCTGCCAAATTTATTATGTTGTAAAAAATCTCATATTTGAAATTTTGCATATTACTGACTATTAGTAACCACAAGAATTCAAAAACTATGAGCCAGACTCCCAAAATCATGCGATTGGCTTAAGTGGTATAAGACTTTTAAAACAATATACTTTAGATTCTTTTTTGTTTGTTTCTGACCCTTTAGGTTTGACAACTTTAAGCTTTTCTGAAATCATGAAGGCCAGAGACTTTTTTTTAAAATCTACTCTGAGATTCTCACATAGGATTACAGGAGCTGAAAAATACCAAATATTGTGAGAACTGACAACAGAGTATTGTGAAGGAGAATTTCTGACCGTCAGCCTTTCAGGGTCTGTGTTTAATAAAACATATTAATCATGTATAATAATACTGAGAATAATGAAAATACACCTGAAAAACAGTGAATATAAAAGTGCAAATAATCCCCCATTCATAATCAATACCCATGAAAAAGCCCAAGGAGAAGCCACTCGTAGCAGGGTGAGTCAGCAGTATCTAAAATGCGGAGTAAATTCCATCAGAGGGAAGGACATCATCTTGCTCTCCCTGGGTTCCAGACTTTTGGGGCAATATGTACTCATTTAAATAGACCAAATTATTACCCTATCCAGTGCATTCACACATGGCCACAGCTGGGTCAGCCATGCATGTTATAACCTGTTGCTATCAGCCAGGACTGGGAGCAGATCAAGTAATATGATGAGTTAGAATTACTGTTAGCGCTCACAATGTGTTAGCAGGCAGTTTCCAAACACAAAGGACAACAGTCCCTGCATGAAGCAGTGTACAGTTTTTAAAAGAATGTATATAGTTGAATGGGAGCTGCTGGCAATACAAAGAGGCTCCTCATTTAAAATGGCAGCCGACAGTACCAGTTGCAAAAGCCAGTTACTTATCATGTCCCCTCATCTACTAAAGTTTGATTCTTTCCTACACAGTATTCTCCAGTAATTCATTCAGACTAATATTACAGGACTAGAAGCGATAATAATGTTATTCCAGGCATCAGAGACTTTAAACGAGGAAGCTAGAAGTGATTCCTCTTATTATTCTTTAGCTTATATGTTAGAAAAAAATTAATATGCATACTATTGAGAATCGCAGTCCCTTTCCCAGGTCATGTGGAAAGAGTAAAGTTGAGGGGCTATTGGTGAAGCCTGTATCAAGGCATAGCTCTGGCAGATCTGGTGAAAGGTCCAAAGTATAATACAAAAAGTTAATTCAACCTCATATGCAGTGTTTTTGTAGCCATGTTGGTCCCAGGATATTAGAGAGACAGGGTGGGTGAGGTGATATCTTTTATTGAACCAACTTCTGTTGGTGAGAGGGAGAGACGCTTTTGAGCTTACACAGAGCTCTTCATGTCAACCATTCATTCAACCTTGGTATGCCTGCTTTCCTATGCAGCTTTTCCAATGGTGTTCTATTCTGACCTACAGCGTCCTTGCTATTCTATTCTTTAGCATCTTTAACATTAGCATTCACGGATCACAAATTGAATGAGAATCAACAATGTGATGCAGTTGTGAAAAATGTTAATATTTTGGGTGAATTAACAGGAGCATTGTTTGTAAGACATGGGAGGTAATTGTCTATTCAGCACTAGTAGAGTTCTGGGCACCACACTTTAGGAAAGATGTGGACAAATTGGTCAGAGTTAAGAGGAGAGCAATAAAAATGATAAAAGAGTTAGAAAATCTGACCTATGAGGAAATGTTAAAAAAACTGAGCATCTTTAGTCTTGAGAAAAGAAGACTGAGGGGAGACCTGATAATAGTCTTCAAATGTTAATGAAAGGACTGATATAAAGAGAAAAGTGATCAATTGTTCTCCATATCCACTGAAGGTAGGACAAGGTAATAGGCTTTATCTGCAGCAGGGGAGATTTAGGTTAGCTATTAGGAAAAACGTTGTAACTATAAGCTTCCAAGAGAGTTTGTGGAATACCTGCCATTGGAGGTTTTAAAGAACAGTTTGGACAAACACCTGTCAGGGATGGTCTAGGTTACTTTGTCCTGCCTCAGTGTAAGAGGCTGGACTTGATGTTTTCTCGAGGTCCCTTTCATTCCGACATCCCTATAATTCTATGATCTCACAAACAGATGTATACACTTTTACATGATTTGCCATTTGCCAGCCTCTTAATCTTCTGGCTCATATAAAGTAAGATACATTGATCGCTTTGGAGAGTGAGCATTAGTTATGTAATAATACTTAATTATCAAAGAAAAAGTCTTGGCTTGTGATAATACTGAAGAATCATAGGAAGAGTCTTGGCCTACAAAAAACACTGTTGCCAATATAATATACACAGTAACAAGATTTCAAGAAACACCATTCCAGTTGTCACCCTTGTTTGCAGTCTCAATGATGAGAGTGTAAAGGCACACAGCACTGAAAACTCCTGACAATCTTTTCCTTCTTCAGGCTTAATTTCAGAAGATGGCAACATAGTGGAATATGGAAGAAGAATATAGATTTGGCTGGTTTGCTAATAAATCTAAATCGAAAATATGAATTATTACACTGATGTGCTGGCAATAATTTATCAAGAGGTTCCTAGAAACATAGCCCATGATAAATCCTATTTTCACATGAGTACTCTCTTCATTTGTTTTTCTATTAAAATAAAACCACATCCTCACAAACATTAGCAGGGTAAGTGGCAACGGCACCACTTGGCAGACAAGATTATATTAAGTACATTTGCTGGAAATGTTTATACTCTGTTCCTGAACATTACATTGAATTTATCAAGAGCATAGCACAATGTTCAGCTTGTATAATTAGATGTGTGGGTGAAGACTTTTTGGGGGGGCATTTTGAGTATCTTCCAGCAGATTTTTTAAATGACTTCTGATACAACCTGGTCCATTCCAAAAAGGTAAAAAAATGTGTTCCTCAGAAGTTTGAAGCCCAAGGAGAAGCCACTCCTAGCAGGGTGAGTCAGCAGTATCTAAAATGGGGAGTAAATTCCATCAAAGGCAAGGACATCACTCCAAGCTTCCCTTCAGTGTAAACTCACTGAACATTAAATCTCACCAAATGAGGGTAAATCCATCCTCATCATCGTACCCACTCATTATACTCCACACCTGAACATAGCCATTATATAAAACAACTTACCCTCATATCTCAATCTCCGTACTTTGACCCATTAAACCTTTACCCCAAATTGGGGATTTTGCAGATTATGTATTTCTTACGCCATCCGATCCTAAACCGAACTTCACTCCCCTTGATAATCTGTACCTTATTCCCTGATAACCAGAAACTTCTACGCTTAAACTCTGTACCGTTGTTCTTATTTTTAACATCATCTTAATAAAATTCTTAAATCAGATTTTTAACAAGGGGGTTCTATCCTGCACAGCACTGAGTGCATACATATAAGGCAAGGAAAACTGTTAGTAGAAAAACCAGAAGAAAAAATGACAGCAGTGAAAAAAGTTATTGATTCCAACATGCAGTGAAACAACGAGCAATTATGAATGCTTTCTAAATTGGTTGAAAGGCCAAATGAAAGCAGGCCACACATTTACATTCAGCACTATTGGCCAGCTCTTCATTCTTGTAACATGAACATTTGTTCTGAAAAAACAGAAACGATTTGTTTTTGCAGAAGCGCATCCAAAACTCCATTTGAAGTCAATGAAAGCTGTGTGTGCTTAGCAATTAAATATATAAGGTATTTCAAACTGGACACCTAAAATCAGAGGCTGCTTTTGAGACTTTTGATCTTGCTATAGTGAATTAAGTCTTTACCATTGGAACATAATAAAACATGCCGCTGCATTTACATGGGAATTTGGGATGCAAAGAACTTCAGCAGGAATTTGAAGTTAGGACTGGCCGGAAAACAAGCCTTCCTTTTCACACAAAAATTTGAGGTTTTGACATTTGTTTCTGTTCTGGTGAGGAATGAAAATGAGACATTTAATTTTTTTGTGAAAAAAGGAGAGGGAAATAGCCGTAAGTGCTGAACTGGCTTGAAGTGGTTTCCATCATATATAGGGTTTACAGTTGGGTTTAATGGCTCTCAGCTCCCCCACTATACAAATTGTTCCAGCACCCCTGGAAATAGATTCGCCCACCCCCAGAATAGCCAAAAGCTCAGTGTTTAGGGTACTCATCTGGGATGGGTGACAGGTACAAGTTGCTGCTCTGAATCACATAGAGCAAGTAGTTGAATCTAGGTCTCCCACATCCAGGTGGATGCCTCGACTGCCAGTTAATAGAGTCAGTATCTTTTACTTCTGGCAGCAGGCAGTGCTCCATCCCTGCTGCAAACCCTGCCGCCGTGGTAATAGGAAACTGTTATGCTCTTCTTGATACAGGAGAGAAGGAATCTCCCCCACAGCAGAGGAGGAGAAGCCTCGTACCCCTAAGGCTGGGAAGTCTGCTGCCACCACTGCGAATAGGAAACGTAGGGTAGTGGTGGTCGGAGACTCTCTGCTGAGGGGGACGGAGGCGCCCATCTGTCGCCCTGACATTTCATCTCGGGAGGTATGCTGCCTGCCAGGGGCCCGTATCCGAGACGTTACAGAGGCATTGTCAAGGATTATCTGGCCCTCTGACTACTACCCCATGCTACTCATCCATGTGGGCACAAATGATACTGCGAGGTGTGACACTGAGCAGATCAAGAGTGACTACAGGGCTCTGGGAGTACGGGTGAAGGAGTTTGGAGCGCAGGTGGTATTCTCTTCGATCCTTCCTGTCAAAGGTAGGGGCCCGGGCAGAGACAGGTGCATCGTGGAGGTGAATGCCTGGCTGAAAAGATGGTGTCACCAGGAGGGCTTTGGCTTCCTCGACCACGGGATGCTAATCCAGGAAGAACTGCTAGGCAGAGATAGCGTTCACCTTTCGAGGAGGGGAAAGACCCTATTTGGATACAGACTGGCTAACCTAGTGAGGAGGGCTTTAAACTAGGTTCGACGGGAACAGGTGAGCAAAGCCCACAGGTAAGTGGAGAACATGGGGACCTGGGAAATGGGTCGGAAATAGGAGGGGGCGTGGACTCTAATGACAAAGAGATAGGAGGGTCAGGGCAAAACTGGGAGGCAAGGTCAAATCAGTATCTTAGATGCCTGTATACAAATGCGAGAAGTATGGGTAATAAGCAGGAAGAACTGGAAGTGCTAATAAATACATTCAACTATGACATTGTTGGCATCACCGAAACTTGGTGGGATAATACACATGATTGGAATGTTGGTATGGATGGGTACAGCTTGCTCAGGAAGGACAGACAGGGGAAAAAGGGAGGAGGTGTTGCCTTATATATTAAAAATGTACACACTTGGACTGAGGTGGAGATGGACATAGGGGACGGAAGTGTTGAGAGTCTCTGGGTTAGGCTAAAAGGGGTAAAAAACAAGGGTGATGTCATGCTAGGAGTCTACTACAGGCCACCTAACCAGGTGGAGGAGGTGGATGAGGCTTTTTTTAAACAACTAACAAAATCACCCAAAGCCCAAGATTTGGTGGTGGGGGACTTCAACTATCCAGATATATGTTGGGAAAATAACACGGCGGGGCACAGACTATCCAATAAGTTCTTGGACTGCATTGCAGACAACTTTTTATTTCAGAAGGTTGAGAAAGCTACTAGGGGGGAAGCTGTTCTAGATTTGATTTTAACAAATAGGGAGGAACTCGTTGAGAACTTGAAAGTAGAAGGCAGCTTGGGCGAAAGTGATCATGAAATCCTAGAGTTCACAATTCTAAGGAAGGGTAGAAGGGAGTACAGCAAAATAGAGACAATGGATTTCAGGAAAGCGGATTTTGGTAAGCTCAGAGAGCTGATAGGTAAGGTCCCATGGGAATCAAGACTGAGGGGGAAAACAACTGAGGAGAGCTGGCAGTATTTCAAAGGGACACTATTAAGGGCCCAAAAGCAAACGATTCCGCTGGGTAGGAAAGATAGAAAATGTGGCAAAAGACCACCTTGGCTTAACCACGAGATCTTGCAAGATCTAAAAAATAAAAAGGAGTCATATAAAAAATGGAAACTAGGACAAATTACAAAGGATGAATATAGGCAAACAACACGGGAATGCAGGGGCAAGATTAGAAAGGCAAAGGCACAAAATGAGCTCAAACTAGCTGCAGGAATAAAGGGAAACAAGAAAACTTTTTATCAATACATTAGAAGCAAGAGGAAGACCAAGGACAGGGTAGGCCCACTACTCAGTCAGGAGGGAGAAACAGTAACAGGAAACTTGGAAATGGCAGAGATGCTTAATGACTTCTTTGTTTCAGTCTTCACCGAGAAGTGAGGTGAGGGAATGCCTAACATAGTGAATGTAAATGGGAAGGGGGAAGGTTTAGAAGATAAAATTTAAAAAAAGAACAAGTTAAAAATCACTTAGATAAGTTAGATGCCTGCAAGTCACCAGGACCTGATGAAATGCATCCTAGAATACTCAAGGAGCTAATAGAGGAGGTATCTGAGCCTCTAGCTATTATCTTTGGTAAATCATGGGAGACAGGAGAGATTCCAGAAGACTGGAAAAGGGCAAATATAGTGCCCATCTATAAAAAGGGAAATAAAAACAACCCAGGAAACTACAGACCAGTTAGTTTAACTTCTGTGCCAGGGAAAATAATGGAGCAAGTAATTAAGGAAATCATCTGCAAACACTTGGAAGGTGGTAAGGTGATAGGGAATAACCAGCATGGATTTGTAAAGAACAAATCATGTCAAACCAATCTGATAGCTTTCTTTGATAGGATAACGAGTCTTGTGGATAAGGGAGAAGCGGTGGATGTGGTATACCTAGACTTTAGTAAGGCATTTGATACGGTCTCGCATGATATTCTTATCAATAAACTAGGGAAATACAACTTAGATGGGGCTAGTATAAGGTGGGTGCGCAACTGGCTGGATAACCGTACTCAGAGAGTAGTTATTAATGGTTCCCAATCCTGCTGGAAAGGTATAACGAGTGGGGTTCCACAAGGGTCTGTTTTGGGACCGGCTCTGTTCAACATCTTCATCAACGACTTGGATATTGGCATAGAAAGTACGCTTATTAAGTTTGCAGATGATACCAAACTGGGAGGGATTGCAACTGCTTTGGAGGATAGGGTCATAATTCAAAATGATCTGGACAAATTGGAGAAATGGTCAGAGGTAAACAGGATGAAGTTTAATAAGGACAAATGCAAAGTGCTCCACTTAGGTAGGAACAATCAGTTTCACACATACAGAATGGGAGGAGACTGTCTAGGAAGGAGTACGGCAGAAAGGGATCTAGGGGTTATAGTGGACCACAAGCTAAATATGAGTCAACAGTGTGATGCTGTTGCAAAAAAAGCAAACATGATTCTGGGCTGCATTAACAGGTGTGTGGTGAGCAAGACACGAGAAGTCATTCTTCCGCTCTACTCTGCGCTGGTTAGGCCTCAACTGGAGTATTGTGTCCAGTTCTGGGCACCGCATTTCAAGAAAGATGTGGAGAAATTGGAGAGGGTCCAGAGAAGAGCAACAAGAATGATTAAGGATCTAGAGAACATGACCTATGAAGGAAGGCTGAAGGAATTGGGTTTGTTTAGTTTGGAAAAGAGAAGACTGAGAGGGGACATGATAGCGGTCTTCAGGTATCTAAAAGGGTGTCATAAGGAGGAGAGAGAAAACTTGTTCATCTTAGCATCTGAGGATAGAACAAGAAGCAATGGGCTTAAACTGCAGCAAGGGAGGTTTAGGTTGGACATTAGGAAAAAGTTCCTAACTGTCAGGGTGGTTAAACACTGGAATAAACTGCCCAGGGCGGTTGTGGAATCTCCATCTCTGGAGATATTTAAGAGTAGGTTAGATAAATGTCTATCAGGGATGGTCTAGACAGTAATTGGTCCTGCCATGAGGGCAGGGGGCTGGACTCGATGACCTCTCGAGGTCCCTTCCAGCCCTAGAATCTATGAATCTATGAATGAATATTTACTTTATATAAATAAGTAGACCAATTCCGCCACGAGAGCTTGAACATGAGATTGACTCTAGCCCTGTGGTTCAGGCTTTCACATGTGATGTGGGAGACCCAGTTTCAATTTCCCATGCTACCTTGAGTAGGAGCAGGAACTTGAATCTGGATTTTCCCTATGAGCGCTCTGGCCAGTGGGGTAGTCTGAGGTGGGTGTCTCTCTCTCTCTCTCGCTGTTGAAACAGATACATTTCCATGAAAAGTTTCAATCAGTTTCCAATGAAAAATTGTTTTGTCAAAAAATTCCCAAACAGTTCTACTTGTAATATAGTTTGGCAGTATCTTCTCTTCTAAAATTAAGAGACTGATTTTCACTGTGGTGTGAAAGGGGGGCTAGCCTGATAGCTGCTGAGTCATATTAATATTATTAATAACTAACATTACCCTGTGTGCATTGCTGAAAATTTACGTATATTATAATAGTTTTTTGTTTACAAAAAGGAAAAAAAAAACTATATGTTAAATGTGCATAATATAAGTTTATTTACATTACAAGGCTGCTACATGAAAATTAATAGCTTGAGGAAACTGGCTGCATTTTCAATTGATCTTGATACAATTAATTGGAAAGTGACTTTTGTTTAATTATGCAGGAAATAAATGATTATCATGGGAAGATGATTCAACATGAATATTAAATAAATGTGTGGGGTTTTTTTAATGAAGGTGGTGTTATCTGCATATTGACAAGGAAGAAGTGCCAGTGATTCCATGAAGTCCACTAGGGACTTTACATGGAACCTGTTCAGATAGTTAGATTACTGGTGGCAGTACAAAACCCTTAGCTAGACTGTGAATCAAAGAATAATCATACTTGTTTAAACAGTGGCAAAACAATGATGGCATATCACTTTGCATTTTTCTACACCGTATGTAGTACTGTGTATAAAGGAAATAGAAGCTGCCTATATTTTATGAATAGTACATGCTCTATCTGTTGGCGTGTTGTGTTATTTGCTATATGATTATAAGTAGTTAATTCCAGGAGAAGCTGATAGCACGTATATAGGAAGGTAAACAATAGCTTCAGATAGCTCAGTTTTCCAGTACTTACAAATAATACAGATGTCATTTGCTTTGAAGTTTTATTTCTAACTATGCTGTTCAACAATCTAGCTTGTAACCTAGGAGGAAGGAACCGGGTGGGAAAAACTGCAACAAAGAATTTTGGGGTGGATAAAAAAGATTGAATCCCAGAGGGTCAGATGTTGGGTTGTCTGGATAAGCTAGGCCTACTAAAGCCTTTTGTGGCCGCATGCTCATGCAAACTGGTCTGGTAACCACACACACTTGGTGTACATTGATGTATTTCAAAAAGAAGCTATTTTTGTTTTGAAGAAGTATGTTTTGAGCCCCTCGGATGCATCATGTCTAGTAGAGAGGTTTCAGCAGCATCCAGAGAGGAATTTACTTAATCAGGGATAGAAAATCATCTCAATCCTTCCTTCAGTGGAATTTTAACAAGGGATTCCCAAGAGCTTCCCTCCAACACATCATTGTGTTTTTATCTTGTTTTTTGAAGATCAGTGTAAGAAAATACAGTATGTTCTAATGGGCTTTTCATCGTTAGTATGGACAGGCAAACTAAAATAATGATAAAAATTTTAAAAAGTTAAAAACATGATGAACACATTATAAATCTTGTATGCATGTTATTAATGGATTTTGATTTATTATAGTTTTTTTTAAAAAGCACCTATCCTATGATCTAGGAGCATTTTAAAAATTAGATATTACAATACATTTACAAACTCAGCAGTTTATTTCCTTTCACACATACACCACAGATAAATTAATGTTATTTTAAATATATCCTTCCCTTTCTTCACCATCCAAATCTATTACTCTCTTCCCCCTGTCCTCTCTCCAAAAGCTTGAGAAAACAGATGAGCTATGCAATGTGCCTGGAAGGTCAACAAAAATCCATATTATTTTGGACTAGAGAAGAGGTGTGAATTACAAAGTCTTGCCGGAATTACAACGGCCTTTCCCAGACAATGTCCTGCCAGCAGCAAAAACAGGCTACAAAGAGAAGCTGTTGAACTCGAATTGATATGCAAACTAGGTTGCATCACCTCAGGATTAAATAGGGACTTGGAATGGGTTGGCCATTACGTTAATTGAATCTATTTCCCTTAAGTTAACGATCCTCATTCACACCTGTGTGACCATCTTGTTTATCACTTCAAAGGTTTTTCTTCCCCTGCTGTTATGGTGCCTCTCAATTAATTAGCCTCTTAAGGTTGGTCTATGCACCTCCACCTTATCATGTTTCTCTGACTGTATAAATATCTGTCTACTGTATGTTTCATTCCATGCATCCGATGAAGTGGGTTCTAACCCACAAAAGCTTATGCTGAAATAAATTTGTTAGTCTCTAAGGTGCTACAAGTTTTTCTTTCTTATTTTCGTTTTTCTTAAAATAAGGCAACTCTAGCCTGAACAATTTAACGGATGTGTTGAGAGTCTCTACCAGCAATGAACTAAATACTTTCCCACTGGGCTCTCTCAGCCAAGAGGGACCTGGGTTCAAAACTCAGGTTGTGGTATGAAGATTTTTCAATACTTCTGGCATCTCAATAAGCAAGACTGTCTGAAATTAAAGGAGAGAAGACTTAAGCCTTTGTCTTCACCCTGCACATGGACACACACAGGTTGGTCTGAATCAGAATTATTTTATTTGCAAAGTGTCATAGAATATCCTCATGGTGAGAGGGACTTAAATGAACTATCTCACCGACAGAACTGTAATTAACCAGACTACTTAGTACTGAAACAAACCCACTAACCGAGACTTTGTGGCTGTCCGGAGGAGGCAAAGAATTGGTGGTTCAGAATACCTGAAGAAAGGATATAGTTTTCTTTTAAATTCTACAGGTCTTTTTAGCATAATTTCTGAAGAACTCTATTAAATTTGTATAGAACCCCATTGATTTAATCCCTTTTAAATTCTATTGGACTTTTCCATTGAGGTTATTCGGCTTTCTGAACCAGCTTCCAGATCATCCTAGAAACATGGCTATCAGTCCACATCTTCATAGTGTATTATTCCACCCTCACAGCCCCATTTGGACTAATACGTTTATGTTGCTAGTAACACACCTAGGGATTGCTTGTTTATCTTGTGAAGTTTAATACAATAGACTGAAAGGAACAATTCATTATTTAATATCTTCACCACACAAGCAGTGGCACACCCAAACGACACCATTCCTTTCAAAGCAGTTGAGAAACAATGCAGCCGGTGTATTTTTTTTCTTTTTGTTGTTAACAAAACATTTATCTAGCTCACAAAAATGTTTGACTAGCATTCACTGATATCAAGATGTGCAACTGGCAAATAGTATGATTTACTGAATTTAACTTGTACATGCTGTATGCATCTCAAGAGGATCTGTGTCGAACCTAGTTACAGAACACTAATTGTATATGCAGCACATATTGATTCTATAACTAAGCTTAGTTGTGCACTCCATTAAAGACTTTTTTCCTACATTATTTTTTATTTGAAAATAAGAATCCAGAGCAGTAGTCATGTTCTTGAAAATCTGCTTAGATGATCTAATAATGTCTTCACGTGTAGGGTATGTTTCTGAACATGCCACAATGTAGTGATCACTCTGATTGCAAATTTCATTTTAGAAAAAGGAGTGACTTTTATTAGTGAAGCTGTTTCTCTTATAAAAATTATAAAATCAATATTTTACATGATTTCAGGAAAACTGGCTATAAGTGTTACAATCAGTGTTATTTGATGCTGAGTTCTTTGGAAAATAAGGTGGTTATTTAGGTGCCTAACTAGGAGTTGAGACCTTTTGAAAGTCTGGCCCCAACATTGGGTGTTGATCAATTGAAAATCTGGCACTCTGGGCATGAACTGAAGTAGCTAATCATATCATACATAATAACTGTGCATCTTAATGGAAGCCAAGCTTTGTGTGTCTTTGGCTTTGTCTACGCTGGCACTTTACAGTGCTGCAACTTTCTCATTCAGTGGTGTGAAAAAACACCCCACTGAGCGCTGTAAGTTTCAGCGCTGTAAAGTGGCAGTGTAGACAGTGCACCAGCACTGGGAACCATGCTCCCAGAGCTGGTAGCAACTCCCCTCATGCGGGTGTTTTTTTTACAGTGCTGGGAAAACTCTCTCCTAGCGCTGGTGCCGCGACTACACAGCCATGTTAAAGTGCTGCCGCGGCAGTGCTTTAACATCGCTAGTGAAGACATACCCTCAGTCAGTCTCTTGCCTATACGCCAAAAGAAACTGTCACATTGGAGCATTAGTGTAATCTTCAGATTACACCAAATACCTG
This sequence comes from Macrochelys suwanniensis, assembly GCA_033296515.1. NCBI lineage: Eukaryota > Metazoa > Chordata > Testudines > Chelydridae > Macrochelys > Macrochelys suwanniensis. Next base: position 41,876,835 of record CM065776.1, read on the forward strand.
TGCCATATAACACACAATGGGTAAAATGTAGCAGCTGGGGAGAAGACAGCACATGAGGCAGATTCCATGCAAATATTTGTCATTAAATCAAGTGCTTTGAGATCTATGGATGAAAGGTGCTTTATAGGAATGAAGTTGTATTATGAATAATATAGTCACAAATGTGCAGAGTGTTATGTAACCAAATAAAAAGATAATGCCCCTGCCCGAAAGAGATTACAATCTAAGGGTCCGATCCTGCAAACACTTACTACCAGTTGTAATGGGACTACTGGTAATGAACAATATACCCTGTAGTAAATGTTCACAGGATTGCACTGTAAGTTAGACAATGTATAGGCAAAGGAACTGGGAGGAAGATGTAATGAAGAAATGTAATATCATATGGATTATTTGTCTGGCAGGCATCTTTTAGCTCAAGTGCATTTTGTTTTTATTATCATTTTATATTTATACTGCAGGCCCGAGGGGAGGAGGCAGGCAGCTCTAGGCAGAATGGAACAGGATGAAAAAGGCAATAAGCCAGTTTACACCAGCTCGGCATCTGCCCCCATCATTACTCATATTAAGGTGACCTTTCAAAATTACAACTGAGAAACTAACGTTGGAATAAAAGTAATAAACGTGTCTAAAACAAATAGCTGCTGCTTGTGCAAATCACAAACAAAACATTGTGTGGTCCCTCTAGTACAGTGGTCTCCAACTTTTTTACGCTCAAGATCACTTTTTGAATTTAAGGGCAACACAGGACCTACCCCACCCCTTCCCCAAAGCCCCGCCCCGCTCACTTCCCCCACCCTCCGTTGCTCGCGCTCCCCCACCCTCACTCACTTGAGGGATGCAAGCTCTGGGAGGGAGTTTGGGGTGCAAGAGGGAGCTCCGGGCTGGGGCAGAGTGTTGGGATGCAGGAGGGGGTACAGGTTGCTGTCTCTGGGAGGGGAGTCAGGGCTGGGGGAGGGGTTTGGGGTGCTGGCTCTGGGAGGGAGCTCAGGACTGGGGGTTGGGGTGCGGCCTTCCGCCAGGCGGCACTTACCGTGGGAGGCTCCCGGTTGGCGGCGCAGCAAGGCTAAGGCAGGCTCCCTGCCTGCCCCGGCCCCACACCGCTCCCGGAAGGAGCCAATGTGCCCCTGCGGCCCCTGGGGGGAGAAGGAGGCACATGGCTCTCCATGCTGCCCCTCTTTGCAAGCACCGCCCCTGCAGCTCCCGTTGGCCACAGCTCCCCGTTCCCAGCCAATGGGAGTTGTGGGGGTGGTGCTTGCAGGCAGGAGCACCATGCAGTGGGAGACCCCTGCCCCCAGGGCCATGCTGGCTGCTTCTGGGAGCCTGCCTTAGAGGCAGCACCGCCAAACATCATGATCGACCGGTTGGTGACCACTGCTCTAGTGGAAAGATGGGAGTCTAGAAATGGAGAAGGCCAACGGAGTGGCCCATGTTAGAGTTTACTCTGCTTTCTCAAGAGAAGGTCTTCATTAAAATAATTTCTAACCCTGGGAAACAAAACATTATTATTTATTATTTTATAGTACATGAATTTTGCTAGGTTCTTCATGATGCATAGGAGAGAAGGAGGTTAAGAGTAAATTCACTACTAACTTAAAGGAGTCCCCTACCTTAAGAGGGGAAGTGGAATTCTCTTAAGGCAGGAGCTTTTATACAGGGAAGCACTATTAGCATCAGACAAATCTTTTTACAAGAGATATTAATTTTGCTTACCACGATTGCTCACAATTAACCAACATTATTAGTGTTTAAGCATGACATGGGCTCACATGCAAACCTTAAAGTCAAACCCCCTGGATTAAAAGCCTTAAACTGCACTATGCTGGTAACTTACTTGACTGTCCTGGGCTGGTGACTGCATGCTGAGGCCTCTAAGTTAGCTGGCAAGCTGGGTGAGGAATTTTCCCTTCCCAGACCTATAGTACAAGTGGCTGTGGAGCAAGAATGTAAAGGAAATTAGGGATTAAAGGTCAGATCTGCTGACATGCCTACCTGGCATATTTAAGGCGTTGGACAGCAAGCCATAAAATTTTTAATTGAAAAAAGTTTGCAGATTACCTTTACAACTGCTTCAACTGCTCGCCAGCAAACAGGTGACCTGTGGGGGTGTGCTTGTGTAAATATTATATAGAAAGGGTTGCCTTGGAGAATAAACTCGAGAGGTGATGCAATGATTCATCTGAAAGGTAAATTCAGTAAGAAGGCACTAACATTATAAATAACTACCCACAAAGCTATGTTAAAAGAGCATTATTAAGGTTACAAAGCCAAGCACTCAAAAGTTAGGACACTCCAGAATTAAGTTTGCTTGTGCAATCTTAATTCACTCCTGTGTGTGCATGCATTACAATATAGTCTTTAATTACTTTTAACACCGTTTTCTGTGTGTAATTTCCTACATTAAAAAAAGCAAAGTGAAAAAACGGAAATTCCAGCATGTTGACCCCCACATGATTCATCAGCAGTGGTTCCTACTCGGAGTCCTCGTGTCCATCAAGTCCCCCCCACAACTCCGCATCCAATCTCAATGTTCCCTGACCAGCCAACTGGCTCCCAGTCTAACCCATCTGTTTACAAAATCACTCTCCCAGTCCCAGTCTCCTCCTTGAGCCCCAGTCTCCTTGCCCAACCAGTCTGCCTTCCCCATCCCACCAGCTCTGAGTCTCCTTGCCCAGCCAGTCCCAGTAATAGTTTCTGTTCCTTGTCCCAATCTATTCCTTTTCTTCCACTCATTCTATATCAGTTAGTTTCCTCCTCTAAGCTGTCTGAATGCCAGCAGGGGGATCATTGAGAGCACAGGAGAGAAAGGCTCCTGCCCTCAGTTCCAGTGTCTGGCACCAGCACAGCCATTACAGTGAAAATCTAGCTTTGCCCTTATAGCCCTGGATCTGGGGCATGCGCAATTGCTCTGTGAGGATAGTGGATTCACAGTTTGGTCAAAGTAGGAGCTGTGAGGGGATGGAGCGTATTCATTTGCGCTGTGAGGATGGCACATGAGCAATCCTGTCAGCACTAGGAGCTATAAGAGGCTCAGTAGGGTTGCCAATTTTGGTTGGACACATTCCTGAAGATTTCATCACATGACATGATTTTTTTTTAAGATTAATCTTTAATTCCTGGAGATTCCGGGACAATCCTGGATAATTGGCAACCCTAGACTTGAGCATGCTCAGAGAAGATGGAATCTTTGGAGTGTTCAGCTGCTAAAATTGAAAGTTTCTACTAAGCTTGTGCAATTTTTCAAAGGCCAATAACTTGGCCAAATTGAATGAATTTTAATTGAAACAGCAAAAGGAACTTCCCTGACACTAAGGCCAGGCCCTGCCAAATTTCAAGTCCATGCTCCAAAGCATGGGATACTGAACTGTTCAAAGGAAAGGTCTACGGAATTTTTTAACGTGGGAAAAACAGTGTATTTTCCCCTAGCCTTGCTGTCAGAAATGGCTGATCCATTTTCAGGGGCAATTTTGCTGCCCCAAGCAGTCGCCGAATTACTGCTGCGGCGGGCGAGAATGGGGCGGCAGTGAAGAGCAGCAGACCTGCCGCCGAATTGCCGCCACAGGACTTGGACTGCCGCCCCATTCTCGATGCCGCCCCAAGCACCCGCTTGGAAAGCGGGTGCCTGGAGCGGCCGTGGCCATTTTTGACTCAAATTTTTTTTTTTTTAAATCACCCTGAGGCAGACAGCAAGCATGTCTGAATGGTGGATGTTTGGCAAAGTTATAAGCAACTGAAAACAGGGTCTGATAATGGGAATGATGTGAACCTTAATAATATGAGACATTGCTAGCCCTGCCTATAATGTGGTATTGTTATCCCTTGTTGACTTAGGAGCCAGCAGGTACAATCAGCTGTTCCTGAAATAATAACAGCATGTATTTTGTGCTTTACATGTTCAAAGCACTGTACAGTCATTAAATAATTTTTCAAACTCCTCTGGGGTCAGTGTCAACCTTATACAAAGATAACTGAATTAAAGCTAAAGTATTGTTTCAGTCACAAGGCAGAGAAGTTAGTTTCTGAGTCCCAGTAACTTGCAGGTTAATGGTTCCAAAGGATGTTCTACTGCATCTTTAAAACATAAATAAGGAAAATGGAGGAGTTATATATTTTGGGCCAAGACAATTTTTCTGTCTACTTATTTTGCACATCATCTGCGTATTCCTTCCTGGTTTATTTTCCTAGGGGGAAGGGAGAAACCTTCAATTCTTACTGGAAGTTTGGAGGACTTTAAACAGGGCCAAAACTGCGATCTTTTACCCAAACTCCCTTACACTTTTGGTTAGGTAAAATGGGACTGGGATCCCCGTCAACTCTGTGCAAAACTAAAGGGAGAGGCAGTTTATAAAAGTAGGAGAGCTTTGTCTAGTGCAGGCATCAGCAACCTTTGGCATGCGGCTCACTAGGGTAAGCCCCCTGGTAGGCCGGGCTGGTTTGTTTACTTGCCACGTCTGCAGGTTCGGCCAATCGCAGCTCCCACTGGCTGTGGTTTGCCGTCCCAGGCCAATAGGGACTGTGGGAAGCGGCGGCCAGCACATCCCTCGGCCCGCGGCGCTTCCCGCAGCCCCCATTGGCCTGGGATGGCGAACTGCGGTCAGTGGGAGCCACGATCGGCCAAACCTGCGGATGCGGTAAGTAAACAAACTGGCCTGGCCTGGCCCGCCAGGGGGCTTATCCTGGCGAGCCACGTGCCAAAGGTTGCCGATGCCTGGTCTAGTGGTTAAAGCATAGAAATGGGAGTTAGCAGAGGTGGAGTTTGAGTCTCTCTTGCCTTGCTCTTTGTGTAGTCATTTACATCAGTGCAAAGGAGTATCGTTCAGCTTTGGTAGCACTTTGCATTTACTGTAAATGATTATACACAATGTAGGGCCACAGAGAACTGGGCCCCTGATTTCTATTCCTGGGTCTGCCACAGACCTATGACCTTAGATAAGTCACTGCATTGTATACCTGTGACTCACTTCCCACATCTCTAACATGGAGAAAATACCTACCTCCCAGAGATACTGTGGGCTTAATTGTTTGATAAACACTTTGAGATCCTCCAATGGAAGGTGCTATATTAGTTGTAATATTAAACCTCAAATCACTTCTGGCTTTGCATATTTCTTTAACTGAAGTAATTTAAAAAAAAAGGAAAAGAGTTGCATAATGAAACTTGGTAGCCTTCTTCATTGATGCTCCTGCTCCTTTTCTAACAAACGGGAAAATAGCTTGATACCTACAGGCCAGAATTTTCATAAGGGCTTACCTCCAACATATACACAGTTGGGGCCAGATTTTCTAAGTGCTCAGCACTCAGCATGCACTGAGGTCTTTTGAAAATCTGGCCCTATGTTGTTTATGCTCCTCACCTGTGGCAGTTAAGCTAAGAGCCTACCTTGCAGGCCTGGCACAACGCCAAGGCACAATAGTTAACCCTTTCTCTGCTGATTTTAAATTTCCCTTGGGAAATAGGGATAAAAGAAATGCAGAGTTGTTTTGAGAAATGTCTGAGGGCTCATTTATCCCATTCTTAGCACATGTAACTTATTTGATTTCAGTGGAAGTTGTGTGCATGCAATTGATTGGATAGTACACTGTAGGAAATACATTTTGCATGTTTATGAATATTTTATTACTGAAATTGCTAGGTATGCTAAAAAAGCCCCACAAACATGGTAACATTAGATTTGTTTATAACTTATGTCATGTAACTTACTCTTCAGTACCCTCTTACTACAATTCTAGTGAACAGAATTATCCCTTCTGTCTAAAGCTTTTGTAATAATTCATTTTCTCTCCCATGTATAATTGTAGTTCTCCACTATTTTCCAAGCCCCCTTTCCTTATGTTGCTTCCTGTCTTCAGCTGTTTGTTGTCTCATATTTCTCATTTTTGTGAACTTCTAAAACTATACGGATTGTGACTATCACTTTCCAATAAACTGTCCACTAGGTGTCACACTAGTATATTTAATACAGCCATTTTTGGTCATATACAGTACTATTAGCTTTTTGATTTAAAAAAACCCAAACAGTATCAGTTCCTGAATTCATACACAAAAAATCATTAAGATTATTTAATGATTCATCTTGAGATACTGATTCCAGTCAGTCTATGATCTCACAGATATAAAAAAGAAATCACCACTTCTGTATACTCCTGGGGCAATTCTGCACCTATAAAAATTCTGCGCACAATATTTTAAAATTCTGCAAATTTTATTTGACAAAATACCACTCTATAATCACACCAGTCAGTTGTTTTGGTAATTTATTTCAAAATACCTGCCAGCAAGTATGTCTGTAACAATACAGACACACACACAAAAATTCCCCCAGTAATAGAGAGTTAAAGAAACCCCTACAACAACCCAGTTCCTGCTTCTCTGACCCCTCTCCCCCAGAGTCCAGCCATGCCCACCCTCCAGCCTAGACACTCACACCTCCCCCCGCCCAGAGCCCAGTTGTGCTCCCCTACCCCGACCCAGACAGTCACACCCCTCCTTCTCCCAAAGCCCAGATTTTCTTTTCCGCTTACTGGCATGTGGATCACAAGAATCTTCTCTCCACTGGGAGGAAGGGTGTCTGGCAAGGGATAGATAATTTATGTCCAGGCCAGGCAGAGATGCAACACTGCTTATAGAGATGGGTGAATTAAAGAGTATCATTAGCAGACAATATATTTAGACATATTCAGATGGACAAATATAGCTTATATTTGGGGAAATTGTTATTTGATTCACCTATAAAATCTGGTCATATGAATGTCAGGGATAGATGAAATTTATTTAAATGGATTTTTCTTATAATATTTGCTAGGTATACTCTCGTTCACTATCACATTGATGTTCATTTCTTGTTCATTTCTCTGTAGCTGAATCCTTTTAATACTTCATTAATACATACCTCATAGTTGATGATTTTAACTCCTTTTCATCTGATATATGTACAAGATAAATAATTAGAATTTTCAGTGAAAATAATATAAGGCACTTACATAATTGTTTAGTAAAAGAAAACAGATGGTTGAAAATATGCATAGGATGAAACAGAAATCATAGAGAGTCTACCATATGGCCTGTCTGTTATTATACGCCTTGTAAAGTTCAGTTCTGGCATTTTTAAAAGCAGTTCAAGGATATTACTCCTATTGTAGCAGTTCTGATAATTATTTGTGTATAGCGTTATTAAATGATACACATTTTTATGCAATTTACCTGCTCCAGGAATCTTTACAGATTATAGAAACTTTTTTACTTGGTTATAGCACATTCTCATCCATCCTTGATCACTGAGACAAAAATATTGATGACTACACCAAACATATTTGAATAATCTAATAATTTAAAAACCACAAGCTATTTCTATAACAAACAAACATCAGTTAATACTTTTAAATACAGAAATCATTATTCAAACATCTTTTCTCCTCCTTTCCACTCCCTCCTGCTTTGATCTTCTTTTCCTTCACAAGTTTTGTATCCTTGTCTTCTTCCTGTATTTTTGTTCCCCGTCTCCAGTTATATTGTCCTTCCCCAATATATAGCATGGATTTTTGGAATTTAATTCAAGCACTCTAGTTCCAATCCAGCAAAATGTGCTTAACTTTAAGCACGTGCTTAAATACTTGGTAAAATCCAGACACGAGCGCTCAGCACCTCATAGACTCATAGACTTTAAGGTCAGAAGGGACCATTATGATCATCTAGTCTGACCTTCTGCACAATGCAGGGCACAGAATCTCACCCACCCACTCCTAGAATAATCCTCTCACCAATGTCTCAGCTACTGAAGTCCTCAAATCATGGTTTAAAGACTTCAAGATGCAGAGAATCCTCCAGTAAGTGACCCATGCCCTATGCTGCAGAGGAAGGTGAAAAACCTCCAGGTCCTCTGCTGATCTACCTGGAGGAAAATTCCTTCCCGTTCCCAACCCCAAATAATTCCTTCCCGACCCCACCTGTTGAGCTCTGATAACTAGAGCTGATTGAATAATCAATTTTTCAGTTCTCTGGCAGTTCCAATTTAAAAAAAAATAAGTTTGAGTTGAACCAAATCCAAAAATTGTAAAAAAAATAAAAAGAAATTAAATGGTTAAATCAAATAAATCTATTTCAAGTCAAATGAAACACGTTTTGTTGGACTCAAAATGGATTTTTTGTGGGGGGGGAGGGAGGGAGAGAATTGGTAAGGGGCAGGGTAGGAGGAGGCCACCTTTATATCTTTAACTCAGCGCTTAAAGCAGTCCCTGGGATGTGGGAGACCTGAGTTCAGTTCCCCCCTCTGCCAGACATGAAAGAGTTATTTGGACAGAGGTGTCCCACATTACAGAAGAGGGCCCAATGACTATGAATTGCCACTGTGTGTGTGTGTTTTGTTTTTAACTCTTACATTTGGGATAAGATCATGTTTTTAACTGACTGATCTTTCCACATACCTTATTTCCTTTTACTTCCTTCTTCATCCACAGATAAGAGATCGAATTACTTCCTGTGTTATTTTGTAACAGCTGCTTAGTTTACACTCGATTGTGTCCTTTCACTTATTGCATTTGCCAAAAAGCTTATTTTGACTAAGTATTAATATTGGTATAGTTCTAGCAGTAAGAGTGTGATTTGGACTGATCATTGAAACTTTTCCTTCTAAATGGTTCAGAGGAAAATCCATTTTTCTTTAGTTTATAAATATTGGATACATATTACAAAGTGGTCTATTTTCTCTTCTCCATTTTTTGTTTTATTTAAGGATCTCCCTGAACAGTACATGAAGGGTGTGTTAATTTGTAGCATACTCAGCATTTATACAGGGCTTTACATATTCATAGTTCAGTCATAGACTAATTTATTGATTTTTAAGGTTAGAAGTGACCATTAGCTCATCTTGTCTGATCTGCTGTATAACACAGGCCATAAAACTTCACCCAGTTACCACTGTATGGAGCTCAGTAACTTGTCTTTGAATAAGGAATATCTTCCAGAAAGATATCCAATCTAAAATTGAAGACATCAGAGATGGTGAATTCATTACTTCACTTGTTAGTTTATTCCAAGGGCTAATAAACTTTCCTGTTAAAAATCTGGGTCTTATTTCTCATTTGAATTTATTTGGCTTTAAATTCCATCCACTGGTTCTTGTTATGCCTTTCTCTGCTAAATTAAAGACCCTTTTAGTACCTGGTATTTTCTCCCTGTGAAGATATTGTTATCCCTTTTGACCCCAGAGGTTAGCCAATATTTGGGGTCATGTGGGTTCTTTCCATTAGGAGGACAATCGGGTATTTCTTTGGTGCAGTCCTGTTTATTTACAAAGCCCTGTTTCCCTGAATGCAGTGGGAATCATGGAACCATAAGGTTACAAGGGACCACAAGGATCATCTAGCCTAGCCCTCTGCAAAGACACAGGATTTGTTGTGTCTATACCAAGGATTGGCAACCTTTGGCCTGTGGCCTGTCAGGGAAATCCGCTGGCAGGCCGGGACGGTTTGTTTACCTGCAGAATCTGCAGGTTCAGCCGATCGCAGCTCCCACTGGCCGCAGTTTGCCGTCCCCGGCCAGTGGGGGCTGTGGGAAGGGGGGCAGGCCGAGGGATGTGCTGGCTGCCACTTCCCACAGCCCCCATTGGCCTGGAACGGTGAACCGCGGCCAGTGGGAGCTGCGATTGGCTGAACCTGCAGATTCTGCAGGTAGCACTCTACCCAAAAGCTCTCTGTCTTACCTTTTTGTCAGGGTCATGCCACCAATATTTCTCTGGCTATCTCTGGGGCTTTCTTGTTGCCTTTTGTGTGTGCTTCTGTGGTGTTTCTGCCCTTTCTCACTCTCACACACAGAGCTCCCTCAAACAATATCCAGCCCCCTGCATTTGCATTCAGCACCAATCAAACCAGTCTGTCCACATAGCTCTGATTCTACCTTGCTTTGCATGTGCTGTGTGTTTTGGGTGGTGGTTAATCTGTATTCCATAAAGGAGCTTGATTGCTTTTTACATTTATCCTGAATGAAGGGTGGCTGTTATGCCCATCAGATTCAGTGAGGTTTCACCCAGTCCAAGGATAACAGTAGTTATACACTGTAATCAAGTCACCTCTCAATCTTCTTTTTGAGACGCTAAACAGATTGTGCTCCTTTAGTCTCTCACTGTAAGGCATTTTCTTTTCACTCCCAGAATCAATTTTGCACCTTCTCCAATTTTTAATATCCTTTTAAAAACTTGGAGACTAGAACTTTATGCAGTATTTGGTATTAGTCTCACCAGTGCCGTATATGGAGGTAAAATCACCTTCTCTCTTTATACATCCAAGAATTGCATTAGCCTGTTTTTCTATAGCATCTCTTGGAGAGCTCATGTTCAGTTGTTGTCTACTATGACCCCTAAAACCTTTTCAGTCACTGCTTTCCAGGACACAGCCTCCCATTCTGTAGGAATGGCCTGCATTCCTCATTCCTAGGTACGTCTGGCTGTATTAAAAACCATTTTGTTTGAATGAGCCTTGCTTACCAAGTGATCCAGACCATTCTGTCCTGCCTTCTCCTCTCATTATTTATCACTCACTACTCTTTGTGTCATCTGAAAATTTTATCAGCAGTGGTTTTATATTGATTTCCGGATCTTTGATAGAAGTATTGAATAGCATTGGGCATAGAACCAATTCCTACAGAACCTCATTAGAAACACGCCCTTTGACAATTATTTTTGAGATTATTGTATTAACTTCAGTAGAACCCCTGTTTTACAAACTAATAGGGGACTGAGGAGTTCCTAAAATTATATATCTCAAAGATACAGTAAATACAGTGCATAAGTTGCACTATTCTGCACTGCATTGCTTTCTTCTTGTCCTCCAAACCACTGGAATTTCCAAATGCACTCAAGGCATTGCAATGTGAAGGGAATGCCTTGTTCTTCATCCATATGTTTTTATTTAGTTTTACTCTACTTGAAAATAAAGAGCATGTGGTTTGAAGTTGCCTTGATCTAGTTCTCTTTGAAAGGGGACTAGCTCAAAGCACAGTAAGGAACTGTTAACATGCTTCAGTAAGGTGCATATGACCAGTTAGACCACAGCAGGCTAGTAAGAGGTAAAGTCTCACCCCAGTTTGCTGCAGTCTAATTGTGTAGACAATCTCTCCGCATTCTTTCCCAGGTGTTTGGCTCGTGGGTCTTGCTCAGGATCTAACTGATTGCCATATTTGGGGTCAGGAAGGAATTTCCTCCAGGTCAAATTCTGGGGCGTTTTCGCCTTTGTTTGCAGCATGGGGCACGGGTCACTTGCAGGATTAAACTAGAATAAATGGTGGATTCTCTGTAACTTGAAGTCTTTAAATCAGGGATCTCAAACTCAAATTACCACGAGGGCCACATGAGAACTAGTAAATTGGACCGACGGCCGCATCACTGAAACCTTTTCATACAATGATACAAAAGTATAGTCAAAAATGAAAAAAATGAAGAGTAATATAGTATTCTATTAAAAGTCAATGTATTAACTTTTTAAAAACTGTAATGCAAAGAGGGGTTTTAATAAAATATAAACACTCAGTAATGTTTGGAGCTTGGCTGCCAGTGGAGTTGGTTCCTATGGCGGGCCGCAAAAAATAACTCCGCAGGCCGCATGTGGCTCGCGGGCCACGTGTTTGAGACCCCTGCTTTAAATCATGATTTGAGGACTTCAGTAACTCAGCCAGAGGTTAGGGGATCTATTGCAGGAGTGAGTGGGGGAGATTCTGCAATGTGCAGGAGGTCAGACTAGATGATCATGATGATCTTTTCTGGCCTTAAAATCAATGAGTGTGGCATAATTGTCCACATGGGGAATTGTGCAGAGTAAGTAGCCTGCACTAGCTACTGTGGCATTTTTTCCTCATGTAGACAGGCCCTATGATGTTTGGTAGCTGTATGCAATTTTCTGAATCATCTGAGTTATTTTTGCATTACTCCAGCTAGAATCAGTCTAAAGGAATAGAGCCCCGGTATCTGATGTGTTCAAACCAATAAAGAACATCTTGTTTGGCGTTAGGAATGCTGGAAAGTAATGTGGGTGAGGGCAGCACTAAGGTGTGACTGAATTCACCCCTGTATTTATACCCTCCACACCACTGTAATAATCTTGTGAGATATAATTTGAAAAACAATAACTTGCTGGTCAATATTAGGGTGAAATGTGTATAGCAACATTATATGTTAAGTTTTGAACGTAAGATGGAATTATGACTAAAATGTGTTTGCCAGACAAGTGTGGGGAGGGGGTAAACTTGTTTCTCAAAGACAGAGGACAAGGTGACACCCGTAGCCAAGTGTCAAAGTTGATTGACAGTCACCGGTGAAGTGGCCATTCTTTGGCAATGAAGTGGGGCAGGAACACCTTTGGACTTTAGGAGGGGTTCCGACCTGAGAATTTGGCCAGCCCTGTTGCTGGGAACATGTGGTAAAGATTTTACCTTGAACCAAGTCTAGTTTGTTAAGTTTTAGCTACTAGAAAGTATTTTATCTTTATTTCTCTTGTAACTATTTCTGACTTTAATACATTATATTTGTACTCACTTAAAAACCCCCCTCTTTTTGTAGTTAAATACACTTGTTTTATTTTTTAATCAAAACTAATCCAGTGCTGTGTTTAAACTGAATTGTTTGATAACTCCAATGAAAGTGGCAATCTGTTGTCGATTGAACCCAATGGACTGTTAATATTTGAATTGTAACGGAGAGGACTGGACAGTGCAGAACACATGTTTTGGGGAAATTTCAGGCCTGCGAATGTGTTGGGGGTCGTTTCGCAGGTAGTAACCAAGGCTGCTGGAAGCCAGAGTGTGGCTGGTGTGTTGCTGACAGTCTGCTGGGGTCAGAGCTGCTGGACCAGGGCTGTAGCTATACACAGACACTCAGGGTGTAATCTGCATGCTGTTTGGCTATTTGTGAGCGGCCCACTTGGGAACTACAACAGCAAAACATTGTGAGATACCCAGAGTTGCAGGGCAGGTAGTGACACAACTCCCACTAGTCTGGATTGCACCCAGGAATGTGACATAAGGGCTAGATCCAAAGGCCTTTGACTGACAGGGGAGACTCCAGGGGTGCTAGCTTTGCACTACAGGGACACATGTTCAGTTCCTAGCTCTGCCACAAGCTTCCTGCGTGACCTTGGGCAAATCACTTAGCTTCTCTGTGCCTCACTTCTTGATCTATAAAATGGGGATAATAAGGCCTCCCTACCTCTTTGAGGAGTTGTGAGGATAAATAAATTAAAATATAGTGAGGTACTCAGATATTAGGGTCATTTAAGTACACGAGAGAGACTCCTGGGTATATGTAAGAGCTTTGCTTTCTTCTATGTCAGACAGATTCTCCTTAGATGTTTGGCAGAGTTTCTCAATGCTTTTTCCATTTCCACTTGTCCTTCTCAAGACTGATGGCATGAATGTTCTTCAGGGCCGGAAACACAGCTTAGAGCAGCACACAGATCTGTTTTTCATCAGGTCTGTATCCATAACAAACACAGATAGTCTGGCCTGTAGTTATGGTATACCATGTGCTCTAAGAACTGAGTGAAAGATTTCACAATATTAATATTGTCAGCTAGACCTGTACTAAATATCATAATACAGCAGAACACAAAATGTCCAAAAAAGTCCTTGGAATATGTTGGGGACAACTTCTTTTCTTGAAAGGTGGAGTAAATAACCAGGAGGCAGTTATTTTAGATGATTCTGACTAACAGGGAGGAATTGGTTGCCAATTCTGAAGGTGGAAGGCAACTTTGTGATTTGAAATGGTAGACTTTATTAGTCTAAGGCAGTGGTTCTCAACTGCGGTCCACTGCTTCTTCAGGGAAAGCCCCTGGCGTGTTGGGCCGGTTTGTTTACCTGCCGCAGAGGCAGGTTCAGACGGTCGTGGCTCCCACTGGCCGCAGTTCGCCACTCCAGGCCACATGGCACAGGCCGAGGGATATGCTGTCTGCCACATCCCGCAGCCCCCATTGGCGTGGAGGGGCGAACCGTGGCCAGTGGGAGCCGCGACCGGCCGAACCTGCCGCCGCGGCAGGTAAACAAACTGGCCCGCCGCACCAGGAGCTTTCCCTGAAGAAACGGTAGACCACAGTTGAGAACCACTGGTCTAAGGAAAGGAAGGAATGAGAGCAGCAGAATAAGGGCAATGGACTTCAAAAAAAACAAACTCAGAGAACTGGTAGGCATGGTCCTTTGGGAAAAAAAAATCTAAGGGAAAAAGGACTTCAGGAGAACTGGCAGTTTCTCAAAGAGATAATATTAAAGGCACAATAGCAAACTATCCTGATGCAAAGGAAAGATAGGAAGAATAGTAAGAGGCATAAAGACCTCTTTAATGACCTGAAAATCAAAAAGGAATCCTACAAAAAATGGAAACATGGACAAATTGCTAAGGATGAGTATAGTGCAAAAGAATAGTGCAAACATGTAGGAACAAGTCAGAAAGGCTAAGGCACAAAATGAGTTACACTTAGCAAGGGACATAAAAGGCAATAAGAAGAGATTCTATATATACATTAGGATCAAGAGAAAGATGAAGGAAAGTGAGGGTCCACTACTTAGTAGGAAAAGACACCTAATAATGAACAACACCAAAAAGTCTGAGGAGTTTAAAGCCTATTTTATTTTGGTCTTCACTAAAAAGATTAATTGTGACCAGATGCTCAACATAATTAATATTAACAACAAGGGGGAAGAAATACAAGCCTGAATAGGGAAAGAATGGATTAAATAGATATTTAGATAAATTAGATGTATTCAAGTTGGCAGGGCCTGATGAAATTCCTCCTGGGTTACTTAAGGAACTAGCTGAAGCAATGTTGGAACCACTAGTGATGATCTTCAAGAACTCATAGAGGACAGGTGAGGTCCTGGAGGATTGCAGAAAAGCAAACATAGCATCTGTCTTTAAAAAGGGAACAATGAAGATCCAGGGAATTATAGTTCAGTCACCTAACTTTGATACTGGAAAGCTACTGAAACAAATGATTAAACAATCCATTTGTAAACACCTATGGATAATTGGGTGATAAGTAAAAAGCAGCATGGTTTTACCAAGAACTAATCATGTCAAACCAAACTAATTTTCTTCTTTGACAAGATTATTGTCCTAGCAGATAGGGAGAAGCAGTAGACATGTCGTATCTTAATTTTAGTAAAGCTTTTGACAGTCCCTCAGGACATTCTCATAAGCAAACTAGGGAAATATGGTCTAGATTTAATTACTAGTAGGTGGGTGCATAACTAGTTGAAAGACAATATTCAAAGAGTAGGTATCAATGGTTCATTGTCAAACTGGTAAAGTATATCAAAGGGGTCATACAAAGGTCTGTCCTGGATTTGATAATATTCAATATTTTCCTTAATGACTTGGATAATGGAGTGGAGAGTACACTTGTAAATGTGTGGCTGACACCAAGGTGAAAGGAGCCCCAAGCACTATAGAGAGCAAGATTATAATTTAAAAGGAGTTTGATAAATTGGAAAAGTGGTCTGAAATCAACAAGATGAAATTCAATAAAGACAAGTGAAAAGGACTACACGTAGGAAGGAAAAATCAAATGCACAAATACAAATAATAATTGGCTAGGTATCAGTATTGCAGAAAAGTCTCTGGGAATTATACTGGATTATAATTTGAATATGAGGAAACAATGTGATGCAGATGTGAAAAAGGTTAATATCATTATGTAGTGTATTAACTGAAGAGTTATATGTAAGCCAGGAGGTAATTGTTCTGCTCTTCTCAGCAGTAGTGAGGCCTCAGTAGAAGTATTGTATCCAGTTTTGGGCACCACACTTTTTAGCAAGATGTAGACAAATTGGAGAGTCCAGAGGAGAGAAACAAAAAAGATAAAAAATGTAGAAAACGATGTATGAGGAAAAGTTAAAATATCTGGTCATGTTTAGTCTTGAGAAAAGAAGACTGGGGAGAAGGAGGACCTGATATTAGATATGGGAAGAGGAGTTATAAAGCAGACTGTGATCAGTTGTTCTCCATGTCCACTGAAGGTAGGACAAGAAGTAATGGGCTTAATCTGCAACAAGGGAGATTTAGGTTAGATATTAGGAAAAACTTTCTAGCGGTAAGAATATTTCAGTACTGGAATAGGTTACTCAGGGAGGTTGTGGAATCCCAGGCTTAAAGAATTTTAAAAACAGGTCAGACAAACATCTGTCAGGGATGGTCTACGTATACTTGGTCCTATCTCAGTGCAATGGGAAGGATTGGGTGATTTCTCAAGGTCCCTTCCAGACCTACTTTTCTATGATTCTCCGATAATAAAACATGAAAATGGGAGATATTTGATTTAATATTTTATGAGAGACTCTAATATCACAGGTTCTCAAATCTGGATCTAGTTTGGGGTATTTTTTATTTCAGGTTTGGTCCATCCCCTGTTATCATGGACCTCTTCTCCTCCAGTCAGTCAAGGCAGGAAGGCAGAGGAAGTACTTGGTGAACTCTCTGAGGAGCTGGAAATAAATGGGCAGCTGGTCACTCATGAAAACTGTAGGAAAATAAGGGCACTGTGAAATGCTAAAGGGTAATGGTTTGTCTTGCACCAGTTTTACATAGAAGAGATTATTGATTTCAGTAGAATTATTCCTGATTTAAATCCATATAAGTGAGAGGAGACTCAGATATTAAGTTTCAACAAGGTGTACTTAGAGGGATTGTGTCTGAATGAGCCCCAAGCTAAGCAAACCTGGCGGACTGTAAACACACATGAACTAAAAATGCTAGTTTGGGTTTGCATGCTTCTGATAAGTTTCTAGGTTCACACAACCTGTGGTCAGCACAAGTGATTAATTGTATTTTTCAGGGCTCCGTAGTGCTGTGTTTGATAACAGTAATATTCCTCCTCAGAAATCAATAGTTCAATGGCTCTAGTTTTGTCTGGGGCATCATTATGTGAAGATGTCTATACCACATCTTTAGGCAATTCTGGCCCCCCAAAATTGAGAAAATTGTTAGACAAGACATAACTGTGAGATATGTGCTATTTGTCTAACTGATGTGATACCCAAGTGCCTCTTGGGAGTTGTAGATTTCCTTTTAATGAAAGAATTGTTCAGTTTATCAGACAGAATTAGAAACAAGTGCGGATCAGGGCAAAGCAAATAAAATGGAAAAAAGTTGAACTAAAGAAAAGCTTTAGGAGTGTGTGAAAAAGGAAATGAACAGAGGCTAGTGCTTGCATGTTAAAGACTTAATAACATGCTAATTTTAGCAAATACCAGCAGAGAGGGGTTAAAAATAAGATGTTTCTGATCGGGGCAGCATGTTAAGAAAAATTGTCCCATCTACCTATTTATACCACTCATCACTCCAGTATCTGGGTTGGTGGGTCTGAAGAGGTCACTGTATTTGGGACAAGGTACACTTTTCTAATTCACCTTGTCTAATAGATGGTGACAATAATGAGGCCCTGAGAAAACCATGACAAGCAGGAAAAGGGGGTTCTTTACAGAAAGACTCCTGAGAAGTCACAATTTGAATTTGGGATGAGAGAGTGAGCCTAGAAGCAAGGGTTAGAAAGCTCTGGCCAAGGAATTCAGATGCTAGGAAGAATTTCAGAGATGTCAATTTATAGCCAGCAGTGTCCAATAGAAATTTGTTGCTAGCCACACTTGTGGTTTTGAATTTTTCTTATTTGCCACATTATAAAAAAGGATTAAAAAACATACTACAAATAACATTTCAAATATCAAAAATAAGTAGATATTAAATTACTATATCCTAGCCACGTTAACAAAGTGTATATCAAAGCACGCAACCTGTCTTCCAGTACTGCTGTCTTCAATACACCAATGGATTGCTCATGAATTAGCCACAATTCAATAACCTATTCGCCACATTTGGCTAGTGGCAAACGTATTGGACACCGCTGTATAGCCTGTATAAGATCTTGCTTGAGGATAAAACAGGGTGCAAACTGTGGGACTGGTGGTGTAATGGTAGGGGAACCAAATGTAACTAATGACTGACCCAGCCAAATTCTCTGTAGTTCCAACAGTACTATTGTCCATGTGCCAGCTGCAGCTCTGGGTTCTGGTGCATACATGACACCCCAAAATGTCTCAAGCCCCACATACAGTTGATGCAATTGAAATGTTTTCAGGTCTTGTTACTAATAGAAAAAGTAAAATTTTATTGGTTCCAACAGATATTCCCTAAACATATTCCTAACATTTACTGGTAAAAAGGCAAAAGCAAACCTAAGTCACACTTACTGTTTTGTATGTAGATTTCTTAAAAGTTCTTATGCTGATCCCTGTTCATCAGAGTAAAGCATTTCCATGCTATGAAACTCAAACCTGGCTTGTGGTGCTGATCTCCATGTAGTCTGTAAATTTCACCAGTATCCTATTCTTATATTTTAACAATTGCTTAAAGGGCTGCATTTCAAATTTTTAAAGTACCCATTCATTGATTTGGATTTAACAGTGTAGTCAGAAAGCTAATGTGCTGTTACAGTAGGGAGTCGTAAGATGGCATTAGACACTTACACACACACAGGCTTTTCTAGGCTTCTGAGAGATGAACAGCACACATCCGATCCAAAATCTATATGTTTTTAATTTAATAACACTTCTTACATACTTGGCATATTTAAAACTCAGCCAGTAATCATATGTACAATGTACCGCTGGTGTTTTACACAGCTGGCCATTGTTTTAAAGTTGTTATGGAATAGTTCAAATATGTAAAGATTACTATAGAAAAATAAATATACTTGCACATTATGATTTCTGTTAAAATGTTCTGGTAATAAATAGTTAAAATAATTCTGCCCCAGGACAACAGGATATGAAATCATTCCAGCTCAAACAGGAAAAATATGTCCTGTTGGAGGACAGTTCCACCACCTGGGGCCATTGCGAAGACTTGAAAAACTTTTACAGGAAATATCCCTGGACCATTCCCTATCAGTCAAAGGACTTTGGATCAATCCCTTAGTGCTGCTTGCACCCAGATTACTTTTCACCATCCCCAACACTAAAGAAGATGTCATTCTTTATGGGGTTGACCACATCAGATTCTGGGGCTTTACTCCTTTAGTCTGATTCCAGCTGGAGTAATGTAAATACTCAGAATAAAGAGAAAATTGCAGACTACAGCTACGAAACATCACGGGACTTGTCTACATACAGAAAGGCCACAGCAGGTAATGTGCAGGAGGTACTCTGCATTAACTCCCCATGTGGACACGCTTACTGACCATTGAGAGTGCCTTTGTGTGCAGTAGTTTAGTGCACTTTGGAAGCACATTAAGCTAAACTACTCAAGCGCACTTGTAGTGTGCAGTAAGAACATTCACAGGGGGAGTAAGTTAGGGTGTGAATTTAAAGCATACTAGCAACTCTGGACTAACTTCCTCATATAGACAAACCCTTAGTAAAAATATGTCTCACTTTAAAAAAAATGGAATCATTTTAGTTCATATACTAGTCACAAAACAAATTTGATATCCATCTTTACAGAAAGGGCCCCCTACCCTCAGTCTTCCATGAGGCAAAGTGTATATTCCATGGTCTTACTTCATTTGGTGGCACTGTTTAGCCTGTGTGATGAAGTGGGAATTTTTTGTAATATTTTAATGAAGCCTCTATGTGCCTCAGTGTCCCCTATATGCTGCATTGTGACCTAGTGGGTGAAAAGGGACTGTTTGTTTCTGGGGCAAGCTAAGACACAGGTGCAAAGGGTGACTCACTTTCTGGAGCCTTAGATCCCATATCAATGGAGCTTTTGAGAAGACTGTCAAATCCAACTGCCTGGACCTGGACACCTAGGAACCAACGATCCAGAGAGATATCGACTTCAAGCTGCATCTCTCCAGCTTGGGGACAAAGAACTGGGGTGAGGTGGAATTTAAAGGCCAGCTGTGGGAAGCAGTCGAGGACACATGTAGGAGTCTGACATAGGAGATCAGACAGAGGGACAGACAGAGCTTGAATAATGGGGGCTCACTGCAGCTTCACTGGGCTCTGGCTACCCAGAATGGACTGTGCTATAACCTTCATTTCCCTATACTAACCAGTCTTCCTATGCTGTGTTCCAGTCAACTAATAAACCCTACTGTTTCCCAATGCTGGTGGAGTGTGACTGCAGGTGCTTGCGGCGGTGTATTGCTTCTTAAGACTGTACACGTCTCCCTCAGGGGCCTGCCTCTGGTGGACTTGCTGAACGACGATCATGATGTGAAACAGGAGTGCTGAAGGTCCAGTCTAAGGAGGCAATGAAGCTGCGCGGCTTATCCTGAAGAAAGAGTGGGGTCCTCCCACAGACTGTTCCAAAGCTGGGGCGATAGCACTGATCCTGTGGATCTGTCACAGCCCTTACTGAGTATAACGATTGTATGAAATCATGCAGCTGTAATTTTGTACTAAGAGGGACTACTTTGCAGTAGGAGTTTTGCCTGAGTAAAGACTACAGGATTTGGCCTTGTATTGAGTACCCTGACACAAAGAACCCTGTACACAGAATCCTGCATAGGCACCGACTCCGTGGGTGCTTCAGGGCTGGAGCACTGACGGCACGGGGAAAAAATGGTGGGTGCTGAGCACCTACCGTCAGCCCCCCTATCAGCACCTTCCCCTCCCCCCAGCGCCTTCTGCTGGCCCCGCCAATCAGCGCTTCTCCCTCCCTCCCTGCACCTCCCACCCACCACAATCAGCTGTTTCACAGCATGCAGGAGGCTGGGAGGAAGGGGGGAGGAGGGAGGATGTGACGCGCTTGGGGGAGGGGGCAGAAAAGGGCAGGAAGAGGCAGGGCAGGAGTGGAGCAGGGTTGGGAAGAGGTGGGGTGGGACCTTCAGGGAAAGGATGGAGTGGGGGCGGGGTCTGGGGCAGAGCCAAGGTCGAGCACCCTCCAGCACAATGGAAAGTTGGCGCCTGTGGAACCCTGTTCTCTAAAACAAGAGGCAATGAAGTACACACTATATTTGTATTTGGTAAATCAAAGCTACTGGACTTTTGTTACTTGGCACTCATTAATGAAGTTTATACTCTAGCCCAGAGATAATTTCCTAGGAGTTTTGCAGTGACAAGTAGAAAGTGGAATTCCTGAAATTGCACCTATATTTGTAGCGCTCTTAACAGTAATTTCCTGAAGTTACAAGCAATTGGTGTATCGTGGAAATATTTCTGTCCTCTGTTAGTCTGAAGTAACCCTGTGACACAGGTGTTACTGAAGGCAGAATTTGCCCCTAGACTGCAAGTTTGTAAGATTTTTACGTATCCATTACTTTTTTATTTTCAGCTTTTCTTTTCCCCACAGCTTGCCACTTTACTCTTGGAGTGTCAGAGGGTTGAATTTTAAGGATAATCTTGTCTGTGTTTTTTTACTTAGCCAAAAAGACATTGAGCTAGGACTGTGACCTTTGCACTTTCTTCAGTCAATAATTTCTTATCATTAATTTGAAACAGCTTTAAATGGACCCTCTGTGGACCCATCCCTATCAGTTAAAAGGGGAAAGAAAATTTATTAATTGCACTAATGGTACGTATAGCTTAATACACCTGGAGGTATGAAGTTTGCACCAGTGACTAGTGGCTGTAGTTAGCAGGTAAATAACGCTGGTGTTAGACTAGACATAAGGAATCTGGCTGGGCCAGTCACTAATACATTTGTCTCGTTTATCATTCCACCATCAGTCCTACACTTTTTTTAGGAGTCAAGTACATGCTAAGTACTTTTTTCTTTATGGTGGATGTAGTGGAGTAAAATTACTCTCATGTTGTGAAGGTTTTGGAAAGCGTCAGATAATGATTTTTTGTTTATTCTGACCTGGTTGATGTACCCATTTGAAATTTCAATTAGTAATTTCATGATTCCATTTGAATGTGTTTATCTTGTCACTAAAACAGTGGCAAGAAGACAGAAGAGTTGGTGAGCAAGTCTGTTCCTGTTAAAACCCCTTATTAATTCTTTTCTTTCCCCTCCCAGTGCAAAGAGGTCTGGTGGTTTCTCTAGTCACCTCAATTCTAGCACAAAGTCATCATTCCCTATCTGCTCCCTGTTTATCAGCAGTATGGTCACTCACAGGTGACTTGATGGCTAAGCATAAATCTACAGAGCACTTACAGTCCTTCTGCGTTACAAGATCCCCCAAATGACTCTCAGAAATCAATTGTTTTAAGGATTTTCTTCACTGCCATTGAAATATGCACAGTATAATGGCTGCTGAGCAACAGTTGGTCATATTGAACCCCAGGATTTTGGAAAGCAAAATACCTCATCTTTATTGAACTTATAACACAAAATTCCAATATAACAGCATATTACATCAGTGATTATAACTCATTACACGCATAGACTAAACAAATTTGGCCACAAATTCATATTAAACAAAATGACTAATTGATTTAACTTGAGAATGCAGCATAATCACAATCTCAATCACTGGTCACTCTTCATTTGCACTAGATGGAGAAGCACACATTTGTAACCACCATAACCAAGGTCCGTCTTTTCCAGGCACTACTTTCCTTACCAAATGATTTTGGAAAGTCTCTCTCTTCACCGCTTCCCAGCAGCCTGATGCCTGAGTTTGCAGTAGTCCAGTGTAGCAAGGACCACTGGCCCAACCACTTCCAACAATAAAATTTCTGTACACAAACCAAACAAACCTTGGCCAGCTATCTTTAAGGTATACATCGCATGTAGGTATAGACCTCTACTGAAACAGAGGTTAATGGAGAGCAAGCAAAGCCATCAAAGAGCTGAGCTCCTCTTTGCCCATGGTTCAGGCAGGACCAGCCTAACAATTGGTGGTGCCTTATCCAGAGTTGGATTCCATACTCATAAAAGGAGGGAAATCAGGCAGAGTTTCTTCCTCCTGTCTTGATGCCAGGAGAGTGGGAAGGGGCAGACTAGCAGTGAGTTTATAGAGAGAATGAGAGGGAGATGAAGCCAGTTTATGGGTCACAGAGCATTCCCAGTGGCTTCTGGCTTTATTTGTGTTTAAGATTGGCCCTATGTCATTTTTTATATTGATAAATTGCTCAGGCCTGGAAAAGTTTCCTCCTTTTTGCCTTTTCCTGCACATAAAACTGGGAAAGGACATTACTTGAATATAAAAGTTTAAGTTTTTGAGACATTGCAATGATATACAGATTGGGTGTTTACTAAATGATTATACTGCTGACTTGCTATCATTGTAGTATGCTTGTTTTGAACCTTTGGAGTTCCTCTCCCAGCCCTGTCGAATTTGTGTGAGTGGTCGGTCTATACATGGGAATATCAGAACAAATTTAATGGCCAGGACAATGCAAGGAACAATGAGCGAAAGCATATATGCTGCAGGAAGATACCATCTATACAATGAAGGGTTCAAGAATCTCTTCCCACCGTAGACCAGTGTATGTGCAGTGCACAAAATCAGTGTCAGGTATCCCAGTTTGGACTATTGGGAGGGGAAAAAAAAGCATCGGTTAAGATTGTAAAATAAACTTTACAGTAAATGCTATTTACAAACTATTGGGATATAACCAAAATTGGGACTGAACTGAGACTGTTTAGATGAAATTGCTTTATATTCTTAACCAAAGCTTTTTACTTCTCAAAATGTTTGTTTGGCAATTCTGATTTTTTTTGCCAGGTCATATCTACGTCCATCTGGTTGTAATTTTCGTGAAAATTTATCTAGAGGCCGTAGCTCTTTAGAGGCCATAGTGATAGTCCAAGAAGAGTTTTCATATCATTCGGGTTTCTTCAATACACCAAAGCTTTCTTGATAGCAGAAATTCCCCCCTGTAGCCCAGAATGGGTGCATTGAAGCCAACCAGTGGCTGCAATGCTTCCTATGAACCAAGTGCTAACAGTAATCAGTGTTGCATTGTCACCAGGGTTGTACTATTTATACCCACATGATATCATGTGCCATGAGTTTACCAGTTTTGCTTGCACATGAGCTGGACCTTAGAACAGGTGACTCACTAGAGGAAAGGCAGGCTCCCTATAGGTGTCCAACACGGAGTGGGGAGGCAGGATTTGTAGCGGCAGGGATGGCTGCTAATGCAGCCAAACAAGCTGTGACATGCCCCACTGGCTCTCTGATATCTGGTGAGGTAGGATTAGCAGTGTGGATGGCCCACATCTTTGTAGGTGGGGCGAGCAGTGTCAGGATGAGTGAGCAGTAGGGGCAGATGATGCGGTCGAGTGCCAGAAGAGTGCCATTGACAGGCTTACAAGAGAATTCAAACACAGAGCGAGGGAAAGGGGCAAAGATGGAGTAGAGGCATAAAGGGGCTGAAGAGGAGGAAGAGGAGGCAGAAAGAACAAGTACACATGAGCAGTGGCAATTTCAGCCCGGCTGAGGTTGGCACTTGATGGCACTATATCAAATTAAATGTTGATACTTTATGCTCCAAAAAGTTCTCCGTCACTGACCACCTCAGTAGACTAACCATTTTACAGTTGATAGATTAAAACCATTTTTTAGCCTTAAAGTCTCTTCCATAAATGAGCATAAACTTCTCATCTGACTAGGATGCTCTAAAGGTGCAGACAGGCGATGAGCACCCCCTTGCAGCCCAGTGCAACGCTGCTGGAGTGCCCCACCTTGATTGCCCTGTTGTAACAGCCATGCAAGGTACTAACAAACTTCAACAGGTCTTTATTTTTAAAGTGGAAACCCCTTTACCAAGCTGCTGCTACACCCTCGGTAGCTCTCACTCCGCCTCCTCAACTTCCCCCACTCCTTCCTGTTTCCTGTCCTTTCAGACTCCCAATAGCCAGTGCTCCCAGTCCTAATAATTACAAGCAGCATCTAAACACCACATGCCCCAAGTGGAGCAGCAGCAGATTTCAGTTTAACAGTCCAGGCAAGAAGCAACAAACATTTTTAACAGGCTTCAGCCCAGGAACCATTACAACTAACAGCTCGTCAGGCCCTGGTTCAAGCTACCCAAACTTAAAGTCCACACCCAAGTCTCTGAATCAGTTCCAAGTCTCTCTCCTAGTGCCCATGAGAGCAACTGTCATTCACTTCAGCCTACCTGACACCTACTTCTCCCTGTGCTTCCTGTTCCTTTCATAGAACTCAGCCCTGCCAGGGCCTCTTTGATTATTCCCAGGCAGTAGCGCAGGCAGGTCCGGAGCACAGGAGGAGCGGCGCTATAAAAAGGTGCCCCCCAGGCTACCCCTGTACTCACCCAGCGGCGCCTCCGGCAGCACTCCAGATCTTCGGTGTCACTTCAGCGGCGGGTCCTCACTCACTCCGGGTCTTCGGTGGTACCTGCCGCCGAAATGCTGCCGAAGACCCGGAGCGCCGCGGGGTGAGTGCAAGAAGCAGCGCTTAAAAAGAAGCGCCGCTTCCTTTTTAAGGCACCGCTTCTGCTCACAGGGGGAGCGGACGCTCCCCCTTCTCCCCCCCGGGTACGCTACTGTTCCCAGGCCTTAGGCTCCAGCCTGTCCCCTTAAAGGAACAGTACCCTTTTAATCATACACTCCATTCCTTTACAGATGCACAAAAGCATCAGTACTACTACAAATATGTAAGTCCTGATTTTCAAACCCCAGGATCTATGAAAGATGTCCAATTGCTGTGTTTGAAAATGAGGTAAATGTGGCGGTGAAATACAAGCTAACTCTCTCACCTTCACCCATATGAACATATTATTGGCTAATACTTCTGATTTTCAGCCAGTCTCTTGTTCTGGGGGATGGGGCATGTTTTTCCCAATTCCTTTTAAGAGGTGCTTATGATCTCACAAATTTGGGGGGAAGGCTGGGTTGCTTATATGGAGAGTCTAAAGAAAAGCTACCTCCTGCCAGATAGAGTGCATCATTTTATGACAATCACTTAGAAAATCACCACATTTTCCCAGTGTTGAGAGGGAAAAATGGATTGTTAATACTGACTTTTCATTTATGAAACCTTAAAAAGTGATGGTATAGTTGCTTGTATGTTGCCTGGATATTGTTGGCTCTTCACAGTGACAATAACTGACAATTTATTCAACACAGTGAATTTCCAGACTAATGTTAACTGAAATTTCAACCTGGAGTAAATACTTTATAAGTCAAAATAATTAGTGAAATAACATGTTTTTTTAATCAGTGGCTGAATATTTCAGGGGTTTACTCGATGTAACAGATCACTCTGTTTTGTACAACCATCTTCTGAAAGCAACACATTTGTCATTGCAACTTCTCATTTGTTGTTTGGAAGTTCAGTTTTCCTAATTTTACTTTATGTAGGTGGTGACTGCAAAGCCACCATCATGAGCTACCAGGGAAACATGAAAGTTGACAGGAGAGTTCAGGCAATGCAGTGGAAAGAAAGGACATGAACTTAGTTTTTTAGTTAAAAGAAGGTATATTTCTCACCTGTACAAATCGAAATTCTCTCCAGTTGACGCTGTTGCTGACAGAGGGCAAGGAAGTTATTCCCAGCAAGACAAACAGAAAAAATCCCAGGATGCCTAAAGACACGTAAGAGTCACTAATCCAGCCATTAGTGTTGTTAAATGGATCTGTTCTGTTGTCCTTTATCTGAAGAAAAAAATCACATATACTTAAATAGTGCAGTAGCTGCAGCTCCAATGGACAGAAAAATATCCTTTAACATGAGGTTTCCTTTAAGGTGAACTGAAAAGATTTTTGTAAATAGATTAAAACAATCTGAAACAGCAGACCAGTTTGTCTCATGAACAGAGTGCGGTGTTCTGAACTGCCAGAATAGCATGTGCTACTCAGAGGCAGCAGATACAGTGTTGCATACAGCCTTAGTGTAGCATTAATATAGCTTCCTAACGTGAACAGGACATTTCAGTAGACCTATTGATGATTGTGGGAATATGGTTATTTTTTAAAGTAAGGCATGACTTTCTGAATGTCAGTAAATGTGCCACTCTCAAAAGGATATGCAGAAATATGGAACATGTACCTCAAGATTATTTATAATTAATATTTTCTGCACCTTTTGTTAACCACTACACTATCCAGAAGGAAGATTGAAATCAGAAGTCCTTCATTTAACCACAGCACCAGTGATCTTTGGAAATACAGATGCCTAGAGGAAATACCAACCATACAAAGAAATTCAATAGCATAAAATCAATGCAAATATGACTTTTGACATGAAATTCTGAAACTCAACCTACAAAATAGTACCATACATAAGTGGGGTTAGGGTGAGCAATGAACATAAACTTACCTGAGATATGACGTAACCATTTAATCTCCATCTTACATAATATCGAATAGGGATAACAAGAGTGTACAAAACATGCAGAAAAGCAAAAACCAAGGCTACTAATCCAAGCTGTTTCCTACAGAGCATCCATTTGTCCAGCCAGTCTGGGAAACGACTGTATTTTGTACCTCTGTGTAACTGGAGAATTGCAGCAATTATGCCAGGAAGGTAAACCAAAGCAAGAAGAATGAGTGCCACTATGGGGCAGACCCGATTTGGAATGGTAATTGCAATAAAAAATGATAAGTCTTTGTTTTCATATACGTAGGGGTAGATTACATCACGGATCAAACAGTAGAAGAAAAAAAATGCACTTAGGCCAATAGCCAAGTAGATGGGAAACTTCCACATTGGAAAGAGCTGCAGTGGGTAATTTTCTATCTCTTTGGCTGCCAAGAGAGAGCCTTGATCCAATGGTGTAAGACCAAGAGTCCGAACAATATCCATCACCATTTGTTTGGCTTTGTTGTCATCTCCACAGACAAACACCTGCAACAAAAAGAATGGGCTTTATTTTGACAAATCTTTGGGACAGACTTTACTATTGACCTGTATGGGTATAAAATAAGACCTTAAAGTTGATTGTATTTCCAAACTTTCTATACATCATTGGCTTTCTTGCCAGTCTTTGATGCAAGGGTCAAACAATAGCATGCTCCGCTACTGAGAATCAGAAGTAAAACCTTTTCACTGCGGAAGTGGGAGGTTTAAAGTGAAACAATCATATATATGAAAATAGCAAAATATAATACACAATGATATTTAGCTAGAACTGTTGGATTTTAGCACACGCCTCTGTCAAGCAATTTGTAAACACAATTGCATCTTACTGGTAAAGGGTTCTTGAGGATTTTATATAAATGGTCACAATCTTCCACTTTTGCCCCACACATATAAATCCCCAAGGGTCCCAGAGCAATCAGGATACAGGTAATAGGAAGGAATATAGATCACCTGTCATTAAAATAAATATTTCTCTTCAAGGATTCTGAGAACAATGTAGAGGGAGCCTCTCTCATATGGGTATGCAGGGTAATAGAAAAGCATACTCTCACCAGCCAATTATCATGTGCATAGGGCAGCCAGAAGGATGGGGGTGGCGGGTAGTACTCATCTTGGAGTCTGGAGAAAAAAGGCAATCTTCTCTCATTCAGACCCACAATAATGGGGATTTTTGGAGCTTCTGACCATAGTGCAGCCTGAAGGGAGCTACATCTGTGCAGAGATAAGCTTGGACAGGAGTACAAACTTGGACGTGGCACCATACCATGGCACCGTACCTTTCCCCCAGCTGATAGATGCAGATCCTAGATGTGGAAGAACTGTTTCAGTTCTCTTCTCTGAGGGGAAAAGGGGGAGAGAGGGCAGGATATAGACAGAAGAAGGAATCCTTGGCTCTGCCCTGGCAGCACAAAGCAGGTTTAATGATGGCTTATGTGACCAGTTGAGGCAGCACATGGCGTAAGGGAATTCTGATGGTTCCTGGCTGCCAGAGCAGTCCCTTGGGGACAGTTGCACCCGGAGCAGCTTAAAGTAACCCCTGAAGTTGTAATAAGCTGCTTCTCAGGCCTAGCCCAGCACATAGTGGACCAAGGGTCAGAGAACCATGAAGACGGCTAACAAACTCCATAGTTCCTCCAGCCTTCCCAAGCGGCCTAAGTATCAGAATCTCCATGCCCTTCTTGCCTCCTGCCCATCCCCACAACACTTCTGAACATTGGGTAAGTCAAACCTTGCTTCTGAACTCTGTGGGAAGGGACATATCTGCTTCCACGTTTATCCACTACCTGAAAGCAGCCAGAATGGAAGCATGATTCACACAACTTGATATTTCTTCTCCACCCTACATTCCTTTCTGTCTCAGTTCTCTTCCTGCTTTGTCCAACTTCCCTTATTATGCTTTTTCCTCTCTCCTTTCCCTCTTCTCTTGATTCTTTGGTTCTTTCTTCTCAATTCCTTTCCTTAGTCTTTCCCATCTTCAGCTTCCTACAACCCTCATTTCATCCTGATCTTCTCCCTATTTTTAAAGTTCCTCTTTCTTACTTTTGTAACTTACTAACATTTTTAGATGATTTTAAAATCCTCCCAACACTGTAGATACATACCAGCAGTTCCCTTCTCTGATCTCTGTTAACATCTTCCTGCAGTTTGGGGGTGGGGGACATGTGCTTAATGATCAAAAGGCAGGGAAAATCAATGTTTTTAAAATGTTGGCGATAGAGATTTATTTCTAGGCTAAGATCAAACAATCATATTTGAGCATGAAAGGATTTTTTAGCTTAGTTATTTGACTGAACACGGGATCATAATGAAAGTTACATCTGAACCTTGTCTCATACTTTTCTCTATTTACATGTGTTTTGTTCAGAAATTGCCACGTGATATAATTTACAAAAAGCTCTTGTTCTTTCATCTTACCTGTCTGCTTGCATCCAAGGTGCCTGACTGCAAGGCCCATGCTGACACAGTGTTAAATGCTTTCACTATCTTAGCGCCTGGCACCAGCTGAGCAAGGTATTCTGCATTGGATTCAGGATATTGGTTTATTTTGAGGTTGTTGCTTACATCCACCAATACTTTTCCATGGAGAACTTCAGTTAACTCTGTGAGAAAGTCGTAGTGTTGTCTTTGAATTGCTACAATAATAATGTCAGCCTTCTGCGCAGCCTCTCCATGGCTCAGCACCTCTGTGCCTTTGGGAATCAGAGTGGAAGTCTGTGCATTTCGGCTTCCGAACACTATTGAGTAGCCACACTGGAGCATTTTATACCCCAGAGATCTTCCAAAATCTCCTGTTCCAAAAATACACACAGTCTCTTGTTTATTAGGAGAGTTTTCAGCAAGAGGGATCATGTTGGAAGAATTTTTCTCCATATCTAAAAAACAGTAACAGGGAAAAACAAAACAGGAATACTTTTAAAAGGACAAACCAGCATGGTGCTTTGATTATACCAAAATGTATATTACAGTTCTCTTTGTTTCTTGGACCATTTAGTAGGAAAGTCTAACAATTAACACACATTGTCAGAGGACTTACTGTGCCATTTTATAAAGAAAAGTAAAGTTAATTTCTCTCCATGGGCTCATGGCATGGTATCTTGCCCCCAGCTGATAGATGCAGACCCTAGATGTGGAAGAACTGTTTCAGTTCTCTTCTCTGAGGGGAAAAGGGGGAGAGAGGCAGGATATAGAGAGAAGAAGGAGTAGTATTTGCCCCATGTTTCTGGCTCATTTCTGCTTACTTTGTTGACACAAACAAGTTAAAGGGGAACATACCAACAGAAATCAGAACCTGGAGGCTCTCTGCAGGAAAACTCAAAGAAAAGACATTACAAAATAAGCAAGCTGGGAGCTCACCTGCCCTACTCAGCATTTATTGTTATTGCTCTTCAATGCCAATGTGTTTGATTAGGAAAGAACCCCAGGAGAAGGGACTACTGAGGTACTGGGCTACTACAGTGTATTTCCTCTATTATAAGCAAGGTATAAATATTGATCTAGTAGGTACTTATATGACCCACTTCACTGTAATATCTAAGTGCCTCACAATCTTTTTTATCTTTATTCTTTATTTGCATTGTGGTATCGCCTAGGATCCCCAGGAACCAGGACCCCCCTGTGTTAGATGTTGTACAAATACTGGACAAAAAGACAGTCCTTGCCCCCAAAGAGCTTACAGTC
Organism: Macrochelys suwanniensis; assembly: GCA_033296515.1. NCBI lineage: Eukaryota > Metazoa > Chordata > Testudines > Chelydridae > Macrochelys > Macrochelys suwanniensis. The sequence continues at coordinate 41,907,705 of CM065776.1, forward strand.
TATGTATCCTCTCAACACACCTGTGAGATAGGAAAGGACTATTATTCTCATTTTACTGATGGTGGACTGAAGCACAGAGAGACTAAGTGAATTGCCAAAGGTTATGCAAGAAGTCTGTGGCAGTGCAGGGAATTGATGCCAGGTGTCCTGAGTCCCTGGTAGCGTCCTAACACACCACCATCCTTTCTCTATGTATCTATACATACTTTACAAAGGAAACCTATTCAAAGGGACCCATAAGTAGAAAGTTCTAAGAAGCTACTATTTGTATGCTCTGTCATGTGATACTACATTGTGCTTCCTTTGGACATTTTAAAAATCACTCTCTGTTGGGTTTGCTGATGTCCTGGGAGACTGTCATGGGGGTGTGTACCCCACAGGCCCTGAAAGGGTTAATGTGAGCCTGCAAGGTCATTTATGGTACCTCGCTGCACCTGGAGGGAGAGCCAGGCTTAAGGGGTCATGAAGCCCAGCTGGGCAGGAGCAGGCTGGTTAGCATAAAGCCAGGAAGATGAGAGCAGAAGAGGGCTAAAGGGAGGAAGTCTTCAGTCACTCTCTGGGTACAGAGAGGTGGTGAAGAGGACACCCACGGAGGAGAATAGGCCCTTGATCCTAGCCCTGAAAGAAGGGTCTACCCAGTAGCGCAGCCAGGTCCAGAGCGCAGGGGGAGCAGCGCTATAAAAAGGCACCTCCCCCTGTACTCACCCGCAGGGCCGGCTCCAGGCACCAGCAAAACAAGCTGGTGCTTGGGGCGGCACATTTCTAAGGGCGGCATTCTGGCACCGGCCATGCCGCCCCTAGAAATGTGCCCCGGCCGGCCGCCCCAACTCACCTCCGCTCTGCGTCGCCGGCTTTCGCGCGCCGGCGGCGGCTCAGCTTCTCTCCCTCCCTCCCAGGCTTAAGAGCCTGGGAGGGAGGGGGAGAAGAGAAACCTAGCGGCCGCAACACGTGTCTCCCCCTCCCTCCCAGGCATGCCCCGCTAGCCCCGGCGCTCCGGCCGGGGAGAGCGGGCCGCGGGCATGCTGCCCTCCCCGCCGGCGCTCTGACCTGGGGAGAGCGGGGCAGCCTCACTCCCCACTGGCCGGGGAGAGCGGGGCTGCTGGCATGCCCTGCTCGATCCCCACTGGCTGGGGAGAGCGGGGCTGCCGGCATGCCACGCTCACTCCCTGCTGGCGCTCCAGCCGGGGAGAGCGGGGCCTCGGGCATGCCGCCCTCCTCGCCGGCGCTCCGGCCTGGGGAGAGCGGGGCAGCCTTGCTCCCCGCTGGCCGGGGAGAGCGGGGCTGCGGGCATGCCCCGCTCGCTCCCCGCTGGTGCTCCAGCTGGGGAGACTGGTGCGGCGGGCATGCCCGCTCGCTCCCCGCTGGCGCTCTGGCCGGGGAGAGCGGGGCATCCGGCATGCCGCACTCACTCCCTGCCGGCGGGGGAGTGGGGCCGCGGGCAGAGGTGGGGGGGGGGAGGGTTGTTTTTTTTGTTTTGGGGCCAGCATTTGGGGTGTTGTTTTTTTGCTTGGGGCGGCAAAAACATTAGAGCCACCCCTGCTCACCCGGCGGCGCTCCTCACTCAGCGGCGGGTCCTCACTCAGTCCGGGTCTTCGGTGGTACCTGCCGCCAAAATGCCGCCGAAGACCCGGAGCACCGCCGGGTGAGTGCAAGAAGCGGTGCTTAAAAAGCAGCGGCGCCTTTTTTTAGTGCTGCTAAAAAAAGACGCCACTTCTGCCGCTTCTGCTCACAGGGGGACAGTGGCGTAGCCAGGTTTAGAGCACAGGGGGAGCGGTGGTGCTATAAAAAGGAGCCTCCCTGCTCCCCCTGTACTCACCCGGCGGCGCTTTAAAGGGCCTGGGGCTCCAGCCGCTGCGGAGCCCCCGGGCCTTTTAAATCCCTGCCTGAGCCCGGCTCTGGCAGCGGGGCGGCGGCAGGGCGCTTTAAAGGGCCAGCGGCTCCCCGCAGCGGCAGGAGCCGCCAGCCTTTTAAAGCGCCCCCCTCCAGCCCCGCTGCCTGAGCGGGGCTGGGTGGGGCGTTTTAAAAGGCCAGCGGCTCCTTGCAGCAGCAGGAGCCACCGGCCTTTTAAAGCGCCCCGCCCCCAACCCCGCTGCCGGAGCTGAGCTGGGCTGGGGGGGACGCTTTAAAAGGCCAGCGGCTCCCCGCAGTGGCAGGAGCCGCCGGCCTTTTAAAGCACCCCAGCCCAGCCCCACTGCCGGAGCTGGGCTGGACTGGGGCGCTTTAAAAGGCCGGCGGCTCCTGCCGCTGCGGGGAGCCACTAGGCCTTTAAAGCACCCCCGGAGCCTGGCTCCCGCAGCTGGGCTCGGGCGGCGCCTTAGCGCCGCTTCTCCTCACAGGGAGCGGCCGCTCCCCCTGCTCCCCCTGGCTACGCTACTGGGTCTACCCAGAGAAGTTACGAGGAAGAGAGCCTGAGAGAGGCTGGGTTGGAAGAAGCCCAGGGAACCAGCAGCAAGGAGTGGGACTGCACAGACTATGGCTGCTACTTCTAGGGTTCCTGAGCTGGAACCCAGTGTAGAAGGAGGGCCTGGGTTTGCCTACCAGCCACTGGGAACATGGCACAGGATCTGGCAATGTGAAACTAAAGACTGTCTGAGGTGACATCTGGACAACTTATCTGATGGGACTTCGTTACCTTGAAAGGGGAGGACTATATAGTGACCTGGCTGGAGGGACAAGTCACAAAGAGGGAGAACCCTGAGTCACAGAGAGAAAGAGGGGCCACAGTATGAGCAACTGACAGAAGGGGGTACAAGACAGGGTGAAAGCTAATGGCCAGAAAGCTAATTGCACTAAGAAAGTGCAACTGTGATGAGTGAACCCCTTTGCAGAGACTCAAATGGGAGGAAGGCCGTAGAAGTCCCTCTTGTGGATATTCTTATATTTCAAAGCGAATAGCAGCATGTGTAATACTGATTAATTGCTCTGAGCCACTATATAGGAAAATGCAACATTCCTTTTTTAACATATTCTGTACTATAAAATGGAGGATCAACCTTGTTTGAAATATGGCAGTATCCCACTCAAATCTTCCAGTGCCTCCAACCTTAAGAAGTCAGAAAACTGGAACTGAGTGAACTGTGCGACAGTCATGCCCTCTCCTAACTGTGATTTGAATGGAAATCAAATGGCTGTTTCTATGTGACGTGCAAAATTAATTATTATAAACATTTTATTTAATGAAAGGTACAGCAATAAGAAACAAATCTACAAAGTGTCTCCAGTGTTCTTTAAAATAAAATACCAAACATGTAATTCGCTGATGATTGTTTGGGGCTAAGCACTTGCCCAAATGATCCAGCAAGCAATGGTCTGACCTCTAGAGACCTTAAATATTGTTTTCTGTTTATATGCCTCCAATTACAGGCCAAGCACTCACAAAACTAAATGTTCCTCATGTAGGCCTTGCCATATGATTTCTTGAGAACTGGAGAAGGGGAGATTACATAACTGAATTCACCCACATCTGAAACAAAGGACAGATAACATAGTCTTTTACAACTCTTCAGGGTGACAGTAATCACACTTGGGCTGGCTATGGCATAGTATAGTGGTAATATACTTTTGGCTCCTACAAAACAGTTTAAGAGGTATTTATAGGCTTATAAATATTTCACTGGCTTGGGTCAGAGAGCAATGATGACTAAATGACTGTATTTCAGGGCCCATCCTGCTCCTAATAAAGTCAATGGGAATTCTGTCTTTGACTTCAATGGCAGCAGGCTCAGGTCCCAAAAACGCCTTTGAAGAAGGCTGTCTGTATGCCTTTTCCTCTATAGCAGGGGTGGCCAACCTGTGGCTCCGGAGCCACGTGCAGCTCTTCAGAAGTTAATATTTGGCTCCTTGTATAGGCACCGACTCCAGGGTTGGAGCTATAGGTGCCAACTTTCCAATGTGCCGGGGGGTGCTCACTGCTCAACCCCTGGCTCTGCCACAGGCCCTGCCCCCACTCCACCCCTTTCCGCCCCCTCCACTGAGCCTGCCATGCCCTCGCTTCTCCCCCACTCACCCCCCTGAGCTTCCTGCATGCCACAAAACAGCTGATTGGGAGGTGCAGGGAGGGAGGGGGAGGTACTGATCGGCAGGGCTGCTGACATATTACTGTGGCTCTTTGGCAATGTACATTGGTAAATTCTGGCTCCTTCTTGGGCTCAGGTTGGGCACCCCTGCTCTATAGCACACTGGGCTCTTTTCTCCTTCATCCCTTTCCAGAACGCTCCATTCCTCTTTCGTAGAGAGAAGTCTGCAGAATAATTTTTTTCCCCTTTGCCTTACTATTTAGGGCCCTATCCAACAAGGTGCTGACAGCCTCCTATAAGGTTCTGAGCATCTTCAGTTCCTAGTTAAGCTGAAGTTGAGGTTGCTCAGTACCTTGTAGGATTGGGCCCTTAGAGCTGATAGGCCAAATTCTGCTTGCCTCACTCTCACAACTAGTCCCATTTCTTGCATGACTAAAGTAAAGAGAATTCAGCTTTGTTTGTTAGGAAGTACTGGGTGTCAGACATAATGAAAGATGATGGTTCTTATTATGATCACCTTAGTGATTTGATGGCACACAAATACCAGAGATAAATTAGTCAGTAATTAATGACTTCATAAATATCGTACATTGTAAAATCTTGTTTGGTAACTTTGTGTAGCTTAATATTTGTTTCTGCAACACATAATCCAAGAATATAGCACTGTACTAAGTGATATGGAAAAAGTTGGCTTTGAAGCTACAAGCCATCTGTAACTTGCCTAGTTAAAAGAACAAATATGGAAATGAAATGAGTTGACTTCCATCTAACCCCTTTTCAGTCCTATTATTCCCCCAAGCTTTTTGGCAAAATTCAGTAAAATTTCCAGCTGTTGCTGAGTTGGCTTGATTTTTTTTTTCTAGACTGAGGTTTATGCAGGGGTGAAAGTAAGATAAATTACTTACCAGTACGGGGGGCCTGCCTCTGGGCCCCTGGAAGGGGCAGGGCCTCGGGTGGAAGGGGTGGGGCTGAGGGTCAGCTCCCCGAGCCAGCCCTTCCACACTGCCCGGCCTGTACCGCCTGGGGCTCCGGTGATGATTTAAAGGGCCTGGGGTTCCGGCCACTGCTGCAGTAGCAGTGGCTGGGAGCCCCAGACCCTTTTAAATCGCCAGGCCTCAGGGAAGCTGCCCCTTTTGCCCCCCACACTCCTTGTCGGTGGCCCTGCTGGTAGGGTGCCTACCCGTCGGTGGCCCTGCAGGGGGAGGGGGAGGAAGGAGCAGCAAAGTTAAAACGCTGCCGCGGGCTGGTACCAGCAGCCCCTTCTTACCGGTACACCGTACTGGCCCGTACCGGCCTACTTTCACCTCTAGGTTTATGATTTGTAATGAATCTTCTGTGATAAGTTCACAGGGTAGGTCATCTGGGTATAGGGTGACCAGATGTCCTGATTTTATAGGGACAGTCCCGATTTTTGGGTCTCTTTCTTATATAGGCTTCTATTGCCTCCCACCCCGTCCCGATTTTTCACATTTGCTGTCTGGTCACCCTAGAAACCTACAGGCAATGCTGATTTTGTTCTGAGTTTTGGCTTTCCTGTGCGCATTTGATTCAAAATTAAAACTCCGACTGCAACTCAATGGGTGTGAATGTGTGAAAATCAAAACTAACAAGTGTCTGACAGAATCCATGACAAAAAGACGTAGTGAGTTTGCCACAGCTCTAGCTGTAATCCCTACTAATATACTTTACTACATCAGCCGATGTATTTTAATACAACATCAGTATCAAGAACTCTACATGAACAATAACATCTATATCGTCTTGCGGCTCAGGGTTCAATCCCGGAAGGTGTTTGAGAACACTGGTCTGATAAAGCACAGCTTTAGGTATATGCTTTGCTTTAAGCATGACTTAATGGGACAATTCACATGATTAAAGTTGAGCACATAGTATCATAGAATTATAGTACTGGAAGGGACCTCGAGAGGTCCTCTAGCCCAGTCCCCTGAACTCATGGCAGGACTAAGTATTATCTAGACCATTCCTGACAGGTGTTTGTCTAACCTGCTCTTAAAAATCTCCAATGATGGAGATTCTACAACCTTCATAGGCAATTTATTTCAGTGCTTAATGGTCCTGACAGTTAGGAAGTTTTTCCTAATATCCAACCTATACCTGCCTTGCTGCAATTTAAGCCCATTGCTTCTTGTCCTATCCTCAGAGGTTAAGAAGAACAATTCTTCTCCCTCCTCCTTGTAACAACCTTTTATGTACTTGAAAACTGTTTTCATGTTCCCTCTCAGTCTTCTCTTTTCCAGACTAAGCAAACCCAATTTTTTCAATCTTCCCTCATAGGTCATGTTTTCTAGCCCTTTAATCGTGTTTGTTGCTCGTCTCTGGACTTTCTCCAATTTGTCCACATCTTTCCTGAAATGTGGCGCTCAGAACTGGACACAATACTCCAGCTGAGGCCTAATCAGAGCGGAGTAGAGAAGAAGAATTACTTCTCATGTATTGCTTACAACACTCCTGCTAATACATCCCTATGATGTTCGCTTTTTTCCCAACAGTGTTACACTGTTGACTCATATTTAGCTTGTGGTCCACTATGACCCCTAGATCCCTTGCCACAGTACTCCTTCCTAGGAAGACATTTCCCATTTTGTATGTGTGCAACGGATTGTTCCTTGCTTAAGTGTCTTGCTGAATGAAGGCCGGAATGCTCAGTACCTTCCAGGACAAGCCCCAGGACTTTGGACCGGGTTCAATTCTCACCTCTGTCACAGACTTCCTATGTGACCATGGCCAGGTCACTTAATCTCTCTGTGCCTCAATTCCCAGGCTGTCATATAGGAATAATACTTCCTTTGTCTTGTTTGTTAGACTGTAAGTTTTTAAAGGCGGGGTCTGTCTCATGCTGCATGTGTGCACAGCACCTGGCACAATGTGATTCTGATCTTTGTTGGAGCTTGTGGATGCTGTTGTAATTAGCTAAAAAAACCAGAACAAAAAAACCTAAGTGCTGATGATCATAAACTCTTACACTAGTGTTGAAGGGAATATTAATGCTGAGTGTTCTGAAATAGCACATTACTGAATCTTTCAAAATAGCCATAATTAATATTCAGTTAATGACGCAGGTTTCATCCTACCACTTATTCCAAAAATGGATAGAAAAAATTAATATGCACTTTAAATGTAGCCTTCTTTTGAACAACTCTGGAGTTGTGTGGTTTGGATATATGCATATTTGATTACTCTTTCAATTAAAATGAGTTGCATTCTTATGAAATAGCTTCAGCAAAGTGGGAAGCTATGAAAAAAAATCACATGGAAACAGATTTAGTTAGTTCCCTCTAAATGTTATTCATTAAGATATATTACAAATAAAAATGGGCACTAAATTACAGATATTTTATCAGAGAATTCTGTTACATTGTGACCTAATGCTAAATAACTACTTTGTAGCATGAGCTGTCATGCTGTTCTGGTTCTACAACAGTGATACTCAGACCTCAGTGTTCAGGTGCCAAATTAGCAATCAACATTACCCAAAAGAGCCACAGGAGCGTGAAGTCATTGTTTCATTTATTCTCACAGCAAAATGACTGACCAAGTATTATTATTTTATCAACTACAATGGTTAACAACATAGTATAAGCATCCTGACTGGTTAATAATTAAATCACACAATATTTTAATATCACATGCTGCCAAGAGCCTCAGCAGACACATTAAAGAGCCACTTAAAGCTCACGAGTGTCAGGCTGAGTATCACTGTTCTACGGTCTGCGTTTGATGCAAAATCATTGAATAGATTTTAAAGTAATTCTCATGCTATTAGCCAGGGCTTGATCCTCTGAGATGCTCAGTATCTTCTGAATGGTAGAAGCTTGTGTACTACCTACTATTTTAAAATAGTCAGCATTTCATGTCTGTTAATATTCATTTAGCAAGAAGAACACTAATATAATGAACTTGTCTCCCAATCACTGCTCAGGGAGTTGAGGATGTTCAATACTTTGCAGGATTGTGCCCTATATTGGGATGCTTCACACTCTTTTATAACTATTTGTCCTATTTGTACAATGAATGTGAAGATGTAATTCACTTGTTCTAAAAACACTCCTCTTATGTTTACATGGGCTGGTGCTTTTACAGGTGTTTAAAGAATCTAATCTTTTGTTTCCTGGAATCTAGACACATATATATCCCCCTATTACAATTCAGTCATTCAATAACTTGGCTGCTCGCCCCTCCTCTTAGAAACTTCAGAGGAAAATAATTTTTAAAACACCAGGAAAAGTAATTTAATGTGAAATATCCCTTGGTGTCTTTCCTTAAAATGTTTGGGAAGGGGAAAAAAAAAGAGAATGTAGTTAAAATTTCAAAATAATTGTTCAGAAAATTTCAATCACTCTCCACCTTCACCCCCCAAAACCAAACAAACTAGAAAATGAAAAGTGTGTGTATATGTGTGTGAAAGATGTTCAGTTTGTTTTTTTTCCTTTTCACCCTTTGTCTCCTGCACATCCCTTTTTCAGTGGCCAAAGGGAGTGAAGGGAGAGAGGAGTAAAAGAAAAGTGTGAAGAACCTCCCCAAAAATTGAAAACAGAATTTTTCCAAACAAAATCTTTTAAAATTTTTTAAAACATCTTTCTAAACCTGCAAAATGCAAGTGATTTCAATTTTTAATTTTTTTTCACTAAAAATTGTTTTCCATTTTCAACCTGTTCTAAAACTGAATCAGTTTGATTTAAGCAATATTAATCGGATTCTCGTAAGACAGTGAACGAAACCTATGATGTTACACAATCCAATTCTCTACCAATATAGGATTGTTTCCAGCATTTGAGACAGATTTTCTACCCCAGTCTGCTTCTGGTGCAAAGGGAGTGGAAACCTCCAAGTCCCTAGTGCAGATAGTCAGGGAGCCACACCCGGTTCCCTGACATCCACAGCTGCAAATGGAATCTTTATGTACGTCTAATTCTCAGTGTTCCGAAGGAAAAGGCTTCCATCATTTTCTTTGGGAGACCAAGACCAGATGTTGTGAGAGGAAGTGATTGTAAGCCACTGCCTTTCCCTTACCTAGCAACAGCTAAAAGGAAGTGGACCTGAGTGCTGTTACAGGAGAGAGAGGGAGGGGGGAAAACACAGTTTATTCCTCTTCAGGTTATTATGGATCTTTAGCCTCTGTTTGTGAGCCTTTCTTGGAGAATTTGCCTTTTGTAATGAAACTCCAAACCATGGTCACTTTGCATGATTTTTGGATTTGGGTTTGTAAATTTTACTCAGAGAGCCACTATATTTGTGTTCAGCCAGTAGATGGCAACATAACCTAGTTTTGTTCTGTGATGTTAGTCTCACAGTACATAATGCTTGGGAGAAAACATATAAGAATTATTTTTAGTTCTTTTATTTAGGTGTTCAGATTCTATAGGGATGAATGCCAAAGAAATGCTTATCAATACATGGCATCTGGCTTTTCTACCATAATATTTACCCTCTCTCTCTTTTTTTGGGTAAAGATTGACTTCTTTGGAAAATAATCCTTATATAAGTTCTATAATGATTTGCTTATCTGCTTTTTGCTCTGCAGTGTTGTTGTTGGTTGTTTCCTAATATAGAGTCCTAGCCGACTGAAGATCTGGTCTGTGCATCCACGCCCTTTCAGAAAACCAGCTTGCTCTTTTCTGAGAACACTATCAACTGCCTCTGATATATGCTGGACTATGATCTTACACAATACTTTGCTTGGAACAGATAAAAATGTGAAACCATGCCAGTTATTACAATCACAGAGTTCCTTTCTTTGGTATTTTCAGTATAACCCCTTTGGTCTACTCATCTGGCACTTTTCCCCTTTCACAGATTGATGTAAATAGAGGGGCCAGGATAGATGCTGCTAATTTAGGATTTACCTTGAACAATTCTGCATTCAAGTTATCCTTGCCAGGAGCTTTCCCATTTTTTAAGGATTTGATGGCTTGAATGATCTCTTCCTTAGTTGGGGTGTCTGTGTTGATATCAAGATCTTCTTCTGCCTCCTGGATGTTTGCTTCCTCTTTAGGTGGCTCCCTGTTCAGCAATTCTTTGAAATGCTCTGTCCAGAGCATTTCTTGTTTTTTCGGTTGTTAGTAGGTGTCCTTGTTTGTTCCCGATGAGATTGTTTGTTGGTGTCTGCCATTTACTACTGATAAGCCGTGTCATTTTATAGACTGTTCCTTGTTCACCATGAGCAGCTGCATCCTCTGCTTGTGTTGCCAGATTATCAATATAATGTTGTTTTTCCGCTCTCACAAGGCATTTGACCTCCCCGTATGCTTTGCTGTACTGATCATGGTATTTGTCCTTTAGCTTCTGGGATTTTGTGTCTAAAACTTTTTTCTTCAGGGCTCGTCTGGTTTCTATGGTGTTCCATATGCTGGGTGTAATCCACTCCTTCCTTCTTTTCTGCCTGTAGCCTAGACAGGCTTCACTGTCCCACTTCTTTTGATCTCCTCATCTGCATTCCCCTCCTCTTCATCAAGGTCTGCAAGTACTTGAAACCTGTTGTGTAACTGCAGAACGAAGGCTTTCTGTATTTCAAGGGACTTTAGCTTGTCAATATCATAACATCTATGTCCCTTGTTTGGTGGACCCACATTTCTCAGTTTTAGCTTGATGGAGGCTGTCACACGGTAGTGGTCACTACCAACATCTGCACCCCTTCTCACTTTCACATCTGTCAGTGAGTGTCGCCATTTGCCACTGATCATGATATGGTCAATCTAGTTCTTATCTTTGTCATTTGGAGAACACTATGTCAGTTTGTGAATTTCATGATGTTCAAATGGGGTTCCGCCGATGACTAGGTCATTCATATTACAGAAATCAACAAGCCTTTCTCCGTTTTGTGTTGTCCCTTCTGACCTTGGCATTCAGGTCTCCCATAACGATAGTTAGGTTGTGGCGTGGTATTCTCTCTAACTCCGCCTGTAGTGTAAGGTAGAATTTGGCCTTTACTTCTTCATCACTGTCATTTGTCGGAGCATAGCACTGAATCAGGGTGATATTATTATGTTTCCCTTTCAGTCTGGCTCTCATAAGTCTGCTGCTGATGGATTTCCATTCAAGCAGACAATGCTCCACTCCCTTCTTCAAAAGTATGGCAACACCCTCATGGTGTTGTCCATCATCCCATCCAGAAAAGAGCAAAGTTTCTCCCGAGGCTGTTGTTAGTCTTCCTGATCCCATCCATCTGCTCTCGCTGACACCCAGGCAGGGCCGGCTCCAGGAACCAGCAAAGGAAGCAGGTGCTTGAGGCGGCACATGTAAAGGGGTGGCATTCCGGCCACTCCTGGGGCAGCACATTTCAAGGGCCATTTGTTTTTGTTTTTCTTTGGCTGTGGCTTTTTTTCCCCCACTTGGGGCGGCAAAAAAGCTAGAGCCGGACCTGTACCCAGGATGTGTAAGCTGTAGCGTCTCATCTCTCTTGTAACCTGAGCTAGCTTCCCTGCTTCGTACGTTCGTACCGGTGACACGCTGCAGATACACTTCTGCCTAAAGTACACAAGAGGTATTGGATCTCCTGGGCCTGTGAGGAGAAGAGGCTGTGCAGGAACAGCTCTGATCCAGCCGTAGAAACGTGGACATCTACAAACACATAACTCGGGGGATGCGGGAGAAGGACTGCAACAGTGCTTTGTGAAAGCCAAGGAGCTGTGGCAGGCATACCAGAAGGCAAGGGAGGTCAACAATCAATCTAGTGTGGATTTGGAGACCTGCTGCTTTTACAAAAAGCTGCCTGCCAGTCATCCCCATCCCCAAGAGCACCATGGATACTTCGGCGGTCCCCAAATCAGAGACCCCCACTGTGAACAGTGAGGGGGAGGAGGTGAACAAGGAAGGAGGAGTGTGGGCGATCAGGGGATCCAGCTGCACAATGAGCCAGAACATGTAAGAAGAGTAGGACAATGGAACAGATACCTCGGGAGGTTGTGGAAGCTTCTTCACTGGAGGTTTTCAACGGGAGGCTGGATAGCCATCTGTCCTGGATGGTTTAGACACAACAAATCCTCCATCTTGGTAGGGAGTTACACTAGATGACCCTTGCAGTCCCTCTAACCCTGTGGTTCTATGTTTTTGACTCCTCTGCAGTCCAGCCAATCCCGATTGTTGAGCACAGGCAAGCCTGGTGTTGGGGAAGGAACCTCTAGTGAGCAGGTAGTTTGCTTTGAAATTACAAGGTATGGAACCTCCAGAGTAGCAGGACACATCTGTTGATTTACTCTTGTTTACTTGTGCTAGAAGAGGTAGTGAAACAACCAAGAGAGGTAGAGTTGCTATCTGCTTTTAATTCCCCTCTAGAGTGCAGCAGAGAGGGTCACGAGGAGCCATTTATGTGCACCATGATGTCCTGTGAATCCTCCGTAGAGATCCTGATGAAACTTCCATGGAGGTACTCTGCAATCCTCTGCAGAAGGTTTCTGGGGAAGGCTGCCTTATTTCTTCAACTGCGGTAGGACACTTCCCCATGCCATTCAGTAAGTACTTCAGCAAGCATCATTGCAGTACACAGGCTAGCAACATATGGGTCTGGATGGCACTAGCTGCACTCTCTCTACCTCTGGGACCCTCAGGAGTGAGATAGCAGCAGCTAAAATCACCACCACCTGTGGAAAACAGTTCCAGTATTCAGTTCCATTGCCCCATACCAATATACTCATGCCTGTGAGCTATTTCCCCAACCTTAACCCCCCCCCACACACACAAAGAGCCATACTCAACATGGCTGGTGCTGTGACTGGCACCGTGCTGTATCCGTCCCGTGGAGAAGTGAGAATGTAATGCTTACCCCTTTTGGGGATCAAAGTTTCAAATGGCTTTTTTTAATTGCCTAGTTCATGTTACTGAATAAAATTCTATTTTTTAAATCAAGATTCATCGTTATTCGTTCACAACACACGCTGTCTGATGCTGAGCAGGTCTGACGCACACTAATTTCCTGGTACTTCATTTTGTCATGAACCCATAACATTATTCACAAACACTGTTCTATTCCTACATGCATAGCAATCACTACAAGAATCACACTAGGCTGCAAGAGAGCAAGGCCAGGTAGAGCATACTACAACAACACACCTTACTCTGGCTCACTATTAAAATGTTCTTTCAAAGCCTCCCTGAGCTGTATAACTCTGCATTGAGCTCTTCTAATAGCTTCTAATTGAGCTCCACCTCCTCTGTCCATTCTGGCAGAAACTTTCCTCCTTTGCTTCACAGATATTTTGCAGGACACAGCAGGTGCTATTACCATTGGGATGCTTTTCTCACTGAGGTCCAATCTCATAAGTAAACAATGCCAGCAACCTTTCCTACGACCAAAGGCACATTCAACTGTCATTCTGCACCTGCTGAGCTGTAGATGAAGCACTCTTTGGTGCTGTTGAGGTGGCCAGTGTATGGCATCATGAGCCATGGGAGCAAGGGCTTCGCTCCCAGGATCACATTGGCATTTCAACACTGCCAGTGGTAATCAGCCATCAGGAAAGAAAGTCCCTGCTTGCAGCTTTCTGAACAGTCCTGTTGTTCTTAAAGATGGAAGCATCATGCATCTTCCCTGATCAACCCACACTGATGTTGGTAAAGCAACCCCAGTGATCCACCAGCACTTGCATTACTATAGAAAAGTAGACCTTTCTGTTGATGTACTCTGTGGCAAGGTGGTCTGGTGCTAAAATAAGGATATGCATGCCGTTTTTTGCCCCACTGCAGTTCTGGAAGCTCATTGTTGCAAAACCATTCACTATATCTTGCACATTGCCCAGAGTCACAGCCCTCTGTGTAGCAGGAGGCAATTAATAGCCCTACACACTTGCATGACAACGGCTCCTGCGGTGGATTTCTCAACTCCAAATTGACTCCTGACTGACTGATAGCAATCTAGCATTGCCAGTTTCCACAGTGCAATTACCACTCACTTCTCAACTGTCAGTGTGGCTCTAATTCTGATATCCCTGTGCTGAAGGGCTGGGGCAAGTTCGGCACACAGATTCAGGAATGTAGCCTCGCACATCTGAAAGTTCTGCAGCAACTGCTCGTCATCCCAAACCTGCATGACAATACAATCCCACCAGTCAGTGCTGATTTCTTGGGCCCAGAAGCGGTGCTGCACCATCTCCACCTCCTCCACAAATGCCAACAACAACCTTGAATTCTTTCTGTCTGTCCCACAGCAATCTAGCCTCCAAGGAATTGTCATATTGCCCAATTCTCTGCAAATACTGCAGGATCAGGTATTGTATGCTTGTAATGCTCATGACAACAGTGCAGAGCTGTGCAGGCTTCATGCTTCTATCAGAGATGTGGGATGGCGAGACATGCAGATTTGTGGGGATTTTGAAAAGAGGTGTGAAATATTATGGGCTGCAGAGGAAATTATGGGATGGAGAACACTTCATTATGGGAAGTTGACTCCATGGCCCCAATCACTCCTGCATGACTCATTTCAGCCCCATGAGGCATTGCAAAGACTTCCCAAAACACCCTGCGCAGGATGGTGGTGAGTTGACAGTGGGATACCTAACCATGGTATACTGCACTCTGCATTGATACAAGCAGTCCTGGTGAGGACGCACACCGCTGACACAAGGAGCGTAGCATGCACACCGCACAAGTGATGTAATAACTGTGGTGGCTGTATGCCGATATAACTTAGGTAGACATAATTTTGTAGTGTAGACATGGCCTTAGATTTGTCAGGGTAAATTTACAGAAAGTCATAGAGGAGACATGATAAAAATGTCATCTCAAACCTGCTTTCTAGATTCACCTTTGTGAACCAAATCTACCCCTTCAGATTTTAAAAGGGTTGTTTATAGTTAGCTAACAGCATGGGGAGAAACTCACGACACCTTGGAACTAAGCACTCTCGCTGACCATTGTGATTTAGTCCATTGTGTTGTTCCCGTGTTGACCCTCAGCTGCTGATCTTTACTAGCTTCACAAGAAGTCCAGTGTTTAACTCGTGCTCTCAGTCAGATTTGTTCAGCTGTTACCATTACATCCATTGTCCTCTCATTCACATCAACCTACATACATTTCACCACCTCCCCCCCCCATATGTGAGGACTGTGCCCTTCCTTGCAAATCAACACCTTCACTCTGCCTGCATCTCCTGAATGGTTCTAGCTGTTATTTCATCCAGCATAGCTCTGGAAGAGAACAGTCTGCAGGTCCAGAGAGAGCAGAGGCTCTGATTATGCCTGGCCTCTGGGTGTGTGGAGGGTACTTCCTTGCACATCTGTGCTGGGCACAATCAGTCTCAGTCTTTTCTGAGTAAACAAGTACACGTTTTTGTTGAGGAATTCACCTGTCTTGTTTGGCAGTCTTTCCCCCCGCCGTGCCCTACAGAGTCAGACAAAATGCCCTTTCCCTAGGAGTAAATCCTGCCTCATCAGTTCCTGGACAGATTCCTGCAGATGCTCACAAGCAGGAGTAATCCCTGACTGCTCCTTGTAATGAGATGCTTGGTTTGTGATGGAATGTCTGAGGCCTGAATAATTTTATCAAAGGGAAAAAGATATCCATGGATATGCAAGTTAGACAAACTGTCTGACCAAATGCACTTAAACTAAATTCTCTACCAGCAACTTGATAAAGAGACTGAGTAATTTTATATGACATGTATATTGAATGGTACTGTCATTTTGAATGTATTTTTCTTGCCGTGTGTGTTTTAATTAACTACCTTCATGCATTTTGGAGAACAACGGAATAATGCGGTTTAAAAAGCAACCTAAAATATATTTACGATATGCACAGCTAGTTTCATTAATGTAAAAAAAATCATTTTACTATTTTGAAATATATATGGCTTTGTTACAAATAAAAATACAATATGCTCAGTTTTTTATTAGTGCACAATTATAAAAACAGTTCCTGCCCTCCTCATTTATACGTTTGTCTTCTAATTCATGTACAACTGGGAGACTTATATGTGACTAAACTGGATTATTATGCTATGAATTACACTGTTTCTCATATAAAACCCACACAAGAGAACAAAACAATGTGAGGGATCAAAGGCTTAAAAACATATTACAACCAATTATTGGCCAATTTACTTTTAAGTAAATGAGGTCCTTTCCTGGGCAGTTACTCTCAGCAAAAGGTCCAGAGCTCTGAGTTTGACAAAGCTGATCAAACGAATTGTTGGAGTTGATAAATCCTACTACAGACAACACACAGGTATTCTGTTTCTCACATCTGCTTTTTATTAGGAGAACACTAAAGCTGTCTGGAAGTTCTTCAAATATATGAAGTATAGGCCTTAATAGGTGTGCTTAATGTTGTCTAAATCATAACACAGTACTGAGAAAGCTGCAAATCTCACTGCCGCAGACTTGCCATAAATACACAAGACCCAGCTAAAAGTCAAGTTATTTTCTCTGCACTTTCAGAGTTGTCAAACTGTTCAGAGTTTTAAAAGTATCGAGCACTAATTTAATCCAGCGAACTGCACACTGAATAGAAAATGATTCCACCAGAAGTCTGAGGCCTAGTTAAAGCACAGGACTGAGAGGTCGGAGATCTATTACAACTAGACCAATGACTTGCTCTGGGATCTTGGCTAAGTCACCTAAAACCCACATTTTCAGATCTCCTGTGCACCAGATAACAATTCCGCTGGGAGTTCCTGCTTGGACTGTGAGCAGGTTCCCTCAATGTGGGGCTATGCCAATAGGGCAACCTGTGCTTAATATGCAGTAATATTATAATGATGGGTATCCTAAAAGTGCCTAAGCTGTACATATAGTTCTATATATGTATATAATATTCTCTACTTGTCAAAAGACAAGGAGGTTAGTGAGAGCAAGTGAGCAAACATGTTTGAATTTTATGATCCTCTTATATTATTTTGGTCTCTACAGAGTCTTAAAACTATGAGGTGGTAGAATATTTGGAATGTCCATCAGCAGGACACTGCTAGACATATCCATGAACTAGCTAGCTGGCTCTGCTCTTGCATCCAGATAACTACTCACACAGGTGGTTCAAAACCAGTTACCTTGAACAATACACAGAAAACAACCTATTGAGCTATGGAAACATACTATGGGTTTGATTCTCTTCGCACCTACACAAGGATAACTGTTGACTTCAATGGATTTACTCTTGCTTCTGTGCTGGTGCAATTGAGAGGAAAATCAGGCCCATTCCGCTTTGTTACCTACCGCTTCTGGAATGCAGATGAATAGACTAAATTAAACTGCAGGCTACCTACTGTTGTGGAAAGGCTTCAGTGGGGTTTCTTGGCTCTCCATGACAAAATATAAAGTTGCAGGGTGGGAGAAAGAGGGAGAACAAGTTGGAATTATTAAAAGAGAAATAGCTCAAGCAAAAGTTTTGCCTGCCAAAACAAACAGAACACGTGATCAGGATCAAAGACACGTTGGATATGGTCCAGAACTGATTTTACAGTACATTCATTTTATCTGCATTCTTGCTTGCACAATGCTGTGGACTGCCATATTTTGATAAAATACTATTTTAAAGAAAGAAAGAATCCTTTCTTTCCCTCTTGCTTATTTTCTATGTCCTTGACAGAATCTTGAAGAACTCATCCACTTTCTCTCTCATTAGAGCCTGCATCACAGTCAAGTTGCACTCACAAAACATGTGCTTAGATTCAGGGTACTTTGGATTCAAGGTAAATTGAGGGGCAAACACCCAGTTCTGCTGTAACTTCTGTAAGAAGTGATCACTACATTGAAAATATTACCAAGACGGTTCTGAAACTGATCGTTCCTCTTTCCAGAGTCTTAAGGAAGGACTAGTACCAGCACTTACATGTAAACGTGGCCAGATTAATAACAAAGTAAACTTGAAATTTGGTCACCCAATATAAATATTTGAACTGAGGTCTGAGGCACCATCTCACCTGAGATCCTCGGGGCTGTCCTTGTTTTCCATCCATTTTAAGGTTCTGTCTTGAATGGACTAAGAGCAGCACCTTCTCAATTCAGCATTCCCTCCTATGATCCCCCTTCCCTGTTTATGTTCACCAGAGTCCTTCTGTAGTTTTCAAAGCTTGATATGTAGCCTCCCTATGCAGCTCTGTTCAGCTTTGCTCATTTTGGCCTCCCTTTATCACCTTTTCCTTTCTGGATTTCTTTTTCTTCTGTTTGTCAGATTGGCTTGGTTTTCTCTTTTTCTTCCCCTGCCCCGAGCTGCTGGCTTCCGTTCTTTCAAACTTATTGTTGCAACTTGTGAACAGTGTCCCAGATGCCTTGTCATGGGTGGCACTCCTGAGTAAGTACAAGTTATACTTGTGCTACTTGCAAACAGAAGAGTTGGGGAAATAACTGCCAATGAAGAAAAGCCCCAAGCAATGGCTAGCAGTCAGCCTTGCAAGTAGTTTCTGAAAAGCTTGCGTGAACAAATGCTGCTATACGTATGAAATTGGTAGGGGAAGTAGAAGTGGGTGGCAACCTAGGCAGCAGTGACCATGAGATGGTCGAGTTCAGGATCCTGAAAAAAGGAAGAAAGGAAAGTAGCAAAATATGGACCCTGGATTCAGAAAAGCAGACTTAGACATTCTTAGGGAACTGATGGGCAGGACCCCCTAGGAGACTAATATGAGAGGGCAAGGAGTCCAGGAGAGCTGGCTGTATTTTAAAGAAGCCTTATTGAGGGCGCAGGAACAAACCATCCTGAAGTGCAGAAAGAATAGAAAATATGGCAGGCGAGCAGCTTGGCTTAACAGTGAAATCTTCGGTGAGCTTAAACTCAAAAAGGAAGCTTACAAGAAGTGGAAATTTGGACAGATGACTAGGGAGGAGTATAAAAATATTGCTAGAGCATGCAGGAAGGTCAAGGCACAATTGGAGTTGCAGCTAGCAAGGGATGTGAAGGGTAACAAGAAGGGTTTCTACAGGTATGTTAGCAACAAGAAGAAGATCAGGGAAAGTGTGGGACCCTTACTGAATGCGGGAGGCAACACAGTGACAGATGATGTCGAAAAAGCTAAAGTACTCTGCTTTTTTTGCCTCAGTCTTCACAGACAAGGGCAGCTCCCAAATTACTGCACTGGGCAACACAGCATGGGGAGTAGGTGAGCAGCTCTCAGTGGTGAAAGAACAGGTTAAGGACTATTTAGAAAAGCTGGACACGCACAAGTCCATGGGTCCAGATCTAATGCATCCAAGGGTGCTGAGGGAGTTGGCTGATGTGATTGCAGAGCCATTGGCCATTATCTTTGAAAATTTGTGGCAACTGGGGAGGTCCTGGATGACTGGAAAAAGGCAAATATAGCGCCCATATTTAAAAAAGGGAAAAAAGAGAACCCGGGGAACTACAGACGGGTCAGCCTCACTTCAGTCCCTGGCAAAATCATGGAGCAGATCCTCAAGGAATCCATTTTGAAGCACTTGGAGGAGAGGAAGGTGATCAGGAATAGTCAACAGGGATTCACCAAGGGCAAGTCATGCCTGACCAACTTGATTGCCTTCTATGATGAGATAACTGGCTCTGTGGATATGGGGAAAGCGGTGGATATGATATATCTTGACTTTAGCAAAGCTTTTGATATGGTCTCCCAAAGTATTCTGGCCAGCAAGTTAAAAAAGTATGGATTGGATGAATGGACTATAAGGTAGATAGAAAGCTGGCTAGATTGTCAGGCTCAACGGGTAGTGATCAACGGCTCGATGTCTAGTTGGCAGCCGGTATCAAGCAGAGTGCCCCAGGGGTCGATCCTGGGGCCAGTTTTGTTCAACATCTTTATTAATGATCTGGATGATGGGATAGATTGCAGCTTCAGCAAGTTCACAGATGACACTAAACTGTGGGGAGAGGCAGATATGCTGGAGAGTAGAGATAGGGTCCAGAGTGACCTAGACAAATTAGAGGATTGGGCCAAAAGAAATCTGATGAGGTTCAGCAAGGACAAGTGCAGAGTTCTGCACTTAGGAAGGAAGAAATCCATGCACTACTATAGGCTGGGGGCCGACTGGCTAAGCAGCAGTTCTGCAGAAAAGGACCTGGGGATTACAGTGGACGAGAAGCAGGATATGAGTCAGCAGTGTGCCCTTGTTGCCAAGAAGACAAATGGCATATTGGGCTGTATTAGTAGGAGCATTGCCAGCAGATCGAGGGAAGTGATTATTCCCCTCTATTTGGCACTAGTGAGGCCACACCTGCAGTATTGCATCCAGTTTTGGTCCCCGCACTACAGAAGGGATGTGGACAAATTGGAGAGAGTCCAGCGGAGGGCAACAAAAATGATTAGGGGGCTGGGGCACATGACTTACAAGGAGAGGCTGAGGGAACTGGGGTTATTTAGTCTGCAGCAAAGAAGAGTGTGGGGGGAGGGATTTGATAGCAGCCTTCAATTACCTGAAGGGGGGTTCCAAAGAGGATGGAGCTAGGCTGCTCTTAGTGGTGGCAGATG
Source organism: Macrochelys suwanniensis (assembly GCA_033296515.1). Lineage (NCBI taxonomy): Eukaryota > Metazoa > Chordata > Testudines > Chelydridae > Macrochelys > Macrochelys suwanniensis. The sequence continues at coordinate 41,928,099 of CM065776.1, forward strand.
ACAGAACAAGAAGCAGTGGTCTCAAGTTGCAGTGGGGGAGGTCTAGGTTGGATATTAGGAAACACTATTTCACTAGGAGGGTGGTGAAGCACTGGAATGGGTTACCATGGGAAGTGGTGGAATCTCCATCCTCAGAGGTTTTTAAGGCCCGCTTTACAAAGCCTTGGCTGGGATGATTTAGTTGGTGTTGGTCTTGCTTTGAGCAGGGGATTGGACTAGATGACCTCCTGAGGTCTTTTCCAACCCTAATAGTCTATGATTCTATGATCATTCTCGACAATCCATTTTGGTATGTACACACGCGGCTTACCTGAGAACTGTGATTGTATCAGTGCACTTTGGGACACCTTGTAAACCATGTTTTCCAGGCACTATTGCTGAAAGCAGGGATTTTGGAATCATTTGCAAATGTGAGGCACCTCACAAAGGGACAAAGTGAGGGAGACCGTTTGAACCAGCTACAATACTTCTGGCTTACTATCCCCGCTGGGGAGAATCATTAGAGAATGCACTGGTCCAACAGACCTGACTAAAGATCTGTCAACAGATGTTGCAATCAGATCACACTCTAAGAGTAATTTCTTGTAAAGTTCCCCAGATAGCGTAGACTGTAACTTTTTGGTATTGCTTAATGTAATGCATATTTACACCACCTTTTAACCTAATGTAGGAAGTGCCCATAAAGGAAACTCTTGATTGTGTAATATGAACATAAATGTTATGCTAATTTTGAGTAATGTGGAAGAGGAAGCCTATTCCCTTGTGTAACTACTCAATATTTTCTTACAGAAACTAAATATTTAACAAACTAACCTGTAAAGATTTCTGCTACCACTGTGATAGTATGACTGTACTCCCTGGCTGTGTCTGAAGAGTTCGTAGTGTCAGTGCAAAGGTGGCTAGTGTAAGCCATTTTTACCTTCCCTGAGTTCCTGGATGTCAGGCCACAGCTAGTCTGGTTACCTGCTAGCTTAATCCCTGCTAGCTTAACCCCAAGGCAATTTAAGAGCACAGTCACCTGACTGGTTAAACAGCACAACTGGCTGAGGGGATCCGCAGATATGTTCTTAAAACCAGCAGCAGGGCACTGGCTGCTCAAAGCATTTGCCTGTGGATGCATTAGTTTCTGCTCCTGCCTTTTCCTAGCCCTGCTCCTGCCTCAGACCCAGCCCTGCTCCTGTCTTCCCTGATTCCAGGTAACCCGGTTCTGACCTTTGCTTTGGATTTCTGGCTCTTACTCTACCTTGACCTTTTGGCATCTGGTTTCTGACTCTGGTGCTGACCCTTGCTTCTTTTTCCCTGCTCTGGATGTCTGCTCCAATCATTAAGCATGAGTCCAGCTCTGACAACTAGGCAGGACTGCCCATGTCCAGGTTTCTAACACTGTGTACTGGTCTGGTCAGCTGAAGGCTGCTCTAAAGTATGGCAGTGGGCAATGGCTCTGAGGGGTCAATGCTGCAGGGAAATCTTGGTCACACCTATTTCCCAACCCTTTATATTTCTATGTAGGCTCAATGCCATGTGGCTGCTCCTTCAGTTACTGACTGTGCTGGTTTTCAGACTACTTTGCACTGGAGGCACAACACAAAGTGGAGTGGATAATCTAGCCTCTTAATCTGTATGTATGAAATTGCAGAACTCCAAAATCAAAAACTTTGGAATTTAGGAAGCGGAAGGGTTAAATCAACTCTTATTTGAAATTCTTAGCATTTTCCCTGAATATATTTTCTAAAACAGAACAGCAACACTTCCAAATATTTTGCATGTATAGAAAAGCTATTTAAAATGTGCAATTTCCAAAAATAGTGTAATATCCTCAAGAAGAGAAACGAATAATAATAAATACTTTTGGACCCCTCACAGCCCAAACCATGCCAGAGCTTCATATAAATATGGTAGCAATTATAATACAGTGGATCCAATGAGATCACCTGCTAAAAACTGATTGATAACTGGTGTAAACAGTTCTCTATGTATTTTATTACAATCTATCTTCTTCTGTCCATTAGTGATGTCAACACTATGAACAAGTTCCTTAGAGGTCTGGCTATATGACACTATACATTGGAGAGGTTGTCCAGTTGCTGGCATCACTGGAACTAGGATATTCTGAAGGTATTGTCCCACAATATAGGAACAAGAAGAGCTGAAGACAGGCTATACCTAGCTGGTAATTAAGCAGTAATATAATGTTAACAACATGTTTATGACAACAACTCAAATCTTTACTTCCTCCTGCGTCTCCTTGTTAAAACAGCAGCAGAGGGTGACCCAGTTCTGTGCCCAGGTGGACATTCCCAAAGCAATGTGGCACACTGTTTTCTACCTCCTGGCACCTGGACTAAGCTCAGTTCTGCTCTGATTTACACCCAATACATCTCAATTGACTTCAGGAAGGCTAAACAGTTTGGGCAGAATTTGGGTCAATGCCATGAAATTGCTCTCAGACCCTGACTGCTCAGATATTTAGGGGACAATTCTCCTAAAACACACACAGCAAATCTAAAGTCTGATATTCTCCTTTCCTGTTAACATTAATGGAAGGTCTGTACCAGCAGGGACAACAGAATATCAGTCAGTACTTCCATCATTTAAATCTGAAAAAAGAATTTTGCTCTTAAATACCATTGTTAGATACTGAAGTCAGGTCTCTGACACCACAGGGTAAAGCACTACCACTAGAGCAGTTTTATTAAGAGAAATGCCCCAATCAATGGTCATTTTGATTGATAAAATGCAGATTGAGAAGAGTGTTTAGAAAAAGAATAATCTCTTAAAATATGCCATTGTTTAATTTAAAACAAAATTATTGTGATCTAAATTGCCTATCAAAACAACAACCAATTACTTCCTGCAGCACGGCTTGTGGGGTTTTTTTTCTTCTGACCCTGTTGTGAAACAGAAGGACTGGAGGTATCAGAAAGAAATCTTTTTGTTCTTATTCCTTTCCTGACCAAATAAGGTCAGTCACAAAGGTGTTTGTGCACATAAACCAAGGGTTTTCAGCCACCCTGTCATTCTCTAATATCATTCATTGTTTCTTCGTTACAACTGTACTCATAGCCCCTAAAGCCCCGTTAGCATGGTTTAAACTAACTTCAACCTTTTAAGACCAAAAGCATCACCTCTGCTACAATCTCTCACATTTCAGGTGGAAAGAAATAAGTGGAATTAAACGTGGGACGAGTCTGACTCAGAAACCACGAGTTACTTAAATTAGATAATAGAAACTATGGTGGCTTCCCTCTGAAGACTGCTGCCACCCAATAATGGTGCTAAAGCAATAGAGATTTATAAAAACATCACATGATGTTTCCTATATCCATGTACTTTAGAACATGATACATAAGACATAATGCTGATTTGGGTTTCTTCTGCTCTTAGCAATTTGGTGGCAGCTCTAAGCCCTGCAGGAGTTCTGGAGGTACAGTTAGGTCTCCATAGTAACATGATGAATGACTAGCCAACCTCATGGACTGGTATCAGGTGCAATACCCTTATTATTCCAATTCACACTTATTTGCAATGCAAAGTAAAAAACAGTAATGTCCCAGTCCTGTAGTCAGTACATGTGTGAAACTTGTGTTGAAATCAATGGGAGTTTTGTATGTAAAATGACTGAAGGTTCAGACACTTTATTATGGCAGGTGTGGATAAACAGATAGTGAGTCTCCCATGCTGGAATTGATCTTAAGCTGTTCCTTACATGCCCTCTACTACAAAACAGATTTTCAAGCCTAGCTACAACTAGCCCTAAGTGTGTGTGTGTGTGTGTGTGCGTGTGTGCACACACACACATTTAAAATCCAGTCTTATAGTTAATTTTGAGATGGATTTTGTTGTATAAAGACCCCTGGTCTCACTTGAGAGCAGGATTTTCCTGGGTGTTTAGTGAATAGAGCTTGACATTTTTTGGCTGAAACTTTTCCTGTTGAAAAATGAGGTTTCATTGAAAACAATGTGTTTCTGTAGGAAAATATCACTTTTGGTGATTTTTTTTTCTATTTTTGATGGGGAAATTTTGAAATAACATTTCAAATTGAAATTTTGTTTTAGTTTTGAAAGATGAAAATAATTTGAAAGATTTGCCCCCCCCATCTCTGTTGCCCCTCCTTTTTAGTGACTGAGTACAATAACATGAATAATGTCCAAGGCTGCCCTCCGATACTTTTTCATTTTCCCCCTTTTCCTTCTCTCCTTCCCACCCCCTTCTAACTTCTCGGAGCTTCTCCAACTTGGTAACTCTTCCAAAATTGGAGAAGTTTTGAAAAGTTAAAGGGAGTGTGGGGGGGAGTAGGGTAGGATGGTTCCTGGATATTATTTGTTTTATTGCACTCAGTGACAAACAAGAATAAAGGAAGACAAAATGTGTGTGAGGAGGGATACCCTAAAGCTGGAAAAAAGCTAGTCTTCAAAAATAAAAATGAAATTAAAATTCGATTCCAAATTGAAATAAAAATCATATCATCCAGAAAATGTATTGAAAATCAAATGAAAAAATTCACATGAAATCATGTTTTTTCTACCATTTCTGTTAGTATGTTTTAGAGTTGCTCTCTCCTTCCATTTTGTCCTAAAACAATCTCAAAATTAACTAAGAAAAGGGATTTGGATAAAAAAGAGTAGGCTGAGAATGTACAGATCTACAATATCATCCTTTAAAGTGTTTGTAATGCTCCTGTGTATCACTAAGTGAGCTACTTCAGCCAACTACGTGTCTTCTGTGTTCTAAGAAGGGAAGTAATTGGAACATGCTGTCTGTTATACAAACTATACAACCATGCTATACAAACATGTTAAGTACTTTTCACTCTGGAAGAAGAAAGTACTAGTAAACTTGATTGCACATAGACTATTGAAATATTTTGGTGCAGTAAGTGTACTTTCTTAAGTATCAGAGAGGTAGCCCTTTGTCGCTTGTACTTTCTTAGTTATTACAATTTCATGCTATTCTGAATCATTACTATCAACAAATCCGGGAACTTTGGAAAGGCCGTATCTCAAAAAAAAAAAAAAAAAAGAACAAATTACAGCCTCAACTGAATGCATTGTTTTATAGAAGAACAAGAATCTGAAAAAAAATGTGCTGTACTTTGAGTGACATTTTATATGACTGTAGGTTTACAGGGAATATGAAATTTTCATATATCAAAGATAAGAATAGTTCTGCCAGCCTCAAGTGGTCTCTGAATTAACAGTCTGGTACAAGTCATAGTTAAGGAAAAATCTTTTTCCTTCTTTAACAATGGAGACATTTGCTTACCAACCTATAAAATATACATTTTAAATAATACTACACTATTATTGGAAAACTGATTTCTGACCATAGAAACAATGAAGTCCATATCTGGATCTGCAAAAAGAAAAAGAAATTTGCAGTATTTAGCTGTCCTTTCAACAACTGATGAGTTATAACTACAGAATCAAGTATCAGAGGGGTAGCCGTGTCTTGCATCCGACAAAGTGGGATGACTGTTAGTCTATAAGGTGCTACAGGATCAAGAAAATCAAATACCATGGGAATGTCCTTGCTTTGATTGCTAAAATCCAAAACAAAATTTCTGGTATTGTAGTTACAAAAAACCTCTGCTTTTCAGTCTAGACAGTACTTTTTTTAAACAAAAGCAGTATTTCTGGGTGCTTTGTTTACTTCCTTTAAATATGACAAATACCTTTAAAAGACTGAATAAACTTGGGATCAGATTTTGTGTTTTTAAAAACTATCAACTCCGTAACAGGCTGACCTGATTTCCTGTCCACCCTTAATTTTTATCTTCCAAGAAAGTCCCAACCAATCTCTGCCCCTTTCTTCGCGAGGAACATTTTGTGAAATGTGATTAACAGAGAAGAAAGAGACAGGATGGAAGCAAGCCATCCCCATGTATGTCGGGGGGAAAGTCAGGGCAAACTCATACGGGGCACTTTAGAAGTTTGAGTTCATGGCCATCTGAGTAGTGCAGACGTGGCAAAAATATAACTTGCCTCGGCTCAGGGAGAAAGATAAGGAGCAATTTTGTGAGCAGTCCCGCTCCGCTGGAGCTGCGGGAGGCACCTGAGAAACTTGCTTGAAAAACTTACCTCCTCCGACTCTCGGTGAGGGATGCTGCCTGTCGTGGGCAAATCAGCGCCTCCCCAGCCGGGATCGCGTCGCTGCAGCTTGGAGCGGAGTGGAAGAGCTCTGGGACTCGCGAGCCTCCCAGGCATTTATCAGCCAGCGGGGAAGGGGGAGGGAGGAGATGGAGATTTTGCAAGTCTGTCCACTGTGCAGAGCGCGAATTTCCCGGCAGCGCCCCAGGGAAATCCCCGCGCCGCGGCTGTGCAGGGCGTGAGGGGTCATGCTGGCACCGCCGCACGCCTGGCGCCCGGCCAGGTCTGGCTGACCTCCCGCGGGGCGCAGCAGCTGCGCGAGCCGGGTAGGGCTGAGGACACAGCGCTGCAGGAGCGGGCGGGACCCGGGACCAGAGCCTCCTGGGCCTTCCAGCCCCTGCGGCGGGGCTGGCTCTGAGCCCAGCCCGGGAGGCAGCGGGTTGCTCTGATCGCGGCTGCCCGGCAGCGCTGGGGCAGGAGAGCGACCCTGAACCTGGCCTAACTGATGCCAAGGCCGGAAGGGGCTGGGCTCTGCCTGGGTCCAGAACAGGGCAAGGGACTTGGTGGCTTCAAAACGCCCTGAGCCCTGCCCCTCCTACCACAGCCCCGCTGGGAGCCTGAGCCTTTAAAAGTAGGGGTGGGGCCCTCGACACGGGGCCTTACACCCTCCCCAAACTCAGCGGAGCTACTCTCAGTTTAAGCCCTTCAGTGGCCGGATCTGCAGGTGTGTATGGCCCACCCTGGCTGGAAGGCAGCAACAGTCACCTGTCAAGCCCCTTGCTGGGAAGCATCACCAGGGAGCCAGGAGGGTGCGGGAAGATAACAGCTAGTCGACTGGATTTGAGCAACAGGTTGTTTTCCGGGGGACCTTAGCCCATAATTCCCCCGTGTAGGAGCCAAGCCTTCCAAATCTTCTCTGTAGCTGCCTCTGTGCTTTCTGGCAAGGCATTATATCAGAGGCTTTATAATAATAGAGGCTTTGGGCTGTGAACACATGCGAGTGATTTTAATATTGTTGGAATTTCCCAGTTATTACTTTATACAAACTCCAGAAAGTTGGCTGGCTTTGGTCTGTTTCTTGCCCAATGATTTATTTGTAAAACTCCTAGATGGGAACCGTTTGGCGTGGCTGTGTTACGCAAATGTCCTGAAGCTGCTGATCCAGGGAAACAACATTTTGTAATGCAGGCCAAAGACAAATATACAGAGAGTGGGGAGCTATCAAATGTTAAAAGCCAGGGAACAGCTTATTCTTTTGGAGAGAGGGGTGACTTTTCTAGCTATCTTCATCTAAATAAATCACTGGTCTTACCCAACCTGGTCACTGACCCAGAACATAAAGGGTGTCACTGTTCTGACTGGAGGAAGTACAGCATTTAAGAGGTAAGGGGGAGATATTTTTTTTTTGGTCAGAATCACACTGACACAGTACGGGAATGGACACCAATGATGTTTGAGTACTTTCCTGTTTGCTATAATAAGTACTTTGAAGCAGCATGCTATGCCAAACCAGCTCCCTTGCGATTCATGCCAATCACAAGACAATGAATTAGAGAGCTGGAAAGGGGAACAAGGCACAGTCTAAACAGTGCAGACTGTGGGCAAAGGAACTAGAGAGACAAGGTGGGTGAGGTAATACCTTTTGCTGGACCAACTTTGCCAACAGAAGTTGTTCCAGTAAAAGATATTGCCTCATCCACCTTGTCTATCTAATATCCTGGGACCAACATGACTACAACAACACTGATAAACTGCCCTTGCTGATGGCTAGATCTTTCAACAGCCATTGACACAGTCTGTCTGAGGCTGTGGTTCTTGATGGGAATGGGTAGGGTTGTTCTTGAATGGCTCTGATAATTCCTGGAAAGGAGGAGTATTCATAGGCACTTGTTCATCTGTACCTGTAGGGTGTCATAGTATTCTTCTACTCTTAAACACACATAAAAGCTAGTGGGGGAGATCATATGAAACTATGATCTGAGATAACATCAGTATGTGGCTGGCAAAATGCGGCACTATATGCAGCACCTTCAGTTCTATCATTATTGCCTGTTTCGTGGCTTTAGACTGTTTCTTTGCCATCCAACTTTTTTTCATTGGGATTAAAGACAATTGGTTAAAACTCAATGCAGCAAAGACTAAATAATGCGCATTGGGGCATTATATAGTCTTTGCTGTGTTGTGAGATGCTGCATTGTGAGGTGCTGATTGGTGGTGGTTGCCACTTATTCATAAGTCAGGCTCCCAGTGGTGAAATGGCTGTGGAATTTGGTATCACCCTTGATTGCTCTTTCAGCATATATGACTGTGTTGTGACCATAGGCAATGAAGCTTGATAAATCTGTTTTACCTGGAAAATCCAATAGTTTTTCTTGGGATGTAGATCTTGCCAAAATCATACATATCTTTGTCACATCCAGGCTGGACTGCTGTGCTCCTGATTAATCTTTCCTTGAGATTTATTTCAAGGCTGCAACACTGGAGAACACAGGTGTTCACTTGCTTCTTGGAATATGCCCTCTGCAGACTACATTGGTTGCCAATATGCTAAAGCATCCTCATCAAAATAACTGACACCCTAGACAAAAGTGATCTCTAGGTTTTACGCAGCCCTCTGAAATTATATTTCATGGTAGTTATGTGTCTTGTCTGATAGGTAGTTTTAAAGTTGTGTGCGTGTGTGTTTTAATCTCAGGTGGAAACCAAAATACCTGAAATTTCACTAGAATAGCATCATCACCAGGAGGTCAAATGAAAGAAAATAATTGGCATTAAAAATTGTTTAAATGATTGGCAGGGGCAGGGTTAGGCTGTGAAGGTTTGCCCTACCCTTACTAGTGCAGAAAAGTACATTTTTGCAATGGAATGTGAGCTATTGTGTATTTGTGAATGTGATGGTGTCTGTGTTAAGGGAAGTTAGCATATGTAACTCCATTTTGAATATGTGACTCCATTTTGGGTTTCCTGACACCATTAGCTAGAAGCGAGCACATCACGTCCTGAAGAAGGGAGAGTGCCTTAAGGGGGGACAAAAGGGGGGACATCTGGCCTTAGTCTAAGATAAGGGGAACAATAGAAACTGGAACTAGCTGCATGCCTAAGAAGTTGCAATATCAGCATACAGCATGGGGAGGGTAGTCATAGGGGATTGGTACTAGATAAGGGGAAGGCCTGTTTATTGGCCAGGGCTTCTGATGCACGCACATAACATGCTTTGCCAAAAGTATATATCCTTTGTGTAATTCTGTAACCGTCGTCCCTTTCCTGCTTAACAGGAGGTACCACGCTGCAGTGTTTAATAAAAACGGTTATCTTTGAACACTCTGCGATCCAAATCCCTGTTTGGTTGCCTCAGCCTAGACTCGAACTGTGCGTGTCTTATCAGTATAATTCGCAACATCTGATACTGTAAATGCTTTGTTCTGGAAGTTGCTGAGCATCATCATCAACCAATGACAGCAATGGGTGCAGGGCACCTCACAGGATTGGACAAATTCTTTTTGTTTTGTGACTGAATGTCCAACAGAATAGAGAGACTGAAATGTGAATGGCTGTTTGGCTGACTTATTTCATAAACACCTCTGAACAGATAGTAAAGTCTGTCAGCTATTGTCAACCTAGGCCAGACTGGAATAGTTACTTAGAGGTGTCCCCTAAGCCAGGGGTTCTCAGCCATTTTCTTTCCGAGGCCCCCCACAACGTACTATAAAAACTCCAGGGCCCATCAGGGGAGGGGGAAACTCAGGGCTCTGGGCCAGCGGGGGGTGGGGGGGGGGCGCTCAGGCATAGGTGTAGTTTGACTTCTGGGTGGGCAGGAGCCAGTGGGGATCGAGCAAGTTCTGCACGATGGGGTCCGGGGAGGGAGCATCACCTCCACCCCCTGATTCACCTCAGTTCTTGCACTGTAGTTTCAGGGGCGGGGGCGGGGCGGAGTAACACCCCCATGTCCTCCCAACTCTTCCCATGGGCTCAGGGCTTCTGCCCTGTGTGGGGTACTGGGGATCGGGGCTTCAATCCCATGGCTTCTGGCTTCAGCCCATGGAAGGTGTGGGGCTCGGCCTCTGGGTTTTAGCTGCGGAGCCCGTGGCCCACCTGAAAGGGTTCGTGGATGCTCAGGGGGCTGTGGACCCCCTGTTGCGAACTGCTGCCATAAACTATTCTAACGTATCTATCAGTCTGGTCTTTTCCTAAAGTTTGTTCAGCAAGGTCCATGAGCCTGCGCTGGTGTTTTCTCCTCCTCTTTATATCTTTATTTCAGGGGTGGCCAACCTGAGCCTGAGAAGGAGCCAGAATTTACCAATGAACATTGCCAAAGAGCCACAGTAATATGTCAGCAGCCCCCCATCTGCTACCCCCCTCCAGCCCCGAGTGCCTCCTGCCCACTGGCAGCCCCGCCGCCTCCCCCGCAGCAGTCAGCTGTTTTGCAGTGCTCAGGAGGCTCTGGTGGGGAGTGGGGAGAAGCGAGGGCATGGCAGGCTCAGGGGAAGGGGTGGAGTGGTGGCAGGAACTGGGGCAGAGCAAGGGGTTGAGCAGTGAGAACCACACAGCACATTGGAAAGTTAGCATCTGTAGCTCCAGCCTCGGAGTCATCGCCTATGCAAGGAGCCACATATTAACCTCTGAAGAGCCGCCCCTGCTTTATTTGAATTTATGTCAGTTCCACAAAGCAATACTGTTGTGTTTGAGTGGGGTTAAGTTCTCACAAATGTGTATTTCTGTAACCACAGCTAGTATTTCATGTTGTATATTTAGCAGCTTTGAAGCTAAAATGTAATAAATGAACTTAAGCTATAGTAAAAAAATATTAATTACATTTTGAACAAGATATATAATGAAAACCAGACCAGGCAATGTAAGTAGAGATCTATTGATTATGTACAGTACAGTATTTAGCTCACTGTATGTAATCAATCCTTCTGTCGACTCCTGGAAAATTCATTTTCAGCACTAGCCTTCTTGCTGGGAACTTCTGATACTAAAGAGTTAAAGGCTGAAGTTCCCTGAAGTACATTGAAAAACATCCTATTCAGATGCCAGTTCTTCAGGACCACATATGTTTTACATTTCCCTTTCTTTTGTTTACTGTTCTAAACAACTGAGGAACAAGCAGTAGGAACAGATGAAGATATAGGGTCAAATTCAATGCTAGTGTAATTCCTTGATGTCATTAGAGTTGTGCCAATTTCAATAGGACTGATATGTGCTGTTATGTTTATGATAGCACAATTAATTGCAGAGACAGATTGTAATGCATAGATAACTATGCATATTAAGACCATGCCATAATGAACTATAGTTAGATGGGTAAATAACTTCTGATGACAGCATAATAAGCTCCAGGATAGAGCTTGAGTGGTTTCTAATGTCATCAGACTGCTGAGATGTGTCAAGCCTTTTTCAGGGTCTTTATGTGTTTAGTGTGTGGTGTAATTGAATTATGTCACAGATACATGTTTCTTAAAATGATTATGCCAAACTGTCCTTTGACTTGCTCTTTGAAATTACATTCAGGACATTAGAGGAATACCATCTATTCTCTTTTAAGTTTACAGTTCAATTTCAAGACTGATACGCACTGTTATGTTTGTGCCATTGAAGGTGATTCAGCTAATTATCATACAAATGCTAAAGATGAGTTTAAAAGAACAGCACAAGCATGTAGGGGCAAAATCAGAAAGACTAAGGCACAAAATGAGTTACACCTAGCAAGGGACATAGAAGGCAATAAGAATAGGTTCTTTAAATACATTAAGGGCAAGAGGAAGACAAAGGAAAATAGGAGAAATAATTAGTGGGGAAGACGAGCTAGTAATGGATGACTGATGACTGGGGTGTTTAATGCCTATTTTGCTACAGTCTTCACTAAAAAGTTAATTATGAACAGGTACTTAACACAATTAGTATTACCATCAAGGGGGAAGGAACACAAGCCAGAATAGGGAAAGAATAAGTTAAAGAATATTTAATTAAATTAGCTGTATTCAAGATGGCAGGGCCTGATGAAATTCCTTCTAGAATACTTAAGAAACTAGCTGAAGCAATCTTGGAACCATTGGTGATCTTTAGGAGCTCATGGAATCAGGTGAGGTCCCAGAAGGATGGAGAAGGGCAAACATAATACTGATCTTTAAAAATGGGGAACAAAGAGAACTGGGGGAATTATAGATCAATCAGCCCAACTTTGATACCTGGAAAGAGACGAACAAATTACTAAAAAATCAATTTGTAAGCAGCTACAGGATAATGGGGTTTTAAGGAATAACGTGGACTTGTCAAGCACAAATTATGCCAAACAAACTTAATTTCCTTCTTTGATGGGGTTACTAGCTTATCGGATGAGGGGAAGCAGTATATGTGATATATCTTGCTTTTAATAAGGCTTTTGACACAGTCCCAGATGACAATCTCAGCAAACGAGAGAAATGTTGTCTACACAACTGGTTAAAAGACTGTACTCATAATGTAATTATCAATGGTTTGCTGTCAAACTGGGAGGGCATATCTGGTGAGGTCCCACAGGAGTCAGTCCTTGGTCTGATAGTATTCCATATTTTCCGTAATGACTTGGATAATGGAGTGTAGAGTATGCTCATAAAATTTGCAGATGACACTGCAATGCAAACACAAAATCCTCTTGTGAGAGCTATCACAGGCTTATCTTGAGTCTACTGTATTTGATGTTATGAATGGTATCTGTATGCGTGAGCCAGCCCTTGAAAGCACAACAATTTCAAAGACCGTTATAGCAAGATGGGCCAGATAATATGGGACCATAGAATATTCAGAGACCTGTAATAAGCGTTATATGTGCTCCTTGCTGAGGGATTTCCTTGTGGAATCTAGAATCACAAGGGAGTGATTAAGGCAAAATCCCAAAGCTGATGCAGATACCCAGCCTTTGAGGCTTGAGCTCCTCGGGAAAGGGGCAGCAACTAGCTTCACCTGTTTTCAGGAGGCTGGGACAAGAGCTGGGGGATATAAAAAGCCACCTTGAACTGGCAGGGGACCTTCATTTTGATTCAACAGAAAGATATTGTTCAACCCAGACTAGCAGACATTGCTAGGGTACAGGCTACAGCCCGGGTTCTGTTTTCACCTTAGGCTGGTGACCCACCCGTTTTGCAGGGAGGACCCAGGCTAAATCACCCAAATGCAGATTGTCCTCCAGTGTCTTCCCAGGATTTCCCCCATGTGTCCATAAGGACAAATACATTCACCCACAATTCACTGGGAAAGAATCATGGCATTTGTCCCCAGAGGTACTAGCAATAGAAACCGGAAGTGCAGAACCAGTGAGGACGCAGTAACTTGAATCTGGCTCTGCAGTGTGGCTGCTCACACCTGAACTAAGCTAATGCGGGTACTCAGATCCAGGTGCCTATTGCCTGTGTTAACTCTACAGAGAATACATAGCCCAAGTGTTGCAAGGCTTGTCTTCCTAAAGCTAGTATTGTGAAATAAATTTTCTTGCAACTGTTGCTCTGAAGTAGGTCCAAAAGCCCATACTTGCTAAGTTACTTGCTGAGTTTCCAAGTTCATCCGTGGGCAGACACACACTCAACGTGGATTGAAGTGTTGTACATTTGTACAAATGTTCTGCTGTATACTCCTAGGAGATGGGTTGTGCCACTCCATACTTTTCCCAGAAGCTCATGTGTCTGACCTTGACATTGTAATGCACATTCTCCCCTTGACAACTCTTCTCCCCACCTTTTCGTCTTCCCTCCATCTTCCTATCATCACAGTATCCACCACCTTCTGCTCTGCTCTTCTTTTCCCTTCCCTCTTTCTCTTCTCAGTTGTTTTATTTGATTTATTTCATTCTTTCCAAGTTCTCTGTCTGGCCCCATTACCTTAGGTGCAGCCTTTCCTGCTTCTTGCTCCGAGCTGACATTCCACTCACATTAAATACATTTTTCTGGAGGCAGGATTTACAGCTACTGAAATGTGACAGGAATTAGAGGTACTTTAAGACTAGCCAAGGATGCAAAATTTAAGATAGCAAAATCAATATTTTGGGAATGTGCTGAAAGCAGTCTAGATATATCCTTATTCTTATGATGAGAAGAGGGCTAGCTTATGCCCAGTTCTGTTAGGAGATTCATAAACCCTCTATCCCCTGCACAGTGGAATCAATACCTATGGTTGTTTGGACTTGTTAAAAGGTAAACAATCCAGAAAATTCAAACAGTGGATCCTAGGGGTGGATAGTATCTGAAGCACAAACATTGACACACATTACAGTAAAGTCTCAGCAGTCCTGTTTACTGACTGGTGTCTTTGTTACAATTAGGCATTTAATTTCATAATCATGTCCCAGAACACTTCCTGTTAGTGCTTACGGATAACCCTGAGTGGTTACATATTCTTCAGCATGTGCATCCTTCTAATACAGTCTCCTTTATTACATCAATTTGACACCCGCCCCATCCTTTTCTTTTTTTAGCATGGTAGGAAGTCACAAGTCTCTAAATGAAATTGGCCTCGTAAGAATTTGTGAGGCATCTGCACCAGAATGGCTAGATCCAGGAAAGAGAAGTCACCCACTGGACTAATTTTAGTAATGGAAGAACTTTTTTTTGGTGACCAAAATTATGGACTCAGGAACAGAACCATCCCCTGTGGAAATGAACGCCTACAAAGCCACACTTATGTCAACAATCTGCTGCTAACATCATAGGAAGTTACTTGAGGAAAAACAGATCTGCCTGAAGTAATGATCCTTCATTGACTCCTTTAGGTGCAACTGCAGTACATATACATAATGAGAAATAGCATGAATACAGGCAGACCCAAACAGTCTTCGGAGAGGGCCAGATCATCCGTGCCCATTGTGAAGCCCAAAGGGGAGGCTTCTTCGGAGGACATTTCTACAATAATACTCTCACCGAGACTGCCCATCCATCATCCTGCTTCCCTACCTTGCAGAAAAAGCTCCAGGGCCATCCCCTTCCCCATGGGGAACTCTAGGGACTCCCGCAGATTCTGTGTTACCCACATGAGGACAGGGCTATCCACACAGTAGTCCTGGACCTCTGCACCAACAGTAGCCTTCTATGTCCCCGCTAGCTCTTGGGCAATGTGATTCAATTGACGCTGTTTAACCAGGGACTTTTCCTGCCTGTGGCTGCCCCTGCAGAACCAAAGGGAGTTCCGTGGGGGAAAAATACAGCCATAGATTGGTTTATCTTTTCTGATTAAAGCAACAGGAGGGGATACCAAGTACATCCCTCCATGCCTCCTCCCGCCCATGCCTCCTCCTAGCCTGCCTCAACTTAATTTTCTCCTCCAGTGTTAATTAACCCAGACTCAGGAAGTGGAGGGAGCGGGGGGAGGGGGGGGGGAGTGTTGCTGTTAAGGTTGCTGCCCACCTTCCAAAGAAAACCATAGACAATACAATAAGGGAAAGGGCAAGCAAATAATTCAGTTCTCTGCGACAAGGAGCATTGCAAAACTTCTTGTAACATTGTCCAATAATCCATCAATTATCTTCTCTCAGCAATTCTACCGCTGAGTGGAGAGTATTGAAACCAACTATACTCCCATCAGTTATCATAAAGATTGAGTTCAAAACCACAAAAAGAAAAACAAATTCAGAACAGCAGAAAGCTACATGCAGATTTTATTTTCAGTTTCTATTCTGTTGTATTCTATATAGGCTCTTGTATCACACTCATAACTAGTGTATCTGAGCACTTTCCAGTAGGGCATTAAGTGATGTGACTAGCATCTGTTAAGCATGCTTTGTTTTCTCTCTCATCCTTTTCCCGGGGGGAAATTCTGTGTACAGTGTAACGTTTCAGTAGGATTTTTAAAAAACATGTACACACTGCTATGTGTCTATACTGTAGAAGGCAGGGTCAAAGAAGTGTGCATTGTGCTTAGAGCTGAAGATGGTGAGTTTCATGGTAATTTTAGTTTCTATGGGAGTTTGTCCCACAGTCTAGGAGCAGCCCCCGAGAAAGCTTTCTCCTGGACAGACAAGCTTTATTCTTGTGTTGGAAAGTTCTATTGTGCCAGAGAAGCAGAGTTGCTGACCAGAGACTTTGTCCTGCAGCTGTTAGATATGCTGGGTCCAGGCCATTGAGAACCTTCAAGTTAAGGGCTGAGACTGAACTTGACTCAATAATATTCTATGGGAAATCAGTGCAGAGAATGGAGGACATGTTTGATGTGCTCGTGGTAGCCTGTGTTGCTGAGGAGATGCATTATTGTTCTGAATTAGCTGGAGTATCCTAAGGGCAGATGCCTTCATGCTGCATTGTAGTTGTCCAGCCATGATTTACCAGGATGGTGGGTGTGATTCATTTCTTGTATGTGGTGGGTTGCAAGGCTTCTACTAGAAGGTCAGGCTTCTGTACTGCATATGGAGTGGCCACAGAGCTTCCTTCTTAGAGAAATCCACACCAGATGTGTTCCCTAAAGATCTTTAATGTTCTGTCTGGTATGACTGAGGTTAGCTTAAATAATGAATGTTGCACACAGCACCACCTATTGGCTGAACTACGTAATATAGGTTTCAGAGTAGCAGCTGTGTTAGTCTGTGTCAGCAAAAAGAACAGGAGTACTTGTGGCACCTTAGAGACTAATAAATTTATTTGAATATAACTTTCCATTACATCTCCTCCTCTAAGTCCTATATTCCTAACGTACAAAATTTACACTATCTTTGAAATTCAGTATGTCTCAGTCTGTTAAACTTCTCTGAATTGTACTGTTTTTTTAATTACACACCCTGAATGTGTAACAACTTGGTGATCTGGCTATCCATTAGTGGCAATGACTGGCTGTGGTCAGTTTGGAGTCCCTTGAATCTTCTTCTTATTCTGTATCTGCCTCCTGTGGAGTTTTCTCTGTCAGCTGTTCTTTCTGAGGAACAAATTGTAAGATGTGGAACACTCCACTGTCAGTCTCACTCACAAGTGATCTGGGCAATTCATTCTTTTTCTTTAAGACCGCTGTAGTTCTCCTTTTTCTCCATCCGGTTTGACATGAACACAGTCGCCATGTTCTAGACTGGCAATTCTCTGAGTGACATCTGTTGTAAAAGTGTTTGTAAGCTCTTTCCCCCTTTTTATCCAATTTGGCCATTCTCTTCGTGTCTGGCCACTTTGGAGACAGAACTACTGTTCAACTTTGGAAAAGAACCTGAGTTATCTTCCCATCAGGAGTTGTGCTAGACTATATCCAGTAGGTGCTGGTGGTGTTGATCTGTAGCTCAGAAGAGCAAGGAATAGATCTTCTTGCTGTAGAAGTTTCTTGACTCTCTGTGCAGCTCTCTCAGCCTCTCTTTTCATTTGTGGGTACCGTGGGCTGCCAGTAATGTGAGTAAAATCATATTTCATTGAAATGACTTAAATTCTGCTGCAGTGAGTTGTGGTCTGTTGTCTATCACTAGTTGTTCTGGAATACCAAAGTGAACAAAAACGAACTTCTGTTCCTCGATAACACTGCAACATAATATGTCTTTTAAGTATATTATTTCTATATACTTGGAAAAATAGTCCATTACAACCAGGCAATGATGTCCTCTGAACTCACATAAAGCTAGTCTTGTCCAAGTCCTGTGTGGTAGAGGTGCTGTTGTTAAAAGTTCTTTGTGTTGTGTTGGTCTGTTAGTTCTGCAATGTTAAGATGAAGATATTTTATTCTTTATGTCCTTGCTGATGCTCAGCCACCACCAGGAGTGGCACGGGGGGTGGGGGGGGGGGGTGGGGGGAGAAGAGGACTTGCGGGGGCTGTAGCCACCCCAAAATTTGCCTTAGCTCCCCCATAGCAGCTACCACACTCTAGCAGCCCAGCTCAGAAGGCAGAGTAGAAAGAGTGGCAGCTGCTGGCTTGCTGGCTGCTGGCAGCAATGGAGAATTAAGCCCAGGCAGGGAGCCGGGGTGCCCGAGAGCAGACTATAGCCTGTGTCCCCGGCCACCGGGGCGCACCATCCAGGGAAGGTGGAGAGTCTGTGGCTGTACACAATGGTCCTGACTGACCCACTCCAGCCCGGGCTCCTGGGCCCTGCTCCCCACAGTCATGGCTCCCAAAGGCTTTGCTGGCCCTGGAGCCAGGTCCCCTTGCCAAGGCAGCTCTTACGGTCTGCGAGCAGGCAGCACCAACCACTGTCTGGCTCTGGCTTTCAACCTGGCCATGGGGTGCGGCCTCATGGCAAGTGGTGGGGGCGCATCCACCCCAATTTTCTGTCTGGCCCACCTCAGCCCCCCCAAACACACACACACACTGGGAAGAGGCTGGCTTTGCGTCTGGCCTGGTCATGGCATTTAGTTAATCCTTGGTGTCCTTCATGGATGAGATTTAGTATTTCTCTTCTTATTTCATTTGGAATGACAATGCTATCATCTTTAATCATGAGTCCATTTGACTTGCTTAATTGTCCATGTACGACAAAGTAGTCTCTCATCATTTCTTACTGTCCTTTAGATAAGTATGGCCCTAATGTTACTTAGAACTTCTTGAAGTGGTGTGTCTGCTGAGGTTGCTTTTTGTGACTAGTGTAGTCTCTTTTCTGATGCTGGTCTGCATGTATCCACAGCATTCACATATGCCTTTACATCACCTTCGAGTTCATGGGTAGTTGAGTGCGATACTGGGCTCCATGACAGAGTGTCTGTTACTACCAGATTTTTCCCCAGGAACATATTTAGCAATTGGGTTAAATTGCATTAACCCTTTATCAATAGACGTGGGCGACTTGGCAACGGATTAACAATGTTTGTGGATACCTTCCACCGAAACAGTTGTGACTGTATGGCTATGTCTAGACTGGAGATGGGGATGCGAATCCCAGCTCGCATAGATATACCCAGACTCACTCTGCTCAAGCTAGCACACTAAAAGTAGCATGTATCTGGGGTAGCATAGGTCGTGGCTCAAGCTACTCCATGCACAGTAGCGGTGCCAGCTTCTTTGCCACCCTAGGCAGCGCCTCTGGGAGAAGCTGTCGCCGAAATGCCGCTGAGGACCCCGGCGGCTGAAGAAGGTAAGAAATGCTGCCACCCGAATCCTGGCGTCCTAGGCGATCGCCTAGGGTCGCCTAGTGGTAGCGCCGGCCCTGTTCATGCAAATGCCTGCCTGGACCCCCACATATGTACTTGGAAAGCTAGCCCGAGATGCTGCCCATGCTACCCTGGCCACACTGCTATTTTTAGCATGCAGATTTGAGCAGAGAGAGCCAGGGTACATCTACGCAGGCTGGGAATCACACCTCAGCTCCCAGTGTACACATAACCTATGCAAGGCTGATAAAACTGAACATCTTTTTTTATTAGCTATTGTGGGTTTGAACTTCTAAGTGTATCTCCCCTTTGAGTCTTGTGTATAATTCAAAATAAGTGTCTGTTGGAATTTCCTAGCAGACATCAACTAGCAATCAAAATGCAGCTTATTTTTTGCTCTAATTCCTGCTTTTGGCCTGTTATACCCCATTCCCCATAAACCACTTCACCATCTAGTGTGATTTTAAAGTGTAGATGTTCAAAAATAGTGAAACATTTTCATTAAAATTAGTGCATATTTTTCAGCCATTTTGCATGAGCATGCACCTCTGAAATTTGTATGTGAATTTGGCCTGTGTGGGCTGGGGTCTGCACTCTGGGGGGAGGGGGGCAGAAAGGGGGCGGAGAGTTGTCTGGCTACAGGGAGGTGTGGGCAGCCACCGGACTGGTGGGATGCAAAACATCTCCCCTTTTGGCACCATCAGATTTTATCTGAGTATTTTCCGTGACTGTTATTTAAACCAACAAAAAAAGGATAAATATAGCCTGGGTTTGTATCATTTTTCCAGTAGCTTCCCCTCTCTCCTCCCAGGACTTCTGGGAGGTAGCCCTGGATAGTGTGGCTTAAATGCAGATGCACTGCTGTAAGGATGGATATGTGTGGGAGAAGATGGCAAGGGTCCAGAGGTATTGCAGAGACACAGTACTGTCTCCTGGCCTCATGCAATTATCTGGGCATCAGCCAGGTTTTGGGGAAAAGCTTGACTTCATGCTAGAGCAAACTCTGCTCCCTGATCTGATCATGTAGAGGGTATCCTCATGCAGATTGCCTCCCTTTCAGATGCATCCTGTGGGATTTGCTGCAGGAGAGGATGGTCTGGACCAGTAACACAAGGATGGTGCAATAAAATTCTGGCACAGTAAGTGACATGAACCATAAAACATGGGCCAATAAGGGAAGCAGGAGTCATGGAGAAGTATCATGATAAATATTGCAAACATAGTGGAAACTCATGCTGGTTTATCATAGCCAGTTTATTGCTGTTCTCTTTGACACCAGAAAAAAATGAAAGCCTTAAAAATTATCTCTAAAGCTGCAGAAAACCACTTACTCATGGGTGCCAGGTTTGTATAATTTTTGGTGATGCCGAGAACGGGTCCAAGCAGAGCCTTCCTGTCCATAGGACACACCTGGGCAACCACCCCGGGCCCCACACTTTGTGGGGCCCCATACTTCAGGGGGACATGGGGTCCAGGGTGGACTGGAGGGTTAGCGGGGGGCCTGGTGCCGGCAGCAGCGAGTGACCCGGCCCCAGCCCGTCCCGCTCTGCTCTGCCCCACTGACTCCCGGCGTCACTTGAGGGAGGTGGTGGAAGCCTGAAGGAGGTGGAGCGGGGGCGGAGGCATGGGGGAAGGGGTGGAATGGTGGCAGAGTGGGGGCGGAGCAGGGCTGAGAAGAGGCAGGGTGGGGGCAGAACAGGGGCAGGAAGAGGTGGGCTGGAGGCTTGGGGGAAGGGATGGAGTGGGGGCGGGGTGGGGCAGGAAGGAGCGGGGCGGGATGGGCTGGGGCCAGGTTGCTTGTGCCAGGCCCCCTGCTAACTCCCCAGGCCACCCTGGACCCTGCATCCCCTTGAAGCATGGGGCCCCCCAAAGCATGGGGCCCGGGGCAGTTGCCCTGGTCCATCCTATGGATGGGATAGCTCTGAAAATATAAGCCCAAACATTGGTGGAGCCGGGCCCATGTTCCTGACTTTTGGTGGAGCACGGGCACCACTGCCCATATAACTCACCGTCTATGCATTTAGTGTTAAATTGCTTCTCCAGTGACAATTAACACAAGCGTCTTACGTCAAGTATTATGGTTGCATTTAATCAGTGCTCTTAATGTAATCTCAAACGGTAAACACACACACACGCACACATTTTCATACACTGTATATGAAAATATGAAACCCTGAAGTAATTAGTGCTCAAGAAACATAGTTAAAACTAAGCTTAGATTATAAAATTCCAGGCTTTAAAGTTATCAGGGAAAATAGAATGATATGATTAAGACACCATGCATACTTCTTTATTAGAGACAGAGGGCTTGATTCTCCATTTCACATGCATCAATACAAAGTGTATGCAAAATGCTACCCTTCTGATCTGATAGCATTTTATACCTACTTGGCATTGTTGTAATTGACTGCATAAGGTACAGGGCAATAGTCAGTCAGGTCAAAATGTGTTATAAGGAGCTACAACTTGCAAGTGAATACAGCCTGGTGTAACTGATTTCGAAATTAAACTATAACTGGTAAATCTGAATGCAGTGCAGTGTTATCTCTCTGTGCTTACAATCAGAAAAACTGTGGAAAGTATTAAATTATTTCACAGCTATTTTGTCATATGTGCAGAGTTTAATGGTTTTAGTCCAATCTGTGATTGCTGAAAATTAGGCCATAATGGTAAATGTTTGGAGGATCTGATTAATTACTTCAATTTAGTGATATGCTCAGCTCAGGTATCAGGAGTTAATTTAATTAATGTCCATTTATATCTTACTGATGTAGAATTGTATTAAGCAGACTTAGCCCACAAGTGACACTGGAGAGTCTTATCAAAAGATCCATTAGCAATTGATCATTTCCCAAAAGGATTTTTTCTGCATATGTTAACAGTAATTGATAAAAAAGTAAAGGTGAAATTTTAAGTAACTGAAGTGGAAGTTATTCAAATATGACTGTAAAAGTTCCATCAGCATGGAGCTAATTGTTAATCCTATAAAAGTCTTCATTAAACATATTACAGTAGCTAGAACCCATTCTCAGAGTGTGCTCAGAAATGGGACACTGATAAGATATCCATCCCCTTAGAATCACTTTCTTTAAAGTAATGAAAAGTTACCCAATAGTTGGATAAAAATAAGTATGATTTTATTTCAGTGTAGTAGCCGTGTTAGTCTGTGTCAGCAAAAAGAAAATAAGAAAGAAAATCTTGTGGCACCTTAGAGACTAACAAATTTATTTCAGCATAAGCTTTCGTGGACTACAGTCCGCTTCGTCAGATGCATAGAATGGAACACACAGTGAGAGGATATTTATACAGTCAGAGAAACATGTAAAGGTGGAAGTAACCATATCAACTGTAAAAGGCTAATTAATTGAAAGGAACTGTTATCAGTAGGAAAGAAACTTTTGAAGTGGTAATCAGCATGGCCCATTACAGACAGTTGACACAAAGGTGTTAAGGGTATTTAACGGGGGGTGGGGGGAAATAAATTCAATTAACGTAATGACTGAGCCATTCACAGTCAATATTCAGACCTAAGGTAATGGTATCTAGTTTGCATATTAATTCCAGTTCAGCAACTTCGCGTTGGAGTCTGTTTTTGAAGTTTTTCTGTTGCAAAATTGCTACCTTTAAATCTGTCATTGCATGATTAGGGAGGTTGAAGTGTTCACCTTCTGGCTTTTGAATGTGATGATTCACTTCAAAAGTTTCTTTCCTACTGATAACAGTTCCTTTCAATTAATTAGCCTTTTACAGTTGATATGGTTACTTCCACCTTTTCATGTTTCTCTGACTGTATAAATAGCCTCTCACTGTGTGTTCCATTCTATGCATCCGACGAAGCGGACTGTAGTCCACGAAAGCTTATGCTGAAATAAATTTGTTAGTCTCTAAGGTGCCACAAGTATTTCTTTCTTATTTGCTTTATGATTTTATTGTATACTATTGAGTAGCTGATGTAGCAATGACCACGTAGAACAAACTCCAAAAAGCATATGACAATAATTTTAAATTCTTGAGTAAAAGGAGGAAAAACAGTAGATTCTGTTAGAATTTTGTTTGTTGTTGTAACAGGGTGTATCTGGCCCTTTGAGGCCCCCTGCTGGAGGCCCTGTGGCCCTACTACACCCCACCCCAGGAGAACAGCAGCAAAGGTGGGTCCTCCAGGCCTTCCTAGAGAGGCCCCATAAGAAACAGCCAATCAAAGTCCTGCAGACTCAGTTAAAAGGAGCTGTAGAGGTTAACAGGGCAGTTCCTGGGTGGAATCTGAGTGACAAGGAAGGGTGCTTTGCTCTTGGCCATAGGTACCTAAGAGATAACTAGAAGTTGAGTTCTAGCTGCATTTTGCTTTCTGTAAGGAGTGTGCAGACCTGAACATGGTAATCCTAAGGGACCAGGTGAAAAGGAAGAAGCCCAGGGAAAACAGTAACAGTTAATTGAAGAAGTTAAAGGAAGCAGCACATGGCTGCTATTTGTAGGGTCCCTGGGTTGTTACCTGGAGTAGTGGGTGGGTCTGGTCCCCTAACTGGCCACAGGGGAAGTGGCCTAAGCCCTGAGAAGGGGATAAAACTCTTTACTAAAAGGCCTGGAGTTTAAACAGGCCCAGAGATGGGGCTGAAGACCCTGAAGAGGGCCAACCATTTATTAACTTTTGCTACCCTGAAAGGGGACTGAATTTAAGAGAGAACCTGGCTGGAGGGCTGGGGCAGCAACAGGTCAGGACTCTTTGTCTTCTGTGTGAAAGCCCTGGGGGCAGAGCTCTATAACAAAGCAGGGATGGCCTTAAAGTTAGCCCAGAAGGGGTTGAGACCTGAGCTTAGCGATGGGATAAAGACACTACCAGGGCACAGACCCCGTTGGATCTTTATTATCCTGGAAGGATTCATTCAGCCATTGTTGACTGCATGACTTAGCTGGAGGGCTGAACCACTGAAGACCCACCTGATGAGGTCAACAACCTACAGAGGATCCCAGGAGAAAAAGAAAATTGCAGTACCACACCAGCCAACAGGAGGCACTCACAGTCACAAAAGGTGAGTGCACTGTCACAGTTGTAATGATAGTCTATTGTGTGTTTAGATTATAGCTGGGGTGTATGATATACATATTAATATATGTAACTTTAAACCATGAAAAATGTAACAAAATAGCTGTTACTGTGAATGGGGCCCAGAGTTTTCGAAATGTAACTGTTGTTATCTAGCTATCTAGTCAAAGAATATACATTAAACATGGATCCATTTTTGTTACTGTGAAGGAAAAACTCCCATTGAGTTGAATTGTGCAGGTTCAGAAAGGCCAAATTGTATATCCTCTGTTCATGCTTGAGCACTTACT
Organism: Macrochelys suwanniensis; assembly: GCA_033296515.1. Taxonomy (NCBI): domain Eukaryota; kingdom Metazoa; phylum Chordata; order Testudines; family Chelydridae; genus Macrochelys; species Macrochelys suwanniensis. Next base: position 41,952,524 of record CM065776.1, read on the forward strand.
CATGCAAGTCGTCCCACTGAAGTCAATGGAATTACTTACGTGAGTGTTCACCAGTGTGAACCCTGCATGATCTGGGTGATCACGTGTGTGTATAGCTGAACTGTTTGTCATTATACTAGCCTGAAATGGCTAGTTAATATTTACCCATGATGCAGCTATACATAGGCAAATAAAATCCTACAGAATGTTATCGGGTCTCTGCTATTAATCCAAATAAATAGACGAGGGATGGCCTAAAATCATACCTTACAGTGAATAGTTTAAATTGACTGGAGCTGTTGTTCTTGGTTGTGCCCCTAGTCGCACAGATATGTTTGGAAGTGTGCAGACAAAGTAGCAAAGAAAACATTAGAGAAGGATTATGCTGATGTTCTCATTCCACTATGTAGGGATGAAACCACATTTCTCATCTATTGTATAATGAAACACAAACAGCTCTTGCAAAAATAATACTAGTAAAGAAAAGAACTTATCATGCAATGTCTCCAGATGTAAATCAGGGATTTGTATTAACAAATTCAGTAGGAAGAATCAAACTCAACATAAGGCCCTGCAGGTCTAGAATCCAGGCCTGCAGAGCCACCAGGCAGCTAGTATCTCTAGGCTGCCACCCAGCGGCAGCTGTAGCAACTTGTGCTCCACTCCCCATGGCCTGCTTGGGCACAGACCATGGGAAGTTCCACCTCAAGGGTTTGACAGACAGCAGCTTAATGGCTCCTGATTGGCTCCCTACCCTATATAAACCCAAGGGGCATTCCATAAAGTGTTCATGCAACAGTGTGGATTTCCTGTAGCTGCCATGACTGTATCTGCTCCTTGCTCCAGAATTCCTGGGTTTGACCTCAGCTTGATTTGAACTTTGCCTCCTGACTTTGATTCTGACCCTTGGTATTGACCCTGGCAAGGAACCTGACTATGAACTCCTCAGCTACTGCCAGCCTGAGGTTTGCACCTGCTCTGACCCTTGTCCCTGATTGCCCTGGTTGGGATCCTGACACTCAATTAATTTAAAAATAATAATAAACAAAATTGTTTTGGGGGATGGCAATTCAGATGAAATTCAATTTAAAAACACAGATCACTTTGTATTCATATTGTTTCCTTATACTCAGAAATTTTGTTTCTGATTATTAGTCCTCATTGTAGTATGTCATATTCAACCATCTTCTGTCTTTCAGATAGCTACCAAGCATACTGTTTACTACTGATTTCAGTGGGCCTATTCATGGTGGTAGTAGCAATCACTAGATTTGGTAGCCTTTGTCCAGGAATGACCTTAAAATGTTGTTAAAGCATACTCAGTGCCAGCAGACAAAGCTCAAAGGATACAGCTAAGACTAAATAAAGCTGGAAGCTTTGGTTTCAAATAATCAATTGAAAATGTCACACTTAGGACTTAGGTGACTTTTATTACCTAAAATTCTGCTGAGTGTCCTTCCTCCTAATATGAGGGTGCACTTTTTTCATGGTTCATTTATGGCATCGATCTACCTGAATGGATAATAAGATCCCAGTGAAGAGCTAGCAACCGTAAGAGTAGATGACATTCCCTAACATATGATCTAGTTGAGATATATCTACAATATATAACCAGAACATTTTGCAAAGATAGGACACACAGCCTTCCTGTAAGAAGTGATTTCCAGCAAACCAGCATGCCAAGAGAACAAATAGTAACCTAGTTCTCAACCTTTCTACAAGATGTGATATCTTACAAGAGACAACACTCAGAGAATAAACAAAGGGAATAGTCTACAGTTAAGATACTAGTGTGAGCGACACCTTTGTAATGTGCATTATAATAATACTTGAGACTAAAAGCTATTCAATAAACACAGTATTGCTACACATGATAGGGACTATGTGTAAATGTTTTTGTATGGCGAAGAAGCAAAGTTGTATTAGCTGGGATGTGATAAATAGCACTATGTAATATGCTAATAGGAGGATATAAGTGTCCTTTAGATATACATCTAAAGATGTTGCTGTCCATGGGATAGCCTTGGGTGAAGATCTAACTTTTTTTCTGTAGACTCTGCAGTTAAGATATTAGGGACACTTTTTAAAATGACAGTGGGAATCAGTATTTCTGCTTGAATGGTACTGAAACTACCTGTCTGCAACTGCTACCTGTACTAGATAGAAATAATCACATGAGAGGATTGTTGACAAAACACTTCTGTTGTTAAAAAAAAGTCTGATGCTATGGTGGTAAGCCTCAAGTAAAAGACATCAATGATATCCACAAAGGATCTGGATAGTAATTCTATGTGATGTCAAAGAAAAATATATTTAGCTCACATAATAGGATATCGGATCTCTAGCCCTCAAAAGATGGGAATTTTGCTCATTTCACCTACAAACGACCTCCGTTCTGAGTGCTTCATCATCACTGAGCTCCTCATTTGGGTTTACACTGGTTCCTGGCCCTTTAAATCTGAGACAGCTCCCTGCAGTATTAGGCTAGAAAATTTGCCTTCTGATTACTACAGGGTTGTAATTTGTTCACTTTTCCTAGCTAGTAAGTATCTAGCTCCTTTCTCTTTTCATAGCTGAGGTGGCACATCCTCACAGGTGTCAAACGAGTCCAAGTGATAAAGGGCTCACTGAAATCTTAGAATGTTACCTTATTGGAATGAACAAAAAGGAGTATCATAGAATGCTGTTAGAACAGGAAATAATATAAGCTCTTCCCTTGACTTAAGCCCATGGATATTCATAGCAGAGGGTTGAATTGCTCTGACAATATGTGAATATGAAATAAGGTTAGAAAAAAGGCTAGAAATGATTATATCCCTTTCACTGGAGATGAACCCTTAAACTTCCTGTCCAGAAAGCTATGGAATCGGGGAGGATAGATTAACTAACAGTAGTACAATGCATGCAGTTATTTCAAGAAAGTGTTTGACATCAGATTTCATTAGGCCCAAGCCTGAAAAAACTGCAGGCATTTCCTATCTTATTTATATTTTCTTCAGTTTTGTCAAGAAAACAAATGAAATGATACTGAGAGTCCACAAAGGGACTTAGGTGATGCAATATTGAGTGTCACAACGAGTGCCTTTTAGACACCTAGGAAGTCACAGGAACAACAATGCTACTCAGAAAGCCTGAGTCAGGTGCCTAGGCTCCTATACAATGAATGGGGAGAGATAGGTGCCTTAGAGTGTGATTGATTATTTTATTTATTTATTTATTTTTTAAAAGCCAGCATGTTAGGCAGGGAGCTACACCTAAGCTATCCAGTGGGAGATGCTGGTGAGACAGGTGTGTCATAAGTTCCTCTCCTCTCATGGAGCTAGGCATTTAATTCCAGGCTGCAGGGAGACACCTATCTCTGCTTGCAATCCACAACCAGGAACCCTCGCCTGGAGTCAGGCAGCTTATGTACCTACGTTTTTGAGAATGAGTTAAGCACCTGCCTGACTCCACACACAATGGCTAGAGGAGAAGATTACCAACTTTATAACTTTTAGCCCAGCACATCAGGAGTTGCAGAGGAGTGCTTATTTTCCCCAGGTTTGCGGGTCACCCTGAGGCTTAGGTGGAAAATAGGTGCCTACAGCAGTGGTTCTCAACCTATGGTCTGTGGACCCCGTGGTCTGCAGACTATGTCTAAGATTTCCAAAGGGGTCTGCACCTTCATTTGAAATTTTTTAGGGGTCTGCAAATGAGAGGTTGAAAACCACTGGCCTAGAGTGATGCAACATTGCACCTATCCAGAGGCAGACATTTCGGCACCTTGGGGAATTTTTACCCTGAAAATGTAGGCCTTGAGTTTAGGCACTTGTGGATTAGGTCAGCTGAGTTGGAGTTTTGTAGAGCCTAAAACTAAGAATTTTTGTGGATCTGGGCATAAATTCGTTTCACATTTCCACAGTTGAGGTATTGCAGGTATTTACATAAGTATATTTATGTATTGTAAATAATACATGAGGTTTAATTAGCAAATTGGATGAAGATTTTAATGTTTAATAGAGCTGAATGACTTGCCTTATATTTCATAATACCAGAAGAAATGGAGTAGCTTGTAGCATCATAAATTCTACCCAAAATAATACAGGATTTAGGTTTGCCAGATTGGTCAATGAATTCTCACTAGACAAACATTCTTGGGAACATGTAACCTGAAATACACAAGCTGATGTACAGCATACTTCTAAGGGTAAAATGGACCAGGCTGAGAGATTTTGAGTCCACTGTTGATGGAACTTACGAATGTTTCTCGAAGCAAATTCAGGGTGATTGAGATATCAAAATAGGAGGTGAAGTTCAAAGCTTGTGTGTCTATCTCTCCAACAGAAATTGGTCCAATAAAACATAATACCCGATCTACCTCTAATATCCTGGAACTGACATGACTACAACGTCTTTCTGCTAAAGACCATTAAGCATCAAGGCATACAGAAAAGCATGAACACGAGTAAAGAGCCCAAGGAGATGAGGGGCCTTATGCCACCATTTCACTGCCCCATTTTGGGGCCACTTTAAAACCCTGGGGCAGATTAGAGCAGCCCCAGAGTTGCTCTAATGTGTGCCTGACTGCCTGTTGTCCCATGGGATTGTTGCAGCATCTGGGAATAGTGGTATTCAAGTCATGCCTCCATTCCCCAGGATTTCCCCTGTTATATCCCTTCTGCTGGGAAGGACTACCAGTGGGATGATGTTAGAGTCGTATGACAGCTCAGGGGGGAATTACCCTTGTGCACCGCTGCTGAGTGTATGGCCTCTTTAGCTCAGTGGAGTCAGTCTAAAGGAGTTTAGTTGTAGATGCACAAAATCTTATCAAAACACTTTTCAGCAAGAGTATTAAATAATACTGAAGTACACGGAGTCCTATTCTCTGGCACTCTACGGGTATGTCTACACTACGAAATTGTCGAATTTATAGAAGTCGATTTTTAGAAAGTGATTTTATGCAGTCGATTGTGTATGTCCTCACTAAGCACATTAAGTCAGCGGAGTGCATCCTCAATACCATGGGTACCATCGACTCACGGAGAGGTGCACTGTGGGTAGCTATCTTACAGTCCCCGCAGTCTCTGCTGCCCATTGGAATTCTGGGTTAAGGTCCCAATGCCTGATGGGGCAAAAACATTGTCGCGGGTGGTTTTGGGTAGATATCGTCAGTATCCCCTCCCTCCCTCCGTGAAAGCAAAAGCAGACAATTATTTCACGCCTTTTTTCCTCTGTTACCCATGCAGACACCATAGCACGGCAAGCATGGAGCCCTCTCAGCTCACTGCTCCTGTTAAGAGCATTGTAAGCATCTCGCGCATTATCCTGCAGTATGTGCAGAACCTGGCCAGGAGCCGCCAGCACGAGGATGATTGTGAGAAGGACATGGACACAGACATTCCTGAAAGCATGGGATGTAGCTATTGGGACATAATGGCAGCAGGGGCACAGGTTGATACAGTGGAACGCCGATTCTGGGCCCAGCAAACAAGCACAGACTGCATGGTGTTGCAGGTATGGGATGATTCCCAGTAGCTGTGAAACTTTCACATGTGTAAGGTCACTTTCATGGAACTTTGAGTTGCTTTCCCCCACCCTGAAGTGCAGGAATAACTGTCAGGGCAGCTCTCATCTTGGTGAGAAGCGAATGGCGATAGCCCTGTGGAAGCTTGCAACGCCTGACTGCTACTGGTCAGTCGGGAATCAATTTGGAGTGGGCAAATCTACTGTGGGAGCGGCTGTGATCCAAGTAGCCAAGGCAATCACTAACCTCCTGCTAGCAAGGGCAGTGACTCTGGGAAATGTGCAGGTCATAGTGGATGGCTTTGCTGCAATGGGGTTCCCTAACTGTGGTGGGGCGATAGACGGAACGCATATCCCTATCTTGGCACCGGACCACCTTGCCAACCAGTATGTAAACCACAAGGGGTACTTCTCAATGGTGCTGCAAGCACTGGTGGATCACAAGGGATGTTTCACCGGCATCAGTGTGGGATGGCTGGGAAAGGTGCATGACGCTCTCATCTTTAGGAACTCCAGGCTGTTTGAACAGCTGCAAGAAGGGACTTACTTCCCAGACCAGAAAATTACTGTTGGGGATATTGAAATGCCAATAGTTATCCTTGGAGACCCAGCCTACCCCTTGCTCCCATGGCTCATGAAGCCGTACACAGGCAGCCTGGACATTAGTAAGAAGCAGTTCAACTGTAGGCTGAGCAAGTGCTGAATGGTGGTAGAATGTCCCTTTGGACATTTAAAAGCTCGCTGGTGCTGTTTGCTGACTAGGTTAGACTCGGCGAAACCAATATTCCCATTGTTATTGCTGCTTGCTGTGTGCTCGATAATATCTGTGAGAGTAAGGGGGAGACGTTTATGGCGGGGTGGGAGGTTGAGGCAAATTGCCTGGCGGCCAATTTTGAGCAGCCAGACACCAGTGCGATTAGAAGAGCACAGCTAGGTGCGCTGTGCATCAGAGAAGCTTTGAAAACCAGTTTCATAACTGGCCAGGCTACGGTGTGACAGTTGTGTGTGTTTCTCCTTAATGCAAGCCCGCCCCCTTTGTTGATTTTAATTCCCTGTAATCCAACCACCCTCCCCCCTTTGATCACAGCTGGCAAAGGAAATAAAGTCACTATTGTTTTGAAACCATGCATTCTTTCTTTATTTTTTTTAAAAAAAGTGAACTGACAAGGTAGCCCGGGAAGGGTGGGGGAAAAGGGGAGGAGGGAAGGACAAGGCCACATTGCTTATTGTAGCCACACTACAAATCAAAACTTATTGAATGACAGCCTTTTGTTGCTTGGGCCATCCTCTGGAGTGGAGTGGCTGGGTGCCCAGAGCCTCCCCCACCTGTGTTCTTGGGCGTCTGGGTGAGGAGGATATGGAACTTGGGGAGGAGGGCAGGTGGTTGTACAGGGGATGCAGTGGCGGTCTGTGCTCTTGTTGCCTTTCCTGCAGCTCCACCAGACGCCTGAGCATGTCAGTTTTCTCCCCCATTAGCCTCAGCATTGCATCCTGCCTCTTCTCATCGCGCTCACTGTATGATTTCCTGGACTCTGTCACTGTATGCCTCCATGCATTGAGCTGTTCCCTATCAGTGCAGGAGGACTGCATGAGCTTGGAAAACATGTCATCTCGAGTGCTTTTTTCCCCGCCTTCTAATCTGTGATAACCTCTGGGACTGAGATGCTAGAGGGAGCATAGAAACACTTGCACCTGCAGAGGGATAAAAAGGGAGAGTAGAATTTAAGAAGATACATTTCTTAGAACAAAAGGGAGACTCTTTCACAGTGAATCAAGCAATTCACAGCAGACAGCACATGTGCTGTAGGTACAAGGTCGCATTTTGCCTATTGAGCACCTTCCGGTATGGTGACACATCACACACGGCTGGAGAACACAGAATTCGGTTTCCAGGCAGCCATAGTAAGCCAAAGGATACATGGGGTTGACTTCTTCCGCCTTCATAACATGTGGGAATGGTTTCAAACTGCAGTGGCCTCCTTTCCCATAGCAAGCAATGCCAGTTGGGTTGGCCATTTAAAAGGAGGGGCTGTGGTTTTCGGGTGGATGTGCAGCACAACCCCCCAGCCCCACCCCACCATGTGGCAATTCTCTGGGATGATCCCTTTTAGCCAAACGCAAACAGACCAGCATGAACGGGTCCTCTGACTGTTCCCTTACAAAAATTCCCCTATTTCAACCAGGTGACCATGAATGATATTATTCTCCTGAGGCCAACACCGAGAGATAAAGACCGAATGTTGCTTGAATGCGACCAAAACCCAGGACCATTCGCTGCCATGCTTTGTGCTGCAATGATTCCAGACTACTTCCTACTGGCTTGGCATGGTAAAGCGTCCTACCATGGAGGACAGAATAAGGCAGCTCTCCCCAGAAACCTTCTGCAAAGGCTTTCAGAGTACCTCCAGGAGAGCTTCATGGAGATGTCCCTGGAGGATTCCCGCTCCATCCCCAGACACATTAACAGACTTTTCCAGTAGCTGTACTGGCCGCAAATGCATCCCAAGTCTTCAGGGCAAATCAAACATTAAACACAATTGCTTTTAAACCCTGTAGTGTATTTATAAAGGTGCACTCACCAGAGGTGCCTTCTCTGGCTTCAGGGTCCAGGAACCCGCCTTGGGAGGGTATTGGCTCCATGGTGACAAAAAGGTCCTGGCTGCCGGGGAGAACAGATTCTCTGCTTGCCTGCTGTGCATTCTCCTCCTCCTCCTCCTTCTCTTCCTCATCCACAAAATCCTCCTCCCTGTTGTGTGAGACTCCCCCCTTGCAGGTGTCCATGGACAGTGGTGGGGTAGTGGTAGGGTCCCCCCCCTAGAATGCCATGCAGCTGATCATAGAAGCGGCATGTATGGGGCTCTGACCCAGAGTGACCATTTGCCTCCTTTGTCTTTTGGTAGGCTTGCCTGAGCTCCGTATCTTTCACGCGGCACTGCTATGTGTCCCTGTTGTAGCCTCTGTCCAACATGCCCTGTGCGATTTTTGGCATATATATTAGCATTTCTTCTTTTTGATTGAAGTTCGGCCTGCACAGATTCTTCTCTCCATACAGCAATCAGATGCAGTGTCTCCCTTTCGGGCCATGCTGGAGCTTGTTTGCGGTTCTGGGACTGCATGGTCTCCTGTGCTGCTGAGCTTGCCACGCTGACCAAACAGGAAATGAAATTCAAAATTTCCCTGGGGCTTTTCTTGTGTACCTGGCTAGTGCATCGGAGTTGAAAGTGCTGTCTAGAGCAGTCACATTGGAGCACTCTGGGATAGCTCCCGGAGGCCAATACCGTCGAATTGCATCTACACTACCCCAAATTCGACCCAGCAAGATCGATTTTAGCGCTACTCCCTCGCTGGGGAGGAGTAGAGCAGTCGATTTTAAGAGCCCTTTAGGTTGACGGAATGGGGTTGGTTGTGTAGATGCATTGATTATAAAATCGACCTAATGCAGCTAAATTCGACTGAACCTTGTATTGGAGACCGGGGTAAGAACTAAGAGTTACTGTGCATTTAATCAGCATTGTGCAACAGTGCCCTCCTGTGCTAGAATGAAGGTGCCTTCATGCCTTTCATCAGGTCAGCATTTATTCCCAATAAAGCTTTAGGGACAAAGAAGCAAAAATTTCTGTGGATTCATTTTAATTGGGTCCCAGTGTTTAATTCTCTTGGGATGACATGTCATCTGAATGTGATGAGATGAAAGATGAGTTAGAAAGAATAAGTGATTAGCTGGAAAAACTGCTTAGGACTGTCAATGGAAAATTGTCATTCATCTCTCAAGCTCCTTGTCTGGCGACTCCACCTTACATTCCTGTCTCTATATAACTCCCTTGTTGCGGCATTCTAGAGGGTAATGTCATTGTGATTTTTTTTTTCCCCGAATGATCACTCTTCATTTTTGCCATGAAGAGGGTTCACTTATGAAGTCCAATTCTATTCATTGTCAAGTGATTCCACTGATATCTTCCTCATTTGGGGTTTTGCTAGAAATATTTCACTGCCATTCATGTTACTACATCCTTTCATTCATGTTTTATTCAGTACTATGACACTACCTTTGTTTAGGGGGTGGTTGTCATTCCTTATCAATTCAATATGGCATGATAGAATTTGGTCCTCAAGGGATATCATGCACAAGTTGTATTCTCTCATTGCAGTGGACAGCTGCTTTTCTTTCTATTTTCTGCCCTGTTAAGGTGCCATTTCTATCAGTCACAGAGATACTTTTTTTGGGGGGGTCACCTTTGATTATCGGTTTGTAAGATCAGCTCACGGAGCAGACTCATGTTGGGAAATTTAGCACTAAATGACATAAAGCTAAATTACAAAATCTGAACACTGCAGCCTGCCACCCCACAAGAAAACTAAAATTAAATCAACTTTTATTATTCTAAACTATAGGATCAAGTGTGTCCAGATTTGTGAATTGAGAAGCAACCTGCTTATAAAACTATCTGATACATTGGTGTTCTGATAAATATATCTTCTCTGTATGGACTGAGGGGAAGTGCAATGAGATCTCAATATAAAGAGTCCCTCCACCCCCAAAAATGTTTTGCTGGAGTTTTATTTACAGAATTTTTGAAGGACACTCAACACCTACAATTGAGGGCCAGATTTTTTGAGAGAGCTCAGGGCATCAAAAGAAGTGGCCAGATTTTCAGAAAATCTCACCTCACAGAGTGCCTTTTGAAAACCTCATCCCAATTGTGGGTTCTGAGCACTTGAAAATCTGGCCCTGAGTGTGAGCAAATTCAATGCACAAAACTATTCTGAAAAAACATTAGAGAGAAAATGCTCTCTGGCCAGAAATGAGAAAAAAATAATCTATTATATCTGTATAGTTTCAAAGGAGAGTAGGAATGTATATAAATAATAGCATCTGCAGTTACACTAGCACAGATAAAAAATTCTTAGGGCTATCACTCCTCTGAAGCCTCTGGTATTTGCAAATCTCAGACAGGATTCTAGACTAAAAGGATCATTATCTTCCCTGGCATGAATATTCTTATAATTCCTTTCTTTAAAAAAAGTCATGCAAGAATTTGTAATTTATCCAAGTTACTTGAGAGAACAGAATAGTTCCCTACTAAGCACAGAGTACCTGGAGACTTGCTAACTCGTATCAAATGAAGAGAAATAGCATGTTAGAGCTTTGCAAAATATTTGACAAAATTAGCCTTTTTGGAAGCTACTGTTTCATGCAAAATTGTTCACGTCGGCAGATTTAGTCAGTAAACTTTTTTTTCCCTGCCAAGTGGATGTTAGTGAGAATTTCTTGGTACGCTTTCAGATTTCCTGTTGCATGTATTGAGGTTTCTCACATGATATTGAGCTGGGTCCCTGATTGGCTGAGCCTATCCCATGCGCTTAGTAGTGTGAGTTTGAACCATGATGACCTATTGGGTTTTTGGGTGTGTTGTTTTTTTGAGGGAAGGAGAGGAAACACCTGCAGACAAACACAATGGAAGGAGCAGACTTGTCATCTACCAAAGACACTAACTGAACTTAGCAGAATGCAGGTCCTCCTACTGAGAGCAGAAAGCAGGTGGGAGAATGGATCCTTTCAGGGGAATGGGCTACCACAATGCTTGGAAGAGGATTATGTGAGGATGGAGGGCTGTGGGACCTGCTGGGGGCCTCTTTAGGTGTGGATAAGCGTCCCAACTTTTAGATTCTTATATAAACCAAATACCAAATCTCTAGGGATAATCACATTAGTAGTTTATATTTTTTTTTCTGATACTGAGGCTGGTTTACTGTGTGTCTTTCAATGTTTTGTAGTGGTGGTGTGTTGAGGTTGATCTACCATTTGCCTTTATATGTCATTTTGCGGTGCAGAGGCTAGCTTGCTGTATGCTTTCATATGCAGAGATAGGCTGAGGCTGGCTTACGATCTACTTTTAAGCTTTACCTAAGGGGAGGATAGTTTTTCTGATATGTACCGTTGCGATGGGACTATACATGTTTAATTGACTGCTATTGTAATCTTGTAGCAGGACAAGAAGCATTTTGACAGCGAAAGGGAGACTGTTAGATTAAGAATCACAGCTGAACATCTCAGTTGCTTGTCTCCACCAGTAACTACATCCATAGCATCCTCATGCCTACTCCCCTTCGCTCTCCCTTCTTTCTGTCCTCCAGCACAAAAAAAATGTGAGGAGGGGTTCACATGCATGGGAATATGGGGAAGAGATTTCCTATATTTATTCCCAACTGCTGCTCTTTGAGCTTTTGTCAGCCATGTTTGATTGCCTTTGAGTGACAAACTATACAGTTTTGTAAAACATTGCATTGCAGCTGTGGGGTGACTAGAGGAATATCTGGGGATCAAGAGAGATGATCCTTTGAGGAGTGCTCTGTCCTCTTTGACTGTGTCCTAGTTGAAATTCATCTAGTGCAAGGGAGTAACCTACTAAAATCAAAGTGGATTGGATGGTCCCCTTTCCTTACATGAGTGGAGGTAACTCTGGTCGCAGGAAGTTGTGTGTGTGTGCTGCCTCCTTGACATATCTCCCCAAAACCCCTAGAAACCTCCCTGAGTGTGTTCTGAGGAGACATTCGTCTGGAAGGTTTTGTGGTTGAGCCCAGGGTTGGGAGGGGATGCTCTGGGGCGTTGTTCCCTGCTCAGCATGGAGATTTCCATGTCCGGCTCCAGCTGGGAGTCAATCTGGCTGCGTGGATACTGCTAATTTCAGCCCAGTTTCTGGTAGAGCTGTGCTACCAGGCCAGCCAGCAAGCTATCCAGAAGGGCAGCTGTTCAGGCAGGATAAATCCTGCCTCTGTGGCACTGGGGGTGCCCTCTCTGCAGATTCTCAGACTAGGGCAGGTTGGTCCACTTTATGCTCCCCACCAAACCACTGCCATTAGAAGGACAGTTCTTGAAAATGTCATGTGTTCAGCTTTGCAGTTTGTCATCCCCACTAGCCCCCTTGCATAGGTTTCTAAATATATGGGGGGCATGATCTAGCTCCCTTTTATTAGCCAGTGTTTTTCCAGTATTTACAGTATACAGGTCATTAGACCTCCATCACTGTAATCTTTCTCTACTGGTGAATGTATAAATTAGGTGCCTCTTTGATATACCACCTCTAGATGGCACTATGATACTATAAAGTGTTCAAGAAATAGGTTATGTATTTAATCAATTATTAAATTCTTATCGTGGGTATAATGTACTCAGAAGACTAATATCTAGGCTCTTTATAGCCTCTGAGGGCTGGTCCACACTGGGGGGCGGGGTCGATCTAAGATACGCAACTTCAGCTATGTGAATAACGTAGCTGAAGTCGAATATCTTAGATCGATTTTTAAAAGTACTTACCCCGGTCCACACCGCAGCAGGCAGGCTCCCCCGTCGACAGCGCTTCCTTCGCTCGCAGAGCTGGAGTTCCGGTGTCGACGGGGAGTGGCTCAGGGATAGATTTATCACGTCTAGATGTGACGCGATAAATCGATCCCAGAACATCGATCACTACCCGCCGAATCAGGCGGGTAGTGTAGACTAGCCCTGAGATGTTATCAGTTCCTAGTGGTCATTATGTTAATACCAGTGTACACATTTAAAAGGTATGAGAAAATTACTGGGCATGCACAGTAGCCACACTTTCAATATTAATAATTCCTCAATTCATTTTTAAATACCACAATGGCATAGTCCACACTGTATAAAGGCATCAGTCCATAATTTCATTTTTGTAGCAGTCATGTTGCTTCAGAGAAGTTTTTCCTGGGTGTCTGGCTGATGAGTCTTGCCCACATGCTCAGGGTTCAGCTGATCACCATATTTGGGGTCGGGAAGGACTTTTCCTCTAGGGTAGATTGGCGGAGGCCCTGGAGGTTTTTCGCCTTCCTCTGCAGCATGGGGCACGGGTCACTTGCTGGAGGATTCTCTGCATCTTGAAGTCTTTAAACCATGATTTGAGGACTTCAATAGCTGAGACATAGGTGAGAGGATTATTGCAGGAGTGGGTGTGTGAGATTCTGTGCAGGACAGTAACGTAGTCAGGGAGGGAGCGGCCACTCCTGCACTGAGCAGAAGCGGCGCCTTTTTTGTGCTCTGGCGTCTTTTGCTCCTGCGCTGCAGCCGGAGCGGAGCATTTGTTTTGCTCTGACTCCTTTTTTGCTCTCGATGCTTTTTGCTCCCAGCTCCTTTTGCTCTGGCGCTACAAGCGGAGCAGAGCTAAAAAAAGCACTCACCCGGCAGCGCTCCAGCTGTTCGGCAGCACTTTGGAGCGGGTCCTTCACTCGCTCCGGGTCTTCGGTGGCATTTCAGCAGCAGGTACCACCGAAGACCCGGAGCGAGTGAAGGACCCGCCACCGAAGTGCCGCCGAATAGCTGGAGCGCCGCCGGGTGAGTACAGGGAGAGGCGCCTTTTTTTAGCTCCGCTGTCCCTGTGCTCTAAACAGGGCCGGATTAACTTTTTGTGGGCCCGGTGCCAAACATATTTGTGGGCCCCCCTGGGGAATGAAGAGGGCAGGGGCAAGAGCACAGCGGGCAAGGTGAATTTGATTTAAATCATGATTTAAATCACTAGTTAGGAAGACTCGATTTAATCATGGGTTCTACATAAAAGTCCATTTTTATTGGTTGTTATAACCTTAATACATTCTTCACAACTCAGAGATAGATGTAGGTTTCATTTTTAGAAGGTACAGACTATACATTTTTAAACCGTGATTTATTTTGAAAACTTATCAGATGAGTTTTACAGCTATATCAGAAAATGAATGATTGTTTGGTTATTTCATTTACCAATGATAATTGAAGCAGATATTTATGAACTCATTGGGAGGTGAACTCTCCCCAATTCAAGAGGTTAATCATTAATATTTGGAGGATTTTCTTGCCAGGCTGTATTAGGAGGAGAACATCACCAGACAGACATTTAAATTCTTTTATTTAACTAAAACAATAACGTTAAGTATTCTGGATTTTTTTCTTCAACAGCAAACATAATATTTTAACAAAAAACATATGTTCCTCACTTCTCACATTTATCTCCAGACTTCTCCTTGTCCAGATCTATTCTGCCCCCAACAATCTTCTATTCATTGAACTTTTTGAAACTTTTCACTTTTAAAGAGAGGTAAGGGGTTGACCCTGTGTACACAAATTTTCAGAGGGACAATAGGGTTGAGGTCTGTTATTTCTCACCTCTATACATTATTTCTTTAAAAACATTTTTGCTGTTAACAAGCATGTTACCTCTGGAGACACAAATCCACAGTTTGAGAACTGCAAAACTAAGCATCTCTGATGGTATCTTCTAGACTGAGCACTGAGTCCCATTGGGTAGATAGAAAAATTAACCTAAATAATCTATACAGAAGTCTGTGGAACCCCATAAGATTGGGTCCCTAACCCATGAACTATTAGAACTCATTTACAAAATGTTTCTTAAACATTACATGAAGTTTAAGCAGTTTATCCTCCCTTGGTGTTCACACCTCAACTGCTAGAAGAGGCCCTCATCCTCCCTGACTGAACTAACCTTGTTATCTCTAGCCTGACCCTTCCCTGCATATTTATACCTGCCTCTGGACATTTCCACTGCATGCATCCGACGAAGTGGGTATTCACCCACGAAAGCTTATGCTCCGATACCTCTGTTAGTCTATAAGGTGCCACAGGACCCTTTGTCACTTCTACAGATCCAGACTAACACGGCTACCTCTCTGATACTTGTTCTTTATTGTTCACTTCCTGTACTGTTTTTTAAATTGCACTATTTCAACTTTAAATCACTTTCCCATATAATAGACGCCCAACTTAAATGTATACCCCAAATTAAAAAACAAAGTAAAAGAACTAAAAAAGAGCCACCGTGGCTTAACAACCATGTAAAAGAAGCAGTAGGAGATAAAAAGACATCTTTTAAAAAGTGAAAGTCAAATCCTAGTGAGGTAACTAGAGAGGAGCATAAACACTGCCAAATTAAGTGTAAAACTGTAATAAGAAAAGCCAAAATGGAGTTTGAAGAACAGCTAGCCAAAAACTCAAAAGGTAATAACAAAATGTTTTTTAAATACGTCAGAAGCAGGAAGCCTGCTAAACAACCAGTGGGGCCCCTGGGCGATAGAGATACAAAAGGAGCACTTAAAGATAATAAAGTCATTGCAGAGAACCTAAATGAATTCTTTGCTTCGGTCTTCATGGCTGAGGACATTAGGGAGATTCCCAAACCTGAGCCGTCTTTTGTAGGTGACAAATCTGAGGAATTGTCACAGATTGAAGTGTCACTAGAGGAGGTTTTGGAACTAATTGATAAACTTAACTGTAACAAGTCACTGGGACCAGATGGCATTCACCCAAGAGTTCTGAAAGAACTCAAATGTGAAATTGCGGAACTATTAACTAGGGTTTGTAACCTGTCCTTTAAATCAGCTTCTGTACCCAATGACTGGAAGAGAGCTAATGTAACGCCAATATTTAAAAAGGGCTCTAGAGGTGATCTCGGCAATTACAGACTGGTAAGTCTAACAGCTGTACCGGGCAAATTAGTTGAAACAATAGTAAAGAATAAAATTGTCAGGCACATAGAAGAACATAAATTGTTGGGCAAAAGTCAACATGGTTTCTGTAAAGGGAAGTCATGTTTTACTAATCTATTAGTGTTCTTTGAAGGGGTCAACAAACATGTGGACAAGGGCGATCCAGTAGACACAGTGTACTTAGATTTCCAGAAAGCCTTTGACAAGGTCCCTCACCAAAGGCTCTTACGTAAATTAAGTTGCCATGGGATAAGAGGGAAGATCCTTTCATGGATTGAGAACTGGTTAAAAGACAGGGAACAAAGGGTAGGAATAAATGGTAAATTTTCAGAATGGAGCGGGGTAACTAGTGGTGTTCCCCAAGGGCCAGTCCTAGGACCAATCCTATTCAACTTATTCATAAATGATTTGGAAGAAGGGGTAAACAGTGAGGTGGCAAAGTTTGCAGATGATACTAAACTGCTCAAGATAGTTAAGACCAAAGCAGACTGCGAAGAACTTCAAAAAGATCTCACAAAACTAAATGATTGGGGGGCAACAAAATGGCAAATGAAATTTAATGTGGATAAATGTAAAGTAATGCACACTGGAAAAAATAACCCCAACTATACATACAATATGATGGGGGCTAATTTAGCTACAACTAATCAGGAAAAAGATCTTGGAGTCATCGTGGATAGTTCTCTGAAGACATCCATGCAGTGTACAGCGGCAGTCAAAAAAGCAAACAGGATGTTAGGAATCATTACAAAATAGATAGAGAATAAGACAGAGAATATCTTATTGCCCTTATACAAATCCATGGTGCGCCCACATCTTGAATACTGCGTACAAATGTGGTCTCCTCATCTTAAAAAGGATATACTGGCATTAGAAAAGGTTCAGAGAAGGGCAACTGAAATGATTAGGGGTTTGGAACGGGTCCCAGATGAGGAGAGATTAAAGAGGCTAGGACTTTTTAGCTTGGAAAACAGGAGACTAAGGGGGGATATGATAGAGATATATAAAATTATGAGTGGTGTGGAGGAAGTGAATAAGGAAAAGTTATTTACTTGTTCTCATAATAGAAGAACTAGGGGCCACCCAATGAAATTAGTGGGCAGCAGGTTTAAAACAAATAAAAGGAAGTTCTTCTTCACACAGCGTACAGTCAACCTGTGGAACTCCTTGCCTGAGGAGGCTGTGAAGGCTAGAACTATAACAGGGTTTAAAAGAGAACTGGATAAATTCATGGAGATGAAGTCCATTAATGGCTATTAACCAGGATGGGTAAGGAATGGTGTCCTTAGCCTCTGTTTGTCAGAGGGGGGTGATGGATGGCAGGAGAGAGATCACTTGATCATTACCTGTTAGGTCCACTCACTCCGGGTCACCTGGCATTGGCCACTGTCAGTGGACAGGATATTGGGCTGGATGGACCTTTGGTCTGACCCAGTACAGCCGTTCTTATGTTTTTATATGTAAAAGGAATATTATGAAGAAAATGCTTAGATGTATTTGTGATTTTTATAAAGCTTAGAGTAAATGTTTTCTTTTTGAAAGTGTCAGAACTAATTAGGATGTTTTCATTTCAGTAACTGCTAGTCAGTAATGGCGAGATTGTCAGCAGTTATCAATCTGGCCTGAGTAAGGGGCAGCATGTAGTTGCATTGTCCAAAAGTAGTGCAGGGATGTTATCGTGCCTCCTGGAGGCTGCTCTCTGCCCCACTCCCATTCTCTCATCTGCAATACAGGTAGGCCACACAGGGAAGTAAGGGGCACCTTGTGCCCCCTTATATCCCTGCACTGGCATAGACAGTGACAATCTTGCCCTCATACTCTACTCTTACACAGGGCCGGCGCTACCATTAGGTGATCCTAGGCGGTCGCCTAGGGCGCTAGGATTTGTGGGGGCGGCATTTCAGGTCCCTCGGCGGCTGCCGGGTCCTTGGCAGCATTCGGTGGCTGCTTCTTCGGCCGGTGGCACTTCGGCGACAGCCTCTCCCACCACCGGGGTCCTCGGTGGCAGCTTCTTCGGCTGCCGGGGTCCTCGGTGGCACTTCGGCGGCAGCCTCTCCCGCCGCCACGGGCAGCAAAAAAGCTGGCGCCGCTCCTGCTCTTACAATAACTATTTTGGGACTAATTCAGATTTGAGTCTAAAGATGGCATAATCCATACCTCCATCTGGGTCTCAGTGTTCATGTTTCCTTTGGGAGAAGCAGCTGCAGCAGGGAATCGCCCTGCCTGGGGTCCAGGGGGCGGCGGCTGCTGCTCCCTCCCTGGCAAACAGCTGATCGGGAGCAGGGAGAGAGAGTGAGAGGAGGAGGGGCGAATGCACAACACACTGGGGGAAGAGGCGGGGAGGGGGAGCTTTGCTGCCATGCAACAGCAGGACAGATCCCCGGGCAAAGCAGCAGAGAAGAGGCCAGGCCGGGGCCCCTTTGGAGCGTGGGCCCGGTGCCACTGGACCCGGTGGCTCCATGGTAAATCCGCCACTGGCTCTAAACCTGGCTACGCCACTGGTGCAGGAGGTCAGACTAGATCATAATGGTCCCTTCTGACCTTAAAGTCTATGAGTCTGTTTGAGTTTCAGGAATGCAAAATGAGGATATCCTAGCTAAACTTCTGTTTTCTTTAACCTCTCCATCGGCATTTTCATTCTTCTAAACTACACATGTGGTTGAAGGAAGATAAAATGTGAAAACCTGCCCTACTGGTCTAACAGATTTGTAAATGACACTTTAAAAGGCTCAGAGCCAATGTTTACCCTCTAGTAGGCACATGCAATTCTTATCAAGTTCAGTGGGAGCTTGTAGATGTCTATTTGCCTCTATTCCTGAATTTGGCTCACCAGCATGGAAAAAAGTACACATTACAATCTTCAGAGGAAAAGGATACATGACACATCCTTGGTACTTTATATCAAATTATTATGTAGTCAATGCCATCCATGTGCTGTGCACTGTATACAAATAGAAGAACATATAGGGTCAGATCTTCAGCTGTTATCAATTGTCACAGCTCCATTAAAGTCAGTGCAGCTGTGACAGTTGACACTAGTTGAGGATCTGCCATCTGCTCTCTCCCTCAAAGAGCCTGCAACTGAAATCAGACCCAGAGACAACAAAGCAACTGACAATTCAAACTGAAAGTGAAGCTAATACCTGGGTGAAATCATTGATGAGAGGGTTGATGGAAGAGCGAGATTTGGAGGAATAGGGGGAAGTCACTTGCCATACAAGAGATAGGCATTTCCAAAAATAAAGGACCACAAGGGAGAACCCTAGAGCCCCAGTAATTCCCTTTTGGCCATAATTGCCCAATGCAGTATATACTCTACTGCTTTGCAGCAGTTACTGTATATCTGCCCTCAGCACTCAGAGGGTAGGTCTACATTGCAATGTAAACCTGGGTTCAGGCTCAAGCCTAACCCCCCCAACCCACACACACACACAACCAAGGGCTCAGATCCAGGGTGGACCCTGCAGGGCTTCTGGGCCTGAGCCCAGGTCAAGTCTTAACCCAGGGTTTGAACCCTATTGCTTCTCAGTGTAGCCATAGCCTTGCTTGATTCAGGTACTGGGAGTCCTCCACAAAGTATCCCACAATCCCATGGGCCAACTTCCTTTGTCCTCTCAATCCCAAGAATCTTGAATCTTGCCATACAAGAGATAGGCATAGGTTGAAAACAGACGCAACCACCCTTGATGTACCACAGGAGCTTAGTGAGTCAGTGTTAACCCTTCCATTGTCTTCTGACCATGGAGCTGCAAACACACCATCAGAGAGCTTTCTGTGTTTTGCAAAGCCTGCCGCTTCATGGTCATGGGTACACAGCCTGATTTTGGTGACTCTCTAGTGCAAGGATAGCAAAACTGTGGACTTCAGTAAAAGTATCAGGTATGACCATATATACCAGCAGAGAGCGAAGAAGCTGGTGTCTCCGCAAATTTACCAGACCAGTGACCAATACAGGGAACAGATTAAATGGCTCAACAGTGAGTATCAGAAAACAAGGAACCAGAACCGCACCTTAGGCAATTCATCAGAATCGTGCCTGTTTTATGAGGAGTTTGACCAGGTGCTGGACACCGCACCCAGCATGGAGAAAACCATGGTGCATGATGATCTAGTCAGTCAGAATGGTGCCCAGGTGGGCCACAATGCAGCCAGGGGACTGATGGGAGCTAGTGGCAGGCACTGAGTGGGGACAATGAAGACACTGTGGGCTTTGGAGCAGCAGCAGCACATTCTGGATCCATTCTTGGAGGAGCTGAGGCACCCCCTGGGGAACAGCCTACTGCGAAGCCCTCAGCAGACACAGATGGAACAGAAGCTGTCCCTAAGCCCAGTAAGTTTCTGGCTCAATTTTAGTGTTTATTGATACACTAATGGGAGGGATTTCCTCTTTTTGAACCAATGCAGAAGTTATGAGATGCCCTGGCTAGCAGTGTGTGTCTGCTAATGTTGGATTGTGTGCCAGTGGGATGGCTTCCCCTCTCCCCAACCACATGGAGTTCAAAATGGCGACCAGGACATGCAAACAGTATAGAACACCTTTTAAAGTGTGTTTTTACTGCAAAGGTACACATTTGTGCTAGGGCTATTCCTGTTTCTGAAAAATAACCTTATATTGCCATGCCTGTAAGCATGCTGCTCTGTAACCATTCTGCCATCTATCGAGCCACCTGGAAACAGTGAACTCTGTGTACGTTTGGGGAAATGTGTTCCTTTCACAAACATAGTCCATTGAAGGTAGAGGTAGTCCATGCAGTCCAAAATAATTTGTCCCAAATATAACTGCTGTTTGAAATTTTGTCCAGAAATGTGCCGGAGAAGGCTGTGGAGTTTTGCATGTAGTCATAACAGGCTAAGCCATGTGGAAGCTAACGCAGCATCCTGTTGATTCCCTCATGAATTCTGACCTTATACTGGGTGTTGATAGCTGCAAACTTTTCCTAAGGCAGGAACTCCACATAGGTAGGGTATATTTGGGGTAAGGGTGTATTTTCCAGGCCCACTTCAGTAGCTGACCAGCTCACACCATTCATAGATGTGCTGTTCAATCACTACACATTTGAATACTTCATTGCATAAACCAGCAGTTTGGAATAACATCACCCTTTGCCAGTCAGGCACCACAAGAACTGTTACATCCTCCAAAATGTGGAAGGCCTGAAATCCTAGAAAAAAACTGATGGATGCCTCCACCTCTCTTCTACAGCACCACATGCATGGCAAATGGGGACAGAATGGAAAGTAGAAGCAATGGCTGGGGACATGCCATGGTAGGGGGTTTCTGTCTTATACATGGTTTCACTGTTTGTACTTGTTCATGCAGTTCATTTAAATTGGATTTTTTTCCTGCAAAGTCCTGTTACTGATCTTTTTGATGTGGTAATGGCAGGGGGCCTGCCTGGTAATGGGTGAATGTTGTGCTCTTATAATTCATGTTTATAAAAAAAGGTTTTTAATTAATCAAGAAAGTTTATTTCTCTCTCTCACTACTTCACACCACATGATGTGTATTCAAAATAAGAACGGTAAACACATGATCAGGGACAATTAAGAGTTAGTATGCAAAGACTATCCCTCATATAGTTATGTATAGCAATTCATGCTTCAATCTCTTCCTTATATAGAATCATAAGACTGGAAGGGACTTCAAGATGTCATTTAGTCTGGTCCCCTGCACTCATGGCAGGACTCAGTATTATCTTAGACCATCCCTGACAGGTGTTTGTCTAACCTGCTCTTAAAAATCTCCAAGTCCTCTGCTTTGGATGATTTTGTTGTTTTTTAAAAGCCTCATCCACCTTTTCTTCCTGGTTTGGTGGTCTGTAGTAGACCCCTGCCATGACATTACCCTTGTTTTTTACCCCGTTTATCCTTACCCAGAGACTTTCAACAAGTTTGTCTCCTATTTCCATCTCAACCTCAGTCCAAGTGTATACATATATATAAGGCAACACCTCCTCCCTTTTTTCCCTGCCTGTCCTTCCTGAGCAAGTTCTACCCTTCTATACCAATATTCCAGTCACGCGTATTATCCCACCAGGTCTCTGTGATGCCAACTATGTCATAGTTGTGTTTATTTACTAGCATTTTGAGTTCTTCCTGCTTATTCCCCATACTTCTCACATTAGTTATACAGATATCTAAGATACTGATTTGATTTCCCCCTCCAGTTCTGTCTTGTCTCTCCTTTTTTCCCTGCTATAACAGACCATGCTCCTCCCAAATTCTGACCCTTCTCCCAGGTCTCCATGTTTTTGACTTACCTGTGGGCTTTGGTCACCTTCTCCCTTCGAACCTAGTTTAAAGCCCTCCTCACTAGATTAGCCAGTCTGTATCCAAATATGCTCTTCCCCTTCCTTGATAGGTGGACCCCATCTCTGCTTAGCCGTCCTTCTTTAATCCATACTGTGAATAACCCTCCTCCCCGCATTTCATGTAATCCATAAGTACATTGCATGGCACTAAAATGCCACACCACTCCCCAAGCAGGCACCCTCTACAATCAATGATCCCCCACAAGCCATCCATAAAAGTACTATTCCCCCTTTTCCATTGTGCCATGCAAGTCCATAATTTGGGACCACAAATCATCCCTGACTTCTATTGCTGGGCCGCATCCTGCGTGATAGGTGCACATTCTGGCTGAGTGTACCAATTCAGCGGCCCCTCGCTGTCCTAGGTCCATTAAGGGGGAAATAGCTCATCTCTGGCTTCACAAAGATTGTGAAGAGCATAGCAAGCCACAGTCATTCAGACAGCACTGATGACACTGGCATCCAAACAGGTCTGTAAAACTCCTTGAATGGGATTTCAATCTGCCAAATGCACATGAGTGTAATTAGACTGTCTTTTTCCAGGGCTCTGAAATCAGGGGACAGTTTTTAAAGCCAAGGCAAAAGGAGGTAGGTAGGGTCCCTCAGAATAATGGTGGGGAAAGTAACTATCATAAATGTAATGTCATTTGGTGGGAATAGTGTCCCAGCCTGTCCATCATGAACTCTTCTAGTGCAACCCCCATTGACATTCATAAATCGCCTTCTGTGCTCTGAGGGCCTGCATAACAATGGAGTAGTACCCTTTGTGGTTTGTTCTAATTGAGGAGGGCAAACCATGGGCACAAGTTCCATCAATGGCCCCTGCCACTTTGGGGTAAACCACTCACCTGATTGCTTCCGAAACCTCCACAACCACTTGACCCACAGTTGACTAAATGGACCTGTACCTGTCTGGGGTAGCCAGCTTCTGCATGGCTATAGCAACCCATTTCTGGACTGGCAGGGGTGGCTTGATGCGTATCTTTATGCTGGAGGGTCAGGACAAGCTACTCAAAGTTCTAGAAATGTGGCCTCCTTCATGCAAAAGTTCTGGATCCATTGCTGGTTGTCATAGGTCTGCATGACTGTGATTTCTCCAGTCTGCTTGTGGCCCAGCTCCAAAAGCACTGGTCTAGGTAGGGGGCATGAGAGGTTATACCAAATGTAGTGAGAAGCATCAGCCAGTTCATCTGTCATGCCTAGGTGGTGGTACTCCTCTTGAAGCGACAAAGGGTCCTGTGGCACCTTATAGACTAACAGAGGTATTGGAGCATAAGCTTTCGTGAGTGAATACCCACTTCATCTTGCTCCATCATAAGCTGTGATGTGCCTTTGGTGGGTCAGAAAATGATGCTGAAACATCCACCAGTGTCTCATGGAAGCTCTGTCCATTTCCTGACACAAATGAAAGTGCAAGCAAGAGAAACTCTTCAAAAAGTGCCTCCTCCATGTTGCTGGTGCCAGTAGCTGGGAGCACACAGACCAAAATGACAGCTCAGCAGAATGTGTTGGCAGGCTGTTCAAACTTCCTGTAATGTGCTAGGTGGACAGGCAAGATGTTCCACAGTGCAGCGTGGTGAAAAAGCTAGAGCGGACACATTTTGGATGGGCTCTAAGGAATCTGGAATCTGGTTGGTTTGACTCAGGTCTGCATGCTGCAGTGTGGATGCAAGAGCCCCAGGCTTGAGTCCAGGTTAGAAAATTCTTAACCTAGGGTTAACAATCAGGGTGGACACTCAATCCCTGGGTTCTCAAACCCAGGGTCAGCTGACTCAAGTCTCTCTAACCCCGGGCTTACATTACAGTGTAGATATTCCCAGAGTTGCAGCGGCTAGCCGAGATCCACTAGCTTGGACAGAGTTAGATGTGGCAGCCTACTTGGACCTTGCATCTCAGCAGCTGCAATCATCTCACAGTGGGATGTTGTGAGCCTCACTGTGCGGTGTCCTTACTTAACCCTCGGCCATACTCCTGTTCCAACCACTAGTGACATTTTATATTTTACTTACCCTGTATCCCCTTGCAGTTTGTTGGATATATTCTTCTGCAGTCCATACTCAGAACTGCTACGCTCAGTACTGCTTCTGCGGTACATGCTCAGAGCTGCTGTGAGCAGTTGAATAGCTGAACTGTTTTACCCCAGTGGCTGGTAAAATGTATATAATCCTGTATATATAACAGTTTGTTAAAGTTTTTAAAGTACTTTGGGAGGATTGAGCATGGAAGACACTACAGGAATGTAAGATATTACTGTAAAACATTATTTAAGACATTAGAAGCCTACTACGTGCCTTTGTTTTATTATTAAAGGTCATTTGAAATAATTTTCATCTATGGTATTCAGGTGCAATATTTGCAAAAATCCTATAGTGGTGTTCTCTTTTTACTTTTATAATAAAACATCATCCAAAGCTCTATAACCATGGGGAGAAAAGCACCATATGAATAAGAACTAAGCCCTCCAGTAAAGAATTTCAAAATTCAGTCTTCATAATAACACCTAAAAGTGTTGAATCATTCATAGTGTGTAATTAATACATCCTGTTTTCTGCTTCTTCCAAGAATGTAAGAATTGCAAAATCACTCAGAACAATTACAATACATGCAGTGCTGTTAATCGTGAATAGCATTTAGTTTGAAATAATTTATTTCCGCCTCCAAAAGGGCTTATCTTGTTATTTGTCAATCCTGTAAAATTCTGTGCAGTACCTCCCAGTATTGTTCATGTTTTGCAAAGATTGTGCATGTTTTCCAACCCCGTGAGTATTATTAAAGTTCATCTAATAAGATTGATGTAAGCAGGGTCTGAATCAGCTCTCCTCTGACATCTAGTGATAAACTGGGGGAAAAGACTTCAGGAGCAAACTGTATTTGCACGGGCACATGAACCCAGCAGACAGAGCTCCTTTGCCAAAGTGATCAGTTTTGGCTTCCAATTCACTTTAGTACACTATACCCAGATGTACAGACTAAACTGGGAGGAGTGGTTGATACGCTGGAGGGTAGGGACAGGATACAGAGGGACCTAGACAAATTAGAGGATTGGGCCAAAAGAAATCTGATGAGGTTCAACAAGGACAAGTGCAGAGTCCTGCACTTAGGACGCAAGAATCCCATGCACTGCTACAGACTAGGGACCGAATGGCTGGGCAGCAGTTCTGCAGAAAAGGACCTAGGGGTTACGGTGGACGAAAAGCTGAATATGAGTCAACAGTGTGCCCTTGTTGCCAAGAAGGCTAACGGCATTTTGGGCTGTATAAGTAGGGGCATTTCCAGCAGATCGAGGGACGTGATTATTCCCCTCTATTCGGCACTGGTGAGGCCTCATTTGGAGTACTGTGTCCAGTTTTGGGCCCCACGCTACAAGAAGGATGTGGATAAATTGGAAAGAGTCCAACGGAGGGCAACAAAAATGATTAGGGGGCTCGAGCACATGACTTATGAGGAGAGGCTGAGGGAACTGGGATTGTTTAGCCTGCAGAAGAGAAGAATGAGGGGGGATTTGATAGCTGCTTTCAACTACCTGAAAGGGGGTTCCAAAGAGGATGGATCTAGACTGTTCTCAGTGGTAGAAGATGACAGAACAAGGAGTAATGGTCTCAAGTTGCAGAGGGGGAGGTTTAGGTTGGATATTAGGAAAAACTTTTTCACTAGTAGGGTGGTGAAGCACTGGAATGGGTTACCTAGGGAGGTGGTGGAATCTCCTTCCTTAGATGTTTTTAAGGTCAGGCTTGACAAAGCCCTGGCTGGGATGATCTAATTGGGTTTGGTCCTGCTTTGAGCAGGGGGTTGGACTAGATGACCTCCTGAGGTCCCTTCCAACCCTGAGATTCTATGATTCTATGATTCTTTTCTTAACCTGTGTATTATATAATTTTTCAACATTAGCCTTAATAAAATTTTTAATTTGAATGCTGGGTTAATGAAATGTTATCCTTATTGTATGAGTAAAAGGCAGCAGAACTGTACCTAGCATTCCCTGACTGAGGGTGTCAACCTAACTTGAACCTCACTTGCTAAGTAGGGGGTAGAGATGCCAAATCCTAGTGAAGATGAGAAGATGGGTGGATGTTTGTTCATTCCTACCCTGGCTGAGTGGACTCTGCCTAAAGTATCCTAGACTCTGTTTGGCCCTAAAGTCAGGGCCAATTGGAGTCAATGAGAGTCCTTGTTTCTGTTTGGTGATTAGTAGAGTTAAAATTGCTGATGAGCAGGGCTAGGGAGTAAGTCTTAGACCTGGTGGGGGGCAGTGTTGCATGGAAATAAAATGCAGAGACTGGCCTAGCAGTGAGGTTCCCCACTACCCAGCGGAATCTCTAAGAGCGGAAATCATGCAGAAGAAGAACTGGTAGAACCTCAGAAGGTGGCATCGTGGAAGTGGCAGTGAGCAGCAATAATAGCGGCAGAGGGGCCAGTGAGCAGCAGGTGGTGGCAAAGATGGCAGCAGCAGCAATAAGCTGGTTGAAGAGGTGGCAGTAGCAGCAGAGGCTCTGCTCTGAATTCCCCCTCCTTTTTCACGGGTGTGAGGGGAACCCACATGACTGCACCTCTGCACTCTGGGTCTTTGCTGACCAATGGCAACTGCCTCTGAGTGGGGTGCAGTGGAGGGAAAGGGGAGTGGAATGTTAAAGGGACATTCATTTGTCAGACATTCACTGGGAAACTGAGGCAAAGGACACTGCCCAGCATGCTGTGGGGCAGGGCCGGCGCTTCCACTAGGCGACCCTAGGCGGTCGCCTAGGGTGGCAGGATTTGGGGGTGTGGCATTTTGCTGCGCTCGGCAGCATTTTGGTGGCGACTCCCTGGTGGCGATTCGGCGGCAAGAAAAGTGGCCGCCGAAACGCCGCCAAGAACGCAGCTTCATAGGAGCTGCCGCCGAAGTGCCGAGTGCTGCCGCCTAGGGTGACAAAAACCCTGGCGCCGCTACTACTGTGGGGTGGAGGTTGACTTATGGTTCCATGCTTATGAATCGTGGTTGTGGTGTTTTCCCAAATTAATGCTGAGTTCCCTTTCCCTTTTAATAAGTTTTCTTCTGGTAGCACAGACTCAGTGCTTGTGAGTGGGGAAGTATTGCCCCTCAGAGGCACCCAGAGCTGGTGTTTAATTTTCCCCAATTACTGGGTGGGGGCTGAGGCCAGTTCTATTTTTGTGTTAAGAGGAATCCCTAGATAGTGGACCCAGCCCTTGTTGCTGCTGACACCACCTGACAGAGGTTACATATGTATGTACTATATATGGACAGCTTTTTATCCAGAAATATTTCAGAAATTGAACATTCATATATTCTGTCAAAATAGTTACAAAGCCAGTCACTCTACCGTTCCTTATTTCTTTATATATTAAAATATTTTCAATGTTTTTTCAAGAAGCCTTAGAAGTCTTAGTGAGGCACATTTGATAGTGAGACAGGAAACATGAACCTAGTAGCTCCATATTAGAGAAAGGGATACTATTGACTTACTGATGTCCATCCAGGGAGTCAGAGTCCAGACTAGAAGTCAGGAAATTCCAGATTTCCAGTCCTGTCCTTAGACCATCCATCCAATTCTATATAGCCTGCATCACAGTGATACGTAAGTGCCTGAAGCTATGTTGTTGTTTTCATGCCTGAGGAGAAAATATAGATCATGGACCAGATTCTAATCTTGGTCACAGAATAAACTAGTAAAACCAGAATAATCCATTGATTTCAGTGAGATTGCCCCTTATTTAGACCAGTACAAATAAGATCAAATTCTGGCCCTATTTTGTTTATTTTTAGAGGTATATAAAATCATGAGTGGTGTGGAGAAAGTGAATAAGGAAAAGTTATTTACTTGTTCCCATAACACAAGAACTAGGGGCCACCAAATGAAATTAATGAGCAGCAGGTTTAAAACAAAAGGAAGTTCTTCACACAGAGCAGTCAACCTGTGGAACGCCTTGCCTGAGGAGGTTGTGAAGGCTAGGACTATAACAGGGTTTAAAAGAGAACTGGATAAATTCATGGAGGTTAAGTCCATTAATGGCTATTAGCCAGGATGGGTAAGGAATGGTGTCCCTAACCTCTGTTTGTCAGAGGGTGGTGATGGAGGGCAGGAGAGAGATCACTTGATGATTACCTGTTAGGTTCACTCCCTCTGGGGCACCCAGCATTGGCCACTGTTGGTAGACAGGATACTGGGCTGGATGGACCTTTGGTCTGACCCAGTATGGCCGTTTTTATGTTCTAAGAGAGAAATATAGTGAATAGACATGTAGGGCTAGAAGGGACCCTGAGTGGTCATCTAATTTAGCCCTTGTGCTGAGGCAGGATCATGTATACCTAGACCAACCTTGACAGGTATGTCTAATCTGTTCTAAAAACCCCAAATGGTGGGGACTCCACAACCTTCTTTGGTAACCTATTCTAGCACTTAACTATTCTGATAGTTTGAAAGTTTTCCCTACTATCTAACGTAATTGATGTTGCTGCATATTAAGCCAATTATTTCTGTCGTCCTTTCAGTAATACAGTTGATCACCATTCTGTTTATAACCCCCTTTAACATAGTTGAAGATTTCTGAGGTCCCTTCTGTCTTCCTTTGTCAAGACTAAACATGACCAGTTTTTTAACCTTTCCTCATAGATCAGGTTTTCTAAACCTTTTATCAGTTTTTTTTGCTGTGCACTCTCTCCAATTTGTCCCAGTGTGGTGCCCAGAACTGGACGCAATAATCCAGCTGAGGCCTCACCAGTGCCGAGTAGACCAGGACAATTACCTCCTTTGACTTTTGTACAACACTTCTGTACATACTCCTCAGAATGATATTTGCATTTTTTTTCAGCTGCATCACATTGTTGAATCATATTCAATTTGTGATCCGCTATAAACCCCAGATCCTTTTCTGCAGTACTACTTCCTAGCCAGTTATTCCCCATTTTGTAATTGTACATTTTGATTTTTCCTTCCTAAGTCTTGTACTTTGCACTTGTCCTTATTGAATTTCATCTGGTTGTTTTCAGACAAAATCTCCAATTTTGCAGTCATTTTGAACTCTAATCCTGTTCCCCAAGTGCTTGCAACCCCTCCCAGCTTCATATCCTCCACAAATATTTTATAAGCATACTCTCCACTCCATTATACAAGTCATTAATGAAAATATTGATTATTACTGCCCCCAAGACAGACACCTGTGGGACCCAATAGATACGTCCTCCCAGTTTGACAGCAAACCATTGATAACTATTCTTTGAGTGTGTGTTTTTCAGCCAATTGCGTATCCATCTTATAGTAATGTCATCTAAAATATGTTTCCCTAGTGAGAATGTCATGTGTGACTGACTGTGAAATGTGTCTATTGTTTCCCTCTTATCCACTAGGCCAGTAGTCCCATCAAAGTAATGCCAATCAATGAGTTTTCTGGAAAATAGATCTGGTCAAACTTGATTTTTTTTGGATGAGATTACAAGTTTGATAAGGTAATAATGTTGATATAACATACTTAGAATTCTGAGGCATTTAATTTGGTACCACATGGCATTTTGATTAAAAATTAGAAAAACACAAAATTAATATTTGTGGTGTTACAACTACACATATCCTTACAAGTCTAACACCTCTCTTGAACAGTAATAACAACAACAAAGCTGTGTTGGGGGAGAGTAATCTGTTTGCAGGTTTTGCATCTGTTCTGGCAGGATCTGGTGCTACTTGGAGTTGGCTTGTCTTGGTCTGCGGGGAGCTTGCATCTGATGAGATTAGCAAATTGGGGCATTGCTTCAAGGCAAGAACAGTGGGTTCAGAAATGATTTCTTCAGGATGTGATCCCCATCAGGTATGGGTTGTAATTGTTTGATACCTTGTACGGGGTCTAATGTGGGATGGTAGGTGACAACTAGGGGATGTGTGGTCAGTGTTTTTCTTTTCTGTATTGAACCAGGTTCTTCCAGGGTATTTGTGTGGCCTATTCCATGAAATAATCTACTTCTCTGATGGAGTGCTCTTGTTTAGTGAGGGCAGTTTTAAGTGTGTTTATGTGTGTATCCTGAACTTTCTCTTTGGACCATATTCTGTGGTATTTGAGTGCCTAGCTGTCGATAACAGATTTTTGGTGTGTCAGATCTGTGGAGGTTATTTATAGGGTTCCAGTGTTGAAGCTGATTGTGTTGTCTAGGAAGCTGATACTTCTAAAGAGTCTAATGAAGAATGGGTGGTGATTGAAGTTGTGGTGGAAATCTGAGGGAGTTTAGGTCATTGGTCCAGAGAACTCAAAATGTAATTATAAATGAGGATTCATTGAGTGGTTATGTTTCTAATGGGGTCCTTCAGGGATTGGTTCTTGGCCCTTTGCTATTTAACATTTTTATCAGTGACCTGGAAGAAAACATAGTCATCACTGATAAAGTTTGCAGATGACACAAAGATTGGTGGAGTGGGGGACAGGTCACTGATACAGAATGGACTTTATCTCTTCATAAGCTGGGCGCAAGGAAACTGTATATATTAATACAGCCAAAAGTAAAGGCCATGCTTACAGGATGGGGGACTCCATCCTGGGAAGCAGTGACTTGGAGGTCATGGGGAATATTCAAATGAACATGAGCTCCCAGTGTAATGTGGTGGCCTGAAGGGCTAATGTGATTCTTGGATGTATAAATGGGAATATTGAGTAGAAGAAGGGAGTAGAGCTGGTAACTACATTATTTTTTGCTTCAGGCAGCAAACGAAAAATCAGGGGAAATATTTGGTTTGGTTCCGAAACTGTTCAGAATTTGTCAGCAAATGGGAAAAGTCTTTTTTGGGACTGGGGGCTGGAGGTTAGGGGAAGAGAGAGAAACACTTGCCTGTATGACCTTTATCCTGTGAAAGTGCCTTTATAACCTTTAGCCCGGTGGATAGGGCACTTGCCTCCAATGTGGGAGACCCAGCTTTGAATCCCTACTATGGAGCAGGGACTTGAATTTGTGAAGATAACATGCCCTTTTCCTTCCCTCCTTACCTGTGACCCTCCACTCCCAAATGCGGCATGCGTGATTCTCACCCCTGCTTTTCTCACCAAGCCTGTGATACCATCTTTCCCTCCCACCTTGTGAGCAAAATCTGATCTCAACTCTTCAAACCACAGTCTCTCTTCTTCAGAGCAACACTTCCTTTACTACTCCCTCCTCTTACCTTTAGAAGGGGTGGATTGGGGGCTGCCTTGTTCTGGTCTGGTGTTTCTGTACCTTTTATCTCGCTTTCATGCCTTGGGATGACACAGTGAACATTTAGAAATGGTGCTTCATAATATCTAGAATAAGTTGCCATAAGTCAGTAGCAACTCATTTATTTGTATTTGAAATCCAGTTGCACAGTCTTTCTCCCTCAGCTTCATGTCTTGAGAAACTATTCCTGCCTTGGCAAGTATGCTGGCAATATATCCATGCTGGCTCTTAGTCTCTATGCCTTGGTTTCTCCATATGTAAAATGGGCATAATATTTACCTACTCTATGTCACAGGGACAGAACCTTAAGTTAGTCACTTTTATAATTATTAATCATAAATATCTAAAGTTCTTTTTTAAGCCAACAGTACAACTTAAGTTGTACAACTAAGAACAGTTCAAGAGAACTCTTTGTTGATGATGAATCACATACGCAAAAGTGGCAAAAATTGAAAAATAAAAAGTTAAATATTTAGCTTTGAATCCAGCTTCTGATTTTTAACATGGCAATAAAATTGCACTAGTTTTCCTCTGCAGTTTTGATTGTTATATTTTGAAATTTCTGACATTAGGAAAACGCAGGAGGTAACTGTGACGGTGTACCCCATAAAGCTTTAGGGGGAGAGGCTTATAAACGTATACATGATGTAACTGGAATATGTTTTATGCTACATGTGCCATGTAACATATCTCTGTGAAAGTTATGACCTACTGAATTTATTCCTCCTGTTTGTACGCATGTATCATTGTTGTAGCTGGAGTTATGAAGATTGGTTTTATATTTGCTGGTTTTGTACATAGCCTTTGTAAGTGCCTGGGATCGTGTTTGGAGGAAAGAATGTGCAAGTTAAGTACAAGCACTTAACAGACAAAAGAAGTTGCAGACCCCAATCCACATCTGGGCCTGGTCAGGAATGCAACTGGTTGGTCTGGTTACCGAGGGGTGCATGGACATGTGACTGGCCCATGTGATCCCAAAACTCCATGGTAACATGATGTTACACAGGGAGTGGAAAAAGACTATAAAAGTCCTTGGGAGACCCTTCCATTTTGTCTTCAGCTGGCTAAAGAGAGAGACTCTCCACCCTCCCAAGGACACACCTGAAAAGAGACTGAACAAAGGACAAAGACAATAGTGGGGTGAGTGATTGCTGGACCCAGGCTAAGAGGAAGATAGCCTGTTTACTGGACCTAGTGAGGTTGTTATCTGTACACAGGGTGATTAGACATAGAACTGCGTGTTCTATTTTATTTTATTTGGTAATTCACTTTGTTCTGTCTGTCACTACTTGGAATCACTTAAATCCTACTTTCTGTACTTATTAAAATCACTTTTTACTTATTAAGTTGCCTGGAGTATGAGTTGTTACCTGGGGAAGGCAAACAGCTGTGCATATCTTTCTATCTTTGAAATAGAAGGCGAACTATTTGAGTTTGCCCTGTATAAGCTTTATACAGGGTAAAACAGATTTATTAAGGGTGTGAACCTCTTTGGGAGTTGGGCACCTGGGTGTCAAAGGCAAGAGCGCTTCCAGGAGCCTTACAGTTGTTCCTGGACTTGGTTCGGACCTGGGTCTGTGTTTGCAGCAGATCAGTTGAATCTGGCTCAAAGCAGACAGGATTCGGGAGTCCCAAGCTGGAAAAGGCCTGGAAGCAGGGGCAGAAGTAGCCTTGGCACACCAGGTGGCAGCACCAAGCAGGTCTCTGTGATCCCAACCTGTCACAGTAACACAGTTGTATATTTATGAGAAATATGAAAAGAAGGGATCTGACTGCAAGTACATATCCCACTGAGCCAGAACTTACTGTGTTCGTCCTTTCTTTCAGATTGGTCTTTTTGTAACATCAAAAAACAGTGGTGAAGGAAATTAAAGTAGTTATACTTAATGCATTCTTCACTGAAATCCCAAGTATAGAAACTGCTCTTACTTAAATTAACACAGGACAGTTCAATATTGCCACCAGAACAACTAACAGAAAATTGTTTGCAATTTAGCTATTATGTAACATCTTTAGTGTCAGAGAAATTAGTTATACATGAGGCTGAATTTTTGCTGCAACTGTCACAAGAATCATACGACTACGGCTTTCATATTTTTAAAAATGTATACTTGACTGTTAACATTTCTGTGTATGAATGAGTTAGTGAGTAGAAGTGATGTTAAATGGTTGAAAAAATTTGACTGAAGCCTTGAGAGCTGCAAAATTAAAAACATCAGTTGCATGGAAGACTAGTAACGAACAGATGTTTAATGGCAACACTGAAGTGGCCCAAATGATTTAGAACAGTGGACTCACTGAGAATGGGCTCTGCAAAATATTTGGACTGAAAGTCAAACCTAAAGTTTCATGAATTTTGGGGTAGTGGAAAAGAGGCAGGTCAGAAAGCAGAAACTTGCCCATTTCATTATAGACCCTGGGAAGACTTGCAGGATCTTCTTGGAGTTTTGGATTTTAGGAAAACCAAACTTCCATCAAACCACACAAAGTGAGAACCCCTGTACTCTGAACTCAATAGTTTTGGGCTTCCTAGAAAGAAGAGTCCTTGTGGCACCTTATAGACTAACAAATTTATTTAGGCATAAGCTTTCGTGGGCTAAAACCCACTTCATCAGATGCATGAAGTAGAAAATACAGTAGGAAGATATATATATTTGCCTTACCAAGTGGGGGGGTCGAGACAATTCAATTAAAGTGGGCTATTATCAACAGGATGAAAAAATCACTTTTGTAGTGGTAATCAAGGTGGCTCATTTCAAACAGTTGTCTTGACTCCCCCACTTGGTAAGGCAGCTCCCATCTTTTCATGTACTGCTATATATATCTTTCTACTGTATTTTCCACTCCATGCATCTGATGAAGTGGGTTTTAGCCCATGAAAGCTTCTGCCTAAATACATTTGTTAGTCTATAAGGTGGTGCCACAAGGACTCCTCGTTGTTTTTGCTGATACAGACTAACACGGCTACCACTTTGAAACTAGAAAGAGGAGTAAATCAGAATTGGCATATTTCTCCAGTGAGCTGTTCAAGGCACCATGAGGCTCTCTTTCCTTTGGGTAAAGGAGAGCCTCTCAATGAAATCTGAAACTTGGGTTAACAAAAGATGGCTCCAGAACAGTAAACTGTTCAAACCATTTTTGTGATACCACAGCACATGAGTTGTTCTTGATGCTTGGATCATAAAAATGAATATGGAAATTATTTGGGAATAATTGCCTGAGATTTTTACCTTTCTTATGATATTTTATGATCTCTTCTCCTCCCTCCCCCGTGTCACCATGAACCTAGAAGTTTCCTTGTGACTCCTCCTAAAATTTTATCTTGGGCAGAGAAGGAAGATAAGACTCAGGGTGTCTGGATGGGAGGAAGAGGGCTGCAATCTGAGTAAAAGAAAGGCAGGAGAGAATAGCAATAAAAACAGACTCAAATGAAGGAGTAAATTTTCAGTGGTTGGTTAGAATAAGGCAATTTAACTAAACTACCCTTCAGTCCAATGTACCGCTCATTTTAAACCGGCCAGTAAATAAGTAACCATGCATTTAAGCAATCTGGCAATTATATGTAGTTGTACAATCCTAAAAACAATTAGATCATACCAAAACAATTACAGTAAAAAGTTACTGCAGCATAAAAAGAGTTTGTCAGCCGGTGGATACAATACAAGCAATTTACTTAGCAATTATCATAACAAATATGGTGATTTTCCCAGTCTTTTACTAGATGTGTCAAAGTGAAAGCTTGCCTTTATCTACAGCACTGGGAATAGCAAAGGAGGCTAATGCTCTAGTTTTAAACTTCAAGAAACCTAGTTTCAAATCTTGTTTAACATATTGACATGTGGTAATTGCCCAGTATTTGCAAAAGATTTACTGTATAGTCTTGTAATGTCTTATGTAACATCATTTAGTTAATCTTAAAAAATAGAATCACAAGCCTGTGATAAATCATAAGCTTCTGATAAATCTTGAAATAACTAATGACTGTGTCACTTCATGACTGTAGGTCACAAGAAACAAAATGGTCTCGATAATATCTTACAGCAGTCATCTTTACTTTTTAGGCTTATAGGAGATGTCTAGGAGGTCAGGCTGGTCAAATCATTCATTGTAGATTTAGCCCTTTTATCTGTTCATGAATCCCTCTCAGACCAATTTTGATTTCTGTATGTGTTATTTTTAACTACTTACTAAAGAGCCTGGCAAACACTTTTCAGAAGATATTTAAAAAATAGGAAAGAAAGGTTAGGAATAAATGGTCAGTTTTTAGAATGGAGGGAGGTAAATAGTGGTGTCCCCCAAGGGTCTCTACTGGGAACAGTGCTGTTCAACATATTCATAAATGATCTGGAAAAAGGGGTGAACAGTGAGGTGGCAAAATGTACAGATGATACAAAACTACTCAAGATAGTTAAGTCCAAAGCAGACTGTGAAGAGTTACAAAGGGATCTCACAAAATTGGGTGATTGGGCAACAAAATGGCAGATGACATTTAATGTTGATAAATGCAAAGTAATGCACATTGAAAAACATAATCCCAACTATACATATAAAATGAAGGGGTCTAAATTAGCTCATCACTCAAGAAAGAGATCTTGAAGTCATTGTGGATAGTTCTCTGAAAACATCCACTCGATGTGCAGCAGCAGTCAACAAAGTGAACATAATGTTGGGAATCATTAAGAAAGGGATAGATAATAAGACAGAAAATATCATATTGCCTCTATATAAATCCATGGTGTGCCCACATCTTGAATACTGCGTGCAGATGTGGTCGCCCCATCTCAAAAAAGATATATTGGAATTGGAAAAGGCACAGAAAAGGGCAACAAAAACGATTAGGGATATGGAACAGCTTCTGTATGAAGAGAGATTAGTAAGTCTGGGACTTTTCAGCTTGGAAAAGAGAATACTCTGTGGGGATATGATTGAGGTCTATAAAATCATGATTGGTTTGGAGAAAGTAAATAAGTGTTATTTACTCCTTCTCATAACACAAGAACTAGGGGTCACCAAATGAAATTAATAGGCAACAGGTTTAAAACAAAAGGAAGTATTTTTTCACACAATGCATAGTCAACTTGTGGAACTGAGCCCTGGTCTACACTATGAGGTTAGGTCAAATTTAGCTGTGTTAGGTCGATTTGATAAGCAATACAGCTACACAACCAACCTCGTTCCGTCGACCTAAAGGGCTCTTAAAATTGACTGCTATACTCCTCCCTGGCGAGGGGAGTAGCACTAAAATCGACCTTGCTGGGTCGAATTTGGGGTACTGCAGACACAATTTGATGGCATTGGCCTTTGGGAACTATCCCAGAGTGCTCCAATGTGGCACATTCTACCACCATTCTGCACTTGCTCAGCCTATAGTTGAAATGCTCCTTACTACTGTCCTGGCTGCCTGTGTACAGCTTCATGTGCCATGGGAGCAAGGGGTAGGCTGGGTCTCCAAGGATAACTATTGGCATCATCCTATTGGTATCACTATTCAACATCCCCCAACAGTAATTTTCTGGTCTAGGAAGTAAGTCCCTTCTTGCAGCTGTTCAAACAGCCCAAAGTTCCTAAAGATGTGAGCGTCATGCACCTTTCCCGGCCATCCTCTGAAAAGGTTCAGAGAAGGCAACTAAAATGATTAGTGGGTTTGGAACGGGTCCCATATGAGGAGAGATTAAAGAGGCTAGGACTTTTTAGCTTGGAAAAGAGGAGACTAAGGGGGGATATGATAGAGGTATATAAAATTATGAGTGATCTGGAGGAAGCGAATAAGGAAAAGTTACTTGTTCCCATAATAGAAGAACTAGGGGCCACCCAATGAAATTAGTGGGCAGCAGGTTTAAAACAAATAAAAGGAAGTTGTTCTTCACACAGCACACAGTCAACCTGTGGAACTCTTTGCCTGAGGGGGCTGTGAAGGCTAGAACTATAACAGGGTTTAAAAGAGAACTGGATAAATTCATGGAGATGAAGTCCATTAATGGCTATTAACCAGGATGGGTAAGGAATGGTGTCCTTAGCCTCTGTTTGTCAGAGGGGGATGATCAGTACCTGTTAGGTCCACTCTGGGGCACCTGACATTGGCCACTGTCGGTAGACAGGATACTGGGCTGGATGGACCTTTGGTCTGACCCAGTATGGCCATTCTTATGTTCTTATCCCACGTTGATGTCGATGAAACGTCGCTTGTGATCCACCAGTGCTTGCAGCACCTTTGAGAAGTATCCCTTGCAGTTTATGTACTGGTTGGCAAGGTGATCCAGTGCCAAGATAGGGATATGCATTCTGTCTATCGCCCCACCACAGTTAGGGAACCCCATTGCAGCAAAGCCATCCACTATGACCTGTACATTTCCCAGAGTCACTACCCTTTGCTAGCAGAGCAAGTCTTGGCTACTTGGATCACAGCAGCCTGCACAGTAGATTTATTTATATATGGAGATATGCCAATCTCCTAGAACTGGAACAACCTTGAAAGGTCATCGAGTCCAGTCCCCTGCCTTCACTAGCAGGACCAAGTACTGTCCCCTGACAGATTTTTGCCCCAGATCCCTAAATGGCTCCCTCAAGGATTGAACTCACAACCCTGGGTTTAACAGGTCAATCCTCAAACCACTGAGCTATCCCTCCACAAACTGTTTTGCTCACTCCAAACTGATACCCGTCTGATCAGTAGTAGTCAGGAGACGCAAGCTTCCACAGGGCTATCGCCACTCTCTTCTCAACTGTCAGGGTAGCGTTCATCTTTGTATTCCCGCGCTTCAGGGTGGGGGAAAGCAGCTCACAAAGTTCCAGGAAAGTGGCCTTACGCATGCGAAAGATTTGCAGCCCCTGGGAATCATCCCATACCTGCAACACTATGCAGTCCCACCAGTCTGTGCTTGTTTGCCGGGCCCAGAATCAGTGTTCCACTGTATCAACCTGCCTCACTGCCTCCATGATGTCTCAATTGCTACATCCCGTGCATTCAGGAACGTCTGTGTCCATGTCCTCCTCACAATCGTCCTCGTGCTGGCGGCTCCTAGCCAGGTTCTGCACATGCTGCAGGATAATGCGCGAGGTGTTTACAATACTCACAACAGCTGCGGTGAGCTGAGTGGTCTCCATGCTTGCCGTGCTATGGCATCTGCACAGGTAACCCAGGAAAAAAGGCGCAAAATGATTGTCTGCTGTTGCTTTCACGGATGGAGCGAGGGAGGGGAGACTGACGACATGTACCCAAAACCACCCGTGACAATGTTTTTGCCCCATCAGGCATTGGGAGCTTAACCCAGAATTCCAATGGGCAGCGGAGACTGCAGGGACTGTGGGATAGCTACCCACAGCCCACTGCTCCGTGAGTCAATGCTAGCCATGGTATTGAGGATGCACTCCGCCGACTTAATGTGCTTAGTGAGGACACACACATTTGACTGTATAAAATCGCTTTCTAAAGATCGACTTCTATAAATTCGACATTTTGTAGTGTAGACATACTCTTTGGATGTTGTGAAGGCCAAGACTATAACAGTTTTTAAAAAAAGAACTAGATTAATTCATGGAGGATAGGTCCATTAATGGCTATTAGCCAAGATGGGCAGGGATGGTATCCCTAGCCTCTGTTTGCCAGAGGCTGGGAGGGGATGGATCACTTAGTGATTGCCTGTTCTGTTCATTTCCTCTGGGGTACCTGGCATTGGTCGTTGTCAGAAGACAGGATACTGGGCTAGATGGACCTTTGGTCTGACCCAGTAGGACCGTTCTTATGTTTTTAAGATGAACTGTTTGTGAAGTTTGTTTTGGATTTTTTCTTTTTGTTGTTCATGATGTGTGCTTTGTCAGTGGTAAGTTACATGCTAAATCGGTGGTTCTCAACTGTGGTCCACCGCTTCTTCAGGGAAAGCTCCTGGCGCGTCGGTCCGGTTTGTTGACCTGCCACGTCCGCAGGTTTGGCCAGTCGTGGCTCCCACTGGCCGCGGTTCGGCGCTCCAGGCCAATGGGGGCTGCGGGACGCGGCAGACAGCACATCCCGCAGCCCCCATTGGCCTGGAGCAGCAAACTGCGGCCAGTGGGAGCCACGACTGGCCGAACCTGTGGACGTGGCAGGTCCACAAACCGGCCCGGTGCACCAGGAGCTTTCCCTGAAGAAGCGGTGGACTACAGTTGAGAACCACCATGCTAAGTCAAATAGTTTCTGCTCTGATTAATTACATTTTTGGAAAAAGAAAAGATCGCCAAATGAGGAATGAGTACTTCAAACATGCTAAAATTCATGGAACTTGTGTGATTCATTAACATTTTCACAAATACCAGGCAGACATTCAAATATTTGCAAAAAATGAAGGACCCCATAAAAATCAGCAGTGAAAATGGCCCTTTTATTTATTAATCTGCTTTGCTATTATTCCAACAACTTTGTATTCCTTTATCTATGCCCCAAATGACTGTTACTTATATTTCACTCTTGGTAATAAAGTAGTGACAATGTCGATTTCTCAAGTACTAATTTAACGATTTGGTCCTCAGTCCAATGTTAGCTGTTTGTTTTGAAAGAGTTGCAATGGGAGTTTTCCGCTTACCAAGCTCTTGTAGCCTATGGCAGTTTCAGTACAAAAAGTTCCCCCTTCCCCTCTGGCTTTGCTTACTCAGTCTCTTTCTTTGTGCTTAGTGCAGAAGACTTCACGGTTACATAAAACACTTTCTTAAATCGCTCAGTCACACTTCATCTCTTTCCGTCTTTCTGTAGCCGTGTGCTTTCCTTTCCTCCTTTCACTCTGCTCCAGTTGACTTTAATGCATTCCTTTTCCTCCCTCTAAGCACGTTATCCAGAGTGCTCCCTGTCCAGAGCCATAGAGTTCACCTGGCTATATTTACAGCAATTAAACATGTTTAATCCTATTACTATATCACCTCAGGATATTAAGTTTAGCATCCTAGAAGTTCAAGTTGTCAGAAGGGGAGAGCTGGAGTTGTAACTGCACCTGATTTGTGGTGGTATTATACTGCTTCCCCCTCCCCAAGCCTGGTGGCACCATACTAGCCTGCCCAGGGAGGAGTAAGCTGTATTCTTCTCATCCACCTACACAGCAGGGAAGTTTGGAGCACTAACTGAGAGGGAATAAAGCAGACTTGAGAGGCAAGATGGAAGGTACTTGGGAAGACTGATTACTGTTGTGAGGTATTGTAGCAAAGCAGATTCCAGTGTGTAAATAACCTGAGCCATAGTCTCCAAACACTCCTCCATGTACGTCATTGCCCCTTTTGCCCCCCACAATCCCTGGGCCGCCAACGGGGTGGGGGAGAGGGGGCAAAAAGGGCAGCTGCCCCGGGGCCGGGGATTTAAAAGGGCCCGGGGCTCCCGGCCGCCAAGCCCTGGGCCCTTTTAATTCGCTGCCGGAGCCCCAGGCGGCGAGGGCCAGGCAGCGCGGATGGACTGGCTGAGGGAGGCTGACCCCCAGCCCCAACCTTTCCGTCTGAGTGTTTAATATTACTTTCACCCCTACTTCAAGAGCAGTGGTCTTCAATATGGCAAAGAACAGCAATGTCTGCAATTATAACATAATTGCTTAAGAATTCTATTTCATTGTTACCTCCCTCTAGAAAATGGATATGAACTACTCAGGTGTGTGCAAGAGGGCTGGTGGGGCCTTGAGGAGGTCTTGGATTTTTCCGTAAAGGGCAGGTGCACTTTGAATAGGGTGACCAGATGTCCCGATTTTATAGGGAGAGTCCCGATTTTAGGGTCTTTTTCTTATATAGGCTCCTATTACCCCCCACTCCCTGTCCCGATTTTTCACACTTGCTGTCTGGTCACCCTAACTTTGAAAAGTCACCAAGCTAATCTCAGCGTTAATGGTTGCTGCAAGTTTCCCATTAGATGAACATTGGAAAAAGTGGCCTCAGATGCAACTGCTTAATTCCAAACTCATGTAGGATACTTTAAGAAATATTCTGGCTCCTGCAATTGAAATAAGAACAAAAATGGTACCACAAACACAAATAGCAGATAAAATAAACTTTCTTCTTACATTGTATAGTGGTTGTGTTCTAAGATCTGCTTCCTTCTGCTCTTGATATGCAACAAGCCTGGTTGTACAGATAAGCTATTCATTGAACCCTTTGCTTATCTGTATCTGCATTGTATCCATGTCTAACATGTTTTCTTAGGGCAAAATTCTCAGAAGCACAAAGAGGAGTTAGGTACCTAATTTCCACTGAAATGCCTTTCAATGGGAGTTAGATGCTTAACTTGTCTGTGTGTCTTTGAAAAATCTTCCCTTTGCTTTGCATTCTGGGGGCGGGGGGGAAGCATTTAAAAATTGTGGGGATGGGGAGGAGGAGGTGGGTCGAGGATTCTTTGTCCACAGTGGCTACTTTGCTGTATTTACACTGGTAGCATCAGTTCCAGTTGCTGGCTGCCCAGGAAGGTAGATGAGACAGTTTAATGAGAGACTACGGTTGAAGTTCTAGTGGAAATTCTGGAATGTCTATGAATTTTACTTAGCTCCCTCTTCAACCACAGAGAGGCAGATGGGATGTTGTCTAGAACAAGCAGTACTGTGCGTGTGTGTGTGTGCACGCACACTGTACAGAGGATTAAAACAGTGGGGACAGTGCAAGAAACTACCAAAGTTTTTTATTTTAAATTCTTGTTTGGCAGAGATACTAGAACTAAGTCTTGTGCAGCTTTTTACTTGTGTGTTTGGGGTAGGGGGAGGAGTGATTCCTTTTTATTCACATGTGAATTTTGGATCAAAAAAATATTAGCCTATCTACTCAGTCCAGCAATTTTAAATATAAAGAAAGCAAGTTAATGGAGGAAAAGAAGACTAAATATGAGCTTTGTGTTAAGGTTCATTAAATTACAAATCAGTGAATGACTTAAAATAAGATTAATATATGAGTTTTTCCAGTCTATTTTTAACCTGTTCTACTATTATGATTTTTATTATATAAAGTTTAGCCAGTCATTTATAAAATCACCGAAATGCGCCTTTTTCACCTTCTGTTCTCAGATTTGGCAGTGAAAAATTGTTCTGATTGCAGTAATTACTTTGTCAAAGGAAAATATAATTAGAACTGATATTTAAAATGCACTATAATTGTCTGTTAGCCATTTGATATTTTGGTCACATATAGGATGTTTTGTTAATTTAGCAACAGCTAACAATACTGAAGTTGAGAAATTGTCTGGAAGTCTTCTCTTTCCTGTTTTAAAGAAAATATCATCTGCACTAGCCTTTTGTCTAGTCACAGGGAGAGGCTGTGGGTAGCCACCCTCCTTATGTGAGCAGTACCATTGACCTCAAAAGAGATTACTCATGTGAGTAAGGAAGTCAATTAGTCAGAGAAGTGTGGTCTGAACAATGGATTTGGAAACCAGGAACAATCTTCTAATCCCAGCTTTAACACTTCCGCTGTAGCTGTGGGCAAGTTGCTGCCTTGGTTTCCTGTGTTTTGTAAAAGATGATAAGCTAATATCAGCCTCACCAGGATATGGTGAGTATTATCAGCTGATGTTTGCTTTGGAGACACAAATGGCTGCTTCAGTGGTAGGTATTATCTGTATTAACAGTGGACAATCTGATACTGGAAAATGAACTACCCATCTGAATCTCCTTTAACATATCAAAATATTCTGATCAGCAGTCCCCTCCTTTCATTGACGGTTAACAATGTTCAGCAGAAGTTCATGCGGGTCTGGTACTTCTCACTAGGTCACGGGTGGGCAAACTGTTTGGCCTGAGGGCCGCATTGGGTTTCCAAAATTGTACAGAGGGCCGGTTAGGGGAGGCTGTGCCTCCCCGAAAAGCCAGGCGTGGCAAGGCCCTTGCCCCCTGACAGCGCCCCCAGGACTCCTGCCCCATTCAAATCCCCCTCTCCTTCCTGACAGTTCCCCCCTCCCCCGGGACCTCTGCCCTATCCACCCCCCCCGCTCTCTGGCCCCTGACCGCTCCCTAACTACCCCCCACCCGTAACTAGCCTCTGCCGCCCCATCTAACTCCTCTCCTTCCTGACGGCCCCCCCGGGACCCCTGCCCATCCAACCACCCCTTTTCTCTGTCCCCTGACCGCCCCCTGAATCCCCACCCCCGACTGCCCCCTGCCACCCGATCCAACCCCTCCTCTCATTCCTGACTGCCCCCCGGGGATCCCTGCCTCCATTCAACCCCCCTGTTCCACACCCCCTGACTACACCCCGAACTCCCCTGCCCTCTATCCACCCCCCCGCTGCCTCACTGAGCTGTCTGGAGCACGGGTGGCTGGCGGCAGGGCTGCACCACGACAGGCAGCTGCACAGCACAGAGCACCGGGTCAGGCTGGAGCTCTGCAGCCGCGCTGCCCCGGGAGCTCGCAGTCCACCACCCAGAGCATTGCACCGGCGGTGCGGCACGCTGAGGCTGCGGGGGAGGGGGAACAGCAGGGGAGGGGCCAGGGACTAGCCTCCCGGGCCAGGAGCTTAGGGGCCAGGCAGGAAGGACCGCGGATTGGATGTGGCCCTTGGGCCGTATTTTGCCCACCCCTGCACTAGGTGGTCCCACAGTTGTCTTTCAATGTGTTGTTCATAAATGTTTATCTCAGACCTGAGGTACACAGTGCATTTTGGGGCAATTTTAACCTCAGGAAGCCACAGAAGGCCTGAGGTCCGGAGGTTGGTGTGAATGAGAAGGAGTGAGAGTAACAGGCTTTGAGAAGCTCCCATTTCTCCTCAGTTGGGTGAAAGTGAGACTGTGCTCTGGGAGGTCACATCCATACTCAGATGTTTGGCTGCGTGTGTTCCCGCTGTGTGCTGCCCCAGCTCTGTGCAGACAGCTGGCACAGCAGACCTCGATAGAACCACCCAATGACCACATGATCGTTAAGGTACAAAGGCATTTAGTCAGGTTTATTGTCAACGAAGCACGGTCCTAGCTCCCCGGATCAATGTCTACAGTTATACTAGCTGTAGGGTACCACGGAAGATTGTGTTACGGCATAGCAAGGGTGCTTTCGCTTTCTAACGTTGTTTCAGCGGGCTGGTTATTGCAGGTCAAGGCCTGCCAGCTGCAGTTTATGAATTAGCTAGAGCTGCTTTGTATGG
The DNA here is from genome assembly GCA_033296515.1 of Macrochelys suwanniensis. Taxonomy (NCBI): domain Eukaryota; kingdom Metazoa; phylum Chordata; order Testudines; family Chelydridae; genus Macrochelys; species Macrochelys suwanniensis. The sequence goes on from CM065776.1 coordinate 41,997,023, forward strand.
CCTTGAGCCAGAAATGAATGCAGCCTGTGAAAAGCCCCTAATTAATTATGTATGAGATGCTTTTATATAGCTATATGAGTCCGCCCCGTTTTTTGGACTCCTTACCAGGCCCGTAACTTCGGTGAGCTGGGTTCCCCGTCTCCGTGACAGCAACGCCAGGAGTCCCCGTTGCGGATGTGTCACTTTGCCTTCAATAAAGCCAATAACTCACAGAGTGTGTGGGCCTCGTTCTTGCAGAGCACCCTGGGTAGGCCCGCAGCCTCCCACGAACGTAACATTTGGCGCAGCGAGCAGGGTGCTCTGGGAGATGATGCCGTTTTGGCCGAAGGTAGGGGAAGTAGGGAAGCTACCGCTGTCCCTACAGCGCATACCTGGGTGGCCCCAGACAGAGCTCTGGGGGCTGGTAGCGCGGGTTCTGGACGGGTGGGCTGCCCTGGCCGATTGGCCGGAATTCCAGCAGGTGGCTGGGGTTACCCCCCATAGCTGACTGAGGGTTTACAGCGGGTGCGGGCGAACTGGCGTTCTGGGACGGAACGGCGAGCGATGGGGGGGCCAGGGTGGCTCCTCCTAACCGCCCTCCGGGCCCAGGATGGGGAGGTGCTCCGCTTACAGCAGGCACTGGAGGAAAAGACGCAGGAGATGGTAAAGACGTTTCGTCAGGAGCCCGGGGAGGGCGTCCTGCGGTGGCTGGTCTGAGCCTGGGACAACGCTGGCAATACGGTCATGCTCCTCCGGTATGAGCTACAACAGTTGGGTGTCCTGTCACAAGATTCCCAGGTACGTGCGCAGCTGGCTAACCCCCCGCAACCCGGGGGGGATACTGAGTTGCCCTCCCTGTACCGCTGGTTAGCGGCAGCGGTAAGCGCGGCTTACCCATCGGTGGGGGAACTGGAGGCACTGGCAGGCCCCTGGACGACTATTGCCGAGGGAGGGCAGATACTTCGGCAGTTGGGGATGGCCTGGGCCCTAGAGATGGGTGGCACGGAAGGGCCAAATGATATACTGGTCACAAAATCCATTAAAGCCACCCTATTGCACTTGGCCCCAGGTGAGCTGAAGCCCTCGCTCCTCGCAGTAGTTATGGCCGCGGATGGGCGTGTCGGGGACCTGGCTGCCAGTCTTATGCAATTGGAGACTGCTCTGGCCGGGGCACGGCCCAGGGCCATCTGAGCCACGAAAGGACAGGCCGGCAGGGGACAAGAGAAGGGAGAGCTGTGGGTGCCCCGGAAGACCCTGTGGTTAGATCTTTTGCAGGCCGGTGTCCCTCGAGAGGAGATCAACGGGAAACCGACAGCGGACCTGTATAAGCGGTGGATGCAACTACCCGCCTCGAAACGGAGTACCGGAGGCGAGGGAGAGAGAGGTGTTGAACAAAGCAAGCCCGCAGCGCCCGCTGCTCCACCCGCTGAGTGGCAACTGCCGCGCCCCTATTGAGGGCGTGGCGGGTCCTCCGTTCCGTGCGTGGCAGCAGCCACAGGCGGGAGGGAAACGGGGGACCGACACCCCTACGTGCCCCTGGTGATCCGTTGGCTGAGGGGAGGAGTTCAACATGTCTTGGCGCTACTCGATACAGGTGCTGAAGTCACGATATTACACTCTGCACAGGCTCAGGGCCGAGCTACTCTGGTGAACGGCCTCGGAGGAGCCGAGACCCTGGCGTATGAGGTCATGGTCACCCTGGCCCGGCTGGCGTGCACCAACGTGGGCACTGAGCCGGTGCCGTGGGAGCAAGGGGAGGCCCTGTGTAAATTTATTCCCTTACCTCCTGCAGGTTTGGCGCCCCACGTCCCCAGTGAAATGGGGTGGCGCGTGCTAGCCAACGTCTGGTGGACAGTGCCGCAGCGAGAACCGCAAGCCGCCGTAGTTCTGGCCACTGGAGACGGATGGGCGTATGTGGTACCGAAAGGAGAGGACTATCCTCGTATGGCCTCGCTCTCCCGCTTATTGCTGTGCTCCTTGTGAGGGGAGGTACTGCCCAGGGAGCTGCTGCCCCCACCCCCAGTTAATGCATGGGTGGTACTCGCCCAGACTGTTGTGAATGCAATACCTTTTTGCCTTCCCCGTGTGTATTATTTGGGCCCTGCCCAGTATGTTTTAGATACAGCTATGTATTCTTTTTGTTTTGCTTTTTGGGTCTTTTTGTGTGTGGCCTGTGTGGCCGTTGCTGTTGTTTTTGCTGCCCCGCGCCGGCCCCCGTCTATATGGCCACTGACGTCGCTCGAGAAAGCGAGGGGAGGAATGTAGGGTACCACGGAAGATTGTGTTACGGCATAGCAAGGGTGCTTTCTCTTTCTCACATTGTTTCAGCGGGCCGGTTATTGCAGGTCAAGGCCTGCCAGCTGAAGTTCGTTATGAATTAGCTAGAGCTGCTTTGTATGGCCTTGAGCCAGAAAATGAATGCAGCCTGTGAAAAGCCCCTAATTAATTATGTATGAGATGCTTTTATATAGCTGTATGAATCCGCCCCATTTTTTGGACTCCTTACCAGGCCCGTAACTTCGGTGAGCTGGGTTCCCCGTCTCCGTGACAGCAACGCCAGGAGTCCCCGTTGCGGATGTGTCACTTTGCCTTCAATAAAGCCAATAACTCACAGAGTGTGTGGGCCTCGTTCTTGCAGAGCACCCTGGGTAGGCCCGCAGCCTCCCACGAACATAACACTAGCACATGTATGCCCGTGACAATGGACGTAGGACTTTCCATCCCCCTCTCCCCCCGGGTGGCCAAAGACACTCCCTCTGAGATACCACTTTATACACTGATACAAACAAGTTACGTATTGTCCTGCTGATGTGGCTAGGTGCCACTCTCTAACGTATCTAGGTGTCACTTATTACCTTGTACATGTTGGTTTGATCAAAACATCTCTATTCATTATGCACGCATCCTGACCTTATCTTTAGGGTGGGTCAGCATGTTCCTGTTATCTTTTGGGAATGTGTTAGTATTGAGGTGTTATGGTACCAACCTTCTGGGGTGTTTGCATGAGTGCTCTGGAATGTGTTTGCATGAGTGCTCTGTGCTTGCCACCTCTTAGGAATGTGTGTTTTTGAAATATCAGCCATGTTCTTTCCAGATTCTGTGAGCAGGGCCTTCCTCTTGCTCACAACTTGACTTTACTTTTTATCAGCAAAGCTTTGACCACTACTTTAGTCACGATCTCAGGCTTCATACCAGGCTTCTGATACGAGGGCTTATGTTTCAGGCCCTCTTCCTACTACAGTATCAGTTTTTATCCTTCAGTGTAAAAGGCCTGTTGTGTTATAGAGGAGAGGAGCATGTATTCAGGCAGTATGTCATATAGCACAGAGGGGGAGCATACCTGGGTAAATTAAGTCTTATTGCCAGGAAGATCTTGGCAGGTGTCCCCCATGGAGGAGCGCACATGGTGAGGGTAAATATTTGGGGGGGGGGTGACGGTGTACCCCATAAGACTTTATGGGGAGATGCTTATAAATGTATATATGTAACTGGAATATGTTTTATGCTACAAGTGCCATGTAACACATCTCTGTGAAAGTTATGACCTACTGAATGTATTCCTCCTGTTTGTATGCATGTATCATTGTTGTAGTTGAAGTTATGAATATTGGTTTTATATTTGCTGGTTTTATACATAGCCTTTGTAAGAGCATGGGATCAGGTCTGGAGAAAAGAATGTGCAAGTTAAGTGCAAGCACTTAACAGACAAAAGAAGGTGCAGACCCCAATCCACTTCTGGGCCTGGTCAGGAATGCAACTGGTTTGACTGGTTAGGGTACATGGACATGTGACTTGCCCACGTGATCCCAAAACTCCAGGGCAACATGATGCTACACAGGGAGTGGGGGAAAGGCTATAAAAGCCCTTGGAAGACCCCTCCATTTTGTCTAGAGCTGGCTAAAGAGAGAGGCTCTCCACCCCCCAAGGACATACCTGAGAGAAACTGAACAAAGGACAAAGACACTTGGGGGTGTGAGTGATTGCTGGACCCAGGCTAGTTCTACAGCCTGTGAAAAGGAAAAGATTTAAATCTGGTGAGGCTTTTATATCCGTGTTAAGTTTGATTAGACATAGACGTGCATGTTTTATTTTATTTTACTTAGTAATTCACTTTGTTCTGTCTGTCACTACTTGGAATCACTTAAATCCTATTTTCTGTACTTATTAAAATCACTTTTTACTTGTTAAGTTACCTGGAGTGCGAGTTGGTACCTGGGGAAGGCAAACAGCTGTGCATATCTTTCTATCTTTGAAATAGAAGGCGAACTATTTATGAGTTTACCCTGTATAAGCTTTATACAGGGTAAAACGGATTTATTAAGGGTGTGAACCTCCTTGGGAGTTGGGCACCTGGGTGTCAAAGGCAAGAGCGCTTCCAGGAGCCTTACAGTTGTTCCTGGACTTGGTTCGGACCTGGGTCTGTGTTTGCAGCAGATCAGCGGAATCTGGCTCAAAGCAGACAGGATTCGGGAGTCCCAAGCTGGAAAAGGCCAGGAAACAGGGACAGAAGTAGCCTTGGCACACCAGGTGGCAGCCCCAAGCTGGTTTCTGTGATCGCAACCCATCACAGGGGGAATAGATGTCTGATGGGGAGGGTTGAGTAGAAATCTTATGTGGGAGGAGCAGTGGCGCACAGAAGTTGTGGGTGTCTAATTGACAGAACTGCCTCAATTAACATCCTTACTCCGGTGTGGTTGTCGTCGGGTGGTGGTGAAACCATTTACCATTGCCTTCCTTGAAAACTATCTTGGGGCCATAATTTTGGGGCACAAGCCATCTGATGTTAATCTCATCATGTGATGAACAGACATTTGTCCGATTTCTTTAGCTGAAAACCCAGCTGTTCTTTTGCAGTCAAAGGCTGTGAAAAAGAAAAATCAGTAACTGCCTCAAGAATTGACTGCTAGGTGGTGTACAATATTTTGGTCTTGGGATTTATTTTCAAAAGACTTTCATGGTCTCCATTAAATCAGCCTTTGATTTGTGTGAATCTCAGGGTATTTCAGCCTGTCCAGTTATCAGTCAGTCCAGGTTTCATTTCAGACAGCCCAGCAAAACTTAGTCACACTGCAAATATATTTACTTTTCACTTATAAGCTGTGGTCACAAATTCTCTGGGCCTTGAACAATATTTAATGTCAATATTGATAGACTCTCATCCGCCTCTCAACTTAAACCCGGCCCATAAAACATCCCTCTTGAGCAAGAAGCTAGGGGAAGAAATGAGTCTTGCACACTATGCAACGAGGACCAGCAGACTCGGGGCACTGGTAGGCCTGTGCTGATGGCCATTCACTCACAGCACCCTGATGCTTGGGACTGTTAGCTCAAGCAATCAGTTGCTCTTTCAGGGGCAGAGGAAGTCTCTCAGGGAATCAGCAATGAAACCACATAAGATAGTGTTTCCAAACTTATTTGGGCTGCAGCCCAAGATATTTAGGATGGATTCTTGCATTTGTCCCTAATGTGATTGATGAATCTCTTCTGGTTTTTATCCTTTTTCGTCTTCTCTCAATCCCTTCTTGTTGTTTTCTTGATGTAGTGATTTTTTCCATTTAATTCTCCCCTTTTTTCCTCTTTGCAACACCCCAGTTTTCAGCTTCTCTTTCAACGTTCTGTCCCTTTTACCTCTCTCCCACACTTCCTGTGAAATCAGTGTTGGGGCTGACCGCAAGTTACCTTGGTCTGTTGTTACAGAATGGCTGGGGGGGCGCTAGTAGTGAACTGGCTTTGACCGGCCGGGCTGGCTTGCAGCCGCTCAACTAAATAAACAAGTAAAAAAATGAGGGCCTAAAAGTGTTAAGTATGGAAATAGAAAACAGTAGTGTTTCCTGCAAGAGCCTGCTTGTGGATGTACATGCCCCCCTTAAAAAAAAAAAAATGGCTATGCGAATTGCTTTAGACGAACAGTCTCACCTACAGACCTGGCCTTGTGGGTGCCCAGGAATTCCCCACGCTAAAGCAGCACCTGCTACAAGCCCTCAAAAACAAGGCTAAAGGGTCCAGAACTGACTATATAGCAAAAAAAGCGTAAGCATTAATGCTTGCTTGCTTGCTTAATTGCTAAAAGACACGTATTTAGTAACGTGTAAAAGCTAAAACACTTATTATACTTTAGCAATAAAACCGGTTATACTTATGCATCTGGTATAGCTTCATTAAATGTATCTGAGTCTCCCTCCCACCCCCCGTTTGGCCAGACAATCAGTTTCAGCCACCCCCCACCCCTCTCTCTCATATCTTCCCTCCTTCCTCCTAGTTCAAACCCCTGATTTTCTTCACCTTCTCTTCCTTTGTGCATTCTGGTAATTTTTGTCATTTTCTTCTGAGTGGGCGACAGAGAAAAGTCACCCAGACTTACCAGAAGGTGCCCAAACCTTCCAGCACCCTGGCCCCAACCATTGCCTGATTTGAAAAATCATCCCCTAAAAATAATATTGCTCCCTTTCTACCCACATTGCTCCCCATTCTCCACTCTGAGCCTGTGGCTTTCCTTTAATTGGCATTGGAAGTGCTCAGTGCTGGAGCTAGGTGGGAAATGGTTTTCTCGTCCCATGAAAATATTTGAGATTTAAAAATATTTCCTGTTCTTCATTGAGACGAGACTGAGACCTTATGAAATATTTCAAGAGCCAGCATCCCACCTCTGAATGCCCACTGATAATTAGGGCGCACACCTGCTATATGGGAGATGCAGGGACTTGAATTTGGGTCTCCCAGATCCCAGGGGATGTCCTAATGACTGGGCTATAGAGTCAGTCTCTCTCTCTCTGTCCCGCTGAGTATTTATACAAAGTGGAACAGTTCTAACAGGAGAGACTGAGAGCCACTCCAGAGTATCCAACAGTCTGGGGGCTGGGCACTTCCTGGGGTGTGAGACACCTGGGTTCAAATCCCTGCTCCAGATCAGGCAGAGCAGGGATTTGAACCTGAGCACTCTTCTGGGGTGTGGGAGACTCAGGTTCCAATCCCTGATTTGGAGCAGGGACTTGAACACAGGCCTCCCTCATCTCAGGCGAGTGCCCAAACCAGCTAATTAGTCTGGGCTGGGTCTAGCTTTGCTGTTGACTAGAAAGTCCATTCTGACTCTGAGATACCTCTAACTAAACTTTTGTTGAAACTGACCTTTTCCTACAAAAAAGTCTCAGTTGTGACAAATGGACATTTGCCAATTAAAACCCATTTTGTGAAAAGATTTCCAACCAGCTCTACTCAGCAGTCTTTAAAATATATCTAAAAGTACATTATTAGCTTGGTCTGGAGAAACCACTGCAGTACATGGTGTATTGCTGTAGATGGTAGGGTGACCAGATAGCAAGTATGAAAAATCAGGACAGGGGTGGAGGGTAATAGGGACCTATATTAAAAAAAAAAAAAGCCCCCAAAATCAGGACTGTCCCTATAAATCAGGACATCTGGTCACTCTAGGTGGCGCTCATGGTTTGCATGACGTAGTATTACTAAACTAGTATGGCTTTTAAAAATTGTTTTATAGCTCCCAGAGCAGTGGTAGGCATGTCATAGAAAAAACACATAATTCAGATACCCTCCCCACTCAAAAAAATCGTTCTAGATGATGGACTAGAGACAGTCAAGTAAGGATATACAAAACACCAGGAAGAGGATGTAGCTGGAGGGACAAAGGGTAGGATATACAATTATGTAGGTACTTGATTGGGGCATGCTGGTGATTCAATTTTTTTTGGGTACAGTGTAAACACTCAGGTGATGCTGCAGAAATAGGTCTAGGAGAGTCTGAAGTATCTGAATCCTTAATTGTTCTAATTTCATGGGACCAAAAGAGTGTCATATACACACATTAGGCAGCAGCTATCACCAAGCTAACCTTATTTTTTCCCTTCTGTGCACATGCCCTCAATACTGATAGGTGTTACACATGTATGTAGAGAGAGGAATGGATTCCTAAATAATACATCTTATTGCATCACAACCTTTCTTGGAAGAATTTGGAAAAGTGCTTCTGTGATCTACAAGATGTTGTAGTACAGAATATTGAATGCAAATCTTACATGTTTACAAAAGGTGTTGAATAGCTTTGTCCGTTTTAAATAATTATTTTCATAGTTCCATCAAATTCAGGGTTTTAACGCTCTGGAAAGGGACCATGTCATCTGTCTCTAAAGTGCCTAATGTGGTTGGTGCTGAATCAATAATAATTATTATTAATAATTAAACCATGAGCATAGTTGGGAAAGCACTGTGGTTATATAAGCAATTTTTTACTACAATGTCTGAAAATACTGGAGTTGCTGTATCCTAATGGAAGTTAAAAATGTTGAAATCTGTATGAAAAACTGCCCAATTTTACTGTATTATATGAATATAAATACAACATTAAAAGCCATTGCATTGTCTGTTAAGTGTTTTACACTTCTGAGTGTGAAGCAATGCAATCAGTTTTATGTGAAAAGCTGTTATCATTCCCTGGGTTTCATAGTCCTTATATAATTTACAGTGTGGTAATGATTTCCTGTGATCATAATATGCTGTTTGGAAATCTCTATTGTGTATGATGGTTGGAAAATAAACTTGGAAAATAAAAGCTCGGTTTTTGAAAACAGCATTGTAGTTAAACTCCTCCTCACCTGTAATGACATAGAGCAAGAGTGTTAATTTATCAGCTTTCTTGTGTGTGATTTTTAAAAGATGAGAGGAGGCTCAGAGAATTTACAACAGATTTTCCCTTTATCTTAGCCTACTACAGACTTTGGCAAAACACTTACATAAATATAATGAGCTATATTCATCTCACTGTAGCTTCGGTGCAGTTTCAACAGGGATGACTATAGCCCAGTGAATTAATGGTGTATCCTCTGTTTCTTTTATTCATTTGTCTCATCTCTTCCTTTGTTTATATCCCTCTTTTTTCTATGTTTCTGATCTCTTTTTTTTCAGTATTAAATTACCTTTTATTTATTAATCTCTCCTTTTCAAGATTTGCTCTCTGTGGTTATGATTTCTCAGGTTTTATTCCCTTTCTCTCTTTTCATTACTATTATTTTTTTACTATAGATTTTTTGTTCTACCCCTGGATTTACTTCACTCTTTCTGTCCCATCTCCATTTTTCTTTATCTCTTCAGCAAACAAAAGAACTGTTAAAACACACTACAGTAGGGCATGACACTCTCTTGCTGCTCTGAGCACCTTTCCCATATTACCCTATGGACAAGAGAGGAGAGGGTATAATGGGAACTTGCAAAGGGTGCTTGGTGGGCAAGCTCAGTTGTTCTGGGACTGGAGGAGAGAGCATGCAGTGTGCAGCTAGGGCTGCCAACTTTCCAATTTCTTAAAACCGGACACTAACCCCCATCCCCGCTCATTTGCTTCCCCCTCCCCCTGGGACTCACCTGCCACCTGCAGAGCTGGGTTGGGAGCTCTTGCCCACGAGATGCAGGTAGGAGTCGACCCTGGCTGAGAACAGGCTGGCGAAGATTGATGACCCGGCATCTCCGGTCCCCACACCCTGGACCAGGCTGGCGGTGGTGTTTGCAGGCAGCGATCATGGGAGGGGTGGGGGTGTTGTCAGTCTGCCTGTCTGGGCGAGATGGGCCGGGGTAGGGGAAATGCCCTTCCCTCCCTGTGCTGTGTGTGAGAGTTGGAGGCCAGGCTCTACAATGAGCTGTATGCCCTGAGCTTTAAGGGCGCTGCTCCCACACCCTCCTGGGCTGGGCTGGGCCTGGCCAAGTCCCCATCCAAGTGGCACGGGGAGGGAGGCGAAGCGAGAGCTGGTGCTACAAAGTCACCTCTGCCCCAGGGAGAAGTGGCCGCCCCACGTGGGATCCACAGCTCAGGTTGCGGCTCCGGTGCCAGTCACGCATGTCTCGTAGCCCCTGGAGTGGCTTCCCACAGATGTGGTGATTCTGCAGCGGGCGGGGCAGGCAGTAACCAGACTTGTAGTGTCCAGTCAGTACTTCTGACTGGACACTGTACAGGTCCTCTTTTGACCGGACTTTCCAGTCGAAAACTGGACACCTGGCAACCCTATGTGCAGCAGAGTTTCCACAAACCGGCTTCCTAGACCTGAGAGTTTAGGATTTAACCATGACCAGTGTTTACAATGTGTGTTAAGTGTTGTCCATAAGTGCGTTAATTCCAGCACTTATCTTTCTTAGTGCCAGTAAATCAGCCTTCATTTCTCCCCTAGCTCATCAATCTCCTCTAATTTTGATTGTCTCTAAAGGGTAATTATGGTAATAGAGTTATTGTCAGGTTGGGTGAATGCTGATGTTGACACATGTCAGAGGTTTGTAGTTTCTGCTATTAAGGAAGGACTCGAGCTCAGAAAGTAATTCTGAGTGAAGACCAGGACCTCTGTTTCCTTCCTCTGCGTAGAAGACAGTAAATGAGTCCACAGCAGTACAGCACCGGGATAAGTTTACTGTGTGCTCTGTTGAAGCAGGAAACAGCTGTGGATCTTTCTTAATGAACTTCCTTATGCTGTCTGGGTATTGTGCTCAATTGCATTGTAACCAGAATCTGAGTAGTGCAACATTCTCCTTCTTTCCCCCCACCTAACCCCAAATAGCCTTTCTGGGTAGGCCTCCAAAACTTGTATGATTAAAAGGAGGGCAGTGGCACTGAACTCTGACTTGAATCCTGCCAGTTCACCTGAAGATTAAGACACAGAGCAGCCTGGCAGAAGAACACTATTGTGCATTAAGGCAGTAGGAAGAGATAGTTTAAAAAAATAAAAAGTCTTGAGCGGCAGGCAGGTATAAATAGACGCCAAAACCTTACAAATAACTTATCAGTTTTCCACACAGGCTTTCCAAGGGCTCAAATATGCATCTTCCATCAACACTTCAGATTCAATAAATCAAACATTCAGCAACAATTTGACAAGATAACTTGTAAGCGACATGTTTTCATGCAAGATTCTGGTTCTGAGAGCCAGTGCAGCTATTCAAAAGTGTCAGAAGGTACTGAGATGTACTGCAGAGGACAGAGCTGAGCAGGGCGAGCGACACTCACAGATGATCAGGTATCAGAGGGGTAGCCGTGTCAGTCTGGATCTGCAAGAGCAACAAGGAGTCCTATAGCACCTTATAAACTCAGATATATTGGAGCATAAGCTTTCGTGGGCCAAGACCCACTTCGTCAGACGCATGTCACTCACAGAAGAGTTAACTACTACACTATTAAAAGGACAAGGGCATCTTCTATTGCTGCTGTTCAGTGCTAGCTAGGGCTGGGTTATGCTCCTAACCTCCGTAGCCACACTAAGGCCTGGTCTACACTGGGGGGTGGGGGGGGGGACCTAAGATACGCAACTTTAGCTACGCGAATAGCGTAGCTGAAGTCGACGTATCTTAGGTCGACTTACCAGTTTCGCCTCTCACAGAGGTGGAGTTCCGGAGTCGACAGGGAGCGCTCTCGGGAATCGATTTATCGCGTCTGCATTAGATGTGATAAATCAATCCCCAATAGATCAATCACTACCCACCGATGTGGCGGGTGGTGTAGACATAGGTGCCGACTCCATGGGTGCTCCGGGGCTGGAGCACCCACGGGGAAAAATTGGTGGGTGCAGAGCACCCACCGGCAGCTCCCTGCCATCCCTGGGGTCTCGCGCCCAGCTCCCCGCCAGCCCCGGGACCCACAGCAAACTCACCTCAGCACCGGGAGACGGGGCGGGGCCCCGCCCCTGACGCCGGGCGACGTTGCATCGGCGTCGGGGGCGGGGCCCTGCCACGTAGCCCGGCACCGGGGCGGGGCCCAGCGTCGGGGGCGGGGCCCCACCCCTGACGCCGGGCGTCAGCCCCCACCGGTGCCACCGGAAGTTGGCGCCTATGGGTGTAGACGTACCCTAAGGGATGAAGGAGGATTTGGTTAAGGCCCTGGTCTGGGACTCTGGCCTGGCCTACACTTCAGACTTATGTCGGTATAACGACGTCACTTAGCAACGGTTATACTGACAAACTCCTGGTGTAGACAGTGCTATGTCAGTGGCGGGGGCTTCTTCCTCTCGGGGAGGTGGAGTATCTACACTGATGGGAGAGGCTCTCCCGCTGGTGTAGGTAGCATCTTCACTAAGGGGTACAGTGGCTCAGTTGTATTGGTGCCGCTGTGTCACTGCCACACTGTACGTGTAGACAAGCCATCAGGAGAGCTGGGTTCAAAGTCCTGGCTCTGTCACAGACTATATGTCTGACACTCTGTGAGTTAGTTCCCCATCTGTAAAATAGGACTCATAACTTTCTCTACCTTGAAATGTGTGGTAATCAGACCCAATACTGATGAAGACTATGGGTATGTGTCTACATGTAGAGCTGAGAGTGTGCTTCCCAGCTCAAGGAGACCGACTTGAGCTAGTATGCTAAAAAAAGAACGTAGCCATTGCAGCATGAGCGGTTAGCCATTCAAGCATGTGCCTATCATAGACACTAGGTACATAAGCTAGCCGCTTATGCTGCAGTGGCTAAGTTCTCTTTTTATCACATTAGCTTGATGAGAGCTGGCTTGAGCACGTCTCCTTGAGCTGGGAAGCACACCCTCAGTTGGAAATGTAGATGTACCATAAATGTGCAACCCTGCCTTTCATCCTTGACAAAACAGCTCAAATCCTGCACACAATGGCAAGCACAATAAGTTACAAAGACAGGAAATGTTGTGTTTTCTCATAGTTTATATTTATAAAGTCACAAGAAGTGGGAAAGGTGAAATGGGATTTATCCTCAATAGGGAACAATATAAAGAAATGACAAGATGTTCAGATCCCTGTTAAAAAAACAAATATGTTGTATGAACATTTTTTTCTAGAGAATTGTAGGGCAATATTGACAATGTGAGGTTAAGTTGGGATAAGGAAATGAATCAGCAAATCTCTGTGGAAGATTGAAAAGACAATACTAGTTACTAGAAGCACAGAGAATATCAGCGGAAAATTGATTATCTGTTTTCATACACCCATCTTGCAAAACAGAATAGACCAAAGATTCACAGCAAAATGGTACAGGGAATTATTTTCCAATCTTCTGGGATTGTCCCAATTCAAAAGCTTAGTCTGATGTTAGAAAATGAATGCAAGAGTTATTTCAGGGAAATATTATTCAAAATTTCTATTACTACAGTGTTAGAAAACTGTCTTGGTTTGCTGGAATTAAACAGATTCTTGTGTAGAATTTTTGCAATAATGTGATTTATTACTATGGTTGCAGAAACAAATCCCACTATAGAAAGGTGGTTGACAAGAACTAAAAATGGAAATGACTTACTGCTTTGTTAGAATAAAAACTGAACTATTTAAGGAATGATAGGCCAAATGGGATGAACCAATCAAGAACAAATCATTGATATCATAACACCATATATACTTACTGTAAATCAAACTATACTGCTTCAACTGTGCTGTATTGTCATTTTTTTGTATTTGCCACCCTCTTATTTAATACTTTTGTATGAAAATAACTTGCACTGTCAACATTTTTGATTTTTTAATAAAATGTTAGTAACTATATTAAACTGAATACAGCAGGGCATAGTAGCAGCCCATAATTTGAAAGAATCTCTTTAATTTAAGGAAGGTTTTCCTCAACTTCAAAGAAATCAGTGAGGATAATACTAGTTTTTAGATTCTCAGCTCAAAGTATCATCTACATCCCTTGAAATATTGAGGATCCTGTAGGCAAAGTGTCCAAGAAATAAACAAAACAGTCTTAATTTCCGGATCTACAGTCATCTTAATTGAAGTGGGTCATACTGACTTAAAAAATGAACCATACGGTTTGAGGCCCTATAGGGGAAGTTATCATTTTTCTGATCCTAGGCCGCGTTCACTTTTTTTGCAATGTGTGCTTCTGCTGTTTTGTTTGAGCTATGCAGTTATTTGGATCTCTTAGAAAATTCCCTACGGCTTGTGTTTACTTTCCAGACCGTGCATAATGTGAGGCTGTTACCAGATGAGCTGTTTGGATTTTTACACTTTTGCTGTTCAGAACTCTGAGTATGTAGATGGGGTTTTTCCTGTATGATCAGTGCAGTTGCCTGAGCCATGCTGTGCACCAACGGCACATGACTCGCCATGTGAGCTTAGGGTTTGTATATCTAAGGTGTAAACATAAGTTTGTGTAAACTTCAATTCAGCTGTAAAAAAAGTATGACCCTGAAGGATTCCATTAGATCAGACTATTTTGGCAGATTTAAAGGATTCCATTTTGTATTTTCTGTCCCTCCTACTCTAGTGTAATGACTGCTGAAAGTGAAAAAGGCACAACAAAGGTGCCTGTTAATACAATGAAGGACTGAATCGTCCCCTGTCTGGCTCCCATGGAGTACATACGGGAGCTGCTAGCAGCTGGGGGATGAATTCCTCAGTGCAGGCACAGCCTAAGACTTCCATGGGTGGCCCAATGTTGCCCGGGTTGCAAGCTGCAGCTTTCTGGACTGCACCACAGCTTGTAGGCAGTCTAGGACAGGCGGTCATGAGTTAGTGCAGCTACTGGCTCCTCAAACCCAAAATCACAAGCTTCATGTATAAATAAGACTAATCTACTGGCACTGTTTAGTTCTTGGTTTTCTTACAATGTCTTATTGGTTTTGAAAATGTTGAAATTGGGCAAAACCCATCAAACATTACTGAGCTGTGGAAAGTCATCAGCATAGCATGGACAGTAGGAGCCCTGTCAAACATGTCCAAATGGGCTCTCGTGGATTTACGGTTTGCCACACTTTCTTAGTTTCTGCTCTTTCAATTAAAAAAAGAAATAAAAATTGGGTCCTCGTTGTGTTCATTCTAATGTAGCTAGGTGCTTCTGAGTGCTCAACAGCACAGCAGTATAGTCTGTTACCCAACTGCTATAAGGAATGCCTGCAAATTAGATTCACTACACTATCTCCAGGGAAGAACAAAATTGTCAGCCTACTGTCAGCTAAATGCAAATAATCAAGTGTAACAGCAAAATAATGTCATAAGTAGAATCATTCTACTTATATTTTGAGTCACAGCTGAAGGTCCAAACATCTTGAAATTAAATAAAATAGGTTAAGTTTTTTTCTTGGACAGGTCCTTCCTAAAGACAGTACTACAGAATGTGTCATTTGGCCAGCGCAGCATAGAAATCTCCTTCTAGACTGAAGTTTTTAGTGTCCCGCAAAGTTATGAATTTAAGTTTCCAGGCTCATCTTTTGAAGGGCTTGTGCAGGTTTCCTTTGAGGACAAAGACTGAGAGGTCAGATATGGAATGTTCACTTTGTGAAAAGTGTTCACCCATAGGTGAAAGGGAGTTTTTGTATTTTAGCATTTTTCTGTGCTAGTTAATTTGAAAGCCTAGCGATGGTCTGGTTTCACCCACACAACTTTTGTTGGGGTATTTGATGCACTGGATGAGGTACACCATGTGTTGTGATAGGCACGTGTAGGACCCATGGATCTTGAGAGGAGTGTTGTGATGGGTACTGATCATCATAACAGTGGAGAGATGTCGGCATCTGCCGTTCTGGTGCTGCTTTGCGTTGGTCCCCACAGACCAGAACACACCATCTCAGTGCTCAGGATGACAAGAGCCAGGATGAATATCTTTTTAGTAAGAGGATCAGATGCAGAGGGAGAGTAGGCAGGATTTTGAGAACGCCTAGATGTGAGGGGACAGGGACAGAGAAGAACGCCCCAATGGTTGCTGTAACATTAACCACTAGTGTTAGTAGATACTGACCCCTGTCATATGAAGGGGTATAACATTTTGTAACCCTGACTTATGTCATGTGACTGGAGCCACGAAATAAAGACCTGTCTCTTACCAGCACTCCAGTCTCCCTCACCTTTATTATATTTTCAAGCTTGAGCAAACTGTTGCATGATTTATATAGGATGCTTTTTGTAGCACAGTGATATTTACTAAAATCAATGTGGGCTTTAAAGCCCTCCATTATTTGGCACTATACTTTACAGTCCATCTTAAATGTTCACTTATGTAGGCCTAATATTGGACATTCTTGCTCACATGTTTTTTTTTTTTTAAACAACCTTTTTAGGGGTGATATACTTTATTTTGACAATTTATATAAGATGTAATAGACCTATTATAGTGCAGGCTTTTAATGTCCGTTATTGTACTTCAGAGTATATGTGTTGCAGTACAGATGTAATTTGTCAATTACAGTACGTGGATGCCCAGGGAAGTTGCTGAAGGACTGTCAAAACCATGGGTGCCAAATATACCACTCACATTGACGGCATTTAGCAGATAACTAAGCACATTCATTAGTGAAAAGTAATATAGTGACAAGCTGTCACACAAATGTTTGCACTGTTCTGCGAATTAGATGGGATTTTAGAAAAGAAACCATCTAGCCACTTAAATGCATGGTTGAGAGATGGATTGTTCTAGTGGGAGAAAAAAAACCTAGAGATTTCTTTCTGGTCTGCAAAGATGGGTTGGCTGCAGCTACACAGAGACACATTCCCACATGGGATACCTGAGTATGATCATTTAAGAAAAATTGATCATTTATTTCACTTACTAGAGGTTTTGAGCCAGATTGTTAGCTTCTTACTTGGAGGTCTGCTGATTTACACCCACTGACAGTCTGTTAGAACTCTGTTGATCATTTAGGAGCAGATTCTGCCACCTTTATTCACAATGAGTGGCATCTGACTCCAAAAGTAGCTCTCTTAAGCGGAATGGAATTCAGTGCAACCACTCATGAAGTAAGGCACTAACTCAGCATGATTAAGATTGCCAGAATCAGTCCCTTAATATCCAACTACACTTGTAAATCTCAGTATTTAAGGATTTGCTAAGACATTTCAGACCTTCATGCCGAATTTTAGTAGAGGTATGTTTATACCCCTCCATTTTAACATATTACCATGCTCTCTAGCACCCATTGGCCAGCCTGGCGGACAGGGTGCTGATTGCCCAGCATTCCCCAGTTCACAGGATTTAACCTGGAGTGGATTCCACGTGGACCCTCTTTCAGCATTGCAGGAGCTTCCTTCTACCCCCCGCTCCCACTCACCCTGAAGTAGGAATGGGAACTCCACCTGACATATGCTGCAGGTCTAGATGATTGCCCATTTGAGGGTCAGGAAGGAATTTTTTTCTTCCATGGGCCAATTGGCAGAGGATCAGGAAGTTTTTTGGCCTTCCTCTCAGCACCCTAATGCCACAGTAAGAATGCGCTTAGTACCTAGCTGAGGTACATGGGTTGAGTTGTTAATTTGTCGCAATTATGGCTAGTTTCCAGTGCAGTTAGGAAGGATAAAATGGACAGGTCTAGGGGTAAAACACCTGGGACTGGTGATGGGCCTTGGGTTCATGCAATAGGATGAGACCTTATAATGTTTGCAGGCTGAGGTCAGATCTTGTGGCCTTCGCAGGCCAAGGACTGCACCCTTCTTCATCCTCTACCGCTTGGGTCGTCAACTTTCTACTTGCACAAAACCAAACACCCTTGCCATGCCTCCTTCTCCGCCCCTCATCTGAAGCCCTGCCTCCTCCCACCCCTTCTCTGAGGCCCCGCCCCTGATCACTCCATCCCCCCTCCCCGTCGCTCTCTCTTCGCACCCTCAGTCACTCGCACATTTTCACCAGGTTGGCTCAGGGGTTTGGGGTGTGGCTCAGGGGATGGGCTCTGGGGTGGGGCCAAGGATGAGGGACTTGAGGTGCAGGAAGGGGCTCTGAGCTGGGGCTGAGGCATTCAGAGTGTGGGAGGGGGCTGGGGCAGGCGGTTGGGGTGCGGGGTGTATGAGAGCTCTGGCTGGGGGTGAAAACTCTAGGGTGGATCTTGGGATGAGGGATTTGGGGTGAAGGAGGGGGTTGGGGTAGGGGTTGGGGTGTGGGAGGGGTAAGGGATCAGGCTGGGGATGCGGGCTCTGGGGTACAGCCGTGGATGAGGGGTTTGGGGTGCAGGAGGGGGCTCTGGGATGGGGCTGAGGGGTTCGGAGGGCAGGAGGGGGATCAGGGCTGGGGAAGGGGGTTGGAGTGCAGGAGGGGGTCAAGGGTGCAGGCTCCAAGCGGCACTTACCTCAAGCAGCTCCCAGAAGCAGCGGCATGTCATTCCCTCCAGCTTTTACGCAGAGGCGCGGCCAGGCGGCTCTGCGCACTGCCCTGTCCGCAGGTGCCGCCCCCACAGGTCCCACTGGCTGTGATTCCCAGCCAATGGGAGCTGTGGAACCAGTGCGCCGGGCGGGGGCAGTGTACGGGGCCCTCTGGCTGCCCCTAAGCAAAGGAGCCAGAGTGGGGACATGTCGCTGCTTCCGGGAGCTGCACGTAGCCACGGCAGGCATGGAGCCTGCCTTAGCCCTGCTGCACTGCTAACCAGACTTTTAACAGCCCGGTCAGCAGCGCTGACCAGGGTCCCTTTTCGACCGGGCGTTCCGGTCAAAAACAGGACACCTGGCAAACCTATCTGCCCCTCCCCCGGGGAGGATGCTGGGATTTGGAGTGAGCTGAGTCCTGAGGGGAGTAGGCAGAGTAGAGCCTACCACAAGTTATGGGTTATATAGTAAAGAGCCCTGTAATCCCCACAATAGAACTAATTAAATGCCTGGTTTAGGAATGTATAGGTGATGGGAAGGTATCGTCCCTCTCAGTGCTAAAGTTTAGTAAAAGTTGCAGCTTGCCACTTACTTCTGTCCTCATATGTCTGTCCACATCAACAGATTCAGCTCAGGTTCAGTATCATTTCTGACTGAGGCTTCCGAGAGGTTCTTATTTTATCTGAACTTGCTGGCTCATCTTTTATATTTAGATGTCAGGGTCAAATCATACTGAAGTCAATGGCAACTCCTCCATTTTGTGGTGTGGAGAAAGCTGACCCTTCATGCTGCTGTTAAATAGTTTGCACGCTAAGGAGAGTCCCCTCTTCCTGGCTGGAGCCCCAATGGCTCTGTTGGTGATATGTTGGCTTCACTGCCATCTGTGGCTCTTCCACGGGCTTCCGGGCTGGCCCATACAGAATACTTAACTATATTTTTAGGATAGGTCTGTCAATGACTATTAGCCACGATGGTCAGGGATGCAACCCCAAGCTCTGATTGTCCCTAAACCTCTGGCTGCCAGATGCTGAGGCTGGACGACAGGGATTGGATCACAGTAATTGCCCTGTTCTGTCCATTCCTTCTGAAGCATTTGCCACTGTTGGAGGACAGACTACTGGGCTAAATAGATCTTTGGTCTGACCCAATATGGCCGTTCTTATGTTCTTAAGATGTTGGCATCACCTTTTTGGAGTCAGATCTCCTTTTAAGGAAACATATCTTAAGCTGTGTTTGTTTGTTTTTTAATCAGTATTGACTCCCCAGTGCACTATGTAAAATTTGTGATCACATGCTTTTACTCAGTTTATTTTTGCCTTGCTATATTTACCCTTGCTTATGCAATATTAAACACAATTTTTTAAACGTTTGTGCAGAGCAATAGTTGCTGCTGCAACTTTATTTACAATTCCCTAATATTTTTAATAGTCAACATCCCGTTAATGCAGACACTTGCATTTAGTACATAGAAAAGTTTTGTCTCATATATTTGGCAACCTTTCCATTGCCTGAACTGCTGATTGTTCTGGGGAATCACTGAAAAATGAATCAATGAGTGCTTATCTTGGAGGATTACAGCAGAAACAATCTCAGTGATGACAGAAAGAGATCCATCAAAGGATGGATGGTACCTAAAGAGGTCTGAGGCTCAAAATTAATTCAGAACCTATTCTTAACGTTCCTAAAAGCCATCACTTAAAGCTGCCTCATCAGATTGGAGCAGGCAGGCTGAGTGGCAGCAGACGAAAAGAGAGGATCAGGATCTTGATGGCATACTTCTTTTACTGCTTCCTTTTTATTTTTCAGACAGATAGACATTTGCAGAGCCAGGATAAGACAATGCCAGCAAAAGCCAAGTTGTTACAATTTTTGGACAACAGCATTTTATGATTACCCATATCAAAAGATTTCTGTCAAAAAAAGATTGCTCCACATTTTTCTCTTCAATCAACAACTGTAAGTCTCTGTTTGTGAATTCCACTAATACTCTACAGTATGAGTGTAGGCATTTAAACACCAACTGTCTGCAGCTGATATATTTTTGCTTCAGCAGGTTATCATACTTTTATAGAAGTTACAGAGTTTTCCATCATATCAGAGATAACTACAAAGGGGCTTGGTACTTACTGGGAATCACTAGTGTGGTGTGTACATCATGATATTTTGTGTGTGTGTGTGTACACACATCTATATTTGGTCAATAATATATGTAAATTATTGACCAATGTTCATATTTAAACGACACAAAATGTGTGATGGACTGGGGCAGTAAATATACAGAGAAAGCCTCAGCAGCAAAACCAAAGGGGAAATACAGGGTATAGGGCAAGCTTTCTCTGTCTCACTCACACATGGGGTGGGGCAGTATAAAAATTTAGCATGAGCACATCTATTACTTGATATTGTGGGTGTGAATATACAAAGGAAGGACATCATCAGTCCACGATACATATGTCAGCTGATGGTGTCCTTCCATTACATATTCACACTCACAATAGCAAATAATGAGTGTGCTCATGCCAAATTTTTAGAGTGACCCACCCCATCATAAATTTTTCTATACTATAGGTCACCACAAAAATGAAAATATTTGCCAAATTACTACGTACAAGAAACTCATATTCCGGGTGTTTTTCCCTATTCCTACAACAGTAGCTAACTGGTATCTGATCATTAATATTACCTTTTTTAATGGTGACCTCTGTATTACTCACAGATTATGCTGTGTGATTGTGACTGTTGAAGTCTAAAGAGATTGTTTAGTTGCTCATGAGAGAGCAAGGAAGCCCTATTGCATAATTAAGGGAGAAACTTAAAATTGCCCGAGCCCATAATTTTAGCACCTACTTTTTGTCCACTTCATTGCTTGAGGAAAGAAGAGAATTCCCTACGTGCAAATTCTATTGAAGACTGGACTCCATTTGGCAGAGCGCACATTCTAGTGGCTAGATTCACTAGGTGAAATCCTGGCCCCACTGACTTGACTGTGTGCACATGACAGCTGTTTTTGTCTCTCCTGGTCCACAGGCATCAGCTCAACATAGGTAAACCAAAAGGGAACCTTCCCTGCAGCCATGCCCACAGGGGCTGTGCTAAGCCTGACTCAGCTGGAAGTTGCTGTTTGTATGTCTTACAGTATTTGCTTCTGAATCAAAGTGATTTAAATTTCAAAGTGCTGTCTTCTAAAAGGATCAAATGCTATTTCATTTTGATTGCTGAGGATTTGATTTCATAACGTTTCTTTGATTTTTGGTTGTGTGTTTTTATTTTTACAAAACAAAAAACGAGACCAGCCTCTTTTTCTGGTTTGAATGTTGATTTGAGATCCATCAAAATGTTCTTATTTCAGGGACTACTAGTA
This sequence comes from Macrochelys suwanniensis, assembly GCA_033296515.1. Taxonomy (NCBI): domain Eukaryota; kingdom Metazoa; phylum Chordata; order Testudines; family Chelydridae; genus Macrochelys; species Macrochelys suwanniensis. The sequence continues at coordinate 42,018,362 of CM065776.1, forward strand.
ACTTATTAGACCCCACACTTCACTTGCATAAGAGCTTAAGTTCCCCAATTGATTCCGTTGTTAGGAAGCTATTCAATACTTTTTTTCTGTCTGCTGCAGACCACAATTCCAGGTAATTTATGAAGCATTTGTCTGCTCTTGATAAACACAATACAGCAGTGGTCCCCAAACATTTTAGGTCATGCCCCTCCTTGCATCTCACAGTGGTCTTCTCTCCATAAGTGCTGACAATTATATAAGGAGGCTTGGCTGAAACCAAATATGCTACTTAACAAAAAATCCACATGTGAAGGCTTCTGTTAAGTCTGCCTTATATCCTGACTGTGTTTCTCATTTGTATGTGCTACTGCTGAAACCTCTTTTCAGCTGATTGTGTTCTTTAGAAGGGTAGCTATTCCTCTGCTCCTGAAACAATGAACACAGATTTTCAAGAGAATGAACACTTTTAGGTGACACACATGTTTTTGTCTTATTATAAGATAAACAAGCCCAGCAGCCCATTCTTTCTGGTCTTCTTTTATATTGGTTTCCAAATGCAGAGCTCTTGTTTTATCTTGTCTATTACTTTCGGGGCGGGGGGGGGGGGGGGAGCGGAGGAGATAGCAAAATGAACATTTGCTCAGTCCACAAGATTTCCCATGATAAGCAAGACACAACAGTATAGGGATTAGAAGGCTGGATTTGGATCTAGCAGCATTATTCAATGAACCCAAACTATCCCCCTTTCCTCCACTGATGGCATCCTGACGCAAAGGCTCATTTAGGCGTATAGCAAAATATGACACAAATATCATGCCCTGAAGCTATTTCACAATATTATATCTGACTCTCTGAACTCAGAATTAGATCAGTATGGCCAAGTTTGGGTTCCCACTCAAACAAGCCAAAAGCAGCCACTGATGGAGAGAATGAAAGAAAGTAAATCAAACCGGGGGTTTGCCAGCGGGTGAGGCAAAAGATACTGGGCAGCTCCATGATACTTCCGCACTTTCTTTCAAGTATCCATCTTTCAATGAGTGGTTCACTTTGTTTTTGTTAAACATGCTGTGATGGTCTTAATGCTGAAGTTCCTTCATTTGTGGACTAAAGACCATTATTTCAATGGACTCAAGTATCAGAGAGGTAGCCGTGTTAGTCTGGATCTGTAGAAGCGACAAAGGGTCCTGTGGCACCTTATAGACTAACAGAGGTATTGAAGCATAAGCTTTCGTGGGTGAATACCCACTTCTTTGGATGCAAGCAGTGGAAAAACTGCTTGCATCCGAAGAAGTGGGTATTCACCCACGAAAGCTTATGCTTCAATACCTCTGTTAGTCTATAAGGTGCCACAGGACCCTTTGTCGCTATTTCAGTGGAGTTTCTTGTCATTCTTATTGCCATATTTTTGTTAAAGATTGTTGTAGTTTGTGACTAGCCTTCTCATTCAAATGCATGGGATGTTCATATGGTCTAAAACAAACAGTCTAACAGTATGCAAGATATGACATGATAGTGTAACAGCCCGGGATTTGGAGCAATCAAATTTTTGAATTGCTCTGCTCCGGCTCCGCTCCAGCTTCGGGCATAAACCTACTGCTCCACGCTCCAGCTCTGGGCTCTGCTCCAAAGCCCAACAGCTAGCATAGAATGTGGTTGGTTTGTGTATCCAGCTCGCATTCGGATATCACACTATGCACATGTGCTGTAGAGTGCTAGAAGCGTGGGCATTAAAAAGTGGCTGTGGCTATATCTGTACTATTCTTAATATGCAAACTCAAGAGAAAATAGCACAGAATATATAAATATTACTTACTTGTGTATAATATCAAGGCTATGAAATTTAGATGGAACTGAAAGTATTATGGAAAGTAGCTGGAGTGCATAAGAAGTAGCTAGCTTATAAATAGCCTGATCTTGTAAACCCCAACACTCACATAGTCCTTACTTATCTGTATTATTTTATTAACAGCAATGGATAAGAATTCATTATCTGAGCAATGGCTTGGAGGATTGAGCCCATGTTCAGCTAGGTAACTCATAATTGTTTTAAATATAACAGTGGTTTAGACAGCATAGACTTAAAGCAGTAAAAAATCACTTTAAAAGTAAAAGCATCTAAATAAGCCATGCTGTTAATATTGTGATACTATATATGTACATGTCCTCTGATGTCTTGGCTCTTCTGTGTCCTAAGAAGTAGAGGTATCAAATTCAACTGCACTTCTTGAAGTACTCTCTTGTTTTTATTCAAATAACAGTTACATTTTAAAGAGTAAAGTTATAAGTACATGTAAACAATTCTAACAAAAAAAATATGTTATGGCAAATCTTTTTGATTAATAGTTAGAACATTGCAGGCTCTGGAAGATTAATATGTCCTAAAGTCTAGGTGGTGTTTGGGAAAATCACAGTCCTTTCAAAGATCAGCTGGCAGGCTCAGCTGGAATCTGCAAAATTTCTAACAACTCAGCTGAAGTCTTCAGGCTGCTGTTTCCATGGGAACTGAAGTTGGATTGGTTAAAATGAGATAAGGAGCTTTAAAACCTTTTAAAAACGCCTTACTTCATTTTTTTGTCTGACTCTCTATTTCAGTGGAAATTGTAATAGAAATATCAACCAGCAGTCTTCATCTGAGTTGTTAGAATTCTTGTTAACTTCATCAGTAGCTGAAGCTTGAGTTCATTTTAAAAAAATCCACCCCAATTAAACACTGTTTGCCACATTAATTCCTGGTGCATCTGCATTGGCTGGGAGTTAGCACTGAATGAATGACGTTGACCTGTGTACGTTCCTGCACTTAATGTATCCTTTTTGGACTTTTCCCCAGTTGTGTACAAGATTCCACTTGGTGAGTATGAGATTTGCACCTGAATCATGTGCATGTGACATGGTTTATTGTAAAGAATGAAGCTCTTAATATAAATTAGATAAAATAAATTATCAGTAGAGCCACATTTTCAGTGGTGAGCTGTAATTTTAGGTACCCAACTTTAAGGCGCTAGGGCGTGTTTTTCAGAAGTGCATCTATAGATTTCACTGGGCCACCTCTTCAGCTGGCATAAATTGGTGCAGCGCCATTGATTTCAATGGAGCAATGTTCATTTGCATAAGCTGATGATCTGGCCTATTAACTTTATATGGGGTGTTAGTTTCTTAGCATTTTGGCACATCCGGTTTAGGGGCCATTACTGAAAATCTGAGTCTACATTTCTTGTGTTCTCAGCATATATATTACTTGAAGGGCAACACTCTAGTGAAGTCAATTAACTGGATTTATATCAGTGGTTTGTTTGTTTGTTTTTGCAGTACCATTTCCATAAATGATTCAATAGCATCTGAAGAGTTTATAGAAAATCAGTTTAGACATATTGAAAACTAGCTTGGGTTTAATATAGGCTTTACAGTTTTTGTTTAGTTTTCAAATGCTGTGATAGTTTAAGCTTTTCTTGTGCCAAAGAATGGCTAAACAAACTGCAAGTACCTTAAAACCAGTTGTCCAGACATATTCCTAAATCAAATAAAAACATTATAAACAAATTTCTGGCTATAGCTGAGGAGCTATTGTCTGGGCTGACCATCATCCCACACCCTGGAGGGTCAGGAGATCTCGCAGTATGCTATCACCCCCCCACATACACTGATTATCTCAGGTGGGCAAGGCCCCTGAACCTTACTTTTAGACTTTTATATGTTGACATGTATAGTTTATTTCCTGATATGGGTTGATGGAGTGTTAACAGACACTCAAATAGAACATACATTTATAACAGCCCATCCTGTTTTTTTAGCCATACAGGGCACTTTCCCCCTTTGCTTTCTGAAACGAAGTTTAAGAATAAAAGTAAATTCTTTGTATGTAATATATTTGTGTGTGTGGTGTGTGTGTGTGTATATATGTGTGTGCGTGTGCAATAACTTCTAGTGGAACTGATTTCTCTAAATGGAGAATTTCTCTAGTGATGGAGCAGTTGCTCTCCGGTTCATTCTATCTTTGGCAGCTTATGAGGGTTGCTGGCACACTGGAAGAACATCCATTTCTATGATTTTTATTTGTATTGTAGGGACTCCTGTAGGCCCCAAACAAGAATCTCTGTTGTGCTAGGTACTGTGCGCAGATGTGACAAAAAGTCCCTGCCCCAAAGAGCTCACAGCAGAAGGCCCTAGTCTTGTCAATACTTATGCACATATGTGATGCGATGTGGTGCCTAGAGGCTCCAGTCTGCGGTTTGGCAGTGACACCTAGTGGCTCAAGTCTGTGGGAGCAGTAGAGGAACCTTGGCTCTACCACTTCTTCCAGGTTCCAGGGCCCTGGGGCTGGCAGTTCAGGTGGGTCACCTGGGCAATGCTCCCTGTGTCACTTCCTCCCACCCTTGCCTCTGTGCTTCCCAATGTTCTCCCCCATCACAGGCTGGCACTTTGCTGTCTCTTTGGCAGCAGCCTGTAGTTTCATCTTGGGGGTCTGCTCCAGGCAGCATGGGGCTCCTGCTGTATCCCTACAGGAGCTACCAGTGCAGGTCTGCTCCATCGCACTGATCACCTTGAGTGAGCTGTGCTGTGCCCTTTTAAGTTCCCCTCCATTGCAAGCACAGCCAGAAGACATGGCGGGATGGAGCCTCCTGAGCTCAGAGATGCTCCTTAAACCTCTGTTCCCCAGTGTGGGGTTTGTACACTCCAGCACAACATCCGTAACTTGAACTCTGTATTTTGGGCTTTGTTTATGCTTTTGGAAAAGATACAAATCCCACCGCCCCCATGAAAATAAGCCTGATCCACTTGAGTTTATATGGCTACATACAACTTGTATTTAGGGAAGTATATTCTGGTGCATTATACTGAAAATACCATGTGCAGCATGTTTATTACTATTATTGTGGCAGTGAGACCCTAAGAGCATCCCAGTATAAGAGGGCAAGGGGCTCACTGGTATCAGGAAGTGAGTTCCTGTTGGCTTGACCAGTTCAGTGTACCCCAATTCACTTATGTCAGAATCTATATTTACTAGGTATGGAGTAAAGTATTGGAAAACAAATAACACACTGATCATTAATATTCTTGCATGGAGTATGCACCGTTAAACACCCAAAGGACTGTACAAATGAAGGAAATGTGGGACTAAAATGTGTTTGGGGAATGGGTAAATAGGGTTTTTCCAGACAAAGGAAAGGCTGTTCCCTCCATGCAGGTGCAATCACAGACAATTAGCGAACAGTCAAGTGGCCATTCATCAGCGTATTGAACAGATCAATTGGCATCGCAGAAAGCATCAGCAGGGAAGGAACCAGCATGGAATCTTCTCCATCAGATTCCATGGCACCTTTCCTCACAGCAGGGGCAGTGGACTTTGAGAAGAATGCATTTCAGAAGTTCACTGGAGTATAGAAACTTGGGGTTTGTTGCTCCTCTCTATATTTCACCTAAGAAGACAAAGGAACTGAGCACTTTGGACTTTGTCAGAGATCCTGACTGAGGGGATCCTCAGCCATCTGGCTGTAAGGAAGTATGGTAAGAATCTTACCTTGAACCAAGACTATAGTTTTGTTAAATCATAGTCAGTAAAAAGTGTTTTTCACTTTTGTTTGTAACCATTTCTGACTTTATCCCTTGTACTTGAACTCATGTATAACCCCTATCTCTTTTTGATTAAATCAATGTGTTTTACTTTTATTCTAAATCAGCCCAGTGCTGTGTTTGACTTGAAGTGATTACTAATTCCAGTTAAAGCAACACGCTGCTGTGCTTTTCTTTAAAGGAGCAATGGTCCTTATTGCTCCTTTGAATGTTCCAGGAGAGGGATGGCACTTCAGGGCAGACAGTAATAACAATAACAACAACAAATCCTGATTTGAAGAGGTACGTATCGCCCAGTACTCCCACTGAAATCAGTGTGAGCTCCGGGTGCTCTGTACCTCTAAGAATCAGGACTTCTCTAAGGGTCTCAACTAGGGTTGCAACCCGTCGGGGTTTTACCCAGACAGTCCGGTTTTTGGCTTCTGTGTCCAGGTTCCATTTAGGGTTGCCAGGTGCCCAGTTTTCAGGGACCTGGCAACCCTAAATGACACCCAAACCAAAAGTCCACTTACCACAGGGCCGGGAGGAGGCACTGGGTCATTAACCTGTGCCAGCCCCTGCTCAACCAGGGCTGCCTCCTACCTGCAGGCAGGCTCCTTGAGACAATCCAGTGAGCGAGGGAGGGAGGGAGCAGAGAAGTGAGCGAAGGGGGCTGGGCCTTGGGGGAAGAGTTGGAGTGCGGGGTCTTGGGGGGAAGAGGCGGGGCAGATGGCGGGGGCTCGGGAGTCAGGTTACCAGCAATTAGAAAGGTGTCAACCCTAGTCTCAACCTGGGCACCCCAAATTAGTGAAAGGTTTTGAATGTAGCAGCCTGTTCTTCCCTTATACTAGCTTTTAATAACGTTCTGTTTTCCCAAAGAAAAATATATGAACATTTCCTGCAGGCCATACCAGGTCTAGGAAGCACTATAACCTTCCTGGTGTTTAAGTGTAGTCAGAAAACTTATTTTTTCAGTAGAGGAGATGTTATCATTTTGAAAAAGTTCTCACAAAGTGGCAGCTCGTGTCCAGAGTAAGTGCTACATGCAATCCCACCAATCTCCTTCCTATTCCACCACTGTTGCAGCTTGATCATATTTTTAAAGTGGAAAAAATGGGACTTTCATTTGGGGATCACAGGGAAGTGTTTGGGGGGGAGGTGAAGGCAAAAGGAGCATCCTGTCCTCCTTTCAGAATGAAAAACTGGGACACTTCACCATGAGAGGCAAGGTGGGAGAAAACAGCAATTCTCTCTTTTGTGACCTCTTCTCTGTTTTCTAGAGCTCCCCAACTCTTTTCCTCCAGTCCAGCTCTTACCCTACCAGCGCCCCCTACCATCTATCTCTCACATACATACCATAGTTCATCCATGATCTCATTTACTAGTGGACTCTATTCCCCACTGCCAGCACAACTCATCCCACTGGCAGCTCAGAATCTTCTTAAACCTGTCTGATCTCCTAAGCAGGGGCCTACAACTCCATTCAGCCCCCTCCCCACTGCCCATCCCCTTCCTCCTGGGATTGTGGGGAAAGAAAGGTCCTGAACCAGGAAGTGGCCAGGCTCTGTTTGGGAGTGGTGCTCAGCTTCAGGGAACCTGAAGCAGCAGCCGCATGGCAAGCAGTGAGCTGGAGAGAAGCAGAACTCCTGGGAGCTGTATGCAGAGTCACAGGTGGAACAGTCTCTGACTGCCTGATGCTCTGACAGACCTGATAGCCGGGTGCAGGTCTGGGTGGGACTACACTAACCGAGCCTGGAAACCTCCAAACAGCTATTTACTTAGAATAGAGACTGGACTGGAGAAGGCACCTCTGGCACTAGGCTTGAGAAGCCCTAACTCTTGATTGGACTGCCCCAGGGACCCAAACAAGAACTGCTATTGCTCACTTTGAACTGTCGTTGTTTAAGCCTCTGTATGTAGGGTATTTGTATCCTTTTCCTTTCCTGATGGCCCTAGTAAAATATCTTTTCACTTAGCCATGTGTCTAAGTGGTTATTGGGAGCCCCGCCCCCAGGACCTAGCTGATGAACCCTTTCCATTGCTTGCCTCTTTGTCACGGTACATCTGGCACACCACTGGCACCCTACTGGTTTGGTGTACTGAACAGTCCCAGTAATGACATCTCTCAGCCCCATCCAAACCAGACCTCACAGGCTCAGAAATACCCCAGGCTGACAACCAATCCTCTCCCTGGCTCCCCTCCGTTCTGAAACCAACACTCCCATCCAGCACACCTAGTCTCAGAGAACACTTCTCCCAATATCACACACAACCTTCCAGGCTCAGAAAACTCAACCCCAGGCTCTGCACTCTTTCCTGTCCTATCTGACTCCCAGGATATATAATATACCTGTAATACAATTCTGAACAATGATTTCAGCAAATAAGAAAGACATTCGAGTGTCTATTTTTACCCTTAACATGAGAAAACAAATGAAGCTTATGAATATAGTACTATATGTATTTAGCAGATTAACTCTGTCTTAAACATGTGTATAATATACAAGATAGATGCATATAGTAAATTGTCCTAATTCTAGGTATGGGAGAACTCTGAATTTGATGGCAAAATAATTGTTTCTTGGAGGAATTGTAGTCTGAGTAGATTTAGCTGAAAAAGGAATAGACATCCTACAGAATTAAGATAACATAAATATCATTAATTTTCTTTTAATTGGGGTAAAAAGCTATTTTTTCACTTCATATTTATTGCAGCACAATTTCTTCTTAGAAACTAAAACAGTTCATCAGGGTGCAGCTGCTGCTAAGCCTAGGAGTATTTATAGAATAATAGAATCATTTTGAGGAAAAGGATCTTTACTGGGTCATCTAAGTCCATCTGCCTGCATCTCTGTAGGATGGATTTCATTATTCTTAAACTAGCCTTGAATACCTTCCAGGATGGAAATGCCATAACTTCCACTGGCAGTTTGTTCCATTATATAACTGCTCTAGTTATACATTTTCCCCGCTGCACTTTGCTAGTTATTACTACTTCTTGATCAGCTTTTGTTGAGTAATGAGACTAATTGATTCCTGTTCTCTTTATAACATCCTGTCAAGTACTTAGTTTTCCTGTTTGCCCTTAGCTGCCTTTTCTCTAGTTTGAACATGCCCACATCTCTTAACTTTTCTTCAGAGATCTGATTTTCCAAATCTTTTATCAGTTGTGTTGCCCTGAATCCTCTCCAGTTTATTGTCTTTTTTTAAAAAAGTGACTACTAAAACAAAACAAAATACTCCAGGGGATGGCTTCAAAGTAAGTAAACAAATTTATTCATGTCTAGTGTTGAATTCAGCAGCACATCATAATGTGATTTATTTTACACAGGATACTGTTATAAACATAACTCAGTACATTTGCCCTTTAAACTCCTATCCCATGCCATTTTTTAATTCCATTCAGTTAGTGATCCATTTTAATACTTGGCTTTTTCATGTTGTGCTATAGCATACCCCGATAATTTATTTGTGAAAGGGACCAATTTCTTTCTACTGCTTATAAACTATTAAACATTGTTCTTATTTAATTTCATTTATGGTGTTCATCTCATTTCTTCAGTTTATCAGAACTGTGTTTTATCAGTACTTGGACATCTGGCTGGCACAAATGTTAGTAGTAGAGTTGGTTAGCAATTTTTTGACTAAATGTTTTCTGTTGGAAAATGCCAATTTATGAACCAAAACTTTTCTCAAGAAATAGATTTCTTGACTCAAAATATTTTTGAAAAATAAAGTTTTGAAATTGTTGGAATGTTTTGTTCCACCATTTTCTAAATGAAAAAATACTTGTTTTGCAGTTCAAGTTTTTGTTTAAAAATTTAACCTAATTAAAGTAAAAAAATTATAGGTTGAAATCAAAACAAAAGATTTTAAAATCATCAAAATGAATTGTTTCTATTGACCCAACTGTGTTTTTTTTTATACTCAGTCCATGAAAATGTTTGAGATTTTGACTTTGTCCCAATTTGGGATGGGAAATTTTTTTGATATCTTGGACATTTTCTCAGGACTGCAAAACAATTTCCTATGCCTCTCTAGTTAATAGAGCTTAAAGCTGATATACTGTATCTGTAAGGGGACTATTGTCCCCTTACTAAAACTCATTGGGGGTGTTTTGGCTGGCTAGCTCCCAGTACCAAAAGAAAGGGGAAGGGTCATGGGAAATCAGGACCCTGAGACTGACAGTCCCTAAAACAATGGGGAGGGGCCAATGCTCCAGGTCAGCCTGATTGACAGGGTGGGCAGGCTAATCAGGGAGTCAGGCGGGTAGGGAAGGTCCCGTCTCCTTGGGTCAGACAGAGCAAGTCAGTGCTGGGAGCAGAGTTACAGAAGCAGCCCACAGAGCAGACCTGTGCTGGGAGGAGAGTTCTAGTAACCAGAGCCAGAGGGGCAGCCCAGGGAGCTGGAGGCAGAGCAGCAGCAGCTGTGCTGAACAAGGGTGATGTCATGCTAGGAGTCAACAAGGGTGATGTCATGCTAGGAGTCAACAAGGGTGATGTCATGCTAGGAGTCTACTACAGGCCACCTAACCAGGTGGAAGAGGTGGATGAGGCTTTTTTTAAACAACTAACAAAATCATCCAAAGCCCAAGATTTGGTGGTGATGGGGGACTTCAACTATCCAGATATATGTTGGGAAAATAACACGGCGGGGCACAGACTATCCAATAAGTTCTTGGACTGCATTGCAGACAACTTTTTATTTCAGAAGGTTGAGAAAGCTACTAGGGGGGAAGCTGTTCTAGATTTGATTTTAACAAATAGGGAGGAACTCGTTGAGAACTTGAAAGTAGAAGGCAGCTTGGGTGAAAGTGATCATGAAATCATAGAGTTCACAATTCTAAGGAAGGGTAGAAGGGAGTACAGCAAAATAGAGACAATGGATTTCAGGAAAGCGGATTTTGGTAAGCTCAGAGAGCTGATAGGTAAGGTCCCATGGGAATCAAGACTGAGGAGAGCTGGCAGTATTTCAAAGGGACACTATTAAGGGCCCAAAAGCAAACTATTCTGCTGGGTAGGAAAGATAGAAAATGTGGCAAAAGACCCCCTTGGCTTAACCACGAGATCTTGCAAGGTCTAAAAAATAAAAAGGAGTCATATAAAAAATGGAAACTAGGACAAATTACAAAGGATGAATATAGGCAAACAACACGGGAATGCAGGGGCAAGATTAGAAAGGCAAAGGCACAAAATGAGCTCAAACTAGATGCAGGAATAAAGGGAAACAAGAAAACTTTTTATCAATACATTAGAAGCAAGAGGAAGACCAAGGACAGGGTAGGCCCACTACTCAGTCAGGAGGGAGAAACAGTAACAGGAAACTTGGAAATGGCAGAGATGCTTAATGACTTCTTTGTTTCGGTCTTCACTGAGAAGTCTGAAGGAATGCCTAACGTAGTGAATGCTAATGGGAAGGGGGAAGGTTTAGAAGATAAAATAAAAAAAAAGAACAAGTTAAAAATCACTTAGATAAGTTAGATGCCTGCAAGTCACCAGGACCTGATGAAATGCATCCTAGAATACTCAAGGAGCTAATAGAGGAGGTATCTGAGCCTCTAGCTATTATCTTTGGTAAATCATGGGAGACAGGAGAGATTCCAGAAGACTGGAAAAGGGCAAATATAGTGCCCATCTATAAAAAGGGAAATAAAAACAACCCAGGAAACTACAGACCAGTTAGTTTAACTTCTGTTCCAGGGAAAATAATGGAGCAAGTAATTAAGGAAATCATCTGCAAACACTTGGAAGGTGGTAAGGTGATAGGGAATAGCCAGCATGGATTTGTAAAGAACAAATCATGTCAAACCAATCTGATAGCTTTCTTTGATAGGATAACGAGTCTTGTGGATAAGGGAGAAGCGGTGGATGTGGTATACCTAGACTTTAGTAAGGCATTTGATACGGTCTCGCATGATATTCTTATCAATAAACTAGGGAAATACAACTTAGATGGGGCTACTATAAGGTGGGTGCACAACTGGCTGGATAACCGTACTCAGAGAGTAGTTATTAATGGTTCCCAATCCTGCTGGAAAGGTATAACGAGTGGGGTTCCGCAAGGGTCTGTTTTGGGACCGGCTCTGTTCAATATCTTCATCAACGACTTGGATATTGGCATAGAAAGTACGCTTATTAAGTTTGCAGATGATACCAAACTGGGAGGGATTGCAACTGCTTTGGAGGATAGGGTCATAATTCAAAATGATCTGGACAAATTGGAGAAATGGTCAGAGGTAAACAGGATGAAGTTTAATAAGGACAAATGCAAAGTGCTCCACTTAGGTAGGAACAGTCAGTTTCACATGTACAGAATGGGAGGAGACTGTCTAGGAAGGAGTACAGCAGAAAGGGATCTAGGGGTTATAGTGGACCACAAGCTAAATATGAGTCAACAGTGTGATGCTGTTGCAAAAAAAGCAAACATGATTCTGGGCTGCATTAACAGGTGTGTGGTGAGCAAGACACGAGAAGTCATTCTTCTGCTCTACTCTGTGCTGGTTAGGCCTCAACTGGAGTATTGTGTCCAGTTCTGGGCACCACATTTCAAGACAGATGTGGAGAAATTGGAGAGGGTCCAGAGAAGAGCAACAAGAATGATTGAGGGTCTAGAGAACATGACCTATGAAGGAAGGCTGAAGGAATTGGGTTTGTTTAGTTTGGAAAAGAGAAGACTGAGAGGGGACATGATAGCAGTCTTCAGGTATCTAAAAGGGTGTCATAAGGAGGAGGGAGAAAACTTGTTCATCTTAGCCTCTAAGGATAGAACAAGAAGCAATGGGCTTAAACTGCAGCAAGGGAGGTTTAGGTTGGACATTAGGAAAAAGTTCCTAACTGTCAGGGTGGTTAAACACTGGAATAAACTGCCCAGGGAGGTTGTGGAATCTCCATCTCTGGAGATATTTAAGAGTAGGTTAGATAAATGTCTATCAGGGATGGTCTAGACAGTATTTGGTCCTGCCATGAGGGCAGGGGGCTGGACTCGATGACCTCTCGAGGTCCCTTCCAGCTCTAGAATCTATGAATCTATGAATCTATGAATCTATGAAGCAGAGTGGAGCTGGAGCTGAGGCAGAGTGGTGGAGCTGGGGCTGGAGCAGTCCACAGCCGGGTGCGGTGAGCAGCTGGCCAGAGCGAGGGGGACCTTGGGCAGCAGGCCCAGTGCAGGGAGACACTCCCAGCCAAGATGCCTTATACGCCAGACTTGGAGGGGGAACATAACCCTGATGGGGCAGGGGCGATGCTGGGAAGAAGAATCCTGGCACCTAGAGTAGGGGCGGGCAAACTTTTTGGCCTGAGGGCCACATCGGGTTTCTGAAATTGTATGGAGGGCCAGTTAGGGGAGGCTGTACCTCCCCAAACAGCCAGGTGTGACCCAGCCCCCGCCCCCTATCTGACTGCTTCTTGCCCCCTGACGGCTCTTACTGCGCTGTCTGGAGCACTGGTGGCTGGTGGTACTACAGCCGCAATGCCCAGAGGACCAGGACAGGCAGCCGCGGCACCCGGCTGGAGCCAGCCACGCCACCACGCAGCACAGAGCACTGGGTCAGGCCGCGGCTCTGCAGCTGCGCTGCCCAGCAAGAGCTCGCAGCCCCGTCGCTCAGAGCATTGCGCTGGCGGCGCAGTGAGCTGAGGCTGCAGGGGAGGGGCCGGGGGCTAGCCTCCCAGGCCAGGAACTCAGGGGCCAGGCAGGAGGGTCCCATGGGCCAGATGGGGAGTTTGCAGTTTGCCCACCTCTGACTTAGAGCCTGAGAGCGCGTGGCCACAGCCAGAGCAAGTGTCTGACCCGCAGCATCCCTGCAGCACAGCCAGGGCCTGAGAAGGGGGCCTGGGACTTGTGAGGAACAGCCTGTGAACTTCTCTTACATTCCAGAGACTGCTGGTTGTGATGTCCCCATGCCACAGAGCAGAATTATGTGTTTTCCTTTAACCTTTCCCATTTTTTCCTTATTTTTTGAATTGATTGCTGTTTAATAAATTGTATTTGTTTTGAACTGCATGTAATGATCAGTGAGTCAGGGAAGCATCCAGTGCAGAGAGAGCACCCCGGAGTGAGGACACCCTAGCCCCTGCCCTAAGTGACTATGACAAGGTTGGGGGTTGAGCCGCCCAGGAATCCTGGGCCCAGCCTTCTTAGGATTACAAGGACTCTGCCACGCAGGAGAGTGGAAGAGGAGTCCTTGAGGTCTGGCAGGTCTCTGGTTAAAGGAAATGGGAGTGAGGACTCAGATCCTTTTGCTAGCCCATTTCACCGGGGTAGTGTATAAGCCAGGAAAGTTTCCCACAATAGCGGGACCATTCCCCTGCTTACAAATCAATAGCTGATAGCCTGATATTGTGCTATATATTGTAATGTATGTAGGACATGCCCAGCAATATCTTGCTGACACTTAGCTGTCCATTTTATTCTTTCATTAAATGTGGGTTATGTGATCGGTGTCTCAGTGCCTGGATGAAAAACAGTTAGCTCAACCCAGATAAGACAGAAGTGATGCTGGTAGAAAGCAGGGGAACCACTTTAAGGTTCTAGCTGCAGCTTTGATTGCACTCTCTTGTGAAGGCCTACAACAAGGCAAGCTGATTGTCAAGAGGTTGCTTAGCAGCTTCTGGTTTCATTGCTACTCCTGGACTCCTCTATAGCAAGAGTAGCCAGAAATGCCTATTCACAACTTTAGCTAGCTAGGAGACTGCATGCTAATCTATCCGATGCAGACGTAGCCACAGCAGTCCATGCCTTAGTCATTTGGAAGTGCAAAGCTGGGACAGTGCAGACAAGAATTAGGCCCATTGTATCCACTGCATATTCTTTATCCCAGATGTTCTGGAGTTTTTATTTTTCCTATGGAAATGCTCACTCACCAACAGTGCATACCAATGTTCTCTGAAGAAGGAGACTTATGTTAACACTGATGTTTAGCAGAAATCTCCAATATTGCAGTGCACTGAAGGCAACATTAATATTCCTGCATACATCTGTCTCAACCAACAGTATGGGACTGCTGATTACTCTGTTTGGCATTATCTTGGAAAACTATTGAGTAATTTTCCAATACTTTATATTCTAATCTTTCTACTGTAGTTTCCCATATAGAAAGGGAGAATGATCATGTCTCTCATTGTGATTTGTTTGCAACCCCAAGGTTCAGACCCCAGGGCCAGCCTACCAGCCCTTTTCTTTCTCTGATTTCTGAGACTCAGAATTACATATTGGTTCCAGTAATTTACACAGTATATGCTTAGCTCAAGTCTGATACACAGAGGCAAACATAGCTCAGTAGAGTATCTTGAACATCCCCTGTTGTGCTTGCACATGCACACATAGCAGTCAATTGTAATCAGGCACAATGTCTTTACAAGAGGAACAGAGAGGATAATTCTATGCTGATCATGATTTATGCCAAGAGGCACTGGAGTAGTAAATCCTTTGGAAGTGGCATAGCACTCTCCTTCTTGTCTCAAGTGAGACGATAGAGGGGATGGGGGAATGGTCCCTGAGTTCCTAATCAGTTGTCTTTTTATTGCTACGCTTGCAATCCACCGAGAAGATACAGCTAATGCAAAATATGCCTTCCTGCCTCCCAAATGTACCGAAACACTGAGTACGTTGCTCCTGTGTTCAATTCTTCACCATGGTTTCTGGTTCAGTTCTCGATAATGATCAAAACGCTGATGATCTATAAGATCTTAATGGTCTTGAACATGTGCCTCATACACTGTACCCCATCACATCGATTAAAATGCGCCTCTAGCTGCCAGCTCCCATGGTAACTTTCTCCGAGGCATCCCTTCCTATGAAATTTGTTCTCCTTGCCTGTTCATGAGGGTGCAAGGCTAGTGCGCATCAAGGCATAATGCAAGAGGTATTCATTTGGCATAACTATTTTTTTTTGTTTCTGTCATAGTGCTGTATTAATTTAACCTGATTTTGTAGATAAGCACTTAATAGTTATAGCCGTTGACGAAGGGTCAGGTTGCTCTCACCCTTATGGCTTTTGAGGGTCCCCTGGCAGTGCAGCTGCGGGGGGGAATGGGATTTGGGGGACATGCAGAGATCAGCAGTGGGGTAGAATTCCCTGTACTAATGCACGGGGCAGATAGGGACAAGGATGGGACTGGAGCATCCACTGATATGCAAATCCGCTAATGCTCTCCAACCATGGTGGGGCTGCATTGAGGCTTCAGGGAGCAGACTACAGCTTCACTACTGCAGTAACATCTGCTGCTGAGGAGGTAAAAAACTGCTCTATAATCAAGGGGCATTGGAGTTGGGGAGGAAGACAATTCCTTCTGCATATCTCCAGCTTATATTAGCTACTTCTTGACCGGGACACTGAGGGCTGGATTTGAAATTTCTCCAACTAAAATCTCCTCAAGGTTCCACTTGCTAGCCCATCTCCTTAGAACTGCACAGGACTGGATGTGATTCACTTCAAAGCTTATCAGTGCCACTCATTGTCTGGAGTGAATTATGAATGATGCAAGGTAGTTTGGGTCACAGGAATCATCAGATCAAGATCACTTGACTTCAGAATATAATTTTCCAACATGAAGATTGATTTCAATCAATACTATTCAAAATTACATATTTTGTGTCTAGAATTCTTTGCAAAATGCTTTGTTCTTATGAGACCTATAGATTTGCTAGCAGGAGAGGTCTTTTAAATTGCTTACTAACCTCCTGACAGTGGTTCTGAGGAACAGTTACTTACTATGTCAGCAGATAACATTTAGATCAAATGACAAGCCTGCTTTTTTCCCTTTCTAAAGAGAAAATCACTGCATGCATCCTTCAACAAAAGAACAACCCTCTCCAGTGGCTTTGCAATGATATGGGAGATCATCATATTCGCAGTAGTGCACTGGCCTGGAATTTAACAGGCTACTTATCTAGAGGAACATTTTAAAG
This sequence comes from Macrochelys suwanniensis, assembly GCA_033296515.1. Taxonomy (NCBI): domain Eukaryota; kingdom Metazoa; phylum Chordata; order Testudines; family Chelydridae; genus Macrochelys; species Macrochelys suwanniensis. Next base: position 42,034,793 of record CM065776.1, read on the forward strand.
TATTATACACAATGCAGCTTTATGGTACTCAGCTAAAGGCTCAGAAGGGCATCTTAAAAATGATATGTAGTCTGGCTTCTGTGTATTGTACCATAAAAGTTTGGGGAATTATAATTTTCCTGTGGGCAAATTTTCTAGCGATCAAATGCTCCACTCTCCTGTGGAGCATACAAAATAGAGAAGCAAAATTTGCAACTGCAAAAGGGTGGTTGATCTTCTGAAAAGACCCAAGTATATTGCTGAAGAAGACGGTTAGAAATGTAAAATGCAATGGAAATTAGGCTGAGAGGTCCCCTTTTATTATAGGCTAATTAACCTTGTGGGGATCAAGTGAAATGATTTACAGGCAGCCCTTGCTAAAGCCCATAGGCTGATTTAGTATCTCCTTCTCCCACTCCTTCCTAGGTCACTTAAAGTTGGAACCCTCTTCTCAGGTCCTGGAGAATCAAGTGTAATATGAAACCAGAGGATTCCCTTAGGGCTAGTCTACACTAGAAGTGCTACAGCTGCACCGATGCTTCTGCACCACTATAGTGTCTCTGGTGAAAACACTCTAGGCCAATGGGATAATAAAACCACCTCCGTGAGAGGGGGAAGCTATGTCCTCAGGAGATCTTTCCCGCCGACATAGGGCTGTCCATACTGGTGCTTAGGTAAGTGTAACTTTCATCACTCAGGAGGGTGGCTTATTATATCAACATCAGTGACAGTGTGTACAATCCCTTAGTCTGAGATTCCCTGAAGTACTCAGACAGCATTGCTTCTCACACAGTTCTCAAGCATGCAACATACCTAAACTCCCACCCAACAGTTGAGTTCACACGGAGTTCACAATTTATGTGTGCTGTGGAAAGGCAGGTTTTGGATTGTAAGTTTGGTACAAACAATTGTGGGGGTTTTGTAAGTGAAATGTGTTTGAGGAATCCAACTCTACTAATTACTGTAAGAATTTTATCCTCATTATTAGTCTGCAAATCATACGGTAAAAGCAGCTTGGCAAAAATGGTGAATGAACTGACTCAATTAACTTAGGAACATTTTATTCCTTTGTTGTACTGTGCCATTACATCTGAGAGTTTTGCTTCTCCTCCGATCTAATTAAAGATTTTTGGCAAGCATCACAGTGTTATAGATTTTGAAAATCTGAACCAAACTTGGCCCAAAGCAATTGCTTCAAATCAAGAGTGGAGCTGAACTTGCATTTACATCTTAAACAGACCGATTTGTTACCCTGAGAATTATTGACTTCTGCTTGGTCAGTATGCAAATATTTTACATTACGTGGTCATATTACATATATGAGGATTTTCCTAAGAGGTTTTTTCTGTTTTTATTAATAGGTAAAATGTTGAAAGACCAGAATAAAAATAGCGGAATCAATTCCAGGCTTTCATGTTACACTACTATGTGTTATCTAATACTTCAGTCTTATACTTAATGAACTGGGGGTTTTAAGATTAGGCCTGTGTGAAACTGAACAATGTTTCTATGTTGGAGAATGGCAGGGCTCAGCCTTCATCCCTTCTCTGTCTAATCCAAGCAGGATGGAAGAGTTTTATCTTTTCTTCGCTGTCTCTCTATTTTCATCCACCTTTGGGACCAGATTCTCTCCTGTGTTGTGACCACTTTGCATCATCCCATTGGCACAAAGTGGCCCAAAATCCTGCATAGTTGCTTATGCAAGAATTGCCCAGTGAGCAGGAGTATCCTCTAGTGGTGTAGAGCTAGTATAGCATTTCCTAGACATAACCCCCTCCTACTGCTGGCATAAAATATGTTGCCCAATGAAAAAAGGTGTAGCTAGGGTTATGTCCTGCTGATCCTTAGATGCTGTATGAGAACGATTGGGGCTGGTTGCTGCCAACCAAATTTAGATCAGCCCAATTTATTTTGAGCAACTGGCCTGGCACACAACCAATCCAGGATTGCATGCCTTGGCTGTAGCAGAAGACTGGGGTCCATATATTCTCTTAAACCGTAAGCACTTTGAGGCAAAGACCCTATTTATTACGTACTGTGGCACACGAAACTCATTGTCAGTGCTTAACATATAATAAAGATTAAGGTATATGGCAGTCATAGTCTCCTCCAAATATATTGGTAAGATCACTCATGGAAGCAGACAGTAAGGGTTACTGTATAATACTGGTAATTAATATTTTGGGACTAATTAACCACTGTATTATACCACTTCACTTCACATAAATCTGAGTTGCTGTACCTCTGATTGTGGGTGCTAATCAGTTACATAAAGGTGCAACTACTCCGGTTATATCGGCAAACTAGGAGGCTGGATCTTAGCCCTGCTGTATATTTACCCATACATGTTTCCTTGAATCCAAATTCCCTAAAGCACTGCCAAAGACTGGACTATTTTATGTTATCAAACACTTCCACTGTGTTTCTGTTCAGCAAAGCAGTTGGCAATCCAGCCACTGGGAGAATGCCCCCATGTAGTCCACAGACATAGAGTTGGGAGCTTTTGAACTTTTGTCACAAAACCAACCTATAACCACTCTACTCTTCTCCTTCTAGAAAACAGCTGCCATTATTTTGTCTTTTCAGTGTAGCTTAAAAACTGACTTGCTTGGAAGTTTAGCACAAAGGGGAAAAAATCTAGAGACTCGGAGTCTATTTCAATTAAAATCATGTCCAGCTTGTACAAACTCTGCAGAAAATTGGAGAAGCCACTGAAAATCCATACAAGTCAGGGCCTGAGAAGGTAACCATGAAGCAGAAGGCAGTTTTTGCTGAGTCAGCCCTTCAAAGATTTGTTCTTGGTGGTGGTAATGAGGATGGATTGTGTTAGTGCACAAGCATTTTCACACTCTGTATAATCTGAAGTTGAGTCCTGTACCAATCACTAGAGAAGTGGCAGCTCCTAATAACTAATTGGCATTTCTTTCTGACTACCTCAGATGTGCTGGACTCCAAGAGTTTACCACCAAGGAACATGAAAATCATGTGGGTATCTTCAACAGTGCTTAGCACTGGACTAACAGTGCTCCCACTGAGGTCAATGGGAGTTTTACCATTGACTGCAGTGGGAGCAGAGTTAGGCTATCACTGAGTCTGGTTTAAAGAATCCCATCCATTAACTTGTTTCCCAAAAGAAAATCTTTAACAAAATTGGCCAAGAATTCACCTACAGCTCTACAGCCATATTGCTCTAACCAATGTACTCTCTAGAGTGGGCTATTTCTGTTTTCTAAATAAATCACTAGAACACAAAGAACCACACTCTACTTTTTTAATGAGTGTATTTTCTTAAAAAACTCTGATTAACTAGATTCAGATCCAACAAAATAAAAGGATTTTGTGTACGTGTCTAAGATACACTCATTATAGGTATAAATATATTCACAATTCAATTTCCTACTCCTTGGAACCCCCGCCTTTGTAATCAGCGTTTGAAATGTTCCACCACAGCACTTAGAAGGGAACATGTTTTGTGTGTGACACTTATATATATATATATATATGTAACCCTTCTGCCAGTCAGAGTCGGCAGCAACAAGGGCCGGATTCCGTATCTAGGGGTTCCATTCCAATAACACAATGCAAAACCGGCTCGAGCCCCCACCCAGTGACCTGGGACAAATATATATCACCCCCCCGGGCGCCTCTAAGAGGCAGTACTTCCCCTCTCGCAAGCACAGAGTCTGAGTGTAGAAAAACCTTTTAATGACAGAGAGAAACAATGCGGCATTTTGCTGGGGAAACACCACATCTAGGATTTGTAAACCAAACTGTGAACAACGACCCACCCCAGCAAATTGGCCATGTCCTTTCCCTTTGGTTCTTGAGTCCAGCAACCCCAAAAATCACCCAAAGTCCCAAAAGTCCAACAACCCAAAAGTCCAGACCCAGAGTTCAAAAGTTCATCTGCAGAGTGTTACACCCCCTCCAGTCTGGGTAAAAATGGGGAGGGGAGAGGTAAGGGGCACCTTACGTGGCTCGAAGCTGACGGCCCCGTCCCTTCATGGGGCCTTGCTCGGCTCGGCTCTGCCATCCCACGAGTCACTCCGCTCAGCCGTCTCTCAAGCCGCTCCGGCTGTCCCGCCAACTGTTCCGCTCCGCCAGCAGCTCCGCTCCGTCAGCTGTCCCGCCAAGTGCTCCGCTCTGTCAGCAGCTCCGCTCCATCAGCCGCTCAGCAATAGATCTTCTGGCTCCCCCACTACTTAACACAGTGCTCAGTGATTTCAGCTCTTAACAATTTCAGCTTTTTAGTGATTTCAGCTTGTAGTTAGGGGAGCCTGTGTGCTCATTTGCACACTTAGTCCAGAGTAATTCCAACTCAGCAGCCTGTGATTAGACTCCTAAGGAACTCAAAATTAGCTCTGATATTCCACAGTGGGGAGAGAGAAGGAAGTGCAATTGACATTTAGGACCCTCAGAAGGGGCCCATGCCACCACATACAAATACCTGTCTCCAACTTCTCTCTATTCACTGGGTTTTGGAATCCATGTCCCTTGCCTAGCAAGTGCTGCTCAGCTAATGGTGAGGCCCTTCATCATAACAAAAGCCCACTGTCCTTGATTCACATAATCAGGGTAACAACACTTTATTCTTCCTGCCCCAATAACAGAGAAACTGGGGCTCCCACAGCAGTCAAAGTGACCATTTGGGCAAGCGGTCCATCATGCTTTGCAGGGTGGGTGTGTCCATGCAAACAAGATTAGCCCCTGACATCCCTTTCCACAACTCACCACCAGATGTCAGGGTAGAGCTCATCCTGACTCTGCTTACATATATATATATATATATATATATATATATATATATATATATATATCAGCTCTTCATTTTGAAGTAAAAAAATAGACACCCAGAAGACACTGTATGGTGATTACGTTCTTGCAATTTCCCCCCTTCAGCTTGCTTTTGTCTCAAGTTCACTAAACCTAGTATTAGAGTATACTGCTTTCAAATACAACTCAAGTTTAATAGCTGTTCGCTACATCCCTTTCCTTAGCCTTCAAATCTTAGACAACTAATTATCAGTAGTAGGGCAGAGTCTGCAGGTCCTCCACAGCCAGAACTTCCACTGTGGTTAAAAGTAGGGATCAATGGGAGTTCCACACATGGAGGCCTTGCAAGTGGTGCACCTGAAGGCTGAGTTATGGCTGCTTGAGTGTGGGATGAAGCCGAAAGGGTTTAGGGAGAGATTGTGGTGGGTGTTTAGCCAGGAAGCCCCTGTGAGCAGAAGTGGCACCTTAAAAAAGAAGCTTCTTTTTAAGCGCTGCTTCTTGCACTCACCCGGCGGCGCTCCGGGTCTTCGGCGGCATTTCGGCGGCGGGTACCACCGAAGACCCGGAGCGAATGAGGACTCACCGCTGAAGTGCTGCCGAAGACCCGGAGCGCCGCCGGAGGTGCTGCCGGGTGAGTACAGGGGGAGCCCTAGGGAGGCGCCTTTTTATAGCGCCGCTCCCCCTGTGCTCCGGACCTGCCTTCGCTACTGTGTTTAGCCCTCCCATTTAAGAGGCTGCCCTGCTGCAGCATTGCCAAAGTCAGTGCAGAACATTTCAGAGGGGCTATGTCGAGATGAGCTGGGGCCTTCAGCCCCATGCATTGCAACCATGAGGAAGATGTTACTGTGACAAGAAGCTGCAGTAAGTCTGGCTGGAGGTTATTGTACGCTTCCTGCAGTACTACTGGAGGCATTATGCCAATTCCTGCTTTACAGGCATAACATCCTCAGCCACAGACACTCGGGCAGTGCTCCCTGCCCACTTTCTTCCCAACTCCCTCAGTGCAGCTGAGTCACTAGAAGCTTAACTGAGCTTTCATGGTTTATTTTCAGCATATTATTGTTCATCATTTTAAGATACTCCCTTTAAAAGCCTTTTCCTGATAGGTATTCACTTGTTTGTAAACTTTCTTCCTACGTGGAAAATCTTAATCATGGAGCAAAACATTTAAAGCTGGATTAAATAGACACACTGTTCAATTTAAGGCTGTGTAAATCATCTTGGGTTCAATAAAGTTTATTCCATCTGTTTTTATCATCTGCTGTCACAATAATTTAGCATTCCCACATAGCATTAAAATATCAATGAATCAAAAGAAGAAACACATCTGTGGACCGTTAGTAGTTAATAGTACAGTATTGCATTCAGCAAGCCATAATAATTAATTAAATTTCACTGCCATAGATGCTTGTAATTGTATAATTAATGTTTCTCCATAATCACATAATAAGAGCTGTATGATTCATGCTCTGTGATACTCTGTACACACATTGCCATCTCAGAATTTTAGCCACTTGCAAAACGATCGTTGTCATTTCTCTGTCTTCAAGAAACATTTTATTGCATAAATAAGAGTAAATGAAGGGTCTGATTCTGAAGTCTGATCATGTAAGTTAATTATGTACAGTGGAATTTCTTAATGTAAACAATTTATTAATTTTTTGAGATTTTTTGAGATTTTGTTGACTTTATATACGGAAAATATGAAGTATATTACAAGTAATGAGGCTTCCCAATTCTGGTTAACCTGCTTATCTATTTTCAGTCCTTATTCCTGACTGAAGAGAGAGATTTTACTTGCGAGTTCTTCTTCTAGGCCCTGTATGGTAGGAAGGTAGGTGTTCCGAGTCTATAGATTTATCCTACATACTCAAAGTAATCTTTCATTAGTTTATTGAAAGCTTTTTATTGAATTTAACATTGAATTGACAATGCATAACTGCGTCTCATTTCAGATAGAGATGAGCCAATCTGGGCACTTGGCTGGTACCCAGAGAAATGAAACCACCTTCAAATGTCAGAATATAATAGATGATCTCTTATGTAGGTTTTACTTGTCAGGCTTTCTGCTTGGGAGACATTTCTTTAAAGTGATGTTTAATGAAGGCAGAAATAGTGATTTTTTTTTGAGTAGCATACAAAATAAATAATATCTTTATAACAATTTGGATTTATATAGAGCAAGAAAAAGTGACATCACTATCATTCAGCTGAACAGTCTTCATGAGTCCAGACAGTTCATGACCCTATACTGTACTGTAGTCCAGTAGTTCTCAACCAGGGGTCTGCCATGAGCAGGTTTCAGGGGGTCCACCAAGCAGGGCCAGCATTCGACTTGCTGGGGACCAGGGCAGAAAGCCGAAGCCCCACCGCATGGGTCTGAAGCCTGGGGCCCCGAGCCCTCCCATCCGGGCTGAAACCTAAGCAACTTAGCTTCATGGGGCCTTGGGACCCCGGGCCGTTGTTCTGCTGTCTACCCCCTAACGCTGGTCCTGGCTTTTATATGCAGAAAAACAATTGTTGTGGCAGAAGTGGGCCGTGGAGTTTTTATAGCATGCTGGGCGGGAGGGGATGGGATCAGAAAGAAAAAGGTTGAGAACTCCTGCTGTAGTCAGGAGTGCATTCCATAACTGCTTAGTCCACACAAAGATCCCGTGCAGTGATGATAATTGTTCAGTCATGGAGCTAGAAAGCCAGAGAGAACAACAGGATATGTCCTGAATTATCTTTTATATTAATTACAATTGTCTCTTCTTAAGTATGACAGAGACTAAACAAACCAGGATTTGGATTCAAACTTCAAAGCTGATCTGTATCTCCACAGTGAGCAGAACCCAAAACACAGATCCAAAATCTCCTGATTTTTGGAGGGGAGGGCTTAATAAAGGGGATCTGGATCCAAAGTTTGTGGTTGTACTAGTTAACATCACTGAATATCTATTTCACTCACCACTCCTGCACTGGTTTTGAATATACTTTTAGCCATGCTTCAAAAACTACTCCACATTTCCAGCTTCTTTGCTCTTCTCTGTGTTAATTTTCTAAGCAACTCGGGGTCTAGTTGATGCTTAAAAAAAACACCTTTAAAAATAAAACCAAAGTACTGCAGGAAATGCTCTTGGTGATTCAGTAGGGGTGGATGCTAATAGATAGTATCTGAATTCTCCATTCCTCTATAATAAAAAAATTACTTTCTTTTACAAGGATATAGCCCAAATAAAAATCAGCGCTTCACTGTTACTAATAACATTTCAGAGTGCTATTTGCACTATACCTGGACAGTGAACAATAGACTGGTCATCATGGTCAGTTGCACTTTCTTTTTGTAATTGGTCACTTTCTGATGCTCTTTCATTTGCACAATGTTGCAAAGGAGAATTTAAGAGCATGAAAATCGGGGCCTGATCCAACCCTTAAAATCAATGGGAAGTCACCCCTTTCTCCCCCTCACCCCCAGCTTCAGTGAGAGCTGAATCGGCCCTTAGTCCTATAGATGCAGAACCTTAACTTAAGGATTAAATATCTTGATAGGTTACACTGTAAGTGTTGACGTTATGATCTATTTTTTTGACATCAACATTACTCCCAATGTATCTGGTACAATCTACAGCAGGGAAAGCGGTGGCCATTATTAGGTATATTATTATTAGGGAAATAAGGTAACAAACTTTTAAGAGAGTCACCCCCAAAATCCCTCAAGACAAGAATGGACAGAAAACAGATACATATGTTAAGTTAAAATACAAGACTTACATTGCTTTGCATCCCTGATGCACTAGGTTAGGTTTTTTTCTCTGCTGTCTCTAGGCTGTTAGTGGGTCACTTCCTCACAAAATACCTTGAAAACTAGCCCAGCAGAAATCAAATCCGTCAGTAAAAAAGTCAAATGACTGAACCAGCTAAGGGCTTGGGGACTTTATACACAAGTCCGTCAAGACCTATACCCTCTATCAAGACCTATACCAAAGATTCATCTCTCTAGCACCATTTTTTTGATACGATACCAAGCCTATATTTATTTAGCCTTGATGCAGTCACCGTTGGAAGCCCCTATTACAAATATGGAAATTAGTCAAGCAGGAACTCTTAAAACCCAACAAAGCCTCAGGCCCAGATAGAAACTCTGCTGATTTCTATAAGGAATTCAACCTTCTTATGCTTCCATGCATCTTCAAACTCTTAACCTCAATTCAGCCTTCCATAGTATCTCCTCTTATATAAGGCAAAGTGAAATACTTTTTGTAACAAATAATATGTAGCAGTTTTCAGCTGCAGCTCTTACAGTGCTTTACAAAGTAGATAGGTATAATTATCCCCATTTTACAGATGAGGTAATTGAGGCATAGAGATATGAAGTGTCTTGTCCACGGTCATGCAGCAGGTTAGTAGCAGATACAGGAACAGAATCCAGGTCTCCCGAGTCATAAATTAGCCCCCTATTCCCTGACAACATTGCCTCCTATAATAATAATAATTAATAATTAATAAGGTTCTACCCTGCACAAGTTGTGCAAGTGGAACCCTCACCCTTCTTCCCTCCCTACCCCCCCAAAGAAAAACCAAAATCAAAATATTTCCATATACCTTTGCATGGGTGTGGCTTAAAGTTACATCTACATGCGCTGCAGTAGGGGGATCTCAAGTATCTCAGAAAGCCATGAATGTCCTTCTCAAAAAACAAATCAAATACAACCAAAGGGCGGTAGTTCATCCATCAGAAGCTGACAACTCAGCTAGCTATCAAGTAAGAGAGACCCATCTGCAGCTGATCTGTCTTAGCTGGGAAAAAATAACAAAAGCATCACAATTAGTTAAAGAAATACTAACTGGGCAAGACAGGCTAAGTTAATTTAGCTGGGTGGTTTCTCATTTAGTCCATGAGTATATCACTTGGCCTCAGTCATAACTCTTCAACCCATTTAGATAAAATCCTGTACAGAAAATCCAGGCTGGTCTCCAGTATATCTCATCCAATCTATGCTCCAGCTGTTTTAATTCCCATTGATCACTTTCAAGTGGCTGTGTCCTATGGACAGGAGAAACAATTAGTTTACACAATGGATTAGAGAACTGAACTTTCCCTAATAGCTGATAATAACTGATCTGCACTTAGCTGAAAGGGAAAGTCAGATACATGTCAGCACCAGTGAGGAGAACATAGAAGGCCATAGGCTTTGTAAGTCTCAAGGGCTATGTAGAAGTAGACTGGTCCTGATATAGATATGGAATAGTTCCGACGAGGTGATACAGGATGTCTTAGAAAATATGATGCCAGTACTTGCAATATCCAAACTAAACCCAAGGAAGAGATAAAACATAAGGCTGGACTTGAGAGAGGTCTCTTCAAATATCTGAGGCAACTCCAGAGAGTCTCCATTTTCCAGGAAGCTGGCCCACCCTAAACTGCTGTCATATTTCACTCACATATAATCTTATGTTTAATTGAAAACTATAAGATCTCATGTTTTTTTTTTCACTAAATTGATCCTCAGGCCCAGATCTGTAACTGAAGCAGAATCTTACACTGTTTTTAGTAGAGTTTTTAAATTAAAAATATATATTTAGCACAGTACTAGTATTAAATATGTGGGGACAGATTTTCAAAAGAAGTCCTCCTTTTTGGTTCTCAGAAATTTAAGATTCAAATCATCCTTGGTGTAATTTTTTGCCTGCAGTTATTTGTGCCCACGAGATATGCCTAGATGATGGTAAAGTACCTGATTTGGGTGCTTTTTGATATGTAAAACGAAAATAAGAAAGAAAAACTTGTAGCACCTTAGAGACTAACAAATTTATTTCAGCATAAGCTTTCGTGGGTTGTTACCCACTTCATCGGATGCATGGAACAAAATCCGATGCATCCGATGCATTCCATGCATCCGATGAAGTGGGTAACAACCCACGAAAGCTTATACTGAAATAAATTTGTTAGTCTCTAAGGTGCTACAAGTTTTTCTTTCTTATTTTCGTTTTGCTGACACAGACTAACACGGCTACTACACTGAAACCTTTTGATATGTAGTTGTCCAACTGACCCAAACTGCACACACAAATTATTGTGGGGGCAAAACTGTACCATTAATTAACTGTACCTACAATTATGATATATTATTTATGACCATAATTCCCAGGAGCTTTAGTCATGGATCAGGACTCCATTGTGCTAGGCGCTGTACAGACAGAATAAAAACACAGTCTCAAATAGCTTACAATCTACAGTGATTTCAGGCACAAAAAAGGAAGGCCTGGTGAAAGCCAGACTGAAAATTTGGTCCACAGTGTATTTGATCAGTGGAATATATTCCTTTAAAAAAAACTGCTTCCAATTCCGCAGGGAAAATTACTTGTGGTGGTCATTTCTCACTGTACTTATTAATGTCTTCTTTGTGGCTTTTTTTCATCTCTCTTCTCTTCCTATTTCCAAAGCATCTTCACCAAAGTAATCTTCCTCTGTTGCTAGTCTTTACATTCAATCACTTTTGTCTCACCTTCAAGGCCCCACATAATCTCTTCCTAGTTTGAGCTCTAAATTGTCTCATTCTATTCATATACAGCTGCTAATCCAGCTCCCTTCATATGATCGCCACTCAAGGCCTCATGCTTTTCATCGTGCACTCCCTGTACATGGGGATGCCTTCTTGGAACAGTCTTCTCTCTTTGTATAAATAGCCATTTTTTTCAATAACGTTTGCCTAAATCATTCTTCTTAGCAATAGTTTATTTGCCCTCCCTTACTTCTGCTATTGTCCTGCATCTTTTCTCATGCCTGGTCCAGGACACCCTTACTCATGTGAGTAGCTTTGCTGGCTTCAGTGGGACTGCTTGAAGAAGTAAGAAGTCCTCATGCAAATAAGGGTTGTCAGGATCAACCCCTTCGATTGTAAAGTCTCTGGTATACAGAATGTGTCTGACTGTTTTATAAAGCTCCAGGTCTGGTTGTGATGCTATATGATGTGATCACTGTTATCACTAAGTAGAATTGTAGCACTACTGAGAATAGATTTTAAATACTAAACTAAAACTTCCTCCCTCACTTCAAAAACCTTTTTGCTGTTCTGTACTGCAATGATGTTTATGTTGACAGTTAAAAGGCTTTCATATTTTCCCTGGGTGTGATGCAGATCGTACATAAGATGAATGAGGCAGGAGGGAACAATCAATTGTTGCAAATAAAGAGATGTGTTGGAGAGGTTTTAATAAATTAAAGTGTGAGATTATTTCTAATTAAAAACATAGACTCCCTGTGTGCTGTCAGTCATCTTTACTATATGTGACAACAGACATGGAACCCATAATTGTGGGGCCAAATTGCACAATTGTTTAATATACCTACTAGTTGCATCTGGAAGCAGGGGCCTCGTCTTCCTCTCAGTGACACGGGTGCAAGCTCCACTGAAGTCCATGGAGTTACATAAGTGTCAATGAGAAGAAAATCAAGCCCAGGGTTTTTAAATCTGGCTTTGGTTACAGTCACAAAGGAACAGGGAGATGAATGCAAACTTCAAGGTGAACTTTCAAATCGTGCCTGGGGTTTTAGACACGTGATCTTCACTAAAGCTAACAGAAATAGACAAAGCTTAAATAATGCAAAACACGCCCAGGGCCAGGTGCAGGCCAATGCTAAAAATCCTTTGTGCCACCTAAGAACTGTGAAGGGACCTCAAAGCTGCCTTTAATGTGCAGCAAAGGATTGCCTTATCGTGGACAAATCTGCAACTGTCATAAAAGTGATGTAAACAACTCTTCATCAGCCCTCCTGTCCACACAGTGTCTGAAGGATGTCAGCGACGTAAGGGGACAGGACCAGAATGCACTGCACACTGGTGAACCTTACCAGCATAATGCGACCTTTAGATACAAGGCATTATAGAAGTGCCGAGTATTGTTGTGGGTTGGCTTAAAACTTGTTGTTATGGGTGGGGCGTAACCACCGCCATTCATTCAGGACGAATGTAAAGAAGTGACTGAAATAATAGCAATCTCCAAATCCAAACACTTCTTAAAACAGGCAAATGCAAGGCTGCTCAGAAGTTTGAGGAACCTAAGCAGAAGGGTTGGCTGGGTATTGTTTGGGAGGGCTAGGGTGTATGTGTGTGTGAGAGAGATACCACAGAGAAGCCCATAGAAACAGATTTGGAAAGAAACAAGACAAAGACAGACACGGTCTGGCAAGCATGGTGATGACCCTGACAGAAGCTTTTAGAGGGGGCTTCTGGGTCTGGATCTGGCTAAAGAGGCTTCAGGCTATAAGTAAAGTTGCTATCTTCTGTTTTTGGTTCCTCCTATGTTTGGGAAAACAGGACTTTGTATGTTCCTTGTAAATAAGCAAGATTGCATCAAAGAAAATACCTATCACCAGTTTCTTCTTCTAACTGGCACACCTGCAACAACCTGAATTTGGCTGTGTGGGTTGAAAGTGGTAACATTGGTGTTAAATGTTGGATCCTGTTTCCAAGGAGAGAAATTGAGAGTCGATACTTCAACCAAGATGGAGCAAATTATGGCACTGATTGTATAAATCAGAGATGGCCAAAAGGAACTGAAGCAAGATCTAAAAAGCGAGCTGGGAGCTACCCAAGAAGGACTGAAAAATGACTTCAAGAAGAGATGAAATCTCTGTTGGAGCAACAACTACAAAGCATCCAGACACTGGGAAGCCTGCCTGAAGAATTTCCAGTCTGGAATGACGATACTGATTGACGACAAGAAGTTTTTCCTTGAAGTAGAGGAGACCAGAAAAGCTTTGGCCAGCTTAGAAATTGCTAACAGAGATGAGCTGCAGCAAGGATTTAAGGAGTTAAAATATTAGCTCAAAAGGAAATAAAAGGGTCACAGACCATAGTGAAAGTCAGTCTTCTGGATGTGGAATTGGGCCAGTCAAAGGACTTGGGGAAGACTGGACATTTACAACTGTTTTCTACCCTGTTTGTAACCCACAGAATATCTGAGGGGAGAGGTTGGATTGCTCAAATAATTCACAAGTCCACTGTCTTTGAGGGAAAACTTATTGGAAGGCTTATTTGGCTCAGTTCAACATCATAGCCCAAATGAATACTGGGAAGAGGGATGGAAAGGGGAGTTGCTAGCAACCTTCTTGGTGACCCAGCTCTGATGGTGCTGCAGAACTCCCAGAAAATAAACTGAATCACCCAGACCTGACACAAGCCCTAGACATGCAGTTTTGAATTAGCCATCAATCTGAGCTGACTGGGCAGAGCTAAGAGCTAAGAGAAGGAAAGAAGAAATTCTATCTGACCTGCCAGGGGACCTGCAGAGACTTGTATTCCTGTATACCCAGGTACCACTGAGGACTTCCAGGATACATTGGAAGGGGACTGATTTATAGATGCTCAGCTGGACTTGATCTGCATTTCCAACATGAACAAATGGAGGCCAAAGACACTCTGAGAAGCTGTGGAATTTGCCACTGAACTTGAATCACTCCTTGCAGTGGTGCACCAGAAGAGGAGGTAGTCACTAGTGAGGAAGATGACAGTAGTTCACCATGAGCCCTCTAAGAACTGTGTCTAATGTATGATTGAAAAGAGGATTCTAATCCTGTGTGACACATCTGAAGTAATAGAAAAAAGTTTATAAAACAGTTGATAAAACAAAGAAATTGGCAATAATGCAAAAATTAAGGGAAGCAGTTCAGTTAAATGCTGGCACAGTAAAAAAAAAAAAAAAAAAAAAAGGCCATAAAAAGGACTTATAAATAAAAGGTGGGCCAAGACAGTATCACAAGTGTCTAGTTAAAGCCACTCCACCTGTTTGGGAAATGGGGGTGCACCTCGCGGAATAGGCAAATCTTGGAAGCACAAGGATCAGCCCCGCGGTTTTTGTTTAGATCTGGACAGTTAAACAACAATAACGAAAGATTGGCTATTGAATGTGTAATAGGATCTATGATCTGTGAAATGTACAGAAAACGCTTACACTAGCTCAGCCATAACTGTTATTAGGCCAGCATGCTAAAAAACCTACAGAATAGGGGATCCAAAACTGAAATACCTACTTGGTCTCAAGTGGCTCCAGTGACTGGGCAAGGGTGCCTGTCCAAAAACTGGGAAAACTGAACCTCTGGAATTCAAGGAAGAAGGCTGGATAGCTGAGATAGTGCATGAGCTACTAATTATTTTGGATTTCATGGTGGCTAATAACTGTGTAATCAATGCCTGGGAAAATGTCTTGCAACTTCAGTCTGTGGAAATTCTCTTTACAGATATGGTCCAAGTGAGACAGAGAGTTTGTAGATAATTGCTTTGTAGTGAACAAGTTGTTTTGCCTCCTGAGGAAGGAACCATTATAACAGCTACATGCTATGGTTACTTTCTAGCAAAGGAGAGATTGGGAGTAGTTAAAATCAATTGAGAGACACAGGGTCTTGCATGGGGGCAGAGAGGAATCTTGACTGCTAAGATTCCTGATTCAGAGCTACAGGAGCAGATCTCTGTTCATTTGCTGAATATTTTGGACAAGCAGCAGATAGTAAAAAAATACAAAATAAAAAAAGGAAGCCATGCTTGCAAAATGTGAACCAGCAAATATTGGAAATGCTGGTGTTTGAGGAAAAGTGCAGGGGGGAATTTACACACACACACACACACACACACACACCCCACACACACCCTCTGAGTCTGTGCAGAACTGGCCAACTCCCTAGACACTCATATGTGCAGAGTTTTCTATGACTGTTCCTATTACAGAAGGTTCATTTGTGGGCTTGCCAATATTGCAAAACCACGGTATAGGTTGAGTGAGAAGGGGAAACCATTTCAGTGGTCAGCAGAGTGTGAGTTAATATTTTCACAGTTGAAAAACACTCTTGTGATGATTAATATCCTAGCCTACCAATTTTGAAACATTTTACGGCTTGTCTACATGGCCCCACAGTTTGGACTAAGTGGTGTGAATTGCTGTGCGAAATGGTGCACTGTAACTCCACTATATGGACGCCGGCATGAAAACTAAAAAGGAACCTACTTTGCATGAACTTAGAGCTTCTCTTCAGTTACAGCGCTGCGGTGGTACAGCTGTGGCATTGTAGTGCTTTAATGGAGATGCTACTATGTTGATGGGAGAGCTCCTCCCATTAGTGTAGTTAATCCACCTCCCTCAAAGCCTTTCCCATTAACATAGCGCTGTCTAATCTGGGGTTAGTTTGGTATACTACATTGCTCAGGGGTGTGGATTTTTTACACCCCTGAGCGACATAATTATACCGATATAAGTTTGTCGTGTAGACCTCGACTTAATCCTGTTAAAAGAGGACTATGTTAATGCAAACTAGTGCCTTTTAGTTTGCACTCGCACACGGGACTTGCAGTGCAGCATGCTAGTACAGGGTGCAATTCACATTCCTGTAGTCCAGACTGCGGGGCCATGTAGCCATAGCCGTAGACACAAGTGCTAATACTTAATGCTTGGGGGCAGTACTGATGCAAGAACACAAAGGACTTGAGAGACTGGTGGCTTATCACAACAAAAGTTCAAGTTCTCCTGTGAGAAATTATTGCAAAAGTTGAATGATGTAAGGTCATGTAGGGAAATTTTTTTTTAAAAGAGGAGCTCTGGTATGATTCCACAACCTAAAGAGATATCAGGGAGACAGGATGGCAGCCTGGCTGCCCCTTGAAATGAAGATTGTAGCTGTGGCAGCTGAGGGTTGAAAAGTCACGACAGCAATTAATTCCCCATTAGGACAAAATAGGAAGAGTCTGTCTCAGCCAAATAGGAAGAGTCTGTCTCAGCCAGCAGATTTCACAGAAAAAATGGCCGTTCTTCAGAGAGCTCACTGAAAGAGGCCCCTCCTGAGTGGTTGAAAAGAAATTTAGCAGGTGCTCAGAAGTCCCAAAGAGATATAGGTGGGAATAAAAAATTCATTGTGCTTGTGATATGAAAATATCCTGACAGAAAGACACTGCAAATATGTAAATAGTTAGGCTTCTCTCATGTGTAATTTGTTAAATTGTTTCTTTTCTTTCTATTTGGCATGGGTCATGCTGGGTTTCACCATTTTCGGGTCCACCAGGACAATGGGTGAAGCTAAGGTGGGGACAGTTGTTGTGGGTTGGATTAAACCTTATTATTATGGGTTGGGCATAAGCATCACCTTTCATTCAGGATGAATGTAAAGAGGTGACTGAAATAATTGCAATCTCCAAACCCCAGCACAGGCATATCTCCCAAAACAAAGGCAAATGCAAGACTGCTCAGAAATGAAGAATCTGGACAGAGGGGTTTGCTGGATTTTGTTTTGGGGGAATGTGGTGTGTGTGTGATGAGAGAGCGAGCGAGCATAAGGAAAAGCACATAAGCTCAATTTTAGTTTAGACTCAAGAAGAATCAAGACAGTGCTTGTCTACACTTGAAATGCTACAGCAACACAGATGCGGTGCTGTCACTTCAGTGCAGACATTATCTACGCCAACAGAAGGGGTTTTCCCATCAGCATAGGTAATCCACCTCCCTGAGAGGCAGTAGCTAGGTCAACAGAAGAATTCCTCTGTTGACCTAGTCCTGTCTACAGTTGGGGTTAGGTCATCTTATTTACACTGCTCGGGCGTGGATTTTACACACCCCGAGTGACGTAGTTAAATCAACATAATTTTCTAGTTTAGACTAGGCCACAGATAGTATAATAGCGGTTGCCCACTTGCTATTATAACATAAAGAAGATAACTGGAGACTTCTGAAGTAACAGTGAACACTTTAACAGGACTATCAGTGTCCCATTTTTCCCCCTGTATTTGAACTGGCCTTTTGAGATTCAATAGATTCAGTAATCTGGTCTGGTTTTGCTTGAATTTCTCAGTTGGCTGTTGACATCGTTTCTGTTCCATATTTTCATTCCTCTCCTGCACAATTATTTTGGTGCTTGTGATGGGGTATAAAACCCCACATTGGCCAACAAGGGGTTAAGGAGCAACTCTGGGCTCAGCTAGCCCCACCCTGCCACACCTGCAAGAGATGCACAAAGTGGTGGAGGAGTTAAAAGGGAGCAGAACAGCTCACTTGTGGGCAGGCCAGGGAATAGAATGGACCTTTGCCCTGCAGCTCCTGAGAAAAGGGCTGAGGAAAGGCAGGGTCTCCCATCAACAACTGCCTGAAGGTGCCTCCCTGAGGGAAGGGAGGACCTGCTTCTGATGGACCCTGAGAGGGAGGAATTTCCCCCTCTTGCCTACTAACCCAGATTATTTGTGTTGATTCCCTCTGTTTTTGTTTGTGGATTACCCCTGAAGGGGAGAGACCTGGAACTGACAAATGGCTGGAGGGCCAACACACAAGAGGAGGCAGCTGCTGCCCTAAGCAAGAGAGCTACCACACAACACCTGGCTGTGAAGAGGTGCCAGCTGGGGAGCTGACCACCTCCACACTTTCTTGTTACAGACTGCAAACTTTGGGGAATAGCGAGGCAATAGAAAGTGGCCCAGAGAGGGCATCTCTAAGGTCCTCCTGGGTCTTAGACCCTTTTGCTGCACTCACAGGGCCCTGGTCTGGAAGCCAGTGGAATGGGAGGACCCAGACTCCCCTATCAATCTCCTGTTTGCATGTTGAAGCACTTAATCTCCTGTCCACCTCCCCATAAGCAAAGACAATGAGAGTGCTCATCAAATCTTTCTGTTTCTTCTATCGACATCTCATTCCTCTGTCTCAATAAGGTAAGATCTTGCAGCAGTGTGTTAGTCAATCAGCTTTGCAGGTTTCCACGCTCCTTATTGACCAATACAAACAGTCTCTCCATTTTCCAGTGGTGATAAAGGCTTTGATGTTGGTCAAAGAAATATTTCTGCTCTGATAGTCTCAATTTTAGGTTTTTTTTTTGTATATCCTCTGTATCAGCTTGAGTTGAAACATCTATGATGAAGTTGGCAATCTGATCCTTAGATGTCCTCCCATGAGGAGTTGAGCCTGTGATCCTAAATTTCCTATAGGTGTATTCCAAATAGTCTAACAGGCTAAAATAGCGGTCAGTGTTATCCAGATTACATTTTTAAAGAATCATTTTTACAGTTTGAACTGCTCTCTGCAATTCCATTCAATTGTGGCAACAACGGACTTGTTTTGTGAATAAAGTCCAATTGCAAGTCTTTGGAGCAAAACTGTGGTCCATTTTCACTAATGAATTCTTCAGTTATCCATACCTTGAAACTATAGACGTGCAGTGTCTGATGACATATGTATTTCTGGTGTCCTAAAACAAGTAGATTTTGAATAATGATCAACCAGAATAAGATAATCTTCACTTTGAAACTCAAACAGGTCCATGCCAAGTTTCTGCCAAAATCTGTTTGCAACCTCATGTGGTAGCATTGGTTCCTTAGGAGTTTTGTTTCTGAAGGTTTGACTGGTTGCAAGACTGTGCCATGTCTTCAGTTTGACCGCATTTCAGGTCTCTTGTCTGGCCCTCCTTACAAAATAGTTCATCTTAAGGTTTGCTGCACAACATCATTTGCAGTAGCTGCTTGAAATTCCTTCAATGTCTGTTCTGAAATAGGCAAATAAGACATCATGAGATGTATTGCAACATCATCTTCCTCTGAACTTAGTCCTACACCATGCAACATGAATGCTCTGGGTAAAGCATCAGCAATTGTTAACTTTTTCCCTGGTCTGTATCCAACTTCCTGTTGATATTTCTGGAGTGTTAGCAACAGTCTTTGAATCCTTGGTTGAACACTGTACAAAGCCCTCCAGAGGCTTGTGGTTAGTTTCCATAGCCGCTTTCCCGCCATAGATAAACTGCTATAATCAAGTACAGTCAAATACTATTGCCAGCATTTCTTTTCCCATTTGGATATAGCTGTTTTGTAGTTGTCAGAACTCTAGAGGCATAAGCGACAGGACTTCCATTGCAGCAGTATGTCCCCTAAACTGGTAAAATTTGCATCCACTGACACAGTAACCAGTTCCTCGACATTAAAGTACTTGGCCTGGGGGGTCCTTTAAGTAATGCTGCCTCATGCATTTTGCAGTGCTGTTCATATACTACCTCATTCACTGACATTAAGGCAACCTTGACATCTTGACAGGTATCTTAAAGTTGTTACTGTTGACATGTGTGGGATAAATGTCCCAGGATAAGTAACTATTTCAAGAAATAGTTGCAATTCAGCCTTGAAGGTCAGTGTGGCCATTTCAGTTATTGCAGAAGTTTTTGAGTTGTCAGGTTTTAGACCTTCTTTTGTCAAGCGATGCTCCAAATATTTTACCTCTGTCAGAGCCAATTTGCATTTGCTGTAATTCAGTTGCAGGTTCTTTTTGTGACACTTGTCTAAAACCCTCTTGAGCCTTTCATCTTGTTCTCATGGTATATTTCCCCACACCAGTATGTCATCTGTGTAAAATTCACCTTCCAGACCTTCAAATGTCTGTTGGGTTGCTCTTTGGTACACCTCAGAAGCTAAATAGATACTGAAAGGAAGCTTGGTGAACCTGCGCCTGCCAGATGGTGTGTTGAACGTAGAGTCTAAACCTTTTGTCATCCAGCTGCATTTGCCAAAATCCACTACTGGTGTTTAAGACAGTGAACACTAACTACAGTAGCAAAAACTACTTTGCTAACTTGCTGGTGATTTCTTCTGTTGTAGGCAATTGAAAATGTTCCCTTAGTATTGCTTTATTCATATCTCTCAGATCAAAACATATTCTTATTTCATCTTGACCTGGTTTGTCTACAATTACTATAGATTTGACCCATTTTGTAGGTCATTGCACTTTTGGTATTACTTGCAACTGTTCCATGTAATGCAATTTTTTTTCTACTGTGTCCCTCAATACCACTGGAACTTTACAAGGTGCATGAATTACAGGTGGTACTTGTGAGTGCATTTTTATGATGTGCTTTCTTGGCAAGCACCCTAAACCTTCCAATACATCCTTGTATTCCTTAAATATATTTTGGCCACTGTCTTGTTCTTCTTTTAACCATCTTGACACTAAATTTGAATTTGTCACTGCCGGAAAGCCCAGTATGGCTTGTGAGTCAAATTCCACCACCTGAAATTCCAGGAATGCTTTCTTATCCTGATACTCACAGTCCAAGGTGGATTTGCCACATACTTGCACTTTTTCCCTGAGTAGGTTATCAGCCAGATACTTCAGCAGTGAAGTATTTCAACCCTTAAAGACTGCTATAGCTTTAAAGATATCACACGGCCTGTGGCCCAATATCAATTTTAAATTTCATGGTTTTGTAATCATTAATAAGCAAATCCACATTCCACTCATCCTGGGGAGGCTCAGTATTCAGTATACCAAGGAACAGATCTTGCGAGTACTCATCTGCTTCTGTGAGGGTAAACATGTGTTTGCCCTGGGGCTTTTCCTTTCCAGAAATGCACATTTTGGCAAAACGATTGCATTTGCCATATCAGTATTCTTGTCCATAGAAAGGACAGTTCCCAACAGCATGGCTGTGACTGCATTTATAACAACGCTTAGTTGCCTCTGCTTTTTTTTTTAACTTCTCTTGATTACAGCCTTTTATTAGCAGTAGATTGTTCAGACAGATCAATCAAGTGCACTACTAGCTGAGAGAGAAATTTCCAGGAAAGAATGTTTGGCTGACATGTCCCATTGGAAGTTCAGTACTAGAATGTGATGGCTAGCTTTGCTCCATGTGAAGTCTGCTGATGGAAAAAATTATTTGTTAGTTACTGTGATGGGGTATATAGGTCCAGCGGTAGCCCTGAGGTGTAATGTTCTTTGCCCACTGGTGCCCCAAGCAAAAGGCTCTGCCCTGTAACCTGTTGTTTATGGATTGCGGCTCCAGACTGGGTTTTCAGAGTCTCATCTGGCAGTCTCTCCCTTGCAATGTAACAGGTAACAAGCTTCATACATTTGCCTGAGATAATCGTGTGCAAAGCCTAATTTGAACTCTGAGACTTTAAACCTGACTGTGCTCTTTTCAGGGCCTTACAAAAAGCTGGGGGGCAGTGGGCTGCTGACCAGAATCCAGAACAGACAGTTCAAACTAGGCTTGATGGCATGGCACCCGATTACCTCAGGTAGATGTATAAAGCTTGTTACCTGTTACATTGCAAGGGAGACCCTGCCAGATAAGACTGAAAACCCAGTCTGGAGCGCCAGTCCACACATTGTTTTGGTGTTTAGACACTAGATACCAAAAGGGAATATTCACAGAGGCTTTGCTACTTTGCTTTATTTTGGTTACATCAAAACAAGAACACCAACAACCCACAACCCTGTAAATGAACCAGAAACCCTGGAACAAGATTAATTTACTTAATATGAGATTCCTGCTGAGTTTCTGTGCAGAATCTGGCCCTGCCAGTTACCTCCTTCACCTTGTAATTTGGCTGGAGGCAGAGGAAGAAGTA
The DNA here is from genome assembly GCA_033296515.1 of Macrochelys suwanniensis. Classification (NCBI taxonomy): domain Eukaryota; kingdom Metazoa; phylum Chordata; order Testudines; family Chelydridae; genus Macrochelys; species Macrochelys suwanniensis. The sequence goes on from CM065776.1 coordinate 42,056,887, forward strand.
GAATTTCTCAGAACAAATGAATGTGACAGATTTATCCCTTTCCCTTTGTCTGCTTCTTTTTTATGTAATAATTTAGTTTTGTCCCTTTTTTACTGGCAGGTCTTTAAATCAAAGCACTGAGGGTTATTAGTTATGGATGCCTAATTAAAACATGTCTGTGTTGTGTGAGTATCCGCATAGCATTTATTAAACTTCCTAAGCCTGTCCCAGCATGCAGGAAGCTCTAAAACCTTGGAAAGATTCCCTGGGCTGGACTCTTTTGGTTGTTACCAAGTCCTGGTGAGGAATATGGAGGGAATAATGCTAGAACATTTTTTAAAAAGTTTGAATTAACAAAAATATGAGATTAAGGAAATTATACTTATCAGCAAGAAATATCTCAATTTCAGGTTAAACTTTACAATATCAAAACTGAATTCTCTAAAACATGTTATTTCAGAATATAAGCAGAAACCTCAAGGAATTACAGCTGCAAATTAGAGTTGGAAGTAAATTCTGTACACACAAGGTTGCTAATGCCAGTAGCCATCTACAATTTTCAGTCATAGGAATCTTGCTTGCTTACTAGTACTGATTGGCTGGCACTAATGAGTAGAACTAGTCAAAAAAATACTGAAATGGTGTTTTGATGAAAATTTTCGTTTTGGCTGAAATTTTTCAGTTTTTCAATAGTTTTGTTTTTAGTAAAACTATTTGTATTTTGGTAAGAAAACTGCTTTTTGCTTAAACAGTTATTTAACTTTCAGCTTGGTTTTTGGTAAAAAAAGGTTTGTTTGGTTTTTTGAAAGACATTTTTTAAAATCAAATAATAGGTTTCAAAAATTAAATATGTCTCAGAAACTGTTTGTGGAAAATTGAAAAACCAAAGAACAAAAGCCTATCATAATTTTTAATTTCCAATGAAACATAGCATTTTTCAGCCAGTTGTATGGATGGGGCTAATCATAGAATCATCATAGAATCTCAGGGTTGGAAGGGACCCTAGCAGGCCATCCAGTCCAACCCCCTGCTCAAAGCAGGACCAATCCCCAATTTTTGCCCCAGATCCCCAAATGGCCCCCTCAAGGATTGAACTCACAACCCTGGGTTTAGCAGGCCAATGCTCAAACCCCTGAGCTATCCCTCCCCCCTAAGTTCACACCAGTCCTGTGGTCTAACTTTACATTCATTTGGCGATGATACCCACATATTCATTCTGCTAAGACACTCATCAATTTTATGAAAACCTTTCCTTTCCATATAGACAAATGATATGGTAAAATAAAGTTTGAGGCTATTATGATCCCATTCATTACAGAAGCTAATCTACTTGTTGGCTGTAGAAAAGGTGAGCCCTCATATTCTGATCTGAGGAAACAGAGGGAAATTTATTCAGCAGCCGGAGCACAGTATCTAGCCTTAGATAATTGGAACTCTGCCGCTGTCTTCCAGATAACACTGCTCTACAGCCAAAATGCTTCTGAAATAAATGTAGTCAAACTTTACTAATTCTGGGTCACTGAGAATGAAAATGATGCTTAAAATTGTTGATTGGCTCTAGTTTTCAAGACATGCTATTGGATCAGTATCAGGGCCGGCTCCAGGCACCAGCCTACCAAGCACTCAAGGTTTTTTGTTTTTTTTTTTAAATTTACAAAAAAACTAATTTTCCTCTGGCGCCCCTGCCGGGGGAGCGGGGCAGCAGGCGTGCTCCGCTCCCCGCCGGCGCCCTGGCTTGGGGAGCGGGGTGGGAGGCGTGCTCCGTTCCCCGCTGGCGCCCCGGCCGGGGCAGCGGGGCGGCCGGCGTGCTCCGCTTCCTGCCGGTGCCCCGGCCGGGGCAGCGGGGCAGCCGGCGTGCTCCGCTTCCTGCCGGCGCCCCGGCCGGGGCAGCGGGGCGGCCGGCGTGCTCCGCTCCCCGCCGGCCCCCGGCTGGGGCAGCGGGCATGCCGCCCTCCCCGCTGGCCCACCCCCCCCCTTTTTGGCGGGGCGGCGTTGTTGGGGGTGTGTGTTTTCGCCGGCGTTGGGGGGGGCGGCGCTTGTGGGATTTTTTTTTTTTTGCTTGGGGCGGCCAAAAAGCTAGGGCCGGCTCTGGTCAGTATATATGACCTTGACTTGGGAATGGCGGAGGATAAGTGAGTTATAAAGGGAAGGGATCTCAATTTAAACTAGAAATGACTAAAATACATCTTTGACTGGATCTATGAATAAATCTATGACCGGGTTTGGACAGTACTTGCTTTTTAGGCAAAACAATGAATGATGCAATCTGAAGTTGGTATTGCGTCATACATGATATGAATTGCATCATGTTATTCCTAGAAGTCATGGATGATGCAATCATAACGAAGCTTACATCACTCTGCTGAACAAATTGCCCTATATCAGCTCTAGAAATCATACAGTGTCATGCTCTCTTATTTGTCAGTGTTTGATTTTGCAAAGGGACACATTTCTGTTTAGCCAAAGTGAGCAGAGATGCCTCGTACTTGTGTGAACAGTGCAGATAACTTCTGCTATGTTTGTGGTGAAGTGACTTTTGCATCACAAAAGCGCAGTATAACCACTATGGTTAAGAAAGCCTATCACCTTTATTTTGGCTACAAAATTGGAGCTCAGGACAAGAGGTGGGCCCCACACATCTGCTGCAACACTTGTGCAACAAATCTTCGCCAGTGGTTGAACAGGAAAAGGAAATCTATGCCTTTTGCAGTGCCAATGATTTGGAGAGAGCCAACAGATCATCCCAGCAATTGTTACTTCTGCATGGTGCCTCCAGTTGGGAAAGGTGTGTCAAAGAAGAAAAAGTGGACTGTGCATTATCCAAACAGTCCATCAGCTGTACGCCCAGTACTCCACGGAGAAGGACTGCCGGTTCCTGATGCACCAGAATCATTTTCACTTGAGTCAGACGAGGAAGAGGAAGAGGATGAAACTTCTGGTCCTGAACCATCAATGTCACAGGACCCACATTTTCTCCCATCCTCCTCCTCTGAACCACACCTCATAACACAAGGTGAACTAAATGACCTTGTCAGGGATTTGGAACTACCCAAGAGTAAGGCAGAGCTTTTGGGCTCCAGACTACAGCAGTGGAATCTCCTGGCAGGGGATGTTAGGGTTTCCATGTTCCGTGACCGTCAAAAGGATCTTGTCCCATTCTTCTTCATGGAAGGTGATCTTGTAGCCTGCAACAACATTGATGGTGTGATGGCAGCCCTCAACATCGTTCACGATCCAGATGAGTGGAGACTGTTCACTGATTCATCAAAGACGAGTCTTAAAGCTGTTTTACTGCATAATGGCAATGTTTTGCCATCAATTCCAGTTGGTCATGCAGTCCATATGAAGGAAACCTATGACAACATGAAACAACTTTTGAGGTGCATAAATTATGACCAACATCAGTGGCAGCTTTGTGGCGATTTGAAGGTTGTTGCTCTCTTGCTTGGTCTGCAGACTGGATACACAAAGTACTGCTGTTTTCTCTGCGAATGGGATAGTCGTGCAAGAGATTCCCACTACATCAAGAAAGATTGGCCACTCCGACAGTCATTGGAGCCTGGGAGGAAAAGTGTTCAGCATCCACCACTTGTTGAATCAAGGAAGATTTTGTTACCACCCTTAAACATCAAGCTGGGTCTGATGAAGAACTTTGTCAAGGCCATTGACAAAACACAAGCAGCTTTCAAGTACCTCCGTGGAAAATTTCCAAGGTTAAGTGAAGCTAAGATAAAGGAAGGTGTCTTTGTTGGTCCTGAGATTCGTGAACTTCTTCGAGATGATGCATTTGACCATGCACTGCGTGGCAAGGAAAAAAAGGCATGGAAAGCCTTCCAGTTAGTGGCAATCAATTTTCTCGGAAACAACAAGGCAGACAACTACAGGTTGTTTGTGGAAAACCTCCTCAAGGCATACAAAAGCCTTGGTTGCAACATGTCACTAAAGATACATTTTTTGCACTCTCATCTAGATTTTTTTCCACCGAACTGCGGAGCAGTGAGCGACGAGCACGGCAAGCGATTTCACCAGGACATTGCAACAATGGAGAAACGCTATCAGGGCAAATGGAGCCCATCAATGCTTGCAGACTATTGCTGGACAGTGACAAGAGATGCTCCATTTAATGAATACAAGAGACAAGCCAAGAAGCGCCGAGTAGACACTGAATAGGACTAAACTATGTACATAATAGTTTTTTGCCTTTTGTTTCATAATAAATTTTATTTCTATAACCCCTTTGCTGATTTTTAAAGTGTAACATAAACAGGACAGGTGAAATAGTATCATGTAAAGCAACCATAAACACATGAAAAGACCTAGGTTTACAATTTATGATTAAAACTCTACTATCTACACAATATACATAGACATAAAATGTAAAAACTTAAATATCTTAGAAACAGTAGCCAATCAGTTGTTTTAATTGTCATATTTGAATTCAGCACATCAAAATACATACTAAATAGCACATTTTATCTCTGAAGCAGGCGACTTCTCAAAAACTGTAGACCAGTGTAATGAACACAGACTAAGAAGAGGAGTTATATAAACGTAGGGCATGCCTACACTTGCAGATGTAGAGCGCTGTGAGTTAAACCAGCCTTTGGAGACAGCAGCAGGGAAAATGCTGCCGTGTGTTTGCACTGTCAGATTCAACGCACTGGTGTGGCCAAATTAGCATTTCTTACAACACCGCAAAGAGCAGTGCATTGTGGTAGCTATCCCAGCGTGCAAGTGGCTGTAACATGCTTTTCAAATGGGGGGGGGGGTTGGAGTGTGACAGGCAGTGTGTTGTGTGTATGTGGAGGGACAGACTGTGTTTTGGAGTGTTGAGAGTGTGTCAGCATGCTATCTTGTAAGTTCAGACAGCAGTAGACCCCTCTCCCCCCCGTCTCTCTCTCTCTCACACACTCTCACAGCAACAGGATTCCACACTAATGGTTGCTTTGTCCCGGAGCAGATAAGCATGTCGGCTATCAGAAATGGAGCTTTGAAAGGGGATATGCACATTCCTACAGCCGATTCCAAAATTCCAAGAGTGGCCACTTGACTTCAGGGGATTATGGGATGTTTCTGGAGGCCAATCACAGTGCAGTAATGCAACACCTCGTTCACACTGACGCCTGGGCATTTCAGCTGGGGCGCAGCAAGCATTATGCTTCTTGTGGAGGTGGATTACCGGGAGTGCTCCAGCTGCAGAGTCCGGGCACTCTACGTGCCTTTGCAGTGTGGACGCGTCGGGAGTTAGGGCACCCAGGGCTGCTTTAATGCGCTCTAACTTGCAAGTGTAACCAAGCCCTTAGAAAGAAATATCAACTAGGGTGTCTTGCTGGAAACCGAATAAACAACACTTTTGGAATGTCCACAGTTACAACTAGAGTTCTCATCCAGCAGCACATCACCTCGTTTCAGAATAAGGTTACCATTCTCTTTGTTTTCTTTTTTAGTACAGTGACAATTTTTGTTCCTCCTTGATGTCAGTCAACTGAAATTTACTTCAGACTCCATTAGGAAATCAATATTGTTAGTGAATTGAGTCTAAAGAGGTCATAGTTCCTGTATTATTTCTTCTGCAATGAATACATCACTGTCAAATTCCTTCTGGCCAGCACATGTGGGAAATCTAAATTAAAAAGCAGAGCTACTTTTATACGCACTAGGCTGAACTCATACTGAACTGCTACTTCTTCTGTTTGTTGGCTATTCAGCTGCTACAAGACTTCAGTATAATCCAGATGCAAATCTTGAGTAACTACACACACATTTACATCTGCAACCTGAGTGGAGTTACTCCAGAGTCTATAATATCTGTAAAGTGCCTGGCTGTAATATCTAAGCACTAACTGAGCAGATTATTTTAATATATTTAATGAAAGATTGAAATCAATATAGAGAAGTTCAATGGAATGGATTTTTTGTATGTCAACAGCATTTGATCACATCCCTGGAATGTGTAATGTGGCTTGCACTTCTAATGACTTGCTTATTCCAGATTGTGTTACCACAGAAATTACTGCCAAGATGTCATTGATTCTCATCTAGAATGCTTAATTGCACAGTACTGAAGCCCCCTCCACCACCAATAACTGTTTAGAAATGTGGTTATTTGCATGACGAAGTATGAAATGCAATTACATTTGACTGGTATAAAGAACTGGTGTTATTTTAATCTAAATTCAAAGAAAACACTCATTATAAAACCTGGAATGGAAGCAGTCCACCAAATTTATTTACACAGCCATCTGACTAATTTTGTTTTGAGGGGGCCTAATTCTGCCCTTAGTTATGCGGGTGCAACCACCCTACCTGGCATGCTCTTTAGGGAAAAACAAGTACATTTTAATTTGCATATACTTGGCCTTTTCTAGACTGAGATTTTCCCTTGCTATCAAGCTGTACCAGTGCATCCTCTAGTGCAGATAGGCAAAACCACAATTTTCACCAGTAGAAGTTACCCTTTTTTCAAGCAGGCCACCGATGGCTTTCCTTGGGGCAAATATCTCCAGTCTAAAGGCCTCTTTAGAGTGGTTGCTGCTTGTGCGGGGGTCTCCACCTACACACTGAGATGTGTGCGTGTGATTTCATCTGCTCCCCACATGTATACAGAGACCCCTGCCTTATGATTTAATCTGCCCCCCCAAATCCCAATGCCAATTGTGTGCCCCAACATACATTTTCATACATGTTCTACTGCTGCTGCTTCTGGCCCTGTTGTTCTCATTAGAACTGGGCTTCAGCTTCTTCCCTTGCTATTGTGACCCCTCACTCCCCAGGTGAGGTGGAAGAAAAATCTCTTTACCCACTTCCCTCTCAGGGAAGGGACAGCAAGAAGTTTCTCTCACACAGGACTGGATGGGTAGACAACAGGAAGCCTCTGACCACTCCCCCCCACACACACACCTTGGTACAGGGGTGGCAGGAGAGCTGTTTACAACCCTGGGAGAAGGGCACTGCTGAGAGCCTGACAGTAAGAGCAGCAGAGCCAGCTGGAGGGCTTAGTGCTTCAGGAACAGTGCTTTAAGGAGAGGATGAGGTGAAAGCGCTGACTGCTCCATGTACTGTGGGAACAGGAAGCACCTTAAGAGGGGAGGAAAATCTGATTGGTTGCCCTTTACCAGGAGGTGGGGAAGGACAGCCAATCAGAGGGGGGAATTTCCTGTAGACTGACATGTTTCCCCCATAGACGGGTCTGAAAACCTGCAATCTAAGTGGAAAACCTGTATAATTGGCAGCCCTGCAGCTCCCACTGCCTCCTCAGTATGTTGAACCCGTGTATTTGAGGGTAAAATTGGTGTCAGATACAGACCCTGATCCTATAAATTTCACTGGTAATGTTGCACCACAAAGGCAGGGCAACTTACACTGTGAATGACAAACTCTGTTTCAAATTCGAACGCCTTAGTCAAGGTATAGGCAAAACTCATTGATGTTAATATACAGTATGTTGTCACCGTGTTGGTCCTAGGATATCAGCGAGACAAGTTGAGTGAGGTAATATCTTGTCTTGGCCAAGTTCTGCTGGCGAGAGAGACAAACTTTCAAGCTTACACAGCATTTCTTCATGTCTGGGAAATGTATTCAGAGTACAGACTTGAATAAAAGAAAAGTGTGTCTCTCTCGCCAGCAGAAGTTGGTCCCATTAAGATATTACCTCACCCATCTTGTCTCATTGATGTGAATAGGAATTTTGCTTAAGTCAGGAGGTCAGGATTTGGGTCTATATAACTAGCTCTTCTGAGTGCATATCAAAGGCTGTGTTGCATTGTGCTAGCCATAGTAGGACTGGAAGGCAAATTGTATACTTTTACCAGAAAAACTCAATTCAAACTGATGAACTTCCTACCCTTGAAATCCCATTTCTGCAGATTATTACCTATTGCTTATGATGACCTCTGGCTCCAATTACTCTGAAAAGCTCCAGTACTTAGAAGGAGGGATGAGGAAGGTATGAGATAATGTGGTTATATGTATGAAACTCATTAAATAATTTAGTGGATTTGCTAATTGAGCTCATTATTCAATTATTGCTGGGAGGTTTGTGAAGATTGGTTTAATTTCCCTGCTCCACAGAGTCAAATTGATAGGAGCAGATTTTATTACATAAAACAGTTAATATTTACAAATTATATATGCACAAACATATATGAAAGGTTTTAGCTTCAGTGCCCTTTTGCTCTGTTATTCACTCTTTCATCCTTTTTACATGTACAGAATGATATTTCGACTGCAGAGATTGAAAAATAAAATACATATCACATTCAGGTCTCTTTCTTGAAGTTAGATATCCATTTGGCTGTTGAAGTGTCCATCACCAAAACAATAAAAATCAGACTTTACACCGTGTGGAAAGCCAAAAAGAGTTCATCACATGTGCATTAGCTTTGTTGTCTCTCATCTATGTTTTCAGCTCTTTCTGTCTTAAATAGTATTCATTTGAAGGCATGCACTGACACCAACAGCTTCCTCCCTCTTGTCCTTGTGGTTTGCACACAATATAAACGTTAGACTTCCTTGAGTGCTCAGCTGTTAAACTCAATGCATTCTTGATAATCAGTCATAATAATATGAGAACACCTACACGAAACGTTAATATATGTAAAGTATACTAAAGGTAGATTAGACTAATGAGGATAAATTATAGGAGTATCTGTACATACTGTAACAGGGAGAAAGGTTTTTAAGTTGTTGCATTGATTATTATTATTTTCACTGAGAACAGTCGTGCCAGGTGCTGAACGGACAGCAAGGAAGGTGCAGTCACTGCTCGATAGGGTTTACAATTTTAAGGTCTAGATTGGGTCTAGCTCTGCATCGGACGGGAAGGAGGCATGAAGCCAAGAGCAGGACTGGATGAATCATCCAGCTCCATTATCTAGGGACACAGTAGAATTTGCCAAATGGTGATCTGCCTACTAGCCTGATTCTGACATGGTCTTTACCAGGTGGCTCAGGATCCCTCTTGGGGCCCCCATCACACATATATTCATAACTGGCTAATTGTGCAAACTTTGAAGGGAAAAATTGCCTCCTGATTTTACTCCAAGGATGATCATTTCATTCCCTGAGGCATGGAATTTGCTTTCCTGTGTCATTAATTGGCACAATCTGTCCTCCTACAATAGAGTTAGCTTTCTGAGTTATAATTGTGCAGATGTTCATCCAGGCCCCTCTTAAATCCCACTGAACTATTTGATTAAATCATTATTTTAAAAAAATTAATTCCACAAATTAAGTACTCAGTGTTTGTACTGTGATGAAGCCCATGGTACGTGATGATGTGATTGGATACTGCATCTGTGGGAACTCCTGGGGGCACAAGGACCCTAATTACCCTCTGACTTACATCTGTTTTACACTGGCATAACTCCACTGACTTCCAATATACACCAGTGTGAGTGAGATTAGTTCCCCAGCCTTTCAGGTGTGACAGCTGACGTGCAATCATTGGGCAGGATGCAGCATATACTCTCTTCAGCACCTCCATGAAATCTCCTCCTTCACAATGCAACATTCTAGGTGCAGTTATCCATTGACATATGTGAAAGCAATTCAGTGCCCCTCTTTGAATTATACAAAGAATGTTTAAACTTTGGCACTAGTAGGACAAGGGCCAACTAAGCACCCATGCTGCCTGGACACTGGGCACAAGGCCCTTGGCAGTCCATCCACAACCTGGAGCCTACCATAGACCACTTGTGTAGGAGCCAATGAATGTTCTAACATCCATTATCCCAGGAGGACATCTTCCAGCAGCAAAAGTGGCTGCACACAGTCACAGTCACGTTACCCTACCTGTGATGTCAGTGAAACACCAAACTATTGATATACAAGAGTGAGGGGTAGAAATCACCATGGGGAAGGTGGTGCATGGAAGAGGAAGATCAAAGGCATGGGTGTATATGAATGCAGATGTATTAGGGTTTAATTTTCCTAGAAAGGTGATGAATAGAAAATTGTTTTCATACATACAGTGAAAGCAAGACTTGGGGGGCAAGAATCCATTCTGTAGCTAAGTGTTAGTATACGAAACAAACACATGAAACAATATAGCACCCTAGTGTTGAATCTCTCTCTCCCAGTCCATTGTCAGCATGTTGGCTGCTCCATCAGCACTTGTTTTATATGGATGTAAATAGTAAAAATCCACAATGACCTCTTTGGTCCTTTCCCCAGAGGGTTCCAGCTACTTAGTGCCAATGTATGCTGAAATCTTAGATTAGTTCTCCTTATATGTATTATTTTACACTTACTAATGTTAAATTCAATCTGCCATTATTTAGTTACTCTTTCCCCAATTTGTTTAGATCCTTTCTGAATACTTGATTGTCTTCCATTGTTCTGGGCACCATAAATATTTTAATAGATTCTAGCATTGTCTAATACTACATGGAAGCCTAATTATCATGCACAGCTCTGTGGCAAAATCATCTTACACAGTTGGGACTCTCCGAATTTGGCAGGTTGTTCATTGTTACAAAGAAAACATCTAATGATTCTATGTAAAAAACTTCTTATTTGGATGGGAGTGATTGATTAACCAATTAAAAACATCTTTAGTTTGAGTGGGTTCTCTGCAATATTTTGTTTTTTATATTGCACCTCTGTGGTATCAATTCACGTCTCTTACAAGTTTCTCCTTGGCTATTGCATCTACATTTAAAATCCATGCGGTGTTTTGAGATGAGGCATTTGGGGGACTTGGCATTTGTTTAATGCTGCAATGGGTTCCTGTAATTAATAAAGATTATTTTAATGATGATTATGGGCTAGGCTGCAACTTTATAAGCCACCCTCAGTAAGGTGCAGTGCATAGGTGCATTAGCCCCAAACTAGGACAGATAATGAATGTGATTCAGGGGGTTCCTACCCTGCTCCCTGTTTGCTCTATCTTTGGAGTAACATCCTTCACCCCTTTTCCTGGAGCAGCTTGCTCCTCTCTGTGTGCCCAATGGGCAACTCAGGTTAGTGCGATGCAGAGATGGCTCCAACAACTCCCCTTAGCTATTCACCCCTTCCCTCCTACCTGTTCACAGGAGGGAACCCCCATGACTGGAATCAGAGTCTGAGAAGAGTTGTGCAGAGAAGTAAGGGCTATGACACTCTAAGAGCCCAATCCTGCAGGATACTGAGTGCCTTCAACTTCCATCGACTTTGACGGTACTTGAGGTGACCCTATATTTCAAAGGTGGTGCTCAGCAACACCTGGCTGGATCTGTCACATTTCATAAAGGCATGCATATAGAGATAATGAATTTACTAATTAATTTTTATTTCTAAATTTGGAATAGCTAATTAGTAGAGACACCAGCCTCAAAGTCTGGGCACAGGTTCAAGGTTAAATGACATCTATGTAGTTTGAATAGAATATACTAGTCAAGCCATAGCACCTGCTGCTCTGGGCAGAAATGTGAGATGATAATTGTTTGTGACATGGGCTGTGAGCCCTGAGCTAAGAGGGAAGGCACATTATGTCAATAAGGTCAATGATCTTCCTCCATAGTGTGCAACCAAAGGGACTCAAGATCTCATCACAGCATTAGCATCATTTAGGGACTGATTTTTAGAGTTATCCAAAATTCTCTGTATAGTCAATGGGGCTTTGGGGGCTCAATCAAAAAAAATCTGGCCAGTAGTAATGAGTTTTATAAACTTTATTTTTATTTACCATCTCATCAGAAACAAGGCCCTCTTGAACAGCAGATCCACAGCAATTTAGGTATATTAAAAAGTTAATAATAGAAGTTTTTCTATTAAGAAGCTCAACATTAAAGAAAAGCGTTCCCGGGGCAAATACATTAAAACAAAAACATCCAGCAAAGAAAAGCTATGAAAACCAGATGGCAGTACGTATAAAACACCATCAGTTTTTATGCATCTATGTAAAAATCATGCAAAATTTCCTAGCTCTGACCCAAAAGCTACTCCTCTACTCTTACCATAATTGTGATAATGACAAAAATGAATGCTATTTTACTAGCCAACCAAAAATATTGTACTCACGTCAGGCAAGTGGGTGAAAAGGATTTTGCAAAACTGACGTAACAATATGTTAACCTGCAACTGGGCTCTCATCCATTCTTACATCTCATCTTTTAACTCACACATTTAACTTCACTGCTATGCTCACCTCTTTCTCTTTGCTGGCTGCACTTTCTTCCATGCTGCCTCTCATGGTTTGGAACCAGTAGTTCAAGTAGATTGAAACAGGAGCGGGAGCACTTAACACACCAACCAAGGCTTATGGTTGGTGGTAGTAGTGGGTGCTACTTTACTTCAGCCACTGCTTGAAACAGGCTACAAGTTTGTGTGCACCAACCTTCTGCCTTTTCTACTTCAAATCATTTCTCAATACTCATCTGTTCTGTGAAGTCTCGCAGAGCCAGGAACTGAACGCAGCATTCCTGCCTCTCAGTCCAGGGCCTTAATCGCAAGACCAGCCTTCCCCTATATCATGCATTACTTAAAACGTGTTTACAGCTGGGCTCTCAAATAAATGTTCAAGAGAAAGACGTTTATGGGATTGGAATGAAGAATTAATGACAATTTATTCCTGGAGAAAAATGGACAATTGCACTTAAGGGTAAAATGAACTCTGTGCAAAATACAACAAACATATATCAGCTGTAAGAATAGGGAGTTTCCAGGAGCTAACTCCAAAATCTGACTGGGAAAGGTAACTATTCAAATGACTGCTGGGCATCCTGGGGGCTTGCCTGATCCCTTCTCAGTTACAATTTGAGTCAATAATAATTTTGCCTATTAAAAAGACAGCGTGGCTCAATTTATCTGCTGTGATTATGTAGATAAGCAGACACTATTGGCAAAAAAAAGTGTTATTTTCTCTATTTCAGTTTGTTTAGTTGGGACATTTTATAGCACTTTATGCATAGTATATTTCATTGTTTCCTTGTAAACTAAATTAAATTATTATTAATTATTATTATTATTAGTAGTAGTAGTATTATAGCAGTGCCTACTGGCTTTAGTTAGGACTGTGGTGCCATTTTACTAGGTGTGGTGCACACACCTAACACATATATAGACTGTAAGCTCTTTGTGGTAGGAACTAACAGTCACTCTGAGTACATCTACACTGCATTGTAAACCTTGTTCTGTGGGACCTGGGCTTGTGGACTACCTGTTTCAAAGCCCACGCTTCAGTGTCCACACTGCATTGTAAACCTGGGATTATTGGTGCTGGACCTGTGTCTCACAGAAGTGCTAACTCTACTCAGACCTTCTGACTAGGTCTGTGGCCTGATCTGCATCCACACTGCAAAATGACAGGGGTTGGACTCAAGTCATAGCTGGATTCAGGCTCTGACCCACCCCCTGAGCAGGATCCTAGGATCCATCTCTTGAGTGCTCACTGACCTGAGTCAGACTGATCTGTGTGTGGACAGAAGGGGGGCTTGGGCTCAAACCTGAGTCAGAGCCCAGACTTAGTGTTCAATGTAGACATACCCTCTGTTTCGCCTTGCCTGAAAAGACATTTATAAACATCATCAGGGAATACGAAAACCCTTAGCAATTAAAAAAAAAAAGAATTAAAAGAAGGAATAATTCAGGACCTCCTATTGAAAGAGTGCTCTATGAGAACCTGGAGTTGTTTGAATTAAAGTTGACCCACATCCATTTAACATATTAACCTGCAGCTGCTGCAAGTTTGCACTATAATGAAAAGAATGGGCCAAATCCTAAGGTTCTGTTTTCTCTCAGCCCTTACTCAGGCAAACTCCCATTGATGGGTCAGTCAGTCACATAGCCAGCCATTTTCACATGCCAGTGTGTGCACACAATCATGAATATGGTGGGAGCTCTTTTGCTTGTGCAGTTGCATGGCTGCCCTTTTGAAAACTGGGCCGAAAACAACTTGCCGAAGGGCTCATTATTATGTGAATCATAATTTAGTGCCAGTTACATTTTGGTCACTTTAGGTTTTTCATACACATCACCCTAGTCTCTTGAGCAATAGCAGCAGCCTAACATTATGTTAGATTAGTGTAAACCTAATTTTATTTCCTGTCATCTGTCATCCATCTGCAAGATTTTAATGTCTTATTCTTATCACATTCAATACAGAAAACTCACCTCTCTCTTTGTAATGTAATTATAGTTTTGTTATCACTCCCTACAGGGTAATGTCACAAGGAATTTTCTTCTGCTTCATGTACAACTTAATTTAGCTTTTGATTGGCATTGTATAGTACTGTATGTGTCAGGAATCTCTCCTTCCACTTTCTGAGGCTTGTATGTATTTTCCTAGTAAGAAGGATGAAAACCCAGCAAAGTTATTAATGCCACTATAATTAGATTGTAGCTGGGTGGTTTGGGTACTCACCATGGATGTGGGAGAGCTGTTTTCAAGTCCCTGCTACACAGCACACATAATAGGGATTTGAAACCACATCTCAGCTATTGGCAGTAATGGAATTTGTGTGTGTGGGAGTTCTCTCTCTGTCTCAGTGTGAGAAGAGTTGGGTTTACGGTGCTAGGGTATAAACTACATAAGTGGCTGACCTATCTTAGATGCCTAACTCTAGGAAAAGTTCACAGCTGAGAATCCTGAACTGGGGTGGCACCTCCCTCTGACCCATCAGTCAGGTGCCAAAATATCTTTGAGCAGCTAAGCCTAATCCCCACCATTTTCCTCTTAATTTCATTCCTGCCTAATTTAGGCAGTACCCTGCTCATCGTAATGGCTCTGGGGATTCCTTCTTCCGCTCCCTGGGGATTGGATGGGGAGCTTGTGTGCGTAACTCAGGGCTCAGGATTCCACTAGGGGGCAGAAAGCCTAGGGATCTGGTGCTGCAATGCCTGATACCTTTGTGGATTTAGCCCTTTGTCTTTCTATATGTTTGTGCAGCTCCCAGCACAGTGAGATCTCAATCCTGACTGGCACTTATTATAGAAATGTGCAGTTATGGTATATTGAATTTGGCTTTTGGGCCTTATTCAGTTTCCTGGGGAAAACTAAAAACCTATGATGTGCCTACAGCTGCTTCTGCATTTATGGAGGTGTAGACGGCCACTTCATCAGTGGTGTTTCCTGATGACATCTGGCTTATGGAGTGCTGGGGCAGCCAGTTTGCTTTTCTGTACTGGAGATGTACAGGCTGCAGTGGCAACTATTGCAGCCTATGACAGGGAACCGTGTTTGTTTCACTCAGAAACAAACTGGCTCATTCTCCTTTGGATTATCTAGTTCTGATGCTGGTATAATACCCATATCTTGCACTCAGGAAGCACAAGCACCTGGATTCTGACTGCTGCCTGTGCAGGGGCACAGTGAGATAAGCTCCCTGTGATCTCTCATTTCTTTGCACACCCATTAAGGAGGAGTCAGAATCTGCTGTTAGCACTACAAAGTTATGGCTTGGTCTATTATCAAGTCCTCCTTGGGTTTTGCATTAAGATTTGAGTTAATCTATGGGTTGAAGTCAAAATTCAAAACAAACCCAGTTTAAATGTGTTAATCTCCAAGTGTTGTGCAGGTCTTACTCAATCCAAAAGAACTACCTCGTGTCATTTACAGAACCCAAAAAGAAACCAAGGAACTCGAAACGTCATGACTTTCCAGAAGTTGCAATGTGTTTGGTTTTGAAAGGTTTACAGGGTACAAAACACTTCTCCTGAAGCTCATCTGGTATCATTATCTTTCCAAACTGATTGATTGAGTTTCATATGATTTTGGCTTTTATTGTGGAAGGGGTAACCAAGGCAGTGTACAAAAAGTGTTGCAGCCAACACTTCTTTATTAGACCTTGTCTTAACAGATAAAGAGGAACTGATCACAGAACTAAAAATTAATGGTCGCTTATAATGTGGGAGCAGAATAAAGTGCAGACTGGCAATATATAAGAACATAAAAAAGTAAGAGTGGCCATACTGGGTCAGACCAATGGTCCGTCTAGCCCAGTGTCCTGTCTGCCGACACAGTAGCGTAGCCGGGGGGGAGCAGGGGGAGCGGTGGAAGCGCTGCTAAAAAAAGGCGCCGCTTCTTTTTAAGTGCCGCTTCTTGCACTCACCCAGCGGCGCTCCGGGTCTTCGGCGGCATTTCGGCGGCAGGTACCATCGAAGACCTGGAGTGAGTGAGGACCTGCCGCCGAAGTGCCGCCGAAGACCCGGAGCGCCGCCGGGTAAGTACAGGGGGAGGCGCCTTTTTATAGCGCCGCTCCCCCTGCGCTCCGGACCTGGCTACGCTACTGTGTCGGCAGACAGGACACTGGGCTAGATGGACCATTGGTCTGACCCAGTATGGCCACTCTTACTTTTTTATGTTCTTATATATTGCCAGTCTGCACTTTATTCTGCTCCCACATTATAAGCGACCATTAATTTTTAGTTCTGTGATCAGTTCCTCTTTATCTGTTAAGACAAGGTCTAATAAAGAAGTGTTGGCTGCAACACTTTTTGTACACTGCCTTGGTTACCCCTTTCACAATAAAAGCCAAAATCATATGAAACTCAATCAATCAGTTTGGAAAGATAATGATACCAGATGAGCTTCAGGAGAAATGTTTTGTACCCTGTAAACCTTTCAAAACCAAACACATTGGAACTTCTGGAAAGTCATGACGTTTTTGAGACTGAGTTCCTTGGTTTCTTTTTGGGTTCTGTAAATGACACGAGGTAGTTCTTTTGGATTGAGTAAGACCGACAGTGCCAATGCCAGGTACCCCAGAGGGAATGAACAGAAGTGGTAATTATCAAGTGACCCATTCCCTTTTGCTCATTCCCAGTTTCTGTATACAAGTATACACTTGGTACTTCAATAGGGCCAGTTTCACAAAGCTGAAAACAATTATTAGCCAACCTGGGAAGAAAAATTTAATCGGGATAATGTGAATGATAATTGGGAATCATTTAAGAACAACTTACTAGATGCCCCAAAAGCCACAATAAAGGAAGAAGGCTGTGCTGATTAAAAAATCAGATGTGTCTTTAGAGGAGTAGTGAAGACAACTTTAAACAATAATATTATATAACAAATGGAAGAAAAGGAGAAGTTGACAGTAACAAACCTAAATCAGAATGTAGGAATTGTAGAAAATTGATAGTGGAAGCAAAGTGACACAAGGAGAAATCAATGGCCAGAAGAGTTAAGGACAATAAAAATGAGTTTTTAAAATATATTCAGAATAAAAAGAATCCTGACAATAGTATTGGTCCATTACTAGATGGAAATGGTAGAATTATCAATAATAATGCAGAAAGGTGTACAATAGATATTTCTGTTCTGCATTTGGGAAAAAACTTTGTGGTGGATAATCTGCTGAACATGAGCTCCCAGTGTGATGCAGTGTCCAAAAGAGCTAGTGAGATCCTAGGATGCAAAGACAGTGGAATCTTGAGTTGTACAGAGGCTATTTTAACTCTATATTTGGCTCTCATGCGACCTCTGCTGGGATACGGTGTCCAGTTCTGGTGTCCACAATTCAAGAAGGATGTTGATAAATTGGAGAGGGCTCAGAGGAATGATTAAAGGATTAGAAAACATGAATTATGGTGATAGACTCAAGTAGCTTAACAAAGAGAAGGATAAGGAGTGACTTGCTTACAGTCTATAAATATTTACATGGGGGACAAATATTTAATAATGGGCTCTTTAATCTAGCAGAGAAAGGTATAATAGAATCCAATGGCTGGAAGTTGAAGCTAGACAAATTCAGATGGTTTAAAACAAATAAAAGGAAGTATTTCTTCACACAATGCATAGTCAACCTATGGAACTCCTTGCCAGAGGATGTTGTGAAGGCCAAGACCATAACAGGGTTCAAAAAAGAACTAGATAAATTAATGGAGGATTGGTCCATCAATGGCTATTAGCTAGGATGGGCAGGAATGGTGTCTCTAGCGTCTGTTTGCCAGAAGCTGGGAATGAGCAACAGGGGATGGATCACTTGATGATTACCTGTTCTGTTCATTCCCTCTGGGGCACCTGGCACTGGACACTGTCGGAAGACAGGATACTGGGCTAGATGGATCTTTGGTCTGACCCAGTAGGGCCATTCTTATGTTCTTATGTTCCTTAAATACACAGTTCATGAGTACTGAGAAGAAGATTCCAAAGAATGTAGGGGCAAGAACACATCCTTGCTTCACTCTGCTTTTCATCTCAAAGCTGTCCAAAGTGGACCCGTCAAACTGGACAGTTGCTCTCATGTTGTTGTGGAGTGAACTTATAAGACTTAGCAGGGTTGGTGGGCAACCTCTATTTTCTAGTATTGCAAATAGACCAGCTTTGCTGACTGTGTCAAATGCTTTGGTTAGGTCCACAATGTACAATGGTCAGTTTTGCCCTCTGCACTTTTCTTGGAGTTTTCGCCGAGAAAATATCATGTCTATAGTTGATCTTCCCGCCCTGAATCCGCACTGTGATTCAGGGTAGACATGATTTTGCCAGCTGTTGTAGGCGCAGTAAGATGACTTTTGTGAAAGCTTTTCCTGCTACACTTAGTAGCAAGATACCCCTGTAGTTGTTGCAGTCACCCTTTTCACCTTTATTTTTAAACAAAGTGATGATGTTTGCATCACACATCTCTTGTGGTACCTCACCCTCTTTCCAGCATTTAAGGAGCAGCTGATGAAGATATGGTAATAGGCTGTCTTTTCTGCACTTGAGGATTTCTGCTAGGATGCCATCTTTTCCAGGAGCCTTGCCACTTGATAGGAAATCAATGGCCTTGTTTAGTTCTTCTACAGTGGGTTCCACATCTACCTCTGGCATGACCTGTAGAGTTGGTATTTGGTTCAGTGATTCGCTGGTGATGTTTCTTTCTTGTGCATATAGCTCTGAATAGTGTCCAACCCAACGAGACAATTGCTTGCTTTTATCTGTAATGATTTCACTGCTGTGCGATTTGAGAAGGGAAACCTTGTTGACAGTGGGACCCAGAGCTTTCTTCAGGCCGTCTACATGACTTTGAGGTTTCCTGTGTCTGATGCTGTCTGTAGCTCTTCACAGAGGTTCATCCAGTAATGATTTGCACAGCACCTGCTTGCTCACTGCACCTCAGATTTTGCATGTCGTAGTCTCACTTTGGTGCTCTCTGTTGACTTCTTGTTGTGTTTCAGATAGGCTGTGTTCTTAATGTTAATGAGAGGTAATAGTTCTGCTTCATTTTCTTCAAACCAGTCCTTTTTTGATGGTCCCTTTCCCCCAAATGTAGCTAAAGCTGTTTCATGGATTGTTGTTCTTAAATCTTCCCAGAATTCCTCTTCCTTCTCTGGTAATGACTTCCCATGCATGCTAAGTTCAAAAGCCTTCACAAACTCTTGGCTTTTCCTCTGGTTTTTGGTGTTAATAGCATTGATTTTGGGCTTGCTCCTAGGTTTTGCTCTATGTAGTTTCTTGACTGTAATCTTCACTTTGCTAATAATCAAGGAGTGGTCAGGGTCACAATCAGCACTGTGGAACATGTGAGTGTTTTGACTAAGGGTAGGTTTTTCCTCCTGATGATAACAAGGTCTAATTGGTACCAGTGCCTGATCGTGGATGTCGCCATGACACTTTGTGGCAATCTTTTCCTGTAAAATATGAATTGGTAATGTACATTTGGTTTTGGGCGCAGAATTCAAGATGTCATTGGCCGTTCTCATTCATCTTGCCAATGCCAAAATGTCCTAGGCAACCTGGCTATGAGTTGTTGTCTGCACCGTCTCTTGCATTAAAGTCACCAAGGAGGAAAAGTTGCTCAATTGATGGTATTTTTTTGATGACTTGATGCAAAGAGTTGTAAAATGTATCCTTCTCCTTGAGGCTAGATTTGAGTATTGGTGCATAGGCACTAATGATGTTCACAGAGCTGATGGTCATCTGAAGTTTAAGTGAGATAATATGCTCTGACTTCCCAATGGATGTTTCTAGGAACTTTACCCAGGGGGGTGGGATAGCTCAGTGGTTCGAGCATTAGCCTGCTAAACCCACGGTTGTGAGTTCAATCCTTGAGGGGGCCATTTAGGGATCTGGGGCAAAAAAAAACCTGTCAGGGGACAGTACTTGGTCCTGCTAGTGAAGGCTGGGGACTGGACTCACTGACCTTTCAAGGTCCTTCCAGTTCTATGAGATAGGCTTCATGTATTTTTTTACCCTCTTGTTTCTCACAGCAAAACCGACACGGTGCAGACGATTTTCTTCACTGCTTTTACCATACCAAAAGAATGTGTAATTGGCCTCCTGAAGTGCTGCAATGTCAACATTGAATTTGTACAGCTCATGGTCTATCAAAGCTGATTTCCGTATGCTGTTTGTGTATTGTAGGTCCTCATCATCTGTCAGTCCTGGAAACATGGTCCTGACATTCCAGCTTCCAAGCCAGAAAGTTCTTGGTTTCTTATTTTTGCCAGGTGCCAGGTTTCCGTTTTCCTTTCAACTTTTGGTCTAGCACCACACACCCTGTGAGGCAGACAGACCACGGCGTGTCAGCACCTAACAGTCCAGGGGCTGCCCAGCTTTCTGGCAGGTGGTGGCTGACCAATGGAACACGGTGATTCCTCACACCATTGAAGGTGACCCATGGCGCCCTTCTCTACTCCAATCAAGTGAGAGTTTATAATCCATAACTGCCACCTTCTGTATTGTGTCCATGTTGCCAACAAGGGTGGAGTGTTCTCTCCATCTGATGTGGCTGCAATAGCCTGGGCAGTTGATATGGAGGTGCTGCATTGTCAGCCTCTACCTCTTGACTTCACTGGTTTGGACCAAAGGAAGAATGGGAGTTCATACATTTGGAACTAGCTACGCTGCAGGAGTTGCCAATGCAGAGGAGATCTTCCATCTGCCTGCCTTTCAAGGCTCCACTCCTAGATTGGTTATCAACCACAGTGGAAGGGCCCAATCTGTCCTGTGTGGATGTTGTTGGCAAAAACATTGAGTGAATTTGCTCATCTGCCTTTTGATGGCATTTCCTCCATCAAGGGTTCCACTACCCTCCTCAGGCACTCATCAGCCCGAAGCCATTGGCACTTCCTGAGGTTTCTGGGTTAATTAACCACCACCCAACAATCAGCATTGACCAGTACAGGTTGTACCGCTTATGGTCATAGCAGTAGCAGGTTTTCAATTCTGACCTGACCTCAGTGGTGAAATGGATGATATCCACAATGTCACAGAGAGACCTCAAAATGGCTCATGGACCTACAGTTGCATCTGTAGAATGTTGCTCTTCAGATGCCAAATGCACATTCAAGAAAGATTGTAATGGGTCGGGCCTTTAGAGAAATGGGTATCTTGCTTCAAGAATTAGACCCAGCATTAATTTGTCTATAATCTGGCAACTATAAAAAGCAGACTTCCTGTGGAATGTGTTCTAGTTTCTGGTAGTAAGTTGATTCCTAGAGAGATAGGTATTAGTGCCATGCATCCTATCATCTATTAACACAGATAAACAAAAGTTTTATGCAAGCTTTGGTACCTAAGACAATTGAACCCAACTGTTAATGCAACAATTCAGTCAATTTTTATTGCTGTGGAAGAAGCAGTTAGAGGGGCACATGGCTGATTCACCCTAATGACATGTCAGTGAGTAAAATAGTATATCCTTGTCACCTTAGTTGCTTCAGGAATGGCATAATTCTTGCTGGTTACAGTGGATGACTGCAGAGTGTCCCCTCCTCCCACTTTGGAGTCTAACACCTTGTTCATCTGTGAAGATTGTATTGTTTAAATGAGGCATGAGCACAGCCTGTAGAGTTGCTCTCAGTCACCTTATTCTACAATGAATAAGAAATGCAATATACATACAAGATGGGCACACGTTATTGCATTCCAAATACCATGTTTAAAAAAATTATGCCTGATAAGCTAAAGCATATGTTATAAATTACAATGAAAAATGGTAAGATGCTGCTACAGGCACGTGAATGGATTGGCATACACAGATATGTGATCACTCCCTTTTCCTACTCTCTTTCTATTGTGTTCTTTCTTTTCTTTTCTTTTGTGCTGTTTGATATCTGTAATCTGACCCTTTAAGAATACCCTTTTTACCAGCCATTTTGTAATACTGAGGGATCTGTATACATCTATAGTCACCCTGGGATTTTGGGAGATATTCCATTAAATATAGATAAGAGAACTCACTGCTATGATATAGTGTTTTGAAGAACAAAGAATTCAAACTGGGATTCCCCAGTCTCCAGTGGTCTAAAGAAGACAGCAGCAGCCTGATGACTGATTAAATGGATATGGAGGCTAGGGCTCTTAGTGTTCTTGTATGAATTCAGATGCAACAAAACACCCATTGTCTATTTTGAAAAAAAAATACAGCTCATTATCAGTTATAATTTACTTCAAAATATCCTAGTGGGCTAGTAACTGATAGTTCAGTTTCCCAATATTAGAGGATTACAGTCTAGCTCTTTCTTTTCTTAAATAATTTTTCTTTCTGTTTTCAAGAAATATTTGTATAAATCATTCTCTTAAGACTTCCCAGTTGATAGAAGATAGCACCCTACTTTTTTAAAAAATACAGAATTTCTGATGCTTCCTGTGCTTTCAGTCACTAATTTAAATATATTAATCCATGTTTCGTATTACATTTTCTTCCACAAACAGTGTGATTGCCTAAAACACCAAAAGCATGAAGACTTATAAATAATATGGAACTTGATCCAAAACCCACTAGTGACAGTGAAGAAATTCCAATTGATTTCAAAGGGCTTTGTATACATAGGGCCCTGGGTTCTCATTCTGTTATCCTGCACCTTGTGTAGTCATTTTCACCAATGCAAAGTAGATGTAACTAGCAGCCATTCTGACTGAAGTCAATGGAATTTAAGCACATGCTTTGCTGAATTGGGGGTCTTAATGATTCTAAGATTACTGGCTGAATTTCCATGGTATAAATTGTTAGAGTAACTGGCTGTCATTCAAGGTACTTGTCACAGATTCCATACTATTCATAAAAGGTGCATGGAGTGCATGGGGTAGTGGGTATACAGGAACACTACATTGGTTCAGGATTCCTTAAACGTGAATTTCCTTACAATCAAACCTTTTCTTTAAATTTTAACTTTAACATAATATTTCCTACCTTTTATCAGTTCCATTTTTAAAACCGCAACACTTAATTTTTCCCTTTAAATTATTGACACTTTGCTTTAATTCCATCTTCACAAAGTTTTGTGTGTGTGGGAATAAACATTTATTTCATAGAATCATAGAATCATAGAATCTCAGGGTTGGAAGGGACCTCAGGAGGCATCTAGTCCAACCCCCTGCTCAAAGCAGGACCAAACCCAATTAGATCATCCCAGCCAGGGCTTTGTCAAGCCTGACCTTAAAAACCTCCAAGGAAGGAGATTCCACCACCTCCCTAGGTAACCCATTCCAGTGCTTCACCACCCTACTAGTGAAAAAGTTTTTCCTAATATCCAACCTAAACCTCCCCCTCTGCAACTTGAGACCATTACTCCTTGTTCTGTCATCTTCTACCACTGAGAACAGTCTAGATCCATCCTCTTTGGAACCCCCTTTTAGGTAGTTGAAAGCAGCTATCAAATCCCCCCTCATTCTTCTCTTCTGCAGGCTAAACAATCCCAGTTCCCTCAGCCTCTCCTCATAAGTCATGTGCTCCAGCCCGCTAATCATTTTTGTTGCCCTCCGTTGGACTCTTTCCAATTTATCCACATCCTTCTTGTAGCGTGGGGCCCAAAACTGGACACACTACTCCAAATGAGGCCTCACCAGTGCCGAATAGAGGGGAATAATCACGTCCCTCGATCTGCTGGAAATGCCCCTACTTATACAGCCCAAAATGCCGTTAGCCTTCTTGGCAACAAGGGCACACTGTTGACTCATATTCAGCTTTTCGTCCACCGTAACCCATAGGTCCTTTTCTGCAGAACTGCTGCCCAGCCATTCGGTCCCTAGTCTGTAGCAGTGCATGGGATTCTTGCGTCCTAAGTGCAGGACTCTGCACTTGTCCTTGTTGAACCTCATCAGATTTCTTTTGGCCCAATCCTCTAATTTGTCTAGGTCCCTCT
Organism: Macrochelys suwanniensis; assembly: GCA_033296515.1. Taxonomy (NCBI): domain Eukaryota; kingdom Metazoa; phylum Chordata; order Testudines; family Chelydridae; genus Macrochelys; species Macrochelys suwanniensis. Next base: position 42,080,854 of record CM065776.1, read on the forward strand.
GTATCCTGTCCCTACCCTCCAGCGTATCAACCACTCCTCCCAGTTTAGTGTCATCTGCAAACTTGCTAAGGGTGCAGTCCACACCATCCTCCAGATCGTTGATGAAGATATTGAACAAAACCGGCCCCAGCACCGACCCTTGGGGCACTCCACTTGATACCGGCTGCCAACTAGACATGGAGCCATTGATCACTACCCGTTGAGCACGACCATCCAGCCAGTTTTCTATCCACCTTACCGTGCATTCATCCAGCCCATACTTCCTTAACTTGCTGGCAAGAACACTGTGGGAGACTGTATCAAAAGCTTTGCTAAAGTCAAGAAATAGCACATCCACTGCTTTCCCCTCATCCACAGAGCCGGTTATCTCATCATAGAAGGCAATTAGGTTAGTCAGGCATGACTTGCCCTTGGTGAATCCATGCTGACTGTTCCTGATCACTTTCCCCTCCTTTAAGTGGTTCAGAATTGATTCCTTGAGGACCTGTTCCATGATTTTTCCAGGGACTGAGGTGAGACTGACTGGCCTGTAGTTCCCCGGATCTTCCTTCTTCCCTTTTTTAAAGATGGGCACTACATTAGCTTTTTTCCAGTCATCCGGGACCTCCCCCGATTGCCATGATTTGTCAAAGATAATGGCCAATGGCTCTGCAATCACATCGGCCAACTCCTTTAGCACCCTCGGATGCAGTGCATCCGGCCCCATGGACTTGTGTTCGTCCAGCTTTTCTAAATAGTCCCGAACTACTTCTTTCTCCACAGAGGGCTGGTCACCTCCTCCCCATACCGTGCTGCGGAGTGCAGCCGCCTGGGAGCTGACCTTGTCTGTGAAGACAGAGGCAAAAAAAGCATTGAGTACACTAGCTTTCTCCACATCCTCTGTCACTAGGTTCCCTCCCTCATTCAGCAAGGGGCCCACACTTTCCTTGACTTTCTTCTTGTTGCTCACATACCTGAAGAAACCCTTCTTGTTACTCCTAACATCTCCGGCTAGCTGCAACTCCAAGTGTGATTTGGCCTTCCTAATTTCACTCCTGCATGCCTGAACAATATTTATATACTCCTCCCTGGTCACTTGTCCAATCTTCCACTTCTTGTAAGCTGCTTTTTTGTGTTTAAGACGAGCAAGGATTTCACTGTTAAGCCAAGCTGGTCGCCTGCCATATTTACTTTTCTTTCTACACCTCGGGATGGTTTGTTCCTGCAACCTCAATAAGGAGTCTTTAAAATACAGCCAGCTTTCCTCGACTCCTTTCCCCCTCATGTTATTCTCCCAGGGGACCTTGCCCATCAGTTCCCTGAGGGAGTCAAAGTCTGCTTTTCTGTAGTCCAGGGTCTCTGTTCTACTGCTCTCCTTTCTTCCTTGTGTCAGGATCCTGAACTCAACCATCTCATGGTCACTGCCTCCCAGGTTCCCATCCACTATTGCTTCCTCTACTATTTCCTCCCTGTTTGTGAGCAGCAGGTCAAGAAGAGCTTTTCCCCTAGTTGGTTTGCAGTTCTTCAGTCTGTAATCCATGTGACACACTTCATATCCAAGTCCGAACTAATTTCATGAGCAAGATTTCATTAGTCACTGTGTTAAATGCCTTATTTATATTCAAATATATTCTGGTTTGGAAGGATTAGATTTTTATTGGTAAATGTTGATAAACATCGATTTCACTGCACACACAAACTGATGAAAAACTTCCATCGATAATAATTGAAATGTACAGATAGGCATAGTAAGAAAAATTCTGCTTGAGAACTTATGAGAGTTTGATTTAAGGATACTTACTTTGTATATTTTGACATGTGATGTTGACAATTGGTGTTCTAACAGTTATAAAGGCTTAACTTTATGAATTTCATGTCTGCTATCACTAAATAATTGTCTGCCCCTCCCATAATTTCCCACTACTGGGAAAATAATTGAAATAGATACAAATTGAAAAAATGCTTTAAAATCCATAATTTTGTACAAGTGTGAAAATGCAAATTGATCAAAATAGGAAAAAATCCTTAAAAACAAATATTGATATCTGTCAAAATTATATTTACAAAATAAAATTCTGACAAGCCTATATCCATGCACTGCTTTTTCTTTCTCTACTAATTTTGAGGTTGTGTTACAAGCTGCACCAGCAAAGCCTCTAAGCTTGTTTGGTAACATCTGTTCTTATCCTTCCATGCTGTTTATTGCTCATGGTTTCATTATTTTCTGGATTTGGGGTGATTTTTTTCTTCTCTCACTATTTGTTCCATTATTTTATTTGGGGTATTGCTTTGCCTTTCAGGATAGTACATATATGCCAGCAATGGTTTCTTGCAGTAGGAAGTAAATGAGACAATCAGCAGTCTGGAGCATGCTGAGCTAGAAGTGCTTTTCACCGAGATGTCAGGCTAAGAACATTTCTGTGCGGTGCCCAGAAAGGGAAGACACTGTAAAACTGCAAAACAATGAACAGAGTGGCATAGCTTAGTGAAGAGCTAAGAATCATGGGATATGCCCCCTAAAGTCCTATTGCCCCACCTGGGTGGTACAGCACCAGTGTGGATACAGCTACAGGGTATGACTCTAGTGTGGCTTGCTCATACTCAGGCTAAGCTAACCTGGATTCCCAGACCCAGGTGATTGGACCCGGGTTAATTCTGCGGTGAAGATATACCCTTCAAGTCAAAGAAACATTGTGGCTGCTCTAACTTGCACCAGGGCCACTTTGGTCCTCTGGCTGGTCCAGGGTCAAGGGAGGCAAAGGGAACTCTAGGCAGCATTACGCCTCCCCACCACAGCTGTGCCAAGCATGAGCTCCTCACAGCTGATGATTGTGACTCCAGAGTGTCAGTTCACATCCACCTATCAGTGTCACTTTGTGCCAATGTGGCATTGCTTTTTTGGCAGCTGCAGCTGCTCTACCAGACAAGATTCAATAGCACAAGCCCTCAAGATTTTTCTGTATGTACTAGAGTGAGTTAGGACTGATCTACATTAGGAAGTTGTACCAGTCTAACTATGTAATTCAGGAGTGTGATTCTTTACCAATATAGATAGACTGATTCAACCCCTAGTGTGTATGCTATAGAGGTATAAAGCACCTTTATACTAGTATGAGTTATCTCCTTTCCTGTAGGGAAATAGTGATAAAGGTTTAAAGCACCTTTTTACCAATATAACTGCTTCTACGCTGTGGGGGGAATTGTACTACTTTAATTGTACGGCCATAGTTAAAGCGATAAAACTCTCGAGTGAAGATGAGGCCTTATTCAAAGAGAACTTTCTCATGTATTTCTCCCACTTGGAAAAGTTGCCTATGCTTTCTTTACAAACAAAGGAGAGAGCAAGAAATAAAGAACTTGAGCAGGGATTTATACTAAATTTTCAAGTACTGTTGCTTGGGGATGGGATTTTGAAGAATGTCTCTTTGAAAATTTCTACTGCCTTGTGCAGGAGAAAAGAAGAAGGATCTCCCACTGGTATTCCCCAGCATGTCAAAATGTCTAGGAAACTCTGATACAACTACATCAATGCAAGGAACTGAGACAAGTGCTTAGAAACACTTACACAGTCTTAAAAAGGACTGGGACCTTAGGGTCAAGCACTGTAAACTCGTGTAGAAATACGTAGTTCTAGTCCCAGAGTGGGGGAAAGAAGCTTGACCATAATCTAAAATCAGATTTTTCATTTCTGTTTTACATTGTTACTCATGGGGCTCATTTAGCAACTGAATAATTCAAATCAAGCTTTTTATCAAGTGAATTAGACCAGTCTAAAAATCAACAATATTTATAGCGCTAATAAGCAATTACCACTATAATTTTTAAATATTTACTAAGAGTAATATGATACCAGCAAATGATATAGTTAGCTACTTAATTGCTATCTCTAATTCTATCTTGGAACAAAAATCCTTTTACTGAACATACACTTCTTTGAATAAAGGGCATATATGAAAATGCCATAATATGACTTTGGAACTTATTTGCTAACATTTTAAAATGATCATATGAAAAAATTGCTAAGAGTTATTTCAAAAACATTGATATTACTTTTAGCATAGTGAAAGTCAGTATTATAATTAAAACAAAACTCATTGTAAGCTTAACCTGCTCTGCAAAGGGTTTGTAACTAACAGCCCAACTAGGGTCAAGTAACCAAATGGCTTCAGTTAGTCTTGAACTTGCAACTGAGTTTCTAGTGAAAAGGCTCTGTCTACTGAAATCAATCAATATCCATGGCTGCTATTGTCGTGAGATAGTTTTTCACTTGTGGGGAGTGGCAGGCAGTCTTCATATGCATAGAATGCAGAAATATATTTCTTATCACCTGTGTCATGTTTCCGTCTTACTTCCTCCCATTTAGAAGGTGAGATGTAATTCTTGGCTCAGTCAGTCCACCGCTGTGACAGACCTGGATGGTCCCACCAGCATAGTTTGATGGTATCATCTTGGAGTCACAGAATTAAGGAACCTTTGAAAATGTTTAGTTTCAATAAGTACATTTATACACTTACAACTTTTAAATGCTTGCTTAGGGATGTTTGGTGCCTCCACTTATGCTGATGAAAATGCAGAGGACACCAAAAGCCAGGAGAAATCAGGTGGGGGAGGTACAGAAAGGAGGAACAGTGCTTCTTCAGCATACTTTGCCCCTGCCTGCCCAATTCCACAGAATCTCCTGTGCCAGAATCTCCTGTGTAGTCTGGGCTCTGATTGGGCTGTGAGGTGGTAGGGCCAAGAAGCAGTAGCTCCACCCAGCATGTGACTCATCTATCCTGGTGGAAATACAGTACTGTTGTTAAAATCTAATTTTGCATGTGTGTAAGGCTTAGATGTAGGAGTGAGATGATTTGGAGAATGACAAACATGCCAGTAGGGATAGAGGGAGAGCCAAGAGGGCAGAGAGGAGAGGACAGTCCCTCTGTGTGCTTTGAGTTATCTCCCTGAGGTCCATATGGTTTGCCTCCACAATGAAGGAAGTAAAGAAATCTGTGTTCTTATCCCTGTAAAAGGAGCCAAGGTTTTACAGTGTAAGGCCGTGCAGCAGCGTGTCCCTTTGTCCATCTCTCTTGGCTGGATAATGTATAGAGGTTTAAGTATCTGGTACTGCATTCAAGCTAATGGACCTGGTCAATGCAGGTAATAGCAGCTTCTGCTTTTAGATCCAGACAGTCTGTGTTCCTTCCTTTCAGATGACCCTTCCAAGGGTGCTGCATTACAAGCAGTAGTTCATATGTGGAGTTGAACAGGTGTGGACCTCCGAAACTCAGACTGATTTTCCCTAGCTGGGGCAGTGTGTGGCTAGACCATGGACAGAGGTTTATGAGTCTGCTACTGCGTGTAAGCTAATGAAGATGGTCATTTTGCTCAAGCACTTGAGGCTTATGTCGCTTAGAGCCTGTGTTCAATTCCCCCACAGATAACCTGATGGCGGATGTTGGTGCTATACACAGAATTGCAGAGTGTTTTACTGAACCTCTGCCTCCCTTCTCTTAGCTTTACTTGAACACTGTGTTTGCCTGTTTGGTTGTTTCCATTCTATTAAATTAGGAAACCCGAAGCAGAGCAAGTGTTTAACTTCCTGCCTCTGAGCGTGATCCTGCAAAGCATGGAGCACTCTGTCCCCTATTTAACAGAGCACTTTAAGCATGTGTGTAGTGCCAGTGACCTTGATAGGAGCGCTCATCTACTTATCTACATGCAGCACGCTTTTGAGGTTAGAGGGGAGAGTGCTCAGCACTTAGCATGCCTGTGCCCTTTAAGTGCAGGGGGAGGCTACATTTTTAGTTTCAAAAAGGGTTAAATCCTGACTGGGGCAGCGTGCCAGCAGTATTTAGGCTTAAGAGGTCTAATAACACTGGCATTGTTTATATGTGTTATTCCCAATAGAGGGCCGGATCCTGCATGGTGCTGAGTACCTTGAACTCCAGCTGAAGGCAACAGAAATTGAGAGCATATAGTGTCTTTCAGCATTCAGACTAAAAAGATAGGTAAGAATGGAATCACTGTAACCAGTCATTCTTGTGATGATGTTATTTATATAATCTGCACGTGCAGGATTTATAAGAAAGCATAATCGAATGTGTTTTGGTAGCCAGAATTGCATGTACCATGTATTCTGTTCTGATGTCAAGAATTTAGTAAATACAATATTTAAAGGTCTGTGGTAATGCGAGTGTTTGATGGGCTGGTGATGTAGTGTGAATTTAATTAAACTACAGCATAAAGAGGGTTAGGGCCACTTCGCTTCCAATCATGTAGGCTGTCTAAAGGGGGTAAGTGATATCATTCTCTGTTTCCTTTCCTCTCTTTGCCAAATGCACCAACAAGTTGGCATGCATAGTAAGCAGTTATTATGGATTTTGCTGAGACGGTCCTGTTGCATGGTGCAGATAACACAAATCTTGTTAACAATCTGACAAAATATAAATGGCTTCATAATATACTGCCACCCCCTTAGTACCTCAATTGCTTCAAAAATGTTATCTGGCTGCTGCAGGGGGTTAAACTATGCATTATGGAGGATGAATTTTAGCACCATGCACAGTTATATCTCACCAAAACTATGAATGTTTTTCATAGCACAAAGCAATAATTAAACTCAATCTTCGGTACCAAACACAGCCATGGCTATTCATTTAATTATGGGAATATGGTAAAAGATAAGTTTTAAAATTGATACTCAAACTGTTGAAACAAAATCATCTCTGATCCACAAATATTTTTTGAATAAAAATGCCAAGATTAGGTCACTGTCATTCATGTCTCTGGTGATCGTCACAGGCTGAGCTACCCTTTAAGGGCCTTGGGGCTCAGCCTGGCTTAGTCCACTTTTCCAGATGGAGGGAATAAAAACAAAGGCAACATAATGGGGAGCATGTCAACAAGGGAAGCTGGGGCTAATTGAAGCCCAAGAGAGCTGGAAGCTGAGGACAAGAATAGGGCTAAGGTGGAGAGGAAAGACCCTGAGAAGAAAGGTTATGCCCAACAAGAATACGGGCTGGAAGACTTTGGTTTCATTTCCTCTTTGAACTGTGGTTATCTCTGGAAGTGGTGGGCTTTTTTTGACTTAGCTGCAGGACTAAGTTACCTCAGTGATTTAAAAGCACTGGAAGCTGGTAGGTGATCATTAAAGGCAGCATATTGACAGAAACAGTGGACAGGTCAAAGTCAGACCAGGTAAGTCCATACTTCAGTTATTTAGTATTTGGGTGACTACCTGGCCTTTGTTAAATGATGATTAACCTGAAACTCACTGAACTGGCATGAATGATTTCTCCAAAAATGTATTTTTAAAATCATTGTTATCTATGACTCATTATTCGCGTTATAAACTTTGTTTCTGCTATCTGATTGGGCGACAATGCCTTGTGACTTTTGGGTGACTAAACAACACAAGTAATGAACAACAACTATTTGGTTTGCAAATAGCCAATGGGCTAAACATTATTTGTCAAATTTCTTGGTGAATAATTATGAATAACCTATAATACACTTGCAGAAATCGGGATTAACTCATTAATGTTTCACTAGCCAAAAAGGGTCTAAATTCATAATTAAAGGTAATCATAATGAATAGTTCACTCAGTTCTGACATTTAGTTTAGCTTTTGTGGGAAAGTGGAATAAAGCATTAGACCTCTTCAAATATTTATTACAAAGCACTTTTTTCATGTTTTTCAAATTTGCTTTTGCCATTTTTACCACCTCTTTGTGTCCATTTGTCATGAATAAATCTAGGTTTCACTAACAGGAATGCTCAGAGAAAGTAAACTCTGAAAGTTATACTCTGAAATACTCATGAAAAACAAACTTCAAATTCACTTTTTTTAAAGAATTGACACCAGGCACCTGCTTATAAGGCTTGAATATAACCAAACAAGGAACAGAAATAATAGCAGGCAACTTCTGTTACCAGTCATGACTCACAACTAAACAATAAAATTCAAATTTCAGATTTAAAATTTTGAATTGAAAATGATACATTGAAGGAAAAAACAAGCAAAAAAGGTTGAATAATTTAAATTAACAAAGTAGAGAAAATTACAATCTGTTTCTCTGATCCCATGAACAGAAAAAGTTAGCGAATAAATTATTTGTTCAGCTCTAGAAGTCATTGTGAACACTTTTAGAAACATATAAAGATCTGGTGGGTAGATTTATCCTTTACTGGTTTGGATTGCATCATGCAGAGGATACTCTTCTTACCAGCACTATTTTATATGAAAAATATTTTGATTATTAATAACAGCTTCATAAGAAAGATTTTAAGAATATCTACAGTGGAGAAATTTGTTTGATACAGAGAGATATTGAACATAATTGACTTTAAAAGAATTTGTGGGTGCTCATCCTCCACATACAGGTTCAGGTCCTGGATCTCTTTCATCACAAAATACAGAATATAGTGTTGTAGCAAGTTAAACCCATATTTTCAAAATGCTCCTCATTTCTATTCCAGTGCTTTGGACTTCTATTTGCGTATTCTCTACTGCTCTGCAAATTAAGCACCTTAACCTCCATAGCACAAATGAACTCTCAAAGTGGACTTGTAGATCTGCTAATAGTGTCTATTTAAGGAATGTTGTTACTTGCAATCTTTACCAATAAAAAAAAAGGGAAAAGTAATAGGCAGAATGTGTTTTATTATTCAAAATTATTCATGGCAAATCATTCTGTGAATGTAGCCCTTTTTATCTGTTTAGTGGACTGTTTACAAACTGATTCTGATTTTTAAACTTTTGCAACATAATTTGGGTGAAAAATTTTCATCCTGTGTATTATTGATGAGCTGTACTTCCTGGGTCAGATTCTGCTACACTTCTTCATGTGGAGTAGTACTTTACCCTGAGTACTCCAATTTGGTCAATGGGGCCACTCATCTTGAATAAGGGTATCAGAATCTGGCTCTCTGTTTGTAATGTATGACGACAACTTCTTAAACAGGAGAATAAAAGATGACAAGTAGTGAATAATGGGGAGCAATTACTCTTGTTTATGAGTGAATACCTTTTGTTTCCACGCCAGTATAGGTATTCATATGAAAAACAGCCCTTCAACAAGCATTTGTGTGAACAAAACCTGTTTGTATGAATACTCACGAATAGCAAGTTATAAGAGATATGAACATAGCTTAACTGAACAGCCACTTGGAATCTGAATGAATGTTAAACACTGAGGTAGAGCCATGGCCCTTCATAATGGAAGCTTTGTTAAGGCAGCAGCTGAGAGTTCCCTTGTTCTGAGGTATTTCAGGGAGGGTTTGAGGCAGGAAAAGGAATGGGGTGCATGTCTCTCCAGGGACCGTGTCTGGCAGAGGGAGCCCTCAGATGTCTATCTGCTGGCACAAAGTAGAGCATTCCTGAGTTATTTTGGCACATCTTGGAATCAGCCCACTCTGACCTTGTCTACACTAGAACTTACTTCAGCACTTTTAGTCTAGATGTACCCTCAGATTGTGGTATTCAACCAAATCTAGTAACTGGGGACTATTCAACAGGTCTCTGATTGAGGGAAGTAAACAAATCCTGAATAATTAGAACGTTACTTTACATCCAATTCTACACTGCTGTTGGTAACTTTGAAGCTGATACTGAAGAAAAGGCATGATAATCATGTCACTGTGGAGGATAGCTAGCATGATCAAAAGCTACAGTGTACTTTCACACTACATCTCTTGTAATTTGCAGTATTGTAGCCGTGTTGGTCCCAGGATATTAGAGAGACAAGGTGGTTGAGGGAATATCCTTTGTTGGACCAACTTCTGTTGGTGAAAGGTGTTGTGCAGTTTTCCTTTAAGGCTGAGGACTGAGAGATCAGATATGAAGTGATCATCTTGTGACCATGGGTGATATGGTGTTTTTGTCTGTTACCATTTTTCTGTGAGTTAATTTGAGACTATAGTGATTGCCTGGTTTCACCCACATAATTGTTATTGGGGCATTTAGTGCACTCTGTGGGGGACACCACGGGTTGTGATAGGCATGTGTAGGACCAATGGATCTTGAAAAGTGTGTTGTGAGGGATATTGATCACTGTAGCAGTGGATATATGTCTGCAGGTTTTGCATCTATTATTCTGGTGGGGGCTGATGCTGCTTTGAGTTGGTGTAGTCTGGTCTGTGGGAAGCTTGCTTCTGATGATGAGCTTAATGAGGTTGGTCTTTTTGGTTTTTTTGAAGGTCAGAAGAAGGGGTTCAGGAAAGATTGAGTATGAGTTTTAATTGTTTAATGATACTCCATATGAGTTCCAGTGTGTGGTATTAGGTGACAACTAGGGGTTTGCGGTCGGAAGGTTTTCCGCCCCCTATATTGAAGCAGGTTTTCTCAGGGTATTTGGGTGACCCATTCCATGATGCGATCACTTCTCTGGTGGATTGTCTTTGTTTGGTGAAGGAGGTTTTAAGCGTGTTTAAGGTGTGTATCCCAGACTTTCTCCTTGGAGCATATTCTGTGGTATCCGAGGGTCTGACTGTGGATAACAGATTTCTTGGTGTATTTTGGGTGATTACTGCATTTGTAGAGGTAAGTGTAGTAATCCATGGGTTTCTTATTTATAGTTGTCTGTAGGGTTCCATTGCTGAAGCCAATTGTGGTGTCCTGGGAGTTGATGTTGGTGTGGGATTGTTCTAGAGAGAGTTTGATGGGCGGTGGTTGTTGAAGTTGTGGTTGAAATCTATGAAGAGTTTAAGTCATTAATGTATCTCAAGTATATCATTTGTTTTGTGGTGCATTTGTCCAGAAATTCTTCCTCAAGGGTGGCCAGTGAAGAGGCTAGCATACTGGGAAACCATCTTAGTACCCATGGCTGTTTCCATGGTTTGGACAAAGTGTTTGTTGTTGAATGTAAAATTTTTGTGGGTGTTGAGGATGAAATTTAGCCATGTATTTGGGGTGGATATCTGAGTGTTGTCCATTATCTTGTAGATATTTGAGGAAGGCAGAGACGCCATCATTGTGAGGGAGGATGGCGAATACTATAGTAAACATTTTTTTTGTGTGTCTTTCTGCTGTAAAATCTCAAGAAATAATATTTTTGTGTTACATAAACTGAATTGGTTTTGAGCAAAAATATACACACCACTCTCACAGAATCTGCATGAAGCTTTTTCATCTTTAGAACGGCAAGGAAAATGTAAGTTAATGGGTATGGAGTGGGTATGGAGACCACTATGGATACCAGTTCTTTCACAGACTTTTCAACCAGCTCTATTTCATAGCCCACCTTCTATACTCAAAATATTGCAAAACATTAAGATATAACATTAGTTGTGTGGTAACTGTGTAAGGCAACAATACTACTCTATTCATGCCAATAAACACACACAGCCCTATAGGTTAGGACCTGATGTGGCGAGAGAATACTGCCCCTGACACTGGTTATGTATTAACTTTTACATGGTCAGCTATCAGAAATGAGGGAATACCCCTTCTCATGTGTCATTAAAGTACAGCACCTACCTCTTAACTGCACTGGATATGCGTTCTCTTTATGAATTCTCAGGTTTTGCCTCTGTAGTTAAAAATTACCTTTGTACAATAGCCCAACTTATAAGACAGAACTACTTCTGCTTCAAACACTTCACATGAAGCAGAATTGCACTGCTAGGTCTGAGGTCAAAATGAAATGTTCCTCGGAAATTCACAAGATAACCTTTCCAAAGCATTTTCCCATTCAATAGGAATTGCTTCAAGTATGACATCACTTTAGATTCCAGTGTATGAGGCATGGTATATTTGCCCAGCTATGTAATGCAGTATCATTGAAGAGAAAGATTAACTAATTATTAGGCAAACTGCAGTTATAAATGGTTTAAGAATGAAGATGACAAAACTGTAGGATGACAAGACAGCAAGTGTGAAAAATCGGGATAGGAGTAGGGGTAATAGGAGCTTATATAAGAAAAAGACCCAAAAATCAGGACTGTCCCTATAAAATCGGGACATCTGGTCACCCTACAAAACTGAACTCAATGGAAGGACAGGCAATCTTAGAGATTTAGAAGATTTGGAAAAGAGAAGACTGAGAGGAGACATGATAGTGGTCTTCAGGTATCTAAAAGGGTGTCATCAGGAGGAGGGAGAAAACTTGTTCATCTTAGCATCTGAGGATAGAACAAGAAGCAATGGGCTTAAACTGCAGCAAGGGAGGTTTAGGTTGGACATTAGGGAAAAGTTCCTAACTGTCAGGGTGGTTAAACACTGGAATAAACTGCCCAGGGCGGTTGTGGAATCTCCATCTCTGGAGATATTTAAGAGTAGGTTAGATAAATGTCTGTCAGGGATGGTCTAGACAGTAATTGGTCTTGCCATGAGGGCAGGGGGCTGGACTCGATGACCTCTCGAGGTCCCTTCCAGCCCTAGAATCTATGAATTTCTCTGCTTTTGAGTACTTTACTTTGCCATCGTAACATCCTTCTAACATAGACTTTTATGTTTAAAATATACTGTTAGCCCTTTTGACCTGGGCAGCTAGCTGGTTTTCAAGGTCTAAAAGATCTCCTCAGTAAGAGGAGAAATTGATGATGGAGTCAGGTATTTTTTTTTGATGCAATCCTATTTTTTTACAAAATGTGCATAAAGTTGTGTTTCCCTGAACACAGCAGGAATCAAACAATAGGAAAGAGTTTATTTGCTCATAGCCCCTTTCCAGACAGCACTTAGCCCAAAAGTTTTCTTAGCCTTTTCTCAGGGTCACACTACCAGTGCTTTTGTGTCTGATTCTTCTTATTGCTTTCTGTCTGCTGTGTGTTTCTCACTGCGTGCGCGCGCACACACACTCTCCAGAAAACAATACCTACTGAAAACCATCCACCCACATAGCTCATTTTCTATGCCCCGCATGCCCTGTGTTTTGGGTGGTGATTTCTGTATTTTCAGTTTTCCATAAAGGAGCTTGATTATTTCCCACTTTGATCCTGACCGGAGGGCTGCAGATATGCCCACCGGTTTCTGAGGCTTAACCCAAACCCAGAATCACAGTATATACAATATGTACAGGAATCAAATCATTCACTACCGAAATGTAGCCATTCTGAAGAGACACATGAAAATGTTTGACACTCTACTTCAGCACCTTCTAACAAATTTGGAAGTAAAAAATAAAAGATATTGAACCCTGATACTGCAATGAGCTCTGTGCAGACAGATTCCCCTTGCAAGATCAGGACCTTAAACTGTAGGAGGAATCAAGTTAAGTTAAATCGAAACACTGACTCGGACTGGAATTCAGCTAAGATGCCTTGGCTCAGTCTTACAAAAAGTGCAGTGGGATCCTTAAAGGCCACAACTGCACAAGGCATCTGTTTAACATCTCATCTGAAAGAGAGAAACATTTCGGTAACTATCATTTATTAGAAAAGAATTGCAAAAAGAGATTATGCAGTTACATCTGAAACAAGAAACAATAGCAGAGATCTTTTTAGTATACCAGTCTAAAATGATTTGCCATGCATTAAGCATGACCATAATGAGATGGCTAATGGGACTACAATACGAGCAGGCTTTGGCCTGTATCTATGGTAGTAAGACAGTGCCAGTATATTTTGAGTAACTAATACACCTTTAAACATTTCTAATTCTAAACAAATTAGAACAAATGGGAACGTAGGGCCATGACTGGCATATCTAGTTTTGTACAGTAGTCTGTTGGGTATGTGTGTCCTCATTCTAAGGTAAGAGTCTATGGCCCTCTCAAAAAAGGATACATGGGATTTCTGAATAAGGATTCTCCCTAGCTTTGGACAACTCAATCATGGGCACTCTACACTTAGCTGAATCATGCCCTGAATTGTAATGGCAGCTTTAAGTGACCATAAATCCCATGGAAAAAGTGTGGGCACAACACCATTTTAATATATGAAATTAGCATAGATAATTGGCTAAAAAACTATGCATTAATTTGAGATATTAAGTATTAAATACTTTCTGGATTTAAATAGATGATGTCAGAGCTTCATTTGGGGTAAAAGGGAAAAATTATCTCTTGCTAAATAATCTAACCAAAGTAATAAAAAGGATCCTGCTTTCGTAATATAAAATCATACTATGTCATGACTCATTCAACATTAAAACAAATCATGCAATGGATAAAAGATAAAGAAAGCTCATGCTGGGCTCTAAGGGAGGAGGAGGAGTACCCAAATATGATATATCATGTTGTCTACAGAAATGTGGATTTTTATTAGTGATAAATCTGAGGTCTTATGCTCTTTTCACCCACAACTCTAGTATGCTACAATGCAGCTTTTAAAATGTTATATACCTGTCTAACTAGATACAAACCTTTTTAGAAGCTTGTCTGTTGGATCCCGATAGCTTTAAACTTTGTAGCCTTTCAAACAAATACAACTTAGATAAATAAGCACAATAGAAGTATCTTATTAACTATGATTATTATTTTTGTGGTAGCACCTTGGAGGCCCTCTGTTTGGACTGGAGTCCTTTTGTCTATGCACCATACAAATAAATAATACAAAACCTGTCTTTCCTCAAACAGCTTGCAATTTCTAAATGATTTAGAGAAAGGTGAAGAGCGGATGGAATGGGAGGACAATGCTATAATAAGTCAGGGGTGCATGTGTAAATTAGTCAAAAGGGAGATTTCAATAGTCACATGTTAACTCTGCAATGGAGACCAAAGAATAGGATTTTGCTGGAATAATATCCTAGAAGAACCACGGGGAAAGAAATAAAATCCAAGGCAATAGATTTATTTTTACTGAGTTGAATATGTTTTTATTGAGCCTCTCTTGGCTACAGAGAAACAAAAGTCAGAGATCACAACCAGGGGACTCTACAAGTATGGGCCTGTTGCTGTTCCTATTGATGTCAATAGCAAAACTCCCCTGATTCAATGGGAAGAGGATCAGTCCCCTGCATATTGGAACTTGTGGCTTTATTTGCAGTGTGAAGCACTAATAACAATCAGATAAATACCTAGGTCCTCTTATTAATCTAGAGCCAAATTAACTGCTGGCATAAGCATGTGCAATTTGGTTGTCTGGAACAGAGTTTAAGCACTAAGCCACTGATCACATATCCTTTCCTGTTCTCAGATACTTGAAGTAGATGCTGTAGCCAAGTGAGATCCTTTTTATAAATCTTCTGTACACAGCACCTGTGGGAAATTGACAGTGCCTGTTATTACTACTTCATAAGTTATGTCACTGGCATATCTTTGTGTGACGGGTACAAAAAAGATTTGCATTAACTGAACAGTTGCAACACAGTGTCTCTGCCTCTGACCCAGATCTTTGGCTGTGGCTGAGAAACACACACAGCACAACTTAACCTGTGAGGTTCATCGGAGACACCTGAGCTTGGGCAAGCTGTGCTCCAGGATGGCTCCTGGTGTAAGATAGAGAACCTCAAGGCTGCTCTAAATTATACAGGTTGACAGCTCTTGTTTGCTTGTATGCAGGGAAGCACAGAACATGTCCCTTGTGCCCAGCCTTGACTTCTTTTATAGTCTATACAGAGATTTGTTGATGAGACTACATATGACTGTGCTGTTGGGCCGTAATTCACGAAAGCACTCACACATGTGCTTAACTTAAAGCTTGTGTGAAGTCCTGCTGTCTCCAATGTATTATTCATGTGCTTATATTAAACACATGCTTTAGTGCTTTACTAGAGTGAGGCCTTACTATGCAAATGTAAGTGTGTTTTTATTAAATGTGAAACCCAAAATTAATGGCAAACAAAAACATTTTCTTACGCATATTTTACACTGTTTGTAGGAATAATGGGCCAAATTTTGGTGTTGGTTACCTGAGCTGACTTTAATTGCATTGCACCACAGCAACCAAGATCTGAATTTGGCCCTTCAGATTTAATCCCTCTGTCCTGAAAAATGTAATGTAATAGATGACTTTCTCACTGAATCACATTCACTGTATCTGAACAAAAAACTGCAAACATCCAAGGTCTGCCCTCTGAGATGTGTAAATTGAAGAGATTAATAAATTACCATTGACAGAAGAGAACTGGAAGATGCTGATTCCATTCTAGCATCTTACTCTAGAGGTTAACCATGTTCTTCCTTTCTAATTGAAGGGAGGCAATTTATGTGGCAGAAAATTCAGAGTTTTTACAAGAGGTGTCTTTGTAAACAATAGGGTTACACATTGTACAATCAATGCAGGAGGACCTTGTGGCCTATGCCACAGATTCCATTACCCTCTTGAACCAGATCAAATACTGAGAGGGGTCAATGGGCCCGTCAGGCTTCTGAGGCAGAATAACTTACTGCCCTGCAGTGTGCTCTGTGTGGAGTCTTTCAGATGAGACCTAAACAGGAAGCGCCCTTGTTTGTAAACATTTAGCTTGTTGGGAACATTCTGTGGGTGGGATGTGGCAAAGAAGTGAGTGGACATGGTGGAACAAAGTTCTCCTAGGCCTGATCTTCCACTGGAATAAAGGACCTTAAAGAGTAGTGTTAGTTAGTTTCTCCCTTGTAGTTGTAACCTGCACCAAGGCTGGTCAGCGTGGGATCAGGAAGCCACAACTAGTTCCCTGATGGTTCTTCCTCCTTCCCCCCATACTCGTGGCTGGAGAAAACAATCTGCAGGAGCTAATGCAGATAAGAGTTCACTCGATTCACGTATGAATGTATCCGATCACACCACTACAATCACATCCTGGGCACAAACTTAACTTTAGTAGGACCCAGTGACAGGTTTCACATCTATCTGGTGCATCTGTAACATGTCTATCTGCAAGATAATGCTGATGACAGTAACTTCTGAAAGGAACATGGAAAAGTAGATTTTACAGAAACTCAAGAAGATTATAAAGAAGTGTTCTTTTCATGAGCACTCTAGAAGGAAATGATAGTTTTCAAGAGTCAGATAACAGCCCAAATTTCCATGGTGTATTATCAATAACTGTAACAGTACAAGAGGAAAAAGAAACATTTTATTTTTAATGTCTCCTATGTACAAATTACTATTCAAGCATTTTATAGTCCCCCTTAAACTGTATGAGCAATATTCTTGTGTAGTGATAAACATTAAGATCCATGCCACTGAAAATCTATTGAAAACTCCTTTTCTAATCCCCAGTCTGCTGAACTGCTCGTATTACGGACAGGTCTTTTCAGAAATGGCGTTTGAGTGATTATAGTGATATTACTTTCCTGCATTTATCTGTAGCCTGTTTGGTTAGCATGCTCTGCATTATTAAAAAATCTGACATAGTTCCAGAGCTAAGGAATTGTACACATTCAGATCCTATGAGCATGGCTATGTTAAACCCCAGTTGTTGTTTCCCATTTTGCTTTAATGAAATGTTGTGTTTTATTAATTACAGTGAGATCATTAGTATTTTTTGTGTCAAGCCAGTTTGTTTGTATAGAACATTTTCAGCAATTTATTCATGA
This sequence comes from Macrochelys suwanniensis, assembly GCA_033296515.1. Taxonomy (NCBI): domain Eukaryota; kingdom Metazoa; phylum Chordata; order Testudines; family Chelydridae; genus Macrochelys; species Macrochelys suwanniensis. The sequence goes on from CM065776.1 coordinate 42,098,211, forward strand.
AGCTGAACTCGGGAATGTTGTTCTGCATTGTTTGACATGAGCTGAGCTGTAAAAGCATAAATGTTTCATATTGCGCTGCTGGGAAATATGTTTCTACTTAGCTGTTTTTTGGAGTATGAGTGGGAGAAGCATTCCTTGTTAAGTTAGATTTTTGGCCCAAAAACCAAACATGAGTTTGCATTACCATTATGTTAACAGCACGGTTAAAACTATTAAGTCCCATCCCCCCTTTTCTGTAACTTTCCTCCCCCATCCCTTTTGAAGACAGAGGTAGTAGTAATCATTACACTTAGAAATTCTGCAACTAGAACACACTTACTTTGTATTTACCTGTGTTGTTGATGTCTTGTCCTCTAGAAACACTTTGTAAGGGGATTAAATGTTCATACAAAGTATTTGGCAGCCCTACAAACTAAAGCTCTTCTGTCTTTCACATAAGGGGCTAGTGGATGCACATAGATACCTAACATACATTACATTACATAATTAATTACAATCCTAAAGTAATTTTGTACAAAATTCTTGTTATTACTTTGGTCTTAATCATTATTAGGCGTGAATGGAAAGACAAAGAGTACCATCTAGTAGCTGAATTTTTAGAGAACACCACTGTGGCGGACCTGGTTGAACACAATGCTTGGTGACACCTTCCATGCTATAAGAAGTGCACCTATACACTGAATTTGGCAAATTTGGCGAGAAAAAATACACTGAGCTTCAGGAACAATTGATGTAATCAGGACAAGTTCCAGCTGTGAGTGATACTTGCCTTATATTAGGTCCCGTGGCATGTGTTTCAATAGCACCTGCTTCTTCTGCAATAGGTTGGAAGCCCGAAGATATCCATTCAGCACAATTTCAACACTTATGAGACAGGTGGGAAACTGAAGCAGTCACTTGAGCAAGAACATTGTGTGGAAAGTAAAATTAAGTGGGTGTATTGCCCCAGAAGATGCCTATACTTACAATATTGCATATCATATTGAGTGTTACACTAAGAATGTATGTAATGTGTCGCATCAAATACAAATACTGATTTTTACTCCTGCAAACTGTGTGACTTAGCTGGAGTTCATAAATTGCCTCACAGAGGCTCTAATGGCTGGGACAGTGATGGCCATGGCCAATGCAGAGGCTAAGTACAGAGAAATATGTGCTTTGAACAGGATTGAATAGGAACAAACGCTCAGCAGAAAGACTCTTAAAGCACTTATTGAAGATGAATTGTGGGATATGAATGTAGTTTTTAGCGATCCTATCCACAAAAATGAATCACAGCACATATCCTTGAAAGCTGCAAAAGACATAGCACTATCAAAAGTGGAAGAAAGCGCTGATGTGAGGACTCTCTTTGTAGGTGCTAAACTTTGCTGGCAAAATATTTTGTCCTGCAGTACATGGGAGTTTCAGGGATCAATGCTGATGCAAAACTTGGAAAAACAACACTGCATAACCTCTATTACTTCTTTACCTGGTGCATTGGTGGTTGCAGTGACTTCTTGCACCAGCAAGTCTGACAGTAAGCAAGTGGAACACAAGGCTGCCATTTTCTCACAGAACCTCATGTACAAGTGCTTGAGTGAAATGCAGGTTTGCCACACATACATGACAACTGTGTGAAACATGCATAATCTACCTTGCTGGAAGAGTTTTGTCATCACACGGCATAATGAAGCTGCTGCCTTGCTCTGTTCAGTGGAGTTTCTTCATAGTTCCCACGAGGAAGTTGACACTAAAATTATCTTCCATGCCATTAGTGCCACAGAGAAAGGCACTACTAAACTCCAGATTTTTGCACATGACACAGATATTCTAGAGCTCTCTGTGAGATGCTTGGCAAGACTTCCACAAGATTCTGTTTTTGTGCCTGCTGTTGGGGGACATTAAAAGACGTGTTACTGTTGGGAGGTAACACTACCAGAAGGCAGGCTGGAAAGACCAAATTATCTTACTGGAGGGCCTTTGATTCAGCCTCCAAAGACCCTTTCCTCACTCTGAAAGTGCTCGGAGTAGCTGAGACAGACACTGATGAGGCCATAAACGCACTGAAGGCATTCGTGCACTGAGTTTACCATTTAAAGACCAACATTACAACACTTGCAGAGCTACTTTGGTGGACGTTTTCCAAGAAGCAGAAAAATGGAGAAAAATTTCCACTGACAAAGGGCGCATTTATACCTGCTATCAAAAGGGAAAATTAGCTAGAGAGGCTCTGGGATGATTGAGCACATCCAAAACTCCTCTCCCCTATCAGGCATAGCTGAGTCTTGGAGGATCTCCTGATCACATCAGGTATGTATGAATTACCATGAGCTTCCAAATCAATCCTTCAGCTAAACAAATGCTTATTTGCATAGACCAGATGCTCACTACCATGCAAATGTTTGGCCAGAAGCCTGCTTGGTATGGAGATGTGTGAGTGCAGCATGGATGAGGATCAGGGTGATAACGTGTCTAGCAGTGGTGCCCTAGATGGAGATGACACTATTGATTACTTTGATGGATAAATGTTTTCAATTCTGTATGTCAAGGCTCACTTCCCTGGGATTAACAAAAGTCAATGCATCCCTTTGTTAAAGTATAATTAGAAAGTTGCCACATCACAAAGGGTGACACCATTGAAATTGTTTCCATAGATTTTTATGAATGAAATGACACCTCTCTTATCATTAACTTGCTCACAGAATGAGATTTTACTGCATTATGCTTCAAGACCAATGCAGCAGCTACTCCTTGCTAGCCTCTGGCCACCTGCTTGACTCTCTTCTTAAGAATAGGCAAAAACAAGGTCTTCTATCTGAGATACAAATTCAATTAGTGTTCTCCCTCGTGGAGCATATATGGGAGCATATTCTCATCTTCCCACTTTTCTCTTCCTCACACCCTTAGGAGTAGGGAAAGAAGAGATCCACCTTTCACAGATGAGGGGATCTTCACTGGGGATAACAGAACCTTGAAGAAACTGGATCAGTGAATGTGGCATGGAGGTCTTCTGAAGGTAAGTAGGAATAAGTTGAAGGAAACAAAGGAATTGGGGTAACACGATGGGGGAGATCTGCACAAGGGGGAGCAAAAGATAGATGGTGAGAGAGTAAAAATGGGAGGAAAGATGGAAAATAATATGAAGAGAGGAATAAAATAGCAAGTGAGAAATGCACTTTTAAAGACAGAATTTATATATACAATTTTATATTTATGCCACTACATTTTATTGATGCCCTGGCAAACAAGGGGGAACAGAGCCCTAAATGGGAAATTTTGGCTCATTTGCAACCTCATTTGCAAGACTTTCTTGGCTCAGTTGTAGCCCGGGGAGTGGTTGGGAAGTGGTTGGGGAGCAGAGGTTTCAAGCTAGCAGTGGCTCAGGAATGAGGATGCAAGCACACGAGTCTTATCTGAGCACTGACTGCAAGTCATTTGGTGTACCTTCATGCCAATTTATACATGAAAATAGTTGTGTGAAGCTATTTTTTAAGTGATATGATGATTTTAGGTATGCAGAAAATGGTCAAATTACTGCTGGTGTAACCCATTGTTACATAATTAAGTTTCAGAATATATGCACAAAGTGTTTATTATGTAGTTTATACTATTATCTATGCACAATATACAGTACTGAACATTTTATGAGGCAGAGAGTGAAATTTTAAAGTGCTAACAGAGGTCAGGTTTTCAGCATGCTATTGCTAAACTACCATTGCCCCAATTAATAGTAAAGAAGTTGTGCCGATACAATTGTTGCTGCAGAAACACGTCTTATCAGTTGAACTTCTGTATCAAAATACAAAGGAATGCATGTAGTACAGATAACTTATGTTAAAAGTGCTTGTTCATGAGCTTCTTGCAGGCTTGCCCCTTTAGATTAGAGCTGCAAAATTCAGATCCAGATTCTGAACTCTGAAAAATCTGCTGATTTATTTTTGGTGAATATACAAATTGGGACCACTAAGCCTGGTGTAGATTCTGTCCTCTAGCGCTCTCAGAACTCAAGAGCTCATGTCTGGGGTTTTGGTTCAGGTATTTGCCAAGTTAGAATGGCAAATCTTATCTTTAGTGGAAACCAAAATAAACCCATTGAATTAAATGGGAGCGACACAGGGGCCTCTGAGGGAGGAATTTAGATCATTCCATTTAATAATTCACTTTAGAACTGCCCTAAGCATTTGTCACATTGTTGTGAACTGCTTTCTGTGCTGATCTCACACCAAGTTGTGTGGACTCATGCTACTGCCAACCCGTAAAGCAAATGCAGAGACAAATACAAAATCTTGAACTAGCAATTTGTGACACTACCTAGAAGTTCTGAAGTCCATCAATGAACGGATTATACTGCTGTATTGGGTCTGGCTCCTGTATTGCAAAACTTCTATAGACTTCATTAGCAACAGAATTGGACCCTGAATATTTTATTTCCACCTCTGAGATATACTCTTGATCTTACTGGGTTTTTTAATCAAATTTAAAATGAGGTGCTGTCAGAATGGATATCTACTTATTACATTTCCTAGAGTTAACACAATGTATATGTTGGCTCCGATGAATTGTTAGAGAAGTACAGACCATATTGATCTTTCTGTTTCCTTGTAGCTCAGAAATAAAGTCCATTAAAACAAAAACAACTTTTGTTAGTGGTTAAAGGTTACTGGACACGAGAAATATTTGCCTACAATAGCACTGGCTGTCTTAATAACTCTGACTAGGGTTGAAGAATAATCAATGCTCTGTGAAAACTCCAGTGTCTCCAACAGCGAATACCAAAGAACATTAATCAATGGAGAATCTACAAAAATATGGCTTGTTTATTTTTCCCCTCTTTCCAAACAGACATATTTCTTAACTCTATTTAGTCCAGGATCAAGGCTTGGAAAATGTAGCTGTTTACTAGCTTGTCATCGTCTCTTGGTGTGGTCTTTCTAGGGGTCTCAGCATCTCCTAACTGACCCTCCTCAGTTTGTTTTCAATTCATGGACCCTCACCTTAAATTGAATTTATCAGCCCTTCAATTCCAGAGCTTACAGTCTTCTTCTGTCTCCTTATTGTTTTCTCAGAAGCAGCCTGGCACAGGGTTGTTGCTCCTTTGCTATCTCAGGCTTCCTCTTCCCTCCCTGTTCTCTCACCTTTATAGCTAGGGTGACCAACTAGCAAGCGTGAAAAATCAGGACAAGGGGCAATATAAGACAAAGCCCCAAATATCAGGACTGTCCCTATAAAATCAGGACATCTGGTCACCCTATTTATAGCAGCGCTTGTTTTCTCTATTGGTAACAGCTGTGGGTGCCTGTCTCCATGATTGGCAATTCTGGCAGCTGTGTGGGAGTGTGATCAGGCTGCTTGCCTGCAACCAGGAGACACCTTCCTCTCCCGTCTGCCTATGCTCAGTATGGGGCTTGTAAACCCCATTGCATAGCTGCAGGATTAAACCTACTGATCTAGTCATGGGTAGATAGGAATGAAAGGGGAGGAGGCCCTGTTGTAAGAAATCAAACTCTCCTTTCCTTCCATCAACCTCAGCTGCAGGAAATTGGAAGGGTTCCTTCTGTGTCTTTTGATGCCTCCATCTAAATCCTCCTAGTTGTCATGCTGGGGTGGTTTTATGATATTTTACCCCACCCTGAATCTGAGGGTAAGGTCTCCATTATTTTGACTCAGGCTCCTAGCTGCTCCCAAAAATGGTCAAGAAAGAGGTTCTGTTATTCTGCCCCTTTAAGTGGTTTTTTTGGGGTGGGTCTCCTTCCATGAATATTTTCTACCTCTGTTGCTGAAAAAGAGCAAAGACCAGGAGAGTATTTTTCTAATGAAAAACATTTACAGAGCAGTATTACGGAGCAGTGGTAAAATCTTTTGATCATTCTTCCTATTTAAGGTCAAGGCAAAGCCTTTTCAAATGATCTATGACTGAAAAATGCAGCCAACAGGTGCAACCATGAGTTTTGGAGGAAGACAGTTTTCAGAGCAGGGGTCTCAAACACGTGGCCTGGGGGCCACATGTGGCCTGCGGGAGTTATTTCCTCTGGCCCGCCATAGGCGCCAACTCCACTGGCAGCCAAGCTCCAAATATTACTGAGTGTTTATATTTTATTAAAACCCCTCTTTGCATTACAGTTTTTAAAAAGTTAATACATTGACTTTTAATAGAATACTATATTACTCTTCATTTTTTTCATTTTTGACTATACTTTTGTATCATTGTATGAAAAGGTTTCAGTGATGCAGCCCTCGGGCCAATTTACTAGTTCTCATGTGGCCCTCGTGGTGATTTGAGTTTGAGATCCCTGTTTTAGAGGGACAGTAGCGGCTGCAGGGGCATAATTCACTATGGGGCAGATGGAACATTCCTCCTCCTAATCTCAAGACCTTGGTTTGCCCTCCCCTGACTTTTTTGCCAGGTGCTTCTGCAGTCTCTTCCCCAGGCCTGTGGTGGCTGCTGTCTACACTGCATCTGGGAGTGAGTCTCTCAGCCTGGTTAGACAGACCTGTGCTAGCTCAGCTCGAGCGAACATGCTAAAAATAGCAGTGTGGACATTGTGGCACTGGTAGCAGATCAGGCTAGCCATCCAAGCTCTGACTCACCCTATCCCCTGGATGCAAGCTTGGGTGTGGCTAGCCTGTGCCACAACATCCACACTGCTATTTTTAGCATGTTAGCTAGAACTGAGCTAGCATGTGTCTGCCTACCCAAGCTGAGAGGCTTGCTCCCAGCTTCAGTATAGAAATACCTGTGGGACAAGCTGGGCTGAGGCTCCTAATCACTGCGTTGTCAGGGCCACCCCCCTCTGGCCAGACAGGAAGCCACAGCAGAGGCCTTGCTGAAGACAGAGTGATCCAGGCTTTGATCCCTGCACCAGGCCAGCCATCAGTGAGACATTGCCCCTCTCTGGCCCACCCTGCCACACATCCTGGGATAGGACTGGCATGACACTCCCCTCCCCCTCTGGGATGGATCTGGCCCGTTAACCTCCCAACAAACAGCCATGGCCTCAGTGGGGAGGCGGGAGCAGGTATGCTGACACAGCTTTGCCCCACCTGGAATTTTTCTGAAATGACACCCCTGGAGGCCTGCACACCTCAGTGCACCTCATATGCAACAAAGTCTGGTACACAGGCTCGAAGAACTTTGTGCTAAGACTGACTCTTTGCAAATTGCAGTGATGGCCACAGATATGGAACTAGATGATTTAGCACCTTAATCATTACTTTGGAAAACCACAGGAATGTGAGAGCTGCACAGGGAATGGAAAATGCAGTGTCCACTATCAACATTTTCCATGGGGAAAATGTGAATTTTGCCAAAAAATGAACTTTATGTCAGGAAAATTGAAATGCCATATTTCGTTTCAGGACACCTAGACCTGAATCAGAATATTTATTTTCAAATCTGTTCAACAATATATTTAACCGCATATCCTTGTTGGTGCATTGCTTTATGGGAGCTGTAGTTCAGGCCCTCATTCTCTTCTCTGGGTGGGGCTCCCCAGAGGACTACATCTTCCATAATGCAGTGTGGATTTCCCTTTGACCAAGCTGCATGGTGCATCATAGGAAATGTAGTCCAGCCATGGAGTCTGGCCCATAGGAGAAAATGGGGGATCAGGCTCCCCAGTGACAACTCCAGTGAGGAGATTCATTACTATCTGAAAAGGCAGTTTAATATTGACGGACTCAAAGCAAAGTGTTTCATTTTAGTTTATTGAACCAAGACACAACATTTGATTTCAGGAATGTAACAGTTCACTTTGATGTCTCAGAATTAATATCCTTTGGAATTTTTTTCTGCAAAATTATTTCAAAATTTCAACTTTTTGTCCCAATTTGTGATGAAAACAAAAGCAGAAGCTTCCCATGTGATGGAAATTCTCAGTTTTGCTCAGTTCTAGTATTGAAGCAGGTGGTAGCACAGGTTGAAAGCAAGGCCAAAGTGCAGGGAAGGAAAATAACTGACCTCACTACACTACTGTCAACAATAGTAAAGGAAAATATATTGCACTCCTTTAAGTGTGAACTTCTAGAGAATCAAACATTCAGCAACTTGTGTGACAGCTGGTGCACCCAGTGGGCCTGGAGGGCAAAGACTTAATTGCAGCTCTCAGACACCCCTTTCCCCCAATCTGAGTCCAATTCACCTGGATCACCTGGATCGATTGGTCTTCAGCTGTCGTTAAGACTGCGCCAATCACAACATGTCTGCCATTCTTCTTGCACTCTTGCCTTTCTTCTCCACGTTCGTCTGAAACATTTAACGATGTCATCTTCCCATCTTCTTGGAGGCCGACCGGGGGGTCTTTTCTGTTCTCGCGGGTACCACTCAGCAATGATTGCGGTCCACCTGTTATCCATGAGCCGTGCTGTGTGGCCCGCCCATCGCATCATTTTATGTCTGCTTTCCACGACAATATCTTTCACACTGCTGCGTTCTCTGATGATTTCATTTGGGATGCGATCCAGAAGGGAGATTCCCAACATAGTTTGTTCCATTGCCCTTTCAGCTACCAATAGCCGTTGCTTTTCTCTCTTTGTCAGTGCCCACATTTCACTGCCATACAGCATGGCTGGAAGCACTGCTGAATTGAAAATATTTTTACGTGTGGTCTTGTCAGTTTTTCCTTTGAGGACGTCCTTGATGGAATTAAACACACACCATCCTGCCCGAATCCTTTGCAAGAGCTCTCCGTTCAGGTCTTGGCGCATATTAACGTCTTGGCCCAAATATATGTACTGTTCCACTTCTTCTATGTCTTCTCCTGTTACCGTTATTCGGGCTTTTCGTAAGACATCTGATCGCATATATTTCGTTTTGCAGCGGTTCATTTTCAGGCCGACCTGACTACTTTTCTTGTCGAGTCTTCGTAGCATGCTCTGCAGTTGGTTGGTGCTTTTGGCAATTAGTACAATGTCATCTGCAAATCTGAGCTGAGATAATCTCTCTCCGTTTATGTTGACACCACTCCTCTAATTGATCTTGTTCATAACCATTTCAAGGCAGGCGGTGAATAGTTTCGGTGAAATTGTATCTCCTTGCTTTACGTCTTTCTCGATTGGGATGCGGAGGGGAGTTTCGAGGAGAGTAATGTCTGTTGTACATCCAGTATTCGCTTGCTTCAACAAACTAATGTACTGCGTGTTAATGCCCTGCTCTGCAAGCGCCTTTAATTTTGCATTAAACTCGACGCTATTGAAGGCCTTTTCATAGTCGACGAAAGCAATGCACAGCGGGAGTTTGTATTCCCTCGCTCTTTCTAGGAGCTGGCTAAGGGTAAATATATGGTCGATTGTACTGAAATTTCTTTGAAACCCTGCCTGCTCTCTCGGCTGTTGTTCATCCAGACTCTGCGAAAGTCGATTCGTTATCACCTTTGTGAAGAGCTTGTAGATGTGAGAGAGCAGGCATATAGGGCAGTAGTTCTTAAGATTTTCTCGATCACCCTTCTTGTGCAGCAAGATGGTATTCGACTCCTTCCAGCTTGATGTTATTTTTCCTTCTTCAAGATATCGACTGAATCTTAAAGCGAGGGCCTTCCAAAGTTTTTCGCCTCCTGCAGAAATCATTTCTGATGTTATTCCATCTTTGCCTGGAGCTTTTCCCTTCTTCACCTGGTGTAGTGCGCTTCGGACTTCGCTGACGATTATTAGGGGGACGCGTTCTTCTGACTCTTCAAGGGTTGGGAGGGGGACGTTGATTCTTGATTTGAACAGTTCTGTATAGAAGTCCTTGCAGACCTCCTCCATCCCTGCTCTGTCGATTACTGTCTCTCCATCCTTGTTCTTCAATGCTGTTACACTCAATTTATACTGCGTCAGTCCCCTCTTGCAATTCCTGAGGCTCTTGCGTGATTCAGCTGTTTTAAGGAGCTTTTCTTTCCGGAAGTTCTCGAAGTCATCCTTCAGTTTTCGCCGTATAAGCTTGCACAGAATGGAGTACTCGAGGTTGTTATCCGAGCTCCTTTTCATGAGTCCAATTAACCAGGCAAAAAAGCACTCTCATTAATCTGGAAAACATCCCAAGAGCTTAATGTGGAGGCAACCTTATTATATCTGGCTAAATGAAGAAAAAAATATAGAGACAAAAGCCCTATATTTTGGGATCTGAGACATTTGCTGGAAAGAGTAGAGACAAAGATATTCTGTGAACTCTGACACAGCATTAAAATAAGAATGTATTAAAATGTCTTCAGAGACAGCTACAGGTATATTATTTGTCTGCTCTCATTTTCTCTTCTCTGGCACATTATACACAACAGTACAGATATTTTTAAAAAATCCTACCAAAGCAAGATATTTTGCTGCTTATGCTTCTCCCACTGAGGAGAAGATGAGGGAACATACACGACAGATGTTAGTCACATTGCTCAATGCACTCCTGGAAAGGTACTCAGATCCTATGGTGATGAATGTAGTATAAGAACCTACAGAAAATAGAATTCAGCTGGTTTTATTAAAACAGGGTTTTAATGATTGTAATTACAGCCTTAATATTACAAACTGCAAGTGAACAAAAGAGATCCTTTGAAATGTTGAAATTGAGGGGGGAAATGGTAACTTCCAATACTTTTAGATCCTAGAGTTCTATAACTGCCTAACACTTTCCTTAATTTTAGAGAATGTAGTATACCCATAGTTAACACTATATCACTAGCCTCATTTCTTCCTCTTCCCACAGCAAGGATGGACAAAATTAAAGTATTCTCTGCAGCAGGTAATAAGTCATGGATTGAGATGTTTGATCTATATGCCTGGTTACTTATTTATCTTTTGTCTTTCCATCTGATATTCATTCTGTCAACATGTTCAGTCATTTAAATCAGATTTTAAAATTCAGGCATGTTAATTCTGATGTGTTAAACATTGCTCTGACCTATTTAACATGATGTAAGGCTAACTTATCTATTTCAAAACTGCTTTACTTCATTCTATAGGGATAGTACTAAGCTATATTAGAACAGGACTATCACTAGACTGTTTGCAGGTTAGATTACAATTTGTGGGCTATATCAGCTGTGAGAATCTACCATCCAAAATTCAAAAGTTACTCACACTCTCTACCATGATTATGTTTGTGAAAAATTAATTATTTTTTATGACAAGTGACTAAACGAATTGCCCGAACAAATGGGCAAGTACAGGTTCATAAGGCTATGCTATATAGTGATATAGGCCCTGATTCAGGAAGTTCTTAAGCATGGATAACTTTAAGCCTGTAAGTAGTTCCAGAGGAGCAAGGCACTTTGCTGTATCAGAGCCATACTTGGTTCTCTCTGGAATGACTGAACTTTCAAGACTTCCTGGGAATGACTGTATAGCAGAATGGTGAGTGAAACTTCCAGTTTGCAAGTTTAGACAGTGCGGAAGTAATACTATACCTGACACCTGACTTCCATTCTTTGCACTCCTACAATTTCCCCTGAATCAAAGGGATCAAGATACCGTCTGTATTATAGGCTGGAAAATATCTGAATGTTTGGAGGCATTTGATCTTTGTAGAGGTACAGACATTCTATGGTTAGAAGTTTTTCCTCTCAGATGAGTGAAGTCAAACAAATTCCATATGGGGGAATGTGATATGAACTGTTCTCAAAGGATGGGGCAGTGGAATGGATATAAGGTGAATGTAATAACTACAATGGGTCAGTCAGCATGTGGTGGATGCCCTTTTTCTTTCTGAACCTTTTCCTTATTTCTGGTAATGTTTTGGGGGCATTTTAAAGTAAGCTACTAGGGCTCTTTTGAACTGTCAGGATAACTTACTGTTCTTAACATTATTCAAGAAAATCATTCAAGACCGGAACATGCCTTTCTGGTATATGAGAAAAGCAGGATTGTAGTCAGTAATTCTTCAGGAACCATAGTAATGCATCTGTGCTGGAATGATGGTGTGCCCTGGCAATTGTAGAAATGTTGAGAAAAAAAAAACCATAGACCTCTGAACTGGACACAAACTAAAAGGTCAGATCCTTGGCAACATTAAGTAATCTTTGTGCCCCTCCAGTATAATATTTAAAATAGATGCATAAGTGAAGCATTGAATACAGCTTTGCTGAAACAGTCTGACAGCCAGAAAAAATGATGGAAATGCAAAACTTTGATTTTTTTTTCTTCACATGACAATTGGTTCACCTGGTTCAACTGGTTCACCTCGCTTTTTATTTTTGATTTTATTACTGAAGATCGGACCAACTGCTTCATTGCATAAATAGCTATATTTATTGATGATTTACTGAAACATCACGCTGGGAAAAACATGATTTTGCTCAGGATGAAACTGTGTCATAGTTACAGTAAATATGGCGTTCAAGTGGTCAAAATGGCAAAATCTCCTTCCTTCATATCTGCAAATTTTCAAACATGTAAAAATCAAAGTTCACATTCACAAAGTAAAAATGAAAAGCTTGTCACTGCTCTAGTGTGACAACTTACACCATCATTTTTTATTTTTTCATTGCCTCGTGCTTTGCCTATGTGGGGGAATCATCATATTTGTGTCTAATCGTGTAAATCACTTCTTAAAATTCAGATCTATGAACTATGACCACTGGTCTGACATGCTGCTTATTGCATCTGGGTTAATTTCTTGAATAATGTATTTTGGGTGGCCTCCCTCTTCACAGCTACCTTCCATGGTGGCTTTTATAAAACATGCCCGACCTATACTGCACATCCCCCAAGTATAAGGTAAAATACACTAATTAATAAGCTGATTGATTTAAACATCAAGGATAACTATTAATCTGATTCAAGATAATGTTACATGAAGTACTATCTTTCCTTGTTTCAGAGTAGCAGCTGTGTTAGTCTGTATCCATAAAAAGAACAGGAGTAATTGTGGCATGCAATCAGTTCCAGCAATATCAGTGAGATAACTTGTGGATCAATTTACTGTTCAGCATGAATTAGAATATTGCAAGTTAGCCCTGTAATGTGATTTCGGCTGATAGGAGCACCTATGAATGTCTCCTGAGTCTTCATTATAAGATGTTGTTCTTTCAGTTGCTTATAACTTTGCCTAGCTCTAACCATTGAGGCTGAAATTTTACATGCTGGGTGTCTGCCTCAGGCTGAATTTTTTTTGGGAAAAGTTTCAGGCAAAACTTCTGCAGCTGTGAGTGCTCAGCACTTCTGCATATCAGATCCCAGGGTATCAAGTTGGGTACCCAGAAAATGAGGAAGACACAAACAGTGAGCAATGCTGAAAAGTTAGTTGTGAAGTGACTTGCCCAGCATCCCAGTGGAACACTGTGGTGTGGAGGCAGGGATGGAATCCAGTTCTTCAGGGCAGCATTCTGGGGGCCTTAACCTTAAGACTGTCCCTCCTCTTCCTGCAATTCCCTGCTTCATTCACTACTCACCTTCCAACTTCTGCAGTGAATGAGGCAGGAGTCCTACAGACAAGTTTCCTTCAATACACAACCCTGATTCATCCCCAGAGCAGGTCCTTCCTGTGTACTGAATGAGGAAGAGGTGTGTGTGTTGGAGGGGTGGAATAATATGTGATAATGTAATTAAAGGGTATATCATAATGCATATATTCAAGGGAGCTGAATTAAGGTTGCATAGGCAACTTTAAATCTGACATTTCCTAACTTTGGAGTGCCTGACTTTGCACCCGTAATGTTCTTTTAACATCGTTTTTATCGTGTAATGTAAATCATCATTGGCTCCTGCTGAAGTTTAAAGCCGTATACTATGGCTTGTCTTCAGTGTTCATACTTTTCACATATCAATTTGCTGTGCTCATTTCATTTTGTATTTATAATTATTCATTATAAATGTAATATTTAAGTGTAATATTTAATCAAACTACTTTTAACTCACAAAAACACCAGCAGGACTCCCAGCAAGACCTATAGAGGCTTCACAAAGAGCTGTAGTTTCATTCATAAGCAAAAGATGTCCATTTAATAAAAAGTCAAAAACATGCACACTCTGAAATGAACAGTCATGGCTCGAGGGCTGGAAGAGGGCAGAGAGAAACATATTTCAAAAGGAGAAGAGGGAAAATAGGGTAAAAAAGGAGAAGAGAGCTGCAAGGAAGTGTGTGTGTGCTGTGGGAACCAAAATAATTCATTTCCTACTCACAGACCCCAGTTCAAGTAGGTACTTAAGGATGTGGGTAGTCCCATGAGTAGGGCCCTACCAAATTCATGGCTCATTTTGGTCAATTTCATGGTCAGAGTATTTTTAAAATGGTAAATTTCATGATTTCAGCTATTTAAATCTGAAATTTCATGGTGTTGTAATTGCAGGGGTCCTGACCCTAAAAGAAATTGGGGGAGGGGTCACAAGATTATTGTAGGGGGGTTGCGGTACTGCTACTCTTACTTCTGCGCTGCTGCTGGCAGCGGCGTTGCCTTCAGAGCTGGGCAGCTGGAGAGTGGCGACTGGTATGGTATCTGGAGAGTGGCGACTGGCATCTCTGGTATGGTACAGGGGTGGCCAATCTGAGCCTGAGAAGGATCCAGAATTTACCAATGTACATTGTCAAAGAGCCACAGTAATACGTCAGCAGCCCCCCATCAGCTCCCCGGCCCCGCTCCCAGCGCTTCCTGCCCACCAGCAGCCCTGCCGATCAGCGCTTTCCCCTCCCTCCCCGATCAGCTGTTTTGTGGCATGCAGGAGGCTCGGGGGAGGCGGGCAGGAGCGAGGGCATAGCAGGCTCAGGGGAGGGGGCAGGAAGGAGTGGAGTGGGGCCAGGGCCTGTGGCAGAGCCAGGGGTTGAGCAGTGAGCACCCCCCGGCACATTGGAAAGTTGGCGCCTGTAGCTCCAGCCCCGAAGTCGGTGCCTATACCAGGAGCCGCATATTAACTTCTGAAGAGCCACATGTGGCTCCAGAGCCACAGGTTGGCCTCCCCGGTATGGTATGTTGCCCAGCTCTGAAGTCAGCACAGAAGTAAAGGTGACAATACCATGACCCACTAAAATAATTTTGTGACCTCCTGCAACTCCATTTTGCGTCAGGACCCCCAATTTGAGAAATGCTGTTCTCCCCATGAAATATGTATAGTATATGGTAAAAGCACACAAAGGACCAGATTTCTTTTGGGGGGAGATCAGATTTCATGGTCTGTGAATTTGGTAGGGCCTTACACATGAGACTTCTCACATGCTTAAAGTTAAGTACAGGCATAAGTGGTTGCAGAATTGGGGCCTTATGCATTTTTTTCTTGTGAGTTTGTTCATTGTTACAGATATAGTAAAGATAATACAAACTGGCCAGGTCTACATACGTGGACAATCAATACACCCCATAACACCAAACAGATCGAATATTCCTCACAGAGATATCTTTCTAATGCAGAACACATCATGTTACGAGGACTTATGGGACTTGAGGTATCTTAGGGTTATGTTGCTTTTAAGACCTTTACTACTCAACTAATAAATAATATGCAAAATCCTAATTAGGTACATCCAACAGCCTATTTCCATTACAGGACAGGAGAAAGTTGAGGGTTTTGTAGATGGTGAGAGTGACAGATGCCAGGATATGGCAAGGGAAGACTGACTGGGTCCGTTCTCATTCTCTTCATTCTAACACTTGAGTTTTTTTTCTAACCCGTTCCTGGGTTTTTGTTTTTTTTTGCCCATTCCTGTTTTTTCATTTTTTGTCCCCCGGAATCACTTGGTATCCAGGTCCTGTGGATCCCTCCCCTTAGGCTGAAGGGGGGGGAGGATCCTTTAGCAGTGGGCGGGCTTTGCCCGCCCACTTCCCGGATCCCAATAGGAACGCTTGAGTTTTTGAAAGGTGCGTAATTTTTATGAAGAAAGTATAATGTGGTTAGCTAGTTTCCTTAACTCTTTTACTAAACATATGTAACTTTAGCGCCCTCGTGGCCAAGATGGAGTCTGCTCTGCAGGCAGCTCTGGCCAAGAGAAAGCGCGTGCAGGAATGCAGCAGGGAAAGTCCCTTCCACCCCAGGGGCACCTGTTCCAAACCCCCCAGAGTGAACACACACACCCACAGGAAAAGTACAATGGATATAAGAAAGGGAAATATTTATTTACAGAGGGATGAGAGAAGAAAAACAACAAGGGGAGATATAGGGGGAGCGGTAAAACAGGGTTGCATCCAAAGCAAGGCCCCACAGGCCCAGTGGTAGCACAGGCCGAAAGGGCAGACACTGAGCAATGTGTCTGCACACAGAGTGCAGGAGTCCTGAGCAAAGTTCCAGTCCAGGGGTGAGTCTTGGGTGCTCCTGGTCAATCTTCGGCGCCAGGGAATTTTCCCCAGCAAACCCCTCCGGTGCCCTCTTCTGCCGCTCTCTGCAAAGCCACCCAGAGCGACCCCCTCCCCACTTAACTAGCTAACAGCCTCCCTCCTTATTCCCAGTGCAGAGTCACCAGCCCCAGTACTCACAGCCCCATGCAGCTCTGGGCAGCAGTGATACAGATCCTGGGTCCAGCTCCAGCCTGTCCTTCTCGGGCAATGTCCCCCTGGCACAGTGCTCCTCCTGGCTCCTGTCCTGGGGTGTCCCCGATCAGCCGCCCTGTCCTTCTCGGGCTTCAGGCAGGTTCTCTCTCCTTCTCCTCTGAGGGCCTGCAGACTGCCAGTCTCCCTTCTCTCTCTCCAGCTCCACTCCACCCCTTGGAGTTTCCCTCCTTTTTCTCACTGCTTCCCCTCCCCCGTTAGGAAAAAGATTTAAAGGGGCCATGCTCTCTAAACCCCAAAGGGGTTACACATATTTATTTTATAACTGATATTAACTAATTTATGTTAATACCTATTTTTAATTATGATAAAGTATCCTTTAGCTTCTGAAGGATTTTTCATCTTTAAAAGATTGCTCAGACTTCTTTTTGGTGAAACATTGTTTAAAAAAATTGAATTATTCTAATTAAAAAAGACTATAGAAATAAAAGTTTTGTCAATTCTCAATTATTTTGTCTAATACTGGGAAGGTCCAGATTGGTTCACCACTGAATCCTGATTTGGAACGGCACAGCTCATGCCCAACTCTCTAATGTGCTGATCTGGATCACTGAATCCAAATACTGTCCAAACTCTGGAGAAGTTTGAATTTGGACCTGAATCCCAATCTGAACTTTTAAGTATAGGGCCATTTCTATCTATGCAAAACGTATAGAGAGTTTCAGTTAAAGGAACACTTTACCAAGTGTCTAAAAACTGCAAAACAGATTAGATAGTGTCATGTGTGGTAGGGCAGATCCCCATGCCATTCAGGAAGGTGTCAAAGAGCTCCTCTGGGTACAATCAGTCTCAAACCTGGCATCTGTGAGGCTTGTCAAGACGGGAGATGGGTGGATCCTTAAAAGGGAGGATCTCTGCTCAGTGCAGAATGGCACTCTGATGGAGCATGACTAGGGAAATGGCTTGAGAGCCTGGGTTGCCCAGGCCCTCTCAGAAAGGAGAAGAACCAGTACTTTCCCCCTCCTTTTTTGATTCTTCTTTGGCTTCCTGAAGGCCTAGGTCTCTGCTTTTTGTGGGCTGCAGTAGTATATTGACTTTTTTGTTTGGAATACTTTTAACTCCCCCTGCAAGGGGGCAGGCACAAGGGGGCAGCATGTCCAGAGGGCTGTGCCCTGGACTCTGAGACATGGAGCAGTGCCCACCCTCTTCCCAAGGGGGACGTAAGAGAGGCATAGCCTACTACACACAAAATAAGTAATTGGATTGGTGGAGTTGGTTCTCCAGAGCCTGAGTTTCTTAGCCTCCCAGGATCACTCTGAGGCTCTTATTTTTTCCAAAGGTGTAATGACAAATATTAATTTGGAATGTCTTCTACTGAAGGCAAGTCTACACTAGAGTGCTACGTCGGTGCAGGTGCACTGATGCAGTTGTGCGTTGTAGCGCGTCTGGTGAAGACTCACTACGCCGACAGGAGAGCACTCTCCCATTGGCATAATTAATGCACCCCTGCAAGAGGCGGAAGTGCTGTCTGCAGGAGAGCATCCACCGATGACTTAGCACTGGTGTGGACAGAGCTTAGGTCGATGTAACTTACATTGCTCGGGGTGGGGGGGCTGTCTTTTTCATAACCCCGAGCAACATAAGTTACATCAACTTAAGCAGTAGTGTAGACCAGCCCTAAGAGATTACAGACTGATCTAGCAAGGGGATGAGTTAAAAAGACAGAAGAGGTCTCTTCTATTTCTAACTACATGATTCTATCCCAGTTTTTCAAAAAATTCAAATATGAAATCACTCATACAGCTGAATTTTAAATAATCGAAACAAGCTATTAGCTACGTTGCCTCATCACACGCATATTTTGTAATGTATGGAATATAAAAAATTGCTAGTTTTTTCACCACCTGCTGGTGAAAATAGCAATTCCTGTATTTGTGGCAGCCAGAAATCCTGCCTCTTATCAAACAAAAATTGTTAATGAAAAGGGAGTAGTTTTTAACTTGCATTATCACACTGAGTTTGGTAATAGATGTAAAATAGTACCTTATAATCATAATTTATATATTTATATATTGTTTATATAAATACAAATATAAGATGACAAATGATATTTTTTGCTGTGTTCCTATCACATATTAAATGTCATTTTCATGCTTCAGTTAACTTCCTCCAAATAGCTGGGAGCATGATTCAAACATACATAGCACAAAGTTTTGTTAAATGAAGCCTGCATAATCCTAACTGGAATTTGGAGAAATTAAACCTACCGTTTTTATAGAAAACACATGAAAGTTAATTATCCAATAAGTCTTTTTTAAAAACTGTTTCAAGTGAAAGTGCACTGTAACCATGGTACAATATAGTCACATTCACTGCCTTTCACTGGTGGTGTATACATTATTTCCACTCACAACTAAGAAGATCTAAGGGTTAGGGTTAGGGTTAGGGTTAATAATTGGCCAAGTGGCTGGAGAGCACAAATAATTGTCATGAGATCTATTTTCTTTACCCTGCTCTGCCACTGCCTTTATGCAACATTGGTCATGTCACATGCCATAATACAGCAAAGTGCTTTAAGCATCCTCTTAAGTGTGGTGCAATATTTACCTCTTCCTATCACTTCTCCATGTGTAAAAGGTAAGCTAAGTCACTCCTAAAGAGTGATGCAAAATTAAAGTAAAATTGTCCATACTATGAGGTATTTTTATATGCTTCTGTCATGTCATCTTTGTCTCCAACCTATTTATTCTGTCATCGCTGAAAACTCAAACAGGGATCTGAAAGTCAAGCAATCATTCTTTTTACTACTCCAAGGAGCTCATATTCTAAAGACAAACAGGCAGAGTCAGGAAAAGGAGAACAAGATGAGGCAATCTTATCAAATTGCACAAATTGCATCTCTATAATGTGAAGACTAATTGTTCTAGTTAATATTTCAACATTCTGTGATAGAACCGTATTAGTAATTACTATTACTCATCTTTTGAAGGATAGTTAGTTTGGAAATATCAGGAGAACCTGCAACAGAAGAAGCTATCCTTAGACTAAAGCCTCCATGAAAATGAAGACCTGAAGAGGCAAATTTACAGCTTGAGTGGTGCTCTGTATGAGCTTAAGAAAGGAAGAAGTCTTGATGTATCTTCTAGCTTTCATATAATCATTAAAACTTGTTTTGAGCAGTTTTTTATTTTAACGTGTGATCTGGTCAGATGAAAAAGACAAATCAAAGCACCACTACTGAAAGCTGGAAACAGGTTGTGCATTAGAGGAAATTCAAGAAGGTACAAACATTATAGATAATATTGTGTACTGATATGATTGGGTATTTCAGGCGTGTTTTCTTTCTATAGCACTTACAGTTGGCTATTTTATGCCTAGTGCATGCATGTTCCCCAAGACTAGTTAATTCTGCCACATTTACTAAATGGCTCATCAGATTATTTGCATTGTTTATCATTGCCAGCAGAAGTAGAATAATGCCCTAGACTAATTAATGCAACAACCAGTCACACTTATTTTGACTGATTGCTGGCTAACAAATGCTTTAGGCTGGTCAGCATTTCCATGCAACCTATACTTCTTTAAATATTTATTTAATGAAAATGTATTAATGCCTTCAAGTAATACAGGGCTATGGAACTAAAAAAAACCCCTAATATAAAAATGTGAAAATTCCTCAAAGAAAGTTGAAGTACTAATGATATTATATTTGATTGCATTCACTGTTCCTAAAGTCACATCTTGGATACACTCAAACTTTTTTGGTGCATTTGCACTGAAAAGAAACTCTAATTTATTTTTCATCTGATTTTCTTTTCATGTTTTGACTTAGATGCAGCATGAACCTTTTCCAAAAGGCATATTGAAAAGACTATGGAGAGAAGTATTGTCAAAGGACAAAAAGTTCTAACACTGCAACAAATGCTTTGTTTTCGTCTGCTTATCCCTCAGGCAGCTACAGAAATGTGTGTGCAGGCTGCTGCTTTTTTTTTTCTTTTTAGTTAAACTCAGGTTTGGTTGGCAGTTTCGTCTTCCAAAGAGTAGCTCTCCTCAGGGAAAGTTTTATTTGTTGTGTACCCATATGCATTTATGACACATACCAGAAGGTTTTAAAGTTTTCAGTGCATTTTAATGTGATGAACTTCCATGCATCCACACTTCAGTTCTTTTTCCTGATCAGCAATGATGTGAGAACTTCAAAGACTATTTTAGCTATTTCAGGTCACTTTTCACAGGTTCTATTTTAATAAGAAAGAATATGATTGCTAGGGATTGTGTTTAAGATTTAAACACTTAGATGAAAACCTAAAGAACTACTACTAATCACATTGATTGTTGAATTGCTAACAGAAAATAATTTATAGCAGGCCTCTTTATAACTCTGTCTTTGGGATGCAAGCATTTTCATTATTATATTTGAACCCAGCACACAAACACAGAGGGATCTAATAGAAACCTGTGGAGACTTTTTTGTTCTTCTGACAGCAAAAACTGAAATCAACACCAAAGTGGGGCTTTGCACTGTGGAAGAGGGAGTGCTCAAACATTTAAAGAGACAGAACATCACATTCCTCCACCTTACTTTAAAAATCTTCCCAAATATATATACATTATCGTTTACATAGCTAACATAAAATTATGTAATTTAACTAAAAGTTGCAGGTGGACTACTGCAGACTCTCAAGTAGCAGTTTCTTTGTTGATGTCTGTGCTAGTAGTGGGTAACCCATCCACCAAACTGAGATAGAACACTTCATCCGAAGTTTCTTTGGGTCGACGAGAGCTTGGGCATGGCAGGCGTGACAGCCCATTAGCACTGGTCCAAAGACCAATCCTTAAGAACTCCACTAGTAACCTCCCTCCGGCTTGATAGTTCACCTGTTAGCATGACTTGTTGTAGTCACCCTTTTAACAACTTCTTAACTCACCTTTCGATTCTTGTATTAATTCCCATCTTTTCCAATTTAACTAATAATTTCCCATGTGGAACTGTATCAAAAGCTTTACTGAAATCCAGGTAGATTAGATCTACTACATTTACTTTGTCTAGAAAATCATTTATCTTCTCACAGAAAGAGATCAGGTTGGTCTGGCACAATCTACCTTTTGTAAAATCATGTTGTATTTTATCCCAATTACTGTTTACCAGTATGTCTTTAATTACTCTCTTTCAAGATTTGTTCTAAGACCTTGCATACAAGTGAAGTCAAACTAATGGGTCTGTAATTTCCTAGATCACTTTTATCCCCTTTCTGAAATATAGGTACTATATGTGCAATTCTCCAGTCCTGAGGTACAACCCCTAAACGTACAGATTCATTAAAAATCCTTGTTATTGGGCTTGCAATGTCATGTGCCAGTTCCTTTAATATTCTTGGATGGAGATTATCTGGGCCCTCTAATTTGGTCCCATTAAGTTCTTTGAGTTTGACTTCCACCTTGGAAGTGATCATTTCTACTTCCATATCCTCGTTCCCATTAGCCACCCTGCCACTGTCTTCTAGTTTCTCATTACCATTATTAAAAACTGAAGCAATGTATTTTTAGGTGTTGGGCCAAACCTAGATTATCTTTAATCTCCACCCCATCCTCAGTGTTTAGCAGTACCACTTCTTCTTTCCTTATTTTCTATTTATGTAAATGTCTAAAGAACCTTTAACATTGGTTTTAATTCCCTTTGCAAGGTCCAGCTCTGCTTGGCTTTTTGGCAGTTTTCACTTTATCCCTACACTTTCTGACCTCAAGAAGTAGCTTTCCTTACTGATTGCTCCCTTCTTTCATTCCTTGTAGATTGTCTGCTTTCTCTTAATAACTTGTTTGAGACGCTGTTCATCCAGTCTGGTCTACAACCCTCTCCTGTGAGTTTTTTCCCCCTTGCTTGCGATGCAGAGTCCAGATGGTTTCTGCAACTTTAACTTAAAGTAGTTCCAACCCTCCTCCACATTCAGACACTTGAGTTCTTCAGTTCAGTCCACTTTCCTAACAAAGTCCCTTACTTTTTTTAAGTTTATACCTTGATTTCAAATGGACAGAGCCAATCCCCGTGGTTGAACATCCCAAAGTCCTCCTTATAGCATCACTACTTGAGCCATCTGTTGACCATCATAATCTTGTCTTGCCTTTGCTCTCCTCCTTTAGAAACAGATAGAATGCCACTGAAGATCACTTAGCCTCCACTTCTTTAAGCATCTTCCCCAGCCTGGCTCAGTCTTCCTTGACACATCTCTGCAAAAATCTAGCAGTATCATTTGTTCCCACATGAAGGACAATCAGTGTATTCTTTCCCGCTCCCATTATGATCCTCTTCAGCCTCAGGTCCACATCCCATATTTTAGCTCCCAGCAGACAACACATTCTTCTGCTCTCCAGATCAGCTCTGGTGACAAGCCTGTCCATTCTTCTTAGTAGGGAGTCCCCGGTCACTGCTTCTTCCTGGTGTTGTTGCGATTCTCTGGCTTTCTCCCCTCTGTTCTTTCTGGCTATCATTCTTCTTGTCTTTTGTTCTCACTTGCAATCTTCTGTGAGTCATCCTCTACCATCCTGGGGTTCCAAACTCTGGCTATCGCCATTGTCTCCTCCCCTCTTCTTGTAGGACTAGTCACTCTTCTCTTCTTCCTTGCCTTTCCATCTTCTGTTACTGCTTGCCTCTCCCCTTCATTTTCCAATCAGCGAACCTGTTTCTTTGCTCTATATTTCTCCTTTGCCAGATGGTCTTTTCCTCCTCCTTGTTCTTGTAGTCACAGGCTTCTATGGGCCATTTTCTTCATCCTGGCAGTTCTCTTGTCCAGGATGCATCTGCAAGTCTTCAGTTTTCCCTTCACTCTCCTCTCTTCGTCTCTCCATCATCTGCTCAGATCCCCTTTCTAAACTCAGTAATAGTTTCTAGCTGCATCTCCAAACCTTGGATCTTTTCTTTCATCAGTTCTCTGGTGGCACTTCATACAAAGCACCTTTCAGGTACCCTCTCCAGAATAATGTACATTCCGCAGCTTCCACATCCAGCCATTTGCATTGTCTCTTCCATTCTTTGGGTCACTACCACTTCTGCCTCTGTGAATGTTATAGCCTTCCCTTCTAAACTCCTGTCAAGGAAGGAAGGGGGTGGGGGAAACACCTCACACACCCTCCTACTCAAACCCCCCTGTTTTCAGATCTGTTTGCTGTCTCCTGTGTTGCTAGCTCCTGAAGATCTCAGTTATCCATAATCTCTTCATAGCTTGCTCCCTCCAGCTCCTGGCTTTCAGACAAATTTAGATCTCTGGCACTGCCTCTGCAGTTGTTGTCTTTTAAAGAGGCCTTCTCACACTCCCACCCTAGATCTGATAATGGTGGTGGTTTGGGACATCTCGCCCATTCCTGTTGCGTCTAGCTCTTCATTTTTGAGCAACACTGTGTCTGACTTTATTTCCCCTCCTCCATGTTGCTGTCATCTATCATCCAACCAGCTCCTCCCTATCAGCCTTCCTCTCTTATTTCAATTCCTGTCTCTCTTTCTCTCTTCAGTCTCCCACACTCATTCCTGGTGACTTCAACTTCCATGGTGATGACCTATCTGACCCCTTAGCTGCACATTTCCTTGCCCTCACCTCTTCATCCAACCTTCAGCCCTGGTTCAACTCTCCCATTCACCAAAAGAGCCATTCACTTGATTTGGTTTTCACCAAACACAGCTCTCTCAAATCTCTCTGTGTCTGAGTTCTACCTCTCTGAACATGACCTGGTCTCTTTCAGTATTGCTCACCAGCCTCCTGCACAACCTGTCACTTGGCCTTTCCATGATTTCCAGTCCAATAGCACTGATGACTTCTCATCTGCTCTCAGCCCTCTCCTCCTCTTCTTCCATTGATAAGGTTGCTGATTCTCTCCATGCTTCACTCTCCTCCACCCTTGACTCTTTCCCCCCTCTCCCATTGCAAGGTCTGCCCTGCCATCCCTTACCCGGGCTCACACCCAGCATCCACTTTCTCCACTCCTCCTCTCATGATCCAGAATCTCTTTTTCAGAAATCCTCTGACCAGGCTGACTTTCTCCATTAAAAATTATCTCCTCTCTGTTCTGCAGTATTCATGGCTTAACAAATCTCCTTCTCCAACTTAATTGATTCCCAGCTGCCTCTTCACCATCCTTGACTCACTCCTCAAACCCTCCATCTACACTGCTCTCTTTGCACAGAATCTTGGCAATTTCTTCTCAGAAAAAATTGACAGAATACTGTGTGGCCATTCCTTCTCTCCCCTACAACCCTCCCCTCCTTCTGCCCAGTCATACACACAGAAGTTTCTCATCTACTCTCCTCCTCTAATCCTTCAACTTCCCCCAGTGACCCTATCTCTTGCTCGCCCACCCAAATCCCCTCCCTTACTCTTCTCCTCAATCTCTTGCTCTCTTCCGGCTTTTCCCTTCCCCACAAAATTATGCCTATAGAAAACCTATCATGCTGACCAATATTGTGTCATTGTTTCCTTGTACTCCCTTGTATTTGTATCCATTTCTTGCTTTTATATGTGGATTGTAAATTCTCTGAGGCAAGGACTGTTTTTTGTTTTGTTTTGTGTTTTTAAAGTGCCTAGAACAATGGGGTCCTGGTCCATGACTAAGGCTGATACATGCTATAATAATTTGAATCATCATCATAGCAAATCCCAAAGAGAGACATGGCTTCCTTTGAGTCCACCCTGATTGATCTCTGGCTAGGTCCTTAATATAGTCTGACATTTGCCACCAATACATGGGATACTGGAATGGAACTTTTGCTGGGTTTAATTAGTCATTTTGGCCTCTGCTGAAGAGAAATGTATGGCCATTTCAGTTACAAGAACAATTGACCAGATTATCATAGGGGTCAACTTCAGTATAAACATCCTCATGATGTGACCGTACCAACTCCAGAGAGCAGAATACTTTGAATATCTTAACTCTTTTAAGGATTTGGAAGTGATCAGTGGTCGTAAAACTCCATCATCCTAGTGCATGTTGGGACATCACACCAAGAGGAGATCAGTGACCTTCTGAATCTGA
Organism: Macrochelys suwanniensis; assembly: GCA_033296515.1. NCBI lineage: Eukaryota > Metazoa > Chordata > Testudines > Chelydridae > Macrochelys > Macrochelys suwanniensis. The sequence continues at coordinate 42,123,587 of CM065776.1, forward strand.
ATGTCAGAACCAGCAAAAAAGAACAAGAAGGGGCACAGTCCCCTTTACCTGCTTATTTAAAGCACTCATAACACATTTATAATGTTAGGCTTGCTGTACATCATTTGCAAATAACCTTTAGCATAACTACAATAATATGGTATTGTTGTGAATGCTGCATCTTCAAGTGGCAGGGGACTATTTGGACCAAGCATATCGTAGCTGAGAAAAAAATGATTAAAATGTGTTTGGTTGGTAAATCAATGTATAGGCACCTAAAAAGTGGCCTGATCTTTCAGAAGTGGTGCGCACCCAACAGTCCTAATTGAATTGAGTGAATGCTGGGCATACATGGAACCTTGGAAAATTAGCCACTAATACAAATATAATGAATATATTGCAGTAATGCCAGAATATAATTAATCAAAGCATTGGGGTCTAAACATGGATTTTAGTATTTAAATCTAGACTGTTGGATTTGAAAACGTTGGCTGTTTCTATAATCTCTGTTGATTGTTTTACAACAAAGATCTAATATTCTGGACTCTTGATGATGACATCTAGATGCCGTGGCCTTAATGTATCTTTCCAGCTGTTTAATAGCTAGAAATATTATTTCAGGCGGTAGTGTAACCCATACCCATGCAGTGGTGGCTGGACTACATAGAGGTTGAGCCTGCTACAGCTCTGGCTAATAGAACTGTGTCTCTTAGCTCAGACACTTGAGACTTTTGCTTCTCGAACCAGAGGCTCCATGTTCAGTCCCCACTACTGACTCACCCAGTGGTTACAATGACATACAGACGCTATTCAATTTATTTGTGTGATGTATTTAAAATAAGCTCTTCAGAAAGTTTCTGCAGTTTTATTCAGTAAAATGCATTTTCTAAGTATAATGTAAAGTGCTGACAAACATTAGCTGAGCTGCTAAAGATGTGTAATAAAATGGCTTTTAAAACATTAAACAGAAGAGCAGTTTTTCCGGTTTTAAAAAACTTATTTTCACTAATAGTTTCAATGGAGTATAGGCCTGTGCCTTGCTGAATAAAGGCTTCAATACATAATGAAATAATCGATTTCTCCATCTTTTGGAGCTATTTGTATGTCCCAGGTTATACTTTGGCATGAAAAAGGGGTTGATAAATCAAAACAAATCTGCAGAAAAAGCTTGTTCCGTGTAATTAAGCTGCCAGAGCCATTATTTTTATAAATATACTTAAGATGCAACAATGACAGGACTTGTCATTGTACTTATGTATGAGCAGAGTTAAAAATTGCCTTTTGTAATATGTTCAGGTAGATTGGATGGAATTAGTGAAAATAGATGTTAAAAACTGAAGATTGCTTTTATGTTTAATGTGTTAAAAGCTGTTTTATTACAAGTCTTCAGCAGCTCAGTTGATGTTTGTCAGCGCTCTATATTTAGAAATATGCATTTTACTGAATAAAACTACAAAAACTTGTGTTTTTCAGAAGTCAGTGCAAATAAACAAGGGATCACCTCCTTTTCCATGTCATGCTGCCACAACTGCGGTCAGTAGACGGAATTCCAGTTGTAAAAGGCAGGCAAGATACTCTCAGTCAGGGCTCCAAGCTCTGGAACTAGCTCTTCCTTCCCTTATTTCAAAATAGCCCAAATCCAGTGACTTTCTGAGTCTGCTGGAAAAAGCCTTCTGTTTGATAGGGTGTGACATTATCTGATTAAAATATGACCATATAGATCATTGTTGCAACCACTGTTACATATTTGCAGAAAATCTTGTACAAAGGTTGTCAAGTGAGGTGTCTCTGAAAAGGTTATGATTTGCTGGTTATGATTATGTTGTCTGTATGCATGTATCATTTTTGTATTTGAAGTTATAAGTATTGGCTCTATACCTGTATTTCAAATGTTTGCTCCTGGGGTACTGCCCACAAGGTAGCTAGCCAGCACATAGAATCATAGAATATCAGGGTTGGAAGGGACCTTAGGAGGTCATCCAGTCCAACCCCCTGCTCAGAGCAGGACCAATCCCCAATTTTTGCCCCAGATCCCTAAATGGCCCCCTCAAGGATTGAACTCACAACGCTGGGTTTAGCAGGCCAATGCTCAAACCACTGAGCTATCCCTCCCCCCTTGGAGGCCCTATTCAAATTAAGTGGCTCATTAAGAAACACTTGGTTGACAATGGACCATGGGAGACGCCCATCTACACTGAGTGGACTGTCATGTAAACGTACTGTCTGGAGTGTAGGTAATGGCTTCCTGCAATGACTGAGCGAAATTGGGCGTGAACATGTGACTTGCCCATGTGACTCCAAACTCCATCTTGTTGCTGTAATTTTCCACAGTAAGAACAATGGGATGCCCTCCACATGGCAAAAGCTATAAAAGGCCCTGAAAACACCTCCATTTTGTCTTCAAACCTGCTTCTTACCTCTGAGGAACTTTGCTACAAACTGAAGCTCTGAACAAAGGACTGAATGACCCATCCAAGCTGTGAATGTACTCCAGAGACTTGACTTAAGTCGGAAGTTTATTCCATCACTGCTACAAGCCTGAACCAACAACTTTGCCATTACTGTAAGTAATTGATTCATTTAACCAATTTTAACTCTCATCTTTCTTTCTTTCTTTCTTTCTTTCTATAAACCTTTAGATTTTAGATACTGAAGGATTGGCACCAGCGTGATGGCTAAGATCTAAGTTATATATTGACCTGGGTGTGTGGCTCGTCCTTTGGGATCAGAAGAACCTATTATTTGATGAGACTGGTTGTAAAGAACCACTCATCTCTGAATCCAGTGTTTTTCATGGTGATATAAGAACTGAAATGCCTTTATGTTTTCTTGTTATCCAGTGTGATGAAACAGGAGTTTCCTTTTGTGGCTGGTTTGGTATATCTTATAAAAGAATAACCACCAGTTTTGGGTTGTGTTTGCCCAATTTCTCAGCAGTTCCTCCTGAATTTGGCATCCTCAGTTGTGACCCACTAAGGCACGGTTACATAGTGGTTTTTAGAAAACATAGGGGCTATGCTTCTAAGAGCGAAGAGGTGAAAATGAGTTTTCGTATGAGTTTTCTTGTTGAACTGACCATACTGATTTAATTCTATTAACTATGTTAGGAGACCTAAAGCCTTGGATAGGCATCTTTATAGTTATTTAAATCAAAATAAAAGTCTTGCTGAATTGGGATGAAGTTAGTGTTCTTGTGTCGTTTCTGACTTTAATTTATTTATTTTTGTTCAAGACAAAGTAATTGGATTACCTAATCTAGTCTTCTACTTTAGAAATTGTGTCACTTACTTATTTTTAAATTGTGCCCATGGTTCAGGAAAACTTAAAATCTGAAGCTGAAACCTTCAAGTCACTGTCTGGAATTAAATTTTGTTCTGAGTATTTTCTGTTCTCTAAAAAAAGAATAAAAAAAGTCAGTATTCTGAGGCTTAGAAAGGGTTAGATTGCACTAATATATGCTGTTACATGCCTATTAATTGAAAAATCACTGCAATGCTATATTTACCTTCTTCTGGTTTGTTGTGGCTATATTGTTTCACCTGTCCTTTCAGCTTGTAAACCCTGTGAGCAAAGAATGAGTGTCTCTATTTGCCTAAAATTCTACATAATCTTTGCATCTAACTACTTATTAATTGTTAGGATAACTTGCTAGAATAGACTCTGAAGCACCTGTAAAAGCTTCAAACGCTAGAATCTAGTGGCCCCTTTTAACCTAATATAAATGCCAGTGGGCTAGATTCTGCTCTAAGTTACTATGGTGTAAATCAGGCCTGCACAACATGCGCCCGTGGGGGGGGGGTGAGGAGGTGGGGCTCACTGTGTGGCCCGCAGGGGGTGAGTAGGCAAGCGGCGGGGTAGGGCAAGCCAACGGCTGGCTGGCTGGCAGGGTGGGGTGAAGAGGCCAGTGGCAGGCTGGGGAGTGAGGGTAAGCCAGTGGCAGGGGGCGGGGGCAGCCGCAGAAGGTAAGAGGCCAGCAGCGGGCAGGCAGGTGATCTGGTCACCCTATGCGCGCTGTTTCTTCCCCCCTCTACAGGCTTCCACATCCCAGCGCTGGGGAAGGAGGGGTTGTGTCCGTGGGGTGGACGGCGCTGGGGGGTGGGGGGGGGTTGTTTCGGTGGTGCCGGAGGGTTTCGGCCCTCAGCTGTTTTCTTTGGAGTAATATGGCCCTCGCCGCTTTACGAGTTGTGCAGGCCTGGTGTAAATACAGAGCAACTCAGATTAGAATTGGTTGAATAGTAAAATACTTAGTTACTAATTCACTTAGAATCTGAGCCCTGCTACCTGTGGAGTCTAATTTGTTAAAATCCAGGCAACTATTGAATTTGTGAATCCCTAAAATTTTCAGACAGATCATTCAGAAAGTTCATACTCGAAATTCTTGATTCATTTTGTTGTTCATTAGTCACCATTCGCTGTTTAAAAGAGTTTGGCCAGCTATTTGGGCATCAGAAACAATACTATGAGACTAGGTAGTCAACTATACAACATCAACCAAAACTGGCTAATAGTCTAAGCCTGGGATGTCCAAAGAAGCCTGTATGAGATGGATGCCTTTGGAAATTCCAGGCTAAGTGAACAATCCACAGACCATCCCTATTCTGAAAATTACTTATCCAATGTATTCAGTGAATAAAATAACAAATATATATGAAGAAATTTAGATAAGCTTGTGAATGCTGCATAAATGTACAAAGGGACTACATTTGTAATGAATATTCTTAATTCAAAGATTCCTACTTCCCATTCACACCTGTGTTACTGAGCTGTATTTAGCCTAATAATCATAATTCATCATACAGTAGATGTAACCTTTTAAAAACCTGCATATGCTGTCTGAATATCACAATCATGCTCCTGGAATAATGAGCCTACAATCTAATATGTGAGGCTGTGACTATTCTGGGCTAGAATTAGATTTCAGTGCATGCACTCTTTCAAGTCATATTGTAATGTGCAAAGATCTTTTTGTTACATACACTGTGTAGTACTTCTAATATAGTCTGGGTATATTGAAGTACTTAATATTTTCTTTAAAAGACTGCTTTAAATAAATCTTCCTTTAAAACATCAGCAACAGCCTTTTATTTGAGGCTGCCTTTTTCTTTTGCTAGTCATCCCTTGGATACAGAATTGATCATTTAGATTTTTTTTTTTTTACAAATTGTTTTGTGCCATTTAATGCAGCCTGAACCATTTCCCTCTGAGAATAGTTACCTTTCGAAGGAGAGTCTATGAAGGGGACTTATAAAATAATGGCTTGAATGTTCTCTGCATTTTGCCATTCACTGCCTTTTTAAAAAAAATAGTTTTAATGCTTTAGTACACTCATCTGTCCTCTTACTGCATAGTGGGCCAAGGTATCTTTTGAACACCAAGAAAGTTACTTTTAATAATGGTGGGGAAAATATGTATATACTGTTGTATAATAAATGCATCCTACATATAAAGGCCAATGACAGCTGGGCTGAAGTTAGCACTGTCACAGATTATCTTAACTTCACTAAGAATGAATTGGACCCCAGCATAGAGTAAGCATAAAGGACGTATCAGGGATTGGGAAATATAAGGACCAAATTTTGCTCTGACATTGGTGTAAATGATAACAAAAAGTGCAAAGCTAAGGCGAAACAAACCCTCATTCTTTTATATGTTCAACAGATTTGTTGTACTATTTGAATGGGCAAGAATGGTTTTCTAATTCCCAGACATTTCTTACCTTTGGATTCACATTTGTCTCAAGGCAGCTGATACTGTATGGCCAAAAAAGAGCATGTGCCTTATTCTTAATGTACAGGGCACATTTCTTGGCCATTTCACAGGCACGTTAGACTAGCATTTTTCCATACTCACCTTAATCTAATTCTAGTAAATCACCTCCAACGCGTTACAAACCTTCTTCAGAGATCACCATGCGAAGATATATCTGGCCTACTTTCTTGTGGTATTTTAGATGACTTTGGAACAGAAAGGATACTTGTTGATGCACTGAGGGCCAAAATCCAGAAGTTTGGATTCAGCCAAACATAATCTATACTGCCCTAGTTCATTCAGTTCAATTTCAGGCCTTGATTTTTGCCCCTTTTTTCCCTCTGTTTCTATTGACTTTTGCCCTTTACATGAAGATCCTAAAATACCCTATGATGTTTTTCCTTAAAATGTCCTTCTCAGATCTGCACTCATGGACCCTGATTTTAAAAAAGAACTGAAGATACATGCTCAGCTTTAAGTGTTTCAGTTAGTCCCTGGCTATTCATCACATGCACAAAATTAGCAAGTGGGTGAAGAGTCTAAAATTCCTAGTCTCCGAAATTTAGTTACCCTTTTAAGGAAAGTATTAAAACCTAGGAATTTACTAGGCTTATCAAAAATTTTCTATCAAACTGTTTTGCTACAGAAAATTGGGTAGTCCAACAAACAAATGTTCACAATGCCTGTTTTTCGTGTGTGTGTGTGTGTGTATATGTATGAGGGAGAAAGAGAGAGAGTATGAGCAAAAAAACAAAAAAAACCCCGATAACAATAACAAGAAACTTTTTGTTCAAAAATTTTTTGGCTGCCAAGCCCCCGCCACTCTATTTTCTGGCATTCACTGTTTTGATGAAAGATTGAAATTTCCCAATGGGGTTGAGAGGAACCAATTTCCCAGCCTGCTCTAGTATTTACACTTTTTCTGCTTTGTCAGTTGTAAAGACGAAGCCATAGTGTACACAGAGAGAGAGAAGGATCTACAGCTAGCTTCACAGTAAGCTGAGTCACAATGCTGTCATTCACAGCAGCATAGGCTTTGAGACACTGGTCTTTTCATCCTCTGTGGTTTTCATGAATAAATTACTAAAAAAAAAAGTGAAATGGTGAAAAGGTCTTTTTGTGCTCTGTAATTATCTCATTGGATTTAATCGGAAAAGGTACTGACTAAAATGCTTAATGCAAAGAAGTAGAAAATATTAAAACTTATGTTCATTTTTAAAACAATCTGTTTTCTGATACTTACAATAATGAAACATGTTTATAATACAATGTGTATTGACCATGCCCGTGTATCTGTTTGGGCCATAAAAATCATTATTCTACTTAACACTAGCAGATTTAGGAAGTTATACCCCTGTGAATAGTAATTTACCCCAAAATAAAATAATCTAAACATAAAAACATAATTAACTGGTGACCAGGAGAGGGTAATCCTTATGTAAGTTCTGTCTAGTTGGTGATTTGGTTCACCCACTCCAGATTTGGGTTTCTTCAGCAGTGGGTTGGCTCCATATTGGCAACTTTCTGAAGGCAGGATAACCCAAGCTCTTCCATCTTATGGGCTTGACTGTGCAGTCCTTACAATGATAAAAGGGACTTTCAATATTGTTTAGCACTGTAGAATCAGCTCTCATGTGTATAATACTAATTGTCCTATTTCAATCATGCTGAAACATTCTTGTCTTCAATCAACCAAAGAGATTGGTAGTACAGAAGGCCACCATTAGGTGACATTTGACAGGGGAGAATAGCTGACTATTGTAGCTAAGATGCTGAGGAGATGGTATAGCTTAAGTAATTTAGCTCATTAAATTCCTGAACCAAATGGACAGTGGAGACTAACTTCTACCAAGGGTCTGTTGGTTGAGGCGCGGGGTTCTTCAGGAAGATCTACAGGCCACTGTGACGGTGTTCCCCATAAAACTTTATGGGGAGATGCTTATAAATGTATATATGTAACTAGAATATGTTTTATGCTACATGTGCCATGTAACATATCTCTGTGAAAGTTATGACCTACTGAATTTATTCCTCCTGTTTGTAGGCATGTATCATTGTTGTGGTTGAAGTTATGAACATTGGTTTTATATTTGCTGGTTTTATGCATAGCTTTTGTAAGAACAATGGACCAGGTCCAGAGGAAGGAATGTGCAAGTTAAGGACAAGTACTTAACAGACAAAAGAAGGTGCAGACCCCAATCCACATTGGGGCCCCAGTCAAGGATGCAACTGGTTAGACTGGTTAGGGCGCATGGACAGGTGACTTGCCCATGTGATCCCAACACTCCAGGGCAACTGGATCCTACGCAGGGAGAGGAAGAAAGGCTATAAAAGCCCTTGCAAGACCCTTCCATTTTGTCTTCAGCTGACTAAAGGGAGAGGCTCTCCACCCCGCCAAGGACGTTCCTGAGGGGAACTGAACAAAGGACAAAGACACTAGGGGGTGTGAGCGACTGCTGGACCCAGGCTAATTCTACAGCCTGTAAAAAGGAAAATATCCAAATCTGGTGAGGCTTTTATCTGTGTTAACTTTGAATAGACATAGACGTGCGTGTTTTATTTTATTTTACTAAGTAATTCGCTTTGTTCTGTCTGTCACTACTTGAACTCACTTAAATCCTATTTTCTGTACTTATTAAAATCACGTTTTACTTATTAAGTTTCCTTGAGTACGAGTTGGTACCTGGGGAAAGCGAACAGTTGTGCATATCTTTCTATCTTTGAAATAGAAGGCGAACTATTTATGAGTTTACCCTGTATAAGCCTTATGCAGGGTAAAACGGATGTATTAAGGGTTTGAACCTCCTTGGAGTTGAGCAGCTGGGTGTCAAAGGCAAGAGCACTTCCAGGGGCCTTACAGTGGTGAGTGGACTTGGTTCGGACCTGGGTCTGTGTTTGCAGCAGATCAGTGGAATCTGGCTCAAAACAGACAGGATTCGGGAGTCCCAAGCTGGAAAAGGCCTGGAAGCAGGGGCAGAAGTAGCCTTGGCATACCAGGTGGCAGCACCAAGCAGGTCTCTGTGGCCCCAACCCGTCACAGCCACATTTTTAGAAAGACTGCAATCTGGGCTCCATTTGTACATGAACAGGCTTGCCCATCAAATTGCCTGTATAGTTATTATGCACTAAGGCTTGTGTATGTAGATGACAGAATTGACATATGAAAAATATGCTTGGGTGCACAAGTGAGAGAGTGCAAAGAAATCTATGTGTGGCAGTTACCACACCTGTAAGTTGTACATGCACAAATGGAGATGTTTGAAAACTGTGGTTCTCTATGGTGTATGCATGACTCCCACTTAATGTGGTAGTCTGTGCTGAGTCTCACAGACTGATAGCCACAGGCTTTTTTTAATGGAGGCTTCATGGAGATTGCATTAGACAGAGTATTTGTATAAATATGAGCATTTATGTGGTCTTTTGCTTTAATGAAATTGTAACCTGTTCCACCAGAGCCACTACATACATCTGGAAGCAGGACACAGTGACATAATTGTTTTACCAAACATCATAATGCTGTTTATTATGTTGTGGTAATTTATTATTTGTATTACCATTGCTCCTAGGAGCCATAGTAATAGACAAGGACCCCATTGTGCTACGTGCCGTACAAACACAGAATAAAAAGATGGTTCCTATCCCGAAGAGTTTACAATCTAAATATAAAGCAAGAGACAACAGTTGGATACAGACACAAAGAAATACAAGCAAACATTGAGACAATACTGATTGGCATTATAGGCACCGGTCTTGGCTCACCAATGGCCTAATCACTGTCAAGTTTTTCATAAAAATAACCATTGATGTTTTTTCATAGGCATCACTGCAAAGGAGAGTTTTAAGGAGGGTAATAAGGTAGCACTGTAGATATTTATGGGCAAATTCTTCCAAGCATGCGTGACAACATGGGAGAAAGTATAAAGGTGCTTGTTTATAACATTTAACAAGTGGACGATTTGAGATTATTCTACTGTTGACATGATGACAAAGACAATGCACTTCAAGAAGGCAAACTTTAGCAAACTCAGAGAATTGGTAGGTAAGATCCCATGGGAAGCAAGTCTAAGGGAAGAAAGAGTTCACAAGAGTTGGCAGTTTTAAAAAGAGACATTATTAAGGGCACAAGAGCAAACTGTTCAGGTGCATGGAAAAGATATGAAGTTTGATAAGAGACAACTCTGGCTTTATCAGGTGATCTTCAACAACCTAAAGCTCAAAAAAGGGTCATACAAAAACAGGAAACTAGGATTGCAAAGGATGAATATAAAAAAACAACACAAGCGGGACAAAATTAGAAAGGCCAAGGCCCAAACGAGATTAAACTAGCTAGGGACATAAAGAGTAAAAAGAAATATTTTACAAATACAATGGAAGCAAGAGGAAGACCAATAAAAGGGTAAGCCCATTACTCAATGAGAAGGAAAAGACTATAACAGAAAACGCAGCAATGACAAAAGTGTTAAATGTCTTTTTTTATTTCAGTTTTCACCAGTAAGGTTAGCAGTGATTGGGCAACTGACATAGTGAACATCAATGTAAATGGAGTAAGATCTGAGGCTAAAGTTGGGATACAATGAGTTAAGAATTACTTAGAGAAGTTAGATGTCTTCAGATTGGTAGGACCTGACAAAATATGTCCTAGAATACTTAAAGAACTGGCTGAAAAGGTCACTGAGCTATTAGCAATAATCTTTGAGAACTTGTAGAGAATGGGAGAGATCCCAGAGGACTGGAAAAGGGGCAAATATGGTATCTAACTACAAAAAGGCAAATAAGGAGAACCCAGGGAACTACAGACCAGTCAGCTTAATTTCAGTACCTGGAAAGATAATGGAACAAATAAACAATCAGTTTGTAAACACCTTGAAGATAAAATAAGTAATAGTCAACATGGATTTGTTAAGAACAACCATGTCACACTATACTAATATTCTTCTTTGACAGGCCAAAAAGCCTTGGGAGGATGGGGGGAAGCAGTAGATGTGACATATCTTGACTTTAGTAAGGCTTTTGATACTGTGTCATATGACCGTCTCCTAAGCAAACTAGACAAACTAGATGAACTTTCTCTAAGATGAGTGTACAACTGTTTGAAAAACCATACTCAGTGAGTCATTATCAATGGTACACTGTAAAGCTGGAAGGGCATATTGAGTGGGGTCCTGCTGGGATCTGTCCTGGGTTCTGTTTTAGTCAATATTTTCATAAATAATTTGGATAATGGCAAAGAGAGTACACTTATAAAGTTTCTAGATGATACCTAGCCAGGAGGGGTTGAAAGTGCTTTGGAGAACAGGATTAGAATTCAAACTGATCTTGAAAAACTGGAGAGATGGTCTGAAATAAATAGGATGAAATTCAATAAAGACAAATGCAAAGTACTACACTTAGGAAGGAATAATCAGTTTCACACAGACAAAATGGGAAATGACTGCTTAGGAAGAAGTACCGCAAAAAAGAGTCCGGGAGTTAAAGTGGATCAAAATTAAATATGAGCCAACAATGTAATACTGTTGCAAAAAAGCAAATATCATTCTGGGATATATTAGTGGGAGTGCTGTAAAAAGACACAAGAAGTCATTTCCCCCCTCTACTCAGCACTGATAAGGCCTGGAATACTGTATCCAGTTCTGGGCACCACACTTTGGGAAAGATGTGGACAAATTAAATAAAGTCTTTGAGTATGTAAAAGGTTCTTATAAAGAGGAGGGTAATAAATTGTTCTCCTTACCCACTGAGTACAGGGCAAGAAGTAATGGGCTTACATTACAGCAAGGCTAAACATTTGGAAAAACTTCCTCACTCTAAGAGTAGTTAAGCACTGGAATAAATTACCGAGGGAGGTTGTGGAATCTCCATCACTGGAGGTATTTAAAACCAAGTTAGACAAACACCTGTCAGGGATGATCTAGTAAATACTTAGTCCTGCCTCGATGCAGGGGACTGGATGAGATGATCTATCAAGGTTCCTCCCAGTCCCATATTTCTATGATTCTTCCATTCCATGAGTCAGTCAAAGGCAGGAGTCAGCATCTCTATAGTGCATGAGAGATGACAGAATCTTGAACTGAGATCCTTAAAGGTATTTAGGAGCAAACTCCCATTGAAATAAATGGGAGTTAGGCTTCTAAATATCTTTGAGAATCTGGTCTTGGGTTTTCAAAGTAAACACGGAGAACTGACAGCAGCATTCATAAATTAAAGATTACTTTAATCTCCAGTGACAGATTTATGAAATAATGCTCTAAATTCTGCTTCATGCAAACTGAGTTTATTTTATAGACATAAGCAATTTAAGAAAACCCATAGATTGCTTTGGCCACTGAAGATTATAAATGATCCCTAACTAAATTTTGTCAGTACAGTATGTTGAGCTATTTGGATAAAACATGCTTTTGACATTTATTACGGAATGATCCCTGCCCTTAGATTTCTACTCACAGAAATGGAGCATGGGACAAATCATTAAGGGAGAGTAATCCTTCTGTTGACATAAATAGTATTAGTTAAAGCTGAAGAAATTAGTCTGCCTTTTTCTGAGTTCACTATAGTGACGTAATCTGACAGCAATATACAGCAGTAAAGATGGCAAATATCCCAAATGTCAAAATACATAGTTTAGGTTAAACAAAGATACTATATACAACTAAACATATATTTTTACAAAGGTGATGAAAGAATCCTCCTGGAGTAGACACAAGAATTACCTTGCTTAACTCAATAAATAGCCATTTCCTTAATGCATATCTAGCCCAACATCTCTTCCTCAGTCAAAACTTTTGGGAGTTTGTGCTTTCTGCAGAAAGCTATTTCTGGATCTGTTAGCCAGGTTATTGACAAAAGAATGTTAAGGTTGCTTGGTTTCTGCTCAGAAGTTGGGAAATGACCGTTTATATTTACAGGCTTAACTTTGCCATATTGTACATGTGCATTACCCTAAATTAAAGTCTAATGACGTTAGTACACATTATTTGAGAATTTATAACTTTTTTTACGATCTCAGATATACCAGTAACATATTTTAGTAGTGTGTACTGCTGTGTGTATGCCAAACAGTCCACAGGTGTACCTACTTTGGGGACTTGCTCCATTGCAATATGCACTGATGCCAGTGAACCAGTGCTAGCTCCAGTGGTGCAATGCGTCCACAGAAGGCATGCTGTTCTGGATACATGCCATGCACTGCATCCACACAGCACTGAAAACATTGCAGGCCTGTGGATGTTTGCACTTACCTCACAATGCATGGAACAGTTGTCTGAAGCAGATGCATAGCACCTGTAGTATTTAGCGCACACTTGTATATGTCCATATGTTTTGATTTGAGCCAATGCCTGTTACAGGGTCGGATCCTCTCACCAGCAATGAGGGTAGCTCGTACAGAAAAACAAACAAGAGTTCTTTCCCCTTGCCCAGATTTAAAGTATTTTTTAAAAGTACCTGCACTAGGGTTGCCAACTTTCTAATTGCACAAACTGAACATCCCTGCCCCACCCCCTTCCCCGTCCCTTCCCTGAGGTCCTGCCCCTGCCTCCCCCCTTCTCCGACACCCCATCCCCTGTTCGCTCTATCCCCCCTCCCTCCATTGCTCGCTCTCTCCCACCCTCACTCAGTTTCACCGGGCTGGGGTAGGGGGTTGTGGTGTGGGAGGGTGGTGAAGGCTCTGGCTGGGGCCGGGGATGAGGGATTTGGGGTGCAGGAGAGAGCTCTGCACTGGGGCAGGGGGTTAGGATGCGGGGAGGGTATGGGCTCTGGACTGGGGGTATAGGCTCCAGCGGGGCCAGAAATGAGGGATTCAGGGTGTGGGAGAGGGCTCCGGGCTGGGGCAGGGGGGTTGGGAGGTGTGGGTTGGGGGTGAGGGCTCCAGCTGGGGATGTGGGCACTGGGGTGGGGCTGAGGATGAGGGGTTTGGGGTGCAGGAGGGGGCTCAGGGCTGAGGCAGGGGGTTGAGGTGTTGGGGGGGTGCAGGATGCAGGCTACGGGAGGGAGTGTGGGTGCAGAGGGGACTCTGGGCTGGGGCACAGGGTTGGGGGTGGGATGTGGTTCAGGGTGCAGGGTCCCGGCAGCCCTTACCGTGGCTTCCAGGAAGTGGCCGCCAGGTCCCTGCAGCCCCTAGGCCCATGAGCAGCCAGGGAGGCTCAACGCGCTGCCCTAGCACCCGCAGGCGCTGCCCCCACAGCTTCCATTGGTCACAACACTGCTTTTTGGCCTGGTTTCCTACCTTGGAGACCTGGTGAGAAAACTGGGTTGTGGTTCTACTTGATTGGCCCTGACCAGCTTTTTTGGGGGGGCCCCTCTGGGAAACCCAACAAATAGCTACCTCATCACAGAATGCTTTGAATGACTCCATCCTGTGTGCTGAGCTTTGCGTGCATCAAGAGACGGGTTACATCCTGCTATGCAGATTCCAGAGCAGGTAAATCTATGAAGAGCACATCAACTTTGGAGGTGCTCTAGGAAGTGTGGAGCTTCATTTTATGATTTTTCATTAACTACTTCCATAACTTTTTGTGTTCTCACTTTATTATTGTCTTGCTTTGTCACTGAGCTGCTGATTTCTGTCTTCTTGTGTTTCCTGTTTGGAGCCAGAGGTATGAGTGGTCTGGGCCAAGGACTGGATGGAGGACATCCCGCTGGGTCTCCCTACACTCGTCTGTATATGGAATAGCACAATCCTTGACTGGGCTCCTAGGTGCTGCCATAATATGGATACATGATTATAACTTACTCTGTTGCTAACAAAAGAGACAGCTGCCGACCAGTTGCCCAGTGCACACATGCATGCAGGCAGGGCCGGTGCAAGGAAGTTTCTCGCCATAGGTGAAACTTCCTTGCACCAGCCCTGCACACCCCCCGCCCCCAGCCAGTTCCCCCGCCCACGGGAGCTCATCTCCCCCCGCCTGCGAGCCGCGGGAGCTGAGCATGGAGCCGGGAGGCAGGCGGGCAGCTGGCCGCGGCTGCCTCCCGGCTCCATGCTCAGCGGCTGAGCGTGGAGCTGGGAGGCAGGAGGCAGCCACCTGCTGCCCCCCAAATCCTGGCACCCTAGGCGAACGCCTAGGGTCGCCTAGTGCTAGAGCCAGCCCTGAATGCAGGGAAACTTTCCCAGGCTCATGATATGGCCCAATCAAATCCACTTTTCACTAGAAATTTCTGCCCCTTCTCAATGCACTGTTTCTCTCTCAAATTAAAATTTTGGTGCTAGAGCTGCTTTTTTGTCAAGCAGGAATGCATGCAATGTTCATCCTTCGACTATCCCATCTTCACATAAGAGTCTACCAAAGCCTCCTTAATTCTGTACACATTTATTCTTCATATTTTAACTGGATAGAACTGATGACAAAGAGCTAAAAAATTATGTGGTTATCTCTGAGTCCTCTAATTGTTCATTTTTATTATACTCTCCAGTGACTGGCTTGGTTTGTGTGTATGGTGAACGGGCATCTTTATTAATAACCATCTACTGTACTTGTGCAATTACTGAGTAAGAAATTACTATGGTATTAATATCACACATGATCTTCTCCAGGCAGAAGGTATTTGGTGGCTGTTTTCTAATTTTAATTAGGATGGCGTTATCATAATTAAATAAGGTGGAATTATTCCTAGAATTGGCTCCGTTTCAGAAGAAAAATATACCTGTGTAGTGCTCATCTTTATTAGTGCAGTGTCTATTAAGCCTTAAAAATACTCCTGTGTACAGAGTACAACCACTTAATGTAACAAGCTCATTATAAATCGTAAATAAATCCAGACCTACTGTATAACACCACTTTACAGTGAATTCAAGTGAAACAAGAATCTAATATTGTAAGTCAAACAATTGCTGTATTGCCTAGCATAATGGGGTCCTGTCTGTGGCTAGGGCTTCCTAAGCAAATATCATTCTGTAAGTATAGATAACTTATATATTACCATAGTGCCTGGAAGTTGTTATAGAATAACTTCAGAATATGTGCAAAGGTAAAACTTTAGCGATACATACTTGGTTTTGTGCTAAAATGTCTGGTTTATCCTCACTAAAGACATATAAGCTTTTTTTTTTTAAAGAGCTGTGCTCTTGGAACAATATTCAACAAATATCTCCTAGAAAGAGTTGGAGACTCTCTAATTATTTTAAGGTTGGCCTTCAAAGAGTGCTTTAGGATTTTTTTTACTTTCAGTGGGTCAATGGTCAATGCTGTAGTTCCCCGGCACATTTCACTGGAAATGTAAGTGCAGTTTATGAAGGCAGTGAGTTATACATAATAGGTTTATGAGAGGGCAGTACTGGGAGGTCTACATAATGTTTTTCTAGCTGCTTTCAGCTATAATTTTGTGACCCACAGGTTTTATGCCTGTTCTGCATTTTTCTTCTTCACCTTGTGCTCATTCTGCTTTTATACTTCGTTCATCTTCTTATGTCTTCTGCTTAATCAGCAAATAATTTAAGCTATCATTAAAACAATTTAATTTTAATATTTGGTTTAAGATTTCAGACTCAGAATTCTAAATGGTGTACTTTCAAAGAATTTTTTTTTAAACCAATATCCTTCCTGAATCACTTTAAACATTGATTTACCGCTGCCCCTCTATTTAGTTTGCAGAATGGTCATATTTGCTAGAGAATGAGCCAAATTCTGCCATCGCTTACATTGACTCAGTGGTGTTTCTTCAGGGTACTCGACAGCAGAGTTCAATCCTAAATACCCACACTTTGTTATCCAGGTAACTGGAAGGTTGTAACTGGTGTTTAACATTTTTTCAGTGATACTTTAATACAAAGAGGTTGAAATCTTTGAATACTGTGTGGTGAGAGGTGGCAGAGCCATACCTCTGTCACCATGAGATGTACCGAGCTGTACTTGGGGGTGATGGGCTGTTGGGACTTGAAAGAGAGACTGGTAGGATTGTACTGAGTAACTGTAGTATAGTTGTGGAACTGTTGTAACAAATTAACCCCACAAAGGGCTATTTATACTGGGAAAGCTTGTGTGGAGTTATTGGGGGGCTCTGGAATAAAGGGGAAATGGAGACATGTGAACTAATCATGCCGTGGCTTGCCTCAGGAGGGCACCTCAGGAAGGGGCCATCTTCTCACACTGAGCGAAAATGCTTAGCAGGATTTAGGAAAAGATTGCATATTTATGTGGGCAATAAGGACTGTTAGAGTGCTTTTCCCTCACTCTCTCCCCTGGTTCTTGTCATGCAGACAGAAACCAGAAGACCAGAAGTCCGAAGTGCAGGCAATGTGATATTTATTGGGGTTAGTTTCCAGCAAGCGTGTCCCATAACCCTGACGCCACTGTGCCTTGTTTCCCAGTGTCCCATCCCCCTACTCGTTAGCAGGTATAATTATACCTGAAATGCACACCCACAGTCCCACCCCTTACAATTTATGGTCATGTTCTGTTTTGGGGGGTTGCAAGTCTGGGGTCTTCATCCCACCTCTTTTATACCCCATGGCAGGGGTAAGAAGTGAGACTGTGCTACAGACAGGGGCAGGCATTTCTCTGGCCTGTTAGTGTTTTACCTTCCCCCCCAATTCCCCCTTGCCCCTCCCAACTGTTTGCTTGACCTTGCCTTGAGATAGGAGTTGAGGCAAGTCTTAAAGTGTGTGCTCATATATTAAACTCCCACCATGACCCGTAACATTTTACCTGCTCTTATCTGTTCCCATTATACTAACAAACCCATCTGGCTAGGCATAAGCAACATACACAATGTCTTTGTCCTTTGTTTACACATATTAGTAAGCATGTATGTGTATCAAAAAATCAAACAGGCAAGCAAAACATAAAATACTATCTCAGGCAAAAATACAGGCCTGAATCCTACATTGGCACTAGCACTTCTAACAAGGACATTGATAGTGGCATTAGGCAGGATATAAATACATTATAAGGGTTTGTCTGAACACACAAGTTGTACTGCTTTAAGTACACCAGTGTAATTAAAATGGTACGACTCCCCCCTCAGCCAGCGTGGATGAAGTTTTATTGTTATAAAAATGTTTACACTGGTATAGCTATTTCCATATGGAAAGGGGAGTACGTTATACCAATATAAGGCAACTTTTTAGCAGTGTAATTGCATCCATGCTAGGAGTTGTACTAGTACAACTATTTTGATTTTTTTTTTTTAAATTGCACTCCTAACTGAAATAGTACAAAATTGATGTGTAGCTCAGGCGTAAAGAAAGATTAACCATGTAAACTGATCACTAACTGGCCTTTAATGCATCTGGTATTGGTCCCCGCCAGTGACAGGATACCAAACCAGAAGGATCAGTGGTCTGGGCCAGTATAGCAATTCCTATATTCCTGCAGTATATTCCTATATTAGTGTGGGGCAGGTGAGCAGTTTGGGGCACAACTAAGGGCTTTCACCAAGGGAAGACAGTTTTATCTTTATATCTGATGTTTATAATGATGGCACTTGTAATAGTTTGTGCTGACTCAATGCGTCTCCAGGACATCTCTAAGGTATTTTGACCTCCCACCCCAATAAGCTATCCTCTAAATTGTGCATGCTAGCTCTGAGACCCCCCACGGAGTGATGGATAAAAGCTGCTTGCCTTTCTGCCAACAGAGAAATACAACAGCCTGGAGTCTGCAGGCACCAGGTAGTCAACCAAATCCATGCAGTAGAGATTAGTATACACTGTATTAATTCAGAATATATTATAATTAATACACAAAAACACATGGGTGGTGGAGCGTATTAAAGTTGGTCTGTACAAACTCCCGGCCACTGTAAACAGACATTCTCATTTGGGTGTCTCTGGAAAGCCACACTCACTGAAGTTTGGGGAAGGATGTGCTGGAAGCCTGGACCCCCTCCTAGGCTGTGGTGTGTTGTTTCTGGTGTGTAGTGTTTGTTTTAGGGGCACAAGACGTGTCTCCAGATGAACGAGTAGCGTTAAATATCTTTAGATGCCTAGTTTTATTTCCTTACTTTAGTGGGTTTGTGCTAGGTTATATAGAAACCGCCCTTAACACTCATATAACACATTGTTTTCATGAATTCATTTCCCAGTGTTTAGGTTACAAAAGGATCTCTAGCCTAGCAATGGCCGCATTTACAAGCACCAGACTTTCTGAAGTTGATGGACTGTTGGGACTCGGAGCTCCTTGATGGACCAGCTGACTCAAGAGCTTCACTTTCAGGAAGGGGCACTTTCATGAAGCTCACTTTTTCATAGAACTGTAGAAATGTCAGGCTGGAAGGGACCTCAAAGTCATCTGAGTCAGGACCAAGTAAACCTAGACCATCCTGGACAGGCATTTGTCCAACCTGTTCTTAAAAACCTCCAATGATGGGGATTCTACAACCTCCCTCATAAGACTATTCCAAACTTAACTATTCTTATAGCTAGAAAGCTTTTTCCTATCATCTAACCTAAATCTCCCCTGCTGCAGATAAAGCCTATTACTACTTTCCCTATTTCAGTGGACATGGAGAACAATTGATCACAGTTCTTTTTATAACAGCCCTTAACATATGAAAGTAGCTGCTATTTTGTCAAAGATCTTCCTCTACAACATATTGCATATGCTGCTGGAGTAATAAAACATGTTCCCTTCCACCATGTTAGTTTCCAGTTTCAGATGGAGGGCACACCTTATAGGGGTTTGCGACAACAGGCAGTGTTGGGCTGCTCTTCTAAATGGCTCCCTGCACAAAGAACAGGATTCTGCTCTGAGTTGGCTGGGCTTTTTTGTGAAGATCCTAATTAGAGCTGGTTCAGAAACAATAATTCTAATCTTCATCCACTGTCAAGGTTTCAGCATTTGGCTTTGTTCCACATTGTGAACGACGCACAGAGATCCTGCTTTTGACAAAGCTGTTTTGTCAAATATCTCCTTTGTAGCAACACACAAGCCCCTCGACTAGTTAAATCCATTCCCCATACATCATGATAGCCCTAAATTTTGGATCCAGGGACCATTACTAGGGGACATACAACAAAAGGCAGACTTATATCCCTGTCCTAAGCAATTTTAAAAGGCTTCTGCCTACTGCTTTGTAGAACAGAAGTAGCCAATATTGAAATATTTTCCTTCTGTTAACTGCAGTGCATAAAATTCAGATATGATGAGTAATGCATTTTTGTTAATTAAAAAAATTGTCTGACCGCCTCCCCCTCAGAGAGACCTATTTCTCATAGGTAGGATTGTTTTGACTTGCCACAGTTTATGGCTTTTAAGCTAGAGGGGCCTGAAAAGTCAGGAGTCTTGGATGTGAACTTTTTTGGCCAGTTTGTAACTTCTTAGAACTCGAAAGCTCATAGATTTACTTAAATATGAAAAGATTTACTCAGATTAAGTGCTGAAAGGTATTGGTAGATACACTGTGTGTCATATAAAAAACAGAGGCTTTAAGTGTTAAATAGGACCCAACCTTAACTTCGGGTCCACAATGGCTCTAGTGTAGTAATCTAGAAGGTGAATCATACAGAAATACAGTTGGGCAGAGAAAGATATTCCCTTTCACAGAAGAATGCAATATTTTGAAATGTATTTTTATTCAACTGATTCATTGGAGCAAAACCCAAGATTTGAAATTCTTCCTGAAAGGGAATGGAGCCCCAGCTTCACGGCAATCTGTCTGGGACCCCAGGGCTTCTAAGGTTCATGGTTCCAGGTTGGAGGCAGTCAGCCAGGCAGGCTGCCAAGGAGCTGGGTGGGAAAGCTGGCAGCAAACTTGATTGACAGGGTTCTGAAGGACCTCTGCCTGGCTGCTGGAGTAACTTAGTCAAAATCAAACTGTCTCCGCAAATCTGTTAGATTTCAACAAATGGGTTAATTCTGAAAACGTGTTTCATCCGAATTTTTCCAACCACCTCTATACATTAGGTTTTTATATTTACACAGAAGATATGCTGGGGCACAGGAGAGTTATTGTTACTACCACTGCTGCATGCTGGTATGTCCAAGGCAAAATGGCTAATACTGACTGGAAATATTTCAATTTAATTCTAGCCACTTGTTAAATTCTTTGATCAATTTACTCTACTTACCGTATATACTTGTTCATAAGCCTAATTTTTTTAGTAAAAAAGGGAAGCATCAGAAAAGGGGATCGGCTTATGAACGGGTATAGAGAGGGGGAGAGGTGGCAGCCCCTCCCACAACAGAGGGGGCAAGGAGAGGCAGCACAGCCAGAAGGGAAGAGGGGAGGCCAGAGTCTCTCCGCTTCTGGCCATGCTGCTCTCCCCCCAGCCTCCGAAGCAGCTGCATCTCCAGGGCTGGCACGCTGCAGCCACGCCGCCTGTCCCCATCCGCTGGAGCACGCTGCGGCCGCGCCGCCTGGCCCCACCCGCTGGAGCACGCTGTGGCTGTGCCGCTCGGTCTGGCCCACTGGAGCACACTGCGGCCATACCGCCCAGCCTGCCTGAGCAGCTCTGGCCAGGCCAGAGACATCCTCCCCTGGCCCACTCCAGTTAAGGTGGGAAGGAATGGGATGGGGAGAGTGTAGGGGTCCCGGGCTCGGGGTGGGGTCATGTGGGGGTGGTCACAGGGGTTACTTCCCTGACCCCCAGCTTCCCCAAAAAAATTTCCCCACCAGTTGCTGTCCCAGCCTGTCAGGGTAAGCAGCTGGCGGGCTGGGACATTTTGTTTACTTAGGTTTACTTCCGAGCCTGTGGACACTCAAGGTAAACAAATCATCTTGGCCCTCCAGTGGCTTATCCTGATGGCCCAGGAGCCAAAGTTTGCCGACCCCTAAATTATAGGGTCATCTTATGAATGGGTCATAAAATTTTTCCATTTTTACTTATCCATCTTGGGGAGGGGGGTCGGCTTATAAACAAACCAGCTTATGATAGAATATATACGGTATATTCCCACACCAGGTGACTTTTTTGTCTGGCAGTGTAATCAGAGGCAATTTATGCTTAATTCAATTTCTAATAATGTACTGGAAATGAGAGGTAATATGGATCTGACAGCAGCTCTGTAGCTGAAATCATATTTGGCATCCAATCTATGTATACTTTTGAAAGGCCTGTAGGATCGATCATCATCATCCCAGGGACAATGAGACTTATTTTAAGACCATTGACTCAAATTCATCCTCATTTGTGAAGAATTGCAGTGCTAGATCTTTGATTTAGGTATTGCCTGCAATCACTACAGGGTTCTACCTTGCATCTTCACTGCTCTTTTGCATTTTCTTGATATTGTATGTAGTTTCTTATCACATAATGAAGTGTATCTCTGCATTGTACAGAACCATCATAGTGCACACTCCAGTTTTGGCTGTTGAGCAGATGAACCTTTCACTAGCGCATAGAATTTTGTAACCTCAGAGTCCCCCAGTTCTGGCTCTGCATCAAATAGCTCCTGCTCCATTTAGTTTGCCTTGTGGACACTTTCATTTTTATTTGCAATAAATCTGATGAAAAAACCTAAGACATCATGGGGCCAGGAAAGCAGGGCACAAGGTTTCCAAAAATGAAGCAGAGGTATAACCAAACATTGTAATCTGGTCATGCTGCTTGACAGATTTATTTTGGATGGAACTCTGTTTCAGAGGAATGGGAGGTCACATATGACTGCTAAATCAGTTTACCATATTGTAAAATTGTGTAGCTTAGGGCTTCTCTGCATGGTGTGAATTCTAGTGTGCACTACTAAGGCCTGGTCTACACTACAAATTTTGGTCAATGTAAGCTGCCTTGCATTGACCGAGTTGTAAATGTATCTACACTTAAATTTGTCTCCCACCGATGTAATCTCCCATTATGCCAGCATAGTAACACCACCCTCCCATCTGACGTTGAACCATTGTCAATATATTGAGGTTGACGCAGCATTTAGGTAGACACTGCTTTACCTATGTTGACCCTAACAGTCCTCCAGCAGCTGTCTCACAATGCCTGACACTCACTGCTCTGGTCACAATTGTGAACTTTGCTGTCCAGGGATCATGGAGACGGGAAGGCCCCCCTTTAAAACTGTGAATTTTGGAATGTCTTTTCATGATTGTCTAGCTCGGCAAGAACACCTAGCATCTCTCCACTGTTACATGCAGCTTCCCAGCTGACCATGCCAGGTACATGTTCCAGATGTGCTCTGGAGTAGACAGGAGATATTGGATCTCCAGGGCCTGTGGGAAGAAGAGGCTGTGAAAGAACACCTATGGACTAGCTGTAGAAACATGGACATCTACAGATTTCATGGGGGATGCCGGAGAATGGGTGCAACAGGGATCAGCAGCAGTGCTGTGTGAAAGAGAAGGAACTGCAGCAGACATATCAGAAGGCCAGGGAGGCCAGTATCAAGCTGCAGACCTGCCACTTTTCCAAAGAGCTGCATGCCATACTTGGTGGAGACCCCACCTTGGATACCTCAGAGGAACCCAAGTCGCAGGTCCCTGGCATGAACAGCAAGGACAAAGAGGAGGTGGAGGAGGAAGATGGGGAACATCCAATTGACGAAGCCAGCTATGCTGCAATCCAGTCAGTCCTGGCAGCTGATCATGGGTGAGCCTGATGCAGGGGAAGGAACCTTGAGTAAGTGTGCAGATGTATTTCCCATTACAGTGATGGTGGCCCCAACACAGCTATCGATTTTTCATTAATTTACTCATAGTAGAAGAGGTAGCAGTAAAATATAGAGAGCTAGAGTTGTCTGTTTTTCATTCCCCTACAGAGTTGGACAGGGGCGGGGGAAGAGACGAAGGAGCCGTTTGTTTATGTATACAGGTATGTCCTTGCATCCTCCTGAGAGATCTCAATGAAGCTTTCATGGAGGTACTCTGCAATGCTCTCCCAAAGATTTCTAGGGATGGCAGCCTTATTTCTTCCCCCGGAAGGACCCTTCCCACTCCAGTCAGCGATAACATTAGTAGGGTTGCAGTAAACGGGTTAGCAGAAAACAGGCCCAGCAGCTTTGGGATGCCAGTAGTAGCTGTGCTCTCTGTGCCTTTGTTACTTTCAGGAGTGAGATATCAGTTAAAATCACCACTGAAAGAACACCTATGGACTAGCTGTAGAAACATGGACATCTACAGATTTCATGGGGGATGCCGGAGAATGGGCGCAACGGATCAGCAGGAGTGCTGTGTGAAAGAGAAGGAACTGCAGCAGACATATCAGAAGGCCAGGGAGAAATGTGTGAAATTGTGCCAGTATTCAGTGCTATTGCCTTAGACTCATAGTTTCATGCAACTGAGCGATTCCCTGCTCATATCCCTCATGCCAGGCAGGCTGTACTTACCATGGCTGGAGCTGTGAGTGGTGCCATGCACAAGCACTCCAATGCAGAAGTGTCAATAATCATGTCATGTTTAATACTTTAGGGGAGCAAAAAAGGGAGTTCTGAATCTTAACTTTCACTTCCTCTGGTGACTATACTGACAATGGTACGTTTTATCTGTAGCTGTTGCCATTACACCTTTGAGGGGTTCTCCCTCCACAACTGCGGAACACCAGAGTCAGAAAAGGAGGAGAAAGAAGCAGATGTGGGATAACATGTTCAGCGAGATCCCGTGAGCCAGTGCTGCATCAGACCATGAACAGAGGGCCTGGAGGATGAATATTGTAGACTTTATGGAGAAGGAAAGTGCAGACAGAAGAAAGGCCCAGGAGTCCCAGCTGAAAAAGGTGAGGAAGATGCACCAAGACATAATGGAGCTTCTCCATCAGCAAACACAGGTGTTGCAGGCTCTTGTGGACCTACTGATTCAACAATCCCATACTTGCCTCCATTTGCAGTCCATAGAGAAGTCCATTTTAGCATCTTCCTACACCCCCTGAACATTCCATGTGGCATCAGGGGCCACATCACTACCCCTACCACTCCATCCAGGGGGACATTAAGGACACACACAGCTTCATGTACGCTGACTTGTGATGCCACAGCTGATATATGTGTAGCTAAAATGGACATGAATGTTCCTCCCCCTTCTTTAAACTCTGTTCCATAATTTATTAAGGTTTTAATATATTTGCTTTTAACTTGCACAGAATTTTTTGAAGTGTTGCTCAATACAACTCTATTGTTCGGAAAATAATTAATTTTTATTAGTTCCTCTGACAGGGTGGATTAGACCCGGAGGCCTCAGTGTCCTGCCACACCTCGTCCCAGAGAGGAGCAGAAGAGAAGTCCTCCAAGCAACCTATAGTGGCTGCAGGGGAAACAGTCAATCAGAGGGGCTGCAGGATCAGTCAGTCAGGAGCCAGGAGGGCCATATAAAAAAGAGCAGCAGAGACAGAGTCAGTTAGTTGCTGCCTGGAGCTGAAAGAGAGAGGATCATATTCCTAGATGGCTAAAAAAAAACACAGGACCATGGACAGCTCAGTGCGGACAGGGACCAGGGGAGTAATGAAGGAGCTGCTGGCTGGCTGCTGTGACTGAGGGCAGGTCTTCACTACCCGCCGGATCGGCGGGTAGCAATCGATCTATCGGGGATCGATTTTTCGCGTCTCATTAAGACGCGATTAATCGATCCCCGATCGCGCTCCCCGTCGGCGCCGGCAATCCACCGCATCGAAAGGCGGAAGCGGAGTCGATGGGGGAGCTGCAGCGATCGACTCGCCGCCGTCCTCATCACCAGGTAAGTCGATTACGATACGCCGACTTCAGCTACGCTATTCCCGTAGCTGAAGTTGCGTATCGTAGATCGACCCCCTCCCCTAGTGTAGCCCTGGGCTGAGTCCAGGGAGTGCTGCAGGAAGCCAGTGTCTCCAGGGAGGAAGCCCTAGAGCAGTGGTCGGCAACCTTTCAGAAGTGGTGTGCCGAGTCTTCAATTATTCATTCTAATTTAAGGTTTCGCGTGCCAGTAATACATTTTAACGTTTTTAGAAGGTCTCTTTCTATAAGTCTATAATATATAACTAAACTATTGTTGTATGTAAAGTAAATAAGGGTTTTAAAATGTTTAAGAAGCTTCATTTAAAATTAAATTAAAATGCAGAGCCCCCCAGACTGGTGGCCAGGACCCAGGCAGTGTGAGTGCCACTGAAAATCAGCTCGCGTGCCGCCTTCGGCACTCGTGCCATAGGTTGCCCACCCCTGCCCTAGAGGTACATTCCCATGCCAGGGCTGGGAGAAGGTAAAGACTGTATGCCTTGGAAGGGGTTCGTTCTGTTTCACCTACAGATGGTGTGTGTGTGTGTTTCAGCTGAAGGGCTGAGTCACTGAAGACCCGCTGAAGAAACCATCGACCAATGCGGGATGCTCGTGAGAGGTGGGTGCCACCCCATTCCACAAACTGAGTGACTGCAGGCACATGCACTAGACTGGGGAGCGCTCATGAGAGGTGAGCGCTGAACTCGTTACAGTTCCCAGTATATGCTGCAGAATGTCTGGCAGTATTGAAGGCACCCACTTAACTTGTGATTATGCACTTTGACACAACTCGTAGGGTCAGTGACAAACACAATGTAATAATCATAAATGTACAGCAAGCACCACAGAATTAGTAGGTGCATTATCAATGTTATATTTATAGAAGTGTGTTAGAATATAGATATGCAGGCCTGCCTGTAAAGGCCTATACTTTAAGAGTTGGTGTGTTTTTATCACTTAGCTAGTTATAGAAGTATAAAATAAAGAATCAGAATCACAAGTCTGCCTGTGTATGGGCCTTCTCTCACTAGGATAATCTGAGGCCTGGTTCTTAGACTAAGGCCTTTGGCTAAGTAGCAGGGGCAGCCATAAGCTGGGAAGCGTATGGTCACATCCTCACATTCCAAACCAGTCACATTGAAGTAAGGTGCTATTGGGCTGTTAGGAATACAGTCCTGTCCTGATAGTGCCCATCACCACCAGATAAAGATGGTTAAAGAAAAATTAGTTTGACAGCATCCTGTCTGCAAGAAATCACTTATCAATGGTTGTGGTTGTGAAACCCTCATTTCTGTATGTTTTATCTTTATGGCCCCCACTTTTCTATTGCTAATCTGTCTGGTTCTCTAATTGTTTCTGTCTGCTGTATAATCAGTTTTGCTAGGTGTAAGTTAATTAGGGTAGTGGGATATAATTGGTTAGAGAATTGTTACAATATGTTAGATTGTTAGATAGATTTCAGTAAAATGATTGGCTAAAGGATAGCTGAGAATATTACTATATAAACTGGGGTCAAACAGGAAGTAGGTAGGGAGATTGGAATCATGCTTGCTGGAAATTAACCCCAATAAACGTTGCATTGTCTGCACTTTGGAATTCTGGTCTTTTGCTGCTCGCATGGCAAGAACCAGGGAAGTCCTCTAAAAATGTGCACCAAGCACGACACAGTTCCTAACAGGCCCCCAACTGCAGGGCCAGGTAGAGCACAGTACACCACAACGCATTACTGCGACTTGCTGTTAAAATGCTCATTCAAAGCCTCCCTGAGCTGCATAGTGCCATGTTGTGCCCTTCTGATAACCCTTGTGTCTCGCTGCTCAAACTCAGCAGACAGCCGCTGCCCTCCACCCAGCAGCAACTTTCCCCCTTCACTTCACAGATATTATGCAAGATGCAGCAGGCGGCTATAACAACTGGGATATTTTTCTTACTGAGGTCCAATCTTGCGAGTAAATAATGCCAATGCCCTTGCAATCTACCAAAAGCATATTCAACTGTCATTCTGCACCTACTGAGTTGGTAGTTGAATATTTCCTTGGTGCTGTTGAGGCGGTCAGTTTACAGCTTCCTGAGCAAGAAGTAGACTAGGTCCCCCAGGATCACTGTTGGCATTTCAACATTGCCGAAGGAAATCTGCTGATCAGGAAAGAAAATCCCTACTTGTAGTTTTCTGTTGTTTCTTAAATATACAAGCGTCAGGCACCTTTCCTGACCAGCCAACACTGCTATCAGTGAAGCATCCCCTGTGATCTACTACTACTTGCATAACAATAGAAAAATAGTTATGTTAATGTACTCTGTGGCAAGGTGGTCTGGTGCCCAAAAAGGGATATGCGTGCTCTCTTTCGTTCCATTTATGTTCAGAAACCCTATTGCTGCAAATAAATCCATTATGTCCTGCATGTTGCCATGAGTCACAATCCTGTGTAGTAGGAGACGAATAATGGCCCTACACTGTGGATTTGCATAACAATGGCCCTTACTGTGGATTTTCCAACTGCAAAATGATTTCCTGCTGATGAGTAGCAATCCGTTGTTGCAAGTTTCCACAGTGTGATCGCCACTCACTTCTCCACTGTCAGTGCAGGTCTCATTCTTGTGTCCACTGTGCTGGAGGGCTGGGGTGAGTTCGGCACACAGATCCAGGAATGTGGCCTTGTGCATCTGAAAGTTTGGCAGCCGCTGCTCATCATCCCAAACTTGCATTATGATGTGATCCGACCGGTCAGTGCTTGTTTCTTAAGCCCAGAAGCAGTGCTCCACCTTTTGCAGCTGCTCTATGAATGCCACCAACAACCTTGAATTGGTTCTTGCTATGTCCCACAGCAAACTGCCCTCCAGAAAATTGTCATGTTCCCTGTGGCCCTTCTTGCAGCTTTGCAGATACAGGATGATTGAGAGTCCTGTGCTTGAAATGCTCATGGCAATAGTGCAGAGCTGTGTAGACTCCATGCCCTGTCAGTGATGGTGGACAGTGACAAATTCTGCACAGGTTTGTGGGATTTTAAAAATAGGTGCAAAAATTATGGGAGTGAGATGGCATTATGGAGTGGAGAAAGTTATATGATGGGAACTTGACTCTGCCATCCCAGTCATCCCTGCATAACTTGTTTCTGCCTCACCATGCATTGCCAAAACTTCACAAAAGACAGTGTGTGCAAGATGGTGGACAGTTGCACACTGGGATACCTAGCCACGGTGCACCTCACTGTGCATCAAAACAAGCACTGAGTACGCAGGGAGGCAAGCATGCACACAGCCAAGTGATATATTAACTGCAGCAGCCTTATGCTGACATAACTTATGTTGGCAAAAGTTTGTAGTGTAGATGTGCTGTAACCATGCTTGTGGACCCTGCTGGCACACACTAAAAGTTCCTTAAATGTGCATTGACATAGTACAGTTTGAAATGGAACTACATAAATGCACACTAGAGAACTTTTAGTGTGCAGCAGGGGGTCCACACAGACAGTTAGTGCGTGACACACTAGTGCATACTAGAATTTATATCCCAGCTGGTGTGTGCTAATGACCATGTAGACAAGCCTTTAGACTCCAATTATTCACAGTTGGACTCTCTTTGATCTACTTATAACCAAATAGCAATATGTGAATGCAAAAAAGTTTAGGACAGAAGGTATACATTAAAAAGTTTTCCCTGCTTTAACTTACACATTCTTACACACTCCTGTTAGTTGGTTTTCTTGCTATGTTCTCTTCTGTCCCCTCAGTTTGTGATTTATGCTAGTTTAGACTCCTGTCGCTCAGTGGGCCAAATTCAGAGGTATTGTGCAAGGTATATGAGTGTGTGTCTTCATACCTAAGTCTAAATCTGAAGCGGCTCAGTCATTTCTCCATACCGTTAC
This sequence comes from Macrochelys suwanniensis, assembly GCA_033296515.1. Taxonomy (NCBI): domain Eukaryota; kingdom Metazoa; phylum Chordata; order Testudines; family Chelydridae; genus Macrochelys; species Macrochelys suwanniensis. Next base: position 42,152,733 of record CM065776.1, read on the forward strand.
ACTAGTTTTAAGCAAGTGCAACTCCACTGATAATCAATAGCATTACATCAGCATAAACTTAATATAATGGAGTGGAGATTGCTTTGAGGGACTCTGAAGGTTTCATCTTGGTGGTTGTCTGCCAGGATGAAGTTGTTGCCCATTTTACTGTTTTGAGGGGGGAAGGGATGACCAAACATGCATCTTGCACTGGATCCTAAAAGTGGAAAGAATTGCATTCATCCTGATGTCTTGTCTCCAGGAATCAAAGCCTAGGACCCTCTAGTGAGACTGCTCCATTACCTAGATTTGTGAGCTTCACACTGGGGCCCATTAGCCACAGCTGTGGTAGTTGGTGATGCAGGGATAGGCGGTCACCAAGATCACTTTGTGCCAGATAATTTAGGTACTGTGAGGATCATGACACTGCAGGTGAATGATTTAGAATTTTGCCTCCAGTGTTTGTTCGCAAAATGCTTGTGAGCAGATCTTGAAATTCTTGAATTGTTCTTCAGAATTGTTCATGAATTTCTTCCTTCGGTATGAATAGTACACATACCTCATTGTGGTTGTTTGATATTCAGACTTAGAAATGTGTTGTGTTGGCTAGTTACAGAAGTCAAGTGATACTGTGCTAGAAAAACTGGAGTGCTCTAATGTTTGTGGGAAAGTGAACACAAAAAGCAAGCTAACTAACAACTGATGTTAGTATTTATTTGAATTCAAAATTTATATTCATAGCAACATTTTCCTCCATTGTATGGTTAGCCCCATATAATTTAAATAGAAATTGGAATTGGGTGAGGATAACACGCAGAGCACCAATGCTATTTTCTTTCACCTATTCTTTTTCTTTGGGCAGTGGGCTTCAGCATAATGGGAAGTTGTAGCTTCCAAATAGCCTTCACATTGTAGCCAAATCAAGAACATAAGCATGGCCATACTGGGACAGCCCAATGGTCCATCTAGCACAGTATCCTGTCTTCTGACAGTGACCAATGCCAGGTGCTTTAGAGGGAATGAACAGGTAATCATCAAGTGATGCATTCCCTGTCGCCCATTCCCAGCTTCTGTAATCTAATCTAGGAACACAAAAAGTATGGATCACTATGCCCAGGTCTGCAAGACAAAGCAAGGAGTGAAGGTTTTTAGCTAAGTGGAGCCGCATTCTAGCTGGTATAGTTTATTTGAGCATCCATAGGGCCCTGAGACACTACAGTACCTTAACTATTGGCAAGCAGATGCCCTCTCCTGTGGGCAACTAATTGCTAGTTCTACCAGATCCTCAAAGTACTTTCCTATTATGATTAGTATTCTCTCTATTTTATCCTAATACAGTTTGAACCAGCTATTTTTCATCCAGAGTTCAAATTCTACCCCTACCCGCTGCAACGACAAAACAACTGGGAGACAATATTGTTCATTCTTGAAGAAGGTAAGGGGCAGCATGGGGGTTAGCCTGTTGATAGCACTGTAATACATGGGGTCTAACAATTTCCTCTAGTGGCTATATATAGATCAAGAGAGGAAAACAGGACTTAGCCCTGTGCAATCCCACTACAGATAGCTTCCAGGGAAGAGGAGCAGTTCCTCATTACAACTTTTGGGCTCTGTCAGAGAAAAACAATTGTAGTCCACCTTACTTGACTCCGTCCGTTCCATCAAAGTCTCATAGGCAAGTCAATAGTCCTGTACCTTATGACTGATTGACTGGTGTCAACATCTGCTGATAGCTCAAGCAAGCATTATCATGGATGCATTGCCTAAGCCATAGGGCGAAAATCTGTTGGCACAATCAGCACCATCTCTGTACCAAAGAACAACTTGCTTTTTGTTCTCTTATGTTTTATACTGAGTGCCAGGTTGCTCAGTTTGGGGGGGAAATCATCTTGGATGAGGAAAGCATATGAAGAATGGAAAATGCCAGCAATTTGACACTGGCATTAATTGCTGTTACTTGTCAATCAAGATAATTTAATGTCCAGCCACATTTGTAGATCTGAGATGCAGAATCAATATTTACAGATTTTTTTTATTCTAGTCTTTGACCAGAAATGCAAATTTGAAGCTATCACATTTTCAAATAATGTATTCTGTGTAGCAAATTGAAATCCTAAGAGTCTGATATATTAAAATGACCCACAGTTCATTTGAAATGTGTTGTTAATAAAATAATGGCAATGTCGTAATAATTTTAGAATGCATTCTTAAATACGTTATATGAAATCCTGCAGTCCTCCGTACAACACCCACCATCTTCCTGACTGCTTAATGAGTGGTTGAGAGTTACAGTGCCTCCATCTTGTGGCAAACTTGAGGAATAGATCTTCCTTAGTACTCTCCCAAAATCCCATAATGCAATCCAAAAACAGTATGATTATACAGATCTGCCCAGGTATAGGAGCTGATCCCACAGCCCTTAGTAGGGCAAACCCCCCTCTGACTTTTCTCAGATTGCAGTTGTCAGCCAAGGCTGTCCTTTCTCCATACAGACCCCTTCATTCTGCCTGGCTGACAGCAGAAAGAACTTGCCTTTCCTTAAGGAGTCAGGGAAGCACTGTGCTTCTATAAAGTGATAGTTCATACTGTAAATGAATAATAGTATTTAGGCCTCCAGAATTCTAACTACTTATACATACCTGTCACAGCAGACGCTCTCAATTACCATAATTCCATTGCACTATTAAATAATTTTTCTTAAAGCTAAAACATCAAAGCAGAAGTCTTCAGTTACCTTAGCTGACTACTAGCATGGATATAGATTTAACGTGTGTGTGCGCATTTGCATGCACACCTCTCTCCGCTTTAAAATACAATTGTTCAACTTGGCTGAATGCCACATGACGACAGAAGCTTTGTGCTCTCCCAGGAAGAGAGCCTTGTGGTTGGTGCTGTACAGAACACAGAAGACAACCAGTTCTTTTCTTCATTCTAATTCAGACAGATGCTACAGTACAGACTAGGTTATCGGTTGAAGGTCTAAGCTCAATGTGGGGCAGATCCGTCACTTTTGATTTGGTTTTGACACACAGTTTTCTCTTTGAGGCTCTGTCTCTGAAATGCCGCTTTGAAGCAGTGTGTTTCGAATATAGAAAGGAGGCTGTTTGGGGGACAAGCCAGCTCTGTGGCTGAGAAGGTCCCCTCTCCAAGCAGAGCCAGCGTTCTCCTGCCCAAGAGGGGGCTTTAATAGATGAACTCTCATAGACAGACTGTTCTCCTTGCCCACTATGAACTTTATCTCCCTGGCTCGCATGGATGGATGGAAACAAGCCACGTGTATGGAATGGGTTTCTTATTATGTCAAAGTAGCCTCTATTGAATAGCTCTGCAGTTGCTCCCTCCCCATCTCTGCAGGGTCAGTAGGATGGGGAAACTTAATCAGAAATGGAGAATGGAGATGGGGAGGTCATTTATTTGGGGCATGACTCTCCATTCCTTTCGAGCGCAGCTGAGATAATGTGGATGGAATGCTGGTTGCAGCTCCTTGATTCAAGGCCACCCAATCCTGGCACAAGTTAGGGCCTGTACAGGGGCAACCCTGTCTTTTACCAGTGGCATTAGGTGCCTCCCTTTTCCCTTTCCACTGGGGCTAGTAAGAGCACAGGAGGTAGCAGAGCAGCCTTAGTCAGCAGAAATGTCCCCACTGGACATTTCTGGTCTCTTTGGGACACTAACATGGCATAAAATGGCCTTACCAGACCTGGGAGTCAGGCCCTAGGATGAGAAAATTAAAAAAGATATAGGAGCTGAGAGGGAGCCAATGGAGGGATATGAAGAGGGGCTGACTTGGTCAGAGTGGGATAAAGGCCATTGATGTAAATGAGTGATTATGTTAAGAATAGGTACAATATTGGAACACAAGAAAGCCTGCTGTTTGATAAATGAACAAACAATCTAAGCATTTCAGTAATGATTTGGGGAAAAAATATCGAAAATATATAAAAGGCCCTCCTCTACTTCAACTCTTTCAAACTGCTTTCTGCTCCAACACCAAACCACTCTGCTCCAACTCCTTCCCCTGGCTGACTGAAGCAGAGTTTTTTTTTATCAGGTGACTGGCTTCAGGTGCTCTAATTGGCTTCAGGTGCTTTGAATTAATCTATAGTAACCTTCCTTCCTTCTACAGGGAATAAGGCTTCTTCTCTATCACTCTCTTGCTGCTTTCTGGCCATGCTGTATCACAGTACTATCCCAAGGAACTTCCTCCTGCTTCTAGTTGATAAGGGAACACGCAACACATTAATCTTTCATGTAGAATTGTGCCACATCCATTCATGGAGTAAGCTAATCTAATTCACTGGAGTTGAGGTGAGGATGAATTTGGCCCACCATCTATATTTTGCAGACAGTCCATGTATTGACCTGGCCTGAGAGGGGTACTTCTTGAGTTACCATGAGTCATCAGAGCCTGCTCTGTTCTTGCCCACATATTGCCAGTGAGGCAAACACACAGCTCAATAGTAAAGCTAGCCCTCTCCATCAAAAATGGTTTCCCTCATTTGTTTGCTCACATATGCAGTCCTTGCACTGTCACTGCCTTCTGTACTTGACATCTTCAGTTATAAGTTACTCTTGTATTTAGCACAGTGTCTGCATATGGACTCCAAAACATGCATAAACTTTGTCCCTGGGTACAGCATGCTGATTTTGCCCTGACCATGCCTCACCCACATAAAACATATATATAATATACACATGTAGTGTGAGAAACATGGAAGAACATGCAAGCAGTGTCTGGCCAGGAGTATTTAAAAGCCACGTGACAAACAAATATGAGCAAGAGAAAATAGCTTTATTTAGGTCTGAAATGAATAATCACAGATTTCCAGAACATATTTACCCTGTTTTCGTAATTCTCTGTTCTGATGTCCCACAGTGAAAACAACAGGGTACCTCAGCATGAAACTAGTTTGATATTAGATATGGTTCAGGTTGCCTACAAGCTGCACATCTTCCCAGTCTAAAGCCTAAATTCTTCAGAGGCTTATGCATATGCATAATTTTACTCATGTGAATAGTCCCAGTGCAGCCAATGGTATTACTCAATATTTAAAGGTAGGCAAATAAGTATGTGTTTGGAGGACTGGAGCCTATATTTTCAACTTGTTCTTTTCAAGGAAATCGGACATATGAATATTAGAACAGTTTAGATAATACTTAGACCTGCCATGAGTGCAGGGGACTGGACTAGATAACTTCTCGAGGTCCCTTCCAGTCCTACAATTCTATGATTTTAACAGGAAAATGTTCTGAGGGAAAAGAGATATAACAGTGAATCTGAAAATCCCACTTTCATGTACTGTATGTGCTTCTATGTTGAGCTCTTTCATAATCTACAGAATGCTTTTCACGTAATCATCTCTGGCAAGCACAGTAGAATTGAAATTTATATTGGCAGCATCCCAAGGCAGGTTCAATGCACATAGTAGCATTTAGAAGTAACTTTATTAATTAAAATGATAATAAATAAAAATTGCATTTGTTTTTGTCCTGCAAGCACCTTTGAGTTGGCCTTTGGTGAATATATACTTGCCTCACTCTACCTTTTTGTCACCATCATGTGGTGGGACTCAATAGCACTGGTACAAAGAGAAGAGGGCTTCTCTAATAAGTTATCAACATTATGGATTAATTCCTGTGTATTCTGTTTCTTTCTTTTTTTAAAAAAAAGTAAATTTCCCTGAAATCCATCTATTTGTAATATAAATCCTTCGTGAATTTTGAAGAGTCTTTCATTAAACGTTAATGTTTTCAAGAAGATTGTATGCCTCATTCTGAAGAATTTATTGCCTTTCTTCAGAGGTTTAACAAAATGTTATTTCTTTGCTTTTTCACCTAAGGTTCAATGCCACTTGCACATTTTAATTAAATTAAATAAATACCAATATTACCATTTCAAATATTATTTAATCTAACATTTTGAATATTGAATAATTTTCTCTTATTCAAGTTAGAGCCTACCACAGGGCATTAAAACATAGCATACAATTTCTAGTTTTGATTTAATTCATTTTCAAATACTGAGTTTGCATAAATTACATATAGGAGCCAATTTAGTGCAGATCCTGAGGTGTACTGAGAACCTACAATTTCCATGGACGTCAGCTGAAGTTTTAGTATTTACCTCAATGGGAACAGAAACATACCCTCAATATGAATTGCTATGCTCCTATTTCTTTTTTACTTCTGACAATAAAGTTATCCATATATGTTTATACTTTTGGATTTCAAGACCACGGTAGACAGAAGTCTAGACTAGTGTAGAGCTTAGGAGAAAAACAAAAGAATTAATTATTTTGTCAAATTCACCTGGAAAGATAGTGTATTTGATATTATAAAGAACGGTTTGGTTCTCTTTCCTCTTCTAATTGTATCTGATTCTCATTGTTAAAGAATTCCTCATCCCAAGCTAGTCTATTATTTCTGGAACTTGTAGAAAGGTTAGTGAGTCTCCAGAGTTGTGATTACTTTTTCTAGTTGACATTTATTGATCTCATTACCTTCACGCTCATATTTCAAAAACTTTTTTTCATTTTGTTACCATTTCAAAGATGACAGAAATGCTGCAGTGCTCACTCTATTAGAACTGTATGTAATTAAAATTTGTACACTGTTTCATCAGAACTTCACTGTCAAAATCTCAGCATGTGTTGTTTACAAATTAGATTGTTATAATTAGAACCCCAAATTACTGCAAAAATAAAAACTGAATTTATATTGAACTAAGCATCTATTTTATTTCTGCTCTTCAGTACTGACACACCCTTGGCCACAAAGCAAGTTGTCACTGTAATATACTTAGGGTGAAATTCACCACTGTGCATAAGCCAGCAGAAGTCCACTTAAGCCATCTTTAGAGGTTGTAAATTGGAATTATAAGGGGAGCTGTTCCTCTAGCCCTCTGCACAGAGGAGAATTTCACCCTCTGATTTCATCACTCATTTGTTTTCCTGGTTTCAATTATCACTGAAATGTTTACATCATTGCAAAATTCTATCTCCTCCCCTGTTCCACTCCAAGGCACAATGAAATTCTACAATTATCCTGAAAGAAAGAGTAGCATTTCAACTGATTTAGATGGAATGTGGGATGTTAAAGCCCTTTACCTATTTTAGTAGACAAAAAATGTCATAATACTTGGAGAAAACAAATCTTAGTTTGTCTTCCTTAGATAATATATTAAGGTGTGAGAATCTTAAAACTATTGTTTCATAGACAACTAATACTATAAGGATATTCATGTTCAATTAGTATCAGAATTATGAAGGATGCCACCTGACAAAACTGCTGTCCACCTAAAATTTCTCTGATGTCTGATATCTTTCTTTGTAAAAGCTCTTTACAGGTTGTCTGCTGATGAACTATCAAGGACAACTGATAAAATGCTGGCACCATGATACGTGCATAACGAACATGATGGTCTTCTGGCGCTGCATAATAAAATCTTCTATAGAAATATACGGATAATAGGGATGCTGTAGGTTGTGCAGCAGTCCAAGCGGTGCCTGAGTAAACATCTAGTTTAGTGGATGTGAGTTTTGTTGATTAAATGTAGTCCCCAGTGGAAGTTTGCCAATATCACCCCCCCAAGCCCCGAAATGATAGTTCAGTGTGATTGACAGTCACTGCTAAAGAGAAGCAAGGACTGGAATACCAAAGGTACTTTGACGGGGTTGTGGGGGGAGCATTCCAGAGGGGGAGAGAGAGCAGGAAATAAGAGGCGTGGAGATTTACGGACATTTTAAGCCTTAAAAAGTGCTGCACCTTCTTTACTGGCAAACATGACTCCTGAGTCCTTCATAAACATTACAGACACTACGTCCGGTTAACAGTCCCCTGAGCCTCAGGCTGTACCCTTTTAAACTAACTTATGTGTGTGGACAATTTGTGGGTGTCTTATGGCAGGGCAACATGGATGGACTAAAATGTCAAGATAAACCTCAGTGCCAGTAAATGGGGACAATATTGTGAATATTAGGGCAGTATCAATCCCAACAGATGAATATGTGCCAGCTTGACCATGTAACATAAATATCAATGCAGATAATGCCAGGGGAGGAGGAGATTGAGTGCCCTTACCTCTGGGAAAAATCCAAAGGAGGGAAGTGTTCATCATTCTATTGTGTAGGCAGGTTTTGCTCCACTGCAGAACAGTTAGGGAGTTCAGGCCCCAGACAGGATATGTTAGAGCAGGGAAGGGCAAACTATGGCCTGTGGGCCGGATCCGGCCCGTCCGGGCTTTCAGTCCATCCTGAAGGATTGCCAGCCCAGTGGGGTTAAGGCAGGCTCCCTACCTGCCCTGGCCCCGCGCCACTCCCGGAAGTGGCTGGCACCATGTCCCTGAGACCCCTGGGGGTGGTGGGGGGACAGAGGGCTTTGTGTGCTGCCCTCATCTGGAGGTACCGCCCCCCCCCCCCCGCAGATCCCATTGGCTGAGAACGAGGAACCGCAGCCAATGGGAGCTTCAGGGGTGTTATCCGCAGGTGAGAGCAGGGCGCGATGGAGCTGCCTGCCCCACCCCATCCTCAGAGCCACTGTGGAACATGCTGGCCACTTCCGGGAATGGTTCAGGGCCAGGGCAGGCAGGGAGCCTGCTTTAGCTCTGCTGCATGCCACTGCCACCACAGAGCCATTCGAGGTAAGCGGCATTGGGCCAGAGCCTGCCCCCAAACCCCTGCCCTGAGTCCCCCCTCGCACTCTGCACCCCCTGCCCGGAGCCCCCTCCTGCACCCCGCACCTCTCCTCCACCCCAACTTCTTGCCCTGAGCCCCCTCCTGTGCTCCACACCACCTCCTGCATACCAACCCCCTGCCCTGAGCCCCCTGCTTCACCCCGCACTCCTCCTGCACCCTAACCCCTTGCCCTGAGCCCCTTCCTGCACACTGCACCTCCCTCCCACACCCCACTCTCCCTTCCGCACCCCAACCACCTGCCCCAGCCCCACATTCATGGCCCTGCATACAATCTCCCCACCCAGATGTGGCACTCAAGCCAAAAATTTTGCCCACCCCTGTGTTAGAGGCATATGGTCATCTAGCCAGAGACCAGTTCCCCTTCTTCCAGCTCCCTGGTAGCCAAGTACCCCCTGATGATAGTTGCTCTTGGTGCACTCCTTAAAATTTGTGTGTGTGTGTGTGGGGTGTCAATGCACAACATGGATGCATTGGTCGTCATCTTCTTCAACGCTTAGCTGGTTGGCTGTAGCGATTGTTCACTATTTGCTCCATTCCTCTGAGGCTGCAAGGGCTTGATGGGCTGAGAGTCCAATGTCAGAGCAGACTTGATGCACCCATGTAATAGGGGGTCTGCCTATGTGCCGCCTCCACCCCTCGGTTGGTAGAATTTTATCCCAGATATTACAAGCCACCCATAAAATGGTGTTCGCTGGAACGTCTTGTGCCATGCTTGCAACATATCTGAAAATTGTAAGAAGCCGTCTGTGGACAATAGCCCCAGTAGTCTGTAGACTGGAGTGACCATAAATATCTACCTTACAAATACAATTATTCACCTTTATGCCCAATTTACGACATTGGCATTTTGTGTGGAAAGCCTCCAGCTTTGCCCAGTCTGAGCAGCATAGTGTCCATGTTTCAAAACTATACAACAGTGCAGAGAGGATACAGCTCGAATATATCCTGAACTTGATTGTCATGCCAAGATGATGTTGACTTCATATTGATTGTAAACAACCCATGGCAAATGCTGCGATGCCAATCTGGTGGAGAACGTTCATGTGAGAGTTGGAGGAACTAGTGAGTACAGAACCCAAATAGGAAAAGTTGGAGACTGCTTCAACAGTTTGATTATTCAAAGAGATTGGAGTCATGGATGGACCTGATCCTAGATGGGTGCAGCTTTCTCTTTGACCACAAAACATGTAGCCAACCTTAGCCGACTCCTCCTCCATTAGCTGGAGTACCTCGCAAACCCTGTTGGGGCGCTGTACTAGAAAGAACAACATTATCAGTGTAGTCAAGGTCTGAGAGCAAGAAATCACTGATTTTAATGCCTATGGACTTGATGGAATGCTACCTTATGAAATCCATTGCCCAAAAAAAGAGTGCAGGGGTCAAGACGGAGCCCTGCCTAACACCAGATTTAAAAGGTGTGCTGGTCATTCAAGTTAATATACCCTGATTTTAATTTAACTTTTTGACAGGGTCTTCCTGGAATAAGGAGGAGATGTCACCTCCCCTGTACTTCCACAGTTTTTTTGCTCTGCATAATATGGGAGAGTTAAGGGTAATAGTTTAGACAACATTTCCTTCTGTTTACATCTAAGCTTTAATGTCATTTAAATAGAGTTGTTTTGCATTTAACATTCAGTTCTAGTTCCCCATTCATATGGACAAGAATAAAATAAAGCAGCTTTATGCAGTTTTTCGATATCCAGACCATCAGCACATACATAGATTGCTAATACAAGGAGACTGAACAGAGTAAAGACCATCACAGAGAAATCAAAATTTGAGTTACCTCTCTTACAGATGTCTGTCTAATGAAGTTTTCTTTGTGGAATTTACTATTAGGCAAATGTAATATAAAGAGATATATTGAAATGCAGAGCATGTTCGTTCTTCATAAAGAGATTGATGTATTAAATATTTATGCAAACATATTAAATTGGCAAGTGTATGAAAACATTACTACATCTTCATCACTTTCACATCTCATCTTTATAAAAAGAACCTCTTTGTTATAAAGATAGAACCGAATTGTAACATTTGAGTCATTCTCTACAATTTTCACACCAGTGGCTACATATTATTCTTTCTCTAGCTTTTCCTAATTCAGCTAAACAACACAACTAACAGTGATGAGAAACCAATGAATACTACTTCTTAATGGAAAAAGGAAAGGATCATGATAACAGTGGACACTATTACCCACTGGAAATATTGGGCTTTTGCTAATGTTGGTGTGGGGTCCATAACTGAACTGCTCACTGGTGCGAAAGGGATTTATTCAGCATTCTTCTGAAAATAATAGATGATTAACTTTTCAGTACTGAGCTGGTTAAGAAATGGCCAATTTGAGCTGCTATTATCAATGTAATATTTAACACTTTCCTTGTTAAAAATATTATTTAACTAGTCCTCACGGTAGCCTTGTGCGAAAAGTAAGTACCATCTCACTATTCTTTTTTTTATCAATAATGGGGAAACTGATGCAGAGTGGCTGCCCAAAGCCACAGAAAAGATTCCATGTCACAGCAGAGTTACAGCTCAAGTGTGTGAATTACATTCTCAGTCAACTACACAAACTACTATACCTGACCCCTCTCAAAGTCAGTGGGAGTTTGGGACCCGTAAGGAATGGGCCTACCACTCTCCTGTTTTAGTACAACCATCATTCAGACTGTGGCATTTTACCAACTATGGAATGAATTGCAAGTGGTAATATATAAATTGACTAGTCAGCACTTGTGGATTTCCAAAAGCTCCACCCAAGGTAAAGGGATGTCAATTTCCACAGTAACCAATGAATAAAACAACCTAATTTAGCTACACTGTTTTAAGGATATTAAAAATTTATAGATTCCAGGGTGTTGGGAGTATGGTCTAGTGATCTGGGTATCAACTAGTTGCAAGGAACTCAAACATTTTAATCCTAGATTTAATATTTATCTCCTCTGTGGCAGCAGGTAACACATGTACTCTAGGCCAGTGTTATCAAACTTGGCTGCTTAAAGTCAAGCGTGTACATATATATTTTGGCACCAAAGTATGTAGTCTGATTTTCAGAAGTGCAGGGTCGCTTAAGCTTCAATAGATGCTCAGAGGAGAGCAGCACCTGTGAAAATCAGATCACTTTTAGGGTATAACTGCACTGTAGAGTTAACTCTCTCAAGTTAGCCTCACTTGAGTGAGAGTGGACACACTGAAAAAACACTCAAGCTGCTGTATCCACACTCTCACTGTACTCATTTGGGTATGGTGCTAAAGACTTCTGGGGGCATATCCTGGGGGGGTGCATTCTTTGCACTGCTTTAAACTGAGCTGCTCTTTCATTTCTTTCCCAGGGAATTATGGGAGGATATGTCTATCCTTTCTGGGCACTAGAAGGAAATGTGGGAAGGCACTGGAGGAATATTGGCACTTGAGTGGAACTAGCCTGCATCACCACTGCAGAGAGAGATCATGTTAGCTGCTGATGAGTTGTGCTCACTCTGGATTTAGCCTATAGCCCCTAAGGCGCCAACTATCTTGAGTTAAATGTGTGTGGGTAGAATCTGAGTTGGGAACAACACTTCAGTTAATTTTTCAGTGAACATAAACACTTATGTAGGTAGCTAACTTCTGACATAAGTTTGAAAATTTTGGTCTAAACCTTTCTGTCTTAGCTTCTCCTTGTTCAGACAAAACTGACTTCAATGAGAATTTTGCTTGAATAAGGATTTCAGGATCTGATTCTGTAAAATGGAGATAATAATAATACCTCTCGAGACTGTAAGGATTAATTAATGTTTATAAAGCAATTTCAAGGTAATAAATGCTAAGTGCTCTTAATAATACCAACCTTGTGTAAATTGAGTGGACAGATGAGCTGGAGAACATTTCATTTTTCCAATTAACATTACAGACAGATGACCTGATTCTCTGCTTCCTTGCATCTTGAGAAGTCACTTACACATCTGCAAAGGGAGCATAGAGTGGGTGTAAAATGTTACAAAAGCAGAATATTAGCATTTCACACCAACTTACACAGTTGGAAATGACAACATGTGGTCCAAGGCAGTGAAGAATTAGGCCCAGACAGTATAAGGTATCTTGCATATAATTAAGAATTATAATTCTGGATTACCTGTGATTAATGAAAGGAAGGCACAGTACCTCTAGAGCCTTGATGTACTGTTTAGAGACTGACAATCTCTAGTTGTTCCATTTAACAACTATTAATCTCATTTCCTCATGATTGTATCCACCAAGTTGTTCAAAAATAGATCGTTAGTAGTATTTATTATTCCTCTTATCTTGCAAGTTGGAATGAGCCTAAAATGACTTTTAGTTATCAAAATACAGCAGGGTCAATTGAGTCCTTCCCAGGTGGATAAAATAAGTACTGTGCACTCTACTCTGGGGAAAAACATGTTCCTTGCACACAACTTCGGTGAATGAACTGGCAAAGCTTTGTGAGGTTTGATGAGGAAAATATTCTCCCTGTCCTACCAGGCCATGAAGGTACTGCACAGCCACTGCTACATGTTCAAGGCTGTAGCTCACTAAGCAGGTGGTATGGGTTAGCCAATCCAGCTGTGTAGTTGCCACCCACCAAACCCCTCTGCCTTCTAGAGTGGAAAGATTACAGTTCTCTGGTGTGCCGCAGACCTCTTAAACTTCTGCATCTTCTCTTAAACTTCACAGTGGAATTGCACCACTTCCACAGTGTGGGAGGCTGTTCATGGCACTTTATGGATTGAAGGAATTTGGCCGTCCGTGTGAGTCTTTCAGATGGGCCCTTAAATTGCTTTCATAATCTGGAAAATGAGAATTGCATTGTAACGATGCTGGTTCTGGCGGGACCCAACTGAGAGTGCCAGTTCAGGACAAATTGCTTCAAGCAGGGCAGTTACAGCCCAAGGCTGGGTTTTTCCACCTCTAAGGCAAACCAAACCAGCCAGACAGAGGAGACTTTGGTTTTACCCCACTGGCTAACCACAAGTCATCCCAAGCAATTCCCTTAGACACTCCAGTTTCCCAGTCTCACCACCAGTGCCACTCATTATGGGGACAATTGGTCATGAAAACCAATGCCCCAGTAAAAGAAAAAGTTCTCCCGATCCCAAAGAACCAGACCCCAGATCCAGGTCAATATATAAATCAGATCTTACCCACAAATCACGCTGTTGCCAATCCTTTAGAATCTAAAATCTAAAGGTTTATTCATAAAAGGAAAAAGGTATAGGTGCGAGCTAGAATTGGTTAAAAGGAATCAATTACATACAGTAATGGCAAAGTTCATGGTTCAGGCTTACAGCAGAGATGGAATAGACTGCAGGTTCAAATCAAGTCTCTGGAATACATCCACAGCTGGGATGGGTCCTTCAGTCCTTTGCTCAGAGCTTCCATTTATAGCAAAGTCGCTCCAGAGGCAAGAAGCAGGAAAGAAGACAAAATGGAGATGAGGCAGCTGCCTTTTATAGTTTCTTCCAGGTGTGAAGACACCTCTTTGTCCTTACTGTGGAAAATCACAGCAAAATGGAGTCTGCAGTCACACGGGCAAGTCCCTGCATATCTTGTTGAGTCACAAGCGTGTCTGCCATCTCTCAATGGGGCCATTGTATCACTGATGGGCCTTAATGGGCCATCAAGCAGGCCTGGCAGAGCTGATAGCTTGTCCAGGGTCCCAGAAGCACAGCCCCAGTTTGAAATACAGACAGTATAAAGCCAATATTCATAACTTCAACTACAAAACTGATACATACATATAAATGACATAATCATAACCAATCAAGCGTAACCTGGTCTTAGACACCTCATTTGACCCCCTGGGTATAAGATTTGGTGCCCCTACCAGACCTTAGTTGCAACAATGATCTATATGGGCCCAGATTGTGTCCATAACGTCCCATGCATCATGGAGAATCAATGGCTCACAAAGCAAATTTACTCAGTTCACAGCTGACAAAGATGTTTTTCTAACTGACAGACCTATAAACTCAGCCTTGCATCTGAAAATCAAGCTGCAGGCCAAAATTCTACCCAAAGTTACATCTTTGCATCCCGCGAAGGACCTTACAATTGTAGGTCACTGGCAAAGGAGGAAACTTTAAACCATCTGATGGAGGAGAAGAAAAGGATAAAATGCGATATTCTCGGTGTCTGCGAAACCCGACGAAAGAAGGAGTTGGAAGTCAACTGGAAGGATGGAAGTGCTGTGAGGCTCGGAAAGGGAGATGGCGCTAGAAATGTTGGAGGAGTTGGATTTATCGTCAATAAAGATTGGTCTTCGAAAGTCATATCATGCCAGCTAACATCATCACGTATTGGTGTGCTGCATCTTCAGATGGAGTCAAAAGCTACCGTCAAGGTCATCCAGGCCTACGCTCCCACAAGTGCAAGTGAGGACGAAGAAGTGGAAGAATTCTACCAAGAGCTTGAAAGAGCTCTCGCGCAAAAGTCCATTTACACTATCACGATGGGAGATTTCAATGCCAAGGTCGGGCGAGGGAAAGCTGGCGAAAAATTCATAGGGAGATACGGCAGCGGCGAAAGGAATGAAAGAGGAGAGAGGTTGGTAGCGATGGCAGAAATGAAAGAGCTGTACGTGGCAAACACCTGGTACAAAAAGAAGATCTCAAGAAGGTGGACATGGATCGCACCAAACGCGAAGATTAAGAATGAAATCGACTATATTTTAGTCAATAAAAGGCACATCGTTCAAGACGTCTCTGTGGTGCAGCCATTCAACACCGGCAGTGACCATCGCCTGCTTAGAGCGAAGTTGATTTTCGATGAAGCGTTGGAAAAGAAGGCGTTACAGATGGCAAACAGGAAACAGCAGCTGAAGACATTCGATGAAGCAAAGCTGAAAAAAGCGATTTCTGGGTTTGACTGGAGCCAGATGGAAAAGTGTGATGAGGACTATAGTATCTTTGCTGACAAGTTGAGATGTTGCATAAAAGCAGCTGAAATTAAAAAGCTGAAGAAGGCGAAGGGAAGAATCTTGATTGAAACAAAAAGCTTGTTGGAGAAGCGTAGAAACATGAAAAGGAGCTTGGATAACAACCTCGAGTACTCCATTCTGTGCAAGCTTATACAGCGAAAACTGAAGGATGACTTCGAGAACTTCCGGAAAGAAAAGCTCCTTAAAACAGCTGAATCACTCAAGAGCCTCAGGACATGCAAGCGGGAATTGACGCAGTATAGATTGAGCGTAACAGCATTGAAGAACAAGGATGGAGAGACAGTAATCGACAGAGCAGGGATGGAGGAGGTCTGCAAGGAGTTCTATACAGAACTGTTCAAATCAAGAATCAACGTCCCCCTCCCAACCCTCGAAGAGTCAGAAGAACGCGTCCCCCCAATAATCGTCAGCGAAGTCCGAAGCGCACTACACCAGAGGAAGAAGGGAAAAGCTCCAGGCAAAGATGGAATAACGTCAGAAATGATTTCTGCAGGAGGCAAAAAACTTTGGAAGGCCCTCGCTTTAAGATTCAGTCCATATCTTGAAGAAGGAAAAATACCATCAAGCTGGAAGGAGTCGAATACCATCTTGCTGCACAAGAAGGGTGATCGAGAAAATCTTAAGAACTACCGCCCTATATGCCTGCTCTCTCACATCTACAAGCTCTTCACAAAGGTGATAACGAATCGACTTTCGCAGAGTCTGGATGAACAACAGCCAAGAGAGCAGGCAGGGTTTCGAAGAAATTTCAGTACAATCGACCATATATTTACCCTTAGCCAGCTCCTAGAAAGAGCGAGGGAATACAAACTCCCGCTGTGCATTGCTTTTGTCGACTATGAAAAGGCCTTCGATAGCGTTGAGTTTAACGCAATATTAAAGGCGCTCGCAGAGCAGGGCATTAACACGCAGTACATTAGTTTGTTGAAGGAAGCGAATACTGGATGTACAACAGACATTACTCTCCTTGAAACTCCCCTCCGCATCCCAATCGAGAAAGGCGTAAAGCAAGGAGATACAATTTCACCAAAACTATTCACCGCCTGCCTCGAAATGGTTATGAACAAGATCAATTGGAGGAGTGGTGTCAACATAAACGGAGAGAGATTATCTCATCTCAGATTTGCAGACGACATTGTACTAATTGCCGAAAGCACCAACCAACTGCAGAGCATGCTACAAAGACTCGACAAGAAAAGTAGTCAGGTCGGCCTGAAAATGAACCGCTGCAAAACGAAATATATGCGATCAGACGTCTTACGAAAAGCCCGAATAACGGTAACAGGAGACAGTGTAGTAGCCGTGTTAGTCTGTGTCAGCAAAAAGAAAATAAGAATGAAAGAAATTCTTGTGGCACCTTAGAGACTAACAAATTTATTTCAGCATAAGCTTTCGTGGGTTAGAACCCACTTCATCGGATGCATGGAATGAAACATACAACAGGAGAAGACATCGAAGAAGTGGAACAGTACATATATTTGGGCCAAGAAGTTAATATGCGCCAAGACCTGAACGGAGAACTCTCGTGAAGGATTCGGGCAGGATGGTGTGCGTTTAATTCCATCAAGGACGTCCTCAAAGGAAAAATTGACAAGACCACACGTAAAAATATTTTCAATTCAGCAGTGCTTCCAGCCATGCTCTATGGCAGTGAAACGTGGGCACTGACGAAGAGAGAAGAGCAACAGCTGTTGGTAGCTGAAAGGGCAATGGAACGAGCTATGATGGGAATCTCCCTTCTGGATCGTATACCAAATGAAATCATCAGAGAACGCAGCGGTGTGAAAGATATTGTTGTGGAAAGCAGACATAAGAAGATGCGATGGGCGGGCCATACAGCACGGCTCACGGATAATAGGTGGACCGCAATCATTGCTGAGTGGTACCCGCGAGAACAGAAAAGACCCCCCGGTCGGCCTCCAAGAAGATGGGAAGATGACATCGTTAAACGTTTCGGATGAACGTGGAGAAGAAAGGCAAGAGTGCGAGGAGAATGGCAGACGTGTTGTGATCGGCGCAGTCTTAACGACAGCTGAAGTCCGATCGATCCAGGTGATCCAGGTGAATACCTTATTAACACTATTTAATTGAGATAGTCAAAGCAAGACAGCTGAACTATCACAGCCATTTGATCTTCTGAGTCTTGACATCCTTATTACAGAATTTTCTTGTGCAAAAGAAATATATCCTTTCAGAATCCTAAACTAGAACTTGCCAAGTTTACTACTTTAATTCACTATATTTGGAAATATAGACGATGTTATTGGGTTTGTAAAGGGAGGATTCCTAAGCAGTTTCTACTTATACTGGATATTTAAAATATGGAATACTATTCTAGAAACAAATATGCAGCTTACAGGTAATTACTAACACCACGTGGTTTATTTTGTTAATGAATTAGCTGAATTACAGTTCATCTGCAGAGACAATGCTTATCTTTTGATGAAATGAAGCTGAGTTTGCATAGCAAGCTAGGAGATTTATGGTGAGTGTACCTTGCAAAGAGGAAAGTGACAACCTGTTTTAGCTGCCTAATGTAGGAAACATTTCATGCTTATAGTACTATGTAAATTATTTAGGTTATAAGTTACACCATCCACCTCAACTCGTGAGCTTTTGGGGGGAGAGGGCGGGGAAGACCATGACAAGGGAAGAAGTTGGGGCGATTTCCAGGCAAAGTTTGCTCAACACGTGCAGCTTTAGCCTTTCTCATCATTGTCCCCTGTAAATCTGGGCTTCTGTCAACAGTGGAAGCATTGGCAGGAATCTCTTCCATTCTCGTAGCTGGCTGCTGGGAGACGGCGATCATTCATTCCTCCCCGGTACCGCCAGGGCGGTGGAGAAAGCCTAATTTCGGCTGCGGGGGCTCGGGCTACTATACCAGGTGGCTGCAGACAGGAATTTCCCTCCGTCTCAAGCAGCCCGAGTCCAACCTCCCCCCCGCCAGCAGCCTGACTCCCGGCTGGTTTGCTTTACAGGGAAGGGCCCCATTGCACTTCAGCGCCACTCGTCGGGTAGGAATGGCTGGGAGACCATCGGGTCCCCCTTTAATACTGGACCTTGGACGCTGCCGGGGGTCTTGAGGGGCTCAGTCCTAGCCAGCTGTGGCGGCTGCCTTCAGCCTGGGGGCGGGGGAGGAGAGGAGTGAGAGGGGGCGGGGAGACAGGCGCGGAGCGGGAGGCTGAGAGGACAGTACCGGTCCTGAGCAGAGGAGCCGGGGCAAGGCGCTGAGCCGAGGATGGTGCCGGCGCTCGGGGGCTCCTCGCAGGCTGACCCCGTTACGCAGGGGCCCGCCGCGGCCGTGCTGCCCCCGCCTGTGCGCGCCTCTCCCGCCGCTGTCCCTGCCGCTCCGAGCCCAGCGGCTGCTCCGAGCCCAGCGGCAGCTCCCACCTGCTGCCTCGCCCGCGGGCCGGCTGAGGGGCTCTCCCGGCGCCGCCCCCCACCCCGCGAAGGCGCCGGCCGCAGCAGCGGCGGCGGCACGTGAAGGACTTTGGTGCCCGGGACTCGCAGCCAGCCCGCTGCGGGCGGCGGGACCGGCTGCCGCGGAGAAACCCCCCGCCTGGCTTGCGCCTGCCGGTGCCCGCGGCTGGGGGGGTGCGGGGCTAGCGAGGGGCCGCCCCCGGCCTGGAAGTTGCGCCCTGCCCGGGTTCCTGGCGGCGCTGCCGGAGCCCCGCGGAACAGCATGCGGACTGGCCGCCTCCCGGCTGCCCTCGCTGCGCTCCGGCTGCCGCTGCTGCCCTCGGCGCATCCCGCTGCTGGCAGCTGTAAGGCGGGCGCTGGGGGAGAGGGAGACGCGTCGCGGGGGGAGAGATCGCCGCCGCCTCACGCTGGCGGGGTCCCCAGCGCGGGGAGCACTTGCTGCTGCTGCTGCGGAGGGGCCAGCCCGCGTTTCCCCCCCACAAGTAGCGCACGGCGGGGCTGAGCCCCTGCCCCGTCCTCAGCCCGCCCGGACCCGCATGGCGTGCTACCTGGTCATCAGCTCCAGGCATCTCAGCAACGGGCACTACCGTGGCATTAAAGGAGTCTTCAGGGGACCGCTCTGCAAGAAAGGCGTTCACCCCCCGGTAACTGGCATTGCTCATTCCCTTACACTTCGTCCGGTAGACACACCAAGGGGAGGGGGGGACACACCAGGATCGTGTATCAATACATAGGCGCTCACGGGGGTGGGGGGGGGGGGGGTGTCTCTGTACTGCTCTGCCTCGGCACGAGCGAGAGTCGATCATCTGAGTGTTTTACAGAGATTTGCTGTTTCTGTCACTCTGCCTCTGTGTGCCACTTGGAAAAGTTTCTCCCGAGACAGTTATTTGTGATGTGAGCGGCTGAGATGAAGGGGTTTTGCAGTGGTTCTGTTGCTTTGATGGGGGGGTTGGGGTGTAAAGATTTTCCTCTTAACGCTTTGTAGCCAGGTGACATAAACTGAAAGATGTTGGGGTAGATGGCTGGTGAGTTGCAGCAGCTTTTTGTTTTACAGAAAAGTTAGCCGGTGAGATGAGGCGCTGTAACGTTTGCCTGATCAGCTTCAGGTGTAATAGTTTAGTAGATTATGCAATGTGTAGACACTGAGAGGAATGCTCAACCTTTTCTTTGTTTTCCTGTCTGTTAAAACTGAACTCGTATGTTGCATCTATTTGACTTTGGGGTAAAAGCACTACCTATCAAGACCAATCCTGGAAGATGATATAGAATATATCAAGTTTTGGGATAGGTTGCTAAAAATATAGACTGTCAAGATGTTTAAACTAAACATTTCTGGGTTGCTAAAAGGCATTTTATACCACTTAGTAGCTGTCTTGGTAGGTGACCTTAAAGACTAAGAATTCATGGGACTGCAGGTTTGGTACCAGTTCCCTTTCATTAAGAGGGGTTTAGAAATAAGGTAGAGGATCATGTCAAGAGAAGGTACTGTAGGTCTGATTCCGGTTGTTGCTTGTTAGTTATAAGAATGACTAGAATGCATAGTATCTTTGTATGCTTTAATCTGACTAATTATGGTGACATCATTTTTAAGTTATTCGGTGATTGAAATGTAATTGTTCCATTCACAAACCTATTAAAGCTGAAGGTGTAAACTACTGAAGCTCAGAGAACATAAACAGAGCTTATAATTACAGTACACTGCTAGTGTACAATAAGTGAAATCCTGTCCCCATTGATGTCCCTGGCAAAACTCTCATTGACTTAAATAGGGCCAGATTTCCCCCTATTGATGTGTATCAGTCTGTACTTTAGAAAATGCAGTTGTAATTAAAGTCCCTGCTTCCTATTTATTTCATAATTCAAAAACAATTCAATAGTCATCTGAATAATAATTCCATATATAACTGAAATCTACACAATGTAAGAGGGCAGGGTGCTGAGACCTCACATGTGGGGATTTTACTTCCATTGCTTTATTTTTATCACATAGTATAGTAAAACTGCCCTTATTGTATTCACCATAGTCTAATACTTTTTGAACTGTTTCAGGATCTCTGACCTAAATGCTTGATCCAAACGCCTTTGAAGTCAGTGAAAGTCTGTGGATCAGGCCTTAAATATTTATAAAAATGTATGTATTCATAGATTCCTAGATTCTAGGGCTGGAAGGGTCCTCGAGAGGTCATCGAGTCCAGCCCCCTGCCCTCGTGGTATGTATGTGTGTGTACATATATATATGCGAGAATAGAATCAAGCTCATTATATATATATATATATATATATTTATATATATATTTATATATATATATATATATATAATGAGCTTGATTCTATTCTCGCATACACAAGTTTCACACCAGTATGAGTCTATTGATTTCATTGGAGCTTCTCCTGGCTTACATCACTGCTAGTAATAGCAGAATCAAGCTCACAGTATTTCATGTAAAACTCTGTAACAGAAGGTCTTGTAAAAATCCTCAGTAACAATTTAGCTCTGTTTATGACTGCATGTACAAATGAATTGTGTCTCTGTGCATGAAATATGCATATTTGTATGTGCCATGCAACAAAGATATAGAAAATGCATATGCATTTTTTTCTCCTACTTTTCAATTATAGATTATCTAATATCCATAGTAAATGTGTCTTCCAAACTACTTTGATCGTGTTCTAATATACAGGCCCAATTCTGCATTTCTTGCATATATGAATTCCTAGCACAAAGTGTTAGAGCTCTAAGAATAGAGTTCTATGGTGTATTTAAAATGATATTTCGGTCCAAGCTATAAGGGAGGTAAAAAGTGGTGAATCCCCCAAAAGGATCCAATATTATCTAAGTGGGAGATAGTTTAACTGTAAACATTTTGTATTTAGTAGAACTTTCATAGTATTCAATTTATCAGTGCTCAAATTGGGAAAAAAGTAATTGGAAATATGCACCCTAAAATTATAGTTGGAATATACTATTTCCCTCTGTTTTCAACTTGTTTCCCTTTCTTTCAGCCTACAACCCTGCACAGTGTGGTATGATACCTGTCCTCTGAATCTAGGCACCAAATGAAATACATGTAACATTTTTATTTCTCATTAGCATATAATTCCTTTGAGATAATCATGTAAGATTGTTTGGGAACTCAGAAGTAACTTTTGTTTTGATACAAGTATCAGACAGAAGAACAGGCACAATGAACAGAAACTTAAAAAAATAATTAAAAATAGTTTAAAAAAATTGCTTGGTTTTTGTTTTCTTCCCTTTGTCTACTAAGGCACTTGGATTTACAATCATGGGCCACACTGTACAGGGATCAGTGGGAGAGAAAAGGTCCCATTTGTGTCTCCTTTCCAATGTATAAGGACAAAAACTGCTGTTTCTGGACTCACGGGCCATGAGAGTTAAAGTTGTGAAATTGTAGGAATGCTATCACAGGGACAGGACTGAATCTTGCCAATCCTAACCCTTCATCCAGACTAACTGCAAGGGGAAATTCCACATTTGGAGGGAAAGAAGAAAGATTTTTCTAACAGGGATGATTTTTAATGGCTGCTCTTTGAACCTGCTCAGGGTTTTGGAAGGTTAGATCAGGGGTTCTCATTTCTCAATCTTTTCTTTCTGAGGCCTGCCCCAATATGAAAACGCCATGGCCCACCTGTGCCACAATTACTGGCTTTCTGCATGTAAAAGCATTAGGGGGTAGCAAGTAATGCAATTGCCTGGGGCCCCATACCGCAAGGGCCCCCATAAAGCTATGTTGCTCAGGCTTTGGCTTTAGCCCCAGGTGACGGGGCTTAAGGACCTGGGCTTCAGCCCCATCCACTGGGGCTTTGGCTTTCTGGCCTGGGCCCCAGCGAGTCTAATGCTGGTGCTGCTTGGCGGCCCCCTTGAAACCTGCTTGCAGCCCCCCAGGGGGCCCCGGACCCCTGGTTGAGATCCACTGGATTAGACTAAATCATGGGGAGATGGCTTAATAGGCAGTGATGGGAACAGGTGTATGATAAATTAGCGTTATAAAGCATTGCTCCTCTCACTTGTAGCAACATCATTAAATAAAAACTTAGCTTAGTTGCACTGACTTTAGTCCTGGTGTAGTTCAAGAAATTTACAAGTTTTATTGGGTTGTAATCACACCAAACCAATCAAATCTCTCTATATATTTATGTGCTATTCCTTAAAAAAAAGGAAAGGAAAATGCTGGTATAAAGAAATGGGGTGGAGAAATCAAGCACTCAGATGTCAGAAAATTCAAAAGTTAAGGTTTTTTTAGGAAGTAGTAATTTTTTGATTTTTCTATTCTTGCTCTCAGTGCTACCTGTGAATAACAATGTACCATTGCTTTTTATCAACGTACACCATAAAGTGTATAGGACATTTAACATTGCTGAGTTAATGTTGGAAGTAACCTTAAGTCTTGAATTTCTATATTTCTAAGTGCTTAATTTCTGAATCTGAATGTTGCATTAACACAATTTTTTTTACACTTAATTCGAGAATCTCTATTTTAAGTGGAAACATTGAACCAAACTTTAACTACAGAGTAATAACCAGAACCTACATAGTTACATCTGTGGTCACTCAAGGCCAAAACTGGCTCACTTTACCCACACAAAACTCCAATTTACTCCAGTGTGATTATTCATAAGTAAAATTAATCATGTCTTTTAAGTATTTTCAGGATTGAAATCTTCCTTGTAATCTACATTATAACCTGGAATGGTGATAAAAGACCATGACATTTTTTGAGACAAACATGTTAGAAGTTACTAGTTGCTAAACTAGGTACTACTTCAGTATCGTATTTAGGAAGCAGTGGTACTGTAGATTTACCTATGGTTGGCTTCATAACTATAACTCTCCAAATTACATCATTACTGATCATCAACTCTGTCTAGATTGAAATTGTATAAAACTCAGATGTGAATAGAAAAAAGCATTTAAATACATATATAACAACATTACTGATGCAAACCTCTACATACCAAGGGTTAGTGCCTGTCAGTCTTAAACACCTTTTAGTGCTTAGAAATATTATCCAATATTAGTTATGTTTTAAAGTTTCAGAAGGGAAGTTTTGAGCATGAGACATTTATGTCTTCTGTACTATTTTATTTAATAACTCCAAATTTAACTTTGAAAGATAGGTTTATGTCTTGCGGTAATTTTTTATGGCAATAGTCTTGAATATTCAATATTTATAATTTGTACCGTTAAGCACTCCTAGGTTGATACAGTACAGGAGTCCATGAGTCTACATAGTCTTTAATGTATAATGTGTACCTTTCTATATTTAAAGAGTTCTGTATTAACAGACCATGAAATGTCAGTAGGCTTAAGGCTATGCTTTCAGAAATGAGAACAGTAGTGAATATTTTAAATACCTTTATCGAATTTCATGGCTATGTGAACAAGGGTTTCTCAGACTGGATTCTCTCATAGTATTTATTTAGTGTATTTTGCTATTGTTCAGTAAGCAAATCCAGCCCCTTCTCCATGTCTGTAGAAGGTCCTTTGGCATAATGAACGCGGCAATATGTGGGAGACTACTAGTAAATGTGCATTCTGTCTGTGTAGAGGAAGGTGATATGGCATTGATTCAGGGGAGGGGAAGTGGCATAGGATCTGTACTATAATGGTTTGTCTGCCCCTCACCATTCCCTGCTCTTAGCGGAAAGGGGCTATGTAAGGACCTTCAAATATGGAAGTAAAAGTGTGTGTGTGTGTGTGTGTGGTGGGGGGGATATGAAAGTACTCGTGAGGATTTTAGCAGAAGTGGAGTGGACTCAAACACATCATTGAGTTGTATAT
Source organism: Macrochelys suwanniensis (assembly GCA_033296515.1). Taxonomy (NCBI): domain Eukaryota; kingdom Metazoa; phylum Chordata; order Testudines; family Chelydridae; genus Macrochelys; species Macrochelys suwanniensis. The sequence continues at coordinate 42,177,562 of CM065776.1, forward strand.
GGTCAGTGTTCTAGAGGCAGTACAGGTATATTAATGGACACAAAGAATGTGGGATATCCAGAGAATTGTAGGTTCAAGTATGATGCCAAGGTGATGGAAAAGAATGGGTGGTCTGAACAGAGGAGAGAAATATCTTGTCCAAGAGAAGCACTTCTGTCTTTCTTTCTGACCTTAACTGGAATAACTTAGGTTTTGAGCCTTTCATGTGTAGGTGGTAGGAAATTTTCTGACTACAAGACTTCCTACCCCTCTCTTAGCTAAATGCAATGAGATTCAAACACAAAATCAAGCATTTACAAGGGATTTGTGACACTCTGGAGGATTTTTATGGCCTTGAATGGATTACATTGATCCATGCACTGTATGTAGTTTTTTCATCTGTGACAGATATACTGTGATACTGATCTGCAGCCAACCCTCTCAGAAAGTCATCCTGTCAGATCTCACAGGCTTAGCAAGGTTGGAAATGGTAAGTACTTGAATATGAAGCTTCCAAGGAGAACTCAGGCTTCTTGAGGAAGTGGTGCTGGTGATTCAGCTGATGGTTCTCTTCCCTCTGAATCAGTTCTCAGACAAAGCTGTTAGTATGCATTATGCTGCTTGAGGGTTTTCAGATATGAACTTTGAGATATAAACTTAAGTATGTATTTCTTATGGTTATTAAAAAATTCCTTGGTATTTTTTCAAAAACAGAGTTAAATCCTAGCCAAATTTCAACTTCTTAGATAAATTTCCCTGCAGCTTCAATTGAATACAGTATTTTTCACCTCCTTTCCCCATACTATTTTGTTGCAAGGTTTAAAGGGCTGGTGTCATAAATATGAAGGGAAGGGGGAGAGGGTCTGATGCAGTGCTATAAAATCCTCTTTCCAGTAAAGGGTTAAAAAATGCAGGTAGCCAGACTGACAGCTGACCTGGCTGGCATCTGACCAATAAGGGGACAAGATACTTTCAAACTTTGGGAGGGGGGAAGGTTTTAGTGTGTGTCTTTGTCTGAGAGAGGGTGATCTTAAAAGACAGAAGGAACCTACAAAAAATCAAACCTCCCTTTTCTGAAGTAAGTTTAGATAGCATAGCGTATAGATTTCTGTTTATTTTTGCTTGGTGTATCCCCTGTGTTAAAAAGGGCAAGGGGGGGGGGGTTATTCATGGTTTTCTGTAACGTTAAGGTTTTGTCCAGAGGGGGAAATCTCTCTGAGTTTAAAAATATAGTGCCCTGTAAAATAGTTACCATCCTAATTTTACAGAGATGATTTTACCTTCTTTATTTTTAATAAAATCCTTCTTTTAAAAAGCTGACTGTTTTCTATGGTGTTAAAACCCAGGGGGTGGGTTTTTAGATCACTGTGTAACCAATTGGTTGGGAAATTGTTCTCAAGCTTCCCCAGGAAAGGGGGTGTACGGCTTGAGGGGGTATTTTGGGGGGGAGGGAAGTTCAAGTGATTCCTTTCCTGGATTCCTGTTAGACATTTGATGGTGGCAGCGAGAAGCGTTTCTTGGGGTGCAGGGAATTTTGTACCTTGGGGGGTTTAACCTAAGCTGGTAAAAATAAGCTTAGGGGCTCTAAATACGGGTCCCCACGTCTTTACCCTAGAGTTTAGAGTGGGGAGGAAACCCTAACAGCTGGTATATTACATTTCAACAATGGCTTCATTTCACCAATGTGCAAAGTGAATTCTCAGTTCTAAAAGGCTAAATTTTCAAAAATGCGTGTCTCATTCTGTTAGCAGAGACTAGAATCTGCATATGCACTGTTCCAATAATGAAAAAACATACTTAGAAATAATATAAGGTGGCCATAGGTGCAATAAGGACTCTACAACTGTCTCCTCTCCCCGTCCCTCTGTGTAGCAAGTAGCAATAGTGGGAGTTTTAAAAACATCTCAGGAAGTAGGAGATGTTGTGAGGATGGTGGACTTATGGACACCACACCAAGTACAAAACATCAGGGTCGGGCCAGGTCACAGAAAGCTCTCAATTTTCCCTTACTGTGGAGCTAGCTACTTGGGACCTGAACAAAGAAAGTTCCTTTTCATGGCCACCATGAAGGAGGGACCTGCACCAAGCACAACTATGGGGCACACTAAGAAAGCAAGTTAAGGGCCAGACAATTGTCCAACACACAGTATATGAAATTAGAAATAGATGGTGGCTGCTGGAAAGGAGGGATCCCCCTGAGAGATGCAAGTGTGAGTGAGTAGCTGGCAGCCCATGTAGCCAGTATATCTCAGCATAAACACATCGTCCCACAATGCTGTGTCCCCTTAGCAGTTCTGACAGCAGTGAAAATGGGTCTGCTGTTTTCTCTGCCATAGAAACCATTGGGGACATACTATAGGCAAAGAACTAAAAAATAAAACTTTTGGTTAAAAAAAATTCCATAAAAGGAACAATGAACCAACAGCTGCAACAAATAAACTGACTTGTAGAGTTTCTTCTTCAGCTTCTGTGAAAAGGTAGGGTAAATGGAATCAAAGTTACAAAATAATAAAAAAGCAACAAAACAGAGGGAGGTAACAACAGAAAAGAAAAACAGAAAACGGTATTTACGTTCCTCTGTGACAAGTCTCTGAGAGCTATCTCAGGAGCAGTAGACTGTGGCCACCTACCAAGAAACTCTCCCCTCCCTCCCCACACCGCTCCGAATGAAAGCATACAGCACACTTACAAAACTATGCACCTTTGTAGGCATGGGTGCAATAACTAGGTAAAGTCACTCCCACACACATCTAGGTATTTCTAACTTGTCACTTCAGACATTTTACACACCAGAGGTTTTCCTGTGTCTCCTGCTGACTTGTGCTGTATTTCCTACAAATTCGAACACTTCTACCCCTTTTGGGAGCATAAACAATCATGCAGCCCACTCACTGAACTTCACAGGTGAAATGATTTCCTGCTTTTTCAATTCTTGCTGCCCTTCTAGGAGTTCCTGCAAAGCATAAGGAACGGGACAGGCCTTTAGAAATGTATAAATGCACTTTTAACCACATGCAGCTTTGCTGTTGTACCTTTTATTAACCCTGTATGTGTGTTATATACAGCTTCAGAGTTTGTTTTTAATTCTGTCACTGGATTCAACACATTGTGCATGGCATTACAATCCAATTTAACCTCCTTCAGCCAATGTCTGCTATCAGCAAAGGGCCATTTCCTTCATCCACAATTAACGGTAATGATAAGCAGGTGCATTTATGTTTTGACATGCTGTCCTGCCAGCCTAATACTTTTATTGTTCCCTGATTATAGTTTTGTAAAATTAGATCAGCTTCTCTCAGTTTTGCATCAATAAGTATTTGTTTCTTCAGAAATCACAGGTATTGTTACCCTTGCATCCACTTCTACTCTCACTTTCAATTCATGTATATTTACACTCACCCCAGCATTTCAGTTTATTCTGTGTTACATACAGTTTTGAGAAATGATATAGAATGAAGAGGCACAGTTTCTGAAGTAGGCCATTCCTCAAGTAGCTAGGTTGGTGGTTCACTCTGGTGAGCATTAATTACTTCTTCTCAGCACATTCTTTTCTCAACTGTTGTGGTGCATTTCAGGCCTGGGCAGCATGCTGTCCCTTCTTATCATAGCTCCTACACTGTAGCTTGTTGAAGAAACAGTGCTCTGGTTCCCCAGCAACAGAAACAGACACATCCAGTTTGCTTATCTGGGATGTGGTGAACTATATAGTCGGTTTTGTCCATGGACTAGACTTTGCTCCCTTCACGTGGAAAACTGGTGGAGGTGCTTTCTCAAAGTGTAAAGAATTTTTCTCTGTGCCCTTGAAGATTAAAGCAAGTGAGTAACTTTACTTATGTGAGTAGTGTCATTTCAGGATAAGATCCTTTGTATGAACAGTGCTCAGTAGCCTCTCTCTAATTCAGGTTTCCTTATCCCAAGAACAAATGATTTGTAAGGGCTTCTTGTAAAAAAAGTTATTACCAAAAAAACAAAACACATTTAAGACCAGCTAGAATGCAGAGATTTCCTCTTTTCATTTGGTTTATTTGATAGAATTTCTCTCTCTTAGCTAGAAGACTTGTGTTTGGCACATAATTCTTGTTAAGCACCTTTGAGTCCTTGTGTTCCATCACACCTAGTTCTTGTGGGAAACATACTTTGGTAGGAAAAGTGACATTTCCAGTTCTCAATGTTAGGATATCTGGTGAGGACGCAGGAGCAGGGCCAGCGCTACCATTAAGCGACCCTAGGCGGTTGCATAGGGCGCCAGGATTCGGGGACCGACATTTCAGGTCCCTCGGCGACCGCCGGCAGGAGAGGCTGCTGCCCCTGTGCAGGAGAAGAGAGGTAGAGCCGTCAGGATTTTTTTTCCTGTGGAAAACTGTTTTTTGGTGAAAAAAATCAAAAATTGGGAAATTTCTATTCTGAAATGCCACTGTAGTGCCTCATGGGAGTTTCAGTTCAGTTGCCTTATTCTCCTACTCTCCTGTTTAAGATCTGATTCCTACCTGAACTTCATCTCCCATGGTGCCCACGTTTATGGTGCATCATGGGAATCACAACCACACCACAAACTTTGATCCTTCTTTGAGAGCTCATGATCTAGGATGGGTTTGGCAAACTGTGGGCTGGATTTGGGCCACAAGCCGTTTTAAACCGGCCTGTGAGCTCCTGCTGGGGAGCAGGGTCGGGGGCCAGACCACGTGGCTTGGCCCCGCTCCGGTGCCCCGGTTGGGGCCTGGGTTGCGGGCCGGACCACACGGCTCGGCCCCGCTCCAGCTGGGGCACAGGGTCGGGGGCCACACCACGCAGCTCAGCCCCACTCCGGCCAGGGGCCGAACCACGTGGCTCCCAGAAGCCGCAGCATGGCCCCGCTCTGGTTCTGACACGCTCCAATGGCCCCTTCTGGTGTTCCAGTGGGAACTACAGGGGTGATGCCTGCGGATGAGGGCACGCAGGCCTGGAGCCAGAGGAGGGACATACCTCAAGCGGCTCTCGGAAGCAGTGGCAAGTGCTGCTCGGAGCCTGCACCCCTGAGCCTCTTGCCACACTCCAACCCCCTCCCCCAGCCCTGATCCCCCTCCGTTCTCCAAACCCCTCAATCCCAACCTGGAGCACCCTTCTGCACCCCAAACCTCTCATCCCTAGCCCCACCCCAGAGCCTGCACCCTCAGCCAGGACTTGCACCCCTTCCCATACCCCTGCCCCAGACCTGATCCCCCTCTCTCCCTCCCTCCAAACTCCTTGGTCGCAGCGCAGAGCACCCTCTACACCCCAAACTCTTCATCCCCAGCCCCATCCCAGAGCCTCACCCCCTCCCATACTCCAACCCCAATTTTGTGAACATTCAAGGCCCGCCATACAATGTCTATTCCCTGATGTGGCCCTTGGGCCAAAACGTTTGCACACCTATAGCGAGAAGAGACTCACCGGCCCCTCCTGCTGGTTGTCCTGGGAATTAGCTCTTCACTAACTTTGGAGTGCCTTCTGCTGGCCAGTGTCTCGCCTGCCGTTGGCCCCGTGTCGCTCCCGGACCCCGGTGCCTCTTTACCCCAGGGTTCCTCCCCCAGCAGTACCCCCTTACTCTGGGTTGCCCTCCCAGGGGAACCCTCAACCCTCTAAACCCACCTTGCCTCAGTGGCTACTGCTAGTCATCATCTTGCCCCCACTCACTGGGGCAGACTGAAGTCTGTAATGGCCACTCATCATTGGCAAGGGGTTAGGACCAGCTGCCTCTGCCTATTCCTGGGCTGCCCCTCTGCAGCCCCAGTACTTCCATAGGCCTTCATCAAGGCCTGCAACCTGGGGTTTTACCAGGCTGGAGCTCCCCAGCTCCCTTGCCCTATTACCTAGCACTGCTCCACTTCAGGTACCTTCCTCCTAGGCAGCTAGCCCTTTCCACTCCAGGGCAAGAGTGAGACTTCTCCAGCTTCTGGCCCCCAGCCCTTTTAAAAGGGCCAGCTGGGCTCTGATTGAGCTGGCCACAGCTGTGGTCCGCTTCCCCACTCAGCTTTTCCCAGTGACAGCCCTCTCCAGGGCTGCTTTTAACCCCTGTTCTGCTTTTAACCCCTGTTCTGCAGCCGCCCCACTACCCCACCCCGATCTAGGACATCACCACAAAACAATATTGCATTCCTAAGTCAGCTATGGTTTACATAAAGAGTCAAAATCTGCCCTCCAATGTGTGAAGTCATTGCCAAAGACCAGTAGATGTACATAAGTGAGCCTGCGGAAAACTGGAACCCTCACCCTCAAGTATAGCATCATTAAGAGTCTGATTCACGAACTCCAGGATATAAGTAATCCCCATGAGGAAGAACAATAATGCCCCAAACATGTATGCATGCAAAAGTCCATCCATGCAAATGTTCCTGAATAGCAAATCAATAGGGACTTTAATATGATTGAACCAAACAGGTTTTTGACGTCTATGAACACTGTTTTTGCAGTATTCCACCAGCTCTATTGTTCACTCATATGTTTTAAAAAACATTTCAGAAGTTAACACTATAAAAATACTTGGTTTATGATTACACTTTGCATGGATTATATCAGACACAGTCACTGTAATATTAATCTAGACATTCAAGGCTCACTCCTGCATTTGTATGTTTTATGTGGGTACTCCTCACTGCTTATCTTGTGAAACCAACTACTGCACGAGTAACAAGAATTTGTCATGAGATGTATGTCTGCATTCCTGAGTGTGTTGTTTAATGCTCTATATGTATTGCTGTGCATCCAATAGTAAGATAACCATTACTACTTTAGTAATAAAAGGGCAGCTTTTGGGTTTTCTGTTATACTAGATTAAATGTATGCGCATACTAGATGAGATGTAAACATTATCATCAAAGTTTTTTTTGTCCCAGTTTCATAGTTATGCATAATGATAATTGGCAAGTTGGCTTAAGTAGGGAAATAGAATTATTGCCAAGAAGATTGCATGCAGCTCTGAAACAATGCATACATTAATCAACTCAAGTTGCTATCAATTTTTCAATTGATGTTTTTCCCACAATACCCTCTAAAACAGTTTTAGTACATTTGTGTCAACAGAAATGTTCTAGCTATAGTCTGCTCAGACTGAACTGGAGAGAAGTATTTGATGTTGGTGAGAAAATTCTCAGTTGTAATCGGCAATAAATCTGCCGCATGCATTTCCTGCTTAGATTGTATCATGTAAGGAAGGCTTGTGAAACTAGATTACAAAGTATAAGAAACAGAACTTCCTTAAATATTATCTTTGATAGTAGAACATTTTTACAGAAGGGGTTTTGCTTTAGATTCTGCTTTAGATGCTCTAAATTCATATTTATAACCTAGATAAAGACTGTGATCTCACTGGGTACTGAAAATTTGAGCCCATGCAATTATCTCCTAGTGAATAGACATGCCAGGAATATGCATCTTCTTCATCAGTCTGATAATTATGCTATTTCACATATTTTTCAATGACATTTTTGGTGGAAATTTGTGGTGTTGATTTTTGTGATCATAATTTGCATGTGTTTTAAAAGTTAACAATACAGACCATTGATCTGTACTTATCACCAGTTCCTCAGGACTTTAGGAGCTATTTAGGAGTGCAATGATGTGAGCTGGGAAAAACTCTGAACGCTAATGTTTTTTGTGGGGGCGTTCCAGCGGGGAGAGAGTGTCTCTTAAATTAGTTCCTTAGGCTTCCTCACTCGCAGCCTATTGCCTTTAACTATGTCATTCTAAGATCTCTACTAGACAAGATCTGTACAAAATCTGGTTCTCATGGGAGGGAGCTCACGGATTAGGGCAGGGGTTCTCAAACTTCGTTGCATCGTGACCCCCTTCTGACAACAAAAATTATTACATGACCCAAGGAGGGGGGACTGAAGCCTGAGTCCGCCTGATCCTTGCCACCCCGGGTGTGTGTGTGTGTGTGTGGGGGGGGGGGCGCAAAGCCCTGCTGCCCTGGGCTGGGGGGCAAAGCCAAAGCCCAAGGGCTTCAGCCCCAGGCAGGGAGCCCGTAATCTCAGCCACACTGACCAAGGCTGAGGCCCTTAGGCTTCGGCTCCAGACAGTGGGGCTTGGGCTTTGGCCCCTTGCCCCAGCAAGTCTAAGCCGGCCCTGGTGACCCCATTAAAATGGGGTCTCAACCCACTTTGGGGTCCTGACCCACAGTTTGAGAACCGCTGGATTAGGGGATTTGGTGTGAGTCTTCGAAGCAGCATTTATGGGTATTACCGAGGATTTTCCAGGAGGCCTGTGATGCTCTCTCCCTACTTTGATTGCCTACTGAGTGGAGAAGTTCTTTGGTCCCAGTAAGCCCCAATGGTGGCCGAAGACTCCACTTCAAGGTGGTCAAGTGATTCCATTGCTGTGGGAAAGCAGCTGGCCACTTCCTCTTTTACTGTCTTTCACTCATCTGGCTAGATGCTTCCCTCAGGGACGTTAGGTAGGAGAGGCATTGCGTTCCTCCCAATGTAACTCTGAGAACTGCACTGCAATATAGGGCAGTGTGGTGCTGGGGGTAGAGTCTAAGGAGTGGGCAAGGCTTGGGCAGCCATGGAGCAGCTCTGTGGGCCCTACCCAGGGAGTAACGTCTCCTCCCCAGCCTGGCTAGGTCCCACACTTGCTGGGCAGCAGCATCAGGAGTTGGCCTAGAGATATTAAGAAATATTTTCCTGATTTTTTTTTTAATAAAAGAAAAATAAAATTAAAAAGTCTAGTCATGTAGGTTCACCATTTAATATATACACACACAATGGATTAGTATATATGCACACCCAGGCAGTTTACATGTATTAACTGGTGAATGCACACCCCATGTGATGTCATTGAATGCATATGCAGCTAAGTCCAGTTTTTCCTAGCTGTCTAAATGCTTGTTAACAGACTTTATAAACCTACACTATACTGTTTCTTCATAGAAATAAGGATATTACACAGCATGCATCTGTATACATTGATAGCAACATCAGTCTCATATAGCATTCATTCTATTTTGTTTTAAAATAAAGGAAACCAAAACTCAAATGGAAAGGTGAAGTTTAGTGACCTCAACCAAGTAAGGTCTGTGCTCTACACAGAGCCCTTGAATAAAAGTTTTAAACTTCTGCTGAAGTGGTAAATATATCCTAAGCTATTTTCTATGGCAAACAGACAACCTAAGAGAGGCTTAGCAACATTGCAGAATGATTTGTACACAATGTAGATGTCGTTTTAGGTAGTTCTACCTTCTGTGGTGAGTGAAAAATGTCTATTAGTTATTAATAATCGATAGAAAAATCACAAACTTGTGCCTTTTGATGCTGAAATCATATCCATACCCTATGAAATGAAAACAGTATCAAAGTAAATATTGAATATGTGAACTTTCTGGTTGTATACTTCCCTACTGAAGATCAGTTTATCTCTATGGTGTCTTGAATACCCTGTAGAACAGGGATTAATATTCCTTGGACAATGTAGCAGCTTTAATTGCTCAGTAATGCATTATATTACTTGTTTATCACTTCAGATTTTTAAAATATAACTATGGGCACCCAGCCATCTTAAAAATCACAGCATAAACCAAAGGACAGCCCACATTCTCCTCAACAGCCATACGAAAGAGGGGAAAAGATAACATTATGGGCATGCGCAAAGCCTAAGATCTGTGCAATGTGGATTTGGAAGTCTCCTCTTATTATTTGGGGGCCAAATTTTCATCCTGTGAAGTATGTGGGAGTCTTGATACTGACTTCAATGAGGCCAGGGTTTGGCCCTTTTAATGATTCACACTGGATATTTCTAAAGTTCATACTATCTATTCAGGGTATGTATTCCTGTCTCACCTGAAAGAACCATTGATTTCATATGGCACGGGGTGCCCAAAGGCTGTAGTATCAGCCCTACAGTTGGTAACTGTTAAATGTGCATATTGGTTTTACCCAGATTGCAAGTTTCAGCTAGAGCGGTAACGTTTTAAAATCTTAAATAACATCTGATTTCTAGGAAAAGCTTTAAAACCATCTGCTCTTCAAAATTAGCTCATAGATCCTTGCTAATGTTTGTATAGCACAAGGCCAAAACCAGATAAATCCGCTTGAAAGCCAGAGAAGGAAAGTTTACATTCATAGGACCTTATCATCCTGTCATTTGCACATAGGGTGACCAGACAAGTGTGAAAAATCAGGACAGGGGGTGGGGAGTAATAGGAGCCTATATACGAAAAAGACCCAAAAATCGGGACTGTCCCTATAAAATTGGGACATCTGGTCACCTTATTTGCACAGTGTGCACTGGAAGGAAAGTGAGCAAGCTACACCCAGGTGGCTGGCCCCTGAATGACTACACAAGGTAAGAATTGTTCGTGGAGCCTTCCTCCTCTTGTTGTCAGCTCTACAGAGATCAGTGAAAACAGCCATCCCTCTAACAGTGACTCCTGTAATGTGAGAGGTTGGTGTAATCCTGACCCATGTCCTGACCGGGGCCAGGAAATAAAGTTTTACTAGAACTCCTGGGTCTCGTACCTCCTGGAGCATAGGTACAGCTCCTTGGCATAGCCCCTTGGATAGAGGAGGGGTAGGGAAGAGGTGAAACTAAGCCTATGCTGCCCCATCCTCTTCCTCCTCTGTCATATCAGGTCAGTTATCTGGGAGCTCTGGGTAACACTGAAACACAATTTAGCCCAATGTTTTCAGACAAGATCGTGCATTATAAGCAAAAAGTTGCCTCTTCTGCTGCCATCCTGAGCACTGGGGTGCAGACAATTATGTGCCTGCATTAACAACATTTTATGTGCTGAGGAAATAAAATGAGCATCACACTCTATGTAGGCCTGGTCCCATGCTCCCTTTAAGAAGCTTGTAAACAAGACTCACCAAAACTAAATTATGTAACAATTGAAAATAATGTTACAGTTCTCCTCCCCCCCCAATGAAGCTCTGAAGAATTCCAACCAGCTTATGTATCAACACTTGCTTCTTATTGCATAATTAACAACTCTCCTCACTTAAGTTTGCCAACAATGCTCAACTCAGTGTTTTCCTTGTTCATGCCTGAAATGACCTTATAACCTTCCATTCAATAAAACAGAATTAGTGGAACTAGCATGATGTGTGACTTTTGAAAGCAAACTCTCTCATTACATTAATTTGCATAAACCTCCCTCCTTCTCCATTACCACTGCATCCTGTTTTATTTAAGCCAGACTGTAAACTCCTTGTGGGTTACCCAGTGCCAAGCACTCTCCCAGTACTAACAAATAATAATAATTTAAGATGCAGTGTCATCAGTATGTAGATGACACGTAACTCTGTTATATTTTTATCAAGACAGGATGATAAATAGAGACTAGGGTTGGCTGAGAACAAATTGGCTGGCTGATCCTCAATTTGGATAAGATGGAGGTGATGCTGTTTGTTTGGGGGAAGAGATCCTGGTAGTAAATTGACTTTAATCTATGATGTTCTTGCTGCCTCTTTTTCTCCACATACTACAGTGGCAGATGAGGTTAGCTGAGACACTTGATAACAGGCCCTTTATTTATATGTCTTGAAGGTGTTCTCAGTTGAGGGTGCTTGACTCTGAAATTCACTTCCTTTTCTCATCTGACAAAGCCCAATTCTGTTGAGCATTAGGACACAGTATAAGACCCATCTCTTTTTTCAAATATTTGCTTGAGTGGAGAGGTTTGAGCACCTGGAGATATCCATGGAATGTACATTTACTCTTGCGTCTTAGATAAGAGGTAAAAAATAGTATGTTAAACTTGTACAAGCACCCTGAGATATGTTAATAAGGCATATTTTATGCATCAGAAAAATAAATCTGTGATTCTTATAGCATAGGATACAATATAACTTGCTCTACCCTGCATGTGAGCCAGGATGTTCACCTTTCTCATCAATTGTATCAGTCTAAAGGAATGGAACAGAAATTTATCAAAATGTTCTTAGGAAAATTCAGCAAAATTCTACCCTTAATACATAAGTGTAACATTTTCATGGATCTCTGCACACCACCAGTATTCTGCCCTTTTCAGAAGTTACATGTTAGTGGACCAGGCTGTTTCTGAGGATGTAGCTGCCCAGAAAAAAATATTTTTGTCTTGTTTTAACTCTTATTTTTTTGCAGACAGGGCAGAGAACACAGCTTGTTGTCATTCTAAGTTTTTGCAGCCTATGTTGTGGAAACTGCATGGAGTGAGATCACCTAGAGCGGGTGGGGCTCGAAAGATTGAGAAGGATTTGAAGGTCACATGAGAAAATGGGCATCTCACCTCATAGGAGTAGTTTAGGAAAATGTTTGTGCACACACAGGATTATATGTGGAAGGGGGAAGAAGAGAGGGGACGTTAGGTCAACCCACACAGAACGTGTATGTGTAGGGGGTGGGGCAGTTAAAATGCACATTTGAAAGGTGTATGTAAAAAAACTTTTTAGTTTTATATATTGGATTTATCCGAGATCATACCATAGTTTGAGTCAGTGTATAAGGAAATTGATCCTTTTCGTATGTTACAGGCCACAGACCTGTAACATCACAAAGAGTATCTATGTATACAATTATTATGGCCTTTTCCATTGGGAATCTCTACCCTTAGTTACACAAGCAGAACCTCTGTGAAGTCAGTGAGGTTACATGCGGGTAATTCAGGGCAGAACTTGGACAACTCTGTCTAAGAGGCTGATGCTCTTAGATTATATTTATGGTATGTACACATATTTATTTGGCACCCATTAGCAGAAAAATTCAGTCACTGAGAGAAATCTTTGTGTTTATGCAGTTCACCCAAATAAAGTCTTACCAACCTCTCCATCACTACCCCAAAAAAGCATGTTTCACCCACTGTGGTTAGGCAGAAATATTTCCCTGCAGTAGCACTGATTGTCTTGCTTACTCTCTGCATAGGATTCTCTGAGGAACAATCAATACATTAGAAGCAAGAGGAAGACCAAGGACAGGGTAGGCCCACTACTCAGTGAGGAGGGAGAAACAGTAACAGGAAACTTGGAAATGGCAGAGATGCTTAATGACGTCTTTGTTTCAGTCTTCACCGAGAAGTCTGAGGGAATGCCTAACATAGTGAATGCAAATGGGAAGGGGGAAGGTTTAGAAGATAAAATAAAAAAAGAACAAGTTAAAAATCACTTAGATAAGTTAGATGCCTGCAAGTCACCAGGACCTGATGAAATGCATCCTAGAATACTCAAGGAGCTAATAGAGGAGGTATCTGAGCCTCTAGCTATTATCTTTGGTAAATCATGGGAGACAGGAGAGATTCCAGAAGACTGGAAAAGGGCAAATATAGTGCCCATCTATAAAAAGGGAAATAAAAACAACCCAGGAAACGACAGACCAGTTAGTTTAACTTCTGTGCCAGGGAAAATAATGGCGCAAGTAATTAAGGAAATCATCTGCAAACACTTGGAAGGTGGTAAGGTGATAGGGAATAACCAGCATGGATTTGTAAAGAACAAATCGTGTCAAACCAATCTGATAGCTTTCTTTGATAGGATAACGAGTCTTGTGGATAAGGGAGAAGCGGTGGATGTGGTATACCTAGACTTTAGTAAGGCATTTGATACGGTCTCGCATGATATTCTTATCAATAAACTAGGGAAATACAACTTAGATGGGGCTACTATAAGGTGGGTGCGCAACTGGCTGGATAACCGTACTCAGAGAGTAGTTATTAATGGTTCCCAATCCTGCTGGAAAGGTATAACGAGTGGGGTTCCGCAAGGGTCTGTTTTGGGACCAGCTCTGTTCAATATCTTCATCAACGACTTGGATATTGGCATAGAAAGTACGCTTATTAAGTTTGCAGATGATACCAAACTGGGAGGGATTGCAACTGCTTTGGAGGATAGGGTCATAATTCAAAATGATCTGGACAAATTGGAGAAATGGTCAGAGGTAAACAGGATGAAGTTTAATACGGACAAATGCAAAGTGCTCCACCTAGGTAGGAACAATCAGTTTCACACATACAGAATGGGAGGAGACTGTCTAGGAAGGAGTACAGCAGAAAGGGATCTAGGGGTTATAGTGGACCACAAGCTAAATATGAGTCAACAGTGTGATGCTGTTGCGAAAAAAGCAAACATGATTCTGGGCTGCATTAACAAGTGTGTGGTGAGCAAGACACGAGAAGTCATTCTTCCGCTCTACTCTGCGCTGGTTAGGCCTCAACTGGAGTATTGTGTCCAGTTCTGGGCACCGCATTTCAAGAAAGATGTGGAGAAATTGGAGAGGGTCCAGAGAAGAGCAACAAGAATGATTAAGGATCTAGAGAACATGACCTATGAAGAAAGGCTGAAGGAATTGGGTTTGTTTAGTTTGGAAAAGAGAAGACTGAGAGGGGACATGATAGCGGTCTTCAGGTATCTAAAAGGGTGTCATAAGGAGGAGGGAGAAAACTTGTTCATCTTAGCCTCTGAGGATAGAACAAGAAGCAGTGGGCTTAAACTGCAGGAAGGGAGGTTTAGGTTGGACATTAGGAAAAAGTTCCTAACTGTCAGGGTGGTTAAACACTGGAATAAACTGCCCAGGGAGGTTGTGGAATCTCCATCTCTGGAGATATTTAAGAGTAGGTTAGATAAATGTCTATCAGGGATGGTCTAGACAGTAATTGGTCCTGCCATGAGGGCAGGGGGCTGGACTCGATGACCTCTCGAGGTCCCTTCCAGCCCTAGAATCTAATCAATATTCTGATGAAAATCATGGGTCCCAACACAGCTTAACACATTTAAATATTTAGTGATTGTGTTTGATAGTCGGATAAAGTGATATTTGCAAGCCTTTGTAGTGGTTTTGAGCTAGTTAAATTCTACATTCTGAGAACAATTTAATTAAACAATAAGGAAAGCTGCCAGTTAGTTATGATTAAGGTAATAAGTGTAAAATAGTAGTAATTTTCACTGTTAGTACAGGATCACACAAGGGTTTGTAGCTCATTTTATGTTGTGACATTCAGGCTGTCAAAACCAGCAGTTTTTCTGAAAGTTTCAACTAGTAATTTTGTTTGTTTATTTTGCTTAATACTTCAATTCTGAAACAGTTGCAAAAAATACAGCAAGAAAATGTACCAGGGTGATCAGTAAGAATGAGATGCAGTCGCCTGCCTTTCTTTTCTTGGTCTGTTCAGGTAAACTCCTTGTTCTTCCACTTGGCTGAGAGCAGGTATGCGAATCCTAATTAGTGTCTCTTCATGCAACTTGGGTGATGTGATGCAGTAATTACGGTGTCATTCATGCAAGACCTTTAAACATTTCAAGTGGGTTGGAGCGGTCTCCTTACAATAAAAAAGTACTGCTCTTATATTATACAGTATAACAAGAATTGCTTTTTTTCCCATCATCTTTATGTAGTTCTAGTAGAACCTCAGAGTTACGAACACCTCGGGAATGGAGGTTGTTTGGAACTCTGAAATGTTTGTAATTCTGAAAAAAATATCATGGTTGTTTTTTCAAATGTTTACAACTAAATATTGACAATAAAATCTTGAAACTTTACTATGCAGAAGAAAAATGCTGCTTTCCTTTTAATTTTTTTAGTAGTCTATGGCTAACACAATACTGTATTTGCTTTTTTTGGCGGGTGAGGGGAGGTCTCTGTTGCCTGATTGTGTACTTCCGGTTCCAAATGAGGTGTGTGGTTGACTGGTTAGTTCATAACTCTGAGGTTCTACTGTATGTTTATATTACTATCATGTGGCAAAAGCATGCATTAGATATTAGACAGCTTCATTAAAATTAGGCTTCTGATTATAGCATATGCTGTACAGTAAATTGTAGGATTCAAACCTCAGAGTTAAAATGTATATGCAGCATGTTATGAAATATAAAGGTGTCAATTTTCTACTTAGAGGCACTCATAAATTTTGATTATACATGCATATTAAAAACAGAATAACCCACAGAGCACTATGATTATTATTTATTCATATAATGCCATAACTGTACATGGTCCTTTACAACAGGTAGAATATATTCAATAAAAATGACAATCCATACTTACAATCTAAAGGGCACAGTGCAGTGAACAAAGCATCTCATGCTGATATTACCAGCAGGTTTGCAGGACAGGTTGTTTTTCAGAAGTGACTAGAAAGAGGAGAGAGAGTGGACTTGATGTATGCAAATAGGGAGGCTCTAAAGAGAGCACTAAGGATACAATTCTGCTATTATTTCACAGTGTAAATCTGGAGTAATTCAATGAATGTAGTGGCGTTACCCCAGATTTTTGTGGGTGCACCTGGGAGCATAGTCTGGCTCTGAAATAAAAGGTAGTATGGAGGGAAGATTGTGTGGTGTGTAGGTAGATTACAGTAGAGTTTTAGGAGGTAGTAAGGACAGAGATGCTGCAGGAGTGGAGTTGTGGAATGCTTTGAAAGTAAGAAAATGCCTGAACGTTATTTGGAAAGAGTGTAAGCCGGAGTTGAGACTCAAAGAAGGGGAGGATTAGAATAGAGAGGTTAGAGTAGTCACAGTGGGCAATGACTGGGGCATTGACTAGTGCAGGCATCGGCAACCTTTGGCATGCAGCTCGCCAGGGTAAGCCCCCTGGCGCGCCGGGCTGGTTTGTTTACTTGCCGCGTCCGCAGGTTCGGCCAATGGTGGCTGCGGGAAGCGGCAGCCAGCACATCCCTCGGCCCGTGCCACTTCCCCCTTCTGCTTCTCCTTTAGGACTCCTTGCACAGTGCGTGCCTTTTCTGTACTATTGAATTATAAGCAGTGGTACACTGCTTCTTTAGCATGTAGTCTCACTGTCATCAGATGACTTGGCTATTCAGCAGTTCTTTGGTTTGCAAACTCTTATGGTGGCATACAGTTGGCTCACAATTCATTTCCACTTGCCTCATACTCTTATTATGAGGAACAATTCTGGCTTTATTCACTATGAAGTGCTGTTGTATAATCACTTTGATTATTCATGATTGCACCAATGTCATTTGCTTTCAGAGTCCAGGATGTCTGGTTGGAATAAATCAGATTTCAGTGAAAAGCATAATTAGGTTATTTTGTAGCTACTCACCAGAGCAAAGCCAATAGGAAATTTAGCCGAGGAGGGAGAGGGGAATAGGGTTCTAAAAAACTAAAAATCTTTATTGGGCTTAAAATAAAAAAAATGGATTTTTGGACAGCAAAGGCCAGATTCTCAGCTGGTATAAACTGGTGTAGCTCTAATGACCTCACTGGGACTATACTTATTTACGCCAGCTGAAGATCTAGTAACATGACTTGTTTACTACAGCACAAGGGCCTTCTTCATGTTGTTTTGAAATCTACTGGGTGACTGTTATCAACAATATATGATGGTTTTTCCAGGTTTGATTGTACTGTAGTCCTTTTAGTTTTATTTTCAGAGTTCTAAGCTCATCTTGCCCTCTGATCATTCCCCTTTACAGAATATGTAGCAGGGACTCACGAACAGGCATTATCTGTAAGGAGATTGGAGAGGGCATTTTACATTTTAAGGGCCCAATGTTGGGATCCTGCACTTGGATGAAGTAAAAGGCTTGGCATTTAACACTGCAGAGTATCTGTTTTCCTCTCTACCCAGCACCCAGAGTGGCTCTGCATCTTGTTTGTGAAGGCTACTTCGGTTCTATGGCTGAAATAGCCCACTATGGATCTTGCCATGTGTGGGAGAACTGGAGACACTACAGCTGTGAATGCTCTGACCTGTCCAGGCCCCCCTTTTTGCCTTTCTGCACTCTTTGCACTACCATGCAGGAATACACCTGGTGCTAGGCACTTTGCTGCATAGGGGATGTGCACCCTTTACAACCCCTCCTCCTAAATCCCACCTCCACCCCCTTGGCAGGCTTCCTGCTTCTGATGTACTTAAAAACAATTGCTGTTAATTTTTGAGTCCTTTGCTAGTTGCTCTTAATTATTTCTTGGCCTGTCTAATTATACCTTTACACATGACTTGCCAAAGATTATGCTCCTTGAAATCAATGGGTTTCACAGAGGTGTTGTGAGGGTTTACTAGTTAATGGTTGCAAAGCAACATGAAGATGACAATGCTATATAAATGCTATATAAATGCCAAGTATTATTACTGTAACTGTATATACTAATAATAATACTTTAGCACTTGGAATACTGAAATGCTCCGAAAGTAATCTCTGCATCTGACTGACATTGTCCTCCAGAAAGTAACTTACACACCTGTATTTACTTTTAGGCCAACAGGTAAAGTCTTTGGCAGGAGTTTAATAATATTGCTTGTCCTGTGATAGCACCTAAAGGTCCCAGTGAGACTGTTTTTTGTATTATTCCTGTATTACATTAAAAAAATATTTTCATTCTACTTAGCAGAAATCAAGAACTTTCTACGTTCCAGTCACATAGCTTGAACTGGTTAGTATAAATTATACAGCCTAATCCTACCTCTATTTAAATCAATGGCAAAACTCTTGTTGATGTCATTGGGAGCAAAATTAAGACGTTAATTTGCACTATTCATCCCTAAGCAAATACAGTGTAAAATGAATATGATGTGTTAATTCTGCATTCCACAGTAATATTTATCCTTAAATCCCTGTAGAGAGTAGAAAGTTTTGAAGCAGACCAAAGATCTCCTACTCTGGATTGAGCAGGACCCAAGTAGAACTGATCTGTATATATAAGATCTTTATTGGCTCTAACATACTAGACTAGATTTTCATGAGAATCATGAGATCCAAGTTGAGTTAAACTACTAGCCTATAGGAAGCACAGATGAATGGATCCCTATATGATTTACAAAGGGGAGGGAATATTCCACTTAGATCACTGTGTGCAAATTTTCTGTATGCAATTTTCATTTCTTCTTCACACCCTTTGGAGAAGGTCAGCTGTTGCTGCTGCACTGTCCTCCCTAACCCACGATGTACCATAAAGAGCACCAATGATGTGCTGTCAATATTAGCTAAGGCCCAGACAAAGTTTCTCACATGGCTGGTGACAAACCCTGTGACTTAGGGATGCACCTGTTTTAAAGAGGTATATGCATGGATCTGAAGAATCAGTTGATTTGTTTTCCCATTTACACAAACACACTGTCATCATCATAACCAAGGATGGAGGCAACAAACTAAAGCTTCACTTTGCTAAAGCATTCAGACTTTGTTCCTGAATATACACAGTGTTGATAGCATAGCACAGCATTCAGCCTGTGTAATCTGAAGAAGAGGGTTGGAATGATGATCTTTTAAGAGAGAGAGTCCCTGTCCCAGAGCACCCTTTATTCCCTAAGACAACAAATCCTGCTTCTGCTATATCTCCTCCTACCCCAATTATCTCCTATCTACAGATTCATCAAACTCCTCCTCAGAGTGTGTTGACCCTATCCTAACTGGTGGGGGAGGTTAGCCAGAGTCATGTTGGTGTAACAGCTGTTGCCCCCAGCTGTCAGTGTAGACCCTGGTGGTTGTTGGTGTAAGAATCGCATACACAGCTGTCCCAGCTGGTGGGGGAGGGCCAACCTGGATCCATACTGATGCAGTGATTCCCATTTCTGGCTCCAATTGGAATCTAGTTTATTGGCTTTCTCTAGGGAGAGAGTGACAATATACTGCCGCTCCATATCTGAGAGTCTATTTTCCACATCTTTCATTTCTCTGTGATACCTATTTTAGAACCAGTGGAATGCTGCATAAGTATAACCTTGGAGGTGGCCTCCCACCTCTAGCAGTTGCAGAGTAACCTTACTTTGCAAACAAAACCCAGGACCTTCACATGTTGTTCTTTTTTCTTCCTCCTTCTCCTCTCCTCTTTTTCTGTTTCCTGGTCTTTTTCTTCCCTTACCCCAGTTCTTCCTTCCATTTCCCTTTTCTTACCTCTTCCCTTCCCTCAGGCAGTTCTGCTTTCTACTCTCCTACATTAGCAGACCCAGGATTCTTCCTGCTGCAGTAGCAATGACCCAAACATCTCAGAATACTGGCAATTGGGACATATCTTCACAGCTCTGTTGTCCAGTTGACAGTCAGTGTCAGTTCCCCATTGCAGTTTTTGGAAGCCAGGAGCAGAGATGAGGACTAGCTACTGCCTGGCTGTCAAAAATACTTACAGCATGGCAGCACTAGTGGAGGTTCAGACAGCTAAGCAGGCTGACTATATCCCAGGGTTATACTGAAACTGGAGTGGTCCCTCAAAACCTGGGACATTCCCCATAAATTGTGATGTCTGGCCACTTTAAGCAGGTGTGGTGGATTCACTGGCACTAAGTTGGAAATATTTATGAAGTCTGGATAAAAAAACTAAGTAATGAGGGGGCAAATCCAGCTCTCAGCTCCATGAACACAGATGTTGCCCCAGCCTGCCAAACAATCAGTGGGGCCAGGGGATGATTGAGGTGCTAACGGAGCACTCAAGGAAGATAAGGCCATTGCAGAGAAGCTAAATGAATTCTTTGCATCAGTCTTCACTGTGCAGGATGTGAGGAAGATTCCCAAACCTGAGCCGCCTCTTTAGGTGACAAATCTGAAGAACTGTCCAAGATTGAGATGTCAATAGAGGTGGTTTTGGAACAAATTGATAAATTAAACAGTAATAAGTCACCAGGATGAGATGGTATTCCCTCAAGAGTTCTGAAGGAACTCAAATATGAAATTGCAGACCTAATAACTGTGATTGGTTACATATCACTTAAATCAGCTCCTGTACCAGATGACAGGAGGATAGCTAATGTGACACCAGATTTTTTTAAAAGGCTTCAGAGGCCATCCTGGCAACTACAGGCCAGTAAGCCTAACTTCAGTAGTGGGCAAATTGGTTGAAACTACAGTAAAGAACAGAATTATCAGACACCTAGATCAGTGGTCCCCAACCTTTCTGTGGCCAAGGGCACATTCATCCCTTCATCAGAGTGTGGCGGGCAGCGACACTTCTCGGCGGCATTTCGGTGGCGATGGTTCTCCGCTGGAAGTGCACCTCGGCGGCATTTTGGCAAAAGCTTCTCTGCCGGAAGCGCTCCTTGGCGGTATTTTGGCAAAAGATTCTCCGCCGGAAGCACTCCTCGGCGGCATTTCAGTGGCAACGCTGCTCCAGCGGATGCTCCTCTCCTCTTCCTTCCTTGGCGCCGGCCCTGACCACTGACCTAGATGAACACAATTTGTTGGGAAAGAGTCAACCCGTGTTTGTAAAGGGAAATTATGTCTCAACAATGTATTAAATTATTTGAGAGGGTCAAGAAACATGTGGACCAGGGTGATCCAGTGGATAGACTATATTTGGACTTTTAGAAAGCCTTTGACAAGGGTCCTCACCAAATGCTCTTAAACAAAGTAAGCAGTAATGGGATAAGAGGGAAGTCCTCTCATGGATCAGTAACTACTTAGTAGACAGGAAACAAAGGATAAGAAAAATATGGTCAGTTTTCAGAATGGAGAGAGGTTCTCAGAATGGATAGGGAGGTTTACAGTGGTATCCCCTAGGGATCTGTACTGGGATAAGTGCTGTTGAACATATTCATAAATGATCTGGAAAAAGCGGTAAACAACAAGGTGGCAAAATTTGCAGACAATGCAAAATTGCTCAAGATAGTTAAGTCCAAAGCAGACTGTGAAGAGTTACAAAGGAGTCTCACAAAACTGGGTGAATGGGCAACAAAATGATAGATGAAATTCTATGTTGATAAATGCGAACTAATGCACATTGGAAAACATAATTCCAACTATAAATTCAAAATGATGGGATCTAAATTAGCTGTTGCTACTCAAGAAAGATCTTGGAGTTACTGTGGATAGTTCTCTGAAAATATCTGCTCAATGTGCAGAAGCAGTCAATAAAAGCTAACAGAAAGTTAGGAACCATTAGGAAAGGGATAGATAATAAGACAGAAATTATCATAATTCTCATCAACGATCTGGAGGATGGTGTGGACTGCACCCTTAGCAAGTTTGCAGATGACACTAAACTGGGAGGAGTGGTTGATACGCTGGAGGGTAGGGATAGGATGCAGAGGGACCTAGACAAATTAGAGGATTGGGCCAAAAGAAATCTGATGAGGTTCAACAAGGACAAGTGCAGAGTCCTGCACTTAGGACAGAAGAATCCCATGCACTGCTATAGACTAGGGACCGAATGGCTGGGCAGCGGTTCTGCAGAAAAGGACCTAGGGGTTACAGTGGACGAAAAGCTGAATATGAGTCAACAGTGTGCCCTTGTTGCCAAGAAGGCTAACGGCATCTTGGGCTGTATAAGTAGGGGCATTTCCAGCAGATCGAGGGACGTGATTATTCCCCTCTATTCGGCACTGGTGAGGCCTCATTTGGAGTACTGTGTCCAGTTTTGGGCCCCACACTACAAGAAGGATGTGGATAAATTGGAAAGAGTCCAGCGGAGGGCAACAAAAATGATTAGGGGGCTGGAGCACATGACTTATGAGGAGAGGCTGAGGGAACTGGGATTGTTTAGCCTGCAGAAGAGAAGAATGAGGGGGGATTTGATAGCTGCTTTCAACTACCTGAAAGGGGGTTCCAAAGAGGATGGATCTAGACTGTTCTCAGTGGTAGAAGATGACAGAACAAGGAGTAATGGTCTCAAGTTGCAGAGGGGGAGGTTTAGGTTGGATATTAGGAAAAACTTTTTCACTAGTAGGGTGGTGAAGCACTGGAATGGGTTACCTAGGGAGGTGGTGGAATCTCCTTCCTTAGAGGTTTTTAAGGTCAGGCTTGACAAAGCCCTGGCTGGGATGATTTAGTTGGGTTTGGTCCTGCTTTGAGCAGGGGGTTGGACTAGATGACCTCCTGAGGTCCCTTCCAACCCTGGGATTCTATGATTCTATGATAAATCCGTGGTACATGCACACCTTGAATACTTCATGCAGTTCTGGTCACCCCATTTCAAAGAAGATAATTTGAATTGGAAAAAGATAGAGAATGGCAACAGAAATGATTAAGGGTATGGAACAGCTTCCATATGAGGGGAGCTAAAAACACTGGGACTTTTAAGTTTGGAAAAGAAAATAAAGGTGGATATGATAGAGGTCTATAAAATCAAGAATAGTTTGGGAAAGGTGAATAAGAAAGTGTTGTTTACCCCTTCATGTAACAAAAGAACCAGGAGTCACCCAATGAAATTAATAGTTGGCAGGTTTAAAAGAAACAAAAGGAGGTACTTCTTCATAAAAGACACTCAACCTGTCAAACTCATTACCAGGGGATGTTTCGAAGGCCAAAACTATAACAGGGACCAAAAAAGAGTTAGATAAGTTCATGGAGGATAGGTCCATCAATGGCTACTAGCCAAGATAGTCAGGGGATGCAGTGCCATGCTCTGGGTGTCCCTAGCCTCTGACAGTGGGTGTGGACAACAGAGGATGGATCCCTCTGATTGCCTGTTCTGTTCATTCCCTTGGAAGCACTTGACATTGGCCACTGTCAGAAGACAGCATACCATTGGTCTGACCCAGTATGGCCATTCTTATATTCCTGGAACATCGCTAAGTAAAGCCTTGGCCTGCTTGGCAATCTAAGTAAAAGGTGCTTCTTTGTGATTCAGACATTAATGGTTATCAATTGTAGCAGTTTGTAAAATCAGCTTAAATGGTTAGAACACTTGACATAAAAACATTAATGGGTAAAAACAGACTGAATCTGAAACAGAGTATAGGCGTGCATCAGGCTAGCCTTAGAGGTGAGCTATCCAGAGAGAGCTCTGTGCTGCTCTTGATGGTGGAATATTGGGAAACTGCTAATCACAGGGCTAGTTAAATGCACAACCGACAGACTTTCTGTTTACATCAAGACAGTCATCTTTTTCTTTGCAGGCTGATAATTGCAGGATCTTACCATCTTCAATAGGATGAAGGCTATAGAAAATAAGCATTTTATATTGCAATATAAATCCTAATATAGGCCTATGCCTCTGTGCCTATGCAGAAAAAAATCTAAGTAAGGTCCTGGAAACTATGATGTTCCCATCATGGGGTTCCCTTTGAATTCTTCCTTTTGGGGGAGGGATTTTATCTCCCCTGCCATACACACACAATTAGAGGATTTGACCCCCTCGAATCCACAGATTTCAGGAGATCAGCGGGAGGCACGTGATCATCTGCATGAGACCCTTTGCCTTCACACTAGCTTTCAGACTTTTATTTCCCCTTCATCAGCTCCCTGGCAGCATGTCTCCAATCCATTTACACTGCCGTCCAATTCTCTGCCACTAATATTAGAACTCCCTGTAAGCAGATTCACAGAGCAGACACTTAATAACACTCCCAACTGTGATAATTTCTTGTGATATGGAAACTACATTGCTATTAGTGTATCTTAGTTTTCAGAAATAAGGACTCAATCTTGCACTTATTCATGCTAGTAGTTCCCCTTGGAGTCAAAGGAACTACTTTTATGAGTAAGGTATAGTATGAAGACATTACTTTCAGTATAATCCCCTAATTTCACTCTCTTGTAACATTCGGAAAAATTCTCCTTTTTGGCCACAATAGTCCATGCTATTAAATTAGCCACGTGGCAAAATGTATATTCTTCCTATTTAAAAAAATGAGACTTATTCCCCACACAACTAAAAATGGCTTAAACTTTAAAACTTCAAATATTATGTCACTAGACCATACTAAGGAATAGTAATGGGGCAAGTTTGAAATTTTATAAAATATAAGAATTCAAAACTACTAACCTTTCATGTTCATGCCTGTGCAACAAAATACACATCAATTAGGTTTTTCTGTATTCCATGGACTGCAATTTTATGGCATTTCAATTCTATGGTGCTTCATGGAACTCCATAGTACCCCAGTTAAGGTGTGTGGCTACAGAGAGTATTTTAAAATTTGTAGAATTGTTAATGACAATTGCACAGGGAGCTACAGTTTATGAAGCTGTGTAAAACAGAACTGCACAGCTTCATATTGCCACTGCTACACTTCAGTCTTTTTAAAAATATAACAACCCCTCTCTCCCCTTCACCCATAGAAGTTAAATTCAAAAACCTAGGTTCACGCATCTTCAGAATAAATCAATAGTCTTTAATATATGTGAATTTGATACTCAGTCACCTGGATGTTTGCCAAGACAATTTGTATTTACAATCATAGTGTGTATAGTGAATTCAGGAGCAGCTTGTTATTCACTGATAAAAACTACTGTTGACTTTTATTTAATAATCTAATGGTTTGAGCTTAACTTTTGTCTATCTATACAATCTGTCTATCCATCCAGCTTCTTATATTGGCACTTTTCTCCACAAGAGTAAAAAGTTACAAAAGTGATGTGCTTCTTCCTTCTCACCAGCAAGATACAGGATTAGGGTTTTTTTTGGTTTGTTTGTTTGAAATTATTGCTGCATATAGAAAATGTATACTATTGGTGTGAATAAAAGGACTATTTTTATTGGAAGACATTACAAGACAGGGCACTTGGCACCTGAATTCATAGGTTGATGAGTGGAATATAAGAAAAATAAATAACTAAGATCTTCCTTCATTATACCCATGGTTAAACCCTGTTGACGCCACTAATGTTATTCAATTCCGTTCATGTTGAAGATTGTCTGCCTCTTCTTTCACAATATGCTTTACCAGCAACATACTCTGATCTGTAGATTTACATAATTGACCCCTCTACTTTGGATGTAGTTATGGAGGTAGCTAGAAATCTCTTCTGAATGCTTAATTCCTTCTATGCTTGGCAAAGAGCACCTGCCAACCTGGAGATGTAACAATAGCCCGAAGACTACTCAAGACCTCCACATAAGACCATATCAGAGCTTCACATCAACCAGTTGCAATATACTGTAATTCCTTAAATGCCAACCAGTGAGACCTGACCGGTAAGAACATACAATATATGTATATGTCCAACTCCTTAGAAACTTTACATATAAACTACTCTCAAGTGGGTGGCAGGCAAAAATGCAGTTAACTGTAGCAGGGAAGCAAAGGAATCCTCAGACTGCTCCAGCAGTTTTTTATTGCATTGGGGGCAGGGAGAGCAACCCAATTCTGTTATTCCATATTCTCCAAATGCAGCATGCCAGCCAGCACGGTCCCGTGAAAGGAGAAAGGAAAGGAAGAAGACCCATCCCTTGCGGTCAAGTGTACAACCTGGCATCATCGGTTCAGGGTGGCCAGCAGGACAATCTTGGCTGGTAGGGATGGGAGCTGCTGCCTCATACAGTGATTGGCAAGGAGCCATGGCCAGATGGGCCATAATCATTATATAGTCATAAGATGTAGCTTCCACTATTTTTAGGGAGGGAAACAAATATTAAAATCATGTACATAGTTAAATAATACTTGCTGATAAATGATTTTAGCAATTTGATATGGAGTCAATCTTGCCCACATGGATTCAAGTAGAAATTCTTAGCTAAAATGTGTTGCCATCATCTGATGACTGGTAGTTTACATGAAATGACTTATTGACTTCAGGCTAATTTCTTGTGGCTAGATGTTCATATCCCCAAATCAGCGCTGCACTTGGTACTAATTGGCAGCCTTGTTAGCAGTCTGTTCACCAGGTAATTAATGGGCATGAGGACTACTCTACCCTGTCATCCATGGGCGTGGTTCCTAAAGTTCATAGCTGGGACGCTCTGGTGTGCAGTGCTGTGAAGCCTATCCTGATGCTGTCTGTGGTTGTCTCTTCTGTGACTAAACAGAGGATTTTAGTTTGAGGTTGTACATCCTGCACTTTTCATAGGCACTTAACGTTGGAGGACTGGGCTAAAAGAAATCTGATGAAGTTCAACAAGGACAAGTGCAGAGTCCTGCACTTAGGACGGATGAATCCCATGCACTTCTACAGGCTGGGGACTGACTGGCTAAGCGGCAGTTCTGCAGAAAAGGACCTGGGAATTACAGTAGATGAGAAGCTGGATATGAGTCAACAGTGTGCCCTTGTTACCAAGAAGGCTAACAGCATATTGGACTGCATTAGTAGGAGCACTGCCAGCAGGTCGAGGGAAGTGATTATTCCCCTCTATTTGGCACTGGTGAGGCCACATCTGCAGTACTGCATCCAGTTTTTGACCCTCCACTACAGAAAGGGTGTGGACAAACTGGAGAGAGTCCAGTGGAGGGCAACAAAAATGATTAGGGGGATGGCGCACATGACTTATGAGGAGAGGCTGAGGGAACTGTGCTTACTTAGTCCACAGAAGAGAAGAGTGAGGGGGGATTTGATAACAATCTTCAACTACCTGAAAGGGGGTTCCAAAGAGGATGGAGCTCCACTGTTCTCAGTGGTGGCAGATGACAGAACAAGAAGCAATGGTCTCAAGTTGCAGTGGGGCAGGTCTAGGTTGGATATTAGGAAAAACTATTTCACTAGGAGGGTGGTGAAGCACTGGAATGGGTTACCTAGGGAGGAATCTCCATCCTTAGAGGTTTAAGGACCATCTTGACAAAGCCCTGGCTGGGATGATTTAATTGGGGTTGTTGGTCCTGCCTTGAGCAGAGGGTTGGACTAGATGACCTCCTGAGGTATCTTCCAACCCTAATCTTCTATGATTCTATGTTTAAATAAAAAATAAAATGCTCAGGGCTACTCAAGGAATCCAAACACTAAGCAATGTGATAGTTTTTAAAAATACATGATGTTTTGGTTGCTTTTCTTTTTGACCAACTAAAATTCTTCTTACCTGATCCATTGCATAAGTCTAGAGCTGGTCAGAAAAATTTCCATCCCATGAAAAATTGATATTTTGAAGAATATTTTGTTCAAAATTGGACATAGCTATAATTTTGAAAATTTTCACTAAATTAAATTGAAAAAATATTTCATTTTTGGTCAGTCAAAATGTTTTGATTTGACCATTTTAAATGTTTTAAATATAAAGTAAAAGATTTCTAAAGAAAAGGTTGTTTCAGAACTTAAAAACAAAATCAAAACTTTCCACCCCCAAAATGTTGAAATCGGGCATTTCAATATTTTTGAATATTTTTTCCAGTAAAGTTGATGCTATTTTGTGAAAAAAAATGTGTAATCAAAGTGGCATTTGCTGATGGAAAACTGTTTTGACAATTTTTTTTGACCAGCTCACCATAAGTCTAGTATTGACTGATACAATTGTGAAAGTTGCTATAGTGTGAGTTCAGTCTGATTTGTTCTTTTTCAGTGACTCATCCTTGACTGTTTGAAGTTTGCCCCTCGTTACATGTTTAAAAACAAAGTTATTCATAAATTCTATACAAGATCCTGCTCCAAGACATGTTCAAAGTTAAAAGAGAAAAAAATTCCCCATGGTCATATTTGTTTTATGTGGAACATAGGTGCAGGTCCTAAACAGTGCTGTTCCTAAATCTAGTGCATACCCCCTTCCACATACTACTCCTTTGTGAATCAAAAGCAGAATCCATAGCCATTCTGTCTTTTCTTTATGATAGTGTATATTTTTTTCTGTGTTTATGAAAGTCATCTCGTTAATAATAGAGATGAGTTACTTGTGTGAATCTTTCTTGCCACTGAAACTTGAAACAGCGCTAGAACCCTTGGGACTGAACAAGAGTTTGGATTAACCAATACAAATCACTTTCAGCCTTTCCCCTTAGGTGCCAGTTGGATGATTTTTGTTTTTTTGTCACAAAGGAGTTTTTCAAAAAAACTAACACCATTGCCAAGTCACAAGGGGTTATCTCCAAAACCTGACCTGTTAGTTTTCTGTCAGGTCTGTTGATGCTGAGCTACAGTAGGCATTTTGCATCCTATTTCTCAGTTGCTAGAATCTGAATTTGTTGCAGAAACAATTAACACACTAGAAATAAAATGTTTTCTAGCAAAAAAGAAACAACAAATACAATATTTTAAAAACACCAATTACAGTCAGTAACTACACAATATATCTGTAAAGTTTGGAACTTAAAGTTTTTTGGGGTTTTTTAAGTGAGAACTATGGATTCTGGTTCTGTAATCATAATAGTTATGGACATGTGTTTTTGTTTTGGGTTTCCTACAGTAAATTTTAAACAATTTACACTTATCCTTTGATAGATTTTGTCTTATGAAGTGCTCCACTTGAAGAAAACAAATAAAAACTGAAGATTACTTACTAAGAATGTAGACAGCAAACAGTTAGTATCTCCTTTTTCCCTAGTGGGCTTCATTAGACTTACACATAGCTGAAGCTCCAGGCTGTTGACTACAATGTAACTACTTATGCAAGTAACTGCTCACTGGGGATTTAAGGGGTTCACAGTCCGAGACAGAAATAGTTAGACTCCTGCAATTAGCTGTGAGAACTCTTCCCTATTGCCATGGTATCATCTACAAAGATGACCATAAAAGGAAAAGACTCTCAAAGCAAAATTATATTTTGAAATGGCTAAATTTCCAATACACTAGAACTTCGCCTAAACAAATTCTTCCAGCCTACTTTCCAGTCTTTCAGATGCAACACAAAATGAATGGATTAAACAGCAGTTCACCCACTTTTCTTTCTCTTTTCTGAGCTCCCAGTTGTTGCTGTGCTCATACCAAGAAACGGCCATACCTACAGTACCATTCCCTGAAAATCTAAACCACGTCAAATCCTGCTTGTCAACAAACAGAACTCCACTGGGTCCCAAAACAAATCATGTTACATTCATGAAGTTCTATGGACTATGGGCCAGGTTATGCCCTTTTGATCTACATGCACAAGGTCCACTTCATGAATGGATCTCCTCTACCTCACCTATGCCTTGACACCAGAGAGGGAACTGGGGACCCTTGCTGAGACAAGAACAAAGGTGAAGTGAAATATATCATGTCCGGAAGAGATTCCTTCAGAAATGTAATGTGGCTAGAGGATGTATTACATTCGTAATGGCCCTTAACAATGCATATTCACCCCCCATCCCATTTAGGAGTCATCCTGGGAGCACCATTGTATTTGTGAAGCAGGACCTTGCATTCTTTCACAGGGAAAATTCCATCCCTGATGGTAGAAAACAGATACGTGAAGTTCTCTGTTTACTCTATGCAGATGTTGTCATTTGGGTATACCATTTGGGCCTGACTATTACCAAGTTACTGATGTTTTCAATTAGGTATGCTTTAATTATGCTACAATTTATGTAATCCTTTGTTTCAAGTGGTCTAATTATGCTTCTGTATTTAGAGTTAGGCTATATGATATCTGATACAAAAGTAAGAAATTCAAACTGGAAAAAATCAGATTAATGCAAGTTTAAAGTTTATGTATTAAAATAAAAAGGAAATTAGGCTGATGGCATAAGTAAAATTAAGTTCAGCCACAAAGTACAGAAAGCGTGATTATATCTGTGATGCATTGTGGTTTGTGAGTGGAGAAGAATGATTCCTGAATATGTTTTACAACTTCTGAGTGGAAACACTGATGCTGCAGCATCAGGATGGGAAATACAATCAGCGTGGCTGAAGCCAGCATCTATTTATCTTAAATTAATCATTCTCTGAGTAGGCAGTAGATATCCTGGTGCTGGGTGCCAGCTTTTTTACATTCATGCTGCAGACATAAAACCAGAGAACTCTTACAGCTGAAATATATTGAAGCACACTAGTTGTAAACATAAAATATTGTAACTGTTAGCTATAAAATTAATGTATAGGAAAAGCTTGTTAACAATTTATATTTGATTATTTTCTCTAGAATTATCAGACACTTGAAAAATACATGAATCTCATCTCATAATTTTGGAATGTAAGCTCTCAGTTCAGGAAATGATATAGAAAATAAAAGTAGATATCTGCTACAACAGCTGTTTACTTATTTGGCATTTTTAAATGTACAGTGGTTTCTTTACCGTTAGTTGTGCTTTATCTTATAGTAAACATGAGCCAAAATTAGAACCCTGGATCTGAATCCTTTCAAATTTGAGGAAACGAGGGATTCGGATTTGAATCTCTAGATCTGAGCATGTCTCTACAGTGTTAGTTCCACGTTTGTTCCAAAACTGGATGGGGAGGCAGTTAGCAAGCTTTGGCAGGATCAGGCCCTAAATGCTATAATAAAAAATTGAATAAAGAGATCATGCATCTCTGGCAGCATATATAGAAATCACAAGAAAATTGAGGAAAAAAGGGGTGAGAGTGTGTGGAAGAATTGTCCCCAAGGAGCCAGTATTTTCTCATCCAAATTCTCAGGGTATCTGACGATAATAGCCAGCAAATAAAAATGGAGCTTTATTTACTGACTCCAAGTCTCAGATTGTAGTCCACCTTCTACTCCATTCCCACCAGTCACCTCTTTTCCTTGAATTTATATCCCAAGGTATTTCAAAAGGTGAGAAATTGCAAATCCTAAACGTTCCCCTTTTTACCCCAGTTATAATTCATAACTTTAATAGTTTCCAACAGCTTACATAGATTTTTTTAAAAAATATTTATTTTATACTTCACAATGTCTGACATTGTTGTATATTGTTGTACAATATTCTGAAACCTAAAGCAAAATTTTCATTTTTACCTTTTAAATTATTGGAGACTAGAACCGAGAACTCATTTTGATTCACAAAATTTTCCACATGGTGACATTTTACATCTGCCTGCATTTCTCTCTTTTGGCCTATTTGTCTTGCTAATGTTGTTCTTACTTTGTGCTCATTACTCTTTAGTTGCAGCATTTCACATTGTTATGTATATCTCTTAATTGAATTTATTGTCGTCTTCTTAAAATTGCTTGCCCAGGAGGCAAAAGTGACACTGATCACAAACCTGAAGTGTCTGCTCATCACTATCAAATTGTAAAGTCTTCAAGGCAAGGACCATGTTTTTGCATGTGTGTGTACCATGCCTATTACATAGGGTCTGCAATCTCGCTTGGGCTTTCTGGGTACTAGAACAACTTAAATAATAATACATAGAAACTAGTTGTGCATGCTATAAGTTACGTTAACAATTCATTTGCTGACCTAACTGTGTCCCTCTCATCTCTATGAAGGCCCCTTCTCACCATTATTTACACCTAGGGTGACCAGATGTCCTATTTTCTACAGTCAGATAAGGAGGGTCCATGGTGGTGGGAGACAAGGAAGCAGGAGAATTAGAGACACCAGAACTTACATTTGAACCACTGAGGGAGTTGCAGGGTACAGGTTAAGAATGCAAGGGTGTGATTTGTAGATTTGCAGCATCATCAGAGGGGTCTTTATCCATCTGAGCAATAATGAAAACATTTGGGGCAGAGTTGAGACCTCTGAAAATGGAGACTTAAGTAGAAATGTAGGAAGACCCTTAATTATAGCAGCCTGAATGGTCCCACAATAATTAATATATAGGTCTATAGAGGGTTGTTACTAACATTGATCCCAAAGAATGCACTCTGGTCCTCAATCTCAAAGAAGTTCCTTAACCAACAATAGAATGAATATTGCCTAGTTTATTCATGTGTCCGAGAGCCGAGAAGTTAACTTCATGTTCATAATGAACATGACTTGCCTGCCATAGATGTTCAGGAAGCAAAGGTAAACACTTAACTACTTTTTATTACCAAGAAAAGCCCAATGTATCTATAGATATGATGAAAGGTTTACAGCTACATTACAATGGATAATGCTCATACATTTCTGAGCATGCAAAGCTGCAGGATATCAAAGTAAGAATGTGCTCTCTAGGACAAGGCAGTTCAGGTACCTCAGAGCACGGTAACTACATATCCAAAGGCTAGTCTAGCATCATTAGCACAATTGCCTGCCTAGTTAAAATAGGGCTGATATACACAATCATTTAGTTTCTGGCAAGCTGGGATGTGAATCTACCTTGCATTAACCTGCCATGCATTAAGTGTCTGTGTGGACTCTGCTGATGCACACTAACAGCTCCTTCGTGCTAATTGATCTTATCTTGCTTTGACACAGGAGTAGATCAAAGTGCAAGAACTGTTAGTACATGTCAGCAGGATCCACCTATACTTAGAGAGCAGCAGGGTAGTGTGGGGTAGATTCACATCCCAGCTTGCCACAGATTAAAAGTTGATGCAGACAAGCCCTAAGCAGCCATATATTGATGTATGAAGAATGGTTCCTCACCTGTCATTTGAGTCATGTAAAAGTGAGCCCACTGAAGGAAGTCAAAAGCAACAACACCTCAGTCTGCACCAAGGGAGCTTTCGGTTAGATATAGAAAAAATGTTTTAACTAATAAGGATAGTTAAGCACTGGAATAGGTTACCAAGTGGAATCCCTGTTATTGGAGGTTTTTCTGAATAGGTTGGACAAACACCTGTCAGTGATTGTCTAGGTGTACTTGGTCCTCCACTGGGCACTGGACTAGGTGACCTCCCAGTATCCATTCCAGCCTGCATCTCTGATTCTGTGATTTAAATTATGATGTTTAGTTGTAATTTAAAGTACTCAGCAAAGAAAGAAAAAGAACCCAAGGGTTTTTTTCAAGTAGTGTGTGTATATTTCGTACTTTACACTGTTCTTTTTAGGCAAGGGCATGTAAGCTACTGTACATCCAGGGCCTAATAGTCAGAAGTACTAAGCATTGCGGTTCCCTTTGATATCAGCAGGAGATACAGGACTCAGCACCTTTGAAAAATCAGGCCTTCAGGCATTAATGCTCTATTCCTCCAGGCATATTGTCACTTGGTGTCTGACAAATGGATTGAGTAGTTTATAGTGCTGCTGTATAATTTGTACTAACATATATATCTTCTGAATGTCAGGATGGCTCTTTAAATGTTTCCTCATACAGCTAAATCCACTGTCAACAAGGATTCCTTACAGAGATCAGGGAAAGTATTCAATAGCTTAATAAAACTCTAACTTAGGTAGGTAGATAGCAGTGGTTCAGAAGAAAATGGGCTACACCAGCTGCCATCTATCTTTGAGTGTCTTAGGATTGTAGGTTTTTGAAGATGATGTATGAAAAGACCCTTACTTTCTCTTCATACAGCTACTGCTGCTCCAGCTGACCCCACACCTGCACTGATGTAGGAGTATACCTGCGTCTACCGGCAATCAGGAAGAAAAAGGAGAGGGTCAGGGGTCATGTGCATCCAAAATGCACATTCAAATGTTTTATTTTCTGCTTAAAAGGACAAGATTGTCCACTTACTCACTGTCTTTGGAAGTGACAGTGTAGAATTGCTCTTCCAGGGTAAAATTCACCTTTGCCAGAAGGCCAGCTCATGGTTTATGCACTACTTAAGACCTCAAAGTAGGGCTTACATGGGGCCTAAATGGCACATAGGCATTGGGCTGGCCTCTGCATGAGGGTGAATTTTATAGGTGTAAAAAACAAGTTCAGTGTGAACCTCTTTGTTCATAGACTTCAGATTTCAAGACCCTGTCAGGCTGCTCCTTCCCTGAGGTGGCTCCAGGCTGTAGAGTATTGCACCACAAGGGAAGCGAGTCATTGCATGAACTTGGGCAGATGTTGTGATGGAAAAAGGATAGCCAAAATGATGTAGTTTTTTTTAAAAGCATCTATTAAATGTCAACTGCTATTCATTATCTTCATCTTCAGATCACATCTGCCGCTCTGCGGGACATGCCATAAACTTTAATTTTCCTAGTGTTAAACAGTTCTTCAGAACTGCTTCCTTTCTCTCCTTCCTCTCTGATATGCACCTTCTTTCATGCTACCTTCTTCTGTTAGAACAGCCTCCCACTTCCCATACAAGGGCTCTCACTCTTCTCCTTTAACCCTCTGCTTGAAACCCATTACTTTTGAGAATCCTTCCAGTATTGATCTTGGCACCAGCAACGTTACTACTGCTTCTTATAGTACTTCTGAATTGTACTTAATTTTTCTGAGCCTCAGGGCAGGGGCTTTGTATATTTTAATATTTTGTAAAGCGCCATACACACTTATGGTACTCGCTAAATAACACTTACAATGATAAAAGCAACCACTTTATTCTGCCATACATTTATTTTTCTTCTCCATCTGACATTCTCAGTATATGTCAAACAGTGTAGCAAAACTCTTATTTTTAATGTTCAATTTACAAAGAATTAGAAGGAATTTTCATGTCTTGTGTTATGTAGCTATGTGTGTGTGTGTGTGTATATATATATATATATATATATATATATATATATGAATGTGTATTTGTGTGTGTATATACACAGCTACACCACCTCTACATACATATATTTGGTATTGTATTAGAGGGAGAGAAGGCTGTGAATGCAGCTGTTATTGATGCAGGACTGAGCATAATTCACTCCAAGGCATAGGGTCCTTTTACCCTGGATGTGGCACAGGGTGTCTAATATGCATAGCGTAAACATTGTGCAAGGGAGGTGGTCCTGGCACATACATAGAGATTACTATGCTCACACATGTGAAGCAACCACAAATTGTTCTCCAATAAATCTGTGCCCAGATGGTGAAGGAATTCTGGAATGCACAACTAATTGTTTATGGGAGTTAATTCATGCCAGTAATACAGAACTAAATACTGGTCCCCTAATTTTCCTTGCAAAAGTATAAAATGTAACATGCAAAATACCAACCCACAATAATGCAATTCCCACCAGCTGGAGAGAATTAGAAGAATGTAAAATGTACAGTACTAAGCTGTCTATCAGAATAAAAAAAGTAGTAGATAATGTGGGCTTAGGGTGTCTTTTCGTATTTTTTTAATAAGATTCGGAGAGGACATACTAAATATAGCCCCTTCCTCGGAGAAAGTAGATTAAGGATGGCTTCTGCTGATTCATATGAAATACACAGTGGGATAAGCCAATCAGGAAACCAGAAGAAATATCCATATGACTTCTGCAATATGACCAGTCCAACTAAGGCACTTGAAACTCAAAATGCATTTGTATAAAGCTGTCTGAAAATATTCATGGACATTCAGATCATACAAAAGAAGAAACGTGCCAATGGAAAATTTGTGAAGGTAAAAATAATTGGATGAAAAACGACATGTTCATGCAAGCAAATAAGACTTAAAGGATGTTTGAGTTGCAAATTCCACACAACTCTAGTAGTAAGCTTAATATTGTGCATATTTAAAGTGAGAGAGAGAGAGTTGTCCTGTGGTGAGGACATTAGCCTAGGACTTAGGAGACCAAGGTTCAATTCCATGCTCCACCACAGCTTTCCTGTGTGACCTCAGGAAAGTCACTTATCCTTTCTGTGCCGCAGTTCCTCATCTGTAAATTGGGTCTAATAGTACTTCTGTATGTCACAGGACTATTGAGATACTTTCAGAGACTACTGTAATGGGGGCCCTGTAAGTACCTAAGATAAGTAGATGGCACTACCAAATATAATTGTGTGTAAGTAAAGGATAGGGTGTGTGACAGGGTGTGACTCATCACTGCAGCACCCCCTGCTGGATGTCCCAGGGATCAGCTCTGCTAGCCAGTGCACCCTCTTCTAGCGGCATCTCATCACCATCACTTCTGCTCCAGGGACCCACATCACTCCCAGGACTGCGGCATCCTTTTCATGACACAGCCCTCTGGCTGGGCCACACTCTGTGCTCCGCCCTTTCTGGGGGGATGTACTGCAGTCTGACAGTCCAGCCATTTCCCTCATTGGCAACTGCAACCCAATGACTGGTCACTTCCTCAGTGGCAAGCAGGGGGGGACCTGGGCCAACCCACTACTCCGTGTCCAAGCCCATGGACCCTATAGATGGCCACCACTTGCTGCATCCCCTCCAACTCCTCTGTAGATCTCCCTGGGCCATGGCCCCAGCACCCTCTTTGCTCTTACCTCAGCCTGCAGATCCCTGCAGCCTGCCAGGAGCTGCCTTTAGCTCCCTCGGTCTCTGCCTGAAGTAGTGCTCTATCCAGGGTGCTTGCTGCCTTCAGCCTACAAGGCAGCGAGTTCTCCTCTCTCCTCAAGCTTCAGGGAGTGACCGAAGCTGCTCTGCTCTGCAGGCCTTCTTATATGGGCCCTGATTGGCTGCTCCTTGCAGTCCCTCTCTGATTGGCTACCTCTTGCACAGCCTCCCAAGGGCTCTATTAACCCCTTAGAGCCCAGTGTGGGGCAGGTGCTCCATCACAGGGACAAACAATAAAATAGCATTTGTCACTCATCTTGATGCCATATATCAGGAGTGGCCGAACCACATGTAGCTTTTTTACAGTTAAAGTGTGGCTTGCAGAGCCCCTCCCCCATGCCCTCCCCCATTTTCCACCTACCAGACTGGGGGTGGGGGAGCTCAGGACCATTGCCTTGCACAGGGTGGTGGGGTAGGGGCTTATGCCCAGCAGGGAGGGGTGTATCAGGGCTTCAGCCCCATGGGGCATGCCTGCTGGGGCTTGGGGCTTCAGCAGGAGCAGGGCTGAAACCCCAGCAGGAGCTTCAGGAGCAGGGCTGAAATGCAGCT
This sequence comes from Macrochelys suwanniensis, assembly GCA_033296515.1. Taxonomy (NCBI): domain Eukaryota; kingdom Metazoa; phylum Chordata; order Testudines; family Chelydridae; genus Macrochelys; species Macrochelys suwanniensis. The sequence goes on from CM065776.1 coordinate 42,214,698, forward strand.
CGGCGGGTGGTTTGCCGCCCCCACCCCCGCCATATATATACACAAAGTGGAAACTATATTTGCAAACAAACTATGCATTTTGAGTATCCGGAGAATCTCACTGTGCTAGAGCAGTGAGCTTACGTGACAGCACTGAGAGGAAAGACTGCAAGCAAGACCACAAACAGGTGGTAATGTCAAATCTGTAACATCAGGATAATGATGCCTTCTTTGGAGGAGTGTTTGAAAGGAGCTAAAATGTAAGTAGTGAGATCTCTCCAGCATGGATCACATACATTGACAAGTAGAAAGGCCAAATTACTATTTTGTAATATTGTGGAGGGCTACAACCCAACTATGGGATGGTGGAGGGCTTGTCATACATACTGCAGAAGGGTTTGGGCAATGGAGGATCAGGTCAGGGAGAAGGCTTTGTCACAGGAAGCTCAGGAACCTTTTGGTGGCAGGAGGTTGTGCTTAAGCAGAGCTTGCCACTTGAAGTGCCCAAGAGTGTGATGAAACCTGGGTCGTTTTCTCAGCCTAGTGCACAGAGAACAAGCGTGGTTACTTGTTATGCAAACCATGAAGTAAAGCTGGGCAGTTTTTTTCAGCAAATAGTAAATTTGTCCCCCGAATAAAGCATTTTTGGGAGCACCAAAACTATTCGCAATTTGACACAAATTCTCCAAATAGTTTAGGCACATTTTTTTGGAGGGGGGCGGGGACTGTAGATGCCATTCACAGTACAGGAGGAGGATCTGCCTCCCTTATAAACTTCAGCTCAGCACTTAGGGCATTCACGTAGGATGTGAGAGACATTGGTTCAATTCCCCTCCTCTGCCTACAATTTGAACTTGGGCCCCCCACACAATAGGAGTGTCCTAGCCACTGGGCTATGGGATATTCAGATGCAGGTATCTCCTGTTGCAACTATTGTGTATTAATAATTAAATAGTCAGTGAGCCAGGGAGAGAGAGTAGGATTGACTCTGTAGGCTAGTGGCTAGTTGAAGGAACGAAAATGGACACCATGTAGAATCAAGCACATGGGTTTATTACACACAGTGCTGGTGGAGTGTCACTTTGCTTTTTAGGCTCAGAGACACTGCCAATCACTTGATTACAATGGATTATATGGGATTTTCATGGGCAGAGGGAAGCGGCGGGGTAGGAGGTCCCGAGCCCCTGGATAGGTCTAGCAGCAAGACAAGATAAGCACAGTAGCCAATAGTCAAAGATTACATAATGTCTCCACCCATGGTTTCAGGTTAACATATGATATACAGTTAGTACACAGGTATATATATATATATATATATATATATATATATATATATATATATATATATATATAAATGTAAGCAGAGTCAGGATGAGCTCCACCCTGACATCTGGTGGTGAGTCATGGCAAAGCACTCCAGGGGCTGATCCAATTTGCATAGGCACACACACCCTGCCTGGTACGAACCATAGTGGCCCAAATGGGCATTTTGGGCTGCTGTAGGATCCTCAGTTTTCTGTATTGGGGCAGGAATTTCTGTTATTGGGGCAGGAAGAATAAACTGTTGTTATACTGCTTATGTAAATCATGGCCAGTGGAACTGTACTTGGCCTTTTGTCATGTTAAAGGGGAACTTGCCATTAACTAAACAGCACTCGCCAGCCAAGGGACATGGGTTCCAAAGCCCAGTGAATTGAGAGAGGCTGGGGATAGGGGATGGCTTCTTGGCCAAGATCAAGTGTAATACCTGGTGGTGTAGGACCCTTGTGAGGGGCTGAGACCCCAATTGTAGCATCTCCACCTCTCCCATTGTGGTGGTTCGTAAGAAGAGTGGGAAGATCCGGATGTGTATTGACTACCGCACCCTAAACAGGCGTACTATAGTGGATCAGTACACCATGCCTCGAGTACAAGATGCCTTGGACTGTTTGCTGGGTAGCCAGTGATTCTCTGTGTTGGATCTTCGGAGTGGATACTACCAGATCCCTCTGGGAGAAGAAGATAAGGAGAAGACAGCCTTCATCTGCCCATTAGGGTTCTACCAGTTTGAACGCATGCCCCAAGGGATTTCTGGGGCACCTGCTACATTTCAACGTCTTATGGAGAAAGTTGTGGGAGACATGAATTTACTGCAAGTGCTAGTTTATTTGGACGACCTGATTGTGTTTGGAAGAACCTTGGAGGAGCATGAAGAAAGACTTCTTAAAGTGCTTGATAGGTTGGAGGCATATGGTTTGAAGCTTTCAATTGACAAATGCCAGTTCTGCCGAACCTCTGTGAAGTATGTGGGTCACATTGTGTCCCAAGAGGGTGTGAGTACTGATCCCGATAAAATAGAAGCACTCACTACCTGGCCATGCCCAAGTAACTACAGAGAACTCAAGACCTTCCTTGGATTTAGTGGCTACTATCGTAGATTTGTGAAGAACTATGCTACGATTGTAAAACCTCTGAATGATCTTACCAGGGGATATCAGTCCAACAAGAACAAATCTAAGACCAAGAATAAGAGGGGCCCCCGAAAGCCTCCTGTGCAGAGACACTATGGCCCCTTCGAAGCGTTTGGGCCACGGTGGAGTGAGAGATGTGAAAGGGCTTTTCAGGAAATCATTACTCGCCTAACTCAGGCTCCAGTCCTAGTCTTTGCTGATCCAAGCAAACCCTTTCTCTTACATACTGATGCCAGTTTGGAGGGTCTGGGGGCAGTACTGTACCAGGAAGTGGAAGGCAACCGTAAACCTGTAGCCTTTGCCAGCCGAGGACTGTCTGACAGTGAAACTCGCTATCCCATCCACAAGCTGGAGTTCTTGGCCTTGAAATGGGCCATCACTGAGAAATTTCGAGACTACTTGTATGGTGCTCAGTTCCAGGTGTGGACAGACAACAACCCACTGACATATGTGTTAACAAGTGCTAAGCTGGATGCTACAGGACAAAGATGGGTGGCCGCCTTGGCTGGCTATGAGTTCAGCATCCAATACTGATCGGGGAGAAGCAATGTAGATGCTGATGCATTGTCCAGGCGTCCGCAGGCTCCAGAAGTTGCTGTGATACCCACGGATGGAGTGAGAGCTATTTGCAGTGTGAGTCGTCGAGAGCCACAGGCCCAGGAGATCCTTCATGGATGTGTTGCAGAAGCTCTGGGCCTGCCCCCTGAATGCGTGCCTTCTGCTTCAGTGAACTATATTGCATTGGACCAATCTCCTTTGCCCATGCTTAATGCGGCTGACTGGCAAGAGGCCCAGCTGCAAGATGTTGACATTTGTGATACCCTACTGGCCAAAAGGGAGGGGCGAAGCCCAGCTGTGGTTATCCCACCTAGCCCCGAGGGTAAACTACTATTAAGAGAATGGACCAAACTAAAACTGATTCAGGGAGTGCTACACCGAATGACCACTGACCCTTTACAAAAGCAACGAGCACAACTAGTGCTGCCAAAAGAGTACAGAGCCCTGGCCATGAGGGCCCTGCATGATGACTTTGGACATTTAGGGATGGAAAGGACCCTAGAACTTATTCGTAGTAGGTTCTATTGGCCCCGGATGGCTGAAGATGTTCGCAGGAAATGTGAGACTTGCGCTCGATGTGTTCAAAGGAAAACTCTGCCCACAAGGGCTGCATATCTCAAGAACATCACCAGCACCAAACCTTTGGAGTTGGTATGCATTGATTTCTTGTCCTTAGAAGTAGACAAGAGGAATGTTGGGAACATTCTAGTAGTGACCGACCATTTCATGCGGTATGCACAGGCATATCCCACACGTGATCAGAGGGCCACCACTGTCGCTCGAGTACTGTGGGAGAAATATTTCTCAGTTTATGGATTCCCAGCCCGGATACACTCGGATCAGGGGCGGGACTTTGAGAGTCACCTTCTGAAGGAGATGCTGAGGATAGTGGGAATTAAGAAGTCTAGGACAACACCTTATCACCCCCAAGGTGATCCTCAGCCAGAGAGGTTCAACCGAACCCTATTAGATATGTTGGGGACTTTGCGACCAGAACAGGTTGGAGCCAACATGTCGCATTTCTGGTGCATGCCTACAACGCCACAAAGAACGATGCCAGAGGAGTCACCCCATATCTCTTGATGTTTGGGCGAGAACCAAGATTACCCATAGACTTGTGCTTTGGTGTATCAGAGGATGGTGATAGCTATGAAACTCATCAGCAATATGTATCCCAACTACGAGAAAAGCTGCGGGATGCTTATCACTTGGCTACATCTGCAGCTCGGAAGAACGCAGACCGCAACAAACATCGATATGATGCTAGGGTACGTTTGCAGGAGCTCCAGCCAGGGGACAGAGTCCTGCTGCGGAATTTGGGTATTGCTGGCAAACATAAGATAGCTGACAGATGGAAGGCAATACCCTACCTAGTGATGGAAAAGCTAGGAGATCTGCCGGTCTACAAGATCAAACCTGAAGAGGGTCCAGGGCAAATAAAGACGGTGCATAGAAATCTTTTGCTCCCTGTGGGGGAGTTGGTTGGCACCCCTTATGAGATGGGCCATGACAGGGCAGCCAGGCAGAACAGAAGTGCCAGGCCACAGCCGCCATCCAACACGGACAACAGGTCCTCCGAAGCTAACCTACCCCTATTCAGCACGTCAGAGAGTGAGACTGAGGAGGAAGACATGACCCTGGTGTATCCTGGAATGAAGACAAGATTTCAGTCTCGATCAGCTGAGCCAATAGAGAGCTCCCCCTCTCCAGCCCTCAACCCCATGGCAGAGATATTTAGGCCTGTTCCGGGCACTCCTGTGCCACCGATGGGACCCCCCGTTGATGACGCCCACAGGTTATTGGACAGTGGAGAATTCCAGGTGGAGGGGGCCCTAGACATGGTGGACCTTCCACTGTCGGAACCAGAGATGCAGGGGCCTATGCCAGTAGCCGAGGGACCCTCACAGGAAACCTCTCTATCCATCACTCAAGAAGATGTCCCTCCTACCCCTGCAACAGAGATTCTCAATAGAAGGGACAGGGTAATAAGACCAGTAAAACGGTTAACTTATGACGCACCTGGGGTGACTAGTGAGGAGCCAATACATTTAGCACACAGGCTGGTGGAAGCTAAAGTGGGCTTTCTGAGGCCCTTTGGAGGAAACCAATGAGTTGGTATAAGGGGAGTGTGATTTGTCGGGACGACAAATTCTCGGCTTGGGGGAGGATGTAAGCAGAGTCAGGATGAGCTCCACCCTGACATCTGGTGGTGAGTCATGGCAAAGCACTCCAGGGGCTGATCCAATTTGCATAGGCACACCCACCCTGCCTGGTACGAACCATAGTGGCCCAAATGGGCATTTTGGGCTGCTGTAGGATCCTCAGTTTTCTGTATTGGGGCAGGAATTTCTGTTATTGGGGCAGGAAGAATAAACTGTTGTTATACTGCTTATGTAAATCATGGCCAGTGGAACTGTACTTGGCCTTTTGTCATGTTAAAGGGGAACTTGCCATTAACTAAACAGCACTCGCCAGCCAAGGGACATGGGTTCCAAAGCCCAGTGAATTGAGAGAGGCTGGGGATTGCTTCTTGGCCTTTTGGCTAAGATCAAGCGTAATACCTAGTGGTGTAGGACCCTTGTGAGGGTCTGAGACACCAATTGCAGCATCTCCGCCTCTCTCCACTGTGGAATATCAGAGCTAATGTTGAGTTCCTTGAGAGTCTGGTTTCAGACTGCTGAATTGAAATCACTCTGGGCTAATAGTGCAACTGAGCACTAGGGCTCCCCTAAACTACAAGCTGAAATCACTAAAGTGCTAACAGCCTTATGAGCTGAAATCACTAAGCTGAAATCACTGAGCACTGTGTTAAGTAGTGGGGGAGCCTGAAGATAAGTGGCTGGTGGAGCAGTTAGCAAGACAGCTGATGGTGTGGTGCTGCTGGCAAAGCAGAGCAGTTCGTGAGGACAGTCGGAGTGGTGCTGCTGGCAGAGCGGAGCAGTTCGTGGTTGCAGTTGGAGCAGCTTGCAGGACGGCTGGTGGAGCGGCGCTGTTGGTGGGTCAGAGCAGTTCGTGGGGACAGCGGTAGCGGCTTGCGGGACAGCTGGCGGAGCAGAGCGGCCGGTGAGACGGCTGGCGGAGCAGAGTGAAGCCCCACGGAGGGGTGAGGCAATCATCTTCACGCCACGTAAGGTGCCCCTTACTCCCCGCCCCTTCCCATTGCTGCCCAGGCGGGTGGCGTGTAGCACCCTGCAGATGAACTTTTGAACTCTGGGACTGGACTTTTGGGTTCGTGGACTTTTGGGGACTTTGGGTGACGTTTGGGTTGCTGGACTCAAGAACCCAAGGGACAGGGCACGGCCCAATTGGCTGGGGTGGGTCTTGCTCACAGTTTGGCTTATAGATCCTAGTTGCGGTGTTTTCCCAATTTAAGGCTGGTATCGTTTACCTGCTGCTATTAAAGATTTCTGTTATACTGAGGCTCTGTGCTTGCGAGAGGGGAAGTATTGCCTCTTTGAGGCGCCCAGGGGTGTGTATAAGATTTTCCCAGGTTACTGGGTGGGGGCTCGAGCCGGTTTTGCATTGCATTGTTGAGAAGGGAACCCCTATGTACTGAACCTGGCCCTTGCTGCTGTCAACTCATCCTGGCAGAAGGGTTACATAAAAATAATATGTTGAATTCTGATTTGGGGTCCATAGGAATGAAGTAGCTCATCTGATTGTCCAATAGGTACATACCTGTGGGTTAAAGCAAAAGACATTGAAAAGTACATGGCAATAGAAATTGTTTTTCAGTTACTCATTTGTGTTTCTAAAGGCAGACACTGGTATATGGGAGGGAGGATGTCATATCTCATACTGACATGCTTGAGCCTCTCCATGACCTCAAGGTGGTATGTGGGGAGAGCATGGCTATCTTTTCTTGCAGAGGAGTATACACAGACCCAGACAGAGGGCCTCTCTCGCTCCTTTGGTCTGTTTGCAGGCGCAGATAAGGGTGCCAATTACTGCTCCCCATCTGGCGTTTTGCTGACCATGCTTATCTTAATAAAAAGCAAGGTTGTCTCTTGTTTGTTCTGCTTCTCTTAGCCAATATTGTTCATTGTTTGCTAGGCCTCTCGGTCTCTTGACCAAACTCTGGACTTTGAGCCTGTGTCAGGTTTTTGCATACATGACACATGGGTATTGGCCCTTCACTAGTGTACCCTTCTGCGATGTGGGAGTCCCAGGTGCATGTCCTTGCTACAATGACTATTTAATTATTTATAAAAAGTGGATTAGCTTCAAAAGGAGAGATTGAGAGAGACCCGCAGCATAGCTCACTTGGGTATTGTAACATTCCTAAAGCAGCAAGTCAACTAACACTCAACTGCCTGAAAAATACATTTGGTTCTTAGGGCATTAACTTTCCCCAATTTGAGCTATTATCATTAAATTTTCTACATAACAGTTAACACCATTTTTCTAATTGCTTTATGCTCAGCCAAGGTGCATTATGCAATGAACCATTTTAATTATTAATGTAGTATCTACAGTGTGTTTTAATGCTGTGCATTAGTAACCCACTGGTCAGTTTGTGTTTCATATCTCCCCCGAGCCCATTCCTCAGAAGATGAGAGACCACAGTAAAGAGAAAGACACAGAAAAGATGACAGGAGAAAAATAAGAGAGTTGCAGAAGTGGCAGCGGAGAAGAGGACAGCAGAAATATTGAGAGGTTAAAATTTGGTGGGCCTTGAAGGTGAAGGTATTCTGTTGGTGCACATTGGCTTAGATCTGTTACGTCAAAGAAGCTGCACTGATTTACTTCAGCTGAGAATCAAACTCTTGAACTTGATGTAGAAGGTTAAAAAAAAGTGACTGGAAGGATTCAAAGAGGAGAATGATGTGATCAAACTGGTGGGAAGGAAGATTACTTTAATAGCTGCATTTATCTACAAGCTTTATTAATACAGGAAAGTTTATCTGTTCATGTGGACAAAATGATTATGAGCTCTGAAGTTCATCCCAAAGGCAAATTCAAATTTTCATGGGGTATGAATGCATGTACTGCAATTCTTTTGTTTAAACCTGAAATTGCTGAAGGAAAGGAAAATCCATTGTTAGAAGCCAACTGGGCACAATTCAGGAAAAGTCAATCTTTTTTTTTGTTTGATTTGGAATGGCCAAAAAGTTATTGGTTGAATATGTTCAATTATTTTGTGAGGTTCTAAGAAATCAGAAGATTCCTATTCTTTTGGTATCACATTTAATTACATAAGTGCAAAATATTATTATAATGTGTCCAAATACCTCAACCTGCTTTATTATTACAAAATCCTCGCATGGCAGCATATTCAAGAACATTCATGACAAAATCACTAGCTTTATTACCTCAATATGTAGATTGAAATTCAGACTGTACATTTGCCAGAAATTGTAAGCTGTATGTCTGGTCATTGCCAAATACATTCTTTGTTAGAAGACTTTGGCATGGCAAGGTCTAGTCCTGCATGTTGCTTTTCTGGCAGTGCAGTGCTGCTTAGTTCCTAAAATTCTGGTTTTATGTTCAGAAATAAAGCAGAAAAGAGATTTTTGTCCTGCTGGAAAAAATGCTCTTCTAATAGTTCCTCTTAACCAGTCTGGAAACTATTCGGCCCTCTTCTGTTCTGTATCATATGAGATTTCATACCACGCTCGTCACCATAGTGTCTGAGCACCGTCCATTAATGTATTAAGCATTGTGACTACATATCTGTCACGTGTTGTTTGTTCCCTCATCCTCTCTCCAGGGGGAGAAGCATATGCAGTGGAGACTCTTGTTTTGGTAGGTTTTTTTTATTAATATACATGTACTGTACTGCCCTGTACTAGGGTGACAATGTCAGTTTTATGCTAACAAAGGAAGATATCACTATGATGTTATAAAGTTGCAGCTTCTAAATTCATGTTCTCTTTAACTTTAATTTATCCTGTTGTGAAAGGCAAATCTGTCTTACTGAAGAAATAGTTCAACATCAGCACTGACCTAATATTCAGTCTGTCTTTTTCTTTCCCTGTCTGGCAAAGAATTGTACCACACAATTCCAATATGATCCAGAAGAATTCAGGGAGGGATTGAGAGAGAGAGGCCAAGAACCCCCTTTTAACTTCAAAATTATTTCTACCTAGAAAACAAAACCTTTGGTATTTTATCTTGGGCTACTATCTCCTATTTTTTATCAAGAAATTTTCATGTTTAAGATTACAGGCTGTGAAGGTAAAGTAAATCAGAAAGAACAAGAGAGGGAACACTTCGGAATCCATTGACCATGAACGGTACTTTAAAAAAATAAGCTAGGATGCCTCTAATGCTCTTTTCTTTGATCTGATTTACAAAGGGCTCCAGAAAACCTTAACATGGCCTTGATCCTTAGCTATGTAGCTCAAAAAAGATGTTGAAGAAAAAGTTCTTTTAAGATGGAAGGTTTACATCTTGTTCAAGTTCATTCTTTATGGAGAAAAATGAATTGTTATTTTTCAGTGTAAAAATTGTTCCATAATATAATTAATCTTAGAATAAAAATTTTATATCACACTACAATGTTTGATCTTCCAGAACTACTGTATTTTGCTCTTTTGTATTTGAAAAGGGTCTAAGCAGGAGACGTGATTTAACTTTACAGTATTTATCTTAATACAAGTTTTTTTTTAAATCCTTTTAATTTGCCTCTAGATTTTGAATATTGCAGGAGTTTAATACACCTGTAAATTAGAGTGCTGCTGTTTTGTGGCCAGTCTGGTATTCCGTCAATGGATATATGGTTCTATTATCTCTATTGTGCTCATTGGTATTTCTAGCACTGCACTTGCATGATTTGTTTTAATTATTCTGTTCAAAAGTGACTAGAAAGGAAAATAAAATATTGCAAATATCTCAGCAGAATTTAAGGAACTGCTCTGAGATACCATTGGGGATGTGGGGATGGGTGAAGGTTAGACTCATTGTAGATCATTACATGAAGCATATTTTGGAAAATTAAACAAAAAAAATCACACACCCAAGTTTCTTTTAAAGTAAATACTGTGTTTTCAAAGGTGGGTGCCTCAATGAGATGTCCAAACCCCATAGTTAGCTACTCAGTGGTAGAACACAAAAGTGCACACTTTAAATGCCAGATTACATATTCAGAAAGAAATGTGGGTGATTTTATTAAGGTTCATATGTTAATAGGCTCTACAGTGTTCATGACAACCAAATTATATTGTATTTTTAATACATTATTTTTTCTTTTCAAGATACATTTGTAACTTTAAAAAAATTATAGAAATGCATGTTCTTCAAGGGGTTTACACCTCACATGTGATTTGTAAAGTTTCTCAAGCCTGTTGCAGAGCAGTCCTATCATTTCAGTTTAATATAATTTATTATATTACACAACAACATACTACCAGATAGGTGTTATCTGAAGACAGTGCAGTCCTATCTGTCTCATTATCTCCCTAAATGGCCTCTTATATACATTAATAGAAAGAGTGACAGAACAGAAGCATGTAGTATACCACATGAGTGAGCCCTCAGTGCTTTGCTTGAAACTACCTTTGGGCCTCTTTGAAGACAAAAGAATGGAGCCACTCAAGTGCAACCCAATAAATCCTTGCCGAGGTCTGAAAACATGTTAGGAACACCTTATGGTCAAGGGCATCAGAGGCAATTGACAAATGTAACAAAATTGACTGGGACGCTTGGCCTTCTTGCAATGCCAGAAGTCCATCAACCAATGAGACCAGAAGAGTCAGTGTTTGTACCAACGAAAGACTTTTAAAAATAGATTAACAGAAGCTCAAAAAAACCCCAAAACCCTTCCCAAAAGGGACACTGAAGAGAACATAACTGAGGAGAGTCTCAGCATCAGAAGTGGTTTCTTGAGCATGGCCCTAATGATACAGCATGTGTTTTTATCTAAATTCATTAGTGTTTAAAGAGATCCATGTGAGTAATTGCTATGTCTTTTACATTTGGATTTGTTATTTTTTGGATCTTCATAAATGTCTAGTGCATTTAATAAAATGATAATATTTTAAGAGAACATAAATGATAAGTTGTTTCTTCCTTAGCTGGAAATACAAATTTAATTTCTTTTACTGGAAGTACTTAAAATTGCAATTTAAAAAACCGAACAACCCAACCCTCCATTACATTTAACATCTTCTTTCATATAGTTTTACAGGTGTCTAGTAGCTTCTCTAAGATGTGTTCACTTAAAGGCCAAGCAAGATGCGCAATTCAAACAAATTCTAGGAAAAGTGGTGACACGAAGTTATCTTCTTTCAAAGATGTATAGATTTTGTTTCAAATGTATTATTTTAGAATTGCAGAAATTCATTCGTCAAAGGTTATCGCAAAATGTGACATTTTAAAGGAAAAGTTCAGACGTTAAACAGTACATCAATCTTTTCTCAAACTTCTAGAATATTTCTATATTAGTTTTGTATAGGTACTTTGGCAACAGTACTATAAACAAAAATATATTATTTTAGTTACAGAAAACAACATAAGGTGGTTTGGATTAAAAAATAAAATTTATTTCATTTATCTTTACACAACAACTGTATTTTTGAGAACAGTTGGACTTTTAGTGTGGCAAGTGAGATGTGAAGATGTCTGCAGTAAGTAACAATTACCTAGTTTCTTACAAGAGAAAACTGTCCCCTCACCTCACCCCATATGTCTCAGGGCTTGATCCTGCGCATGGAAATATGGAAGTAAAAAATAATGGGCAGGACATGGGATGCAGAGAAACCTGTCCTGACATTAATGAGAGAGCTGTTGTGTGGTCAACCAGTTACTGAATTAAGGTAAAAAAGGGGGCACATGGAGAGAAAGACTCCCTTTGCATGCTGAGGGTTTAAACTCATGTCTACTAAAATGCACCTCATCTTATCTACACCTTGCCCATTTTTTATTCAGTGCTCTTGAGAGTACCGAATGGGAGTACAACAACCTTGAAAATGACTGGCTCAGTGAAGAGGACTATGCCTAGTGCTTAACCTTAACTGTGCCCACATATAGCTGCCATTCATGCTTGCACTGCAGCATTACATCTTTGCCTTCCTGCTGCTCATCACACAAGGATTTGCAGGATCAAGGTCTAAATGTAATAAAAGTAAAAAAAAATTACTCTTAATACATTCCACATGCAGTCTTGTGGTAGCAAGTCCTGTAGTTAAGTCTGAGGCATCATTTTTATTACAGATCTGTTTAGATCTTACATAGGAACTGTACTCAATGCATATATTTCTGTAATATGAGAAGTATTTAACAGTATTTCCAGCCTCAAGAGATCAAAAATCATGAGTCAGACCCCCCAAAAATCATGAGATTTTAAAAACCATCAAATCATATTTTTAGTCTGTCTTTTAACTTTTTAACTCCTCTCTACTTGTGTGTGTGTGTGTGTGTGTGTGTGTGTGTGCGAGTGCGAGAGAGAGAGAGAGAGAATTTCAGTTGAAAAGTCACGCCTCTCACGGACTGCTCAGTTGGAGTCTCCTCTTACCCTCTCCTGACCCTTAATATAGCGGAATTACCATCCATTTCCTATTACTTGACTCCTCCATCCCCTCTAGTGTATTTCCTTTGATAAAAGAAGGACTTGATAGTAAATAGTTTGAGAACCACCAACCTAATTAAGGCATGATGATTCATACTCACCCATAGAGCTTATATTACTTTTTAGGGTTGATGCATGACTGATATACACATCAAAGAACTTTAAACTTGCATCATGGCAAAAATGTCATGGTAAAATCAATATGGGATTGATTTAGCCTTTGGCAAGAAGCAACACTTCCCTGCCTCCCCCTGCACTGAACTCCCCAGTCTCCTCCCCACTTCCCTCCTATTCCCCACATCCCCCAGTACCCCATTCCCTTGCACCCCCTAAATCTGCCTCCTGTTCCCCCTCACTCTCTCATCCACCTTTTGGTGTGTCTGCTGCTCCTCACTGTCCCTGTGTCCTATCTAGTGTCCCCCAAACCATAGAGTGGCAGCCATTTTGCCAGTGGGAATGGCTTTAATGTCATTGAGAAGAGTGGGAGGTGGCAGCCAACTTTATTAAGGGCATCCTCACTTCCACATGCAGATAGACTGTAGGGAAATGGCGACTGCCTTGCTGACTTCAACCCCATTGACAGTGATAGCAGATGGTGGCCATTTTGAATAAGGGAAACATGCTTGTGTTTGGCACCTTTCATCATGTTTTCATGCGAAGAAACCACCTTGAAATCACTAGAGTCATGATAAAATTGCCTGTGTTGATAATACTGAGGCCTGGTCTACACTGGGAGGTGCGGGGGTGATTGATCTAAGTTACGCAACTTCAGCTACATGAATAACGTAGCTGAAATCGACGTACTTAGATCTACTTAACACCATGTCTTCACTGCACTAGGTCGAGTGCTGATGCTCCCCAGTCGACTCTGCCTACGCTTCTTGCTCCGGTGAAGTACCAGAGTCGACGGGAGAGTGCTCGGCGGTTGATTTATCTCATCTTCATTAGACGCAATAAATTGACCCCCACTGGATCGATCGCTCCAGAGGTAAGTGTAGACATGCCCTGAGTTAAACCAATCTGGTATTCCGACGGAACACAGAAAGAATATAAAGTTATGGTTTGTTCTATAATACGTTTAACATTTCACATCAAATTGTCTCTTTGCAAGATAGGTGGAAAGGGAAAGTACAGTGTCTATTTCCATTTGTGGGAAAGAAACTAAAACCAAACCCCAGACCCTATTCTTTAAGTAATGCCAATCTTCAAAAATAAATCCCCACTAAACTGGAGAAATGGTAAATATGACAAATAACTAAAATCTGCCTTTATTTATACTACTGCAATAGTTTTTCCTTGAAATGAAGAGACTGGCATGGAAACATATTTCGGATTTTACCTTCATGACCATGGGGTGTGTCTTTTATGCAACACAAATGTAACAGAAAGAATACTTAGCCGTAAAACCAACAATCCATGTAAGACTGTCTGTTTCACACCTCCATATATATGGTATGGTGTGAGGGACAGTCCTGGCAGTCTCACTAAAGACCTGGGTAAGCTTTGATTTGCTAATTTTACTTTTGATTGCTGTAAGACGCTGCTTTTGTTTGGCTCACAATATAGCTTTAGTGACAAACTCAGTAACAGAATTAGATTTAGTCTAGCCTCAAGGAAAGTAATGCTAAATGTGGTGCATGGGAGAGGATTTCAAAGGCAAAACCACAATCTGCTTTTGGCTTTCTTGTTCCACACACCCTCCAACAGCACCTCCCTGGTAGTGTGACAGCTTTTGAACTGTTAGTTTCCCCAGCTTCTCCTCTTTTCTTCCTCCAAAACATCTCCAAGGCCTCAGTTCATAGGATTTTGCAAAGAGGATCATTCACAGTGTCTTGAGGCACAGGCAGCATGCTTTTAGGAGCCGTTGTTACTATTCCGATTATTAATTCTTTGTTTTACCTAGTCATGGACCTGGACCCCATTGTGCTAGGTGCTGTTCAAACAGAACAAAAACCAGCAGTCGCCCTCTTCCACTCACTTGGGGACTTGCCTGCCTCACTTTGTCACCCCCAGCAAAGCAAAGGGAAGCATGCGGCCATAGATAAAATGGAAATTAAAAGTGAGGTAAGAAAAATCACAATTATATTTCCCTAGATCAGGTTAGGAAAGTTTTTTTTAAAAGTGCTTCTTATGCTATATTTCCTTTTCCTTTTCATAAGGTTAAATGCTGAAGGGTAAAAATACATACTCAGCGTCTTTACAGGTAGTTTGGCCCCTCTGTGCTTGTTACATTTAATTATTTCAGTGGAAAGTACCTTCTAGTAGTTGGGTCTATTCTTTACTTCAGCTGTATCAACATTGCTGTATTTTATATTATGTAAATTGAGCATCAGATCTTTAAGTGATTTTCTTGGATTAATAACATGAGATTAGGGTATGCTTTTACCAGAGCACTTAGGGAAAAATGATATAAGAGACTCATATTATAGACTCAAGAGGATGATGTGAAGCATACGCTTCAGGCAAGTTTTGATTTATTCAGTGCACTCTGCAACGCAACAAATAAACCAAAGACTGTAATTTTTATTGTTGACAAAATATGTAAAATCTTACAATATGTATTTTAAAACTCTTCCTGCTAGACAGTCAGAATCATACCACCAGTCAAAAAACCTATGAAGCAGAACAAAGAATCTGAAAGTTCAAACTGCTTTAAAAATGCCTAATTTTTTCCCAGACAACTCAAGATGGCCAAATACATTCTGAATAAACTGTTATGCCAGCCCAATTTGTCAATGTTAAGTGCCTCCACTGTAATCTCTGCCGTTGTTACTTTTCCAGAGTTGTTACTTTATTGATGACATAGCCTGCTGATCTGTTCTCACAGTGAAAGGAATTTTGAATGTGTGATGTTCACTAACACAATTAAATGTTTTATTTCCATCCCCCTGTCTGTTCAGTATGAATGTGCACAGCATGTCCTGTCACTTGTACCCATGTGTGCTATATTCAGATTTATTTGTATGCATGATTCCATCTTCCTATTTTTTTATGCTAGAGCATAATATACTGTGTGGCGGGACTGAGCCAAAATGAATCGGAGAGTTATCTTTTCAGATGTTTGCTTATTCATCTTTATGATTTGCACAGCACCTGTTTCCATAGCAAGAAGGCACATATTTGCAAAATTAAAATATATTAATTACATAAAACTAAGATAAAAATAAAAAAGGGCTAATGCTACTCAGCCATATCTTGTATTATGCCCCTCAAGCTCACTGGTAAATAGTCACGCATAGCTAATTTCAAAGGTGGGACCTTCAACTATGGAAGCCCTGCCGTTAGCACAGGAGGAGTTTACTTTAGAAATTTGCACCAATAGCCTTATCATACAAGAATCATAGAAGATTAGGGTTGGAAGAGACCTGAGGAGGTCATCTAGTCCAACCCCCTGCTCAAAGCAGGACCAACACCAACTAAATCATCCCAGGTAGGGCTTTGTCAAGCCGGGCCTTAAAAACCTCTAAGGATGGAGATTCCACCACCTCCAGAGGTAACCCATTCCTGTGCTACACCATGCTCCTAGTGAAACAGTGTTTCCTAATATCCAACCTAGACATCCCCCACTGCAACTTGAGACCATTGCTCCTTGTTCTGTCATCTGCCACCATTGAGAACACCCAAGCTCCATCCTCTTTGGAACCCCCCCCTTCAGATAGTTGAAGGTTGCTATCGAATCCCCCCCCCCACTCTTCTCTTCTGCAGACTAAATAAGCCCAGTTCCCTCAGCCTCTCCTCATAAGTCATCCCCCAGATCATTTTTGTTGCCCTCTGCTGGACTCGCTCCAATTTGTCCACATCCTTTCTGTAGTGGTGGGCCCAAAACTGGATGCAGTACTCCAGATGTGGCCCCACCAGTGCCAAATAGAGGGGAATAATCACTTCCCTCGATCTGCTGGCAGTGCTCCTACTAATGCAGCCCAATATGCCATTAGCCTTCTTCTATAAGTTGATCTTATGTATTGTGGCATGCCTAGGGTTACAGACTATCTCTCTATCCATACAAGGTTTGTAAATAAAAACCAGTTTCTTGAATGGAGCCCAGAAATGAAGAGGAAGCCAGGCCAAAGAGTGGAGCACAGAAATTATATCTCATCCAATTCAGCATTAGTTTCTGAATCGATTTCAAAGCTGGCCCGAAGAAGAATGAAGTAGAGGTGACAAAGATATGTATGACATTTGTGAGATATTAATCAGAAAGAAAAGATTTCTCCCTCATAACCAGCTGTAGATGACAATAGGCACTACTGGAATAGGCCTTTGCTATCTGGAAAATCCCTAAACGATGGATAACTTTGGTAAGGGATACCATACACCCAGAAAAGATGGTGCTCCCTAGAACTGAGTAATTAATGCAAAAAAGTCTCACTAATATTGGTTTGAATTTTTCAGTGAACTCATTCAGACCATGCTTGAGCCCACTTCCTCGCCTTTCCGTGGACATGTAAGCAACCAAGGTTTACTAGCAGCATATTTAATTTTAAAACACATACAAGGAAATATCTTTTCACACAGCATATTGCCATAAGATATTAAACTCATTGCTGCAAGATATCTAAAGATTAAAAGAGAATGAGACATGTATATGAATAGGGAGAACATCCACAGTTACATCAGACAAGATTTTTATATGGGATATAAAACACTCATGCTTCAGGGCATAAACCGGCTGTTGACCGAGGGGGTTAAGGGATAAACCTGAATTGCCCTTTTAATAAGATTATCAAATAACTATCAACTACAATAGCTCCATTACAACTGTGAACATATTACAATAGTAGCTCTGTTGTGATAGTGAATATATACTGCCTATTTATCAAGATGCTGAAAGAGGTGCTAAAAAGGAACTTTCATTTCAAACGGGTAGCTAGTAGATGTTTTTTCCCAAAACTACCACTACCCACTCATCTTGTGTCATATTGAAGCCTTAATATATTCTTTCTAAAAATACACAGGTATTAGATCTGGCCTCCTGCACACCCTGTCTAGCAGAACTACAAGTGGAATGTTTTGTTTGTGATTTGCAAGAAGCAGGTGACAGGATGCTATCTCATGTGACTTATCTTGATCATTGCATAGCAGCATTCACATGAAACTTGTGTTAAATTACACTTTTAATGCAGAATAAATTCATACAAATAGAGACTCTTTTTCTTCCAGGTATTATCCAGACACTGAAGCCATTTGTGTCTGTGGGTCAAACCTGGGCAGAAGCCAGTGGAATTCAATGTGAACAATTTATTTAAAGCCAATGGAATTGTGCCTACTTATGCCATGGGTGAATTTGGTCCTAAGTTGATTAATCATATTGTCATAATTAAAACTTCTGATTCATGATGTTAATATTCTGAGCCTACAAAATATATCTGCTATTTCTGTTATGATATTGATCCTCAAATCAGGAAATTTAAGAGAGAAATATCATTACCAGTGTTGAAAAGAAGAATTTTTGTTTGACACAATTTTTTAAAATGCTGATGTAGAACATCTCTGTATATGTCAACACAAGAGATGCGCTCAGGAAAATAAGCAACTCCAAATAATAACTTATCACTGTACTGGAGTGCTAATAGTAAAAACCATGGAGCTTTGGTTAAATGTGTCTTTTGGGGGTGGAAGTATGGAAGGCAGAGTGTAGTCATGAGAAGTTATAGAGCTGTTGTTCAGGTACTAGTTCTTACGCTATCCCACTTCCTCTCTTGCTTAGGCTATACTTGTGGTTCACAGACCACTTGCCCTGTTGCACTTTGAAATAGATATTTAAAGGTTAAAGCATGTCAGAAACCTGAAGCATATGGAGCAGATAGGGAGAGGAAAAGAGACATGACAAAGTGTACAGTACAATATTTCTATTATAAAAAAGTTTAATTATTTTTCTGAACACAATTCCACCAGTCATCAAAGATCCTTTGAAAATATGAATGTTTACATTTGTAAAAATGTCTCAACTGTATCCCTTGATGGAGCTACTCAAATTATTAACAGTGAATAATGTATCCAAGAAATCTATCCCTTTATTCTGTCAATGGATTATCTGAGAATAAGATTTGATATTTCTCATCTTTTTCTTTATTTACAGTTTGAAGAGTGGTTTGTACAAATGTGGTTTGTTCTATGTACAATTCTATTTGTGAATTAATTGCTATGAGTATTCATACCACTGAAAGAGATGTTTAGGATTCGTAGGTAGGGGCCTACCAACTTCCCGGTCCATTTTGGTCAATTTCACGGTCATAGGATTTTATAAATTGCAAATTTCATTATTTCAGCTATTTAAATCTGAAATTTCAGTGCTGTAATTGTAGGGATCCTGACCCAAAACAGAGTTGTGGGGTGGGGGTGGCAAAGTTATTGTAGGGGGGGTTGCGATACTGCTACCCTTACTTCTGCGCTGCTTCTGATGGCAGCGCAGCCTTCAGAGCTGGGCAACTGGAAAGCAGCAGCTGCTGGTTGGGAGCCCAGTGCTGAAGGAAGAGCTGCCGGCAGCAGCAGTACAAAAGTAAGGATGACATGGTATGGTATTGCCACCCTTATTTCTGCGCTGCTGCCTGCAGAGCTGGGCCCTGAGTCAGCACCCGCCAATCTCTGGACATCCAGCTCGAAAAGCAGCAGCACAGAACAACAAATGGGATCTGGGGGTTATAGTGGATTACAAGCTAAATATGAGTAAATAGTGTAACAAGGTTGCAAAAAAAGCAAATATTATTCTGGGATGTATTAGCAGGAGTAAGACACAAGAAGTAATTCTTTCACTCTGTGTTCATAAGGCTTCAGCTGGAAAATGGTGTCCAGTTCTGGGCGCCACATTTCAGGAAAGATGGATGAATTGGAGAAAGTCCAGATGAGCAACAAAAATGATTAAAGGTCTAGAAAACATGACCCATAAAGATTGAAAAAATTGGGTTTGCTTAGTCTGGAAAAGAGAAGACTGCAGGGGGACATGATAACAGTTTCCATGTACATAAAAGGTTGTTATAAGGAGGAGGGAGAAAAATTGTTCTCGTTAACCTCTGAGGATAGGACAAGAAGCAAGGGGCTTAAATTGCAGCAAGGGAGACTTAGGTTGGACATTAGGAATTTTTTTCTGTCAGGGTGGTTAAGCACTGGAATAAATTGCCTAGGGAGGTTGTGGAATCTCTGTCAGTGGAGATTTTTAAGAGCAGATTAGACAAACACCTGTCTGGGATGGTATAGATAATACTTAGTTCTGCCATGAGTGCAGGGACTGGACTGGATGACCTCTTGAGGACCCTTCCAGTTCTACAATTCTACTGCCAGAGGACATGCCATGGTAGGGGGTTTCTTTCTTGTACATGGTTTCACTGTTTGCACTTGTTCATACACTTTATTTTTATCGGATTTTTTTTCTGAAAGTTCCTGTTGTTACTGATGTTTTTGGTGTGGTAATGGCCGGGGTCTGCCTGGGAATGGGTGAATGTTGTACTTTTATAATACATGTTTATAAAGTTTTTTATTTAATCAAAAAAGTTTATTTCTATCACTGTTTCACGCCATATGATGTGTATTTAAAATAATAAAGGTAAACACATGCTCGGGGACAATTAGGAATTAGTAGGCTAAGACTATCCCTCATATAGTCATCTATAGCAATTCATACTTCAATCACTTCCTTACATGAAGTCATACTGTTAATAGACCCCCTCTCATTTCATAAGTGCATTGCATGGCACTAAAACTCCACAGCACTCCCCACAATCAATGACCCCCCCGTACAACCGCCCATGCCCACAAGCTATTCATAAAAGTACTATTCCCCCTCTTCCATTGGGCCATGCAAGTCCATAATGTGAGAACACCAAGCATCCGAGACTTGTGTTGCCCAGGTGCATCTAGCCCCAGCTGTGGTAGGTGCACGTTTTGGCTGAGTGTACCAATTCAGCGGCCTCTCGCTGTCATAGGCCCATTCAGGGGAAAATGGCTCACCTCTGGCTTCACAATGGTTGTGAAGGGCACAGTAAGTCACAGTGATGCAAACAACATCAATGACACTGTCATCCAAATGGGCTTGTAAACATCTCCAAAGAGATTTCAAATCGGCTAAAGGCATATTCAATAATATTCTTCACCTGCTGAGAGTGTAATTAAACCATCTTTTGCCAGGGCTCTGAAATCAGGGTACAGTTTCAGAACCAAGGCAAAAGGAGGTATGCATGATCCGCAAGAATAATGGTAGAGACAGTAGCTCCGTTTATGACAATATGATTTGGTGGGAACAGTGTCCCAGCCTGTCCATGAATGTAGACTCCTGATCAGTAGAAATCTGATGAATCATGAACTCTTCCAGTGTAACCCATGTTGACATTCATAAACTGACCTTTGTGGTCCACGAGGGTCTGCATAACAACGGAGTAGTACCCTTTGTGGTTTATGTGCTCCTTGAGGAGGACAAACTATAGGTACATGAGTCTCATTAATGGCCCCTGCCACTTTGTGGTAAACCACACACCTGATTGCCACAGAAACCCACACAACAACTTAATCTAAACTGGTTTGCAACAGCTCTCTAGCAGTCTGGGGTAGCCAGCTTCCAAACAGCTCTAGCAACCCACTTCTGAACAGGAGTGGCCTCATGCATGTGTCTTTGTGCTGGAGAGTCAGGACTAGCTGCTCACAAAGCTCTAGAAATGTAGCTTTCTTCATGCAAAAGTTCTGGATCCATTTCTGGTCATCTCAGGTCTGCATGTCAATGTGATCCCATCAGTCTGTGCTTGTGACCCTGCTCCAAAAGCATCAGTCTATGTAGGGGGCATCAGAGGCTGTACCAACTGTACTGAGAAACATCAGCCAGTTTGTCTGCCATGTCTGGGTACTCCTCCTCTGCCACCTCTTCCTGCTCCATCATAAGCTGTGTCAGGTACCTTTTGTGGGTCAGAAAACGCCACCAAAATGTCCACGAGTGTCTCACAGAAGCTCAGCCCATTTCCTGACACAGGAGTGAAAGCACAAGCAAGAGACGCCATTCAAAAGGAGCCTTTTCCATGTGCTGGATCCCATAGCTGGAAGCACACAGACCAAAATGGCAGCTCAGCAGGAAGTGTTGGCAGGCTGTTCAAACTCCCTGTAATGTGCAGGGTGGGCAATCAAATTTTCCCACAGTGCACCACAGTCAAAGGACTAGAATAGCCACATATTGGGCAGGTGCTAGTGCATCTGGGATATGGCTGGTTTGACTCATATCTGCATCTTGCAGTATAGACAGCAAAGCCCCAAATTCAAGCCTGGGTTAGAAAATTTCTTAACCCAGGATTAACAATCACTGTAGATGCTAAAGCCCTGGGTTCTCTAACCAAGGGTCAGCCGACTAAAGTCCCACTCACCCTGGGCCTTCATCTCAGGGCAGATATATGCTTAGAGCAATATGTCAGGAACAACCAGCTCTAGAGGGCATTACGTTTAGTAGAAACATAATCTCTCTGTACAGGTAAATTATCCCTTGCAACAAGAAGGATCAAACAGTGAGAATCTGCTAAAAATTCAACCAGATCAACTCTAATATTTTAATATTAAATTCTTTGTGGACTTTCACATTATCTATCCTATGCTGGAAATATTCTGTGATCTCTTTGTTTTCTTATAAGCCAGGAAGTTCCATATTTGGGGTCAGGAAGGAATTTTCCTCCAGGGCAGATTGGCAGAGGCCCTGCGGGGTTTTCGCCTTCCTCTGCAGTGTGGGGCATGGGTCACTTGCTGTAGGATTCTCTGCACCTTGAAGTCTTAAACAATGATTTGAGGACTTCAATAGCTCAGACATAGGTGAGAGGATTATTGAAGGAGTGGGTGGGTGAGATCCCGTGGCCTGCATTGTGCAGGAGGTCAGACTAGATCAGTGTTTCCCAAACTTGGGATGCTGCTTGTTCAGGGAAAGCCCCTGGAGTGCCCGGCCAGTTTGTTTACCTGCCACGCCCACAGGTTCAGCTGATCGTGGCTCCCACTGGCCACGGTTCGCTGTGCCTGGCCAATGGGGGCTGCCGGAAGTGGCGCGGGCTGAGGGACGTAAGTGTTGCCCAAATTTTTGGATACACAAGCACAATTTCCATATAGGTATATACGATTTTTTGTGTATCTTCAGATGGAATTTGGCCTTTTGTGACTAGTCAGATTAGCGAATTAGCACTAGAAAATGGTGTATTCGTTGCCTGTTCAGCTGTCCTGTATGAGACAGAATAAAAGGCAAAATAGCTGGAGGCCGGAAAGGGTCTTGGAAGAATCTTAGCTATCTTCAAATGTCTTTTTAATCACCCAATTGCTGCTTCAGACAGTACAAGTTGCTCTTTCTTTAACAACTACAGTGCCATTGTGAAGCTTGCAGCAGTTTCAATGAGAATGTGCATTTTACGTTGAGTTATACTATTAATTTAATTTAACCCTTTGGACAGTAGCTAATCTTGGATGGCCTCTATGGCAGCTGGGGAGTGCTATGACACAGAGAAAGCAGGGATTCTGGATGACAGACAGTACGCCAGGTCAAGGCTCCTCATGAGTAAGTCTCAATGGTCTCCACCTGCCAGAACCCCCTCCTTCCTTTGGCCTGCCCTTGCAATGTGTCCAAATTCCCCACACAGCCAGTTTGCATGCCCTCCTTTGGTAAGAAAATTAGTAAGGGAAAACAAAATGCCCATAAAGCAGGGATAGGGGAGAAGTAGAAAACTAGAACAGATTCCAGATTGGCTCATGAAGGGTGATGGGGTCAGTACGAAGAGCCAGGTGGACTAAAGGAAAGAGATGAAGGTCCTGTTATCTTGTCTTCCAGGTTCATTTTCCATGACTTACGTAGCGGGAATCTTGGACAGTTTCAAGCGTAAGGAGAGGAACATGGCAAATGATCCTCCAAAACATTTGCAACCCCTCCCAGGTTGGCGTCATCCGCAAACTTTATAAGTGTACTCTCTTTGCCATTATCTAAATCATTGATGAAGATATTGAACAGAATCAGACCCAGAACTGACCCCTGCGGGACCCCACTTGATATGCCCTTTCAGCATAACTGTGAACCACTGATAACTACTCTCCAGGAATGGTTTTCCAACCAGTTATGCCTTATAGTAGTTCTGTCTAAGTTGCATTTCCCTAGTTTGTTTGAGGTCATGCGAGACATTATCAAAAGCCTTGCAAAAGGCAAGATACACCATCTACCGCTTCCCCCCATCCATAATGCTTGTCACCCTGTCTAAGACACTTGTAGGTTGGTTTGGCATGATTTGTTATTGACAAATTCATGCTGACCATTACTTATCACCTTTTAGGTGTTTGAAAATTGATTGCTTAATTATTTGCTCAATTATCTTTCCGGGTACTGAAGTTAAGCTGACTGGTCTGTAATTCCCATCTGTTTTCCTTTCCCTTCTTTCCCCTTTTGCCATGCACATGGTGTTGTGGTAGGGAGGTAGAGACATCCACATCGGAGGGGTCAAATAAGGCCCCTGGAACTGGATACAGCAACACAGTGACTTCATTGTCCCCACTCAGTGCCTGCTGCTAGCTCCCATCAGTCCCCCTACTGGAGTCTGGGGCCAGCAGGACACCTTTCTGGCTGACCAGGTCATACTGCACCATGGTTGGCTCCGTGCTGGGTGCAGTGCCCAGCATCTGGTCAAACTCCTCATAAAACGGGCATAGCAACAATCATAAGCCAGAATTCTGAGACAAAGGGTTTGGTTTTACTTTTGGTTTTGGCTGTAGTTGGAGTGGAGCTGAGAGAAACTCACTGAAGCCTGGGAGGTCACCATTGAACTTCCCATTCCTACCCACAGGGAAATTTTGAACTCTGTTTGTGGTTACTGTGTTGTTGAAGGGAGTCAGCCCAGCAAAGACCAGCAATCTTGGAGGCTGAGGAGTGATTCCTGATCAGTGCGACCAAGTACCAGCCTTCCGTTCCCTGTCCAGTACTGATATAAAATTACATATGGTTTTATTTGATATCATGCATTGACGATGCCATTTTGCAGAGTGTATCACTCTGCCCTCACCAGCATAACCTTGCATACATGGTTTGTGTGTGGTCACACCATTGGTGAGGGAGAGGTCACACAGGTGGGAATAGGAACAACCAAAGGGATGTCCTGTATTCTGGGGATGTCAGTGGCCATTCCACTCCAGGACAGGGAGTTGCAACGGGATACTATTCTTTTAAGACATATGTCTATTTATTGTTCCTGTGAGTTTTAAGTTAAGTGATGATTACAGTACTGCATCTCCCAGTAAAGAACTCATTGTCAACTCACTCTCTACCTAGGTAGGTGCTGAAAGGGAGCTGGTTGGTTTGGGTCTGCTGTAAATGTTGGCAAGGGGAGGGTTTAATGTGTTATTGCTATTTTGTTATTCTACTTACTTCTTTCCTTATCTGCTATCATTTGTTCCCTATACCTAATAAAGTTTACTTTGTGGATTGTGATAATTATTTTATTCCTTGTTTTATTGGACTGAACTCCAAGTATATCATTTGGCAACAGGGAGAAGTCTTGAGCCATGCTTCAGGACTGGGGTTACATAAAAAATCATTTATAAAAAAAGCTTTAGACAAGAAAGAATCCTCTGCTTCCTTTCAGTTCTTTCTTGCATCTCATGTAATTGTTATAGGCTTTTCTGTAATACTTATAGTTGCAGGATCTGAGCACCTCAAAACCCAGACAGTCTAATGGTCTTCTTGCAGCATATGCTGCTATTTATTTGTATCCCTTCTGCCAGGTGGTGTCAGCAGCAACAACGGTCTGGTTCAATATCTAGGGCTTCCCCTTAACAATACTAACACAAGATTGGCTCAAGCCTCCACCCAGTAATCTGGGTAAAACCACCGCCACCCCTTGATGCCTCTAAAAGGCATTACTTCCCCACTCGCAAGCACTGAGTCTGTGTATAACGAAAGAGAACTTTTATTAAAAGGGAAAGGGAACTAAGCATTAGTTCAGGAAAACACCACACCCACAATAAAAGCATGCAACCATAAGCAACCCCAACCCCACAGGGCATTAGGCAGTGTCCTTTGCCTCAGTTTCCCACCTCGTAGCGGGAAAGTCCAACAAATGAAGTCCCTTTAACATGACACTCCCCTCTCCCTCCGCTGCGCCCCACTCAGATGGCTGTCCTTGGTTAGCGAAGACCCAGAGTTCAGAGGTACATTCACAAGGTTCCGCTTCCACCTATAGGCATTGGGACATTGAACAATATCGCTTTTGCTGCCTCTGCAACTGGCTCCCTGCTGCCGCTGCTTCTCTGCCAGCACTCTGCTGCTGCTGCTGTCCACCACTGACTGCTATCTCTCTGCTGATGCTGGCCCCTGCGGCCACTGCTTCTCTGCTGCTGCCACTGGCTACTGTTGCTGCTCATAGACTTTAAGGTCAGAAGGAACCATCATGATCATCTAGTCTGACCTGCACATCACAGGCCAGAGAATCTGACCCACCCATTCCTGTAATAGACCACCTAATCTCTGGCTGAGTTACTGAAGTCCTCAAAACACGATTTAAACACTTCAAGTTACAGAGAATCCACTGTTTACACTAGTTCAATCCTGCAAGTGATCCCTGCCCCATGCTGAAGAGGAAGGTGAAAATCCCACAGGGTCTCTGCCAATCTGGCCTCAGGGAAAATTCCTTCCCGAACCCAAATATAGATCAGTTAGACCCTGAGCATGTGGGCAAGACCCACTAGCCAGACACTTGGGAAAGAATTCTCTGTAGTAACTCAGAGCCTTCCCCATCTAGTGTCCCATCACCAGCCGTGGGAGATATTTGCTGCTAGCAGTCGCAGATCGGCTACATGCCATAGTAGGCAGTCTCATCATACCATCCCCTCCATAAACGTATCAAGCTCAATCTTGAAGCCAGTTAGGTTTTTTTTGCCTCCACTGCTCTCCTAGGAAGGCTGTTCCAGAATTTCACTCCTCTGATGGTTAGAAACCTTCGCCTAATTTCAAGCCTAAATTGTTGATGGCCAGTTTATAGCCATTTGTTCTTGTGGCCAGATTGGTGTTTAAATAACTCCTCTCCATCCTTGGTATATGTCCCCCTGATGTATTTATACAGAGCAATCATATCTCCTCTCAGCCTTCTTTTGGTTAGGCTAAACAAGCCAAGTTCTTTGAGTCTCCTCTCATAAAGTAGGTTTTCCATTCCTTGGATCATCCTAGTAGCCCTTCTCTGCACCTGTTCCAGTTTGAATTCATCTTTCTTAAACATGGGAGACCAGTATTACACACAGTATTCCAGATGAGGTATAATGGTACTAACACTTCCCTGTCTCTACTGGAAATACTTCACCTGATGCATCCTAGGATTGCATCAACTTTTTTCACAGCCACATCACATTGGTGGCTCATAATCATCCTGTAATCAACTAAGACACCCAGGTCTTTCTCCTCCTGATACATCCTGAGCTTATAGCAAAAATTCTTGTTGTTAGTCCTTAAATGCGTGACCTTGCACTTTGCACTATTAAAGTTCATCCCATTTCTATTGCTCCAGTTTACAAGGTTGTCCAGATCATCTTGTATGATATTCCGGTCCTCCTTCATATTGGCAATATCTCCCAACTTTGTGTTATCTGCAAATTTTATTAGCACACACCTACTTTTTGTGCCAACCTCAGTAATAAAAATGTTAAATAAGATTGGTCCCAAGACTGATCCTGAGGAATTCCACTAGTAACCTCCCTCCAGCCTGATAGTTCACCTTTCAGTATGACCTGTTGTAGTCTCTTCTTTAACCAGTTTCTTATTCACCTTTCAGTTCTCATATTAAACCACATCTTCTCCAATTTAACTAATAATTTTTCATGTGGAACTGTATCAAATGCCTTACTGAAATCCAGGTAGATTAGATGTACTGCATTTCTTTTGTCTAAAAAAAGTAGTTATCTTCTCAAAGGAGATCAGGTTGGTCTGCCATGATCTACGTTTTGTAAAACTATGTTGTATTTTATCCCAATTACCATTTACCTCTATGTCTTTAACTCCTTTTTTTTCAAAGTTTGTTCCAAGATTTTTCATACAATTGCAGTCAAACTAACAGGCCTGTAGTTTCCTGGAACACTTTCCCCCTTTTCTTAAAAATAGGAACTATATAGCAATTATCTAGTCATAGGGTGCAACCTCCAGGTTTACAGATTCATTACACCTGCTGGTTCTCTGTTGCCGCCGATCACTGCTGTCACTAACTGCCACTGCTTGCTGCTCCTATGAGGCTATATTCTGAGGTTCAGCCGCTTAACCCAGCTCTTAGTGATTTCAGCAGGGAGCCTGACAGCCAGTGCAGTCTCTGTGTTGTCTTTCACTGCCCCACTCAAGGTCTAAGGCTTAGCACCTTTATCTGTCCAGGAATAATGATAGCTCTGGGAATCACCAACCAGAAACAAGAACTCTCAACTGAATCTGATCAGCTCTGTCATTCAATGCTGGAGAGGGGCAGGTCAAATGATATCTAGCACTCTGTGGCCAGAGTTCACACCATGATGTAGGAACACCTGTCCCCCCCCACCCCCCTCCACTCTCCTCTTCACTGGAATTTGGCATCCCTATCTCCTGCTTAGCAAGTCAGGGCATGCTAAGCACAGTTCTGCTGCCCTTTACTCATACAGTAAGGATAATAACATTTCATTACCCCTGCATTCAAATACAGAGTGATTTGTAACCCAAAACCAGCCAAAATTCATCATTTTGGCAAAGTGGTTCCATCTGCTTCACACCCAGGCAGAGTAGGTGTGTCTGGGAATACAATGTTCATTTTGGGCATCTTCTTATCCAAAGTGTAAAACAAACAAAAAAATCAACTCAAGGGAGTTCAGAGAAGGTCAGTTAAAATGATTAAGGGGCTGGATGGATTGACTTAAAGGAAAAAAAGCCCTAAATATGTATAGCTTGGGTAAGCAATGACTGATGGTGACATAACTGTTTATAGATATGAAAGATACTTAGGACGCTGTAGTATCATGAATGAATTCTGCTCACCAATTTCAGTTAGAACAGTCCCAGTGCCATATGTACCACATTGGAAGAGGAATATGACTTGGGATGTAATTTTAATAAAAAGGGACAATTTTGGTCAATCTCAGGAATGACTTCCTGACACGAAGATATATGTTGTTATGGGATAGACTCCCAAGGATAATGGTAGAAGCCCCATCCGCGAAGACATTTTAAAAAAATTCTATCCTGGTAGGGGATGTCTGTCATTTTCCTTTCTAGTCATTCATGGGCACTACTGTAATATTTAGGTGCTTATGAGATGGACTAAGAGACTTTTATCTGTAATGTTTCTGATACTTCCACTCCCCTAAGAGGTGCCTTGCTCACTTTCATGATATGGCCCTTTTCTAATGGATTTGCTCCATCTGGACAAACATTTTCTAAATTGACTCTGTCCTGAGATCAGAAACAATATGCTCTCACAATTATGCAACAATGTGTTTTTTTTGTTTTGTTAACATTTATGGTTTGTCTGTTCTTTTAGCGTGTGGCCAGATTTCTTTTTGTAGTTCTGTTACTTTTGGATTTACATGAATACTGTCAGAAATGAGAATGTTTCTTTTTTTAAAAAATTGTATCTTTGGTATATGTAAGTTGCGTAGGATGAAGAGTCAGTAATGTTAAACTATTACAGTTTACTACAACCTATTGATAGGTATTTTAGTATTAAGCTCTTGAATGAAAGAGCCTTTTAGAGATATGACGGTGTGTTTGAGGGGGAGCAATTCTGTTTAGAAGCTGGATCTATATGTCATGGTTATTTCTATCTGCTAGAGTTGAGAGAATAAAATAAAGATGTTTAAATATTCATCCTTATTGGATTTGCTATTAATATTATGACTTCTCTGTAATTACAAAAAGAGAGCATGCCTGAAATTTCCAAGAAATCAGATTTAGCTAAGTCCAGGCAATTGTATAGATGATAGAGGGCTCTTCAATCTAGCAGACACAGATATAACAACAACCAATGACTGGAAGTTAAAGCTAGAAAAATTCAGACTGGAAATAGGGTGCAAATTTTCAAGAGTGGGGACAATTAATCATTGGAACAATTTACCAAGGGTTGCATTAGATCGGGGGTCTCAAACACGCGGCACGCGGAGCTATTTCCTGCGGCCCGCCATAGGTGCTGACTCCACTGGCAGCCAAGCTCCAAACATTACTGAGTGTTTATATTTTATTAAAACCCCTCTTTGCATTACAGTTTTTAAAAAGTTAATACATTGACTTTTAATAAAATACTATATTACTCTTCATTTTTTTCATTTTTGACTATACTTTTGTATCATTGTATGAAAAAGTTCGAGTGATGCGGCCCTCGGGCCAAGTTACTAGTTCTCATGTGGCCCTCATGGTGATTGGAGTTTGAGATCCCTGCATTAGATTCTCCATCATTGCAAATTTTTAAATCCAGATTGGAGATTTTTCCAAAGGTTTCATGCTTTAATTCAAGTACAGCTACCTGACTTGAAACTGGAATTAATACAGGGAAGTCCTATAACCTGTGTTATGCAGGATGTCAGACAAGATGATCACAATGATCCCTTCAGGACTTAAAAATGACGAATCTGTTAATCTTATTCTAGAAAATAAGGGTCCAAATTCATCCCTGGAATTACTCCATTGCTCTGAGCTCAAACAGGCTATAAAACAGTCTGCCTGTATACTGGCCCCTAGTTCTTCTCTGCTGAACAATCTGTTCTCTCTCTCTCAGGCCAAACTCATACCCATCCTGTTTTTGTTTATATGCTTAGTGACTCTTCCCCCAGCCAATCATATTCCTTTGCCAAGTTCTTAACACAGTCTTGTGTCTGCATTTCCCCTCACTCTGCTCTGTCCTCTCTTCAGTCTGTTAAAAGGCAATGGTAGCTTTGTTCTCATTTTCCTAAGCAACGTCAGTTCTTCTTTATTTTTAATCCAACCCAGGTCATCCCAATATTATAAGTGTACTGGAATATTTTGCAAAATATTCTTACTAAAATGAAATCTCACTATAGCTCTGCTTATTAAATCTTCGCTGAGAGGTGAAGAGAGGCTATTAATTTTTGTGCTGCTTATAAAGCGTGTGATTTAGCAAAGTACAGATTAGCAAGACTCAGCTGTTTGTGCCTCAGGGCAAGTCTATACTACAAAATTAAGTCAACGTAAGTTACCTCGATGTACAACCACCGCAGTAATTTAAATTGCGTTTGCATGTCCTCGCTACACTCCTTGTGTCAGCAGTGTGTGTCCTCGCCGGGAGCACTTGCACCGATTTAACTGTCAGTGTGAGTCATTGTGGGAAGGCTTCTGAAAGGCAGCAACAGTTGATGTAAATAACGCAGTGTCTGCACGGATACTGCATTGACTTAACTATATCGACCCAAGCATATAGTCTACATCGACTATATAACCTATATTGACTTAACTATATCGACCTATCGACCTCCTTGGTGTAGTGGGCAAGTTACATCGGTGTGAGGTACATTTTTGTGTAGAGCTAGGTTAATGTTAATTGCCTTATGCCGACCTAATTCTGTAACATAGACGAGGCCTTTCTGTTTTCCTCTGCTGAAGTACTACTTACTTTCAGTATGTTTCATTCTCCTGTCCCTGAAAAGTTTGGTTTCAATTCTCTTTATTTTGTTTTCTAGCTTTAACTATCTGCTTCCCAATATTTAAGATTCATTTAGGTCAGATCCAAGTTTCCTTCTGCATAAGGAGAATAAACCCAACTTGCTTTATCATTTCTGAGTCACAGTCTTGATTCTTTGAGACCTGCTATCATTTTGCCTGCTCTCTACTGCACCTTCTCTAGTACTGTAAAAATCTTACTATGATTAGGTGATAAGAAAAATAGAATACATTTGACATACTTTGCCGTTTACTTTGTATGGTAGCAATATCACATATTTTGATTCAAATTCTATCCTTCTGCTTATATAAGCCAATACCTCATTACTCATTTCCTGGATTTGTGTGATAGGCTAAAGGTTACCAAGATTTTCTCAGTTATGCTTAGATATTTTCTCCTGGGCTTATGATGTGTGATTGTTCAGTTCCATGCATTTTCCCAGTTTTACATCCTTGGTTTTGGTTCTGTATTTTATCATCCATTGGCATTAAACTGCATTGGCCCTTTGCTGTGTGTCTTGTCTAAATCCTTTTGAATTTCTCTCTTTTCATCTGTGCCTCCTATTTTGGTATTATCAGGAAATTTTAGGATTCAACTTTACTACTCTAATTCAAATAATCTGTATTAAAAAGGCAGGTCAAAAACCAACCTGTTACCCTTCTCAAAACATCTTCTCATCTTTTAAAAAATTGAAATGTACAGAAGCTTGCTATTTCCTATGTGCTTGAGAGACATTTTATCTAACTACCTATTCTACTATACATAACTGTGTACATCTAGTATTAATAGCCTGACTAATAAACTGTTGATCAAATTATAAGCGCCAGATTTGGAGATAGAAATTGAGATGTTGTGGCACTTCATTATAACACTGCAAATAGCAAGACTGTACTTAGATAGCAAAAGAACTCACAAGCCTCAGTAGTGACATTCATGACTTGATCCTGCCTATAACCTGCTGTAGTATGATGGATTTTTCCACCGGCTTTGGGGCAAAAAACAGTCAGTCACACTAGTCAGCTTTGAGCAGGGGGTTGGACTAGATGACCTCCTGAGGTCTCTTCCAATCCTAATCTTCTATGATTCTATAAACTCTGTTTTAGCCTTCTACCCAGGCTCTTGTATTCTTCTGCCACACAAATGCAAAAATATGGAAGAGTAACGCAAGTGTTAGTGCTGACCTGAACTTATATTCAGGGTTCAGTGCCCCCTAGTAGTTCAAGGCTCCCAGCCCTTCCTGAGCCTCAGCAGGACCACAGTGTTGACAGCCAGAGAAGTATTTGTCTTTTCTGGCCCAGCCCCCTTTGGGGAGAGAGATCCTCCATTATAGGGAATCATTAGCTGCTGCTTAGCAGGATCAGCTGGTTCCCTGCACCTGTCTGCTGGGATTCTCCTTAGGCAAGGACTTGCTGCTCCCTGGCTCTGCAGGCCCTTAAAGGGGCGCACTGCCCTGCAATACTGCCTTGTCGGTCTTTATAGGAACAGGGTATCTGAGTAAATATAAACTCAGTATATCATACTTTTCTCTTGGCTGGGCCCCACAGTTTCCAAAAGATATCTGAAATACTTGCCTGTTCACAAATGTTGTGGGCGAGATTTATTGACCGATTGGACCTAGGCCAGTTTACACCAGCTGAGGATCTGTTCCATAACCGCAATCCAAAGGAACAGATTCTGTACTGCACCTCTGAAGTAGCACAGCACAGAAAGCACAGCTCAGTCAAGAGGAGGCAAAGGTTGTTCAGTGTCAACTTTACACCCTCCTAAATCTGTGCTGTTCCAGGGACAGTGGCATAAAGAGGCTTCACCAGGGACCAGAATCTGGTCCAATATCTCTATGGCTCCATCTACACTTATGGTAGCTTGTAGAGTACACATGTAGCTACACATGTAGTGACTGCACTCTAACGCTCCCGTAAGTATAGACATAGCCTATGGGAAACTGACTTTTAAAACTTCCCTAAATTAACAAAATCTCTGTGGATTCATGACAAAAACTGATGTACGATGAGAACATTTTTTATTTTTATTATTATTCAATAACAAAAATAAAAATAAAAGTGTTAATCTGAAAAAAGCTTTCATGAATATGGTGTAGTGTTTCACCATATTCAGATGTTTATCAAAATTAAGCATACATATTGTTACTTGAAAGATCTGTTTTCTTTCCTAAAAGGAAATCCTTAATACATTAGCTTTGGATGATCATGTGTGATTACCATAATGCCACCAATGCTAATTATAAGACATTTTACTGAATTCCAATGTGTAGAGCTACCTAAGAAATATTATAGGTTTCAGAGTTGTTTATGCTAGCACAGTGTTTGAGAAAGTTTTTTACTTGAAAGGTGTGGGAGGGCGGGGGGGGGGGGGGGGAGGGCAGGAAAGCCAACAATCCTTGTGAATTTGAGTCAAGTATTAAGAGAAAAGATCTGTAAGTGCACTATGGGTTACATAAATACTTAGAGGCTAACTGTGCCACTAGAAGCTTGGGTTTTTAACCAACAAACCAGAACAATCAAACCTTGATCAAATTGCAACATTAATGAGGGAAAAGAATGTTCTAGATGTAATATACTTAGACTTTAATAGAACATTTGTTGTACTGTCTCTCAAAATGTTATTTTAAAAATTTTTTAGTTCAGATTGTCTCATGGATTTAAAGCTAAAGAACTGTTAACAAATTGTCAGTATTGAATGACAATTTACTGATTTCTAGGTAAGTGTCTAGAGTGGTGCCACAGGGTTTTGAGTCTATTTTTATCTAATATCTTTTAATGATTTGGAAGAAGGGATAAATATTGGTTTAATTACTTTGCAGAGATGATACATCTGGGAACTGTTGAGAGGACAGAGAATAATACTGTAATGAACCTTTTGGTTCTGCAGCATATTGAAAATTTAAAATATACTGGCAACATAATATAATTTGAATATAATACCAATTTAAATAACAAAGGAATATGGTACTGCACTGTTTCCTTAAGTGTTCATTATGCTCCCGAGGAAGAAATTAGCTGAGGCACATGGGCATACCCCTGAACTGGTTCTCCTCCCTCAGAATGCACTGGAGGGAAAGGATTGACCCCCTACATCGTTCTGGGATAGTTGGGACCCAGTTCAGCATTTTGCCAGTAGAGGGCTCCATGGGCATACCCCTGAACTGGGTCCCAACTATCCCAGAACAATGTAGGGGGTCAATCCTTTCCCTCCAGTGCATTCTGAGGGATAGAGCAAGATAAGGGAGTGACATCCAGAGGGGAACAGACTGTAGAGGAGAGCTGTGTGTGAGAATTAGCAACAGGCTCAAGGCACAAGGCTGGGAGCTAGCTTTGGAGGAAAGCCAACCACTAGGCAGCCTGGGAGTTGGACATGAAAAGCAGAGAGCTCATCAGGGGGACAGGTTGTTGCTGACAGAAGCAGCAGCATAGAAGTCTCGGACAGAGCCTCTGAGAAAACAGTAAGGGGACCTTACAATCTGAGAGCGGAATAGAGAGAGGAGTGAAGGGAACTCTCATGAGCACAGTGTGTTAGTAAATGAATATGAGCTGAAATGAGCAGTAAATAAGCTGTGGCAGAAAAGATGCACTACACACAGTGGATTAACCTGGGAGAGTAGTTGTGACCTGACTGTGTGTTAGCCCCAAAGCAAGGGGACACTATGCTTGTAAGACATGAGAAACCCCATCGAACAAGGTAACCCTCTTAGCCCTTTGCTGGACTGCTTCTGGGAGACAAGTTAGATTTAAATGTGAGTTACAATAAAAGATACAGCATAGTATTTTCTGTCAGCTCAAGCACCTCAGCTGATATCAGCTGCCAGGAAAGAGGGTAAGGAGAGAGGTGTCTAAAGTAGTCAGGTCCTAAACCACAAAGAGCTATGTAGGTCAAAATCAGCACCTTGATCTACCCCTGGAAATGAACTGGAAGCTAGTTCAGGTTATGGAGCACAGGTATCATATGCTGTTTGTGAAACACAACTAAATAAGCAGCCAGCCACATTCTCCAAGTGATCTTCAAGTGTAGCCTGATGTACAACATGGTGTAGTTAGCTAGTGTGGAGGTGACAAAGGTCGAATAACAGAGACAAGATCCTCTCGACTGAAATCTTTTAGTCATATGGAAATGAAAAAGGCACCCCTGGCTACTCCTGCTACCTGGGCATTGAATAAAATAATGCAGAATTAAAAATTTCTGGAATGTAATTGGTTAAACACGACAGTTGGGATCTACACCGTGGACCAGATGTGATCACAAAATGGATACCCTGTCAATTTTCTAGCTCCGTCTATAGGAACATTGTCCACTCATGTACCTTTGAAGATACCTGAGAATGACAGGAAAATGACTATCCTAAGAAAAGCCTATTTTTTTAGAAAACAAGATTTTCTGAATGGACTCAAGTTTTAAAGTCCTAAAAACCTGAATCCAGTCAAAGGGAAAAAAATATTTTTCAAGCAGACTTATCTTATCGCCCTCCCAGGCTCAGTCATTTTTCAAACAGCAAGCAGAATGTTGGCAGCTGTTAGTTCTATATAGAGAGAAGAATTTAAAATTGCACTGAGTGGCTGATAGACTTTCAATTCTTGCTCAGCAGGGCTACCCCAGTGATGTTTCTGACAAAAATCCACTTAATTAAATTGGCAAAATTTTACCGTGAATGAAAACCCTCAGTGTAAAATGTAT
This sequence comes from Macrochelys suwanniensis, assembly GCA_033296515.1. Classification (NCBI taxonomy): domain Eukaryota; kingdom Metazoa; phylum Chordata; order Testudines; family Chelydridae; genus Macrochelys; species Macrochelys suwanniensis. Next base: position 42,250,472 of record CM065776.1, read on the forward strand.
GATAAACTAAAAAATTGGAACTTCATTGAAGTAAGGCTCTGTTTAATATCATAGAAGGGCTATGTTAATGTTTATTTAATTTAAACTAAAAATCATGGGGAGTTCAAATATATTACGAATTAGTTATATATAACACTGTGAATTGTGATACTCTACGTATTTGTTTTTGTGCCTGTGCAACTTCTTGTTTCAAACAGTGGGTGCACATAAATGCAGATAGAATGATCATTTAAAAAGTAAGAAACAAAAGCCAGAAACTTAACCTACAAAAATTACAATGTTATTTTTGTTTAAATATAGTAGTTTGGAAAGTCAGTCTGTCTTTTGTTTTTTAATGCTTCCCTAATCTATCTTGATACTTGTCAGCTGTGTGACCTCTGGCTACATTATGGAATTGATTCTTCACTGTCCTGCTCCTTGGTAGTCATTTATGCATGAGGAAAGTGTTTATGAAATGCTGCCATTCTGATTTGGCCCAAACTGACAGGCTGTGGGTATTAATGAGTTTGGTCCTTGTATCTCTGTGAGTAGGGTGCGGGCCCAGAGAGCTGTAAACTGTGTCCTCCTATTGCCATTTAATATCTCTATTCAAAGGTGTACACATGGAACACAAAGACAAGTATAAAGTATCCATTGTTTGTGTGAGGTCATTTTTTTCCCTGCAAGGAGATAACCCCTTGTTTGAGTCCAAATCTTCCTGATAGCTTAGAAGTCGTAACTGTATGTAGTAGAGTTACCTGTGCAATCTTATCTCCTTTTTGCATTATTTTCCAATTCTGTGTTAATTGAATTTGTTTTTTTCACTACCTCTTTTGTGTTAATGTCATTTATTTTGAGGAGGAAATGCAACCATCTAACAAAGTCAAGAAACCTTCCCTTGAGCTTGATGAGATACAGAGGAACAAAACCATACACTTTTATCATTTGGTCCTTACTGGGCAAACAGATTGCTGTATATTACTGTATATTGAATATTAATTTGTGTGATTCTATTAAACTTTTAATATAAGTGATTGGCTTCATTTCCGACAGTTTTTATGAAAAATATAATTGCTTTGTATAGTAGATTTTAAATTTTATCTTTGTAAAATTGTCTCACCTTTGAGTGAAAAATTATAATGTGAACATATTTTTCCATTTATCAGGGAAACAGGCTACTTTGTCATACTGTTAACCTTTAGAAACATTTACATTTTCATCAAAATCTAGCCAATCATTTCCTGTGGCTCTTGGGGTCAGAATACATTTCTAAAAGACTTGATATTTAATATAAATTACATGTATTGTGACTGAGGTGAGCAAACAGTTAGTAGGAGTAAACTGAATTTAATCAACCTGATTTTCCTTTCTCATGGTGTAAATCAGGAGCTCCTAGTAAAGTCTAGAAAGCCTCACTGATATAAAACTGGTGTAAGTCAGATGAGAATCAGATCCAGCTCATAATGAGAAAGAGTCCTCAAAGAAAAAATGACTACGTAGTGTGAATAATGCTGGCAGTTTCTGCCCCCAAAACAAAAACGAAAAACCTAACTACTACATGAGATCATTATTTCTCCTTTGCTTCATGACCACAGATGCAATTTTTAAGTTTCAATTATGACTATTTATTTGTAATTAATATGATTGTACTAAAACTTCTGCTCTAGCATAGGATGGCCAGGTGCCTGGTTTTTGACCAGAAAGTCCAGTCCAAAAGGGGACCCGAGAGTGTCCGGTCACTGCGAGCAGTGACCGCGGGGAAGGACCGGGTCATCACCTGTGCCAGCTCCTACTCTACCGGAGCTGTCTCCTACCTGTGTTGGGCGGTTGCAGCTCCCGTCCAAGCCCCGGCTCCGCAGGCGCATACCTCTTGACCCAGGTAGATGGGGAGGTGGGGAAGAGGGAAAGAGCAGCAAGTGATTGGGGGTGGGGAAAGAACGGGGAGCAAATAGGTGTGGGGCCTTGGGGGAAGTGGTGGGGCAGAGGCAGAGCCTCAGAGGGAAGAGGCAGGACAGGAGAGGGACCTCCGGGGGAAGAGGCGGGGTGGGGGAAGTTACAGCACTCGTGCTGGAGTGTCCGGTTTTTAAATATTACCAAGTTGGCAACCCTACTCCAGCATCTGTACTCAGTAGTTTGGTAAAGGTTCAACTTCTGCCATTGGGTTTGTGCAGTAGGACTCCTTGCAGAATAAGGCACTACTTAGTGTGAATAAGGGTGATAGACTCTGGCCTTTAATGCTTTGTTCACTTAGGTAAATATATATTATGATGTACAATATAGAGATCACCTTTAAAAAATCAATATTTACCAACTGCTACCATACGGTAGCATCTTAGCTACTGTAGTTATTTCCTATTCTAAATATAGAGAAATGATAGTGATATTGGGGGGCCAAAGAAGATAAATGGTGACTACATGATGTCATCTGTTTAATGTAAGTACTTAAGCCCTTTCAAAAACTTGCTCTTTCTCAGTTTAAAATGTAAGTTATGCACATTTCTAAAACCGTGAATGCCAAATTTCAGCCCAAAGCAAATTGTTACGGTTGTTATAATTCCCTGATGGAAGGTTGTACTGGAAATGCTTACACTTGCTTATCTGCTGTGGCTAGAAAAGATGCACACTTATAATTAATTATTAACAAAATCAAGAAAAAAGTATGTAAGGTCACTGACTGAACTTCTGCACCAAATCTATCTAATTAGGAGTCCTGTTACCCACTGTTAGCTGAGATGGTTTCTGGGTAAATTGGCCATGCTCTTCCCTGCAGGTGGTAAAGTATACAGATCTGTTGGGCTATGCAATTTAAAATACTGTCTGGAAGCATTGCCCTGTAGAATGTAAACATGACATCTAATCCTAGAGCACTCTAGACAGAGAAAGCTAACTAAGTACAGAATCTTTCAAAGGTGCTGGGCAGTTCAGTTACGAACACTGCAACTCCGAACATTTGTAACTTCTGCTATTCACAGAGCAATGAAACACATTTTAAAAAAAATGATTCTTCTATAAATAATTATTTTACCAGTGTGGTGCAATGTTTCATAGTATTTCTAGCAGTTCAGTCCTGCTATCTTATTTAGAATAATGGGTAGCCTTATACACAAAAGTAAGGGATATCATGTTGATAGGGGCCACATAAGAACCTAGACAAAAAGAAAGAGACAGACAGTAGGGGAAGAGAGGAAGATCCCTATTCCTGTTCAAAAAGAAAGATGAGAAGAAATATTTTCCTTTTTAGTTAAATTGTATTGTTTTACAAAAAAGATGTTCTGAAATGAGATAATTTGTTTTGGTTAAGCAAAAGCAGGCTCCTCAATGGTCTGCAGAAGAAATTGCAAACAACCCACATATGGGGAGGTGTGGGGGATCATTGCCCTGATATCAATTTAAAGAGTGAGGCTCTAATCCCTCCTGTGTGTATGGAGTATGTGTGGTGGTGGTGAGTGGTAGGAATAGGGTTTTTCAGTCACCACAATGATACTGTTTCCTCTATCTTCCTTCACACCAGACCCTGAAGCTCACACTCCATGGATCCAGGTAGGAGGGCAATTGGACAGGGAGGGTTGGGAGGACAAACAGAAAGGTAATTTAGCCCCAGATTGTATTTGCTTTTCTGTGACTCTCTTCTGCAAAGTACAACTCAAGGGGAGGCTGTGGAGGCAGCCACTGACAATCTGGTGCCTCTGAAGTTGCCACCCTCCAAAGGGTGGTTCTGGCCACCAGTGTATTTTGGGCTTGAGCACTGAACATTTCCTGAGGTGGCAAATCCAGCCCTCCTTATATTACAATCTAGAAAAACTCAATGAAGAAAATCCTGTGGAGTTTTCTCCCCTCCCGCAGTCCTCCCTCCCATGGGTTTTTCCACAGAAGGGTGTTTATTGGGCTGATAGATACAGCAATGTGAATACACAGAAACAAGAGTTGGTCAATACTTTTTCATGAAACTTTCTTCAGTCAAAATATTTTGTTTAGTCAAAACTGAAAAGTTTTGTGAAAACGAATTAGTTTAGATGAAAATCTAACCAGAAAGGTTTCTCATGTCCAGGATGGAAATTCTGCTCAAAGGGTGAGTGAGAGATAGATTCTTCGACACAAGAATAATTTCAGAGAAAGGACTTGAACCCGAGTCTCTCATCGCCTAAGTGAGCACCCTAATCATCAGGCTATAGAATATAGCCCTTAAAGCAGACCGGATTATGCCCGTAGGAAACATACTATGCTAATGTGCACTGCATACACTATAATGAGGTTCTGTCTCACTTGGATAGTTTAAAATGGAATTTTACCAGATATTCCAAAACAAAGTTCATAATTGGGCATGAAAATTTTTTGTCCAAAGAGTTTTTTGTTTAAAGTGCCTTAAAACAGAGGCTGTGATGGATACAGAGCCACCCTGTTACAATTTATGAATACTGTATGTTGACCTGGTTATTGGGATATTTATTATATGAATATATTGGTTTTGCTTAACAGCAGGCTATAAGGAAAACAAGCAGGAAGGAAAGATGAGTGGCTCAAGCTAAGAAACCCTTTAGCAAACACTTGCAGGTTATGATGGGAAAATGGCAGACACCACTCTAGCTATAGGCAAGTTAGGCAGTTGCCTAGGGTGGCATATTCTGCTTAGGGTGGCTATGCCAAACCTGAACGGCACTTCAACCCTATGTACCAGGTCACAATGCCAGTCTCTCAGATTTGGTCATGCCAAATCTGAGTGAGTGGCACTGCGACCTAGTGCTTGCTCCTCCCCCCCTGAACCATGGAACCCCATCAGAAGGCTTACTGTACCCATCCCGAAAGTCTGGTGTGCACCATGGTCGAGAGCCTCTGTTTTAAAGGCTAGGAGGGGGGTGACACACTGAAGTTTTGCCTAAGAAAGCAGATTGCCTTGAGCAGTCTATGGCCACTGACTCTGAGGAGTCCAGGTGGACCTCAGGCTGAACCTACTGAATTGACTCTGACAAGCAGTGCAAAAGCCTAGGAGCTAAAAAGAACAAAGGATCCCTGGCTGGAGAATACGGGACTGACACTCTCTCAAGAGAGGAGGGAGCCATTTGGGAGCTGTTGTGGGAAGCCAAACTGATGCACAATCACCTGGTGGGGTGACTGAAGAAATGGTAGGCTTGAGTAGGTTGCTATCAGGGGATGGTAAATCTTAGATAAGAGAGATGTGTTGAGACTGTTTTAAAATCATTTATCTCTGTGCTTTGATCCTTTGGGAGAATAAACAGAATTTTGGTTATAAGAAGGTTGTCTGGTCACTATATACACCATTGGCCACAGATTTCCCAAGGGAAGATCCACAGGTGCTGAACCCAATCAGACCTTCTGGGTAGGCATGGTTGATACACAGGGTGCTGTGTCCCGGAGCCTGTTCTAAGCATGGGAGAATCTGGTGTTCAGTACAGTGAGTGGTTAGCAGAGGGCCAGATGAGCCATTCCCCACTCACCATCATGTGGAACAGAGCCAAGAGAGGGAAAGTGGGGAAACTAAAATACAGCTCTGGATTATATTACCCCTTGCCCAGATTTCCTTGTGGAAATCTGCAGATTCTGTAAAGGACAGGCCCACAGAAGCAGCACTTCTCTTGCTTCACCCCCTCTGTCTGATGCCCCACACTAACTCCATGAAGCTATAGTCTTGCAGGACAAGGGAGCAGGACTGAAGATGTGACATTACCTTCTTTTTTCTTACCCTTATGCATGTGGCTCCAGAGAGGATAATCCGGTTTATACTAAATGGCTGGTATAGTATGCTATCAGGTACAGTGTGGGCATAGAGAGATATTGCCTGGTGCACCCACTGCCACAGGGAACTTCCCAAACAAAGCCATATACTTCATGGTGAGCTACTGGAGGATTCACTTTTCTGACAAAGAACAGCATAGGATCTCTGGAGCTGAGAAAAGCACATGGTTGTCATTTTGGGGAGGGTGATGAGATGAGACCGAACTACAGACCACACTCTATGTAGCCAGTGATTGTATCACTAGTCTTGTGAGAAGTGGTGCTTCCCCAGCTACTGAAATCTGTTTATTATGTGAGAATTTCAGCTTTCATTTAAAAAAGAACTAAGTTGTGTTTGCAGAGAATAGCTTGAAAATGTGAATCTTAGACACTCCAACACTAGAAAGCAAATGAATAGAACCCTACTTGTATAATTTTTTAAATCTCAGGATTTTAAAGCCAATTTCATGATCCCCCCCACACTCGTGGTTTTTGAACAGGTGGGGTTTGTAGTTCTGCACTCCTGGAGGGTCACCTGATTCTCTTGGTTCTCTACTGAGCACTGTGGACAGATATCAGGAAAGGAACTTATATTCTGCTCAACAAGGTACTCATGCTGCTTATTATTACCTGAATTGTCACAATAGTCAGGTGTCTGAATAATATATTTATCTTAAAATACTGACATTTCGTAAGAAACTGGAATTCTATCAGTAATTGCACATTGTGCTTTTGACTATTTTAAAACAATGGCTTTTTTACCCCTATGATTATTGTCTTTCCTGCTATATAAACATCAGAAACGAAGTCTGAGTTTCTATGTCGTACATGTAGCATTCTCTTTATATTGTTTTCTAAATGTATCAATATAAAAATAAAATATGGATTAAAAATTTACTGAACATTTTTTCACATTTCAAATATTTCAGTAGGGTATAGGTTTGTGAACAGTACTACATCTCTAATTATACATGGCAGTGTAAAATGTAAGGACCCAGTGTTAGCGCCATTGCTGGGGCAAAGCTCCTATTGAGGTAAAGGAGAGTTTTGCCCAAGTAAGGACTGAGCAATGGCAGCAGGATTAGGTCTTCCAGCAATAGTTAAGTGAGCTAAATCTGCCAGTGCTCCTGGTGGTGTGGGTTGAACACTGGATGTAAATTAGTCAGAAAAAGGGTGTAAGTATCACAATAGTCTAACTTGCAGCAATCTGGAATTTATCAGCTGTTCAAGAGGAGCTGAAGTTTATGTGGTCACTCAGAGACTGGAAGGTGAAAGCTGCAAAATCGGGTGTGGACACCGTAGGGCTGGAGGAGGATGTTCTGGAGCTTTGGAAAGTCCAATAAAGTCATTCAGCTGTGGTGCAAACCTCAAAATGTGACTAGCAAGAGACCCATGAGAAATTAATCCTGACTTCTATTTTAACTCATAACCAGCACTCGAATTGTGCTGGAATGCTCCGGAATGCCATTTTGGCACTTATTTTAGGAGCCCAAACAGCATTCCAGTACTTCTGCTGGTCCCAGGCCCCCAACAGCACAGCCCCCAACAGAGAGCAGCAGCCAGGCACAGGTGGGGAAGGCATGTACAGGACAGACTTTGCGGGGAGTCATCCCCTGCTCCCTGAGCCTCCCCCAGCTCCCTCATTGCCCCTATCTTCCTCCCAGCTCCCTCTACGACTCCCCAGGTCGCTCTTCTCTCTATTTTCTCATGGGGCCTCCCATTGCACTGTATTCTGGTGCTTCCTGCTTTAGGACTCCAGCACTGCTCACAGCCCACGTCTATATGTTCCCTGCAGCACAATCAAAGCTGACATTCGATCACAGTCTCTCGGGAAGTCTGCTGTTGGACTAAGCAGCTTTTTAACATTAGTAAAAACAGATTGCAAATCTGGCAGCTTTGTATAATACTTAAATATGTGACAGATATTGAAAATATATTGTTAGCCATCTATTTTTCTTAAATATATCATTCATATAGTAGTCATGCATATGTTTGATGTAATATTATACTGTTTTAGTAGTCTCCTTTACACAAAGTGGCCTAGTGGATAGAGCTCTGGACTGGCCCTCAGAAGTCTGGATTTCTGTTATTGGCTCAGCCACTGGCCTCTTGGGTGACCTTGGACAAATCACTTCACAGCTCTGTGCCTCAGTTTCCTCATCTGTAAAATGGGGCTAGTGATACTGACCTCCTTTGTAAAGTGCTTTGAGACCAACTGATGAAAAGTGCTCGATAAGAGCTGGGAATTGTTATAATTAAATAATTATACCTGGGCAGACACTGAAGGCATTACTCAGATTTTATATATGTATATAATAAAAGATTTCTCCCATTGGAGTGGGGGAGGGAGGGCTCTGATTGTCCTGGAATATCTAGGTGACCTTCTCTGGAATTTCTTATTGCAGTGGCCTGAGCAGCTACAAAGGTTGCTTTTTCTCTTCCTCTATGTTTAGCTGTCTGCCTGTCACAAATGCAGCCTGCCGTGTCAGGGATCAGCTTCTATTGGCCTCTGCAGCCTCCACATCCATCAATCACATTCTTTTTCTCCCGTCCTTCATCCCCTGCCATGGGACTTACACCTGATTTAACAGCTAGGGCTTGAGAGATGCTGAGAAACCTGAATTCCCACGGAAGTCCTATTTGCAACCTAAATCAAGGGGAATGGTGGGAGTTCAGCTCCTATTATGATCAGACCCTTGTTTTGTACATTCTGCCCCATGTAAAAGACTAATTTACTTGTATAATCCCGTTTTGCTTCTCCATTTCTGAATTTAGCCCTGTATTTCTACATAACTGATGGCTAAATTCTGTTGAACTCTGCCCATTTTCTATGCTGCTGACTTCTGGGCAAGGTTGCACAATCCCTAAAAAAATTGATTTTTCAAGGTTTCCATATCCTTTTACACTACAGGAGTTGGATGAAGATTTTATTGAATCTGGCTCTGAGTAACTCTTATAGAACTGTCTACTAAAGTGTCAGGGCATTCACTGTTTGCTGCTGGGGAGAATTTAACTCATTCAACTGCTTTGTTTTCAAAAACTATTTCCAAGTTTATTTTTATTCAGGATTTGCTGTTCATTTGTTTATACTGTTTTGTTATTTCTCTGACCCGCCTTACACACCAGAAAAAGTATGCCGCTAAGTGGTACAGATCTGACCAAAATGAATACTGATTATGTGTTAATTAGACATGAGCCAGTCTAAATCATTGAGATTCCACCATAATACACAAAATGCACCCACCTGGTGAATCACAGCAAAATAGGAGCTGATTTTCTAAAGTCAGGCATGCAATTGTGCATGCAAAGATGTGCACGAATATGCATTTCTAATTTACATGGTATTACACCTAGTATTTGCCGCACAAATGACTAGTTAGAACATAAATGGTTATCTGAATGCAATCATGGTTATTGCATGTTCAAATTAGGGTGTAAATGCACACACATTTTCTGTGCATGCATTTTCCTGCCTGGCCTGCTGAAAATCAGACACTTATTGTCTCTAACATATTCAGATCTCTCTTTCTGTGTCTGAAACATTTTATTTATTGCAATTCCAGTTGCTTATAGGAATGTTATAAATTTCAAAGGAGCATAAAAAACTGTCAGTGTGAAATGAAACAGAATTAAGAATAATTGATTTTAAAAAAGCTTTTCCCATGGCTGTACTTCAATGCTCAACATTACTCTTACTTTTGTCGACCTGTTTAAAACTGGTCAAGGGTGGGTAGCTACCTTCAAACAAAGGGGGAAAAACTGGTCCTGAATTTTAAACATTTTTATGTTCAGATTGTAAACTCAGACCTTAAGTCTCCGTGCAGGTGTATTTGACTAGCATCAGCAGCCTAGCTATAACGGTGCAAGTGGTGCAGTCAGACCGGGGCCCACGAAGTTATGGGGCCTAGCCAGCGAAGGTCACTCTACCTTGAGCACCATTGTAGTTATGCCATAATCTACCTATAGGCAGACATGGCTCTGAAGAGCGAGAAGCAGCCTGCTGCCACCACGCGGCCCGGCTTGACAAAGCCCTGGCTGGGATGATTTAGTTGGGGTTGGTCCTGCTTTGAGCAGGAGGTTGGGCTAGATGACCTCCTGAGGTCTCTTCCAACCCTGATATTCTATGATTCTAAGCACTCCTCCCCTCCCACAGGCAGCTTAAAGGCACACGAAATGACCTCCTGCTAGCTGGGTTGCCAGGGAAGTGCTCCCATACCTTCCCTGGCTGCTCCCTGCCCCCAGCATGGGCTACTCCAGGTGGCACCCAGCTCTCGCTGTCCCTTTGTGCCTGTCCCCTGTGGGCTCTGCTGCCCGCTAGCCCCTGCCCTGTCACTGCTGCCACCCTGGACTCATATTGAGGCCATCACTTCAACGGTGAGTTCATCCAGAAAGGTGAAGGGGTGGACTGGGAGGTTTGGGGATGCTGGGGACTAGGTGGGAGGTGCAGGCTGGGATGGCCTGGGGAGGAGGTAGAGTGTGTGAGGCAGGGCAGGTGCTGTGGGAGGTTGTGGGGGCAATTGGAGAGTGGAGGGGTGGGAAGGTTGGGGAAAGGTTGTGGAGGATGGATGGGGAGCAGGTTCCGGGCTTGGCTTGGGGAGTGGAGAAGGCCAGGAAGGTTTGCAGAGGGTGGACGAGGAGGAGTGTCCAGCTTTGTTGGATGGAGGAGGAATAGGTTGGGGGGAAGATTGCAGGAGGCAGATGGGGAGCAGCCCCATATCACAATTAGTCTCTACTCTGTTAGAATGTGTTTATCCTAACTATCGTCGTTTTCAGTGTTGTAGCTGTATTGGTCCCAGCAGATGTGAGAAACAAGGTGGGTGAGGTAATATCTTTTGTTGAACCAACCTCTCTTGATGGAAGAGATTACCTCACCCACCTTGTCTTTCTCTTAAGTAGGCTAGATTCACTGGTGCACTCTAGCTCCTATGCAGCTTTTTGACAAACCATTGTCAACCTGATCTAATCAGCCCATTAAATTGGGTGATGGAGTGGTCCAAACATAGATGGAGCATGCCAGTTAACCTTACTGCACATGGGGTAGGGCCAAAGCCTATTTGAATAGTGTGTGCATCTTCGGGCTTGTCTTCACTACGGAGCTAAATCGGTGCTATGCAATTGCATCAATTTAGCGGGTCTAGTGAAGACATGCTCAATCAATGGGAGAGCACTCTCCCATCGATTTCTGTACTCCACCTGAACAAGAGGCGGAAGCAATGTCAGTGGGAGAGCGTCTCCCATTGACATAGTGTAGTGTGGACCTCTCGGTAAGTAGATCTAAGTTACATTGACTTGATTTACGCTACTAATGTAACTCAGACTGCATAGCTTAGAGAGACCGGCAGCGGTAGTGTGGACCTGCCCTTAGAGGTAATTAGATGTTACAGATGTGGGTGAGGTTGGCTTTTTATCTTGGTCAAGTAACACTTCTATGATATAGAAGCAGACATATCATAAGTGACTGTAATGTAAAATGGATTAACTATCGTGATCTTTGAAAAATGCTGAGGATATAGTTGTTTTAATAGGTTTTTTTAAAATTGAATGTCTGTATGGATTCTTATGTTTGGTTTCTCTGACATGGAGACCACATTTTCAAGACTGGTCTGTATATTTGTGACAACACCTTTTTGCATTTGGTGCACATGACTGGTGAATACAAAGCAAATGCAGTTTGTATAAAGATTTAGGGCTTGATTCCCCATTGCATTACTTCTCTTTTACAGTGGTGTAGCTCCTTTCATTTAGTTCCAGTAGATTTGCACCGATTTGAAACTGGAGTAACACAATACTAATTCAAGTGACTGGGCTTTTTGACTAACTATATGTGTGCTTTGGATATACCTTGCTACTTAGGGCTTGTCTACATTACCAGCAGGATCGACGGGCAGTGATCGATCCAGCGGAGGTCGATTTATCGCGTCTACTCTAGACGTGATAAATTGACCGCTGAGCGCTCTCCCGTCAACTCTGGTACTCCACCGGAGTGAGAGGCAGGCAGAGTTGATGGGGGGCCATCAGCTGTCGACTCCCTGCAATGAAGACACCGCGGTGAGTAGATCTAAGTACATTGACTTTAGCTACGTTATTCACATAGCTAAAGTTGTGTAACTTAGATTGACACCCCCCCCCCCCCCCAGTGTAGACCAGGCCTTAGTTTAAAGTTTGGCATATAAAAGCTGGGTTTGCATGTGTTTTGTGGTTTTTGTGTTGTTTTGTTTTGTCTCACAATTGCTGTTGTGCAGATTTTCTATTATATAAACTGGTAAAATCTTAGGTAGGTTCTGAACATGGTGTTTTATCTGATGATTATGCCAAACCCAAGATAGATTTTGGAGACTGTTTCACACGTGACAGAATTACCAATTCGAGATCTTGTCTGCAGGGCTCCTGCACAGTAAAATTTAGCACTACATCACTGCCAGTGAGCAATTTGTATAAATGTGTAAATAGAACTTTTCTGTGTATAGAGAGCCTGCATATTGTGTTTGTGTATTTATTGATTAGATGGATATATTCTGATTTTCCAAGATGGTAAATCCAGCAACATTTTAGATTTTGGAATTGGGAAGGGGGCCCCTAACTTATTGTTGCACCAGAGCCTTGCTATGCCCCTGACTAGCATTCTCTCTCTCTCTCTCTCTCTCCCCCCCCCTCCCCACCCAGGAATACAAATAAATAAAAGTGGATGTAAAATAATGAAGAGTCAACCGGGTCAAAAATCTAGTTTATAAGTCTTAATAGGGTTCTTTATGTTTGAAAAAAGATTATTTTTCAGGGTCATATTAATCTGAGTTATAGCAGCCCTTGAGCCATGAGGTTTCTATTAGTGCACAATGTTTCTTCCCTCTTTATGTATTTCCATAGTGAAAGGGTCATTGTCTGTGGAAGAACTATTAGAATCAGGCTATGCATCCTGGCTATTAAATATGTTCCAATAGACTGCTGTAGTGTCTATAAGAGGATAAGTAAAATTCACATATTTTGGCCAAATTTTACTTCCAGTTACATGGATAAAATTCCCATTGGAAACAGTTGAGACTTCCTGATGTATAGGAATCATTTATAGTATTCCATGCAACTGGCACATTGCCAGGATGCCTTTGGTCATGGTATTCACTGTATTCATTTACAGACAACCTTACGGGGTGTAGCTTTAGGGCCCAGGTTAGTTAGAGGCTGAGTGGATACTCACCACTCCTCAGAACTGGATCTATTTGTCTTCATGAGAATCTATTAGGGCCTGATCCTAATTGAAGTCAGTGGCAAAGCTCCCTTTTATTTCTATGGGAGTAGGCACAGGCCTTTAACGAGTTAGTTTACTCGCTCTCTACACTTTCTCATTGCTGAGGTTTAATCTTTTGCTCATTGCAGGTGATTTGGGACGAAAGCTCCCTACAACAGCATAAGCAGATTTTATATATTGGAAATCTGCTTCCCGCTTTGGTTGCATTACAAAGACATGTCACTATACACTTGAGTGAATTCTTGCTAGCTTTATTACTTTTTACATAGTAAAGGTAATCAGATCTAATATAAGTCAATAAACACATAAGAGGAAAAAAGATGAAAAAAGGCAATGATCCACAGCACAAAGGTTTGGATAATTTATTACAGAAATATCATGCAAATCATATTCTTGTTTTGCTTGTCCATCTGAGAAAGGTAATATAATGGTGTGCAATCAAATGGAACATTTAAATTGGATATGATGTATTTGAAACCATGAGCTGATTTTGAAAAGTATCAATTAGTTCTAAGGGCAGAAAGGAAATATAATAAGGACAATTAACTTTAGACCTCTGACTTATTGAATTTCCCCAGTCTGTCTAGAACCAGGCATTTAAAGTTTTTATGATGTTATTTGTTTGTTAAATCTGATGTAAGGTCTCACAGGAAAAACTTTAGATTATCTTGACTAAGTAATTGATGGACGGTACTCCTTTTCACACAGTTACTGCAAATACACAGGCCTATTTGGGTTCAACTATCTATCTACCTAAGGTGGTGAGGGTCATGCAAGGACCTATCTGAGCACTTCTGAGTATATCCGCTTGATACAATGGTCTCATTCTCCTCCTTAATGTCATCTCCTCTCTCTCTCTCTCTTGCCTCTCCATGGAGAAGGAAGGACCATGAATCTGCTCATGTTTTATGGTGAAGAGATTAGAGTAGATAATAAACAGCACTGGGGATCTGTGGGCTAATCAGAGCAGATGAAAGTTGGGCTTTTACAGCGTGAAATTAAAAAAAAAGTAAGCATGAGAGGACACTCTAGGTGCTGAAAGGTGGTCAAATATTCCCGAATAGGGTACAACCAGGAAAAACTCTGGTCAAGATTTATAGCAATTCTGTTGTACAAATCAATTGCCAGATATAATGATGATAAACTAATTAAAACCATCCAAAGGCTAATAGAACCATCTAGTAGTTAGTTGCCCTAAGTTATCTTCAGACTCAGCGGGTTGTCATCTGTATCCACATAAGCTGATCATTATGAGATAAAGATATGGGCATTGGGTATGAACTGTCTTAACCCATACTCAAAACGCAGTGTCAAATGGCTTGGAGCTCAGCGTGGAATAAGAATGCCAGGTGGGCTATTCTGGAAAACAATTAGTGCTGCCGGATGAATTGAAGAGCAGGTTAAGTTTCTCCACCCTGGAAAGGGATTGAAGACATTTGTAGTAATTGAAATAGTTGTTCAGATATCATGATGATCAGACTAGTATAAAATACACAGTTAGCTAGGAAATATTCTCTGTATGTCATTAGGGACAGGTTGGTGGTAATTACAAGCTTAATTTTCTTCCCCTCTCCTCATAACTAGCTCAGCCTTTGTCTTCTTTTACATCATTATCAATTTTCCAATATTCTTCCCGCACTGTATTATCCATTTGGTTCTAAAAGTATTGAAAATCAAAGCTGTTACAAATAAAGGATTGTTGGATCTGAAAAATAATCACAAATACGTAATTGGTTACTTTATTATTTGTGTGCCTGCCTGTCTCTTTATTAATGTCCTTATATCATGCCTATCATCACTATGGTACAGTACCTGAGCACGCATCATCATGGTAAGTTGCTGTTTATTTTTGCATTGTATTGTGAGTTACACAGTGAGGAGAGTTTAACTATTGTATCATGAAATTATCACTCTCAAGGACAAAAATGAAAAGAATGCCAAGGAAAGTAGCTGAGAATACTATAGCTCACTCTCCATCCTGAAAAGGAATCATACTACTTCTCATGATTTAAAAGTAATTCATTACTGTAATTAGTTGCTTTAATAGCCCTTGGTACCCATAATTATGCACTATAATCTAGGTGTAGTTCCATCAGCTGTTTATTCAGTGCCAAAATGAACTCCCTTTCTAATTTGTGCTGCCCTCTTCTATTTAGATACCTCAATATTCTGTTTGCTTTCCTAGCTGCTACTATTTCCCACCATCAACATCCAGATCTTTTAAAAAACCAGTTTAGAAGAGCATTTCTCCTTAAGGTATAATTCATTTTGCCATTTGTTGACCTAGTACTTATTTCTTTAGATTTGTACATACTAAATGAGATGACAATGTGTCTAATCATGTCTATTTATTTGCAAATATACACACTTTACTGCAGTTTGTCCCTTTCCGCAGATCACTGATTGTACGTAATGCCTTTCCCGGTGGCACTTCAGATGTCACCTTCCAAATCTATCCATTATTTAAAACAATATTTAAAAAGTAATAGTCATGCTAAAAATGTCATTCAAAGGAATGATGGAAGAGCTGACATTATGATACCACAATTATTATTATTCAGATCAAACCTCCTACAGGAAATAAAACCGATGTTAAATAATTATGGTTTTTGAACTGAACAACAGGCAATTGTGCACCCATCAGCTCACCAATTGCTAAATGCTAGGTGTTCTTTCCTCTGCTTGAGTGACAGGCAACAGCAAACAACAGTTCTAGAGTTTGGTGCTCAGTCTAGACCTCTCTGCTGTGTGTTATACTTTCCCAGCCTAGAAAAAAAAGTTCTCTGTTCCTGGAAGTCATAGCCAGCCTTAAAAGGACTATTCCAGAGTCTTGAGTTTAGAGCAATCCTTCCGCCTCAGAAGCCTTTCCATCAAATTAAACTAGCTCAGAATAATTGTGCTAACAATGCCAGCCACTGAAAAACAGGCAAACACTCTTGAAACCCATTAAAAGGCCATTGCCACTTAGAAGAAGGGAAATATTCTCAGTGGATGCTCCTGAATCCCCAAAATAGCCATTTTTTTCAGTAAATTAAAGATTAAAACATATGACAGGGATATTGTAATTCTCCCCAAGCCAAGCATTACAAACCCAGGAAATTTGGAGTTTAGGTTAGTGGTAAGGTAAGAAATGTCATGCAGTAACCATATGATCATGATTGACATTTTAATGTTTGAATCCAGATTAAACTGATTTTTAAAGACACACTGATTTTTAAAGACTAACTTTTCTTTTATATATTTTTTCACTTCTGGGTGGAGTCAAGGTTGTTTGGGTGTCTTAACAGTGTATTTCTTACCTTACCATATTAACTTTTCTTTCAAGATGTTCTTGCAGACAATGCGTGAACTTGTATGCCCTGTGGTCTACAAAGGCGTAGCCTTGACTGCAAAATTTTACATTGTTAAAGTCGTGGCTGTGAATGCTGTTCCATTATTGTCCCATGGTCTATGTTTACAGTTTGGCATTATGCATGAACTTGCACAGGACAACTCAGTGATGTTTTGCTGGTTAGAGTAGAAGTGGATACCCAAAGTATCGTTCAGAGATACTGTGATTTATTTAACACTGATGGTGTTTTGTCCATGGGATATGCGTACTCTTTGTAGTTGGATTTGAACGCCAAGCCCTTTGTACTACCTGAACATTGTGTACCTCCTGCACTTGTGGACAAGGTCTGAGCAGAAGTGCAGCTTACAAAAGATAATGGTATCATTTGGGAGATGGAAGGGCCTACAGATTAGCGCTCACCTATGGTGATCCTATGTAAGAAGAATGGCGATATTTGAGTGCACAGATTTTAGGGCACTTAATAAGTATGTGAAAGGTGAGCAGTTTCAATTACCAACCTTCAAAAAGGTAACTTTCCAGGTAAGCAGATCCTGGATTTTCTCTCTGTTAGACTACCAATCTGATTATTGACAAATACCCGTGGCTGAAAGTTTGCAACTGTTACTACTTGTAGCATGCCATTTGAGAGGTACTGCTATCAGTGACTCCCTTTTGGCTTACTCTGTGCTCCAAAGGTATTTCAGAGAGTCGTCTCTCAACTCCTGGTTAATATTCAGGCAGTATGTTGCTATTTGGATGACATTCTTGTCTTTGTGAAGACTCTTCCTGAGCATAATGATATTCTGGGCCTCTATCATAAGGCCATTGACCTGCCAAGCGTGAGACTGCAGAGGTGGATTATTCATTTGCAGCAGTATTACTTTGATTTGGTACGTATCAAAGGAAGATATCATTTACTTGCCAAAGCTCTTTCAAGAAATTCTGCTAGGTTGGTAAGCTCATATACTGAAATGGAAGAGTGCACCATATGCTTTTTACAGAAAGATACAACAATTGATTTAGGATGGACTGCTGATGCCACTCTTCAAGATGCTGAACTGTGCAAGGTGATATGTGCTTTACAATAAATTTTTGTCTACATTCTACAAAATTCATTCTAATCTCACGGTGAAGACGTGCTACTCAACATGTCTTATGCAAAGGAGACAGACTGATCATTCCAGCAGTGTTTTGACAAGCAATCCTGGATGGGGTTCATGAAGGACTTTTGGGAGTAATGAAGGCGAAAGAACTTCTTTGTAGTTATGCCTCGTGGCCTAGGGCTGCACTCAGACATTGAGCCTTGTGTGACAATGCATAGAACTACTTTTCCTCTAGCTCCTTTGAAACCAGTTGTTGAAAAAAGACCATGTCAGAGAATTGAAATGAATGTTACTAGCTCCCCGATTGCACTGCATGGTTATACGGTTATAGACTATTACTCACATTGCCCCTTTGCATTCATAATGTCACAAGGCACCTCAAAGGAGCTCAGTTTTTGTCTAACCACTTTATTTGCAGTTTTGGCCTACAGAAAGCCTTGTTTTAGATAATGGGACACCTTTTGCATCAAAAGAGTTTGAAGGCTTTCTGATGAATATTGGTACAGTACACTATAAATCTGCTGTGTTCCAGCTCCAAGGAAATGGGATAATGGAGAGATTGCATGGACTCTGAAGAAGCGTGTAGCTTGCATACTGGAGGAATGTCAAGGTACATGCTTCCCCATTGCATTAAGTCATGCTTTATATAGTATTCAGAATACACCTCATGAAAGTATTGGAGAGGCCCTGTTCTATCAGCTCTTCAGCTGACCTATGAGGAAAAAGTTTTCTGTGCTGATGGAAAAGGTTCATCCCAACCCTTTGCTGTCCTTGAAGCCGACTGATGTGACTAGGAAATATCTGAGTTTCGACAAGCATATCCATTCAAGAGTCCAGGCATTCTATCATGGACACGCTGTGTCTGTTATGCAAGGGTCTGGAAGCATTTTCAATATTCGTGATGTGATCTTGTAGACTGCAGGGTATGGAGCGTGGCAAGAGCCACAGGGAGAATACGTTGTTAACTAGAGAGATATACTGCCTACTGAAAGGGGAACAGATAGGGAAGAGGATGCTCTTTCTGCATATGATTATGTCATGTGGCCAGTTGGGTTATGTTGCACCATGCACCAACATCCGCCCCTTGAGCTGAATCAGAGGTATAAGCTATGGCTGTGGGATCACCTGGTGTCTTCAGCCAGGCACTGCTGAACTCTGGGGGAGAAAAAAGCAAAGTGTGACTGGTGTGTGCGTTGCCTCCCTGCTTCCTGTTCCTTGTTTCTGTTCTGTTTCTGGGTTCTTGCTCCCTGAACTCAGTGTTCCTTTTCCTGTTTAAGACTGTGTTTGCATGCATAACATTGGGTGTGTGCAGCTACTCATGGCCCGCTGCTATATATCAGCTGTTTGGGCTGTTATCATGTTTTCTTAGACAGTTGCTGAGCTAGCTACTTCATGGTTATTACATATTTTCATTGCCAACCTATCTGCATATCTTGCTTCATTTTTGTGTGTTTTTGGATTGCTATTCAGGAGTGTATCAGAGCATAACACTTTACATATTTGATTTTCTTTCAAGTGTAACCTTAACTGTGAATTTCCTGAGTTTTTAATTCTTGTTGTTGAGATAATTAAAATATCCCTGTAATGATTTTTACCCTTACATTATAAATACGTACTCTCAACCTTAACACCATCTTAACTTAGTTTTTTTTGTCTAGGAATTTTCTTAGTTTTTAAAAATTATTATAAACGTCATACTCAAATACTAAACAAGAAACCCAAAGTGAATGCTGCCATACAATACTTCTATTGATTTGACGATATGAAGTTTTATATCAGCTTTTAAAAAGTTTTACTGTTAAGGCCAGATTCACTGGTATGCCAGAGCACTGCAAAATGGCCAGAATCCACTAGCCAGTTAAGCTGGATGTACAGCTGCTTTGCATCACCAGAACAACACAAAGCAGCCAAAGTGTACTGATGAATCTGCCCCTAAATTTGCAATAGACTTATTGGTTTGGAGGGCTTTGTTGAAAGACTGGTGCTGTGTAAAAGGAGTGCTGGGAAGTTCAGTCCCTAAGTCCAAATATCTCTGTTCTTTAAAGGCTCCCATTGCACTCCTGCCTCAGTTCCCATGGCATTACTGTCTTACTATGCCGTGGGGTCAAGGAAGCAGTGCCCTGGGGAGTCTTTCAAGCACTGCTGTCCAAGCTAGCATTCAGCCATGGAATCTTTAAAGTACAGTGATAGTTGGCCATGGAATCTGCCAATGAGAACTCTTGGCACATGTGGACAAGTCTCCCTCATACCACTGAATCATTACAACCAACAGAATCGGTGGATGCAAATTATCTGTAGAGGAAGGGTGGTGATTGGTTGGGTTATCTCTGATGTTACAATGACCTCACTTTAGAGCAGGGGTCTCAAACACGCGGCCCGCGGGGTTCTTTCCTGCGGCCCACCAAGCTCCCGCGGGCCCCTCTTCCCCTCCCCAGCGTGCCGCATCCCCAGCCTACCTCCAGGCTAGGGGTGGGCAAACTACGTCCCCGGGCTGGATCCAGCCCCTCAGGGCTTTAGATCTGGCCCGCGGATTTGCCCACCCCATGGTGCTGAGAGCCCCGCACTGCTCCGGGAAGCCCTGGACACAGCATCCCTGCAGCCCCAGTGGGAGGGGGAGTAGAGAGTTCCGTGAGCTCCTGTTGCCTGTGGTTACCTCCCCTGAAGCTCCCATTGGCCGGGAACAGGGAACCGCGGCCAATGGGAGCTTCAGGGGAGGTACCCATAGGCAAGAGCAATGTAGGGAGCTCTCTGCTCCCCCCTCTCCAGGCTGTAGGGACGCTGTGTCTGCGGCTTCCCGGAACAGAGTGGCACGGGGCCAGGGCAGGCAGGGAGCTTACCCTGGCCCCTCTGCCACCGCGGAGCCGCTCCAGGTAAGCGGCACCGGGCTGGAACCCGAACCCCTCCTGCACCCTGCACCCCAAATCCCTGCCCTGAGCCTCCTGCCTGCACCCCAACCCCCTGCCAACTCCCTCCTGCATGCCAACCCCTGCTCTGAGCCCCCTGCTGCATCCCACACCCGTCCTGCACCCCAACCCCCTGCCCTGAGCCCCCTGCCACACCCCACACCCCTCCTGCACCACAACACCCTGCCATGAGCCCCCTGCTGCACCCCGCGGGCAGGGGAGGGGGTGGAGTGGGGGCCGGGGCCAGGGGCAGCGGAGGGGGGGCAGGTGATGCGGCCCTCAGGCCAACATGCGAGTCCTCATGTGGCCCTCCTGGTGATTCGAGTTTGACACCCCTGGTTTAGAGTTACCTGAGCTGTTGACTTGAGCCACAATAGCCTCTCTAATCATAACAATTAGACAAAATAATTGTTAAAATAATTGTTAATAATAGCCTGGTTTTTTTCAAATATAGTTCATGTATAAGTTTCAATAAGATTCAATAAGGTTTCAATTAATTTTAATTATATGGAAAGTTTGAAGTATCTGAATTATCCATTGTTACAGTCATTTGAAACTAACAAAACACTGACACAGGTTAATTTTTTTAAATGATCCAGTTTTTAATTAACTTGAACTTAAACTAATTAATTGATTTATTTGTAAATTCTCAGAAAACTTATTCTGTACTCAAAGAATAAGTACTGTAAGTTTGGGGAGAATACTCTCTCTCTAATTTTCATACAAAATGAAGAAGTCGAATGCCTGTTTTCAGTGCAAAATGGAATTCAACATTACTTACGGTGTTGCAATTAATGCTTCCAGAATTATAGTGGTGCTGGTAGTGAAACTTCTAGTTAAGGTTGCCTAATACTTTTCATTATAAAACCTCTGTTTTCAGTTACTTACAACATAGCAAAACAATAACGATTTGGGCTGAAATTTTCCAGGCTGGGTTTCTATCTCAAGTTTCAGCAAAAACTGTTGAACCATTATGAAAAACAAAGTTAGGGGAGAATACCTTGTTTTGCCCACGTTAATCATTCTTATAACCTTTTGGTTGAGAAAACCTTAATTCAGTACTCCTGTGCATATACATTACGGTACAGTGTTTAATTACATGATCACATACTGTTTTTCCAAAGGACCACAAACTCATTTATGCACATGCTTAAGTGGTTGCTTGATTGGGGTCCAAAAATTGAATATAGAAAAGAATAGGATACACTGGAGGGCCCACAGGGGCGGTTAGATGTTTTTGAAAATTAGTTTGATCTAACCCTCTTTTTCAGTAACATAAGGATGGTGTGGTGCGGGTGCCGAATGGAGGTTAGTATTTGTTTTTCTCACAGAAGATGAGTCTTTCAGAGGAATGATATTACAACAACAGCTTTTTCAAATAAAATTCTATAAACATTCCCCTGATGTATACCTGAAGTAGGGTTCATCAAATACTACTATATTTTTCCTGTAATTGCTGGCTTTCTCTAATGGAAACATTTTAACAATAGATTAAGGAGAACTCCCTTGGAAAACATGTGGAAAGAAAAAATAGATGTATTCGGCTGTATATTCTTTGGTGGATCATTGCTATGTAGAGTTTAGCAAAACTGTCTACTGAGTAGATAATATTTATGTATTTAGTCTTCAGTAGTTAATAGATTGTTCTACTTTTGCTGAGCCCTAAGTAAAAATGCTGCAGCAAGAAATGAAAAATATTTCTCTCTTCTGATTTTTTCCTAGATTGGCTTGCACTTCCTTTGGAAGAGGTCAAGGCTTCCTCGGGGATACTTAGCCTCACATTATGAGAAATGCTGTATATTAGCTTCTGCCTTCTGTCTTTTAAATATGGTGCAACAATGTTTGAGTTTATGATAGCATTAGAAATGCCAAATAAGTACACATTCATCTTTAAAGCCCAAGATGTTTTTTTCCCTTGTAAAATTGTAGATTATATTGAAATCTACTCACTTTTGATGGGAGCATTTTTCACCTACCCCATTGTTTTTGGAGATAGCTACAAACTGGCTCTCTGTTCCTACAAACATTCAATGAGACTACTTGTGCATAAAGTATGCTATGTGCATAAGTGTTTGCAGGATCATGTCTAAGTGAAAAGTTGCAAATGCTCTAGTTATAAAAGATTCTTGTTCTGTCTCTTTTTCATCTGAGAGCACACATTCATATTTGGTTAACATTTCAGTAAGTCCAAAGATTGCCAAAATGTGATAACTAAAGAAGTATATGTCACGTTTTATTAATGTCCTTGGCATAAAGTGTTAAAACTTTATAGCGTGAGGTTGCATACTCGGTCTTCTGCGTTACCAAGGTCATATATGTTGCTAAGAGTTAGATTTGCTAGCAGAAATCTTAAAGTAAATAAAGCCAATGTCCCAGAAAAATGTAAGGATGTGATCCTCACCAGCCATCCCTCTCAGTCTGTCAAAGGGTAGATATGTAATGATGGACCTTTAAGATGTGAAACATATGGACCAACTGGGGACACAATAGGCCCCAAACAAAGTGGAAATCATATATAAGTGGAACTTGGGTTTTCAGTGATATTTCCTCACTGTGG
Organism: Macrochelys suwanniensis; assembly: GCA_033296515.1. Lineage (NCBI taxonomy): Eukaryota > Metazoa > Chordata > Testudines > Chelydridae > Macrochelys > Macrochelys suwanniensis. The sequence continues at coordinate 42,273,318 of CM065776.1, forward strand.
TTTAATGCTAGACATTACAGTGATAAAAATGTGACATGACAAAATCAGGTCTGCCTGGGATTGTGGGGAAATATTCTGTAGATATGCTTACTGCCTGCTGAAAAATGTGACTCATAATCATAACTGCACGCAGCATTTGCAACTGTACCACTATTATCCATTGTATGTTGCAGGACTTCTACCCAGGAACCCTGGCAGCATATGATTTGTTGAGCAATGATAAAGGCACCTTCGGGGCCAGATTGTGACAAATAGGCACAATGTGGGAGGTCTGGAGCTATTGTGCCTCAAGGGGAATTCTAGCAGGAATTGTGCTTCATGAGTCACAATTGCTCCTGGTGCTGCCTGTACACAGGGGGAGTGTGCACACTTTACCATCCCTTTGGATGGTTCAACTTTCTCATTACGAGAGCAGCTGACCAGCATCCCATATCACTGTCTCCTCCCTACCACTTTGATATGACTTTCTAGGAAAGAGCGGTCCCTGCACTGCTCTGTGTTTAGGGAGTGGTGCTGTGTCTGGTCCTTACATGAAGTGTGCAGGGTAAGAGGGAAAGCATTTTTCACCCTTCCCTCCACAAACTACAGCCAGACACAGACCACCTTTATTACTCTTTGTCCTGCATCCTAGACTATTACTGATACACTGATTTCTGTCTTGATACTACCCTTTGTTGTGTGTCTCATTAGTATATGAATAACAGAGGTATGTTTCATTCTGATTGCCAACAGCTGAGCCAAGTTTATTCAAATGTCTGGCCATATCCTGAGAAAGGACCATTATTCACAGTTCTGCAGGCACATAGGTCCTGAGGTTGTTTGGAGGCATTTAGAACTTATTTCTGTTGGAATCCTGGAGGATTCTTGTCTTTATTGTCATTTTGGAGGTGTGTTAGAATGTACCTTCAAGGAAGAGATGGACTCTGGATTTTCCTTGGAAGGCTGAGGAATACTCCCATACCAGCTATATACTTAAACTAGTCTTTCAACCTGGGTTGAACACTTTGCTGGTGACCTGAGCTCAGTGATCTTGAGCATTTCAGCATAGAAGCTACTAATTCACCCCTGATCAATGCCTATGTCTCTCTGTTTCTGTCTGGTCCTGTAGGTTGTTGATTCTGTTTGATTTCTGCGGCTCTTTTAGTGGTTCTCTTACCAACTAAATCCCCCTTTTTGTCTGAGTTGTAGATGTTTAAAGAACAGCTATTATCAGCTGTAATGGGGAACTCTTGCTTTCCTGGCCCCTTGCTGTACCATGTAAACATTGAGGCCATGGGAGGTTTTCCTTGTTCTCAACTATAGACAAGGTATAGAACCCTCCAGCTGACCTCTTTCCTGTAGATAAATCACACTCTGATTAACCTAGACTGCTTCTCACTACTGTTAGTTTCCTCATATGATTTCTGTGGTAAGCTTGCTACATTTTTTGCAGAGAAGATCAAGAGATTCTTGGATGTACTCAATGGACCTTTTGATTGTTAGAATTGCGATCTCACACTAGACTGTTCTCTGCAGTTGGGTTCACCACCGTTTATGCTGATGTCTGTAGTTTTTTCCCATCCTGGCTATTGAAAACTATAGACATGGCTGTGCAACTATTATTTACAGAAATTATCAGCTCTCAGAAGCTCTGAGAACAACCTGAGGACCTATATGCCTGCGGAACTGTGAATGCTGATCCTTCCTCAGGATATGGTCAGACATTTGAATAAATTAATGTTTTGCTTAGCAAGGGGATTGTGCTAATATTCTTGTCTTAAAAAAAATCCATATGCTTTCCAGCTACCATGCACTATCAAATGCCTGTCATTTAGGGTAGAAGGCTGAGTGTATATGGGCTTTTCAAATAAAGGTGCAACTTGAGACTAATGAGATCTTGGGGTAGGTTCCAATGCAGGTTCAAACCTTCTTTTGGATTGAATTTATAGTAGTTAGGGTCATGAATGATTTTTATACTGCTCTTGATTAGGATTAATTGGCTATTCTGGTCATTTTGTTCCTGGTGTTTTGATATGCTTGACCGTGGGGGCTGTTTTGATAACTTGAAGAGGCTGCCTGTGTGCCTGGGACCACTTTCCAGTCAGTCAGTGTCGATGGATTATTATGTATTTCTCCAAGGGATGTGAAATGTGATAGCTCTGATGGATGGATCTATTCTATCGCTCACGTTGCTCCGTGTATGCATACGGTACTAGAAGAGCGTTTGAATGAGCTGCTGCACGAAATTGTTGCAGCAGAGGACTGTGAAATCTTCCTTACACAGACCTGGCTTTGCCATAGGCATTGCAGCACAGGCCACTACATTTCAGCTGCCCAAATGTGTCTGTGACATTTATGAGGACTAATATGCTGATTCCCCCATTTGCTTTACTTTGCTAATGCCAAGTTGAGCCACAGAACACCTGCTTCCTTACAATAAAATAGCTATCTGCTTTTCAAAAGATCAGCTCAGACTGGCTCCAGCTCCCATATGCAGCAGGGGCAGCGGGGCTTCTCCTTTAATCCAGAACTGCTGTGGATCTCTCCTCCAACTCTATATAGGGTGCCACACCTGAGCATGTTTCCTTTTCCTGTTCTGTTGCCGGTCAGTGAAAACCCAGATTTCTGCCTGAGAAGTTTGCCTGATTCTAGTCTTTTGGGTTTAGAAACTTTGATAATAATGATGAGTAGGGCTGTTGATTAATTGCAGTTAATTCACATGATTAACTCAAAAAAATTAATCACAAAAAAATTAATCTCGGTTAATTGCACTGTTAAACAATAGAATACCAACTGAAATTTATTAAATATTTTTGGAGGTTTTTCTACATTTTCAAATATATCAATTTCAATTATAACACCAAATATAAAATTGTACAGTGCTCACTTTATATTATTTTTTATTACAAATATTTGCAGTGTAAAAATGATAAACAAAAGATATAGTATTTTTGAATTCTTCTCAGACAAGTACTGTAATGCAATCTTTTTATCATGAAAGTGCAACTTACAAATGTAGGGGTTTTTTGTTACAAAAGTGCACTCAATAACAAAACCATGTAAAACTTTAGAGCCTACAAGTCCACTCAGTCCTACTTCTTGTTCCGCCAATCACTAAGCCCTGGTCTACACTACGAGTTTAGGTCGAATTTATTAGCGTTATTTCGATTGATCCGTGCACCCGTCCACACGACGAAGCCCTTAACATCGACTTCTAGGGCTCTTAAAATCGATCTCGCCACTCCACCCCCAACGAGGGGATTAGCGCTTAAAGCGATATTGCCGAATCGATGTAGGCTTAGTGAGGACGCAATTCGACGGTATTGGCCTCCTGGATCTATCCCACAGTGCAACATTTGACCGCTCTGGACAGCAGTCTGAGCTCCAATGCTCCGCCCAGGTAGACAGGAAAAGCCCCGCGAACTTTTGAATTTCATTTCCTGTTTGGCCAGCGTGGTGAGCTGCAGGTGAGCGCAGATCTCATCAGCAGAGGTGACCATGATGGAGTCCCAGAACCGAAGACGAGCTCCAGCATGGACCGATGGTGAAGTACGCAATCTGATCGCTGTATGGGGAGACGAAACCGTGCTAGCAGAGCTACGGTCCAAAAGAAGAAACGCCAATACATATGCCAAAGTCTCCAAGGGCATGCAGGACAGAGGCTACAACAGGGACGTGCAACAGTGCCGCGTGAAAATTAAGGAGCTCAGGCAAGCCTACCAAAAAACCAGAGATGCAAACAAACGCTCTGGGTCAGAGCCCCAGACATGCCGCTTCTATGATGAGCTGCATGCCATTCTAGGAGGTGCAGCCAGCACTGAGCCACCCATGTGGTATGACTCCGTATGTGGATCATCAGAAACCACAGAGGAGCATGATGATGATAATGATGCTGAAAATAGCGCCCAGACACAGCAAGGAAGAGGAGAAGCCCTTTTCCCCGACAGCCAGGAACTCTTTGTCACCCTGGAGCCAGTACCCTACGAACCCACCCAAGGCGTGCTCGATGCAGGAGAAGGGACCTCTGGTGCCTCTGGTGAGTGTACCTCTGTTAATTAATACATGTTTTATAAGCAAGCGTGTTTAATGATCAATTCGCGGCCAGTACAGCTACAGCTACTGGAAAAGTCTGTTAACATGTTCGGGGATGGAGCAGAAATCCTCCGGGGACATCTCCAGAAAGATCTCCTGGATGTACTCCCAAAGCCTGTGCAAAAGGTTTCTGGGGAGGGCAGCCTTATCCTGTGCTCCATGGTAACACACTCTACCACGCCAGGCCAGTAGCACGTAGTCTGGAATCATTGCTTTGCAAAGCATGGCGGCGTATGGTCCCGGTGTTTGCTGGCATTCAAGCAACATCCGTTCTTTATCTGTCTGTGTTATCCTCAGAAGAGTGATATCATTCATGGTCACCTGGTTGAAATAGGGGAATTTTATTAAGGGGGTATTCAGAGGGGCTCCGTCCCTGCTGGGCTGTTTGCCTGTGGCTGAACAGAAATCTTCCCCGCTGTGACCCACGCGGTGGGGGGAGGGGGAACAGCGAACATCTTGGATGTGTGTCTGTCTGTGGGGGGGGTGTCGATTAGGTTCGCGCTGCACGTTAACCCAAAAACTGCCGCCCCTCCCTTTTCAATTGCCAACCAGTTTTAAATTGCCAGCCCAAAGGCTGTTTGTTATGGGAAATGAGGGGGTTGCTGTTTGAAAACATTCCCACGTTATGAAGGTTAAAGAAGCCTATAGACTGTGGCTTACCATGGCTGTGTGCAAGCCGAATTCTGTTGCCCGCCGGACCTGCTTGTGTGATCTCTCACACCAAACCGGCAGACCCTCAATATAACAGGCAAAGTGCAACCTTGGACCAAATGCACATGTGATATGTCATGTTTGGAGCATTGTTCTCTAATATGTGTCTTTTAAACTACTCCTCTCCCGTTTGTTTCCTCCCGCAGCTGCAAATGTTTCAACGCCACCCCCTTCATCACCGTCCCAGAGGCTAGCGAAGATTAGAAGTAAAAAAAAAAGGAATCGAGATGAAATGTTCTCAGAACTCATGGAATCCTCCCACACTGAAGCTGCCCAGCAGAATGCGTGGAGGCAGACACTGTCGGAGTCCAGGAAGGCAGATTTTGATCGCGTGGACAGGTGGCGTGATGAAGAGAGTAGGTGGTGTCAGCGTGCAGAGAGAAGGCAGGATGCAATTCTGAGGCTACTGGAGGATCAAACAGAAATCCTCCGGCTTATGGCTGAGGAAAGGCGTAGGGTTCAGGAAAGGCCGCCTGAGCCCAGACCGCTGCTACAGCCCCTGTGTAACCAACAGCCCTCCTTCCCGAGTCCCATAACCTCATCCCCGAGATGCCCAAGAACGCGTTTGGGTGGCCTCCGTGCACCCAACCACTCAAGCCAAGAGAACAGTCCAAGCAAGAAAGGGCTGGCATTCAATAAGTTTTAAAGTGCTGTGTGTCCTTGTCCTTCCCTCATCCCCTCCTCCACCACCCATCCTGGTGCTTCCCTTCCTCCACCAGCTATCCCGGGAGACTGTGGCAGTTACCCCCATAGTTCCCCCTCTTTGTTTTACGAATTAATAAAGAATGCATGATTTTTAAGCAACAATGACTTTATTTCCTCTGCGAGCGGTGATCGCGGAGGGGAGGGCAGGGCGGTTTGGGTAAAGGGAAGTAGAGTGAATGAAGGGGCGGGGCTTTTCATTACTGGGGAAAAACAGAACTTTCACACAGCATCCTGGCCATTCATGAAACTGGTTTTCAAAGCTTCCCTGATGCGCAACGCACCCTGCTGTACTCTTGTAATAGCCCTGGTGTCTGGCTGCGCATAACCAGTGGCCAGGCGATTTGCCTCAACCTCCCACCCCGCCATAAACGTCTCCCCCTTACTCTCACAGATATGGTGGAGCGCACAGCAAGCAGTAATAATAATGGGAATATTGTTTTCGCTGAGATCTAACCTAGTCAATAAACTTCGCCAGCGAGCTTTTAAACGACCAAATGCACATTCCACCACCATTCTGCACTTGCTCAGCCTATAGTTGAAAAGGTCCTGACTACTGTCCAGGCTACCTGTGTATGGCTTCATGAGCCATGGCATTAAGGGGTAGGCTGGGTCCCCAAGGATAACTATAGGCATCTCAACATCCCCAACGGTTATTTTCTGGTCTGGGAAGAAAGTCCCTTGCTGCAGCAGCCGAAACAGACCAGAGTTCCTGAAGATGCGAGTGTCATGTACCTTTCCCGGCCATCCCACATTGATGTTGGTGAAACGTCCCTTATGATCCACCAGTGCTTGCAGCACTATTGAAAAGTAACCCTTTCGGTTTATGTACTCGCTGGCTTGGTGGTCCGGTGCCAAGATAGGGATATGGGTTCCGTCTATCGCCCCTCCACAGTTCGGGAACCCCATTGCTGCAAAGCCATCCAGTATGAGCTGCACATTTCCCAGACTCACAACCCTTGGTACCAGCAGCTTGGTGATCGCCCTGGCTACTTCCATCACAACAGCCCCCACTGTAGATTTTCCCACTCCGAATTGATTCGCGACTGACCGGTAGCTGTCTGGCGTTGCAAGCTTCCACAGGGCTATCGCCAGTCGCTTCTGTACTGTGAGGGCTGCTCTCATCTTGGTGTTCTGGCGCTTCAGGGCAGGGGAAAGCAACTCACAAAGTTCCATGAAAGTGCCCTTACGCATGCGAAAGTTTCGCAGCCACTGGGATTCATCCCAGACCTGCAGCACTATGTGGTCCCACCAGTCTGTGCTTGTTTCCCGGGCCCAGAATCGGCGTTCCACTGTATCAACAAGCCCCATTAACACCATGATGTCCACCTTGCGGGGGGGGGCCTTTTTTGAGAGAGGTCTGTGTCCATGTCCTCATCACTGTCCTCAGGGCGCTGCTGTCGCCTCCTCGCCTGCTGTAGCTCTAGCAGCTCCTGGTTCTCGTTCTCCATATACTCCTGGACAATGCGCGTGGTGTTCATAACGGCGAGAACAGCCGCGGTGATCTGATCTTGCTCCATGCTTTCCCTGGTATGCTGTTTGCAGGACAGCAGAGTGGCAGCAGAAGCGGGGGGTGGATAACAATGGAGTCAGCAATATGGCGCCCATATGAAAAAAGGCGCGAAAGGATTTTTTGCTCCCCCCTCAGTTGCTTTCACGGAGGGAGGGGGGAGCAAGGGTTAGGCTCATTTCCTTCTAGCTGCAGATGGTACAATATGCGGTGAGCAAGGGTTAGGCGCCTTCCCTTCTAGCAGCAGATGGTACAATATGCTTGATATCCATCATCATCTCCTGGCCCCCTCAAGGATTGAACTCGCAACCCCGGGTTTAGCGGGCCAACGCTCAGACCGCTGAGCTATCCCTCCGCCCGTGTTCCAGGCAGTACTGAATCTCCCTTAAACAAAACGTAAAAAAGAGAATGACCAGAGTCACTCTGGTCACTCCCATTTATGTCCAAGCGCCCCCGGCCAGCCACACCATAGGCCACCGGCCAGGAGCACACGAATTCCAATCATATTGTACAATCTGCTGCTAGAAGGCAAGGAGCTTCTGCTGTATGGTCCCGCAACCACGACCATTTATGGCATATTGCACCATCTGCAGCTAGAAGGCAAGGAGCTTCTGCTGTGTAGTCCCACAACTACCAGCCTCAGGCGGAATGGCCCCCTCAAGGATTGAACTCGCAACCCCGGGTTTAGCGGGCCAACGCTCAGAACGCTGAGCTATCCCTCTGCCTGTATTATAGTGTGACTGAATCCCCACTAGACCTAATGTCCAGGCGTACGCTGGAGATGTACGGTAATTGTGAGCTGAGCAGGCTTCCGTAGCAAACACGGAAACCCCGGAAAAAAGGTGCGAAAAATATTGCTTTCACGGAGGGAGGGAGGGAGGGAGGGATGACATGTACCCAGAACCACCAGCGACAATGTTTTCTGCCCCATCAGGCTTTGGGATCGCAACCCAGAATTCCAATGGGCGGCGGAGACTGCGGGAACTGTGGGATAGCTACCCTCAATGCAATGCTCCGAAAGTCGATGCCAGCCCCGCTACTGTGGACACAGTCAATCGACCTCATGGTCTTAACGCTCTTTAGTGGGGACACACACAATCGATTCCATAAATTCGGGTTTTAAAATATCGACTTCTATAAATTCGACCTAATTCTGTAGTATAGACGTACCCTAAGAAAAACAAGTTTGTTTAGCAAGGGGATTGCTATTTATGGAAGATAATGTTGCCCACTTCTTAATTACAATATCACCTGAAAGTGAGAACAGGCATTCACATGGCACTGTTGTATCTGGAGTCGCAAAATATTTACATGCCAAATGTGCTAAAGATTCATATGCCTCTTTATGTTTATGGTTCGGCCATCATTCCAGAGAACATGCTTACATGCTGATGACGCTCATTAAAAAAATGCATTAATTAAATTTGTGACTGAACTCCTTGAGGGAGAATTGTATGTCTCCTGCTCTGTCTTACCCACATTCTGCCATATATTTCATGTTATAGCCGTCTCGGATGATGACCCAGCACATGTTGTTCATTTTAAGAACACTTTCACTACAAATTTGACAAAATGCAAAGAAGATACCAATGTGAAATTTCTAAAGATAGCTATAGAACTTGAACCAAGATTTAAGAATCTGAAGTGCCTTCCAAAATCTGAGAGGGATGAGGTGTGGAGTATGCGTTCAGAGGTCTTAAAAGAGCAACACTCTGATGTGGAAACTACAGAACCCAAACCACCAAAAAAGAAAATCAACTTTCTGCTGGTAGCATCTGACTCAGATGATGAAAATGAACATCCGTCGGTCCGCACTGCTTTGGGATCATTATCAAGCAGAACCCATCATCAGCATGGATGCCTGTCCTCTGGAATGGTGGTCAAAGCATGAAGGGACATATGAATCTTTACTGCATCTGGCACGTAAATATCTTGCGACACCAGCTACAACAGTGCCATGCGAATGCCTGTTCTCACTTTCAGGTGACATTGTAACCAAGAAACGGGCAGCATTATCTTCTGCAAATGGAAACAAACTTGTTTGTCTGAGTGATTGGCTGAACAAGAAGTAGGACTGACTGGACTTGTAAGCTTTAAAATTTTACATTGTTTTATTTTTGAATGCAGGGTTTTTTTGTACATAATTCAGAGATTGCACTACAGTACTTGTATGAGGTGAATTAAAAATACTATTTCTTTTGTTGCAAATATGTTCAAACAAAAATAAATATAAAGTGAGCACTGTACACTTTGTATTCTGTGTTATAATTGAAATCAATGTATTTGAAAATGTAGAAAATATCCAAAAATATTTAAATAAATGTTATTCTATTAATCACAATTAATTTTTTTAATCGCTTGACAGCCCTAATGAGCAACCCTCAAAAAAATTAGGCAGTTTGATATGAATAAGCAGCGAGGAGGTTAGAGCTTAGCCAAACTTGGAATCTTTGTTTGAATCTACCTGACTGTGCCCCTTTTCTCCAAATCCCCAAATCCTTCCAATGACTCAGGCTCTAATTTCCTCCCTTTTTGCAACCAGTTTCTTCACGTCTTCCTTTAGAAATGGACTTCAGTGATTTGGTTACAGAATTGCATTCTTCTTTTGTTGGAGGCAAGGTGTTTAGGGCCTTCTTGCTTTCTCCTCTGGTCAAGAGAACCTCTAAGTGAAGATGCACTGTGGTGGTATCAGGAGATAGCAAGGAACTGATGGGCTCCAGCTGTCCTGGCAGCTGCACTGTACCAAGTGACGTGACAATATTTAGTCTTGGATCACATTTTATTTTGTTTATTTCTTTATTTAATTAGTTAGTTTACTTTCAGCATATTTTTGGAAGATTTTTATCTGGGGCCAGGTTCTACCACTCTTATTAACATTGAGTAACACTCTACTCCATGAGTAGTTCCCTTGATTTCAGACTCTGTCCCCAAATACTCCTGGAGGCCAATTTAAGGGACAGATTCTGTCACCGTTACTCCACTATTAGCCCCATCAATTGAATAGGGCAACACGTGGAGTAAAGTGCTACTCAGCAAGGGTATTGGGCTCAATGCAGAGTAACTGGATGAAATTCCCTGGCCTGTGTTATACAGGAGATCAGGCTAATGGTCTTTTCTGCCCTTAAAATCAATGTAATTACGAAAACGGGCAGAATCTGGCTGTGACAGGTTGCCCCCCTTCCCCAGTGCCACCTGATGTACTGGGATCCCACTGAGTCTGCCCATTCCACCAGCCTGGGCTCCCTTCCCCTGTCCTGATGTGCTAGGTCCTCAAGCCTCCTCTAGCACACGTATAGGTAGGGCCACACCCAGCTGCAAAAGGACACAGACACTCAGATAAGCTCTGTGTGGGGAGACTCAGCTCAGGGATTGCCCAGCACTCAAGTGGATACCTCCTCTGGAGTGCAAACCCCAAATTGTATTGTCTTGCGCTGCACAGAAATCTATACAGCGTAAACTCATGAAATCCACCCCCTCCCTCAATATGGAGGAAGATATGCACAGCTTTTTGCCCCCTCCCTCTCCCCCAGTTATGAATTACACAAACTGGCATTAGAATAAATGAAAAACAAGTTTATTAACTGCAAAAGGTAGACTTTTAAGTGATTATAAGGGATAGCAAACAGATTAAAGCAGATTATTGAGCAAACATGCAAACTAGGCTTAATACACTAAAGAAACTGGCTACAAATATTAATTTCTCACCTTAAATGTTGTTTTAGACAATTTGCAGAATTTCTTGAGGAGAAACTGCTCTTGCTCACAGCTTAAAATTCCAGGTATATAATTCATGGGCCAGACACCATTCCTAGCCTGGGTTCAGTACTCCCCCCTCACCCCGCCCCTTTGTCTTTGTTTCTTAGATGTTTCCAACAGTTCTCCTGGGTGTGGATTCAGTGAAGAAAGATCCAAGATTAACTCACTCCCAGCCTTAAATAGGATTTTCATATGGCGGGAATCCTTTGTTTCCCAGTTTGACCCCCACCCCCTCTTAGTGGAAAAACACCAGAAGTCCAAGATAGTGTCCAGTACCAGGTGACCCTGCAGTATCAAAGCAGCATCCCTGGAAACTTCTCAGGAAGGAGGGAGATTAGCATCTTCAAAGTCCTATTGTTCTCCTTAATGGCCCATCCAGGCTGATTGCATTCTGTCTGGTGGGTGTTCCCCAGCTGCAAACACAGTTGTAATTGTTACATAGTTCATAGTCCTAACTTTAGATACAAAAATGATAAATGCATACAAATAGGATAATCACATTCAGTAAATCATAACCTTCCCAATGATATCTCACATGACCCATCTTGCACAAAACATATCTTAGTGATGCCATATTCATATCATAAGCATATCTCTGAAGAATATGGGGTGTAGTGCCACACTGGCCCTCTATAAATATAAAACCTTCTTTCTGAACATGGTTTGGGCCAAAATCTGCCTCCATCTGCACCTGTGTCACCCAGCTGACATTAGAGGGGTTTGCATGGATTAAAGTAAGGGCAGAATTTGACCTTCTGTTCATAGCTCTATAATGCAAGATGCTTTTGTGATTCAATCTTCACATACTGTACATGAGTAACCTGTCAAGACTGATGCCTTAGCACAGCGGTTCTCAAACTTTAGCAACCCAAGGACCCCCATTTTGATTTACATTTTTTTGTGGACCTCCAAGCCCTCTGCTCAGCCTCAGGCTCTCCCCCGACTCCACCACTTTCCCAAAAAACCCATCCCCGCCCCACCACTTCCCACCCCTGCTCCACCCCTGCCCCTCCTCTTCCCCACCTCTTTCCATCCCCTCCCCGAGCATGCCCCATCCCTGCTCCTCCCCCCCCTCCCAGCACCTCCTGCATGCCGCTGAACAGCTGTTCCCCGGTGTGTAGGAGGCACTGGGAGGGAGGGGGAGGAGTTGATCAGCGGGCCATGGACCCTCTGGAGAACCCTTGCAGACCCCCAGGGGTCTGTGGACCCCAGCTTGAGAAACGCTGCATTAGCAGAACTGGGTTAGTTTGGTATTCTAGAAGTTAAGCGATCCTTGCTAGATTTCTAAGCTAATCTTGTGCATTGCTGTTCATTTTATGTCAACAGGGCCGAGGATTTAAAATGGAAATCTGGCACTTTGACTAATGCAGCTTGTTTTTCATTCCTTTCCAATAATTCGATGAAGATGACCATGATATCCTTTTAGAAAACACACTCAGGCTTAGGTGATCTTAAAACTATGAGCAGACTGACAAATATGAAAGTGAGGGGGGAAAAACATCATTTGGCCTGGAAACCATGAAAATCAGACAGTGTGCTGAATGCTAAATGTTCAGGAAGTATATGTAACAAAACCATGGGTAGGCAAGAAAGTGTAAGAACATAGATCCCTATCCAAACAAAATCATAGACAGTCTTCAGGGGCCTGGAAGCCCTAGGAGACTGTTTATGGTGGCCGTGTAGAGGGCTGATGCAGTGCTTAATTTGTGCCAGCGCTTGCCACTACTGAGCCCCGGCACATCTAGGCTTGGTAGTTCATAGCCCTGGCACCTCTGGGCTTGCTGCATCAGTTATGAATGTAGAAAAATTGCATGAGCCCCAGCACCTCTTTCATTAAAAATGAAGCACTAGACTGAAGTACCCAGGGGAGACATCTGCCTTCTGTGAAACAGAAAAGAAAAAGTATAAACTCAGCTCCATGCCAGGGAGTTGTAGAGCTGGGGGGAGGGGGAGTGTACTGAGAACTCATGTAGACAAGCTCTTCAGTATCCATGCACAACAACCCTCCTTTTCCTGCATATTTCATACAGTCTGGGCAGAATCTGACTCCATCTCAAGGAACGGAGCTGGCTTATGTGGTATTATAGCACCACTTGTGAGGGGGGGAAAGTGCCCTGTCTTATCAAGGAGCAGCCTCCATAGTCCTGCAGTACATGAATAAAAATATTTTGAAATGAAATGAGATGTTCTACTCATCTCACAAGCCATTCTTATTTGCATCTTAAATGCATGACAGAATTGTCAAGCTGTCTGGAGTGGCTCATGACAGGGAGTGCCAAACTCAAGGCAGACTGTCGAGAAACAGAACTTCAAACTGATTGTGAGTTCTATACTCAGATTTCACTAACCAAGTAACAAGTGTGAATGCTTCAAGCACTGTAACAGCCTTCTCATGGACTCACAGACAGTCCCCTTGGGTACTCTGGTCTATTTGTGAAGCAGGCATGCTTGCCTTTATTGTAAATGGTCCCTTACACCAATTATCACATAAATATTCAGGTTACTCCCAGTCCTAAAAGACCAGTCACTTACTCCAGGTCCTTTCTTGTGGACCATCTAAATTGCATAAGAAAGAAGGCTCCATCATGTCAGCTTCCTAAACGGTGTTGGACAGGGTTCTGCTGCTGCATAGACAGGTAGTTCTCGATTCTAATGAAATAAGTTCCTTCTTTAAAACAACAACAACAACAAAACTTTGTGTTTCTTTTTCTGAATTTGTCAACAGATACATAAGGACATAACATAAGATATGGTGGAAACAATGCCATACATACATGTATTTGACTTCATACCTTTCCTTTAAGGAAATATTATGCTCCTGAAAGAAGATGTATAAGTATTTCTATAAATTTCTAAGTATTGTCTGGGTTACAATGCACATAGTATACAATACTATTCATTTTTGTATTCCTGGTGAATCTGGACTAGACTTCAAGCTTCCAAGGGATCTGTTTCATATAATTATAAATATTCAAAGAATGATTGAAGCTGTTGTGTCCAAACAGGAGGTGAGTGTTCCTTTTCTAAATATGAAATAAAAGGCAATTCGAGATCTAGAGACGTACCTTTTTTGGTCTCCATTGTCTTATTTTGTAAAGATCTCCAGGATCCTGCATTTCCAGTGGGTAATTGTCAGGATAGCCCAGTCTCCCTGCTGTTAATAAGTGTGAGATTCTCATGGAATGGAGTCTGCAGGCCAGATACTTTCCCAAATACTAGATTATCTGGAAGACTGTAAGAGGTATCAAATGTATTTGCTCTAAGACAGCCCAATATGTCCACCAAATACGGAGAAAATCTTTTCCACATACCCAAGTTTATCTCATTTAGTAGGACTGAGGAAACACTGGATCTGGGTTGTCTAACAAAATGATGTTCCTAACTACGGAGGACAGTGCTCCTTTGTTCCATATTTGTGCCTGTTCTTTCTCTGAAATTTCCCTCCTCACAACTGTCTTCCATTTGAACAAATAATTCCAACCTCATCCCATACTCTCTCAACACCCCGCTCCCAGCATTTTTGAGAGGAGGGGGAAAGGACTACATTCTGTGATCCCAATCCAGCAAATTATTTCATGCAGGTGGATGCTGGCACCATCTCAGAGCTCAAGTGGTCCACCTGCATAGAGTACTTTGCAGGACTGGAGCCTATGTTGTGTTCAAGGGAGACATGGGTGAAGGAAAAGAGCGGAGTTTTGTGCAGATTTTCTCCCACAAGCTCTTTAGGGTGAGGACTGATTCTTCATAAGCGTTTATACAGCACCTACCACAATGGAGTCCCAATACTGAGCTGAGTGTAACATCCCTGATCTGTTGGTGAACACAGAGACACATAACATAGACACACAACACAGGAAGTTCCAAGAAACAGACCCTTATTGGGAGTCATGCTGCCTGCTCCACACGCACTGCCTAGGGTGCGCCACTACTGGCCTCTGGGCACTACTGTAATATAAATATTAAATCATGAAAAATGCCTAGATGGCCTGAATTTATTGGGATGGTCCCTCGTACTACCTCATATTTACTGTTGGACATAGATCCTGTTCTAGTGAAATAAGTGCTATTGTCTTAACAGGGGTTTACATTAACCAGACTATCATATCTTTTTATTATTATTTTATTTATATTTCAGTAGCACCTAGGAGCCCTGCTAGGCATGATACAATTACAGAACAAAAAGATGGTCCCTGCCCCAAAGAGCTTACAATATAAATTTAATCTGCAGACCTGATAATGAAGTTTAACATTTGAGACTGCTGTACCACCCATTTACTAGATGCTAGCTTGTGAATTTGACCCTAGGTTTCTTCTGGATCAATATAAATGGGTAAATCATTTTCTGTACGTCTTTCCCATAAATTAGCTCTTTGGGGAAGGTACATCTTTGACACTCTGTTGTATAACCTCACACAACGTGGCCTTGATCCTGACTGCAGTCTTTGGGAGCTGCTGCATTACAAATAATACATAAAATATGGGTATGTCTACACAGGAACTACACACCCATGTCTGGCCCGTACCAGCCAACTCGGGCTCACAGGGTTCCGGCTATGATGCTGTTTCATTGCTACGTAGACTTCTGGGCTCAGGGTGGAGCCCCAACTGTAGGATACTTTGAGGTGGGAGGATCCCACAGATTTGGCTCCAGCCTGAGCCCGGAAATCTACACAGCAATGAAACAGCCCCACAGCCTGAGCCCCATGAGCCTGGCTTGCATGGGCCAGACATGGGTTTTTCTTTGCTGTGTAGACATACCCAATGTGATCATGACCTCATGCTATATTGTAATTAATATACACAAGGAGGAATTAAGGATACATATTCAGCCTTAATTGCTTTTTTATTCTGTTTGAAGACTGTTTGAATTTTCCTGGAAAGGAAATACATATATTGGGATTCACTTTTTCAACTATACAAAACATTTTTCTTTACAATATATGGTATCAAGGAGAATTGTGTTATTGATTACTGAATAATCTCTCTGATGTCACCTGAAGTGAACTATACTTAAAACAATATGTCCCCTATTGTTTACCTTTGAAAAATTAAATATGAAATGTCACCATGTTTTAACATTAGTTTAATTTATAATTTTATTTGGTCCATCTGCAGAACAGAAGTATAAAACAATGTTATTTTTTGTATGTCAGTCAAAATAAAACATTTTTTGAAAGCTCTTGTTATACAGTTACAGTACAGTAGTTATGCTGAATTACTGCATAGTGTATTTTTCAGTTGGCTCTGGATTTTTATTAACAGCATCTCTTTATAACTTTGCTTTTCATTTTGCCCTGAAATTCTGAGCACACACATTCTTTTGCAACATAAGATTTCATAACACTGCCTTTGACAGTAGAGTGTTCTTCCATTCACAGTATCGTTCTGATGGCCTGGGATCTGTCTCAAATAATAGTGGCAAAATTCTTTCATTGGGTAAACATGCAATGATCACGCAAGTGACAGCTGAAGTCATTCAGCCCTAACACACACACAGCTATAATGTCAATTTCTAATGGGATTTTTTGCATGAATAAAGATTACTCACATGAGTAAGGGATGCAAGTTTGTGCCTTAAATGTTTAACTTTATTTTAATAAAAAAATATAATTATACATGTAATTTAAAAACCAGAATATGTGAATTTTCATGGTATATTTTGGCTGGTTTATTGGCTTCAAGCATTAGATAATTAAAACCCTGAGCACAAAGATTTGAGGCTGACTTATAGCTCCTGTTCAGATAAAGTGATCAGGTTGCATAAACTTTGTAAAGCCACAAGATATGTAAATTAGGGTTACCAGGTTTGTTTGGACGTATTCCTGTAGGTTTCATCACATGACATAATCTTTAATTAAAGATTCATCATGAATTCCTGGAGACTCCAGGACAATCCTGCAGGGTTGGCAACCCTAATGTAAATAAAGATTAAAAGGTTTGAGACAGAACAAGACAGCAAATGGAATGAAAATTTTGATTGCTAAAAATATTTATCCTGGCTGAGTTCAATATATCAGATTAAAAGAGGATGACCTAAAGTACTAAAAGCATAGTTAATCTTCATGCATATTGTCTTGATTAACCAGGATATTTCAAAATGCCAAGTTTGCCTATTATATGCAGAGAATTCTCAGTAAGAATTAAACTAAGATAATATTTTCTAAGACAAAAGGGCACAGTCTATTCATGAATTACCTGGAGAGGATAAAAGAGAGGTGGTACGCAGAATATACATATTGTAAGCAAAGCACTCAAGTCATGGCAGATGAGGGAGGCAGAAAGAGAGAGAACCTACAGTGGACTAACTGGGACCAGGGCCAGATCAAATAACCAAAAATCCAGGTAAACCAGAGAATAGGCGGCAGAGCTCAGGCTGTCAGCCCAGTGCATGGTGAGACTCCCTCTGACAGCCCCGGGTAGCTGTGGCGCCAGTTGTCAGCCCCCGGGAGCTGGGGCTCCGGCAGTCAGCCCTGGGCAGCTGGGGCTGTCAGCCCCATGTGGCTGGAGCTCGGGCTGTCCCTTTTATTCCCTCCCCCCACCTCCAGAGTGGGCATGGCCCTTCTGCAGCCTCTTGACCATGCCCTCCTTGACCCTGGTGCCCTGGCCGGTAGCCCACGTGGCTGGCCCTGGGAATATGGGCAATTGAGGTCACTTCTATGGTAGCGTTGCCTTGCCATGTTTTTGGCCATGTAAAATGACCACGACTACTAAGTGAAAACATGTAGTACTGTCATTCAATGCTAACTTAGATATTATTAATAAAATAAAAAAGGAGAGTCACTGGAAAAAATAGCTCAAGATTATAACATTGGAAAAAGCATGGTATCGGACATCAACTATAATGCTGAGCAAATTTTTAAATACAGCATGAATAACTCTTCAACCCAGAAGACCATGAAGCAATTGAAGGATGCTAGCTTAGATAAAGCCCTTTGTCGATGATTTATACAGACAAGAGGCATTCCTGTTAGTGGTCCTTTACTATATGAAAAGGCTAACAACTTTAATCAAGCTTTAGGAAGGGACGTGTGTTTCTCTGCTACTCAGGGATGGCTCAGTCAGTTTAAAAAGCATCATAACATCCGACAACTAATAGTCACCAGAGAAAAACGGTCTGCCGATTTGGGAGTTATTCCTGACTATCAAAAAAAAAAAAGTTGAACACAGCTTGTCACCGGAACAAGTTTACCAGTGACAAGACTGGTTTGTATTGGAAGATGTTGCCATCAAAAACACTGGCTTCCAGAATGGAAAGATCTGCTCCAGGCTACAGAGCGTGGAACGTTTGACAGTCCTGGCCTGTGCTAAGGCCAGTGGAACACACAAACTCCTGATAACTGTCATTGGTAAAGCAAGGAATCTGTGTGCACTTAAAAATGCAAACATGAATGCTTTGCCGATCATCTATAAATTACAGGGGAAAGCATGGATGGACAGTGCTTTGTTTCATGATTGGTTTTTTAAAAACTTTTGTACCTAGGGCATGGGCTCATCTGAACAAAAAGAACATCCCACTGAAAGTTTTCTTACTGCAGGATAATGCACCCACTCACTCTGATGACAGAGCACTTACCTCCCAAGATGACCTGATCTTCTGTTTTTTTCTCCCTCCACACATAACATCTCTTGTGTAGCCTATGGACTAAGGTGTGCTGGAGAGTCTAACACAATGCTATAAACTTCTTAATTGACTACTGATGTCTGATGAACCAGCTGAGAATGAAGGCAACATGTTGCAGTGCTGGAAAAAATCAGTATCAAGGATGCTATTTACGGGGTGCAGAAGTATGAGAAGACATCCCCAGGCCAACCTTACAAAAAACTTAGAAAAATCTGTGGCCTGAGGTTATCGCTGACACTCAGGACAGTGAAGTTGCAGTTGCAAGCATCAATCCCTTGTGCAAGCAGTAGTAGCCATGAGGAATAAGGCAGCAACATACAGCTGCCTAAAACACGATACTGCAGAGACTACCAAAAACCAATGCAGTATCTGGCTTGCCCTTCCTCTCTGCTGCTGCCACTTGGTTTGTCACAGTCTTAGGCCTCGCCAGCAGCAGCTACCTCTCAAACATGGCAGGGAGCAGAAGTCCCTTTTCATTCATGTTTCTGACAGCCTACAACAAATGAATGTGGGCCAGTAAATTGAAGAGAATAGGGAGACAAAGGGGTGACATTGGAAGGTGAAGCATTGGGTGGGAGGACACAGTGAATCGAAGCATGAGAGCTGGAAAGCCTTGGAAATAAGGAGCAGAGAAAACTTTGCGAGGGTGGAAAGGGTAGAAAATTTCTCTTGTGAGGAGAGAGAGCGAGTTTGGAGAGTGACTCATGGAAAAGGAAGGGAAAGTGATGGGATGGGAGAATTTGAGGAAGAGGAAGTGAGAGAGTGGGGAGATGGAGGAGAGAAAAATCAAGGGGGTGGAGCTTAGGATAACAACTGGGGAGGTGGGACCTCAGAAAAGGAAATCAGTGGGAAGGAAAGAATTAGTGAAGGACTAGAAGAAAAGAAAGGGGGAAAGACCCAGAAAAGAGGGGAAAAGAGCTGGAAAAGACACAGGGGAAGAGGGCAGCGAGATACTGGAAAAAAATAAAGGAGAAATAGTAACACAAGAAACTGAGATGAGAAACTGGAAATTAAATAGAGATAAAGTGAAAGATACAGAAGAAGACAACGTGGAATAAAGAGAAGAGAGGGGAGAACAAAATTCACATACAGCTTCAAAATTCATAAATTTCATTTCTGTTTTATTCACATTCATTTCAGTCTGTCTTTTGGACATGCTCACAGGAAGTGATTTATTATATAATCCTAAAAATAAATTTCCAACAGTTTTTCTTTTCATTTTTACAATGAGCAAGGTGTTAAAAGTGCTTCACCTAAAGAATCTGGTGCACCAAGGGCTTCCCTTGTGCTCTGGAGTGTGCTGTGAGGTTAGGGTGTGGAGGAGGAATGTGTCAGGGAGCAGTATTCACCCTGACCTCACCCTTTTCCCAGCCTTATACCTGCTTTCCCTATGCATGTGAAGAGCCAACTGTGAGAATTGCCTACTTTTCTTAGAAAATTTTCAGGTTTTCATAAAAGAAGAAAAACCAAAATTTCCCCATAAAAATGGTTTATTTCCTGAAAAATTTCTGCTTAGTCAAAAAGCCATTTTCCATTGGGAAAAAAAAAGTTTCTTCACATAATTTTCAACCAGCTCAATCTCCGTATCTCCTCAGGGGTGGGAGCAGGATTTTCCCTATGTCTTCCTCCCCCACACACCCTCCTTAGTTGTTGCTCAGTCAGGCTGTACATGTTTAGCACTTTAAAACATTCCTCATAAATCAATCCCAGCAGCTCCTAAAACTTCTTGTTGCGTTTTCCTGAATTCTAGTTTAACAGCTTTCTGAAGCAGAGGTACCAAGAACTGAAAGCAAGATTTCAGGTGTTGTCTGGCTAGCATTGTACAGAAAGGTATTATTATCAGATCTGTAATTTAACACTATTGTTTCCATAGCCCAAAACATGGTCCTTTTTGGGGCCATATCACATTTCAAATTCAAATCACACTGGATGATCTGAATGGTCCCCACTAAAATATATGATTCTTTAGCATCAAGTACAGTTTCACTGTCCTCTAGTCCTGGAGGTCTGTACCCAGTGCCCATTGTGACTTCTTTGTTTTTCATTCCTGGAATCCGCATCCAAAGTTTTTCACCCGCATACCTTTAGTTTTTAATTCTATACATTTGGCAATGTAGATACTTTATAGATAGTGCCACCATTCCCTCTCTGCTCACTGGGCTCTAGTATATAGACTGTTCCCATCTCCATTCCAATGTAAATCAGTCAGCCTGCCATGCTTCTCTATCCTTTGGTATCACATATAGTTTTTCTTGCTTATTTCTCATATGGGTTGGATTTGTGCATAGTTACTTCAGTACATTTCCTTCTTCATGCAATTTAATCTGCCTCCTTTACATTAAATTTGTGAAAAGTCATGCTATTTTATGAGTGTCAAGCAAAACTTCATCCTCCCCTCATTTCCTAGTTTAAAGCCCATCTAATGGGTCTTGCCAATTATGAACCCAGGAGGTTGGTATTCCTTCTGCTTACTTGGAGACTGCCAGTTGCCTCCCATCAGAGAAACAATTACTGTGCTCTAGGAATCCAAACCCTCCTCTGTATGTACCATTGTCCCGGGGTCTCCAGAAACAGATCATCCCATCTTTTATCCTTGAGGCTTCATTCCCTTTTCATTTAGGACCTAATCCTACCAGTTGTTTATCTGAATCCCAAGGAGTGCCTTGTATGTTAAACAGACAATGGAATATATTGCAAAGGGCCCGATCTGTGTAGAGCTGAGCACAAACAACTGCCATTGAAGAGAATGGGCATTACATGGTTTAGAATACGGCAGGATGTGCTCAGCATCTCACAGAAACATCCTCTAAATATTGATGTCTTCTGATGATCTGTTCATTATCCGGGATGCCTCCAAGATGGCGGTCTGAGCTTCTAAAACAATTCTGGCCAGTTAGATCAAGCCTCCTACAAGATACATGATTTAATTAGATTGTACTTAATCAATTAATCAAACATTTTCTAAGAAACTGGTTTTGCCCAATGATAGTGTGATGCTAGTGGGCCAGCTGCCAGATCATGCCAAGATCCCTATGTCTCAACTGGACGCTAACAGATACATAGCTGGAATCTGTCTGGCTTACTTGTGGATTACTATGGATAAAATAGGTATTAGAATGATAAGAAAGTGTTCAGTATTTAGACTCTATTAAATGCTTGTGTGTTGCTGCCTGCATTACTTGTAATAGCTGCATTCCATATTGTAATGTGGTTGTATTGTGACCCTCTATGACTGTATGATTCACCATACAGGAGCGGGACATTAATTACTGTGAAGAGCTGCTCTTTTACAGAATTTGTTATGCCCCTTCCAAAAGAGGAGACCAGACAGGCTCTGGGGGGATCTTACAATTGAAAACACCCCACATATGGATTGTAGAATTGTCAACAAGAGTAAAGACTCTTGTTGTTGTTCTGCTCTCCTCCTGGTGAAGATGAGTGATGCAAGTGGACTCCTCCCATCAGCTGAGCTTGCAGCTCAGAACTCATGGCAGGAGGAGAATAAAAATCCAGACAAAAAGCATTAGGTATCTCTATGCTGCTTGGCCTCTCAGGAGAGGACAGGGTGTTTCTAGAGACCCCCAGCTGCTTAGACTAGTTTAGCCCTAAAGGACAAATAGAGCTTGCTGATTACAGAAGCTTATATTACCTGTTGAAACCTTAGACTGTAACTCATTTGAGTGTCTATGTTGTCTTGCTGTAACCTTGTAAATAATTCTCTATTTCCTTTTCCTATTTCATAAATCTTCATGTAGTTTACTATAGAATTGGCTACAAGCGTTGATCTAAGGCACAGTTGACCTGGGGTAAGTGACTGGTCCATTGGAATTAGGAGTAACCTGAATATTGCTGTGATTCTTGGTGTAAGAGGCCATCTGTCACAGAGATACACTCACCTGGGTGGCAAGACAGACCACAGTATGCAAGAGGACTGTCTGTGACTCCATGCTTAGGTTGTTAATGTGCCTGAGGAGTTTGCACTTGGTGCAGTTGGTTGTGAAATCTAAGTTTAGAACTCACAATCAATTTGGGGGTTGTCCCCTGGTTTTAACAGTCTGCCCTGGGGTTGGTATTCACTTTTGTGTCAGTGTTGGCAGCATTACAGATGGTGTTTACTGATGACTTTTGCTTAATCGGGATTAGTTTTAACAGATAGTAAAGGCCAAGATCATTCTTCCTTTCCTTTCTTGAATATTGGTATCACATTTTCTTTCCTCCAGTCCTCTGTTACCTTTCCAGTCATACATGACTCTGTAGGTGTCTCTCCTCTTATACACATTGTTATTTATATTTATATATACTTTTCCATGAAAATGTACAGTTGGTGAGTTAGACAAATTGTAATGATATTTGTCTTCCCCAAAGTTCTTGGCATTAAATTGTCCTTGGTATTTATGAAATAGTTAGGGAGGTAGCCCTGAAAAGTGGCAGAAACCAGGTAAAAAGGGGTAAAACTGGTGAAACCTAGGAACTTGAACATCTCTCTTCCTGCTCCTCCTCAACCTCCATCCAAAAATGGGCAAATGCAAAGAAATCTGTCATGGAAGTGAAAGTTGACCCCAGGCAGCTTCAGCTTATGTGATGCTCACTTGTACAGGATAACGCTACAGGAATTTCTCACATTCTCACAAATAGCCGGAATCCCTGTAGAGGTAATGCGACAGTCAGTCACAATCATGTACACAGAAAAAAAAATCTCACCAGAAAGACAGATCACATACATTGAAAATAGTGTTAAATAAAGTATTGAATTTTACATTAGGCAAAATGATTTTCAAGTAATAAATTGCATGGACTTTGCTCCAAATAACATACAACCTTGTTACAGCCAATTAAATCCTTTAAATTTTTTAAACAATAATGATTTATTCTTAAAAAGTAATGACAACGGATGGATTACAAAGCTTGTTTTGTTTCTTTATTAACAAATTTATTTAACAAATCTTTATTATGCCTCTGCTGTGTTAGGAGCAGCCCTTGCATACCTTTTCAAGACATGATATCTACAGAGCCCAGAGGATCATTGTAAGGGAGCTCCTTGCTACACCTATAAAAATATGCAGGTGCTCTCCCATGCTGCCATCATAGCACTCAGTGGCACATGGCCCAATCATGCATCCTCTGGGTTGTGCCAGCACTGCTGGAAGTGCTAGTCACCTTCTCTGACCTCTGGCTCTTTAAAATTGCACCCAGAGCAGCTTCTGGTTTGTCTACATGCTATTCATGTAGTCTATACTGCAGTTGCTTACACATGTATGATGCACACTCCAACAGCTGCATAAAAGCTCTGCAAAAGAAGCAAGGATATGTGCCTGTAAGGAAGTGCTAAATCTTAAGAATCCTACATTTAGAGCCGTATATAGAAGCCAGTGAGCTTCTTTTCTAAAGCTTCATCTAACACTACAGCTGTTTTGAGATTTCTGATGGCTCTTCAGATCAACAACAAGATAGAGGTTTAAAAAAAAATCTATTTCAGAGCAACAAGATTAGCCTGCAAACTTGCTTTAGGTTTAGAGCTGTGGCTTTCTCTTTGATCTGTTCTATGGATCTGAGAATCCCGGTATGAAGGGAACACACAAGCTGCTTGAATCCATTTGATGTGAAATATTTAGTGGATTAGGAAGCAAAGCAAGCAGTGGCTTGCCAGTGAAATTATCACTGAGCCAAAATTAACAAACACAAACCATTCAAAGAAGCTGTGAATTGGATTCAACAAGGAGAGCTGAACTTTTCCAACTCATTTTTTATTAAATCAGGCTAGTTGGAAAACATAAAATATTATCCAATTTTGATTAAACATAGTACCAATGAATTTACACTTGTCTTTCTTTCCCGGGAAAACCATTGTAATTAGGATGGACCCTCTTAGCGTATAATGACATGATATGTTCAAGCGTGGAAGCTTGTGCATTCACACACAGTATTGAAATCTACTGTCAAATAGCCAAATAGTCTGGAGAAAAGCAGATGAAGTCAACCTTCACTGCTGACATTATCAATAAATAGTCTATTTACATAACCCCCGCCCCCAACAGAACTAAGGTGCTCATAAAAATAAATACAAATTCTATCAGAAGCATAAAATGTAATCCCCTTTCCATTTGGATGGCTTGAGAAATATAGCTCCCAAGCAGCTCGCAAAGAGAACACTGCAGAGGCTGCAGAAACTGAAATTGCCTGGCTTAGTTTGTGCTTGGACACCAACCAGCAGTGTGGGTGGGAGAAAGGAAATGAAGAATTACCAGGCCAGAGGCTTTACTGACCTGCCAGGGCAACCAAGAGCAGGCCCTGATAGCCTATACATAGCTGAGACTGCCCAGCGATTGTGCGCTGAGCATGGACAGACTCAGTGTTTGGGGCAAGGAAGATGGTTACTAGAAAGAGAATGGAGACAGACATCCTGAGTTGCTTGTGACAGAGTAGGTGAGAGAACCCCAGTTTGCAGGCCCAGCTGACTAGAAGCACACAGCTTCCCAGGGGGAGTTGTCTGTCAGCTAGCTGTCTCTGAAACATCTTGGCTGTTGAAATTATAGGGCAGTGAGAGAGGCCAGTGCCTCAACTCACACAATCACCAGTCACATGCTAGACCCAAAAGGGAGAGTGAGATCTCCCAGACTCCATATTCCGAGGAAGAAGATCATTTGCAGGCCTCACCCATTAGGATGCCTTGCTCTAGAAGCAAGGGAAAGCTGCCTTTCCCCTACTCCACCCGGTCAGGGATCTGCCTTGAAGCTTTAACAGGGTGTACTGGGGATATTTCACTGAGCAAGATAGGAAAGGACTCCAGTGGTGAAGAAAATTCTGATCTGTCAATGCACAGGCAGGTGAACGCTCACCTGGAGGTGAAGGTGTGCATGGTACCACACCATCACCAACCATCAGGCCTACAGCCTTTCTTTGATTGATTTATTGGACAAACTTACCGCTGCTCTGCCTGCCCTATAAAGCTTCATCACAAGAACAGTGCATCAGCCACTTGGGACCTGTGGGCAGGTTCTGAGTTGCACTCACCTGCTTTTATATTTTGTATGGGTTTTTGAATATTTAGGGAGGGTCTGATTATTTTTGTGGGCGTTAGTCAGTTCATTCAATAATCTTCTCCTTTTGGTTCCTCTGCCCCTTTATTGAATTCCTATCCTTATACTTTTTATATTAACCTTGTCCTTTCCGCTAATATAGTGTTTGTTTGTTTTTAACTTGGTTGGTTCTTGACGCCTTTCGGTTTGTAATGTTCTAAAAATCATAGGGCTGCATATTAATTTATTCATCTGGCACTAGGTAGAGAGAGCCTGGGCTGAGAATGCAATTTATTGCCGGTGATCATTGGGCTGAAGTCTCGCAATAGACATCAGCCCAAAGAGCACAAAGAACTCAGGGCCCATTGGTGCTAAGGTGGGACACAGCCAAGTGGGAGAAAGGATCAAGTGGACGCTACCATACTTGAGGACAGGGGTCCCCAGAAGGCAGTTACATAAAAAACAAATAAACCCCTATTACCTTCTTAAAGCTCAGATTAAAAACAAATGATTGGCTCAGCTAATAACTGTCCTAAAGAAAAATAGGTTAATGTACTCACAAATGACTAGGTTTTCAATGGACCCTGGATAACAGGGTTCAAAAAAGAATTCACGGAGGATAGGCCCATCAATGGCTATTAGCCAATATGGGCAAGGATGGCATCCCTAGCCTCTGTTTGCCAGAGGCTGCGAGTGGGCAGTAGGGGATGGATCACTTGGTGATTGCCTGTTCTATTCATTCTCTCTGGGGCACCTAGCATTGGCCACTGTTGGAAGACAGGTTACTGGGCTAGATGGACCTTTGGTCGGACCCAGTATGGCCGTTCTTATGTTCTTATCCTGGTTTGTTGGAACAATTTGACCCCTTCCCCCCCCCCCCCCCAAAAAAATTGCAGGTACAATTTGCACTGAGAATTCAAATGTAGTTCAAAGTACTTGTGCCCATATGTGCTTAATTGTGGGTACATATAGAGTAGTTAAAAGTACAAGTACACTTTGTCCCCACAGTTACTTGTTGTTAGTATAAAACGCAGGCACAAAGGCCCAGATCCACAAAGGTACTCAGGCTCCTAGCTTTCATTGTTTTCAATAGAAGCAAGCCTCACGCAAGCAAGGCCTTTTAAAAGGCTTAATTTCTTGAAAATGTAGCACACTGTATTGAATATAAAGTGCCCAAAGTGGTTATGGTCCGATACAGTAACGGAGGGCAGTGTGACACCAACACCTGTAGAACAAATGTTTCAGGGATTCGGTATTCGGTTACTAACTAGGCCAGATTTTTCCAGAGGCAGGAGATGTTTGCAAGTGTAACCCACACACGGTCGAGGTGTGGTGTTCTGTCCCATCTAGTGGCACCGAGATCACTTAAAGAGAGAGAGTTAAATGAGTCTGCTCTACAGCCTTAGCTAAGAGTTGGCTTTTAGTTCAAGCGGTAGAGGCTCATGCATTAAGCTCCAGAAGGCCCTAGTTCAATCCCACCCGCTGATGACCGGGGTCTGTCGGTGTTACACAAGCATCGTGGCTCCCTACACGGTATCAAAATTATTATCTGGTAGTTGGCACACAAGTTTGCCATTTCCATCATTAGAATGTGAGGTGAATGACACTAATAAGAAAATTACTGTTCTAATACAATTTATATTTCAGAAAATGCTAGTAATTTGGGCTAATTGTATGTTTATGAATTTTCAAGGTTCATTATGATGTAAGAGTGGTGTAATTGTAGTGAAAATAGTTTAAAATAGTATTAATTACATTGGTGTTTTTACTCGTGTGATTCAAAAATTCTGGTTTTTACAGTACTGGGGACTTGCAGATGATCTACATTTGAGTCTCACGATTTAATCAGCCACGAAAGGATGGTGGATTTTCATCAGCTCTGGTTTTGTTAGCACTATTTCACTTCTGCAGCCCTGAGTCCACCCATCATAACATTCTACCATAAGACGAAATGTTCTGTCATTATTGGATGATGCAAGTAACCGATCAGTCCAGAGTAGTGAATCAGAAATGCTGAAACATCAGTTTAAACAAATTCTTCTTCTTCAGCCTAATGTCCTTTGACTAATAATGCAATTGGTACTAACAAGCTGCCCCTGCTGACAATACCCTCTTCTTCACCAGACTAAAATGAATCACTGAGTTGCCTTCTATACAGTGGCTGTGTCATATGGGTCAAGAAATCAACTCATATGATCTGTTGTCTGATTCCCAAGCATGGATAAGAGTGTTCTGAGACAGTTGTCTCTCTGTTCCTTGTTGACAAATAATATATCAGAAAAATGGCACATAACCTGTGTTCCGGTTAGGCATTCATGATATAGTCATATCTTAGATTTGTATTTTCTTGGGTAGTTTCGTCGTACATTCAAAGGGATTTTTATGCTGTAAACACCTGAATGTGCTTGACTACTGCATTTGAAACCCAAGAGGACAGCTATGGCTTATTAACAACCATTTCCTTTGTCCCACAGCACCTGTAGAAGTCTAGAATGAGCCAAATCCTGAAGTCCTTACTCCGGGCCAGACTGTGTCTGGCCTTGCACAAAGAAGCCTCTCCCCTCTACTATAGACTATATCATGAATGTCTATTGAACACAGGTGCAGGGTCTAGCTACACATTAAATAAAAAATGTGCCTGGGACCGGAGTCACAGCTGTGCTAGTAAGGCCCTGGGACTACCCTCCCCAAAGGGAAAGGGTGAGGTGTGGCCCTAGCCCCTATACAGTGGTGATCAGAGCTTGCCATATGCAGAGTGGAAGGCATGCTGCCTCCTTTCAAAGGGGAGCAAGAGCTGTCAGTGCAGTGTGTGCTCTACAAAGAGTCCCTGTGCAGTCAGTCAGCCAGCCACAATTCTTCCTGGGGCTCCTGTTGTATCATGGCTCTTCTATATATATGCCTGTGCAAGCATGCACGTGTGCATACACACACACACATATGTATATACACACACACACACACACACTCTGCAGGACTGTGCCTTTCAGGCACAATTCAGCTCTCACCTTATAGTCACGCCTTAAGAAAAACTTGTCGTGAAGTCAATGAGCTAGACGCTGGAGTCCTTACTTGGCTTTTACTCCATCTTTACTCAGAAAAAAGTCTCACTGATGGAAATGTATGAAAAAAACAAATTAAGAACATCAGGATTTCGCCCATACAGTTTTGAATGACGTGACATAAATTTCATATGTGCTATTCTTTACACAGTGTTTTTATAATGTTTATAAGTGTTATATAGATGAACTATTCATATATTTTAAGCATTTCACTACTAGGTACCTCAGAGGGTAACCAGTGCATTACAGGTTTTAAAAAATTGTAATGCATACTCTTCCACTCAGGTAGTGTGTTATATTTTGACATAATTATTGGTTGGGATGTCTCTAGGAAGTATTCAGCCAGCCAATGTCTTCTAATGCAGCTTACTCATCCATAGTAGTTCTCTCATGGTCAATATCTTCAGGAAGGATTAAATGCTCAACTTTGAGGAAGGTAGGTGAGGTATGCAAAATATTTTTCTTATCTGTTGGTCTTTAGACACTTCAATTAATAGCCATTTCTACCTACATCCTCTTTCTCTTTTCAAAGTGAATTTTAGTAATGTTAAAAAGTGTCAGAATGACAGCACTGAAAAATGAAGCTCTCTGTTTATCCACAGAAATGATCAGTCAGGAGCTCAGATACCATATTCAGCATGGTATCGGAGTCTGAACAGAAGAGAATCAGAGACAGCAGCAGTGGAAAGATTAAAGTCCTAGGTATCAGCTGTGATAATGTTATCCAGATACAGACAATGGCCCCCTAGAAACTGGACTGAAGTGATCCACTTATTTTACCTAGGTTGTGATGGGAATGACTTTTGGTAGCCAACAATCAGTGTGAAGTTTTAACTTGTTACTTCAAGACAAAGTATCAGAGGGGATCAAATGCAGTTACATATTTTTAAGAAAGTTACAGATTTTTAAAGAAATTATTGCTAAAAAATGCAAGTCCTGAAAGTTACAGGCTCTAAATAGTAGTTAAAATACTAGAACAAACACTAAGGTGGTCAATCTGTGAACACTTTGAGGAGGATAATGCAGTAAGGAAGTACGGATTCATAAAAATAAACCATGTCAAGCTAACTTGTTTTCTGCCTTTAACAAGATAATAAGCTTGGAAGAAAGAGTAAATAAAGTGGACATATTTCAACTTCAGCAAGGGATTTGATAGTGCTCTATATCATAGTCTAAAGAAATATGCGGTGAGGATAATGGTCTTAAAGAATAAATATGGTACGGATAACGCTTTTTAAATAATTAGACCAATGGCTGAGTAACCACAAACAGAAAGTAGTTATTAATGTTGTTGGAGCAATTGTGAAGTTGTCTCAAGTATAGTCCTGTAAGGCTTAGTGTTTTACCTAGTATTAACCATTAGACAGGTATTCATTTATATACTAAAGGAAGGCGTGTAGACTGTGCTAATGTCATGCACTGATTATTTGTTGCATTTGTTTATTCTTCATATCCAGTATGCATGGCCATCAGTATAGTGCTCCTCCTCCTAATGGCAGGGATGTCAGAGGTGTTGCTAGTGAGGAAAGTGACCACCGTGTGCTATTCTCAATTGGTAGGACTCCTACAGTGTAGATTGCTGTGAGTTGATTACTTAGCAGCAGTCCTCAAGCACAGAGGTCTGTATTACAGACAACTCTGCTCCTCCATTCTGTTTATCAACAATGCCAGGTCCAACCAGGCTCAGGATCCTGCCAGCCATTTTAGTCACATCTCTCTGTTCCTCGTTAGATTCCTAATCCTTCCCTTCCCAGCTCTCTCATCATACACTATACATCTCCCCACTCTATCTCCAAGCAGCTCTCACCCATCTCCCAGTATGTTGTTTCCTCTGCATTCTCCAACACACCCCAGCTCTCTCCTAACCCCACAGATCCCTATCACTTGAACATAATCCTCCCCACTTGCCCCTATCATAGTTCTCCATTTAATCTCCAAATCCCCCTTTACTTCTTCATCTCCAAAATTCTATACTCCCCCCTAGATGGTTCTACTACTCCATTCTCACAACCTGCGGGCAAAAGCTTTGCCTTTTCAGGAGGGTGCTGTAAGGTCCACCCAACAATTTCTGCATGAGCATGTATAGAGGAATGTGCAGAGGAACAGGTACTCCTGCACAGAATTTCTGTTCCTCTGATGCTGGTCTACACAGTATTTGGTTTTGATGAATATTTTGGCTTTAAGACCGAATCTAGTCAACTGAAGTAAATGGAAGAAAAATTGAGCCCTTTGTCTGAAGTTATAATTAAATTCTTAATTGTTATATTTCTGAGGCTATTCAGTCTCCTATTTAAATCTCATAGGTGTAACTTGCCCACTGCCATATATAGCATATCCCTGTCAATGAGGTGCTGAGAGGTTTTATCCAGATATAAAGAATCTATTCCCTGTGTACCTATTCAAAGAAAGTCAAACATCAAAGGTTCTAGATTGAAGCTGCTCTTTTTTGTTGATCTTTATACATCTCATTATGATTAGATATTTTTCTTCAATAATATATCATTACAGTACCATCTCACTCATTATATTCACCCTTGTCTTAGTCTTTGAGGAGCAGCCAAGTGCATCTCTGGTGTAAATCCACTTAAGTCTACAGTTACAGGCAAGTTAAATTTGGTCCCAGGAAATTTGTACCTTATTTCCCCAGAGGACTCCAGATTCTGTCATGCCTCTCCTGCAGATGTAACCCCCAATCCTTATTATGCTGCACAGCATTTGAAGGTGGTTGATTTGTTTAAGTCCAAAAAAATGGAGAGAAGCAGTGGGAAGGAGACATGGGTTTTAGTTGAACCCTCTCTGTCTCTGTACATGTGCAGAGAGCAGGCCGGGGTAACTTAGTTAGAAAGGCCCAGAGTCATTTAGAGGAGGGGTTTGATAGTCACTGGACATGCTTCATAGCTGTTTCTGAAGCCATGCAGAGGATTTATATGCAAAACAAGCAGCCTTGATGCCTCCACACATCTACCATCTGAGAGCTAATCCTATCAGAGTTGAGGGGGAAAAGGTTATAAATATGGAAGTTGTAGAATCGCCTGTATCACTTTGGATGCAGTCTGCAGACCCCTGATCTTGCTGGTAACCAAAGAGATAGTAGGTTCTTGGGTCAGGAACTGAAATGGCTGTTGGGTGTGAAGAGCTTTGGACTGTTACTTGCTGAGTTGATTCTGGACTGTTTGGGGCGAGCAATTCTCCGCAGGCTCTGCAGTGCCCATGTGACACGCACACACGCCTTTTGAGGCCTCACTGTAGAGTCAGAGAAAACATCTGACAGGAGATCAGAGGGGAATGTGTCTGTATGTACCAAAGTCTAAATAGTCTGTCAAACCTCACACTGAAATATATATAACAAAATCTACGTAAAGAACACCAGTAGGTTTACTGCCTAACAGCTTTTTCTTAAAACTATTCCTAATACTAATTGCAATGTTTTTGTATTATTAAAATGCTTTTTTTTTAACCGAAAAATTCTCTCTCTCTTAAGCTGACTGGGAACAGTATTTATCCCCTACATTCAGGGTTTTATGTACAATAGCTCTGAGATTTAACTCTGTGTAATGCTTTAGAAAAGTCTGGAAAATACAGAACTGGGGCCTACATTTCAGCAAAGAGTTAAGCTGAGTACAGGGGGGAAAAAAGGAGGGAGTGTAATAGAGTTAAACATAATATTCCCTCAACACCCTCTTTGCCTATTACACAGAGAGCAAAGGATGTGTGCTTATTCACTAGTTTGTTCTGTCACCTGAATTACACTCACAATTCAGTGCTTCTCCTCTTTGGACTCGTAAAAGTACAGGCATCTAATGGATGCTATTTGACACTTATACTTAGAGCTAGTCGTAACTCAGAACCTCCATTTTGTGGGAAACTACGGCATTTTAAAATGTGAGTTTGTTCTAATTCACAGCCTGGGGACCCAGCTGGCCCAGGATTCTGGAAGCCCTGTGGTACTCAGCCCAAGGCAGTCAGCATGGTGGGGCTGCCTCCGATCTGCGGATCTTGGAAGCCCATCCCTGGACTCCCTGCTGAGGAGCCAGGAACCTGCACTCTGAGAGCCCTGATTGAGCTGGGACTTCCCAGGGCTGCCAGGCTCCCATGCCAG
This sequence comes from Macrochelys suwanniensis, assembly GCA_033296515.1. NCBI lineage: Eukaryota > Metazoa > Chordata > Testudines > Chelydridae > Macrochelys > Macrochelys suwanniensis. The sequence continues at coordinate 42,305,863 of CM065776.1, forward strand.
CTGGCTCTCCAGGCTTCCAGACTCTCTGCACAGCTTGCTCCCCAGGCAGTAGGAACTGGGCAGCCTGGGAAGCCATCTGGCCTGGGACTTTGGAAGCCCGTGGGTCTCCAGCCCCTGGGAGAGTCTCTGTGGTGAGGCTGCCCTGGAGCCATGAATGCTAGAAGCCCTGGCATCCCATAGCGGTACCAAGCAAGGTGGTAGCAAACCAGGCAGGTTTCTGACAAAAACCTGACTGGTTTGTCAAAAGTTCTCCAAACCAGCTGTGTTTCAGTGAAACATTTTGGGCTTGATGAATCTGCATTTTCTGTTGAAACCCTGTCTCTCTGGAACATACCTGACCAGCTCTGCTTATGATATCATTGAAGAAATGTTTTGGCAATTAAAATATTATCTTTGCTAATTTTCCACACCTTGATGACATTTCTCCCAGAATAGGGAGCCTTTTTAAGGACAAGTACTTTATGGTCTGCCAAATTTGCAGTTGCCACCCACCAAAACTATTCATGTTCTATAACAAATTAATCTGTTCAGATACAGTGCCAGCATGATCCTTTGCTTGTAGGATATTGCTTGATTACCACTTTGAGCATTTGTCACTCAAAAAAGTTGCTTGACTGGCAGACTACATATTTAAATAGCATTTAAGCACACTATGACCACCAAGAAATGCATAATTGCTGCACACCCTAATTAAATATCTTGTACCAAAGTAGCAATTTATGTTTTTCCTTTGTACTAAAGAGTCATCTGGTTAATTTATGCTTGATTTCTTGCCAACTGGTTGGCAGCAAGTGAATTATGGGAATTTACCATGGTAAAAACAACCTCTGAAAAGTTTGTTGAGATTTCATTTCACCTGAACTCAAGGATGCTTATTAGAAGTGGAGGAACTGACGGATAGAAGCCCTTCCAACAAAGGAGGGCTGCCACTGGTTGGCAGGCATCATGATGTCATTCAGGGATGATGCCCACCCTCCTGGCCCCACCCCCAACGGTAGCCAGATGTATGGCTTTCCTTTGGTTTGGAAATTATCAGTTAAATAATTTGAAATGCAGTTAAGCATCTTTTCAAACAGTGCAACATATACAAACTACAATGATGATAAAATATAACTGAATCAGCAAAGACATGGCAATGCAGATAGGTAAAATTATCTTTTAAACATTTATGTATGTACTCATACGAGAAGAACTAAGAATTAAGACTAGCTGGAAATTTGGGATTTTCTATCTTGCAACTGAATGGACAGCCAGGAACCCACAGGTAAATACCCACATCAGTAAAGCACAACATTTGTCATTTCAATATCTATACTAGCATCTGAAGTGCACTTTATATATTCAGGGGTTTTGTGTGCGTGTGTTTTGCATGTAGTAACCTACCTTAAAGGGAGAAGTCAAGGAGCTGATAATTGTTGATTGAGGTTGCTGGAGTGTGGGGCCATGCCAATCATTAGTAAAAGGGCTGAACCTCCTTTTGAAGTTTATCTGTTCAGCATAGCAAGTAGTTGCACAGACCAGGAGAGTGTTAGTTCTCCATCTCTGAGTTCATAATGACAGAAACGGATTAGGGGCAGATCTGTGGATCCTGACCCTAAATCCAGAGGGGCCCAAGGAAGGTGAAAGGTGAGTTGCCCCACCCTGCTGCAGAGAATTTGTTCAGTGCTGAAGCAGAGACAGGTAGGCTACTTTCACCATTGATTGTAGTCCTGACCTTACAGGCCACCACACAGAAGCTGTGGGCAGGACCAGAGGGAAATGAAACTAAGCTGAAATGGAAGCCAGCCCAGAGGCTAGGCAGGCCAGGCACACGTTTCCCCATGTCATGTCATGCTCTGTTCTGACGGAAGGTTGATGGGGTTCAGCAGGCCGCTAAATGACTGTCACCAGCTACAGGAACATGATGTTGCTCCTTGCAGCTCTCTGTGGAATACAAATCCTCAGCTTCTCCCCCTTTCACTGGACCTCCCTCACCTCCCACTACTAATAATTCCTGTTGTTTGCTCTCCCATACCAACGCCTCTTTCTCCCACTCCTGCAGTGAGCAGACACAAGCAATGGAGAAAAGGCAGCTGGGAAACAAGTACTTTGATTTTTTCTAATTGTGGTTGTTCCCGTCCAGTCAGACCGGCAGTTAGGGAGGCCTTGGATTTGGAGGGGGAAGATGGGGCACTGAGGGGCTAAGGGAAGGGCTCAGGGATATGGAAGGATAAATACTTCAGGAGGTGTAGTAGGTGGCTGGAGTGATGGGATGAGGAGGGCAAAAGTTTGATGGATTCAGACCCCAGATTGTTGGTCTGTCTCAGTAGTATAGCACTAGGGAGAAATATTATTCTGGGGATATTTAGCTATATTAATTTGTCTTATTTAGTCTAATTTAATTTGGTTAAGTATTTGCAAATGCACTTGTTTGACTCATGCTGACGAGAGAAGTCTTAGGCACATTCTCGTGGTTATAAACCACAGACTGAAATATCCTTTTAACAATACACAATTCTGGCTGGTGATTTGTGCCTTTCCATCTTAGTCATAGTATCTGTACTGTCATTCATTTTCCCCCACTTATTGTTTTCTCTCAGGATGATGTATGTGGATGATCTATTTTGATATCAAATCAGAACACTGCAGCCTTTTTTAACCAGCAAACAGCTTGCTCCCCTTTTATTTGAAAAATTGGAAGCTCCTGAATGCAGACATATTTGTTTGATAACATATTTCCTCTCTCTACATCCAGATAAAAAAGATCTGCTGCCTTTGCAATATCTAGGAATTTTTTTATTTTGACCCAGTAATTCATTTCCGAATGCATATATGATGATCATAGTCTGAGACAGTACTCATTTTCATTTTATCTTCCCTCAAACCGTTCAGCATCTCAGCCCCCAATAAATCAACTTCATACAATTTCCTTTAAATCCAGGCAAAAATAACAATCCAACTGTCTACTCTTGGGCCCTATCCTGCAATCTGCCATGAAGGAGAGCAATGAAACAAGGAAAAGGCTGCAAAAGGCTCTGAAACCACGTAAAGCAGCATGCTCTTTCCTTCCCAGACCCCTACAAACCGCACTGCATGGTTTGGACTCCATAGGTCCAGGGTGGGAGTTGGGAATAGGTGAGCTCCAGGCATCTTTCCACACCTGATGCTCTTTCAGCAGAAACACCAGACAATCATGCTGCCAGGAGCCACATTAACTCTCTCTTCCTGCCATTTACTCCCCGTGGTGGAGCACAGGACACTGGCACTGTGGGAGAGATGAGAGGATGGAAGCAGCGTTGGTAGCCTGCGTTGAAGAATGGAGGCCTTTCATGTGGTCACTCTCAATATCTGTGAAGATGGAGTTTCCTTTTCCACAGATCTTCAGCCTCAGGTGGAGTCTGGAGGCTGTGTTGCCTTCTGCAAGGCTGCAACCTCTTCCCCACTTAACAGAGAAACTCCACCCTGTGAACCTCATGGTTTTGTTTCAACCTAAGGGAAGGAATGATTTAGGGTTTAGGTAGCACTCGGTAATACATAAGGAGCAGGGGATTTTGTATTGTGCTGTACTTTGGCATACTGTAATGCCTTGTCTCATTTCTTCACTGGCAGCTTCTAAGATGGCGGTCTAATTATGCTACATGCTAGTAATAGCTGAACTCCACTGTAGACATTTTCATGTTTTATACAGATATGTATCAATGCTTATATCTGCACTTCTGACAGCTGTTTTGTGTGCAAGTGTATTTTTGCAAGGTTGTGACTCCTAAATGGACTCTTAGCTTATAATTTGCATCAGTTATGCTTTGCATTTTCTGATCTGAAGTACTATGGAAGTATAATGTCCCATCGCAAGGCCAGATCTTCCAAGGTGCTGAGCACTCCTGCGATGTGTTGTCTGCCCTTAATGTCAGTGGAGCTTGATGGTACAAATACACTGTAGGGTGGATCCTCCAACATGGAAAGCGGCAACATTTGTGAATTCAGGATCCGAAGATTGGTTATGTAAAGGTGAATAGTATTATATTTGATGTTAACCCTCTAGTTAGCAGTCTTTGGCAAGAAGCTTTTATTCTCCAAGAGTTAACGTTTCCGAAGCCCTCAGTTATTCTGGAAACAACGACCTTTCCTGACCCATCCCCAATTCTCTTCTCTGTTGTGGTGTCAGGGCTCACTTTTGCTCTTGCTGTTGTCAATGAGAATTTTGCTATTGACTTCAATAGGAGAGGGATGAGCCCTTTGTGGGGATCAGTATAGTCATACCTTGTAGGCAAAGGCCCATGTGAGAGGCAGTTCAGAATCACATCACCCCAGCAGGAACCTGAAGTGGCACAGTGCGTCACTGAGCTTTGAGGCAGACAGAGGGAATGTGCCTGCTTTAACACTCCTTCAGGGGTACTGTAGACACTTCCTCCTGTGCCCAGGTCACTTACCTTCTGGGGTGGTTAGCACTTGCAGGGGAGTGTAATAATTTCAGTTCTAGCTGGCTCCTTAACTGAGTGGGTGGGAGAGGGAAAGCTGCCAATTCGCTAATAAAATCAGAGGGGAGTTCCCCCTTCTTTTCCTTTAGGGGTGAGCAACCATATCTCCTCTCCGCCTTGTTCAATCCACTTGAACCACTTGGAGGAGGGGCAAAGGGTGGGACGTAGGTGCCTTGTGCCCTCTCCCACATTTCAGACCTATGGAGAAGTCACCCACAGCTTGGCCCTTTGTATGAAAGGTTATCATGTTATCTCTGATCCTTTTTAGTCATGCATTGTTGTCTGTGATCCATGTGTTGTCTGCTTTTATATTTAAGCTTCTATCCTCATAGAACTATTTAAATGTAATACTGGTTTCTCTTTTCTTACACTTATTGAAAATAATAAACCAGATTCTGGTCTCAACTATACCACTGCAACTCAGTTCAACCCTATAATTTCAAAATCTAACAGGTATATTTTTATTATCCAACTGGATGTTGGTGTTGTTTCTTTAAATACAGAAGATCCTGAACTTCCAAATTTGTTCCTCCATTGATCCATAACCTTGAAGCCCTCAATATTTCTTTTAAAAGAACAGAGGTTTTAGGGGTATTTTATTTTTCCCTTGTTCTGAAGATGCCACTTGATTAAGTCTCAAACATCCTTTTCATAGCTGGGACATAGCCTGATTGATTTTCAATTTTTTTGCATCATCTTCCTCTTTCATGGCTGAAGTCTATTCTAAGTTAACCAATTTGCGGCTTTGTTTCCAGTGCTTCTTCATTACGGTCAAAAATGTCAGAGTGTGATCTACCCTTATGCTGAGTTTTTCTTTCTATACAAACTGTCAGTTTCTTGTAGCTTTTGCTTCTTGCTTTGTTATCTGTGCCTGTGTCATCTTTTATATCTAGTTGTCTGATTTAGCTCTTTGTTGACCCATATTTAGCTCCTCCAGCCTTTTCAGAAGTAGGAAAGAGTGATCTTCTGAAACTGGACTTACAAATTCCAACAGAGATGTCATTTGGAGTAAAAAGTGTTAGTTTTTTATATTGTGGTGCTGTTTGCATCGACTGCTCTGACTTTCATCCTATTTAATTATGGCAAACAATTTAGGTCAGAGGTGGGCAAATTTTTGGCCTGCTGGCCACATCTGGGTATGGAAATGGCGGGCCATGAATGCTCACAAAATTGGGGATTGGGATGCAATCATCTTTGTACCACACACCATTCTGATTTATTTTAAAAAGCCCTGTACTATATGAATAAAGCATATGTTAAATGGATTAAAAGTTGACTAGCAGATCTCAAAAAGTGGTTGTCATTGAGGAATCATCATCCAATGGGTGTTTCTTGTGGGATTCTGCAGGGATCAGTGCTAGGCCTGATGCGATTCAATTTTTTCATCAATGATCTGGGAAGTAAGTATAAAATCACTGCTGATAAAATTAGTGAATGACACAAAGGTTGGTGGAGTGGTAAATAATGAGGACAGGAGAGTCACACGGAGTGGTCTGAATAGTAGATTGTTAACCTGGTCCCATTTAAACAAAATGTGTTTCAATACAGCTAAATGCAAAATTGTACATCTAGAAACAAGGAATGCCAGGCCACACCTATGGAATGGGCAACTGTATCCTGGATAGCAGGGCTATTTGTGGAAATCTGGTGGGTTTTTTTTGGGTGGGGGGGGGAAGGACTTGTTTGTTTTGGTTTTTATGAGTGTATGGGGTTTTTTTAATCTGATTATATTATATCTTAAGAGTGTGAAGTTACAGTTGGGTGCAGAGGAACAGAAAAGGGAAGCATCTTTAATACCATCAGTACCTTTTAGAATGTGTTTTTATGGCGGAGAAGCTTTCTTTGATTTCCTCCACTCCCCTCCTGGAAGGTGTTAGAGGGTTTTCTTTCACAGCAGACACTGGAGCTGATGTTATTTGTTTTCCTTTGAACTATTTTTTATTAGAGGATGTTGGTGAGTTATAGATCATCCAGGAGATAGTGTGATTATATTGTCTATTGCTTCTACTGAGAGTACAACTACTCTGTTCTCTCTCTCTCTCTCTCTCCTCTGTTATGAGATGGGGCACTAACAGCCTCTGCCAAAGAATGTGGCTGAAACTTTTAACAGCGGCCTGTCCCCCATTTCTCCAAGTGGCCGCCATGTACCCGTGTGTCCTAGGGTGGCCACTTTTCAAAATGTAAAAACAGGAAACATGCAGGAGCCCTGCCCCTCTGTGGCCCTGCCCCCTGCTCCTCCTCTCCCCCCTGAGGTCCCTCCCCCTGGACAAGCCAGAAGCTGGAGCAGGGCAGTGGTAAGAGCTGCCCAGGGAGCCTGGGCTACTGTCGGGAGCCCTGGACCCTACACCTGCCCTGGGTTGAGGGTCAGCGGGCCCAAGAGCAGCCCCTGGCCTGGGTCCCTGCCCCCAGGGGTGCACCTCCCAGGGCAGGTGGAGGGTGCAGGCTCTACTGAAGGCATGAATCATGGCACCTATTGAAGCTCTGGTGCACCCGCCCACATCTAAAGGCCCCTCCCCAGCCTAAGGGGAGGAGCTACTGAACCCAGGGCTCAAATAAATACGGGGACAACAAATGGAAAAAAACCAGGGATGGGAGTGAAGGTTACAGAGTCAAAAGCAGGGAGCCAGAAGGGAACGCTGAGCAGAGAACCCTGGACAGCACCCACTGCTCCTCGAAGGTGTCCAGGGAGCCACTGGATGTGGCCCTGAGGAACTCTGCCTGAACACATAACTTCAGGGAAGAGAGGAAATAGGGAATCTTAGCAGTTGAGTGAGCAGCTCTGGGCTGGCTGTGGGTTTGCCTCACACTCATCTTTCAACCGCTACTCACCTGGCAGGCTGGAAGCCCTTACTGATAAACACAGGAGTTTTATGCCATTGTTCCTGTATTTATTAGTTTTTGTCAAACCTCAAAAGATCGGGATTTAGGAGGTTCTATTCATATAAGCATACAAATAATTGGATAATAATCCATTCCTTTAGTACAGGACTAGGATAGGCTTTCACATGAAATTACGGGTACTTCCTGCTTCCTTTTGGGCTTTCTGGGAATAACGAACATTCTGTCACCCAGAATGTCTAATTGCGTGTTTTCTTATGTCAAATTAACTTTGTCTGTTGTGTCTCAGTCATTCAATCTATATTTTTAATCACACTAAGCATCTAGTGGGCTTATCCCACTTTTGTATATTATATTACTTCTACATCGTGGTGCCCACATCAGCTGATCTCCTATGCAGTATGCAAGATTCTGTAGTTGTCTCAAATTTTATAAATAATGAAAGTCATTTGCATGCTGTGTTGTGGTTTTATCTGCTTAGAAGTTTTTTGTCACATATATGGAGCTTTCGTTCCTTGCTAATGTTCCTGTTCCCTATGAATCAATTTGGCTTCATATTTATGTGACCTAGTCCGTTTCTTTCATTTGGAATTTATTTTTTGTTGGTCTTTCCCCCCCTCTATTTCTCTAGCAGTCAATTTGGCTTGATTACTATTTATTACATGACCTGTTGATACTGCACTTTGCTTAGCAGCACTAATTACCTGGCATGTGTTGACGTGCAGCAAGGCTTTTGTTTTACTGGCATACTTGGCATTGCTGTCATTGCAGGGGTGGCTTTTTAGTACACAATGCTTTCCATTCTGCATTACTCAGTGTATCCCTTGGGTTTTGCCTGTTCTCAGATACAGTTTTTGCTTCTTTGTATTGATATAATTTAACGCTCAGTTGCCATATAAAATAATTAACATTTATGATATAAAGATGCTGCTGTATCAAGTAAATACTGCAGCTTCTATAAAACAAACAGATAAAAAGAATAAACATAGTGAGTCAGTAGAAACTGATAAAGTGCAGACTTTGCCTTAGGCTATCTCAGCACACAGCAGACTTAACCTGTACATCAACTTTATCTCTTACTTTTTTTACTAGGTCACTGAAGACATTCTCTGTTTCTAAAAGTAATTTTTGGTCACCAGTGATAAGCAGAGTAATCGTCCCAATATTTGTGATAGTCTGTGGCTTGAACTCCTATGCTTAGTTTATAGTGAGGTAAAAGAATAGGCTGTCTCTCATTTCCACTGGTGGGAAAGCTATGGTCACTCCCTCACTTCAAGATTGAAAGCAGAGTCAGTCCATCTAAGAGGATTCATTTTCAAACCTTCTACTTTTCATAGTTCCGGGCGGTGCTTGAGTAAATGTCTTCTTGTCTCTTAGATGAGATAAATGTTATGTTTATCTCATTGAAATGTCACCTTAGATCACAATAAATATTTAAACATGCAAACAGCTCCAGACAGTAGCTAGGAAATATGTATTACAGTGATGCAATAACTATTTTTCATACACTGAAGGAATTGCATTACTATTTTACAACAGAATGAAAAGTTGAAAGCCATTTTTTCTGGTCATCCCTTTCACCAATCTGGTGTACATGTGACCACAGTTCATTACACATCGACTGGGTCTCCTCTCAGCTGAAATTATGTTCCGCTTCCAGTGTCCATTGTTCTGTACTTCCATCTCGTTTAGACAAGCACCTATGCATTTGTGCTCTGTGTATATTAGGGTTTTCTGTAGAGCAAATCACTGAAGTAGCTAAGGGTCCAAAATATGAATATAGTAGATTCTGTCCAGGAAAAACCAAAGGGAATAAAGACTTATATTCCTTCTATTGTGGGCACTGTTCCCTCTCAGCTGTGTGCGTGTGCGCGTGCACGCAGATCCTAACCCCTGCGCACACGGCAAAACACCATGCACACAAAAATTTGCACAGAAGCACAACAATTTGCATAGAAGAATTTTTTTGCACACACAGCCTGTCAAAAATTTGCATAGAAGAAATTTTTTTGCGCACATGGACTGTCAAAAATTAGAGGGAACATTGATTGTGGGCTCCTTTTGTTTGAGGCAAGGCTTTTGCAGGATGTATGGGGAGCAAAGCAGTCTGTATGCAGTCGCTGACCTTTTAAAACCCCAGGGCTGCTGAGTTGGTTCCAGCTCCAGCACAGGTTACTGCAGCTTCAGGGCTGCTCTAATTTGTACTCTCAAATGGCCCCTGGAGAACAAAGCATTGGTCAGGGATCATTGGCATTTTAGCCATGTCCCAAACCCAGGCACAGCCCATCCTTAAAGCTATGCTGCCAGTTCTCAGATTATGGCAGGAGAACAAGGGAGTATATCTGGGCTGAGGATTTGGCCTTTTATCTAGAGACTTGTCGATCAAAGATAACCCGTTCAAGTAACTGAAAGGTGTATTTATTTACTGGGGGTGGAGGACCAAGGGGGGAATGCTTTGAGTGCAGTAATATCAGTGTGGATACAAATTGATGATTTTTTGAAAAAAAATGATTCAGGATTTTTTTTTAATTGGATTTTTTTATTTTGTTTTTTAAATTATAGTAAATTTTTATTTTTTTAAATAAACCTGTTTAAAATGAAATCTGAATTTAACACAAACCATGTTAAAGACTAAACTTACAATCTCTTAAAACATTTAAATAAAAAATATGCTGAACCCCTGAGTCTCTATCAAAAATTTTGACTCAAAGGCTGCTTTTCTATATAAAGAAAGAATCAGAGGAAAAGCATCTAACTTTTGAGGTCAAGCTTTATAAATGTGGCACAATAGGTTATGTGCTGTATTAAGGGTTTCATCCTGTGGGGACCCATGGGCTGTGCTACAGGGTGCATGAAAGTGGAAAAGTCATCACAGGTGTTGGGACCCGTCTGACTCTGAGAGACACCATCATGTATCTCAACAGGATTACCCATTGAGCACCTGACTGGGTGATCTCAAACTCCTATTTTATAGCTTCTCTCTGATTTGCTCAGTTCTCAAATTATAGATATCTATGATTCCATCTGTGACGGGGTGTACATGCCCCGCACTAGGCAAGATAGGATTAGTCCTACGTTATAGGCGGCGGAATTTCTGCCCCTCAGACAGTGCTGGGCATGCTCCAACTGCTTCCTCAGTATAAAAGGGAGAAGCCCAGCTCATTCTAGGGTGACTGCTGGGGAGGAGGGACACTCAGTGGAGGCTCCAGCCCAGGAGCTGCTTCAGGCCCTGACTGCAGGAACCAGAGACCATGAGGTCCAGACAAGAGAACGGTGGCCAACAGCCAGCTGACAGGAGTCAGAGTCCCAACAAGCTACTGGCATCAGGGAGCTCAGAGACCCCGACGATGATGAATGGACTCCAGCTCCAGGACTCATGGTAGGAAGTGGCCCAGAGAGGTGGGGTGAGTGGTTTCTCCCATCCGAGGAAAGTCAGCGTGTTGCAGTAGGATCCCTGCTGACTGGGTCATGACCATACTCACTGCCAACAGGTTCCTGGGCCAGGACCCGGTGGAGAGGGAGGGGCCAGGTCCCCCCACCACAGCTGCCACCCACCCCACCCCTAGATGACAACCTGCTTCACTGACTCTGACCACTAGGCCACACAGCCCTGAACCCAAGGGCAGCTGTACTGTCTCCAGCTACTAAGCCGCACAGCCCCGAACTCAAGGACAGCTATATAGACTCCAGAAATTAGTCCGCCTTGCCCTTTGCCCGAGGGCAGCCATCTTGTCCCTGACCACTGAGCTGTTCTGCCTCCAGCCTAAGGATTGTCTGATAGATTGTAGTCATGGTGATATCACAACCCCACCTCACCCTGAAATAGGACGGGGTGTGCACACTCCGCAACACCATCTACCATGGAAACCTACTCTGCAGCTCATGGAAAAACACTGATCTACCCAGTAATTAGCAGACTTTGCTTCTGAATGGTTCTAGGCATTTCAAGTAAATGGCTTTGCTCTGTCTGAAGAAAGAGATATAATCAGAAATCTATTAATTTCTCAATTGTCTACCCCTCTCTCTCTAACCAAATAAAGTATTGTAATAGAAATGGTATGTGGGTTACACAAGCAGACATTTTGGATTGTTGTTAGTTCTTTTGTTTTTCTGGGGGTGGGGTGGAGGAGATATGTAATAAGTGCGAACAAGCAGAATATGCAACCAGAAAGGAACAACACTGGCATCAAAGCTGGACACTGTGGGAAGAATAGACAACATTATTCTGGGTGCAGCCTCTAGTGTTTTGCTTTCAACACCTGGGAACCGGAGTTAAAAATAACTGTCATGGTGGCAGGTAGCAGAAAATATCCTATTTGGGAAGATTTCAAGAAATTCCTGTACTTCTGGGTAAAAAAGGAACATGTGCCAAATATAAAAAGTGCAAACAAAGAGACGCGAGGCTTGATTGGCAGAGCTAAACAGCATTATGAAAAACGCTCCTTAGAAGGCAATGTCTTTGAAGATGATGAAGTGGAAATGTCAGAACAATCTGGATCAACTGGTCAGTAAACTTATTTTCGTACCATTCTTATGGACTGCCTACCATGTCTAACTATCCTAGTAAATGATAACTTAGATTGTTGTCATAAATTTGTGTTTTGGGTTGATTAGTTACTTATGAATTTCCAAAAGGTTGTGCTCAAAATACAACTGGTATGTTGGTTTGTGGTGGGAGTATTTAGTAATTACATTTTTATTGTTACTGGTGGACTTGTGAAATATTTTTTTATTGCTCAGTATAATCAAACATCCTAGGTGAAAAGTTCTTGTTTAAAGGTAAAGTTTTAGCGGGCATTTATGAATATTTAACATTTTAAAATGTTTTTTTCAATCTGTTTAGTACATCAGATAGAAAATTATCTGTATTTGGAAAAAAAGACTTTCTTCATCATCCAGTTAAACTATGGATGAGTTCATAATCAGGACCAGCAAATTCCGAAAAGACTGAGTAGATTGCTCATTTAATTTATGCAACAAATTGTCCCTTTCATCTTGTTCAGAACAAACATTTCACTGGTGTGGTTCAGACATTACGACCTGACTACACTCCACGCAGCAGAGCAGCCATTGATGGAAGGCTACTAGATACAGTGTATGAGAAGGAAATTGAACAGTATGCAAAAAACATTGACCGGAAATTTGTTAATCTGAGTCTTGTTGGGTGGAATATTGTACACAATTATTCAGTAATATGTGCTTGTGTGACAACAGAAGATGGGGTTATCTATCTTACATGAAAAATAGATACATCAGGAAATGCCCATACAGTAGAATACTCAAAAGAAGTAGCAGTAAAAACTGTAACAAACTGTGAACAAAAAATTTAATATCAAATGCATAGCTTTGTTACAGACAGTGCTGCAAATGTAGCAAAGGTGAGAAGAAATCTAGAAGAAGATAATGAAGGGAACTTGAAGCTTATAACATGCAGGTGCGATGCTCATTTAATGCTCCTTTTAGATTTAAATACCACTCCAGGAATAAAGACAAATTTTGTTGAAATGGCAAAACAGTTCTGTAACACCCACTTTGCTTCAGCTGCACTGAAGAGAACAGGAGGATCCAAATTAACTCTTCCCATAGATGTATGATAGAATTTAGTGGTTGATTGTTTTGAGCTATTAAGAACTCTGACCTGTTCTTATGACATTTTGTGAAGAAAATCATGACAAAATATATGGAACTAGTGCAGCCAAAGTACTCAGCATTGGATTAAAGAGAAGTGTAGAAGATATGCTGACGATACTGAACCTATTTCCATAAGAATATAACAGTGGCCATACTGGATCAATCCAATATGGTCCATCTAGCCCAGTATCCTCTCTTCCGATAGTGGCCAGGGCCAGTTGCTTCAGAGGGAGCAAGCAGGACAGGGCGATTTATTGAATGAGCCATCCTGTCATCCAGCTTGTTCTCACCAGAGGGGTAGCTTGTCCAAAGTGGGAGGAATAGCCCTGCTCCATCTCACAGTGGCCAGTGGAGGTGGCATGTCAGTGGCCAGCTGCTAGCAGTCAGAGGTTTAGGTGTCAGAGCATAGGAATGGGTCCCTGACAATCTGGGCTAAAAGCCATTGATGGACCTATCCTCCATGAACTTATCTAATTCTTTTTTGAACCCAGTTATACTTTTGGCTTCACACCATGCCCTGGACATAGCCTTGGACAAACTGCAGAAAGATTGCTGATGTATTGCTGATGCTGTTGAAGTTTCTAAATAACTTCAAGTGACATTTTAGAAAGAAATATCCAACCACAATGTTAAATTTCAGGCAGTAAAGAAGCAGATGGATCAAGCACTTACTCTACCTCATTTTCTTGCCAATGTTCTCAAACCAAAGTACCAGGGTAGATGACTTACTGCTGAAGAAGAAGATGCAGCTATGACATGGGTATCTAATAATCACCCATCAATCATGCCAGCCATAATAAATTTCAGGGCTGGAGGTGAACAATTTAAGCAGTACATGTTTGCTGAGGATGATTTAAAGAAAGTCACATCACTAAACTGTTGGAAGTCACTAGCTAAGCACCTGTAACCAGAGTTAGCTGAAGTGCTAAACCAGCTTTTGACAGCAGTAATCTCTTCTGCAGGCATAGAAATAATATTTTCTTCATTTGGACTAATTCATTCAAAGTTAAGAAATTGATTGGGCGTTGAAAGAGCAGAAAATCTTGTCTTTCTCTTCCAGTCTACGAATGAAAAATGAAGAGGGAGGGAATGAGATCTAGTAGTTTTAAAAGTTTGAAGGACTGCCTACATCACTTAGGAAACTGTCTCATTTTTAATAGATTTAGGCAAGTCGGAATTTAAGCTCCAGTCACTTTTATGTAGGCATATTTGAAAATTTTCCCAGGCTGACCTGAAATAATCAAATTAATTCACTAACTGATTTAGTTGTAAATGTGAAACGTTTTTATAAGAGAAGTTATATAGCCACGACATTGAAGGGTATTTTGTCTAATAAAAATAAATTTATATGCTGGTTTGTGTGTTTAATTAAATTGCAGTTACCATCCGAGTGCAGCTTGACACAAATTATGAGTAAAAAGTTAATTAACTAGTAAATAAGCAATATCATTCACAATTTCCTATGATAATAAAATGTACTATCAATAAGAATCTGAAAATATAAAGCAATGTAATGGCCTGAATGTATATGGTTATAGTGTATCTTCTAGGTAGCAAAAAGGTGTACCAAATCTACTGTAAAGGTAGTATTTGGTTGTAAATCAACATGTTTTAAATGATTATATCAACCAGTGAGAATGCACCTTTCTTTAGAAAATGAACTCGAGGACAAATGGAAAAAATGATTAAAATCTATTATTTCAATTGAGACTTTCTAGTTGGTGATTTAAATTGCTGATTTAAATCAATCTGCCCTAAATGTGCCCTATGTATACAAAAAAGATGGAGTACAAGTAAGTATATACAATATAAGTAGTACAATATAAGTGACCCTGTGTGAATGGTCCAGGTGGGGGATGATGGGTGCCAGTAGGCTGCGCTGCGGCATAGGAATGGGGCACAATCACATTCCTTAAGTCCAGAGGGTGCAAAGCTTGTTCTCACCAGAGGGGTAGCTTGTCCAAAGTGGGAGGAATAGCCCTGCTCCATCTCACAGTGGCCAGTGGAGGTGGCATGTTGCATTTTTTCAGATGGTGTAGCAGCTGTCATTCTTCCTAGTGCTGCAAGCGGCATTGTGCCTGACCAAGGTACAGAGACTGTAAAAGCTCCCACTGGGGTTCTGCAAGTCTGCACCACCATTAACGTGTGCCTGTGTCTTGAAAGCGTATTATAGCCCTCAGAGCATGGCTGAGATGGAGGCTGTAGTGAAGGAGAGTTGTTTATAGGGTCCCTGCTTCACCCCCCTCTAGCTCTCCTCCCTGTCAACGTTCCTTTAGAAATCAGTGGGGAATCTATAGTGTGTGCTCAGTAGAACTATTGTGCCCACTGGTCTCTATCTGGGTCCTGCCCTCTCCCTTTATCTCAAGCAGAGGTCCCTGCTGCAGATCAGTATTTCAGATGACATTGATGGGCTTGTTACCTTCTTAACTTTAAAAATAGACTTTCCAGGTTATTCTTTGAAACTCCATGGTAAAGCAGGTCTCAAGGAGGACATCTGTTTCGTGCCCTCACCCCCTGAGACCCATTTCCTTCCACCAGATTCTGTGCCACTGGTCTCCCCGCTCTCAGCCTATTTCTGACTCCAGGTATCTTTGTCAAGCTTTCCCTCACCAAGGGATCCTACTCCTATTAAATTCAATGGCAAAATTCCTATTTACTCTGAGTGAGGCCGGATCAAGCCCTAGGGTCTGTTCTAAAGCCCACTGAAGTCAGTGGAAAGCCTCCTACTGAGTTTGGGATCAGGCCCTAAAGCCCTACTGGACAGGTGAGTTGGCTAATGTGTATGCAGCCCAGGAGGCAGGAAAAAGTTGCTGAGGGCACTACAGACCTCTCTCTCTTTCACCCAGTCTAATTTGTTAAACCAGATGCTTCTGAGTTTAGCAGCTCTATTAATCTGGATGTTTTCCAGTTTGACAAACACTAAATTACCAGAAAAGTAAATGGAAAATGTCTTTTAGTTCTAGTGTTTAAATTCTCCTAACATAATCTCAGAGTGCTTCAAGCAAGAAGCAAAAGCAAATAGCCAAAGCCAAAATCTCCTTGAGTTCTCATTTGTCTCCTCCCATGAAGGAGCATTCTTCCTGTTTTTGAAGGGTTCTGAGCAGCCATATTAGCATAATTTCCTCTGACAGTTCAACTGAGAAGAAAGAAAATTCCTCCGGTTGTAATTTCTTTGGAGGCACCACTGCATAAAGAACATGTTTGCACTGTGAAAGGAATCATGCTAATGGGTCTAGAATATTTTAGTGGGGGACGTTTGAGTGTGGATATTGCAGTGGATATTGGTAGGACATATCTGTGTGTGGCTGATTCATTCATCTACATTTAACTTCTGACAGCATTTGATTTGTGACCTTTCACTTGACTCTCTCCTGTCATTCTCTTAGTATGAAAAATATTAGCCTTTCATTTGACATGTGTGAACTCATAATTTCTGGTAGCTCTCACTCACACAAACAGAACAAACAGCAGCTAGAAGAAAGCTCTTCCCAGCTGAAGTCAAGTGGAGCGGTTACATGCACCCAGGGAAGAATGCATGGATTCCTGCATAACTCTGACAAACAATTTCATATCCTTTAGAAATACCCTTCAGTTCTCATGAGATGAGGTACATAATTTGTGGTTTTAAACAACTGATTATTTGCCAATTACCAGATTATCAATTTGGATTGAGATATCCCTGCTCCATAAAGCCTGTACCTTCATAGGTGCTAGCACTGAAAAGTCCTTCTCCCATTCTGAACACACTTCACTTTCCTACTTTGCAGAACAAGACTTTTCACAGAAAGGATCCTGAAGGGGAACTACATGGCTTAGGCTGGGACTGATAATATGATATAGAACCTTTTACCATTAGATTAATGACTGAATCCAATGCAGCTCTGCAGGGCCCTCTCCTGACTATTCATTTAGCACCAGCCTGTGACACCTCTGTCCTGCTGAGTGGCACCATACTGGACAAGTAGTCCCATTGATGGCCCTTAATATAAAATAAGTTAATAACTCACTTGCCAATGCATCAGTTCGGGCAGGTGGGGCTCGTTAGCCCTGGAAGGCAGCCCACCTAGGAGAAGGAAAACTCTGATTTAAAACCTCCGCTGCCTTGTGGCAATACCCACTCATGGGAAAGGCTAAAGGAGTCAACCCTGAAACCAAATGTGGTGTCGGAGTCCCGATGGTGGTCTGACATTGTCCTCAACGTCATTCCGGCAACTCCTGCGACGCCACTGGTGCCAAGTTGTATCGACATTGTCTTTCCCTGGGATCCATCAGTTGCGTGGAGAGGGGGGTTCTGCTGCATTGGCAACAGCTGTTCCTCCATATCACCCTGCCCTGGCTTGCGCCCTGGAGAGGACACTCCAGCTTCACCTCACAGCGTCGACACAACACAGGAAGCAACAGTTTACCGGTTATAAGCCTCCTGCTCGATTGGCGTAGAGCTGGCGCCAGGGGTTGCTTCCGACGGTGGGAGGGATCACCGCATCTCACTGGACAACTATCGCCTGCCTCAAGCTGGGCAGCCCCCAGCCAATAAGGTGTTGTCCCGCCACAGTTCACCTGCTTCACTGGGTGTGTGGGGCTTAGTGTACGTGAGTACCCGACAAGTGGACTGCGAACCATGCACCAGGCAACAACAAAAACATTTAAGAAACCAGCCCTCAAGTTAGGATGCTGGAACATATGGACCATGACAACTGGCCTATCACAAGATCTTCAGGCAATTAGCGATGTTCGGAAGACTGCAGTCATCAACGATGAGCTAGCACGACTCCAAATCGACATAGTCGCTTTGCAGGAGACACGGCTGCCAGACGCTGGGACTCTCAGGGAAAAGAACTACACGTTCTTCTGGCAAGGGAAGAGTGCCGAAGAAATCAGAGAGTGTGGTGTCGGATTTGCCATGAGAAATTCTTTACTGGGGATGGTGGAACCTGGTCAACAAGGAACTGAAAGACTGTTATCACTCCGACTCCACACATCTACTGGACCCGTCAACCTGATCAGCGTGTATGCACCAACACTCGGCGCCACAAGGGATACCAAGGACGAGTTCTATGACCAGTTAGACACGATCATCAGGAGTATCCCTAAAGAAGAGTACTTGATACTACTGGGTGACTTCAACGCCAGAGTGGGCGCTGACCATGACTTTTGGCCATCCTGTCTTGGAAAGTTTGGCGTTGGAGAAATGAATGAGAATGGACAACGACTTCTGGAACTGTGCTCGTACCATGACCTCAGCATTACCAACTCATTCTTCCAGACAAAGCCTCAACACAAAGTGTCCTGGAGACACCCTCGCTCGATGCACTGGCACCAACTCGACCTGATTATCATCAGGCGGTCTGCCTTGAAGTGCGTCCTGCTTACTCGCACCTTCCACAGTGCTGACTGCGACAGTGATCACTCGCTGGTGTGCAGCAAGATGAGGCTACAGCCAAAGAAGATCCACCGCTCTAGACCAGAGGGCAAACCCCGCATCGATGTGAGCAAGACCGCACACCCAGACAACGCAGAGAAATTCACCCATGAGCTCTCCGAGGTGCTGAACTGTATGCCTCCCGGTGGCTGCACCAAAGAGAGATAGGGCCACATCAGAGATGTAGTACACAGCACAGCCATGAAAGTTTTTGGAAAGAAACAAAACATGAACAATGACTGATTTGAGGCTAATTCCGCCACACTCACTCCAGCCATTGAAGAACGCCGCGCTGTTCACCTGGAGTATAAGCGTTCCCCCAGTCAGAGGACTCTACAAGAGTATCGATTTGCCAGGAGGAAAGTACAGAGACTAGCTCGACAGTGTGCAAATGATTACTGGCTCCAGCTCTGCCGGAGCACTCAACTATCTGCTGACACTGGAAACATCAGGGGAATGTATGATGGCATCAAGAAGGCCATGGGACCCACAAAGAAGTGGAGAGTGTCACTAAAGTCTGCAACAGGCGAAAACATCCAGGACAAGGGCAAGCAGATGGATAGATGGGTGGAGCACTACTCTGAAGTGTACTCCAGGCAAAACACCGTCACCAAAGCTGCCCTTAATACCGTGGATGGTTTTCCCGTTGAAATTGAGCTGGACGAGAAGCCCACCATGGAAGAATTGAAGAAAGTCATTGAGAGCTTGTCCACAGGAAAGGCTCCAGGAAAGGATGGCATCCCACCAGAAGTTATCAAGTGTGGCATCAACGTCCTCCTAGAACACCTCCACGACCTCCTCTGTCAGTGCTGGGATGAAGGTGCAGTACCTCAGGATATGAGAGACTCCAACATTGTGACCCTCTACAAGAACAAGGGTGATAGAAGCGACTGCAACAATTACAGAGGCATATCGCTCCTGAGTGTTGTGGGTAAAGTCTTCGCACGCGTGATCCTGAATAGACTGCAGAAGCTTGCTGACAGAGTTTACCCAGAGTCACAGTGCGGGTTCCGAGCAGGGAGATCTACAACCGACATGGTTTTCTCCTTAAGGCAGCTGCAAGAGAAATGCAGAGAACAGCATAAGCCTCTACTCCTTGCCTTCATAGACCTGACCAAAGCTTTCGACCTTGTGAACAGAGATGGGCTCTTCAAGATCCTGGCAAAGATTGGCTGCCCACCGAAGTTGCTGAGCGTGATCCAGTCTTTTCACGACAACATGAAAGGCACAGTACTGTATGATGGCTCGTCCTCCTATGCCTTCGACATCCACAGTGGAGTAAAACAAGGCTGCGTTCTCGCTCCCACACTCTTCGGCATCTTCTTCGCAGCATTGCTGAAACGTGCCTTTGGAAATTCCACAGAGGGAGTCTATCTCCACACCCGGTCTGACGGGAGACTTTTCAATCTGGCTCGACTAAAGGCCAAAAGCAAGGTACGGGAAACAACAATCAGAGACATGCTGTTTGCAGACGACGCTGCCCTGGCCACCCACACAGAAATCGATCTCCAGCGTCTGATTGTTTTTCCAGAGATTGCGAAGAGTTCGGGTTGACAATCAGTCTTCAGAAGACCAAAGTTATGGCCCAGGATGCAGAACATCCAAGCATTGCCATCAATGACTATGTGCTAGAGGTGGTCAGTCAGTTCACCTATCTCGGATCTACCATCATGGACAACCTCTCACTGGACCCTGAGATCAACCGTAGAATCGGCAAGGCCTTCACAATTTTGGCCAGTTTGTCACAGAGAGTATGGAACAACAACATGCCGACCATCAACACAAAGGTCGCTGTGTACTGCGCATGTGTGCTAAACACTCTTCTCTACGCCAGCGAAACTTGGACTCTCTACGCTTCGCAAAAAAAGAGACTAAACGCCTTCCACATGCGCTGCCTCCGCCGCATACTCGGGATCACTTGGAGTGATCGAATGATGAACAACGAGGTGCTGGAACATGTCAAGATCTCCAGCATGTTCACTCTCCTCCATCAACGCCGCCTGAGATGGCTTGGCCATCTAAGTCGTATGGAAGATGGACGGATCCCCAAAGACCTATTGTATGCTGAACTTGCCTCTGGAAACAGAGCTACAGGATGGCCCCACCTTCGCTTCAAGGATGTCTGTAAGAGGGACCTGAAGACTGTTCAAATCGACATCAACAGCTGGGAAGAGCTCGCCCAGGACAGATGCAGATGGAGACACGCTCTGACCACTGGACTGAAAACTGTCGAAGACAAGCTGCGGCAGCTTGCCGAGGAAAAGCGGGTTCAATGAAAAAGGAAGCAGCGGCTCCAACCCACAGTTGACACCGCCTTCAAATGCAGCAAATGCAATCGAGACTGCCACTCTCATGTGGGGCTCTATAGCCACAATAGACGCTGCACAACCATCAACTAAACGTTCCCCATGGGCGCATATCCATCATCTCTCGAGACTAACGGACGCCAACAACAACAATGCATCAGTTGTCTGTGTCCCAATAATACTATTATAAATAGCACTAGCCTACACGAGTTTATGAAGTGTTAGCATATGATAGACCAAGGTAAGACTGACTAGATCTCTCAACCCAGACTCTCCATGTGTAGAGATAATTGCACTCCATGTGTTGCATCCAGTCTTGAGACAAATAAAGAACTTCAACATCCAGGGCTGTCAGTGTAGCACCTTTCTTGATAGCTGCATTCTCTTCAAACATATGGGAGAAAAGATTTCAAAAAACATAGAAAGCTATTTGATTAACTGCTAGCTTTTATATGATGCCTCAGTGGACGGTTTGAGAATTTCCATAACCAGCCAATTGATTTTCCTTTGAAAATAATACTTTAGATAGTCATACTTCCACTGATATACTATTTAGACTGTAAAAAGGTACACATTGGAAAATGGCTCTACATGAGCTAAAAGTAGCCAATTCTGTCTTTTAAAAAAGGGATCAAAGATGCTAGTTTGTGTACTTTCCCCCCTTCTGCCTCTGCTGCCCAAAGTAATAAGGAAAGTTAAATTAGACAAAGCTTTCTATATTGATAAATCAGGAGTGGCTTTTCAGGGATTGGAATTTGTGACTTCTCATCTAGTGAAGGGAAAGTCATCCACCTTTCCAGTTCCATAAATTGCGTTGCCCATTTCATGAAATTCTGGGGTCCATACACTGTACAACAATGCCTTGGAAAATATAAGTGTGGACCACCCTACTAGGCTAGTGATAGTGCAGTGCATTCAGGAGATATGGGGGATTATGTGTTTTACTCCTTTTTCAATGGGATTGCTTTTAAGGACAAGAGAACTAGGTCTCTTGCCATTGCTCTGAATATGTGAGTCAAAGCTACAAATTTAGAAGTCCCATCTTGCTGCACTTTATTGGTTAATTGAAAGTTTTATTGATTTGTTTTTAGCACTGGATAGTTAGCCAATATTTAGCAGTAGGGAATTATTGACTGGAGATAGAATGTAGGATCAGCTGAGAGGAGGCTTTACTTCCTGGCATAAGAATTCCACCTAAATTTCAAAAATTTACAGATAGGAATAGTTTATCTGCCTTGTATAAATTATCATCATTATATAAAGGTGATATTTATGAAATTTCATAAGCAAATATTTTCATTAACATATTCAATAAAATAGTTAACTCTTAGGTAATAAAGTGTTATTAAAAGTCAGGTTTGGAAAAGCTCAGATATGAGAGAGTTCAGTAGAGTTGGACTGTGCCTGAGGAAGTTATTTTTAAAACAGCACTTGGCTCCTATTTGACAGCTTATCATCTGAATGGGTGCTCATGAATCAGCTTATGATGGCACAAATTTTAAATTTGCAATCTAACAATGCAGGTGCTTGGAAGCTGACCCTGCGTGATGTAACAGTTTAAATACAGAAGCAGTGCTATTTATAAAACCTATTTGGCTATGCATGGAATGATATTGAACAAAAGCTTTGTGTAGACACTCATATTCTCACAGAAAATAATGAGCACACATTAAGAACAAATTATATGTATCTGAACTTAATGGGTGAGGTGTCCTGTGCTTTTGGAAATGAATACTAATGAAAGAAAAGTGTAATATGTATTAAATATTTAATTAACTTTGGGGACAAGATTTTTCAGTGAATTACACCCATGCAGCATGTATAAAAATTGCATTTATAACTACAATCCCACAATGAAAAGCAAGAGACATTTGAACAGATATTTTCCAGAAGAGACTCCTAATAATATTGTGATGAACTGGCTAGTGCGTAGGCATTCCATTGCTGCCTACTGAAAGGAATCAGAATGGCTGGACTGTGGCATGTACTATATACTCCCATCCACTTGCCCTGTGCAGGAGAATCTATTCTGTCTTCATTGTTTCCAGTAAGATCGAAACAGACACAGTAAGAACCACAGGGTACTTAGGTAGCCATGGATTTGTTACACTGGTGTCAGAAGCAAAATGTTAACAAAATTTCTGTGGACTGTCAGGATGTATCTATACTGCAGCTGGGAGTGAACCAATCTAATGCACTAAAAATAGTAGTGTGGTTATTGCAGCTCTGGCAAACACTCAGGCTAGCCACCCGAGTTCAGACCCAGGAGGTCAGGCTGGCATGAGAGTTCGAGCTGCCACCCAAGCAGCAACATCCACGCTGCTATGTGTGTGTATTACTGCCCTCTGCTGGATGGAATGAGTATAGTCCATATTAGGGTCAGGCCTACAGGCCTAACAACGAACTGCCATTCTTATTTAGTTCACATGTTAGCAGCCTCGGTTTGGAAAAGGAGGATCAGAACTCTGTTTCCACTATGACTGTGAAGTTCCTATGTGGTAGGGTGACCAGATGTCCCATTTTTATAGGGACAGTCCTGTTTTCTGGGATTTTTTCTTATATAGGCGCCTATTACCCCCCACCCCCCCATCCCATTTTTTCACAGTTGCTATCTGGTCTCCCTACTATGTGGCCATGGTTTTATTGTTTTAATCACATGATAAGATATTTAAAATATAGATCGCGCTACTTTGAAGAGAACTATTCAGCTGTATCAAGAAGTAGTTAAACATATTTGTTTCTCAAGAAAAACACAGAACCAACAGCAAATAATGAGTTAGTTTTTTGACACTGTACACACATTTCCATCATGAAAGCAGCTCACAATGAGGTAATCTATTGCAACCACAGATCATTCAGTTCCAAGAATAAGTAAATTGCCTGTAATGCCAAATGCAGCGTTAAGCTGTAGTAGCATCTTATCTAAGGTTGTGTCATGAATGATTCTTGCAGTCTTTTAACTACTAGGGAAATTTATATGACTGGGAAAATAGTACTGGTATCCAATATTTACACTTGTACATGTTGCGATAATGGATAATAGTGCCATGTGTACCTATTTTCCAGACACACCAAGGGCTGCAGTGAGTCAAGAACAACATCCAGTGGCCAAAAGAGAGAGAGAGAGAGACTATGAGAGAGAGAGAGACTTTTTCCTATAAAATGTGTGTATATATGTTTTTCAGATTGACATAGATGTATGTTTCATTGCAGTCCAGTGGATGGCTCTCTGTGTCATAGCCAAATGCTAGGTGGAACAGGTTGTGTAGCATAAGTAGTTAACACACATTTCAAGGGACCATTCAAGGTGAAGTGGCCCGTTAGCACCCCTCCAGTCATAGGGAGGAAAATGGGGGAGCAGCTGCAGAGGGTTCTTCATGGGCTATAGATTATTGCAGTAAGCCATAAATACAAGGTCTGTATTCAGTCCATGATTTTTAGTGTCTATCAAAGTTATGAATTTAAGTCCCCAGCCTCATTTTTGAAAGTGTTGGGCAGGTTTCCTTTGAGGATGAGAACTGATAGGTCAATATAGAGTGATCACTTTGTGAATAATGTTCACCCACAGTCAATGTGATGTTTTGGTCTTTTATCATAACCAAATAATCATTCCTTTTCTGATATAGCTGTAAAACTAATCTGAAAATATTTCAAAATAAATCACTGTTTAAAAATGTATAGTGTGTACCTTCTAAAAATGAAACCTACATCTATTTCTGAGTTGTGATTAATATATATTAAGGTTATAACAACCAACAAGAATGCACTTTTATGTAGAAAACCATGATTAAATCGAGTCTTCCTGACTAGATGAGGCCCTGAAACATAAACCCTTGTATCAGAGGCCCAGTATGAGGCCTAACGCCTGAACTAAAGTCTGACGACATTGATCATTGTAGCAGCAGAGATATGTCCTCGGGTTTTGCATCTTTTGTTCTGGCAGGGTCTGGTGCTGCTTTGGGTTGGTGTGTCCTGGTCTATGGGGAGCTTGCTTCTGATGATGATCTTGGAGAGGTTGTGGGGTTGTTTGAAGGCCAGAAGAAGGGGTTCAGGAAAGATTTTTTTCAGGATGGGGTCCCCATCGAGTAGGGGTTTTAGTTGTTTGATGATACCCCATATGTAGGGCCCTACCAAATTCATGGTCCATTTTAGTCAATTTCAAGGTCATGGGATTTTAAAAATTGTAAATGTTATGATTTCAGCTATTTAAATCTCAAATTCCATGATGTTGTAATTGTAGGGATTCTGACTGAAAAAGGAGTTTGAGGGTGGGTGGGGGCTCACAAGGCTATTGTAGGGGTGGATGTGGTACTGCTATCCTTACTTCTGTGCTGCTGCTGCCAGCGGTACTATCTTCAGAACTGAGCAGCTGGAGAGCGGTGGCTGCTGGCTAGGAACCCAGTTCTGCAGGCAGAGCTGCCGCCAGCAGCAGCGCAGAAGTAAAGGTGGCATGGTATGGTATTGCCACCCTTACTTCTGTGCTGCTGCTGGTGGGGCGCTGACTTCAGAGCTGGACGCCTGGCCAACATCTGCTGCTCTCCAGTTGCCCAGCTGTGAAGGCAGCTCAGAAGTAAGGGTGGAAATACCGTGACCCCCCTAAAATAACCTTGCCACCCCCTGCAACTCCCTTTTGGGTCAGGACCCCCAATTTGAGAAATGCTGGTCTCCCCTACACTATATAGTATAGGGTAAAAGCACAGAAAAGACCAGATTTCACAGTCTGTGACGCATTTTTCATGACGGTGAATTTGGTAGGGCCGTTCCCATATGGGCTCCAGTGTGAGATGGTAGGTTTCAACTAGGGGTGTGCAGTCAGAGGGGGTTTTATTTCTGTACGGAGGCAGGTTCTCTTGGGGTATTTAGGTGCCACATTCCATGATGCGATCTACTTCTCTAGTGGAGTATCCATGTTTGGCGAAGGAGGTTTTGAGTGTGTTAAGGTCTGTACTCCAGGATTTCTCTTCGGAGCATGTTCTGTGGTATCTGAGTGCCTCGCTGTAGATAACAGATTTATTGGTGTGCTTGGGGGTGGTCACTGTATCTATGAATGTAGGGGTGGTGATCTGTGGGTTTCTTGCATATTGTCCAGGAAGTTGATGCTGGTGTGGGAGTGTTCCAGAGAGAGTTTAGTGGACGGGTGGTGGTTGTTGAAGTTGTGGCGGAGCTCTATGAGGGAGTTTAAGTCATCTGCCCAGAGGTCAATTATATTTTCATCCTATCTCAGGTATATCATTGGTTTTGTGGTGCATGTTATCAAACTGGCAGAAAGGCCATTAGGCAATATGTTACGTCCCATATTATTTAGCCAGCAGGCAATAAACAATGGTCAGGCTGCTGCCTCATGTTATTCACCTTCTGCAGGATCTTTGGTTTGACTGCCTTTTATTACATGCCGGCCTTTCTGCTACTTTTATAAAATGTGATTTTAGAAGCTTACAGATCATCCTTAATTCACCTTCTAGTGCCTAGTGTTTCAGATCCTTCAGATCAATATGTGGTTTGTCTTTCTTTCACATAAGGTGCTGCATACGCTGCAACACCTGCTTACAGAACAGAAGTTCAAGACAAAACCAGCTGTTGGATGAAACAGAGAAGGTAAGCTGGGTGCTCCCACTTACCCTTTCCTCCAGGACAAGAACAAGAGAACATTGAAATTGACAGGAAAAAGGGGGGGGGGAGATTAAAATTGATAAAGAGAAATATTCTTTTCCAGAGAGCCTAATTAACCTGTGGAACTCATTGTCACTATATATCATTGGGGGGAAGAGCTTAGTCAGATTCCAAAAATAAATGGATATTGATATGGATAATGAGGACATCTAAAATTACATTGGAAAGAATAACATTAAAAATATAGTGCCCTGCAGCGTCAGAGTTAAGCTGATTGTACACTCTTTGGGGCAGGGTTTTTCTTGTTGTTTTGTGTTTGTACAGCACCTAGCAGAGTGGGGTCCTGGGGCAAGACTGGAGTGCCTAGATGCTGTGGTAATAATAATAACCACTAACTGATGGCAGCTAGGAAGACATTTATCTATTGGCAAATTCTTCCATAACTGTCCCCCACTGGGTTCTTACATCTCCCTCTGAAACATCTGATACTGCCTACTGGCACACTTGTGAACAGAAGACTAAACCTTAGGGGCTCATGGAGTTTCTTGAGGATGGAGACTTGGGCTCCCAGACTGAAGAGCTGACTTTGAATTGCCTTGCCTTTGTCAGTAAGCTTAATAAATATCTCTGTGTTTATCTGCATTTCTGTATACGTAGCCCCTCTGCCTCAGCACACATCTGCAATGCCTATAAATGTCATTGGCTGGATGGACCCTAAAAGTGAAAGGTCAGAGGGCCAAATTAAGCCCATGGGCAAATTAAGGCCAAACTCTGACTGACACACGAGCAACTCCCATTGTCTTCATTGAGAGTTAAACCTGTTTTGGGCAGGGCTGAATTTGGTCCAGAGAAAACACAAGTTGTTTTTTTGTTCACAGTTAGACTCTAAAGGATGTTTTAATAGTGTCATTTCAACGGTTATGAAAGTCATTGCATCAGGTGTTGTTAATTTCTATTTCTAAAAGAGTTGCTTCTAAATTCAAGTGAGTTAAAGCAAGGTTTTTATACAAATAAGTATTAAGAGTTCCCCTGCCAATGGATGTGCCACATGTTGACTCATGAATATTTTAAGAGACAGAGAAAACACAGGATGAGTGGGTAAGAGAAAGTACAACAGTGGCGAGAAAAAAAAAGTAGTATATAAAATAATTGAGTTATTTTTCCTATCTGTCTTTCACAAACTATTTTTTCTTCCAACTTTTGCTCAAGTGCGTTTGGGTTTTTCTCTTTCAATGTGAAGACAAAATTCAGTCATTTTGCTTATTTATACCCAGGACACCTGTTAGGTTAAATTTCAGAGTGGTTGTTGCTGTCCTGGGAGATCTCTAATTACACTCAGTCGTGAATTGATTTTTGTTAAAAAAAATATAGTCAGTTACAAACGATTGTCTAAAAATGTTAAAGCTGATGGCTACATCCATAATGAGGGGTTGCTGCTGGTGGAAAATAAAAATAAAATGGAAGGGCTGGAGCCTAGCAAATCAATGGGAGCAGCAGGAGCTAACATGGTTCTGTAGAACTATGAACACAGTAGTGCTCTCACTGAATTGAAATGGCAGAGCTCTAACTTCAGTGGAGTGTGCCTCAGCTGTACTACTACATGCAATAAAGCTCTGACATACTCGTATTTACCAGTGCAGAGTAAAATGTGCTATAGTGCAGTAAATACAGTACAGCATTTACCATTGTTTGGTGAAATATATACTATAGTAACTATAATTAGTGTAGTTCATCACAATGGGCCCAACTCTGTTATCCTTACTCACTTCTGACTAGCACTTTCTCGCTTATGTTAGTCTCATTCAGTAGTCTCTTTCTGCCATGGAACTCACTGGGACCACTGACGGAAGTAAGGGTGAGAAAGGGTCACAGAATCCATTTGATAGAGGCCCTATATTTTCTGAATTGAAATTTATAGGCAGTGACATAAACTAGAATAAACTCTACTACATATATACTGACTTACTGGGTATGGGTTTACTTCAATTTCCATGTGTAGCGCCCCCTCTCCACCTGGTTACCTTCTTTAATGCCAGTCTGCTTACAGGTTTTGATAGACAGGTCTGGGTTCTTCTGGATCCCACCACCCACTCAGCAGGGTGTATCTTCTTTATTTTTCCTATGAATTTATTTGGCGGTACCTCCACCCCCCTCGCTTCTTCCTGGCAGGGTCACCAGGGCAGCTTAGACGAAAAATTCTAACCACAGGGTAATCCCCATTTACTTGCCAGATATTTGGAGACTTCCAAGAAATAACACAAACTCATACAATATATTCAACACAATAATTATATTAAACAGGAGACAAATATAACATAACAGGGTAAAACACTATTTTTAGGGTCACCGGTGCCCACGCTGACAATACCTGTGACTTTCCCCAGCCACGTGACCCGATGTAGCAAATGTAAGATCAGTGTCCTGTTGGTACACGTACTTTGTTGGGGCCCTTGATGACCTATGACCATGATATCTTCTCTACAGTGGTTTAGCAGTGTGGCTGACTGGGTTCAGTACAGCCCAAAGGACTTACAAGAGGGAGAAGGTGGTAAGTCCCTCCACAGGTTTAATACGCAGCAGGTTATTAAATCCCCAAACCCTTACTCCCTGGCTTGAGGACACAGTTCAGGGAATAGAGGGTCCCCAAAACAATTTCCCTGACTAACTAAAAGATGGTGCACGGACAAACTCCATGAATGATCCTCAGCGTCAGAGATGACTCTGGACTCCTCAGTCACTGCAGAGGGGCTGATCTCTGCTGGCAGAGATCCTCTTCAGGCAGGCATCAGGCTACTTCGGTCCCAGGATTTCCCCTCACCACAAAGGGGGCAGGGCTCAAGGTGCAGATTACACAACTGTACTAAAATCCAAACTGTAGTCTCTTAGCAAGGGGTGGCTGTTACAATTTTGCTGCCCCAAGCAGGGGCGGCGGCCCCGCCCCCAATGCAGGCAGACATAGCAGGGCCCCGCCCCCGCTACATCTGCTTGCGTCGGGGGCAGGGCCCCACCCCCGACGCAGGCGGTCCCAGTCCGCAGCGGCAAGGGAAGGGCGCCGGACCTGCCGCCCCATTGCTGCTGCGGCAGGCGAGAATGGGGCGGCAGTCCCAGTCCCGCGGCGGCAATTCGGCGGCGGGAAGAGTGGACCTGCCGCCGAATTGCCGCCACGGGACTCGGACTGCCGCCCCATTCTCGATGCCGCCCCAAGCACCAGCTTTCCAAGCTGGTGCCTGGAGCCGGCCCTGCTCTTAGCCCAGCATCCAGACACACTCACAGCAGGCAGCAGCCCTGGACTAGCAGCCAGAGCAGAGCTGACCATGTGGTGACTGGTCTCACCTAGGGAGCTGGAGGGCTCACTCAGCCTGGCTGGGAAAGTTTCCCAGCAAAACTCTACAAACTGGGAGTCATCAGTGGAGAGGGAAAAGCCCGGCTGCGGGATCTTGCTTTCAGGTCCCTAGAGGCCAGTTCTCAGGGGGAATCCTGCCTGCAGGCCTGGGACTCACCAGCTCTCCACACAGCCAGTCCTGCCCTTGCCCTGGCTGGCTCCAGACTGCCTCAAAAATGGCTTCTCCCCTTTCCTGAGCTCCCTGGGAAGGGCATCTCACTCCCTATTGGTTGCCGGGCAGACTCTGAGTCTGCCTTAGCTCCCCCTCCCTACCAGGGACAGTGTGCCTCTCCCTGAGCTGCCAGCAGACAGAGCCCCAGGAATCTAGGTAATCACCTTGGGGGCTACACATGTTAAAGTTTCTCATATTCATTGTCCTGTAATAAGGAAGCTGTAAATAAACAAAAATAAACATATCTCGATCAATCCCTGCATAACCATTTCTAATAATTTAGAGCCTTCTCTGGGCACTCTTACTTGTGTTAATTAGTATCTTACTCTGTGAGAGCCTGACCCTAAGCAATTGGGAATGGTGAAATAGGTTAGGTATTGCTGAATCCATTTTTTAAGTCTATTTACAGTTTTGCTAATAAAATGACCAAGCACTTAGATACTGTGCTGCAACAGAAAACCCTAAAATAGATAAATATTTATTCCAGGACAACTGGTTCACTTAGAACAGGGGTGGGCAAACTACGGCCCAGAGGCTACATCCGGCCCGCCAGACGTTTTAATCCGGTCCTCGAGCTCTCGCTGGAGAGCAGGGTTCAGGGCTTGCCCTGGTCTGGTGCTCCAGCTGAGGAGTGGGGTCGGGGGCTTGCCCCGCTCTGCGGGGCTCCCAGAAGCAGTGGCATGTCCCCTCTCTGGCTCCTACACGTAGGGGCAGCCAGGGGGTTCCGCACACTGCCCTCGCCCCAAGTGCCATCCCGGCAGCTCCCATTATCTGGGAACTGCGGCCAATGGGAGCTGCAGGGCCGGTGCCTGCGGACAGGGCAGCATGCAGAGCCATCTGGCTGCACCTTTGCATAGGAGCCAGAGGGGTGACATGCCACTGCTTCTGGGAGCTGCTTGAGGTAAGCGCCACCCAGAACCTGCACCCCTGACCCCCTCCTGAATCCCAACCCCCTTCCCCAGCCCTCATCCCTCTCCTGCCCTCCGAACCCCTCGGTCCCAGCCCGGAGCACCCTCCTGCATCCCCAACCCCTCATTTCTGGCCCCACCCCAGAGCCTGCACCACCAGCCGGGGCCCTCACCCCCTCCCACACCCCAACCCCCAATTTCGTTAGCATTCATGGCCTGCCATACAATTTCCATACCCAGATGTGGCCCTCGAGCCAAAAAGTTTGCCCACCCCTGACTTAGAATGTAATAGAAAGCTGGTAAAAAGAAAGACTTTTCCAAAGCAGAACACTTACAAAAGAAAACCCAACCCATTGCTCTTGCTGACTAAATTCCATTTTGTGGAATAAAACTTTTAATACAGCACTCCTTGCCCCTGTGAGAGTCATTTATAAATCACAGCAATAACGATTGTTGGCATACCATTAATCTGAGAGCCACAACAGCTAATCTTGTACTATAAGTTGGAATTTGTAAGGGTCATTCAATTAAGCTGGGCTACAGCCTGGCAATCACAGGAACAATAGGACAAGAGGGGACAATATCCTGCTTCTGATTTGATGATGTCCTATCAGAATCTAGCTTCTATTCTTTTTGTAGTGCACTCTCTCTTAAAAATATTTAGTGGTTTGATCTATAAGCCTGCACACTGTATGTGCAGCCTCTGTGTTCTGAACAGAATAATTAACCCCTATTAATATTAAAAGGAGTTATGCATACAAACTTGCTGGAATTCTTGGAACGAATTTTGTTCTCACTTTCACCTCTAGAATTCCAAAGTAACATCGTTAGCTGCAGTGGAATTATTCCAGCGTTACAAGCAGTATGACTGAAAATAGAATTGGGACATTTCTGTTTACCAAATATTACCAAATATATTCAGTTGGGCAATAATACAAACCTACTAGAGATGGGATTCTCAAAAGCACTTGCAGTTCACATACAAAGAAATAAAAAGTCAGTAGTCTCAATTCTGTGCAAAAGCGCATGGAAGGGATCGAATTGTGGAAGAGCACCACATGTTCTCACTCTTATTCCACGTAGCTAACAGAAGTGCTGACTGAGCAAGGGTCAAGGCTAGAAGAGGAAGTAGAGGCCCCGAATCCACTAAACTCCACGAGGCTTGCCCAGTTATGTTGAGGAAGTCACATTGGCAAGACCAATAGTTATGCTGGGACTTTGTCATTGCCTCTAGGTATATTTTGTAAAGCTGTAGAATGGGGGAGGTGGAGGTCACAGAGTGCTTAGGGGCTATTTAGTTGTCTCAGAGCTTGTCTTCACTGCAGTGTTAGTGCTAGGCATAGCTTGCGTTTTGTTCCTAACCTGACTCATGTCCACACACACATTTCTAGCTCAAGTTGGTGCTTTAAGCTTGAGCTAGTAATACAGTGGGGATGCAGCTGCTCTGTGCTGCTAACACAATCACTAGGTGTTGAGTGAGTGTTGTTTTGCAGTGTGACCATTCTCTCTCTGCTAGGGCTGATGGCGAGGCTATCTCGAGCATTAACTCAGTTGGAGGTAACTTGAGGTAACACTGCAGTGAAGCCGAGCCCTTAGGATACATCTACGTCTACTTGGCAGAAAGTCTCAGAACTCAGATTAACCGATTTGGGCTTGCATAATGGGGCTAAAAGTAGCAGTGTCGATGTTCCTGCTCAGGCTGCAGCCTGGGCTCTGAGACCCACCCCACTCGCCAGGTTTCAGAGCCTGGGCTCCAGCCTAAGTAGGAATGTCTACATTGCTATTTTTAGCCCCTTAGCATGAACCTGAGCCAGTTGACTGGGGCTTTGAGACTCACTGCTGTGGGTTTTTTTTTTACAGTGTAGGCACAAATTAGCTCTGAGCCCTGGTCTTCACTGCTTTAAAATGGGTGTGTTTTTAGCTCACATGCATTAGTTACCATGAGGTCATCCTGAGGTAAAATCGCAGTGAAGACAACCCCACCTGGGGTTGAACTTGCTGAGTTAGCCTTGCAATAAAACTAAAGTGCCTTGTTTTGACCTTGAGAAAGCTCATGTGCATTAGTTATCCTGAGGTAAAAATCACACCCTTTTTAGCAGTGAAGAAAAAGCTGGAGGTGGTGCAGTTTTTTGGTGGGAGCATGCCACTTAATGTGGCTTATTCCCTACCCTGGCTCCACACCCTCTTTTGCATGTGGAGCATGTGGAGAACAGTGTGTGTGTGTGTGTGTGCGCGCGCGCTTCTCACTTACTTCCCCTTTTCCCCCACAATGGAGATCCACTGTGGTTTTGTCCTTGGATTTGAACCCCTCCATGCTGAGTAGCATGATGATGAGGAGCAAATTGGCCATAATCTTAAAGGCATTTTAAGCTTTTTCTGCTAGCACAACACTCACGTAGCAACCTGCTGTAAAGCTATAACTACAAGAAAATGTCTGGTTACAGTGTAGTAGCCGTGTTAGTCTGTGTCAGCAAAACGAAAATAAGAAAGAAAGAAATACTTGCGGCACCTTAGAGACTAACAAATTTATTTCAGCATAAGCTTTCGTGGGTTAGAACCCACTTCATCAGATGCAAGAAAATGTTTGTGATTTCTCGTTTTAGTGAGAGCAGTTTTAAATTGAAACTGAAACCATTGCCCCACAAAGGGCAGGTCTTCACTACCCGCCGGATCGGCGGGTAGCAATCGATCTATCGGGGATCGATTTTTCGCGTCTCGTTAAGATGCGATTAATCGATCCCCGATCGCGCTCCCCATCGGCGCCGGCAATCCACCTCATCGAAAGGCGGAAGCGGAGTCGACGGGGGAGCGGCAGCGATCGACTCGCCGCCGTCCTCATCGCCAGGTAAGTCGATTACGATACGCCGACTTCAGCTACGCTATTCCCGTAGCTGAAGTTGCGTATCGTAGATCGACCCCCTCCCCTAGTGTAGCCCTGGGCAAAGGTATTAGAGATAACACCAGTACAGTAACTCCTCACTTAAAGTCGTCCCAGTTAACCTTGTTTCGTTCTTACGTTGCTGATCAGTTAGGGAACGTGCTCGTTTACAGTTGTGAAATGCTCCATTCTAATGTTGTTTGCAGGCTATCAATGGCAGTTTAGCTGTCCCTTCCCCCACTGCCATGTGCTGTTCTCCGAGACTCCTGCGTACTTGCTGTGGGGGGGAGGGAAAGAAGAGGGGGACTAATGTCCTCCTGCACCTTGCTTACCCCATCTGCCATAGAGCAGGGGGGACACACGAGGGAGGGAGCTGCTGCCTTGGGCAGAAGCTGCAGCTGTGGAGCTTGCTGATCTAATTAACAAGGCAGTGTACTTCTGACCCCACTCTTGATACCTAATTGGAAATGCGCATCTCTATCTCTGAAATACATCATTCCTGCTGGCTTGTAGAGTGTGAGAGTTAACCCTTGTGGGCTCAGTGGAGTGCTAGTTCATGGTGGAAAAAAATTCCCTGGAACCTAACCCCCTTATTTACTTTAATTCTTATGGGGAAATTGGATTCGTTTAACATGGTTTCGCTTAAAGTCACATTATTCAGGAACATAATTACAATGTTAAGTGAGGAGTTACTGTACTTCCTATTCAAAGTACAGTATCTCAGATTCCACTGTGTGCTGAAGGCTGATTTTCTAATGGTGAATGCTGTTACAGAAATTGGCTCACACCACAAAATTTGGGGATTTTTTTCTTCATCCAGATTTTTAACACCTCCACAATTTGGGGATTTTTTTTTTCAGATCTGGGCTTTTGGTTCAGGACCATCCCTAGCTAATAGTTTGGATCTGGAAAGGCTCTTCCATGTATGGGGAGACCTTTCACAACTGTGAAAGGAGTGAGGTTCCTGCGAGTCCTCTCCCTCCCTGGAACCCTGCAGCTATCATTCAGAGGGTGCTCAGGGAGCACAGGGGTACACACAGTTTAGGGGGTGGAAAGAGGCTGGCTGTATACTGCATGGGATTCTTAATACAGCTTAGAACTATGTAACTCCCTCTGGGCATGTCTATGTTAGGGGAAAAGGTGCATTTTTAACATGTCAGTTAACACATGTTATCATCCTAGTGTAGATAAGACTTGTCATTTTAACTTATTGCTGGTCTAGGTCCCTCCCTAGGGTTTATCTCAACCAGCTAACTTGTATTGAAACTGCAGTGTGCCTTATCTAAACTAGGGTGTTAACACATGTTGAAACTGTGCCTCTTTTCTGAGTGACCACGGTGCCTTTGACATCTCACTGCAGCTGCTATTGAGCATCCAGATGAGGCTGCCGATAGCTTTACAGCTTCTGGAGGAGCAGAGCTGTCAGCGGGATGATGACTCGGCAAAGCTCCAGAAAGCATAGCAGTCCATATAGGTCAGCGCCTCGGTCGTAGACCTCAGGGACAACCTTCACCAAAAATCCCTTGCCTCTTGCAATTAGAGTATAGGAATGTAGGGTTGGAAGGGGCTTCCAGGGGGCTTAGTACAGTGCCCTGCACTGAAGCAGGACCAAGTATACCAGGGTGGATTTGATTTAAATCGTGATTTAAATCACTAGTCAGGAAGACTCTATTTAATCATGGTTTTCCACATAAAAGTGCAGCCTTGTTGGTTGTTATAATCTTAATACATGTTCTTCACAACTCAGAGATAGATGTAGGTTTCATTTTTAGAAGGTACACACTATACATTTTTAAACAGTGATTTATTTTGAAATCTTTTCAGATTAGTTTTACAGCTATATCAGAAAAGGAATGATTGGTTATTTCATTTATCAATGGTAACTGAAGCAGATGTTTATGAAGTCATTGGGAAGTGAACTATCTCCAATTCAACAGGTTAATCATTAATATTTGGAGGATTTTCTTGCCAGGCTGTATTAGGAGGAGAACATCACCTAACAGGAAAACAGACAGACATTTACATTGTTTTATATAACTAAAACAACAACATTAAGTATTCTGGATTTTTTTCTTCAACAGCAAACGTATAATATTTTAACAAAACAAGCATATGTCCCTCTCTTCTCACATTGATCTCCATGCTTCTTCTCCCTGTCCAAATCTATTCCACCCCCAACAATCTTCTATGCATTGAACTTTTTGAAACTTTGCACTTTTAGAGAGAGGTAAGGGATTGACTCGGTATACAGAAATTTGCAGAGGGACAATATAGTTGAGGTCTGTTATTTCTCACCTCTATATATTATTTATTTATTTAAAACATCTTTGCTGTTAACAAGCATGTTACCTCTGGAGACACAAATCCACAGTTTGAGAACTGCAAAACTAAGCATCTCTGATGGTATCTTCTAGACTGATCACTGAATCCCATTGGGTAGATAGAAAGATTAACCTAAATAATCTATACAGAAGCCTGTGGAACCCCAGAAGATTGGGTCCCAATCCATGCCTATTGGAACTACTTTACAAAACTTTTTTTAAACATTACATGAATATATTGTCTCATACTATAGAATTAGAATTTATAATCCCTATTCCACGATGAGATATCTTTGAGCTATAATGTATTTTAATTAAAACGATCTTTAGCTAGGTTTTTTCCTCAAAAAGCATTTTATAAAAAAATCTCATTTAAATTTAAAAAATCTGATTTAAATAAAATCTGATTTTTTTATTTTTTTTAAATCATTTATTTATTTTTTTAAAAATCATTGATTTTATTCACCCTGAGGTATACCTAGACCATCCCTGATAGGTGTGTGTCTAAGCTGTTTATAAAACTTCCATAACGGGGCTTTCACAACCTCCCTTGGAAACCTCCTTATAATTAGAACTTTTCTTCTAATATCTAACCTAACTCTCCCTTGCTACAGAGTAAGCATATGACTTCTTGTTTTACTTGAAGTAGACATGGAGAGCAATTGATTACTTCCTCTTTATAACAGCCCTTAACATATTTCAAGGCTATCAGGTTCCCTGCATCCCTTCTTCTTTTCCCAAGAGTATCTTCCCTAAGCGTGGCACCAGGAACTGGACACAGTATCCATCTGAGGCCTTACCAGTGCTGAGGAGAGTGGGGCAATTGCCTCCTGTGTCTTACATATGACACTCCTGTTAACACACCCCTGAATGATATTAGGCTTTTTCTCAACTTCATCACATTGTTTACACATTCAATTTGTGATCCACTATAACCCACAGATCCTTTTCTGCAGCACTACCACATAGCCAGTTATTCTCCAGTTTGTATTTGTGCTTTTGTTTTTTCCTTCCTAAGTGTAGTACTTTGCACTTGTCTTTATTGAATTTCATCTTGTTGATTGCAGACCAATTCTCCAGTTTGTCAAGGTCATTTTGAATTCTAATCCTGTCCTCCACAGTTCTAGCAAACTCCCCCACCTTGTTGTTATTAAAAAATTTTATAAACCCACCCTCCACTACATTATCTAAATTATTAATGAAGAATATTGAATAGTACCGGACCTAAGATAGATCGCTGCAGGGCCCCAGTTTGACAGCGAACCATAGATAACTACTCTTTGAGTGTGGTCTTTCAACCAATTTTGTACCCACCTCATGGTAATTTCATCTAGATCCCCATTTGCCTAGTTTGCTTATGAGAATGTCATGTGGACTGTCTCAAAAGCCTTACTAAAATCAAGATATAGCACATCTGCAGCTTTCCCACCTCCACCCACTAAGCCTGTAATCCTGTCCAAGAAGGAAATTATCTTGGTTTGGCATGCTTTGTACTTGACAAATCCATGTTGTCTATTACTTATCACCTTATTATCCTCAACTTCTTACAAATTGATTGTTTAATAATTTGTTCCAGTGTCTTTCTATGTATCAAAGTTAAACTGACTGGTCTATAGTTTCCTGGGACCTCTTCTTTTTCCCCCAAACCTTTTCTTTTTTTTTGGTCTTACCCCCTCTTCTTACAGAAAACTCCGTATAGGGAACCTTGCCTTTATGTACCTTCTCTTGTGGGTTTTGGCGGGAGGGAGTGATCTGTCCCCTGAATAACAAAACTTCTGTTAAGTCTGAGCATGTTTATTCTAAATTTTTCTTTGTATGTCATTTTCACTCACTATTGAGTATGACTGTTCATGTAAGATGAGGTAAACTGGCTTCTTGGTATTGTGCACTAGATTCTCAGTTAGTGTAAAGCAGTGTAGTTCTATGATTTCA
This sequence comes from Macrochelys suwanniensis, assembly GCA_033296515.1. NCBI lineage: Eukaryota > Metazoa > Chordata > Testudines > Chelydridae > Macrochelys > Macrochelys suwanniensis. The sequence continues at coordinate 42,343,717 of CM065776.1, forward strand.
ACAGAGGTACACCAATGTATGCCAACTGAGGATGTGGTCCACTGCTTTCATCAGTTTTCAAGTCTTCAGCTTTACCAGCACTTTCTGGGGAGCTTTAAAGTAGCAGGTTGATTTTTTTTATAAATTGAAACAGAAGCTAAGATTCTGTCAACTGTACTCAGTAGGGACAAAACAATGAGTCCCATTAGATTAAACAGTTGAGAATTGACCAGTCTTCTCCAGAATTTTACATAGGAGGTTTATTGGTGTGGGTAGCTAAACCTTGGAAAATGCATAAGGGTACCAGATTTGTTTAGCTCAGTGGTCGTCAAACTTTTCACATCACACCACCCCTTATCCCTTTCAGACCCCCCATGAGCCGGGGCGAGGAGTGGGGCTGTGGCTGGGAGGGCGTGGACAGGAGCAAGGGGGCTGAGACTGGGGCTGCAGCTGGGGGCAGGTCTGGGGCTGGGAGCAGGACAAGAGCCAGGAGTGGGGCTAGGGGCGAGGCTGGGTCCAGGAGTGAAGCCACAGCTGGGGTCCAAGGCTGGGGACAGGGCTGGGGCCATGAGCCGGGGTCAGGGCTGGGGGCAGAGAGGGGCTGGGTGGCACTACCTCCCTGCCCCTTTTGGGGGCTGGCCCAGGCCCTGCCATGCCCCCCTCAACATTCCTCCATGTCCTCCTAGGGTGGCGTGCCCCACAGTTTGGGGACCACTGGTTTAGCTCCAAAAGGGGTTACGTAATTGATGGTCAATATGTGGTAAGTAATTGGCTAGTTTACCACTGCCCTCTCTAGCTTTTGACCTGCTCAGCTCTGTGTGTCATAGGGGTTATACTGTAACAGCTACTAGCCATGCTCCTGTAGCTGAAATGATAGTGGCCTATGCTTATGGAACAGAAGAATCTGCATACCGGTTGACAATGGCTTTGTTACAATACTTTAATTATTTCAAGTAAAAATAATTGCTGGTTTTGTGGAAGTCAGTACCAAATTCTGCCTTCAGTCATATTCATACAACCTTACTAACTATAATGAATTTGCAGTGGTGTAACTGAGGGCAGAATGTTTTGTGGGTTAATGAACAGATTTCTCTTTACTGAAAGGCAGTGACATTAATGCAGGATGCTTCAATAGATAATATTCTGCTATTGCTAGCCATTGCTTTACTCTTCCCAATCTGGTCAGTGACTTGGGAATTGAACCATGACATTTATAATTCAGTAGAGTCTATGTTGCTGTCTGTGTGTTCAGCCACTATATCAGCCAGTTTTGACTTGTATTTTTTTTCAACAAGTCAGTTGAATTGCAGTCCTTTAGTGCGTAAGCTGCATATACAGTATGAAGTATTCCTTGGCAGAAGGGTTTCTTTATAGTTGTGTTATGCTATACAATTATCCCTTTCTTTTCAAATTAAATAATAAGTTTGCATTTACATTTGAAGAAGAATGGACTCAATTTAACTCTGGCATGTGTGGGTGAACTCCCATTGAAGTCAATGTGAGGCACACTTCCTTTAAATTAGGCTGATTTTAACAAAATGTATCTGTGTGGGGAAAATTGGTGGTATATTATCTTTTATTCACTGTATCATACTTTATAATAACAAAAACCCAAGCATGAAAGCTGCATAAAAGCATCAGGCTGGTAGACAGAAATGGTGGATACAGTTTAGTTATTTTAGAGAGGATTCCTCTCTAAACACAAATTGTTTCTATTTGGGTTGACATAATGCTGTTATATGTTTGTACCATATGTTTTCCCCCAAGCTGTTTAATATTATAAATAAACAAAAGCCATGGTGCATTCTAGAGGGACCTATTGGCAATCTAGTCCTGGGCAGAAAATTCATACTGTGAACTGTGAATCTCAGAACATCAATCAAAACCTGTTGGTGGAGAGTGAGAAACATGAATTTACTTATTTACATAATGGTGTTTTGTTAAACTTTCAAAATAAGATCCAGTTAAGAAACAATTCTATGTATACAGTATATATTTTCTGTAAGACGGAGGGGGTTCTTACCAAACTTTAAGCCTCTAGAGAAACTTGCATGAATAGGAAATTTGTTTCTCAAGAGTTCATCTACCCTGCTGCTTATTCCTCATCTGAAGTCCTTGTCTCTGTTTGTAATATCACAATCATCTCCACAGCAATTACTATTTAGCTGATTCATTTCTTCTGCTGATCACCTGTTCTATTTCAAGCAAGCATATTTTATATCCCATTATTTACTTCATTTGTAACAGATACCTCTTCTTGACATTTGAGTTACTTTTAATTGACACCGTTGTGACTTTCATTTATCTTATCGCTTGCACAGAAAACAAATATAGTAATCATGAATGTGGAAAGGCAGAGATCTTGTTTCAGTTTGAAAAAAAAGCACAGTAAGTTAAGTTTCACCTGGCCAAATATATCTAATGCACTAATACCTGAATATGGAAATATCAGGACAGAACTAATACCTTTTAATTCCCCAAATGGTAACATTTTTTATTAATGAAATAATACTTCCACTGTAAGCCAGGTATACTTCCATGCAGTTAGTAATGTAGGTTGACTCTATGGGAAAGGAATATCTTAGAATTTAGTACTAAGGGTACGTCTATACTTACCTCCGGCTTCAGCGGTAAGCAATCAATCTTCTGGGATCGATTTATCGCGTCTTGTCTAGATGCGATAAATCAATCCCAGAGCCGCTCCCCATCGACACCAGAACTCCTGCTCGCCGAGAGGAGTACGCGGAGTCGACGGGGGAGCCTGCCTGCGCTGTGTGGACCCGAGGTAAGTGTGTTTGAATTCGAACTAAGATACTTCGACTTCAGCTACGCTATTCACGTAGCTGAAGTCGCGTATCTTAGTTCGAACTGCAGGGTTAGTAAAGAGAACCCCCCCAAGTACACTCGTCACCCACCTGACTTTATTGCAGGAGATCCTACCTACTCCATACAGGTCTCTCTCTCTCTCTGCAGGAAGCACTACCTCCAGCTTACTGTCATTCGATGCCTGATCCTCTCACCCAACCACCAACCCATATCCCTCTCTTGGGATGCAGATAACTAGGCAGAGGTGAGCAGGGCTGCCCCTAGACCAAATGGCACCCCAGGTGAGGAGCATCTTCGGTGCCACCCCCCCCATTTGTTAAACTTTTGAATACCTTCATTTTTATTGCTTTTGTAGCCCATTTCATGACTTTGATGGACAATTTGCATGCATGATTTATCCTTGTCACATAAGATGATAAATTTGCATGCTAGGATCTATACATCTGTATTTATTTATGCCATATATAAGCAAATAAAAAAATCAGTTTCCTCTAAGCGTATAGATACTTTTAATTTTAAGACTAACTGAAATGTACTAACATCAAAAAATTGAACTGTGCACCAACATTGGGTGGACCAGTATTAAATAGTGTTACACTAGGTGACAGCCTTAGAATGTTAACCCTAGTCCTTTAGTTGAAAAGGTCGCTTTTCTTGCCTTTGCCCTTGCGAACTGAAGCACAGTGTCAGAGAGATCCAAAGACTGGCCAATGGCATTTTCAGGTGATAAAATAGCAAGCGATGTCAATCTCTCATTGGCCATGGTCGATCAAAGATATGTTTTAACAAGCCTGAACTTCGAAAAGCTGCACTCACCACTCACGACGCTGACTGGCAGTGTGAGCAGAATCCTCAAATCTATCCACACATTAAGAAAAGTGTCCTTCAGCTCTGCATCATGAATGAATTGGAGAATTTTGAGTGGAGAGTGCTTCCTGTGTTGCAAAATGTGATGGATGGTGTCCAATTCGACATAGAGGTCTTTATCATTGACGTCCAAACATTCCCCACATGTCAGCATCTGGTGAAGATCCGTACAATGGTTCAAGAGTGTTTTCTCATCCAACAGTAGCTTACTAAGATCATACAACCCTCTTGAATTTTTTTCAAAGCTTCCCATAACCTCATCTCTCCCCTCATAACCAAATTGTCCCTTCTTCCAATGAATATGAGTTTCCTTGAAGACAAGCTCAGCTCCTAAGTTTTCTGCCATTTCTTTAGCAGCAGCGATGGCATCTTCAAATCCATTGTCTCTGTAGGCCACAATGAAATCAAGGCAGCTTCTTATCAAAGTAATAGTGGTCGTGATGTCCATTGACTGAGTTTGTAATGCCTTGCTTACAACGTTTTCTTAGAACAGGTGCCAAACCATAACTGAGACCAGAAATTTGAAGTCAGTGATCCGGTTTGCCAGGCTTTGCACCTTGTGTCAGATTCTGGCCTCTGCTTTACTCGATTGCACCAGTTCAATGAGAGCATCGTAAACCTCAGTCACTTGCTACCTCACTGGCCTTACACTGTCAATATGGCTCTCCCAGTGAGTGTCAATTAGTGGCTTCATGGTCAGATTTGTAACATTGTCCGTAAGGATTTTCCACCTGATAGTTGATGCTGAAAACAGGACGTATATCCTTTGCTGTACTCTGAAGAGAGACTCTGAATCTAAAGAACATGCTGCTGCATTGGATACAACCTGGCTGAGGGAATGGCAGCCACAAAGCACTAAGAATTCAGCACAAGGATTTTTTTTTGGACATCGCCATTTCTTCCTTCATGTTCACGCCACTGTCATAGTCTTGGCCATGGCAGTCCTGAAGCTTTATTTTATTCTCATTGAAAACATTCATAGACAGTTCTGTTAGGCTTTTTCCATTAGAGTCATCCACAGTCCAGAAACAGATAAAGTGTTCCTTGGATACAGTCATCCTAGCCGTCAACAAATCTTACTGTGAATGACATCTTTTCACTGTGACTAATGTCGGGAGTGCAGTCCATTATTATGGCGTAGTACTTCACGTTACCGAGCCACATCAATATGTTGTCAAGCGCCTTCCTTGCTATAACGTCAATCAATTCATTTTAAGTTGTTTTGCTGCAGTAATGGTCCGTAGCTTCTTTACGAACTACTCAACATAGGTGCTCATGCATGACATCATATTTCCCAAGGAACTCTATCAAACGAAGGAAATTACCATTATGTTCAGTGACCAACTTATCCAACAAGCCCTGGAAAGCCAAATTATTCTTTGCAAGGAAGAGGGTAATTGAGATCAGACGCTCGAGCACGTTCCTCCAATGCTGGGTTTCTACATTAATAATGCGCTGGTTTTCTGCATCTGTGCATTTATTCGGCTTGAGCCTGGATTTGACCTCCATCCATTTGCAGTAGGCTATAAAATGGCTGGGTGACTTTTCATGTTGCTTCAGAGCATCAGCTAAGTTATGCCAGTAATTGTACCTGCAAGTGCAAGCAGCAATTTGGCATTCTTGACAAATATTTTGCAACAAAAACCGAACACTTTGTCAGTTGATTTTGAGTGAACTAGCCAATGCTGATTCCGTTTCCCACCATTCTTGAGCACTCTTTCGCAGTGTGACTTTGAGAAGTGGCTCTTCTGCTCATTTACTGGAAATGTTTTAACCTCGATTTTGCCCAGCCCATTCAAAATTGTCCGATCAATATTGGCAGAGTTTAGGATCGCTGGCCATAAAGCAGGATCTGATGTATCAATTTGTGATGTGCAATTTTTCTCACTGCTGTCTCTGTCATCATGCAAGGCTGATTCTTCTTTATCATTTCCCTCCTTTTCATGTGAACCAGATTTTTCTTTATCATCACTCTCCTTTATGCTACCAGGAAAACTGGACGTTTTTCCATCAGTTTCCTCACATTTCCATTTCTTATCTTCAGGAAAATCTGCTAATTCCTTAGTAATAGGACTTCCATCATTTACGCTTTGCTCCTCAGTTTCTTCTGCACTGGGACAATCGCTACTGCCTAAGCCCAGTCTATATTGTTCTGTTTCAGATATTTTCCCATCAGATTTGCTCCTTGCTGCAAACTAGATGGCAATTGAGCTTTTCGCTTCCTATACTGAGCTCCTGAAGGCTTCTTTGGGGGCATCTTTTATTTTCTACGGGGGAAAACAGACAGTATTAAGGAGAGCAAAAGTCTATGTTCTGCAGTTTTAGAAAGTCATCAAACATTACGGGTTAATCATGGCAAAAGAAGTAACAGTATTTCTTTTATATTGTTATGTAGATAGGGTTTCGATAGATATCTCTGGTTTCTCATTAAATATGTCCTTTATTAGTTGCTATTTACACTCTTCAATTCTTAAAACACTGGTACATTTTCACAATTACACAATAAAACAAGGTTCACAATATTTCAGCTGGGCTCTCACTTCACTTTACTTCGTTCTTATATCTCACTGACTGACTGGCAATGTCCTGCCCCTTATATATGTGTGAGGGTATGGGTGACAGCATTCTAGAAGGTTTAAGGAAACTGTAGTTCTCAGAAAGTCTGAAAGGTTCCATGAGATTCTGCAAAGGCCCAGAACATTCTAGGAGGTTAGTGAAAAATGAATCCACATACAGAATACCTGAAACATTGTACTTCAAACATTCTATTTTCTCTTTTGTCACGAACAGCAAAAAGAGCACCCCAAGCCTGGTGCCCCCTAAGCCCAGCACCCCAGGGGGTCGCCTGACCTTAAATCTGGCCCTGGAGGAGAGGCTGAGCCCAAGTCCCTTTAACTGACTAGCCCACTCTGTGACAGAATACCACGTGTGCTATTCCTGCACGAGAGACTTTAACCCAGAGAGTTTGGACTTCCTGAATTTGCACCTGATTTTTCCATTTTGGTTTGCCAAAGGGGGTAGGATGTTCAGTCTGTTGGTCCGAGAGCTGAGGAAGACTAGGGCCTGTGAACATGGTTTCACAGGCTCCTGCCTGATGTATCTGATGAAAGATGGAAAACCTGTGTAAGTTAATGCCAATGGGAGCAGCATTAGCTTATGTTCTTACTGGTTGCAAATTTGAAGGAGGACAATACAACTGATTGGAATTTTTTCTTCTGCAAAAAATGACTTTCGGGGGCAAATCAAAACTTTCAGCTGGAACAAAAAATTGCAGGGCCTCATGGGACCTATAGTTCAGTTACCTCATGTGCCCATTCTCTTTTCTGGGCTAGACTTCCTGGCCAGACTCCATCTCCCATGTACATCTACTGCTCCTGATTTACCCACTTGCTAAGCTGCCATGGTTCATCACTGGAGATGCAATCCAGCTGGGTCACTTGGCTCTTAGAGGAGAATGGGTTTTCTTGGCAGTCACATTACAACTCACACAATATGCCACAGTAATATTTCTTTTCAGTTTTGTGGGGGTTGGGGGTTTTTTATGACAAGCCAACATTTCCCATGGAAAGTAGCACTTTAAAAAAATTGATTGAAAACCAATTTTTCTGTCAAAAACAGTTTTTTGATTAAACATTTTCCACCTGCCCAGGACAAGCCTGTGGAAAGCAAATGCCCACCCCGCCATCACCACCATGGAGTCCAATCCCAGTGGAATACCCCTCTTTCCACATTCTGTTCCCAGATCTGTTGCTTTCTGCCCTGTCTGCTCTCAAAACATGAGAATACTTGGTCCTTCCCTTTTTTTTCAGATCTTGTGTTGCTAGTCCGCAGTAACCTACCATAATTATTAGGGTATCCCTGCCCCCTTAGCTGGTGGGTGGTATTTGAAAGAATGTGAGGGAACAGGACTTCCCCAGGATAAGGAAGATATTGATATATTCCCCAAGAGCAGGATAATGAAGCAAAGTGTTTCTATGATAGGTGGTATTCCCTGGTCTAGGAAAAGCAGGCACTGTTGAGTGAGGGCTCTGGCAGCATTCAAATCTGTTGAACTTTTAGACAATGTGGTCTCACCTCATTCCTTTGGATACCCCTAATGTTACACTATTCAGATTACAGAAGCTGCATGAAATCCTACTCAGGAGCAGGGACCCCGTCTCCACACTGCACAAATGCAGCTAATTAGGCCCTGATTCAAGCAATGCACTTAAGTGTATGCTTAAAGCTTAGCCTAAAGCTTAATTCCCATCAGTTCAACAGAGTGCTTAAGCATATGCTTAAATGCTTTGATGAACTGGAGCCTTGATAGGGAAGCAGGATATAATTTTAAAATAAGTAGCTTGAATTTGGTTCATACTTGTACTCACTACTAAACAACCACAATTATGTTCACCAGGATTTGGGGACATCATATGGGTCTGGTTGAATCTCGACTTACTACTCCTATTGACATTATAGCTGACTTGAGCCTGTGCTATTAGCCGGTCACTTTCACAGAAATCAAATTTAATAATTAGGGTTTCAGAGCAAATGATAGGAAAATTTGAATTACATGCATCATGAATAAAGTTTTCAGATGGTAAATTACATTTGATTAATGCTATAGGCATAACAATGCTCACACTTTTGTTGTGCAGATAGCAATGAACGTGGCTCTGATCTCAAGGTCTCTGGGCTCTCCTATAATAATGATAATTAAAAATTATTGAAAATAAACTGTAGGGCGCCAGCACTAGTGGACCAATGAAAAACACAATAAAAAATAAAAATACTGCGTAGAAAAAATCTTGTTAAAAAAATCTTTTAATTAAAAAATAGTGAGACAAGGTATCTCTTGAGGGCTCAGAAATTTACTGGGCACTTTGTAAAACACAGGCCCCATTCCAAGGAATTTTTTATCTAAATGCAACCTGACACAAAAAATAAGGGCCACAAAACAATGATGAATGTCAAAAGAGAGAGGAAGGACCAGGGGGACAATAAAAAGAACATGTGATTCCATGGAATCGTTCCACTGTTTTCTTATAACCGCTCTTTCCCCTCGCTTCATTTCTCCCTTTCCCTCCCGTTCTGCAAAACAGCAGAAGACTTTTAGTTTTAGGGAAGGATTTGAATGAGGTGAAGGAAAAAACCAATAAAATCCCTGTAAGTGACAAAGGAAGATTAGCAAGCTGCCAGGAGCATTTGGTGTTGTCAGATATGACTTGCTTCCGGGGGGTGTTTATGCTAGACAGACATATGGGCCATAGTGCCTACCGGAAATATGTAACTGACTTCAACAACAAATTCTCAGGCAGCTGACATCAGATTTGGGGGGATGTGTGTCTAGACTTTAGCAATATAACCCGTCCTATCTGAATCATTCATGGTGTCCTATTGTATAAAGGCTAATTTATTGCATGTCAGCTGCTGCACAGGTAATAAAGAGATGTGGAGGATTGTAACATGCATATTTTACCTAGCGTGACTGATTAACTTTGTTATCCACTTTGGACTATTGTGAGTAGCCACATTAATTGCTTCATATAGTTATTTAAATTCATGAGCATAATGGCACCGGTTTTGCGAAAGCAGATGATTTTATATTTATCAAGTCTTGCTTTAGCTAGTTGATATTTTCACTTTTCAAAATTATTTTTAAAAAACCATAATGTTAGCAGTGGTGAAAGGTGCTGGATTTATACTGCTGGAGCCTGAAGTCCATGTTAGCCACAGGTGCAGCACAGGCACCAGCACTTCCCCTATTTACAACTAAGAGGGTTGTTCATCTATTTTAAGGCCAGATGGGGTTGTTATGATCATTGAGTCTGATCTCCTCTATAATAGAGGCCATGGAATTTCACCCACTAATCCCTGCATCAAATCCATAGCTTCTGGCTGAGCTAGAGCATAACTTGTAGAAAGACATCCAATCTTATTCAGTGTCCAGGCTCATCCGAACAATAACCTTTCTTCCGACACTCCCAGTCCGGCTTCCATTTACTACCAGAAGGGGTGGTGGGTTTTTTAATGTGGTTTCTTGCTCATAGGAATTGGACCTGACAACCTCTTTTATTTTATGTTATTTATTCCATTTGGGTAGTTGGGGACTGTTGAATAACATATTCAAGTAATTTTTTGTGCTTTGCGATTGTCATATTGAAATGAACTTGTTTCTTGTAAAGGTAATTGTGCTGCATTTAGATGACACTTTTCACTGCTTTGTTTTTCCAAGTGTTTGAGACCAATGATTTATACAGCAGTGCTGGCATATGTACATAAGCAAAACAGCCTTCAGGCACTCACCATCTGTGTTTAACTGTAAAAAGTTATATAAATGCCAATTAATGCAAATATTGACAATTAATTGGATCTTTAATACCTGCTTGGACAATAACAAAAAACCTAACCATGCAGGCACATCATTAAAACTAACTTACAATTACACTTGTAAGTACACTCTGAGCAGGAGTGGCTTTTAAGGAATAATATCTCAGCTCCAACAGAACAGTGCGTCAAGGACTAAATTCTCATTTTTAGAAGTAACTGGCAGATATTCACCAACCTTAGCATGATTGTCTCTTTGGATATGATGTCCCTTCTGAAAATATGCAGTGGCCCTGGTAGCAGAATAGCCAGACTATCTAAAATGCTTCATGTTTGGAGGTTTGCACATTTCTGTCTGTCTATCTTCAATAACTTAAAGCAAAGTGATCTCCCAGGACCTTCCCCAATGGAGAGGAATGGTGGTTCAGTGGTTAAGACACTGACTGGATTGAGGAGGTCTGAGCTCAGTTAGACAAATCACTTAGTCCAGCAGGAGCTGAATCAGGCCCTTCATCTCTTTGTGCCTTAGTTCCTCACTTATAAAATGGGGAAAGTAAATCCAGGTGTTGTAAGGATACGTTAATTATGGTTTGTGAGCTGCTCACATACTTCTGTAATGGGTGCTATATAAGTAAGTAGCGAGTGAGTGCAACACTGGTAATATCAGTAGGTATGGGACCAGATCCTTCTATATTATTGTCCACTAAATTCTGGGGCCTTTCTGTAGACACTTCTACATAGAAAGATCAGGCTTCACTCCACTTCTAAAACAAACAGTCTGTGGTATTCTCAATTATGGAAGGGCGATCTTCCATAAAAACCTGAGCCTGAAAATGCAAAAGTAAGAGCATTACATAGTCTATCTGTGCAATAACATCACCTAAGGCATACATGCAATGAGACCTTGATTATCCAAATAATCATGGGAGACACTGAATAAAAAGTATGGATGATAATAAAATTCTGGATACTTTCAGAGATATTGGGCAACATGCCCATGTTTCAGATAACAAAGAGTTTCAAATAATTGAGATTACTGATAGGGAGAGTACTTAGGCAAGTTGCTTAAGTGCACATAGGTTCAATATCAGTGCTAAGATTCAAACTCAAAGTTCTTGCCTGCCAGTCATGTATCCAGAATACTAGACTATCCCTCTCTGCTTCAAAACTCTCTGACTAAAAATCTCACTCCCTATAAATATAGAGGCAGAAATGGAAGATGGGTCATGAGAAGCCAATCAGGATCCTTGGACCCCATTTAAAATCTTAATGTTAAAATAAAGAGTTTGAATTCAGTCTGTGCACCAACCAACAACTAGCCCAGAGCATGAAGCAGCAGATAAGCAGCATCTTTTCTGCTCTCTTCTGACAACAATAGCCACTGCCATGTTCTTCACCTATTGTGGAAAATGGAGCAGATACTTTGGTCGTGTTATATGGCATGCACTACAGCAATCCACTTGTAGAGTCAAACACTGCATGCATGCAAGCTACCATGAGAGAGAGTAAAAAGAACAAAAAAGAGACCAGAAGAGGCCTATCACGACTGACCGTGTACAGTACATACTCCCTAGAAACGTTTAACATTTTATTCATTCTAAAATGTGGAGAATGCTGAATTTACTAGTTTAATGATTTGCTTTTAATTTCAATCTAACTACCTTATAAAAGGAAATGAGAATTGATTTTTCTAGCAGGAATGGCTGGCAGAGCCTGACAGAAGCTATTTGCCATTTCATCTGAAATAATTATGTGAATTGTTTTGGTTTGCCACCCTTTCTGCCCTTTGTGTATTATTACATTACGGTTAAACCAACTGAAGTTCAGTAAACTAGACTCCTACAATATATTAAGTAGATCAGATCATAGTGCTGTTCTCTAACACTTGGGAACAATGCCCTTTAGACTGACTTGGAAAAGCTCACCAATTCCCAACTATTCACCCATTCAATAAAGGATGAAAAGCAATTCGGTTGTTTTATCTTGAGTCAGGGGAAAGCTCAAAATAAAAATATCCTCTTGATGTTTTCCTTGAAGATTTCTCTCATGTAATCGAAGTTACTCCCTCTTGAACCTGTGAGGCATTTTTAAAAATGGAGAGAGGACTCCCTTTACACTTGATACTGTTAATGACATTATTTACACTTGATACTGTTAATGACAAGGCCTGGTGTGGTGGCGCGTGCCTGTAATCCTAGCTGTTTGGGAGGCTGCGGTTGGCGAATCGCTCAGGAGTTCTATGCGCTATGTCAATCGGGTGTCCAGTGGGTAGTTGGAGGACTGGCTAGAACAACGCATCTGATGTGTTGTGATCGGTGCTCTCTCTGTGAGGGCTGATGGACCGATCAGTGACTGTTAATGACGTTCATCTTTGTGAAAGGACATGGGAAACAAATATACTGTTGCTATGCATTGTTAACATAGGAAACATTCAAACCCTTTTAGGAACTCCACATTGGCTCTATGCCCTGGGACAAGTCCCTACTGGGGTGAAACTCACATAACTGGCTATGGTGGCTTTAGGGTCATTTTGCCACAGCGGTCTCCATGACAACTGAGTTGCTACTCAAAAGCCATGTTTGAGAAAAATGACAGGTAAGGGTACAGGGGTTGGGCATTTATTTTACTTGAATACCCTTGGCAAAGGTGATTAAAAATTAGGATTTCACCTTTAAAATCAATCAGCCTGTTAAAAGTCCAATTAATGAAGCCAGATTGTACAAACAGCAAATAATCTTATTCTTTGTGAAAAATCAGCCAGGCTGAGAAAGGACTTCTATACACTCATTTTTAGCTTATACTAAGAACTATGCAGATGTGGCTCTATTTTCCTCAGCTGTTCAACAATTAATCTGTTTTGGAGAGAAAGAGCATGTACAGTGTGTCTTCCTGTTACCCCACATATTAATGAGATTTTTCTTTTGCAACATCTTGGTTGCAAAATATTAAAACACTAATTACTATAATTTGCATGCATCTCTTTTGAAGTCTGTATTTGATACGTCGTGATATCCAAGCAAAAGTTTTCAGTGTTATACATTAATAACTGTTTCATATTTTTGTGCTCAAGAAATCTGTGGATTAACAGTCACAGCAATAGGCTTATTTATGGGAATAAACCTTTTCATTACTATTAGTCAATGTTTCAGGGCAGGATGAAGAAGGTGAAGTGGTTCCATATATATGAATCCTGCTTTACTTAGAAACATGGGTTTGTTCTGCAGTGCCTTGCAAATTTTACCTGTAGAAGGCTGGTGCTAAGTTTTTCCTCCTAGGCAACAAATGCTCGAAAGAAGGAAATTTGGTTTAATATTCTATTGATTGCATAAAGACAGTTTCTATATGTTGTTACATTATTTATAGGAGAAAATGGGAATCATATAGAACCTCCCTGAATTTTTAGAGCGGTCAAACCTATATTTTGACAAGTAACAAAATTATCTTAGTTTAAAAGAGAATGGAAATGATGTTTTACACTCATGCAATATAGCCTTGCCTATTTATTGGATAGTAGAGGGGGTCTTTAATCTCTCAGACAAAAGCATAGGAAGATCCAATGGCTGGAGCTGAAGCTTGACAAATCCGAACTGTAAATAAACTACACATATTTAACACTCAAGATAACTAACTGTTGGAGCAGCTTACCAAGGGATGTGGTGGATTCTCCAAGAAAATATATTCTAGTTCAACCAAAAGTAATGGGCCGGATGTAGGAATCACTTGGAACAATTTTATAGCTTGTGCTATGCAGGATGTCAGACTAGATGATCGGATCGCAATGGTCCTTTCTCATATTGAAATCTATGAATTTATTTTAGTACCCCAAATTACCCAAAATCATGAAATTCTGAAATTCTTCAGTTTATTACTCTGCATTTTTTTCTGCTTTAGGTTACTGAAGTTGTTGCTTGGGCTTTTTGGACTTCCCAGCATGCAATGGACTAGTGACATCATTAGCACCACTACAACATGAGTCTACCTGTGAGGAAATGGTAAGTCAGCTTTTCTTCAATACTGAGCGGGTCTCTGTTTGTTTTATTTAATATTCTTATTTTGTATCCTGTAGGTATAGATCCACTCAATGTTGAAGAACAGCTGACTTATGTTTTTCTTTTAGGCAGACTAAACTCCCTCCTCCATCACTGATCAGCGGTGATACTAACATCCCCAGGTTATTGAATTTTGGAATGCCTGAGCATGAACAGGAAGTCAAGCAACCCCATGGCAGCAACTTGGATACTCAAAACAGAAAACAAACCCCACTAGCTAAACAACTGAAGAATTTAAGGAAATGTCTGACTATTTTTGAAGTTCTTTTGTCCAAAGTGGGAATTTGTGCATTCAAGATGGTAAGTGATGAATTTGTCTATTTTTAAAACGTTTAGAAATAGATAGTTTTATCATGTATGCTAGAATCGTAAAGCATGTAAGGAACTAATAAATAAGCATAATTGTCAGCAAGAACTTACCTATGGAAGAGCACAACACACATTGGCACAATATAAGATACAATATTGTAGCATAATCACCCAGCTGATTACACTGGTCTACAATTTTTGAGAAGTCGTCTGCTTCAGAGATAAAATGTGCTATTTAGTATGTATTTTGATGTGCTGAATTCAAATATGACAATTAAAACAACTGATTGGCTACTGTTTCAAAGATATTTAAGTTTTTACATTTTATGGCTATGTATTGTGGCAAATTGCCGGCACTACTGTGATGGGTCCCTCACTTTCTCTTCTTGTGGGGGGGGTTTCAGGGTGCCATTTCTTGCCCCTGAACTGGGGTAACAGCTATCCTACTAGTATCCCAGGGAAGGGGAGTGGAGAGGGAGGGACCCAGGCCCGCCCTCTACTCTGGGTCCCAGCCCAGGGGCCCTATGATAGTAGGTGAACCACTTGTACCAGTGATTCTTTCCCCTGGGCTACTTCCCTCTCCTGACCTTCAGCTTGTGGGGCTTCCTGCCTTGCCTCTGCACAAGCCAGGTGTCCCTTTACCTAGGATCTTGGTCTTCTTAGCCCGCTGCAGCACTTCTCAAAACTCTCCTCCACTTTCCTTCGAACTGCTCTTTGTTCCACCACCAATCCACTCTGCTTCACTCCTCCAAACTGCTCTCTGCTCCACCACCAAACCACTCTGTTCCAGCTCCTCCTCACTCTGCTCCAGCTCCTCCTCTGGCTGATTGAAGCAGGGGGATTTTATCAGGTGACTGGCTTCAGGTGCTCTAATTGGTTTCAGGTGCTTTTAATTAGTCTACAGGGAATAAGGCTTCTCCTCATCCTAGATCACTCTCCTGCTGCCTTCTGGCCATGCTGTATCACAGTATATTGTGTAGATAGTAGAGTTTTAATCATAAATTGTAAACCTAGGTCTTTTCATGTGTTTATGGTTGTTTTACATGATACTATTTCACCAGTCCTGTTTATGTAACACTTTAAAAATCAGCAAAGGGGTTATAGAAATAAAATTTATTATGAAACAAAAGGCATAAAACTATTATGTACATAGTTTAGTCCTATTCAGTGTCTACTCGGCGCTTCTTGGCTTGTCTCTTGTATTCATTAAATGGAGCATCTCTTGTCACTGTCCAGCAATAGTCTGCAAGCATTGAAGGGCTCCATTTGCCCTGATAGCGTTTCTCCATTGTTGCAATGTCCTGGTGAAATCGCTCGCCGTGCTCGTCGCTCACTGCTCCGCAGTTCGGTGGAAAAAAATCTAGATGAGAGTGCAAAAAATGTATCTTTAGTGACATGTTGCAACCAAGGCTTTTGTATGCCTTGAGGAGGTTTTCCACAAACAACCTGTAGTTGTCTGCCTTGTTGTTTCTGAGAAAATTGATTGCCACTAACTGGAAGGCTTTTCATGCCTTTTTTTCCTTGCCACGCAGTGCATGGTCAAATGCATCATCTCGAAGAAGTTCACGAATCTCAGGACCAACAAAGACACCTTCCTTTATCTTAGCTTCACTTAACCTTGGAAATTTTCCACGGAGGTACTTGAAAGCTGCTTGTGTTTTGTCAATGGCCTTGACAAAGTTCTTCATCAGACCCAGCTTGATGTGTAAGGGTGGTAACAAAATCTTCCTTGATTCAACAAGTGGTGGATGCTGAACACTTTTCCTCCCAGGCTCCAATGACGGTCGGAGTGGCCAATCTTTCTTGATGTAGTGGGAATCTCTTGCACGACTATCCCATTTGCAGAGAAAACAGCAGTACTTTGTGTATCCAGTCTGCAGACCAAGGAAGAGAGCAACAACCTTCAAATCGCCACAAAGCTGCCACTGATGTTGGTCATAGTTTATGCACCTCAAAAGTTGTTTCATGTTGTCATAGGTTTCCTTCATATGGACTGCATGACCAACTGGAATTGATGGCCAAACATTGCCATTCTGCAGTAAAACAGCTTTAAGACTCGTCTTCAATGACTCAATGAACAGTCTCCACTCATCTGGATCGTGAACGATGTTGAGGGCTGCCATCACACCATCAATGTTGTTCCAGGCTACAAGATCACCTTCCATGAAGAAGAATGGGACAAGATCCTTTTGATGGTCACGGAACATGGAAACCCTAACATCACCTGCCAGGAGATTCCACTGCTGTAGTCTGGAGCCCAAAAGCTCTGCCTTACTCTTGGGTAGTTCCAAATCCCTGACAAGGTCATTCAGTTCACCTTGTGTTATGAGGTGTAGTTCAGAGGAGGAGGATGGGAGAAAATGTGGGTCCTGTGACATTGATGGTTCAGGACCAGAAGTTTCATCCTCTTCCTCTTCCTCGTCTGACTCAAGTGAGAATGATTCTGGTGCATCAGGAACCGGCAGTCCTTCTCCGTGGGGTACTGGGCGTATAGCTGATGGACTGTTTGGATAATGCACAGTCCACTTTTTCTTCTTTGACACACCTTTCCCAACTGGAGGCACCATGCAGAAGTAACAATTGCTGGGATGATCTGTTGGCTCTCTCCAAATCATTGGCACTGCAAAAGGCATAGATTTCCTTTTCCTGTTCAACCACTGGCGAAGATTTGTTGCACAAGTGTTGCAGCAGATGTGTGGGGCCCACCTCTTGTCCTGATCTCCAATTTTGCAGCCAAAAGAAAGGTGATAGGCTTTCTTAACCATAGTGGTTATACTGCGCTTTTGTGATGCAAAAGTCACTTCACCACAAACATAGCAGAAGTTATCTGCACTGTTCACACAAGTACGAGGCATCTCTGCTCACTTTGGCTAAACAGAAATGTGTCCCTTTGCAAAATCAAACACTGACAAATAAGAGAGCACGACACTGTATGATTTCTAGAGCTGATCTAGGGCAATTTGTTCAGCAGAGTGATGTAAGCTTCGTTATGATTGCATCATCCATGACTTCTAGGAATAACATGATGCAATTCATATCATGCATGACGCAATACCAGCTTCAGATTGCATCATTCATTGTTTTGCCTAAAAAGCAAGTACTGTCCAAACCCAGTCATAGATTTATTCATAGAGCCAGTCAAAGATGTATTTTAGTCATTTCTGGTTTAAATTGAGATCCCTTCCCTTTATAACTCACTTATCCTCCGCCATTCCCCAGTCACGGGTCGTATATACTGACCCAATAGCATCTCTTGAAAACTAGAGCCAATCAACAATTTTAAGCATCATTTTCATTCTCAGTGACCCAGAATTAGTAAAGTTTGACTACATTCATTTCAGAAGCATTTTGGCTGTAGAGCAGTGTTACTAATACTAAACTAAGTTACTGTTTTATCTTTATATTCTTGTGGAGAATAATTGTAATACACTCTAATCAAAATTCCAAACATTAAGATTCAACGCACCTTAAAATATAAGTACCTCCACACTAGTTTAAATATTGCACCTCTAAAAATCAAGCCACTGCTTTAGGTGCCTTAATATGAATTTAAGTATATTCTGTATGGGCCTGATCAAAAGGCCACTAAATTCAGAAGGAGTCTTTCTATTGCCTTTAGTGGGCTTTGAATCAGGCACTATATCCTGTACAATATATAATGTTATACAAACTGGAATTTTTACACCAACCCACATTCAATACACACAGAGCATGTCAACACTCCCAGCTTGAGGAGACATACCTGTGCTAGCTCTGACTGAGCTAGTGTGCTAAAAATAGAATGTAGCTGCAACTAGCTGCCCTGAGTACATACCCATCTGAGAGGCGAGACATACTCTGGGCGAGTAGCTCCTCCCACCGCCCCCATGGGGTACACTCTTTATAATGCACTAGCTTGATGAGAGCATGTCTCCTTGAACTAGGAATTACACCTCCAGCTTGAAGTGTAGTCATGCCCTCAGAGAGTCTTGTACATACTGTGCCAGCAGGTTTCAGTCTCTGGAGACTGAAGTATGGTCACAGGATTACTGTGCCAACACGATTATTGTAGATGCTGCTGTTTTTGTAAGTAGCAGCACCTTTCACCAAAACCGTGGTGATCTTTTTTCCCTTCCTATCATTTCCCCACCCCCTTTTTTGGACTTCTCTTGAGGATGGCAGGTTGGGACAGGTGCAGGAAGAGGGAGAGTGGAACTTTGGGTCAGATTTTTAAAGGTATGTATGCACCTAAAGATGTAACTAGGTGCTTAGGCACCTCCTCAATGTGTTTGAAAATCCCATTAGGCACCTAGCTGCCTCTTTGGGTGCCTAATACCTTTAAAATTGCTGTTTTATATCTGTTCCAGAGACATGACCCTACAGCTTTGAGGGGGTTGAATTTGGAAGCCTCATGTAAATTAGCTCTTTACCTGAATTGGCAATCTAGGGATCATACTCCTCCTTGCCCTGCATAGTATTGCCAGTTGATCTCTGCAGGGGTGAATTCTTCCTAGCCACTTTTGCTCTCACCGAAGCAAGCATGTAAATTGCACTTCCTTGTGCCTAAGAGGGAGGGATGCAGTAAGCCCATAAAGTAAAATTTGCAAGCATTAGTTCTGCAGTATACTGGCAAGGAAATGGGCTGCTTATCTGCTGCCACACCATTACAATCGCAGTAACAATAACTATTGTATCTGTCAGCTTGAAACTTGTTTCTCTTGTTCTGGCTGTCCAAATTTCTGGTTTAAAGTTACACAACACTACTGGCTTGTGCAACCCCCGCTCCATTCTGGCTTCCTCTTTTGGAAGTGGAAACACAGTGCATACTTCCTTGGATACTTTTATCCTTTCCTGACCTAGGTCCTGATTCAGCAAAACACTTAAGCATGTATTTAACCTTAAGCTCAGGAGTAGTCAGAAGTAGGAGTAAGACTACACCTGTGCTTAAAGTTATGCATGGGCTGAAGTGCTTTGCAGGATCAGGATTCTGGCGTGTATCTGAATATTTCAAATACTACAAATATATGTGTGACTTTCTGTATCTTGAGTTACCTTTCTCTGTCTTCTTGCTACAAGTCAGAATTGCCAAAGATTGCTGCCATAATGTTTTTGTGTGGAATTTTAAGTGTACAGAATTGTAAGAATCAGGAAATTCAAGCAAAGATTAAAATTAAAAATCTAATTTACAAATGAGATTCAGAAATTGTAGAACCCCAAAAATTTCACAGCAAAAAAAAATTCTGGAGGATCCATAAACCACGCAAAGCAAATTTGAAAAAAGTGTGTGTATGAAATGCTACTTAAAAATACCATCATATCTATCCACAAGAATCTAACTTGTGGATTACTGCAACCAACTTTCTCTATCTGCCAGACTCAGTGTGCACAGAGGAAGTGTTAAGAAGACTGTGTGTTGTTACTTACATTTTTGTTACATACATTTCTAGTTGCTCAGATGCAAACGTACTGAAGTGAAAAGGTTTGATTCTCCACTCACACAAATGGTGGAGTCAGGTAGGCTGTGGAGTTACACTGAAGTCAATGTAGTTCCTTCAGTTTATGACTGGCACAAGTGAGATCAGAATAAAGTCTGATATGTTTGCATACATCCAACTGAGCACACAATTTGGTCCTATAACTGTGTACATAGCTAAAAACATTTTTAGCATTTATTTTAGTTTAATATGCTGTCCATTTTCACTACTGTTAATATATTGGTGAATCATGATAATGTGAAATTATAGTTAAAATATAGAGGGGTATAAATTCACGCGGCAGAATATACCAGTTGTAGCAATTCTCCACTGGCAGGAGACAGACTTGTTGACCTAATACTGTAGGTGTTTTTCATCTCTGACTTATATGGTTCTATTTTATTATTACTGTGGTTTTAGGTTAAGATCAGATTGTTATCCTTGCCATGTCATTTAACTGTAGTTACACAGAAGTAAACAGTCCTGAGGGACTCTCTTTCTACATTATCATCCTATATTTTAAGACACGCAACACTAAGCAGCTCTGAATGTAGCAGTGACCCCTTTACAGCTTTGAAAATGAAAAAGCTTTCAAAGCAGGGTTTAAAAAAAGTACCCAGCTGAAATGAAAATCGGTAAGAACAGCTAGTCTACTCAGTGCATCTTGTACCTCTTCACACAATTTTCCCTCATGGGGCTGAGATAAAAAAAAGAGTGTATCTTAGTTGTGTATAATTAATGTCAAGGAACTGTGATCCTACAATGACACAAACTATATTACTGCAAGCAAACGATAAAAAGAAATCATGATTGCTCAGCACTTTATACTAGAGAATGATGGGGAAAGTCACTTTAAATTAATGGTTTTAAGGCCTTGATGTTGCCCTGCCACATTTCATAAATCTTTTCTGAGCTATATCTCCTGTGAAAAGGGGACTTCACAGTCACTTAGGGAATACCAAACAGTAAATTTTTCAGGAGGAAACTGTTCTTTACATTTTGCTTCAGAAAGCATCCTATGGACGGAAAGAAGCATTCAGCATTTAGTGTGATGTTTATGTTCTACTGACTGCAGAAAGGTTTCATCCTTCTCAAACAAGATACTTCTCTTCTAAATAATATTCTGCCTCCTAGACCTGTATAATAAAAAATTGACTCCCTCTGCCCCCAATTAGTTGTGTTTAAACTTTACAGAAGATAACTATTCAAAGGATCATTCCACCTCTACACGGTGGAGTTCACCTCTAGGCATCACCAGGCCTACGTGCTGTTTAAGTGAGACTTTATATTGCCTAGGCCTTGTGATTGCACGCTGCACAAGGGTGACTTTCACCATATAGACGGGTCAGAATGGCTGCATATCTTGTAAAATATCAGTCACTTGATGTGAACCCAGTGTCAGACAGCACAACTCAATCACTTCTAAATATTTGGGAACACAGTGGGGTTGGGAAATACCAATGTGCAAGTGCCATAGAGGCTTGGTGTTTTGGTAGCAACAGCATGTTTCCTGCTAACATTCCTCAAGATACTCAGTACTTCCCCCTCAAAACCTCTTGTGGATCTTCAATCCAGGAGAACTGGTGTCATATGTACTAAAGCATCTCTAATAAACAGCTGTAACCTCACATACACATTCTTTTCAGAGGGCTATATAAAGGAACAGTGCAAGTCTGCAGGTTAATAGATTTATTTCACATTGACAAACTCATTTAGCATAAAGTGAAAAAGGAATAGGTAGATGACCTACCTTAACACATCCAACAGCTACTTATGCTCCCGCTAGTACCACATCTCATGCGCAAAATGCTTTTCTTACCTCCACATTCTCTGCTACTGAGCACTAAAAACACTTGAGTGATAGAACAAGGGACTCCCTTATGACTATCATTTGCTAAAAACAATCCCTTATGACTCCCTCAGGACTGCTTCAAAATCATTCCCAGTGTGATATGTACAGAACCACTAATGCATTTTGTTACTGAAAACCTCCACTTCTTGACAATAGAATCCTGAAAGGGACTCCTACAGGAAACTTAAATATGAAATGAAATCCTATGATCCTTCCACAAACTAAGCCATAAGTGTCACAGTTTTGGGCCACTGCATCTATACTCCACCTTCTGTGGTCCAGCAAGGGCACCCACTTGAGGCTCTCTGCTCCTCTGCTGTCATGTCTCTCTCCCTCCTGAACAGAATATTTCCAGACTGCACAGCTCCCTGCCTGTACTGTGACCTTCCCAGCAAAGTCAGGGGAAGTCAGGACCTTTACTTTTGTCCTCAGCGATGGTAAACAGTGCAATTGTTACAATTAAATTACCATACAGCTCTTTCCAAGCAAGCACATTTATTCTTAAGGTAAGAGAATTACAGAGGAAAACATATTAAGAACAATAAAAGAATGTACGTGCATGCTAATAAGCTTATCAGAGATTAACCCTTCATTCTGACAAGGGCTGTGGTTGGTGATTAGTCTTTCAACGCTCACACATGGGTTCTTCCTATAGTCACAAGTTCATCACAGTTTCAGCTCAGAACAAGCATGTTCATGAGTAAGTCAGTTACTCCTTTGTACACTTTGTCCTTGAATAAGTAAAACAAGTGATCAGCAGAAAAAGGTTCCCCCTCCCCACCCAGGGCACATGACTGTTCATGGTTGATTCTTTTCAGTATTCACAGCTGTGACTATATTTACTGGAGTTCCTTGCTAGCAGCTCCCCCTCTGGCTAACATGGAACTCCTGCAACAGCAACCATGAAGCTGCTTGCAGGATTTGTCTCCACCCTGACTCTGCACCTGCTCTGCTGTGACCTCCCCCATCTAATGCAGGATTCAAACTCACCATCATGCCAGTCTTTGCTGGTAATTCTCTCTGTCCAATAAACCCTGTTAGGAGCACAACTCACAAGGCACTTCCTCATTACCCCTTATTTTATCCTGCAGTTCTATGCTTGAACCAGGTACAGCTGGTAATTTAAACCCTGTGACTCTATTAATTTTTACACGTAACTACTCAACTACATGCAGTGGGTCACTGGATAGTAAAAATTTGTTGGGTTATTTCACTGTCTCTGCCAAACAGAAATGCCAGAAAGCCCAACTAAGTTGTTTTTAAAATGCTGTCTAAAAAACAGATCTTCTCTCAAGTCCCCAAGAAGCAAAAGCAATTTCAGGAAAAAACCAAGATAAACAACAAGAAAAAATATGAAAGCAAACAGCAAGACCTAGTTGTGTATTCTCTGGAAACACCGAGTGTTAATCAGCGATTACAGCAAGGAAGAGAGTGGAGGAAGCAGGGAAAAGGGTGTACTAAGAAGGTGACATTTGTGATTGTGAATGGTACAATGATTACGATATATCCTCTTTCTGTAAAGGATAACATGTATCAGGCTGAAATCTTGGAAATACCATCTGTGAGTGATGCCTGAAAGGGAACAGTTTTGCTATTTCTTAATAGAGAATTTATTTCCATTATTGGACAATGCACAGGCTCAACACACAACTCAAACTGTTGGTTGGATGGATAGTTGGGTTGCAGATCAAGTACTTATATGCCCCTCATCACCATAGTACCTGAACACTTGCACTGCATATACTGTCCAATTGAATATTACCGAGATGAAACAGACAATTGGTCCTAGAGGTTTAATTTATAAAACTAAAATTGGTGTATTTTTTTTCCATGTAACTTGGGGAGATTGTAGCAGGCAGATGAGATGACATTTCAAGCCTCTTTATGTCAAACAACTTTCTGTGTACACAGAAGAAATATAATGAACATAAATTTTGAATTCAGGATAGGATATCTTGTGTGTGTTACACTGAAATGTCTTCCTGATCTGCACATAAGGAACTGAACAGATGGCTCTCATATGGAAATCCAAGGTATACCTTTTTTTCTGGTGCAGAACATTGAGGTGTACAGCTTCATTAGGTTCAAAGTTTCACCCATACCCTGCCATTAGATTTTTATGCAGAGCTACTATTGGTTTCAAATAAATTCCATACTGCAAAACAATGGCTGGATATTGTCCCAGGTTTTCCAGTTCCCTTCTGTAGTAGTATCCTTCTACTTTCCAGTTACAAGTTTTCTCTACTGGCATGTCGGTCTACTGAGCTTTAGATAAATTAAGTTTTTGTTAAAACAAAAATCCTATATTGCCTCACTGGTACTGGTTCTTTAAAATTTTTTTCCTTATCTTTGCTTGATAGGGCACAGATCCCCATATATCTGCAATATGAAACTTGCTTGCTACTAATTACATTTGCTATATAGTATCACATTAATTTTCGAATATGTTCTATTACAAAAGCTTCTTTAGTTGCCAGTGATGAAGATTCTTGGGCAGTCTTAGTCATCTACTTATTCGTACAGTTTTACTTATAACAAAATTACATGTGGTCAGGTTTTTAAAATGTTTAAACAGCAAGGTGCATTTACTTTGCTTTATATAAGAAACTGATGAACGTGCAAGAGAAGGTTAATGCAATGGGCAAAATTAATCAATTTCAAGTTTCAAGTAATAGCCTTAATAGTTGGGCAAATCACATCAAAGGTTTCGGTTAGATGAGTGCTCAGGCTAATTTGACAGTGTCTGCCATTAAGAAACAATTACTGGCTTTAAAGTGGCACTTCTCTTTATCTTCCCTTTTAAGACAAATGAAGGCAAAATAAAAAGCAGCATGGAGGAGGAAATGTTGCAGCTAACAATAAATTGCTAGGCACATGACTCACGTTCATTTCACTTGCATAGCTTCATAGAGCAATAAAATGCAAGAACTACAACCTTACCTTGCAGCATTTTGTATTATGTAAGTAAAACGTATATGCTATACATGTGATTTAGAGGGGATGCTACTAGATGTGTGTGTCTTAGAGTGGTGGTTCTCAAACATATTTGATCAGGCCCCCTCTTCTTTGTGTCTATAGCTGATTGCATCCCCCCCTTCCCAGTTATATATACCGCACCCAGCTCTGAAGGCAGAGAGGAGAGTAGCGGCTGCTGGCTGGGCACCCAGCTCTGAAGGCAGGGACTTGCCAGCAGCAGTGCAGAAGTAAGGGAGGCAATATGAAAAATGATATTTGTCATCACTTTTCACAGGAAACTTACTGTCCCATTGCCACCCTTGGTGTTTCTGCACTGCTGCTGCCACTCTGGGGCTGACAGCTGGAGTCCCACTGCCTCCAGGTGAGGGATTGGGCATGGAGGAAGGAGAGCCTGAGCCCGGGTGGTGGGGCTTCAGCCGACCCCTCTTTATTCCCACCTCCTGGATGTGTGTGGCCCTTCTGCATGAGCCCCAGGGCTGACAGCCAGAACTCCTCAAAAAAAAACCCCACAGCTCGCACCACCCTTGACACATTCCCATGCCTCCCTTGGGAGACCTGCCCCTTAGTTTGAGAACCGCTGTCTTAGAGCAATTTTCAGTGCACTACTTCAACATTATCAGCTAAATGCATTGCTGTCAGGCTATGGGTTCCTGGCAGGGGAAAGTCAGTCTGGAGCAGGATGCAACAGTGCCAGCTTCCCACAATCCTGGCTCCCCCAGGAAGTCTGAAACTGGCTGGCACATAGAGTCATAGAAATGTAGGGCAGGGAAACGTGGGAGGGTGCCGGACGTGGACATCCAGGAGCTGGGCTGATTCCAGAATGAGTGGGGTGAGATGGAGAGAGAGAGAATGAACAAACATAGGGTCCACTCTTGCACTGAGAATCATGCAGGGCAGGGCACAACCCACATACAGGATTGGGGTCTGAGTTCTAAAGCTCTTTGCTTTTGACTCTCTGAACCCTAGCCTTGATTTTACCACCAACATAGGTTTTGTTTGGGGTTGGTGGGGTTGGTTTTTTTGGCATTGAATATAATATAGGCAGCAACATCAGTGCACATATTTCAAGGTATCAAAACTAGCAAACCTTCACTCAAATGATAAACATCCTGCTATTTCTGTGGAACTAGACTCATTAAACTGTCCTTCTGCTGTTGTAAATTCTTTACTTCAAACCAACAAAGTCTAAATATTTTATTCAAAATCTAAAAGTCTAAATTCAGTTTGTTAACCTTTTCTGCACTGTATTACATCAGATTGCTTCCTCAGGGCATCCGGTAAATGTGTTCGCATTTAGGGCAGATATTCAAAAGTGCTTGCAGCAGCAGGTTTGATTTCAGACGTGGTTTTTCCCCATAGGATCCACACATTTGGATGGACATTCATAGTATATGCATGCTCTGGCACTAGTAAAGAGCCAAATGTTCTTCTAAATGGATTTAACTTAATGTACACCGTGTATCCAAACTATTGCCTATTTTTCTCTTGAGGTGTTCCATAATTTAGATGACGAGTCATTGACATTCTTCCGAAGGCTTTGCAAGTTGCTTCATTCTCATTATTGTAACTTGTTTTGTTATCAGAATTGTTCTTTCCCACAATACTAACTTGCAGTCTTTACAAGTCTGAAATGTATAACTGCTCATTAGGAACCTAGACAAGGCAAGGAGGGGAGGAACAAGAAAACAAGCAAAACTACTGATCATCAAAGCATAGAATCAAGTAGCACGCAAAACAGATGAATCAGGATGAAATCAAAATAACACAAGACACAGATCAAAGCTGACCCGGAAACTACAATACCATGCATAATAGTATCTTTTTTGTTGGTTGATATTTTCTAAGACAAGGGAGATGTTGTTTACAATTCTCATTACCAAAGAATGGCATTGGATACCACTGTTAGTAATTCAAACACCATACCCAACTGAAAAGAGTAAATAGGTGGCACCATGTGCATAGTATGTGTACAGAATAAATACTTTATTACAACCACCACAGAAATAATGTATTATCTGCACAAAATGCTCAGCAAGGTGTGAACATCTTAAACTAAGCAGATAAAGTTCAAACAGTGGAATGTGTAGGTTTCATTTTGAAAGTGGTGGTAGTAACTCTATAGTTAAGGTACTTTTCTCTGGAAGTAGGATTAAAGTCCCTTTCACAATTCAGTGATTAAATTTAGTGTCTGAATTTACTACAATTAATTATCAGAATATAGTTTAGATTTTCCATGACATCATCTGGATAAATTAGTTCCTAACATTTCAAATAACATTTAAAAATCAGTTTTGAAACTTTGGTCCTCACAGTCATACTTTTCTTTCTCAAAAAAAAAAGAAAAGAAAAGAAAAGAAAAGGACAAGTCACTAAAACTCTAAACTTCACCATATTTCCATCCTCACAATCTCTCAGACATAGGCCAGCTCTCCAATGTTTCAATTTACCACAAAAAGAATTATTCCCCTTGTTCATTACAAACTAATTTAGCTCTGCAAAGAAAAGCTGATAGATAGCCGAGAAGTGCCAGCTCCTTCCATTTTCTTAAGCTGTCTGCCTGGCTCACTATGCTGTCCACCCTCACTCACTGCTCTAGTCCTCACCCTACCTACCTTTGCTACCTGACAGTCTTTGGGAGTTTTAAGTCCTGGTCTGATGGATGAGGTAAGATTAAATCAGATTGGGATCCCACTCTGGTGAACCATTTACCAGATGGAAAATATGCCTCCATTACAGACCTGGAAGCTGTGCTTCTTAGACAAATTTGCCTGCAAATCTTCACTTCTCTTTGACCCTCCTACCATGCCCTAGGCCCATCAGCAACAGAGGTCTCTGAGGAGAGCTGCAGCCAAAGTAGTCTGTGAAGTAGATCTCACCGTTTTACTATCAAGACAGCTTCTCTGTCTGGAAAACTGCCGAAGATTTGCCAAAGTAAGGTCCTGATCTCCCAATAGACTGGGGTTGGGGCTTGGATGTCAGAGGAGCTAGGCTGAATGGTAGTCAAAAGCTGGATCATGAGAAGGTTTCAGCACAGTAGGGTGACCAGATAGCAAGCGTGAAAAATCAGGATGAGGCAGAGGGTAACAGGTGCTATATATGAAAAAATCTTGAATATTGGGACTGTCCCTATAAAATCGGGACATCTGGTCACCCTACAGCACACATCAAACTAGGGGACACAGTGGACTATCAAATAAGCTGCTAGTACAATGCTGGTACAATGATTCTTAGCTATATAAACAGAATATTAAATGGGAGGAGGGAATTAGTGTTACTGCTATGTAAGGCATGGGTGAGATCATTACTGGAATACTGTGTCTGGCAAGATCTGGCATCCCTCCTTTAAAAAGAATGCTGAAACATGGGAGAGCATTCCGAGAAGAGTCCCAAGAACCATCTGAGGAGCCCAATGAACTGAGAGGATCAAAGAGATGAATAAGAGGTGACTTGCTCATTGTCTATAAGCACCTGCATTATGAGAAGATATGATACTAGAGGGCTCTTTTACCCAGTAGGCAAAAACATAACAAGATCCAAAGGCTGGAAAGTGAAGCTAGATTATTTCAAATTGGAAATAAAACACATATTTCTATCAGTGAGAATAATTAACCATTGGAATGGTGTCCTTAACCTCTGTTTGCCAACAGGGGATGGACCACTTGATGATTACCTGTTCTGTTCATTCCCTCTGGGGCACCTGGCACTGTTCACTGTTGGAAGACAGGATACCAGGATAGATGGACCTTTGGTCTGACCCAGTAGGGCCATTCTTATGTTCTTATGTATGAACAGGCTGCCTAGCGGTGAAATGGATTCACCATAACTCATGATTCTTAAATCATGATTCTAAGTCATTCTAAAAGATGGGCTCCAGTTCAACCAGTTGTAGTTGGACTTGGTGTGGATGGTGTTCTATGGCCTGTATTATGTAACAGGTCAGACTAGATGATCCTAATTGTCCCCTTCTTGCCTTAAAAGCTGCGAAAGGTCAGGGTTATGCAATGCAATAATACACTTGCCCATTCATGTCTTCTATCTGAGCATATGCTTTGACAATAACTAACTATAAAGGGACATATTGTTAAAACCCACAGCACAGCCAACAAAAGAAACTGGTTTATCTCACAGAGTACCGGACAATTGCTCCCTTCAAAGGCCTTGGGCATCTGTGGACCATCGAAGCTTCCGCAACTGAAGAAGGCCACTTCCATACTGCTCTCCAGAACTTCTCTCTTCCATAGCAGCAGAGCTTCTTGGATAGCTAGGCGTCTTCTCCTACCTAAAACAGATCTGTGCTATACCCCTTTGCATGGGGAGTTAATGCAACCAGAATAAACTCTCACTGGTTTGGGCCTGGAGATATTTAACACTAGACCCAACATCATATTAGAAATGTATTATTAGAAATAATAATAATTATTATAGGAAACATCACTGCACTGACAGGGGGATGGACATGATCTTATACAGCAGGGATTTTCTAGGTCTTATTTCGATTATTCTTTTGACTGTTTTTCTTTAACAAAAGTATCACATCAGGGTCATTTACATAAAGAAGTCTGAAGTGCCAACATTGTTCTGAATTCTCAGCTTTAATTGTGTAACTTAGTGCAGGTTTTTAAAAGTAGCATAGTGTGCAGTAAGAAATATTATAACACTAAAATGTACCTTTATCATTTAGCTAAACACAGCAGTTCATAAATATTAAAGCTATGTTCTTCACATATCTACTGGCTTTTGATGAACAGAGAAAGCTGGTGTCTGTTTACAGTATGTTTAGAAGGTCAATAATTATCACTAGAAGTTGTAATTAAAACCCAAGTCTCGATAAACAATGGATAGGAGTGCTAGATTTGGTTGACAATGCAAGAGGAAAAATATCTCCTAACTGTCAATTTGAAGAATTTGGCTCATTATTCTTTACTGGAGGAAAGGAAAACTGACGAATCAACTTACCACAGCTCACCCTTTCAAATGCATCGACCTGAAATGTCAATTACATATTTTGCATTGTTGTAAAGTGAACAAGGAGATAGTCAATGAAACTGAAATGTACTAAACTTATAACCAGCAAAAGGAAATACTACTTTATGCATGGTGTAGCCAACCTGTAGACTTCACTACCATTGAGAGAAATACTGATTGATTTAAAAAAGGACTGGATCATTTTGTGATGATTAACAATATATGCAGCCATACAAGCAAACATAATCATATAGGTTATCAAACCTCTGTCTTAGGAATTTAAGCCTGTGAATGGGAGAAAATGCCTTTTTAACATTCACAATGTTCCATAGTCAGCTAGTTATTTAAACCATCAACCACATGTTTGCTGCCACAGTTAGAAAAATGCTAGATGAATTAATGGCCTGATTCACCAAAACTCATTTCTTTCTTTGGTTGTATGAGGTCACTGTGTAATACATTTCCTCCCATTGCCTCCTCTTCAGATGTTAAGTGCACTCTATTTTAATCTTGCCTTTTTTCAGACCCTTAATACAAATCTTACCATGTTGGTGTGAGAACCTTCTCCTTTGCAGCTCCTGGATGCTATTAGGAATACTGGTCAGCAGTTAATGCTGCATTAATTATTCCAGGTGCTTCTAAATTGGGGCATTCCCATCGTTTGAAGCAATGGTCAGCAGGGGAGTCAGTGATAGTGATAGTGCAATTGTGATGCCAGGGAACACATGAGAGAGTAGCAGGGTACCCTAGAGCCAACACCCAGTCAGAGAGCCTTTGTTCAGATGGCTCTTTGGGATCACTGGGGATCCGTGGGGCTTAATAAACCATCTATTAAGTTTGTTATTCACTACAGGCTAGACAACGTGCCCTGTCAGGGAGAACACATAGCTGCATTGCTCAAGGAGTATACCAGAGGACAATTATGACTGAAAAAGGCAGATTTGAGTCAACCAAAACATTCTGCAAATTTGTGTCAAATTCACCAGCTTGTTTTTGTAAAAAAAACACAGCTTGGAAAAAAATCAAAATATTTTGATTTGAGACAACTTTTCATTTCAAATGTTTTTCTCAATTTTATTTTAAAAAATCTTTAAAAAAACTTTAAAAACTAAATATTTTT
The DNA here is from genome assembly GCA_033296515.1 of Macrochelys suwanniensis. Lineage (NCBI taxonomy): Eukaryota > Metazoa > Chordata > Testudines > Chelydridae > Macrochelys > Macrochelys suwanniensis. The sequence continues at coordinate 42,374,419 of CM065776.1, forward strand.
CAACATCAAATCAAATCAAATCTTTGGTTTGCCTAAAAATTAAAAAAAAATGTTTAATTTTCTTTTGTTTGGCTAGTGAACCAAGAAAATGAGTTATCAAGACAACTCCAGTTATGACTCAGTCACAATTCCTCCAGTCCTCCCCTCTTGGTCTCGTAGGGGAAGCAAATGATTTAACCCCTTTTCAAGGAGCAGCTTTCTCCCCCTGGTGTGCCTGGCTGGTGAATGGCAGGGATTGCATGGGTGGGATGAATGGGGGCTCTTTTCACTCTCCACGCTCACTTGGTGGGTGGGTGTATCAGGCAAATACCCACTGTTCTCCTGTGGACTGAGTCAAAATTCGAGGAGGAGAAAACAAGGGAATAAATGTGGCTTTCTATTTAGGCCTATGACAGTCTAGCTCTGTGTTTCTATAAACTGTACTATTCACCATTTGCTCTTTGTTATTCCCCTGTATAGAACATTTAACTCAGCTAATCAGGGGTCAGAAACAGTACACATGACTTCAGTAACCAATCACAAATAATAACAAATAATGAATAGCTGAAGCCGTTTGTGGCAATCTGGAATTTGAAAAATATTCATCCAAACTATTTGAAGAATACTTACAAATAAACATATTTAAAGAAAATCAGGATTGGTTTATGAATGACTCACTAACCATAAAATGAGGCTAAATTCATAACAAATATTATTCCTATGGAGAGATGGTCAAAATCTTTCCACTGGAACTTTTCGGCCACAAGTGTTCAAACTGAAATGTTATGCGGGAATGTGGTGACTTCAATGAAATTCCATCAGATTCCTGCCTCGTTTCCTGCCAGTTTGCCCACTTGACTCCTCAGCTTTCCAAGGCTTTCCAATGCCATGGCAGCCCACCAGGCAAACTGCCTCTGAGCAGGGGCTTCAAAGGCTTCCGGGGTCCCCGGCTGTTGGGGTAGCGCTGGGTCTCCCAGGGCTTGCAGGCACCCTGAGCTGTCCTGCTCCCTGCCTGCTGGGCTGCCAGTGCTCTGGGCAACTCGAGGAGCTTGGAATCATTTAGAAAAGGTTGAAATGAAATGTCATTTTGACTGTTTTAAGATGGAAACTGGAATTCCTGTTCTGTGTGAAATTTCAAAAATTCATGTATCATTTTTGGAACAATTTTGTTGTTGTTAAATTTTGGAATTTCCCATGGAATGGGAGTTCCAGTTCCTTGCCAGCTCTATTCACAACAAATAAGTCTGTTGAGGCCTTACATTTACTAACTACGAATGCAAATGAATATAGAATTCTTAGAGACAGTTTCACACTAAATAGAGCCTAGGGCTCCCAGTATTTCAAAAGTTCAGAGAGTATAGCCCAAGTTAAGCTTCGCAGTGTTAAGTAGCTGTTTAAGGGGGTCATACTTAGCCAGTTACATACTGAGAAGTTTCATCAAAAAGTGGAAATGCATAAATACAGTGACAGCTTGTAAGGGATGAACGGCTTATTTTGTATAGTATTAGGATCAGCATTTTGTGTCTCTACATTGAATAAAGTGATAGAGCAGCACATATCTTGTTTTGCGCTACCAGTGTGGCTGTCATAGCATGAAAAGGGTCCTGTGGTTCACTAATTTGTCATTTTTGATTAGGTTGTTTCAGTGTTTCTATGAGAAAATTGGATAGTAGAAACAGGAGTGAGTGTAAATGGGCCGACCTGTGTTCAAGGGAATTTCTATAAAATGCTGTGTGATTTCTGTTGCTTTGAGCTTTATTTTTTAATCTCAAAAATGGAATGTCTTGGACCATTTAATCCATCCAATGAAATAGTAAGTGCATGTAATCAAAGAGGTTTTATTGCCCTATTCTACCTAACGTTGAAACTCTATCCATGATATTTACATGGCCCCTATTACTGTAGTATCTGAGTACCTCACAATCATTAATGTATCCTCACAATAGCCCTGTGAGGAAGAGAAGTGCTATTACCCCTACTTTACATATAGGAAAAGGAGGCACGGAGAGACTAAGTGATTTGTGTAAGGTCACATGGGAAGTCTGGGATGTAACAGGGAGTTGAAGCCGGGTCTACCAACTCCCAGGCTACTGCCCTAACCACTGAACCATCCTTCCTCTTTCTTACACAGGGGAAAATATAGCTGTATGCAACCTCAAATGAAAATAGCACTTTTACAGCAATCAGTATAGACAAAGGGATAAGTAAATTCAAAAGTTTTGATTACTGCTGCACAGAACACTTTTGTGACAACAGAGACGATAACAAGCCTGCAAAGCACATACTGCAGTTCTGAGAGTCCTGTTCTTTTCCCATGCAAATTTCCATGGTGAATTATTGTTATTGACTTATGTCATGCTATTTCATATAATGTTACTGGCATTTCAATGCATATCAGACATGTTTTAGTACAGCATAAAAATGAGATTAAAAAAATGGATGTCAGTGAATATATTTTATTGAGGTGTAAACATACACCAAGAACAAAGTAATGGAAATGTTTTTCCTTGAAATATTTTCTAAAAACAGAGGGCCAGATTCCATCCTCAGTTATATCCCAGGATCCCCAATGATTTCACAGAAACAGAGCAGAATTGGCACAGGGCATTTTAAAAAGACTTATCTGTAATTAGAAGAGATTGGATGGCTTTGGTCTTTATAGAGCACACAGAGTCCTGCACCTCTAGGGCCTATCTTCAAATTCAAATTCAACCTCTCTCTATCCATATGGTAATAGTGTAAGAACACAGATAGATAAAAAACACAACTTACCTCTCTAGTGATAGTATATCTTGTAGATATCAGGGACCACTAATTTAAACGGTACAAAATGCATGAAAAGTTAAATAACATGTAGTAGTAACCCACAATTTACCATCTGAATATTTGAAAATATGTACCATCTGAAAATCAGGGCCAGTTTATTTTTGTTCAGCCTCCTCTGCTCAACCCCCAAAGTCGGTGCTTTCTGCCTTCTTACAAAAAGGTAATGGTATGCCACAAAAATATAATTCACAATTGAGCCAAGCCTAAAAAAATATCATCTTTGCTCATAGGCAGTGGATAGTCCCTTTTTGTTTTCAAGTGTCTGAGTCATTTCCATTACCAGTTAGCACTCATAAGAACTGTGCAGAATGCAAAGTACAAATGAGATCTGAAAAGAGCTTATACTACACAGAATGTTATTTCAGACCATCAGCTCTGTCGCTGCAGTAGGGTATTGAGGTCACCAAGACATCAAAGGATTATGTAAATTTACAAAATCACTAAGAGCCTTCGTCTATAATGCCTTAGTACAATGTTTAGATCACACAACAAGATGCATCAAACAAGCTGCAGACTACTGAATTCTCTCTTTGGTATCCTTTTTAGAATAGGGCTCAATGTTGGGAATACATATTGCTTTATAACTTATAAATCAGTTTTGAGCAGCCAAATTTTCATAGTTGCTGAGCATCCACAATTCTCAGTGAAGTCAGTGTGAGCAGTGGGTGCTCAGAAGTAAGGTTAGTCAAATTTATGTGTATATTTTTGATAGACCATTTGGTTTTCAACAAAACCATTTTCACAAAAAGTGTCTTCTTTCCACGGAAAAATTAATATTTGCAATGAAAAACGGAATGCTCATAGCCTGAAATAGTAAACAACAACAACAACAACAAAAAATCCCAAAATATTTTGATCTGGAAATGCTTCTGTGGTGCCTCATGGGAGTTGTAGTTGCTTTGTGTCCTCATTATTCTCCGTAGACTGGGGTCCCCAGCCAGACTTCATCATCCATGATGCACCATGGTCCGGGATTCCCAGGATGCATTGTCTGTGGTGCTTCATGGGAGATGCCGTACAACCAGGAAGCCTGGCCCATAGTAAAGATGGGAACGTGAGGCATCCAAACTAAAACACCTAGGAGGCACTGTGGCAGCATTTCCAAATCAAAATCGGTTCTCAGCCAAAATATTTCAGTATTGTTACCCATTTCTGACCCGAGCAGCTAGTCAGAATTCAGGGCCCTGGAGATTTCCGGACAGAAGTAGATATTGATGATGGAGTTTGGTATTTTCTTCGATGCACTCTTATTATTTACAAGGAATATACAAAGCTTTGCTTCTCCAAATACAGGAGGAACCCAACCCAGGAGATAAGCTTGGGCTTTAAGCAAAGAAGCTCTTTCAGCTAACACGCTGACCCAAAACCTTTCTCTAGGCTTCTTCTAGAATCACACCACGCTTACAGGCTTCTGCATGGCTTTCTTGCTGTCTCTGAGTCTATGTTTCTTGTCTGGGCATAAATTATGCCTTGTTTTAAGTATCATCTCTTAACATCCCTTACAGCAATCTTTAATGAAGGGTGCACTCAGACATCAGTTTCAATGAGGCTTTAACCCAGCTCATAACAACATCCCCACCTTTGCTTCACTTACCACCTTGATGAGGCCTAAAATGGTGACCCAATAATCAAGCCCAAATAGAAACAAATGAAATCATTTAACAACTTACAAATAGTGCAAGTTTAACTATTTACATCTATATATATGTCAGGATGTCTTCACATCCCCGACACAAAATAATTTACTTCCACTCAAATCTTTCAGGAGAATTTAGACTTTGCTGAGATTAGACACCACCCTCACCCCCACAAGTCCCCCAGTTTTAGGTTGTTCAGTTTTGCATCCCTGATTCCTTAGCTGTTTTAGCATATCTGGTCTAATAACTGTTGTTTCAGCCTGTGTCAATCATTGCTGTTCATTTCACAGATTCAGTTACACACTCAGTAGCCAAACTCCCATTGTTGTTGTTCAACTGCCCAGCTCTAAACAAAAACGGTGGGGTTTATCCTTGTACCACCAAGCTTTGCCCCTTCAGCTTGGTGTTCCCCCATCTCCTGAACTTGGAGAGGGGCTTTCACTATATACTTGTGACCTTTGTCTTGGCCTGTCTTACATTTATAACAATCCTTTTTGTGGCCAGTTTCGTCAGCACAAGTGATGCAACTGACCTGCATTTAACTGAACTGTTTCTTTTAAAATTTGCATTATTGCTAGTTTCCCTTTTAAAAACCAAACTTATCATTTTTTCTAATTAATCAATAAGGTCATGAACCAGATTAGAATCCCCTTTTCCCTATACACATTAGATACAGAGTTGTACTTACAGGACTCATGGCATTCAGACTCCATCTTCCTCACTAGTGGCAGCTTCCTCTTCTGGCGCACTGCTGCAAGGAAAGATTCAAGTTCTGTGGCAAATTCCACAGCCTTTTGGAGTATCTTTGGTCTCTTTTCATTGATCTTGATCTACAGGTCTAAGTCAAGATGTGCATTTGTAAATTGGGCTCACTGACAATTTATCCTGGATGAGCAGGGATGGTGTCCCTAGCCTCTGTTTGCCAGAAGCTGGGAATCGGTGGCAGGGGATGGATCACTTGATCACCTGTTCTGTTCATTCCCTCTTGGGCACCTGGCATTTGCCACTGTCGTATACTCGGCTAGATGGACCTTTGGTCTGACCCAGTGGGGCCATTCTTATGTTTATGTTTCTTATGTACTCTGTGGTATTTGGGTATTTCAGGAACACAGATCTCCACAGGTCCTCTGACAGTTCAGCTACGGATTCTTCTTTCCCTCTCCTTACTTTCAGCTGTGCCTTGGCAAGCTCAGATTGATGGTAGCTCCACACCACATGTGAAGGGTTTGCATCAATTGCTTTTGCTGGGGGTAAGTTCTGCAGCGCAGTCAGAGCCGGGCCGGCCATTCATTTGATGTTGAATTGGGCCAAATACCAAATAAGCCTCCCAGGCTTTTCCCTCAAAGACAGTGGGCTTTTGCATCGTTGGAGCTGAGACTGCTCGAATTCTCCCCTCTGGGCCTCTGAGGTTTACAAACAGGTTAGAAATCAGTTGTAAATATCAACACTTAACCAAGTCCTCAATTCCTCGTCCAGGTGGCTGCCTTCCACTGTGTTCTGTGTCTCTTTGATTTCCTTCTGCAGCTGTATTTTCAGCTCCTTATGTCCTTGTTGCAGTTCATCTCTGTTAGCAAGTTCCCAGTTTGCACCCCCACCCCTCAGTTTGCTGGTCTCCATTATTTTGTGGAAAACTTCTGCTCAGTGGCAATCAGATTGTTGGTCACCTCAATCTACTTTGCCATTTTGGCTGGCTTTCCCAGTCTGTCCAGACACTTTGTAGTTGTTGCTCCAACAGGGATCTCAGCTTGGCCAGCAAGCCCTCTCTGAGCCCTTATGTCAGTGGCCAGCAGCAGCCTGGAGGTGTTAGCTGCCTTTTGACATTGTGCAGGCAGGAAGGGACAAACTGCTTCCAGCCGAGGTTGTGGGGAGGGAGAGAAGAGGAAGGGATGAGCTCTGCAAATCATGGGCTAGGTCATGTGCCCCTTTGCACACTGCACACACTGCGGCTGGAAGTAGCTCCTGTCCCTTCCCTTCTGCACAGTGCCGAAAGGCTGCTGCTGGCCACATTCTGGTGTGAACCCGGGTAGAAATCTGGGGAAGGAGCATGTGACCCTGCGTGCCCCTCCCCTATGTGCTGCCTTGGGAAGACGCAGCACCAGGTTCCAGGAGAGGCAGGTCTGTCTTGGAGGCCCAGCCAGGCATAGAAGGCAGAGAGCACCGGGCAGGGAGGGTCAGGTCAGTCAGTCACCCCCATGTCTGAGAGAGGCGTATGGGAATGCGTGTGTGTCACCTCTCCCTGTGTGAACCCTCAAGCCTTAAAGATAAGAAGGTAAATAAAAAGAATCCAACTACGTAGGATTTCTTTTTAACGGGGGCTCGGTCAACTTGATGTTAATTTGAACATTTGTACTGCATCGTTCTGATTGATTGCCTTTGAACTCGCTTGAATCTGAGTAATTTTACCAAGTGTCCCATAGTCAACATAGGGAAATATGGTCACCGTATAAATTCAGGGCCCTAGGGATGTTCCAGATGGGAGTAGAAATTCATGATGGAGCCGGGTATTTTATTTGACGCAGTCTTGTTTACTTACAAGGAAAGTGCAAAGTCCTGCTTCTCCAAATGGAGGATGAACCAAAACCAGGGGATAGCTTGTTTTGCTTACAGCCCTAGCTTCTCTCATCCAGCACCCTCAATCCAGAACTTTCTGCTAGGCTTCTCCCAGGGTTACAATGTGCTTACAGGCTGCTGCTTGGCTTTTTTCCTGCTGCTGACTCTCTTTCCACTCCCCATTAAACTCCCCCTTCCACATACCCACATACCCGCCCACCCCTGGTCAGAACAATATCCAGTGGAACCCTCTGCCCACACGGTGCTAGTGAATGGGAACACTCCATTATGCCTCGTTCAAGGTGTGTCCCCTTAACTGTCCTTCCCAGCAGTCTTAAGTGAAGGGTGTGTTCACCGATCAGTTTCAACAAGTTTTATCCCAGCACATAACAGTATTCAAATTTTTGCGAAAAAAAACCCTCAAAATTGTCCATGGTTAAAAATAACCCAACATTTTTATATCGGCTTGACTCAGCAGCCTGAAAATCAGACTCATCAATGTCTTTGTACATAAATGTGAAGATTTTTATAGCAAAAGCCACAGTAATGCATGTCCATGTATTTCACAGTAGGAGCAGGCTCCTCCTAGAACCCTGGACCGAAGCATTTTCACTCATTAATTTATCTAACCTTGTAAAAATGGCATTTGGTCTCTCCAGGTTTAGGGCCAGATTGTGGCTCAGTCTGAGCATGTGTGCATGAAAGTGGGGAGAGGATGAGAGGAGCCATCCCAGCATCTGGCCCTGCACAGTGGCCAGACATTTCAGGCTGTGGAATAGAGCCACTGCTCACTACTAGTGCCGCAGCCAGTGCTACCCTCCCTAACAGGAAGGGGCAGAGTGAGGGCTGAAGTCTGGCCCCTCTTCACAGCGAGGTAGCTGGGCACAGGTGGGAATACAGAGTGCATCCATTGTGCATTGTCCTTGAGAGACCCAGGAGTAACAATGGATGAGTAGGCTAGAATCCCCTTTCGCATTCCTGCTGCAGCTAGGCTGTTCTGAGTCCTTCAAAATCTTCTCAATTCAGGGCGGTGCTTCTAGTCATAAACCAGCCCTCATTCACTCCCATATCAACATTTTACAAGTTCACAAGTCAGAACCAGATGTTCTGCATGGCTTAAGTGATGTAAGCTTTGATTTGGGAAACATGTTTTTATTAGATCACACAGTTGTCTGAAGAATGCTTGTTAAGCAAGGTCTACTGGCCAGAGTTGCATCCCAGAGGTTCAGAAGTACATCTGTACTACTTCCCAGACCACCAGACTGATTAAAGAGGTTACTTTTTGTAAGAGGAAATTCCTCAGCTAGGATTAACAAGCCTGTGAATATTGCCAAAAGAATTAACATTTCTTCCCATTCATCCCGTGGAATTGAGCCATGACAGCTGTAGCCCTTAAATGTTAATACATAAAGGCAGAAATGTTTATTCATTAAAAAAATTTATGCTCTCTCTAGGATACTTTTGTACTGCCTTTCACTTGAGCCACTAAAGTCTTCATTTATCTTTGAATGGCGTCTTCCTTTTGCCTGGCACAAATAGCTACAGCTATATTTTGGGAGAAAAATGTAATATGTGGGAATAATTCAAGACAAAAATTAAAATGCTAATTCAGAATGTGCTTGTTAAAAGTAAGATAAAAAAGCTAATGTAAGTGATATGGCAGTGACCTACAAGTAGAAGTCATCATTAAACAACTCTTTCATAATGCTATATTAAATTGACTCATATTTAGGCTTAAATCTTGGCTTAGGTAACAAGTGAGTTTTGGAGTCTCATTCTTATTCTGATTTGTGCACATAAAATAAGCACTACAGAAGCATTCACCATTATAAGGACCTCTGGATGAATCTGCTCCCACTGAAGTCAGTGGAAAAACTCCATGGGAACATGGCTGGACCATAGGCCAATTAAACATATATGTTAAAATTAAGACTAAAGGGCCAAGTTCCAACATCAGTTACATCCATGCAAGTCCTGTTGACTTCAGCAGATCCACATTTTAGCACTGAACATTTTCTGAAGCTGTTTCAGGACAATTTTAAAGCTTTACCTCCCAAATAGTTAAGCTACATCCAGGACTTTCTAAAATGTAATGTTATTTCAGTTCAAGTCTTGTCCTGGGCAATTCACAAACAAGGGTGTATGATATGCAAAAAATGAATTCCAATTTAGGCAGATACAATAGTTAGCAAAGGGAACGGGGTCGGCTGTCATGTGCAACTCCTGGAATCAATGAAAAATTGCAAGATACGCAACAACAAACGTCTAATTGAGACGGCATTTACAATGTTCCCACAAGGAGGGGCAAAAAGAGGTTTCCCTTTTTGCGCACCTGGCACTACAACTGGTTCTGGTTTGAGATGTAATTAGAGCTGGTCAAATTTTCAATGGGACAATTTTCTGTCAGAAAAATATAGTTTCAAATCTAAATGTTTTGCAGGAACATGGTGATTTTGACAAAATTTGAAAGGAAATTTTGTCGAAACAAATTATTTAGGCTTTCTCATTGTATTTTGAAAATGGCAAACTGTATTATTTCAATAAGATAAAATCATTTCATTATGAGTCTTTTTTACTTTATTGTTGCATTTTGTTTTGACTTTTGTATTATTAATTTTAACATCTATATTTAATATTTTATACTATAATGTTTTGAAATCATTGAAATGAAATGTTTTATCGTATTGAAACAAAATGTTTCAACATTATCGCACTGAACTAGTGACATTATCAAAACAAAATGTTTTCAGATTTTTTTATTTTAATTTCTGTTCTGTGAGAAATGTCAACATTTCAACTTTTTTGTCCCTATTTGGAACAAAAAAAGTTTTGAAATATTTCCCATGGAATGGCAATTCTGTTTTCTGACCAGCTCTATTTGTGAATGTGGCAATATTCAGTGTGGGAAGATTCGCAAACACAATGGCCCAAATTCAGAGGTGAGTTACATGTCAGTAAGTGGGTGTATGGGACTCTAAAATGCTGTAATTAGCACACCAAGGAGCCAGGTGATGTATTTAAGTGGGCAGGCAAAGGGCGGAGAAGAGGCTATTTTAATATACATCTTCTTACAGCTTCCTGAGGTTGCTTTTCTTGCGGTATACCCTCAATTCCATTCTTTTTGATGTGTAAATTACACCAACTTATTATCCCTTAGGCTCCCTTGCATCCAATTTTATATATCAGTTCTGAATTTGGCCCTATGACATCAGCAGCAGGATTCCACTAATTGGCTAAATTCCGCCTAATGTCTGCCACCAGCTCGCAGACACGTCAGGGAAGAATCCTGACTAGCTGATAAGGATGTTAGCTTTCCTCCTGGTAGATTCCAAGGGGTGGACTCCATTTCAAAAAGTACTGCAAACAAAAACATGGAGAGAATGGTATCTATGTTTACAAAAATCATTATTTCTAATAAAGTATTATCATCCCAGGAGCCTCTTATGGTGTGTCATCTTCCTTATGCTATGTAAACCAAACGTCCTCAATCTTTGCTTTGTGGCTCTTTCTCTGGGTCCACACAGAAGATAACACTCTCAGAACATAATTGGTACCCCTGATGCTATTTTTTCACTTATAACACGTCTCAGCTGCTCTAAGAAATTACAGTAGGGGAAATGTGTTATGCGCTGTGCTGTTAGGTGTGCAGAGATTGCAGTATGCAGTGCTGTGTTTAAAGAGAGAGAAAATCATGTTTTTGTGTACCAGAAAAAGGGGTTTTTTAAGTGCATTTTACTAGTAAGCTTTTTGCACCTAATCCAATGCCCAGAGGAGTCAATGAAAGGATTCCTTTTGCCTTCAGTGGACAGTTCCACTGTGAATGCTGTTGCCTGCCTTTTTCACATGTACACAACAACACAACTCCATCATCCCTGGACTCAGATTCCTTCACTGGCCCTCGGCATTCAATTTGGGATTCTTTTAAAAATCACTCTCCCAGGTGCTGATCGAGCAGTCTTATTTTAGGTATTTAGGAAGCCCCTGTTGCCATAATGTCTGAGCACCTTGCTCTATTTATCTGTACAACACCCCAGTGAGATAGGGAGAAGATCACTTTCCTATGTTACAGATTGGGAACTGAAACACAGAGAGGCTAGGTGGTTTGCTCAAGGTCACACAGGCACTTTGTGGAAGGATAGAGACTTGAACCCAGGTCTCCTAAATCCTAGCTAGTGTCCTAACCACTGGACTGGACCATTCTTCTTTGGATCACAGGTATCTGTCCATGTGATGCTCATTGCAGGATTGGGGCCCTCATTTTCAAAAACTTCTCCATAGATTTTCTCTCTCTTATCTCAAGGACTTTGCCTCTCTATAGTCCAGCCTCACTACTGTTCTCCTGAGTACTAGGCCCCTCTCTTTCCCTTCATACAAACTTAGCACTGTTGATGTAAAACCTCCCTTCTTTGCACCTCCTGCCATTTTGAAGCAACTGCCTGTCTATTTCTCCTTCCTTGACTATCTCTAGCTTTTAAGTCTCAAAACATAGAATCATAGAATCTCAGGGTTGGAAGGGACCTCAGGAGGTCATCTAGTCCAACCCCCTGCTCAAAGCAGGACCAAACCCAATTAGATCATCCCAGCCAGGGCTTTGTCAAGCCTGACCTTAAAAACCTCTAAGGAAGGAGATTCCACCACCTCCCTAGGTAACCCATTCCAGTGCTTCACCACCCTACTAGTGAAAAAGGTTTTCCTAATATCCAACCTAAACCTCCCCCTCTGCAACTTGAGACCATTACTCCTTGTTCTGTCATCTTCTACCACTGAGAACAGTCTAGATCCATCCTCTTTGGAACCCCCTTTTAGGTAGTTGAAAGCAGCTATCAAATCCCCCCTCATTCTTCTCTTCTGCAGGCTAAACAATCCCAGTTCCCTCAGCCTCTCCTCATAAGTCATGTGCTCCAGCCCCCTAATCATTTTTGTTGCCCTCCGTTGGACTCTTTCCAATTTATCCACATCCTTCTTGTAGCGTGGGGCCCAAAACTGGACACAGTACTCCAAATGAGGCCTCACCAGTGCCGAATAGAGGGGAATAATCACGTCCCTCGATCTGCTGGAAATGCCCCTACTTATACAGCCCAAAATGCCGCTAGCCTTCTTGGCAACAAGGGCACACTGTTGACTCATATTCAGCTTTTCGTCCACCGTAACCCCTAGGTCCTTTTCTGCAGAACTGCTGCCCAGCCATTCGGTCCCTAGTCTGTAGCAGTGCATGGGATTCTTCCGTCCTAAGTGCAGGACTCTGCACTTGTCCTTGCTGAACCTCATCAGATTTCTTTTGGCCCAATCCTCTAATTTGTCTAGGTCCCTCTGTATCCTGTCCCTACCCTCCAGCATATCAACCACTCCTCCCAGTTTAGTGTCGTCTGCAAACTTGCTAAGGGTGCAGTCCACACCATCCTCCAGATCGTTGATGAAGATATTGAACAAAACCGGCCCCAGCACCGACCCTTGGGGCACTCCACTTGATACCGGCTGCCAACTAGACATGGAGCCATTGATCACTACCCGTTGAGCACGACCATCCAGCCAGTTTTCTATCCACCTTACCGTCCATTCATCCAGCCCATACTTCCTTAACTTGCTGGCAAGAACACTGTGGGAGACTGTATCAAAAGCTTTGCTAAAGTCAAGAAATAGCACATCCACTGGTTTCCCCTCATCCACAGAGCCAGTTATCTCATCATAGAAGGCAATTAGGTTAGTCAGGCATGATTTGCCCTTGGTGAATCCATGCTGACTGTTCCTGATCACTTTCCCCTCCTTTAAGTGGTTCAGAATTGATTCCTTGAGGACCTGTTCCATGATTTTTCCAGGGACTGAGGTGAGACTGACTGGCCTGTAGTTCCCCGGATCTTCCTTCTTCCCTTTTTTAAAGATGGGCACTACATTAGCTTTTTTCCAGTCATCCGGGACCTCCCCCGATTGCCATGATTTGTCAAAGATAATGGCCAATGGCTCTGCAATCACATCGGCCAACTCCTTTAGCACCCTCGGATGCAGTGCATCCGGCCCCATGGACTTGTGTTCGTCCAGCTTTTCTAAATAGTCCTGAACTACTTCTTTCTCCACAGAGGGCTGGTCACCTCCTCCCCATACCGTGCTGCGGAGTGCAGCCGCCTGGGAGCTGACCTTGTCTGTGAAGACAGAGGCAAAAAAAGCATTGAGTACACTAGCTTTCTCCACATCCTCTTTCACTAGGTTCCCTCCCTCATTCAGCAAGGGGCCCACACTTTCCTTGACTTTCTTCTTGTTGCTCACATACCTGAAGAAACCCTTCTTGTTACTCCTAACATCTCCGGCTAGCTGCAACTCCAAGTGTGATTTGGCCTTCCTAATTTCACTCCTGCATGCCTGAACAATATTTATATACTCCTCCCTGGTCACTTGTCCAATTTTCCACTTCTTGTAAGCTGCTTTTTTGTGTTTAAGACGAGCAAGGATTTCACTGTTAAGCCAAGCTGGTCGCCTGCCATATTTACTTTTCTTTCTACACATCGGGATGGTTTGTTCCTGCAACCTCAATAAGGATTCTTTAAAATACAGCCAGCTTTCCTCGACTCCTTTCCCCCTCATGATATTCTCCCAGGGGACCTTGCCCATCAGTTCCCTGAGGGAGTCAAAGTCTGCTTTTCTGAAGTCCAGGGTCTCTGTTCTACTGCTCTCCTTTCTTCCGTGTGTCAGGATCCTGAACTCTACCATCTCATGGTCACTGCCTCCCAGGTTCCCATCCACTATTGCTTCCTCTACTATTTCCTCCCTGTTTGTGAGCAGCAGGTCAAGAAGAGTTTTTCCCCTAGTTGGTTCCTCCAGCACTTGCACCAGGAAATTGTCCCCTACACTTTCCAAAAACTTCCTGGATTGTCTGTGGACCGCTGTATTGCTCTCCCAGCAGATGTCGGGGTGATTAAAGTCACCCATGAGAACCAGGGCCTGTGATCTAGTAACTTCTGTTAGTTGCTGGAAGAAAGCCTCGTCCACCTCATCCCCCTGGTCTGGTGGTCTGTAGCAGACTCCCACCACGACATTACCCTTGTTGCTCCCACTTCTAAATTTAATCCAGAGACTCTCAGGTTTTTCTGCAGTTTCATACTGGAGCTCTGAGCAGTCATACTGCTCTCTTACATACAACGCAACTCCCCCACCTTTTCTGCCCTGCCTATCCTTCCTGAACAGTTTATATCCATCCATGACAGTACTCCAATCATGTGAGTTATCCCACCAAGTCTCTGTTATTCCAATTACATCATAATTCCTTGACTGTGCCAGGACTTCCAGTTCTCCCTGCTTGTTCCCCAGGCTTCTTGCATTTGTGTATAGGCATTTAAGATAACTCACCGACCGTCCTGCTGTCCCAGTATGGGGCAGGAGCCCTCCCCTCTTGCACTCACCTACTTGTGCTTCCTCCCGGTATCCCACTTCCCCACTTACCTCGGGGCTTTGGTCTCCTTCCCCCGGTGAACCTAGTTTAACATCTTCTCTTCCTTGACAATGCCTCTTTCCCACTGCTATATTTAACTCTGTAACTGTGATATTTAACTCTACAGGGCATTTTGGGCTGCAGTTTGTGAAAGACACTATACAAAATACAATATTGTAAACTTGCTGGTATGCAATGTGTTATAAAAAGCCAAAATTTGGTTTGGGAAAATTTCACAGGCTTTATATAGTCAATGGATGATAGAGAGCACTGGTACACCATGGTTATAATGTGAAATATGTACTAGTCAAGAAGGTTCAATGCAAATTAGGGACTCCAATTATAATTACTTAGCCATCCTCTTTAATGGAAGCATCTGGTTCTGAAACTCTAATTTTGTGGGGGGGTTCCCCCTAAATAGGTTGTTCTTTGCCATTTTTACAATACTTTATAAACTTCCTGCTTCAAACAATCTGTTTATTCATTTTGTTGCTTGAAATGTGATTCTAAAATTGAAGGTGTACATGTAAAGTGCTTGAATTAGTCATGCAGGGTGCGCTGGTTTTATTATGAAGCTAGATGCCTCGTTGATTTAAATAGTTACAATGGTATGCTTTTTTCTTATTTTGGTTGAGATTATTTTGTATTACGTTAGACTATAATTGTGTTATTCATAGGAATGAATTGTAGGGTCACAGCGTAGTGATGGTATGCATGTAACCATGGCTACTACTATTGTTCAATCTACTTTGCTTTTTTATGCAGCTGTGAATATTTTTAGTGGTTACATTAGATTATATTTTAAAAGTAAGAAATCCTTAAAACATAAAAGTCTCCTCTAACAGAGAATCATTCAGAATTGTGCAGTGTCCCCTTAATTTTAGGCCGTGCTATTGAGTATGAAAAGAGGCTAGAGGGAAAAGTGAAAATTATCTGACTAAGGGTATGTCTACACTACGACTGTAGTCCGATTTTACCAAAATCGATTTTTGTGAACCGATATTATGAAGTCGAATGTGTGGGTCCATACTAAGTACAGTAAAGCGGCGGTGGGAGTCCACAGTATCGGGGCAAGCGTCGACATTCCAAACGGTGCACTGTGGGTAGCTATCCCACAGTTCCCGCAGTCCCCACTGCCCATTTGAATTATGGGTCGAGCTCCCGATGCCTGATGGGGCAAGAAATTTGTAGTGGGTGGTTATGGGCACCTGTCGTCATTCAACCGTCACTGCCCCCCCTCCCTCCGGGAAAGAAACAGCAGACAATGATTTCGTGCCCTTTTCCCTGGATTGAAAGCACGGACGCCATAGCACGGTGAGCATGGAGCCCGGTGAGATCATCGCAGCAGTTATGGCCGTTGTCAACACCTCGTGCATTATCGTGCGCTTTATCCAGAACCGTAACGTGAGAAATCAGGAGAGTTGTCAGCGCGGTGATAAGAGTGACGAGGACATGGACAGAGACCTCTCTCAGAGAACAGGACCCCGCAAATTAGACATCCTGGTGGCAATGGGGCAGGCTCATGCCGTGGAACGCCGATTCTGGGCCCAGGAAACGAGCACAGACTGGTGGAACCGCATAGTGCTGCAGGTCTGGGATGAATCCCAGTGGCTGCGAAATATTTGCATGCATAAGGGCACTTTCCTGGAACTTTGTGACTTGCTGTCCCCTGCCCTGAAGCACCAGGACACCAGGATGAGAGCAGCCCTGACAGTTGAGAAGCGAGTGGCGATAGCCCTCTGGAAGTTTGCAACGCCTGACAGCTACTGGTCAGTCGCGAATCAATCTGGAGTAGGCAAATCTACTGTGGGGGTTGGTGTGATGCAAGTAGCCAACACAATCGTTGAGCTGCTGCTGTAAAAGGTAGTGACCCTGGGAAACGTGCAGGTGATAGTAGATGGCTTTGCTGCAATGGGATTCCCTAACTGTGGTGGGGCTATAGACGGAACTCACATCCCTATCTTGGGACCGGACCACCAGGGCAGCCAGTACATTAACCGAAAGGGCTACTTTTCAATGGTGCCGCAAGCACTGGTGGATCACAAGGGACTTTTCACCAACATCAATGTCGGATGGCCGGGCAAGGTTCATGACGCGCGCATTTTCAGGAACTCTGGTCTGTTTAGATGGCTGCAGGAAGGTATTTACTTCCCAGACCAGAAAATAACAGTTGGGGATGTGGAGATGCCTACAGTGATCCTTGGGGACCCAGCCTACCCACTAATGCCCTGGCTCATGAAGCCATACACAGGCGCCCTGGACAGTACTAAGGAGCTGTTCAACTACCGTCTGAGCAAGTGCAGAATGGTGGTGGAGTGTGGATTTGGATGTTTGAAAGGGCGCTAGCAAAGCTTACTGACTCGCTCAGATCTCAGCGAAACCAATATACCCATTGTTATTGCTGCTTGCTGTGTGCTCCACAATCTCTGTGAGAGTAAGGGGGAGACGTTTATGGAGGGGTGGGAGGTTGAAGCAAATTGCCTGGCCTCAGCTTATGTGCAGCCAAACACCAGGGCGATTAGAAGAGCACAGCAGGACGCAGTACGCATCAGGGAAGCTTTGAAAACTAGCTTCCAGACTGACCAGGGTAACCAGTGACTCTTATGTTTGTTTCTCCTTGATGAGAACCTGCCCCTGTTTGTTTACTCTGTTTATATTGCCTATCCTCTGTAATTACCAACCCCCGTCCATCTCCCCTTCCCCCCCTTCGAGTGCACCTTGCTTTGAAAGGAAATCAAGGAACCATTGTTTCACAAACATCAATTTTTTATTCATGATTTGGGAAGAAAGGGAGAGAACTGGGATGGTGGCCAGGGTGGGGTGCGGAATGAGGGGTGGAGAAAGGAGGGAAGGGAAGGAAAGGCCATTTCAAAACTTGGGGAATGACAGCCTTCTGCTGCTTGAGCAATCCGTCGGGGTGGACTGGTTGTTCGCACATAGCCTTTCCCCCCTAGTTTTGGGGACTATGGGTGAGGAGGCTGTGGGACTTGGGGAGGGGTGAGGGCGGTTACAAATGTGCTGTCATCCTGCTTCCGTTCCTGCAGCACATCCACCAGACGCCAGAACGTGTCGGTTTGCTCCCGCAGTAGCCCAAGCATCGCCTCTGTCACCCTCTGGTCTTCCTGCCGCCACCTCTCAGCTCGAGCGCTGCCCTCTGGCTTGTATTGGGAAATTGTCTCCCTCCACACATTCTGCTGAGCTACTTCAGTGTGGGAGCACTGCATTAGCTCAGAGAACATCTCGTCGTGAGTGCGTTTCTTTCTCCGCCTTATCTACGACAGCCTTTGGGAGGGAGATGCCAGGGGAAGACTAGGGACAGTTGCAGCTGTGGGATGAAAAAAAGGGAGTGAATTTTTTTAATAGATACATTTTACAGAACAATGCATATACTCTTTCATGGTGAACAGCACCATTCACAGTACCTACCAAATATACTTTCAGTACAGGATCGCATTTTGCATCTTTATATTGAGTGCCTGGGGCTTTGGTGTACAGATCACATATGCAGGGCTGGGCAACGGAATTCGGCTAGCGGGCGGCCATGGTAAGCCATAGACTTTCGGCTTCGGAAACATTAATTAACAGCAGCACCCTCCTTTCACACTCAAAGCCAAGTAACTCAAAACAAAGTAACTCCAGCCATCCCATTCTATGGGATGCTAGCTTTCGCCGTCACCCCACTGCGTGGCTGGTATCAGGGAAGATCCCTGCTAGCCGAATGCCAACTGCCCAGCCTGAACGGTCCCCCTCCCATCCCCCACTGCGTGGCTGGTATCAGGGAAGATCCCTGCTAGCCGAATGCCAACTGCCCAGCCTGAACGGCCCCCCTCTCCTCCCCTCCCCTCCCCTCCCGGCTGGTAGCAGGGAAGATCCCTGCTAGCCGAACACCAGCCGCTCAGCGTGAAGGGTCCCCTGCCACCACCGCATGGCTGGAAACTTCAGGGAGGACTTCTTTTCAGGAACAGGCAAACAGCCCAGTAGAAACGGCCACCTCTGACTGTCCCCATAATTAAATTCCCGTATTTCAAACAGGTCACCATGAATAATATCACTCTGATGAGGATAACACAGACAGAGAAAGAACGGATGTTGCTTGAATGCCAGCAAACACTGGGGCCGTATGCTGCCAGTCTTTGCCATGCAATGATACCAGAGTACTTGCTACTGGCCTGGCGTGGTAAAGTTTCCTACCATGGAGGACGCAATAAGGCTGCTCTCCCCAGAAACCTTCTACAAAGGCTTTTAGAGTACCTCCAGGAGAGCTTCATGGAGATGTCCCTGGAGGATTTCCGCTCCATCCCCAGACATGTTAACAGACTTTTCCAGTAGCTCTACTGGCCACCAATGCATCCCAAGTCCTCAGGGCAAAGGAACCATTAAAAACCAATTGCTTTACAACCATGTCTTTCCAATTCAAAAGATACACTCACCTGATGTGCCTTTTCTGGCTTCACGGTCCGGGATACTGTGTTGGGAGGGTTGGGAGGGGATCTCTGTGAGGGTGAGGAAGAGTTCCTGGTTTTCGGGGAAATCGCCATGCAGAGCGCTGTCGACCACCTCGTCCTCATCATCCCCCGGATCATCTTCCCCATCCGCAAAAACATGATTACTCTGTGAGAGTAAGGGGGAGACGTTTATGGTGGGGTGGGAGGTTGAGGCAAATCGTCTGGCTGCTGATTACACACAGCCAGACTCCAGGGCGATTAGAAGAGCACAGCAGGACGCGCTGCGCTCTGTCATCCTGCTTCCGTTCCTGCAGAACATCCACCAGACGCTGGAGCGTGTCAGTTTGCTCCCGCAGTAGCCCAAGCATCGCCTCAGTCACCCTCTGGTCCTCCTGCCACCACCTCTCATCTCAAGCATCCCTCCTGTGCTCATGGGCATCCCTTCTGTCCTCCCGTTCGCTGGCCGCTCGCTTGTACTGGGAAATTGTGTCTCTCCACTCATTCTGCTGAGCTACCTCAGTGCGGGAGCATTAGCATTAGCTCAGAGAATATCTAGTCTCGTGTGCGTTTTTTTCGCTGCCTTATCTGTGCCAGCCTTTGGGAGGGAAATGCCGGAGGAAGCCTAGATACAGTTGCAGCTGTGGGATGAAAAAAAGGGAGTGAATTCTTTAAAAAGATACATTTTACAGAACAATGAATATAGTCTTTCGCGGTGAACAAGACCATTCACAGTACCTAGCACATGTGCTTTCAGTACAAGGTCGCATTTTGCATCTTTATAGTGAGTGCCTGGGGTTTCGGTGTACAGATCACACAAGCAGGGCCGGGCAACGGAATTCGGCTAGCAGGCGGCCATGGTAAGCCGTAGACTTTAGGCTGCTGAAACCTTATTGAACAGCAGTGCCCTCCTTTCCTGTTCCAAGCAGAGCTCCTAGAGTTGGCCAGTTACTGCTGCGCTGTGCAGGTTAACGTGCAGCGGCAGAAACCAAAGTAACCCCAGCCATCCCATTCTCTGGGGTCACTTTAGCCTTCACCCCACTGCGTGGCTGGTCTCGGGGAAGATCCCTGCAAGCTGACCGCAATCCGCTCAGCATGAATGGTCCCCCTCCCCGCCCCCACCGCGTGGCTGGTCTCGGGGAAGATCCCTGCTAGCTGACCGCGAACCGCTCAGCATGAACGGTCCCCATCCCCGCCCCCACCGCGTGGCTGGAAACTGCGGGGAGGATTTTTTTAAAAGGCACAGGCAAACAGTCCCCGTAATTAAATTCCCGTATTCCAACCAGGTCACCATGACTGATATCACGCTGATGAGAATTACACAGACATAGAAAGAATGGATGTTCCATGAATGCCAGCAAACACCGGGGCCATATGCCACCATGCTTTGTCAGGCAATGATACCAGAGTACCTGCTACTGGCCTGGTGCGGTAAAGTCTCCTACCATGGAGGACGCAATAAGGCTGCTCTCCCCAGAAACCTTCTGCAAAGGCTTTCACAGTACCTCCAGGAGAGCTTCATGGACATGTCCTAGGAGGATTTCTGTTCCATCCCCACACATGTTAACAGACTTTTCCAGTAGCTGTACTGGCCACGAATGCATCCCAAGTCCTCAGGTCAAATTAATCATTAAAAACCAATTGCTTTAATACCATGTCTATTCTATTCAAAAGATACACTCACCTACTGTTCCTTCTCTGGCTTCACGGTCCAGGATACTGCCTTGGGAGGGTTGGTAGGGGATCTCTGTCAGAGTGATGAAGAGATCCTGGCTTTCAGGGAAATTGGCGTGCAAAGCGCTGTTGACTACCTCGTCCTCATCATCTCCTTCATCATCTTCCCCGTCCGCAAAAACCTCAGAGGAAGCGACTGATGAGAATACCCCATTGTCAGAGTCCATGGACAGGGGTGGGGTAGTGGTGGCGGCCCCCCTAGAATGGCATGCAGCGTGGCGTAGAAATGGCATGTCTAGGGCTGTGACCCGGAGCATCCGTAGGACTCTTTGGTCTTCTGGTACGCTTCTCTCAGCTCCTTAATTTTCAAGCGGCACTGCGTTGCATCCCTGCTGTATCCTCTGTCCGTCATGGCCTTGGAGATTTTTTTGTAGATTTTTGCATTCCGTCTTTTCAATCGTAGCTCTGATAGCACGGATTCATCTCCCCATACAGCTATCAGATCTAACACTTCCCGATCAGTCCATGCTGGAGCCCTCTTTCGAATCTGGGATTGCATGATCACCTCTGCTGGAGAGCTCTGCATCGTTACCAGTGCTGCTGAGCTCGCCACGATGGGCAAACAGGAAATGAAATTCAAACTGGCCAAACAGGAAATGGAATTCAAATGTTCCCGGGTCTTTTCCTGTGTGGCTGGGCAGAGCATCCAAGCTCGGACTGCTGTCCAGAGAGGCGACAGTGGTGCACTGTGGGATACCTCCTGGAGCTATTAGCATCGAATTCCTTCCACACTAACCCTAATTTGACATGGCCATGTCGATTTCAGCGCTAATCCCCTCTTCGGGGAGGAGTACAAAAATCAATTTAAAGAGCCCTTTATGTCAAAATAAATTGCTTCATTGTGTGGACGGGTGCAGGGTTCATTCGATTTAACGCTGCTAAATTCGACATAAACTCTTAGTGTAGACCAGGCCTTAGAGGTGACAGTGCCACTACACCTGTTAAAAGCTGATGAAACCGAGTGATCACTTCTAGACATCTCCACCACCTCACTTTGATCCTGACCCTGTGAGGTGGTGAGCACCCCCTGAAAAGTGCTGAGAGTATTAAAATGCAAAGGGAGCGCCTTTGAGACTCTTTGTCGGTTAAAGCACACTCCTGCTCCCAATGAAGTCCACGCCAAATCTCCCATTGATTTAAATGGGGGAAGAGTAGGGCCCTTTATCTTTTAAGGGCCCAATCCAAAGCCCACTGAAATCATTTAGAAGTCTTTCCATTGATTTAATGGGCTGTGGATCAGGCCCTTAATCAATAAAGTGAATGTTTTCCATCACATGGGGTCAAGTAGGGAGTCCTATCCCATTGACCGAACAAGGAATAATGGGGACAGCAGTGTGGTGCTACCAGGTCGGTAGGATATAATAGAGGGAAAGAGGACAGGACAAGCTGGGCGCTCCATAAGGGATGTAGGGCTGGTGAAGAAGAGAGCCACACCAAAGTAGCAGTGAGAGAGATGAAAATTGTCTTGTAAGGTAAGAGAAAAGGCTATGTGCCCCAAGATATGCTTAGCCTGTACTTCTTAAGTGTTTAGCTGTAAACAAAACCACCCATAACGGAACAAATCTGACATTTGCAAACTAACACACTGTTCACATTGTCTGTTTTGTCCTTTCCTCCACACTTTGTCACATCTACTTACATGGCAAGTTCTTCAGGGCAGAGTCTGCCTCTTTCTGTATGTATGAACAACGCCTAGCACAACGGGGCCGTAGTCTTGGGGGGAGCATCTAAGCATTATTGTAATACAATTAGGGTACGTCTATACTTACGCGTTGCGTCGGAGGAGTCCAATCGATCTTCTGGGTTCGATTTATCGCGTCTTGTCTAGACACGATAAATCGAACCAGGAAGTGCTCCCCCATCGACGCTTGTAATCCTACTCCGCGAACGGAGTAGGCGGAGTCGACGGGGGAGCCTGCGCGCCGTGTGTGGACCCCGGGTAAGTACCTTTTCATTCGAACTAAGATACTTCGACTTCAGCTACGTTATTCACGTAGCTGAAGTTGCGTATCTTAGTTCGAATTGGGGGGTTAGTGTAGACCAGCCCTTAGTATCTGTGAACTGCTAAAGTCTTGTTAAAATGAGAGCATTTGAGATGATAGTAAAAAAGACAACCCACACATTTCCCATATAAATACCAAGGATTTCTTTTAATATAGTTTGCAATTGTAATTAATTAGGGACCAAGTTATGGCATTTAGTCACTGCTCTGCATTGAGGGCAGATCAGAGCAGCCCTGCTCCAGTGGGGAGTACTTAGGGGAACAGTGATGGGCAGCCTGCTTCCCTCAGTGTCACTGACCTGCTTCACTGGTTAGTATATGTGTGCGTTAGACAAGACCATGGCCCAGCCTCCTCCTCTATTTTCACTCTTCAGAGTGATGTGCATTCTGAGCACAGGGGATCCGTTTGTGAGTGGTTCCTTGCATGGGCCTCTCTTCTGCACAGGAGGGGCAGTCTCAATCTTATACCAAAGGGTGCACTGGCCCAGACCTGGATTAAGAGTGGAAACTTTTATGAAGGCTCTATAGCAACAAGCAGAGCATTGTGACTTTGGACTGAGTAAGGTGGAATACGAGAGGGATCATCTAGTAGTCGGGACTTTTTTAGAATAAGGAAACAATATTAACACTAACAACTTTGCCTCCCACAACCTTCTAATGTCTGGTTTCCTGCTACAGACTTGAAGAAACGGTATACGCATCCTCACAGAACCTGGTTGGGTATAAGAAAAAAGAGTTTTCAAGCTCAAGCAGTTAGCAACAGAACCTCTGGCAGAACAAAGACTTCAAGATATCTAGACTTTTACCATTTCCTTCAAAACAACTTCGGCAGGATCCTCAGCAGGTGTAGATCAGCATTGTTTCACTGAAATCAACAGAACTAAGAATCTGGCCCTGGACACTTTGAAAACAATTTTTTTTTAGTCTTGCTATTAGAAAGAATCCATAAAACCACTGGTTAATAGAATCAACCATCTCCAACAGGTAGAGATAATACATTGCCTTAAAAAGAAACAGAGCTCATCAATTATCACCGTCAACTCCCCTGAAAATTTTAGCACCATTTTGCGTCCTATTTTTTGAAAAAAAGAACTTTCCTTAAAATATATTTTTACTATTTCTTCCTTTGTATGCAAGATTCAAGATATTTCAGCAGTTGAATGTTACAAATCCATTAAGATATCAGATGATAATTTTAAGGTGATAATGTAACTTATATTATCTAACTCATACCAGCAGCAGCCTGGCCATGGAGTTGTGGGGATTTGTTCGAGAATAGTAATTCTAAACTAGCTGTACTCATGAGTGCAATTAACTGAGAACAGACTCCAGGGAATTAGGAGATTGCTGCTGCTGACTATAAAATGGTTATGAAGCTTCGCTGTATGGGTAAATACAAAAATGAGACATTAAATATACTAGAACTATCTCAGCTCTCCTTATCGATGTTTATGACTACTGACGACAAGCGCATATGCAGTATGACACGAAGCTCAAACTAGCTTTACATATAGAATTTTCTATTCCACTCACACTCTACAGAGATAGGATTGCTTTCTGATTGATTGCTTATGAGTAAGATTTTCAGCTTTGATGCTTTTCTTTTAACGTCACATTTTGTTTCCTTGCAGTCTGTTCTCTCACAGTTCATGCTCCCTCACTAATATTTTAATCAGCGCTCAAAAGACGCGGGGGGGAGGGCGGCAATAAATTGCTGGTTAATACTATGTTCAGGCTAATGTACAGGCTCCTCAACCATTGGGCCACAATCAATCTTAACCTCTGCCCTCTGGGCTTGACTGGCTGAAAAGGTATTGTACCCAATACCTGCCGGGCGGTAACCAATTCAAAGATACCCTCATTCCTTCTGGGACTTAATGTACCTTCTTCCTATCTCCTTTCAGCTCCCCCATTCTACCAGATAATGGAGACAAAAACAGTAGGAAGATGAATGAAAAGAATCAAACCCCTAACCTTAAAGTTGAGTGTAATTTTACTTCCATTTTATCACT
The DNA here is from genome assembly GCA_033296515.1 of Macrochelys suwanniensis. NCBI lineage: Eukaryota > Metazoa > Chordata > Testudines > Chelydridae > Macrochelys > Macrochelys suwanniensis. The sequence goes on from CM065776.1 coordinate 42,399,021, forward strand.
CCATTTTTCCCCTCCTCTCACTTCTCACTTTCATCTCCATGTTATTTTGCCTTTCTTTCGATCAACCTATCTACCTTTTAGTGTTTTCTTTTTTCCCTCTTCCCCTCCCATTTTGGTTCCCCATATGCCTCTAGGCAACCCGTCTCTTCTCCCCTTCCCATTGTCACTATATTCGCCCTAGTTTTCACATTTTTTTCTTTCCCATCCAAAGTGTTACTATCTGTCCTCCCTCACGCTAAGCTCAGTTTTCTGGTTTTATGCCCATCTCTGTTTCATCCTTCCTTCTATACTCTCTCTTTCCCAATCCACATTCTCCCCTCTCTAAATTCCTCAGCTCTATGCCTTTCCTCGTTTGTCCCTCTTCCCAGATCTCATTTATTTGTTTCTTGTACATCCTATCTTTCCCTCTTAATTTTTTTCTCTCTATTCACTAATTACCTCACCTTTAATTCTCTCCAGCCCCCTGCTGAACTGTCTTTCTTTTCTCTCTGTCTCCCCTTCTTTATTTCCCTCTCTTCCACCTTAACTCTCCCCATAATTATACATCTTTTCCCCCCATGGCAACCCTTATCTTTTTTCTCTTTGTGCCTTTACTTTCTTTCATCCCTGGTTCTCCGTGAGTTCCCTCTGAACTCTCTCTCCTCCTTTAAGTCTTTGATTCTTCTTGGTTTTTTTCCCTTTAGCTCGCACCCAACTTACAGTACTTCTCTCTCCTCCTCTATAATTGACTCCCTATTAATTCTCTTTAAACTCTTCACTTAATTATATCTCCCCCCTCCCATTATTACTTTCCCCTGTGCCTCCCCAGCCAGAGTATCAAGGCCAGAGAAGGACTGGAAGGTAGGATTCCTTTACTCGGGATGACTCCCTCAGAGACTATTTGAGCTGTGTATTGGGGTAGAATTTACTCTAATAGTTCAGGGCCAGATCCTGAAATGTTGTCTTTATTCAAGCAACCCCCCCCCCTCTAAATTCACAGTCAATGTTGTCTGATGTAGGACTGTTAAAGACTACTCAAGATTTCAGGCTTTGGCCCAATGTTAGGAAGATGGCCAAGATGATCACACAAGACATGCATGTCCATCTGCATAATAAACACAGAGAAGGGATTTGTCTGTACTGAAACACTGATGCTTCACATAGAGATGCATGGCATACATTAAACCCTTGAAGATGGTGTGCCACTCCTGTGGATTTTCCTAATCACAATGCCCCGGTTTATTACTGGGTTCATACAGCGGGTTATGCATAGTGTGTGTTCTCTTTTCACTACTCTGAGATTTATGACACTCTGAAGAGTCACAGATGTATTGACCCTTCTCTGGCTGATTTGTGCAGCTCTACTTGTGGAAAGCAGCTGTGAAGCTAGCAGAACTGGCCCCCGGAGGGCTTGCACAGCAGATGGTCTGGATCTGCCATAGCAGCTTTCAAACTCCTATCCCCTAAGAATGCCCCCTGGGTGGAGAGGAGTGTGATTACAGACTCCCTACAGCCTGGCAGTCTCTGCCCACCAAAAAGGCCCATTGGTGCTGCTAGACATACAATAGAGCAGCCCTCTGGACTGAGGAAATGTGATCTAGAGGAACGAGCACCAGCTTGGGAATCAGTACAGCCTACTCTGATTATTTCTGCCACTGGCACATTATTCTTATTATGCTAAGTGACCAAAAAAAACAAATAAAAAACCATATGCACATATCCATTTTTAGCCACACAATTCTCTCTTTTCTAATTACACTGTAAATATTCCAGTAGTGATAATGGATTTATTTTTGCCGGGTTTTCTCCTTTGTCTCAAACGTGCCAGATTTTGTGGCTAGAATGGACAGCATCAGACTTTACGTTAGCAGAAAGTAGATTGCCAGATCCAGTGTTTTCAAAGCAGGTGTGTCCCCATCGAGTTCTTAATCCTGCATCACCATGTGTAGGATGCACTACGTGACCTCCTGTGGTCCCTACATCTCCATGATTCCATGTGCAGAGATGGAGCAATTGCATCTGTAAGCGAGCAGCTAGCGACACAGCTGTCTGAGGTGCAAATACGAATACACAATTGTGCCTGCTAAGCTAGGATTTTGCAGGCCTTTTTGTGGGAATAACACATTGCATCCATATTTCAATTTTTTGCCACCAACATTTCACATTTAATTAAGAAAGACAAGTGGACAATTAGTCAACTGTTTGGAGAGGCAAACAGACTTATGAATACAATCCTCTCCACTTACTCATACAGTGTAAAGATCGTTATGGATAATCATGCAGGCCTTAAAGTGGCCATGTAAATCTTGGCCTCCTGTCAGATGCTTCCTAGAGTTAAGCCTAATAGCTCACCTTCCAGGTTAGTTAGGTACTGGTACCCTGGGCTCAGAGATTCATTTAGAGAATGATTCATTTTTAGGGCTGTGCAAAAAGTTTGTCTAGAAGAGTAACTCACCCAGAGTCATGATGGGTTTGGGTTCTAGCCAGTCCCAGGAACAAACAATCCAGGTCCACAAGGTTTAACCGTGGATAGGCTGTTGAAGTTCATGTCTCTATGCCTCCATCTCAGGATCTGTCAATCAGTAAGTGGCCAAGTTCCCATGCTTGACCCCATTCTGTTCAGGCTACCAGCTGTTGCAAGGAGATACAGGAGACATTGTCAGTTACAGCTAACCTTTAAAGGAGGTACTTCCTGTTCCCATGGAAAACCCTTTCTGGTCCCTTATCTACTGAATCTAAGAGCAGGGGAATGACTATATACCTTCTCTCTGGAAAGAGAGAGGCCACAAGTCTTAGGCATCCATCCCCTCCCAATAAGGTTGAGAGGTCGGGGGAAGGAGGGCATCCCTAAGGCATATAAGAGGACAGATGTTCTCCGTGAAGCAAGTGGTTGGAGTTTTTCAAATGAGGGATGGTTCTACAGAAATCACACTTATAAATGAACTTGCAGTGGGCAGAAGCCACAGAAACCACATGAACTGATCCTTGGAAAATTTATTCAGATCTATTAATTTCCCACCACAAAATTGATTTTTAATCACTTTGATCTAGAGAGTTAGACCCCTAGGTTGAATAAATGGATCTGTGCAAACTGTCATTTATATTTATTTTCTTTTTGTTAAGAAGCTTCTGTTTTTTCGTGAGTTGCATTGTGTTTTGAAAAGCATCAATTTTAGGAAACTTAGTGTTACATACAGACTAAATATCAGACTGGTGTCAATTCTCTGCTCCTATTAGCTATGATAATTTGGAAAAACCAAAGAGGAGATCCAAGTGACAAATTTATTTTCCAAGAAATCCCCATCTGTATTATTCTAACTCAGTATTATTTCTAATGTAATCAGTACTTTATAAACATTAATAGAATTCAAATAAATTATATTAAAAGAACTTTGAAACATTCTGATTTTCTATGCTTTCTGATGGGAAAAATCCTCAGCAGATGTAAATTGGATTAACTCCATTGCAGTTAATAGAGACATGCCAGTTTTCACTATCTGAAGATCTGTCTTGTTATTGTCAGTCCTACATTAAGTCATTAAACTTTGATACATGTTGGGAAGTATCATTAAGATGACAGACCCTATTGCACTACTCGCTAATTCACCCATATCCTGAATTTCTTACAGTTTTTTTTCAGTCTTTATTTAGACTTTATTGGGTGTTTTACCTGAGTAAGGACTGAGTAAAGACTGACTAGGGATAACAAAACAGTGACAAATATTTATACAAGAATGGGCCAGTTGATCTGGTTTATACTCCTGTTTTGCAAAGTCTTAAACTCAAGTGACCTCCCATTAACTTCACAGGATATTGGTTATGGAAGGACCTCTATATAGGCCCCTAGTAAATATTTATTTATTTACTTACCTGTGTAAGAGCCATATTCTGTTTTCAGCTATACTGGTGCAAATCTCGACTATTTCCACTAAAGTCCCCAGAGTTACTCTGGATTTGAACTTCGGGTAACTAGGGGCATAATTTGGCTGGAGAGTATTAGTAATCACTTTCTTTTAAACACAAGCCTAATTATACAAGGACCTTAAAATCCTTAGCCTACCTTTTACTCAACTCTTACTCAGGCCCACCTCTAATTTTTAAAGAGAATTCTGACCAATGAAAGACTGAACAAGAACTGGTTAAGGACTTTCAGGATCTCTCCCACTGATAGTATTACTAATGGCTACTATTGGTCGCTAACAGAGAAAAATGTTAACACTACCATTATTTTAGGAAAACAACCTTCCATCATTGAAGAATGCTTCTGAAGTATGTATGCATCGCTGAAGGCTATGGTACAGTCTCTCAATTGGATTCAGACAATTTCATACATAGATATTGTAGCTGATTTTGAATGAAGTAATTTACCTTTCTTAGCCTTCACAGGCTATTAGCTAAGAAGAGGCTTGTGTTTTAAATCTCTTGGCCCATGACCCTTCCGATGTATACCTTACTGGATGAGATTTCATGTTATGACAACTATTTGCATATCAATCTTTGTTTAGATGTAGAAAGAGGAAATGCAAAAATCAGCGAATGCCCTTTACATAGACCATTTCCTCTTAGCCAATAAGTCTCTATGCCACATAACAAAATGTGACAATGCATTCATATGTGAAAGATACAGTGTTGTTAGTCTAATTACACTGACATCATGGATTCACTATATTATTGTAAACTAAAGATAACCATGCTGCTATGACAGAACGTTGTATTAGCTTTTTGCCATAACTGATCTAATTGCAAATCCTTGGACTCAGACACATGATATTCCCTGGAGGATTGAGAATCCAGAAGCTGATACATGCCATACACTGCACAATACACTATATACTCTACTAATGATCAACAATCAGTCTGAGAAAGATGTCATCTTATCCCGGCATTTTAATTTTCCATAATATTGTAAGAACACAATATTTTGAGAGACACATCAGAATAAAAATTGCTATTGAGAAGTTTTCAATCTAAAACAGCTATGGGTTACAGGACATGATTCACCCCCATGAGCCCAGGGTGATGCACTTTGCACTGGGAATCAAAGCTGCCCCTGAGATGGAGGGCAGGCAGTGGTGTCACTGCCATCCTCCACCAGACCATGGCAATCTTTGAACTCTGGCTATGAGTTCACGTGACTTCTGCTGGCAGAGGTTGCCCAGGAGAGGTATGAATTAGTGCATTTCATGTGCCCTGGCCCTGCCCACTCTGTGTGATGAACTGGATGTTCATCTGTAGAGCAGGACTTGTGGAAAATTTGCATTACTACACCCATAATCTAGGTAGATTTTCCACTTGTGAGGAAAGGAAGGAACCAAGTCCTAAGGTACATTCATTTTCAGTTAGACGTTAATACAGTTAGAACATAAACTCTGATTGTACCTACATTTAGATACAGAGGTATAAAATATATGTATACATTATATACCTACAGATAAATAGACTACATCATACATGTGCAGGTGGTAACAACGTAATCATATGCCTATGACTTTATCACCTGTCCATAATCCATATTCCTGGGACTTTCTCTGACGTTTCAAACCCCTGAGAGCCTCAAATAGCTGCCAATATGCTTTTTCTCATTCAGCTTCTGTTTGAAACAGCTGCTCATTCACCCCACAAATGTGAATTTTTCACCACAAACTACCCTGCCTGAGGCCCAAGACAGAGAAGATCTAGCCCCAGACCAGTGACAGGTTTTCTACATGTTAAAATGTCATATCTCTAAAGTCCAGTATTTTGTATTTCTACAGTGCTGTTCACAGGAGCGTTATCCCCTTTGTAATTCCCAGCTCCCTAATCAGACCAACATTTGTGTCTAGTCCGGGAGGGGCTCAGATACCAGTGTGTCTTTTTGTGTCTAGAAAAAGTTGTTTAGGCTATTTTGGGAGGTTTTATGTTAATTGGTTTTGATTTTTCCTTTCCGTCTGAACCCTGCGCACGTTAGACTTAGGGCTGAAATGTTCAAAAGAGCCCGAGGACAAAGGTGACAAACTACCATTACGTTTTGATAGTAAATGGGCATCTATTGCCTTAGCCCCCTTTGAAAATTTCAGTCATATTAATTAAGGACTTGTCTACATGGGAACGTTGACTGGCAACACTATAGTGGTATAATTATACTGCTATCTCTATGTCAGTATAACTCCCCATGTGGACAGGCCCTCCAGTATCTGGTTCCAAGGCACAGGCAACTGTGACGAGGTTCGCTTACCAAGCACTAGCCCAGACAGGATTAAGCCCATTTTATTGACAGCAGAAGTCCCGCCTCCCCAGCGGGACTGGGCATGCTCCAAATGCTCTAGCAGTATAAAAGGAAGAAGCCCAGCTCATTCAGGGCTGGAGGCTGCAGGGGAAGGACCTATCTGGGAAGCTCCTGTGGAGGGCCAGCCACAGCCCCTAGCTACGCTGGGAATCAGAGCCTCCCCGGGCCCACTTGAACTCCAGCGACTGGAGGAGCCACAGAAGGCAACCGGCCCAGCTGACCATGGAGAATCTGAAGTATCATGGGAGACCCCAATGCAGACACTGGTAGGAAGTGACCCACGGAGGGTGCCGGAGTGGTACCTTCCACCTGGGAAACCTCAGTGTGTTTCAGTAGTATCCCCCCACCCCCTGCTGAGTCAGTGGCAAGTTGCTATGCCACTGTTAGGGCCCTGGGTTGGGGCCTGGTGGAGTCAGGTGGGTCTGGGCCCCCCTACCGGGGCCACCACACCCCATGGTGGGTGCCCCATGCCCATAGACTCTGGTCGCTAGGCCACGCTGCCCTGCACCTAAGGGCTGCTCCATAGACTCTGGCTGCTAGGCCATGCTGCCCTGACCCTAGGGGTGTAAACTGTTACAGCAACCAAGAAATAGTCCCAATAAAATGTTTTAAAACCTCTGGAAAACATTCCAGAAGTAGCATTTCTGTAACATATGTGATATATACAAGATACATGATGGTGTAGTGTGGTATATTATTTTTTAATTCCACAGTCCACTCATGACTTCACCACTTGTGAGTAATGCAACCATCCTAAATTAATGCCAACAACACCTTTATACCTCACCACACAAGCTTAGGTTCCCTATGTTTATAGGGATGCCTCTAACATCTATTTCATATATTTCTAATTTTATTATAACATTTTATTCTTAAACACACACTTGGTAGTCAAAATACATCTGGGTTTAAAAAAGATTTGGGGCGACTGTGGATCACATTGGTCTTTTCTTTTCTGTAGTTCACCAAAAATGAAATATTTCATTAAAACAGAGAGTATGTGTTGGCTGTCACATATTTGAGGCAGAGAAATTTTACAGCACTGTCTTACTAACTGTGGCTAGCAGCTAGCATTAGCAGATGAATAAAAAATGTTCTACTGAAACGCCAGGAATTCCAAAAGCTAATCTTAAAGAATATTAATCAACAGAACTCTGATTTACAGTCTCTAACTGCATCCAAAATAAATTTATTTTACGAGGATTCTCTGTCAAGCAATGTGGTTCAGGTTTAGTTGTATGAACACTGTTACTCTTATAAGAACATTGATGCTTACACTTCTAGTGCTGCTGTACGTAGGAAGAGTGAATGCGATGGGGAATGTTACTGTCGGTAACTTTGTATTTAAAAGTTAGAATGAAGCACATTGTGGGTATAAAAATGTCTGAGTAAGAAACTATAGGCTCAGTCCTGCAGCTCTTCAAGGAATGAAACCTGGCCTCATTGACTTCAATTGGGACCATGTGTTCACCCCAGGTGTGCAAGGTCTGTAGGATCAAAGCCTATGTAAGTGGCTAATGAATGTTTAAACACCATTGTATTCATTCTATCAAAATTTTGATAGCGAAACTCTGTCCCTAGGGGGATCTCCCACTGCAGGCCTTTGAAAAACTAGATTTAAGATCCTTTTCCCTTGTGCCATTCAGACAGCTACACAATTTTCCATTTTTGTAGGAAGGTCTTCAAAAAGGCTAATCTCTGCCTCTGCTGAAGATCTAAAACCTGACAGAAAAATGTACCATTGTGACCATTTAGGGAATCTGAGGTTGGCTGAAGATAGGAGAATGAGTTTTCTCCAACCCCTCAACAGAGGGCTGCTACTTGGAGAGTGGAAAAGTCCCACACAGGACCAGGCATGGATTTAAGAACTTGGGAAGGCTTTGGAGACACACAAGACACAAGTTTTGAGAAGGAGAGAGAGGAACACTTCTGTAGTGGGGGGTCCAGTTTAGCTGCTGGACTAAGAGAAAGTAAGCTGATTCAGGAGAAAGAAGTTTCATGGTTAGAAGTCTAGCCATGAGCTGCAGCCCAAGGATTCTGGACACCTCCTAGAAGACCTAAACCCCAACTCAAAGAGAAATCTGCAGTAGTGAGGAAACTGAAGCAGGGATATGAGCTCTGGGTATTTCTTGTGCTATTAAGTAAAGAACAATGGCGGTTTAGAGTCTTGTGCAAAATCTGTTTGTTTGTGTGTTCTGTGTTACCCCATCACATGCCCTGGAAGAGGGAAACTGTAAATCCAAAGCACTTTCATGGCTGGAGTTCAGGGAGAGGGCATGTTCAAGCTACTGGTGAGTGTGAGGTGTCAGCATTGGTCCCAGGGGATGGGCAGTTGACATAAAGGTGTCAGCTTTTTAGATGGGGGGTAAACCGAGGATCTGCATCCCGAGAGTGTGCCCAGAAAGGGGTAGTGCCTGGACTTTGTTCAGACTCTGGAAGCTTAAAGCACTCAGGGATTCAGTATTTGGATCCCCTCACAGTAGTCTGGTAAGTATCAAATAGAGAGAGATCAAATACATCTGTAACAACCAGTCAATAAAATCTCTTTGATGTTTGCATTAAGTTTAGAAAAAATAGTTATAGTAAAAAGGAATAAAACGAGGCAACGATATATATTTCCATATAGCTTTAAACAAAAACTAATTTGTTATCCTCAGCATCATTTTCTTCTTAAGTTCAGTTTCCATGTGTCACCAACTGCAACTTCCACTTGGCAAATCTTTTGAACTCTGACAGGCCAGAATGTTCCAGACCGTAAAGATGCAGTAATCACACACAAGGACCAATTCTCAGTTACACTAAGGCAGCTTTACACTAGAGCTGCATGGGAAATTTCCAACAAAAAGTTTGTTCATTGGAAAATGCTGATTAATCTAAACCAAAACTTTTCATGGAAATATACCAGTTTTGATTAAACTTTCTTGGGAAGGTTTCTCAAGTCTAGGATGGAATTTCTGGTCTAAACCAGAGCAAGAGAGTGCCCAGGATAACCAATACCCAAGCAGGGCAAGGTCTTGAACCTGAGTCTCCCACATCTCATGTGACTGTGCTAACCACAAGGTTATTGAATATCTTAAGGTCTCATACACTCTCTCTCATTTTTTTCAGGAAAAATTTCTAAAGGTCCTGGGTTCATTCCTCATCAGAATGGAAACATATGTCAAAACATTGGGATTTTTCACGAAACAGAAATCTTGTTTTCTGGCCAGTCTTACTTCACACTGTTCTGGATCTTAAAGGCAGCATAATCTGCATCCACTTTAAGACGCTTTACATTGACAGAGTGGCATAAAAGGGCTCTAGTGTAAATGGGATTCAGGCCTATGGTCATTGCAGTTCCCACTATCTCACATATTGTGCAAAGAATCTTTGTTAAATAATTTAAATAACTAATATTAGTTTAGGCAACAATAATTCAAATGGGCAGTGCATGTACTGTAATCTCCCAGTAACTCCTTATGCATTCTTTCATGTCTAGAACTGGTTGGAAATTTTCCAGCAAAACTTTTCATGCATTGAGAACCCTGAGTTTTGGTCAACTCTATTCATGTATGCTTCTCACTATTCCATATCTTTAAATCCCAATATTCTTATTGTTTTGTCTATTTGCCATTGGTGTAATTATTATATTTATCCCTAGATCTAAAAGAAGTGAAATTTCACTCCCACCCAGACTGAGGTCCTGAAAATTTTCAAACAAACGCTTAAAGACCACATTCTCCCTATATAAGTTCCTCCCCTTCCCCCAGATTTAATTGGATAAGGAATTGTTCACTTCCTTCCTTAAACAGTTGACTAGAGTTATTGTGCACAGTTGAACATCTGTCTTGTTTTCCCTGGAGATGGCTGCATTTCTGGGCTGGGAGAATTGATTAAAATTTGTAAAGTCCTTTCATGTATATGTTTTATAAAAAAAGATATAGTTGTTTTTATTAATACTATTAATAAACTGCTGTAAATATCATTTTAAATATATCAGCTGTATCTCCTTCAGAGAAAGCTCCTTTCTTACTCTGACATTTCTTGTGTCTAGGCCACATTGCACATTTATACTTATTATGCTTTGATTCAAACTTTTGTTCTTGGGACATTGTGCATTCCCATCCATTCAGGAATGAGTCATAAACAAACCTGGCTTGATAAGCAGGCATTTTTGTGGTGTTTACGTGTTTATATATCTTTTGTATTCATGCAATTTGTACTCAGCGCTTAGAGCCATCTGCATCGTATGTCTCACTTTTGAACTGAGTCTCCTCTGTGAAACATGAATAAAACACTAGCTAGCTTCTCTGGGATAGAGTCAGCACATAAGACAATTCTTATTTGAAAGAACCCCTAAGCTGCTGAATATGATAAGACTAAACTAATCTTTTGAAACATTTACAGAAAACTATCACACTTTTCAATTTGAAAATAGCATGTCAAACTGTAATATCAAGACTGCAAAGAATGGAAATGTCTGATTTTAGCTGTTATAAAAATGCATACTTGAAAAAGTCCTGATAAATAAAGCTTGTGGTTCCTACTTAGATGCAGGGGTTCAAGTTTCTTTAAAGAAAAATCTGGTCCACATAGTAGGACAATTGTTAGCCCTCTGGCTCTCCCTGGGGATTGCTACTTTCATGGAGCTTTATCATCACTTTTTCCACTTTTTGGATTAGGGGCTTATATTGAACCAGCTTGAAAGCAACAGAATCAAAGATGCAATAATAGCTACAGAAGATGTACAAAAAGTGTGCAAACCTCTTTGACAATGTGATCATCTAGATTGTGATTCTGCCTGTTGGTAAACTCATCCCACCAAAATTGCACAAGAAAACTTGTACCAGAATATTCACAAACAGGGAATTTTGGGTCCATAGCCAAGATACATCTAAAACAACATACACAATTATTTTTACAACTAAATAAGCTTCATTTGGTGAGAAACTCACTAGTAGAAATTCAGTCCATGGGCAGACTGTTAAATTAAATCCCGCTTCAGTGGTGCATATGCTTGGGACTGGATCTCTGTCCAGGGTGAAGTACAAGTACTTCATAAAGGTAATTATTATTAATTCTTATTTGTACTACTACAACAGAGCATAGAGGTTCCAAACCTATCTTTGGACCAATTGTGCTAGTGTTAGGACATAAAGTATCAGAGAGGTAGCCATGTTAGTCTGTAGCCACAAAAACAACGTTGTTTTTGTTAGGACATTGAATCAGGGAAACAGTACCATGTGATTTAGGTGACTGGTGACAAATGTTTGTGGTGAATTTTGGCTTGAATAATCAGCTGAATATTCACAACTATCATTCCATACTTCATATACATTTCAGCAAGCTAATTTTCGTACAGTTTCAAATAACAAGTCCATAAAAAAATTGTGATCTGTTTGCAAACAATTCACAAAGAGAGAAGGCTAAATTTCCTTAAAATGTAGTTCACAACTAATACTTTGGCCAGGTCTAGTAAACATTATTCCCTTTGTTTTAATAAAAGTACATGATGATAATAAGTATATCCGACTGTATATGGACAATATTTGTCACTTAATTCCCACACATATGCAATACACTCCAAACAGTTTCAGCATGCTCACTTACTAGGTAAGCTGGGTAACATTGCTGAATGTTGAATTTTTGATGAATCTTTTCTTTAAAAAATTATTTTTGATTGGGAAAAGATCCCTTCAAAATGTTGAACAGTTTTTTTTGTTGAAAATTTTAAGGTGCTTCAACCAAATGTACTAACTAGTGATATCAAACCCAGTCCTGCAAACCCTACTGACATGAGTGAGCGATCATTTACATTAATAGTCTCATAGACTTCAATGGGATTACACATGAGTATGGCTAATTGCATGAGTCAGGATTGGTAAGATTTTTGTGGATCCTTAACTTTCTAAAATCATCCCCTTTCCAATTAGTTGAACTTGTACATATGAAAGTTAATAACATGTAGGTCATTGGAATTTATCTAACTTCCTTAGATGCCAAAGGTCCTGTTCTCCTGGTGGAGGAAACTATTAGCTCCCACTAACTTCAGGGGAGTTCCAGTAGAAGAATAGGAACTTAGGATTTCGCATTTCCTGGCTTCCCCATTCACCTAAGTTACATTGGCTAAAGTAAAATTTAAAAGTGTATATAATTAGTGATGTTGTTTAACTGCAAAACTAGCTTCTAATTTGTAAAGAGCAGCATGTGTAACTCTGAGTTATGCATCACGAAGGTAACAACAGTATATTTTACCTTTATATAAAGAACGTATTAAGACGTCAACCAACAAGGAAAAAAAATCGTTCTAACTGTCTTAGAAAACTGGCATATATTTCTGAATCAATACACGCAACATGTAAAGCTATCTCACAGTGTACTCTGTGTCATTGTGGTGACTCATTATCATTACTTATATAGTGCCACAGGTGTGCATGGTGTTTTACAGACAGATAACAAATGACAGCTCCTTACCTCGAGGAGCTTTCCATCAAAATTAGCACAGCAAGGATGACAATAAACAAAGGGAGGAGATGGGAGAATGTGGAGGACAAACGTGAGATAATTGCCTTTTGTTTGGTACATACTCTGTTAGTTCCGATTTTGTTTTTGGTTAAAATTAATAAATTAGATCTATTAAAGTGTGGGGGCAGCATCTGGAATGAAGGATTGTGAGTGCAACAGGGTGGCTTGCCTGAGGGCTGGAGAGTCTGGGGCTAAGTCAGCCCTGATTACAAGATCAGCCCCACCTGAGAGGAATCAGGTGACACCACTCTAAAAGCAGCAGGAAGCTGCAGAGAAGAGTGAGGTTGAGAGAGTAGTTGAGACTGCCAGAAGCAGGAAGCTCAGGAAATGGATAACTATGTTCTGGGCCTGGTGGAAGGAGGGACTGCATCCAGTTTAAAGAACTGATGAAAAACGTAGCTTGTTTTGGATTTTTGCGTTCTGTTTTTGACTAACTGTTGACAGCCTGAGGAGAATTGTGAAGAGTGAATTAAAGGATTTGGGCTTAGAAGACCACTGGAGACTGAACTTTTTTAAAGGGGCCTGGCTGAAGGGGAAATAGAAGGGGGATGGCCAAAGAAACACCCATAGCCCCCAGGGGGCACCAGGACACAGTAAGTGGCCACTGGGCTATAGCTAGCAATGGAAGGCTAACCACAAGAAGTGATTTTTGAAGAAGTTGTTGAAGGAGGAAAGTAAGGATGTATTGTGCACATGGTCCAGGGGGCTATTCCAGGCATTTTGGGGCAGATTCTCAACTGGTCAGAGCTCCATAGAGGAGAAGGCTAATTGCGTGAGTAGGGATTTGTATGATCTTTGTGGACCATTAACTTTCTACAGTCATCCCTTTTCTGATTAATTGAACCTGAACATATATATATAAGGTAATGAGGGTAAGGTTTGATCCTGAATATTTTAGTCACTTTTTGATATTTTGCCTAATAAAATGACATATGCTGGAAATGTTCACCCATGTGAAAAAGACACAAACATGATTACTCTTGTAATTATCCATAAAGATAAGGTATTATATTACTTGCATAATTAATTCTATGTACAGATGCATCAAAGGCAATTTAGTATGAACCATTTTATTAGGCCCTGCCAATAGCGATAAAGAGAGTTTTATTTCATTTTATTATAGCTCAAAATACTCCTCCGGGTGTGATGTCTAATTTCCTGCCACAGGAACCAATTGTGCTATTAGCAAAACAAAATCCTGTATTTTTAGCAGCAATATTCACTTTTTATTATGATTATATGCTGGGAGATGTATGCAGATGTATACTTTGTGATAGAAGATATAAGTCAAACGACATATAAATTATCAGAATGAAAGCCTAGAAGCATATTCAATGTGGTGTTTGATATGAAACATAGTTCATTAGTGTTTCTAACCTTGTGGCACAGTTTTGGTTCCATTAACACTCAACTAGGATTTTAGCCATTTTACATTCCTCATTTTATTATACTGAAATTTAGAAATATATAACAATGCGTTAGAAAAAGCTACCACTTTCTATCAGTGTATGGTAATATTTCAAGTATACATAAATATAATTACTTTTGTTACTGCAGTGTTAGGGTTGAGAAATCAAATACTCAGAAGTCATGAGGACATTCCAAAGGTTAGAGGGTCAAATTCAGCTCAGGAGTAATTCCCATGATTTCAGTGGAGTTACACTAGAGGTGAATTGTTCCCGAGATTTCCATCAAAATTTTAACTCAGCCCCAACGTGTATGTTATACAGCAAAGTAGCACATTAATGTTTACATGCAACAAAGAAAACATCTTGAATCCTGTGTATGTGCAACGTTGCAGTACAGCATTACTGGATATATAGCCAATTGGATCTTGTAGATTCCAAGGCCATAAGGGATCATCAGGACTTCCCCAAAATAATTCTTTTTGAACTAGAGCACATACCTTAGAAAAATGTCCAATCTTAAAAATTGCTACTGAAGAATCAACCATGACCCTTGGTAAATTGTTCCAGTTGTACCCTCACTGTTAAATGTACGCCTTATTTCCAGATGGAATTTGTCTAGTTTGAATTTATAGCCATTAGATCATGTTATATCTTTCTCTGCTACAATGAAGAACCCATTATCAAATATTTGTTCCCCATGTAGGTACTTAAGAATGTGATCGAGTCACCCCTCGACCTTCTCTTTGGTAAACTAAATAGAGTGAGCTCCTCTTCTTTGAACCTTCTCCAATTTATACACATCCTTCTTGAACTGTGGACACTAGAACTGGACACAGTATCCCATCTGCAGTCACACCAATACCAAATACAGAGGTAAAATAACCTCTCTAGTCCTACTTGAGATTAGCTTGTCTATGCATCCAAGGATCACATTAGCCCTTTTGGCCCCAGACATGCACTGGGAGCTCTTGTTCAGCTGATTATCCACTGTCATCCTCAATTTTTTTTCTAGCAATATATATATTAAATATTTCTGCCTTTTCTGCATCATAATTTATAATTGCATCATTTCCATCTAGTAATGGACCAATACCACTGAGTGATGGCTGACATTTTTTGTTTCTTAGTTTAAAAAACTGACTTAAAAAAAAGACTTAAGCACTTGCGTATATGCTTCAGTCCTTCCAGAACGATCCAAATATGAGAGCGAAGAAAAAAGGCTGATTAGAATGTTATTTATTAAATAAATGAACATTCTAATCAGCCTTTTTTCTTTGCTCTCATATTTGGATCGTTCTGGAAGGACTGAAGCACATACTCACGTGCTTAAGTCCCACTGACTTCTGTGGGATTTGCAGGTGTCGCTGCTTAGCTACGTGAGTAAAGCTTACGTGAGTAAGGCTTAAAAAAATTGATGAATTCTGAAATATTAATGCTCCCAACAGAAGTTATAGGCTTCATGTAGAAATAATAGGGTGAGGTTCTAAGTCCAGTAGTATGCAGGTTGGACTGGCTGATTATAATGGTTCTTTCTGGCATTAAAATTTAAGAAACCATTACATTCAATCAACTTAGTAGACCATCAGGTAGCTTAGTAGCCCATCACTTTTGTGAAATTTTCTCAATGGACGCTTGTTTGCAAAATCAAACAATTATATTTTGCATGTTCAAAAACAAGTGAAACAGATTAGGGCTTCTTTTTTTCTTTTTTTTTTGACTTAATAACCACTCCGAGAATGAATGTGAGCAACACAACTAGAAGTGTAAATGATATGCTGAGGTTCTTGAATCTTTTTCTGACTGTTGGACACTACTTCTAGCAACACATTCCATAGTTTCATTCATAATGTCATTGTATACTGAATGTGAATTTCACAGACCATAGAAGTGTAGGCCTGGAAGGGACCTCAGGAGGTTTGTTCCAGTCCCCTGCACCCAAGGCAGGACTAAGTATTATCTAGACCAGTAGTCACCAACCGGTAAATCACGATCGACTGATCGATTGTGGAGCCTCTGACAGTCGATCTCGATCACAGTCTAAGGTTGCCAACCCTCCTGCAGCCAAACTGGAAGATCAGCTGCTAACAGTCCGGTGGTGCAGTGGGGCTAAGGCAGGCTCCCTGCCTGCCCTGGCCCTGCTCCATTCCTGGAAGTAGCTGGCATGTCCAGCAGTGGCTCCTAGTGGGGGGAGGGTCAGGGGGTCTCCATGCACTTCCCCCATCCGCAGGCACCCCCCTCACAGCTCCCATTGGCTGGGAACAGGGCACTGTGGCCAATGGGAGCTGCGGGGATGGTGCCTGTGGATGGTGGCATTGTGCGAAGCCACTTGCCCCTCTCCTCCAGGAGCTGCTGCTGGACATGCCGGCTGCTTCTGGGAGTGGGGCGGGGCCAGGGCAGGCAGGGAGCCTGCCTTAATCCCACTGCACTGTCGCCCAGGAGCTGCCTGAGGTAAGCGGCACCAGGACGGAGCCCACACCCCAAACACCTCCCACATCCTAACCTCCTGCCCCAGCCCGGAACCCCCTCCTGCACCCCAAACCCATGCCCCAGCCCTGAGCCCGCCCTGCACCCAAACTCCCTCCCGGAGCCTGCATCCTGCACCCACTTCTACACTCCAACCCCTGGCCCCAGCCCTGAGCTCCCTCCCCACCCTGCACCCCCTCCCACACCCAATCCCCTCTTCAACTCCAACCCCCTGCCCCAGCCCTGAACCCTCTCCTGCACCCCTCCCCCTGCATCAGCCTGGTGAAAGTGAGTGAGGGTGGGAGAGAGTGAGCGACAGAGGGAGGGTGGATGGAGTGAGCGGGCCTCAGAGAAGGGGTGGGGAAGGGGCATGGCCTCAGGGCAGGGGCAGGGCAGGGCAAGAGTGTTTGGGTTTGTGTGATCACTGCTATTTCTACATTTTCTTTGAGGTAGCTCCTGGGTTGCACTTAAATTCAAAAAGTGATCTTCTACTTAAAAAGGTTGGAGACCATTGATCTAGACCATCCTTGACAGATGTTTGTCTACCCTGCTCTTAAAAGTGTCCAATGACCAAGATTCCACAACCTGCCTAAGCAATTTGTTCCAGTGCTTAACTACCCTGACAATTAGGAAGTTTTTTTCCTAATGTCCAACCTAAACTGCCTTTGCTGCAATTTAAGCCCATTGCTTCTTTTTCTATCTTCAGAAGTTAAAGAGAATATTTTTTCTCCCTCCTCCTTGTAACAACCTTTTATGTATTTGAAAACTGTTATGTCTCCCCTCAGTCTTCTCTTTTCTGGACAAAATAAATCTAGTTTTTTCAATCTTCCCTTATAGGTCATGTTTTCTAGACCTTTAATCAATTTTGTTGCTCTTCTCTGGAATTTCTCCAATTTGTCCATATCTTTTCTGAAATGTGACACCCTGAACTGGATACAGTTCTCCAGTTGAGGCCTAATCAGCTCAGAGTAGAGCAGAGGAATTGCTTCTTGTGTATTGCTTACAACACTCCTTCTAATACATCCCAGAATGATGTTTGCTTTTTTTGCAACACTGGTGACTCATACTTAGCTTGTGATCCACTATGACTCCCAGATCCCTTTCCACAGTACTCGTTCTTAAGCAGTCATTTCATATTTTGTATGCGTGCAACTAATTGTTCCTTCCTACATGGAGTACTTTGCCTTTGTCCTTATTGAATTTCATCCTATTTACTTCAGACCATTTCTCCAGTTTGAATTTTAATCCTATCCTCCAAAGCACTTGCAACCCCTCCCAGCTTGGTATCATCTGAAACTTTATAAGTTTACTCTCTATGCCATTATCTAAATCATTGATGAAGATATTGAACAGAACCAGACCCATGACCGATCCCTGCAAGATCCCACTTGATATGCCCTTCCAACTTGACTGTGAACCATTGATAACTACTGTCTGGGAATGGTTTTCCAACCAGTTATGCACCCATCTTATAGTAGCTCCATCTAGGCTGCATTTCCCTAGTTTGTTTATGAGCAGGTCATTCGAGACAGTATCAAAAGCCTTACTAAAGTCAAGATATACCACATCTACCACTTCCTCCCTATTCACAAGTCTTGTTACCTGATCAAGGAGAGCTATTAGGTTGGTTTAGATTTGTTCTTGACAAATACATGCTGACTGTTCTTATCAATGTATATCTTCTAGGTGTTTGCAAATTGATTGCTTAATTATTTGCTCCATTATCTTTCTACGTATTGAAGGTAAGATCTCTGGTCTGTAATTCCCCAGATTGTCCTTGTTTCCCTTTTTATAGATGGGCACTATATTTGCCCTTTTTCAGTTCTCTGGAATATCTCCTGTCTTCCGGGACTTTTTGAAGATAATTGATAATGGCTCAGATATCTCCTCAGTCAGCTCCTTGAGTTTTCTAGGATGTATTTCATCAGGCCCTGGTGACTTGAAGACCTCTAACTTGTCTAAGTAATTTTTAACTTGTTCTTTCCCTATTTTAGCCTCTGATCCTATCTCATTTTCACTGGCATTTATTAAGTTAGATGTCCAAATGCTATTAAGCTTTTTGGGGAAAACTTGAACAAAAAAGTCATTTAGCACTTTTGCCATTTTCACATTTTCTATTATTGTTCCCCCCCCCCCTCATTGAATGACAGGCCTACCCTGTCCTTGGTCTTCCTCTTTCTTCTAATGTATTTGTAGACTGTTGTCTTGTTACCCTTTATGTCCCTAGCTAGTTTGATCTTGTTTTGTGCCTACATACTTGTGTTATTTGTTTATATTCATCCTTTCTAATCCATCTCAGTAGTCATACAACCTTCGGCCTCTAAGAGGAGGCAATAAAGGAAAGGTAGCTGCAATGTGCCCTGCTGAAGATTCTCAGTTATGGGGCACAGTCTAAGGAATCCCCTCTGTAAACAGGTTCTCTCTTCAGCCCCTGGAAATCCTGGCTAAAAAGGCCTCGGAATGAATTTGACAGCATACACAGTCCACTAGAGTATCTTCAAAGTGTCTCTATTACTGTTTCTCCTTATGGTCCAGGTACAACACAAATATAGCAACTAGAATGATCACCTCATTCTGCTCGCTGGCTCGTCATTTTATAGTGCTTGCCTTCTTTTCCCTGCTATCCAGCTAGTGAGCTAATTAGCTCATTATGTTCTCTGCAGGTGCAAATTATCCCTTCTAATCTTCCAATCCAATTTAGACTACCTAATCTCCTCCTACTCCAACCACATCCAGTAACCTGGGCACTCTAAGTGCTGGCTTCCCAAAGGCTCTATTTATAGCTGCTAACAGCACCCTGTCACATCCTCTCCTAAAGTTTGTCACTAACAGGGCTTCAGTCTGACAGACACAGAGAATACCTAATGACCATATATGAGAACCAAGTCTGAGGAGGATAAGGTAACAAGGAACAAGAACAGAGGCAGGAGATTGGGCAAACAGGGAAATGCTCTTGGGTGGGTAAGTGGGGAAAAATCTCATGGTGTGATGGATGAACTTACTTTATCCATTAAACAAAATGAAACATGAGGGGCCCTGATAGTGCCTAGATCAGGGGTGGGCAAACGTTTTGGCCCAAGGGCCACATCTGTGTATGGAAATTGTACGGTGGGCCATGAACACTCACAAAATTGGGGCTTGGGGTGCAGGAAGGGGTGAGGGCTCTGGCTGGAGGTGTGGGCTCTGAGGTGGGGCCAGGGGGTTGGGCAGGGGGTTGGGGTGCAGGGAGGGTGTGCAGGCTCTCTCTGGGGGTGCAGGATCTGGGGTGGGGCTGGGGATGAGGGGTTTGGGGTGCAGAGGGTGCTCCAGGCTGGGATTGAGGGGTTCAGAGGGCAGGGTGGGGATAAGGGCTAGGGAAGGGGGTTGGTGTGCAGGAGGGGGTCCAGGGTGCGGGCTCCGGGTGGCGCGTACCTCAAGCACCTCCTAGAAGCAGCAGCATGTCCCCCCTCCAGGTCCTACACAGCGGCACAGCCAGGTGGCTCTGTGCGCTGCCCTGTCTGCAAGTGCTGCCCTTGCAGCTCCCATTGGCCGCGGTTCCCAGACAATGGGAGCTGCAGGGGGAGCACTTGGGGTATGGGCAGCTTGCAGAGACCCTTGGCTGCCCCTACGTATAGGAGCTGGAGGGGAGACATGCTGCTGCTTCTGGGAGCTGCGCGGAGCAGGGCAAGATCCCAACCCTTCTCCCCGGCGGGAGCTCGTGGACTGGATTAAAACATCTGGAGGGCCAGATGTGCCCCCCAGGCCGTAGTCTGCCTACCCCGGCGTAGATAGTTTTTCCTTTAGTATCCATCACCATATTATCTAAGAGCATGAGAAAAGACTTCCAAAGTAAACTTTTTTTCCTTTTAAACTTCTGACCTTGGACTTATGGATCCTAGATCAAGATCTGTTGCTCCAGAGAGGCCTGGGCACAAGAATGCAGTCGGAAGAAGAGAAACGGGAAGAAACAGGGGTAATTGAGCAAAAGAGATGTTATCACTCTCAGCTCATTTGGGGAAAAAAGATTATTTAAATTGTGAGTCTGACACATCTTCATGGAGTGCACGCAAATAGAGGCCTGAAGAATTATTTTTTTTAAGGTTAGCCCACAGGGTTTCATTCAGATCTTTGCTGAACAGCTCACTACAGCTCTAATTGAAACATTTAATTTAGTACTCCATAAAAATACCTCAAAATACATTTTTTAAAAAGTACCAGCAGATACTAAATGTTACTTATTATAACAAAGAGAGAAAAAAAAGATCCTGTGAAAAATTGATTTTTGTTCTGAGGTGCCAGAGGGAAGCTAATTAACAAAATGTATAGTACGTACATAGAGTAAGTCACTTTTGATTGTATACTCAGATTTCTGGTCTGAAAGAGCAGTACTTTTATTAATTACTTAAAGGAGGATTAAAAAATAAAATGTGGGGAGGGTTTGTGTTTCTGCACTTACATCTTACTACACTTTTTCTAATAAAAGGTACAGATTTAAAACTCATGCAATGGAAATCAAGGACAACTGTACCATAAACCAAGGACAAATTGAAGAAAGCTAGAGCTATAGAAGTTCTCTCTTTCTTTTATTTTTAATATATAAAAATGACTTTTTAAAGGAATGCTCAGTTTTGTCTGACATTACTACTGACTTCACTGGGGCATACTAATAGGGAAAACAAAGAACAATTGAATGTCTTGAAGTAAAATGAGGGTCATTTTAAAGATATGCATAGAGGAGTCTTAGCCACTAATGTATGCAACTCATATAACCTGGGATAGGAACGGAAATCAAGAGCCATATGTCTGTGAAAGAAGAATTTGCAGAAGTCACGCCACGTTCTTAGAGGAAAACAGCTGGAGCTTTTGATGTTTCCCCCAAAACTGCTACACAGTCAATAGTTGCTCTTCAGTCTCAAAGGAGTCACACTCACCCAAACACAATACTCTAAGCCCTGGTCTATACTACGAAATTAGGTCAAATTTAGCTGCGTTAGGTTGATTTTATAAGTAATGCATCTACACAACCAATCCCGTTCCGACGACCTTAAGGGCTCTTAAAATTGACTGCTGTTCTCTTCCCCGGCGAGGGGAGTAACGCTAAAATCGACCTTGCTGGATCGAATTTGGGGTAGTGCAGACGCAATTTGATGGTATTCGCCTCCGGGAGCTATCCCAGAGTGCCCCAATGTGACCGCTGTGGACAGCACTTTCAACTCCGATGCACCAGCCAGGTACACAGGAAAAGCCCTGGGGAAATTTAGAATTTCATTTCCTGTTTGGTCAGTGTGGTGAGCTAAGCAGCACAGGTGACCATGCAGTTCCAGAATCACAAACAAGCTCCAGCATGGACCAAACGGGAGACACTGGATCTGATTGCTGTATGGGGAAAAGAATCTGTGCAGGCTGAACTCCGATCAAAAAAAAGAAATGCTAATATGTATGCCAAAATCGCACAGGGCATGGTGGAGAGAGGCTACAACAGGGAGACACAGCAGTGCCACGTGAAAGTTTAAGGAGCTCAGGTAAGCCTACCAAAAGACAAAGGAGGCAAATGATACAAGTGGCATGGTCCCATACATGCCACTTCTATGATCAGCTGCATGGCATTCTGCGGGGTGGGGGACCCTACCACTACCCCACCACTGTCCGTGAATACCTGCAAGGGGGGGAGTCTCACACAACAGGGAGGAGGATTTTGTGGAGGATGAAGAGGAGAAGGAGGAGGAGGAGCATGTGCAGCAGGCAAGCGGAGAATCCGTTTTCCCCGGCAGCGAGGACCTTTTCATCACCCTGGAGCCAATACCCTCCCAAGGCAGGATCCCAGACCCTGAAGCCGGAGAAGGCACCTCTGGTGAGTGCACTTTTGTAACTACACAACAGGGTTTAAAAGCAATTGTGTTTAATGTTTGATTTGCCCCGAAGACTTGGGATGCATTCGCGGCCAGTACAGCTACTGGAAAAGTCTGTTAACGTGCCTGGGGATGGAGTGGGAATCCTCCAGGGACATTTCCATGAATCCTCCAGGGACATCTCCTGGAGGTGCTCTGAAAGCCTTTGCAGAAGGTTTCTGGGGAGGGCTGCCTTATTCTGTCCTCCATGGTAGGACACTTTACCATGCCAAGCCAGTAGCAAGTAGTCTGGAATCATTGCAGCACAAAGCATGGCAGCAAATGGTCCTGGGTTTTGGTTGCATTGAAGCAACATTCGGTCTTTATCTCTCTGTGTTAGCCTCAAGAGAGTGATATCATTCATGGTCACCCAGTTGAAATAGGGGAATTTTTGTAAGGGAACAGTCAAAGGACCCAGTTCATGCTGGGCTGTTTGCGTTTGGCTAAAAGGGATCATCCCAGAGAATCACCATGCGGTAGGGTGGGGGGAGGTGCTGCACATCCACCCTCAACCACAGCCCCTCCTTTTAAATGGCCAACCCAGCCGGCATTGCTTGCTATGGGAAAGGAGGACGCTGCAGTTTAAAACCATTCCCACATGTTATGAAGGTGGAAGATTGTACCCTTTGGCTTACCATGGCTGCCTGGAAACTGAATTCTGTTGCCCAGACATGTGTGATGTGTCACCATACCGGCAGACGCTCAATATAAAAGGCAAAATGCGACCTTGTACCTAAAGCACATGTGCTGTCTGCTGTTAATTGCTTGATTCACTGTGAGAGAGTCTCCCTTTTGTTCTCAGAAATGTATCTTCTTAAATTCTACTCTCCCTTTTTATCTCCCCTCAGGTGCAAATGTTTCTACGCTCCCCCTATCATCTCCGTCCCAGAGGTTATCACAGATTAGAAGGAGAAAACAACGCACTCGCGATGACATGTTTTCCGAGCTCATGCAGTCCTCCCACACTGATAGGGCACAGATGAATGCATGGAGGCATACAGTGACAGAGGCCAGAAAATCATACAGTGAGTGCGATGAGAAGAGGCAGGATGTGATGTTGAGGCTAATGGGGGAGCAAACGGACATGCTCAGGCGTCTGGTGGAGCTGCAGGAAAGGCAACAAGAGCACAGACCGCTGCATTCCAGAAGATGGCCCAAGCAACAGAAGGCTGTAATTCAATAAGTTTTGATTTGATTCAATAAGCAATGTGGCCTTGTCCTTCCCTCCTCCCCCACCCCACCCAGGCTACCTTGTCAGTTATCTCACTTTTTTTTTAATCAATAAGGAAAGAATGCATGGTTTCAAAACAATAGTGACTTTATTTCCTTTGCCAGCTGTGATTGAAGAGGGGAGTGTGGTTGGCTTACAGGGAATTAAAATCAACCAAGGGGGCGGGTTTGCATCAAGGAGAAACACACACAACTGTCACACTGTAGCCTGGCCAGTCATGAAACTGGTTTTCAAAGCCTCTCTGATGCGCAGCGCACCTAGCTGTGCTCTTCTAATTGTCCTGGTGTCTGGCTGCTCAAAATCAGCTGCCAGGCGATTTGCCTCAACCTCCCACCCCAACATAAATGTCTCCCCCTTACTCTCACAGATATTATAGAGCACACAGCAAGTACCAATAACAATGAGAATATTGGTTGTGCTAAGCTCTAACCTAGTCAGCAAACAGTGCCAGCGAGCTTTTAAACATCCAAAGGCACATTCTACCACCATTCTGCACTTGCTCAGCCTATAGTTGAACTGTTCCTTACTACTGTCCAGGCTGCCTGTGTATGGCTTCATGAGCCATGGGCACAAGGGGTAGGCTGGTAGTATGTAAAGTATGTAACTTTAGAGTAAGAGTTCAGTTTTCAGGCAAGGTAGACATTTAAAATGCTTGCATACTTAGTTTGCAACAGGAAACCGTACAAGATTGCATGGCGTCTTGTGACAGGGTGCTAAGCAGAAAACTGCTTAGCCAACCCTCTGTCACTCCAGCTTCAATTAAGGGAGGTGAATTGGAGTTGGGTAGATCACCTGGCCCTGATGAGGGAATCTGGAACAGCTGCTGCCTCATCAGGCTGGGGCTGGATAATAGGCCCAGGGGAAGGAAGCCACCGGGAGAAGCTGGAAAGAGGGAAGCTACAGTAGAGGAAAGGCAGTGAGGGGAAGCAGAGGGCGATAGCTTGCCCCCTCTCTCCTGCTGGGGGACTGTAAGAAGGGGACTATGTGTATGGTGGAAAAGTGGTGGGAGCACGGCCTGTAAATAAAAGCACCAGGTGAGCACATGCTCTGTGTGTGACTTTCTCAGCCCAGCGGGGGCAGGAGCCAGGAGGGCCCTGCAGGGACCCCATTACGCGTCTCTACAGATTGCATCAACAACAGATCTACTGACAACCAACTAACTTGTAGCTACTAAACTACCAATGTACTAGCCTGAAGAAGAGCTCTGTGTGGCTTGCAATATTATCTCTCTCACCAACAGAAGTTGGGCCAATAAAAGATATTACCTCATCCACCTTGTCTCTCTAATATCCTGGGACCGACATGGTTACTACACTGCATACAATTTACTAGCCTGTCAGTTATATCATGGAAGGGATGATGATTCTATAAACACTTTCTAGAAGGCATCATTGTCGGTGTTTTCTATAACAACAAGCTGTCAGAATTGCTGCCTGTCGCCTTCTCATTTTGTTGACGTTGCTTTAGTCAAAAATATGCCCCTCCTGCATTTAATTCCTAAGCCTTTTTTAGAA
Organism: Macrochelys suwanniensis; assembly: GCA_033296515.1. NCBI lineage: Eukaryota > Metazoa > Chordata > Testudines > Chelydridae > Macrochelys > Macrochelys suwanniensis. The sequence goes on from CM065776.1 coordinate 42,424,253, forward strand.
CTGCTATTCATAATTGCTGATTTGATGGGCATTTGAAGTGTCGTTGCTGAACTCATAGTTATTTCTTGTCACCCTTCTCTTCCTGTTGCCGACACTCCTACTGTGGAACTTAACTGGTGTAACTGTATAAGAAAATAAAATGAGATTCTTTACATAGTACACCAAAGTCAGTAGCTTGCTACTTTTCTGGTTATAAAATGACACTCCAGGATTCTAGTGGATAGCACAGTAGGCCAGGACTCAGGAGACCTGGGTCCAATTCCCAGCTCTGCCCTAACCTGCTGGCAAGTCACTTAATCTCTCTGGGCCTCCGCTTTCCCATCTGTAAATTGGAGCTAATAATGTTGATCTCCTCTGTAAAGCACTTTGAGATCTACAGATGAAAACTACTATATAAGAACTAGATATTATTTATTACTAATAAATTAAATAATGCACAGTTTTAAAAGTATATACAAAGAGATTCAATACAATATTTTGATTCATCCAGTCTACAGTTAAAAATACTCCACTCAATGGACTGCCTGGTCTTGTAGTGCACAGGGAGGAATGTTGGTTCTTAAAGGTGGGAAAGTATTCAATATTTTAAAAGCTGATACTAATAAAGAATAGTGAAAAGGTCAGAAACATACAAATCAAGGAGTGATGTCAAACAATGTGGAGAGAACTACTGGAAGCCCAAGAAATTATAGCTGGAACATTTTGGACATGTTTTCTACCAACTGGAAAATGCTCCCTGTTTTAATATTTTTTCTCATATTACATAAAAATACATAGAATAATTTGTGGGCTATCAGAAATTATTAGGTAGCACAATTTCATCAAGACCGTTAAACTGTGGGATGAAAGTGATTTATAATGTCATCAAACACCTCAAGATATACATTAAGCTACTGAGTCTATAGATGATGTCATTATACAAATAATAATTATACATTTCTCATTGTTCTATGTTAACCCTTGGCTTACTGTTAGTCTGCCTAAACTTGTATGTCTTACAATAGTATAACGGTGTTTCCCTAAGTGTAGAGCATGGCATCCTGTAGGACACAAAGGACTAGCTGGGTAGCACAGAAGATAGATAAATTAAGATGTGTTGGCCTTTAACACACATGACACGCTTGAAGGGGTTCTGCTTGGTTTCATTTTCCTGAAAAGGGCTCTGCTACCAAAAGTCTGAGAAATAAAAGAGCAAATCACTTATGCCAAACTGTGTGTTCTAAGGCTACAGCTCAGTGCTGGGCAAACTACAGCGTATGGGCTGGATCCAACCTGCCAGCCATTTTAATCCAGCCCTCAAACTCCCACTGGAGAGTGAGGTCTGGGGCTTGACTGGCTCTGCCACTCCAGCTGGGGAGCAGGGTCAGGGGGCCACTCCACATGGATCCCAGAAGCAGCTCCTAAGTGTAGGGGCAGCCAGGGTGCTCTGCTCCGCATGCTGCCCCCACCCCAAGCATCGGACCCACTGTTCCCATTGGCCAGGGACCATGGCCAATGGGAGCTGCAGGGGCAGTGGCTGCGGATGGGGCAGCATGCAACAAAGTGATATGGCCACGCCTCTGCATAGGAGCTGGAGGGGGGCCATGCCACTGCTTCTGGGAGCCGTTTGAGATAAGCGCTGCCTGGAGCCTGCACTCCAAGCCTCCCTCCACGCCCCAACCCCCTGCCCCACCCCTGATCCCCCTCTTGCCCTCCAAACCCCTGGATCCCAGCTCGGAGCACCCTCCTAGACCCCAAACTCTTCATCCCCAGCCCCACCCCACAGCTTGCACCCCTACTCCAGCACGGAGCTCCCTCCTGCGCCCTGAACTCATTTATGGCCCCATCCCAGAGCCCGCACCCCCAGCCAGTTCCCTCACCCCCCTCCCGCACCCCAACCCCAATTTCATGAGCATTCATGGCCTCCCATACAATTTCTATACCCAGATGTGGCCCGCGGGCCAAAAAGATTACCCACCCCTACTATAGCTAGTAAAGAATGTTAGAGACCATATATTGTAATCATGTATTAATGTGGTTTTTAACCTCAATACTACACTATTTTACAGTATTGCTCCAAAATGCTATAGCATCAGTATTGTTTGCTAGGGCTGTGATTCAGCAAGGTACTTAACCACATGCCTAACTTGATGTGTCTGTTGAAGTCACATGATCAAAGCAAAGCACACACTTAAGCACTTTGCAGTACTGGAGGTTGGATGTAGGATATATTCCTGATATTTTGGGAGTGACCAACATAACTCTGTCTGTCTGAATTCATCTGTTGTCTCTTGTCTTGTATTTAGATTGTAAGCTCTTTGGGAAAGGGTTCATCTCTACAGTAATACACATAATAATAACGATCACTGTAGACCTACAAGTTTAACTTCTGCTATGAATCCCCAATCTCAGCTTGTTTTTCATCTGTGATCATTAGGTGTTTCCTCACCTAATTGGGTGGACTATGGCCCGGCAAGCAGCACACCTCAGAGGACTCCTTATTTTGGACCCTTTTGACCAAGAATCCCCAGCAGGCTAAAGCTTGTTTCACTTCTTCAAAACTGTCCATTCCCAATAACAGACGAAAACCACAGGGACTGTAGAAAAAGATATATTAAAAATGGAGACAGATCAACTTAAAAGAAAATGAAAAGAATAAACTGCATAACATATCTGGTCTTTAATGCTGCAAAAATCTAGTCTGGAGAGATCCTCTGTGTGTCATTACAGGAAAGCCAGCCACCTCTTACATTTGTCCCCTCTGATCATTTGCAGGCAGCTGGTCAGTGACACCGCTTGTAGTCTCAGGAGTCTCCTGTCATCGTTCCTCCTCTTCTTCCTGACTCACAGCACTATTCTTCTTTTCATATTCCTTTGATGTCCCTGTCTCGTTATCATACCAGACACCCCCAACCTTAGTCTCTCAGCAGAGGGGCGAATTAGTCTGGCTCTTGGCTGTGTCCCTTGTATGCTTCTCCAAAGTCATTCAGGGCTGCCACCACTGCTTCCGATAAAGAATTTAGGTTCTTGTGTTTTCTGTAACCCTTTCATATCTTATTTCCAAATTAAGGCAAGGTCTACATAACTGATATCTGCTGGCATCGTTATGTCAGTCAGGGGGTGTGAAGAGATCAGATACCTCAGAAGTGTGCCTTCATTGATATAGTTCGTTTTGCTAGTGGGGGTGGGGTTTACTATACTGAGATAAAGCACAGATTTGCTGGTATAGATTCATAGGACACGTCTACATTGAGCTGGGAGGTGTCACTCCTAGGTTATGTAGATAAACCCGCACTAGTTCTGCTTGAGCTAACATGCTAAAAATAGCAGTGTAGCTTTGGTAGCACAGTTGGTGGCTCTGGCTAGCTGATCAAGGACATACTCACTGGATCCACTGGATACATACTTGGGCACCTAGCCCAAGCTGCTACCCATGGTACCTCAGCTATACTGTTATTTTTAGCACACTAGCATGAGCAGAGCTAGTTTAGGTTCATCTACTCAAGCTGGGAATCACACCTCCCAGCTCAAATGTAGACATAGCCATAGATTCCACGGCAGGAAGGGACCATTGTGATAATCAGACTAACATGGCTACCACTCTGAAACCTGAGGTCTATTAGTTGTCTTCCATGTTTGATCACGTACTTTAGGAAGATATGTCTTTGGTTTCATGTTTCATCTCTGTGGACACTTTTCCCCTGAGAATGGTGGCTTGTTAATTGTATCAGCCAATATTGATCATATGTTCGTAAGTATTTCTTTTGTTTTGAAATTTGTTCTCCAGTTATAGATACAAACAAATTCTTTTTAGGATCTTTTTCTCATCAGTAAAAGAAAATTAAGGGCCTGAGTGTCAGTAAGGGCCCTTTTACACCACTCTAATGTATACCCATTTTATGGACCTTTTTATGGACCTTACACTGCTAGAGTGTTGTAAAACAGCTGCAGAATAAATGAGAATCGGGTCCAACATATAGAAGAAACTATCAGAAGCTGAAAGTACTTTTTAAAAATTCAATCTTGAAAACTCAGCCTGACCAGGGTCAGACCATTTTTTTTCCTTTTCTTTTCTGGCAACTTCTACAAGATTGAATTATCTTTTTTTGTTAAAATACCTGTTTTTTACAAAAAAACTTCACTCTCAGCCTGAAATTACTGTACTGACACTTTTTCAACCTTTTAAATGTTCAGATTTATTTGCGTTTATCAGTCTATTCCCAGAGTAGGTCACATACCCCAACATAGAGTTTGTTTCAATATTAGACTTTAACCTATTTTGAGGGGGGGGACTGATTCCCACCCCACACAACTCTCTGCTTTTTCAACCTTCTTCCAGACCTCCCTTGTCCATGAATAACCTCACTGAGCAGATCCCTATGACATCTATCCTCTCTTCTTTCAACTCCCCTCTCAAGTCCCACCTCTTCTGTGATGCCTACAAGAAACCACCCAGCTAATAATAGCTATAGAGCTAGGTTAGCCTTTTATTTCACCCAGTTGTATCGCAAGGAACCTACAAGCTCGTATCCTGTAAGACATCAGCTTAATCAGGTTAGCATAAGTAAATTAGGCCTATGACCTTTAGCATAGATAAAATGCCCCAACAGTTACTCTAGCTTTTGGAGACTTGGGAATAGCTTGCTCAACAGAGGCAGTTGGTACATAATGGTACCAGGCAACTGCAGGAACATTGAACTGATACTGGGCTTGGATATTTTAGGATAGAATCATTGGCAGATGTCTAACCACAAACTTGCTTGAGAAATAGGTGACATATATGATAATGAGTTAAAAGGCATTAATATGTTAACCTATAGGATAAGTGCACCCTGATCGTATGAGGGTGAGGCAGTTAAATTTGGACATGGAAGGCTGGGCATCAGAATGAATATTCATGATAGTTCCAGGCTCTAAAATAGGCCAAGCAACCACATAGTGGAGGCTAGCTTTCCATCATTGACCTTTCAGGTTTTCATTAGCTACCATCAATCTTCGGGCATTGGGGAACTTGGACCATCAGACTCATTTGGTATGCCAGAGACTGTGTCTCTCACCACCAGGTCCCCAAGGAAGGATGTGAGTATATAAGTATCTGAGCATATGCAGGGAATGACACCAAAAATATCCTTAATACTGTATTACTGCTATCTGGTTACGTGGTTTTGAGCTTTTCTGTCTTTACTGATTGTTTTAATAAACATAGCTTTGCTTTGCCCTCAGTGTGAGGGTCTTTGCTGTACACCCTGTGGTTCCCTACAAGATATTGAATTTGTCAGTTTTAATTCTGTGGAGCCTGATTCTGGGACAAGAACCCTATTACCCACAGTCCATTAATTAGTATCAACTGGCAATCAATACAGTTATTATTAACCATTAAAAAGATTGAGCCACAGTGGGGCAGAATGTATTTTATTAATCTATATTAAAATAATGCATAGATTAAAAAGTACATAAAATTGTATATAGTTTCATCGTATCCTTTTCCACAGGATACGGATAATCTAGTCTGACCTCCTGTATAAACACAAGCTATAGAACTCTCACCCTCCCTCCCCAAAAATCCTCTTGAACTAGAGTATCTCTTTTAGAAAAACATCCAGTCTTGGTTTTAAAATTGCCAGTGATGGAGAAGCCACCATGACCCGGGGTTAACTGTTACAAAAGTTATTTACCCTCACTGTTAAAAATATATGTCTTATTTCCAGACTGAATTTGTCTAGCTTCAACTTCCAGCCACTGGATCATGTTACACCTTTACCTGCTAGACTGAAAAGCCCACTATCAAATATTTGTTCCCCATGTAGGTACCTATAGAATGTGATCAAGTCACCCCTTACCCATATCTTTGTTAAGCTAAATAGATTGAGCTCCTTGATTTCTGTCACTATAAAGCATGTTTTCCAATCCTTTAATCATTCTCGTGGCTCTTCTCTGAATCCCCTCCAGTTATCAACATCCTTCTTGAATTGTGGACATCTGAACTGGACACAATATTCCAGCAGTGGTCACAGTAGTGGCAAATATAGAGGTAAAATAACCTCTCTGCACCTTCTCAGGATACCCCTGAATATGAATCCAAGGATTACATTATCCCTTTTCGCCACAGAATTGTACTGGGCACTCATGTTTAGCTCATTATCCACCATAACCATGACCCCCAAATCTTTTTCAGAGTTACTGTTTCCCAGGATAGAGTCCCTCATCGTGTAAGTATGGCCTACATTCTTTGTTCCTAGATGTATATCTTAGCATTTGCCTGTATTAAACTGCATATTGTTTGCTTGCTCCCAGTTTACCAAGAGATCCAGATCACTCTGTATTAATTACCCGTCCTCTCCATTATTTATCACTCCCCAAATGTTTATGTCATCTGCAAAATTTATCAGTGATGATTTTATGTTTTCTTCTAGGTCATTGATAGCGTAGGGCCAAGAACTCAGCCCTAACACAAACCAAAACAAAAACAAAACAGAACGTAGTATTCCAATAAAATCAAGCGTTTTTGGAACAGAACATTTCAATTTTCTGTATCAAAAGAGCTGTTTGTTTCAAGGTTTTAAATTTTAAATTATACAATATAATATATAATTAAAACAGACAAAATCAGAATGAAACATTTAGATTGTATCAAAGAAACATTTTGATCAACCCAAAATGAATGTTTTTTCAGAATTTCTTTTTCATGAGAAATTTCAAAACTTCTTGGCTGTGTTCCATTTTGGAATGGAAAATTTTTTAAAAATCACAGAATTTCCCATGAAATAGAAAATCCAGTTCCTGTCCAGTTCTAATATCAATATGTTGTATAATTACACGATATGGCATCATGATGTAAATGTCTCCTTTATAAAGATATGCCAAGCACTGCACTATATATGTTTCTATTTCATCATGATTTTGTCTGGCTAAAACTGCATCTGATGACATAAAATGGCTTTCCCCTCCTGCCAGAGGAAATAACAGATGATTTTAACATGCTCACACATACAATCCTTTCCTTTTTGAAAAGAGGTCACTATTATAGCTTGATGAATACTGCAAAACCAGTGTTTGAAAATATTTTTCTCAAATGCCAAATGGCCACTTAGTTACACCATGATCATATTTGCAATATTTGCAAGCATTTGTGCAAACAGAAATGTTGGGGAATGGCCGTTCTCCATATTCAGTGCAGTTTCTTTGTCAGTATAAATAACTTTTATGTAATAGAGGTTTTAGACTGTAATCTTTTGGGGGCAGAGACTTTAGAATCCTACATGTTTCCACAGCACTTAGCAAAATGTTGGGCTCTTTTGTAATATAAATAATACAAATAATCGTGTTGCTTTGATCATGAATCTGACAGTATAGCCAATACAGACAAATTCCATTCCATAGCAATCTCCTACCATAGGTAACTAACAAACAGCTACAGAAACGGACTAAGTCACACCTGCTCTCCTTGGTATTGGTTGGAAGTGGAGATGGCAATATACTGGAAGAAATTCCTTTCAAAATTAGAAAATGCTGGAATTTATGCAAGAAAATTAATTGTAGATTGTTTTCTTCTGTTTTTTATGCAGCAATCTGACATTTTACATGAGAAGGAAAGGAAAGGGTCTATGAATTGTGAATTATTATTAACAGCGTGTCGGATTAGTTTGGAGCAATGTGGGGGGAGTGGGAAGAGCTAATCCCACAGGCCCCATGCAGGCCAAACTGCCATTGATTAACTGGGAGTTTTTCCTGTGTTGGGACTGCCATCTGAAGCCCAACAGCTGGAAACTGGTGAGTGTCTCTCTATTTTTCAACTGTATAATTGACAGTGCTCATTGGAGCTCAGTCAGGGAACTAAACGGCAACTTGTTCCTCTAGTTCAAGTCTGAAAACCTATTTTCCCCATATTGTTCAATTGGCACACAGCCCTCTGTATTAGGGTGCAGAACTGCACAGCCCCTGCAAGAGCATCAGGAGAGATTGTGCTCAGGACAGCCAGAGCTGTTGAGTGCACATGAGACACACACTCTGCACCATCCACTAGAATTGTTCCATTTGCACCCATGGGGCAATAGCCCTTCTCCTTGGGCCAGAGCAAAGGGAGAGTGGGGGCATGGCAGGAATATGTCCCTGCTTCCTCCCTGGGTGACTTTTCCCTTGAAGAATACAAGAGGACTGCAAGGGACTGCTATTGTGATCAGCCCTTTTGCAAGCTACTCAAAGACAGGAGAGATTTCTTGCCTACACATTTCTCTGCTCGCATGCATGAGGGCTAGTCACAAATAGGTTTCAGAATAAGATGCCGCTTATTCTCAAGTAGGTTGGGCATCATGCTGGGCAGACTAAGAGGGATCTTCTGTACTGCCAAGTGTAGTAAGTCAATGTCATGGCTTTTTTGTTTGTTTGTTTAATAACAGATCTATTTGAATATCAAGTAGGAATGGAGAGTTAGGTTTGGATAACGTAAGTGTTAACCCAAATTTTAAGCCCAGACTTCAAATGAACAAGTGAAACATATTGTAGGTTAAAAAAATGATCAGGTAAAACTTTCTCATCATTACTTTCTGCTGTTGCATGTCTTTGCAGCTCCTCATTCCAGAGAGTGATGTGCTGAGATACAATGAGACAGGCAGTCTCACACTTATAATGGAGTGGTGGTGCCTGCATACATTTGGGTTAATTGACACAATGTCACTGTGGAGACCCATGAATCTCAGTGAGTTCATTTAAGGTCCAGAAAAGTATCTGACCAATTGGGTGTTATCCAGACTCAATCAATAAAAACACACACTATCTAACCTACTGTAAAATAGAACCTCTGACCCTTTCAGAGTAAAATAAAAACTGGGAGCAAATTGTCTGTCAAGAAACAGCTGAAACAATACATCTAAAAATATCTCTAACGGACACTAGTCAACTCTCCTTAGGGGAAAAAAATGCCATGCAACTCTGTCAAAACAGCACATTACTTTTCTGTGAATAAATGGTGACCTGACAGAAATTCAGCCATCCCATCCATACTGGGTGATGTTTATTAACAATATTTAAAAAATAAGGTATTTAAGAAAAGCCAACATATACCAAGCATGATACAAACCCAGCCAAATCTTGCTTCTGGTCAGTGGAAAGACTTCCCATTCACTTCTAAGAGGTCCAACATTACTGATAACAGCTAGTTACAAAGGCAAAAGCTGGCACTCGGAGGTGTGCCAACACCACAATGCGTGAGACACTAATGCAGTGGACAGCTTCCATCTGAAGAGAGGAAAATGACATACTACTGACCCTTTAAGGCCACTGCTGCTAGGACATCACTTACAGGCACAGAAAACTAGGAATGCTTTAAAAAAAATCCAAATTATTCTTCTTACTAAAACTTGAGAGACGCTTGCTTGATTTCAGTTAACTATAAACATATTCTACAGCTCATTGAACACGATGGATAATTAGCCACCTCTTAGTAAGGTAGTCAGACACATCCTATTATATGACCCTGTGTGACGTTCCCCTCTGGTATTATTCAGACCAGTGATTTCCTAGGTCACTCCAATCCTTGACTCTGGGAGCCAGCCTTACCCTGCTCTGCTATGAGAACCCCCACTCCTGGACTGTACATGCACAGCCTCTGGCATGTAAACTGCTCCTTGGATTGTGCAACCAAATGACACTAGCCAATATCTCTAGTCCCAGACACAACCCTAGGAACCTCCGTCTTGCAGTGTCCAGTTATGCCCACTGGACGCTGCAAGCTTATATGAGTTAGTCAATTTAACAAAAAAATTGATATGTACCAGGCTTGTTATCCCAAGGGAAATCTCTGACACACTTCGAACCAAACACACTGCTTCAGGTAGAATAAACAAACAGATTTATTAACTATAAAGATAGATTTTAAGTGATTATAAGTCAAAGCATAACAAGTCAGATTTAGTCAAATGAAATAAAAGCAAAACGCATTCTAAAACTTCACAACCAAATTCCTAAAGATTCTGTCAACACTGAGCATGCTCCAGCCCAGGGCTACAGGAGACTGAGCAGGATTTTCACTCTAGTGATGGCTTCAGGCTGGGTAACGTTACTATCAAATTATTGTATGTGATCGAAGGTATTTGCTGAAGGTTTAAAGATTTGACATTTTAAAAAAGCTTATAGGCACATTGTGGATTAGCAAGTTCACTTTCTTTTATTATGATTGTCATAATTTTTCTTCCTTTATAGTTTTCTGATTGCTTTAAAGATCATAAAATATAACATTTTTGCATGAACAAAAAAAAATGCAGCAGCAATTTTACTATGTCACAATATAATTTTGTACTGGCGTTATTAACATAAAAAGAATATGCTAAAACATGTTTTAAAAAACTTGCAATCAATGTTAATTATTTTTATTTTGCCACATATTGGTTCATTATTTCTTTCTTTGTATTGCCTGGACCCTCTCTCTCATTAGATTATTTACTTTTAAGTTTATAGTCTAATTTTGCCATTAACCAGCAAAAAAGCATTTTGCTTTGCTATTATTAGAAATGAGTTAGTATATGCCTGGATTCAGCATGGTATTTAAACATGTGCCTAACTTTAATCATGTGAATAAACCTATTTCTTACTCACATGCTTAAAGTTAGGCATATGCTTATTAATTTGTTTGAAGAAATGGGGCTAAAGTAATTTGGCTGAATGTAGCTTTTTAAATATAAAATGGTCAATTACAAGAAGAATTAAAAATAAAGACCTACATTTTCAAAAGGGACTTGTAATTTTTGGATGCCCACTTTGAGAGGACAGATTTAAAGGGCAGAGGGGGAATGGTTTTGACAGGATGTGTGTTCAGAAGTTTTTGATAACAATGCTCTTTGAAATGACTCAGGTTTGGCACTTAAATCTCGTGACATCCAAAATCACTGATGACTTTTGAAACCCTAGACTGAAGGTTCTGAGTTATTTCATAGAAAGCTGCAGCAGCATTATCTTTAAGTGAAACCCAGGCAGAGAACAATCATATGCAGAAGTGCTGTCAGACATATCATCAGGCTGTTGCAGAAAATAACAATCAGTGGGCTATGCTGATGCCTGATCCAACGTATGCTAAAGTCAGTTGAGATATTCCCATTTATTATAGTGGGTATCGGATTTAGCTTGTGGTGCACAAAGTTCTAGTTTGTACCTTCCTGTAACAACCTCAGTGAGATGGTCTGCAGATATTTCCAGCTAACGTTTATAAAAAATAAGATTAATGTAGACAATTGAGTAGGTGTAGCAGACTTAATGGCTGCTGTAAGACTTATGGTAATAAAGTGTATGCAAAAAAATCTCTCCCTGCACAACAAAAATCCCACAACTGCACATTTTCCCCACTATTTATTATAAATACACACTATTTGGGGTTTTAGTGACTAATTCCTGGGCATTGCTACTGCTTTAAAGAGGAAGGGCAGAGTTGCTAGGGAAAGCTGACAGTTGTAGACATGAGATGGAGAAGCTACAGAGATTTTTTTATTCTACAAAAGTACGTCCAGAAGCTGTAAAAATCTACATGTTTGTTAAACCAATACTCTCTGATCTAGTACTCTACATAGTCAGTGGGAAGCTCTCTGTAACATCTGCCTGTGTAACATACTGCATGAGCCTCAACAAACAGCCAAGGGATATGTGTCTTACTAAAAACTAGCGGTGCAGTGAGCTGTTCTCCAGAGATTTAAATGCTGATGAACAAGCTCCTCTAGGCACTCTGAAAAGACTATGCGCAGACCTCCAGAAAGCTATTGTGTGGATAAACTCAAAAGGGGGGCAGGGGGAATCCTTCCATGGGCATGTCATTCTAGGGTGGGATAAGTGAACCAAAAAAAATAACTCTTCTACCCCAGTGCAAATTGAGTGGAGTGCTTTGAACACAATGCAGGGAATGGAGAGTTAGGGAGATATGGGGAACTTGCCTAGTGATAGCAGTAGACACAGAACAAGTGATTGAAGTGAGAATAAAAGAGAGAATTCCCCCAAGAGCCTTTCTTGAAGATCTTCCAGCCTGCTACTTCTGTAGCCACTCCCGAGGCAGATGGTGAAAAAAATAATTCATTGGAATGGTAGGTTGTGACTCGCTGGAGCAATGATTACAGTGAGGGCAAAATATGAGCACAGAGAGCTCCTAGAGAGATATTATAGAAAACATTGGTTCTGTAATGTGCTTTGGTGAAAATAAGGTTATTTCCAGTGGCCAGCAGATTCTTTTTCTAAACTCCTCAAGTGACAAACCCTGAATTTAAATAGTATATAAAGATACAGAATTAATAGGAGGATTTTGGATTGCCTTCTAGTTATGTGTTCTCATTTTGCTTCCTCTGCACCTCTGCTGGGGTACACTACAGGTATATCACATTTACCTTACAGGCTCATGGCAAGTATGCAGTTCAGTAAACAGGCTGTGCTTTATGAATCATTCCATCCTTCTTATATAGGCACAATACACACAGGGGGGCTTGCATAATTTGTATAGTGTGGGTGCCAAGATCTATTGAACCAAACTGCGGCAGCACCCCCAGCACCGCTAGTTTCAGCACCTATAAATACACATACTTTATGCATCAGATAAACCCAGTATTAACACAGTTTAATCTGGTCGTGGACATTTTATATTGCTGACAAGGAATATAGATGAGAAAAAGAATGGAAACACTTGAATGACAGTTTATTAAAACTGATGTTACCAGTAAACCACAATTTAGCAGAAGCATCAACAAAATAAATGGATAACTCCCCAATATTGTTGCATCTTTGGCTGCTTAGCACCAATATCAGATCATCAGTGTCATGCTCTTGATCTGATTTCAGAATTGCTCTCTGTGGTATTGGTGTTGTCCTGATTTCAGTCAGCAATTCCATATGGTGACACTCGGAAGTATATTCCAATGCAATTTGCCAAGCTATAAACCATATCCCCTTCAATAATGCAGCCGGTAATGACTGCAATACCCAGCAAACAAGGTTCAGCGTGAGTCCCTATGAAATGTTTATTTACCAAAAGAAATAATGTCATGCTCGATGTGTCACTGCATATTGTGGAGTTTTTTATGGCCAAAAATATTAGCGCTCTCATCTGCACTGGCTTTCAGAAGTGCAGTTTAACAACGGGAACAGATACTTGGATTTGCATGGCAGCCACGGGAAGGGTGCCATTTGAAATTTTAAAAAATTCCCTCTGCTTTTATTGTGACAGATCCTCAGCTGGTGTAAATGGCATGGCTCCACTGACTTCATTAAGCTGGTGTACACCAGCTAAAAATCTAGCCCATTGTTTTATGATGACTGCTTTTCTGAGCGTAAGCCTGGTGAAGTGTATTATATTACCTTTATACATGAATATTGTGACTGTTCCACTTACAGATAATGCTGTACACAGTTCATCAGTCATCCAGAAATGTGTTTCATTTGCATGCACTCAGGATAATCCCAGATTAACAAGACCCCTCCAACTGAATAATATCATATCTCTTGTGACACCATTGCTTTGCTGACAAAGGGTGTGAAGATTTCTATAACGAAATAATTCTGTATTTTGAAAGGAGAATAAAATTACTACCTGGGACACACTGTATTTGGCATATATTTTCTATTAGTCCTGACATTATTCCAATAGGACACAAACCCTGGGGCACAAGGGGATGGCTGTATTGCTTTGGGTGTTGTTTTGATGATATGTGCTAAAACTTTTTTGTTTCAGACAAACACACAGCAGATGCAAGTTCTGGCTTTTACATCTTTGACTGCTGAGGCTTTAACCCAATAAGTAAATGGCTCAGGGTGGACACTGGCAGGTGGTTACTTCTGGCAGCAGGCAGTGCTCCACCCCTGCTCCAAACCCTGCCGCTGTGGTAATAGGAAACCGTTATGCTCTTCTTGATGCAGGAGAGAAGGAATCTCCCCCTACAGCAGAGGAGGGGAAGCCTCGTACCCCTAAGGCTGGGAAGTCTGCTGCCACCACTGCGAATAGGAAACGTAGGGTAGTGGTGGTCGGAGACTCTCTGCTGAGGGGGACAGAGAGTCACCCTGACATTTCATCTCGGGAAGTATGCTGCCTGCTGGGGGCCCGTATCCGAGACGTTACGGAGGCATTGTCGAGGAGTATCCGGCCCTCTGACTACTACCCATGCTACTCATCCATGTGGGCACACATGATACTGCGAGGTGTGACACTGAGCAGATCAAGAGTGACTACAGGGCTCTGGGAGTACGGGTGAAGGAGTTTGGAGTGCAGGTGGTATTCTCTTCGATCCTTCCTGTCAAAGGTAGGGGCCCGGGCAGAGACAGGTGCATCGTGGAGGTGAATGCCTGGCTGAAAAGATGGTGTCGCCAGGAGGGCTTTGGCTTCCTCGACCACGGGATGCTAATCCAGGAAGAACTGCTAGGCAGAGATGGCGTTCACCTTTCGAGGAGGGGGAAGACCCTATTTGGATACAGACTGGCTAACCTAGTGAGGAGGGCTTTAAACTAGGTTCGACGGGGACAGGTGAACAAAGCCCACAGGTAAGTGGAGAACATGGGGACCTGGGAGATGGGTCGGAAATAGGCGGGGGCGTGGGCTCTAATGAAAAAGAGATAGGATGGTCAGGGCAAAACTGGGAGGCAAGATCAAATCAGTATCTTAGATGCCTGTATACAAATGCGAGAAGTATGGGTAATAAGCAGGAAGAACTGGAAGTGCTAATAAATAAATTCAACTATGACATTGTTGGCATCACCGAAACTTGGTGGGATAATACACATGATTGGAATGTTGGTATGGATGGGTACAGCTTGCTCAGGAAGGACAGACAGGGGAAAAAAGGAGGAGGTGTTGCCTTATATATTAAAAATGTACACACTTGGACTGAGGTGGAGATGGACATAGGGGACGGAAGTGTTGAGAGTCTCTGGGTTAGGCTAAAACGGGTAAAAAACAAGGGTGATGTCATGCTAGGAGTCTACTACAGGCCACCTAACCAGGTGGAAGAGGTGGATGAGGCTTTTTTTAAACAACTAACAAAATCATCCAAATCCCAAGATTTGGTGGTGATGGGGGACTTCAACTATCCAGATATAGGTTGGGAAAATAACACGGCGGGGCACAGACTATCCAATAAGTTCTTGGACTGCATTGCAGACAACTTTTTATTTCAGAAGGTTGAGAAAGCTACTAGGGGGGAAGCTGTTCTAGATTTGATTTTAACAAATAGGGAGGAACTCGTTGAGAACTTGAAAGTAGAAGGCAGCTTGGGCGAAAGTGATCATGAAATCCTAGAGTTCACAATTCTAAGGAAGGGTAGAAGGGAGTACAGCAAAATAGAGACAATAGATTTCAGGAACGCGGATTTTGGTAAGCTCAGAGAGCTGATAGGTAAGGTCCCATGGGAATCAAGACTGAGGGGGAAAACAACTGAGGAGAGCTGGCAGTATTTCAAAGGGACACTATTAAGGGCCCAAAAGCAAACTATTCTGCTGGGTAGGAAAGATAGAAAATGTGGCAAAAGACCACCTTGGCTTAACCACGAGATCTTGCAAGATCAAAAAATAAAAAGGAGTCGTATAAAAAATGGAAACTAGGACAAATTACAAAGGATGAATATAGGCAAACAACACGGGAATGCAGGGGCAAGATTAGAAATGCAAAGGCACAAAATGAGCTCAAACTAGCTGCAGGAATAAAGGGAAACAAGAAAACTTTTTATCAATACATTAGAAGCAAGAGGAAGACCAAGGACAGGGTAGGCCCACTACTCAGTGAGGAGGGAGAAACAGTAACAGGAAACTTGGAAATGGCAGAGATGCTTAATGACTTCTTTGTTTCGGTCTTCACCGAGAAGTCTGAGGGAATGCCTAACATAGTGAATGCAAATGGGAAGGGGGAAGGTTTAGAAGATAAAATAAAAAAAGAACAAGTTAAAAATCACTTGGATAAGTTAGATGCCTGCAAGTCACCAGGACCTGATGAAATGCATCCTAGAATACTCAAGGAGATAATAGAGGAGGTATCTGAGCCTCTAGCTATTATCTTTGGTAAATCATGGGAGACAGGAGAGATTCCAGAAGACTGGAAAAGGGCAAATATAGTGCCCATCTATAAAAAGGGAAATAAAAACAACCCAGGAAACTACAGACCAGTTAGTTTAACTTCTGTGCCAGGGAAAATAATGGAGCAAGTAATTAAGGAAATCATCTGCAAACACTTGGAAGGTGGTAAGGTGATAGGGAATAACCAGCATGGATTTGTAAAGAACAAATCATGTCAAACCAATCTGATAGCTTTCTTTGATAGGATAACGAGTCTTGTGGATAAGGGAGAAACGGTGGATGTGGTATACCTAGACTTTAGTAAGGCATTTGATACGGTCTCGCATGATATTCATATCAATAAACTAGGGAAATACAACTTAGATGGGGCTACTATAAGGTGGGTGCACAACTGGCTGGATAACCGTACTCAGAGAGTAGTTATAAATGGTTCCCAATCCTGCTGGAAAGGTATAACGAGTGGGGTTCCTCAAGGGTCTGTTTTGGGACCGGCTCTGTTCAATATCTTCATCAATGACTTGGATATTGGCATAGAAAGTACGCTTATTAAGTTTGCAGATGATACCAAACTGGGAGGGATTGCAACTGCTTTGGAGGATAGGGTCATAATTCAAAATGATCTGGACAAATTGGAGAAATGGTCAGAGGTAAACAGGATGAAGTTTAATAAGGACAAATGCAAAGTGCTCCACTTAGGTAGGAACAATCCGTTTCACACATACAGAATGGGAGGAGACTGTCTAGGAAGGAGTATGGCAGAAAGGGATCTAGGGGTTATAGTGGACCACAAGCTAAATATGAGTCAACAGTGTGATGCTGTTGCAAAAAAAGCAAACATGATTCTGGGCTGCATTAACAGGTGTGTGGTGAGCAAGACACGAGAAGTCATTCTTCCGCTCTACTCTGCGCTGGTTAGGCCTCAACTGGAGTATTGTGTCCAGTTCTGGGCGCTGCATTTCAAGAAAGATGTGGAGAAATTGGAGAGGGTCCAGAGAAGAGCAACAAGAATGATTAAGGGTCTAGAGAACATGACCTATGAAGGAAGGCTGAAGGAATTGGGTTTGTTTAGTTTGGAAAAGAGAAGACTGAGAGGGGACATGATAGCGGTCTTCGGGTATCTAAAAGGGTGTCATAAGGAGGAGGGAGAAAACTTGTTCATCTTAGCATCTGAAGATAGAACAAGAAGCAATGGGCTTAAACTGCAGCAAGGGAGGTTTAGGTTGGACATTAGGAAAAAGTTCCTAACTGTCAGGGTGGCTAAACACTGGAATAAACTGCCCAGGGAGGTTGTGGAATCTCCATCTCTGGAGATATTTAAGAGTAGGTTAGATAAATGTCTATCAGGGATGGTCTAGACAGTAATTGGTCCTGCCATGAGGGCAGGGGGCTGGACTCGATGACCTCTCAAGGTCCCTTCCAGCCCTAGAATCTATGAATTTATGAATCTATGAATCTATGGTAGAAGTGGTCAACATTTTTCTTTCACTTTTTTTTTTCAAAGAAAAATGGCCTTTTTTCAAACAATTTTTTGTAGGAAAATGTCTTTGAAATTGTTCTAGTGTTCCCATGAAAACCCCAAAATATTTTGGTTTTCAAAAATTGAAAAAAAAATCCAGTTTTTGCTTTTTCAGCTGAATACAGAGAATTTTCCTTTACAATTCTTGAGGGAGAAGTGAACATTTTTTTATATCTTTCAAAAAATTTAATACAAAAAACTTACTACTTTATGACTAGCTCTATTGTTTAGAGAGTTTTCTTGGGATGATGTATTTTAAGCTCTGACAACAATTTGTGCTTTATGTTTATTAAGTTAGTTTTAATTTTACGCCATAACATATCCCATTTTTACCATCTAACATCAAGCTCAAGTTTTCTTCTGTTTAAACGATTCTGTTCTTGGTATTTCTGCTTAAAATATGAGAACAAGAACTCTCAAGAAATTACTACCACTTCTTACTCCCAGATGGCCAGAAATACTCCAAGTATAGTGTTTCCTGTGGTTTTCAGTACTTTCGATTCTGTCTGGCTAGAATCAGGGACTGCACAGATAGGAAGATGAAAAACAACAAGTGAACAAATTAGCCCAACTTTTCTCTGGACAATTTCAGATGTGGATTTGGTTGATGTTTTAAACAAAGGCTCAAGCTGTTCCTTATTTTAGCTGAACAGGTTCAGAAAGACACGCTGGCAACTTTATTTATTTGAGAATGCTCTTATCGCAGATTTAGCTCCTCGTCACCCCCAGGAAATTGTGCATATTGTTTAGCCAACCAGCTTTATTTATTCCAGAACTGGAATGTTAATAGCAATCTGAACTCTATTTGAAAAACGAAAATAAGAAAGAAAAACTTGTAGCACCTTAGAGACTAACAAATTTATTTCAACATAAGCTTTCGTGGGTTAGTACCCACTTCATCGGATGCATGGAATGAAACATACAGTAGACAGATATTTATACAGTCAGAGAAACATGATAAGGTGGAGGTGCATAGACCAACCTTAAGAGGCTAATTAATTGAGAGGAACCATAACAGCAGGGGAAGAAAAACCTTTGAAGTGATAAACAAGATGGTCACACAGGTGTGAATGAGGATCATTAACTTAAGGGAAATAGATTCAATTAACGTAATGGCCGAGCCATTCCAAGTCCTTATTTAATCCTGGCCCTGTCAATCTGTTTTTTCACTTCAGCAGGTGGGTATTGTAGTTGTAAGAATGCTTGATAGAGATCTTGTAGGTGTTTGTCTCTGTCTGAGGGATTGGAGCAAATGCGGTTGTATCTTAGAGCTTGGCTGTAAACAATGGATCGTGTGGTGTGTCCAGGATGGAAACTGGAAGCATGTAGGTAAGTATAGCTGTCAGTAGGTTTCCGGTATAGGGTGGTGTTTATGTGACCATCACTTATTAGCACAGTGGTGTCTAGGAAATGGACCGCTTGTGTGGACTGGTCTAGGCTGAGGTTGATGGTGGGATGGAAATTGTTGAAATCATGGTGGAATTCCTCAAGGGCTTCTTTTCCATGGGTCCAAATGATGAAGATATCATCAATGTAGCGCAAGTAGAGTAGGGGTGTTAGGTGACGAGAGCTGAGGAAGCGTTGTTCTAAGTCAGCCATAAAAATGTTGGCATACTGTGGGGCTTCTACATCCATAGTGGCCAGGATGGTGTTGTCTGGAAGATCACCGATGGATTGTAGTTTCCTTAGGAAGTCAGTGGTGTCGTGAAGATAGCTGGGAGTGCTGGTAGCATAGGGCCTGAGGAGAGAGTCTACATAGCCAGATACAACCGCATCAAGCATTCTTACAACTACAATACCCACCTGCTGAAGTGAAAAAACAGATTGACAGGGCCAAAAGAGTACCCAGGAGTCACCTACTACAAGACAGGCCCAAAAAAGAAAATAACAGAACACCACTAGCCGTCACCTTTAGCCCCCAACTAAAACCTCTCCAGCGCATCATCAAAGATCTACAACCTATCCTAAAAGATGATCCCTCACTCTCACAGATCTTGGAGGACAGACCAATCCTTGCTTACAGACAGCCCCCCAACCTGAAGCAAATACTCACCAGCAACCACACACCATACAACAAAAACACCAACCCAGGAACCTATCCTTGCAACAAAGCCCGATGCCAACTCTGTCCACATATCGATTCAAGTGATACCATCACAGGGCCTAATCACATCCGCCACGCCATCAGGGGCTCATTCACCTGCACATCTACCAATGTGATATATGCCATCATGTGCCAGCAATGCCCCTCTGCCATGTACATTGGCCAAACCGGACAGTCTCTACGCAAAAGAATAAATGGACATAAATCTAACATCAGGAATCATAACATTCAAAAACCAGTAGGAGAACACTTCAACCTCCCTAATCACTCAGTGAGAGACTTGAGGGTAGCAGTGTTGCGACAGATTAACTCCAAAAACAGACTTCAAAGAGAAACTGTTGAACTCGAATTGATATGCAAACTAGATTGCATTACCTCAGGATTAAATAAGGACTTGGAATGGCTCGGCCATTACGTTAATTGAATCTATTTCCGTTAAGTTAATGATCCTCATTCATACCTGTGTGACCATCTTGTTTATCACTTCAAAGGTTTTTCTTCCCCTGCTGTTATGGTTCCTCTCAATTAATTAGCCTCTTAAGGTTGGTCTATGCACCTCCACCTTATCATGTTTCTCTGACTGTATAAATATCTGTCTACTGTATGTTTCATTCCATGCATCCGATGAAGTGGGTTCTAACCCACGAAAGCTTATGCTGAAATAAATTTGTTAGTCTCTAAGGTGCTACAAGTTTTTCTTTCTTATTTTCGTTTTGCTGACACAGACTAACACGGCTACTACACTGAAATCTATTTGAAAAGTGTTTTTGCACAGGGGGCTGAATAAATATGAATGGTCAGTAAAAGCTAAAGTATTGCTATGAAGTATAACCTATACTGGAAAAATGCACTCTTATTCCAGAATCAGAGTATCCACATGGGGAGCTGTAACAATATAAATGTAAGGTATGTCTGTGCTGGAGTTGGAGGAGTAATTTCCAGCCCGCGGAGAGATATTCATGCTAGCTGTAATCCGGCTATCTTGGTAAGAAAATAGAAGCATAGGCCCTGGCAGTGTGAGTGATAGGAGAGGCTAGCTGTCCGAGTACATATCTACCATCCAGGATTCGTATGTACACGGGGCAGCTAGCCCCTCCTGCTGCTCATGTCACCACAGCT
Source organism: Macrochelys suwanniensis (assembly GCA_033296515.1). Taxonomy (NCBI): domain Eukaryota; kingdom Metazoa; phylum Chordata; order Testudines; family Chelydridae; genus Macrochelys; species Macrochelys suwanniensis. The sequence continues at coordinate 42,444,991 of CM065776.1, forward strand.
ACACTTCCATTTTTAGCACAGCAGCTGGATCAGAGCTAGTGCTGGTAAATCTCCTCAAGCTGGAAATTATATCTGTACCTATAGAGGCATAATTATAACAGTATATGTTCCCAGATGGACAAGCTCTTATAGCAGCAGCACTAAGTGGCATCATGACTGCATCTAGCCCTGAGGCCCAGGGAGACACAACTAGCTCCATTGCACACACCCCTCTCTACCTACCCCCCATGATTTTACTTATAAATTGAGCAAATTTTATTTGAAAGTCAAAGAGGTGCAAGAAACCAGGAACCCCACTCTGCTATTTTTACCACCACATTTCAAAGGCCTACTCCACGTTGATTGATAAATATTTGTAAGGAACTTTGAAATCCAGAAATGAAAGGATCTGTGTGAGTACAAAGTATTTGTCTGGGGGTTAATTCTACACTGACTTACGCCCCCATACAAGTTCTCTTTAACTTCAAATAAGTACGGGCAAAAGTTTGTCTATTATATTTGAGAAGTTAAGTTTTATTTTCTGTGCATTTTCTTAAATTTCAGTTTCCATTTTCAAACAATTAGTTGCAAGGATACTGAGCTGGAAGTTTCTTTGTCACAGTATTTCCCAGAATGCAACCTGGACTATTGATGGAATCTTGTGTTATATCAGCTACTGCTGCCAATTAGAGATAAAATAGTGACCGCCTTTGAACAACCATGTTGTGATACATACAACATTTTTGCATATGCCAGTGCTTTCTACTGTTAGACACAACACAAATTACAAGCATTGATAAATAAAATTGCAATTAATTCTATGTATGAGTCTTTTCTTTCACTAATAATGTTCAATTGTAATTGCAATAATAGCACACAGTGCTATGGCTAATTGTGTTAGTTTATAGAACCCAGTGCTTTGGCTTCTAAAATTGTGTACATGATTCATTTGGAGATCTATGTATATGCACAAGCCAAATCAATTAAATATAGAGGCCTCTTATTAATAATGCCTTTTTGACACTTGGCACAGTCTTTTGTATTGCATGAAAAAATAGGCACACAGCTGTACATTGACAAGGTAAATAATAATCCTTTGATTACAGTAGCTAAAGGCTGTCCTTTAATGGATTTTACTTGTCACTTTTAATTCTTTTTAATCTTTGTCTGCATTTCATTAAAACGGCTTTATCATCCTGATGGCCTTGGTGTCCTTATTCTGATTGAGTTAATGGGGTGTCTTCATACCATGGAGATCCAGGATAAAATATAATAGTGTTATATTTATAGACTTCAGGGACATTTTTAAGATGATTGCTTTGCCAATCAGCTTTTCTGCTTTTATATGGTACATTATTGCAAATGTAGTGGAGTATTTTGCTTTCTCTTGCCTGGTAGGTACCCTGAGCAAAGCTTCTGTCTTAATCTCCCATGACTTAATCTACCTAAAAAATGCAACAGACATTTGGCAAGGGAGCTAGCAAAGGGTCTGTTATCATTTTCTGGGCTGCTCTTCGGCTGTGATTTTGACTTTTCTGTTTAAAAACTGCATACCTGCACTGTCGTCCTTTTAACAGATGATAAAGGTACCTGAAAGTTATTCGGAAACTTACCTGAGGTCTTCTGACCCTATGGTTATACTGGATTTGTTTCTCTATTGTGTTCTTCATGGTAGATGTACAGCAGAAGTATGTGTAGGTTTGAGGCCTGTATACCTTATTTGTTTGTTTCTTTCTTTCTTTCTTTCTTTGTTTATTTTACGTAGTTTTATGGTACTGTATTTTTTTTCCATATTATAGAGAAGTACAATAAATTGGTTTTAATTTTGAAGCTAATGTCATCCAGTATAAAAGCCTTGTTAAATAACCATAGAATATATGTTAGACACCTCATGATTATTGTTTCAATTATGTACTGTAAAGATTAAACTGGTTATATGTAGAATAATATTTGGATGATGGAGAACGTGTCCTTTTGAGGTTCAGAGAATGAACTATTGTAGGGTATCATTTACTACAGTATAAGAAATGTTGGTGAGAATGTCTGTGATGTGTTGTCCAGCTGTGACATTCAACCATGTTGCCTGACTTTAGGGTATACAATACTTACCTACAGAACAGAATTATAGCATTGTATGAGCTGTTTTTTTCACAATTTGCTAGAGTATACTTTATTGTATGTTTATAGCAATGAGTTAATTTGCCTAAGAGTCAGATAATGAGGTGTATATGAGCAATATAGCAATACAGTTTAATAAGCATTTCTCTTAATATAAGCTGGTACTGGTGCAATGCTCTAATTTTACTCTGAAAAGATTCTCTAAAACTATGTGCAATTTTCATACTACAGCAGATGTATTTATTGTTTTAAAACTGCACTAGTGACGCAGAGAGGTATTATTTATGTACCATATGATAGAAAGATTAGATGGATGCATTTTCATGAATATAAATATCAGAACTGGAAATACAGCAAATCTTAACAATGAATCATAGAAAACAAATGTCTGGCAATGGTTGTCTTAAATCTGAGTTCAGGGCGGGGGAGGGGGGATGGTTTAATGGTGTTCACTGAGAAGTACGTACTGGTACGTGTTGGGTGAAACATCTAATTTTAATTTTTATGTGCTTTCTCTAGAAGTGAAATTGTGTGTAGAAAATGTGTGCATGTGTGTGTGTGTAGAAAATTTGAAGTCCATTTAATTTGCAGTCCATTTAACTCAATCAGATACTTCAACAAGGGGTATATTCATATACTTGATTACCAGGGGTCTCCTAAAATCAGAGAATTACGAATCACTAATATATTGAGGTACATGAGTGTGAGCTTCATTCATCATGTTTTCACAGTAAGAATAGTAGAGCTTTTATTTATTTGATGAATAATTTTTTCATTGAATACAGATGTATATACACCAAAATAATCTCTATCAAATATGATTACTTTCCCTTGAACCATCATATAATTTTCTGAAAATTACTTCTTTGTTTTTGTCTAGTTAATATATCATTATTCATTATTATTTGTGATACCGTAACTAGTAGCCCCTGTCACGAACCAGGATCCTAACATGTTAGATACCGTACAAACACAGAACAATGCAAAAGCATAACAGTTCTAACATGTTTGTACACAGTGCATTCCTAAAGTCCTGTCCTGGTATGAACTGGGTTTGATGTAAAATATGCAGAAGATTCTCTGAGGGAAGTATATACTCTTGTTATTCTAAAATCATGGTGAGGAATTTGGACAGGAAATCAGCCTACCACAGACATTAACTCAAAGATGGAAGTCTGTTGGAATTGGGTTGACGGGTTTACTGAAGCTATATTTTTTATCCATTTGTGTATTCAAAAAAGGCTTTTTAATATGGATTCTCTGCATAAAAACACAATGGCCATACTGGGTCAGACCAATGGTCCATCTAGCCCAGTATCCTGTCTTCTGAAAGTGGCCAGATGCTTCTGAGGGAAAGAACAGAACAGGGCAATTAGCAAGTGATGCATTCCCTGTTCCCCAGTCCCAGCTTCTGACAGTTGCAGGTTTAGGGACTCTCACAGCATTGGGTTGCATTTTTTACCATCTTGGCTAAGCCATCGATGCACCTATCCTCTACGAATTTAGCTAAATCTTTTTTAAACCCAGTTAAACTTTTGGCTTTCACAACATTCCCTGGCAACAAGTTCCCCAGAGTGACCATGTGCTGTGTGAAGAAATATTCCTTTTGTTTGTTTTAAACTTCCTGTGTATTAATTTTATCAGGTGACCCCTAGTTCTTCTGTTACAGGAGGGAGTAAATAACACTTGGTTATTCACTTTCTTCAGACCATTCATGATTTTATAGACCTCTATCATATCCTCCCTTAGTCGTATCTTTGCTAAGCTTTACAGTCCCAGTCTTCTTAATCACTTTTCATATGGAAGCTGTTCCATACCCATAATCATTTATGTTGTCCTTCTCTATGATGTTTCCAATTCTAATATATTGTTTTTGAGATGGGGGTGACCAGAATTGTATTTAGGATTCGAGATGTGGGCGTACCATGAATTCATGTACTGGCATTATGATATTTCTATTTTATTATCTTTCCTAATTATTATTAATGTTGTTTGCTTTTTTGGATGTTGCTGTACATTGAGCAGATGTTTTCAGAGAACTATCCATGACAACTCCAAGATTTCTTTCTTGAGTAGTAACAGCTAATTTAGCACCCATCATTTTGTATGTATAATTGGGTTTATGTTTTCTAATGACTTTCATCTGACATTTTGTTGCCCAGTCACCCAGTTTTGTGAGGTCCCTTTGTAATGCTTCACCGTCAGCTTTGGACTTAACTCTCTTGAGTAATTTTGTATCCTCTGCAAATTTTGCCACCTCACTGTTCACCTCCTTTTTCAGATCATTTCTGAATATGTTGAACAAGAGAATTCCCTGTGCAGATCCTTGAGGGACCCTGCTATTTACTGCCTTCCATTGTGAAAACTAACCATTTATTCCTACCCTTTGTTTCCTATTTTTCAACCAGTTACTGATCCATGATAGGACTTTCCCACTTATCCCATGACCACTTAGTTTGCTTAAGAACCTTTGGAGAGAGACCTTTTCAAGGGCTTTCTGAAAGTCTAAGTTCACTATATCAAGTGGATCACCTTTGTCCAGGTACTCCAAGATTGCTGTTAGATTGATGAGGCATGATAGTTTCATATTTCAGTTCCCTCAGAACTCTTGGGAGAATAATATCTGATTCTGGTGATTTATTACTGTTTAGTTTATCAGTTTGGTCCAAAATCTCATTTTATTGACACCTCAATCTGGGCCAGTTCCTTCTACATCTTCAACATTGTGACAAGAATATTTTATAATTCCAACTACTGTCTTTTGTTATAGGATTTACTGAGAGACCATGGGCTTTTCCTTCTATTTTTTCATCTTGTTTTTTGATAGGTGTGTAACCCACATCATGGGCAACTGTATTGCACAGAAGATCATATAAGGGGTGGGTGGGTGTGGTGTTCAGAGCTCGGTAGCATACATTCTTTCTTTACTTTTTCTTTAAAAAAAAAATCCTCCACCCTCGTTCCAAGACAGTTTTGTATGTAAGGATCCCACTTCTGCCCAGTTTAAGTCAATGGCTGTTTTGACTCTGACTCCTCAGGGGAACAGGATCAGGGTTTGTATTTGTTTTTTCTACAGTTGGATAGGTTAGCTGTCTTTATGGATTACTATAGGCTGATGCAGCTTGGCATGGAGGTATTGATCGATTCAGTTTTCTCTTCCTCCTCCAGTTGGTACCATTTACTTTTCATTCATCGATGTGATACAAACTCTGTATATCTATCTAGACATATTTTTCTAGCCTGGGCAGGGCAGAGGCAACATCTAATGGGAAGAGGCTACAGAAAATCGCAGTATCATAAGGGACCCATTACACTACCGCAGTCATATAACCACTAATATTTACCCATAACCTACAGGGAATTCAAATGGCTCAGATAAACTCTCTCTTTAAATGTGCATTTACTCCATTGAGCTGCATCAGCACAGGGGAAATTCATCCATTTAAAAGTGTTTGCTGAATGACCTATTCACTGAGAAGAGGCTGATTGGCCTATAGTAATATTAATAAATAAAGGGTAGGAAAATATGGTAGGGAAGGGAAAACATACAATGCACAGTCAAGAGAAAATGGGCATTGAAAAGACCTTAAAGATGGGACCATGGAAAGTGTTACCAGGTTTGCCCATTACTTTGAGGTACGCTCATTTATTAGGGTTACTCTTCTGGGGGGGCGGGGGGGGGGCTCTGTACTTCTATCAATGTACTGCTTGTGTCACTTGTGTTCTCATATGGAGCTCTACTTCTCCCTACTGCAAGTTCCCTCCCAATGGAGCTATCCTGCAGGACCTAGGTTCCCCATGGCTGGGTTCTTCCAGCCTCAGAATCAGATGAACACACACGCACACACATTAACAGAGCACATCTATGAGGACCGAGTTAATCAGCACTCCCAAGCTGACCTCTTATATGCCTCTGGACTCAGTAGACTGGGTTGAGCAGCACTTCCAAGCTGTCACCCTCATAGGCCCTTGGACTCAGTAGGCTGGGCACCACACTGGAATAGAGTACACCTGAACAGGCTGAGTCAGCCTTCCAAGCTGCCACCCTCATATGTCCCAGGTTCAGCACATCTCTATCCCCAGTTTCACGTTACAATTGTTCTGGTGGTAACCTACTTGATGAGCAAACCCCACAGGATTTTTGGGCGCTGTAGGGATCTTTTAGTTTAGGTATGCGGCGCATTGCTGCAGAGTGAATGAGGAAACCAAAAAACACCCACAAGGGGGAGAGAGAGAGAGAAGCAACCAGCTTAATCATTAAAGTTATTTATTACCAGGTAATAACCATAGGGAAGCCAAACAAACAAAACAGTTATAATATTAAATCTAACGTAAACTTGATTATAAAAGTCAGGTTTAGAAAACTATAACTGATCACATAAGTCAGAGCCAGAAGGCTATACTTTGAGAGAGAGAGAGAGAGAGAGAGAGCTGGGTTCGCATCACTCCATGAACCTTGAATCGATCGGGGGTCCCAGGTGATGGTGGTCGCTGAGGGCCCGGAGTGCTGGAGGCAGGCAGAGCCCCCAGCATGATCAGTCAGGAGAAGATGAAGTCCCAATGGAACTGATGCAGATTTTGGATCCAGGCATCAGCACACTCACTTGAGCATGGGTAGGGGGTTTTGTAGAGAAACAACAATGGTTCAAGGGAGAACACGAGATTTGTTTATGTGTAAACAAGGGAAAATACCAAAGTTGTTTTGTTCAGGCTAGACGATGGGAGCTGATCATTCCTGGCTGTTGAACTTGAATTGATATGCAAACTAGATACCATCAACTCAGGGTTGAACAGAGACTGGGAATGGCTTGGCCGTTACGTTAATTAAATCTATTTCCCTTAAGTTGACACTCACACCTTTGTGTCAACTGTCCGCAATGGGCCATCTTGTTTATCACTTCAAAAGTTTTTTTCCCCTGCTGATATAGTTCCTCTTAATTAATTATCCTCTTAAAGTTGGTATAGGCACTTCCACCTTTTCATGTTTCTCTGAATGTATAAATATCTGGTCACTGTATGTTCCATTCCATGCATCTGATGAAGTGGGTTCTAACCCATGAAAGTTTATGCTGAAATAAATTTGTTAGTCTCTAAGGTGCCACAAGTAATCCTGTTCTTATTCCTGGCTATGGGTAGTGTTCCTTGAAGAGAGCTCACACTGCAATTAGGGAGCGTCAGTATTTTGGATACCAATAAGGATTTATTACTAGAATTTGTCTGATAACTACTGAGCTGGCTGTGTGCAGGTGTGGGTTCATTAACAGCTGGAGCAGAGATTCCCCCATCATACAGTGCTTCCCTGCTTTTCTGGTCCCAGAGTTCTGTGTGGTTCGTTCCTTGGAATCTCTGTTCTCCAGTCTGTATCCTAATGGAGATGCCTCCTTGTCCCATCTTCGATGCAAATGAGGCTAGGGGAGTTTCCTTAATCCTGTCATCCTTATCCCAGGGGTTTAGGTGTGTCTCCCATTCCTTTTTATTGCTTTTTGTAAGTCTTTCTTTTGATGAAGATTTGATTCAAGCAGAGGCTGGGGCGGGGGGGTCTTTCGTGAGTCAGCAGGCTGGGTACTGAGCCCTGGTTCCCCAAGAACACAGAGCTGCTAGGTAACAGAAAGTTGACAAAGAACAAGAAGAGAGGAAAAAGGTAAAGGAAGAGAAAAGAAAACATGAAAGGAAGGAATAGAGAAGAACATACATAAATATGGTAAAGTAAGTGTAAGCTGAAAACAGCAGGATTCATAACATCAACCTAGACCCAGTGATGTTTGATGCCTTAGATCTCTAGATATCCTAGCAATAGCTGGGATTAGCAGTTTCATTTCTCTGCTATGCTAGCACTGCATGACAAGCTACAATTAAAACTGGTCAAAGACAGCGATAAAATTCAATAAATTATTCATTGAAAACTGGGAACATTTGCTGAATAATGTTTTCAATGACTAGCAATCAGCCAGCTCTAGCTGCAATTGATACGTAATGTTCTAGTGGCTCCCTGGCATACTGTTTCATATAATCAGTTGGTAAATGTTATAAATTTTTAGTAGGAGATCAGAAAGAACTCAAAACTGCTTTTATATCTGGCCCCCCAAAAGACAGGATATATGAACAAATATGACTATAACAATTTAAAAATCATTCTGGTGCAACTAAAGTGCCATCACATTGAAACATGCTTAATGCCTATGTTGAGGTTTTTAAGGGTTTTGTTGAATTTCAGTTTGAGCTACAAAGGCTTGAATGAATGTTTTGTGGAACTCAGGCTACAGCTTAGTAGTGTCGCAGTACGACTAACGTGTTAGTGTAGCCCATGTGCTTAATAGCAAGGTAGCTCTTTAAGAGAGCCATTGCGGGGAGGTAGCAGTGAGCTGTGTCTGGATCATTGTTGCTAGGCAGATTTAGCCCTTCACATCCAGAAGCTTCTAGAATTGGGTGTGGTAGTTTTGGGTATGCTCCTATAGCAGGGATCTCAAACTCAAATCACCATGAGGGCCACATGAGGACTAGTACATTGTCCCGAGGGCCGCATCCCTGAAACGTTTTCATACGATACAAAAGTATAGTCAAAAATGAAAAAAATGAAGAGTAATATAGTATGCTATTAAAAGTCAATATATTAACTTTTTAAAAACTGTAATGCGAAAAGTCAGTGCTAATTTTGACAGTCATTTCATTTTTGGCCACTTAGCTGGCAGCATTTTGCATCAACCAGAGCATCAATATTAGGTTTGATATCCTGACATGAAACCAGTCTCAGTGTTGCTTGCAAATCATACCACATTCCATACAAAAAACTATATTAAGAGAATGTTAAGACTGTACAGTTAAGCACACGTGCCAAAATTAGGGTTGCACGCAGAACGTTTTCTCTGCCCCTTTGAGACTGTTATCATGTAATCTTTTAATTACAGGGTCACATATGGTTTCTCATATAATATAGACCTTTTTTCTACATCCTTAAATTGTATAGCATCTTACAGTGATTTTTCTACTAACTTTTATTGCGTTGTCACAGTAGCCCAATATAAGCTTACTAGTAAAGGACTTGTCACTTTGGTACTCAAGTTTATGGTAAGTATGAGTGAGGGTCGGCAAATGTGTGTTGTGATGGAGAAGCTGTGTTGATTTGTACCTGGGTTGTGTTGTGCTGGGAGATTTTGGTTGATTTGTGTTGGTGGCAAATAAGGGGTGTGTGCTGGGGTGAGGGGCTATCTGTATTTGGATTTGCTGGTTGTGTTGTTGTGTAGGTGGTTGTGCTGATATGTGAGGTGGCAGGTAGGCACAAGGTGTGACAGTCAGGCCAAGTAATCCACCATCTGTGAAGTCTCCCTCATACAACCAATGAAACTATAGCATGCAAATTAGCTATTGACTAAGGGTGGTGATTGGTTGAGTCATCTCTGATATCACAATGGTCTATTATTCTTGACACAGCACAGATACACACCTTTCTGTAGCTGTAAACCAATTGTCAAGTAAAAATAGCTGAGAACTTCAAAATTAGTTGGTAACAGACTGCAAAACCCCCACTCCACCCCTTCCATGAGGCCCCACCCCTGCCCTGCCTTTTCCCACCCCATCCCCTCCCCCATTCCAACCCCTTCCCCATAGTCCCCACCCCAACACCACCCCCTCCCTGCCCCTATTCCAACCCCTTCCCCAAATCCCTGCCCCTGCCCTGCCTCTTCTCCGCCTCCTCCCCTGAGCATGCCGTGTCCCCGCTCCTCCCCCCCCCCCCCCGGAAAGTCCTAAGTGCCACCAAACAGCTGTTTGGCGGCGGGAAGTGCTGGGAGGTAGGTGGAGGAGTGGGGACGTGGCACACTCGGGGGCGGGGATGCGGGGAAGGGGAGCTTGGCTGCTGGTGGGTGCAGAGCACCCACTAATTTTTCCCTGTGGATGCTCCAGCCCTGGAGCACCCATGGAGTCGGCGCCTACGGCGGAAAACAGGAAATAACTCCGCAGGCTACATGCGGCCCGCGGGCTTGAGACCCCTGTCCTATAGTTTCCCTGTTGCTGGGGTTAGACTTCAGGAGCACGAGTAGCCAGGGCAGCTGCTTTACAAAAGTCCATGTGCCCTGTGTGACGGGAGAAGCTGAGCCCAGGAGCAGAAAGCAGGCTGGTTTCCGTAACTCTGAAGCATTTTGCAGCAGGGTTTTCTTTAAATCTATACACTTGTGACTTAACTGAGTGGTTGGTTAGTCAGTTAGCTGACTGGCTAGCAGTGATTTCAGCAGAAGAAGAGTCTGCATGGATTCCCACTGAAGATTCCTACAAGCAAGTGGAGGGAAGATGTTGTTTTAGACTCAGCAAACTGTATAGATTTGGTGATCAAAGACTCTAACTGAGACTTAGGTGAACTAAGCCTAAGCTTCTGGGAACTCTCAGTTTCTTCTCACTGTGTTTCTGTGGGGACTGAACTGTTCAGATTTTAATTTGTTTTCTTTATTTATGTGTATGTATAACTGTGAAGATAATGTCTGTGGATTATAAAATGTTATGCTGAAAAATTAGATTATTATTTGTTTTTTCATCAGAAGATTTTATAAAGTTATTTAATTAAATTAATTTCTTTAAGTTCTTTTGGGGACTTGAATGTGGGGAAGTTGCCCCTATGCAATCCTTGCTGAAAATCCTTAGAGACTGAACTCTGGGTCCCCAGCTACTTTTCTATGGGAGTTGGAGGGATTTTAGGCACTGGAGAAGGGCAATGAAGTGAACTCTAGCCCACCCAAAGGCTACATTATCACTCTCACTGCTCAGCATAAATGTCCCGGGTTCAGATGCAAGACTTTAGCTTGTATGCAGTGCTGCAACTGTAGTGTGGTAATAGAGGTTGCTTCACTTCCAGAGGTTCCATTCTTAAGAAATTGACCTCCCTACTGGCCTTCTTTGATGATTGTCCAGGTTGTATGCAAACATCCCACTTGATCAAAAATAGTAGGGGAAAAATCTCAGTTTCTCAGACAGCATCTAAATGTTGTAAGTTCTCATATGGTCAATAGTGTCTGCTCCCTCCTGAAGTACAGCCTAATATCCAACTTGATCTAAATGTCCAGACAGCCCAAGTTAAATGTATGACAGCTGTTCTATAGTATGCTGAATCTTGGAGTATCTGCTATGACCCAAGGAAAAGTCTCTGGGAAGCATAAGGGTTTGATTTTCATAGATCTCATTTTAATTGTACTATTTATCATATTCAGTGATCTCTCCCTGCACCTGACATGCCTACACATTCACTTTCAAAGTCTTAGAAACATTGAATAATCCCACTTAAATAATTCAAGGGCAACAAAACTGGACACTTAGGATCCTATTATGATACTTTTATTCATCTACAATAGCACCTTGGTCCTCAAAAAGACCCTTTGATGTCAATGACACTACTTCAGGAGTGATTTACTGGTTGGCTTGAGGAAGGGTACCACGATTTGATCTCTAGTGATCAGTTTGCACTGTTGCCCTCCAGAGCAGGCTTTGGTATGAGAAAGGTGGATTTTGTTTAAAGTATCGCTGTTTAAATGATTCCCCTCCTGATCTAAATATATATTTCTCCTCCTGATCTAAATATCTCAACAACAACAAAATAGCATTCTTCTGCATGTGTAACTCCCACTGAAATCGATGGGATTGGTGTCAAACTGAGGAGGGCAGGAAGTGGTCCGGAAGGCAACATTCACCTCATTGCAGCCCCCAGCTGCTGTTATTCCAGACTGTGGGCAGAAATAGTGGCTGCAAGCCCCACGTGCCATGTAATAATGCTTAGGACTTGTACATCCATGTGCACAGCTCAGTACACTTTAAAGCAAGGGGAAGCAGTAATGTTCTTTTTACAGATGTGGGGTAACATTTTCAAAAGTGCTCTAGGGATTAAGGAGCCTATGTCCCACTGACTTACTATGGGATTTAGGCTTCTAAGTGCACAAGTCACTTAGGCACTTTTGAAAATGTTACCTGTGGAAACTTAAGAGCAGCGCTGTTATAGTTACACAGTGAGCTGGAGTGGCCTGTGGGCTCTGCATGTTCAGTGGGGACGATGCTCAGTGCACCTTCTCAGGCCTTCCCCTCCCCCAGGCGCAGATGGTTGCAGGCGGACACAGCAAGATACCTTTAACGCCCAGCAGAAGTCAGAATTAGACTAAGTAAAAGTGGAACAGACCTAACTGGGCTGAAGACAAGAACAAGCTTGCCAAACACAGTAACAAAGATGATTGCTGGATATGTATAAGAGGGATTCTATGTGCGTGTCTGTGTGCGCGTGCGCCTGGATAAAAACACTCTCCACCTCAACCCCCACCCCCACCCCCACACTGAGGAATAGTTATTTCCAAGTTATCCACAGTATGCCCCACCTTTTCTCTCATCACCTTACGTATTTGTTAGCTTTGATTCAATTGACAGCTTATTCTTCTGCAATCAATGCACAGGTCAGTTTGGGGACCCGTGTTATTCATAATAATGTTTGTATAATTGATTTGGATGAAGGCATTGAAAGCAAATCTCCAGGTTTGCAGATAATACTAAAATTGGAGGCAGAAGAAATAATGAGGCTCAATGCAACCAGATTCAAACTGATCTGGAGAGTGTAGGTGACAGGGCCAACTGACAGAAAATGGAATTAAATGTAGACAAATGTGAAATAATTAGCCTGGGAGCAAGGAAGCAAACTACAGAATATATGCTAAATTGAACTATTACCCAGCATGCTGATTAGGAAAATGATGTGAGGGTTGTTGTGGAAAGATTATTGAAACCATTTGCACAATACACAACACCAGTAAAGAGTGTGAACAAAGTAATGGGTTGTATTAGCAGAGGAATAGAATATAAAACAAATCAGGTGATAAACTACCTAATAAGGCACTTGTTAAGACACTGCTTGGCATACTGTGGGAAGTGTTAGTAGCTGGTCCAAATGAAGAATATCTTTAAAAAAACAAGCAATATTAATCCACACTCTCCCTCAAAAAAGTCCAAAACTAACCCCTCCCCCCACTCCCATCAAAACAGGACACTCTACTGCACATGCTTCTCCATTCTGGAGAGAGGATGAGACAGCAAACAATGTATGACATTGCACTGTAGGACAGAAGTCCCAATTCCAAAAATGAGCCACAATGAGGCATAGTCAATTGGACTATTCATGGAGGTATTTTCAGGACTGAGCCCTAAGTTCTGAAGAAGGTAAAGATCATATTATAGAAAGGGAAACAGAGGAAAACATTTTCTGAGGTCACCCAGCAAGAGAGTAGCAGACCCATGAACATGACTCGGGTTTCTTGATTCCCAGTTAAGAGGTCTAGGCAAATGCTACACTCTTAACCGTGCTGTATACTATGATCTAAAGTGCTGAAGAGTTGACATTCACTGCTGTATTAGAGGCAGAATTAAGGTGTCTAATCAGAGAAATAAATGTGAGCTTTTTATCATTCAAAAGGGGAAATTCATAATTTTCAGCACTTGTAAGTCTTAAGATATTGGGTGTTAGCGTCATGACATTATGTAGGAACATAGAAAAACTATTTTAGGAAAACTTTTGGAGGTCAGTGGTAAGAGTCCTTTACCTCCAGTTTCTGTGTAGGATAGTGAGTGTATTTGGCTTTACACAGACATGAAAAATAGGACCAATCACAATTTAAAAAAATGTTTAAAACCAATACCAAAATAGCCTTATTGTGAAATAGGTGGAATATTTGACAGTGTTTTATGTAGTGTTGCCATTCCACATTCAGGTCAACAGCACCCCACTACAGGCTGTATTTTTTTAAATGAAAAGTCATTACAAATAAGAGCACTGAGAGCAATTCTAGAGAAAATTTCTGTGTTTGGTTTCCTTAAAGTGCTTTTGTTAATACATCTAGAATAAATGGAATCAGTCAAAAGTTTCTTGTCCTTTCACAATCACTGCCATCTGCATTCGTTATAACAGAGTACATTGTCTTCCTTCAATAGCAGTGCTCTGCAGTCAATATACTGCTTTTCAGTACAGTATATACCCCATCATACAAATGTAATCAGGTTAGTTTTTAAGGTAGATGCATCTGAGGTGAATTTTGCATTTTTATTAAATGCATATTGCTCTCTTACATTCTTCTGTTTGCAAGCAAATGTTTAAAACCAATATTCTGCTACAATAACTTCTGCTCAGCTTTTCAAACAATTTAAATGAAAGGGCAGAATTTAAATTCCCAGACAAAACCTAGGTTTAGATGGAGGTAAGATTGAAATACATGTCAGTAATCTACAGCAAAAACATTACAGTGGTGTTGTAATTATTTTAAAAAGCAAAGCACTATGTAACCAGGAAATCTGTAGTTAAAGTTAAGTTTCAAAGAAATCAAAACCAGTTAAGGTACAGAAATACACAGTTAAGGCAGTTAAACAACCTTAATTCTGCCCTGTAGAAATACCCTGCAATAACTATACAATTATAATTAATACATACTAGCTCTTGGGAAGCCTGATTAAACTGATTTTTACGGCCACATTTGATTAGGTCATATTTTCTTTTCTTGCTGGAGTCATGGAGCTGCTCAGGGATCACTGACTGCCCTAGAAAAGGATATGTGATTGAATATTTTAAACATTGCATCGTACTGGGCACAGTACTGTACATACTATACAAGCCATATGGAAGTTTAATTCTCATGCAATCTGTGTCTTTGCTTTATGATTTTTAGAAAATGCATAGCATCTGCTAGATCTATGTACTATATAGCATAAATGAACTGGCAAAACCTAGGTAAGACGAGTTCTTTAACATTTTTAGATCCTGATTACCATCAAGCAGCCTCCAGTTATCCATCCACAACACTGGACTGCACACACCTTGCAAAGCAAACTCTTGATGTACTTTCACGTGCAGATACTGGTTTTTGATTAAAGAAATTGCATCATCTATGTATGCAAATGCTAGAGTCTATCACTTGTGAGCACAGATGTTAATGCACCGAAAGTGCAGGTGCAGATCTGCACGTGCACAAAGTTGCACAGATACAGGCTGAAGCTGAGTTGAGGAACCTTTGAAAAATCAGGCCCTTACTCTAAGCTGCATACAATGGGCCAAATTCATTGGTGACACCTTAAAGCCAATAGGATTTGGGGCCATTTTACAAAAGGACTGAATTGGGTGCTCGTAGTATTAGAGAAGGAATGCTTTATTTTTGTACCTATTACTACAAACCCTCTTTGGCATATAAATGTGATACGTTTTTCCACATTTATTGATTGTCAGATATTTTCTGAGTAACATATACTTACTCTATTCTGTTCAGATACTTATACCATGCCGATCTCCATAGTCATTTTTTTTATAAATCTGTTTATGCCTCCGCTTAATTTGACGCAGCATTTGGCTGAATCTGACCCAGTATATTTCAGATATTGTTATGTATTATTTGTTAATGAAAATATGGTACAGAATGGCATATAGTAACATTGTTTGTAAGTAACATGCCTATAAAACTAGGCATTGTTGAGAACAATTTGTATTAGTCTTTACTAAAACAACAGATAATAGGATAAATTCATCTCTTTTGACCTCAATGGAGTCACATCAATGATACATTTGGCTCCTTATGCCTACCAAGAATGTCTCTGACATACAACCTCAATTATTAGGAAAGTCTATTTATTTTGAGTACCAAGTAGTTTAAAAGGATCATTCATGTTCCTAACTGTTTAAATAGAAATGTTGGGCACTGCTGAGCCATTCCCTTCTCAGGCAATAGTGCTCCTTTGCGGTTTCCTCCTGCTACTGGCCTGGTTTGAAATATCCAATTCTGGAGTCTTTGGTAAGTATTTAAACAATAGCTTTTATACTAGAAATGAAATCATAAACACTGAAGCTCTGTTGGTCAGGCAGAGACACAGTGGGGCAACCCGGCTAACAGATAAGTCCAAAGAACTTGTAACAATTATACAGTATATATCAGGGCCAAAGGCGGCACGCAAGCTGATTTTCAGTGGCACTCACACTACCTGGGTCCTGGCCACAGGTCTGGGGGTCTTTCCATTTTAATTTAATTTTAAGTGACGCTTCTTAAACATTTTAAAAATCTTATTTACTTTACATACAACAATAGTTTAGTTATATATTAAAGACTTATAAAAAGAGACCTTCTAAAAACGTTAAAATGTATTACTGGCACGTGAAACCTTAAATTAGAGTGAATAAATGAAGACTCTGCACACCACTTCTGAAAGGTTGCCGACCCCTGGTATATATATATTAACAAAGTAACCAGTCAATACAGAGCGAACTGTTGTTGGGTAAAAAAGTAACTAATCAAGAGCTGTTGTTAGACAGACAGCTACTTTTCACATGAATAATAATCATAAGCAAGCTTCTGAGGCTTTCTGAGCTCAGGCCAGGGGTCCCCTCTGCACATGTGCAGACCCACAAAGGTGGGGTGACCAGATACGAGAGCCAAAAAATCGGGACTTGTCTGGGGGGTAGGGGGGAGGACAACGACCCCTCCCGCCGGACTTGTTGAGTAAAAAAAACCCCAAAATGGAAGAAGCCCGATATCGGGACAAAAGGCGTCCTGACCATGCATCGGGTGGAACGCGGGACAAAAGAAGAAAAATCGGGCCTGTCCCGATTTTATCGGGACGTCTGGTCACCCTACACAAAGGTCACACAATGGACACCTTGATTGACAGGCCTAGGCTGCACTTACTGTGCTGGTCATATCCCGGTAGCATACCCTACAATAAAGACCTCAGATTCTTTCAGGTGAGTTTTTCTTTGAAGATTGTCATATGTATTTAAATAATATATTATTAAATGTATATAAAAAGCTCCGATAATAATTAAATCAATGTAATAAATCTGCTTAATACCACAGCTATGTTAGCTAACGACACAAAGCCACCCGTGCCCTGAGGTAGCAATGAGGCAAGTCCTATGAGCCTATCATTTTAAAATTAAGAATACATAATGTAAAAGGGAGAGATTTTAGACACTAGTAGTAAACAGCAGCATAACAAGGAAGAGTGTTTATCACTTTTTCTAATTTTTAGAAAATATCATGCTTGTGGAAGCTGCTAAACTGATAATCTGAAAATGAAATCTCTGTTAACAGAATGGGCATTGTACAGGTAGTGGCAGTAGAAACTTTCTTATTCCTCCCTGTTAATGTGCTTTAACTCTAGTCTGGAGTGACCCTTCTAAGGGTGTGATTGGGCACTTCTCATAAGTGCATTGAGTTGTTAGCATGTTAAGCAAGGGTCCAACTGTGATCAGATTTTTTGCTTTTCAAAAACCAAATGGAATTAAATTTAGTTGAATCAAATTGAATAGAACATTTAGCTTTGTTTCAGTGTAGTGGCCGTATTAGTCTGTGTCAGCAAAAAGAAAATAAGAAAAATACTTGTGGCACCTTAGAGACTAACACATTTATTTCAGCGTAAGCTTTCGTGGGTTAAGAACCCACTTCATCAGATGCATGGAATGGAACATACAGTAAGCAGATATTTATACATTCAGAGAAACATGAAAAGGTGGGAGTGTCTATATCAACGTTAAGAGGCTAAGAGGAACTGTATCAGTTCCTTTCAATTAATTAGCCTCTTAAGGTTGATATAGACACTCCCACCTTTTCATGTTTCTCTGAATGTATAAATATCTGCTTACTGTATGTTCCATTCCATGCATCTGATGAAGTGGGTTCTTAAACCACGAAAGCTTACGCTGAAATAAATGTGTTAGTCTCTAAGGTGCCACAAGTATTTTTCTTATTTTCATTTAGCTTTGTGTAATTTCAAAATTTTCCTGCACAAAATTCAAAAACTTTTCATTGAAATGTCTAGTTTGACCCCCATTTCACCCTCAGATTTTTGGCCGTCATACACAAATCCCCCCAAAATGTGGTAATAACCATGTACTAAATTGCAAACACATAGGATACATTTAATTTCTAAATCATCTTTGGTTGTTTAATCTACACTCTGTCCACTATGCCATCTTTGCAGGGACTGCTAAGAATATTTCAAACCTCTGAGCAATTTCAAACACATCCTTTTTTTAATAATGAAAAAGCAAAAAGTAGCAATTAAGTGTTTCCTCTTTTCCCATCATTTACATAATCTCTCTGTAGCTGTATGAATAGGTGTATATATACAAGCTATATACTTTTTAAATTGTTAATTTATTGGCTGTAGTAGTACTACATAATTGGATACTAGCTATTATTAATAGTTTGGTTTCTGTGTCCCACAATACTAAATAATAAGTACAATCATTGCAGAGTATAGATTCTTGTACATTTATCAATTCTAAGAGCATCATCAGCTAAGATTCCACCATTCGGGAGAACTGTGGTAGCTTAGTGGCTGAATAGAATGTTTTGATGTATATTACAATAGCTACTCCCATAGTTCTCAGGGATAGAATTTTTTCCTCTTTTGATGTGTGCTGTATCTTGTAGGATTATTTGTCACAGTACTTCGCAATTCCAGTTACAAGGTTTATGTTGGACTCACCCAAAAGTTAGATGGGAAAAATCAAACCAAAAACCAAACCGACCAACTCCTCTCCCCTCCCCTCCCCACAAAAACCCAACAACCTTACACAATCACAATGTGCTTTAAACCTCTGCTTTAGTCTTCTACAAAAGTGGTCATCAGTTAAAATTATGGCTTGTACATTAACAATACAATCCATTTTATTGTCATACAGGTAATACTAGATGAGCCTTTTCACATCAACTCAGAGCAGAATGCTCTTGATTTAAGCTACATAACACCATGTACAGGGATGAGAGTGCAGGCATCCAGAGTAATTCAGCATTGTTGCTAATATACAATGTAAGTAATATTCCTCTCTGATATTAAACAAGAGGATTAATGAACATACCTCAAATGGTCACAGTGCTAGAGAGAACCACAGCAAGATGCTTTTTTAAACAGAGACTGTAGTCTCTTTTATTACTACCTTATGCTATGCTCTTGTATAGCATTTTGACTTTTTGTGCTTTATGCAGAGCACATACCTACAATTACAATGCAGTATGAGCTCTTGCAAACTAAAATGAAATGACTTTGTAAATTTGTACATCCTCTGTGCAAACAAAGAGATGTAATTCATGAGAATGGACACCAAGATGCAATCTTGGTCTATCCTGATATACAGTTGCAAGCAATATTTGTGGCTCCTTCTCTGTTACAGGAAGGATTGCAATGTACGAACTTAATAATGCAATTTCCTTTTTTATGAGTACTGTACTCCGTCTTCATTTATGGAACACTTATTTATCTTTATTCCGTTTCTTTTCTTAACAAGCTTTCCAATACTATAAGGCTGGCAGTGGGACAGTTCATACATTTTATTATTTCCTTAAGGAATTATTCACATTACAGTAGTCATAATTATCTGCAGAATGTGCATATTGGAGGCCACATTTTCAGCCAACTTCAACAATAGTTTTTAAGGTCTGCAGACCTTTTTTTCGGTGTGGAAATAGCCATTTGCATAGATAACTGGTGACTAGACACCATGATGATGGACACATTATTAATAAAGATTAAAAACTCTTGTAAGTTTTGAGACTGCAGATGACATGGAGGCTTTAACTGTTTTCCACACACCCCAACATGAGATAGGAGTCAGTTGTGAAGAACTTTGAGAACTAAAAAGTAACTTAAAAACTCTCTAATCATGCCTTCCTAACATTTTTTTATATATATTCTGCTCGTGAGGACCAGATTTGGCTTTAAAACCACATTCAACTTTTTGGGAAAAGTTTTCAAGTGTGTGAAATCCCTGCTCTCATGAATTTAAGATATAGAGTTCTTTGATCTGTTCTGGGGGTCAAATTTTCAAAAGCTTCTCAACTTAATCTTGACATTTACACCTGTAGTTTTAACCACGCCTGTGGCACAACTAGGTTTTAGCACAAAACCATGTATTGAGATGCTAATTTAGGTTGAATTTATAATAAAATCCACACAGGCAGAACCCTGTGCCCATGCAGAGCTCATTGGAAGCCCTCAAAGTTCATTATTTAGCAATATAATTCCAGCAAACTATGAATGTTCCTGATCAGCAACAGTTTTCTAATGGCCCGCTCTTCCTTGTAAGCAAAACTCCTGCAAACTTTTCTAGTCAGGGTCTATCTCTTCATCTGTGTTTGTGCACTGTCAACTGCAACGGAGCCCAGATCTTGACTGGAACCCTCAGGTGCTGCTGTAATATAAATGGTTAATTAACTAAAACCATAATAATTAATAGAAGTTTTGAGTACACAGGAAGGCAGGGTAGGTATCCAAATTACAATTGATCTAATTATCAGCCCGGCTTCTGGAAACAATGACACAATGATAACCCTAACCATTGCTATTCCTTTATCCAAAATAGCTTGTGATTTTTCATTATCCCTGCTCTAGTTTGGAAACAGACCTCAAAATGCCCATTTTTTATGATGCTAACAATTTTTCCTGTGACAGCCTCCTGCAGTACGAGTAAAGGGAATGTGATGTTGTAAAAGCTGGCACCACAAATTGGCAAAAATATCTATTTTTATTTACAATTTGACTTGCTCTTCAATGTGTCATTTGCTATTTACAATCAAAAGGTTTTCTCAGCTAATTTGATTTGACAGTTGCGTACAGTGCAGCGTATATAAGATAGTAGAAACTTAGAGAGATGTTGCCATTTTAGTAAAAACTTTTAATGACAGGTTTTAAAATGTTAACACAATAATGACAAATGTGATGTAAAGCACTATTAAAACAACAACAGATATATACACAAACACATTATTGTAACATTAATAAACTGCAAGTGGTGAGAAAATAAGCTACAAATATAATTCTAAGAAAAAACTAAATAGAAACATTTTTCCCATTGAGGAGTTATGATTCCTAGGAAGGAAATATCTCCAAAGTAATACCAATAATAAAATATTAACTAAAAAATGTTTTACTTAGCCCTTTCTTGATTGTAGCCCAAGATTTTCTCCCAGACACCAGTGAAGGTGAGCTATGTTATGCTCATGGCACACAAAGAGAAGTTAGATAAAAACATAAATACTCTTGCTGGAAGGTTGCAATGTAACACCACCTTATTTCTTAGAATTCAGAACAATAACCCCAAAACAGAGAGAGAGAAAGCAGGCTGCTCCCTAAAACACCACACATTACTAAAGACTGGCTGGCCGCAGAGTGACTGCTGCTGGGCCCAGATCACATTTCCCTACTGAGTTCACAAGCAGAACGAGAAGAAAACTCTTGAAATTTAAGTGACAGGTTATAGTTTTAGCACAGTTTTCACTACATCACAAGCTGCTACTGAATTGTTGTAAGAACTTCTAATAGGTTTCAGATTAAATAGTTATCTTGCTAGTTAAATTCTTTATTGCTAAAATATTGGCGGCAACATTTTCAGCCAACCTCAACAACAGTTTCTATGTTTGCCGGCTCTTTTGGGGGTGTGGAAATAGCCATCTGCTTAGACCACAGGGGACTAGACACCATGACAGAACAAGGAGTAATGGTCTCAAGTTGCAGTGGGGGAAGTTTAGGTTGGATATTAGGAAAAAAACCTAGGAGGGTGGTGAAGCACTGGAATGGGTTACATAGGGAGGTGGTGGAATTTCCTTCTTTAAAGGTTTTTAAGGTCAGGCTTGACAAAGCCCTGGCTGGGATGATTTAGTTGGGGATTGGTCCTGCTTTGAACAGGGGGTTGGACTAGATGACCTCCTGAGGTCCCTTCCAACCCTGAGATTCTATGATGGCAGGCACATTATAAATGAAGTTAACAACTCATGGAAATTTAGAGTCTGCAGATGAGATGGAGGCATTAACAGTATTCCACCCACCCAACCTGGTATGGGAGGTCAGACGGTTATAAGAAACAAAAAGTAATCTAGCAATCTATCTCATCATGCCTTTCTAACATGCAAATTTCTCCAATGAGATTGACTGTATAATTGTAGGCCAATATTATTTATTTGTGTTCCCTTTACCATTTCACCAAGGCACCAGCACTCATAGAGAAGCCCCAAAATAAGAAATAGTCCTTTCATCTGAGTTATTTTAGAACAAATTAATGTACAGATAAGTGAAATTCTCTGACCCACTGCAGTGCATTCCCTGATCTCTTATCCATCACTCCAAAACCATAAGAACCAGAATGTTGCTTATTCCTTACTTAGCTCTATAATGTGCTAGCCTGCTATGAAGCCATTATACCAGAATAAACTGGGCTCTTCAGCAGGCTCTGTATCCGTCTCCAAATAATGAGATCATTCATTGACTTACCAAATGGTGTTTAAACTCATTATCCCCTAAGAAAGAAACACTAAATTACCATCGATTAGGAGTATTTTTGCATTTATGGCAGTTAATATTTATAAACATCTTGATCTGGCCAGAAATGTTGATGTGACCTATGTTTTCTTATTTTACCATACCCCAAAGATTTGTAGCTATCAGGGGAAAAATGGTACACATTTTTCATTTAGGAATTAGAAGATGATATAATCCCTCACTGTAGAACAAAATAAAATACATGTTAGACTTTGGATCCGGTTGTAAAAGTATTAGAACGTGACAGTTTATTGAACTCTGGGGATAAGGCACAATTAAAAGCACCTCCAAGGTTTAAAACAATAATTAAGAAAGTAGGATGGATAACTGGCTCTAAATCCCTGCCTCCTGGTCATGGGATGGTAAACAACAAATTATCCTCACAATAAAACATTTAGGGATAAATATTGAAATACTGATACATTGCTTGTATTTTCACATGGCCTTGAATAGGGCACCCCTTCCCCGCAAGCAAAAGGTGAAATACTGAAGGACTGATCAAAGTTCACTGTAAAGCAAGGCTAACTCCAAACTCAATTTTCATCATCTAGTTTTCATGTACAATGGTGGCCAATCTTGTCTGCCTTGCACTGAACAAGGGCCTTGATCCAGGAAAGTACTTGATCATGAGCATCCCTCCTCAGAACATCAGGCCAGCACGTACATCCATACTTCACTCTAAGCCTGTGCTCATGTCCTATTGACTTTAGTGGGCCCATGACTTCAACCGTGGGGAACGGTGACACAGCTGTTCCAGGACCTTCATTCTATTGAGCAGAATTACAGGAAATACTTTGGCCCTGTTGACCCCCAAAAATCTAAGTTGCACATCATAATTATTTCTTCTCTTTCAATTAGCAAAAAGTAAACTTAAATATCTTTTTCTATTGTGTTAACAGGCAACAGCAACTGATTTAAGTTAAAAAAATCTTGAATAGCATGATCAGCAGACACAGTACTCAGCAACTCCATTTGCAGGAATAGTTATAAAAGTGAAAGATCATTGGCTGGGTCTACTTCACTATGTTAATTAAAGTACAAGTGCTCATATATTAAATCAATTTCCACACAAACTTAAAAGCTGCTTTTGGCTTCAGTTTCTTCAGGAAACCAGACAGTTCTTCTAACGACCTTGGCTTTGAAGGCGCCACCTGCTCTGTCACTGCTAGATGATGTGCCATTTAATCACTTATATCCTCAAGACCATTCTGCAACACCATTGACATAAGCAATTCAATGCTGTTAGATAAGGGGACCTGAGGCGTTACATTGTGGGCCGAATTTTCAAAATATGGCCTTTACGTGTGCTTTTGCGATGTTATTTATGAAAGTATATGCACACACAAAGTTGTACATGCACATAAGGAGGGTGAGTTGGGGACTCTAGCAAAAATGTGGCCTATAATAGATAGCACTGATCTTCAAGGCAGGCATGTGGTCTCATCTGTTTACGTAAAGTCCTGTATTAACAGCACTGTGTAAAATACATAATACTGAGTGTTACGTAAGTAGTTACCTGCTTTATTATCAAAGAACTGAGTACACCTGAGAGCCTCTTCCTTCTCAGTCACATTATACACAAAAGTGCTTATCCAAGTCTGCTTTTTTCCTTGCTGTCTGTGGGTTCTGTATTCCTCATGAATATGTCCAGCAAAGGGAATAACCAAAGATGGACAGATTCTACATTTATTTATTTATCGTGCAGTGGAGTTAAAATTGCATTCTTTGTGTGTTCATAATGCTCATTAACTTTTCAAACAGCCACCAAAAGACCATTTTAACTGACAAATGAATCAGGCAATGGCTCAAACAGCAATGACCACTGTGTAGGTCACCACCATCTTAATCTACCTACTTCCCCACCGTGCTTTTTTGTAACCATCCTGTATGCAGCCGAATGAAATGAATGATGACATGCAATTTAATTAAAAGTGCCTGATTAATAAAAATGAAATGCCATGTTCTTTAAGGCTAATGCATGACTTGTCTTTCACTGGCATTATCTACAGCAGTCCAAATAGTGAAAGTGCTGGAATTTGTTTGATCTAATATTTAGCCTTACTTTAAACTGAAAAGCAAATCAAATTAACACTGGGCAGTGGAGGATGGCAGTGTAAGCTCCTTCAACCCCTGCACAACTGATTAAAACCTACGTGGATCTTTGATCTGGTATGGATCTGATTCCTGGAACACTCATCTCTGAACTTGTGGGCCAGTGGGCTGAGAGGGACTAAGATCTTGGCGCCATCCTTCTACTCTCTGGCAAGAAATGCTGGGTAGGCACGAGGTAGGAGTAAGCTGCACCTGCTCAAGGCCTGACGTAATTTAATTTCCCCAGTTCAAGAGGGCAGCAAGGGCGGATTGTACCTCATAGGAGTGGCAATTGTTAATCATAATGGGCTAGACTGTGCCTTTATACATGATCCTGAGTATTCTAGCCATTATGATTAGCAATTATCACTCAGTGCAATTGAATTATCATCTTTTAACGTCGGATTGTGAGGAAATGGAACTGAGCAATAGCTCAAATGCTCTATTCTGGTTTGGATAAAATGGCTACATTTCATTTGGGGGCAAATCCAGACAGCTCTGAAGCCACAGAGGGACACTTGGCAGTGGATGCCACCCAACTGTGTTCTGAGGAGTCAAGCAAAAGGTTCACCTTCCCTTCCCCTACACAGTGTGCCGCGGATCAGCTGTGAGTTTGGACGCAGATCAGAATTGAGCACTGTAGTTCATATCCGACTAACTTATTAACTATGGAAAGGCTTTTCAGCAATCACTATAGAGGGATTGTAAACATTATCTACATTTTAAAAATATACAGAATAGTATATAAGACCAACCTTTAAATCTACTACTTTAAGGAACTGGGGAGGGGGGTAGACTGTAGTTCTCAGACATTTGGATAATAGTTTGTAGATTAAAGTGTTCCTTTGTAAGGCATCAGGTGGAATGATATCAGCCGTGTCACAATATATTCCATCTCATTGATGGAATGAAACATGAGGTAAAATCCTGGCCCCGTGAACTCAATGGCAAAACTCCCATTGACTTCAGTAGGAGCAGAATTTCACCCATGATGCATCACATTATAACACAACATCTGGGTAAATGTAAAGAAATGCAAAGAAAATGGCACATGGCAAAACATTGTAACAAATTCTGTGCTGCTTCCCAGATGTACATAGCAACAGGTGGATGTGGCCTAGTCTTGCAGGCGGCTGGGCTGTATGTCTGGTTTGGAAATGGAAAATCTTTCCCCCATGTCCAACTTAGTCATCCCTAAAGGCAAAAGGCTCTGCTCAGGTGCCCAAGGTTAGGCCCTATATAGAATTGGTGAGTATTGTGGGATATACAGGGGGGGAAATAATTTGCTTAATCCCATAGAAATTTTGCAATGTTTAGTCACTGAAAATTTGATAATCTAATCTCCTGGGTGTCACAGATTCAATATTTACTTCAGTACCATTGTATGAGCCCTGATTTAGGTGTTTTCAGTGTTTTGTGAGGGCATATAGGTATACAACCATAGCAGGAGCTAGGCACTGTAATGAATGATATTGTAAACCAATGGAAAAAAATAGTTTTCCACAAGACATGGACTTTATAAAATGAAATATATAAAACCACAGAGAAGCATTCAATATATTGATCCTATTTCTTCATGAATTCTGATCTCATCTGTCTTGTACATCAGCCCCATGAGTGGTGAAGCAGCTAAGAAGTCACAATACTGGAAGGCATTGCATGCAGTTACAATGACACCAAATTCCACCCAACAAAGAGACGGCTGTCAGGCATATAATATTTTTCTAGACAGAACATTTATTTATTTATAACATTCTTCCCCTTTCGGACTGACCTGATTACCATATAGTAGCACCTCGTCTTTTACCAGGCATCTGGAGAGTGAGGGATGAGGAAGGGGAGTGTTTGTGGCAAGGGTATAGTTTTTACTTCATCTCCAGGGTGTGATGAATTTCATCATGGTCTCATACACACATTTTAAAAATTAATGTTATGTATTGTTAGTGCTCAGGAATTTGTGAGCCAGCCAGTGCAGACAGATACTGTGCAATCTTCCTCATACTCTACCCATAAAGCTAACTCCCAACTCGCAACATGCCTTTTCAAGGACATCTGCCCGGTATAAAGTTAACATAATTCAAGAACAAATAAAAAGAAAGCAACAAAATATGAGGAAGGAGTAAAATGTAGGAAAAGTAAAATGAAAAACTGTCCTAGACAAAGCCCTTGAGAAAGATTTCCAATTGCAGGGTAGTGACAAAATATTACTGTATGTGAGCAAGTCTGAGAAAAAATGTATGAAAAATAGAGATACACAAATGCTCTACAGTGCCAGTGCCACAAGGACTGGAGAAAAGAGTCACGTCAACACTCGGAAGTTTGATGAAATAGCTGAGTCTACTGCAATTCATTTCCTTTGTTCCTCGTGGCATACATCATGCACTTCATCCTATTTTTCCCAATAAGATTATTATTATTCTTTCCAGATTTTCTGTTTCTCTTGTTCTTTTGTTACTGAATTACATTAAATGTTCTAACTGTACCTTTCCCCCTTTTTGATTTTGAATTTGCGTCTCTGAGAGAATGTGTGCTTTTTCTTCTGGTATAATTTTTGCGTTGAACTTTAGCTCTTCCCTACTGGCATTAATTTTTGGTGCTTTCCATAATTGATATTTGCGCTGAATGTTCCGACATTCTGTGAATGTGACCACACAATATTGATATTGCTATGAGAAAAGATATTTGGCCAGATCCCCAGCTGGTGTAAGTTAGCATAGCTGACCATTAGTTGCAAAAAGTTGTGTAGAATTGTATTGACCATAAAGCATAGACACTCTAATTCAAACAAAAGTTTGCTATTGTTTCAGAACCGTAACTAGGGCTTTTGGCACCCAAAGCAACAGGGGGTGGCTCTATGTTTTTTGCTGCCCCGAGCAGTCAGGCAGCGTTCGGCAGCATTTCTGCGGCTGATCCGCCGGTCTTGTGCCTTCGGTGTGCCCGCCGCCAAATTGCCGCCGAGGGACCGGCAGACCTCCCGCAAGCATGCCGCCAAACGCTGCTTGACTGCCATCCTCAAAGTGACCGGCCTGCGCCCGCCGCGGCTTGCCTGGAGCCGCCTCTGCGAGGCCTCTGCGAGGCAAGAAGGATCCTTCTGCGCCCCTCAGGTATGCGCGCCCGAGGCGAGTGCCTTGCGCGCCCGAGGCGAGTGCCTCACTCGCCTCGCCCTTGTTACAGCTCTGCATTGTTTAATGTCTCTTAACAGACCTAAGCCTGTATGCACTAAAGTCAATGTTACTTCAGTGGGTACAAAACTAAGCGCTTATTATTTTGCTTGTTCTCAGCTGTGTTAGTAAAATTTACAAAAGCATTGAATAGGTTTCAGTGTAGTAGCCGTGTTAGTCTGTGTCAGCAAAATGAAAATAAGAAAGAAAAACTTGTAGCACCTTAGAGACTAACAAATTTATTTCAGCATAAGCTTTCATGGGTTAGTACCCACTTCATCGGATGCATCTGATGAAGTGGGTACTAAGCCACGAAAGCTTATGCTGAAATAAATTTGTTAGTCTCTAAGGTGCTAAAAGCATTGAAGTGACTTAGGAGCCCAAATCCAATTTCCAAAAGCCCCTCAGGCACCATTGAATGTAGTGGTGGGTACTGCATCACTGAGAATTTTTAAATCAAGATTGACTTTTTTCTAAAAGATCTGCACTCGGGTATTGTTTTGGAGGACGTTCCATGGCCTGTGTTATACAGGAGGTCAGACTAGATCCCTTCTGGCCTTGGAGTCTATGAATTGGGACTTACGCTCCTATTTCAATAGGCGTTAGGCACTTAAATACTGTTGAGAATCTGGTCCCTACATGATTTAAGTACTTTTTTAAAATTTACAGTAATGTCTAATAAATGTAGTTGCTGAGAGTTAGCTGAATGATGCTAGAGCATTCTTATATCTTGCTATACTAATATTACTGTTTGGAATACAATCTTTGCTCTTGATTAGAGGCTTCAGGAAAAGAGGGACTATTCAGCTGAGCTATTCTAATCACAGAGCAGCATAATGCTAAGTTCCTATACAAGAGGACACTACAGAAAATATAGATACAGCGGGTACTGTCCCCTATCACAAAGGTTAAGAAACAGACTAGTTACCATCACCCCTTCCCATTTTCAGTCATTCCTTACTTTCGGAAGCATCTGCCTTTTTATGCTGAAATTGTCCAAGTTTGGTCTCTGCCCTAAGAGGAAAGTTTTGTTGACAGTTGGAGCAAAAGTAGTTTAACAATGTTTGGCTGAGTGGAGAGTTAAAAAAAGACTTGTCTCAATTAAAAAAAAAATCTTATGAACTCTTTTTGAACCGTCATGTCAAAATGGCTGGAGGTTCAAAAGTGACAGTATTGGGTGGCATGAGACCTTACTGAAAAGAAGTGCCTAGCCTTTTTTTTTTTTTACAGGAAGTTGATTTTACTTAGACCAAGTTATGGTATTTGAAAATCACCCACCTGGTGTTCACAACATCTCCCCCCCGCAAACGCATTGTGCACTGATCTCCACAGTTCTCAGAATGGCTCTCAAGCAGACCTATTTAAAATCCTGTGAAATACCCAGAATCTGGTAAAAAGATCATTCTCTTATTCCTCCGTTCATTAAAATGCCGCATGGCCTAGAGGGTTTTACACAGTGCTGACAGCCAATAGGGGCTGAATTATGTTTCTATAACTCTTGTTGTTCTGTTTTAAATTCTTTACATTTCATATGTTTTTGGAGACCTCACACCACTACTGGCTATTTATTTATATCCACTCATCACTGTATTAAAGCTTTATGAATTTTAAAAGGAATGCAAGGGTATCTATTTCTTTACCTCCTTCTGCCTGTCCCTGTTTCCTCCCTCCCCCAATAGTTGGGTTTTATTTTATTCTGGGTAGCCTACATTGCAGAAATGAGTTTGCATTTTTTCTAAAGACAATGAGGTTCATGATTACTCTAATCTATTGCAGAAGGGAATTCCATGGACGGTAAGCCAGCTATGGAATAAGTTCCATTGCCCACATTCTCCAGTCTAGCCCTTGTGGTTGACATGTCCATTGTCCCTGAGGAACAAAGCTGTCAAAAGAAGTCATGGTTGTAAAGAGACAGGTGGTCTCTCAGGGTGTTTGAAAATTCAAAACAATGGATGGCTTTGAAAATTACAATAAAAAAATCAATTTGTCTCTGTATTCAATGGGGAGGCAGCGAAGTTAGTGGAGCACTGTAGTAATGAGATTTCAATAACCTGTTGTTGTTAAAGAGGCAGACTGCTGCATTCTAAACCATTTGGAGCTTTTTCAGGGTCAGTGTTTTCATTCTTAGGTGCAACGTGTTGCAGTTGTTAAGCCTAGAAGTAAATCAAGTCCATCATCTCTGGCAAGGTGGGGCTCAGTCCCCTCGTCAGCCATAGATGGCTGTAGAAAATATTGTAAGTGATTCCCTCCCCCCCGCCCCAAGGAATAGCATGTGGTCTTGCTGTTAAAGACTACTACAGTAAACCCGTACAAGTGGCCAGGGTTAAGGTTGCACAATCAGCCATCAACTTCTGCACCCAATTACTAAGTACTCAACTTTGCAACCCTAACATTATCTTAAAGTAGTTATTTGCCTGGAATATAAAATTTTGGTGACAATGATGGAAACTCCCACTTACACCTCCTTCTGAATTACTACCTTGCAGTGATGAGCCTGTACTGCCTTTTATAAACTTGTTTTGTAGGTTTGAAAACTCAATTGCAGCTATTAATAGATGATGTAAAGTGGAGTTTGCTGATACCTTGGCTAAGTAGTGAAGGCCAGTGTCTATTTTCTATACTTCCTTTCCCCAGTAATTAATACGCTACGCAGTTTCATCTTTAATGAACCTTTTCATACTTAAAGTGAGTGAGGTATTACAATAATGCAGACTCCACCAATGTGCACACAGACTGGGTGAATCTACTGACTAATGAGTTACTATATTGTGGGAACTTACTACACATGGGTACTGGTATCAAAAGATGAGATCATAAACAAAACAGCAATTCCTTACCAAATACCCATGCTATGTATACAGCACAGTATTGCTTACACCAGAACTTACCCTACAGATAGTTATAACTAGTCAAAATGAATCTACTGTAACAGATGTAACAGAGACTAAAATAATGTGCCATATTCAGTCAATTATTTCACTAACATGGCACTGCTCAGAGGAGGGGACCTTTAAGAAAAGACACCTTATTCTCTCATAAAGTTTTAATGACACAAAATTTTAAACTTTTTTCAATGAATACATAGCATCAGCCAAAAACAAGCTAAGAGGACAGGAAACAGTATTTGCAGCAAAGGGTTGCTGCAGCTGATGATCCTGTCTCTAGGCCATTTTTGTCCTAGATTACAGACCCTAATATCCATATGACACCCTGGTCAACTTAACCTTCCAGCCCCACTCACAGAAAAGAGAATAGTAAAAGACCAATACTTCTTACTCCAGTATGCACCATGTATCTAAACACCAAACAGTCCTACATTTGCAAGACAGACTGGATGACCTATACTGTGTGGCTTCTCTCGCT
This sequence comes from Macrochelys suwanniensis, assembly GCA_033296515.1. Classification (NCBI taxonomy): domain Eukaryota; kingdom Metazoa; phylum Chordata; order Testudines; family Chelydridae; genus Macrochelys; species Macrochelys suwanniensis. The sequence continues at coordinate 42,476,004 of CM065776.1, forward strand.
GAAATTTTTATGGTTCTATAATTGGATCAAACAAAGTCATGCTTCTTTCCTCCTACAAATTATGTCAAGTGTTATCAGTATGGAAAGGCAGGGCATTTAACTAGTCAGGCAGGTGAAGTCATTGTCACTGATCTCATTTTCCTGAGTGTAGATAACAGCTGTTCACCTAACCCAGTTCATAGACTGCTTTGCTACAGCGTAATGATATTTGCACCTCTGGAAGACAGCCACAGACTATTGAAGTGATGTCTGATAGTGTTTCTGTCCCAGTTCTGCTTGAATTGACTTAACAGCAGTGTTATCAAAATGTACAGCTTATAGAACCTAAACTACATTTGATGACTCCTTGAAAAAAATCAATCTCTGAGCTTAGTCACCTTAATGCTCTGGTGACAAAAGGCATGTGTTCTTATATTGTCAGAACTAGCACTCCCATTCTGAGAACTGACCTTTTTTACTGCTTTAAAACTACAGGTTGTTAATGGACATGCTTCTTTACACCTGCCCCGGGTGACCCTGTGCGTGTAGCGCCCATCTCCATGGCGACAAAATGAACTGAGTCATATGGGGCTGTGAAATGGAATTGGTATAAAAAATTAACCTGAAAAAGGCTAGACTCACCCTTTCCCCATTAAACAAATTACAGAGCAACCCAACAGCCCAGATGTCTCCTGGAAAAGTGATGTGTGAGACAGGATGCACACCAAGTTGCATAATGATTTTCTCTGAAAGGCAATATGGTTGCTTGAGGCATCAATCGGGGCCAAATTTGGAATGGAGTCTGATAAAAGAGGTTATAAGCTGGTGAAATACCTACCCTGCGCTGAACAGAATATATACACTCTGTGTAATAGCCAAGTTTAATCCCCTCCTGGAGCTTGGCTATATTAGTAATTTAAACACAACCACAGCATAAACTTCAGCCTATACTTTCTCCCCAAATTTGGCTGTTCCTAGGCTTTTGCATGCAGGAGCTCTATGTGCCAGACCTTAGTTCCTTGTGCCTTAGGAGGCTCCAGCCTCCCTCACTACATACCTGGCTGAAGCTATTGGCTACGATGGCTGGAATGGTCCAGCAATAATTGCATTGCACTTGCATGCAGGGTTCAAGCACCTGATAAGAGAATGTCTCAGTTGAGCAGCCATGCAGCATTGTGGAGACCTTTTACAAAGGTAGTCTAACTCGCCACAGTGCCTAAGACCCAATTCAATGAAAGCAAAATAAAAGCCAACACTAGGGAACATTCCTAAATGCTGCAATACTAATCCAGAAGCCTACTCTGGTTATTTTGTAAGAGTTTGAAGCCAAAGGGACAATAAGCTTACTAAGCCTAATGATGCAATCCAGACCATGGTCCAGGTAGATAATATACAGGCTTTATTTCAGGAATACATCCCTACAGTAAATTTGCAAATCTGTCCCATACAGACACTAACTATGAATGAAATTCACCCAATGTAGAAGACCCTCTGCACTATTTACGCTTTTAATATGTGGTGCACAGGGCCTTGTACCAGTCCTCTAAACTGGGGTATTTTACCCTTAATGAGCTGCTACTGTCACTCTGTCTTATTATTGGGGAAGATAATTAACTCTCCAATATTGCAGCCAACATGCTTAACAATATATGTTGGTTATTTAACAAAAAAGATCTTGGGATTGTATATACAAAACATTTGCAGGCAGGAGCAGTGTTTTCAAATAGAATAATTGCAAATTACTATATGAAATGAGTCATTTTTGTGTCTGTTGTATGGCTATCTCGTTTGATTTGTCATTTTAGTTTTCTATAATTTTATTGTATAGTTCATCTTTTTTTTGTTGGAAATATCAGCATAAAATTAATTTCATTATCCTATTCGGCATGCAAGAATGTGATACATTTGCCAACGAAGAAATGGAGAGAAACAGCAAATTCAGGAAGAGCAACAGTTTATTATGCATGCAAAGCCAGTACGTGCTTGTTGCTGAGATGGTTTAGTACAGTACATCTTGAACAGTTGTGATAAGGTTTGCCAGAATTAAAGTATGATCTTTATGAAGAGAATAAAAAAAAAGTAACTACTATAAAAATTACTTCAGTTCATTGAACTCTGTGCATTTTATCTTGGGTACGACCACAAATTATGATATTCATTATTAGACAGGGATAGACGCTAAAACTGAAAAATGAGGGACAAAAGTGGTGATCGTTAAATTATACAACTTGTCATAAAGTCACATATTATTATAAGTAGCCTCTTTTATGACAGCTTAAATAAAAACTAAAGAAACTGCTAAAAGATGTTTTTCAGCAATAACAGTAAAAGCAAAAAATCTTTAAAAACAAAAGCTCTAAGCATTCATACTAATCTGCAGTATTTGTTCGAATAAAAGCGGCACTTTGCTACATTCCAAATTACTAATATCCTGGATTAGGTAGCCATAAATTTATAATTGAAGTGATTCATGAAAATGCAACTCATTAGCCGGGCAGGTTCACGGCAAACAGTATAACACTATTTCTCCTTCCAAAATGCACAGTATTTACAACATTGGATTATGTTAGGTGCAAAGTCTGCTCTTAGATTTTGTGATGGCAATGTTCATTGATTCCACCAGGAATCATGCATGTGCATTTGAGCTCTTGGTTCAGAGTAGAATTTGTTCCAGCTAATTATCCCAAATTTACCAGTCAGTGCGGGGCGCAGAACTCGTTTGGGGCTGGGGTGGGAAGAGTGAGCTTCCCAGGCCGCAGGTGAGGAGGAGAGGCTTTTAGCTCATGCAGTAGAGGCTCATGCCCTAAGCTCCAAAGCCGCAGGTTCAGTTCCACTGACAACCGGAGTCTGTCGGTGATACAAGTGGAGGCTCATCCGGGATTTCAACTGGGAAGACTTTGAAGTTCGGGGGTGTGCTTCCTCAGCTAGGGGAAGTATGTAACCCACACACCTCCTGGGTGTGGTGTTCTGTCCCGTCTAATGGCACTGAGACCACTTAAGACAGAGCTAAAATGAGTCTGCTCTACAGCCTTAGCTAACAGCCAGTTGGCTTTTGGCTCATACACTAAGCTCCAGCGGCCCCCAGGTTCAAGCCTGCCTGCCGACGACCAGGGTAAGTGGGTGTTACATATACTCTAAGGATTTTTCAGGGAAATTCTATGTCCTTATGTCTATGTTACACAGGAGGTTAGACTAGATGATCCAGTGGTCACTTGGAGTCTATGGGTCTATGCCTTTTTGTCATATGAACTATTTATATTCAGTATGGGGGAGGCTATTCAGAAATGAGAGTTAAATATAATGGACCAAATTCAGTGGTGATATAAATACTAGTTTAAGTTAGTTTATAAAAAAGATGTAAGCAGTAAAGTGTGTAATCTGCATATGGAATTCAGTGGGTGTGCAAAATCAGGACAACTTACATGGTGAGGCAGTACAAAGCAGGAAAAACAACTCACAGCAGCATGCATTATAAAACAGGTCTCCTCCAGAAAGACATTTATTTGCTATACATCATCTGATAAAGCTTTTCCTTCTGCACAGCCTCATCAACTCCTTCCCTGTTACGCTTGTATTGCCCGCCTTCTGAATACCAAATCAGTACAAGTTATACTAGTGCATTTTACAAATTATGCACATTTTTAACCAGCACAGCCCTGACATGTTATGTACCCCACCATTTACTTCACAGCTAGGCACAGCCCCAACATTTCTCTGACAACTCAACTTACTTACACCAACTCCAAATTCAAACAATGAGTATAAATAGGTAAATAATAATACTCATTATTAGCGGACGTTACTATTAGGCCAGATTCTGCTTTAATTTACACTGGCATAAATCAGGAGTAACTCAAGTGAAGCCAGTGGCATTATGCCAGTGTACAACTAGAGTAAGAGAGACCATAATCAGGGTTTTGTTGTTGTTGTTGTTGTATGCGTTACACAAGAATGGGCAGTTTATTATAGGGGTTTTAAATATTGAAAAGAAATATCTGCTCATTGTTAATTCATTGAAAGTTCTATTTAATTAGTTTGCCAGTTAGAAAGCCTACACGCTTATATTCATTAAGGGAATGTGCTATCAAATGTGTTACCTAATAAGGTTGTACACTGATCTATAACACCTGTACTTATTGGAGATTGTATGTGATAGAAAATTCTGATTTAAAATCAGATCTATAAAGCACTTCTGCTGACTGCCATGGTTTACATTTAATAATAAAAGTATTTAACATTCAATAGAGAATCACATTTTAAAAATAAATGAAAAAAACCAGAAAAGAACTGCTAGATTTAAAATCAATTGATATTTAAGAACAATGAAAGCCTCTGCAGAAAGTTTCTATATAAAGCTATGCAGTTTAATACTTGTAACCTTGGACTTGAGACTTCCAAATATATCTATAACACCTGACGGTAGAGCCAGAAACACCTTTTTCAAGAGAGAGCGGCAAGGATAGATCATCTTTCTGAGACCAAGAACCTACATTACCATTCATTCCAAGTTCTTTTGTAAATAAATGTGGGACAGAATGAGTTCACGGGTCTAATTGTTGCCACAGGAGGCCTCATGAAACAGTATCAAACTGTAAGCAGCTGCTTGAATCGTTTCACAAAGCTTCAGATCTCTATGGCACCACTAGAAGTACTCATTACTGTCTGGATAATATATTCCGAACCAAGCATTTATAATAGTATTAGCTGCTCCACATTTTATAGTTTAGTCATCTGAGGGTAGATGAGGATGGAATATGTTTTACTTGGTCAACAAAATATTTATTTAGGATCTTTGTGCCCCAGACACTGGCAGATACTTAAATTATAAATTGTGTTTTGCAATGATAATCCTAAAACCAACAACTGTGCACCAATGAATTCAAGAGTGCAGGCAAAGTGTGCCTTTATTTTGATACCATATTATTGTATTGCTTAAAATATAGCAGAAAGGAGAAGGAAATTTGTCACTGATTAAAAAAAAATTCTTTCCCTCCTTAAAATATTTCCTTCAAGCCCGCCCCTTCAAGAAAACCCTCATCATTTTTTCTCATTATTAATAATCTTCACAACATTTCCGTCACCTGAATTGCTGGCCTGTGCTTTAGCATTTTTTTTTAAATTTATTTGCCTTCTCATAATTATGGCGGCTTTGAAACTCCCATTGACTTCAGTCATAGTATTGGCTCATTTCTGGAGAGGTGCTCTTTCCTTCCTGTCACAGGTCATGGATGCTGGAATGGAGGCAGGTGACTTGGCCCTTGTGGTCAATGTAGCTCAGGAGCTTGGGGTTGTATCTTGGCTCACCAGGGCACTCATGAAGAGGGACAGCCCAAAAGACCGAGGTCTAGCTTTGTCCTTGTCTGAGGAGGCTTGCCCCATGAGGAATAATTTTGGTTAGCCTTCTCTAGCTTTCTGAATTTTGCTTAGAGAAGGAGCAATATAGGAACATCATTCAGGAATATGTCCCTTTCTGAGGCAGAAGAAACACCTGGAATGCTCATCATTATGTGCCACTGAAGCTTCACTTTAGAGGCAGATTTTGAACCCTACTGGCCATATTGCTAGAGTCCCTGTATAGGGAGAGTGGGTCTTTAAACTAAAAACTAACCAAGATTTTGTTTTTCTTTGCCAATGGGGTAAAATGACTAACACAACTAACTAATGACTAACTACCACTAAAGCCGGCACAGTGTGCAGAGGTGCCTGGTGAACACTACAAAGGTTTTGTCTTGCTGCCAGGTACAGTAAGAAGAACCTGAAGTCTGATTGGGTGCATTCTGCTCTTGGATGAGGAGAGTGAGACCATGTCAGGTCAGGTGCAGAGCCAGACCCAGCAGACACCACTGGCCAGAGGAATCCGATCTTGCATGCCTAGGGAGCATATGCACCAAGAGTGCACTCCATGTGGCCAGTCACTCTATGCAGAAGCACCATTAACGTATGATAGAGTACAACATAGCAGTTCAGTCACTCCCTATCAACTCAAAGCTCTTTGTATGCTTCTGCTGTCTATTTCATTGGAAAGCCCAGCCCCCTTTCTTCACACTGAATGTAAAAGCTGCATCTGGAAACAACAAAAAAGAATCTAAATCTAGTCTAATACTGGAGTCGATTGTAAGTACCTCCCTTCAGGAGGGTACAATGCCAGCACATCTTAAAGAAGTTATCTCTCGGTCCTCACTGAAGAAACCATCTCTTGAGGCTGTGAATCTCAGTTATCATCGTCTTCTAAATCTCCCAGTTAGAGGAAAGTTACTGAGGAGGAGGTAATGAAGAAAACTCAGACAATAAGTGGCGTTCTCAGATTGACTTGATCATTGTCAATTACACTTTAGGCCTGGGTATGACAGAAAGACTGAATTGGTTGTCTCGATCAATGATCTTCTCCAGGCAGTGGGTGAAGATTAAGTATCCGTGATGATTCCTTTAAATCTGTCAGCTGTTATTGCTACTTTTGACCAGAAGGTTTTCTTGATGCCTGCACATCCTGTCAGGGATAGACAGAGTTGGTCTTTTCTTTTCCTTCAAGAGGGCAATAGTGGGTAATTGTTCCTCTGCTTAAGGGCTCTTGAACAGAGGGTTTCACAGAGTTCTATTCTGTCACCACCAGAATGGTGCAGTTAATCAGCAATTCCAATGCCAAAATAAGATTGCAACTCAGATTCAAGTTAATTGACTGAGGTGCTGGTGATGTCAGCTGGTGATATGGTTTGGTTTAAAAGGGACAGGCTAGATCCCTTTCTTTCCATAACATTTTAAATACTACTACAGTTTTTACCAGATCTCCAACAAATCTTGTGCTTTAATTTTGGGAAGGAATAATGTTATTTCTCTGGTTGACCTCTGAGAATTTTGCCCACCTAAAGGACTGCAGAATTGAGTACTTTACTCAATTATTTTACCACACCCATTTTGAGCTTTTCATGATTGCAAATTAGAAATGGGCCTGAATCGAATTCCTTTTTATATGGGCATTCCCCAAATTTTGGGGAAGTGTAGATTTCGGTCACTACTTGGGCCACTTCTTTTGCAGAAAGTTATGTAAGTAGCAGTGTAAAGCTAATACACAAGTTATACTGGGTTTTCATTTTAAAAAAGTCATTAAATTTAGTACAACATGCAGACAAGTCAGTCTTACAAAGGAAAGGTGCAAGAGAAGATGGACTATATATATTTAATTAAATGAGATGATAATTTATAACACGAGATGCTGAGACTAAAGGTAAGTTTCCAAAGCAGAGTGAAAATATATTAGCCATATTATGCAAAAAGAAAACGGCTTTATTAATAGCTGACAAGTCTTTTATCATAAATGTACAAGTTGTCTACCATGGCTCTGAGCAATGAAATCCCACAGACATTAGATACAAGGCAGTGTCAATTATGGCATTGAATTGGCCTATTTGAATTGGTTTTAATATTACTGTATCTGCAATGTCTGAATCAAACTATTTTAAAGCAAAGAGAATGTAAATGTTTTAAGTTATTGATGTTTAAGGACTATAAAAAGCTATTTGATATGATTAGCCTACATTTTATGAGGAAGGCGCTTAAAAAAGGGTTGTGTGCTAACTAGCTCAGAGCATAATAGATGCTGCATTTGCCTACACAGTTACTTCACAACCAGTATCTAGCTCATTATTGTAAAGTACTTTTGCACTAACTTGCTTATGAAAGACACTACATATAAGGAAAATTCATTATGTTTTATACATAGAACAAAGTGTGGGGTTGAAATGTATGAGGACCTTAAAATTATGTCAAGTAGGTTTTCAGCTCCAAAAGAGGTATCAGACAATGAGGTACAATATCACTCAGGCTATTAAATGCTGTGCTGAAATGTGTATTGTACTGTAAGAATTGCAGTTGGAAGAACTAGAGATAAATGGAGAAGGACTGACTCTCTTCAGATTAACTGATAATGCTGGACTTGTCAGAGAAAAGTAAAATAAAAAGATCGCTGAAGAGCAGGGGAGAGAGGATTAAATGGGGAACAAATTGAAGGAATTGACTTTAAATGGCAAATTATGTTGCCCTGGATTTAAGGGTAATGTGTACCCCAGATTTTGATCAAGCTAATTGCAACCATAGTATGTGTATTCAGCTGCCATGAATTAATAAAATAGATCACCACATAGTTAAGGGTTCACAAGTAGGGCTTCTGGAGGCAAGGTCAAATGCATTTGGAGGTTTGCAGTTTCTGCTAATCAGAATAGGAGGAGGGGAGAAAAAGAATCAACTATTTGAAACTGAAAAAAAATAAGTGGATGGAAACCTTGAGTTCCGGGTGCCTTTGATATAGAAGTTTATTATGACTAAGATTATTAGGAATGTTTGTTGTGAAGTAGTTTATTGGAGTTAGGAGAGGTGATGACCTGGTAGGGATCACTATAAGCTGTGTGTTTTGTAAAAGTTAGCTATAAGACTAGATAATAGAGTGTACTTTGGAGCAGTCCTCTGAAGTTATCCTGAGAGACCTTTTTCCTGACACTTTACTCCCTGGCAGAGAAGCGACCAGCCATCACGGACCTACCCATAATTACTCAATGCCATCTCAGATTCTAGGTAATTATTTGGGATGTTCTAAATCTATTGCTTATGTCTGTGTGCACTTAAATTTAATACATTGTAGTTTTAGATAAGAGCACGCTTACTTGTATTCATCTTTCATCAGACAGAGTTGCTGTGTTCCTATTGATTTATTCCTCACATTGCCTGGAGTGAAACAGTTAAGTTACCACTGCTTTGGGTTTTGAAAACCCTGGGCAACAACCGATGATAATGTCATGATCAACAGCGTGCACAAAAGCAGGACTCTAAAGAAAAAGTGAATGATGTCGCTACTGTGTGCAGTCCTTTTTTTTTGCACTTTTTGCACTTTTTGCATAACAGGTAGGAGCTCACTTCTGCAAATCTCTGCCCATGCGAGTTGCCCTGACTTGAGGGAGGAGTCTTATTGGACCATATTGTTAGTTAGTTAGTCACACTGTTGCAGATCTGAAGTAATTCACTGACGCCAAACCAGGTTCTCCAGATTGATACCAAAGTGAGGGCAAAGATCTTGCCCTTATGAAGCAATATCTCCATAGGGGACTGGAAGATCCACAGGGTCTTCTGGCATCTCCTAACTTTTGAGTTCTAGATTTTGCAACATTTTAAACATAGCTGTTTGCCACATAATAAATATTAATTATTATTATTAATGTTAATACAATTTCTTTCAATAGTGTTAGACCAAGATTTACTTTGGCCCCTAAAGTTTTATCCTAGTTTTGGCAACATGAGACGCACTTTGGCTCGGTATGTCTGATTATAAAATTGCAGTGGTATCTGCCAACCTTGTATGAGCATTGTGAAGTGCAAATAGTCATGGGCAGCAGGTATAATAGGCCAGGGGAGGCTCTGCCTCCTCCGGGGCTGCCATGTCTGCCAGACCCCCGTTTGCAGGTTTGGTGGTGAAGTTTTTGCTTTATTATGCCCCATGCAGGTTCCAGAGCAGCTGAGGAGGCACATACCGCCTCCTCAGCTGCCCCGGAACCTGCATGGGGTATATTAAAAGCATCTTGTAACACAGATGCTTTTCCAGTTTCCCCTGGGCAGCTTGGGTCTGGAGAGGGGAGGCACAGTGTGGCTTCAGCCCGGGCTCCTCTGGGCTGGGATAGGGGGAAGGCTTGGGGGTCTGGCCAGCCCAGGGCTCCTCCGGGTGCAGGGCGGGGGAGGTGCGGGGCTTCAGTCAGCCCAGAGCTCCTGCAGCTGGGGGTGGGGGCACTCTCCGGGTGTGTGTGGGGGCTTGTGCTCCAGCCGCGGGGGTGGTGGTGGAGGAGGAAGGGGGTCTTGGGGCTCTGGCCATGGGGAAGGTGCGGGTGGAAGGGGCAGAGCCCGGAGCTAACCTCTCCAGAGGGGGGCTCCACCCGCTGCCCATGCAAACAGTTAATGTACGGAAAAACTTTGGCTTTGAGGAGTCAAATAAATGCTATCTATTGCTATACTTGTTCTCATGGAGGATTCTCACAAGTGTAGAATATGTAATATAAATTCAGAGCGCAGATCAGAGAAAATAAATTTTCACCATTAAATGACTCTGAGCAAGCTTGGAGACATGAGCTGAGCAGAAGCTACAATAATAAAGTGATATTCCAAGGAAGAGAGATGCAGTGGAACCAAATGAAAATTAGAATATCCTGAGGGGAGGGAGTCACAGATTCTATGAAGTTCTACATTCAAAGAAATGTGCAATAGCATTTGGTCAGTTTCAAAAAAGCAATAGGTGTAGATACTTTCAATACAATGCATTCCTAAGTCCTGAAGTCCTTACTTAGTTCTTACTCAAGTAAAACTTTCACTGAAGTCAATGGAAGTTTTGCTGGAGTAAGAATTGAGTTAGGACTTCAAGATTTGGAATAAAATTTTCAAAAAGCACCAAAAGAAACTTAGGCCCAGATCTTCAAAGGCATTTAGTCACCTAGCTCTCATTGGCACCTAACTCCTATATTTGCCTTAACTTCCACTGGGAGTCAGGTGCCTGAATACCTTTGAAGTTCTGAGTCTTAGTCCCATTTTCAAATGAGATTTTAGGCACATAGGAACCTAAATCCCTTTGACTTTCAGCCACACTTGAAAATGGGAATTAAGTTAAGTCACTTAAGTGTTTTTGAAAATGTTACTTTTGTTCCACAATGAATAGTTGTAGTGATAGCTAATTGTCAACTTTATAAATAGAATTATCAAATTCAACAGAGGTCCCAAAAGCAGTGTAACTTTCCCGGTGCAATAAATTAACTGTGGTGCCACTAAGATGTCCTTGTCTACTTTGAGATCCCACAATAAAGTTATCATGGACTATCACATTTATTGAGGACTTCCTCTGGATGAATATAGCAGTCCAAGCAATATTTTTCTGCACACCAAGAAATTATTTTGAAAGCAGATAAATTAGGAATGGGCTTGCCATTTATTTGTTAAAAGAAGAGCTCTCTGATAGAGCTGGCCTAAAGATTCCAGCAGGTTTCTAAGTCTGAAAGACATGCAAGACTTGCTAAAAGCATTGCACTTTTCAGACGTCAGCATTCTAGTGGTAAATGGCAGCAGACGGAAATATGCAATTAAGGACTCTGTGGGAATACCCTAAATGCAGAAAGATGGGAAAGGGAGACTTGTTTGGAGAAGCTTGGGAGCCTTCTTCCCAAAGTGAGTTGAGATTGGCAGTACTTGCTGCTGCTGAGGAAGAAGAAAAGGAAAACCCCTTTTCTTTGAGATAACTGCATGATTTTTTAGGGTGGGACACATGGAGTAAAACATACATGGAATTTTCAAAGTGGGGGGCTGAGCATATGCTGAAGGATGAGCAAATACATACAGGTCAGGTTGTGGACATGGCTGGGTAAATGGACACGCAACCTATTTTCAGATGCCCACGATGCTTTAGGCAAATTTCAGTGCAGTCTAAAGACGTACCCCAAGGTGACTCAGACATAAGCAAGTCATTGGTTAGGAAGCTGCAAGTGAGGTGGTGCAAGTGGAGATGATCTCCCATCGGCATTTCAGATAGCTACTAGGCCATTTAGTACCACTGTAAAGGGCCAGCAAATGAAACTCTTTAATAAATCAATGTCTTGCTTATTTGCCTCATCTACACTACTAAGCCTCCCCAGCAATTCTTATTAAAATAATCAAAATCATATGTATCATATTCTGATGAACTATAATCAAGAATCCCCTGGGCTGCGACCATATGAAGCTCCTTGGTCAACAAATGAGGGTCTTATCAGGGAAAACCATGAAAATTCACAGAAAAGATATGTCCATGTTAAAACACCGACACAGCCAGCGTGATCATCTCCTGTGTCTTCCAATACATGCAGCATTTGCCCAGTTCTAGAACTTACAGTTGACCAGAAATATGAGTATTACTTCCTGGATTCTTCCACTTGTGCCCAGTTGATGAGCCGCCTGGACTCCGTTTCAATATACTTTTCAGTAACTAGGAGGGAAAAAAGTGGAAAGGAGACAATCAGAGCTGCAGCTGTCCTAGGAATAAGTGAAGGGATGAGCTTTAGAGCTGGATGATACACAGAAGCACCTTATTCAGAATTGATGTTTGTGGCATGCTGCCTAAATCCATGTGCTTGTTCAGACCTTAGCCATCTACAAGCTCCTCTGCACATGCAAGATTCCTTGAAAATATGAACCATAATGTACATAACTAGGGGCAATCCCAAGCTCAGGCCTCCACAGAGATGGTCTTACTTACAGAACTGGTGTTGTTCTACTGTAAAAGGGGGTTGGACATGTTTCTATGCACACCTCTTATACAATAAAGCTTCAAGAAGGTGCTGGCACAACATGCAGCAGAGGCACTTGGGGAAAAGACATGATCAGGATGGGGGTGATCCTCTGGTCATTGAATTTTCCCTTTGTGGGGACAGGCCAGCAGAACCATTGGCCGAAGCAGTTTCTGTGCAGCATCTGCAGTGCTGCTCAGACAACTTTAGTGGAGACTTTCCCTGTACCCTTATGCACCTGCCCAGTGTGCCTCCTTGCTAGTTCTACTGGTCAGTAGGTGGAGGATTTGCTCCTTAATGAAACATTGGAACAACTCCATGAAGATAACCCGGCATCTCAATGGCTCCAATAGTGCCCTTGTCTCTAATGTGGTACATGTACCTACCTTTAAACCAGCAAGCTGTAACAGCACTTTAAAATAGACACAATTGTTTATATCCCTCAAGAAAGAGCAGTCCTTCACTTGTTTAGCGCTGCATTTAAGCAACATTCATCTGAATTGCTGACTGCAAATAACAAACACTAATTTGAAAGCATCATGTCTACTATTTTTACATTTAAGTTCAGAAATGTTTAGACAAAAAAAGCCTAAGGCTTTATTGTTTATTCTGCTTTTTCAATTTGCCATTAATTTGTATTATTCCACCAGAACATATTTACAGTAATGCCCAGACTAATACAAAAAACTACCTTTGCAAGTTTCACTGTATGAACTGACCTGTTCATCACCTTAGTCCACTTGGATAGAGCAGAGATATTTGTGATCAATTTCAGAAACAAGTTGTAGAATTGTCTAGGTCAGCATTCTTTAATGGCCATGCAAGTCTATTAAATATCTCTTACAAACTCTGCATTTAATAAATGATTTCTAATTGACTAGGTGTCATGAGCAACATTCTAGAAAACTCAGTTACACCGTATTTTTCATTGATTTTCCTTATATTAGAAAATGAAATGTCAGATACCATTAATTGCATTTTCACAATAAAGAGCAACAGCTAAAGAAACTGCTAAGTGAAAGCACTTCCAGTCTAATGCACAATGGATGGATTCACTGTAAATGAACACAATATATCAACATTTATTACAGTAATATGCATCTGTGGGCTAAATTGATGTGAATGTAATTACTATCTTTACAAATGGAGCAGCTCTGCAGGTTTCTACCAAGAAAATCATTCATATATATTTTACACATTCCCATAGCCTTATACAGCATATTATCTGCCTTTCAGCAATACACTAGGTAATTAACCCTTTGGGTCTAAGAGTTTCTACTGCATCATCATCATCATACCCTCCTGTACTTGCTGCTAGCTGCAGACTGTCCATGTGTCAAGCATCACTAACTTGCATAGTCTCACCTTTATGCTTTTTTATCACGCCTACGTCTCACCAAGATGTACCCTGTGACCCAGAATGAGGTTTATTAGGTTGTGACACATGTTTCCAGTGAATTTGATGATCCTCAGACACATAATATAAAGCTTTTTCTTACTATTTTCTTGAGCTACATAGGAGAGATCTAAGAAGGAATCAGGCTTTATATTAGCAGATAAAATGTCAGTTATGATTCTGCATAAGACATTCACACGATTCTTTTATTGCTCCCAAACATGAGCATTGTTCTTTGCAGAACAGAGGAAATGGTATTAGTGGTCTGGAAGTGTAAATTCATTTGACTATACACAATTTAGTGATGCGCTGGAAGTTTTAACTCCTTTGTGGGGAAAGAAAAGCCGTGACCTTTATAAAGTATGTGCTGTAGCATTCAATTTCCCTGCATCTGATCGATAAGCAAGCAGGAAATTATATCTTTTTCCATGGCAGAGAAGCATAATTAAGCAATAAGGCAACGGCAGTAGTTGTGATTATCTTCGGATGCACCTGGAAGCTGTCTTGTTGCTTTTTTAAAAACATCTTTATGGTAAGGGAACTGTGTATTAATTTCTGCTGAGAGAGATGAAGTTGACAGTTTAGAATGCTCATGAACAGCAGTTTCAGTTGTGTTTCAGAGAGAATAATACAGCCCACCTCAAACAATTAGGCTGTTTCTTCTATGCATGCAATGATGAAGCTGTAAACATTTAATTGACAGTTCATAACCAGAAAAAAACAATTATGCTCTGGCTGGTTGCCAGTGAGTCAGAAACTTGCATTTTTTTTTTACAAATTTACAATAAGAATATGTTGTCCCCAATACTTGACTTCCAGGGAAAGCATCTCTGCATAATTAGCGCTATTGCATGCACATTCTAATTTATGCATTTTAATTATACCAACAGCCCAGTGAATAATTAATGTTAGGAAAACAATAGGTCTGAAACATAAAGCTAAAAAGTATCACTGAAATGCTTTTTAATGGTGTTTGTGGGTTTCACATAACTAATGAAACAGTTTAACTATTTGAGTGCAAGAATATTTTCCTACAATAGCTTTACAGTCAAGTGCTGAGAATTAATTAGCCTGCTCAGTGATAGGAGATCATGTGGGCGTCCTAATTTTTCCAGCCACCTGAGCCACAGGAACTCAGCTATGTCACACTGGTGATGCATGAATGCCTGAGTCCATAGGAAAGGCTGGGGGTTTCCATACATATGGCACGTGAGATGGGAATGCCAAAGTTTAGGAGTGAGATTTCCCACTACACACCCCCACCTTCAAACTTGCTACTAGTCATGGAGCAGCACTCCCACATGGGCACTTGAACCCTATCCTGCTGAGAGATAAAAGCTCCTATAGAAGAATAAAAGGAAACTAAATGGTGACCTCAAAACTATTAGGTGAGATTGACCCAGTGATCCCATCCAGGCCAGATGAAGAGTAGACCAACTCTGGAAAGAGTCTTCTCCAGGAGTTGATGCATAACACTAGCATTGTCACGCCTAACTTTTAGGCACCCAGAAAATCTCTGGGATTCACAAAGGCTGAGTTTGATGCCTACACAATGAATTGTGGGAGATAAGGAGACAGGCACCCAAGACTGGAGATTCATAAAAGCCAGGATGCTAGGCAGATCCCCACCTCAGATAGCCAATGGGAGATGCGTAGGAGAGGGGTGTGTCCTAAGCTCCACCTCTCTCCGGGAGTTCCATGCCTTAGTCTGGGCTGTATGGAGGTCTCTGCCTCTGATTGGGCTTCCCAGCTGCAAACCCATGTTGGAGTTAGGCCTCTATGCCGTTTTTTGCAAGAGGCTGGGGGTGGAAAGGAGGAGGAAGATGACCACCTTCAGAACTTTTTGCTGAGTGGTTAGGGCACTTACCTAGGATGTGGGAAACCCCCAGCTGAAGTCCACCCGCCCCTCCCTGCCCCCAGAAGGGAAGAAAGGATTTGAGCAGGTGTCGGCCACCTCTCAGAAGAGCACGCTAACCACTCAAAATTCTGACGTGGGGCTCCCTCAATATCACTGTTCCACCTGCATATATAATTTAAAAAATAATTAGTGCAGGGGGACTGGATCCTGGGTCTCTCCATCCCAGGTGAGTGGGCTAATCATCAAGCTACAGGGTCATTCTTGTGCCTGTTCTCTCTCTCAGCCAATGATGCTATATTTATCCACCGTGGAACAGCTTCCACAGGAAAGATTGAGGGTTCCTGCACATCAGACTATTCCTTAGTTCAGTGGTAAAAGCGCTTGCCTGAGAGGGTGGAGACCCCTATTCAAATCCCTCCTTCCCCTCAAGGGAATTGAACTGGGGATCTCCCACATCCCAGGTGAATACCTTACTGATTGGGCTAAAAGTTATGTGGGAGCTCAACCCCTTTTCCCAGTTTTGTGTAAGCCCCCGCCCCATAGCAGTCTGAACCACTAGGCAAGCTCAGAGCACCCCTACCAGATCAGGTCCCACAGGCAGGCTAAATGGAGGAATACCTATCTTTCCTTGGTTCACTTCATGCATCATGCTGGGGCTCTGGCATCCAGATACCTTATTTGGGGCTAGAGTGCGCATGTGCACCAGCAGAAATATAGGTGCCTAGGGAACTTTCATTGCAAAAATGTAGGCATTGAGTGATTACAGGTACCTACAGAGTTCGGGGGCAGCTGATCTGGGGTTTTGTGAATCCCACTGGGGTCTGATTCTGTGATTTAGGTGCCTAAAGTGGCAGTTAGGTGCCTTAGTCCCTTTGTGAATCTAGCCCTAAGAGGTCATGTCCATGTTACTATGAAAAAAATGCACATTCAGGTCTCAAAGCTTGCAATGTCTGACCTTCATGGAGTAAAGTCTTGGAGCTCCTGTCATGTAGATTTCAAAATTGGCATTGCAGCTGAGGGCACATAGAAACCAGACAGCAGTTCTGTGCAGTTGTGGAAGCCTCATTATAAAATTCCCATCCAAAAATGGGTATAATAATTACAGTAAGTGCTTAATTACATGACTCACGTGGCAATGTATTACATGCACATGAATAGCACCAAATAGGTCATTGTGAATATACTGATGGAGATCAAATTGATATTTTGACAACCTTTTAAAAATAATTGTTTACTGTTGGAAGTTTGCTTTGAAAGCTCCTAAATAAAATAGTGTAGAAAATATATATATATTAAAATACTTTTAAAATGACCAACACTGGGAGCTGCTGCTACTTTAGAAATCAGGCCATTTGTTTAGGTGCCTAAATATGACTTTAGGAGATTAACTGTAGGCCACTGTTTCTGAAGGCCTTGGCCCATCTATATATACACACCAAATATTAAAAACAATGGATGACAATCCCTGCTTTCCTGTGCTTCCTCCCAGCACAGCTGGGGACCATTAGAGAGCCAGTGATGGCTGGTTGATTCTCAGAGTGGATCTCTGCTGCCTGGAGTGCTGGTCATAGATCAGAGCGGCCAAAGGGCTGTTCGTTTAAACTACCAGGCTAGGGTCCCTGTGGGATTGAATGCCAGCTGAGTTTACTTGGAGCGCAGTGTACTTCAGCCACCTGGCAAGCTCATTCATGGTGAAGCTGAGTGCAGGAAGGAGTGGTGCAGGATCTGCTCAAGATGAGAGTTCCCCTATCCCAGGAGAATTCTCTGAGGGTCATATCCAGCCGCTTTCTGGCCCTTCTGAGCCACTCATGTGGTGTAAAGAAGGCAGACCACAAATGAGAATCTGATCCAGTATGTAACTATATAGTACACATTTGCTTCCTCTAAGCAACTATATGGAAGAACAGACACCTGAATGGACAAACTAAAGATATTGGAACAAATAGGTTTATCATCCTGTGTGTAGCCACACATTCCGTTGTATCCTCTTAACTATTTGACTTCACAATAAGGGGATTAAGGGCCCACTCATTGTTTCTTGCTCTTTCCTCATCCTTGTACTATTGCACTTCGTTCGGTATAATATTTAAGTCAGGCTGAAAGAGTAATTAGTCCAGAGAGTAAATGTTTTCTTAATCTGTCTGGGAAAAAATTATGTCCAGTAAAGTCTGATGTCAGTAAGTTTAGATCAAAATGTATTTTCATATCAATGTGGATTTCCGTGAATCATCAGTTCGGTCTGTTAGGAACAGACCTAACATTTTAAATGCTCCTTATTGCATAACATAAAATGTGGCTAATTAAGTGTGAGATCAGGAATCTGCAATACTACTGGTAACAGAATGCTACCCTTTCCCTCTGCCTTTGTAGGGTTATGCTGAGAAGGAGAAGGCCACAGCAAAGGGTCTGGAGGATGTGAAGGCTAACTTCTACTGTGAATTATGTGACAAGCAGTATCACAAACACCAGGAATTTGACAACCACATCAATTCCTATGACCATGCTCACAAGCAGGTAAACTTGGAAAGTCATGCATGTGATTGGTATTCCATCATAAAGGAAGAATACAGCACAGAGTGACTGGAAATCACCTTGAACGGCATAGAAATATTGTTCTTATTAACTTTTCATATGTCCCAGACGCACTCACATTGATTCTGATCCAGAGTCCATTGAAATCAATGGGAATTTTTAGATTGACTTCAAAGGATTTTCGATCAGACCCATGGAAAACAAGCCTCCCATGTTAATGTTCTTATTCAATATCTAACATAGACGAGGTTTTATGATGATAACAGATTTAGACCAGGCTCCTGAAAGGACTCGATGATGCCCCGTTTTGCTGGTTGACACTTTTAAAGGGACAGGGTCTAAATTAACTCAAATGGGAATGATCAAATGCAACCCAGAGCTTATTTTTAATTTAATATTTTTCATTAAAATCAGATGTGAAATATTTTTGAGTTTTAAGCATTCATAAAGATAAACCAATTGAACTGAAGGATCATTGCCATCAGTGTGAGATAATGGGTGAGTATAGGTAGTGATAATGATATCTCTAAATGTGCGATTGCCAACCTAAAGAAGGAGAAGGAAGGAGTGCTTTCTCAAACATCCAGCATCCCTCCTTTACATTCAGATGGTCAATGTACAGTCTGATCATGCTGTACCAAGGGCAGAAGACATTTTGTTTTAAAAATAAAAGCATACATTTCAATTCAACTTCAGAAACATGTGTCTTATAACCATCTACGAAAAGGGGAATAAGGACAACCTGGGGAATTACAGACTAGTCATCTTAACTTCAGTACCCAGAAAAATAATGGAGCAAATAATCTAGCAATCAATTTGCAAACGTCTAGAAGATAATAAGGTGATAAGTAACAGTCCACATGGATTTGTCAAGAACATATCATGTCAAACCAACCCAATAGCTTTTTTTGACAGGGTAACAAGCCTTGTGGATGTGTGTGTGAGGGGGCGGGGGGAACAGAATATGTGTAATATCTTGACTTTAGTAAGGCTTTTGATACTATATCACATGACCCTCTCATAAACAAACTAGAGAAATATAGCCTAGATGATGCTACTATAAGGTGTGTGCATAAATGGTTTGAAAACCGTTCATTCTCAGAGAGTAGTTATTGGTGGTTCATAGTCAAGCTGGAAGAGCATATAGAATGCGGTCCTGCAAGGAATGGTACCGGGTCTGATTCTGTTCAATAGCTTCATCAATGATTTAGATAATGAAACACAGAGTACACTTCTAAAATTTGCGGATGATACCAAGCTGGGAGGAGTTGCAAGTGCTTTGGAGGATAGGATTAAAATGATCTGGGCAAACTGGAGAAATGGCCTGAAGTAAACAGGATGAAATTCAATAAAGACAAATGCAAAGTACTGTACTTCTGGAGGAACAATCAGTTGCACACATACAATATGGGAAATGACTGCTTAGGAAGGAGTACTGTGGAAATGGATCTGGGGGTCATAGTGGATCATAAGCTGAATATAAATGTAAAGCTGTTGCAAAAAAAAAAGTGAATATCATTCTGGGATGTATCAGCAGAAGTGTTGCAAGCAAGACACAAGACGTCTTCTGCTCTACTCTGCCCTGATAAGGCGTCAGCTGCAATATCGTGTTCAGTTCTGGGAGCCATATTTCAGGAAGATGTGGACAAATTGGAGAAATTGGAGCAACAAAAATAATTAAAGGTCTAGAAAACATGGCCTATGAGGAAAGACTGAAAAAAATGGGTTTATTAAGCATGGAGAAGAGAAGACTGAGGGGGGACATGATAACAGTTTTCTGGTACATAAAATGTTGTTAAAAGGAGGAGACTGAAAAATTGTTCTCCTTAACCTCTGAGGGTAGGGCAAGAAGCCATGGGCTTAAATTGCAACAAGGGGAGGTTTCGGTGGAGATTAGGAAAAACTTCCTGTCAGGGTGGTTAACCACTGGAACAAATTGCCTAGAGTGGTTGTGGAATCTGAGTCATTGGAGGTTTTTAAGAACAAGTTCAACAAACACTTGTCAGGAATGATCTAGTTATTACGTAGTCCTGCCTTGAGTGCAAGGGACTGGACTAGATGAGCTATTGAGGTGCCTTCCAGTCTTATATCTCTATGATTCTATGATTTCTCAGGGTGAAGCTCTTACAGTGTTGCATGCAGACCATAATGGATGTTATTGAACAACACGGCTTGTCATTTTAGGAACAGATAATACTTTCTAATTGCTGATTATCATTTTTTGGGTAACAAGTTAATCACTGCTATATATACTAGCTACATCCATAGCTGGTGCCTGCTGTCTTCCTAGATGTGCCTTTTACATCTTGCTTTGCTACTGATTTTAACAGGATGTCAATTTAAAATGGAAGCAAAGAGGAAAAGTGCTATTATTTCATACCAGGATTTCAGAGTTCAGACAAAGTGGTTCCCCCAAAAGTGATGCCAAGATCTGTGAGCATTCAGAATTTCTGATGTAACTGATGTGGTTTTGTTCTGCAATGAAAAGGTTTGTTGAAATGATTTAGTCAAATGCAGAAAGTGTTGTGGCGATAAAGATAATTAAGGGGTAAATATTTAGTCATCCGTGTCTAACAGAGAAGAGATATACACAATGTTTAATCAAGACAAAACCTCGAGAGAATTTTAGCTCACAACTTTCTAACTACAAGGCAGACACATTATTGATGAAGGGACTAATTTGGGAGGGTCTAAATACTCACCAAATTAACCATTAATTTATAGTGCATGCTCAGCACTTTTTGAGCCAGGGTCTAAGTTACAGTGTAGTTGACTAAGGGCATGTCTATACTTGAAATGTAAGTCGACCTATGTTAGTACTTACTGCGGTGGTTTATGTCCACACTACCCTCCTTCTGTCAGTGGTGCGTGTCCTCACCAGAAGCGTTTCCACTGACCTAAGAGGGGAAATGTGGGGGACTGAGAGCCTGGGCTCTGACATTCCACAGGCAGCTCCTTGACAGGAGCCCAGCTGATCCCTGGGCTCTTGGCTCTCCACTCCCCATCACTGGGAGCCTACATGCCCCCACAGCTCACAGCAGGGAGCCGGGAGCCCCGGTGCAGCTGTCAGGCTCCCTGCGGTGAGCGGTGAGCCTCCAGACAGCTGCCAGGCTACACCCGCCCAGCTCCCCACTCTCAGCTCCGAGCTGGGCTGTGCCTTGGACTCCCTGCTCCCCACTCACCATTACGCACTGGGAGCCACTGAGACTCCAGGTGCAGAGCTCCCCCCTGGGATCCCAGCTGAGTCCAGGAGCGGGGAGCTGAGAGCCTGGGTGGGGACACAGCCAGGCTCCCAGTCCATTCCCAGCTTCTGGCAAAGAGAGGCTAGGGACACAACAGCAGTTCTTCACATCACTACTCCATTAATCCACACAAACATATGTAATGATATACAACAACAACATTTTCAGATCCCAAACTCGTGAAGCTAATATTAATATCCCCCCTTCAGTGTTTTTCCACTTGTCAGGATTGTATCTGAACTCAAACCGATCCAGTCCCAGCACATAGCAACAACCTCCCCACATTCCCCAACACTACTCTCTCCCTGTGATTTATGCAAAATAAAACTGCCATTTTGATGCACTGACCAATTTTTCTTGGCTGCTTTCCATCATAAAAGATAATGTTTAAGCAATAAAACTCTTTTTAATTTTAAAGTAAATGTAGTGCTCTGAAAGCTGCCAGATTGACAGTACTCAAGACTAACAGCCTGTACTTAAATGCACAACATTTATAGTATATCAAGTGTCAGTGCAAGTTTCCTCCACCCTGCCCTTTCAAATGTAGCTCAGAAGCAGTAGTGTTTCAATTAGCTCAGAAGTAGCTACCCACTTTGGGAAAAGGGTAATTTAGTCCTGCAGGCCCATTCACTTCTTCACCCCTATGCCAAGATGCCAGTAACATTAGTTTGCAGAAGAACTGGAACAAGGACAACCCTCTGCTCCAACTTCTATAGTTGGTCATTAAACATGAAAAGTTTCTCATATGTCAAATTAATTTCCTTCCCATAGAGCAGGTCCTCTGTTTCTCTATCATAAATAGGAAGATTCCCCATCGCTTCGTGTATCTCACACCATCACCTGCAAAGACTTTTGTCACAGCCAACAGTCTTCTCTATCTCGGGCTGAATTAAAGAGTGACCCTTCAGAGCTCATTAGAAATGCTCTACAATTGACAAAAGGATAGTTTATGAACAAAAAGTCATTCCCTGCTGCTCCCTTACCTCTCATCCATAGGTTGCTACTCACTCTTTCAACAATAGTCCTTGCCCTGATATTATGGGGCTCATCATTCACTCGAATGGGAAAGCAACAAATAGAATTAATTTCTCAAGAAGCCATAAACTTGATGCTGCACAGAGTTAGAGTATAAAAGATCCTGACCAGGACCCTGATCCCTGCTTAATTTGGGACTGAACTCTCAAAGTAGCTCCATTCAGAAAATAATAGAGATGACAAGCTACTTCTATATTACTCCACCACTAAAAGATAGGCTATTACAGTATTGTTGTATACAAGAATGCCCATTATAGTGTAGATGCTTTTTACCTTGAAAGATTGTCTGCTAAGCCGAAGGAAAGAAAACTGTATTGTTTGTCCACACAGTGTATATAGTACATATCAGGGCAAGGCAATGTGTCTCTTAGACATGGGCCAACCTTTGCAAACTGTATCAGCTACTATACACAAGAAATGGAAACATGATGTGAGACATTCGAGCTAGGGAACCCAGCAAATCTGATCCAGTTTCACAGCTGGTGGTAATATCCAGTAATTGAGAAATAAAATACAGAAGGGTATTTTTAGCCCAGGAGTGAGTAAAAGCAGAGGTGTTGATGGTTTAACGGAGCATTATACCATACATCCTATGTTCTTCTCCTGTGCTGTGTTCTGCAGAACACTGATTTTCTTTGATCATTTCTGACTCAAAATCTCCAAACATTATACTTTTCTAAAATGAAATTCATGAGCTGTTTTTCCGTTTATGATTTCATCCATTCATTAAAGTACAAAGTGCAAAGTCTTGGCCCTAATACTTAGTACAGTATGGTACTCATTACGTTCCTCGTCCCTGAAGGCTTCTAAGGTTTAATCATAACAGCTTGGCTTTGTTCACTTAACTAATTTGTACTAGTGTGCTATGCTAACCTCATACATTAGTTAACTATATAGTACTTTATCAAAAACAAGTTCTCCAAAAATGTCTGTTTTTGCATATCTTCTAACAAAAATCCATCTAGTGCAGGCAAATATGATTTATATATAATTCAGTAATTTTGACTAGTTTTTAGCCATTCTTATTTCTATAGCTGTTTTATTATTTTATTGTAAGTTCATGTCACCAACGTCTTACCTATTACATAGTCCAGATATACTGTGCTATATCTAGATGGAGAAGATGCCCCTTTCTGAAGATTAAGTTCTTCGAATGCAAATCCTGGGATAAAGTGAATGTGGAAATTCTGGTTGTGCGCAGACCTTCCCATCGCTCCAAAGGCTTCTCTACACGAGTTACCTGCTCTTAAACTTGGTATTGGTATCAAGTTTGGTATGGTCTTGAGAGGAGGGTAGAGGGGCTCCAATATATACTCTGAGAGCTTTAATTCATGGCCCCAGGACATTTGACAGCATAACCACCATATGCTTATAAGTAGCTGGTCTCTCTGGCCTGACACATACAAGTGGGCACATTTTGGACTTTGGCCTGGAGGTTGGGGTTGAAGACAAAGTTATCAAATTATCAAGTCTTTATCCAGGTTTAATTCACACCTTTCTTAGGCAAAATCCCATTGAGTTCAATAGGGGTTTGCCAGAATAACAACCTCAGGATTCATCCCATATTGAATACAGTTCTATCATGGACTAAATAATCACCACTTTTACAGACTAGGTCAGGGCCTTTTCACTCTCCCAACAGAAGCAAAGGGTCTGTGATGATGGTCCACTCTCAGCAACTAATGGATCCAACTATTTTATAGAAATTCCTGTGTGTGGGGAAGCATATGTGTCTCCGGAGCAGGACATGGATTCTCTGCTAGCACATTAAAATGACCAGCTTTATGCTAGTATTGATTCCCTGGTTCCTAAACAAAGCAACCTATAGGTCACCACGTTTTAATGATTACCTGTAACAAAGAGAAAAGGAAGATTATTACAGCATTGATGGCAAAATACAAGTACTGATTCTGACCAGCTATGCAATAGGGAGTTTTTGCAGTTGTATGCTGTGGCATTCTTGAAGGCTAGCAATATCTTTTTTCCCCTGTGCTATGGAATCTGTGAATCCTGCAACAGAATTGCTTGGACAGTGGCCCATTTCACAAAACCACAATGCCTCCCTACCAAGCATCTGAGGTGAATGATCCCTGCTGCAAGAAGTTCTCATTATTCTTTGCAAAGAAGATTGACTGAATTAAAAGCAATTTCACTGGAGCAATGGAAAGTATACCAATACTGGAGGAGACAAATACCTTTGGTTTGGTTCAAAGAAGGGATTAGTATGGAAGGCAATACAAGCTATTGTTTGAAAATATAGCATGCACATTTATATAACATCATTATAAGTAAAATAGAAAATAATATAAGGCAGTATATTTCCTTTAAGAGAGCTCCTTAGTTACATATATATGTCAATAGAAAAGAGAGCAAATTTGGTTACAGATATCCATTTTGTTGGTGGCATCAAATGAAATCTTTCAATGCCTCTAGGTCATTCACAACATTCATCCATTCATTTATTGTAGTACTGTAGTAGTTGGAGAGTTCCAATTTTGTATATATAATTCTTGGCAGAGAACAAGGCCTCCTTAGAAACCAGCAAGAGAAAGTTGTAAAATATAAATCTGATCCATATACTGTATAATAGTAATAATGATAAAAATAAGCCACTAAGAAAAACAAGGCTGTATTGCCATCTTGGGGCTTCTGGTGACATCACAGGTATTTATTTGCAGTTTTTGAGATACTAAAGCTGGTGATGATCACCCTAATGAAAATGCAGTCAGTTCTTAGTATGTTTGGAATCTACAGTACGTTTGTGTTATTTGGGCAGGATCTCTCAGTCTATACTTGTGCACATGCTTGTAGCTAAACACAGAGATGCATGCTAACACTTGTGTGCATGCCATGCATAATCTGTCACCTAGGCACATTTTGACCTCCAGCTCCTATTAATGTCAATGGGACTTGTTGGTGAAAACTCCAATACTGGAAGTTGTGTGGCTGCTACACTATTTAAAGGCTAAATAGATGTATTTAAATTTTAGATGCTGTCTGTAACTAGAAAATGAAAATTTAATTATGTGCAACATCAGATGGAGGCCAGGTAATGCCCTGCCTGAAAACTGAATCATTCATGAACATGAAAGGCACACTAAAAAGCTTGAATTAAATCCTTTCTATCAAGGGGGGCTAATTGCCTTTCAACTTTAAAACCAACTACTGTGCATGGCTGCCCATGCACAACAGCTGATGCTCTCTGTTACTGTAACAGGGTTAGCTTTACCTTTAACCTCTCTCTGTCTGTGGGCACCCCTTCCAAGTGACAGGTATGCACTTCTCTCAGAGTGGAATCCTGCAATTCACCTCACTTTTACACTGGGTGTCCAGGCTACCTATTTACCAACCATGTTTCCTGGGATTGGTGCCTAACGATCAGAGGAGTGAAGTTCTGGGTACAGCCTTCCAAAGGGGTGCAGTGGGGGCAAAAAAACCTAACTGGCTTCAAGACTGAGCTTGATATGTTTATGGAGGGGATGGTATGATGGGACTGCCGACAATGGCATATGGCCCATAAGCGACTGCCAGAGCAAAAATCCCAATGGCTGTAGAGGGGACACAAAATGGGGAGGGCCGTGAGTTACTACAGAGAATTCTTTCCCAGGTATCTGACTGGCAGATCTTCCCCACATGCTGTGGGTCTAACTGATAGCCATACTTGGCGTCAGGAAGGAATTTTCCCCATGGTCAGATTGGCCGAGATCCTGGGGTGGTTTTGGTTTTGGTTTTGTTTTTTTGCTCCCTTCCTCTGCAGCATAGGGCACGGGTCACTTGCATGTTTAAACTAGTGTAATTCTCTGTAACTTGAAGTCTTTAAACCATGATTTGAGGACTTCAGTAACTCAGCCAGAGGTTAGGGGTCTGTTACAGGAGTGGGTAAGGTTCTGTGGCTTGCAATGTGCAGGAGGTCTGACTAGATGTTCATGATGGTCCCTTTTGACTTTAAAGTCTATGAGTCTCTGGCCTCACCTTAATCAATTTGCATTGGAGACAGAGGCAAACAGGCAAAACAACATGCCTTTGTCTGGGGCAGCCTCCAAAATATATTTCAAGAACATATTACAGCTCACATACATAACTCTTTATACACAGTCCATACATGCACCACATGATTATATTCATGACCAGCGTATTGCCAGTTTTTATATGATTGCCTACAAGCGGCTGTTTGGCTAAATATTGTGTGTTGGGTGTGCCTATGCTAGTTGGCACAAAGGACCTTTTAGAGTCACAACCTGTATAGTCAGTTGAGCACTAATGATTGAGGATGTCTAAAAGACATTGAGTTTTGCTTCCTTCAGATGTGCAAAAATTATCCAGGACTGAGTTAACTCTTTGCACCCATGTAGCAGACAGCACAATTAGACTGCAATCAATAGCGACCCACATAATATTCTCCTACATTCTTCATATCCCATTTATGAGGCTAAGACCGAACCATTATTATACTAATGCTTTCCTATTACAGCAGTTAGATAGAGAATAAAATGGGAAGGGATAGGAAAGATAGATTGAAACAGCTAGCTTATAAAGTAGGTGTGTATAGTGGTGTAGGCAGCACATAAGTAGATGTATGCAAATTTTACACATGCACCAATTTTTACATTCAAATCACATATTTAAGTATATGATTTGGGCAGTCACTAGATTTGTATATGCAAATACTGTTTATGTATGCACAATGATAACATATGCAATGGTGAGTATGCAAAATAATCCCCCAGTCTTGAACAATAAAACATTTATGAACTTGCTTAACTTTAAGTACATAGGCAGTCCCATTTACTTTAATGGGACTATTCACATGCATAAAGTTAAGAACATGCATTGCTTTAGCAGGATTAGGGCTTTAGAGGACACTTTATTTATTTGTGTTTGTTTATTTATTATTTCAGTTTACAAAATTTAACAATAGTCACCTACCTAGACATGCTAGACACCTCTAAGACATAAATCAAAATATGGAAACTTTGGCCTATTATTCCATTTGAGTGCAATATCAGCTTATTTTTAGCCTTTTGACACCTCATTTATTTCCAATGATTTTTAAAATAACTGCTAGAAGATTCTTTAGGATTATGATCTGCATACCTGGCCTTGCTAGACAATGCTACTTCATCAACATACCTTTATTTCTTTAAATGCTATTGTTTTGTATCCTTGAGGGATTTTTTTTTAAACTCAGTCTTCATTCATTTTGTTTTCTTACACTGCGATTCAATATTTATACTCCTTGCTTTAAGCATGTATTTTTCTTCCCGTAGAAATGTCTCTGGCATCAGACTTGTTTTCATTCCTGTGAAAACCAAAGTTTGAATTAATTTATACTGTTTGTAGAGGCTAATTTGTCCGCCATTCCAGTACCTCTGCTATCACTGACTCACTGATCTCTCACTCACTGTAAAAGTGATGCATTTCTTATTATAGCTTGTTCTTATGCCCTCCATTATATTCTCTGCTTAATTTTCACACTCTCTTTACTTTGTATCAGACATTAACTCTGCCATCCCCCTTTTCCATTGGTGTGTTTGATATTTTGTTCATTTGGGTTTTTTTTCTTCCTTATAATTTACCTTTTCTTGTTCATCCTCACTGAGGCTACTTCTGCTCCTAATGTAAGTAGCACACATGCATGATCCTTGAGGCATATGGTAATTTATTGTTGAATACTTTCCACTTCCTCACTCTACCTTTCCCATAATTGCTTTATCACAGAGAAAGCTACTCAAAATTGTTCTCATTCTTCCAGAAGTAGCTGAAGTGAAATTCAGTATTTATACTCTTCCTTTTTGTTCTCAAATTAGATTTAACTACAACTTAATTAGTGCATGGTTCGTATTGGTTTATTAGAGGCAGAGTTGGCAGTGCACCTATAGTTAATGTGGCCTACCACTACCCAGTATAAGATCTTGTTTTCAATTGCTTATAACTTTGCCATGCTTTAAGAGTTTGGGCTGAAATGTTCCTTGCCAGCTCTTTGCCGCAGGCTGAATATTTTGGAAATTTTTAGCAAAAATGGTTTAGTTACTTTTCAGAATGAAGTTGGGAAAACCACATCATTTTACCCATGCATGTTAAAAAAATCTTCCACGTTTTGTTGAGAAGCTTTATGGCCACAACACAGGATTCCTGAGTCTCAACATTCCTCCAATCCCTGGCAAATAACTTTGAAACCCACTAGCACTATGTTTCATCCCCCTCTAATGTCTGGTGCACACAGAAGATAACAGCTACCAGTTACTCCATTAATTAAAGAGGTAGATGTCTGTGCTGTGGAACTAAATGTTCTAGCCTGGCTGATGACATATGTGGAAATCAGTATGGCTCCACATGATAACATTTTGATTTTGGGAGGGGTTGCTTTTTTAAAAAAACAAATAGGAAATTACATTAAAAATGTCATTAAAAGAACATGAAGGTTGCAAAGTCAAGCACTCAGAAGATAGGAAATTCCGGTATTAAGATTGACTGTGCAATCTTAATTCATCCCTCTAGTGCTTATGCATTATGATAGAGTCTTTAATTACATGACCACATAATATATTTTTCAACAGGACCACTGCCTCGTTGGGTAGACATTACTCAGGGACTGAATCAGAGTTGTGGAGTGAATGAGGCATTTGTCAACGGAAAGAAAGGTGAAGTAAAGGCAGGAAACTATAGGAGGAGAAGGATATAGAGTATGGAAAAGGAAAGGAATGGGGTTATGAAGAGATCATGGGATAGGTGCAAGGTGGTGGACCAGAGAGGGAAGGGACAAAAGGCAGCAAGAAGAATGGTAGGGAGTTAGCAAACAGAAAGAAAAAGAGAGAACGAGAGAGAGACTGGGTCTGAGACAAGAGGTTGCTAGAAGAAGAAAAGCAAAACAAGGAGATGTGAAAAAAGAAAGACCTGGAGAAAACAGAAGAGGAGGCCAAGAATACAAGAGAAAGACAGGAAGAAAGGATAGGAGAAGAGGTCCTGTCAGAAAGAGCTCGTATTGTCAGCTATGGACAGGAAAGTCAGTTTGTCAAACTAGTAAGGCATTGGATGAAAGGGAAAAAAAAATCACCAGACTTAAGCTACGGAAGCTAGAAAATAAAAATCAAAGGAGAAGAAAAGAGGGAAGGCATCAAATATATTCTGGCATTAGAATACTTCCAGGTTATGTCACAGTTTTTTGAAGCTTGGAGATGAACACCAGATTTTAGTGACTTGAGATTCAAAATGCATCTTAAGGGGGGAATTTCACTGATGAACTGTATTTTGGGGCAAACAGTTCCGTTAGCAAGTGTACTGCAGATTTTATATTGGCTGAAAATTGTATGTTTTTAATATAGTAAACACCAAGAGCCCCAAATAAGGGCCTGAAAAAAATAAAAATGACATATATACTACCACAGCTGCCTTCTAGCTCTCTGTATGTTCTTTCCCCTGGATACTACATTGAGCTAAACACTATCCTACCTTCATGCCACGAGCTCTGATTTGACTTATTTCAATTAGCAGGTTTAGAGCCCCTAGATTTCCCAAATCATTTCTACACCACTGCTGCTATGCTCCAGAAGGGCTGAATGGTGCATCTTCTCGTCTACCTACTGCAATCCAGCAGTTATGAATTTATGATGTAGTGAAACAAGCCATCAGGTTCTGACACATCGCAAATTCTGATGTAACCAAAGGGAAAACTCCCATTGAATTACATCAGTTTTTTTTTTAAAAAAGAGGTGGTATGCAGATAATGCTATAAGAGAGAGCAGTATGCATAACACTAAATTGAACTATAACTTTTATTTGCCTCTATTCAAATTAATTTTATAATATCTACAGTTTACAGTTACTAATATAATGTATTAATTTTTTAAGGATTAAGAAAGGAGGCATTAATTTTTGCGTTATATGAAGATGTTTCAATCGCACATAACTGTGATTGCATGTATTAAAGGAGCGCTTGGGTAGCAGAAATGGAATTATCAAATGCCACTGAGCACAGCCCAGTGAATGCGTAGGTCTTGAGGCAACAAATTCCAATTCTAAATGTCAGTATACAAAATTATTTTATTTTAAACCCACAAATCTATGAAGTCCAATGTTCTTTAATAAGAACCGATGCACCTGCCGCACTGTAAGTGCTGTGTTACTTTCTTATTATG
Organism: Macrochelys suwanniensis; assembly: GCA_033296515.1. Taxonomy (NCBI): domain Eukaryota; kingdom Metazoa; phylum Chordata; order Testudines; family Chelydridae; genus Macrochelys; species Macrochelys suwanniensis. The sequence continues at coordinate 42,506,462 of CM065776.1, forward strand.
CAGAGTTAAAGTATATAAATTAGCAATATTCATCCTTGGAAATTGCATGTTGTTAGAATAATGAGATTCCCTTAATCATTAGTACTTAAGAAATCTCTTGCAAATAATGCAGAGCTTCCTTTAAATTTAATGTCTAGATAAGCTAAATTGTTAAATGCTAGATGCTATGGAATTACATTTGCTACTCTTCAGAATGAATGCTAATTAACATGAAAATTAGCAATTTAACCCTCTTTAAATTGGAAAAAACCCACGGGACACTTAATTTCATAGTTGTTAATGATGGTCCAATGACTGTAATATATTTCTTAAGTATTTCATTATACAAGGAATTACAGAAGTATATTATCAGATTTTGCATTTAAAGCATAGCAATAATCAGATGTGTCTGTCAGAGGAAGTTCTCTACATTAATGTTTGTGTTATTTTCCTTTCCAGTCTTCTCTGAGGGTACACTTTTTAATTACTGAAATTTTATTACTTGTCTTGCAAGCAGGAAGAATGGACAAAATCATCCAGTCTAGTGGATTGGTTACTTAAATAAATGAAGCATCCGAAGGGCTATATTTTTCAACTGTTTGCACAGATCTTTAAATGCATAAATCCTATTACAACTAATAAGAGTGTTATAGTTAAAGTCCTACAAATCAACTTAGAATTCTAACTTCTTAATTCTAAACGCAAGAAACAAATTCTGATATCCTTGGGCTAAACTCCCATTGACTTCAAGCACCTCATAATAACCAAGAGTTCGGGAGTTTCAAAAGCACTTAGTGTTGGCCTAACTCTGCTCACACTGAAGTCAATGGGAGTTTTACCAGATACTTCAATGGGAGCAAGATTAGATCACCTGTTGAAAATCCCACCCAGAGTAGGGTCTTCGTGACATGGATAGGTTTTACTTTTACTTGAGATAAGAAGATCTGAGGCTGTTAAGGTTCAACTGCACAGTTTGGTAAACTCCACCCTTAATACGATGATGTGTATAGAGCAATGCATCACAATGTACAGAGCCTTAGCATCACAACATTGGCTTTATAAAGCTCCACTTTCAGGGAAGAAATGCAAGTAGTAGGAAATGGCCAGCGACATGGGGACCAGTAGCGGGCTTCTTTCTGCATTTTGGGGATGGGATCCCATGGCACAGGGATCTTCTGAGGTAACGTTATGATGGGGTTATTCCACAATATGACAACAAAGGTGACCACTGAACTTGCACCTGTGGTGTCTGGTTTGAGTTCAGCCAATACAAATCCTTCCAGTTTGATTAGATGATGCTTGATTCTAATCCTCACCCCCCCCCCACACACACACACACAATGGAGCATAGCAGTAGTGGTGAAGCACCATGACCTTTATGAAGCTAAATTCAAATTTAACACAACTGCAGCCAATCAAACCCCAAACCAAATATCCATAACCCAGATAGTCTGATTAGAAAATACTTGTTTTGGGGTTTGAAAAGTTGCAATTGTTTTGGATTTGAGTTTAGTTTCATAATTCCCCACCTGATATATAGTGAACAGTATGAAAAACACATGCACACTGACCACAGATTTTGACATAATGAACAGTGAAGCTGGTGGAATTTTGGAATTTCCATTCTGTGCAAAATTACGACATTGCAAAATTGCTTTTCATTCCAGATCCATTAAGGTAAAAAAGGAATGTTTTGACCTTATTGAAACACTTTTTTCAATTTATTTTCTAAATAAAATGTCATCAACACATTCCCATAAAAGGTTTCAATTTAGATGAAACAGCATTTTCCAACAGCAAATCATTCCTATAGAACATTTTTGACCGGCTCTAATTAACAGTTTTCAGTGCAACAAAACAGACTTAAATGCAATATGTTTGTTTAACCTAAATAATCAAACACTGACTTCAGCAGTCTCCAGCCCTATTGCTTCCATAAATTATGAAAGAAGAAATAATGAAATTCAGCACAGTCAGTAGTTCTATATCTGCAAGCACTGCTTACTCAGCTGGCATGTACAGATTGAAGCTCTAAAGGACATTTGATGTAGTGCTTTACCCCTGCTTTGCACTCAACTTGCAAAGATGTAAGGGACTACACAAGCTGAAAGGCATTGGACCATAGATGGATTACATGTATTTTAGTGATGCAGACATAAAAATTCAAGAACCTTCTGTTCCACGAGTGATTGGTATTGAAGCCAGATTGGAAAATCTGCAGAAAGATAGCATGGCAGTTAACTTTGAGACCACTTAAAATAACAGCCTGATTAGTTAGCCCTGTTCATCCACCTTTATGTACTAAATATTTACAATATGAAAAATACTAAAGTATTAAAAATCAGTAGTTAAAATATCACTCTACCAGTTGTTTTCCTGAATAAGGTGCACATGCAAATGCTAATTGTAATGATAATAAAGCCTGGCTAACATATGAAATATAAACAGTATGCATTTGATATAGGGTTTGACCTGCAAGGTGCTGAGCACTCTGACTGCAATCCAATACACTGCTTACAGCACATACTTAACTTTAAATACCCAAGTCCTACTGAAATCAATTGGGCTGCTCAAATGCTTAAAGATCAGCACCTGCTTAAGTACTTCGCTGTATTATGGCCAGAGTGCCCAGCATCTTGTAGAATGGAGATCATATTTTGCAATAGGAAAACCAGCTGGAATATTTCACATTTGAATCTGAGCCTGAGCAGCTAATTCATGCTGTCTGCATTCACCCTATGATTTTCAGTTCTGACATGCTAATATATACAGGACATAAGAGCTGCCAGAATACAGATACGCATTAAGGACTTAAGAAAATATTTAGGTTTAGATTAATGTCCTTGTTTTCAATAAACCTTTGGGGTAGTTTTATTAGCGACACACTGGTATTGTTTAATCTGCTGAATCACATAGACTTTGCTGCCCTTTAAAAAAGTACATGCCAAAAATGTCTTTTTTTAAAACCAATGGTTCTTAATATAGATAACAAATAAACAAAGAAGAGGTACAACATATACTCGAACTACTCTCATGTAGAATGCTATTGCTTGTATAAAAATATCCATCCAAAGTGCACTATTTTAAGTGAAGTGTGAAAGTCAAACACATGCATTTGTAGGTCTGAAAACAGACATATAGTATCACTTCTCTTGCACCACTGCTCTACAGACTGACCCTAGCAAAGCACCAAGTAGAGGGATAAATAAGCACTTATGGGCCAAATACTCTGTTGGTGTAAATTAGCACAGCTCCACTGAATTTGGCTTTATGAGCGTTCTGCATAGAGCTGAGCAAACACTAACAAAAGAGGGCATGATACCTTATGCACATTGGTTATCATTACCTAACAACCACATTCATGCTGATGGAGTTACTTGTGGAGTAAGGTGTTACCCAACCCGAGGACCGTATCAGAACCTGGTCTTCAGTGACTATTAGTCCAAATACAAACATGATTTTTCGTTTGGTAAATTTTGTGCCCCAGTTAGGTTAACTTTTTGGTGGGCATCTGAGTTTTACTGGCACAAATGCTTGCAGCACTTTAAAGCTGTCCTCCCTTGTCCAGTGGCTTCCCCACCTCTGGGTGATGAACCTCTTCCTCTAATCCAATTTGCACCCACAAAAATCCTTAATGGATCTGCCCCAATGAACACCTGCCTAGCATCTGCATGTAAGACATATTTTGCCAACGTTGACTATCTGTAACCTCCATGTAGTAGTTAACATACAGAACATAGCTGCATAATTGAATCCTGTGGAGATTTGGAATCATAGAATATCAGGATTGGAAGGGAGCTCAGGAGGTCATCTAGTCCAACCCCCTGCTCAAAGCAGGCCCTAATCCCCCATTAAATCATCCCAGCCAGGGCTTTGTCAAGCCTGACCTTAAAAACCTCTAAGGAAGGAGATTCCACCATCTCCCTAGGTAACCCATTGCAGTGCTTCACCACCCTCCTAGTGAAAACATTTTTCCTAATAGCCAAACAAAACTTCCCCCACTGCAACTTGAGACCATTACTCTTTGTTCTATCATCTGGTACCACAGAGAACAGTCTAGATCCATCCTCTTTGGAACCCCCTTTCAGGTAGTTGAAAGCAGCTATCAAATCCCCCATCATTCTTCTCTTCTGCAAACTAAATAATTCCAGGTCCCTCAGCCTCTCCTCATAAATCATGTGCTCCAGCCCCCTAGTCATTTTTGTTGCCCTCTGCTGGACTCTTTCCAATTTTTCCACATCCTTCTTGTAGTGTGGGGCCCAAAACTGGACACAGTACTCCAGATGAGGCCTCACCAATGCCAAATAGAGGGGAATGATCACGTCTCTCAATCTGCTGGCAATGCTCCTACTTTGACAGCTCAAAATGCGGTTAGTCTCCTTGGCAACAAGGACACACTGTTGACTCATATCCAGCTTCTTGGCCACCGTAACCCCTAGGTCAGGCCTGCACAACATGCAGCCCGGGGGCCGCATGCAGCCTGCGTGGGCCCACTGTGCGGCCCGTGGGCGGGTGAGTAGGTGGGTTCACTGTGCGGCCTGCGGGGGGGGGGGTGAGTAGGCAAGGGTTGCAGCTGTCTGGAGGTGCCTGCCTTCCACACCTTCCTCATTCACACCTTATTCATTCAACAGGGCAATTGAATACAAAGTGGGGGGAAGATCTTATTCTACTTCTAGCAAAAAGACATTTTTCTTTTACCTTAATTATATTACCTTAGGGGCCCACTATAACATATTACCAAGGTTCAATACGAAGTCATATAAAAGTTATACAAAAATGCATAATGCAGAGATTTATCTACAACTACATGGATTGACTGTTGTGTGCAGTAAAATAGTGACCCTGGGGGGGTGAAGAGGGGTGTGATGGTGGGGCCGAGCGGGGAGGGGGTGGCTCCTATTTTACTGCTGTGATCTGGTCACCCTATGCGTGCTGTTTCTTTCCCCCTCTACAGGCTTTCACACCCCAGCGCTGGGGAAGGAGGGGTTGTTTCCGCGGGGCGGGTGGCGCTGGGGAGGGGGGTGTTTCTGCGGGGCCAGGGGGTTTCGGCCCTCAGCTGTTTTCTTTGGAGTAATATGGCCCTCGCTGCTTGCTGAGAGTGCCATCCTCCAGATCATTAATGAAGATATTGAACAAAACCGGCCCTAGCACCGACCCTTGGGGCACTCCGCTTGATACTGGCTGCCAACTAGACATGGAGCCATTGATCACTACCCGTTGAGCCCGATGATCTAGCCAGCTTTCTATCCACCTTTTAGTCCAGTCATCCAGCCCATTCTTCTTTAACTTGCTGGCTAGAATACTGTGGGAGACGGTATCAAAAGCTTTGCTAAAGTCAAGGAATAACACGTCCACTGCTTTCCCTTCATCCATAGAGCCAGTTATCTCATCATAGAAGGCAATTAGGTTAGTCAGACATGACTTGCCCTTGGTGAATCCATGCTGACTGTCCTGATTATTTTCCTCTCCTCTAAGTGCTTCAACATTGATTCCTTGAGGGCCTGCTCCATGATTTTTCCAGGGACTGATGTGAGGCTGACCGGCGTGTAGTTCCCCGGATCCTCCTCCTTCCCTTTTTTATCGATGGGCACTACATTGGCCTTTTTCCAGTCATCCAGGACCTCGCCCGATCGCCATGAGTTTTCAAAGATAATGGCCGATGGCTCTGCAATCACATCCGCCAACTCCTTTAGCACCCTCGGATGCAATGCATCTGGCCCCATGGACTTGTGCTCGTCCAGATTTTCTAAATAGTCCTGAACCACTTCTTTCTCCACAGAGGGCTGGTCACCTCCTCCCCATACTGTGCTGCCCAGTGCAGTAGTCTGGGAGCTGACCTTGTTTGTGAAGACAGAGATGAAAAAAGCACTGAGTACATTCGTTTTTTCCACATTCTCTGTCACTAGGTTGCCTCCCTCATTCAGTAAGGGGCCTGACCTTCTTCTTGTTGCTAACGTACCTGTAGAAACCCTTATTGTTACTCTCAACATCTCTTGCTAGCTGCAACTCCAAGTGTGATTTGGCATTCCTAATTTCATTCCTGTATGCCTGAGCAATATTTGTATACTCTTCCCTGGCCATTTGTCCAATCTTCCACTTCTTGTAAGCTTCTTTTTTTGTGTTTAAGATCAGCAAGGATTTCACCGTTAAGCTAATCTGGTCGCCTGCCATATTTACTATTCTTTCTACACATCGGGATGGTTTGTTCCTGCAACCTCAATAAGGATTCTTTAAAATACAGCCAGCTCTCCTGGACTCCTTTCCCTCTCATGTTATTCTCCCATGGGATCCTGCCCATCAGTTCCCTGAGGGAGTCAAAGTCTGCTTTTCTGAAGTGCAGTGTCCAGATTCTGCTGCTCTCCTTTCTACCTTGTGTCAGGATCCTGAACTCGACCATCTCATGGTCACTGCCTCCCAGGTTCCCCTACTAATTTTTTGCTTCCACTTTTGCTTCCCCTACTAATTCTTCCTTGTTTGTGATCAGCAGGTTGAGAAGAGCTCTGCCCCTAGTTGGTTCCCCCAGCATGTGCATCAGGAAATTGTACTCTACACTTTGCAAAAACTTCCTGGATTGTCTGTGCACCGCTGTATTGCTCTCCCAGCAGATATCGGGGTGACTGAAGTCCCCAATGAGAACCAGGGCCTGCGCTCTAGTAACTTCTCTTAGTTGCCTGAAGAAAGCCTCGTCCACCTCATCCCCCTAGTCTGGTGGTCTATAGCAGATTCCCACCATGACATCACCTTTGTTGCTCACACCTCAACTTAATCCAGAGACTCTCAAGTTTTTCAGCAGTTTCATACTGGAGCTCTGAGCAGTCATACTGCTCTCTTACAATGCAACTCCCCCACCTTTTCTTCCCTGTCTGTCCTTCCTGAACAGTTTATATCCATTCAAGACAGTACTCCAGTCACGTGAGTTATCCCACCAAGTTGCTGTTATTCCAATCACATCATAATTCCTTGACTGTGCCAGGACTTCCAGTTCTCCCTGCTTGTTTCCCAGGCTTCTTGCATTTGTGTATAGGCATTTAAGATAACTCACTGATCGTCCTGCTTTCTCAGTATGAGGCAGGAGTCCTCCCCTCTTGCGCTCTCCTGCTTGTGCTTCCTCCTGGTATCCCACTTCCCCACTTACCTCAGGGCTTTGGTCTCCTTCCCCCTGGTGAACCCTAGTTTAAAGCCCTCCTCACTAGGTTAGCCAGCCTGCTTGCAAAGATGTTCTTCCCTCTCCTCACTAGGTTGAGCCCATCTCTGCCAAGCAATCCTTCTTTGTGGAACACCATCCCATGGTCAATTTAAAGCAATGCTAGTCAACTGTGCTTGTGTTTGAGGAAATGTGCAGTATGTCTTTAAGGGACACATAGAAAAAACTAATACTTAAATACAAAACCAAACCATGTCTCTGTATCACCATGATAGCAATCAAATGGTGGACTTAGTAATTTATTAGACAAAGTGAGTTAGAAATATTTATTAACATCCTTTTATACCTCTCCAAGTGAAAAATAAAAAAGGTAATCCCAGACTAATTTTCGTTTCACTGCCACAGCAATTTCTTGAGAATTGGACATCACCATTAGCCATCAAAGAAAATGACGACTCTTTAAGTGCCCTCTAATGAATACTAAATTACAGGGGAATACCTAAGGAAATGCAGATGACATTCATGTAAATACCCATTGAATCTAGTATGTCTGATGCTGTTCCCATGAATACCACATAAATTCCTAAGGACTAGAGCTCATAAAAAAAAATTCAGTGGAACAGTTTCTGGTGAAAAATGCAGCTTTGTTGAAATCTAAACATTTTACAGGAATGTGTTGATTTAAATGAAATTTGTGTAGGATGATGACAAAGCATTTAGTTTTGATGGTACCACAATGTTTTATTTAAACAAGGTTGAAACTTTGTGTTGAGTTAATGTTTAACTAATATACATGTCAAAATGAAATAACATTAGCTCAACACAAAATTTCAACCTTGTTTAAATAAAACATTTATTATATAATATAATGTTTATATATATACACAACATAGTATTAATATAACATATATATGACATAGTATTAATATTAATATATAATATTTTACATATATAATATAAAAGTCAAAACAAAATGAATCAAAAGACCTTATTGAAACAAAATATTTTGATGGTCTCACGTTAAAATCTTTCAAAATTTTAATTTAAACTAGAAATTCCAATTAATAATTGGAATTATTAATATTAACATTAATTTGAAATGTCTGATTTTCCCACAGAACAGAAATTCTGGTTCCTGACCTGCTGTACTAATAACTAATCCTGATCCAAAGTCCCTGGAAATCAGGGATTCCCACTGTACTGCAATGGGCTTTGGAGCAGGGACTTAGAAGGTGAAAGGCATCTCATCCCATCCTCCATTTATAAATATACGTTCACTTATGCATGTTAATGACTCTTGTGCAAAATTCATTTGCATTCTCTTTACTCTGTACTTGTACCTCCAATTGCAGATTTGTGCCGTTCAAATGGGTCGGAAGTAATACCCAACAGAAGCACTTATTTTTATATATTATTTGAATTGGGGATACTGCCTAGGAACTCCAGATATGAACCAGTACCCCATTGTGCTAGGCACTTTACAAACATGGCTAGGAGATATAATCTCATGATGACGGGGTAAGAAAATATCACTTACTAGTGTATATAGTTATCAACAACTGTATTTTTCTACTGAAAATATTTCCTAAAGGTTACATCATCATTTCCTCCTTTGCAAGGTAACCACAATACTGAAATAAGGCCTTGTCTACCCTACACAGTTTTGTCAACAAAAGTTAGGTGTCGACAACAAAACGGTTAGGTGTACATACAACAATGCTCCTCCCACTGATTTAATGCTCCTGCTGTGCAGACATAATAGAACCACCTCAACGAGCAGCATAGAGATTTTTGAGATAAAGTTAGAGTGACGCAGTGTCAGTGTAGATGCTGTGCTTGCTTATGTCACCCTAAGTGGCCACCAGGAGGTGTCCCACAATGCCCATCATGACTGCTCTGGTAAGCAGTTTCTACTCTGCTGTCCTGCAGCCAGGTACCTCCCCCTTTAAAGTCCTGTGAATTTTTTTAAATTCCACTTTCTGTTTGCTCAGCATGGACAGTTCACATTGCAACTTCCCAGCTAAGCGTGCCAGCTTTCTGTAGCAAAGGCTCTCCCTCCTGGCGTACATCAGAGTTGCAGGATCTGTTGGGTCTGTGGGGAGAGGAGGCTGTGCAGTCGCAGCTCCAATCCAGCCATAGGAACTTTGACACCTATGAGCAGATTGCTTGTGGTATGGATGAGAAGGGGCACGAAAGGGACACACAACAGTGCTGTGATAAGATCAAGCGGATGAGGCAGGTGTATCAGAACGCAAGGGAGACCGTCACTCTGGTGCGACACCAAAAATATGCCGCTTCTATAAGAAGCTGCATGCCATCTTTAGCAGCGACCCAACCTCCATCGCCAAGAGTCCCGTGGATACTTCAGGGGGACTGGAGGCAGCGGCCAGCGGAGTCAACCCCAAGGATGAAGTGGTGGACAAGGAAGTCGAGTTGGCGGAGGATGTGGGACAGTTGGCGGAGGATGTGGGTCGAGTTGGCGGAGGATGTGGGCAAGCCAGGACTACTTTTTGACTCTGGAGGGGTCTAGCCAGTCCCAGCAGTCCAGCTCTGGCATGCCTGAAGCAGGAGAGGGGAGCTCCAGTAAGAAATCATTTTGCTTTGATAGTGCATGGTTACATGAGATAGAGATGTCCTTTGTTTTGTTACATGGTGCACGTGGGAGAAGGGCTCAAAATTAACATTAGGTACAGTTTGCAGCTACAAAGTGGGGGCCTGCAGAAAAGTTTGTTAATGCACAATCCTCCATAGAGATCCCACAGTCTTCCAGGAATCCTCCATAGAGATCTCTAGGAAACTTTTCTGCAGATACTCTGCAATCCTCTGCTGAAGATCCCGTGGCAGAGCTCAGAGCTGCTTTGTTTCTTCCTCCGTTGTAAGAGACTTTGCCTCACCACTCAGTAATTACTTCCGGAGGAACCAAAGAAGCATACAGGAGAGCCTTTTCAGATCCGGTCTGAAGCCAGACGCATGCGGGAGATGCACCCTTACACCTTCAGTTACCCTCAGTAGTGTAATTTCAGCTTCGATTGCCCCCACCTGTGGAACATGGTACCAGTATTCAGAATAGCGTCCCTAGGCACTTGTACTCATCCCCTTCTGAAACCACCCAGACACTTTGTCCTATCTTGCACCCCACCCCACCCCACCCCCGGTCAGAACTCACCATTATTTAGTGCTCTGGCCATGCTGCATGCTTCCCAAGGGAAAGTGAGAAAGAGGTGTGTATGTAACTTTAATGATTCAAGACTGTGAGTGCACACACAATGCTGCCTCTGTGGATTGTTTCTTTTGCTTATGCAGATGTGCCCTTGAGGGCCAGTTCCTACACACCCATGGGGTGCCTCTGTCAGATAAGGAGGCAAACGACTAGGAGTTAGGAGGACATTGTTCGCGAAGCACTGCAATCATCAGATCAGGCCAATAGTGGGCACAGTGCCTGGAGGGAGACAATAAATGAAAAACTAGATATGGATAGCCAGGAGAGGAGACAGGGCCAGGATTGGATAATAGAGAGTCGAGAGCAGATATCCATGGAGGACCAAACAGAGATGCTGAGGTCTCTGATTGTACTGCAAGTGGAACACATGCGTGTTTGATCGTACATTTCTCCCACCCCTAGGGACATTTTCCATAATGGCAGCAGGATTTACACACAGCTGTGAGATCCTCACTTCAGAGAGTCATGCTCTTGTAAGAAATGTTAATCTGTGTATTGCCATTTAATAAAAATTTAGTCTCACTGTGACAGGGCGTGCATGGCCTGCACTGGGACTGTAGGGGTTAATTCCTCTCTTTGGGCCGAGGAGACCATGTCCCCTCGAGCCTGCTGGGCGTGCTCCTGTTGGAGGCCAGGTATAAAAGGGAGCAGCCCAGTTCATTTGGGGTTGATCGCCGGAGAGGAAGGAGGTGTGCTGCAGGCTCCTGCTGAAGGACTGCCGGCCCTTCACAACGTGGAGGCCAGCCAGATGGCAGCAACTCACGACCCTCAGGCTCTGGATGCCGCAGAGCGGGGAGAGACCAGGGGAACCATGAGACCACAAGCTGCGGAGAAGTGGGTAGGAAGTAACCCAGGGAGACTTGGCGGGGAGGTGGTTGGAGAACCGGAAATTAACGCGGCGTGTTTTGGCCGGATCCCCGCTGAACTGGAGGCGGACAGGGCCCTTGATTGGGACCTGGTGGAGAGGGAGGGTTCGGTCCCCCTGTCCTGGCCCCTGTGCAACCTGGGGTGGTGGCCCGCCTCTCCAGCTCTATTGACTCTGGCCACTAGGCCACACTGCCCTGATTGGGAGAGATGTTCTACTGACTCTGGCTGCTAGGCCACACAGCCCTGACAGAGAGGGCAGTGATTGGAACTCTGACTGTTAGACCACCCCAACCTGATAGAGAGGGAGAAGAGATTGGCTTTGGCTGTTAGGCCACATTACTCCGAGACCCAGAGGGATCGTACAGACTTGACCATGCACCAATAACAACCCGTGCCCCATCCCAAAAGGGGATGGGGCGTGCATGACCCGCGACATTTACGGAGACAGTGATTCTTTATTTCTGACCTACACGCTCAGGCAGGAATCATTATAGGGTCATTCAGTGTGGCAAGTAAACAATGCCTTGCTCAATACATTACAGAAAAACACATTACTGGGGCTCATTGTCAAAATGCTGCTTCAAAGCCTCCCTGATTTGAATAGCTCCATTGAGCCCCTCTAATAGCCCTCATATCTGACTGCTCAAAATCAGCTTGTCAGACAATCCACCCCAATGCTCCACCTCTGGGGAAACTTTTCCCCCTTGGCTTCACAATTGTTATGCAGAGCACAGCAGGCTGCTATGACCAGGGAAATATTTTCCTCATTGAGGTCTAATCTGCCACAAAGGCAGCATCAGGGACCCTTTAATCTGCCAAACGCACATTCTACCATCATTCTGCACCTGCTAAGCCAGTTGTTGATGTGCTCCTTGCTGCTGTCAAGGTGTATGGCTTCATGAGCTATGGGAGTAAGGGGTAGGCTGGGTCTCCCAGGATCACCATGGGCATTTCCACCTCCCCATTAGAGTCTTCTGGCCTGGAAAGAAAGTCCCTGCATACATCTTTCTTTACAGGCCAGTGTATCTGAAGATGTGTGCATCATGCATGTTCCCTGATTGCATTGATGTCAGTTAAACGACTCCGGTGATCCACCAACACCTGCAATACCATAGAGAAGTAGTCCTTTCTGTAGATGTACTCTATTGCAAGATGGTCTGGGGCCAGAATTGGGGTATGCGTGTCATTTATTGCCCTGCCGCTCTTAGGGAATCCAATTGCTGTGTAGCAGGAGGTGATTAATGGCCCTGCACACTTACATCACTGCAATCCACCCCCTCCGGTGGACTTCCCAACTCTAAACTGATTTGCAAGTGACTGGTAGCAGTCTGGAGTTGCCAGCTTCCACAAAGTGATCACCACATGCTTTTCCACTGGTAGGGTGGCTCTAATTTTGGTGTCTTTGCGCCACAGAGTGGGGACGAGCTCCACACAGAGTTCAAGGAAGGTGGGTTTGCACATATGAAAGTTCTGCAGCCACTGCTTGTCATCCCATAGCCGCATCACAATCCAATCCCACCACTCGATGCTTGTTTCCCGAACCCACTAGTGATGGTACACGTGTGCAGATGCTCTGTGAATGCCAACAGCAATCTTTAATTGTTTCTTTCCATGGCACACAGCAGGCCAAGCAACACAGATTCCTGTTCAAATTCACAGTTCATGAAATACTGCAGGATCAGCTGTGTTGTGTTCATTATGCTTATCATAAGACTGGTGAACAGTGCAGGATCCACACTTTCAGGCAGAGTTGGTGGGCGCAAAGTTTTCAGGGGCAGTTGAAAAATGCTGCAAAACACAGTCAGAAGCCGTTGGAATTATGGGTCAGAGAAAAGTGCATTCTGAAGCGTGATCCCACCCCCATGATGCACTGCGATCCATTCCCAGAACTCCTAGCGGGAGAAGGTTGTGATTTGCACAGTGGGATAGCTATCCACAGTGCACTGCTATCTCTGTCAGTACTAGAGCACTGATTGTGGATGTGCTCCGCCGACACAAGGAGCATTGTGTGAACATGCAGAAGTGATGCAATTACAGTGGTTTATGATCGTCGATGTAACTTAAGTCAACATAACTCTGTAGTGTAGATATAGCCTAAGTCTCAGATTGCTCTTGCCTCTGAGCAGGGGTGAAAGTAATATTAAACACGTACCGGTATGGGGCCCTGGCTCCGGGCCCCCAGAAGAGGCGGGGCCTTGGGCGGAAGGGGTGGGGTTGGGGGGTTAGCCTCCCTCAAACAGCCCATCCGCGCTGCCTGGCCCATGCCACACGGAGCTCCAGCAGCGATTTAAATGGGCCTGGGCTCCAGCTGCTGCCGCTGGCCCTTTTAAATCGCCCACTCTGGGGCAGCTGCCCCTTTTTCCCACCCCTGTTGGCAAGGTCCCTATTGGCAGGGCCGCAGATGGGGGGGGGGGCAAAAGGGGCAGTGACGTTAAAGCGCTGCCAGCGCTTTAAGGAGGGGCCTTTGCCGCGGCAGCGATTTAACATCAGCTGTGTACGGGCCGGTACTGGCTTCTTACCAGTACACCTTACTTGCCAATGCCGGCCTACGTTCACCCCTGCCTCTGCGCAAAACTCAGTTCTCTCAGCAGGTCCTGTGATCCTCTTCTTTTCTGGCTTTGCAGTTACTTTCACTCATACTAGTTGAGCATGAGTTATGTCAGACATTCAGCTTCTCCAGATCAATAGATGCCATGGGCCAGATTCTGATTTCCACCACTCTGAAGATAAATCAGGAGTAACACCATTTAAGTTTAACCAATCAGAATCTGATCCTGTATGTGCACACTGAGAATACTTTGTCTTCCAATTAAAAGGAAAACAAAATGTCCTGGAAACTGATGACAAACATTAACCATGCCTCAGAACAGGTATGCAAAATAGCAAGTCTCATTACAGTACATCTACATTGGCCTACTAGCCAAGTGAAACACATAAGAATTATTTTAGCAAAATCTTCTAAGAAGCCAAAAGTATATTTCATGCAATACTTCATCACTTCCAGAGCGGCACAAGGTTATTGTAAAGAGTTAAACCAATAATACACAGAGTGGCAATGACATATTGTTTCAGAAAATAAAATGGTAAGATGAATAGGATTCAGCTGCCGTGTTTCTCCTTATCTAAGAATAACTCATATCATTCCGGCTCACCTAGTCAAAAGGCTATAAAGTCACTGACACCATGTTGAATCTGGCCTGGTGCATATTTTAAGGGGATTGTGACTCTGAGTATATAAACTCACAATCTTTCCTTTTAATGATAAAGGATTCAAATTCAGGGCTAAGAAGCAAGTTACAAAGACTTCAAAAATATCATGCCACTGTATAAACAAAAGATTAACTTTAAATCTTACCCCAAAAAAACCCCATGTTGCTTAGTAACAAAGTAATAGAATAAAATTTGTCTAATAGGGTGTTTATGTCAAGTGAAAGGCAAAGAATTTAAGAAGAGGCAAAACATATTGCAGAGCCACTAAACTGTTCTCTCTTGTGATATTAAAGATATTTGTGTGTATGTTAAGTGCTAGATGTACCTTTAAGTCACCACTTGTTTGATGATGAAGTTGTGCAGAGATGCTGTTGGGGGAATACATTCTGCCCCAAGAGAGACGTTGCTTCCCAGAGGCCCATGCTAGTTCCACAGCATGAAGTGGGAGGATGGGAGGAATATTTTTCTACAGCGCTTTAAAGGATGCAGCTTGCTCTCTGCTGGCCACCTGCTTTCCAGCGAGTTGCTCCTAGGATGTTGGTGATGGAGGAGCAGCTTGGTGGCAGTCTCTGTGCTTTCCTGAGCTGCCCTGACACAGGAAAATAGGGGGGGCTCCTTTCTCTTTTTTGGCAGATTTATAAAGACCTGGCTCTGGGCAGGATTTGCATATTGCACTTCACAGACTAACTTAATGTGTATGTACATGTACTTAAAGGGTTTCTGTGTATTGTGCGTGTCCTGGCTGCAACTCATGTGAAAGAAAAAAAAAACATCAAAGAAATCTCTACCCCACTCAATAAAACCTTCAGCCACTCCATCAGGCAACAAAAACAATACCATGTGACCTACGAGACCAAGCATAAAGCACAAATTGCAAAAAGCCAGTACCTTAAGCGATATTTGCAGTAAATGAGCAATCCATGGGCTAAAATGTGTTTGCCTTCACAAAAAGGAAAGGGGCTAGTTTAATTAATACATTGTTCACTGTGCAGGAAGAATCCTATTGTCTATGGTTTTTTCAGAGAGCAACACTCCTGAATCGAGGAGCAAGATGGGTGGGAGGGAATGGGGCAAAAATAGGAAAGGGGCTATTGAGCAGTGGAGCAAAGAAAGCAAAGGTGGAAAGGTAAGGAGCAGGAGCTGAATGAAGTTTTTGAAAAATTAATCCATAAATGAAACCAGCATATTTTTTTTAACCAGTGCAATATACTGAGGAGAATGCT
The DNA here is from genome assembly GCA_033296515.1 of Macrochelys suwanniensis. Taxonomy (NCBI): domain Eukaryota; kingdom Metazoa; phylum Chordata; order Testudines; family Chelydridae; genus Macrochelys; species Macrochelys suwanniensis. Next base: position 42,522,105 of record CM065776.1, read on the forward strand.
CGGAAGGCTGGTTAGAGGGTCAAATCAGGACATTGGAAGAATACGTCCTTATTGAATTTTCCTTGCAAGATTGGGACAGCTGTTCATCTTTTTCTGAAATCAAGCCAAAGATTAGAATGTAAATTGTTACCCCAATTATGTACATATCAAGATTAAAATTAACAGATTATCATGCTAAACTTGCTGCTCCCGTGTCAAGCAGAGTACATTCATTAGATCAGATGGTAGAAAAGAGCTGTAGATAAATGAGTCAGAACTCATTCACAGTTACTTGAACTTAGAAGCTGATTTTTAAAATATACATGATTATTACAGCAGTGATGTACCTAAACACAACAGTAGCACAACTCATCATGACTTGATTACGTTTGTTATGTATAAACAGAATAAATTCCAAACAGCTATTTACTTGGCCGATTTCACAAAGCTGAAACAATTATGAGCAAAATCACTTGAGAGACAGAATTTTAATAAAAAATGTGAATGATATTTTGGAATAATTTACTAGATGCCCTAAAAAACTACAATCAAGAAAGGCCACACTGGTTAAAAAAATACCAACATGGTTTATGAAGTGAAAGTAGCTATAAAAATTATATATGTATAGAACAAACAAAGGGGAAGTTGACAGTAATGAATATAAATCAGGAGCTATGAAAAAACCGATGAGGGAAGCAAAAGGACATAAATCAAACTCTATGGCCAGCAGAGTTAAGGATTATAAGAAGTTCTTAGGTATATTAAAGAACAAAAGGAAGCCTAACAATGGTACTGGTCCATTACTAGATGGAAATGGCAGAAATGGCAATAATAATACAGAAAAGGCAGAAGTGTTCAATAAATATTTATGTTCTGTATTTGGGGAAAGCCAGGTGATGTAGCTATATCATATGATGATTAAATACTTTCCATTTCACCAGTAATTAAGGAAGATGTTAAATAGCATCTACTAAAGCAAAACATTTTTAAAATCAGCAGGTCCAGATAACTTGCATTCAGGAGTTTTAAAAGAGCTGGCCAAGAACTTCTCAGGCTGTTACTATTGGTTTTCAATAAGTTTTAGAACACTGGAGATGTTTCAGAGGACTGGAAAAAAGTTAACATGCCACTATGTTAAAAGGATAAACAGGATGCCCGGGTTAATTATAGACTTGTCAGCCTGACATCAATCTGCCAATCTGCCCTGGAGGAAAATTCCTTCCTGACCCCAAATATGGTGATCAGCTAAACCCTGAGCATGTGGGCAAGACTCACCAGCCAGACACCCAGGAAAGAATTCTCTGTAGTAATTCAGATCCCACCCCATCTAACATCCCATCACAGGCCATTGGGCATACTTACCGCTAATAGTCAAAGATCAATTAATTGCCAAAATTAGGCTACCCCATCGTACCATCCCCTCCATAAACTTATCAAGCTTAGTCTTGAAGCCAGATATGTCTTTTGCCCCCCAGTACTCCACTTGGAAGGCTGTTCCAGAAATTCACTCCTCTGATGGTTAGAAACGTTCATCTAATTTCAAGTCTAAACTTCCCAATGGCCAGTTTATATCCATTTGTTCTTGTGTCCACCTTGGTACTGAGCTTAAATAATTCCTCTCCCTCCCTGGTATTTATCCCTCTGATATATTTATAGAGAGCAATCATATATTCCCTCAGCCTTCTTTTGGTTAAGGTAAACAAACCAAGCTCCTTGAGTCTGCTTTCATAAGACAGGCTTTCCATTCCTAGGATCATCCTAGTAGCCCTTCTCTGTACCTGTTCCAGTTTGAATTCATCCTTCTTAAACATGGGAGACCAGAACTGCACACAGTATTCCAAATGAGGTCTCACCAGTGCCTTGTATAACGGTACTAACACCTCCTTATCTCTACTGGAAATACCTCGCCTGATGCATCCCAAGACCGCATTAGTTTTTTCACAGTCATATCACATTGGCAGCTCATCGTCATCCTGTGATCAACTAATACTCTGAGGTTCTTTTCCTCCTCTGTTACTTCCAACTGATGCGTCCCCAGCTTATAACAAAAATTCTTGTTATTAATCCCTAAATGCATGACCTTGCACTTTTCACTATTAAATTTCATCCTATTACTATTACTCCAGTTTACAAGCTCATCCAGATCTTCCTGTATGATATCCTGGTCCTTCTCTGTATTGGCAATACCTCCCAGCTTTGTGTCATTCGCAAACTTTATTAGCACACTCCTACTTTTTGTGTCCAGGTCAGTAATAAAAAGATTAAATATGATTGGTCCCAAAACCAATCCCTGAGAAACTCCACTAGTAACCTTCCTCCAGCCTGACAGTTCACCTTTCAGTATGACCCGTTGTAGTCTCCCCTTTAACCAGTTCCTTATCCACCTTTCAATTTTCATTTTGATCCCCATCTTTTCCAATTTAACTAATAATTCCCCATGTGGAACAGTATCAAATGACTTACTGAAATCAAGGTAAATTAGATCCACTGCGTTTCCTTTGTCTAAAAAATCTGTTACCTTCTCAAAGAAGGAGATCAGGTTGGTTTGGCACGATCTACCTTTTGTAAAACCATGTTGTATTTTGTCCCAATTGCCATTGACCTCAATCTCCTTAACTACTTTCTCCTTCAAGATTTTTTCCAAGACCTTGCATACTACAGATGTCAAACTAACAGGCCTGTAGTTACCTGGATCACGTTTTTTCCCTTTCTTAAAAATAGGAACTATGTTAACAATTTTCCAGTCATATGGTACAACCCCTGAGTTTACAGATTCATTAAAAATTCTTGCTAACGGGCTTGCAATTTCATGTGCCAGTTCCTTTAATATTCTTGGATGAAGAATATAAATACAGCCAAATATAAAGTCATACATCTAGGAACAAAGAATGTAGGCCATACTTACAGTTGACGCTGAAAAGGAGTTGGGGCTCAAGGTGGATAATCAGCTGAACATGAGCTCGCTCCCAGTGCAATGCTGTGGCCAAATGGGCTAATGCAATCCTTGGATGAATAAACAAGGAAATATCAAGTAGGAGTAAGGAGGTTTATATGACCTGTGTGTTTGGCAACATTTCAACCGCTACTAGAACAGGTGGACTCACACTGCAGAGCAGTGCTCCATGAATGTAGAACATTCCCTAGGTTTGGACTAAGGTGAAAGAGAGGCAGGAGTGTGACAAAGTAGTTCCATCATTATGTTAAATCCACAAACAACAAAAGCCTCCAGCAGATGGAGAGTGGCTGCAAAGTGGGCTCTTTAACCCCCAACCCTCAGGGAGTTCTCTGGCACACTTAAATTTTATAGCATTCTAACTTGCTGGTTCAGGGGTGTGAAAAATCTTTAAAGAGCGCTTTAAAGAGTTAGTGTGGACAGGCTCCGAGCGCTGGGAGCATGTGCTTGGAGCTAATCCCCTCGTGGAGGGGATTACTGGGAGAGCTCTCTCCTGGCACTCACTCGCGCTTCAAAGTGCTGCTGCGGGAGCATTCCCACAGCAGCGCTTTAAAAATTCAACTGTAGCCAAGCCCTTAAACTCTGCACAGGGGTCCAAGATTTGGCCCTCACTGTTAAATGTTAAAACAACCTCTCAAGCTTATCAGTTCAAACCGACACACTTTTGGCTACTGAACTGGCCAGTTTACCTCAATCTCAATCTTCCTGCCAAATTACTCTGCTTGAAAAGCACCACAACCCCAAATTCCTTGCTGGTGGCAGGCAGTGAACGAACCAATGGTCAGGTGCAGAAGCTAACCAAGGGAGGGGAGGTATGGATAACTCCATTAACTCCATTAAGGTTCAATAGCTACCATGGGACTTGTATAAAGACATATTCTCTATAGCTACTATAGGACTTGTATAAAGACATATTCTCTATAGCTACTATAGGACTTGTATAAAGACATATTCTCTCTCTCTCTGTCTCTCTAAGACTTGTGGGAGCTATTGTTCAGGAAATTCCAGAATGACACCCCACCCCCCCAACAAAGGGCTGAACATCTGTGTGAGCATCCATATGAACCTCTTAGTAATGTATTATTCCCTGTCAACAATGATTGCTTTCTTAGTGGGCATTGTATTGGCAAGGCATATACCCAAGTGTGCACTTTTGTTAGTAACAAAGCAATTCTGACAGGTTTCAGAGTAGCAGCCGTGTTAGTCTGTGTCAGCAAAAAGAACAGGAGTACTTGTGGCACCTTAGAGACTAACAAATTTATTTCAGCATAAGCTTTCATGGGCTAGAACCCACTTCATCAGACGCATGGCACCATCCACCATGATAATGTGGTTCTTCAAACATCTTTGGAATTTATTCTCAAATTGAATTTAACGCCCTACCAATCCCATGATGTAGTTTTACCTTCCTGCTTGTCCTGTAGGCGAATATCTGGAGGTGAAATGGCATAAGCTAGACATTAGGCTGAAACTCATAATTTATATGAAATATACAAGTGTTAAAAAAGATTAAGGGTACATTTATCTCCCTTCATCTGAGGTTCAAATGCAAGGAATCTTTGAAGGCCACCATAATTAAATGGATAAGATAAAGAAACATAATAAGTTGTATATTCTCATGCCTTCTGGGATCTAGGCCCATATCAAGAGGTCAGAAGTGACTTCCTACAAATAAACTATGAAAGAAATATGCAAGGCAGCCACTTTGGTACTGTGGTCCTCATCTCATTCAGCCGGATGGGTTCTCCAGGCCATGGTTGACAACTGAGTTCTTCTTCCTTCTTCTATCACTTAGTACTATAACTGGAACATTCCTTTTGTGAGAATACATGCTTTCTTTTAAACTTTCCATGTAACAATTGCCTATCTGCTAGGTTGACTGTACTACAATCTACCACACAATATGTCACTACCATACATTTAAAGTAATCTGTGGTAGTACTTTGTTATAATTAAAACAAATGAAAAATTATGCATCAATTTTAAGTTACATTTCTCATGGTTAATTCCTGTATGTAATAGCCTTTCAATTTTATTTTTAGAATGTCAGTTGCCATGGTGAAAGCAAATTCCCTCATTGCTGTTTTTGCACCCCCTCCTCCGCTGCTTAGACAGCTAACACTGTAAGCTTCAGACATAGAGCCTAATTATGTTCTGTAATAACTTTATCATATTCATTTGATGGTTTGTAGTTTGAAGTTAATTTGCAAATAATGTTATTGGTTCCAATATATTCTTCTTATAGTTTAGGGCCATTAAAAGGAGTGAAATTATTGAAAAGCATATTGTCTTTTTATTTCCAATGTTTAACCCTTGTACTATGACCTTATTTAGAAGACACTGACCCAGCTTTTGAGCAAAGTAATCAGTATGCTAAAAAGTAAAAACATATATGGCTTTGTATATAAAACCCACACATTTGCGGATTCATTTTCAAACATGATAATCTCATTGTACATGACAGGCCAAATTCAGCCAACTGCTGTGTAAAGTGGAAGCACTTCCCATGTTTATTTCTGGGCTAGCAGCGAATTATAAAATGATGAATATTACTAGTATAGATTGGATGTAAACTGATAAAAAACGGAATGTAAGTGACGAAGTAATATAACTTGCACTAATTTGCCATTTAGCATTAAGTGGGTATGGAAAGTGGAACCAAATCTGCTGCTTTATCTCCCCTTTGCACCAATGTAACTCCAATGTCAATAGAGTTTCCTCAGATTTACATCAGTGTAAATGGGGAACTGAATTTAGTCCTCATTGAGTAACTTACATCACCATTTATGTCACTTCTGGATTGATTTGGCCTGACATCTCCAGGACAGTTGTATGCAGGGGCTCAATCAACACTGTTTGAGCCAAAGATCATCCCTAGTAGTGTAGTCAAAGAAATAGTCAGCTGCCTCCCCAGCATTGTGCTCCCTTAGTCCCTGAACCTCCAGAGAGAGTGAACACTGAAAGCCAGAGATCCACTCCCAGAGGCAGACAGAGGGCTAGGATAAGGATCAGGAGATCAGATCTTCCCCGCACCTTGTGATGCAGGGTATCCTTGCAGGAGTTTAATACAGCCTTTCATTTTTCACAGCTAATATCATTTGCTGTATTTATACCCTTGAAATACTGATTCTGAAAATGTACTTTGAAATTCTAGCTCTTCTTCTGTAAACTATATGAACAGGGTAAAAGAGATCTTTCTCTCTTCTCATTTTTTTCCATGACACATGCCAAAAACATACAATCATACATTTTAGTTCTTTGTGGCGCCGTTGTAATCAATATAGGGCTGCAAAAATACAGACAGCAGTTAAACCACTCATCTGCAGTATGAGGAATAAAACTCTGGACTTTAACTTCTACAAGGCAGGCCCCTATTACTGTAGCTAAAAGAGAACTGGCACTAGCTGTTACCAACATTAGGACTTCTATCTTTTCTTCAGATGAGCCACTAGAGAGCAACACTCACAAACACTTGTGCAGGTTGGACAGAGAGGCAGTGAAGCACATACATCTAGCCAGAGCTTTGCGCTGTCTGGCTTGATGCACTTCACGTAAGAATGGTAAAATTCCAGTTAAAGTTTTATACAGTTAGGTCCATGTAACTTTAAGGCAAGATCATTGCACTGTGCCCAGTGTCTTGCAGAATAAAAAGGTCCTCAAGACGGGCTTGGGAGACTTTTTGTTTTTACTTGGACTGTGAGATATAATTTGAATGAGAGTCTATGGGTCTGATTCTTCATTCACATACACCTGTGTAACTCCACTGACATAAATGGAGCTATTACACCAGCTATTACACACCGTAAGAGGCGAATCAGTACACAGCTTCTAAGACTAAGAGTATTAGATATAGGCTTCAACATAACAAAGATGTGTTATCATTCATATTTTTTCATAATAGTGAATATTTTTTCTTTTCTTTTCTTTTAATATTCCATGCTTATATAACAAGAGTATCTTTCACTATGGCAACCATCTTTTCAATGTTGTAAACATTCAACACAAAGGAAAATTTTAAATTAGAAAAAAATGATACATAGATTTTTTAAAAATCTATAATTCCTTGGTAATGCTACTTGTGGGAGGTATAAGACAAAGCACTGGAGTGCTATTAACTGAATCATAGCTTATTACACATATCTAAATTTAGATGCCCAGTTAAGCACCTAATTACATGAAAAATACAACTGTACATTTAAATAGATATGAATTGCCAGGTTTGCCTGTTTGGTTACCTGCTCTCACTTAGGTACACAATGATTTTTATGTTGTTCAGCACCACCATGCATTCAAGTGCATGTCAGTATGGTTGTACATATCATTAACATCAGTAGGTTACAGCAGCAATTGCAATATGCAGGCCCATTGTTTTACAAATATAGTCCACGCATTTAATTGAGATGACCATATAATGACTGTGCTGTGCCACAGCAAGTTTTTGTTTTGGTGAGTGGATGAGTTGAGAAAGACTCTCTCTGTCAATCTGGTACGTGCTTCTAAGTTTTGGATTTCATCTCTCGTGGATGAGTTCTCAACTACCTGTCTATTGTAGCTATATTCTTTGTGTGCTTTTTCCTATTTCATTGACACTTGCTGTATGCCATTAGAGAGCAAAAATACAGTTAGGTGCTCTATTCTTAGTGCTGGACCATTTGCTTTGTTGATTATAATCCTGACTGTCAAAGAAGTGAAATGGCACCACTCTTCAGTACCTGCTTCCACAGTACTAGCTTTCACATTGTTCTTTGTTTCCTTGACAGGTAGAAACTGTTTCTGTTTCTCCTCATGAATACTGTATGTGTGCCACTGAGCAGCTCATGGTGACAGCTAAAACACAGCAAATGTCACCAAAGGACATTTTTCAAATGTGTTTCTTTGCCCTTTCCTCAAGTAGAACAGGTTAATAAGAATAAGGGCTACTTGCATTGTTCTGTGGAGAATGAGATCTTCGTTGTTTGAATAACTTCATGTTCTTGTTAAGTTTGGAGAGCTGTCAGAAAAATGTGGTTTTCGTTTTTTTCTAATCCATTTTACAGTTTGGTCTCTAAAATATTGTTAAAATGTTTCTTTCTTGGGTTAAAAAAATCTTGCTTTACAGATTACTGTGTATTATTGTAAATTGCAGAGAGTGAGAAGTGTTCAGAAGAGAAGGGCACCACAGCATACCTGTGCCAAAGTGCAGTGGGAAATGGGGAACAAGCATGGGGGGAAAGGGGAAATCTAAGAAAGTGGGTGAAAAGTACCCCGTTAGTTTTCAAGGAATTGAAAGCTGGAGTGATTATTTTAAATAGGGATTAGCAGATGTGCAATTTCAATATCCAGTCCTCTGAGGTACTGAGCACTAGACCTGGTCAATTTCCAGGGGAACACTTTCCAATGGAGGATTACGATCCCACAGAATAGAAATGTTCCATGTGAATGTGTCAGTTCTGTCAAAACTTTTAATGGACATCAGGCACCCCCGATACCCCAACTCCCGAGGCAGCTGCCTCCTAGGGCTGCCCAACTGCCCGGGCACCCAGATCCCTTGAGAAATGAGCAGCACAGGGAGGCAGCTGCTTGGGGAGTCGTGCAGCTGGAAGCAAGCTGACAATTTCCATTTTGGTTCACCCAAAAGGGAATTTTTTGGAATGTTTCTTCCCGTGAAAAAAATCAATGTTTTGCTATTTTCTGCCCAATTTGGAATGAAATGTTTATCCAAAAAATCCAAATTTTCTGTGGGAAGGAAATCCCATTTTCCAGGCAGCTCAACTGAGCATCTTCAAGTTCTACTAAACTTGACACCCCATAGAGACAGACACTTCCTAGAAAGTCAATTGGACTTAGTCTCCTAAGACCCTGATGTCACTTCTGAAAAAGCTATTTAGTTAGCTTGGGCACTTAGGCCTTGCAACGCTGAGTGAAGCAATGCCAAAATGCCTTTAAAAATCTGGACCCAAATGTGACCACTGCTGTGACGTCTGTCCAAGAACGCAGAGAGGGTGGAATGATAGTTCTGAAAGGTGTGAATTGCCCCATTTTTCTTTATGGGGTGTTTATTCATATGCCCAGTTACAATAATTTAAATGTCAACATGGTTAACTAATTCATTTCTGTTCAAAGCAGGTAAGAAAGGAAAGGAAAGATCATATTATGAGAATGTGCACAACCTATTATGAGGGCTGGCTGGTGTCCACTGAAAAACTGCATCATGTTGGAAAATGTGTTAATCAGCTAACACAATGTTAAATCACTAGTTTGCCCTTAGTATGGCCAAGGTAAACTTGTATTTAAAAACATGTTAGCTGCTCATGGATAACCCATGGGGGGATTTTTTAAGACATTTGGTGTCTCAAGTAGGCGGGGCTTGATTTGTGGGTGGAGGTTGGAGGAGTGCTAATATATTTTTCCCACCTTATGTCAGATGTCTCCAGGTGGTGCTTTTACATATATTCTTCCAAACTCTCTTTCTTAGCATGTGAGCAAATACTCAGTCTTGAGAAGACATGCTATGTGTTGTTACTTTTAGTCTTGAAAGGTTCTGGGTAGAGGGAACTTTATGTAAGAAACAGAAGAGTCTTACTTGGTCTCTGATTAGTGTAAATTCTTAAGGAAGAGTTGCTGCCTGTTGGATGAGCTTTCTGGGGGAAAAAAGGATTTCCTACATGCTGTTTGTGACCATCTTCATTCCAGAACTCATGGAGATGTGTAATTAAAACAATATCCAGACTGTATGTCACTGATGTCTCCTCCAATGGAAAATTGAGCCGCAAGGCTCAGACATTTGCTGTTGCTCAGCAAAGGGGAAACTATATCAGATTATTACTAATACTAATTTTTTGCTATAAAATTAGATTTAATTGCCCTATACTCAGTTTTTAGCCTTGATGCTCTGAAGGGAAAGACTAACACTGGTTACTTTGCTAATCGGTTTCAAGTAAGACCATATTAATGCCACTTGGCTTTCCCTTTAGCCTTTCTCCTAACAAAAAAAATGGGTAACTTTGTTTTTAAAGGTTTTATATATGATCTATCATTGAACAATACATAGTAATTATTATTTTACAAAACGCAGATGGGATCCTGGCATTTAGCACCTTTTTGCTTTAGATTTGCCCTTCATATGAAAGGGATAAATATTGTAATGGGCTTCCTTTGCCCCAAAAGCTTGGTTAACTGTGAGTGTGATTTGGAGAGAGCAGGGGAGTAGGATTGAAATAAAATGTTATTTTAGAGGGTTGTTCTGCCTATTGCCAGCTACTGGGAGGCAGACACTGCTGTGTGAAGACTGTGACTGCATTAAAGTGTGTTGGATATTTTAGACCAGTGTTTCTCAATGACCGTTCGTGCACTGGCATCAGTCTCTGAGCTTTCCCTGATACAGTTTAGGAAGGTATCAAGCCAGTCCCTGGTATCAAAAAGGTTGAGAAACTCTGTTTTAGACAATGTGGTGTTGCAGTCTCCATTCAGTTACCCTGATGCTACAATATTAAGTCTGAAACTCCTAGTGGTGGCCCTCAGATATAGCTCTGAGTACTTTCCATAGAACACTTAGGGCTTTTGAATGAAACCCAGTTAGCCACATTCATTCTAGATATAACTTAATTAAAGACCTCCTACATTGGATTTGACACAATGGGTTTAGAGGACAGTTATCCCTGCTTCCATGACCAGTGCTTCTGATACTACTTGGTAAGCCAGCTCTGTTACCATCTTGGCAGTGGGATGTCAGCAGCTACCAAGAATTCCCTAGTTATCCTACTTTTGTCATTAGAGCATCATGATGTGACAGCCCCTATCTCCATTCCTCAAATCCTATTAATGCATTGACTATAGTGTCATTAAGTGTCTGCTACACAGTTACTGCATTCCACTTTTTCCTCAGCCCAGCTGATCCTGGGGCATAAATATAAGGAGAGACAAGGGAGACATCCTCCCAATTTTCAGCCTTGGCAGACGACAACGTGTAATCCACCAACTTTTGGCGGACTGTAGAGAAGAAGGAGGGGAATCATAAGAGCGGAGGATGAAGACAGTCTGAGGCTGTTTTCAGCTGCAATGCTCAGGCCTGTGTCCCTTGGCGCTCTACCTGCTGCTAACAGACAGGGGAGTGAAAGTGTGTTATGGGTTCAGAGGCAGATGGGGATTGGAGGGTAGAGAAATCTTCAGAGAGGGGGCTTGCTGGAGACAATGGAGGAGTTGTGGGAAGTAGAAGAACTTGAGAGTGATGTCACATATAGAGAGGTCTCGGTGGGGAAGGAAAATTGGGGCATTTAAAGACAGGGTGAAACTTGCCATTATGTTTTCCTGAAGGCAGCGAGGGAGCAAGTAACTTGTATTTGGATCTTTTCCTGGTCAGTGACTGGAGGTGGTCTTGCAGTCTCTGTCCTCCACAACTTTTGGTTCAAATATACTCCACTGCCAGTTGAACTTGACAGTTGTTGGCAACCAGTAAAATCTGTGTATGGTGCACTGCAACTACAGTAATAGAACCCATCAGTCAAAGGCCTTATCACCTACTATTTAGATAGGAAGCCAAGTTATCCTATCAGAGCTACTTATACATGGGCACTGCAGCCTATGAATCTTAAAGATTTTAATTAGTTCTAAGCTAGACAATCATCATATTCCCTAAGAACGCAGTCATCATTTGCTTGTGCTGAGTGCTTCTTTCTTTTTTTCCTACAGTATCACCTGTGCAAAACTTCATAATTAAAATATTAACACTGGGGATTCGAATTCAAAGAACCTACACAATATGGCTTCATTATACATTTCTCAGCATTAATTCTCTGAAATCTAGGCATATCAGGTATACAGAAATGTCATGAATTTGATCATAAGAGATTTAAGATGCCTGATGAAATATTTTGGCCACCCCTTTTCTCCCTTCAATTACAACTGGAATTTTAAATACTACACATGCATGCACACACACCTATTCACATGTGAGTATACATCCCCACACAAATATCTCTGTGCCACATATTATATACAAACACACATGAGTTTATACAAGTAGATTTATGGATGAAATCTTTATCTATTTGAAGGCAATGGCAAAACTTCCACTGAATTCAATTGGGCCAGGATTTCACTCTGCGTATGTGTGCATAATGTTCATATATATATATATATAATGTACATCCATATATACCATCCATAAGTGGATGTGCATGTACGTGTGTCTGCATCTAATGTAAGCCTGTATGAGACCATAAAATAGTTTTGATATTTTGTCACATCATATGAAAATAGTATTTTGAATCTTCACTTGAGACACTATTTTAAGCAAATTTTTATTATCTCCTGATGCACATTGCCTTCAGCAGGAGCACAGGAATGAAGTAAGAAGAAATGCATTTGCTCTGTACATATTTAATTCTTTCCCTTTTACTCCTTTCACACAGCGACTGAAAGATTTAAAACAAAGGGAATTTGCTCGAAATGTGGCTTCAAAGTCATGGAAAGATGAGAAGAAACAGGAAAAAGCACTCAAGCGGCTCCACCAGCTTGCCGAGTTACGGAAGCAGTCTGAATGGCAAGTATTTGAAATTTATGTTACGTTTTAACACTCTTTCCTCATTCTCAGAAGAAATCTGGAACTTTCATTCCTACTTTCTATAATGTACAGAGCTCACATATACTGTAACCCATTTTCAGTTATCACTGACTCCAAATTTTCCTGTTCTGAAAACCATAAAATTGAAAGTCCTTGAATTAATTACTTGGCATCTGAAGGTTTTGTGTTTTCTCCCCTGTAGCTTGTTAATCTAATCGCCTCTGAATTGAGTGATTTGAAGATGATTTTACAATACCAGCATTTTATCTTATTAAAATTGACCTGAATAGATTAGAATAACTCTTAGTAGTTTGTAGAGAGTGAAAGGAAGAGGCTAAACAGACCTTAATGTCTCTGTGTTCAGTCTGTAAATCCTCTTTCATTACTTTTAGTAGACTTGGGCTATTCAGGTAGTTTCTCCCTAGAGTAAATGACAGTATCATTGTGTGAATGAAAAACAGATGTAATTAGCTCAGTTACATTTACCCAGTACTGTTAGTTAAACTGATGATAATAATAGAGGTCCAGTACAATGTTTATACTAATAAACCTTTATGTTTGACAGATCTCTTTTTTGTTTAATGACACTTACATACACTAAATGCTTCAATGGAGTAGGTTGTTCCCAGACCTTCAATTGATGTTAATCTGTGACCATAATGGGTTAATTAAACTGTCATTCTTATGTTAAAAACAAACCAAACTTTCAGTAAAGTAGAAATAACAACATTCATGGTGTACTATACAACGATTTCAGGTCAATGTAACTTTTTTGGGGTAAAAGGTTGAGGTATGTCACTTTAGCACTATGCAGTAGAGCTGGATAGAAAAAGAAGAATTCTGTTTCATTAAAAACTTCAAGGTTTCAGAATCTGTTCTCTTTCCGAAATGAGAATGAGACCTGTTGAAATTCCTCATGAAAAAACGTGAGTGCAAGAGCCCACAATAACCAATACTCCAGTAGGTAGGGCACTCACCTGGGATATAGAAGATGCAGATTTCAGGTCCCTACTCTGAACCAGGCTATGGCATCAGTCTCTCTCTCTTTCTTTGGCCCATAAATATTCAATGACTTATGCAAAGCGGAGCAGCTCCAACAGGAGGGTTTTAGGGCACATCTACACGTTGAGTTAAGCAGGAGCTGTAATGTGCAGTTTGAAGCGACACACCCACTCTAGTTCTGCTCAAACGAGTGCTAAAAATAGAATGTAGCTCCAGTGGCATAAGCACTGGGGTGGGGAATCTAGCTGCCCAACTACCTACCTCGTGTCTCAGATGGGATAGTACACTAGGCAGCCTGCCCTTCCCACTGCTTGAGCCACTGCAGCGACACTTCTATTGCGAATGTGCTAGCTCCATCAAAGCTAGAGTGTGTATGTCACCTCAGGCTGGAAATGACACCTCCCCTCAATGCATAGACGTAGAGTGAGAGAGATTGACCCCATAGCCTGGTGATTAGGGCATTCACGTGGGTTATGAGACACCCAGCTTTGAGACCCTGCTCCAAATGAGGCTTCAATGAATCAGCATTTTCCATCAAAAAACATGTTGTGGAAAAAATTCCTGACCTGCTGAACTAAGAATGACTGAAGTGGAATAGTCTTAGGGTAAAGTTGGGTTTTCATACAACTTAATTAAATGAAATACACTTATCTGTGAAAAGGCACTTTATGCCCTTCTGCGTCAGAGGGATAAACTGTGTGCCGCCCCCAGACAGACTGATAAGGTAGGGAGATAAGGCCAAGGTTGGCCTGAGAAGGAATCAATACATTGGCTTTTAGAAAGATCCTGCTACCCCTAACTCCTGATAGGGAGCAAAGAAAAGTAGTAGTTGCTATTTCTATCCACAGTGGCTGGAATAATGGGTGCAGAGAGTGGTAGGACAGTGCGGCATCCCTGCCCCCCATGTTAGGTGTCGTATTGCCAGCTCTCAATTGCTCTGGCGAAAGGGTAGCCATAAACAGAGGTCCTGCTGTCACCACAGTCACAACTAGTGCTTTGTAATGTATTGCAAGTTTCACAAGAGCTGAGCTCTCTATGGGTCTAAATCAGGGATCTCAAACTCAAATCACCACAAGGGCCACATGAGGACTAGTATATTGGCACGAGGGCCGCATCACTGACACCTTTTCATATAAAGGTACAAAAGCCCCCGCCCCACCCCTGGCCCCGACCCCACTCCACCCCTTCCATGAGGCCCCGCCCCTGACCCACCTCTTCCCACCCCTTCCCCTCCCCCATTCCAACCCCTTCCTCAAATCCCTGCCCCGGCCCCGCCTCTTCTCCGCCTCCTCCCCCGAGCGCGCGGCTCCCCGCTACTCCCCCCTCCCTCCTGGAAAGCGCTAAGCACTGCCAAACAGCTGTTTTGCAGTGGGAAGCACCTGGAGGCAGGCAGAGGAGAGGGGATGTGGTGCGCTGGGGGAGCGGGCAGCGGATGAGGGGAGCTTGGCAGCCTCAGGAAATAACTCCGCGGCAGGGGAGTGGGGAGCTTGGTGGCTGCAGGAAATAACCCTGCGGGCCGTGTGTTTGAGACCCCTGGTCTAAATGCTGGCTGACTCAAAGTTACTACTAACACATGCATGGATACATACTGACACACCAGCATTAGTAGGCACTTCTGCTCTGACCAGAACAGCACCCTGAAAAGAACACCGCCACTCACTGCACCCCCTAAGAGATTATTCTTGCATGACACACAAATAAATGGCATGGGGACAGCATAGGAGCTCTCATTGCTAAATGAGGGGCATGTGCCTACACAGCCCTGGAACATGCCTCTGATGCTAACCCAGAGCCTTTGGCTCCCACTGCCGAAGGCTTCCAGAGCCACCTCTTTGTGGGTTTTAAGTGGAGTCAGAAGCAAAGCAAATAAATGGACTCCCCACACTCTCCCTTTACTCGTACTTTTAGACACAGGCAGAATTTTTCCCTGTACTGAGTTAAAATATTTTCCAGTTTCACTCAAACTCTGATTTCATGTCCACAATGCTTGGCATGGATGTATTATGTACTAGTTCTGCTACACTGTATTGATTACAAGAACAGATATTTGTCTAGCAAAAGTCATTTTTAAAGCATAAGTAAAGAGACCATTAGTCCAGTGATCATACATGTCTGATCTCGAATGCAAAACAACGCAGTACAGTCATTCTTGTTCCCAGTCGGTCACTTATTAGAAGGACAGACTGCTAGAGTTCTGTGTCAAAGCCACATTAGAATATCTTGAACTGAAAAGAAATAGCCAGGAAGGTAAGCTATACATTTACATCTAAAAGGTTTGGGGAGAGGGTGGGGGAAAGGTATACAATGGAGTTAAATACAGGAGGAGGAGGAGATGTGAAAATGATAGCCAAATACTGGTGGGTACTGAGACTAGTCGCACATGTGTAACTGCCATTACTATTAATGGAAGTCTGCTGCATGCACCAAGGAGAGAACACACGTCCTTTTGTATCAAAAATTGAGGAGGAAGGTTTATAAAACAAATGAGATAATTTATAGAAAGGAAGTTAATGCAAAATACTAAAGTCTTATGGTAGCTTGGATACGTTTTTTAATACCTAACGTCTCTTTGAATGTTTCACAAAAGAACTGTATTATAGAATAAAGCCCCTTATATTACCAAGAAGAGAGCGTTAAAACGTCTTAGCTCTGAAAGAGTCACACTGAGTAACGTACCTGAGAAAAATCCCTTTTCTCACTTAGGGTTAGGGTTAAGCCCAATTCTGTAGTTCTTCCATGTACAAATTTCCCTTTTGATGGAGTTTTGCATGTGGCACTTCACAATCAGAACCAGAGTCCCCATGAAAAGCTGACCTAAATTATCACAGGCCAGATTCTGATCTCAGCTGCACTGGTATAAATTCATAGTAACTCTACGAAAGCCAATAGAGTTTACTCTGGATGTACAAAATGTGGCTATGTGCTCATTTAAAATCATGTCAGTTACTGAGAATAAAGACTTTCTTGCTTTTTTAGAGATGGCCTAGGCCAGGGTGAATTGCATTTATAGGATATATAGAAACAATCTAATAGCTTTCACATTCAACAGCATTAATGACCCTCTCCTTCAACAGACTGATCATGAAAAATGTTAATAATTTCTTATTTCAATTATTTAATTAATCCATTCATTTTATTTCTTTATTTATAGCATCACAGGCAGCAGACCAGTGTTTAAAGCTCCCAGACTGGTGGTTGAAAAGCAACTTCAGGAAGGAATTCTCATAGATAAAAATGGCAGAATCACACCAGATACCAAGAGCATGGTTCTGTGTGAAGGACAAAGTCGCCCCAGAAGCATGTTAGAGAAACAACAGGCACTTACACTAAGCAGGCACCAATTACATATGGAGAGACCCTGTTCACTTGGAAATCAAGCCTCACAAGCATTCTCAGATGGCACCAATATTAGTCACAGGACAGGAGTTTCTTTTTCTTTCTCTAAAAAAGCCCATTTAAAATTAGAGTCATCAGCATCAGTTTTCAGTGAGAACACTGAAGAAGCATATGATGGTAGTGAATCACCTAACCATAAAACAAACCAAACTCCTGAGGGCTGTCAGTCTTGCACAGTTTTGCGTGAGAATATAAAAGCGAGTGTGGATAGAGGATTAAATATCCCACAAGGTCAAATGGATATCATTGCATCAAGCAATACGGCAGCAAAAACTAAAACACTAAAAGAAAACGAGAAAAACAGTGATAAAGAATTAGAAGAAATTGTCCGTGCTCATCCTTCATTCTGCAAAACCAAAAGGCAGCTTTCAAATCTGGATTTGAGTGGTTTGCTTAGAGAAACAGAACAAGAAGGTGAGTTGAATGAGACTGAGAAATTGTTGGAAACTCTCATTTCACCTCCAAGCCAAACTAGCAATCTTTGTACCCAGCAGAACCCTTACAAGCACAGTGATGCCATGCTAAATGACCTCTTAATGGAGTTCCCACCACAACACCCAGCTGAGCAGGGATATGCAAGTAAGCTGCATTACAATCCCAATGTAGTCAAGACAGAGACATTTTTTGAGAGTTCAGGAACTGTGAATGGAAACACAGAAATGCTATCAAGTGAGACATTGGTTAATGAGATGAAGCCCAAAATATTGCCGTTTCTTCATGTTCTGAGCAAAGATGGCAGCACTGCCCTTCAGTGGCCCACAGAGCTTCTTTTGTTTACAAAAACTGCACCCTGTATTTCCTATGGCTGTAATCCATTATATTTTGACTTTCGACTTTCTCTAAACCGTAGAGATCGTAAAGAGCATGAAACAAACACAGAAAGCTGTAGTGAGCCCCCTACAAATATGAATGCAGATGAAAATGAAACCTCAGGTTTAACAGAAGACAAGCAAATGTCAACGGAACAAGGTAATCAGCCACTGAAACCAAAGATGAAAGGTTCCAAAACCCAGAACAAGGCCCAGCAAAAAGCTGATTCAGACACAGAGAAGGAAATAAATGGAAGCGGTCAAAAGTACATTTCACATTATTCGAATGAAAACATACCCAAAGTGCCTGCTTTCCTTGATGTCTCACAAAAGGATTATACAAGAGAAAGAAGTCTCCATGCCAGAACACCTAGGAGATCTTTAAAGCACCATTTGCATAGCTGTGAAAGAAGAACACGCAGTGGTGGAAATGAAAGCATTTCCTTTTTGCCTTGTGTGTCTAGGACTAAAAAGCATAAAACTGCAAAATGTAATTTAAGTTATTCTGAAGAAATGCATGAAAACCAAAACAACTGCAAATCCATTCAAAACTGGCCTGGATGCAGCAGTGATGTAAGTGACAGTGGGAAAGATTCTACTGGAAGTTTCCTTAGTTATAAATCAAGTTCTCAAAGCAGGTATTCAGAAAATGAAGGGTGTGGAGGTTATACAAGATACTGGAGATTCTCATCCTCCCAAAAGTCATCCTCTGACAGACATTCTAGCTATTCTGACACTTCCATTAGCAGTACAATTAGCTATGTAAGTAGCTCCTCTAGTCACAGATCAAGTGATCACAGTAGAAGTGACTTGCTCTTTTGTTGTAAAAGAAAAAACAAGACAGTTGAAAGGCACAAATATAAACACAGAAAGCACAACTGTATTTCCTCTTCCGATGATGCAGATGAGGATTATCTTTTCTACAGTAAAAGTCAAAGAACTAGAAACTGTACACAGAGGGATACAATTAAATATCAAAGACGTTCAAGACGTACAGGTTTACACCATAGAGACAGATCAAAGCAAAGCAGAAATACACACCGACATTCTGGCATAAAATACAGCAGAAACAGAAGATACCACAGCTCCAAAAGTTCTTCCACCAGACATTCAAGAAGCAGTGGAACATCATCTAGTTGCAGAAGATCAATAATCAGTAGTTCAGGATCCTTCTCAAAAGAAACAGTATATTATTTGAACAAAAGCAAGGAAGAGACAGAAGGCTGTTACAGAACCAAACCAGGAAAAACAGAATCTACACATTTTGATTCGCAGAATGTAAATTGTCAGTCAAAAAAATTTCATGCTGGCTCTTCCGAAAACTCAGCAAAAGACACAGTGGGAGAGAGAACGTCATTGACAGCCAGGCTACTTTTAGAAAGAGTTCAATCCAAGAAAAGCCAAGAACAAGCACATGGTTCAGAGGAATTTTCAAACAATTGTGGGATGGAATTGGAGGATCACTCACAAAGTTACTTTGCTAGTAAATTTCCATCATCAGTAGGTGACATAGGTAACATTGCTATGTCTGAAAAAGCCCTAGATATAAGTAAAAATGTTTTAAGGAATGATGAAACCAGTTCATTAGAAAGCAGTGCAAAGAAAGACAATTTTGAAGCTTCACAGACAAATAATGTTACTCGTACAACAGGCACTAATTATGATAATTGTCTGTTTAAAGACATAATTCAAATAGGAATAGGCTATCAGGCTCCCGGCATAAAAAGGAACACAGCAATAAAGGAACAATCAAATCTCTTAATTAGTGAAGTACAACCCTTTCTACAAAGCTGTGACCCAGTACCAAATGATTTCCCTGGTGCTTTTTCTTCCAATAGATATTCTGTTGTTAATTCAGCAGAGACCAAAGAAGTACATGATGTAAGCATGAACTTGCATCGAGTGGAAGGAAATGTAAACACTTATTGTGACAGTGCTATGCATAAGTGTGATGAAACAGAAAATGAGCTAGAAATGTACAGGAAATCCATCTCCCCTCCTTTAACTCAACAGCCTATCACATTTTCACCTGATGAAATTGACAAGTACAGGTTACTTCAGCTGCAAGCCCAGCAGCATATGCAGAAACAACTCCTGGCAAAGCACCTTAAAGTTTTGCCTGCCACAGGACCGTCTGCCTTCTCTGCAACACCAGCAGTTCATTCTGTTCCCAGTCAGCATCATGCTTCTGTCACCACAATCCACCATACTCTTCTGCAACGCTTTGCGGTTTCCACTTCTGTACATCCTCATAGCAGCCATCTTTCCTTGAGGAACATGCACCCACTCTCTGAATCATATTTCACTCCCATTTCACTTTCCCAATTAGCTCCAACCATAATTCCTTCCCACCCTAGTCTACTGACAGGACGCCCACTGCATTTGGTCTCCACCGCACCCATCCACCCTTCCTATCTGACCCTCTCATCATTGCCACATACTGCATTTATCCCTACTTTATTCACTCCACACCTGAATGCAGCTGCAGCTGCTGCCCTACATCTGAATCCTTTAATTCATCCATTGTTCCAAGGGCAAGATCTTCACCACCATTCGTGCTCTAGCTAGACCCAGCAGTTACCTGGACTAAGAGACATTTTCAAGGTTTATAATTATTTAAATTAGCAAAACTAT
Organism: Macrochelys suwanniensis; assembly: GCA_033296515.1. Classification (NCBI taxonomy): domain Eukaryota; kingdom Metazoa; phylum Chordata; order Testudines; family Chelydridae; genus Macrochelys; species Macrochelys suwanniensis. Next base: position 42,542,419 of record CM065776.1, read on the forward strand.
TACTCCTTTGCTCCAAAAAGAAATTTGAAGAAAAACTGGTATTTCATAATCAGTCACACATCTGGAGGGAAGTGGTAGGAGCACATCAGCAATATTTAAAAGTCAAGGTTATGGCTGACAGAATATGAATGTTGATTTAGTTTTCACACCACCAAGGGCTTGTCTTCACTACTGGGGTAAGTTGATCTAAGTTACACTACTCCAGCTAAGTTATTCACGTATAATGTAGCTGGAGTCAACATTGCTTAGATCGACTTACCCCGGTGTCTTCACTGCGTTGCATCGATGGGGGATGCTCTCTGGTCAACTTCCCTTACTTTTCTCGGAGAGCTGCAGTACTGGAGTTGACTGGAGAGTGCTCTGCTGTCGATTTAGCGGGTCTTCACTAGACCCGCTAAATCGATCCCTGCTGCATTGATTGCAGCAGCATCAATCTCCCCGTAATGTAGACAAGCACCAAATGAAAGCTAAAACTAGAAGGACGCAGTAATGCTAACTTAGTTCTGCAGAGGGTAATTCACTTTGGAATATTGGCAGAACTCAGTAGCTCTAAGTCTCAATGGGGCTGGAGCTGGCCTTGAAATGTGGGGAACTTTACCTGATACCCTGATGCTTTGTTTTCTCCACTGCCAAGCAGAGCTCTGGAGAATCTTGCCCAAAGAATCTATATATACTTTTCTCAAAAAAATTTGTACCCCTTCTCAGAAAATGTTTGCTGGAAATTATAATCTTGGATTGGTCTCTGATAGATACAACATCAACATGGTTACCTTTTGCAAATAATTCTCTGTATGTGGTCTTTGGTTAGGGAACCAGAATTTCACCAGAAGGGCCAAATTCTACCTCTGTCCTATGCATCCCCACTGAAGCTAATAGTGATGCATAGGTATAATGCAGAGCAGAATTGACAACTATAGTGGAAAACTCTCAGCGGTGTGAAATAAAACTAGACTGAAAAAAACAATTGGTAAACAATGAACATGCAATGAAGTTCCTAACATAATTTAGAAAATTCTCAAAGTACAACTTAAGGCTGTGATTCAGCAAGGCACTGAACCATGTGCCCAACATTCAAACACATTAGTAATTTTATTGACATCAGTGGGAGTACTCATATACCTAAAGTTAGCTATGTGCTTCAACGGAGCCTCAACTGATTATATTTTATGGTGGTCTAATACTCAACACTGGATACTCTGTATGAAATGAAGTTCTTGATTGCAGTTAGAGTACAACTATGCCTGTCAATATCACTGGCCAACAAAACAGCTGACAGATTATACCTGTTAATTTGGATAAAAAGATAATGAATTTGAAAGGATTTAGTGCACAGTTGATAATCTACACACCTAGAATTATTTCCCAATACATATAATAGCAAACTTTGGGGGAATTTTATTTCATGATATTCGGTTAGCTATAGAAAGAGAGGAAAGTAGCTGTGGTTCGAATATAGCAAGTTTTTAAAGCAAAATCTATAGCTGAATTTTTTAACTTGGTTTTAATCAACCCGGAATGAAAATAATCCAGTCATAATCAAGTAAAACTGAAGCTTCAGATGAATTCTCCAGAGTGGCCTAGTGTTCTTAGACCATAACATTCAAGTGTGGCCACTATTTTTAGATGCTCAACTTGACCCAACTAATGCTTGATATTCAGAGATGTTGAGAGCCAGCTGCCAGGGAGCTGATCCCCTCTGAAAACCTGGCTTTAGTGACTTTGATTGGGCGCCCAAAATTAGTAGACATATTTGAAACGTTTGGATTAATTCTATAGCTACCACAGTTTGGTGGGCATTTTACAGCCTAGTAAAACAAGTTCCCTGCCCCAAAGAGATTACAATTTAAGGGGCCAATCCAGCATCCATTAAAATCAATGCAAATGATTCCATTCTTTCAGAGTTAGTTTTGAATTTATTTAGACAACACACTGACAAAAGGAGGGGAGGAAGGGGAGAAATGACAGTCTGAGTGACTCAGTGGGGGGAGTGGCTCAACAATTGTTTTGTTTAATTTTTAAAATTTCATAATCTCCAAAAAAAGGGAGGTAGATGGGCTATTGGTTATAAAACTCCTGTAAGAATGGTAGTTATAGAGTGACTTAGGGATGACATGTCAAACTGGGTCTAGGAAGAGCTCACGGCATATGGATTATCAGGGAAGGACAGTGGGCAGCTATTAAAAAGACAAGCATTTTAAGTGACCACATCCAGTGATATCTGAGATACCACATTCATTTACTATACAATCACTAAACTGGAAATTAGTGTGATATCTCAGATGTCACTGTGGTTACTATTGGCAAATGTTGACATTTTAGGCCCTGATCCAGCTAAGCACTTAAAATGATACCCATTTCAACCAGAACATACTTTTTTTTGAAAAGCAGACAAGGTATAAAAACACCTCACCACCAATAATAATCAGTGATATATAAGGGTTTTAAACATAGATTAAGCTTATTAAAGAAGATGCAGAAGTTAACATGTCTATCAGCCTTCCCCTCCCCCTCACCATGTAAGTATAAACACATATTAGCAGGCTTTTAATAATTCTTAATTCTCAGTATCTATTTCAACTTTGTTTGACAATTAAAAAGGAGGAGAACTAGATTATGGATTCTTCAGGAATGCAATACCTTTCAAGCCACTTAAAATGACCTGGGCTAAACTTTACAAATATATGTCGTGAGGAGGCGACACGTAGGGGGGAGGGCACGAGGTGTCATGAGACTCCCAGATTTGCTGTGTGGCTTGTACTGAGCATGCTCACACAGACTGAGCATGCTCAGTAACCATGCCGAAGCTGGCTGCCCTCACTTCCCCCCTCTCCATATCAGCAGACATGGGTTGTCTCTGCCTGAGGTTCACGAGCAGATGTGTGCATGTGTAGTTACCACAGTTGCATGCATATGTTGAGCAATTGTACCTGCAAATGGATAAATGCCTAAATACCCAACTGTGCATGCAACTGCAGTAACTGTTTGCACAAAGATATATGTGCAAATGCACATACATTTTTACATATGAACCTCAAGGTCTTACTTCAAAGACAGATGTACATGCTTATCTCTGCACACTTGAGTACTCCTACTGACTTCAATGGGACTGTTCACTTCTGTAAAGTTAAGCATATATGCATAAATCTTTTCAGGATCAGCTTCTTCACTTTTTAATGGCAACAATACTAATTAAGAAATATTTATGATAGCAAAAAAATAAACCAAACAAAAAAGGTAGTCCACATAGTATCAGATTGCTTATAAAAATCTCAAAAATTAGTTATACACATCACCTGTTTATATAAAGTAAATTAAATAATTGAGAACAGAATCAAATTAAGAAAAAAATCAAGAAAAAATCATTGCTTCAGATAAATATGGTAGATCTTGTGAAACTAATATCCAAAACCCCAAATGAAAACAATAAAACTTAGTAAGTAGAACTGTGAAAAACAGAAGTAAAGCTATTGATGGGGATAGCAGAGATAAAAAGGAACAGAAACAGAATGAAAGCAAAATAGTCACTATGTGCTGCATTTAAAGGGAGGCTAAAATTGATTGCTTGGTGCATTTAGGTGGATTTTCTTGAAAATGTTTGTTAAATATGACTTATTTGCTGAATTTATTCCCACACTTTGGTTTTCAGTATGTTATTTTTAAAAACATATATACCTTGTTAATACCAGCATTCTTAGGTCTGATGTGTGCAGCAAAGCTCCGGTACCAATTTTATTCAGAATTATTTTAAAGAAAGTTACGATATGTAGGTGGTGTTGGGATGTTATCGTATGGGAAAGTGTGGTATCTGCACTCAAAGTCAATACAAATTTTAGCATAATTATATATTCTTTGGCCCTTGATCAAAGAGATATGTGTCATCCATACTGTACAATAAACATCAATTCCAATAACAAAACTGAGCCCCCTAATCCACAATGATGAAATGTCTATTTTTTTTGTAACTGAGGCATTTCTGTAAAATACCTAACATGTACATTTGTTATGCAGTTTTGCATAAACATGCCATTTGACCTGATTGATTTTAAAAGTGTTTAGTTTATATTAAAACTGAATAATACTCTGACTAGTATAATATGTAAACTAGTAATTTTGTTTTGTATTCTCTGTATAAAGTGTTTTATATTATACAGTAGCTAAGTGAATTGCACTATTGTACATGCAATGCAGCTTTTTTTTTTTTTTTTTTTTTTTTAGTTTAATCAATGAATTCCTGGGAATGTAGTTTAATGCAATAATATTTTTTTTTCAATAAAAAGGCTTAATGGTATAAAAAGTGTCAGTCATGTATTTTTAATGTAAAGCATAAGGCAGCAACAAAGTAAAATGCAGAACTATGTGAACATATTCTGTATTTTAATCTGTAGAACTGAAATATGTTTAATTTATCCCTGTAGCTACAATGCTGACATTTCTTAAAATGTTTCTTAAAGATTTTAGTATGTGTTACAAAAGTGGGTTGTTTAAATGGAACTGGAAATAAATATTCCTTAAAAAAGTATTCTACTGATGTGTTCTTTGCAAATACTTTTAATGGAGCAATGACCCTTGGGGATTTGTTTGCACACTAATTAGGGGTTTTTTTAGAATTATTCTGGTAACCCATTTGTCAGATTTGCCAATACCTTTGTGCTTTGACCCAGGCCATCCTTAATGCATGCAAATAGCTCCTCATAAAAATCTATAAGGCCACTACATTATTCTCCTTCAAGTCTCCCTAAAACGTGCCTCCTTTGAGATGCCTACCGTGGTTAGGCCAGCTGTTATTCTGTGACTGCTGCTTATTACACTAATCACAAGTGTCTCATTTTTGCCTTGTGCTTCCCAAAACTGTTTATTGTATCCACTTGTTGTGTCTCATCTTATGCTTTGATGCATGGCCTCCCTTTTTGTTAGATGTTTGTACAATGCCTAGCACAATGGTTGGAGCCTTTTAGCACTATCACAGTACAAAATAACGATAATAATTCTCTGTAATATGTTTCAGCACATCATTTTCCAAGTTGTCTGTAAAGGACTGGATTTTGGTAGCTCCATACATAGTCCACAAAATAGAGAAAAGTTTACTGTACCACACCATTGAATGGAATGGATTGAATTCTGCCCTGGGTGTGTATACATGGCTGCAGGCTATAGCCTATGAGATCTGTCTATACATTTCAGAAGAACTGGCCCAAATGAATTCCTTATGTCACTCCTTTGGCTTAATTGTCTCATCAGGGATGTATTTAGCTCAATATGTTCAAGAAAAACTTTAAATCAGAGTATGAACATTTTTGCATTTTTTTTTCCTTTTTTCCATTGAAATTTGATATTTTAACAAAAAAATTAATTGAAAAATCAAAAATCAGAAATTTTTGACCAGATCCACTAAAAATATGCAGTCCCTGAATGATATAACTGGCTTGAAATGGAAACGCTGTTTATGTATTATTATTTATATTACAAGAGAGGCTTTCAACTGAGGTCAGGGCTCATTGAGTAGGTGTTATCCAAACACAGTACCTAATACATACATGGAAATGAGGTCGTACGTTGCTTCTTACTCTTGGAAGAACTCACTGGTGTTCATCAACGGAGCCTGAATATGCTAATTCAAATAAGCAGAAGAGGACACCGCTTACTGCAATTCTTCAGCAAGTAGGCATGGTTTATTTCAGAGAACTGGCACATTAAACATATGCAATAAACACTGTCCATCTGCCAAACCTGAATCCAGGATCTGTTTCAATTTTCACTCCTAGCTTAAGCCTAAAATAGATCCAAACATTCTTCTCAGTTCATCTATAGCATCATTTAGAAACAATTCTGCTTCTGTTCATACCAGATCTTTGTTTACTGAAAGGACACTGAGTTTGTCATGAAAAAGAAGTCATACAGATGCGTAATGGCAATTGTTGACAAAATCTCCAGAACTGTGATTTTTCCCAACAATTTTGGCCCCTTCCTGCAGCTCCCTGTCTCACAATGCTTCCCTTTCTCTGGCAAGTATCTCTTCAAGCTACTGATGGAAGAGACAGGATACCGTCCTACCTTATTGCACACAGGGGATACGTGGGAACTGGCAAAGCCTTTCCAAGCTAGCTGGAAATTATTTTTCTGGTCAATAGAGTGATTACAGGGGTGGGGGAGAAGTGTAAGAACAGCTGAGATAATTAAAGTCCTATATGCAATAGCAACAAGAATTGCTTCCAAATAGGTTTTTCATAGTTTGCCATCAGGCACCAAACTGCTCCCTAGGGCCCTGATTCAGTAAAACATCCTCATTCAGCAAAGCACTTGAACACATGCATAACTTTAATCACATGCTTCGGATCCATTGCTTTTAATGTGCATAAGTGTTTTGAGGAATGAGGATGGATTTTGGAACATAATTCAATGCTTTGCTGAATCAGGGTGTCGGAAGCCCAGCCAAAGTCCACTGAAGTCAGTGGAAAGACTCCTGTTGACTTCAGTTAGCACTGGATTGGGCTCTGGAAGAGCTCCATTGTACTTGTTTAGAAAAGACCTAGCACTTTGTCAGTACTTTTCATTATACCTTCTGATTCAGATGTTTCTTTCTTTGAAAAAAAAACAAAAACGAATTGCAGCAATTAGAGACAGAAATAAACCTCCTGACAGCACTAATGGCCCTTTATTTTCAGTGTCTGTTACTGTTAACAATAGCCAAACTATTTTCTGAATAGGTTTAGAAGGGCTCCTAAATGAGACATCTTAGAAGAATACTCAGCCCAAAGTAATGTTTAATGACCTTACCTATAAATCCCTCGAATCAGAGATCAAGATGAAAAGGTTGACAGACTCTTAACTAGCAATGCAAGCAGCCCCTGCTCTGTTTGCAAACAGAAAACTATATCACACATAAAAATCAATACTTCATTCCTATGAGCCACTAAATTTTTCAGAGAAAATAAATCTAGCACTTGCAAGCCAATATATTAAATGTACTTATCAATTCTGCATATAAACCAGTTCTGTATGTACTAACCACTATATGCAAATCAGTATGATTTATAAATAAATCATTGTTAATTGAACAAACCAATAAGTTTCCAAATACCTACCAATCTTCCATCCACATATAAAACAATGTGCTTTATCCTATAGCTGGTCAAATAGAGTAAAACGTACACATATGCTATTAATTATTTGCAAATCATTCATGAGACAACTGATTTCTATAAACCCCTATGGAAAAAAGAAATCTCCAGAATGTAATGAAAATAGAGAACATCTACAGTTTGTTTGTTTTTTAGACCACCCTTTAGAATTCAATAGAAAATTAGATCCCTGGCATAGTATTCTATAGGATTGTACCAAAAAGGAAAAAAATATGTCCTATCTGGGAGGTCTAAAAGGTTAGGAATACTCACTATTGTGCCTTGTTGACCCCCCAGAGTAAATCACATAGGACTCAGGATGCTCAGATAATGGTTTAGGCTGTATTTACACATCTGATTGAACCGGTTATATAATCTACCTCCAGCCTACAGAGCTCAAAGTGAAAGTGAAAGCAAAATAATACAGTCTTTGTAGATTGTAAACTCCACAGAGCTGGGCTCTTGGCTACTTAGATCTCAGTGAAGCAGAGATTCTAAATGTACGGTAAAATAAGCAATAAAACAAAAGAACAGCATCCTGTCTGTTCTCTTGAAACATGGAAATCTCCTTTACTGGTTGCTAGACTGAACCCTCAGCTACTGTTAGGGGAACATTACCTAACTTTATACAGAAATATCAACTTGGACAATTTAAAAGAATGTGCTTTGCTGGAAACCCATAATAACAATATCCTTCCATCCTTGTATGTGTTAGCTTCTTGTGAAGTGTTCAGAACACTTTTAGCATCTATTGCAGATGGGCAGCACCTCTGAAATTTGGACTAAACTTTTGTAGGTGCCTAACTTTAGATACCCACGTTTGTAAATTTTGACCTTAAAATTGTTTTTACAAACACAAAAGCTTAAATTGTACATAATTCCCAGGTCATCTTCTGGGGAAATGTTTCTACTCACCATTGTCACATGGATTTTTTAAACCCTACCCATATAAAAAAAAACCCACAAGTCCTGAAATATAAGGGAAGATTTGCAGACCTCTTTTGTATACGTCTCCATTTCTGAGAAATTTAGTATGGCTGCCCATAAAAAAGACTGACATAATTAAAAGAGTTGATCCCTGGTCTACTTTTTAGTTTACCAGTAATTTTTTTAGAAGAGCCATGTGACTTACAATCCGTAATGCTTTTATTAATACCATCTGTAATTAAAGAACTGGGGATATTTATTCTACTGTGTCCTACCCTACCTAGATATTAGAAGTTTAATCCTTTCTATGAGCTTCCCTCCTGTGAGTATAATATAAATATAAAAATAGAATTCCTTAATGCAATTATTTTTTTTTTCAAATGTAGAATTATTTTTCTTAACTAATTTGTGGGATAATTATTTCTCATATGACTTTCACTGGAAATGATGAAGGCTGGAGTGAAAAACAATAATGAATCTTATTGTGGGTTTATGATCAGTGCTTGCAAGTTGGAGAAAACAATTTTGCCTTTTAACTTAAACCTGCCAGATCCACCAACTTTTTTAAAAAAAATAAAATAATAAGGGGTAGAGAGAGACTGAAATGCCAAGAGTGGGTAGGGGGACCTGACTGCAAAAAAGCAGCGTGAAGAAATGGAGTAAAGAAAGACTGGAGGCTATTTACAAATGATTAAACTAGTATAGGGGTGTGTGCAAATGTCTGAGGAACATGTGAGATTGACCACCCTTCACCTTTAAGGAGGTGGGTATTTGGCTGGCTGGCTGAATGAAGGGAACTGTGCTTTATGGCTGGGGGGTGGAGGGGAAGATGAAAACTGCTGCAAAAGGGGTCAGCGTGGTTGCTGACTCATCCTCTAGGAATGCACAGTTTAAAAGGGGGCAGCCCTGTGCCTGAAGCCTATCTTTTACACAGAGCAGGCTGAACCAGGACCCATCCTCCCTCCCCTTTAGGTGATAAAATACCAGGTTGGTCAAGACCTGCTGTGGGCATTACGCTAGCCGCCCCTTTTTTTTAGGGTGGCTGGGAAAGAATTTTTCCCTTACCACCATGTTGGCTTGGGTGCAGTTGGGGTTTTTTTTTGCCTTCCCCACAGCAGGTTCAGGAAGGGCTTTGTTCATGGATGGCATGAAGGGAGATAAATGATGAGTTGCGACATATAGCCTAAGTGTGAGGTGGATGTCCAGTGCGGGTACTCCACAGGAAAGGTATACAGTGACCAGATAAATGGCTTGGAAAAGGACTTTAAAAGAGGTGTTTGTTAAAGGAATGAATGGGGGGTGGTTGGGGACTCCTATGATTGGTACAGCAGGGAGCCAACCCCCCATTCTTATAGCCCACCTTAAACCTTCTACGAAGGGGGGTGGATGGCAAGGTCCCGGCAACGGATTTTCTGGAGGGACCTGTATGGGAAAAGAGGGGGAGGTGATGGAAGCCCCCAGGTATGGTAAGGTCCCAACAATGGATTTGCTGGAGGGACTTGAATGGAAAAGAGTGGGAGCTGAGTAAAGCCCCCGGGGTAATTACGGAATGAACATGGGATTACCTGCACAGTATATTTTAAATGCCGGGTAGTCGCAGACATCTAATAATAAAGTTGCGGCCTAATTAAACCCATGTCAAATGTCTCCTGTCCTTCTTTCGGTATAGCCAGACAATTGTGATAACTGATGAAAGAGGTGCAGTGATTCCTGAGAGAGGTGGGGAAGGGGTTCAGAGAACATGGAGGAAAGATTAAGGATGGGTAAAACTAGGGATGGGTTTGGGAGTTCAGTTCAAACCCCATCTGAACTATTCCAACCATTAGTGTTTATAAAATTGGGCTGGAAATTTCTAAGTAGGCTTTTTGCAAGACTTATGGTTCTTCCTGATAATAGAAGACTGTCAATATTGCAAAATCAGTCACTCTGATTATGGGTTTTTTTTTAAATCGAGACTAAGCCAGAACCGGAGACATACAAGAACAGGGAATAATGTAAAATAATGAAATGTTGTGCATGGAAATCCACCACAGCAGCATTTAACTTCAAAAAGAGGAACAACACAAAAACGTTAAACAGAAATTAAAAGGAATAGTCACAAGAGTGAAATGCCTGCAAGCTGCATGGAAACATTTAAAAAAACACCATAAGAGACGCTCCCCACAAAAAAAAAACAGTAATAGGACCAAAAAACTGCCCCCATGACTAAACAGACTAAAAGAGGCAGATAGAAACAAAAAGACATCTTTTAAAATTTGGAAGTTATATCCTACTGGGGAAAATAGAAAGGAAGATAAACTCTGGCAATTCAAGTATAAAAGTATAATTAGGCAGGCCAAAAAAGAATTTGAAGAGCAACTAGCAAAAGACATAAAAACTAACAGCATTTTTTTAAGTATATCAGAAGCAGGAAGCCTGCCAAACAGTCAGTGAGGCCACTGGACAATTGAAGCGCTAAAGGAGCTCTCAAGGGAGACAAGACCATTGCGGAGATGCTAAATGAATTATTTGCATTGGTCTTCACTGCAGAAGATTTAAGGGGGATTCACACACCTGAGCCATTCTTTGTAGGTGACAAATCTAAGGAACTGTCCCAGACTGCCAATAAGAAGAGGTTTTGTAACAAATCAGTAAATTAAACAGCAGTAAATCACCAGGACCAGATGACATTCACATAACAGATCTATTAGCATTCTTTAAGGGTGTCAGCAAGCATGTGGACAAGAGTGATCCAGTTGATAGAGTGTACTTGGACTTTCAGCAAGCCTTTGACAAAGTCCCTCACCAAAGGCTCTTGAGCAAAATAGGCAGTCATGGATCAGAGGGAAGATCCTCTCATGGATCAGAAATTGCTTAAAAGTCATGAAACAAAGAGTAGGAATAAATGGTCAGTTTTCAGAATGGAGAGAGGTAAATAGCAGGGTCCACCAGGGGTCTGTTCTTGGACCAGTGCTGTACAACATATTCATCGATGATCTGGAAAAAGGGTAAACAGTGTGATGGGAAAGTTTGCAGATAATACAAAATTTCTCAATATAGTTAAGTTCAAAGCAGACTGTAAAGAGTTACACAGAGATCTCATAAAACTGGGTGACTGGGCATCAAAATGGCAGATGAAATTCAATGCTTAGAAGTACAAAGTAATGTGCATTGGAAAACAGAATCCTAACTATAACATACAAAATGATGGGGTATAATTTAGCTGTTACCACTCGAGAAAGAGATCTTGGCTTCACTGTGAATAATTCTCTGAAAACATCTGCTCAATGTGCAGTGGCAGTCTAAAAAAGCTAACAGAAGATTAGGAACCCTTAGAAAAGTGATAATAAGACAGAAAATATTATTATGCCACCCTGTATATCCATAGTATGCCTACACCTTGAATACTGCCTGCAGTTCTGGTTGCCTCATATCAGAAAAGATATATTAGAATTGGAAAAAGTACAGATAAAGGAAACAAAAATGATTAGAGGGGTGGAACAGCTTCCATATGAGAAAAGATTAAAAACACTGGGAATGTTAAGCTTAGAAAAGAGACAATAAAGCAGGGAATACGATAGTGGTCTCTAAAATCATGAATGATGTGGAGAAAGTGAATAAGGAAGCGTTATTTACCCCTTCACAAAACACAAGAACCAGGGGTCACCCAACATAAGGAAGTACGTCTTCACACAATGCACAATCAACCTGTGGGGGTATGCTAGGGGATATTGTGATGGCCAAAAATATAACTGGGTTCAAAAAACAATTGGCTAAGTTCCTGGAGGATAGGTCCATCAATGATTATTAGCCAAGATGGTCAGGGACACAATCCCATACTCTGGTGTTCCTAATCTTTTGACTGCCAGAAGCTGGGTTTGGACAACAGGGTCCCTGGATAATGCCCTGTTCTGTTTATTTCCTCTGAAGCATCAGGCACTGGCCATTGTCAGAAGACAGGATATGGGCTAGATGAACCATTGATCTATCCACTATGGCCATTTTTATGTTCTTATGGAATATTGCCTACATATTTGATTAGACTACTGAGTGCAGGTTAGGGTCTGATCTTACTCTACCTGAAATAATTTACTTATTACTACATCAGAGAAATCTGAGTCAACAGGGTTTCAGCTGATTTTTAGCACATATAGGTGACAGATGGCAGTCAGCTTTTGATCTAGTCAAGGTTAGTTCATCTGGATTCAAGAACAGGAAAAAATGTTTATGGCAGCTGTAATTCAAATATAATCTTAAGAAACTTCTAGGAGGTTTGGATAAATTATGGTGTCATTTATGAATGATAAACTACATAGAAAATAAAAGTTTAATAACAGGGATTCTAACATTAAAACTATGAGGAGAAGCCCAGTGACCAAATGCTTCTATAACATAGGAACATTTCAATCTGCTTAAGATTTCTACTGTGGAGGACTATTGTTGGTTAAACTATGAAAAACTACCAGTGATAATTCAGAAGAGTAATTTTACTCAGATTTGCTGCTCCACTCAACATACTGGGGCCCAAAGAGGCTTTGCTGTAGTTACTTTCAAAATAGATGCTTTTTTCAGAAACTCCTATGCCTGTTCTTCACCCCTGGTCTCCCATTGGCCTCCACCGTAGAACCTTTATAAGAGGTTCTTGGGGGTCGAATGATAGTCGGCAACAATGTTGCTCCTGCCCCAAATAAATAGTCCTTTGCCATAGCACTGAACTCTGTTTGTTTGTTTTTTAATTTGTGGAGGGCAAGTCAGCAGATTTTTCCATAGCTGGGCATTTTGGGATAGCTGGGCAGCAACCAGCAGGACAATATGTCTGTTGTTTATTTTCAGAGCATGGAAAGGATGTTCCATACTGGTTCTTGAACCAGAGGCTTACAGAAAGACAATGAGGATTACACCACTGAGCAGCAATAGACAGTCTCATAGCTATTAAAAGAAAATGCAGGAAAGAATCATTTTTTTTACCACAAAGATTATTATCAATACCAAAGAGGGAAATAGTATAACAATACTGAGCTGATGGTAGGACAACACTCCAATCATACCTTGGCTGTATTTTGGCCATTTTCCAAAAAGAACATGTATGTTTGAAAAAAACGTGGTGGATTTAAAACCAAAAGTGTCACTTTAATTTTAAAAATTTAGTTTCAAACTTCTTATTGCAGCTGAGCAGAGCACATATATATTAATGTTAACCTGAAAAATCCTTTTAGCGTTGTATAATATATAAACACTTTAATCACATTGTAAAACTTCTAATCCCCATATAACACAAATCCTCTCTCTCTGTTATCATGATGGTGTGGCTGTGCAATCACTGTAAAATGAATGTAGGGAATCACCAAGCACTTTTACCCAGCTGCTAATTCAATAACTATTTGGATTAAATGTATTGTGCTCTTTTCTTTCTAAAGGTTATTCTTCTGGGGTTGGAAACAGAAAATATGCTCAGCAGATTGTTACTAGGGGTACATTTTCAATGCTGAACTATAAGTTTTAGCCACATGATTCCAATTAAAGTCAACAGAATTCAAGAGTATGTACATCTTATGTTTAAAATATATGGGTTAATATGTACCATCACTGTTTTTAAAGCTCTCTGAGGGATCTTGCAGGAAGGTAGCATTAAAGGCTTCTAACAGATACACACATCCCCCAACTCATTCCCTAGGAAAGTTTCTTTTGGCAGCCTGGAAAATTAAAAGCATTCCATAAAGCCCAATATGGAAGTTTCTGACAGTCTGTAATCTCATAGCTTTTATGTATTCAATCATTGCCTATTGGCAAAACTTAATTACACTTTTTCTTAAAATATCTTCTGTATTCTAGAACTGAGAGTATTTTATTGTGTGTCACTTCCATTACAAGATTTACAGATCTAGTAATTTCTGAGAGTACAATTTAAGTAATCAGTACAGAGTCCCCCTCAGTAATCACTTTCAGCCAAATCCTGGTCTGACAATGTGGTGTGTGGTTATAAGAGGCATACTACTCCATTATTGCCATGTTATGATAACTGTGGACCAAACCCAAATGATCCTAAGTATGGTTGATTCTAATGCAGACAAAGGAATGGATTTACAGAGCTACTTGACTTATTGCAATGCTTGGGCTGCCAAAAAGTCTCTCTTGCTGTGTAGTGTGTGGATGAACAGTTCATTGGATTTATTCAGCATGTGCCTATGCAACCAGTGTGCTATCTGTGTTGTGTCTGAATCATTAATCATTTTGACTCAGACCTGATCTTATTGAAATCAAAATTGAAATCAGTGGAGCTACACTGATCCATACCAGCTGAAGATCTGGTCCATTAACTATACTAGTCATCTTCAGGAGCAGAAGAGGAGACCAGCTATAGAGAGGTAGTACAGATTAGGACTGCAACTGGTCGGGAATTTTCTGAGGAAACAGTTTCATCAGAAAATGTCAATTCATTGAAGCTTAAACATTTGGTAGAGATATACTGGGTTTCCTAACAGGGACCAGGGCTCTGAGAGAGCCCCATCTTGAACCAGGGTTCCCATGATATCCAGGGCTGCCAGGCTAACAGGGGGCTGCCAGGCTCCCAGGGGCAGAGGCCACAGGTGTGGCCAACTTTCAGGCAGCCCGGGGGCCAGCTGGCTTGGAAGCATTAGGGTTGCTGCTCCAGGGCAGTCCACATGGTGTGGCTGCTTCCCAGCTGCATATCTTGGAAGCCCTACCAGCTGTGAGTGAGATTGACATGATTTTTGTCAGTTTCATCCCTGATATTCAGTGTTGAGCAGCAGTAAGACTAACAAGAATTATGTCAATTTCACACAGCTTCTGCTGGACTCCAAGGGAACCTTTTTTCATTTTGCAAACACCCTGTGTCAGTATTACAGAACTGACATTTTTGTGGAATGTCTAGTTCACATGAAATTTGGAAAAAATGGTTTTGGTCCAAACTGTCCAAACCAAGATGGTGGTTAATCAACTTAATTGATTAGTCTATATATATCAAATACTCCTTGTTCTTTTTGTGGCTAAAGACTAACATGGCTACTACTCTGAAACCTGTCTACAGAATCTGTTTTTGATAAACTTTAGTAGTGTGAAAAGAAACTAAGAATGAGTGATGCACAAATGGGATGTTTCAAAAGGTTTCATCAAAGGAATACGTGTGAATATCTCTGGTGTGGGCCACCAAACAAAATCTATAGTAACAAGTGGAGCTAAAACAATAAGAACAGAAAAATAAAATGAGAGATCAAAGAATCTGGAATTTAACAATTCTTCTTAAAAATGAGTTGGAATTACAAAAGAAAATTATATTCTTCATGTCATGGACCTTCACTTACAGAATAAAACTAAAGCATCTGCTATAATCCCTCAGCAAGAGAAGTTGCTGAAAGTGACTTCCTTAAGTAGACCTCACATGAGGATGCATCATGATCTTCCCCAAACAGTCAATGCACAAGAAAGTTTGTTACAGGTATCTTAATTCACTCAGGACACTTCTTGCACTTAGTGGTCCACCTCTGTCACCTTTTTGCTAGACATCAGACTAGATAAAATTTAAAACCCACAAATACACAGGGGTGTGTGTATTGAACCTGCTTAGCGTTAACGTGAGCAGCTGTGACAATGAGGACATTCATTCAGACGGGGAAGATGGTGGTATAACCTTATGGGAGGGAAGTTTTAATATCTAGCTTGGGCTCCAAAGGAATTCCTCTGGTGGAGAATGTTTGTGAAATCCGGTCAGTCACCCTAAGGACTGTGCCCCATAGAGGGTGCCATGCTCCCTCCCCAGGTGGTCTTTCCACAGCTGAGACCTTGCAGCCTGGGTTCCATCATCTCAAAAATCTGCCCTGAAAAGTTCATTTAAAGAGTTTAATACCTCAAAGCTCTAAAGTCATCATTTCAATTATGACATCAGTGTTTTTAGAAAACCACCTAAACAAGCTCCAAAATAGCTGCTACTAAACTGACTGCAGCTAAAATAAAAAGAGCTAATTCCAAGATGGAGAGGCTTTTTTGTACGCAGTACAGAGCAGACCGGTGTGGAGCTCATTACTGATGTCTTAGAAGAATGGAACCAGTGGCCAAATGTGACAGTTCGCTACATTTGCCCTCAAAGTATCTACTGCCAAGCTGCTACAGAACTGTCTGAAGATTAAAATGTCTCAGGTAGCTCCCATCATACCCAAAACCTTAATTACAAAGTGCTCAGGGCACATATTACACTACATGTGCTAGCTAAATCACTCCAAATAAGCAAATAAACTGCTGCGGAATGGAAAGAGAAAGTACATGAGATTCATTTTATGTGAAATTGCCTTTTGCCAGCATTGTATGTTGCAGGCCTCAGAACCATGGATGACAGCCCAGGACCAGGCTTCCCAGCACTTTCCAATTCTACGTAATAAATCTAGGGAGGGAATATAGTAATATATTGAACTTATATCTAAACCCTTCCATCCAAGCTCTTTAAAGAATTTAATTTCACATCACTCCTGTAAAGAAGGTAAGTATTATTATTCCCAGGTTATGGATGCAGAATATAAGGCAGAGTGACATAAACAGGCTCATTTTAAAAGTTATGTGCATGCAGAAATGTGTGTGACAACGTGCATTTAATTTTCAAATGGTTAGTACCAGGCTAATCCCGTGTTTGTGTAATTATGCAGCTGGTGTACAATACTGTGATAATTGTGTGTGCAAATCAGGCACATGCACTTAATTATGAAATCAGATTTTAAGTGATGCCCCTTAGATCACACAGGAAAACTGTGGAAAAGCAAGGGACAGAACCTAGGCTTCCTAACTGTAAGGTTGTGTCTACGCTGGACCTGGAAGTGTAAAATCCAGCTCGAGGAGCCATAACCATGCTAGCTCTGATTGAGCTAGCATGCTAAGCACAGAGTGTAGCTGCAGTGGTTTAAGTGGTGGGAGGGTCTAGCTGCCCTAAGTATGAACCCATCATGGAATGAAAATGCTTACTCTGACATCACTGTTCTAGAGATGGACAAAAATTTTAGCCCAAACTTAATTTTAAAAAAAGATGCAGATTCAGCAACACCAAAATGTTCTGCAAATTCATGCTGGTTTTGCCGAATTGCTCATGTAAAAAATCCCCCCACAAAACACAAAATTCCAAAAGCGCTGCAACATTTCGCTTCAAAGTACTCAAAATGAAATGTTTCATTTTTGAGGGTCAAAACGACTTTTTCTTTCCAAATGTTCTTCAATTTTGTTTAAAAATTCACAAACGGCAAATACAATGTGCAAAATCCAAATGCAATGCTTCACTTGGGGTGGAACAAAATGTTTTGTTTGACTCAAAAACTGAAGCTTTTTTTACCTTTTCATTTGCTGAAAATGTCAAACAAATCCATTTCCAGGTCAACCTGAAACTAAGTGCTTGTTTAATTTTTCGGAACTGCCAGCAAACCGACAAAATCTCTAATTCACACAGCCACTAGCAGTCCACGCACTTCAGGAGGTAGGCGGAGGAGCGGGGACACGGCGCGATCAGGGGAGGAGGTGGAGGAGGAGGTGAGGTGGGGCAGGGAGGGGAGCTTGGCTGCCGGTGGGTGCAGAGCACCCACTAATTTTTCCCCAGGGGTGCTCCAGTGCCTATGGTAGTTGCTACACAGGATCCTTTTAACTACACAGGGTCTCTGACTTCTTAGCCTACACCCACTGGAGCTTGTGCTTTCCTGCTGAACAACCTTCCACTGATGAAATTCTCCAGTGACCTCTTTCATTCCCTGATGCAGGTTGTCATGATACAAAGATATACAGGTTTTTAGATCTATGTTTAAAAAATGTAAGACTACTGATTACTTTTGCATTGATCAGTGCAGATGGATGCTTGCATGAGTTCAGAGCTTGCTGCAGGACAGGGGCCTAGGTGGTGCACATATCACATGTGCCCACAGATATACACAAACATACAACTTTTTATCAGATTAACAATAGACTAGCCAATGCACGTGTGCTATGACAGAAATAGTATGTTTTATAGGTTGCCAGTGGAACAGAATGTTCAACCATCTCTTTTCTCTTTCATTTTCAGTCTCAAATACAGATTAATCATGCCCATCCTTATTATGACTGAGGGATTTAGTAGTGCGCCAGTAATCAGGTTGTTCTAAATTACGTGTTCTTTGGCATTTGTGCTTAAGAGGATGATACAGATGGAAAAAGGCACTTACTTAGTACTAATGCATGGAAAAATTATAAGGAGGCCTTGCTGTTCACTAGCATTAAACAAAATGTACTAGGCACTCTTGACTTACGAGTTTTGATTTAAAGGGGGGGAAACAATTTTACTGACTTCTATAGGTGATCATTCAGGTTTCTTTCTATGCAGAAAAACTCCAGTTGAGGCAACTTCTTAAAGTAGACTGAATATTGTTACTTTGATTCTGCAACAGAATGAAGAATTAAGTGACTGAATGCAAGATGCATGATATGTAAAACAGTAATGAACTTAGTGAATGTGTAGATTTGTGCAATTTTATGCAGAGCACATTGCCAAAAGACAAATTTAAATTGGCTATTCCTGGTTCAGGTGTTAATAGTAAAAAAAAATTAAGCTTTTTAAGTCCTCTTTTTCTACTGGCTACAGAATTGATTGCACACTGAAGAAGAGCAGAAAGAAACACAACAATAAAAACAAACAAAACTTTTTTACTGTCTTACTGAATTTTTTCAGGAGTATTTTTAAAAATCTTCAGATTTCAAATTAATAGGTAGAGAGAACATTTTAAAATACCTTCTTTACATAAGTTTCTTGTTATTTATTAACAGGCTAAAACTGTCTACTTAGATAGATAGATAGATAGATAGATAGACAGATAGATAGATAGATAGATAGATAGACAGACAGACATTTCTTTTTGAAATGTACCCCAAATATTTTCTTAGCTCCATTCCAACACTTTCTCATCTCTGGAGTTAGCAACAACAGATTCAGAATGGTGGATGACTGCCAGTTGCAAGCTGCAGTCCCTAATGCAGCTCTATCAAAGATAGCTGTTGGTCCTTGTCTACTGCTCCTGCAGAAAAGCTCATATTCAGGAGACTGAAGGAAGACTTGATGAACAATTGAGGAAGACAGTGTACTGATAGTAGCTATTTGAAGACTGGATGGAAAATCAGTGAAACAAAGACAAGAAAAAATGTGTGAGGACTCTGCAGATGAGAAATAGTAACAAGACTCCATGACTGCTCAAAGCTGCCTTCAGGCTAGAAAAGTGCCATCACAGTGTAGCAGTCCAAATTCTGTCTTAAATATTCAACTCTATTATTTATTTCCCTTCCTTGCTCTGAGTGCTCTTCTCCTCTACCTTCATATCCACCCTTCCCTTCCTGGGGTCTCTCCTACTGTACTTCTCCTCTTCATTTTGTTTTCTTCATCTCCCTCTCTTCCCCACCAAAATAGTAACCCTACCATGCAATACCACAGGCTGAACTCCTTCAGGGATTCCAAAGGGTGTGTTCCTAGAACCACCCATCCTGGTGCTTCTGTTGAATTGCCACCTCATGCACACACTTTGCAATATCTCTGATTCTGCATTAGTCTATTACAGGGGTTCTCAAACTTCATTGCACCGCAACCCACTTCTGACACCAAAAATTACTACATGACCCCAGGAGTGGGGATTGAAGCCTGAGTCCGCTTGAACCTGGCTGCTCCGGGAGGGGGTGCCAAAGCCCAAGGGCTCAACCCCAGGTGGGGGGGCCTGTAACTTGAGCCCTGCCACCCGGGGCTGAAGCCTGAGGGCTTCGGCTTTGAACCTGGGCCCCAGCAAGTCTAACGCCAGCCCTGGCGACCCCATTAAAATGGGGTTGCTACCCACTTTGGGATCCCGACCCACGGTTTGAGAACCGCTAGTCTATTCCAATATCTCCCCCTGCCTCCCAGAAAACCTCACTGGTTGCAGTCTATAAACAACAGGATAATCCGCTGAGGAGGAGGATAGAAGGTGAGTGGAAGAGATTGTTGCTGAGAAGAAGAGAGAAAAAATAATAAGGAATTTATCATTTTCCTGTCTGCAATGATAAAACACTGAAATAATCTTATTTAACTGCTAAAGAATTGCATTGAGATGTTCTGTGTCCTGTCCTAGTGTGATGTACCTGGAGGATGGCCCCTCATAACATGATTCAATGTGACATTTTTATTTAGGCTCATTGCTAACATTTCAGACAGCGTACTGTAGTCACATGATATTTAAGCCTGAAGCATATGTGGTGCAGCAATACAAATGGCCAGGAAAAGGGTCATTTATCACATCTAAGGTATGGCTGATGTGAGTCTCTTACCAGTTCAGATGGTCAGTTTTATCATTTTCCAGTTTTTAAGTGACTAGAGCAAGCTGCAGCCCTCTGCTCTCAAGGTGAGCTGAAAGGGGGCTGAACCTCAGCTAGACCCCACAACAGAAATTCTGGAGGAGTCAGCAAGAATTCCTCTTAGGGGGCTGCCATGGAGTACAGACTCTGTGCTTGGCCAGCTCTGCAGGACAATGTGGAGGGAAGGGGATTGCTATTGCCTGCTTTCAACCCACCTCCTCCCCCTTTTGGACACTTAGGGCCTGTGTGGAGCTAGGAGGGCAAGACGACTATGCTCCCTTTGGCTTCTGGCCAATCACTGCATAGAGGTGCAAAAGTGGAGATGCTCCTTGAGTCCACCCCAACCCCTGCACACCTGAGAAGGGGCTGGCCAGAGTCTGATGCACAGGAAGAGAAAGCCTTGGCCCCCTTTCCTGGGTAAAGGACATAGAACTGATGCCATCTGAACTGTGAGAAGGGTTTGAGCACTGCCACTTGAGCTGAAGGACGGAGCTCAGTAGCAAAGAAAAAGCGTGGCTGGCCCATGCTGTGTAGACTTCTGAGCTCAGACTGGAGCCAGGCTCTAGGACCAGCTGTGGGTTTTTCTTTGCTACGTCAATGCTAGGAAAGCTATACCAGTAAATCTTCCTAGTATAGATGCCACTTCCACTGCCAATAATCTGCTTTTGTTGGTATAACTTAATAAACACTTTATTTATTACAATGTTTCAATCTTTTGTCTTATAACAAACCAAACAAATTTCGAATCACTGCATTAGTTTATACTCAATTCACGTCTTTATGACTTTTATAAGGACCAGTTTCCAATGCAGTAACTACCCACAGCTCCCATTAACTTCAATGGGAACTGTGGGCATTTAGAAAATCAGTCCTTTTATAAGGAAGGCTCTAATTCCAAGGCACGAGATAATCTTGAGAAAAGTGTATAGGCTTGCTAAGATGCCAAAAACCTAATTACTAAGATGGATTAACTTGAGTGACTGGTATTAAATGAGGATACTGATATAATAGGCATTGCAGAAACTTGGTAGAACAATGATAATCAATGGGACATGAGTGTGCCAGGATACAAAATACATAAGAATGACAGAGTAAGTTGTGCTGGTGGGGGAGTGGCACTGTATGTGAAAGAAAGCATAAGGTCAAATATAATAAAAATCATAAATAAATCAAACTGTCCCGTAGAATCTCTATGGATAGAAATTCCATACTTGTGTAATAAGAGCATAGCAGAAGGAATATAGTAACACCCATCCGGCCAGGATGGTGACATGCTTGTGAAATGCACAGGGAGATTGGAGAGGCTATAAAAATAGAAAGCCCAATAATAATCGGGGACCATTCCCAGATTCAGAGCTGGACTTAGGGGCAGGCAACCCAGGTGACCACCTGGGGTGCCAGGTCTGGAGGGCGCCGGGCTCAGGGTGCTGTAAGGTATTCAATGTTTAACAAATGAAGAGGGATGCAGAAGCTGCTCCTCGCCTGGGGCGTCATTTGGTCTAGGGCTGGCCCTGACCACATTGACTGGGTATATGTCACTTCAAGATGGGATGCAGCAATAAACATTTCTAGACACTCTAATCACTGCTTCTTGGAGCAGCTAGTCCTGGAACCCACCAGGGGAAAGACAATTTTTAGTCCTAACTGGAGCACAGGATCTGGTCCAAGAGATGAATGTAGCTGAACTGCTCAGTAATAATGACCAAAATGTAATTAACTTTAACATCCTTATAAGGGGGGTTGTTGAAATACTCAGCTCCCACAACAATTGCATTTAATTTCAAAATGGGGAGCTACACAAAAATGAAGAAGCTAGTTAGATGGAAAGTAAAAAGAATGCCTGCAAGCTGCATGGATATTATTTAATAATACCATAAGAGATGATCAAACTAAATGTATACCTCAAATTTTAAAAACAGTAAGAGGACCCCAAAAAGGTCAGTTTTCACAATGGAAAGGAATAAATAGTGAGGTTCCCCAAGAATCTGTACTGGGACCAGTGCTGTTCAACATATTCATAAGTTATCTGGAAAAGAGGGTAAACAATAAGGTGGTGAAGTTTGCAGATGATACAAAATTACTCAAGATAGTTAAGTCCAAAACTGACTGTGAAAAGTTACAAAAGGCTGGCCCTTTGTAACTTCAAAAAACTGGGTGACTGAGCAACAAAATGGCAGATGAAATTCATTGTTGATAAATGCAAACTAATGTACATTAGAAAAAATAACCCCAATTATACTTATAAAATGATGAGCTCTAAATTATCTGTTTCTACTTAACAAAGATCTTGGAGTCATCATGGATAGTTCCCTGAAAACATCTGCTCAATGTGCAGCGGCAGTGAAAAAGGCTAACAGAATGTTAGGATAGATATTAAAACAAAAAATACCGTAATGCCACTATATAAATCCATAGTACACCCACACTTGGAATACTGTGTGGAGATCTCATTGCCCCATCTCAAAAAAGAAACATTAGAACTGGAGAAGGTACAGAAAAGGACAACAAAAATGATTTGGGAGATGGAACAGCTTTCATATGAGGAGAGATTAAAAAGACTGGGAATGTTCATCTTAGAAAAGAGACAACTAAAGGGAGATATGATAGAGGTTTCTAAAATCATGAATGGTGTGGAGAAGGTGAATAGGGGAGTGTTATTTGCCCCATCACATAACACAAGAACCAGCGGTCACCCAATAAAATTAATAGGCAGCAGGTCTAACGAAGTACTTCTTCACACAATTCACAGTCAACCTGAGAATTCATTGCCAGGGGATTTTGCGAAGGCCAAAAGTATAACAGGGTTCAAAAAAGAATTAGCCACGTTCATGGAGGATAGGTCCATCAATGGCTTAGCCAAGATGGCCAGGGATGCAACCCAATGCACTGGATGTCCCTAACCCTTTGTTTGTCTGAAGCTGGGAATGTGTGACAGTTGATGGATCACTTGATGATTACTTGTTCTGTTCATTCCCTCTGAAGCACCTGGCATTGGCCATGATCAGGGGACAGGATACTGGGTTAGAGGGACCCAGTTTGGCCATTCATATGTTAAGCTGCCCATTTTGATCTCTCACTATAACTAGAAGTAACAGGTTTAAACTGAAGAGAGAAAAAATAAAACTGAGTGTTAAGAAATATGTTCTAACTGTGAGGTATGTGGAATGTAGAATAATCTCCCAAGAGAGGCGGAAGAATGAACAATGCATTTCAGAACATACTGCAAAGATCATTTTTTTGCTTTGGCAGCAGCAGAAAAGACTGATGACCTAATACATTTTTCCCAGATCTAATTTATAGGATTCTCAATGCTTCCTGTGGAAGGGTGGTGGGGCACTAAAAATAAAATAAAATAAAAAACATGACATATTTTTCACATCTTTTGGTTCCAAATCATCTAGATTTGGTGGCCTTTCTTGGCTGTGTCTGAGCAACTGTGCGTGTTTCATCTGATAGCCAAATGCAGCAAGTAACTGCAAAGCATTATTTGCATTCTCCCTCTTTGTGGTAGGTGGCGAAGAATTGTTCATTTCCCAGAGCATTTACAACTGCAGTGATTCTTCCAAATCTGGAGACTGAAACGTTAATGAGAAAGCTGTAGGATAGGTACATTGGGGAGCATAGTTGCTAATTTCATTTTCATTGCCCTTTCTGACAACAAAGTTGTGTATTTAAATTAGTAAATACAGAAGAGGAGACAAGATCAAGAAGAGAAGAAAAACTAGTGCTGTTTAAAAACTGTGAATATTTAGTTACATTTTGACACACATTTTGTTTCACTGCAGCAGAGTAAGCTCAGTAACACCTCAGCAACTCAGCACAACATGAAGCCAAGCAAAATCTACTGTACCTTAACAATCCAGTACCAATAAAAGCTTGCGATTTCAGTGCCTCATTTTTTTCAACTGTAGCTTGGTAAAGGCCTATTTCATCATCTGTGGCGGAGGTCAGTCTCCATTCTGGTCCTATCACCACACACACATTGGGTTACATGCCCAAAATTCTGTCCCCCACATTCCCCCCAGTCCTTGAAATATTCTTTGTTTTAAGTTAAAACACAATATAAATATTAGCCAGAACTTTCCCTCCAAAATCCCATGTCAGCCCTTCTCTCTAACTTTTATCCTCCTGAATTGGTGCTAGTGAGACCCAGATGCTCTGGCTGCCAGGAAAAGTCAGCTATGTAGCTCTGCATTCCCCTGCCAGGTACTAGAACCTGGCACTCTGTCACACTAACCTAATAATGCAAGACAGCAAGGGGTTTATTTAGTTCAAGTTTTAGATAGCTGAAGCAATCTTGGAACCATTAGCAATTATCTTAGAGAACTCATGGAGGACGGGTGAGGTCCCAGAGGGCTGGAGAAGGTCTAACATAGTACCTATCTTTATAAGGCAGAACAAAAGGGACCTGAGGAATTATAGACCAATCAACCTTACTTTGATACCTGGAGAGATACTGGAACAAATTAATAAACAATTTGTAAGATCCTAGAGAATGATAGGATTATAAGGAATAGCCATCACGGATTTGTCAAAAACAAAGGATGCCAAACCAACCTAATTGCCTTCTTTGACAGGGTTGCTAGCCTCATGGATGGGTGGAAGCAGTAGACCAGATACATCTTGATTTTAATAAGGCCTTTGACACAATCCCACATTACGTTCTCATAAGAAAACTAAGGAATTGTGATCTAGATTAAATTACTAAAAGGTGAATGCACAACTGGTTGCAAGACCTTACTCAAAGAGTAGTTATCCATGGTTCATTGTCAAACTGGGGGGACATATTTAGTGGGGTCCCAAAGATGTCTGCCCTGGGTCTGGTATCATTCAGTATCTTCATTAATGCTTTGGGTAATGGAGTGGAGAGTATGCTTATAACATTTGCAGATGACACCAAGCTAGGTGGGGTTGCAAGCACTTTGTCAGACAGAATTAGAATTCAAAATGCCCTTTACAAATGGAAGAATTGGTCTGCAATGAACAAGGTGAAATTCAATGAAGACAAGTGCAAAGTCCTTTACTTAAGAATTTAAAATATAATCATAGAATCATAGAACTGGAAGGGACCTCAAGAGGTCATCTAGTCCAGTCCCCTGCACTCAAGACAGGACTAAGTATTATCTAGACCATCCCTGACAGGTGTTTGTCCAACCTGCTCTTAAAAATCCCCAATGATGGAGATTCCACAACCTCGCTAGGCAATTTATTCCACTGTTTAACCATGCTGACAGTTAGGAAGTTTTTCCTAATGTCCAACCTAAACTGCCCTTGCTGCAATTTAAGCCCATTGCTTCTTGTCCTATCCTCACAGGTTAAGAAGAACAATTTTTCTCCCTCCTCTTTGTAACAACTTTTTATGATCTTGAAAACTGTTATGTCCCCTCTCAGTCTTCTCTTCTCCAGACTAAGCAAACCCAGTTTTTTCAATCTTCCCTCATAGGTCATGTTTTCTAGAACTTTAGTCATTTTTTGCTCTCCTATGGACTTTCTCCAATTTGTCCACATCCTTCCTGAAATGTGGTGCCCAGAACCGGACACAATATTCCAGGTGAAGCTTAATCAGCATGGAGTAGAGCAGAAGAATTATTTATCATGTCTTGCTTGCAATACTCCTGCTAATACATCCCAGAATGATGTTTGCTTTTTTTGCAACAGCGTTACATTGTTGACTCATATTTAGCTTGTGATCCACTATGACCCCCAGATCCCTTTCCGCAGTACTCCTTCCTAGGCAGTCATTTCCCATTTTGTATGTGTGAAACTGATTGTTCCTTCCTAATTGGAGTACTTTGCATTTGTCCTTATTGAATTTCATCCTATTTAATTCAAACCATTTCTCCAGTTTGTCCGAATCATTTAAAATTTTAATCCTGTACTTCAAAGCACTTGCAACCCCTCCCAGTTTGGTATTGTCCGCAAACTTTATAAGTGTACTCTCTATGCCATTATCTAAATCAATGATGAAGATGAACAGAACCGGACCCAGAACCGATCCCTGTAGGACCCCACTCATTATGCCCTTCCAGCATGTCTATGAACCACTGATAACTACACTCTGGGAACGATTTTCCAACTACCTTATAGTATGCACAATTCTTCTTCAAGATGTGTGTCCCTGTGGATGCTCCACTTTAGGTGGCGGTGCATCCCGGCACCTTCGATCAGCGATTTATGGTAGTATGGTGCCGTTGGTGCCACGTCTAGTGCACACACGACCTGAGCCCTCCAGTTCCTTGTCAACCATCCTCGACTGAAGACAGAGTGAAGGGGAAGTGTTAGCACTTCTCCCTAAAACCATTAAGAAATGACTTTTAGATAAATATTTAGATAAGTTGTTACAGAGATAGAGTTAGTGTCAATGTTAAAAAAAATGTCTTGTTAGTTCGTTAGTCAACCTCCCCTAATTAAAATGCTGGGGTCTCCAGGCTTCAAATGATGTGGCTCCTGCCACGATGCCATGCCCGTTTCAGACGGACACTCTTTATGCGAATGCTGCCTGCGTGAGGGACATATTCCCCAGAACTTCCCCCACTTCAGCAACCCGAAAGCCAGAGCCTGATGGGACAAGGATGTCCAGCTTAAAATGATCTTGATGGAGAAGTCCCTCCAGCCTTAGGCAGACAAGCAAATAGCCTCTCCGGGAACTCCTCAAGATGGGAAAGGAGACCTACCCTCTGAAAAACCCCAAAAGAGGGCTCAAATGTCTCTGCAGAGAGGTCCACGAAAAGAGGTGGTCTCCTGCAAGGTCGCTACCCCAGATACCATCTTACTCTTGTTTAGTCTTGATAAAAGAAGACTGAGAGGGGACTTGATACCAGAGTTCAAATAGGCTAAGGGCTAAAGGAAAGATCATGCATTTGTGCAAGGAATAGTACCACACTCTCACACTGCCCATCCTAATGGCCCCAAAATGCTTTGGGATGCTCATAAGGATTTCTGGGGGCCTATCTCCCCTACATGAATGTGATAATCAGAAATAGGACTGACACTGACCCTTGAAGAGATCACCTGGAAGAATCACACTAATTTAGAATACAACTGGGGGGGAGGGGGGGCAGCCAAGCAATGTGTGCCCTGCTAAGCGGTATATTATACTAGTCCACTGTATGCAGCACAGGTTTTTTAGCTGCTTCTGAGATCTTTACAGCCCTACCTAGTTTGGGTGCCCAACAGATCATATTTCACTATGTTCTCTCCTGCCAGTTGTTGTAATCTAAAGCATTTCTGGTAACAATCCCTACATACCAAAACTTTAGGAAGACTGTGTGCAGGGTCCTCAGTTCTGGAACTCATTTTCCCTTTTTTGATTCAACTGAGCTTGAATTTGTTGTATGCAGTGTTGTTGTAGCTATGTTGGTCGCAGGATATTAGACAAGGTGGGCAAGGTAATATCTTTTATTGGACCATCTTCTACTGGTGAGAGAGAGAGAAACTTTCGAGCTACACAGAGCTCTTCTTCAGACCAATCAAATATATTACCTCACCCACCTGATCTCTTGAATGTGTTGACATTTGGAGCACAAAGTAATGACCCATCTATTTCTTCAGGGCCAGAGCTGGTTGGGAATTTTTTGAAAATAGTTTTTTTTGTCAGAAAATACTGTGTTGTCACAATAGAGAGCATGTGCACCTCAGAATAACCCATAACCCAAGCTCACTCACCTGATGGAGAGCAGGGACTTGAATCTTAGTTGCTTCTATGCCAGAGGAGTGCTCAAACCATCTCACTCTTGCGCTTGCTCTTGCACTCTCTGTCAAAAGGACTTGGCTTCATCCTGATGCAAACAGGAAACATTTTGACACCCTGAACATTTTCACAGGATGGGAAAACCCATTCCAGTCCACCCCAGCTCTACTCAGGACTTTTGTTGGAAGGATGCTGTGAAGGACTGTCTTGCTGGGTGTAGCGGGGTGGCACCCCGCTCCTGCCCTCAGGGGCTGGAAACAGCCCTGGGAGAGGGCTGAGGCTGAGAAGCTGGGCTGATTGGAGGGAGGGCACTGGTACTCAATCAACTAGTCCTGTCCATGCTCTGGTACCGACTCAACACCCTGAGCCCGGCCCCGGGGTTCCTTGCCAGTCTCCAGAGGCTCGCCCTGGAGTTTTTCTGGCCGGGGCTGCACTGGGTCTCTGCAGGGGTCCTGAGTCTTCCCCTGGAGGAGGGGGGACAGGGCCTGGTCTGCCTGCGCAGCCAGGTCCATGTCTTCCGCCTCCAGGCCCTGCAGAGGCTCCTTTATGGTGCAGGTAGTCCGGCGTGGAGCACGTTGGCGCACGCCTTCCTCCGCCGCCTCCGAGGGCTCCGATACGGCCGGCAGCTCCTCTTTCTCCACCCGAGCGGTCTTCCGCGAGACCTCTCCGAGCTGCCGGTCTTCTACCAGGACCTCCTCCGCACCTGGAAGCTCTTTTCAGCGACCAGGTCCTTTGTGGCCACCGAGGGGGCGGATCTCCTCACGGAGCCCCTGCTACACAATCCCAACCTACGTGTGCAGGTGGCGGAGTCTCCCTCGGTGCGCCGGAGGTTGGTCCTGGCAGACGCCACCAGGGTCGGAGACCTCCTGGACTACGGCACAGGGGACTGGGTGGCTCCCCGGGCGCTCGCACGGCGCATGGGGCTCGCCACCCCTCGGACCCCCCGGCGCGTACTCCGGGAGGTGAAGGCCGCCCTGTTACCCAGGTCTCTCGATTTCCTGCGGCGAGCCCTGGGAGAGGGCGTACCCCGCCCGCCCCTCACCCCGGGCCCTCCGGATATTTTTTTAGGGCCCCGTTTCCGCGAGCCCCCCCGGCACCCCCGCACCCATGCGCCGAGCCGGCTGCACGCTCTGCAGCCGGTCCGGTTTCGAACCGCGCCCAGGGCCCATCTGTGCACGCTCGTGCTTCACACGTTGCATTTCCTCACCCTCGCGTCCCGCCTCGATACCAAATGGCAGGACTATCTGCCACCTAAGGAGGGTGAGGAGCCCCGGTGGGCCAGCCTGTATTCCACCCTGGTTCCACGGCCCGCCGGGGATATTGGCTGGAGGCTCCTTCACGGAGCCGTGAGCACGGGCGTACACCTGGCGCGGTTCACCCCAATCCCCGAAGCCTGCCCTTTCTGCGGCGTGAGGGAAGACCTGGCGCACGCCTACCTCGAGTGCGCCAGGTTGCAGCCCCTATTCCGGCTCCTCCAGAA
Source organism: Macrochelys suwanniensis (assembly GCA_033296515.1). NCBI lineage: Eukaryota > Metazoa > Chordata > Testudines > Chelydridae > Macrochelys > Macrochelys suwanniensis. Next base: position 42,571,940 of record CM065776.1, read on the forward strand.
CCTCTTGCTGAGGTTCTGGCTGCACTTTTCCCCGCACTTGTTCCTGTTCGCACACCCTGTCCGTGGCCCCACAAAGTCGCGAGACCTCCTCGTCAACCTCCTCCTGGCTCTAGCTAAAGTGTCCATCTACAAGACCAGGAGGAGGATGCTAGACGAGGGGGAGCTCTGTGACTGTGGGGCCTATTTCCGATCCTCCCTCGTGTCACGGATCCGGGCAGAGTTCCACTGGGCAGCGTCCGCTGGCTCCCTCAACAGCTTTGAGGAGCAGTGGGCGCTGTCCGGGGTTCTCTGCTCGGTCTCCCCATCCGGTCTCCTTGTTTTGAACCTTTGACCCTCACTTGATCCCTGTTTTTTCATTAGTTGTCCCCCGGATTTACTTGGCCCCTGGGTCTAGTGGTCCCTCCCGCTAGGCTGGGGGAGGGGCTTTTAGCAGTGGGCGGGCTTGTGCCCGCCCACCTCCTGGGGATACCAATAGGAGCTGGGCTGATTGGCAAAGCAGCCACAGCTGTGGCCAGTTAATCAAGGCTCAGCTGGCCCTTATAAGAGGGCAGTGGGCCTGGAGCACAGAGTCTTCTTCTGCCTATAGAGGGAGAAGGGCCTGGCTGCAAGGGCTAAGCAGGGACCTGAAGTGGAGCAGGGCTGGGGAAAGGCTAAGGGAGCTGGGGAAGCTCCTGCCTAGGAAAATGCCCAGGCTGCAGGCCTTGTAAAGCCAGACCAGGTACTGTGGTTGCAGGGGCAGCCCATGGGTAGGCATAAGCAGCAGGTCCCAACCCCCTTTGCCTGTGATGAGTGGCTTATACTGCAGTCTGCCCCAGGGCGCGGGGGCTAGCTGGTGACTGGCAGTAGCCTACGACTGAGGCGAGGTGGGGATAGTGGATTGGGGGTTCCCTGGGGAGGGGAGACCCAGATCTGTGGGGTACTGCCAGGGGGCAGCACCCCAGTTAAAGGGGCACCGGGGTTCTGGGAGGGACATGGGGGCCACAGCGGTTTGGCGGATCACTGGCCTGCAGAGGGCACTCCAGAGGCTGGTGAGCTAATTCCCCGGAGAAACCAGCAGGAGGCGCCGCAGGGGTGAGTCCGCCCGCGTACACTATGTAATACTGATACTGCTTTGTGGTTTTTTACTGTCACACATTTATCTTTTGGGGGACTGGGTTTTTTGTTTTTTTTGCTCGGACAAGTCTGGCGGGAGGGTGTGGGGCCCCGCCGTCGTTCTTTGCATGGGGCCCCGCACCCGCTAAAGCTGACCCTGACTGTTTGGATACAGATAGTGTCCATGGACAAATAACATATACACTGCTACTTATAAATTCATGTCAGTTTTACACATTTTTGCAAATTAAATTTGGCCCTTGAGCACCTGGCAATTTGTAACCATTGGGCTCGCAAAGTTTTGCCATTGCTGCTTTATAGGTTTCTATGGCAAAGATGTAAAAGCACAATGGCAATACGCTATTGCTCCTGGTATTGGTGCTCTGTCCTCTATGCTGCTGGGTTGCTGTCACATAGCATAATATCATTTTCCAGTCCCCATTGCTACACAAGCAACAAACTACTGAAAACCACCAATGTCAGTTCTCACTGCATCTCTCTGGTTCTCCCCAAAACAACCTGTTAAGTGGCAGGAAACCAAGGCCTATTGTAATGCTGTCAACAGTTGAAAAACTTATAGTAGATGATATCCTAGGCTGGAATTAAATGGGTAACACAGAAGGCATGTGACAGCAAATGGTAGAGAAAATTAAAATCTAGCAGCAACAGAGTCAGAAGTGAACTGATATTGAGTCTCAAAGCACATAAACTATTTTGGATAGACAACACTTTCTGTGGCACAACTAGGAATGATTACCTAGATTCTAGATCAGTGGTTCTCAACCTTTCCAGACTGCTGTATCTCTTTCAGGCGTCTGATTTGTCTTGAGTGGCCCCAGTTTCAACTCACTTAAAAACTACTTGCTTACAGAATCAGACATAAACATTCAAAAATGTCACAGAACACTATTACTACAAAATTGCTTACTTTCTCATTTTTACCACATAATTATAAAATAAATCAATTGGAATATAAATATTGTACTTACATTCAGTGTATAGTATATGGAGCAGTATAAACAAGCCATTGTATGAAATTTTAGTTTGTACTGACTTCGCTAGTGCTTTTCATGTAGCCTGTTGTAAAACTAGGCAAATATCTAGATGAGGTGACGTACCCCCTGGAACTCCCCCTCTGTGTACCCCCCAGGGCTACTCATACCCTTGGTTGAGAACCACTGTTCTAGATGCTGCTGTCCAACTATGAAATACTCAAATACCTGCAGGCCAGAGATGGGCAACTGTATTCTCCCTGTAACACTGCTAGTAAGCTTCTTGATTGAGATAGAGGGTGAGAGACACATTCTTATCACAGTTTAAAAGCATTTTTTCCTGATCATTAAGTGCTTTAGTCTGTCTCTCCCCCCCACCCATGTATATTTATGGCATGCAACAGTAAATGCAAAGAATGAAAAGGACCAGATATTCAGGTGATATAAATGGGTGTATTATCGTTATGGTCAGTGGAGCTATAATCGATTTATGTTACCAGAAAATTAGCTTCTTAAAGAAAATAGTCTTCTTAAATGCTAATTAGTAAGTAAGGTAATCATTTTGGATAATACCAAAGACCTAACTCACACATACAAATTGCAAGCTAAGCTTTATCTGCAGTGCCTCTGTTTGTTAGCAATCACCCTCCTCAGCTATGTTATATATTTAAATATATGCTTATTTCTAATTATGTTAATTTTCTTTACAAATGCAAAGAGAGTACAGACCATTCCCTTCTGTAAACTGGATGGAAGTAGTGAGGGGAAAATAATCATTGATTTTTACAGCAGATACATGCTGTACTGAAGGCATTTAATAATATGAAAAACTGGCACAACATCAAACACAAAAAATAATCTCCCCTTAATCAATACAGTGACAAGCCAAATTCAATGGCAGTAGCCTTCACAGAGCCTGTCCTCCAAATGAACAACAAGTTTTCTCTAGAGGCCTGATGGAGGTATGGGTTTTTTCAGTGTACATAATTGTTTTCCCAGAATAGAAACCTCCAGAGAAGGTTAGTTTTATCTATTGTACACATGGCTAAATTGGCTTATGTCACTTTCTTCTATAGATTGATGAAGTGTTGTTTAAATTCAGTCAGATTACCACCATAGCATGGTGCTAAATCATGCTTCTAAATAAATGTGAGAATTAGTAAGGACGTGCAATATGTATTGTGAATTAATGCCAATTAGATAAACATTTTTCCTCATGACTGATCTGCACAAGTTGAGTGATTTTTTTTTCTTGTTTTAAAAGCTCTATGTGGACTGAGATTAGAAGACAGCCAGCCAAATAATCATTCATAGGGAACAAAGAGGAAACCATTAAAGATTTGCAACAAAGTGCAGTAAAAATAGGAATTTATTAATTTTGAATAGGATATCTCAACTTCTCAGACACCACAGGGAGATGGACAAGACACCAAGAAGTGGTTTAACTTGACTGCAACTTTGTTAGTTTAACACAAGTGGAAAACTCTCCCCCTATAGCTTGTCCAGTACAAGTCATCCATCCTTCCACCATCCATGCCACCTGGGAACCCTCAGTTCATCCCCCTCCAAGCCTTTAACCTGGATTCCATCACTCTCCTATTGTACCAGGTTACAGGGAGAAGGGAGCTTATCACTGTACCACACATCAGGTAGCTCAACTCTGTTCAACACCTTCTTTAGGGAATGCCCTTCCCTAATTCTGCTTTCATTTCTGCTTGATCGGAGTGCACAGGAGCCAATGGGCTTTTTCTGAACCCTCTTATCCAATCAATCATCTAAGGAACCCCTCCTGAAGCACAAGAAGAGACTGAGTGCTCAAAAGGAAGGGAGAAAAAAAGGAGGGGGAGGCAATCCTTAAAGAAGCCCAAGGGTTTTCTTTACTCTGCTGGCCCAGATAAAGTCTCTCAGGCTGCAGGCTGGGGTGGGGTCGAGGTAGAGAGGGGCACTTTGACAAAGTCCCTTTTTGTAATCCACTTAAAAATATTTTATATTCATATTGAATTTCTGGGAATCCAGCGTCATTTGCCAATATTATAAAGTCACAAATAATCACTGCCATGGGCTTGGTACTGTTGAGATTTTACTTCAGTCCGTCCCACAAAAACATAAGCACATCCATAACTTTAGCACTGTGACTAGCCTTGTGGAAGTCAATGGTACTAAACTGTAGCCTGTCAGATGGAGCACATGCTTAGGTCTGGGCAAGATCAGGGCCTTAAATGGTATTTGAATGAAATGCTTTCTGCCGTGAGAACACAATCCGAAATAATCTCTCAAAACATGACTTCATCACCTTCTCTGGGAGACAATCTGAATTCTGGCAAGAAAGTAATAGCTCCAGAACTATGTTTTAGGCATAGCCTTGGCTTTATTTATTTATTTTTGTTTATTTTTCAGATTAAGTTTCATATCTTTTTAAAATTTCAAATACAGAACTTTAAAGGTGACCTGCAAAACAGATTTTTTTTTTACAAAAAAAGTATGTGTGTCCTATTTTTCCTTGTTTTGCATCTTTGTGATAAATCAAGAAGGCCTGAGATGATTATTCCACGAAAACACAAACCATGTTTTCGGTCTTTTCTTAACTAAGAAATTCTAGGAACATCAAGTTTAGTTTTACCAATTTTGCTGGAGTGTCTCTTGAGAGTCTGATGGGAAAAAACATTGGAAACTCTTCAAACTCAATTGAAGGGTCAAGGATGGTGAATATTTAGCAGAGAGATCCTTTCTCCAAACTGTTCTTTAGGTATTGGAGTTGAAACAAACAAAAACAGCGTTTTAAAACAGTCTTAGTACAAATTCCTTCCCCTCTAAATAGCCTAGTTTCATTTCTTTGACCTGAGATGTCAATGTTTCCCGAGTTTTTCATTCAAACGTAGCCAAGTACTGAATTCTTAAAGAAAATATGAAAGCAGTCTCTCCCTGATTTTTGGGTTGTGGAGGGGGGCAGGAAAATTTCTCTCACCTTCGTTATGAACTATAGAGAATGACACTATTCCAGTATTTTACTGAAATGCAACCCTTTGAATATTTTCCTTGGTTCTAATTTTCTTCTCATTACATTTTTAAAATTATCAAAAGGTGTTGACAATACTGTTCAACATCATGTTCAAGTGCTGCTAAATTTGAAGTGCAGGACCCCAGGGTAGGCAGTGGTGTGCCAAAAATTTAGCAAAATATTTTAACTGAATGTCCTCACATAAGAAACGTACATGTGTGTAAGGTAGCATATGTTTTGCACAAGCACAGTGTATGTCTTGTTCTCCTTCAGAAGATGATTTGTATGGTGAGTGGGAGAACTTACTTCATTGTTTTGTTAATGTGGCTATAGTGAGGCAACTTCCCCACTCCTGAAGAACAGGGGTTAAAAGCAGCCCTGAAGAGGGCTGAGGCTTTGAAAGGCTGATTGGGGGAAGCAACCACAGCTGTAGACAGCTCAGTTAGGACCCAGCTGGCCCTGATAAGAGGGCTGTGGGCCAGAAGCTGAGGAGTCTCTCTCTCTCTAGATGTAGAGAGAGAGGGCCTAGCTGCCTGAGACCGAGGTAACTAAAGTAGAGTAGGGCTAGGGGAAGGCAAGAGGAGTTGAGGAGCTCTAGCCGGGTAAACCCCCAGGCTGCGGGCCTTGTTAAAGGCCCAAGAAGGTACTACGGGAGCAGTGCTGGAGAATAGGGCAAGAGGAGCTGGGGAGCTCCAGCCTGGCAACTCCCCAGGCTGCAGGCCTTGTGTGAGGCCTAAACAGGTACTGGGGTTGCAAAGGTGCAGCCCGGGGTTAGGTAGAGGCAGCTGGTCCAAACACCCCTTGTCAATGATGAGTGACCATTACAGACTGCAGTCTGCCCCAGTGAACCGGGGCAAGATGATGACTGGCAGTAGCCACTGAGGCAAGGTGTGATTAAACAGTTGGGGGTTCCCCTGGGAGACCCAGAGTGTGGGGGTACTGCTGGGGCAGAACCCTGAGGCAAAGGGCACCGGGGACTGGGAGGGACATGGGGGCCAGTGGCAGGCGAGACACCGGCCTGCAGAGGGCGCTCCGTGCTAGAAAAAGAGCTAATTCCCAGATGACCAACAGGAGGTGCTGCACCGGTGAGTCCTCGCTTCACTAGAGTAGAGCTGTCCTGTATGTACTGAAACTGGGCCTGCTGTGCTAAGGCCTAGTTCTGCATTCCTTAGTTGGGTAAAACTTCCCCTGAACTTAGTGTAGACCAGGCCTGAGTGCACTAAGAGTTTATGTCGAATTTAGCAGCATTAAATCGAATTAACCCTGCACCCGTCCACACGACACCGTTTATTTCGACATAAAGGGCTCTTAAAATCGATTTCTATACTCCTCCCCGACGAAGGGATTAGTGCTAAAATCGATATGGCCGTGTCGAATCAGGGTTAGTGTGGACGGAATTCGACGGTATTGGTCTCCGGGAGCTATCCCACAGTGCACCACTGTGACCTCTCTGGACAGCAGTCTGAGCTCGGATGCTCTGGCCAGGTACACAGGAAAAGCCCCGGGAACATTTGAATTTCATTTCCTGTTTGGCCAGTTTGAATTTCATTTCCTGTTTGCCCATCGTGGTGAGCTCCGCAGCACTGGTAACGATGCAGAGCTCTTCAGCAGAGATGACCATGCAATCCCAGAATCGAAAGAGAGCTCCAGCATGGACAGAACGGGAGGTGTTAGCTCTGATAGCTGTATGGGGAGATGAATCTGTGCTATCAGAACTACGTTTGAAAAAACGGAATGCCAAAATCTACGAAAAAATCTCCAAGGCCATGACGGACAGAGGATACAGCAGGGATGCAATGCAGTGCCGCATGAAAATTAAGGAGCTGAGACAAGCATACCAGAAGACCAAAGAGTCAAATGGACGCTCCAGGTCACAGCCCCAGACATGCCACTTCTACACTGTGCTGCATGCCATTCTAGGGGGGGCCGCCACCACTACCCCTCCCCTGTCCGTGGACTCCGATGATGGAGTATTCTCATCAGTCACTTCGTCTGATGTTTTTGCAGATGGGGAAGATGATGAAGGAGATGGAGATGAGGTAGTCGAGAGCGCTCTGCACGCCCATGTTTCCGAAAGCCAGGATCTCTTCATCACCCTGACAGAGATACCCTACTAACCCTCCCAAGGCAGTATCCCGGACTGTGAAGCCGGAGAAGGCACATCAGGTGAGTATCTTTTGAATTGAAAAGACATGGTTTAAAAGCAAGTGATTTTAATGATTAATTTGCCCTGAGGACTTGGGATGCATTCGTGGCCAGTACAGCTACTGGAAAAGTCTGTTAACATGTCTGGGGATGGAACGGAAATCCTCCAGGGACATCTCCATGAAGCTCTCCTGTAGGTACTCTAAAAGCCTTTGCAGAAGGTTTCTGGGGAGAGCAGTCTTATTGTGTCCTCCCATGGTAGGAAACTTTACCACGCCAGGCCAGTAGCAAGTACTCTGGTATAATTGCACAACAAAGCCTGGCAGCATATGGCCCCGGTGTTTGCTGGCATTCAAGCAACATCCGTTCTTTCTCTGTCTGTGTTATCCTCATCAGACTGATATCATTCATGGTTACCTGGTTGAAATACGGGAATTTCATTACGGGGACATTCAGAGATGGCCGTTTCTACTGGGCTGTTTGCCTGTACCTGAAAATAAATCTTCCTTGCAGTTTCCAGCCACGCGGTGTGGGCGGGGAGGGGGGGGTCTAGATGATGAGCGGTTTGCGATCGGCTACCAGGGATCTTCCCTGATACCAGCTATGCGGTGGGGGTGGGGAAGGAGGGGGGGGCTTGATGCTGAGCGGTTTGCGGTCGGCTACCAGGGATCTTCCCTGATACCAGCCACGCGGTGGGGGAGGGGGACCCTTCATGCTGAGAAGTTGGCGTTCGGCTAACAGTGATCTTCCCTGATACCAGCCATGGTGGGGGGGGGGCCTAAAGCGATCATCCCAGAGAATGGGATGGCTGGGTTTAATTTGGTTTCTGCCGCTGCACGTTAACCCGCAAAGCGCAGCACTAACTGGCCAACTCAAGGAGCTTTGTTTTGAACGGGAAAGGAGGGTGCTGCTGTTAATTAAGGTTTCAGAAGCCGAAAGTCTATGGCTTACCATGGCCACCTGCTAGCCGAATTTTGTTGCCCAGCCCTGCTTGTGTTATCTGTACACCAAAGCCCCAGGCACTCAATATAAAGATGCAAAATGCAACCTTGTACTGAAAGCACAGGTGCTAGGTACTGTGAATGGTGTTGTTCACCGGGAAAGAGTATACGCATTGTTCTGTAAAATGTATCTTTTAAAAAAATTCTCTCCTTTTTTTTTTCATCCCGCAGCTGCAACTGTTTCGAGGCTTCCCCCAGTATCTCCCTCCCAAAGGCTATCCCAGATAAGGCGGTGAAAAAAACGCACACGTGACGAGATGTTCTCTGAGCTCATGCAGTGCTCCCGCACTGAAATAGCTAAGCAGAATGTGTGGAGGGACACAATTTCCCAATACAAGAAAGCGGGCAGTGAACGTGAGGACAGGAGGGACGCCCGTGAGGACAGGAGGGATGAGCGTGAGGACAGGAGGGACGCTCAAGATGAGAGGTGGCGGCAGGAAGGGCGACTGAGACAATGCTGGGGCTACTGCGGGAGCAAACCGACACGCTCCGGCGTCTGGTGGAGGTTCTGCAGGTATGGAAGCAGGATGACAGACCACTGCTGCAGCCCATCTGTAACCGTCCTCACCCCTCCCCAAGTCCCATAGCCTCCTCACCCAGAGTCCCAAAAACATGGGGGAGGGGGGAGAGGCTCGTGCAACCAACCACTCCACCCTGGCAGATTGCCCAAGCAGCAGAAGGCTGGCATTCCCCAAGTTTTGAAGCGGCCTTTTCCTTCCCTCCTCTCCTCCGCCCGCACCCCACCCTGGCCACCTTCCCAGTTCTCCCCCTTTGTTAATAAATGTTGAATAAAGAATACTTGTTTGTTAAACAATGGTGCCTTTATTTCCTTTCAAAGCAAGGTGTGCTCAAAGGGGGGAGGGCGGTTGTTAATTAGAGAGGATAGGCAATATAAACAGAGTAAACAAAGGGGGAAGGTTCTCATCAAGGAGAAACAAACATAAGAGTCACTCGGTACCCTGGCCAGTCATGAAGCTAATTTTCAAAGCTTCCCTGATGCGCAGCGCGTCCTGCTGTGCTCTTCTAATTGCCCTGGTGTCTGGCTGCACGTAAGCTGCGGCCAGGCAATTTGCCTCAACCTACCACCCCGCCATAAATATCTCCCCCTTACTCTCACAGAGATTGTGGAGCACACAGCAAGCAGCAATAACAATGAGTATATTGGTTTCGCTGAGGTCTGAACAAGTCAGTAAGCTGTGCCAGCGCCCCTTAAAACGTCCAAATGCACACTCCACCACCATTCTGCAGTTGCTCAGCCTGTAGTTGAAGAGCTCCTTACTACTGTCCAGGGCGCCTGTGTACGGCTTCATGAACCAGGGCATTAGTGGGTAGGCTAGGTCCCTAAGGATCTATAGGCTATAGGCATCTCCACATCCCCAACAGTTATTTTCTGGTCCAGGAAGTAAATACCTTCCTGCAGCCGTCTAAACAGACCAGAGTTCCTGAAGACACGAGCGTCATGAACCTTTCCCGACCATTCGACGTTGATGTTGGTGAAACGTCCCTTGTGATCCACCACTGCTTGCAGCACCATTGAAAAGTACCCCTTGCAGTTAATGTACTGGCTGCCCTAGTGCTCCGGTCCCAAGATAGGGATATGAGTTCCATCTATAGCCCCACCAGAGTTAGGGAATCCCATCGCAGCGAAGCCATCTACTATCACCTGCACGTTTCCCAGGGTCACTACCTTTGACAGCAGCAGCTCAACTATTGCGTTGGCTACCTGCATCACAGCAACCCCTACAGTAGATTTGCCCACTCCAAATTGATTCGTGACTGACCGGTAGCTGTCAGGCGTTGCAAGCTTCCAGAGGGCTATCACCACTCGCTTCTGAACTGTGAGGGCTCGCTCTCATTCTGGTGTTCTGGCGCTTCAGGGCAGGGGACAGCGTCACAAAGTTCCAGGAAAGTGCCCTTACGCATCTGAAAGTTCCGCAGCCACTGGGATTCATCCCAGACCCGCAACACTATGCGGTCCCACCAGTCTGTACTTGTTTCCCGGGCCCAGAATCAGCGTTCCACGGCATGAGCCTGCCCCATTGCCACCAGGATGTCCAATTTGCGGGGTCCCGTTCTTTGAGAGAGGTCTGTGTCCATGTCCTCATCACTGTCCTTCCCTGCTTTCTCAAGTTCAGGTTATGCATAAAGTGCATGATAATGCGCGAGGTGTTGACAATGGCCATAACTGCTGCGATGATCTCACCAGGCTCCAGGCTCGCCGTGCTATGGCATCTGCGCTTGCAATCCAGGGAAAAGGGCACAAAATGATTGTCTGCCATTGCTTTCACGGAGGGATGGGGGGGAGGGAGGGTTGAATGATGACATTTACCCATAACCACCCGAAACAAATTTCTTGCCCCATCAGGCATTGGGAGCTCAACCCAGAATTCAAATGGGCAGCGAGAACTGCAGGAAATGTGGGATACCTACCCACAGTGCACCGCTTGGAATGTCGATGCTTGCCCCGGTACTGTGGACTCACACCACTGAATTAATGTGCTTAGTGTGGACACACACATTCGACTTTATAATATCGGTTTTGGTAAAATCGGATTACTGTCGTAGTTCAGACATACCCTCAGGGATGTGTGCATCTAGCAGCCCTCACTAGAGTTCGGAATGGAAGAGAAATGATCAAACTTCACAGCCCAAAGTAGGTGTGAATAGTTATAATGGCCCAACTGTCAGCTGAAGATATGAAGGTTAAATGTTCATGATACTTGACAAAATGACTCTTAAGAAACTTCAATTAAAATGAATGGGCTGTGTTGCATATAGCGGGGGAGGCCAAAGACATATTTGAAAGCTTCTATGAAAGATTTCAATTTACTTCTGGATTTCCAGCAGTGCTCATTACTTTTACTCATCTATATTTTTCCTATTTTCTCTTCCTTACACAGTGATGGTCACCTCTAAATGTGCAAATACAGCATTATTAGCTGTCAAGTGATTGCTATAATGGATTTATATGTAGTTAGTGCTGGTCAGAAAATAGTTACTTTTCCTTGCATGAAAATTTCAACTTTTCAAAGTTTTCAGGTGGTCTGGCTGATGGAAAGAAGAATGAGCTGCCCTGGACAAGTTATTGTGGGATAGATCCCAGATGTGTTAAATTAATAAAGCTGCAGCTAGTTAAACCACATTCCTGACGTCTTGTCTGTAACAATCAGAAGCAAAATTGCTGAGTAATGTAGTACTACCCACAAGAGCAACACAAGACAGAAGCTGTAAAGTTGAGCATGTAGACTATGTTATCGACAATAATAGTAAGAATGGACAAATGAAGATGTCAAATTTAGAAAGCAAAATTGATCTCTTGACAAATGCAGGGGGGAAATGAGCAAACTAGAAATCCTCACTTACAAGTTGGGATGATTGAATTCCCACACAGCAAAAAGAAATATCAGACAGTTTAGAAAAATCAACTTAGATATAAGGCTCTTAATGCTGGGAGAGGAGAGGGATTAACTAAGCACCATATTCAAAGAAAACCCTGGGTCAGAAACCCGGTCTCAAAGATAAGGCTTGGGGAACTTCTGTGTTGCATTACTCAGGCAGTTCAACGCAGACAGGAAGCTGCCCTAAAGAGGCAGTCCAAATTAGGGAAACTGATGTAACAAAATTCTTGGGCAGTGTAAAACTGGAGTAGTGGTCTCTGTGCCCTCTGCTCCCCACTCCCTGTGTATGGGGCTGAGAAAGACAGAGGCTGGGGGCAGGATGCATGTGGTCTGAGTAAACTTTATAGTTCAGAGAGCAGTTTATAGACACCTTCTCTTCCCTTCTCCAGAACAGCAGAGGATTCAGTACTATAAATAGTTTCCTTTCCCCCCCTCTAAATTATACAGATGAAGATAAAAAGTGCATGGAGGATTATATTAACAGCACAAGATCAGATAGTTATAATCCATAATACAAAATAAAATAAAAACCCAAGATTGTTTCGCAGGATAAAAAATGTCAGCCAAGATTCAGATTTGAGAAAAGGTTTATGGTCTAATTATATACCTCAGAAAATAGGTCTGTGCCATGGAAACTACAATAATGGCTCTTTAACTATATGGACTCAAACACCCCTGCTATAATTGCAATTATCAGAACTATAACAGGCTGAATCAAGAGAAGAACAAGGAATACAGATATTACAACTCCCGCTGTTTCAGCAAACATTTTTATTTGGTAGCGAAGCAATGGAATTAGACCAAAGGGAATGAGTTTCTGGAAGCTATTTGCAAAACTATTAACTGGCAAAAGAACAGTGAATTCTAGTTACATTTTAAGTAGGGCTGTCAAACGATTAAAAAAATTAATTGCAATTAATTGTGCAATTAAAAAAATTAATCGTGATTAATCGCACTGTTAAACAATAGAATACCATTTATTTAAATATTTTTGATGTTTTCTACATTTTCAAATATATTGATTTCAATTACAACACAGAATACAAAGTGTATTGTGCTCACTTTATATTTATTTTTGATTACAACTATTTGCACTGCATAAAACCAAAAGAAATAGTATTTTTCAATTCACCTAATACAAGTACTGTAGTGAAATCTCTTTATCATGAAAGTTGAACTTAGAAATGTAGAATTACTTAAAAAAAAACCTGCATTCAAAAATAAAACAATGTAAAATTTTACAGCCTACAAGTCCACTCCGTCCTACTTCTTGTTCAGCCAAACAAGTTTATCTTCTGCAAATGTAAACAATGTTGCCTGCTTCTTGTTTACAATGTCACCTGAAAGTGAGAAAAGATGTTCACATGGCACTGTTGTAGCCGATGTCACAAGATATTTATGTGCCAGATGCGCTAAAGATTCATATTCATATATCCCTTCATCCTTCAACCACCATTCCAGGGGACATGGGTCCATGCTGATAATGGGTTCTGCTTGATAACAATCCAACTCATTATCTGAGTCAGATGCCACGAGCAGAAGGTTGATTTTCTTTTTCGGTGGTTCGGGTTCTGTAGTTTCTGCATCTGTGTGTTGCTTTCTTAAGACTTCTGAAAGCATGCTCCACACCTCGTCCCTCTCAGATTTTGGAAGGCACTTCAGATTCGTAAACCTTGGGTTGAGTGCTATAGCTATATTTAGAAAACTGCAGTGAAAGTGTTCTTAAAACGAACAACGTGCTGGGTCATCATCCGAGACTGCTATATCATGAAATGTGTGTCAGAATGCAGATAAAATACAACAGGGGACATACAATTCTCCCCCAAGGAATTCAGTCACAAATTTTATTAACACCTTTTTAACAAGCGTCATTCGCATGGTAGCATGTCCTCTGGAATGGTGGCTGAACCATGAAGGGGCCTAAGAATGTTTAGCATACCTAGCACGTAAATACCTTGCAATGCCGCTACAAAAGTGCCATGCAAATGCCTGTTCTCACTTTCTGGTGACATTTTAAATAAGAAGTGGGCAGCAGTATCTCCCATAAATGTAAACAAACTTGTTTGTCTTAGAGATTGGCTGAACAAGAAGTAGGACTGAGTGGACTTATAGGCTCTGAAGTTTTACATTGTTTTCTTTTTTGAGTGCAGTTATGTAACAAAAAAATTCTACATTTGAAAGTTGCACTTTCACGACAAAGACATTGCACTACAGTACTTGTATGAGGTGAATTGAAAAATACTATTTCTTTTGTTTATCATTTTTACAGTGCAAATATTTGTAATAAACAATGTACACTTTGATTTCAATTACAACACAGACTACTATATGAAAATGTAGAAAAACATCCAAAATATTTAATAAATTTCAATTGGTTTACTATTGTTTAACAGAGCGATTAAAACTGTGATTAATCGTGGTTAATTTTTTTTAATCACAATTATTTTTTGAGTCAGTTGCGTGAGTTAACTGCAATTAATCAATAGTCCTAATTTTTAGACATTAAAGAATTTTTGTTTGTTCTCTGCCCTCTTCCTCTCCGCCCCAACTAACGGTTCAATATAATAAATGGCTCACTGTCAAATTTCATTTCTCACCAGCTCTGCTATAGGTATATAAAACCCTTGTTTCTTAGCCTTACACGTTCAGTTAAGCATTTTTTAAAACTTCTAATAGGCCACTTGTAACAACCTGAAGCCCCTTAAATGGGCATTGACTAAAAACCCCATTAGTGATTATGGTAATTAAAACTCCAAGAACACAGACCTTCATCCCTTGAGCTAACGGAGTATGACCATTATCTAGCATTAGAGAAATCCTTTTATTTTATAAGCTAATTGCTAGGGGGTAAGATAAGTACATACACACTGTCCCCAGCAGGTCTGAGTCTATCAGATAAGAGGACAATAGTTCACATACACACCAGTTAGTACAGTACACATCTCCCAGCAGAGATAATTCATGAGCATCTGGGATTCACAAGAGTTTACAACAGAAGACAAATTCTGCTCTATAATGATTCATAGCTATATATACTGTTACAGTCATCAGCTAAATCACACACAGCGATGTCAAGCAGGTGAACTTTTGCACCAGAAACACAGTCTCCACCCCAATAAACTAAAGTGGAAATCCCCATTAGTGGTCAAAATGGAGGATTTTATCTTCTTTTCAGGGCAGGAACTGTAAGGTGGAGTAACTGCAAACACACTGATTTCCTTCCCCAATCCTGAGAAAGAGCTGTGTGAAGCTTAAAAAGCTTCCACCAACAGAAGTTGGTCCAATAAAATATATTACCTCACCTACCTTGTCTCTGCAAACACATAGGCAGGAATGAAATTGTATCCAACAGAGGATGGTGACAGAATACACTGTAAACTTCCAAACTCCTTCTTTTACTATCTCCACATTATAGACTTTTTGTTAAAGAACATTGTGACATTATGCCCCATATTCTTCATAGAAATATTATGAAATGAATATGGCATAATGAAGATATGTTTTATGCAAGATGGGTCATGTGAGGTATAGGAAAGGTTATGAGTTACTGAATATGATTATCCAATTTGTATGCATGAATCATTTCTGTATTTGAAGTTGGAAATATTGACTATGTAATAATTACAACTGTGTGTGTTCTTGGGGAATGCCCACCAGACAATATGCAATCAGCCTGGATGGGCCATTAGGAAGGACAAGAGGGCTTTGACGATACTAATCACCCTCCTGCCTGAGAAGTTTCCTGGGATGTTGCTTTGACACGGCAGGGTCATGTGATCATGTCACCTGGTACAGAATACCATCTTGAAATGCTGTTACTTTTTCATGGGAAGCGGGTGGGGGGCAAAACTGGGAAACAAAAGATTCCCGCCCTATGAAAATCCTATTTAAGGCTAGGGAGTGAGTTAATAATGGCTCATCTCCACTGCCTTCTCATCCAAGAAGGAAGACTGCTGAAAACACCTGAAGAAACAAAGGAACTAAGCTGGGGGAGGCGGGGGTTAAGTCCAGGTGAGACAGATCAACCTGTAAAAGGAATCCCTGGAGATGTAAGTTGCAAGCAGTGCAGTTTACCCTCAAGAAACTCTGCAACCTTCTTGAAACAACATTTAGGGTGAAAAATTATTATTTGTAGCCAGTATTCCTTAGTGTATTAAGCTTAGTTTGCATCTTTTGTTTTATTTGCTCAGTAATCTGCTTTGTTCTTTTTACTATCCCTTACAATCAATTAAAATTTACCTTTTGTAGTTAATAAACTTGTTTTTTGTTTATTCTAAACCCAGCTTCTGCAATTTGTAACTGTGAGGGGCAAAAAGCTGTACATATCTTCCGCCACGTTGAGGGAGGGGGCGAATTTCACAAGCTTACGCTGTATAAATCTCTGTACAACGCAAGACAATATAATTTTGGGTTTAACACTCCAGACGGTACGTGCCCCAAAGTGCTGGGCTATTCCCCGACCTGAGCCCTCCCTCACAGAGCTGATTGCAGATTCTGTGCGACTCTACAGCTGGGTGTGTCCCTACCTGTGTCTGTTCTGGAAAAGGGGCTTGAGAGTCTGACACAGCAGCACAGAGTGCGGGGGACCCAGGCTAGTGGGACAGGTGGGCTCAGTGGGACCCCAGCACATCAGGTGGCACCCAGGAAAGGGGGGTCCAACCCGTCACAAACATATCATCTAGATATGAAACAATTCCTACTCACCCGCTGGGAGATTGCTATTAACATACAGGCAGCAGAAATAATTCATAGAATCATAGACTATCAGGGTTGGAAGAGACCTTAGGAGGTCATCTAGTCCAACCTCCTGCTCAAAGCAGGACCAATCCCCAATTTTTACCCCAGATCCCTAAATGGCCCCCTCAAGGATTGAACTCACAACCCTGGGTTTAGCAAGCCAATGCTCAAACCACTGAGCTATCCCCCTTCCCCTCATATCCACTTGCTATCAGAGCCTGGATGCTGCACCTCTTCTCCCGCTAACTGGACACACCCAATGGGCCAGAGATTTCCAAGACCCTTTAACTGAGGAAGGAGAATGGACACAAATGCCTGAGTCTGCATATATTGTCAAAGATTCTAATAATATCAGGCAGATATAAATATTTGTACCATATCAGTTTTATTTCATCAATGGCTTTATGGCCCCAACAGTCCTGCATTGGGTCAACAGTTTTCATTTATGAAGACCTTTTTCCTATAGAACAGATCCAAGGATTACTTTTACAGTAAGTCATTAGCAATATTTATTTATAATATTTTTATATATTTTATTTATATTTATATTTACACTCACAAAAACTACATTTAAAACATTAATGTTATGAAGTTAAGCACTCAGAAATTAGGAACTGCCAGAATATCTGTGCAACCTTCATTTGGCCCCCTTGTGCATTTGCATTATGATACAATCTTTAATTACATGATTACTTCAGGGCTGGCTTGGCTGACATGTTCAGGCCCAGGTTGGGACAAGACAAGCCTGAACAAGTAACTGCTGCACAAGCCCAAACAAGTAATTGCTGAAACAATTCACTATTGTGAATATGGCTGTAGTAAGAGAGGCAGAAACTATTAGGATTACCAACTTTGGTTGGACGAATTCCTGGAGATTTCATCACATGACATAATCTTTAATTAAAGATTAATCTTTAATTCCTGTAGACTCCGGGACAATCCTGCAGGGTTGGCAACCCTACTAACTACTGTGGGTAGATTTATAATAAACAAAGTAGGCAGAAACACCTGAACTGATAAGTGATTGGTCATTATATGCAAGAAAGATAGATGTTAGTAGCTACAAAAGATATATATAAACTGTGTTGTGTGTGACGTGAATTGGAATTGTGGTATCAGCTTCTTACATCCAAGCTGTTACATGCCTATTAAAGTAATCTGAGTGACGAGCTGAAGTTGAACTGAGTGTTTTGGATCCCAGAGGACTGGATGAAGTGTTACCCCAGAACTGGATGAGGTGTCCTGGATAAGCGAATGGAAAGGTCTCAGATTGAGTATATATAGACTGAGTATTCATATTCATTGATTCCAAGACCAGAAGGGACCATTGTGATCAGCTGGTCTTCCCTCCTGTATAAGATAGGCCACAGAACTTCCCCAAAATAATTTGTAGAACATATCTGTCTAAAAACCCCAGCCAATCTTGATTTAAAATTGTCAGGGATGGAGAATCCACCATGACCCTTGGTAAATTGTTCCAACGGTTAATTACCTTCACTGTCAAAAATGTATGCCTTATTTACGATGTGAATTTGTCTGAATTGAATAGGTTCAATCTTCAGCGATTGGATTGTGCTATACCTTTCTCTGCTAGATTGAAGAGCCCATTACTAAATATTTATTCCCCATGTGGATCCTTACAGACTGTAATCAAGTTACCCCTTAACCTCTTTGTTAAGCTAAACAGATTGAACAATTTGAGTCTGTCACTCTGACAGTGACCCCTCCACTGCAAAGACTTGAAAAAATTGTGACCCTCCCCACCTTAAATATCATTAAGTGGATTATGAATAATGCAATTGTAGGTAAGCAAAAACATCTGTGTGCCAGATCAAAGTTTATTTTTACACAGAAACAAACTATGAATTCATTTTTTACAAACTACAAGTCTTACAGAGTCATTCAACAAGATACTTGTGCTTGTCTTGTACCAGCTAATTATTTTATGCTGGGTTGAATTGAAAAAACACTTAGCAGCAGGTCATTCTCCACAGATAATTTATTTTGTTGCTTTGTTTTTATTGCAACCATCGAAAAGAATCCCAATTCACATAAGTATGATGTTGTGAATGGGATTAAAACGTTCAAAGCTTCAGTTACAAGTTCAGAATAGTCATGTTTCTGTGCACACATCTTAGAGGGAAATGAACACTGAAGTGTTTTATCAGATGAAGCTCGATCAGTTTACCTTGCAGACTTCCCGTAAATTCGGCAAACTCGAATACTCTTTTATTGAACAGATTAATTATCCATCTCTTGCCAAGTTTTTGTTGTCAGGAAGGAAATAAACCTGGAGCAGCTTTTTAAGGTTAAGTATATGTGCAATTGTATTGTTTTTTAATTGTTTACTGTCTCCACTCTTGTCACTGGAAATAAATGTCATGAACTCGCTTCTCAGAGGAAATGACGCTAAGTTTCCATTCTGAAGCTGAACAGCCCAGGCTCCAAGCTTTTTTCCCAAAGGCTCTCACTTTGTCTCCCAACACAATTATGTTTTTGTGTCATCCTTGAAAACTCATATTTAGCTCATTCAGATGACTGAAGACATCTGCTAAGTAAGCCAACTGAAGAAACCACGATGGATCGCTGAATGATATAGCAAAAGGAGACCCTTGATCCTGGAAGAACATAAGTACTTCAGCTCACAATTCAAAAAGTCTGCTGAACACTTCTCCCTGGGAGAGTCACCTCACTTCAGGGTGCAAGAGAAGACTTTTATGAAGTGCACCCATTTCATCACATAAAGCTGCAAACAGACGAGCTGATAGAGCCCAGCTCTTTATGAAATTCACAGCTTTTACAGACTCATCGAGTACTTGATGCAACTCAGAAGGCATTCCTTTTGCATCAAGTGCTAGCTGATATAAGAAGCAACAGGTCCAAATTGCATGTAGCATAATTGTTTTTAATCTTGCCACAAGTCCACTGTTCTTGCCAGTCATTGCTTTGGCACTGTCACTGCATATAGCAATACATTTTTTTTCAATAAATTTCAAAATATTTGGTAGCTTCAACAAACACGTTAAATAGACATTCACCAGGTGTGTGGCTAACCAGCTTTACGGAAGACCATGTTTTCCTCCACAGAAGCATCTGAATTATATCCAACAAAAGCTAAGAACTGTGCTGAGCTTGAAACATCTGTTGATTTATCAAACTGAAGAGCTAGGAATTCATGCCGTTTTAACTTTTCTTTCATTTGCTCATGAATGTCATTTCATTAATATGTCACAAAACTATATCATTTGATAAAGGAATAGCTTTAAGCTTATTTGCCTCTTCATGGCCGAGCATGCTTGTAACCGTGTCTAATGCCGCAGGAAGTATGAGTTTCTCAGCTATTGTATGTGCCTGACATGTAACACGCGATCTAAAGCTTCAAGAGCATTCTTATTGACATTACTTGTATTCCACATCAATGTTTGCTGGCTATTCAAGCTGTTCAATTTTCTCTTGAAGAACTCAAGAGGCTTGTTCTTTGACTGTGGATGTTTACTTTAATTTCAAAGGTTTCATGCTTTCAGCACTTAGCACTTCACCACATCCTACACAATGAGGTTTATTTTTGATTGCTGTATAACAGTACGTTAAATAGCTGCAGTCATAATTTCTGCACTTCACCTTCTTCACTTCTTCATTCTGTGGGATAGTTGGCTGGGCTCTCTTTAAAAATGTATCTATTGCCCAAGAAGGCCAGGCTGAAAAGTTTGCATGCAGTACTATTTGTTAGCTGTGAAGAACAACAACACTGTCTGGATGAAAATGGATTAACTATTTTGGCTGAAGTTTGACCAAAAAAAAAAAAAAATCAGCCCGAGGCAGACACCTGGCATTAAAAAATTTCAAATCGAATGATTAAAGTTTTGCAAAGTTATAAGCAACTGAAAATAATGTTTTATAATGGTAACCTTAATAATAGGCAGACCTACTAGCCTTGCCTATAATAATTCTACTATGCATAAATCCAATCTGTTTTAGTGCCTGAATTCTCTGCTGCCTGGAAGAGGGGCATGGAGAGTGAGGGAGGTGACCAGGAGGGCCATGGTCTGGGCAGGTAGTGGATTGGGACCACACTGAGTGGTACAAACATGACAGTGTGCTCCCATTCTCAGAATGGTGATGCTTCAGGGGAGACAGGAGTAGAGGCATGAAGTGATGGGCAGGAGACTAATAAGGCATGAAGGGGACATAGGAGACTGGGGAACATGAAGGGAAGTGGGAGAGCTAGGAAGGTGTAGGGGGGAGGAAAAGCAGAGCCTTTCATCATGTTGATATTTTAAATCATTATAATTTCGAAGGTACAAAACTTCAACTGCTTAAAGTTTTCATTGTGGATAGAAGCCTCCCAAACTTTTGCATATCCTTCCGACATTCCCTACCCTCTATCCAACTTGGGAAGAACACTAGTCTCTCACACACATGAACCCCTGTACAATACCACATGGCCTTGCTGAGGGATTAAAGTTGAAAGTATGCTTCAGTGGAATCCAGCTATCACTAAAAAGCAAAACCAACCAAACAAAAAACTCCCGCAACAACGACTTTACACAAATTTGACATGGTTTAAAAATCCTGAATTGGAAAATGTTTGCAAATGAACAGCTAATGCATCCGCCCAGTTCACCAGCCCCATATAATCCTTCATCAAATTCACCTATTACTACCGTTGCCCAATTTACAACACCCAACCAACCAAAAGATTACCCCCTTATTTTTGCAAAAATGTGCCAAAATCAAAATAAGAAAATATTAATTACAAAAAACTATTTCTTATTCAAGGATCCATTCACAATATATTATAAAAGCTGAATCACAGTACCTTGCTCACTAACAATAAGATGGATGAGTTGCTTTTTTGTAATACAGTTAAAAATACAAATTTGCAAGGACTACATACACATATAAATCTGCAACAAATTCTATAACACCAAACAGATCGATTTTTCCAATTATATTCATAGAAATATGTTTGTACTCTACAAAGCTGAGATATCCTAATGTACCCAAGGACTAAATCCCTTGTGAAATATTTAATACACATTTGATAGTACATAATATCAACAGTGTTCGTCCAATACCCTATTTCCATATCAGAAGGGAAAAAAGGCAAACTTAAGATTGTCTGGTAGATGTTGGTCAGGTGCAGTAGGAATGAATGATGAAAAATTATACAGAAGAGTGGAATAGGCCAATCCTTAATTTCCAGACTTTCTAATGTTTGCTTATTTTATAGGTGTAAAATTTTTGTAAAAGACACTAAATGCTTTTTGTTATATGTGAGGAGGGGTGAGGTGGGTGGAGGTGTTCTGTAAACTTCACTGGAACATGCTGTCAACTTTGTGTAAGCAAAATGTGCTGGTCTCTTTATAGCCTATCACACATGGTCATCTGAAAACATTTTGTATTATTTTCAGTACACACATCCAAATCCTTATGAGCTACAAAGGTTCTAAATAATCTAATCCTTGCAGAATGGTTTCAGCCACTTTTCAATTGGAAAAGTTTCCACCTACGGCTAACCTGTGTACTCTGCTTTTCAAATAGGTTTTCTAACTGTACTTTACAGGTAAGGGTTTTTTATTATATTAATTATTAATTATTAAAGTAAAAATTTAAATATGCTAGCAACAGCATCTCTCATTCTGAACTGTTCCTTTTCAGCTGGGTTAATTACGTGACGTACAAAGCCATTTGCAGTGCTGCTATAGAGCTCTGTATAGTTCAAAATCTTGTCTCTTTCTCCAATAGAAATTAGTCCAGTGAAAGATATTACCTCACCCACCTTGTTTCTCATGTATAAAGCCAGAAGTAGATCACGCACAAATAGTCCCCTTCTGTCAATTGCACTGTGCATAATTGGTTGGTTCTATACAATCATTACCCTATTACAGATATTTTGCTTGATTTCTAACTTTCTGGAACCTCCATTGAACTTCTCCACGGTTTTATTCCTAATGTTATAATTTCTCTCTTTTAAATACACTAAACAATTCAGGATAAATCCTCTGCCTCACTGAGTTTAAAACCTGATGGGATAAAGGATTTGACAAAACAGCCACTAGCAGTCGCCAATTCTTTGTCTCCTCCACCAACACCCTCATGTATAAGAATAGTTACTGTAAGTTTCAAAAGGTCAGTCACAGTTGGGTAATTTGAATCAGTTTACAAACTATTTCAGTTGGTTTAAGAAATAAATTAAAGTTGGCAAAGCTGTGGGAAATAGTAGTAATGTTGATTGTACATATGGTTTTTGGCTACCTAAATACATGGATCTGCTGTACTGAGCATCCAATTACTCCAGTCTTGACTGTTTTAATTTAATCCTTCAGCTATTTTCCATTCTCTGTAACATTACTTCCCATTTTATAACAATTTAAGCTCCTCTTTCACAGATCTCTTGTGACTGACAAACTCGAATGTTCCATGTAGTGCGTTAGCAGAATCATTTTTGTGCATTTCGTTGCAAATATTACAGCCCAGGGTTCCCTTGGGCATTGGTGCATGGAGAGGAGACTGCAGATCTACTCTTGGGAGCTGTAGAATGTGGCAGGGGGAGTGGCATTTTGAAGAAGCAATGGCTCTACAGCTTTGTCATGATCAGGAGAATGCAATGTGGGGGATGGGGAGGTAGGAGTGGGGCTAGCATTTCTCTGCTTGATTCCTAGCTAACACAGACACACACACACACACGTATATAGGTAGCAGCAGAATAAATTATTACACACAATTCTGTTTGCCCCTCCATACTGTGGAATCCCCTGAGGCTTCTTCTCTTTCAACTGGGAAAAATATACCGTCAGTAGTGGCAAAGAGATACTCCATATTTATTTTGTCTGTCTCACTCATTTTCCCTCTTCTCCCCACTAGAACTGTAGAAATCACTTCTAAATACACAGTAGGTGCTTGATCCTGCACACTTGTGTACGTGAGCAACTTTGTTCAAGTGAATAGTCCCATTAAGATCACTGGCACTATTGATGTGGGTCTGTGTGAGTGTTTGCTGGTTTGGGCCCACTGTTAAAATAACATTTTTTTATTTTGGTTTTGAACTGCAACCTTCTTTAGATTAGTTTTTTTCCTCAGTGTCCAAGATTATTCTCAAAAGAGGAAAGCAATTACAAAACAAAGCAACAACTAGAATCTTAATTTAGACTTGACTCTGCCTCCTGTTTCTCATGGTCTAAATGCTCTTCTGCTTTAGCTCTCAATCCTCTCATAGTCCGTAATGTTCATCATTAGAGAACAGATATGCACAGCAGTAGAGGAAACATGATGTTATTCACTGATGTCATATCAACAAGTGCCTGGCTCATTGGAACATTTCTTCTGTAAAGAAGGTCCCCTGTAGAAAAAGAAATGTATTTGTGCATGTCCCAACCAGGTAAGACCTTATCATAATGGGAAAGATTCACTACTGCTCTGAGAAAATGCAATCTTTGTATAATTTCTTGTACGAGTTCCTGTGCTTTTCTGTGGATATGCTTTCTTATTGGTATCATTAGGAAAACTGCAAAGATCAAGTGTAATAAGTGCAGCTAGTTGGAAATTTGTTGAAATTGAAATGTTTCATGGGAACATGCCAACATCAATTACATTCCAATGGAAACCCACCTAGATTCCTGCCAGCTTGCCCACTTGGCTCCTCAGCAGTCCTCTTGGGCAAGCTGACTGAGAGCCAAGAGCTTGGAAGCCTCGCTTTCAATTAGCTGGCAGTCCCAGGGCTTTCAGACTCCCTGTCTCTCAAACTCCACAGCCCGCTTGATGGGGGAGCTCTTGAGTCAGCACTCCCAGGATTTCTGCCTCCCTGGCAGCCATCCTGGAAGGCTGCCTGGATCCCCAAAGGCCAAAGGGAGGCTGTCCTCCTGTCATCAGCCCAGGGATTCCCCCTCCCACTCCTGCCATAATCCTAGGGGGAAGGGTTTTTTTGCCCCCTCTCATCATTAGCCCGGGGTTTCCCTCCCGGTGGAAGCGGTGCTGGTGGAGAGGGAGACCTGGGGGAAGCATTAGAACAAGTATGTTTCTGAATCATAATATTGCCTTTCCTGGAAATTTCCTAGGTTCAAGGTTCCAATTCAGAACAAATCAAAATTTCAAATATTCTGACATTTGTGGGACTGATATTCTATTTTCTGGGCAGGTCTAGTAATAAGAACTAGAGAATGGCCCAAATCAAGATCAAAGTGCTCACAAGGACTGGTCACAAATTTTCTGTCAAAGCTGTTTTTGAGGGTAAATTGGGTTCTCAACTAAATTAATTTTTTTCATTAAGAGTGTCTGATTTCTACAGAAAACATCAATATCGTGTTGAAAACCCAAATGTCTGACAAACAAAATATTTCAATTTGCAAATGCTGCCATGGGGCCTTATCGGAGTTATAGTTCAGTTACCTCTTGTCCCCATTTTCCTCTATGGGCAGGGTTCCCCAGCTAGCCTACATCCCCTTCGGTGCACCATGGCCAAAAGGGAAGTTCATGGGGCATCATGGGAGATGAAATCCAGCTGGGGAGCCCAGCCTGGGAGCCTGGCCAATAGAGAATGGAAACATGAGGCAACCACACTACAACTCTCATGAAGCACCATGGCAGCATTTGAAAACTGAAATATTTTGGTTTTCAGGTAGTTTTTCAGTATTAAAATTTCTCCACAAAATTTTAAATTTTCTGAAAAAAAAATTTTTTCAGCCATCTCTAGATCAAATATTTCCAAAACTTTGGGAAAGATCAGCTCCACGCCTTGTGGTTGACTTCTCTCTTTCCAAGGGCTGAGCCAAAACTCCAGATATGAACAATGCCTCCCGCATCTGAGCTGTAGGACAGTTTGAAGGTTGGCCCTATCTCTGGTACAAACTGGGTATAAAAGTTTAATAAAACGTAAACAAACAGCAACTGTCCTGTACTATACAGTTTGCCTTTTCTACAAGCACATTTATTGTCCTTTGAGATTAACTCCTGCCAGTTATGCATCACTAGCACTGTCAGTTTTTATGTTTTGTTGAGCCTTTTTGTTGCACAAGCTTCCACACGATATTATTTCAATTTGCCAACCCCACAGCTAGTTCTTGGGAAAGTATATCCAAGAAGTTTTGTTTTATTTTATTTATTTATTGCAAAATTATATTATGAAAGAGTAGAAAATGAGGTCTCATTAGCTCATGCATTTCATATAATAAATCTCAATGGGTTTGGAGTAAATAATAGACACTGTTAAACCAAACTGTACCAGGAAGAAAAAGGGGATGGGGCATCTTTTTCACATAGTAGGCAGCTGCAGTAACAACTCCTATCCTTCTCATCAAAACAATAATGCCTTTAGAATTATAGATACAAAAATAGAAACTTCATTGAGGGCCTTTTGGAAATTTAGCCCTTTAATTTATGACAGCACAAAATTTCCAAAAGTCCCACATTCAGGAAAGAGTTTTATGAAATGTCTAGAAAACAGAAATGTAGATCTCAATATGCTTTGGGAATTAGCTGGGAATTAGTTCTTCTGTATAATGCCAGAGCAGTTGGTCCAGGAGTATACTGGTATAGCTCCATCAACTGATTTACAGCAGCCGAGGATCTGGCCTGTTATTTTCAAAGTCTGTCAACTTGTTCTCACCGAAGGCCTGCACATTTTATAAACCGTAATGTGAAACAAATGTAAAAATAGTTGCATTTTATGCCACAATGTTATCTGAACACAGGGGACCTAGACACAATTACCTTTATAACAGCAAGAGATTACCTACAGTGCAAGTACTCTCAAGGAGACTGGATCTGTGCTTTGCCCATCTGAATACTGACATGCATACAATCAAGATGCTTTTGACCATCTTGTATTTTCATAACAACACGGCACTTTGGTAAATGCAAATGAAATCTACTGTAGTGGACTACATGATGGATGAAATATGAAATCAGACTAAGAACAAATGCGTAACTCAATAGCTACATGTCACATTGCCAGGGAGTAGCATATAAAGTCCATTAGTACCAAAGAAATGAAGGACAGGAGACTCTCCATAGCATCATTTGCCCCTAAAACAGGTTGAAATTCACGATTTCTCTTAAAAGAGCCCTTCTGCATGGTGGAAACCCAGCTAAAGGGAACGGAGATGAATGGCAGTGAATGCAGGTGTCCTCAGGGAGCTGTGACATTACTGTATCCAGGTGAGCCAGGGCAGGCCACAGACCCTTCCAAATGATGGCTCGCCCTCTCTTTACAATGATCATTTGAGGCCATATGCTCAGAAAAATCACCAAAAGGGAAACCTCATGATGGGATCAGTTAGGAATGCCACAGGTTGAAACACATGGAGTTTTAAACCCCCTCTATGGGTATTTCCTCCCCTCAAGGATATTTGATCTGCACCCAAATGTTGAGCAGTCTAAACTACTTGAAGCCACAGATGATCCTGATGATATCAGGACCAGAAGAGAAGAAACATTAAACCTATGTGCTATCTTGTGCCAGGCAATACAAGGATGTGGTCCCCAAATGGTGATGCACGTCGTCATCTTCAGCATTTGGAAATCATTGCCAGTACCACAAGAGGATGCCAGATGGGATTTCTGGAAAATGTATGATTTGTTTGGTCATTAACTAAACCTCGATCATTCCACAGAGAGGGGAGATTGAAGGAAAGAGAAAAGAGGAGGCGAGAGGGATGGGACCTGAGTAATGACACCAGGGGCTTGCTAGGAGGCAGGGGAAGAGATGATAGGTAACATTTTGCCATGCCATATATTTTTAAAATATCAACAATTGTAGAATATTTTTATAGAATAATTGTTTATAATTTCATTTGATAATTTATAAAAGATGAAAGGTGAAATAGGTTCCCTACTAACGTCAGGGTGATTTCATGCAATGTATCAAATGAAATAGCATATTATGTACTTTATTATCATGTTACATCAAACCTATTAATAAAAATTAGTTTGTCAGCTCCCCCATAACATACTAAGATAGCTCAATTAACCAGCTACTGCTTTCCCTAAATTGCAAATTGAAATACAGTGAACACTTGTAGCCAGAAAATCCTTTTGTTACTGCTCACTGGGTGGCTGCAAATACAAAAAGGTAGCACGTGTCACTACATCTCATGCTGAAATCCCAGCAGCCAATCTACTGCCCACACTGCTGAGACTAGAATAGTACAGCTGAATTAATATCATCAAGTACTGCAGCTGCCTCTGAGAAGTCTGAGCCTCCCAAGGAATCTGAGCATAAATTCTCATTAAGAAAGAAAAGAAAAATAAGTCTAGCCCAACGAAAGGTTGCAGAGAAATTTGACCTCAGTGCTACTAGAGGAATTTTAAATAGCAAAGAAAAATGTTTTGTGCTAGGTTTTACACACAAAGAGCACTCAAATGCTTCCAGTCTAAATGCCTTATTTTAGGTTAAGGGAAAACATCAAAATAAGAAAGAACATAAGTGAAATATCCATGAGGGAGTATAGTGTGTGTGTCTCCCCTGTAACGGGCTGTATCTGAACTGAACACAAAAAGGTAACTGCCTCCAGATGCCTAGAAATTCAGGGTATGTCTACATAGCAATTGAGAAATGTGATTGCAGCACACGTAGATATACCTAGCTAGTAATACCTAGCTCAAATAACAACAGCAGTGAAACCATGGCACCATGGGCTAGCTGTTTGAGTACTTACTCAGGGGCCTGGACAGGGTTGTATTCAGGCAGCTAGCCATGACACCATCCATGCCAGGATAGCTTCACCACTATTGTTATTCGAACAAGCTATGTCAAAGTTAGGATACACTGCAGAGTTTTGTCGCCAAAAGTTATGCCACTGCGCTTTAATTAAACCACTGTTGCATGCTCTTGCATCGACACAGAGAGTAGTGCACTGTGGGTAGCTATCCCACAGTGCAACTGGCAGCAGGGTGCTTTGGGAAGGGTTTACAATGCCTCATGGTGCAGGTACAGCACCACATCATGCAGGTTTCTCAATCCCATCGTTCCCTGGGCATCCTACTAGATTGCAAGCCGCTTTTCAACTGAAGTGTGGTGGGGGAAGGAAAAGGAGTGTGTGACAGGGAGTGTGTGTGGGGACAAGAGACAGAGTGTGTGTGGGGGGGGGGTGTGAGAGAATGTGAGAGAGACAAAGTGTGTGTTGGGGGAGAGTGAGTGTGTCAGCATGCTATCTCTAAGTTCAGACAGCCGCCGAAAGCAACCAGTCCTGAGGAAGGGGACACCCCCAACATCAGCTCTTGCCTCCCTCCCTGGATCTGCACAGCAGTCTCTCTCTCTCTCTCTCTCTCTCTCTCTCTCTCTTCCACACACACACCTGCCCTGGCTGCCTCTGTGTTTGTCATGTTCTCATGTGGGAGACAACCGCATTCCTCATTAATGATTTTCTCTTTGTTCCCAGAGCAAAGCAGCAGGCTGAGCTGTCAAAACTTCATGGAGCTTTGAAATGGGAGGGGTGCATGCCTGCAGGGCAGCCAAGTTCAAAACAGTTGCGGCAGGCATTGTGGGATACTGGGGGAGGCCAGTTCATAGAATCATAGAAGATTAGGGTTGGAAGAGACCTCAGGAGGTCATCTAGTCCAACCCCCTGCTCAAAGCAGGACCAACCCCAACTAAATCATCCCAGCCAGGGCTTTGTCAAAGCCGGGCCATAAAAACCTCTAAGGATGGAGATCCCACCACATCCCAGGTAACCCATTCCAGTGCTCCACCACCCTCCTAGTGAAATAGTTTTTCCTAATATCCAACCTAGACCTCCCCCACTGCAACTTGAGACCATTGCTCCTTGCTCTGTCATCTGCCACCACTGAGAACAGCTGAGCTTCATCCTCTTTGGAACCCCACTTCAGGTAGTTGAAGGCTGCTATCGAATCCCCCCTCACTCTTCTCTTCTGCAGACTAAACAAGCCCAGTTCCTTCAGCCTCTCCTCGTAAGTCACGTGCCCCAGCCCCCTGATCATTTTCTTTGCCCTCCGCTGGACTGTCTCCAATTTGTCCATATCCTTTGTGTAATGGGGGGCCCAAATCTGGATGCAATACCCCAGACGTGGCCTCACCAGTGCCGAATAAAGGGGAATAATCACTTCCCTCAATCTGCTGGCAATGCTCCTACTAATACAGCCCAATATGCCGTTAGCCTTCTTGGCAACAAGGGCACACTGCTGACTCATATCCAGCTTCTCATCAGCTGTAATCCCCAGGTCCTTTTCTGCAGAACTGCCACTTAGCCAGTCGGTCCCCAGCCTGTAACAGTGCATGGGATTCTTCCTTCCTAAGGAAGCGACAAAGGGTCCTATGGCACCTTATAGACTAACAGAGGTATTGGAGCATAAGCTTTTGTGGGTGAATACCCACTTCGTCGGATGCATCGACGAAGTGGGTATTCACCCATGAAAGCTTATGCTCCAATACCTCTGTTAGTCTATAAGGTGCCACAGGACCCTTTGTTGCTTCTACAGATCCAGACTAACAGGGCTACCCCTCTGATATTTCCTTCCTAAGTGCAGGACTCTGCACTTGTCCTTGTTGAACCTCATCGGATTTCTTTTGGCCCAATCCTCCAATTTGTTTAGGTCACTCTGGACCCTATCCCTACCCTCCAGTGTATATAACTCTCCCCGCAGCTTAGTACCATCCGCGAACTTGCTGAGGGTGCAATCTATCCCATCATCCAGATCATTAATAAAGATGTTGAACAAAACTGGCCCCAGGACTGACCCCTGGGGCTCTCCGATTGATAACGGCTGCCAATTAGACATCGAGCCATTGATCACTACCCATTGAGCCTGACAATCTAGCCAGATTTCTATCCACCTTATAGTCCACTCATCCAATCCATACTTTTTTAACTTGCTGGCAAGAATACTGTGGGAGACAGTATCAAAAGCTTTGCTAAAGTCAAGATATATCACATCCACTGCTTTCCCCATATCCACAGAGCCAGTTATCTCATCATAGAAGGCAATCAGGTTGGTCAGGCATGACTTGCCCTTGGTGAATCCCTGTTAACTGTTCCTGATCACCTTCCTCTCCTCCAAGTGCTTCAAAATGGTTTCCTTGAGGATCTGCTCCATGATTTTTCCAGGGACTGAGTTGAGGCTGACCAGTCTGTAGTTCCCCGTGTTCTCCTTCTTCCCTTTTTTACAGGTGGACACTATATTCGCCTTTTTCCAATCATCCAGGACCTCCCCAGATCGCCACAAGTTTTCAAAGATAATGGCCAATGGCTCTGCAATCACATCAGCCAATTCCAGTTCTGGCAATATAATGAACGGCAGAGTCTACACTGATTCCTTGTTGTTTTAACTTGGTTGCAAAAAGCCTTATGTCTCTTGTCAAGGTGGTTTTATACTTTTGCCAAAACTGAAGTGTTTTGTCGCTAAAAGTGGCATCGCAGTGTGTACACATCCACTGTTTTGCCGCCAAAAGCTGCTTTTTTCTGACAAAACTCTCTAGTGTAGACAAGACCTTAGCTCAGATATGTCTACATGTGCTACAATCAGACTTCTGATTGCAGTGTAGACATACCCCTAGATATTCATTGGCTTGTATCACTGTAGCAAATGCACATACAAATGTAGATGTGAAATTCTGGGAATAAGGAGATTTTATTTTTCAAGCTATAAAGGGACTTTATCACTGATGATGATGCTGATCACGTTGATTTTGAGGACAATATTGTCGACAGTCATAGTGTGTAATAATGGGTCTTTGTGTGACTCCATACATCAATTTGAGAAGAAGAATGTTTACCTCACTGGCCACAGAGCATTTGCCTAGTTGTGTTGACCGAGCTGAATGTTGTTTCTGTGCTTGGTACTTCCAGCAGCTCCATGCGATTCTTTTCAAAATCATGAACACCTGCCCTTACGGTGTGGCAGCATGCAATATGATCAATCATTAGCTGCTCAAAGGATGAGTCAGAAATGTTTGTTTTGCACAGATTTTGTTTCAGAGTGTCTTTGAAACATTTCATCTGCCCTCTATGCTTACAATTGCCAGAGCATAATGCAGAATACAAGACTTGTTTTGATAGGTCTCAGGCATTCGAATTCTGTGGCCAGTGCATTTCAGCTGGGCACACATCAAATGAGCCTTGATGTCGATCGAACCACCTTTCACCAGGATGTTAGTGATGGAAACCCAGTCCTTCCATTTGAGATTCAGCAACTGTCGTAGGTGTCACAAATGGAAATTATCAAACTATATCTGATCTCTTTCAGTCCACAGAGCAGGTCAGCTAAGAGTGCGGCATGTGCTTGTCACTTGACATCAAGGAGATTCAATGTTTCAGGATCATTATCATTGAACCAGTCTGCGTGATGGCATTTCATTTATCCAACACAAACCACAATGATGTTATAGACTGCGTCACACAAGGATACCCATTCAGCAGATATTTCATTACTGATCATTGGGAAAATTTCTAAACAGTAGTTAGCTCTGTTTAATATTGTTTGGCAATTGACAGATCATTCAGCTGGGCAATATTTACATGCTTAATTGATGGGGTTTTACATATTGTCAGCCAAATAGACAGGGAAAGCTTTGATTGAATAATACGGTGGTCAGTCCAACAATCAGCTTCGCCTAATACCCGATTTATGAGCACATCTCTTAGGTCTTGCTGTTGGACCAACACATAGTCAATCAGATGCCAATGATGTGACCAAGGGTGCATCCAGGTCATTTTGTATTTTTTGGTGAGTCAGAAGACAGTGTTTGTAATAACTAGATGATGCTTGGCATAGAACATCAGCAGAAATAGGTCATTGCTGTTCATCTTGCCAACGTCATGTTTGCCAAGTATGCCATGCCATGTAGCATCATCATGGCCAACACAAATGTTAAAGTCACATAAAACAATCAACTTGTCTTCATGGGGAATCAATCAGATCAGGTCATTTAGTTCAGAATGAAAATCCTCTTCACCCTCATTAGTGTTAGTAACTGTCAGTGCGAAAGCTGTGATCAGTACACCGTAACGTCCAGCTCTCAGAAGCAGTCAGAGATTCATCAGTCTGTCATTTATACAATATTCTTTTAGATTGCAAAGCCGACTCCTGAATCGCATGGCTCATTTTGTGGGCGTCCCTTCCAGAAAAAAAGAATACCCAGCACTCTCCTCAATCAGTTGTCCTTCAGCAAGATGTATCTTGCTCAGCACCTCAATGTCAATACAGTATCTTTCAAATTCTCAAGCAACTACAGCAGTCTGCTGACAGGATGACCAGTTTGGATGATCAACGAATGTACAGACATTCGATGTCACAACATTGAGACAAAAATAAACTTTTTGAGGCTTGTTTGAATTTTGACTGCATGATGGGACATCCTCTAGCTGCAGTAAGCTGGTCAGGGCTGTTCGGGATGAGCAATTTTTAGGGCATCTTTTCTAGGCCCCTCCTCAGATTGAGGTCGATTGTGATGTCCCTGAATAGAGCAGCCGAGTCAATCAAGATCCTGCCAGACTACAATATCATCCCAGGTCAACGCAGAGCAACCAAAATCCTGACCCATCCATGTGCAGGATCATGACTATGAGTCCTATCAATGCCCATCACCTGTCATTTTTGCTGGTCCCCCATTGCCACAGGACTTGTTAGATTGTTGAAGGCTGTGGAGAATTTGTTTAAAGTGGATGAGCAGTTGCACAACGACTCACACACTCTTTTGGCCAACAAGACCATTTCCAGTGTCAAGATAAACCAAGACAACTGAAGGACTTGCTGGCTCCAGATTTATTTTCAGAGTAACCTTCTCTTAGACCAGTCGCCCAGTTACCCAGGCTAATCAGCCTATTCTGTACACCTGGAGCCCTGATAGCCAGGATGTTTTGGAGTAAATCCCTGTAGGCCTTCCAGGTTACTGTAGCAGCCCAGAGAGCAAAGCTTGCCACCATACTTCACACTATAGGAAAATCCCGTATTCTCCCCTTTTCCACCATCCCACCCCATGGAGAAGGGGTTGGAATTATGGGAGGTGACTTTATCAGTAGGTAAATCATCATACAAAATACTGACATATGCTTTAAACACATGCTTTGCTTATATGTGAACAGTTTAAAATATAACCAAACATCTATTGAAAAATCCATCATTTGTTATTAAAAAGAACAGATAATATCTCTGACAGCAGGCAATTAAGGGAAATGTCTATCTATCAAGCATAGAAAACATGGGGCTGTGTGTGCTTTATTGTGTATCCCACTACTTAAAGAGAAGATAGAAATTTTGTGGACATTTGTTCTGATAAGTTTTCTTTTGAGATCATTAAGACCATGAGAAGGGGAACAAAAGAAAAGAAAAATGAGAAACATCATGGATTTAAAATTACTTCCCACAGCAAGCCTGAATTATTGTTACTTGATTGTGGCAGTTGTGAAGAATGAAGGATGCCTGTGAATATGTAATGATTACTGCCTTGTCAATTAAACTTTTCAACTTCTTTATTTTAAAAGGAAGCACAACAGAACACTAATGATTTTTTTCAAAATGATTTTTCAGTAGAAACAGGTGGTGTTCAAAGTGCCGAAGGAACGAATTATCTGCCTCAAAATACCAATGTGAAAAGGCAGATCCCTGTCTTCAGTCTCAAAGGAACAGCGAAACAAGGGAAAGATTTTCTATTAAGGTGTCTTTATGAGATGTAATTGTTATTCTCTCACCAACAAAAGGCTCATGTTGTATTTGTTAATGTTTTCATATTTGCTCATAATATGTAGAAAGAGGAAATCATATTGCTGTTGAAAATTCTCACATTAATGACAGTTTTTTCCTTGAAATTTGTCTGAAGTACAATGTTGTAACTTTCAAATTGTATCCAAATGAAACTTCCCCAGTAGGATTTATGCATTCACTTACTTTCTAAATTTTGCTCATTGACAGACCGCCATTTTCCTCCGCATCCTGCTACTGAGTCCCCAGCTCTGTCCCTTCAGGGAATAGAGCTGGGTGGGAAAGAGTTTTCCCATCCCATGAAAATTTTGGAGATTTCAATCCTGTTCCGCAATGGTGTAAAACCAAGACTTAATGAGTATTTTTAAAACAAACAACAACAACAAAGACAGACGCCTCTAACTTCCAGAATAACCAACAGCCCAGTGGTCAGCGCACACATCTCTGACGTGGGAGATGCAGGGATTTGAACCTAATATGCAGAAAGAGAGAACCCAGATTCAAATCTCTACATCTCCCACATTTCCAATGAGTACATTAACTACTAGACTATAGAGCAAGCCTGCATAACATGCGGCCCACGTGGGCTCACTGTGCTGCCCGCGGGGAGGTGAGTAGGCAAGCGGCGGGGTGGGGCAAGCCAACGGCAGGCTGGTGAAGAGGCCAGTGGCAGGCTGGGGAGTGAGGGTGAGGCAGGGGGCGGGGGCAGCAGCAGAAGGTAAGAGGCCAGCAGCAGGCAGGCAGGTGAGCTGGCGGCTGGGGGAGCCAGTGAGCTGGAGGCTGGAGGGAGCTGGGAGCTGTTTCTTTCCCCCTCTACAGGCTTTCACACCCCAGCGCTGGGGAAGGAGGGGTTGTTTCCGCGGGGCAGGAGGCGCAGGGCGGCGGGGGGTGTTTCTGTGGGGCCGGGGGGTTTCGGCCCTCAGCTGTTTTCTTTGGAGTAATATGGCCCTTGCCGCTTTATGAGTTGTGCAGGCCTGCTATAGAGTCAATCACTCTTGCTGACCCAACAAATATGTATGTATTTCAGGGACTGGCAACCTTTGGCACCCAGCCCACCAAGGTAAGCCCACTGGCAGGCCGGGCCAGTTTGTTTACCTGCCACATCCACAGGTTTGGCCGATCGCAGTTCCCCCTGGCCGCGGTTTGCAGTCCCAGGCCAATGGGGGCTGTGGGAAGCAGCGGCCAGCATATCCCTTGGCCCGCACCGCTTCTCGCAGCCCCCCATTGGTATGGAGCGGGGGATCGCAGCCAGTGGGAGCCGCAATTTGCCAAACCTGTGGACACGGCAGGTAAACAAACTGGCTCGGCCCACCAGTGGGCTTACCCTGGCAGGCCAGGTGCCAAAGGTTGCCAATCCCTGATTTATTTATACAAAGTAGAACAGCTCCAATAGCAGCAAGTGACAAAGAGAGAGACTGAATAAGGCAAAGCAGAGACTTGAACCTGGGTCTAACCATTAAATATGCACTCTCTCTCTACATTTTTTAAAAAATTTTGTTCTGGTGAGGAGGAAAAACAAATGTCAAAATCTCAACATTTTTTTGTGAAACAGAATGCTTCTCTCTCTCTCTCTCTCGTTTCTACCATAAATTTCATCCTGTACCTGAGAAACCTTTCAGAGAAATCAGTATTTTCCACTGGAAAAATGTTTCACTGAAAAATTCCCAACAGTTCTATCCCTGAGCTTCTCACACTAGCTACTCCTCGGTGCTGCTATGGCCTTGCTTACTGTACCTCAACTCATTGGGGGAATTGTCTGCTGAAATAAATGATCATGTATCTCAGTTGATTGATTGATTGATTGCTGAGTCATTGCTATCGATCTTATTGGCTCCCATTTATTGATCCCTTGCTGAATTTGTTTGCAATCACATCTATCTGTCATTCACCCATGACTCTCTCCACAACCTTTTTCTGCAGCATAACATCTACCTTCCTCCTCCTTCCATCCCTCACCTCTTTCCCCACTTGCTCCATTTTCTCTTTCCAGTTACCCTTACCTCATTACAGTTCCCACAAGCTCTACCTGCTCCTTTTCCCCTCTCCATCTCAATCCCGTTTCTCTCACCAGCACAAATCCAGACCCCTCATCCACAACCTTCTCCACCACAACTCCATCCCTCTGGTACCATTATTCGTAATCTCATGCACATTCCTCTTCTCCCCTTCTCCTGCTGTCTCTGGAATGGCTCACTCCATCTCTAAAAAAATCATAGCCATGCTCAACCTCTTCATCTCTCTCTCCCTCCAGTTCTTGGCGCTCACCGAGGCACAGATCCCTGCATCTGACAGTCCTCTGTGCTCTTACAGAGTCCTCTCCTTCACTTACACTCCCTGCCCTAGATAAGACCATGGCAGAGGGTGTGGGGAGGTGAGGATTAGATTTCTCGTCTGTTTCCAGCTCCTCCAGCTCCCCAATGCTATTCTTTCTCTTCTTTTGAACAACACTATATGTGACTCTTCTTTCCTCTCCCCCTCCATGTAGCTGTCATATACCATCCACTCAAGCTCCTTCCTTATCAGCCTTTCTGACTTCAACTCCTGGCTCTCTCATTGTCCTCAAAGTTCCCCCTTAAAACTCTCCAAAAACCAAACAAACACAATTTGTTTACAACAGTTAGACAACTGCTGACGTGTGACTACTGTCTATCATGCTGACCAATATTGTCTCATTGTTTTCTTGTACTCTCCATCTATTTATATGCACCCATTGTCTCTTGCCTTATACTTAGATTGTAATCTCCTTGGGGCAGGACCTGTCTTTTCACTCTGTATTTGTACAGTACATAGTAAGATGGGATACTGATCTGTGGCTGGAGCTTGTAGGCACTAACACAGTACACATAATAAATAGTGATATGCATTTGGGTACCATAAAAGATAAGTTGGATAGTCATGGTCTGCTATGATAGGACTTCCATAATTTCAACTGCTCAGTTAATATCAGTCATGAATCAGTCACAGAATGTCTTGCAACCAAACTGTAAGTTCTAATGTTGATTTTTTTCCCGAACAACATTAAAGCTATGAGGAGAAGAAGAAAAAAACTTCTGATAGTATTTTGTTGTGAAACAGTTCAACTGTTTTTCATTTTGTTATTTTAAGTAGTTGTTATAGGTGGTATGGTCTAATAGAGCAGGAGATAGGTCTAGTGGGTGGAGCAGGCATCTAGGTTGGGGAACAAAGCCAAGGGTCATCACCAGAGTCAACTGCCAGTAAGCTAGCATCAAATCAGGAATCGAAGGTCAGATGCCAAATGCCAAAGCCAAGGGTCAAGCTGCAGTCAGGTCAGAAATCTGAGGCCAAGGTCGGAGCCAGAACTGGTCACTGGGGATTGGAGGTGAACATCACATGCTTAACTTTAAGCACAAGTAGTCTAATTAAAGTTAAGAGCCTGAGTTCACAGGTTTAGGGCAAACATTTTCAAAGTTATAAAGCAAAACTTACATATCTTCTTATAGCATGGAATACAGACATTACAAATGAGATTAATGCATGCAGCAACTTACAAGGATTTCCTAGAGTCTAAACACTAAATACATTCTTATAAGACTAATACCTATTTTGAGAAAAACTAACATACAGTTAGTCTGGTCTCTAGCTATGAGGTTGTCAGTTCATAGCTAAGGCCTGCAGCCTGAGCAAGAACTGGTATTTCTCCTGCCAGCATCACAGTTTCACAACAAATCCATTAGAAAACATACATCCTGACTCTCTGTCCCTTACTTTAATATCTCACATGTCTTCCATATGAGTTACACTACAACAACAAAAAAATAACAAGAAAGCAGAAGCTTATGGTGATGTGGGGTTATTCAGCAGAGATACTGTTTGCTAAAAATCTCAGGTTCATGACCTCTTATGTCAGTAAATTTGCAGGCAAAGCAAGTGAGTTAACACACCAGGTTTGAGTGAGATGGAGGTGTAGCATATTTGGGGTTCAGCAGAGTAGCATATCTTGTAAGAAGCCAGAATATGCTTAGTAGAATAAGGTACTACGGATATGCGTTTCTGGAAGACATTAGTGAAATACTTTAATCTGAGATGTCAAATTTCATTGCACCTGCCAAAAAAGAAAATTGAGGGGGTCAAGTAATGGTACAAGATAATAGATGACTTTTCTTTCGCAATTTAACATCCTAGTTACATTTTTTAAATAATGGTGACAGGTATAGAAGAAAACTTGGGAGACAAAAGTAGAAGGTTAGATGTAATTCAGGCTACAGTGGATAAAAAGTTTGAAATCTTCAATTTAAGATTGCAAGTGGCTTAGAGGTAAATTGAAAAAAATGGAGATAACAGTTGATGGACATGATGTTATCCAACGAATACTAAGCACTGTAAAGCACTGAGAAACCAAACTGATGACCTGGAAATAAATTCAGATTAAGAAATATAAGATTGATTCCAGTTCCTGAAGGCAGAGAGACAGGAAAAGTTGAAATATTTTTTTCATAGAGGATTATGGGTAGGCCAGGAAAAGATAACCTTGAAATCCATTTACGATATGAATTAACTTGTCTTATTTTCACTATGGAAGTCAATTATACAACATCCTAAACAATGGGGGTAAGCCTCAGAATGATGAGCAATTTTGTGAGCCATCAACATCCAACTCTAGTTTTCAGCGTTCAAGAATTTTATTTTTGCTTTGATGATTTTAGTAGTGAATACAGATTAGGTAATAAGTGGGCTGTGAAAATCTTTGGGGTAGGGTAGAATAATGATAATATCCTGTTGTCTTTTAGCTCTATACTCTGTCTCTGTCATGCACATATAGTGTGTGTGCTTATATCTATAGGTCCTTACTAAATTTTTTATCTGGATAGCAGACAGTCCTTTAGAAAACAAACGGATTTATCACTGTTAAATCCGCAACCTGCTCCTGCTGCATGTCCCCCAAGATGAACTTCTGCTGTGATAACTACAAGAAATCATCCAACCAATAATGTATAGGTTGTGCAGCAGTCCAGGACAACTGATTTTATTTCATTTTATTTTTTTTAAATCATCAGATGATTGGAATCACAAGCAGGCTCTGAATGAGCTCTCCCCTGACAGCTAGTGATGAGTTAGTGAGACAGCTAGAGATGGAAAAGGCTTCAGGACCAACCTGTATTTACATGAATACACCCACTAGGTATGAGCAGACAGGGCTGTGTTGTGAAAGGGACTAGTTTTGGCTGGTGTTGAATTGCAAATCACTTTAATCGGAGCCCTGGTCGCATGGTACCCCAGTAACGAGCGAGCGTTGCGGGAATGCGGAATCAGTTAGTGCTACGCTCGGCTGATGCAGCAACTCCTGGTATTGGACACCATCAGGTGGTTGAGGGACATCTATTTAGAACACATCACCGGACATCTGCAATACTAGGAGAGATATGCTGGAGTGCCATTGAGAAGTGAAGTCGGGAAAGTAACTGAAATACTTCTCTGATGGATTGTATTTACTGAGGGACAACCTATCCTAAATTCTCAGTTACTGATGGACAATTTACACTCATTGCTATATTTGCTTTCCACAACCTTCTCTTGGTATAACCTTTTCTGAGTGATGTGCCTGAATATTTGGATGCTAACGCTTTTAACTATATCACTGAATTTATTAACCCTAATTTGTGATATGCAGATTATGTACTTATATGCATTTTATGATTTTTAAACCAAATTTTGTACTTCTGTATAATTTAAGCATAATACCCAGATGTACGGGCACTCTTTCCTTAACCTGTGTATTAGATCGTTTTAACACTAGCTTTAATTTAAAAAAAATTGAATGCGGGGGTAATGAAATGTTGTTATTCTTATTGAATTAGTAAAGGGCAGCAGACCTGTCCTGATTGAGGTGGTCACCCTCAACTGAACTGAACTTGCAAGGCAGGGGACACGGTCAGACCCATGTGAAGGGTGAGAGGGGGTGGGGCAGGTCTCCATGCCCAGAGGTGTGGGCTCTGCCTAAGAGTCCTAGGCATTGTTTAACCTGCCCTTACCCACTGTTCAAATATAGAGCTAATTAATGCTCCATTTATTAACTGATCACTAGAGCTGAAATCCTCAAATGCTGTGTGACAGCGTTTCTGCCCAGCCTGCCTCAGCAGTGAGATTCCCCCACTCAGAGCTGAAAATCACTGAGAGCTGTGTGGAACCTCAAGCAACTAACCAACACAGGTCACAGTAAAGAGGCAGGTGGCAACAGAAGGTGACAATGTGCATCGGTGACAGACAGCAGGGTGGCTGGCAGAGTGGTTGGTAAGAGAGCCAGCAGAGCAGAGCAGCATAGCAGAGCGGTAAGCAGATGGCTGGTGGAGCATCAAGCGGCGATCAGGGTGGCAAGCAACCTATGCCAGAGCAAGGGCCCATGTGGTAGAGCAAGCAAGGTGCCTTCCCCTCCTCCCCACCCCCCCGCCACAGTGGGCGGTGAGCTCATGCAGATGCACCTCTGAACTTGAGTCTTCACTGACCAAGGACAACAATTGTGAATGGGGTAGGATGGAGGGAGAAGGGAGGGACAAGTTAAAGGAACTTTTGTTTGTTGGACTCAAGAACATGAGGCAGAAGACACTGGAATTTGTGTTTTGCTCGTGGTTTTATGTTTATGAATCTTGCTTGTGGCATTTTCCCAAATTAATACCTGTTTACTTTCCTCCCATAGCCAGCACATGACCTGCCAGCTGGGGCAGGCTAGCCCCCCAGCCCTGCCCCTTCTGCCCAAGGCCCAGAGCCCCCAACACTGTGACCAATAGCCCCCACCCTACGCTAGCTCCCACCCTACGCTAGCTCCCCCCAGCCCCAGTGGCATGTGGCCGCAGACCCCTAGCCCCAGAGCTCCGGGAGGGCAGACGGTGTGGCCCCAGCCCCAACTGGGGCCACCACTCAGGGGGAATGGAGCCGCACACAGAGTGGAAGCAGGAGGGGGCCCCTGGGGGTGGAGCATGGGCTAGGGTTGCCAGGTGTCCAGCTTTTGATTGGAACGTTCTGTCAAAAAGGAAACCTGGCAGCGTTACTGACTGGACACGAAAAGGCTGGTTGGCCACAGTAACTGGCCTTTGCCATTGTGGGGATGGGAAGAGCAGCAACTACGGCTGGAGCCACACGGAGAAGCTTCTCTCTGCTCAGCTGCTGAGGCCTGACAAAGAGCAGTGGCTGGCTTCCGTTCTGGGCTCCAAGAATAGGTGGCGCCGTCCGGGGGGAAGGGAGGAGGCTCCTGTCCATTCCCTCACCTTGTGCCCTGATTGCCCTGGCCTTTGCCCCTCGCACCAGGGACCCACGCCTCCCCGCCCCCTTGCTCTGGGGACCAACCCCCACCATGTCCCTCTGTGCCCCGGCCCCCCTCTCCACCTTGCTGTGCCCCGATTGGGCAGGCGGGTGGGCTCCATGTCAGGTCCTCCCAGCCTCGTTCTGTAGGCAGCAGGTGAGTCCCGGGAGAGAGGGGCATGCGCAGGGGGAAGGGAGGTGGAGAGTGAGCAAAGGAGGGAGTGGGGAGAGGAGTGCGCAGGTGGTAGGTCTTCGGGGAAGAAGTGGGGCAGGGGACGGGGCAAGGGTATTCAGTTTTCAGCAGTTAGAAAGTTGGCAATAGCCAATGTTTTTAGATTCCCTGCCCCAGTGATGGTTCAGGAGTGAAATTAGAGATCAGCATTACCCAAAAGAGCCACAGGAGTGTGAATTCATTGTTCCGTTTACTATTATATATATATATTATTCTCGCAGCAAAACAACTGGACCAAGTATTATTATTATTTTATCAACTACAATTGGTTAATGACATAGTAAAAGTATCCTGATTGGTTAATGACTCAGATTGGCTAATAATTAAATCACACAGTGTTTTAATGTCATGTGCTGCAAAGAGCCACAGGAGACATATTAAAGATCTGCTTGTGGCTCACAAACCTGTGTCTGAATATCGCTGCTCTACCCTCTCCTTACTTCTGAGGGACGGGGTGAAAGTGAGGATCTCTGCCCTCCCCATAACAAAGGTGGTTGGTAGAGGAGGCAGGTCCTCCCACTCCACTGAGCTCCAGCCCAGGGCCACATAAAAGGCAACAGTGTGAAGCACGCTGAAATGGGGATGCTGAAATTTGGATACAGACTGGCTAACCTAGTGAGGAGGGCTTTAAACTAGGTTCGACAGGGACAGGTGAGCAAAGCCCACAGGTAAGTGGAGAACATGGGGACCTGGGAGATGGGTCGGAAATAGGAGGGAGCGTGGGCACTAATGACAAAGAGATAGGAGGCTCGGGGCAAAACTGGGAGGCAAGATCAAATCAGTATCTTAGATGCCTGTATACAAATGCGAGAAGTATGGGTAATAAGCAGGAAGAACTGGAAGTGCTAATAAATAAATTCAACTATGACATTGTTGGCATCACTGAAACTTGGTGGGATAATACACATGATTGGAATGTTGGTATGGATGGGTACAGCTTGCTCAGGAAGGACAGACAGGGGAAAAAGGGAGGAGGTGTTGCCTTATATATTAAAAATGTACACACTT
The DNA here is from genome assembly GCA_033296515.1 of Macrochelys suwanniensis. Classification (NCBI taxonomy): domain Eukaryota; kingdom Metazoa; phylum Chordata; order Testudines; family Chelydridae; genus Macrochelys; species Macrochelys suwanniensis. Next base: position 42,614,449 of record CM065776.1, read on the forward strand.
GGACTGAGGTGGAGATGGACATAGGGGACGGAAGTGTTGAGAGTCTCTGGGTTAGGCTAAAAGGGGTAAAAAACAAGGGTGATGTCATGCTAGGAGTCTACTACAGGCCACCTAACCAGGTGGAAGAGGTGGATGAGGCTTTTTTTAAACAACTAACAAAATCATCCAAATCCCAAGATTTGGTGGTGATGGGGGACTTCAACTATCTAGATATATGTTGGGAAAATAACACGGCGGGGCACAGACTATCCAATAAGTTCTTGGACTGCATTGCAGACAACTTTTTATTTCAGAAGGTTGAGAAAGCTACTAGGGGGGAAGCTGTTCTAGATTTGATTTTAACAAATAGGGAGGAACTCATTGAGAACTTGAAAATAGAAGGCAGCGTGGGTGAAAGTGATCATGAAATCATAGAGTTCACAATTCTAAGGAAGGGTAGAAGGGAGTACAGCAAAATAGAGACAATGGATTTCAGGAAAGTGGATTTTGGTAAGCTCAGAGAGCTGATAGGTAAGGTCCCATGGGAATCAAGACTGAGGGGAAAAACAACTGAGGAGAGCTGGCAGTATTTCAAAGGGACACTATTAAGGGCCCAAAAGCAAACTATTCCGCTGGGTAGGAAAGATAGAAAATGTGGCAAAAGACCACCTTGGCTTAACCACGAGATCTTGCAAGATGTAAAAAATAAAAAAGAGTCATATAAAAAATGGAAACTAGGACAAATTACAAAGGATGAATATAGGCAAACAACACGGGAATGCAGGGGCAAGATTAGAAAGGCAAAGGCACAAAATGAGTTCAAACTAGCTACAGGAATAAAGGGAAACAAGAAAACTTTTTATCAATACATTAGAAGCAAGAGGAAGGCCAAGGACAGGCCCACTACTCAGTGAGGAGGGAGAAACAGTAACAGGAAACTTGGAAATGGCAGAGATGCTTAATGACTTCTTTGTTTCGGTCTTCACCGAGAAGTCTGAAGGAATGCCTAACATAGTGAATGCTAATGGGAAGGGGGAAGGTTTAGAAGATAAAATAAAAAAAGAACAAGTTAAAAATCACTTAGATAAGTTAGATGCCTGCAAGTCACCAGGACCTGATGAAATGCATCCTAGAATACTCAAGGAGCTAATAGAGGAGGTATCTGAGCCTCTAGCTATTATCTTTGGTAAATCATGGGAGACAGGAGAGAATTCCAGAAGACTGGAAAAGGGCAAATATAGTGCCCATCTATAAAAAGGGAAATAAAAACAACCCAGGAAACTACAGACCAGTTAGTTTAACTTCTGTGCCAGGGAAAATAATGGAGCAAGTAATTAAGGAAATCATCTGCAAACACTTGGAAGGTGGTAAGGTGATAGGGAATAACCAGCATGGATTTGTAAAGAACAAATCGTGTCAAACCAATCTGATAGCTTTCTTTGATAGGATAATGAGTCTTGTGGATAAGGGAGAAGCGGTGGATGTGGTATACCTAGACTTTAGTAAGGCATTTAATACGGTCTCGCATGATATTCTTATCAATAAACTAGGGAAATACAATTTAGATGGGGCTACTATAAGGTGGGTGCACAACTGGCTGGATAACCGTACTCAGAGAGTAGTTATTAATGGTTCCCAATCCTGCTGGAAAGGTATAATGAGTGGGGTTCCGCAAGGGTCTGTTTTGGGACCGGCTCTGTTCAATATCTTCATCAACGACTTGGATATTGGCACAGAAAGTACGCTTATTAAGTTTGCAGATGGTACCAAACTGAGAGGGATTGCCACTGCTTTGGAGGATAGGGTCATAATTCAAAATGATCTGGACAAATTGGAGAAATGGTCAGAGGTAAACAGGATGAAGTTTAATAAGGACAAATGCAAAGTGCTCCACTTAGGTAGGAACAATCCGTTTCACACATACAGAATGGGAGGAGACTGTCTAGGAAGGAGTACGGCAGAAAGGGATCTAGGGGTTATAGTGGACCACAAGCTAAATATGAGTCAACAGTGTGATGCTGTTGCAAAAAAAGCAAACTTGATTCTGGGCTGCATTAACAGGTGTGTGGTGAGCAAGACACGAGAAGTCATTCTTCCGCTCTACTCTGCGCTGGGTCAGCCTCAACTGGAGTATTGTGTCCAGTTCTGGGCACCGCATTTCAAGAAAGATGTGGAGAAATTGGAGAGGGTCCAGAGAAGAGCAACAAGAATGATTAAGGATCTAGAGAACATGACCTATGAAGAAAGGCTGAAGGAATTGGGTTTGTTTAGTTTGGAAAAGAGAAGACTGAGAGGGGACATGATAGCGGTCTTCAGGTATCTAAAAGGGTGTCATAAGGAGGAGGAAGAAAACTTGTTCATCTTAGCATCTGAGAATAGAACAAGAAGCAATGGGCTTAAACTGCAGCAAGGGAGGTTTAGGTTGGACATTAGGAAAAAGTTCCTAACTGTCAGGGTGGCTAAACACTGGAATAAACTGCCCAGGGAGGTTGTGGAATCTCCATCTCTGGAGATATTTAAGAGTAGGTTAGATAAATGTCTATCAGGGATGGTCTAGACAGTATTTGGTCCTGCCATGAGGGGAGGGGGCTGGACTCGATGACCTCTCGAGGTCCCTTCCAGCCCTAGAATCTATGAATCCAAGAATCTATGAAATGCCTTGAGGCTGCCTCCCTAGGCCACTTCCTACCATTCACCTTCCCACCAAAGACTTCAAAGTCTGTTAACAAGATAACAAAGGGGAGAAAATAACTGAACTTTAAGCTCTGTATAGCTCAGGAGGCAGTCCCTCCCTCCCAGCAAGAGGAATCTACAGCGCCCTTCTTCAGGTGCTCTCAGGGTAGGTCTCTCTCCCTCCCCTATCTGCCCCCTTCTGAACTGTTTGGCTCCCTTTTAAGCTAGTCCTCCTGCTGGAGCAGGCTCTGCAGGACCAGGGGGTGGAATCACCTGGCCCAGAGCTGCTCCTTAGCCCCATCAGTGCTAGCGTGGGTTTTATAAACCCGATCACAAGGATATTGTTAAAGTAAAAATAATTGTTAAACTGTGTTATAACATATTGCATTATTAAAACTAAACGAATTTATAAAAATATTTTTCATCATTTATTATTTCCATTTTTCATTTACCTTTTGTGCATCACTCAGCAATACTGGATGGATTAGTTTAGGTTTTAATCCCCTTGTCTAGCTTACACGTATGAGCACATTGGTCTTGAGTTTAAATTTGACCCATTGAGTAGAAAAGAGTTCTCCGGGGGTGAGATTATTCAAATTCTAAACATTAGAATTAAAGTCATTTCAATAATTTCATATTCTCAGTTCCTAAAATTCTGGGTCTTCCAATCCATTATAAAGTAACAGAAGAAACTACAGTGGCAAATTATTATATGAAAAGGAGGACAGAAAACATGTAAATCTTGCAAGTAAAGCAATCTACCAGAGATATTCATGCATATTTTAAAATATTTACAAATGTGGCAAGCAGCGAGCAGCTGCATCCAGTAGTTACAGCTCTCAGATGGAGAGCAGACCATTTGCAAATACCAATCAGCTTCTTCTGGGAGCTGCACGGTACGTTCGCAATGGACACCCAAAGGAGAAAATACTCAATTACCACTCACTATTACTCTAATGGGTAGATTACATGGAGATGAGAAAATAATATAGCACTGACACTCTTCTAATCAAAAAGTCTGAAATATCCACCTACTAGTACTCAAAATGAAGAGCGCAATAATGTGTTGAGACACGCAAGTGCTACTCTTCACATAATCAAGACAGTCAGAATAAGAGAATATTTTAAGAAAGGAACATTTGCTGGCACATTGCTTACATTTAACTAACAGAATTTAAATGCCAAAGAGAGAGGGGACCCCCCCCAAAAAAAAGACTACCAGAAAGCCTCGATAACTACTGCTGCAACTTTAACGAGTTAGAAATCAGGAGATTGGCTATCCCACAGTTCAAATCTCTCTGAACAATGGAGAAGCAGCCTTCAGTAAAGTACAGGCAAGCATTTTACTACCAACTCATTGCTTTTAGCTGGCAAGAGGTTGGCTAGTTTTCATTATTTTCTGTATCCGCAAAGCTTCCCCGGAAGTGAATGAGGGATGTTGTTTCAGAAAGCAGTTTTTCACTGTTAAGAAAGAAGAATTCCCTAGCCTCTGTAATGGCCAACTCCTATGCAGCACTCCACTTTGATTCCTGGTGCATGGGCCTCACCCACCTTTGCCCTGAGACCTCATAGCTCCTTCTCAACTTTTCCCTTTTATGGTCATAGCAAAATAATGGTAGAAAGGTTTGTTACACAGAAAATTAATCTGAATTAACAAAAGGTGTGAATATGAAATGGATTCATTAAACCACATTAAAACACTGTGTGGATGCTGTTATTCAGAATTAAGGTGGTCTTAATTCTATTTAGTTAAGATAAGGTCCACTGAGAGTCATCTACCTTCTAAATATTTTTTTAATAGTCATGGAAAATCAAGAGGTTCTCCATTACCCCGTGAAATCACAAACAGCTGAAATCTCAAAGAGCTGGGCTAAGTGGGGGAACCTTAGAACATGGAATTGCAGAAGTGGCCGCAAGCGGCAGCAGAGGCAAGCAGTGGAAGAGGAAACAATGGCAAAAGCAGTGGAGACATTATTTGACAAGCCCCCTTTGAGGGATGAGAGGTGGACCCCTGTGAATGCATCTCTGAATTCTGGGTCTTCGCAAAGGACAGCCAACTGTGAGTGATGTGATGTGCATCAGGGGGGAAAGGGGATTGGCGTGTTAAAGGGACAGCTGTGCAGACTTTCGCACGGCAAGGTGGGAAACTGAGGCAAAGGACACTGTCCAACATACTGGGGGGAGGGTGTTTAATTGTGGTTACATGCTTTTGAAAGTGGTTGTTGTGTTTTCCCAAATTAATGTTTTCCCCCTTTTAATAAAAGTTTTCTTTTGTTATTCACAGACTCGGTGCTTGCGAGTGGGCAAGTGTTGCCTCTTAGAGGCACCCAGAGGTAGTGTTTAATTTTCCCAGATTACTGGGTGGGGGCTCGAGCCATTTGTGTTTTGGGCTCTTAAGAGGAATCCCTAGATATTGAACCCAGCCCTTGTTACTGCTGACTCTATCTGGCAGAAGGGTTACACTTAGACACAATGCCCTTACGCATAATTTAAAAATATAACATTTCATAGAAGGCCTTTAACACAGAGATACACAAAAAGCTTAGACTAGGTTATGTCTAGCCCTGTGCAAGGGAAGTGGAACAGAAAGCACAAGGAGCCTCATAAGACAGGAACTGGGCACCATCACAGTCCTTGCGCTTCCCTGAGCTCAAGGCAACAGTCACTAGTCCCCACAAATGAGGTAGAGAAGAACAGGGTAACGTCCCCCTCTCTGCACTCCACCCAGCAGAGCTGGGTTTACCAAAGGGGGAATATGCGCATGGCACCCTCTCAGAGGACATACATGGTGGCTTCATCTCAGGTGTCATTGTGCTTCCTGGCGGTACTAGACCTGTGCCAATTTCCACATAGCCAATGAGTCACCTGTTCCCATAAACTGCACTTTAAGCCACAATTTAGCCCCTATATAGAGATGAATCCCCTACTATTCTGATCCCTTTCCTCATGCTGAGGAACCCGTTATTCCATCAGTATGGGACTAAGGTACTTCTCAACAGGAATAAGTAAATCAGAGCCTGGCCCTAAGTGATGCCAGCAAGAACTAACATATACCCAATCAGGTTTACTGCACTCCAACACATTTGCATTGCAGCTGCAAAGTATTCCCCTAGCTTCTGTTTCATAAACTAGCACAGATATGGACTGTGCTCTTCCATTATATGTTTCATTTTAAGAAATTCTACATACCCTGTGGGTGACAGCCACCATCTTGGTCAGCTCTGGGGATTAACCACAGCTGACCACCTGAATCGCTGTAGCTTGAGCTAAAGAACCAGTCTATCTGGGGCTGTAAAATAAACTCACCTCCTCTGTGGATGAGGCATGGAGGGGGACACAACAACGCTGACTGGTGGGTTACATCTGCACACAGAGGGAAGGCCTACACCCAGTATGGTGCGCAGGGCAGCCCACCCCATTACATACAGTGCCATCAAAAACAAGCTTTACAGAAAAAAAATCACACCCCCACACCCCCACACACACTTAAATAAGCAACCCAGAGGAAATGACCTACTTGAAAAAAGACAATGACAATGGCAAATCAAACAACCCAGTAATGGCTTAAGCCTGTGCCAACTACGATCCAACCAAAAAGTCATTGTTGTTTTACTTGGATGTCAATAAAGGACCTAGATGCTGGGCTTTGAAAGATATTTCCCTAGCAGCAGGATCTGATTCACTAGCAGAAGTGTCAAACAGTTTAGCTGGCAACCTTGATTGCCTCTGAGTCAGTAGCATGATTATGCAGCTCAGGGCAGGCTTATCTCCCTATATGCAAATTCCCTGGACACAGATAACTTGTAATACTCTTCTACAATTTTGACTCCTTTCATCACAATAAAAACAACTGTTTTGTTTAAGCACATTTTCCAGAAAGGGATATAGGTTTTTCCCAGTTTCCCGATGACTTGCCATACTGCAATGAATCATGCTGTGTGTATAGTCAGTGCCAGATAATGCTCTAGCGTGATTTAACACAAAATAACTAATATAACACATTATTTTTGTTACACTTAATTCAATATAACATCCGGTGAACTGGAAAAGATGCAAATTTGATCAAGCACTGAATCAAATTCACACACTATATATAGGAGCTTCAGACAAATTCATGTATTATTTTCTCTAAAGAAGACTGTGCATATGTCCATTATATTGTTAGGACAGGTGGCCTCAGAGAGTGCGGCATGTATAGTGTTCCAAGGTCTTTTTTTAAGTGTGTGAGCCAATGAACAGTCTTGGGAAGACATGCTGTTAGTTTTGGTTAACCCACATTCAGGATAGAGAGAGCTATGAGAGCAGCAAGAGAGTTTGGTATCTGCCTTGGTCTCTGATCCTTGAGGCAGAGTTGCTCTTTTGGAGCCAAACACTAGTATTGGACTGAGATTTGTGCAAGAAGGCTTTGCATGTATACCATCTCACCACCTCTTGTTCCAGGCCCAGTGTATATGTGCAGGTACAACCACCTACATTTAGAATATATCCAAACTCTACATCACTAATTTCTCCTCCATTGCAAAGCTATCTGGCAAGACCCCCAACATTCTGCTACCATGTGGCAGAGGGCCATCACTGATATCAGAATAGAACACTAGTGTCGTAAGAAGGGGCAACATGATATCATTATTATATGTGGGGCTGGTAGAACTGCTTATTAAGGTTTCCGACATTTTCCCCATTATAGGACCTTGCTGTCAGTTGGTTATAACTTTGCCTTTGGGCAGAAGTTTTCCATTCTCTCTGTCTGCCTCAGGCTGAATGTTTCTGCAACATTTCAGTCAAAGTGATTCAGTCACTTCTGAAAATTAGGCTAGGAGAAAATACGTTGTTTTGTGTATATTAAAAATCCTGGTGACTTTTTTTTTGGGTGGGGGAGAAATTCTACTGCCTCCATGATTTGGAGCAGGAATTTGAAATTTATCAGGGAGGTAACTTTTGTGTCAGGGATGTGCATTTAGTGGTTCCCATGAAAATCCATCCAAATTTTTCCAAGTTATAAAACTTTTACAAAAAAAAAAATCACAGTTTGCACATGCACAGTAGAGGCTAGCTAGAGCTTCAGCAATTAAATTCCCAGAAGATTCCATCTTCACTGGGCATGCTCCAACTCAGTTGCTACTCTGGGCCAGGGTGGGAGAAGGCAATGGAACTGAGAGCAGGAAGCCTGCCTCTCCTGTGCTCTCAATGACCTCTGCTTGCGTGTGGTAGTGTGAAGAAGAAAGCTGCCTAATTTGAATGCAAAAGGGGCAAAAGAGTAGATTGTGACAAAAAGCCTGTAGGGAGAACCTGGGACTGGGAGTGTGGGGGTGGGAGAATGAAACTGGGGCTGAGATCTTGGGGGATGGAGGGAGGTCAGGGCTCGTGGGAGAAATGCAGATCAGATGACGAGACAGGAGGGGGAAACTGGGCAAAGAGAGAGAGAGAGAGACACACACACACACACAGTCAGTCCGTCCGTCCGGTGGGGAGAAATCAGTACATGCTGGGCAATAAAATTGTTGCAGGGATAAGAAACTTGAATAGTAGTGATTGTGACCGACTAGGCAAGGAGAATGTGATGGAACTGGGACAGAGATAGGTTGGAGGGAATGAGGCAGAAGGGGCTAAACATAGAGTGAGCAGGAAATGTGCAGAAGATATTGTGCCCACTAGATACAGTACACTCCGTTCCAGAGCCTGGAATAGAAACCAAGTTTCCTGAGCCTCATCATTCCTTGGCTGTCAACAAATATCTGCGCAACCAACAGTCAAAGTGTTCCTTCTCCCTCTAGTGCTGGCCAGTATAAAGGGTGACAATTGCTATCGGTTACTCAGTTAGTTCAAGTGGCAGAGGTCTCTGCAGTAGATCTTAAGGTTCTTCCCTTCTGATGACCCATGCTGCTGTCAGTACGATGCCACATGATAGAACTTGGTGGGGGAGGGGATTCAGTTTAGGGTGATCAGACAGCAAGTGTGAAAAATTGGCACAGGGGGTGAGGGGTAATAAGTGCCTATATCCGAAAAAGCCCCAAATATCAGGACTGTCCCTCTAAAATAGGGACATCTGGTCACCCTAGTTCAGTTTGCTTTTTGAACAACCTAGGGAATTACACACACTACATAACTACAGAAAGAACATTATTAAGGTTGCAAAGACAAGCATTCAAAAGGCAGGAAATGTCAGAATTAAGGTTGCCTGTGTAGCTGCATTATGATATAGGTCTTTAATACACGATCATATACTATTTTTCCACATGTAGCCTAACTGATGGATTGGCGTATTGATCAATCTCTTAGACCACATGGTCGACAAGGGTTCAGTCTCCTGAGCGGCCACAGCACCAGGAAGATTGTTACCAATATTATTAGAATGAGAGATCCGAGGAGCACACAAGAAAAAAACTGCAATTTATCACAAGTCCCCTTATTAACCAACCCCCTGAGCAGATGAACAATTCCACAAACACTGAAATACAACAGCAGGTAGAGCGATAGTACAAAGCGAGAGAGAGTGCAAAGTGTTCAGCCCTCACTTACCTCTGCTACTGGGGAACCCCAGAGTTTCAGTCATTATCTTCATCCTCATCACCACCACCAGTGGGGGGGTTCCTGGCACCTCCCACAGCACACAGCCCAGGATACAGCTTTTATAATGTATTATGCTGATGCCCACTGGAGTTCATACATATTTTATGAAGGTTTCAACCACCTTCTCATTGTCTACACTTTCACACTCCACTAATGATGAGGTGCTCTTCTCCCATAGATAATTAAGCCATTTACTTCAAGCATATTAGCATATACATCAATTAGTTACCATGACATTTTTGTGGTTGAACATCTGCTGATAGACCTAACTTAAAATATCAGAAGCTGAAACAAACATGGATTTTGCAGTTACATGTCATCAGTTTAGCAACACTTACTTAATGTAGCATGCTATCTTGTAACATCTTGTGATATAGGGTCACTTCCTAGTTAGTTGTTTATATAAGTCTTTAGGCCTTAGGCCTCATTTAATTTAGTTAAAATATTGTCTTATAGGCTTGAGATATGAAGTTTTTTGCATTACTACCTTAATTAATACTTATATTAATATTAATCACCTCTATATCCTAAATATACCGGATATCTTTTATCCTTGGCTATACCCAGGACCTCTGTTTCATTCAATGCACAGGATAAATGGTGCTCACTTAATAAGCAGCAATTCAATATTTTCAAAATATATTCTTGGGAAGTTTGTCAGACCCTTGACCCTCTTTCTCCATATCCAAGCCCGTAAAAGGTGAAGTAAAAGATGAAAATTGGCAGGCAATCTCCCCTGACAAGCAGATCTCCAAGATCCATTACTGAGTTATCCTATGGATCTGACAATCACCAGTGGTTCATCACAGGGAAGTTGATTGGCCCAAGACTACCACTAACTTCTGGAGGAAGCTGGAAATAAAGAAGAAAAGTGCAAGTTGTGTGGATTTCCATATAGGTGTGTCTTTCAGGTTGGACATTAAAAAAACCTACAATATTCATACAGAAAAACTTAGTTGTGCAGTAGTTGATATTGCTATTCATATAACATCCCTGTCATAAAAACAGGTGACTGAACAGTTCATGTATTTTCCTCTTTCACTCACATACACACACCTTACCACAGCTACTGTTCATCACAGACCATGCTCCCCAGCCTTTACTCTGTCCTCCTAGGTATGCCCTCCTTCCAGCAGCCCCTACTCTCACTGGTATGCTAGACTTGATTTCACAAACTTTTAGTTCAGTGAATGAGATCACTGAATTGTCATGGTACATGAACTCTGAAATACACACAATTACAGATTAAATGAACTCATTTAAACGTGAGAATTCATATTTTTACATTATTCACCCATACTACAAAACATGCACTTTCTTGCTGAACCTCCTGTATACATCTTCAGTTGACTCAGCTGGTACACCAAATATCCAAAACTAATAATGTTGGTGTAGCCCACTGGTGAGTGTGTTTCACAGGTCCTATGCCAGTCCACAGAGGATATGAGTTGTTACAGCCTCAGAGCTTTAACTCAATCTGTAGTAACTCAGGCTTTTAGCCCTGGAGGTTGTCAATTCAACCAAAATGGTGGCTATCACATAAATGAGGGCTCACTTGGGATTTGAACTGCTGTGAGCCTCAGATGCAACCCACTGGTGAGTGTGTCCCCCACAGAGGATCTGAGCTGTTGCAGCCCTCGGGTACAGAATATTGGCTTTTTAGTTCAAGCTTGAGTCGCTCATACTTTTAGTTCTGGAGGTCCCCAGTTCAGTTCCCAGCATGTCAGCCAAGAAGGTGGCCATCAAGTTGGTATTGGTAGTGGGGGGATGCTAGAAAACTGCCATCCCAAGAAAGGGCAGATTTAAGGGCAAAGTGTGTGGCTTGTGGTATACAATAATTGTATTAGTGGTAAGGTGTATGTCTGTCTGTGAGAGACTATGGTGTTTATATAATTAGGTGCCCTAACTTTTCCTATGTTTATGTTATTTGTGTAGCAACCTTAAATTGTTGCACAGTGAAGTTTTTTGTGCATGCAGACCTAGCTATCAGCTATATTTACACTAAGCTCTGGCTCCCTTTCCCCATAAAATCACCATCTTAAACAGCAGGATGCTCAACAAAATAGGATTTTACAATGGCAGAAACATCTCCGGTCTCATTTCTGTTAAAAAAAGATCTGGGACTTAGTTCAGCACAAAAACAGAAGGAGAAGCAGCAGTCTCCCAGCACAGATAAGAAACAAAATGGTTTTAGCAGCAGCAGCAGGAATTCCTCAAACACAAGCACCATTGGCGCAACAAAAGCCAGCTTGGCAGACAGAAATGTGGAAGAAATTACACAGAACCTACTGTAATAATGAGAAAAAATGTTTTCATTCCTGTCTGCACTTTGTCCCGGAGGAGTTTTCTACTGGACTGAAGATGTGACTGAAAAACTGTGAGTGCTAGACCAACGGGTTATGTACTAACAGTTGAAAATCAGCAGAAGTAAGACCACACACTCAGACCGTGGCCAACAAACAGCAGGGGTTGCAGGAAATACCCTTCAATGACAGGACTTTCTGTAGCTACTGAATTTCCTCAGCCTGTTTCACTTTTTTTGAATTCAATTAATTTGAATCTTCACAAGAAAAGGTAAAACATGAAATTTAAACAGCACATGATATGTTCTGAACCCTGGGGGGGCTAAAGACCACCAAACAACTTTTGTGTTGGGAGCCCTGGTGAGCTATTGCTCTGCAAAGCAGAATGAAACTGTGGCATGACACAGGTTTGTCACTGGAGACCAATCTAAAGGGGAGAGACTAGACCCCTGTGTCACAGCCTTATGCACAGTGGTTGCTACATGCAATTCTGGGGGACTGACAGACTCCCTTATTTGGGACAGGATATTTTGCGGCACTTGGGGTCACACCTGCAGGAGTGGCTGCTCCAAGAAGGTGATCTCAGATTAGACAGTTGCTTAGACATGAGGAGAGCAGCAGAAGCCTCAAGAGAGAGGATGAAAGCCCTGGGAGACACAACATCCTGAGAAATCCTACAGAGATAGAGAAATCATCAAATAATGGAGAGACAGAGAAACATCCATAGGCCAACCCTGCAAGAAGGGAGGAAACTCCACAGAGAGATAGTTTTCTAGACTCGGTGACAGGAGCACAGAGATAGGTCACTCCTGGTCTGGTGTGGTCACCTATTGAGGAGACCAAACTATCTCAAAGACGCTATAAACAGCTGAGTCTGTGGTAAGGACAAAGGTTCTAATTCATCCATATGTTAGCAACCTCTGGCCAAAGGGACAGAGGTTGGTGTCCGGGCATCAATTATTTGTTGTTAAAGTTCATATTAAAATATTTTTATAATAGGGAAGATGTAACATGACCAGTGGATCTGGAATCAGAGGGCCCATGTTCCCAGAGGAACTGTTTTTGATGGGACAACAGGAAAACTGGGAAGGCAGGGAGTTAGGCTGGAAGCAACTCAGCAACATGAACAGAGCTGTACCTAGGGTTTAATGAAGGTCCACTTGTTCAACATAACCTGCATTCAGCTTCACTCTGCAAATGAAACAGTCAGGAATTTCTTATGCCTTCACAGCACAGAGACTTCAATATATTATACAGTGTTTATCATGTTTAACTGCCCATATTTATTCTGCACTTTATCAGTAAAGTTCTATCAATGGGGATGGGCCCAGTTGGCTTAGATTTCAATTTAAATGGAGAGTCTATTTTATATAAGAGGCAGAATTAGTTTCTTGTTAAAAGGGAAGACTAGGGACAACAAACAAAATCAGGAACTCAGGAATCAGACTTTACTACATTCTTCTGTAAAATATTTGTAGTGATTAAGTTAGTTTATGTTTATGACAAATATTTAGATTAATAAAAACCCAGGACTATGTACTTCTCATTGCTCCATCACCCTTTTTACAGTTCTTCCTAATGTGTTTGCCAACAGCTCCTTGCTCTCTGAAATTATATGTAGGGATCAATCAGGTTGTATACATCAACAGGCAGCCAACAATAAAAACGGACTGTCGAATACTCGTCATTTCATACAAGAGCACAAAACTGATGCACTAGTTCAAAGCCTCAACTCTGAGAAGGCATTTGACAGCATTTCCTTGGATGTTTTATTATTATTGTCAGCCCTAGAAATCCTCAGTTTTGCCCCTAATATTTTTGTGCCAGTATCAATAATATCTGTCTGTCTCAGGGTTCTTATGCCCCTGCACTCCCAAGGCATCTGATACTAGCTGCTTTCGGAGACAAGATGTGTGTTGGACTAAATGCATCTTGGATCTGACCAAGTATGGCAATGCCTATGTTCCAATTTGTGTTATCAAAATCCAACTCTAACAGGACTGATTCATGTAGAATCAGAACCTTTTAAGCATGCAAGAGGGACCAACCACATCTGCCCTTTATTCCCCACATTATATCCATTGATCATTAAATCCTGGGCCATCATCCTTGATCACCTTCATCTACCATTAGAGTCAAAATTCACAACCACAAATATAGGTTTATGCTCTTTGCTGATGACTTGCAAATATATTTAATCTCTCCCCAAAACTCTGTGCCTTACCTATGAGACCTACTCCTTTTGCTGTCTGGTCTTAAAATTAACTAAAGTAAATCCACAATCATTCCTTCTGGAACCTTTACAAAAAATATACTATTTTAAATTGCAATGGACACCTCCCATATTTAAATGTCTAAGAGAAAAAAAACACCAACATGTGAAGGCAGGTCACAAACCTGTGGCCATTGGTTCCCAAGGCAGTACTCAGTCTACAGCCCTACCCAGCAGCTCGCTGGAACTACTGTAGAAGAAAGCTAGTGGAGCTGTAGCTCACAGTGTTCTTCCCATGAAACTTCTGATTAGGGAGATGTCTGGCCCCACCAATTAGCTTAGAGGCCAGGGCCGGTGCAAGGAAGTCTCGTGCCCTAGGTGAAACTTCCTTGCACCAGCCCTGCGCCCCACCCCAGCTAACACCGCCCTCCCCATGGCAGCCAGCTCCCCCCCACATGGCAGCTAAACCCCCCCCCACCTGTGGCAGCCAGCTCCCCCTCCCCCAGCGGCAGCTCCCCACCCCCCGTGGCACCCAGCCCCCCGCCCGCAGCAGCTCCCCATCCCCCACGGCAGCTCCCCACCCCCGCCCGTGGCAGCCAGCCCCCCTGCCTGTGGCAGCTCCCCACCCCCCGCAGCAACCATCCCCCATCCCCCCGCGGCGGCTCCCCACCCCCCACCCCCGCGGCGGCTAACCCCCCCACTTGCGGCAGCTCAGCCCCCCACCCACGGCGCCTCCTGCCCACCCACGGCAGCTCCCCACTCCCCCACGGCAGCCAGCACCCCCGCCCGTGGCAGCTCCCCATCCTCCCGCAGCAGCTCACCTGTGCCGGCGCCAGCAGCTCCTCGGCAGTATTTCGGCGGCTGCTTTTATTGCCGCCGAATCGCCGTCACCCACTTGGAGTTGCCGCTGCAGAAATGCCACCAAGGGTGGCAAAATGCTGCCCCCCAAATCCTGGCGCCCTAGGATGGCCCCTTGACCATCTTGGCTAATAGCTAAGGCTAAGATTTTGTCACAGTAATTTTTAGTACAAGTCATGGACAGGTCAGAGGCAATAAAGAAAAATTCATGGAGCCAGTGACTTTTACTAATAATAACCATACAAGCCGCAGGGCAGGGGCGCATGGCCCCAGCCACAGCCACGGCTCCAGCCCTGGCTTCAGCTGCTGACAGCTAAAGCTGAAGAAGTCACAAAGGTCCAGTAAAGTCATGAAATCCATGACTGCCATGCCCAAATTGTAGCCTTACTAATAGCCATTGATGGACCTATCCTCCATGAACTAAAACTCTTTCTGAAGCTGTCTACACAAATAGGTGATTCTCTGGCTGGGTGCTACTTTCAGACCCTGCCTGCTTGCCTGACTCCAGAGCCCTGCCTGGTTCTGTCCCCTTATCACAGATCTTCTTCCACTCCCAGTTCCTGCTTTCCAGCCTCACTCCAGGTCCCTGCTCCTCCGCCCTAATCTGACTCCAACTCTGGCTTGACTTGTGGCTTAACCCAGGGCTTGACTGTTGACTTTGGCTTCAACCTCGGCTTGTCCCGACTCTGACTCCAGCTTTGACCCTTGGCTCGACTCCTGACTCTGTCTCCGGTGCTGACCCTCTGGCTCTAGTTTCTGACTCCTGACTCTGACCACAAGGCCTGACTGCCCATGCCCTGGTCCTCACTCAACAAATCTAAACAATGGTCTACATTTCCTGTAGCTTGAAAAGTACATAGATATGGCTGACATCAATTCATTTCTTTTTTCCCCACAATTTATTTAAATAATTAAAGTAAGTTATGGTGAATTTAACCTTTCAGACAGAATTGTAAATTCAAATTTAACTTTTAACAAACAATTTTTATTTTTTTAAAACAAAACTGAAAAATCCAATTTCAATAACATTTATTTTAATTTTTAAAAGTAACATTTATTTGCCCTGTGCTTTGGGCACATGATTCCCTTTCAGCAAAATTATCAGCAGCTCCAAATCAGTGACCTGTATCTGCTTTTCCACTGAAACATATGCTGTATCTGGACTAAAGGACTGCCAACTTAAGACATTAAACACACACACAAAATCAAGCCTGGTAAAAATAATGAGGTGTACTTAAAATATCACGAGAGTTTAGAAAAAAAATAATACATGTTGGGCTATTTTTATTTGCCAGCTGGTTTTTGAGCCTTTAAGGTTCACATTTTCAAGATCTTTTTTCACAAGCATGAGGACTAGAAACTTAACTTTCTTTTTAATGAAAACTGAGATTTTTACATAACAACAGGACTCCAGGAGTTTTAAGAAAAACAAAGTATGAGACTCGTGATAAAAATCATTGAAAGTTGGTACCGTGGGAACAGGACTTCTGCTTTCTGATAACAGGATAAATCCATTTGCCAGTGAGAACATAGCTGGCTCCAGCCTATCTCAGCAGGAAAGAAGTCTCAGTTAGGGCCCCTGCAGAGTAGAGGACTGGCTGGCTGCTGATTAGCCTGACAGTGACTCTAATAACTCCAAGTTTGAACAGGGCTACAGTGATCATGTTGCTAATCCCTACCTGTGAGCTGCCCTGCATTCCCCTATCTCACCTCCCAGTTTCCCAACTTTCTGGCGACTTTAAGAAATATCTCTTGGTTTGTGGGTTCAAATGCCTCAGCACCCTATTACCATATGTCTCAGGGCAGACTGTGTTAGTTATGAGTGCAATGCAAGCACCATAAAATAACTTGAAGTGTGTTTGCCATGCTTTAAATGTATCCTGTATTTAAATCCTGTATTTGCAAGCTTTGGAAACCATATTGCTGATTTAGGACGCAGATACTATTCAAGCACTGCAGGGCAACGCCTTTGGTCTGTGTTCCTCACCTGCATGGGTTACTGCAGTACAGCATTAACATGCAACCTGGTTAGTTATTGCCCAACAGCTGAGGAAGCCTGGTTTTCTTTCATCCATATAACAAATTGGTGTCAACCAAGGCTGATAGTTGGAGCAGGGGTTTGCTGACATGCCAAAGACCTTCAGCTGTTTTGTTAGTAGAGTCAGGACCTTCACTTCTTTAGCTGCCAGGAACAGAACAAATTGATAGGTGATACACATTATATCCAGACAGGGACGATTATGTAATCAATCATGCCTTTGTCAGACAATCCCCAGCTGAATATTCTCTGTGCTGGCCTCAGAGGAAGGTTAGCTAACTAGCTCATTGCAAACAATAGAGGCTGCACAAAGAGATGCCGGGGGACAAAGTGTTTTAATGCACAATGGCTTTTGCAGTTGCACAGATCTGATCCAAGATCTTCTTTATATCAGTAGTAAATGGAGTGGCACTATGAGAGTTTAGCAAAACCTGTTACAGGTGGAGGCTCTTTAACAGAATAAATAAAAGCTCTCTAAATTCAAGGACCAAGAGGAAAACTTAATTTGCTGTTTCTCCAATATCAACCTGCTTGTTGATACGGGAGCTGGACTTTTTTCCATTCAAAGGTGGATCTAAATATGCGGTTTCCATTTTGTCCTCAGCTTATATCACATCAACAAAATCCTATGCTAAACCCTCATTAGCGAATTATGAATATAAAAAGTTACCATTCCTTATCCCTCCTGCAACCAGCTGAGAGATTCACACACACGCGCAGCATGTCCAATGGAATATCATGCTCTAGAAAATCTGAACATTTTCCTTTATGTTGCCCAACTGTAAGTGTCCTGCCACACACCATTAACTAATCACCAGGAATTAAAGAATAGAAACACTTTCCCATTCTTTCTAGATACGTGCAATTTCATCCCTACCCCATTTAACAAATGGTTTATTTACATGAAAAATTGTAATTTTTTTGTTCTCCACCCTTTCAGACCCAGAGCCTTGTCCTAAATAGGTCACAAACTGACTTTATTTAAATCCGTTCTTACTAAATTGCATAAAATCTGGCAAACCAGTCTCTCTCACATGCGTTTATGCTGTAGCAGAGGAAGTGTAGCGCTGTCCGCATAGTTAGTTATGTAGGTCTCTCTGTTTTTATGTTTTGAGCACTGTTGCTTTAACAAAAGAACTATAGGCCTGGTTGGTGATGGGGTAAGAAAGCTAATGAGAGATGAAGCCTACAAGCTGGGGACCTGCCTGTAGGAATCTCTTGTGTTCTCTGTGTGCTGGTGAATAAAACAAGGCGTACATTATTCATAAACTATGTCGGGCAAAGTTATTAAAACATGTCGACTGAGAAAGCCGATTTATGGTAACATAATTAAATATACCTTTAGTTAATTCAAGGTGGTACATACAAAAAGAATACATTAGTAAACTAGAGTCTTGGTGGCTGGATTATTTTTAATCTTTGAGTCACTCTCAAGCCAACTGCAAAATATATTGGGCCCGTTCCTCAATTTGACTTGAATGGAACTACAACTTTTTACATCAACTAAGGTGCTGTCCCATTGTTCGCCATTTTTGCTTAGCAAGATTGCTGTGTGAAATTTTTTAACTGAAACTTTTTTAGGCAAAAAACGAAGATTTGGCAACATGAAAATGTTTTGCAAATTCATACCAGTTTCACCAAA
Organism: Macrochelys suwanniensis; assembly: GCA_033296515.1. Taxonomy (NCBI): domain Eukaryota; kingdom Metazoa; phylum Chordata; order Testudines; family Chelydridae; genus Macrochelys; species Macrochelys suwanniensis. The sequence continues at coordinate 42,632,724 of CM065776.1, forward strand.
TTGTTAGTTTAAAAAAACCCCAAAGTTCCCCCAAAATTCAAAATACTTTGTTGTTTTCTAAATGAAACATTTAGATTTTTTCAGTTCAAAATTACTTATTTCAAAGTTTCCTTTAATACTTTTTTTTTAAATCAAACAAAGGCTTTGTTTTGGGTTGAATGAAACATTTTGTTTGACATTTCCCCAAATTTTCCTCAAAATTGACAGTGAACTGAAAAATCAGTTATTCGGTCAGTTCTACTTGGCTATTATGTAGGATAACCATGTATCAATTATTGTAAGATACGCCCCTAAATATAATGCCTGATGTCTTGTTATCCTGTGTCAAATTAATATAGCCTTCCCTTTTCTTATATTTCAGCAATAACTATGTAAAGGATTAGAGACAGTGATACCAGTGTATGACTTTTACTGTATACAAATTTGTACAACAAAAACATTGTTAAGTGCCACCCTTGAAAAATAAACACAATATTTTTCACAGTTACTTTATTTCCTTGAAACACATGAGTTTAACTTGTAAGCATGCCATTTAGATGTTTGTTTAGTGCTCATTGCTATGGCACCGGGTGCCTTGACATTCAGGTTTAAGCTAGCAGATACAAATGTTCCATTTACCCCAACAAACATTGCATATATGGGAACATAGCCCTCATCTCCCAGTTCAAGGCAGTCACACAAGAGGGTGCAATCAACAAGTGATTTATTAGGTCACAGCCTTTTGAAATGTATTTTCCAGTATTATAGTAGGTGGACCCGGCCAGAAGACCAGTACTATTGTGCCAGTAATTTCCTATTGTGTAGCTTCATGGTATACTATATCTCTTCCTGATACTGTTTTGGTGCATTCTCAGCAGATATGATTGAATGCATGCCTAAAATTACTCTCTTTCCAACAAAAATATGTCTTAGAAATTTGCCTCAATTTATCACGTAGCAGTAACATGTGATTGCATAATTATTTTCCTTTGCCCTGACACAAATTGAGCTATCCTTTTTCAGCTATCCACCCACATTTCTTTCTTAATTATTTTCCTCATGATCTTTTCCCATGTTCTCAGAGAACTGTGACTGTATATCATGCCAATATAATTTAGCAAGTTGGATATTCTGGATAAGATACTTTGGGTGAGTCTTCATTAGTAATAAAGAATAACTGACTTATTTGAGATATAATTAGAGGTTATGTATTAATACAGAAACTCTGGTCCCAAGCCCAGTTAAAAAGGAGGAGGTTGGCAGCAGGCCGTAAAATGTTGCCATAAACTGACACTATAAGAGCTCAAATGAATCAAGAAAATGAGGGACTATTCTAAAAATGACACACAGTGCCTCCACCTGAGCATTGTGGAAAGTAGGCAAGGGCTAGGGTACAACTTTGGATGTGTACAGTTAAAGAAGCAAGCCCAGAAAACTAAGATCAGACTGTCAATTTGGAATGTTGGCACAGTAACTGGCCATAGCAAGAGCTAAACAGAGACACTAAAAAGGAGGACGGTACAGATAGCATACATCCAGGAAACAAGATGAAAAGGGGAGAAAGCCAAAGATATTGGGGGAGGTTGCAAAATAATTTAACATGGGGCCTCCAACTCAAAAATGGAGTAGGAATACCTCTTGGTAGTAAAATAAAGAAAAAAGAGTGGTGGTGATAAATAGATTCAGCGACAGGTTAATGATGATCAAGTTGGCTTTTGAATGTGACCTGATAAACATAGCTAACACATCCCAGTCTGGCTGTGGTGAGGATGAGAAGACAAGTTTCTGGGAAATGTTAGACACTGCTCTTCAGCAAATTCCAGGAAATGGGAAACTAGTTATTTGTGCCAAATTAAATGGACATGGAGAGACATGGATAGAGTGGAGTACATGGTGGCCATGGCTATGGAACTTTAAATGATGAAGCAGAAAGCATATTGCAACAGGCACAAGCTCATGACCTAGTAGTATCCAACACATTCTTTATTAAAACAGATAAACAACTTATTACTTCCAAGAGTGGAAGGATTAAAAGCCAGATTGACTTGTTTCCCAGACAAAAATAAAAGATATAAAAGACTGCAAGGTGACTGCAGGAGAAGGTCTTAATTGTCAACATAGACCTCTTAGATATGTTTTTTAGAACAAAAGTACAGAGAAAATCAAAGAGGGTAACACCAAAAGTAAGGTGGCAAAAACTACAGGGTAAGGCCATGAAGGACTTTAGGGAGTATGTTAAGCAACCTGTGGGTGAATGAAAAGCGAAATCCTTTATTCTAAAAGAAACGTGGTGGTTTAAAGTGGTTAAAGCTTGAGTTCCCCCTAAACTTTAAATGTGGTGGTGGAGCAAAGAAGTACAAGAAGTGATAAAATATAAGAAAAAGAAGTTTAAACTCTGACAAAGGGGCTGGAGCAAATAAGACATAGAGGAATACAAGGATGTAAAGAAATTGGCCAACAATGCAGTTGCAAAAGTAAAAACAAAGGTCTTTGAGGAACTTTATGCAAGACTTAGGACAAAGGATATGGAAAAAGACTGGCGAAAGCATGGAACAGAAATACCAAAGATATAAAGAAAGTGACGTTCATCAAAGATGAGAGTGGTAAGGAGTTGACTGATGATACTGAACATAAATGTATTGTGAAGAGCATTTAAATGATGAAAACCCAAGAGAACTTTGGTGTATTGGAGCCTATCACATCAGATGAAGTGACAAATGATGTAAAAGAAATTAAAAATAATAAGGTTCCCAACCTGGATGAATCCCTATTGAGGCATGGAAAAAGCTTAGAATAGAAGGCATCCATCTGCTGCCATCCATGTTCAGTTCAATCATGAGATGGGAAAGGACACCAAATGCATGGAGGAAAAGTATCTTGATGCTGACATACAAGGGAAAAGGCAATGCTGGCAACTGCATTAATTTTAGAGGTATGAAGCTTGATAAGTCATACAATTAAACCATGGGAGAGTTATCAAAAAGAGGCTAAGAAGTGAAGTAGATATTAGCACAAATCAATATGGATTCATGCCAGGAAGGTCAACAGTAGATACTGTTTTTGTACTGAGGCAGCTAGTGGAAAAATTGAGAGAGAAAAGGACAAATATTCATATTGTGTTCATTGATCTGGAATAGGCCTTTGACTGAGTTCCAAGAGAAGTCATCTGGTGGTGTATGAGGGAGAAAATTATATCAGAACTTTATGTGCGACTTGTTCAAACCATGTATGTAGATGCAATGTCAATAGTTAGGACTTTTAGTGGTGAAACAGACAAACTATCAATAAAGATGTGAGTGCATCAGGAACCAACATTGAGCCCTTTCTTGTTTATTCTCATCCAGTATACCATCACAAGGGACTTCCAGAAGAAGGCACCATGGTGTGTGCTGTTTGCAAATGATAATATTTTATTCAGCAAGGAGAAAGATAATCTAGAAGAGGATTCTGATACACGGAGAGATGTGTTGGAGAGAGACAGACTCAAAATAAGCACAACGAAAACAGAATATATGGTATGTAATTTCAATAATATGAACACTGAAGAATTATCTTTGAAAGTAGATAGGCAGACAATACCGAAAACAAAGTTTCAAGTATCTGGGTTCAAGAAAGACCATATGAGGAATGTGTATGTTAGAGGTATACTCAGAATAACACCCATAAATGAAAAACATTAGGAAGTGCAGGCTCAGATGGTTTGATCATGTAAAGTACAGTCCTGGCAACTATGTTAAGAGAATCTAACAGATCAAAATTGAAGGAAAAAGAGGTCAATTCAAGAAGACATGGAGGCATATCGTAAAAGAAAACATGTTAGCATATGATGTGATAGAGGATATAGCATTGAACAGAGCACTTTGGAGAGAAAGGGCTCATAAAGTGGACCCCATTTGATGGGATTAATGCAAGGAAGAAGCAGCATATTAATACAGAATTAGTACTGTAGTATGTCATACTCTTGGCTTCAAAGTCTTATCTAAATGTGGTCAATAGAAGTATCTCAGATACAACTAAAACAGTTAAATAAACCCTTTTGTTCTTAGCCTCTTTTAAAGACAACAGATGCTCCTTAGTCCTAAAACATCAGCTTTCACAATTACAGCACAGTGCGAAATAACACTGCTCAGTGCAGAATGTCAGTAACAATGGTTTCTCTGCTGCATACAAGCCTAAAAACTAAATGGCAGAGAGAGACTGCTCTAGTTCAAACAGGAATTTGGGGAAAGTTCTATAGCCTGTGCTATACAGGAGGTCAGACTAGAGTTGGTAGAGTTAAAGCTGGAGTTCCCCCTAAACTTTAAATTGACTAGTTTAGCAAGTATTAAGGGCAGTGTGTGAAGTTTGCTAGAGCTGGTCAGGAACCAGATTATCCATTCCCATCCATGGGAAATTCTGACTTTGTTTTTCTTGTTCTGAATTGGAACAAAAACCTAATTTTGAAGTTTCCTGAGAAACAAAAATTCTGAAAAATTTCAGTTGGGACCATCAGCATGTTTCATTTTGATTCATTTCATTTGAACTTTTATATTAAAGTAGCACATATCATATACAAATTGAATATATAAATGTAATATATTTAAAGTAGCTTCATACAATATAAAATCAAAACAAAATTAATCAAAACATTTGACAGTGTGAAAACAAAACGTTACAATTTTTCCCATTGAAAATTGTCAAAAAACATGTTCCTATGAAACATTTTGATTTCAACACACCTGCATTTTTCTACAGAAAACTGTTCTGTTGTAAAATTTTCAGCCAGCTCTAATGTTCACATTAGATTTTCACATTAGTTAGCAACAATGGCTCTTAAAGACCTCAAAGATCACTACCGCACCTACAATGCAAAAGGAGTTATATTAAAACTGAGTACCGACATTGCAAAATGATCCTAAACACACACACAATAAAGAAATGGCAAAGGAAGTTTTGATTTGTAAGTGTTTGTTTTATGCATTCCTGTCCCTACATTTTCTTTACAAAATTTCACTTCAGTGGGACAGGAGGAAAGACAATGTAGGGACAGGAATGCATAAAACAAACACTTACAAATCATATCTCCCTTTGTCCATTTCTTTATTCCCTCCTTTCTCTCTTTCCACTTCCCACTTACATCCTTTTCTTTAATCTATAAACATCTTTGCTACATGTAGTGTTATTCTACTCTTCTTCTTCTAAGCACTCCCAAAATCTCTAACACATTTCCCCAAGTATAACCTGATCTCCCTTTCCTTCTATTCCTTACAACACCGCCTCAGCCACTCATTCTCTCATCCCCACTTCTCTTCATCCCTCACTGTTCCCCCCGACAACATCATTCCACCTTTTTCCTTTGCTCCCCTCACCTCCCACTGACTCCCTGGAGGTTGACACCTCAAAGAAAGCCAAAGACATTGGGCTCACCTCCCCTTCATACCAGTTAACAGCCCCCTGATTGACAGCTTCTGCAAGAGTGAACTTGACTCTCATGCTGAGTGCTGCTGAGAAGCAGCAGCATACAAAAGAAAGGAGAAAGATGGTCCGTGACTGGGGTAAATACTGTTCATCTCCAAAAACACAGAAGCACTAACCAATCTATATAGGCCAGTGGTTCCCAAACTCAGTCCGCGGCTTGCTCAGGGTAAGCCCCTGGTGTGCTGGGATGGTTTGTTTACCTGCCGCCTCCGCAGGTACAGCCGGTCACGGCTCCCACTGGTCGTGGTTCACCACTCCAGACCAATGGGGGCGCGGGAAGTGGTGCAGACCAAGGGATGTGCTGGCCGCCACTTCCCGCAGCCCCCATTCACCTGAGACGGCGAACTGCAGCCAGTGGGAGCCGTGATCAGCCGAACCTGTAGATGCGGCAGGTAAATAAACTGTCCTGGCCCGCCAGGGGCTTACCCTGTTTGGGCCCACATTTGGGAACCACTGATATAGGCATTTGTAAGATAAACAAGGTGTCAACAACCCACTACTCCCTTACTCCCAGGGATCACCGGGCAGCTGGGCTTACTCCTGGGAATGTTTGGGCAACGTTCTGTTGCACTTGGTAATCTGTCACACCAAAGAAGTCTCATTGAAGTGAATTGTCACCTATCCTCCCAACCCCTACAAATAGCTCAGTTAGGGTATGTCTACACTGCAGAGTCATTCATGGTAGAATGTAGAGTACATACAGTGCAGGTATAAACTGCTGTGTAGGTGTGAGGCACTGCTTAGGCAATTAGAGTAAAGACGTGCCAGAACCTTAGGGTATGTATCTATGCAGCGCTCTACGCTCCCAAGCAGTGACTCCCCGTCTACAAGGCTATTTTTAGCAATGTAATGTCCTGCTGTCTCCCTGCAGCCAGAGCATTTCCCCACCACAGGGAAAGGCTCCGGCAGTGGGGCGGAAACAGGTTACTGCAGCTCCCCACTGCCAGAGTTTTTTTCACTGCAGGGAAAGATTCTGGTAGGAGGAGGCAGTGAGAAAGGCTCAAGCAGCTCCCTGTAGCAGGGAAAGGCTCTAATAGTGGGGAGCTGCCAGAGCCTTTCCTCACTGGCTTCCCCCCTGCAAGGGCCTTTCACTGCCACATGTAGCTACACACTGCAGTATGAACATATCCTGCTTTTCAATAAGGCACGTAGCTACACATACCCTGCATGCTGCTGCCAGTGTAGACACGGCCTCAGAAGTGTTGTAGAGCAGCATGGGAGGGAAGGGGGTTGGGAGCCTGGACACCTGGGCTTTCTGACTCGGTCTCTGATTCATTGTGTGGCTTTCAGCAACTTATTAGTGGAGAGATTGTAGCTCGCCCTACAGGGATGTGCAAGGCTGGGCAAAGCATGTAAAGAACTTCTCTCCATTCTTGCACTGCTGCCGAAAGGGCAATCACAATCTAAGTCATTGCACACCTGGAGCTTAAGAAGTGAGGACGCACACACTAATGCAGGACCAAAGCTACTGTCATGGGAGCTGGGCCATGGTTCTGTTCCTCCTCTCCCAACTCTGGAAGGGAACACTGAGGGGAGGAAAAGATGCACGCTACATTGGCATGTGCTCTCCGAATTCTCCTGGAGCCAATTAAACTAGTGCAGCACTAATACAGCCTGTTACTGTAGCTGAGTCTCTCCACATCCCACCTTCTGCAGGCTCTGGTTTTAAAAGTCAAAATACAGCACCCAGCCTCCCTATGTCTGATGATCCTCATGTGCAAAATAGTATAGTGATGTTTACCTACTTCACGGGTGATGCACCTTTTAATTAATGCTTGTAATGCACTGTGAGAGCCTTGGATAAAAGGTGATATGTAAGTGCAAATGTAAAGATGTTCTTATCAATAAAGCAGAACAGGAGAGAGAGAAAGAAGAAGAATTAATGTGAAATTCTAGCTCTAATTCCCACCTAAGCCACCATGCCAGGTCCCAGGAACTCTTAACACGGATTGCCAAATATAGGGCTGATGGTATGAAAGAAAAAAAGAAAAGATTAACTTTAAAAGCAGGGGCACACAAAACTGGCTCATTATCTGAGCTCAACCCATTAAATCTGGACTGTAAATTCATCAATAGTTTACCCCTCTTCCCCTCAAGACAGTGCATTGAGGCTATCCTTATAAATTTCCTCATTAATGTAGTTCCATTTTCATGCAAGTCTACTGAGTTCTTTTAGTTTGAAACGAAAGACTGTGCCCAAGGAAGAGAACATAGACATGATTTTCATTATAGGCATTTCTTCCCCTCCCACCTACCCCATATAGTCAGGAAATTAATTTTCATGAAGTTGTGGCTTCAAATGAATTAATGCAGGACAAAAGAAGATTTCATTTAATTTGACACGTCAAGCAACCACGTTATTTTAATCAAGAAATATTAGTTCTTTTAAGCTTTGGCTGGCTTCTCCTTTTGTATTGTGGTACTGTATATATCATACAGTGTGCTTGTGTTTCCAGGCTGGATTAAGTATTGAAAGAAATGGTCAGCAATGAATATTCCATGTAGAGACAGGATGATATCCATTTATAATGTCCTATAAATATTTTATAATTGATTGCAATTGGATATAGATAAGATAATGTTATCTCTAGTTTCCTGCTGGTATTGATTGCACTCTATATTATTTTTTCACAGACCTGGTAGAATCTGCTTATTTATTAATTGTGTTTCTATTTCCATGAAGAAGTTAAATTGCTTCCTGGAGGCGGGAAACAGGACACCGATATTAATCTTTCTCTGTGCCATTAAGTTGCTCTGTTGCACTAATGATTCAAAGGATCAAATTAAAAAGAAGGACAGGGATAAATTTCAGTGCTGGAAAATAGTCTCACTGCAGGTGTATGGAGCCTTTGGTTGAATAGTCTTTTAAAAGGCTAGGGCAAGCACAGTGCAGGATATTTGCCTGCTATCTTTTCCGAGTTCTCGAATCAATTTGCCTCTGTTTGTCAAGAAATCTGACTCCAATAATAAGCAAATTATTATTCCTTCTGGATCAATATTTGGGAAACACCAGAAAACGATGTTGCATCTTAAAAGTTTGGGAAAATGCATCAGGCCAAATTCTGTCCATTCCACAGGTACTTCAATGGAACTATGCAGGTCTAATGGAGAAGTTGGCACTTGAGACTGAAGGTGTAACACACTGCTCAGTGTATATTATATGTAGCCCTCTGTGCCTGATTCTCAGAGAATATGAGTCTGCTACTACTGCCAGAAAGGAGATTTAGCTCTTTAGCACAATCTGGCTCATGCTCTTAGCTCTGGAGGTCCCAAGTTTCAACCTACAGTGATGACCAAGATGATGGTAATTAAACAGGCATCACATTGAGCAAACTCAGGTACAAAAGTCTAAAGCAGGCCTGCACAACATGCGGCCCACGTGGGCAAACTGTGCGGCCCACGGGGGGGTGAGTAGGTGGGCTCACTGTGCGGCCCAAAATCTGGGACTGTGTCCATTGGTCCTTTTTGCTGCTTGTCTCTAAGCTGGGGATTGTCCCAATGCTGCAAAGAGGGTGTTCCCAAAGGAAGGTGCTTGCTTCTAACCCCCGAGGCCGTCAGTATGTCTGCTCTTCTCTAGTCAGCCCACATGACAAGTTTGATTGTCCTTGGTCTGGTTCCCATCCCCTCTCCAAGGGTTGCAGCTGTCTGGAGGTGCCTGCCTTCCACACCTTCCTCATTCACACCTCATTCATTCAACAGGGCAATTGAATAAAAAGTGGGGGGAAGATCTTATTCTACTTCTAGGAAAAATATATTTTTCTTTTACCTTAATTATACTACCTTAGGGGCCCGCTATAACATATTACCAAGGTTCAATACAAAGTCATATAAAAGTTATACAAAAATGCATAATGCAGAGATTTATCTACAACTGCATTGATTAACTGTTGTGTGCAGTAATATAGTGACCCCTGGGGGGGTGAAGAGGGGTGTGATGGTGGGGTCAAGCGGGGAGGGGGCGTGTCCTATTTTACTGCTGTGATCTGGTTACCCTATGTGCGCTGTTTCTTTTCCCCTCTACAGGCTTCCACACCCCAGCGCTGGGGAAGGAGGGGTTGTTTCCGTGGGGCGGGTGGTGCTGGGACAGGGGTGTTTCCGCGGGGCTGGGGGGTTTCTGCCCTCAGCTGTTTTCTTTGGAGTAATATGGCCCTCACTGCTTTACAAGTTGTGCAGGCCTGGTCTAAAGCATAGAGTCAAATTTTGCCCTTCTGTTCGACAGACATAAAACCTGAGTAGCTCCACTGACAGCAAAGCAGTTACTTGGAATTTATGCTATTGTATCAAAGGCAGAAACTGGCTTCCTCAGCTTAAAAATATTTTACACTGGTTATACTGACATACAGAAGGATGCATCATTAGACTTAAAGAGATTTATATTGGTAAAGGAAGACATTTTTTCCTCCTTCCCCAAAGCTTTACAGTTACTATTTGCACACTTACCCCAATCCATTCTAAAGAACGTGTATCCCCCTGCCCCCATTGTCAATAGCAACAACATAGCAAATAAGATAGAACCAACATTACCTACCTCTTGGTTGTAAATTCATAGATTCCAAGGACAGAAAGGATCACGCGATCATCTAGTCTGACCTCCTATATAACACAGGCCACAGAACTCCAACAAAATAATTCCTATAGCATGTTTTTGAAGAACATACAATCTTGATTTTAAAATTCTCAGAGATGGAGAACCACCACAATCGTTGGTGGTCATGGAACTTTGTTCCAATGGTTAATTATTCTCAGTTAAAAATGTACACATAATTTCCAGTCTGGATTTATCTAGTTTCAACTTCCAGCCATTGGATTGTGTTATACCTTTCTCTGCTAGAGTGAAGAGCCCATTATTAAATATTTGTTCCCCATGTAGATACTTACAGATTGTAATCATCTTCTGTTTGTTAAACTAAATTGATTGAGCTTCTTGTGTCCATCTCTATAAGGCATGTTCTCTAATCCTTTAATCATTCCCTTGGCTCTTCTCTGACCGCTCTGCAATTTATCAATGTCCTTCTTGAATTTTGGGTTACAAACAAAGTTGTAATGCTAAAAATAGGTAGCTATTAGCAATTTACACTTGTTGCCTTGATTGTTTGAGCCAGTCTTTGAATGCTGCTGTTGCAATATAAAAGTCCCTTCTGGATCTGTACATAAGAACAAAAGAATGTCCATACTGAGTCAGAACAATGGTTCATGTAACCCAGTATCTGTCTTCCAATAGTAGTCAATTCCAGATGCTTCAAAGGGAATGTACAGAACAGGGCAATTATTGAGTGATTCATCCCCTGTCACCCAGTCCCAGCATTTGGAGCTTAGGCAGTTAGGGACACCCAGAGCATGGGGCTGCATCCCTGACCATCTTGGCTAATATCCATTGATGGATCGATCCTCCATGAACTTATCCAATACTTTTTTTAACCCTGTTATACTTTTGGCCTTCATAACATCCCTGGAAATGAGTTCCACAGGTTAACTGTCTGGGTTTGAAGAAATACTTCCTTTTGTTTGTTTTACCACTACTGTCTATTAATTTCATTGGGTGATCCTTGGTTCTTGTGTTTTGTGAAGGGGTAAATAACACTTTCTTATGCACTTTCTCCACACCATTCATGATTTTAGAGACTTGGATCTTACCCCCCTTAGTCGTCTCTTTTCCAAGCTGAACAGTCCCAGTCTTTTCAATCTCTCCTCAGATGGAAGCTGTTCCATCCCCCTCATCATTATTGTTGCCCTTCTCTTTACCTTTTCCAATTCCAATATAAAATTTTTGAAAAGGGGTGATCAGAATTGCAACTGTATTAATAGTTTGGGAGGAAATAAGTCCTACAAACCTTTGGCGTCTGTTCTTAGTTTACTACTTAATCTCTAAACATATTAAACACATAGGATCAAATCCTGCTGTCCTGATTCAAGAAAAATGCCCACTGAGTTCCTGTCTTCAAATTAACTTTGAAGTTAATGCCTGTGTTTTCTCTCTCTCTCTCTTGTTCGGAAAGAGAATCTGAGATGGTTCAATCACAATCTTTGCCACCTCTGGCAAAAAGTATGTCTTCACTACTAAAAGATGTGTCTTTGAAGCAAAAAAGATAAGTCCCGACAGCTATCTCATGGTAACATCCCACTGGAGACAAGGCACAGGTAACTTTTACCTTGTTGTAGTTAGTCAAGGTAAATGCCAGGTGCGGGGAAATACAGTTGGCCTCAACTAGCTACATTGAGATTAAAAACTACAGCTCCTTGTCTCCACTAGGATTTCATGCGGAGATAACTCTCTCAAATTAGCTTTCTCATTGTAAAGACACATCTTTCTTGGCAGTGAAGATATAGCCAAAGATAGACCTGGAAGCAGAGAGAAAAAGCAATTACCTATGGGGTTCGAGAAACTGAGCAGACATGGAAACTGGAAAGAGGAGATTGTGGTTCAGTTAAAATAGTCATCTAGTGAGATTAGACAGGCCATGATGGAACCAATCCTATCTAACTTGAAGAACCAAATTATATTGGCCCAGACTCTGACACTCTTACACACCTTGAGTTGTACCTTAGTCTTCAAATAGTCCAACTGAAGTGAAGGGGACTACTCACTAAGTAAGGTAGTACTCAAGGTCAGTAAGGGTCTCAGAATTGGACCTAATCTGATTATTTTATATATTTCTGTTGACCGCTAATGTGACCTTTAACAGAAGAAAAATTCCACTTTTTCAGCATGGTATTAGATGATTTGGCCTTTATTTCTCATGGGTGTTTTCTGGCTAAATCCTGAAGTCTTTATCCAGACATGCACTCCATGTAAGATTACATATCAGACGCTTGACTCTCTATCTGATGTTTTGCCAATTATATAGGTAGCACTCTTCAAGAAATCACAGATATCTGAGAAGAAGTGTTACTTGTCACTTCCTTTTATTTGTAAAGTAAAGCTTTGCAGGCTTCCTTTTCCTCTCCCCATGAAGGAAGGCCCCTTCTCCTCATTTTAGTTCAGTGACCAAACAGAGAGCTATATTGGCCAGCAGCAAATTATTATTCCCTGAAATACAGCAGAAGTAGTGGGGGGATTGCATCTCAGAAGGGCATCCAAGACACAAAGCCTCCCTGGTCTATGTCCCTGGTAATGCAGCGTATGCATCTTTCCTTACTCAAGACTGGGGTGAAGACCTTAAACAAAAAGTTCTCATAATATTAAGATAATTTTAGTGCAAAAAAGAGGAGTTATGTGAGTAGTTAAATAATTTATTATTCTAATTAAGTTCTACTCATGTCTTATCTAAGTCATTCCTTTCTCCCAATCCAATTCCCTCACATATGCACACGCAAAAGAACCAGAGAAGAGGAACAACCACAGGGGATGATTCATACCCACCTACTCTGGGTATTTTCTAAGGTTAGCATCAGTCAAGCTCAAAATTCAGAGAATTAGCAAAACTAAAAATACTGGTGCTTCAAGTAATTCTGCATTTTCATTTAATTTGAAAGTCTTAGGCATGACGTAGCATAATTATTTGGTTATTCAGAATGTGATCATATCAATATTTACCCTTTAGTAAGACTCTTAACTTGCCTTCTTTTTCTATTTCAATAACAGAGTCAAGAGAAGGATTTGATTCAGCAGGAATCTTAAGCAAGCTCTTCAATATGTGTTAAGATGAAGAGCTAGCCTTGTATCTGATTAGCACAAATATGGAAATTCTCTTTTTCAGAATGAATCTTCAGCTAGTTCCGTAGGGATCTTCCATGGAAAGAGATGGAGGCATTAGTGTAAAGGTTTCCACACAACCATAAGATTAGTTCACTATTATCCAAAAACTCATCTTGATCAACTCTGGAACTAGTTTAAATTAGTCCAGCTATAAGGGGGAGCAGTGGTGGCATAGCCCATATTATTTATTTTATATATATATAAATAAATAAAACTCAGCATGTCAACATTAAGGACTAATAATTACATTTTTCTGCAGAAAATTTCTATTTTGATTTTTTTTTTCCCATCCAGAAAACCAACACAAGTATTTTCTTTCAGGTCACTTCTACCCAACTGAAATATTTTGTTTCTTGAATTAAAGTGCATTTCCCTATGGTGGTGCATTGCATCATAGGTAGCACCCTAGCAAATTCACGGTCCATTTTGATCAATTTCACAGTCATAGCATTTTTAAATGGTAAAATTCATGACTTCAGCTATTTAATTCTGAAATTTCATGGTGGTGTAATTGTAGAGAGTAGTGGGGGGATGTCGCAAGGTTATTGTAGGAGGCTTGCAGTACTGCTACTCTTACTTCTGCGCTGCTGCTGGCAGTGATGCTGCCTTCAGAGCTGGGCAGCTGAAGAGTGGCAACTGCTGGCCAGGAGCCGCTCCGAAGGCAGAGCCTCTGCCAGCAGCAGCAGTGGAGAAGTAAGGGTAGCATGGTATGGTATGCTGCCCAGCTCTGAAGTCAGCACAGAAGTAAGGGTGGCAACACTGTGACCCCCATAAAATAACCTTGTGACCCCCCTGCAACTCCCTTTTGGGTCAGGACCCCCAATTTGAGAAACGCTGGTCTCCACCCATGAAATCTGTATAGAATAGGTTAAAAGCACACAAAAGGACCAGATTTCACAGGGGGAGACCAGATTTCACAGTCTGTGACGCATTTTTCCTGGCCATGAATTTGGTAGGGCCCTAGTCATAGGAGTATGAATGCCTGATGCCCACATTCTATCCCATGGGCCAATCTCCCTAACTGGACAAAATCTGCCATGGTGCAATGTGGTCTCCCCTCTAACCAAATGGCATGGTGCATCAAGGGAGTCACATGGTTGAAGATGCAATATGGGAGATGTTGTCTCGCCAGGGAGCCCAGCTCATAGAAAAAAAATGGGCACATGAGGATCCTGAACTACAAACCACAGAAGACAATGCACAACCAAAGGAAATGTAATAAGCAACTCAAAATGAAACATGTGGTGTCAGTTCAACATACCAAAATGAAACATTTCACTTCAGGAATACTGAAATGTTTTGGTATTTTTGATTGAAAGTAAACATTTTACCATTTCTGAATAGAATTTTTTCTGAACTTTCCATTTGGCGAGAAGTGTCGATATTTCAATATTTTGTCCCAATTCTGGATGAAAACAAATATTGAGACATCAAAATCTCTTCTGGGATGGAAATTCCAATTTTTGCTCAGTTCTAGTTCCAACCAAATATAGGTTTAAGTGAGCAGTCAAGGTAAATTGCAAATATCATCCTTGTAGCGGAACATTCATCACAATTGGCACTAAGCGGCCCCCTTTTTGACAACCTGGGCAGGAAAGCCAAGATGTCTGTGCGCTTTGAGACTGAATTCCATTCCATCCCTAGAGACAGTTGCTAAAAGTCAAGGTAAAAGCATATTGAATATAGAAACTCCTCACCTCTGTGTTTTCTATACCTGTTCTGATTATAAACAGAAGGCTTCATACTCCAGAACCATCAATCGGAGCTCTTTTGTGGTTATTAAATTCTCTTTTAAAACAAAATTTTAAAAATGAAATGAGTCTCCATCCTTTGTGACAGCAGTGCCACACTGGTGCCTCACACCTCTTTGCACATGGTTACATCTGTTGACATTTAAGTACCAAAGAGAATATTTGAACAGTAGAGGAGGAAAAAGACACGGGAGAGTATTTGGGGCTGGCACTGAAGCATGCCTAGCACAAGCTGCCTGGGAAATTTTGTAAGAACATGAGTGGCAAAAGCTGTAATCAGGTTGTTTCAATAATCACAATCCTGTGTATGTGTGCAAGCCTAGAGCATACAATGCACTAGCAGATAGAAATACCAATTGTACGTTTAACTTGAGGATGGTGCATTTAACTTGAGAATTGGGCCAACAACCAGGCTAGCGTAATAGAAAACTGTCCCAATGTTTGGCATTCAGTGCTATTACAGAAGGGCCAAATGCAACAAGAATTAACAAGAGCCAGTGGAGCTGAGCATATATAATCTTGTTACCCTCTGTTTTTCTAATGTGCGTGTTGTGAAAGTGTATTATTTATTAAGGAAATTAGCATTACAATCAGCTAGGACCTATTTTATAGAGATGATGTAATTATCTATTAACCTATTGGTTTAGCTGTAAAATGCAATGTAGTTAAATGACAGTATTATTTGGAGTAATGTGCATGCCAAGGGCATGATTATGCCACCCTTATTCAGGTTCAGTAGTACCTTAGTACACAAAGAGTCTCAGTGAAATTGGTATCATTCACCACAAGAATCAGGGCCCAAATTGCTGATTTGACTATTGAACATTTTGTTTCCTATTTTATTTTTGCTGATACTTTTAACAAGACATGGCTTTTTTTCTATAAGACACCAACAAAAATACTGAAAACGTAGGGACAGCACTATTCCCTTCCAACACTCCTTTGGTTCAGAATATACAAATAAAAACTTACCCCCATACTGGTTTATAGTGATACAGTATACACTCATACAGTTTCATTATTTAGTGATCTCATTTCCACAGGATCCATCAGAAGTGATAGCCGCTTCTAATTTTCTAGTGAGTTATTCACAGATCCACAACACCAGAGTGTAGTTTAAAGGGTTTCAGGGTTTAAAAGCCAGAAGGCTTTTCATTCAGCAGATAGCTGGATAAAGACCTCTAATCTAAGTCCAGCAGCAGTGATGCTAACTCTCCCTGGATTGCTTTTCTTCAATAGCTTACTTTTATATGGCACAAAAAAGTTATTCCGTTAACCTTCACCAGACAAGGCTGAAATTGATGCTGATCTACTCTGTTACAGGCCATTTCATGGCAAAAATCAGGCCTTCAGCTTCCTGTTGATTCAGAAGTAACTCGAATATGATATAGTCAAATTCCCTCTTCCATTTCAGCTTACGCCACAGTGAGGTTACCACCATTCATTATTTGCTACATCATGTTAGTTTTTACTGAGAGTATGACTATTTGAATAATTTCCGATGGATATATCAATTTTCCAGCACCCCTCTTCTCCTGCAGCAACCTCTGTGCAGTTGTATCATGAAATAGTCCAAGCAAAATACTCCCGGTACATGCTGCTCCACATACATTCTATGATTTTCAAAAGAAAAAAAACTACCCAGGAAAAGATGAACCACACGTGCTTCATAGCAGTCATCAGTTCCAAATATTTTAGAATATTATACTTGGGCCAAAAAACTGCAAGGAAGGGAAAGTTAAAATCTAGGAGGGTCAACAGAAGGTTACAAGTGGCATCCCCATATTTCTAAGTATTGGCTCCAATTTCTGAGATGCATTCTGGCCACTTTGTGCCAATCAGCCTTACAAATAGTGGATCTGGCCTTCAGAAGATCTCCCCATCTTAGGGGGGATGCTTGCATGGCAAAGAGCTGACGGACCTGCTCCTATTCTACCGCCACTCAGGGCTGCTATGGGAGAGGACTTAGCCAAGCTCTCTTATGCCCAGACAAACCCGCACTGCCATAAGCAAGCTGTTGGCAGCTGGCACTGTTTAAAACAGCCATCAGGTACTAGCCTAGTACTGAGAACCCCCAGGATCAGATGACCAGGATCACACAAAGGACCCCTTTATAACCCTACTCCCAGTTGTGGCAACCTATGGCGAGTATTCTTCAGATGCAGCTAAGGAAATAGCCGGTACTATTTAGTAACACAATTGAAAGTTTCATGGTTTGGTTATAGATCAGCCACAATAGTAGATAGTATTGGGAGAGCAACAGAAAATATGCTGGTGACAGATTAAGCAATACAGCTCTACAAATGGTTTAATTAATACAATCTGGGTAGCAGCCTTATAGTAAGAGGGAAATGTATTCTGGGTTTAATATCAGCCTCATTCTGGCTCTACTTTGAAGTTCAAGTACATTTCCAGAAGGCTGTTAGATAAAAGATAATCTCAAAAGCAGTGTTCTTTGAACAATATTTATTCATACAGGGACATTTTATTTAATTTGTCTCACAAATTCTATTCAATATTAGAAATACACAGTTGCATCAGTATTTATACATCGAAGCATCGGACGTGAAGTCCGTGAGTTAAAAAGAGAATTCAGAGATTTACGCAGTCTCTAACATTTCAGGCTCTGCCAAGCTTTGTCCCAGCACTTAAACAACTAGAGGGAAGAGAGAAAAGATGGTGGCAAAATTGAGACTTCTTAGAAAAATTAATAACCAAAGGGTCTGTTCCTATGGAGTTACAGTGGGAGGGAGCTCAATGGCATGAAACATGATGTTACAACAAGGATACATTTGGCCCGTGCTGTCTGACAAAAATTATTTGCAATAACATAACACTAACATTACATTACAGCATCACATATATTTTACCCCACACAGAGTCATATCACCATATCTCCAATCTGTCTGCAATGTAAACAGTTGATGGAATGCATGCCTTGTGAAGGTGCTCGGTGTTGGGAAAATATCAGAGGGAAGAAATAATAAGGAGGCATTGCAACTGGCTGAAGGAAGTTCCCAGTACTACATTGGACAAAGGGCAGACATCAGACCTGATTCTTAAACAGGAAGGCGTACAAACGGGGTTGCACCAGGCAGAGGCTGCTGTAGGTGTAGGCAAGCTAGGCAGTTGCCTAGAGCAGCAGATTTTCAGACTTCCCATGGGTCCTTCTATGGGCAATGGTGGGCATTGAGCCTGGTGGGGGTGCCTATGGGAGAGGGCAGCCACCAGCTAGTGCAGCATGAAATATTGCCCACTGCTGGGGAAGCAGTTCCTCCCCTCCCCAGCCACTCCTCACTCCCAGCACAGGTAAGATGGGGGCGGCAGCGAGGGTGTTTGGGGTCAGCCCCAGCAGCACTGGCAGTGCTGCTAGGATCATTCTCCACAAGCAGAGCAACATGCCCATCTCCATGTTGACTCCCAGCCCACACCTGCTGCTCTGCACCCAGCCCCCACATGACTTGATTCCCGGGCAGCCCTCAATCCCTGCTCCAGCTACCATTGCGGCAGCATCGCTCTGCCAGCTAACACGTTGGGGGAGGGGGGGCAGAGCCTCTCTGCCTTCCTCCCACCCACCAGGGTGAAGATGGGGAAGGCATAGCTCTCTGCTTGTGGTATGGGGAGCCAGTACAAGAGAGCGTGAACCAGGCCATGGCTTGGCCCCCAAATAGGAAAGAAAGAAAGAAACAGAAAGAAAACTCAGTAAGTAAGATGAAAGCAGCTGGCAAATCATTTCACACAGCTGAAGCAATGCGTATCTGTCATTTTTGTGACTCCATAAGGACCAGGGTCTACCTCGTTTGCTAATCTGAATGCAACCCTTGCCTTAGTGGATTAGTGCGCTTTGAACAGTAGCAGGTAGTTTGACAGCTAAGGCTGCACACAATTATCGCAGTTTTTATTTGATATAAAAATTATGTTGAGTAATCTCCATAGTGCAATTTTTTCCCCAAACAGGAAACACTGCCAGTTAGGATTGCGCACCCAGATGCAACATGCATTGTTTGACATAATATGCCTTTGCAGGCCATCAGGGCATTGGCAGACTTCTTTTTTGCCAGCCTATATATGTAAACAGCATAAGAATATGACATGTAAATGGATTCTTTTTGATTATAAAAGGATACTAACAACCTTGTTTCATGTACAGAATGTATATATTACAAAAGGTCTCACTCTACACTATATTTCACAGCCTACTAGTTAGGTTTTTTAACACAGATAAACTGAGCAGTAATAATAACTAACTAGTATTTTTTTTAAAAAATTACAGATATTGATGCAAATAATATACACATCCTTTTTTCATGTTAAAATTTTAATTACAGCATTTCAGTAAAGTTTATTCTATAATTTACTATTCTAACACATTTGTTTTTTCTAAGTTATTTTGTCTTTTTATATTTTTAAACTACTAGTACAGCTGTCACTCAACATCTTTACCTTTTGCCAAATTACTGTGGCCTTTTTACTAAGAATAGAGAAAAACACAGTTATATTAATTACTTACAAAATGGCAATTGTAACTATTTTAATGATTGCAATATCATAGTAATGTTTTAACAAATTACTGAACAGCTAATAATCCTTCTTATAAACCATAGTGTATATTATTCCCAGAAACCTACCTTCTCTCATCACACATTTTTTCCTACATTACACTGGTATTTGTTCTTGGTGTGACGATTACAAAGTCTTAAATCACTGCAGAGAGCTATGAAGAATGAAATCTATGTACCATATGTTTTCATTATCCTGCTGAACATTCAGCTTCAGAATGAATGTCTCCCTAGTTCGCTGCAAGATTAAGGGTCCAATAGACAAGTGCTCCATGCACAGAACAACCATTGATTTAAATGGCAGCTCCTTGCACAAAGTGTGTACAGGATTAGGCCTTAATTATTTATCAAAAGCATGCCCTAGAGCTATGGGGATCGCAATAAAGCCAAACAGAAAGAGTCAAGGTGTCGATACTATGTTGCATTTCCCTGCCTATACAAAATACATAGGAGATTTTGTGTGTGTGACTGGCTGGCAAATGGGTGAATAAGGAGTTAGATATTGCATATTATAAACAGAATAACGTGTGGAGTACTGAGTGGCTCTGATAATCTGAAACTCCTATGGACTTCGGTGGGAGATGGGGTATGAAGTAAGTGCTCAGAGTTAGGAATTTAATAAAAAATAAGTAGTATTAACATTTTCACTCCTAAAAATCTTGTCTCCATTTAATATTCTGCTGGAGCATCATTAAGGTCAGGTCTACCCTACAAAGTTTTGCTGACATAGCTATATCAGTTAGGAGAATGAAAAAAACCTCCCCTCTCCTCATGACGGATATAGCTATGCCAGCAAAAACACCACACAGAGGCAGCTCCTACCAGCAAAAAAAAACCCCCAAATCTCCATTTGCCAGAATAGCTAATGTTATTTGGGGAACTGCTTTAACTATATTGCATAAAAACTCCTTTTGCTGGTATAAGATAAATCTCCACTAGAGGGCTTCGCTGATATAGCAGTACAAGCAAAGCTTTTGTACTGTAGACAAGCCCAATAATTAATAGGTGTAGAGAGAATGGAGGCTTGGGAGTGTTTCACCTTGCTGGCTTGAATCCAGCCTTGGTCAGTTTTTATCAAGCCACTGCCATCCAATGGCTATTTGGTGGCCTTTGTCCAGTGAGTGAGGGTATCAGTCCAGTTGGCAGAACTCCACATCAAGTTCATGATAGTGTTAGCTATGGTTGCCAACCCTGCAGGCTTGCCCTGGAGTCTCCAGGAATTAAAGATTAATCTTTAATTAAAGATTGTGTCATGTGATGAAACATCCAGGAATATGTCCAACCAAAATTGGCAACCCTAGTTAGCAGAGAACAGGGACTGTATGGGCAAGGAGAATGAATCCCTTCTTTTCCTTAGAGGCCACGTGAAGGTGGAAGGGTGTTACCAGGGCACCAAGAAGAAGATGACACTGCCATTTTAGATACGCTGTACTTATTCTAAGGCTAAATAGAGGGCTTTGTTCCTGATGTAACATGGTGGCCGTCACCCAATCACCCCCTTGTTGCCAGCAGTGTCTCTGCAACACCCTGCCCCCATTCTCCCCTTCTTCAGGGCTCCTTAAACAAAACTCCATGCAGTCTTGCTCATCCACTCACAGCCCTCCTTGGGTTTTATTAACACAAAGTTCCAAATGCAAAACACAAAAACAAAGCTTCCCCCCAACCTTAAACTGGGCACAGCCCCTCCTCTCTGAGATACTACCCCTTTCTGCTCTCTGAGCAGCTGGAGAAGACGCAAGGTCGGCCCTGCCTTCCTTGCCTTCTCCCAAAGGAAGACAAAGCTTTCAATTAGGTCTTCTTACCCACTCCCAACTCCCTTCTTCAGGGACCACTGCAGGAGACCTTCCCACCCCATAGCTTTACACTGCCCTCCCTGAATTCTCCCTGATGCTTGATAGCCCAGGTGCAGCCCTGCCCCCTTAACTGGCTCAGTTGGGAGCAGCTGCTCTGGCACAGGGCAGCTGAATTTATTTCAATCCGAGGGGGCCAGCCATCTTGTGACTGCAAGCCTGTCAAACCAGCACCATTCACAAGCACTACATTAACTTTTAAAGAGAGTAATACGTGTAAAAGAATGTGCTACAGCATCTTCATTTGCATTAATGTCATTAGCTTACTTAAACAGCTCCCTCTCTAAGTTCTTGCTGGAGACATTTCCTGTGCTCCATCAGAGCTACACTAAGCAGCTGGGAATAGGAGCTATACAAGCAACTTTCTAGAGTGCTTAAACAAGACATGAAACATTACTCTGAAAACTGTATTCAGGACAAGGGATATATATTATTGATGTTTGTAACATACACTATAAACTTCTAGCATTGTATAAATGTCTTAAAATTAATTATAATATCCTCCCTTTAATGCACACCTGTAATTCCTATAAGTGTAAATGGAAATTATCCATGCATAGCAAAAGGAAAACTGCTCTCCCAGTAGGCCTGGGTCTCCTGAAAGGTCCTGAACCCACTTAACTCTCACTGACTTCCATGGAAATTGTGATGTGCTAAGCACTCTCAGGAGGTGTTCAGTACTTCACAGGATTGGGCCTGTCATGGCTGAGACAATGGGAGTTGCAGCCACTCACTTTTAAACTTCAGGCTATTGTTGTTCTTTATGATTAAAGCTGGCAAACAGAGTGAGTCTCTAGAAATATTCTACACTGTATTCTTGATACTACCCCCATTTTTTAGGCATGTATAAGACATATGTGCCATTGTTCCCTGATCATGCAGGACATTGTGCTGCTTTAGTTAAACATGGGAAAAGAAGCCCCATGGAAACCTCTACAAAATAGCAAGTAATGCAATGGATAGAAATGTAGTGGTAGTACCTAGAATGCAGATAGTAAAGCCATGTTTCAAGCTGTACTTTCACACTGGGCATGGGCCTCTCTTCTTACGTACATGCAGTAGCGCTAATAGGAGAACTGAAGTATCTCATGAAGAAAATATTTGTCAATATACAATGACAGGCTAAGTTGTACCTTGCTTTAATATATTATTTTTTAAAACAGGGAACATTGAAATTTCTTATGTGTTGATTTCAGTCAAGAGGTAAAGAGACTGGGTAGTTCCTACACAAACACTCCAAGCTTTACTTACAGGGGCAGGGGAATTTGTCCTTAGTTTGGACTAGGGCTGTTGCATAATCGCAGTTAACTTACGTGATTAACTCGAAAAAATTGTGATTAATCACATTTTTAATTGCACTGTTAAAACAATAGAATACCAATTGAAATTTATTAAATATTTTTGGATGTTTTTCTACATTTTCAAATATATTGATTTAAATTACAACACAGAATACAAAGGTACAGTGCTCACTGTATATTATTTTTATTACAAATATTTGCACTGTAAAAATGATAAACAAAAGAAGTTGTATTTTTCAATTCACCTAATACAAGTACTGTACTGCAATTTCTTTATCGTGAAAGTGCAACTTACAAATGCAGATTTTGTTGTTACATAACTGCACTCAAAAACAAAACAATGTAAAACTTTAGAGACTACAAGCCCACTCAGTCCTACTTCTTGTTCAGCCAATTGCTAAGACAAACAAGTTTGTTTACATTTACGGGAGATAATGCTGCCCACTTATTTACAACGTCTCTTGAAAGTGAGGCTCATTAAAAAAAATAATGTGTTAATTACATTTTGACTGAACTCCTTGGGGGAGAATTGTATGTCTCCTGCTCTGGTTTACCCACATTCTGCCATTTATTTCACATTATAGCAGTCTCAGATGATGACACAGCACATGTTGTTCATTTTAAGAACGCTTTCACTGCAGATTTGATAAAACGCAAAGACGGTACCAATGTGAGATTTCTAAAGGTAGCTACAACACTCAACCCAAGGTTTAAGAATCTGAAGTGCGTTCCAAAATCTGAGATGGATGAGGTGTGGAGCATGCTTTCAGAAGTCTTAAAAGAGAAACACTCCAACGTGGAAACTACAGAACCCGAACCACCAAAAAAGAAAATCAACTTTCTACTGGTGGCATCTGACTCAGATGATTAAAGTGAAAATGCATCGGTCTGCACTGCTTTGGATCATTATCGAGCAGAACCCGTCATCAGCATGGACACATGTACTCTGGAACGGTGGTTGAAGATGAAGGGACATATGACTCTAGCATATCTGGCACATAAATATCTTGCGACGCCAGCTACAACAGTGCTATGCAAATGTCTGTTCTCACTTTCAGGTGACATTGTAAACAAGAAGCAGGCAGCATTATCTCCTGCAAATGTAAACAAACTTGTGTATCTGAGTGACTGACTGAACAAGAAGTAGGACTGAATGGACTTGTAGGCTCTAAAGTTTTACATTGTTTTATTTATGAATGCAGTTTTTTGTACATAATTCTAAATTTTTAAGTTCAACTTTCATGATAAAGAGATTACACTACAGTACTTGTATGAGGTGAATTAAAAATAGTATTTCTTTTGTTTTTACAGCAAGTATTTGTAATAAATAAATATGAAGTGAGCACTGTATACTTTGTGTTGTGTTGCAATTGAAATGAATATATTTTAAAATGCAGAAAACATCCAAAATATAAATAGAATACCATTTATTATTTAACAGTGCAATTAATCACGTGATTATTTTTTTTTTAAATCGCTTGACAGCCCTAGTTTGGGCATTTCAGTATAAAATCCGACCGTAAGAGAGCGGAAACTATAGTTCTCCTTCTCAAGAGATGCAAAGATTAATCTGGCTCTCATTCACCACTGTACCTTTCCAGAAGGAACAGCAACAACTACATTTGCAGAACTCAGGCTAATTTCTCCTCTCATTTACTCTGCTGAGATCCCATGGTGGTGCACTGTCGTAACTGAGAGGAGAATCTGGTCCCTTGTTCCCAGTGTCTTTTCCCAAAAGCCTATGTCAGGATGGCAGTGTTGCCTCTTAGTCTCTCCGACGGGGTTGTGGTGGATTTTCACACTGAAATTCTTTTGGAATCAGGCTGTTGCTTCTAGAACGCCATACACTCTATGAAGTCTACCGCTTTTAAGGCCTCGTGTCCCCACTATCCTTCACCCAATCTATCTGTCCTCCCACTCTTTTTATGAGCCCAAGCAAAAACCAAATGAAGTCAACTGAGGACTTTCCATTAACTTCAAAGGCCAGTGGATCAGGGCCTATATGCAGCAGTTTACATTTCTGGAAAAGGTTATTGAGCTAAAGAGATTGCAAGAACAACAAAATGTCAGGTCAGATTACTTGTGCCGAACAGTTTAGGATTGTGCTGCTGCTGCTTTTCTTTTAAAAACAGGCATCTAAAGCTGACCTAGGCAAAGAAAGGGAGGAATTGATGTGCTCCATTCCCCAGAGAGCTCTTCTCAAGGCTCTACATTTTATTCATTAGTAGTGGCAAAGGTAGTTAACATTTAGTTGATATATGCAGGCAGGAAAGCAGTGGCATAAAGAAAGTAGCATCAGGATGTTTTACTGCTAGGGATTGGGAGGTTTGAGGTTTTTAATTATTACTTTGTATCAGGGATTGCAATGTAAATGTCATCAACAAAAAATGATTATATCACTCTTTTCTCCTTGTAAATTGCTACAAATGTGATCAACTGCTGGTTTGGAAAAATGCCTTTACTGCAACCAGAGGAGTTAGCAATGGTGTTGGTGTAGCAAAGAACTGTGATATAGATGCTCATAAAACTAGAAATCTAAACAGCCTCAAAGCTTTATAAATTACAATTTCTGATCAAGTTTAAAGCACAACGTATTTCATGCTCTCTGCTCCGTTTCTCTGTTAACACACTTTTATGCCGACTAGATGAACCTGCAAATACATTAATGGTTATGGAGCATTCTAAGGATATACTCTGTAGCTAACTTCAAAGCTCTTCTAGTGCAGCCATAAACCAAAAACCTAATGCAAATAGAAGGTTTCGGCCTTTTGCCAAGGTTAATTTGATATTTTTGCAAAACACCAAATCATAAGGAAACTCTTGAGTTAACTGCCCATTAATACATGCCTGCTTTTTCCTCAGGACCAATTCTGCAGGCCTTACTCAGTCTCTTCCTGATCAAACCTCCCTTTGGGCCAAATCCTGAGATCTTTACTCATTGGGGTATTTTTCCCAAACCCAGGTCCTTTCTCAAGCAAAACTCCCAGGTCTGGATTGTCCCTCCCCAGATCTGTTAATAGATGCCAGTTTCTGTGCATGAGTCTCTCTCTTCCTGCAGGTCTGGGAGGTGTGGGACCCAGGGGAGTGTATATCTTCTCTCTTTTTTTCCCATGAAAAGATAATACAGTGGGGGGGAACTGTTATTTTGTGCACTCTACAGCATCCCCTCCCTTGAGGTTCTGGAGAGCAGCTGCAGGCAGTAGAAATTCCTGACAGCACAGCTCCAGCAGAACCTCACTGTTGAGGGACTAGGGATGAGACAAGAACGGGTGGAAAGGCACGGAGGCTCGATGTGGACAGTAATGGCCTCCCACAGATATGTACTGATCCTGCAGATTTGGGGCCAACCCTTTCCTCCCCCCGCCCAGTGGAATGAAAAGGGAGGCTCTGAGAGATTTTCCTTCTCAAAGTCCCCTCCTATGGATGTTGCCATGCCATGGGATGATCAAGACCCCAATTTTACCTGATTGGGCATTGAGTGAGGACTGCAGGATTTGGCTCTCAATTATAAAACAAATTGAATCCTTGAAAGGTTACGGACTTCAGGTATATATACACATAGGTGCTGAACTAGCGGTGCTGGGGGATCCTGCCGCACCCCTTGTCTGGAAGTGCTTTCCAACATACACAGGGTTTACAACTTGGTTCAATGGATCTCAGCACCCCCACTATACTCATTGTTCCAGTACTCTTGTATATACAATGCAGTCATAGAGAACCTCTGATATTATCTACCAGCCACCACTTCCAAGTGAATATAATTGTTTTTACTGAAAAATATTTAATGCAAAAAGAAAAGTTACAAAAAAAGAGAAAAAAAATCCCCTAAACAGAGGAAAGAGAGTCAGAGACAAGAAAAAGGAGAGGAAGGAGGGGAAATAGAAGAGAAGTTCTCCCATATGGTAAAAGGAAATGAAGTTCTAGACATTGACTAGCTGACCACATTGTTCACTTTATCTCTTTTGTACCCATCCTGAAGTGCCCTTGATTAATTTGTATGACAATTAAAAAATAAAACCAGGGTCCAAATTCAACCCTACTGTAATGTCCCTGGTGTCAGTAGATGTACACCATGGATTAATGTGGCATCAGATATCTTCCAACATGTTGATTCCATTTAGTCTTTTATAAGCCACTCACTCCAAGACTGTCAGCTCACTGAGGACCTGATGCAGAATCCAATGAAGTCAATGAAAAGGATCCTATTGATTTCAGTGGGCTTTGGATCAGGGGTGCAAGTCCCTAGGACAAGTTGTCTGTCTGTCTAGGGAGCTGAAGACCTTTCCTACACTTAGACATTGTCTTTGCTTGGCCACCAAGGACAAGGAGAACTGCAGGAAATATCCCTCTGCAGAATGCATGGGCCAAATTCTGCTTTTTTCTTCACTAGTATAACTCTCTGGATTATCTCTTTTTCCACCTCAGTAACAGGCCCCCCAGAGAACATGGGTCCTTTGTCTCCAATTCCACTGATCATGATACAGCTGTCAATGTTGAAATCATATTCAGTTCCAGCCATGCTATCCAACAGTCTAAGTGCTGTGAGCAGTATTTACTGGAGAATTGTCTCGTGTACAGAGTATGGGACTAGGAGTCAGGCTAAGAGGGTTCTATTTCTAGGTTGGATTTTTTTTTCCATGGACTTGCTGTGACCTTGGGCATGTCACAATCACTATGCCTCAATCTTCCCATCTCCAAAAGGGGATAATGACAGCTATATGACAGACTGAATTTCCAACAATGCACCATAGTCTCTACTCAGAGAGGGGAGGTGGGGCATCCTGGGAGATGTAGTCCAGCGCGGGAGCCTCACCCATAAAGGAGATTGGGGGCATGAGGCAAATTGAACTACAACTCCCATAATCAAAATATTTTGGTTTTCAGGAGTTTTTTGACAAAAAAAAAAAAACAAACAAACAAACAAAAAAAAACCACCACACACAACAACAAAAAAAAACACCATGCAAAATTTTCTGCAGAAAACAGATACTTCAGCAAAAAAAATTGAAAACCCAATTTTCCAGTTTTGATGGAAAAATTTAGACCACCCCACTCCCGACTAAAATTCAAATTCACCAAGAGAAAAATCATTTTTCTCTTCTGCATTCTGGTAGGCCTTTTACTCAGCATGTACAGTGAGGGCTGACTCCCACTTTACTCAACAGCAGTTTGCCTGGGTAAGAGATGAAGAGAATAATGAAGGCTAGATTATGCAATTTAGCTCCAACCCTACATTGGCAGACAGCATGGGGTGGCACCCTCACACAGGGAGCAATAGAATCTACTCAGAAATTTTGCAGTGCTTCCCAATGCTCAGGAAAAAGGTGATTAGAAAAAGGTAACTATAGTGCCTATCTTTTAAAAGGGGAAGAAGGAGAATCTGGGGAACTACAGACTGGTCAGCCTCACCTCAGTCACCAGAGAAAAAGTGGAGCATGTCCTCAAGGAATCCATTTTGAAGCACTTGGAGGAGAGGAAGGTGATCAGGAACAGTCAATATGGATTCACCAAGGGCAAGTCATGCCTGACCAACCTAAATTGCCTTCTATGATGAGGTAACTGGCTCTGTGAATATGGGGAGAGTGGTGGACGTGATATACCTTGACTTTAGCAATGCTTTTGATACGGTCTCCCATAGTATTCTTGCCAGCTAGTTACAAAAGTACAGATTGAATGAGTGGACTATAAGGTGGATAGAAAGCTGGCTATATCGTCAGGCTCAATGGGTAGTGATCAATGTCTAGTTGGCAGCCAGTATCAAGCAGAGTGCCCAAGGGGCTGTCTTGGGGCCGGTTTTGTTCAACATCTTCATTAATGATCTGGACAATGGGATGGAGTGCATCATCAGCAAGTTCATAGGTAACACTGAACTAGGAGGAGAAGTAGATATGCTAGAGGGTAGGGATAGTGTCCAGAGTGACCTACACAAATTGGAGGATTGGGCCAAAAGAAATCTGATGAGGTTCAACAAGGACAAGTGCAGAGTCCTGCACTTAAGACAGAAAAATCCCATGCAGTTCTGAAGGCTGGAGACGGACTGGCTAAGCGGCAGTTCTGCAGAAAAGGACCTGGGGATTACAGTGGACGAGAAGCTAGATACGAGTCAGCAGTGTGCCGTTGGTGCCATATTGGGCTGCAATAGTAGGAGCATTGCCAGCAGATTGAAAGAAGTGATTATGCCCCTCTATTCAGCACTGGCACCTGGAGTATTGCATCCATTATGGTACCCCCACTACAGAAAGGATGTGGACAAATTGGAGAGAGTCCAGCAGAGAGCAACAGAAATGATTTGGGGGCTGGTTGGGGGCTGATTTACAAGGAGAAGCTGAGGGAACTGGGCTTATTTAGTCTGCAGAAGAGAAGAGTGAAGGGGAATTCGATAGCAACCTTCAATTACCTGAAGGGGGGTTCCAAAGAGGATGGAGTTCAGCTATTCTCAGTGGTGGCAGATGACCGAACAAGAAGCAGTGGTCTCAAATTGCAGTGGGGGAGGTCTAGGTTGGATATTAGGAAACACTATTTCACTAGGAGGGTGGTGAAGCACTGGAATGGGTTACCTAGCAAGGTGGTGGAATCTCCTTCCTTAGAGGTTTTTAAGACCTGGCTTGACAAAGCCCTAGTTGGGATGATTTAGTTGGGGTTGGTCCTGCTTTGAGCAGGGGGTTGGACTAGATGACCTCCTGAGGTCTCTTCCAACCCTGATATTCTATAACCCTTCATGGGGAAAAGTATACTGGCCTGATTCTGTCTGACCCTTACATGAGGGCATATAAATGCAGGGGGAGAAAGGAAGCCGAAATCTCCTTTACCTTGTGGAACCTGTGTAAGGGATGGGTAGAATTGCTGTCTGTAAGCTGAGGGATTGCTCCCTCACAGTTTTATGATGCTCCAAAGGGACAGAGAGGAGACAGCCATCTCTCGTCTCCATCCTACTGCCATATGCAGCTGGCTAGCTTTGGTGGCTGCCTTGTGGGTGATTTAGCCCTTGTTTAGCCCTTGTTTTACCCTTGTTTTCTGCTTTATAATCACAACATTTAGGCTTCTGATTTTATCTTTTCCCTATGAAAAATAGTAAAGATAAATGGGTGCCAGCAATATCCTATTTCTATACACTTATTCTAAAATCCTTCATAGTGGAGAAGAAAGATGAGTCATATGATCTATCAGTCTTAAACAGGCAAGCCTTTCAGTCTGTCACTTTTGATCAGAGAAAGCATGCTTCCAATACTACTACAGGCCAATAAAACATACAATTTTAATTTTAGTAGTCGCTGGAAAAAAAAATCCATGAACAGGGATTGATCTGCTTGTGGCATAAGGCAGTAGAGGGACTACACTCTCTCTTCCCAATATGTACACACAACATGGGAGGGGGGGGGAAGAAGAGGTCGTGCAGTAAGCATCTTAAAGAAAGTAGATCCTTGCCATTTACTTAAGGAAACAGTTTAGACTAGTGCTGAGGTTTTATTTATTGATTTGTGCACTTATATTATGCAGTGCAATAACTCAGATGTATTGTATATGGCTATTATTGCTGGGAATCCATGCCAGTGACTTGGAGATGCTGTAATAAAGCATATGGATTTCATGTTGCATTTGACAGCATGGTAGCCTCCAGGAAGCTAGAATAATAAATAATTAACAAATGACCATTCACTTACAGGGTAATGTAATCAGTCTGAGCCTGCTTCACCCACAGAGATGCAGGCACTATTCCTACCACCATTAGCGCTTTCAGTTGGCTGTAATGACATTTCAAACATGTGATCACATTTAAAACATGGACTGCAGGTTTTTTTCACCTCTGTTCAGATTTTGTATTTGGTCAGTAAATGGCTTAATGAATGAGCCTTCTTGAGGTTTCTGATTACCAGCTGTCCCTAGAGGGTTTTTTGGTTTTGCCAAATTTTATTGTTCATAAAATAGACACTGGTCTAGTGATTTTGTCGGCTCTCAGTACTATTCTTCTTTCTGGTGTGTCTTGCATTAGCCACTGAGCCAGCCCTTCCATAAGTCCATTTGAAATCAGTTTCTGTGGTGTTGGCTCTGCCCTGGGTTGCTCTCTCTCTCATCATTCTCTGCAGCTGTGTTGGAGTGGTGTAGTTTCACCAGGCTGAAGCGACGTCTTCTCCAGGAGCATTTCAGTTTTGGCTCAGATAATGCATCTGTAATTCCCAGATTTCTTTTTCACATCTGTAGCTTCCATTGGGATCGGCAACCCATGGCCCGTCAGGGAAATCTGCTGGTGGGCCGGGGCAGTTTGTTTACTTGCAGCGTCCACAGGTTCAGCCGATCGCAGCTCCCAATGGCCGTGCTTCGCCGTTCCAGGCCAATGGAGGCTGTGGGAAGCGGCGTGGGCCAAGGCATGTGCTGGCCACCACTTCCTGCAGCCCCCATTGCCCTCCCACCGGATCTGTTCATGGGATAAAACATTGGCAATGAAGGATTTCTATCTGGACCCCTCAGAGAAGAAACTGAGCACAGACACAGAGGGTGCTGATAGAAACACTGCTGTGTTGGTAACTTTATTGTTCATGCAGCAAAACAGAAACCAACATGAAAAGGAGGGTTTAACCTGGGGAGGTGGAGTGCTCAAACATTTAAAGGGACAGGACATCACAGCTGCACCCTAGGGTGAAGATAAAAGGGGAAACCAGGAGCAATGTCATAATAGGGGTCTACTGTAGACCATCAAATCAGGAGGAGGTAGATAAGGCATATCTACAACACAACAGAAATATCCAAAACACAAAACACATTCAAGCTAGTAATGGGGGACTTTAATTACCCAGACATTTGTTGGAAAAGTAATACAGCAAAACATAAACCAACCAATAAGTTCTAGGGATGTGTTGGGAACAACTTGTTGCTTCAGAAGGTGAAGGAAGTAACCATGGGGGCCATTTCAGACTTCATACTAACAGGAAAGAATTGGTTGCGAATCTGAAGGTTGAAGTTATTTAGGGTGAAAATGTTCAAAAATAATAGGATTTCATGATTCAAAGGAAAGGAAGGAGTGAGAGCAGCAGAATAAGGACAATGGACTTCAAAAAAAGGGAACTTTACCTACCAGTTCTGAGTTTGTCAATATCCCATGGAAAGAAAATCTAAGCGAAAAAGGAATTCAGGAGAACTGGCAGTTTCTCAAAGAGACAATATTAAAGGTACAACAGCAAATAATCCCAATGCAAAGGAAAGATAGGAAGAATAGCAAGAGACTAGTACAGCTGCAGCAAAAGCTCTTTAATGACCGGAGAATCAAAAAGAAATGAAAAAGTTACTAAGGATGAGTATAAAAGAATTGTGCAAGGGTGTAGGGACAAAATCAGAAAGGTTAAGACACAAAATGAGTTACATCTAGCAAGAGACATAAAGAGACAATAAGAAGAGGATCTATAAATACATTAAAAGCACAAGAATGAAAAAGGAAAAAGTGTATCACTACTACTTAGAGGGGAAGGAGTGCTAACAACACACCACACCAAGAAGGCTGAGGTGTTTAAACCTTTTTTGCTTCAGTTTTCACTGAAAAGGTTAATTGTGAGCAGATGCTTAACAAAATTAATATTAACAAGGGGGAAGAAACACAAGCCAAAATAGGGAAAAACAAGTGAAAGAATATTTAGATAGTTAGATGTATTCAAGTCAGCAGGGCTGGACAAAATTCACTTTAGGGTACTTAAGGCACTAGATCAAGCAATCTCGGAATCTTTAGCGATAATTTTGAGAATTCATGGAGCTCTGGTGAGATCCTGGAGGACTAGTGAAGAGCAAACATAGTACCTGTCTTAAATAAGGAGAACAAAGAGGACCTGGGGAATTATATGCTACTCAAGCTAACTTCGATACCTGAAAAGATATTGGGAGAAATTATTAAACAAATCAATTTGTAAGCAACTAGAGGATAATCAGGTGATAAGTAAGACCCCACATGGATTTGTCAAGGATAAATCACATCAACCTAATTTCCTTCTTTGACAGCGTAACTGGCCTAGTGAATGGGGGAAATTATAGATATAATATTGTGATTTTAGTAAAGCTTTTTACAGAAACCCACAGGGCATTCTCATAAGCAAACTAAGGAAATGTGGTCTAGATTAAATTACTATAAATTGGGTGTACAATTGGTTAAAAAAATGTACTCAGAATAGTTATCAATGGCTTATTATCAAACTAGGAGGATATATCTGGTAGTATCCTGCAGAGGTCTGTCCTGTTCAACATTTTCATTAATGAATTGGATAATGGAGAGGAGAGTATGCTTATAACATTTGCGGATGACACATACCTGGGAGGGGTTGCAAGCACTTTGGAGGACAGGATTCACGTTGAAAATGACCTTGATAGATTGGAGAATTGGTTTGAAATCAACAAGATGAAATTCAATAAAGACAAGTGCAAAGTACTTCACTTAGGAAGAAATATCAAATGCACAACTACAAAGTGGGTAATTAACTGGCAAGGCAGTAGTACTGCTGAAAAGGATCTGGGGGTTATGGTTGATCACAATTGAATATACTTCAACAAGTGATGCAGTTGCAAAAAAAATAAAATAAAATAAAATAAAATAAAAAAAAAAGAAAAAAAGGGCAGGCCAGTATTCCAGGGTATAACAACAGGAGTGTCATATGTAACTCATAGGAGATAACTGTTCCACTTACCCCAGCTGAGGCCTCAAAGTGCTGAGTTATTGCATCCAGTTTTGAGTGCCACACTTTAAAAAAAAAAAAAAAAAAGGTGGACAAACTGAAGTCAAGAAGAGAGCAACAAAAATGATAAATTGTTTAGAAAACCTGATCTATGAGGAAAGGTTAAAAAAACTGGGTGTGTTTAGTCTTGAGAATAAAAGGTTGGGGGTGGGGTGGGGGGTCTGATAACAGTCTTCAAATATGTTAAGAGCTTTTATAAAGAGGTCAGTGATCAATTGTTTTTCATGTCCACTGAAGGTAGGACAAGAAGTCATCAGCTTCATCTGCAGCAAGGGAGATTTAGGTTAGACATTAGGAAAAACTTTCTAGTTATAAGAATAGTTAAGAACTGGAGTAGGTTACTAAGGATGTGGAATCCTCATCATTGGGGGGCAGGGGGTGTTTAAGAACAGCTTAGACAAACTCCTCTCAGGGATGGTCTAGGTCTATTTGGTTCTGCCCGATAGCAGAGGGCTGGACTAGATGACTTCTTGAGGTCCCTTCCAGCCCTACATTTTTATGATTGTGTTGCCAATTTTGGGGATTTCTTTAAAAAAAATAATGTGACTGGGGTATTGTTGGGAGGGAATTAGCTAAACAGAGATGGAGGGAGGGAGATATGGAAGGGATGAGTGGTAAGGGAGACTAGGAAGGGGGGAAAAGTGTCTAGAGGGCTGGTAGGGTAAGGCTGGAGTTAAGAGACAGAAAGTGAGGGTGAAAGGAAGCAGAAGCAAACAGCCAACCGTAAAAGGGGAGAATCTGAGGTCCAGGGGAGTGGGAAGGGGAGAAAGATAACCCTGACTGGGCCCCAGCTCCTTCTCATGGCATAGCTGTACCTGCTGGCTGAGTTTCAGTAGAGAGTCTGGTCTTCTTTGCTAGAGCCAAGAGAAGTCCACTGATTAATATAAGTTATGCTTCTATCTACTCACATTTATGTTCCTCAGAAGCTGTCACTTTAGTCTTGTAAGAGGACCCAGAGCACTGCATCTCTGCTGCCAACTCTGACGCACATTTTCCCAGGTAGCTAATCACACCCAGAACATGTTACATCTGTTTTTGTTATTTGGTCCAGCTGAGCATAATATCAATAGCCTGCAGGTTAGTTCTGTTCAGCTATGCACCAGCAATGGATAAATTATCTTCTTTTTCATTCTCTGAAAACTATCACATTTCCCTGTTGAGTATCAGTCCACATGAATTGCACATTACCATCACATTAAATCACTAAATCATTAATTTAATCACTTTGGAGATGCAAAGTGCAACGTAAGTGCTAAGTATTGCTGATGAGTGTAAACTGTGGCAGATTGGGGGTGTCTGTGTTAATCTGTGAACTCCATTTTGTATATATTTAAAAAAAAATTTAAACCTTAAAGGACCAAGCCATGGGTGGGCTGACCACTAGGCACCACTACTCTTAGGAGGGCAACTCATCTTATCACATGGTAGATAGGATCCCCCACCCCACCCCACGTGCTGTTGCTACCCTTGCATATTTCTGGAAGATGAGATCGTCTAGGGTTAAAACCAGCCCCACAGAGAGGGCAGCCCTGTTTCAAATCCTGTAGTGGGAGAGTGCTCCCCTCCACGTGTGGATGAGTCTGGGGGAGACCAGCCACTTGAGCTGTTCTAGGACATAGGGTCTCTGCAACCATGGCATGCAAGGCATTTCTGATATGCTCAGGAGGGAGGGGTTTGATGGGACAGCTCAGGTCCCTCCACAGTTCCCCACTCGTGTCTTCCCTCTCCCTGCCCCCTGGGCCACTCCACCCACCTCCTTGTGTATGAGATCACATGCCCCTCTGCAGTTTTACAGAAGAATTTTGAACTCACTATCCATGATGTCTGGTGGCAGCTGGATTGGGTGCGTGCTGCCTGGGGAGGGTGAAGTGGTATATTTTAATAGGGGTGGAGATATCTCCTAAGTGTATCCTTGCAATACATTTCTTAAGATATGCTTTCATCTAAAATCTGCACTGTGGCAGTTTTTAGAAGAAAGCATGTGTGTCCTTGTGCTTTCAAGGTGGGGAGCTTGTTAGAACACAGTTTCACTGGAGCTATTGTTCTGCATAATCACCAGTGTGGGGGTTGGGGCTTGGACCAATCTGATTCATGGCTGCTATTTGGAGGCCTTGCTGCTTCCCCTGGGTGTCTTAGGCAGCTCACTGTCTAGCACAGTGGATTTCAAACATTTTGTATTGGTGACCCCTTTCACACAGCAAGCCTCTGAGTGTGACCCCTCCTTATAAATTAAAAATGAGGGGTAATTTAATTTAATGGGGGCTCCAAGTTGTCAGCCCCAAAGAGCTGACAGCTCGTGCCCCCCCCCATGTAACCACCTTGAGACCCCTGAGAACCCCTGGCTAGCATGGTGGCTTGGTGGATGGCATTGTAGGGTGCCTATCTTGTCCTATTCACTGATTTGGCTGGGTGGATCATAGTGTCGCTCTGGTGATTTTCCAGATGCGAAAAGCTAGCTGCCCCACCTAACTCCCTTCATGGATCCCACCTTAGGTTACTTAGACACTATTGAAAATTTTATCCATACTAATTTAAAGCAACTGAGGATCTGACTGTATTGTCTATGCATTTATACTCTGCGCCTCAGTTGGATATCTAAGCTTTTGTCAGCCAAAAGCAGTCCAGTATTACACCTGACAATGACAGTGATCTAGCTCTCACCCAAAATTTCAAGTTGGCTTGAGGACTTAATCCATCTGAAGATCAATCTTAAACACTCCAGCAACCAACCCACTGTACAGATACCTGGAGAAGCTTTTGGATTAATTTTAATTGTCTTTTGAGGAGGTAGCTCAAATGAGCAATGCTTGGTAACTGCTTGCTGTGAAGGTGTCGGTGGGAGAAATGAACACAATTGTGCTACAGAATATTACCAGTCAAATACTATTTCATTTCCTCCATCACTGATAGGAATTTGGGCAGACATCTGGTGTTCTTGACCTTGGGACCAAAGTTAACAAGATATCTAAATGCCTTGCTGTCCTGTCATTATAATACAGTTATCAGATGGGCTGAAATATATTGTTGTAACGGAGAAAATGACGTGTTGGGGGGGGTGTTTGTAAAAACAAAATTACTCATTTACAATACATCTTAAAATACATTATCCTGGATTCAGTTCTGTAGTTCAGGTTCTTACACTGCGCCCATCACGGGAGTATCTGAGCACCTAAAATAAGATTAAGTGAACTGTAACTGCTGAGTAGTCTCTACTCTATTTTCCTTTAAAGATGAATATTCTGGCAGCAAATGTTCCCCTGATTAAAGCAGTTGGTTTCTCTGTTAAATCAATTTCTCCCTGAATAACTGAACAAAAATAAATGCTGCTTTTATTGTTGATCCCAGATATAAACTATGGCCAATGTTTAAACTTGAGTGCCTAAAGTTAGGCACCTAAATCCACACTAAGGAATCTAAATAAAAGTGGGCAGATTTGCTGAGAACCTGCAGGCCTTATTTACTTCAGTGGAAGCCTTTGGCCGCAGTGTCAGTAACAATCTCAAAACATTTATTTCAGCACCTAACTTTAGGCTCACAGTTTTGAAAGCTTTGGCCTGTCCACCTTGTAATGATGCTACTAAGTTTGACTGGGATGATGTTCCTTTACATTAAAGGTTTCAGCTTGTGCCAATTGGAGAGAGCATTGCTATTACTCTGACCTGTGAGAGCAAGGTTCCAGGTGACATTAATTCCACCTTCTCTTAGCCTTGTGAAAAAGTCTGCATGCAGTCTTGCCCCCAGTGAAGACAATGACAAAATTCCTATTGACTTCAATGGGGCCAGGATTTCATCCTTTGTGTATGGAAAGTGACTTGACTGTTAGATAATACGTAGGTCTGAAACTGGGAATCCAAGTAAATCTTTACCAGAGTGATGAGTTTTGTGGTTCCTCCGTACAAGCTACAAGAGGGTTAGCCTAGGATGCAAGTCTGTCAAGAAACACCATTGCTTCTCACGCAATCTACATACTTAGTTTTATGTAAAGAACTTGCATTAAAGGCAGTGATTGATTTGTTTAAAAATGATTCAGAGCTGGAGCCGATATATCTTTGGTTTAAAAACCTAAGACATGAGTCTAAGCAAGTGTACATCAGTGAATAAAAATTTAAGTATTAAAAGGTCTGTAACATCTAGGGCAGGGGTGGCCAAACCATGGCTTGCAAGCCACCTATGGCTCTTTTACAGCTAAAGTGCAGCTTGCGGAGCCCCCTCTCAAATCTCCCCCCATTCTCCACCAACCAGACTGGAGGGGGGAGCTTGGGACCTCTGCCAAAGCAGTTGTGCAGTAGGGGCTTCTGCCCAGCAGGGAGGGGAATCTTGGGGCTTCAACCCCATTGAGTGCGGCTGCCAGGGCTTGGGACTTCAGCAGGAGCAGGGCTGAAGCCCCGAACCCTGGCAGGTGCTTCCCATGGGGCTGACGCCCTGAGTCCTGGCAGATGTGCCCCAGCTCTCAAACTTCTGAAGATTGTCATATGTGGCTCGGAGGGTCAGTAAGTTTGGCCACTCCTGATCTAGGGGCTGATTCTACTTAGTAGCATCCCTTTAATCTCCAGCATCATTTTGATGGAATAATGGAAGTAGGATGGTCATTGTTAGCTCAAAATGTGTAGCGGAGCAAGGAGAAGATGAGGTTTATCTGTCTAGAAGAGTCTTCAGTAATTTAGAGTGAACAATTTTTCACCTCCTAGAGAAACTGGTGATATGTTGATACATTGGGCCAAATTCAGCTCTCGTATAAACTTGAGAGTTTCAGTGACTTCAGTGCAGCTATGTCCACTTATGACCCAGGGCTGTGAATGTGGCCCTCTCACATTCCTTTGAGATTTGGAGCCCTTTCCAAAATCATAGATCTCTTGACCATGAGTTGCATGAAAAAATATTTTTTTCTCAGCAATACCTGTGCAACCATGCTTCCTCCTCAGACAGTGTTGCCCTGGTGGCAGAAGAGGAAGTGTGGTCAAAGCAGTCAGGAAATGCACTGATTTTACACATCCCATAGAAGCTTTAGCTAGTGAGGCTTTGCCCGAACCCCATATTGGGATTTAAGCTACCTACCCAAGGAAGGGTATGCTATATGCCCTCAAATGAATCACTCTGATACACAACAGACAAAGCTGGCCCACTGAAGGATAATTTGTGTCTCCTTGCACCAGCAAGGGCTAACCAAGCCCACAATATCAGACTGACTCTCAGAGGCAGCAATGGAAATTGCACCCCTGAACATACTCTAGGATCTAAGAAGAAAAAAGCATTACAGGGTACAGACAATGGGCACTGGAGATAGAGACCTAGATGAGCTGTGTCATGTAGGAATATCATTTTCAAAAGCACCAAAATAATTTAGGAGCCTAAGACCCATTTTCAAAAGTGAGTTAGGCATTTTTGTAGCCAATGGGGGTTACGCTTTTAAGTGCCAAGTCACTTTTGAAAATGGGACAGAGGCACCTTTGAAATGTTTGCCCTAAGATAGAAGCTTGTGCATCTTCATGCAATTGACAGCTACCTAGTAAAGCACACACTTTGCGTGGCCTGTTTTTCCTACATCTGAACTGAAGGTTTTGAGGGTTTACATGGGATTTAAGTGGTGCATTGAACTTTGGGCTGGCCTTCTGGCCAACAAGGAAATTCACCTCTATGAGTCTATCACAGGTCACACAGTCTCTTTCAATCAGTAAATATTAGCTGCTAATATTCTTTTTCTAATTATTCTTTTGGGGGAGGGTGTTGTTCATTTCCAGCAAATTCAGCATATTTGTTTAGATTTTAAGACCGAATTTAGCATAGGCTCATTATTTTTCAACTGTATTGGAGAAGACAGTACAGCCTAAATGTCCCTACTTTATTCTCATGTTTATTGCAGAAGTTCTTGCTTCTTTTTTCCCTTATGGGATTGTTAGTTTTTATAGTTTCTAAGATTACTGAATAGCTGCTTAATTTAGTTTTCCAGGCACTAGCTTTCATTAATGTAACAGAAATATTATTGATACAGCCAATTCCCATCCTCCATAGTAGTAATTATATCATACTCTCCTTCTCTCTCCAGGTAGATTTTCTGACTCACTTTATACTAATTTGACTGTATTTACAACATACATTCTGCTCACAACCAGGAATGACTATTAAAATAACCACCTACAATGTGAGGAGAATGAACAACCTTTATAGAAAGAATACAGCAATATCTCTTAAGTAGAGCTGGGTGATCGATTCATAGAGTAACTGAGTTGATTAAGCTAGATTTTTTTTCTTTTTGCTAATTATATGTAAACATACTTTGATTATTTTATGACTGTTGATTCCAGATTGTTCAATGAACACTGTATACAAGTATGTTTCCACTTGTTCTTCAATTATTTCACTTTCTTCAACTATTTTCTTTTTGTGATCCAATTTTTCATTTAAGTTGCTGTAGAATTTCCTGTCTGTTGCAACAGAATCTTAGCATAGAATTTAGGTTCAGCATCCCACAGAGTACTTGGCCCTATACATCTAATGTACACCAGATGCACATTTTATATATATATATACATATATATTTCATACACATACACATAGAGATTAAAAGCAGTGTTATCCAGCACTTTATCAACCGAAAAGCTTTATTAACTGACATTTCCGATATCTCCCAATACAAATCTTCAATCTAGTAACCGGGACTAGTATATGGCCCAGGAGGTTATGCGATTGCACATTCTGCACTCTACTTTTATGCAAAAGACGCTGAAGACAATAGAGCAAGCTGATATCAGCGATTTATTCAAAAAAGCAGCTTCCAGGGTGTGTCATAGAGTCATTACAGATTCAGCCCAATCTCCTACACCTTCTACAACTACAATGATAATTGATGTTGATGATCCTGAGGCACTGCAAGATCCTGAAGTGGTTTCTGATTCATCAAAGAAAGACTAAATTATGTTCAGGATCGTTTTAGTATTAAGTGTATTTTTAGTTATCACTATGGGCAGCACATGGCGTACACCTAGATATCAAGTATCATAAGGTAACCTACTGTATAGAAAATTTTACCTGTACACACCTAAGTGCTTTAAGAAACCAACCACTCTGCAGTGCAGTACTACTACTGGATTGGTGAGTAGCTGTATACTATTTTATTG
Source organism: Macrochelys suwanniensis (assembly GCA_033296515.1). Lineage (NCBI taxonomy): Eukaryota > Metazoa > Chordata > Testudines > Chelydridae > Macrochelys > Macrochelys suwanniensis. The sequence goes on from CM065776.1 coordinate 42,673,141, forward strand.
TATTTTAATTCTTTGAAAATTGATATTCCATTGGTAAGTATAAGTCTTCGTGAACCGGAAATTTGATTAACCGGCGTGCACACGCACCCTGTCCCCATCCCCTCAACATGCCAGATAACAAAGCTTTTACTGTATAACTATATATAACATGCAGCATCCTACAAGCATTCCTTAAATCTAAACACTATTGTGACTTGGCACTTAAAATCAGAGACCTAGCACTTTATTTCATTTGATACAATCTAAATGCCAATGCATTTCTTCTGAGAGATCAAATTGTGTTTGCAATGACCAGGAAAAAAAAAAAGTAGCGGGAGAGCAAAGTAACGTATTTACTAGCCAGAAGAGTCAGATAGATGAGAAGTTCTTGCATTATTTTCAATAACTAAGGAAGATCCTGACCTGAGGACACACCTGACTCTCACAGGAAGACTTCAATCATAACTAAAAACTGGATCATAACCAAAAAAACCCTCTGATAGATATTCATTATGGGTAAACATTCCAGATAGCAGTATCACAATTAGTTACAATGCCATGAGATAATGATTTCTTAAAATATGCTAGTTCTCTTATCAAACCAAATCTTATTACTACTGACCTTACAAACCTGACCAGTCAATCAGCCTGCTCTAATGAGAGGCAGCATGCTCCAGACTAGCTTAGGACTCCTGGGGTATAGTCCCAGTTCTGCCACTGGTTTGCTGGGTGATCTTGGGCAAGTCACTTCACCTTGTAGCCCAGTAGGCCTCTATTATATTAACTGCTTTGCAATATATTCTGCTTTATTATATTCATCAGTAATGCAAGGAACCTACAGGCTTGTATCCTGTAAGACATTGGCTTCAGCAGTTAGCACGAGGCTTGAGGCCTATGAACTTTGGCATAGAAAAGCTTAAGTAACTCATAAATTTTGGGGAACGAAGTAGAATGTAGCGGGATTTTGGACATAATGACATCAGCCAACCACAGAACATGAACTGACACCAGTTTCTGGAAGGTTTTGAATGGAATATCCAACTGCAAGAGTGCCATAGGAACGAATTGATGTATATGATAATGGGGTGAAATCATAAATACACTAACCTATAGAAAATGGACACCTTAACATTGGTAAGGGGAGGAAATACAAATAAGGAAGAGGGGAGAAACCCCTATTGAATATGCATTAGGCATGGTAACATCAGTGTAACATATAATAAAAGTGGCATCCCAGGGCAGTAGGGGAGAGAGCTGTAGCCCTTGGGAGGGGCCAGAGATGGCCACTGGTGAAGATGAGGAAGGTGACAATGATGAGGAAGATAATGGCTAACATTTCAGGTTGTTCTGCAAGGGATGGTGTGAGTATGGATGTTCAGATGTACTGTCTGTATTATCTCTATCTATCTTAGTGAGTTAGAGTGTGTGACACATTGTTAAATGAATTAATACATTATTTGTAAATATGAAAGTTCCTATCGTGTGAGTGTTGCACCTGTGCACATCGAGTTCCCAACAATATAATAATTTTAATACTGGGCCTGATCTTGGGACAAGAACCTGTCAACCCTCAAAATGATAACTGGGAATTTTTATTCATAATCTATAGATCAGGCTACAACCTCTCTGGGCCTCTCTGGTTATTTTGATTTTTTTTTTTTAAACTGGAAACCCAGACAGTGAAATTGAATGGTTATCAACATCTCTAGTGAGTAAGTGGTTTATGAGTCAAAATAGCTGAATGGTAGAAGGAGTCAATGGATAATACTCAGAAAGGTCACAAAGCACAGACCGATAATTATCATGAGCCACACACTCCAAACATTGATTCTTGTGTAATTGATTCTGGAAAAACATGATGCTCTATACAATGCAACTTTCAATACGGTCACAAAAGAGGATTTAAAATGTGTGCATGCAAACTGTTCACATGCTTCCTTGTAATAATCTGGGAGGTGATTAACTTTGGGTATGTCTACACTACGATAGTAGTTCGATTTTACTTAAACCGATTTTTTGAAACCGATATTAAAGTCGAACGTGTGTGTCCAAACTAAGCACAGTAATTCGACTTTGTGAGTCCACAGTAACGGGGGAAGCATCGACATTCCAAGCGGTGCACTGTGGGTAGCTATCCCACAGTTCCCGCAATCCCGCATTGGAATTCTGGGTCAAGCCCCCAATGCCTGATGGGGCAAAACATGTGTTGCGGGTGGTTTTGGGTAACTATCGTCATTCAACCCTCACTCCCCCGCTCCCTCTGTGAAAGCGGCGGCAGGCAATCATTTCACGCCCTTTTCCCTTGATTAACAGCACGGATGCCATAGCACCGCGAGCATGGAGCCCGCTGCGATCATCGCAGCAGTTATGGCTGTTGTCAACACCTCGCGCCTTATCGTCCACCTTATTCAGAGGCAGATGTTGAGAAATAGGGCGAGGAGGCTACAGCAGCGTGGTGAGAACAGTGACGATGACACAGACCTCTCTCAAAGCATGGGACCCCGCAACGTGGACATCATGGTGTCAGTGGGTCATGTTGATGCAGTGGAATGCCGATTCTGGGCCCGGGAAACAAGAACAGACTGGTGGGACCACATAGTGCTGCAGGTCTGGGATGAATCACAGTGGCTGCGAAACTTTCGAATGCGTAAGAGCACTTTCCTTGAACTTTGTGAGTTGCTGTCCCCTGCCCTGAAGCGCAAGGACACCAGGATGCGAGCAGCCCTGACAGTCCAGAAGCGAGTGGCCATAGCCCTCTGGAAGCTTGCAACGCCTGACAGCTACCGGTCAGTCGTGAATCAATTTGGAGTGGGCAAATCTACCATGGGGGTTGCTGTGATGCAAGTAGCCAATGTAATTGTTGAGCTACTGCTCTCAAAGGTAGTGACCCTGGGAAACGTGCAGGTGATCATGGATGGCTTCGCTGCGATGGGATTCCCAAACTGCGGTGGGGCTATAGACGGAACGCACACCCCTATCCTGGGACCGGACCACCAGGGCAGCCAGTACATTAACCGAAAGGGCTACTTTTCAATGGTGCTGCAAGCACTCATGGATCATAAAGGACGTTTCACGAACATCAACGTCGGATGGCCAGGCAAGGTTCATGACGCTCGCATTTTCAGGAACTCTGGTCTGTTTAGATGGCTGCAGGAAGGTATTTACTTCCCGGATCAGAAAACAACTGTTGGTGATGTGGAGATGCCTATAGTGATCCTTGGGGACCCAGCCTACCCGCTAATGCCCTGGCTCATGAAGCCGTACACAGGCGCCCTGGACAGTGAAAAGGAGCTCTTCAACTACCGTCTGAGCAAGTGCAGAATGGTGGTGGAGTGTGCTTTCGGACGTTTGAAGGGGAGATGGAGAAGCTTACTGACTCGCTCAGATCTCAGTGAAACAAATATCCCCATTGTTATTGCAGGTTGCTGTGTGCTCCACAATCTCTGTGAGAGCAAGGGGGAGATGTTTATGGCGGGGTGGGAGGTTGAGGCAAATCGCCTGGCCGCTGATTACGCACAGCCAGACACCCGGGCGATTAGAAGAGCTCAGCGGGATGCGCTGCGCATCCGGGAAGCTTTGAAAACTAGCTTCCAGACTGACCATGGTAACCAGTGAATCTTACGTTTGTTTAAACATGAGGTGAACATGCCCCCGTTTCTTTCCCCTGTTAATATTGCCTATCCTATCCAATTACCAACCTTTTTCCCCCCCTTCAAACACACCTTCCTTTAAAAAGAAAATAAAGGCAACATTGTTCAACAAAACCATATTTTTTATTAAGGATTTTTCAGTAAAGGGAGGGAACTGGGACGGAGGCTAGGGTGGGGTGTGGGTGGAGGGAAGGAAAGGATGCTTCAGAACTTGGGGAATGACAGCCTTCTGCTACTTGAGCAGTCTGCAGGGGTGGACTGGTTGTTTGCACGGAGCCTGCCACCCCTCCTTTTTGGGACTCTGGGTGAGGGGGCTATGGGACTTTGGGGCGGGGGAGGGCGGTTAGAGATCTGCTGCAGCAGGGCTCTGTCCTCCTGCCTCCAGTCCTGCAGACCATCTACCAGACGCCGGAGCGTGTCCGTTTGCTCCCGCATTAGCCCAAGCAGCGCCTCAGTCACCCGCTGGTCTTCCTGCCGCCACCGATCAATGCGAGCGTCCCTTCTGTCCTCACAAGCTTCCGTCCTGTTCTCACGGGCATCCCGCCTCTCCTCCCGTTCGCTGGCTGATCGCTTGTGTTGCAAAATGGTCTCCCTCCACTCACTCTGCTGTGCTGCCTCAGTGCGGGAGCACTGCATGAGTTCGGAGAACATCTCGTCCCACGTTCGTTTCTTTCACCGCCTTATCTGTGCCAGCCTTTGGGAGGGAGATGCCGGGGGAACCCTAGAGACAGTTGCAGCTGTGGGATGAAAAAAAGGGAGTGAATTCTTTAGAAAGATACATTTTCCAGAACAATGAATATAGTCTTTCCCAGTGAACAAGACCATGCACACTACCTATCGCATTTGCTTTCAGTACAAGGTCACATTTTTAATCTTTATATTGAGTGCCTGGGGTTTTGGTGTGCAGATCACACAAGGGGGCCGGGCAACGGAATTCGGCTAGCAGCCAGACATGGTAAGCCGCAGACTTTTGGCAGCTGAAACCTTACTCTACAGCAGCGCCCTCCTTTCCCGTTCCAAGCAGAGCTCCTACAGTTGCCCAGTTACTGCTGCGCTGTGTGTGTTAACATGCAGCGGCAGAAACCACAGTAACCCCAGCCATCCCATTCTCTGGGATGGTCGGTTTAGCCTTCACCTCACCGCGTGGCTGGTCTCAGGAACGATCCCTGCAAGCTGCCGGCGAACTGCTCAGCATGAACAGTCCACCTCCCTGCCCCCACCGCGTGGCTGGTCTTGGGAACGATCCCTGCAAGCTGCCGGTGAACCGCTCAGCATGAACAGTCCACCTCCCCACCCCCACCGCGTGGCTCGAAACCGCTTGTTAGATTTTTTTCAAGGAACAGGAAAACAGTCCCCGTAATAAAATTCACCTAATTCCAAGCAGGTCACCATGACTGATATCACTCTGATGAGAATTACGCAGACAGAGAAAGACCGTATGCTGCGTGAATGCCAGCAAACACCGGGGCCATATGCTGCCATGCTTTGTCAGGCAATGATACCGGAGTACCTGCTACTGGCCTGGTGCGGTAAAGTCTCCTACCATGGAGGACGCAATAAGGCCGCTCTCCCCAGAAACCTTCTGCAAAGGCTTTCACAGTACCTCCAGGAGAGCTTCATGGAGATGTCCCAAGAGGATTTCTGCTCTATCCCCACACATGTTAACAGACTTTTCCAGTAGCTGCACTGTCCACTAATGCAGCTAAAGCGCCTAGGTCAAATTACTCATTAAAAACCCATTGCTAAAATATCATGTCTATTCTATTCAAAATACATGTTTCGAACACTCACCTACTGATCCTTCTCCTGATTCACGGTCTGGGTTACCGCCTTGGGAGGGTTGGTAGGGGATCTCCGTCAGGGTAATGAAGAGATCCTGGCTGTCGGGGAAATCAGCGTTCAAAGCGCTGTCAACTGCCTCATCCTCCTCATCTCCTTCATCATTGTCCCCGTCCGCGAAAACCTCCGAGGAAGCGACCGTTGAGAATACCCCATCATCGTAGTCCACGGACAGGGGTGAGGTAGTGGTGGCGGCCCCACCTAGGATAGTATGCAGTGCAGCATAGAAACGGCATGTCTGGGGCTGAGACCCGGAGCGCCCGTAGGACTCTTTGGTCTTCTGGTACGCTTGTCGCAGCTCCTTGATTTTCACGCGGCACTGCGTTGCATCCCGGCTGTATCCTCTGTCCGTCATGGACTTGGAGATCTTCTTGTAGACCTTCGCATTCCGTTTTTTAGATCGCAGCTCTGAAAGCACGGACTCATCTCCCCATACAGTGATCAGATCCAACACTTCCTGATCAGTCCATGATGGAGCCCTCTTTCGATTCTGGGATTGCATGGTCACCTCTGCTGGAGAGCTCTGCATCGTTACCAGTGCTGCTGAGCTCGCCATGATGTCCAAACAGGAAATGAAATTCAAACTGGCCAAACAGGAAAAGGAATTCAAATGTTCCCGGGTCTTTTCCTGTGTGGCTGGGCAGAGCATCCGAGCTCGGACTGCTGTCCAGAGTGTCCAGAGAGTGGTGCACTGTGGGATAGCTCCCGGAGCTATTAGCGTCGAATTCTGTCCACACTAACCCTAATTCGACATGGCCATGTCGATTTTAGCACTACTCCCCTCATCGGGGAGGAGTACAGAAATGGATTTAAAGAGCCCTTTATGTCGAAATAAATTGCTTTGTTGTGTGGACGGGTGCAGGGTTAATTCGATTTAACGCTGCTAAATTTGACATAAACTCCTAGTGTAGACCAGGCCTTTGTAAATTCTGCTAAGAATTCTCAGAGAGACAAGATGGGTGAGGTAATATCTTTTACTGGACCAACTTCTGTGGGTGAAAGAGACAAAACTTTTGAGCTAGCTTGTCTCTTTCCCCAACAAAAAAATATTACCTCACCCACCTTGTCTCTCATATCCTGGGACCAACATGGCTAAAACAACACTGCAAACAATAGTTATCTATATTTATAACAAACACAAATGTAATTATCAAATAATTCAACATTTGATTCTGCCAACCTTACTCGCCTTAAATTGTATGATGGGTTTTCCACATAATTTCCTGAACTGGAGTTTATTAAAACATGTTCTTCAATCCATCTTCAGCAAAGCACTTAACCACATGCTTAGCCTTAAGCATGTCAATGGGAAGTAAGCATGTGCTTAAGTGCTTACTGAATAGGGATGGACTTGAGTCAGAGCCATAGTAGGGTATGATAGAGTGTGAATAAAGTGTGCTTTGCAGAACCTGGCCTATAATTAGTTATGTTAAAACATTTTTTTAAAATTCCCATATAAAAAAAAAAAAAACAAGTTAGCTGGCCTGTTATTTATCTATCTATCTGAAGACGTAGAATTTATAAAAAAACAGCCATAATATTCTATGTTAGGAAAAGGTTATTTATGTGATCAGCTTCTCAAGACATCATTAAAGCTATTACAACTTGTTCCTTCCTCCTGAGACTCCTAAACCCAAATATGAGATCTGTGGAAATTAGTCTTAACTTTCTCTTGTACAAAATAGACAACCTTTCTCTAATATGGCTGTACACACAGACACCACTTTTTTACAAGGATAAAAAGGTGCCTTTTCTGCACATTTCTTATATATATGAAACCTTTATTAATGGCCATTTTGAAAAAAGGATGAAAGTTTGTGAGACTGCTTTAGGCGCTCATGATATTCTATATAAACACTCATCACAAGGTTTGGCAACTCTGGATCAATTAAGTTTCATCAGTGAACTGAGAGCACAATTTGCCCCCCCTATATTTTTTTTAAAACAGTTCCATTAGCCATTTTACTAATAATACCCTAGACCATTAAAACTTAATTTAAAAAAATCTAAGTGGCTCTGAATCTTTTATATATTTATTTCTCTGGTTCATTCGGTGAAGAGAAACTTGTCAGTTTCACTATCATGGAAGGAAAGTTTCTCTTTATGACTCCCATGAGCTGTTACATTTGGGTTACAATTTTTTGTTTGGATTTAATTTTATATTAATTTCAAGAAAACATTTCTATTTATATTAGGTTTCTGAAACTTCCCTCCCCCCTACCCCCCAACAGAACCTAAATTTGTGGCTCAAGTTATCTGACAGTACTCCTTTCAAGAAGGAAACAGAAAATCTTCATAGGAACTTTGATTGGCGATTCAAAATGCGTACAGACGGGTTCTGGTGCATTATCTTTGTTCTGTGTTTTGCAACTGTATATGGAACAAGATCTGAAAACGTGCTTTAGTGTTGAACAAATGGAAGGTGATACTGTTGGAAGGTGTGGTCTCATTTACAGTCAGTTTATACTGCATTTTTACAGCACCGCCTTTGACTTTTTTTGGTTTCCTGTGGTTGTCAATTTCAGTCCTGCTGTCAGCAAGAGTAATTGCTAAGCGCAGAAAGACATTTTAAAAAGTTTAACTTGGTCTTCTTGTTCTGTTAGTATATGCATTCCTACAGACCAACTTTATGAGGATATAAACATATCCTATGCTTACAACAACCAAAACCGATTGTTGACAAGACAGACCACGATCAGCTGCTCTACGCCAAGAAACTATAATACAGGGAAGGAGGGCTTCTTTGGGGACAATACATTTTCTACTTCTTTTCTTTCATAATACTTCCTATTGTTGACACTGGAAATGTTGATTGCATTTTTCTGTCATTAAAAATGGGCTTGATTGGAAGTTGTGCTGAGTCTGCTACAGGCCCAGACCATGACAACCCACAGTGAAGGTTCTGTGGAAGAAATCTCCATACAAATCTCTTCATAATGAGACCTACTCTGATGGGCTGCTTACGCCCTTTGAATGAGGTCACTTTATGCCCCAGCTCCCAAAGGAACACAACTGAGTCCTCAGCACCTAAAATTATCTTTATCTACTCACAGTCTTTTATATGAAATGGGTTAAAATGGAATGAGGGCGAGATGGTTCATCTTATCACAAATTATTTTTAAATTTTAATCTCATTTCCTATCACAGGTATGGTGGGGACTTTTTCAAATATTTCAGGCTTTTAGCTACTAAGGCAGCTAAAACCTGGATATCTCCCATACTCTTTCACCCCTCTCCCCCTCCCCCCCCCCCACCATCAGTTGCCTCAGACCACCCTAAACCTGCTCTCTTAGGACAAGAGCCTAATTCATCTTTCTACTATCAGAGAAGGGTTCTTCAAAGCAGCCTAACTACTTCTCTAGCTACTTTCTGGATATAGCATAAAAACACTTCAGGTTTGTTTGGTTTTTAAACAATAGTCAGGTAAAAAGAGCAGCAAGGATTGTTTGGCTATGAAATTTCATGTCATGCCAAAATTCCCCAACAGGAACTTAATACATACAAGATACAAACAAATTTTGCTGAAACAAACAAATGATGGGAATTTCTGGGTATTTTCAAGAAAAATAATCTTAGGCCTGGTCTACACTAGGAGTTTATATCGAATTTAGCAGCGTTAACTCAAATTAACCCTGCACCCGTCCACACAACGAAGCTATTTATTTCCACATAAAGGGCTCTTTAAATCAATTTCTGTACTCCTCCCCGACGAGGGGAGTAACGCTAAATTCGACATGGCCATGTCGAATTAGGGTTAGTGTGGACTGAATTCGACGCTAATAGCTCCGGGAGCTATCCCAGAGTGCATCACTCTGTGGACGCTCTGGGTAGCAGTCCGAGCTAGGATGCTCTGACCATCCAGACAGGAAAAGCCCTGGGAAAATTTGAATTCCTTTTCCTGTCTGGGCAGATTGAATCTCATTTCCTGTTTGGACATCGTGGCGAGCTCAGCAGCACTGGCAATGATGCAGAGCTCTCCAGCAGAGGTGACCATGCAATCACAGAATAGAAAGAGGGCCCCATCATGGACTGATCGGGAAGTCTTGGATCTGATCGCTGTGTGGGGCGATGAGTCTGTGCTTTCGGAGCTGCAATCGAAAAGACGGAATGCGAAGATCTACGAGAAGATCTCAAAAGCCATGACGGAGAGAGGATACAGCCAGGATGCAACGCAGTGCCGCGTGAAAATCAAGGAGCTGCGACAAGCGTACCAGAAGACCAAAGAGTCAAATGGATGCTCCAGATCCCAGCCCCAAACATGCCATTTCTATGAGGCACTGCATGCAATTCTAGGAGGGGCCGCCACCACTACCCCACCAGTGTCCGCGGACTCCAACAATGGGGTCTTATCTACGGCCGCTTCCTCAGAGGTTTTCGCGGACGGGGAAGATGAGGAAGGAGATGAGGAGGACGAGGCAGTCGACAATGCTTTCAACGCTGATTTCCCCGACAGCCAGGATCTTTTCATCACCCTGACTGAGATCCCCTACCAACCCTCCCAAGGCGGTAACCCGGACCGTGAATCGGGGAAGGATCAGTAGGTGAGTGTTTTAAACATTTATTTTGAGCAGAATAGGCATGGTATGTTAGCAATGGGTTTTTCATGATTAGTTTGCCCTAGGCGCTTTAGTTTTTAGTCGTTGCCAGTGCAGCTACTCGAAAAGTCTGTCAACATGTCTGGGGATAGAGGAGAAATCCTCCTGGGACATCTCCATGAAGCTCTCCTGGAGGTAATGTGCAAGCCTTTGCATCAGGTTCCTGGGGAGAGTGGCCGTATGGCCTCCTCCATGGTAGGAAACTTTTCGACGCCAGGCTAGTAGCTGGTACTCCAGTATCATTGCCTGGCAAAGCATGGCGGCATACGGCCCCGGTGTTTGCTGGCATTCATGCAGCATACGGTCTTTCTCTGTCACTGCAATCCTCATCAGAGTGATATCAGTGATGGTGTCCTGGTTTGAATTAGGGGAATTTTAGTATGGGGACTGGTTGCCTGTTCCTTTAAATAACTCTACCCGGCGGTTTCCAGCTACGCGGTGGGGGCAGGGAGGCGAACCGTTCATGCTGAGCGGTTCGCCGGCAGCATGCAGGGATCTTTCCCGAGCCCAGCCATGCAGTGGGGGCAGGAAGGCGAACCGTTCATGCTGAGCAGTTCGCCAGCAGCATGCAGGGATCTTTCCCAAGCCCAGCCACACGGTGGGGGCGGGGAGGCAAACCGTTCATGCAGGGATCTTTCCCGAACCCAGCCACGTGGTGGGGACGGGGAGGCGAACCGTTCATGCTCAGCGGTTCGCCGGCAGCATGCAGGGATCTTTCCCGAGCCCAGCCACGCGGTGGGGGCGGGGAGGTGAACCGTTCATGCTGAGCAGTTCGCCGGCAGCATGCAGGGACCGTTCACAGGTACAGCCATGCTGTGGGTGTGACAGGCGGAGAGTTCATGCTTGCCAGATCGCCGGCAGCAGGAAATGGCCAACGATAGGAGCTGTGCTTGGAATGTGAAAGGAGGGCGCTGCTGTAAATTAAGCTTTCAGCAGCCAAAAGTCTACGGCTTACCATGGCCTCCTGCTAGCCGAATTCTGTTGTCCAGCCCCGCTTGTGTGATCTGTACACCAAGACCCCAGGCACTCAATATAAAGACGGAAAATTCGACCTTGTACTGACTCCACATGTGATAGGTAGTGTGCATGGTCTTGTTCACAGGGAAAGACTATATTCATTGTTCGTGAAAATTTATCTTTCTGAGGAATTCACTCCCTTTTTCCCATCCCACAGCTGCGAGTGTCTCCCGGGCTACCCCGGCATCCCCCTCCCAGAGGCTGGCGCTGATCAGGCGGCGCAAAAAAAGAACACGGGACGAGATGTTCTCAGAACTTATGGTCTTTTCCCAAACTGAGGCGGCACAGCAGAGAGAGGACATCTCTCAGTACCGGCGAGCATCCAGCGAACAGGAGGAGAGGACTGAAGCTCGTGAGGACAGGTGGCAGCAGGAAAACCAGCAGGCTACTCAGACGCTGCTTGGGCTAATGCGGGAGCAAACAGACACGCTCCGGCGCCTTGTAGATGTTCTGCAGGACCGGAGGCAGGAGGACAGAGCCCCGCTTCATTCTATCTCTAACCGCCCTCACCCAAAGTCCCAAGACGGAGGGGCGGCAGGGGCCATGGAAACAATCACTCCACCCCTGCGGACTGCTCAAGCAGCAGAAGGCTCTCATTCCCCAAGATTTGATGGGTCCTTTCCTTCCCTCTAACTGGACCCTGCCCTAGCCACCCTCCCAGTTTCATCCCATAACTGTGAAGTCCTTAATAAAAATTACTTTTCTGTTAGGTATTGTTTCCTTGATTTTCTTGTAAAGAATGGTGTATTTGAATGGGGGGGGGAAGAGAGTTGGTAATTGGAGACGTTAGGTGCCTTTACCAGGGTACAGACAGGGGTGCAAGTTCACCAGAAGGTCACACTCACATTGCAGCCATTAGGCACCCTGGTCTGTCTGGGAGGTGGTTTTCATGTTCTGTGGGGGGGGGGGCTCTGTGGGTTTGTAGAGGGGGAGGGCGGTTACAGATCTTATGCAGCGGTCCGTAGCCTGGATGACAGAGCCACGCAGCAGGGGATCTGTAACCGCCCTCCCCCGCCACAAAGTCACATAGCCCCACCACACAGAGTCCCAAAAAGGAGGGGTGGCAGGCTCCGTTGAAACAACCGGTCCACCACTGCGGACTGCTCTAGGAGCAGGAGCCTGTCATTCCCCGAGTTTAGAAGCATCCTTTCCATCACTCCACCCGCTCCCCAACCACAGTATGAGTCCCAGTTTCAACCCTTTACCGAGAAACCCTTAATAAAGAAGACGGTTTTAATTAACAATGTTTCATTTATTTTAAGGGTGTGTGGGAAGGGGGGAAAAGGGGTTTGGTAATTGGAGAGGATAGGCAACATTAACTGGGTAAAGAAATGGAGGCAGGTTCAGCTTCTGCTTAAACAAACGTAATAGTCACAGGTTACCCTGGTCACTCTGGAAGCTAGCTTTCAAACTTCCCAGATGCTCAGCGCGTCCCGCTGGGCTCTTCTAATCGCCCGGGTGTCTGGCTGCGCGTAATCAGCAGCCAGGTGATTTGCCTCAACCTCCCACCCTGCCATAAACATCTCCCCCTTGCTCTCACAGAGATTGTGGAGCACACAGCAAGCTGCAATCACAATGGGGATATTGGTTTCGCTGAGATCTGAGCGAGTCAGTAAGCTTCTCCATCTCCCCTTCAGACGTCCAAAAGCACACTCCACCACCATTCTGCACTTGCTCAGACGGTAGTTGAAGAGCTCCTTTTCACTATCCAGGGCGCCTGTGTACGGCTTCACGAGCCAGGGCATTAGCGGGTAGGCTGGGTCCACAAGGATCACTATAGGCATTTCCACATCCCTAACAGTTATTTTGTGCTCCGGGAAGTAAATACCTTCCTGCAGCCGTCTAAACAGACCAGAGTTCCTGAAAATGCGAGCGTCATGAACCTTTCCCGGCCATCCGACGTTGATGTTGGTAAAACGTCCCTTATGGTCCACCAGTGCTTGCAGCACCATTGAAAAGTAGCCCTTTTGGTTAATGTACTGGCTGCCCTGGTGGCCCGGTCCCAGGATAGGGATGTGAGTCCCATCAATAGCCCCACCGCAGTTTGGGAATCCCATCGCAGCGAAGCCATCTATGATCACCTGCACGTTTCCCAGGGTCACTACCTTTGAGAGCAGTAGCTCAACGATTGCATTGGCTACTTGCATCACAGCAACCCCCACGGTAGATTTGCCCACTCCGAATTGATTCGCGACTGACCGGTAGCTGTCAGGCGTTGCAAGCTTCCAGAGGGCTATGGCCACTCGCTTCTGGATAGTCAGGGCTGCTCGCATCCGGGTGTCCTGGCGCTTCAGGGCAGGGGACAGCAACTCACAAAGTTCCAGGAAAGTGCCCTTACGCATCCGAAAGTTTCGCAGCCACTGGGATTCATCCCAGACCTGCAGCACTATGCGGTCCCACCAGTCCGTGCTTGTTTCCCGGGCCCAGAATCGCCGTTCCACAGCATCAACATGACCCGTTGCCACCATGATGTCTAGGGTGCGGGGTCCCATGCTTTGTGAGAGGTCTGTGCCCATCTCAGAGTCAATGTCCTCACCGCGCTGCCGTAGCCTCCTCTCCCGATTTCTCAGTATCTGCTTCTGAAAAAGGTGGACGATAAGGTGCGAGGTGTTGACAACGGCCATAATTGCTGCGATGATCGCAGTGGGCTCCATGCTCGCAGTGCTGTGGCGTCCGCGCTGTCAATCAGTAGAAAAGGGCGTGAACTGATTGCCCGCCAGCGCTTTCACGGAGGGAGGGCAGGAGTGAGCGTTGACTGACGACAGTTACCCAAAACCACCCGCGACACATTTTTTGCCCCAGCAGGCATTGGGGGCTTGACCCAGAATTCCAATGGGCAATGTGGACTGCGGGAACTGTGGGATAGCTACCCACAGTGCACCGCTTGCAATGTCGATGCTTGCCCCGTTAGTGTGGACTCACAAAGTCGAATTACTGTCCTTAGTGTGGATACACACGTACGACTTTGTAATATCGGTTTCACAAATTCGGTTTAAGTAAAATCAAACTACTCTCGTAGTGTAGACATACCCTTAGTTAACATGGAGTTTCACAATGGCTAAAACTGTGTATCATGATTTTCCCAAAGCCAAACTTGCCACAGCAGAGCAGTTTTTTCAAGCTCTAGAAGTGGGTGAACAAGAAGGCAGCGACTGGAACCAGAACCAAGATCAGCATAAGCAAGGGTTCGGGTTTTGTGTTTGGACCTGTTGGCACCAAAATCTAAGGAACTGTTCATTTCCAAAATGCTGAACATCTCATGAAATCAGCTGTTCCTGCAAAATCTCTACCATCTTGCCTGAAATATTGTGAGAACATCTGTTCTGCAAAGATTATAAGCACAATTTGAACCCAAATCGAACCAAAATTTTTGGTTTGGCTTCAGTTATGGGGATGTAGCATGGTGGAGCACTCACCGGCACGGCGTCTCCTGCTGGTTGGTCCAGGAATTAGCTCTTTCAGCTTCGGAGCGCCTCCTGCTGGCCAGTGTCTCACTTGCTGCCACCTGCTTCTCCCTTTCTTCAGGGACCACCCTTTAGTTCAGGCCCCACATCCCTCCCGGCCCACAGTGCCCCTTCTTTGGGGTACTGCCCCACAGCAGTTCCCCCACACTAAGGGATCCTTGCCTCCCTGGGGGAACCCCAATTCCCCAAAGCCCACCTTGCCTCAGTGATCGACTGCCAGTCTTCATCTAGCCCCTTTTCTCAGGGGCAAACTGTAGTCTGAAATGGCCACTCATCATTGGCAGGGGGTTTGGACCTGCTGCCTTTTCCTGGCCTGACTGCACCGCTGCAGCCTCAGTACCACCACAGGCCCTTTTAGCCCGTCCACGGCCTGGGGACTCGCCTGGCCAGAGCTCCCCAGCTCTTCCTGTCCTTACCCAGCACTGCTCTGTTTGAGATACCCTTCTCTAGCCAGGTCCTTCCCACTCCACCACTGGAGTAAGCCTCCCCTTGCCTAGCTCCCAGCCCTTTTATCAGGGCCAGCTGGACCCTAATTGGGTGTGGCCACACCTGCAGCTGCCTACCCAACCAACCTCCCTTGGCTGCTTTCAGCCCCAGCCCTCTCCAAGGGCCGGCTTTTAACCCTTTCCATGCCGGAGCGGGGTGACCGCCCTGCTACAGGGGATACGAACTATTTGCAAACAAACTACAAGTCTACAGTCATTCATAGAAAACGTTCAGAGAAAACTGCTACTACACCCAAAACAAATCCCAAGCTATCCAGGGACAACTCATGAACAGAAATAAAGGCAAAATTCCCTATGAATTTGTCATTTGGCTCCAGTTAGCAATATGACAGCACTTTAGTTATGGCTGCTTGGCTCTTTTCAGCCAGGGGAATCCCACAATCTGTTTCACACAGGCCCCAGATTACTTCAGGTTAATCAAATGCATGATCTGCAGCCTGAAAGGCTTAAATACTCTCGGCTCTTCTCCCCAGGAAACAAACATATAATCAAATCTCATGCTTCAGGGAATAAGCTGATGGCTGCACGGTCTGCAAGGAATATTTTCTCTATGTACAACATAGCACAAATGGAGGTATTTGACTTTCCTCAGACGCCTTGGGCAAGAGCCACTGCTGGCTGCAGAATACCAGACTTGACGAATCAGTGTTCTGATCTGGCAAACCCAATGTTGTTACATTCCAAGGTCTGCAACTGTCTCTCTAGTTTATAGTCTAAATGCCAAGGAAGCGAGAAGGATTAAGAAGAAATACTGACAGCTAATGTAAAAGGGGTATGTGTGACATTAAGTGTGTTGAAAACTGCACTTTACTACCTTTCAACATCAGGAGTCATCACTAAATTTTAAGGAGGGGTATCCTGTGCATAAGACCTCACTTTAGGGTCTGGCTGCCTGCTGTGGGAAAATATAAGTCTAGCTTTGCAAATGAGCAGCGTCTGTGAATTTACTATAGCTCCAGCGTTTTGTTTATTATAGCACAGAAAAAAAGTAATGCAATTAACGCTCAGTTTGAAGACTTCCCACACAGTGCTGCAAATGAGTGCAAAGGGTTCTACCACAGCAACAGGAATGCAGTTCTAGAACTACCATGGCTAGGAATCAGCTCTGTCACACCATTAACAATCAAAGGTGCTGGGAGACAGTCATCTTTACCAAATTAGATTTCACTCCATCATTAGCCCTTTAGCACAAATTCTGTAATCTGGCAGGACAAGCTATGGGAGCCTGGTATAGATGCGGCTGCTGGATTGTCATGTGCAAGACGAAGGGCTTGGACTATTTTTACCAGACTGGCCCTGTGGTTTGTCCTTGTCATAAACAGTGAGCAGTGAAAACCCACAACTGAGTTTTCAGATTCTAAATATACTGGAAACTGCCAAGGCAACAAATAAGATTTTCCAGTCAATAGCCATTTGGTGCTTAGTCCTGTGATCAATTTGAGAGCTGGAAGGGTAATTCAGCCTTGTCACAGTTGTGCTTAGAAGTAACCAAGAAAAGGATTGTTTTATGTCACAAACAAGGCCACTTAAGTTGACAGCTTCTCAGAACTACTACTAAGGTGCAGATAGCCAATGCTGGAATTATGAGGAAAAAGTAGGGTTGGGGGGTCCTTACTCAATATGGATGGTCCTGGAGGCAACATGGAGCGAGGTGCCAGGATATCTCTTGGCCAGCTCCTGTGCTAGCATCTTCTGCACTGCCGAACCAAACCAAGCCCAGCTGTAGGAATACTGTCTTCTCCCCTCTGCCCTTATCCCCCCCACCTTCTTCCCTGCCACCTCCCCTATCCCTAACTGCCCCCTCCTATCCCTACCATTACTCCACATTCTTCCCCTCCCTCCTCCATTACCAAGATGGCTTCCAACCATCCTTTGAACTAAATGTAATCTTTCCCCACCCCCTCTTTTTTTTTTCCTGCTGTTGGGGAAGGTTTGGTGTGACAGATGCAGTGCTATGGACACACGGGATATTCAAAAGACTGTTGAATCAACATTGGGTGGCTAGTTATTATATTCCTGGTCCAATGAGGGAGCTAAACAACACTTCATGCAGAAGATAAAGTTACTGGGGTGGGGTGAGTAATTAATGCAAACCCCTAATGCAGGTAATGAGACTTTGGAAGTTTCGCCCCCTGGGGAAAGAGAATTTATTGGTTTCATCGGGTTCAAGAGGCCTGGCAGACAAAGAACTTGACATGGTATAAAGTGACCACGCTAACCTAGGGACAAGAATCACTCACACTCGGTCCAAGATCTGACATGAAACTGTGGCCAAGTGACACAGCTTCTGTAGAAAGAGCCTGAAGTACTTTGTTCCAACCAGGGTCTCCCTGTGGCTGATGGGTAACTGATAAGCTAGACCTGCATGGAGGCTGTTTATTGTTCTTATATGTTTTCTCTGTAATCCTTTAGCTCTGAACAAATATTTCTTTGCTTTCTGAAGGCTAGTTCGTCACTGGTTAACACGGTCATTGCCCGTGAGAAAACAGGGGTAGGTGCTGAACTATACTCAGACCTGCTGAGGTAATCAGTGAATTGCAGGAGTCTGTAGCCTAAGACTCCAGGCTGGAGGGAGATATAGCAAAATCCTTCCCCCAAGAAAGGTGACAGGTAAGAGGCATGCCATCAAGGAGGCCATGAAGGGGGTCAGAGGTGTCATAGGTAAGTCCCCCTCACTTTTTGCTACTGTGGTGGTGGAAGGTGGACCCATTACTGCTGCTCTCTGTGGCTTGCCATCAAAAATGTGCCAGAGGGCAAAGTGCTTTAGGGAAGCCACAAGCCTTTCATCAGCTGAGGTTTCGCAAGTGACCTCTTCCATTTGTGGAACCTTCCCTTAAAGAATGCTGGCTGTGACATCAGTGAAGCAGTCTGCCTCCCCGATAAGAGTGCTGTGGATAGGCTGTTGTCCCACCCACACTGAGTGCTACCAATGGGGGAAGAACATAAGAGCTGCCTGCAAGTGAGGAGATAGCATGGTTTTAGGGTGACCAGACAGCAAATGTGAAAAATCGG
This sequence comes from Macrochelys suwanniensis, assembly GCA_033296515.1. Classification (NCBI taxonomy): domain Eukaryota; kingdom Metazoa; phylum Chordata; order Testudines; family Chelydridae; genus Macrochelys; species Macrochelys suwanniensis. The sequence continues at coordinate 42,691,203 of CM065776.1, forward strand.
GACGGGGGTGGGTGGTTATAGGAGCCTATATAAGAAAAAGACCCCAAAATCGGGACTGTTCCTATAAAATTGGGACATCTGGTCACCCTACATGGTTTCCCTCACAGCACCTCCAGAAGCTTTGATGTCACAGCCACCAACTTTCTGCCAAGGGAGGACTGAGAAGAATTACCTTCAAACTTGTCAATGTGATTCTTTAACTGGATAACAGGACCAATATTGAGAAACAAAACATTCTCTTCCTCTCGGGGCCTGATTCTCCACTGCCCTTTGCATTGTGTAAAAATTTAAAAATGCTGGTAAAGATGGGATGTGAGGTGATGGGAAAAGCACACTCTGTGAAACCATGGTGACTATTCCAGAGATTTGATTAATGGATTCAGACCTCTCACATTTTTGCATCCTGAACATACTGTGACAAAGCTCTGTCCTTGTCTCAGTGGGTCCCGCACTTCCTGGCGGATTTCGCTAGCCTCAAAGGCTCACCGTGACCCACCACGTAGCCCTTCTCTCTCTAGAGGCAAGGGTCACAGCCTACTGAGCCATTTTCATCATAAGCCAGCAAGGGAGGTGAGGAGAAGCAACCCTCCCTCGCACAGTCTCTGTTGTCTCCCAGTCTCCGTGATTAATTGAGGAGGCGGCGGCGGGGGGGGGAGCCCAGGCCCACCCTCTACTCCGGGCTCCAGCCCAGGGACCCTAATAGTATCAGCTATGGTAGCTGACTTTTTGGAAATAGGACATGTGCAATTCCCTGGGCCACTTCCCCACAGCAGTCCCCACTTCCTTAATATCTACTTCACTGTTACCTCAGGGCCTTCTTCCTTGCGCCTGATACGGTGTGTGCTGCTAAGTTCCTCCAACAGTGCGGCTTCCTCCTACAGCTCCTGACACGCGTGCCCAACTCACTAACTGGGAGGCTTTTAACTAGTTTCATCCAGCCCCTAATTGGCTTCAGGTGTCCCAATCAACCTTGCTGTCTTCCCTGCCTTCTGGAAAGATCTTAATTCGCCCCAGGTGTCTTAATTGACCTGGAGCAGCTGCCATTTACTTATCCTGGTAACACGGATTTGTTTAGCCTGGGGCTAATATATCTGTCTCCCACTACTTTTCTATAGCCATCTGGCCTTGCCCCATCACAATAAACACGCAGAGATATTCTCTTATACCTAAGCAGCAGCACCACCTGGCTTGAATATTAGGGCAGGTCTATACTACAGCCAGGATCAATGCTTTGAGATCAATCCACCGGCGGTCAATTTAGCAGGTCTAGTAAAGACCAGCCAAATCGAGCGCAGATCACTCTCCAGCCGACCCCTGTACTCTACCCCCGACGAGAAGAGTAAGGTAAGTCAACAGGAGATTTTCTCCTGTTGACCCTCCGCAGTGTAGACCCCACAGTAACTCAACCTATGGTACGTCGACTCCAGCTACGTTATTCATGTAGCTGGAGTTGCATAGCATAGGTCGACTTACCGCGGTAGTGTAGACATAGACATAGCCAATATCTAGCTGTTCAGATTGTCTAAGATAAGAGTACATTCTTTTGGTATCCGCAAGTAGCAGTTATTTTACTGCTTGCGAGTCTGGCCAGGCAGAGACCAGTAATTCTGTTTCCTGGAGGATTTTGAGATCTTCAGATTTGGTTTCATTCTAATGAAGCACAAACTCCCAAAGTTTCAAAATCCTCCCTGAAACAGAATTACTGTTCTTTGCCCAGCTCTACTGGGAGCCCTTCTGGCAGGCTCCCCAGTGCAGGGGACCATGGGAGCCCAGCTGCCAAGAAGCCATGCATAGGTGCTGACTCCATGGGTGTTCCTGGGCACAAGCATCCACAGAAAAAAAAATAGGGGGTACTCAGTACCCAGGAGCCATAGTTTTGTACCTGAGGTCTGCTCACGGGGCATTTCCTAGCCCCAGATGGAGCTTGAGTGTGGAATGTGATAAATTCTGTGCTTCTAACAGCTTGGGGCAGGGAATTTGTTTATAAACAGAGGCAGGGTGATTAAGATAACAAAAGGCTTGTCATTAAATTGAATTAAGGATTATTAGATGATCCTGAAAGCATTGCCAGACACTCCAGTTAAAAGATAGGAAACAAAGGGTAGGAATAAATAGTTCATTTTCAGAATGGAGAAAAGTAAATAATGGTGTCCCCCTGTACTGGGATGTTCAACATATTCATAAATGATCGGGAAAAAAGAGGTAAACAGTGAGGTGGCAAAATTTACAGATGATACAAAAATTACTCAAGTTATGTCCAGAGCTAATTGAAAAATGTTATAAAGGGATCTCACAAAACTGGGGGACTTGGCAGCAAAATGGCAGATGAAATTCAATGTTAAATGCAAAGTAATGCACATGGCAAAATATAATCCCAACTATATATATAAAATGATGGGGGTCTGAATGAGCTGTTACACATCAAGAAAGAGATCTGGAGTCATTTGCAGTATTGTGGAAGCACTATGCTTCCAGAGTACTGCAAATTTATCAAGAATCCTTTCCACGGTGCCTGTATCATCCTGACCTGCGGAACACTCATTCTCCAGTTTCAGAAGACTTAAAAATTATCTCCAGACAGACAGACGCAACTGAATAATGTAGCTGTCCTTAACGTGCATCAGGACTATACCAGGGAACTAGATGTAGATAAGATTGCTGACAATTATCCAGAAAGCTACAGTGAGATGTAATGTCTTTAAACTGGGATGTTAGTGAAGACAGCTAGTAGGTGAGTGCAATGATTTTAATTAGGGCTGTCCATGCTGATGACACTCATTAAAAAAATGATGTGTTAATTAAATTTGTGATTGAACTCCTTGGGGGATAATTGTATGTCTCCTGCTCTGTTTTACCCACTTTCTACCATATATTTCATGTTATAGCAGTCTCGGATGATGACCCAGCACATGTTGTTCATTTTAAGAACACTTTCACTGCAGATTTGACAAAAAGCAAAGAAGGTACCAATGTGAGATTTCTAAAGTTAGCTACAGCACTTGACCCAAGGTTTAAGAATCTGAAGTGCCTTCCAAAATCTGAACGGGACAGGGTGTGGAGCATGCTTTCAGAAGTCTTAAAGGAGCAACACTCCGATGAGGAAACTACAGAACCCGAACCACCAAAAATAAAATCAACCTTCTGCTGGTGGCATCTGACTCAGATGCTGAAAACAAACATGCATCTGTCTGTACTGCTTTGGATCATTATAGAACAAAATCCGTCATCGGCGTGGACACATGTCCTCTGGAATGGTGGCTGAAGCATGACGGGACATATGAATCTGGCACATAAATATTTTGCAACCCCGGCTACAACAGTACCATGTGAATGCCTATTCTCACTTTCAACTGACACTGTAAACAAGAAGCAGGCAGCATTATCTCCTGCAAATGTAAACAAACATGTTTGTTTGAGTGATTGGCTGAACCAGAAGTACTGCTGAGTAGACTTACAGGCTCTAAAGTTTTACATTGTTTTATTTTTGAAAGTCGGTTTTTTGGTGCATAATTCCACATTTGTAAGTTCAATTTTCATGATAAAGAGATTGCACTACAGTACTTGTATTAAGTGAATTGAAAAATACCTTTTCTTTTGTTTTTTTACAGTGCAAGTATTTGTAATAAAAATAAATATCAAATGAGCACTGTGCACTTTGTGACTGTGTTGTAACTGAAATCAATACATTTGAAAATGTGAAAAATATCCAAAAATATTTAAATAAATGGTATTCTATTATTGTTTAAACAGCGAGATTAATCGCGATTAATTTTTGTAATCGCTTGACAGCCCTCATTTTAATATACTGTAATTCATGATAATGTAATGATGTAGTTCATAAAAATTTAATTATTAAAATAGTAAAGATACCAATGATAGATGCATATTCAATAACTAGAATATAAAAAAAAGTGTATAAATATGCTGAAAATAGCCTTCTCCCAAAACTGGCAGAGCCCCCACCCCCACCCCCAAACATATACCTCTTCAAAAGCACCCAACAGCAAGAACAAAAGTCAGTGCCTATGAAGCCATGAGCCTGGGCCCCCAGCAGCATGCCTGGTGAGGTGCCAAGAAGCCAGGAGTGCAAGCTGTAAAGAGAACCTAAGAATGGCCATACTGGGTCAGACCAAGGATCCATCTAGCCTGGTATCCTGACTGCTGACAAAACGAAAATAAGAAAGAAAAACTTGTAGCACCTTAGAGACTAACAAATTTATTTCAGCATAAGCTTTCATGGGTTAGTACCCACTTAGTGGCTGATACTTCAAAGGGAATGAACAGAACAGAGTAATTATCAAGCCCTGCCTGGTGTCTGGTACAAAATTGACATGGTCCCACAAAATGTTTCAATTTCAACTGATCAGGAACTTCTGATGAACAATGTTTCATCTAAATTTTTCCTGGCCAGCTCTAGCTGTAACTGTATGGAAGGCGCAGATAAGCAAGAAGCTTATTAGAAACTTGAGGCTTTCCTCCAAATAAGTTAAGTCTCAGAGTATATCTACACAGCTGCAGCCGCGAGCCTTCCAGCCTGGGTTGACAGACCAGGCTCATGCTACCATGCTAAAAAGAGATATGTCGATGTTGCTGCTTAGGCTAGAGATCAGGCTCTGAAGCCTAAGGACAGGGATGTGCATAAGGTAATGACTAACAAAGAGTACTCTCTATTGAACAATCCAAAGCATGCCGTACATGAGCTAAGGCAAAAGCACTAATTTCAATCTCTCAGTTTACGGTTAAATGACATTAAGATACCCGTGTAAAGAAGATGGAACACACATCCCATCACAGGATTTTAAAAGTAAATAAAAACAAATGATTGATGATCCTGATTCTCAAGTGATAAGAATGAAAGTAATAAAAATAGGACAGTGAAACAAGTTATACAGAACAAATCACTTTTATATTAGTTTGTAAAATAAATAACTTTCCAATAAAAATTGGAAACTAGAAAAAATGTGCATTTTTCACCCATAGCTCAGAAATCACATAAATGCCAAGTGACATGACAGTTGCTGAAATAAATGCTCTTTTTATGAACAGTAGAATAGTAAAGCAAGCAAAATAGATGCATAAAATGGGTAAATTTCCAGTGTATTAGTTACTGCTGCCTCTGAGCTGCAGTAAATTACAGACTCATTTTTATAATTTTTTTTGTCATTAAGAATACATTTCTGGGGCTGTTCTCCTACCCCCTTTCTTCATGACTTCATTTTTTGGTGATTTATATCCATCTTCAATGTCTATAAATCAGAGGTGACCAAGTCCTTTTTTGTATGAGAGAAAAGGGCTGAAAACTCAGAAGAAAAATTATCTGTTTTTTAAAACTTTCTTTGCATAATTTCTGTATTTCAGCACACACCATTTCCATAAAACAGGTCCTTCATCTTAAAAAATGAACCACAAAGTAAGTTCCCCCTCCCAAACCCATGCAACACATCTCAAATAGTTTCCTACATTTTTTTCTCTCTTCATGCTATGAACTAGAACTATGTTCTGATTACTTACTGCCACTTACCCTTATAAATAAAGGATGTGGAATGATCAAGACAGAGTGGACCTGAAACATTAGTTGACCCTCCTCCCAACAGAGAACAAGAAAATGGTGGGGTGAATTTAAAACCAAATCAGGTAAGGAAACTTTGCAGAGGAGAACGTTCATCACTGACTCTGATTGCATCCATACTGTACCATCCCCAAAGAAAAGCACGCAGGAGAACAGATAAGTGATACCCTTTAAATCAAAGGGCCTGAACTTCCATTGCCTCAACACCTTGTGTAATCATTAATACCAGTGCAAGGAGTTACCATTATTGGTAGCATTTCACATCCAGTTTGCACTGGTGTAAGAGACAACACAAGGCGCAGGGCAATGGAGAATCAGGTCCAAAATGTTTCAATGTTTTTTTATCATCAGTATATTTGTATTGAATTTCAAGGGTATGGGTTTTTTTTCTGGTGACTCATATATAACATTTCCTGAGGAGGTGACTTGGAAGGGGAAGAGTGCTTGTGTACTTTGTCCTCCTCTAGTGGTAGCTACACCAGCCAAAGGTTGATGACCCTGCTACAACCTTGACGAAAAGAGAGGTGTGGTTTAGCTCAGGCAATAGAGGCTGATGTATTTAGCACAAGAGGGCCCACGTTTGATCCCAACTGCCAATGACTGGGGTCTGTAAGCGTTAGACTTGGAGGCCTTTTTTTCCCCATAATGTGTTGATGTGTTTCTTTGAATGTGCGAGATAAATGATTGTACATTCAGGTCAATGCACCAATATCTTTCCCCCATCTTTGTGTTGCTACTATTCTTTAAAGAAGGCCAACAAGGAAATCAAATGCTAAAAGTTTTTTCAATGTTTCATTGGAAATCATCATTCCACAAAAGAGTCGGAGATTACAGTTATTCATACTCGTGTTTGCAGGATGAACCCGATGGTATTTCAAAAGTGACTTTTGCTGTCGTATTTAAGTTCTTTGCTCCTTTCACTTACCTCCCTGTCTTTGCTCCATATTCCTGCCCTCCAGTTCCCTCCTTCTCCTCCTCATAGCTAGTCCTTCCTTACCCCTGACTTTCTACTCTACTTGGTGGTACCCCTCTCCCTCATGACGTGACTAGAAGTGGTCCAAAAAAACTGTCAAAACATTTTTAATGGAAATTTTTCATTTTGATTGAAATTCAATTACAAAATAAAAACTGAAATGCTTTTGGTAAAAATTTTCAGTGTTTAATTTATTTTTCTTTTTTTAAAAAACACACCAATACCAATTTCTGGGGAAAAAAATAAAACCAAATAGGTTTCAGTTTTTCATTGAAAAACAAAAAATTTTCATGGAATTTTTTTTTTTTTTAATTCCCATGAAAATGTATTGGCATTTTTCTACCAGCTCTCTGCATTGATCCTTTTAACACTCACCATGCTCACTGATCTACTTTAATCTTAAAAAGAAGCGGAGCCAGGAGGATGATTTGATTAATACACATTTTAACTGGAGATAATAAACACCTAGCTCTTATGGAACACTTTTCATCAGTAGAATCATAGAATCTCAGGGTTGGAAGGGACCTCAGGAGGTCATCTAGTCCAACCCCCTACTCAAAGCAGGACCAACCCCAACTAGATCATATAGAATCATAGAATCTCAGGGTAGATCTCAATGCACTTTACAAAAGGCCAGCATCATTTTCTAGAAGGGGAAACTGAGGCATAAAGCGTTGAAGCACCTTGCCTAAGGTCATCTAGCAGCCACTAGAAGAGCCAGACCTAGATCTTCTAAGCCCCACTCCAATACTCAGTTTAATAGGCCACACTGCTCAGTCTGACCTTGATGTTTGTTTTCAGATTCACATCCAAATCCCAGATTCCCCAAAGTTTGGGAGCTGTGCAGATTAGGTATCACAGTTCAGCTCATTCTACAGATACAGCAGAGCTATGCAGTTCAGACTTCTACTAGTGTTAACAATATATAGGCTTGGAAGGACTGGATTTGTATTGATAAATGTGGATTTCACCATACACAAACAAACAAAAACAAAAACTCCATAGGCAATAATCAAAATTTACAGATAGGCAAAGTAAGAAAAATACTGCTTGAGAACTTAAGAGTTTGATTTAAGGATATTTACCTTGTGTATTTTGACATGTGATGTTGACAATTTGTGTTTTAATCGTTATAAAACTTTGAATTTTTGAATCTCAACATCTGTCATTAAGTAATTATTGTCTCTCTCTCTCTCTCTCTCTCTCTCTCACACACACACACATATATAACTTCCCCCAACTGTGGACACGTACATAGATAAAATAGAAAAAAAAATGCTTCACCCCCATAATTTCACACAAGTATACAATTCAAATCAATACTTTTAAATGCTTAAAAATAAATGATCATGTCCATACAAATTATTAAAAATTTAAAATCAAATTCTGTTCAAGCCTATTAATATTCCATTCCAAACTATAGTGTCAACATACTGCACCATACCCACTGCACCTGATCAGAACTGATTCGCCACATCACTGTCTGTCTTTCTAACGTAGCCACAGGAGCTACTGGAATTAAGTAGGACAGTGTCGTATTGTGAAGTTTTACTTATCTATTTAGAAATTAAATATAGTGTCTCATTCAAGAAGAAAACTATTAGGTTCACCTATAGCTGCAACTGCTTCAAAGAGGCTTCCTGCAGAGCGATAGCCAGTGTAGATTCAACAGAAAGGAAAGTGAAAGCTCGTCCTGCTTTAGCCGTTATAGGGTTCTCAAAAGGCAGCATCATAGAAGATTTGTTTGTATTTCAGTCAATAAGACTGTCTTTTCAATTAAGGAAAATTAGGAAGTAAACAGTAGACTAACTTTTTTTTTAGTAGGTCTTCATGGTATAATTATTATTGGCTCCACTCTTCTGCCATACGCTAGTTTTCACAGTGGAAAGCTAGGAGGTTTAAAATCATTTTGTGTGAGTGAGACAGAGCGAAGAGCGCGTGCACATGAATGTATGTACTTAGGATCTCATCCCACATTCTTCACACACCCAATCGGGGATGCATGAGGAGTACAGGATCAGCTCCAAAAATAGTTATTGAATTGAAGAGGGGAAAGGAAAGGGAGAATTCCCTTGTCTCTGGTGGAATTCATCCTCCATCTGTTAAATATTGTAACCAGAGATGCTTTTTATCATTGGCTGCTGAAGATACTGGGCCAGAGTCATGGGTATGCTCTGGCTCCCTTGTGGCACTCTGGCAACACAAAGCAGCCGTAAACACACTGTAACTGGCCAGTTAAGATAGGGTTTATGGCTGCTTTTCAGAACAGCACAAAGCAGCTAGTACATAGCAGAGACTCAGACCCAATAATAAAACTCTGCCCAGTGTAGCACCTTCCATCTGAGGATCTCAAAGCTCTTCACAAATGTTAATGAACAAACCACCACATTTCACCTAGAGGATGAGAAGTACTATGCCCATTTTACAGCGGCAGAAACTGAGTTACAGAGTAGTCACATAGGAAGTGTGTGGCAAAGAGAGGAAAATAATCTAAGATTCTCCACCACGAGGCAGCTGGTATAGTCATCTACACATGTGAATAGTGAGTATGAAATACTGTCCAGTCATTCTACACCCACTTTGCACAGGAATAAATTCAGCAGAGCACACAGGCACAGTGTTGAAGTTAAGCATATGTTTAAATGCCTCTGATTTCCATATTACCTCACCCATCTTGTCGCATTGATTTCAATGGCATTTGGTTATATGATTAAATTGGTGTACTTGCTTCGTTGTTGGGGCCTAAATGACTACATGTGGTGTAAGGTCCTGTTCTTTAAGCACAAGACAAACCTTCCTCCCGTATACTTTTGAAAAACATTTTTTCCCTTGTACAGTGCACCAGATTACAACACTCTGTTATGGTCTATATGATCAAAAACTATTCCTGGATGAAAAAAACCCAGACATCACTTTATACCTCCTTCTGCCAACAGCTCAGCACAAACCATGAGGCACATGCTTGCGTGTTGTGTCTTTTTGCCAGGTATTTTACTTTGGGGAGGTATAGTGCACTAACCCAGGTCCCAGTCAGCGTCAGAAGGTACATCTGCAATAAAAGACCGGCAACATGGCTACAGCTGGCCCAGGTCAATTTACTCAGGCTTGCCGGGCTAAAATTTGCAGTGTAGACATTTAAGCTCGGGCTCCGAGACCCATCTCCATCACTGGGTCTCAGACCCCAGGCTCCAGTCTGAGCCCGAAGGTCTACGCTGCAATTTTTAGCCCCACAGCCCAAGGCCTGAGAGTCCAAATCAATTGAGCCAAACTCATTGCTGGGTTTTTCTATTGCAGTCTAAAAGTATCCTGAATGTCAATGAGAGAAATACTAACAATTCTCTGTAAATTAGGAACAAGGAAACTCTGGAAAAGCTCAGTGAGCCCAAACAGCCCAGAGAGATAACCAAAGAAGAACAATTATGGAATTTCAGAAAGTTCTGAAAATTACCTCTCTTCCCCCCTAAAAAGTTTCCTACCTTTGCTGAAAATCTTCTCACTTCTTAGCAGACCTAATCATCTTTTCTGGACCCTGCCACTTTCTTCCAATTTCATGAGTTTTGTGACTTCTCTAGAGAGGCCTCTTACCAGCCTGGGTGAACATTATCTGAACTGAATTAAACCACCAACCATTTGGGATTTATCCAGCCTGGATTAATGCACAGTAACTCAAGCTCTATTAGAGCTCGCTGCTTAACTCATATTTTGTTCTGTGCCTTTTATATTATTAAATTCAAAATATGCATTTTTCAAAGCAGTTCCAGATAATAAATGGAAGAATTTCTAGAATTGTGATCAATTTCATGAATTCAATGCCAATATGAATGAGATTTTTAATTAAAATAGGGAGTATGTCAAACTTTATTTTTCCCCCTTCATTTTTGTCTGGTTTGATTGCTAATTACAGTTGCTACATGGACAATCTTGAAAACTGAAGTCATGTTCCTCACCACATAACAAGTACTGTGTGAGAAGCAACCCTGTAAAGCTTTCCCATGCTCCCCAACTATATCCTGATTTGAAGGAACCACTTTTAAGGGTGAGTTAGTTCACCCAGACCATTCACTCTTTTGCTTGTGCTGCGTGTCCCAGCTAGCTAGGCTATGTTTACACTACAGACCTTACAGGGACACCGCTGTACCGCTGCAGCAGCGCCGCTGTAAGGTCTCCCATGTAACCACTCTCCTGCCAGCATAATTAAACCACCCACAATGAACAGAGAGAAGAGCGTCTCCCACCGACATAGCGCTGTCCACACCAGTGCCTTTGTCGGGGAAACTTATGTCAGTCAGGGGGGTGTTTTTTCACACCCCTCACCAACAAAAGTGTTGCTAACAAAAGTACTAGCATAGACAAAACCTCAGTGTCAATTGTGCTGTTGGATCATGGAGGCAGGGCCAGCGCTACCATTAGGTGACCCTAGGCGGTATCCTAGGGCGCCAGGATTTGGGGGGCAGCATTTCAGGTCTCTCGGTGCCTGCCGGCAGGAGAAGCTGCCAGCGAAATGCCGCCGAGATCCCCGGCGGCCGAAGAAGCTGCCACCAAAGTGCCGCCGAGGACCCCGGCATTTCAGCGGCAGCCTCTCCCGCCCCGCCACCTAGGACAGCAAAAAAGCTGCCCCCGCCCCTGCATGGAGGTGGTTTTTCTCCTAGGGTAGGATAGAAACTCAAACGAGACTATGATAGTCACTTCACAGGCACCAATTACAACCATCAGATGGTAACAACTTTTCAGTCATTATTGACTTGGATTAAAATCTGAACCCCATCTATTAATGAAAGCTGGGTATCCCACTACCAGACCCCTGAGACATTTAGCCTTCCTTCAGAATCATTTTAATGCTTAGTGGTTTGAGCTCTCTCTTTCTTGCTCTTCCACTCTTTCGTTCTGGTTTGTTACTATCTTACTAATCAGGGAGGCATGAACACAAACAACATAGACTCTCACAGAACAAAAGGGGTTTTGCCTTTGTTTCATTTAAGTTCTGCTTTCAGTCTTTATAAATACATCCAGCCTTTCTAAATGAGAAAGCAAACAGTATCAGTGACTAAAATTAATGGAGATTAGAAAAAACATTTTTTCTTTTGTTCTACAGCCGCAGAAAGGTTGTGCTTTATTTCCTCCTGATGGCTGGCTATCAATCATGCATGAGTCACGAAATGCTTTCATCGATATGACTGTCAATCATCAGACAAACTGGATATAGGAACCTACAGTTCCAGCACAGAATTGATTCCCAGTGGTATTAAATTCATTGGAGGTTTCAAGCACTGTTACAAGCTGCATTATCAAAATCCCATTTATTTTTTTTCTTCCCCTTCCAGCTCAGATGACTGTTGCTTACTCTATTGTCTACATAAAATGTATGTGGAATTAAAGGCTCTGGTCACTTACCCTTTCTACTTGTAATGATTTTTTTTGTACGTTTTAAAGAATTTGACTATCTTTTAATTAGCTGTCCTCAGTCATCCCCAGCTATCCATCATTCAGTTCATTTTTGCAGATTTTACAGTCCAACTCTGAAGCTAGACAGCAAAGAAGCTTCTTGATGGGTGGCTTCATAAAATTTATGATTCAGGATCTACTAATAATGTCTCTCAGGTCATCATTACTAGGATTTACAAGTATCATAAAGATTTTAAAGGTGAATCCACTGCCAAAAGATATAGTTGTTTGTATGTCTGTTTGTATATAATATGACATCTCAGCCTTCCCTGCAATTCTTCGGTGTTAAAAGACATAAAAGATTTGCATACAATGAGTGAGCTTAAAAAATTCACTAGCTCTGCCTCCATTATTTATTCTCATCATATTTAAAGCCTTTAAAAGTCTTCCAAGTTTAATCTGCAGTAAAAAAAAAAAAAAAAGAAGAAGAAGAAGAAGAGGCGAAAAAACTTTCCAGGCAACAGATTCTACTCTAGAGATATCTAATGTAACCCCAGTGATTTAAGATTTATAGGCCTTGCAATTTTCCAGAAGATTCAAAATATAGGCCCTGAAAAAGTTTCCAACTTAATTAATTCACTACTGAATGGTAATAGATGTTCCTGAGGAAGCTATTTAGGAAAAATGTAATGTCCCCTTAATGAATAAGATACATTGTTCAGCAATTGGACCTTCTTTTAAAAGGGAGAAGGCAGCCTCAGACATAATTCTATCTTGTACAGAGAAGCCTTTTAAATGTGAACTTTGAAATTGAATAAAAACTGCAAAATGGTGCAATTTTAGCACTTCTGGAATAATCTGCTCAAAGCAATATTCTGTCTAGGGTAGTGTTGCTTTCTTTTTAAGAACGAGGGTATGTGTGAAGGAAAGAAAGAGAAAACTGCTCTATTTCCAGAACCTGATTCAATGGAAATAGCAAATTAAATCTTCCCATTTTATGTGGCTGTTTGATTATGTGGAACAATAGTATCATAGTGAAACTGTAAAAGCAAGCAAAGGAGGGCTGTCTATAAGTAATTGTAAAGAAACAGTCCATTACAACTCTTTCATAGCTATTCTAAATGCCTGATCCAATCAACTTTTTTATAATCAGAAGACTATCTAGTTTCATTTGTCTGCTTTTGGGATGATCCTGAGAGGTGCTTATGCCTTTAATTTTATTTAAAATTATATCTTGATTTACAATTTTAAAACTGTCTTGTCTCACGACTTCCAAAAATAAACCAGGTAAGGAAATGACCACCTTAGATTTCAGTTCCTCAGCACGGATCCTGCAGTCATCTCTGCACAAGCAGGCCCTCGAGTCCATACAGAGACCTACTGATTTCAATGCGAGGCATTAACGTTTGCCTGCATGAGCATAAAGATTGTTCTGTTAAGATCTGATGGCAAAAGTGGAACTTAAGATGAGGGAGGAAAAAAATCTATTTCCCCTAATACATAGGAAGGAAGGTGTGCACAAAAGATGCTAAAAGTGACACCCCCGCCCCCAAAAAAGGGCTGCCTCCCGCCTCCCACCTCCCTTAAAACACTTATTTAAAGAAAGCCTGAACTTATACAGGTCCTCCACTTTTATTTTTAAGTTTAGAAATTCAGGTTCTGTCCATCCTGCAAGACTACGGTCACTGGGGAACTAATCAAATGATATCACAAGACCCAAGAGAGTGTAATTAAGCAATTTTTAGCCAGACTGTTCAGAGTTCTCTATTTTCTGTTAACACTTATTGAACTTCCATGACTAATTAACATTTTGAATAAAGAGAAAACTTGGCTAAAGGTTCAAGCCCCCCCCCCTTACAATTTAGATGTCTGAGCTCACAAAATACATCCTCACAGATCCTCAGCAAGACTTCCCACGAAGCCAGGCAAGACCAGAGTTGACATATTGACACATCGAAACAGAACCACCTCCCACCCCACCCAGCAAAAGAATTAAAAACAAAAAAAAAACAAAAAACCCCACACAAAACAAAACTCAGCAAGAACTTTGGCAAATGAGGCTTGCTAAAACCTGGATGGAGGTTTGTGGCACTAGAGGGATTTTCCAGTTGCTAAGAAACCCCAAGCCAGAAAGATTTGAAGGGGTTTTAGGTTCCACAGTGACAGTTTTGCACAGCTCCGCTGCGCTCTTGTGGATGAGAGGGAGGATAGCTCATGTGCTTGCCCTTGAAAGAAGAAAGGAGAGGGAAACATAGGGATGGTTTGAAGAGGAGAGAAATGCAGCCACTGACAGCTGCCAATAGTTATCGAAACAGAAGCCATGTTTGAATGATTTCCCATAGTTTCTAAACTGTGAGACTAAGTGAAGTTCTTACTGATTTGCAGTAGAATAGTGCTTAGAGAACTCAGTGATTCCAGCATAGAATTTTACATAGGAAACCACCCTGCCCACTCTCCCACATGCTCTATTTATAACATATTTATAAATATATGTTATATATATTTTCCATTATTTCTTCACTAATTTTTAAGAATTCCTACCCTGCCAAACTACAAATGCACATTACCATAGGAAACAACATTCTTAATAAAAAACATGCCCTAAACACCACCTATCTTCTTTTTTAAATATACAGTAAAACTTACTGACTTCTACAGGTGCTTAATACCCTGTGATAACCACGAAATCCATTAATCAATTCTCCTTTTGGCATCCACCCTAAATGTCTAAGAGAAAAAAAAAGGATGATCTTTGTATCATGCATGAAAGATTAACAAATTCAGGTTCTGTCTGACCAAGGAAGGAGGCTACTTCCAAAACTGAGGCCATCTCCTGGAGAATGCCCTGCCAAAAAGTCCTTCCCAGTGAGTGGGTTCCAGCTTTGGTGCATATGCTCAGTGCAACTGTAATAAAAAAAAAGGCCAGCCTTTTGGTGCATTAGATCGCTGTACAAACAATGCTTTTGACCCAGAAAGATCCTAAAGGGCTTTTCAAACTGTTATGTACTCTATGAAGTATGCAAATGGGGCCTGATTCTGATCACAGTTATGCCAACATAGATGCAGAGGAGTCAGTGGAGTTATCCCAGATTTACACTGTCACAGGGCAGGGGTTCATCACCCTGGATTTTTCTCTGCAACAGTCTTCATGTGGCAAGTTCAGCACCCAGGGCTTTTTTTACAGTGTGCTAGACAAGTCCTTGTGCCTCCACAACAGGAGGCTTTTACCTTCTCCCAAGGCACAGGGTGAGAAGAGGGAGATCTCACCTCCCTGTAATCCTGAGTTTCTTTGCCCCTTCCTTCTGGCCTTCCCCCTTTTCTTCCTGCCTCTCATTTACCTGTCTTCAGCTGAGGAGCTGAATCACCTTGTGAATTGGTTAATTATCCAGTCCTTAACTCATTATCTCCTCAGTTTGTCCCAGGTGGGGATACTTGCCAAGTGCACAGAACAGTGAGTCAACCTTACACTACTGAGGTCTGGTCTACACTAGCCTGGTTTAACTATGTTGGTCATAACTACTCTGCGCTATTATGCTGACCTAAGTCACCAAGTCTCCATGTAGACAGTGCTAGGTCAATGGAAGAATTCTTCTGTCTACCTAGCGACTACCTCTTAGGGAGGTGGATTACCTATGCCAATAGGAAAAAACCCTTTTGTCAGCATAGGTAGCGTCTACACTGAAATGCTACAGCAGCGCTGACCACTGTAGCATTTTAAGTGTAGACAAGCAGTGTCACATACACTTACTTCAGTGAGAACAGAATCTGGCCCATCAAATATAATGCACGAACTCTCTATATATTATATACTTAGTACATGTGTTTAATGATACATATTGCGTTGTCTAAAAATGTCTACACTTCATATACACTTTTGGAATGTTGTTTTAAAATTAAATCGATCTAATTTTAATATACTATAAATGTATCACTGTGGTGAAAAGCAAGCCATTCAATATATAAAAAGCAATGTAACAACCTAAAATACTGTGGGGTTTATAGCAGGATCCTCTTCATCCTGAAAGCAATAATTTAAAGAAACAGCACAGCAGTTATCAAAAACATAAAAGACAAATAAAAATGTATAAAAAGTTGTGAAAGAAAAGGAGAGAGATGATGGTGCAATCTAAAGGCATTGCTTATTTCAGCAGTGTGTTAGCAGAGAATAAGATCAAGATTTGTCCAAGGCCAAAAAGTAGCAAACTCAAAGAAGGACAATGAATGGCAGTAGCATTTGGTGTCACCTTTTGCAGGCAGCTGTTGATACTAATTTAATAATATAATATATGGAGATATGCCTATCTCTTAGAACTGGAAGGACCTTAAAAGGTCATTGAGTCCAGTCCCCTGCCTTCACTAGCAGAACCAAGTACTGTCCCCTGACAGATCTTTGCCCCAGATCCCTAAATAGCCCCCTCAAGGATTGAACTCACAATCCTAGGTTTAGCAGGCCAATGATCAAACCACTGAGCTATCCCTCCCACCCCAAAATATCACCCATTTGTTTATGGCCCTGAAGTATCATGGCTACCGGTATCTCATAGAAATGCCCTAGAGTCTCTGGTGAAGAATGTAGCGTGCCCGGCCTATAATAGCTAGACTTAGCCAACCTGACACAGGGATGTCATTCTTTGAAATACTCCTGTCTGGGCAGTGCTTATAGATACGTCTCAAAAGCTGTATAGTCCAGTTACTCTGAAAAAGCAGATCTAAGCAATTGACCTTCACTTGCTTATGAAGCTTATTGTGATCCTATTAAGTTAGTCTGGAAAATAATTTATTTCTTCTCTTCTTCCTCTATCAACCGTGTTGTCCAGAAGTCTCTTATAAAAGCACATTTTAGTTTGTATTTAAGATTCATTGTGACCTTTTGAATTCTGTGAATGAAGCCCATAAAATAGATTCTATTTGCAGTCAAGGTCTCAGTGAAGTCTCCTGCCTACCTCTTTCCTTTCAGTATCTTTTGGCTTGGAGTAATACCATCTTTGTAAAGCTTAGGTAAATATGTCCTGATTTTCTCCAACAGCACATTTCCTTTTCCCCAACATATTCCAAAATGAGAAAAATTCCACATCTTTCCTATTGCTCATACTTAATATTAAGATCAACAGGAAAGACAAGGAATACTCCCATTCATTTATCTGACATAATATAACACCACTCCTATGGGGCTTACCAACTCTTAGTGAGCCCTGCCAGTCTTACCCTGAAGAGCCATGGATGTGGGGTGTAGATGGAGGTGAGAGATATATACAATCCTACTTGCAGCAGGGACTCCAGAAGAAAATCTTCTGGTGATGCTTTGGGGTTTCACCCAAACTGGTAAGTGGTTCTGTCAACTCCTGCCCTGTAACCCTGGGTGCGTCTGCGCTGTGCAGCTTTGGCTCAGAGCCCTGACACCAGCAGCCTGCTTGCAGAACAATGGCCTCAATCCTGGCTGCCACCACACTCCTTTCAGGGAGTAACAGCCAACAGTCCTTCCAATCCCGAGTCTCCTCAGAACCATCTCCCCTGCAGTGTCCAGTCCCTCTAGCTGGATACTCACAGAAGTTCCTAAGTTTGCTGCCTCCAAAGAGACAGAACACACAGCAGCCTGTGAGTTTAGCTGAAGACTTTGCCCTTCAGTAAATATACAACACTGAGCTGGCTTTGTAATAAAACAAGAGTATGTTTATTAACAAAGAAGAGATATTTATGTGATAACAAGAAAGAAGAGACAGGTTTGGTTACAACTAAAAACAAAACTCACTTTCTAGTCACTAAAACTTAATTTCAGCAAGTTACAATCTTTGTCTAAGCAGGTTTCTCACTTGCATTAACACCAGCAACTCTTGCCTACGAGGCTAAGAGGACCCAGTTTTCAAAGGCTTGAAGGATGTTGTACCCCATCATCCCCTCAGTGATGGATGCCAAAATGGCTTTCTGCTGTTGCTTATATTTCCCAAAGTCTGTTGTGTCTCTTTCAAGAGCAAAGATGGCTTTTGGGGGGTTCAGGCTCCATCCCCTGTTGTGATTGTTAAGTGGGTTTCCCCATCATTCATTTAGCTTAATGGCTTTGTTTATCTTACATGTAGATATATTTTTCATTGTCCTCTGAGGTATTACCTGGCTCAGGTTACATTAGAGAGGCAGGAAAACAGGTGAAACAACATTCCTTTGTCTAGGACAGGTTAAGATTATGCACAGCTTGCAAAACACCTTTTAAGAACAGATTTCCAGCACACATCTATAATTCTTTATACACCACCCGTGCATACATCATGCAATGATATTAATGACCAGTGTGATACTGGTTCACATATGACACCTTACATGACACCTTTTAGAGACAGATTATGACAGCAGCATGTTGGGGCAATGAGTGTGTCAGGCCTGACGAGAGTTATGGTATGGGGTGCCCTCTGCCAGTTGGCATTGAGGGACTCCTTTGGTCACACTGCCCCTCTTAGTCTTCCCATTGGAGTTGCTGTTATGGCAGCTGAACTCATGACAATGAGACTCATCCTCTTCAGAAAGAAGACAATGGACCTTGGGAAGTGTCACCAGGGACCTTTTGTACAAAGCAAAAGTCAGAGACTATTCCCCTCGGGGTGGTTGGGGGGGCGGGTACAAGGCTGAGGAGAAGCAGTGCTGTAGTTTGGGAGTGGCAGCCAGGGAGCTCTGAGTTGGGTGGAGGGCTCACCCAGAACTCTACGCTTATTCTCCACAAACTCCAGTCCCTGTTGCTGAGACTGGTCTGCCAGGGGAAAAAAGGATGCTCAGATGTATTTTGTTCAGAGATAGAATTTCATGATCCATGTAGAGTACTAATCCATAATAAGGCCTTATCATGCAGTATGCTGAGTGCCCCTCCCAAGGTCCATTTAAATCAATGGAAGTGAAGGGTGGGGGTGCTCAGTACCTGGCAAGAGACACGAGACACTTTTCAAGATTAGACTCCTAGATCCCTTCTGCATGGTGCACAAATCAGGAACGTAGCCATGGACTGTAAGCTCTGTGGAGCAGGGACTGTCTCTTTGTTATAAGTTTCCATAATGCCCAGTGCAATTGGGCTGGGGCCTCTATATGCTACAACAGTACAAATACTACCTAAAGGACGTGTATGCAGTGTTGCTGTAGCCATGTGGGTCCCAGGATATTAGTGCAACAAGGTGGGTGAGGTAATATCTTTCATTGTACCAACTTCTTATAGTGAGAAAGACAAACCTTCAAGCTACACAGAGCTCTTCTTCGGGTCACCAAAAGAACTGAAGAAGAGCTCTGTGTAAGCTTGCTTGAAAGCTGATCTCTCTTACCATCAGAAGGTGGTCCAATTAAACATATTACATCACCCAACTAAAAGACATGACAGTCCATGATTTATTCAACTGAATCCTCTAAAAGTCCATCTGGTATTGCTTGAAAACAATGGCTCAGATTCACTGAGGTTGATGCAAGTCTGCTGATTCCAGCCGAGGTTCTTTCCCAGTGCATTGATTTTACTTTTCCTGTCAGCAGTCGCTTGCACATACAGAAAGCCAAGTTGCTGAATACCAATTTGTATGTAAAAAAGATAAGTATTACACATGCATTGCCTGATTGTAAATCCTATAGGAGCATAAATAGCTTATGGATATCGTCCTGTCTGGAAATGATTAAACATTTGGAATATCAAACAGGACTGGGAATAGGTTGAACTTGCCACACTCAAAAAGCTTTATCTTAACTTTATCTACTGGTAATGCAATTCATATTTGTTTTTGTTTTTCCATCACACTATGGAAGAAAAGTGCTGAAACTTCAACCCCTATATCATATGTAGCTTAAGAGGAAACTGGGTGCTGTTGAACAATGGTCATACAAAAGAATAGAACTTCTTCCAAGGTTTTCCCTTTTTCAATCCCAGTGAGTTGGTTTGATCAGACATTCTTTTTTAATGCACATCTTCCTTTAAGGGACTGAAAAGGTTCTGACTATCCAGACAATTAGTCAGTCCTGGTTCGCTTTTAAGCTGAATAGATAAGTAAGTACAGCATTTTATTATTGCCTTTTTTATCACCCTCATTATCTTTGAAATTAAAACAGATATGAAAAACTGAGACATTTCAAGGACAAATAATTTTTTTAAGTGGCCTGTGTTGTCCAACCATGATAGCAATTTGTCAAGTCCTGTAATTCACAAATAATGAGCAAAAAAGAAAACTGCAGGAAAAATTTTCTTTCTGTTCAATTAAAAGAAGTTGAGTCAGAATTAATTGACAGAAAATGAATGCTACTAATGTGTGTGGGAGAAAAAAACAAACAACAGAAAGTGCCATGAATGGCAGAATTTTCAGGGTCTTGAGGATGGAGATCAAGGCATGGAATACAAATAACTTGTGCTTAAAATATTTCTAAACTGCTTATAAACAATTTGCATTGAATTTGCATTCTAGTCACAGTTGCAAGAAAAAAATATGTAGGCTATGCGCTGTATTTCTTCTGCATAGGAGAAGAAAATAATTACTATATGCTTGTCCACAATACACAGAATCAGATTTTCAAAGGGGTTTCAGATAAACTGCTGAACTTGTGCCTAAAATTCTGCATATACGTCTTCTAATGCTTACATTTTTGGATGCAGAAACCTTGATTTGTGTGTGCACTATGTCCATGTTAGAACACTAGCAGTCACTCTTTCCCAGATCTGGTTAATTCTCTATTATTTCAGCAACCAACTTAGAAGAATGAAGTATTTGGCAAGAAGTATACAACTTAAACTCACATATACCTTCTTATTGTTAATATCAGTGGCAGAGATTGGGGGAGGACAGACATGACGGCATTGTCTCCCAAAACTAGAGGTAACACGAAGGGGGCAAGCAGGTCATGTGCCTCCCACCACCCCCGATTTCTGCCTTCCATTTAGCACAGAGGTTTTCAAACTGTGCAGCGCGCGCTCCCAGCAGCTTAGCCTATTGCTAGAAGTAGGACAGAGAAGGGATGTGGCTCAAGAGCAGAGAAGAAGCAGAAGTTGAGTTTGGAAAGCCAAGGGGAATGAGCACCACATCAGACGCAAGACGCATGTAGAGTTGGGCAACAATTTTCAGCCAAAGCTCTATCTTGGCGCAAAATGCAGATTCCCCAGCACTGAAATGGTTTGTGAATTCATGTCCATTTCATCAAATTGTTTCAACTGGGGGAAAAATTCCCAAAAGATGAAGTGGCTTATTTCAAGAGTTTTGAATCAGAGTTTCCTCTGAGTTTGTTTCAGATTTCCTTCAGTTTAATTTTTTAAAACAAATAAAAATATTAAAATGCTCAAAATTGAAACAAAACATTTTGTTTGACCCCAAACAACTTTTCCCCCCAATATTTTGGAATTGCCAGGGAACCCAAAAAAATCAGTTATTCACACAGCTCTAGACACGTGGTCCTTGAGCCACGTAACCATACCTCCCTCCTCGTCACCCCAGTGGCATGCTTGCCTTATGTTTCAGAACATGATGATGGAGCCTTGAGGTTTTCCAATCCCCCCACCTTTTTTGTTTGTTTGTTTATATCCACGTATTCTCAAAGATCCCACATTACAGCAATTTCCATCCTGCCCAAGAAGGACTAGCTGCAACTTCCCCTAGGGATCCATTATCGCAGCTCATGCACCCACCACAGGGATTGCCACTAGTGTCTATGAATTGGTCATAGATATGGGGTGATATTCTAGATCCACTGAAGTCAATGGCAAAACTCTCCTTGACTTTAATGGGGCAAGGATTTTCCCCATAGGATATTTTATTGAGTAAAATTAACATTCACTTAAGAGAGGGTATATAATAAGTCCTCTCTGTTACATCAGAATTAATTATGTTTCCCATGTCTTTAAGCTTTTAAATAGGTCTATAGATTTTATATCCCAGCAGCAAAGACTCCTTGGTCCAAAATGTGATTTACCCTTTCACATTCTGAATTCAAACTGAAGAAGTATTGATGAAATACTCACTTTCAATGAACATTATGTTGCTTTACACTTTAAGACACCAGTCTCAAAAATCCAAGTCTTTTATTTATGTTCCTGTTTGTGATTTTCATATCACTGAGATCACAGCAACAGATAGCCACAGTACCCTTGTGTCAATAGCCTATGCAAAGAAAAATGATGTTTTAAAACCATTACTTATGTTTACACAATATGGCAAATTTACAAAGCACTCACACACCTACTACTATTTTTAAGAATTTCTGGCCACACACTATATTTGTCAGGAGAGTAAACAAACTAGCTAATGGTTGAGAAATATCAAATCTTCCCAAGCCAAATAATCTTTTGATTTGCATGAAATCAATGACTTGCTAGAATGATTCATGAGTCTGTGACACAAATTTTTACTGCATCCTATAAACACTCTATATGCCATAAAAAGCACAGTAGAAAGTACTTATTTAAAATTCTAAATTTTTGCATTTGGTACCTTGCTGTATAAATGATGCATTTGTCCACTGATAAAACATAATATTTATGTAAAGCAGAGCTAATGCCTGCAAAAACCATAACTCTTCTGCATACATTGATTAGAAACGAGGAAATTTATCTTGATTAAGCACCAAGGTTTCCCATACTGGCTAGCTTTAGGTTGTTAAGTCATTAGTGTCCTTCTGTGACAGGACAATTTTTTAAACAGCACACAAATGTCAGGATATAATGTAACACTCTTAGCAAATGTTGTTGCCTTTAGCACTGATCAGTAAAACACTGTGTGAAGCATTCTGAAGAGCTCTAAACATGCATAAAAACAGTCCAAATTAATTAAAGTAACTCAATTCACCTAAATACATGGTAGCTGTTCAAACAATCTGGCCGCTCTGAGGGCAAGTATTATTTTTACCAGCACCTTTCAACAGTTACAATTGACGTTCTCTCCATCTGCCTGTTTTCCTGGGTTAAGAGTAACTTATCCTTTGTCTACATGATCATTAGAGAGACAAGATGGGTGAGGAAATATCTTTTATAGGATCAACTTCTGTTGGTGAGAGAGACAAGCTTTTCAGCTAACAGAGCTCTTCTTCAGGTCTGGGAATCATCTTTGAGTGAGTGTATTTCCAGCGGAGTCCTGCAGTGATGGGTTCTTGGCACTACACTATTTAATATTTTTATCAATGGCCTGAAAAAAACATAAAATCATCACTGATAAAGATTGCAGGTGACACAAAAATTGGGAGAGTAGTAAATAGCAAAGAGGACAAGGCAATGATTCGGAGCTATCTAGATCGCTTTGGAAACTGGGCACAAGCAAACAATATGCATTTTAATAAGATCTAAGTGTAAATACATGCATCTAGGAACAAAGAATGTAGCCTATACATACAGGATGGGGGAACTCTATCTTGGGAAGCAGTGACACAAACAGATATGGAGGTTATGGTGGATAATCAGCTGAACATGAGCTCCCAGTGTGATGCTGTGGCCAAAATATGATCCTGGGATGCATAAACAGGAGAATCTCAAGTAGGAGAAGAGAGGTTATTTTACCTTTGTATTTGGCACTGGCGTGACTGCTGCTGGAATACTGCATCAGGTTCTGGTGCCCATAATTCAAGGAAGATGTTGATAAATTGGAGAGGGTTCAGAGAAGAGCTACAAGAATGATTAAAGATTTAGAAAACCTGCCTTATAGAGTTAGACTCAAGAAGCTCAATCTATCTAGCTTAACAAAGAGAAGGTTAAGGGGTGACTTGATTATAGTTTATAAGTAACTACATGGGAAACAAATATTTAATAATGAGCTCTTCAATCTAGTAGAGAAAGGTATCAGATCCTCCAATGACTGGAAGTTGAAGCTAGACAAATTCAGGTTGGAAATAAGATGTAAATTTAGCCGTAGCTAGGAATTTCTGCGCCTGAGATAGGGGCGCAGAAATTCAAAGGGGCTTACCTGCGGGATGTCCTCCCCTGCCACCGAAGCCGTTTCCGCTTGCCTGCGGGAGGTCCGCCAGTCTCGTTGTAGAAGGTACCCTCCGCCAAATTGCCGCCGAAGTCGTGGGACCAGCGGACCTCCCGCAGGCAAGCAGAAGCGGCTTCGGCGGCAGGGAAGAATGTACCCTCCGCCGAATTGCCGCCGAAGCCGCTTCCACTTGCCTGCGGGAGGTCCGCTGGTCCCGCGGCTTCGGCGGCAATTCGGCGGAGGGTACCTTCTGCAACGAGACCGGCGGACCTCCAGCAGGTAAGTGGAAGCGGCTTTGGCAGCGGGGGAGTAGGGGGCGTCCCTGGCTGCAGCCTTTTGCGCCCTTGACAGCCGTGCGCCCTGAGGCGAGTGCCTCACTGGCCTTGCCCTATTTACGGCCCTGTAAATTTTTAACGGTGAGGGTAATTAACCATTGGAATAATTTACCAAGGGTCATGGTGGACTCTGCATCCCTGACAATTGTTAAATCAAGATTGGCTGTTTTTCTAAAAGATCTGCTCTAGGCATTATTTTGGGAAAGTTCTATGGTCCATGTTATACCGGAGGTCAGACAAGATGATCACAATGGTCCCTTCTCGCCTTAGGATGCTGTCCTTAAAGAATTACTTCATTATAATAATCTGGGATTGGGTTTCCTGGTAGGGAATTGAACCCAGAACTACTGGCTATAAAACCATAAGCTTCTACTACTTATGCTGAAACAGCAGGGACCAGAGTCACCAATGGACTTAGGTGCCTAACTCCAACATTCGGGCACCACTGACACTCACCAAATCACAATAATCTTCTGTCTAACCATGAAGGTGCCTAAATCCCCATGGACGCCTAAATTTCCATTGGTGGGCATGCACAAAGCTGCCTAAGTCCTGATACCACCCCACAGTTAATGAACTGCTAAGAGCCCTCACTCACACTGAAGTCCTGGCAGGATTTTCAAACTAGGTATTCCCCACCTAACTCCCGAGCAGTAGCTAATCCAGCAGGTGTGCTTAGGGCATACTTAACCCATACAAAGGACAGCAACTGGTGAGCAACTCAGGAATTTTGGGGGCTGGCTATTATAGATGCGTGTGTGTCAGTGAGAGTGTCAGAATACCCAATAGCCCAGTGGTTAGGATGTTCACCTGGGATGTGGGAAACCTGTATTTGAATCTCCCCTTCCTCCCCTCTATGTGATTTACAGCTAGGATTTAAAGCAAGTTCTCCCCTATCCCATATGAGAGCCCTAGCCACCAGGCTAGAGAAAGCAAGAGATTGACTCTTGAGCCCATTGAATATTGAACATTTTGTCTACATGCTACAATCTGGTCATAAGCACAATGCTTTTGTCTGAGGTTGAGAATAACCTATTTTTTCCTCTATACTCTAGTTCAGGGGTAGGCAACCTATGGCACACGTGCCGAAGGCGGCACGTGAGCTGATTTTCAGTGGCACTCACAGTGCCCGGGTCCTGGCCACCCATCCAGAGGGCTCTGCATTTTAATTTAATTTTAAATGAAGCTTCTTAAACATTTTAAAAATCTTATTTACTTTACATACAACAATAGTTTAGTTATATATTAAAGACTTATAGAAAGAAACCTTCTAAAAACATTAAAATGTATTACTGGCACGTGAAACCTTAAATTAGAGTGAATAAATGAAGACTCGGCACACCACTTCTGAAAGGTTGCCAATTCCTACTCTAGTTTTAGAGTCCCTTCCCTGACCCACAGAGAGTTCGAGTCTATGGTAGAGACACTGCATTTGCATCTACTTCCCTGTCCAATCTGTTTGACACTCAGAAAATAACTTTGCTCTGCAGCTGTTTCCTGTATGTGCTTGGTGATACTTAGGGTATGGAGGGCTTTAAATGCATTCCATACACCTACCCAGGCTTCCAGTTGCCTGCAATGAGTTTATTCTACTGAAAAGATCAGGAGTTATGACATGAGACCATAGCTGTCACTTAGAATATAACAAAAGCAATGATGACCATGTGTGGATGGGTGAGTAGAGAACGAGGAGGATTGGGGAGCGAGGGAGGATATATGATTGGATGACAGCATGTGTGGGTAGTGGGTGAGTGAGAATATGTCCTGTTTGCTTACATTGCCTTAGTTATGGTGTCACAAATGATGTCTCATTTTAACAAGCTGGTCACTGCCAGCAGCAGTCTCAGAAATGCCAACTGTAATTAAAACTTTTCTTTTCTATGACACTTCAGATTTTGCATGCTAAAATGGTCTGCTGACTGAATTTAAAGGGCCAGCTCTTGCGCTGGTATTCACAAGCCTCCTACTGCAGCCTGCTGAGGTCTCTACACATCAGAGAATAAAATATGAACCTACGAATCTTAGACTGAACAAAATGGGTCCAGTTTTCCTCTAGCCGGGATGGAATCTTAGATCTGCATTTGATTATAGCCATAGGAAAGGGCTATAGGACATTTGTTTTTATTATGCACGGGACATTTGTTTTTATGATGACATTTGGATTGATGTATATTTGTAAATAGCAAGATTAGAGGCAGCAGTAGACAAAGAAGGAAAATATGTCACTTTTTAAAATTATATGCCTTTCAGTGCATCTCTGAGATACTACTATGTTCTCAAGGAATCTTTTTTCAAAAACAAATTTAGGGACAAAGTGTGCAAGATAACGACATACATTGCTATAATAATGCAACTCTTTAAAGACCCCCCTACCATAAATTGAAAATCACAGCGTTGCTGGAGAACATCCTGTTCCGTGAGCTGTTAGAATTAGGGCCAGACTCCTGCAGCCCTGCTAATAAAACCATTAGCTCCATACCTATCTCCCTTCTCTTTCGCCCCTGCCATTCACAAATGTCATTCGAGATTAATCAAGACAATGTGGATGAGATAATATCTTTTATTGGCAACTTCTGTTGGTGAGAGAGACATGCTTTCATGCCACACAGAGCTCTTCTGCAGGTCTGGGAAAGGAACGCCCAGCACCACAGCAAAATGCATGATGGAACAGATTGTTTAGCATAGGTAGTTAGCCAGATTGTGAGGGACCTTCAAGGCAGTGTGACCCATTAACATCTCTGCAGTCATAGGACAAAAAGAAGGAGTTAGTGGGTTACAGATTGTTCTAATGAGCCATAAATCCAGTGTCTCTATTCAGTCCATGATTTTTGGTGTCTAGCAAAGTAATGAATTTAAGCTCCCAGGCTTGAACACTTCTGAAAGCGTTGTGCAGGTTTCTTTTGAGGATGAGGACTGATAGGTCAGATATAGAGTGATCACTCTGTGAAAAGTGTTCACCCACAGGTAATGTGGTGTTTTTTTCTTTTATTATTTTCCTGTGTGAGTTCATTCGAGAGTGTAGTGATTGTCTGGTTTCATCTATATAAATGTTGTTGGGGAAGTTAGTGCACTGGATGAGATATACCACATGTTGTGGTAGGCATATGTAGGACCCGTGGATCTTGAAAGGGGTGTTGTGGGGAGTGCTGATCATTGTAGCAGTGGAGATATGTCTTCAGGTTTTGCATCTGTTGTTCTGGTAGGGTTTGGTGGCACTCTGAGTTGGCATATCCTGGTTTATGGAGAGCCTGCTTCTGATGATGAGCTTGGAGAGACTGGGGGATTGTTTGAAGGCTAGAAATGGGCTTTCAGGAAGGATTTCTTTCAGGATAGTTATCCCCATCGAGTATGATTTGTTGTTTGATGGTACCCCATATGGGTTCCAGTGTGGGGTGACAGATGACAACTAGGAGTGAGCAATGAGAGGGGGCTTTATTTCTGTACTGAAGCAGGTTCTCTTTGGGTATTTGGGTGGCATAGTCCATGTTGCGATCTACTTCTCTGGTGGAGTGTCCTTGTTTGGTGAAGGTGGTTTTGAGTATGTTAAGGTGTACACCCCGGGCTTTGTCTTCAGAGCATGTTCTGTGGAATGTGAGTGCCTGGCTGTAGATAAACAGATTTCTTGGTGTGTTTGGGGTGGTTACTGGATCTATGAAGGTAAGTGTGGTGATCTGGGGATTTCTTGTATATGGTTGTCTGTAGGGTTCTATTTTTCAAGGTGATTGTGGTATCCAGGAAGTTGATGCTGGTGTGGTGTGTTCCAGAGAGAGCTTAATGGATAGGGAATAGTTGCTGAAGTTGTGGTGGAAATCTATGAGGGAGTTTAAGCTGTCTGTCCAGAAGATGAAAGTGTCATTCACATATCTCAGGTATATCATTGGTTTTGTGGTGATAAAAGACAAAAACACCTTATCACCTGTGGGTGAGCACCCACCCTGTGTCTCTAATATCCTGGGACCAACATGGCTACAACTACACTGAATTCATGATTTATCATCCAACAAGACACCTGGCACAGATGGATATCCCCTTTAAAAGGTCCCTAGAGTTCTGACTGACCATAGGCACTGACTCTGTGGGTGATCCTGGGCTAGAGCACCCACGGGGAAAAATTGGTGGGTGCAGGGCACCCACCGGCAGCTCCCCGCCGGCCCTCCCGCCCAGCTCTCCTCCGCCTCTGCCTCCTCCCCTGAGGCACCGCTGCTCCACTTCTCCCCCCCCTCCCAGGCTTGCCGTGCGCCAAACAGCTGATTCTTGCAGCAAGCCTGGGAGGAAGGGGGGAGAAGCAGAGCAGCAGTGCCTTGGGGGACGAGGCGGAGTGGAGGTGAGCTGGGGCAGGGAGTGGTTCCTCTGCATACACCCCCCACCCCAGCTCACCCCCGCATCCTACTGCCCTCCCTGCACCTTCCTGCCCCCCACCCCAGCTCACCTCCGCTCTGGCTCCCAAAGCAGTTACTCTTCTCTCAGGTATGTCAGGGAAGAAGGGCTCATGGAGGGCAGTGGAAGCAAAGACTATGTTCAAAGACATAGTGAAAGTACCTCTTAAAAAGGTAGGCATCAACCCAACAAACTGGGAAGACTTGGTGCAGAACAGAACACAGTGATGCCACACCATACAGCAAGCCACAACTCGCTTTGAGGAGAACAGACATGCTCATGAGACTGAGAAGCAACAAAGGAGGAAAGAAAGGGCACAACAGTCCAGCCAATAACTATGTCTCCTCCAAGATTACACCTGTCACTTCTGTGGGAAAATCTGTAGGGCACGAATTGGGCTCCTCGGCCACTTAAAAACCCACCAATGAACCCCCTTGGCAGACATCGTCCTCGCATCAAAGGATAGCCGAAGACAAGTCACCAAACCCACATTGTTCACTATTCCCCATGATTCTTGACTTGCTCACCTGAAGACAAATATTTCAGACCCCCCCCCTTTTTTTTTTTGGAGAGAGAAGTGGTCAGTCACATAGGTGCCGACTTTAGTCGGCGCCGGTGGGTGCTCGCGCCCCCCCAGCCCCGCCCCAACTCCACCCTCACCCCCATTCCACCCCTTCCCCAAATCCTCATCTCCTTCCCCAGGCATGCCGCATTTCCTCTCCACCCCCCGCCCCAGGATTGCAAGCCTGGGAGGGAGGGGGGAGAAGCAGAGCACCCACCAGCAGCTCCCCACCGCCCACCGCCCCCAGCCAGCTCACCTCCACTCCGCCTCCACCTCCTACCCTGATTTTTTGTCTGTGTGATGGCATGCCGGACTTCCTCAGAAGTTGGGGGATCAGCAATGGAATCAGCAATCAACCATTTTTGAGCATTGTGAAATAGACTAGATGGTGTCTTCAGAGACTGTGGATTCACGTTTTAGTAGGCTCTCAAAGTGCTCCTTTCAGCGTTGTTTAATGGACACACTGTCCTTGAGGGGGGTGGAGCCATCCTGGGAACACAAGGAGGTTGGGCCTTTGGAGCTTGGCCCATGTATAGCTTTTGTTGCTTGAACGAAGCTTCTCATGTTATTCTGGTCTACAAAACCCTGGATCTTAGAGGCCATCTCTTGCCACCACTTATTTTTTGTGTCACCTCGCCTCCTTTGGACTTCAGCTTTGAGCTGGTGGTAAGCCTCATGTTTTCGTTGGTTAGAGGAATCATTTTGCCAGTTACAGAATGCAGTTCTTTTCTGTTGAATTAATGCTAGGATTTTCTCATTGTTTTCGTCAAACCTGTCTTGGTGCCAATGAGTGGAATATTCTACAGTTTCAGCACATGCCCCGTGAATGGTATTTTTAATTTGATCCCAGTGCTCTTGAATGTTAATGATATTATCAAGCCAATTAGAGAGTTTTTCAGATAAGTGTTACTGAAACGTCTCACAGCTAGCTTGGTCTTGAAGTGCTTTGATGTTATACTCCTTTCGTTTAGTCTTTGGGGGTTTGTGGTGTGGTGGAGTGAGCTGCAGGTGACTTGTACCATGAGATCAAAATGCAAGATAATTAAAACTGCTCATCAACTAAGTTTTGCAGGACAGCTCCACTTTTAAACTTGGATGAGCTATGGCACGAGAGTCGCATGCACTGAACACAGAAAACAAAGCTGTACTCCCCAATGGCCAAGTCTCAAGTAATGTAATTGAGTTGCAAAAGGGATGTAGAAGTTGCGGTAGGTAGTATCTCCAAGCAGAGAGATACTCAGCTTGCTTCATCATGGTGCAATTCCTCTCCTGGATAATATAAGTCAAAAACCAAAACAGGGAAAGAAAAATACATCTGCTATGGATAAGGAAAAAAATACAGCCAAGATGCAAGAACTCTGGGTTGGTCAGGCAATGGCTAGAGAAGGTAATACTGACCAAGAGAGGTTGATTGAAGGATGACTTTTGCATGCTGATTCTTGCATGCTGAATGAGCTGCAGTGGCCTGACAGCAGCATTAGAAGAAAAAATCTCTCCAGGTACACCCGTAGCATTAACTGGATCATTCTTGTGCAAAAGACGACTGCACAAAAGATAATGCTGTGAAGAGGAAATTGGAAGCCAGAGTGAAGAAGCTGTGACAAAGCAGACAACCCTAATCCCAGACACTCCCAGATGTGCAGCGTCTTGTAGGTCTCTGCTCCTTCCATAGAAGGTTTATTCACAGATTTGCCAATATTGTAAGACCAAAGATTGGCCAAGAAAGGGGACCCATTTCAGCAGTTAACAGAGTATGACCTAGCATTTTCAGAGTTGGAAGGCCCTTGCATGTCATGCTCCATGCTCCTGTTTTAGGATTGGACTACACTAGAAATTACTTCAGTATAATTTGTCACTCAGGGGTGTGATTGCTGCTGTTAGTGAAATATGTAAATAGTGAAGCTTGCATAGTTTGTTTTTTGTTAAATTATTTCTTTTCTTTCTGTCTGGAGAGAAGTCATTCAGGATGTCAACATTTTAATCTCCATTGGGATAATGGGCAGAGCCAAGATGGGGAAGGGGAGTGTTCTTAGACTGGAAGGTCTTAATAGCTGGTTTTTGAGCTATACACAATCACCAACCATGTTAAAGTTGATGGGCAGCCTTCTTTCAGACAATGGAAGGAGCAAATAAATCTCCCTTTATGTAATGATATCTGGAAACAATAGGAATCCACCACCTTGGCAATGGGCCACATGGCAAGCCCTATCAGAAGCGAAACTGCTTGGGCTGAGGACTGGATTCAAATACAGGGGCTAGGGGATTGATTGGTTACAGCTGTGTGTTTGTGTGTGAGAGAGGCAGAAAGACAGCAGAAAGCCACCAGGAAGCCAAGCGAGAGAAGCATAATGAGAGTGGTCCTGAGAAATAGCAGAGAGACAGAGCTGGTGTGGCCACAGAACCAGCTGGAAAGGCAGGCTTGGAAATTACCAGCAAAGAAGTCGCCTGCTATTGTTTTTTTCTCCAATGTTTGGGAATTTGTGTACATTATTTTAAAAATGAAATAAGCATGCAAAGAAATATCCAACTCATATCCAGCATGGTCCTGAATACTGAATAACCACTCAGGCCAAACATTGATGGCAACGATAGACAGAAAAAACAATAAATTGCTGTTGTAGGAACTCTGGTTTGTATTGATAGTACAGCAGAAAAAAGACAGAACCAGGCAGATGAATGCATCCTCCACCTTACTGGTTTATTCTTATTTTATTAAAGTGCACCAGAGGAAAATAAGCAAGTTCTTTATGGAGGAAACTGTTGCAGAAAACCACAAAAGATCCATGAAGTCTGTTGATGGTAAAATTACTTCAAAGCTAGATTAGGACTGTAATAGTGACACGGTTTTGTATGAAAACAAAACTATAGAGTTATTAGCCCTTGGACAGTGCATAAAGCATTGGAGTAAGGATATAATAATGTCCTTTTAAAGATACTATATTGTAACCTGAGAATGCCAGCCCTGTTCAGGATTTGTTTAGTGAAGCGGTCATTATGAATGTGGAGCAGGCTATGGAGCTGTACAAGAGACCATTTACCCTGAGTAGAGCTGGTTGGGAATTTTTCTACAAAACATGTTTTCCACTGGAAAATGCCAATTCATCAAAACTGAAACTTTTTATGGAAACTTAATACTTTTGACAGGAATATTTCTCAGAAGTGTCTTCTCTGATAAAATTTCTGGTCAGAATATGGTGGGTTAGGAGGACAGTTAGAGTCTCAAAAATAGCCAGGCGCTTAGGCTGCTGACCTAGGATATGGGTAACTCACGTTTGAGTTTTACGTGATTTAGAACAGGGGCTTAAACGCAGCTCTCCTAAATGAGATCCCTAGCCACTGGAATATTGACTAGTCTGAGGTCAGTCTCACTCGTGTGGGTTTCTCCATGAAAAAATTTGAAAGGTCTTAATTTTCATTGCAAATGCAAAACAAAATGTTGAAACCTCAACATTTTCCATGAGCTGGAGTTCTTGTTTATCAGCCTGTCCTAACCTGCATATGTGTACCTGGATTTACTTCCACAAGGCACTAAAGGAAACGCCTGGACCTCAGGAGAGATTGTTCCTCAAGAGGCACAAATACTACCCCTGTTTTCCTGTGCTCTTGTTACACACAGGAATGTCTAATTCTGGGGTATCCCACAATTTGACAGTACTGCAATCAGCAATTTTGTTTGTTCAGTCACTGCCAGCTGAAAACCAAACATCACATAGGTAGGAAAATCTTAGGCCCTGAGAGGCAAGGCCATATAAATGCATGTTTGCAGCTTTGCTATCAGAATGGGAGGATGGGATAAGCAGTGAACGTATTGTGAGAATAGAAGGAATGTTTGGACAGCCAATCTTGGTCTTGAGAGCCTCTGACGCCTTTGATATGTATGTTTTATTTTGTTGTTATGACTAGAAATGTTTTGATAAGAGATGAGCAGTTTTGCTGAAAGTAGGAGAATTGGTGATCTACTAGGGGTTACTATGGTGATCCACTAGGAGCTACTATAGGTTACGTGCTTCGTTTGAAGTTAGCTATAAAAGATTAGGTGAAAGAATTTGCTTTGGAGCAGCTAAGTTCCCCAGCACCTAGACGGAAGGCAGGCAGCTGAAGCCTGGCAGCTGATCCTTCAAAATCATTTCTTGGCTTTAGGTAGATATAAATGTTTTTAAATGCTCTAAACCTACTATGACAGCATGTGTGTGTGTGTCTGCTTAAGAGCTAATAAAAAAGTAGTTTTAGATGAAAGCACCCTGGTTTGTATCAATTACATATCAGACAGATGAGCTGTGCCCCCTTTGATTTATTCCTGACACTACCTGGAGAAAAACAGTTAAGTTACCACGGCTTTGGGTTCTGAAAACCCTACGTAACACTCTGGGTGAATCCAGATGCTGCAACAGCTGCTGGAGGATGCACACTGCTCCCTCTAACATGCCCAGCCAGCTATGTGAACCAGGGCAAAGAGGAGGCAGGGCTTGGCCTCATCTCCTTCAGAGTGCCTTGTGCCCACAGGGGCACCCATCCCTCTGCTCCTCCAATCAGAGACAAAGCTGTTGTGTGTTTAAATGGTTAAGAGAGGGAAAGGCTTGTTGCATCCTCCTTGCAAGGGCCAAGCAATGACTGACATTAGTGTTTAACAAAACAAGGATGGCAAGTTCATTTTGACAAATATAAGGAGTCCCACCCTAGAACAAGGACTCAACACATTTTTGCTGATGGCATGCTCACTGGTTGACATGCAAATATCATTCGAACCAGGGGTGATGCCCAAGAGGCCAGTATTGTAGGTGAGAAGACACTAAAATATTTTAGTAGCATTTCAACATGTTCAGCAAATGTTTGGCTGAAAGTATTGCCTGCTGAGCCTCCCTGTTTTGGTATTATTCTCCAAGCTATGTAGCTCACCTTGAACATTTGGAGAACATTTAATCAGAAGCTGTAGTAGGACTACAAGTCGATATTACGCAATTCCATTCAAGATACCATATTCATTCTGCAAATAATATTTTCTAGAGGACTGATGTTTTCTTTCATTTTAAAACCTACTAATTTTACCGTGTTACTTACAAGTCAAATCATTGTTTATAATTAGGAACATGCACTTCACAGAAAATCTACTGCTCCAGCAGTTTACGGTTTAGCAGTGTTGGCAAAGTTACTATTGTGTTGTCCTGCTGCAGGGTTCCACTACTTATTTTATAATGTTTTTCAGCAAAGCCTGCTTCATATCATAATGTTGCCGAAAAATCACTTGCAGATGCCTGTTATGTTTATGGTACTATAAATCTGAATATTTGAATTTATGGTGGCCCAGGGCTGTGCTTTTTTATTGTTATAGATTGGAACTTGCTTGCATTGAGTGTGACTGTGTATGTTTACATCAATCTGCTTCAGCAGCTCAAGTTTCAGTATTGAGTCTTATTTCTCTGTGCCAAATCCTGGATCTATTATTCACTTGTTGCATTTGGGATTTTGTCTGTTGCCTCTCTTCAGGGCTTTACTTCACTGAGAGCTTCCTAGAGTAGGGACTGAGTAATATCTGAGTAAGGACCTTAGGCTTTAGATCTATTGCAACAGGGCAATGAACTTTAGACATATTTAACAGATGCCTCCAGCTTTACTATTCATTCTGTACATAGTGCAACTTGCAGCCTTTGTTTCCAAAGGAAAAACTCAGGGGGCTGTCTGGAATAACCAGTTGTCAGAAGTAGATTGGTTATCCCACTGTATGTGCTCAGACTGTTAACCTTAAAATCAATGTACTACGAATTGTGAGTATTTCACTCAGCCCTGGCACAATTACATTTGAAATGTGAGGTTTTTATATTTATTTTGAATTTGTGAAAATGATCCAGTTTTACTTTTTAAAAAACTTGAAATTGTATTTGGCTTTTTAATAGGGGGAAAAGGGAACAATTTTGAGTGAAAACAGATCAGTTTTCCTTCAAAAACGGTTGTGGTTTTGAACAAAATCCTGGTTTTTACTTCATTTTGCAAGCATAGCTATGTGGGTTAGGAATACGAAGGAAAAAAAAACCCACCACCCCCACCACTCTACATCAGCAAAAGCCCTAGTATAGGCACAGTTATACCAGCAAAGAAATCATTTTGCCAGTATAGCTTCTTTGATCTGGAGAACGGGTGTGAACTATACTGGTAAAGAGTCTTTTTACCAGTGTGTAAGTTGTGTCTCTAAAAGAAGGTATAGAAGAGTAGATTCACTGGCTGATGCACCCTCTCATGGTTGGGCACGACCTAGCAGGCTCTCCTCCATTAGCACTCCCTGCCAGCAGCTACTCGAGTCCTGTGGTAGTCTGCCTTTTCTTGTGACTCTGCCCTCTAGTCTTGTCTTTTTAGTCCCAGTCTTTCTGGTGTAAACAGAATCCAATAAACTAAACTTGAACAAACATAACTCTTTGTCTCTATACAGGCTCACTCCTCTGCAGAGTCTTCACCCCTTTCTGGGCTCTTGTCCTCCCACTCTTGGGCAGAGTGATACTTCCCCAGGCTTTGTCCCTGGAGGCCCAACTCCAAACTCAATAGTCCTTCTCCCTTTTGTGTCAGGGTATTTCTGTACCACCTTTTTCTGTAGACAGGTAGGGAAACCTGGGTCCTCCCTCTCCTCTGGGTTCCCATCCAGGGACCCAGGGTGAGCAGCTAAAGTCTGCTCCTTCAGACACCTCATTGCCTTCCTGAACCTCTTCCTAAATTGACCTTCCTTTAGGCTCTTTCCTACAGTACCTTCCTGGGTTCACAGTATGTCTGCCTCTCTTTAGGACTTTCTTTCACTCTCCAACAACCAGAGAGAGACTGTGGAGCTTACCCTAAAGCCCCCTTCTCATCTTGGCTTCTTCCCTTTATGCTCACCACCCAGCTCTCTCCCAACTGAGCTTTATCTTCAGTTGGGCCTGGCCCACCCTCCTGGTGCAACCAGGTGCATTAATTGTGCTCTGTCTTCAGTTAACTCTTTCATTAACTGTGTGGAGTACATACCCCATCACAGAGTGTTTGCCATTATAACTCTACCAGTATAGCTATATTGGCAAGCCCTTTCTAGTGCAGGCAAGGGCAGAGGTCTATAGTACATCAGAAAGGAAAGGTCAAAGTCCTCTTGTCAAGTGAAAGTAAATAAAAGCATTATTGTCCAATGTTTCTTCCTGGAGATCCAGGAGGATTCAGAGATCCAATAAGGCCCCCAGCTTGAAAACACTGTTTACAAAACTCAGGCATATACCGTCAGACATGGGACCAGATAGCACTTCTATCTTCACAGTTGGTTCCCCATCCAACCAGCATACCTCCACTGAATTTCAGCCAATTTGATTTTATCCAAGCCCTGATCTTGGTCAAGCACTAAGAAAGCACATGGTCCAGATCCTATTGAAAAGGCAGGTAGAGCTGAGCATCACCAGTATAAAGATGGCTCAAGAGCCAAAATACTCTGGCTACACGATCACTTCTAGCCCCACATAGACCTTAATCTGGAAGGGAAACAAAATAGACTCTGCAGTAATCCATGCAAGAAATCTCTCTTAGAAATGAGCAAGCATGCATACCATTTCCAGCAGAGACAATGGAGCCACACAACCTCAACTCCTTCTGCATCTGGCCAGAGTTCACAGATATGTCAGCCTTTCATGGCCAAAGATATCAAGGATTTCTGAGAGATCTAAAAATACCAGTATGGAGACCTGACCTTCTTCCAATCAACAGAAGTAGAATAGATCTGCATAGTATCTCTACTATACCGTATATTTGAAACCATGCTGAAGGGGGCCAAGGAAATTAGAATAATCCAGGTAATACCAGAACTGAGTCAATATAGCCTTCCATAGCCTATCCCCAAAAACTAAGTTAGAGATTGTTAACATCAAGAGATGGCTTCTTGCAGGTAGAACTCTCAATGATAACTAAGAATGGGAGTGGGTTTTTGCTCTTCTGAGAAATGTTGGCCTCTTGTCTTCCCAGAGGAAGTTACTGTCATTTTCTACCAAGAGTGGATCCAGTCCCCCTCCCCTTTTCCCACCCCCACTATATTTTCCAGCCATATAGGGCAGGACTTCAAGTCATAGGACACAACCTGTAGCTTCTCCAACACCTATCAAACCCTAGAAAGAGAGAGACTGGCTGAATAACAGCCAGAAGTGACAGGACATCTTTCCCCTCCAGATATAGACTTGCTATCATGGAGGCACCCTAGCTGTCACAGCTGGATGAGGGGCTACATATCAAGGACAGCAATCGATGAGCAGGGGTCAGAGGACTTGCTAGAGCCGAGTTCAATAAGCAAGAGTCAGAGATCAGGAGACAAGATGACCCACCCAAGAGACCCAGAGTGATAGTACCCTGTCGCAGCAGGCCAGAAGTCTGTGTGGTTGTCCAGACAACTTCCTGGGGCACCCGCCAAGGTTAAATATGGTGCTTGGTCAATCAGAGAGCCCCAGGGTACTATCACTCTGGGTCTCTTGGGTGGTATTTCCTGTAGCACCTACTGTCCACAGTGCTCCCTGGCTGTAGCTCTGCTTGGCCTCTCACTGGTACTGTGGGAATATCAGCCATCCCTGGCCCTACAGATCCACATTCTAGTCCAAAGATGCTTACAGAAGGGCCTGATTAAATTCATTTTAGGAACTAGCTGAAGCAATCTCACAATTATTACAATCTATTACAATTATCTTTGAAAACTCATGGGGGATGAATGAGGTTCCAGAGGACTGGGGATGGGTGAATGCAGTACCTATCTTAAAAAGTGAAACAAAGAGGACCTGAGGAGTTTTAGACCAGTCAGCCTAACTTCAATACCAGGAAAAATACTGAAACAAATTATTAAGCAATTGTGATGTCCCACTCAGGTTACCCAAAAACTGCAAGCCACTGTGTTAGAGCTCTGCCTCACCCAGAGTAGCTTTGCTGCTCCTAAAGCAATGTGTCAGTGCCCTGACACGCCAGTTTTTTCTGCCTGGCCAGCTAACACTTCAGGACTCTGCCAGCCCATACCTTACCTTGCAGATAACAATGAGTGAACCCCCAATTCCTGAATTCCCCAGAGATGTCTCCCTGGGGTGTCCAGTCCTTCTCACTGGACACTCATGAAAGTTAAGTTCACTGCCTACAAAGAGACAGAACACACATCAGACTGTTAAGTTAACTGAAGACCCACAGGTCGCTTCAATATAACAGCACTGAAAAGTTTTTAAACAAACAGGAATAAGTTTATTAACAAAGAGCATAGGTTTAAGTGATTTCAAATACAAGTGAAAGAGATATAAAGGTTATAAACAAAACAAACAAATTGCACTTTCTAGTGACTAAAACTTAACTTCAGCAAGTTACAATCTTTGTCTATGCAGGTTTCTCACATATAATCAGTTCCCTCAGTCGAAGGATCCATCTTTCTCAGATTGGAAGAGCTCTGGTCTCGTGTCCCTCAGGTGATGGATGCTAAAGTGGCTTTTCTGTTTCTGCTTATATCTCCCAAAGTCCATTGTCTTTGTTTCAAGAGCCAGGATGGCTTCCTGGAGGTACAGCCTCCATCCCCGTTCATGATTATTAAAATGGTCATCTCCCCCACTAGCTAGTTTGAGAGCTTTGTTTACCTTCTGTTTAGATATACTTCCATTGTTTCTGGTCTCTCCTTGCTCAATTTACATTAGAGATGTTCCAGCAGGTGAAACAACATTCCTGTCTCTAGGACAGGCTGAGCTTATGCACTGCTTGCCAAACACCTTTTTAAAACTTATTTCCAACGCAATTAAGGAGTTCCATCAAAAATGTGGCCCTCAATTTCCCTTTGAATGAGATGTTAAAAATCTCAATACAATTTGGAAATTGAAGAGAGCAGGTATGTTCCTAAGTGTTTCAAATGATTCTTGAGGTTTCTGGAAGCAGCAACAGTAGCTTTTAGTTTCGTTTATCTCTCTGTTTCTAATGACAATAAATTAAACCACATCAATTGTGTTTTAACATCAAAATTATAAAAGAGTTACGATAAAAACTTAACAGAAAAACATCAGTTATTCTTGCAAGAGACCTTAGAGTTCAAGATGCTGCAAATGAAAGCAGAAAAAGCTAACAGTGCAAAATGAAGGTAATTTTACCCTTTTGCCTTGTCCATGCCATACACTTTGTATCAGTTATCTTTAAAATCATAGGTTGTTCAGAATTTGCTATATTTTTCCTTGTCTGCAGCCCTAATTTCTAGGGGGGGGAAATAATAAAAGTGCCAGTATAAATCTCATATGAAAAACATGCCATGAAAAGTGTTAGGAACCAGAAAAATCACTAAGCGCTCTGTTTTGGTTGTGCTTTTCTTTTCAGTGAAAGGTACCTACTAAATAGACAATCTTTCAGGGTGAAGTCCTCCATTCATCCACAGAATAGGTGCAACAAGAGCAGTGACTGCCACAGGCAGCCCCACCATCGTGCCTCAGTCCTAACCTGAAGAGACTGCCTATGGGGGATGAGAAGCTCATATGGAGCAAAGGGTATTGTAACCAGTGCAGGAACTAGGCAGACCAGCAACTCATTTTACGTAGCTCATCTTCTGGATTTAACAACTTCCAGTCACTAGTGACTAGAACCTGGTTTGAACTACTGCCATAGAGGAGAAAGAACATGAGAATGGCCATATTGGGTCAGACCAGTAGTTCATCTAGCCCAGTATTCTGTCTTCCAACAGTGGCCAATGCCAGATGTTTCAGAGGAAATTAACAGAACAGGGTAATTATTGAGTGATCCATTCCCTCTCATGAACTCCCAGTTTCTGGCAGTTAAAGGCTTAGGACACCCAGAACATGGGGTTGCATCCCTGACTATCTTGGTTAATAGCCATTGATGGACCGGTCCTCCATGAGCTTATCTAATTCTTTTTTTGAACCCAGTTATAGTTTGGCCTTCACAGCATCCCCTGGCAAATTGTTCCACAGGTTGACACTTCTATGTCTTTCAGCTGTCATTTGCAAAATTTTGAACTCTAAAGTCTCTTGCAAGAATGACTGACCTTTGTCTGTTTTTATCATGACTTTTTTTATAATTTTATGTTAAAAACAAATTCCACAGGTTGTGATTAACACTTCCTTGAGCCATCCATTGCCTCACTATAGTTTATTTTAACACCACTATTTACATTGCCCCCATCTCTCTCATTCCCCGGAAACAAATTTAGTGTAGGAATCTTCATTTTTCACTTCCGTTGCCTTTCTTGGTACCTTTTTCACATGCTTATTTCTAGTTATGTCTAACTTTAAAATTGTATTCCCTGTTATCACAGTGTGAAAAGTGTATCTCTTATAATTTTGAAGAGTTTTATTAGGCTATCTCAACATCTTTTCTCCGGTGAAAAAAAAGTACCCTTAATCTTTCTTTTCAAATTAGATTCTTTAGAACTTTTATTATGCGCTCTTCCCTTTGGTAGGTAACTAGTACTGCACAAAATACTTCATATGGAGTCTGAAAAGTGCCTTCTATCTCCACCTCTTTTGTTTTGTATTCTGTCTTCCTCTTAATGCAACCCATTAACTACAATGTCTTAGTTTTCTACTATTGTTGTGTACTGAACAGATGATTGCTCTCATTTTCCTTAGGAACCACCCCTGATGATTTTCATATTCTCTGATATTCTTCCTCTGCCAGACTTATTTTACATTTCTTAATATTGACATATATTTAACATCTATTGCCATGCCACAACCACTTAAGAAACAAAACGCTTTTGAATCTGTTTGCATTGCTCCTCGTATCTGCTCTGTCTTGAGTTTTAGCACCATCTGAAACTTGAATATCTTCCACTGAATTCTCTGCTGTCCCAGTTTCTGATGGTGCAGCAAGGAGGGTGGGTTAGGGGTATGGGTGGCACAAAGGATCTGTTTGTGGGTTGCTGATTCTGAGGCTTGTTCTACATGTTTCTGGTCACAGTGTAGCATAGAACAGCCTTGGAGCTGCTCTAAGTTATGCTAGCTGGCTCCCAAAGGAAATACCAAGAATACTTTTTATCACTTCTATTCCTGAAAAGCTCCCTATGCTGGGGGCTGTAGGTAATGAGGGATCTCATGTGTCTATCAGGTGGGGTGATCTGTCCACTTTCCAGCCCTTTTATGATAGTAGAGCATCACAAAGAAACCAGAAGAGGAGAGGATCTGGCTCTTTATTTTCAGTAGAACAATCTGAACCATATATGTTACATACACAATAAAGAAAAAAATGATTGAGATAATTCTCATCTACTAAAAAATAAGTTTAGAATAAAAATGCCTTAAGATGGTGTTTGCTGCCAGTGAATGCTTTGATCATTAACAATTGTGACGGGGCAAGGCCAGAGAGCTATAGGAAAGTGGTAAGGAACCAGTATGTTCCTATCGGGATCCGGGAAGTGGGCGGGCAAAGCCCGCCTACTGCTAAAGGATCCCCCCCTTCAGCCTAAGGGGAAGGATCCACAGGACCTGGATACCAAGTGATTCCGGGGGACAAAAAATGAAAAAACAGGAACGGGAGTGCGGTCAAAGGGTCAAACGAAGTGAACCAGATGGAGACACCGAGCAGAGAACCCCGGACAGCGCCCACTGCTCCTCAAAGGTGTCAAGGGAGCCAGTGGACGCTGCCCAGAGGAATTCTGCCCAGATGCGTGAACGAACAGAGGATCGAAAATAGGCCCCACAGTCACAGGAGCCTCCATCGGCCAACCTCCTCACCCTGGTTTTGTAGATGGCCAGTTTACCTACGGCCAGGAGGAGGTTGACCAGGAGGTCCCGTGACTTTGTGGGGCCGCAGATTGGAAGTGCATAAATAAAAAGGTGAGGGGAAAAGTGCAACCAAAACCTCAACAAAATGTCTAAGAGGAGCCGGAACAGGGGCTGCAGCCTGGCGCACTCCAGATAAATGTGCGCCAGGGTCTCCCTCACGCCGCAAAAGGGACATGTGTCGGGGATTGGGGTGAACCGCGCCAAGTACACGCCCGTGCTCACGGCTCCGTGAAGGAGCCGCCAACTGACATCC
The DNA here is from genome assembly GCA_033296515.1 of Macrochelys suwanniensis. Lineage (NCBI taxonomy): Eukaryota > Metazoa > Chordata > Testudines > Chelydridae > Macrochelys > Macrochelys suwanniensis. The sequence goes on from CM065776.1 coordinate 42,733,279, forward strand.
CCGGCGGACCTTGGGACTAAGGAGGAGTAAAGGCTGGCCCACCGGGGCTTCTCACCCTCTAGAGGTGGCAGGAGGTCCCGCCATTTCGTATCGGGGCGGGACGTGAGGGTGAGGAGATGAAGGGTGTGGAGCACGAGCGTGTATAGATGTTTCCTTGGCACGGTCTGGAAGCGGACCGGCTGCAGTTCGTGCAGCCGGCTCACCGTGAAGGGACAGGGGACCCGGTTGGGACCACGGGGCAGGGGCCCAATAAAAAGGTCCGGAGGGCTTGGGGTGAAGGGAGGGCGGGGCGTACCCTCTCGCAGGACCCGGTCGAGGTAAACCCGAGCAGCGGGCGGCAAAGCAGCCTTCACCTCCTGAAGTACGCGACGGGAGTACGAGGTCTGGAGAGCCCCATGCGCTGAGCAAGCGTCAGGGGATCCAGCCAGTCTCCCCGGTCGTAGTCCAGGAGGTCTCCGACCCTAGTGACTTCTGCCAGGACCAACCTCTGGCGCACCGAGGGGGACTCCGCCACCTGCACATGGATCTGGGGGTTGTGTAGCAGGGGCTCCACGAGGTGATCTGCCCCCTCGGTGGCCGCCACGGACCTGGTCGCTGAGAATAGCTTCCAGGTCCGGAGGAGGTCCTGGTAGACGACCGGCAGCCCGTAGAGGTCTCGCGGAAGACCTCTCGGATGGAGATAAAGGAGCTGCCGGTCATATCGGAGCCCTCGGAAATGACGTAGGAAGGCGTGCACCAATACGCTCCACGCCGGACTACCTGCACCATAAAGGAGCCTCTGCAGGGCCTGGAGACGGAACACATGGACCTGAGTGTGTGGACACTTCAGGCCCTGCCCACCCTCCTCCAGAGGAAGATGGAGAACCTCTGCAGAGACCCAGTGCAGTCCTGACCAAAAGAACTCCAGAATCGACGTCCGGAGGTTGGCCAGGAAACCCAGGGCCGGGACCAGGGTGTTGAGCCGGTACCAGAGCATGGACAGGACTAATTGATTGATTACCAGTGCTCTCCCTCGAAAGGAGAGGCACCGGAGTAGTCCTGTCCATCTCCGGATCTGCTCTATCACCCTGCCCTCTAAACCTTGCCAGTTCTCCGGCGGGGATGGATGCGTGGCAGAAAGGTAAACGCCGAGATAGAGCAGCGGACCCGCGCTCCACCTAATGGCCTGAAGCGCGGGTGGGAGGGAGCTCGCCTGCCACCCGTCCCCTACCACCAGGCCAGAGCTCTTGACCCAGTTGACCCGGGCAGAGGAGGTCGCCGAGTAGATCGTCTGGCAAGCCTCCACCCGCACCAAGTCGCCCAGGTCCTGGACCACGAGGAGCACATCGTCGGCGTATGCCGACAGGACCAGCCGCAGCTCCGGCTCTCGGAGCACCAACCCAGTCAACCTCCTGCGGAGGAGACAGAGGAAGGGCTCGATCGCCAGAGCGTACAGCTGGCCCGAGAGGGGGCACCCCTGCCGTACTCCTCGCCCGAAGCTGACCGGCTCGGTCAGGGTCCAGTTGAGCCTGACCAGACACTCTGCGGAGGCGTACAGCACCTGGAGAAAATCCACAAACTGGGGCCCAAAGCCAAACGCTCGCAGAGTGCTCAGGAGGTACCCGTGATCCACCCTGTCGAACGCCTTCTCCTGATCCAGAGACAGGAGGGCGAACGACAGACCATCCCTACACCCAAGCTCCAGGACATCCCGGACCAGATACAGGTTGTCGAGAATGGTGCGGCCCGGGACGCTGTAGATCTGGTCTGGGTGGACCACGTCCGCCAGCACGGATCCGAGCCGCAGCGAGATGGCCTTTGCTACGACTTTATAGTCTGTGCTGAGGAGCGAGACGGGACGCCAATTCCATAAATCGCGGAGGTCCCCCTTCTTCGGCAATAAGGCGAGCACAGCTCGCCTGCACAAAAGAGGGAGGACCCCGCCCTGCAAGGACTCGGCCCAGACGGTGACAAGGTCTGGGCCGAGGACGTCCCAGAACATGGGGTAGAACTCCACGGTCAGCCCGTCCAGTCCCGGAGATTTATTAGTTGGCATGCGACGGAGGGCTTCCGAGAACTCGGCCAGAGTGAGAGGCAGCTCTAGCCGGTCTCGGTCACCCGTGCTGACCGTAGGGAGTTCGTCCCAGAGCACTCTGCAAGCGTTTGGATCGGTCGGATCCGGGGAGAAAAGGCTCGCGTAGAAGGCCTTGGCCCTCCCGCCCATCTCCGCCGGATCCATGAGGGGGGTGCCATCCTCTGCGAGGAGGCAGGTGACGTGTTTCTTAGCCCCCCTCTTTTTCTCCAGGGCGTAGAAGAAGCGGGAGCCGCGATCCATCTCCCGAAGGAGACGGATGCGGGATCGAACGAAGGCACCCCGGGCTCGATGATCTTCGAGTTCCCGGAGCTCCTCCCACTTCTCCCGGCACGCCCCACAGAGGGATGGATCCTCAGGGCTGGCAGCCAGACGCCTCTCCAGCTCTAAGACCTCCCGTTCCAACTGCTCTATCGTCGCATCCTTCCGTCGGCTGGCGCCCCGGGTGTAGTCACGGCAGAAGAGCCGGGCGCGTACCTTCCCTAGATCCCACCATCGCCGCGCCAAGGGAAAGGCATGCCGCTGCCCTCGCCAGGCCAGCCAGAACTCCCGGAAGGACGCCACGAAACCCACATCCTCCAGCAAACTGTTATTAAAATGCCAATAGGCCGGCCCCGGCCTCTCCACGCAGAGAGAGGCCGTCACGGTAGCGAGATGATGATCAGAGAACGGGGCCAGCCAGACGCTGGAGGAGTGGGCCCGCGAAAGGTGAAAACGTGATAAATAGATGCGGTCCAACCGGGAGTGGTGCGACCGATGGGCCTCCACCCGGACAAAGGTGAAGGTTGAGCTGTCATCCGGGTGGTGGTCGCGCCAGACATCCACCAGGGAGTGATGTTCGACAATCTCCCTGAGGACGTCCGCTGCGGCCAGGCACTGCTCGATCCCCGAGCGGTCCCGTTTTTCAAGGGTGTTGTTAAAGTCCCCGCCCAGGACCAGGCACTCGCGAGGATCCAAGGTGCCGAGGAAGGTGGACGCCTGCTGATAGAAACGAAGTTGTTCCGGGCCCGGTGTTGGGGCATAGATGTTGACGAGATTGACCACGAGCCCCTCCATACGGACCCGTAGGTGCAGCAGCCGGCCCAGCACAGCCTCGGCAACCCCCAGCACCTCAGGCCGTAGGTCGGGGGAGAACAAGGTCGCCACTCCAGCCTGGCGAACAGAGAGATAGCTGAAGTAGACTCTGTCCCCCCATTCCAGCCGCCAGCTGTCTTCAGCGGCTGGATCCGTATGGGTCTCCTGCAGGAATACTACAGAGTACCCCCCCTCCCGAAGGAAGGAGAGCACCTGGCTCCTGCGGAGACCCATCCTACAGCCCCGGGTGTTCAATGTTGCGAAGAAGAGAGATGCCATGAGGAGGGCTGGGGGGGATCCTCGCTGGCAGAGTCACTCACAGCCCCCATCGGGCCGCGTAACAATCCGTGACCCACCCCGTAGGCGAGTAGTGAGTCACGGAAAAGGCGGACCCGTTGGTAGGCCGTGGCGGCCTGCTTCCCAGTCCCTTTACCCTGCCCCATGAGGGCCCTCGCGGCCCGGAGGATTTGGTGGAAATCCCCCCATCGCTGGAGAGCAAGCTGTACTTTGTTGCGGGAGCCCCGGACGTCCTCCAGGAACTCCCGCAGCTCCTCTCGCAGCGTATGGGGGGCCGGGGTTACTGGCTCCCGGCTATCGAAAGAAGGGGCCCCTGACACAGCCCCATGGCCCACCGAAACGGACAGGCAAGGGGCGGACCCTCAACGCAGCTCCTGCTGGGCCGGCACCTTAGGGCCTAACCCGAAATTCGGCTTAGTTGGGGGAGGCGGCGGAGGGAGAAGAGCAGCCTCTGGTGGGTCGGGACGAGGAAATACTGGAGCCGCTCCCTGGGGGTCATCCTCTGAGAAGGGGAGGGAGACAGCCCCAGAGGCGGCAGTGTCATCATGGGAGGTGTGGGAGATTGGGATGGCATCAGGGGCGGGGCAGGGATCAGAAGTAGGGGCAGGGAGGGGGACATGAGCAGGGCCGGGCTGAGGAATGGGTAGAGGATCCTGAGCCGCAGGAGCTGGGCCACTGGGAGGTGGCCTCTCTTGGTGTGGCTGAGGGATCTGGGAATTGGGAAGGGGCCCCCCACGATGCCGGGCTCTAGTATGATGGTTTGTGTTACAGCCACAGCATCGGGAGGTGGACAGATATTTGCGGGGTCCCCGCCTGGGAAGGAGAACTGTTGTCCCACCCCAATGAGGGGTACCCCCTGGGATTCGGGTCCCGGCCGCAGGGCACTGGCCGTCGCTTCAGGAGGCTTGGCAGCCATCAGCGAGGTGTCACTTGCGACCGGGCAGGTGGAAGAGCCCAGGGGATCCTCGGAGGTGGGAGCAGAACCGGCGGTCAAGGGGAGGGAGCATGGGGAGACGGGGGAAAGGGGCACCGGGGTGAGGTCATTGAGATCGAGGCCTGCTGGTAAAGGGTCGTCCTCCCCCTGGGTGATTGGGGTCAGACCCAGGGCCTCGATCTCCTCGTAGATGGAGGGCAGGTCACCTTCTGCCACCCCGGGGTTCTCCCTGCCGGCACCTGAAGCAATGCTCAGGTTGGGGCGCGCAGGGTCGACAAAAGGGACAGAAGGGGCTCCATCAGGGGCTCCCGAGGGAGGGGCGGTAATACCTTCCGGTGCTGCCACGTCTTTCCCAGCCGGTTCTGGCGGACTAAAGCCGCTCGGGGGCAAAGCGGAAGGCTCGGCATCAGTTCCCCCCTTCCTGGTCTTCCGGGGGGCTTCTGCATCGGCGGAAAGGAGCGGGGCTCGAGCCTTCCGCTTGCCCCGCTTCCCCTGTACTAAGGCCCAGCCCTCCATGGCATCATCTGGGGGCTGGCTAGTAAGGGTCGGGTCGGGGGGGGGCGCGATTTCTTAGGGACTCGGGGAGGTAGTGGTGGGACAGCATAAGGGAGAGAAAAGTCTCCCTGGGGCAGGCCCTCTCCCACACCCGGCGATATCCCTGCCTCACCCTCCTCCACAGGCCTCAGCAGACTGTTCGCAGTGGGCCTCTCCCGCTCGTCTGGGCTCACTGGGGGAGGTACTCCCAGGGCCCGAGCGGGAGCAGCGGTGGACTGGGAAGGAGGAGGGGCGGCTCTGGGCACCGGGCATTCAGGGGCGCCGGCGATGACGGGGCCGACGCCCTGCCGGGGCTCGGGGGTCTCAGATGCTCCCCCTTGCCTGGCCAAGGGACAGTCCCTCCGGACGTGTCCCATTGCCCGGCAGAGGTAGCACCGGGCCTCCCCCGTGGAATAGTACACCCGGTAACGGGCCCCGTGATAGGGGACCATAAAGGACACCTCGGGCGCCTCCCCGTCACGTGCAGCCGGCGGCATTTGGAGCTGCACCTGCCGGCGGAATGAGAGGATGTGACGGAGGGCGGGGTCTTTGCAGCCCAGTGGGAGAGGGCTGACTACAGAGATGGGTCTCCCTAGGGCGGAGAGGGCAGGTAACAGGGCGGCACTGGGGAGGAAGGGAGGGACGGAAGTGAGGACTAGGCGGACGCCCAAGTCCTCCAGCGGCTCTAATGGGACGAACACGCCCCCCACCGCCAGGCCCTTCTCCACCGCCTCTTGGGCCGCGGCCTCCGATGCGAGGAAGAAGACTACCTTCCCGTACATTTTGGAGGCTGCTACGATGGCCGTGGGCCCCACTACCCTCGCCAACGCCCGCACATAGGTTTCTACGTGGGGCGAGGCGGGTACCAGGAGGCAACGGACGCCGTGCCTCCTGGTCAAGGTGGGAAAGGGGCCCCGGCCGCTATAGATGGTAGCTGAGGCGGTGGGAGGGTTAGGTGACGTTGCGGCAGGTGGGGGGGTTGCCGCCACCTGGGCGTACGCTCTGGGGGCCGGGGGTGGGACACCCGCAGAGCTGGTAGAGGGAACAGCAGGGAAGGGCGCCGCGGCCGGTGGCAGGGCCGCAGCAGTAGTGGCTGCCTCTGCCATGGAGGGTCTGGCCTTTGTCGCGGGGCCCTTACCCTTCTTTTTACCCTGGCCCTTCCTGCCGGCTGGGGGGGCTCCCCCAGGATCATGGGGGGCGAGGGACGTGGCAGCAGCGGAGGTCTCTTCAATGTCCGCCACTGCCGGTGCCCCAGCGGGGGCGAGAGCAGGTGGTTCGGCAGCGGCGGTCGAGGTGGAGGCTAGGGAGGGTGACGGGGGAACAGGCGGAGGAGGGGCGGCCGTGCCGTCTGGAGGGGCTCCTCCCTCCATGTCGCCTGCCATGATGAACAGGGGGGGAAGGGAAAACTCCTGAGAGGGGTCGGGGAGAGGAATTGGGGTGACCACTCCTCCCTGCTAGGCTGCAGGCAGGGGAGGAGGGCAATAAAAGTGGGGACAGGGTTCAGGGTTAACTCGGACTAGTGCGGGGGTAAGGTTCAGTCACCGACACAAGATGGGAAAGCCGGCTCCTCTTGTTGCACTAGGGGAGGGGATGATATAACAGCATGGGGGTGCAGTGAGATAGGGTCAAAATTAAACAGGGGAGGGGCACAAGCGCGTGGGAGGGGGCGTGGGTTCACGGAAGCGGGGGGCTAATCAGGGCAAACGGAGCTTCAGGGGGAGGGAGACAACCAACTAAGAATGGGGCAGAATAACAAGGGACTAGTTTCAGGGCTAGGGTAGGGCAAAGAAACAAGGCTGTAGAGGGAGAGGGGTGGGGCAGGCAAAACTGAAACTAGCAAGGGGCTGGGACCAAAAAAAAGGGGGCAAACAACTGCAAGGGGTAAATGGGGCAGGTGGCAAGGGACAAAGCAAGGGACGTACTGCTGGGGGGAAGAGGGTCAGTCCAAGGGGTATGGGAGGGGCACGTGCACCCACGTGCGCTTGCACAAAGTCAATGGGTGGGGCTGGTTGCCACTGCAGGCCCAAATGATGTTAAAAGTTTGTGGCAGGCCATGGAAGCAGCTAAGTCCAGAGGCTGTAGCACAAGGCAGATGGTGAGCAGCCAGCAGAGGTGGTGGAGGGGGCAGCGGTGGTGGTGGGGGTTATGGGGGGGCACAGGTGGACCAGGGGGCAGGCTCAGTGCCACACCCCCTGTGCCCCTACAAACACAGTCAATACCCCCACCACTAGAGCACAGTTCGAAAGATTACTCAGTTCTTGGAGGCCCCCTCCACGGTGGTCTGCAGAGTCTCCGCCGACGGTCTTCTGGGTCTTCCTCCTCTGGGTACCAGCAGCTTCCTGGCAGCAAACAGGGCAGCAGCAGCAGCTCCAGCAACTCCAGGCGGTGGTCTGGTGGTCAGGCAGGACCCCTCTCAACTGGTGGTGGTAGTGGTCACAGCAGCGGCTGGAGCAGGAGCCCCTTACACCCCTCCTCTGGGGAGAGGGCCAGCAGGCCCCCTCCCCCCCAAGGGGTTGCTGCAGTAGCAGGAGTAGCAGCAACCAAGGTGTTGGGGGGGGGTTCAGCTGCCAGGCAGCCAGCAACCGGAGAGTAGAGTAGTGGGAGGGGTGTCTGGCCCAGCCAGGGGAGAAGCTGGAGCAGCAGTAGCAGCAAACAGGAGCTGGGAGGGCCCAGGGCCTAGCAGCAGCCCCAGCAGGATGAGCAGGAGGAGCAGCAGTAGCCCTCTACCTCCTTCCCAGCCAGAGGGCTATAGGAAAGTGGTAAGGAATCAGTATGTTAGCCCCAGGCTAAACAAATCCCTGATACCTTATGGCAGTTGCTCCAGGTTAATCAAGACACCTGGGGACAATTAAGAACTTTCCAGAAGGCAGGGAGGATGATTGAGACACCTGCAGCCAATCAGGGGCTGGCTGAAACTAGTCAAAAGCCTCCCAGTGAGTCAGTGGGGGGCGCATGTCAGGAGCTGTGGAAGGAGGTTGCGTGTGAGGAGCTGGGAGCAAGAGGCACTAGGAGCTGAGAGTAAGAGGGCGTACTGCTGGAAGATCCTGTGGTGAGAATAAAGAAGGTGTTGGGAGGAGTCCACGGGGAAGTAGCCCAGGGAGTTGTAGCTGGCGTGCAGTTGTTCCAGGAGGCACTCTAAACAGCTGCAATCCACAGGGCCCTGGGCTGGAACCCGGAGTAGAGGGCGGGCCCGGGTTCCCCCCAAAACTCCCAACTCCTGATCAGACACAGGAGGAGTTAACCTGGACTGTGGATTCTACTAGAGGGGAAGATCTCTGAGGCAAGCAGAATCCGCCAATAAGCGCAGGACCCACCGAGGTAGAGGAGGAACTTTGTCATACAATATAGGCCCTCGCTTAAGTGGTTATGCTTCCCAATTTTCCATCTACCACATCTTTTAAACTGTGTGTCCTATTCCATGGCTTGTTAGCATAATCATTAATCCGTTAAGAGGAATTCTGACAAATGCCTTGTGAAATTTTAAATATAGCATCACTTTAAAATGTAGGGGACACGGACATTCCATGAAACTTTCCACTGTGGCACTCTCAGATTCCCACTCAAACAATCTTTGGGGACTACCTGTTCATATTCCCTCCCTGAGTAAAGACATCTGTGTGATTGCTTTATCTGGGGGGTTGGTCTTTTTTCAAACATCTTCTTTGACCATAAACGAAAAAGGATTGTTTCCTCCTTCCCTACCCCATGTCCAAGTCACATGTTGGATATAAGATTAATTTTCTGGCATTCTGGATGAAACGTCAGTAACCTAATGCACAGGAAACAAATGGAAGTGAAGCAATTAAGTGCTTAATAGTTACTAGAATACACCACTTGCAAGCAAACTATCATCATCATACCAGTTTCAAAAAAGTGCAGCGCTCACTATTCAAATTAATAGACTTATTTCCATGTGTATATATCTGGGGGATGGGGGAGCTATAAAAATTGCTAATTAAATGCTGAGTTAGGCCTACTCACAAAAATCAAAGAAAACATTTAATTTTCAATACTGTAGAATCATTTTGATTATATAACTGTAAAAGATATAAATATACATACCCTATATAAATAAATAGCCTTTCATTAAAGTGTTTCTTCCCCTTTGCTCCACCATTATCAACAATAATGTAATACATAGTCCCTGTGTGGTTAGTCACAAACAAACAGCACTTTAAATGGAATGCTAATTTCCAGCAGAAAAGGGACACTTCCAATTTAAATATATGCTTTTCACATGAGGATTAGCAGCTGTGTTTTAATCTACAATAGTCAGGTTAAAAATATCCAATTTCCGTTTTTGTCCTGTGAGCTTACCAGCATTTCTTCAACCATTAGCAAGAGTAATAGCAATTAGTAACACCACTTTACAGCTCACAGCAATTTCAGTTTCAGCCATGCAGGCTTCATGTTTAATGAATCCAAACCCAGCTAGGAAGGCATGAAATAGAAAATGCAATAACGAAAGAAGAATGGCAATAATACCTCATGTACCCACCAAAGATACATACAATAGGCCTGATGCTTGGGGCTCCCTGGGTTTGGCACAGGACCAGAGGGAACGGGGTGGGGAGTAGGCAAATTGGCATTATGCCACCTTATCAGGTCTCCCTCAATCCTGGGAGCAGCAGGGGATTAGTTTTGCCCCTTAAAAAGGAGCCTCTGGGCTTCTCTAAATTAGTCCAGCTGATAAGAGCCCCCAAGGGGGCATTATGCGGCTGGAGAGTGTCAAAGCAAGATGCTCCATGGGGCAGGGTTGGGAGAGGACATCATAGCCGTATGGCAACTTTACACCATGTGCAGATTTACACACACTCGGAAAATTCACAGTTGGCTGATTAACCAATTTTCCAGCTCCTTTCACTGGAGATGCGAAGAAGTGAGCAGGAGAGGCAGAATCTGGTTGTGTGTGTTTAATCCTGAAAAATCTTTAATCACATGCACAGCCCTGACTCATGCTTATAGGTTTACTGAAGTTAGTGAGATTAGGTATGTGAACAAGAATCACTCATATGGCAGTAGGTGCTTGCTGAAAATGTTAGTTTTGATTTGTTAAATATTTCACCCCAAAATTTCTTCTCCTGATAACTCACAGGTTATATTTCAGAGGAGCAGCCGTGTTAGTCTGTATCAGCAAAAACAACGAGGAGTCCTGGTGGCACCTTAGAGACTAACACATTTATTTGGGCAGAAGCTTTCATGGGCTAACACCCACTTCATCAGATGTATGGAGTGGAAAATACAGTAGGCAGGTATAAATGCCCAGCACATGAAAAGATGGGAGTTGCCTTACTAAGTGGGGGGTCAGTGCTAACGAGGCCAATTCAATCAGGGTGGACATGGCCCATTCCCAACAGCTGACAAGAAGGGTGAATATCAACAGAGGGGAAATTACTTTTTGTAGTGCTAACGAGCCCCCGGCCACATCCACATCCACCCTGATTGAATTGGGCTCATTAGCACTGACCCCCCACTTGGTAAGGCAACTCCCATCTTTTCATATGCTGTGTATTTATACCTGCTCCTGTATTTTCCACTCCATGCATCTGATGAAGTGGATTTTAGTCCACAAAAGCTTATGCCCAAATAAATCTGTTAGTCTCTAAGGTGCCACAAGGACCCCCCATTGTTTTCACAGGTTATATTGTACACACTGCTGTAGCAATCTCTACTCAACTGTGGCAGTGGTCTTATAAAAATGGGTGCTCGTTTACTTGTGTTTAGAACTGAGGTCATAATAAGAGCAGCCCCACAAATACTCATAAGAAAATGATATTCAAAAACTGAAAAACATAATAAAAATCCTATTCTAGACAACATTCTCTTGGCCAGTCCAGAATTACAAAGTATGGATCTCTGTCAGCAAATGGAGACAAATATCAAACTGGAGTATAAACATTTTGAATTTGGCTTTAATCTTGTTTGTGTTCACAGGGGAAACATCTCTGCATTTTTCTGATGCCCTGCTGTGAGCCATTAAGAGGGAAAAGAAAACCCTCAAAGAAGGCAGAAGAGAAAATTAAAGAAAAAGGAGAATTTAAACTCTCTCCTATCATCTACATGTAGCCAGTAGAAGCTGGCTTGTTCCCAACCACCATCTTTATAGATGGCACTAGATTTTAAATATTTGTTGGCCCTGGCCCAAGAGCTTTGGGCAAATGAGCTAGAAAGCACCCCTTTGAAGTACTAGAGTAAGGAACTGAATAGGAAATTCAGTCACAGACAGTTTAGTTGCTGTTGCCTTCTCCAAGAGAGCGTTGAAGGAGTTTCTGTGTCAAATGCAAGGGGCAGAATGTGGACTTTCAAACCCTGAGTAGTTAAGATTTGTTTCCACCTCCAGCTCATCCAGCTGCCATGGGCAGAGAGATATAGCAAGAAGAAGCATGTATAAAGCTGGTCAATCCATTTTCCTCACACCACCACAATACATATTGTTATTGTTTTTAGACCCAAGTTGTTAGCCAAAATGTGGGGTATAGTGGGTTGTTTCTGTTAGCAACAGAAATTGATGATGGAGTCAGGTATTTCTTTTATGTAAACCTGTACATTCTTTGTAAATAAACAAAGTCCCGTTTCCATGAACACAGTGGGAATCAAAGAACAGGGAATAGTTTCTTTGCACACAGTTCCAAGCCTCTCTTCAGCCAGCACTGTGCCAAAAGGACTCTCTCTCTCTAAGCTTTTTCTTAGGTCCCGACTCCCTGAGTTTGTTCTGACTGGCTTTCACCTGCTTCTCTGTGGTATTTCTCTCTCCACTTCTCTCCCTCACACAACTCCACCTACAATGCCCTACCCCTGTATTTGCTAGATCAGTCTCTAGGGAAACCCCTTGGACCACATGGTTCAGCTTCTTCTATTCAAGCCTTACCACATGCCTGTGTTTTGAGTGGTGCTTCTATTGGGTCCATAATGGAATTCAATTGCTTTTTACACCTATGCTGAATGAAATGTGGCTTTTACACCCACCAGTTTCAATTAAGTTTAACCCAACCCATAACAGTATATACCCACAGTGTCCCAGGGTAGAGATGTCATCACGCATGGTACAGTTAGATGTATAGTATATCTATCATCTGTTAATAAATACATTGTGGGAAGTAAAGAATATCTGCCAGCTAACATTACTACACAATATCCCTAGTCAGACAAGAGGTCATGCAGGCTCCTTAAATGGATGTGTGGTTGCAGGAAAGAAGAGAGGCATCTTTGCAAGAAGAACATTTCCAAATCCAAGTGTCTAAAGCCATGGTTCCCATTCCCAAACTTTTTCATCTAATGCCCCCCCTTACTCCTCTCCATGTCCCTCCCCCTGAAGCAGGACCACAGCTCCAAGACTGTGGTTAGGGGATTAAGGGTGGGGCTACAGCTAGGGATGAGGGTGAGAGCGAAGCCTCAGCCAGGAACCAAGGCCGGCAGCCAGGGCCAGGACTGGAGCTGGCCCGGGCCCCAGCCATGCCCCCCAGACCCCAGCCATGCCCCCCCCAAAACATTCCTCCATGCCCCCCTAGGGGGGCACATCCCACAATTTGGGGACCTCTAGTCTAAAAAGATACTAAGTCCATATTTAAGCACCAGGCCTTTTTTTTTGGGGGGGGGGGGAGCTAAATTCTAAATATCAGCCCATTTCTATTAGGTACCCAGATTTGGATTTAGGATCTTAACTTCTGACATTTGAGTTTGAAAATTCTCACCATGGTCTGCTGATATGGTTTTGAAGTGTCACCAAATTTGACTTTCTTTCTTTAGGAAGCTGTTAATCACGGACAGATTGTAGAAGAGTTTTTAAAATGTTCAGTTAACAGCTGTCTGACTGATCTGTAGGAAAAGACTTATTCATAGATTCATAGATTCTAGGGCTGGAAGGGACCTCGAGAGGTCATCGAGTCCAGCCCCCTGCCCTCATGGCAGGACCAATTACTGTCTAGACCATCCCAGATAGACATTTATCTAACCTACTCTTAAATATCTCCAGAGATGGAGCTTTCACAACCTCCCTGGGCAGTTTATTCCAGTGTTTAACCACCCTGACAGTTAGGAACTTTTTCCTAATGTCCAACCTAAACCTCCCTTGCTGCAGTTTAAGCCCATTGCTTCTTGTTCTATTCTCAGATGCTAAGATGAACAAGTTTTCTCCCTCCTTCTTATGACACCCTTTTAGATACCTGAAGACTGCTATCATGTCCCCCCTCAGTCTTCTCTTTTCCAAACTAAACAAACCCAATTCCTTCAGCCTTTCTTCATAGGTCATGTTCTCTAGATCCTTAATCATTCTTGTTGCTCTTCTCTGGACCCTCTCCAATTTCTCCACATCTTTCTTGAAATGCGGTGCCCAGAACTGGACACAATACTCCAGTTGAGGCTGAACCAGCGCAGAGTAGAGCGGAAGAATGACTTCTCGTGTTTTGCTGACCACACACCTGTTAATGCAGCCCAGAATCATGTTTGCTTTTTTTGCAACAGCATCACACTGTTGACTCATATTTAGCTTGTGGTCCACTATAACCCCTAGATCCCTTTCTGCCGTACTCCTTCCTAGACAGTCTCCTCCCATTCTGTATGTGTGAAACTGATTGTTCCTACCTAAGTGGAGCACTTTGCATTTGTCCTTATTAAACTTCATCCTGTTTACCTCTGACCATTTCTCCAATTTGTCCAGATCATTTTGAATTATGACCCTATCCTCCAAAGCAGTAGCAATCCCTCCCAGTTTGGTGGTATCTGCAAACTTAATAAGCGTAATTTCTATGCCAATATCCAAGTCGTTGATGAAGATATTGAACAGAGCCGGTCCCAAAACAGACCCTTGCGGAACCCCACTCGTTATACCTTTCCAGCAGGATTGGGAACCATTAATAACTACTCTCTGAGTACGGTTATCCAGCCAGTTGCGCACCCACCTTATAGTAGCCCCATCTAAGTTGTATTTCCCTAGTTTATTGATAAGAATATCATGCGAGACCGTATCAAATGCCTTACTAAAGTCTAGGTATACCATATCCACCGCTTCTCCCTTATCCACAAGACTCGTTATCCTATCAAAGAAAGCTATCAGATTGGTTTGACATGATTTGTTCTTTACAAATCCATGCTGGTTATTCCCTATCACCTTACCACCTTCCAAGTGTTTGCAGATGATTTCCTTAATTACTTGCGCCATTATTTTCCCTGGCACAGAAGTTAAACTAACTGTGGTCTGTCATTTCCTGGGTTGTTTTTATTTCCCTTTTTATAGATGGGCACTATATTTGCCCTTTTCCAGTCTCTGGAATCTCTCCTGTCTCCCATGATTTACCAAAGATAATAGCTAGAGGCTCAGATACCTCCTCTATTAGCTCCTTGAGTATTCTAGGATGCATTTCATCAGGTCCTGGTGACTTGCAGGCATCTCACTTATCTAAGTGATTTTTAACTTGTTCTTTTTTTATTTTATCTTCTAAACCTTCCCCCTTCCCATTTGCATTCACTATGTTAGGCATTCCCTCAGACTTCTCAGTGAAGACCGAAACAAAGAAGTCATTAAGCATCTCTGCCATTTCCAAGTTTCCTGTTACTGTTTCTCCCTCCTCACTGAGTAGTGAGCCTACCCTCTCCTTGGTCTTCCTCTTGCTTCTAATGTATTGATAAAAAGTTTTCTTGTTTCCCTTTATTCCTGTAGCTAGTTTGAGCTCATTTTGTGCCTTTGCCTTTCTAATCTTGCCCCTGCATTCCCGTGTTGTTTGCCTATATTCATCCTTTGTAATTTGTCCTAGTTTCCACTTTTTATATGACTCCTTTTTATTTTTTAGATCTTGCAAGATCTCGTGGTTAAGCCAAGGTGGTCTTTTGCCACATTTTCTATCTTTCCTACCCAGCGGAATAGTTTGCTTTTGGGCCCTTAATAGTGTCCCTTTGAAATACTGCCAGCTCTCCTCAGTTGTTTTTCCCCTCAGTCTTGATTCCCATGGGACCTTACCTATCAGCTCTCTGAGCTTACCAAAATCCACTTTCCTGAAATCCATTGTCTCTATTTTGCTGTACTCCCTTCTACCCTTCCTAAGAATTGTGAACTCTATGATTTCATGATCACTTTCACCCAAGCTGCCTTCTACTTTCAAGTTCTCAACGAGTTCCTCCCTATTTGTTAAAATCAAATCTAGAACAGCTTCCCCCCTAGTAGCTTTCTCAACCTTCTGAAATAAAAAGTTGTCTGCAATGCAGTCCAAGAACTTATTGGATAGTCTGTGCCCCGCTGTGTTATTTTCCCAACATATATCTGGATTGTTGAAGTCCCCCATCACCACCAAATCTTGGGCTTTGGATGATTTTGTTAGTTGTTTAAAAAAGCCTCATCCACCTCTTCCACCTGGTTAGGTGGCCTGTAGTAGACTCCTAGCATGACATCACCCTTGTTTTTTACCCCTTTTAGCCTAACCCAGAGACTCTCAACACTTCCGTCCCCTATGTCCATCTCCACCTCAGTCCAAGCGTGTACATTTTTAATATATAAGGCAACACCTCCTCCCTTTTTCCCCTGTCTGTCCTTTCTGAGCAAGCTGTACCCATCCATACCAACATTCCAATCATGTGTATTATCCCACCAAGTTTCGGTGATGCCAACAATGTCATAGTTGAATTTATTTATTAGCACTTCCAGTTCTTCCTGCTTATTACCCATACTTCTCGCATTTGTATACAGGCATCTAAGATACTGATTTGATCTTGCCTCCCAGTTTTGCCCTGACCCTCCTATCTCTTTGTCATTAGAGCCCATGCCCCCTCCTATTTCCGACCCATCTCCCAGGTCCCCATGTTCTCCACTTACCTGTGGGCTTTGCTCACCTGTCCCCGTCGAACCTAGTTTAAAGCCCTCCTCACTAGGTTAGCCAGTCTGTATCCAAATAGGGTCTTTCCCCTCCTCGAAAGGTGAACCCCATCTCTGCCTAGCAGTTCTTCCTGGATTAGCATCCCGTGGTCGAGGAAGCCAAAGCCCTCCTGGTGACACCATCTTCGCAGCCAGGCATTCACCTCCACGATGCACCTGTCTCTGCCCGGGCCCCTACCTTTGACAGGAAGGATCGAAGAAAATACCACCTGCGCTCCAAACTCCTTCACCCGTACTCCCAAAGCCCTGTAGTCACTCTTGATCTGCTCAGTGTCACACCTCGCAGTATCATTTGTGCCCACATGGATGAGTAGCATGGGGTAGTAGTCAGAGGGCCGGATAATCCTTGACAATGCCTCCGTAACGTCTCGGATACGGGCCCCCGGCAGGCAGCATACCTCCCGAGATGAAATGTCAGGGTGACAGATGGGCGCCTCCGTCCCCCTCAGCAGAGAGTCTCTGACCACCACTACCCTACGTTTCCTATTCGCAGTGGTGGCAGCAGACTTCCCAGCCTTAGGGGTATGAGGCTTCTCCTCCTCTGCTGTAGGGGGAGATTCCTTCTCTCCTGTATCAAGAAGAGCATAACGGTTTCCTAATACCACGGCGGCAGGGTTTGGAGTAGGGGTGGAGCACTGCCTGCTGCCAGAAGTAACCAGCCTCCTCATCTTCATCCAGTTTCAACCGCAGCCAATGGATAACACAGCAAACAGGAGTGGATGGGAGTTCAGTTTACCCAAAATGTGATTTTTCTGTCTCCTATTAACTCTGTTCTAAATACAGTGAATGCAATTACTCTGTGATGGGTATCAGCCCTGATTACCCTTTTCCTCAGTGATCCCTATCATATTTCTTCCTTATCTGTTAAATACTAGATGCAAAATTGCTTCCACTCTAGTTGTTTTCTCTATCCTCTAAGATTCTGGTGAAACCACAGGATCAAAGAAGTTAGATTGCTAAAAGATTTATTAGATCAGTGTTTCCCAAACATCCCTCGGCTCGTGCCACTTCCCGCAACCCCGTTTGGCCGGGGACAGCGAACCACGGCCAGTGGGAGCCGCGATCGGCCAAACCTGCGGACGGGGCAGGTAAACAAACTGGCCCAGCCCGCCAGGGGCTTTCCCTGAACAAGCGGAGTCCCAAGTTTGGGAAACACTGTATTAGATCATCCAGTCCATCTCCTAGCTAAAGGAGGATAAAGGAGCAATCCATCAAAGTTCTGCCAGCACACTCAAGGTGTGCCACATTCATGCTGTCTTTTTCTAAGAGGATTAATAGGCTTCTGTTAATTTGCAAGTTTTATTTCCAATAAAAAAAATCATCTTCTGGAAACATTAAAAAAGCATTGTGTTTTAATCTGGGTTACTATCTCGATAGGGCAAGACCCAATTGCCCAGGATTCTCAGGCAGCAAACAGATATTGCAGACTCCGGTGGACCTACAGGTTCAACAATCCCATGCTTGCCTCCCTCTGCAGCCCACTGAGAACTCAATATCAGAACCTCCCTATACCCCCACTCCCTTGCCCACATCATTCCATGTGGCATCAGGGATAAGTGCACTATCCCAACCACGCTACCCTACGGGACATTAAAGACAATCACAGCTTCACATACATTGATCTGTGAAAGCCACGGTCCGTGTATGTGTAGCTGAAATGGATATGAATGTTCTTTCCCCTTAACAAATTAAGAGAACAGAAGTCATGAAGTTTGATTAGTTTTTAATGTATTTGTTTAAAATTGCACAGGGTTTTCTTTTTTTTTTTGCACTGATTATGTTACAAAATAAAATTCCATTATTCATCCTTATTAGTTCATAATATATGCTGCCAAGTGCTCTGCAGTTCTGAGAGCAACCAATTTACCTGATACCACACAATCATAGAATCGTAGACCTGGAAGGGACCTAAAGAGGTCATCTAGTCCAGTCCCCTGCACTCATGGCAGGACTAATTATCTAGACCATTCCTGACAGGTGTTTGTCTAACCTGCTCTTAAAAATCTCCAATGATGGAGATTCCACAACCTCCCTAGGCAATTTATTCCAGTGTTTAATCACCCTGACAGTTAGGAAGTTTTTCCTAATGTCCAACCTAAACCTCCTTTGCTGTAATTTAAGCCCATTGCTTCTTGTCCTATCCTCAGAGGTTAAGAAAAACTATTTTTCTTCCTCCTCCTTGTAACAACCTTTTACATACTTGAAAACTGTTATCATGCCCCCTCTCGGTCTTCTCTTTTCCAGACTAAACAAACCCAACTTTTTCAATCTTCCCTCATAGGTCATGTTTTCTAGACCTTTTATCATTTTTGTTGCTCTTCTCTGGACTCTCTCCAATTTGTCCACATCCTTCCAGAACAAAACATAATACTCCAGTTGAGGCCTAATCAGAGTGGAATAGAGCAGAAGAATTACTTCTCGAGTCTTGCTTACAACACTCCTGCTAATATATCCCAGAATGATGTTCGCTTTTTTGGCAACAGCGTTACACTGTTGACTCATATTTAGCTTGTGCTCCACTATGATCCCCAGATCCCTTTCCGCATTCCTCCTTCCTAGACAGTCATTTCCCATTTTGTATGTGTTCAACTAATTGTTCCTTCCTAAATGGAGTACTTTGCATTTGTCCTTATTGAATTTCATCCTATTTACTTCAGACCATTTATCCAGTTTGTCCAAATCAATATGAATTTTAATCCTATCCTCTGAAGCACTTGCAACCCCTCCCAGCTTGGTATCATCCACAAACTTTATAAGTGTACTCTCTATGCCATTATCTAAATCATTGATGAAGATATTGAACAGATCTGGACCCAGAACTGATCCCTGTGGGACCCCACTCGTTATGCCTTCCAGCATAACTGTGAACCACTGATAACACTCTCTGGGAACGGTTTTCCAACCAGTTTTGCACCCATCTTATAGTAGCTCCAGCTATGTTGCATTTCCCTAGTTTGTTTATGAGAAGGTCATGCGAGACAGTATCAAAAGCTTTGCTAAAGTCAAGATATACCTCGTCTTCCGCTTCTCCCCATCCACAAGGCTTGTTATCCTGTCAAAGAAAGCTATTAGGTTGGTTTGACATGATTTGTTTTTGACAAATCCCTGCTGACTGTTACTTATCACCTTATCTTCTAGATGTGTGCAAATTCATTGCTTAATTATTTGCCCCATTATCTGAGTACAAAAGTTAAGTTGACTGGTCTGTAATTCCCTGGGTTGTCCTTATTTCCCTTTTTATAGATTGGCACTATATATTTGCCCTTTTCCAGTCTTCTGGAATCTCTCCCATCTTCCATGACTTCTCAAAGATAATCGCTAATGGGTCAGATATATCCTCAGTCAGCTCCTTGAGTATTCTAGGATGCATTTCATCAGGCCCTGGTGACTTGAAGATATCTAATTTGTCCAGGTAATTTTTAACTTATTCTTTCCCTATTTTAACCTCTTCTGATCCTACCTCATTTTCACTGCCATTCAGTACATTAGATGTCCAATTACCACCAACCTTCTTGGTGAAAACCAAAACAAAGAAGTCATTAAGCACCTCTGCCATTTCCACATTTTCTGTTATTATTTTTTCCCCCTCATTGAGTAACGGGCCTACCATGTCCTTGGTCTTCCTCTTGCTTCTAACGTATTTGTAGAATGTTTTTATGTTACCCTTTAGGTCTCTGGCTAGTTTGATCTTGTTTTGTCCCTTGGCCTTTCTAATTTTGTCCCTACATACTTGTGTTATTTATTTATATTCATCCTTTGTAATTTGACCTAGTTTCCACTTGTTGTAGGACTCTTTTTTGATTTTTAGATCATTGAAGATCTCCTGGTTAAGCCAGGGTGGTGTCTTGCCATACTTCCTATCTTTCCTGCGCAGTGGGATAATTTCCTTTTGTGTCCTTAATAATGTCTCTCTGAAAAACTGCCAACTCTTTTCTACTGTTTTTCCCCTTAGACTTGCTTTCCATGGAATCTTACCTACCAACTCCCTGAGTTTGCTAAAGTCTGTTTTCTTAAAATCCATTGTCTTTATTTTGCTATTCTCCCTCCTACCATTCCTTAGAAACATGAACTCTATCATTTCATGATCACTTTCACCCAAGCTGACTTCCACTTTCAAATTCTCAACCGGTTCCTCCCTATTTGTCAAAATCAAATCTAGAACAGCCTCTCCCTTGGTAGCTGTCTCCACCTTCTGAAATAAAAAATTGTCTCCAATACATTCCAAGAACGTATTGGATAATCTGTGCCCTGCTGTGTTATTTTCCCAACAGATGTCTGGGTAGTTGAAGGTCCCCCATTACCACCAAGTCCTGAGCTTTGGATGATTTTGTTAGCTGTTTAAAAAAAGCCTCACCCACCTCTTCTTCCTGGCTAGGTGGTCTATAGTAGACCAACCCTTGTTTTTTATCCCTTTTATTCTTACTCGGGGAACAAAGGCTCAAACAGTCCCCAGACACACAATCCCAACTGACCCAGTAACTGAAATAATCTGAAAGAGAAAGAAAAACACAGACAGCCAAACAAACTCACTCACCCCAAAGTTAGTACTCACACCTTGTTTGTTCAGCAGGGGGATCTCCTTATCCCCCTCTCAAACTCCCCTGTTTGCAGTCCCCTGTCCACTAGTTTGCAGTCCCCTGTCTCACAACTCATAGAATCATTAAAAACAAAATTAACTCGGTACATTGACAATGTTATATTCCTAACATGTATAGCAATCACCACATGATTTCTACCAGGTCAAGAAAAAGCAGGGCCACGTAGAGCACACTGCAGCACACTACTTTGGCTCATTGTTAAAATGGTCTTTCAAAGTCGCCCTGAGCTGTATAGCTTTGTGCTGAGCAATTCTATTAGCCCTTGTATCTGGACGTTCAAAGTCAACAGACAGCCACTCTACCTCCCCCCCCAGTGGAAACTTTCCCCCCTTTGCTTCACATATATTATGCAGGACACAGCAGATAGGTATAACCATTGGGATATTTTTCTCACTGAAATCCAATCTTGTCAGTAAACTGCCACTAGCAACCCTTCAATCTTCCAAAAGCGTATTTAGCTGTCCTTCTGCACCTGCTGAGATGGTAGCTGAATCACTCCTTGGTGCTGTTGAGGTGGCTAGTGTATAGCTTCATGAGCCAGGGGAGCAAGGAGTAGGCTGGGTCCCCCTGGATCACTATTGGCATTTCAACATTCCTAATGGTAATGCACTGGTTGGGGGAAAAAGTCCCTGCTTGCAGCTTTCACAAAAGTCCTGTGTTCTTCAAGAGGCAAGTGTCCTGCACCTTCCCTGACCAGCCAACACTGATGTCAGTGAAGCATCCCCTTCATCCACCAGCACTTGCATAACCACAGAAAAGTAGCCCTTTCTGTTCATGTACTCAGTGGAAAGGTGGTCTGGTGCCAAAATAGGGATGTGTGTGCTGTCTATCGCTCCACCACAGTTCAAGAACTGATTTGCTGCAAATCTATACACTATGTCCTGCACATTGCAGAGTCACATCCCCATAGAAGGAGGTGATTAATGGCCCTGTAGACTGGCATCACAGCAGCCCCCCGTGGTGGATTTTCCTACTCCAAATTGATTCTCAAGTGACCAGTAGCAAACTGGTGTTGCAAGTTTCCACAGTGTGATTTCCACTTGCTTCTCCACTATAATTTCAGTTCTAATTTTGGTGTCCCTGTGCTGGAGAGGTGGGGTGAGCTCAGCACACAGATCCAGGAACTCAACCTTGCACATCCAAAAGTTCTGCAGCCATTGCTCATCATCCCAAACCTGCACTACCAAAGATCTCACCAGTCACTGTTTGTTTCTCGGGCCCAGAAGTGGCTTCCACCATCTGCAGCTGCTCTGTGAACACCAACAATAACCCTGAATCGGTTCTCTCTGTGTCCCAAAGCAACCTGTCCTCCAAGGAATCATCATGTTCCCCACTCATTTGATTCTTTTTTCAGCTCTGCAAATACTTCAGGATCGTTCACCCTGTGCTTGCAATGCTCATGTCGATAGTGCAGAGCTGTGCAGGCTTCACGGTTCTGTCGGAGAAGGTTGACAGTGAGGAGTGCAATGCAGTTTTGTGGGATTTTGAAAAAAAAAGTGAAAAATTATGGGGTACAGATAACATTATGGGATGGAGACAGTTGCATACGGGGAAGTTGACTCCATGCTCACAGTCACCCCGGTACAATTGGTTTCAGCCATTTCATGCATTGTCAAAACATCCCAAAAGATAGTGTGCTGGACAGTGGCGAGTTGCACAATGGGATACCTACCCAGGGTGCACTGCACTCTGTATCAATACAAGCACTCCTGATGAGTATGCACACTGCCAACACAAGGAGCCAAATATGCCTGCTCATAAGCAATGTACTAACTATGGCAGCTGTATGCTGACGTAACTTGAGTCGGCATACCTTTGCAGTGTAGGTATGGCCTTAGTGAACAGCACTCTTTTGTCTGGTCTTAGGCAGATAGCGTTGGCCAGTGAACGACACAATGCTTAACATGCAGCTTTAGAATCGCCAGGGGCTCTTCCTTCACCAGACAATGCAGAGGATAGAGAAGTGGAAGTGACTATCCTGGACTGAGGGAAGAGGAAAGCCCCATTCCCAGCAGCCAAGAAGAGGGGATAGTAGAACCTTCCTCTCATAAATTAAAGGACAGGAAGAAAGCAGGTTATTTTTCCCCATCCATGTGAGACTGATGGAAAGCTAATGAATTGTAACTGTGGCCCCCTCTCACACATAGACAGGGCTAAGGCTGTGTAGAAAGGACTAAGGTTTGGATTTGGTCTGGTCTATACTCAGCCAAAGATGGGAGCCTTTGTTTTAATGGAAATTGCATGTTCAAAGTCATGGCACTGCAGCTGTGGCTAAAAGGCTATTGCAAACCTGAGCTGCATTAGAGAAAGGAGAGAGTCTCCAGGAAGAGATGCCTAATAAGCTTCCAAAGGATGAGTAAGTCATTAATAACATCCCATTTAAATAAACATTTTCACCAAATAAAACTGTTAGGTACTTAAAGTATTCTAGTCTTTTCAAAATATGATACAGCCCCCTCTCCCAGATGACTCACAGGGTGGATAGTGCAATACAAGGCTTTGGGGTCACTGGCTCAATGAAGGCCCAGGCTAGAAAAGTCTGAAAGTCATTATGATTTGATGGGTGTTTGTTGTTGCTCTCCATCCAGTTCCTCATACTTAGGGACAAGTATCAACAGCCCCAAAATGACAACCACATTTTTCTATCAATCGGCACCCGCATAGGCATTCACAGCACTGAGGTCTGGAACGGAACAGTTCCCTCACTTCTAGAAGTGCTCCCTCCAGGGCATTGCTGACAATGGGACAGTGTTGGGGCAGCAGGAGGAAACTTGCATAGCCACTGCCTGGGCTGCACGTGTTCTGTAAATAAGGAGAGCCTCATTCTCCAGCATTGTTGATCTGTCACCTTTCACAAGCCCTCAGAACTCCCTTTAGAATATTTGTGATCTCTAAAGCAATTCTTTCCTCAATAGTTTTGTTGTTACATGGCATTTTAATAAACACCTCACAGAAATCTACAGGGATGGGGAAAATCAGATTACCAGGAGAATAGGGTTTTCCACAAATTTTACTTTATTATCTAGACTCAGAAGATTTATTGAAGAACCCCCCCTTTCAAAAAGATCTCATTCCTTCCAGCTGTAAATAAAGGACCCCGTTCTGCCCTCAACTACACATTTGGAATTCCATTACATTCAGAGGAACCACGTGAGTTTACAGGGGCAGAATCTGAGCCAGAATCTGTAGTCTGCTGCCTTGTGACATACACGGTGGAGAAACAGAACAGATAGTAATGGGAGCATCATACATTCAACCAGCTGATTATTAACTCCAAAGCCTAGTTGAGTAAAATATCCAAGACATAAGCAGCCAACTTATACTATTGAAATTTAAGTCAATTTATTATACTGTAAAATATGTTTTTAAAACTACTTTTTTCCCCCATCATTTGCTTATTTTTGAATATGTTCCTCTCACAGCTGGGTGAATGCTGCAGAAGAAGTGTTCATGCAGATTGCAAGTAGCTGTTTGACTCAAACATGTCTGAGCCACATTATTTAGGAGTATTCATGCAAATGGGTTATTATATGCCCTAGGGTCTGGTAAATTGCTGTTTTCTGTCCCAATACCTATATTCACAAATGGGAAAGGTATTTGTATATGAACAAGAGTTTTCACTATTTCCCACTTGTTATTCTCCTGTTCAAAGTTTTCAGTCTTCAAATCAGATTTACAAGTCAATCTTATAGGACTTAAGTAACCAATCACACAACAAAAGTAATGAATACTCCTCACGAATACCCCCCACTGAAAACCGGTTAGTTCAAAATTATTTCATCCAAAATATTCAGAAAATAATTGTGAACAAATATTTGCAGAACATGGCCATACTGAGTCAGACCAATGGTCCATGTAGCCCAGTATCCTGTCTTCTGTCAGTGGACAGTATCAGATGCTTCAGAAGACATTAACAGAATAGGGCAATTTCTAATGATCCATCCCGTCACCCAGTTCCAGCTTCTGGCAGGCAGAGATTTAGGGACACCCAGAGTGTTTCCTTGCATCTTGGCTAATAGCAATTGGTGAACCTATCCTCCATGAAATTATCTAATTATTTTTTGAACCCAGTTATACTTTTGGCCTTCACAATATCCCATGGCAACGAGGTCCACAGGTTGACTGTATTCTGTGAAGTACTTCCTTTTGTTTGTTTTAAACATGCTGCCTATTAATTTCCTTGGGTGATCCCTGGTTCTTGTGTTATATGAAGGGGTAAATAACACTTCCCTATTCACTGTCTCCATACCATTCCTGGTTTTATAGACCTTTACCATATCCTCCCTCCCCACAAGCCCTAAGTCATCTCTTTTCTAAGTTGAACAGTCCCAGTCTTTTTAATCTCTCCTCATATGGAAGCTGTTCCATACCCCTAGTGATTTTTGTTGCCCTTCTCTGTACCTTTTCCAATTCTAATATATATATATATTTGAGATGGGGCAACCAGAACTGCATGTAGTATTGAAGGTGTGAGTGTACCATGGGTTTATATAGTGGCATTATCCTATTTTCTGTCTTCTCATCTATCCCTTTCCTAATGGTTCCTAACATTCTGCTAGCTTTTTGACTGCCGCCATTATCATTGAGCAGATGACTCCAAAGATCTCATTCTTGAGTGGTAACAGCGAATATACAACCTATCATTTGGTATGTATAGTTAGGATTATGTTTTCCAGTGTCCGTTACTTTGAATTTAAAAACACTGAATTCCATCTCCCATTTTGTTGCCCAGTCATCCAATTTAGTGAGACCCATTTGTAACTCTTCGCAGTCAGCTTTGGACTTAACTACCCTGAGTCATTTTGTATCCTATGACAATTTTGAAATGTCACTGTTTACCCCCTTTTCCAGATATTTAGAAATATGTTGAATAGCACTCATCCCAGTACAGATCTTTGAAGGACGCTGCTATTTACCTCTCTCCACTGTTAAAATTCACCATTTATTCTTACCTTTTGTTTCCTATCTTTTAACCAATTACTGATCCATGAGAGGACCTTCCCTCTTATCCCATGGCTGGTTATTTTGCTTAAGAGTCTTTAGTGAGGGACTTTTTCAAAGAATTTCTGAAAGTCCAAGTACAGTCTACCAACTGGATCACCCTTGTCCACATCCTTGTTGACACCTTCAAAGAAATCTAATAGATTTGTAAAGGGAAATCATGACTCACCCAAAGCCACATTGACTCTTCCCCATTGTATTGTTTATGTAGGTGTCTGATAATTCTGTTCTTTTCTATAGTCTCAACCAATTTGCCTGCTACTGAAGTTAGGTTGACCAGTTTGTAAATTGCCAGGATAGCCTCTAGAACTCTTTTTTTTAAAAAAACATGTTCATTAGCTTTCTAACAGTCATGTGGTACAGAAGCTGATTTGAGCAATAGGTTACATACCACAGTTAGTAGTGCTGCAATTTCATATCCGAGTTCCTTTGGAACTCTTGGGTCAATACCATCTGGTTCTGGTGACTTATTACTGTTCAATTTATCAACTTGTTCCAAAACCTCCTCTATCAATACCTCAGTCTGGGACAGTTCCTCAAATTTGTCACCTAAAAAGAATGGCTAGGATGTGAGGACCTCCCCCAAATCCTCTGTAGTGAAGACTGATGCAAAGATCTCATTTAGCTACTCTGCAACTGCCTTGTCTTCCTTGGGATCAGTTCATGAAAAATTTATGAATAGGAAGTAGGGCTAAATTTGTTGGATCATTTATCCACAAGTAATAACTCACATCTCCGCATTAAATACAACTTTTTAGTTACCACAAATGCTTACCAGATGGTAATGTAGTATCACATCTATATTCCCATTTGGCAGACATTGCAGAGGTTTCATTTTTGTACAACTTTCCCAAACACATTCACAATTCCTAGTTGAAAGATAAACCACTTTTAGGGCATAGGCCCTTATTTCAGTTTCTCTGCTGAAATACCACATGAAAGACAATTTCATGAGATTTTGGGCAAAAAAAAGATTGGATAGTGCTGTGGATGCTGGATTTGACCACCTCACCAAGTATAAGTGTTCACCCTGGTCAGCGCAGACTCATTATTGGACCATACAAAGTGAATAGCCTCACTGCCCGAGTTTCTGGCCCATTTATGTCTGGAGCAGTGTGATGACAAACTGCTGACAATAAACTGCCATTTCTTCCATATAAATACACACACATTCACAAGCATATGCACATATTAAGGGCCAGAATCTCTGGCCTGTCAAGTCTGCTTTATGTTGCTCTGGCAGCACAAGCCGACTTACACCTGACATAATTGGCTAGTGGAAAATAGGAGAATATGAGAGCATAGAGTTGGTGTAATGGTTCTTATACAACCCCCCTTCTAGCCTCTGGCCTAGAGGTTTGGCTGGAGGGGAGGGGGGATATGGCCTCTGTGACTGGTTGATCCCTAGCTGGTGAAAAGGTTACTATGGAGTGCGGTGTTGGCAGCTGACAAAAAATAGAGCATCCTACAGGCCGTTCTCCCCTGTGCTGTGTACAAGCCTGCCATCCCATGATTGGGGAACTGCAACAGCAACTTAGTATCACCTTTTCCCCTATCCCCACCCCAACTTGTAGCAAGTGTAGTTCAGCTGGTTTCGAGAATGAGCCTAAACAGTTTTGTTAAACAATGATTTTTTATCAGTCGTCAAATTCCTTCCATAAAATGTAATCCTCAAAAAGAATCTGATTACTTTTAGGCCCAAATGGAACACAAACTACTTTCTTAATTTCCAAGCAAGCCTGATTATGGTAACTGGTTGTGTAAGTTTTTGCTATCTATCCCATATTCATAACATGAAAGTAAATCTAAAAGTAATCTACAGGCTTTTACTGTTGTGAGAAAGCAATCAGTCATTTGTAATGGATTCTTTTCCCAAACTATCAATAAGAACAGCGGACATGGTATTCTCCAAACAATTGCTGCAAGCAATCCTTCAAACGTATAGCTTGAGATGTTTGAGAAGTTGGAGAATCAGGCTCAAAACAAAAAAAAACACCACCACAATTTCTCTTTGTGGGCTGTGAATAGTAAATCAAAGGGAATATTATTAGAGTGGCAGGTGAATCATCTGCACCAACCATTGATTCAAGCTTTGTTAGCAGCTCAACAGAACATAATCAATGGGAAAAAACACAGTAAAGAGGCTTGAGAGAAGCAGCCTTGGTGTAGAGTAGATCATTAATTGCAGGTGAAGTCACTAGAAATCAAATAAATAAGAGAAAACTGGCTGAGGCAGGAAAGGGAGCCGAGCCTACAGAACTGTGTTTCTGGGCATTTATAAAAGCGAGCTTTAGTGATTATTTTAAGAAACAATCATTTGCCACTAACTTACTGTATCAGAGTTCACTCACTAACTTGCTTTTAGAGCACATTTGCTCCCATTTATCCACTGTAGTGAAATTCACCCCGGTGCAAGAGACTCATGCAAGATCTTGACATCACTTGGGGTGAAATCCTCCCATGCAACCAAGTGGTGAGGTTCTACAGAGGAACTGCCCCCAGGCAGTCTCAGAGTGGTAGTGAAGCCACTCCACAGAGGCTTTTGCATCCCAAAGTTGAAGCCGCTCCTGCAATACCATGTACCTGTTATCAGGGGTGCTGGAACAATTTTTACAGTGAGGGTGCTGATGATGGAAACCATGTACTCAGTTTTTGTTATTACTATTTCAAACCAGCTGCTGCACCCCCAGATCCCCTAGTTCCAGCACCACTGCCTGTTATCACTCTGTACGCCAAAGACAGTTTACAGAGATGTTTTTGTTCTCTGGCTTTGAAACAGCGGCAATCCAGTGTCATCCTGCATGATTCAGATTTCATCATGAGTCTTACTATCTTTGATATTTTACATAACCCCCCAGCTCCTAGAGACAAGGGATTATGTGAGACAGACGCTTCTAGCCCTCACAAATGCAGAGAAAAGTTGGAAAATGTGCCCAGGCTCAACATCCAGCAGGCAAACAAAAAAACTCAAGGTTTTTTTTTAAAATGTTTGTTTTAAATGTCATTATTTGTAGGGTCCTAACATGATCATAATAGTTCATATACAGATTTAATTGTTAATGTTTGTGGTTGGCAAAATTGATGAGTGCAAACTGTTTGCAACCCTCCCCTCTGCCCTGGGAGTGGATTTGCTAGTGGGACAGTCACATGTGCAGATCTGTTGAGAGAATTGATATTTATTCGCACAGAAACATGTGAGGTCACTGTTAAGGTTCTGTGGTAAAGTGCAAGTCTGATGAAGTTTGGGTATATATTACTTGGAGATAGAAGATAAAGTGCTATGGAATATGTTACAACATTGGTGATAAGCAATACGAAGGTGGCAAGGAATGTACAATTCTTTCCCTTTAGCTTATTCCCCTTCCTTTACAGTTTTTAGTGGATGGGGTGTGCTCTGCCTCAGGCCTTGTCTACAGATCCTTTGTTGGCAGACTCCCCTCATGAACAGGGGCGGCTCTCACAATTTTGCCGCCCCAAGCAGGGGCGGCGGCCCCGCCCCTGACGCAGGCAGGCGTCGGGGGCAGGGCCCTGCTACGTCTGTTTGCATCGGGGGCAGGGCCCCGCCCCCGACGCAGGCAGTCCCAGTCCGCAGCGGCAAGGGAAGGGCGGTGGACCTGCCGCCGCATTGCTGCCGCGGCAGGCAAGAATGGGGCGGCAGTCCGAGTCCCGTGGTGGCAATTCGGCAGCGGGAAGAGCGGACCTGCTGCCGAATTGCCGCCGCGGGACTCGGACTGCCGCCCCGTTCTCGATGCCGCCCCAAGCACCAGCTTGGAAAGCTGGTGCCTGGAGCCAGCCCTGCTCATGAAGCAGCAGCATAAGTCAACATGCTGCTATGGGCTATACTACCTCCCTGAACAACATTAGCTAATGCTGACAGAAGCACACTTCCGGCCACATAGTTGTATCTGCGCCAGGGGATCTGCTGGCATAGCTGTGTCTCCTAGAGGATGCAGTTTTTTCACACTCCTAGCTGACCTACGTATACCAGCAAAACTTTCCAGTGTAGACCATGCCTTAAGCCTAACTGCTTCTAAACAGTTTTTGTTGCTAATATGCAGGAGATCTAACTAACACGCAATACAGCTGGATCTCCCTGCTTCAGTAGCTGGGTTCTAGTTCTTTGAATCCTCCCTGTCAATGCTGTCATTTAGTGCTATTGGTGAGAGAAAATCCTCATTTATCTTTTGTCCTCCCACCCGCCCCCAACTTGGCCAGGAATTCACAGTGAGATTTTGAGAGTATCTTGTGTGTACAGTAAGTTAGCTAAAATATTAGTCATATAGAACTACAGCTGTCAGTCTCCAAAGAAAGCCTCTTCCAACGTTTAGATCCTCTGGAAGCCTTTAGACCATGGAAACAAGCTCACATTAGTGTACAAATGTTAGTCAACAATTTAGTTGACCATGTAAAATCTCAATACCAATGTGCTTCATAGACACTGCCCTACTGAAAGGTCTTATTGATCTAGGACATTATTCCTTCAGCTAGTGTGATGTGCTTCATTAAATTTTTAAATCCCAAAGTAATTCCTTTTGTATGTGAAGTGACAATGCTTCTGGCTCCCTATACTAAGTCATTTCATGCTTTCCCTACTCACAAGTTACACATCATGATTGCTGTATTACACTATCAATATATTTAGTATGTAGGGTTGCCAATTTTGGTTGGAGGTATTCCTGGAGGTTTCTTCACATGACAATCTTTAATTAAAGATTACTCTTTAGTTCTGGAGACTCCAGGACAATCCTGGGGGGTTGGCAACCCTATTAATGTGATTTTCATGAGCAAAAACTTGACTTTTCTCTTAGTAAAAGTTTGTTCTCCAAGGTGTGCTTCCTCTAGCTATGGTGAGGAGAAAGTGTTTGTTTAAATAGGAAAATGAATAAGATCCCTTGTCTCTCATCGTTCTTGCTTTCAACTGCATGCCCCCTTCATATACATGTTTAATTTTTAAACTTATTGAGCACCATCCCTGTAGTTATCTCTGAACAGAGCATGGAGGAGACCTGATCACTTCTCCATCTACAAAGGGGTTACAATTACACAGGTTTAAACATTAAACTATTTAAAACAAAATTTTACTGTAGGTTAAGGGGAAGATGTTTGTAGGAACTACTTTGTGAAGTATTGTTTAGCACAACACTAGTACTGTACTGATTTAATCATTAAGGCATCTAAGGAGAACATGCATTATGATTTCCATGAGAATGGGTTACATCTTGTGCCAACGCAAGAGCTTTTTAGGAGGACTAAGGCCTGGTCTACACTTTTTAGTAAGGCGTGGCCTACACTTCAAACTTATACAGGCATAGCCATACCAATCAGAGGTGTGAATAACCACACCGCCTACCAACACAGCTATGCAACAAAACCTCCAGTGGAGATGCAGCCATACTGACAGAAGAGTGCTCCTGTCAGCATAGGCAATGCCGTTTGGAGAAGTGGTGTCCATAGATCAGCAGAAAGACTCTTTCTGTCAGCACATGCTAGGGGGTTATGCCTAAGGCAGTCAAGTTACTAGAAATGGGAAACACATCCACCATAATGCTATGCCATCATGGTTGGCAGACTCAACCAGGCATGGAAATTGTGACAAGTACCGTTTTGAGAGAGAACCAAACCAGGTGGAAGTAGGATGAAAAGAAGGTACATTTCATTCTTAAAGCAGCTTCATGTTCATAATACCACAGAGCAGCTCAGGTTCTTACAGTATCATCCATCTATTGCCAGTGCTTGCAATCATAACCACAAAAAGTTTCAGAATACACTCTCAACATACCATTCTTTTCCCCTTGAGTTATTACTGACAAGAGGAGCTGCTGAAGCAAGAGCAGAAATTTAATTTCTCCACTCACTGGAGTTTTATTGGGTAGGGGCCTCACTGGATAGTAGTAACAAAAAGAGAGAAAAATAAAATAAAAAAGTTTGCTAGTTCCCACTCACATACAGACTGTGCTATTACTTTCTGGTTGGATTGTAATAGCTTTTGGACACCTGTATGTTGTAGTGCAAGATGTAGTACATTATTGTTTGTGACACCCCACAAATGCCAATTTACTAGACTGCAGATTGCTCCAAGTCCAATAAATCTTTACAAACCCATCTAGAGTGGCTGAGCCCCCCCTCCCCAACCCAGCCCCCTATTCTTTTTGTGGAGCAGATTTTTTCAATTCGGTTATTGTACCACTTTCTATCAATCTGGGATATTGCATTTTTCTATTATATAACAATGGAAACCGATTCTAGTAATGTTTTAACCCATTTCTCCCTTATAACATGGCAAGTCACATGGAAAACAGTTTACGTGATTAACAACATTTGAACATTCATAGATGAATCTTACCTCATCAGCTAACTATACTCCAGTTTAGTATGTGAAAGCTGTAAGCTAGCTCTATTCCTTCACAGAGGCCTCTAGAATGCAACAGGCTTAATTTTATTCTCACTTACACTGTTTCCCTACCTGTTTGAGACCATTGCAGGCTGGCAGAGCTCCCCCCTAGCTCTAAATAAGAGTGACATACTCTTTGTAGAGTTAGTGTAACTTTCAAGTGATGGTGAGTGGGCCAGGGTTTTAGGCAGGTACTCTTTCTGCACATTATAAATCTCAGTCACCCCAATGGGGCTAGTTTCATTAACAAAAAGATAACTCCACTATTACATTTTACAAACCCCAGCCAAAACTTTTCCTAATATTTGATCTCTCCTAACATACTGGCTCTCAGAAACTGCCTATCCCAGCCACTAGGGCCCCCTACCATCTCCTTTATATTGATGATGCAGTTTAATGAGCCACACCTGCCCCCAGTGAACCAGCAGTAATTAACCTGTAGCTTCTGCGGGGCTCCAACACCTGCTATCAGAAAATCACACCAGGAAATCCTACCATCCTGTAACAACATCAATTCAGGTACTCTTGACTTACACCTGTGTGTCTGAGAGTGGAATCAGGGCCAATGAGCCAAATTTAGAGGAGAATCTGAGTCTAAGCAAAACAAGAAGCAAAACTTTCACTTAACTGAAATAGTCTTGGGTGTAACTCAACCTATTTCTCCCCAGACCCATTCCACGTGCATGTATAATTTTCTTCTCTGTATTCTCAAGACTGCCTTTGTGCTAATATACAGCTGTTCCCATCATGCACATCTGCTATTACACCTTTATAAAAGGTGCATAGCCCCATGTGTGCTTTATAAAGCACACATTGGCTATGCAAAGTCTATTATATATAGATATGCACAAACCTCAGTTCCTCTGTTTTTAGCTATAGAATTTCCCCAGGAAAACTAGTAAACTACTAAAAATCAGGACCATCTGACCAAAAGCAATTTGCAGTATCTAAGTCCAACTGTTTTGGAGCTAAGCCTTTTGGTTTGCTTGTTTTGGCTCAACAGGAAAATATCCTGGATGTAAAAGCCTATCCAAACTTATGTGGATGGAAAACTCCCAACTAGCTCTACTAATTAGCAGTCTCATTACTGAGTGAGCACAATGACTTAAATACATTGGCCTTGAATGGTCACTAGAAATCAGGACTGAGTCATGTTCTTGAGACATACCCACCCTATGGATAAATAGATCATTTCAGTTCCCAGAACTGTCAAGAGAATATTATTTTTACAATCACACAAAGAGAGAGAGAATAAAAATAAAAAAATTATAAAATGATTTTTTTCGAAGGAAGATTTGTTTAAATCTTCTTTCTTCTGTTATTTCCCTACTGTTCCCTCATGCTGAGCTCAGCTACCAGCTTAATTGCTGAGCACTCAAACTCTGCAGATGGTCTCTGAGCCACTGCTTAGCAGAGCCAACAGCAGAAAAATGGTCAAACTGCAGAAATATAACAAAATGAAGGACAAGGAAGTGGATGGGTTGAGAGAGATGAAAACTTAGTATGTTAATATAAAAATTATTCTGACACTCATAGGTAGGTATGGCTGGAAAACAGATTTGCCATCCTCAGGGAAATTCCTACATTTCAAAATTTGTGTTCATGCTAAATCATAACAAAAAGTCAGTTTTGAAATTTATCATGGGATGGAAATTCTGAAAAGAATTAATTTGGAAACATCTTCAAAACTCTATAATATAAATATATATATAACATAAATGTAGAAACCAAACAAAACACGAAAGTCAAAACAATTTGTTTTGACTTGTTTTTCTGTTGAAAATGTTTGTCAAGATAGATACACACCCATTAAATGTTTCAATCATGTCAAAATTGTTCACAAACGTTTTGACCAGCTCTACCTATAAGTCTCATAGACTCATAGACTCATAGACTTTAAGGTCAGAAGGGACCATTATGATCATCTAGTCTGACCTCCTGCACAATGCAGGCCACAGAATCTCACCCACCCACTCCTGGAATAATTCTCTCACCTATGTCTCAGCTTTTGAAGTCCTCAAATCATGGTTTAAAGACTTCAAGATGCAGAGAATCCTCCGGTAAGTGACCCGTGCCCCATGCTGCAGAGGAAGGCAAAAAACCTCCAGGGCCTCTGCCAATCTACCCTGGAGGAAAATTCCTTCCCGACCCCAAATATGGCGATCAGCTGAACCCCGAGCATGTGGGCAAGACTCACCAGCCAGACACCCAGGAAAAAGTTCTCTGTAGTAACTTCTAACATCCCATCATTGACCATTGGTCCTATTTACCACTGATGGCAATTAATTGACCCTTGACTAAGATCATGTTATCCCATCAAACCATCCCCTCCATAAACGTATCTAGCTTAATCTTGAAGCCAGTTAGGTCTTTTGCCCCCACTGCTTCCCTTGGAAGGCTGTTCCAGAACTTCACTCCTCTGATGGTTAGAAACCTTCGTCTAATTTCAAGTCTAAACTTCCTGATGGCCAGTTTATATCCATTTGTTCTTGTGTCCACATTGGTACTGAGCTGAAATAATTCCTCTCCCTCCCTGGTATTTATCCCTCTGATATATTTAAAGAGAGCAATCATATCTCCCCTCAGCCTTCTTTTGGTTAGGGTAAACAAACCAAGCTCCTTGAGTCTCCTTTCATACGACAGGTTTTCCATTCCTCGGATCATCCTAGTGGCCCTTCTTTGTACCTGTTCCAGTTTGAATTCATCCTTCTTAAACATGGGAGACCAGAACTGCACACAGTATTCCAAATGAGGTCTTACCAATGCCTTGTATAACGGTACTAACACCTCCTTATCTCTACTAGAAATACCTCGCCTAATGCATCCCAAGACCGCATTAGCTTTTTTCACGGCCACATCACATTGGCGACTCATAGTCATCCTGTGATCAACCAGGACTCCGAGGTCCTTCTCCTCTTCCGTTACTTCCAACTGATGCGTCCCCAGCTTATAACTAAAATTCTTGTTATTAATCCCTAAATGCATAACCTTACACTTCTCACTATTAAATTTCATCCTATTACTATTACTCCAGTTTACAAGGTCATCCAGATCTTCCTGTAGGATATCCCGATCCTTTTCTGAATTGGCAATACCTCCCAACTTTGTGTCATCTGCAAACTTTATTAGCACACTCCCACTTTTGGTGCCGAGGTCAGTGATAAAAAGATTAAATAAAATTGGTCCCAAAACTGAACCTTGAGGAACTCCACTAGTAACCTCCCTCCAACCTGACAGTTCACCTTTCAGTATGACCCGCTGTAGTCTCCCCTTTAACCAGTTCCTTATCCACCTCTCAATTTTCATATTGATCCCCATCTTTTCCAATTTAACGGATAATTCCTCATGTGGTACTGTATCAAATGCCTTACTGAAATCGAGGTAGATTAGATCCACTGCGTTTCCTTTATCTAAAAAATCTGTTACTTTCTCAAAGAAGGAGATCAAGTTGGTTTGGCACGATCTACCTTTTGTAAAACCATGTTGTAATTTGTCCCAATTGCCATTGACCTCAAGGTCCTTAACTACTTTCTCCTTCAAAATTTTTTCCAAGACCTTGCATACTACAGATGTCAAACTAACAGGCCTGTAGTTACCCGGGTCACTTTTTTTCCCTTTCTTAAAAATAGGAACTATATTAGCTATTGTCCAGTCAAACGGTACAACCCCTGAGTTTAGAGATTCATTAAAAATTTTTGCTAATGGGCTTGCAATTTCATGTGCCAGTTCCTTTAATATTCTTGGATGAAGATTATCTGGGCCGCCTGATTTACTCTCATTAAGCTGTTCAAGTTTGGCTTCTACCTCGGATATGGTAATATCTACCCCCACATCCTTATTCCCATTTGTCATGCTGCCACTATTCCTAAGCTCCTCATTAGCCTCATTAAAGACTGAGGCAAAGTATTTGTTTAGATATTGAGCCATGCCTAGATTATCCTTAACCTCCACTCCATCCTCAGTGTTTAGCGGTCCCACTTCTTCTTTCTTTGTTTTCTTCCTATTTATATGGCTATAAAACTTTTTACTATTGGTTTTAATTCCCTTTGCAAGGTCCAATTCTACATGACTTTTAGCCTGTCTCACTTTATCCCTACATGCTCTGACCTCAATAAGGTAGGTTTCTTTGCTGATCCCTCCCATCTTCCACTCCTTGTATGCTTTTAAAGATCATTCCTTTCTGCAATAAGCCAGAACCCAAACTGGAAGAAGTCATTAGTCCTTGTTCTCTTGGGGTACATCTACACAGGAAGCCACAGCCCACAGCAGCGAGTCTCAGAGCCCAGGTCTACAGACTTAGGCTTGTGGGGCTCACACTATGGTGCTAAAAGTGGCTCTATAGATGTTTGGGCTCAGGCTGGAGTTTGGGCTCTGAAGCCAACCTGCCCATCTCCCTAGCAGGAGCAGCAGAAGCTCCCCAAAAGTGGGGGGGCTACCAGTGCCCAAACTGTGGCCCCACCTCCCACGCCACCCCACCCCAAGACCCCACCCCCACACCGCTTCTTCTCCCCAAGCCCCATGCCTCATACCACCTCTTCTCCCTGAAACCCTTCCCCGATGCCGCCTCTTCCCCCGAGGCCCCACCACCCTTGCTCCTCTCCACCCTTCCCCCCATCACTCACCCTTACTGACTTACTGCATAGCTCTCCCACTTTTAAAAGTGATGGGGCCATAGCCCCCTGTCCCTTCCTGTTCCAGAGCCCCTTCTCCCTAGGCTTCAGAGCCCATGTCCCAACACAGCTATTTTTAGCACCATAGCTCAAGCCCCAGGAGCTGGAGTCTGTTGAAAAATATTACCTCGCCCACCTTGTCTCTCACGGTGTGCTGATGGTAGGATTTTGTTACATTTAGGGGTAGCAAAGGATCATTTTGCAGGTCTGTCTAAAAATATTAAGGTTGTCATACTCACCCCACTCTCTCTGGGGCTGGGCATCTCGGGAATATTTTAATGGCATTTTATTATGTATTTTATAATGTGTTCTTGTACCTCAGCACACAATTTCTGGATTACTGCGATGAAGATTTATGAATTTTGTTATGCATGTTCTAGAAACTGGTTATGTACCTAATACACAGCGTATGGATTACTGTGATAAAATTCTATTTTAATACATGTAATAAAACCCATATATGTAGCCTTGTGTGTAAATAAAACAGTTTATTTTAAACACATATGAAAATAATAATATAAAACCTGACAGGCAGATCAGTTGCCATTCAAACATAAAAAAAACAGTGCATATTAAGAAATCAAACAAATGAAAGTACAAAACAGTCAAACTATGTATATTGCCACCATAACAGTTTAACTGTTTCAGTGGGGCCCCTCTCCTAGTGTTTTTCTTGGCCCCTCTGGTGTGTTTCACACATGTGGTTCATTGTTGAAGCGGAGTGGATGAATATACAGGGTACACATGACTGTTCCGTGTAGAGTTCATTGCTTGGGCCAGGGACAGTCAACCCCAGATTTGTACAAAGGCTGCATAGGCTGTTCCTTCTCCAATTCTCTTTCTATATGCCACACTCAATTGCATTCTAGTCTGGGGTGACATGCTGGCCCCATTGAACTCAATGGGAGTTGTGACACCACAATTACATTTTTGTTGCAGTTGCTGCAGGTGACTATCATGTGTTTACTTAAATGGACCTCATAGTATAACTCACCAACTAGCTATAATCAACATTAACTGACATTTTTAGTATGTTTTCTGCCAAAGATAAAATAAAAAAGTATTTTCATATGGCTTAATTAGCGATAAACTTTACTCAATGTATTTAATTGTCTGCAGGCTGCAAACCAAACTCTCTCACAGAGAGCTGCTTGAAACAAAATTAGCCTGCAGAGATCTTTTTCCGTCAAATCACAACGGCTCTCAGTCTTTCTCGGCTATTGTAACTCAAGTGAATTACTGGAAACAATGGATCCTGAGAACAAAAGAAAAATGATTTGTGAGAATAGAAGCTGAGAGGATTGAAATAAAAACTTCCAGTGGGGAGGACTGAGTGCAACTGCATGTCTTTGCATATTTCCCCAAGGAGGAAAGTAACAAATGATTTTGGCAGGAGGGAGACATTTTAAGGCAGCAAAATAAAAGTGTCATGTATCAAACCAAATTGTGTTGGCTTTGGGTTGTGTTAAATCTTTACATGATCTTGTTTTTCTTTGCAAAGCTTTTTATTTTTTAAAGAAGCTTGGGGATGCGACCCTTTATTATTTCTTTGGTAGTAATTATAGACACTCTATATAGATATTTTTGCATTTGTACACACATACATCCTGTGTATACGTTTAAACCTTGTAGAAACAAAAACAACCTAACCAAGTTAAAAGAATGTTAAGATTACAAAGTCTAGCACTCAAAACAGGAAATAGCAGAATTAAAGTTGTTTACATGACTTTAATTCAGCCCCTTTGTGCATTATGATACAATCTTTAATTACATGAGTGCATGCTGTTTTTTCCACAGGACCCCTGCCTCATTCAGTGAATGAAATGGCCTGCCAGGTAAATGCAGCTTTGTATCTGGTGGAGACTTCACAGAAAAACCACCACCTTACGAAGATTTCTGATGAGCAGGTGAGACAATGAGAGGCAGGCCCACTAGGGGAGCAAAAAAACAAGACAAAAGATTTGAAAAACAAATGCAAAATAAATACACAAATAAAGAGACAGAGAGATAAGAAAAAGCAAGTTGGGAGGGGCCTGCAGAGTGAGACAGTGAGAGGACAGAGAAAATGGACAGAACAGGAGATGGCAGGCACTGTAATGGGGCATGTTACAAAGGGGGATGTGGTAGGTGGCATCCATTCACTAAGGCATTGCAAGAGAGTGCAGTTCTAATAGCCGAAAGGCTCAGGACAATGGGTTAGCATTTGTGAAAGCTGTGGACTGCAGCAAGAGATAAGGAGAGACCTTTACATCAGGGTATGTCAAGGTTCCCTCCCCACTCTGAACTCTAGGGTAAAGACGTGGGGACCCGCATGAAGAGCTCCTAAGCTTATTTCTACCAGCTTAAGTTAAAACCCCCAAGGTACAAAATTCCCTGCACCCTGAGAAATGCTTCTCCCACTGCCACCATCAAGTGTTTTAAACAGGAATCCAGGAAAGGAACCACTTGAAGTTCCCCTTCCCCTCAAAATACCCTCTCAAGCCCGTACACCCCCTTTCCTGGGAAGCTTGAGAACAATCTCCTAAAAAATTGGTTACACAGTGATCTAAAAACCCACCCCCGGGGTTTTAAAACCATAGAAAACAGTCAGCTTCTTAAAAGAAGGATTTTATTAAAACAAAGAAGGTAAAATCATCTCTGTAAAATCAGGATGGTAACTATTTTACAGGGTACTCAATTTCCAAACTCAGAGGGATTCCCCCTCTGGACAAAACCTTAAAGTTACAGAAAAAACAGGAATAACCCCTCCCTCTAACACAGGGAAAGCTCACCAAGCAAAACAAACAGAAACTACTCGCTATCCTGACTAAACTTTCTTTAGAAAAGTGAGGTTTGGTGAGCAGATGACTGGTTGAGGAGATTGATTTTCTGCAGGTACTTCTTGTCTTCCAAGATCACTCTGACTCAGACAAAGAGCCACACACACCTTCCCCCCTCCCAAGATTTGAAAGTATCTTGTCCCCTTATTGGTCAGATGCCAGCCAAGTCAGGTGTCAGTCTGGCTACCTGCATTTCTTAACCCTTTACTGGTAAGAGGATTTTATAGCACTGCATCAGACCCTCTCCCCTTCCCTTTATATTTATGACAGGGTATCTGCAATTTTTTTCAGAGCCACAATTTTTGCTTGTCCCTGAATTTTGCAGGGTTTTTTGGTGGACTTTGCAACATCTCTCAACAAGACTTTAGAGTCTCCCTCAGGCTGGTGGTCCGCGCATCAGCTTGTCAAGCTCCATAGGATTTTACAAATGGAGTGGGGCTTCATTAGACTCTGCTCAAATCATTAGCAGATGCTCACTAAGCATGTCCGGCAGCAGTTTTCCACTACTCTTAGGTAAATGCCAGGATGCTTTTTTCATTCATTTTCTGACATGCTTCTGTCAAGTACCTTAACATCCTTGCATCAAGTAGAAAAGTTCCCCTTGCTAGTACATTCCAAAAAGGCTCTGGAGGGGAACAGTTTTCCTTAGAGATCCCAAAAAGAAAAAGAGAAATTTTGAGCCCTGGGGCCCAATTTCCCCACCACAGGATCAAAGGAATTATTTGTGTCCTGTGGTGGGTGAATTAGGCCCCCTATAATCTAGTTTTATGTAAATAAAGGAATACAATACACAGTGGTAGGCTGACAATATCACCCAAACTTTGCTACTTATTAGTGGCATACAGTCTGCTTCCTGTATTTAAAGCCTTCTCTTTACCAGAGTTCATTATTTTCAATGAGCATTAGACTCTTATCTGCTGTGATAGGGAAACCACAGAGGATAAAAGAGATTTAGACATGTACAGAGCAGCTGGGTCTAATATCCTCATCAGACTTTGCTGTTTGAAGATAATAAACCCAGCCCAATAGTTACCATATGGACAAATAAGGACCAATCTTCAGGTCACCTACTGTTCAATTAAAAGGAATTTGGAATTAAAGATACTCTCAGTATGTGTAAGGGCCAGGCCTGCATTCTGCATTTACATAGAATTAACACAGTCAAAAAAGCAGTTAGTCTGACAAAACTAAATTGTTACAATCCGCTTTCATGCTGATTGGGTAATATCTGCAGTCATATTCCCTGCTCACCCCCAAGAGGCTTATTCTCTTTTAACCTCATTCTGTGCGGCCCCTGCTCTTCTACTCTCATGCAGGAACCATTCATATCTTCATGGTTCACAATCTGCACCCTGAAGCATCTCTTGCATTTGAGGAGCTGCTGCCATGGTGTTTTTGGAGATCAGCAACATTGGTTCTTTATGTGTAAGACATTCTGGGAACTTCATCTGATGACAGAATGAACTGAGCAGACAGAAAAGTCATTTGTAGGTGGGAAACTGAGATGAGGGAAGGAACATGATGGTAAGTGCGGGGGTAGTGTCTGAATAGAAAGTTGGATACAAGGGAAAGGGGACTTGTTGTCTATACTGGGACTGGAAGGGATGTCTTTAAATTATGGCTGTCAATTAAATCTCAGTTAACTCAAAAAAATTAATTGTGATTTAAATAATTGTGATTAATCACAGTTTTAATTGCTCTGTTAAACAATAGAATACCAATTGAAATGTATTAAATAGTTTGGATGTTTTTCTACATTTTCATATATATTGTATTCTGTGTTGTAACTAAAATCAAAGTGTATATTATTTTTTATTGTAAACATTTGCACTGTAAAAATGATAAACAAAAGAAATTGTCTTTTTCAATTCACCTTATACAAGTACTGTCGTGCAATCTCTTGGTCGTGAAAGTGCAATTTACAAATGTAGATTTTTTTTTGTTACATAACTGCGCTCAAAAACAAAACAACGTAAAACTTCAGAGCCTACAAGTCCACTCAGTCCTACTTCTTGTTCAGCCAATCGTTTGTTTACTTTTACAGGAGCTAATGCTGCCCACTTCTTATTTACAATGTCACCAGAAAGTGAGAAGAGGCATTTGCATGGCACTTTTGTAGCTGGCACTGCAAGGTATTTACGTGCCAGATATGCTAAACATTCGTATACCCCTTCATGCTTCGGCCACCATTCCAGAGGACAT
Organism: Macrochelys suwanniensis; assembly: GCA_033296515.1. Taxonomy (NCBI): domain Eukaryota; kingdom Metazoa; phylum Chordata; order Testudines; family Chelydridae; genus Macrochelys; species Macrochelys suwanniensis. The sequence goes on from CM065776.1 coordinate 42,774,731, forward strand.
GCTTCCTTGCTGATGACGCTCGTTAAAAAAAATGCATTAAATTTTTGACTGAACTCCTTGGGGAAGAACTGTACATCCCCTGCTCTGTTTTACCCACCACTGATGACCCAGCACATGTTGTTCATTGTAAGAACACTTTCACTGCAGATTTGACAAAATGCAAAGACGGTACCAAATGAGATTTCTAAAGATAACTACAGCACTCGACCCAAGGTTTAAGAATCTGAAGTGCCTTCCAAAATCTGAGCAGGATGAGGTGTGGAGCATGCTTTCAGACATCTTAAAAGAGCAACACTTTGATGCAGAAACTACAGAACCCGAACCATCAAAAAAGAAAATCAACCTTCTTCTGGTGGCATCTGACTCAGATAATGAAAATGAACATGTGTCAGTCCGCACTGCTTTTGAACGTTATCAAGCAGAACCCATCATCAGCATGGATGCATGTCTCCTGGAATGGTGGTTGAAGCATGAAGGGACATGTGTATCTTTAGCGCATCTGGCACATAAATATCTTGCGACGCCGTCTGAGTGATTGGCTGAACAAGAAGTAGGACTGAGTGGACTTGCAGGCTCTAAAATTTTACATTGTTTTATTTTTGAATGCAGGTTTTTTGTACATAATTCTACATTTGTAAGTTCAACTTTCATGATAAAGAGATTGTACTATAGTACTTGTATTAGGTGAATTAAAAAATACTATTTCTTTTGCTTTTTTACAGTGCAAATACTTGTAATCAAAAATAAATATGAAGTGAGCATTGTACACTTTGTATTCTGTGTTGTAATTGAAATCAATATATTTAAAAATGTATAAAATATCAAAAATATTTAAATAAATGGTATTATTGTTTAACAGTGCAATTAACTCTGTGATTAATCGTGATTAATTTTTTTAATCATTTGACAGCCCTACTTTAAATGAAAACATGGAGGGATGGAACAGGGATAAGTTTAGGGGCAATGTTTTTGCGTGCAAAAGTGCAGAACAGGACTTTATCAGTGGGAGTGAAGGAGTTGTGGAAGAGAACCTACATAAAAGGGGAGAGAAGATGAGAGGGAAAAGTGAAGAAGAGAAAAATAGAAGAAGAAGGAAGAAAATTATGTCTCATGAGTCAGGCAGAACTGGTTTGGGCAGCTGAAACCCATAGAAGTTTACATGACCCTGTAAATACAGACTCAGAGTCAAGTTTAAGCCCAACCACCACCACCATCACTGTCCATACCCAAATTCTTCTGACTCAGGTCAACAAGCAACCAGGACCCATGTCCGAAAACCCACCAGGGGGCCCTAGGTCTGAGCCTGAATACCAGTGGAACCCATGTCCAAGCCTGTCATTTTGCAGTCTGGATGCAGCTCAAGCCTCGGTCCCCAGACTCGTGTCCAGAAATACCATCAACGCTATCCCCCATGCCCCTGGCTCTGTGTTTCTCAATCTTTCTACCCTAAAACTTCACAGGAAATGAAAGTAATGCCCTTTGGTTCAAGTACAATTCAAATGAAGCTGCTCAGTGTTTAACTCTTCCTTTCCATGCTGGAAACACATTCAACAATCTCTTGTATTAGCTATGGCCACTTATAGGGAGAAGCCCTACAACAAGTGTGCTGCTACCTTGGCCAGAGGAACACAGCTGAATTCTGGAAAATCTCCAGTGCAAAGAGAGCAACATAGTTGACTTCAGTAAGGGTTCATCTACACTTGTGACTGTACCCGGATACATGTGTGTTGTTGTGCTATAACCCCCTAATGTCCACTCCTGAAGCTCAGATGGATGTTCCTAAAGGACAGACTAGTGAGTAAAAGCTAGCATGCATGAGGTGTGTGGGTACAAATACACCTCTGCTGTGCAAAGTTCAACTTTCTTAGAGGAAGGGAGGCTCGGGCTCTTAGCCAGGATGAGGCATTCCTGCAAATGGAGAGACCACACAGGGAATGGGAGCGTGCACAGAGGGAACAGGATCATGCATTCCTGCAGTCCCTAGTCCAACTAGTGGCACATTAATGGGCCCACCCACTGCCCTGGCTGCTGCTCCTATCTGAGAATAGGCACCACCTTTTCCTCCAGCTGCCACCCAGGCGGCTGCCTACGTGGTGGATCCCATAGGCCCCGACTCCGTGGGCGCTCCAGGATTCAAGCACCTATGGGAAAAAAATAGTGGGTGCTCAGCACCCAGGAGCCAGAGCTTGAGTGTGGAAAGGAGATGAGTTCTGTGCTGCTAACAACTTCTGCCCTTGGGGCAGGGAGTTTGTTAATAAACAGAGGCAGGGTGATTAAGATAACAAAAGGCTTGTCATTACATTAAATTAAGGATCGTTAGATGATCCTGAAAGCATTCCCAGGCACTCCAGTTAAAAGATAGAAAACAAAGGATAGGAATAAATGGTCCGTTTTCAGAATGGAGAGAGGTAAATAGTGGTGTGCCCCAAGGACTAGGACCAGTGCTGTTCAACATTCACAAATGATCTGCAAAAAGGGGTAAACAGTGAGGTGGCAAAGTATAAAGATGATACAAAATTACTCAAGATAGTTAAGTCCAAAACAGACTGCAAAGAGTTACAAAAGGATCTCACAAACCTGGGTGACTCAGCAACAAAATGGCACATGAAATTCAGTGTTAAATGCAAAGTAATGCACATGGCAAAATATAATCCCAACTACACATGCAAATTTATGGTGCCTTAATTAGCTGTTACCTATCAAAAAAGAGTCTTGGAGTCATTTGCAGTGCTCTGAAAGCACTATGTTTCCAGAGTACTGCAATTGTATAAGAATCCTTCTCACTCTGCCTGTATCATCCTGAATTCATTCTTCAGCTTCAGAAAACTTAAAAATTATCTCCAGTCATCAATGGGACAGACGCAACTGAATAATGTAACTGTCCTTAACATGCATCAAAACAATACCAGGGAACTAGATGTGAATAAGATTGCTGACAGTTTCATCCAGAAAGCTACAGTGAGACATAATGTCTTTAAACTGGGACGTTAGTAAAGACAGTTTGTAGGTGATTGCAATGATTTTAATATACTGTAATTCATGATAATGTAATTATGTAGTTCATAACAATTTAATTATTAGTAAAATAATAAAGATACCAATGATAGACACATTCAGTAACTAGAATATGAAAGTAGTGTATAAATATGCTGAAAATAGCCTCCCCCCAAAACTGGCAGAGTGTCCCTTCCCCCCTCCCACAAACACACGCACCTCTTCCAAAGCAACCACCATCAATAACAAAAGTCAGCACCTATGGTGGATCCTATCACCACCCCTGACAGGGTTGAACAGGCTGAATGCCCATCATAACATCCTCTGTAGGTACCCAAAACCTCTCTTGGGATCCTGCCAGAGCATTCAGAAGGGCAACATTTAGCCTAATCCAGTCCCTGTAGCCCAAGCTGTGTTCATTCCCCAAACCCCATCCAGGAGACATTCCCATTTGTTCCCCCAGCACAATATTCTGCAGCTGTTCCCCTCTTCTCAGGGAGAGGGGGAGGGGAAAGGTGAAGAGATGTGTCCACAGACATTAATGTTTGCCCACTTCTCAGGGAATTTGACTCTTTTTATTTTTGGTTCATTTGTTCCTTTTACACACCATTTTAGCTCTATGTTTAATGTATGTATGTAAATAAAAATTACTGTTCACTTCACTTGTGTGAGCACCTTGTTTTCTGAGCATGATCAATGAGATACTTCCCAGAGGTTTGGAATGGGGTAGTAGAAATCACAGCACATGACTGATTTCTTAAAGGGTTACTGCCATGGAAATGCAAAGCAATGCATCCTTTCCACAACGCCTTCCCTCCTCCCTCCCTCTGTTATGAATTGGCTAATGCTTTTAAAAAAAAAGCATTCATGACAACAAAGTAAGCTGTGAAATAACTGTTCCTGTCCAGAGCACCAGAATGAAAAACAGAAGACAATTTAACTGAAATGTCTTTTGGGTTTTGTTAATGATTTAAGTGATAATACACACAAGAGAAACAAAACTAAATGAATGCTGAAGATCTCTGACACTGAGCAGTACTTTTACAACCCCTCCCCTCAATCCAACCAGTCACCTCTGGAAACCAGGGGAGTAATCGTGCATAGCTCCTGATAAGTGCTGTCAGAAAACGTTGTGAAGAAGGAATGTATGAAGTCCCTTCCGAAACCTTACACAACTTTTTAAAAAGTATTTTAACAATGCTTAAATGCTCCCCATAAAGCAAACCGAAACAAAACACTTAACAAAAACATTGCTCAATGAAGCCCTTAAAGTGCATTAAAACTCTCCTCAGCATAAAACAACAGCCCAAGGTGTTAGCCTTGAGGGCCCTCCTCAAATTGTCTGCTTTCAGTTACTATATTAACATCAGTGGGAGGGGATCAAAACCCACTGAGGTGTCTCACAATGAAAGTATGTGGGAATGTTCTATTGAGCTTCTCCAACAGCACCATAGCATCACAATAGTGTCCCTCAGCACAGTCACAAGTCATCTTCTAGTTCCATGATGTAGAAGCATGCAACATCATGAATTTCCCTGGCCTGCTGCAAACCAGGATCTGTGTGCACATGGCTGCCTGTACAGGCTTTGAAAATCACACCTGTCCTGTGCTCACTCACTGTGGAAGTACTCCCCTTTAGCTTCACATACGTTGTGCAAGGCACAGCATGCCACGATAATCTGAAACATGTTGGCCACATTGGCATCCACACTGGGCTGGTCCGGCTGGAGTCATTATCAATGGGCTTTCGGCCAACCAAAGGTACATTACATCACCATTCTGCAGTTACTCAGTCTTAAGTTGAATTCCCTTTTTCTTGGGTCAGGGTACAGCTTGATGAGCTATGATAGGAGCTGGTATGTGGGGCCTGTGGCCACGAGTGCCTGGGGGAGCCCTCACTGAAAATGCCAAGGTCAGAGAAGGCTGCAAAAGGGAGATCAGATATTCCCCAAACTGGTGGTTAACACTAAAGTTAAACTCACCAACTAGTCACAAACTGTATTTCTGATCCCCCACACTGGTTATCAAGAAGCAAATAAATAAATCAATAAATCACACAGCCCCTTTATTGCATTCCAATTCTCTGGCTCCCAATCAGCACCTAGGTCCAGTACAGTGAGAAGTTATTTAAAAACTCTGCTCACTATACAAAATGTTCTTCTGACCCCAAAGGGCCAGACACATTGCCAGGTCAATATTAGGTTGGATCTTACCCAAAATACCACACTACCAGCCAATCTTTTAGCATTTAAAACTAAAGGTTTATTATAAGGAAAAAAAGAAAGAACAAGAAGAGAGTTTTTAAATGGTAAAGCAGTCAAATACATACAGAGACTTCAAAGTCCATATATCAGGTTCTTAGCAATATTGGTGAGTTTGCTAGCTTGAAAGTTCCACAGCTTGGATGGGTCATTCAGTCCTTTGTTCAGAGCTTCGTTTGTATAAAAGTTACTCCAGACGCAGGAAGCAGGAATGAAGACAAAACAGAGATGATACCTTTTATATTCTTTTGCCGTGCAGCTTGTACTTCCTTTGTCACAAACACAAGCTTCACAGCACATGGCGTGGAAAAGCCTTAGAGTTCTCTGTCCACAGGCACACCACTTGCATTGCTGACTCATAAGGTGTATCCCTGGTTCCTTTCAATGGGTTCATCGTACAGTTGATGATCCGTGATGGGCCATTGAACTGGCTACGCAGTGCTGATGCCAGTCTGTCTGGGGGAGTCACCCAGAAACACAGCACAAGTTTGGAAATATAGATATACCATATACATCTATAACTCACAATACAAAGATGATACAAACATATAAACAAGATTATCATACTTGACAAATTATAACATTTTTGCAGATACCATACATGGCATATCTGGTCAGATTCCTTGCAATTTTATAATATCAATATCAACAGTATCATAAAGTGTCTCCCACATTCCATACAGCGTTACAGGGTCCCTCCAAGAAAAATGTTGGCACAGAAACACAGTACTGTCATTTCAGGGAAATAATGTCCCTTCTTCCCCCTTCCCCCCACCCCCGTGGAACAACCTCAACTTCCGGAGCACCCTGGCATCATGGGCCTTTCCAGTATGTTCAATGTTCATGTTCATGAACCAACCCCAGTGGTCCACTAAGCCTTAGAGAACCAGCGAATAGTGACCATTTTGGTTTATGTATTCACATTCCCCTTTTGGTGGGCAAATCATAGGGATGTGAGTTCCATTGATGGCCCACACACAGTTCAGAAACCCCATCCGCTGAAATCCCACAATAATCTCAGAGACTTGGGTTATGAAAACCACCCTTGGGTACATCACAGTATTGATAAACCTGTGCAACCATCACCCTCACAGTTGACTTCCCATCCCCAAACTGGTTTGCAACTGGCTGGTAGTTGTCAGGTGTTGCTAGCTTCCAAAAGGCAATAGTCACCCTCTTTCACACTGGTACTAGTTTCTGAAATTGAGATGTCTGGTGCTAGAGGGTTGGTACAAGCTCCTCACACAACTCGATGAAGGTCTAGTCCCTCAGTCTGAACTTCTGCAGCGGCTGGTCATTCTCTCAGGTTTCCAAGAGGATGTGGTCCCAGCGCAACATACTGGTTCTCATGACCAGAAAAGGCCAGTATCCACCCATGGGTGTATCACTGCAATCCCAGAACTCAACATATCTGTTCCTTGGGACCACAGGGGGTATTCATTCTCCTTCTGGGTCAGCTGTCTTCGCAGTCTCAAATTTTTCTGGATTGTTTCTCTCAGTATCCGGTACTGCACTGCATGAACATTTGCCCAGTGAGCAGTAGCAGGAGCGTAACCACATCAACATATACTTGTCACTCCAAGGCAGTTTGGCAGAAGGGTGAGTGACTGGGAGCTGCCATCACCAAATGTGTGAAAATGATATACAGTACTAGCAACATGCAGCAAATAGGTTCCCAGAGCATCTCCTCTGATGCATAGAACTCTGGGATACCACCTCTGAAATGGTCACATTACTGTCACATACCAAAAAGCAGCAGCGTGGACACAAGTGTATGCCTGTGCATAGCATGTACCTGTGCTCAGCTCTGCACATGTAGACACTCTGCAAGGGTACATGTGCTAGCACTACAGGGACAGGTACCCAGGGAAGTATGCAAGTGTAGATGTAGCCTAAAAGTGCAAGAAATGATCATAGGTATAAAGCAATCTTGAAGAAACTTGAAGCTTTGGAGATCCACTGGACCACAAATCAGTGCAGACAGAGAGTCAAGCAACTTAAAATCTACTACCACCAGGTCACTATCAGGGCCAGGCCATGGGTGTCCAGTGTGCCCTAGTCAGCTGCTTAGGAAACAAATAGTGGGGTCAGGAGAGAGCTGGGTCGAAATGCCAGGAAGTCAGGATCTGGTGCCAGATGGCAGGCAGATAGCAGGGTCGGAGTTGAGCAAAGTCAGGATACCAGGAAATTGGAGTCAGGCACCAAGTTTCAGGTGGTAGAAGAATAACAGAGTTCAGGACAAACCAACATCAGAAAATGGAGTCTAGGGTCTACAGTAATCAGGTCTGGAGCAGAAGCAAGCAGGCAGGCTGTGCTGTTGCTCACAATGGCTTCCTGGTTTAAATACTAGCATCAGCAATCAGTGGGCTGTAAGGAGACACCACTCAGGCTCTACTTCCTGCCAAGCCTAGCTTCACTGGGCCCTACAGCAGAAACCCAGGTCCAGCAATTTTTAACCAAGGTTTCCAATACAGCGCCATAGACACTCAAGCACAAGCTTGGAAACACCGACTACATAGATGTGGGTTCTTCGGACTCAGGTTTACAAAGCAGTGTAGACAGACCCTGGGAGACCTGACTTACCCAACCGAAACCGAGAAAAACTGGGTTTTAAATAATTTTATCTATTTGGGGGGCCTATCCAATAAATTTAAAGAGAGACACAGTAATGAAGGCTGCAACTGACAGCTCTTTATATTGATAGAAAATGTACAGGTTAATTGTTAATTTTAGAAAAAAGCCACTATCATTTTCAAGGCAGCATCCAAGGCAGAGGATTTGAATGTAACTGAAGCTTATAACAGGTCTTGATCCAAAGACTACAAGAGAAAGTAAATCCCCATGGTAGCACTAGTTCCGATTTTCTAGAAGATACTAAGAAGGTCCATGTGGTATAATGTGCTGTTCTACCGCTTATAAGTGGCAAGGACGTGTTATGTTTTCTATTTGCCATTAATTCTAACTTTCAAATTAAAAAAATAAAGATAAGAAATAATATTCTTCTTTGGACTAATTTTTCTTTTTAATTCCTGAAAGGATTCTTAAGGGCTTTCACAGTTTAGTATAATAACTCATTTTAAAAAGCCTCGTATTTCTGTGGACCAGGTGTGTTTTATGTTGGTTATGTCAACTGAAAAAATTGCTAAGGCAATGGCAGGTAAGGAACATGAAGGTGAAGTTCCTTAGCAAGAAGATCTTTCAAACAACTCTCACCCCAAACTGTTTTTGATGTTTATAGGCCCAGATCCTGCAAACACTTTGCACATCCTTAGCTTTACTCTCATGAACACACTTCTTGAATTCAATGTGTCTTTCATGTGAGTAAAGTTACCCACAAAAGTAAGAGTTAGCAGGATTGAGGCCAGAGCAATTACTCATCTGGGATTAAGGAAAATGGACATTAGATATTCCTTTCCCATGAAAAACTGTGATTTTTAATGAGTAATTGAGGGTGCTGTAAATTCTCAGGAAACGTGTACTGTGATGTAGTCTGGTTCTAAAGCATGAATTGCAATGAATATATTGTGTCTAATTCCTATGTAAAACAGTTATTTTAAATCAGCAGTTCTCTCTTTTCCTCCAAAGCTTTGATTAGGCTGAAAAATTTACCCACTGGATATCAGAAAATGGGGTTGCCAAATCAGGATGGAAAAGGTGAAACCAAATGTTGTTCTGCACCATTTCAGGAACCAGGGCTGAATTAGGGCTCAGCCATGGCTTCTGAAATGGTGCTGAACATGCTGTGACTCTGCACTTGCCGTAAACCCATTTTCCTAGTGTGGAAAAGACTTAAGCCTCTGGGCTGTTGCATGCAGACACTTCCTGAGGTTAAAAATCATTGTGGCTGTGACACAGTGTCTCACAGATGGTTGTTTACTCTGTGTCAGCAGCTCTTGTCAGGCCTGATATACTCACTACACCTAGCACACTATTGTCATCATCTGTATCTAAAAGGTGTCAGGTCAGATATCATTGGAAAACTGATCACTCACTGATCATTAATATTCTTGTATGATTTATGCATGGCGTGAGTACAAAGAGTTATGGATATATGCTAGAATTATGTTCTTAAAATGTGTTTGGCTCACAATGCATAAGCCAGAACTGCCCTAGACAAAGATATGTTTGTTTGTTCGTCTCACCAGCCTGGTCAGCAGGCAGAGACAATAAAGGCACATTTACATAAAAGGTGAACAAAGCCATCAAGCGAACAAGGGGCAGAAGTAATGACTCAGCTATTACCAGCATGAAATCTTCAACAGACCGTATGGCGTCTCTTCCCAGAAGGAGAAAAGGAACTTTATCTGAGGATACATTTCAATGGCTTGCTGTACTATAAAGATAGGGGATCTGAACCTCAAATGATAATTGAATTAACTGACTGTATACAATATTAGTGTGTAAGCAGAGTCAGGATGAGCTCCACCCTGACATCTGGTGGTGAGTCATGGCAAAGCACTCCAGGGGCTGATCCAATTTGCATAGGCACACCCACCCTGCCTGGTACGAGCCATAGTGGCCCAGATGGGCATTTTGGGCTGCTGTAGGATCCTCAGTTTTCTGTATTGGGGCAGGAATTTCTGTTATTGGGGCAGGAAGAATAAACTGTTATACTGCTTATGTAAATCATGGCCAGTGGAACTGTACTTGGCCTTTTGTCATGTTAAAGGGGAACTTGCCATGAACTAAACAACACTCGCCAGCCAAGGGACATGGGTTCCAAAGCCCAATGAATTGAGAGAGGCTGGGGACAGGGGATTGCTTCTTGGCCTTTTGGCTAAGATCAAGCATAATGCCTGGTGGTGTAGGACCCTTGTGAGGGTCTGAGACACCAATTGCAGCATCTCTGCCTCTCTCCACTGTGGAATATCAGAGCTAATGTTGAGTTCCTTGAGAGTCTGGTTTCTGACTGCTGAATTGAAATCACGCTGGGCTAATAGTGCAACTGAGCACTAGGGCTCCCCTAAACTACAAGCTGAAATCACTAAAGTGCTAACAGCCTTCTGAGCTGAAATCACTAAGCTGAAATCACTGAGCACTGTGTTAAGTAGTGGGGGAGCCTGAAGATAAGTGGCTGGTGGAGCAGTTGGCAAGACAGCTGATGGTGTGGTGCTGCTGGCAAAGCAGAGCAGTTCGTGAGGACAGTCGGAGTGGTGCTGCTGGCAGAGCGGAGCAGTTCGTGGTTGCAGGTGGAGCAGCTTGCAGGACGGCTGGTGGAGCGGCGCTGTTGGTGGGACAGAGCGGTTCGTGGGGACAGCGGTAGCGGCTTGCGGGACAGCTGGCGGAGCAGAGCGGCCAGTGAGACGGCTGGCGGAGCAGAGTGAAGCCCCATGGAGGGATGAGGCAATCATCTTCACGCCACGTAAGGTGTCCCTTACCCCCCGCCCCTTCCCATTGCTGCCCAGGCGGGTGGCGTGTAGCACCCTGCAGATGAACTTTTGAACTTTGGGACTGGACTTTTGGGTTCATGGACTTTTGGGGACTTTGGGTGATGTTTGGGTTGCTGGACTCAAGAACCCAAGGGACAGGGCACGGCCCAATTGGCTGGGGTGGGTCTTGCTCACAGTTTGGCTTATAGAGCCTAGTTGCGGTGTTTTCCCAATTTAAGGCTGGTATCGTTTACCTGCTGCTATTAAAGATTTCTGTTACACTGAGGCTCTGTGCTTGCGAGAGGGGAAGTATTGCCTCTTTGAGGCGCCCAGGGGTGTGTATAAGATTTTCCCAGGTTACTGGGTGGGGGCTTGAGCCGGTTTTGCATTGCATTGTTGCGAAGGGAACCCCTATGTACTGAACCTGGCCCTTGCTGCTGTCAACTCATCCTGGCAGAAGGGTTACAAGTGTATTATAAAAGTGTATCAAGTAAGGTCTTTTCTGAAAGTTAATGAAACACTGGTGATTAATATAACTGTGAAATGTATGTATTACCATTATATGAGAAATTATGAATGCTCACTGATATTAAGCTTGAAAGTCTGTGGCCAAACAAAGGGAGAAACAGGTTTTCTCCTAGATGGGAGGGAAGGCAGCTATCTACCTGTCTCCAATGAAATTAAGCAAGGTGTGACCAAAAACAGTGGATGCCCTATTTCCATACGAACTGGCAGGGGGATGGGAAGTCCACAGGAAGGGAAGAACAGCATGAGGTCACGCTGAGTCTGGGGACAAAACAATGAGTCTAGGAAGATATAAGGAGAGAAAAGCGGCCATCTTGCATCCATCACTGGACAGACAGATGGGTCCTTCAGCCAAAGGACCTGAATATAGGTGAAAAACCTGCTTAGGCAAAGGTCTTTCAGCCAGGAAGACCAGGGAAACCAGCACTTTGTACTTCTGTGGAAAGTCCTGACTGAGAGAAAGTCAGCCATGGCCGGGAAGAAAAAAATTGGTAAAAAAAATCTACTTTGAACAAACACTGGAGCTTGTTAAGTTATGTCTGAGCCATTAGAAAGTGTATTTTTATTTTTGATTGTAATCACTTTTGTCTTTATTCCTTGAACTTGAACTCACGTATAAACTTTTTTTGCTTTTATTCTAAATCAACCCAGTGCTGTGTTTGACTTGAAGTGATTATTAACTCCAGTTAAAGCAACATGCTGCTGTGCTTTTGTCTCTTGCAAGGAGCAACGGTCCTTATTACTCCTCTGAATGTTCCAGGAGAGGGATGGACATTTCAAGGCAGAGAGTTTTGGGGAATTTTTGGGACTGGCAGCATGTTGGGGTCACATGGCTAGTAGTAACTAAGGCTGGCATCAGTAACGTAGCCAGCGGGGGAGCAGGGGTAGCGGCCACTCCCCCTGTGAGCAGAAGCAGCGCCTTAAAAAGGAAGTGGAGCTAAAAAAGCAGAGCTAAAAAAAGGCGCCACTTCTTTTTAAGCGCCACTTCTTGCACTCACCCGGAAGCGCTCCAGCTGTTCGGCGGTGCTTCAGAGGTGGGTCCTCACTCGCTCCGGGTCTTCGGCAGCATTTCGGCGGCGGGTACCACCGAAGACCCGGAGCGAGTGAAGGACCCAGCCCCAAAGTGCCGCCGAACAGCTGGAGCACCGCCGGAGGCACCGCCGGGTGAGTACAGGGGGAAGCGCCTTTTTATAGCGCCGCTCCCCCTGTGCTCCGGACCTGGCTACGCTACTGGCTGGCGTAAAGCAGAGTGTAGCTGGAGTGTGACAAGCAGCAGGCGTCTGGAGTCAATTGCTGAACCAGGGCTACTCAATGCACTGACACAGAGCCTGCTTGTATGCTGGCTGGGAGAATTCAGACAGGGAGCTACATCAGTAGAGCATTTTATGGCACCAAGGCAGAGGTCCCCAATCCGTGAAGGACCTTTCAGGGGGACACAGCTGAGCCCTGGCCAAACCCCATGGGGGATGGGGAAGGAGTGCCACTCTGCATAAGCACCGACTTTTGTCGGCGCCGGTGGGTGCTTATGCCCCAGCCCCGCCCCAACTCCACCCCCGGCCCTGCCCCAACTCCACCCCCGGCCCCGCCCCTTCCCCAAATCCCCACCCTCAGCGGGGGGGGAGCTGCGGGGGAAGGCGCAGCGGGGCGGCGCCTCGGGGGAGGGGTATGGCCCTCCCCATATCCCTCCCCCGAGGCGCCGACCCCTCCCCTGAGGCGCCGGCCCACTGCGCTTTTCCCCTGCCACCCCTCGCCCCGCTGCACAGCTGAGAGGCGGGCGAATGGGCTAAAAAAAGCCGCGGCTTTTCGGCGGGAGGCGCCTCCCTCCGATGGGAGCCCCGGAAGGTGAGTTGGGCGTGGGTGGGTGGGGGGCCGGCGGGGAGCTGCCGGTGGGTGCTCTGCACCCACCAATTTTTCCCTGTGGGTGCTCCAGCCCCGGAGCACCCACGGAGTTGGCGCCTATGCCACTCAGCTCCGCTCCTGGCCCTGGCCCCGGCCAGTGGCTCGGCTCTTGGCCATGACTGCAGGCTCCACACCCGGGGCCCTGGCTGCCAGCTGGGATCTCTGGCCAAAGCTCTCCCGTCCTCAGCTGTGACCCCAGCCTCGGACCCCTTAACCCTGTCCACATCCCCCCTCCTGGAGCCACAGCCCCACTCCCGGCTGGGTGGTGAGGCATGGATAGGGGCAAGAGGGGGTGCGAGGTTAAAAGTTTGGGGACCACTGCACTAAGGGTTACTGGAGAAGAATTTTGACAGTGGCATATCAAGCCCTAATGCTAACAAATGTAACTCCACTGATGTCAAGGGAGTTTCAGCCCTTACTCACCACAGCTACATTTGACCCAGTGATGCTAGGGGAACTGACTGTAAAACACTGTCTGAATAAAACTATGTTCTTTTATTGCTGTCTCAGAAAAAGATTTACTCCCACATTGGTGAAGGCAACAGGGAGGTTTCATGTTGTGTTGTTGGATTCCATAAATTGAAACCTTTGGAGCTGGCTGGAATCATGAGCCTCCATCAGTTTCTACTGAAACTAGCAAAACAGACTCTGAATTCTGTACTTGGAGATTATCCTACCACCTAAATCTAGCAAGCTGTTCACATTAAATTGTGTGTTTGTACTGGCCACTATTCAGTTCCATTACTCAAATGGAGCCTATTACAGCACCTTTGTCTAATAAGCAAAATTAATGTGTTGAAAAGGGTAGTTTTTCTTAAATTCCTTATCTTCTGCCAAGGGATTTTGTTAGAAAAAATACAAAAGGATTTTAGAGTTTATCTGAAAGAGAGAGAAGCTCTGGGGATCCAATTTAATGCTTTTAGTTTGTCTCCCCAGTCTAGTATGTGGAAGGAGTTCTGCTTTGGCTATGGGGATTTTTAGTGTTCTAAATCTGAGAGCATGCATTGGATAAAGGCAGAATAATCCTTTTCTGCAAATATGGCTAATGAGATAATCATAGTACATCAGTAAGCTGTCCTCTTGAAATAGCCGTTGCTTTTGGCATTTGACTGTAAGTTTGCTTTTTAATAAAACCAACAAACAAAGCAATAAAGCTTTAGAGTAAGATTTTTCTCTGATATGCAGCCACATAGATGGTAATCCCATTTTGATAGCTGGCCAGGTAGCTCTCTTCTTCTTCACATGGCTACTCTTAGGCTGGTAAATACTTTTACTGATATATAAATAAAAGCTGCAGCCGCATCTTTTCAGCGGCTTTAGGATGAGCTCAAACTTTCAAGGCAAGAGCTCTTTGTTGCAAGCACTGTCTTTCTTATTGTTAGAATATAGATATTCAGGCATGCCTGTAAAGGCCTATGCTTTAAGAATTTAAGTGTATTTTTATCACTCAGCTAGTTACAGGGGTATAAAAACAAAGAATCAAAATCACAGTCCACCTAATATGGGCCTTCTCTCACTCGGATAGTCTGAGGCCTTGTTCTTAGGCTAAGGCCTTTGGCTAAGCAGCAGGGGCAGCCATAAGATGGGAAGCGTATGGTCACATCCTCACATTCCAAACCAGTCACATTGAAATAAGGTGGTATTGGGCTGTTAGGAATACAATCCTGTCCTGATAGTGCCCATCACCACCAGATAAAGAAACAGATCTTAAGATGGTTAAAGAAAACTTAGTCTGATAGCATCTTGTCTGGCAAGAAATCACTTATCAATGGTTCTGGTTGTGAAACCCTCATTTCTGTATGTTTTATCTTTATGGCCCCCACTTTTCTATTGTTAATTTGTCTGGTTCTCTAATTGCTTCTGTCTGCTGTATAATCAGTTTCGCTAGGTGTAAGTGAATTAGGGTAGTGGGATATAATTGGTTAGAGAATTATGTTACAGTATGTTAGGATTGGTTAGTAAAATTTCAGTAAAATGATTGGTTAAGGTATAGCTGAGAATATTACTATATAAACTGGGGTCAAACAGGAAGTGGAAGGGAAATTGGAATCATGTTTGCTAAGTGTGGGGGAACAGGAAAAGGGAATGGGGAACATGGACACAGGCAAGGCTCTTCGGCATCACAGCCGGGATGGGGGAGATGAGGTAAATGCTCTGCGGCATCAGAGCTGGGAACGGAGCACTGGGGAACAGACTCTATCGGCGCATAGAGATAAGCCCAACTGGTGTGAAGGGCTTCGAAATATGCTTCTTTGGAAACTAACCCCAATAAACATCGCATTGTCTGCGCTTCGGACTTCTGGTCTTTTGCTGCTTGCTATCTGCATGACAAGAATCAGGGAAGCCAGAAGGAAGGTAGCCAGTCGTGACGGCCGGTGCTTGGGGAAGAACAAACACCAGAGGAGGTGCCCAGTAAGCGGCTTTTACTTTGGGAAGGAAGTTGTTCGGTGCAGGCTCTTGGGGCAAGGAGAGTTAGGGCTGCATGCATGCCTAGATGCGGAATAGGGCATTGATGTGCTCTCTCACATTGCGGTAATCAGCCTCAGTGATCTCTTCAAAGGTCTCATGCAGAAGCTGGGTAATCCACTTGCGCAGGTTCCTTGGCAGAGCTACTGTGCTCCTTGTCCCAGTAAGGCTAACATGTCCGTGCCACTGTGCTGTGCCGTGACGGGGTGGGGGACCATTGCTGCATACAGGCAAGCTGCATATGGGCCAGGGCAGAAGCCGCATTGTAGTAGAAGACCCTCCCTTGCTTCCCAGGTCACCCTCAGCAGCGAGATATCTTCCAGGACGAACTCATCCTTTGGAAAATGTGGGGAATCCTGGGGAAAACATTCAGTATAGGGGCCCCCTGCAGCTGTTGGCTCTCCCCAAGGCACAGAACCCCAGAGGACAGTACAGCTGTGAAACAATCAGTCCCCTTTGCCCCTGTGCTTACTCACCATTTTGGAGCCCCTGTGGGTTAGTTGCACTCACTTTGGGACGGGCAATTTCTGCTATTGTGTACACTGTGCTTGCCTTTAAGTACAGGTGAATCATTGCTTTGTCTGGTGTGAACAAAAATGCTGCCTCTGTTAAGTGTTGCATTTTGGCTTTACAAATGCAACCTTGAGATCCCAGCCATCCTTTTTATCATTGGCTGAAAGACTCCAAAGAAACAGGAAGCATCCGCGAAGAAGCAAAGAGGACATGCTGCATGAAGTCATGCAGCAGTCCCTTAATGAAAATCAAAAAGTGCAAGAGTGGCAGGAGAGTGAAAGGAGGATTCGCCAGCAGAATGAGGATTGCCAGCACCAAAGCACGGAGCAGCATGGAGCGCCAAACGGGCTCGATACAGGTGCTTGTAGCAATGCAGGTGGAGAACTTCCAAGCCCGCCCCACCACCCTTGTCCCAAAACTCTTTCCCTTGTGCCCCCATGTCACCGCCAACCCACATTCCCAACATCTGGGTTCTTATCACCACCAGCTGCCTCCAACAACTGTAGCTTCACCACCCAGCCCTACAAACTACGACCCTTATCCACTGAACTCAACCCCCATCACCATGCATTTTAGCCAGCCTGAAGTGCAGCACTCATTGCACGGCACTCCAGACAGGAAGGCTGAGTATGATAACAGGACATATGCAAATCTGTGATTGTCCCGTTCCCACCCCACTGCCTTCCCTCATCCCACACAGCACAGATGTGTCATGCCCTTTCTGTTTCCCAAGCAGTTGTGTTTCTTTTCAATAAATGAATTTTTTGCCTTTGAAAACATTCTTTATTATTGCATTAAGTAAAAGATACCGTAGCCCAGGAAAGCAACAGGCACTGCAAGTCAGTGCATCATACATAGCAAATACAGATTCCTACTAACATTGGAACCACTGCACTTCACTCCCATGCAGGACACCAAACATTAGTGGTGGCTTTCGGCCTCAAATTTCTCCCTCAAGGCATCCCTAATCCTTGTAGCCCCACGCTGGGCCTCTCTAATAGCCCTGGCTGTTCAAATTTAGCCTCCAGGTGTTGAACCTCGGAGGTCCATGACTGAGTGAATCTTTCACCCTTCCCTTTACAAATGTTATGGAGGGTACAGCACGCGGATATAACCTTGGGGATGTTGTCATTGGCCAGGTCCAGCTTCCCAAGCAGACAGTGCCAGTGGCCCTTTAAACAGCCAAAAGCACACTCCACAGTCATTCTGCACCAACTCAGCCTGTTGTTGAACCGCTCCTTGCTGCTATCAAGGCTCCCTGTGCAGGGTTTCATGAGCCATGGCATTAAAGGGTAAGCGCGGTCTCCAAGGATCACAATGGGCATTTTGACTTCCGCTACTGTGATCTTCTGGTCTGGGAAGAAAGTCCCAGCTTGCAGCTTCCTGAACAGGCCTGTGTTCCAAAAGATGCGTGCATCATGCGCCTTTCCAGACCAGCCTGCGTAAATGTTAATGAAACACCCACGGTGATCCACAACATCCCTTCCACTTTATGTACTCAGCGGCTAGGTGGGCTGGTGCCAGAATTGGAATATGTGTCCCATCTATCGCCCCTCCGCAGTTAGGGAAACCCATTTGTGCAAAGCCAGTCACAATGTCATGCACATTACCCAGAGTCACGGTTCTTCTGAGCAGGATGCGATTAATGGCCCTGCAAACTTGCATCAACACGATTCCAATGGTCGACTTGCAATAACCATCCGCTTCTCCACTGTCAGAGCAGCTCTCAACCTCATGTCCTTGCGCTGCAAGGTGGGGGCGAGCTCAGCACACAGTCCCATAAAAGTGGCTTGTCTCATCCGAAAGTTCTGCAGCCACTGCTCACCATCCCAGACTTGCATGACGATGTGATTCCACCACTCAGTGCTTCCCGAGCCCGAAAGCAACATTCCACTGTGGTGAGCATGTCCGTGAATGCCACAAGCAATCTCATGTTGTATGCATTATGCGAGTCGACATCATTGTCGGACTCCTCACTGTCAGTTTGTAGCTTAAGGAGCAACTCGACTGCAATTCGTGACGTGCTGGCGAGACCCATCAGCATATTCCTCAGCAGTTCGGGATCCATTCCTGCAGACCGAAAGGGAAGACAGAGCGCGCAGTACAAAAAACATTGAAAGATGGCGCCAAACGTGGACGGAAGCACAGGGATTGCTGGGATGCGAAGCGATGCATCATGGGGCATTGGGACAGGACCCAGAATGCCCCGCATCCCCCTACCCCTTCCTACAAGCCACAGCACCAGAATGGGAAGAGGTGCTCTGTGGGATAGCTGCCCACAATGCACCGCTCCCAATGCCGCTGCAAGTGCCGCAAATGTGGCTACGCCAGTGCGCTTGCAGCTGACAGTGTGAACACACTGCAGTGCTTTCCCTGCTGTGGTCTCCGAGGGTTTAACTCACAGCGCTCTACATCCGCAAGTGTAGCCATGCCCACAGAGGCTTTCTGGCTTGCTTTTGGATCCAAAGATATTAGCAGCTCAGAGATTCTGTCTTTAAAAGCGACAAAGGTCCTGTGGCACCTTATAGACTAACAGAGGTATTGCATCCGAAGAAGTGGGTATTCACCCACGAAAGCTTATGCTCCAATACGTCTGTTAGTCTATAAGGTGCCACAGGACCCTTTGTCGCTTCTACAGATCCAGACTAACACGACTACCCCTCGATACTCTGTCTTTAAAGGAACACAATTAACTTCCACCAGAGTTCTGATTACTTTTCACTTTTAACTCCTGCTTCTAAAACACACAGCCACCTGAAAAAGAAAACACAACCTATTGTGGCTCCTTTGGAACCCAGTAGGATTTTAAATAAGTAGCATGTTTTGTTTGCATTTCTTTTACCCCTTCTACATATACACGGCACATATTCTGGGGAAATGCACACCCCCTCCACAGTTCAACTCTACAACATTATATTAGACACATCAACTTTCTCAAAAGGTGTAACTGCTTCCCCCGTGCCCACCGAGTTCTCATCCCACCAAAGCGACAGTCTGGATTACCCAAGAGCCACCCCAAGGCTCAGTGTTCCCATCATTGCTCCCCTTTTCCTTCTCTTTTTTCCTGTGCACACACACAAAAAAGATCCAGAATGTCTCCCACATCCCCTGGCCCCAGCCACCTCCCACCACAGCCACGACTTTGCTCTTTATTTAAAAACATATTAAACTTTATAAAGCATTGAGGTACCTTAAGGGTTAAATGCTAAATACCAAAGCCACACAACACTAGTTCCCTGTGTCTGGCAAAAAGTGTCTGTCAGTTTTGCAACTTTGAATGAAAGATTCAAATGGATTTAGTGCCATTGTTTAAAAACCAAACCAAACCAATTCATCCTGAACCTACAAACAGGATTTTACAAACCATGAGCGTTGTTTTAAGTCCTTAAAACCTCACATAATTACACAAAAAGATTCACACACAAAAATTCTCTTTTGCCCAACACCCCTTGCACTGCTGTTACTATATTTTACACAGCCAGATTACACTCCCATCTTGTACAATCAGAGACAGTCAAGTTAAGCTCCAATAGAAACCCCTTACATTCCTTTAGTGATTTTGATTAACTCGTCCAATAGTCAAATAATATAGATCAGAGTATCTGGCTGCTTGCTGCCTGCAGCAGTCCTTTACAGACCATTTCAGTGGGGAAAGGGCCCATTTCCCCTCAGGATAGCTATAAAAGCTCTTAGGGACAAAAACATAGTGGTAGTAGCCACCTCACACCCTTGTATAATTTGTTTAACTACCAGGGTTCCACCCAATATGACTGTACCGAGTTGCACAAATAATTACATTTATATACCTGTGTTTTATCATCAAACCAAAAACTTCCTTCTTATAACACTACAACTGTTACTCTTTAACAGCTTCACAACCATTACCTTTTAACATTTCCACAACTCCCAACCAAATTAAGCAAACTCTGAGGAGGAAGGAGAAGAGAAAGAAAGAAAGAAAGAAAGAAAGAAAGAAAGAAAAGGATATAGTGACCTTGGGGCGAAAGACTTTGTATCCATAGTCTCCCACTTCCCTCCTTTCTATGTGTATGTCTATTTCTCATCATGCCCTTTAGTCTTAGATGGAAACACCTTGTTTGTCACCTTTTCAAACCAGTCTCTACCCTCCCCTCTAGCAAGGCAATAAATCCAATTTTACATTGCCATTGTAACACGTATTTTATTTGCCTTTTAACAAAAAACAGATATTAAAATGCAGTGATGTTTAAAACATGAGTGGGATGCAGTGTATCTATCAGAACATCTTCACTTATGGGTTACAACCTAACGTCTGTTTAAAGAAATGCAATTAGTTTCTGGAGGTCTAAAGTCAAATACATCGTCTGAGAAAGTAGCTTTAAAGCAAGCCACAAAGCTCTGTACTTGGTAATTTAAATGACTGACCATTCAGTTTATGAGCATTCCCAGCAATAAAATTCAGCCTGAACTTAATAATAGTACATTTTATGTGACAACGATGACAATTACAATCTATAGTTACTGCAGTCATCTTTTAGTCTAAGGAAAGATGACAGTATTAATTATACACACTTGCCATTTGTCAGACTTAACTTGGCAGGCGATTGCGCTCAGAACCATCTCCAGCTTGACTTTTACATTTTCCATTTTCTAATCTGCTGGAACGAAGATAATTAGAATAGAGAAAAATTAGTGGCTTTCTTTTTTCACTTGTTTAAGGATGTATCTCACTACTATGATATGGTGGTACAGGTACAAAACAGAACTCAAGCCATAATAAGGGTATGCCACTCTGGTTAACCTGTCGGCATTTACATTACGCAAACCCTGTTAAAAAGGCATTGTATAATTTATTCATTTTAATTTACATGGGGGTGAAATTTGACAGATATTCTCTCAGTCCACATACAATTGCCATGTATTTTATACATTTTACTATTTTTGGTCAATATGGGACCCTGTTTTCCATGCTTGTTGAATCATAGAATCATTGAAGATTAGGGTTGGAATCGACCTCAGGAGGTCATCTAGTCCACCCCTCTGCTAAAAGCAGGACCAACACCAACTAAATCATCTCAGCCAGGGCTTTGTCAAACCAGGCCTTAAAAACCTCTAAGGATAGAGATTCCACCACCTTCCTAGTGAAATAGTGTTTCCTAATATCCAACCTAAACCTCCCTCACTGCAACTTGAGACCATCGCTCCTTGTTCTATCATCTGCCACCACTGAGAACAGCCAAGCTCCATCCTCTTTGGAACCCCCCTTCAGATAACTGAAGGCTGCTATCAAATCCCCCCTCACTCTTCTCTTCTGAAAACTAAACAAGACCAGTTCCCTCAGCCTCTCCTCATAAGTCATTCCGTATGTGCTGTGAAAATTAAAATGTATTTACGTTCATAAAAATGTGAGGCTTACCCTAGACAGAAATAAAATGTTTTTAAATAAGTTTTTAAATAAGTTAATTATATTTTATTTCTCTTCATTTTTCCGCTATTTTGGTTTAGAAACTTAAAAAGAACATATCTCCAAATCTCTAGGTTTCTTTGCCATCAACTAGAAATAAAATCTTATGTCTCTATTCAAGAAAGCATCTCTACATAGGAAAGCAGCTAAGCACGGCTAATCAGAAGCTTAAGACCCAACGAAGTCAAATAGATCAAGATCAAATTCCTAAGTAGAGATGGACTTAAATATATGCGTTAGTGCTTTCCTGAATTGGAGTCTAAATCAGTGAAATCATTCCAAAATGCCAGTTTCCCTCAATAGCTAAACACCAGTGAACAAAAAGAAAAAATGAGACCTCTCTCTCCCAGGCACCTCAACCCTTTCCAAATGCCTGTTCAAAAGGAGGGGTTTTGAACTGTGCCCAGAAGATCAACAAATTCAAGCTATTTTGTACCAGCGGGATGGAGTCTGGGGGAGGGAGAAACAGAAAAGGGATGGAGCAAATTCCAAAGTCAAGAGGCCTTCACAAAAATGGCTGCTCTCTGTCTCTGATATACCAATAGAGATCCAACTCAGGTGTCTTCACTGATCACAGCTGCAGCAATTTGGCAGAGGGAGATAACTTGGTCTCTCAGTTAAGCAAGTTCTTGGCTTTTTAGTGCTTTAAAACCCTTAGCCTCCAGGAGACCAGTACAGATCATGGAGCACTGGTGTCATCAGGGCCGGCGCGCCCACTAGGTGACCCTAGGCGGTTGCCTAGGGCGCCAAGATTTGGGGGGCGGCGAGCAGCTGCCTCCCGGCTCCCCGCTCAGCCGCTGAGTGTGGCTCCGAGGGGCAGCTGCGGTGAGCCGCCCCGCTGCCCCTTGGCTCAGCACCTGAGCTGGGAGCCGCGGGGCAGCCGCCGTGAGCCGCCCCGCTTCTTCCCCGCCGCTCAGCGCCTGAGCGGGGTGCCGGGGGGCAGCCGCAGCAAGCCGCCCCCCTGCCCCGGGCTCCCCGCTCAGCTCCCGCGGCCCTAGGCGAAACTTCCTTGCACCAGCCCTGCGCCCCCCCCCCCCCCCGCCCCGCAATGCCATCCCCCCGCCGCCCCGGGCTCCCCGCTCAGCTCCCGCGGCCCATGGGTGGTGGCGGGGGGCTGAGCGCTTGCGGGCGGGGGAGCTGGCTGGGGGGTGGCATTGTGGGGGGAGAGGGTGAGCTCCCGCGGGTGGGGGAGCTGGCTGGGGAGGGCGGCATTGTGGTGGGGGGAGGGGGCGCAGGGCTGGTGCAAGGAAGTTTCGCCTAGGGCGCGAAACTTCCTTGCACCGGCCCTGGGTGTCATGTGTTCATGGTGCAATTCTACTTACATATGCTGACTGCTGCATTCTACCTCACCACACTAATCCTAACCTCAAGACCAGAGTTGTGGGTACCTGCCCTTCAGCTCCTCTGCTGCACTGGCATTGAGAACATTGGGAATTGTCACACCCTCATATAGTCAGAAAACACTAACCACTTTGTTGTCCCTGATTAGGTGACCAGCAGCCGCTCTGCCTGTTTGCTACAGATGGCCCTTCTTCCACTACAGTGCAGAAGAGCCTGGCCCTGAGCTATTAGAGGTGCTTTGTTTCAAATAAGATTTTAACCTAAAGTCCTATCTTCCCATCTGTAACAGCTCTCAATAAACAGTGCTACGGTATCTGCAGTAACTGCCCATGACACCACAGTGTACAGTAGTGATGCTGCTGTGGTTCAAGTCATTACTGCGTAGTACTGGAGTATTTTTAAGAGGGCTATTCATGTAGGGAGAAACTCAGTGCTGCGCAGAGGACCAATAGAAACCCTGCACACCACCCAAGTCAGCTCTCAAAATATAGCTTGACGCCAATGTAAGTGGTGCATTGATCTTTTGCTGACCTTCTGCACAGAGGTGGATTTCACCCATAATGAAGAGAGGCTCTCAGCTAGGCTAAAACTTCACATTACTGTGATAGGTTTAAAAATCCAATTGATTTTGGGAACTGAAACGTGAATTCCAAGCTAAGAGGCATAAACTGAGGTGGAAGTCCCTTGAAATTAAAATTCTCTATGCTGCACTGAGCTCCCCTTCTCATGACCTCTTCTTATTTATAATCTAAAACAAACACCCATTTTATTTTCTACACAGGGGGAGTAATTTGCAAGAATTAAAAGCTTAACTGAAGGGCTGCTTTTCGGCTGTATTCAGTAGGATCATACTCAGTGGTTGCTGGAAGATAGGGGCTTTCTAGGGCTGCAGACGTTACTCCAGTCTGCAGCCTGGAGGGATAAAGGACAGTTCTTCTCTCATTGCTCCCCGGAAGTTTCCAGAACCTGGCCTAGTTGATTTGGTTGGGTGCTAGGTAGAGGATTTGCACCCTGTACATTAGATTTTAAAATCCAAATGTTTGTGTATTTCAAGGTCATATATGTCTTTGCCTTGAAAAGTAAATGACAACACAATTATAGGCAGAAGACTTATTTATTCAACTCCCAAGCTCATGTGGAATAGGAGTTTTGTCACATTAAATAGCAACAAAGTTTGGCCACCACTTTTCTGGACTAAATTCTGTTAAATTTTTGACAAAAAGTGTAGCGGAAAACCTGAGCTGTGTAGATTTAGGTCCTAATTTTTATCTGGTTCTCTTCTCTGATTCCATTATTGCAGTTTCACAATTCCAGGTGAAATTATTTTAAAAAGTCTAATCCAGTTTTAGAGATAGTAAAAGTGTCAGAGAGATTCCCTAGACTGAAAACAGAGAATACAGCCTGAACAGGTAAAATGTCTTGAAATGAAATGATTGTTTTAAGTGCGCGCACAGTTTTTAAGTTATTGTTTTTAAATGTGTGCACTGCCTGGCACTGATAATCGTAGCTGAGATTTTTGGTCTGTGTTTAGTTACAGACACAGGACTGCCCAGACCACATCGGAGGACATTTTTGAAAATTTTGGTGTTAGTACTGAGCGTCTGTTGCATGCTGATGGTAAGGATATGGACCCCAGAGTTAACAAGCTGTTCCAGAGGTACAGTTCACTGGTAATAAAGTAAAAGATTTAAGAGTGAAAAGGCATGGACAAGTCCAGCACTTGAAGTAGAACAATTTAAGAGCAGTTAACTCAATAACCTCACATACCCTTTATTTACAAGATTATAGGGCTGGGGACATTTGACCACTCTAGTAATCTGACTGGCAGGCTGGATATTTCTTAAGTGCTTTATAGTGGTTGTGGCATACAAGCTAAATCATGCACATCAAAAAAAAATCCAATTCCTTCATATCCCTGTTGCTGAAGTCTATAGTTTTTCCTTGAAGGATCCCTCACTCTTTCAGTCCAGAGTCTGTACCAGCTTCTGACAGCATAGATCCAAACCAACCCCACCCCATCCCTGGCCTGGAAACTTCATCATAGGAGAGATTAGGGCAACAAAGTTATTGCAACCTGCCTTCTGCTAGGAGCCAAAGAGGACAGCTACCAGCAAGAAGGTGCTGGGGAGAGATCCCAGGGCCTGCTGGGAACTTCTTGTTAAAATACTGCTACCAAACTGATTGGAGGTTTGGGTTGATTTTCCTGCTTTGGATGTATTTACACGTCTCCAGATACTGCAGTAAAAAGGAAAAAAAAGCCATTTATATGTGTTTTGTAGCATTGTTAAAATAGTAAAAAAGGACTTAGCCTAGATCTTTATTTCAGTTTTTAATCATTTCTATTTATACAGAAATGATCTAATCCTCTGGTTCATTAATAACCCAATTTTTTTCCAAACATTTAAAACATGGGGGCCTAAACTTAGTCCTTACATCTATATTTAGGCACTTTTCAGAAGTGTTGATGATCACCCAGAAATCCCATTGAAATCAATGGTGCCCCAATTCAGCAAAGCACGGGAGCACATGACTAACTGTAAGCATGTGCATAAGTCCCATTGGTTTCAGTGGGCCTTGAACACATATTTAAGTGCTTTTTCTGAATCAGGAGCTGAGCGCTATAGTTGCTCAGAACTAAAGATGAACAATTAATGCATATTCTGGTGTACAGGCCAAACCCAAAAAAAATTTTTAATTGCTTAGATTTGAACCAAAACAATTTTTTCCAAAATGTTGTTGCATTGGAATCTAATAAATAAATAAACTAAAAATTGGCCAAATTTGACATCAAAACTGTTTAAAATTAAAAAGTTGAAACAAAAGAGCAAGAAACTTGACATATAAGATATTTAATTTTCTCTCAACTTTTACATCTGTAGCCTTTTACAGTGTTGGCTGACAAGTCATAAAAAATAGCATAATTAGGCAAAGTTGTTGTTTTCTCCATACACCCAGTGCTGAAAACTTATTAAAACAAATTTTCTTCTGCTAGAAAACTGTCTTGGGGTAAAAGCCTTCTGAAGATTCTAAGGAACTCTTCATGAATCTAGCTTATTTGTAGCCTGTGGAAATAAATTATTGGGGAGTTTTTATTAGCAGCACCGCATTTGTGTACTTGAAGATTCCATTTTGTAGTCTTCCTGTAATGTGTCCTAGTTTTTAAAAAGTGCTGATCAGAAATATTGTAACCTCACAAACTGAGGGAAGCATGCTGAAGTCATTTGACAGGTTGCATACGTGTGTGTCATTCAGCATGTCACTTAGAAGAGCTGGATTTAAAACACACATGGAAAGGTATAATTTGATTGTTAGCTGCACCGTGTCACATAAAACAAATCACATTCAGAGGCTTTAGACTTTCTCGTCATAAAATAACAACCAACTTGTGTTTCAGTCTTATGAGTGAGCCTGGCATCCTACAGGCAAGGGACTGATGGCACTAGCTTGGACCAGGCATTGGAGAAACAAGACCTGTACACGTTTCCCCACTCATCTATCAAATTTGATTCCCCATACCCTTTTCTTGTTCTAATCCAGAATCTCTCTGAGCAAACCCCTTAATATCTTGAGCACTGAAACCAGACTTCGAAGCCTTCAGGTGCTACAGCTCTGTCCACAGCTACACTGACTGCAGCCAGCTTCTCCGTTACACCCTTTCTCATCATGATTTAGTCTCCTATCCAAAATTATTTTAAGTCTCTGGATTTTATATTTTTGTTTCTTTCTAATTTCATGTTGTTCCGTGAAGTCTAGCGGCTACACAAACAAAAACTCATGTTTCAATGTTATGAGTTTCAAAGGTGTTTGGACCTTATGCAAAACCCACTGATAGCTAGCAATCAGTAATAGTATAGGCCCAGTTTCACTGAATTCCATTTCATTGAAGACACAGCCTTAAGCATGAGCATAACTGAACTGGAACAACTAACATGCTTTAAGCCAGAGGTTTTCAATCTGTGGTCTGTGGACCTCGGGCTCTGCAGACTATGTCTAAGGGGTCTGCGAAAGGTGACCATGAAAATAAAGTTTCAGATTCCAGAAAAGACATTGTTTTTCTAATCAATCAGAAGTATGCAAATACCTCCGCCTACAGGTCAAAACCCAGAAGTGTTGTCATTACCTTAGAAGCCAACAGTTTAACGCCCTTTCTCACGGGTGTGACAAATGCTGTGCCAAGCACGTGCAACATTTATAGTTGTATTCGGTTCAGTCAGTTTTTGACTGAACAGAATTCAACTATATATACAGACAATAGATTGCCAAAGGCATCTGCACCTCCATTCAAAATTTCCAAAGGGTTCTGCAAATGAAAAACTTAAAAACCACTTCTTTAAGCATCTTGCTGACTTGGGGCCTAATGGAAACCTGTTCCTTTGAATGCCTTTGGGTAGAATAAAGGAATCAGATTTCCATAGAAAACAAAAGGACTTCCTGGAGAAAGAGACACATTCTGTCCTTACTAGCCTGCACTATCAAGGGAATGCAGCAAAACCAAAGAGAAAGACTGTTGATAAGTTGTGGAGGAACTCAAGGATCCGTGGCACTCAAGGTTTTTATATGACAGCATCGTGCTTTGTCACATAAGGCTCTTGCTTGTCTACTGATGTCTTAGAGTAACATTGCTAAAGATAAGTCATTTGTGTTCCGCTATCTTTTATTACTGAACACCCCAGATGTATAAGGGCAGAGTAAGATGTACAAATAATTACTCCTACCTCAGATGAGCATGTCCACTGGCTCAATGAGAAAACAGCCTGTTTTCAGCTCACTTTAAGCTACTTATCACAGGAATCTTGGTTTGAGACTCAGGTGTAGTAATGTGCTGGACATGTGAGCACAGTCCCACTGTTACACACGCATATATCTGGGGTAACGTCACTAAAGTCGGGGTAGTTATTCTGGATTTATACCTTTGTAACAGAGAGCAGACATGGCCCGTTGTCTGGGGAACCTCAGTAATGGACTGAAACAGCTGGCCATCAGCTGGCAAAAACAAGCAGTTTTGTAAATGTCTTAGCTCCTATATCAGCCAGTATCCTCAACAAACTACCCCAGTTACAGCTCCCTGTGCTGTTTTTAAAATAATTGGGGAGGTCTTGTGACCAATGGGAGATCTTATGGAAATAAGTTTCATTTTTTCAATCCCTTCCAGTATTTCTTGGAAGTATTTCTTTTAGGCAGAGCTCTCTAACTGGAAAAAATATGATAAAACCATTGGCTTTGGGAATTCAATTGCCTTCATGGAGGATTGAACACACTGTATGAGGCTGATTAAAATATAGAAATGCAGGGAAAAAGCTGCACTGTGTCTAAAAAACCATGTAGCTTTGGAAGTCTTTGGGGTTTTTTTAATCTTAGAATGCTTTTGATGGATCAAATTTTGAAAGTTTGATAGCAGTTAGATCAATTTAGTTTTTCTCTCTAGCTAATAGTCCTATGGGGCACTCACTAAAAGTATATGTGCAACTTGTTATTCTTGAATGTGCATGTTGTGAATGAAAGCCGGGGAATTGCAGCTTTTAAAGTACTGAGTAATATGGATATATATTTCATCTTTGTTGGTAGATGACAAAAACTGACAGATTTCTCTGGCTCCTCTAATTTGAATGCAGTTTGCAAGAGTCAGGTCATCCAAGGCACAGGAAGTGCTAGCCCATTGAGGGCCCAAAGCAGGAATATTTGGGGGGGGGGGGGCCACACAACACATAATAAAAAGCAAATAGGGGGCACCCTTGAGCTGCTCAGGGACTTAAACAATTGCTTAGTCTGTTTATGCTTAGCACTGGCTCTGCTACATGGTTCATATTTGGGGATGATTTGGACTATCAGAGATAGGGGTGTGAGTGGGAGGAACTCCATTTTTTGGTCAAGAAAGGTTTTTGACTCGCCTACTGTATGTGTATAAGAACTTTATGCTGTTATTTTGAGATTAACAATACAGTTTGTTAAATATTTTGCTTCCACTTGAAGTTGAACCTTAGATCTATAAAAAGTAGCTCATAGCTTAGACAACAGCAAAATACGTATGTTAGCAACAGATATTAACCTGTAGTTCTCCAAGAACTTTCAGCATGTTTAATTAAAGAATTGCTTTACTTGGACTGTGGGATCATCCTGCACTGCTCACAGTGTGGGTTACAAACAAAATGAAGGTAGATTGTAGAGCATAGGTTTCAGTTCCAGTGTCTCAAGTTGAAGTCCCATGTTGATTAGCACTGTAACTATGTTCCTGCACCTGTAACCCCTTAGTCTATTCTTTAAAAAATAAATAAAAGGACAAAATCAAATGTTGGAGGGGAAAAGACTTTTCTTTAACTCAATTATATATAAACAATTTCCCAGGCAAAATCTATGTGAAGAATTTTGGAGATTTGTGTTTAAAAAAAACAGTTACCAGATACCTTGCTTATGTTTTTATTAGATCATGTAGCTGTGATTTTCTTTTTCCAGGCAGAGTGGGGATATAGAGTGGATAGAAATGTGTTCTATCTGATGTAATAATTCTTCCTGGCTGATTTTGAAAGTATTATTTATTCTGGGCAAAAACGTTCAAAGTCCCAATGGACTTGGTTGCTAATGAAAATTTTACCCTGCATCTCTACTTTCATGTTTCCTGAAGTACCACGATGAAATGTGTTTTGGAAGGTATGTTCAAATTGACAATGGGACCCAATATTCCATAATTAAAAATCTACAATATTCTATAGTAGTGTTTCAAAACACAGCAATTTATCATAATATTAGTGTTGTGTCTGATTAACTACTGTAGCTTTTTTTTAATGAAAGTATCTCAAATGGTCTGTATTATTTTTATTATAGAGGGTGTTGAAGGTTATGTTTTTAAAGACTGCATCTTAACAAATTCCAACTAGCAGAGTTTCATAGAAATGAAGTGACTATTATCGCTTTACAGAATTACAGCTGTGTAGATAATATCTAAGGAAGAATTTTCCTCCTTCACTGGACAGAGGACAGCCCTTCAAATATATAGTGGATTGTTAAGCAGCAGCCTTGCACTGTAAGTAACTGTGCAGTTTGGTTTTTTTTATTACCAACTTCAAGGAATAAAAAGCTTACAGGACTCAATAGCCTGGCACACCACTGGCAAGACAGAAATAATAAATAATAACTCTGTATTTTATCTGCAGTATTCACCATTTAAAAGTTCGCATTTCCCAAGTTGTTACAAAGTATGTCTCCTAAACGCAGGGGGAGAATGGGGTCTCTTAGCTACTATGTTTATCTGATGGTAAAGGCTGACTTTTTATTGTGACCAATAAAATTGTCTCCAAGGTTACTCCTGCCTCTCTCCCCTAACCTTGTAAACACATCAAAGCACTACAGATGCTATTTATAACATACCAGTGTGTGTATATATAGATATATATTTCCTCTTATTTTCCCAAGGCTATTAACAGATTTGGCCTGGATCCAACTCCCATTGATGCCAGCAGAGAATTTCTTATTGCCTTCAATTGGATTGGGCCACATAATCTGAAAGTATGTTTGAAGCACACCAGGTCTTAGAAGCAACTGCAGGAGGACAGGAAGCGGCAGCTGGCAGAGATCCAAGGCAGAGCTTCCACCTCTCTCCCAATCTGTTTCCTTAGGACTCGAAGCAAAGCTGGCAGAGAGGTGATAGGCAGCACCTCCACCTCCCCAGTCCCTCAGGGACAACCCAGCAGTCAGCAGAGGGACTAATGGACCAGGAGAAAGGAATTTGAGGGTCTGGGAGGAGGGAGGTCTAATGAATGGTTGCGGGAAGTGGGACTGGTTGAGGTATGTAGCACCTTATCTACATTGCATAATTGAGGCAAAATGAATGCATTCATTCTGGCTTTTTTCTCTTCCAGTGTTGGCATGTCTGCCCTGGGCACTCTTTTATAGCGCTCACCGTCTACCACCATAGCTCTGCTGGCATACAGTGGGGGAGGATCTCAGTCCTTACCCACACTCTTCCTCTTTAGGAAAAAAGCTAGAACTTCCAACACTATCTATATCACCCTAAGGACTTGTCTACATGTAGAGTGGTACGGGTCAGTATAACCGAATCACTCAGGGGTGTTATGCCAATGTAAGTTTGTAGTGTAGACCTGGCCTAACTCTTCCCAATCACATGATGGAAGCTGATTTACATGCTATGAAGCTGCTCCTATGGGGAGGGGAAGATGCTTCCTTTTGTCCAGTCTCACCTCTAGCTCACTTGCACTAGCAGGATATGGACCATAATTTATTCCTATGTTTTATTATTCTCAGAGTCACAGTTCACTCTCATAATTATCACAAAGCAAAATCTCTTTACTGGACTTGTATGTGGCATTTGCCTTATTACTGTTCTTGGCAGTAACGGAAAACTATTTCAATTTAACCAGCGTCAGATACTAAAAGTGCTATCTGACTATAGGGCTGGCATAAGATTAATATTTATTGAATTTCCTGGAAAAATAATTACCACATAGGATTTAGCATTCATTCATAGCAAAAATAAAACAGCTGTTTCTCAAAATTGCTTCTCTTTTATTGATTTAATTAAACTTGTGGACATTCCTGTTCAGAGAATGAGCAAATTAAAATACTTGTGACAACAATATTATAGGTCAAAACCAAAACTTTAATTCATAGCTAGGGAAAATTGCTTTTCCAGTGACATAGCCGGACTTTCAATTCCTAATGGTTTAGAAGGATTTCATATCGGACCGTTCATTTATACTTTGAAAATGGCCAAATTACAAGGTGCATGGAACGTCAACTTTCGCACTTTGAGTAATCATATTGTATTCTATTAAAGATATCCAATTTTTTCTCTCCATTTTAAACTTATGTTGTTGAAAGGCAAGGTAAGCAGCACAGAGGGTTAACTTATCATCAGAGGGAATACTGAGAGATCAAGCATCCAAAGAAATAAGATTACAGCAAGCTTTAAAATAGTGCAAACAGTACATGAACAGACTTGGACCATTTCAAGGTGAAAGCAAAGCACCCTCTTAAATCTTCTATATTGGTTCAGTATAACAGCCATTGTGGGTCACTGCCCTCCTGTTTTCCAAGCAGAGAGACATTTAATGTATAAATATTTCAGAACAACAGTATCCTTTGTCTGTCAAATCCCCACCATCTCAGACTTCTTGACCAGGACAACTGCATACCAGATTCAATGAGTGAAATCCTGGCTTAATTGAAATCTATGGGAGAATACCTCTGTTCCACTGGGTAGAACTTTCTTCTGGGTGCCCTCCCACAAGCCAGGTCTACAAAATCTAGTGGCACTAACCTCTCTCTCTCTCAGGAAGTTACATAACTAAAAAGTTGCATCGCTTGGAGCAGGACCCCAACACTGTGAGTACACCTATCTGGTATTCAATCTCTGCACTGGAAAAAAAGCATATATCTAGAGAGAGAACAGAAGGAGCATCATTAAGAGAGGCACTTGCTGCCCAACCTTCTCTTCCAGCTGCATCAAAATCAAACAAAATATTGTTTATATTATGATGACATAAATAATAAATAGTGGTTGACATGATTAAGCATGCTAGAAAAATAGTGTTGTGATATTTAGATTATTATTATGCATCTTTTATCAAGCATAGTATTTTGACAATACTCTGAATTGCATTTGGATATTCCTATATTTAACAGGCTGCTATTATTGTTATTAGCAAAATGATGGTGAACAGGACTCCTCAAACTTTCAGCAGTAGAAGTTTGAGTACTAGAATGTGCTGAAAGATTTATTTTTAACTTTAAAATGTGTATGATTTGCTCTGTAAGCCATACCATTAGAAAGCACTTAAAGAATTTTCAGCCAGCTAGCCTATAAAAATCACTGGCTCGGATTAACACACCGATACTGTAATTTTGAAGAGAGTGGCTCTTTCAGGGTATGTAGCTGACTACCCTCAGATTGTTCTGTTTTATCTATTAGATAGTTCATTTTTAAAACTCTGTCTTTATTAAGGGTTTTTAAAGACATATATTGTACTGCAGCCAATTCACATTTTCAGAGACACGCAGGGGCCTACATTGCTGCCATTATTCCCTCTTCTACAGAGAATCATAGAAATGTAGAGCTGGAAGGGACCTCAAGAAGTCATCCTGAACCCCTGTGCTGAGGCAGGATCAAGTATAGACCATCTCTGACCAGTGTTTTTCTAACCTCTTCTTAAAAATCTCCAATGACAGGGAGTTTCACAACTTCCCTTAGAAGCCTATTCCAGACATTAACTAATAGTTATAGTTAGAAAGTTTGTTCTAATACTGAACCTAAATCTGCCTTGCCACACGTAACTTCTTGTCCTACTTTCAGTGGACGTTGAGAATGACTGATCAACTATGTTAAGGGCTATTACAAACAAGGTGGTAGAGACTTATCAGGTCCCCTCCTCAGTCTTCTTTTCTCAAAACTAAACATGTCCCATTTTTTAACTTTTCCTCATAGGTCAAGTTTTCTAAACCTTTTATCATTTTTGTTGCTCTCCTCGGGACTCTCCAATTTGTCTACATCTTTCCTAAAGAGTGGCTTCCAGAACTGGACACAATACTCCATCTAAGGCATCACCAGTGCCAAGTAGAACAGGACATTTACCTGACGTGTCTTACATGCAACTCTCCTGTTAATATACCCCAGAATGATATTAGCCTTTTTCACAACTGCATCACATTGTTTGCCCATATTCAGTTTGTGATCCATTGTAAGCCCCAAATCCTTTTCTTCAGTGCTACCGCCTAGCCAGTTATTCCCCATTTGTAATTGTGTATTTCAGTTTTCCTTCCTAAGCGAACTACTTTGCACTTTATTGAATTTTATCTTGTTAATTTCAGACCAATTCTCCAATGTATCATGGTCATTTTGAATTCTAATCCTGTCCTCCAAAGTGTTTGCAAACCCCCCCCCCCCCAACCCCCTTCCCACCCAGCTTGGTGTCATTCACAGATTTTATCAGCACTTTCCACTGCATTATCCAAGTCATTAATGAAAACATTAACTAGTGCCAGACGCAGGATTGACCCCTGCAGGACCCCACTGGATCCTCCCAGTCTGACAGCAAGCCATTGATAACTACTCACTGAGTCTAGTCGTTCAACCAGTTGTGCACCCACCTTATAGTAATTTCATCTAGACCACATCGCTCTAGTTTGCTTATAAGAACCTCATGTGGAACTGTCAGAAGTCTTACTAAAATAAAATATATACACAATATAGTATTTTCCTAATAGTGCGTTCACTCCCTGCTGTTAGAGGGATTAGGAAGCAGAGGAGGGAAAAACAACCCTTTTAAACATATAACTGATTATTGCAAAAGGAAATCTTTTATAATCCTGCAGTTCACTGTGGAAGCATTGTCATTTAACAGTTTCTCCCCGTCCTATTTTACTATTAGTATCTTCATATTACACAGCACCTTTATAGTTAGAGACCGAACACTCAGCTGCTTGTAAAACTGTGATTTATATTATTACGAGGGGTTTTAAACCTTGTTATGGGTTAAGTTAAAGCCTCATTTAAGCTAATGTGTGATGTACCCTTCTTTTACGATTGCTATAAGAGACAGTTACGGGGACATACCTAAAACAAGGCATTACACGTCTGAACTAGCACCATGTGGGCAGAGGGTTCTACTGGCTATTGTTCTGACCGGGGAGAGTCTATAGTATGGAAATAGTTTAGCAGGGGCCAGACAGGAAACAGAGAGGAAAGAGTCTCAGAGGCAGCGAGAAAGCCAGGCAGTAGTCTGTAATCACAGTGTGACCCTTGGAGAGGTGTACAGGGAGCTTTTAGGTCTGAATCTTGCTAAAGAGGCTTGGGGCTGTAAACAAAGAAGCTATCCCCTGGTTTTGAGTCCTCCTGTGTTCACAGAAGCCAGACTTTGCACATTTCTTGTAAATAAACAAGGCTACACATCAAAAGGAAATACTAAACTCCATCAGTTTATGACAAAACGGGTTTCTCATTAAAAGCTGGATTTCATCACTTCTGAGTTTCAGGAAGTTTGGATATGGATCTGAACTTCGCAGCCCAGGCCCCGTGGTCTGTAATTTAAATGTAGGCTGAAAGATAATGTTGGAAATGTGACAGACATGGACCATTACACATAGGTTTTGTGATAGCTAATGAATATAAATTGCCATCCCAGCTGCAATTAGAGCTGAGCAAATAATTGATTTTCTAGTTTTGGTTCATTTCTAATAAAACTTAATTTTTTCCCCTTTTGCAAAGCAAAAAAAATAAATACAACAATTGGTTTGGGTCAAATGATGTGTTTCATATGTAGATTTGAATCAACATTTTCGACATCTTTCATTTAGAAAATGACAGTTTCAACAATTCATTTGAGTTTTGAAAATGTTGAAACAAAATCATTTTGATTTCCATTTCCAAATGTTTATTTCCAGTGGAAAATATTGTCCGAACTTAACGCAAATTTACAAACAGTTCAGACACCTCCAAAAATGCATTTTTTTTGGGGGGGGGGAGTCACCCAACACTAGTTGTAATTACCACCACTACATAATTTTTCATCATTCGGGGTAAATTCTGTGAGTACTTTGTATTGACATTCTTGAGCTAAGTAAAATTATTACTCTGGTCAGAGCCACTGTACCCAGGACCATATAGTTGTCTTCTACATAAATTGGCTGGAGAGCCTAATGTGTTTGAATAAAGTCCTCCATTAGTAAAATAAAAATCTACAGTTGGAGTAATTTGGAAGTTGGTTGAAGAATTTTTAATTCCTGCTCTCCTCCAAATAAGTTAGCCAAAATTTAGCTCAATTTTAAATGACTTTTTAGTAGAGCAATACTCCTTTTCTTATTCTTTCTTAATACTCTGTTGTAGAAAGCCACTTCCTAGATCATAACATATATTGGAAATACAATTATTTGAGTGAAAGTTTTGCTTTTCCCCCATTCCTATAAGCCATGCCAATTTTGGATCCAACATAATTGTACCCAATTTGCTCAAGTGGAAGCTAATTTCAACAGGTTCCTGTTCCTAACACAGGCATTGCAATGCAAATGAAGTCAATGGGACTGTCTCTATTGACTTCAATAGGAGTTGGATCAGACGCAGTATCACTGGTGCAGGTACTAGGCTGGGCTACATTAGGTCTGCAAAGTTGATTTTTAAAAATACCATAAAGTTTACTGCAGTTTTGTTGTGGGGAATTTCAAATCTACAAAAGTGTGCTTTTACATTTACTTTTGTGAAATCATTGAAAACATGCTCTGCAACTTGTGAGATTGGCCCATGCAATCTTCCTGATCTTCATTCAGAAATCAGAGTATATACACCTTCCCCATTCAACTGCTTGGCATGTATTCAGTAAATTAACTTTACTATTGTCAATATTCAAATGTTTGACTGTCCAACCGAGATGTCATTTTGAAATCACTAAATTAGTATGACTTTCAAAGTGCAAATCTTAGGCTAAGCATATAATTCAAAATTCACATTACTGTTAGCTATATGTAAGTTATCAAGTAAAGAAAAAGCAATAACATGACATATAAATAACTCAAATCATAAATTGCAAAGTTTGAGTATGTGCAGTGAGTTATTTGTGAATGAACAACAGACCACTTTGCAGAAATTTTCTATTTGTTCACAGACAATTTGTGACCAATAAAGGGATGAAATGTCAAGTAAATTACTCTTTATGAATTGTTCCTCTAGCTTGAGTAATGACACTTTAGATCAATGGGTTTGGCCTGCTGATTATTGAAGGAGACAAGAGGCAGGGTCTCGTCTACGAGCTTCTGCAGCCTTGTCTAATATGGATCTGTTCTACCTTGGTTGTACATCTGTGGCTTCCTTCAGGGCAAGACTCAACTTTGTTTCTTTTTTTTTAGTTTGGTTGGTAGGTTTTACATTGTTTGTTTATTTGCTTTTGGGTAGGTCGCAGTGGGGCCTTTTGCTAGACTCCTTGATTTTTGATGGACAAGTTACTTTATTTCATGTAATTATTTTGTTTTTAAGGCCTCCAGTGGCCTTTGGGCACATGTGCTCAAAAATTACAATGCATTAGTACTACTATACTGTATTCTAAAAATGTCATCAGAACCCAGTGTGAAATCTGTGACATTAATGTCATCCTGTGTTTTATAAAGTGTACAAAGTTATTAACAGAAGACCCATAACTAGTGATGGGGCGGGGGAACAAAACCTTAAAAGCTCTAAGTTTCAGTTCCAATAAGCACCCAGAATGCTTACCAAATGATATCTGAATTATCCAAACCTTTTAGGGCTGCAACATTTGCCTAGGAATCTTAGGAGAGAATTTTGTCTTCAGTGAGATGTGTGTACTGTAAACCAAAACCCCAGATCCAAACGCCTTTCATGTATGGATCCAGATTCAAATACTGTTATCCCATGTAGCAGGCTATCCTGAGAATACTGTTGCAACAGGATTTTGTGGTATTTTGGTATTTCTGTTTCCAGTCCCTCCAGAAAATAGACTAGACTGAAAAAAGCAGAGAAAACCAAAAAGGAAACTGAACTCTAGTGTGGGGCGGGAAAGTTAGCCTAATGTTTTTGAAACCTCAAATAAGGTTCAGTTCTGGTTTCTTTCTATGATGTCACAGAGCAGGTAATTCCAACATAATGTTGCTGTTGAAATGGGCTCTTTATGGTAACAGAGATTATCTTTTGAAAATAGATATTTCACTACACTTGCTAGGGTACTCTTTCCACTGGACTAGTGGTATTCTTTATTCTCTGTCTTCTAATTGAAAGTCAATGTAGTGTAAATAACTGCACAATGTCTTATTATTAGGCCCAAGGAACTAAAGCGGATTAGAATCAACTGTAGACTTTTTCCAACTCCTGTGTTTTTGTTTTTTGTGTATATGGAATACATGATAGTGTGATGTGGCATAATGGCATGGGTTGAGATGAATGTATTACTCTCCTTTAACTATTCTTTTACCTGATGGCTTATGAACCACTACCATTACAGATTCTTTCTTTCTATCTAAGGCCTGATCCTGCTGAACAGCCTCTTACTGACATCAACAGGTACTGATGGCACACAACACCATATAATATAATATTCAGGCATCTTGCAAGATTTGGCTCAAAGTATGCAAACTTGTTTTATTTTTCTTCTTCAAGACAGATTTTTACAAGGAATTCAGTATTTCAGCCATTTTTGATTCATTGTTAATTTTGTCTTCCATTGATTAAATCAATCAGCCTGCTTTCTAATACTTTCCCCTCTTTTATATTCTCCTTAACTCCTCTGGTGATCATTTACTCCTTCTGTTTTGCTAATCTTTTCTTTTCTCTCCAAGCCTTAACTGAATATTTGCATTTGTTTGCCTTCTCCAGTTTCCATTAGAGTTTTTCTTTAAAAATCATGGGATCTTTGAGCAATCCCTCATGAAGTCACATTATTTGCCTTTTTTTTAATTGGTTGCTTTTCAGAGGAATTTTAGTCTGTTGTGCTTTAATTCTGTTTTCGTTTAAGATTCCCCAGGATTACCCACAAAGGTGAATTTTAATATACCGTTTCATTGCACTCAATCTAATTCTCCAAAATGTGCTTTCCTGAAATCTAAAACTAAGATATTCTTCTACACACCTGAGTAGCCTCTGATTATGTCGGTTTGGCTGTATTTGTTACCCAACAAATATCTATGTAAAAATCATCCATGATTTCTATGTCCTGTGGCTCACAGAACTTAGAGAAGCAGTTAGTTGTTTTTCCTCTCACTGTCATCCATGCCCAGGATTTGGTGGCAATTGCTCACAGTAATTTCTGCTTTGTATCCCTTATCTAAATTATTTCTCCACTCTGGCTTTGTAAATATTTGACATGCATCACAACATCTTCCACCTATCCACAAATATGGAATATAGAAATCAGAGGCTACACAGATCCTTGCCATAAGATGGGAAGCAAAGTGGCACTCATTCAATCAGGAAAGATAAACAATATCATGTCACTTATGTGTCCAATCAGCAGATCTCAGATTTCAAATTCTGAATATCAAATACTTTAAAACAAACTTCTTGCAAATTAAAACCAAAAAACATTATTCACCGAAAATGTTAAATTATGACTACATTGGAGGACAAAAGAAATGTAATTGTCATGAGTAGTTGTATTACATTAGCAACTTGAGGACCCAACCAAAATCAGGGTTCCATTGTGCTCGATGCTGCACTGACAACCAAAGGGTGAAATCCTGGCACCACTGAATCAGAGATGGGTTTCAAACACGAATACTTACTTCATCGAGCTGCTTCAATGTTGATAAGCTTCACAATGAAGCAATCACTAACAGTTATGAGGTAGGGATTTCCAATAAATATGTTTTATTGGAAGGCCAGTTGTCTACCATAGAGGAAGGTTTGCAGCTCTGAGGACAAAGGAAGTAGAGCATGAAGGAGGTTGGAAGATGCAATTTTAAGGGATTTAAAAACCCTAAATCTTCCCATATCGACTCTTGATGAAGGAAGAAGACTTGCAAAGATGGAAGTCCAGTTTTCATGACACCACAGCTGCATTATACCCAAGTGAAACTACTGTTGGGTATTCAATGGAACCAGGACCCAACCCAAAGAACTTACTATCTAAATAAACAAGACAGTCAAATGATGGGAGGGGAAACAGATCAAATTATTCATTGTGAAATATTCTTCCAGCTTTAATACATACACTATCACAGTTATTTCATGTTCTAAGTAAAGAGAAAACCTGTGAATCTCATATATCCATATGTGATAATTGTTGTAAAAGTTGACTTTAAAGAAGACTGCTTTACATGAGATTTCACTTTGCACACTTGTAACCGTTTTTACTTCCAGCATTTGACAGAGACAATCTAGTGAACAAACATTTTCAAAGGGCATCAAAAGCAAATAATATTTTCAGCAATTGCTCTCAAGTTAATTTTATTAATAATTTTCAGTCAGTTTTCTTTTGGGATAAGAGATCTTGAGAGACTAAGTTAAATTTGTAGTAAACGGATTTTGTGATTGGGTTACCATATGTAGCAAAACCATCTGAACATATTTCAAGTGCTTATTCTATATTCTGACTGAACTTCAGCGTTTTTATGGAGAAATATTATGCAAGCAGAGTGTAGAGTCCAATATTACATTAAATGCTTACATCAATTATCCAGTGCTCTTAGGCAACAATAAGAAATAGGAGGCAAAGCAGAAAGTTACAAGCTGCATTTTATTGATTTTAGCTTGCTAGTTCAGTAGGTGTTAAATATCGCAATGCAGAATCCATTTTACTGGACTCAGGCGGCAATTACACTATTACTTTTCAAGGCAGTAATGGAAAACTCTGATTTAGCCATTGTCTGATATTAAAAATGATACTTGACGGCAGAGCTGGCATAATATAAATGTTCACTGTGTTTGCCAGAAACAAAGTGCACTAGCTCAAGATTTTGGTGTTAGTTCATGCTTTGTTATGTACATCTCTCTCCTACACTTGCTTGTCCTGACTGATACAGGGCCACATCTTTATTTCAGCAAAAGTGGCTTGGCATGACATGTAAACAGAGTTTTTTTCAATGCTTTTAGACCAATTCAATAAAAGATAATTACGAAGAACTCTGTCACAGTCAGTCAGTGAACCGGCAAAAATATCGGTTGCTTAACAGAGCTAGTCTTTAAGTAAGGGTGGAACTAGGGTGACCAGACAGCAAGTGTGAAAAATCGGGACAGGGAGTGGGGGGTAATAGGAGCCTATATAAGAAAAAGACCCAAAAATCGGGACAATCGGGTCACCCTAGGTGGAACAGGGGATCATTCGGGGACATTTTGGGGTGTTTTGTTTGTTTGTTTGTTTTAAAGAGAAGACTTTGCCTTCTAAGGGTGGCCTCTTCTATGAGTTTCACTGTATTGTACAATTCTGTCAGCAAAGCATAGTGGAAAATATTGAGATCATTAAATATTCAAACCCATAGTCAATGTTATATTTGACTCCAGAAAAAAAAAACTGAACTTTTCAACATGCTTTAGCACTGAATTGCTATATTAAAAAAATCGTTTATCCAAGATGTTTGTCAGGTGTGAAAAATGCAGAGCAAAGTTCACTAATTACCCTAGAGCTACAAGCAAAGCTAATGGCCCATGATCATGAACTTTCATGCCACAGTGAAAAATTATGATTTCTAACTAGAAAAGGTGGGATGACATGAGTGAATTTAGTAGTGAAGAGTCTGAGCAGCATGCTCTTCCCTCCAACACCAGTATAAATGATTGTATTCCAATAGGAGCCTGCCGTGTATAGGCACATTTGTGGCTCTAAAACAAGAATCTTGAAGGTAAAATTAGCTTGATATTTATAACCGATGTAAGACATGAGAGGGACGGGGCTTAGGGGGCTCAGTGGCATTATCAGGTCACCTTTGATGACCTGGGCTTAAATCATGATTTAGGACATAAATTACAATATGTTAGTGTCACACTCCTCGGGTCACTGACAGGAACCTCCTGCTGCTGTTAAATCTGCAGGGGCCTCTGCCCACATAAACGGGAGTCTTCTCAATACTAAACTGAGCCAAACAGTATGTCTGCATTCAAAGGCGTTCGGGGCTCCTGATTCCCCCTCCTCAAGTCCTTTCAGAATAGTCCCCAATTCACTACTCCTGGGAAGGGTGGAAGGTTGTAGCACAGAATGCTTAATGGCGCAACTTGGGGCTTTGCCAAACCTTTCCTGCCCAGCCAGTATACTGGGGCCAGCCACCTCCTTGAAGGCATGGGGAATTGGTGAATGACCTTCCTTAGGGCAGTTTCCCTGAAGTTCTCCAGGAGTTCCTCTTGGGAGCTGTAGACCTACTGTCTGTTCTCTCCCAGAGCTGCCCACCAATTGCCTGGAACTTCCTGCTTTTAAATCCTTATTCCTCCCTGATCAAGCCTGGCCTGAATGGAGAGGCAGGTCCAGTTTTGCCATAGCAGCTCTTTAAACTCTTTTTCTACACACCCCATAACACTCCATCCCCCCTCAGAATCGGGGTAAGGGTGAAAGAGTCGTATGCAAAGGAAGTGTGATGAGGGGTATATTAGGGAGTTGGTCTCCCCAGTGCATCTTACATACTTCTGGTTTTGTCTAAGAAAGTCCCATCCTAGATTACTGCAGCTTCCCTGGGCCATTCCTCAGCTCTGTTACTTGGTGTCCTTGACACCCCCACATCTGACTCCAGAGTCCCACTTTGAGGTGGACTGTCTCCCCAGCCAATCCAAGGTTCTGTTCAGTCAGGCCCTCCAGTTACTCATATACTACTTCCTGGTGTTGCTGGTGGGCAATCAGCAGCCATATAATTTTCCACGAGGCAGACCGCCTCCACCAGCATCCCTGTGCAATGTTTTAACACCCAGGCCCTTGCCCCAGAATGTAGGATGTGCATGGATGATTCCACCAAAACACATTCAGCTAATCATGTTCCTGTCTTGGCTTCTGGCATTGACCAGCATCAGCATGATCTCTCAAGCACAGAAGCACCACTCAGGGACATGCTTCTGCAGGATACTTCTCCACTTGGAAGTGTCAGCAGTAGATTTCCACTGTAATATCCAAATAATCAAGGACAGTCATTTTGACTTTCAGATAGTCCTGTGCAGTCATTGCATCCCATTCTCGATATGTGCCCAGGCTTTGTCCAGGAAGGAAAGGCCATCACGATGGACCTATGTTCCTGTGGCCACTGGGCTGCTTGAGCCACTTGTTCAAATATTACAAGAAAGGGGTTGGGGTCATTGTCCTGGCCCATTTCTTACCAATTTCTCACCAGTATGGATGGGGCTTCTGTCATTGGACTTGTCAGGCTCATTGGCATCCCCAGGGGTACCCTAGTTGGCTTTAAAAAAAAGAGACAAAATTTGTTGGACTATCTGCTGTTGTTGGTCTTGCTGTTATTTCCCTTTGCAGCTGTTGTTGTGGCATCTGTTCCTGCTGCTGCTTAGCTAATTGCTGTTGCTGCTGCTGCAAGGTTTGCTGCTGTTGAATTTCAATAGCATAAGTCCATTTTGCTCGGACTTCCCGTGAGTGAGAGTAACTTCGGTTCTCTTCCCCCCTCCCTTTACATCACACTTGATCGCATGCACACATTCTCCACCATTTGTCACACTCCTCAGGTCATTGATGGACACTTCCTACTATCTGGGCTCTGCTAAATTCACAGGGCAACCCTACCCGCATAAATGGGAGTCTTCTCAATACTAAAGTGAGCCAAATAGTTTGAAGGGGGTTCTTTCAGTAGTCACAAATTCACTACCCCTGGGAAGGGTGGAGGGTTGTATTAGAGAATGCTTAATGGCTCACCTTGGGGTTTGACAAACCTTTCCTACCCATCCAGTACATTGGGGCCCACCACCTCCTTGTAGGCACAGGGAATTGGTGAATGATCTTGAAGGCAATTTCCCTGAGATTCTCTAGGAGTTCCTCTTGGGAGCTATTTGCTCTCCCCCAGAGCTGCCCACCAACTGCCTGGAACTTTCTGCATTCAAACCTTTATTCTTATCCCAACATGACTGATAGGATGAGAGGGGCGGAGCCAGCTTTGCTAACAACAGCTCTTAACCCCTTTGTCACCAGTGGGTGGTTGATGCACCCCATCACAGTTGGTTTGATCATCTCCTCCATATCCCAAAACTACCACTGAATTGAGCATATCTGTGATTCTTACCAGTACTATTAGGTCACAATCTATAAAAGTACTAAGGACATGAGTAATGCTCATAATTGCTGTCAGATGTTTGGCTGCGTGTGTGTTCTCTGTGTGTGCTGTCCCAGCTCTGTGCAGACAGCTGGCATAGCAGACCTTGATCAAACTGCCCAATGACCACAAGATCTGTCAATGGGATCTTGTAGTCAATGGGATTATGCACATGCTTAAAGCAAAACATGTATTCTCAGGTCCTTAGTCAATCTTGAAATGCACACAAATTTTTAATAAGGTAACTGACCTTCGCTGTTTGCACAAAAGAAATGTTGTTTGTGTTTGTAGGTGGTATCATTAGGACTTCAGTTTCCAAAATCTCAGGATAAATATTAAAAATCATGATTTCCTCTCCCTGGCAATCTCTTACCTTCTGGACCTCTTATCACCCATCTTCCTTCTGGCAAAGAGAAACATCAATGAGAGTGAGTTGTTAATCTTATGTAATGTTTCTGTGCTAAACTTGTTCACATTCTCTTACTATCTGTTATTCTATAACTATTATTAAAAATGAGTAATGATTTACTATTTTTAAATCCATGGTTCTGATTCTACTGCAAATTGAAGTCCATCACCTTCCATGCGAGTAGGATCAGGCCCCAGACTTGCATTTCTGGCAAAGGTTTTGCTCTTTAATTCACCAAAGGTCAAAGTACTCCATGGGGGAGGGACATGAGATGAATTTTCAATTATGTAGATAGGAGGTGTTATGCAATATCAATATACAACTGCCTGTCAAAGTTCAATCAACTGACCTCCTATTTGCATTGGTGTGCTTATCTGCTGAAAGTCTGAAGGCAGATGGTTTGGCATTTTGTTTCCTTTGGTAAAAAAGAAAATATATATTTTTTGGTAATAAGTACGATACAGTATTTTTGTTTATTTCTAAAAAGATGCTCTAAGAACATTTCAATGTGTTTTATGCTGTATATAGAGAGCTAGATCCCAAGTCTAGGCCTACAGGCAGACCCCTTAAAATCAATGACCTTGTCTTCACTGGGGAAAAAGATGAGTTCTTCACTTGAGTGAGCTAGCTGGAAGAAAATCTTAGCGAATACGAGGCACTTTGTAGCTTTCATGTTGTTTCCAAGTTGAGTTAAAGCCTGTAGTCTTGTTAGCTTACTTGAATTAAGAACACACTTTTTGGGACAAGGCCTTTGGGACTCTGCAGAGGGGCAGGGA
The DNA here is from genome assembly GCA_033296515.1 of Macrochelys suwanniensis. Taxonomy (NCBI): domain Eukaryota; kingdom Metazoa; phylum Chordata; order Testudines; family Chelydridae; genus Macrochelys; species Macrochelys suwanniensis. The sequence continues at coordinate 42,819,400 of CM065776.1, forward strand.
TCTGCCCGTGCAAATGCATTTGCAGAATTAGGCTCTTAAGCTCTGACTCTGCATTGTGATCCACACAGGTAGACCGGTGAGTCCAGGCACAACCCCACTGGAGTTAATGGGGCTTAATGTCTGAAGGGACCCTATGCCTGTGTGATCGATTTCAGAACTGGGGCTTAGGTTGTAAACATTTTACGGTGGGATACTGTCTTTCGTGTCCCAGACTATGCCAAGCACACTGTTGGCCCTTCAATAAATGGTATGATTAAGCAATATATTTAATACTAGATTGTTTTGGACAAAGACTAATTCTCCCAAAACCTTTTAATCTAATATATATATTTTATTTACTAGAAGATATTTGTAAACTTCTGTCACTCCATTTATCATTTCTTTGATCTAATCTACAATCTTTCCCACAGCCTTGGCCAATATTTCTGCTCAATTTACCTTTCCCTTCAATTTTATTTGCTGGAAGAAAGATAATTTGACAAGAATTTGATCTAAGTGGCTCTTTGCTTCCTGTCAATTACTGAGCACGGTTTCTGCCTAATTTACGTAAATTATCAATTAAACTCATTATTTAATGCTTACCAGACAGTTCTGAACTCTCCATCTGGCTACTGCCACTTTAAATAATCCATTTAACATAAGCTAATAGCACTGTGTTGCTTTTGGGTACTTTGTAACATTGGCGTAGGTGTTATTTAAAATTAGATTTTTCATTTAGTTATCAAGGGAGACAGTGACTTCTTTATTGACAGCGATGACATTTATGTATTCTGGAACTCTGACTGGAGAAAGTCATTGTGGTTTTTTTAAATGACAGATACAAGTTTACCGAAATGTTGGGATAATGCAGAGTAAGATTATTAGCTAAAATATGCTCCTGAGAGATTGATTACTTCTTAATATCAGTATTACTTGGTTTCCAACTTACAAATATATAAATACAGTGTCACTATTTATCAAATGACAGTTTCATCACATCTAGCAAAAGGTAAAAACACATCTGGCGCCATGTTACATTTTGTTTTAAAATCTGACGCCAGGTGAATGTCACATGGGTTAGGGTTTTGTTATAAACTCAAAGCGATCATGGACCTTTCAAAGAAACTTACTCTCTTCTACCACATGAACAATATACTAAGAACAGCAAAGAGCTGCCACCTGCCCTACAGGGTGCAGGGGATGTCCTGTATTCTCCAGCTGCCCTGAACATGCATAAGGGGCTATGGATCTTCTCTGTCCCAGCTCAGTAAAACAAAAGGACAGAAGGAAAGCCTCTCTGTTCTCACTACACGGTAGGGTACATTAGGCATGCTCTCTCTCTCAGAATAGACATGACAACATTAAACATGGCAGGATGCACTATTAAAATTAACATTGAAAGAGAAAGGGTGAGTTATAGAGCCCTGTTTAAGCCCACAAAGTCAGAATCGACTAATTTGGCTTATGACGATGCATGATCAATTGAGTCAACAATAAACCATCCAAACACTGGATAAAACACAAAACAAGACTGTACCCAAATATAGCTACTCGTAGTAATTGTTGGGTTCAAACAAATAGGTCACCAAAAATAAAATGAAAAAAAGAGATCACCCTATTCATCCAGACCATTTTAGCAACATTGGACACTTTTTTTAAGTTCCTGTCAATGAAGCCCTTCTCTCCCTTTCGTTCATAATCAGGAAGTTATTCCTAGGAAATACCAAAATGACTGTTGGTTGTTGGTAAGAGCGGTGATTACTCAATTTGGACTGCTGTTGTGTGTCCTGATTTGAAATCCTACCAAAAGATATGTAATAATGTAAATATTGAAAACACGAGATCTTTATATTATTTACAAGTCAAACATTGTACTGTGAAATCTGGATTCTAGACGACTCTATTGAGTCATTTAACCATATTTGAGGAGTTGACCTAGGAGCAAGCTGGAACAAAACATTTAAATTTAAGGTATATACAATTTTGGTTGAAAGAGACGTTGATAAGAAGACAACCCAGACGAAAAGATGGGAGAAGGATTTGGACAAATACATTGATCTGGATGCGTGGACCTCCCTGGGGAAGGGAATATACATCTCAATTTGTGTAGCTCATAAAGAAGTTTAATAACTTTACAGTAGAACCTCAGAGTTACAAACACCTAGGAATGGAGATTGTTCGTAGCGCTGAACAAAATGTTATGGCTGTTCTTTCAAAAGTTTACAACTGAACTTTGACTTAATACAGCTTTGAAACTTTAGTATGCAGAAGAAAAATGCTGCTTTCCCTTCATTTTTTTAGTAGTTTACGTTTAACACAGCACTGTACTGTATTTGCCTTTTTTTTGGGGGGGGGGTCGTCTGCTCCTGCCTGATTGCGTACTTCCAGTTCCAAATGAGGTGTGTGGTTGACTGCTCAGTGTTCTCCTGTCCTATACAGACTGCATTTGATTCCAGTTACAATTCAACATATTCTTGCTAATAGGGAGGCACTCTGTTGGAGAGATTGCAGGGAAAGGGGAACAAACTTGCATAAGTGCTGGTTGTGTCCAGCAGTTAGACAGTTTTGGAAGAAAATTAGAGAGACTCATCTAATGACAAAATGCAGGCTTCCTAGAGATCCCCCAACTTGCTTAATTAATGCTTCAGTTAAGATCTACACTTAACAGAGAATGACAAATTAATTTCTTTTTTTATTGTTAGCAGCTAGACTTTGTATTGTTTAATAAAATTACTATATGGATGGCATATGACTCCAGTTAAGATCCATCATATTTTTGCTAATAAGGAGGTGCTCTGTTGGAGAGACTGGAAAAGTGTGACTTCTCCTCCTATGAAACTGTGGTATAGTAAAATATAGACTGTCCTTGTAACAGAGAGGACACTCACATCAAGTATATTCATGAAGTGTCAAAAAGAGAATAAGTATAGATTTTGTCACTCTTTTTGGAGCACTCAGAGAAGGGCTCCCCAGCTAGTGAACCAAAATCTTTGACCAGGTTCTTTGAATATTAACCTGATTCTGGATAAACAACATATATCACAATAAGTTCAGGTAAAGTTAGAATAATTCTTTAAGAAAAATTTCCCCAAAAAAAGTACAAAGGTAAGGAAGGTACCTCCAAGGTTTGCTGAGGGAGAAGGGTGACTGTTGACAGGAAGGGAGAAGGGTCAATTGGGAGGATAGGACTGTGAAGCAGAGAGATGGGCTCAAGGCAGAGAGTTTGGCTCCAGACCCAAACTTTCCCATAGTTCAGAGAAGTTCAGGGCTAGGTGTCAGGATCATGGGTGAAGATAGACAGAACTAGTGGCAGGGGCTTGGGAGCAAGGAATTGAAGCCATGGGTCAAAGCCAGAGATGGGGTCAGGAATTGTGCCAAGGGTCCAGGTATCAGGGTCAGTATTGCGGATGTGGGGTAAGGGAGGTTCAGTCAGGAGTCAGGATCCAAGTCAGAGCTAAGGTCAATACCAGGAGTTCCAAAGCAAGGCAGTCATTGGATCCACATTGATGCCTGGACACTTACTGGTACGCCCTATGGGCTTATATAGGATCAGGGAGCCAATCGGGGATCACTAAGATTGGTGTCAGTCAGATCACCTGAGGCAGAACTTCCCATGGCGTGCAACCTAGGCAAATTGTGGGACACAGGGAGTGGTCCGATTACAGATGCTGTCGGGTAGCAGTGTGGGGATTTGGGTTGGTTGGTAGGCCTTACAGGCCCAGATTCAAGTACTGCTGGTTCTTCCTGATTTATCTCACTAAATATATAAGGCCAGCCTCTATGTTCAGATCTAAATTCAGAACTGGATGTCCCCAAAGTTTGGGCATGTTTAGATCCAGAGTTTTGGCTCATCTCTAGTGCCAACTTGACAACAAGTCTGAGGAATGACATTTGCCTTCACCATTCATATTGGGGTTCCCAATTGTTGAGATCACAGTCTCAGTTAACCTCTAGCCCAGTGAGCTAAGCACGTGTGGGATCAAAGCTTAGCCCAGATCTAATTACAACCAACAAAATAGTGACTTACTGAAAAATGTGTTATTTCCTATGTTAAATATCTATTTTAAATATTTAAAATTTTAGTTTTTAAATCTCATTATGATTTGCCATGGATACTTAAGCTATGGAGAAATCATTCAGTAATGCTAAAACAGAATGAAATAGTACTAATCCAGGGAGATGTGTTATCTGAAAAGAATAATACAATAGGTACCCAGGTAAAAGTCTGCATTTTAATATCTTTCACTTGGAGTCTCTTCAAACATTTCGATAATGCTCCAAATATTTCTTTGAGCATCAGTGTAGCATCTGTCCTTTTCTTTACTATAGTTTTAAATGTTTAAACCACGTTTCAAGGCTAATATCAGGTCTAAAGGTAAATGTTGGATCTTCATTGCTCAGATGTAGAAGTGATTGCATGGGGTTACCCCAAGTCTCTCCTTGTCTGCTATCCACTCTGTCACAGTCGCCATCAATGTGACAAAGACAAAAGTGAAGCCAGAGAAGCAGATTGCCTTTGCGTCTGTAGACCTGCCCTAATCTAGCAGGAAGAGAAAAAAAGACAGTTATCCACAGGCACCACAGCACTGAGAAGTTATACAGGTACATGGTTCCTGCCACTGCTATTGGTATCATCAGTGCCATTGTTACATTTTCACACACTTTTATTGCTAATTGCACTATTCCCTTTGGCACATATGTTTCAGGAAGATATTGGGTCAGATTCTGTTCTGAGTTAGTGGTAAAAGTCTAGAGTACTTTTATTTACCCACAATTTCCCTTATTAAAAACACTGAAGTATTCCGTGGCACTGATCCATGATACTTGGAGAGGTTGGAGGGAGGGAAGGTGTATGAAGGCCGAAAGTGGGGATTCAGGAACGATTTCTTTCAGGGAAAGGTCCCCATTGAGTATGAGTTGTAGTTGTTTGATGATCTCCAAGATCATCATCAGAAGCAAGCTCCCCTCAGACTAGGTCGCACCAACTCAGAGTGGCACCAGACCCTGCTAGAAAAACAAATCCAAAACCTGTAGACATAAACACCCACCCATACAGGGCTGGCTCTAACTATTTGGCCGCCCCAAGCAAAAAAACAAACAAACAAACACCCCAAGCTCCGCCCCACCGAAACAACCCCACCCCCCCCCCCCGGAATTCCCACCCCCCACCAGTGTTGCGCCGCAATAATTCCCTCCCGCCCCCAGCCAGCGCCTCTCCCTGCCGGAGCTCCGCAGCCAGGATGGCCAGCCCAGCCTGGGCCCAGCTCTCCCGGCCACGGCCGACTCTCGGCGGCCAGCCCGGCCCCCGCACTCCTAGAGCTCTGCGGGGAGGGTGGCCAACCTGGCCCGGGCCCCGCTCTCCCAGAGCTCTGCAGGGAGGGCAGCTAGCCCGGCCCGGGCCCCGCTCTCCCGGCCGCAGCCGGAACTCCGCGGCCAGGGCGGCCCCGCCCTCGCAGCCAGAGTGCCGGGGGCAGGGCGGCCAGCCCAGCCCCGGCCCGCTCTCCCAGCCAGCCGCAACGTTTAAAAAAAAAAGCACAACCCTGAGCGCCGCCCCCCCCTAAGGTGCCGCCCCAAGCACATGTTTGGTACGCTGGTGCCTGGAGCCGGCCCTGCCCCCATAACACACCTTTCAAGATCCATGGATCCTACACATGCCTATCACAACATATAGTGTATCTCATCTAGTGCACTAAATCTCCAAAAACTATGTAGGTGAAACTAGACAATCACTATATTCTTGAATGAACTCGTGATGGAAAATGATAAGACAAAAACACCCCATCACCTGTGTTTTCACAAAGTTATCACTCTATACTGACCTATCAGCTCTTATCCTCAAAGGAAACCTGCGCAACACTTTCAAAAGATGAGCCTGGGAGCTTAAATTCATAACACTGCTAGACTCTAAAAATCATGGACTGAACAGAGACACTGGATTTATGGCTTATTACAACAATCTGTAACACACAACCCCGTCGTTTTGTCCTACTACTGCAGAGATGTTAAGAGGCCACTGTAACTTGAATGGTCCCTTTCAATGTGTGCTAACTACCTATGCCAAACAATCTGTTCCATCTTGCATATTGCTGTGATGCCGGGAGTTCTTTCACAGACCAGAAGAGGAGTTCTGTGTGGCTTGAAGGTTTCTCTCTCTCTCCCACCAACAGAAGTTGATCCAATAAAAGTTATTACCTCACCCAGCTTGTCTCTCTAATATCTTGGGACTGACACGGCTACAACTACATTGCATACAACAGTTATCAGAGAAAGGTTAACGATGGCGTACCTTAAGGTTCTGTACTAGGTCCACTATTTATTGACGATGTGGAAGGGGATGAGTACCAAGGTAGAAAGTTTTGGATATGACAAAGATATTTAGATTAGCCAGAACCAGAAATAAATAAGCAACACAATGGCAAATAAAGTTCAATGTTGATAAATACTACATAATGCACACTGGCAGGAATAAATTAAACTACTCATACAGTTAATTTAGAGCCTTGTAAAAGTGTATCGGCTCAGGAAAGGGAAGAGGGCATCATTGTAGACAGCTCAGGGAAGAGCTCTGCTTCAATATGCCTCCATATACAAATAAGCAGTGTTAGAGATAAAGATGAAGAATAATACAGAATAGATTATAATGACTTTCTAAAAATCAGTGGTGTGGCCTCGTCCAGAATACTATGTGCAACACTGGGTACCATCATCTCAGGAAGGGTATTACAGATTGTTCAAAGAAGGGTGACAAGTGACAAAGTGCATGACAAAACTTTCAGATGAAAAGAGATTGCAAAGCCTGAGACTGTTTATCTTTAAAAAGAGACAAATAGAAATATCCAAAATAATGAATGGTATAAAAAGGTGAGATGAGGAATATCTGTTCTCCATGTCTTGTAGCACAAGAACAAGCATTAAAGGAAATTAAAGGTGGGGGGACTCAAAATTGATAAAAGGAAATACTTATTTGAATAACATGTGAATAGACTTTGGAACTCACGGCCATGAGAAGTTGTTTAGGCTTTTAATCAAACCAACACCTATATTCTTATGTAATAAGGTCTCCTTTAATGTCAAATTCACTTTGTATTTTCCCTCCTTTGGATACAGATATACTGATTAAGTGTCAGCACAATGCTGTTATTTACATTGTCATTACTGATTCCTGAAGGATCTGAGAGAAACTGGAAAACACTCCATTAGATGGAGGAAAATAATTGTCTGCCAATCAATCATACAGCCTGTCCCAGATCTAGTTGAGCTCCCTCTGTTGGGCACTCACAGAATGCTGTGAGGGGACCTACCTTGTTGGGAACTGTATGTTTTATGCCTCCGGAGTATGAACTGAGTTCAGGCACTGCCCCTGATACCTAGTACATCCTCAGCAGACAGAACAAGGAGTAATGGTCTCAAGTTGCAGAGGGGGAGGTTTAGGTTGGATATTAGGAAAAACTTTACCACTAGGAGGGTGGTGAAGCACTGAAATGGGTTACCTAGGGAGGTGGTGGGATCTCCTTCCTTAGAAGTTTTTACGGTCAGGCTTGACAAAGCCCTGGCTGGGACAATTTTGTTGGGGATTAGGTCCTGCTTTGAGCAGGGGGTTGGACTAGATGATCTCCTGAGGTCCCTTCCAACCCTGATATTCTATGATCTTCTATGTAGCACCTCTTCCTGAGAGCTGAGACCCTGCATTCCAATTGCTCAGCTCCTTGGACAAGTGCTGACCCTTCAGACTACTCCATAGCTTAAACACACTCTCTCCCAGAACTCGAGCAATGTGGGTGCTGGGGGTTTAAATGTTACCTCTTCAGGGACTCATGATAGTGCCAGACAACAGACACACAGAGTGGCTTTGCACAGGCTTCTAAAGAATCATTATTCTTTACTTTAAAAATAAAGCACAAGACAGTACAGATCATTTGGAAAACACCAAACACCCTGAATGTAACGCACCTGACTCTAGCTCACCATTCCCTTGAGAGGCCATCTGTGTTCAGGGATGCAGGGTTTCTCCTAGCTCATCAGGCTCCTGCAACAGCTTAGAATCATAGAATCTCAGGGTTGGAAGGGACCTCAGGAGGTCATCTAGTCCAACCCCCTGCTCAAAGGACCAACCCCAACTAAATCATCCCAGACAGGGCTTTGTCAAACTTGATCTTAAAAACCTCTAAGGAAGGAGATTCCACCACCTCCCTAGGTAACCCATTCCAGTTCTTCACCACCCTACTAGTGAAAAAGTTTTTCCTAATATCCAACCTAAATCTCCCCTTCTGTAACTTGAGACCATTACTCCTTGTTCTGTCATCTTCTACCACTGAGAACAGTCTAGATCCATCCTCTTTGGAACCCCCTTTTAGGTAGTTGAAAGCAGCTATCAAATCCCCCCTCATTCTTCTCTTCCACAGGCTAAACAATCCCAGTTCCCTCAGCCTCTCCTCATAAGTCATGTGCTCCAGTCCCCTAATCATTTTTGTTGCCCTCCGCTGGACTCTTTCCAATTTATCCACATCCTTCTTGTAGTGTGGGGCCCAAAACTGGACACAGTACTCCAAATGAGGCCTCACCATTGCTGAATAGAGGGGAATGATCACGTCCCTCAATCTGCTGGAAATGCCCCTACTTATACAACCCAAAATGCCATTAGCCTTCTTCGCAACAAGGGCACACTGTTGACTCATATTCAGCTTTTCGTCCACTGTAATCCCTAGGTCCTTTTCTGCAGAACTGCTGCCCAGCCATTCGGTCCCTAGTCTGTAGCAGTGCATGGGATTCTTCCATCCTAAGTGCAGGACTCTGCACTTGTCCTTGTTGAACCTCATCATATTTCTTTTGGCCCAATCCTCTAATTTGTCTAGGTCCCTCTGTATCCTATCCTTCTTTCAGCTTGAGCTGGTGACAGTTGCTATAAGCCCCAAACAGAGCAGCCCCTGCCCTTTTATAACCTTCTGTCAGGTGACTCCTTGATCAGCATCCTCAAGTGATCATAGACCACTACCAGGTGGCTTCATTGCCAAGAGACTTCTCCACTGGCAAACCAAGTTTTCCTTGATAGGAGCCAGCCTTGTGTCTTGATGTGTTTGTTTTTGAATAGAGGACCATCAACATTTAACCACCATGTATTGTTACCTCTGGGCCTCTAACCATTGGAATTTCAGTCCAACATGGACATAAAAGACAGAGTAGGCAAAGCACTGCACATTCAAAATGAAGTTTGCGGGCTGATAAAGATATATACAGAGTTCATATCTCACACAGAATTCATAAATTGTACAGATCCTCCAAATCACACAACCTAAAGATTCTTTTATCTAAAGTTGTAAATTCCAAAGGTAGAATATAATGCTGCATATATTTTATACCTTTGGAATTTACTATGTAGGTTATTCCTACAACTGGTCAAAAAATGTTCCAATGGAATGATTTTCTGTTGGGAAATTCCATTTTGTTGAAGTCGAAACTTTCCGTGAGAATGTGCTGAATTCAGTGAAATTTATTCTTAAAATGTTGGGGGTGGTTTCAAAACAGATGTTTTTATTCAACTTAATCTTTAAAATCAAGAGACAGAGTATCCTGGGTAAGCTCATCTTTGGCAAGATGTTTCTTGATGAAGTTTGTTCTGGATTTCTCTGGGCTTAATAAAACAGACAAAGTAACCAATTTATGATCAGCCATGATGCTAGTTTCAACACTGCAGTTGTCATTCATGTCTGTCAAAACCACACTTCAACATTTTGCAAAAACAAGTAAATATGTATAGCCATAATCCTCTACTGCATGTGTTATGTTGGCAACATTTTGAATCTAGCAGTCAGTTTCAAATTGGTGCTATAATTCCTACAGCAGAATGGCCACAGTACACTTTACCAAAACCTTTAATGCACAGTGCCGTATATTTCCTAATGACCTCTTCCTAAAGATTTGTTGAGCTGCCTAGTTGAAACACTGCCCAGTGGACTGGCTGACATACTAGGTAGTTGACTATTGGTGGACTTGTCCTTGGAGATGTGAAAAATCTCTCCAAGCCTTACCCCTTTGGGGTACGCATTACTCTTCTGCCAACATATTTGTTATAGTGAGAAATAGCTATTTACCAAAAGAAGAACCTGCAAGGAGGAGCAGAATAATGGAGGTCAGCCGCCGGCCACCATTTGATGAATGCTTTGCCAGTAACTATGTTTCCCTGGCAAAAAAAATCAATCCAGAATCTTTTGTGCTATGTTTTTATTCCAGGCCTCTGGAGCTGAGGGATTCATTACATATTGGCATTGTATCTTCAGCCATTTTAGACAGAGTCACTTTCCTTGGAGCATCCAACCTATTTTTGTTTGTGCTGCTGAAGACTGGCCATGTTCTTTCACATGCACAGCAACCTTTTCATTCTGGGGAGTTAACTTCTAATAACCATAAAGAGGGAGCTGAGTGATTAAAAAGACAAGCTACTCCATCAGAAATGCTTTTGTTTCAGTCTTTTCAGCACTGAGGCTCTTTGTGTTAAAAGTCCCAGAAAACAAGTTCTGGTATTTTTCCTCTAAAATAGCATTTCAAAACCGGGAGTACCATCTGTCCACCTTTAGACCCTCCTGCTGACTCCAGTGTGACAGATGGTTCAAACAGCCTGGCTTATATTTGTTGGATCAATATAAGGGACAAAATACCCGCCAGATTGCTGATGACTTACATGTTGCATATTCTGGCAGTAGATAGCTTAGCAACAGTAGCACTACCCTAAAGGGAAAATTACTGAGACAGATCATTTTCTGGGTTGTTTCAGTCAAACACTATAATATGGTTTACATTTTTCCTTTTTGGCTTGGTGCATTTTCTTCCCTCCAAATCAAATTTTCCTGCAGTTGAGATTACAGTAGGGTCAAGCCTCAATTCCTTCTGCTTTATCTCAGATGTCTTATATTGGACTCGGTATTTATTCTCCATCCCGAGACTGGATCTCATCTGCTACACTTTTAATCTTCTCTGTGACTCTATTTTGTGCAAACAGTTAGGAGCATACATGCAGTGATTCCCATCCTCACTCATTCCTGCCCCCAAATTATTTCATCTAAGAATCTAAATAATAGACCTTGAATCCTTTCCAACGGGTCTTGAATCTATGTAAAAGTGGATGTGAAAGTGAAACTGGGTTTTTCAGAGTGTTCAGAAATATAGCTGGCAGTTGCAGACACTATCCAAATTTAAGAATGCATCTTTCAGAGCTCAGGCGGGCTGATATCATTCCAGGAAAGTCAGAGATGTAACTGGTGAAAAGGACGAACAGTAAAGGCACATACCTTCTCCCGCTTACTTTGCTGGCAGTGCATATTAGTAGAGCACAGAAGAAGAGCATGGGAGAAACCAAGTTTCACTAATGACCAACCTAGAGCAATCACAGGAAGATAGTGTGAGATACACCTATCTAACCCAGGGCTCAATCCTGCACAGTGCTGAGCACTGTCTGAAAGGTTCTGAGTGCTCTCAACTCTGATTAACTTCAAAGGGAGTTCAAGGTGTGTGGCAACTGATGGGACGGCATTCTTGATCAACATCCTCATTCTCAGTGCTCGAGGAGGTGGTAAAAAAGCCACTCAATGTCCCTGGGACAAAATGTTTCCAAAAACCTACGTTTAACGATAATTTGCATTACTGTACGTCTGTGGAAACATGCAAGAATTACCATGGTTAAATATCTAATCCTGGGATGTCAGCCTTCAAGGTGTTCTCACGCTCACACACACTGAGGTGGGCAGGGAACCCAAGACCTATATGAGGGAGCCCACCTCTGATGTGGGGAACTGCCAGGCCACTGCTGCCTCTTCGTTCCTGTATTGAAATGCAGTGGTATTCCACAGCAAGCTCCCTGCTGGTGACAAAGAGTGCAGGGAACAGTGCAGTCCTGGAGGGGTGGGAGCGTGAATGGGAACATCGATACATACATACACACACACTTGTAATGGCCATGAATAAATTTAGGCTTGTATTAGAAGAAGGTATTTAACTATCAGAGGAATGAGGTTCTGGAAGCCTCACAACAGGAGGAACGGGGGCAAGCAACCTAAGTTGTTTGAAAATGGAGCTTGATAAGTCTATGAACAGGATTATATAGCGGGGTTTCCTGTGATAGCAGGAACTGGATTTGATGACCTAGGACGTCCCTTTCAGTCCCATGTCCCTAAGCACAGGTGGTCTGAGGACAGCTTAGGGTGTGGAAAGGAAAAAAAGTAATAAATGGGTGATAGAGAGGTGGGAAAGAATGCAGGAAGAGAGCTAGACAGAACAGGAGAGAGAAAGGTAGATGAGCACCAGGAGAGAGAAAAGGAGAAGGGAGGACAGGGAAAGGAAGAGAACAGAGAGAAGTGATAAAAGAGAACTACAGACAGAACAGGGGAGAAGAAAGAAGAAAATAGTAATGTGGGCAGGGGTAGAAAAGAAAAACTATTAGACAAGAATGAAAAAGTAGGACAGAGAAAAAGACATGAGAGAGAATGGACAAAAACAAATGAGATGCAGAAAGCAAGATAGCACACAACAGAAAGACCCATTTTGATGTGGGGCAGGGACAGATGTCCCAATTGCCCCAGCAGAGAGGAGAGTTAATTGGACTTATTCTCCAAGATAGCTCTCCTGTCCAAGCACAGCTCCATTCCAGATTAAATCTGTGGTGGGCAGTTGGTGGTTAAAACATGTTTTCCTTCCAGTCTTTCCCCACTTGTTTCTTAAAATTAAAAATAAATTATCCTGCTACAGTGCCATGAGTGTGGTTCAATAGACACTAATGGAAGGGCCAACAGCATACTCACTGCCCAAAATGTTTCATTCTCAACACTGTACAGTTTGCAGAAAATAAACATGTATTTTCTTTACCATAGTTTGATCCTGTTGACTTTGAGGAAGTCATTTGCAACAAGCACAGGAGTGGGAATGTACTAGAAAGACCCTTCTCATATTAATGAGCAGACTCCACCATCTGGACTTCCTGAACAATTCAGTGCTTTGACTTGTTATTTAGCTTAGACCGGACATCCAAAAAACAAATACAAATATCAAGCTGAGAAGTTTCCTAGTAGTGTGAGCAGCTGTCCTGAATCATCGCTGTACAGGATGCTATAGTGAGCCCCGTCTGTGTGCTCAGTAGATTTATCATACATTCCAAAGGTTTGATTGTGCCATTTAGGCCCAACTCATAGAAGAAGTTGTTATAAAGCTGCACAAGTCCACAGGGAACAGCACAAGCCATTCTGCTTCGTATCTGCCAGAACTCCTGACTACCCAGAGGCAGAATGCCTTTTGGGGGGGTGCAGCTTACCCTCCAATGTGACTGGCCAGCAGGTGTGTAGGGCGCATAGCTATGCCCTTCTCTTTCCTCATTCTGTCTGGACCACTATGAGTATGTCTCTATTTCAAGCTGGGGGCAGGTAATTCCCAGTTCAAGGAGACATACCCATGCTAGCTAGCTAGAATGTAGCCACGGTGTCAGGAGAAGGTAGCTACTCCGAGTGCAAGTCCCTCACAAGTGCTAGATACATAGTTGCGTGGCTACCCCGTCCTACAGTTTGAGCCACTGCAGCTATATTCTATTTATAAGAACATATAAGAACAGCCATACCGGGTCCATCTAGCCCAGTATCCTGTCTTTCGACAGCGGCCAATACCAGGTAGCCCGAGGGAATCAACAGAACAGGTAATCATCAAGTGATCCATCCCGTCACCCATTCCCAGCATCTGGCAAACAGAGGCTAGGAACACCATCCCTGCCCATAATGGCTAATAGACACTTATGGACCTATCCTCCATGAATTTATCTAGTTCTCTTTTCAACCCTGTTACAGTCTTGGCCTTCACAACATCCTCTGGCCACAGGTTGACTGTGTGTTTGTGTGAAGAAATACTTCCTTTTGTTCATTTTAAACCTGACCCCTAGTTCTTGTGTTACGAAAAGAAGTAAATAACACTTCCTTATTTACTTTTTCCACACCAGTCATGATTTTATAGACCTCTATCATATCCCCCTCCTTAGTCATCTCATTTCCAAGCTGAAAAGTCCCTGTCTTATCAGTCTCTCCTCATACAGAAGCTGTTCCATATCCTTAATCATTTTTGTTGCCCTTTCTAGGTTCACCGGGGGAAGGAGACCAAAGCCCCGAGGTAAGTGGGGAAGTGGGATACCAGGAGGAAGCACAAGTAGGTGAGTGCAAGAGGGGAGGGCTCCTGCCCCATACTGGGACAGCAGGACAATCGGTGAGTTAGCTTAAATGCCTATACACAAATGCAAGAAGCCTGGGGAACAAGCAGGGAGAACTGGAAGTCCTGGCACAGTCAAGGAATTATGATGTAATTGGAATAACAGAGACTTGGTGGGATAACTCACATGATTGGAGTACTGTCATGGATGGATATAAACTGTTCAGGAAGGATAGGCAGGGCAGAAAAGGTGGGGGAGTTGCGTTGTATGTAAGAGAGCAGTATGACTGCTCAGAGCTCCAGTATGAAACTGCAGAAAAACCTGAGAGTCTCTGGATTAAATTTAGAAGTGTGAGCAACAAGGGTAATGTCGTGGTGGGAGTCTGCTACAGACCACCAGACCAGGGGGATGAGGTGGATGAGTCTTTCTTCCAGCAACTAACAGAAGTTACTAGATCACAGGCCCTAGTTCTCATGGGTGACTTTAATCACCCTGATATCTGCTGGGAGAGCAATAAAGCGGTCCACAGACAATCCAGGAAGTTTTTGGAAAGTGTAGGGGACAATTTGCTGGTGCAATTGCTGGAGGAACCAACTAGGGGAAAAGCTCTTCTTGACCTGCTGCTCACAAACAGGGAAGAAATAGTAGAGGAAGCAATAGTGGATGGGAACCTGGGAGGCAGTGACCATGAGATGGTAGAGTTCAGGATCCTGACACAAGGAAGAAAGGAGAGCAGTAGAACAGAGACCCTGGACTTCAGAAAAGCAGACTTTGACTCCCTCAGGGAACTGATGGGCAAGGTCCCCTGGGAGAATAACATGAGGGGGAAAGGAGTCGAGGAAAGCTGGCTGTATTTTAAAGAATCCTTATTGAGGTTGCAGGAACAAACCATCCCGATGTGTAGAAAGAAAAGTAAATATGGCAGGCGACCAGCTTGGCTTAACAGTGAAATCCTTGCTCGTCTTAAACACAAGGAAGCAGCTTACAAGAAGTGGAAGATTGGACAAATGACCAGGGAGGAGTATAAAAATATTGTTCAGGCATGCAGGAGTGAAATTAGGAAGGCCAAATCACACTTGGAGTTGCAGCTAGCCGGAGATGTTAGGAGTAACAAGAAGGGTTTCTTCAGGTATGTGAGCAACAAGAAGAAAGTCAAGGAAAGTGTGGGCCCCTTGCTGAATGAGGGAGGGAACCTAGTGACAGAGGATGTGGAGAAAGCTAGTGTACTCAATGCTTTTTTTGCCTCTGTCTTCACAGACAAGGTCAGCTCCCAGGCGGCTGCACTCCACAGCACGGTATGGGGAGGAGGTGACCAGCCCTCTGTGGAGAAAGAAGTAGTTCGGGACTATTTAGAAAAGCTGGACGAGCACAAGTCCATGGGGCCGGATGCACTGCATCCAAGGGTGCTAAAGGAGTTGGCCGATGTGATTGCAGAGCCATTGGCCATTATCTTTGACAAATCATGGCAATCGGGGGAGGTCCCGGATGACTGGAAAAAAGCTAATGTAGTGCCCATCTTTAAAAAAGGGAAGAAGGAAGATCCAGGGAACTACAGGCCAGTCAGCCTCACCTCAGTCCCTGGAAAAATCATGGAACAGGTCCTCAAGGAATCAATTCTGAACCACTTAAAGGAGGGGAAATTGATCAGGAACAGTCAGCATGGATTCACCAAGGGCAAGTCATGCCTGACTAACCTAATTGCCTTCTATGATGAGATAACTGGCTCTGTGGATGAGGGGAAACCAGTGGATGTGCTATTTCTTGACTTTAGCAAAGCTTTTGATACAGTCTCCCACAGTGTTCTTGCCAGCAAGTTAAAGAAGTATGGGCTGGATGAATGGACAGTAAGGTGGATAGAAAACTGGCTGGATGGTCACGCTCAACGGGTAGTGATCAATGGCTCCATGTCTAGTTGGCAGCCGGTATCAAGTGGAGTGCCCCAAGGGTCGGTGCTGGGGCCGGTTTTGTTCAATATCTTCATCAACGATCTGGAGGATGGTGTGGACTGCACCCTTAGCAAGTTTGCAGATGACACTAAACTGGGAGGAGTGGTTGATACGCTGGAGGGTAGGGACAGGATACAGAGGGACCTAGACAAATTAGAGGATTGGGCCAAAGGAAATCTGATGAGGTTCAACAAGGACAAGTGCAGAGTCCTGCACTTAGGACGGAAGAATCCCATGCACTGCTACAGACTAGGGACCGAATGGCTGGGCAGCAGTTCTTTAGAAAAGGACCTAGGGGTTACGGTGGACGAAAAGCTGAATATGAGTCAACAGCTGAATATGAGCCTTGTTGCCAAGAAGGCTAACGGCATTTTGGGCTGTATAAGTAGGGGCATTTCCAGCAGATCGAGGGATGTGATTATTCCCCTCTATTCGGCACTAGTGAGGCCTCATTTGGAGTACTGTGTCCAGTTTTGGGCCCCACACTACAAGAAGGATGTGGATAAATTGGAAAGAGTCCAGCGGAGGGCAACAAAAATGATTAGGGGGCTGGAGCACATGACTTATGAGGAGAGGCTGAGGGAACTGGGATTGTTTAGCCTGCAGAAGAGAAGAGTGAGGGGGGATTTGATAGCTGCTTTCAACTACCTAAAAGGGGGTTCCAAAGAGGATGGATCTAGACTGTTCTCAGTGGTAGAAGATGACAGAACAAGGAGTAATGGTCTCAAGTTGCAGAGGGGGAGGTTTAGGTTGGATATTAGGAAAAACTTTTTCACTAGTAGGGTGGTGAAGCACTGGAATGGTTACCTAGGGAGGTGGTGGAATCTCCTTCCTTAGAGGTTTTTAAGGTCAGGCTTGACAAAGCCCTGGCTGGGATGATCTAGTTGGGGTTGGTCCTGCTTTGAGCAGGGGGTTGGACTAGATGACCTCCAGAGGTCCCTTCCAACCCTGAGATTCTATGATTCTACGATTCTGAATCTTTTCCAATTCCAACACATCTTTTGTTTTAGATGAGGCGACCACATCTGCACGCAATATTCAAGATGTGGGCATATCATGGATTTATATAGAGGCAATATGATATTTTCTGTCTTATTATCTATCCCTTTCTTAACGATTCGCAACATTTCATTAGCTTTTTTGACCACTGCTGCAAATTGAGTGGATGTTTTCAGAGAACTATCCACAATGATGCCAAGATCTCTCTCTTGAGTGGTAACAGCTAATTTAGACCCCATCATTTTATGTGATAGTTGGGGTTATGTTTTCCAATGTGCGTGCATTACTTTGCATTTATCAACACTGAATTTCATCTGCCATTTTGTTGCCGTCACCCAGTTTTGAGAGATCCTTTTGTAGCTCTTCACAGTCTGCCTGGGACTTAACTATCTGCAAATTTTGCCACATCGCTTTTTACAGATCATTTATGAATATGTTGAATAGGACTGGTCCCAGTACAGCCCCCTGGGGGACACCACTATTTACCTCTGTCCATTCTGAAAACTGACCGTTTATTCCTACCCTTTGTTTCCTATCTCTTAACCAGTTACCAATCCATGAGAGGACCTTCCTTCTTATCCCATGAGAGCTTACTTTGCTTAAGAGCCTTTGGTGAGGGACCTTGTCAATGGCTTTCTGAAAATCTAAGTACACTGTATCCACTGGTTCCCCTTTGTCCACATGCTTGTTGACCCCCTCAAATTCCAGTAGACTGGTGAAGCATGATTTCCCTTTACAAAACCACGCTGACTCTTCCCTAACAAATTATGTTCATCTATGTGTCTGACAATTCTGTTCTTTACTATAGTTTCAACCAATTTGTCCAGTACTGAAGTCAGGCTTACTGGTCTGTAATTGCCAGGATCACCTCTGGAGCTCTTTTTAAAAGTTGGCATCACATTAGCTATCCTCCAGTCATTTGGTACAGAAGCTCATTTAAATGATAGGTTAAAAACCAGTTAGTAGAGCTGCAATTTCACATTTGAGCTCCTTCTGGACTCTTGGGTGAATACCATCTGATCCTGGTTACTTATTACTGTTTATCAATTTGTTCCAAAACCTCTAAAGACACCTCAAACTGGGACAGTTCCTCAGATTTGTCATACTCAGGTTTGGGAATCTCCCTCACATCCTCAGCTGTGAAGACCAATGCAAAAAATTCATTTAGTTTCTCCAGAATGGCTTTATTGTCCTTGAGTGCTCCTTTAGCATCTTGATCGTCCAATGGTCCCACTGGTTGTTTAGCAGGCTTCCTGCTTCTGATGTACTTAAAAAAATATTGCTATTACTTTGAGTCTTTGGCTAGCTGTTCTTCAAATTCTTTTTTGGTCTTCCTAATTATATTTTACACTTCACTTTCCAGAGTTCATCTTTCTATTTTCTTCACTAGGATTTAACTTCCACTTTTTAAAGGATGCCTTTTTGCCTCTCAGTGCTTCTTTTACTTTGTTGTTTAGCCATGGTGGCATTTTTTGGTCCTCTTGCTGTGTTTTTTAATTTGGGGTATACATTTAAATTGAGCCTCTATTATGGTGTCTTTAAAAAGTTTCCATGCAGCTTGCAGGGATTTCACTTTTGGCACTGTATTTTTTAATTTCTGTTTAACTAACTTCCTCATGTTTGTGTAGTTCCCCTTTCTGAAATTAAATGCTACCCTGTTGGGCTGCTACGGTGTTATCCCCGCCACAGGGATGTTAAATTTAATTATGGTATATTATGGTCACTATTACCAAGCGGTCCAGATATATTCACCTCTTGAAATATAAGCACCTTTAGCATGCTAGCTTGATAAGACCTAGTTCCACTATGTGTCCTGGGAATCACACTCTCTGCTCCAAGTGTGGACATATGCTATTTGCCCGCAAGCAAGTACAGACAGAACACAGGGCTGCATTTATGCAGACTATGGCCCTTATGCAGACTATGAAAGTGGAGGAAGTTTCTTTCCCTCTGTGCAACCATGTCAGGGAAAGGCAGAATCTGGCCCTAACTGAGTTAGCGGGAGAGATCTGCGTTCAAAATTTTCTCATGATTGGATTTCACACTGGAGTAGGGCTTAGCTCTTGGATTTCTGATAACTGGAACTGGTTAAAAAATTTGATGGAACATTTTTCCTTTGGAAAATGCCAGTTAGTCAAAATCAAAACCGTCCATGGGAACAGAGATTTTGAAAAATTTAATTTAAAAAAAATGAAATGAAACTGTGATAGGGAGTTCAGAGGATGAAATGGCCTAGTAATTAATGCACCCAACTTCCAGCCCCTTGCCTGTCGGGGCAGTAGAAGTACATAGTCCTGAGCTTAAGCTAGGGGTCTTCAGCTTTCCACCTGCATCTGGGTCTAGACCATTAAGGAGGTGTGGTAGGAGGACCCAGCCCCTCCCCTCTCCAAGAGGTCCCAGCCCAGCAACACAAGTAGGGTCCTCCCTGCAGTGAGTCTAAGTTGCTTCCCTGGGCTATTTCCTACCTATACATCCCTTCAGTTTGGGGTGTGACCCCTATAGTCTAAACAGTCAATCACCATACAACAAAAAAGAGTCCAAAGGAGCAGGGCCCACAGGACCTATGAGTTCTCAGAGAGGGTGGTGGCTAGAGAAGGCGTTGCTTGGGTGCCTTACCGGCTGTGTGGTCACCTCTCAGGCTCAACCTTCTGACTGGCCTCTAGGAGAAGGATTCCTCTTTCCTACAATCTGTCCACCACCGTTTGCCTGGGATTCTGAGCTCCCTTTTAACCCGCTCCTCCAGTTGGAGCATGCTTGGCAGGCCTCGAGGGGTGGAGCTACCTGGGCCCAGTATTGCCTTTCAACTCCTTTACTTCCAGTGTGGCATTTGTATACCCCATCACAGAAGCATATCAATAAAGGTGAAATGCTCCATTTTTACCAAATCGAAATGGACCATTTCACGTTTGGGTTCCAAATGGACTTTGCTTCATATTATAAATAATATAAAATTTAAAAAAAGTCAAAATCAGAACAAAATATTGCAGCTTTATCAAAACAAAGCAGTTGGATAGACCAAACACTTTTTAAAAAATCATTTTGCAAAGGAAATTGTGTTTGTTTTTGTTCTGATTAAGAATTAAAACAAATTTCAAAATCATGGCATTTCCCATGAAATGGATATTCTGGCTCCCACACAGCTTTACTGATAACATTATTGTTTGGGTGTATCCAAATAGATATTAGCTTTCTGGGGAAGATTTCAGTGTTGCCAATTCTCACAATTTTGTGACAAGTCTCTTGATATCCGATGCTTGTTTTAAAGCCCCACCTCCTGGAGCCATGTGATCTAAAAAGAATCTCAGGGTACGTCTATACTACAGAATTAGGTCGAATTTATAGAAGTCGATATTTTAAAACCCGAATTTATGGAATCGATTGTGTGTGTCCCCACTAAAGAGCGTTAAGACCATGAGGTCGATTGACTGTGTCCACAGTAGCGGGGCTAGCATCGACTTTCGGAGCATTGCATTGCGGGTAGCTATCCCACAGTTCCCGCAGTCTCCGCCGCCCATTGGGATTCTGGGTTGCGATCCCAAAGCCTGATGGGGCAGAAAACATTGTCGCTGGTGGTTCTGGGTACATGTCATCCCTCCCTCCGTGAAAGCAATATTTTTCGCGCCTTTTTTCCGGGGTTTCCGTGTTTGCTACGGAAGCCTGCTCAGCTCACAATTACCGTATATCTCCAGCGTACGCCTGGACATTAAGTCTAGTGGGGATTCAGTCACACTATAATACGGGCAGAGGGATAGCTCAGCGTTCTGAGCTTTGGCCCGCTAAACCCGGGGTTGCGAGTTCAATCCTTGAGGGGGCCATTCCGCCTGAGGCTGGTAGTCGCGGGACTACACAGCAGGAGCGCCTTGCCTTCTAGCTGCAGATGGTGCAATATGCCATAAATGGTCGTGGTCGCGGGACCACACAGCAGAAGCTCCTTTCCTTCTCGCAGCAGATTGTACAATATGATTGGTATTCGTGTGCTCCTGGCCGGCGGCCTATGGTGTGGCTGGCCGGGGGCGCTTGGACATAAATGGGAGTGACCAGAGTGACTCTGGTCATTCTCTTTTTTACGTTTTGTTTAAGGGAGATTCAGTACTGCCTGGAACACGGGCGGAGGGATAGCTCAGCGGTCTGAGCGTTGGCCCGCTAAACCCGGGGTTGCGAGTTCAATCCTTGAGGGGGCCAGGAGCTGATGATGGATATCAAGCATATTGTACCATCTGCTGCTAGAAGGGAAGGCGCCTCCTTGCTCACCGCATATTGTACCATCTGCAGCTAGAAGGAAATGAGCCTAACCCTTGCTCCCCCCTCCCTCCGTGAAAGCAACTGAGGGGGGAACAAAAAATCCTTTTGATGGGACTCCATCATGGTCACCTCTGCTGATGAGATCTGCGCTCACCTGCAGCTCACCACGCTGGCCAAACAGGAAATGAAATTCAAAAGTTCGCGGGGCTTTTCCTGTCTACCTGGGCGGAGCATTGGAGCTCAGACTGCTGTCCAGAGCGGTCAAATGTTGCACTGTGGGATAGATCCAGGAGGCCAATACTGTCGAATTGCGTCCTCACTAGCCTACATCGATTCGGCAATATCGATTTAAGCGCTAATCCCCTCGTTGGGGGTGGAGTGGCGAGATCGATTTTAAGAGCCCTAGAAGTCGATGTTAAGGGCTTCGTCGTGTGGACGGGTGCACGGATCAATCGAAATAACGCTAATAAATTCGACCTAAACTCGTAGTGTAGACCAGGGCTAAGTTTTCATTTAATAAAATGAATAAGTTTCTTGCCTTTGTGGTTGCAGAGAAAAGCTTGAAAATGTGACACAGGTGCACTCTAAAAGCACAAAACCTGAAAGGCAAATAAAAAGTATCCAGAATTTATTGTTTTTAAAATGTCATGATTTTAAACTAATCTTATGGTTTTTTTGTGGCTTAACTCATGATTTTTTAATGCTTTGGGTTGGCAATACTGTTAGAGGTTATAACACTGCCCAAGCCAGGAATGGACAAAGGTATAGATCCAGGCCAGGAAACAGATATTATAGTCCTGCTCTCTAACAGTCTTTATACTCAGTTTTCAAGTCCAGGTGGTGGTGTATCACCACAGCTCCTTCCTTGCCATTTTGAGGTTCTAGAGCAGAGGTCTCCAAACTACGGCCCGGGGGCTGGATCCAGCCCGCGGCTTCGATTTGTCTGGCCCCCCAACCAATTGCTGCCGCTCCCTTGGCGGCACTTCGGCGGCAGGGCCCCGTCGAAATCGGGCCCCGCACTCCCTAAAACCAGCCCGCGAAGCCCCTTCAAAGCGCTAATGTGGCCCTCATCTCCTAAAGTTTGGAGACCCCTGTTCTAGAGTCTATGTCGCACAAAATCCTCCTAGCATAGCTGACAGCTTCTTCTCACTAGAGGTCTGTGATTGAAAACAGTAGTAATTCTGTAGGCACCATTACCATACCGGTATGCCCTGATTCCAGCCCCTTCCCCAAGGCCCCGCCACCACCTTTTCTCCTCCTCCTCTCTCCCCCCCCCCCCCCCGATTGCCGCGGGCAGGAGGAGGGGTAAGGCGCTGATCCCTGGGGTCTGCCGGCAGGCAGGCGGCGCTGTGGGGAGGGGGCATAGGGAGGCTGCCAGCTGTGGAGAAAGCAGGCAGCCAAACGCCGTAAGAGTGGAGCATTGCTCAATGTTAAATGAGCATGTTCCCTAATTGATCAGCATCGTAGCAATGTAACAAAACAACGTTAACCGGGACAACATTAAGTGAGGAGTTACTGTATTTCTACAGCCCTCAAATATACAATTCAATTACATAAGCTTCAATGTAATATTTAAAATGATACTTATGATCAATTTTAATACATTTCAATACATCTTAAAATAAAAGATGGGTGGTCACCCTACGGGACATATCAATGAACTAAGGGGCAGTCTCTTGAAATAAGGGACAGGCAGTCATTGTGACACTGTGTACCTCAAAATAGCACCCTGGAACTCCACATTAATCACCATAATATGATGATGATATGTTTTGTACAAAGTGTGCCTTGCGAGGTATCATTTAAATAGTCTTGTTCTGTTGAACATTACTATCCTGTTGAATTATGTGTGTTACCATTGTACCTGAAGTTATAAAGTTTTGCTATGTGTGTGTTACTGAAATATGTTGTGAAGTTGGGAAATGCCCAACCTGGGCCTTTCACTGACAAAGGAGCAACTATCACTGGCCAGACAGGCATTGATGGATCTTGCTAGCACCTGGAGAGAAAATATAAATGAGGGTCAATGACATCACCACTTGGCCTCTCTCCTCACCCATCTCAACACCTGGAAGATCATTTGGAAGACAAAGACTTTGAACTGTAGAGATTGGTCCTGGGCTGAGAAGGAAATTTCACCTGTGAAATAAGAACTGTAAACTGCCTGACACATCCAATGGGGGTGAGAAACTGCTTAATGCAAATCTTCCTTCATCTGTAGAATTTAGACTGCGATTTTATTTTTATTTCTTATGTAACTAACTTTGATCTCTCTGCCTGCTACGTATAATCACTTAAAATTGATCTTTCTGAAGCTCATAAATCTGTCTTATATTTTATCTAAAATGGTATGTTTTTGGTTGAAGTGCTTGGGGAATCTCAGCTGTTGTATGTCCACTACCCTTTGTTGGAGTATCGAACTAATTAATGAGCTTGCATAGTGCCAGGGAGCCTTGAGCAGTGTAAAATAGTATATTTCTGGGATGCAAGATTGGGGTGATTTGCTGGTGCCTCTCCCTGTATAATTCATGAGTGCCTTAGAAAGCCGTCATTCAATTTAGCTGGGCCTGGGTCGCCACATGCTGATGGCTGAGTGATCACAGTGGCTGGAGGACTTTGCTGCTGGTCACTGGCGTAGAACTGTGAGACAGAGCCCAGGTTGGAGAGTTAAGGGAGCACAGCAATCCCCCAGTTTCAGGTTTTACCCCAGGGATCTCATCAGAGTCATCCTAGTACATGGGCTCCTGCCCACATGGTGCCATGTGCTTAGTCAGCACTAATCAGTCTCATTGTCATGTTCAAGGAAATAAAATTCAAAGACACACACCAAGAACGTTTTATATCTATGGAATACAGTGTTAAGGATAAAATGAACGCAATCCATTCCAATCATATACTCAGTGATAATTAGGTTGTACACTCTATCTTTTTTGTTTTGTATTTGTACAGCACCTAGCACTATGCAGTTCTAGTCTGGACTAGGGGTCTCGGTGTTACAAATAAATAAATATTACACTCTAACTTCCCCTTTACTTCACTATGAAACATGCACAAAACAGTGGCAGGATTGGGCCCTATGATAAATATTACTGTATCTGTTGGTTTCAGATACCTTTCCACCAAAGAGTTTGAAACTAAAGTCAAGTGTGTGGATAGGAAAAGACAGAATTCTGTAAAGCCAAAAAATAAATTGCTGAAATTATTTCAAAGTAAAAAATGCTTATGTTCTTCCACTTTCATCTTAAAGTCATTCATTGTGTACATTTTTAATCTTTCTGCTTCTCTTGCTATTTAACAATGACCTGCTATCTCTGTGCATGAAGATTTAAACTTGAATTAAGACATTACTTGGGGACTTCAATTAACCAGTATGGATTGTCTGCCCCTGGATCTGACCCCCTAGTAAAAATACTTTAAGGCAAAAAACACATCACGTCGAGAAGGGGCTGCCCATTCAATCCCAAATGCCATCTGGGAACATAATGACTCAATTCTTTCTGCCCTCACATTAATGGAGCAAGCTCAAGTATTCTAAGAAGCACTTTATTTCCCTCTGATGTTTTCATTATGAATTCCTTTATGGCAGAACTCATTTGCAATAATGCATATGTAATTTTGGAAATGAAAAGGAAATTCTGTTGCCTTCAGGCCATTATTAACCTGCAGAAATGCTGAGCCACGCATATAATTCAGATGTGCTCGCACCAGCAAGCTCTCAAAACATCTAAAAAATAAAATTAGTAACTGAAACTGCTTTCTGTCACTTGGAAGTTAAAATGGGGTAATTAGCTGTATTAGGGATATAAACTGTCTCTTTAGACAGTCGAAGGATTCAGATATATGCAATAATTATTGCAAAATGCACTACAACGCACTAAAAGAGAAGTTCCTCGAATTTAATAACTGTACAAGCTTTTGAAAGATAGGTGTCTGCACCAGCTGTATCCCTCCCCTTCTTCTCTTTCTTTACATCCCCATTATGTGTTTCTTTAATTTACTGTGTATATGGTCCATGAATTAGACTTGATATTTCTGTACTGAACCATGAGAACTACTTTTATCAACATTTACCCATCTTGAAAGGCTCTGGTGTATTTTGAAGCAAAAGATATGGTCAAATAAAAATTATTTCTTGTTATGCAATGAGTCACTGACTCTGTGGTCTCTGGTCATGAATATGAAATAGTGCCTTAATGTCTCTTTGCAAATGAATTGCTTATTGTATTTGGGTATGAGAGCTAGCCCTTGGGTTAAATTGTAGTTTTAGTACAGAGGGATTTAAGCTGGAGGCACTGGGCATGATTCCCCATTGGTTTGCAGCCTGTGTAGTCATTT
Organism: Macrochelys suwanniensis; assembly: GCA_033296515.1. NCBI lineage: Eukaryota > Metazoa > Chordata > Testudines > Chelydridae > Macrochelys > Macrochelys suwanniensis. Next base: position 42,845,071 of record CM065776.1, read on the forward strand.
ATATATGTGCAAAATGCTGCCAAATCAGGATTTTCCATTCACACCAATGGTTGCATTTTAGATCCACTGGAAACTAATGTCAACGATTAACGGGAAACAAAGCAGTAGAGAATCAAGCCAAAGCTCTTCAACTAACCAGAAGAGACAATGTTAGGGTCATTATTCTCATCCATTGATAACATGCACAAATTTGCTTTCTTGGTGAAAATCAAGTGCATGCATTATTTGGTGTGTCTTGAGGTGTCCCCTGTTCCACCAATAGGTATGTGTACATAAATAAGAATATAGGAATTGCCACAGTGGATCAGACATGTGGTCCATTTAGTCTAATATCCTGTCACTAACAGTGGCCAGCAGCAGATGTTTCAGAGGCAGGGGCAAGAAATTCCACAGCAGATAAATTAAGGATAATCTGTCCCCCAATGAAAGTCTCATCCAGTCCCTTAATAGTTAGAGATTAATTTAAGCTCTGAAGCATGAAATAATAGTTCCAAACTTCCTTTTTTAGCAAGAAATATAACTCTGAAATGTCAGGTTACCCATATAAATATCCAATCCCTCTTGGAATTTGCAAAATTCTTGGTCTCAGTTAAATCCTGTCCAATTATATGTGGTGGGAAAAAGCATTTCCTTCTATCAGTTTTGAATTAGCCGCCTATCAATTTAATTGAATGCCCCCCTTGGTTTTTTTATTATTATTATTATTATTACTACTACAATTAATGTAAATAGTTACTTTCACAATGACAGCAATCTAAAGTGTAAAATTCTTATTGCAGCATGCTGGAAGTCAAGTATACAAAATGCACAGCTGTTGGTCTCCCTAGAAGAGGGTTAGATCCTGGCATTTCAGTCCATTAGGGCTACTAGGAGATATATTTTCCTTATTTTGGCACATTTTATGTCAAGCATTGTAGTTTATTCTATTGATTGCTTATATTGTATTTTACAGGTGTCCTGAACAGAGTTCATTTTTTTTATTTGGTCTTCTTAAAGTTTTTCCAAACCCTTAATAAAGACTATTTTTATTTTAAAAAGTAAGTTGAAAAACTTCCTAAGCTTATATATTTCAAGACAGTAGGATGTAAAGTTCAAAACCTAATTTTAACTGATTATAGGATATCAAACATCCGTTGCATGATCACCATTTGAACATTTAAACTACAATACAGAACCATATTTCCCATACCCCTGGCTTCCCCCACCCTTTGCACTGCCTCTGAGGGGGTAAGGGAGGAGCGAAGGTAGAGGGAAATAATTGCTGGGAAGGAGCCTGGGTGTGAACTTGGAGGGTTGTTGGGTATGGGTGGGAAAAGTACAGAACAGGTTTTTGCGGGGGTCAGGGAGGAAGTGTTAGGGAGCTTCCCTCATGCAGACCCTGGCTGACCCCTAGCCTCTCCCATTCAGTCATTCATGTGTCCCTCCACCTTCACTCAGAAACCCACTCCCCCCATATGTCTCTGTGTCCCCACTCAGCCACTCCCCCCGTCCCTATATGGCCCTGCACCTCTCTCCCCCATGGCCCTGAGCCTCCACTCCCATTCAGCCCCTGCCCCAGTCTGTCCTCCCCCACTAGCCCTTATAAGCCCCCGTCTGACCCCCCAGCACCTCACGCTGTTGGTCTCCCCATGGCCCCCGTCTCCTGACCTGGTCCTACAGGCACTGTGAAGAAGACTCTGCGGGCTCTCTTCCCTAGCTGGCTGGGAGCAACTGCTGTGTTATATCACCACAGTGCCGTCTAGTGGGCAAAAGGCAGAGCTGCAGCAACTTTTCAGCAGAAACTTTTTTCTGCCCAAAAAATTAAAAATATCTGTGGCTCAATTATGCGTGCACACAGTGGCGCAGAATTCGCCCAGGAGTACTTGTTGGAAGAAACTTTGGTACCAGACCCAGTTGATTCTGTACCCCAAACTGATCCCATTATCCAAGATACTACTGCACCATCATCATCATACTATCCCAAGAGAGTGCAAAAACCAGTTGTACACGTGAACTGATAAGGTGTTTAGTTAGTGAGGTCCTAGTCTAGGGCAGAATAATCCTTTGTAACTTGAGTCTGCTAGTCCACCCACACCTTTTGGTTATACAGTGTTTTATGTTATACATTATCATTTACATGGCTAACGTATATATTTTTGGGAAGTTTATTAAAGTACGGAGGAGGAATATAATGTCCTGTCCCTTTAAATATTTGAGCACTCCCCAGTGCAAAGCCTCACTTTTGGTGCTACAACAATAAAGTCTCCACAGCAGATAGATAGTTAGCTAACTATCTATCTCCTTCTCTGCTGGATCCAGCTATAACAATACCTTTCTGGTTCTGGATCTTACATGGACCAACACAGTCCAACTGGGGTGCGACAGAACCTGAGACTAAGAATATGTTAACAGTTTTAGCACAAAAAATACTGACTAGTTAACAATTGATGGGCAGGTTTGTATAACAGTAACGCAGCCAGTTGTATTGTAACTGTTCTTTTGAACCCTTCTTTTCTTCCTGCTAAATGAATTCCTTGCCCTTTCTTGCTCTGTCTCTCAATCTTTTTTTCTCTGATGCTGCTCTTTAGTTGTGCTTTAAATTTTACTCACTGCCAACTACTCTATGACAACAGGCTTTTTTCTAAAATGCACTTGCTTGTACCTGTCTCTGGGGTTCCAGAGTGACCCAGGATCCTGTCCACTGGCTGCTGCAGTAACTCCAAGGAAGTGGACTAGCAACTGCCACCTGAAAGTGTCCTTGAAACTAATCCTCCTTATTCCTGAAATTGCTTGTAGTCGTGATTCAGTGGAAAGGTAACCAAATGTGGGTACAGATGACTTCCCTAGCCTCAGAATCCATAGCCCAGTATGCATGGGGTTTCAGAATAATCAGCACAGCTGTGAAGATCAACTGGCATATATCTGAGCCCACCCACCTGGGATGTGTGTTGTCTCCAAATACATGAGCTGGCACTGTGATGTCTCATACGGAGAAGTCAAAACCCACTTTAGAGGAACACCAGTTCAGTTACAAAAGTGAGATGAAGCAACATTAGTGTTAAAAAATAGAAGACAGAGAGAGGCACATGCAGACAATCAGAGAAAGGGGAGGCTGCTCCTCTTTCCTCTCGTAATCTCAAGAATCATCATCCTCACCACTATTATTTGTATTAACATAGCATCCAGGAGCCCTACCTATTGACTGTTTTGAAACTTTATTGTAGCCACAAAACAGGCTATAGCTTCTCCACACCATCAACAGGCCTGATTCTCCATGGCCTCACGCCTTGCTTGGTCTTTTACACCTGTGCAAAGTATGTGTAAAATGTTACCATTCTAATTGAACAGAAGAATCAGACCTAAGATAACAGTCACTTGGAGAGATCACAGTTACTAAGGTAGTTCAGTCTCTGGTTCACTTGAACCTTGGTCTGTGCTGAGACTGCTTACAAGAATGCCAGATCAGTAACAACTGTGTTGTAGATAGCTATCCACTAGGAATTGAGATAACTATCCAAAGAATTTCAGATAGTGCATATGAGTCACCACAGTGTAAGGATTTTCACTCATTGTTGACTCATCTGAATTGAGCCTGGTGTCTTAGACAAAAACAGAGCCTTTCACTTCTATGTAATGCTTTTGCCAGGTGAAGTCAGCAGCAACAAGGGCCAGGTTCAATATCTAAGGGTTCCTTCTTAACAAAACAAGCTCAAACTCCCACCTAGTAACCTGAGAAAATTACACACCACCCCCTGGGCGCCTCTAAGAGGCAATTCTTTCCCTCTCACAAGCACAGTCTTGGTGTAGAAAAGAAACTTATTAAAAGGGGGGGAAGTAACCCGGCATTAACTTGGGTAAACACTGCAAGCAGGATACATAAGCATAAAACCATGGGCAAAACACCCACCCCAGAGTACGTTGGGCAGTGTCTTTTGGGTTCTTAAGTCCAACAACCAAAAGATCCTTTAACATGCTTCTCCCTCCACCACACCCCATTTACAGTAGTGTCCCTGATCAGTGGAGACCAGAGGGAAGAGAAAGCACCTTGCTCATTCCTCCAGTCACTCACTGCTCCACCAGCTGCTTGCTCCAGCTGCTCAGGGTCCCAGCACTTACCACAGCTTTCAGTGATTTCTGCTGTTAGTCAGGGAGCCTCTCTTATCAGACACCCCATCATCCCATAGCAGATCTCATGCTTAGACCTGGGTTTCAGTTCTATTGATCTGCAACATAAGACTCTCAACTGAGTCTTAATCAGCTCTGCTGTTACACAGTGGAGAGAGGAAAGGTCAAATGGTGTCTAGGACTCTTTGGCCAAGCCCTCACCACCAACAACCCCTGCTTAGCAAGCACATTTCAGTTGAGGATGAACCCCTCAGTCAGGCCATGCCAAGCACAGTTCTGCTGCCCTTGATTCACACAACAAGGATAGCAACCCTTTCTTACCGCTGCATCCAATAACAGTGACTTGCAATCCAACATCCACCAAAAGTGATCATTTGGGCAAAGCAGCTCCATCCTGCTGCTCACCTAGGCAGATTGGGTGTGTTCATGCAAATAAAGGCAGCTCCTGAAGTCCTCATCACTAGCTGTCAGGGGAGAGCTCATCCAGACTGCTTACATTTAAGAAATACCCTGTGCCTTCTGGCTCCATTTCCCCCACCTCGCACCCAATCTAAAAAATGTTATCCCTCTTTCCAATAGCATTTCTTGTCAGTGTCCGCTAAATAAATTGTTGCATTTACCGTTAGGCCTATATTTGTGCTTGCTTCCCTGCCCCCGCTCAAGCACCAGCTTTAGTCCTAGCTCTTTTTCCCCGATACAAAATTGTAGTTTAACTTTGACCATAACACTTGCTCATTTTCATGTCTTCTTATGTTCTTTCCTCAAGTTCTGTCATTTATTAATCAGTCCAGTAATTAAGGATTTTGGAGCCAACTGTGAAGTCAGCATTTTAAGGGTCAGTACCTAGACACTTTGGCAGTGAATATTCTATATAAATAACTTTTAATTAGTTGCTTTAAGTGCTTGTGCTTTTAGTAAATAACCCTTTCTAGTAGTTCAGTAGCATGCTGCATTAAGAGGTACAAGATTTGCACAAATATGCCTTTTGATACGTATCATTTATATTACACAGCTATAGGAAGTTGAACTTACTGGTAATGGAGTGGCGACGGTACAGAAGGAGAAAGTAGGATGCACAAAAAATTACTGTTCATAAATTAAATGGAACTAAATTATAGTCAAGTTTCTGGTGGGTCATAGGCTACAAATAGCATAATTTTGAAGGCAATATTTTTCCCTTGTACCTGCAGAGTGGCCTCCAACCCAGTGTTTTGGGTTGGGTTCCCGCTTCGTCTCCCTAACCTATGGCTAACCCCTGGGATTTATTTCATTTCTGGTTTTGTCTGTCTTATTTATTGGGGGGATTGATTTTGTTTTGGAGGGAAGGAGCGATGGGTTGCCACTGGTCTGCCATCATGTGGTTTTTTTTTTCCTTATGGGCATCATAGGAGAAGTGGGCCTTGGAAACCAGTTTATAGACTAGATAAGGGGGGTGTTCTGGGGGGTGTTTTTTGCTTGGTGCCAGTGGATCAGTGCAAAGAAAACTTAATCAAGAACGAGACCCATTTGTGTAGACATGCGGAGTAGTAAAGTCTGTAATGAGTTATTTGAACAGGAAAATGGAGGTGGTAAGAGTTAAGGTTGTGCATGAAAAATGTGGGAGGTTGGAGACAATGCAGGGTGGTAGATGGGGTGTTATGCACTGTATCTATTAAGGGGTATAAGGGTTCCAAGAAGCAGAAGGAAACATGGTGTCATTAGCATGGCAGGAGGACATAACACAACACAGTGCTGGCTGGAGGGATGTGGAAATGGGAGCAGGGATGTCTGATGGGTTGAAGGAGACAGGGTGGCAGTGGAGGATGATGTTGAGCAGGCAATAGAGGGTTTGCAGCAAGTGTGAGAGGGATGATACTGTTTGGGGAGCAGCAGAGAAAACTAGAAATATATGGGAAGATGATAGTCCTGGGCAGGAGGTCACAGGAGGAGAGGAAAGATGCTGTGAAATAAGCCCCACACCCAAATTAATATTGGAAACATTTCCTCTGCAAAAATTAAATAAAATATTTTAACACTATGGAAAATTCAGTTCAGTGAAGATCTGTATTTTGCCAGATTTGGGAATGGATTGAGTAGTGTTCACAGGTGCACAAGAACCTCCCACAGTAGCAGTCTCTGTGCTCCCTGTGTGGTGTATTGTCTACTGGAATTTCAAGCTATCAATTTAAGAGTGGAGGGTTTTCCTTGCCCTCCTTGTAAACTAGCGGTCTCTGTAGCAAAGCATCATTTTGTCAGTCTGGAAAGAGCCAGCTTGAAGAAAGGCGGGGAGAGTTGTGCTTTGGTGCCTTGAGCACAGCCTGTTTCCTCTCTCTGTGTTACTGGATTCTTGTGTGTTATTCTGAATTCAAAGCAATAAGGCAGTTTTACACTGCCACCTTTCAGCTGGAGTATTTCTGTGTGTGTGCATGCAGCGAACATTACACCCAGGAGCACTGAGACTGCTTGCTCCTCCTCCCCAGAGGGACTGTTAGCTAAGCGGGGCCCCGGTCATAAATTCCTCCTTCTGACCTTGCTCAAAATCCGTTTATCTTGCACAAATATGCTTGCATCGGTTCCTCTGCCACCCTGTTTAAATTGAGTAACTATAGAAACCAGCTTGAACAAGGTCAAGCCTGAGATGATGCAGAGGTAAACAGGTGCCCAGTACCCCTCCTTCTTGTCTGTCTTAAAACTAACTATAAATCCTGATGCTTGTCACTAATAAAGTTGCCACATGCCTCCGAAGCTGTGTGCCCTTTGATCAAAGTTACTGGGTCTGGTGCATTTCTTTTCTTGGTCTCTGACAGCTTTGGAGTTCCAAACCAACTCCGCCCTACCCGGGCAGTGAGGGGTGAGTAGGACAAGCTGATTTTTACCTAACAGGACCAAGTTACTGAAATGGGGGCAGGGAGGAAGCAGGACAGGCTCCAGTAGCATAGCCAGGTGGGGGAGCAGGGGGAGCAGCTGCTCCCCCTGTGAGGAGAAGCGGCACCTTAAAAAGCGCTGCCAGAGCCCCGCTGCCTGAGCCGGGCTCGGGCGGAGCTTTAAAAGGCCCACGGGCAGCTCCGCACGGCTGCAAGAGCTGCAGGCCTTTTAAAGCGCCGCCCAAACCCGGCTCTGCTGCCGGAGCTCAGGCTGGAGCCCCAGGCTGGCACGGCAGCGGCTGGAGCCCCAGGCCCTTTAAAGTGCTGCCGGGTGAGTACAGGGGGAGCCTGGGGAGGCGCCTTTTTATAGCACTGTGCTCCAGACCTGCCTACACTACTGACTGGCTCACCCAGGTGCAAACTACTAAATGCTAGTGGAAGTAGTAGATTACAAATTGTGGGGTGCATGGAGGAACATCCGGGATGGGCGGATGGCAGGGTCTAAGCCAGCCCCCATGGGGGGGGTGGAGAGGGAGCACCATGCTTCCAGGCCCATTCTACCCCTAGACTAGCTCCACCTCCAGCCTAGCTTCTCTGCCAACCCCGTTCAGCCCACAGTCCTGCTCCGCCTCCAAGCCTAGGGCAGTCCCCATGGGTGGGGGTGGGGGGGGCAGGCAGGGAGTGCTATGCTTCCAACCACCTCCATCCCCAACCCCATTCAGCCCCCAGTCCTGCTCCATCCCCAGGCCTGCTCCACCCTCAACCGCACTCCACCTGCAGCCCCAACTCCACTCCACCCCCTGCTCCACCCCCAGCCCAGTTCTGCCCTCATTCCCTCTCTGCTCTCAGCCCAGCTCTGCCTCAAGCCCCAGCTCTTCCCCCATCCCCAGTTCTGTCTACAGCTCCATCTTCAGCCCACGCTCCTCTGCTGAGAAAGCTTTGGCTGTCCAGTAATGGAGGGTGTGCATTACTGGTAAGGGGGGTGCAACTGGAAAAGTTTGCACACTACTGACAGAGCATTGGGGATACTATACCTGCCGAAGGACAATATTTCCAGCACTCCTCCTAGGAGAGGGAGGCTCTAAACCATCCTCTCGACAGAGCAGGGGCCCCAATCTAGCCTTGGCAGCTACATTCAGTTATCAACAAGTGAAATACAGGAAGTTTAGTCCTGCTTCAAGCATACATCTGAAGGCAAATTTCAAGGTGGAGTTGTTACTGACACATCCATAATGAGGCACTTATCCAGCAGGCAAGCAACTACAAACAGCTGCTGCTTGTGACTGCAGCGCACAAGCTGAAAACAGCACACAGCTTCCTTCATGGGGGGCTTACAATAAGTGCAGCAATTGGCTTTTTAGTTGAGGATCTTTTCTACATTATTCATAGCTAAAAATATCATTATAAAGGAACAAGTAGATCTCATCAGTAGCACATTTACTGCTAGAACAAAAGGCTACCACAGGACAATATGTAAAAAAAATTGAGGCCAAAATTATTTGACAGCGTCTCTTTCAGTGAGGGGTAGGGTTTGGTTTTGGTTTTTAAGTTCAGCAGCTTGAGTCTGAGAACAGCACATTTGCTATATACTGCCTATGTCATTTGGTAACTGTATTTCATGATCATTTCAGATGCATTAGGAGATTCAGTGTCAATTTACCAACTTCCCCTTTAACCGGTTGTTTGACAGTTTCTTGGGACTTGTTTAAGTAATTGTTGAAACCAGGTAAGGAGTTCATTATTTAAGGAGGAACACTTCTACACATGTACAGTATAGTGTTAATTGTGTAGCATTAGAAATCAGGTATTCGGTTAGCTAGTAGAATTTAATTGAGCTCATTTGGAGGAGGAGTTGGAGGTGAGTGGAGTAGAGTTAGCCGAGATTTCTGCTTGCATGACTGCTGAATAGAACGCAAAGCAGTGAATATAACAAAGGCAGACTAGCCTATGAGCTACACATCTCAGGGCCCTCAAGTTAAATAAGCAGAGTGAGGGGATTTCAACTCTGCCAGTGCCCTGAGCTTCTTTGTAGGCGGGTGTAAGGCCTCACAGGTCTATAGAGCTACCAGGTAGCTGGCATCTCCAGGCTGCCACTCTACCTTCCTTTGGAGTGCTGTACTCTCCAGCCTTTCGGTCAGTTCATCCCCTCCTTAGGGTGCTGTCTCTCAAGCAGCTCTTTAGTAGTTTGCAGGAAGCTCTTTTCTCCAGCCTGCCAACTCCTCTCTGGTAGATGCCCCGCCCCACTGCTTCTTAGCCCTTTAATCCTCCCAGCCCTTGGGAGGCTGCATGTCAGCAGTGCCAGTTTTAAGCCTTTGGTCGCCGGGCGAGCCTGGAGTACATATTCCCCATAACATAGATGTTCTGTGATTTTATAATTTTTTTTCTAGAATAAGCCTGATTAGTTGTAATAGGGACCATGATTATAATACTGCAACTCTTAGTAGGAGGATCTGAACAGAAGTAGAGCAGACTTGGTCCTTAAATGTGTTCCAAAGACAAGAAGTTGGTGCGATACACTGAGCTGCACCCAATCGAACAGATGTTAAGTATGGACTTCAGCGGAAACTCAGATCTAGAACACAGAAGCCTTTGATCAGCATATCAAAGGGCAATGATATTGAGAGTGTACTCGCTGCACTGCACTATACTTGATAACATCAGCTCCCTGGAAAGCCAAATCCATTAAGCAAAACCGCAGCTGTAGTGCTAATTAAAACAAATGCTGTATAAGTAAGTGGCTCATTTTTCCCCTGGTATATTAAACTACTTCCAGTGCATCAGCAACTCCGCTCACACACATCTTAAGATTTCTTCTAATGGGTTGACCCAGAATTCTAGTAGTTAAATGGTGTACCGCACCGTGTTAAGCATCTTGCTCTCCAGGCCAGCTTGGGCTGGGCATGCTGCTGATACATTATGTTCAGTCTCAGGGCATAGGGGAGGGGGAAGGAGGCTAGACTGGAGCTGGCGGGAAAAATTCAAAAAAAAATTGGGGGGGGGGGGTGTGAATCTGCCAAAACTAAACTATTTGACAAAAATTCACCAAATAATTTTGGCCAAAACAATGTTTTGGGGACTTAGGTGCCAGAGGTGTAACAAGCCTTGTGGATTTGGGGGGGGGGGGAGTGGTAGATGTGGTATATCTTGACTTCAGTAAGGCTTTTGATAATATTTTGCATGACCCTCTCAAAACAAGCTAGGAAAATACAACCTAGATGGAGCTATTATAAGGTTGGAAAACCATTAACCATATTAAATGGTTGGAAAACCATTCCCAGAAAGTAGTTATCAGTGGTTCACAGTCATACTGGAAGGGCATAACGAGTGGGGTCCTGCAAGGATCAGTACTGGGTCTGATTCTGTTCAATAGCTTCATCAATGATTTACATAATGGCACAGCGAACACTTATAAACATAGGCATCAACTTTACCCCCCACCTCTGGCCCCGCCCCAACTCCGTCCCCATTCCAACCCCTTCCCCAAATCCCCAGCCCTGCCTCCTCCCCCAGGCACGCCGCATTTCCCCTTCTCCCCCCTCCCTCCCAGGGTTGCCATGCACAAGGCTGGGAGGGAGGGGAGAGAAACGGAGTGCTCAGGGGAGGAGCAGAGGTGAGCTGGGGCAGGGGGGCTGGCGGGGAACTGCCAGTGGGTGGTCTGCACCCATCAATTTTTCCCCATGGGTGCTCCAGCCCTGGAGCACCCATGGAGTTGGCATCGCTGCTTATAAAGTTTGTTGACTATACCAAGCTGGGAGGGGTTGCAAGTGCTTTGGAGAATAGAATTAAAAATTCAAAATGGTCTGGGCAAACTGGAGAAATGGTCTGAAGTAAATAGGATGAAATTCAATAAGTACAAATGCAAAGTTCTCCACTTAGGAAGGAACAATCAATCAGTTGCACACATACAAAATAGGAAATGACTGCCTAGGATGGAGTACTGTGGAAAGTACATTAGAAACTGTTTGATTCCCGTAAGACACTATTAGAAACAATTTTTAAAAAAGTATAAAAAACTTTTTCAAAATGTACTTTAAAATGTGTCAATTTCAAGCACTCACATTCTAGTTTATGGACACTTAATCTCTCTTTAAAGCCATGTTTTGTTTCTACTAACTTGAGTCGAGAATTTCCATTTGTCCTTGCTGTCTGACTTCTCACACAATTCTTCACTTTCTAGTCTAGTTTCCTAATGATTTGAGTAACTTATGGTGAATCCATTGTGATGATGTACCCCATAATACTTTATAGAAATATGATTATTAGTGTAAATGACATAACTGGATACATGGCATATCTAGCATAAGATGTAACATCTTTACAAAGGTTATCCTATTCATATGCATGTATCATTTTTATATCTGAAGTTATGAGCGTTGGCTCTATACTTGTATTTAAAAGTGTTTGCTGAGGCAAATTTGATCAACGTTGTGTGAGGGGGTTATTCAAGTAAATGAAAGTAGTTGGTGAACAATGGACCGTGATAAACACTAATCCACATCTGAGCTTTCCTGGGAACAGTCCTGTAGAAAACTAAGTCATGCATGGATATGTGACTTGTCTATGTGACTCCAAAACTCCATCTTGTAGAGGGGATTCTACACAGGGGGAGGGAGACACTCTATAAAGCCTTGGGAGACCCCTCCATTTTGTCTTCAGCTGGCTCAAGAGATAGGTATCCTTTGGGGGTGGAGAGGCTGAAAGAAACTGGAACAAAGGACAGTAACCACAGGGGTGTGAGTGATTGCTGGACCCAGACTAGAAGGAGGCTAGTCATAGAATCATAGAATCTCAGGGTTGGAAGGGACATCAGGAGGTCATCTAGTCCAACCCCCTGCTCAAAGCAGGACCAACCCCAACTAGATCATCCCAGACAGGGCTTTGTCAAGCCTGACCTTAAAAACCTCTAAGGAAGGAGATTCCACCACCTCCCTAGGTAACCCATTCCAGTGCTTCACCACCCTACTAGTGAAAAAGTTTTTCCTAATATCCAACCTAAACCTCCCCTTCTGCAACTTGAGACCATTACTCCTTGTTCTGTCATCTTCTACCACTGAGAACAGTCTAGATCCATCCTCTTTGGAACCCCCTTTTAGGTAGTTGAAAGCAGCTATCAAATCCCCCCTCATTCTTCTCTTCTGCAGGCTAAACAATCCCAGTTCCCTCAGCCTCTCCTCATAAGTCATGTGCTCCAGCCCCCTAATCATTTTTGTTGCCCTCCGCTGGACTCTTTCCAATTTATCCACATCCTTCTTGTAGTGTGGGGCCCAAAACTGGACACAGTACTCCAAATGAGGCCTCACCAGTGCCGAATAGAGGGGAATAATTACGTCCCTCGTCTCCTGGAAATGCCCCTACTTATACAGCCCAAAATGCCGTTAGCCTTCTTGGCAACAAGGGCACACTGTTGACTCATATTCAGCTTTTCGTCCACTGTAACCTCTAGGTCCTTTTCTGCAGAACTGCTGCCCAGCCATTCGGTCCCTAGTCTGTAAAAGACTTACTGGAACATCTCTGAGGGTAAGATTTCATCTGTAATCACTTTCTTCCTGTATTAGGTTTGGATTTGCATGTTTTATTTTGTGTTGTTTGGTAATTTACTTTGTTCTGTGTTATTACTTGGAATCACTTAAATCCTACTTTTTGTATTTAATAAAATCAGTTTTTGCTTATTAATTAACCCAGAGTATGTATTAATACCTGGGGGTGGGGGGGCAAACAGCTGTGCATATCAGTGCTATAGAAGGCAAACAATTTATGAGTTTGCCCTGTATAAGCTTTATACAGGTGTAAGCAGAGTCAGGATGAGCTCTACCCTGACATCTGGTGGCGAGTCATAGCAAAGTACTTCAGGGGCTGATCCAATTTGCATAGGCACACCCACCCTGCCTGGTACGAACCATAGTGGCCCAAATGGGCATGTTGGGCTGCTGTAGGATCCTCAGTTTTCTGTATTGGGACAGGAATTTCTGTTATTGGGGCAGGAAGAATAAACTGTTGTTATACTGCTTATGTAAATCATGGCCAGTGGAACTGTACTTGGCCTTTTGTCATGTTAAAGGGGAACTTGCCATTAACTAAACAGCACTCGCCAGCCAAGGGACATGGGTTCCAAAGCCCAGTGAATTGACAGAGGCTGGGGACAGGTATTAATACCTGGTGGTGTAGGACCTGTGTGAGGGTCTGAGACACCAATTGCAGCATCTCCTGCTCTCTCCACTGTGGAATATCAGAGCTAATGTTGAGTTCCTTGAGAGTCTGGTTTCAGGCTGCTGAATTGAAATCACTCTGGGCTAATAGTGCAACTGAGCACTAGGTCTCCCCTAAACTACAAGCTTAAAGCGCTAACAGCCTTATGAGCTGAAATCACTGAGCTGAAATCACTGAGCACTGTGTTAAGTAGTGGGGGAGCCTGAAGATAAATTGCTGAGTGGCTGGTGGAGCAGTTGGTATGACAGCTGATGGTGTGGTGCTGCTGGCAAAGCAGAGCAGTTCGTGAGGACAGTCGGACTGATGCTGCTGGCAGAGCGGAGCAGTTCGTGGGGGCAGTTGGAGCAGCTTGCAGGACGGCTGGTGGAGCGGCGCTGTTGGTGGGACAGAGCAGTTCCTGGGGACAGCGGTAGCGGCAGCGGCTTGCGGGACAGCTGGTGGAGCAGAGCGGCCTGTGAGACGGCTGGCGGAGCAGAGCGAAGCCCCACGGAGGGGTGAGGCAATCATCTTCACGCCACGTAAGGTGCCCCTTACCCCCCCCCCATTGCTGCCCAGGCGGGTGGCATGTAGCACCCTGCAGATGAACTTTTGAACTCTAGGACTGGACTTTTGGGTTCTTGGACTTTTGGGGACTTTGGGTGACTTTTGGGTTGCTGGACTCAAGAACCAAAGGGAAAGGACATGGCCCAATTGGCTGGGGTGGGTCTTGCTCACAGTTTGGCTTATAGATCCTAGTTGCGGTGTTTTCCCAATTTAAGGCTGGTGTCGTTTACCTGCTGCTATTAAAGATTTCTGTTACACCGAGGCTCTGTGCTTGCGAGAGGGGAAGTATTGCCTCTTTGAGGCGCCCAGGGGTGTGTATAAGATTTTCCCAGGTTACTGGGTGGGGGCTCGAGCCGGTTTTGCATTGCATTGTTGAGAAGGGAACCCCTATGTACTGAACCTGGCCCTTGCTGCTGTCAACTCATCCTGGCAGAAGGGTTACACAGGGTAAAATGGATTTATTTAGGGTTTGGACCCATTGGGCATCTGACAGTTGGAAACAGGAATACTTCTTAAGCTGTTTTCAGTTAAGCCTGAAGCTTTTGGGGGACGTTGTTCAGAACTTGGTCCATGTTTGTAGCAGGCTACCATGTCTGGCTCAAACTGGGCAAGGTTCTGGAATCCCAAGCTGGCAGGGAAAACGGGCTCAGAGGTAGTCTCAACACATCAGATAGTCTCAAGAGGGCTTCTGTGATCTAACATGTCACATCTATAAGTTATAAAGATCAAATGTGCCATTTTTATAGTAGAAATGCTTTATATCTGGGTAATTGCTTTCTAATTGTTGCAAACAAGTTTCAGCTTTGTAAAGCTTATTTTGAAATGGATTCATTGGTACTTAGATAAATTTTGCTCATTTAAAAAGATAGTTTGCTTATCATCTGGATAGCATAACTTCAATAGTACACACCAGTGGAGCACACTCAGTAAAGTATACATCCAATAAAATGAAGGGAAAGCAGAAAAAAATAAAAATCAGAACACTGGGAATTAGAACCGCTAAGTTTAATTTCTTCAATCTGTATTCTAAAGAAGCTTTACAATAAAAACAACCTCTCCATAACCTACTACTAAACAACAGTTTGCAAAAAGGCCATGTGGAGGAGATCTGGATAAGACATGAAAACAGCAGTATAAACACCACTAATTATTCATTTAGAATAATGCTGCAAATAAAGGCTTAGAAAATAAAACATCTTCTCTTCAGGCTGCAGGATGAACTGGATTGACAGCAAAATAAAAAAAAAAGACATGAACAGCTCTGGAGCTCTCATTTCTGATTTAGGACTATGTATAATTACAATGAAACAAAAAAATATATGTAGGCTCAAAGTCTTTGAATAATCACGTGTTCTCAAAAACTGGGTGAGAACTATAGATGTATTTTTCTAAGTCAGCTCTTATAAGTACTGTATGAACCCTTTTTTAAAATTAGGGCTTTGAATAAAATCTCTCTCTCAACCTATTAC
Source organism: Macrochelys suwanniensis (assembly GCA_033296515.1). NCBI lineage: Eukaryota > Metazoa > Chordata > Testudines > Chelydridae > Macrochelys > Macrochelys suwanniensis. The sequence goes on from CM065776.1 coordinate 42,860,237, forward strand.
ATGGAATTTAGAGGCATATGGAATTACAGAGTACAACAAAACAGACTATTCCCTTATTTTAAGCTTACGATTTTAAAACTGCTACACTGTCTCCTAACTTCACTGAAATCCATTATCTCTTTCAGTAACATTTTGCCTTCAGTTATGCCAATGCAGCTCACATGAAGGCAAACATTTCTGAATGGTACAACCTCGAGCAAAGATGAGACTCTTAAGCCTTTGGAATTATGGCTGAGTCAGAATTAACTGCAGGCAAAAACTTATTTAATTTGTCCTACAGTCAGGTAGTTACTGGTGCAATTAAGCAGATGTGGCAGTAAAGCCAAGGAACATATACCAAATGGCCAAATTTATGCTTAGTGTAATTCCTTTGACTTCATTGCAATTATACCAGGCATAAATGGGGCCCAAAATCATCCGCTTCACTTAACATACAAATCCACTGCAGAGGAAATTCCAAGCAGCCACCTCTCAATTCCCAATCCGCTTTATCTTGATCTTCCTGTTGACTGTTTTTTAAAATCTATAGCCCCACCCTTTTCCCACATATTAGACAACTTACACTCATTTATACCAATTTATTGTAGAACTTGCATCATTCTTCATGTCACCTCTAAACTTGCCTGCCTTGCATCCTTTGGAGCCTGATAGATTTCAGCCGGCTGTAAATCAGAATAGAAATTAGTTCATAGTTCTCAGTGGCTGAGCTAAGGAGGCGCAACATAGTTTTGTAAAAAAGGCTTTTGAGCTGAGAGATAGTCCTGTACAGCAACAGAAAAGCTCAAAGATCTACTTTATACTGTGGTTTTGGTTTTAACTCTTCTCACAGCAAGAGCTCTTGTAGATTCACTGACGATTAAAAGCCCAATCAGAGCTGGGCAGTACCAGAACAAACTGGGGAAACTAATTATTCTCTTTGAAAGTGAGCTTATCTGAACTTAAAAACTAAATTTAATAGCACTGGGCAAAACATTTTCAGCTGAAACTTTGACCCCCAAAAAAGAAAAAACCACCAGCAGATTCGGTGACACTTAAATGTTTTGCACATTTATACAGTTTTGTTGCAGCAATGTCACCCACCAACAGAAATTGGTCCAATTAAAAAATATATATAACACCTCACCCATCTTTTTCTCTTGCAAATTTATGTTGGTGTCACCAAATTGTTAGTTTTGAAAAACAAATTCCAAAAAGGTCCAACCGTTTTGAAATTTTTGAAAGGAAACTTTTCACTTCAAATTTGCCTTGGATTCTTAAAAATTCAAAAATACTTAGAAATGCTCAAAATCAAACAAAGGTTTCATTTTGGATCAAACAATGTTTTATTTGACCCTAAATTAATTATTTTTAAAAATTCATTGAAATTACCAGTGAACACCCCAAAAAATAAAAAAAATAAAAAATTAAGTCCAGCTCTAAAACTTGGTCAGTTCTTGGACAGAGACCTTCAAGTGGCACCTAGGTGCTCCAGGAAGTAGCATGGTTCAGTAAGTGGCACTTTTCCCTCCAATTTCACGCTAAGCCATGGATCCTTATTGCACTGGGGGCACTGTGCTGCTGAGTGTGTACTCTTTCAGGGGAGGCATAAAAGCAAGGGCCTGACCATGTTTAGACATTAAGATTCATGTATTTTTTTCTGAAAAAAAAACTTGGATGTTTACCCTAATATCCTGGCTAGATTACAACATGCATTTTGCCTATCTAAAACTTCACCTGCAGTGTCAACTGGATATGTAATTGTATTTTACAATATTCTAAATTTCTTTACTGCTACACACTGAAACAGTTGCTAAGTCCCATCCTGGAGGTAGTTAAAGTCACCCAACACTGCAATGCATCTCATAGACCAAATTCACAGGAGGTACTGAGAGGTTTAAATAGTTAGTGTTTGTAAAGACCTTTGAAATCCTTAGATAAAAAGACCACTACCTGAGCATATTGTAGTAGTATCAGTTTGAGGATAAGGGCCCAGGCACGGACATGTGCATCCTGAAGATGGTGTTGATGGGGGAACTTTGGATTCCTTGACCTGGAGATGCTGTTCCAACAAGGAGGACTGCTGGGAAGAGATGGGGGTCTGCCTAATCAAGAAGGAGAAAAAGCATCTTGCCAATCTAGTCAGGAGTGTTTCAGACTAGGTTCAAAGGGGGTAGGTATAAAAAGAGTGACCTTAACAGAGAGCTAAATGTTGGCTGGGAGGAATGGAAAAATTACAATAGGATCATAGGAGCAACAAGACAAAATAGTGGGTGAATCTGCTCAACATCTTAGATGTCTATACACAAATGCAAGGAGTATTAGGAATAAACAAGAAGAACTGGGAGTATTAGCACGTAAGCTAAATTAAGATTTCATTGGCATCACAGAGACTTGGTAGGATAAATCTCATGACTGGAATATTGGTATTGAGAAGTATAGCTTACTCAGTAAGGACAGGCAGGGGGGAAGGGAGAAGGTGTTTCCTTGTAAATGAAGAACAAACACCTACTTCTAGATCTCAGAACAAGTGTGAGTGGCAGACCAGTTGAAAGTTGCTGGGTGAAGATAAGGGGGGGGGGGGGGAACAGGGGATCTACTGTACACCATCGAACTAGGAGGATGAGTTGGATGAGGCATTTCTAGAACTAAAAACTGAAATACAAGACCGAGTAGTAATGGGGGACTTTAACTACTTAGACATCTGCTGTAAACGTAATACAACAAAAGAAAAATAATGCCCACTATGTGCTTGGAATATAAAAGGGATAACCTTTTGTTTCAGAAGGTTGATGTAGTAACCAGGGGGACAGCCATTTTAGACTTGATTCTGACTAGCAAGGAGGAATTGGTTGTGATTCTGAAGGTTAAGACCAATTTGGGCGAAAATCATCATGAATGGATAGATTTCATGCCTAAGGAAAGAAAGGAGTGAGAGCAGCAGAATAAGGGCATTGGACTTCAAAAAAGGGAGACTAACAAATTCATAGAGCTGGTAGACAGGATCCCCTGGGAAGAAAATCAAAGGGAAAAAGGGAGTTCAGGACAGCTGGAAGTTTCTCAAGAGATAATATTAAAGGTACTTGCCATCCAGATATGAAGGGAAGATGGGAAGAATATTAATAGACAAATATGGCTTCATCAGTAGTTTGTTAACCTGAAAATCAAAAAGGAATGGAACAAAAAAAAAAAGTGGAAACATCGACAAATGGAAAGGTAAAGATAAATTGTAAACAAATACTTAATACAATTAATATTAACAACAAGAGGTAAGGATTGCAAGCCAAAATAGGGGAAGAACACTGGTGTGATATACAAACTCCACACTGGGCCCAGAGGAGTTAAGACAATACTGGGCCCAGGTACTCCTGCCCCTCTGGGCCTGCTGAGCATGGTGTCTACTGGAGGAACAGGTTAAAAGGGAGCTCAGAAGCCCAGGCAATGGGTGGTGGACAGGCTACAGGAGAGAGAAATCATTCTTCAGAAAGCAAGACAGAGGCAACCACAGAGCTTGTACTGCCAACAGGCAATGCTTTCTCTAGCCACCCCCCACACACACCCCCGAGAGCCAGCAGGTCCTGCAGGGCCCTGCTTCTTTGGGCTTTTTTGTTGTTGTTGTAGTAAAGTGATTGACAGTTTGGACTATAAGGGCCATGCCCCAAACTGAAGCAACCTATTGGTAGAAAACAGCCCAAAGAGGTGGTGAACTGGGGCTTACTGCTAGGAGGACCCTGCCTATGTTGCTTTTCACAAGTCCCTGGACTGGGACCTGGTAGAGCGGGAGGGCCCAAGTCCCCCTACCACATCCCTTAAGGGCCGAGGCCAAGATGCAATGGAAAGACTGAAGATTCCTGACTTAAAGTCAGGAACAGATATTGCTACTGCCCTGACAGAAGGGCGAGGGGCCAGAAGCCTGGTGCACCAACTACAAGGCTGTCCAGCCCTCCAATCCCCATATCACAGACAGGTCAAAGACTATTTACGTAATTAAGTTAGCAAGGCGTGACAAAATTCATCCTACAAACTTACTGAAACAATCTTGGAACCATTAGTGATTATCTCTGAGAACTCATGGGGGATGGGTGACGTCCCAGAGGGCTGGAAAAGGGGCAAAAATAGTGCCTATCTGCATAAAGGGGGAAAACAAGGACCTGGGGAATTACAGACAAGTCAGCCTAACTTCAATACCTGGAAAGATACTGGAACAAAATTATTAAACAATCGCTGTATAAGCACTTAAATGATAATAGGATTATCAAGGACAAACACGCCAAACCAAGGTAGTTTCTTTCTTTAACAGGCTTATTGGCCTACTGGATAATGGGGAAGCTGCAGACATAATATATTTTGATTTTAGTAAGGCTTTTGACACAACCCAATGTGAAATTCCCATAAGCAAACTAGGAAAAGGCGGTCTAGATTAAATTACTATGAGGTGGGTGCATAAATTGTTTTAAAGTCCATACTGAAGAGCAGTTATCAATGTTCTATTGTCAAACTCGGGGGACCTATCTTGTGGCATCCTGCAGAGGTCTATCTTGAGTCCAGTACTATTAAATATTTCCATTAATGACTTAGATAATGGTGTGGAGAGTGCTTACAAAAATCTGAGGATGATGCCAAGCTGGGAAGGGTAAGATTCTTACTATATTTGACTCTGCATTCTTTCACATAGTGTGCCACTCCCCCACCAGCATGTTTATGAAAAATGGGTGACACAGGAGATTCTGATTCGACATACTATAGCACAATTATGCCAATAGTTTATTTGCACTCTAAATCACTGCAGTTAGTGGAGATACTGGAATCTGGTGAGATCATGCAATGCTTATGGAATCTAATGAGGTCAACCCTCTTCCACACTGAGAAGTCATTCTGCTTGAGTGCAAGTTCTGAGCACGTCTCTCAAGCTATATGCAGTCTTATTTATACAGCTTAAATTCACCCCTATTCTCTTCTAAGTGGGTTCATATACCCCATAGAAGTGGACAGAACAAAGCATATGCACTAGGCTATTTAACTGATTTTTACCAAAAACTTTCTGGTTTACCAAAACCTTTTTAAAAAACAAAACAAAAAAACAAACCACACTTTCACCCTAGTTTTAGACCACTCCAGTACATGGAAATGATTACATTAAGAAAACCCTATACATTACGTTAGGTTGATGTGTTTATGTTAATAAATGAGTCAGCGTAAATGCAGGGCTCTCTGTCAAAGTAAGTTAATGTAGTGGATGATGCTTCTTTTTGTAGAACTTGAGCACTTACATACATATGTGCCAGACCTGGCTCACTGCTCTGGAAGGAGAGGTGGTGGCTCAGTAACCTGGGTGGCTCAGGTAACTGAGCTGCCATCTTTCCTTCCAGAGAAGGCTCAAAAGTGGATGAGGTGGAGGAGGCACCTTCTCCACTTCTGCTTCTGGGCCCACTTCAGGCCCAGTCTGCTTCAAAGAGCCAGCACAAGGCCTGCTATTTACCACATAAGCCCTGGCAAAGAAAGGGAGAGGGTTGCAGGGCTTCCAAATTTTCCCGGAGGCAGTTGGTATTGAAGAGAATCAGAATGGGTGCTACAGTGGCATTGGAGATCTGCAATATGTTCCAATGGGAGCATGAAGAGGACTGTCAACTGCTAGACAAAAATTAGTCACATTTAAAGAATACTTTGAGCATGCAAAAAAAAAAAAAAAAGTCACTTGGGAGAGGGAGACATTTTCTTTACAAGAAACCAAACTGTCAGGTTTGGTGACTAATCATTATGTTACAGAACAATACAACAAACCTAATGTGAATTTGAACTGTTAATAAATTAACTAAAAACTAAAATTTTATGATAGCTAACAAGTGTGACAAAGTCAGGTCGGACGGCTGCAGAAGGGTCTGGGAAAACAGCTGTTAGCCCTAGAATGCTAAAGACCCTTTTTCCTACAAGCTGGGAAGGGGTTACTTCAGGTCAATTAGGGACACCCGAGTCCAATTAAGGGCTGCCTGAAACCTGTTAAAATCTCTTTCCTGGAGAGAGAAACCGCTGCAAGGCTGGAGGCAGCAAAGAGATCGGCTTCTCCAGTGTGAGAGACTGTGCTCCTCCCCATAGGGGAAACACCCAAATCACAGTGCCTGTTTAGGGGAAGGACTGACGCCCCGGGGCCAGCGACAGGACAACATCTGCCCCAGTGAGGGGGACCAGGGAAAGGTGTTTCCCTTTTCGTTTTGGTGCTTTGTAGACTTGTTCCCCTTTGTTTGGCAGAGGAGCACTCCTCTGGCCTGCCTGGAAGGTTCTGAGAAACAAATCCTGAAGAGGGAAGACAGACCCGCTCCAGCAGGGGGGCTGATTTACCCCAGGCCCTGTCCCTGCCAGAGGAGGGAGTGCTAAGCCCGGTGAGACAGAAAGGGTGCCTTGCCAAACAGCTGCAAAGATTGTGAAAAATGGACTTCACTTTGCATGATTAGTGAAAACTGTGGTTCCCAAGCAAACATAAGAAGCGAAATGACAAATGCATACTAAACCATAAAGACAGGAAACTAAGGCAAATAAGTGGCAGAGACCATATTACAACTACGTTTATTTCAGGCCACTCACAGTATAATATCAGGTTGTGCCACCAAAGAAGTGGCTTATCATCCATGCTATTGAAAGCAATCATTGTACCAACAGCAATACATTTTAGTGAAAACTGCAAAGAAATACATGTAGCCCCGCTATTTTGGATGTTCCAGAGCGAAAGACCCGTTCTAATACTCAGCTCTAACAGGCCTACCCCAACTGTGAGCTTAATTGGTGAAAAGCAGGTAAAGGCTCATGAATTGTCAGTGGCTTGTTAAATGGTTTTATATAAGAGACAATATAAGGAGGAGGAGATAAAGACTGAATACATTTAAACACCGAGGGTCACCTTGGGACTATGTTAAGATCATAACTGGTAAACAAGAGGGGTAGAAAACCAAAAATCAATGGACCATAATTGGTACTTTGAAATTAGACTTATTAGTAGGTAAAACAAGGAGATGATGGATCCTTACATCCATCTCCCTTTTCTGGGGCCCTTAAAAAGAGACTTGGTAAGCCAGGGAGGGGAAGATTTCCACTACCACTGCCACTCCTAAGGGATTTTTCATTCTGACACCCTGACCTTGGCACAGTGGAAACACCTGGCTATTACCGCAGCACCAGCTAGGACCCCTGCCTGATACATGTGGAATCCTGCTCTGTCTTCCCCTCCCCATCCCCAACTGTCTTCTTCCTATCCTATTGTTCATGCTCTCCGCTTTCCACCTGATCCTGAGACCAACTGCACAGCACTGGCATGAAGAAGTGAGATGGCCAATCCAACTCTGCATGGCCTCAGAGGGACCAGTGTGAAAGAGAGGAACTTAACCAGACCAACCAAATGACATTCCTCACAAGGGAGGTGAGCTGGACTCCAGTTCAGCAGCTGTCACGGCCAACCTGCCAGCACAAAGTGTCTGTCCATGACTGACCAGCCACCCTGTATCCAGACAACAAAAGCATCAACAAAAGCTTACTTTCCCCACTGTTTTCTATCCTCTCTCTTCTCCCCCTTGTGCCTGTGTTCTGTTAAATGCAGGAAAATGGATATCATTCCCAACCCAAACCTGAACAGCAGATCTAATCCTTTATTCACCACCAAGGACTGCTTATCATAATAAAGATTCTAACCAATGAGATCTCTCTCTGAAAAGGGAACTTTGATAAGTTTTAATTAGGTTTGTTTTGCATAATCACTCAGTTTGTTTCAACAGTTTTTGCCTAGTTTTGACTCTTCCTTTTGTGCATCTCAATCACTACATTTCTAACCTGTGGCATGAATTTTCTAGAGTGTTTTCAAGATACTAAGCAGGCCATGATCTATGTATCAAAGTCCAGAACCATCTTTAATTATTGTTCTACAGTACCAGCATCATGTTAGCATCTTTGACTCTCTGGGCCTATTTATTCCATCAAAATGAACACAGTAGAACCCTAAGATCCCAAAGGTCTGCCTACTCAGGTGCCCAAGACTTGAGCAGCCTGTGAGGAGCTGGATCGGCTTGGGAGAGCAACCAGCTGCAGTCCTGCACATAGCTGGGACCACCCAAACATGTGAGCTGAGCCCAGAGACGCAGTGCAAGGAGAAGGGAGTTGATTGCAAGGAGTCCGCTTCCATAAACAGGATGAGACTCAGCCCCTCTGTTGCTCTTAAAGGGAAGAAGAGAAGGCGCACAGGGAACAGTTCACTGGTCCCCAGCTGAGCCACAGCACCACTGTGGATGGAGGAATAAGTGGAGGAACTCTTCCACTCTTGGGGTGCTACACGCACAAGCAAAATGCATTTATGAAAATGCAGCTGGAGGACAAAGCTCTGATGATGATGCAGAAATGGAGTTCTTTACTGGGTCTCTTAAGTGTATAAAACAAATCTGGGTTCAGAGACACTAGAAATAAATGACTGAAAAGTGGATTTTAAAGAAGATAGAGCTGAGTGCAGCATGACGACAGCCAGTGTAACTGGAAAGATTAATGAGTCCCTGATATTAAAATTGATAAAGCTTATTCATAGAGCACGCAGGCCCAAAAGAAGCTCATGTATGTTTACTCTCAACCGACCAGCCCTGGAAGTGCCGACCAGATAGGCAAACAAAAAAAATGCAGCCTGGTGAACCTTGGGCTGTATGTCTACACCGCAAATCAGAGGTGTGACTGCAGCGCAGGTAAGCACACTTAGACTAGCTTTAATCTACCTAGCTTGCTAATGAAGATGAATGAAGATATGGCAGCATGGTCTGTGCAAGCCCACCTAGTGCCCTGGGTACCTACTTGTGTTGCTAACCTATGCTGAACCCCATGCTGCTGCATCTTCACTGCTATTTTTCATGAGCTAGCTAGATTAAAGCTGGCATAGGTATGCCCACCCATGCTCCAATCATACCTTTGAGTGCAGTGCAGACAGCCTTAGAGGTAGGCACTCCACGCCCTTTCTTGCACATTGCGACCTGGGAGGGTACAACTTAGCTCTTAAACTTTCATTTAAGGAGTTTAAAAAAAAAGCATCACAGGGAGGAGACGCCTTCATCTTAAAGCCAGCTTCTCAAAAGCATCAGGATTGTGCTGCTACCCTCCATTAAGTTTTTTAAAGTTTATAATGGATATTTGTGTCCATTTACACAAGGAGCATTCAGATGACTGCTGCTTACTGTGCCAAATACCAGATTGTTCGAGAGGTACCATTGGAAAAGCATTATATGAGAGAGTTGCATTTGAAGTTTAAATTCCTTACAAACAGTTAAACTGCAAGTGGTGAAATCCAGACAGGAACATTTAAAAAAGGAAACTGCTGAAAGATAGCCATTCAGTGACAGGGTTGAAAAGATTCTAATACACAATCCCCCAGGTAGATCCTGGCAGACAAATTCCATTAAGAGAAGACAATGAGACTAAAAAAACCATCAAGAATCCGGTAAATAAGAAAGATTTGCTAAGTCCACCTCAGAGGATTCAGGAAGAAGATCATTCTGTTCTCACAGCAGAGCTGTTTTTAAATGCAAAAAGGTTTTCCTTGTGGTAGTCATGAAAGTTTGACTTTATACCCTGTAGAATAACTCCCAGTTTACCAGAATAAAAACTTGCAACCAGTGCTCAGCTCCATATATATTTAACTTTAACTAAATCCAGCTCTCTTCAGGGTGCCTAATTTTTCTGTTCAAACTCAGGCAACGTGTGGCTTTATTGACTAATATGCTAAAATTTTCTTAACTCTCCTTTAACAAAGCACCCAACTGCTCTTCCCTGGAAGCAGAAAAGTTACCATTTGCTCTGTGTGAAAGTTGTGAACTTTCTACTTGCATGGTGGTCTACTACATGTACAAGAGGGATAGACTGAGTCAATTAGATATAGCCCCAACCAGGGATTGGGTGAGGGCTGCCTCATGAAGATTGGTTGTGAGATTGTACATCAAGAAGATCTAGTTCTTCCCCAGTTTCTCTGGTGTACAGGTATGAGCTCAGGCTGCGCCTTCTTTTAGGACATCACAGGCTTCTCTCACAAGTGAAGGCAGCCTGCTCTACAACCCTGGTTCCTCCTCTCTACTCACTTTGGGCAAGCTACGCCACTGGAGGGGCATGAAGGAAGCATCTGAACCCAGAACAACACAGAGATAACACAGTTGTCCATGTACCTTACATGGCACATGCAGGACTCACTCCCTTCCCTGTCAAGGGCCAGGAACAAATCAGCCCTTGTTTTTCCATAGTTTCTTTAAAAAAAAAAAAAATTAGAGTTTCCATCCCACAGAAAATTCCAGTATTTCAATATTTGTTTTCATGCTAAAATCAAGACAAATATTCATAGCACCTCAACATTCCAGAGTCAAAACATTTTGGCTTTGCTCAGTCTGTAGACTCCTGAGCGGTCTCAGTGCGTCGTGTAGTTTGAGTACCTCATTCTCCTCTACATGCTGGAGTCTCAGGAGGATGACGTCTTGCATGATGGACCATGATCATGGCACTCCTATGATGTCTCAGAACAGTTCAAACAGAAGGGAGACCACAGTATTTAATGGGAGATGTAGTCCAGACACAAAGTCCAGCCCATCAAAGAGAGTGGGAGCACATATGATGCCCTGCAGTAGCTCAAGTGGACACAGATTAAAGTCAAACTGATCCAAACAAAGTAAGTGTTGCAATTCAGTTTGACAAACTTAAATATTTTGACTCCAGTCAAACAAGAAATTTTATTTTTATGTTGAAAAATAAAAAATGTTGGCAAAAATCAAAGTTTTACCATGTAAAATTTCATTTTTGTAGAAACTGCATTGTCAGTTGAAAGAACATTACTGATCAGCTCTAGTTTTCAGTACAGTAACTCCTCACTTAACGCTGTAATTATGTTCCTGAAAAATGCGACTTTAAGCAAAATGATGTTAAACGAATCCAATTTCCCCGTAAGAATTAATGTAAATAAGGGGATTAGGTTCCAGGAAAAAAAAATTCACCATGAACTAGCACTCCACTGAGCCCTCAAGGGTTAACTCTCACACTCTACAAGCCAGCAGGAAAGATGTGTTTCAGAGATAGAGATGCGCATTTCCAATTAGGCATGAAGAGTGGGGTCAGAAGTACACTGCCTTGTTAATTAGATCATCAAACCCCTTAGGCTTCTGCCTAAGGCAGCAGCTCCCTCCCTCGTGTGTCCCCCCTGCTCTATGGAAGATGGGGTAAGCAAGGTGCAGGGGGACATTAGCCCCCCTCTTCTTCCTCTCCCTCCCCCCACACACTGCAAGCAGGCAGGTGTCTCGGAGAGCAGCACATAGCAGTGGGGGAAGGGACAGCTAAACTGCCATCGATAGCCTGCAAACTATGTTAGAAGGGAGCATTTCACATGTAACATGTAAACGAGCATGTTCCCAAATTGATCAGCAACCTAAGAACGAAACAACATTAACCGGGATGACTTTAAGTGAGGAATTACTGTATACAACACTGCTCACTTGTAAGAATGGTGTAATGTCCTGGCTCCTTGTGTATGAATCTGTGAGCCTTCCAGGGGCTACCCCACACTACCTCCTTCAACTAAAGGAGCTCTCTTTTTGCTCAAGTGGTAGTCAGTGGTTTTGGAACTGAAGCATCAGGGTTCTAGTCCCAGCTTCCCAAAGAACTCTGTATATGAGAGTTTCCTAACTGCATCTGTTTGCAATTCATATTTATTACTAAAGGCCAAAATTTACTCTCAATACAATTTCCAGAAAAATCTTGTAATCAGTTAATATTTTCATTTTCACCATTCAATTAAAAAAAAAAAAAAAAAAACAGTTACTATAACATTTCTGCTCTTGTATGAGCTCCGTGACCGCTCTAGATTTGTCATTTAAAGCAGAGGTTTAGCATACCCATTTCCCAAACTCATCTTGCCGTCGTATGATTTACTCCTTTTCCACAGAAGATCTCCATACCATATTTATTTATTTTTTTGTTCTTGATCCAGTCAAAACAACATCCTTTGGATTTCAGAGCAGAGTAGAGGTTGGGAAATATATTAACCTTGTTTTTGAAACAAATGAAACACAGAACTATTTATGTTTTGAAGGGATCTAACCTCATTTTCCCTACTTTCCAAAAACCCTCAATAATATAGTATAGGAACTGGGTAGTATCCCTTTAAATAATCTGCGAGCTCTCTAGTGGGCCTTACCATCTTCTATGTTTCAGAAGCCATCAGAGCAGCAGTATATATACGTAGCTAGGGCTGGCAAGTTCTATGTAGTTAGTAAACAGTTATTTGGACTTTACTTTGCCCAGGTGGTCCCTTGATATTTTGTTGTGTGTAGCAGCAGCAAAGGACACAACACTGCTATTGGCTTGAAATAATATTTAACCTCACGTTTTATGTCCAAAAATATAAAACTACAGAACTGCAGAGAAAGAAATGTGTGTTAAGTGCTTTTAAAGAAAAAAAAGCTAGTTTTCTAATGAGCTTAAAATCTAAAGACAGAAGGCATGGGGACAGAGCTGTGCCTAGGTACGGTGAATTGGGGCAAACGCTTCAGGCCCTGTGCTTTGGGGGGCCCTGCAGGCCGGTGCAATTGGCCGGCACGGTCGATCGCGGAAGTGACGGATTCGGTCCCGGAAGTGACAGAGTCGTCACTTCCGCCACAGACCCCGCACCCCCCTAGGGACAGCCCCAGATATACAATTACACATGTGCGCACATACACAAAGAACTACATTAGACGAACATAATCAAGGTTACAAAGTCAAGCTCTCAAAAGTTAGGAAATGCCAGCACTAAAATTGCATGTGCAACCTTATTTCAGTCCCCTTGTATGTATGCATTATGATACGGTCTTTAAAATACAAACCCTAGCATTATAATTGGCTCTATGGAAGAGTTACAGGAGTTTCCTTCAGGATCTAAAAATCTCTGGGGGGGGGAAGTAATTAACTGAAATCCCTAGGTAGGTGTCAAGTCTGAAGAAGGCTCATCTCCCTGGGTGAAATTGTGTATACTAGTTTGATCTGGTTGGAGGAGCCTGGGAAACAAAGAACTTAAAAAAAAAAAAAAAAAGGTATAAAAGCGACCAGCCTGGTGACAGCCTGGTATGCCAAGACCTGCACATAAAAGTGGTTTGTTTTAAAGATGTTTTCTCGCTAATGCCTTTGTTCTGTACAAATACTTTGCTTAATGAAGGCTGGCTGGTCACTGGTTAGCCCCGTCATTGTCCGAGGAACAGGACAGCCAGTGGTGAACAAAATGTCAACTTGCTAAAGTGACCACAGTGACTTGCCACCTAAATCCGCAGTCTAGAAGGAGAGTCTCAGGACTCTGCCCCAAAAGTGTTGACAGCTAGAGGCTCAAGACCTGAGTGGGGAGCCCTCAGGGAGCCCAGAAAGGGATCAGAGGTGCAATTATCTCAGGAACTGGGCTAGTCATTTAAAAACTTGGTGAAATACCATTCGTAGTGGTACAGAGTTTCAGATAATACAAATAAAGGCTTTGAATTGCTAAATGAATAATATATTCCATTAATAAATGTACTGAATAGCATTCGACCAGCTGTCACAGTGATGTACATTGGATTGAAAAGCTTTAAATTACAGTCTTATCTTTTTCAGTAGGAAATTCAGATGTGTGAAATGAACCAGTGGTTCCAGCAAGGGGCCCTCCTCAGGATGGGGAAAGTAAAAGAAACAGAACTACAACCTTGTACCATTTGGTTTTATACTGCATAAACCTCTGAGCATTGACCTGGTGTAGTTATTTTACTACTGCTGTTGCAGCAATTGGACGGGGGAGGGAAATGTTCAATTATCTTGAAATTTATTTAAGTATTTTTGAGGCAACATGCAGCTATTTACAGGAGCAGTTTGTTTGGGTGTCACAAGTTGTAAAAAAGCAGACAACCCAATTCCAATAGAAAAAAAATATACACCAAATTACACATGGCTTGAGGGACCAGTTTAATTATTTTCGTATTTTATTTAACCAAATAGTCACAGTACTACATAACAAAACAGCTAATTAGATCACTTTTTTCCTTTGATGACAAATTTAGAGCATATTACTTGTCATTTTTTCTGTGTTTATAGGAATATTGCTATTGTAGCTTGCCTACATACTGTAGAGCATGTTCTCAACAAACAAGAGTCATTGCACAAGGAAGATAAAGTAGTTGACAAACATAAGAATGGTCTGTTTTATGGGTATTTTAATGATGCATCTCATGAATGTACAACTGCACAAATACTTTTTTTAAATCACTTGAAACTGAATGCCTGCCTTCTGTCAATCTCCAATTGCCACATATTTCCCTGCCTGAAAATTACGGAGAGCCACTGGTCACTTGACACTGTATAAGGGCCAAATCCTCAGCTGGTGTAAATCAGTACAAATCCAGATCTATACCGATTTATAAGAGCTGAAGATCTGACCCAAATACTTTATTCTATAAAGAGAAAGGAGGGTGGCAGCATTTTTGCCGCCTTCTCTCTGAACAGAAATCTGTTTCTAATGCAATGTCATTTTACTATAGCAATAAAACATGGATATAAATGCAGAGCGCCTTCCATTTTAACCAGCTTGTTTTGATTTTTTGCAAGGATGGAGGCAAAAAGTAAAGAAATCATATAAAGGAAATTAAAATTTCAGTTTCAGTTAGTGATACCTTGTTAAGGTTGGAGCAGTGCAGTTGGACAATTCCACCTGGAAGAAGGTGGCAGGTTTTCCACTCCAATCAGCATAGTTAGTTGCTAGGATGTTAAAGAAGAAAGATGCCAGGTAACTGCTATATATGGTGTGTCTTATATAAAAGACAATATGCAGGCAGAAGGGGTAAACATGCTGTATACCGGTATTATCAGATAAATTGCAGAAAGAACATAAATGTATTATTCATGACAAAATGTAGTTGAATAATGGGTCTTCAAATTCATATTGCTTTCTCCTACAGGTATAAAGAGATTATTTGTGTGTGAAGTGTGGTTTCACAAAGTTTCCTAAGTAATTTTAAATACCTCTGCAACGTCTTACTAAGGCAAGTATTTTCTTTCAGAATGGTTCAGTGTTGAATCAATGGAGTTATGCTGATGAAGCCCAACTGAAATGCTGCCTCACGTGCTCCTACAAGATGTGGTTTATGATGCAATACTCAAGTGACGTTTCAGCTACAGATAGAGTAGTCTGTTTAATACCCAACCACTATGTTTTGATCATCACTCATAGCAGTGCAGCTTCTCATTAAGGAACCCAGGGCAAACCCCTACAACATTAATGAACCAAATGTACAGAGGTTAATTGTGCATGATGCCTCCAGGTATCAATAATGATATCAAGCATCATTGTGTAAAAGCATGGGCAAGGCAGCATGCCTTCTTCTAAGCTGATTCAGTATCTGCATTTTTTCTCACCAAATGCCCTTTTCTCTATCTTTTCAGCACACCTCCTAAAAATAAATGTCTCCTGATCATTATCATGATGTAAAAATGACAATAATTCAGATTGTGACCAATATGGTCTTCATCAAAAAATACAATGTGACTTTCTGTATCAACTGCTTGTTATTACATGGTCTCAAGCGTATTAGAAGTTGCAAGTTTCATTTCTACAAACGTGACAAGTTCATTAATTATTCCAAAATTAAAATCCTCATACACAAGTCCTTCAGTAGCCTCCTTTTTTCTTGATACAGCACACAATATAGAAGACCTCAGAATAGCTCTTATGATAGCCTCCTGTTTTCACACACAACTTTCCAAAACATTCTCCTTGGGGTAGATTTCAGCCAAAAAGGAAAGTCTGAGGAAAAATCTTCAGTCCAATGCCATCCACTTCAATGGAGGTATGAACTTCAAAGTCTATTTGGGAAATTTAAAATGCTACAATTATTTAAAACAGACTGTCTTTAAAATAAACCTCAGGAAACTGCTGTTTTTAAAACCCTGTTCATTGCCGCTAAGGCTGCATAGTAGAATTATGAAGTCAAATGCAAAACTTAGGATTCCAGCAACATCAAGGGCCAGACTGGGGCCCATATGAATAAGAAGTTTACAATCTTTGACTTGAATTACATTGATTGGTATAAGCCAATGTGCCAGTTTACACCAGCCAAAACCTGTGGCCATGGTGAGCAGTTGCTAGCTCAATCTTGGGTGAGTCATTGCTCATCCATATGTGGTAAGCAGGTTGCAGTCTTGGCATAAACCAACCACTTTCAACGATTCCAAGGACAGAAGGGACCATTGTGACCATCTAGTCTGAATAACAGAGGCCATATACTTCCCCCAAAATAATTCCTAGAGCAGATATTTTAGAAAAACATCCACTCTCAAGTTAAAAAGTTTGTCAGTGATAGAGAATCCACCACAACCCTTGGTAAATTGTTCCAACTGTTAATTGGCTAAAAAAATTACACCTTATTTCCAGTCTGAATTTGTCTAGCTTCAACTTCCAGCCATTGGTCAGTGTTGTATGTTTCACTGCTAGATTGGAGAGCCCATTATTAAATGTTTGTTCCCCATGTTGATACTTACAGACTGTAATCAACTCACAACTTAACCTTCTCTTCGTTAATTTAACTAGATTTTGCTCCTTGAGTCTATCACTATAAAGCATAGTTCTAATCCTTTAATTATTCTTGGGGTTCCTTCTCTAAACTTTCTCCAATTAATCAACATCTTTCTTGAATTGTGGGCACCAGAACTGGCCACAGTATTCCAGCAGTGGTGGCACCAGTGCCAAATATAGAGGTAAAATAACCCCTCTGCTCCTACTTGAGATTCCCCTTTTATGCATCCCAGGATCTCATTAGCTCTTTTGTCCACTGTGAGCTCATGTTCAATTGATTATCCACCACTACCCCAAATCATTTTTCCAGAGCCACTCCATCCCAAGTTAGAATCCTGCATCCTGTAACTATGGCCTACATTCTTTGTTCCTAGATGTCTGTATTTACATTTAGCCATATTAAAAAACAGTTTGCTTGAGCCCGGTTTACCAAGTGATCCAGATCGCTCTGAATTA
Source organism: Macrochelys suwanniensis (assembly GCA_033296515.1). Lineage (NCBI taxonomy): Eukaryota > Metazoa > Chordata > Testudines > Chelydridae > Macrochelys > Macrochelys suwanniensis. The sequence continues at coordinate 42,877,221 of CM065776.1, forward strand.
GTGACCTCTCTTCTTCATTATTTACCACTCCCCCAATATTTGGGTCATCTGCAAACTGTGTTTCCTCCACGTCATTGTTAAAATATTACATAGCGTAGGGCCAAGAGCCAATCCCTGCTGGACCCCATTTGAAACACATCCACTCAACAATTCTCTTTCCACAATTACATTTGAGACCTATAAATTAGTCAGTTTTTAATCCACTGAATCTGTGCCATGTTAGTTTTAGTTATTTTAATCAAAATGTCACCCAGCACCAAGCCAAACAATTTACAAAAGTCTATTATGTCAACACTGTTACCTTTATCAACCAAACTCCAAAAAAAAATTATATTATATATATATATCTATCTCGTTAGTTTGGTGCGATCCATTTTCCATAAATCCATGTTGATTTGCATTACTTACATTACCCACCTTTAATTCTTTATTAAATCAAGTCCCATGTGAGCCATTCCATTATCTTGCCCAGGATTGATGTCTGGCTGACAAACCTATAATTACCCAGGTCATCCCATTTACCCTTTTTAAAAATTGGCACATTAGCTTTCTTCTTGTCTTCTGCAACTTCCCCAGTGCTCCAAGACTTATTGAAAATCAACATTAAAAGTCCAGTGGGTTCCTCAGCTAGCTCTCTTAATAGTCTTGGATGCAAGTTCAAGAGACTTGCAGATTTTAAAATGTCTAACATTAGCAGCTCCAGAAATATGAGTGGAATGGAAAGAACGTTATCACCACCATATGATGAAACAAAATCATCTGTTTCCCCCCAAATACAGAACAAATATTGATCACTTCTGCCTTTTCTGCATTATTATTGATAAGTCTACTATTTCTCTCTAGAAATGGGTCAGTATCATGGTCAGGATTCTTTTTGTTCCTAATTTTAAAAACACCTTTTTATTGTCCTTACCTATACTGGGCACAGCCTTCTTCTTGTGTTCATTAGGTTCCCTTATCAGTTTTCTATAATTCCTAACCTCTGATTTACATTAATTGCTATCAGCTTCCCCTTTCTTCCATTTGTTACATGGTTGTTTTTTTTTTTAGTTTTTACAGCTGCCTTTGTAACCTTTGGGTGGGCTAGAGTTCACTTCATTGCCCTTCTCCAGTGCCTAAAAAACTCCCTCAGAAAATTAGCTGGCAACCCAGAAGTCAATCTCGAAGGATTTTCAGCAAGGATTGCACAGGGTCTACCTCCCCACATTCAAGTAACAAAAGGAACTAAAGAAATGAATTTAAGTAACACCTTTATAAAATCTTATGATAAAGAAACATTATTAATAACTACTTAATGTTCACAACATAACATGGCTATTTTATAATCCACTTACCTTATACAGTTACAGATAAATAAAGAAAAAATTAAATCTAAACAGGTCAGTCCCCACAAAAAACACAGTGAGAACAAACTAGGTTTCCAAAAGCTTAGGTTGAGTTCACCTGAGTCTCAGAGTCTTTGATCACCAAATCTATACAGTCTGCTAAGTCTAAAACAACTTTCCTGCACTTACTTGTAGGAATCTTCAGTTGGAATTCATGCAGACTCTCACAGTTAGCCAGTTAGCTAACTAATTAACCAACCCCTCAGTTAAAGTACTGTATATTGTATTTTCTTGTAACCATTTTAAAAAAAAAACTAAATTGAGAATAGCAAAAGATAAATGACTACTTCCCATTACTACAGTTAAAGAAAAGTTGGTGATGCATACTAGCAGAAACAATTTAACTAAAACAGTTTGGCTAAAATCAAAACATTCCAAGTATACAATTAAAATAGAACAAATTATTTTCCCTCTCCATTTCCCCATTCTATAATTAACACTGCCCATGCTTCCCTGTTAGAGGATTAACAACATTGCTAACCTGCTGCAAAATGCTTCAGCCTAGGACAACAGCCTGCTTTCTGCTCCTGGGCTCAGCTTTTCCCAACTCACACAGAGCACATGGCCCTTAGTAAAGCAGCTGTCCTGTCTCCTTGCCCTCATAGAGTCTGACCTCAGCAACTGGGACCCTATAGGAAGGAGCATACCCAAAACTACCACACTCAATTCCAGAAGCTTCTGGATGTGAAGGGATAAATCTGCCTAGCAACAATGACCCAGACACAACTCATTCCTACCCACCCCCAGTTGGGTCTCTTAAAGAGATATTTCCCTATTAGGCACACGGGTTACACCTTCACTTCCCCTCTAAATCAGATTAGGTTTTTAACCAATATGGCCTTCTTCCTCAGCTGCAGGATTGTGGCTTTTTGAGCATCCAGTAAGGTGTTCTTAAATGATTGCCAATTATCACATTTTCTCTGATTAAATTCTGTCTCCCAGATGATTTGGCTCATAACTGTTTTCAGCTTTATGAAATTGGCCCTATTAAAGCACCAATTATATATATATGGATTTTTTTCTGTTTGCATGTTATAAATGTGATCAAGTCACTTGTACCTAAGCTACCATTAACTTTAGTTCTGTGATCAGTTCCTCTTTACCTGTTAAGACAAGGTCCAATAAAGAATTCCCCTGTGTTGGCTGCAATACTTTTTGAATTAGGTAACTGTTGTCTATAATGTTTAGAAGTTCCAATGATATTTTAGTACTGGCAGCATGAGACTTTCAGCATATGTCACTCAAACTGAAATCCCCCATCATCACACAGCTTTTCTTCCTATACATTCAAGATAGGTGCCTAAGGAGGCAATTATCCTGTTCCCTAGTGTTATTTGATGGTCAATAGCAGACACCAACTAATATCTATCTTGTGCTTTATCTGTTACAACACTGATCCATAAGCATTCAAGATCATTTTCTTCCAAGTTATCAGTGACTCCGAAATGCCATTTTTGACAGTATACCACTTCCCCTCCTCTTTTGCCCACTCAGTCCTTCCTAATTAGGTTATAACCATTTATTTTAACATTCTAATCGTGCATATCATCCCACCAGGTTTCAGTAATACCAACTAAATCACATTTTTGATAAATGACCAATTCCAATTCCTCTTGTTTGTTACCCAGGCCCCATAGCATTGATGTCTAGGTAAGGCTGCATGTCTGTCACGGAGGCCAGGGAAGTCACAGATTCTGAGTGACTCCAAGCTGGGAATCCCCTTGGCCAGCAGCAGCAGTAGTTTGGGTGTGCGGGAAGGGGCTCAGAGCTGGGGCAAGGGGTTGGGGTGAAGGGCAGTGCTTACCTGGGGTGGGTCCGCGGCTCCCACCAGCATGTCCCTGCAGCTCCTAGGCAGAGGGGCCAGGGGGCTCTGCATGCTGCCTGCATCTGCAGGTGCCACCCCCGAAGCTCCCATTGCCTACGGTTCCCGGCCAACGGGAGCTACACATAGGCACGTGAACTAGAAGTGTGGGAGATGCTGCAGCACCCCCGGGCTCCTAGCTGCCAGCCCAGCACCCATGGACTTCTCTGCTGACCCTGCACCTGGGGTCCCGGCTGCTGCCCCGTGCCCAGGGACTCCGCTGTGGGCCCCACGCCTGGGGACTCTACTCCCGACCCCACACTCAGGTCCCGGCTGCTACCCCGCACCCAGCTCTGCTGCTGCCCCGGTCCCGACTGTTCTGCCGCTCCGCACCTGGGGCTTTGCTCCCAGCCTCAGCTCTGGGGGGGGGGGTGGACGGGGTACGGGGGATGGCTTTCAGCACCCCCACTATTAAAAATATTCCAGCACCACTGGAGCTGTGGAGCTGGCACTTGTGGCAAGAGCAGTGTGCAAAGCGGCTCCCCACCCCTCCCCTTAGGAACTGCAGGGACATGCTGGTCAGAGCTGGGTAGGGAGCCTGTCAGCCCTGCCAATCCTCCTCCCCCACAGCACCAGCAGGGGTCCCGCGTCGCGCGCTGCCACCCACCCCACCCCCAGCATGGGGCCGGGGCTGTGCGCTGCGGGAGTCCTGGGCCATACACACCCAGCAACCGCGGCGCCCCAGGCTCACACCCGCGGCCCCCGGCCCAAGTTTTAGATAGGGGTATATAGTAAAAGTCATGGACAGGTCACAGGCTGTGAATTTTTGTTTATTGCCTGTGACCTGTCCATGACTTTTACTAATAATACCCGTGACTAAAACATAGCCTTATTTACAGGCAATTCAAGAATTTCTCCTCTTCGTGTCCTTTCTTTCCTTGATTAATTTTGCTCTCAAACCAGTAGCGTAGCCAGGAAGGGAGCAGGGGGAGCGGCTGCTCCCCCACTGAGCAGAAGCGGCGCCTTTTTTGTGCTCTTTTGCTCTACACTGCAGCCAGAAAGGAGCATTTTTTTTGCTCCCAGCGCCTTTTTTTGCTCCCGACGCCTTTTGCTCCTATGTTGCAGCCATAGCGGAGCATTTTTTTTTTGCTCCCGGTCACTGTTCCCTCTAAGCTGTGCGCGTGTGCGCGCGCACACAGATTCTAAACACTGCGCACATGGCGAAACACTGCGCGCACAAAAATGTGCACAGAAGCACAATAATTTGTATATAAGACATTTTTTGCGCACATAGCCTGTCAAAAATTAGAGGGAACATTGGTCCCGGTGCCTTTTTTTGCTCCTGACGCTTTTTGCTCCCGGCGCCTTTTTTCAGCTCCGCTCCCCCTGTGCTCTAAACCTGGCTACGCCACTGCTCTCAACAACTCGATTTTGTGCTGAGTACCTTCCCCCTTTTATCCTCCCCTTTTGCCATTAATTTAACCCCCTTTTGACTATTCTAGCCAGCCTGTCCCCATGGAGATTGGTTCCCCTTCTACTGAGGTGGAGACTATCCAAACTATTCATCACTCTCTTTCCATAGAAGGTAGACCAATGTTCACAAAATCAAAACCCTACACCACTTACCTAACCAGTGTTTCACTTACAGAATGTTCTGGCTTCTGGCTTCCATCACTCAAGGGTCAGGAAGGATCTCAGAGAAAAACTCTTGGACATTCTTCTTCTTCAGCATGCTTCTAAGTTCCCTGAAGTCATCTGTGAGATAACCCACAGCACAGTGTCACTAGTCCCAATATACCCATCACCAATGGATCCTTGCATGTTGACTTCAAAAGCCTATCCAATCTTAAAGTGACATCTTGTGTCTTGGCTCTGGGAAGGTAGCACACTGTCCTATTGTCTGGCTGTCCCTTGCAGAGTGTTCTTTTGATTCTTCTGAGTATTGAATCTCCGACAAGGATTGTCTGTCTTCCTCGGACAATTGGAGAATTCTTTGCAGGCAGCGCTTGATTTTCTTACATTTTGGGCAGAGCTGTCATCCACAGGTGTGTCCCAGGAATCTCTCCATTCCCTGGGACCTGCTGGATCTTGAGAGGTATCTTCCATAGTTCCCATGTTGAGGACCTGGTGTTGATTTGAAACATCTAGCTGTCTGGAATTCCTTCTATTCTCTCTGGTGGCCACAGCATTCTTATCCTCATTTGTCTCTAGCCATGTAGCATGCCACTGTGACCTCTTGCCTCTGCTGGTTATGAACCACCGGGCCTCCTCTCTGACTTCCTCTCTCTCCAATTCCTTGGTGGCCAGTTCCATTCTTCCCTGAACCAGGGATATTGGTGTTTCCCAAACCTAGCTTTCTAGGAATTCCTCAGCTTCTCTGATTCTCAGTAGCATCTCAACTTGCCCCTCTAAAACAAGAATCTTTTCCTCCAGTACAGCCACCAACTTGCACTTCATGCACAGGAAATCCCTTCTGGATTTAGGAGGGGAAGAGAACATGGCACATCTGGTGCAGATCACCACCACTTTTCCATCACTGGCCATCTTGCTATCACGCATAGTGCTGTACCTGGAAGGAATGCCTCTCACACTCCCTCTGTCTCAATTCCTTCTGAAATTCTTCTATTAGCTGCCTCTGTTTACAGCTCTAAAGCTCACCAAGAAGTGACATTTTATACCAAGTCTTCCCTGCTTAGTTCAGCTCAGTTCCACCCCTCATCAACAGGAAGTGATTAACCACTCAGAGACTTCAGACAGCTGGGCTTTGCACATCTATGGTATTTTCTGCTCTGGTAAAATGTGTAGCTTAAAGTATACAGACAGATTAATGTGCTGTTGGAACCTTGATTTTTTTCATTAGTTGAGTCTTGACAATTTCAAATTGTGCTATCTTTAATGTTGCATTTTGTTTGGAATGTTTCCATTTTTCACACACAAAACAAGTCTTCCTCTACACATCAAGAGGTAAAAACAAAGAGCAAAATAGACTATGATTATCCCTCTCTGGGAACTGTCATATGAAGTGTTACAAAACTTCACAGTCATCTGTTTTCAGTTGGCCTGCACTTGCTCAGAGCCTTTGATAGGGGCCATCATTTATACCTAGAGAGAAAAGACTAGCTCAGTTGTACAAAAAGGCTTCTCACTCCCAGGATTTAAATTGAACTTTTTCTCATCATAGATATATCTCCTTAGAAAGATATCCTCGGCCTAACCCAGCTGTAAGTGGTACCCAGGAATAAATAGAATCATAGAATATCAGGGTTGGAAGGGACCTTAGGAGGTCATCTAGTCCAACCCCCTGCTCAAAGCAGGACCAATCCCCAATTTTTGTCCCAGATCCCTAAATGGCCCCCTCAAGGATTGAACTCACAACCCTGGGTTTAGCAGGCCAATGCTCAAACCACTGAGCTATCCCTCCCTAAATAGATAAAAGTCACTTCAATTAGACCTTTATCTAGTGATACCAGCTAGTGTTTTCTGTATGAAAGACCTCAGTAGGTGTACAAGGGCTGATGTAACAACCTTATTCTGGAAAGCTTTGTCTATGATCATTTAACTGAAATTGCTCCATGTTTAACAACCTGTTTTTTTATTTTTATTTTTATTTTCAGTTGTTTGTGAAGTATGCTAGAATAGGACTATGGCTGCTGTCCCCTGGGACAGTCGTGAGAATGCAGCATCTATTTCATAGAGGCCAGCTATTGGATTACTGCAGTAATCCATACATGGGACTACACCTGAAATGCATTCAGAAACTAAAGCAATGACTAGAGCTGGTTGGGAAAATGTCAAATAAACTTCTTTTTGGTGGAATTTGCCAGTTTGTTGAAACCAAAATGCTTCCAGGGACTATCAGTTTGGACAAAATTCCACCAGAAACCAGGCAGGTTTCTGACAGAGCCATGCCTAACAGACAGGTTCCATATACTGCCTGGTTTCCTGCCAGCTCACTTAATGGGCTGCTGATAAGCCTGGGCTTCCAGGATCCCAGCTCCTCGGCAGGCTGGACTCCAGGGCTTCCAGGCTCTGAGGCAGCCCACCAGGTGGCCTGCCTCAGAGCCAGCGTTTCCAGTAGAGCTAGGCAGAGATCAATAATTGCATTTAATGGGGAATTTCTACATTTTTGGTTTTCATTCCAAATCAGAACTACATCAGATTTTGAAATCTCAAAACCCTCTGCAAAATGGAATTACTACTCTCTGCCCAGCCCTAGCAGCAACAAATGTGGTAGCCCACTGGTTAAAGAGTATATCTCACCAGGAGCACATAACCCAGTGGTCCAGGATCTTCACTGGCTGACTTGGTTTTTGGATGGAATTTACAACTGTTAGGCATCTGCAATGGGAGTTAAGTGACTTACTCACTTAGGCACCTAATGGGGTTTACAAAAGTGCCTACTTTCATGTTTAGGCACCTAATGACCTTTTTAAATCTGATGGCTAGTGGCCATTTGAGAGAATCTCTTTCCTTACTCCATACTCCAGCAGCTGAAGTCAGCAGAAAGGCTCAGGCTGGATCTGTTGACTTTTAGGGTACGCTGCAAAAAACAACCATTTGCTAGGGCTTAGGGGAACGGCTCAGGGTTTGGGTGGGTTATAGTATCTGAATGGCTGTTTTGTAACTGTGGGCTTGTGTTGCTGGGTGGGAATCCTTAATAGGGATTGTTTTTAAATAATTGTTCAGGCATCTAGAGTTGGACATAACCCTAATCTTTTGGTATTTGAAACATAAATCAAGTAAATATGATCGTGATAAAAAATTTTGAATAAATATTCACATGGAGCTTATACAGAAAATGGTTTGACAAAACATTGGCTTAATCTCTTTGGTCTAACTGCTCATGCAGTTTCCTCCAGCTGTGCATGCAACAATACTAGTAACTGGTACATCTGCAAGTACACTAATCCATACATATCGTTCTAGAAAATGTACTGATCTACAGTTCTCCACCATGTGAAATGTGAAGGACCATAAATGATTTGGTGGCAAAAAAAGTGGGGGGGGCAATTACCAAGCTTCTTGGACTATTACATAGGTTTAAAAAAATGAGGTGGAGGGGCCCTGGAGCCATCCTCCTGGTATTATGCAGTGACAAGAGAAATACAAGATTGGTGGAATTATTTGCTTTACTGATTTGAAACAATTTTGGCTGAAGGGAATTGTGCATTCAGTGAGGTCATCTCTGAGGGACAATAGCTGGCAATTAAAAATGTGAAGGAAGAAGAATGGTTTTAAATGGAAACGTCTGTGATGGATAAGTTGTGGGTGTACTGAGGTTCCAGCATGTAACAGAGGCTGGAGCCTGTCTCCCACAGCTAAGAATAATAGGTCAAATTCATGCCTGTGGAAACTTCATTGACTTCAGGAGAGTTGTGCCAAGGATTACATTGGCTCAGTGAGTTAAGGAAAAGGGGGGAAATAGAGGATTTGTTTACCTTGTTTTGAGTGCCAAAAAAAACACACTGGCTGCACGGAGGGGTGAGGAGGAGGATGAAGTATTAAACAGCTCACAATGGGACTCTGGCCACACTAGGGAAGAGCAGGAGGTGCTAGACCAATATTATCCCCAACAAGCAAGTGGACAGGGAGAAGGAAGAGAGGGACAAGGAGTTAGAGGAGCCCTCTTTTTCTGCATCCTCTCCTCACTAGCCAGAGTAGCTAGGAACATAAGAACATATTGGATCAGACCAATGGTCTATCTAGTCCAGTATCCTGAACAGAACAGGGTAAGTATTGAGTCTTTTGTCCCTTGGCAGTCAGAGGTTTAGGGACACCCTGGGAATGTAGTTGCATCCCTGACCATCTTGGATAATAGCCATTGAGGAACCTATCCTCCATCAATGTATCGAATTATTTTTTGAAACAAGTTACACTTTTGGCCCTCACAACATCCCCTGACAACGTGTTCCTCAGGTTGACTGTGTCTTGTGTGAAGAAGTACTTTCTTTTGTTTGTTTTAAACCTGCTGCCTATTAATGTCATTGGGTAACCCCTGGTGAAGGGGTAAATAACACTTCCTTATTCACTTTCTCCACATCATTCATGATTTTATAGACCTCTATCATATCCCCCTTAGTCATTTCTTTTTCAAGCTGAAAAGTCCCAGTCTTTTTAATCTCTCCTCATATGAAATAGTTCTATACCCCTAACAATTTTGTTGCCCCTGTCTGTACCTTTTCCAATTCTAATCTATCTTTTTTGTGATGGGGCAACCAGAACTGCACACAGTATTCAAGGTGTGGTGATACCATGGATTTTTATAGTGGCATTATTATCTGTCTTATTCTCTATCCCTTTCTTAATGGTTACTAACATCCTGTTAGCTTTTTTGACTGCCACTGCACAATGAGCAGATGTTTTCCGATGACTATCCATGATCACTCCAAGATCTCTTTCTTGATCATCATTTTGTATGGATAGTTGGGAAAATGTTTTTCTAATGTGCATTACTTTACGTTAATCAATATTCTATTTCATTTGCCATTTTTTTGGCCCAGTAACCCAGTTTTGTGAGATCCCTTTGTGACTCTTCAGTCAGCTTTGGACTTACCTATCTTGAGCAATTTTGAATCATCTGAAAATTTTGCCACCTCACTGTTTACCCCTTTTTTCAGATCATTCATAAACACCCTTTATGAATATGTTGAACAGCACTCCCAGTACAGGTCCCGGGGGGACACTGCTATTTACCTCTCTCCATTCTGAAAACTGATCATTTATTTCTACCCTTTGTTTCCTCTCTTTTAATAAGTTAATCTTCCCTCTTATCCCACAACTGCTTACTTTGCTTACGAGCCTTTGGTGAGAGACTTGTCCACATGATTGTTGACCACCTCAAAAAATTCTAATAAATTAGAGAGGCATGACTTTCCATTACAAAAGCCGGGGTGACTCTTCCCCAACAAATTGTGTTCATGTATGTGTCTGGTAATTCTCTTCTTTACTATCGTTTCAACTAATTTGCCTGGTACTGAAGTTAAGTTTACTGGCCTGTAATTGCCAGAATCACCGCTGGAATCTTTTTTTAAAAATTGGCATCACATTAGCTGTTCTCCAGTCAGCTGGTACAGAAGCTGATTTAAATACGTTACACACCACAGTTAGTAATTCTGCAATTTCATATTTGAGTTCCTTGAGAACTCATATTTGGCTAATGGTTTCATATTTGAATGCCTTCACATGCAAGGGGAGAGTAAATCACTCCACCAAAAGAAGTGAAATAACTTACTTTTCCCTCAAACCCAGGATAAAGCAGGGGAGAAATCATGACTGAGTCACAATTAATTCTTTGGCCTGCTCTTGGAGCAGTACAACTACAGACCACATCTGAGACACATTGTGAGGTTACAGTCTCTAGGCTATAATGTCCCCCCCACCACTGTCAGTGCCCAACTATACTAATCATTAGCCATTGCTCCATTCCTCAACCACAGCATCATAAGGTTAAAACAGACAAGGGAGAGTACTATATAAAGACAAGGTGCTGTGACCTGTTTAATACTACTGCTTGCTACTGGAGTGTCTTAAAATAAATGATGTAATCAAGCCATCTTTACTATAACGCTATTTGAAAACAGAGGGAATCCATTTAAGGATTCCCCTAGTGGGTCAGGAATTACTCTATTAAGACATATAATACTGTATTTGGTGGAAGGATTGGTATATAATAAAGTTTCTATCTTTAAAAATGCATTGCCCCTTCAGGTCATGTATCTTGTTTGCCTTTGTGTTGGAGATTTGTTTTGTTGCTTTCTAATGTGAAGGGGTTGTTCTTCAGATCTGATGAGAGCTGAAAAGCAATTTTTTAAAATAAATGTTGGTTCCAAAATTAGTCTGAGCATTCAGTTAACACCTACTAGCCTAGTACTTTATATTGAGAAATTCCATCTGGGGTAAGCAATAGGTATGAAAGCCTTTGATTGCAGTTACTGAGGAATGCTCAAAGTTGGGATAATCAGCCTATTAGGCATTATGTTTACAGAATGATAGAATGGGGACTTAAAGAAAGGGAGCTCAGAGAATCCATAGAGAATTCTATTCAAAGTTTAAGTCAAAATGTCCAAGCCAAGGACACTGAAGACGTGCAGAGAAGTGGCAAGGTGTCTGACATAGCGGCAAGTCAATAGTACAGAATGGAATGTAAGAAAGGAGAAAAGGACTGTCCCATGATGCAGCACTAGTGACAATTCACAGTGTGGCTGGAGACAGCACATCCCTGACATCTCGCTGCTAGGAGAGACAGCAACGCTGACATGAAGTACAATCCTGGCACCAAGGGCCTGATCCAATTCCCATTAAAGGCAGTGGGAGGAATAGCTCTCCTACTAAATATGGTATATTTCACACAGTCCCACATTGTATTATTTGTGCATGCCAACAAATGACAATAGCTTCTCCCAGAAAGGAAGAGGATAAAAAACCAGTGTAAAAATCAGGTTGCTATGTCAATTAGTAGTTGCCGCATGAGCCTCTGCCCTTATAAAAATGCATTCAGGTCAGTGCCACAATTCAGGGATACCATGTGAAGTAAGTGGCAGGGATAGCAGTACATATGTCACATTTATCACAGAGGTTTAATAAAGTGGTTTTCATAGAGGTTATACTTTGTTTTGAAGTTGTTCACTGAAGAGTTTAAATATGTACAATACTGTGACGTTTCTCGGGGTGCCCAGGACTGTGAATTACCTTGTTACCCTCCGGACTCAAGCGAGAGGGAGAATTATTTGTGCTTGACGTGGCGTCATCTCCCTGACATCTCCAGTTAGCCACCCAAACAATCTCCTCTGGGCTATGCCAGCCCTTACTTTGCCTTGTAAGTTAACAATAGGTGCATCCCAGTCCCTGAGCCCTTTTGAAGTATCCCCCTATAGTATTCAGTCCCTTATCCACTGAATACCCACAGTAATACCAGGAATGCTGTCCCCAAGCTTGAGTGCTTCAGCTCAGGATCAGTTACTTGTACAATACCACAGAACTGAGTTATATTTATAGTGAAAACAATTACAAATGTATTGTCAGAGATTAAGATTTAAGAGACAGTGAGTAAGGACTCATAGACTTTAAAGCCAGAAGGGACCATCATGATCATCTAGTCTGACCTCCTGCACATTGCAAACCACAGAACCTCCCCCACCCACTCCTGTAATAGACCCATCACCTCTGGCTGCGTTACTGAAGTCCTCAAATCATGATTTAAAGACTTCAAGTTACAGAGAATCGACCATTAAAGATGCCATTAAGGATAATGGAAATAGAAAGGTTATGTATAAAACAAAAGCATGGTTCCTAGAAACTAAAGTTAACTTTAACAAGCTAACCATCTGTCTAAAGAAGCTTATCTCAGCCCAAATGTCCTTTGAATATCCTGTTTTTGAATTTTTTTGTTGAATAATTGCCACTTTTAAGTCCGTTATTGAGTGTCCAGGGAGACTGAAGTGTTCTCCTATTGGTTTTTGAATGTTATAATTCTTATTCTTTTGTGTAGAGACTGTCCGGTTTGGCCAATGTACATGGCAGAGGGGCAGCATTCAAAAACCAGTAGGAAAACACTTCAATCTCCCTGGACCCTTCAAAAACAGACTTAAAAGCAAGAAACTACAGAACTGGAATTAATTTGCAAACTGAACACCATCAAATTAGGCCTGAATACAGACTGGGAGTGGCTGGGGCACTATAAAAACTAATTTCCCTCCGCTGATACTCATACCTTCTTGTCAACTGTTTGAAATGGGCCACCTTGATTGCATTGGCCTCATTAGCACTACAAAAGTGATTTTTCCTACCTTGGTATTCACCCCTTCTTGTCAACTGTTGAGAATAGGCCACTTCCACCTTAATTGAATTGGCTCTTTAGCATTGACCCCCCACTTGAGAAGGCAACTCCCATCTTTTCATGTGCTGTGTATTTATACCTGCCTACTGTATTTTCCACTCCATGTATCTGAAGTGGGTTCTAGCCCACGAAAGCTTATTTCCAAATAAATTTGTTGGTCTCTAAGGTGCCACAAGGACTCCTCGTTGTTTTTGCTGACACGGCCTAACACGGCTACCACTCTGAAACCTGTTACAGAACAGTGAACCCTTTGCCAGCTGGCACCAATGGGCCTGTGCCATCCACATATGGCAGATCAGATGGTTAGTGTCCACCCTGTCTACCCAGCCCGACCAACAATGTAATCATTTCCCCTTTAGATACCTCACAAAATTAGCAGAACACACCCCTTAAAAACACAGTGTGTTGCTTGCAATGGTAAAAAGGGCTACCAAGTTAAGTTTTGCTGAGACACTGATTTTATTATTAGCAAGTATTACATTATATAGCTAAAATGAAAATTTAAAGAAAACCATTACCATAAGGATTCTGTTATTAAATGCAATCAGGTCATTAATTCAGATCCAGCCCTGCTCACTGCAGTCTGATAGATGTTTCCATCTGAGGGCTGCACAGTTGCCACACTTGTTAACAATCTCCATAGAGAGTCCAAAGAGTGAGTTGGAACGAAGACTAGATTGATCTCCTAAAGGTGTCCCTCTTTCAGAACTGATTGCTGACATATTGCAGCCAGTCATAGGTGGAGGGATGATGTTGCAATACTTGAACAGCTGCTGCCTGTTCTGTCTATGTTCTCTAGCTAATTAGACTTTGTTCTCCAGGGCTGTCACAGGCAGGTACATTGTCTTTTTTTTTTAATTTTGAATAAAAATCACGGCCATTCTATACATTGCTTCAAAATTACACTGTGAAAGTGTTGCTAGCATATGAAGGAACAGGCACTTCTGTGTACCTAACAGCGAGATGTCTTTCAACTTGTGTAGACCTAAAGCAGAATTTCTCCATGTTAAAATGAGGAAACCTAGCAGGAGAGATTAAAAAGCATCTATTCAGTAAGAAATACCAGGAGTCATCACCATCTGGCCAGATCCAATTATTATACAATCAAGGAATCTCCTGCTAGCAGCACGACAGGGAAAATTCTTAAGAGGGCCGCTCTTTACCATTTATAACTGCAGCAGGGAATAAGTGTGATATACGACAGGCATTGTGTGCCAGATCCAGAAGTGCATACTTTGCTTTAGCTACATTCATTATGCCAGCTCAAGAGAGATACATCTGTGTAGATTAACATACTTTAATGAAGAAAAACAGCAGATTTTCAAAGTTTGAGTAGGGCACATGAACCATACACAGCACTTTACCCCCTTTAAATTGATCACAAGAGCTCCTAATTCCAACTTTATTGTAAACTGTTTTCTTTCAAACAAGAGATGCTTCACTGTTTGTAGGAATTCCCTCAAACAAAGTTTAAAAATGAGTGGTGGCATGCTGGCCCTTTGACCCCATCCATTCCACATGAATTTCAGAAACTCTTATTTTAATTCCATCCCATTAGTATCAGACAAATTTTCACAAGGAGCAGAATGGCTGCAAAAATACAGCGCTATGAAAATGTCTAGTTGCCAACATTTATCAGCATCTGGAGTGATAATTTTGGAAGCATAGGAACAGTAGACCCGCCTACTAACATATTTCCAGTGGCAGCTTGAGTGTGGATGGATACGGAGAAAAGAATGACGGTTGCTCTTTAAATTTCCAGAATATTTTTCATAAACTGAAACATGCAGAACAAAAAAGAAGAAAGGCACAGTCCATCCCTATATTTGATAACACATATCTCAAAACAAGGGCTTACAGTGAAAGAGTCTCATAAGAATAAATGTATTGGTACTACTACAACACTGGGCCCATGACAATCCTACCCAGGCAGAATGAGTTACCCACCACATCATGTCTCCTACCTAGGCCAATGGAGTCCACCAGGACACAGAGTCCAATTCTGTTTCCAAACCTACTATTGCTCCTCCAACAGATTTGGAACCATTCATATTTTTTACATTAAGTGCTTCATTTGACATCGTTTGATTGTGTCAACCTGATGTTGTAATTTGCTTAATAGATTTCATTCATTATGATATCAAGTTAAAAGCTTTCAAAATTATAATCCTTTCCCATTTAGAAATACATTGCCTTGCACCCAACAGCAACCTTTCTAGCTATCATTCCTTCCCTCTCCAGACAGACGTCACCTCTGCTGTAAAAGGCTGATAGTATAGTAATTCTGTTTCCTTCCCACTCAGATAAACACTACATATAGCAGCAGTGTTTTTGTCATAAGTTAACTGAATATGCAAAAAGCCAAAATTGCTTCAAATTGCCACCCCCACGTTTTAACTGTTTCTTAAGGAGGCAAATTAAGGTCAAACAGACAAAATCCAGATGACTCAAAAGCAAGTTGGAGCCAGAAGTATGACAGGTCATTGATTTTTAAATCCTCATCAGATTTTCCTAAAATTTATAACAAGTTCTAGGGAAAGCTCTTGTTAAAGTCAGTATGGTAGAATTTGATTTATATTACCAGCTGATATGCTAATAAATACAATTCAAAGGCTAAAATTTTCAAAAACACCTGCATGACTTAGGACCCTAAGTCTAATTGAAAATCAGCGGAACTTGGCTGTTTTTGAAAATTTTGCCCAAAGTCTTTATTAGTGATCTATTTCATCATATCCTTGTGTATCCACGCTCAGCAGTTATAGCTGACTGGAGTTAGACCGCTCTTGGTCCCTGGGGGTTCTACCATGGAAAGATCTGGGAACAGATCTTTTTGCTCAAGGTTTCTAGGTTGCAGAAGTCCCTTCGAAAAGCGGTTCACTGCAGTCAATTTGGAAACTAGTGAAAGTTGTTATTTCAGTTAGTTTTTATTACCATTACACTTTTGTGTTTTTTCCCCTTGCTTTTATGTCTGCTGCACATCTGCTGTAGGGTTTGACCTGCATTGTGCTGCTATTTTAGCTTCTTTTTTTTTCTTTAAATGTTTGGCATCATTTTTATTGTAAAAGGCTTAGATACTGTGCAATAGCTGCCTTACTTGTGAAATATGAGATGAGATATTAGGTGGGAGAGCAATAGTAGGTTTGGAAACAGAATTGGACTCTGTGTCCTGGTGAACTCCATTGGCCTAGGTAGGAGACATGATGTGGTGGGTAACTCATTCTGCCTGGGTAGGATTGTCATGGGCCCATTCATGTTTCGCCAAACCAATTGAAGTGTCCTGAGAGGTTCAGGATTGGTTCAATAATCTGGACTGCTGTTTGGGCCAGTTTTTTTCTGAACTGGTTCTGCCATCTCTGTGGGCCAGTCCTGAAAGTAACAATTAAAAGGAATCCCAATAATATCCTTTGCTCATGTTATGTGTATTTGAAATGACAAAATATGGAGAGGAAAATGAAAATGCTTACCTCTGCCTTATCCTTGCTTAGACCAGGCAGTCCTTCCTTATCACTTCCGTCTACAAGTGCAGCAGGGCCTTAAAGAACAATAATTTTTAAAAAATCACATCCTTCTCTTGCTAGAATTGAACATTCAGCTTTCCAGCCTCTACCCACAAACTCTTTCTGCCCTTCACCAGACCTGGGCTAAATAGAAGCAAGTTGCTGTCTCTCTGCTACAGATTCACACTGCTTTTGCACTTACATAATAGCCAAAGAAGTGTCACTTCTGCTGTCTCCAGACAACAGAGAAGAAGATGAATGGGGTCAGGGTGAAATCTAGATGGGGTAAGAAAAGAGAAGGATGACATATGTCAAATAGGAAAAGGAGTGCAAAGACTTCAACGTGGTTCAGCTGAGCATGAGTAAGTAATGAAGTCTTTGGGTATTTCCCTAAACTTTTTGAGATTCATGCGTGGGAGAAAAACAAAGAATCAAAGGCTTGATTGTTGGTTGAGAAAGGATTGCAAATACCAGAGCTGAGTGTCAAAGCTCTCAGAGATTACAGAGACTATCAGCTCAACAATCAATACATGTCTTGTTCTTCAGCAGCAGGGAAAGACAGAAAAAAATCAACTCTTGTACAGCTTTTTAGCACACATATAATTTCAGAAAATGCTCTCCCTCAAAGCCAGAAAATTGTACTGAGAGAAATTATTTTTGATTCCACGTTCCTTCTGTTAGCACAGTGTTTTGAGTCTGACAGACAGCAGTAGCATGTTTGGACTAAAACACATATGTTAAACAGGTCCCCAGAATCTCTCCCCTATTTCATGTCACTGAGTAAGTGAAGGAGCAGAGCACACCGGTGAAATGTAGCTTAATCCTTCAGTATTTTCCCCCTTCTTTTGGAATTCTGGAATTCAAAGATATGGCAAATTGGGAGGTCAAAAATCTCAGAGAGGGCTGTCCTTCAAATAATTTGAAATCATGCGAAAAATGCTTTCACAAGCAACAGATCACATAGCTCAAGTAATTATTAGAGATAGGCAAATGATTTTAAAATATTCACATAGTTCAATATATTTGTGAGTTCTCCTCCTAACTGCATAAATTAGGTACATAAAAATATTCAATAACTTCCCTCTCTCTGTTTTATAATATGTAGAATATAAGCTCTTCAGGGCAGGGAATTTGCCTTCTTGTGTTACTGGAAAGCACCTAGACATACTGTATCCGAAACAAACACCTATGAAATAACAAAAATTGGGCCCTTAGTGGCTGTAGCTAATTACAACAATGCATTCTACCTTACTGGGGGTGAAGATCAAGAAAAGGGGGCAAAAATATGGGGAAAAATAGTGTTCAGAACCATTTTTCCCCATTGGGGAACTGATACATCCCATGTGGCAGGGTGCACAATAGATCTTTTGGTGCCCTCCGAAAAGGACCCTGCAGATCTGCCACACACCCTTAATGGGGTCCCTAGGTGGAAGTCCTGCTGAACCAAACAGCAGCCTAAGGTTTTGGGGGTTAATTCCCATGCAGGGTTCTCAGTCAGTTCAGGAAGGTGGGAGCTAGTGAAGTGCTGTTGAACCTATTTGAGTTCAGTGCCTTAAAGGGAAGTAAGGTTACTCCCAGAGGCAAGGAAGAATGTAGTTGTGTTGACCTGACTTGAGCAGAAGGAAGGTAACAGGAAGCAGAGTTTGTATGTTGTAGAAGTTTGTATGTTTGTATGCTGTAGAAGTTTTGAGCTTACATAGAATGTAAACCAGTAATTTTAGAGCTTAGTTTCCAAATCTACAACCTTTATAGAAACGCATGATGTAACAAATCTGCAGCTAAATTACATTTCAAATTTTAAGTTTAAGTAAAGTGTTTTGGGGAGTTTAAACCCCCCCCCTTTTAGTTTGTAAATCAAAGAGGATTTTTCTGCTGTCCATTTTGCACCTGTGTGACACACTTGCCCATGGAGTATGTGGAATATTTTAGACTAAAATATATATTGACACATTATAAAAAGTAGTTTGTCACAGGAAAGTTTAACTCCACACATTATCTCAGTTCTACAAAGCTTTCATGTTCCCCAGAAACTCCATGGCCTCTGGTTGATGAGACAGTATTGCAGACTAATTACACCTTGAAAATATTTATCTAATTTACTTAGAGGCAAAATCTGGAAAGATGATACAGAAGATAAAGAACTCATGGCTGGCATATTTGAAACTCTGTGTAATCCCCAACATCTCTTAAATCGAGGGATAAGATTATTCAGCAATAAGAAATTCTCTAACAGCTGGGAGCTGTCTAAAAATACTGCATTTTCTTTGAGTGAACTGTCAAAGTTGTAGAATTAATAATAAGACATGCTCGATGTATTTCTTTTAAGTCCTTGGCCAATTTAATAAACATCTGACACTGGTACTATTACTGGGTTTATTTTGTTTTACATTTGAGCTATTCTTAAGGAAGGCCTGTCTTGTGACTTTTCAGCTCATTGCAGTTGTTTACATTAATCACATGCAACTGACAGAAGGAGCAAGAAACATTGCCTTTGCTTATTGCAGTTTGATGTTTCCTAGTCCTGATTGTTAGAGTAACAAACCTCAGCATTTTGAAATCTACAGGCAATGGTTTATGGAATGTGGATTCTAACTTAATCCAAAATCTTGTTTGACTGCTTTTGCACAGATAGTTGTTTATCTTCCTTATTGCCATCTGTCATATTCTTGAGCCATAACATTTGGAGCCATACTTGACTCCAAACTTTCCCAACCTTCACGGCTATTTGGATTCAGAATTCTTGCTCATGTTCCTATGTAGTTCCGAAAGCATAATATGCTCACAGAATAATACTATGCCTGAAAAAGATTTTCAAATGAACTTAACAGAGTCAAGTGCTCACATCCTAGTCAATGAGATTTGGGGTATCTAAATCACTCAGACTTCTTTGAAAATGCCAACCGGGAAACATAACGTGCATAAAAACAGTGCTACAGTCAGATGTTAGGCAAATATTTCCTTCTCATGTCTGGACATGATGATTATTTCCTCCAGCACATCATCAGTTCCTTTACCATGTGTTGCTGTAGCTGTGTTGGTCCCAGGATATTACTTCACCGGCCTTGTCTCTCTAAGTTCCTTTACCATGTCATTCATGTACATTTGCAATCTCATCTCTCTATTCAGCTGTTGTTTATCAAGACTAATGATGGGATCCAGTCAGATACAAGAAAATAATTCCATGAAGGGTTAGCGTTGGCAGCCAGTTCTGGTTGACGATAGCCTGTGAACCTCAAATAGGGTGACCAGATGTCCTGATTTTATAGGGACAGTCCCAATTTTTGGGTCTTTTTCTTATATAGGCTCCTATTACACCCCACCCCGTGTCCCGATTTTTCACATTTGCTGTCTGGTCACCCTAACCTCAAGATGGCATTCTTTATTGGTTCAATGGCTAACGAGATACAGTCCCTAGAATAAACCATGAGGGTGAAGCAAAAATAAATATACATTGGTCTGAGGATAGTGGAGGAATTATAAAGCCTTTATTTATTTTACCACCAGAGGCCTTAACTCAGAAAGCTAATTAATCATGTGCCTATCTTTAAGCATGTGTGGAATCCACTGTCAGTGTCATCAGTAGAACTACTATGCTTAAAGCGAGGCATATGCCTAAGTCACTATCTGTATAAGGGTCATACATATTCAGTGAAATGCACCAGTGCTCTGGTTGCAATTGGCCAGCATTGATGGGGGGAGGGATAGCTCAGTGGTTTGAGCATTGGCCTGCTAAACCCAGGGTTGTGAGTTCAATCCTTGAGGGGCCATTTAGGGATCTGGGGCAAAAAATTGGGGATTGGCACTGCTTTGAGCAGGGGGTTGGACTAGATGACCTCCTAAGGTCCCTTCCAACCCTGATATTCTATGATTCTATGATGCACTGCTTCAAGCCTGTAAACATGGTGGCCTGAAGCCTTTCCAAGAGAAGAGTTCTCTATTGCCACCTGCTGGTGAAATGTAAGAAGAGCAGCCCAGAGCTTCTTTAAGGACAGCAGATGGGTGTGGGCTACTTTGGAAAGGAAGTGCTCTGCTGGCATCTGTTGGAGAGCAAGGGGAATTGGCTGAATGGGCCAAGCCTTATTTGCATTCTAGTTATGTGACGTCTGGGGGCATTTGGGTTAAAATACAGTTAAATGTTGAGTTTGGGGGGCAATAAAATTATTTGTTGAGAAATACAAGGACAAGACATCAGCAATGAGTGTGCCTGGGGTTACCCTGACTGATACTGGCCCAGTTGGGTGAGGCAGCCCAGACAGAGCTAAGGGAGGGAGAGAAAGGAAAAAAGTCCCAAAGTTCTGGTGAGAGTGCCTCTCTAGTGGTGAGGACTCTGCAAAGGGTCCTATACACCACTGGTACCTCTCTAAAGAACTGACTTGAGGCTGCTGCAGAACGGTGGACAGCCAAAAGCTAAGGGTGGCTCCCAGGTCACAGACAGTGCTGAGTAGTAGGGACAGCTTTGAGGCAAAGGATGATGCAGAGCAGTGGTGGCTGAAGCAGAACTGAGGCATCTTGGGCAGAAGCCTACCTACATGACTCTTGTCTGGTGCAGACCTCATTACCCAGCAATTAAAGATGAAATCACGCTAGCTGGCATAGGTGAAGCAAAGGAAGCTTTTCTATCTAAGCAGGAAGGAACTCTTCTGAGATACATAGACACAAATGTTCACGGTGAGCATTCCGACCCCAGTAAGGATGTGAGTGGTGAGGAGATGTCTGATCTTCCAGTTAGTCAGAGTGCAGGTGACCTGACAGCTACTGCAGCATTCATATCTTCACCTCAAATGGATGTCACCATGCACATTCCTGAAGAAAAGTGTAGATCAGAGAAGAGTGTGCTGGAGGTGCAAGAAACAGCTGCTGCTGAGTTTAGTTCTTTAAGTCTAGATGATCCAGGACTGTGGATCCACTGGAGAAGTAGCCTGAGGGACTTCCTTGTACTGCATGAGCCACAG
Source organism: Macrochelys suwanniensis (assembly GCA_033296515.1). Taxonomy (NCBI): domain Eukaryota; kingdom Metazoa; phylum Chordata; order Testudines; family Chelydridae; genus Macrochelys; species Macrochelys suwanniensis. The sequence continues at coordinate 42,898,691 of CM065776.1, forward strand.
CAAGTGAAAAACTTCAAAGACAATGAAAATAGAAGTTTCAATCCACCACATTACTGCCGTGAAATCTCCAATGGTGACAAAGTGGAGAGGCCATGCCTTATGTACTCAAAAACCCAGAATGCTGCTTACTGTTTTTGTTGCAAACTCTTCCAGTCTAACGTTCCAACCACATTGGGTTCTAGAGGAACAAAGGACTGGAAAAATCTGGCTAAAAATCTGGCAAGCCATGAAAGCAGCAAATCACTAGGGAGCATTCCATAGGTGGAAAGAGCATGAGATGAGACTGAGGTTAAAGACCACCATAGATGATCAGCATCAAGAGAAGATTGCATCAGAGTCTCTTTCCTGGCAAAATGTTATGAAAAGGCTCATTGCCGTTGTGAGAATGCTTGCTACCCAAAACCTAGCACTGCGCGGCACTTCAGATCAGCTGTATGTGCCAAACAATGGAAACTTCTTTAAAATTGTGGAGCTGATGGCTGAGTTTGATGCTGTACTTCAGAAGCATCTAAGGGCTAGTCTACACTTACCAGCTCTGTCGGACGCGTCGGATCGATCTTCTGGGTTTGATTTATCGCGTCTTGTCTAGACGCGATAAATCGAACCAGGAAGTGCTCCCCCGTCGACGCTGGTAATCCTGCTCCACGAACGGAGCAGGCAGAGTCGACAGGGGAGCCTGCGTGCTGCGGTGTGGACCAGGGGTGAGTACTTTGAAGTTCGAAATAAGATACTTCGACTTCAGCTACGTTATTTACGTAGCTGAAGTCGCGTATCTTACTTCGAACTTTGGGGCTAGTGTAGACCAGCCCTAAGAGTCACCACCCAAGAAATGTACACACACCACTACCTTGGAAAAACAGTTCAAAATGAGATCAGACAGTTACTGGCAACAAAAGTCAAACCGAAGATTGTGGCAGATCTGAAGTCAGCAAGATATTACTCTGTTATTCTGGACTGTACACCTGACATCAGCCATATGGAACGAATGACTTTAATGGTGCGTTTTGTAACAACAACAGAACCTAGTGAAAATGTCCCTACAATGGTGACTGTCAGAGAGCATTTTCTAAAATTTATTGACATTGATGATACTACAGGAGCTGGTATGACAAATGTGCTTCTTAAAAAGCTGGAAGATACGGAAATTGCGATAGCTGACATGGGAGGTCAGGGTAATGGTGCCAACGTGACAGGAAAGAACAGAGGCATTCAGACACAGATCCAGGAGTTAAACCCTTGAGCTTTTTTTGTCCCATGCAGTTCTCATTCATTGATCTTGGTGGTCAGTAATGCAGCATCAGCTTCTAGTGAGGCTGCTGAATTTTTTAAATGTAATTCAAAGCATCTATGTATTTTTCTCTGCATCAACTCATCGATGGCAAATTTTGAAGCAACATCTGGGAACATCCTCTCTGACACTGAACCACTGAGTGCCACATGATGGAAAAGTCGAGTGGAGGCAATAAAGCCTATCAAACACTAAATTGGGAAGATAGATGATGCCATAGTTGCTATTATGGAGGATAATGCTATGACAGGAACTGTTCGTGGGAGAACAGTGGCAGAGGGAAATGGAATCACCAGAAACATACATAACTTCAAATTTCTGTGTAGCTTAGTGTTGTGGCATGACATATTGTTTTAAATAAATGTTGTAAGCAAGAGACTCCAAGATGTTGACCTTGATATATCTGGAGCAATGGAACATCTGGACCACGCAAAGTCATACCTACAGTCTTACCGGTCAAATAAGGGATTTCAAAACATTCTGAATAGCGCACAGAAGTTGGAAGAGGAACTTCACACTGAAGCCATTTTCACACCCATTCAAGAATACAAGAGTCACCGAAGATGACATTTTGATTACGAGTCACGGGATAATCCCATAAGAGACCCCAAACAACAATTCAAAGTTGAATTCTTTAACCAGGTGCTAGATTGTGCAATACAGTCAATTGAAGAACGTTTCATGCAGCTCAGGGAACACAACAGTATATTTGGGATGTTGTATAATATTCCAAAACTCCTCACTATACCTGAAGAAAACCTACACCAGCAATGTACGGCACCAGAGACAGTGTTGACACATGATAACATGCGCAATATTGATGCGAGTGATTTAGGTGATGAACTGAAAGCCCTTTCAAGATACATTTCAGCAGGATCAACTCCAAAGGCTGTTCTTATTTGTGCACATATATTCCAGATGACCACACTCTTTCCAAATGCTTTTGTTGCTCTGTGCATACTTCTAACACTTCCTGTAACAGTTGCCAGTGGAGAATGCAGCTTTTCCAAGCTGAAGTTAATTAAAAACACATCTACACTCCACAATGACACAGGAGAGGCTGGTCGGCCTTGCAATCATCTTAACAGAGCATGAGCTGGCCCTTCATAATAGAACATGACTGTGGACCTTCAGGAAGCAGTTCAAATCTTTTCAACCAAGAAGGCACGAAAAGCACCACTTTGATTATTCAAACAGATAAAAATGCCAGTGTTTACTATGCAGACAAGAAAAGTTACATTTGCTGTTCAGGCATTTGAAAGTTAAGTGTTACTTAAAATTTTTGAAGAAGGCATTTTAAGTTGTTAGTTCTCCTTTATTGGGGTAGGTAGCAAAGCAGTACCATGAGAGGAGTAGAACAGGAAGAAGGCAGAATTGAGACCTTTCAAAGTTTTGGCCCAAGCGAGGGGGCATGGGGGCATCATTTATGCTCCCCGTCTCAGGTGCCAAAATGTTGTGAGCCGGCCCTGAGGCCAATTACCTGCTAGACAAAGACTTTGGCTGTTATACTTAGTTCGTGTATTGCTTTTATAACAAAGGGCCATGTCTGTATTCTACCTCCTGATGGATTTGAAGAAAGTCTTGTCTTGTAGCAAAAAATGGTTTTCAGTGAATTGAAAACGGGAGAATTTTGGAGTTTTCTAGTGCACTAGCACAGACTACATATGATCGCATCTGTTTTCTGTTTCTTAAAGCAGTGAGGGAAACATCAGTTGAGATTACAGAGATTAGATTGGTTTAAATCCATTATAGGGCACCAAAGATGAAATTTTGATTTCCCCTCACATCATATGGCACTCTGTTAGTCCAAGGGAACTACAAATATCTGTAATTAAAGTCTGCTTGGTGACATTTATGTGATTACATGTAGAAACATGAATTTAATGCAGCCACTGAGTTAGCAACAGCTCCTCAAATGACAGACATATACATCTCATTCTTAAACTTTATAGTGCTGAGGTGTTCCTGGCACAACTTGCTTGTCACAGGAAAAAAAGAGAATTATCTGAGGGATATAAATAGGACCTGAATGGAAGGGAAGGGACCTGAATCAGTGCAGTTTTCTTTGTTACAATATAAAAAAAATCACCTAATAAATATTGCATTTCTGTAATAAGATGTGAGGAGAACACTAATGGGCCAATTCTGGATCCCTAATTAGGATGAGTAGCGTGTGTTCACAAAAAAGAGACGGTGCACACACATGCATCTGCCAGGTCCTTCCCTGGCCATGTCTTTCCTCCCTCCTTTCCCCCCACCCCCCAAGCCACCTTTAAAGTAGGGTTTCTCCGCTGTAGAGAGAGCTCTGCAGAAAAAGTAATACAGCCCTCAGCTGTATTTCATATCTTCTTTAATCTAGAAGTCTGGTGAATCCTACCCTGACTGGACACTGCCAGTTCCTTCCCTCTCACATAGGGCCAGATCCAATGTATGTGGTAGTCTTTCCAATGACTTCTTCAATGGGCTTTCTATTAACCCCGTAAGCCCTTGGGCCCAGCACTCTGCAAAGTCCAGGGTATACTGGAGAAAACTGATCCATATAGGGCCACCCCTAGCATGAAAACAGAATACCAGAGACTCTGTATTGCACATTGTGTTCATGTCATACATTTCTTTCAGTGTGTGCTTTAAACAGTACATTAGAACTCATATTACTTAATTTATAAGGGACCATGACTATTAGCAGCTAGGATGGCTATGACCTTTAGGAAAATAGTACAGCAAATGTTACTGCCAAGAGCACACAGTTACGTTGTGAACATAATCTTAAGGGAATAAAATAAAACAGGTTCCTTACTTTAAGCGCTGTAAAAGGGAAACAAACACTGACCAACACATTTTGTTCATATGAAAAAGATTGACATTTACTGAAAAACTCATCTTACATATACTAGCGCTTTCTAACTACTGGAATGCAACGAGAAATCTTAATGGACATACTCTGTAGTTTCATCATAAAATACTACAGTTCGTGTCAAAGTTTTTATGGAATGAAAAATTCAATATGAATGTTTTAACTGAAATTTAGAGTTTATGAAACTTGCTAGAAGCTAAAATTTTCTATTTCTTCACAGGTCAAGTACAGAATAGGGAACATGAACACAAGATTCCACTATACAGCCTTCTAAAATGGCCCCTGCCCTGCAGGGAATCTACTGTAAGAGATGGGTCATATACATATGACATTTTCTTACGACAATTTTCATATTCATTCAGTTCCTGGTCTCTCTGCAGGGGCTGCAAGCAGACATTCCAATTAGGATGTCTGGATTTGTTATGTGTACATTGTTATGATGTTGTGTAGGCAAGAACAAAGATCACACTGAGGTGTGCATGAAGTCAATGCAAGCTTGCTGCTTTCTTAACTACCCAGAAGTGGGGCTAGTCAGAAAAACTTTGATGGAACAGTTTTCCTTTCCAAATGCAGTTCTGTCAAAATTGAAATGCTTTGCAAAATCAGGTCAATTTCAGCATTTTATTTTGGAGAGGGAAAAAAGGGTTGAATCAGAGCAGGCAACGGTGACAAAAAAAGTCTCACGTAGACATGCTCAGAGATGTCTGCGTGATCACTGGAGGTGTGGTGAGGGGAACAGAGTAGTGACTGTGCATGTTTGAACAGAAACAGTTAGACGTAGGTGAGGATAAAGGAAGAGCAGAGGGTTCTATGTGTACGCACTGTCAGTGAACATAGTTTGTCCTTAGAAAAAACTTTACTGTATCTTTTGCGATTACTAGAGCTGACCATGAAACTAAAGCAGGCCTGCACAACTCGTAAAGTGGTGAGGGCCATATTGCTCCAAAGAAAAGAGCCGAGGGCCAAAAACCCCAGGCCCCACCGAAACAACCTCCCACCCAGCACCGCCCGCCCCGTGGAAACAACCCCTCCTTCAGCGCTGGGATGTGGAAGCCTGTAGAGGGGGAAAGAAACAGCAAGCATAGGGTGACCAGATCACCTGCCTGCCCGCTGCTGGCCTCTTACCTTCTGCCACTGCCCCCGCCCCCTGCCGCTGGCTCACCCTCACTCCCCAGCCTGCCACTAGCCTCTTCACCACCCTGACCACCGGCCGGCCAGCCGGCCGTTGGCTTGCCCCACCCCGCCACTTGCCTACTCACCCCCCGCAGACCACACAGTGAGCCCATGCGGGCCGCATGTTGTGCAGGCCTGAACTAAAGGTTTCCCACAAGAAATATTGTATGAAAAAAATCTTACTTCAAATTTTGGTTTTCCTGTGGAAAATTCAAAACCAAGTCAAAACAGAAGTTTTTGCTTGAATTGACACTTTGAAATGAAACAAATTTGTATTTCATTTCTACTTAGTGTCATTTCAGATTTTCTGTTTTTAAAAACCCAACAAAATGGTATTTTATATTGAAACTAAACCAAAAAAAATCTCACTTCAAAATGTCAGTTTGAAGCAAACTTTTGTTTAGAAATTTCCTGTGGCAAAATTTTTAGTCAGAATTTACAGTTTCCCACAGAAGAACTGGTTTCAACAAAACCATATTTTGGTGGGATAACTTTTCACGACAAATTTAATTAGCTCTAGAATTTTATTAACCACCATTATGCTATTTTTTCCTATGAAAACCCTCTTCTGCTAAATTTTAGCAAGAATATAAAAATTATAAACAGATGGGTACTTTATTAATATAGTGCCTGAGTTCACTCATTTCTCTCATAACACAGAAATAATGCCCTTTAGTTTTATGCTACTTGACCACTGGGAATCATGTAGACAGACTATAATAATTACAAATTTCAGCCATTGAAATTAAGTATATGGTTCTTTAAGACATAAAATAGCCTTAAATTAGACCATATCTATGAAATTTTAGGGACTCAGAGGAAATGGTGTAAAATAAAGAGAGGCCACAGTGACTGAAGTGCAGATTGGAGTCTGTGAAATGTACAAAATGTTGCATTCTGCAGCATACCTGGTATCCAAACACAAATGTGTGCATCTGCTCACCACAGATTGTTGTAGCATAATGACATGGATTCTTTTTAAGCAATGGGAAGAGGCTGTGATAAAAGATTTCCCTTATCAGCATTCATGTATCTAATTACTCATTAAAAATTCTAGTTTGTAAACTCCAACTCTCTCACCAGAAATCATTGGCCATCTGCTGTGTTTAATGAGCTGCCAATGAAAACAATTTTGATCATTAATTGGACTTTAACATGTATATTTCTTAGCACCTAACAAGTTAAGAATTCTGAGTCTTTGTCTATACATCATTGCTTATTCTTTGTACCTCCATTAATCCAATTCACATATGATTTACCAAGCATCTCAGTCCCTCTGAATTATACTCTTTTTCTCAGGTTTGATCTTTTTTCTGTTCTCACATCCCTTCTCTAATTGCTGCCAATTCAGGGATTATTTTTAGATGACAGGGAAGAACAAACAGTTTCTTTGAAAACAGCTTTGGATCACTAATGGAAGTATGTCCTAAGATGTGTAACCACTACTAACCTTCCCCACTTAAGAATGAGGAAATATAAGTGGATTTTCAGGCATATTCTGAAATGCTGGACTTCCTCAAAAAGAGGTTAGTATAATGCTATTAAATCTATATATTAATACTGGAGATAATTTCAATGTGCCACCAGGTATCTGTACCATGCATGAATGTTCTTGAGCAGCATATATAGCATAACATTAATACTTTTATGAGATGTTCTACCCTTTATCTTCTCTTCTGAAGTAGTTTTCATCTTCGTATATGATACAAATTGGAATTCGTGTGAGGATGTATGTAATTTTTGATGCTTTTGCATAAAAAGGCCTGAAAGGGTTTGGCTTTGGTTGTTGGTTTTATTTATTTTTTTTATTTTTTTTTTTAAAAGCACTTTTCCTGATTGATTTTTAATATTAGAAGCATTAGCTATGTCAGTGGTCTGGAGTCCAGCAGTGATCCACAGAACCCTTCCTGATAATCAGTAGAATGAAACATTTTGAAACCTAAACTCCTCCCCTTCTGTTTTCTGGAGGACTAGAGAACTGGAAAAGCAGTTCTCTCTGTCCTCAATTGAAGGGGTGGACAAGCAAGACTTTAACAAGGAAAAACCTTTCTCCCAAGTGTGTCAGGAGTTTGAATTAACTAATTAGTAGGGGGGAAACCCATTATACATAATGATAAAAATCCTTTCCTATCTCAGTTTTTCAGACTTCAATTTCTTGCCTCTTGTGGGATGAAATCCAGGTGCCGCTGAAGTTAATGGGAGTTCTGCCGTAGACTTTTCTGGGGCCAGAATTTTATTTGCAGTATTGTGATTAGAGCTAGCGAAAGTTTCCAGCCAAAACATTTGGTCGGGGTAGAAAATTGCAGATATGGGTCAATCAAAACACTTTAAAGTTTGTGTCAATTTTGGTGAATTATTTTGGTTTAAAAAAAAAAAAGATTTTTTTCCCCAGAAATGATAACATGTTTCATTTTGACATTTGTGAAACAAACAGTTTTGACTTTTCTTGCTAAATCCACAAGGGGACTTAGGTGCCACTGGTATGCACAAAACCAAGCAGGTGGTGGGGGCCCCCCCATAGCCCAGTGATTAAGGCACTCACCAGGGTAGGGGAGACTCAAATTTGAATCCCTCCTCTAGAACAGGCACTGGAACCCAGGTCTTCCCCCCTCATCTTCCCCCACCCACTGGTTAAGCAAGTGTCCCAATCATTAGGCCATAGGATGTAATGGGGTCATTGCTGCCTCCTCCTCCATTTTGTGCCAATGGCACCTAAATCCCCTTATGAATCTAACCCTTTGCTTTTAGTTTTTTTAAAAGGGTAAAAATGCCCAGGAACAAAACAAGATGTTCCACGGTGGGTCAAACAGTACGTTTCATTTGATCCAAAACAATTTTTTCAACTTTTCAATTTGCAAAATTCCCCCAAAAGTTTTCCTACAACATTTTTTTAGATTTTTGTCAGAACTGGCAGTAAACTGAAAAATGTGTTATTCATACAGCTCTAGTTATAATCCCACTTGTCATTCTGTCAATCCTAGAGGCCACCAACAAAAACAGACTAGACAAGTCCTTATGAAACCAAAAATCAAGCAACATTTGTTAAAAATGTTCAGGCTTTTCTATCCATCCTCAAGAAAAAGAAGGAACAATTTGTAATGGTATATTGAGAATTACAATAAACTTTATTGATAAAGTACAAATTTACATTTCAAAAATATATGCTGCAGAATGGAAGACGAAAGAAGTCTGTACTGCATATGCAACAAATCACGCTCTCTTTAAGTCAATAGCAAACTCCCGTTGACTTAAATAGTGCAGGATTGGCTTTATCTGTATACCTAATGCTAATGTCAACAGAAGAGATGTGTGCATTGAGAAAAAAATAAACCTATTAATCTAGCTGACAGAAGAGTAAATAAATAACCTCCTTTTAATAAGATATCATGCCATGGGCAGCTGTATTAAATGTCAATCTATTCTATATTTTTATGGAATTCTATACTGAATTGCAAATTGTGTACAATGTTGAGAATACTACATTTTGGCATAAGAAAAAATATTTTTCAGGCAACGATCACTGTTTGATTAAAGTACACGGACTCCTAATGTTTGGATCAGCAAGAAAATTCTTATCAGGTACTTTTAAAATTGTTTAACTAGACAGCTTGAACACTGATGTTACCAGTTTTTGACTGTTGTTCATCCATTGCTATTGAAAGCAAGACTATCTGAACTGTAGGAGTCTCCTAAAGACTCGTGTCTTCAGAGTTTCTTCTCCAGTATCCACTAACTCCTGCTCTCGTGTCTCACTCATGTTATATTATGGTTAAATTTTAACCTACTAATTAAACAGATTAGAACAAACAAGTTATGTATCACACTGAAATAACACATACCTTTATGTTATTTCCTTTGTTTTATAAGTATTCAGTATGTTACACCTGTCTGTGTTACTTGCCTGCAGTAAATTTCAGGATATTACTTACAAAAAACATTAATGTTTCCAAAGTATTTACTCGGACAATTCTGAAAAAGCCCTCCGCTTGATATGTTTAGTATTGCTGAGCAGGAAACAGTTTCTCCATCCCATGAAACACTGTCAAGATTTCAAAAAAATTTCCCATTCTACATCAGGACAAAACCAAGACCTTTTAACATTTTTCATGAAGACCCAAAGAGAAATAGAGAACAACCCCAGAATAAACGGTATATTTTTAGCAGTGCAGATATTTAACCATTGAAACAATTTACCAAGAGTCGTGGTGGATTCTCCATCCCTGGCAATTTTTATATCAAGATTGGATGTTTACCTTTCTGTGGGCAACTCTGAGTAGGGACAAGGACCCCTACTCCAGGATATGTCTAACTCACTTATTACCCTTTTAACCCGTAATCACGGCAATTCACTTAAACACATATACAGTTTATTTACACTGTGATAGACCCAGGCCAGCTGGGTACAGCAGAGTAGTCCTGTTGGGATCCAGGAAGTGGGCGGGTGGAAGCCTCCACCTGGACAAAGGTGAATGTCAAGACGTCGTCCAGGTGGTGGTCACGCCAGATGTCCACCAGGGAGTGATGGTTAACAATCTCCCGGAGGACATCCACGGCGGCTGGGCACTGCTCGGTCCCCTAGCGGTCCCGCTCATCGAGGGTGGTGTTAAAGTCCCCGCCCAGGACCAGGCACTTGTGGGGATCCAAAGAGCCTGCTGATAAAAGCGCAGCTGCTCCAGGCCAGATGTCAGGGCGTAAACGTTGACGAGGTTGACCACTAGTCCCTCCATGAGGACCCAGAGGTGCAGCAGGAGACTCAGCACAGCCTCGGCGACCCCCAGCACCTCGGGCCGTAGGTCAGGGGAGAACAGGGTAGCCACTCCAGCCGTACGATCTGTGAGGTGGCTAAAATAGACCCTGTCCTCCCACTCCAGCCGCCAACTCGCTTCGGCGGCCGGATCCGTATGGGTCTCCTGCAGAAAAATCACAGAGTACCCCCACTTCCCGAAGGAAGGAGAGCACCTGGCACCTGAGACCCATCCTACAGCCCCAGGTGTTTAATGTTGCAAAGAGGATGGGTGCCATGGGGCGGGTTAGGGGGGATACTCACCGGCAGGGAAGCTCATGGCCCCTGTTGGGCCACTCAGCAAACCGTGATCTACCCCATAGGTGAGCAAAGAGTCATGGAAGCCGTAGGCCCACTGGTAGGCCGAAGCAGCCTGCCTCCCAGTCCCTTACCCTGCCCCACCAGGGCCCTCACAGCCCGGAGGATTTGATGGAAATCCCCCCATCGCTGGAGAGCAAATTGCACCTTGTTGCTGGACCCAAGGACGTCTTTGAGGAACTCCCACAGCTCTTCTCAGAGTGTATGGTGGGACAGGGTCACTGGCCCCCGGCCGTCCTCTGGCGGGCCCCCTGTTGAAGCCCCATAGCCTACTGAGACGGTCAGGCAGGGGGCAGACCCCCGGCGTGGTGCCCGATGTGCCGGCGCCACGCAGCCCACCACAGACTTCGGTTCAGTAAGGGGCGGCAGAGGGAAAATAGCAGCCCCTAGGGGGTTGGGACAGGGGAACGTGAAGTCCCTGGGGGATGTTCTCCAGGAGGGGGAAGGAGACGGTCCCAGGGAAGGCAATAGCAGTGCAGGAGGTGGAGAGGAGGAGGGTGAGGGCAGCATCAGGGGCAGGGCAGGGGTCAGGAGCAGGGTCGGGGAGAGGGGCAAAAGTGGGATCGTGGTCCCCAGCAGCCAAGCCACTGGGGGTGGCACCTCTCAGCCGGGCTCAAGGGTCTGGGGAGTGGGAAGGGGGCCCTCGACAATACCGTGCTCGTGCTCCAAGGCAGGTGTGGCCATGGCATCGATAGGTGCAGAAGCAGCAGTGTGGCTGTGACGTTATTGACAATAACTGGGACCATATAGATCATTATTGCAACCAAGGTCCTGCAGTGGCACCAAATCTTATATAAAGGGGGTCAAATGAGGTGTCTAAGACCAGGTTATGCTTGGCTGGTTATGATTATGTCATTTATATGTATGTATCAGTTTTGTAGTTGAAGTTATGAATATTGGCTTTATACTGTCTGTGTTTCAAACTGGGGCCATGCTTCTGGGACCCCGGACAAGCTATCAGCTCTGCCAGGCCTGCTTCATGGCCCATTAAGGGTCATCAGCGATACAATGGACCCATTGAGAGAAGGCAGACACGCCTGTGACTCCGCAAGGTATGCAGGAACTTGCCCATGTGACTCCCGACTCCATTTTGCTATGATTTTCCACAGTAAGGACAAAGAGGTGTCTTTACACCTGGAAGAAACTATAAAAGGCAGCTGCCTCATCTCCATTTTGTCTTCTTTCCTGCTTCTTATCTCTGGAGGAACTTTGCTACAAATGGAAGCTCTGAACAAAGGACTGAAGGACCCATCCCAGTGGTGGATGTATTCCAGAGACTTGATTTGAACCTGCAGTTTATTCCATCTCTGCTACAAGCCTGAACCAAGAACTTTGCCATTGCTGTATGTAATTGATTCCATTTAACCAATTCTAGCTCTCACCTAGACCTTTTTCCTTTTATGAATAAACCTTTAGATTTTAGATTCTAAAGGATTGGCAACAGCGTGATTTGTGGATAAGATCTGAGTTGTATATTGACCTGGATCTGGGGTCTGGTCCTTTGGGATCGGGAGAACCTTTTTCTTTTACTGGGGCATTGGTTTTCATGACCATTTGTCCCCATAATGAGTGGCACTGGTGGTGAGACTGGGAAACTGGGGTGTCTAAGGGAATTGCTTGTGACTTGTGGTTAGCCAGTGGGGTAAAACCAAAGTCTCCTCTGTCTGGCTGGTTTGGTTTGCCTAGAGGTGGAAAAACCCCAGCCTTGGGCTGTAACTGCCCTGCTTGAAACAATTTGTCCTGAACTGGCACTCTCAGTTGGGTCCCGCCAGAACCAGCATCATTACAGTGGCCCCCACCCGGAAGGAGGTCAACTGTCCTGCATCAATGAGGGCACCCCTGGTGACTCAGGTCCCGGACGTGTGGCACTGGCCATCACCTCAATAGGTTCGGCGGCCATTAGCAGGGTGTCATTTGCGGCCTGGTTGGTGGAAGAGTCCAGGGATTCCTCGGAGGTGGGAGCAGAAGCAGTGGTTAGGGGGAGGGAGCTTGGGGATAGGGGGGCCGAGGGGAGGTCACCCAGATCGAGGCCCGCTGGCAGAGGGTCGTTCTCCCCCTGGGTGACTGGGGTCAGACCCAGGGCCTCGATCTCCTCAAAGATGGAAGGGAAATCACCACCCACCACCCACCACCCTGAAGTCCTCCCCGCTAGCACCCGAAGTGACGCTTGCCTCAGGGCTCGCAGGGGCTTTAGGTGTCAAGGGAGCAGGACGGGCTCCATCGGGGGCCTCCTTGGAGGAAGGACTTCAGAGGAGGGGCAGTGCTAGCCTCCGCTGCTGCCACATCTTCCCCAGCCAGCACTGGTGAATGGACTTCACCCAGGGGAAAGGCAGAAGGCTGGGTGTCGGTGGCCCCCTTCCTGGTCTTCCGGGGGGCTTCCGCATTGGTGGAAAGGAGCGGGGCTCGAGCCTTCCGCTTGCCCCGCTTCCCCTGTACTAGGGCCCAGCCCTCCATGGCATCATCTGTGGGCTGGCCAGCAGGGGGCAGGTGCGATGGCCCAGGGACTTGGGGAGGTAGCAGTGGGGAGGCACGAGGGAGGGAAGATTCCCCCTGGAGCGGGCCCTCTCCCATGCCCGGTGGTAATCCTGCTGCACCCTTCTCCACAGGCTCCGCCAGACTGCACACAGCGGAGGCGGGGCTCTCCCGCTCATCTGGGCACGCTGGGGGAGGTGCCTCCAGGGCCCGAGCGGGAGCAGTGGTGGGTTGAAGAGGAGGAGGGGCAGCTCTGGGCGCTGGGCAGCCAGGAGCGCCAGCAATGATGGGGCTGGCGCCCTGCCATGGCTTGGGGGTCCCAGACGCGCCTCCTTGCCTGGCCAAGGGGCAGTCCCTCCAGACGTGCCCCATCACCCGGCAGAGGTAGCACCGGGCCTCCCCCGTGGAGTAATGCACCCGGTAGCAGGCTGCCTGGTAGGGGACTAGAAATGACCCCTTGAGCGCCTTTCCGTCACGCGCTGACGGCGGCAGTTGAAGCTGCACCTGGTCAGAAACACCTCCTGGGAGGGGAAGACAGGCCCCTGTCAGGACAGGAGGCTAAACTGTTCTGGAATATGCCCGTAGGGACAATAGAGACTGTGGGAGTTCTCTCACCAACCTCCTGGCTGGTTTATGATGAAAAAGGCTCAGTAGACTGTAACCCTGGCCCTAGAGAGAGCAAGGCTATGTGGAGGGTCGCAATGAGCCTCTGAGGCTAGCTTAAACCACCTGGAAGCGCAGGACCCACGGGGACACGGTCGGAGCTCTACCACAACACCTAAACCATCTCTTTGGGGATTAAAGAACATGTCAAAGGTTAAGCATGGCGAGGAAAAGGCTTGGGTGAGGTTAAATGCAGCAGTCTCTAAAGTGCAATATACTTTAACATTACAACAAATTTACGAGTCCAGTGTTCTCTTCCTGGACCTGCTGCTGTAACACTGCTGGTGTTGCTCCCCAAAGTTGGGTTTGGACTCTATATGACAGAACCTGTTCTCTACCTATGGGTATGACCCCCCTGAGAGACGACATCCCCTACTGGGTTTGGCACTTCACGCCCTCCTAACTGATGATGTTATTTAGTACAATAAAACTAGTTGTAATAGGCTGACATAAAGACAGGGGAAAATTTGGCTAAATATCAGAAAAAATCATTCCTGTTAGCGAGGTCTATTAGCCCGTGGAATAATCTCCTAAGAGAAAGAGTGGAAGCCCCAGCTGCACTTTTCAAAGACTGCATACAGTGAACTAACATTTTTACGGCAGGGAACAGCTCTGTACTGGTGCAAAGAATGACAAAGTTGTCTGATAGATCTCTTCCAGTGTTAAATTTGGTGATTAGATTCCTAGTGCTACATCTTAAAAGAAGATGTGCACTAATGTATCTGATATGCTCCAGAAAATTGATAATGGGCACAAGAATCTAGTCAGAGATAGTTAATGTCATAACTTTTGTGTTGCTTATGCAGGCTGTAATTTACAAGCCAGATTGTATAGATGGGTAACACTGCTAAAGGAAATACTTTGGTTGAATTTGAAGGCAAATTAAGATTTCATTCTCTCTCAGCTCTGGGCCAGAACACTCCCCTGGGCTATTGGCGAGCAGCATTCATTCCCTACATCAATGAATATTTAATTTTATTTATACAAAACAGAACATGTGCCACAGCAGAGACTGACCCCAGAAATCCCCCACAGGCCCGTGGGTAGGCCACACACTTAGGAGGTGGGAGACCTGCACTTGAGTCCCAGAGCCACATCAGGCAGAGTGGGGACATGAACCTGGGTCTTCCACTTCCTGGGTGAGTACGCTGACCACTGGGGAAATAAAGAGGACTCCTCATTTTTTGTGAGAAAGGGCTTAGGCCCCTAACTCCAGGAAAGGGTTCACAGCTGTGAATCATGAGCAGAGTTAGGTGCCCAGCTCCCTTTGAGGGGCAGGGTTTAGGCCCCACCCCTCTCCTGGGTATTCCTAATGGCTAGCATAGGCAACTGCTCACTTAGTCTGCTGGCTTCTGTGAATCCCATTCTTAGATCACTAACTGTCCCCATGCATTGTATAGGGAGCCTGGGTACCTGAACCAGGGCTGTGGATTCCACTAGCAGCAGGGTTCCTAAAGTTACATTAAGAGAACATAAATTATTACATTTTAATATAAACAAGAAACAAACTTCAAATTCTCTCTTTTCAAGACCCCGGCTAATTTTGCAAAGGAGACAACGTGGTGACATTAAGATAGCCCAGTGAAATCAATATACAGCATCCTGCTTGGCCTTGTGTGTATGAATTGCTTTCATTTACAGTTTTAATTTCTTAGCAAAGGAGTCCTCATAGGGCATTCCTAAAAGGAAAATCCACTCTTCAAGTCACTAAATCTATACCATTGCATTATTATAGACCTGTGTGAACACAAAATATCTCAAGAATGCTTTAGGGGATATGAGCTTCATTAGAAAGATAATCCACTGCAATATGATAAAACATAAGGTAGCTATTCTTTCTACCACAGCACAGATGAGGACTTTATTTTAAACCCATAGCAGATTGAATTTTTGCATGATGTTTTCTTTAAACTGCCTTGCTTAATCTAGAAATACATTAAAATACCCATCTGCCAGCTGTGCTAGTTTCAGCTGTAGCAAATTGATGATTAGTAGCCTCCTGACATAATTTTCTTCACATGAAATAAAAAAATGACTGTCTCAGGATTACAGCAGAGGGGGGAAATCCAAAATTTATGTTTTGTCTTTTTTTATTTTACCCTTGAATTGTTTTGGTAATTAACAGGTGTGCTACAATTAAGTAGAATGCAAACATCAGTAGGGCAGATATTTAAAAGGACATGTTTGCAAAGTTTCACAAAAAAACAGCACACCAACAACTCACTATTAACATTTCAATCTAGTGAATTTGTAGACAGATTCTGTTCTACAGCTACATAAAATGGCCAGGCTCCATAGCAGAGCCTGGTCTCCTGATCCACAAGCTAGTGAAGTGTGTGTGTGATGCATTAATGGTCCAATTCAGCCCCTGAACTTCAATGGAGAAGCACCGCTTACACTAGGGCTGATTTTGGTTTTCAGTTTCCAAGGGCACTTCAAGACTCCCCGTTGTTGGTAGTGCTGGTTGATTCACAGAGATGGATTGTCTATCCGCGTTTAAGGCAGGAGAGAAGGATCATTGTTTTGTTTTCAAGGATTTATAGTCTGGAAGAGATGCTAGATTGATAGCCCTGAAGGCTGAGGTCCTTAAAATTTATCCATAGACCCAGTACAGCACAGGCAGTAGCAATGCAAGCTTGCAGGTACACATGCATGAACATAAAGCTGTAAATGTCCATCACCTCCAACCTGCAGGGACCATTAGTGTGGATCAGCAATAGTGCAGCCTCCTTGGCCATTCTGCTAAGACTCCCAATAAAGCATCAATAGTGCTAACTCTGATGGTAGTTTTGTGATGTGGATCTCTGCCCATTAGGACTCAGACCATTGGCTCATTTCGCACATCATCAAAAATCATCTGATAGTTTTTGGTTACTTAAACCGTTAAGCAGATCTGAGCCAGCAACCTTGAACAGGAATGTAACAAGACAGAGTCAATCTCCTGAGGCATGAACTAATCTGGGCAGAAGATCATTGAAATAACCTACTGCGTTGTTGCTTTCAAAGGTACAATTCCTCCAGGTAGCCTTTGATGTGACTACATTTTAACACAGACCACACAAAAAAGAACATTAACTGTATTCACTCTGAAAATTAAATATGTGTCTTCATCCAGTACACAGAGATGCTTCTCTCCTTGTTATTCTCCCCCACTTTCAAAAACAGGCCACAGCTCTGTCCCAAACACATCAAGTTCCCTTTTTTCCAGGCCAGGCCACATGTTTTCAGGGGTGCTTTCACTGGGCTGTCCTCCTACATGGATCTTCCTCTTATGACTCAGAAAAACTAACATGGCTCAGTACTAGGCAGCAGTCTGGACCATTAATGTTTATTTTAAATAAGTCTCCGACCACTGGGGCAGTTATATGAGACTGGAAGAAGGATAATGTTGTGGAAGTATTTTGCAAGGGTAAATGGGATGACCCAGGTCATTGTAGGCCTGTCACTCTGACATTGATGGCATTATCAGGCAAGATAATGAAACGGCTGATATGTGACTCAATAAAAAATTACAGAAAGGAATATAATTAATGCCAATCAACATGGTTTTATGGAAAATAGATCCTGTCAAACTAACCTGATATTTTTTATAAGACTACAAGTTTTGTCAATAAAGGTAATAGTGTTGCTGTAATATAGTTAGACTTCTGTACGACATTTGGCTTGGACATTTTGATTAAAAAACTAGAATGATATAAAATTAAATTGGCACACATTAAATAGATTAAAACCTGGCTAACTGATAGGTCTCAAAATGTAATTGTAAATAGGAAATTATCATCTAGAGGGTCTGTTCTAGTGGGGTCCTTCAGAGATTGGTTCTTGGCCCTATGCTATTTAATATTTTTATCAATCACCCCAGGTAGGTCCTTCCCCTGCGGTCTCCTCCTCTGAATGAGCTGGGCTCCCTCCCTTTATACACCAAGAACACTTGGAGCATGCCCAGTCTTGCCAGGGGGGCGGGACTTCTGCTGTCAATCCCATTGGCTCAACACTGTCTGGGCTAGTGTGGGGTAAGCAGACCCCATCACAGAACTATTGGGGGAAGTTCTATGGCTGGTGCTATATAGGAGGTCAGAGTAGGTGATCACAGTGGACCCTTCTGGCCTTGGAATCTATATTCAACAAGATTTGGCCCAGGATTTATGTCATCCTGTCCATCTCTTTTTTAAGCATTATCGTTTCTCCTTATTATTGTTCCTCCCTATTTTAGTTCCCCTCTCGTCTCCATGTTTTGTCAAGAAGGATTTAGCTAAGCCGCTGCCACTAGCGTGCTCATTTTGTTCGGCGATTATGCAGTTCAAATTTTAGCAAAGACCCTCCAGTTTGTTTCCACACTAATGTCTCTTATCTGGAATAAGGATGTGTTCATCCTACAGCAGGGACACCAGGGACTGGACTGAGGCCCTTTCAAAGCTAAAAGCATGAACCTCTAACAAGTTGAGCTAAAGAGATAGCATAGCAGGCTGAAAGCTGTAACAGACTCATATCCTCTGTGGATCAGGTGCCAAGGAAGGCATATAACACAAACTGACCTGTGGGATTATACTCACTCCCAGCCACCTTGCTAACATATGATACTCCTACTTAAAGAAAGGGGTTTTCATTGTTTGTTGTAAATATTTGACACTCCTAAGAGTAACATTTCAAGGGTCTCCAATGGCTTTCAAACAATATTTAGATGTTCAGTTACAACTGAATCAGTTACTAACTTAATTTGGATGGCCAGGGCCCAGCCATGCTAAAGCCTGATTTTAAAAAAGGTAAGGAACCTATTCACCCCTAGAGGCGATCCTTCCAGAGATAGGTTAAGACTCAGACTCTTGGAAACCAATTAGGGTCAATAAAAATCCATGATTTTTTTTTAATTCGATAATCTGATTTTTTATTTAAATCTGATTATTTAAAATTTTATTTTATTTTTTAAAAATAAAACTGTTTAAATGAAATCTGAATTTAATACAAAATATATTAAGGCCTAAACTTTTTATAATTTAGTTGTAAATGTGAAACATGTTTTGATAAGAAGCTTTTGTGTATTCAAAACATTTATGGATGTTTTGTTTAATAAAAATAAATTGTATATGCTGCCTTCTGTGTTTAATTAAATTGCAGTTACCATTCTAATGCAGCTTGACACAAATCATGAGCAAAAAGTGAATCTAGTAATTAAGCAATATCATTGACCATTTAACGTACTAAAAATGTACAGTAAATAAGAATCTGAAAATATTAAGCTATATAATTGTTTAAATACATGTATATAATTATAGGGTACCTCCTAGGTAGCAAAAAGATGTACCAAATCTAGTGTAGAAGCGCTATTTAATTATAAATCAACATTTTAATGGTTATATCAACCAATGAGAATGTGCCTTTCTTTAGACAATAACAGAAGTGCAAATAGAAGAGTTTATTAAAATCAATTGTTTAAATGAAGTCTTTCCATTTGGTGATTTAAATCAATCCACTGTGGATTGCCACCACCTGCACTGTATCTTTCCTGTGGAGATGGTGGGGGGGAGGGAGGGAAGAGGACTTGAATCTCATGACTGTCCACTGGTACCTTCTACTATGATAATTAAATTTAGTTAAAAAAATAAAAGGTCACTACTGAAAGCTGCACTAAGTTTCCAGCTCATAGAATTTTACCTGTATTCTTTAGCCATAAAGTTCCCCTAGACTAGCTACACTGTACTGAGTATTTTGCCAGAACTTACACCCATTTCTCAAATTGCTGACCCTCTTAATGACCTGAAGCAAGGTCTAGTGATTGGAACTAACAGCAGGTTGATACAGGTATGTAACATATTCACTGTACACTTTGCATGTACAATACATCCTGTTCTTGTATGGGGGAAGGTGGAGTATTGAGTCAGGAGGTAGTTTAGAAGGTAGTCAGTCCAATAATGTGTAAGAGTAGCGTACTTGACCTAAAAATATGATATAATCAGCAGCAATTTAGACACAGTATATTCAAATTCAAGTGCTCTGATTTATTTCATGTTCCTAGCACTCATTTAAAAAGAGTTAGGAATTCATTTAGCAGGACATTAGGATGGAAGACATTCATGGTCTACATAAGGATGTAAGTGCATGCCCTGCCCTTCAGGAAGACCAACTCCCATTTTAAGCATCTATATGCAGAAATGCTCAGTCTCCAATACTTGTCCATTCCAGATGGAACTTCTTTTATAAAAGGCAGAGTTAGGTGCAAAATTTATAACTAATGATTATTTGACACATTTCACATTTTTTCTCTTTTTTTGAATACTTGGCCACCTATTCATTAGTCACAATTTATTGCTGAATAATTTCTGCAGGTAAGTCTTTGCCTATAACTTGTTCATGAGCAGTACATTGTAACATATGAAGTTTGTGCAGCTGAGACTGGACACGTGGTCACATCTATCTACCATCCAAGTTCATAAGACCACATTCACAACTGTAGTATACAAGCACCTTACACAAACCATCAATGCAGAGTATAAAGACTACAGCGGGCCAGGATATTTTTAACCAAATGTTTTTTCCTCAAAAAAATACTGTTTCATCTAAGCTGAAGTGTTTCAATTTTCGACAAAGTTTTCAGTGGGAAGAGTTCTGAGCTCCAAGTTGAACTCTCTGGTCACTTCGAGAGAGAGAGAGAGAGAGAGACTGATCAAAAACCTGATTTTTTCAATCCAAAAAATGGAATTGGGTCAAAAACATCCACTTCACAAAAACATTCAACATTTGTGTTGATTGCAATGAGGAATGAAAACAAGTTTCAAAACCTCAAAAGTTGTTATGAAATGTAATTGTCATTCTCTGAGCAGCTCTAATTAAAGTCCCACCTGTGGTCTAGTCTGTTTTCTTCCCCCACTCATTACAAGGAATCAGGCATTTTTCCTCCCTTCTTTTCTCTGCATCTCCCTCCTTCCACTCTTATCTTTTTTCACATCCTGTGCTGCTCTTTTTTCAGAGCACTGGACCTGCAATGGCATCAAACCAGGTTCGTTAATGCAGGCAAAGACGGCAGAGTCTCAATGGCTATTAAGTCATGATTGCTGATCATGCCTGGGTTTGAGATCTAGCAATGAGGCTTGGTGCATCATAATCTTCTGAGGAATGACTGTGGACTAGGTGCACTGAAGATATGCTAGATATCTGGTTGTTTACTCTCTTGGTGTTTGTTGACATTTCTGATTTTTATTTCTTCCTTTTAAAAAGTGTGGTGGCAGATGGCCAGTACTGTGTGTTGGGCTCATTCAGTGGAGATAAGAGAGTGGGAATACAGCAGATGCCAAGGAACAACTTCTTTTTCCAGCACTAACAGGTACTGTTTAAAAGAACTAAAACCTCTTCATTTTTTAAATAAATATATTGTATTTTATGCAAACCAGAAAAAAAGAGAAAAATGTCCAAATCATCTTTACTGACAGTGAATTATTCAGAATTGTCCATACCAGTTATACTTATCAATGCAGAGCTCCTACTATCTATCCATCTCTAGGAAGATTACATTACATTATTGATAGAACCTTCCACTAATACTTCCTCTACTATAATATGTTTCAATTTTGTGTATCACATTTTCACTGTATAAATCGACAATATAATAGTCATCAATTGTGACTTCACTAGCAGGTGAGAGTGAGTTCCACTGCAGAATTTCTCTCCATCTCTCCATTTCTCTCATTTGTCAATGACAAACATGAAATAGCAGATGCCATGGCCTAGATGCTAGAATGATGCTATTCTCTCTATTGTTCTGTATTCGTGATGTAATCAATGAGAACAGAATGTGTACTGATGAATGCATTTTTAGATTTACTTTTGAGATAATCACAGGATGTGTGTGAACAATTCTGATTTAAGAAAATGTTTATCTTTGTAAAAAAAAGCAATATTTTAGTGACAAATAATGCTTTAAAACTAAATTTAGTTTGAATATGCTTTTACATTTTGCATTGTGAATACCCTATTTTATATCATTATAACTAAGAGTCCAGTTATGACCTCAGATACAAGAAAAAAAATACACCCATATATGTAGAAACAGATTTCAGTCCTATGAGGTTATTAGAATTAATTTCACGTTCTTTCTGATTTGTCCTTCCTCCCATATATTACGGTGAAGTTGATATAATGTAAGGGTTTGTGACTTATTCAGCCAGTTAATGATCAAACACTGTGTGAAGGCTGAACTATTTAACAAGTGTATGTTTGTTTGCAGATGTTAACACTGAACAATCAACAATATCTGGATTTCAGAAGCAACTAAAAGCAGATTTTTTGCCTTGAAATTGATCAGTATAAATACATCTGTTTCACATACAGTAGAACCTCAGAGTTATGAACACCTCAAGAATGGAGGTTGTTTGTAACTCCAAAATGTTTGTAACTCTGAACAAAACGTTATGGTTGTGCTTTCAAAAGTTTACAATTCAACATTGACTTAATATAGCTTTGACACTTTACTATGCAGAAGAAAAATGCTGCTTTCCTTTATTTAATAATTTATGTTTAACACAGTATAATACTGTATATGGGCTTTTGTTGTTGTTGTTGTTTTTGTCTCTGCTGCTACCTGATTGTGTACTTCCAGTTCCAAATGAAGTGTTTGGTTGACTGGTCAATTCGTAACTGGTGTTCGTAACTCTGAGGTTCTACTATACATAACAATTCAAGATTTTTAAATGCAACCTGCAGCCAAAATGGCATCTGGTGAGACATGTTACTTACCCTTATAGAACAATGTCCTCTAGCAAAACATTGGGCTGCATTAATCATTGCATATGTATCTTAAACTGAAAACTTACAAAAAATAAGTACAAGATTTCAGATAAAACACTGCAGGGTATATTAACACCCTAAGCAATTCTCAACTAATGTCAATACTACTTATACAAGGTTACAGTTCGGATATATAACACTGTGATATCACTGGAAATATTGGACTTTTAAAACATTGTGCCTTTTTGGTTTAGCTATCTCTACCTCCAAACAGTTGTTGAATCTTTCACTTGGAGGAAATTAGCATACAATAGGGCCGGTGCAAGGAAGTTTCGCGACCTAGGCGAAACTTCCTTACACCGGCCCTGTGCCCCGCCCCCCCGCCCAGCTAATGACGCCCCCCGCCGTGGCAGCTAACTCCCCTGCCCGCAGCAGCCAGCCCCCCCCTAGCCCCCTGCAGCAGCTCCCCACCCCCCTGCGGCAGCTAACTTCCCCCACCCACTCCACGGCAACCCTCCCCAGCAGCTCCCGCAGCAGCTCACCTCCAGTAGCGGCGCTTCGGTGGCAGCTCGGCATTCTCGGCGACGTTTCGGCGGCCACTTTTCTTGCCGCCGAATCGCCGCCGAAATGCCACCCCCCAAATCCTGATGCCCTAGGCGACCGCCTAGCATTGCCTAGTGGAAGCGCCGGCCCTGCATACAATCCATATAAACCTGGAAGATTTCCATGGACTTTAGTCCTGCAAGGAGGACTTTTCTAGGTGTACCCCATTTACACTTGCTAGTGTCCAGAATGACCTTGATGCAGAATGTGTTGCCTGGATCTCCAACACCTTCATTTAGGCCTCTGTTCAGCAAGATGTTTAATTACACGCCTAGCTTTAAGCACATTAATAGTTTGGTTGACTTCAATGAACTACTCATATACTTAATGTTGGGTACTTGCTTTAAGTACCTTGCTGTATTGGGTCCCTAAGAAGTATCTCTCTCCAGCATTTTTTTTTAAATCTAAAAATTGAAATTGGAGTGAAAATAAACTTGATCATCTTTGTTTTCTAATAGTCCAGTCCCACTGTAAACATATCATGCAAGCATGGTCAATCATGAACCAGTCAATCCCCTCTAATCTTGCTACAGCATAGTTTCATTGTTGTAACTTTCAACTGTCAGGTGAAGGAGATCAGTAGGTGACATTTGAGGAGTTCTCTTAGTTTAATTATACTTTCTGAGGGCCAGACTGTGATACCCTTACTCACTTTGAGTATAGTACCTGAATTCCTCAGATAGCCCCAGGAGTAAGGTACTATTAATTGTGTATAAGGGTATCACAATATGGACCTGGAGTATTAGCATATGACCTCTTACCTGATTCATAGATAAGCTAGAAAGGACCACTATGATTATCTAGCCTAGCCTCCTACATAACACAGGCCATAGAACTTCCCCCAAAATATTCCTGTTTGAACTAGATTATGTCTTCTGGGAAAAAATATCCAATCTTGTTCTTAAAATGCCAGTGATGGAGAGTCCACCACAACCCTCAGTAAATTGTTCCAATGGTTAATCACCATCACTGTTAAGAATTTATACCTTATCTCCAGTTTGAATTTGTCGAGCATCAACATCTAGCCTTTGGATCTCGGTATGCTAGAATGAAGAGCCAATTATCAAAGATTTGTTCCCCATGTAGGCACTTATAGACTGATCAACTCACTCCTTATCCGTCTCTTTGTTAAAGACCCTGATGTAATCTTAGCTGCATGTTGTGATAGCTAGACAAGGAGAGTGAGGTAATATCAGTTATTGGACCAACTTATGTTGGGAAGAGAGACAGGCTTTCGATATGGTAGTTCCAGTAACCCGCATGTTAGAAAAATTTTGAATAATAGAATTCTGGGTTTTTTTAGACTCTTTGGGCAGGGAATATGTTTTATCTACATTCTGCAGGGCACCATGAACATTTAAGTTTTACAATATGATACAAATAATTTTACTGAGACTATTTCACTAAAACATTGACTCAAGGATTAATTTAACCCAAACTTCATTTAGATCAGTGGAGTTATACCCAAGATGAAGGTGACCCAATTGTGAACATTTTCCCAGTCTAAGATCCCTTTACTTTATTCACATTGATTTCCTATATTTTGCAAAGTAGTGAACAGTTTGATACAAATATTATGAAAGATGAACCAGCATGGAGGATAAGCTTTAGTAGAGGAAAATAGTGAAAGCCATCTCTGGCAGTTAAAAATGAGGAAGCTAAATAATTGTTTCACTTCATGGGCAGTGAAAGTACTTGATTCAGATAACTGTCTAAAGTCAGTGAAATTGGATCCAACATCTCTTCCAAGAAACAAGATAGTTGTAACTGCTGTAACACATGTTCTTAGACTGATCTCTGCAAGTTTGAAATAGGATATTGAGAGTTGCCACATGTAATGATAAATTACTTTTCAATCAGCTTTCTGTTTCCTATCACCTGTCTTACTTAGGGGAACAAAAGCATTGGAGAGGTGAAAGAACTGCATCATTTGAAATAAGCTTTTGCTTTGCTCTGCCCTGTCTTGTATATGAGGGATTTAATCTGTTCCACTTAGGTTCTTATCACGTGCCTATCGCGATCGTATCTAAGCACCATAAGATTAGAAATAATGGACATGCACACATTTTGGAACAGCTGGGTAAGAAGAGAGTAGTCGGGATCAACACAATGAATATATTGATTCTAAAAACTAATGTTGTGAACCAAAGTCCATTGCTGGTGGTGGGAGACTCTCCATTGATTTCAGATCAGGCCTGAATAGAATCATTGTAAGTGTAAAAATGTTTTGCAAGACTGAAAGTACAACACAGGGAATCCAGTTTTGGATTTCTACTGTATTTTGATATATGAAGAATAATTGCACTTTACCGCTGAGTGTGGTTTTTAGAAAGAACCAACTGGTGTGTATGGGTACTGCTGCCCTCTAATGAATAGAATCACATCTTTTCAGCTATGTCTCATGTGCCTACCAACTAGTTGAGAGTCCTCCTTTATCTCAAGAGCCTCTGCTTTTATAGTGTGTGTGGGGGGGGGGGACTCTGTTCTATCCCTGCTGATGGTGTGAGGTTATGAATGGCCATGTTATATAGCACAGTGAGAATCATTAAGTTCTTGGTGCATATGTTCTCTTATTTATAGTTATCTTTGTAACTTTTTTCTAAGTGCATTTGAGAAACGTTTAGATCTTTAAAGAGAATCTCCAGGCCCTATCATACTTATATTTACAATATGAGAAAAGTCAACATGGATATTTATTTATAGGAGACTGCAAAGGTTTGAGAATGGCAGCTGCATACACAAATAAGTCAGCGCTAACTGTCATTAGATACAACATATGATTTCACTGCAGAATTTCCCACCAGACTAACATGTAGCTTCTTTACCCATTGTCAATGAGCTCTGGATATGTGATGTCTGGTCAGAACATCTGAGCAGAGTGTAGGGGGGCTAGCTCGTCAAAACGGTTTTCTGTTAGAAAAGAACATCTTGACAAAACCACTTTTTTTGTGAAATTGTGTCAATTTTGACAATTTCCCACTACAAAATATTTTGAGATTAATATTTTTCCATTTCAAAAAAACATTTTGATTCAGAATGAAAAATTTCAAAATATCCAAATTTGTTTCAACCCTCTCTACATCTGAGGACTGCCCTCCCCTTATTAAGTTCATCCTGAATGCCTGGGGGACACCCTGAGATATTTGATGTTTAATTTTGAGTTAAACTCTCAGAGAGCAATAGAAACAAGAAAGCCTTTATTTATTGTTTATTCACCAACATACTTAAGCATGCACCTGACTTTAAGCATGGAAGGAGTCATGCTTAAATATCTTGTTGAATTAGAGTGTAATGATCCTCACTTGAGGTCTGGTTGGGGAGCATGGCCTAGGGGTCACAGCCACAACCCCTGACTGCCAAGGGGGTTGTGAGGAGGGGAGCCTGGGCCCTCCTACTCCACTGGGCTCCAACCCAGGGCCCTTTGGACTACCAGTGGTCTGGCAACCAAGGCTGCTTAAGGCTGTTCTCCCTGGGCCTCTTCCTCTCATCCCGCCCTCCCCCCAGGATCAGTTTAGTCCAAGGTTTCTCCTGTTGGGAAAGTCCAAACCAATATAAGTAAGAGGAGGTTACCAATGACCAGGGTCCACAGGCTGGGAAGAGGAGATACTTCCCTCTTTGATTGTCTTTGGAGTGGGTCCTTCCTTCCCTCAGGGAGAGCCCCTTTGAGCAGCTGTGTCAGAGCCTTTAGGCTTCCCTCTGCTCTGTGCTGCTGGAGCTGTGGGCTGCAGATCTCCTCACCTCCAGCTCTGCCACCCAAATGAGCTAATTCCCTGTCTTTTAATTCCTCCAGCAGATGGACCATTTGCTTCAGGTGTGGCAGGGCGAGGCTGGCTGAGCCCAAAATAATCTCTTAACCCCTTGTTATTCAGTGTGGGGTTTGTACACCTCATCATGTAGGGTGATGAAAACCATTTACATTAGGTTATTAATACAGTAATATAAGTAAGGAGCATGACGGGTTCAGTCACAGAGACCCCTTTGGGACTGTCACCTGACGTGCTGGAATTACCTCTGAGTTGTTTTCCTGGCCTGCTTGGGACTCCAGAACCCTGCCTTGTTGAGCCAGACATGCTAGTCCTCTGCAACACAGACCCAGGTCTCGTCATGACCCCAAAGCCTGCAGGCTTAACTGAAAACAGCTTAGCAGGTTACCTGCCAGCACCCAGACGTCCAGCTCCCAATGGGATCCAAACCCCAAATAAATCTGTTTTACTCTGTATAAAGCTTATACAGGGTAAACTCATAAATTGTTCGCCCTCTATAACACTGATAGAGAGATATGCACACCTGTTTGCTCCCCCAGGTATTGATCACTCACAAGTGATTTTATTAATTATAAAAAGTAGAATTTAAGTGGTTTCAAGTAATAACAGACAGAACAAAGTAAGTTACCAAGCAAAATAAAGCAAAAACACGCAAGTCTAAGCCTAATACATTAAGAAACTGATTACAGATAATATCTCACCCTCAGAGATATTCCAATAAGCTTCTTTCACAGACTAGACTCTTTCCTAGTCTAGGCCCAATCCTTTCCCCTGGTACAGTCCTTGTTAGCAGACATCTTAGGTGGAAACTAGGGGTGTTCTCATGACTGGCAGCCTCCTTTGTTCTATTCCACACTCTTTTATAGCTTTGGCACAAGGTGGGAATCTTTTGTCTCTCTGGATCCCCACCCCTCCTTCTAAATGGAAAAGCACCAGATTTAAGAGGGATTCCACCATTTTTCCTGGGCTGGCTTACAGGAACACAAGAAGGCTTACAAGTAAACAGAGCCATTTACAACCAATTTTCCTAGTCAATGGGAGCCATCGAGATTGTTAACCACCATCAATGGCCCACACTTTGCATAATTAAAATAGGACCTCAGAGTTATACTTTATATTTCTAGCTTCAGATACAAGTATGATACATACATACAAATAGGATGAACACACTCAGTAGATTATAAGCTTTGTAATGATACTTTACAAGAGACCTTTTGCATAAAGCATATTCCAGTTACATCATATTTACACTCACAAGCATATTCCCATAAAACATTATGGAGTGCAACGTCACAAGGAGAATCTTATTCCATCAAGTGAAATTCACCCCATACAGAAAGCTACCGATCTCTGCAAAGATTAAACCAAAAGCATCACAACTAAAAGGGAGAACGTTTTATAATGATAATTTTCCAATGCAATGATACATTTGCAGATTCTTCTTCAAGTTGACTATTTTTAATGTAAGGAATATTTACCCATCAAATGCTACAGGAAACAAAGTTTTAAAAATCCACAACTGATAGTAGTATAGAACTTTGCCAAGAATGTCCTGGACTTGGTCCAGCTTGTCTTCTGCTATTTAGCTTCCACTCGTCAAATCTGAGTTTAATTAACTTAATTTTAAAACAGCATTATACAGGTTTATTTGATTTCCTTCCTCTCTCTCTTGGCAAAGAAAAATAAAAATGAACCAGCATTGATAAAGAGGTTATGTATATATAGTTGAATACAAAGCAGTACATCTGTCTCACTATATCACAATGGAATAATGCATGGCAGGCACAAGTGTGGCCAATGAATAAAATATTTAATTTGGATGCAATGAAAAATGAGATAATAGTGAAGAAGGCAGCGATTTTACATAAATGAGTGTACTTCCATAAACCCTCCTAATGGATTTTACTATTCTGAAGTGGGGGGAGGGAAAGTGTTGAAGAATTTAATATTAAGGGGATATTTTTATTTACACATCAGGAGGGGAGAAATCTTATAGATGGCAAAAGCCATTCAGGACCAGAAAACAAGAGGACTAAATCAATAACTAGGGTGAGATCTTCAGCTAATGTAAATCAACATAGCTCCATTGTCTTCAGTAAATTTACACCAGTTGATTATCTGGCCCCTAGTATATTGGTTTTAGTGGCAGGGTGCTTACAAGATTAGAGGTCTTTAAAAGTGTTCACCTTGCACACCAGCCTGCAAACAAGTGATGGGGATGTTAACTAGATATTAGATGTTTATCTGCTCTTAAGAGTGTCCTGCTCTGTAAATACAAAATTACTTAAAACAAAGTGGTTGCAAGATAAACAATGCAGATTATCTGATTAGATAGCTCAAGTGATCCCATTAAAGCATATAGCCAAGCATTGAGAAAAGAAGCTTTAATGGGTTTAACACAACATTACAAGCAGAAGGTTCAAGCCTGCAAGGTGATCAAGACCTTCAACTCCTATTAAAGGCAGCAAATTGAGAAAACTTAGCAACTAGCAGGAAGATTGATCCCAGAAGGCAAAATTCTGCTCTCAGGTCTACTCAGCACCCTAAACTCAGATTTCATGGTCCCCATCTGCAGTCTTCAGTGGGAATGTTGTGCATATAGGCAGATGAAAATATCAAAGGCTACGTATATACTGTGAACTAAGGGTGTGATTCCCCTCCTTATGTACACATATGCTTGCTAGTTCTCATCAAGCTAGTAGTGTGAGTATAATTAGCCATGTAGCCACGGTAGCATTGGTAGAGGCAGTTTCAAGCACATCTGTACTCAACACAGCTCAGTTGTGTCTCCTCTGCCAATAGCCATCCTATTCTGGCTACACTGCTATTTATACTCATGCTAACTTGATGAGAGCTAGCATGAGTATGTGTATGCAAGCAGGGGAATCATAGCCAAAGCTGAGGTCTGCTTGCTATTTTAGGTGTTTCCAGTGCACCATCACATATAATACCTGCTAGGAGAATTTTGCCTTTACTATTGGATGCAACCTCAACACTACAAGCAAATGCACTTGGGGCTGGTCTACACTGGCACTTTACAGTGCTTGCTTGCTTTGGGGTGAAAAAGCACCCGCTTGAGTGCAGCAAGTTTCAGTGCTGTAAAGCGCCAGTGTAGACAATGCACCAGTGCTGGGAGCAACGCCCCTCGTGGAGGTGGGTTTTTTAGAGCATTAGGAGAGCTCTCTCCCAGCACTTTGCCGCGACTACACAGCCACCTTAAAGCACTGCCGTGGCAGCACTTTAACATTGCCAGTGTAGACAAGCCCTCAGACTGTGTTAAAATGCATATGAAGGAGACACATAAGCCCAGACCCTCCAAGGTAGTTAGGCACCCAAATACCTTTGAGGATCTGGGCCATAGTGATAGAAACAATGATTGATAGCAACTGTGTGGAGGTCTACATTGTCTTGCTTATATTGCTTGGGGCCAGGCTGTTCTAAGGTTATCCATGGAAATTGCATAGAAATTCTACGGCTCTGCATTGCACCTGTCTGGCCATGGCCCCAAGGGGCCATTCAGCTGTTGGTGGATCACTGGAGTAATGCCCGGCCCCATACATGAACCTCATTACATTCTTGACTTTTAGCACCAAGGGAGCAGAGAGGTGAGGTGGGGAAGAGACAGCTCTGCTAATAAATGTGAAAATATAACTCCTGAAAAGTGATGACCAACAGCTAATCTTGGTGACCAAAAAGGGAAAGAACAAGAGAATCAAGCTTATCTTGTTTTTTAACTAATTCACCTGTAAAGGTAAAATGTGATACAAGAAAATTGAGAGTAAGAATGTACAGCATGAGGGAACAACAGTTAAAATGCTATTATTTACCCCTACCTTCTGAACACATTTATGCAGTGATGCTGCATTGTCAAAACTGGGGTTTATATGAAACCAGATAAATATGCACGGCTTTTTCTTTTCTCATCATCAGATAAAATATTAGTTATAGCAAATAGCGAATCAGATAGCTTTTAGACTTTTAGGAGAGGAAATATACTCCCAAACTGAAATATAAATGCCAAGTTTGAGCAAAGAATGAATTTTACTAACAAGTAATAAACTCCAGAAAGAGGCAAATCAGCACTCTCTCTATTTGATTTAAGATTATGTGTCTGGTGGCTGCTGCTCATAATCTAAAATTTTCTTTTAATTGGGCCATATATGCTTAGTTGTATTTTAACTTTATCCTCAGATTTTTTTACAAGGAGTGTTTGCTGTTTAATGGTGTTTATTTTTTGTTCAGATTTTATTTAGCTAATCATCTGCAGTAGTCCATGCACCACTGAGACGTGCCTTTGCTTAGCTGCAGCAAATGGAGAAAAAAAAATATGTAACACACACACCCCCACTCCTGTTCACTGGCCCAGTATTAGGTTGTTCAAGAGAGGCGAAGCTGCCTTGCAACTATTTACAGAACTTTCAGAACCTGGGCCTGATTCTCCTCTGTGCGCTCCGGGCTGTGTCAGTGTGTGTTCACCTCAGACCAGACCCACTCAGACAAACCACTGGGAGCAAGGCTTTATTCTGTAAAGAACATGGAATGGGATTACACTCCAGCAGCCTCCTCTCTGCTTGCCTGCCATGTGCTCCCAGCTCAGTCAGTGCTTAGACCTCCTGCTTGTGGGCGGGGCAGAGGGTACATCCTGGCAGGAAGCAGGAAGTTCTCCCAACATGCTGCAGTTTGTAGTCCACAATTTGTTGTTCCCAGGGCTGCTGTTGAATCACACTGAACCTTGGGCTACACCCTTCCCCCACTTATTGAAAGGGCGACCTTGTCCCTTTCCTTAGTCAAAATCTCAGGTTGAATATCGCAAGCCACTTCTTTTTTTCAATGTTTCCAAGAGCTTCTTGCTGCATGTCACCCCACAGCAGTACTGGCCAAATCCCTGGTCTCCACTCCTCTTTCATCAGGCAGCCCACTGTTCCAAATCGAGCCGGACAGGAGCCCTTTGCTGTCTTGTTGAGTGCCGAGGAGCTGGTGAACTATCTCTGGGCACCTCAACAATCTGGTCCCATGCTGTCTGCCCTTCTCCAATCAAATTAGGAGGAGAGTCTGAACGAACCGTGATCCCCATGGTCTGGTCAGACTCCTCCAGGTCAGAGTACTGAGGATTTGAGTCAAAATGGTCTGGGTCACCGTCTGGCAGCCTCCCAGACATGCCTGGGTGGGTACGGGAAGGAAGTAGGGTGGACATACATTTCTCCCCCCAGTGCAACTGAGTCAGCGTGGAGGGGGAAGTAGACTGTGTACGGTATAGAGCTGATGCAGATCACTTCTCACCCTAGAGAAAGTGTAGGGTGACCAGATGTCCTGATTTTATAGGGACAGTCCTGATTTTGGGGTCTTTTTCTTATATAGGCTCCTATTACCCCCCACCCCCGTCCCGATTTTTTACATTTGCTGTCTGGTCACCCTAAGCAAGTGTCAGGAACTGTATTGTGATTCTCTGGGAGACAAGCTGATTCTTGGTCAGTTTCTAGAGCAGCACAGCTACACACTGTCCCTTACTAATAGGGTGACCAGACAGCAAATGTGAAAAATCGGGATGGGGGTGGGGGGGTAATAGGAGCCTATATAAGAAAAAGACCCAAAAATCGGGACTGTCCCTATAAAATCAGGACATCTGGTCACCCTACTTACTAAGGGCTTGTGGCAAAGCCATAATTTAGACTTGTATGATTCAAACCCGCACTACGTTAAGGCAGATTCTTTCAGAGACCATGTATTTGACACTCTGAACAAAGATAACCTATCTGCTGCCTTTTGATATAGGGACACAACCAAGTTGAATTCAATCAATCTTTTTTACAGTAAGCTGTAATTCATCACGCTCCAGCACTATGTGGAGCAGCCCTTGCCTACAGAGG
Organism: Macrochelys suwanniensis; assembly: GCA_033296515.1. Lineage (NCBI taxonomy): Eukaryota > Metazoa > Chordata > Testudines > Chelydridae > Macrochelys > Macrochelys suwanniensis. The sequence goes on from CM065776.1 coordinate 42,931,194, forward strand.
TGAGAGGATGCCTGTTTGATCATTCTGACAGTAAGATTCTTCTCTAAAGAAGGTGATGATATTTTTAAATAAACTGATTTCTGTATTTATTCAAAAAATCATGAAAGTGATTTTTAAAAAAGAATGTGTACAAGACTATTTAAAATCAGTGATGTACTTTTTTCTGTTGTTATTTATGTGTATTGCAGTAGTGCCTAGAGGTCCCAGGCTGGCTCGAGGTCCTGCAATGCTGGGGTCTGTACAAACCCGTACTAAATGTAGTAAGAGACCATCCCTGTCTCGCCCTCCTTTTCTTGCTGGAATAATTAATTCCATCAGTGACAAAAGGTGAGATTCTCATAACTTTATAGGGACAGTGCTATCTTACTCCTTGAAAAATCCAATTCATTTTAAACAAAATCCCCAATGATTTCCGGAGCTTTCATATACAATTGTTTCTTTGCATGGATGGTTGGATGTGTGTGATACTGATAACAGGTGCATGTCCCATGACGGTGTGGAACCTCATGCTTGTAAGCGCTGCATAGTGATGATAAACCAGCAGTGCTAGGTGTGTTTGAGATAGAGGTGTGAGAAATATGTATAGGGAAATACCAAACAACTTAAAAATTGTGGCCAGAAATAAAAAGAGGCTTAAAGAAAGCTAGCCTTAAATCCATATTTTAGCACCTAAGCAGCTGCTCACCCAAAAGCGCTGCTCACCCAAAAGCTCCCACTGAACTCAGCAGGAGCTGCTGGAGGTTCAGCACTTTTTAAAATCAGGCCACGTTGTTAAGAAGCTAACTTTAGGCATCTTGCAACACTTATCACACTAATTTACAAAAATGTAACAATGGCAACTTTCTGCTTGTGTATATAGGAATAAACCAACTGAATGGCTTTGCAGGGGGGCTTGTTTCAGTGTACTCTGTGAAGCACAATAGACACTGAGTATGTAGTGAACCAGATGACCTCTAGATATATTGTACTGAATCTCTCACACACAAAGAAAAGCCAATAAATAAATCACAGCTCTTATTTTTAGTTTCATCTTGCACATTGTTTCTTTATAAAAAGACCCTTACCAAACACCAGTCATACAGCAGCATCTAGGGATATGTTAGTTTGCTCTGAAGTGATGAATGGCCATTTCATAGGAAGGCTGGTTTGAGGTCCAGCAATCAATACACCAAGCACTAAGGTATGGCTCAGGCAGCCACTCTGGCTCTTATCAGAGCTCACAGACTATGATAACACAAAAACAATGATATCAGAGTAATAGCTGGCTACCTCCTCTTTCTTTAGTAGTGAATGCTGTCCTTCATCAGTGTCTCCACCTCATCAAGTGGTCATTTTAAGACTGTGGCGGTAGGTACTCATCTTGTCTTTCACTTCAAGTGTATTGCAACAATTTTTTCTTTAAGTTCCACATTAAAAGGATTTGCCGGAGCAGGGCAAGAGGGATAAACTGTAGAACCCAATCTACTGAAATTGCTTGGAAATGGTTTAATACTACAGTGGCATCAAAGAAGTGGACTTTAAAATATTTCCTCCTGAAAACAAAGGAAAGAAATAGATGTGCCAGAGCCAAGGATAAAACTAAGTGTTTTTTCAGTTTTCCCACTGCTCCCCTAGCTTTGTAAAGTGCTTGGAGATCTACAGCTGGAAAAGTATTTATAAAAGCTATATTGTTATTATTAAGTATATTCTAAAAAATGAAAGGAAACTGATGCTATAAAACAAATATCTTCATGGCAGAAAATTACACACGGCACTAAGAGGACAAAAATCAAACACAAAATAATGAAGAGTTGTTCATTTTTCCCCCCAGAGTTTCAGCATTCATGCGGCACAACCCTATTCTGTCCCCACAAACAATCCCTGACAGCTTCCCCCTTCCCACAATTGTTTCCATTCTCTCCACAAAATCCCTGAAGCTTCCCCAGCCCAAATGCAGTTTCTCCACTTTGGCCAGAGGTCTGATCAGACAGCTCCCTGGGCTACTCACTGCCCCTCCACAAAGTCACCATTAGAAACAGTGAGCCTGGTTTTGCCTTGATCAGCACGTTCTGTGTTTATTTAATATGATGAATAGAAGATTCTGTTCTATTTTCTGGTTCACCTTTCGCACTTGAACAATAGTCCTCGGTTTATTTGTTCTGGAGAAACTGCTTATTTACAGATGAGGACATACAGTAACAGAACAGTGCTTAGCAAAATGTGAGTCTAGGGCGATACTTATAAAGCCTCAGCACATGCCGGCAGTGTGGGTCTGGAGGAACACACATGGTAGCAGGAGGGCCCAGAGGCATTCTGGTTGAGGAAGACAGAATCCATCTGTGGACTCTAAGGGAGTGTGTTCTCCCCTGTACCCACTCAGCTCTGCCAGTCAGTACACAACAGAAGTGGGGTTGTGAGCCTGTCCTCACGCTGCCCTGCCCCCTTTGGTTTACCTAGTGGCAGGGCTAGACTCACACAATCTTTGTGCTCTTTAGAAGACTTACAGCATGCTACTGTACAAGGCTGCAAGAGATAGGCCTAAGGCTCCTTGCATCCTCCCTCCTTCTACAGGGCCACCCAGCCAACAGAGTAGGGCTGAGAGCAGAGCAAAGGTCCTGTCATGCTGCTGCACTGCACCACCAACACAGGTTCATGGAGACTCATGTTGGGATCTCTGAATAGTTAGCAAATCCATATGCGGCACTTCCAGAAGTGATTCCCTGTCCTCTTCTACCTGCCAGGTAGATCTGGCTGCAGATCTAGATATGTCATTCTGTTTCAGATCCGCACACCCCAGCACATGGTTAACAAATAGCCGGACTTTGGATTAGCTATCTTAAATATATTTTGTCACATGGTGCCTTTTTGTGATCCAAAGCAGACTATTCTCTTTAGTTACCTCTGGTCAGGAATAAGAGCCTGCAGCAGAAGTAGGGCAGCCTCATCAGTGTAACTGGCCTGCAGCAGCTGCCTGTTTAGCCATGCCACCTGACTGGCTGCAGAGGCCAGCCAGCCAGTTCTTAAGTCAGCAGAAGCTCACTGGCTTCTCAACACTCATGCTCACCATTGTTCCTTCTACCTTGTTCCTGCCTTGCACCCAGCCTTGCCTCTGTTCTGTCCCTGCCTTGAACCCCTCTTTGCCTGCTACCCTGCTCACTCCAATTCCTGGCCTCTGGTTTTGACCCTTGGCTCTGGGCTCCTGACTACAGACTCCAGCTCAACCCTTGGCTGTGGTACCCAGTTTCTGCCTTCCGGTTTGACCCTTGGCTTTGGCTCCAGACAACTGACTATGGCTCTAACTCCAGCCACTAGGCCTGTTGCCCATAGGGTGGCCAGATGTCCCGATTTTATAGCGACAGTCCTGATTTTTGGTAATAGGCTCCTATTACCCCCACCCCCTGTCCCGATTTTTCACACTTGCTGTCTGGTCACCCTAGTAGCCCACTCTGGCCATGAGGCTAGACTACCCTCATCCCAGTCAGCTGACACCTCCCTTCCCTAGGTGTATAGAGATTATATCTTTTTTTTTTTTACCCAAATAGACTCTGTGGCACAGTTATATGTGTGATTAAATAACAGGGTTTGAAAATAGTCCAATACAAGCTGTAGTTATGGATCATGACACTAAATAGAAGGCCCAACCTAGCCAAATACCAAAATTGGCAAATATCACATATTAGTGCAAAGTTGTCCATTGAAACCATATCACTGATACATAACACTTTTGTCCAATAGTAGGACACACAACAACAGCATAACTAGTCTGCTTTAATCAAACAAAAATAGGAATAGCCATAGGATAAATTCTATCACGTTTCATAAACAAATGTACAGGATTTGTATTATCATCAAGCCCAAAAGGATAAATCTGTGACTCCATAAACATAAACTAATGGCCACCAAAGTGCACTTCAGAACTATACATGCCACATACTCAATCATAAAGGTAACAGGAAATTCCTATTTTTGATGGTGTTGTCATATACATTTTGACACTGGTAAACCAAGCACCAGGCTGTAGATGTCAGCTGAGCACTTACAAATTCATAGCTGGAAACCAGACTAGCTCGCCTCTATGTTAGTATTGATCAAGATAAGTGTTAGACTTGTAAGGATGTGTTTAGTCTCTATAAAATGCTTATAAGTTGCGGCATGCATTAATCTCACTGGTATGTCTATTCCATGCTACAAGGTAAAATACAAATTTGTTTCATAATTGTAAAAATGCCTGCTCTGAACTTGTGAACTCAGATGGGAAGAGTTGGCTCCCCACAGCCATCCAGGAGGACTATCCGAATTAATTTGGCCACTATAGGACAAAAGCTTTGTTAATTGCCCTATCCATCCATAGAGAAGTCAGTGCAGAAGGCCTTGTCCCATTGGTTTGAATGCTGGAGGAGGGAAATAAAAATGGCTAACGTGAAGATTTTTCATCTCTTTGCTGTTTGGACTCCCACAATGGCTGAGCTAAGAAACAGAAAGCAGAGATACTCCAAGTCAACCTATTTTAAGTCCTAAAAAGACATTCAATGCTGACAGATTACTACATCTATCACCTTTTCAGATCACAGACAAGCTCATTTGTGTATATAGGTTTGCTTGCTTGCACCTGTAAATAACTCTTGTATTTCTTTTTCCTAGTTAATAAACCTTTAGTTTATTACGGGAGTAGCTACAGGCATTGTCTTTGGTGTGACATCTAAGGTACAAATTGATCTGGGATAAGTGACTGGTCTTTTGGGACTGTGAGCAACCTGAATATTTTGTGATTTTTGGTGTAAGTGACCATTTATCACTGAGTCCAGCTTGCCTGGCTGGCACGATAGGCTGGAGAGCCCAAGGGGACTGTCCGTGACTCCATGGTAAGACTGTTACAGTGATCTAGGAGTTCACATTTGTTACTGGGTTGGTGAAATCTAATAGAACATACAACCAGTTTATGGTATCTGCCCTGCTTTTGGCAGTCTGCCCTGAGGTTGGCGCACTCAGCCGTGAGCCACTCCAGACAGCGTGACATAAGTATTCCCCACACATGCTGTCAGACAATGGTTCCCAGACCAACAAGTACAGTAGGCACTGCAATGAAGCATAATTATGTCATTGATGATCCAGTAATTTTCATCTGTGTCCTTGTATGTTGTCTATATTGAAAGGTGACTCTTCAGACTTGGAGTCCTGATGTGAAGAACTTTGGTACTTTTGTACTGTAGTTCAGAGTGAGACATGTAGACGCTCAAGTGAATATTTTACAAGCTGCCAACCCAATTTTGTGGGACCTTGGATGATATTTAACTACCCTCCAGGGAGTGTCTTCAATTAGCTTGCTATACTTGATTGCTAAAGTTTAACATATGGTAAATCTATATGTGTCTCCACACCCATAACTATCAAACTGCCTGTTTTCTTTCTAGCTGCAGAGGCTGGTAAAATCTTTTGCACAAGACAATTTTCACAAATTAAAAAACAATAGAATCTGTATAGGGCTGCTAATGTAAATCCTGCTTTGGCCAGGCCATGCTACCTGTTTGACATCCATTGGGGCAATGTGGCTAAGCTGCACAAGTTCCAGCAATCTCCATCTGTATCACAGAGGCATCTGAGAAACAACTTTTTACATTTCTAGTGAGACATGTCTATTTGCTATTTAGAGTGTCTCACATCTGCCCATAAATCCCACCTTCTCATGGAAGGATAGAACCAGTTAGGACAGTGCAATAGAGACAGTGCCATAGACACTGTACTACAAGTAAATATTCTGTATATTTGGGGAAAGTTAACTAAGCTGCAACTAAGGATCTGCAGCTGTTTCTAGTTGCACATACTGCAGTTTCTCAATTTCCGTGATTTTAAAGTTTCCTTTTTCTTGATCAACTGCACTTCAGCTGAAATGAACAGTGCATTTATGGCAATATTTTTCATGGCAGATTTCTAATACCATGCTCTTCTTGGGCTGGATACAAAGCCTATTGACGTCAATGGAAAGTGGCACCTATATATGGTAAAGAAAGCAGAATAGCAGATCTAAAGAGTGCATTTTGTGCTCAAATTTTATCCAGGTTTCAGAAATAGTTGCCTCACGTGGTGCTTGTAAAATTGCCTTGAATAGCCTGAGAGGTAGAATTAAATATTTAATGGTCTTATGCTTAGTGTAGCTTTTTTTTAAAAACAAAAAACAAAACTATGACTTCTTTACTCCTTGGTTGGCAGCAACAAAGCAAATGAATTAAGTGGGAGGGTGGAAAGCAATTCAGTAGAAAAAAGGAAAAAGAAAGGTTTTAATCTTCTCAAATTGGTCCTTTGATGTGGATAATTTTCAGGAGTGGGACCGTTTGTAGAGTAAAGGATCATGTGACGTTTTATCCTTAGAGTAATCAAACTTTGGTGCATCTTTTGAAGGAGAGGAAGTGTTAACAGCAAAGAGTGCAAAGCTGTTAGATATGGAGGACCAAGGGCTCCAGTGTATTGAAATAAGTAATGTGTGTCTGCAAATTGAAGCAAGCTAAAGGCAAACATTCCTAATGTACATTTCTTTAAGAGAAGATAAAGAGCATTGAATCAATAAATCACTGAAAAGATTGTTATTTTGTACAAGCTGAAGGTCGGTGCAGGTCATTCCCACTAAAGCAAACAGATCTTGTTAATTTAATCCAACAGATTTGGCAGAGAAACTAAACAGGAATTTAATCAGCAGCAGAAGGTGGTGAACATTTCTGAAAATTGAACCATCATTGTGCCAGACAGTAAACATGATTATAGCAGAGTGGGAAAAGGAAAGGAAAAGTATACCCCCTTTCATGCTCTTCATTAACTTAATCAAGCACATAATAAATTATTAAAAACAAACTGTCTCCAGGAAAACACAAATAAATACATGCAGGAGCAGTGAGGCAATAAATTAGGGTAACAATTATGCCAACATTAAAATTCTCTCTTTACTATCCATTTCTTTTCTATTTTGCAATTCTTACCTTAAATCTGTCTTGCTGCAAAATGTAGGATCAGATGCATAATGTAATATTGCTATAACCCATGCTAGAAAAAGACATCAAGTCGCTTTAACTTTTCTCAATCCACAAAAAAAGTGACCAATCAGAAGCTTCCAGATGTTGACTAGCAAGTTAATGCCTTGATTTCTATAGCAATTGTCCCAGAAGGAAGTCTGGGATTTGAAGGGAAAGTGGTTGTTCAACACACTAGCTTATTTGTTTTGGTTTGGTTTTTTACAACACTGAAACTGCCACAAACCAACAGTGTTCTCATAATCTCTATCCCCGAAATGCTACTCCACAAACACTTCTACATTTTTTTCTTTCCTGTCCCACAGACAGTATATTAAAAAATTCCAGTTTGTTGTGACATTTGTTAGAAAGTTGAAATTTGATACTTTTATTGTAGATGTAGGGAAAAAAACATATGGAACAACCTTCAACTCATGTACTCTAGAAAGAGTTAAAGTCCAACTGTTCAGCATCTCCCATGTATATTGCTGATGGTGGATCCTCTCTGTGTCGAGAGATTAAATTATCTATTGTGACAGACCCAGACAAGTGGGGTACAGAAGTCTAATCCTATTGGGATCCGGGAAGTGGGTGGTGAAGCCCGCCTACTGCTAAAGAATCCCCCCTCCAGCCTAAGGGGAGGGATCCACAGGACCTGGATACCAAGTGATTCCGGGGGACAAAAAATGAAAAAACAGGAACGGGAGTGCGGTCAAAGGGTCAGACGAAGTGAACCAGATGGGGACACCGAGCAGAGAACCCCGGACTGCACCCACTGCTCCTCAAAGGCGTCAAGGGAGCCAGTGGACGCTGCCCAGAGGAACTCTGCCCGGATGCGTGAACGAACAGAGGATCGAAAATAGGCCCCACAGTCACAGGAGCCTCCATCGGCCAACCTCCTCACCCTGGTTTTGTAGATGGCCAGTTTAGCTAGGGCCAGGAGGAGGTTGACCAGGAGGTCCCGCGACTTTGTGGGGCCGCGGATTGGAAGTGCATAAATAAAAAGGTGAGGGGAAAAGTGCAACCAAAACCTCAACAAAATATCTAAGAGGAGCCGGAACAGGGGCTGCAGCCTGGCGCACTCCAGATAAATGTGCGCCAGGGTCTCCCTCACGCCACAAAAGGGACATGTGTCGGGGATAGGGGTGAACCGTGCCAAGTACACGCCCGTGCTCATGGCTCTGTGAAGGAGCCACCAACTGACATCGCCGGTGGGCCTTGGGACTAAGGAGGAGTAAAGGCTGGCCCACCGGGGCTTCTCACCCTCTAGAGGTAGCAGGCGGTCCCGCCATTTCGTATCGGGGCGGGACGTGAGGGTGAGTAGATGAAGGGTGTGGAGCACGAGCATGTAAAGATGTTTCCTTGGCGCGTTCTGGAAGTGGACCGGCTGCAGTTCGTGTAGCCGGCTTGCGGTGAAGGAACAAGGGGGCTGGTTGGGGCCAAGGGGCAGGGGCCCAATAAGAAGGTCCGGAGGGCCAGGGGTGGAGGGAGGGTGGGGCGTGCCCTCTCGCAGGGCCCGGTCGAGGTAAACCCGAGCAGCGGGCGGCAAAACGGCCTTCACCTCCTGAAGTACGCGCCGGGGAGTATGAGGTCTGGAGAGCCCCATGCGCTGAGCGAGCATCAGGGGATCCAGCCAGTCTCCCCGGTCATAGTCCAGGAGATCTCCGAGTCTGGTGACTTCTGCCAGGACCAACCTCTGGCGCACCGAGGGGGACTCTGCCACCTGCACACGTAGCTGGGGGTTGTGTAGCAGGGGCTCCGCAAGGAGATCCTCCCCCTCGGTGGCCACCACGGACCTGGTCGCTGAGAACAGTTTCCAGGTCTGGAGGAGGTCCTGGTAGAAGACCAGCAGCACGGAGAGTTCTCACGGAAGACCTCTCGGATGGAGATAAAGGAGCTGCCGGTCATATCGGAGCCCTCGGAAGCGGCGCAGGAAGGTGTGCGCCAGTATGCTCCACGCCGGACTACCTGCGCCATAAAGGAGTCTCTGCAGGGCCTAGAGATGGAAAACATGGACCTGAGTGCGTAGGCACTTCAGGCCCTGCCCTCCCACCTCCAGAGGTAGGTGGAGAACCCCTGCAGAGACCCGGTGCAGTCCTGACCAAAAGAACTCCAGGATCAACTTCTGGAGGTTGGCCAGGAAATCCGGGGCCGGGACCAGGGTGTTGAGCCGGTACCAGAGCATGGACAGGACTAGTTGATTGAGCACCAGTGCCCTTCCTCGAAGGGAGAGGCACCGGAGTAGTCCTGTCCATCTCCAGAGCCGCTCAGTCACCCTGCCCTCTAAATCGTGCCAGTTCTCCGGCGGAGATGAATGCGTGGCAGAAAGGTAAACGCCGAGATAAAGCAGTGGACCCGCGCTCCACCTGATGGCCTGAAGCGCAGGTGGGAGGGAGCTCGCCTGCCACCCGTCCCCTACCACCAGGCCAGAGCTCTTGACCCAGTTGACCCGGGCGGAGGAGACTGCCAAGTAGATCGCCTGGCAAGCCTCCACCCGTGCCAAGTCACCCGGGTCCTGGACCATGAGGAGCACGTTGTCGGCATATGCCGACAGGACCAGCCGCAGCTCTGGCTCTCGGAGCACCAACCCCGTCAACCTCCTGCAGAGGAGACAGAGGTAGGGCTCGATCACCAGAGCATACAGGTGGCCCGAGAGGGGGCACCCCTGCCGTACTCCTCACCCGAAGCTGACCAGCTCGGTCAGGGTCCAGTTGAGCCTGACCAGACACTCTGCAGAGGCATACAGCACCTGGAGAAAACCCACAAACTGGGGTCCGAAGCCAAATGCTCGCAGAGTGCTCAGGAGGTACCCATGATCCACCCTGTCGAACGCCTTCTCCTGATCCAGGGACAGGAGGGCGAACGACAGACCATCCCTACACCCAAGCTCCAAGAGATCCCGGACCAGATACAGGTTGTCGAAGATGGTGCAGCCCGGGACGGTGTAGGTCTGGTCCGGGTGGACCACGTCCGCCAGCACGGACCCCAGCCGCAGCGAGATGGCCTTCGCCACGACTTTATAGTCCATGCTGAGGAGCAAGACGGGACCCCAATTCCATAAATCGCAGAGGTCCCCCTTCTTCGGCAATAAGGCGAGCACGGCTCGCCTGCACAAAAGAGGGAGGACCCCCACCTTGCAAGGACTCGGCCCAGACGGTGACAAGGTCTGGGCCGAGGGCATCCCAGAACACGCAGTAGAACTCCACGGTCAGTCCGTCCAGTCCCGGGGATTTATTAGTGGGCCGGCGACGGAGGGCTTCCGAGAACTCGGCCAGAGTGAGAGGCAGCTCTAGCCGGTCTCGGTCGCCCACGCTGAGCATAGGGAGTTCGTCCCAGAGCACTCTGCAAGCGTTTGGATCGGTCGGATCCGGGGAGAAAAGGCTCGCGTAGAAGGCCCTGGCCCTCCCGCACATCTCCACCGGATCTGTGAGGGGGGTGCTGTCCTCTGCGAGAAAGCAGGTGACGTGTTTCTTAGCCCCCCCTCTTTTTCTCCAGGGCGTAGAAGAAGCGGGAGCCACAATCCATCTCCCGAAGGAGACGGATGCGGGATCGAACAAAGACGCCCCGAGCCCGATGGTCTTCGAGTTCCCGGAGCTCCTCCCGCTTCTCCTGGCATGCCCCACAGAGGGATGGATCCTCGGGGTTGGCGGCCAGATGCCTCTCCAGCTCTAAGACCTCCCGTTCCAACTGCTCTATCGTCGCATCCCTCCGTCGGCTGGCACCCTGGGTGTAGTCTCGGCAGAAGAGCCGGGCACGCACCTTCCCTAGATCCCACCATTGCCACGCCGAGGGAAAGGCGCGCCGCTGCCCTCGCCAGGCCAGCCAGAACTCCCGGAAGGATGCCACGAAACCCACATCCTCCAGCAAACTGTTATTAAAATGCCAATAGGCCGGCCCCGGCCTCTCCGCGCAGAGAGAGGCCATCACGGTAGCTAGATGATGATCAGAGAACGGGGCCGGCCGGACGCTGGAGGAGTGGGCCCACGAAAGGTGAAAGCGTGATAAATAGATGCAGTACAACCGGGAGTGGCGAGACCGATGGGCCTCCACCCGGACAAAGGTGAAAGTCAAGATGTCGTCCGGGTGGTGGTCGCGCCAGATGTCCACCAGGGAATGATGATCGACGATCTCCCGGAGGACAGCTGCGGCGGCCAGGCACTGCTCGGTCCCCGAGCGGTCCCGTTCCTCAAGGGTGTTGTTAAAGTCCCCGCCCAGGACCAAGCACTCACGAGGATCCAAGGTGCTGAGGAAGGTGGATGCCTGCTGATAAAAACGCAGCTGCTCCGGGCCTGATGTCGGGGCATAGATGTTGACGAATTTGACCACGAGCCCCTTCATACGGACCCGGAGGTGCAGCAGGCGACCCGGCACAACCTCGGCAACCCCCAGCACCTCAGGCCATAGGTCGGGGGAGAACAAGGTGGCCACTCCAGCCTGACGAACGGTAAGATGGCTGAAGTAGACCCTGTCCCCCCAGTCCAGCCGCCAACTGTTTTCGGCAGCCGGAACCGTATGGGTCTCCTGCAGGAAAATCACAGAGTACCCCCGCTCCCGAAGGAAGGAGAGCACCTGGCTCCTGCGGAGACCCATCCTACAGCCTCGGGTGTTTAATGTTGCGTAGGTGATAGATGCCATAAGGAGGGCTGGGTGGGATCCTTGCCGGCACGATCGCTCACGGCCTCCGTCGGGCCGCGCATCAATCCGTGACCTACCCCGTAGGTGAGTAGTGAGTCACGGAAGAGGTGGACCCGCTGGTAGGCCGCAGCGGCCTGCTTCCCGGTCCTTTTACCCTCCCCCATAAGGGCCCTCGCGGCCTGGAGGATTTGATGGAAATCCCCCCATCGCTGAAGAGCGAGTTGCACTTTGTTATGGGAGCCCCGGACATCCTCAAGAAACTCCCGCATCTCCTCTCACAGCATACGGGGGGCCGGGGTCACTGGCCCCTGGTTATCTATTGAAGGGGCCCCTGACACAGCCCCGCAGCCTACCGAGACAGGCAGGCAAGGGGCGGACCCCCGACGTGGCGCCTGATGTGCCGACGCCACAGGGTCCGCTGCAAAATGTGGTTCAATGGGGAGAGGCGGTGGAGGGAGGAGAGCAGCCCCTGGTGGGTCAGGACAATGGAATACAAAGGCCGCTCTCCGGGAGTCATCTACCGGGAAGGGGAAGGAGACGGCCCCAGGGGAGGCAATGGCATCACGGGAGGTGGAAGGGAGTGGGACTACATCAGGGGCAGGGCAGGGATCAGGTATGGGGGCCGGGCAGAGGTCAGTAGAAGGGGCAGGAGGGGGGTCATGAGTAGGGCCAGGGTGAGGAACGGAAAAAGGATCCTGGGAGGTGGCCCCTCTTGATTAGGCTTAGGGATCTGGGGAGTGGAGATAGGGGCGGGAAGGGGACCTCCAGCGATGCCGGGCTCTGGCTGGTATAACAGCCGCGACATCAAGAGGAGGATGGATTTTCGCAGGGTCCCCGCCCGGGAAGGTGGTCGGTTGCCCCACACCAACGAGGGGTGCCTCCTGGGATTCGGGTCCCGGCCGCGTGGCACCGGCCGTCACCTCGATAGGCTCAGCGGCCGTCAGCAGTGTGCCACTCGCGACCGGGCAGGTGGAAGAGCCCAGGAGGTCCTCGGAGGTGGGAGCAGAAGGAGCAGTCAAGGGAAGGGAGCATGGGGAGAGAGGGGAGAGGGGAGCCGGGGTGAGGTCGTTGAGATCGAGTCCCGCTGGCAGAGGGTCATCCTCCCCCTGGGTGACTGGGGTCAGACCCAGGGCCTCGATCTCCTCATAAAATAGAGGGTGACTCACCATCCGCCACCTCGGGGTTCTCCCCGCCGGCACCCGAAGTGATGCTTGATTCGGGGCCCGCAGGTTTGACAACCGGGAAAGGGACAGGAGCGGCTCCATTGGGGGTTTCCGAGGGAGGGGCGGTACTGCCCTCTGGTGCTGCCACGTCTTTCCCAGCTGGTAGTGGTGGACAATTGCCACTCAGGGGCAAAGCGGAAGGCTCGGCATTGGTGCCCCCTTCCTGGTCTTCCGGGGGGCTTCCGCATCGATGGAAAGGAGCGGAGCTCGAGCCTTCCGCTTGCCTCGCTTCCCCTGTACTAGGGCCCAGCCCTCCATGGCATCATCTGGGGGCTGGCTAGCAGGGCTCAGGTCGGGGGGTAGGGGCAATGTCTTAGGGGCTCGAGGAGGTAGTGGTGGGGCGGCATAAGGGAGGGAAGGGTCCCCCTGGGGCGGGCCCTCTCCCACACCCGGTGAAATCCCTGCCGCACTCTCCTCCACAGGTCCCGCCAGACTGCACGCAGCAGAGGCGGGGCTCTCCCGCTTGTCTGGGCACACCGAGGGAGGTACCCCCAGGGCCCGAGCGGGAGCAGCGGTGGACTGGGAAGGAGGAGGGGTGGCTCTGGGCGCTGGGCATTCAGGGGCACCGGCGATGACGGGGCCAGCGCCCTGCCGGGGCTCGGGGGTCTCGGATGCTCCTCCTTGCCGGGCCAAGGGGCCGTCCCTCCGGACGTGTCCCATCGCCCGGCAGAGGTAGCACCGGGCCTCCCCCGTTGAGTAATGCACCCGGTAGCAGGCCCCCTGGTAGGGAACCATAAACGACCCCTCGAGCGCATCTCCGTCACACGCCGCCAGCAGCAGTTGAAGCTGCACCTGCCAGCGGAACGAGAAGACGTGACAGAGGGCGGGGTCTTTGCAGCCCAGCGGAAGAGGGCTGACAATGGAGATGGGCCTCCCCAGGGTTGAGAGGGCAGGTAACAGGGCGGCATTGGGGAGGAAGGGAGGGACAGAGGTTAGGACTGTCCGGACACCCAGGACCTCTAGCAGCTCCAGAGGGACGAACACGCCCCCCACCGCCAGGCCCTTCTCCACCGCCTCCTGGGCCGCGGCCTCCGATACGAGGAAGAAGACGATCTTCCCATACATTTTGGAGGCCGCTACGATGGCTGTGGGCCCCACCACCCTCGCCAACTCCCGCACATAGGTTTCTACATGGGGTGAGGCGGGTACCAGGAGGCAACGGACGCCATGCCTCCTGGTCAAGGTGGGGAAGGGGCCCCGGCCGCTATAGGTGGTAGCGGAGGCGGCAGGCAGGTGAGACGACGTAGCGGCAGGCGAGGGGGTTGCCGTCACCTGGGTGTACGCCCTGGGGGCTGGAGGAGGGGCACCTGCAGAGCTGGTGGAGGGAACAGCAGGGAGGGACGCCGCGGCCGGTGGCGGGGCCACAGCAGTAGGGGCAGCCTCTGCCATGGAGGGCCTGGCCTTTTTGGCGGGGCCCTTACCCTTCTTCCCACCCTGGCCCTTTTCTCCAGCTGGGGGAGCTCCCCCAGAATCGGGGGGGGCGGGGGCAAGAGACGTGGCAGCAGCAGAGGTCACCTCGGCGGCTGCCGGTGCCCCAGCAGGGGCAATAGCAGGTGGTTGGGCAGCGGCGGTTGAGGTAGAGGCTAGAGGGGTGACGGGGGGGCAGGCAGGGGAGGGGCGGCCGGGTCTTCTGGAGGGCCCGCCCCTGCCATATCGCCTGCCATAATGAACAGGGATGGAAGGGAAAACACCAGAGAGAGAGTGGGGAGAGGAATTGGGGTGACCACTCCTCCCCGCTAGGCTGCAGGCAGTGGAGGAGGGCACTAAAAGTGGGGATTGGATTCGGGGTTATCAAGGACTAGTGTGGGGGTAGGGTTCAGTCACGGACTCAGAATGGAAAATCTGGCTCCTCTTGTTGCACTAGGGGAGGGGGGGTATAACAGCATGGCAGGGGGTGCAGTGAAATAGGGTCAAACTCAAACAGGGGAGGGCACAAGCGCATGGGAGGGGGCATGGGAGCATGAGGGGAGGGGCCAATCAGAGCAAGCGGGGGCTGCAGGGGAGGGGGACAGTCAGGCTGGAAATGGGGCAGAAAACCAAGGAGCTAGCTTCAGGGCTGGGGCGGGGCAAACAAAACAAAGGCTGTAGAGGGAAAAGGTCAGGGCAGGCAACTAAACCGAAGCTAGCAAGGGGTTGGGACAAAAAAAAAGGGGGGGGGGCAAACAGCTGCAAGGGGCAGATGGGGCAAGTAGCAAAGGGCAAAGCAAGGGGCGTGGGAATGGGGGGGGGGGCACGTGCACTTGTACAAAGTCAATGGCAGGCTGGTTGCTACTGCAGGCCCAAAGGGTGAAAACAAGCTTGGCAAGCCAAGCAAGCAGCTGAGTTCAGAGGCAGGAACCAGGGCAGATGGTGAGCAGCCAGCAGAGGTGGTGGAGGGGGCAGCGGTGGTGGTGGTGGTGGTGGGGGTTGGGGGGGGGCACAGATGAACCTGGGGGTAGGCTCCACACCACACCCCCTGTGCCCCTACAAACACAGTCAATACCCCCACCACTAGAGCACAGTTTGAAAAAATACTCAGTTCTTGAAGGCCCCCTCCACGGTGGACTGCAGAGATTCTGTGCTCCCTCAGCAGCCGACGGTCTTCCGGGTCTTCCTCCTCTGGGTTCCAGCAGCTTCGTGGCAGCAAATACGGCAACAGCAGCAGCTCCAGCAACTCCAGGCAGTGGTCTGGTGGCCAGGAAGGACCCCTCACGGATGGTGGTGGTGGTCACAACAGCGGCTGGAGCAGGGGTCCCCCACGCCCCTCCTCTGGGGAGAGGGCCAGCAGGCCCCTCCCCAGGGGCTGCTGCAGTAGCAGGAGTAGCAGCAACCAACGTGTTTGTGGGGGTTCAGCTACCAGCCAGCCAGCAACCAGAGAGTAGAGTAGTGGAAGGGGTGTCTGGCCCAGCCAGGGGAGTAGCTGGAGCAGCAGCAGCTACAGCAGTAGCCAGGAGACCAGGACCTAGCAGCATCCCCAGCAGCAGGAGCAGTAGCCTTCTACCTCCCTCTTTTCACCAGGCCAGTTGGGTGTAATAGAAGAGTCCAAAGCAGATCTACTGGCCGCTGGAGAAGTAGGTTTCTGTTCCTTGAGTGACTAGAGCAGGGCCTGCACTAAAACAAGCAGGAACTTTCTGGAACCAATTTAAGGCAGGCAGGCTAATTAGGACACCTGGAGCCAATTAAGAAGAACCTGCTAGAATCAATTAAGACAGGCAGGCTAATCAGGGCACCTGGGTTTAAAAAGGAGCTCCCCTCAGTTTGTGGTCTGGCATGCGAGGAGCTGGGAGCAAGAGGCACACAAGGAGTTGAGAGTGAGAAGAGTTGAAGGACTGAGGCGTACAAGCATCAGCAGACCATCAGGAGGAAGGTTCTACAGTAAGCATAAAGAAGGTATTGGGCGGAGGCCGTGGGGAAGTAGCCCAGGGAGTTGTAGCTGTCATGCAGCTGTTACAGGAAACCCTATAGACAACTGCAATCCACAGGGCCCTGGGCTGGAACCCGGAGTAGAGGGTGGGCCCGGGTTTCCCCCCAAACCTCCCAACTCCTGATCAGACACAGGAGGAAATTGACTGTGGGTTCTACCAGAGGGGAAGATATCTGAGGAGATCAAAATCCGCCAATAAGCGCAGGACTCACCAAGGTAGAGGAGGAACTTTGTCACACTATCCATTAAATGGCATTTCAGAATTTGCTGAATTTACATTTGATTCTTACCCAGTTCCAAATTCCCTACAGTGCTTTGATCAAAATATTGGCACATTAGAAAACAGACTATTTTTATAGGCTGTAGAAGCAGCGAGCCTGCTCTCTGCTACATTAGCAGATCAGCACTCATTTAGGAGGTTTTGTTGTAGTTATTTACATGAAAGCATAACCTTATGATACTTTTCCTCAATAAGGAGCTCAGGCACAAGCCAAAATTTTCAGACTTTTCCCCTCAATTACAATAAAAACTGAGATTAGTAAAAGAAACCAGAGAAGAACGGTGTCAAATGTGTTCACTTGTTTTTATAGGGTGAACAATTACCATAAACTGCAAATGTACATACCTGGACTAATCCTACATTCATTGAACTCACATACCCACTGACTAAAGATCAGCATGAGCAATGCAGTTCTATAGGTTGCAACTCAAGTGCTTTCCTAGTGTGACGGGGCAAGGCCAGATGGCTATAGTAAAGTGGTGAGGAACAGGTATGTTATCCCCAGGCTAAACAAATCCCTGGTACCATGGTAATCAAATGGCAGTTGCTCCAGGTTAATCAAGACACCTGGGGCCAGTTAAGATCCTTCTAGAAAGCAGTGGAGATAGCTAAGTTGATTGGGACACCTGAAGCCAATTAAGGGCTGGCTGGAACTAGTTAAGTCTCCCAGTTAGTCAGTGAGGTGTGGATGTCAGGAGCTGTGGGAGGAAGTTGTGCCTTTGGAGCGACTGAACAGCACATGCCATATCAGACACAAGGAAGGAGGCCCTGAGGTAAGGGTGAAGTGGAGCTTAAGGAAGTGGGGGGCTGCTGTGGGAATTGTATGTGTCCTGTTTCTAAAAGGTCAGCTACCATAGTTGATACTATTAGGGTCCCTGGGATGGAGCCTGGAGTAGAGGATGGGCCTGGGCTCCCCCTTTGCCCTCCTGATTAATCACTGAGACTGGGAGACAACACAAACTGTGCAAGGGAGGATAGCTTCTCCTCACCTCCCTTGCTAGCTATGATGAAAATGGCTCAGTAGGCTGTGACCCTTGCCTGTAGAGAGAGAAGGGCTATGTGGAGGGTCACAGTGAGCCTCTGAGGCTAGCGAAATCCGCCAGGAAATGTGGACGCCATGGAGACAAGGACAGAGCTTTGTCACACTAGTTTAAGCTTATATGTGTTTCTGTGAAGAAATGGTTAAGCCAGAGCCAAAAAGAAAGGAAACCTTCTGAAATGGTTATTGATTATACTTTATATTTAAATCTAGTGGAGTAGAAAGAGTGTTACCACCATATGCATAATCTGTTTTTCCCCAAATACAGAACAGTAATATTTATTTAACACTTATGACTTTTCTGCATTATTGATAATTCTACCATTTCCATCTAGTAATGAACCAATATAATTTTTCCTAATATATTTTAAAAACTTTACTGTCCTTATCTATCGATTTTTTTTTTTTCCTTGTGTCCCTTGGCTTCCCTTTTCAGTTTTCTATAATTTCTAACTTATTACTATCAACTTCCTCTTTCTTCCTTTTTTTTTTTTTTAAACACAGTTGCCTTTACTTTCCCTCTAAATCAGTTTGGTTTGTAACCTGTACAGCCTTCTTCCTCAATTATGGGATTGTGGCTTTTGGGGCAGCTACTAAGGTGTTCTTAAATTATCCCCAATTATCATTCACATTTTTCTGATTAAATTCTTCCTCACATCTGATTTGGCTCATAATTGTTTTCAGCTTTGTGAAATTTGCCCTGTTAAAGCACCAATTGTATACTGTATATTACTGGTCCAGATTTTATTCAGTTTCCACATTATAAATATGATCACGTCATGATCACTTGTACCTAGTGCTTCATTTGTGCCAGGGCTTGCCAGGGCTGACTCCTGGCCTCTGGGCTTGCTGTGTCAGTTATGAAAGTAAAAAAAATTGCTTGAACCCCAGCACCTCTTTCATTACAAATTAAGCTCTGTAGCTACGGTACCACTAACTTTTAGTTCTGCTAAGACAAGATCTAATATAGAATTCCCCCATGTTAGTTCCTAACTTTTTGAGTTAGGAAACTGTCATCTGTAACATTTAGAAATTCCCAGGATGTTTTAGTACTGGCTGTGGAAACCTCCAGCATATGTCACTCAAATTGAAGGAGGCATAAACACACGATGAAGCAAGCCATCAGAAGACACAAGGGGGAAAGGAGTACTAAAGAAAAACTGCCATTACCACTGAAGTGATTTTGTTTTAATTAACATACATTCATTAGAGAATATTTACTTTATAAAACATATACCATAGTTACATTTATACTACATTTGCATCAGTAGCCCTTGAAAATGGGGCTAGAGAGGAATGTACTTTGCAATATCAAGAGTTAAGACAAGCAATTTGATCATTCAAACTAAATCCCCGCTTACATGAAAACACACACAATGGTGGACAAAAATACCATTGACATTTGATCAAGCAGTAGGTAGCTTGGGGGACTTCAGAGATAGTGTGTTCCTCGCTACAAGAAAAATTAGTCGCAAAGGCCTTGTCTAGATTAGAAACTTCAATTATTTGCGATTTAGTCTATTGTTTTGCCCTGATTGAATCACCAACAATGCAGTGTATCCTTGAATCACCTTAAATTTTGCCCTGCATCCACACTGGGGTTTCTCTAACCTTATTTGAGGGGTTGAGCTGGCAGAGATTATAGTTGCTTTAACTTATGAATCTCCTTCAGTTCACCAACTAAGATACCTGTGCTCTCTCCCTAAAGACTATGGGTACTTCCTGCCTTCCAACTCCACTACTCCCAAGGCATTCCCAGCTGGCAAATCTGTCTGAGAATCTAATTCTGATAAACCATGGGATTTGCAACTAGCAAAGAACCCGTGTTTCGCCAGCTGCTGGGAGCATTAGAAGTGGCCAGGGACATTTCCAGAGGACCATGGCAGAGGGGACATTACTGAGGATATTCGATAGCCCACACTTTCCCCACTATACTACTCAACTACCAAACCATAGGTGGGTCACCAGCTGAGAACATGGGATGGACATTAGTAGAGGCAGGAGGTATTTCAGAGGATGACAGCTCTCAGAGTGGACAGCCCACCATTTGCACCAGTGGGATGCATCCACACTGACACTTAGTGGATTGACTGAGTCTTAGTAGTTACAAGTTCAATGATAGCCCCAGAGTTTATAGGGGCAAACTTCAGTAGCATAGCAAGGGAGGGAGCAGGGGGAGCGGCCGCTCCCCCTGTGAGCAGAAGCGGTGCCTTAAAAAGGAAGTGGCACTTTTTTTTTTAGCAGCGCTAAAAAAAGCGTCACTTCTTGCACTCACCCGGTGGTGCTCTGGGTCTTCAGTGGCATTTCGGTGGCGGGTACCACCAAAGACCTGGAGTGAGTGAGGACCCTCTGCCGAAGTGCCGCCGAAGACCCAGAGCACCGCCGGGTGAGTACGGGGGGGCGGGGGGGCGCCTTTTTATAGCACTGCTCCCCCTGTGCTCCAGACCTGGCTGTGCTACTGGCTAACTTGTAATCATTGCCTGCTTGACAATCAGTTGCTGCACTTCCTGTGTCGATAGTGCATCTCAATGAATTGGGTGGAAACACTTTTTACCATAGTAACCTCTCCAATGTAGTTGTGACTTTAGATTTAAACTGGGGTTTTCCAAAGGAGTCTAAGGGAGTCAGGCATCCAGTTTCCACTGCACAGGAAGTTGGGCATCTAATTCTCTTGTATTTCATTGGAAAATCCCAGCCTTAATTCTCATGTCATGAGTTTCATAGTCATATCTCAATACTTCGCTAACATGCCTTTCATTTCCACTTTTACTGGAACAACAGAATGGGTACAAATGAAAAATACTTTAAAACATCTGCTGCCACCTAGAAGTTCATGGTAACTCATCACACTGTACTCACAACTGCCCAGTGACACCTGGAATAGAATTTGCATTTTTCTAGTCCAAAATAAAAAGGCACTTCCAAACTGAGCTCTGGAAAATCTCCTTTGAGTGTCATAAGGTTATGACACACAACTTAGCAGTTCTGGGTCTGTCCAGTAAAGGGCAACAGTACACTTCAGTATTAGCCAATTCAGTATAGAAGGTTATACGCTGCCCTGTTTACTGAGAAAACTTTGCCATAGGGAAGAAAAATTAGAAAGCTCAAATTTCAGATAAATAAACATATGTAGATAAAAAAAATTGAGATAAGTGAAGATATTTACACACTTTCACAAATATTTGAAAGTGAATGAGATTTCCTAAATTAGCCTTTGAAAATACTTTATCCATAAATTGTAATAATTCTGTCAAATGCATTAGTGTTAAATTAGCTCTGCTGTCAGAGGTGACTGTCAAAAAAGGTTCGCTTTATGGTAAATTAGGCTTCCATACGCCCCCCCAAAATTGTATTTTTTTGTTCTTGAACTGAAATGTTACTAAAATGCCTTAAAGTTCAAACCACTTTGGGGTGATAAATACTTTATATCTGATGATCTGTGAGAAAATGGGAAGTTGCTTTAAAAAGGTGATATAAAACCCAAAAAATTGTTAGGTTTGTATTTTTTTAATATTGCTGGTCTATCATTTCTAGGATATTTGAAAGTTTTCAAAATTTTATTTCTTTGAATCTGGCTTAGTAATAAACAAACAATATTAATGATTTTGTTTTTTTTAAATGCAGTTTTAACCTATATCCTTATGTTTTTCCTCAAAAATACTCCTAAATTTCAACAAATTATAGATAAAATTTAAAGTATTATTGTACAAACATTTCCAGACTGCAGATCATATTCGTTAAAGACACACACTACATTTTATGTCTTTTGTCCATGTTTTTTAGCTTACACTCAACTATTACTTATTTTCCACCCATTCCAGTTTAACAATTTAGTGTGTTTTAGCGCTCATGACAATGAATTTTAGTGCTGGATGATGTCCTTTGGTTCTGGAGACCTCTGTGTAACTAGTGCCTGATCACATGCCCATTGAAGTAAATGGGAGTTCACATTTCAGTGGAATGTATTAGTTTTAGTAGTCTTTGGGTCAGACTTAGAGAACAGCCACAGCATGGGCAACAATAGCACGAACTGCCACTTGTCCATAACCATGACTCAGTCCTAACCTGGAGGGACCCCATTCAGAGGACTCCACGTCACGTCAAGATGTGTCCCAGCACCTTCGATCAGAGATTTCTACAGCAGTACCCCTACGGACCGTGCACACGCTGTGCCTGCCTCTCAAGCTGTCGGTGTTTGAATAGCACGTGCACAGCCCGAGCGCCTCAGTTCCTTCTCTACAGCAGAGTGTGTTACAAATTCCAAAGTAGAGGGGAGGAGGGCGGGTAGTGGAGCACCCATAGGGACACTCATCTCAAAGAACGTCAGTTACTGCACAGGGTGAGTAACCTCCTCTTCTTCGAGAGAGATGTTCCTGTGGGTGCTCCACTTCAGGTGACTGAAAAGCAGTATCCTCTAGGATGGTTGGGACTTCGGATCAGGCAAGAAGGCTGTTGACAAGACAGCTCTACCCACCCTGGTGTCGGACGCTGCAGCGTGGATGAGAGCGTAGTGATTGGCGAAGGTAAGGTTTGATGCCCAGGTAGCTGCCTTGCATATGTCAGACAGTGGGACATTACAGAGAGGCTGTGGAGGTAGATACAGCTCTGGTAGAGAGTGTCCTAATTGATGTAGGAGGGTGTATTTGCTTGAGTTGGTAACAAAGGCGTATGCAGTCAGCAATCCATTTGGAAAGTCTGTGTAGAGAGAGCATTTCCCTGTGAGTGCTGAGTAGTAGAGACAAAGTCTGGGGGTTATTTCTAAATGGTTTTGTTATATCCAGGTAAAAGGATAATGCTCTGCAAACATCAAGAGTGTGCATTGCTGTTTCAAAGGCATTAGCATGAGGTTTTGGGGAAAATGTTGGGAGATGTATAGGCTCATTGAGGTGAAAGGCAGAGTCTATCATGGGTAAGAACTTTGGATGTGTGCGAAGTGTGACCTTATCGCAGAAGAACATGGTATATGGAGAGTAAGCGCCCCCATTTCTCCTGCTTGTCTGGCAGCCATGATTGCTATGAGGAAGGCGGTCTTCATGGATAAGTGGAGAAGGGAGCAGGTAGCCATTGGTTCAAAGGGTTTCTCCATCAGGGCTTTGAGGACTAGGTGTAAATCCCAAGGTGTAGCAGGCAGTTTCATGTCTGGGTATAACATCTGGATACCCTTCAGGAACCTTTTGGTGTTTGGATGGGCAAAGACCGTAACGTTGTCAATCTTATGGTGGAAAGCGGTGATTGTCACAAGGTGGTCCTCAAGTGAGCTAGTAGAGAGGCCAGGTGTTAAGGTTTAACAGGTTATCAGTGGGAGTGAAGCAGAAACTGAAGAGGTCTGTTTGTCAGCACACCAAGATGTGAACCATTTCCATTTATGCAGGTAGGTAGCATGCATGTTGTGTGTTCTGCTGTGTAGCAAGACCGTGTGCACTTGGTCTGAATGTTAACTCCTCATTAGAGAACCATTGATCAGCCAGGCCCTCAGGTGGAGACATTGTATGTTGGGGTGAAATAGTTATCCCCGTAGGGGTACTGCTGTAGAAATCTCCAATCGAAGGCGCTGGGATGCACTTTGACCTGAAGTGAAGCACCCCCAAAGACCCCTCGAAGAAGAGAGAAAAATTACAGAAATAATGAATTAACTTGAAAATGGGCTTCTTACCCTGATTTCTACAGAAGGCTCTGGACCTGCTCCCGTTGCTATTTTGAGGGAGCTCCCCCACTTGAAGTGGGGAAGGAGGGCACTCAAAATTATGCAAGGCCCCTTATGGTGCAGCTAAGAAGACAATGGCCATGTCCCAAACAGCTTACAATCCAATGTCAGACAAAGGAGAGCAAGCACAGCAGAAGACTATGCAACTACCCACTTAATCAATGTGCATAACCTGGAAAGACCCTTTTCTAAATATATTAACAGAGTATCACTGCTTGTGGGTGTTATGGTAGATGTGAATCTTGAGGAGGGATTGGATTAAGGAGAGGGTGATGGAATGCTCTCCTAAAACTGGTCCACTGGGACAGTGGCTCTCAAACAAGTACATGTACGCTTGGGAGTATACAGAGGTCTTCTAGGGGATACATCAACTCATCTAGATATTTGCTTAGTTTTACAACAAGCTACATAAAAAGCACTAGCAAAGTCAGTACAAACTAAAATTTCATACAATGACTTGTTTATACTGTTCTATATACTATACACTGAAATGCAAGTACAATATTTATATTCCAATTGGTTTATTTTATAGTTGTATGGTAAAAATGAGCAATTTTACAGTAATAGTGTGCTGTGACACTTGTATTTTTATGTCTGGTTTTGTAAGCAAGTAGTTTAAGTGAGGTGAAATTTGGGAGTACACAAGACAATTCAGACTCCTGAAAGGGGTGCAATAGTCTAGAAGGGTTGACAGCCAGTACTCTGGGAAACTACGTCCTGCTCATTCCAATTCCACTGGAGCACACACAAGATAAGAGTAAAAGATACTTTTTGTAAAGCCTGATCAGCCTCTGCCCTGCTGATTTTATGCCTGGGGCTGATCCTTTACACAGTACCTAAGGACTTTGTGACACAGCCATCTTTACACCCCCAGCTTGCACTGTATGCTCTTTGGCCATCACCATGGATCTGGTCCTTTTCATGATCTTGAGTCCCCTGCCAGCATAGTTCCTAATTTGGGAAAAGCAGGGCATCATTGAAAAATCACAGTTGAGCTTACTGGGGTAAATAAATATCAAATACTCAGCTGGAAATGCACCTGACCGTACACAGCACAGCAAACGTATTGTTAATGGTTGGTTATACAACTGTACATACTGAACACAGGCTAACACTTACAGTGGACATTTTTCAAAGTACTCTAGTCAGTAGAAACATCTACTATTGTTTTGTTTTCGCCAGGATTTAAGGAGACCTAGACAGCACAGCTCATGCATCATCTGTGATCTAAAGAGCCACTGGAGCTACAGCATACTGTCCTTGTCCAGTAGAATCCCCTATATGTTTGAGTCAAATACACTCTCTTTTTCTACAGAAAGGACACTATGTAAAGTCCCCGCCTGAGCTAACCATTCATGAGGGACTGCTGATTATACTACACATGCCTAGTCATCTGAACTCAGCAATACTCAAATGGGATCCCAAATGCCCTACTAAAGGCTTTGTCCTCTTCCAGATGTAACAAACAAGTGCTCTGTGTGGAACATGTATCTTTTCAATTTTGCACTTATTGTTAATTCTTCTACCAAACACTAAATTATATTAAATCCCAAATTTGTACAGCATGAATTAAACAGTGTATTACAATAACAAAAATATTTCATCTGCTACTCGTGATCCCTCTGTGGTATAATTACTGTTTCCCTAAAGGAGAAATTAATCTTGTTAATAGAAGTATTTAGAAACAAATATATTTAAAAGTTCATGCATCCAAAGTTCCTAGTAATTCCCACAAGTTTGAGGACACTAGAATACAGGACTGAGAACTGGGCCCAGTTAATTTCAGGATTGCAATACCTTCCATCCCCTGGTTTTATCAATTTGAACTCAACATTGTGGTGATCATAAGCATATGTTCAGGTGAACCTGGACTTCAGGGTGGAGGCCTCACCTTGATGAAGCCAACACCATCAATGTTGGGACTCATCAGTGACTACACAGGTCTTGCAAAGTTCATGATTCTGTATCTCTGAGTTTCTGCAGTTAAGTTTCTGGGGTGGTTTTTTTCTGATTCAAACCCTTCCTCCCCTCCCAACCCAAAGGCATCAGATACAAAACTAGACCTTAAATATGCCAGGTCTATCTATTTACATTTTCAATCTTTGGTACATGCTGTCGATAAGGAACAAATTGTTAAAAGAGAGTTCTCACTTGAGTCTCCATAAATGTTGTAAACAAATATCTATATACAGGTAGAGACATTACAATGCACACCTTCTTGAAATTTTAGCTCACTTAATTGGAAGCCAGCTAAAAAGAGTGAGGAAGGCAGATACCACCAAAAACACTCACCAGTCATCTTGATTCCAGTTAAAACATGTAACATTGCTTGGAAAAGGATGCACAATATGGCATTTATTCCTGATTGTCTGTTTTATTAGCAGTGTTTGCATTACACTAATGCTTAAAAGATCCAATCAAGATTCAGGTGCTCTATAGACAAGTAAGAAAGACAGTCTCTGCCCCAGAAAGCTCAAGTCCTGGTTTGTCTCAGGATGAAACCGAATGACAAAACCAATAAATAGATGAGGTAACAGTAAAACAAGTACGGGTTTTATACAATTGTATTTTCGTCTTGCCATGTGCCTAGCTAGCTCTCATTACACTGGTGATGTGCTTCAGCCACAAACTAGCTCTAAGAATGAGTGAGATGTTTAAAACTAGACTAGGTAAAAGCTTTAACCAGTTGCTTTGAAGAGGCCACTGTGTATTCAACAACCTGAAAAAAAAATGGGCTGGCAATCTGTCCTGGATCTGGCAATTGGATCCAAACGGGCAGATCCTTGCATTCCTGTAGTGTCCCACTGATTTCAGTGAGGCTGTGTTGGTGCAAGATCCACTTTAGTTAGTGGGCCTGATTGCAGGCTCAGAGCCTGTGTCTGGAAATAAATTAGAGATGGGACTGAGGCACATGGTTTGGATCTGCATCATAGTTTGGAGTGTGGGGGTGTTTAGATTCAGGTTTTTGCTTCTACTCCATCTCTGGAATGACTGTCTCCAATCCAGATGAAGAACAGAGGTGTGAAAGGACAGGGAGCAAAGGGAAGGGCGGGGGGATGAATTCAGATGTGAGAAGGAAAAGGAGGGCAAAGGAGAAACTAGAGAAAAGCCACAGCAGCAAAGATGACACACAAGCAGACAAAGTCTGAAAATCAAGAGAAGATTGAGAGAAGGCAAGACCAAAAAAGTAGAAGAAAAGAATGAAAGTAAGTACATGGAGGACAGGGGGAAGGAAACCAGAGATGGAGAATTAAAAGGAAGTCTGGAAAACAATGGGTTGAAATCATGCAGAGAGCCTGCTCCATACAGAGGCATAGCAGTGGGCAGGCCCCCACAGGGCAGAGCAGCCACACACTGCCCCTCACTCTGGGCTGTGCCTAAATGGCAACATTTACCTCTAGGTAATTATAGTTACAGCTCAGTGTGCATCTGCCCTTGTCCTTTTGCTACCGGCTCCTTGGTCTTTGCTAGTACATTTGGGTGCATGCAAGGTCAGTGAAGTTCTCTCCTTTCTTTCTATAACCTTTCTCTGGTTTATAGTTGCTTTGCTGTACTGTTTCTTTGTTCCTAGGTGTAAAAATCCCATAGTACCATTTTACATGGCAGAGCACCTTTTGCTAGTGCAGATACCTCTCGGTTACACCAACTCTGGAAAGGCCGATTAAGGTCTCCTTTTCACACAGTTTACGATTGTATCCAATATTTAATGAAGCCCAGCATTCCTTGATAGACAGCTCTTCAATTTCTTTTTAACTTAACAGGCAGTACTTCAAAGGAGTCCTTTGAACCAGGAAAGGCGGATACATCTAACCCTTTTGCATACCTAAAAGGAAGTCAATGCTGTGAATTCACCATGGAGAATGCATTCTTCTCTGTTGTGAGCAAACATCTCTTTAGGCCTATGGTCTTTCTCACTGCTCATCATTCTCCCTGCCTTTGTCTGAAGTGTTTTATTCAGGCTACTGTATTTTATCTGTACCTGGGTCATATTTAATTATGCCTTTGTTCTGGGTGTACTACATATTTAATTGTAAGGCCTCTGCTGTTCAGAGGTAGGCAGGCATGTTTTGTTCTGCTCAGTGCAATAAGGACTGTCAGAAGAGATACCCACACACTCCAGAGACTTTTCTTTTGTTTGTTCCTATGTATTTGTTCTTGTCTAAAATAAAGGTCATTCTAATTGAAAGTACCTGTGCGCTCTGGTTGTACAGAAAGGCATAATGCACACCAAGATCATCTGCAGTTTATCCATATCCAGTCTCTGCACCTGATGGTACTCAGTCTATCAATGCTCTAAGGCTTTTATCATTAATTTCTATAAACCAAGTGCTGATAATGCTTTACATAGAAGTAAGGGGCACGTAAGCCCGTAATCCTGGATATGTGAGGTTCACACCAGCCTCACTACCAAGTAGGGTCAAGCAAGTACATTCAGGGTTGTGGAGGAGAGGATCCTGCGAGGAGGGGTGAAGTGCTCATGCCAAATCTATGTACATTAGTCATTTTTCTGACAATAACTCAGGGCTTTTCAATGAAGCCCATCAGCACTTAGATACTACAGTGATTAGCTCTGTAGAAAAGCTGAAATGAGACAAGTAGTCAAGCACAGCACACATTTAAAACAGGATTTCCAGTTACCAGTACTGGTTTAGAGATGAGCTAATAGCAGAAACATTTATCTGAATCCCCTTGAACTACAGGGGAGGGATGCCAAATGTTAACATCTTGAGGTAAAAGCAGGCACCTCACTTACCTCCTCTGTCTTTCTCCTGGCAGTCACAACCCTGTGGTCTGGTTCTTGGGTACAGAGCAATAGGAGGGGAACATAAAGCAGTCCACACAAGAAAATATTTCCCTAATCCCCATCCTGGAGAGGGAAGCAGTCTCAGGCTCCATGGACAGGTGCATCGTGATCAGCAGAAATGGAGCAGAGGACCCATAGAAGGAAGGTTAATTGTCTGTTTTTTCTAGTGTCCTGTTTATAATCTAGAATCAACTCAGTCACATGGGGTTTAATGAAGTCCCACATGTTCAACATTCAGTTTTACTTATTGCACATGAAACAGCAGTCTCAGTTCCCACTCTAAGACCACAAGTCAGAGCTTAATCCTTGGAAAATTTCAACCAAGAAAATGAGCCCAGCCCATCTTCTGCCTCAGAGCCTTAGACAAGCAGCATTTGTAAACCACCCATCAGTTAATATCTTAGGGTGCCCCACCACCCCTCCTACCTGGGAACTCTAATTCTGCTTAGTTTTAAATTCCACTCCAACTACCCAAAGTTCCTCCTTTTTAAGGGCTTGACTTCAGGCCCTGCAAGCCTCACAGTTGTGGCAAGTTGGGGAAGATTGTGACCACAGGAGTTCTTTAGCCCTTGCCTGGCTGTTGGGGGAGCTTTCCAATAAGGGCCCCACCACATGGGAGTTCAGCTAAAATGTGCAAAACACTGCTGGTTTGGGCCTTGCAAAACCAACACAGCCCCAGTTTTGCCCAGCTCTATATCTTTTAAGTTATTTAAAAGTGACCATGGACCTCACCATTTTCTGAACTAAATGTAAAACTCCTATCTTCAGTTTAACTTGCCCTTAACAGTTCTTCACACACACACATGTAAACAAGACCAAAAAAGGAAGAACCCTGTCCATGAATCAAGCTATTTCTCATACAGGCTGGACAGGAAGAATGAATGTGTAAAAGAATAGACAAAATTGAAAGGTTTTTTTCCAACGCTTGAGAAGCACTAATTATTATTATTATTATTTGTGCAGCAATAGCATCAGGGCCTGTGGCAGAGTGACCCTAGAGAAGCCTTAATCAGCTCCTGCCACTCCAGCCCCAATCAGGGGGATCAAATTGGGGCTGGATAGATAGCCTGATGTTTAACTGAACACACCTGCCAGCCTCATTAGCAGGCACTATAAGGCTGGGAGGAAGTATGAGCAAGGTGGGAGGACTAGAAGTGAGCCGTATAGTTTGTTGTTGGTTAGGTCTGCAGTAGGCCAAGCTGTGGTAAAAAGCTTGTGTATATTTGGAAATTGGTGGTAGGGACCTGATCACAAATAAAGAGCATAGGTGTTGCACCAGCCTGAAGCCTCTATAAGAAGAAGGGCTGAATCTGGAGGGGCATAGCATACACCCTGTTACATGTGGGGACTTGTACAGGATC
Organism: Macrochelys suwanniensis; assembly: GCA_033296515.1. Lineage (NCBI taxonomy): Eukaryota > Metazoa > Chordata > Testudines > Chelydridae > Macrochelys > Macrochelys suwanniensis. Next base: position 42,960,620 of record CM065776.1, read on the forward strand.
TATAAAGCCACCGCCAGGATGTGGCTACTTGAGAATGGAGGGAACCATGCAGTGGTTAGCTAAACAGTAAGAGAAGCTGCAGAAAACCCCGCAGGCCTTCCAGCAGCCCCACCAGGTGAAGTAGCAGGCCTTGCTTGCCTGGCAGATGGAACAACAGAAAATCCTTCAGGATTTCATCAGGGAGCAGGCCAGTGTACAGCAGCAGCTCCTGCACCAATTGGTGAGTCCCCCCAGGCAGTGATGGCAGCCGTATGCCAGGGTTGGGACTTGATAAGATGAGCCCCATCAATGACCCTGATGCCTTCTTGAGTACATTTGAGTGGGTGGCCACAGGAGCTGGATGGGACAAGGTGACCTGGGCCCTAATACTGGCCCCCTATCTGGCCAGTGAGGTGCAGGCTACCTATATGGCCTTAAGGGATGAACAGGCCCTTGATGATGCAGTGGCTGTCCTACACTGGATGGGACTGTGTGTGGAAAAGTACAGACAGATATTTTGGATGGGGGGTTTGTGTCCCTGAGCTCTTGCCCAGAAGCTCATGGACTGGGCCACTCAGTGGTTGAGGCTGGACCCCCCAGGTGGTGGGGGAGATTATGGACAGGGTGATCCTGGAACAATTTGTGCAGGGCCTCCCTGAAAACATGTGAGTCTGGGTCTGGCGGCACTAGCCGAACACAGTAGAGGCCATGGTCAAATTAACTGAGGCAGATGTTCCTTGAAAGGAGGGTCAGATAGGTGGGCAATTCCATGTTAAGGCTATTGTAGTGCTTGACAAGTTCACACTTGATACTTGGTTGGTGAAATCTAAGTATAGAACTGTGGTGTTCCCCACTCATGTTCTCTAGACTGGTGATCTACTAGGTCACTCCAATCCTTGACTCTGGGAGCCAGCCTTACCCTGCTCTGCTGTGAGAACTCCCACTCCTGGGCTGTTCACGCACCGCCTCTGGCATGTAAGCTGCTCCTTGGATTGTAACACCGAGTGACCCTAGCCAATACCTCCAGTCCCAGACACAACCTCCGTCTTGCAGTGTCCAGTTATGCCTGCTGGACGCTGCAAGCTTATATGAGTTTGTCAATTTAACAAAGAAATTTATATGTACCAGGCTTGTTCTCCCAAGGGGTATCTCTGACACGCTTCAAACCAAATGCAGTGTTTCAGGTACAATGAACAAACAGATTTATTAACTATAAAGAGAGATTTTAAGTGATAAGTCAAAGCATAAGTCAGATTTAGTCAAATGGGAAAAAAAGCAAAACGCATTCTAAGCTGATCTTAACACTTTCAATGCCCTTATAAACTTAGATGCTTCTCACCACAGGCTGGCTGGTTGCTCTTCAGCCAGGCTCTCCCCTTTGATCAGCACTTCAGTCGCTGGGTGGTGGTGTCTGTAGATGTAGGTAAAGAGAGCGCATGGTAAACATCTCTCCCTTTTATCATGTTTGTGCTTCCCTCTTGGCTTTTCCCTCCCCCCTTCAGAACCAGGTGGGCATTACCTCATTGCAGTCCCAAACTGACCAAAGGGTGGGGGGGGGTGATGGTGTACCCCATAAAGCTTTATGGGGAGAGGCTTATAAATGTATACATGATGTAACTGGAATATGTTTTATGCTACATGTGCCATGTAACATCTCTGTGAAAGTTATGACCTACTGAATCTATTCCTCCTGTTTGTATGCATGTATCATTGTTGGTACTCAGGCTGTCTGGAGTGGATCAAGAGCATGACGTGGGGGGTCATAAACACACCTGGATCACCTGGATCGATCGGACTTCAGCTGTTGTTAAGACTGCGCCGATCACAACACGTCTGCCATTCTTCTCGCACTCTTGCCTTTCTTCTCCACGTTCGTCTGAAATGTTTAACGATGTCATCTTCCCATCTTCTTGGAGGCCGACCGGGGGGTCTTTTCTGTTCTCGCGGGTACCACTCAGCAATGATTGTGGTCCACCTGTTATCCGTGAGCCGTGCTGTGTGGCCCGCCCATCGCATCTTGTTATGTCTGCTTTCCACGACAATATCTTTCATACCGCTGCATTCTCTGATGATTTCATTTGGTATACGATCCAGAAGGGAGATTCCCAACATAGCTCATTCCACTGCCCTTTCAGCTACCAACAGCCGTTGCTCTTCTCTCTTCGTCAGTGCCCACGTTTCACTGCCATACAGCATGGCTGGCAGCACTGCTGAATTGAAAATATTTTTACGTGTGGTCTTGTCAATTTTTCCTTTGAGGACGTCCTTGATGGAATTAAACGCACACCATCCTGCCCGAATCCTTCGTGAGAGTTCTCCGTTCAGGTCTTGGCACATATTAACTTCTTGGCCCAAATATATGTACTGTTCCACTTCTTCGATGTCTTCTCCTGTTACCGTTATTCGGGCTTTTCCTAAGACGTCTGATCGCATATATTTCGTTTTGCAGCGGTTCATTTTCAGGCCGACCTGACTACTTTTCTTGTCGAGACTTCGTAGCATGCTCTGCAGTTGGTTGGTGCTTTCGGCAATTAGTACAATGTCGTCTGCAAATCTGAGATGAGATAATCTCTCTCCATTTATGTTGGCACCACTCCTCCAATTGATCTTGTTCATAACCATTTCGAGGCAGGCGGTGAATAGTTTCGGTGAAATTGTATCTCCTTGCTTTACGCCTTTCTCGATTGGGATGCGGAGGGGAGTTTCGAGGAGAGTAATATCTGTTGTACATCCAGTATTCGCTTCCTTCAACAAACTAATGTACTGCGTGTTAATGCCCTGGTCTGCGAGCGCCTTTAATATTGCGTTAAACTCGACGCTATCGAAAGCCTTTTCATAGTCGACGAAAGCAATGCACAGCGGGAGTTTGTATTCCCTCGCTCTTTCTAGGAGCTGGCTAAGGGTAAATATATGGTTGATTGTACTGAAATTTCTTTGAAACCCTGCCTGCTCTCTCAGCTGTTGTTCATCCAGACTCTGCAAAAGAGAATTCAATTTTTTTAATCAAATTTTTATAAATCTATCCAGGTCCAAAAACACCTGGATAGATGGGTATTTTTTTATCTGCAGAACTGGTGTTTTGTTTTGGTTTTTTCAGACCAGTCTTTCCGTACCATACCTTTCATATGGTAGCCAATCTGATGTGAATGTTGAAAGAATGTTTATTTGGTTTTTAACATGTCCTTACAAATTTATAAAAATTTGATTAAAAAATTGAATTCTCTAACTAAAACACACAACTTCCCATCATTTTGCATCCAAGATATATAGGGCATATGGTCACTATGAAGTTGGGGGGTTTTCATTCCTAGATCTTGAGAGTTACAAGCCTCAGCTGGTCACCACCTGAGACTAACAACCCCTTTCCCTGCTGTGGCCAAAAAGATTTACTCAGCACAATGGATGCTTAATACTCTGTATTCAAGGTCAAACACAGAGGCTGCCTAAGGACTTGGAAAGCCAATGCAACAGAGGGCAGCTCAGACTTAGTGCCTGGAGGTGACAGTGGTGGTGTAATTGGGCTCAGAAATTGCTGAGCTACTTTTCTGATCATAGCTTGGTGCATGTGCAAATCACATCTGCAGTCAATGCAAAGGACATTTTGTGATCACAGCATGCACCAAAGATTAGTTGTCAGGTAGTACCATATGCAGCACTCCTCCTGCACCTTTTACACACCAATCCAATTTACACTTCTAGTGCTTGTTCAAAAAAAAATCTGAGAAACTCTCAACAAAAAAATCATCTTTAGGATCCACTAGTTTTCCTCAACATTTTTACAGAATTAGAGCTGCCCCTGGTGATCGATCTTGGAAGTGTTTTAGGCAAGGATCTATACTTGCGTACATATTTTGGTCATGCCCTATTGTTTCATGCTTTTGGGATGGCATTAGAACCAGAATTAACATGATTCTAGAGATATCACTTGACCTTTGGAGCAGATACTTACATACTGTATGCAGCAAAGGGATGCTATTGCCACACCAAAAGAGATGGCTACATAAAGGTTAACTGGTTGCAGGTTGTCAAATTTGCTACATAGGAACAGTAAATCCTCTCCCAACGCATGAAGACTGGTATACTGGACTGGCAGACCTGACTACAAAGAAAAGGAGCACATACAATAGATAGCAAGCTCCAGGAAACACTTGAGTCTGTTTGGGATAGTTTCCTTGAATTAGTCAAGATCCCTCCCATAGGCCTACATGAAAGGCGGGAGATAAATCCACACACTCCTTCCCCATCCCGGCTCCTTTGTCTCTTTCCCCCTACTTTCTTTCTTGACTTTAATTTCCTTTGGTGTTGCTGTTCAATATGTGAGATAAAAATCTGCGTGCTAGGGACATTGCTGTTTTTATGTGACAATCCAAGCACTGGGTAAATATCTTGCTCTTTTCTGATGTACAGTACTTTTGAACTTGCTTTATACAATGGCACGTAGAGTGTATTCGGCTTGTTAAAAGACAACAGATTGAAAAGATTTAAGAAATAAAAAAAAGTTGGCAAATCTCTGATACCAAGAGAGAAGCATACAAAAATTTTGTAATGAAAATACAACCACAGAAGGATATGAACTCAATACCTTTGAAATATATGGCCAGCACTTTATCCACTAGGATAAAAAGACTTTGGTTAACACTCATGGGAAGCTAAACATATTTTTTTGGCCACAGGGCCCAGATATCCATCTGTAAATTAAATAGAAATTGAATCTTAACCTTAATCCCACAAAGTTTACAACTATTTATTATGCCAAAGCATAGAGGTATATTTTGGGTGATATTAAGGGAGCAGAAGACTTGCTAGTGACTGATCAAAGGCCGAGAAGAGTCTGGAGTGGTGTCACTCACACATGGTAACTTTTGTGCTCTCTTGTATGGCACTGTGCAGTTTGAAAATGCACTGGAAATTCTCTCATACAGGTTGTCATAAATATGAAGGGAAGGGGGAGAGGGTCTGATGCAGTGCTATAAAATCCTCTTTCCAGTAAAGGGTTAAGAAATGCAGGTAGCCAAACTGACACCTGACCTGGCTGGCATCTGACCAATAAGGGGACAAGATACTTTCAAACTTTGGGAGGGGGGAAAGTTTTTAGTGTGTGTCTCTGTCTGAGAGAAAGTGATCTTTGAAAACAGAAGAAACCTGCAAAAAATCAAACCTCCCTTTTCTGAAGTAAGTTTAAATAGCATAGCACATAAATTTCTGTTTAATTTCGGCTTGGTGTATTCCCTGTGTTAGAAGGGGCAAAAGGGGGTGGGGGTTATTCATGGTTTTCTGTAATTTTAAGGTTTTGTCCAGAGGGGGAATTCTCTCTAAGTTTGGAAATATAGTGCCCTGTGAAATAGTTACCATCCTAATTTTACAAAGATGATTTTACCTTCTTTATTTTTAATAAAATCCTTCTTTTAAGAAGCTGACTGTTTTCTATGGTGTTAAAACCCAGGGGGTGGGTTTTTAGATCACTGTGTAACCAATTGGTTGGGAGATTGTTCTCAAGCTTCCCCAGGAAAGGGGGTGTACGGCTTAAGGGGGTATTTTGGGGGGGAGGAAAGTTCAAGTGATTCCTTTCCTGGATTCCTGTTAAATACTTGATGGTGGCAGCAAAAAAAGCATTTCTCAGGGTGCAGGGAATTTTGTACCTTGGGGGATTTAACCTAAGCTGGTAAAAATAAGCTTAGGGGCTCTGAATGCGGGTCCCCACGTCTTCACCCTAAAGTTTAAAGTGGGAAGGGAACCCTGACACAGGTAAGCACTGCTCTGCTTTGAATGTTAATTTTTCCTTTCTACACCTTCAGGGCTCATCCTGCAGTCCTTACTCAGTTCCCATTAACCCCAATAGGAATTTTGCCTATCAGTGCACTGCACCTCTCCAAATAATAAATGTAATAATATATAAATATATTATATAATAATAATAAATCATGGTGATATAGACAGAAACAGGCCCATTTGTGTTTTTTACTTGTCTTCAGCTGTTCATTTATTCCAGGTACGTGAATCTGACCATCATTTAGGGCCTGGTTCTGAAAACACGAGCAGTCAATGAGTACTTACTGCATTAAGTGCTGCAGAGCCCACTGAGGTCCATGAAAATCTTTTTAGTGTTGACTTGGGACCCACATTTATTTAGTGTGTGTGTGTGTGTGTGTGTGAGTGAAATTGCTGTTAAATAATTGAGTGAAGCCCAGTATAGATGAAATGAAAATAGGGGGACAATTTGGATATTAATGTTAAAGTAGGCTTGGTAACAAGCTAAGATGCAGTATAGCCTATGGTAGTTTAATAGTTTGAAGTGTTTTTGCCAAAGTAGCACAGGAGTTAGCTTGACTGTTTATTCTGAGGTTATAAACTCTAGCAATATAACTCAATATGTAGCTTGCAATAAAAAAAGTACACCACAGAAGCACAAAATAATGGATTTGGGGGGATTTTTTTAGTATGTATAACCATGACCAACCACATTGGAAACACTGGAAATGTATTAACGCAACATTGGCACAAATAGCATATGTCAGCAATCGGAACCCTGACTATGGGTACCCGGAAACGGGTAAGAGAACAAGACCTAAAGGCCAAAAGTGATGCATGAATGTTTACAAATGGAACACCATGAGTGATTTGGGTGGGCAGTAGCACAAAATGTCAACTCCTCTTGTGGTGTGCTCCACTGACTGTTCTTCCATCTTTGTTTCTAATGGCCTGCATAAGGAGTACATGTACACAAGGTTGGAAGTATGTCAGTTCTTGAGGCACTGCTTTATCTTGTATCAGCCTAAAGCTGTAAGTAGGCATGATCCAGGGGGTTGTTTTGCTGTTTTTCATATTATTTTCCTATTATTTCAATTATATTTGCCTGTACTAAATAAAAACTCATAATCTCTATGTGCACTTCACCAATCTCACTTTCTTAATTAACTCTACGTAGCCACCTGAATAAAGAAACTGTTATTTGTGACAAGTGCATTTGTATCCCAAACTAATCCAAGGTTACACTAGTGCCTTGAGTGGACTTTGCATCAGATCCTAACCCCAGCAGTACTCTGTTTGCACAATTGGGTCCTTAGCTTTTGCATATGAGGATAACTGGTTAAATTAATGTTCCCAAACAGTATAAAGTGGATAGTTGTATCTACCATGATGGCTAAACAAGTCAAACTGAAGAGAGAAATTGAACTCCTCCTACTTTACAGACAATGATTAAGTGAGCTGAACACAGTGACAGTCACATGATCACACATGAAGATATATTTCTTTGACTCAATTTTATGTGATTTTTTCCTCTGCTCCTGAGCCAGGCCCCCAGACATCATGAGATTTTAAAAATAATAAAGTTTGGGTTCTTTTTGTTGGCCTTCTGTTTCTCAAGCATGAAAGAGTCATGGTTTCAAGCCTGTCTTTGCAAGCGTGACGGCTAGAAACTTTTTTTTTTTTATGAAAGCTGAGATTCTCACAAGACTCCAGGAGCTGGGGCTCTAAGAAAAATACCATACATCACAAGACTCAGGATAAAACTGCAAGCGGTAGCAACACTGTTACTGTCATATTTCTGGAGGTGCCCTTCTCTATAGGTAATAGAAAGTGCTTAGTAGAGCCCTTCTGTGGTCAAACATGCCTCTGCAAAACATGGGCTAAGCTCTGTTTATTGTGAGTCCATTTTATGCCATGTAAATGTTTGTGTTTAATGTTGTTCTTATCTGCTTTTTTATTTATAGTGATTTGATGGTGCATAATAGAAACATAAGTTTAAAAAAATGAGGAAAACAGATTAGTATGAGCTGATTTTTTTTTTTTTTTTTTTTTTTTTTTACAACTATAGGCTACAGTCAGAGCCTCACAGACAGACACTTATCACTGAGTCTCACAGGAGTTCAGGCTGTGTGTGGATCTGATTATAGGATCAGGGCCCGAGTCAAGGAAAAAAACCTCTGGGTGAATCCTCACGCTAATCTGTTCCGCTTGTTTCAACCATTGCCTACTTATATGCAAACCTTTCTGGAAAAATAAAATGCCACAAACAAAAGAAAATCTGCACTTCTGATTCAATATTAGATCAGCTAACAGACAGAGTTTCTAGTTTGGAAGGTCTAATTGATCAAGTGGAAAAATAAGTGCTGATTGCAGAGACTCTGAGGAAAGAGCTAATAAGGGATGGTGTTATGGTTAATGACAGTTATCTGCTTTCACTAATAAAATAACAGCAGTGCATTTAATTTTATTTATTTGGTTTTTAAAACAGATTGCCTATATGAGGAATGCTTTCAGGAGCTGCAGAGCTCCCTTTAAAGGGGGAGGGCTATAGAACTATCTTCCCCACCCCCACCTTCCTCTTCCCCTTTCAGGTGTCCCCTTTTCCAGCAGCCTGACTCCTCTGGCCTATGAGCCCTTATAACCATCCCCTCCAAATTTGAGTGAGTGGCAGTGCAAGCTGGCACATCGGATCTCAGTGTCACTTGGGTTTGGCCCCACCAAAAAGTAGTCAAGCCAGGGCCTAGGTGTTTTTCCCCCCTCCCCCAGCTCTGCAGCCTATGCCTGAAACTAATTAAAAACAAAATGCAAAAGTAGTTAGACTCAAAAGAGCAGCACACTTATCCCTCGTTGTCCCGTACCAGTTCCTAGACAGTACACATTCTAAAGCAGAACCTTCCTCTCCTCACAAATTACTACCAAACCAAAAATCCCTCCCTTTTCCATTACCTCCAACTTTCCTAGGTATGCAGCTAAAATGATAGACTTTTGCAGCATCCCCAGAAGGTCAACAGACTCAGGCTATATCTGACTGGGGGAGGAAGGGGGGAGTGAATTCCAAAGTCAATGGGACCTCCTGGAGAATGTCCTGCCAACCGTCACCTCTCTTTTATATCAGGCGTGAGTGCCTCCACTGGTCTTGGGTATGTCAGTGTGACATAGGAGAATATAGAAAAACAGATTCTGTGAGGCATTAGTTATGGTATGACAGGAGAATGCACAAGTTCCTTATCCAGCTGCTGTCAGGAGGCTCCAAATCCTTGGTTATATAGGTTGAGGGTGACTCCTTTTACAGTAACTTCTCACTTAACGTTGTAGTTATGTTCCTGAAAAATGTGACTTTAAGTGAAATGATGTTAAGCGAATCCAATTTCCCCATAAGAATTAATGTAAATGGGGGGCGAGGGGGCTTGGTGAAAAAAATTTCCCTGGAACCTGACAAAAAATATGTTTTATTTATGTATGTATGTATGTATTTATTTATTTATTTATATATATGTAACCCTTCTGCCAGGATGAGTTGACAGCAGCAAGGGCCAGGTTCAGTACATAGGAGTTCCCTTCTCAACAATGCAATGCAAAACCGGCTCAAGCCCCCACCCAGTAACCTGGGAAAATCTTATACACACCCCTGGGCGCCTCAAAGAGGCAATACTTCCCCTCTCGCAAGCACAGAGCCTCAGTGTAACAGAAATCTTTAATAGCAGCAGGTAAACGATACCAGCCTTAAATTGGGAAAACACCGCAACTAGGATCTATAAGCCAAACTGTGAGCAAGACCCACCCCAGCCAATTGGGCCATGCCCCGTCCCTTGGGTTCTTGAGTCCAGCAACCCAAACGTCACCCAAAGTCCCCAAAAGTCCACGAACCCAAAAGTCCAGTCCCAGAGTTCAAAAGTTCATCTGCAGGGTGCTACACGCCACCCGCCTGGGCAGCAATGGGAAGGGGCGGGGGGTAAGGGGCACCTTACGTGGCGTGAAGATGATTGCCTCACCCCTCCGTGGGGCTTCACTCTGCTCCGCCAGCCGTCTCACTGGCCGCTCTGCTCCGCCAGCTGTCCCGCAAGCCGCTACCGCTGTCCCCACGAACTGCTCTGTCCCACCAACAGCGCTGCTCCACCAGCCGTCCTGCAAGCTGCTCCAACTGCAACCACGAACTGCTCCACTCTGCCAGCAGCACCACTCCGACTGTCCTCACGAACTGCTCTGCTTTGCCAGCAGCACCACACCATCAGCTGTCTTGCCAACTGCTCCACCAGCCACTTATCTTCAGGCTCCCCCACTACTTAACACAGTGCTCAGTGATTTCAGCTTAGTGATTTCAGCTCAGAAGGCTGTTAGCACTTTAGTGATTTCAGCTTGTAGTTTAGGGGAGCCCTAGTGCTCAATTGCACTATTAGCCCAGAGTGATTTCAATTCAGCAGTCTGAAACCAGACTCTCAAGGAACTCAACATTAGCTCTGATATTCCACAGTGGAGAAAGGCAGAGATGCTGCAATTGGTGTCTCAGACCCTCACAAGGGTCCTACACCACCAGGTATTATGCTTGATCTTGGCCAAGAAGCAATCCCCTGTCCCCAGCCTCTCTCAATTCACTGGGCTTTGGAACCCATGTCCCTTGGCTGGCGAGTGTTGTTTAGTTCATGGCAAGTTCCCCTTTAACATGACAAAAGGCCAAGTACAGTTCCACTGGCCATGATTTACATAAGCAGTATAACAGTTTATTCTTCCTGCCCCAGTAACAGAAATTCCTGCCCCAATACAGCAAACTGAGGATCCTACAGCAGCCCAAAATGCCCATTTGGGCCACTATGGTTCGTACCAGGCAGGGTGGGTGTGCCTATGCAAATTGGATCAGCCCCTGGAGTGCTTTGCCATGACTCACCACCAGATGTCAGGGTGGAGCTCATCCTGACTCTGCTTACATATACATATACACACACACACACGGTATACATTTTAAACAAATAATTTAATACTGTTCACAGCAATGATGATTGTGAAGCTTGGTTGGGTGGAAGATGGTGGGGTATTTCCCAGGGAATGCCTTGCTGCTAAATGAACTAGCACTCGGCTGATCCCTCAAGGGTTGTTAAATTGTTGAGTGTGAGAGGCTACATTAACAAGGCAGCACCAATAGAGAGGGAGGGGAGACAGACAGACACACACGTCGTGTGTAGGGGACAGAGAGAGATGCACACTGCTCCTTTAAGTAAGCTGACTCACTCTTAAATGCATTCTCTGTTTAAGTGGATCAGGAAGTTGGACAGCACCTGCTGCCCCAAGCTCTCTGTCTCTTTCCGTCTGTGTCCCACCCTGCTCTATATGGAGAAGGGGTAAGTGGGGTGCAGGGGGGAGTGGGATACCCTGACATTAGCAACCCCTTTCCTCTCCGCCCTCCCCCGCCCCCCGCACAGCAAGCAGGAGGCTCCTAGGAGCAGCTCCAAGGCAAAGGGCAGGAGCAGCACATGGCAGTGGGGGAGGGACAGCTGAACTGCCAGCAATTGATAGCCTGCTGGGCAGCTGCAGCACAGGGAACTTAGGGGAGCGGGGAGCTGATTGATAGGGTGGCTGCTGGTCCACCCTGGTTCCAAGCCCCCACCAGCTAGCTGCAACAGGCTGCTCTTCCTGCAAGCAGTGGACAAAACAGGAGGCTGTCAAACGACGTTAGAAGGGAGCATTGCACAACTTTAAATGAGCATGTTCCCTAACGAAACAACATTAACTGGGACGACTTTAAGTGAGGAGTTACTGTACATAAAAAGATGTTTCCACACCCCACAAAGGCAAATGACCCATCAAACAAGTGTAGGGCCCAACCTAGAAGGCCAAGGCTCCCCGGATAGGGACCATTGCAGCCCAAGGGGTGGACAGCACTGGCTGAGGGAGGAGATGTAGACAGAGCATCCAGGGGACAGGGAATCAGTGCATCCTAGTACAGAGCTCCCAGCACAACTTAAAACTGCCCTCTGTCTATGGAAACCCTAAAGATGGGCAGGCAGCATTACCTACCTTCCCTCGGGATGAATCCCCCCAACATAGGACCACAGGATAATATAATTTATACCTCCTAGCCCTGGCTTCAGTGAAATGTCTTTAAATCCTTGTTTCAGATTTATAAATCCTCCCAACATAAGCCTGGTTCAGAAGACAATGGGTAAGAAAATGTCCATCCTCAGAAGACACCTGCTCACATTTCCATACAGAAGTGCTGTGCTAAGGCCCAGGTTAATCTTTAAGTTAGGGATGAGGCAACACAAGTCACTGCAGAGGGACGGGAGTAGTCACAGTGGGCTGCCTGGGGAGAGAGGTTGAGGGATTCGGAGGCTGGAAGAAGGGAAACAGGAAGCCCAGTGGTTAGTCCGGGGATAGTAGTAAGATCATAACTGGGCACCCCCAAAATTGGTAACACACAATACATTGAATTATATTTTCAAAGCCTGGAATATCCAAAGTTTCAAGTTCCAGGCCCATAGCAATAACTGGCTGAACTCTGACTCCACACTCCGAGTGTTCTCTGTAGTTCCCCAAGCAAACATCTGCACAAATAATCCTTCTGCGAAAAAAGGCAGCCTAAAGATGAAACACCAAATTTGCATTTTAATACCTTTAGCGCTTTTGTGACTATCCTGATTTTTGAAATTACATTTAAAACAGCAATAGAGAGGGAATAAAAAGACCATTAAAAGTATGTTAAATATGAAGACAATACCATATGCATTCTGTATTGCAATCACTTGTATAATCTTCCTTAATAAAAGGTCCTTCCAGACCACTTAAAGAAATAGTATCTTATTTCAATATCTAAAGTCTCTTTACAGTATTTTTATTTTTATATTCTCTCAGGAAACTTGCAGTATTGCTGGAAAAAGCCATCAAGGTTGCAATGATGCAAATGAAAATAACTTCCTCTTCGTCCCAAGAGGTGTCTGAATGATCAGTATATTTACTTCTTTAGCTGGAGCAAAACAACTTTCATTAATATTTCAACCTGCTGTTCTTGGGAACTTCAAAGAGCCACATCTTCAGAAATGCACTCACATGTTTGCATGTGCACAGATGCATACAGCAGTCAGGTTCTTGCACACATGCAACATTGTATGCATGAAACCCTCCCAAAGCTTTGAAAAAGGTGCCCCTACATGGTGCATTTCTACTGCCAACATATGCAATACATTTACCCAGTGAAACATAATAATTATATATGGGTTGACTAGTTTTGCATTTTTGGAAAGTCTAAGTACTCACTCACTCATAAGCAGTGGATGCTTTGCTGTCTGTGCACTACGTACTGTGTCTATCCACCGCAGTGGTCCTCAACCTAGTTACCATTGGGCCCACAATATGTTATATGAGCCGCATCCAATACTACCTGTATGGCCCTGAAGATGTCACATGGGCTGCAGCTGTGTGCTGACTGGGCCGCAAGCATCCCATGGGCTGCAGGTTGAGAACCACTGATCCACAGCTACTGGCAGTGGTAGGATTCAGGCAGTTTGGACCACACACCATAGCCATACCACACCAGGCTGTGACCTCATCAGTTATCATGGCAGAGCAGGCTTGAGCTAGGGCAGTACTTCAATAAGAAACCTTGAGAGAAAATCCATTGTGGTCCAAATGTTGACAAATCAGTCCTCTCTCTGCCTCCCTTCCTCTGGCACAGCATCAGGGGCACATCAGGGCTAAGTAGTGGCAGGGCGGTGACATTCCAGGGTGGAAAGGGGGCTTGACAGTGGGCAGAGCTGGATTACATTTCACTGAGCCTTAGCCAACAGAACATCTCTAGGTGACTGTTCTAGCCAGGGTAAGTTAGAATAACTCTGTGGCTGCTCTACCTTGTGCCGGGGGCTGGTTTGGCTGCTTGGGCATCCCAGGATCAGGGGAGGCATAAAGGAGCCTTAAGCCACCTTAGCCTCGGGATCGTACCCTACAATCTTTCAGGTGCTCTTTGTCTGAGATGTATTTACTCTCTTGGCAAAAAGATACATTTGTTTTCCTCTTGAAAATTGTTTCTTCCATTAAACAATATGTTGCCTGTAGGTGTGTCAAATAAGAGATTCCTCAGGTAACAGTGCTCAAATCTCCTATGTCTACTTCTCACTGTCATTCATGTGTATCTTGTGGTCTCTAAGTGCTTTCTTTCCACCAGCATAGCATTAATCATCCTGCCAGTTCCAGAATAATGTAACTAAACTTAGTTATTAAAATTCTGATAGTGAATTGTCATGTTATACAGAAAATATTCTTTAAGTACCAAAATTCATTTCAGAAATAAAAGCTCCTCAAAAGCTATTTTGTGATGAAACACTGCAGCATTCCCAATTTCATTATGGATAGATCCTTAACTACACCTATTTTTACTGCGGGGGTTTAATTTAAAATTGATTTCTCATAAAAAATATGGACTAATGACATAAAAGGTTCCTTGGTGCACTAAACAATTAGTATATTCAGGATAGCTCTTTCAAAGAGCAGACATCAACAGTGTCACGATACATAAATCAGTGACACAGTCTAAAAACTAAGGGTAGGAAGGGCTTGAAATGTTGTGCAGCTAAGTTGTTTTATATCTTGAAGAAAATGCATGTTACAGAGAATACTTTGCTATCACTTTAAAAATTGAATGTTCCTTTCATCTAAGAGTTTACCATCACCACACAGATTAAAAAAGAAGAAACTTTTTGATGGAAAGAAAGGTAAGGCCTACTTTGTGTTCTCAGCGTGCACACACATACTGAGGCAACAGGGGCCAGAAGAAATTGGACAAAGTGCTCTGTAATTATTTAAAGCATCATTAAATGTTAATAAAATATGACTGTTTGGGGGAAGTATGGAAGCCCCATTGGCAAGGGAGGAATCCAACTCAGATAAACTCTGCATGAAAGTATCTTTTTTAAAATTATTAAATGATTGTAACTGGCAACTCTAAATTGTTCTTTTTCTACCCCCTTTTATGTTATTTTCTTGGTTAAATGTTATTGGCTCCTAATTTCATTTTTTGCCCTCTTCTAATGTAAAAGAGTTTCTGTGAAACTAATCCGAACATACTGTGAGCTCAATGCACAGTGCTTATTGTTATTAGGTACGTCTGCAGAGCAGGTTTGCTTTGGTGTAAGGGAAGGGGATGTTGTATAAATGGTTTTTAGCTGTATTTGTTACATAACAGTTTTATATGGTTGTGCCAATTTAAAATGGCTTGAGTTTTAGTTCATAGTTCTCTAGCAGTATAGAAATTGGCATAGCTTAACCACAGGGAAAACTAGAAAATATTCTCAGTGTAGTTTGAGTGTGAAAGAAACACAGCATCAACTGTGCAAGAGGCCTGTTTAGAGCACATCAGAATCACAAACTAGGTGTCCATTTCTTCGCATACAGAAGGTGTGTGTGGAGAAGAGATTCAAGTTTCCAAAGATTCTGAACACCAATAGATTGAAACTTTAAAAGCAGCTGATGAAATGTTGAATAACTGGCTGTATTGTATTGTGATTTCTCTTCAGACAAGTCAATTGCTTATTAGGTTGATCATTTCCTAAGGCTGTCCGTGCTACTGGTGTTGGCACTATAGGTGTGACAGCCAGGGGACCTTGGGTGCCCTCCAAGGTAAAATATCTTGATCTGGAACTCTAATTGATCATGTTGTACTTTGAACTCTTTAATTGAAGGTGCAGTATTATATTGAGCCACTGGGTGCTCAGCCTTTTTGAAAATCTGGCCACTCATTTAGGATTTAGGAGCTTAACATTAGGCTCCTATTTTTGAAAATCTTTCTCCTAATATTTAAACAGAAGCTCAGGTGACATCATCATAACTGCAGGGACTATAATTTATAGGGAGATTTTCAAAGGTGCAGTGAGCAGTCAGGTACGTAATTCCTATTGAAATTCACTGAGATTTACACACCTAACTCCCTTAGGCTTCTAAAAAACATCCCAGCCTACAGAGATAAAATGATCTTGAAGCACAGCTAGAGATGGGACACTGGATGGGGAGGGCCAGGGTTCTGAGATGGTACTGAGCATTCTCTCTCTCAGGTGCTTGGCTGGCGGGTTCTTACTCACACGTTCAGAGTTTAACTGAGGGGTCAGGAAGGAATTTCCTCCCAGGTTAGATTGAAAGTGACCTTGGGGAGTCGGGGGTTGCCCTTCCTCTGCAATGTGTGGGTGTGGGTCACTTGTCAAGATTATCTGGGTATATCTTACTTAATCATTTCCCTGCCATTGTGGGGTCTTGGGCACTGGTGCTCCTTGGTCCCTCCTATTCTCTGACTGTGGCACAGAATAGTCTAGTCTCCTGTGGGTTGTGATACTTTGATCTAATTTCAGGTGTTGGTGGCCCATGATATACAGGAGGTCAGACTAGATGATCTGGTGGTCCTTCCTTCCATTAAACTCTATGACTCCTCCCTCACCCCAACAAATTCCCAGCATGTCTCTCCATGCGTCCAATACAATGTCTCTCAACCTATTTACCATTGTGGGCTGCATATGCAGTTCTCTATGTGTTATGTGGGCCACATCCACACAATATATATACTACCTGTATGGCCCTGAAAATGTCACATGGGCTTAGGCACCGACTCCATGGGTGCTCTGGGGCTGGAGCACCCGTGGACAAGAAATAGTGCATGCTCAGCACCCACCAGCCACAGCTGTTTGGCGGTGCTGCCAAACATCTGATCAGTGGCTACCACCAAACAGCTGTTTAGCGGCTCAGGGATGGACTTGGGGGAATGGCAGAGAACAGCAAGCAGGCGGGGGCCTCAGAGAAGGTGTGGCAGGGGGTAGGCAGAGGGGGAGAGACGGCAGGGCCTCGGGGCAGAGCACCCCCGGGGAAAACTAGAAGTCAGCACCTATGTATATGGGCCATAGCTGTGTGCTGATTAGGTCGCGAGCGGGCTGCGTCTGCGGATTGAGAACCACTGCTCCAATATATCCACTCATTCCCTCCCAAGACTCACCTCTGTGCAGGACCAAGCTCTATTGGGTTTATGCCAGCTGATACCTTCCCCTACACCCATCCCAGGAATTCTCAGCTTGTTAGTTAAAGCCAGAATCTGGCTCCTTTCCCTGCTTGAACAACCCAGAGAAGATGAATCAGAAATGAGAATCTACCCCAAAAAGTACAAATCAAAAGGTGGTTACACAGTCTACACGAATTTACAAAGACTATACCTTTCCCATATGTCATTCTATATAAACATTTCATGAAGATGTGCTTTTAATTTCTTCATTTCCTTCTACTGATTTCATCTGGACATTATTCTTCAGTCATTTGTAAATAATTTAATTTGCAAATAATTAAGTAAGTAATTGCAAATTTTATGAAAACTACACAGACATTCCAAGATGGAATCATTGAGAAAAAGATAGATAAGACAGAAAATATTATATAGCCTCTATATAAATTCATGGTACACCCACCTCTTGAATACTGCGTGCAGATGTGGTCGGCTCATCTCAAAAAAGATATATTGGAATTGGAAAAGGTTCAGAAAAGGGCAATAAAAATGATTAGGGGTATGGAACGGCTTCCGTATAAGGAGAAATTAATAAGACTGGGACTTTTCAACTTGGAAAAGAGATGACTAAGGGTAGGTATGATAGAGGTCTATAAAATCATGACTGGTGTGGAGAAAGTAAATAAGGAAGTGTTATTTACTCCTTATAACACAAGAACTAGGGGTCACCTGATTACATTAATAGGCAGCAGGTTTAAAACAAAGGGAAGTATTTCTTCACACAACGCACAGTCAACCTGTGGATCTCTTTGCCAGAGGATGTTGTGAAGGCCAAGACTATAACAGGGTTCAAAAAAGAACTAGATAAATTCATGGAGGATAAGTCCATCAATGGCTATTAGCCAGGATGGGCAGGAATGGTGTCCCTAGCCTTTATTTGCCAGAAGCTGGGAATGAGCAATAGGGAATGGATCACTTGATTATTACCTGTTCTGTTCATTCCCTCTGGGGCAGCTGGTATTGGCATTGTCAGGAGACAGGATACGGGGCTAGATGGACCTTTGGTCTGACCCAGTATGGCCATTCTTATGCAGTGTGAATAAAAAAATCTATAGTTTTGTATCTGTGGAAAAACTAGAAATTCAAACCACAAAAGTAGCTCAATAGCTATTTCATTTCACCCAATTAGCATTTTCTACATTCAGAAAGAAATGTGGTCCAAGAAGTCACACCTCTTGTTCATCTTCAGTCAGCAGTTTGACTGGGGTTATTCTGGAATCCGATAGAGAAAATGGGCTTTGTTAAATAATTGCACAGAAAACAGAGAAAACAAGAAAAGGGTTTCTCAATTCTCTGTGTTTGTGAAGTTGGAGGATTTACGCTTTGATGAGTTTGGGATCTAATCTGCCTTCCATGATAGGAGGCTAGCTACAAACATAGGTAACTGCTGCTAATTTTAATAGGAGTTCACCCACATAAATTGCCTAGATGTCACTAAGGAGGAAGAACATTACAATGAACTTGCAATGTTTGTTTTTAACTTCCTGTTCACACAAGGATATTTGTTATTTCCTTGAACAAACACTCAATAGTGTCAATTGTATTAAATGTCTTTGGAGGAATTTCTAATTTGACAGTGAGTTGGTGAGTAGCATGGGATGAATCTGAAGAAAAGAAAATTTAGCCTAAATACCAGGAATTATTTCCTAACAGACAGATCTATTATACTGTGGAACAGCTTCTCGAAACAAAGGAAGCCCCTTTCTGTGGGTCATTTGAAACTGGCTTGGCAAAGTACTAAACAGAATAACCCTGTACTGGTAAGTGATAGATGAGATTAACTTCAGAGTCTTTTTCATCTCTGGTTTCTACGGCATATACATTATTTTCTAATATTCATCATATAAATACATTGAAAAATATGTGGTCCATCAAAAGATACTTGAAAGAATTTGAGTTAATTAAGGGACTAGGGCCAGAAACAAACTTTGAAGGTTCACAAGAATGTTAGTTGAAAACATGTATTGTAGAGTTCATATTTCTGTAAGTCTAGAGGTGGAAGACATTTGAAAACAGAAAGTAAAGGGCTGTTGTTAGTTTACACTTTCATTTTATTGTTGATTCTCAGGCAGCACAAGGGTAGTGAGAATAACAGAGAGGTTGTTTAGACCTGGAGTATATGAACTGGGAATGATGGATGAACAATGCCTCCAGTGCTTCCGACTAGATAGGAAAGCCATCTTAAACCTCCATGACCTGTTCTCTGAATAGCAGGAGACTAGATCAAGACAAAGCCATTCCGGTTTACAGAAAGTACTGCCAGTCTGTTCTGTAGCAGGCTTTCACAAGCTAGTAAAGTTACTTAAGAAAGTTAAGCACTGTAAAAGGTTTTACAATAACATGAAACCAAACCAGGAACTTTTTAACAATAATATTCTTAGGCCACAGATGTATAAATTGTTTTTGAAATGTTCACTATTTAGAAGTACTTCTGTATATTTTCTGTGTATCTTGACTGCCACCTTTTGGTCAAAGGATATTGTTTTTAACAAGCACTTTTATTACAAAGAGATCTGACTTTCAGCACTCTAACAGGCAACAGTATATGCGATAAGATAAAAATACAGTTTTACAGGATCAAAACTTTACAAAGATAAAATAGGAAAAGAAAAGGCACAAAAAAAGGACAGATGATAAAAAATAAATTGTTCTTGCTTTATCCTATACTCTTGATTCACGGACAGGTTCCTTGCTGTTGATTCACACCCTTCTATATTCAATCTCATTATCTCAGATTTATAAAGCTCCCATGGGTGTGTCATATTTGGAGCAAGAGTTCATTTGAGCTTTCCCCTTTAGAGCAATGTCTCCCTCTATTTATTTTCTTTTGATAAATATGTTTTTTTCCCCTGTCCTATCATTGTTCGCATTATTTGCTCTGTGTACATCACCTAGCACAATATGATCCTGCTCCTTGATTGGGGATCCTAGGCATGCCTGCAGTACAAATAATACATTGTAATAATTGTTATTGTTATTATGTTTATAATGTAGCACCAAAAAGCTGAGCACGTTGGGATTCCATTGTGCTAGGTGCTGTACAGATAGGTAATAAATTATCATTCCTGACCAAAGAATATAAAATTTCAAAAAAAAATCTAAACTCGTTAATTTTTCTCAGTCTGAGTAACTTGTAACAATCAGCAGCATACAGGACTCCCCAGCAGCCAGAGATCACCCTCCCATTAGTCACAGCTCAGGCAGCACATCATCAGAGACCGGGATGGGCAGGCAGAGGGAATGGCTGCATCACCATCACATAATCCAGTTATCTCCAGCTGGTGTATGGTTCTTAAGAGTCCCTCTCCAGATGGCGCAAGTTAAAGCAGCCTCCAGGCTGTTCTACCCTGTTCTGGGGATAAGGCAGAGAATCAGGAGCTGTAACTAGCTCCCTGCCACTCCTGCCCCCCAATCCTTCACCCCCACCACTCGCACAGTCTTCTGCTCCCAGCAGTGTCAATAGAAAATCTGCCCCATAAAGTCTAAGTTGGTGTCATTTGTGTACTGAAGTGATGGAAGCAAGTGTAAGTTAAAGTAGGGGGCAAGTTACTTTAATGTCCATCTTATACATGGTATAATAAATGGCTACTACATGACAAGACCCTCTGAAAGCTGAAGCTAGTGCAGAATGTGACTGTTTACTTATTAAGCAGTGTGTCACACACACAGCATATGGTATCAGAGTTTTGTAATCTGCACTGCTTGCCAGTGCATTTCTGCATGAGTGCAAAGGGTTGATTTGAACCTAGAAAGCCCTGACAGAGGAAAGTTATTGCATGGAGAGGTAAAGGGGCAGTACAGTGCTGCTCCTGAGGGTGGGCCTATTACCCCTTGCTGCTGGCTATGGATACAAACTGAGGTGCTGCAAATTTGCTTTTCTAGGGCACTTGTGCCCCAGTGCTGAAACTTCTGTGGCAGGTTTATTGTTTAGCACGTGTCCCTAGTCTGCCCATCTGGGCAAGTGCAGGATTTGGCAGGTGCAAAGCATGGGCTCCTCCATTTGCACAGCTCTTTGAGAAGTCTCAGCAGATACAACAGCCTTGATCCTGCAAGTGCAAAAGCCCAAGTTAGAACTCAGACAGTATCACCTATATTGTTTGGGAGTATTTGGGGTGCCACTGCCCAGGATGTTCCTTTTGTCCGGATAAACAGAGGGCTTCAGACTTCTAGGGTCAGAAAACTTGCAATAAACTCACTTTAAAATCTAGTTACATGATTTGTCAGAAGTTCCCATTGTTAGGTGTAAGATTTGATAAGGCAGCAGGGAGCCACCTAACAACAATTGAGCTCTCTGTTCTTTACTGCAAAGCCAGCATCTATCAACTGGTTGGAGATTACCTTCCCGTTTTTCCCTCCCCCTTTCCCCTGTTGGATAATGATGATAGTAGAGATCAATGTATGTAAACAAAACAAGGCAAAATTTATTTGGGGGAATGAGATGTACAAAGTGGGGAATAGGAAAATGAATGGTATGGCATGAAGCCAAGACCTGAGCTAATCCCTGGATTGGATACAAGGTAAGTGTAATGTGTATATCACCCTTCAGTCTGTATCTCGGGACCTCAATTTCTTCGCTCATATGGAGCCTTGAGAGAGGAGCACTGAGGTGATCCCTCGTCAGTCAGTCTCGTCCTTGTGGGGATGCTGAAGATGGAACCTTAGATGACACTGGGCAGGATTCCTGAGATGATAATGGGAGCGTCTGAATATGGAGGACAGCGACGGTTATGGATGTTAAGGCTGGACTGGTCCAGAGTCTAGTCAGCCTGCAAAATAAGACACGCACACCTGCCTCTAGGATGGGCAGCCGCCAACTGAAGCACTGTTGGCCTTATAAACATTCTTATAAGGGAAAACCTCTTAGAATCCCTGCAAATAACCAGTTTCAACTGGTACTTGTTTACCACTATCAACTTCCAAAAGAGGCGGGAAAGCATTCCAGCCAGCCCTAAGGTCACATGACCAATCCTCCATTTTGTAAAACAAAATGGATGACACCTCAGTGCAATAACATAGATAAAATAAACATAACCTAGAATTTTGCCTCCAGCACCATGTTTGCCCAAACTCTGCCATCTCTAGATGTAGATCACAGTATGTAGCTCTAACCTACTACTGAATGTGTTTGATATATAAATGGTATGTGAAAAGAATCAATGACTTTAAAATAAAACTATATAACCTCAATGGTAATATCAGTTCACTTCGGTACTTATTTCAGCTTGCTGCCTCCTGCCTGTTGCTTCATGGAATGTTTATGCCTCCATTACAGAGTCCTTAATTACAGAGATTTTATTACTTAATTTAAAGAGTTTATTACTTCAGGAAGTAAAAAGCATTTAAAATAAGTGTGTAATGCTGTTTCTCTTTACTCTGTTAGTTTATAAGGATATAAATGTTTTCTCTGTGCTTTTTGTCCTGCTAGCTATGGCTTAACCCATTTCTGTAAGAAAAACAAATGTAGATTTGTAATAAAAAACCCTAATGGGCATGCCTTTTCTTTTGCAGTCTCATTCAGTTCTGTGTCATAGTTATATCAGTGACCACAAGCTGGGCTCACCTATGATATGTAGCTTCAGACAAGAGCCAGCCCCAAGCCTGACACTGACCTTTGCTTCTGAGCTACACTTTTGGTGCATGAGTCTCCTCTCATTTAGGGCCAGATACAAAGTCCATTGAAATCAGCTGCAAAACTCTCACTGACTTCAATGGACTTTCGATCAGGCTTTTACGCCTGTGAAAACAACGTGCTGCTCTAGTGTAAAATTGGTGTAAATGAATGGAGAACTAGGCCCTTGTTTCTCTGTTATTGGGCTGCTTAATCATAACTACATGACACCTGCAGCATTCTCTTTAGGAAAATAAACACTCTTCATCATAGACAGTCAGCTGTGATGTAGAGTGACTCTCCAAGATCAGGTGCTGTCGGCTCACCGATTGAAATACTCAAAATGGCAACCTGAGTAGGGTGTGTTGAAGGATGCATAGCCATAACTAGGGTCAAGCTGCAAAGCTAAGGCATGGAGCAATAAATATGCACTGGCATCACAGCTAATCAGAAAAAGAAAAGAAAGAAATAGGAGGACAAAGGAAGAAGAGATGGCAAGAAAAGCTGAATAGTCAGAGTAGGGAGGTTATATTACCTCTGTATTGGGCACTCATGTGATTGCTATTGGAATACAGGGTCCAGTTCTGGTGTCAACAATTCAAGTATGATGTTAATAATCCCCAGCTGAATAAAAGGTTACAAATGGGATCAGGAGATGAAATTAAGAGCAAAAGTAGAGAGTGGTAAACTTTTTTTTTTCTTTTTCAAATAGGTCAAAATACCTATCAAGTCTTCACCTAAAACTACATACATACGTACTCTTCTAATATTACCACTCCTCATAAGTAATGTTCTGTAACTGGGAATGGGAGAGGGAACCTTCAAGCTGAGGGGAGATGGTATGTGTGATTGCACATGGGAAGAGATGTGTTCACAAGAGAACCTCCCTATTAAGATGTGGTCTGCATAATGAAATCTTGAGAACACCTTCAGTAAATGAAAGAGATATAAAATATTTAGAACCAGAGTATGGATTGGACTTCCTTCTAGGGATGAAAATGGAAAGTGGCTCTATTAAAAGTTGAAAATAAAGTGAAGGGTATTATTATACAATACAGTAAGACCAGGCTTAAATTAATTATTATGGACAGCCCAAATTTAAAGGACCACAAAAGGGAAAGTTTTTCATTGTGGAATGTTTCAGTATCATACATTTACTACATTTTCTGCCATTTTAGTGAAGAATTTTAACAAGTGTTCAACTCCTGGGGCTAGATTTTGCTCTCACTTATACCTGGCTGAATCAGGAGTAATTCCAGCAAAATCAATAGCATTCCACTGGTGTGAAACAGGTATTAGCAAGATTGAGTCCGGCCCCTGGTCAGCACTGAACAATCTGTCATCACTATCATTCACTTGTCTAAATTACTATATATAAGCCAAGCACTTCTAGTGTTTCAATGCAGTCTAATCTATTCTACACCACAAGCTCTAATCTATACCCAAAAGGCATTGTAGCTTCACTTATTTCTGATTACACATGTACCTACATTTTAGTGGACGAGAGGAACTCTTGTATAAGAAAACATTGTTTCTTTTTCTCTCCTGTGATTCAGTTGTATCTTAATTTTTCCTCATTATAACTGTATGCATATTTAACGTTGCTTCAGTATGTGACTCATTTATGAAAACCATTGCCACTTATAAATTTTCTATGTAAACTTGAATTTGAAATGACTGTATTGCCTGAAGAATTTGTTCCATTGCCATTTTACCACGCTCTAGTGATCTGTGAAATACTTCACCTCCCTTCCTTTCAAAGGCATTGTATAAAAGATGACCTGTTGCTCTTTCAAAGGCTGAGACAATCAGAAAAAGGCAGCATTTATTTCTCCCTTCCTAAAAGCCAGCGTACAAGAGATCTCAACTTCCTTCAGTCACCAACTCTTCCCTCATCCCGTTGAATCTTCTTTATTTCAAAAATAGTCATTTTGTCCCTCTCTATTTTCAGGCACATCAGAGCTGTCATATAATGCGTGATGATTAGTCAATCATTGTCACTCCGACTATACACTAGGGCTAGATCCACAAAGGGATTTAGGCACCTAACTGCCACTTTAGGCACTTAGTACAAAATTTAGCTCCTCAAAACCCCTATTTAGCTGACTCTTAGCCCTGTAAGAATCTAAGTTTCTGCCTACAAAAGTCCCTAAGGAGCCTAAAACTCTGCCACTGAGCATGTGCACATCTGCCTAAGTCCTGATGTCTGGTGCCTTCCTCAGGCCTAGGCCTAAGCCCAAGTGGGTCTTCAAACTAGGCATTCCCCACAAATCTCACCTGTGGGGCCTGAACAGGCCTCACTCAAAACACAGCTACATCTAACCTTTATCCCAGTAGTTAGATCACTCACCCATAGGGTGACCAGACAGCAAATGTGAAAATCGGGACGGGGGTGGGGGGTAATAGGAGCCTATAAGAAAAAGACCCAAAAATCAGGACTGTCCCTATAAAATTGGGACATCTGGTCACCCTACAGGATGTGAAATGGATGTCCTCTCTGCATGATTTGAATCCTGTAGCAAGATGACCTGCCCCTTTAAGGACTAGGAGGCGCAGACTGGCCAACTCTGTTTAATTATCTGCACCCTGCCACACTTTTGCTGAGTGTAGAACTTAAAAAGGGAGGAAAGCTAGCAGTCAGGGAACAGCTGTGGAAGAGAGTAGTTGAGCTGGGTAACTGAGCTACAGGAGTGGAGCTAACTCCTCTAGTGGGCCCCAAGGAGAGAGTTGGACTGGGGCCAGTGTTCCATGAGGAGCCCAGGAGAGGTGAGAGGCTCAAGCCTGGAGAGGAGCAAAAGATGTTTCAGTGATTTTTGTTTGTCATTTTGAGCTTTACTGAGAAGCCCTGGGACCTGCTACTCTGAAACGAAGAGTGCAATTTTTGTTGAGTTCTGTGGATGTGTTGGAAAGAGTTTGCTGCTGGCCTCGGAGGAGCCAGGTGAGAGGCCTTTGAAGAGGCCAGTTGGGAGAAGCCAGATTAGGGCCTGTCCAGTTACAATCAGACTCCAATTCCCCCAGACGCGGATTGAACTTTTAAGTGACCTGGCTGGAGGGCTAGGCCATGGAAGACCCAAATGGAGATGACCAACAGGAGGAGGCAACCAAGGGGAAGGCCTCCACAGTGAGTTGCTTCTAGGCACATGGGGCTCAGTATCAGAAGGGGACCTTATTAAAAACCCAGATCAGAGAAAAAGTGTCCCAACCACTGGGCTATGGGATATTCTAGAGTGGGTCTTCCCTTGATCTCTCCTATTGAAACTGTTCCAGTTTATATAAATAATTAAGCAGTCATGGGAACTTGGGTCTCCCAGGGAGTTCCCTAGCCACTGGGTTATAGAGTCACTTAAATATTCATAGGACCAGAGAAAAAGTATTTATACAAAGTTAAATGGATTCAACAGAAGAGATTGAGAGAATCCCACCCCTGTGGTGAAGAAACTGTCCTGAGACGTGGGAGATGTGTGTTCAAATTCCTGCTCCAAATCAGGCAGAGGTGGGGATTTGAATGTGGGTCTCCCACATCCTATCTGAGTGCTCCAACCACTAGCTACAGGTTAGAAAGGGTCACCAATGCCACCATTTTTTGTGAGAGAGTTTAGGCATCTAACTCCAGGAGTGGTTTCCTGGTTGCGAATCCTGAGCAGAAATAAGTGCCTAGGTCCCTTTGAAAAGTAGGACTTCAGCCACATCCCTCTTCTCACCATTTCCTTTTGGCTAGTTTGGGTGGCTTCCCAAACAATGTGTTTACTTCTGTTAATCCCTTAACCTAGGCATCTAACTCTCTCCGTGCATTGTCTGAGGAGTCTGGAGACCTAACTCAGACATGTGGATACCATTAAGTGGTAGAGCACTAAACAGCAGACCTTACAATTCTGAGCCTAAGTCCCCCTCTGTGGATATAGCCCAATGGGCCAGATTCCACTATGTGTTCTGGACTCTTTGCAACGTTCTACTGGTACAAATCAGCCCGATCTAGCCAGCAGAGAATTTCTTTGGCATGAAGGGCCTCTCTGTGCACACCATACTCAGCCATGTTTCATCTCCTCCTATGCTGGGGCTATCTCCAGCTGCGGATAGAATTGCCACTTGTCTCACTTTTCACTGGGACAGTCCCTACACTGAAAGGGCTGTCCCAAGCCCTTTCATGGTTGCACTGCAGAAGTGGCAAAGCAAAATAGAGAGGAGACATAGGGTATATCTACACTGGAGCTGGTAGTGTAATTTCCAGCTCAGGTAGACATACCTGTGCTAGCTCTGTTTGAGATTGCTCTTTAAAAATAAGTGTAGTTGCAGGAATGCGGGCAGCTGGACACAACTGCCCAAATACAATCCTGTTCAAGACCTAGGTACATACTTGGGTGGCTTGCACTGCTGTGGCTACACTTCTATTTTTAGTGTG
The DNA here is from genome assembly GCA_033296515.1 of Macrochelys suwanniensis. NCBI lineage: Eukaryota > Metazoa > Chordata > Testudines > Chelydridae > Macrochelys > Macrochelys suwanniensis. The sequence continues at coordinate 42,987,371 of CM065776.1, forward strand.
CTATCTCAATCAGGGCTAGTGCACATATGTCTACTTGAGCTGGAAATTACACCTTGAGCTCCAGTGTAGACATACACAGAATGAGCCTTCCCTATCCATAAGACTTTTGACCTAGGTGAACTGGACTGGGATCCAGAAGACCATAATTTCTGGTCTAATTGCCTCCCTGATAGTGTTACTATTTCTGTGCACTTCCATGCCTTTATTACTCGCTCACTCGTTTTACAAATAAGGCAAATGAAAGATTGTACATGTTCATTTCTCATAGACTCATAGACTTTAAGGTCAGAAGGGACCATTATGATCATCTAGTCTGACCTCCTGCACAATGCAGGCCACAGAATCTCACCCACCCACTCCTGGAATAATCCTCTCACCTATGTCTCAGCTACTGAAGTCCTCAAATCATGGTTTAAAGACTTCAAGATGCAGAGAATCCTCCGGTAAGTGACCCGTGCCCCATGCTGCAAAGGAAGGCAAAAAACCTCCAGGGCCTCTGCCAATCTACCCTGGAGGAAAATTCCTTCCCGACCCCAAATATGGCGATCAGCTGAACCCCGAGCATGTGGGCAAGACTCACCAGCCAGACACCCAGGAAAAAGTTCTCTGTAGTAACTTCTAACATCCCATCATTGACCATTGGTCCTATTTACCACTGATGGCAATTAATTGACCCTTGACTAAGATCATGTTATCCCATCAAACCATCCCCTCCATAAACGTATCTAGCTTAATCTTGAAGCCAGTTAAGTCTTTTGCCCCCACTGCTTCCCTTGGAAGGCTGTTCCAGAACTTCACTCCTCTGATGGTTAGAAACCTTCGTCTAATTTCAAGTCTAAACTTCCTGATGGCCAGTTTATATCCATTTGTTCTTGTGTCCACATTGGTACTGAGCTGAAATAATTCCTCTCCCTCCCTGGTATTTATCCCTCTGATATATTTAAAGAGAGCAATCATATCTCCCCTCAGCCTTCTTTTGGTTAGGGTAAACAAACCAAGCTCCTTGAGTCTCCTTTCATACGACAGGTTTTCCATTCCTCGGATCATCCTAGTGGCCCTTCTTTGTACCTGTTCCAGTTTGAATTCATCCTTCTTAAACATGGGAGACCAGAACTGCACACAGTATTCCAAATGAGGTCTCACCAATGCCTTGTATAACGGTACTAACACCTCCTTATCTCTACTAGAAATACCTCGCCTAATGCATCCCAAGACCGCATTAGCTTTTTTCACGGCCACATCACATTGGCGACTCATAGTCATCCTGTGATCAACCAGGACTCCGAGGTCCTTCTCCTCTTCCGTTACTTCCAACTGATGCGTCCCCAGCTTATAACTAAAATTCTTGTTATTAATCCCTAAATGCATAACCTTACACTTCTCACTATTAAATTTCATCCTATTACTCTGGCAGAGTGTGGAAGAGAACTCAGCTGTCTAATGACAGAACCAAGTCTCACTTCGTCACAATACTTTTCACACTGAATATGCTACAAGGAACTGACTTAGGCGATATTTGAGCCATTAGCAATTATCTTTGAAAAGTCATGGAAGACAGCAGACATTCCAGAAGACTGAAAAAGGGAAAATATAGTACCCCTCTATAAAAAGGGAAATAAGGACAACCTGGGGAAGTACAGACCAGTGAGCTTAATTTCTGTACCCAGAAAGATAATGGAGCAAATAATTAAACAATCAATTTGCAAACACCTAGAAGATAATGAGGTGATAAATAACAGTCAGCATGGATTTGTCAAGAACAAATAGTGTCAAATCAACCTGATAGCTTTCTTTGATAGGGTAACAAGCTTTGTGGATGGGGGGAAGCAGTAGATGTGGTATATCATGACTTAGTAAGGCTTTTGATACTGTCTCACATGACCTGCTCATAAACAAACTAGGGAAATGCAACCTAGATGGAGCTACTATAAGGTGGGTGCATAACTGGTTGGAAAATCATTCCCAGAGAGTAGTTATCAGTGGTTCACAGTCATGCTGGAAGGGCATAATGAGTGGGGTCCCGCAGGGATCGGTTCTGTTCAAGATATATATCTCATAGAGCTGGAAGGACCTTGAAAGGTCATTGAGTCCAGTCCCCTGCCTTCACTAGCAGGATCAAGTACTGTCCCCTGACAGATTTTTGCCCCAGATCCCTAAATGGCCCCCTCAAGGATTGAACTCACAACCCTAGGTTTAGCAGGCCAATGCTCAAACCACTGAGCTATCTCTCCCAAGATCTTCATCAATGATTTAGACAATGGCATAGAGCGTACACTTATAAAGTTTGAGGACAATACCAAGCTGGAAGGGGTTGCAAGTGCTTTGGAGGATAGGATTAAAATTCAAAATGATCTGGACAAACTGGAGAAATGGTCTGAAGTAAATAGGATGAAATTCAATAAGGACAAATGCAAAGTACTCCACTTAGGAAGGAACAATCAGTTGCACACATACAAAATGGGAAATGACTGCCTAGGAAGGAGTACTGCAGAAAGGGATCTCGGGGTCATAGTGGATCACAAGTTATATGAGTCAACACTGTAATGCTGTTGCAAAAAAAACAAACATCCTTCTGGGATGTATTAGAGGGAGTATTGTAAGCAAGACACGAGAAGTAATTCTTCCACTCTACTCTTTTCTGATTAGGCCTCAACTGGAGTACTGTCCAGTTCTGGGCGACACATTTCAGGAAAGATGTGGAAAAATTGGAGAAAGTCCAAAGAAGAGCAACAAAAATGATTAAAGATCTAAAAAATATGACCTATGAGGGAAGATTGAAAAAATTGGGTTTGTTTAGTCCGGAGAAGAGAAGACAGAGGGGACATAAGTTTTCAAGTACATAAAAGGTTGTTACAAGGAGGAGGGAGAAAAGTTGTTCTTAATCTCTGAGGATAGGACAAGAAGCAATGGGTTTAAACTGCAGCAAGGGCAGTTTAGGTCCTGTCAGAGTGGTTAAGCACTGGAATAAATTGCCTAGGGAGGTTGTGGAATCTCCATCATTAGGGATTTTTAAGAGCAGGTTGGACAAACACCTGTCCGGGATGGTATAGATAATACTTAGTCCTGCCTTGAGTGCAGGGGACTGGACTAGATGACCTCTCGAGGTCCCTTCCAGTTCTAGGATTCAAAGCACTCAATAGTCAGGGCCCAGAATATCTAGAAGATCGTCTGTTGCTCCAGAATGAAGGCCCTGTCAAAAATTCTGCTCCTGAAGCTCAGTGAAACTTCCTACAATAAAAATAAAGCTCATCTGGAGGAGTCAGAGCTTTCTTGGGAGCTAGTCAAAGACTGTGAAACAAACTCCTGCAGGAACTAAGAGCTCTCACAAACCTCATCACCTTCTACTTCAAGAGCAAGGTGCATTTTTCTTCAACCTTGTCTTCTCTCATATAAACACCTAACACTGTACATGTGGAAATAACAACCACAACCCTACCACCACTCTGCCGCATGCAGAGAGAAGATGAGAGAACAAACCACATGTGATAGATGATAGCCACCTCACTTAATGTTCAGATACTCTGGTGACAAGCACCGTATAAAAACTTAGGTAGAATAAAATCCCCTTCATAAATTAGCACCTATTGGGAAACTTGATGCTTCAGGTCATTGCTAAAGAACTTGGCGCCACTAGACCAGTCTGAATACAATGAAGCTCATGTAGTGATTGGAAGTCCCTCCTGCACCAAATCTAATGGCTGTTTGATGGTGTCTATATAAGATGAGTTTGGTGGGTCTCTATTCCAGCCAACATATCACAAACTCACCATCACCCATCACACTATTTGGGAGACTCAGCAGAGAGGCCAAGAACTGCATGATCCATGAAGAATGAAGGACCCCCGTTACCTTGAGAGGTCCAGTTGCCACCTCTCAGATTAGGTCTCACCTCATGCTTTTGGATACCGCTGATGCTAAAATATGGTGAAAATAGCAAGCCATTCCTAAACAGTGTAGTTTACCAGAAAGCCCTAACCAGGCAAGTTAGTAGAAGACAAGGGCAATAAACATTTTTAGTGTGGCTTCATAATTCCTGTATCTAAAGTCCTGTTTCCCTGACCTCAATAGGAATCAAACAACTGGAAACAAGTTCCTTTTCTCAGATCCCAAGTCTCTTTCAGCTAGCACTCTACCCAAAAGCACCCTTGCTTAGCTTTTCTCGGGATCATGCTACATGTGCCTCTCTCTCTGTCTTTGCTTCCTTGTTACCTTCACTATCTGCTTCTGCTAGGTTTCTGCTGCTTCTCTCCCCCTGTTGCACAGTGACTGGTCCCTTTAAAACCTGTGCATCTGGATTGATTACCTGCTGTCCAATAGGGCTTACAGGAAGGCACCTGAGCCTTGTAAAGGGAAAGACAGCTGTCGCTAGTTGTTGGCAATTGCCTGCAGACACTGCAGGGAGTAAGAAGGTTCCTAAAGGGCCCTGAGTCAGCTGGGGGAAGATACTAGGAGGGAAGGCCTGTGAAGAAGGCCAATCTTCAGGCTAGAGGTGTTCTTGGAGAGGAGGGGCTGGGTGCGGGCCCAGGCCTAGCTGAAAAGGGGATGAAGGCTTTCTAAGTTTGTTTTCTTTTGAAAGACTGTGTAGGACTTAATAAATTGGACTCCAGAAAGGAAAATGTTTTGAATATCTGTCCTGTGTGGACTTTTTAAGGGACCCTGAGTGGGAAAGGGAAACTGAGGCAGGTGCTACTGAACCATGCTAGGCTAGAAGGGAGTACTACAGAGCAGGTACACCCTTTGACACCACTGCATACAGACACACAGCTGCAATCAAAACAATCCTTCCACCCTGATGTTTGTTATCAGAAACCTGGGACACATCTTGGAGTGCATGGTCAAGCCACTGCCCAGGTGTGCAAGCAGTCTAGCTCTTTGGTAGTGGTTTTCCATTGTTTTGCCTTTCACTAAACAAGGGGACACTTAATTGTTCCATTGTTCAGCCTGAATGGAAGTTGGCTGTCATAACCAACAGATTCAATGAGATGGTATGATTGCCCAACCCCCAGCCTAACAATATTAGTCATGTGCTAAGTAACTTAATAAATGTAGCCCAAATACCGCTAAGCTAGTCAATTGAGAATTTCTAATGAGCGTTTTGCCATTGATATCTATGGGAATATGACCGCCTTTGGACCTTAATATTGATATAAAGACTGAGCCTGTTCTCTCTACATACAACACTACCCGTAAGTGTAGCTAATTAAAGCAGTCATGTACCTCCCCTCATGTTCCTACAGCTAGATGTCACCCTGATAGTAACTTTTAAAGCGTGACAAAGAGCACGAAAGGAGAAGAAAATTATATCCCACCAGGCAATCTCTTCTCTATTGCCAGCAGCGCGGACGACCTTGTGCTAGGTAGATCCACACCAAATCAAAGGCGTGGAGTCAAGCACTTCGAATTAAACAGCCAAGTTACATTAGCAAACCTCCTCTAAACCCGAGTGCAGCCCGAGGCACAGGCAATTTACTCTGGGTACGTCTAAACTACAGAATTAGGTCGAATTTATAGAAGTCGATATTTTAAAACCCGAATTTATGGAATCGATTGTGTGTGTCCCCACACACAAGCGTTAAGACCATGAGGTCGATTGACTGTGTCCACAGTAGCGGGGCTAGCATCGACTTTCGGAGCATTGCATTGCGGGTAGCTATCCCACAGTTCCCGCAGTCTCCGCCGCCCATTGGGATTCTGGGTTGCGATCCCAAAGCCTGATGGGGCAGAAAACATTGTCGCTGGTGGTTCTGGGTACATGTCATCCCTCCCTCCGTGAAAGCAATATTTCTCGCGCCTTTTTTCCGGGGTTTCCGTGTTTGCTACGGAAGCCTGCTCAGCTCACAATTACCGTACATCTCCAGCGTACGCCTGGACATTAGGTCTAGTGGGGATTCAGTCACACTATAATACGGGCAGAGGGATAGCTCAGCGTTCTGAGCGTTGGCCCGCTAAACCCGGGGTTGCGAGTTCAATCCTTGCGGGGCCCAGGAGCTGATGATGGATATCAAGCATATTGTACCATCTGCTGCTAGAAGGGAAGGCGCCTCCTTGCTCACCGCATATTGTACCATCTGCAGCTAGAAGGAAATGAGCCTAACCCTTGCTCCCCCCTCCCTCCGTGAAAGCAACTGAGGGGGGAGCAAAAAATCCTTTCGCGCCTTTTTTCATATGGGCGCCATATTGCTTTATCCATTGTTATCCACCCGCTGCTTCTGCTGCCACTCTGCTGTCCTGCCAACAGCATACCAGGGAAAGCATGGAGCACGATCAGATCACCGCGGCTGTTCTCGCCGTTATGAACACCACGCGCATTGTCCAGGAGTATATGGAGAACGAGAACCAGGAGCTGCTAGAGCTACAGCAGGCGAGGAGGCAACAGCAGCACCCTGAGGACAGTGATGAGGACATGGACACAGACCTCTCTCAAAAAAGGCCCCCCCGCAAGGTGGACATCATGGTGTTAATGGGGCTTGTTGATACAGTGGAACGCCGATTCTGGGCCCGGGAAACAAGCACAGACTGGTGGGACCACATAGTGCTGCAGGTCTGGGATGAATCCCAGTGGCTGCGAAACTTTCGCATGCGTAAGGGCACTTTCATGGAACTTTGTGAGTTGCTTTCCCCTGCCCTGAAGCGCCAGAACACCAAGATGAGAGCAGCCCTCACAGTACAGAAGCGACTGGCGATAGCCCTGTGGAAGCTTGCAACGCCAGACAGCTACCGGTCAGTCGCGAATCAATTCGGAGTGGGAAAATCTACAGTGGGGGCTGTTGTGATGCAAGTAGCCAGGGCGATCACCAAGCTGCTGGTACCAAGGGTTGTGAGTCTGGGAAATGTGCAGCTCATACTGGATGGCTTTGCAGCAATGGGGTTCCCGAACTGTGGTGGGGCGATAGACGGAACCCATATCCCTATCTTGGCACCGGACCACCAAGCCAGCGAGTACATAAACCGAAAGGGTTACTTTTCAATAGTGCTGCAAGCACTGGTGGATCACAAGGGACGTTTCACCAACATCAACGTGGGATGGCCAGGAAAGGTACATGACGCTCGCATCTTCAGGAACTCTGGTCTGTTTCGGCTGCTGCAGCAAGGGACTTTCTTCCCAGACCAGAAAATAACCGTTGGGGATGTTGAGATGCCTATAGTTATCCTTGGGGACCCAGCCTACCCCTTAATGCCATGGCTCATGAAGCCATACACAGGTAGCCTGGACAGTAGTCAGGACCTTTTCAACTATAGGCTGAGCAAGTGCAGAATGGTGGTGGAATGTGCATTTGGTCGTTTAAAAGCTCGCTGGCGAAGTTTATTGACTAGGTTAGATCTCAGCGAAAACAATATTCCCATTATTATTACTGCTTGCTGTGCGCTCCACAATATCTGTGAGAGTAAGGGGGAGACGTTTATGGCGGGGTGGGAGGTTGAGGCAAATCGCCTGGCCACTGGTTATGCGCAGCCAGACACCAGGGCTATTACAAGAGTACAGCAGGGTGCGTTGCGCATCAGGGAAGCTTTGAAAACCAGTTTCATGAATGGCCAGGATGCTGTGTGAAAGTTCTGTTTTTCCCCTGTAATGAAAAGCCCCGCCCCTTCATTCACTCTACTTCCCTTTACCCAAACCGCCCTGCCCTCCCCCCCTCGATCACCGCTCGCAGAGGAAATAAAGTCATTGTTGCTTAAAAATCATGCATTCTTTATTAATTCGTAAAACAAAGAGGGGGAACTATGGGGCTAACTGCCACAGTCTCCCGGGATAGCTGGTGGAGGAAGGGAAGCACCAGGATGGGTGGTGGAGGAGGGGATGAGGGAAGGACAAGGACACACAGCACTTTAAAACTTATTGAATGCCAGCCCTTTGTTGCTTGGACTGTTCTCTTGACTTGAGTGGTTGGGTGCACGGAGGCCGCCCAAACGCGTTCTTGGGCGTCTCGGGGATGAGGTTATGGGACTCGGGAAGGAGGGCTGTTGGTTACACAGGGGCTGTAGCGGCGGTCTGGGCTCAGGCGGCCTTTCGTGAACCCTACGCCTTTCCTCAGCCATAAGCCGGAGGATTTCCGTTTGATCCTCCAGTAGCCTCAGAATTGCATCCTGCCTTCTCTCTGCACGCTGACGCCACCTACTCTCTTCATCACGCCACCTGTCCGCGCGATCAAAATCTGCCTTCCTGGACTCCGACAGTGTCTGCCTCCACGCATTCTGCTGGGCAGCTTCAGTGTGGGAGGATTCCATGAGTTCTGAGAACATTTCATCTCGATTCCTTTTTTTTTTACTTCTAATCTTCGCTAGCCTCTGGGACGGTGATGAAGGGGGTGGCGTTGAAACATTTGCAGCTGCGGGAGGAAACAAACGGGAGAGGAGTAGTTTAAAAGACACATATTAGAGAACAATGCTCCAAACATTACATATCACATGTGCATTTGGTCCAAGGTTGCACTTTGCCTGTTATATTGAGGGTCTGCCGGTTTGGTGTGAGAGATCACACAAGCAGGTCCGGCGGGCAACAGAATTCGGCTTGCAGGCAGCCATGGTAAGCCACAGTCTATAGGCTTCTTTAACCTTCATAACGTGGGAATGTTTTCAAACAGCAACCCCCTCATTTCCCATAACAAACAGCCTTTGGGCTGGCAATTTAAAACTGGTTGGCAATTGAAAAGGGAGTGGCGGCAGTTTTTGGGTTAACGTGCAGCGCGAACCTAATCGAACCCCCCCACACACACACACAGACACACATCCAAGATGTTCACTGTTCCCCCTCCCCCCACCGCGTGGGTCACAGCGGGGAAGATTTCTGTTCAGCCACAGGCAAACAGCCCAGCAGGGACGGAGCCCCTCTGAATACCCCCTTAATAAAATTCCCCTATTTCAACCAGGTGACCATGAATGATATCACTCTTCTGAGGATAACAGAGACAGATAAAGAACGGATGTTGCTTGAATGCCAGCAAACACCGGGACCATACGCCGCCATGCTTTGCAAAGCAATGATTCCAGACTACGTGCTACTGGCCTGGCGTGGTAGAGTGTGTTACCACGGAGCACAGGATAAGGCTGCCCTCCCCAGAAACCTTTTGCACAGGCTTTGGGAGTACATCCAGGAGATCTTTCTGGAGATGTCCCCGGAGGATTTCTGCTCCATCCCCGAACATGTTAACAGAGTTTTCCAGTAGCTGTAGCTGTACTGGCCGCGAATTGATCATTAAACACGCTTGCTTATAAAACATGTATTAATTAACAGAGGTACACTCACCAGAGGCACCAGAGGTCCCTTCTCCTGCATCGAGCACGCCTTGGGTGGGTTCGTAGGGTACTGGCTCCAGGGTGACAAAGAGTTCCTGGCTGTCGGGGAAAAGGGCTTCTCCGCTTCCTTGCTGTGTCTGGGCGCTATTTTCAGCATCATTATCATCATCATGCTCCTCTGTGGTTTCTGATGATCCACATACGGAGTCATACCACATGGGTGGGTCAGTGCTGGCTGCACCTCCTAGAATGGCATGCAGCTCATCATAGAAGCGGCATGTCTGGGGCTCTGACCCAGAGCGTTTGTTTGCATCTCTGGTTTTTTGGTAGGCTTGCCTGAGCTCCTTAATTTTCACGCGGCACTGTTGCGCGTCCCTGTTGTAGCCTCTGTCCTGCATGCCCTTGGAGACTTTGGCATATGTATTGGCGTTTCTTCTTTTGGACCGTAGCTCTGCTAGCACGGTTTCGTCTCCCCATACAGCGATCAGATCGCGTACTTCACCATCGGTCCATGCTGGAGCTCGTCTTCGGTTCTGGGACTCCATCATGGTCACCTCCGCTGATGAGATCTGCGCTCACCTGCAGCTCACCACGCTGGCCAAACAGGAAATGAAATTCAAAAGTTCGCGGGGCTTTTCCTGTCTACCTGGGCGGAGCATTGGAGCTCAGACTGCTGTCCAGAGCGGTCAAATGTTGCACTGTGGGATAGATCCAGGAGGCCAATACCGTCGAATTGCGTCCTCACTAAGCCTACATCGATTCGGCAATATCGATTTAAGCGCTAATCCCCTCGTTGGGGGTGGAGTGGCGAGATCGATTTTAAGAGCCCTAGAAGTCGATGTTAAGGGCTTCGTCGTGTGGACGGGTGCACGGATCAATCGAAATAACGCTAATAAATTCGACCTAAACTCGTAGTGTAGACCAGGGCTCTGACAGCAAGTGCAAGAGGCTAATAATGTTTGGTATCAATGTCGGTAACTTCCCAAATGCCGACAAGACAATCTCGTGTGAACACAATCCAGAGCTAGTGTTCTGAATGCATCTCCAAGGTGGGTCAGCTTTGTCAAAATTGCCACAGATAAAAGGGGCAAGATCGGGGCAGGCTTTGATCGTGAGGGTTACGTTAGCAGAGACGGCTGCAGAAGTGCTATTTGTCAGCAGGAAGGAGACAGGCTTGGCTGGTAGCAGGGTTAGGGGCGGGAGCTCGGAATTGAAGGTGCAATGGAAGCGAGGGATGTAGGGAGGGTATTTGGCAGGCAGCGGGACAGGAGTAGTTCCTTGGCTGTAGGTTTGAGACCGGAGGAGGCAGGCATTGGGGGTCAGATTTATTTTTGGTGTAAAGGGAGCGCCTACGTTTGTGTTCTATTTGGTAGGGCACGAATGTCTGGTAAGAGGCAGGGTCAAAGTGCAGAAGGGTTAGAGGACAGCGTTAGAGGACCCTGACAGGACGATTGGCAAAGACAGGGAAAAGGAGAACAGGGAACAAGGGATTAACCACCACTGTTTCAGGACCCAGATTTTCAGGGAGCGGTACGAACAGCTCAAAACGTTCTCTATTTAGGCAGGAACATTTGGGGGTGGGGTAGGGCCCCAAACTGGCATGATCGAGGGCGCTAGCTCCAGCTTTTTGCGCCACTGTTGTGCTAGGATGCAGTGAGGTATCTCGCCTTCTGTCTAAGCAGTACAATTTGCAGGGTGAGAGCCAAAAATTGTCTGGATCCCGCAGGACCCAGATCCAAGGATTGGTGGCACTGACGTGTCAGGGTTCATTGGAGGCTGGATGGCTTTGGGGTGAGAGGAGGGGTGTTGTAGCCTTGGGGGCAGCAGCTTTAGGAAGAAATCACTTGAGACACAGAGAGCTGTGAGCCTTAAAAGCAGCCATTTATTTTCACACCTGAACTAACCAAACCAGCCAAAACTGGCTGGGCTAACCCGTAATAATCTAGTTCAGTTGCCATAGCAACAACAAGGTGATCTTACCACCAAATACACAACATAGTGAGGCTACATGTGTCCGGTCTCACACGTTAGAATTTGGCCGGGGTGAAGCAAACGTGGTTGGATCCAGAAAAATCCAGTTGCCGGATCCGGGGATTTATGTACCGGGGTGGCATGGATCTAGGGCTTTTTGGTGCAGAAGTCACAGTGAAACCTGATCTCTAGCCCTTACAATTTGAGGGCTGTGTGGACGAAAATCAGCAGGATTCTGGCAAATCCAGTTCTCACCCAGCCCCAGCGGAGGCGGGGTGGCGCCGGATGGATGCGGAAGGCGGGGCGGGAAGGAAGGAGGGAGGATGGGCACGCTGAAGGCTGGGCATCAGACTTGCAAGGTCGCGTGTGGGCTGCGCTAGCAGCGCCTTGGAATCTCCCCCTCTCCTGAGCCTGGAGACTTGTAAGTAACTTTCAGTTTAATCTCTGCGTTTTCTAACAGCTCCGCGTCTGTGGCTGGGGTACGTTCACACAAACGGCAGCAATAGATTCGCTTTCTCCTGCCTTGCCGGGGTTAATCGAATACTTTATGAGCCGAGCCACTGATGGGCTCTCGGGAGACTGTTAGAAACTCAGTCCACCCGTTACAACCGAAGAAGGAGGAGACCTGGAGAGCAACCTCTAACTTCACTTCACTCCAGAGTCCCCTCCCTCCCCCACTCCAGTGCTAAATTCAATCAGTACCTTCCTGCAACTGGTGACTCAGAAATCGCAGTAAGAACTTTTTTACAGTCCACAAAGGGAGGGGAGTAAACCCCAGACTCAGGATGACAAAATCTTGTTTGGTTTAGTTTTCCAGGCTTTAATCTGAGCTGCCTGTACAGAAGTTGCCCGAGTCCTGGGAAAATGTTTCCAGGCAAGGCTCCCGTTTGCAGTAAACAGCAGCTCTTTCATGTTTCCTGTGCCTGCGAGTCTGACTTTTCCACCCCGCTAGGTTGGCTGATTGAAACAGACTTTAGACTATTTCTGTGAAGAACAAAGCGAAATGCTTGTTCACGGATTGTCATACATCCTCACCTGGGTCGCTTTTTAGGGACAATGTCTCAAAACCTGGAGACGATTTAATCCCATTCTGACTGTAGAGGAAACGCTGGACAATACTTTAACTATTCCAAATACTGTGTGTTTGTCACTAGATCTTCTACAAAGTTCAGAACAAAAGCTTTGCTAAATGCAAATGTGGAAAAATCTTTTTTTAGAGACTGTGTGCATATGTCCAAACAATGCAGAGAGTTCTTTAAAAGAAAAACTTTTGGTTCTTGAAACCTATGCTGTAATTTTGCAAATATAACAGCAGGTTTTCAGATGTAACTCCCACAGTAGGTTCTAACCATGTTTATTATTTCTCTTCTCACAAGGCCAAATCCTGCAGTCCTTAATCCGGAAAATCTCCTATTGACTTCACAGGTAGCTTTCCCTGAGTGAGGGCTGCAGATATTGGACTCTAGTTTATTTATTTAGCATAATTCTGAGTCAGCTTTTCATGTTACAAAATGGAATGGTCACATCAGAAGGAAAAATATCATTTGGTTTACCAGCTGAGCTCAAAGTGAACAGCAAACCTTATATTCAACAGCGGGAGCTTGTCCCTTATAGTTTTAAATGGTTTTACTGTTTCACTGTAGAAGGTGGGAAGTTGAGCTGACATGCAGTGAGGACAGGAGTTACTACAACACTTTTGTCATACAATAATAATTATGATCTACTTAGCCATAATTCTATTTAGCTATTTCCTCAACAGCTGGGCTTTAAAATGTAATATTGTTTGTCTCAGTGGGTGCACTGGAGGTGGCTGCTTCTTACCAATTCATTTAGCATTTACCAGAGTAGAATTATTAATGTCTCCTATTATGGACCCTCCTAATTTACAGCTCATTATTGGACATTCAGCAGATATTTTATTTCATTAATTCTGGCTCAAGAAGACAAGTGCATTTTCATGACCCATCCCCTATGATTCTTTGTATGCAGCTCCACAGCTGAGACATGTGTTGCATTGGATGAGAACATGCATTCATTCTCTCACAATTTCTTTTTTCAGTATTGCTTATTAGGAATGTTTTTATTTCCAGAAAACTGATAAATTGCCTTCTAATCGTTACTTTTGCAACAACAGCTGTCATCCCAGCTGATAGCCATCATAGTAAATTTCACTACATCCTCCACAATATCACAAGCCTTTAATAGCTGGCAGGTATTGTTGGGATTCTCATTTCTAGAATGTGCCGTATCAGAATGAGATCTGCATGTCTTAATGCATGAATATCACTTGCCTATCTGTCTTTCCAATCCAGATCGTACTCTTGGAAATCTGTGTGAAGTGGTACAAGAAAGGATGATTAGAATGGCAACATTGAAACTAAGGGCTGGTCTACACTAACCCCCCAATTCGAACTAAAATACGCAACTTCAGCTACGTGAATAACGTAGCTGAAGTCGAAGTATCTTAGTTCGAATGAAAAGGTACTTACCGGGGGTCCACACGCGGTGCGCAGGCTCCCCCGTCGACTCCGCCTACTCCGTTCGCAGAGTAGGATTACCGGCGTCGACGGCGAGCACTTCCTGGTTCGATTTATCGCGTCTAGACAAGACGCGATAAATCGATCCAAGAAGATCGATTGCTCGCCGCCGAAGCAACAGGTAAGTATAGACTTACCCTAAGAGAGGATAGTGCTGCAGGCCCTCATCTCTCTCCATTTTATCCCTTCCCCACACTGTTATCTCACTGTTATGGATGGACATGTTTTTTGCAAGTCCATTCAACTTGCTCAGCTTTACCTGTGCTGCCTCTAATGTCTCAGACAGAACTGAGTGTCTCATGATCTTCATTCTGCCTAGGATCAGGAAAAAATGAAAGGAACTCCAGTTAGAGCCATGAGTGCCCCAAGGAAGCCCTAAAGCCACAGGCTGAGTGTCACTTCCATAGGAGGCAAATGGTTCTGAAAACACATGGCAAATGAAAAATATGGTCATTTCTGCATTTCAGTAAAATAAGCGACAAAATTTCAGCATTGCATTTGAGCACTTGATGACTTACATCCTATAGTTATTTTTCAGGGTTCCTCCGTAATGGAGAGAAGGAATACTCTGGATCAGGATGAAGTTCAGAAACTGGAGCCTGGGAGAAATACGGGAAACCATAATGATTCGGTAACATCCATATAAAAAAAGCTCATATGCATCATGCAAATGTTTGATCTCGCACCTCGGTTGTTCAAGAGAATTAATTGTTTCCATAACACGGGGATCTCATCAGCTCATCTTTAAGTCTTGTAACAATATTGTCATGAGGAGATAAAAAGATAAAGACATTTCATTCTGTGTAGTCAGAGACCGTGCTTAAACACAGGTGGCAGCACAGTTCAGAGCTACATGAAGGATTTAAGTTGTGCCCTACTAGCTGAACAAAGCCCAGTAGAAATCATTTTATTCCAGTAAGAAATCCCTGAACTCCCCCTTTCAAATACAGTCTTTTTAAAGTAGTCGTCTCACAATGAACATTATGTCTTCCTCACTGCCCCAAAAGAAAAGTCCAGGCAGAAAAAAAAAAAAATCTTTTCCAGCAGAAATTTGCCTCTGCAGGAGGAGTGACCTGGACTGGGAGGTGCTCTGTGACTGTGGGGCCTATTTCTGAACCTTCCTAAAGTCATGTCTCTGGGCAGAGTTCCTCTGGGCCATGTCCACTAGCTCCCTGGATGACTTCGAGAAGCAGTGGGTACAGTCCAGGGTTCTCTGCTCAGTGTCTGCCTCTGGCTCCCTGCTTTTAACCCTGTGACCCTCACTCCCTTGCCTGTTTTTTTTCATTTGTTTCTTCCCCAAATCTGCTTGAGGCCTAAGTCAAGTAGCTCCTCCCCTTAGGCTGGGGGGAGGGGCCTTTAGATGTAGGGACTGAGTCACAGAACTAATTCCTTATTCTGAGGGTAGCTATCCCTTATCATTGAATATTGAATTAGGCCTTTCAAACTACCTCTTCAAAAGGTCAGAACCTCTGGGCCAAGTTCACAGATGAATCTTAGTGCATATAATTTATCCCACCTTCTGTCCTCTAATCATGTATATTACACCAATTCAGTCTGTCTCTGCTCACCCTCTAGAGCTGCTTACAGAATGTCTGCACTGCAATCCAAGGTGCGATTGCAACTCAGGCAGACATAGCCGTGCTAGCTTTACTCACACTATCATTGCTAAAAGTATCAGTGTAGATGTGGCAGCATGGGCTAGTGATGGGAGTAGGTACTCAAGGACCCCAGCTGGCTTGTACAGCCCTTGCTGAACCCTGAGCTGCCACATCTACACTTTTGTTTTTAGCTATGCTAGCTAGATTAAAGCTAGCACGGGTATGTCTACCTGAGCTACAGTTACACCTCCGATTGCAGCGTAGGGATACCCCTAGCCTGAGGGCATCTAATGGAGTCTGTCTTCACAGACAGACAAGCTGTGCTTTTACTGTGGGATAACTAGCATGTTAGCTGTCCTTCTGTAAAACCTACTGGAGACAAGGCAAAAGGTAAACTAGGTCAAACCCCAGAGGAGGGCTGATCTCACCTCGCTATCACGCAGTAACCATTGCGAGTACCTTGTCTCCACTTGAGATTTTACAGCGAAATCACTATGCACACTTGTTATCTCGCTGTCAAAAACCCAAATACCATTCTGTCAGTGAAGACAAAGCCTTAGGGTATGCCTGCACTTCGAGCTGGGTGTGGAATTCCCAGCTCAAGGAGACATAACCTCGCTAGCTCTGATGGAGCTAGCAAGCTAAAAATAGAGTGTAGCTGTGGTGGCAGGAGGAGCTAGCTTCCCCTAGTATGTGCTGTGGTCTCGGACAGTTACATACTCAGGCGGGCTACCCTTCCTGCTGCTCAACCAACCCCTCATGCCACTGGGACTACATTCTATTTTTAGAATACTTAATCATAGCTAGCACAGGTATGCCTCCTTGAGATGGAAATTACACTCCCAGCTTGAAGTGTAGACTTGCACCCAATTACCAATGGACTACATGCTGCTCCCCTTCACACATCCTCTCTGAATTTCCCCCTCTGACTTGTGTCAGCACCATTGTCATATGGAGCAGTTTGGTTCTTGAGAATGATGCTGGATGACAGCCCTGAACCTGCTTTGGGAGCATAGGCACTGACTCCATGGGTGCTCCGGGGCTGGAACACCCACGCTAAAAAATAGTGGGTGCTCAGCACCCACCAGCCACCTGCCAGTCAGATGCTTGGCAGGCCCCCTCCTCCCCCTGCTCTGCCTCCTCCCCCCAGTGCCTGCCGCCAATCATCTGTTCAGTGGCAGGCAGGAGGTGCTGGTGGGAGGGGGTCAGAGCAGGGTGGGAAGAGGTGGAGTGAAGGCAGGGCACGCTCGGGGGGAGGAGGCGGAAAGGAGGCAGGAAGAGGCAGAACAAGAGTGGGGCCCTGGGGGAAGGGGCAGAGTGGGGGCAGGGCTGCTGAGTGGAGCAGGGGTGAACCACCCACCTGGAAAGAAGAAAGTTGGCGCCTGTCTTTGGGAGTCCTCCAGTGTCCTAATGTGAGGCAGATTTAGAACTTCCAAATTACTGTCGCTAATTATTTTTTCCCAAATCTAGTACAGAGACTCTTCTTCACTGAGTTCTGGACATATGCCAAGTTAGATGTCTTAAAACGGAACTATTTCTGGCTTATTTGAAGCTTTATTTTATTTTTATGGGATTATGAAGGGAGACACTCCTTTTGGATTGTGAAGAATAAATGTAATTCCCCACTCCCCGACAAACTTCTACCAACATCCCATTATTGCATAGATATAAAAGGAAAACATAAATTCTAATCTGTTTCCTTCTCCAAGAGGTAATAACCACAGGACAGTCTTTAGATTTACTGACTGTAATGCATGCTATAGTGTTATGCTGAAGTTCTGGCCTAATTCTGCTCCCACCAAAGTCAATGAGAGGTTTGCCACCAACTTCAATGAGAGTCAATCAAGCCATGCCTACCTGGCAGAAGAAAATTCAATTTTGTAGTTGAGATGATCCAATTTCACATCATTTTTGAAGGGGGAACTGAGGCAGGAAACTATTAGATCTTGTGTGTATCTGGTGAGGGAGGCGGGGACTCGAGTGTGGAGTGGGCTGATGTGCACTCCTAGCTCTTTGGTTTCTACTGTCTGTGAACCATCAATCAAAAATTTTTCAATTTCTCCTGCAAATGCAGTTAAAATATCACTGGCTGACTAGAATGTTGTATTATACAGTCTCTGGCTTCCATTGCCATGTGCGTTATTTGGGTTACATTATTAATCTGTGTCTTGAAATTTATTCCTCTTATCAGAAGAGGTCATAATGAAATCTTCTTTTGTGGTAGTTAACTCGCTGGAATGAAAATCTATCCAGAAACCACCTTAGAGGATGAATAAGGAACCAGAAATCTAGATTTAAATTGTCTCAGCACAGATCAGCTAGATACCTAAGTATCTGAGAGGTGAAACCTCACATGTTTGAGCTGTCTTGTCTTCGATAACTATTATGTTACTGTTTTGTATAATGTAAGGGAAACATATGGTAAAAGGGCAGTAATGCAGGAGTCTAACATGATTGATGGATTCTTTAATCTCTTAAACTTGACACATTTTTTTTCCTTTTTATACTTTTCAGAATACGGATTTGCAAGTCACCTACACCCAAGAAGCAGCTGCATTTTTTCATTTACGTCAAACACATCATTTTGATGAGTTTGAATACCCTTCAGATCAATACTGCAAGCAGGATCTCTTCCCCAAATGGCACTTGCCACTGAAGATAGCCTCTATAGCCTCATTGCTAATATTTATCTATACTTTTCTGAGAGATGTCGTCCACCCTTTTGTCACTACTAATGAAAACACTTTCTATAAAATTCCAATCCTGGTCATAAACAAAGTTTTACCAGTGGTTTCAATCACCCTTCTGGCACTGGTTTATTTACCAGGGATATTAGCTGCAGGTTTCCAGCTCCACTATGGGACCAAGTATAAACGATTTCCACAGTGGTTGAATGGGTGGATGTTATCAAGAAAGCAACTCGGCCTTCTCAGTTTTTTCTTTGCCTCAATGCATGCATGCTATAGCTTGTGCTACCCAATGAGGAGATCTTACAGATACAAGCTGCTGAACTGGGCGTACCAACAGGTATGATTGGGTCCAAATATCGAACTAAAACTTCTTTATTGACAAAGTCCTGATCTCACATCTACTCAACTCACGCAGAGAAGCCTGTGAGGAGAAAGATTTTAATTTGAATCTGAAGCAGCCGCCACAAAGCTCTTTGTTTAAAAACCTATGGGCTGACCCACAAAATATTTATTGCTTCATTTAACAGGCCGGGGTATGTTAAAGTGAGAGAGCAGAATCTAATTGCTAAAGCCTGGAACTAAGAGTCCCATCCTCCAGGTGTCAGTCATGGCTCTGCCAATGAATCTGCATACTCTTGAGCAAGTCACTTCCCCGTGTGGGCTTGAGATTAGCCCTCCATAAAACAGCTACAATCATATCTGCCTCACATGTAATTAGTTGTTTGTAAAGTACTTTGAGATCCTCATCTGACTGTCTTCCTATCTATACAGCTCCTGGTACTAATCCCAATTGCCATTGTCCTATAAATAACAAATAAGTGTGAAGTGGTGTTAGTCTTAAGCATGGATGTGTTTGACTCAAAGAGGGTAGGGTGCTTTCAGCTTCTTGAGAATTCTGCACATGCACAAGCTCTTTGCTCCAGAATTTACAAAAAGCTGGCCAGAGTGGCCTGCTGGGAATTTCCCTGGCATTAGAGTATTCCCAGGTAGTGTAGTGCTGCTAAGCCACTTGCAGCGCCGGGTATAGAGAATGTCCTGGCACCATGTCAGGGCAGAATGACTGTGACTGGAGAACACTGCATTGTGATGATCCCTACCTGATGCAGGCAGCCATAAATTAGAGCAACCTGGGGATCAAGGTCCTCTGGAGTCTAATCTTTTCCTCTGTACATACCATTGTTTTCAGGGCAGCTCAATGGGCCAAGTGTAATTCTTAGAGCTAAATAGCTATCCTGGCAGGATAACAAAGTAATTGAGAATGCCTGCTGATTGGCCCCTTAAAATAGTCCAGGTTAATATATTTCCTGTTAGGATCTTCCAAATATGGTATTTAGCCATAGGTGGAATTTTGTTTGTGAAAGAATAAAGATTCTCCTGCTGTGAAGTCAGGTTACGAAGGCTGCAGGACAAGTCTCTTCTGGGTCAAGGTGTTGCTCAAATCAGTAAACACTTCTCAATCTAGGTGATTTTCCTTCAGCATAGACTGATGCAACTTTTGTCATCAGAAGTAAATAACCTAACAGTTAAATGCAGAGACTCTGCTGCGTTCTCACTTGTAGGGCAAAAGCAAAAGAAAGGGAGTGAAAACAAAGCCCAGTATTTCTCTTGGCTTATGGTTAAATGACTCTAATGTAAATAACTACAGTTCTTGGGAACAGTAAGGTCCTGTGTCAGTCTGTCAGTTTAAATGTGATGTTCTTTTGGCAGGTCAAGCAAAAAAAGGAAAATGCCTGGATTGAACATGATGTCTGGAGAATGGAGATTTATGTGTCTCTAGGAATTCTGGGACTAGCTCTGCTGGCCATACTGGCAGTAACATCAATTCCATCTGTCAGCCATTCTTTGACCTGGAGAGAGTTCCACTGTATTCAGGTACACACAAACATTACCTGTGATCTGTGTGCTCTGGGAGGATTTTATATTATAAATTAAGATCAGCAGTAATAGCCTTTCTTTAAAATATCAGAACATCACAGTGTTCATGGAGACCAGTCCGAAAGTTTACTCAGTGTCCTTTGCCAATTGCTTTGCAACAAATATTCTACTTAATTTGTTACTTGGCAAAAAAAGATTGCCGTATTGGTAGGCTACAATGTTGTTGAAGATTAGAGATTGTTAATGACAAGGAGTATCCCCACATCTGTAGGACACTAGTTCAGATGTCACCAACTTGACATTCTTGGTTATAAAAAATCAGATGGCCGTTCCATGGCCTACTGCATGAGAAATGAGACTGGGCTCAGTGCAGTCCATCACAAAACACCCCCCCACAATTTGCACCTTTGTTGGAGGCTTGATCATAAAACCAAGTATGAGAAGGGTGTTAAGATGAGATTCTTTTGAGTCCAGGACAGGATCAAGGTATGTTGGCAGGGCAGCGGAGAGGCATTTGTACTGCCACGTCCTAAATCGAACTATTAAGGCCAGATCCTTAACTTGCAAGGACCAAGCCAACTTGCATTCATTATAGGAGACAAGGTAGGGGGAAAGGCCACATTTCTGCTCCACTAATCCAGTGGCTGGCCACTGACAGTGATGGTCACTTGGGGATCATTCCATTGGCCAAGTATCATTGCCATAAAAGGCACTTCAGTAATACCTTGGCCCATTCCTACTTGCCCAGACATGCCCTGATGTGCCTGAGCAGTACAAAGCAGATGGAAGGGAGGGAAAGGATCAGGTCCTTACCATAAACATAGGCTTTCACTCTCCTCTCCAGCAAAAAAAGGTGTGTTCAAAGCAAAGGAACCTAGTTGAAAAGCTAAGGGGTCAAATTCTGCTCATAGGTACACCCAACCAATCCTACATATGTACCAATCTCAGCATCCACATGTGCTTGCTTCAGCCACCTAAGCATCAGTTTGAGCGGCTGGGATTTTCCTCTAACTTACATTAGTATTAATTTTAAAAGATTTCCCTGAAGTCAGTGAGGTTATACCAGTGTAAAACTGGTTTAACAGAGTGGTAAATCAGGCCCTGAGCACCTAAACATGAAAGTTTGATTACCTATTAAACACTCTGTATTAGGTCATCAATGAGTATCTCCTGACAGTGCAGTGATGGGGGAGCATATATACTGTAACATGAGATGCAATCAGTTGTGGTGAAAATTCTCAGATGTATAGAGAGTAGCTGGAGAAGTGATGAGAGGCCTCTACCTCACAACTTTTGCTATTCATATTAAAGAACTGATATCCCTTTTTGACCCAACCACTAAGCCAAGATTCAGGATCTAGAGGGTTGTTTCAGTAGAGGAGAAATCGCTGATACGCCAGTGTTTCTCTAATACAAATCTGTTAATTTCCAAAGAATGTATATAAAGTCCTGTTTCCCTGAACACAGCAGGAATCAAATAGCAGGAAACAGTTTCGTTTCTCTCAGGGTACGTCTATACTTACCTCCGGGTTCGGCGGTAAGCAATCGATCTTCTGGGATCGATTTATCGTGTTTTGTCCAGACGCGATAAATCGATCCCGGAAGTGCTCGCCGTCGACACCGGTACTCCTGCTCCACGAGAGGAGTACGCAGAGTCGACAGGGGAGCCTGCCTGCCACGTGTGCACCCGCGGTAAGTACCTTGTAGTTCGAACTAAGATACTTTGACTTCAGCTACGTTATTCACGTAGCTGAAGTTGCGTATCTTAGTTCGAACCGGGGGGTTAGTGTGGACCAGCCCTCAGTTCCAGCCAGCAGTTAGCCCAAAAGCACTCTCAGGGACACATTCTCAGTGCTGGTTCTGGCTGTGCCCTGGGCCTTCTACTGCTTGTGTCTCAGCTTCTGTGGTGTTTTTCCTTCCCTCCTGCTTTTATCACAGACACACACATCTCCACTAAAACAATATCCAGTGAAACCCCTTCACCTATGTGGCTCTGTTTCTGACCTGTCTTGCATCTGCCTTTGTTTTGAGTGATGCTCCTAGTATTTCAGTTCTCTAGAGGAGCTCAATAGCTTCTTATGCTGTCCTAAATGAAAGGGCAGCAGTTCTGCCCACCTTCTTCTTCAACTAGGCGTCGCCCAGCCCATACCAGCAGCAAGACAAAGAAGCCCATCTAACCAGAAAAATAACGCTAATATGCTAGATTAGTTTTGTAAACAAATAATTTATCAATCTGATTATGTGAATGGATATCTAGAACATGAAAGTGCAGTGTATGATTTCCCAGTGATTACTGTGAAAAGTTAAATAAAAAAAACCAATTTTTGTTTTCACGGAAAATTCAAATCCAGTGGTACTACTAGTACTTTTTTCTCTTAGGGCCTGATCCTGAATTCCCTGAGCATCCTAAATCAAATCCAGTGATGTCAGGGGGAGTTATTTCTGTATAAGGAAGGCAGCACCGAGCTCTTCTACATTTATTAAATTGGGGTTTTTTTCATAGCACGGAACACCAGAAGTTCCTGATTGTAATAATTTGCTTTGCAAGAAATTTTAAAAAAATCTTACTTTGTTCTTATAGAAATAAGGGTGGAAAAGGCCTAATAAAGTATCAAGTTACATCCAAGTTAGCCTCCTGCTAATGCAGGATAAAAAATGGCATGTGGGGAAACTGAGCTGATATCAAGAATGGACCTATGTCTTCTGAGGAAAGTACGATTTGTATGTAGCACCATAGACTACCCATCTCTCGTGACATCTCATTTATCCTGCTGCTACATGAAAAAGTTGCAGAAATGTGCCCAATCTTTCTCCCATTAAAGTCGAGGAGAATTTTGCCACTACTTTGATGGGTGTAGGATTGAGCCCCTTAGTTGCTGAATTAATGGTCTTTGATCTGATCAAAACCCCAGTGACTTTTGTGGGTTATGCATCAAGCCCTTAGTGCTTACAACATCTGCCTAATAAAGTACATTTGTTACTGTTATTGGAAAAAAAATAAACTTGTGTTCTTTTCTCTTTCCAGAGCAAGATGGGGTATTTAGCTTTGCTGCTATGCACAATTCACGCATTGGTATTTGCCTGGAATAAATGGGTTGACGTAAACCAATTTGTGTGGTACACCCCCCCTACATTTATGATAGCCATTGTTCTTCCTATTATAGTCCTGCTTTGTAAAAGCGTCCTGCTTCTCCCATGCCTTAGGAAGAAGATCCAGAAGATCAGATGTGGTTGGGATGCTAATACAGAGATGAATAAAACACAGATGACTTCCAGACTGTAGATTGAATGAGTGTTTATCCTGCTGCCATGTATAGATTTAATGAGATCTATGAAATGGTCACATGTTGGGGGTTTTTTTTGCATGCATTGGTTAAATACTTCTTTTGTATTTTTCGTTTCCACTTTTGTTTGGGGGTGTGGCATCTGTGTTCTCCTCTGACCTGATCTGGGCTAAGGGAGTACCCTTTACTGAGACAGTGGATTGAATTGGGGTCCTCAGGCATTCCCTCATTTCTTTTTCTGAGTCTTATGCCATTTAAAATCCAATTCTTCATTCCCATAAGTAATACTATCATCAGCCATAGGGAAAGGCAATAATAAATCACTGCTTGCCATGTTGACTACAGAAGGTCAATAAGATAAGAACCAGATCTGACTCTTGTACTATAGTGCTTGCTATGTTTAAGGTAACACGTGTCACATTTTTTCCCCATTCCTTTTTTCCCCCTCTTTTTTTTTTTCCTATTTGCTTCTTTATTTATTTTTGAGGCTTGACATCTTCCATGCTTTCGGCGGGAGCAAGCAGACACTTTTGCTGTACACATGTGCTTAACTTAACTCACGTAAGTCCTCCCAGTGACTTCAGTGAGGCTACTCACATGAGTAAAGTTAAGATCATGCATAAGTGTTTGCAGTATTGACCTTTATTCTGTACCCAAGGGTGATTTTATTTTTCAGTTAAGCCCTTTTAGACACTTCTGACCAAATAGGGTGGGGTGGGGGAGAAAATGTCAGAGAATAAACAACACTTTGAAACTTAGCATTGACATAGTCCTTACTGAGCATTTTGTTTAGATTGGGTGAGCTAATTACTTTTAAAATATGAAATCAGTTCTGAATATACTTACTCTGCTTCTACTGAGATTTTAATCAAACCTAATGAATCCTCATTCTCTGTGATAGCAGCAGCTGATTGAATGATATTAGTTGAATAATTCACTTCACAAATGTCAGGATATTTTTCAAATAAATTATGCAGTGACTACTTTTTTCATTATTCACCCAGCGTTAGCTCCATCACTGCCACTCTCCTGTTTGGGATGACTGGGGAGCCCAGAACAGATGCTGATGATGCCAGGCTGCTGTTGGGATCAATGAAATGAGAGTTGTAATTGCTTCACTGACCACACACAACAGACACACAGCATGCACGCGGCAAAATGATCCCAAAAAACCCTCTACAAATCAGAAACAGGAGAAAATTAATGACTGGTAAAAAGGAATCGATCTAGTGTACATTATACATGGATCCAGTATACCTTAAAACTAATTAGTCTACTATACATTAATGGATCTAGCATACATAGCAAAACTAATGGACCAGTTAACGTTGCTGTAGAGACAGTATATTTTACATTTCCTGTCTTTTTGTAACTGTATTCTACTACTTTAATCTTTCATTAAGTATTAAGGTTAATTTATGTTTATTAATATGTTGCTTTAGTACAAGACCTAGGGGAGTGGTTACCTCTATACTTCATTGACTAAAGAGAAAGTGGATAACACTGTTAGTAGCCATGACTGGTCTGTGCTTGTAGTGTCTAAAACACAAATATATTTTAACATGTTCAGTGTTTCTAAACCCACTAGCTTCCTAGAATCACACTGCCAAGCGGTCATTATGTATAAAAGTCAGTAGTGTCACACAGTGATGGACGTTGTCTAGGGATTTTAAAGAAAGGAAGCCAGTGCGCAATATGAGTCTAAGAACATTTCAGACATATTTACTCTAGGAACAGGGTGCATGCAGTTATCAGTACATTAACACTTGAAGTGCCATCACTAAAACAAATAAAAATGAATGAGAGGATGTTATCATGGACATAGATTAGGAGCTACCAAAGGCTCCTGGTATTTGTTTAATCAGAGCATTATCTGCACTCCATAGTAAGGTACTGTAAAATAGTTTACTAACAATGCTACAGAACTACACGAACCAGTTTACCAGATTAGTTAACAGGTGGCAGAGAACTTTAAGAGTTCACCTCCTTCCTTTACCCAACAAACCAACTAGTATTTTAATATAAAAAATGTACTGGCTGCTAATTTCCTCTCCCATTGTGGTGATGGGGTGGGGTGTGGAATCTAATTGCTTTTATATATTGTTCAAGATGTAACTATAGAACCTGACCAAATTGAACGCCTAGGGCCAAGTTCTGTCTGTAGCACAGGTATAAATAGCAGTGTAGACAGTGAGTCACAGCTAAGTGGAGTGCCCTACATGCCTGACCCCCAGGCTATATACCCCTACACAGCTCTCTACTCACCCAAGCAGTGCCTCTCAGGGCTACACTACAATTTGTAGGAGTGGAGTGTCCTACTCCCTCCCTGCTGGTGGAGCCTTTCCCCACTGCAGTGAAAGACAGAGGCAGCAGGAAAGGGAGTTACCAGAGCCTTTCACTGTGGTGTGTAGCTACACCTGTAGTGCCTGCCGTAAGTGTAGTCATAGACTTGGTAACACAGTGCAAGCCCCCCAGTGCACCATCTAACAGAAGGTAGCATTTGATCTTGAATGATTATCTATTAAACATCTTGTGTTCTTTGCAGGGGCAGCCCTGGTTTCCTTCTTATTTAAAAGATTTTGGTTTGGAGCACTTTCCAGTTGTGTTGCATTCTGGATTAATTATTTTACAGCTGACAGTGGAATCAAAACCTTTGACAGAGTTGAAATAAACAGCTCTAGGAGTAACCAGGCATTGCAACACACAGATCTAAGCAGAACCTGATCCTTATTGTTAAAAGCTATGGAGAGGAGATAGATTAAATGCATGCTTTAAAAAAGTCTTTTAAAGCAACCAGTGTGCTGCCTGTAAAAATGAAGAGCAACCTAGTAATACAATTGTATACATGTAGTGAACAGAATGCTCTGGGGATTAGTAATGGACTTGGAAGCTTTTCACTTGTGTTACCTTAACCACACTTGAACTGGTAATGGTAAGCTCTATCAGTGCAAATTGGGGGTTTTCTTGTCCACACTTGGGTCTTGAACTAGTACAACTACATTAGTGGCTGACTACAAAGTGAATTATCAATATAGGCAAAGGGTTGCATTTTCAGAATATGTGACTTAGGAGCCTAACTCCCATTTTTCAAAAGTGACTTAGGGCTAAATGCACACTGGGATCTTGGTGTTGCAATACTCAGCGTTGCCACACTTTACTTTTAGGTACATAGAAAATCATTGGGATTCACAAAGCCTAAGTTGAGTGCTCAGCCTTTCTAGGCAATGAATGGAGGAAGATAAGTGCCTAAGAATGTGATTCACAAAAGCCAGCATGCTAGGTGTCGCACCTGCCTAAACTAGCCAATGGGAGGGATGTGTTGTAAGCCCCACCCTTCTCCGGGAGTTCAGTGCCTATCTCTGCATGGACTTCTCAGCTATGAACCCACTTCTGGATTGAAGCACCTACGGTATTTCTTGCAAGCAGCAGCTTCCCCCCCCCCCCTTTTTAGGCCAGTGGTGAGAGTGCCCATCTGAGATGTGGGAGACCCTGTAGTCAGATCCTCCCGTTGTCTGAGGGAGAGAGAGGATTTGAATGGGGATCTGCTACCTCTCCGGTGAGTGCCCTAATCACTGAGTTGTGGGATATTCTGAGGTAGAACTACCTTAGTCTTGTCTGTGGAAGCTGTTCCACTGTTGAGAACTAATTAAAGAGTAATTGGCACAGGGGGAACTGGATCCTGGTTCTTCCACATCCCGGGTGAGTGCTGTAACTAGCAGGACTACAAAGTCATTCTTGTGCAGGTTTGCGCTCTTACTCTCTTTGGCCCAATGACTCTTTAGCCACAGTGGAACGGCTTCAACAGGAGAAACAGGAAGCTGCACCACACAATATCCCACAGCCCAGTGGTTAGGGCACTCACTGGAGAGGTAACAGATCTCTGTTCCAATCCCTTCTCTCTCTTAGGCTATAGTGGACTTGAGGTTGGGGAGGGTTTCCCATTGCCTAGGTGAGGACCATAACCTCTGGGCCAAAAGATATGAGGGAGATCCTCCCCACCCAGCTGTTTTGTGTGGAATTAGGCATGCTCTGAGTTCACCTACAAAATTGGGCCCTGCAGGCAGGTTAGATGGAGGAACACCTATCTCCCTCTGGTTTGTGAATTGCACTGGGGCTTTGGCATCCTGAAGCTGAGAGTGTGGCTGCAGTGCACATGCTCAGAGACAGACACATAGGCACCTAAGGAAGTTTACTGCTGAGTAAGTTTAGACCCCTATAGGGCACTGCAGAAGCTGAGCCCGGTTTTGTGAATATCAGTGGTGCCTTACTCTGGGATTTAGGTGCCTAAAGTGGCAATTAAATGCCTAACTCCCTCTGTGAATCTAGCCCATAGGGACTTAATCTCATAGACTTTCAAGGAGAGCTAGGTTCTTAAGGGACAGATATTTAAAGATATTTTGGTGCCTAAAAATGCAGATAGCTAGATACCTAGGCACCTAACTCCTATTTATTTCTTCATTATGCATGAAGAATACAGCATATCCTCCCCAAAATTACAACACTTAGGGCACAGGATGAATCTTCTGAGTCTTTACAAGTAAATGCATTAATGGAACAATCAGACCCTTCAAACTTGATTTCAATGGGAATTAGGTGCCTAAGCCCTTTGAAAAATCCCATTAGACACCTATCTGCTTGTTAGATGCCTACATACCTTTAAAATCTGGCCTTAAGTGTCTTAAGTCATTTTAGAAAATGGGACCTATGTTCGTATGTCATTTTAGGTGCTTTTGAAATTTTTCCCAAGTCTTAAAAGTCATTCCTGAAGGGTCTTTGGTGATCCATAGTAAATTATCTTAGTGCAGTTTCTGATGCACAGGTTCACATTACAAAGAGCACCGAAACAATTGGGACCACTTTTAGTAGACAGACCAAGAACTAAATGGACCTGAAAATTAAACTATCCATATTCTCCATGCCATCAACAGTGATCCCTCTATTTCAAGTGTAATGCATATTAGTTGAGCAATGCAATGGGAATGCAGTGCTGCCCATACTATACCTATTCTGCAGATAAACAGATTAAAGGAGGACTTGGTCCACAGGACATCAGACCTGGACATATCACAAGCACTACAGTCACTTCAGAAAGTGTTGAAGTAAATCCTTGCACATGAGCATTTTTAATTATCTAGCTGTAATTTGTACAGCATTTCCGAGTTTATATTTATCCTTTTTAAAACAGTGGGGGGAATTATCCTACATAAACTACAATTGGTATATCCTATTTTTAATCTATTTATAGGTTGTAGCTTTGTAGAGGGTGAGACAGAATATAAAAATGATTACAAGAGCTCTGAATCAGATTTTTCCAGCATGCATCCAGGTGCATTGTCAGTAAGCTACAATTAAGACCCACCTTAAGTACATGAAGAACATGAAATTGTAGTGACAGTTTGTGTCTGTAATATATTATCATCACAAGGTGCATCTGATATTCATATAGAGCAGGCCTGCACAACTCGTAAAGTGGCGAGGGCCATATTACTCCAAAGAAAACAGCTGAGGGCCGAAACCCCCTGGCCCCGTGGAAACACGTGCCCCACCCCACAGCGCCGCCCACCCCACAGAAACAACCCCTCCTTCCCCAGAGCTCGGGTGTGGAAGCCTGTAGAGGGGGAAAGAAACAGTGTGCATAGGGTGACCAGATCACAGCAGCAAAATAGGACCTGCCCCGTCCCCACGCGGCCCCACCATCACACTGCTGGCTTCTTACCTGCTGCCGCTGCCCCCGCCCCCCGCTTGCTCACCCTCACTCCCCAGCCTGCCACTGGCCTCTTCACCAGCCCGCCCACCCGCCGGCCAGCCAGCCGGCCAGTGGCTTGCCCCACCCCGCCGCTTGCCTACTCACTCCCCCTCCCCCACCCCTACGGGCCGCATGCGGCCCCTGGGCCGCATGTTGTGCAGGCCTGATATAGAGCAAGATTCTCAGCTGATGCAAATCAGAATAGCTCCACTGACTTCAGTGTTTGAAACTGGTTGAAATCCAAGCTTAGGGTACAAGTATAAATCAGTTTGATGGTCTCAGCCTATTGTAAAGGCAGATGCTTCTCTTCCTCACATCCCCTCCACATATACTGGACATTTGAGCATATCTGAGAGTTTCCTCTCCTTAACTGGCCAAAGGTAATAGTAGAAATGTACACTGGTAGCTGAAGTTTGCATAGCACCCATGAAAGCCATTCCTAGCTGTGGTCAGTTGCAATCCTTACATTAATGAGCAACAAATTTTAAAAAATTATAAACAGATTATTTTCTGGTTATTGTTTTTTGTGCAAGATCCAGATTTTCTGCATAACAGGAGTCTTTAATTCAAAGGAAGGGAAGGATGGTCCAGTGGTTAGGATTGGACTGGGACTCAGGATACCTTGGTTTATGTCCCTCCTTTTCCACAGTCTTCCTGGGAGACTTTGACTACATAACTTAATCTCTCTTGATGTGATTCACAAAGGTTCTTAGGAGCCTAACTCCCATTCAGCTGTGTGACTCAGTTTCCCATTTGTAATATGAGACTAATAGCACGGCCCTACCTCACAGCAGTGTAGTGAGGCTGAATACATTAGCGTTTGAGCGGTACTTGCAACAGTGATGGGAGTCATATGAATACCTTGGATAGACATAGCTGACAACAATACAGTATCTGATTCACTCACATTGGTGTTTTTTCTTCTGTTAGTACTATATATAATTCAATCCATGCAATTATAACTAAAATCTGAATGCCACTTAGGCTCCCTGGCATGTATTTCATTCAGTTTATATCCTTATGACTAGGGCCCTACCAAATTCACAGTCCGTTTTGCTCAATTTCACGGTCATAGGATTTTTAAAATGGTAAATTTCATTATTTCAGCTATTTAAATCTGTAATTTCAGAGTGTTGTAATTTTAGGGGTCCTGACTTATAAAGGAGTTGTGGGGGGCTTGCAGTACAGCTACCCTTACTTCTGCACTGCTGCTGGTGATGGCACTGCTTTCAGAGCAGCTAGCGAGCAGAGGCTGCTGGCCAGGAGCCCAACTCTGAAGGCAGAGCCTTCGCCAGTAGCAGCGCAGAAGTAAGGACGGCATGGTATGGTATTGCCACCCTTACTTCTGCACTGCTGCCTGCAGAGCTGGGCCCTCAGTCAGTAGCCACCACTCTCCGGCCACCCAGCTCTGAAGGCAACAGCTCAGAAGTAAGGGTGGCATGGTATGGTATTGCCACCCTTACTTCTGTGCTGCTGCTGGTCGGGCGCTGCCTTCAAATCTGGGTGCCTGGCTAACAGACACCACTCTCCATCCCCCCAGATCTGAAGGCAGCTCAGAAGTAAGGATGGCAATACTGTGACCCCCCTAAAATAACCTTGTGTCCCCCCTGCAACTCCCTTTTGGGTCAGGACTCCCAATTTGAGAAAATCTGGCCTCCCCTGTGAAATCTGTATAGTATAGGATAAAAGCACACAAAAGACCAGATTTCACAGGGGGAGACCAGATTTCATGGCCCATGACACATTTTTCATGGCCGTGAATTTGGTAGGGCCCTACTTATGACATCTAAATACCTGATTTGTAGATATCAAGTGGACATGCAATTAGCTGTGTCTACAAAATTTCATGGAAAACACCAGAGGGCAGGTTGATGCCCCTTTAAAAATCAGACTTAAAATTAATTCATTAATTTCCCTGTAGCCAAGTTTATTTACGTCCACTATATAAGAATTTTACACACATTTCTTCAACACTTTTGTTTTCTTCACTTATGACTTGATCCCGTTTCCAATGAAATCAATGATAGCTTTTCCATTGATTTCAAAGAAGTAAGACCAAATCTTTACTTCTACAGCTGTCCCTGAATAGCAAACACTTCAATAGTCTTCTGTTTGGAGTTCATTAGGGCTTTTTAAATCCAAAGCTGGAGTTACTACTTTACCGCATTTCACTGGCAGAGTGATATGATTTTGTTTTATTGCTTTGTTTATTATCCAGCATCCTTAGTTGTCTACAAATCACCAGTCAAGGAATCCATAGAAAAAACTATTAAAACACATAAAAATGACTGACCTCAACATAACTGTGGGAATGACTGGCTTGGAAAATATTCTTAAAATGGTTTGTGCAGCTGATGACCTTAACTCTTATTTTCTCTTCTATTCTGTCACATCCTTAGTTTTTCCACCACACTCCCTATCTTTGTTGTACCCACTCCTCTTTTATCCTTTTCTCTTATAGGCTTACCAACCCTATTTTTCTCTGCTCTCCCCTGTCCCCATTACTCACTTAGGAGCATTCATTCTCTTTTTTCATCTCTTCCCTCTCTTCTTTCTGCCCATACCCTATTTATTTATTTAGTTTCATTTACTTTACCCAAGTCTTACTTCCACAGTTCTGATTCTTTCCTCAAATCCTCTGTTTCCCATCCCCCAGGTTTTACATTTACATATTGTATTTACCACTGAAGATTAAGCTCCCAATCTGCCAAGTCAGCCTTCCTCCAAGCAGTTGGTCTGTATAGTTAGTGAGAGGAGGTCTTGTGTCCAGTGATGCTGAGTCAGGAGAGCCAGGGATTAGTGGCTTTGACACAGAAGCAGTAGCAACTACAGTAAGAAAATTATGTATGGATCTACAACTGACTAGGCCAAGATCACTAAGTTCTCTTGGTGAAATCCTGGCTTTATTGAAGTCAATGGCAAAACTCCCATTGATTTTAATTGGGCTAGGATTTCACCCTCTGTGTCTCCATTTAACTCATCTGTAAAATGTTGGTTATTATTATACTTGAATGGGTCCTGTGGGGCTGAATTAATAAATATTTGTAAAATACTTTGAGACCCTCAGATTAAAGTCGCTCTATAGCAGTGGTTCCCAAACTGGGGTTCGTGAACCCCTGGGGGTTCTCAAAATGTTACAGGGGGTTCTCGGAAAAAATTTTCCTAATGGCAGACACAGCTGTCCCTAGGGACCCCGGGCAGCACGGAGCCAGCAGCCCAGAGCCCCTGGAGTTCCAAGAGCTAAGCATATCAAAGTAAGCATATCTATCACACTGAGGAGATTTAAACTTCAAGACTCCTTATAAGAAATGAAAAGGGAGGTGGACATTTTTTGCTGTTTTTAAAATTAAATAGGCAGCTAGTATTGTTTTTAAAATTAATATGAAGAAAAGTTTAAGCTTTGTTGTAACGTGCGTTGTTTGCCTGGACTGCTCAAGATCTGAATGCTTGTATAGGAGGAACTCTTTGAATTAGTTTCTTAAATACCTTCATGCTGTTTCACATCTGATACTCCTTGATGAAACATAGGAGCCTGGTCTTATAACAGGTTTATTCAAAGTGATACAAGCTACAAAAGTGAGATCTTGGAAGAGTGTTGCCATTTTCATAATGTAATAAAAATACTGTAATGATACATAATAATTAATAATAAATAGTGCGTAATAAGCATGTCATAAAAACAAATTTTATATTTCCAAGATCACTGCTTTTATAGTTTTACTCAGGTAAAGGAGAAAATCCTTGGAAATATTCATTTTTAGGAGGGGGTTCGCGAGACTTGACATTTTAGTGAAAGGGGTTCACAGGTTGTTAAAGTTTGGGAACCACTGCTCTATAGGGTCAGTACACAGTTGTGTCAATTTTTCAAAAATGAAATATTGTAGCTGCTTCCAGTGAACCTGATACAACAGAAGAGGTTTTGCCAGGAATGTTTCTGTGTATACTATCCTTCAAGCAAGGAGACACCGCCGTCCCCTGCGATCTAAAACTCAAAGTTATAAATCCTTTCTTGGATACGCACATGCAAACCCAGTGAGCTCACTGGGATTAAATCATTACTGAGAGGCAAATTTGTCCTTCAATTTCCTTTTTTGGTCTCAACAGGAAAAAAGTGAAAAGGAAAAATTGGTGCTTGAAGACTGTTTTGTTACACTGGAAGGACCACAACCCACAGTCCTTAATCATGCATGAGTTGTCATATTGGCTTCATCACTGGGATTAGTCATGTGAACAAGAATTTCTCATATGAATAAGTACTGCAGAGACTGGCCCTAATATTTGGAATGTTGGAAAACAATGACAAAAACTCCGCAGATGCTGGAACTGGAGGAAGGGACAAATGGGAAACATTGCTGTGTAAATGCAGGAAACTTATTTTGGATCTAAAATTTTGATTAAATTTGAGGAATGGTGAAATCTTTTTAGTCCACAGACAGATCTTATCAGCAGAAGTGGTCTGAGACTCAGGGAATTCTTCTCTCACACCAACAATTTCCTCAAATCCTTTTATGGATAAAGAATAGGTTATTTCTGAAGCTTGGGAGAAATGAGTGATTGTTTTCCGGGGTAGATGGATTTATATACTCCTTAATATTGTTCATGCTTCACAAGCCTCTAAACATAAGCCGATTTCTCTTAAAATAGGTCGTTCTTATATTGGAGCAGATGTGATTCTTTTGTTCCCTGATAAATTGTACAGAACATTGTTTTAAATGGGAAAAAATTTATTCTCTGATAATTGTTATACTAAATCATTTTAAGGTTTTCCTCCCTGTGAAATGAAGGACAAAAAAACCCAAATAAGGTATAGAAAGAGCATTAGATTCAGAAAAGCAATTAGTAAGAACCTCAGTTTTACTCTCACTCCAGTGTTGCTTTTTTCACTTTCTTTGGGCCTCATCCTGCAGTCCTTGCCCAGGCAAAATTCCCAGTAAAATCAATGGGATTTTTACCTAGATATGGGGGGACAGCAGGATCAAGTTCTTCCCTGGCAATTACTCTCTTTTACAGTAAGCATGGTATTTCTGCTTTTTCTTAATGTATTTGTCTCTCCTTGGAAATATACTTTTCTGATATTTTGGATGGACAATGTTCTTCTGTGTGATATAAAATACTTCTGCTTGGGCTTTGTTTCACTAATTCCTCACTCCCAGCTGCTCCATACAAGTGGGTCTTTATATCCATGTAGAGCCCTATTGAAGTCAACAGGGCTGCACATGAGCCCAAGGGTTGAGCTATGCAGAACAACTTGCAGGATTATGGCCTAGCTACTGTTAAGGCCTCAGTTTTCCAGTTTTTTGCAATTTTGCAGGAGCTTAACTTGCTGCACATGAGTAGCCCCACTGAGCTCAGTACGTGTGTGTGTACAGTTAAGCACCTGTGTAAGTATTTGCAGTATTGGGGTCAAAATTGGTATCCCATTTGGGATGGTTTGTTCCCTACATGTATATGTTTTCCTCTCATGGTTACCACTGTGCTGTCAAACTGAGGGTATAGATGAATTGGTTTTCTTATTCTGGGGATGTTTAACTTAATTGATGTGTTAGTGTTATACTTAGATTAAATAAAAATATTAAAAATATACTAGCTGAGGGTATAATGTGACAGTTATGGATATTCTACTTTTTGTCATATTTCTACATTCCATGTCTATACTGTTACTGACTACTTGATGTCTTCTTCTTGTTCCCTTTCCACCTGTTCTTGTCAGTTGAATAGTTATTATTCTCAGCTCATAGTAGTTGCAAGACAGCCAAATTCCCTCTGTTGCTTCCCAAAGACACAAGTAGAATGAAGAAATCAGCAGAAGGATCCGCTTAATATATACACAGCTTGTGATCTACAGCTTTTTGAAGGAAACTTGAACAAATTCAGGCCCAGTGTTGGCAGCAAGAGAACTAGATATTTGCCCAGTTGGCTGGCCCTGGTATGGGCTGCAAGAGTGGTGTGGAGCCCTGATATGCTCCCTCTACCTGCTCTAGTGTTTAAGCATTTAGTAAAGTCTTCTTTCCCAGTGGGGCAAGGATGCCCATAGTGCACCTGGAACTCTGCATCTCTGTTTTTTGTGAAAAACTTGACTAAAGGAACATTTTGTTCTTCATATAATCAGCTAAATTTTCAAAGCAAGCCATGCAAATTTTCACCTGCAATTCTGGATGCACCATCATTGTGGAAAGACTATAATTTTAGCATCTAAATTTTTGCTGGGTAGTTGCACCTAGAATATCAGGGTTGGAAGGGACCTTAGGAGGTCATCTAGTCCAACCCCCTGCTCAAAGCAGGACCAATCCCCAATTTTTGCCCCAGATCCCCAAATGGCCCCCTCAAGGATTGAACTCACAACCCTGGGTTTAGCAGGCCAATGCTCAAACCACTGAGCTATCCCTCCCCCCATACCACTTGTGCCTTCAAATCATGTAGTTGGACACTGAAATTCTATTATTTGTGTCAAGAAACCATTCTGCATGCAAAAATTGTGGACGGAAATGGAGGTCAGGTGAAGGCCTGTGTGCCTACCCAACACTCAGCGGGCGAGTGAAGGGATTGAAACCCTTTACTGGTTAAAGTTGAAACAGAAAAAGGAGCTGTCACTCTCCAGCAGAAGAGGAGGAGAAGCTGTAGGGAGCACTGTTTACTCAAGCCAGGGAGAGATCTCTCTCCACTCTTAGCAGAGGAGGAAGAACTGTGTTCTCTCTTTTTTTAACCCCAGGTGAGATAAGAGGAGAGATTTATGTCTTATCTCAAAAATCTGCAGGAGCTGCCAGGCCTGAAAGAAAGGGTTCTCATCTCTGGATAACTAAAAGTGACGTGGAAAGGGTTTGTTTAAAAAAAAAAGAGGCGGGGGGGGGGGTGCCCTGTTTGCTTTTTTATAATGTACAAATAGAGTTTGAAGGCTTCATTTGTTTATTTTAAGATAATTTTTTTTTCTGCTTCTTTTTTATAGTAGAAATGTGGGTCTCATCTGGCCTGGAAGACTCTATGATGACTGAAGAACTAATGACACGATGACATCACAAAAGAGTGAAATTGAAGCAATTGAGAGGTAAAAGGATTTTTTTAGTCAGACTATTTAACACTCTAGCCTGGATCCACAAAGGGACTTAGGCACTGTGCTGCTGACCATCACACCACCTAACTTTTAGGGACCTAGAAAATCATAGGAACAACACTGCAATCTATAAAGCCCAAGTTAGGCACCTCAGCTCCCCGTACAATATGAATGGGGAGAGGTAGGTGCCCTACAGGGTTAGGCAGCAGCCAAGTGGGCATTTTGTGGATCGCAATGGTGCCTGGGAATTAGGTGGCCAAATCTAGGGTTTAGGCATCTACATACCTTTGTGAAGCCAGGCATCTCCGCTTTTTATTTTGGTTAACACATACTTAACTTCAATGACTATTGAACATTTTAGATAAATGATGTCTTTATTAAAAATCCTTCAGTGAAGTTATGAGAACACATACTGCCCTAGTGGATAGTGGGAAGCAGTAGACATGATATATCTTTATTTTAGTGACGATATTGACACAGAACCACATGACATTCTCATTAGCAAACTTGGGAAATGTGGTCTAAATGAAATTACTATATGGTGGGTGCATAACTGGTTGAAAGACCATACTCAGGATGTAGTTATCAATGGTTTCCTGTCAAATTGGGATGATGGATCTAGTAAGGTCCCAAAGGGGTCTGTTCTGGGTCTGGCATTTTTCAATATTTTCATTAATGACTTGGATAACGGAGTGGAGAGCAGGCTTATAAAATTTGTCAATGATACCAGGCTAGGTGGAGTTGCAAGCACTGTGGAGGACAGGATTAGAATTCAAAACAACTTTAGAAAGTTGGAGAATTGGTCTGAAATTAACAAGATGAAATTCAATAAAGATAAGAACAAAGTACTACACTTGGGAAAGAAAATTAAATGAACAGATACAAAATAGGGAATAACTGGCTATACAGTAGTACTGCTGAAAAGGATCTGGAGATTATAGTAGATCACAAATAGAATATGTCTACAAAGTGATGTAGTTGCAAAACAGGCTAATATTATTCTGAGGTGTATTAACAGGAGTGTCATGTGTAAGACATGGGTGGTAATTGTTCTGCTGTACTGGGCACTGGTGAGGGCTCAGCTGGAGTATTGTGTCCAGTGAGTCCAGAGGAGAGCAACAAAAATGACAAAAGGTTTAGAAAACCTGACCTTTGAGGAAAGGTTAAAAAAACAGAGCATGTTTAGACTTGAGAAACAAAGACTGAGGGGGGAATCTGATAACAGTCTTTATGTTAAGGGCTGTTATAAGGAGGATGGTGATCAATTGTCCACTGAAGGTACCGACAAGAATTAAGGGTTTAATCTGCAGCAGGGGAGATTTAGGTTAGACATTAGGAAAAACTTTCTAACTATAAGGACAGTTAAGCTCTGGAATAGGCTTTGAAGGGAAGTTGTGAAATCCATATTAGAGGTTTTTAGGACCGGTTAGACAAACACCTTTCAGGGATGGTGTAGTATACTTGGTCCTGCCCCGGCGAAGGGGACTGGACTAGATGACCTATCAATGTCCTTTCCAGAGCTACATTTCTATGCTTCTATAATACACATGCTTTAAGGCAACCAGAAGGTCCTACAGGAAAAAAAAAGGAAGAGCAGATCTCATAGTCCCATTTCTAAGGTAAAAAGCAAGCAGAAAAATTAAGGGGGATTTTTTGTTTGTTTGTTTTTTTGTTTTTCAGCCTATCAGGCCTTTTTTATCCACTATGAAAAAGCAATAATGGGCACAAGTGCACTTTAAAAATAATTCTGTAACAGGCAGTCCTACTTTCCTTCACCAGGCAACCCCAAAGATGGGGGGGATCAGTTCGGCTGGAAGTGCCTGGTTTGGAGAGGCTGTACCTTTCTGCTGACCAGAACTCAAAACTGGCTACCTTGAAAGCAGCACACTAAAAACTATTGTGTTTGATTTGTTACCCTGCTACTTTTTTGTGTTTGTTTTCACTACCCTGCCCAGGAGCTTTGCTTTCCCCCGGCCAGAAGAAAAATACAAAATTTCTCTTTCTCTTTGCCAGCTGGAAGTTTCTTTGTTATAGTCCCTCTTTCCAAGGAAGAAATAAAAGTTTGTCTGGACCCTGCTGGGGAAAAAAAACAACCCACATTCCTGAAAGAAAAACAGGTTCCCGTTTTCTTTACACTGACTGTTTAGTATTTTTTCCTTTAAAATACCACCGTCATTTTAAAACTCTTGTTTAAGGGCTTTTCTATATTTAAAATGCTACAGCAGGACAGCTGAAGCACTTCAATGTAAACCAGCGGTGGGCAAACTTCGGCCCGGGGGCCACATCCAGCTCTCCAGACATTTTAATCTGGCCCTCAAACTCCACCAGGGAGCAGGGTCAGAGGCTTGCCCTGCTCTGCGCGTCTCCCACAAACAGTGACATGTCCCCCCTCCGGCTCCTATGCGTAGGGGCAGCCACGGGATTCTGCACGCTGCCCCCGCCCCAAGTGCTGCCCCCGAAGCTCCCATTGGCCTGGAACTGCAACCAATGGGAGCTGCAGGGGCAGCGCCTGCGGACAGGGCAGCTCACAGAGCCGCCTGGCCGCGCCTCCATGTAGGAGCTGGAGTGGGAACATGCTGCCGCTTCTGGGAGCCACTTGCAGTAGGCGCTGCCCAGAGCCTGACCCCCTGACCCCCTCCTACACCCCAACCCCCTGCCGCAACCCTGATCCCCCTCCCATCCTCCAAACCCCTCGATCCCAGCCCGGAACACCCTCCTGCATCCCCACCCCACAGCCTTCACCCCCAACCAGAGCCCTCACCCCCCCCGCACCCCAACCCCCTGCCCCAGCCCAGAGCTCCCTCCCACATCCTGAACTCTTCATTTCTGGCCCCACCCCAGAGCCCACACCCCCAGCCAGAGCCCTCACCCCCTCCCACACCCCAACCCCCAATTTCGTGAGCATTCGTGGCCCAACATACAATTTCCATACCCAGATGTTGCCCACCCCTGATGTAGACACTACTACGCCAATGGGAGGGATTCTCCCATTGGCATAGGTAATCTACCTCCCCAAAAAGCAGCAGCTAGGTCGACGGAAAAAATCTTCTGTTAACCTGGCACTGTCTACACAGGAATTTAGATCAGTTTATCCATGCCACTGAGGGGTGTGGATTTTTCACACACCTAACCGATGTAGTTAAACCAACCTAATTTTCTTGTCTAGACCAGGCCTAAATGTTTTACTTGCTAATGTTACATCTACACACTTTAAGGTTTATGTAATTGGACAGCTCTTGGTTTAGAGAGTTTCACAGAATAGTCACGCTCCAATTTTGCAATGAGCTTTGTGTGTGGACACACTGTTGCTCCCATGCAGAGTTCACTGCAGGATCAGGACCTCCCTCTGCTTATGGGAGGGAACTGAACCCCATTCTCTTGAGTTACAAGATAGCACCCTAATCTGTGGGCCATCTTTCACCCCTTTCATCTGTTTGAGGGGGTCTTTCAGATAACAATGGGGGAGAGATTTAAAAAAATAATAATATATCCGTTAGGAAATTGACACTGTAAATCCATAACAATCAGCAGGGAGACCCTTGGTCAGGTGTAGTACTTGAAACTATCTTTAACTCATTTTTTTAAGATGACTAGATATCAGGTTGATGGTGCCTTGTTAATGGGTTAGCAAATGGCTGTGACTCATCTACAAGACCGTTTGAAAAGTTGTCATAATAGAGCTAAATTTCAGAAAATATATTCTATTACACAAATGATTGGAACATAGCCAGTTAATATTGTACAAGGAGAGTAAAGGGAATACATTAAAAACAAGTTAAAGCAAAGGGTACTTGTACAGGTCAGCAGTTCAAGTACCCAAGAGATAAAAGTTCAATGGTTCAAGGGTACTGAGGCCCACTCTTGTTTTCCTTGTTAATGAATGATCCTGTGAAGGTCACTTAAAACTTGTTTAATTGCCAACAACCAGAAAATGAAATCAGGGGTACCTATCAATATGAAAGAGCAAAGCAACTAAATTCACAACTGTGTTAGTAAGCTTGCCTTCTATTTATGCATTTGATATGTGCAATTAATTCTAGTAACATGTAAGATAATTAGATGAGAAAAAACAATGTAGCCGAGAGTACAGCAAATGACTTCAGTGGGAGTTTGCATGCATAAGGGCATACAGGATCAGGGCCTGAACTGGAACATCATGCAGTGCACAGACCAGAATGTGCGGGACTTAGAGAAGGCAAATTTAACCGGTGAACAATCATAAGGCAAAAAGCTGTGAAACAAGAGACAGCTGCAAATCAAATTCAGAGAGCAATACCTGAGCTGGCTGCTTACAAAAAAAAAAAAGAATTGCTCTCCTTGCTACAGTATTTATCTAATACAATATCCCCTAAAAGTTTGAATATACTATGATAAGTATCACATTT
The DNA here is from genome assembly GCA_033296515.1 of Macrochelys suwanniensis. Lineage (NCBI taxonomy): Eukaryota > Metazoa > Chordata > Testudines > Chelydridae > Macrochelys > Macrochelys suwanniensis. The sequence goes on from CM065776.1 coordinate 43,027,739, forward strand.
TTTACCTTGATAGTACACATATGAGGAGTATAAAAATGCACAATACAGAAAAAATATCCAAAGTATTCAGGTGTAGGATCTTCCTGTGAATGTTGATATATTCTCAGTCTAAACTTTCACTTCATATAAGTTAAGTTTCTAGCCTGTGTGACTGTGATTAGCCTTCACGTTGTAAGCATATGCAGAGTTGTCATTTTGACAGGTGTGAATATCTCCCGTGACAAATTATGCCCATTTTAATGTAAATACTTTAAACAGTTAAGAGAGTCCCAAGAACTAGCTGAAGCACCAGCTTCAGCAAAACAATATTAAAATATGTAAAGCTACTTATTTTGAGTATGCATATAATTAAGAATATATTTGTTGAATATTTTGAGCTGACATTTTAAAGTCTCTAGATGTAGACTGCTATAGTTGAACCAGCTAAGGAAAAACAAACCAGGCCTCTGAAAACATTCTGAACCCGTTCCAAACCAAAGAAGGACTGTCTAGTACAGAGGTGGGAAAACTAAGGCCTGTGGGCCACATCTAGTCTGTGGGACCCTCCTGCCCAGCCCCTGAGTTCCTGGCCTGGAAGGCTAGCCCCCAGCCCCTCCCCTGCTGTTCCCCCTCCCTTGCAGCCTCAGCTCACTGTGCCGCCAGCACAATGCTCTGAGCGGCAGGGCCACGAGCTCTTGCCGGGCAGCGCAGCTGCAGAGCCGCGGCCTGACCCGATGCTCTGTGCTGCGCGGTGGCGTGGCTGGCTCCAGTGGCCCCTGCCCCTGACTGCCCCCCCCATCCAGCCCCCCTCTCCTTCCTGACTCCCTCCTGGGACCTCTGCCCCCATTCAACCCCCCCCCCCCGTTCCCCGCTCTCTGACTGCCCCACCCCCTATCCACACCCCTGCCCCCTGACCACCACCCCGAACTCCCCTGCCCTCTATTCAACCCCCCCACACTCCCTGTCCCCTTACCGCGCTGCCTGTCCTGGTGCTCTGGGTGGCGCGACTGTAGTGCCACCAGCCACCAGTGCTCCAGGCAGCGCGGTAAGGGGACAGGGAGTGTGGGGGGGTTGAATAGAGGGCAGGGGAGTTCGGGGTGGTGGTCAGGGGGCAGGGGTGTGGATAGGGGGTGGGGCAGTCAGAGAGCGGGGAACAGGGGGGGTTGAATGGGGGCAGAGGTCCCAGGAGGGAGTCAGGAAGGAGAGGGGGGCTGGATGGGGGGGCAGTCAGGGGCAGGGGTTCCGGGAGCGGTCAGGGGACAAGGAGAAGGGGTGGTTGGATGGGGCAGGAGTCCCAGGGGGACAGTCAGGAATGAGAAGAGGGGTTGGATGGGGTGGTAGGGGGCAGTCAGGGGCAGGAGGTCCAGGGGTGGTCAGGGGACAGGGAGGGGTGGATGGGGCAGAGGTCCCAGGGGGGCTGTCAGGGGACAGGGAACAGGGGGGGTGGATGGGGAGGGGTTCCAGGGGGGCCGTCAGAGGGCGAGAAGCAGTGGGGGTCAGATGGGGGTGGGGGCCGGGCCACGCCTGGCTGTTTGGGGAGGCACAGCCTCCCCTAACCAGCCCTCCATACAATTTCAGATACCTGATGTGGCCCTCAGGCCAAAAAGTTTGCCCGCCCCTGCTCTAGTAGTTAAAACGGGGAATTAAAGGGTTGAATTTCTGGTCCTTGCACTAAGTGGAGAAAATCATTTGGTGCCTGTTCCAAAGCCCATCTTTCCTTTGACTTCACTGAGCTCTAGATCAGGTAATAAGGTCCTGGGAGCTGAGAGTGCAGCAGCCTGGAGGATCAGATTCTGAGTTTGTCTGTGCTTCAGTTTCCCCATACACAAAATGGTTAGAAACATCTCCACCATGCACCGAGTTGTATTATTTAATGTTTGAAAAAGCTCTGAGCTTTTGTGATGAAAGGGTTTTAGATCTCTTTTCAAATTCCGTATCATATTTGTTAGTATTCATGGGAACAAATGTTTGCCATGGTGATATGTATAACTCAGATTTTCTAAATAAAGCCCTATACTCATGAACTACCCTGCAGTAACAAATCACTCTGTACATCTAATGCATGAAAATATACACGTTAAGAATTTCACTGAGCTGACATAAGTAACTTTATTTTTTTTTAATCGCTTGTGTGTGTATTGGCTGTTTTCTGTTGGACCCAGTTGTGCCCATTTGTTGTTTAATCCTTGGCTGCTTTTGTAACATGCATGTTGAACACACAGGGCTAATTGCTGTCCTCTTTTACACTGATGTAACCATATTGCACAGCTGTAATGGACAGAACTTAGCCCGTAAATTAATATACATTAAAGGCCAAAATCTGCAGTTGTTACACAGGCAAACACCACATTGCCGTCAGTGGGGGACTTACCAAAGTAAGGCCTGCAGGTTTTGGCTCTTAGGCCTAGATCCTCAAAGGTGTTAGGCATCCAACTCCCACAGAAATCAATGGGATTTAGATGCCCACATACCTTTGAGGACCAGTGCCTTAGAGTTTAGGTTTACTTTTTATAATAGTTAAGCCAAAGTATGTGCTGACTTACATAAGAACATAAGAACAGCCATACTGGGTCAGACCAAAGGTCCATCAAGCCCAGTATCCTGTCCCCTGACAGTGGCCAATGGCAGGTGCCCCAAAGGGAATGAACAGACAGGTTATCATCAAGTGATCCATGCCCTGTCACCCAATCTTTATGTGACCCCAGTGCAGGCAACAAATGAATCAGGCAGGGCCGGCTCTAGGATTTTTGCCTCCTCACGCAAAAAAAAATTTGCCCCCTCCCTTTTTTTTCTTGTTCCCCCCACCCCCGGCCCCGCCTCAACTCTGCACCTTACTAACCCCTTCCCCAAATCCCCAGCCCTGCCTCCTCCCCCACACGGGCTGCATTTCCCCCACCCCATTGCTTCCTGTGGCCCCACTGCAACCTCCCGCCCTAGCTCACCTCCGCTCTGCCTGCTCCCCTGAACATGCCGCCGCTCCACTTCTCCCCACTCCCTCGCCTGAGAGGGAGGTGGGAGAAGCGAAGCGGAGGCCCATTCAGGGGAGCAGGCGGAGCGGAGGTGAGCTAGGGTGAGGGGGGCGCAGGAAGTAACGGGGGAAGCCTGGGAGGGAGGGGGAGAAGCCGAGCGGTAGCAGCCCGCTCAGGGGAGCAGGCGGAGGCAGAGCGGAGGTGAGCTGGGGCGGGGGGGGGGGCACATTTCTAGGGGCGGCATGGCCGGCGCCAGAATGCTGCCCCTAGAAATGTGCCGCCCCAAGCACCTGCTTGTTTTGGTGGTGCCTACAGCTGGCCCTGGAATCAGGGTACAATAATGTGACAGATATAAATTAAACGCAGGGGGCAAAATTCTCTGTAGGCACCCCCATCCGTCTGTGTGAAGCCAGCGTGGGCTGCACTCAGTGCAGAATACAGGCCCTTGGAGGGCATTTTTACCTCCTGATTTCCTACCATGCCACCGCTGACAATGGCTCGGTACAGACGCTGCATTTTGTACACTAGTAACTAGCGGCCGGCTCCTATTAAAGACAAATCCAGGCAAAAGCCGCTTCCTGCGGGGCCCCAAACGCAGGGCCGAGTGGGAGGGGGTTTCGAGTCACGGAGAGCCCCCCTCGACCAGCCTCTGCCGCTGAGCGGGGCTCTCAGGGCCCGGGGTCTTGGATGTCCGTCGTCTGCATTAGCCGGGTCGCCGCGGCTGAGGACGGGCTCCAGGCTTACAGGCCACTAGGGGTTTGGGCTCAGCAGGAGTCACTGCTCCGGCTGAGGGGGCAGCGGGAGGGCTGGACGCGGCTGCTGCCCCCGTGGCCTCCCTGCACACACACGCCGCCGTCGCTCCGCAGCCCCCTCCCGCTCGCTGCCTGTCGCGGCTGCGGTAGGAAGGAGCCGGGGCCGGGCGGGCCTGCGGAGAGCGCGGGCCCGGCCGCAGGGGGCGGGCTGGAGGAGCGGGAGAAGCGCCTCCCTCCAGGTGCTGGGGGCCGGAGTCCGGAGAGAGACGCGGCTGCTGCTGGAGGCTCGTCCCGGGAGGTGAGCGGGTCGCGGGCGGGGCGATGAATCCCTGGGCTGCATGGGGGCGGGGGGACTGCGGGCGAGCCTTGCCCTCCCACCCCCACCGTGGGCCAGAGCCCTGCGGCCCCCTCCATCCAGTGCCCCCTGTGCCGCCAGTGCGAGCATCGCCCTCCTCTCCATCGTCGGGCCGGGAGCATCCCGGGCTGGGCAGAGCAAGCGCCAGAGGGGGGCAGCGCCACAGACCTGCGCTGCTGCTGGGGCCACAGGCTGGGGGCTCCAGCCCAGCGCCTGGCTGCCAGCTACCCCTCAGCACAGCAGCTCCCTGCCAGGCCTGATGCAGCTTGTCCCCCCACTCCACCCCCAAAGAAACGGCTGGGGGCGGGGGCGCATTTCGCAGTGATCCTCAGCCTCTTTTTGCGCACACACCCCCTGCAGTTCAGTGGGGCACGCAGGGTGCAAAGTCAGCGCCCGGAATTGGACCCAGTGCATGTTATCGTGGGCTGGTCAAATTTTGAAAAGCCCCAAAGTCACTTTCAGTGTCAACTATTGTCAGTGGGACTCCGGCTCGTAAATGACTTTGGCTTTTTGGGAAATGTCCCCTGAGAAGGTACCAGGCCAAATTCTGCTCTGTTGCACACCAGTCATTCTTCACTGACTTATTACGGTAGCAGCTAGAGGCTCCAACCAAGATGAGGGCCCCCATTGTGCTAGGCACTGTACAGATGAATAGTGAGAGACAGTCCCTGTCCCCAAAGAGTTTACAATCTAAATAGGCAAAGCATGGGAGAGGGGAGTGACATAAAGAGAGAAGTGACTTGTCCAAGGTCCTGCAGTAGATCAATGGCAGAGGCAGGAATAGACTCTATGGCTGGCCTACTCTTAAAAATGAGGTCAACATAGCTACGTTGCTCAGGGATGTGAAAAATCCACTCCCCTGAGCATCATCACTGTGCCGACATAATCCCCAGCATAGTAGCTAGGTTGATGGAGGAATGCTCCCATTGACCTAGCTAACATCACTCAGGGAGAGGGAGTACCTACAGCGACAGAAAAACCTCTTCTATTGGTGTAGACCAGAGCTTTCCAAACTGTGTGTCGCGACACGTTAGCGTGTCGGCGGCAGTGTGTAGGTGTGTCACGGGGCGGCAGGCGTGCTCCACTCCCCGGCCGGGGCAGCGGGGCGGCAGGCGTGCTCCGCTCCCCCCCGGCGTTTTGGCGGGGCGGCGTTGTTGGGTGGGGGGGTGTTTCGGCCGGCGTTGGGGGGCGGGGCGGCACTTGGGGTGGGGGGGGGTTGGTTTTTTTTTTGCTTGGGGCGGCCGGCCCTGGGTACTGCGCATGCGCAGTATGTGTAATCCGGGCGGAATTGATTCCACGTCACTTCTGGTGTGTCGCAAAATGATGCATGTCTAAAAAGTGTGTCACCAACATGAAAGGTTTGGAAAGCTCTGGTGTAGACTCTACGCTACAGGCTTAGGCACCATACTAATTGCACCATAGCTATGCTGGTGCAGCCCCTCTAGCGTAGACATAGGCTTCCTGGGTCCCAGCCTAGTTCCCCAGCCCCTATGCCACATTGCCTTTCAAATTGCACCCATGTAACTGAGAACAGACTTTGGCCCAGTTGTCTATATGCAGGGTGGGAAACCACTGTGGATTCTTTTAAGATGAAAAGACTTAATTGTTAGAGAAGGTGTTTTAATTAATGACTTTACTTAACAACAGGTTCATTGACTAGGAACTTTTCTCTTTCTCATTTTTTCCCTTTCCGTTTTTGATATTCTCTCTCATTTTTGTTTCTATTGCTCTGTATTTTTTATTTTTTCTTCTCTTTCCCCTTATTTCTGTCTCTCTACCTTTCTTCCTTCTGTTTCTTTCTTTCTTTCTACACGTTCCTGGAAGCTACAAGAGGAAAATTAAAAAGGAAACCAACATCTTGAAAAGCATATTTCTGACTGAACATTTTTTATTATCCATAGTAAAAAGTAACACTCAAGATAACAATAAGTGAAATAAATTGGCAAAAAAATAAATATTTTTCACTTTTTTAATCTGTGTACTTTGTCCATTTGACAACACTTTGTGTATAATCAGTTTCTCTTTTCCCCCTGTAAAGTCAGTCAGTGTCTCCCTTGCTGAACCAACCCTTATCAACTTCAGTAGAGTAGCAGAATAAAAGATGTATTTTATAGTATCCCTTTAACTATCAAACTTCCTGTAGAACAGGGATTTAAAATTTACCATACCAATATCATTAGTCTGTTAAATCTAGCACATAGCCCCTTGCCTAATACCAACATAAAACCCCAAACAAACCAAAAACTAACCAACCAAAAATTCTATATTTAAGAGACTTAGCTGGCTAGTTATACAGTGTAGAGAGATTCCTTCCTTCCTAATCTCCACAGGTGATTTATGACAGTGAAATATTATTAGGTAAAGCATGAGATATGTATTTACTTTCTCTTGAGTGACTACAAATTTTATTTTTAAATAATCCATATAAAGATCCATCTGGATGTCTTCCCAATTCTGCCAGTGCTGCTAAAACCAGGAAACCATTATTATGTATGGATGATTTTGAATGCTAGTTAATTTTGTGGAATTCTACTTGGATAACAGCTATGGGAACTCCCTAAAGCCATCAGATACTTTTGATCCTATCGCTATTGGTAGCACCTAAGAAAACAGCTCGAGGAATGTAGCTGTGTATGAAATATTCCTTGTAAATTATTACTGGATGCCATAACCTTAGTTTAATAAGTTTTTTAATGCTTTGTACTCAGCAACATTGCCTTAAGGATATGTCAGTTTGTTTTTTTCCATGCTATTTTCCAGCCTGTAACTGTCAAAGCAGCTGGTGGTGGAATCTCTGAGGCCGGCAATCTTGACATCACATCTGTTGAGTACTTGATTTGTGACATATGCCTTAACCTTACACAACAACCTCCCAGAGCACTCCAAAAGCAGAGAATGTTGAATCAAAATTTCAGTGAAGTGCTGCTTCTATGTTAATAATGGGTTCTCACAAACATAATCTTCCTTAATTTGCAATACAATTCGAACACCAATAGCCCCTCCTCCCAAATGCTAGTTGCAATGCAGTCACCTGCATCTCCTGATCCAGCATTTTTCAGTCCCATCCTAATTACTTGATCCTTGGTACTTCCTAATACTTTTCATAATTATCTGGCTTTTCTCCACATCCTTATTTCCATTCTCCCACTCACCCGGGGTCTCAGGAGCACAGGGTTTTGTCCCATGGTGGTTGTGTTGCTGAAGAGGGTGTATGTATATGGGAATGAAAATAGAATGGGCAAGTTGTCTTTCAGAGAAGCCATCACTGCATGTCCTTTCACAGCTCCCAGCTAGGGCCAGATGGGCATTTGCCTCTACTTGTGCTATCTGCTACTGTAGCTGCAGTCAAAGTGAGAGGAGCATGGAAAGCAGAGATGTGTTCACACCCATCAATCTCAATGATGTTTGTGATCCAGGCAGTCACCAGTACGTCTCAGCATAACAATAGTCTTGGATTGTTCACTCAAGATTTTCAATAGTGTTGTTAGATTTAAAATGGACTCAGGTACATAGGCTTTGAAGGAGATGCACTAAAATGAAGCAGTCGTAGGTATTGCTCAGTAGCCTACAGGCACAGTTGAGTCAGTTCAATATATATATAGCTACAAAGGCAAGGATGCCTTTGAATGGTGTTTGAATGTTCCTTTTGTCATTAATGGAGTCACCACAAGTAGTAACCTTAGACCAAACCACAGCTATTGAGATGGGCCTTGTATACCACATAGAGGAAGTTGGAACAGAAAAAGGCCTGCTTAAATGATAACTAGTGTGGAGCCTCTTGAAAGAGGGGATCATAACCCTTTTAATCAGGACAGTCTAGACCTTGCCCATACTGCTCTTCCTAATGCGGTGAAAGAACCAGTCAGGATGGGGAAGGATAATGTAAAGGAGCACAATCCTGAACTGACAATGGTGTGCTCATATGGTGCCTTTTTGGAAGGAAAGGGGCATAACTATATCTACATAGACCTAAGAAGGTCAATGTGGCAATAAGGAAGAAAGGTATGTTCTTCCCATCATAAAAGGTACAATCTCAGAGTGAAATGCTAAAAAGTGTCCATTCTCATTTGGGCATTCCAAAAGAAGTAGTCAATTCCATTTTTATGTGTACAGTATAACTTCCATTTCCCACAAGAGAATAGACTAATTAGGAGATGAAGTACAAATGGCTAAGAGAATTCTTCAGCAAAAAGCCCATGTGTTAATTCTCCTGACCATAGGGCAGTCTTCATGTCAGGCACTGGAGTGAGTCCACCTCAACAGTTCTTGGGTCCATATATCAAAGTGACATAGTTAACTTTGTAGGAAAAGGTTTGTCCTTAGGGGTCCTGCTATAAGAATATAAAACTGAGAGATAATTCAAGTGAATTCAACTAGACAATATCCTCTTCAAATCCAAAAGATTTTCATATCTGAATGAGTAGAGAAGTTGGTGTTTTGTCTGAATGTATTATTATTTGCTCATCGGGGGGAAAAAGGGTTAAGATGTGTATTGTTTCTTTAAATCTATAACAGCTAGGTAGAGGGAGGTTTGTGAATGTTCTAAGCCAGTCATACTCAGACCTCACACCTCAGATATACCTTAAGGTATATATATATACCTTAAATTGGTTAATAATTAAATCTTACATAATTTCATATGTGCTGTCAAAAGCTTCAGGAGACACATTAAAGAGACACTTGTGGCTCCCAAGCCTCAGTCTGAGTATCACTGCTCTAGGCAGAAGTTCTGCACTGAAGGTAAGATAGAAGCTTTAGGGACAATACTGTTTTCCTCATTCTACTAAAGTTTCTTGTTCAGGGTTAGAAGAAAATGATTGTGATTTTTTTTTGCCATTGTCATCTGACAGTCATCTCTGAAAGATCAGGCTAAAACATGATGTTGAGAGCCAATGTAACCCTGCTTCAATGTTTCTTCCATTGTTGCAGTGCTGAGTGAAAGGGTAATACATAGAGCTGTAATGTTGAATCCTTTGGCCAGCCTTCTCATTCAGGGTAAGTAAAATATCATTAGTTAGTAAGAGGTTGTTTCTTTTTTTGTTAGACTTGAAGGAAGTAAGTGATATGATATTGAGCCTGGATTGCCGTACAACTAGATGTGGTAGATGTATTTGAACAACAATACTGTTTTGCAATTCTTAGCTTGGCATGCACCCAGGACCAAGAATGATTTTGCAGATATTTTATCAGGATATAGGGTTGTAAGACACTGGCTTCAGAAAGTAAAACTTGCCTAAGCTGTGTTGTTGCACTTAGATTCATTAGGTAGATTTCATTCTTCTTTAGAAAAGTCTTAGACTGTAAGCTCTTTGGGGGCAGGGGCTGTCTTTTTGTTCTGTGTTTGCACAGCGCCTAGCCCAATGGGGTCCTGGTCCATAATTAGGGCTCCTAGATGCTATGATAATACCAATAATAAATATTTGTCTTGCATGGTGGAAAAAGAAATAGAGAGACATATTAGGCTTCCAGGCTATTTAATAGTTGTTTGTCTCTCTTGTCTTACAAATAGGCTACATTAGGTCCCCTACAGATTGCTCCAGTAGTACAGTCATGAATGCTACTGTGAGATTTCATCATGACAAGTCAACACATGTGACAACTGTAATAATAAAATACACAAAGTATTTGTACATAGCTCTCATAATAGTGATCCCAGAAAGAGTTATCATCCTAATTCTACAAAGGGTACAGAATGATTAAGGTCAGCATTTTCAAATGTGTATCCCCCAAAGTCAGGAACTTAAAGCCATATTTAGGCACTTAATTTTTCAGTGGTGGAGTCAACAGAGTTCCTTGGAATTTATCCCAGAGTAACTTGAGATCATGATGTGTAATCAAGAACAGAATATAGCCCATTGTCTCTCATCCATATGTGAAATCTCCCTTTGATCATTAAGCACTGGCTTCCTTGCGCTCTCCACTAAATCTCATAGCTGTTAGCCTTCTCCCCTACATTTTTTTCCATCTGGAACAGCATTCACATATCTCTTCTGCATTGACTCTGCATCTTATTTCAAATACATTTGAAAATACATATTTACTCCCTTGCCTGTACTTTTTAATTTCTTTCTTATTTTCTCTCCATTGTTATTTATGTCTGCAACTATATTACTTAACTGCTTAAAACATTTTTTATTTCAGATTGTATCACTGTCACTATACAGAATAAAAGTGATTAGTGCATACTTTATAAAGAAGAGTAAATAAGTTAAATTAGACCCACCAAATTTGCTTTCGAGTGTGTTTTGATTACTCTAGTGTCTTGTACAATTATATAATGCTGCATATTTTCTTTTTGTTTTCTTTTAAAGGAAATCATTGTAAGCTTGGTGTCTTGGAAATATGGAATCAATCTCTATGATGGGAAGTCCTAAGAACCTCAATGAAGCCTTCTTACCAAATGGTGTTAATGGTATCAAGGATGCCAGTAAGATCACAATAGGCATATTTGGAAGTGGAGATTTTGCCAAGTCCCTGACCATTAGGCTTATAAAATGTGGATATCATGTGGTTGTAGGAAGCAGAAACCCTAAATTTGCTGCTGAGTTCTTCCCACATGTGGTTGATGTTACTCACCATGAAGATGCTGTAGCAAAAACTAACATCATTTTTGTCGCCATACACAGAGAACATTATGCCTCTTTGTGGGACCTCAAGCATTTACTTATAGGTAAAATCCTTGTAGATGTTAGCAACAATATGAGGGTGAATCAGTATCCAGAATCCAATGCAGAGTATTTGGCGTCCCTGTTCCCGGATTCGCTGATTGTCAAAGGATTTAATGTCATCTCAGCCTGGGCATTGCAGTTAGGACCAAAGGATGCCAGCAGACAGGTACGCTTTGTGTTTGAGTTCATTTAGTGTGTGAGCAGAATGAAAACTACAGTAACTATAATAGCAGCAACTCCCTGGTATCAGCTATCAGAACCAACACTTACTGTCTTTTTCCAAACACATTATTTTTGTAATTTTTTCCCTAACACTAGAGGTGAAAGTAAGCCAGTATGGTCCGGTACGGCGTACCGGCAAGAGCCGGTACACAGCCGACCATACCGGCAAGGGTCAGCTTCCCCATGCCGGTAATTTAAAAGGGCCCTGGGCTCCCAGCAGTGACCAGAGCACCTAGACCTTTAAATCACCACCAAAGCCCCACTTAAGTTACTTTCACCCCTGCCTAACACCTAAACAAGGCTAGAAGCTGTGTTTCCTGCCGTGCTCTACTTTAGCTGTTAGTGATGGTATCAACTGTTGCAAGAGAAATTGTGGGAAATAAGTGGATGATCTAATTTAAAACAATTTACTTTCAAGATGGCAGCTTGGATGTAACTAAAGGCATAGTTTGGTTTATAGGTCTAGGTCTTCAACTGCCCTGACCTCACACAGTTGAAGTAAAGGAGGAAGGCAAAGACAGCTTGAACCTGCCTTTAGTCCTCCTCCAACCTTAGGGACCATTCCACTAGCACAGGATCTCAAGAGCCCCTCATGCTCAAGCTCCATCCCTAAATACCTCCAGCACTCCCCAGAGTGCCTCCTGCGCAAAGTGGAGAAGCAGCTAGGGGCTCAGCTGCTCGTTAAAGCTGCTTTAAGTTTTCTTTGCACTGCTGGAGTAGTGCAAAGGTGACTTACGCAAGGCCCAAAATCTGGTCCTTGGTACCTTTGCTGGTTATGGTGCAGCATGAGAAGTAACTAACCTAGCATGGCTCCCAGAGCCAAGGATGAGTTTCCAAATCTGGCATTTAGAAAACTACCATCTATTTATTTTTAAATTGATATGGAATCAGTGTGATATATATATAATAAAAATGGGGCCCCCTCACATACATCATTTTTACATAGCCACTTTTCAGAGTAGAACTGTGCTGTATGTAGTTATTTTATTAGACCTCAGTCAAAGTTGAACTCAAAGCTGATCATCAGTAGGTTAAAAAGATGATCAGATGCCATGGTGATGGGCAAACTATATGACCGTAAGTAAAAAAGGAGCAAAATCGAGCACTTTGTTTAAATTGTGCAACAGAATTTTTTTTTTTAAGTATAATGAAGTATCCCTTGGATCTTGCGTCTTTTTTTTCCCCTTTAACATCCTGCTAAGCCAGCCCTACTTTTTTCGGAACCTGAGCTGTGAAATGCAGCTCAAATTATTGTACAAAGTATGATTAGTTAAAAAACACAGGTCAGGTGGGTTTCCTGCTTTGTTTTTTTTGTCCTGGGTCATTGGGCAAGCTTTCTATTAGGGCTGTCGATTAATTGCAGTTAACTCACGTGATTAACTCAAAAAAATTAATCGTGGTTAAAAAAATTAATTGCAATTAATTGCAGTTTTAATCACACTGTTAAACAATAGAATACCAGTGAAATGTATTAAATATTGTGGATGTTTTTTTACATTTTCAAATATATTGATTTCAGTTACAGCACAAAATACAAAGTGTACAGTGCTCACTTTATATTATTTGTATTACAAATATTTGCACTGTAAAAATGATAAAAGAAATAGCATTTTTCAATGTACTTCATACAAGTACTGTAGTGAAATCTCTATCTTGAAAGTGCATCTTACAAATATAGGGGTTTTTTTGTTACATAACTGCACTCAAACTTTAGAGCCTACAAGTGCACTCAGTCCCACTTCTTCTGCAGCCAATCGCTAAGAGAAACAAGTTTGTTAACATTTACGGGAGATAATGCTTCCTGCTTCTTATTTACGTCACCTGAAAGTGAGAACAGACGTTCGCATGGCACTTTTGTAGCCGGCATTGCGAGGAATTTACGTGCCTGATATGCTAAACATTCGTATGTCCCTTTATGCTTTGGCCACCATTCCAGGGACATGCTTCCATACCAACGATGCTCGTTAAAAAAATAATGCGTTAATTAAATTTGTGACTGAACTCCTTGGGGGAGAATTGTATGTCTCCTGCTCTGTTTTTTACCCACATTCTGCCATATATTTCATATTATATCAGTCTCAGATGATGACCCAGCATGTTGTTCATTTTAAGAACACTTTCACTGCAGATTTGACAAAATGCAAAGAAGGTTCCAATGTGAGATTTCTAAAGATAGCTACAGCACTCAACCCAAGATTTACGACTCTGAAGTGCCTTCCAAAAGCTAAGAATGATGGGGTGTGGATCATGCTTTCAGAAGTCTTAAAAGAGCAACACTTCGATGTGGAAACTACAGAATCCGAACCACCAAAAAAGAAAATCAACTTTCTGCTGGTGGCATCTGACTCAGATAATGAAAATGAACATGTGTCGGTCTGCACTGCTTTGGATTGTTATCGAGCAGAACCCATCATTAGCGTGGACACATGTCCCCTGGAATGGTGGTTGAAGCATGAGGGGACATATGAATCTTTAGCACATTTGGCACATAAATATCTTGCAGTGCCGGCTACAACAGTGCCATGCGAATGCCTGTTCTCACTTTCAGGTGATATTGTAAACAAGAAGCAGGCAGCATTATCTCCTGCAAATGTAAACAAACTTGTTTGTCTGAGCGAATGGCTGAACAAGAAGTAGAACTGAGTGGACTTGTAGACTCTAAAGTTTTAGATTGTTTTATTTTTGAATGCAGTTATTTTTTTAACATAACTCTACATTTGTAAGTTCAACTTTCATGATAAAGAGATTGCACTACAGTACTTGTATTAAGTGAATTGAAAAATACTATTTCTTTTATTTTTACAGTGCAAATATTTATAATAAAAAATAAATATAAAGTGAGCACTGTATACTTTGTATTCTGTGTTGTAATTGAAATCAATATATCTGAAAATGTGGAAAACATCCAAAATATTTATATAAATGATATTCTATTATTGTTTAACAGCACGATTAATCACAATTAATTTTTTTAATCATGATTAATTTTTTTAATTGCTTGACAGCCCTACTTTCTATATTTTTAAATGGTTCATTCATTTTTAACATGACTTTAGCCATTGGCCCAGAGTTCATTCTAATCCTGTAGACATTTTAGTGTTGTGAATACAAGGCATCTTGAAACCAGTTTATATTAACTCAGATTATATATAGTATTTTTGTTTAGGTTACCTTGTTATTTAATCATTTTTCATATTTCAATATTGACCTGAGTTGTTCACAGGTTAATTTTTGTGGTTCAGTTGATATGCTAGTGACGATGGCTAATTTAGATCTTTGTACTGTGACTTCTGCCTGGAGGCCTTTAAATTGTTGATTTCATCTTTAAAAGCATCTCTGTGACTAAAAATAATTAATCTGACTTTTCCATCAGGTCTTTATATGCGGTAACAATGTTCAAGCTCGCCATCGAGTTATCGAACTTGCCCGACAGCTGAATTTTATTCCCATTGATTTGGGGGCATTGTCTTCTGCAAGAGAGATTGAAAACTTACCTCTGCGGCTGTTCACATTGTGGAAAGGGCCGGTAGTGGTGGCTGTTAGTTTGGCCACATTTTTCTTCATCTATTCTTTCATCAGAGATATAATACATCCATACGTGAGAAATCAGCAGAGCGACTTTTACAAGATTCCCATTGAGATTGTGAACAAGACTTTACCAGTTGTTGCTATTACATTGTTGTCTCTGGTGTATTTATCGGGACTCCTGGCAGCTGCTTATCAGCTTTATTATGGCACTAAGTATAGGCGACTTCCTCCCTGGCTGGAGAGTTGGTTGCAATGTAGAAAACAGCTTGGACTACTCAGTTTTTTCTTTGCTACCGTGCACGTGGCTTATAGCCTCTGCTTACCTATGAGGAGGTCTGAACGATACTTGTTTCTTAATATGGCTTATCAGCAGGTAAGGAACATACCATTTTTTATCTGACAGACGGGTCAGTCAGAATGCCTTGATTGTATTTATGTGACATATATCAGTGTCTTTGAATACATTTTCAATGGAAAATCTTTGGGGCTACATTGTGACTGCCCATTGGCCAATAGGGAAAGAGGGTACAAGGAGCCCCCTACCTTGTGGCAAGCCTCAGATGGGGTCAGCCACAATCAAGTCCCTGCAGTAGGGGGAGTCTAGCGTTTGTTCCCTTTTTTATTTCCCACCAGGCATGAACATTACCCTAGAGAGGGTGGGGAAGAGGCAGGACCATAGCAAAATCAGAAGAGCACTCTTAGTTTCTATCATCTTGGGATGTAAGGGCTGAATGGTAATTCATAAGAAAGCTAAAAACATCTAGCAAGTTGTTTTCGTCTCTCTGGTCCCAAAGGTTTTGGTGTGTATATGTCATAAATGTAGATGTATGTTGTTGAAAAGGTTTTTAAGGGTGGCCGCATTAATATACAAACTATACACAGGGATCACTCACTGCATCACTGAAATGCAGACACTTTTGGACAGAGGTATGCCAGCTGTTTAATAGCATGCCGCAACATTACACAACCGTCTAGGACAGCAAAATCCTAAGCAAATATATGTTCTTACTAGGGAAGATGAAGATGCTGTATCACTTCTCAAACTAGTGGTAAAAAAAATTTTTTGTTCCTCTACAGTTATTGGCAGGAGGCATTGACTCAGAGTTCTGAGTAGCAGTTAGTTTTATATCAAAACAATCCTGGACAAAACAATCATCCTAGGCAGAAAGGTCTGCTTTTCCTAATCAAACTGTCAGTGAGGTGTCTGTTTGCCTCTTCTACACTAGCATTTCATAAATCAGGTTGGCCATTCAGCATATGAAATCCACAGAGAAAAGGGATGAGCCAGGAAGAAGCAGCAGCTAAGCAAATCAAACCATAATCATGGAAAGAATAAAAGGGGATTAGATCAACAGTTTAGAAAGAAGGGTGAGCATGAAGTATTGCTGACTGTTCATAGAATATCAGGGTTGGAAGGGACCTTAGGAGGTCATCTAGTCCAACCCCCCTGCTCAAAGCAGGACCAATCCACAATTTTTGCCCCAGATCCCTAAATGTCCCCCTCAAGGATTGAACTCACAACCGTGGGTTTAGCAGGCCAATGCTCAAACCACTGAGCTATCCCCCACACACACCCTGTTATAAAAAGGCAGTCAGCTGCAAACCAGCTGAGCGGCAAACAGAAGGAGTTTGCCTGGGAGTTCACCTGCAAGGCGCCTACTGAGGCTTTCCTCTTGCAGGTTTCTTTGAGTAGCTTCTGCCACAGGTGAGGAAGCTCTTAGAAGGAAGAGACTATGGATGCTGAGCGATCAGCTGTTGTGACCTGCACAGGATGTGCCATGTTTGTCTTTCTTCCACAGGATAGAAGCGACTTTATCTGTACAAAGTGCAAGCTGATCTCCATATTGGAAGAGAAGATTCAAGGTCTGGAGACACGAGTATCAACCCTGCGTTCCGTAAGAGAGAATGAGGATTTCCTGGATAGATGTCAGGACATGCTTCAGCAGACACAATGTTCTGAAGATTCAGAGCAGCCTACATAGCGGGAACAGAAGGCCAGTGAGGAAAATTGGCGGCATGTGACCTCCAGAAGAGGAAAGAGTACCAGAAAAGTCCATGTACCAGAAATGCAGATTCAGATGAGCAACCGTTTTCATGTTCTCTCCACAGGTACTAGTGCAGAGAGTGGAGTGGATGATACATCTGAGGGAAGAGAGCAGAAGGAGACTCCACCGATTGGAAGGCATGAGATGCACAGTCCTAGGGATGGGGTTCCACGACCACCACTCCCAAGAGGAGGCGGCGGGTGGTGGTGGTCGGGGACTCCCTCCTCAGGGGGACTGAGTCATCTATCTGCCGCCCTGACCGGGAAAACCGAGAGGTGTGCTGCTTGCTGGGGACTAGGATTCATGATGTGACGGAGAGACTGCCCAGACTCATCAAGCCCTCAGATCGCTACCTCTTCCTGCTTCTCCACGTGGGCACCAATGATACTGCCAAGAATGACCTTGAGCATATCACTGCAGACTACGTGGCTCTGGGAAGAAGGATAAAGGAGTTTGAGGCACAAGTGGTGTTCTCGTCTATCCTCCCTGTGGCAGGAAAAGGCCGGGGTAGAGACCGTCGAATCGTGGAAGTCAACGAATGGCTACGCAGATGGTGTCGGAGAGAAGGGTTTGGATTCTTTGACCATGGGATGGTGTTCCAAGAAGAGGGAGTGCTAGGCAGAGACGGGCTCTACCTAACGAAGAGAGGGAAGAGCATCTTTGCAAGCAGGCTGGCTAACTTAGTGAGGAGGTGTCAGGGGTTCCCCCTCCACTCTAAACTCTAGGGTAAAAACGTGGGGACCCGCATTAAGAGCCCCTAAGCTTATTTTTACCAGCTTAGGTTAAAACCCCCAAGGTACAAAATTCCCTGCACCCTGAGAAATGCTTCTTCCACTGCCACCATCAAGTGTTCTAAACAGGAATCCAGGAAAGGGGACCACTTGAAGTCCCTTCCCCCAAAAAAATATCCTCTCAAGCCCGTACCCCCCTGTCCTGGGAAGCTTGGGGATAATCTCCTAACCAATTGGTTACACAGTGATCTAAAAACCCACCCCCTGGGTATTTAAAAACCATAGAAAACAGTCAGCTTCTTAAAAGAAGGATTTTATTAAAAACAAAGAAGGTAAAATCATCTCTGTAAAATCAGGATGGTAACTATTTGCAGGGCACTCAGAAAGATTCCCCCCTCTGGACAAAACCTTAAAGTTACAGAAAAACAGGAATAACCCTTCCCTCTCCCACAGGGAATGTATCAAGCAAAATAAACAGAAATCTACTCGCTATGCTATCTAAACTTACTTTAGAAAAGTGAGTATTGATGAGGAGGCGGATTTTCTGTAGGTTCTTTCTGTCTTCCAAGATCACTCTGACCCCGACAAAGACACACACACAAAGCCTTCCCGCCTCCTAAGATTTGAAAGTATCTTGTCCCCTTATTGGTCAGATGCCAGCCAGGTCAGGTGTCAGTCTGGCTACCTGCATTTCTTAACCCTTTACTGGGAAGAGGATTTTATAGTACTGCATCAGACCCACTCCCTTCATATTTATGACAGGAGGGCTTTAAACTAGGTTCACCGGGGGAAGGAGACCAAGGTCCTGAGGTAAGTGGGGAAGTGGGATACCGGGAGGAAGCACAAGTAGGTGACTGCAAGAGGGGAGGGCTCCTGCCCCATACTGGGACAGCAGGATGATCAGTGAGTTATCTTAAGTGCCTATACACAAATGCAAGAAGCCTGGGAAACAAGCAGGGAGAACTGGAAATCCTGGCACAGTCAAGGAATTATGATGTAATTGGAATAACAGAGACTTGGTGGGATAACTCACATGATTGGAGTACTGTCATGGATGGATATAAACTGTTCAGGAAGGATAGGCAGGGCAGAAAAGGTGGGGGAGTTGTGTTGTATGTAAGAGAGCAGTATGACTGCTCAGAGCTCCAGTATGAAACTTCAGAAAAACCTGAGAGTCTCTGGATTAAATTTAGAAGTGTGAGCAACAAGGGTAATGTCATGGTGGGAGTCTGCTACAGACCACCAGACCAGGGGGATGAGGTGGACGAGGCTTTCTTCCAGCAACTAACAGAAGTTACTAGATCATAGGCCCTGGTTCTCATGGGTGACTTTAATCACCCCGATATCTGCTGGGAGAGCAATACAGTGGTGCACAGACAATCCAGGAAGTTTTTGGAAAGTGTAGGGGACAATTTCCTGGTGCAAGTGCTGGAGGAACCAACTAGGGGAAAAGCTCTTCTTGACCTGCTGCTCATAAACAGGGAAGAAATAGTAGCGGAAGCAATAGTGGATGGGAACCTGGGAGGTAGTGACCATGAGATGGTCGAGTTCAGGATCCTGACACAAGGAAGAAAGGAGAGCAGTAGAATACAGACCCTGGACTTCAGAAAAGCAGACTTCGACTCCCTCAGGGAACTGATGGGCAAGGTCCCCTGGGAGAATAACATGAGGGGTAAAGGAGTCGAGGGAAGCTGGCTGTATTTAAAAAGGGAAGAAGGAAGATCCAGGGAACTACAGGCCAGTCAGTCTCACCTCAGTCCCTGGAAAAATCATGGAACAGGTCCTCAAGGAGTCAATTCTGAACCACTTAAAGGAGAGGAAAGTGATCAGGAACAGTCAGCATGGATTCACCAAGGGCAAGTCATGCCTGACTAACCTAATTGCCTTCTATGATGAGATAACTGGCTCTGTGGATGAGGGGAAAGCAGTGGATGTGCTATTTCTTGACTTTAGCAAAGCTTTTGATACAGTCTCCCACAGTATTCTTGCCAGCAAGTTAAAGAAGTGGATAATGGACTGCAAGGTGGATAGAAAACTGGCTAGATGGTCGGGCTCAACGGGTAGTGATCAATGGCTCCATGTCTAGTTGGCAGCCAGTATCAAGTGGAGTGCCCCAAGGGTCGGTGCTGGGGCCGGTTTTGTTCAATATCTTCATTAACAATCTGGAGGATGGTGTGGACTGCGCCCTTAGCAAGTTTGCAGATGACACTAAACTGGGAGGAGTGATTGATA
Source organism: Macrochelys suwanniensis (assembly GCA_033296515.1). Lineage (NCBI taxonomy): Eukaryota > Metazoa > Chordata > Testudines > Chelydridae > Macrochelys > Macrochelys suwanniensis. The sequence goes on from CM065776.1 coordinate 43,047,220, forward strand.
CGCTGGAGGGTAGGGATAGGACACAGAGGGACCTAGACAAATTAGAGGATTGGGCCAAAAGAAATATGATGAGGTTCAACAAGGACACGTGCAGAGTCCTGCACTTAGGATGGAAGAATCCCATGCACTGCTACAGACTGGGGACTGAATGGCTGGGCAGCAGTTCTGCAGAAAAGGACCTAGGGGTTACAGTGGACGAAAAGCTGGATATGAGTCAACAGTGTGCCCTTGTTGCCAAGAAGGCTAACGGCATTTTGGGTTGTATAAGTAGGGGCATTTCCAGCAGATCGAGGGATGTGATCATTCCTCTCTATTTGGCACTGGTGGGGCCTCATTTGGAGTATTGTGTCCAGTTTTGGGCCCCACACTACAAGAAGGATGTGAATAAATTGGAAAGAGTCCAGCGGAGGGCAACAAAAATGATTAGGGGACTGGAGCACATGACTTATGAGGAGAGGCTGAGGGAACTGGGATTGTTTAGCCTGCAAAAGAGAAGAATGAGGGGGGATTTGATAGCTGCTTTCAACTACCTGAAAGGGGGTTCCAAAGAGGCTGGATCTAGACAGTTCTCAGTGGTAGAAGATGACAGAACAAGGAGTAATGGTCTCAAGTTGCAGAGGGGGAGGTTTAGGTTGGATATTGGGAAAAACTTTTTCACTAGTAGGGTGGTGAAGAACTGGAATGGGTTACCTAGAGAGGTGGTGGAATCTCCTTCCTTAGAGGTTTTTAAGGTCAGGCTTGACAAAGCCCTGGCTGGGATGATTTAGTTGGGTTTGGTCCTGCTTTGAGCAGGGGGTTGGACTAGATGACCTCCTGAGGTCCCTTCCAACCCTGAGATTCTATGATTCTATGAAATAAGAGAGCTGAAGAGCATGAATGAATCTATGACAGGCATTGTGACAGGGTCTGTCAGGTTTTCTTTTCCCCCTGCAGGAGGGTTCAGTGTCTGACACTCCCCATCTAAGGAAAATCCACTCAGACTAGTGACCAGCAAGACAGTCCTCCAGAGGCTTAGAAGGGCTAGGATGAAATACTGACCAATCAAGGATCAGCAGGCCAATTAAGAAGGCTTGCCTCCTTTTGCTCAGGGACAAAGCTGGGTGAGACTGGGACAGAGGAGGACCTCCTCAAGGTTCACCCAGAACCTAGGCCAGTACCTTACCTTGCCCTGAGAGCGGCAACAAAGCACTTGCATATGCGGGGAGTTTTTACTCTTTGTTTAAAAGCAGACAGGCGAATCCTGAGTTGCTGTTTTGTTACTTGATTGTTCAGAGTTGCTCTCAGCACAGGCTACCCTGCCCTAAGCTGGCAGCCAAATGTTGAAGACTTAGGTGGGAAGCGCCTGCAGTATCTCACATGGCCCTGAAGGGGGGACTACAGAGCAGCTCTGCCTCCCACAGACATACACAGAATTCAGCAGGGAACCCTAATTGTTTTGGTTTACATACTTGTCAAAGGACCTGGTAGTACTTTTGTGAAGAAGTTCTCATATCTTCTATATTAATGTGAAAATCTCACATCATCATCAATGGTGGCCCCTTGCAAGAACTGACATGTAATTACAGATTTGATAGACCCCACGGAACTGGAAATTTGTGAGATCTAATTGAGTATACAAGTGACTTGACAGTTGAAGTGAATTGTTTCTTTCTTGTCATGAGGATGTTCAAGCTCATCTATCTTTTTTATGTCTGATGTTAACAACAGAAGAGACAGATTAATTTAGGAGTCAGCACAAGGAGTTGAAGCAATAGCAGGAAATGATGATAATTTATTTGTAAGTTCAACAAAATAAAGAGAATTGCAGACCCACCCATTTTATAGCGTAGAACATAAATTGTTGATGCCTGAAAAATGTAGGTATTTTGTGTCGCAATGTGGAGAATCTCAACTGGTTTCATCAGATAATTTATATAAATAAGTAGTAGCTAATGCTTTAAGAATTACTTCTCCTTTTTACCACTGTTTCAACATATCTTTCAACCTAATATGCACCCAGAACCAACAGTGATGGAGCAAATAGCTTTTTCTCCAAGACATGAAGAAATCTTTAAAATATTTGATTACATTTTATATTTGTTTGCAATCTGTTTTCTTACAAAACTTAGACTGGAAGCTATTACTCATCAAAAGAGCTTTTGTAAATAATGTTTAATAGTCTGGAAAATAAAGGCCATCTTTTCTACTGTCTCCTCAGGTTCATGCAAATGTGGAAAATTCTTGGAATGAGGAAGAAGTGTGGCGAATTGAAATGTATATCTCCTTTGGAATAATGAGTCTCGGCTTGCTTTCTTTGTTGGCAGTTACTTCCATCCCTTCAGTAAACAGTGCCTTAAACTGGAGGGAATTCAGTTTTATTCAGGTGTGTGTGTTCTTTGTTTGTGTTAATGAGGGGTTGAATGGTTAATAAGAATGCATGTTCATTTTTATATTGAACCACACTTTTGCTATAGGATGAAAAATAAGGGTTTTTTCCTCTCAATAGTGACTGTAAAAATGATACAACTTCTCACTCAACAGAGAGAGTCCCTCTTACAGTTGGGCAGAAAATGGTTTTCCTGTCCTACTACTGTTTTCAGGAGTCAAAAATTTTCTCCTGTCTCAAATTGAGATGAGAAATCAAAATCTCAAAAATATTTTTGAACCAAAAATCTGAATCTTAGGTTATGCAGAATGTTTAGATTTGATCATTTGAATAATAATTTTGATAGTTCAGAAAGTCATTTCCAACCTGAAAACCAGAAATTTTTGTTTGGAAAGTGTCAGAACAAAACATTTTGACAATTTTGAAACTCTTTCTCGTGACTTTTTTTTGAGTCGAGAGATTTGACAAACTCAGTCCTGTTTCATGAGCCATTTCAATTTTGACAAATTGATATTTTTTGACAAAAGTGATTTGTCAGAAAAATCCCAAGCAGCTCTTTCTTCCTGTGTGTATTCAGTGAGATCTATCTCCATTAGTGATATTAGTATTTACTGCATTTTACTCCTGTTGGCCTTGCAGAGCTAAGACTGAGTAGGCTGGCACTATTCCTTTTTTATTGACAGAATGTATTGGGTTTCAGTCAGTTACACATGTGCAGACCCACTGTGCAGGCAGTTCAACTGAACAGGTGTCACTGAATGGGGTGCACATGACTTTATAACTGAAGATCTAATATGGTCATTAGAACCTTTATTACAGGGGGATGATGCCCTGGGTAAAAGGAGCAGAGCTTGACTTTCAGATCCCAGAGTGAATTTGAAGGGCTGGCAGTTAGAACAAAACATCAGTTTACTTGTAAAGAGAACAGATTCGATCTGAACTCACTGAGAGACAATAAACAAAAATCTGTCTGCTTCTGATGCTTATTCCTCAAGTGAGCCATCAGAAGTACATAAACTTGTAAACTATACAGACCTTCTTTTCATGCAAATGTCCCTAACTTTTTCTAAAAAAGAGCACATAGAAGATTTTCAGTGTTTTCCAGGAGGTGTGAGCAATACTTCAAGAGAGAAGTAACATATACAGTAATAGCAGGGTTTGGCTATATTTAGAATAAGTCTACTTCAGGATTCTTGGGACCATATTGTGTTCTTCTATTGTAAAATTGGTGGAAGAAGAACAGAAATTCCATAAAGTTTACCTCATAGTGTTTCCACTGAATGATTCCTTCAGGCAATAGGTGTTGGGGGGCTGCAGAAATGGCAGGAACTGCAGCTTCCAACTCTTCAGGTCCCTGCAATTTTCAGGAAACTATGTGGAAGGACAGTAACCTACATGGTGCACCTCACACTTCAGTCTCCCTGGCAGTGTGGGTCCCTATGGTGCAATGCTGCCATTTTCTGTGACTTGCTCCCCATCCAGAGAAGGGGGATTAATGTTGATTCCAGCTAGATTAACTCCCATTACTTTGGCAGGCTGTATTTTTGCATTTTTCAAGGGGAGCCTTCTGTCCCTTCCTCCTGCCCTGGCACATTTTCCCCCTCCCTTCACACATGAACACCTGAAGCAGAGATGCATCCTCAGTCTCTGGAGGTGGGTGTTAAGCTGTCTGAAGTGGCTCACGAGCATGAGTACCAACCTCAGGGCAGACTCTGAACAAGCAGGGCACAAACCCCAAACTGGCAGTGAGTTCTATACTGAGATTTCACCAACCAAGTGTCAAACGTAAACTCCTCAAGCACTACAATAGCCTTAACATGGAGTCACAGGCAGTCCTTGCTGGGTACTCCAGTCTATCTTGCCACCTATGCAAACTTGACTTTGAGATAGATAGTCCCTTACACCAAAAATCACAACAATATTCAGGTTACTCCCAGTCCCAAAGGACCAGTCACTTGCACCCTAGATCTCCCTACCAAAGACAATGTTTGTAGTAATCCTATAATAAAATAACTAAAGTTTTATGAACTAACAAAAGAAATACATGAGTTATTTACAAGGTTAAATCAGGTAAACGTACACACACATGAGTTACAGTCTAAGGTTTTAAAAAGTAATAGAAGCTGCTGTAATGTGGAAGCTCTTTATGTCTTTTAGGGCTAACCCAGGCCAAGCGATAGGAAACTCTTGCTTATGCTTAGAATTCTTCACCCCTCAGAGTTCAAGCAACACAGAGATACAGTTCCTTCATGTCAGAGGTTTATATTCACTTCCCCCAGAGTTCAAGCTGATGGGATAAGTCCTCTTGCATGTCTCCTCTTCAAGAGTGTGTGAGGGGGGAGCAATCAACAAAGTCTATGTCCTTTGATGTTTCACAATGGCTCATTTGGTTTCAGGGGGCCTTCTTGTATGCAGGACCTAACACCTTCTGTAGGAAGCTGGCATTTTACATTATTTAATGCTTCTTTCCTGTTTGAGTTACACAGTTACAGAGGTTTACAATGCAAACACTTAATATAACCTTACAACATGGAGTATGGTGTGAGATTAATACATGCAGCATCCTGCAAGCATTTCATAAAGTCTAAACACAGTCTTATAACTCTAATGTCTCCTTTAATAATACTAACACCCAGACTGGTGTTTCCAGCTATGCATTTGTCAGAATTCACTGAAGCCTAGGGGCCTTGGCATGAGCTGGCACCTTGTCTGCCAGCATCACAGTGGGAACATGCCATGTTGTCCTTGCTGTCCTTCTTCCATTGCTTCTGGGACTTTCCATATACTTTATTTTTATTTGCTGCCCTCCATACATCACAGCATGTAGGGCCTTTGAAGGGCAAAGCATAGCTAGCTCCTAAATGCATTATACTCATGAGACTGTGGAAGTAATAGACTGCATTTGCTATACATGTGGCATAAAGAAGGCCTTTCATTCCCATCAGCAGGCATTCCTGACTTGCAGAAGTCACCATTTTAATAGTAATGCCACTGTCAGGTGAGAGACAGACTGTCGTGTCGCTGGACCAATGTCTGCCCTGAACTAGGAACTGCCATGCAGCAGCTGGGGAAATGCAGGCATGGCAGCCCAATATATGTGTAGATCACATAGAAGGGGCAGACAAACACTTAGGAATAAGCTGTGGTGAAGCACTTCATATACTTCCTGTGTGTAACACATCGTAAGTAGTACCGAAAGCTGATAGAGAAGCAAATAGACATAACCAGCAAGAGGCACTGAGATGTACAAAAAGCACAAGTCCCAATTAATCACAGAAAGGTGTCAGCATGAAATGAAATTATTGTCACCTTTAAGCTGTGGTTATTGATATGAAGTACTAATAGACTTACCTCTATTGCCGGGAGACATTCTGATAGAGCATGTTCGAAAAGTGTGTATTTTGCTATAGTTTGGGGTGTATTAATGTAGGCCTTACTAATGTAATGCCAGACAGTGGCATTACTATTAAAATTAGTCAGACAGAGTTCTGTCTGACTAAGGACTGGTTTGTCCCATTTTAATTGAATTGCCTAGTTCATAATCCTGTCACTGTTGACTGATTCTTGCCTATGTAGACTCATAGACTTTAAGGGTCAGAAGGGACCATCGTGATCATCTAACCTGACCTCCTGCACATTGCAGCCACAGAACCTCACCCACAGCTGAAATTTATCCAGCTCAGTCTTGAAGCCGATTAGGTTTTTTACCCCCACTGCTCTCCTTGAAAGGCTGTTCCAGAACTTCACTCCTCTAATGGTTAGAAACCTTTGCCTAATTTCGAGCTTAAACTTGTTGATGGCCACTTTACATCCATTTGGTCTTGTGTCCATATTGGCGCTTAACTTAAATAACTCCTCTCCCTCCCTTGTATCTATCCCTCTGATGTATTTATAGAGAGCAATCATTTCTCCTTTCATGTAACACACATTGTCACTACTTTAATAATTGGTCCTCTAGAAGGGCTTTGTAAATTATAGCCATTTTAAGGGGAGTGACAGGGAACATTGCATTAGCTGCAATTGTCAGAGGTGTTCTGTCTGTGGAGGAATTCCTCTCCTCTTTATTGGGTTTCTGTCAAGTGAGGAATCTATAGGAAACCTTCAACAGCGGTTGCTGAAGGAATGTGTTGAATCAGCATTTCCCCCAACTAACCTAGCTTTTCCCCCTCCCTGACAAGTGCTACCCACTTCTTAGGTAATGAAGAGAGGCAAATTTATGGCTATTTGCATTTCCATAACCTCACTACTAGGCAGACTTTCTCCTTTGGGAGTTCTCTGCCTGGGACTATGCTAGAGATGATGGTATGCACTAAATCTTCAGTTTAAAATAAAATAACAACAATTAGTCAAAGGTGATTTGAGCCATACATCCAGTGTATGATCAGGAACTCCAGCAGTAAGCCATGCAGTTGTAGCTTTTCCTTACCAAAGTTTCCAAACTTGGGCCTCAGGTTGTGGGGTTAGAAATGTGCATGCAGGCAAATCATTACACAATTCTTTTGTGGTCTTTGGAATGCACTAGTATACCACAATTATTCCCACTGTAATAGAAATCAACTTGTTTCTAGTTAGCACAGCTTATAAACTGTAATGAAATGCTGAGAGATTATTCAAGACGTCTGACTGGTGTACAGGACATTCCTCTAGACATGCCCTCATGTGAAACTGCATCACACATTAAAGAGAATTTGGACAAATTGTCTTTTTAATTATCAACTTTGGTGTGCAGTGGCAGTAATAATTGAAACACAAGGTGTTTCCTTGGGATTAATGACCAACTAAATTTAATGGTCTTTAGCTGCTTCTCAGAGCATTAAATATTCCCTAGCTAGTCATTAATTCTTAAGAAATGTCCTCTGCCTCAAGCCTTGTTTCATAATCACTGACCTTACAAGAATTATTTTACCAAGGACAATGAAGCTGGCATTCCACCACACATTAACAGTGATTAAGTTCAAATCTCATATAGAGGGCTTAGGCAGAGCCAGATAAAATACAGCAAATGCAATTTTAGAGCTATTTCTCCACCTACTGAAATACAATATTAAAAAGAAGGTTTGCACTTAATGATTATAATCCTGCCTGAAATCAGCAGGAGATGCAGCATGGATTAAGGGCTGGTCAGCTCAGTATAGCTTTTCTAGCCAGGGAATTCGGTGATGGAGTAGCATGACACTAGTTTTACTCCTGTATCTAGCAGAAGCATAGATTTTCCAAAGCAGTGGCTGCTGAAATTCTCACTTCCATCCTACAGATGAAGGTTCAGTGTAAGAACCTGCCAAGCTAGAGCCTGGGACTCAGGGGATTCTGGCTGATGCCTCTGCATCACCACTAGAGGTGTAGGTCGGACATCCCGAAGAGGACCCTGCAAAGCTAGAGTTGAGAGGAAGTACCACCCTTCAGGGTCTGAGTGGCACCTCACAGCCCACTGACTGGCTGATACCAGTATATAAACCAGGAAGCCATGATGAGGAGCTGTCTGAGCAACAACACAGACCACCTGTCTGCTTCTTACCCTGCTAATGACAGACCCGAGACTCTGGCTTCTGACCCTGGTTTGTCCTTTCCCTGTCTCTCTGATTGCTGTCTGTAACCTGGTGCCTGGCCCCAGTCTCCTGATAACATGACCTTGCCTGCCCCTTGACTCTGCCCTCTGACCTATCTTGGACTCTGACCTCCTGGCATTCTATTTGGACTGACTCCTGCTCTGACTACTAGGTCAGACCACCCATATCTGGTTGTGACACTCAGCATCATTGCAGCTGCTCAGTTTCTGACCTCTCCCTTCTGACATTCCCCCTTCTGAGAGCTGCACACCCATGCAGATGCTGTTTCTAGCTCACCTTGCAGAATACACTTGGTTTCCAAGGGCTTGTGTAAATGGCAGTTTACTGTATGGCAAGCCACAGTGTTAATCTATAGCACATCAGTTTGCTTAACAGTAACATCTTGTGTGGACACCACTACAGTGCACTGAAAGTCTTGGAGTGCAGCTTGGCATACTTTCACTGCACTGTAGCAGTTTCCACATGGGATCTTACTGAGTGGCAAGCTGGTGCGCTGGAGATTCACACTGGGCCTTGCCAGTTGCCATGTAGACAAGCCCTAACTGAGTCAATGAGTCACACTTTTCAGGAGTAAGTCATGTGTTTGTTATTGTGCTGTATCACACCTAAGTAACAATCAGTGCACAAGCCTAGACTATATGAAGAGCAGCACTTTTCTAGCTGGGCCGGGTTACTAGTGCCGAAGAGAGGAGATAAAGAGGGTAGTAAACTCAGAAGAAAACCCCATACTCCACTCCTTGTGTGACTGGAGTTTAATTGTTGTCAGGCTTTTCTTCTTTAGGTGCAACAGTAACATAATGTTTTATCAAATCTTAGTCCTCCGATGGCATTTAAATAAAACCAAGCTTTTTCTGCTGAAAGAATGAAAAACGTCTGTAAAGCATTTCATTATCACTGGCTTTCTCCAACAATTGTTATATAGTATTACCCACAGCTGAGCCTGCTGAAGCTATGAGCAGTCAGATTCACTAAGTTGTTCCACGTTTACACTGGTGTAACAGCATTGATTTCAAGGGAGTCACACCAGCATAGAACTGGAACAATGCAGTGGTGAGTCAGGCCCAAGCTTTTATTTGTCATCTGAATTTTTTTCCAGAATATCAGGCAAGATCCTGCATATACCAAATTATACCAGATAGGATCTAGCCTATAATGTTCAATTTCTTGGGGATTTTTGTTCTTGTTCTTTTTAACTAAATGAGGTAGTACCTCTAAAAAAATGCCAACACAACTCTGGAAACCATTGTGTACACCGAAAAAAGTAATGCAAAGAAAATAGCAGCTTCCTATATGCAAAAGTCTGTTACCTTCCTCAGAAGGCGGACAAAAATATTTCCCTTTTTTGTGTCACTGAATCTTTTTCCCTTTCGCCCTTCATGCTGTACTTTTCCTTAATGACAGGAGAGACGTTAGGTTTCTACCTCTTCATTTTTAGTGTCGTTAGAGAACAAAATCTTGGTAGCCAGTTTTGCTGATTCTTCCACTAAATCTTTCGCAACTGAGTGAGACGTTACATCAGTTTTGGTGGTGAAGTGTTTCCCTTCCTATGATAAACACCACAGTTAGAAGCACCACTGCAGTCATTTTTAAGGTGGTTTGGGATTTCTAGAATGAAGGCTAATGCTTTTAACTTGGAGTCTGCATAATTGTACTGTTGATTGTAGCCCCTACGCTCCAGATATCCCCATTAACTAGTTGTCATGGAAGGGACAAAGAGGTCAGGAGTGGTCCAAGTCTTGATTCCACCGTCCGACCAGTGGAGCTGGGCCATTATGATGGGGAAGCAAGCAGCACCTTTTAGGGATGTCACAGTTTACTCCTTTCTCCCTGTAGGAGCAATGGGGACCAGGGAGTTCCATTCCAGGACTCCTCCTGCATAGCCACACTGCTCCATACTCATGGCTGAGCAAACTAGCCCTTTGTTCTCTCAAGCGACATTCTGGGTACCTGAATCTGATATTCAGTTTTACTCTTACATAACTCTGTTGACTTCATTATTGACACCCCTGAAACTCAACTGACTGCCAGATATTAGATTTTGACTAGTTTGTTTGCTTTACATGTTTGAGGATCTCTTAGCCTTTCAAAGTAGAGTAAGCATGCAGGCCTGTGGAAGCCAAGAGGGATAGGATGTAAATCGGGGTAGAATTTAGCCCTTAATTTTCAGCACATTACAGTAATGAGTGCATTGAGATTTTTTTAAATAAAATTGAACCTGGCTGAAATTTTAAAGTTGTATAGTAGGCGTGGCTAATAATAAGGGGTCAGGTTTTAACGTCTGTTTCTTTTCCCTGTTTTTTTCAAAGTCTACACTGGGATATGTCGCTCTGCTCATAAGTACTTTCCATGTGTTAATTTATGGGTGGAAAAGAGCCTTTGAAGAAGAATACTACAGGTTTTATACACCACCAAACTTTGTTCTTGCCCTTGTTTTGCCTTCTATTGTAATTGTAGGTAAGATCATTTTACTCTTTCCATGTATAAGCAGGAAACTGAGAAGAATCAGAAGAGGCTGGGAAAAAAGCCAAGTTATGGAAGAAAGAGGTGGGACTGTTCCACATCTCTCACCAGAAAGGATTACGGTGATGTGATGGTAGAATAGTGTCCATTAGCACTGTTACAGTTGTCACTGGGTTTTTTTTGTTTTAAAACTTGTGGTTTTAGGAGTTTATATAACTCACGTGTAAAAGTTGCTATGGACTTGCTTGGCATATGGTACAAGCTCTCAGCCAAGGAATGAGCAATTTATTTTTCTTCAGAAAATTTAAAAATTAATCACTTCAGTTTTAAGTTACAAGAGGGCAAACAATGTGAAATCAGGATTTTTTTAATGCTTCTTTGCTCAATTGTATCACAAACATTGTGGTTTAAAATTAAAACCAAATGTTCCAGACAGCTTTTCTTTGACTGATAGCATATGTTCCACACAGTACTTATTTTATTAAAACCGCCATTTTTTAGTTAGACAGTCCAGAATGTAGAGTAATAGATTTTAATGATTTAGGAAATAAACATGTTTTGAAACAGCTGAGATTAAATTTTTAATGGTTGACATTATTTATTGCACACTTACATTACACTTATTTGTGTAGCTCAACAAGGATTTTGAAGCAAAACATGACTTGAATATAATAAAAATGTTAGTTGCACAGTCAAATTATGCATATTTTAACCAAACTGAATTGCATTAAGGAATATGATTTCAAAGTGCTACATATGGTTTTAGACATGTAGTGTCCATTGACGTTAATGAGTCATTCAGTGAAAATCCAATCCAATACTTTGAAAGTGCAAGAAGGACTTATATAAATTTGTACAATCAACTAATGATCACTTTAAAAATAAAACATGCCAAAAATTATTTTAAAAAATTAAAGTTGGGAGAAATTTGCAATAAAAAAATTCAACTTTATGGGAGAAACTTCCAATATCTTAAGCACAATAGAGAATGACCATAATGTTAATATTATCTGTGTGTTTCTGTGTTGGGGTTTCAGTTATGGCACATGAATTTCCCTCTCTTTCAACCTTAAGATCTTTTAATATATTTTTGTTGCACAAATAATGTTCTATTTTTATATTAAACTTTTGTTTTTACAGCCAGCATCTGTGGGGAATGCTTTACTGTGAATTTTTAAGAAACAAAAACAAATATTCCTATACTTCAGCATTTTAACATGAGTTGATGATCCCATGAAATGGAAATTTCCCTCTAAAATTTGTAATTCTGGTTTCCTAAGGCTTTCTGAGGCTTTCTGAATGTTGTTTAGAATGATGTATCAATGACTACTTTAGCATGTTTGGTTCTTCTTTAAGGAATAGGCCAAACTCTACTCATTTACACTCATGCTGCTCCTATAGAAATCAGTGGAAGTTGTTCCCATGCATCGGAGTGCAGAGTTTGGCTCTACATCTCTACCTATTTTTGCAGTATTACGGCTGTACTGTCTTTAATTGTTTTCGTTCCTCACATTTTTGCAATAATTTGCCATCGTTATGATAAATATCTGCAATATGACACTGATCCATATAGCACTTAAGTAGCGCTTATAGTATACTTAAGTTAAGTACATGAGTAGTCCCATTGACTTTACTGCCTACATTTTTAATGAACCCTTCACCCATGCAATATGTACTTAGAGCCAAATTCTGCTCCCACTTACACCAACATAAATCTAAACTAACTCAGTGCCAACTGTTTTTAGTTTCATTACAAACTCAAGAACCCCAGTTAGGTTTTCCAAGATTCATTATAGCCTCCAAGCCTTTCAAACAAACCTAGGTCCCTTTATGGTTTTGTCAGAATCACAAGAAATCTGCAGTTTTACATGGTTTCACCTGTGTTCTGCTTTAGATGTAGGGTTTGTTCAAACTCAAAACCCAGACAAACTCCAGGCAGAGGACTTTCTCAAAATGACACAACATAAAGTGAGACAATGTGGGTTAGTTAATATATTTTATCTTTAGAAAGCTTGTCTCTCTCACCAACAGAATTTGGACAGAATTTGGTCCAATAAAAGATATTACTTCATCCACCTTGTCTCTCTAATGCCCTGGAACCGACACAACTACAACAACACTGCATACAAAATTAAGTGTTTGTATGAACCTCTGCCAACCTAAACAATCAGTATTGCATGTCTCTAGCTCGAAAGCCCACCAAAAAATGGGGGTTAGACAAATGGGTGATGATTGGGAAGCTGGGGAAAATTCAACCAATTTTCTTGACATATTTTGAAAAACGTGTCATTTCAAAAAAAAATTGGTGGGGGGGACTCAAAATTTTCAAAAAATTTCATTTTGAAATAGTGGGGAAGTTCCCAGTTTCTTGCAATTTTATTTATCCTCCTCATCCACCCCATTTTTTTAATTTCCCCCTACTGGAAGCAGAAGGAGGAAAAATCCACTTCCTCTTTTTTTTTTTTTTAACTTGTTCCCCTTGTAAAGTTAAAAAGTTAAACTTTTAAAGCTTTTTTGCATTTTTCCAATAGAAAAAAAAAAGTTTAAAAATGAGAGAAAGCAGTCTGTTGCCTTTTTTTTTTTTTAAAGCATTCTACCTTACTTTCATTTGAGAAGAGGGTGGGAAAGTAAAATAGAAAAAATTCCCCAAAAAAATTTCTAAATGAAATTTTTAATTTTGTTTAGAATAAATCATTTAAACTTGATTAAGTGAAAAGGAGTAAAAGTAAAAAATTTCAAATGTATTGAAAACTTCATTTTCTTTCAACATTTTTCACAAAAAGAACAACATTTCAAGAAGCTAATCTAAGTTCCTTTTTGCAAAATGCCTGTGTGTTGAACAGTCAGATGGATCATGCTGTACTATTGAGCATAGTTATTTTATTAAATGAATAAAAGAGATACTATCAATATTATAGAAAGGGCATTACTAACTTTAAGGGAATAAGGCTTTCAGGTAAATATGAACAAATGGCAAATAGAACTTCCATTTAGTGTGTTTGTGTGTGATTCACTCCAGCACAGAAAACTTTGCAAACCTCTCCACACCATTTAAAGTGAAGAAGGGATATACAGATGCCTCCACACTTCATGGAGGGTTTTCAGGATTGCACACAGGTGGATCCAGTGGCCTAAATTTCCTGTCAGGGATGCAATTTGCCCTTGTGCAGACAGACAGCACAAGGCCTATGCACTTAGGCCCATATCCTCAATGGTATTTCGCTGCTTAGCTCCCATTGAAATCATAGGAGTTAGGCGCCTAAATCAGTAGCGCAGCCAGGCCCGGAGCGCAGGGGGAGTGGCGCTATAAAAAGGCGCCTCCCCCTGTACTCACCCGGGGGCGCTCCGGGTCTTCGGCGGCACTTTGGCAGCTTACACCGGGTCTTCGGTGGTACCCGCCGCCGAAATGCCGCCGAAGACCCGGAGTGCAGCCGGGTGAGTGTAAGAAGCGGCGCTTAAAAAGAAGCGGCGCCTTTTTTTAGTGCTGCTAAAAAAAGGCGCCGCTTCCGCCGCTTCTGCTCAAGGGGGCGCAGCCACTCCCCCTGCTCCCCCCCGGCTACGCTACTGGCCTAAATACTGTTGAGGATTTGGGCCTTATGTCCCAGTCCTGCAAACACACTTATGCACATAAGTATCTTTCCACACATGTAATTCCATTGTCTTCAATAGAACTATTCACTTGCTCAGAGTTACTCATGCACATTGATGTTTGCAGAAATGGGCCCTTAAATCCTAATTTGGAGGCTTATGTGGGGTATAGATCTTGCACTGTCCCCCTGCACAGCAGTGAATTTCCCCTATGTGTGCAGAGGGTCAGCAGCCACTATACCAAGCTGTAAAGAGAGGTAGCTGGAATTTGTCTCTACCAGCCCACTTAGGATGAATTCTGCCCTAAGAGAACAGTATTTCTAATTTATATTGGAATGTATGACATCCTGAAGACTCAGAATACGGTAAATGCCATGGAGCAAATTCTGCTCCCAGCTCTACTCCAGCAGCCCTATTGAAATCACTGAATTTGCACAGGTACAACTGAGCTAAAATTATTACTGATTGTGACTATTATTATTTCAATATTTAATATATTTGTATTAATGTTATCGTAATATATAGAAATGCCAACTAAAATTAATCTTCCTTAGAACTTTCCAGATCTTGTTTGATGTTTTAGGAATATTGCTGTAGTACTAATGCAGTATTAATATTGTTGTATTATTAAAATACAGTAGCAAGTGTGCATTGCCACCTTAGTCCATCTGTCCTGTGGTATGTGATGCACTACTGTATATTTATCCTTATTCCTATGCAAAAAGAAATACTTAATTCTAGCAGAAAAAAAACATACAGTGTAGTATGCTGCTTAACATATGTAAAAAGTAATTAGATCATTTCATGATTAAGTCATTTCAAGAATGTTTAAACTCATGGTAAATATGGACCACATGATGTTTCTTAAAGAAAATATTGACATCGATTGGTGGGGTTTTTTTTGTCAAACTGTGTGTATGGAAAATAACAAATATGTGCATTTTATTTTATGTTACTTGAAAGTTGAAATATTGAAGTATGAAGAAATAGCTTATATTTTTGGATCAACTAAATTTAAAAAATGTATGAAATATTTGTGCTACATATGTAATCGTGTACCCAGCTAGCCTATGTATTCATTTCTAACTGGAGTAACAAGCTTACTTGCTATTAAATCTTATGTAATTTATTTTATTGTAATGATTGAGTCTATTTAGCAAGAAATTCTGAAAGTAAA
This sequence comes from Macrochelys suwanniensis, assembly GCA_033296515.1. Lineage (NCBI taxonomy): Eukaryota > Metazoa > Chordata > Testudines > Chelydridae > Macrochelys > Macrochelys suwanniensis. The sequence continues at coordinate 43,062,377 of CM065776.1, forward strand.
TTGACAAGGTCTTGCATAGCACATATTATGGATCAGATCCTACCAACTTCTATTCATTGTAAGAAATCTTTCTTCATGTGGTAATCTCATTGATTTCTATGGAACTGTTTGCATAAGGACTTCTCCTGTGAGTCCAGATTTGCAGGATCAAGTTCTAAAGTTCTCAATGTTGATTGCCTAAAGTTAGACTTCTCCATTATTAGGTGCCTAAATATAGATTTAGGTGCATAACTTCAACAGCCAACTTTGAGAATGATATATTTTTATGCAACATTGCATTCACAATCCCTACAATCAATTAATATCGCTGTATATATATTGTGCCCCCCCCCCCACACTCTCAGCTGGCACCAGTCATCACTGGCAGAAGCCCCTAGTCCTACCACCCCGCCACAGGGCAGAAGCCCTGAGCTCCCCCGCCCCACAGTCAGGCGGAGAGTGGGAGGCTCCATGAGCTGCACATTAACTGTAAAAGAGCCACATGTGGCTCACAAGCCACAGTTTGGCCACCCTTGCCATATTTCATAATAAAATACCACTTAACATATAATGCAATACTGCACACATTATAGCAGTAAATGCACATTTCTATGCAGTAAATAACTGGAATGACATTTTGAAACTTGTTCTTTGTTTTCTGCACATGATTATGGTATTTTTTTCCCACAATGTTTATTATATAGTGCCATTAACATATTTCATATTTGTGCTTAAGTTCACAGTGTAATTCTGTTGAATATCACTATTATATACAAAGTTGATAAAAATCACCTTGTTGAAATTTGAATTTTTAATAGGTAAACTATTTTGAGATTGTTGTTTTTAAGTTCTTTAGTTTGTGACAATGTTACATTTACAGTGTACTGGTGCCATGTCTGAATTTTGTTCCAACATTGTGTAGCATGTGATGTGCCAACATGAGAATGTGAAACTGTATTTTCATTTGTTGGTAAATCACTTATAAAATATCTTGTACATGTTCAATGTATAATTAGCTGTAAATGCAGCTCTAATAGCATTAATGGGAAAGAACAGTTAAGGCAGCTGTTGTTTATTCCCGAGTAGCTATGAATTTCACAATGTATGAATAGAGTTAGGAACCTGAGTTGTTCTAAGTCTGATAAAAGCAAAAATCAGAAATGTCATGCAAATAAATATTAGATAGCTTGATTTCTTCAATATGATATTTTCAAGAATTCAGGTGAATAGACTCAGTGGTAGTGGAGGCATATGAGTAGTTCTTTTCAAACAGTACCTCTCTGAGTACAAAAGTTTTGCCTTTATTAAATGTTCATCCTAGTTCTTATAAGTATTTCCTATAAATGTAATAAGTAACTTTCCAGTTCTCATATTTTATCACTACCTGATACTGCTTCTGTTAACTAGATTGCTACCTTTAAAATGGATGACACATTGAACGAATTTAAACAATGGTGTCCGTAATCTTTGTATACTGTTTCTCATGCCTTGCTGACAATGTTTCACAGTGAACATATTATGAGTCTCCTCTGTGCAATACTTACTTGACAGTTCTCTCTGTAGTTGCGTACTCCAACTTTGTCAATTACTGTTTGTGTTGTCTATCTAAACAGGGCTATTATAAATGACTGGCAGTGCTTTCACATATTTTTCCATAGAATCTGTTTTACACAAAGATCAATAAAAACTTAATATCAAATATTTTGACTTGTTCAAATTTCAACTTAAATTTTTTATTTTGCCTTTCTTCAAAATGCATTTGTGCTTTGATTAATATGTCCTCTAGTAGAGAGGGCAAGGCTGTGTGGCTTATAAAGATGCTTCTGAAGAGCAAATTCGTTTCCTCTGGAATGGGCAGGATGACAGCTATTTTTTTAAAAAATACACTGCAGGAGGCTGCCCCTGCCCCTGCTTCTGCCAGTGATGACTGGTGCCAGCTGAGGGGGGGGGGGCACAATTTAACTGTTTGCCCCCCCAGCAGCTTGAGTCAGCCCCGCAGCACCCTCTCCTTACCCTCAGTGGCCCTTCCCTGCAGATCTTATTGCTCTTCTCTTCAAATTGCGCAAACTGAACACTGTGCAATACTAGCAATATGGTCAGTACATTTTTCAGGAGCAAAGTACAAACATTTGAGGCAAAAGTGAAACTGCTTAATTTGTTTGTCAAGTGCTGGCATTCTTCCTGTTTGGTTGTGGGTGTGGGAAAAAAGCAGGAGTGTTTCAATGGGAAAATAAATGAATAGCTTTTCCTCTCCCTCACTCCTCCTGTCTGGAAGCATTATATGTTTCAAGGAAATTTATGACAAGGGGGGGAAAAAAATTATACATTGGAGTGATCCTGACACATTAAAGTTAGTAACTTAACTTCCATTGACGTCAAAGGAGTCACAATTTTACCTGGCAAGTTTATGTTAACTTCTATAACCTCCCCATATTGCTGCTTCTCTGCAGAAGAGATCTGACCAATAATATAAAATCATCTCTTACAAACAATGAAACAGATGTCTGATATGTTCAGTGTCCAAAATTACATTTTCATACCTCTTTCTACTTGTGCCCTGCCTGTCTCACTAGTGAAAATTTCACAATTGGTGTCTGTTTTTCCCTAGTTTGTTCAACTCCTGCATCATTCATTTTCTCATACACTATAGTGATTGCTTTTATTTGTTATTTGCATCACAATAGTATCTATAGGCCCCAACTGAGATCAGTGCCCCCTTGTGCTAGGTGCTGTACAAATATATAGTGTGAGACCGTGCCTGCTCTGAAGAGCTTCCAGTCTAAGCAGACAAAGAGTGGGAAGGAAGTAAAGGCACAGAGGGATAAAGTCACATGCTCAGCAAGGTCATCAGTAGATTAGTAGCAGAGCTGGGCATAGACCTCTGGTGCCCTACCTATTAGACTATACTGCCTTTCATTGCTTTATGTAATTTAAACTGAGCTCAGAAAAAAAACTCACTGAAATGTCTTCTCATGCAGAAAAGTTATGTGCAGTAACAACAGGAACCTCTCAGGGTCCATCATTGTAAAGTATGTGGCATGTGGTGAGGGTTAATCAGTTAATGTTTGGGAAGTGAATTAAAATTTTCTGATGCAAAACACTATAAAAAGGATAATTATTATCAAACACTACAGGGAGGATAATTATTATCAATGTGCAGTGAAAGAGATGGCTCTACCATATAAGCCAGTTGTCTGGGATAGCAAATTTCATAAAATGTTTATGTGGTTGACTGCAGGTTTGTAGGGGTGGATGTTTGCCTAGAGCAGTAGAACCTCTAGAGTCAGTCCTGTACAATGTTGCTTTCATCCCATGTAAAAAAAAGCTTGATTCATGAAGAAGTTGCAATGAGAGCAAATGAGTCCTAGCAGTGTGATCTTTGGAACACTCAACCAGTAAATGTCACATGACCTAAGCTTATAATGTACAGAAAATACTGCCCAGTTTACATATGGTTTCCATACATTTATCAGTCAAACAATACACAGTTAAAACTGTAATATACTGGTGTATTTTTGGTCTATTTCTGAAATTCAGAAAGTTTAGTTCAGCATACAGAGCAAAGGACTGACTGCCTGGACAACAGTCCAAAAAAATTCATATCAGATTTATCCAAGGTTAAATGAGTTGCAAACCTGTAAGCATTATCAAGATAATCTGTATGAGGAAAATATAGATAAAAATATTCAATAAGAAAACAGCATTTGAGTTATAGCCCAAATCCCATACAATAGCTGAAGAATTCACAGTGCAGCTCAGGGATGAAGGGTGTAAAATTGGCCTTTGCATGCCTAAAACCAGGTCCACTCTATTCCAGGCCATTCTCCTAGCATAATTTAGAGCAATCTCCAAACTACGACTACCAAGGAGGGTCCCTTTGTTACCCTAACCCTAGCCTGGGATGCTTTAACTTTTCTAACCTTAACCGCGGCCTAGAGAGTCCTATCCTTTGTAATCCTAACCCTAGCACACGAAGCCCCAGAGGATGGGGGCAGAAACTCCCTGCGAATGGGGGGGAGGCAGAGGACTAGGATGGGGAGTAGGGGAGTAGGGTTGCCAACCCTCCAGGATTGTCCAGGAGTCTCCAGGAATTAAAGATTATTCTTTAATTAAATATTATAATTTGAAATACATCTGAGGGCCACCTTATCCCAGAACCACAGACCAAGATTTGTAACAGTCTGTTACAGTGGAGGTATAATATACCCTGCTGGTGAAAGCAGGGGGGTAGAGAGGGTGTTACACTGTGATAAAAGGCTATTTAGCAGTCCCCTAGATAATGCAACTGGTTGTCAAAAAACAAAACAAAACAACCCCTCCACCCAGCATAACAGGGATTTTATTTAAACTGGAACAAACTGAAGTGGATTCCACCTACCTACTATAACCTTAAATAGATGAAGAATATATACTAAAAATTATAGTAGTTTGAATATATATTTTACACTCACTGTAACTTACTAGGTAACTAAATAAAACCATCTATATAAACATATCTAGATCTATCTCTGTATGCACAGGCTATTATCTTATAGGTTATTATTATTACTACTATTTTTTCAAGGTTCTCCTTTCCCCCAAATATCTCACTGTCTAACAGCCAAATCTGTCTCTGAGCCTCAAGCACCTCCTGTGACTTCCTGAAGAGGTGGACTTGACATCCAGTGATGCTTGCTTGCAGGGGTGCACATTAGACCAGACCCACTGAAGCTGAAGGACCTTCAGTACTCCTTTTCTGGATCTCGGGGAGAGTGATAGATCACCAGACATTTAAAAATCCTGCGCACAATATTTTTAAATTCTGCAAGTTTTATTTTTCAATAAATAAATGCAGATGCTGCAGCATGGCAGTGGGGAGCACAGGCCACTGGCTTCACAAAGGTGGGAGATCTCTCTCTCTCTTTCCCCTCCCACCCAGGAGGTGTGTGGATTACACTGGGAATTTGCTGGTGTCACTCTGCAATATAATTCAGGAGTGGCTAGCTAGCTAGAAGAAAACAAGAAAAATACCTGTGGCACCTTAGAGACTAACAAATTTATTTCAGCATAAGCTGTCGTGGGTTAAGAGCCCACTTCATCGGATGCATGGAATGGAACATGCAGTGAACAGATATTTATACATTCAAAGATACATGAGAAGGTGGAGGTGTCTATACCAATGTTAAGAGGCTAATTAATTGAAAGGAACTGTTATCAGTAGAAACTTTTGAAGTGATAATCAACAGGGGCTATTCCAGACAGTTGACACAAAGGTGTTAAGGGGGAAATAAATTCAATTAACATAATGACTGAGCCATCCACGGTCAATATTCAAGCCTAAGGTAATGGTATCTAGTTTGCATATTAATTCCAATTCCGCAGTTTCTCTTTGGATCCTGTTTTTGAAGTTATTTTGTTGCAAAATTGCAACTTTTATATCTGTCATTGAGTGATTAGGGAGGTTGAAGTATTCACCTACTGGCTTTTGAATGTGATGATTCCTGATGTCAGATTTGTGTCCGTTTATTCTTTTGCGTAGAGACTGTCCAGTTTGGCCAATGTACATGGCAGAGGGGCATTGCTGGCACATGATGGCATATATCACATTGGTAGATGTGCAGGTGAACGAGCCCTTGATGGTGTGGCTGATGTGATTAGGTCCTATGATGGTGTCACTGGAATAGATATGTGGACAGAGTTGACATTGGGCTTTGTTGCAAGGATAGGTTCCTGGGATAGTGTTTTTGTTGTATGGTGTGTGGTTGCTGGTGAGTATTTGCTTCAGGTTGGGGGGCTGTGTGTAAGCGAGGACTGGTCTGTTTCCCAAGATCTGTGAGAGTGAGGGATCATCTTTCAGGATAGGTTGTAGATCTTTGATGATGCGCTGGAGAGGTTTTAGTTGGGGGCGGAAGGTGACAGCTAGTGGCGTTCTGTTGTTTTCTTTGTTGGGCCTATCTTGTAGGAGGTGACTTCTGGGTACTCTTCTAGCTCTGTCAATCTGTTTTTTCACTTCAGCAGGTGGGTATTGTAGTTTTAAGAATGCTTGATAGAGATCTTGTAGGTGTGTGTCTCTGTCAGAGGGATTGGAGCAAATGCAGTTCTGTCTTAGAGCTTGGCTGTAGACAATGGATCGTGTGGTGTGTTCAGGATGGAAGCTGGAGGCATGTAGGTAAGTATAGCGGTCAGTAGGTTTCCGGTATAGGGTGGTGTTTATGTGACCATCACTTATTAGCACAGTAGTGTCTAGGAAATGGACTGCTTGTGTGGACTGGTCTAGGCTAAGGTTGATGGTGGGATGGAAATTGTTGAAATCGTGGTGGAATTCCTCAAGGGTTTCTTTTCCGTGGGTCCAGATGATGAAGATGTTATCGATGTAGCGCAAGTAGAGTAGGGGCATTAGGGAACGAGAGCTAAGGAAGCGTTGTTCTAAGTCAGCCATAAAGTGTTTAGCTAGCTAGAAACACTCCTATAACTCAGCTGGGAGTAATTTACATGCCAGAGGCTGTGTATGAGCAAGGCCAGCGGTGGCTGCTCTCACAGTGAAGCACTATAAAAGGCACCCCAGATTGGAGAATTGAGGGGACACAGCTGTTCAGCATCCAGATTGCATCCTAGAGAATGTTACAGTTGTGCTGTGAGGGAGTTGTTGTGTGGGGCAGGCGGAGGGTCAGGCTATGAGGAGGTTGCCAGGGAGGGCGGCAGAGGGACATGCTGTGAGAGGGGGGTTGAGGTGGAGGGATGCGCTGTGAGGGAGAAGGCTACCCGGGAAGCGGGGTTGAGGTGTAGCAGGAAGGCGGGGGGATGCGCTGTGAGCGATGGGGGGAAGGGAAGTGCTGGGTGGGAGGGAATTGCTGGGGCAGGGGGGTTGAGGTGGAGGGAGGGGTTACCGTGGAGGTGGGAGGTGGCAGCGCTCTCCCCCCCGCCCCTGTGTGCGAGGGGGGAGCTTTTGCTCTGATTTCCCCGCGTTCGAACGCGCCCTGGGAACTGTTCTGACTCCCTGGGGCTGCCGTAGGCGGCTTCCCGCGCTGCCATGGGAACGGAGCCCGGCTTGTGTTGGTGCCGGCGCCGGCGCAGGGAGGTGGCGGCGGCTGCCCGGGTCCCCCCCACTGACCCCCGACGCTCGCCGCATCTATGTCCTCGCCGGCCGGGCCCGCCGTCGCCCCGGCCCCGTCCCCAGCCCCGTCCGGCAGGGAGAAGCGCAGGCCGCAGCTGGCCACGGACAGTGACCTGCGGACCAGCCAGGTGAGCGCGACCCAGGGTGACCGGCACCGACAGCCCGGCCCAGGGGAGCGGGCCGGGGGCCAAGCACGGTCACTGGGGGAGGGAGGAATGATCCGCTCAGGCCCCCCAGCCCTCTTCACTCCCCGCCCCCACCTCTTCCCCTGGGGGATGGTCCGTGCGCCCCACTGGCGGGGGGGGGCTCCATTTGTAGCTGCCCTTAGGAAGCCCCTGCTGGCTCTGGCGCTAGGGCACAGGCGAACCCGCCGGTCTGTGGGGCGTCCTCCCGCCTCTGCTGCGCCTCCTCGCTTTCCCCCGCAGCAGCGGGAGCCTGCCCCGGCCCTGTCCGTCTCGCAGGCTCTGAACAGCAGCCGGGAGACCCCGCCGCCACCTGCTGTGCGCTGCCGCAGACGAAGGGGGTTGGCGGGGTGAGGGGGCTCTCGGGGGAGGGAGACAGACAGTACTGAATCCGTTTACAGGCGGTTCGTGTTTGGGGATTGTTGCTTTTTTACTGAATGAAAGCTTGGGGTTTGTGCAAGGGGGTGGCATTTACCCACGGAAGGTTCCTGATCGTCCTAAGTGGACTTTTCAATTTTAAAAAAACCTAGTTTGTATGGTTGTGATGAAGATTGAAGCACATGTAAATTGGTTCAGTGCTGCCTCTGGGTGTGTCTCACCAAATCAATTCCCTGCTATTGTAGGGGCCTGTGACACATGCTAGTTTAGTCTCAAAAGGGCTGTAACACTTCATTCTTCAGAGGGGTAGCCGTATCAGTCTGGATCTGCAAGAGCGACAAAGAGTCCTGTAGCACCTCATGGAGTTAGACTAACGGATGTATTGGAGCATAAGCTTTCGTGGGCATTTTCGCCCATGAAAGCTTATGCTCCAATATATCTGTTAATTAAATCTAGGAGTAACTGGGTAGGGTTTAGTGGTCTGTTATGTGAAAGAGGTCAGACTAGATTATTTTTTTCTGATAGCATCTTCTGGCATCAAACTCAATCAATACAAAATGGGAAATGACTGCCTAGGAAGTAATATTTTGGAAAGGGATAGGTTGAGGAGGTGGTATGGGTAGAGGGGATGCAAATGGAAATCTGGGACTCCTGTCCAGGCATTTATATAAAATCAGAAGAAAGCTCTGTATTTTGAATTATTAGGCTATAATTCCTTATTATTGTAACTTCAAAACCACTAGAGACTCAGGGCTTTTCTTCACTGTGGACTAAATAAGCACTGCTGCAATCAATGCAGCAGCGTCAATTTATCGGGTCTGCGATAAGTTGATGGGAGAGCGCTCTGCTGTCCAGGGCCGGCTCCAGGCACCAGCAAAGGAAGCAGGTGCTTGGGGCGGCACATCTGAAGGGGAGGCATTCCAGCCATGCCTGGAGCAGCACATTTCAGGGGCCATTTTTTGGGGGGGGGAGGGTGTTGCTTTGGCAGCTCCGGCCGCTGCTTTTTTTTCTTTTTTTTTGGCCGCTTGGGGCGGCAAAAAAGCTAGAGCCGGCCCTGCTTCTGTCAATTTCAGTACTCCACCTCAACAAGAGGCAGAAGCTATGTCGATGCAAGAGTGTCAATGCAAGAGTGTAAACACCACAGTAAGATGTAAACTACATCAACTTCGGTTATGTAAATTATGTAACTAAAGTTGCGTAACTTACATCAACTTATCCTGTAGTGTAGACAACGCTTTAGTCTCATTATCTGTGATATCCCTCACACCCCTCACTAGAATTATAGCTTCAAAGTTTAGGGCCTTATTTGTTTATATTTAACATTGTTCAATTTTAGCATTTTTAAATATTGAAAAAAATTAAGAACTGTATTTGTTTGTAGTGTATTCAGTTGAAGTCTGTGGACCTTAATCATGTCATCAGACTACTTGAAGATTCCAACTCGGTAAGTATAACATGAGGGAAAAGGCTGTGATACATTTTATAAGGGTAAAAATAGAATACATTACAATTAAATACACAAATAAAATGAAGATAGACAGATATTGAGCCCCAGTGGTCAGGACTGAAAATCCCCAAAGTGGAAGAATTATACTGGTAGAATTACAATGCAAGTATTTCTTTGAAGATATTCAGTGTCAAGGAGCAATGGTACCCATGAACATTTATGTTAAATATTCATTCATGTGCCTAAATATGGATTTTCACAAAAAATTGTTGCAAATGTGTAGATTGTAGAATCCAGGTGGGCAAATGACACAGTGTTGGTGTGCAATTGACTGTCCTAGATGGCAACTTTAGATTGTGAAACCCGCCACTAAGAAAGCAGTTACAATATCTAGAATTGTTTAAAGCTTGTCAGCATGTATGTAATTGCCCATATTAGCTGCTAACATTTCTCTAGGGGCTTGAATTGGAGAAGGGAGAACATTTATAAAGCTCAGGAGTCAAGAACAAATGGGACTAAACAGACACACAGAAAAACAGTAGCAATTATAGCCTGGACCTCAAAAGACTATTTTTGGTCTCTGTAGGAAGATTTGACAAATCAAATACACAAGAATTATAAAAGTTCCCAATGACTGAAAACATAATCATTTCTTGTCTTTAAGCAACAGCTTCATTGAACATATCAAATTGCTGATTAAAAAATCTAAGAAGAGCCAGTCTTTCTCTCTCTCTCTTCTTTATGATATACAGCTGAAAGAGCAAGCTGTGCATGATCTGCATAAAATATTTTTTGTGAGATTGTGTGCTGCATCTCCAGGAGGCAAAGCACACATAGGTGTAACATAGGGAAGGAGGCCTTCAGATTCTGGGCTGGTGAGTGGTCTGAAACAACTGCTGATCTAATTTAGAGCAACTCCTTGGCTACTCTAAATTACAGAAGCCTTGCCTAGTGGCAAAGGAGCCCAGAATAGCCACAGTGGAGTGTTCTACAGTGCCACTATTGACATGTCCTGACATATTCTTAGTCCCTTTTCCAGCACTGCCCCTTTACCAGGCCTATACAGTGCTGGCATTGAGAGATTCTTGGCTGCAAAGGGGGATTTTATGCAAGAAATGGGAACTGTAGCAAAGGAGAGAATTTGGACAGTTCTAGAATCTGAGCTTTATTAAAAAACTGGTCAGTATAAAAAATAGTGCTTCAGAATGGAAAAATTAAGGGTTTGTATGCAGGAAGGATCGCCTCAGTAGGAGTACAGATAATGGGAACTGCAACTCCATATTGGAACTCTTGTCCATTTAATCCACTATCTTTCCAATAGTAGTGGGCAGTGATTAAATGGATGGAGAGGACAAATACAATCTTGCCTGGCTCGTGTCCATTCAAAGTGCTGCTGCAAAGATCACTTTTCTAGCTCCTCACCTTGACCATGTAATTCCTCTCTTTGCATTCATCCACTGGTCTCTTTTCTTCATTGCATCAAACTTAAGATGCTTGTTTTCATTTCTAAGGCCCATCAGGACTTATGCCTAACCAATTTAGTGCTTCTCATATGCTTTCGAGTTGTCGACACTCACCTCCAGTTGGCCAATGACACCAGTCTCCAAAATTTAATGGTGTTAAATTTTCAAACCAGCTTTCTCCCATGCTGCCCCTTATGCTTTGGAGGCACTCTCCATAAACATACACAAATCTGCCTCATTATTCTTTTTCAAATCCCTCCTTAAAATTCTCCTTTGTATGATTTCCGTCAAAAACTTGACAGCGTGTTGTGACCACTGCCTATCGTACTGACCAATATTGTCTCATTTCCTTGTACTCTTCCATCTATCTGTTTCCACCGGTTGTCTCTTGTCTTAGATTATAAGCTCTTTGGTGCAAGGATCATCTTTTTGTTCTGTTTGTGTACAGCATCTAGCACATTCGGGTCCATGACTGGGGCTCCTAGGTACTATCACAGTACAAATAATGAATAATAATTAATAATTGTTTAAAAGAGATGAAATGGTGTCAGTGAAAGAAGAGAGAATACATTTCTGGGGCTTCACATGTAAGGAGTGAGAATATATTCAGAGTCTGAAACTGAGAAGTTGCCAGTGAAGGCAGACAAAACAGCAACAGGCTGGTGCATACACTACTTAGTGTGGTGTGACGGGTTGGTATCACAGAAACCCCCTTGGAGCTGCCACCTGGTGTGCCAAGACTACTTCTGCCCCTGCTTTTCTGCCTTTTCCAGCTTGGGACTCCAGAATCCTGTCTGTTTTGAGCCAGACCCGCTGGTCTGCTGCAAACCCAGACCCAGGTCTGAACCACGTCCACTAACAGCTGTAGGCCTGCCTGGAAGCAGCTCAGGAAGTGCTCTTGCCTTTGACACCCAGGTGCCCAACTTCCAATGGGGTTCAAGCCCTGAATAACTCCATTTTACCCTGTATAAAGCTTATACACGATAAACTCATAAATAGTTCGCCCTCTATTTCATAGATAGAAAGATATGCACAGCTGTTTGTCCCCTCCAGGTACTAACACATACTCCAGGTAACTTAATAAGTAAAAAGTGATTTTAATAAGTACAGAAAGTAGGATTTAAGTGATTCCAAGTAGTAACAGACAGAACAAAGTGAATTACTAAGTAAAATAAAATAAAACACGCAAGTCTATGTCTAATCACACTGAATACAGATAAAAACCTCACCAGTTCTAGCAAACTTCCTTTTACAGGCTACAGTCCTCCTAGCCTGGATCCAGCAATCACGCACACCCCCTATTGTCTTGTCCTTTGTTCAGTCTCTTTCAGGTGTGTCCTTGGGGGGTGGAAAGGCTCTCTCTTTAGTCCGCTGAAGACAAGGTGGAGGGGTCTCCCAGGAGTTTAAATAGACTTTCTCCCCTGGGTGGATTCCCTTCCCTTCCCCTCTGTGTAGCATCCAGTTACCCTGGAGCTTTGGGATCACATGGGCAAGTCACATGTCCATGCACCACTCAGTAACCAGCCCAGCCAGTCACATTCCTGGCCAAGATCAGATGTGGATTGGTGTCTGCAACTTCTTTTGTCTGTTTAAGAGTTTCTTGATTGGGCTCTTTACCTGCCTTTTTACATGTCCTTTCTCAAGACATGATCCCATGCTCTTACAAAGGCTATGTGTAAAACCAGCAAATATACAACCAATATTCATAACTTCAACTACAACAATGATACATGCATACAAGCAGGAGGAATAGATTCAGTAGATCATAACTTTTTCAGAGATATGTTACATGGCACATGTAGCATAAAACATATTCCAGTTACATCATATATACATTTATAATCATCTCCCCATAAAGTCTTATGGGGACACCGTCACATGTGGCATTAGACATTTTCATAGGGATGCCATAGATGTAATAAAACATTTCTGAATAAATCTATCCTATGTCAAGGCATCTTTAAATACATCAGTATGCCTAATTTTAAAATCAAAATGGCATACCATACTTTCATACAGGCACTATACCAATAGTGATGGCATACTACTTTTCTTATCAGACAAGTTTATAGTGCTGTCAGATGATTTAAGCCAGTGAGCCCGCACATTGAACCAAAATATCCATTACTAAAAGACTCTGCAAGATTATAGGAATGTTTTCTGTGCATTTAAAAAAATATGGTTAGATCAAGAAACTAATCCTGCTGCTGCACACTTTGAGAATTTCATAGTATCTTGTGACTTTTTAATCTATTTTTCCACTTGCACTTGTACTCAAAAGGGAATAGAACAAGGTCATTTAAGGTTTTAAAGGCACACTGCAATTTAAAGTTGTCGTTTTTTTTCTTTTTAAGAATAATGAGGAAGAAAGACAGCTAGAAATGCTCAAGAAAGTGATGAAGCAGTATGAAACTGGGCTTGTATCCTTTTTTTCCCCTCCTCTACAGAAACTACAGTTCAAATAAGATGTGGCATTTTATATTTTTTAATATTTTTCACTTTACAGCAAAGTGGCTTATCGGCTACGGTTCACAGAGATGTATAGCTTTCCCTGCTAGCAGCAGTGGTTCACTCATAAGTTAATCACTGGCTTAGAGCAGTGGATTTCAAACTGAGGGTCGTGACCCCGTACTGTACGGAATGTAAGGCACTGGGTCGCAGTGGCTCTGGTCAGCAACCAGGCCATTAAAAGTCCCGTCAGTGGTGCTACCCGGCTAAGGCAGGCTAGTTCTTACCTATTCTGACACTACACGGTGCCCCGGAAGCGGCCAGAAGCAGGTCCAGCTCCTAGGCAGGGGGGCCACGGGGCTCTGCATGCTGCCCCCACTCTGAGCAATGGCAGTGCCTGCAGGCGAGAGCCACGCAAAGCCGCTTGCACACCTCCGCCTAGAAGCCGAACCAGTGCAGTCCACAGTGCCAGGAGAAGCAGGAAGTCTGCCTTAGCAACTCCGCTGCGCTGCTGACCGGGAGCCGCCCGATGTAAGCTCATGCACCAACCCCGTGCCCCAATCGCCTGCCCCAGCCCTCAGCTCCCCCAAACCTGGAGCCCCTTCCTGCACCCCAAGCCCCTCATCCCTGGCCGCACCCCAGAGCCTGTACCCCCAGCCCAGAGCCCTGACCCCCTCCCGCACCCCAACTCCCTGCCCCAGCCCAGAGCCCCCTCCCACACCATGAACCCCTCATTCCCTGCCCCACCCCACAGCCCTCACCCCAACTGTCTGCCATAGCCCTGAGCCCCTCCCACACCCCAAACCCCTCATCCCCATCTCCGTTGGGTCATGGGCATCAACAGTTTTCTTCAACTGAGTCACCAGAAAAAAAGTTTGAAAACCACTGACTTAGAGAATGCACACTTATCATTGCTGGGGTTGCTTGGATAAGAAATATTCTTTGGATGCTTGGGGCTATATAGATAAAAGGCTATACAAAAATTAAATGTAATTTCAGTTTTTACATCTCAGCACAGATGTGGTTTCTAAGTGCTATATTGATTAATACTTAAGAAATGCAGATAAGAATAATAATGACTAGTGGGCATAAGGTTACATTTAAATAAAACCAAACCCAGATTAATTAGCTGGACGCTTTTTTATATATATATTAACAGTACCAGTCATATGTAACAAATTTCTAGAAATGACAGGTGAGTCTGTGTATAAAGATTACCTCACAAATGTGTGTTTGGTTCACATTTTCAAACTTGAGTGCCTTGAGTGCCTAAACCCATATTTAGGCATACTTTTCAGAGGTGTTTAGTGCCCACAACTCCCAGTGAGATCAATGGGTAAGAAAGCTTAGGTGCTTCACACATCTGAAAATCAGGTCACTTATAGTGACTATACCTAAAGAGGGATTTATGTGCCTAATTTTAGTTCTCCAAATCTGACAGTGTTGGAGTAGGGTATTTCTTTCTGAAAATAAAGTACATTAAAATAAATAAGTTCTTTTTTTTTCTCATTCTCAGGAGTTCTAACAGTCTAATTTCCTTAACTATTGAACATTAAAAGCCTCTTAAGGATTTAGCACAAATATTTAAAATTCTTAACCTATGTGCAGAAAAAATTCAGGACCAAGAGGCTTTCATAGAGCCTACATGTGAAATTCTTAAATTATGCGGGTAAGTACATCAGTCTTTAATAATAAATAGCACTGCAGACTTATATAAGTGCTATACAAATGTTAAATGATTTTCTCCACATCTCTGTGAGATGAGTAGGCATACAGTGGTTCCCCTTCTTTCCCTTTTATAAACTGATTTTCTTTGTGTATGATTGCTGTAGACAAAAAAAGACCATTTTTAGTAGTTCAATGACTATGGAACTACCTATTGCTGCAGTGCACTCAGGACTGTATTATATTTATCCCCTGGATGCCAGAAAGCAGGATTCCCAGAGGTGTCTCGTGTTCTGGGACTATTGGCCCCCAAGAGATTAAACAATAAATTTTGTTAAGGTGTGTTTTGTTGTTTCAAAATGTTCTCCCGGTGAGTTAAAAACCTGAGATGAAGCGAAGGGACCTTAATAGCTTTAGATAAGCTTTATGAAGCAATAAATCTTAGGTCAACTTATTGGGGGTCAGGGTGGAATACAAAAACAATTTGACGGTTTTGTTTTGGTTTTATTGATTTTAATCTACTTTAGAATTTAACGTTTAATTCCTAGGGCTTTTTAACATCTTCATTGCCATACTATTCTACATTATTTGCAAATCAGAATTAAAGTGTCATTCATTTAATGTTTGTCAGTACTTTCCTTTTGGTTTGGAAATTGCAGTCATAATAATGATTATACAGAAGACTTCCCCTTAACTTTTTTGATCACTCATTTTCAGCTGATAAATATAGTAGTGATACAACATTGCAACTGAATGTCTTACTTCTCTGAGCGTAATTAATTGTGCTGCTTTGCTGCCCCACAGTGGTTAATGAGAGAATACATCATGAAGTTTTCAGTTTCTTCTGTGTCTGGTAGCAACATGACAAAACTTTGCAGAGAAGGTGTAAGGTCCATACAACATAGTATCAGTTCAAGTGAGCAATAAATTTTCACCTCTTGTAGAGTTCAGAAATAATACTAGTTTCTGCAGTGAATGTATGGATATGGCATTGGACCCCAGTTCTTTACTTTCATTTTTGTCTGATAGGGATGTTTCCACACTTCAGTGCTTTTACAGGTGAAGAGGAGAAGCCAATAATTAGAGTAGGTGTTACTTGGAAGTTCCTTTTAGTAGCTGGTCCTGTCTATCCCACAATTTTCCACTCTTCCACCACTACCTTTATTTCTTTGCCTATCTTGCTCACACTTCTTTCTTTCTCGCCTTTACCGTCTCTTTCTCCCCATTTGCCCCATTATTTTCTCTCTCCCTTCTTTTCCTCTGGCTCTGCTGCTGATACCAACAGGGGATCTTTCCCTTTCCTAACACCTCTCCAGAAAACCTACAGCAAAGTTGTGCATGCACTACAATGTGTCGTGAACGGAGCATAACATCTGAATATTTAGTTGAGTATTAGGGCAATGTTAGAGTATTTATTTATTACATAAACTTTGTGCTCATAGTATCTGAGTGAATTTATCTGAACAATACCCCAGTTTAAAGAGATAATCTGACTCCAAGTAGCCTGAATACAACTAATAGTTCTATTTTTCCATATTGCTAGCTGTCCTGCCTAGGGATAGGTTCCTTTTTCCCCATTTGTGATGAGCATGTCTATTCATAGCCTGCCTCTGGCATATGACTCATGTCACCCCAGTTACTGAGCTTAATCTTCCATACTTAAATGAGATTTGTTTGCTGGGATTATTTCCTGGTTTACCAAATATGAATTACTACAATGATATTGTAGGCATTTACTTCTACCAGCTAAAAAATGAGTAGCTAGGTCCTAAAAGTAAACGTTTTGGACTGGGATCAGTGTCTGCAAATAATATACTTGAGGACAGTTTTTCCAAGACATCTTCAAGGAATTTCGTAGGATAGAACATAAGATATTGATTTTCAATCAAATGTTGGCATCGGCATGAACAGGTTTTGATTAATCTGTTTTTTCTGCTGTGTTCTAAGGATAGTTATAATAACTTGCTTGTTCAATTTTTGCAGGTTACCATTTTTAAAGAAGAAATTATCTGATGAAGTAAACTACACCCCAATTACTTTAGAATCAATTGCACAATTGGGTAAGTTAGATTGCTGTGCTGCAATACCCTCCAACATAATAAAAAGAACCACAATTATCTTCTCAGTTGTAGCTTAGAATTTATATGATTTTTGTTACCGTACTTATAATTACAAGTTCTTGCTACCTCCTGAGTCAGTCAGCATTCTGAATTTCCCAGCATTCAGAAGTATTTCTACTTTGCTATGAACTTCATCTGTGTAGCTTTCAGAATATTGGAGAATCCTAATTGTCTGATTAGCCAATGAGGTTTCTTTCTTTCTAGTGAGAGAGGCTACCCACCAGAGTTAGCCCAGGAGAGCTCACGAAATAAACCAATATTACTCCTATAGCCTGATCCACTGGCTGATTTCATTTTGCTTTGAGACTCTTCACTATTACACTTGAGTTTTTCAAAGAACACCACCACAAGCTCTGTGGGTCAAGAGAGCATGGGGTCTTGACTATCCGATAGAGATGGGAATGAGAAGAGAAATAACAGGTCAGCAAGTGGGAAGACTTGAGCAATAGAGAGATGGAGCAAAAGGCCGTGTGTGACAGGTCAAACAAAAAGGAATATCCTTGGAACCTGGGAACATAAAGTTCTCCTGCCTGGAGGTCTTTATTTTCATCTGTCCAAAGAGATAGCAAAATAGACCTACAGTCTCTGTTTCAGACCCTCTTTGGTGTTGCCTGCCCCAAAACTTATTACAAAATAGAGGATTATAAAATTAAAAGAGAAAGCAAGTCAGTCTCTCTTGGGGAGCATGCCCAATTAAATTATCTCCACAGCATGGCTCTCTCCAGTTCTCTCCCTATTTTGTTGAAAAGGTACTTTTTATATGTTCCCCTTATATCCCATTGTGCCTCACTAGAAGCTAGGATTACTAATATGGCAACCATGGTGTCAGCTGCCGTATTAGTAATCCTGTTTTCTTTGTTCTGAGAGAAACTGTCTGGAACCATTGAGTTGACCTAATCCCTCACCACTCTGGAGAGGGTGGAGTTCCATCCCACCTTGCTCAGGGAACTCCAGTCTCAGGCTATAAAACAAAGGGCAACAGAATAGGCTTCTTTATAAACCCCAGGCCATTTTCCCAAAACCACTTCCTTCCCCTCTGTGGCAGTGAATCCTGTCTCTCAGGTATTTATAGTCAAACCTGGGATAAGTTAACATCGGCCCAATATGTTTACCTTCATAAGGAGTGAACACAAATATATACAGGGTGTAAACAGTAAGAAGGAACACACATTACTCAGTGTAGTACAAGGGAATGTAAGTAGGAAGAATCAGATGACATTTTTTAAACTATTCTATCTTGTAAAAATTGCAAATCAGAATTTGTCTATTTCTTACAGGTTACTTGATGAGGGTGCCAAGCTCTCAAGTGAGGATACAAATCTGTAAGTGTATCATTAGCTTTTACCACGCAGAGCCACCAAACAAACAGCTTGCAGGTAAAATACACAATTTTAAAGTCTTGCAAGAATGAAACAATGAAATGTATGTGACCTGTCATCTACTCTGAAATGGCTCTTTGCACTCAGCTCTGACTCCAGTACAGAATTTTTATTTGTGCAGATAAATAAGTGCCATAGTTACCTTAATTAAATAGACTGCATTGGAGAATGTGCAATTAATATATTCTTCAGTAGGAATGTATACATTGTCATTTAAAATATTTTATTAAAAATTAAATGATCCATGTGTATGCATTGAATGTATCTGTCTAATCTGACAATATATGCAAGATTAATTTAGTTAGACATTGTTTATTATAACATTTTGGGGGGCTAGGGTGAAACAGTCCAAACGATTGTGGGGAGGGCCATGAGGATTCTGAAACATGGAAGATACAGGAAAAAGGAGTGAATGGCTTTGGGGCTGGGATGGAAGTGGGAAAAAATATAGAATTCTTGGTTTGGCCATATGACCTCTAGAGAGGCGGCATTGTCTCCTCTTCCTGGATTTTATGATTTAGGAAGCTGACAGCAACTGGCCATTTCTCTGCCATGTGGGGACCTTGGACACTGGTACCCCTTAATCCATCCTATTCTCTACCAGTGGCTCATAATAGTCTAGCCTCCTGTGGGCTTTAATACTTAGGTCTAATTTTGGTTGTTGGGTTTGTTGCGTGGGGGCTGGATGGTATAGGTGGCCTATATATACAGGAGGTTGCACTGGATTATCTGGTGGTCCCACATGGCCTTTGACTCTGTGACTTTGGTCACAGGCTAACCTGGCTTCTGTGGCCTGCACAGCTCAGGTTGGTGCTCTCACTCCAATTACAGGAATCTGGAAATGTCAAAGCAATCTGTTTTTAGTTTTTAAAAGTATTACTACAAATTCTGAAAACACATATACACCTGCTTAACTTTACATAATTGAGTAGTTCCACTTACTTCAATAAGTGTTGAAATTCTTGGAGTTTTTGCCTTTCCTTTAGCTACAGAAAGTAAGAGGTGTTATGTCAAAACTATGGAACTGTATTTTATGCTTGGTAGACACTGTTCTCTAACATGAATTTTCAGTGGGACTATTAATGTGCTTAACGTCTTTGCAGGACTGGGGTTTAAAGTGAGGTATGATCCTGTAAGGTGCTAAGCACTCTGGCAAAGCATTAAAGGACATGCTTAACCCTGCTGAAGTAAATGGAACTACTCGCGAGAGTGTTGATGCTTTGCTGGATCAGGGCCAGAGTGCTCAACACTTAAGAGGAGTGAGCCCTTGGTCAGTCACAATAGTCAAGACATTGCAGGCAGATTTGCAAATAGAAGAGGTCATCATTGGGCAGAGAAACCACTTGCAATGAGGAAATGAAGGGATGTGTTTGACTAGTGCTAAATAAGGGGACATTTTACAAGAATCTCATATTTTAAAAACAACAAAAATGGGCCTTTTCTCTAAAATGTCATTTGTCTTTTAAAAATTGCTCAAACTAAACTGTCTGTTACTTGATGATAAGGTGGAACATAAGAATGTGAACTGCACATCTCAATACTTCTGTCCCCATCTATACTACAAAAAGAACCACAGGAGTGGTTTCTGTACGCATGGACAAAGGAAAAAACAAATGTTGTCGATTCAAATTTAGTCAACATGACCTTGAGGAGTCATGTTAACCAATGGGATTTAGTCATGCTGACTGATAGACAGATATGCTAATCATGAGCGGCAGCATGGTCCAGAGAATTAGGGCACTGGACTGGGACTCAAGAGACTTGGGTTCTCTTCCATGTGTGCCACTGACTTCTGTGACCCAGAGCAAGTCACTTCACTCTTCTGTGCCTCTGTTTCCTCTCCCACTGTTTGTCTGTTAGACTGTTAACTCCTCAAGCTAGGAACCAACTCTTACTATATGTTTGTGTAGTACCTAACATAATGAGGTCTTGATCTGGGTTAAAAGTTTCACTTTGGATAATTTTCACTAAAATTACTTCCATTTCTTGAAGAAAGCTAAATATTATATGTGATTATGCATATGTAAATAGTTATAACTCTCAACTATTGTACATACAGGTTTCCACTCTACAAGTGCAAACTATAAGATACAGATGGCTGAATTAGGAGGTTTAGCAGAAACCCTAGTTTTGTCTCTAGCATTGGTTGAAAATCAACTTGTTGAGAAGTTATGGGTACTTAAAGCCCTACAGCATCTCTCCACATCTGGTTAGTATAGGATATTTTTTTAACAATCTCATTATCTCAGATATGCTTTTCTTTTTATACACCTAAAACAATTACCAACCTGCAGGGAGTTGATTATTCAGACTTTCTTAATTCCAGGAGTAAATTGTAAACTTATGATGAAAGCCCAAGCAGCCAGCAGAATCTGTTCTCATCTAAATGATGCCGATCCCTCTGGACAGCTACTGTTCCGTTCATCAGAAATCCTATGGAACTTATTAGAAAACATGTCAAAGGAAGAAATTGTTAATCAGCTCAGTAACTTGGAATGTATATAGTAAGTACAATCAAACATAATGTAAACTAGTATTGCAATTTTGGAGCAATCTATGTAGTACTAAAATAATATGTTGCTGAATTTTGGCATTTTGTTTGATACATGCTGAGAGACGAGACAAGAGGAATGCAGGTTATGCAGTTTATCAGTAATTATTATGGGCCTGATCCTGCAGAAGGAAAGGACTGCAAAATCAGGCCTTAAATCAGGCCTGCACAACTCGTAAAGCGGTGAGGGCCACATTACTCCAAAGAAAAAAGCCGAGGGCCGGATGCGAGGAAAGTTGTTGAGCAAAAAAATAAATAATTTTTTTTTTTTTTTTTTTAGACAGCCTCCCACGGGCTGCACAGAGAGCCTCCCGGCCCGCGGGCCGTATGTTGTGCAGGCCTGCCTTAAATCAATGCAGTGCATTACTGCAATGCTTAAAAAAAATAAAGTATTATAAAATTAGTAGTAAATGATATGTTATAAAATACAAGGCTGAGAACCAGATCCTCAGCTACATTGCTCCATTAGTCAATGGAGTTGTGTTGACTTTCACTGAGGATTTGCCCTTCTGTTTTTCAAGGAAATATTTTAATCAGACAGCAAGATGCAGTTACGCATACCGTTGCTTGAGTAAATAGACATCTCTTTATAAATTCAATTTAACACCTGTAAAACAAAGATTTGTGTCCAATCTGCCTATTTTAGCAGTTGATGCTTAAATTAGATACACAGTGGTACATATAAAATATCAATTTTGAAAAAACCTTGGGAAGTTGTGGTGCTTGCAACTGCACACTAATCTAGACTTTGAAATGTCTGAGTCGCAATGGGATTCATGTACTCAGGAGCTGCACATAAATAGAATATGAAAACGAATATAAAACTTTCATTTTCTTCTAAGTCCTTTGAAGGAAGTGTTTGT
The DNA here is from genome assembly GCA_033296515.1 of Macrochelys suwanniensis. Classification (NCBI taxonomy): domain Eukaryota; kingdom Metazoa; phylum Chordata; order Testudines; family Chelydridae; genus Macrochelys; species Macrochelys suwanniensis. The sequence continues at coordinate 43,083,945 of CM065776.1, forward strand.
GAACTTACTCATGCATGGTTTCCGTCACTATGATCGCCAGCTGAGAAACGACCTCTTAGTAATAGCCACACTCATAGCTGAAAACCCTGGAGCACCAATGATTGTGAGTATTCATACTTTTGAGCCTTATAGGCTGGTAACATTAATTACCCTGTTCTGTATGCACTGGATATAATCCAAAATTACCACTTTCTTGAGATTTGTTGTATTGTTCAATTCAGCCTATTCTTTCTCTCATGCTTGGCTGTTCCAGGAAGACTGTTTCTTTTTGTAGTTCCCTCGGCGTCAGAGACACTCAAACCCTTAATACTGTTAGCTCCTGCCCAATAACATAAAGGTGATTTGATAGTGAGAAAACAAAACAAAAATAACTGCAAGCCTTAACAGAAGGGTCCTGTTACAGGGAGCCTTATGTTTAAAACAGTACTCATTGTTTGAATATCTAAGGAGTAAGATTATTACAGTTGCCTAAGAAGTGTGTGTTTACTTCATTACCCACATCTTCTGGAATATTTCATAGCTTTTACGAGAGAGCTGTACGGTTCCTTGTTTTAAATAAGCTAACATTATTTTACTCTCTGTTTCACAGTTTTAAATTTAGAATTCTAAATAGTTGTGACATAATGAATAAATAGTCAAACAAATTCCTGGTTACATGGATCAGCTGGATGTTGTTAGGGGCCTTGTCAGGCATGTTCTCCTTTTATGGAATTCATCTTTGCTTGAATAAGAGTTTCAATTAAGTTTCACACTTGAATAAATGTTTCACACTTGCTGGATAGCCCTTATAATTTGGAATATGGAATCATAGAATTTAATTCACGCTTCCGGTTTTCCCGGTAGCCATTTTAGAATGTCCATCATACTTTTACAGTAGCTTATTTCATGTCTGAAGTTTTCAGCGCCCAGATGCTCAAAAGTATTTATGTGCCTAACTGCCATTGATGTCAATGGGAATTAGGTGCATAAATATTTTTGAGGATCTGGGAATTAATTTTTGTGATCGTAGCTACAGTAGATATTTAGCAACCTTTTTTCTCTTCATCATATGAAAAAAATGCAAACCATTGAGAAACCATGCATTTTATGACAACCTACAAATCAGCTCAAAGACTAAGCCTGGGAGTAAAAAAAAAGGAAATGAGAACTGTAAATTACTTCTGGAAAACAAGTATATTCTATGGGGCTGCTAATTGTCTAATCACACAAACCCAAAGACCCTTGCTCAGCCCCTTTCCCAAGACCATGACCCTGCCCCTTCTCTGAGGTTCCGCCCCCTGCTCGCTCCATCCCCCCTCCCTCTGTTGCTCACTCACCTTCACCGGGCTGGGGCAGAGGGTTGAGGTGTGGAAGTGGGGTTTTGAGCTCTGGGCTGGGGGGTGGGGCCAAGGGGTTCGGAGTGTGGGAGGGGGCTCCAGACTGAGCCTGGGGCAGGGGGTTAGGGTGCAAGAGGAGGCTCAGGGCTGGGGCAAGGGGTTCGGGTGCAGGAGGGGGTGAGGGGAGTGGGCTCCATCTGGGCAGCTTACCTCAGGAAGCACCTGGAAGTGACTGGCATGTCTGGCTCCTAAGCTCAGGGGAGGCCAGTCAATTCTGTGCACTGCCCCCGCAGCTCTGATTGGCTGCGGTTCCCAGCCAATGGGAGCTGCAGAGTCAGCGCTCGGGGCAGGGACAGCATGCAGAGACTCCCTGGCCATCCCTGTGCCTAGGAGCCAGTCATGCCAGTCACTTCCGGGAGCCGCACGGAACCAGGGCAGGTAGGGAGCCTGCCTTAGCCCTGCTGCGCCGCCGACTGGATTTTTAGCAGCATATTAAAATTTCCCAGATTGTTTTCAATAGCCACTGGGAGATTGAGGCTGATTCTAGGAGACTCCCAGCCAATCCTGGAGTGTTGACAACCCTAAATTCCGTGATGGAAGAAAATTTTTCAATTTAGACTGGATAGTGTATTTATTTTGCATTGTTTGTGGAGATTATCCATAAGGTTCAAGGGATGGGTAGTCAAGTACATTACCTTATATGAGCAGTAGATTGAGTCCTCTCTTGAAGGTAATATCATGCATTTTCTTGTTAATGTTTCACTTTTTTTTATTCGTATGTGTTCTCCTCTAACTACATAAATCTCTGGTTTGTCATTTAGCACAATGCAATAATAGTAATACTTCTAATAGTAATGCTTCTAATACCTCATGAAACTGTCATTTAAACAAAAAATGGCTATTTTGCTCAGCCCAGCAATTTGAAACTTCAAAAGTTGAAAAGAATGTCTTACCACATGTGAATTGCAAACTTCCTGTAAAAATAAGGCTCATAATAAAATTAAAGTTAGCATTTCTGAGTTTACCAGTAGCAGTGACTCTTATTTTTTTTAAAAGGGGTAGCGTGGTAATTGTTAACCAATTTCCCTCTTAGTTTAGTACCAAATTAACATTTAGAGGGAACGACAAAGAGTCCTGTGACACCTTATAGACTAACAGACGTATTGGAGCATAAGCTTTCATGGGTGAATACCCACTTCTTCAGATGCATGCAGTGGAAATGTCCAGGGGCAGGTATAAATATGCAGGGAAGAGTCAGGCTAGAGATAACGAGGTTAGTTCAATCAGGGAGGATGAGGCCCTCTTTTAGCAGTTGAGGTGTGAACACCAAGGGAGGAGAAACTGCTTTTGTAGTTGGCTAGCCATTCATAGTCTTTGTTTAATCCCGAGCTCATGGTGTCAAATTTGCAAATGAACTGAAGCTCAGCAGTTTCTCTTTGAAGTCTGGTCCTGAAGTTTTTTTGCTGCAGGATGGCTACCTTCAAATCTGCTATTGTGTGTCCAGGGAGATTGAAGTGTTCTCCTACAGGTTTTTGTATATTGCCATTTCTAATATCTGATTTGTGTCCATTTATCCTTTTGCGTAAGGGCTGTCCAGTTTGATGGCGTATATTACATTGGTGGATGTGCAGGTGAATGAACCGGTGATGGTGTGGCTGATCTGGTTAGGTCCTGTGATGGTGTCCCTGGAGTAGATATGTGGGCAGAGTTGGCATCGAGGTTTGTTGCATGGATTGGTTCCTGAGTTAGAGTTATTATGGTGTGGTGTGTAGTTGCTGGTGAGAATATGCTTCAGGTTGGCGGGTTGTCTGTGGGCGAAGACTGGCCTGCCTCCCAAGGCCTGTGAAAGTGAGGGGTCTTGTCCAGGATGGGTTGTAGATCACTGATGATCCATTGGAGAGGTTTTAGCTGAGGACTGTAAGTGATGGCCAGTAGAGTTCTGTTGGTTTCTTTCTTCAGTTTGTCTTGCAGCAGAAGGCCTCTTGGTACACATCTGGCCCTGTTGATCTGTTTCCTTATTTCCTCATGTGGGTATCGTAGTTTTGAGAATGCTTGGTGAAGATCTTGTAGGTGTTGGTCTCTGTCAGAGGGGTTGGAGCAAATACGGTTGTACCTCAGTGCTTGGCTATAGACAATAGATCATGTGATGTGTCCGGGATGGAAGCTGGAGGCATGTAGGTAGGCATAGCGGTCGGTGGGTTTTCGGTATAGGGTGGTGTTAATGTGACCATCGCTTATTTGCACCGTGGTGTCTAGGAAGTGGACTTCCCGTGTAGACTGGTCCAGACTGAGGTTGATGGTGCCGTGGAAGCTGTTGAAATCGTTGTAGAATTGTTCCAGAGTTTCCTTCCCAGGGGTCCAAATGATGAAGATGTCATCAATGTAGCATAGGTAGAGAAGGGGCGTGAGTGGACGAGAGCTGAGAAAGCGTTGTTCCAGGTCAGCCATAAAAATGTTGGCATATTGTAGAGCCATGCGGGTGCCCATAGCGGTGCCACTGGTCTGGAGGTATATATCATCACCAAATTTATTTATTTTATTTATTTATTAGAGGGTAAATATTTATTTTAATATTCCAACAAATTGTTTTCATTAAAACGCTGTTTTGTGGTTGTTAAATGAATATTGAAGCAGGTTGGAAATCTGTTAATTATTTAATCCCTCTATGGTATCACAAAAGTCCTTTTTTATTCTTTAGTAAGGAGGCCCATAAATCATCATTGCAGTATTTTTTGATGACAAAAAGTCCTTTTTGCAGTTTGAGACTATTGGACTGAGCACAATATAAGCCCAGTAATTGCTGGATATATCACGGAAGAGAAGAGTTGTTGTATCCCCTAAGTTGTCTGGTCAGTTCTTTGTTCTGTCTCCAGTTCTGGAGGTATTGTTGCTCAAGTGGCAGTCTGGCAGCTATAGTTTGCTCACATCCCTTTTTTGTTATGGACCATAACAGCCAAATTTTCCAATATGTGGCATCCATTTGAGCACACATCACTCGTGCATACAATTTTCATGTGATCAGTTGTAAATTTTATCATTTGAATGTAAAAAGCATATTTACATGCACAAATTGCGCACACACATGTACAAATGAACGCACAAACATTTCTCAAATTGTCAAAATCATATGCGCACAAATGAAGGGAGCCACTTTGAAAATTTAGCCCCAACTACACTGTGAGACTGTTGTCTTCATCTGTGCCTGATTGGATCAGTGAATGCCAATCTTTTGGGGCTTCCACAGACTTGCATACATTTGTGCAGAATTAGGTATACATTTTGATTAAATGAACCCTTCGATTACCAAATACCCTGTCACCTACTTTGGTAAAATGCTGAATATACTGACAAATGAGAGCTCATATTTTGAAATGTTGTCAAGAAAATAGTAAAACTTACAATGAAATTATAAGCTATGATTTAATTAAAACATTTATTTTGTATGTCTGTTAGGAAAGTGGATTTACTAAGCAGTTAATACTATTAGCAACGTTTAGTGAAGGTAAGATGTCTTATTATTGCACATATGAAATATAAGTGCTTTTTTCCTAATTATCATCTTTTAAATTTTTTGTGTAGCTTTAGTTGTAATTTGGCTATAATTTCCTTCCCAGTTAAAAGTCACAATCCTTTGGTAAGAGGCCTTAAGATTACCTACAGTTATGAAGACTTTGAGCTGAAAAAATTGCTGTTTAACATGGTTGCAGTCTTAGTGAAAGATCTGTGTGCAGTACCGGTAAGTTGTACCCAAATTGGTTGTGTAAATAAATGAGGGGGTTATTCTGACCATAGCAATATCCTTTACTATCCATGTCCATATGCTCATCTGTAGGTGAATAATTCATAATCTTATGCCGGTACTTAGCCTCAGACCTCGTGCTGATGCTATACTGCAATATAAGGTACCTATTTTTTTAGAGGTTTTGCAAATCTAGTCCAACACTAAAAAAAGTACCTATTCTGAAAAGCGAATGCTGAACATGACTCAAATGCAAATGTAGACAAGGACAAGTCATGTTCATCGCTGTTTCAGAAACCATGTTTTACTGAATTGATGCAGAATATGAACAGTATTTGTCTTCACTGAACTATATTCAGCACTAGTTTCACTGTACCTACTCCCATTGCCAACCACTGGTAATTTTCCTAGTACAGACCTATCCTGTCCTAGGCATTTTCTCCCTATTTCTGCAGATTCTGACAACCTGATGGAGCCACTGGGCAATGAGTTAGTGAAACTGATGAGAGGCTAGCTGAGTGCATATGGTAGCTAAGAACTACCATCAGTCAAGCTTGTCATTGGTTGCTACTCTGTCCTCCCACCACACACCTGTCTTTGAGCCTTTTATATCTGCATTACACCATACCACGACCATCACCAGCAATAGTCAAAACATCTCTGACATCCCATCAAACTTGCCTCCTGTGATGCAGATCCTCCTACCTTCATAATGACTTCAATTTTATAATTGGTTGTATTATTGTAGCAGCTTGAGGTCCTGGTCCATAAGTGGGACTCCTTTGTGCTAGGGGCTGTACAAACAAAGACCAAAAAGAGGTCCCTTCCCCTATGATTATTTATACCAGATGAAGATGTGGCCCAACAGCTTTATCCAAGAGACTAATTAAAAAAAAAAACAAAAACATGTGTTGTTAATCGCTGAATTAGAACAAACTCGTTGAGGGCTTGATCCACTGACCATTGATACGAGGTGATAGTAAAGTGACCATTTATCATGCCCAGAGAGAGTCTGTGCGTTGGCTGAACACTGAAGGGTACATTTTAAAAGCCTGAAAGAGGAAATTGAAAACAGTTGAGTTAAAAACTATTTTAAAATTTAGTTGACTCAGTCTCTTAGGTTTTTTTCATATTTACATGTGACATCTTTAAGCTATATCTGTATCCTATTTATCTTTTGAATCTGCAGCTGCTAAATGAGGGTAAAGTGGTGCTAGCTTTGTTTCATTATGTAAAACCAAATGAAAAGCCTGGTGTACATGACTGGTCTGCTGCCCAATATGAAGAATTACAGCTTCATGCAATTGCTACGTTAGCTTCAGTGGCTCCATTGTTAGTGGATGACTATATGACCTGTCAAGGGAATACTCGTCTCCTTATGTTTCTAGAATGGTGCGTGGGCCAAGGTGAGTTGACTTTAGACATCCATCTCAATTATATATCCTGTCCCTGAAAATACAATACAACTATTAGACAGAAAAACTGTAAAACTGATAAACATGTAATACAATTTTCAAAGATAGTTCACGTAGGAAATTTATCAGTTTTCTCAGGGCCGGCCCACAACATTTTGGCACCTGAGACGGGGAGTTCAAATGACGCCTCCATACCCCCTTGTTTGGGCCAAAAGTTTGAAAGGTCTCAATTCTGCCTTCTTCCTGTTCTACTCCTCTCATGGTACTGCTCTGCTAGCTACCCCAATAAAGGAGAACTAACAACTTAAAATGCCTTGTTCAAAAATTTTAAGTAACACTTAACTTTCAAATGCCTGAGCAGCAAATGTAACTTTTCTTGTCTGCATAGTAAACACTGGCATTTTTATCTGTCTGAATAATCAAAGTGGTGCTTTCCATGCCTTCTTGGTTGCAAAGATTTGAACTGCTTCCTGAAGGTCCACAGTCTGGGCCAACTCGTGCTCTGTTGAGATGGTTGCAAGGCCGACCAGCCTCTGCTGTGTCATTGTGGAGCGTAGATGTGTTTTTATTAACTTCTGCTTGGAGAAGCTGCGTTCTCCACTGGCAACTGTTACAGGAAGTGTTAGAAGTATGCACAGAGCAACAAAAGCATTTGGAAAGAGGGTGTGTGACGGGTCCAGCACCGCAGTGCCCCTTTGTGGCAGGGGTGGCTGAGGTGTCGGGGCCTCGCCACTCTTAAGTTCCCACGCCCGTCCCTTTAAGGGCGTCCTGTTGTGGCCTAATGGCTGGTTTCCTCTCGCTCGCCCCTTGGTAGGGGTAGAGGGCCCTAATGGCCAGAGACCGTGTGTCGCACCCCGAGTATCAGGGCAGCGTAGCCCAATGGCCAAAGTCCATATTACTCGCCCCACGTATCAGGGCAGCGTGGCCCAACGGCCAGAGTCCATACTATTTGCCCTGCGGATCAGGGCAGTGTGGCCCAATGGCCAAAGTCCATACAACTTGCCCCGAGGGTCAGGGCAGTGTGGCCCAACAGCCGGAGTCCATACCACTTGCCCCGGGGGTCAGGGCAACATGGCCCAATGGCCAGAGTCCATATACCTCGCCCCGTGTATCAGGGCAGCGTGGCCCAACAGCCAGAGTCCATACAACTCACCCTGAGGATAAGGGCAGCATGGCCCAGTGGCCAGAGTCCATAGAACCTGCCCCGAGGATCAGGGCAGTGTGGCCCGGCGGCCAGAGTCCATAGCCTTCCCTCTCTCCGGTGGGGAAGTGCAGCCTAATGGCTGGAGTAGTAGGGGGACCCGGGCCCGCCCTGTCCACCGGGTCCCAACCCAGGGCTCTCCTATTAGCGGGGTTCCCCCTTGCGCTTAGCTCGGCAGGGATCCACCCGCAACACGCCGAGCGTCAGTGTGGCTTTAATGCTGCCAGCCTCTAAAGTTCCCCTGGGTCACTTCCTACCCTCAACGTCTGGTTCTCCGGTCCGGCCCCTCCTGTCGCAGCCTCCGTCCAGGGTGCAGAGGGCGTCCCAGTTTGGTTGGTCCCTGGATCCTGGGGTGTTGGCTGTCCTGCCTTGGGAGCTGGCGATGTGCTTCCTTCTCCTCCGGTGGTCACCCTAGACCAGTGGTCCCCAACTTTTTTGTGGCCAAGAGCACATTCATGTTTTCAGAAGAGTGTGGCGGGCGCCAACAATTTTTCAATACTTATTTTGTATTTGTACATTAAATAATATGAACACCATCATATTTAATATTACATAATATATGAATCCATAAGATACAAAAGGTAATTTTACATGTAAAAGGTATTAATTAAATTATTCAACAATTATTCTTTCACCTTACCATGTGAATGTGCTCTTTTTTTATTTACCTTTTTTGTGGGGGAGTAGTTCTGGGCAGTGGAGAGGGAAGCCGCAGCCCCCCGCCTGCCGGGGACAGAGAACACCGGCGCCTGCAGCCCCGGAGTTCTCTGCAGTAGTGTAGCCAGGTCTTGAGCACAGGGGGAGCGGCGCTATAAAAAGGCGCCTCCCCCTCCCCCGTACTCACCCTGGGATGCTTTAAAGGGCCCGGGGCTCCAGCCGCTGCGGAACCCCGGGACCTTTAAAGTACCGGAGCTCCGGCAGCGGGGCTCCAGCGGTGCTTTAAAAGGCCCGCCGCTCCCCAGCGGCGCGCCCACTAGGCGACCCTAGGCAGTCGCCTAGGGCGCCAAGATTTGGGGGGCGGCGGGCAGCTGCCCGCTGACTCCCCGCTCATTGGCTGAGCTGCTGAGCGGAGAGACAAGGGGCGGCTTGCCGTGGCTGCTCCTTGTCTCTCCGCTCAGCAGCTCAGCGGGGAGATAAGGGGCGGCTCGCCACGGCTGCCCCTTGTCTCCCTGCTGAGCTGCTGAGTGGGGAGACAAGGGGCGGCTTGCCCTGGCTGGCTGCTCCTTGTCTCTCCGCTGAGCTGCTGAGCGGAGAGACAAGGGGCGGCTCACCACGGCTGCCCCTTGTCTCCCTGCTAAGCTGCTGAGCGGAGAGACAAGGGGCGGCTTGCCCTGGTTGGCTGCTCCTTGTCTCTCCGCTCAGCAGCTCAGCGGGGAGATAAGGGGCGGCTCGCCGCGGCTGCCCCTTGTCTCCCTGCTAAGCTGCTGAGTGGGGAGACAAGGGGCGGCTTGCCGGGGCTGCGGGCGCCTGTGTTCTCTGTCCCCGGCAGGCGCGGGGCTGCGGCTTCTCTCCGCGCTGCCCCAGCCTGCCGGGGACAGAGATCACCGGCGCGGGCACCCATAAATGCCCTGGCGGGCGCCATGGCACCCACGGGCACCGCGTTGGGGACCACTGCCCTAGACTGAGCCGCTTTGCAGGCTTTTATACCTAGGCTCCAGTTGGAGCATGCCCAGCAGGGCTTCCAGGGCGGGGCTTCCTCTGCCAGGAAGGAAGAGCTAACCCCTGCGGTACCAGTGCGGGGCCGCTCTGCCCCGTCACAGGGTGGTCATCTTATTTGTGCACACATATTCCAGAACAGCCTTTGGAGTTGATCCTGCTGAAATGTATCTTGAAAGGGCTTTCAGTTCATCACCTAAATCACTCGCATCAATATCACACATGTTATCATGTGTCAACACTGTCTCTAGTACCCAGCATTGCTGGTGTAGGTCTTCTTCAGGTATAGTGAGGAGTTTTGGAATATCATACAACATCCCAAATATATTGCTGTGTTCCTTGAGCTGCATGAAACGTTCTTCAACTGACTGTATTGCACAATCTAGCACCTGGTTAAAGAATTCAACTTTGAATTGTTGTTTGGGGTCTCTTATGGGATTATCCCGTGACTCGTAATCAAAATGTCATCTTCAGTGACTCTTGTATTCTTGAATGGGTGGGAAAATAGCTTCAGTGTGAAGTTTCTCTGCCAACTTCTGTGCACTCTTCAGAACGTTTTGAAATCCCTCATCTGACCGGTAAGACTGTAGGTCTGACTTTGCTTTGTCCAGTTGTTCCATTGCTCCAGATATATCAGGGTCAACACCTTGGAGTCTCTTGCTTACAACATTTATTTAAAACAATATGTCATGCCACAATACTAAGCCACACAGAAATTTGAAGTTATGTATGTTTCTGATTATTCCATTTCCCTCTGCCACTGTTCTCCCATGAACAGTTCCTGTCATAGAATTATCCTCCATAATGGCAACTATGGCATCATCTATCTTCCCAAGTTGGTGGTTGATAGGCTTTATCATCTCCACTCGACTTTCCCATCGTGTGGAGATGTTGCTTCAAAATTTGCCATCGATGAGTTGATGCAGGGAAAAATACATAGATGCTTTGAATTATATTAAAAATTTCAGCCAACTCACTAGAAGCTGATGCTGCATCACTGACCACCAAGTTCATGGGACAAAAAAAGCTCGAGAGTTGAACCCTTGGATCCATGTATGCACTCCTCTGTTCTTTCCTCTCACGTTGGCACCATTATCGTAGCCCTGACCTCCCATGTCAGCTATCACAATTCCCGTATCTTCCAGCTTTTTAAGAAGCACATTTGTCATACCACCTCCTGTAATATCATCAATGTCAATAAATTCTAGAAAATGCTCTCTGACAGTCACCATTGCAGGGACATTTTCACTAGGTTCTGTTGTTACAAAATGCACCATGCAAGTCATTTGTTCCATATGGCTGATGTCAGGTGTGCAGTTCAGAATAACAGAGTAATATCTTGCTGACTTCAGATCTGCCACAATATTCTGTTTGACTTTTGTTGCCAGTAACTGTCTGATCTCATTTTGAATTGTTTTTCCAAGGTAGTGGTGTGTGTACATTTCTTGGGTGGTGACTCTTCTTAGATGCTCCTGGAGTAATGCATCAAATTTAGCTATCAGCTCCACAATTTTAAGGAAGTTTCCATTGTTTGGCACATACGGCTGATCTGAAGTGCCACGCAGTGCTAGGTTTTGGGTAGCAAGCATTCTCACAATGGCAATGAGCCCTTTCAGAACATTTTGCCAGTAAAGAGACTCTGATGCAATCATTTTGCCAGTAAAGAGACTCTGGGGCTGCAGGAAGGGCGGCCAGCCCATCCCTCGGCCCGCGCCGCTTCCTGTAGCCCCCATTGGCCTGGAGCGGTGAACCGCGGCCAGTGGGAGCTGCGATCGGCCAAACCTGCGGGCGTGGCAGGTACACAAACCAGCCCGGCCGGGGCTTTCCCTGAAAAAGTGGCGGACCGGCTTTGAGAACTACTGTTTTACACAATAGCTCATCCAATGCACCTCATAGCTGGCCCATATTACCTTTTTTTGTTCCAGTTTTGAGTGTTTCCTGCACAGAAATAAGTAAATTTCATCAGATGAGTATTTTATGGTACAGATAAATATTCACTTAATCTGGTAATCTCCATCTTTCCTCTTTTTAAAGACACCATAATAGAGGCTCTACTTAAATGTATACCCCAAATTAAAAAACATAGCAAGAGAACCAAAAAAGTGCCACTGTGGCTAAACAACAAAGTAAAGGAAGCAATGAGAGGCAAAAAGGTATCCATTGAAAAGTGGAAGTTAAATCCTAGTGAGGAAAATAGAAAGGAGCATAAACTCTGGCAAGTGAAGTGGAAAAATATAATTAGGAAGGCCAAAAAAGAATTTGAAGAACAACTAGCCAAAGGCTCAAAAAGTAACGGCAAAAAAAAATTTAAGTACATCATAAGCAGGAAGCCTATTGATCGTCCAGTGGCCCCTCTGGTTGTTTAAGATGCTAAAGGAGCACTCAAGGACATTAAGGCCATTGCAGAGAAACTAAATGGATTCTTTGCATCGGTCTTCACAGCTGAGGATGTGAGGGAGATTCCCAACCCTGAGCCATTCTTTTTAGGTGACAAATCTGAGGAACTGTCCCAGACTGAGGTGTCATTAGAAAGGTTTTGGAACTAAACAGTAATAAGTCACCAGGACCAGTTGGTATTCACCCAAGAGTTCTGAAGGAAATCAAATGTGAAATTGCAGAACTACTAACTGTAGTCTGTAACCTATTTAAATGAGTTTCTGTACCAAATGACTGGAGGATAGCTAATGTGATGCCAATTTTTAAAAAAGGCTCCAGAAATGATCCCAGCAATTACAAGCTGGTAAGCCTGACTTCAGTACCAGGCAAACTGGTTGAAACAATAGTAAAAAACAAAATTGTCAGACACAGGTGAACATAATTTGTTAGGAAAGAGTCAACATGGTTTTTGTAAAGGCAAATCATGCCTCACCAATCTACTAGAATTCTTTGAGGGGGTCAACAAGCATGTGGACAAGGGGGAACCAGTGGATAGAGTGTACTTAGATTTTCAGAAAATCTTTGACAAGGTACTTCACCAAAGGCTCTTAAGCAAAGTAAGCTGTCATGGGATAAGAGGAAAGGTCCTCTAAGGGTCTGGTAACTGGTTAAAAGATAGGAAACAAAGGGGAGGAATAAATGGTTAGTTTTCAGAATGGAGAGAGGTAAATAGTAGTGTCCCTTTGGGGTCTATACTGAGCCAAGTGCTATTCAACTTATTCATAAATGATCTGGAAAAAGGGTAAACAGTGAGGTGGCAAAATGTGCAAATGCTACAAAACTACTCAAGGTAGTTAATTCCCAGGCAGACTGCGAAGAGCTACAAAAGGATCTCTCAAAACTGGGTGACTGGGCAACAAAATGGCAGATGAAATTCAATGTTGATAAATGCAAAGTAATGCCCATTGGAAAACATAATCCCAACTATACATATAAAATGATGGAGTCTAAATTAGCTGTTACCACTCAAGAAAGAGATCTTGGAATCATTGTGGATAGTTCTCTGAAAACACCCACTCAATGTGCAGCAGCAGGCAAAAAAGCAAACAGAATGTTGGGAATCATTAAGAAAGGGATAGATAATAAGACAGAAAATATAATATCGTCTCTATATAAATCCATGGTACGCCCACATCTTGAATACTGCTTGCAGATGTGGTCACCCCATCTCAAAAAAGACGTATTGGAATTGGAAAAGGTTCAGAAAAGGGCAACAAAAATGATTTGGGGGTATAGAACAGCTTCCATATGAGGAGAGATTAATAAAACTGGGATTTTTCAGATTGGAAAAGAGACTACTAAAGGGGGTATGATTGAGGTCTATAAAATCATGACTGGTGTGGAGCAAGTAAATAAGGAAGTGTTATTTACTCCTCCTCATAACACAAGAACTAGGGGTCACCCGATGAAATTAATGGGCAGCAGGTTTAAAACAAACAAAAGGAAGTATTTCTTCACACAACACACAGTCAACCTGTGGAACTCTTTGCTAGAGGATGTTGTGAAGGCCAAGACTGTAACAGGGTTCAAAAAAGAACTAGATAAATTCATGGAGAATAGGTCCATCAATGCTGATGGGCAGGGATGGTGTCCCTAACCTCTGTTTGCCAGAAGCTGGGAATGGGAGACAGGGAATGGATCACTTGATGATTACCTGTTCTGTTCATTCCCTGTGGAGAACCTGGCATTGGCTACTATCAGAAGACAGGATACTAGGGCTAGATGGACCTTTGGTTTGACCTAGTATGGCCGTTCTTATGTTCTTATACTTGTCTTATTGAAGCACAGATTCCACTGGAAAAACTAGTCAGTAACTTACTGAGCTAACTAAATTGTTGAAATAATTAAAAATACTCATTAAAAACACATTTGTTATGATAATAAAATGTATAGTCATAAGTATTTTAAGATTTCTTATTAGAAAATTATTTTTAAACAAAAAGCCTTTGTAATAAGGGATTAGTTACTTTGGTTTTGGTTTATTTGAAACCTGCAAAATAGCAGCTGAAAGCACAATTTTATTTTGAATCTACACTGAATAGCAAAAGCAGATGTTTATTTTGATTTATCCATAGATCCCTTCTTCGGTCAAGGTAACTGTTTCCATGGTGCAGGTGGTCGTGGCAACAAACTTGCACAGATGCGCTACAGTCTGAGAGTCTTGAGACCTGTAGTGTCCCTTTATGACGAAGCTGTGAACCTCGATCTTTGTGATCAGGGAGCAATTAACCAACTGTTGGGTAAGGCACAATTTATGTTGTGGTATTTATCCAATATATAGTGCGTTCTTCTGTTGAATATAGTATGTTTCGAATGTTGTACATATGTGTACAAACTGGGAATGTTCTGTTCTGTAACTTCGTATTTTACCTTCTAGCACATAAAATTAGATATGCTCCTTTTTTATACATTTCTAATATTGATGTACAATCAGCATTGTGCCAAGCGGTACAGGTACTAGTTCATAGATATTAACACTTGAGGGTCATCATCAATTAACAGCTTTGGTTCTTATCTGAGATACTTCCCTTTCTTCACTTAAAAAAGGAATTAATCTCTTTCATGAAACATTTCTGTCAAAACATGGTCTCTTGATCAATAAGATGTATCCAGATCCATCCATGTTATTGTGCTTTAGTTTTTAATACATCCCCGACTGCTGAAAAATTTCAATATGTGAGGGCACGAGTGGGGGGGTGGGAAAAGTGAAAACAATGTAAAAATTTATTGATTTAATTTGTTTTAATTTTGTGACACTACAACACACACACCCACACAAAAAGAATACTTCTGTAAAGCCAAGAGATATAATTTGCAAAGTGCAAGCTGTCTTATTATTAATTATTATTATTTATTTATTTATTATGGTAGCACCTAGGGACCCCAATTATGGACCAGGGCCCCATTGTGCTTGGTACTGTACAAACACATAACACAAAGATTGCTCAAACCTGTTATGGAGGGTGGAGAGAGTAGTTTAGCATCCATCTTAATTCATTCTTTATCCTTTTTTGGTGAGAGTACTCACAAAGGTAGCAGACTCATAGGTCACTGAACAAGTATCCTATGATAACTTTTGACCAGAATTGACTGAATTGATCTGAATCCATGATTTAATAATAATATCTTGTTCTCATATAGCACTTTTTGTCAGTAAATCTCAAAGCACTGCACAGTTTCGGAGTGAAAGGTTGTGGATCCCATTACTGTTTTGTATTCTCTGAACTCCCATATAATGTACATGCATGATTATGGCCCTGATCCTTGCCTGCTGAAATCAATGGCAGAACTCCTGTTGACTTGGATAGGAGCAGGGTCAGAGACTGTGACCCTAATTCTCATTTACACTAAGACAATTTTAAAGCACTCTGGCAGAGAAAAGCGACCTTAAAATGAGCAGAAATGTAACTCACGCTCACTTTCACTGCCAGAGTGGTGTAAGGGGCTTTAGTGTAAACTCAGAATCAGCGCCTACACATAAGTCTTTTATCTGATAAATGTTGTGCCAGGAGAATAAGGGAGAGAAATGCAGAGTAACACTGCTCTGGTTCTGTCCCACTCTGCACCTCAGACCATTTCTTAGTCCAATATATCATACCTACTATAATGTCCTATTTATTATTTTTAATTTGTGTCAATTGTGAAATCAGGAATTGTTTACAAAGTTCTTTTTGTTTTGTTTTGCTTTTTAAATAAAACTTCCAGGAGTGCAACATAACCAAAATTGGAGGAATCTAATGATGGCATGATGTGGAAGATAGGGAATGTCTTATAATAGAAAATCTATTTTGGAGAGAAATAAAGGGTTTAATGTCCTTCTATGAAAATCTGGTCCCACTGAAGTCAATGGAAAAACACCCATTGATTGCAGTGGAGCCAGGATTTCACCCCTTATTCTGGATATCAAATTGTGGAGAGTTAATTTATCCTGGGAGGGTACTTCAGTGGGCTTGTCTACTTGGGGAGTTATCTTGTGGCAAGCCAGGATGTGAATCTACAGCACACCAGCTTGCTAACTGGTTATATGGATACTACTACAGCACAGGGATAGTCCTCGAGTGCTGCTTAGTATTCTGCTCTCTGTACACCAAGCCGCGCTCTAGGACTTTCACTGCTCTGTATCCACATGGCAAGTTAGTGCACAGCAAGCTGGTGTACTGTGGATTCACATCTGGTTTTCAGCTCAGTAGTTTGAGGTGTGGACAAGCCTGTAGTTCCACTGGCTTTAGTCCATGGGGGTAAAGGTTACACAATCTACTCCTTAATTTTCATTGTTAGCAACTCATTTTCATTCAGGAGTACTATAGGTTGAGTGAGATTTTCTGAAGCTCAGTAGATAAATCTTGTATAGCACAGGTAGATTGTGTTAGACTATAGAGTACTTGCATTGGAAAATTTTATTTTAAAAATATCAGCAAAGGTAGTAACTGGATATAATTAGGTTTTCTGTGTAAAACAGGACACTCATGTTTTTAATTTGTCTGTCATTCCAGATATCTTAAAGCATATAGCAAACAAATCTAAAGAAAAAGAAGATGCCATTGTACTGGAAATTCAAACTGACATATTACTTATCTTGTCTACTCTCTGTGAAAATGATCTTCATAGAAAGGTAATCCTACTGCATTATTCTGTGAGAAAAGTCAAAATGTATTTTTATTTAAATTACACTGCCATTTTCTTCAAAGGTAAGTATCATTTGTAGTTCACCACTCATGAATCAAAGGCTCTCTGACAACTAGTTTCAGTGATGTTGCATTTTACTTCCATCATCTTACTCATAGCCCTTTTGAGCAGTTGACTGAACCCTGCCATTACCATTTTGCATCATCTAAATAAAGGGATGAAAATATGTTTGTTGGGGTGAAGAAATAGTGAGATAGGAAGGACTTTTAGAATCAAAAACTGAAAATGTATTTTACCACTGTCAGTATAAGGAAAAAATTCTCCTCTAGTTTGTGAGGAAGGACTAATACAGATACAAGGAACATGATTTATTTTTTGTTTCTTTGAGATGTGTGTATTTAGGAAAAATACAGCTTTGATTAATGTCTTAACAGGAACTGTTTGGCTGTGAAGGAGTGGATATACTTATTCCATTCATGAAGATGGATCCAAATAAGTTATATAGTGGATTAGGTCATAATCGACTCCTTTTTAGCACATTAGACAGTTTGTGGTAAGTGTGGAACTATTTTAACCACAGTAATTGTTAAAAGGAAGTCTTGTATTTTATGTTTGTATGGTTGTTACTCTTCTCTAGACATGAAGACCTTTCTCTTATTTAAGGTGCTTAAATGTTCATTGTGCTATTTGACTAAATCATCATAATAAAAATATTTTTGTACACAATTCGTACTAGATCTGGGGCTCAATCCTTGGTCCTAATTTCACCCATAGCAGACAGAAAGATGCCATAAAAGAGCAGCTGAAGATTTCTCCTGTGCCAGGAAAATTCTTGGATTGCACAAGCAATAGTTGGCTCTAGGCCACCCACTTCCTCCTCCGACTCTTGACACAGGTGTCCTGTTGGGAGTAAGGAAGGGCATGCCAAGATGGGAGGTGGAGCACCTTGTGAACTCATCCTCAGTTGCCATACCTACTGGGCACAAGTAGCATATCTTGTACTGTAAGCTGTTTCTGCCCCCAGGCAACCCAGGATTGAGGTAGTAGAAAGGTGGCTTTGAGCTGTACTGAATGAAGATTGCATCACTGATATGCAAAGAAGTCCTTTAGGCACTGGTTTCAATCTTCAGATGATGCTGACCATGAACTTGAGGAAGTAAAAATGGCTCTAAGGGTATGTCTGCACTGGCAAGTTTCTGCGCCACAAGTTATACCACTTTTATTAAAACGCTGGAATTAAACCGCTGATGCGTGTCCACACTGTGCTCTTTGTGACACTGGAGTGCATTCACATTAGCAGCTCTTGCAATGGCAAAGACAGCAGTGCATTGTGGTAGCTATCCCAGTGTGCAACTGTCCGCAGGGTGCTTTGCGAAGGGTTTGCAATGCCTCATGGGGCAGGCACAGTGTCACATGATGCAGGTTTCCCAATCCCATTGTTCCATGGGCATCCTACTACATCGCCAGCTGCTTTTCAACTGAAGGGGGGAGGGAGTGTGTGACAGGGAGTGTGTGTGTGTGTATGGAGGGGGGGAGAGAGACAGTGTGTTTCGGGGAACAGAGTGTGTGTCAGCATGCAGTCTTGTAAGTTCAGCTAGCGGCAGGAAGCAACCAGTCCTGAGGCAGGGGGAGGGGGAAACCCCAACATCGGCCCCTGCCTCCCTCCCTGAGCTCTCTGCACAGCAGTCTCTCACTCACTCTCAAACACAAACACACACACACACCTGCCTCTGTGCTCAACAGCACGAGCATTCCACAGTTATGGTTTGCTTTATGTCCTGGAGCAGATCAGCACAGCACGCAACAGCTGTCAGAAATGGTGCTTTGAAAGGGGAAGGGCGCATGTCTCCAGGGCAGCGGAGTACAAAACAATGAGCAGAGCGGTCACTTGAGGCATTATGGGACAGCTCCGGAAGCCAATTACAGCGCAGAACGCAATCAAGTGTCTACACTGGCAACAGAGCGCTGGAGCCTCTGCGCAAATAGCCTTACGACTCTCGTCAAGGTGGTTTTTTTGTAGCACTACAGCTGAGGAGTTTCTGCACACAAAGTGGCTTGGCAGTGTGTACACATCTGCAGTTTGAACACAAAAAGTTGCTTTACAGCACAGAAACTTGCCAGTGTAGACAAGCCTTTAGTCTCCCCTGGTCCTGAGGTTGGCTGGGGCCCAAATGAGGTTGCTCTAACCTACAGCGGCTGAAACAAACCTTACAAAAAAAAATTCTGAAACATACTTAAATTAGTGGCTTCTTCAATCAATGTTGAACAAGTATATTTATTTTTTCTGTTACAAGCAATGTAGAGTTAATATATTTAAATGCAGTGATAAAGTGATGGGTACTGTACCACTTTTCCCAGTAAACATCCTATGATGTATCAAATGATATTTTTATGCAACACATTGATGTAAATTATCTGCGTGTTTGCTAGAATGTTGTATAGCGTGAAAGGTGTTATTTCTAACATGGAAATTATTTCCATTTAAGGTGCTGTGTCATGGGATGTTACATCGCAGAGGATTATTTTCTCAAAAAAGAGGGCATTTTTCTCCTTCTGGATTTGTTGGCAGTAGGTATTATTGTTGGAGAATAACACTAGTACTAAAATATAGAAAAATAGCAACTTTTTCCTTTTTGCTCCTTCTGAGAGTATCATATCAGTATGCAATATCATGTGAAACCCAGAGCAGTTAATTCACTCATTGTAAGTACCTACACTCCAGTGCACATGCATATATCATGCAAGTTTCTCATTTTATCTTTGTTTTTTAAAAAATATTTGTTAGTGTTAATTTCACTCAAATTTATATTTTAATGGATTCTTCTATTTATAGGCTATTCACTTAGGTCCTAATTCAGGAAAGCATTTAAGCACATGCTTAAGTCTCATTGAAATCAATAGTGATACACTTAAACATGTCCTTAAGTGCCTTGATGAATTAGGGACTAGACAGATGGCCAGCATTTTACTACTGGCAACCTAAGGTACTCACACAAAGCTTGTGGGCCTTCCACATACAAATGCATGTGGAAGTTTTGTGAAAGTAATTTTGGTGACCAGTTTTGGACAGTTTGGTCCATAGGATTTTTCTCTTTTGGCTATGATGATGGAATTTCTTTGTGTTCTAAACTACTTTCAATTCTTTTCCCTGGTCCTTGACAAAGTTAAAACAAAAGAACATATGCAATCTAATTCTTGGAATATTGGTTGAATTTTGTGACAATTCTAAAACTGCTTCTCACATCAACACCTGGCGAGGGAAAAAAGATCAGACTGCAGCTAGCCTTTTAATACATTTGTGGAAACAAGAGGAGTTGGAGCTGGGAGTCAAACATGATCAAGATGGAAGGATTGTTGGTAAGGGTTAGCAGACTTTAAAACATCTGCTTGCAGTTTCATTGAATAAAGTGGAAAATAAATTCTTCTAACAACTGAGTCCTTCAAATGTAAATAAATTATAATAAATCTCATTCCTATGTCAGGGCTTCTTCATCTGGCCAACCTCAAAATGCCTACATATAAAGTTTTAATTTTGTTATACAGGTTTGCCACTAGGTGGCATTTGCTTCATTACCTGGCAAGAGAACTATCCCTAATATCCTTAACTGTCCATTCCTTTTTAATGATTGACAGTTGAAGAGCTTCATTCTGCAGCTGTATATCAGCTGTGTCCTTAAGGAGAGTTCTATGTCATATTTCAAAGTTTACTTGAAAGTGGTTTTCCTCTAATGCTGAGAGCTTCCTGAAAATAACGTATACAGATATAAAATGTGAAATAGCAAGAAAGGGAAAGTTTTATTGTCACAAGAAGTTATCAGTATCAATCATCATTTCCTGGCCCAAATTCTGCCCTATCTCACACCAAATCAGTGGAGCTATTCCAGGTTTGTGTGGGTATACACTAAATGAGATGACTACCCCAGTTTTGGAGATGACCAAGGATAAATAGTGAAATATACCAGTATATAGTGGTTGGCTAACATGAAACCATATCACCTATTTTTTTTAAATTATAAAAGTTTACTAACGTGCAACCTGACACTTGTTAACTTTTTGTGTGTCTGTGTGTGTGTTATGAAATTATTAGATGCAAAGAAACCTTTAGTTGGCAACCTCCAAGAACAACAAGGAGTGATCCCAATGCCTGCCAACTGCCCCAGCATTGCTATCATGGAAGTGTCTGAAAACATGAGGGCAAAAATTTATTCTGTGTTATGCAAGCTAGGTAAGTTATTACCAGTTTTGCCCGTTACTTTGGGGTACGCTCATTTATTAGGGTTACTCTTCTGGGGGAGTAGGGGTTCTGTAATTCTATCAATGTACTGCTTGTGTCACTTGTGTTTTCATATGGAGCTCTACTTCTCCCTTCTGCAAATCCCCTCCCAATGGAGCTATCCTGCATGACCTAGGTTCCCCAGGGCTGGGTTCCTTCAGCCCCAGAATCAGATGAGCATGCACACACACACACACACACACACACACACACACACTAATAGAGCAAGTTTGAGTGGACCGGGTCAATCAGCACTCTCAAGCTGACCCCTTATATGTCCCTGGACTAAGTGGGCTGGGTCAAGCAGGATTTCCAAGCTGTCACCCTTATATGCCCCTGGACTCAGTAGTCTGGGTCGAGCAGCATTTCCAAGCTGCGACCCTTGTATGTCATAGGTTCAGCATGTCCCTATCCCCACTTTCACGGTACAATTGTTCTGGTAATAACCCACTTGATGAGCAAACCCCACAGTATTTTTGGGCGTTACAGGGATCTTTAGCTTAGGTAAAAGGAGCATTGCTGCAGAGTAAATGGGGAGGCCAAAAACACAAAAGAGTAAAGTTCAGAGAGAGAGAGAAGCAACCAGCTTAACCAAAAAACGTTATTTATTGAATAATAGTGATAACCATAGGCACTGACTTTAGTAAGTGCCATGGTGTATTGTCTTATATTTTAAGACAAATATATGATGTCATTCATATCTAAATAATAATTAACAATACTTTTTTAGGCTTTGAAAATTTGCCTGGTTTGTCTGCTAAAGATTTTGTTACACTCGCTGTAATACGTCGATATCTTGACTTTAAAGTGAGTATTATTTTTAAATGTTACTACTTTACCATCGTTTGCACGCACACACAAAATACAAGAAAAGTATTACAGCTGAAGAACCCATTGATAATTGCAATATATACAAGTTATAAATCAGATTTAACACACAACCCTCAAAAGTCAGTTTTGTACCACAAAAGATGGTGTGGCTGCAGATTCACACCCTGGTTCAACTCTCAATTCTCTGAAGACAAGCACTGTGTAAGCATTCTGGAGAATAAAACTTAATAAAAAGGAGAGCGGGAGAGGATATGTTGATTGTATTTTGAATCACTGGAACTTTCAGAAATAAACGTCAGCCTTTTTAAAAAATAGTCCGTCTGTTTAACCCAAAGGTTGGAGAAGTCTGGAGTGAAATATGTGCAGAACTAAAAGAAGAAACGTTCAGACCAGTCACTCCTGATGAGGAAGCCTTGAATGTTATTTCAGAGGCATCAGAAAATGTTGGAAAGATGGTTGCCACTCTCCAGACTGAAATGCTTGAAAGTCAACAGCACCAGGAACTCCAGGAGGAAGAAAAGGTTTACTCCAAGGTAAGACGTAAAGTATTTATTAAAGAAAAGCCCATTTACTTCAGTATAAATTATTTTGCTGACTACTTATATTAGTAAGATTCTCTTGTTTAACAGAGTTCAAAGTCACACCATATTTCCATTAAGGTATTCTCTTCAGATTTCATAAGCAGTTAAAGTGAAATAATTTTTTAAAACTTAATTTTATTTCTCAAGTATTATAATTTTGTCAATATTTAATTAGAACTATGAAAGAAACAACTGTGCAATGTATCACCAGTGGTATAATCAAAATAGTAATCCATACTACTATGTTTGTTAGGTCTGTCTCTGGTCTTTTGCAGAAGAGGGAAGGGCAAGGTTGTAAAGCAATCATTACAAATAGATCTCTTTCTCATAATGAAACTCTAAGGGCTGTATTTACACTTGCAGAGGTACAGTTTTCCAAAATTGAGTTGAAACATGATTAGTAGTAAAACTGGTTCCAATACAGTTTAACATAGAGCGGGATGAATAATGGATTTTTTTTATTCACTGGCAGTTTTGGAAACGTGGGGGAGGGGGAAGATAAATCCTCTTGGGTCAAACTAAAACTGACATTTTTAAAATTTTTCACTGCATTGAAAAGCCCAAAAACATTTCACACAAAAATTAATTGAAACGGTTTGACATTACTGAAACAAAAAACTTCAAGTCAAAATGTTTCAGTAATGTCAAAACAAAACATTTCAGTTCAACCCAAAAAATTTAGTTTAGACTTTCATGCATTTTGACAAAAGCTAGCAAAGGATTGACAAAATGGCTGGAGGAGGTACTTCACTTATAAACTTTAGCCCTGTGTCTAGGGCACTCATTTGAGAGACCTGGGTTCAGATCCTTTCTCCCCTCAGGTAGAGACAAGAACTGAACCCAGGTCTCCCACACCGAAGGTGAATGTGCTACTCAGTGGGCTAAAACCACTACCCTATCTCTTCCCTACCGCTTCCTGTTTTGAGAATCTTTTGCTTGCTTCTGTCAAAAGTCCTGAAAATGAAAATGAATTTTTTCAGATCATAGAATCATAGAACTGGAAGGGACCTCGAGAGGTCATCTAGTCCAGTCCCCTGCACTCAGGGCAGGACTAAGTATTATCTAGACCATCCCTGACGGGTGTTTGTCTAACCTGTTCTTAAAAATCCCCAATGATGGAGATTCCACAACCTCGTTAGGCAGTTTATTCCAGTGCTTAACCACTCTGACAGGAAGTTTTTCCTAATGTCCCTTGCTGCAATTTAAAACCATTGCTTCTTGTCCTATCCTCATAGGTTAAGAAGAAAAAATTTTCTCCCTCTTCCTTGTAACAACCTTTTATGTACTTAAAAACTGTTATCATGGCCCCTCTCAGTCTTCTCTTCTCCAGACTAAACAAACCCAATTTTTTCAATCTTCCCTCATAACTCATGTTTTCTAGACCTTTAATCATTTTTGTCTCTCTTCTCTGGACTTTCTCCAGTTTCTCCACATCTTTCCTGAAATGTAGCGCCCAGAACTGGACACAGTACTCCAGTTGAGGCCTAATCAGCGCGGAGTAGAGCGGAAAAATTACTTCTCGTGTCTTGCTTACAATACTCCTGCTAATACATCCCACAATGACGTTTGCTTTTTTTGCAACAGCGTTACAATGTTGACTCATATTTAGCTTGTGATCCACTATGACCCCAGATCCCTTTCCGCAGTACTCCTTCCTAGGCAGTCATTTCCCATTTTGTATGTGTGCAACTGATTGTACCTTCCTAAGTGGAGTACTTTGCATCTGTCCTTATCGAATTTCATCCTATTTACTTCAGACCATTTCTCCAGTTTGTCCAGATCATTTTGAATTTTAATCCTGTCCTCCAAAGCGCTTGCAACCCCTCCCTGCTTGGTATCATCTGAAAACTTTAAGTGTACACTCTATGCCATTATCTAAATCATTGATGAAGATATTAAACAGAACCGGACCCAGAACTAATCCCTGCGGGAACCCACTCGTTATGCCCTTCCAGCATGACTGTGAACCACTGATAACTACTCTCTGGGAACGATTTTCCAACCAATTATGCACCCACTTTATACTAGCTCCATCTAGGTTGTATTTCCATCGTTTGTTTATAAGAAGTTCATGTGAGACAGTATCAAAAGCCTTACGAAGTCATGATGTACCACATCTACCACTCCCCCCCCCCCCCCCGCCCCATCCACAAGGCTTGTTACCCTGTCAAAGAAAGCTATCTGGTTGGTTTGACATGATTTGTTCTTGACAAATCCATGCTGACTGTTATTTAGCACCTTATTATCTTCTAGGTATTTGCAAATTCATTGCTTAGTATTTTCTGGTCTGTAAATCCCCGGGTTGTCCTTATTTCCCTTTTTATAGATGGGTACTATATTTGCCCTTTTCCAGTCTTCTGGAATGTCTCCTGTCTTCCATGACTTTTCAAAGATAATTGCTAATGGCTCAGATATCTCCTCAGTCAATCTTGAGTATTCTAGGATGCATTTCATCAGGCCCTGGTGATTTGAAGACATATAACTTGTCTAAGGGCTGGTCCACACTGGGGGGTGGGGATCGATCTAAGATACGCAACTTCAGCTACGTGAGTAACGTAGCTGAAGTCGAATATCTTAGATCGATTTTTAAAAGTACTTACCCCGGTCCACACGGCAGCAGGCAGGCTTCTCCGTCGGCAGCGCTTCCTCCGCTCGCCGAGCTGGAGTTCCGGTGTCGACGGGGAGCAGTTCTGGGATCGATTTATTGCGTCTAGACGAGATGCGATAAATCGATCCCAGAACATCGATCACTACCCGCCGAATCGGGCGGATAGTGTGGACGTAGCCTAAGTAATTTTTGACTTGTTCTTTCCCTGTTTTAGATCAAAACAAAACATTTCATTTCAACATTTCCAAAATATTTCAGCTTTTTCAGTTCAGTTGAAACCATGCAAATTGACAAATAGTTTCAGTCAACATTCAAACTGCTTTTTCTGGTGAATAAACGGTTTTTACTGGGAAAAAAATTGGCCCAATTCTAGTTTAAAGGGCCAGAGCTCAGATGTGCCAAAATTGTGTTGGGATTTTTCTTAAAGAAAACAATTCTAGCTCATGTAGGTAGGGGGTGTCTCTTTTACATCTCATCCATGAGCTATGGTAATGCAATGTTTACGTTATAAATTGAAATAAATCCGGAAATTAAAAATTAAGGTAATCACAGTAAAATTAATTCCCCAAAACAGCACATATAATGTAAAAGTTTTGATTACTAGATTGTTAAATTTAAATATGTATGTAGCTGTCAACATTCTAAAAAAATTCCAGGGACAGCTCTTCAAAGAAAAGGAGGTCTGGAGGCCATTAGAGCCCCAGTCCCCTAGAGAGTTTTGTGTCTATTCTGGCAGCTTTTAGAATGTTTTTTAATATGAATAGCTTAACTCAGGGCCTCAAAAGAGTTGGAACTTGATAAACATCCAAAAGTTAAGCTGCTTATCTGAACCTATGATGCCCTTAAGATCTGCCATCCCCACGTAAGAACCTTCCCCAAAAGGTTTTCTCTACTTGTCATTGTTTTCTTCAAGAGAAGCAGGGCCCTGATACCCATCTGGTATGTTCAAGAAGAGGACAGCAGATATCCACCTGATTCCGTCACCATCAGCACCTCCACAATCACCATTTCTCTCTTCCTCTCTATTCCTGAGGTTGGGCAGACCTCTTTTCTTTCTTCCTGCCGTCTTTCTTTTTTCCCCTTTCCAGAAGGTCTTCCTATTTGTCTCATAATTATAATTCCCCCTCCCTTTCTTATCTGTTTCTCCCACCACAACTGATTGCATCTCGGTTCCTTCTTCCATGCAACTTTAAAGTAGGTTGGACTGAATGAAAGATTTATCCTTTCTCAGTCAGAGTTGTCAGTACTGCTTGCTGTGGTCCCTTCATCATCTTGAGGGGCAGTGAAGAGTTGGTTTGCAACAGAGGTGATGTGCCTTTTTCTTTATTAGGGAGTGAGAAAAGCACAACATTCTCTAGCAGTCTCCCCTAGTCTACTAGAGAAGCACTGATCCCGCTCGTCCTTCCGGGCAAAGGAAAAGTGCTACATTAAGAATAGCCAGAGGGAAGGCCACAAAATCAGGGTAATTAGGTGGAAGTACTGTCCAAACATCAGGAGCAAGGAATTCAATACAGGTAATGGAAATACAGTGTGTATTACATCTCCTCAAATCTCTTGTCACCTTGTAGATTCATGCTATCCATAAGCAGAGAGAAATGGTAAATAAATCCTGGGAAGATTTCTTAACTCGGACATCAAATTATGAGGCTTTAAAGGTAAGAAGTGTTTGGCGGAATTTATATTAGCAAAGTTGTTATATCATTGAACAATTCCAAGCAGTTTTATTCAGTATTGAGTACCAGGATATTACTATAGAAATTACAGCTGGACTCAAACCTGACTTAGTAATGCTCTGATAGTAAGTAAGGCTCAGTGGTTAGTACACTTCCCTAGGACTTGAGAGACCCAGGTTTGGTTTTCTGCTCCACCATAGATTTATTGTGTGACCATGGGCAAGTCACTTATTCTGTCTGTGCCTGAATTCGCCACCTGTAAAATGGGGATAATAATACATCCCTATGGGTGTAGTGAAGACGAATACATTAAAGATTGTGAAGAACTTTTTGAGATCTACTGATGAGAAGTATATAAGAGCTAGGGGGTATTATTTGTATTCATAAAACATAACAGAAATGCTGTTCTTTACTGAAGACAAAGGCTTCTTGGCAGAGCCATGCAGTCACTAGTAACCTGGCTGCTCCTCAATTTCCAGTCACAAAGTAGGGATGAGCACTCTCTCTGCAAGTACAATCATGCTCATGTGCAAAAGCAGATACCAAAAAGAGAGGCTGAAACTGCAAATTTGGCCATCGTTGTCTTTGTTTTGATAATCCCTTCCTTGGTTTTTCCCACTGCAAATATCTGAAGATAACCTGAGGCTTGCTAGTCTGTTCTGATACCAAGATCACTTTTATTGTGTACAGTATTTGCATTTACATTTCAAAAAGGACATCCAGGGTAGAACCCAGAGCAGGACAACCAGACTAATTTGGGGACTGAAGGAAATTATTGACAATGAAATGTGTCTGTAGCCAAATCTGTTCATTCTTGAAAAGAGACACCTGAGGAAAAAACTGGTCTTGGTATAAGAGTACCAAGTACAGGCATGTAGCAGAGATCTAGTTTGTGATCTGCTCGGTCTGTGTGACAGGTGTAACCTGCAGGCGTGAATTGAAACTAAGTGAAGAATAAAAGTTGACTATAAAGAGATTTTTTTTAAACCTCCAGGCTCATTATCTAGTTCAGTCAGATATTGGTTCTGCAGCAAGCCAGCCTATTCTGGGGAATGTCAGCCCACCATACAAATCCAAAACACAAAAGAAAAACTTGCATGTTGGGAAGATATTGAGCAGCCTGGGACACCACAGCTCTCATGATCTTCCTGCCTCTTCTGCCCCTCAACTACTAATTATAGGTCTGTCATATCCCTTTTGACCCTTTTCTCAGCCTCTATTAACACTTAACTTTTACAACACCCCACCTCTGAGGTAGTCTGTAGTATCATTTCCCTTTCAAAGATGTCTAAACTGAGGTATAGAGAAGATAAAGGACTTGTCTAAGAGCAGAGGTTGAATGGCTGAGCTATAAATAAAGCCCCAGATTCTTGACTCCCACTCCGTATTCCGACTACTAATTCACACTCCCAAGACAGAGTACTAATGGCTACACTTACTCTGTTCTGTCTTTTTTTAAAATCTCCTGGCTGCAATACCAAATTGTTTTGTTTTCCAACACATTTTGATGAATCAGTTCATATTACAGACTTTACATTCCCATTATTCATACTTTTGTTAAAAGTAAATAGAAATGACACTTCATTATTTATTTTATAGTACTAATTACACGTTCTCTGTCTGGTTGCATGTAGTGCGGTGCTGATTCTCATAAAAATAACTCTTACTTTGCTAACTATATTTAGAAAGCAAAAAGACTTCAGGAAAAATCAATAGAAGCTTCTAGATCAAAGTCAAGACCACAAAATGCAACACTCCACTCAACTGAAATTAAAGGCCTGAATACAACAGTAAGTAACGTTTCCAAGTATTCAGCTTAACTCACAATAACAAGCTAATGGAAATAAAACAGTGTAGTTTAGGCTCAAGAGTTAGTTAGTTAGTTAGTTTTTTAATGTTAGGCTCCCTGTCCATTCCAGAAATGAGTTGATCTCAGTCTATTTTATCTTTTGTCCAATCCCCTTTTTTCCCAAGTTGCTTTCAGAAATGTCCTTGATGACCAGACCCAAGCATGTGAGGTTAAAGCACTGTGCCCTTTTTAGCAGAAAGATGTCTATTATGAATGCACATGTTTTGATGCTTTTGATGCTTCAGAAAAGGGTTTTTATCACAAAGGCCTTTTCCAGCAGTGTGGTTTTTACTCCTTGAGCCTGCAAAGACCATGAAAGAGTCCTGAAAGCATTCATGATGGATGTTAGTCTTCTCTTTTAGGTAGATGTCTGCACAGAGCCCCACCCAGCATAGTTAGTAAGCACCACTTCAACCACTGTAACACATTCACAGGCATCAAGGAATTGAAATTGGTCAGAGAAGGTCTCTGTGATCTGAAGCTACTATAAAGAAATTTAGGCATGTAGGCGCTACCATTTATGGGTCAATCTTCTAAAGGGAGTGTGACAATCAGGGTCCAGACACCCCAAGAGGAGAACAGGGGTTTTGAACTCCAAAGAATAAGCACTTGAATCAACTGATTGTATACAACATTATTGTGCATAAAAATCTGCCAGGTAAAATCTCTTATGAATGCTTGCAGTGTTCTGAACTTGATGGTCATTGAGATATGTATACAAACTGTGGTTATGAATCTTTGTATTGATGTATATACAATAGTATGTTCATGTCCGGTACTACAATTTCAAGTACACATTATAGCAAGAGGGAGGGGATGGCAGCTCCTGCCAAGACAGTTATTTTACACAAAACTAACTTCAAGTACCCATCCATTGTCCAGTTAGAAAAAAGACATTGGGAAATGGAAAACACTGAAACAACTTGAAACTGAAAAGAAAACCCCAGGCTTGGAAACCAAAGGGCTTGTACATGTAAGGCCGACAGACCCTGGTCGTTGGCAATCAGGATAGAACTGGGGATCTCTGGAGCTTAGTGCATGAACCTCTACTGCATGAGCTAAAAGCCAACTGGCTAGTAGCTAAGGCTGTAGAGCAGACTCATTTTATCTCTCTCTTTTAAGTGGTCTGGATGCCACTAGATGGGACAGAACATCCAGAAGGTGTGTGGGTTACATACACACTACCACTTATGTCAGTATAACTTATGTCACTTAGGGGTGTGAATAATCCACCCCCTTAGCGACATAAGTTACACTGACCTAAGTGCCGGTGTGGACAGTGCTATGTCGTCGGGAGAGCTTCTCCCACCGACATAGCTATTGCCTCTCGCGGAGGTGGTTTTCTTATGCTGACAGGAGATCTCTCTCTAGTTGGCATAGAGTGTCTTCGCCAGACGATCTACAGCAGCGCACCTGCATCAGTGAGTCATTTCCCCTCCCATGAATCCCCATAACCTGAGAGAAAGGGGAAAAAACTGCAAACCCTTACAAAGGAAGGGATTTTAAGTGAAGGACATCAAAAAACTCAGGGCCAGCCTGTAGGCAGAGTGTGGTCTGTGAAAGGCTAGGTTCTCTCTATGCTGAGAAACTGTTCAGAGGCAATAGGTAACTTATATTAGAAAATGGAATTTAGCTAACATGGAAATGTAAAGCCTGAAGTTGAGTCTTTTTTTGTTTTCTGTGTAACCATGTTTGCTTTTCCTTCTGTGATAAACTCAAGACAGACAGCTACAAGGGCGGGGTAGAAAACGGTCCCAGAAGAGTAAAAGGCCCTCCTCCCCATCAACTGAGGAGGGGTGACTGAAGGTCAATCAGGTTCAGCTGAGAAGGGGTTACCAGAGCTCAATTAGGATCAGCTGAAGGGAGTTACCTGAGGGCAGTTAGGATCAGCTGATTCCAACTAAGGGCTGCTTGAGACCTTTTTAAACCTTCCCGTTGGGGAGAGAGAGGGAGGAAGTCACGCTGCCAGTAGGCAAGGAGAAGCAAGACTCACCAGGAGGGGAGGCTGTATTCCCTCCCCTAAGGGAGAAAAACAAGCGTAAAAGACTGGCTGAGAGAAGCAGTCAAGTCCATCTTGCCAAAGCTAAAAACAGCTGAGGCTAGTGAAACCAAGAAGGTGCCTTGCCACACTTCCTATTTCATCTTTGAATCTGTGATTTTTTTTTTCTATCTGGGGGGTTACTTATACCCCAAGCAGGTATCTGTTGTGCAAACTGTATGGCGTGTATGTGCCAAAGTGAACTGGTAACTGGGGGCAAGTTTCACTACTTCAGGAGTAAGGAACCAGAGGGGAAAAGTCTGAGCACCTGGTAGATAAAAATGTGTGGTAGACTGTTTTGGGGAGACTTGGAACCGGGAGGACTTTTGGGATCACCCTGCAAAGAGTAACTAGGCTGGTGGAATCCACAGCGAGACTTTTGTTTGTAGGTTGGCTACTGGTGTCAGGGCTCTGAGCTATAGCAGCATATCATTAAGGCACCCAAGGTAAGAGGTCAGGCAGTGACAGAATCCATAATATTGTATACAGCCAGTTGATTCACTTGCTTAGTCTTTGGAGTTCAGGCCCCCTGTTCTCCCATTGTGGTGTCTGTACCTTGATAT
Source organism: Macrochelys suwanniensis (assembly GCA_033296515.1). Taxonomy (NCBI): domain Eukaryota; kingdom Metazoa; phylum Chordata; order Testudines; family Chelydridae; genus Macrochelys; species Macrochelys suwanniensis. Next base: position 43,114,750 of record CM065776.1, read on the forward strand.
CACAGGACGACTTCTATGAAAAATTTGGAGAGACCAGGACTTTGTGCCTCTGTCACTGGGAAGACCTGTGCAGCTCTTAATGACTTCAGTAAAGACTTCCTTTCCAGTTATCACAGATGTCCCATCTGATGCGGCTGAAGACAGAGTCTTTGGAAAAAGAAGGTTCAAGTTTAATCCAAGTCTTTTCCCTTTTCTTTATTACCTGATATGAGTGTGTGTACAACTACCTCTTCCTCAGAAGATTTCAGATGTTTTCAGGATCTTCTTGGGAGCATGACAAGTCTCTGTATCTTGAACTCTTGACAGTCCAGGAGAAGACTTGCTATCTAACATTTTGAAGTTGAGATGAAAAGAAAAAATCGCCATTCTAGTCAGAGTGCCTTATGAAGGCAGCTCCGGACTTCTGACTTACTTCTGCTTCTATTAGGGTGACCAGATGTCCCGATTTTATAGGGACAGTCCCGATTTTTGGGTCTTTTTCTTATATAGGCTCCTATTACCCCCCACCCCCTGTCCCGATTTTTCACATTTGCTGTCTGGTCACCCTAGCTTCTATGCCTGTGGGTTCCTGTTCAGCAGACAAGATGTAGCAAATTCTTTTAATGTGGATCTGATTAAATTTCTTGGACACGTTGCCCTGAATAATTGTTCCAGCATCTGCAGAAAATCAAGGAGAGATGAGTCCATGGTACAAAAGAACTATAAATAAGAAAATGTATCAGTAGAACATCATATTCATCAGCAACACCACACATGAGAATTACAAATTACACACATTGCTGGCAATCTACAGCTCGTATCTGTGGAACAAGAGTCTCCCCCTGCACCCAGATCCCTCCACTAGAATGTTCTCTGTATGTGAGGAGAGAAGAATCTACGATGATTGTTGCAGAAGGCCAGTGTGTGACCAGATATGGTCTAAAAGAGCTCCATATGTTGGTTTGTTTTGTGGAGACTACAGTTAATATCTGCCATTCATACCTGAGAATTCTGAGCTTTCCCCTGAGGTCTCCAGTCCAGGATAGAGGATTTGCCATTCCAAGGCTTAACCTGATCAGTTTAAAGATGGATAGTATAATGGGAAAACTGTGGGTCTCTAGAAGACCTTAAGATCAAAACAAATCTCATCTAGAAGCCACTCCACATCAAACTCTTGTCCCATCCTCCCCCACCCCCAGGAATCTCTTACAAAACATTGTGTGTCTAATGTTTCTGAAGGCAATAGATGAGAGCGGTAGAAGAGTATCAGAGAAAGGGGTTCTTGTCTCCTTATTTCCTCATTCTCAAGCCATAATCAAGCCTGGTGGAGAGTTTGTGGGGTGATATGATACACTAACATATATAACTAGGGATTCTGGGAATCAGTTACAGAATTATTTTAGACTATAAACAATGAAAATACTGCACTCACCATCTTTTGCAAACCAGCCTAAGGACGCCAATTGACCAGTACATTCAAATCCACATGTTTACTTCTTTGCTAAAATACTTGCAACAGTTCAAATCCAAATAGCAGAATACATTGCACAACATCTTATTCTTCTACTGAGAACTTGATTTTCTTTTCTTACATGCTAAAGATCAGACAAAGGCTGAGCAGCATAGTGCATCAAGATACCAGCCAAGAAGCTGTTCAATCTACATTATTGATAGAATAATTATGTATATTGTTTAAAGAGTATGTTGAGAGGAGCTAGGAAACCTTCATAATGCATCTCCAGCTTCTGAGTAGCATTTTGAAAAGACAGGGCCTGTCTGTGAGTTAACTCTCATTTAATTTTAAAGACTAATATGAATGTCAAGCCATTTGTTTTGTTTTCTAGATTGCATCTGGTCGCTTGGTAACTGTAGAAAGTACACCTTCCGAATTAATTGGAGGGCCTCTGGCTGACACAGACCTTGCTTGTAGAAAGCTCTCTGTTCGTGGAGGAGCCTTAAAAAAGATCAAAGGAGTTAAAGTGTTGGATCCATTCAAGAAAGATTCAGTATCTGTAAAGTAAATATTGTCCTGTACTGTTTCAGACAGTGCTTTGTATTTTTTAGTTAATATATGTCCAAACATTATTTGTAAGATAATCTATTTGTATTTCTTTGGTTAAATATATAGAAGATCTTGAGATTAATGATTATAGATGAAAATATATTTTTGCTTTACAAAAAATGTGAACATCCCGATGTTCATAAATAAAGAATTCCATGCAGTATGTGTTCCAGAGGTCCATTGATTCTGATAATTGAGGCCATCTGTGCTAGGCTCAGTTTACGCTGATTCAATAGCTGTGCCAAAGAGCCACAACCACTTCCCCAACCCCACCCCAGGCACACTTCTGGACTGCATACAAACCCCCAGCTGTATTTTGGGCAAATTATTTCATTGCCCATGGACTACACCCTAGCTTAAATGGACTACATTTGTACATGGACTACATTTCAACCTGCCCCTGGACAGTTAACTGTTTCCAGGTGGCCCTCTTACACTGTTGTGTTAGTCCAGAGCGGCATACTAACAAGGAAGGCAATATAAGCTTCTTATATTTAACACACCAGCACATCTTAGCACAAATGTGCAATTTTCTAGTAAAACTTCATTTTAAACAATTGTTTCCCAGTTTACATTTCCCAGTATCCATTGAGTTCCATGTAGTGGGTGGGTGGGACACCAAGTTGCCAGTGTGCAATCCATCATTAATGGATACTCACTGCTGCCTGCAACTTGTAATAACTTTTGCATTAGTTCAAACTTAAAAATCCCTCCCGTTCCTATATTAATAAAAATAAACATGGAGCTAAAAACTTACCCGGTTCTGGGGTTAGTTCTGTCTCTTCTATTTCTGCGCCTGGTGTGGGGAGCTCCTTCAGGTAAGCACCTGGGATCTGCTGAAGCTGCTGTGGGGGCAAATCCTCCTTTAATGACACATACATTAAATTCTCAGCCTGTCTAGTACATTTCTATAAACCCAATGTGTCAGCTACCTAGAGAGAAGAGGTTACCAGCACATCATTCTGGAGTCTTTACCACTCACTTTCCTCAAATACCCCTTCTTTAGGCAGGTTAGCAAGTTTTTGAGTCAGGACATTTAATCTCCTGCTCTGATCTTCTCAGTATCAGCTTTTCACAAGAGTCTGAGTTGTTCTCTTGTTCCTTAACACTTTCTCCTTTGATGATAAATGATCAGTCAGTTGGGAAATGCCAAAGTCCACATATTCTGTCAATACGTTGGAACTTTCTGGGATTACTCTTAGATCCCTTCAGTTATGTTGAAATGTGTCCCCCTGGTCTGTCTGGACTACATAAGACTTCGGATGCAGCTGTTCTTCAATGGTATCAAAATAATTTTGTCAAAATAATATTTCTGCTTCCACTTCTGATTTTCTTTCATTTTCCATATGGTTTCATTGTTATGAGATTTCAGCAAGTAATCAGTAATTGGTCAATTAGATCTGATCCTTCTTCCCATTAACAGGTGAGCTGGAGAAAAGCCATTCTCCAGGGGGTGTACTTCAGTAAACCAATAAAGCTTTATACAAATTGCCCCCACTATCAAAATCTTTTTCATACAGTTCTGTACTGACTGAATAGACTTTTCCATAAATCCATGTGATTAGGGGTCATTTGGACTTGATGTTTTGTGATGAAAATCCCAATCTATGGCAAATTGCCTAAAATCTGCACTGGAAAATTCCAGCCCATTATCAATAAAGACTTCATCTGGAATTCCATGTCTGGAGAAGATTCCCTTCATGCTCAATATCACCGACTTACTATTAGCACTGTGCGGTGTGCAAATTTCTGGATACAGAGAATAACAATCTGTGACTATTAAATAATATTTTGATTGCCAGGTAAATAAGTCAGTGCCTACCTTCTCGTAAGTCCTTGTGGAACTGGATGAGGTTTTGGTGGCTCTGCCTGTTGCTATGACTGGTATTTCAAGCATAAAAAGCAGTTTCCTACCACATTAGTAATGTCATGATTGATCCATAGACAATAGAGCACCTCTCGTGCTCGCTTATTTGTACTTCTCAATTCCCAAATGACCATCATGGATCTTCTGTAGCATTTCTTTTTGGAGGCTGTTAGGGTTCCCTCCCCACTCTGAACTCTAGGGTACAGTCATGGGGACCCGCATGAAAGACCACCTAAGCTTATTTTTACCAGCTTCGGTTAAAAACTCCCCAAGGTACAAAATCTTCACTGTACTCTGAGAAAAGGTAATCGCTGTCACCACCAAGTGATTTAAACAAGAACCAGGGAAAAGGACCACTTGGAGTTCCTCTTCCCCCCAAGATATCCCCTCAAGCCCGTACACCCCCTTTTCTGGGGAGGCTTGAGAATAATTTCCTAACCAACTGGTTACAAAGTGATCAAAGACCCAACCCCTGGGTCTTAGCCCTACACTACGAGTTTAGGTCGAATTTATTAGCATTACATTGATTGATCCATGCACCCGTCCACACGACAAAGCCATTAACATCGACGTCTAGGGCTCTTAAAATCGATCTCGCCACTCCACCCCCAATGAGGGGATTAGCGCTGAAATCGATATTGCTGACTTGAACTAGGCTTAGTATGGACGCAATTCGGGGTATTGGCTTCTTGGATCTATCCCACAGTGCAACATTTGACCGCTCTGGACAGCAGTCTGAGCTCGAATGCTCCACCCAGGTAGACAGGAAAAGCCCCGCGAACTTTTGAATTTCATATCCTGTTTGGCCAGCGTGGTGAGCTGCAGGTGAGTGCAGATCTCATCAGCAGAGGTGACCATGATGGAGTCCCAGAACCGAAGACGAGCTCCAGCATGGACCGAGCGTGAGGTACGCGATCTGATCGCTGTATGGGGAGACGAAACCGTGCTAGCAGAGCTACGGTCCAAAAGAAGAAACGCCAATACATATGCCAAAGTCTCCAACGGCATGCAGGACAGAGGCTACAACAGGGACGCGCAACAGTGCCGTGTGAAAATTAAGGAGCTCAGGCAAGCCTACCAAAAAACCAGAGATGCAAACAGCCGCTCTGGGTCAGAGCCCCAGACATGCCGCTTCTATGATGAGCTGCATGCCATTCTAGGAGGTGCAGCCAGCACTGACCCACCCATGTGGTATGACTCCGTATGTGGATCATCAGAAACCACAGAGGAGCATTTTCGGGGAGAGGAAGATGATGATAATGATGCTGAAAATAGCGCACAGACACAGCAAGGAAGCGGAGAATCCCTTTTCCCCGACAGCCAGGAACTCTTTGTCACCCTGGAGCCAGTACCCTACGAACCAACCCAAGGCGTGCTCGATGCCGGAGAAGGGACCTCTGGTGAGTGTACCTCTCTTAAATTAATACGTGTTTTATAAGCGAGCGTGTTTAATGATTAATTCGTGGCCAGTACAGCTACAGCTACTGGAAAAGTCTGTTAACATGTTCGGGGATGGAGCGGAAATCCTCCGGGGACATCTCCAGAAAGATCTCCTGGATGTACTCCCAAAGCCTGTGCAAAAGGTTTCTGGGGAGGGCAGCCTTATCCTGTGCTCCGTGGTAACACACTCTACCACGCCAGGCCAGTAGCACGTAGTCTGGAATCATGGCATTGCAAAGCATGGTGGCGTATGGTCCCGGTGTTTGCTGGCATTCAAGCAACATCCGTTCTTTATCTCTCTGTGTTATCCTCAGAAGAGTGATATCATTCATGGTCACCTGGTTGAAATAGGGGAATTTTATTAAGGGGGTATTCAGAGGGGTCCATCCCTGCTGGGCTGTTTGCCTGTGGCTGAACGGAAATCTTCCCCGCTATGACCCACGCGGTGGGGGGAGGGGGAACAGCGAACATCTTGGATGTGTGTCTGTGTGTGTGTGTGGGGGGGTGTCGATTAGGTTCACGCTGCACGTTAACCCGAAAACCGCCGCCCCTCCCTTTTCAATTGCCAACCAGTTTTAAATTGCCAGCCCAAAGGCTGTTTGTTATGGGAAATGGGGGGGCTGCTGTTTGAAAACAATCCCAAATGTTATGAAGGTTAAACAAGCCTATAGACTGTGGCTTACCATGGCTGCCTGCAAGCCAAATTCTGTTGCCCGCCGGACCTGCTTGTGTGATCTCTCACACCAAACCGGCAGACCCTCAATATAACAGGCAAAGTGCAACCTTGGACCAAATGCACATGTGATATGTAATGTTTGGAGCATTGTTCTCTAATATGTGTCTTTTAAACTACTCCTCTCCCGTTTGTTTCCTCCCGCAGCTGCAAATGTTTCAACGCCACCCCTTTCATCACCGTCCCAGAGGCTAGCGAAGATTAGAAGTAAAAAAAAAAAGGAATCGAGACGATATGTTCTCAGAGCTCATGCAATTCGCCCACACTGAAACTGCCCAGCAGAATGCGTGGCGGCAGACACTGTCGGAGTCCAGGAAGGCAGAATTTGATCGCGCGGACAGGTGGCGTGCTGAAGACAATGACTGGCGGGATGAAGAGAGACAGCAGCAGGATGAAGAGAGTAGGTGGCGTCAGCGTGCAGAGAGAAGGCAGGATGCAATTCTGAGGCTACTGGAGGATCAAACGGAAATCCTCCGACTTATGGCTGAGGAAAGACGTAGGGTTCAGGAAAGGCCGCCTGAGCCCAGACCGCCGCTACAGCCCCTGTGTAACCAACAGCCCTCCTTCCCGAGTCCCATAACCTCATCCCCGAGACGCCCAAGAACGCGTTTGGGCGGCCTCCGTGCACCCAACCACTCAAGCCAAGAGAACAGTCCAAGCAACAAAGGGCTGGCATTCAATAAGTTTTAAAGTGCTGTGTGTCCTTGTCCTTCCTTCATCCCCTCCTCCACCACCCATCCTGGTGCTTCCCTTCCTCCACCACCCATCCTGGTGCTTCCCTTCCTCCACCACCCATCCCGGGAGACCGTGGCAGTTACCCCCATAGTTCCCCCTCTTTGTTTTACGAATTAATAAAGAATGCATGATTTTTAAGCAACAATGACTTCATTGCCTCTGCAAGCGGTGACCGAGGGGGGGAGGGCAGGGCGGTTTGGTTAAAGGGAAGTAGAATGAATGAAGGGGCGGGGCTTTTCATTAATGGGGAAAAACAGAACTTTCACACAGCATCCTGGCCATTCATGAAACTGGTTTTCAAAGCTTCCCTGATGCACAACGCACCCTGCTGTACTCTTGTAATAGCCCTGGTGTCTGGCTGCGCATAACCAGCGGCCAGGTGATTTGCCTCAACCTCCCACCCCACCATAAACGTCTCCCCCTTACTCTCACAGATCTTGTGGAGCGCACAGCAAGCAGTAATAATAATGGGAATATTGGTTTCGCTGAGATCTAACCTAGTCAATAAACTGCGCCAGCGAGCTTTTAAACGCCCAAATGCACATTCCACCACCATTCTGCACTTGCTCAGCCTATAGTTGAAAAGGTCCTGACTACTGTCCAGGCTACCTGTGTATGGCTTCATGAGCCATGGCAATAAGGGGTAGGCTGGGTCCCCAAGGATAACTATAGGCATCTCAACATCCCCAACGGTTATTTTCTGGTCTGGGAAGAAAGTCCCTTGCTGCAGCAGCCGAAACAGACCAGAGTTCCTGAAGATGCGAGCGTCATGTACCTTTCCCGGCCATCCCACGTTGATGTTGGTGAAACGTCCCTTATGATCCACCAGTGCTTGCAGCACTATTGAAAAGTAACCCTTTCGGTTTATGTACTCGCTGGCTTGGTGGTCCGGTGCCAAGATAGGGATATGGGTTCCGTCTATCACCCCACCACAGTTCGGGAACCCCATTGCTGCAAAGCCATCCAGTATGAGCTGCACATTTCCCAGACTCACAACCCTTGGTAGCAGCAGCTTGGTGATCGCCCTGGCTACGTGCATCACAACAGCCCCCACTGTAGATTTTCCCACTCCGAATTGATTCGCGACTGACCGGTAGCTGTCTGGTGTTGCAAGCTTCCACAGGGCTATCGCCAGTCGCTTCTCTACTGTGAAGGCTGCTCTCATCTTGGTGTTCTGGCGCTTCAGGGCAGGGGAAAGCAACTCACAAAGTTCCATGAAAGTGTCCTTACGCATGCGAAAGTTTCGCAGCCACTGGGAGTCATCCCAGACCTGCAGCACTATGTGGTCCCACCAGTCTGTGCTTGTTTCCCGGGCCCAGAATCGGCGTTCCACTGTATCAACAAGCCCCATTACCACCATGATGTCCACCTTGCGGGGGGGCCTTTTTTGAGAGAGGTCTGTGTCCATGTCCTCATCACTGTCCTCAGGGCGCTGCTGTCGCCTCCTTGCCTGCTGTAGCTGTAGCAGCTCCTGGTTCTCGTTCTCCATATACTCCTGGACAATGCGCGTGGTGGTGTTCATAACGGCAATAACAGCCGCGGTGATCTGATCGTGCTCCATGCTTTCCCTGGTATGCTGTTTGCAGGACAGCAGAGTGGGAGCAGAAACGGCGGGTGGATAACAATGGTGTCAGCAATATGGCGCCCGCATGAAAAAAGGCGCGAAAGGATTTTTGGCTCCCCCCTCAGTTGCTTTCACGGAACTTGCTTTTCGTTGCTTTTCGTGGAACAAAAATCCACAAAATTCATCATCTCCTGGCCCCCTCAAGGATTGAACTCGCAATGCCGGGTTTAGCGGGCCAACGCTCAGAACGCTGAGCTATCCCTCTGCCTGTATTACAGTGCGACTGAATCCCCACTAGACCTAATGTCCAGGCGTACGCTGGAGATTACGGTAATTGTGAGCTGAGCAGGCTCCGTGCTTGCCGTAGCAAACCTGGAATCCCCGTAAACCCGAGAAAAAAGGCGCGAAAAAGATTGCTTTCATGGAGGGAGGGAGGGACGTTTGATGGCTTGACAACATGTACCCAGAACCACCAGTGACAATGTTTTCTGCCCCATCAGGCCTTGGGATCGCAACCCAGAATTCCAATGGGCGGCGGAGACTGCGGGAACTGTGGGATAGCTACCCGCAATGCAACGCTCCGAAAGTCGATGCTAGCCCCGCTACTGTGGACACAGTCCGTCAACCTCATGGTCTTAATGCTCTTTAGTGGGAACACACACAATCGATTCCATAAATTCGGGTTTTAAAATATTGACTTCTATAATTTCAACCTAATTCTGTAGTGTAGACGTACCCTTAGAATAATGGAAAAACAGTCAGGTTCTTAAAAGAAGGATTTTATTAAAAAAGAAAGGTAAAAATTATCTCTGTAAAATCAGGATGGTAAATAACTTTACAGGGTACTCAATTTAAAACACAGAGGATCCCCACCCCCCACCCCGTGCAAAACCTTACAGTTACAGAAAAACAGGAATAACACCTCCCTCTAACCCAGGGAAAGTTTAAGATACAGAAAACAGGAACAAACCTCCCTTTTAACACAGGGAAACTTTCACAAGCAAAACAAAAGGAAATCTAATATGCAATGTCTACCTTACTTGTTGTAATATTGGAGATTTGGTTGAGGATGGGTTGGAGAAGATAATTTTTTGCCTGGTCCCTCTCTCAGCCCCAGAGAGAGAACATAGACCCAGACGAAGAGCACACACAAAAACTCCCCCCGTCCCCCGCCCAAGATTTGAAAGTATCTTGTCCCCTTATTGGTCAGATGCCAGCCAGGGTAGCTGAGCTTCTTAACCCTTTACAGGTAAGGAGGAATCTTAACCCTTTAGCTGTATGTTTGACAGAGGCACACTGGAATTACAACCTTACTGCCCTTGAAAATCGCCCCATCTATCACAGTAAATTCATGTCTGCAGTTCCAATAGTCTTATACTTGTGTAACCCTTCTGCCAGTCAGAGTCGGCAGCAACAAGGGCCGGGTTCCGTATCTAGGGGTTCCATTCCAATAACACAATGCAAAACCGGCTCGAGCCCCCACCCAGTGACCTGGGACAAATATATATCACCCCCCCTGGGCGCCTCTAAGAGGCAGTACTTCCCCTCTCGCAAGCACAGAGGCTGAGTGTAGAAAAACCTTTTAATGACAGAGAGAAACAATGTGGCATTTTGCTGGGGAAACACCACATCTAGGATTTGTAACCCAAACTGTGAGCAACGACCCACCCCAGCAAATTGGCCATGTCCTTTCCCTTGGGTTCTTGAGTCCAGCAACCCCAAAAATCACCCAAAGTCCCAAAGGTCCAACAACCCAAAAGTCCAGACCCAGAGTTCAAAAGTTCATCTGCAGAGTGTTACACCCCCTCCACTCTGGGTAGAAATGGGGAGGGGAGAGGTAAGGGGCACCTTACGTGGCTCAAAGATGACTGCCCCGTCCCTTCGTGGGGTCTCGCTCGGCTCTGCTCTGCCAGCCATCCCACGAGTCACTCCGCTCAGCCGTCCCTCAAGCCGCTCCACCAGCAGCTCCGCTCCATCAGCCGGCCCACGAGCCGCTCCGGGTGTCCCGCCAAGTGCTCCGCTCTGTCAGCAGCTCCGCTCCATCAGCTGCTCAGCAATATATCTTCTGGCTCCCCCACTACTTAACACAGTGCTCAGTGATTTCAGCTCTTAACAATTTCACCTTTTTAGTGATTTCAGCTTGTAGTTAGGGGAGCCTGTGTGGTCATTTGCACACTTAGTCCAGAGTAATTCCAACTCAGCAGCCTGTGATTAGACTCCTAAGGAACTCAAAATTAGCTCTGATATTCCACAGTGGAGAGAGAGGAGAAAGTGCAATTGACATTTAGGACCCTCAGACAAGGCCCATACCACCCAATACAAATACCTGTCCCCAACCTCTCTCAAGTCACTGGGTTTTGGAATCCATGTCCCTTGCCTAGCAAGTGCTGCTCCGCTAATGGTGAGTCCCTTCATCATAACAAAAGCCCACTGTCCTTGATTCACATAATCAGGGTAACAACACTTTATTCTTCCTGCCCCAATAACAGAGAAACTGGGGCTCCCACAGCAGTCAAAGTGACCATTTGGGCAAGCGGTCCATCATGCTTTGCAGGGTGGGTGTGTCCATGCAAACAAGATTAGCCCCTGACATCCCTTTCCACAACTCACCACCGGATGTCAGGGTAGAGCTCATCCTGACTCTGCTTACACTTGGATGGCAGGTACTTATTTTTCAGACCACCCTTTAATGATCACTTCTTTAAGGATCCCCAATGATTCATCTTTCTCTATTTCCCCTCTTTGTTGCAGTTTCCTGTTAGCTATGGGAATTGACTTTACAATCAGATCTACATAGGCGTGAATCTCTATCTGTAAAGTCTTCTCTGGTTTCGTAGTGGAAGTCACTGCTCTGGAAAGTGCATCTGCAGTGAACATGAATTTAGGTCACAACCAAATCATACTTTTGCAGCTTAATCATTCTTTCAATCTTAAGGTACAGTCAGCGGTTTGCTAAATAATGCTATCAAGGGCTTGTGTCCAATTCAACTTCCACTATCTGGCCGTAAATACACTGATATGAATCTCTCACAGGCAAACAATATTCCTAAAAGCTCCTTCTCAACCTGTACGTATATGGTTTCTTCCTCAGTCAGTGATTTTGGATGCATATATCATTGGTTGCCAACAAGCCTCATCCTTCTGTAAAATCACTGCAACTAACCCAGACTGTGACGCATCTGCTGAAATTTTAAAAAGCCTTCCTGGTGCATAGACCTTCAACACTGGCTCTTGTATCAGTTGTTATTTTAAACCTTCCCATGATTCTTCCTGTTCTGCACCTCAACACTATCCATTTTTTATTCTCCAGGAATAAAATGCTGCTTTGGTAAACTAGGTATGAATTTTCCAAGATAATTAACCAATACTCTCTCTCATCCCCTCCACCCACTTGTGTGCTACATGTTGTCCAATCTTTTATCCTTTGTTCTCTCACACACTTCAGTCAATGTCTTCCATCAGGCTTCCGCTTATGCTTAGAACAGCCTCCTCCAATCAACCTCATCCTCCTCTTTGTCAATATTCTTTGGAAAGCTTGTCATGCCAATAAAGTCCTATTTGAACTGATTGTTTACGCTATATTGTAAATCACTTGGGTCAAGGACTTGTTTGTGAAGTACTCCATGTACAAATAATAATACGTGCCTTGGCATTATTGAACTTATTATTATTGTACCTTGGACTTGATTTTAGCATATGTATAGTCAATATTCTATAGTTTCTTAAGATATCAGAGACCACTTTGCATTGGGACAAGGGCATCAGAGTAAAAAAATATTAGATTTGATCCTGCAAGGTGCTGAGTTCCTTCATCTCCAGTTGAAATCAATGAAAGTTGAGGACTCCCTGTACCTTGCAGGATGGAGTCCTTTAAAATATGTATGGTGCATTGCAACTGTTGTTCAGTTCAAAAATAGTGCTGATATAAATTAGCATAAAAGGTGACCTTATGATTGTGAATGCATTTTACACCTGTGTAAATGAGCTATAGTTAAAGTAACCTGTGTCATTACTGCACTGTTTATATGGCCAAGTTAGAAAGCTCAGATAAACTGAGCTCTATAAGGCAAACAATTGATCCAGCTTTATATATTGGGTCTCTAATGAAGCATACTCCATCTATAGCCGTTAAGTCAAAATGAGGATTGTAGTAAAAATTCAACTTTTGTTTTATAAATAAACAAATTTATTTTGAAAGGTCTTGCTGATTTGATGCCTTGCAGCATCCTCAGCTAATTTTTTTAACTTAAGCATCTTTCACTGGCTTTCCAAGGGGATGTCTACACAGCAAAGGAAAACCCGCGGCTGGCCCCTGCCAGTTGACCCGGGCTCACAGGGCTCAAGCTGCAGAGCTGTTTCATTACTGTGTAGACTTCCAGGGATGGGCTGGAGCCTGATCTTTGGGACCTTTGGGACCCACCCATCCCGTGGGGTCCTAGACCCTGGGCTCCAGCACAAGTGCACAAAGCAAATGAAACCACATGTATTAAGGCAAATGGATTGGGTCATATCTCGCGTAGTTTGGAAGCAGTTCAAACTGAAGCAAATTCAGGATTGGTGCACATTGGAATCCAGACTGTAGTATGGCACATTTGCAAGAGCCTTTAGTGAGTCTCATCACTCACTCATTGTAAAGACCCTTTAAAAGTATGCCCTAAGAATCACTCCACCCAATCCCGCAGGTTACTCAACTGGTAACTGTCATGCGTGTGCTAGTTCTTTTGAGACTTAAGTCTCAGGGCTTGGGATAGATGATAAAAATATTACAGCCGTTCTAAGAGTTTGTCCTTTTTGGGTGAGTAGAAGTTGACTTCAAGCAGTCTGGAGTTTTAAGACCTCACAAAAACATATCCTCCTTTGCACCCAGCATCTGGAGTGTTATCCTCTCCCAGCACAAGAAGGCCCATCCAGCCCTTGTAAGAAGGTTGTCAATTTTAAGGCAGTGATTGGGGATTTGGGGAAGCCTGGATATTTTCCCCTTTAAGCAGGAGAATCTTGTCAAATTCCTAGCCCAGTGAAATCACACTTGTTTTGCTTCTTCCCAGTAGTATTTTTGGGGCAGTACTGATAGAAGTCAGAGCCAGCAGCAGCGCAGAACTACAGAAGTAAGGGTGGCAATGCCATACCGTGCCACACTTAGCCCAGGTCTTCACTGCGGGGGGGCTCGATCTAAGATACGCAACTTCAGCTACGGGAATAGCGTAGCTGAAGTCGACGTATCTTAGGTCAGCTTACCTCGGCGTCCTCACAGCGGCAAGTCGACCTCGCCCACTCTCCCGTCGACTCCGCTTCCACCTCTCGCGGCGGTGGAATTCCGGAGTCGACGGGGAGAGCGCTCAGGGATCGATTTATCGCATCTACACTAGACGCGATAAATCAACCCCCGAGAGATCGATTGCTACCCGCCAATCCTGCGGGTAGTGTAGACCTGCCCTTACTTCTCCGCTGCTGCTGGTGGCAGCGCTGCTTTCAGAGCTGGGCACCGGGCCAGCAGCCGCCGCTCTCCAACAACCCAGTTCTGAAGGCAGTGCCACTGCCAGCAGCAGCAGAGAAGTAAGGGTGGCAATACCATACCATACCATACCACCCTTACTTCTGTGTAACATTTGACTTTTGTACTGGGGGGGTGGCTATAGGGGGGCTAAGGCAAATTTTGGGGTGGCTAAAGCCCCATAAGGCCCTCCCAGTGCCACCCCTGTAAAGGGCTAGACCTTGATTTAACATTCTGCCATAAGTCACACAGCTCCAGGAGCAAACCAGAAAACAGGTGTTTACTTGGAGAATCACAGTTCATTACCAAGTTCCCCCTGCTTGGGAAGAGACCAGTAGCCGGTTATTGCCCCCTCTTTGCCATCTCTACTGTGCTGGTTGGTTTCTTGTAGTGGAGGCAAGACTCCATCCATTTGCCACTCCATGCCCATCTGCCTGAGGCTGCTCTCCCACTGTGCTGCAACCTGCAATGCAAATAGCCCATGTGTGGGATACGTTGCACCCCTTTTACTCTCACCTGGGTGCATAGGGCACATGCTAATCTTATGCAAAATATGTAAGTGTCCCTTTTTTATATTATATATGTACTGAATTTGTAACTAATCAGCTACACAAATGGACAAGTGCAAGACAGTGACTATTATTCAGTCCTTGTTGCATAGAAAAATATTTTAATTAAACTATAACCAAGACCAAGCAGTAATCAAATACAAACTTAGAGGCTGCGCAAGACACTACATCAAGCATAATCTCTCCCTTTGGGTTGATATTGGCACTTTTTTGCAGATCTTAAAACTGAAATCCATTTCATGTGCAAGGTACTGTATAAAATATGCTTGTTGCCATTGCACTCTGTTGTTTAATGTATAAAAATATATTGGGTTTCCATTGGAGTTAACATTTTAAAAAAGAATTATTTGAAAGATGAATGTCTACAAAAATATAACACTAGTTTAAACAGAGAGGTTTACCTGAGAGAACACAAATATTGACTCAAAATACATAAAGCATTCACACGTGCAGTTGGGGGGAAAGGCAACCTTGGTACATTTAAAGAAAGGGGTACATGTTGGTAACACACATTTGAAATACTTATCAATTATCAAGTTCTTGTACAGCATAAAACAAAATCTCAAACCCCATCAAAGGAACAATGCTCATAAGCAGCTACAGTACAGGCTGTGCTTTTGACAAGCAGGCTCTTTTCCTTCAGTTTGATGTCATCTTGCTGAGGTATCTTTCTCCCATTTTGGCCTAAAACTGATGTTTTGAGAAGTCTGACCCTGCAAGATTAGAAAAGAGGGCTAGTTATTATGCTCAAAATCTGTTTAAGAATGCTAGGGTTATGTGATATATTTTATTTTGGTCTATTCAATTTGTGTGTCATGTTCAATCTAAACTCTTTCCCACTGTAAAAAAAAAAGCTACTGGGGTTATAGTACTTTGGGGCAAAGCTATCTCTGGAGATTGGTTAATAAAATATAGAGCTCGTCAGCCAGAGGCTGCCCATTGAAATCCCCCCATTCCCGCACCTCCCTTCCCCCCGCCTCCCAACAGTGGCCATTGAATCTGTTACCATTTCGTGGTTCTCATTGGCCAGGTGTCCATGTTACAAAAATGAGCACTAATAGTATGTATCAGTGGAAAGGATGAGACTTGAATGAACAGGGAATCTGAACCTCTCCTAGAGATAATTTCTCTAGGTCAGAGGTGAAGCATAGCTGCTATGAAGATTTCACTGTTGCTATTTCTTTTGCATCTGTTCTGTGAATTCAGGGGAATTCAGTCTCCAACCTTGTTAGTTTGGCATGATGAGCTTTTATGAGCACTAAATTCACGTAAACACTTTTAAGAGAAACCTTGGTAAAAAATATAATCGCTTAAGAAAGTAATTATGGCCCAATTTGCCTTGAACAGAGCTCATAGTAGGGTTATATGGGCATATATGATCTAGCACAATCTGAACAACACACACAATTCTTCAAAATTTGATGCACTATAAATGCAAAAGGAGAGAAGGATGTACATTATTATTAAAATGGCTTTGCAAAGGATTTGGTAAAGAAAGATGGGCAGAAAACTAGAAATGATTGTGTTGAGTTGTCTGAAAAACAGACAGTTGAAGGATGGAACAATATTATGGCTTTAGCAGCTTGTATTTAGTTGGTTAGTATTGTACATTAGCGTTACCTTGTGAGGTTCTCTGTGGGTATGTATAAAAATAGTTGGGAGATAGTAACTGTCTTCTGCCCATTCCATGGGATCTTGAAAGCACACAGTCTACATACATATCCCAGAAGTTCTGGGCTAAGTCATTGAAGAGTTCATTATGCTTGGCCTTTGGTGATTCTTTTAGGAACATCATGAAATCCCAGAGAGCAATGATAGCATCTGCCACCTTGAGTTTCTTCATTTCCACCAGCCTGTGAGAGGAGATCTCCCAGCAGTGATGGTCAATCTCACCCAGGCTTCCAGGAGGTTCTTTCTGGTATTCTGGATTGGCATAAACCAAATTCACTATCAATATACAGCCCAATTGAAGGTACCACCTTCTTCTACACAGAGAGTCCATGTTTCTCACTGGTACCTAAAAGAAAGGACATAAAAACAATAGTAACTTTGCCCTTCTCTAATCCTTTCTCACATAATTTTAAAAGATATCCCTGAGATGATTTATGAATTGTGGTCATGCATAACACTTAACATTTATATAGCACTTTTCATTTCCAAAGCACTAGTATAAACATTAACCAACACAATATGCTTTACAATATGCTTGCAAAGCAGCTACGTATTATTAACTCCATTTCACAGATGGAAAAATTGAGATAAAAAAGTTCAATGACTTGCCAATAGTCACAGACTATGTTGGCCTCAGAGCCGGTCTTAGAACTCAGGAGCTCCCATCTACCACTCCTGTGTTTAAACCACCCTGCCTCTCTGCTAGTTGTTCAATTATTAGTGGAGATTTAAATAATTATAACATTTGTGTTTAAAATTATTGCAATCAAGTATCAGGATTATAAACAATCTGCACTGCTGGCAGTTCTCTCAGTCACTAACCATTCCAATTCAGACTGGCAGTAACAGGACAAAGAGTAGACTGTTGCACACGAGTGAGCAAGTATATGCACAGAATGAGCCCTTCCAGCCATAACAGAGGGAAGAGTAAGTCCAAGGCTGACTTCTTTCAGTGTTTGCTTGAAATTAAGCAAACCCTTATTATAGCTTTTCTAACATGTATATGCATAAAATAGTAGATATCCGGAGAGAGGAGAATGGGAGAGGCAAAGAGTAGCAACCCTACAGTCATAATGAAAAGTCAAACTTTAGAGAGTATACAGCCATTGTGAGCTGATCTACACTAGGAAAATTCTGACCTGAAATTCTCCACGGGTACAGCTCTATCTGCTCAGAATAACTACTTATGCTAAACCATCTGTTCCACCTTGTATTTAGCTGTGACACTGAGTACATTTCCCAGACCTGCAGGCTTGTTTCTCTCACCAACAAAAGTTGGTCCAATAAAAGATATTACCTCATTTACCTTGTCTCTCAGAACAGGGTTAGATAGCACAATGGTTAAAACACCTGAGCCCTCTCTGTCCTATAGCTTCCACTATTGTTACTATTGACTGAGCTACACTGATGGAAAATTACAGGTCTGGATTTTCTCACTGAAGACATACCTAAGAAAGCTGCTGAGATGAAAGCTGGGAGATGAAAGAGCTGGAGCCATGATGTACCTTGTAAATAGGAAGAACACTGTTGGTTTGGTTCAGTATATAATATCTTTGTTTCTGTGTCTTTAATTTTTAATTATTATTCAAATCCAAATGAAGCACACTTTAAAAAGAAATCTGTTCCACTGTGATGCAACTTTTATTTTAATTCAACAATTATTCTCCTCAGCGTCCACATATTCCCAGTGCATGAACACAGGTGGAATAAAGTGATTTGCACAGACCAAGTTAATTATGTCTTATCAGCCTAATCCAAATCTCATTGAAGTCAATGAGAGCCTTTCCATTTTTTTGACAGGATTTTTTTGTCGTCTCTCCCCAAGGTTTAGAGCAGGGGTGGGCAAACTACGGCCCGCGGGCCACATCCGGCCAGCAGGCCACATCCGGCCACCGGGACTCTCCTGCCCCCGGAGGCTACCTCCGGCCCCTCCCCCGCAGCCTCAGCATGCCCCACCACCAGCGCAATGCTCTGGGCGGTGGGGCTGGGAGCTCATGGGGCAGCGCAGCTGCAGAGCCCAGTTTGACCCAGTGCTCTGTGCTGCGTGGTGGTGGCGGCGTGGCCTGGCTTCAGCCGGGCGATGCGGCTGTAGCGGCTCCAGCCACCGGTGCTCCAGGCAGCGCGGTAAGGGGGCAGGGAGAAGGGGGGGTTGGATAGAGGGCAGGGGAGTTTGGGATGGTGGTTGGGGGCATGGGTGTGGATAGGGGTCGGGGCGGTCAGAGGGTGGGGAACAAGGGTGTTGAATGGGGGAAGGGGGGCAGCCAGGAATGAGAAGAGGAGTTGGATGGGGCGGCGGGTGGCAGTCAGGGGCAGGGGTTCTGGGAGCAGTCAGGGGACAGGGAGAAAGGGTGGTTGGATGGGGTAGGAGTCCCGGGGGGGCAGTCAGGAGGGAGAGGGAGGGTTGGATGGGGCAGTCAGGGACAAGGGTTCCAGGGGCAGTCAGGGGACAGGGAGAAGGCGTGGTTGGATGGGGCAGGGGTCCTGGGGGGGGGCATCAGGAATGAGAGGAGGGGTTGGATGGGGTGGCAGGGGGCAGTCAGGGGTGGGGATTCCAGGGGCGGTCAGGGGACAGGGAGCAGGAAGGGTTGGATGGGGCAGGAGTCCCATGGGGGGGCGGATAGGAGGTGGGTGCCAGCCCACGACCCCCTCCCCTAACTGGCCCTCCTTACAATTTCTGAAACCCGATGTGGCCCTCAGGCCAAAAAGTGTGCCCGCCCCTGGTTTAGAGCCATCTCCTCTATTTGAACCCAAGAGTCACAGGCCTCAGAACCTTAACATGAAGTATAGGAAAACACCAATGTGCAATGAAGTGTATTAAATGGCTATTGTTGTTTCAGGGATATACAAACTTAACTGTCCAGCCACTTGGGGAATGATTATCATTCAGTCAAGACAACCTTATTATTCCTCTACTGACTGCCTGAAGAGGTCACTCTCTCAAATGCTGCTAGCCTACTCTCACAATACAGGCAGATCTGCAGGCTGGAGTTAAGGCTGAGCTGTTCATTGTGTCTCTTCAGAGTAAACTTACACTGTCATGATTTGGATAACCCAGTAATTAAACATGTCCATAAGAGCAGTGTCTTGGAAGAGCCCTTCATCGTAGTTCTCAAACAACAGTGGAGAGAGAGCAGATCTGTGTTCTATTTCCAGCGCTGTCACAGACTTGCTATGTGACTTTGGGTAAGTAACAACGTAGCTGAGACTCTTTTTTTTACTATGTATAATATGGGTATAATAATATGAAGCTACTTTACAGGATTGTGAGAAGAACTAGTGTTTTTAAAGCACTTTGCGAGCCTTGCAGAAAGGCATTACATGCTCAGTATTGTGATTATATCCAGTGATTAGATTGATTGATTGATTGTTTTAAGGTCGGAAGGCAACACCAGCTTCTCCTCCTGGAGAGTGTCTTGGCCCAGAATGCAACTTTGTCACTGATTTCCAAGTCCCGGGCACCAGTGTTAAGCGCCAGCTAATTAACACTTGGAATGCAGCAGCCCAGGATGGCTTCAGCTGTGGCACCAAAAAGAAAAGTTTAAAAAGAAGCAAAAGACTGTGAGAACTGTCTCACACCCAGCAGCAGCAATAGGAATGGCAAAGCATCCTATATAATATAATAATAGTTTGGGGACTGAAGTGTCTAAAGCATCTAAAGTGTCCTTTAGACACTTCAGTCCCAAAACCATTATTATCCAACTTTTAGCTCTGAGGCAGGGATCATCTACACTGTCCCTGTTCTGTGCTCACTGTCCTTTAGCTGGTTGTATATTTTTCTTAGCCCCTCCTCTCACTATGTCAACAGGGTGGGGGGAGTAGAGATACATAAACAAGAGGAAAAAGATAGATGACAATAAAGGTTCGAAAACATTTCCCCTCATTTGGTATCTCACCTAAATTCCACCCTGCAGCTTTATCTGTCACAGCATTTATAACCACACTTTTCACCGCAGTCAGATAGTCCCGTACCAATTCTCAAAATAAAAACAGCAAAGAAGTATGTGAGCTACCAACTTTCAGAGGTGTCATGTAAATAGAAAATAGTGATTTGGGCCAAAGTAAGTTTTACACGGGGTCCCAGGAATTTGTTGTGTCTCAACTGAGTTTCCTTCCAACCAGAATAATTTTGTGAGCCAATACTAATAACAGGAACATAACATTTTTCAAAGCGCCGGCAACCAGTCCCTTATTCACCCTCACTACATATATATGAGCTAAATAACCACTAATATATTGAATCTAATCCTGTTCTAAACCTTTCCTTTTTATCTATGGTTATAGGTCAGTTGGTTATACCATTTTCTGCAGAATAACATTTTGTAAACATGTGTTCAAGTTTCTCTGAATGTTTGTTCTAGCCTGTATTATTAGAAAGACGTATTTAGTAAAACAGGAATGAAATTATGTATCTTCCTTACTTTCATTTCACTGGTACAGTAAGGACATGTCAGAGCCTTGGTTATGAAGCAGTAAAACAGTAGCTTTGAAGTCACCACTGATTTTTATCAGCTGCCAAAAGCAGAAAACAAAAATTACAAAAGTCAATTGCCATCTGAACCCCTGAACCAGAAGCAAACCCTAGAACAGCTCCTGACTGGGACTTGACAAGTTATGAGCTAACGATTGCCACTATTCAGTGCAGGACAGATTAGTTTCACAAAGGCAATAATTTAAGTAACAAAGTGAAATACTTACAGGGATACTGTGGTGAGAGCAAATACTCTACCCCGTGAAATACTAGGGATCAGCCACTTGTAGAAAAGGAAATAAAGTCCTGAATGGCTGCTGGAGTCCAGTAGACTGAAGAGGCTGCTGCTCTAGGGAAGTTGGAATTGCACTGCACAGAGCCTAGGAAGACACTGACACTGACAAAGCAGCAACATTAACTCCAGCCAGTGGCAAAGGAGAGGAGAGGGGGCTATTGATCTGAAAGTCCCACCCCTATCTACATCACCTTCTCTGAGTCAATCTCGCCCAAGTCCCTGTTCCCTTGTTCCATTCAGAATGTGTGTATACGGTGGGGGTGGAGATGGACAGAGGTCCAAACTAAAAATGTAAGAAGTCACAGCTCTCCAAATCATTAATGAGCACGAAGGCTCCCTCCCTCCAACACAAACATCAACCTGCCAAGATAGTTTCAGTACTGCTGTCCCCCAGTCCCCTAGATATATTCTGTCCTGTCCTGTGTTCCCAGTGTGAGGACAAGACATTTTAAAGTGTCACACTTCCCTGTTATCTGAGATCATCAGAAAAGTTACTGCTTTCCCTACTCATCCTCCAGGTTAGGGTGTTAACTTCTTATCCTTCCCGTAATTTAGCCCCAATCATTGTATAAATCTAAGTTTTCATGGAAACACACCTCTTTAATGCACCCTTGACTATCCTGTATGCATGCAGACACGCGCGCGCACACACACACACACACACACACACACAAAACAAGGAGAGACTTTAAATGTATGGAAAATGGGCTTTTCACCTGGGACATAGATGCTATATCAGGTTCTAGTACGAAATTCTCTGATTTGAGATTAATTTTTATAGAGATTCCCTGATTTGGGGGTAATTTTACAGCACTTTTAAAAGTCTCTAGTGTCTCCCTCTGGTAATTTAATTTTTTTTCTGTGTATCATTCAAAGGGATATTTACAACCTCATTTTCTCTGGTACTTTACCACAGCCCCTGAATCCACTCCAGAAAATTGGAGCAGAAACCAGTGCTGCGGGCACAGAACAAATGCACAAGTTTATACTGTACATGTAGCAGGGGGAAGCAAACCATCTGCCACAGTTTTTATTTAATCCTTTTTGCTGTTGCTTTTGTTTCCTCACTAGTGGTAACTTTTTGCCCCAAAGAAGAGTTGGTTGATTTATTTTATAGTAACTAATAAACTATTTCATATTAAATATTTTGTAGGGTGGTGAGGATTTGCTGCAGTGATTGTTTTAGTGTCTTCTATATTGCCTTCTGTTGCTATGCTCACTACAGAATAGTCAGAGTAGAGAAGAGGTTTGACTCACATATGCATTTGAAAGCATTCCATATGCTTAGCGGGAGGAGAGACTTCTGAAGCTTAAACTTTCCATTGGATCTTCTGATATGAGTCAAAGCTCTTAGCTCATACGACTACTGCAGCATGCATAACACAGGCCACGTAGGGTTCATAAAGACGTTATAGTCATTGTCATAAAAGCAGAGGAGGCTGGGGCAGGAAATCCACTTCTGCATCACTCAAAACAGGCAGTGTCACTGTGCAGCCAATGAAGGGGACTACAGACATAGTAATCTTTGAGGGAGGCAAATGCTCTTCCCATCCCCCATCCCAGCATACTTAAAACTTTGGTAATTCCATGCCCCATGCTTGCTGGATTCTTTTTGTTTAGTTCTCTCTGCTATCCCACCAGATAACCTTATTAAAGGAGATATGGATTCTATTTCCAGCTCTGTTGTGGCCTTCCTGTGTGACTATGTGCAAGTCATATAATGACGCCCTAATCTCCACATTAGTAATGTGAGGGTAATATTATCTTAACTCACAGGAGGGTTGTGAAATTCAACTCATTAATGTCTGTAAAGTGTTTTGAACTCCTTGGATGGAAGACATATTGTTAACGCAAAGCGTTGTTGTTTCAGGTATCCCTAACACCCCTGCTTTCCACCCAAGATGTCTGCTGGAACTAACAAGGACTGAACCAGGGGAAAGGATTGGGCCCAGACTAGGAAGGAGTCTAGTCTGGGAAAGAAGCTTATTGGAACATCTCTGAGGCTGAGATTTTACCTGTAAACAGTTTCTTAATGTATTAGGCTTAGACTTGCGTGTTTTTGCTTTATTTTGCTTGGTGACTTATTTTGTTCTGTCTGTTATTACTTTTGTTCATTAATTAACCCAGAGTAAGTGATTAATACCTGGGGGAGCAAACATCTGTGCATATCTCTCTATCAGTGTTATAGAGGGTGAACAATTTATGAGTTTACCCTGTATAAGCTTCATACAGAGTAAAATGGATTTATTGAGGTTTGGATCCCACTGGGAACTGGGTGTCTGGGTGCTGGAGACAGGAGACCTGCTGAGTAGTTTTTGGTTAAAATCTGCAGCTTTGGGGGCGTGGACCAGACCTGGGTCTGTGTTGTAGCAGGCTAGCATGTCTGGCTCAACAAGACAGGGTTCTGAAGTCCCAAGCTTTGCAGGGCTCAGAGATAATCTCAGCATGTCAGGTGACAATCCCAAGGGGGTCTCTGTGACTGAACCCGTCACCATAGGCTTTTAGATATTAATAATAATTTGTAGCGCACCATAGCATACACAGCCTTGGTAGGATATAAAATGAGCTAGATAATGAAAAGTCTCTGTGCCAGAGAACTTTCTGTCTCTAAAGGCAAGATCTGAAAAAGAATACAATACAAGTATATAGTAAGACTTGTTCCTAGAATTTCAGAATATGCACTGGTGAAATATGAAAGGAGCCATGGTCTGTTTTTATGTGAAAATGTGATCAAACTGCTGTCATCAAAACAAGGTATACAATACTATCGATACAAATCCAAATGTGCTTTGAAACTGATGATACTCAAAACAACTCTAGCTGTCTACTGACAGCCTTTAAAGCATTAGTAGAGAGACAATAATTTCCTTTGCATCTAAAAGGTCAAAAGAACCTAATTGGGCCAAAATAGATATATGAAGCAAAACAGCCAGAGGATGAGTATACAGTGACTTGATGTGAACCTATCACTGAGCTTTTTGAAGAATCAGTGAGCTTTTTGAAGAATTAAAAGAAGCAAAAACCACATGAGATGCAATTACCTCTTGAAAGCCTAAAACAGTTGTAATAGCCAAAGAGCTTAGCTTATTAGGGAGATTGACAAAGCCACCTACTAGTCGTAATGATGAAACTCAAAACTATCTCCTCCATAATACCAAGTAAAAGGAAAGGGGAATCTACTGTATATAAATGTAATCACTAATGATGACCTTAGATGTTCTTTCTAAATATAGGATTAAATAGTACCTTTCAGGCTATATGTGGGCCTCACTTGAAAATGTCTGCCGATCTCTGTGTTTCCAGAACAGTTAATTCTGTTTTAATTTTTTATTATAAAATTGTGCTACCTCTGTAGAGTTGGTTTCCATATCAGAACTTCTGTCATATGTGATCTGTGTTTAACCTACACATATTGGCCATACCAAGACAGGTTTCATTAAGAATTTTTTTGCCTACCATATACTTAATCTGCCTTTCTAATTCAGATTGGTCTTCCTAGTCATTCCTAGGTGGAGATAAGATATGCATAAGGAGCCTATGTAGTGCTATCCACAGGCAATCTTATTTTTGAATCATACATTATCTTTTAATTTTACCCCATACTATTTTTGTTGTTGTTACAACTGGATTAGAAGTTACCAAAATGAGTGGTGGGGGAACCCATGTGATGTTTGTTTATACAGTACCAAATTCATTGGTACTATTTTGACCCTTTTGATTACTCTTGCTCAAACTTCTTTACGTGAATATTTCCATATGTATACAAAATGGTGCCACCCAATCACACAGTGTTTAATTAGGCACTAAGGGCTAAATTTTCAAAGGTATTTAGGCATTTATAAATGCAGAGCCTTGTAGTACTTTCAAAAGCACTTAAGCAGGGTAGGTGCTTAACTTCTATTGAAATCAATGGAAGTTATGTGCCTGTTTCACATAGATGCTTTCATAAATCCCACTAGGTGCCCATCTCATCTTCAGGTGCCTAAATACCTTTGAAAATCTGATTTAATGGGCCCAATCCAATGGCCATTGAAGTTAACAGAAAGGCTTACATTTACTTCAATGGGAGTTGATTTAGGCCCTAAATCAATTTTTCATTATACATTTAATACATTCATTCATTTTATTACTTACTCTCAACTTTTCTCTTGCCATATGATTTCTTAACATAGTATTATATGCTCTTTTTTAACCCTAAAATCAGACCTTTCCAGAACAGCATCTATGGAAATTAGAATGCTAGGGAATGGGTTTTTCTTATGTAAGCTAACCCTCCCAAATAGAGAAGCATAGGCCTTTGCTATTTCTAAGACCCTGTTTCCCCAATATCCTATCTAATTCCCTTAGGAAAATTTTTATGTAAAAATTATTTGATAAGAAAATGACCCCCTTGAAAATATTTGAATTATTTTTTATATTAGAGGCTCTTGCTCCTTGTGACAGGAGACTACTTAGTCTTTCCTCCACCATTGGTCAAGTGCCATGCTTCTTGCTCCATTATAGTCTGTTTCCATAACAGTAACATTTTTCTCACTAGTTTTCTTATATGTCATCTGTTGTCCTCCTCTTTTCTGTCTTCCATCAGGTGGTATCCTGTCAAGTGCTTGTTTAGAAATACAGCTTGTTGATACCTGTACAAAATGTCCAAACCAGTTCAGCCTTTTTTTTAAATCATTGTTTCTACAGTCCAGTGGCCAGTCCTTTGTAACACCTCAGTGTTGGTTACTTTATCCTGCCAGCAGACTCCAAGTTATTCTTCTTCGCTGATGGAATGCATTATATTTCCTGTTGGGGGGCGTTCTAGCATTTGCCAGGTTTTTTTTGTTTGTTTGCTTGCTTGCTTGCTTGTTTATTTTGGGGGTCTTGATTGGTTGGGTCTGAATGGAGTCTCCCTCATTCAGTCCATCACATTTTGCATACTCCAAGAATACTAATATTGAACAGTCATTTCTCTAACTACTTGACTCAGTTTCCCAGAGTCCCACAGGATTCATCGTGCTCCAGCAGCACCCAACACTAGTTTTAGTTTTAGCTGTTAGGAGCTCTTGTTACAGGCAAGGAACTTCCTCACAGGTTTGGTGCACCCCCTTCATACCTCCATTTGAACTCCTCGACTCGACTCCAAGAGCCTAACTGACAGAGAGGCTGGCTAATTGAGATAGACTGTTTTATCAGGGTTTTTATAACTGACTTGTTTACAGGGACAGGTAGTTGGTCTGACTCATAACCATAGATCCATGGCTGCTCATTCAATATATTTAGAGCAGCTCATATTATGTATGGGGTTCCCTCATCCACCACCCAAGTGACACACCGGGTAGCTTAGAATGACCCCAAAATAAGAAAGGCTTTGAAAGTTTAATTTTGAACCCTAATTCCCCTTCACACTATTATCTGCATTTGACAGTCAAGCCCTAAGGATTTATAAACGACACAAACTGCCACCTGAAAACTAAGGCCCCTTCCTGCAATGGGCTGCACTCAGGTGGACCCCACCATTAACTTAGAATGGAGTTCTGCGCATGCACAGGGGTCTGCCTGCGTGGAGTTCAATTCAGGATTGCGATCTAATAATTGCATAGCATCTATGGAAGGATAGAATTCTATGGCATTCTATCCAAGGATCTCAAAGCTTGCATCAAAGAATTTAACAAAGACGAATGAAGTAAGACTATCACATCTCTAAGGTAGTATTATCAACCCAATTTTTATTCCAGTGTTTTTAGGGAGCATTTAAAAGGGAACTCCTTTTGGGAACTACAGAAGGTAGATGATGTCCCCTCCTCCCACATGGACTCTCAAATACCATGCCGCATGGAGCCAAGATTGGAACTGGGTGTTCCACACTGCTCTGTTTATGGAGTCTGCTCTGACATTAGGGGACATATTCCTCCTGAAATTCTCTCAGTCAGCAAGGAGGTTTAAAACAGTTTTAACTTGATGGCATTTTGCTCTCCCATCATGATATTTCTATTCTGTAGATCAGCCAAGAAGAGCTCCAAAGGGCCTAAATGGACTACCTACATGAGTATGGTTTTCTGGACTGGGCTGAAAGAAAGAAAATCATAGCTCTTATACTTCACTATAAGACCTTTTTATAACTGATCTGAATTAAGGCAATTTTCCAATTATCATGGACAGTGATGTGTGAGCACTTGAAAATATGAGTAGAAATAATAGGAATGGAAAAGTTCTATGGTAGAAACTACAGAATATTAATCAATTAAATATAAATCAGTCTGAATTATTTTAAAGCTCTAATAGCCATATGCATGATTTCACAACTGAATTCTGTTGTATGATTACACATCTTGCTATTTTAAATCTGTTATGTAAGTAGGACTCACTGCAGATAAAGAATTGAATCAATGGAATAGCAATAAACAGTGCATCACTGATTAGCAGTGTGTGACATCAAGGGAAAAAATGGTGGTGTTCTACAATTAAGCTTGACACTTAGTATGCCCACTGTTTGGCACACCTACTATATAATTCAACATCCACATCAAATTAAAAAAAGATGACGACAATAGCATCAGTAAGTTGCTGGTGAAATTGGCTGCTTTTTTTTAGAGTAATGATATAACTATATATATATATTTTTAAAAGCAATTCAGTTGGTAAAGAAACCACCTAAACACCCTAGATGCTTTGTGGTGCATACCAGCAATCTTAGCATCTCTCTTTTATTTTTCTTCTGTATTATAAAGACTTTGGCAGTGAAGACCCCTAAAAAATGGCTCATTTCAAAGGCAATGGTGTAATAAGTAATCTAATTCTTGTTCTTCTTATGAACTTGCTCAGTGATGGAGCAGAACTAGTGCTAGAATTAATGGTATTGGTTCTGAGTACCATCAACACTCACTGACTTAAGCTGCATTGAAGATTCTCATTTTCCTGTGTTTCCCTTCTTTCACCTTCAGTGATGATTGATGTTATGCAGCTGAATTAATGTAACCATTGGTAATATCTCTGGACAAGGCTGTAGACATATTTATCTTCCTGTTGGAAGTCAATGGGAGTTGAGGGTGACCAGCAATTTTATGATACAAGGCCTGCTAGTAACCTCAGAGTGAGTGTCTTTAAGAACAAATGTATCTATAAATTATGCCATTGGTATTATCAATTGTCATGCTGACTCAACACCCTGAAAACCAAACAGTACTGAACTTGAAAGAAGTAATGAGAATACTCATTGGGGTGTATTGTCGTACAAGTAAAGAACACGGACTATGACACTAGATTATTCATAACCATTAATGAAGTTACTTCCAATATTATAGAAGCGACAAAGGGTCCTGTGGCACCTTATAGACTAACAGAGGTATTGAAGCATAAGCTTTCGTGGGTGAATACCCACTTCTTCGGATGCAAGCAGTGGAAATGTCCAGAGGCAGATATAAAAGTGCAGGGAAGATTCAGGCTAGAGATAACGAGGTAAGCTTAATCAGGGAGGGTGAGGCCCTCTTCTAGCAGTTGAGGTGTGAACACCAAGGGAGGAGAAACTGCTTTTGTAGTTGGCTAGCCATTCATAGTCTTTGTTTAGTCCTGAGCTGATGGTGTCAAATTTGCAAATGAACTGAAGCTCTACAGTTTCTCTTTGGAGTCTGGTCCTGAAGTTTTTTTGCTGCAGGATGGCTCCCTTTAGGTCTGCAATTGTGTGTCCAGGGAGGTTGAAGTGTTCCCCTACAGGCTTTTGTATATTGCCATTCCTTATATCTGATTTGTGTCCATTTATCCTTTTGCGTAAGGACTGTCCAGTTTGACCGATGTACATAGCAGAGGGGCATTGCTGGCATATTATGGCATATATTACATTGGTGGATGTGCAGGTGAATGAACCGGTGATGGTGTGGCTGATCTGGTTAGGTCCTGTGATGGTGTTCCTGGTGTAGATATGTGGGCAAAGTTGGCATCGAGGTATGTTGCATGGATTGGTTCCTGAGTTAGAGTTATTATGGTGTGGTGTGTAGTTGCTGGTGAGAACATGCTTCAGGTTGGCGGGCTGTCTGTGGGCGAGGACTGGCCTGCCTCCCAAGGACTGTGAAAGTGAGGGATCGTTGTTCAGGATGGGTTGTAGATCACTGATGATCCGTTGGAGAGGTTTTAGCTGAGGACTGTAAGTGATGGCCAGAGGAGTTCTGTTGGTTTCTTTCTTTGGTTTGTCTTGCAGCAGGAGGCTTCTGGGTACACGTCTGGCCCTGTTGATCTGTTTTCTTATTTCGTCATGTGGGTATCGTAGTTTTGAGACTGCTTGGTGAAGATCTTGTAGGTGTTGGTCTCTGTCAAAGGGTTGGAGCAAATACGGTTGTACCTCAGTGCTTGGCTGTAGACAATGGATCGTGTGGTGTGTCCGGGATGGAAGCTGGAGGCATGTAGGTAGGCATAGCGGTCAGTGGGTTTTCGGTATAGGGTGGTGTTAATGTGACCATCGCTTATTTGCACCGTGGTGTCTAGGAAGTGGACTTCCCGTGTAGACTGGTCCAGGCTAAGGTTGATGGTGGGGTGGAAGCTGTTGAAATCGTGGTGGAATTCTTCCAGAGTTTCTTTCCCATGGGTCCAGATGATGAAGATGTCATCAATGTAGCGTAGATAGAGAAGGGGCGTGAGTGGACGAGAACTTAGGAAGCGTTGTTCCAGGTCAGCCATAAAGATGTTGGCATATTGTGGGGCCATGCGAGTGCCCATAGCGGTGCCACTGGTCTGGAGGTATATATTGTCACCAAATTTGAAATAATTGTGCGTGAGGATAAAATCACAGAGGTCAGCAACCAGTTGTGCTGTGGCATCATCAGGGATACTGTTCCTGACAGCTTGTATTCCATCTGTGTGTGGGATGTTTGTGTAGAGAGCCTCTACATCCATGGTGGCTAGGATGGTGTGTTCTGGAAGATTACCAATGCATTGTAGTTTTCTCAGGAAATCAGTGGTGTCACGGAGATAGCTGGGAGTGCTGGTGGCATAGGGTCTGAGTAGAGAGTCCACATATCCGGACAGTTCTTCAGTGAGAGTGCCAATGCCCGAGATGATGGGGCGTCCAGGATTTCCAGGTTTGTGGATCTTGGGTAGTAGGTAGAATAACCCCGGTCGGGGCTCTAAGGGTATGTTGATTTGTTCCTGTGTTAGTGTAGGGAATGTCCTGAGTAGATGGTGCAGTTTCTTAGTGTATTCCTCAGTGGGATCTGAGGAGAGTGGCCTGTAGAATTTGGTATTGGAGAGTTGTCTGGCAGCCTCCTTTTGGTAGTCAGACCTGTTCATGATGACAACAGCACCTCCCTTATCAGCCTCTTTGATTATAATGTCAGGGTTGTTTCTGAGGCTTTGGATGGCATTGCGTTCTGCACGACGTAGGTTATGAGGCAGGCGGCGTTGTTTTTCCACAATTTCTGCCTGTGCACGTCGGCGGAAGCATTCTATGTATAGGTCCAGACTGTCATTTCGACCCTCAGGAGGAGTCCATGTGGAGTTCTTCTTCTTGTGCTGTTGGTGGGAGGGTATCTGTGTATCTGTGTGATGTTCGGTGTTATCTTGAAAGTATTCTTTGAGTCGGAGACGGCGAAAGTAGGCTTCCAGGTCACCGCAGAACTGAATCATGTTGGTGGGGGTGGTGGGGCAAAAAGAGAGTCCCCGAGATAGGACAGACTCTTCTGCCGGGCTGAGTGTGTGGCTGGATAGATTGACGATATTGCTGGGTGAATTGGGGGTACCACTGTTGTGGCCCCATGTGGCAGGCAGGATTTTAGACAGCTTACAGTCCTTTTTCCTTTGTAGAGAGGTGAAGTGTTTAATGTAGATCTCATGTCTTATTTTAGTAAAGTCCGTTTGTGTGGAAGATTGGTTATTTATGAAAGTTTCCAGGTTGGAGAGCTCTTTTTTGATGTTTTCCTGTTTGCTGTATAGGATGCTGATCAGGTGGTTCCTCAGTTTCTTTGATAGTGTATGGCATAATCTCTCACTGTGGTCTGTGCAGTATGTAGATAGCAATGGATTTTTCACCTTCAGTCCTTTTGGTATGACGTGCATCCATTTGCACTTGGAGAGAAAGATGATATCTGTCTGTACTTGTGTAAGTTTCTTCATGAGGTTGATGGATTTCCACTCCATACGTATGGAGTTCCAATATTATGTACCTTGTGCAATGTGGTCTAACAATGTTCCCTTGCTGTTGTATTTGCAAAAGAACATTTGCAAGTCCTACAGAAGACTCCGTTATAATAAAGTAAAACACATGCAGTATTTGCAGGCATTACAGCTACTATTAGCCAAACCCAGATGTACAGTTGATGGGTAACAAACAAACTGCACTAAAATCAGCAAATAATTATCAACATAACCAAATGCTCTTCTCCATATTTTTCCACATATATAGGTGGAAGACAATGGGCCAGAAAAATGGCTCTATTAATTTTCAGGCCTTCTAAAAATACTACTAAGTAAGTACTGTACTTGGATATGATGCTTAAGGATGAAAAGCATTGTATATTGTGAGTACTATGGAATCTCATTCAGTTAAAGTATTTTATTCATTCATTCATCATATCCATCAACAGAGAGCAGGGAGAGTCAGTCAAGATTTTTCATGTATCCTTATCAACACAACAATCCAGCTGCACAATAAGCACAACCTAGTTTTGTTTCTGACCTACAGAGGAAGCATGAGCAGTTGAAAAGCACAGGCCTTGAAGTCTAGAAGTCTGGATTCTATTCTTCATTCTCCCTTAAACTTGTTTAAAAAATAAAATATTAAATATAAATGATGGAAAAGGGTAGTTTAGTAAATACAAGAAAAGTTATATCACCCTAATTAATTTATCTTAGTGTAGAAAATATTTATAACTAGCTTTTTATGTAAAGATATCATCCTAAATTCATTCTGTGATGAGGAGAAAAATGAAAATTATAGGGAAAACATGACACAAACAAGAATTAAGTTATGTATTAACTACTTTGTATATGTGGTTCCCAACTCTGATGAGTCCTATGCCAAGAAAAGAGACAGAAAAACATAATGTTTAAAATGTTGTTAAAACTGTGGGAAGAAGATAGGATGTGTGGTGGGGCGGGTGCCCCACCCCCTTGCATGAGTGGGCTTCAGCAGGCCAGTGAGCCTGTGTAGACGGGCAGCCAATGCGAGGAGGGCTTATTGGGAGCCAATCAGGGCCCAGATTGGAGACAGCCAATCAGGGCCAGGCTCAGCCCTATAAAAAGGCTGCTCAGCAGAGGAGCAGGGAGTCTCTCCCAGGCCTTCAAAGGGGAAGATCTGTCTCCTGCTCAGGAGACCAGCACCTCAGACAGCACAGTGCTGGGCAGATGCAGGGGAGCATAGGAGAGCTCCAGCCTGTTACTTGCCAGGCTGCGGGCCCTGACCAGAAGGGCCTAGCGGGTGCAAAGGGGTCAGCGGGGAAGTGACCCAGGGAGAGCGAGCAGACGAGGGGAGAAAAGGAGGGCAGGGAGGCTGCCACTAGAGGGTTCCTGGGTCGGGACCCAGAGTAGCGGGTGGGCCTGGGTCCCCCCGCCTTTCCCCCTGAGCTTGCACCTGGCCATGAGCGGTGGCCATAACAGACTGCACCAGACCCCTGACAGAAGGGGATAGACTTTGGGGTGTTGTTGGCCACTGCGGCAGGGGTGAACTGGAAGACTGCTGTTAACCCCCCCGGAAGGGGGGAGCGTGGACTAGGGGGTACTGCGGGAGGGCAGTGTCCTGAAGAGGACGCCGCGAGCCGGGAGCAACGCGGGTCCAGGCGCCGGCAAGGGAGCGGTGGATGGGACACCACCAGCGGAGGGCGCTCCAGGACTGCTGTGAACTAGACTACACCAGACCCATTTGCACCGCTTGCATCTGACAAAGTGGGTATTCACCCACGAAAGCTTATGCTCCAATACCTTTGTTAATCTATAAGGTGCCACAGGACCCTTTGTTGCTTCTGTTGACTCATATGCAGTTTCTCGTCCACTGTAATCCCCAGGTCCTTTTCTGCAGAACTGCTGCTTAGCCAGCCTGTAGCAATGCATGGGATCCTTCCTTCCTAAGTGCAGGACTCTTATTTGCTTTTTATTATTATTCAAGCTACAAGTCTGTCGCAGATTCCATGATTTTACATGGCCTGTATGAGTTCAGCCTCGGGCGGTGGGACTTGGGCTGTCAGCCCTGGGCAGCGGGGCTTCGGCTATCAGTCTTGTGTGTAGGGGGGCCCAAAAATATTCCTGCTTAGGGCCACCAATGGGCTAGCGCTGCCTCTGATGGGCTTTTAGGCTTTTCACATCTAGGACATCAGTTCAAATATAGTAATCAGTACTTCCAACCATCAAAGTCAGGATTGGATGAATGGACTATAAGGTGGCTAGAAATCTGGCTAGATTGTTGGGTTCAACGGGTAGTGATCAATGGCTCGATGTCTATTTGGCAGCCGGTATCAAGCGGAGTGTCCCAGGGGCCGGTCCTGGGGCTGGTTTTGTTCAACATCTTTATTAATTATCTGGATGATGCAAGTTCAGGAGTTGAGGGTGACCAGTATTTTATGATACAAGGCGTGCTAGTAACTTTAGAGTGAGTGTCTTCAAGAACAAATGTGTCTATAGACTATGCCATTGGTATTATCAATTGTCATGCTGACTCAACACCCTGAAAACCAAGCAGTATTGAACCTGAAAGAAGTAATGAGAATACTCATTAGGGTGTATTGACGTACAAGAAAAGAACAGGAACATGGACTCAACATCTTTATTAATGATCTGGATGATGGGGGGTGATTTGATAGCAGCCTTCAACTACCTGAAAGGGAGTTCCAAAGAGGATGGAGCTCGGTTGTTCTCAGTGGTGGCAGATGACAGAACAAGAAGTAATGGTCTCAAGTTGCAGTGGGGGAGGTCTAGGTTGGATATTAGGAAATATTTCACTAGGAGGGTGGTGAAGCACTGGAATGGGTTACCTAGGGAGGTGGTGCTATCTCCATCCTTAGAGATTTTTAAGGCTCGGCTTGACAAAGCCCTGGCTGGGATGATTTAGTTGGTGTTAGTCTTGCTTTCAGCAGGGAATTGGACTATATGACCTCCTGAAGTCTCTTTGAACCCTAATATTCTATGATTCTATGAATATATTCACTGAAGCCTGTTTTTATGATGAAGGAGCAGAAGCTTTCTATATATTTCTTTAGGGGAGAAATCTCCCACTGAACAATAGCATAGCTGCAGCTCTGGCAATGGCACCATATGTGTCAGTGAAAGCCTAGAGGCATTTTTACCACAACACCGGCTTGGTGGGCACAGGCTTTTTTACCCCCTTATCTAACCCTGCCTTAACAAGATGATGGTAAAAACATCTGTGTCCTATCTATATGCCAGTGCTACCACTGCTGAAGCTGCAGTGGGGGGAGCTTTCCCAAAGACTAATGTAAACTTGGCCTGTACAGTGTACTTGTCGCTGCTAGAAGCAGACCTGGCCGGGGGAGTTATTGTTCTTTTGGGGATTTATGGTTAAAGCAGCATCTCCCTGCTGCTTGGGAAGAGGGACTGGGTGACCTGAGACAATTACACATTCCACCTTCCTTTTAACACTAGAGGCAAACCCACAACATCCAGAGTGCTAAACCCGTATTCCCCTTGTACCTCGCTGTTCCTGCCCCACATAGAATATCAGGGTTGGAAGGGACCATAGGAAGTCATCTAGTCCAACCCCCTACTCAAAGCAGGACCAATCCCCAATTTTTGCCCAAGATCCCCAAATGGCCATCTCAAGGCTTGAACTCACACCCTGGGTTTTACAGGCCAATGCTCAACCCACTGAGCGATCCCTCCCCCCATACACCCACTCCCGCTGTCCCCGCCCCTCCTCAGCCCGGCCCCTCGTTCTGCTCGCCTATCTCCCCTCACAACACCCCCTCCTCGGCTCTGGGCCTGTCCCTCCTCCTCGCGCTACCCCGCCCGCCCCTACGCACACAGCGTCCCTCCCGCCGCACGCGTCTCCCTACCAAAGGGGAAGCGCCGCGACGTCAGCGGCTGCGCTCGCGCGTCGCGTCCCTGCTTCTAGGCCCGGGCTGAGGGGCCCTGGCCAATATGGTGCGGGGGAGCCGCGCGCTGCTCCGGAAGGTCAGCGCCGCCGCCAGCCCTGTGGCGGCCGCGGGGAGGGGACGGTCCCCGGCCGGAGTCTGGGGGCGGCAGCTCCCCGTGTGAGCGGGGCTGGGGGTGGCGAAGAGGAGCAGGCTCCGGTGCGGGAAAGGGTCAGGGCGGACTGGCCACGCTCGCTGGGGCTTCCCACGCCTGGCTTCCCCCCCCGCTCGTTAATAGCGCCCAGCTGGCTCCCGTCGCCCAGCCTGGTGCTTGGCGGGCTGGGGAGCACCCAGAGCCTGCGGCCGGGCTTCCATGGGCGCCGCGTTGCATTCACCAATCCTCCCGGCGCTGAGGCTAGGCGAGCAGGGCTTGCTGCAAGCCCCCGCCAGTTCCTCCTCCCAGCGTGCCCTGCAGGGGAGGCAACTCAAGCATCAGGTTCCCGAATTATTTTCCCCCTAACACTCGGTATGCTAATGCCGTCCTGCCAGGGCTGGTGCTTAGGAGCTTACTGACCGTGTATGGGGGAAAGGCAGGTGGGATAAATATGAAACACCAATTTAACGCTTCTTATGTTGTCAGTATGGCAACTTTATAGATGATCTGCGAATCTATGTGAAAGGAGGAACTGGTGGAATGGGGCATCCTCGCTTGGGTGGAGAAGGAGGGAGAGGCGGTGATGTCTGGCTTGTAGCCAAGGAAAAAACGACCTTAAAGAGAATTAAAGACCAATTTCCCAAGAAACGCTTTGTAGCTGGAGCAGGAGCCAACAGTAGGTAAGGACGTATTGTGTCCTGATTTATATTGTTGAACATCTTTAACCTGAAAGAAAAATACCCCTTAAGAATTTTTAATGTCTAATTTTTTCTAGTGTCTGTGCACTGAAAGGTGAAAAGGGAACAGACTGCAAAGTTGATGTGCCTCTGGGAATTTCAGTTACTTCCTGTGATGGGAAACAGATTGGTAAGAACCTTTATTTTGAGATAGCAGAAAATAAGACCGTTAGTACACACAGCAAACTTGATGTGTCACCTTCAGACCCAAGGCTCTTGTGAGATGTTTCATCGTTAATACAAAATAGAAGGAGTTATTTGTTTGTTGAGACAAATGTGGGGAGACAAAATCACATGCGGGAGACTTCTGATGTTGGAGGCTCCTTCCAAAAGCATAATTATAATTCATTTGTATCACCAGATATAGTGCCAGGAACATGTTCTCACAATACGATTTAAAGGCTGGAAGCCAGGTTGGTTTTACAGTGAGCCATTGAATTACTGCGTGACCTTGGAAAGGTTAATTTGTCTACTATGTAACTCAGTTATTTGAACTCTAAAACTAGCAGAGTTTCAGCATCTCTGGGATTACCCAAGATAATTACTATTTTTTAATTATTGAAAGTATCTACTGTATCTATTACAGTGAAAAGGATTTCACAGATTATCAGTGCAAGGCTCCAGAAATGGCCCTTTCTCAAACTATAACCTTGAAGTTAGAGAACACTTTTTTTTTTTTTTGGTGGCTTTCAGAGTTTTTTTTATTTTTTTTAATAATAAAAATGATTTTTATCTATTGGAGACTTCCTTTGGTTAAATGTTAAACAGGGTTAAAGTATAAGGTGGTATCTGTAAGCATTTTTGTAAATTATATATATTTTTATGCTAGTGTTTTGTTTGTTTGTTTTTTTTTTTAACTGAAATTCTAAAATATGGTAACAATAGGTGGAGACATCACAGCAGGAAACTTAATGGAAGAGCCTGTAACATCTAATGAGTTTGGTGGTTAAAACAGACTGTGTTAATCAAAATACTTTAAACTTGAGAATTACAAACTATTATAGCCATGGCTAAAAAATTCAAAATTAGTGATACATGCAGCTTTTCTTGGTTTAACCCACATCCAACTACATGATTTAAGTGGTCAACATCACCACATTCTACTGTAATACTTTGGGAGATATAGTATATTGAGCTTACATGTGATTGGTATTACTTTCTTTTTGGAATCATGTGCTTGTTAGTATCCGCTACCATTTTGACTATACTGTGTATGCATTTCCTAGGGATAATAACGCCAAAGAGAAACTCTACCTAATGTAGTTATTTGGTGATAGAAGTTGAAATGTCTGACTCTGGACAAAAAGACATGCACCATGCCCATCAGTCCAAGGGGTTTATATAGAAACTAGTGGAAATTCTCCTCTCCTTTCATTGACCGAAGGCTTACCTGGTAATTGAGAATCTTAACTGTTGCACAACAGCTGTATTTTCTGACTAATGATTTTATTTTTCAGGAGAACTTAATAAAGCAGGAGACCGAATACTGGTAGCTCGTGGAGGTATTGGTGGCTGTTTGGTTACAAATTTCTTGCCTTTGAAAGGCCAGATACAAACAGTTCATCTTGATTTGAAACTTATAGCAGATATTGGCTTAGTTGGGTGAGTACTGGAGTCTGTTCTCTGTGAATTGAACATTTAGGTGTATAATTTAAAGTAGTGCATTTCAAATTAGGTGGGATGGGGAATACATATGAATTGAATTCTGTCTCTCTTTTAAAAAAGTCATGACTGAGCCTCAAACTGTTACTTGATTTTTGCTGTTAAAATGAATGATCAGAATGGATTACTCGTGGTTAGATGAATGCAGGGCCATTGGTCTGAATCCAGGTGAGGTTGATGATGACATCAGACAGCTGTTCAGTAGTACAGGACCGCCTCGCTTAACATTGTAGTTATGTTCCTGAAAAATGCGACTTTAAGCGAAACGATGTTAAGCAAATCCAATTTCCATATATGTGTATACACACACACACACACACACACACAGTATAAGTTTTAAACAATTTAATACTGGTACACAGTGGTGATAATTGTGAAGCTTGGTTGAGGTGGAGGAGTCAGAGGGTGAGATATCACCCAGGAAATGATTGCTGCTAAATGATGAACTACAGTAGCAATTGGCTGAGCCCTTAAGGGTTAACTCTCACGCTCTACAAGGCAGCAGGAAAGGAGGGAGGGCAGACAGACACACACCCCCTGTGTGTGTTTGAGAGACAGAGATGGCATTTGCCCTTTAAGTATGAAGAGTGGGGTCAGAAGTACTCTGCCTTGTTAATTAGATCAGCAAGCTGAGACAGGACCACAGCTGCTGCCTAAAGCAGCAGCTCCCTCCGTCCGTCTGTGTGTCCCCCCTGCTTTATGGAAGATGACGTAAGCGGGGTGCTGGAGCAGGGGGGAGGAGGACACCCTGACATTAGCCCCCCTCCTCCCCCACCCCCCACAGCAAGCAGGAGTCTCGGGGAGCAGCTCCAAGGCAAAGGGCAGGAGCAGCACATGGCAGTGGGGGGGAGGGACAACTGAACTGCTGGCAATTGATAGCCTGCTGGGCAGCTGCTACACAAGGAACTTAGGGGAGCAGGAGCTGATAGGGGGGCTGCCGGTCCACCCTGGTTCCAAGCCCCCACCAGCTAGCTGCAACGGGCTCCTCTTCCTGCAAGCAGTGGACAACACAGGCAGCTGCCAAACAACATTAGAAGGGAGCATTGCACAACTTTACACGAGCATGTTCCCTAATTAATCAGCAACGTAACAAGGTTAACCGGGACGACTTTAAGTGAGGTGTTCCTGTATATGTAAAATAAATTGGGAATCTCAAGCCAAGGCCTAGTGGGCTGGTAGCTGTATTGTAAAAACTGCCATTACCAACTAAGTACCGGCACAAGTGGGTCTCCTTAATATTTATTCTTTGGCATCGCTATTAAAACTAGATGTGGAATCTGCTCTCTCAGAAAAGCATCCTGGCATATTGTTAGGGGAGTATGGAAAAGTTTGAACTATGGCCCTTCAGTTTCATTTGCATTTAGTCTGGTACTTTTCAATGCCACTGGTAAAAAGAAAACAAATTTAATTGGTTTCTTTAGGAAATCTGAAGAAAAGCATCTAATGCACTAAAACCACACAAACAGTGTTTGTTTATTAAGAACTCGTATGGTTTTTTTTTCACTATGCCTTGTGCACAGTGAGTTACTCTTAAAGTTTTTTATGGGTGCATAATGAGCAAAGTACTTCTAGATGGAAATGTGTAGGTATGTTTACATTGGATGTTTGGATATTTTGCTAGCCATCTTCAGGGGTTATGTGATGTTACAAAACAGGGTCGCTTGGCTCCAGTCCTGCGAACATTATGCATGTGAGTAATTTTACACATGTAAGGAGTCGTACTGAGCTCAGTAAGATTCCTTATATGCATAATTCTTTGCAGAGTTTTATATGTAAATATTAGATGGTTTGGGCTACCTCATGAATCTGATACCTGTAGTTACTAACGCCACAAACTTTTTTTAAAATATTCTCATTACTTTTGTGAAGATATAAGAAGCTGGTCTTTGTTTTAATATTTGGGACATAAAAATTCCCTGACAAATTATGTATTGTGAATAACAGCAGGAAGAAGAATATAAGCCACTTAGTAGTATTCAGAGGCCATGTCTCTTTATGCTGCAAAATATCAGGTGGCACAGTAACTTCTAAATGTATTTATTTCGGATGTGTGGCATTCAAGCACAAAAACTGAGGGAACAACTCATGACTCATAGTAGGCTTTTTATTAAGACCTGAAGAGATGTCTGTTTTGTTTTGTTTTTTAATATGAATTCTATTAAATGGATTTGCGTGTGTGTGTATATGTGCATAAAATCATAATTCAAGAATTTTCTTCACTCATCCTTTGAGAGTACAACTGAAAGCATTTTTAATAGCTTTTTTTCCAGTTTTAACTTTTTTGCTTTTTCCCCCCTAGTTTGAACAATGAAAATGCACTAGTTTAGTTTCACTTTAGTTTCTAATCTGAGGTCAATTTCAGCTCCGTCTGTCCTGTATTAACACAGTGCTACAAGTACTGTAGTGGAATGCATTTGTTTAAAATGGGATAAGAATTTTAAAAAATGGTCCTAGATCTCTTGGTCTTAGGTTTTGTAAAAACTAGGGGTTGGGGTTTTTTTACAAATTGTAAATTTTGGTTCATATTTGAGCTGACAGGTTTTCATTAAAAGCATAGGAAGAATCATTAACGAAGATTGTTTCCTAGCCAGAATTGTGAGTCAACCTCTGATATTCTGTTAGTGCCTGTACTTTGATCTTTTCTTTGAGTATGTTGCTTTTACTTCAGCATATACGCAAGTGCTTTGCTATTAGATCAGACCAAGAAATCTTTTTGTCTGGGTACAGATTGTGAGGTACAAGAAAGGTTGCAGTTGAGCTTCAAAGAGAATATGTTGAGCCTTGATGGAAATAAAATACTTCCTTGAAGAAATGGAAGGAGTAACATTCTGAATTGGCTTCTTCCATCATCAGAGCATTAAATTACCTCCAATAACTTTCCTATTATAAAGTCATTTCTTCCATTATAAGGAATGAAGCCTTTAAAATATCAGTGTTTTTTAATTAGTTGGTGTCCCTCTTGCTGTTTGATTTTATTAATTTATGCTTAAATTCACAACATGGTGAATTCCTCAACCAATAATGTATTACTGGGTGATAAAGAAAAATGCCTCTCTGTGGGCTAGCAGACTGCAAGACCATAGTCCTATTTTTAATTGTAGATCCATAACCCCCCCCCCCCCCCCCATAGATTCCGAACCATCACACATTTTTGATCAGGTGATTTTTAATATCTATTTAGGAACTTGTTTATCATATTTACTATTGTAGTGAAATATAGTGCAGTGTGATGGTCTGCAAATTGGACTTAAACCAAGGTCCCTTATGAACTCCTTCTGTTGAGTGACTGGGAACTGTGTTCTGTTCCTGTGCCCATGCTTGAGGTTTGATTTTGAGTAAGGCACCTAACTGTGTTTTGTAACTCCATTTAATCATGGGTAAAATGGGACAGTAATACATTTCTGATGAAAAGACACTATAAGTTCAAAATGGTTATTTTGAAAAGGGTTATTTCTAACTCTAAGTGTGGGTCTATTTTGTAAAGTATGTAAGTAAAAAATTGCACTGCCTAACTCGGAAGACCTGTTTGCTGTGCGTGTTTCAGTTGTTTCTGCTTTCTTATGTGAAAAAGGTTTGGGGAGCATGGAAGGCATTGCTATAGTCAACTCAGATCTTGGAACATGAGCTAGGTGTGTGGTTTGTTTTGTGTGTGGTTTTTGGTTTTTTTGTTTGTTTCTGGTTCACTCAATAATAATACCTATCCCTTATACAGTGCCTTTCATCAGTAGATCTCAAAACACTTCACAGTCTTTAATGGATGTATCCTCACAACACCCCTCGGACATAGGGAAATATCTGTCATTTTCAGGGGGGGAGGTAGGTGCACAGAATCTGACTTGCCCAAGATCACACTGGAAGTGTGTAAATAACAATTGTTAACTTAGTTCCAATTTCATGACCACCTGTAGAACTGTTTTATCTTCAAATCATGTACTTGAGTATATTTGTGCAATCCTGCAAAAGGCAGTAGTAGCAGAAGTGCAAATGAAGGTGGCATTTGTCTTGTAGAATCTTCTATTACTGGAATGATACATGCACCAGAAAGAACACAACTTAAATTTCAGCTACCAGGCTGAGTTTGCAGGGCTATCAGTTAGAAAAAAGCATTTTAATTTTCAAATGAGCAATCTGGTATAGAAATCAGACACCCTAAACCTGGAACCTCATAATGCCTCTTTAACTAAGCCCCTTTGGAGAGTAGAATGTCACTTAAAGCTGTTATATATATGAAAGTCCATCACACTTTCAGATATTTCATGCTCAGACCTCAGGAGCACTGTTGGTTTTACAGGAAAGATAACAGCTTGGTTAAAAGTATCAGAGGGGTAGCCGTGTTAGTCTGGATCTGTAGAAGCGACAAAGGGTCCCGTGGCACCTTATAGACTAACAGAGGTATTGAAGCATAAGCTTTCGTAGGTGAATACCCACTTCTTCGGATGCAAGATGCAAGCACTTGCATCCGAAGAAGTGGGTATTCACCCACGAAAGCTTATGCTTCAATACCTCTGTTAGTCTATAAGGTGCCACGGGACCCTTTGTCGCTTCTAGCTTGGTTAAAAGAGTTTACTGGACAATGTCATTACAAAGTTTCACTGTAAATGAGTTCATCCCTGAAACCTTCAGAAAGTCTGTTTGTCTGCATTCTTATAATCAGTTGTTATGGTTTTCAAAATAGTGAAAAGAAAGTTTTGTATAAAACATTTGCTGTCTCTGTTATAGAAACCTAGAGGTCCCAGCCAAGACTACACTTACAAAAATTTGTAGATGATTATGCAGGGGGGTAGGTTGCAAGCACTTTACAGGACAGGATTAGAATTCAAAATGACCTTGATACCTTGGAGAACTGGTCTGAAATCAACAAGATGAAACAACTCGAAAGAGACAAGTACAATGCTTAGGAAGGAAAAACTAAATGTACAGATTCAAAACTGAGAATAACTGGCTAGGCAGGGTTTTAGTGAATCTCAAATTGAATGTTTTAGTGATCTCAACAGTGCGATGCTGTTGCCAAAAAAAAGGCAATGGGATATATTAGCAGGACTGTTGCACATAAGACACAGAAGGTAATTGTTCTTGTTTACTCAGCACTGGCAAGGCCTCCGCTGGAGTACAGTGACCTGTTTTGGACAATACACCTTAAGAAAGATGTGGACAAATTGGAGAGAGTCCAGAGGAGAGCCAACAAATATGCCAAGAGGTTTAGAAAACATGAGGAAAGGTTGAAAGAACTGGGCCTGTTTAGAGAAGAGAAGGCTGAAGGAGTCCTGGCAACAGTCTTGGAATATGCAAAAGGTTGTTATAAAGAGGGTGGAGATAAAATATTCTCCAAGTCCACCAAGGGTAGGACAAGAAATAATTGATTTAATTTGCACCAAGGGAGATTTAGGTTTGATCTTAGGATAAGCTTTCTAAGGATAGTTGAGCACTGGAACAGGTTGCCTAGGGAATCTCCATCACTGGAAGATTTTTAAGAACAGGTTAGACAAACACCTGTCAGGAGTGGTCTAGGTATACTTAATGCTGCCTCAGCGAAGGGGAATAGACTAGATCACATCTAGAGGTCACTTGCAGCACTACATCGCTATAATTTCTAAGACCAGGGCCCCAGTGCACTAGGTGCTGTGCAAGTACATACTAACAGACAGTTCCTGCCCCAAAGGGTTTAACAGTTTAAATAGTATTGATTTGGGGGGCAGGGGGGGAATTAACACTGGTAAAGATATAATTCTGTTAAACTCAATAGTAACTCATATGCAAGTGGTGACATAAATAGTTATTCTTTATGTAAATCCCAATTTTCCTTCTAGATTTCCAAATGCTGGAAAATCCTCTTTGCTAAGCAAGATTTCTCATGCCAAACCTGAGATTGCAGATTATCCTTGTAAGTACAAACTGCATTATTTTTCATTGCTGTAACATTACTTGAGAACATGGGCCTTTCCTCTGGCTTGACTAAACAACTTTTAGAAAAGACCTGGAGAGTAGGAGCTGCCTATAGTTGTTGGGCTACAGATGTTATTACCTACCAAATATTACTCTCTTCACCTTTATCTCAGTTCTTTCACAACTCATAAGAGACAGCAAGAAAGACAGGTGGCTTCCCTTGAGCACCATTACTGTGGCACTCTGTTCCTGTTACTTCTGTTTTCGTATGAATCTTTTGTAAGTTCTGTGGCACTATGTCTAAAGCATGATAGAAGCAGTGAAGAGGCCACAACTGCAGAGATTTGTTTTTAGTTGTTAGTTTTGTGAATTCAGTGTCCGGGGGGGACGAAAAGCAAAAATGGAAGCTGTAG
Source organism: Macrochelys suwanniensis (assembly GCA_033296515.1). NCBI lineage: Eukaryota > Metazoa > Chordata > Testudines > Chelydridae > Macrochelys > Macrochelys suwanniensis. Next base: position 43,158,458 of record CM065776.1, read on the forward strand.
CTGCTGTATAATCAACATGGTTAATGGAGATAAAAGCAATGAGGGAAAAGTTAGTGGTGTTGGCCTAATTTTCAACAGTGGTCTTAATTTTCAAAAGGGGGTTGGTTGATATTTACTAGGATTCATATCGGTTGCATCAGAAAGTACGGTATAATGTAACTTCATGTAATTCATATAAATATAATGGAAATGTTCCAAAGGAAGGCATGAGAGTAATCAGATCCAATAGATAAGGAGAGGCATGAAGGTTTTATAATGTTAGTCACTGTATATTAAAAGTGACTCTCTTTTCTTTGTCTCATCCTGCCCATCCAGTCACAACAGTAAAACCTGAACTGGGAAAGATCATGTATCCAGATTACAAGCAGGTTGGTATTGAAAAGAAACTTAATTTGTTATACATTTGGGTATAATGGCTAATTAGATTCATCTCATTACAGCCTTTCATCTTCTGCAATAGAGCTTAATCCTGAATATCTATTTTCTTTGCTTAAGGATGTTACTGCAATATTTTCTATGCCAATAGTTAATGGCGCAAAAATGGTGAAAGTAAAAATGGTTCCCACTTCTGTTTCCCTTAACAGAAGGAACTCCGATTCTGTAGTAACATACTAATAGTTCTTCACCTAAATGTGGTTAGCTTTCTTCTCCACCTTGTTGTTTCACATCTAACAAATGAGTTTCCCTAAGTTATTAAATATAGTAATAATAAATACAGAAGTACCCAGAATTTAGCATGAAACAAAACTGCAACTTTTTTTGTCATCAAGGGAAATGCCAAATAGTCAATGCCTTCTAGAACTAAGAAAATTCTGGCTTGAGTTGCCATCTTTTATCTCCAAACTTGATTTGGCTATGCAGTAACTTGGCATATAATAGGCTAATTTTTGTGATTTGGGGAGGCAGAAAACTTTGAATGAAAATCATTCTGAGGTTTTTAAATGGCATTCTTTAGGAAACAGTAGAAACATGTGGGTTTCATTTGTTTTTAATGCCAAATTAACCATTTCAATAACAATTTTTATCTGGGAATGGGTGTGTGTAAACATGTGATGTGACCCACATTGTGCACAGAATTCACCTAGATTAAAAAAAACAAAACACCTTTGCATTTCACATTACTCAGGGTGTATTCTTATGAATAACTGTCCTGGAAATCTGAAGATCACAGCTTCAAAATGCAAGGGAGACCTTTTTTTTAAATGTGTAGATTTTTATAATGATTTAATCAGCAATTTAGGAAAAATACTCTTTACAAACCAGTAGACTAAGAGCTTCAGAGCCAGATGTTCATCTGAGTAACAAAACACCCTTCATATTTTAGTTTTTTGTGTATTACAAGAAACTAATACTTACTTTGATTTCATGTCATATGTAATCCAAAGAGCAGGCAAAAAAAGTACTGTGTGCCTACTTCATTTTTCCCAATCCCTCCAGTCTCCTTTTCTGGGCCTCAATTCTGCATTCTGATCTCAAACTTGTCAACTCAAGTTTGGTGTGAAGGTCCTGTTGACGTAATTGGGATTGCACAAGGTTGCTTGACTCTGGATTCTAATGCAGGATCAGGCACCATGTTCATGTAGGACATTCACACATTTTGCTTTTTCAGGCTTGTTTCTTTGATGTGTAAAAATATGAGACACATGCAGTATTGTGCTTGTCATTCCAAGATTAAAGATGCTCATCAAAGATTTCTGATGACTTAACCACAAGAGCAAAGTTCTCAGATGTGAAAAGAGGAAAAGTGCTTTTTTATTCGTTTCAGAAACAGGAATGAAGCAATTATCTTAGAGGACACTGCAGTGGTACTTTAATCTTTTTATTTAAACTGAATTTTTACTGCCATGAAATGACTGAGAATTTAAATACTGTACTTCCTATATCAATTGTTTCCTGACAGCTGATATCAACAGGTCACTGTTAAAGGATTGGAAAATTAAAATACATATTTTAGTAATTGATCATTTCATGCCTGCTCAAAAAATTATCTTGCTTAATTTAATATGAGCAAATATATACTGTGTCTATCTTCTTGTTGCCTACTTTCAACATAGCTTATATACACATGTACTATATCATCGGTTAATTCTATTGGTGCTTTGAGATTCACGAGTACTGTATCCTGCAAGGAGCTAAGAATTCCTGTGCACCCCCTAACTCTCACTGACTGCACAAGGGGACTGAGCCCTAAATGCCACCCAAGGGGTATATGTAAATTGCTTGGGGGGGGGGGGGGGTTGGGTTTTTTTGGGTTTTTTTTTAAATAGTAGAGTAACGCTTGGGTACTTATCTACAAAAACATGTTCGTTATGTAAACTATCCTTTTCATCTCCTGCGTATCTTGTTTGTTTGTTTTTGTCAGAGAAATACAGGAAAAGCAGAGAATTTTTATTTTTCAGATCAAACTTTTGGGTTACAGGAAACATAAAACTGAATCAACCATGGAGCAAAAATTAAACAAAGTTTGTCTGGCTATATTCTTAGTTTTGTTTGCTATTTGTTTTTAAAGGATAATCTTATTTCTAATTGGTCCTAATACTTCATTTGTTCATGGAAATTGTTAGCTTATAAACAGCTAATTACTGGGAAATGGCAATTTTAAACAGGTAATTAACTACAGTTGATTTTTAGTCCCTAGCATATTGGTTAAAAGTTTTATAAAATGGGCATTATCAAGTAAATAAATAAATCTGTCAGGCCCAGATTCTCAGGGTGTACAGACATTCATTTTACCTGCACAAATTTGGACTAACCTACCCTGCTAACTGAAAATCCCATAGAATATTTGTACATCCCTGTAACTCTCTCCTAGTATTGTGAATAGATAAGAGCAAAAGTCTTCCCTTTCATGGACATGCAGAAGCTTCAGTAGGAGTTGTGCACACATCTAAAGGCAAAATGTGTCCCTGGATTGGGAGATTAAATTGGCAACTTTAATAATTTTGAGAGGAAATCAAAACAAGATAGCCCTCTTCTGTAGATAACAGGATATGGTTTTAATCCTGAAAAGGAACTGATCTGCCAGGAATCAGTAACTTACTTTCAGTGGCACATCTTCTACCAAGTGGATAGTTACACATCCCCAGGGATGACATTTTTTCTAGTCTGTCAATCAGATACCAGCAACAGTTTTTCATTTGCTTGTATAAGTAATTTATTTTATTTGATAAGGAGGAAATGTAAAAGTAGTGTGTAGTAGTGATATGCTAGCACCACCAAACTCCAACATACTAGAAAATAGATTTTTTTTTTCCTGTATGTTCAACTTCCATGGATTGTTTAGTATATGTAGTTGAAACTCTATAGCTTTTTAACGTATTTCCATGTCTTTTTAGACGGAGAATCCTGAAGCAGGGTTTGACACATTTAGCAAACACCTACTAGCTAGAGGCCAGTATAAAGGTGAGTGGGGGTGGCATTCACCAGCAAGATATTGGGGCGACATCTTGATAGAAAACCTAATCATCGGGTTGCTGGGAAAAGGCAAAGATGCAGGGATTCCTATCAAGTACTGGCCCTGGGTTTTTGTCAAGTTTTCGTTCTTTATATCAGCCTCTGGTTTGTAGGTGTTGGATAGGTTTGAAGCCCTTAGCACTTTTATTTTTCTAGATTTCTGAGAACTAGTAAATATATAGCAGAGCCCCATTTATCTGATCTAATTGGGACTAGGGTGACCAGACAGCAAGTGTGAAAAATCGGGGTAGGGGGTGGGGGGCAATAGGAGCCTATATAAGAAAGACCCAAAAATCGGGACTGTCCCTATAAAATTGGGACATCTGGTCACCCTAATTGGGACTGGGCCAGATCAGATAATCAAAAAGCAGGGAAAACTGAAGAATGGGAAAGTGCTAGCGCCATCTAGTAGCCACAGGAGAGATCACTTCCTTTTGGACCTGTGTATGATGGTTGTCTGGCAAACGTGGACAGCTGGATAATGGAGGGTAAGATAAACAGGGTTCTACTGTAGGTGGCTGAGCACCAGTAATGCTGCTTCAGGAGAACAGCAGAAACTTCTAGCCCTTTATTTGTCTGCTAAAGCAGATTTCTGATGACAGACTTTAAATGTTTTGCAGTTGCCTGTGAATATTTCCAATGAGCTGGTTCTCCCCACTCAAATAAAAATTCTCAGAAATAAGTAGCTATAAAATAAGCATCCCCAGAAGACTTTTCTGTTTGTTTTTGTATGTAGTCATCTGAGGTGTTGATTTTAAAATTACTTTACCATTTTTTTCTGACAAATCTTCATTTATCTTCCTAGGTCTCAGTAGCTGATCTTCCAGGATTGATTGAAGGTGCACATGCAAACAAAGGAATGGGCCACAAATTCCTCAAGCACGTAGAAAGAACCAAACAGCTTCTCTTTGTAGTAAGTAAACATTATAATTTAAATAACCTGTTAACTTTAGTTTTTTATTCTATTTAGCTTAGAATTTACTATCCTGTGAACCTAAATTCCTGAGATTTTATTGCTGCTGACTTTGAGAAAATTTCCTTCATAATTGTCATGTATTTTATTCTAGATGCTGTTTGTAAACAAATATAATTTTAATATAGTATTTAGACTAGAAATCTAACAAAATGATGGATGCCTAAATAATTAGAGGTTTTTATAAAGATTTCCTGTTATTCAACAGCATGAAAAGGTTTCTAGCACAGCTCAGGTGTTAGATAGTCATTGTGCAACAAGAGCCTCTTAAAACAGACCAAAAAGCCATTCTTGGGCCTGTATATATTGAAAAATGGTAGTGTTCGGGTGGTGGTCCCTTTTTTTTTTTTTTTTTTTTTATTTAATGTTTTTTATATTCATGCTCTTTGTGTAACTTTATAATTCATTTTAGGTTGATGTTTCTGGGTTTCGGCTATCTTCAAAAACTCAATTCAGAACAGCTTTTGAAACTGTACTGCTTCTAACACAGGTAACTTCCCATCCCTTTAAATGTTGACTCTAGTACTGTGTAGATGTGAAGAAACACACGTTTTAGCTATTCTAAGCTGACTGCTAGATTAGTCATTAAAGCTACTGAGGATCCAGTGTAGTTGGTTAATCTTTTTTGCTAGCAAGCTTAAAAGGCTGGGAACTTTCTAGATGTACTTAAGGCAGGTGACAAAACTTTAGACATAGTTGTGTCCTCATTAACTTCTGCTGTATGTGTAAGGAGATGCTCCTGAAGGCCAACCTGAGTGAAGAGCCAGAGCTCTTCAGTCCCCAGATTTGGCCGCCTTTTAGGAAATGGAAAGCAGGCCATCTGCTAAATCCCTAGCTTGAGCTCTGTCCAAACCATGAGGTAATTGAAGGCATGTGTATGCCACAGCAGCACCGCTATGGCACTACAGCTCTGCTGATGTAGTGCCATAGTGTAGATGCTTCCTACATCAACAGGAAGGGGGTTTTCCATTGATGTAGTTAGTCCACCTTTGTAAGAGGTGGTAGCTAGGGCAACCAAAGAACTCTTCTGTTGACCAAACTGCATCTATACCAGCGGTTAGATCAACCTAACTATGGTGCTCAGGATGTGAAACTTGTTTCACAGCCTTGAACAACGTAGCTAGGTCGATCTAATTTTTAAGAGTAGACTAGGCCTGAGTCTTAGGAGCTTGATGAGATATCAGTCTTCAACTTCGCAAAGCCCCATTGCCTTTTGGGGGCCATATGCAGAGTCTCATGGCCTATCCCGCATTCTTCAATTATCCCCACTTACTAAACTCAACTCCATCTTAAAAAATGTATTTTTTCCATTTTTTCCATCACTTTCCCCCTCCCCTGTTCTGTGACTTCCAATAATATTTTTTCCTGTTGCTCGCGCTAATAATGCAGTGGGAATGCAACAGCTCAATTACAGCAACTCATCCTATCACTCTGTGTAATTCCAGTGAGCTTGTCTACATGGTGCAGTAGTGCACACTCGAGGGGTGTGAATTCTAATATGCACCTATGTGTTGCACACTTACTAGCCTGTGTAGACCCTGATTGTGTGCACAAGCAGGGTCTACATGGGTCAGTAAGCATGCAACATATTGGTGTGATTAGAATTCACACTGCTGTACCATGTAGACAAGCCCAGTTTTGAAGCTAGCTGGGCTAGCTTGAGTGCAGCAACTCAAGTGTACCAACTCAAGCTGTGAAGATAAGCCCTGGGAGATTTCTGACCAGTAACATCAAGGAATTAGTAGATGCTTCTGTGTATATATTAATACAGATGTGAATAAAAAGAACAAATCTGTCATTCCACCTTACAAGAGAATGAACGCAGTGGTGCATCTGTGTACCTACAGTAAATACATTTAAATGAGTTGACATTCTCAAACTCTGTGAATACATCAACATTGAGCACTACAGCACTGAAATGTACTGATGTAAACACTGATTCTTATTCTTCAGACAGTTAAACAAATGAGAGGGGAAAACGTGAACCCAGAAAAATCTGTTTTGAATTTAAAAAAAATTTTTTTTTTACAAAGGCAAACTAACTTTTGTTTTAAGGAGCTAGAATTGTACAAAGAAGAGCTTCGGACAAAGCCCACACTTCTTGCTGTTAATAAAATGGATTTGCCTAATGCACAAGATAGCTTGAATGAACTTATAAAACAACTACAGAATCCTCAAGGTAAACTAACCTAATGCACAGTAGCTTCTTATTTATAATAAGTAGATTGTAATTTACCTTTGTAAATATTTGTGGAAGTATCTGTTAGCTGATGATAAATATGTTGAACAATAGAATAAGCAGAGTGTCTTCAGTTTTACCTAAAATTTATTTGGAAAGTTTGAGGCCGCCGCCCCTCCCCCGCCCCCATGTCCATCTCTTTGGCTGCTTGCTCTATATATTTTTAAACCCTAGGTTCCTGACTGACTTTAGCCAGCAGATCTCAAGTACTACAAAAAGATGGGTATTCAGTAAACATTCTGTATGAAAACTTCATTTATAAAAGGGTTAGCAGTTGTAAGATGTGACCATGGTCGCTAGAGGGGCTAGACTGAGATTGCTCAATCAGGGCAAACTGCAAAGAATGGGGCAAACAATCACCCAAACTGGTGGTTATTCTAATAATTAGATTCACCAAGCCAGCAACAAAACAACTTCTACAATACTTTATTGGCTACATAAAAGCCCGAAACACAGCTCCCTTAAAGCAGTCCAGCCCTGGGCTCCCACCCAGACAGTCTAGATAAATATGGTGAGGATTACTTAAAATCTTTTTCACCATATCTAAATGTCTACCAATCCCAAGAGATCAGACACATTACCCATTAAGTCCATGAATATTTCAGATTTTACCCAAACACATGCTTACAGCCAATTCTTATTAACTAAACTAAAATTTCTTTAAACAAATAGTGATTATGATTACTCATATCTGTGTAATCTTTTAAAGGTCTTAGGTCAGTTTCATAGTAGAGATGGTGAGTTGCAAAAAGTTCTTTCAGAATCAGTAACATGGGTTATAATCCAATAGATAGTCCATGTACAGAGTCTGTATAAATTCTTCCATGAGAAATAGCAGAGTAATCCAGACTGGCACAGGAGACCTCAGTCTTTCAACTCAAGCTTCCCTGACCAAGCTTAAGCAAATCTGAGATGACAGGATCAGGCCCTAGAGTTCTTGTATAGATCTCTGGCAGGGTACTATAGCCTCTTGACACAGATAACACAATGGGCATTCCTTGGGTGAAGAATAGGTAATATACATGGTTGCTTTGAAGTCCATTCCTATTTCCTATGTATACACAGGTAATTAGTTGCAGTGGTTAGCATAAGGCCATTAACTACCCAACAGTTCATTAGTAGTTTACTACAATCTTCAAAGAGAAATATAGACAATATTTACACCAGTAGCGTAGCCGGCGGGGAGCAGGGGGAGCGGCTGCTACCCCTTGAGCAGAAGTGGCGGAAGCGGCGCCTTTTTTTAGCAGCACTAAAAAAAGCACTGCTGCTTTTTAAGCGCCACTTCTGGGAGACGTTGCGGGGCCCCGCCCCTGATGCTGGGTAACGTCGCATTGGCGTCGGGGGGGCCCCCGCCACGTCGCATTGGCGTCGGGGGGGCCCCCGCCACGTCGCATTGGCGTCGGGGGGGCCCCCGCCACGTCGCATTGGCGTCGGGGGGGCCCCCGCCACGTCGCATTGGCGTCGGGGGGGCCCCCGCCACGTCGCATTGGCGTCGGGGGGGCCCCCGCCACGTCGCATTGGCGTCGGGGGGGCCCCCGCCACGTCGCATTGGCGTCGGGGGGGCCCCCGCCACGTCGCATTGGCGTCGGGGGGGCCCCCGCCACGTCGCATTGGCGTCGGGGGGGCCCCCGCCACGTCGCATTGGCGTCGGGGGGGCCCCCGCCACGTCGCATTGGCGTCGGGGGGGCCCCCGCCACGTCGCATTGGCGTCGGGGGGGGGGGGGGGGGCTTTTTATAGGGCTGCTCCCCCTGCACTCCGGACCTGGCTGCGCTACTTATTTACACCCAAGTTTCATTTAAATGTTAATATTCCATTTTGATCTCTGAATCCGTAGAAGGTAGTAATAGGAAGAGAAATTTATCATCTGCAAGCTAATCTGGTTATATTAACATCTAACAAGATATAGGTAAACACAGACATATGATCAGTATCTTCTAATTCTCTAATGATATAAGTTTACATTTCAAAGCTAGTCTGTCTATCATGCCTTTGTTAGCTATTTGTAAGGAATGGCCCTAATTACCATATATATACTTTTCTAAAATGCGTTTAAAGGTGGAATTTGGGTCATTTAGCCTGCTGGTTGCTTAACCTTTTCTGGCTCAGTATCACATAAGGAAAGAAATGTGTTCTTCTAAATCTCTTCAGGGTAACTTCCTGGGTCCACTGATGTCAATAGCGAAACTCCCATTGATTACAGTGAGGCCAGGATTTCATCCTAAATCTGTTCATAACTTTGTCCAGTCAGCTGCTCTCTCAGTACTATAAACCCTTCTATAAGAGTTTTAGCCCTGTTAGTTGGGACATACGTAGAATTGGGCAAAAGTACTAGTAAATACAGTTGTGGTAATTCTGGGTTGCCAAGGAGACATGTTGGAAATTAACTAGATGACCTAATAAGCTTCATTCAATCAGTTATTTAAAAGTGAAACTTAAAACTAGTCTGCTCCTACATTTAGGAGCCATATCCTGGTAGTGAATAATAGTGTCTGCTGGTTTTGCTGTTAGAGTAGGCAAAAAATCCCAGGACAGCAAGACTGAAGCTGAGATCCTCATCTGTGCCTAGTCCCTTTAGTCAGGGTATAAGGCTGGAGGAACAGCCTGGAAAATGCCTTAAAGCCCTGGTTCCAGGTAGGGGAGAATTCCTCCAGCACAGGTACAGGGGAAAACAATATGGTTGTCTTCTGAGGACCTCTTTCCAAGCCTTGTGGCATGGGGGTCATTGTCAGGAGCAGAGCCACAGTGCTGCAGAGATTCTGGGCAACCTTACGGAGGCTGCTGTATCTTAGACCCCCACGGCTGTCTGAGTTACAGAGAGGTTGTTCTAGCATCCTGGAGCAGATCAGAATTCAAGAAGGGGTTCGCACATCTACCACCTCTGGGCTGAGAGGTGCAGGCCATAATCTCAACCTAGGAGTGCAAGTGCATTATAATGCAAAAATAAAACTGCTATTGCAAGTATTTCTGTTCTGAAACTCTTTAAATTTGGAATCTTTCAAACTTTGTTTTTAATTATTCCAGTCACCCTATTATACTGTATTATGTTCATTTATCTTCTAAAATGCAACTAATAGTCCCAGTTTGGTAAAGTTTTATGGATGCTTTATGGTATAAAGAAATACTGTGTAATAACTATAAATATGCTCTGTTTCAGACTCTTTACATTTAGTGGAGAAAGAGCTGATTCCACAGAGCACCATAGACTTTAAAGATATTATCCCTGTATCTGCACATACTGGAGAAGGAATAGAGGAACTAAAAACCTGTATAAGAAAATCACTAGATGAAGAAGCAGAGAAGGAGAATGAAGAATATCAGAGAGAGAAACTTCGTATTTTACAGACTTCAGAAGTATAACATAATTAAAGGAGGGAATCAGTTCTTGGATATTGGATCAATCTTTATGAACATCTGAGTGAATGCTAAATTTGTGTTGTCAAGTATACAGTCCTCATGAGATTGAACTCGACCTCATAGTTCTGACTCTATGCCACTATCAATTGAACCTTCTTGTTTTGAAAGCAAATCTGGAATCTTATCTGACACACATTGTAAGAAATGGCAATTTAAGAAAACTGTCTAAGAATGAAATGAATAATATCATGCAGATGTACAGTGAATTTTCTAAAACAAATACATAGTATTTTATACGAGTGGGATTTTTTTTTGTTCTTAAGATTATAGGTGGTATTTATTACTTACCTACAGGCACCAAAGCCTTAAAGGAGAGTGCTTGAAACTGGTATTTTGCTTGATAATAGACTGAGCATGTAAAATAGTGTATTGTTATGAAGAATATGGTATATTATAGAAGAGCTTTTGAGTTTTTTCCTAAACCCTTTTAGCTTTAAAAGACAAGTGTTAGCATAATGACTACACTTACGTGGCCATCAACGAACTGCCCAAATAGTTTCCTATTTTTAGTCACGCTGACAATCTGTTTTGGAAGTAGAGATTGGCCAAACAAAAGTACTCACAGAAAATTAAGTGCTAAATTGATCTAATCTTTTTTTTTTAAATGTTTCTACATATATGAAACATAACCGCAAGCATGTGGATCTTTTAATGTGTGCTCTAGGCTTCCATTTCTCCCCCACTGCATAAATTCTTTCTGGCTCCCTTAGTGTAGGAGAGATAGGGAGCTTGTTATGCTTTAGTTCTATACTGGCTACAGCCCTAGTAGAGTTTAGAGCAGCAGCCAGGTTGCTCTCCACTCTGCCAGCTAGTAAAAATCCCCCAGGGACTGTCTTTTGTGCTTCTGTAGGAGCTGAGTAGGCTGGCTGTATTTCTGTTGGGCATTCTTTGCACCAGAGGAAACTGCCAACGGGGATGTGGGCATTCTCTAGTGCTTAGGGGCTGTGGTTGAGTGGAGCAGAGAATCTGGCCTGCACTCAAACATCACTTCGTATTTGATTATCTTATGACTAGTGCCCTACCAAATTCATGGCCCATTTTGATCAATTTCACAACCAGAGGGTTTTAAAATTGGCTAATTTCACATTTTCAGCTGTTTATGCCTGAAATTTCAAGGTGGTGTAACTATGGGGCTCCCAACCCAAAAAGTACCCAAAGTGGGTCTGACCTTCTCCCCCTTTTCCTCCCCTTGAGTTGCCATGCAAGGGAAGGAAAAGTCCTGTCCCTCCCCAGCCCAGCAGGTACTTGGCTGGGGTCCCCACTTATGAACTTGTGGAAATCTGAATGAGGCATAGGAGAGAGGCTGATATGTGGGTATGGAAGAGCATGGCCTACTACAGGACTGTCATTCTTCATTTCTATTCTCACCTGCTGGGTTCTGCTATCCTCTGCTCTCAGAAGTTGAGGAGAGCATGGGGCTAGGACTACCTTCATATTACAGAGGGGTAGAAGATTAAGTAAAAATGACCAAGATCACACAAGTCCCAACTCCACACCCCTGTCTTAATTGTGAAACACACCTCCTTTTACTTGAAAGTGTATAGGTCATGTATCTAAGCAAAGAGTGAGCATCCTGTCTTGGGAAAGAACTACGCCTGTTGGAGGGGGAGTTGATGTTCCAGGTTTTGTATAATGAAGGAACATTAAATGTTACTAAAATGCAACTAGTACTCCTTCATTGTACAATGTCATCTGCTACAATGTTTCCAAGGGCAACATTAATACTGGATTCATCAGACTTAATATTTTTATATACTAGTAAAATCCTCAGTAAATTTAAAAGCAAGTACTAGGAAGGAAGCCATAATTTACTCAGTTATCCAATTTTTATCTTTTATGCTGATGAACTTTTTAATACTTCGCTAATTACATTTCCTCATTATTGGGCTAAATCAATGTTTTCAGTTGGAACTGAACACTATGCAGTACAGACTCGCTGTTGCACTTACTTCACTGCAAGGTGCAGAATATTGTTTTACAAGCAGACCGTGTAGCTTGTTCAGACATCACTGACTGGGTTGGACACAAGGGTGTGAATGATGACTGCTCAAAACCATATTCTGGTTAGCCATTTGGACCTTATGTGTGATGTACAGTGGGATGTGACTGAGACCTTTTAAAAACAAACACACACAGACACACACACCCAACTGCTCGTTATTTAATCACTGAGGAGGAAGGAGCTGCAAAGAGCATAATTAAAAATTGGACATTTAACCACCCTTGTAATTCAACTAATGGCAGCATTTATGGGACTCTCTCATTGTAAGTGAAGGTTAATACAATAACATCCATTGTAGTATTGAACCTACTAAGGAAGGGTAAAAAAATGTATCTTCTCTGGGTTTTAATTGACATTTTCAAATAAAGATCTTACAGGGTTTTTGGTATCCCTTCCTCTCAGGATGAAGGTTACTTTTACAGGCAATTGGATTCCTTTAAAGTTTGTGCTTCATAAGTTTAAGCAGAAGCTGTAAATCATTTCTCAATTCAGGTGTCTGAAGACTCTTACTAGCCTCTCCAGCCAGGTGGCATGGGAAGTGGTGGTTCCCCCCGAGAAGTGTGGTCAGCCCATCATTTTTCTTTTCAGCATGAAGAAGGGGGTACCAAAGAAAGCATGTTCAGGAGAGAAGATACTGAGGGTATGTCTATGCGACGGGCTAAACTGGCAGAGCTGTGGTGTTGTAGCTATGCTGACATAACCCATGCTGTAGAGGCAACCTATGGTGACTGAAGGGGTTTTCTGTCCATGTAGGAATGTCACCTCTCCGAGCAATGGCAGCCACGTTGATGGAAGCATTCTTCCATTGGTCTAGTTGCATCTACACTGGAAGTTAGTTTGGCATAGCTACATTGCTCAATGTATTTTTCACACCCCTGAGCAACATAACTATGTTGACCTGAATTTTAAGTGTAGACAGGCCTGAGACATAGCAGGCCAATGTATTAGAGTATCCAGGCCTTCTTAATCCACCCCAACGCAATCCTTGACCCATATTTCAGAGGAATTTGGAAACATCCAACAGCTTAACCTTCCCTTGCTTTTTCTTTTAGTCCCTAATACTAAATACAGATACAAGAAAGTCTTGGTGTTTGTATTCCCCTGAAACAATAAACTTCCCTTCTCTCTGAAACATGGAGGGAGAAAGGGATTTTCAGCCTACACAAGGTAAGTGAAATGAGAGCAAGACACCACCTTGCTCACTTCCTCCTGCATTTCTTCTCCCATCAGATTTCCAGCATGTAGTGATCTTTTAGACTTACTGAATCTGCCCCTTGCAAATTTAGGTGGACTACAAATGAGCCACAGAGCCCTTATTGGACCTATTCCATAAAAAGCCACTAGCCTGCTGGATGACCTTGAGCAAGTAACTTCAGCTTGCTGTGCCTCAATTTCTCTGTCTATAAAATCAGGATAATGATACTCAACTTCTTTGTAAAATCCTTTGAAATCTAGTGATGAAAAGAGCTAGGTATTATTTATTATACAATTCCTTGAAGACAGACTACAGTAAACTTATTGGGGAAAGCAGTGCAGACAATTCCCACGATTTTACTGTGAGTTTTGTAATATTTGTTGTGGGTATGGTGGTGTTTGGTTTGGTTTTTTTAAGCACCAGTTTCTGGAATTATGGGATTATAGGAGAATCTCAGTTTTGGGTTTTTTTTTTCTTTTTAAAGTAAATGTCTAGCCTCCTTGTAGTTCCACTGGTGGAATGCTTGAAAACTTGGCCTTTTGGACCTCAGGCACAAGGAAAATAAACCCAAAATGTATTATTTTTAACATTTAATGATTTTTAAACCAATCTCATAATTTTGGGAGATTTAACTCATGATTTTTTTTATGTTGGGGGTTGGTGATACTGAAAAAAAACTCTGAGAAGCATTTACAGTTATTTGTATAATTTTTGCTTACAGATGTGTTCCATTTTATCTCAGTGTATTTTGGGTGTGTCTGTTACAGTCTTTACCTACTAGCAAAAGATGGTGATTGGCTGCAGGGCTCGATCACATTACACCACAGTGGCATAGCTGGAATAGGCTGTAGGAGCAGATTTTGAAGGATGTTGGATAGGAAATAGTGCCAAGAGGGAATCCTGGGAGTTGTAGTCTTGGAAACCACGATAAATTATACATCAGGGTGGAAGCAGGACTACAATCCCAGAAGCCTTTGAGCATTTCTGGGAAAGGCCACGACTTCCTGAAAGGCTGAGAAAAAGGAATAACAGCAACAGCAGCCTCTCCTTAGTGTTTGCAAATAACGAGTTGCGCGCATAGGAAGCGGGTATGTGTGATTAGTAATGTTGCTTTACAGCCATTTACCTGTAATGCTTTTTAGCCTTTTCTATTCAGGATCGGGTGGATTTCAGTGGTTATAGCTAATGAAAAACCGTGATTGCATATCTGCAGGTGGTAGAGAAGCAGAATTGTAGTGATGATCCCTTTTTATTTATACCTTTTTATAGCATGAAATGAAACCTTCGTTGCCTAGATTTCCTGAGAGAACTGGGCTCTTTCCTTATTACTGGGTGTTCATGTTCAAATATAATTAAAATGCGATGGGGGGAGGGGTTAATAATCAGACTGAAGTTGTTTTGATGATAATTATGTCCTGATTCACATTCTAACCCACGCAGTGCTGCCATTTGTAGGGGTTGGTCGTAGGCTGTTTAACAACAGTTCCTTCATCTTTTCATTAGTCACAAGAGGCACTTGCCTTTGCTGTTTGTATATTCTGAAATATGCTCAGTTTTAGCCTGGACTCTCAATATTGCTATATGGCAAGGTTCTAGGTTTCTTACTGTTGTTGACTTTTAGTTTGTAGAATACATTGTTTTGGTAAATGAGATGATATCTGTGATTTGTTAAATATCCCCACTGTAATATATTCTAGCATTCACGTTAAGGTCTCTGGGTTAGGGAATTAGTGTGCTTGCTGTATTTTTAACCATAACTCAATGCAGTTTTTGGATCAATTAGCATAATAATTACATTTGACACAATCTTTTGAAAATGTTGTTGTAGAATATTCCTGAAACCCACTAATTTGAGGCCTCTAGCTATACATCTGTGAGCTGTGTTATATTACGCTTCTTTAGATGTGACTTGTTCATAGGCTTTTGCAAAAGTTGGGGCTGTGTAGTTGTATCTTTTCCTCCATTAGCAATTATGTGGTTGCATAGGCAGAATTTATTCTACCCTCTAAGAACATGCAGACTTTCGGGGTGACTGAATATCGACTAGGGAATAGAATACATTAAATACATTTTTTATTTTAAACTTTCACCCACCTTGAGAGCTTACCAAATAATGTACTGATTAATGCTTTCTTCACTAAATATGAGCAATGAATAATTTTATCCATTGCTTAATCAGCTCTACTAAGGATGTTCTGTTCCAAAATATCTTTAAAACATGAGCTAAGAGAAAATCTCTGTTATATGTAGTGGTATTAAGGGTTATAGCTTCTATGTGTCAGACATAAAGGATGCCTTTGATCCCACACTTTAGCAGGTCTGACATTCCCTCTACTAGGATGCAGTACTACGCATACATGCTAGCTAGTACATTTCATGTTCCTCTTCCCAACAATTTAAAATTGGTTCTTAAGCAGGTGGGGTGCATAGCTGTTCAAGTCCAACAATTGTGCCCCATTGTTGAGCACAGGTGCTGCCTAACCTACATATTGATTAGTGAGGCTAGAACTCAAGATCTTCAGCTCCAGGAAGAGAAGTCTCTACCATTTAGGGTAAAGCAGAATGTTCTGTAACTGTTAGTAGTATTGTACCCACTTGTGCCCACAGACTAAGCCTATATTGGAGTAAGGGACTGTTTGTGTGTTTGACGTAGTTCATCCACTGACAGAGAATCATGTATGCTTTCAAAGCACTGTGTAAGTGTCACTATTCTGAGCGCTTGTGATGCTTTCTTATTGTTGCGGACTCCATTATGGCTATCTAGACATGCTTTTGTCACCTCCAGTTTGGATCACTTCTCTACTTAAAGTGATGCTTGAAGATTACTTAGAAACTCAAGCAAATATAGCTGCAACTACCCACCTGCTCAGTGTTTTTTCTTTCATGGGGTTTAATAGATAGTTTCTGTGGGCTGGACTGGCGTCTGGTACTTTTCTCTGGAACATGGTGATTTTGATCTCTGTGTCCCTTTATAGTTTCGGTCATACATACCCTTAGTATTTGTCTGTCTCTTCGTGTGTGTGTGTGTGTTTGTTGGTTTGGGGGGTTTTGTGTGTGTGTGTTTTTAACCTGGCACTTGAAATCAAATGGGAAACTGGAGCTGACAGGATTTCTGTGTCTCTTGAACTTGCTTTCATCATGCTACATAGTAGAGGGCCTTAAACTCTGAAATTCACTTTCCCTTTTAGTTCAACAATACTTAACTTTGGGGACCATAAGAGAACACTGCCAGGTCTATCAGCTTACCCAGACACTTTAATAGCGGGAATCTTTATTTTTCTATATGTGAGTGGGGTCTGTTGGATTCTGCATGGGTGGCAAGGAAGGGGTTTCTTTGGTTTCGTTGAAGGAGATTGCCCAAGTACTTACAGTAAGCTGTGGTGCATCTGCCTAGAGGCACAGTTTATATCTGCAAAAATAAATACATAAACATCCCCTTTAGACTCAGCTACTAAGGTGACATAGTCACAAACACTTGAGCAATGGTTCTAAGCACTGATCAGCAGAGCTCTTTTGACAACCAAGAAATTGGTTGAAGGAGATTGCCCAAGTACTTACAGTAAGCTGTGGTGCATCTGCCTAGAGGCACAGTTTATATCTGCAAAAATAAATACATAAACATCCCCTTTAGACTCAGCTACTAAGGTGACATAGTCACAAACACTTGAGCAATGGTTCTAAGCACTGATCAGCAGAGCTCTTTTGACAACCAAGAAATTGGGGGAGCAGGGCACTAAGGATGCGGTTTACGATGGGGGTGAGAGGATCTTTCTCTTCCATTGTGGTCGGTGGAATGAAAAAGTTGGAGAACCTCTAGAGTTGAGGACGGTAGTAGCACCTACACACTGGCCAATACATTCTACCTGCTCTCCTAAAAAATCAGTTCTCCTTCCTCTTCCCACCTCGTTTATGCCCTTTCACCCAGAGAAATTCCATGGGATTGGAGGAGGGAGAAATCCCCACAAGTATGACAAGGTTGTGTGTCTTCTTTAAGATTTCTATTGTCCTCAATGACTCTCACCCCAACTGGCTGAATTCAAATTGGTAACCGGAAATAACCATTTGAAATGTATTTATCACTAAGAATGTAGACTCAGGGATCTGAATATCTCTGTGACAGAGTCTGGGAACTTCCCCAGCAACACAGGTCTCCTGCTGAGGCACCCTGACATCAGGAGCAGGATTAAATATCTTCCGCACAAAGAGAGAGAGGGGCAGAGGCATAGGTGGTCCTGTAGGAAAAATCGCTAGGACTGGAGAAAGCTTAGGCTGAATGTTATGTTCCATTGTTTTATTTAAATTAACAACAAAGGCAAACCCAGGAAGGTGGTTTGCACTCTAAGCCGTGTGTTGGAGAAGGGTTGGCTCTTCCCTGCTTACAGCCATTTCAGAATTTCTGTATTAATGCTGCAATTGGAATTACATGAAAGAAAACGTGCAATTGACATTTTCCTCATAATGTTCTCTTTCCTAGATCCAAGAGCACGTCTTTTGTGCTCCCAAGAGTTGCCAGGGTTTCTCCTTCTTTGAATACACCTTTTGGTGAGTATGTATTATCTGTCCTTATGCAAGCAGCTCACCTCTGAGCAATATTAGCAATTGAAGCCACATCCTGCCTAGCAATATTTGCTACACAGGACAAACTACCACTATCTGTGATTAGAGAGAACTGCCTGACCCCACAAAGTGGAGGAGAGAAGTGAAGTCGTCAGTAACCAGAGAAAGAAAAGTGCTATTTCCTTATCTCAGAGTGGTTTGACCTTACCTCCATGAAGAGGAAAAAGACTCAACCTCTACACAATATGTACACTGCTTTCCCTGCCATTATTTGCGTAGTGAAGTGCATATTGATGCTAGAGCCAGTATGAGAACCCAGGTCCCTCGATTTCTGTGCCCGTTCTAAACACAAGACCATATTTCTTCCTATTTCACTTCCCTATTGTTGGAGAGCCAGAAGAGGCTGTGAGTAATCCAGTTCGGGAAAGTTTGGGTAGGTTCACTCTGTGACAGTAAATTCTCTGAGAGTTGTCACTAATATTTGTCCTGCTTGAATATGATCATGTGAAGAATAAAATCATTTTATTATAGATTTTTTTTTTCTGTGTTAAGGCTTTTGAATAAATGGTGTAGCGTTCGTG
The DNA here is from genome assembly GCA_033296515.1 of Macrochelys suwanniensis. Classification (NCBI taxonomy): domain Eukaryota; kingdom Metazoa; phylum Chordata; order Testudines; family Chelydridae; genus Macrochelys; species Macrochelys suwanniensis. The sequence goes on from CM065776.1 coordinate 43,176,873, forward strand.
AGAAGTTGCAGACTGACAATCCTGGAGACCTCTCCCTAACTGCAGAACTGTAGCACATGACAGATGCCTTTACTCATTGCATTGCTGACAGATGCTCAGATACTGTTGTGAGGAATGCAGGATAAGACTCTGAAGAACAGAATGGCAAGTTTCAGCTTCTGCACACAGTACAGGAGGGACCACTCATAGAGATGGAGAGGATGGTTGACACTCAGTGCCCGTTTAGTAAAAAGAACTCGTACAGCTCCTTGGAGCCCAAAGCTCATGTTTAGCAGTGCACAGCAACACTACAACTTAGAACAGGAAGGTGGGAGGGAAAGTACTGTATTCAGTTGAAATCACAAGAAGCTAAACTGTAGATACCTAAATTGAAAAATTGGTCAGCATATTTTAGCTAACAACCTTGCACATATGAACAATGGTGTGGAAGCCTAAATTATAACACATGGTCAGGTCCTCAGTTTTACATCTCATCCAAAAGACTGGTCAGTCTTTGTCTTTTCTGCTGCAATGGACATTGAAGATACTGCTCAGTGCTCTCTGTTCTCTGGGAGCCTCAGACTCCACTGTGTCAAACTAGGCAGTGCTAGGACCCAGCCCAGGTGAAGCTGCTCCCTGTGTTAATCTCGAAGGGCCTGTCCTAGCTCCCACTGAAGTCAATCAGAGTTTTCCATTGATTTCAGTGGGAGCTGGATCAACTGTATAGAGAAGGTTTTACAATGAGGATTAGGCAGGGAGGCCTGAAGGACATATCTGTGGATGGTCGTGGGGTAATTGGGAGAGAGTTTACAAGTACTTCTCTCACTACGCCACTCCCATGATGACATGGGCAGCCAGTTAGTCTCTTACCTCTGATGTTATAATATCCCACGTTTCCGAACCTATTCCCTGTCTAACCCCTCCTTCAGCTGCCAAACTCCTCCTGTTCCCTTTTTCCACCACCTGCAATAACAATAGGAAAGGTATTTTGTAGCTACATCAGAATTTGTCACCCTTGGCATCTGTCTCATCTAGCTGATAGCTTTTCCTAAAGCCCATCCCCATAGCATATAGCATCCATCACCATAGTATCTGAATGCTGGTTTACAGGCAAAAAGGTCCTTATGGAACCTTTACAGTTTGTGTGTAGTGTCATCGAGGCCACAACAGATTTGGAAATAACTACTGTGCCACTGTTTCCTTTAACATCATCATTAGCATATGAATAGAAACACAATGTATAAGAGGTTGTTTACTACAGAAGGGGTGTTCTCTGTAATGTCCACAAGTAGCTGCAATTTGTACTTTATGCACGTATCCTTCACAGAGGTTGTTAGCCATTTCTCAGAACAGTTCTCAGGAACCTTGGTATAATTTGTCTATTCCTAATTCTTGCACACCAGGAAGATGATGTTAAAACATAATTTCAAAATTAACTGCCTCATGTTATAGCACTTGTATCCTGTTTACCATCTGCATTTCCACTAATCCCAAGCGTTGACAGCATAGCAAATCCTCTCTCTTCATTTAAACATACTGGATTGGCTGAAGTGATGGTTTATGAATGGGGAGAGGAGAGAAGGAGCACTGTATTGTGGTGGACTGTATGGCTATACCATTCCCTCACAATGCCAACCCTTTTGCAATTAGAAAAATGTACCCAGCTATCCAAATAAACCCTACAAAGTCTCTGTTTCTCCTTCATGAGCTCACAATAGGACCAGATATACCCTCTCTCCCTTTGTTCCTCATCTCTGAGTTCCTTTGGATTTGGATATGCACTTATCGAATACAAATATTTAAAGTGCTCACAGAAAGCATGTAAACACCATGCAAAACCACGATATAAAATGAGTCTAAAAGAAAACCAGCCCAAATACACAACCATACAATATTAAAGCAAGTCTGGAGCAAGACAAATCCAATAACCACCAGGGAAACCATACCACAAAATATGTCAATTCTCTCTGAACTGAACTCTCACCTCCCGGAGTCCTAGAGCTCAGGCTCCAGACTGAGCCCAGAAGTCTACCCAGCAGTGAAACAGCCCCACAGCCTGAGTCTGAGTCAGCTAGCACAGGCCAGCTACTGGTATCTAAGCTGATCTAAGGTCCCCCTGGTTTGGAAGTTTGTACGGTTGGGTAGAAAGGAATAGCTGGTGTGCAAAAAAAAAATAAAAGAGGAGGCACTCAAAAAACAGTAATAGGCCAGCTAATATAAATAGACCTTGTAGTACAGCCTGAAGGCAGCCAAAAACAGACTGGAGACTGATGTCCTCTGTCCACGTATCAAGTACAGCAGACAGAGTTACCCCTGCTGTCTCAACCCTCACTAGAACTGGGCACCTAGTCACTGGCTTGATTACATCTACCAGTATTCTATGGAAAAACTAGATACTTGAAAATCCAAGGGTATCTGAGGATGCAGAAAGGTGACCTGGCCTCTCTGTCCTCATATGTTTTCTTTCCCTGCTTCCCAAGACCCTTAACTGCTTTTACAGTTTCTGTTATTGCAAAGGGATCTGTGGACAAAGTGGGTTAGCAGTTGACCTCTGAAAGTGGTAAATCTTGAGCTCGTTCTGATCTCTTCTGGCAGGGAGTTCCGTAGCCAGGGGCCCCACCGCCAAGAATGCCCTCCCACCAGGGGACTCGTGTCTTATCACAGCTGCCTGACAGATATGCCCTTCTCGAGCTTGTCTGTTTTTCCATTAGTGTCTTAGCCGCAGGACACAACATTCGATCTCATATTAAAGCTAAAATTACCTCCCAAATTTAGAGGTGTAAATTCATCTATTATTTCTTGGCCTCTTATATGCATTGATGTAGCTTGAAACATTTAGATTGAGGTGTATGTTAAGTAAACTATGGTACATAGAAAGGGGCACCTTTGGGCTGTTTTACTCCTGGGATAGTCCCGTTAACTCCCATCAGAGTGCTCCTCTGAGTAAGACGAGGAGGGTGTGGCCTACCCTCAGCTAGGTGTGCAGTGTATAAATGTTGCCTTTGTGGTAAGTGAGGGTATGTCTACACAGCAACTAGACACACATCCGTGGCTGGCTTGTGCCAGCTGACTCGGGCTTGGGCTGCGGGGCTGTTTCAGTGCTGTGTAGACTTCTGGGCTCAGTCTGGAGCCCAGGCTGTAGGACCCTGTGTGCTGGGAGTTCAGTACAGAGAGAACTGACATATATAACTTTTTAATAAGCAACCCTAATTGCATTTTTTGTACTTTACTATAAAACAAAAATACCACAGACAAAAGACTCACTTTTTTTGCGTCTGGTTAATGTGTTTGTATCTGCCTCCAATATTTGGTAGGAAGGTAACAAGTAATTGTAGTGTGTGTTCAAAACCTCACTTTTAAAAAAAAGGTAAGTTTAGATTATAGTTGCGGGGTTAGTTAATCAACATTTTATAGAATTTCAACACTTGGAGTAATGAAGAGCAGTTTATTACACATCATCTTGGTATGTGAGGTATTTATAGTTATGTGGCACTGTATAAGTGTGCATAGTGCACCATTTTCAAAAGTGCTTAAGTGACTTAGGAGTCTAAGTCCTATTGATTTTTTTCAGTGAGATAGGCCTAAATTTTTGAAGCGTCTACTGTTTTTTGGGTGCCAGACTTAACCCCTTAAAAGGTGGATGCTTAGCACATTCTGGATATCAGGCCTCTTTAAGGTGTCTCAGGTTGAGCACCCAAAAACTGAGGACCCCAAATTGCCTAGTCATTTTTTGCAAATGGGATTCTAAAACACTACTGAAAATGTTACCCTACACCCCTGTCCCTAGGAGTTTAGACACTAAAATCAGATGACAAACCCTGATAGGGAGGGGGATAATGATGATATTCAGAAGGAAGGGGTTAACACCGTTTGGCAACACAGCTCTCCACCAGACCTGGCACATAGAAGCAGAAGAGTGTCTGCTTTGCGGAATTCTTGTTGGTTTGTTTATTCAGAGGGTTAGCACTCAGATGCAGAGGAAGTGAGTTTTAAGAAACGAATGTTAATCGTTTGTTCTTAATGCTTGACAGTTACTATCAAAGGCTGAATCTCCATTGCCTTGCGCTTTGTGTCAATGCTTAGGCCTGTGCAAAGTGTGGTAAAAAGCTACTGAATCCAAATGGCAGTGGTTTACACTCACTTTGCACTCATTTTACACTAGTGTAAACGATTCCACGTGGTGCATGGCTGTGGAGAAGCAGGTCCTGAGGTTTGCTTTTCTGCTATATTAAAATGTTCCTTTTAAGACTCTTCCCTTCTGAACCCATCTCTTTTCATCACAGGGAGTGTTTTCTGTGAGCCAACATGGGCTGCCGGGATGTTCATGCAGCGACAGTACTGGCCTTCCTCAGTGGAACAGCCTCGGTAGCAGGACTTTTTGCTGCAGTTTTACTTCCTAACTGGAGACTGATGAGACTGCACACATTCAACAAAAATGAAAAGAATCTGACCGTTTACACTGGACTCTGGATTAAGTGTGCACGCTTTGATGGAAGCCGAGACTGTGTGATATATGACACAGAGTGGTACACAGCAGTCGATCAGCTGGATTTACGGGTTCTCCAATTTGCGCTCCCCTGTAGCATGCTAACTGCTGTCTCGGCTCTGCTGCTCTGTTTGATCGGCATGTGTAACACGGCCTTTGTGTCAAAGGTACCAAACATCAAACTTGCTAAATGTCTTGTAAATAGTCCAGGCTGCCACCTTGTGGCTGGTCTGTTGTTTCTACTTGCATGTGCCATTTGTCTCACACCATCAATCTGGGTAATTTTTTATAACAACTACCTGAACAAAAAATATGAGCCAGTTTTTACCTTTGATATTTCCGTGTATATTACCATTGCCAGTGCAGGAGGCCTGTTTTTCACTGCCGTTCTGCTATTTCTGTGGTATTGTGCATGCAAAACCTTACCATCCCCATTCTGGCAGCCTCTCTATTCCCATGCGTCGAGCATGCACAGCTATGCCTCCCAGCCCTATTCTGCACGATCTCGGCTCTCTGCCATTGAAATTGACATTCCCGTTGTAACACACGCTTCTTAAAGCAAAACGTGTTTTGAAAAGCAAACGTTTATTCTGACTCAAACCTTGGAAATTGAAGGCCTGATTCTCTGCTGCTTTGCCCCATGTTTCATTATTTACACCTGTGCAAAGTGGGTGTAATATATTCCCAAATCAGACTGTACAAGGTTGAAGACCATAGAGAATTGGGTCCTTAATATTTTTAAGTCTGTTTTTAAGTCTGTTACTTTTTAATGTATTTCTGACCAATCTCTTCTTTGAATTTACTCCTGGAAAATATTGACTGCTGCTAATGCTGTAATGACATGCTATTGATCAAAAATAATTTTTACAGAGACCTTCTTGCACATCCACTCCTTCTCCTGCTTATTCAGACCAAAGGTGTTTTGAACCTCTTTACTGATTTGATGAGCTATTCCTAGGTCCCGATCCTGCAATAAGAACCATATAGGTAGACCCGTTCCACCGTGCATTGCCCTACTAAAGACAATGGGGCTTTTTGTGGGTGCAGTTCCCATTGCAGGATGGTACACTCTGAAGAATAGGTAGGATCTGCTAGTTGGAGCAGGAAGATGAGTAGGAAATGGGCTACAAAGCCTTGCATGTATTTTGGGATGTGATCTCTGAAAACAGTATTTGACAAACTAATTAAGTCCTGTTACAATGTTCTTTTTTTTCCACTGTGCATAAAACCCATCTGCTTATGAACTTCAAATGCAGCATTAGTGTCAAATTACCCTTTAATCTCAAAGTAAAAATCAGAGATTAAAAAACAAAACAGTCCAACTAATAGTTCTCAGTCCTATTGCAATGGCCTAGGCTAAATCTCAGAGGTTGGGATTTTTTTCCCTGTGCTTCTTCAATGCATTTTCATTCCATTCAGTGGATTTTGATAAATTATTAATCTCATCAGATTTTTCCATTTTATGATTTATTTAAAAATACCACTTGTAATTCAAACATTTTGGTTTAAAACTTGAATATTGTATTTTAAGGGGTGTCATCATCAAGTAGAACAAGCCTAAAATGAAAACTGCTTTAGCATTATTCTGTTCTGGAGCGGACTGTCCTCCAGATTTCACATGTATTGCATAAACCTTGAACAATTTTACAGAGTATTAAACACTGTTTGCTGTATTATAAACAGGCTATCAACATGTCTCTCTGGGAAGCAGATTGTAATCACATGGGGAAAGATTCATCATTCTGGATGTCTTATGTATATATTAATGAAAACAAGCGTATGTTTTTTCAAAGGTGATGTTAATGGGAAGGTATTTTTTATGCAGCGGTTGTCGGGCTTTTCAGGCTGTATCTTATTTATTTACAGATAAGGATTTCACTTTTCTCTCCCCTATTCAATTGTTTTTTAGACCCAAATTGGTTTCTAGGCTCCCTTTGAAGAGACGTTTCCATCCCCCTAAAATGAGGTCCCTAGTCATCTGTAAACTTCATAAGTAGATATATAAACTAAGATTTTTCAAAGATTACATGATTATAAGCCCCTAATTTGAGACACATTAAAGGACCCTGATTTTTCATAATGTGCTAACACACACCCTCTGAAAACTAAAGGTTTCTCAGGTTGGGCACTGAAAATTACTAGACACATCTGAAAATCCTGGCCTTAAACTGAAGTGTCATTGTCTCAGTACAGACATTTCTGACTCACTGTTTCTGATAGGTTCAAATCCTTTCATGTTTGAAATGTGGTTCCAGTCTGAAAAGTGACTTTGTTTTAGTGGCACTGTGGAGTTTGTGTGTTTGTGTCTCATTAACTCCATAGCAAATTTGCTCTGTTCGCAGTTTAAAAATGAAAAAAATGTTTCTAATTCTTTGCCCTGTAAACATAAACTGGGATCTGTGAGAGTCAAGCTGGGATCTTTCCTTCTCCATGTATTGGCATTAGTAATAAATATTCCACAGGGCAACTGATGTCCTTCCAGGATCTTTATTTCTGTTTTTAGTGTGTTGAGAAGGAATGCCTCAACCTTATTTAGACCCCAGACTAAGTTTGCAGAGAAGGGAGTTAGAAAATATATGGTCTTACTTTCAACCAGAGCACATTTTATATGGCATCATAATACACATGAACTTTGAGGCCATTCCTACCCAGTTATTTTTAGAGTGGAACTACGCTTTATTGTCATTTTCATTGCCCTGGTACAGACAATTGTAATATTTGTTTCTGCTATGCATGCTGCTACCTGCTTAGTCTGGGTCACTAAAGCAAAGGAAACGCTGGAGGGCCACCCCCATGCCGTATTCTAAATGATATGAGTTTGCCGGTAAACATTCCTGAGCCATGGCCAGTCCCTCTTCTGCCTCTAGAACCTGAACCTGCAAGGGGCCGAACGCTCTGGAGCGATGCACGGTGCCTGCAACTCCCATTGACTTGACAAGGAATTGAGGGTGCCCAGCTTCTTTACGTGCTCAGCACCTTATAAGACTCTGGGCTCTTACTCTGTAAAGAGGATTTTCAATTGAAAGCAAATGCATCTGGTGTTGTGTTCCATATAGGTATATTTTTAAATTGGTGGGTTTTCTGTTTTTTTGGCAGCTGTTTTGCATTTTGACTTTGATTTTCTGCACTAAAGGCCTTATTCGCATAAATTGCTGTTAAGCTGATAAAACCTTGCTCTGAAAATTGTACCTTGCTAAAACTCCGAGATGGCCCTGAGCTGTCATGCTTGTGGATCCCAAAGTTTCTGGGTTTCAGTTCAGGCCACCTCTGTTAAAGATATTATGTTGCATCATGTAGAGTTCATAAACACACTGCACGGTTATCTACTAAGGAGTGTTTGTGTGAGTTGCAAAATATGTCCCAAGTGAAAATGATTTTGCATGCTATGCTGTATCTCTGTTTATGAAAATCTTGTATTTTTCCAAGTAGAATTCCAGTCTGACTTTCAGTACTGTTTCATTATGATGGGGGTTCTTTTTATGTAAAACAGAAAATATGTATTTTTAATAAAATGTGTTTACATACAGATGTGGTGTTTGTTTTAGATTTTTTTATATAGAAAAAAATTAAAATTGCATCATTCACGTTAAAATACAAAACCTATTTATGTGATCTTCCATTGGTCATTGACTGTCAGAAAATCTTTGAACTTCTTTAATCGACTCCAAATGTATTACATCTAATGCATTCCTCAGATCCACTAATTTTGTAATTGTCAAAAAAAAAAAATTCTACCAGTTTTAGCCTTTTATAAATTCCTTCTGCCTATTGTTGGTTCTGTCACCATCCAAAAGTTTGATATTTATTAATATTTCCCCATGATTTTAAACAGAAAATTAGACTAAAAGAAGTAATAGGCGGGAGATAACTAACTTGGGATACCAGGAAGATTTCCTCATTGGAATGGCATCAGTAGCGGGTATGACGGTGTACCCCATAAGACTTTATGGGGAGATGCTTATAAATGTAGCATAAAACATATTCCAGTTACATATATACAAGTGCCATGTAACATATCTCTGTGAAAGTTATGACCTACTGAATTTATTCCTCCTGTTTGTATGCATGTATCATTGTTGTAGTTGAAGTTATGAATTGGTTTTGTACTTGCTGGTTTTATACATAGCCTTTATAAGAGCATGGGATCAGGTCTGGACAAAAGAATGTGCAAGTTGAGTGCAAGCACTTAACAGACAAAAGAAGGTGCAGACCCCAATCCACATTTGGGCCTGGTCAGGAATGCAACTGGTTGGACTGGTTAGGGAACATGGACATGTGACTTGCCCACGTGATCCCAAAACTCCAGGGCAACATGATGCTACACAGGGAGTGGGGGAAAGGCTATAAAAGCCCTTGGAAGACGCCTCCATTTTGTCTTCAGCTGGCTAAAGAGAGAGGCTCTCCACCCCCCAGAGACATACCTGAGAGAAACTGAACAAAAGACAAAGACAATAGGGGGTGTGAGCGATTACTGGACCCAGGCTATGAGTTCTACTGCCTGTGAAAGGAAGAATCTAGAGCTGGTGAGGTTTTGATATCTGTGTGAAATTTGATTAGACATAGACGTGCGTGTTTTATTTTATTTTACTTAGTAATTCAATTTGTTCTGTCTGTAACTACTTGGAATCACTTAAATCCTACTTTCTGTACTTATTAAAATCACTCTTTACTTATTAAGTTACCTGGAGTGCGAGTTGGTACCTAGGGGGGCAAACAGCTGTGCATATCTTTCTATCTTTGAAATAGAAGGCGAACTATTTATGAGTTTGCCCTGTATAAGCTTTATACAGGGTAAAACGGAGTTATTAAGGGTTTGAACCTACTTGGGAGTTGGGCACCTGGGTGTCAAAGGCAAGAGCGCTTCCAGGAGCCTTACAGTTGTTAGTGGACTTGGTTCGGACCTGAGTCTGAGTTTGCAGCAGATCAGTGGAATCTGGCTCAAAACAGACAGGATTCGAGAGTCCCAAGCTGGAAAAGGCCTGGAAGCAGGGGCAGAAGTAGCCTTGGCACACCAGGTGGCAGCACCAAGCAGGTCTCTGTGATCCCAACCCGTCACAGCAGGACTTTTTGCCACCGCTTTACTGGTGATAAATGTGACTGGACACAATCCTGGTGCTTTCTGGGGTTGCTTGTTCTGATTGATTCAGATGTGTAATACACAGGGATCAGTTTAAGAAAAAAGGCAGATTAATTCCTCACCTTTCCATCCTGCCTAGAGCTTGTGCAGGGCTGTCACCAGATCTACCTGACCTCTTCCTATGTATTTCTGACAGTAGCTCCCCGTCTTCTAGCTGCTATCTCTGATTTTTCACAGCTTCCAGAGTGAGCAGGGCCAATGGTTGAGCCTGTGGCATCTCGCTTGTTGCTCAGGGCCCATTGTGGTGACTGGGAAACTGGAATTAATGGCTGGTGCTGCAAGTTGAGCAGGACATAGCAAGCTTGGGCACCCAGAACTTCTGGGATTGCTGTTCTTCTTCTCCTGCCAGTTAGGCTGGTAGCTGCAGTTGAGCAGCTAGCTGGGCTGGTAGCTACTCTTGCATCAGTTACTGTTGGGCCATCAATTTTGTAATTCCTTCTGGCACATTAGTCCCAGTTACCTGATAGCCAAGATGGCCCCTGCAGTATAACAAGACACTTAGTATCCTACTAAGCTTGGCACAAGGCAGGAATCTTTTGTCTCTCTGGATCCCCACCCCTCCTTCTAAATGGAAAAGCACCAGGTTTAAAATGGATTCCACCATTCTTCCTGGGCTGGTTTACACGAACACAGGAAGGCTTACAACTAAACAGAGCCATGTACAGCCAATTGTCCTAGTCAGTAGGAGCCATCAAGATTCTAAATCATCATCAATGGCCCACACTTTGCATAATTACAATAGGACTTCATCTTAATACTTTATATTTCTAGCTTCAGATACAAGTATGATACATACATACATACAAATAGGATGAAAACACACAGTAGATTATCAAATGTGTAATTATAGAATCCTAGAAAATTAGGGTTGGAAGAGACCTCAGGAGGTCATCTAGTCCAACCCTGTGCTCAAAGCAGGACCAACACCAACTAAATCATCCCAGCCAGAGCTTTGTCAAAGCCGGGCCTTAAAAACCTCTAAGGATGGAGATTCCACCACCTCCCTAGGTAACCCACTCTAGTGCTTCACCACCCTCCTAGTGAAATAGTGTTTCCTAATATCCAACCTAGACCTCCCCCACTGCAACTTGAGACCATTACTACTTATTCTGTCATCTGCTACCACTGAGAACAGTCTAGATCCATCCTCTTTGGAACCCCGTTTCAGGTAGCTGAAAGCAGCTATTAAATCCCCCCTCATTCTTCTCTTCTGCAGACTAAATAATCCCAGTTCCCGCAGCCTCTCCTCATAAATCATGTGCTCCAGCCCCCTAATCATTTTTGTTGCCCTCCTCTTGACTCTTCCCAATTTTTCCACATCCTTCTTGTAGTGTGGGGCCCAAAACTGGACACAGTACTCCAGATGAGGCCTCAACAATGCTGATTAGAGGGGAATGATCACATCCCTTGATCTGTGGGCAATGCTCCTACTTATACAGCCCAAAATTCCATTAGCTGCCTTGGCAACAAGGGCACACTGTTGACTCATATCCAGCTTCTCGACCACTGTAACCCCTTAGGTCCTTTTCTACAGAACTGCTGCCTAGCTGCTCGGTTCCTAGTCTGTAGTAGTGCATGGGATTCTTCCGTCCTAAGTGCAGGACTCTGCACTTGTCCTTGTTGAACCTCATCAGATTTCTTTTGGTCCAATCCTCTCATTTGTCTAGGTCCCTCTGTATCGTATCCCTACCCTCCAGCGTATCAACCACTCCTCCCACTTTAGTGTCATCTGCAAACCTGCTGCGGGTGCAATCCACGCCATCCTCCAGATCATTAATGAAGATATTGAACAAAACCGGCCCCAGGACCAACCCTTGGGGCAATCCGCTTGATACTGGCTGCCAACTAGACATGGAGCCATTGATCACTACCCGTTGAGCCCGATGATCTAGGCAGCTTTCTATCCACCTTATAGTCCATTCATCCAGCCCATACATCTTTAACTTGCTGGCAAGAATACTGGTGGGAGACCGTATCAAAAGCTTTGCTAAAGTCAAGGAATAACACATCCATTGCTTTTCTCTCATCCACAGAGCCAGTTATCTTATCATAGAAGGCAATTAGGTTAGTCAGGCATGACTTGCCCTTGGTGAATCCATGCTGACTGTTCCTGATCATTTTCCTCGTCTCTAAGTGCTTCAAAATTGATTCCTTGAGGACCTGCTCCATGATTTTCCCAGGGACTGAGGTGAGGCTGACTGGCCTGTAGTTCCCCGGATCCTCCTCCTCCCCTTTTTTAAAGATGGTCACTACATTAGCCTTTTTCCAGTCATCCAGGACCTCCCCTGATCGCCATGAGTTTTCAAAGATAATGGCCAATGGCTCTGCAATCACATCTGCCAACTCCTTTAGCATCCTCTTATGCAGTGCACAGTAGAGTAGGCAGGTTCGGAGCATAGGGGGAGCAGCGCTATAAAAAGGCGCCTCTCCAGGCTCCCCCTGTACTCATCTGGCGGCGCCTCCGGGTCTTCGGCAGCACTTCGGCGGTGGGTCCAAACTCACTCCGGGTCTTCAGTGGTACCCGCCGTCAAAATGCCGCCAAAGACCCGGAGCATCACCGGGTGAGTGCAAGAAGCGGCGCTTAAAAAGGCGCCGCTTCTGCTCACAGGGGGAGCGGCCGCTCCCCTTGCTCCCCCCCGGCTATGTTACTGGCCGTGCATCCGGCCCCATGGACTTATGCTCGTCCAGCTTTTCTAAATAGTCCTGAACCACTTCTTTCTCCACAGAGGACTGGTCACCTCCTCCCCATACTGAGCTGCCCAGTGCAGTAGTCTGGGAGCTGACCTTGTTCATGAAGACAGAGGCAAAAAAAGCATTGAGTACATTAGCCTTTTCCACACCCTCTGTCACTAGGTTGCCTCCCCCATTCACTAAAGGGCCCACACTTTCCTTGACCACCTTCTTGTTGCTAACATACCTGTAGAAACCCTTCTTGTTACTCTTAATATCCCTTGCTAGCTGCAACTCCAAGTGTGATTTGGCCTTCCTGATTTCACTCCTGCATGCCTGAGCAATATTTTTATACTCCTCCCTGGTCATTTGTCCAATCTTCCACTTCTTGTAAGCTGCTTTTTTGTGTTTAAGATCAGCAAGGATTTCACTGTTGAGCCTAGCTCTTCGCCTGCCATATTTACTATTCTTTCTACACATCGGGATGGTTTGTTCCTGCAACCTCAATAAGGATTCTTTAAAATACAACCAGCTCTCCTGGACTCCTTACAATGATACCTTACAAGAGACCTTTTGCATAAAGCATATTCCAGTTACATTATATTCACACTTAAAAGCATATTTCCATAAAATATTATGGAGTGCAGCGTCACAAAGGGTTCTGAGTTATTACAGAGAATTCTTTCCCAGGTGTTTGGCTGGTCGCTCTTGCACACATGCTCATGATCCAACTGATCACCATATTTGGGGGTCAAAAAAAATTTCCCGCTGGGTCAGATTGGCAGAGATGCTGTGGGGTTTTCACCTTCCTCTGCATCAGGGCACGGGTCACTTGCAGGTTTAAACTAGGGTAAATGGTGGATTCTCTGTAACTTGAACTCTTTAAATCATAATTAAGTTCAAAACTCAGCCAGAGGTTGTGTCTCTATTGCAGGAGTGGGTGGGTGAGGTTCTGTGACCTGCAATATGCAGGAGGTCAGACTTAGATGATCATGATGGCCCCTTCTGACCTTAAAGTCCATCAGTCTTAAAATATGAGTTACATAGCTAAATTTTACTGATATTGTCTGCCTGGCACAGGTATCCAAATGGCCATCTCTAAATTCCTAAAGTCCTATCAGTGCAGAATCATGCCCCAAATACTGAATGGCAGTGTGGAATGCTACAGGAGCAGTTGTAATGCTGTTACTTCTCAGGACAGTAGCTTTCCGTTTCAGGCAAGTCTGGTAGGATTGTACTGCTAACGCTGAGAGCTAGTATCATGATAATAGACAAAAACGTTTCTTTCTTATTTTAAACTTCTGCAGAAATGTGTGATATAGGCTATTGCCATGGTCAGGACTCTATATTAAATAGCCTAGTGATGTACTCTGTGATGAATCCCATGTTCCTATATAAAATCATTAATTTTGTTTTACACACAAGAGAAAACAATGCTAATGATTTTTCTGCCATGATCTGTGTACGTGTATGGAACTATGCTGTATAAAATGGCAGATAACTAAACACAAATACTGTTTCTTGGCTGGATAAAAGTAATGCAGCCAGGTTTCCTGTTACAAAACTGTTCAGCAAAAGAACAAACCCGACCTTTCACCTAGGGATCTGGAAGCCTTAAAATTGGCATTTAATAATTAGACACACGGTCCAGGCAAGTCAAAAAATTTTCAACAAGAATCACTGAGCCCTGTCTAGCATTTATCCACTCAGCATATACCATATCAGAAAATCCATTATTGTCCTGTATTTGAAATATTAGAGAGGACTAAATAGTAGCAGCTATTTATATGCTGCCAATTTTAACTGAAACATGAGTTTTAAAGCACTTGGCTTGTCATTTTAAGTTATGTTATCATAACCATAAATCTCACCACAGTATACTGTAATGTAATTGAGAGGTGAAATTCAATACAATGAAACATTCTGTTGAACAATGCACTTGGCAGTTGTAACTGACCTGTACCTTTTATTTCACTACTAAGCACTTTCTTTAGATCCTGTAGAAAATTCTTACCGTGCTTTGTACGTGTGACAGGAGTTGTAAGAGCTAGCGGTCAAAAGTGTTTCCCAGCAAGAGGAGCTGATGATGAGGCAAAAAAAAATGCATTATTTCTATCTGCCTCTATGGCTCCAGGATCACTGTTGAAATATTTATCTAGGTAAATTTTAAAAATCATATTTACTCAACAGATTCTAACTAACCTATTTTGAATATAATGGGGTAAATTCATCTCTTGTTTAACTTCAGTGATTATAGCAGGGATGAATTTGTCCCAGTAAGTTCATAGGAAAATTGTAAATCCTATAATAAGATTAATTATAATAACTCCTCCTTACACTCCACTATCCTGATCCTGCAAACAAATGCTCAGTTGGACTGCTCCCAGGTGTAAACCTTTGCAAGACTGGGGATTAGCGTATCGTTCAGAATATCCAGATGGCCACTATGACAGAATGCACCTCTGTATTCACACCCTACACACTATTTTAATCATCTTTGTACAAAACATGAATTGTGAGGTATCATCTGAAAACTAATAACTCACTGGTCAATAATACCATGATGAAATATATGTAGCAACTTTATTTGTAAAGTTATGAATATCAGATGAAATAATGACAGAAGTGTGCTTACCAACAAGTCTGGGGAGCAAGTAAACCTGTTTCTCAAAGTTGATGGGCAATCATATATCAAGTGGCCATTCTTTGGCACAGAAGGGGGAGGCAGGAACAAACAGATCTGCATCTAGGAAACAACAGCATGGAACCTTTTTCACCACCAGACTCTGTCTCTGTCCTCAAAGCCAGAATTAACTTTATATAGGGGTTACCCTCAGGAAAATGCATTTCCAAAGGGTGACCTAATTATAAAAGTGAGGGGCAAAAACACCCTCATCCATATCTCTCCCCATCCATCTCTCGCCCTTTTTACCTAAGAAAACAAAAGAAACAGTTGTTGGACTTTGGGAGCAGATCCTGGCCTGAGAGATTGGTCAGCAATGTTACTTGAAACACGCAGTAAGGGATTTCACCTTGAACCAAGTCTAGTTTAAGTTTTAGTACTAGGATGTGTTTTGTCTTTATTTCTCTTGCAAACACTTCTGACTTTAATGCCCTATACTTGTACTCACTTAAAACCTATCTCCTTGCAGTTAAATAGACTGGTTTTATTCTTTAATTAAAACTAATCCAGTGCTGTGAATTGTCTGGGAAACTCTATTTAAGGTATCAGAATGTCGTATATTGATCCCTTTAGAAGGGCAATGGACTTAATATATCTTGACTGTCCAGGAGAGGGCTGGCATGCAGAACACACGTTTTTGGGGGGAAATCCAGGACTAGGAGTGTGTTGAGGTCAACCTGCAGGTAGTAACCAAGCTGCTGGAAGCTAGAGTATGGCCGGGGTGTTGCTGACAGGCTGCTGGACCAGGGCTGTAGCTATACACACACACTCAGGGTGTAATCTGCATGCTGTTTGTCTGTTTGTGAGGAGCCCAGGTTAGACGCTACAGCAGCAAAGCATTGTGAGGTACCCCAGCTTGCAAAGCAGGGGTGACATGCCCCTCACTGGTCTGGATTGCACCCTAGAATATCATGCCCACCTCAATTTATTTGAATCCCCAATAAATGTTAAAATCAAGTGTCCTTGTGGAAAGGTGGTTGTTATGGTAAGGCAGCAGAAGAGGAACCAGTAGCTTTGGGTTCTAATCTCTGTTCTGCCAGAGACTTTCTGAGTGACCCTGGAGAATCACATAAACTCCATGCTCCGGTTTCCCTGTTTGTAAAATGAGGTTATTACTTCTCAGCCACACAGGGATGTTGTAAGATCCACTGTTAAAAATTACCACATTAAAACTGCACCTTCTTACTCAGCAGCTCTGCTCCTTGTGTGTCTGCAGTCATATCTGCTGACGAAAGGCCCCAGTTCAGGAAAATTCTTAAGCATGTGAGTAGACCTATTGATTTTAGTGAGGCTACTCATAGGCTTAAGTTAGGCACAAACTTAAGTACCTTGCTGAATTGACACAGTACCAAAAAAGAGGGTTTTTAAAAAAAAAACAACACAGTCCTCTGGGCCCTGCAGAACCAGTATAGTAACAATAACAGAGACAAAGAAGAGTAACCTGGATTCTAATCAATTTAGTGCGTTATTAATTGAATTGTTTACTAAAGTTCCAATCAGTTACACCAGAGGAAACCCACTGCAGGTGATGAGGTTACACACTATCACTAAAGGCATCAATTTGAAAATAACAAGACTGCATAACTGAGGGCATAACTTGACCTTTAGAACCTTATTCGTGGTGGTAATGCAGAAAAATGGAAAAACTTCCCCTTAACTCTCAGAGAACAGGCTGAGTTTTACAGGGCTGATAATTATAGAAATCATGTGACTTGTATTTGACAAGGAAATTATGAGATTAAACTAGATCTGGTTACAAACCTGAACATTTTCTGATTACATTTTTTTTTTTTGGCAGGAGAGGGTTGTTTGGTGTTCTTCAACCTTTTGCTGGTTCCAAATCATGTTTTGTGGGAAGGGATCATATCTCTTCCTTCCATTTTACCCAGGATTTATAATGGTTGAGGGAGTGGTTACCCAATCAGAAAAAAAAAGATGATTCATTATTATAGCTATGGCTATTGTAACAGAATTACAGTAGCTGTTCATAAATATTTACATTTTGTCTTCCAGCGGAATAAATGATAGATTAGAAGAGCCAAATTATTAAAATTTTTCCATATAACTTTCAAGCAATTCTCTTATTTCAAGTTTTCCGCCTCCGTCATAACTTGTTGCCCCATTTGAAAGCCACTTTCTTAAGGACTAATGTGCTAGAAGCAATTCAGGAGAAAGAATTGTAATCAAGTTGTAATCTGAAACACAACATGTAAGAATTAACTAGATGACTCCTGTTCTGCTTCAGACATAATTCAATACATGTAATGGAAACGCTAGCTACTGGATGCAAGCCTTGAGAAATTTCCAAGAACATGTGGCAAGTGATCCAAGATTCATTTGTACAGAATTTATAAAACCTTACGCTTTACTTCTAACCAAGCAATATGTGACACATAGTTGACTTTAGATTTTTTAAAGCCTAGCCAAGTTATTCCTGTTCATTTCCAATCTCAGTCTCTTTGGCAGGGCCGGTGGGCCACCCCCCTCCCCGCAACGCCGTCCCCACCCCCAGTCAGCTCATCCCCCCCGCGGGCAGTAGCGTAGCCAGGTCTTGAGCACAGGGGGAGCGGCACAGGCCTCGCCGCTCCCCCTGTACTCATCCTGCAGCGCTTTAAAGGGCCTGGGGCTCCAGCCGCTGCGGAGCCCTGAGCCCTTTAAAGCGCCACCGCGGCTGAGCGGGGAGACAAGGGGTGGCTTGCTGCGGCTGTCCGCTGCCTCCCCGCTGAGCTGGGAGACAAGGGGCGGCTCGCCGGGGCTGCCCCTTGTCTCCCTGCTGAGCGGGGAGACAAGGGGTGGCTTGCTGCGGCTGCCCCTTGTCTCTCAGCTCAGCGGGGAGACAAGGGGCGGCTTGCTGCGGCTAGAGCCGCGGGCCTTTTAAAGCGCCCCCCCAGCCTGGCTCCGGCAGCGGGGCTGGGGGTGGGGCGCTTTAAAAGGCCCGTGGCTCCCCACAGCGGCAGGAGCTGCGAGCCTTTTAAAGCGCTGCCCTAGCGAGGCTCTGGCGGCGCCTTAGCGCCGCTTTTCCTCATGGGGGAGCGGTGGCTCCCCCTGCTCCTCCCCGGCTACGCCACTGCCTGCGGGCCCTGGGAGCTGAGCGTGGAGCAGGGAGGCAGGGGGGCTGCTCGCCGCGGCTGCCTCCTGGCTCCACGCGCAGCAGCTGAGTGTGGGGCAGGGGAGCGGCTCGTCCGCAGCCTCCCAGCTCCATGGTTAGCTGCTGAGCGTGGAGCCAGGAGACAGCCGCGGGGAGGCGGCTCGCCGCGGCTGACTACTGCCTCCCCGCTCAGCAGCAGGCAGCCGCAGCGAGCCGCCCCTTGTCTCCCAGCTCAGCCGCTGAGCAGGGAGGCAGGGGGCAGCCGCGGCGAGCCGCCCCTTGTTTCCCCGCTCAGCGGGGAGGCAGGGGGCAGCCGCGGCAAGCCGCCCGTTGTCTCCCCGCTCAGCTAATCAGCTGCTGAGCAGGGAGGCTGCAGGCAGCTGCGGCAAGCCGCCCCCTTGTCTCCCCGCTCAGCAGCTCAGCCGCTGAGCAGGGAGGCAGCAGGCAGCCGCGGTGAGCCGTCCCTTGCTTCCCGGCTCCCCGCTCAGCGGCTGAGCGGGGAGCCGGGAGGCAGCCACCGGCTGCCCCCCAAATCTTGGTGCCCTAGGCGACTGCCTAGGGTCGCCTAGTGCAAGAGCCGGCCCTGCTCTTTGGCCTAAACACCTTTGAGGATCTGGGCCTACATCTTTCCCCGCCTTTCTCAAATCCTATTTCTTCCGTTTCATTCCTCACAATAAGGAAGGTGAGCTGTACATAAGAACATAAGAACGGCCATACTAGGTCAGACTAAATTAGGTCCATCAAGCCCAGTATCCTGTCATCTGTCAGTGACCAATGGCAGGTGCCCCAAAGGGAATGAACAGACAATTTATCATCAAGTGATCCATGCCCTGTCATCTAATCCCAGCTTCTGTCAAACAGAGGCTAGGGACATCATTCCTGCCCATCCTAGGGTGACCAGATGTCCCAATTTTATAGGGACAGTCCCATTTTTTGGGTCTTTTTCTTATATAGGCTCCTATTACACCCCACCCCCTGTCCCGATTTTTCACACTTGCTGTCTGGTCACCCTAGCCCATCCTGGCTAATAGCCATTGATGGACCTATCTTCCATGAATCTATCTAGCTCCCTTTTGAACCCCATTATAGTATTGGCCTTCACAACACCCTCTGGCAAGGAATTCCAGAGGTTGACAGTGTGTTGCGTGAAAAAATACTTTTTTGCATTTGTTTTAAACCTGCTATCTACTAATTTCATTTGGTGGTCTCTTGTTCTTGTATTATGAGAAGGAGTAACTAACACTTCCTTATTTACTTTCTCTATACCACTCATGATTTTATAGACCTCTATCATATCCCCCCTTAGTTGCCTCTTTTCCAAGCTGAAAAGTCCCAGTCTTATTAATTTCTCCTCAGACGGAAGCCGTTCTATACCCCTAATAATTTTTGTTGCCCTTTTCTGAACCTTTTCCAATGCCAATATATCTTTTTTGAGATGGGGCGACTACATCTGCATGCAGTATTCAAGGTGTGGGCATACCATGGATTTATATAGAGGCAGTATAATACTTTGTCTTATTATCTATCCCTTTCTTGATGATTCCCAGCATTCTGTTCGCTTTTTTGACTGCCGCTGCACATTGAGTGGATGATTTCAGAGAACTATCCACAATGACTCCAAGATCTCTTTCTTGAGTGGTAACAGCTAATGTAGACCCCATAATTGCATATGTATAGTTAGGATTATGTTTTCCAATGTGCATTACTTTGCATTTGTTAACATTAAATTGAATCTACCATTTTGTTGCCCAGTCACTCAGTTTTGTGAGATCTTCTCCTTCTCCTCACGCACCCTTTCATGTAGCTGGGAAGTGTGGCAGTGGTGACAGCAAATCTCTCTTTGTTCTGTGTTTGTACAGTGCCTACCACAATGGGGTCTATAATAATAATAATATTTTGCCAACTTCAGCATTCAAAATTCATGAGTTAGGCCGCAAAAAAACACAAGTTTTTTTTTTAAGTGTTGGGTCGTTTTTATTTGTCTTCTGGTTTTTGAGCTTTTGGGGTGCACTCGCTTCATGTTTTCAAGCTTTTCTCCACAATTATGACAACTAGAATTTTTTTATTTAAATGGAAGCTGGGGTTCTCATGTAATCACTTGATTCTAGCAGTTGGGGCTTTAAGAAAACTACCAAATATTACAAGACTCAATATAAAATTACAAAAATTGGCAACACTCCTTCCCTTGCCTTCTCTTCCCTATTGCCCCTGCCCCACCCAAGCGTTAATCTGAAAAGCCAGAAGGCCTAGCTTCTGGGTGTTTTACCAGAGTTGACTAGTAGAGAGTTCTCCTGCCGACAAAAAACTTCCACCCCCCACGAGCGGCAGCAGCTTTGTTGGCAGGAGAGCGCTGTTCTTTCGTTGGTAAAACTTGTCGTTCAGAAGTGTGTTTTTTTAACACCTCTGAACGACAAAAGTTTTGCCGACAAAATGCCAATGTAGACAAAGCCTAATCTTCGCTCTTTAATTCTGCTTAAGAATAATCAGAGTGCCAGCTAATGCACTCAGGCAACTGTCTCATGTTATTTTTAGGGCTATCTTCTAAAACGTGGGAGCCATTAACTACAGGTTCCATACATCCCAAAAACTGGCTCTGCTGACAAAACTTTGTAACATTCTGTATGTTTTGATGAACCTGTCCTTAGCTGCACCCAAGTCGAGTCATACTTGCCAAAAAAAACCCCCACAAAATTCCCAATACAATCATTGGTTTCTGCCCTTCTGGTCATGTGTCCCAGGGTAGCTGGGAGTTCGGATTGGTAAAAGCTGGGAAGCTTTAGAGGGAGCTGCTGCCGCCAATCTCTGTTGCCTTCGGTACTCTGATGGCCTGCAAACTGGGAGTGCTTCGCTGCAGAGAAATGGATGAGAGGGACAGCTAAGTAGGCAGCCTCACAAACCAGCCTTTTGCAGTGGGAGCACCCTCAGACTCTTTCTCCAGTCTAGGGTGACCAGATGTCCTGGTTTTATAGGGACAGTCCCGATATTTGGGGTTTTTTCTTATAGACGCCTATTATCCCCCACTCCATCCCAATTTTTCACACTTGCTATCTGGTCACCCTACTCCAGTCCAACAAAAGATGTGTCTTTCCAGCCCAATTAGGGTATGTCTTCACTACAGCGCTTTAACGTGGCTGTGTAGTCACGGCACCTGTAAAAAAGACCACCCTCATGAGGGGAGTAGCTCCCAGCGCTTGGAGCTTGACTCCCAGAGCTGGTGCACTGTCTACACTGCCACTTTACGGCACTGTAACTTGCATCACGCAGGGGTGTGTTTTTTCACACCCCTGAGCGAGAAAGTTTTAGCGCTGTAAAGTGAAGTGTAGACAAGGCCTTAGTGTTACCCTTAACTAGATTTCTGTCCACACACAAAAATCTCTAGCTCAAGTTAAACTCAAGCTAGCTGGTCCTTCACAGGGCATTGGGTTGAAGGCTGAGTGATGCTGATGCTAGTGTTAATAATGTAGTGGGGATGCAATAGTTCCAGTTACGACACAGCAGCAGCTAATGTGATCACTCCGCTAAGCCAGTCCCTCACTCTGTGTAACTCCAGGGCAGTTCTGATGTGTGTGTTCACTCTCACTGGAGCTAGGCTAGCGCCAGTGCAGTAACTTGCGTGTACTAACTCCAGCTAACTGGTTAAGACAAGCCCAAAGGGGCCAGGAGAGGACACACCATGAAGGGGAAGGAGGAGAAGAAGAGGGGACTACAGGGCAAAGAGGCGGGAAAGACAGACTGAGCCATCCTAGGGGAGGGAGGGAATGACATCGGGGGAGACACACCACAGGGCAGAAGGGGAGGGAAGAGAGGACAGAGCTGGAGCTCCGCTGCTTCCCAGTCAGTCCCACGGGAGCCAGCCGGCAATGCGTTTGGAGCAGCCGGGGGCAGTGCGCGGGGGGGCAAGCCAGGGGCTCTCGCCTAGCAGTCCCCGCGTGGACCCGCCGGGTGGCGAAAGCAGCAGAGCCGCTGGCCGCCGCTAGAGGCCGCTGGACCCGGCCCAGCCCGGCTCCGCGGCTGGCAGTGCGCCTGCGCGAGAGGCGGCGGCCGGGGCTGCGGTTCGCGGCACGCCCTGAAAGAAGGCGGCTTGTGGGCTGCGGCCCCCCAGTCAGCGGAGCGCTCGGCCCGGCAGGATGGACGCGGTGCGGCTCTGCGCGCTCTGGCTGCCCGGCCTGACCCTCCTCCGCCCGGGGTCGGGAACGGGCCCGGGAGACCCGACTGTACCGGGTGAGGACGGGCGGGGCAGTGTGGGAGCGGAGAGGCGCCCGGGGCTGGGCGGTGGGGGGCGTCTGGACCGGCGGGTGCGGGGGCGCGCGGTTGGGCTCTGGGGAGGGGAGGGGGGCACGGAGGTTGCTGCCCCCCCAGTACCACGTGCCTGGGTGCGTGTGGGCGGGCGGGGTAGCCGGCCGTTGTCCAGTCCGCCCGGTGGGCTGCGCAGGCTGGGTAGTGGGAGCAGGGCGAAAACCCGAGACTCGCCTGCACCCGGGCTGTGTAGACTTGCCCTAAAACACCCCGGGGGCAGAGTTTTCCCCCAAGACGGGCCAGCTGTGACTCGCCCAGAGTGAGGCACCCGACACAAGCCTAACGGAGAAACAGGAACTGGGTTGCCCTAGGGGTTTCTTTAACTCGTTCTGCAGTAACTGCGAGGCCAGCGTTTCCGATCACCTGGAGAGCTCCTTGTCTACACTACGGAATTAAGTTGACCTAGGTGAGCTCACAGCTGGAGCTCCCTCCCCTCCCCTCCCCTCCCCCCAGGGCTGACAGCCCGAGCTCTGCTCTAGAAACTTACATGGGTGCAGTCTGCCCTGGCTTGGACTCTCAGCCCCTTGGAAGGGGAGTGGGGGGCCTTCCAGCTGTGAGCTCACCGCAGGACTGACAGGCCCAGAGCAGGGAGGGCTCCATCTGTCAGTACCCCCCACAGTTAAGTTGGTGGACGCACTCCTGGTTAGGGTGCGCACCACTGAATGCCGATGCATCCGAAGGAGTGGGTTTTTTACCCACAAAAGCTTATGCCCAAATAAATCTGTTAGTCTTTACGGTGCTACCAGACTCCTTGTTTTTGTGGATACAGACTAACATGGCTACCCCTCTGATACTTGGCACCACTGACACAGGGCGTGTAGTGTGAACATGAATCACTGCTGTAATTACGGTGCTGGCTGTAGGTTGACCTAACTCAGGTCAGCTTAATTTTGTAGGTCTTACGTCAATCTAACCCTATAGCGTAGACCAAGTCTCAGCCTGCAGGACTCAAGCTTTTTGTATGTCACTGTTATTGTGGGATGGGGCTATGCTCCAGAGAAAGTATGCTAGACCAGGGATTGGGAGCCTTTGGCACCTGGCCTGCCAACCTGCCGTGTCCGCAGGTTCGGCTGATCGTGGCTCCCACTGGTTCGCAGTCCCAGGCCAATGGGGGCTGTGGGAAGTGGCAGCCACCACATCCCTCAGCCCGCGCCGCTTCCCGCAGCCCCCATTGCCCTGGAGCGTGAACAGCGGCTAGTGGGAGCTGCGATTGGCCAAACCTGCGGACACAGCAGGTAAACAAACCATCCCGGCCCGCCAGGGGTCTTATCCTGGCGGGCCGCGGGCCAGAGGTTGCCAATCTGTGTGTTAGACAAATAAAATGACTGCCTCCAAGTGATTAGTGGTAGTCACAAATGTCTATATTTTAGCTAAAATCCTCATGCTGTTCATTCTTGGTTTAGTACTAGTCAGCTTGGTAGAACAGCAGGGTTTTCAAAAGGTTTGAAGACGACAGAATACATCATCTGTGTGTTGTCTCTATACATGGGGGATGGGTTTTGTAATGGATGATTGAGGTGTTCTAGATTGATGGACTGCTGCCATACTAGTTATCCTCTAGGCACCAGAACTGTGCCAGGCCATTGAATGCTCTTGGTAAAAATATCTTCAACTTTAATAGTTATTGACAGATGTTACAAGTAAATGTGTTAATATGGTTGGTTATTAAAGTAGATTCTGAGAAGTACATTGTAATGAATACTCAGGATTCAATCTGAGCAGACCAGCTCTCTTCCACAAAGATTTCTCTGTGAAAAGGAATATTACATTTCCTCTCTTCCTCCCCGCCCCCTTTATCACTTTGTGATAAAAGTGAACTTTTTTTTATTCTGCTACTAAAATAAGGGATGAACCAACAAGAGCTAGGGCAGCTAACACCTCTGTAAAATAGAAAAAAAATTGCTCTGAGAATGCAAATCTGACTCTAAACATTGATTACTTGCACTGTGAGAATTGTGTACTTGCTACGTTCAGCTCTTCATCTCCTTTTAGGCCATGTCTAGGTGAGGGGGAAAGGTGTATTTTTAACACGTTAAAATCGTACAGCTTTTTTACGTACGAAAATTATACAGCTTTAACTGTGTTGGTATAGTTAAAGTGGTTCAACCCACTAGTGTGGATGCAGTTATAGTGGTATAAGGATGTTTAATATCATGGTAGCTTAATCCTGTATGAGATTCATAGATTCCAAGGCCAGAAGGGTTCATTATGATCATCTAATCTGACCTCTCGTATAACAGGCTGTAGAATTTCCCCAAAATAATTCCTAGAGCATATCTTTTAGGAAAAACGGCCTATTTTTATTTAAAAATTGTCAATGATGGAAAATCCACCATGACCCATGGTAAATTGTCCCAGTGGTTAATTACTCACACTGTTAAAAATGTACACCTTGTTTCCTGTCTGAATTTGTTTAGTTTCAACTTCCTTTGTTCCTTTTTCTGCTAGATTGAAGAGCACAGTATTAAATATTTCTTCCCCATGTAGATACTTATAGATTGTAATCAAGTCACTTCTCTTAGTTGAAGTAAATAGATTGAGCTCTTTGAGTCTCTGACTACAAGGCATTTTTTCTAATCCCTCAGTCATTGTCGTGGCTCTTCTCTAAACTTTTTCCAGTTTATCAACATCCTTCCTGAACTGTGGGCACCATAACTTGACACAATATTCCACCAGTGATCATCACATTGTACCAAGTATCCTTTCTACTACTCAAGAGTCCGCTGTTTATGCATCCCAGGATCACATTAACTCACTTGGCCACAGCATCACAATGGGAGCTCATGTTCAGCTGATTATCCACCACAACCTCTGAATCTTTTTCAGTCACTTCTTCCCAGGATAGAGTCCCCCTTCCTTTGTGTATGTATACATTTACATTTAGCCATATTAAAATGCATATTGTTTGCTTGCACCCAATTTATCAAGCGATTCAGATCATTCTGAATCAAGGACTTGACATCTTCATTATTTACTACTAGTTACTAGGCATCTTTATACTGATACAACTGTTCCCATGCAAGGTTGTACTGATATAACTATTGGGGTTAAAAAAAAATCACCCCCCTACCTGAAATAGCCAACCCCATACAAAAACTGTGTAGAAAAGGCAAGTTTTGATTTTTAATGTGTGTTAAAAATACACCTCTTTTTCCTAGTAAAGACAAGGCCTGCACTTAGAATCTTGAAATTTTATGGATACATTATCAACTTAAAATCCAGTTGTGTTAAAAAGACTTGAAAGTAGTTTCCAAGTCCTAGACTGGCTTCTAAATCTGCCTACCAATATTTGGTTTTGATTGCATTTTCCTATATTTAAAAATGTTTTATTCTCTCTCCCCTGTTGCTGTTTGAAAGACCAACACAAACAGGGAAGGGAAAGCTGTACCTGACTGCAAAGCAAATAGTGAAAACAGCTGTAAGTTGTGCTGTAAAGTGCACAGAGTAAAACTAAATGAAAATTAGGAAATATATTTTCTCCAGTCTTTCACTTATAGCAGTCTTAGGTGTTGTAACAACAATAAATAAAAGATTTTAGAATGTCTTTTTTTCCCCCTGTGGTCATTTTGATAGTACAGAATAGGGGCGTCTGGTGCAGTGGGGTGTTTATTAAATTGTGAACTGCTACTTTGTAAGAGGAGTGAGGCTGATTGAAGTGTATATTCTGATTGTGGAATTTTTAATATTTGGCATTTAGAGCTTTTATATGGGTGCTGTTTATTTTTATAAATCTAAAGAAATCATTGGTTCTGTTATTCAGGCCCCAATCCTTCAAAGAGCACCCAAGGTTTTAGGTTATCTGCCAAATCTTCTCAAGAGCCTGTGAAATTTCACTGAGTTGAACTAGTCCTGCACCCTATTTACTTTCTTAACATAGTTCTTGTGGGGTTTTGCTTCATTTTTACTTTGAATGACTTCAGTTATAAAAGGTCATCCATTTAAAAAAAAATATTACAAATCCCTGGTATTCCCATACCTTTCTGACAATACCAGTGTACTGAATGAATCAATTTCCTGAACTTCATTTAGAAACTTCAGTTTTTTAGCTCTGATCATTGTGAATGTGTTGGGTTTTTTTTGCCCAGGTGGCATAACATTACTGAAAACTTACATTTGGAGAGTTAAAGCCTATAGCAAATATTCCTTATGAATTTTTCTAAATTTTGATTTCTATTTTTTGCTTGAGGTTAGTGTACTGGCCATACTATTAGAATTTGAGTTTCTTCATTGTATTGACTACTTCTTGATACAATGTGAACTAATCAGTGGGTTTTTAAAAATTTATTAGTTTAATTTATTAATCTGAGTGTACTAGTAAATCACAAATTTGTTATGTGCCAAGAATTAATGTCAAAGCAACAGGACAATGAATTATGAAATGTAGGAGTTTAAATATCTTCTAGATGTTTTGGAAAAAGAAACACTAAGCTCTTTCACAATTTTTGTAGACTTAAAAAATTTCTTATCTAGTTATGATTAATGGATGGCTGTGTAAAAGTAGAACTATATTCCTGACTAGAAGTTATTACCACTGATGACTTGCTATGTATTGCCTGTGTGAAATGAATTGATGGTGTCATGCCAGTTTCTAGTGGATAGGTATCTGCACACAAAAAATTACAATTGGAACTCCTTTTGGCGGAGTAGCTAGAAAATCAAGGATTTGCTGGGCAAGTAGACTGAACTATCTTTTAGTCTCTAGAAGTGGTCCATTTAGGTTAGGACTGAGGCACCTCATTGGGCCAGTGAGGAGAAGCTATTCTGTGTGTGCTGTGGATGAAGGACCATATTCCAGGGCTATCAAGATGGTTTTCCACAAACATTAATCTCTAAACTTCTTCTGTAATGATTAAAACAAGTTACATCCTGTTACCTGCAACTGAAAAATAGCTACTAGTTATGACTGTAATCATCCTCGGGCAATATGAACAACAATGGATTTTCTGTGCTTGAAGATAGGTTTTACAATGAAAAAAGTAACTAAAATATAGATTAACTCTTCCTATATCACTTGGCTTTTAAAATACCCTTAACGGTTCTTGTTGAGCTTTTTTGCTAAGTAATTTGGTCTCCTGTCTTCAGAAATTTTTTTCCTCTTAGCATGAGAACATGCCTATCATGAGGTTTTATTTTTAAACCTTTTAAAAAAGTACTTGAGACTTTTTATGGAAAGGAAGAAAATTTGGTACTAAATCCAGGTTAGGCATTTCTTGGCTTCTGCTTCCAAAGCTGCAGAGCTCAGTTTCCTTCAAATTGAACTGCAAGAGATTTAGAATTTCAGCAAAGATGTAGGCAGGCTCAAAACTCACGGGTTAAGTCATCGGTAATCATCTTAGAGAGAACAGTCCTCTTTCACTGATCTTCCTTTTGTGAATTAGAGCCAGGCATGGGCATAACTTTTTTCCTAAACAGTGTGGAGGTGAAATTGAGTGTTCAGTGTTGTTTTACTTGTTAAAATAGTAGTGGAAATGAAATCTCCTTCTTTGCATGTATTTGATAGATGAGATTACGTTTTTGAGTATACATGCTGTGATTAAAAAGTTATTTGACACTATTGATTTTAAAAAGTTAATAACTTTGATATAATTCTTTTCTTCTAGCATGCTCTAATTTCTCCTTCAAGTCCTGTGAAGAATGTCTAAAAAATGTTTCGGTAAGTTTTTTGTCATCTTTTTATTATTTTGGGGTCAGAGAATCTGGTGATGCTTATGTTTAATGAGATGATGCTGAAATGTCTTACCACAGCAAACTCCTTAGCTGTGCCGCACAGGCTCAGAGGGGGGTGTGGGTGGGGAAGGAGATAGCAAAACAGTATGTCATTAGAAAGGTCATGCTGTCTGGAGTGGCTCATGGTTGTGTGCCTACTTCGGAGAAAATTGTCAAAAGCAGTGCAGACACCCCAAACTGGTGATATGTTTTATAATTAGGTTTCACCAACACAATAACAAATGGATCACTATATCGGTCTTATTGTAGTCACAGACAGTCCCCTTAGGCTCTCCAGTCTATCTTGCCACCCAGGCGATCTGGACTAGGTGATAAATGGTCACTTAGACCAAAAATTGCAAAATATTCAGGTTGCTTCCAGTCCCAAGAGACCGCTTACTTACTCCAGATCAATTGGTACCCTAGATCTTACACCAAAGACACCGCCTGCAGCCAATCCTGTAATAAACTACCTAAAGATTTATTAACTAGGAAAAAGAAAGTTATTTAGAGGTTAAAGCAAGCAAACATATACACACAAATGAGTTGCAATCTAAATCCTAAAAGTGAGAGTTGTAGTGATCTGTCTGTTCACAGTGTGTTTCGGTAAATCCAGAGATAACCCTGAAGGATCTCTTGGTTCAGTTTAGAGTCTGCGGCCCTGTGAGAATGCAAACAGCAAAGACATGAAAATTCTCTTGTTACCCACTTTTTATCTTTTACATTTAGTCTTCCAGTCTGAGATGAGCTCCCTTGCACGTTGCATTTCCAAGTTTCAATAACACCATTCACCTATTCTTTGCATTGCAATGTTCCTTAATGGCCTGTTTAATCTTGATAAGCCTCCTGAACGGGCCGGGGAATGATTCTCATGCCTAGGTTCACAAGCTCAGAGCAAAAGTTTTCAAAGTTATAAAGCAAAGTTTACATATTTCCTTATAGCAGGGAAAACAGACATTACAAGTGAGATTACTGCATGCAGTAACTTACAAGCATTTTGTAGAGCCTAAACACTAAATACCTTATTACAAGACTGGTACTTATTTTGAACAATACTCACATACAGGTGAGCTGGTTCGGTTTCCAGCTACGAGTTTGTCAGTTCTTAGCCTTCAGCTTTGGCCAGAGTTGGCACTTTGATTTGCCAGCACCATAGAAGGCATTATTTGTTCATCCAGCTAATGGAAAAAGTAGAAATTGTAGAAATTATTGTAAAACATCTTTTCACTAAGAAAAAATAAAAAACAGTCATGTGTTCTCCCACATATGTTACTTTGTTGTAATGGGTAATTTTATTTAGTCCCAATTAGCCTTGTGACAGCAAATTTTAAAACAATAAGATGAAATATGCTGATTCTCTCTGTACTGGCATAGTTGCTCACTGTATGTGCTGTTAGTCCTCCACTAGCTCAACATGACACTAGCAAAGCAATAAATAAAGGTGCTCATCATCTTTGAAGTAGAAGACAGGAGAAGGTAAATGTGAGTCATCTAGGATGAGCTTGTAACTATTGATGAATTCACTTATCACTGACTTGGTTATGTATAGGAAGCTTTGAATAGATGCTGCTTGTAAATACTAAAATGTTGGAATGTTAATAGGTGTATTACACACACGCACACACGCTTTCCATCAACACAAGTGAGAACTACTCAGATGCATTGAGAAGAAAATAAATTCACAGGGGTTTGTGCTGAAGACACCAGAAGAAATGTAGATCTATTATATCTTCAAAATCTATCAAACATTGACAGTGTATATACTTCCTTTGATGACAGAATGATGGATGATTGCAGTGAGACTGCCTTAATATCATCAGGACTGACCTTGGAGAGATGAGTTTAGACTTGACTGAGCCGATTCACATGACTGAGCCAATTCACAGAAAAATAATATAAAAGGCAGAAAGAACTAAACCATTAGCATTTATGTACATAATGTAAAGGCATTAGATCACTGGAAATGATTTTTTTAATTGTTGAAGTAGAAAAATACCCAGCTGCTTATTTTGGTAGTAAAATAGATGGCAGCAGAAAATGAAAATATGCATTTGAGGAATAGACGATAAAAATTTCTACTAAATCTTAGGGCTGATCTATACTATCAGTGTCTACACTACAGCCTTCCTCCTACCGGTGTAAGTGCCTTACTACACCGACATCAGAACTCCATCTTCACAAGAGGTATAAGGCTTATGTTGGTGTAGTTAGGGTGATGTACTGTCTGTGTAGACACTTTATCTGGTACATCTGCTGTCTTGTCAGTTTCACAACAGGAGCTGTGAAATTGGCAAGAAAGCCTGGCAACTGCCCTCCGCTTCCCTGGAGAGCTGGGTGTCTGGACCCTGCTCCTGGCTTGGAGCTGAGGTGAGAAACCCAGGGGGTGGGGGGGAACGCCACACCTGCTCCCAGCCAGTAGCCTGGCAGGGAGTGGGTTAGGGGTGGGCTGAGAAGCCAAGGAAGCTGGACCCCGCTGTCCTGGTGTGTTAAGCCCTGGGTGGCTTCTCCTGGCAAGAAGCGGGAGGGCAAGAAGCTCTGGGTGGCTTCCCCTGGCGGGGAATGTGGAGCGGGGCAGGGGAGGAGCCCAGCCTGCCAGGAGCCTGTGGGGCAGCCAGGCTCTTGGCAGGGAACTGAGAGACCAGGCTCTCAGCTCCTGACACTGCCCCTCATAGGTCGTGGAACCGCCCCTGGTGAGGATGCTCATCGCCGATCCAAGGAGTGTAGTGTGGACGTGCATCACCGCACTAATTACTGCGGTGGGTGAGAGTCGACCTAATATAGCTTTACTTAGTTGCTTGGTTTAGTTTTTTACCGTCCCTACCATATAGGTCAGAATGTTCAAACTTCTGGCACCTAAATAAAAGTGGTCTGATCTTCGGAGTTTCTGGAGCAGGTGCAATTTCCATTGTGAGTGCTCTGCATTTTAGAAATTGGACCACTTTTATTTAGGTACCTAAATATAGACTTCAGGTGCCTTATCAGGCCACATCTGAAAAATTGTGGCCTGAGCCCTTAAATCTTGTAACTGAACATTCTGTATTGACTTCAGAAAAGAGAGCTTAATGGCATTCTTTTTGCTGTGGTTATAAAATTACCAGTTATGTTATCTGCTGAACACTGTACCTCTCGATAGACCGTCTGTAAGATGTCTGGCATTGGATGCAGTGAAAAAAAGGCTTCTATTCTCCCTGTTTGTACACATGCATGGTGACTGGAACAAGAAGTTCCAAAACAAGAAACCTAATACAAACAAGACTTCTTAACATTGCATATTAAAATATTTCGCTTGGGTGTATATATCTTTCCCTGTTTTTAAAAAAGCCTAATTTTTTATTTTTCCCCCTAGACATTTAAGAAAAGTGGATTTTTTTTAATTTGCTCTTTACCATTCCCCTCATGCCTTGTTTAGGCCAGAATTATTCCTTAAAGTTTATATTACTAAAATCAATTTCAGACATACTAGCAAAAATAAAAAAACTAAAAATAAAGCAAATTGACACTAATAAATGACGCGCAGCTTTTTAAAACAGCAGTGATTTATCTGAGTGACAGAGATTAGTCCTATGCACGCTGTAACTCTAATTATAGAAGATAGAGAGGAAGCAGCATTTTTTTGCATTCACGAAACTAAGAATTGTTCTACTTTGATGATGATAATACTCCATGGGGGATTCTGTGTTTAAAAATAATAATAATAATAATAATCTGCACCAAAAAAATTAAAAAGTCTGCAAAATTCTACATATTTTATTTGTCAAAATAATGCAGTATAATCACATCAGTTTCAGTTGTTTTGGTAATTTGTTTAAACTACAATACAGAAAAAAGTTACAATAATTATTCAGCATTTCCTAAACACATGAAACTTAAGTTACAAATACTTGGTAACTAATACCCTGCGTTTCAGTTATAATCCTGGATTGTCATTTAAATTATATTACAGAACGCCAAACAGCACCAAAAAACCCCAAACTGGAATGTCATAAATTGCCCAGACTTTCACACATGAAAGTTATAGTTTTGCTAATCATTGTCCTGGACCTGGCTGGGTACTTTAGGAAGTGTTTTCTTCTGATTGTCCTGACCTTTTATTGACTGCTTGGTAAGTGTTTTATTTGCCCTCGGTCTCTCTCTATTTTTTTTTTTTTTTAAATGGGTAAGTAAAATAAACCCTGAGCTGTAATCTAACCCCATTGTGCTACTTTGGCACAGGAAAAAAGTTCAAAAGCACATAGATCTTCCTAGCTGATTCCCCTACTGTCATTTATAAGGCTTTACATTATTCTGGCAATGTAGGGGCCTTAAAACTTTTACAGGTTTTATGTTCCTTGGAGAATTGATTGAGAATGGGAACAGTTAACTAACAATAGGAACATTAACAGTGTTACTGCACATTTCTGCCTCCGGGAATGAGCCTTCCTCCTGCATAATTAAAAAGACTTACAGCCCCCACATCCTCAGCCGCAGTAGCAAGCGAGAGGGACTAAGGGCTAGTCTACACTGGCAACACTAAAGCACTGCCACAGCAGTGCTACCGCAGCAGGGCTTTAACGTGGCTTGTGTAGTCATGGGAGTGCTCTCCCAGAACTCTCAAAAAACCACCTCCACCAGAGGCGTAGCTACCAGTGCTGTTTACACTGGTGCTTTACAGCGCTGAAACTTGCTGCGCTCAGGGGGGTGTTTTTTCACCCCCCTGAGCGAGAAAGTTGCAGCACTGTAAATTGCCAGTGTAGACAAGCCCAGAGTCTCTCTCACTTGTTGGAAGGCACACACGCCCAGCCCTGCCCCTGATGGCGATCGTCTCCCTCCTCTCCCCCCCCCACCCCAGGCAGGCAGGTACGCACACCCAGCTGCCCTCCACTTGTAGTGATTTGTGTCTCTGAGGCTGCTCCAGGCATGCTGGAATAGACGTGCTGCCTGGGAAGAGGCATGTCTCCTCCCGTCCCCACAGATTTCTTTTGCATTTTTTTGCATGGAGGGCACAGAAATATGTGGGTAATATGAATTCTGCACCCCCACAGAGGTGCAGAATTCTGTCAGGAGTCTAATAAGATATTATCCTGATAATGAGTACAGCCTAATGCCACAAGCTCACTCAGCCTTGGTCTACACTGGGGGGAGGTAAGGGATCGATCTAAGTTACGCAACTTCAGCTACGAGAAAAACGTAGCTGAAGTTGACGTACTTGGATCTACTCACCGCGGTGTCTTTGCTGCAGTGAGTTGACTGCTGCCGCTCCCCCGTTGACTCCGCCTGTGCCTCTTGCGGCGATGGAGTACAGGAGTTGACAGGAGAGCACTTGGGGATCGATTTATCGTGTCTAGACTAGATGCGATAAATCCACCACCGCTGGATCGATCACTACCCGCTGATCCGGCGGGTAGTATAGACATACCCTTAGACATCATGTAAGATCCAGAGTCTGTACTAACGGATTCCAATGTAAATGTTGACCTTAAAATAATATCAAAATACAGTGCAAACGATGATGATGATCTCTGCTTAAATAGACCAGAAAAATGTTTTCAATTTTCAGTTGGACTGTCATGAATTTGAGAACCTAAGTTAGACAAATGTTTCATACTAGTGAAATTGGGTTGTCTTGTAGCTTTCTTAAAAAGAATATCTGTAGTAAGGCAGTTCCTAATTTGACATCAAGAATAAATCTGTTAAAGAATTTTCTTATTTTACCCTGTGCTCTATCGCATACCAAATCTTCTGCCCTTGAGACTGCATGCATTTGTAACAGTTACGTAGGCAGTCTCCAGAAAGTGCTAAAGTTGACATTTCCACACTATTACTTACAGCCAGTTTAGCAGTGGCTCTAATTATCAGTCAAGCTGATATTAGACTGGCTGTTCTTCATATATTCATACAGTTTACCTTGCATATTATAAGAAGTGGTGCTTGTTTGTGTTGGCTGAACTATCTAACATCTTTGTATAAAATTGATCCTGTAAAGATATTCGTTTTGGGGAAATTAAAGCATTCTGCTTGTTTAGATGCTCTTAGTAAAATGAGGTGCCCGCCTTTTCAGAAAGATTATTTGAACCAAAACAACATGCATACCATAAGCTACAAGTAATGAATTGCTCTTCCCCCACCTGCAAGAGAATGATTAGCTCATTGATGTCAGAACGTTATTTTCTAACATGACTCCTGTAAAGAGAAACAAAACAGCATACTCTGCAAAATAGATCATGGTTCTAAGAGCTCTTTTCTTGGTGGTACAATTGGATCACTAATAGTTTCTAGATGAAATCTCTTCCTGCAGTGAGTAGGTCCTATTAAAACGTGATCTGGAAAGGGCTCCGATTAAAACCCCATTCTACATTTCTTCATTGATTCTGAATTAGTGAAGGAATTCTGAATTAGTGTCAATATTATATTCCCAGATAAAAATTAAACTAGAATTAAGGCTGAGTACAAATCAGTACTTTAAGAGGAAAAAACATTATAGCTAAATTGGAATTACAGCAATCTCAGGAAATTCAGAGTTGAGGTTAAATTTAAAAGAAATCTAAACACATTAAGGTATTGAAATGCACAGTCAAGGCACCCAAACAACCTTAACTGTGCCCCATAGCAACACTATTCAATAACCATACAATTATGATGAGAACTTAATGGTGTTTATAGTTAAAAAATCATAGCAGGAATATATAGGAGAGGTGCAACATGGCTTTAAGAAAGGAAAGGAGTACTATAGACACAATATAATATTTGGAATGAGACAGACGTTTGAAAGAATGATAAATGGAGGGCATAACTGCTGTTCAGTATTTAATGATCTTGAGAAAGCATATGAGTTGTCTGTGCAGAAGCTTGTATTTGGAATATTGAAGGTAAAGGGACTTAAGGAAATGGAGATGATAGAGGAGCTGTCTTGAGGGTCAAGAGCTCAGGTGGTAACAATATATGGAATTTCGGAGAGTTTTAAGGTGATGGGATTGAGACAATGAGTCCATTTCTCTTCATTCTAGTTAAGGAGTTAATTAGTAGGAGAACCAAGCCGGTGGGGAGACAGAAAACTAACACATGCTGACGATCTGGCCCTTTTGTCTGACAGCAAAGAGAAGTTGGTAAATAGGTGGTAAATAGGGTTTCAGAGTGGGCATCTGTTTGAAGGTGTTAACAAAAACTGAAGTTGTGCATGGAGGGAAGATAGAAGAGCTCTTGATTAAAGTTTCAGGAGAGAAGAGGAATCATAAGAGAGAATTTGTGTACTTGGGAAGTATTTAGTGCCAATGGAAAGAGATCTAGAGAATTGAAAAGAAGAACCCATTGTGCATGGGTAGCAGTGAAAAAGGTGCCAGGAATACTGTGGGTAGAGCCCTGCGTGGATACAAAATTGATGTCTGCGGATATAAAAACGGATGTCCGCTGAGTAGCAGGGCTCTAGTGACGACGAGTAGGGCCATAGCCAGCGACTGGGCCAGGAACAGCAGCAGCAAAAGCAGCAGCATGTCAGGTTGCCGCTCGCACAAACCAGCGCCCAGCCTGGGCAGCTCTTTTGGCGTGGCTGTACCGCCCCAACCCTGCCCACTGTGGCGGGCACCAGGCTCACCAGTAGTTGTCCCTGATCACACTAGCGAGTGTAAACAGCTCACACACTCCCAGACAGAAGGCGCACACCTCTGCATGGAAGGGATGCTGTGACCAGGGACAGCTGCCGGATGGCTCTTACCATGGCCCGGCTATGGGTGTTTGGCCCCTGAAGCCCTGGCCCCCTGCTAAGTTGGAAGCCGGAGCTGGTCGGGGTAAGTACTACGCAGGCAGCTGTAGGGAGCTGTGGACCTGCTACCTGTCCTGCATGGGAGGCCAACGGGGTGGGGACACGGGCTGCTCTCGGGGGGGCCCCCCCCACCCTGGCCAGCTGGAGTGTCGCAGGCTCCCCTGCCTGGCTCTGGCTTCCGGTTTGGCCACTGGGTGAGACTTTGTGGGAGGAGATTAGGCAATAGAGGGGGTGGTGCCTCCTGCTACCCCCGCCCCACCACTTTTAGGAAGAATCCGTCTCCCCAGTCTAGTCTCCTATGGATCTCATTTACTTTGGTCTCATTTCTGTTGTTGGGTTTAGTGTGTGAGTGGTAGTGATAGCCTGTGATTTGCAGCAGGTCAGACTAGATGCTCCAGTGCAGTGGTTCTCAAACTTTTTTTTTTCCACGGACCAGTTGAAAATTGCTGAGGGTCTCAGAGGACCACTTAATGATCTTTCCAAATGCTATTTGTACCGTTAGCTAACTATTGTAAAGTGCTTTGGATAAAAGCACTGTATAAAAAAAAACTTAATAACGTTTTTGTTCTACAAATAAAAGCACACAACTCATATTTTAATATCAGTAATCTTACCTTTTTGATGCAATGGATGTGCCCTCTCTCCCCTGCCGCAGCAGCCCCTGAGCTGTGCCTGGGAAGGAGGGGGGGTCTCTCCCCCCCGCTGCAGAGGCCCCCGAGCTGTGGCTGGGAAGGAGGGGGGTCTTGCCTGCTGTGGCAGCCACTGATCTGGGCTGGGAAGGAGGTGTGGGGGGGCCCTCCCTCTCTCCCCCTCTCCCCTGCCACAGCAGCCACAGAGCTGAGCCTGGGAAGGAGGGCCACCTCTTGGAGCTGGGGAAAGTCACCTTTTTCTCTGGCCACCACAGCCCTGCACAACCCAAATTCCCCCCACCCCCTCTTCTCACCTCAAGGCCCACCACCTCACCTTACATGTGCATCTTCTCCAGGGTCCAGGCACCTAATTCATGGAGCCATGCCTGCCCGGCTCCACAAATTAGGTGGATGGCCCTTCATTGTCTTGTATGCGGCCACCCAGACACACACCTTAGGGGGAACTATCCACGGATGACCTGAATGGAGTAGTGGTCTGTGGACCATAGTTTGAGAACCTCTGCTCTAGTGGTCTGTTCTGGCCTTGAATTCTATGACTCTGTCTCAGATTGACAGATTACTTAAATATTAGATCATTCAGTACTTGAAGAGTAAGTGCTACAATTATGGGGAGGATGTACTTTTTTTTCTCATATTTAACACCATTATTTGAAAGTTTTTTTCTAAGTATGAATTCACTTTAGCCCTAGCTATAGAACTGTGACCAGGGCTTCCATAATTCATGTAGGGCTTCATTCTTCAAGATCACAGGACATAGTGTTTATACTCACTTAATTTGAAATTCTATACATGGACTGTAGTATCGGGGCCCTTGTTTGTAAATAGCTGTGTGATGGTCAGTAGTTCTAATATGTCTTTGTTTCTCTCCTGTGCAGTGCCTTTGGTGTAATACAAAAAACACTTGTATGGACTATCCTGTGAGAAGTATTCTTCCATCATCTTCACTATGTCCACTCTACAATGCTCGATGGGGTGTTTGCTGGAGTATGTATTAATAGTAATTTTAGTAAACAGTTGTAATTACTTGTAATTTAAGTTGTAGTAAGATAATATTGATTTTTATTCCAGAATTAAGTTGACTACCATGTATTTATGATTTAGAATATGTTCCACCCAAGGAGCATCATCTTAGGTGGGATTCACTAATGTACACTGCCTGAGATCCTTAGGAACAGCCTTTTGAGGTACAGAGTAGGGGCCCTCTGCCTTAGTAAGCACATCACTTTGACACTTAGAGGGGTTGATGATGTGTGTGCCCTTTGTCACCTTGGATGAAGGAAGTCCGCATGATAGAAGCATGTTGCTGCTATCATGGCTGCCTCCTCAGCATGCACAGACAACTATGATGGCACCAGAGAACTGGTACTATACCAGTACTTCCACTGGAATAAATACAGACGGAAAGTTCAAGAGCATATGAGAGTGGTACAGGCTGAGGATGGAAGTGTGTGGGCTGTGGGTGCTGAAGAGATGCAGTTGAGGTTTAAAAAAGAGTGGTGGGGGAGAGGGGCTGATGAATGGAATGGCTTCACTGCTTATTTCCTTACTTTTTACAGTTTATGTTGACAAATTATGCAGCCTAGCAACTTTAATTCACAAATTAGTTTTGTGTATGAATAATGTAAGGATTGTGACTCCTGTGGTCTGTGTAACCCACATGGCTTGTCATTGTGAGAAGCTTTATGTTGTTAGGATGTTCTTGGTGCAAAATAGAAAGGAAGTGATGATCCCTGCCATGAATTCACAACCAAAATGGACCAACAAGAATCACACTTGTGTGCACTAGGAGACATCAGAGTGGCTTGATTTAGGTCAGATTTTAATCATGATTTCAATCAGCAAGCAGGACACCTTGATTTAAGACATTTTAATCATGTTTTGCATTTGTACTTTCTAAGTTATTTTCCTAAGGAATAGCTGATTCTCATTGATTAGTAGCCATTAAAACATGTAGCTTTGCAGGTAAATATAGCCTGCACACCAGAGTTGGTGCTTTTTTTTTTTTTTCTCTCCGAGGATACACTATCTATACATTTATTTAAGCAGTTCTATAGATTAACTTACGTTTATTCAGATTCTTAATTTTTCAATTTTATATTATGTTAGAAAATGATGAATGATGATGATTAATTTTTTACTTGTGATTTGTGCCAAGTTCTATTTGGATGGAAATTCAAATTTAATTAAAATGCACAAAAACAACATTTAAAAATTTTTGTATTTAAAATACCTTAAATATGATGGATACATAAAAAAAAAACCTTATCAATACATGTTTTCCTTTTTAAAACTAACTGATTTACTAAAGAAATGAGATATTATATGTAGTTAGTTAACTGATTGATTGTTTTTTTGGTTACCACGTCCTTCAGGATTTTAGAACTAGTAGATCTTATCCTCTCACACTTATATTTTAGTCATAGACTGGAAGAGGAGAACAAGTTTTCCTGCTTTTTTCAACTCTCAGTTAGTTTCTTAACTTTGAATTAACTAGTCATTGAACTTAACTAGTTGAAAACTGAAATGAAGAAAATATTCTCTCTGCAGAAGAAGCTATTGCTGTCAAAAGCTGGTTTAGCAATTCAACAAATTGTAGTTCCAGGTGCTTAGCTTAGCCAGTGACTTCCATTTCAGTGGTTTGACTTTCTTTAAAAATTGGAGCTAGCATACTGCTTAATATTATTTTTTGTATTAATTACAATTATTTTAATATATTGTAATTTTAGGCCTTAACATAGGTTATCAATTTTAATTTTAAATGGGTATTTTTTTTGAAAAATATCTATTTAATTTAAATTTTAAAAATCCAATTTTTTATTTAATAAAAATTTATCTGCCTTGGGACACATGAAGGAAGGCTTAGTCTTACAACAGTAGTGACAGATTTTTAAAGAAAGATTTACAATTAATAAATATTGTTCCTTTGAACTGTTTAATTTACTTGCTTTTAAAAGAGAAACTCAAACTACGTATTCCTGAAAACTGATGTTCACTGTTTAACTTCTGATGCCAAATGGTGCACTGAGAAGACAAATTCTTTCCTGCATATCAGTAGTATGGGAAGTACTTGCAATTATTTGTCAGGTTTTCAATTTGTAGACTGTAGCTTAACTACAAGATGAAAACTTCATAGTAGCACACCTTCAGCAAAATAAGGGTACGTCTATACTACCCGCCTGATTCGGCGGGTAGCAATCAATCTTCTGGGATCGATTTATCGCGTCTCCTCTAGACGCGATAAATCGATCCCGGAAGCGCTCCCCGTCGACACCGGAACTCCAGCTCCACGTGAGGAGTAAGCGGAGTCGACGGGAGCCTGCCTGCTGCGTCTGGACCCGCGGTAAGTGCTTTTAAGTTCGAACTAAGATACTTCGACTTCAGCTACGTTATTGACGTAGCTGAAGTTGCATATCTTAGTTCGACCCCCCCCACCCCCCCTGTGTGGACCAGTCCTAAGTGAACAGTTGCCAAAAGACTTCCTCTGCCGGCCCCCCCCCCCCCCCCCCCCCCAAAGTTATTACAAGTTCTGCACTGCAGCATGCCATATGAATCTATGGTCTCATGGAGTTTGTCCAAGACACAGCAGGGAACTAATCCCACCTTGAGGATGGTGCTATTGTTTCTCTTTGTCACAAATGAAATGAAGCAAAGCCACTATATTTCGGTGTTGCTGAAAATGAACAGTGCAGCTCATGAAATGCATTTTCATGTTCCGCTTTGTATTGGTGGAAAAATGGAAAGCTGGGAAACAAATAGCTCCCAGATACCAGTGATATCTGGAACATGACATGCTGACAAATGGTTGGTCAAAGCTAAAGGAGGAAGATGAGCATAAAAGCAACATCAGTTGAATTTATTGTATTTTGATGGATAAATAAGCAAATAAAGTAGCTGGTGGATGCAGGAACACAGAATGATGTTGATATTTGTCCCATTTTGTTGATAAATTGCATAGTCAATTGCTTGCCACAATTTTGGTTTTTATCCCTGTATAGACATAACCAAAGAGAGCAGAGACAATTGGGAAAATAATCTGCCATTAAGAACTCTTGGAATGTGGCTGGTGTCCCTCATGCCGCTGATTTACTTACAACCCCAGTAAAGTTGTTTCACGAAGATTAGTTATAGGGTAAAGACGATGGTTTCTTGAGTCAGTGTTTAACATTACAGTGGCCCCTCTTAAATTACCTGAGATGTTAAACTGACCCTGTTTATAGCCTATCTAATCATAACAGTTGGATACAATTGTTAATAAGCTTAATTAAAGTCTAATTTGTTCAAAAATAATCTATTCATAAATTTTTATGAATTTTAACTATAGAGAAGAATTAAGAGCCTAGTCTAGTACATGAGGCCCCACACCTGCTTCTTCCCACCCCTTCCCCGCCCCCATTCCAACCCCTTCCCCAAAGTCCCCACCCCAACTCCGCTCCCTCCTGCCCCTATTCCAACCCCTTCCCCAAGTCCCTGCCCCGGCCCCACCTCTTCTCCGCCTCCTCCCCTGAGCACACTGCGGCCCCGCTCCTCCCTCTTCCCTCCTGGAAAGGCCTAAGCGCCACCAAACAGCTGTTTGGAGATGGGAAGCGCTGGGAGGTAGGTGA
This sequence comes from Macrochelys suwanniensis, assembly GCA_033296515.1. Classification (NCBI taxonomy): domain Eukaryota; kingdom Metazoa; phylum Chordata; order Testudines; family Chelydridae; genus Macrochelys; species Macrochelys suwanniensis. Next base: position 43,217,904 of record CM065776.1, read on the forward strand.
GGAGCGGGGACACGGCATGCTCGGCAGGCGGTGAAGGGAGCTTGGCTGCCGGTGGAGTTGGTGCCTATGGCGGGCCGCAGGAAATAACTCCGCAGGCAGCATGTTTGAGACCCCCTGGTGTAGAGTTCCTCTCCTCCTATTCCATTCCTAATCCTCTCCAAACCATTTTTTTGTCTTTTGCTTTCCACTGAAGCAGCTTTCATCAAAGCTTCTAATGACTGTCTTCCCTGGCCAGAACTCAAAACAGATGGGTGGGGCACGGATTTAACCATGGAAGTTGTTGACTCAAATGTTCATATCTTAAAAAAAAAATCAAAAAAATCTATGCTCTGAAAATGTCTGAGAGATCTGTATAATGGTTGTAATAATTGCCCAGTTATGCAAAAAACACCCTATAGCTCTGTAACTGAGAAAATCATAGTGTATGTAGAAAAATTGGGAGAAAACTTTCATTGCCATGTCAAAATCTGAGATGAGGATGTGTTTTTATGTGCAAGAGTAGAATTGACAGTTTAAAAGGAGAGAGCTTTAAAAGGGAGGGATAGCTCAGTGGTTTGAGCATTGGTCTGCTAAACCCAGGGTTGTGAGTTCAATCCTTGAGGGGACCATTTAGGGATCTGGGGCAAAAATCTGTCAGAGGACAGTACTTAGTCCTGCTAGTGAAGGCAGGGGACTGAACTCGATGACCTTTCAAGGTCCTTCCAGCTCTATGAGATAGCTATAGTAACAAAGGGATTAAAAAGCAACCTGATCTCATTAATCTGGTGAATGATAATTTTTCAGTGAGTGACAGTGGCAGAGTTCTTATGTGAAACTGAACAAGATGTTGCTTTAGCAGCTATTTTACTAAAACTCCTTTAAGAGTACTGCATAAAGAAACCAAAGATGAAACTGAGAATGACTAAAACGTTCATCAGAGGAAGCGGGGAGAAGACAAATTCAAATGACCACTGCTCAAGTCTTACAAGTCATTTAATTTTATATATACAAATATATATTTATTTTACAGTGAACTTTGAGGCCTTCATCATTGCCATAGCTGTAATAGCAGGACTCATCCTGCTGTCCATTGCTGTCTGTTGCTGTTACTGCTGCTACTGCAAAAGGCGTTCTAGGGGGTAAATATATTTTTCTTTTATTAGCTTTGTTGGTCCTACAATGCATAATCTCCAATAGTTCTCCTAGAAATTTAATTTGGAAGTAAAACAAATTTGGTATTTTTGTTAAGAGATGTAAACATATTTATTTACCCCACTCTGGCATTCTTTAATCACATTTTCCTGGTAAGAAAGTAAAATGAAAAAAGAGTGTACACGCTTATTTATATATATTTTAAAAATCTCATGTAGAGTATGTATGGTGTGTTTAAAACTTAGCAGTCATCTTAACAGGATTTTTTCCCAAAGATTGATGTAAAATGTAATTTTTTAAAAAAAGCTTTAATATTTAATTCTACAAAATGTGGCATGTAACTATTAGAGTAGGTAGTTGAATCAAAGCACATTAGATGGCAAATTAAATTAGCTCTGCATTTACACTTTTGAGTTAATATTCATTCTGCACTGAAACAGATTCATGGTATAGCAGCTACAGTATCCATTGAGGACAGGCTGCGGTTATAAGATCCATTAGTTTTCTTCATTTCACTTGTTTTAAATGATTGTATAACTGTCTTCTGAGATTAGATATCTTTTGCACAAAGTTCATTTTTTAAAATATAAACAAATACCGTATCCTGCGTCTGCTGCCTGCCAGGGTAGATAAAAATCAATGATTTAAAAAAAAATTAAAATAAAATCTGATTTTGTTTAAATTATAAGATTTTTTTTTCCTTTTAAACATCTGTTTAAAATGAAAGCCTGTCTTAAATTCAGATATCTTAAGGCCTAAACTTACTATAATTTAGTTGTAAATGTGAACATGTTTTGATAACAGACGTTTAAATATCCAAAACATTTAAGGCTGTTTTGTTTTAATAAAATTTAAATGCTGTTTTGTGTTTAAAATTCAGTTACTATTCTAATGCAGCTTGGCACAGATCATGAGCAAAAAGTTATCTAGTAAATAAGCAATATATCACTCATTGTTTTCTAACATACTAAAATGTACAGCTAATGAGAATCTGGAAATATTAAGCCATATAATGACTTAAATAAAAGTATATGGTTATAGTGTACCCTCCTAGGTAGTAAAAAGATGTATCAAATCTAGTGTAAAAGCCCTATTGAGTTGTAAATCAGCATGTTTTAATGGTTATATCAACCAATGAGACTGCGCCTTTCTTTAGAAAATAACTAGAGTATAAATGGAAAAGTTATTAAAATCAGTTATTTAAATCGAGGTTTCCACTTGGTGATTTAGATCGTGATTAAATTAGTCCACCCTGTTGCGTGGTGTGGTTTTTGGAATTTTTTTTTTTTAATTTAGCTGAATCAGGCCCCCAAGATTAATGGTGGTGGTAGCAGGGCCTGGTGAGACAAGCTGCCTAACTACTGGCTGGATAAGGTCCTGGATTAAGAGCTCAAAAGCAATTAGTCTGTGAATGGCCTTCCATGTATCATATAGGCATCCTTGGTCACTTGGCTTTGAATGAAGCCACTTGGTTTGTTTGAACCGATCCTGAATGCTGAAATGCTCATACCGTATAATTTCACTAGAGGGGTACATGCCCACAGACTCATCCTTTGATAGATGTAACAAATTCAGTCAGTGTCTTGAAATTTAAGCTAGTGTAAGTTATGTATATTTTTATGCAGTTCAGTCTTTGATTAAAAATTAAAGTTTTGCAGATCATGAAACATTTTATTATTTAAATACAAAATATAATCTTACAATTACATTTAAAATAGAAACGTGTGAAGTTCATTGGTAAATACCATGTACCATAAAATACATGTTTCTACTCTGATAGCATTATGAATAAGTGCAGCTCTACTTACAATACAAAATAGAGTATTTAGCTACAGGCAATATAACAGAGTTGATAGTATTACTAACACTGGCAGCACTAAATATTTCCATTTGGATGTAAATTAATTGTTCCATTTCTACAAATAATCATTTCCTTTTAAAGGTGCACGTGAAAAGTTCATGAGTAGCAAATTAAATATTTGAATTTAGAGATAATAGAGAAGAGTTTCTTTTAAGGATAGTTCATGCCTGAACAAAAGTGGGCCAAGAAGAGGAATAAAATTAGCATCTATCCTGTATAAACCACGCAACATTTCAATATAGTTTAGTGTCCAGGCACCTGAGTCTGCTTCAGTTATTTCAGCTAGCAGTCAGTAGACTCTCTCAGGAATCAGTTGTCAGAGATGCTATTTTCCTTTAATTTACACAAATGTCATGATCATAGTAGAGATAAAGAGAGAGCTTTTTTCTCAGAGGCTTTGAGGATGCCTACATTAGTTTCAAAAATCAAACATTCCTAAGATCTTGGAGGGTTTCTGAAGTTCACTTGTTGCCATAGGTTTCATTCTTTAATTGTTTAACATACTTCAAAGGGATCCAATAAGCAAGCAGTATCTTATTTGATTTGCAATGCAATGCGACAACTGGAGAAGCGTATCGGCTGCCATTGGACATGGTGCGAGGAATGCTAGGTGAAGAACACGGGGCCAGAACCAAGCTGGAGAGGACCCTAAAGGATGCCATCCGCTGCCAGTACGTGGAAAACCTGAAACGGAAGCCAGACCGGGGCAAGTCCTTCCAGGTGACGTGCAAGTGGGACCCCAGCAACCACTTGCTCCCCGGGGGCAGCTTCACCCGATTTGCCGACTGGAGGTTCATCCACCAGGCCTGGCTCAACTGCGTCCCGCTGAACGGAGCTGTCCGCCATAGGAATCGGGACAAGCGATGCAGGAAGTGAGGCTAACTATGCTAACTAGACACTACCCTACTTCCTGTGTAGCTGCAAGCCCCATTCCAGAGCCTGGCAGCTGCGACACAACTCCATCCAAGATCACCTGGTCAGAGCCATCCCGCAACCTGTGGGGAAGTTAGCAGTGAACTCCACCATCCCCGGAGCGGACAGCCAACTGCAACCAGACATCGTCATCACCAATGAGCACCAGAAGAAGATCATTATGGTGGACGTCACAGTGCCCTTCGAAAACAGGTCCCCGGCTTTCCACAACGCCTGGTCCAGCTTTCGAGAGAAATGTGCCCCTCTGGCCGACACCCTGAGAGCTAGGTGCTATGAGGTCCAAACTCACGCGCTGATCATCGGAACCCTGGGCACATGGGACCCTGGTAATGAGCGAGTGCTGAGAGAACGTGGAGTCGGTCAACGTTATGCTCGGCTGATTTAGCAACTCATGGTGTCAGATGCCATCAGGTGATCGAGGGACATCTACATAGAACACATCATCAGATATCGGCAATACCAGGAGGGATGAGCTGGAGTGCTGATGAGAAGCGCAGTCAGGAAAGTAACTGAAATCCTTTCCTCGTGGATTGTATTTTCTAAATGGACAACCTACCTAATTCTCAATTACTGAGGGACAATCTCCACTCATTGATATATTTTGCTTTTCACGACCAAATCTCTACAACTTTTCATGAGTGATGTACCCGAGTATTCAGTTTCGAATATCAAACTGTATTGTTAAATGTATTCACCTAAATGTAGGTTTTTGCTGATTATGTACTCTGTGTCATATGACTTTTAAAAACAAACTTTGTATTTGTGGATAATCTAAGCACTATACCCAGATGTACAGACACTCTTTTCTCAACCTATGTATTATATAATTTTTTTAACATTAGCTTTAATACAATTTTTAAATCTGTCTTCAGATCGCATATCGCCTCTAGAACTGAAGACCGTACATTGGTGCCAAGTTGTGAGTCCACCAGTGCTGGGACTCCATTTGTGCTAAAATCATCTTTAGTATTTGTGTCCTGTTTCTCATAACTTTCCTGTCAGTGTGAGACTTTCTTGGTTCTGGGGGCTTCCCTGCCAAAGAATGCATCTCTTTGTAAACAAGCAGTTACTGTTACTCAGGTACATGGAATCTCTTCGGTCCTGAAGAGTCTTGGTCCTGATCAGGAATCCCCTCCATAGTTCTGGGGCCTCCCTTGGCACCAAAGAAGTCTGCATTAGAGCCTGAAGCTATCAGCATGGGTCCAATTTCAGGTGGCACTTTGTTTTGAGGAGGTGTCCGTACCACTCTCAGCTGTGATCCAAAACAAGGGCAAGAAAAGCGTGTTGCGGAGGTTTCCATGGGTATGTCTACACTACAGTTGGGAGCAAACCTCCCAGCCCAGATATTTTTAGCCTGCTAGTGAGAGACTAACTGTGGATGTTGTGGAATCAGTGGAGGCTTAGAATAGTCATCTGAGTTCAAGTTCACTCTACCTGCCGGGTCTAAGCTAGCTTGAGCCTCCACCAGTGCAGCATTGTCACACAGCTATCTTTAGCATGGTAATGCGAGCCCTGAGAGTGCAAGTCTGTCTACCCAGCCTGGGAACCTTACTTCCGGCTGCAGCATAGACAACTCGTGTTATGGAGCTTGACTGCCCCAGAAGAGAGAGAAGCAACCACCATCACCTTCAGCCAATGAGCATTCAGGAATACTAATCCTTTCATCGTTGGTGCCAGTGGCTCGTCTGGCTCTGTTCATGCCACAGGTTCCAAGACTACTAAGGCTTCTACTAGTATCTTTTCAGTTAGTTAGCATTGTTAGCATCTTGCACCAGAAGTTTTGCTGCTTCCATGTTCTTCAGAACAGATACCATTAGTTCTTCATGAAACTAATGGTATATGCCAATATATTGCTCCTTCCTGAACTTGTAAGTCTGCTGAAATACTAAATATGATGGTTACTTCTAGTTTAGTTGACTTCTATGATAAGCTTAACTGAGAACTTCCCTTCAGAGTGGTACGAAGCAGGAAAATACTTTCAAATTCCAATGCTGGCCAATAATAAATACTATACGTTCCAAGTCCTAGAGAGGGATGTCATAGCTGTTTGGGGGTCTATATTTTGGAACAGAAATGTGAGTTGGGACTATTATGTAGTCCCTCCTAGTCTCTCTGATAAACCAGTTTTACAAAAGGCTGTGCAAGAGTTAGAGGCTTCTGTTGTATCACATATTTCAGCCACAGTGGTGAAGTTATACCAAAGATAGAGGACATTTAAACAGATGCTGTCACTTTGAAATCTGGTCAGGTTCACAAAAGGTCAATTTATTGATTTATCCCCAAGTTAATCTTCTGCAATTAAAAAAAAAATTACTTTTTTTTCTTTTTTTTTTTGTTTCTCTCCCCTTTCTATGAGAGAGACCCATACAAATAGGGGGAAAGAAATTGACTGCACGGAAAAGGGTCCCCCTACATAATGCCAAAAAAAAAAAAAAAAAAAAAAAGGCTGAGGCAGCAAGTCTCAGAGCCTTGGTCAGCTGACTTGTGCTTGTGCTACATGGCTAAAAATAGTTGTGTAGACGTTCAGGCTTCAAGCCCAAGCTCTAGCGCAAGACCCGTGAGTCCAAGTCAGTTGACCCACGCTCTGAGACGTGCTGCTGTGGGGGTTTTTTTGGTTGTGTAAGATGTTCCCAAAACATACACATTTAAAAACATTTCCACTGTAATCACTTTTAGTATTCTTGGATGATACTTGTAACAATAGTAAGTTTTTAAAACAACTATATGGAAAAGTGACTTGACAGTTGATTGTGTCCTTTAATGAACTGCTGAATTCAGGCTGCCCCTTCTGATCGATGTATGGCAGATCATACATACAACATATGTATGTATGGCACAACATCTATGTTGTGACTTGCTGTGATTATCCTGTCCTAGCCACTGGATGTCACTGTTGCTCCGCTTAAGTGCTGATGTAAGTGCACATATATGGTACTGTTAGTCTTCACATCTCAACCAACACATGTTGAGACTTATGAATATTTCTGATTAACACATCTCCAGATCATGCATTCAGTTTTGGGAGATAATTAATATGTGGAGAAATGTGAAAAAAGTATACCTTTACTAATTTTTTATGTTCAAAGGAGCTGGAATAAATTAAGTCAGTGGTGAATAACTAAAAGAAAAATAAAATATCCTTTGACAGGCATTGGCTTCAAATGTTTTGTAGTTCTTCTATGGTATACACAGGTTTAGTTGGTAAAGTGTGCAAGTACTGCAAAACCAAAAATACTTCTAGCATAAAGGGAAAATGCTACCAATTTGTCAGTTGTGAATTAAACCATGTAATGGAGTCAAGTACACCTGTAAAGGCGGTAAATCAGGGCCGATTAAAGCATTTTCTGAAAAATGACCAACGGGCTTTTTTTCAAGCACAGAAAAACTCTCTCTTTCTCTCTCCCTTCCCCTTGCCCCCCATCTTTCTAGTATACCAGATGAAGAGGAAGAAAGACTTGCCAGAGATCGAGAGGAGAGACGAATGCAATCTCTTCAGCGGTGAGTTTTGGAAATATAATGTAGAACCATACACTTCTTGTTAGAATTTTATTACGCAAGTAGTAACCTTAGCTCCTAGGGAACACAATATATATTAAACACAGTCCAAAACCCAGAGCCATCTAAGCAGGCAGGCGCAATAAAGAGAGAATATTAACAGGAAAGTATAAGCACAGACATTGTAATGATATTTATGATTCTGACTAAGACAGTGCAACTTCAGATACTGGATAGAGCCAGTGTACGTTCCTTTCCATTGGTTAAACTGGTGTGCTCCTTACTTTGGGGATTTAAGGTTGTACTACTTAGGAAAAGACAGAGTTCAAACAAAACCACAGGAAAGCTCGTACTTAACCAACAGTTGTGATCTGGAAATTGCTCTTTGCATTTAAGGCAAAGTTTTGCACAGTTAAAATCAAGATCAAGAAATAGAATTTGATGTTCCTGCATATGTTAACTCTGCCATGTAACACACGTGAATTTTGTTTTTCTGGATTTAAACATTACCATAAAATATATGATTAACTTAACATTTCTGTAGCAACCTAAGCTAAATTTCTGGCTTTATTTTAACTGTGCAGACTTACACAGCAAGATTATCTTTTTGCATTTGTGTCCTTCTTTTGGGGTTGAGGGGGATGATTTGTGTTTTTGTAAGGCTTTGAAGATCACACTCCACGGAGGGGAATAGGGACAGGAAGGGGCAGAGGTAAGACACTTCCTAGTCGAAACAGTGTCACAGAGATGGTTTAAAAATGTGTTGGTTGATGTATTCTTAAGCATGACTTTGCAACAAGTGTAGACACATTTTAACACCTTTAAAATGTATTGGCTGGTCATGGTCTATATTGGGTGCAGACTTGTATTTAATAAAATGTTAGCTAAGATGCTAACTTAGCATCTCAGGAATGGCGTTTCCTCAACTCATCCATGCAAAAAAGAATGAGTGATCAGCTAGGAAAAAACATTCAGATACAATCATATTTGAGCACTTTACACAGGTAGCCACTGATGTCCGGGAAGTGTTCATGCAACTGACCTGGGCAATTCTTGCCCCTATTTTAGAGGGTTTTTTCAGTAAGTAAACATAAACCTTTCCCCCCCAGTTAATCCTTCATTTTTAACTTGTGGCTAAGGTGAGAAAAAGCTGGGATACAGTAGCAATGCAAGAGCTAATGCTTCCCTCTCCCATTCATTGATAGGGAGTGTGCAGCCTTTCAGTGTAAGTGCTTTAGCAAAACAGATCCCAACTTCTGTACCTTTCATATCGTCTTGGGAAAATATGCAGTGATGTCACAGGAAGATGACAATTAGGCTGTGAACATAAGAACATAAGAAAGGCCGTACTGGGTCAGACCAAAGGTCCATCCAGCCCAGTATCCTGTCCACAGACAGTGGCCAATGCCAGGTGACCCGGAGTGAGTGGACCTAACAGGTAATGATCAAGTGATCTCTCTCCTGCCATCCATCACCCCCCTCTGACCAACAGAGGCTGAGGACACCATTTCTTACCCATTCTGGCTAATAGCCATTAATGGACTTAACCTCCATGAATTTATCCAGTTCTCTTTTAAACCCTGTTATAGTCCTAGCCCTCACAGCCTCCTCAGGCAAGGAGTTCCACAGGTTGACTGTGCGCTGTGTGAAGAAGAACTTCCTTTTATTTGTTTTAAACCTGCTGCCCACTAATTTCATTGGGTGGCCCCTACTTCTTTTATTATGAGAACAAGTAAATAACTTTTCCTTATTCACTTCCTCCACACCACTCATAATTTTATATACCTCTATCATATCCCCTCTTAGTCTCCTCTTTTCCAAGCTAAAAAGTCCTAGCCTCTTTAATCTCTCCTCATATGGGACCCGTTCCAGACCCCTAATCATTTTAGTTGCCCTTCTCTGAACCTTTTCTAATGCCAGTATATCCTTTTTGAGATGAGGAGACCACAATTGTACGCAGTATTCAAGATGTGGGCGCACTATGGATTTGTATAGGGGCAGTAAGATATTCTCCGTCTTATTCTCTATCCCTTTTTTAATGATTCCTAACATCCCGTTTGCTTTTTTGATTGCCGCTGCACACTGCGTGGACATCTTTAGAGAACTATCCACGATGACTCCAAGATCTTTTTCCTGATTAGTTGTAGCTAAATTAGCCCCCATCATATTGTATGTATAGTTGGGGTTATTTTTTCCAATGTGCATTACTTTACATTTATCCACATAAATGTGCTTAAAAAGAGCTTTATAATCTTTTTTGTTTGTTTGTTTCAAATTTGCTTGTGGACTTAATCCAAAATCAGCAATGTTTAAATGGCAGGTGTCAAAGTTGGCTTGATCTGTTTAGAAAGTTAGACAAAAATTTATTGTAGAAAAAGTGTATTTGTCAGCATTGATTCATGACATTCAATTTATAACTGATCACTTAGCTCATGCAGTCGATCGTTTTGATTTCATAATCAGCCTAAAGAAAACTGAAGTACTATACCAACCTGTGTTGGGTGATGTGCATGTCTAACAGTTGAGATCTGTGACGCTCTTCTCAAGTCCATGGAGAAGTTGTGCTGTCTATGGAGTATGCTGTCACAGAATGTCACAATGAATGAGATTCTATGACACTTTCCAGGGCTGTGGAGCACCTCGCTACCACTTGCTCTTAGCATGAAGAAGCCTGGTCTGTGCCTCCCTGGGTCGCTGACGCACACCCCATCCACATGCAGCCTACACAGGTTCCTCATGCAAGCTAGCAATAGGCACAGTCCAACCCCTAAGTCCTTTGTGCATCACCCTGAATGTCAAGCCCCTTAACCACTGGACACTCCCAGAATTAGCAGATCTTCTACTTCTTACAGATTATAGTTTACTAGTTACATCTTAGAACACAGCTTTGCTTAACACACAGTGCTTACGTTTGTTTATATAGAAAGTAAATATGTTTATTTAACAAAGAACAGATCAAATGATAGTAAACGGAAATATTGGAAATCAAGAGTGACTCATAAAATAAAATCATAACACGTAGTGTAGAGACTGTATTTATTTAACAAGATGCCCTTTTGTCTAATAAGGTTATTGCTTACCCAAAGTTCTTAACACCTTGTGAAAAACAAGAACAGTGCCAAAGATACAACTGCCTGCAGTGGTCATGGACAATCTTGTCTGTCCCACATGTTACCATTTTTGCAGTTCTCACATTGGTCTGAGCTTGCATATGTTCACCTATAGTATTTGCTGAATCCTTGTACATTGATGTCGCTGTGTGAGACTCAGTCATTATCTAGTTAAGATTTAGGGTATTCTCCGTGTAAATGAAACTACTAAGGATGAATAAAAAAGAAAGTTTCTGATTGTCTTATGGCATAGCTAGGGAGACAGAGTTAAGGTAATTTAAGTGCCTTGTTTAAAGAATGCAACCTTAACCTTGAATTCATTGGGTTTCTAACTTTTTTAAAATAACACTTAACTGCATATCAACTTTAAAAAAAAAAAGTTACTGTGTACCTGCAGACTTAACTGCACAGTCTTGGTGGAAGAGGGGAGAGGGATTTACTTAGTATTTTTTAATGCTCCTAGGTTTGATTGGAGAGGTATTATTCGTGCAAACTGTAAGAGGCTCAGAGTAAGGGCAGCTTTATCTAGCAGACCTTAGGAAGTCTGGGGATGGGGGCAGGGAGGGGAATCAGTATGCACTTGATCGGCTGGCACAAAGTTCCCTTTAATTGTAGTACCTGTCCACTCTCCTGTTGAGGAGACTGATGCTGCAGATCATTTAAGGGAGTCCCTCTTCGCTATACTCTGTAGGCCCTTAGCACCTTCTTCTGTTGAACCTCAAAGGTGTATAGAAGTGTGCCTCCCTTTCTTTCAGCTTCTAATAGCTGATGGCAGAGGCATAGGAAGATGGGTAGGTGTAGGAAAATACTGTCAGGAGGCTTGGGGTTCAGCAGACCTGGCGAGAAACTGGCCTATGTGTCCTAGTGCTCTTGGTTCACTGTGTAGGGGGGTTCCTGGGAGGTGAAGACTTCCTCCTGGCTCCCTGTGATCTCCTCCCTGGTGCCTCCCTCCATGAGCTTTAGGACTTTTTCCACATGGGAAAACTGACTGGCAAAATTATACTGATGTAGTTATACATCAGTATAATTACTGATGTATAAATATCCCCTCAGGGGGGAGGGATAGCTCAGTGGTTTGAGCATTGGCCTGCTAAACCCAGGGTTGTGAGTTCAATCCTTGAGGGGGCCATTTAGGGATCTGGGGCAAAAATTGGGGATTGGTCCTGCTTTGAGCAGGGAGTTGGACTAGATGACCTCCTAAGGTCCCTTCCAACCCTGATATTCTATGATTCTATTCTATGATACCACTATAGCTATACCAGTACAGGTCCCTGTGTGGATGTTCTTGTTCTGGAATAAAATTGTCTGCATAGAGAGTTATACTTGCATAGCTATAGTGGTATAATTATGTGGTAAATTTCCACTTGTAGTCAAGCCCTCAGTAGGATTTTCAGCCCCCTGGCAGCTTTTAACATCCATCCCCTGTAACACTTTTGGGGCGGGCAAGCCCCACCTGCTACAATTCTCAGGCATTTGTATTATTGTATGTGGAACCTTTAATGAAAAGAGAGCAAGAGAGCAAAACGTATCTTGCGACAATTCTGTGACTTGTTGTCTACCTTCTACCCTGATGGAAATACCACTCACCTGACCACCTGTTCTGGAATTAATTGATATAATTGGATTAAACTGGTTCCACTCTTTGCTGTTAAAAATATCCGTAGAGAGTCCAGGATGGACAACTGCTGCTGCTCCTTAGGAGCTTTGACAAGCAGAGTGCCTCAGGACTCAGTTCTGTCACTGCTGCTATTTAACATCGATCTATAATCTTTAGGAAGTATAGTGAGTTGACTACGATAGCTGCAGTATGCGGATGATAGGCAGGTCTGTTTGTCCCTTTCATCCAGCCCAGACAGCACTGTGTCCTAAATATCTCAGTACATAGGGAAGATTTGAGCCGGGTTGAAGATCAGCGGGGGAAATCCTGTGAGGAGCAGTGGAGCAACCAACATCTTACCCTTTATCAAAGGCATGTACACTTGAAGTTAAGTGTATGCACATCTTAAGTATCATACTTGACTTATTGACCCTGAATGTTCAAGTAGCAGCTGTTACCTAAAGTATCCTCTTCCCTCTCCAGCTATCAAGATGAATCCATCCTTTCCTCCTGGATAATGCCTTAACCATAGGAATGTATGCATTTGTACTCTGCAGTTTAGAATATTGCTACTCTCTCTACCTGGATCCAGATGAGAAGTTCCCAAGTAGCCTCAGCTGGTACACAATGCTGCAGTTAACTTAAAGCATATCAAGTCAGTGCTTTATAACCTGTACTTGCTCTTTGTGCACTACCAGATCCTGGAAGTGGATCTGATATAGACTTTAAAAGTCCTCCTTATCTTACAGATCACCACTTCGGGAACCCAGTTCTCAAACTTCATTGCACCGTGACCCCCTTCTGACAACAAAAATTACTACACGACCCCAGGAGGTGGGGCTCGGGCTTTGGCCCCGGGCACCAGCAAGTTTGAGCCAGTTCTGGTGACCCCATTAAAACGTGGTCATGACCCACTTTGTGGTCCTGACCCACAGTTTGAGAACTGCTGCACTACAGCAACTGCAGTTAGCCAGCAAACCGTTTAGTCCCGATGTCGATTTGAGGAAGCAGGGAGCTAATGTCTTAAAGAGGAAACCTAAGACTCTCAAATGCCCTTTCCAGAAGAGGTCAGAAAGTACCTGTACTATCCTCTGGTCACTCAAGATATAGATTCTCACTATAACATTTCCCACAGAATTTGAAAATCTGATGTTTTCAAAATTTGCATTCCATTGTTGAACCTAGGGTAGGATTGAGTATTGACTACCCTTCTGGACTTTTTTTCCACTGTGCTTTTATAATCCGCATGCAGTGCTTAGACACTGTGTGCTTATAGCACTTCTAGAGCTATTGGTCGATAGAAACGAGGCTGAGAGAGAAGCACTGCTACGGTTTTTTATTGTGATAATAGGTCAGATAAGACCCTTAGTTTTTGTGCACTTGAGATGCTAGGCTGCTATAGTGTTTGTAAGATCTACTACTAGGTGCAATGTCCCCTAAAATTCTACACAGATAGTTTTTGCTCCAGTTCTTGAGAGAGCAATGTGCCTGATCTGATAGTAAGATAGCAAGATGACCGCCAGTAGTTGGAAGGGAAAGGAGAGGAGAGCCGTGGCTGAGGGAAAAGATGTAGAGTGAAAATCAACTGTTGGCCAAATCCAAACAGGAGGATTTATATAAGCTGCCCGCTACCTTTGCAAAAAGGCATTTTAAAAATGTACTTCTAGTATTGTTTCTGTAAATGCCCCAAACTAGAATGACATGCTTCTGTGATTGCCATGGTGTACACTGTTAACAAACTGAGCTGATCATACAGTACTTTTTAGACTAACTTCCATAATTTGGAAAAAAAAGTATAAAAGCTTTTTTAAAATCTGATCATACTGTAATGTTTCTACTGACCTTTCCCTGTGCAGCTTTGGTTAAATCTGCCTTACTTTGTGCTCCATTTGACTTTTGACAGCATCTTCTTCTAAAATTAAGTTATTCGCCACTACATGTTGCAGTGGGAGGATCATTTTGGGAAGATTTTCTGTATTCTCAAATAAGTAGACTCCTTGTCCCTTGCTTATAGGAAATTATACACTAACTTCAGCTTGATGGGCCAAAATATGTGTTTCTTGCATGCCTGATCTCTGAAAATTTACCTAAAATGTAATTCTGCTGGGCAACCCTGCAATAATATATTTAGGAATCTAGGGTTCTCCACTGTGAAGTATGTGTATGTTGCAGTATATTTCCATTTGCTTATTCTGAACAGTTCTAGGGGGAATGGGTGCATTCCAATTTGAGAACAGCAGAGGAACAGTATGCAGTCTTATGTCCATGAACCAAAACATAGCTGATAGGCTTAATTTTAGTTCTGGCATCATGGAACTACTTCAGGACTTGCCTACCCAGAATACCTTTAGGTTTATACACTGTGTGTATAGTTAATATGTTAATCATGTCCATAAATATAGGTTTAGTATGGTATTGGTGTGATATTACATACTCTAAAAAGGAGGGGAGGGGGTGGTATTGTGACGGTTTTCAAGAGACCTCATCTTGGAAGGATCAGAGATAATACATTATGCTGCCATCACAGATGTGTGTCCTCTGCATAGAACCATGGAAAAGCATTGTCATTAACTCTGGATGCAACTGCTTAGTTGTTTTTTATGTGTGTTTTTTTTGGCTGGTTGTAACGTGCATTGCCAGAGGGGTGGGAGGAATATTTAGTCCATTAACATGATTTTATGTCAAGCGGAGAAAGTTTAAAGATGTGAAGGACATCTTCTTACAAGTATGCTCTGTGTTTTGCCATAGGGATAACAAGCAATGGACTAGCTTTTATTAAGGGCATCTTTGAGGAATATCACCGGGTAAATTATTAGTGGAAGAGGGACATGCAGATCTGACACTATTAATAATAATTATTGGAAGACTTAAAACTGACAGGGATGTCAACCTTGCTGTCTTTTAATACATTACATAAGCTTCCTAATTTGACTCTGTTAATGGTTCCTCTAACTGGTTTACAAATTCTGTAATTTTACCAGAAGCACATCATTTTAGATTTGACCCCTGAAAAAAATTATAGTTAAGATTAAGACTGTCAATTAATCGCAGTTAACTCACGTGATTAACTAAAAAAAATTAATTGCAATTAATCACTGTTTTAATTGCACTGTTAAACAAGAGACTACCAATTGAAATTTATTAAATATTTTGGATATTTTTCTACATTTTCATATGTATCTTGTATTCTGTATTCTAACTGAAGTCAGAGTATATATTTTGATTACAAATATTTGCACTGTAAAAATGATAAACAGAAGAAATAGTATGTTTCAGTTCACTTCATACAAGTACTGTAGTGCAGTCTTTGTCCTGAAAGTGTAATTTACAAATGTAGAATTTTTTTGTTACATAACTGCACTCATAAACAAAACAATGTAAAACTTCAGAGGCTACAAGTCCACTCAGTCCTACTTCTTGTTCAGCCAATTGCTAAGACAAACAAGTTTGTTTACATTTACGGGCGATAATGCTGCCCTCTTCTTATTTACAATGTCACCAGAAAGTGAGAACAGGCATTTGCATGGCACTTCTGTAGCCAGCATTGTAAGGTATTTACGTGCTAGGTATGAACATTCTTATGCCCCTTCATGCTTCGGCCACCATTCCAGAGGACATGCTTCCATGCTGATGATGCTCGTTAAGTTTTTTTTAATTAAATTTGTGACTGAACTCCTTGGGGGAGAATTGTATGTCCCCTGCTCTGTGTTACCCACATTCTGTCATATATTCCATGTTATAGGAATCTCGGATGATGACCCAGCACATGTTCATTTTAAGAACACTTTTTCACTGCAGATTTCATAAAACACAAAGAAGGTACAAATGTGAGATTTCTAAAGATAGCTATAGCACTCGACCCAAGATTTAAGAATCTGAAGTGCCTTCCAAAATAGAGTGACAAGGTTTGGAGCATGCTTTCAGAAGTCTTAAAAGAGCAACACTCTGATGCAAAAACTACAGAACCTGAACCACCAAAAAATAAAATCAGCCTTCTGCTGCTGGCATCTGACTCAGATAATAAAAATGAACATGTGTCAGTCCGTACTGCTTTGGATGGCTTTCAAGCAGAACCCGTCATCAACATGGGCGCATGTCCCCTGGAATGGTGGTTGAAGCATGCGCATCTGGCACGCAAATATCTTGCGATGCCGGCTACAACAGTGCCATGAGAACACTTGTTCTCACTTTCAGATGACATTGTAAACAAGAAGCGGACTGCATTATCTCCTGCAAATGTAAACAAACTTGTTTGCACGATTGGCTGAACAAGAAGTAGGACTGAGTGGACTTGCAAGTTCTCAAATTTTACGTTTTTATTTTTGAATACAGTATTTTTGTACATAATTCTACATTTGTAAGTTCAACTTTCATGAAGAAGAGTTTGCATTACAGTACTTGTATTAGAATTGAAAAATGCACTGAATTATTTCTTTTCTTTTTACAGTGCAAACACTTGTAATCAAAAATAAATATAAAGTGAGCACTGTACACATTGTATTCTGTGTTGTAATTGAAATCAATATATTTGAAAATGTAGAAAACATCCCAAAATATTTAAATAAATGGTATTCTATTAACAGTGCGATTAATCGCAATTAATTTTTTAATCACGCGATTAGTCACAATTAATCGCTTGACAGCCCTAGTTAAGATACTTAAAATGGCTGCAAATGCATGGTGATTGTCACAAAAAGATGACTGGCTCTGTCCCACTTCCTAGCCTGCTACCTACCACCCTATCTGAATCCTTTTCTTTCCTTAGACGTCACTATGTGGCACCCAGCCTGAATCCCACCAGTCATGTAAAAACGGGCAGGGCCACACCGTGACTCCAGTGAGACAGTAACAAAGCTGCATGGAGCAGAGTCTGTGACTGGGCTCTGGGGGGATGGGGCGTGGGTGTATACCCCCACAGCTGGGCTCTGGGGGAGTGAAGGGGTGCAGCTGTCTGGGCAGGGGGGGAACCCATGCAGCCCTCTTCAGCATCTCCCAACTAGAACTAGGTTGTCATAGGGGTTTCTTTAACTCTCTACTCCTGGGGGAATCTCTTTTTGTTGTCTTTATTGTTGACATACTTTGCTGACCGGTATTTTGAAATAAATTACCAAAAAAATTGAAACTGGAGGGATTATATTTTATTTGTCAGAACAACACAATATGCAGAATTTTAAAGTATTATGCGCAGAATTTTTAATTTTGGAGAGGCAGAATTCCCCCAGAGTAAAAGTTAGGTGCAGCACTACTGTTCTTTCTGTAGCTGTTCCCTTAGATACAGCTTTTTTCATAAATGGCTGTTTAGATCGGCAGAAGCAGTTGGCAATGCAGCATCCCCTAGTGTGGTTGTCGTCTTAATTAGTTCGATGTAGTCTACCTTAGTTTTACCACCTTTTCGTTGTGGTGGTTGCTGGTGCTGCTGCTTGGGAGGGTTTGGAGATTGCTTTGCAAAAGAGGAGATTAGTGTTTGGAGCTACATCCACCAGTCTTAAACTTCTCCTGTAGAGTTTCTAAACAGCTTTTCTGGTTCTAATAACTTATTGTGTGAAAGAAATGTTATTTCTGAAGCTTAGTGTTTAAAGAAAAATTGCTCTTATATTCAGTACCAGCTATTGTGTGTTCCCAGCATTCTCAGTACACAGAATAGCTTGACTAAGATGTATAGTACAAGTGAAATTTCTCAGGGTATCGTACGCTGCACTTGCAGGTAGCTTAGACTTGATTGACTTAAATATTCATAGAACAACTCAATCATAAGTCACAAAAGTTAGCAAGATAAAAAAGGCCTATTAAACCAAGTCCACCACCCATTCATTAAGGTCTTTCAATGATATATTCAGGAAGTGGTTGTTTGAAAAAGTTGGTGTCTGTTTAGAATAAAGTGGTAGGGCTAATGGTTGGGATGTGGGATGGGGTGTGGGCTCTGGGCTGCAGGGTGGGGCCAAGCGATTCAGAGTATGCGAGGGGCCTCTGGGTTGATCCTGGAGCAGGGGGTTGGGATGCAGGAGGAGACTCAGGGTGCGGGATCTGGGAGAGAGTTTGGGTGCAGGAGGGGACTCAGGGCTGGGGCAGTGGGTTGTAGTGTGGGAGAGGTTGTGGGGGATGGGCTCAGGGAGGGAGTTTGGGTGCAGGAGGGTCTCAGGGCTGGGGTAGGGGGTTGGGGTATGGGAGAGGTTGCAGGGGGTGGGCTTGGAGGGAGTTTGGGTGCAGATGGGAGCTGGGACAGGGGTTTGGGGTGCAGGAGGGGGTTCAGGGTGCAGGCTGTGGATGGGTGGCACTTACCTCGGGTGGCTCCCAGAAGCGGCAGCATGTCTGACAGCGACTCTAGGCTCACGGGCGGCCGGGCGGCTCTGCCTGCTGCCCCTGCCTGCCAGCACCTCCCCTGCAGCTCCCATTGGCTGGGAACGTGGAACTGCGGCCAATGGGAGCTGCAGAGTCAGCACTCAGGGTGGCGGCAGTGCACAGAGACCCCCTGGCTGAGCTGCCTCCTAGGAGCTGCTGCCGGACATGTCACTGCTTCGGAGAGCGGTGCGGAGCCAGGGCAGGTATGGAACCTGCCCTAGCCCCACTGCGCCACTGGATTTTTAGTGGCCTAAAATTTCCCAGAGTAGCTTCAGTAGCCTCCGGGAGATCGAGCCCAAATCTGGGAGACCAGGAGGGTTGGCAACCCTACATGTTAATATTGTTTATTGACTGCATCATACAGGGGGTCCCCAGTATACGTCTCCCCTTTATCTGTCATTTTGCATATCTGTTGCTCATCAGTAGGGGAATGTGTTCCAGTTCCCCTCAGTTCCGATACGCATATCAATCGCTTCTCCTTTTGCGTGGCTTCTCTTTGGGTGCTTCCCCCAGCATTCAGGAGGCACTGGGAGGGAGGAGGAGGAGCGGGGACAGAACATGCTTAAAGGAGGGGGCGGAACTGGGCGGGAAGAGGTGGGACGGAGGTGCGTGGGGCAGCAAAAGGCAGGGCGGGCCAAAAATTCCCCGGTATCTGTTGTTTCAGTATCCATCGCCCTTTTCAGGAACACAACCCCAACGTATACCGGGACCCACTGTAACTGTTAATCTGTGTAGCAATGGCTAACAAGCTGTACATGTTCCTAAAATAGTCAGGAATATAAGTGTGTTTCCTACTTGGAGATGTTTAGATTGCGTGTTTATTGCAGGCTTAATGTTTGTGAGGGGAATAGTAGTTGTTAAATAGAGCAGATGGCTAGCAGTGTAACTATCATTCTGGAGGCATGTCAAGTTATTTACAGCTCAAATGTTGGTTTAAAAACAAAGGCAACTGTTTTGTCATAATGGTACAGAATACATAAATGCATTCTGTAAGTCGTTGATGTATCATAAAAGCAAGTACTGAACTCAGAAAGGAATGAGCTAAAAGACCATTAAGCAGGTTAAAAACAGATGATTCAAAAAGTTAAAAGTTTAAAATAAGCTCCTTTTTAGTGAGCTTAACTTTAAAAGCTAAACAACTTTAAACACTGGTTATGAACAGTCACATTAACCATTGGTTATGAGTTAAGATTCCTAAATACATACTTAAATTAGAGTTAAAAAGTACATTTAGCTATATGCCTACACCTGCTTCTGCTGAATGGGTAGTGATCTTTGAATGGGTAGCTATTCAGTATTTCATTTTCTCCATCATTTAGTGTATAGTTCCATGTCTTATTTACTGCAGACCATTAAAACCCTGCTCTAAATATAGTGATATTTATTTATTTGTGGGTTTTTTAATGGCAATGCTTCACAAATACTAATCTTTCTAACACCCTTAAGAGGTAAGGTGATAGCCCTATTTTACAGATGGGGATCTTAGGCACAGAGAGATTAAAGTCAAGTGTCCAGTAAGTTGGATGCCCAATTTGAGATGCCATGGGCCTGATATTTTCCAGAGTATTCAGCATTTCATAATGCTTTATATGTTCAGAGCAGAGCTCCAATGGATTTCAGTTGAAGCTGGGTGCTCAGCATTTCTGTGTATTATGTCCCAGGTGTCTAGAGGTAATCACTCAGAAAACGAAGAACATACAATTTTGTGACCACTGGTGAAAAGTTTAATTTGTGACTTGCCTGGCATCACATAGGAACTCTGGCAGAGACACGGATAGAATCCAGATTTCCTGGGTAGCATTCAATTGTTTTAACCATGTGATCAGCCTTTCTTCTTCCTGCAGTCCCTTGCTTCATTTGCTGCACACCTTTCAATATGCACAACAAATGAGGTAGGGGTTCAACAGACAACGTCATTCACTATACAACGCTGATTCATTCCCTGGGCACTGGCTATCCTTTGCACTGAATGAGTAAGGAGTCCTGTGGGGAAAAAATAGTATGTGATTATGTAATTAAAACCTATAGCATAATCAGTACACATAATATTACTCCTGGGCGTCTTCTGTGCCAAAAAATTAAAAATTCTGCGCACAATATTTTAAAATTCTGCAAGTTTTCTCAATAAATGAATGCAGAGGCTCCAGCATGGCAGTGGGGAGCACAGGCCACTGGCTGTACAAAAGTGGGAGATCACCCTGTAGCTTCCCCTCCCCCAGGACACGGACTCAGTGATGAGGCTGCACCCGACCTTGACACAGCATAAGGCCTGGGCCTGCCCCAGAAACACCCTAGGGGCCTGCGCCGGGCGCACCAGGTTGGGGACAGGCAGGCTCAACCGGGCGTGATCCAAGTGTGGGGGGATCCAGGTGTGGGGTGAGAGGATTCTGTGTGGCGCAATCTGGGTGCAGGCAGCTCAGGGAGGGGTCTAGGTGTGGGGGGATCTGGATGCACAGAAGCTCGTTGGGGGTGGGGGTTCCAGGTGCAGGAGCAATAGGGCTCTGCGGGGGCTTCCAGGTGAAAGTGGTTGGGGCTCAGCAGGGGGTCTGCGTCGAGGGGTCTTAGTAGAGCCGTCTGGGTGCTGGGGAAGTGGAGCTTGGTGGGCTGAATGTCTGGGTGCAGTTAGTTGGGGGTCAGTGGCGTGGGGGCCTGGATATGGGGGCTCAAGGTGGTGCAGGGGGGTGGAGCTCATCAGGGTGGGAGTTTGATTGTAGGGAGCTCAGTGGGGGTAGTCTGCAGGGGTTGAGGTTCAGTGGGGTGGGGTTTGGGTATGAAGGGCTGGGGGGTTCTGGATGTACGGGGTCAGGCTTGATGGGAGTGTCTGGGTATGGGAGGTCCAGATGCATGGGGGCTGGGCAGATGGGGGAGCAGTTCCCCATACAGTGACTCCTCCCCTTGCAACTGAGGAGCGATGGGGGCAGGAAGGAGGGGAGGATGCTGAGCTTCCTGCAGCTGCGGGAGATTTCTGGGAGTGGGTCTGACACAGCCCCAGCCACTCCTTGCAGGGAAAGTCCTGTCTTCTCCTGCCTCCAGCCCAGCCAGGACTAGCAGCTGATCCTGGCTCAGGGTAGGAGCCACTGGTGGGGTGTCCCCAGCCCTGCGGTGATTTACCTCTCTGCTGGCTGCTCTGGGTGCCTGAAAGAATGTACCTGCACAACTAGGGAGTGGTGTGTGACTGCTCTTGCAGCTTCCCTGTCAGAAAGTCATTTTTCTGCAGGAAAGCAAAGAAATCTGTGGGGGACATGAATTTTGGGCACGTGCAGTGGTGGAGAATTCTCCCAGGAGTAACATAAAGAGAAATTAAGGTTGCCCAGGCAATCTTTTTAATGTGGCTTTTAATGTAATTTTACTACATTTTTTTAAAACAAACTTGGGGAAATAATTACATCACATGGAATTATATTGATCCCCCACATAAGTCATCACCAGGGTTCGGATCTTTAGAACCACAACATAGCCTTTTACCACTTGAACTAAGGTAGTAGCTGGTAGCAGAAAGTGGCTGTTCAGCATCTATGTGGCCTACTCACTAGAGAGTGACAAAACATTTTGCCAGTGGTTTTACAGATATTCACTGACAGTAGAGGAATGTGGAGGCTCAGGGTTCCTGGTTTCACTTCCAGGTTCTGAAGCAGTGTATATTCTACGGGTTACAGAATCCTGTCCCCCACCTGAAACTTCTTCCCTTCTATCCCTGTCCTCTCCAGTTTGTCTTAGGGCTTGTCTTCACTACTGGGGTAAATTGACCTAAGTTACGCTATTTCAGCTATGTGAGTAACATAGCTGGAGTCGACGTAGCTTAGGTGGACTTACCGTGGTGTCTTCGCTGCGCTGCGTCGACAGGAGACACCCTCCGGTCGACTTACTTTACTCTTCTCAGGGAGCTGGAGTACTGTAGTCAACCAGAGAGCGCTCTGCCAGCAATTGCAGCAGTGTTAATCTCCCCGGTAGTGAAGACAAGCCCTCATTCCTCATCCCTCTAATCTCCCTTGTCTTCCTCCTTTTTCCCTTCCCCAAGCTTCTCATGCGTCTGCATTTGAATTAGACTAACTTCTTTTCCATGCTGTCTGGGCCCCAGCAGTCAGATCAGTCAGTCTCCCTGCTTTCAGTTCCGGTGCTTGGCACCTCAGCGATACCAAGCTTCCAGGAGGAGCAATTGCAGGGAAAAGTCTAGCTCAGCCCTGTGGTCCTGGGCGAGAGCATACTCTGTTGCTCTTGGGGGCAGTACACATGCAATCTGGTTGACACACAGGAACTTTGTAGCAGTGAGGTATGCTCAGTGCAGATGGAATCTTTGGTGAATTTAGCTGTCAAGCTGCAACAAGCCTCTGCTGAGCATGTGTGAACTGCTTGGGTGGATTGTGAAAGGGATAGCAAAAAGCGCACACCTGGAGCTGGGACAACTCCCCTTTGCCAAATTTCTAGTCAGTTCCAAACTATGGAGGCGCTAGACCTTTTTAGTGAAACAGTCGTAAGAATCTTTTAAGAATGGCAAAATAATGTATATTCCCCTGAATTTGTTCTCCGACATGGCAAAATCATTTCCACCAAAACTCCCAGTCTTCCACACTGCACCTTAGAAAAATCAGCCAGACACAGACTGCTAGCGTGCAGAACCTCAGCTTGAATGGTAATGTTACTGGCAACTGAAAACAGGGTCTTTTTAATTAAAGAAGCTGTTAGGCAGTGATAACTAGTGACTACCAGTGCTACCTATGATGTCATAATATTATTAGTATGTCTCCATTTTTTAATTTTTTTTTTACATTCTGTTTTTTTTGCTTTTTTGATTGCTGCCCATTAAGAGGTCTTCACTTAATGCCTAACAAACATTGACACAGGTAGCCTCAGAACATTGCTGGGACACAAGGGGTGGAGAATAGGAGAGCTGACATGTTTTGTCTTACAGATGGGGAAATTAAGAGGTTTGACTTGTCACATAGGAAGTCATTGGCAGAGCCAGGAATAGAACTCTGTTCTGCTGATTCCCAGTTTATTTGTTCGCCACAGCCGGCCTGCCTTGTCTTAGCTATATCTTCCTCTATGTAAAAGTCTGACTTTTCAGTTTAGTTTATGTTAAAAAAGGAAAGTGCAGTAAACAGAATATTACTATACCCTAGTAGTGTTTTTATTTTGTTTAAAAAAAAAGTTATCAAAGCATTTATTTCAAACAAATTAGAAAAGCATTCTTCCACTAGAATATATAAAAAAATTAGTTGCCAAAGTTACTCCTTTTGCAAAGTTGATGGTATAGTTTAGACAACTATATTTTCATTTACTCGTAATGTGTAACCAAATAATAATGCTAATATAAAATGTCTTGTAGATTTGTGATAGTGAATTAGCATTCTGCAGCATGCAGTCTGATATGAATTTTACAACTATATTCCCTGCTGGGCAGCATAGTGACATTTATGAGATAGTTCCCTGGATGTAATTAAGGCAGTGTATTTTCAGTTTCCTTGCTTGTCAATATGATCCTAATTGATGGCTTGATTTGTTAATGGGGAGTTTTAGTGAATTTTAGAACTGGGAGCTGTAAGCTTTAGAAATGATTTTAGAAAGTTCTAATTATTGCAGTATTCTTAAAAACAAAAAAACCTGGTCCAAATGGACTCAAATGTAGTTATACCTTGCTTATAAAATGTCTTGAAACGATCTAAAATATAAAAATTTTCCTGATATTTATTAATAACCTTTGCAGGAAACATGAAAGAAAAATGAAACAGGATGAGATACGCAAGAAATATGGTATGTATGCTAATCTTATTGTAATAATATCTGAATAAAGTCTTTTCTTCCCTGTTCACACTATTTAAATAGGCATATTCCCATCATATTGGTAATGAATATGGACCCTTTCACCTCAGGATCTTGAGTCCAGGTTAATGATGAAAAGTCACTACCATTTGACTGTTCAGTGGCTTAAGTAAAGTAGACTGACTGGCCTTGGTCCAGTTTCATGTGGGTGATAATTAGAGTCCTTATTAGCATTCACAGCAGGAAAACAAGGATTAAATGGAGATTTTGGAGCCTAAAGTACTTTCATTCCTGCAGTTAGTTGTTCCAGAATAGATTTGTGGCACAGTAGTGAGAACAGGGAAGCATGTGGGAGCTTTGCACTACCATTGCCTGTGTTGTGCCTCTTACTGGAGGACTTCGTTATTCAGAGCTGTCAATCTTAGCCCTTTTTAATTTGGTTTGTTCGTGTGGCCTCCTGGGGACATACTGATGTCATGTATTCAAATATGTGTGATAAAAAGATGTACTGTGTTTTTTATCATGTAAATTACACTAGTATCAAATATAGTGATTCTGTATTTAGAGCTCTGACCAGCCACTCAAAACCATTTTAATTTCCAGTCTCTTGTTAAACTGATTAGCAGGAGCTGGGAGTATCTTCATCATTCTGCACCAAGTCCACCGGCATATGCAGGAGTGTTTTAGATGAGCACTAAATGGATTTTCATGGATAAAGGGCAATAACATGGGCTCCTTAGTGAATCTTAAAAGTAGGAGAAGGGAAAATTGTTACAGAAAGATGTAATTTTTAAGTGTGTATATAATTCATAAATTTTGATTCTGTAGCAATATATAATATCACTGACCTCAGCCTTCAAACTTCTGTTCCATTTTAAAATGTTTGTTTGAATTATATGGGGGTAAATTACAAATAATAATCAGTGCATTTTGTTTTAAAATTAATATCTCCCCTCTCCCTTATGGTGCTTGTATTTCTGCAGACTTGATGGGTTCAGTCCTGTGGGGTACTGAGCTTCCTGTAATATCCAATAAAGCACTCAGCCCTGAAGTCAGTGGGACTACTCAAGTGCTTGAAGTTGAGCATTTGCTTAAATGCTTTGCTGGATCTTGTCAGAATGCTCAGTGCCTTGCAGGATTGAGCCCTATAATCATTTGCATTCTGGCTATAAATCTACCAAGCTCACTTGCAGATACATCCTTCAATCACATGCTTGTCAATGTGTCACCCTGCTCCCACTGAAGTCAATAGTTCTGTCACTGACTTCAGTGGGAGCACGTTCCAGTCCCCAGTGTGCAAGTGTTAGTCTTGACTTCTAATAAACTCATTAGACGTACCCGTTTTTGCACACACAACTTGTTTACAGGGCAGTTGCCACATAATAGTTTAACGATTAGACTTGGAAACTTCAAAAGTTAACTTTTTTATAAAATTGATTTATTTTGCAAGGTAAGTTTCATCTGTTGCATTTTCAGACATCACTTATTTATGTTATCAACCCAAATGCAATTTCACATAATTAATAGATTGTTCAATAAAAGCACCAAACTGGATTATGAAGGTGTGTGTGCTTTAATAGGAAATGGTTGAAAGGAGAGATGTTATACCTGTTTTTTGAAATCCTCAAGCAATATCAAATGACTCCTAATAGATGAAACTCTTATTCTGAAATAAACTAATCCAGAATAGTTCAGTATGCTAATTCTCATCTTTGAATTACTAATTCTCATCTTTAAATATGATTATAAAAATAATTAAATGAGACATAAGACAGGTCCTCAGCACAGCCTTGAATCTTCCGCATCTGTCTTCATTTTTAGCTGTCTAGTAAATATAGTCTGATGAAAATTGCTGCAGAAAATTATGGAGGCACTAGATTATTTTACGCTGCCTCTTACACATTGCAGAGGGGATTCACTGTTAAGTAGGCAAAGATGAGTGGCAGAATGACAATGGCTTTGTTAACCTGACTCTGTAAATTAAGATGATCATGCCTGAAATGTCAGCCCTTGGTTGGCTTTAAGGGAATGCCTTTTTCCCATTTCACCCACCAGCTTTTCTTACCCCATTTAAATGGTAATTACACATTTATAATGCATTGCAGGTGTCGCTCTCTTCAGCCATAGTCCTTTGGGAGCACTGGAAGCAATAGAGCTTTAGTAATGGGGAATATTCATTTTGAATTGTTTTTGTTGCAAAATTTGTCACTATTTTTCATTTGCTCACATATATGAATGCAGTATGATTATTCAAATTATACGTTGATGGTTTAACAACCTTTAAAATAGAATTTAGAGTATTTTCCAGCTTGCATAAGATACAAAGAAACTATGATTTAATTGCCCCCATATTTGCTGCTATTGTACATTTGATATAGCATTGGTAAGATGCTGCTTTACTGTCTGCACTTTTGGATTTTTACCTGGTGGTAGTGGAAGAGGCCTACCTCTCAAAGATGATAAAGAATGTCCTTTGTCTTCAGTTACACACAATGATTCCCCTTCATGATTTGGGGATTCCACACTCCTTGTTTCCTCTTAAATTCCGCAAAGACACTTGATAGTCATTCTAATGCTGCATAATCCTATTTCTTTCTGTACTTAGATTTTATATAAAACATTTATGTTCAAAAGTTTATCATAAGAAATAGTTCTACTGGCCTAGATGGGTATATTTTACTTTGACCGTCTGTAGTGATCTGAATGCAAAACAGTTGAATCTCTTCTAAGTCATTATTTTAAAAAATTTGTAATACTTATTTTTATTAGCTTGTGACTTAGGAATTGAGAGCAAGTTGACTATTTTGAAGTTGAAATATAATATGAAATTTAAGGAAGAAAACCTGTGTTTAATGGGGGAGAAAAGTGTGCCTACAGTGAGAAAAGAGGATTGGGAAATGTGTCAAATTCCCCCCACATCCAATCTAGTACGATTAGTTTTCGGTGTGTATACTCTGAAGTATGGATCAAAACTCATGTTGGTACTGTATTTGTGAAAGGTTAGGATCCCAGTATAAAATGTTAACCCAACATATAGCATAAGTGAATACTATAGAGACAAGTATTTGGATATTTACGTTTGTCTTGCCCAGTTCCCGTATGTTGAGGCCTTGTACTTTCACCCTGTTTGAAGAAAGGTGTTTGAGTCTGACAACTTTTTAAGGTATCCAAGAGCCCTTAAGTAAAGTTGAGTAAGCCAACTAACAAATAAAATTGGTTGCAAACTATTAAGCCAAAATAATAAATTATGATGACAAAGACAGATGGAGCAATCTGCTTGTGGGTTTTTACAAGCCTGTTTCCTCATGACCAAGTGCAGAAGTGACCTGAGTCAGCCCTTACGCTGGGCTTCAGGAGACTTGTCTAACAAGTTTGTCCTCTGAACTTCAAAGTCCAAACCAAAGGTTGGGTTTTCACACATACATCAAAAGGAAAACCACCACAAGGAGAGAAACTCTTTGTGCCTAGCTCAAGACCGTGGGTGAGCTCTAGCTGAACTCAGCTATCTGATGACTTTCAGCTCCAGATCCTTCCACTTTTGAGCCACAGCATCCAAGATGTAGCAACTGGCTCTAGAATGTCACCACACCTACAGTTTTTTTCCGTCCTCTTATTGGTGGTTCACCAGATCCTTATGGTGGTTCACCATATCCTTCACATATGTCAAGTCTCCTTCTCCACTAAGAGCCAATACAAGCAACTCACTGCTGTCCTCTGGTCTTTGTTTCTAATGGTGATCTCAGTCTGTGGTCTCAGATAAGAAAAGGAAGAAACTAAAAATGTTTGTGTATGAGGTGTGGCAGATAGGGGTGGGATGAATAAAAACAAAGGGGAGGTTGGGAACAAGGCATATAAGTAGGGCCCTACCAAATTCACAGACCATTTAGGTAAATTTCATGGTCATAGGATTTTAAAAAATCTTAAATTTTAAAGTTTCAGATATTTAAATCTGAAATTTCAGTGTTTTACAGTGGGGGTCTCGACACAAAAAGGGGTCGGGGGGTCACGGTTTTGCCACTCTAATTGCTCTGAAGGCAGTGGCGCCACTAGCAGCAGTGTAGAAGTGAGGGTGGCACGGTATGGCATTACCACCCTTACTTTGTGCCAGCACCAATAGCCGTGCATAAGTAAGCATGGCAATACCATAGCACCCTTACTTCTGCACTGTTGCTACTGACAACACTGCCTTCAGAGCTGGGCTCCTGGCCAACAGTTGCGGAGCTTCCTGCAGCTGGGAAGGTTCCTGGAGGTAGGTCTTATCCAGCCCCGGGGTGCCCTTGCAGGTGAAGTCCAATCCCTCCCCAGCCTGGCCAGGACTAGCAGTTGGAGTTTGGCACATGAATAGGAGCCCCTGTCTGGGGCATCCCAGCCCTGCCCCTCCCCAGCTCTGGGCCCAGCACTTGTGGAGGGGTGCAGGGGTTTACACAGCACCCCATGACCACAGCATCCTGGGCGTCACCCACCCATAACACCGGCCTTGCCCCCCCAAAAGTGATGAATCCCCTCCCATAATATGCCACCCTCACTTCTGTGCTGCTGGTGGTGGTGGTAGTACTTTCAAAGCTGGGTGCATGGCCAAAAGCTGCTGCTCGCCAGCCACTCAGCTCTGAAGGCAGCACGAAGTAAGAGCGGCAATATGGCAACACCCCTACAATAGCCAGATTTCACAGGGGAGACCAGATTTCACGGTTCACGATGGGTTTTTTACAGCTGTGAATTTGGTAGGGCCCTACATATAAGGTATCCTATGACATTTTACTCCTCCTGGGAGGGAAGGCATATCATTTCCCCTATGCATTCCTAGTCTCCTGGAGGATAGGGTAAATGAAAATCCCTTCACTCATTTCAGGAGCCTTTGTTCTTGGTGCTGTGAAATTAAAATTTCTCCCTGTAATCAGGCAGGCTTGTGACCCGTAATACCCACACTGGACTGACCTATAGGTTTAGGTCTGAAATATTTAGATATCCTAATATTTTAGTATCCCTTTTAGTATAAAAGGAAACTCCTTGAAATTAAAACAAGTGAAAACTAGTTACAAAATATTAATAATTTGTGGAAATTACACTATAGGATATTAAGCCTAATAGTTTAGTAAAACTAAAACAAATATCACTATGAAAAGCATCTACAGTAATGCTAGGTAGGACAAAATTACGTATGGTGTAAAGTATGAGGACTAATGGTCTAATCTAAACGATCAGTGGCTGGGGTTAAAAGGATACTTCCCCTGTGCAATATTGTATGGTTAAGTGCATTATAGGAGTTTTATACCTTCCACTGAAGAATTTGGGTTTGGCACTGTTGGAGACAGAATCCCACCTCTATTAATTCTTGATGGCAGTGGTGACTGGAGCTATTCTGTGCTGCTTTTAGAATGATTATGTAAAGTATGTATTTTAAACCAATCTTATGAAAGGCAGGTGTTAATTAGAACTTTGCCAGGCAAGGTTTAACACAGAGAAATAAAATAAAGAAAATGTGTGAATTCCTTTCAGGGGAAAAATAAGTTTTCAGTGTTCATTTTTAGTTGCCGCAATTGTCACATCTAGATTCCCACTGGTTAGGGCAACTAGTCAAGATGGGAACCTTTTTGATTAGCATAAGATTCTTTTTTTATGAAGGCTTCAAAGGATATTATTTTATCAGAAAGACCCTTTCATCCCAAAGTTCATTTTGTCACTGATTCTTTATACACTGTAAGAAAAGGCTTTAGAAGTTAGGTTCTCAGAATTCTGTGTGGAATCTAATCAGTGCAGAGAATTTATAGTCTACTTAGTGACCAATGTAGTAAAATAAATGTTCATATCTAGTATTGCTACTTAGCTTTTACACAATATTTAGCTATATAAAATTATCTAATTTATTTCTTCTTAAATAGCTACTGTCAAGACAGGTTTATATCCAGAATGTAAAAAAACCTCTCTCTACATTCAACATGTCATTCATTTAAGTTTTTTCATGTTTGCATAAGGATATGATGATATACATAATTCACTCCCCTGCTTGAATTGCCAAGGATATACTATAGCATTGCACATTATTCTACTGATGTTGCATATAATAAAGTAAGTTGTTTATTAGAGTATAGAAACTTCTAGAGGGATTACTGATGTAAAAAAAAATAGGCGCACTCATTTTATAAAGGCATGCACATTACTTTGAGTGCACGTATATGGGAGTTACATTTTACTGATTCTTTGTCAAGCTGCCAAAATTGATGATAACCCTGATGAATTAATGAAAATTCTATTCCTCTTGTATCCAGTTTTTGAATATGCATTATTGTATAGTAAGATAAATCTGTCATATTTGTTTATGGAAAACGTCTGTCAATTAAATTGATCTAAAAGATTGATATATTTTCTGATACTGGTTTAAGGCTAGAAGGCTATAAAATAAGTTATACCCAACAAGTATACAAGATTAATCTTGGCTTTGTATAGGATTTAATCAGAGAATTTGAAAACATTTAGTTTTAATTCGTAAATAATAGGGGCGTCCATCAAATTCACTGGATCTCATACATTCCTACCATTTATAAGAGACTGTTTTGTGTATTGCAAATAAAGCTTTGAATTATCAATGATTCAAGTAATATCATGTAGCTTTGAATCATATCAAAGATTCAAGTAAATTAGTAAAATAAAATAAATATTACAGCACCTATAAATCATATAATGTAAACATCTGTACAGTGTAAATATTTGTATATCTGAGAGTTTTTGTGGTCTTGGAAATAAATGAGGTAAACACTCCTATCCATGTACGGATGTTGCCTCACTAATGTAAATGAGTTGCCTCCAGGTGTTAGGGAACAAGTAGCCCTAAAGGAATGCTTGTTTTCATCACATTTCAGCCCACTGTAAATACCAAGCTTTCTATTGACAGGGCTTGAAAATGTATTGGCTGTTAGCCACTGAAACTGGCTAATATTGTCTTGCCTGGCAGTTGGATATCTTACTCGCTGCACTCTGCCTAAAGCGTACCTGTGACCAGTGCTCCATGCCCCTGTTTGCTTGTATGCGTTAAACAGAGCAGTGAATGCTCAACACCTAGACATTGAAACACACCCTCTCCACTTAGTGAATAAAGATCTGCTGGGACACAATGTGGAGGTTGGGAATTAATGGTTCAATCTTCTTTCCTCTTCCCCTTCCTTGATACTGACTGTTGTGAAGAGGGTAATGTGGTCAAGAGCTTTACCTCATCAACCTATTTTCCTGCCACCTGCCCAAGACAAAGCAACTAGGAAAGGTGGTGCTCCAGGTTTTCCAGGCATCACTTGCCAAAACTAATATGAAGGATCGCAAAAGCCTTTTTGCTCCTTCACAGCATGGGTCTACCACTAGACCTCTCTGGGCCCCTTTATCCTCAGTATGCACTTCTGGCTAGTGGATGTCTGGTAAGTTTCTCAAGGTCTTGTTGAAAATTACCACTATATTGAACAATGATTATTGCTGAAATAAGATTTACAGAAGATGTTCACAGATACAATGTCTTAGCGGTGCTTTATATGGCAATATTCTGGTTACATTAAAAATCTTTGATAAAAGCACACACTGTGACCTGGATTAGGTGATGCCTTTATTCTTGTCCCCAGTAGTTTCAGTGAGTTTGCAGGTGATCTGTATTTGTCCTTAGAGGACATTGGCTGGTGTCACAGAACTACTGCATATCACTGATTGAGCTTGACAGGTTTTTGCTCAAGAGTGAAACAGAATTAAACCAGCATGATGACCTGCCACCTTTTGGAAAGGATGGTCCTCTTACAGCAAAGCTGAATTTAGTGGCAGAGCAGTTTGAAACTGTTTCTGCTTAGCCATCTCCATGCTTAATCTTTGATAAAGTAAAGAATTGGCAAATAGCTACAGTATCCTTCACGAGTGAGAAATACTGTTTCTCCTTAATGACTTTTCATGAAGAAATCTTTCTCGCTTTTATGTTTTTAAAAAAGTTGTGAAGTTCATAACTTTTGGTTGAAAAATAAAATGACTTAAGAGTTTATTTCTAATGTACTACTATAGATGAGTAGTTGTACCTTATACTTTAAGACTGGGGTTCATTTTTTTAAATTCTGTATTTGTTCAGCACCTAGCAGAATTCCTGGTCCGTGACTAGGCCTCCTATATACTATGGTAATACAAATAATTAATAAATTCCATCCTCTTTTTTCTCTCCAGGTCTCCTTCAGGATTCTGATCATCCTTACAGTAGATTTGAGAATGAATGAAAACAGACACTGTTGAATCTCCTCATCGAAAGCTAAGATTCCTGGATAAATGAGCCCTTTTATTTTGCTTTTTAGCGGTCTTCAGGCTTCCTTTTTTGCAGGTTTTCAGACAGTAAAAAGTGCACAAATATTTACTAAAATATGTATTTTTTAATGTGGCATATTTACCTTTTAGAACTAAATTCTTATAAACACTTGGTTTTTGAAATGTTTGCCAATTGTGCTCTCATTAAATATGAAATGTCACCTTTCCTCTTTTAATAAAGTTTTTCTTTGGAATCTTATGTAATAGCTTCCTAATTATGTATTTGAACTAATATCTTAGCTCACCTTTGTCTTTAATTTTTTTTTAAACAAAATTCCTCTTCCCATGTTCCTAAATAAAGATTTTCTTCCTAAATCTGTCGTATGCATATAAGTGGTGGCAAGAGTAAAGGAAGTGTTTGACACTGCAGAAATATGCTATTGGTGTTAACAAGAAATATAATTACAGTGCACAAATTCTTTAATATCAAAATAGTATGTGAAGAGTTTTTTAAAGATGCAAAATGTGATTTTTTTAAAATTATTCTTATTATTTATTTTGCATAGCATAATCTGAGGTAATAGAAATGTTCGTATATTACCAGGCTATGTCCTTGGTGTGGAGAAAAAAGTCTTGAGTTAGTAAAAGGGCACAAAATCTTTTTTGAAATGCGTGCAAAATCTGAATACACATTTGTGTATAAGCTTGAGAGGTAATATCAGGCTGTTTAAAACACTTTCTTCCATGAACAGTTCTCTAAATTAAAAATACTGCATAATGCCAAGATAGCATCAGTTTAACAGTATAATGATTTCATATTTTTTACCTTTGATTTTTTTTGTGTGTGAAATTTTCATAATGCATTGAGTTCTGTCATATTCCTGGATTGGTGGGTTTTCATTTTTTTCTCTTCATACACAAATGCCTTCATTGAGCATTTTAAATAACTTGCTGACATGATGCAGCATGCAGAGGTTCATTCTTTTTTTCCTTCATATTTAATGTGAATTTCCAATTCTATATAGTTGGAATTTGTGTACTATCTTCTGCTGAATAAATTTACGGTACTGAGGGCCTTTGTATGTTGTTTTTATCAACCTTGCTGGAGGAGAACTCTAACTAGACATCTTGAATTCAGCTGTCCATTGTTTTTCTTCCTAAAGAGGGGTTCTGTGAATAAAAAACATATTTAAGGAAATGATCAAATATAGGGTTTGAGTAGGGAAAAGGAATGCAATTTGGCTTTCTCTGGTCCTCTGACAAAAAGAAAATCTAACACCATGTACATACAATATGAAGTGGATATTGCCTTAGTATGGTAAGGTGAATTGCCATTCTTTACAGTATCAGAATGCTTGCATATACTTAAACAATTAGTAATTAGATTCTATCACTGCTCTCAGACTAGTTTCCATTTTTGTTCTTTGGTTTTCCTTCTGAGAATATTTTTCCTCACAGATGTTTTTATAAAAACAAGCAACTGCCCGTTCTTGGATCCTCAGTATAATTGAAGACCTAATGTAATTCTGGAGTAGTAGTTTTTTTTATTTGCTTGGAACTCATGAAACTGAGCACAATGGACTGAGCACTGTTTGCTATGTTTCTTTAACTGTCTACTGTTCTCAAGTCTAAAGTACTATTCTTATGTCTGTCTGAAGAAGAGTGTGTGATAAGAGTGACTTGATAGCGTGGAAATAAAGCCTGGTGATTTTCCCAGGAGATGCCTTTGGTAAAAATGATGGAGGTCTGCCCGACATCTCTCAACCCAAATAGTGACATTCATGACTTAATAGAAAAGCTTTTTTTTTTTTTTTTGTTTGCACCTGCCACGATATGTGAAAAGCTGTCATGTACTCTAACAAAAGGGGGAAAGCTGTCAGTATGACTTTTAAGGAATTGTATTGGGTGAAGAAGCAAAATATTTTGAGCATATGAAATTAGTATTCTTTGCTAATGTTACGGTTTTAAATATAAAGTAGGTAGAGCTGTGTTATCTTTCCATTAAACATACTGGTTTTGTAGCTGTTTTGCCAAAATTGCAGGCACTAAAAGTATTGGAAACTATATAATCAGTCTCTTAGCACATATTGTGTATGTACCTTTTTCAGTGTGAAACAGTAAGTGGGGCATAGGAAAATGTAAAGTGTAAACAAATTCTCGTAACACTTCAAACTGAAAGTTTAGCATTATGTAATCCTGCTTCTATTGAAACCAAAGGTAAACTTCTACTGAATTAAATATTGGACTGCAGTACTTCAACAATCTACTACAAAATGTGAAATAATTATTGACGAACTTCTCAAAATACTTCCAGTTTGAGAGTCTATCTGCCCTATTTCTCAGCAGTTTGTCCTGAATTTGGTGTTCTCAGTTGTGACCTACTGAGGCACAGTTACAATTACTTACATAAAAAATGCTGGTTTTGTCTTAGACTGCAGGTTGACAGTCCTTGAATTTTAATTTAGCTCCAAGTAATTGAGTGAAATAGCATTAGACAGATGAAATGTAACATCTTTCTTTGTCAGTGCTCAGGTGTGTGCTAGACTCCTTTGTTCATTTTCAGTAATGAGATTCCCTTCCCCCACATTCTGTGGACAAAGCAAACAGAATGATAGTATAAATAAACAAATCTAAAGGGAACAGAGTAACCACACCTATAATGTCTGATAAATCCAGAGCACATTGTTAATACTTGCTACAGATTTGCACAATAAATATCCTCCCCTTCACTTAAACTGGTTTCCTTCATTCCATCTGTTTTCCCTTTTAGTTCAGCAGATATTGTCAGTTTTAGGACTAAAGCTAAAAAAAGGAGGTACTATTTAAAAAAAAATAATCCTAAAACAAATGTTCTCATTTCTTTAAAAAATGTTTGAGTTAAACTTCTAAAATAACCATATTAGGAATAATAGGGACTGGGCTAATTTCATTTCCCAAGCAAAGTGAAAATAATAGCCTAAAGGAAGAAAAGTAAAATATCTTGAACTTATGGTTTTAACTTAATTAAAACAAATTTTTTAAATTTGTTGTATTATCCTGCCAGATTCTTTTTACATGAGCCCTCACAATAAGGAGAGTAAGGGATACTTAAATAGTTATTTATGAACAATGTGCTGCTTACTCTTTAGAAGACAAATCTATGACTAGGGGTGTGACACTGACTTTTAAAAGTTTAAAACCTCCCACTGTAGTGTAGATGTTTGTCTTTGCATATCTGAATAAATGAATCTCCTTGCTCATTTTAGGCATGCACGGTAGCGGTCTTGCATCAGTGATCTGTGTACTGGATTACTCTTTCAGCACCTCTCCCCCATTTCAGTCACTCAGCAAACTGTCTGAATCCTTGACTTGTTACTCCAGGTGAACACTGAAGCTTTTCTCTTCACAAAATGACTGCCTTACAGAGTCAAATGGGGTAACATATATTGCACCTGTGTACATTCCCATTACCAAAAAAGTGCCGCTTACTGCACTTCAGCATTAAGTGACCATCAACTTGCTTTTTTGGCAAAGATCAATAGGAACAAGTTAACCCCCCCTAGATGAGAGCGTAGTGGGTGAGAGAGTGACTATATCCTTCCTTTGAGCATGTATTCTGAACTATTGGGTCTATTTTGCCTCACCCCTTATTCTACAGCTGCTACTGTAAGTGTTTGGCACTTTGGCATAAACCAAAGTATTGTGTTGAATAACAACGTTTAGCAGAATTGTCTGTCTTCCATCTGGCCTCATTGTGGATAATTATACCTAATAGTTGTAGACTAGGAAGTAAAAATTATAATGGTAGTGGTATATATTTCCAGTAGAGGAGGCAGAGGGAAAATCCAGTTAGAAATAATAAATGCTACTCATTGCTCTAAATTTTTTCACTGTCAATCTATTTTCCATCACTCCCATGGAATATTGTCAGTCTTAGAAAAGAAAAGAGACAAACATTGCGGGGAAAGGCGGCTTGTGTGAAATAGCAATAAGAAACATGTTGAAAGAAAACAAACGTGAAAAGAGACTGTATTTCGAATGAGTAAGCAAAGCTGGTTTGTAATTGCTTGGTTGGATAAAATGTTCAAGAACAGTTCATCTGTGTGGGGGAAAAATATAACCCTATAATGCCAAGCTCTAAAGTGATTGGTGTCAGTGCTAGTTACGTAAAGAGAAGTAGCCTAAGGTCAGAGTGAGCTTTCCAAGATATTGTAAAAACCAAACTAGAATGAGGAATTTGCTTATTTGGACTAGTTGTTTTGCTTTTTAGAATATGTAAGCTTTTCTGAAACGCATGTGGACTTCATGGAGAGAGAATGTTTAGCATAATTTAATTGAGATATATGAAAATCTGGGACTAGAATAATACATATTTCAGTAGAAGTGCTTCTCCCCTGCACAGGGACTTTAACAGATTTAAGTATACAGAATAAAATGAATAAAGCAATATAATACTAGACTAGCAGAAACAAAATGTAATCATAAACCATACTCTCCATCCCTTCACCTAGCCTCCAACTCCTTTCCACTTCCCTCTCCCCAAATGCCTGCAGAGGGAAAAAAGATGAGTTTTGCAACTTGCTCTGAAAGTTAAGAAATCCTAGCTGGGGAGGAAAGGGACAAAAGCCAGAGAAGCAGTCCCCTCATGAACATGTTATCTTGCCTCTGCCCACCTTATTTAAAGAAAGGGATTGCACCTGTTTCAAAATTGGCTGGGGTTGGGATGCGGGGAAGAGAACTAGCTCAGGAAACTAGCTCCCAAGTAGGAGCTTTATAAGTTTAAAAACAGCACCTTAAATTCCACATAATTGAAACTGAAAGTTTAAAATAAGATCCTACATTAGCCAGTTACTTTTCTGTGCACCATCTGTGGAGAAGGAACCAGGCTGATTTTAAAATGTTTTTATGAGATGCTGTGATAGGGTAAGTGTTAAACAAAAGTGTGTCATGGGGTATGTTTGGGGACAAAAACCTAAAAGAACATATGCTGCTGGGTACATTTAGACACAGGCTTGGACTTCTGGATGGAAGCTCCACCCAGACGGCCCATACAGAAATTTGGGGGGTTGAATTTTGAAGACTCCTCAGTTGACTTCTGGTGACGAAGGAGCAGGATCTCAGCAAGTTGGAAAGCTAGACTGTAGTCGTGAGGGGAAGCACTGCCAAGCTCTTCTAAGACTAGGCTTTCCTTAATGGAGTAAAAAGGTTACTTGTTTGTTTACTTGAATTAAATAAAAGTTTAATGAGTTTTCAAACCCCGAAGTCTGAGGCATAGTCAATCAGTAGGTTTTGAAGATATCTGCAGGGCCTTCAAAATAAAGTTAAGAAAAGCAGCCAAGATCACCTGATATTTACAGTGAAGTTCCCTGAGAGGAAGACTAGAGGATTAAAAAAGGCTGTTCCAGCCACTCAGACACCGGTATTGAATAAAGGGTGTGTCCAGGAAGGGGCAGGTTATTAAACCATCTCTTTAAACTGTTGTGGTTTTTGGACAAGATGTTGTGATTAGCTTTCTCTTCTCCCATCTGGAAGCATTCAGTACAGAAAGCATTATTGCAAAATCCACCACAAAGCAAGGCTACAGAGGTTATCCCAAGTAAAAGGATGGGAAGAAGGAAATTGGCCATTGGGCACTGAAGACTGCTACATGCTCTACCCAGGCTCATGCTACAGGCTCAGTATCACCTTTTTCAATGGCTCTTTTCTAAGACGGTCCATGTGAGCAAAAGACCCAGGATTGCTCCCCAAACCACGTTTTCTGTTATGACATCGCATAGCAATATCCACTCTGACATGGCTTCCCTATGTTGCCTTACCCAAGATTAGAAAAAGAATTTGGGCCTCCCCTAAAGGACACTCTTAAAAAAAATATTACTGTGAAACATAGTTCATTTTGAAAGCCTATGTTAATTCTGTGGCTAAGGAAGCCTGTTCATTTTTTATTTATTTCTTATTTTCACTCTGGATTTAGCATGAGAGGCATCATCCGTTAAACAGTCAGTATTCCATATTGACTATCAAATCCTGAGCTCCAATTTGCCAATTCTAAGCAAAAAAAGAGAGCCTTTTTCTTCTTTCTCTTTGCATAGATTTTGCTTGAGTCTCCCCCTTGAAGCCCAGCCTCCCAGCTTGAGAATCTGCATTGTGTGTGTGTGTGTGTGTGTGTGTGTGTGTGTGTGTGCGCGTGCGTGCCAGTGTACATGCACATGTTTCAAGTGCATTTGGCCTCAGCATTAATTGGTAAAAATACCAGTCACTTCCCTTCCCACCTCAATGTGTTTTTCTAATGTTCCGTATCTCATTTACACATTTAAATGTTTCTTGTAGTCAGTGAAGTAAAACTGATAGTCATGGAATTGCTATGTAATCTAAACCTATTGAAATGTAATAATTTAATGAACACTTTGTGACCTGGTGGATGAGGGGAAGTTATGGTACGTTGGGTTATAAGATTTCCTGTATAACTGCATTGGTTTAGCTTAGTGGGGGCTGTGGAATGAACAAACAGGGAGAAGAAAATGGCCCGAGATAAGGGTACCCTAGCACACACTCTGAAGATAAATGGCAAACCTGACAGCTTTGAGGACCCTGTCTCCAATAAGTTGCAAGCCATGGTCTGACAAAGCCGAAAACTAACATTACAGGGCAACAACCAATTAATGTGAGTTGGTCTTAGAGAGAAGGGGGGTGATCTAGAAGACTAAGCAGCTTTAAAAGGACTTCCTCGCCGAGGCTGAGAAATGGTCTGAGTGTTAAGGGAACTGACTGTCAGCCAAACCCTGGAAGTCTCTAGGCAGGGTGGTGGTGATGGTAGGTGGGGTCTATAGGAAGTTGAGACCTACCAAAATCTTCATGCAGGAGGCATACCTGGTGAGTTAGATGCATATAGTCTGTTTATTGTTTTAAGAACTTTTTCTGTGATGTGCTTTTGTTCTAACATAATTTTAAAGGGCCGCTGGATACCACTATCAATGCTCCTGGAAGAGTAAGGTCAGGAAGGAGTTGCAGGGTCAGGACACACGTCAGACCTGCTGAGGCAATGATGGTTGATAGGCCCTGGCTGCAGTCCTATATATGTGAAAGGAAACCATCATATGATTCCATCCTGAGAGACCACCTGACTCTGAGAGGACTGAGGGGGGTGCTCTCAAAAAAGACAAGGAGAGGTCAGAATTGCAATTAGCCCAGGAATTGTGACAACATTGCTGTGAAGATGCACATTCACTAAGGGCAATCAAACATTTCCTAACGCTGTTTGCTGTGCTTTCAGCTGATATGCAGCCTCTTATCTGGATGGGATGATATGGCAAACAAAGAAAACTTCTGTCCCTACACGCCCTGTGAATGACTTTATCCTCTTCCTCTAATAACAGAAAATGTGGAAGTGGAAGAGGTGCTTAATGACTTCTTTGTTTCGGTTTTCCCCAAGAAAGTTGGTGGTGATTGGACGTCTACCATAGCAAATGCCAGTGAAAATGAGATAGGATTAGAGGCTAAAATAGGGAAAGAACGAGTTAAAAATTACTTGGACAAATTAGATATCTTCAAGTCCCCAGGGCCTGATGAAATGCATCCCAGAATACTCAAGGAGCTGACTGAGGAGATATCTGAGCCATTAGCAATTATCTTTGAAAAATCATGGAAGACGGGAAAGATTCTAGAAGACTGGAAAAGGGCAAAAATATAGTGCCCATCTATAAAAAGGGAAATAAGCTGACTGGTCTGTAAGTCCTTAACTTCTGTACCTGGAAAGATAATGGAGCAAATAATTAAGAAATCAATTTGCAAACATCTAGAAGATAAGTAACAGTCAACATGGATTTGTCAAGAACAAATCCTGTCAAACCAACGTGATAACTTTCTTTGACAGGGTAACAAGCCTTGTGGATAGGGGTGGAAGTGGTAGGCGAGGTGTATCTTGCTTTTAGTAAAGCTTTTGATGCTGTCTCGCATGACCTCATAAACTAGGGAAATGCAACCTAGATGGAGCTACTATAAGGTGGGTGCAAAACTGGTGGGAAAACCATTCACAGAGAGTAATCAGTGGTTCACAGTCATGCTGGAAGGACATAATGAGTGGGGTCCCACAGGGATCAGTTCTAGGTCCGGTTCTGTTCAATATCTTCATCAATGATTTAGATAATGGAACACAGAGTACACTTAAAGTTTGCAGATGATACCAAGCTGGGAGGGGTTGCAAATGCTTTGGAGGATAGGATTAAAATTCAAAATGATCTGGACAAGCTGGAGAAATGGTCTGAAATAAATAGAATGAAGTTCAGTAAGGACAAATGCAAAGTACTCCATTTAGGAAGGAACAATCAGTTGCATACATACAAAATGGGAAATGACTGCCTAGGAAAGAGTATTATGGAAAGGCATCTGTGGGTCATAGTGGACCACAAGCTAAATATGAGTCAACAGTGTAACGCTGTTGCAAAAAAAGCAAACCACCTTCTGGGCTGTATTAGGAGAAGTGTTGTAAGCAAGACACGAGAAGTAATTCTTCCACTCTACTCCATGCTTATTAGGCCTCAATTGAAGTATTGTGTCCAGTTCTGGGCGCCATATTTCAGGAAGGACGTGGACATATTTGGGAGAGTTCTTGAAAACTGTTATGTAAAAGGTTGTTACAAGGACGAGAGAGAGAAAAAATTTCTTGACCTCTGAGGATAGGACAAGAAGCAATGGGCTTAAATTGCAGCAAGGGAGGCTTAGGTTGGACATTAGGAAAAACTTCCTAACTATCAGGGTGGTTAAGCACTAGATTAAATTGCCTAGGGAGGTTGTGGAATCTCCATCACTGGAGATTTTTTAAGAGCAGGTTAGGCAAACACCTGTCAGGACTGGTCGAGATAATGCTTAGTCCTTCCATGAGTGGAGGGGACTGGACTAGATGACCTCTCAAGGTCCCTTCCAATCCTATGATTCTGTGATTCCTGTATCTTACTTTGTGTTAAAACATACACAGATTCAGTGCTTGCTTGGTTCCCAAAGTGACTTTGCTTGTTCTAATGCCTATTTATCTGCCAAGCAAGTACTTGACTCTAAGTGACAGCACAAAAGCTCTGCCCTCTGTTGCCTTTT
Source organism: Macrochelys suwanniensis (assembly GCA_033296515.1). NCBI lineage: Eukaryota > Metazoa > Chordata > Testudines > Chelydridae > Macrochelys > Macrochelys suwanniensis. Next base: position 43,259,452 of record CM065776.1, read on the forward strand.
CTGTTGAGAGGTAATTTCAATATCAGCAAGAGAAAAGTCAGTGCAACAATATATGCTGATGGTTCTGACATTCAATCATGAGAATGATAAAATTGTTAAACTGCTGTAATTCATCAGATCTACCTTCAATCTTTGTCCTTATTCCCTTATGCACTCAACTGGAAACCACCCTGATTAGAAGTCCTTTTTAAAGGACTTTTTTAAGAAGTGGAGTTTTCAATTGTAGCTCTTTTTTATACCACAGTAATCATATCTCCTGTTTATAGAGATCTGTCTAAAGAGTTAGCTGTTCAACCTACAGGGCATCTAATATGACAAACTACACAAAAGTATAAGAGTGGTTGACAATATCCCCTTGAAAGAATAGGCCAAAAAAAAGGCCTTGATCTTGCAAAGTACTGAGATCCCACTACATCTATTTGGGACAGTAAGAGTTAAGGGTGTACTTTGCAGGACTGGGTCATAATAAAAAATTACAGATCTAAACCTCAGCCAAAATACTAAATTGTAGCTAAGCTTTGGAAAAAAATGTTTTCTTCCATCTCCATCTGTTTATTGTGCATCCCCTTCACTCTTACCCACCTGCCAAAACCCATCATTTTACCCCTTCCCATTCTTTCCTTTAATGTACAATTGGCTTTCTGCCTGTATTTCCCTAATGTTGACTCCATCACTCCTCCACCCCTCAATTGTTCTTTCCCTCTCCAAGCTGATCCTGTGTTCTTCCCTCAGACTCCACCACTCTGCTATTTCAAATCTATTCTCCGGTCTCAGTAGGTTTAGAAGTGAGCTGGCTGCTATATTCAAATTTCTCACATGTAGGGATGTTCTTGGGTCAAAAGCAGCCCGAGAGTGACCTGGAGAAGCCCTGGAGCCTGAGAGCTTAGCAGAGAGTAGAGTATCTTTCTACAATCTTAAATTTTCCCATTCCATTTGAAAACGTAACCTCTCCTCATCTTCCTTCACTTCCACCCTGTCTTTACCACTTCCAACCCCTGGCTGACGTTTTCAGCCTTCAGAGAGTGAATTCTCTCCCTGCACCTCATGTACTTTCCTTGCCAGCCTGTCCTGTGTGTCTATAAGTAGTGTTTCCTACCCCCATTGGTAGGAAGACATTACCACAGTCATGGCAGAGAGCCACATTCACCACACAGGTGATTAAGGTGAGGATAAGCATGTATCGCCACCTACAGGTGGAAAATGTAGGTGTGGAACTCCCCAATGCAACAGGGTGGAAGTCAGTGCTGAAATACAGGAAAGTTTTTTGCAAAATGTCAGGACTTGGTAACCATGTTCTTTTCTCACTCCACTGGGTTCTACTTTGCCTCATCTTTTTAGTTCCCTGTTTAGCATGTATAGGATCCTTTAGTTTCTTCCTCCCCTCCCAGGCTCATGCACAATCCCCCCAACCCCAAGATGCCACGTTATTTGGTTTTGTATGTGTTTCTTCTTTGAGTAGTGTCCTTATGGGTGCTCCACTTGAGGTTCTCTTGTGCCTCTCAAGCCCTGGATCAGAGATTTTCAGTTAGCAGTTTCCCTTTGCCCCATACACATGCCCTATGTCTCCTCATGCTGGATACATAAGTTATAAAGAGATGCGTGGGTGAACCATCCTCAGTTCCTTTTCAACCTCCTCGGCCGGAGATGGAGCCCTAGCATGTCCATCTGGAGCATGCCTTGGCTTTTCCAATATTTCTATAATGGTTAAGATAGTTTTTATAGTTAGCTGTAACTTGTTAGTGTAGTTGTAGTTAGATAAGTAGTGAGGGGACTGTTTTACTCCTTTTTCCCCTCAGGGAGACTTACATTTTCCTGGCAAGGCATGTTTGCCTTGCCAGGTTTCAAGTGTTTCCTCTCCCAACGAGAAGTTTCCGTGAACCACAGCCACTCTAAGGGTGTCCATTGCTTGGCAGAGTCCCACATCTCCCAGAAATGCAACTTCTGCCTTGCCCCCCAAGTCCAGGTCAAGGAAAAACAGGCAGCTCCCTTTGTCCAACTTCTGAATCAGGTCAGGAGCCCTCTGCCCCACATGCATCTGTCTGCAGACAGATTCAGCGCCCCTTCTACCTCAGCACAGGCTTCCCTTAAGAAAGGGAAGATGTGGAAGGCTTCCAAAAAGAGGAGCATGGATTCTCACCTTAAGGAGCCAAAAAATTCCAGGTCCCCAGTGAGATCTATGGTATCCAACCCCTTTACCTCTCAACTTGGTACCCTTGAGTTGAAGGACTCCTCCTCAGGTACTGATGGGGTCATAAAGCCCTGGAACATGAAGGAGACTCTGATAGGGCCTTGGTACCGTCTACTAGCAAGGAGGGCAAGCAGAGATGCTCGGGACTGTTAGTGTCAAGTTCAGCCCAGCTGTTGGTACCTATGTATGTGGCATCCTTGGTACAAAGCAAGCAACTGCGCCAGACACTATCGGCGTCTACTTCAGTGAGCTCTCCCCATTGGTGGTACCATTGGCTTCGGTGACCATGGCCTTGGCTACTGCGTCAGTACCAAACCCCTATTTGGTACCACAGGAGTTCAGATATGTTAAGGATCTCTCAGTTATGTATGAACCGGAGTCCCTGCTCCTTGTGGGTACTGAGCATATCTCACTGGTTCTGCTCAGTTCTCAGACTACTCTCCTCCAGTACCGCTGGACTCTCCCCTGTTTTCTGTGGGTGTTCCTCCTTTGCATTAGATGGAGGGAAATGAAGGAGACTTGTAGTCTGCCTCCTCTGTTTCCTTTCAGGGTCCTCCATCATATCCCTTCAGGAATCCATTCTCTGAAAGTCAGAGAGAAGTTTGGACTCATTATCAGTGATGGTGGAACCAACTCGGCATACTGCCCCCACTTCCATATGGCCTCCTGCAATGGCCACAGGGGGACCCCTGTGCTGCCTATTGACAACGATTTGCCAGATCACTGGTACCATCTCCTAGGGAGGCCAGAGTTGGACAGCCCCCTCCTCCCCAACCAGCCTCCATCCCCCACAGAGGAGACATTTGAGGAGAAGGAAGCTAGGGAAGATAAGGAGGCCACCCCTCAAACACCTATTTCATCCTCATCTCTGGATGAGGTGGTTATGCCACTGCCACTGCCACCATCCATGGCTGATGATTTTCAGCAATTACAAGACCTCATAAAGAGGGTAGCTGATACTCTTCAGATTCCTCTTAAACAGGTCAAGGGTTCAAGGATATCTTGCAGTCAGCAACACCCTCCAGGGTGGCATTACCCATCAATGAGGCACTCCTAAATCTGACAAAGAGTGTAGCAGACACCTCCACTATTTCACCCACATGTAAATGCGCAGATAAGTAGTAGTAGGTTTCTCCTAAGGCTTCTGACTCTTTATTCACGCCCCCGCCCCTCCACCTAACTCCTTCGTGGTGGATGCAATAAGTGATTGGGACAGGCAGCACTTCCCAAAGTCTATTCCATGTGACAAGGACCAGAAAAAGCTGGATGTCTTTTGGAAAAGGATCTGTTCATCAGCAACCCTGCAATTCAGGATCACGAATTATCAGGCCGTCATGTACAATTATAACAGACTCGTGGCTTTTATTGAACATCTGCCACAAGAACATAGGGAGCAATTGCAGTCCATCAACTCAGAGGGCCAGTTGGTGGCCAGAACTGCTCTTCAAGCATCCTTAGATGCTGCAGACCGTGCTGCCCGGTCTGTCTCCAAGGCAGTGGTTATCCACAGGGCATCATGGCTCCATCTCACAAGGTTTGCGAGAGAACACTGTGGAGGACCTCCCCTTCAATGGTCGTAAACCGTTCCCAGAAACCACAGGTGAGTTCTTGAACACTCTAAAAGACTCTAGGGCTACTTTATGATCCCTTAGCATACACACACCTACAAATAAAAAAAGGTTTAGTAGGTCACAGACTGCCCAGAGATGGTGTCCTGCTCAGTTTTCCAGGTTCCATAGATCCACCAAACCCCTCAAGAAGAGAGAGAGAGAGATTTTAGAGAAAAGGGGCCATCTGACCGCCCTCCACAACCACTCAGCCATCTTTGAAGCAATTTTGACAAGTTGGTCAAAGGTTCAAATCCTCCCACACCACTGGATTTACACCTTTGCCCATTGGCCTACCTCCCCCAGGTTGGAGACCGCTTTGCCTATTTCCAACATACTTGGAGGGGGATCACTACAGCTAAGTCAGTCAGAGAGGTCATAACATCTGGCTATACCATCCATTTTAAATCACTCCCGCCCTTCCACCCCTCTTCCCCATACTTCTTCAGGGACCCCCCCTCAAGTTTTTATTGAGATAAAAAGTTAAATATGTCCTTTGATTAGGAGCATAGAGCCGCTTCCTCCTCCTCATCAGAGCAAGGGATTTTACTCTAAGTATTTCTTTGTGCCAAACTAGGCTTTAGCATGAGAGGAGACTGATCTTAGATCTAAGACTTCTAAACAAGTTAGTACATTCTCAAAAGTTCAGGATGGTGATTGACAGCTATAATTCCTTCACTAGAGAAAGGGGAGTGGTTTTCAGCCCTTGATCTACAAGATGCCTTGTAGCGATACACCCATATAGCGATGCACCCATCACACAGGAAATACCTTTGCTTCACTATAGGTCAGTCATTTCCAATAGAGAGTGCCTCCCTTCAGCCTTTCCTTAGCTCCAACAGTGTTCTCAAAAGTCATGGCAGTAGTGGTGGCTTACCTCTGACAAGAAGCAATCCTAATCTTTCCTGTACCTCAATGACTGGCTATTCAAGAGCCATTCCTACAAAGCAGCATTATCTTCTAGCCAGATGGCCCTTGCTCTGTTCCCGGAGTTGGGTCTGCAGCTCCATGTTTACACACACAAAGAAGTCCACATTTACGCTCTGTACAGAAGATACAGTTTATAGGAACATACTAGAACTCATTGATGGCCAGAGTCTCTCTTCCCTTAAACAAATGTGTAACTTTGTCAGATCTGGCACAGGCAATTCTGGGGAACTCTTGAACCACAATAAGGAACTGTCATCAGTTCACCTTTGGGACTGATCATGCAAGGCTAAGTCTCTGTTGCTTCTAGGCTTGGCTCAAAATGACCAATTCTCCAATCAGAGACCCCTTGGACAGACAGGTGACTGTTCCATTACAAGTGAGAAACTCAGACTGGTGGAAGGATCTATTCAGCGTTGGTGCAGGCGTTCCTTTATGTCATCTAGCCTCATCAGAGACTTTAACAACATGTATCACTGTTGGGATGGGGAGCCCCTCTCAATATCCACATGTCTCAGGACGATGGACGACTCAAGAAACCAGTCTCCATGTCAACATATTGTAGCTCCGGGCTATCAGGAACACTTGCCTTCATTTTCTATCCTTCATGAGGGGCAAATCAATCAGGGTCATGATGGACAACATTTCCCGCCTGTTCTGTATCAACAAGCAGGGAGGAGCAACATCCCGCTGTCTGTGTGCCAAAGCGATGAAACTATGGAATTGGTGCATAGTTCATCAGGTCTAAATATTAGCGGTCTACCTTCCAAGTATTCAAAACACTACAGCCAATGTTCTCAGCAGACACTTGTCACAGGTTTACTAATGGAAGGTAGACACCCAAGTTCTCCAAAGCATATTCCTAAAATGGGGACGGTCAGAGGACTTCACCGCCTCCAGGAACAGAAGTGTCCTCTTTGCTGTCCAAGAGGGAATCTGGACCACCACTCTTTAGGAGATGCCTTTCTTCTATCTTGGAAGAAGAGTCTGTTCTGTGCATTGCCTCCAACGCCGCTGATACTAAGGGTGATGAACAAGATCAGACAGGGCAGAGCCAGAGTTTATCCTTATAGTGCAGAGCTGGCCGAGACAAGCTTGGTACCCTTACTTGCTTCACCTGTGTGTCCAACCATTGTTCAAGCTCCCGACCATTCCTCACCTCCTGTCATAGGATGTGTGCAGATAAATGCTGGAATTCAAATTAGGAATTATAGATTTTAAATCCAGAAGGGACCATTAGATCATGTATTCTGACCTATATAACAGACTAGAAAATTTTATCCAGTTACTCATGTATTGAGTCAATAACTTGTGATTGTCTAAAGCAGTGGTTCTCAACCTGCAGCCTGTAGGCTGTGTGTGGCCCAATCAGCACACAGCTGCATCCCATGTGACATCCTTGGGGCCATACAGGTAATACATACATTGTGTGAATGTGGCCCACGTAAAACATAGAGAGTTACATATGCGGCCTACAATGGTAAATAGATTGAGAACCACTTGTCTAAAGCATCTTCCAGTAAGACATTGTCTTGATTTGAAGACATAAAAAGAGGGAGAATCCACCACTTCTCTTGGCTATTTGTTAACCTCACCACGTTTACTGACCCATTACCAGTGGCTATTGCTAGCTCCATTAAGGTCAGTTGCTGCTTAGTACAGATTGACACATCTTATTTTATTTCTAGATTAAAGGGACTTTGACACTGTGCATTGGGCTGGTCCTCTCACCTTGTTAGAGCATAAGGACTACTCAAACTTGCAATTACTGTTTTAGAAACTCCAGCAGGAGGTGGGGAAGGACAATATTCCAGCTGCAGGATGCAGGGAATACCCAGCCATAAACTTTTCTCTAGCCTCACCCCCTGTGGCTGCACCTAGGATGGTGGCTGGCATAAGAACTTCTCTACTAGTTCTGTGGTCGTGAAGGATCCTCCCGAGGCCAACTAGGTTGGCATTAGGGCTACTTTGTTCTGGGGCTGCAATGCAAAGTAACCACATTGCAGAATCTGTTGCTTAATCCTTAACTGTGAATTTCATGGCTTTATGGATTTCTCTGAAAACTTTAACATTTTAACATTGCTTTTTGTTGTGCAATTTGCTTAAAGTAATTGTAGCTACCTACCATCTACGTATGTAATTAGAATAAAAATCCTAATCTCCTAATTAGAATGTGTAATGATATTCTAAAAATCCTTATTAAACGTTGTGAAAAGTGTTTTTAAAAGCCCTCACTAATAGTCGCAAGACATGGTAGAGAAGGGAGGGAGAAAAGATACATAAAGATTTATTACATGGTACTTCTTCAACTGAACTTCAAAGAACTACCCGCAGTGTATGCACTTAATTGCTATATTTGGGAAATTATCAGAATATAATGAATAAATTTAAAAAATATATCTATAGAAGACTGTTATCAATCTCATTTTTCAGATTGGAACTTTAAATGAATGCATGAAAATTAAGAGAATTTAGGTCTTTACATATCACTTCCCCGCAAGACATACTTTAAATAAATTTAGATCCTTTATTAAATTTTATTAAGAGCAGACTTAATATAGTAGAAGGAGATATCTTTTACTTTCACTTGGGGAAGAATTCATAAAATTAAATGTCTCCAGTATTTTATATATCTCAGGGTTTGACATCTCAAATATTGGATTCCTATTTCTGAAAAATAAATCAAATGTTTAAAAACATTATAGAGGGAGAATATACAAAATGAAATCTGACAGATGATACTTGCCTATAAATTAAGGAGAGTTTCACTTCTGTAACCTTGACAGTTTTCATATTTTACCATTTTGTGTACTGTTTTGTCTGAGACTGAGAGAGAATATGTAGCTGAGTTTCAGTATTTAGTAGTAGTGTTTTAGTTATTATTTCTATAGAATGCACACTGTACTAGGGGGTTCAAAGAGAGGTACAAAGACACAGTCTCTGTCCAAAGGGTTTACAATCTACAGACGCCATAGGTAAAGCAGGAGAATCCAATTCATTCTGTGGAAAGTCCCAGACCTTAGATGTAAAGATATCTTTGTTATTACTACCTGGATCTAACTGAATCTTTTCATAAGACTTCAGGACTTAAGCATAGTGCTTAAGTTGATGTAGTTCGGTCGATGCAGTAACACTGCACTAGTTTAAATCCCAAATTGGAGCAAGTGATGGCTATTTCATCACAAAGACTGCATGTGTTAATAAGATAAGCCTTCCTTCAAACATTTGGACTCACTCCAGCAGGGCACAAGCAACAACAACAGGGTGTCTGAGCTGGGTACCAATTTAGAGCATCCTCTGACTTCAGCTCATATTTTTATGAAACATTATTCATTAGCGTCTGCTTCTCGATCAGATTCCTGTTTTGGAAGGGCAGTTCTACATGAGGCGATGGAATGGGGGGAGGGCAGTGGGGGCCACAACCCCCTCAATGGAAATATTGGAAGGGAGGAAACATATATCAGCCCCCAATGTTTTCCTCCCCCACAATCTCTTGCGGAGGCAAGAGTGGGACATGGCTGTGTTTCTGCCTGCACATGCATGCGTGGGGTGGCAGAGGCAAGAGTGGATCTCGGGAGCAACTGCCCTGGCCCCTGGGATTAGACCAGCCACTGGGGAGCAGGTAGGAGCAGCTCTAGCCTCCTCTCCATGTTTTCTTTCACTCAGCTGGCCATCGTGACTGCACTAGCCAGGCTGCTGCACAGGAGTGACACAGTGTATGACCCAAGCTGCCTGAGAGAAGTGGCTGTTCATGTGGCTCTCCAATGGCCGGACCAGCCAGTCTCACCTTCTAACTGCTGCAGGACCCAGCAGAGACATGCAGCCTGGGGCACATGCACCAGCCACAGGGAAGCAGTGTGGGGATTGGGCATTGGCACCTGGTCAGCAGCCTGGGGTGTGTCTGGCTAGCATTTACGCTGGGTTATTGCAATTACTCATTCACTCCCAGCCAGGGCTGGTGCAAGGAAGTTTTGCGCCCTGGGCAAAACTTCCTTGCACCAGCCCTGCGCCCCTGCCCAACTAACACCGCTCCTCCCCCACCCCGCGTCAGCCAGCTCCCCCATCTGCGGCAGCTCCCCACCTCCCGGGCCGTGGCAGCTCAACCCCCCGCCCACAGCAGTCAGCTCCCCACCCCCCCATGACAGCCGGCTCCCTACCCGCTCGCAGCAGCTCAGCCCCTCGCCTGCGGCGAGCCGCCCCCTGACTCCGGGCTACACGCTCAGCCGCTGAGCCGAGCGCGGAGCCGGGAGGCGGGAGGCAGCTGCGGCGATCCATCCTCGAAGCCCTGCTGAGCCCCAGCGGCAGCCGCCCCCGAAATCCTGGCGCCCTAGGCAACCGCCTAGGGTCTCCTAGTGCAGAGAAATAAAACCTGCACTATTAAACATGCAGAATACCACGGGAAGGACACCACCACTCAAAACAAGGCTGACAATTTCTCATTTCTGTTCTTTTATTAAACTTCAATTGAGACTTGAAAGAACGAAAAGCCCATTGTGACTTTAAGGGTAAAATCCATTTTAGCAGGGAAGCTCTCTCTGGTTGAAGCAATTATTTTAAGTGTCTGTCTGAGTATAGGTTTTAGGAAAGAAACAGGTCTCGAGGGGTTTACAGGCTTGGTATCTTAATATGGCGCCTAGTATGTTTAGACTTCAGCATGCACCTTAGTCCTCCTCTTTCCTCCTCCTCACCCCCATTCAAAGCATGTTTCTGCAGTCTTTGGTTCTACAATCTCTTTTCAAATAACTCCTAGCTCCCACTTGCATCAAAGATAACTTCTGGTTAATCACTATGAGGGGGATCTACATGTGCAGTACTTGAAGAAAGAACAGTTACTTACTTTATAGTAACTGTGGTTCTACAAGATGTCTTCACACGTAGATCCCATGGCCTGCCCTCCTTTCCCACAGCTCAGAATCTTATAATATGGATTCCAGGCAGTGAAGGAACTAAGTGGCGGTTATGGTCACTGCACTTTTTATGACCTTGGGGGCCGGGGTTGGGGGAGAGTGGTCATGAAGAGTGCATGTGCGACCCCTGCTGGATGCTGCTAGTGAAAATGTGCTGAATTGTCTGGGTTTTGTAGTTCCCTTTTTTTTGAGAAAAAACATAAAATTTCAACAAAAATGTGTGAAAATTTCCATATAATCAAAATTCATTTTTGTTGAAAAAAATTTCTACCAGCCCTAACTCAAGGCTAAAAAGCCCCCAACCTTTCCTTGTGGTAAGGCGGCTTCTTTTTTCACCCCTTTATCATCTGTCTTATCCCAGTATATACCCCCCTTCTCCCTCTTTTACTCAGCTGTTGCCATGGTAGGGGCCATTTATGGGTACATGTGATAGAAATCAGCTCCTCCATGTTCTTTTTAACAGTCGAAAAATCAAGCATGAAAATTTCCTAAAACGTGAGGTTGCTCCCTGGGCCAGAGTAGCGCCTGTGAGCCAGAGGAACTAGAGCAGGGGGGGTCCAACGTCATAAGGGATCTTGCTGAGTCTAATTGGGATGGAGTAACAGGTGGGCTACGAGATCTTTGGGCTCTACATGCAATTAGAAAAGCCTCTTGTTGTGAGCCCAGGGAGATGCAGTGTTAGCAGCGACTTTGTTTAGAACCATATTTCTCAGAAGCATTTTTCTGAAAAACATTTTACTTAGGGAAGCATCCCTCAGAGCTTTTTTCCTTAGTAGAGGAACGTATTGATGGTATACTAGTTTTGATGAGTCTTAAATATATATTCTGGTTCTGGCTAATTGGGAGTGCAGGGAGATTTGCGCAAAGTAAACACTTTAGCACATAACAGTCTTACCCTTGGGACTGACTAAATCACCCTTTTACTATGCTCCCTCTATATTAAGTGGGCCACATTGCACATTCTAACTGTTATAATATACATAAAGAAAAAATATAATGTATTAAGGGAACCTAGAATAGAAAATGCTACATGACTTCAATGGAGCTTTGCTAGGATATTCATATTTGATTGTTTTCTTCCCAATTTTAACAGAGGCTTAAATTTTGGAATTTCCTGTCTTTTGAGTGCTTGGTTTGTCAGCCTTAACATTCCATGAAAGCTGTTTATGTTTTAATTTAATTTCCCTGTTTTGGAGGGTCTTTTTAGACTGGAAAAACAAAAAGCAAAAGGAAATCTGGGAGCTATTCAGCTTGGGGACCATACAGATTCCTCTGCCTTTGCCAGGTAAGCTTGTAAGTTCCTTGAACTGGAAGTATCTGGCTTGTGCCTATACTAAAGCACTTTAGCTAGATCAATTTATCTAAGCACTTTACCGTTGGCCTGTGTTAAAGTGCTTAATGCTGGGCCTCACGTGATGGGAATAATAAAATGCTGATCTAGCTGCAGCATTTTAGGCTTTGTATGTTTACACTAAATAAACATTTAAGTTCAACAAACCTATTTCTAAGCTAATTACCTCTACTAAATATAAATAAACGTTTAGTATTTTTAACCATTATATTTTTAGTCTTAGGCATGTAATAATCACTTGAAATTTAATTAGTAAACCCTTTGGAACACAGGTAAATTATTAAAAAATGTTAGGACTATACTGTTTAAATACATGTTTTAAATAAAGTAAACTGAACCAACTGTGTATTTTTTAGGCCAAATACTCGGCTGATGGAAGCAGGCATATCTCCCTAGTAATCAATGGCTATGTGCATCTTCAGGACCATGATGAATCTGATCCAATATTAATTAAACTAAGCCTTTTTGGTAATTAAATTTGGTAAGAGTGTTTGGACTATGTGAGGCTGGTCCTGAGAGATGCTGAGTGTGCTCCCATTGAAGTTAATGGGAATTAGGTCCTGATTCTAGATGCCCTTGTCTGACAATCAGTACATCATATAGGCAGATTATACAGGGAATTTCAGAGTGAAGTTAAATGTCTTGTTAGCTGTTTTGTTAGCTGTTTTTGAATGAATGAAGTAACATTTCATAATATAATCTATAAACCAATATATATATTGGTTTAAATATAATGGGGAATCTCAATAATCAGGAACATAAGATGCATAATTCTACTTTTCCCTCGCAGATTTGATTTTAGGCTGATAGGATATGGTGCTTGATGTCATTAATTCTAATGTGAGTGCAGTCTGCCCTGAATTGTTTCATGAGATGTTGTATGAATGATACTCTACAAAGATAACTTGCATTGTGACTTGTATTTTGATAGCACCACTTTGGGCTAAATTTTCACAGCATTGTGCTGAAGTGACTTTTCACAAGTCCTTTAATTAACAGGTGTGCCTAGATTCAGTCACAGATTTAGAAAAAATAGTCTTTGGTTTTTCTTCTGAGTTTTACAAAGGGCCCCTTCTTTAATCATGTATGGAATTTATTATTTTAATAAATGTGGGGAATTTGGTTAGTGCCTATTTTAATACATGTTCAGGTGATGTCTATATCGTGCAGCTTCTTCCTGCCCAATTTCTCTAAGATACAGCGTTTGCTCTTTCTCCACACAGCTAACACTGAAGTCCCAGGCCCTCTTCATCTCATATCTTGACAGCTGCAACTTCCTCCGCTCTGGTCTTGATGAAAATGCCCTTTATATCTTTCAAAACGCTGCTGTAAAAATCACCTTCCCAGCTTGTCATGCTGACCATTTCACCCTCCTCTTTGCCTCCCTCCACTAGCTCCCCATTTTCCATCGCCTCAAACAGAAAACTACTTCTCTTCATTTTTAAGGTCTTTCATAGGTTAGCTTTGTCTATCATCTCTTATACTCTCTTGAGCCATCAGACCCTGCTTATGGTCTGCCAAAAGTGATGTCATCCTTTACTGCCTATCAGTTCAGTTTTCCTTAAAATGCCTCTCCACTTTCTCCCCTGATGTTAATGTTGCCTGGAAAGAGCTCCCCATAAAAATACACAAAACCACTGTATCATCCGCCTTAAAACGTACCTCTGCTATGATGCCTACAAAACACTCAACAACGGGTAGGTAGCTGGTTTGCTGTGCCTGCTGCTTATGCCTTGTCTCACTGCTCATGTGTGCTACCTTGTCTGTTTTATCTACCTATTGTCTCAGCACATATTCTAATGTAAGCTCTGTGGGACAGGGACCATCTCTTTGTTATCTGTATGTACACCAATTAGCCCAGTGAGGCCCTGATCGCTAAGTGGAGCCTTTAGGTGTGACCACAATGCAAATAACAAATAACCTGAGTGAATTCTGTTACGGGGGACTTTTTAACACCGGTTTGTGCCAGTTACGTTACAGACAAGTACAGAGCCTCATTCGATCTTCAGTGCCTCATGTGTGATTTTTGTGCTGCTTAATTTTGTGCAGTGCTTTGTTACCACAGTGATAGGAGCTATAAAAACCTTAAGACATCTTATCCAAGCCTTTCCCTGAGCAGAGATTGGCATGTGGGCTGAACGATTTTAAAATAGTTTAAGTACTGATGTTGTGATGGAGATGAATGTGTACTGCAGTAACTTGAGCAGACCACAAACTGTCTGTCCTAGAGAACGAAGTCCGGACTTCCAGGTGTGAAAGGTGAGTAGTGCACTTGTCCACTCTGCCCTATAAGCTGTGGTTCTCATGACTGTAGCACCTACACATTGTGTATTACCCATCTTGTGTGTGAAATGCACTCTGCAGGGGGCTGCTAGCATAAGACGTATGCACCTCTGGCATCACACTTAAGTCCTGTCAGGTCAGCTTCACGCTACGAGCCCAGTCCTGCAAGGTTCTGAGCACCCCCACTGAGAACTGAGGGTGCTGAGCTGTTCACAGGATCCAGCATTACATGCTGGTCTTCTAACATCCTTTCAAGAATATTTATGGTGCCTGTGGTTTAATAAGCTTTATTAAACAAACAAAAACTCACGAGCCCTTACGATATAGTCAGGTTATTCTCCAAATCACCCTTGCTTTTTTGAGACATCAGTGAATAGCTGTCATTTTAAAATTATCATTGTATTTTCACATCCAGAATCAGTTGGGCTTTGTGTGTGCATGTGTGAGCACATGCATGTGCATAACTACTTAGAATACACAAATTGAGTACACTTCTGATGGCCATGTAGTCAACTGTAGATTAATAGCAATGATCATACAGTAAGCACCCATCATTCAATCTTTATGATAAGAGGATATGATTCACACATGTTTTTGAATGCATTCAAATAGATCATCTCCCCACTGCTTCCAATTTTATCATCTTGATTATTCGAGTATTTATTGAGCATTTCAATGACCTTAGCACATTATACCACAATGGTTGAGGTTATTTCACTAGAAATGCCATTTTCTCTTTTACTAGCCCTTTATCAGGACAGCACAAGAAAATTAGCGGGTTAAAAGATTTTTCTCTTATTTCACAGGAACATTCAGCTTTACTGTGATGTTGCTAGGTAGCCAAGTAACCTTAAATTGCAAAGTATCTCAGCACACAAATTCCTGCAAACCTAATATACTTATATTTGCTCAGCAGTGCCGCTGAGATTACATAACTTTCACTGTAACATGTGATATTAACGCTTTGGGGTTACAGTTAAAGTGCTCCTGTTAACTCAGTAGTTTCAAGTGGGTAGATTTATGACAGTCATTCTTTTTCCTTCACTGACTACAGTTTTGTTTCTTGTCACACTGTTTCTTCAGGCTGGGCTCTCTTTGCCTTTGTCTCAGCCAAAACGAAAGAAGCTACACGTGCCTAGGTATGAAAGGGACAGCTGCATATTCCAGGAAAACAACCTAAAAGGGAATACAAATTATAACAGAGATAATAAGATTGTCTCTGATTCTGAGGCTATTTAAGTTCCAATGCTCAAGTATATGATAAACACAAAGTAAGATATAAGGGACTCATATACATTAGTTTGCAAAAGGACTGACCACTAGAGGGTACTGGAGAGAGACAAAAGTTCACAGATTGCTCAGACGGAGAGGTCACTGCTAAAGTGTGGTTTCTGCTAGCTGGGAAAGCCAAACTCTCTTCTCGACATTGTAGCCTTGTCTCATCCATGTGGGAACATAACACATCACCTAATAAGCCACAGAACAGGATCTAAATGAAGCTGTAATCAGGCTTGAGAGGATCTGAAATTAACTTCCTAGTCAGCTTCCTTGTTTGTGCTCCGATTATTGGCAGGGATGCACAATTCACAAACAAGATTCATCCTCCTGGGTTAATAAATATCACTGCTTTGTAGCCAGGGCCAAAAAAGGCTAAGTCTGATGCCTCTCTCCTTTAAGAGCACTTTTCCAGGGCCAGATGCACTCCCGTTACTGCCAAAGTTTAATTTTGGTCTCTAATGTGTTTTGCTAGCAAAGCTTAAAGGTCATATCCCTGAGGCTACAGCTCAGTTTGTGCTATCAGAGCCCGTCCTTCTCTTCACAATACGAGCAGTCATCTTGGATTAAGTCCTACTAGAGGACACAGGGAAAGTGAGACTCTTAATAGGGGCTAGTAGCGCTTTCACATCAAGCCTAATCCGGGGAGGGTCAGTCAAGACTGGTAGCATTGCCAAATACGTGTTTCTGGCATCCAGCCCTGCTCTCCCAGCCCTGCAATCTTTTCCAAGGTGAGCCAACTGGCCTAAAGGAGAATTTCCTCAGCAAGGGAGAAAGAAGATTTGTGACATTTCTCTGGACTGTCAAGTGGAGGCCCAAAAGCCTATGCCTTCTGCATCCGTAAGCCTGTCCCACTGGAGAGCTATTTCCTACTCTCTCTCCCCCCATCCCCATCCTGCCCTCCTGCTAATCTTGAATAGTCAGCCAGGTCTGAGTGTGCCTGTGTAACCACACTTCTCCTGGATGTGGTGTTCTGTCCCATCTAGTGGCATTGAGACCACTAGAGATTAATGAGTCTGCTCTACAGACTTAACCAACAGCCATATGGCTTTCAGATCATGCAGCAGAGGCTCATGCATTTGGCTCCAGAGGTCCCAGGTTCAATCCCACCCACCAATGATGGGGTTTGTCAGGCTTTACACTTGCTCCCACAGCACAATGATCCATGCACACAGCACTGACAGGCAATGGATCAACTACTTCCTTTTGTGTGACATGCTTTTTGCTTGTTTATGCACAGTTCAAGTTTTGAAATTCAGTCTCTTGCTCCAGTGCAAATTCAAATAACCTAAGTCCATCTCCTTTCAGAGATCCCAACGCAAAACTACTGGGGCGCTTACAGGGGGAAGGGCAGAAGATGGTACAGCACTGAGAGTCCAGAGCACATAAAACTATGTCCCCATGTTCTTGGATGTATGGCAAGTGTCCTCCCCACAACATGGCCCGTCAGTCTCTGCACCCCAGATCGGAGCTTAGGTGTTCATCATCTCCCTTTTTCCGTACTAGTAAGGAATAGTATCAGAGGGGTACCATGTTAGTCTGGATCTGTAGAAGCGACAAAGAGTCCTGTGGCACCTTATAGACTAACGGACATATTGGAGTATAAGCTTTCGTGGGTGAATACCCACTTTGTCGGATGCATCCAGAAAGCTTATGCTCCAATACGTCTGTTAGTCTATAAGGTGCCACAGGACTCTTTGTTGCTAGTAAGGAATAGTGTCTGCACTGTCCTGCAGACGTGAGATATGGGATACTGACCCCACCATGCCCAGTACTGGTCTGGAGATGGTTTAAATCAATCCCACAATCCCCATCAAATAGGTCATACCAAAATAAACCAACTGAAGACCCCAGTTATTTCCCCATAGAAATAACACAACTGACTTCTTACTGCAGGGCACAGCAGACAGGCTGGCATTTCCCAGTCTCCTGCCCTGCAATACAAATCCCGTGATGGGGATGGTTTGGCCAAAGGACTGAGTTGTCTCCCACCACGCTGGATAACCCTTCAGTTTGCAGAATGATTCAGTCACCCAACTGCAGGGGCTGAGTTCAGGTGAATTCTTCCCTCAAAGCTAGCCAAGAAGCTGCATGGGATAAGGACTATTTTTCTACCTGCCTTTTCCTCCTGTTCTGTCTTTAGGAGGTTGACTCTGGGCGTTGTGCTTTAAACAAGTTGCCTGGCAGAAATTCTCATTGTTCAGAGTCCATTTTGTCAAGAAATTAAAACGGTGTAGACGCTTTTGGATCAAGGGCGCAAAGACAAATGCTGGGATTTGCGGTACGTGTAACAACGCTGATGCTCTTTAGCATTGAGCGCACATCGGCAACCTCTTCGGGGCTGTAAATCCCGATGTTTAAATATGCAAAGCTGAGCAGCGAGCCCAGGCGCCACAGGAAACGAAACTGTCACCGTTGTAATAGCTGCAGCTCTGCGGTTTGTTAATTTCACATTTCCGCTTTATGGGTTTCCCGAGCTGGGCCATAGAAATGGGGACGGTGGAGGGGGAGTATTGACATCATCAAAGTCAAGAAGGTGCTTGCAGGTTTCAGAGCTCAGTGAGTTTTCTTCAGCTCTGGTGCTCTCGGAAACAGCAAGGGGGGGAAGGGAAGGAGAGCGGGGAGACACACAGACAAAGGCGCTAAACACTTCCACTTCTCTTTCCTTCCAGCCAAAGCCACCAAGGACGTGAGGAAGCACAAACATCGCCGGGCGTGGTTGACAGATTACTGCCCGGCTCCCGGCTGCTCTCTCATCTGGCTGCGAAGCTGCGGGTGGATCCTTCAGGGTGTCTGAGCCTCAGAGCCCAGCCAGACCTGGCTGCTTTCATTGGCACCATGCGACTGGCCCTAGAGTCAGGCAGAACTCCCGTTGACTTAAAACAATGGGGGGTTACCTGACTAGGGACTGCAGGAGGTGAAGCTCGGAGCAGTCGATGCACGCTAAACAGAACTATAAACTCACAGCGCGCTGTCCTCTTTTCCTTCTGTTCCTGGGACTTTTCAATTTTGTCTCCCTTCCCTAACGCAGTTCAGTGCTTTGTAAGAGCACCTAGTCTCTTGCGTCAATTCTTTTGTCCCAAACTAAGTCTTTAAGCACAAGACAATAGATAACACAGGATCCCTCAAGTTTCAGGCAAACACAGCATCACAGTCACACTCTTGTGGACTTCCTGTTCAGCCAGCTGACTCGGGATTATTAAGATTTCTGATCATATGCCTCCAAAAAACAACACAGCCTTTCTCTCCTGCCCCCAAAGAGCCTGACAGACATTTGGACAACTTCGGCACAAAGTCTTTTATTAGTCACACGAATAAAAGACACTGGAAATGTCAATTCATAAATTGGCGCACTTTTAAGTCCTGCTGCAGACACTGTTCAAAAAGAGAGGCTAATGCCTCGTGATTTCTTTTTTAAAAGTCAGTTAAAATAAAAATGTGGCCAAGATGAAAACTAGAATGATTTCCAGATAGACTGTAACTTGACTTTGTCACATGTGACTTAGACACCCACAGGCTACACTATTGCAATGTGCTCTACCCGGGGTTTAGTTGTGCAGGGCCACTTGAAGACAGAGCTAGCGTAGAATGCAACTGCACAGGGCTAATCAACCTGTTTATATCCTGCCTCTGTGCTCTTTCCTCTGCACTGCCGCTCATCCATCTCTGGGTGAAACTGAATCGCTACTTGCAATACACAAAACCATGTAAATCGTATTACATCAGCACCTAAAGACCTCAATCAGGGATCAGAGTCCAAATTGTGCTAGGAGCTGAGTGCACCAGAGGTGTCAGACTCATTATCTGGAAAGGGACAAATTCTATTTTTGGTTATGGTCCATGGATAACAGTATACATTTCCATACTTCCCTCCATCCAGAGCAAGAATGCTCATTGATATCAATGGGAAGTTTGAATAGAGATCAGGGGTAAAATCTGGCCTTTATCTAGTAACTAAACTTCTACTTACTATTATTTATTAAGTACTTTACTGTCACATTCAGTATCACTCAGTGGGAAGTATGGCCACCTTGACCCACTCCTATTTGCACCCTTTCTCCCTCTTCCTACCCCAGGCTCATATATATGTTTCTGTCCCTTTTCCTTGTCTTTGTGTCTCTCTTCCTCTCATCTTTGCATTTTCCTTTCTGCAACATTTCCCAGTTTCCCTCCCCATTCCATCTGCTAATATGACCAGCAATTAAATCACTGACATTGAAGTGCTATTTTAGTTAGCACTCCAATGAAAGTAATGGGGACAACAGAATTAATGCCTTTGAGAGCTATTGTTTCAGTCGGTCTGCAGACTCAGGCTTGTCTACTGAGAGAAATTGATCGGTATTACTAGTATACTTACGGTGCTGTGGTTATACCTGTACAACTCCCCATGTGACGAGTCTGTTTTGGAATAACAGTGGGCATTTTTTGTTTAGTTTATGTTGCTTCCATAAGCTAAACTGAAAAAAAAGCTGCTTTTATAATTACTGGTATAATTATTATTGGTGTAGTAAATTTCCTTGTGTAGATAAGCCCTCATAAGGGCCACACAAATACATCATGTGGGTCAGCTCTGATTCATAGGCCATATACTTGACACCTCTAGTGTATGTGCATGTTGCAAAAGACAGTTCCTACCCCAAAGACTTGACAGTTGCAGATGATCTAGGCCCAAGTGCCTGTCAAGTGCTTTTTAAATTGAGTTAGCTAACATGATTTGAAACATTCCTACCCACAGATGGAGTGGACACAATTTAATATCTGTAAAATTATGCTAGTTAACTCTGTTATAACCCAGGTGGTTCACCTTGACCAGACAATGTGGGTTAAAATACATCTTGCCCTGTCTACACTAGGGTTCTAAAAAGTGTTAGTTAACCTGTGTTAGCTAACATGTTTTTTTTTTAAATCCTCACCTCTTATTCTAGCCTAGACATACCCTAAGGCCCAGTCTCGATTAGCCAAAAGAGATCATCATGATAGCTCAACTGAGTTATCTTAACATGATCAAGAAGCCCTCAACACTCATTGAGGTTCAGACTAACACATTTGAAGTTGTATCTGGGTGAATTTTAAAATCTGCGGGTGTGAGGGGGGGTATGTTTGGACTTGAAGAGTCAGTGTGCCTTGTCCATACTATCCTTTTAAACCATTAGTTAATAGGTGTTAGGTAACAGTACCCCTTTAAACCTACTCTAGGCAAGGTCTGCAAGACTCTCTTCTCCATCTTTGACTACTACACCAATTGCATTTCTCCAGAATGCCAAAGTTAACTGTCCCAAGGGTGCAGCTGGAAAAGTTGGAGATAAGACATACTGGGTGGTGAGATCTCACTGTGGAATTTACTTCATCTAAGTCTCAGCCTACTCTCTTGTGTAAGCATTGCAAACCACTGCTGTTTGAAGTGAACTCTTGCCTGCTTGGCATTCACCCTCCCCTGGCTTAATTCCCCTGTGTGTATGTGCTCTAGATCACAGTAGGGTGGTGGGTGTATAGTAGTCCTAATGAGTAATGGGTATTTGTTGCCAACTCAATCCCTACAGAATCCATCCATGCCACAGTGATGGGCACCCCACAATAATAATTAGTAGCTGGAGACAGGGCCGGCTCCAGGCACCAGCAAAACAAGTTGGTGCTTGGGGCGGCACGTTTCTAGGGGTGGCATTCTGGCGCCAGCCATGCCGCCCCTAAAAATGTGCCCCTGCCGCCCTAGCTCACCTCTGCTGCCTCACGCGCCGTGGCGGCCGCAGCGCGCGAACCAGCTGATTCGCGCGCCGCTGCTCCCCCTCCCTCCCAGGCTTGAGAGCTTGAGAGCCTGGGAGGGAGGGGGAGATCCTGAGCAGCTGCGGTACGCATGCCGCTTCTCCCCCTCCCTCCTTCCTTCCTAGGCTTGAGAGCCTGGGGGGAGGAGGCAGGGCTGGGGATTTGGGGAAGGGGCGGAGTTGAGGTGGGGGGGGGGGGCTGGCCAAATTTGTTTTTGCTTGGGGGGGCAAAAATCCTAGAGCCGGCCCTGGCTGGAGATCTACAAATTGTTTTGACTTGGGTTTAATGTACAATTCAGCGATGCTTTAAATCTTTGACGGCATGAGCTGTGGTAAAAGTGGGATCTCCCTTATGGTCTGTCCTGTTAAAAGTCACTGGAAGGAAGATCAACACAAACTGCTGGCAGACCAGAGGGCCCCTTCCCTCCTCTGTCCGCAACCTTCGGGGTGAGATAAGTCACAGTCCTATGTGAGGTCTCTTAAACCCACTAGCCCCTCTCCTCAGCACCAGCTCCTTGATGCAGCCACCTTCCTGGACCCACCAACCCTCCCCACCCTGCACCCATCAGCCTGAACCCACCAGCCCCCCCGTTGCACCCAGCAGTCTGGACCGATTAACCTCCCCGCCCCCCGGGTTGCATCCAGCAGCCTGGATCCACCAACCTCCATCAGCTGAACTCAGCAGCCCCCAAACCTCCCCCCACAGCCTGGTCCCACCAACCCCCTGGACCGAGCAGCCTGAACCTCAGCCCCCCCCCCCCCGCAGCCATCAGCCTGGTGATCCCACCAACAGCCTGATCTCCCCCGCCCCCCACCAACCCCCCGGACCCAGCAGCCTGGTCCCCAGCCCCCCCGTGTGCAGCCCCGCTCTTGCCGGCCAGCCCTCGCCCCCGAAGGCCACCGGGCCGCAGCCACCGCGCTCTCCCGGCCGGGCTCCCTCGGCCAATCAGCGAGGGGAGCGGGAGCGGGGGCGGAGCGGGGCGGGAGCGCGGGGGAGGGCGGCACAGCGGAGGCTGCTGGAGTTGCCGCCCGGCTCGGAGCTGGCTGGGACGCGGCCGCTGCTGCTGCTGCGCTAACCGGGGCGGGTCCGAGCAGCCGGCGGCACCCGGGCAGGGCTGCCCCCTTCCCCCGCCGCTCCGAGCTGCCTTCCCCGGCTGCGCCCCGCCAGGGCTGGCTCCGGAGCCCCGACGGGAGGCGATGAGCCCGCCCTGGGCACCACGTCGCGCCCCCTCCCCGGCGGTGTGAGCGGCGGCGGCGGCGGCGGGGAAGTGGGTCCCGCGGCGAGGGGAGCCGGGGGGCGCCGGGCGATCGGGCTCCTCCCTCCCCCTGCGCTCGGCCGGCGCCGCGAGCCGTGCCATGCTGGACGCGCAGTCCGCCGAGAAAAGCAGCAGGATGAAAAAGTTGCGGAGAACTTTGTCGGAGAGTTTCAGCCGAATAGGTGAGTCGGGTCCCCAGCCGCCTCCCCCCTGCCCCGGCGCCTCGGGGGGCATCCTGGCATCCACGCGGGCTGCCCAGGCCCACGGGCAGGAGACATCTGTGTGGGGGAGGTGGTGGTGCGATCACATCCCAGGGAGTTTAGCCTACGTGGGGGCTACTGGGCTTGGCCCTTCATCTCTAAAGAGTCACAGTTGTGAACTCCAGCCCCTCCTTTTGTAATGAAACTAACCCGAGGGATGTAGATGAAGAGAGGGACTAGGTTGTTGAGCTAATATCTTTGATGGGATCGACTTCTGTTGGTGGAAGACACACAAGCTTTGGAGCTACAGAGTGCTTCTGTTGGTCCAATAAAAGATATTACCCACCTTGTTTTTCTAACATCCTGGGACCAACAGGGCTACTACAACACTGCCTACAAGGAGAGAGAGATCTGACTAATAAGTGAGCAGAGCTGGAAGGGATTGTGGGGTCAATCCAGGCCATTGGCCTCACTTGTCTGTTTCCCTACTGTATACTGAGGATGTCTTGTAACACACGTGACAAAAGGAAGTGGTATGGAACTGGTAGAATTACTTTCTGACACCTAGAGGATCAGATTTAGTTATGAGTGTTAGCTTTCTTGTACCTCCTTGCCTCAGCCTACCTCATGCCATCTTTTTTTCTCAGGCCTCTATCTCCTAATTTCTCCCTCCCTCTGCTTTAACTTTGTTACCACTGTAAAGATATTATTTAGCTCTGCAAACTAATTTGGGATGCAGTTTGTCTGACAGACGCTAAACTCAAATTGTGTTGTTTAAGTAAAGAGTCTTTCTGCCTGTCTACCTACTTATCAAGTACCATTGTGCTTTACAAAACTGCTATGCATTGTTTTACAAAACTGAAAAACTATAGCAGTGTTATATAGTGCTCCTATAGATAATGTGTGTTCCTATAGTTCCTATAGATAATGTTTGAAAACTAACAAAGATTTCTCAGTACCTTCTGAAACTCAGATGCTACAGCATGAACCTGCAGTTGAATTGACTGAAAATAAATAAAATTAAAGTTGACTAGTCTGCTTTAAATGCCACACTGAGAGATCTAGACAAAAAAAAAGCACAGCTAGTAGAAAAGTAAATTACTTTTAATGTTGTTTGTCCAACAGGTAAAATGTTTATTAAAAAATACGACACCAGACAACATCCCCTTAAGGCTGAGGCATGAGGTTGGAAAGCAGATGATGATAGCTGAGCAGTGATGGTTAGGAGGCTAGACAAAAGAAGTCTGTCCGTCATCTCTTGTTGCTAAATCCTGTCATTCTCTTGCTGATGTAAAACGTGTTGAGATAGCATGTTATACTTTGTATTGCGGACCTTATCTCCTGGTATTACTATCTAATTTTTTTTTTGGCTTCAGGTTGTTTTGCCTTAAAAATTATTTACTGATCTTCTTGGAACTCTTTGCCATTGTTCTCTGAACTTTAATATTTTTCATTCAGATTGACATTTTATGTCTTTGGCATAATGCATAAAAACCACACAAGCACATTGGGACAAAATTAGAAAGGCCAAGACAAAAAATGAGATTAAACTAGGTTGGGGCATAAATGCCCAAAACATTTTACAATTTACATTAGAGGCAAGAAGACGACCAAGGACAGGGTAGGTCCATTAATCAATGAGGAAAAGACAATAACAGAAAACGCAGTAATGACCAAGGGTTGAATGCCTTTTTTTCCTCATCAAAAAGGTTAGCAGTGATTGGACAACTGACATAGTGAACATCAGTGTAAAAGGAGTAGGATCTGAGGCTACAATAGGGAAAGAACAAATTAAGAATTACTTATGCAAGTTGGATGCCTTTAAGTAATTAGGGCCTGATAAACTGATGAATTGGCTGAAAAGATCTCTAAGCTGTTAGTGATTATCTTTGAGAGCTCATGGAGGACAGGAGACATCCCAAAGGACTGGGAAAGGGTACTATATTTGTCCTTTTATAAGAAGGAGAATAAGGACAACCCAGGGAATTGTAGGCCTGTCAGATTAACTTTGGTACCCAGAAAGACAGTGGAGTAAATAATCAGTTTGTAAAAACCTAGAAGATAATTAACAGTCAACATGAATTTGTCAAGAACAAATCATGTCAAACCAACCTAATAGCTTTCTTTGACAGGATAACAAGCCTTGTGCATGGGGGGAAGCAGTAGATGTGAGATATCTCATCTTTAGTAAGGTTTCTGATGCTGTCTCGTATGATCTTCTCAAAAACAAACTAGGGAAATATAGGGTAGACGAACCTACTATAAGGTGGGTGGATAAATGGTTGGAAAACTGTGTTCAGAGAGCAGTTATCAATAGTTCACAGTCAAGCTGGAAAGGCATCTCAAGTGGGGTCCTGTAGAGTAGTGGCTCTCAACCTTTCCAGACTACTGTATCCCTTTCAAGAGTCTGATTTGTCTCGCGTACCCCCAAGTTTCACCTCACTTAAAAACTACTTGCTTACAAAATCAGACATAAAAATACAGAAGTGTCACAGCACACTATTACTGCAAAATTGCTTACTTTCTCATTTTTACCATATAATTATAAAATAAATCAATTGGAATATAAATATTGTACTTACATTTCAATGTGTGTATATATAGAGCAGTATAAATATGTCATTGTCTGAATTAAATTTTAGATTGTACTGACTTCGCTAGCGCTTTTTATGTAGCCTGTTGTAAAACTAGACAAATAACTAGATGAGTTGAGAAGACCTCTGAGTATCCCCCAGGGTACATGTACCCCTGTTTGAGAACCATTGCTGTAGGGATTTGTCTGGGTCCGGTTCTATTCAATATCTTCATAAATGATTTGTATAATGGCATAGAAAGTTCACTTAGAAAATTTGCAGATGATACCAAATCGGGAGGAGTTGCAAGCACTTTGGAGGACAGAATTAAAATTCAAAATGATCTTGACAAACTGGAGAAATAGTCTGAAATAAATGGGATGAAATTCAATATGGACAAATGCAAAGTACTAATCAATTGCACAAATACAAAATGGGAAATGACTGCAGAAAGGATCCGGGGATTAAAATGGATCACAAACTAAATGAGAGTCAACAATGTAATACTGTTGCTAAAAAAGCAAATATCATTCTGGGATGTGTTAGCAGGAGTGTTGTAAGCGAGACATGAGAAGTAGTAATTCCGCTCTACTCATCCCTGATAAGGCCCCAGCTGGAGTACTGTGTCCTGTTCTGAGCACTACACTTCAGGAAAGATGCAGACAAATTGGAGAAAGTCCAAGGAAAGCAACAAAAATGATTAAAGGTTTAGAAAACATGACCTCTGAAGAAAGCTGGGGAAAAATGGGTTTGTTTCTTCTGGAGAAGAGAAGACTGAGGACATGACAACAGTCTTCAAGTACGTAAAAGATTGCTATAAAGAGGAGGGTGATAAATTGTTCTCCTTAACCACTGAGGGTAGGACGAGAAGCAATGGGCTTAAATTGCAGCAAGTCAGTTTCAGGTTAGACAGTAGGAAAAACTTCCTAACTGTAAAGGTAGTTAAGCACTGGAACAAATTACCTTGGGAAGTTATGGAATCTCTGTTGTTGGAGGTTTTTAAGAACAGGTTAGACAAACACCTGCCAAGGATGATCTAGATCAGGGGTGGGCAAACTACGGCCCGGGGGCCACATCCAGCCCTTCAGACGTTTTAATCTGGCCCTCGAGCTCCCGGTGGGGAGCAGGGTCCAGGGCTTGCCCCGCTCCATGTGTGCTGTGGCTCTGCATGGCTCTCGGAAGCAGCGGCATGTCCCCCCTCCGGCTCTTATGTGTACGGGCAGCCAGGGGGCTCTGTATGCTGCCCCCACCCCAAGCGCTGGCTCTGCAGCTCCCATTGGCCAGGGAGTTGCACCCCAACCCCTCATTCCCAGCCCCACCCCAGAGCCTGCACTCCAAGCCGGAGCTCTCACCCCCTGCTCCAGTCTGGAGCCCTCTCCCACACCCTGAACTCATTTCTGGAGCCATGCCAGAGTCCTCACCCTCTCACACACCCCAACCCCCAATTCTGTGCGCATTCATGGCCCGCCATACAATACTGAGTTGTGGTCCTCAGGCCAAAAAGTTTGCCCACCCCTGGTCTAAATGAGTGGTTCTCAAACTATGGGGTGGGCCTCCCAAGGGAGGTGCGAGCTCTATGCTTTTTATTTTATTTTTATTTTTTATTAAGAGCTCTGGCTATCATCCCTGGGTGGCAGGGGCTTATGCAGAAGGGCCATGCATAACTAGGAGGTGGGGATAAAGAGGCTAGCCAGAGCCCTGCTGCCCCCGCCCCCCAATCCCTCACCTGGAGGTGGTGGGGCTCTGGCTGTCACCTCCGGGTGGCAGCAGCAGCTCAGAAGCAAGGGTGGCAATGGGGGCTCTAAGCCTGCTGTGAAAAGTGATATTGACAAATATAATTTTTCACATTGCCTCCCTTACTTATGTGCTGCTGCTGGTGCATCCCTGCCTTCAGAGCTGGGCGCCTGGCCAGCTGCCGCTTCTCTCTGCTCTGTCTTGAGAGGTGGGTGGTGGTATATGTACTTGGGGGGCGGGGTGTAAACAGCTACAGTACAGGGGCCCGATCAAATAAATCTTCTGAAATTCAGGCGGACATGCTGTGACTTGAGTTCAAGCCCTGTCATTTTATAGTGTGACGCAGCTCAGATTGTAGACCCCCGTCAGTCTGTTTGGTGAAGTATGACATCTTAGCACAGCTGTGAGATCCTGAGTCCAGCAATTGTAAGCCCAGGTTAACAGCGCAGTGCGGACAAATCCATTGAGCCTGATCCAGAGTTCACTGAATTAAGTAGAAAAACTCCAGTCGAGTTTATTGGGCTTTGGATCTGAAGGAGCCTTAACAGTTAATTTTAATGGCTTTTGTTGTTTGTGACCTTACACCTTTTTCTGGCAATTTCCTGGTGAGATCAAACTGTTAATACCATATTCATGTTGATCTAATCTGCGTTCTTTCATATTCTGGAACCCTTCAGCTCCCCAAACATAGGCTGAATTCCTGGTATGGCATGTGTATTCTAAAGAACACTTTTGATAGGGAAGACTGTTCTTTTCACCTTTCTTTTCACTTTTGTTTTTCACTGTAGCTTCTTCATGGGCTCTGGATGGTATTTTTGGATAACAGGGTTAAATGTATAGTAGTACAGTGAGTGTAACTGTGTGAAAAAATTATAAAATGTTTAAACTGTGTTTGAACCCAGGAGTTAATGACCCATACCATAACCCACTAAAGCAGTGAAATCATAATGTATAGTTATTCTTAGAAAACCAGTATAATACTGAAAGCTATTTTCTTTAATAGCTATTATTGGTATTGGGCTAACTACTCTACAGAAATTAGTCACCAAACATAATAGTTTTCATAATATAACACCCTAATTCACAGTTATCCGAGAGAGTGTCCTATCAAACAGCCCTGTGTATATAAATCTGAGGTCCTCATTCACTGATTTTTGATATTAGTATGTGTAACTGTTAACGCTGTTAGCAGAGCCCCTTGAATCTTGGGGGGCAGGAGGGGATGTCTTCAAGATCTCTTCGGTTTTTCGATTGTATTGTTGTAGATGTAGCACTGTGACTGTGGTGCTTTGCAGTGTGAAAAATGTTAAACAGTGATCAGGTGTTGCCCAGAAGAAAAAATGCAAAAATGATTTCATTTTTAGTGGTGATAGTAGTTACATAGAGACCCTGATCCTTGAGTGCGTCAGAGCTCTGCTTGGTGAACCTAGTGATGGGTGGAGCCTTAAAACCATCTTTATGCTCCCCTAATCCTCCGGACACATCCAGGGACAGCTTCAGACCCTGCACGAGTCAGAGCAGTCTCAGGAGCCATTATGTGAGTTGGGATCATTGCAACACAGTGCACTTCAGCCACTGCCTCTGGGGGGCTAACAGAGGGTGGCTTAGATCTGGCTATGCTAGCTTTTCCCACCCTCTGTAGCTGTGATCTGGCCCATACTCTCTAGCGTACCCGCTCTTGAGTAATTATTTCGTTATTCTGAAAAATGTCTAATGCCAAATTGTCATTCCCTCAACTTTCATCCGACAAGAACTGCCATTTGTAGTCTACTGACGGACAGTGTAGATCTGTGGTGTATTGAAAGAATTGCATACTGTTTCTGTGCTGAACTCAGTATTCTTAAATCAGTTGCACAACTACTACTTGTTGTTCATTGCAAAAGTTCTGAATTTGCTGCCTGGTCAGTCTGAAATATCAGAAACCTTCTACTAGTAGAAAGGACATCTTGGTTGTAAAATGTATTACAAATACACTTACCAAAAGATTGTAATAGTCTTCATGATGTTCTAAGAAATGTAAATAGTTTAAATAATGCTTAGTTTCTTTAAAGAAATAGATTTCTATTGACAGTTTTGTAGCTGTCTCTGGGTTGGCAAACTAATTTGACCCTCTATGAACAAAGTCATAGTTCCTTGGTTTGATCAGGAAAAATGTGGAATCCACTTTACAATTAATAACTATAGAATATGCTAATCAGTTGTTTAAGAGAATCAAGTCAAATCATTGTGTCATTAGTATTTTAACATCATATGAGGGTTGATGATTAAATATGTATCAAAATGAAATAACTGTAAGGTGCATACATTATTCATTAAATACAGTGCTTAAAGTAGTGGGGTGGATCGCAAGGCATTGAGACAGTTTGCATGAGGGGGCATGCTCTAAAGCACTCTTACCAAAGCTGCTATTCCCAGATTATGACAGACCCCCTGCGCACACGTTTTTCAGGCTGCTTTAAGCATTGATTAAAGGCATATTTTGAAGAAATTTGTCAGTTCTACGTATGATCAAGTTCTTTTAAAACAAATAACTTAAGACCTCTGCTAAATGCTAGTGTATTTAGTCTAGCACCAAAAATGTATTTTAAGGGGCTTGTTCAATCCATGCTATTTTATTTGTTTTCTTATGCTCCTATTCTGATTTCCAGCTGAAAAAAAAAAAGAGAAAACTTTCTATGCACTAAAATAAAAATGTCTGTTGTAGTTCTGAGCATTTAGTGCATCTGCTTAATGGGAATTTAATAATCAATATAAAGCTTATCACTTCAGCTGATAAGAATTCACATAGCTCCCATACCTAGAAGTGAATTTATAAACTATTAACATTTTTATTTTCAGAGCCATTTTATTGTAAAAATTACCATTGTGATGAAACAATAACATATAACTTTTATGTAAAATATATGATTGTTGTTTGAAATCTGCATTTTAGTGATTCACCTTTAGGGTCGCCATTTTATAATAGGGTTGCCATCTTTCTAATCGCACAAAACCAAACACCCTTGGCCTGCCCCTTCCCCAAGGCCCTGCCGCTGCCCTGCCCCTTCTCCAAGGCCCCACTCCTGCTCACTTCATCCCCCCTCCCTCCTTTGCTCGCTCTCCCCCACCCTCACTCACTTTCACCAGGCTGGGGCAAAGGGTTGGGCTGTGGGAGGGGGTGAGGGTTCCGGCTGGGGGTATGGGCTCTGGGCTGTGGCCAGAAATGAGAGGTTGAGGGTGCTGGAGGGGACTCCGGGCTGGGGCAGAGGGTTGGGTGTGGGAGGGGGTTCAAGGTGTGGGCTCCAGCCGGGCGGCGCTTACTTCAGGTGGTTCCCGGAAGATGCCGGCATGTCCGGCTCCTATGCAGAGGGGCCAGAGTGCTCTGCCCGCAGGCGCCGCCTCCACAGTTCCTGGCCAATGGGAGCTGCGGCTCTGGCGCTCAGGGCTGGGGCAGCGTGCGAAGCCCCTGTGGCCGCTCCTGCACCTAGAAGCTGGACGTGCTTGCCACTTCCGGGAGCTGTGTGGAGCCAGGGCATGCAGGGAGCCTGCCTTAGCACCGCTCCATTGCTGACTGGACTTTTAGCAGCCTGATCAGCGGTGCTGGCCGAAGCTGCCAGGATCCCTTTTCGACTAGGTGTTCCAGTCGAAAACCAGATGCCTGGCAACCCTAGGTCAGATAGCTACTTGTTAATTAAAATTTCACTCTCAAACTGGGAATTGTCAAGGGTTTTAGTTTTACTGGCTAAGAAAATCCTCATATTTTGATTTCTCTCTATAACAATTCTTAAATATCCATCTCAGTCAAAGTTAAAATAGAATTAAAGGTAAAGGCAAGCAAGAAAAATATCAAGAATACAGCATAAGTAGGGTTTCCAAGTGTCCGGTTTTCGACCGGAATGCCCAGTTGAAAAGGGACCTTGGTGGCTTCGGTCAGCACTGCTGACCAGGTCATTAAAAGTCTGGTTGGCAGAGCAGCGCGGCTAAGGCAGGCTCCCTACCTGGCTCTGTGCGACTCCTCGGAAGCAGCAATATGTCCCTTGGCTCCAAGGTGGAGGCACAGCCAGGAGGCTCCGTGTACTGCCCCTGCCCCGAGCACTGGCTCTGCAGCTCTCATTGGCTACAGTTCCCAGCCAATGGGAGCCGTGGGGGCAGCATGCACCACGCAGAGCTGCCTGGCCGTGCCTCTGCCTTGGAGCTCAAGGACATGTTGATGCTTCTGGGGAGCTGCCTGAGGTAAGTGCTGCCCGGAGCCCGCATCTCTCATCCCCTTCCGTTCCCCAACCCTGAGCCTCCTCCCACACCCAATCTCCCTCCTGGAGCCCGCACCCTCTCCCGTTCCCCAACCCCCTGTCCCAGCCTGGAGCCCCCTCCTACACCCCAAACCCCTCATCCCCGGCCCCACCACAGAGCCCACACCCCCAGCTGGAGCCTTCACCCCCTCCCGCACCCCTGCCCCAGCCCGGTGAAAATGAGCAAGTGAGTGAGGGTGAGGGAGAGTGAGCCCCAGAGGAAGGGAGGATGGAGTGAGCGGGGGTTGGGCCTTGGAGAAGGGGCAGGACAGTGGCAGAGCCTCAGGGACGGGGCAGGGCAAGAGTGTTTGTGCGATTAGAAAGTTGGCAACCCGAAGCATAACACAAGCAACATTATTAGTGTTGCTTGCCAGCCCATGATTCAGTTATGAGACTTGTAACATTTAGTGTTTTTGTTGAAGCCCCAACACCTGTAATCCTGTGATTACATGAGAATTCAAATTCATTTTGTCAAGTTTTTCTCCACTCATTTTTTCAAAATATGACGAAAGTGCCCCCTGAAGGCTCAAACCCCAAAATAAAATTAAAAGAAGGGAAAATGTATGTGTTTTTTCTCCTAATCTCATGACTTTTTGGGTCCTGGCTCATGATATTTGAACACGTGGGGTTGGCAGTGCTGCTATGTATACACTTTTTGTCCTTACTTCAGTCCTTATTTCATTACAATAAAAATACATTTGATACACAATGTACAGTGTACTCCCCAAACTACTCAGTAAAACACCAAAACTGTTACTTAGTGTAAAATCTAGATAAGTTGTTAATAAGAGTAACATTTATATGGCTCTTTTCAGGCCGTAAGTAAGACAGGTTCTCTTCCCCAATGAGCTTGCAATGTAAAGCCAAACAAAAGACAAGACAAGACAAGACTTCTGGGCCTTGTTTGCATTAGGAAAAGGGCTCGTAATTCACCACCTGTGGTAGAAATGGTAGAAACTGTAGCATAGGCAAAACAGTAGCAGTGTATTGTCTGACAATGTAGTAGTAAAATGCCTGAGCCCTATCTAAGCTGAAGCTTCCACTGTTGCTACCTCCAATAGATTTATGGGTCACATTTTCATCAGTGTAGACAGGACCCAAGAGGAGATGATCTGAGGGAATGATTTTAAGGAGGAAAGTGAGCACTAAGTGGAGGAGGAGAGGAAGATTGTTCCAGATGTTGGGTCAGCATAACCTCTACAATTCTCACCATTCAACTGCTAACTGTAAACATATAAGCCAGTGTAAAAATACTGCAATCCAGCAGTACTATGGTTTGGTTCGTTTTAACTGTTCAGGGTAGTCACTACAGAGCAAACTCGTGGAGGTAGTGGTTTATCATTCATTTCAGAACGCAGTTTCTGGATGATGTGACCACAATATGTACATAAATTAAATATATCCATTAGCCTGCAGGCTGATGTAATTCCAGGAGCGAATTGAAGAAATTAACTTTATTTACATTTCAGTACAGGTATCTAGTAGTCTCAATGAAACGCTTCAAATGGATTAGCCTCTGTCAGAGCTGCAAAACTGCTCGTAACATTTTTTCTGCCTTGGCTCGCTGCTTCACACTCCAAATCTCTCTTCTATCTTGACTTCCCCCTTAGTTGATAGTATATTTGCATGCAATAAACATTAACATAATATGTGAGATCTGTGCTGTCATCTTAATGTAAACCATAGAGTATAACGAATGCTGGTCACAATGCATGCTCTGTTGTATTGAAAATGTTGAGTTCTATATGAACTGAATATATTATGGTGTATGTGATAGGTCTGCTTTACACATGGCTTTCTGCAGTTCAGTCAGACTCTTGAAGTGTTTTCATGCTCAATAGGAATTAAAGTAAAAATTTGTAGACTCCTATTTTCCTTAACCTGAGAGGACAGCTTGATTTACATATTTATGAAAAATATTTCTTAGATACATGCTGTGCAATTCTACATTCAATTTAGTTTGATATTTTGATTATAAAATTGTTATTCAGGCCAGTCTGTTCTTTCCTGTTACTACAGCATAAGGTTACTCTATTTTTCTCTTTTTATTCCCAGAGTTAATTATTTTATATTCATTGAAATGCATGACATAATGATTTTTCTTTCTTTTTTTTATTTATTTTAAAGCCTTGAAGAAAGAAGATAACAGCCTTGATGAGGTAGGTTAAATATCTTTGTACCTTACTTAATCCAGATATGTTTAATTGCTACAGATTTCTCACTAAAGTTAAAAGTAACTTTTGCTTTATCATATTAGTGTGCGTATGTGTACATGCATATAATCTGAGTATCTTTTCACCTCCCTAATGACTATCAGATGAGTTTTTTTTTTTTACAGAAGGCCTTGAGCTGAATGCTTGTTTCTATAAACATATTTTATACAAAGAATTGCATTATGTTATGTAGAGAGAAAATGCTTTACAGAACTGAGCCGTTAGTGGTTTTTATAATAAACAGTAAATATATATTTTATATAAAAGATATCAACTGAATATCTTTTGAGGGAACACATCATACAGGACATTGCCTTGTTGGGTCCTTGGTATTGGTTGAATAAGTAGTATGCTCTGGTTAGACCTGAAGCTATGATTAATCCTGCTTTAGGAACAGGTTTCAGAGTAGCAGCCGTGTTAGTATGTATCCGCAAAAAGAACAGGAGTACTTGTGGCACCTTAGAGACTAACAAATTTATTTGAGCATAAGCTTTCGTGTGCCAGCAATGCTCCTCTGGCATGTACATTGGCCAAACCGGACAGTCTCTATGCAAAAGAATAAATGGACACAAATCTGACATCAGGAATCATAACATTCAACAACCAGTAGTTGAACACTTCAACCTCTCTGGTCACTCAGTAACAGATTTAAAGGTGGCAATTTTGCAACAAAAAAGCTTCAAAAACAGACTCCAACAAGAAACTGCCGAATTGGAATTAATTTGCAAACTAGATACCATTAATTTAGGTTTAAATAGAGACTGGGAATGGCTGGGTCTTTACACAAATTGAATCTACTTCCCCATCTTAAGTATCCTCAGACCTTCTTGTCAACTGTCTGTCTGAAATGGGCCATCTTGATTATCACTACAGAAGTTTTTTTCCTCCTGCTGATAATAGCTCTCCTTAATTAATTAGCCTCTTAGGGCTAGTCTACACTACCCGCCGATTCGGCGGGTAGCAATCGATCTTTTGGGGATCGATTTTTCGAGTCTAATGTAGACGCGATAAATCGATCCCAGAACGCGCTCCCCATCGACTCCGGTAATCCACCCCGACGCGAGGCGGAAGCGGAGTCGATGGGGGAGCGGCAGCTTTCGACATTGCAGCGTCCTCATGGCGAGGTAAGTGTGGTTTTTTTTTTTTTTTTTTAAAAAGAATATCAGGGTTGGAAGGGACCTTAGGAGGTCATCTAGTCCAACCCCCTGCTCAAAGCAGGACCAATCCCCAATTTTTGTCCTAGATCCCTAAGTGGCCCCCTCAAGGATTGAACTCACAACCCTGGCTTTAGCAGGCCAGTGCTCAAACCACTGAGCTATCCCTCCCCCCGAGCGGTTGAGCGAGGTACGTTATTCACGTAGCTGAAGTTGCGTACCTTACATCAACACCCCCCCCCCACCCCACCCCACCCCCCCGTAGTGTAGACCAGCCCTTAGAGTTGGTATGGCAAATTCCACCTTTTCATGATTCTCTGTATGTATATATATCTTCTTACTATATGTTCCATTCTGTGATGAAGTGGACTGTAGCCCACGAAAGCTTATGCTCAAATAAATTTATTAGTCTCTAAGGTGCCACAAGTACTCCTGTTCTTCCTGCTTTAGGAAGTTATTCACAAATCAGTTTTTGTACAAGTGGCAGCACCAACACAGTAGAGCCAAAGTTAAATTGTATAGGGCACAAAACATGCAATGATTTAAGACTCTCTTAATTTGCAAGACAGGTGCAGACACTTGGTGATTCGTGATGCTTGCTTGTGGTGGAAATGGGTTTCAGACAGAGTATGTTATCCTGGACCCCAGGATTTATTAGTGTGAGAAATTGCGGGTAATGTAATCAATGATTAAACAAATCACACGTCATTGCTTTACATTTTCTTTTAACCACGGAAATGAATAGTAGCATCTCTTACTTTCCATGAAATTATCTTAGTTTCTGGCTATTTGTATTTTCTTCTGTATTATATTCCGAGAGTAAGGACTTGGATAATAATTACCTTGCTACTGCATAGGCAGTGGTTGTTTTTGGTTTGAACTGAAGATACCACACTGTTTAATGGCCTGATCCTGAAATAAATGAGTGAGGAAGCAGTAGGTGCTTGCCACTTCATTGGTTCAGACTTTAACTCCTTCTAAATCAGATAGGGCCAAACATAGGTGCTGGAACTAGGAGTGCGGGGGGTAGGGTGTACGCTGCCACACCTGCCTGGAAGCGGTTTCCGTCATATACAGGGTTTACAGTTTGGTTCAATGGATCTCAGCACCCCCTCAGCATTATACAAATTGTTCTAGCACCCCTGGGCCAAATTTGTTTTGTCCAGTTTGCTCAGGCTTTGTACCCATGAACAAGTGTCTTAAATGGCTCTGAAGTAGAGGCAGTGTAGGCCAATCAAGCTTTGTTAGAACACTAAAGGAATCTCTAGCTCAGAGCCAAGGCTAAGATACGATCGTGTTTAGAACATGGTTCTGGCACAGGTGGGTCCCATCCACAACAGCTGTCCAGATAGTGTTAGAACATGCATCATCTGTAAGCGAATTGCAGCCGTTTGCTGGTAAATATGGTGGTTAAACTCAGGCTGTATCTACACTACAAGCTAGGGGTGTGATTCCCAGCTTGTGTAGCCATACTCTCACTAGCTCTCATCTGACCTAGCAAAGCTAAAAATAGTAGCCTAGCTGAGGTAGCGTGGGCAGCAGTGATATGTGCTAACTGCCCTGTGCACAAACCTACCTGAACCCCTGGGTACCCCTGGGGCTGCTAGCACATGTCACTGCTGCCCATGCTACTGCAGCTCCAGTACTGTTTTTAGTGTGCTAGCTCAGATGAGAGCAAGCTCAAGAATGTCTGTGCAAGTTAGGAATCGCTTCCCTCTTTTGTAGTATGGATATAGCCTGAGTCCTTCGGTTGTATTAGTAATCTGGCACGTTTTGCTGCTTTGCTTCTGGACTCTGTAGGAGGCTGAATTGTTTGTAATAAAACTGACAGGGTGTTCTTGTTGTTTTTAAATGCAATCTACATAATAAAGAAGAAAATGTTTTATTAATAACGTGCTTAAACTAGAACTTGAGTTTGGAAGGAACAAAATCCACCTGTTAAGTATGAAGCACTTTCAAATCTTAAAGGAAAGCAAATTGCACATACCACCTGTGGAGGAGGCGTCATATACAGCTTGACAGTGTTTCTTATGTGTCTGGGTTTCTTATGTGTCTGGGTGTACAAATGGGACTGTTTCTGCACATGCTGCAGTTGAATTCAGTGTGTGTGGCAACAGTAATATATTTTTAGAAAGAAGTCTTTAAGGAAGTCTGGCTGATCAGTATATGGATTGCTGCAGTGTTAGCGAGAGAAGGCTCATGGGGAGGAAAATATATGAGAATCTTTTCTTTTGTCCCCAGTACACACACAGAAGAGGTAGGCGTGACATAATTGTCAATACCTGTCCCCTCCTTATTTTTGGGTGACATTTTGCAGAAGAAAAGTGTGTGTATGTAGGTAATCATAGGATTGGAAGGTACCTCAAGAGGTCATCTAGTCCAGTCCCCTGCATTCAGGGCAGGACTATGTGTTATCTAGACCATCCCTGACAGGTGTTTGTCTAACCTGCTTTTAAAAATCCCCAATGATGGAGATTCCACAACCTCCCTAGGCAATTTATTCTAGTGCTTAATCACCCTGACAGTTAGGAAGTTTTTCCTAATGTCCAACCTAAACCGCCCTTGCTGCAATTTAAGCCCATTGCTTCTTGTGCTATCCTCAGAGGTTTATGAGAACAATTTTTCTCCCTTCTCCTTGTAACAACTTTTTATGTACTTACACTGTTATCAGTTATTAACTGTTAATATAGAATGACAGCAAAAAGTATAAGTAATCCCCTTCAGACTCAACACAACAGCTTCTATCAATTATCTATCCTAAAATATAAATAAAAAGATGGCGTGTGGCACAGCCTAACGTAATTCCTCCTTTTTCTGACCACCTTCACTAAGGAGTATAAAACAATCTTTAGCAATAACTGTATACCCTGTAACAATGACATAATTTTCCTGTGAGAACTTATACTTCGCAGCAGAGCAATTGACAATCTTAAAAAGCTGTCTCAAGAAAATCTCAGGACAATTTCTGAAATGGGTCTTTGTGATTCTCTCGCCACCAGCATCTTCTGACTAATGGGATTAGTACCGACACTCCTGAAGGGATATAGCCTTACTGAAAATTATGGGGGCAAGAAGCATAAATACAAGGATGGGAGGGACAAGAGAGAAGGAGCCAGTTATTAGTCAAACACCCTCCAGTCCATGCTCTAGAATGTGGGAGATAGAGCACTGAAACAGTAAATGTAGTTTAGCATGAACCATCCTCTCCCCGAGCAACTGAAACACTCCCTCTCCTGTCCCTAGCATGGAACTAAAGGGTGTTTTGTATTTTCGTCCACACCATAGATTATCCCTGCATGGAAGAGAACCAGCCTATGAAGTAGAGATCCATAGGCACCAAAAGGTTTGAGGGTGGGGCCTAAAAATATACAGCTCAGCACCCCCAACTCAGCCCTTAGCTCAGTAGGGAAAGGTTTATCTAGGTTTTAGCCTTCTTAGTATCGGTATTCCTTTCTAGCCCTCCATAATGTCTTCTAGCAAAAGCGGGGTAGCTGAGACCTGACATTTCAAGATAAAAGTATCCATTTGAATCTGTCTTTACACATCTTAATGGAGTGTTCCTTTTGCAGCTCACTTTTAAAACTCCTTGTTACAGGCATACAGCCAAGTCAGTGGCTACATGTTGTACATACACTCGGAGCTTGCTTGTTCCTTGTCTTTTGAGAATGAAGGGGAAAAAATAAGATACTTAATAGATTCACTGCTTGTTCTACATTTGGATACAGTAGCTCAGCTATATAGACTGCTGTGGGAAACTTCTCTCCTTTGAAGAAAAAACTGCAAAAATTATATCAAACATAATTGCTTTCTGTGGGATATGAAATTAATTTCTCTAGTGAATTAAGACCAAGAAAAAGTCAAGGACAGCAAAGCCTATGAATACATTTTGTGCGTCTTTCTTGGTACATTGATTACATTTCATGTCTCAGAAACAGAAATGTGTTTAATTTTTTCTGGAAGCCTTTTACTGTTTCTGGTGCAGGTAGGTCTCTCCTTAGGCAAATATATTATAATGTAGGCCTGAAATAAAGTTACAGAAAAATTCTGCAGGATTTGTCATTTTTGTTTTGTACCTGAACTCTTCTTGTTACTGTTGCTATGATGAGACCAAGCTTTTACTTTTTAAATTTAAAGTTTTCTGACCAGCATAGGGCAGATCTTGCTCATGTTGGCACCAATCCATCAAAGCACTTAAACTCCCATGTAACTTTAAATGTGTAAGTAGTCCCATGGACTTCTTGTAAGACCTTCTTCTGGCTTATTTGTGTATGTAACTGAGTTGTATTGGCCCTGTATTTGTCACGGCTCAGTAATGTTCATAATACATCCAGATCCTGAAAGTACTGAAGATTGACCTCATGGTGTTTCGCAATGAAAACACTGTAATAACTTATTTTGATGTTGCCCTGTATCTCTGATTTTTTTCTCCCCCAACACTAACTACCGTTGGCATCTATAAGCTACACATTTCTGTGTTTGAGTGTCTTCTGCCAGTTCCTTTTGATATGCAAATCTCAGACCATTCAGAAGCTGCATCAGGATCACTGTTGCTGTGGATTTATAAATCCTTTCTTTTAGGAACCTGATCCAAAGCCTGTTGAAGTCCATGCCCACTCCCATTGGCTCAAGTGGGCTTTGGATCAGGTGCTTAAGTCTTCTAAAATTTCATTTGGATATTTGATTGTCTTGGTTTCTAGTTTTGGTGGACTAGGAGTTGGATATTCACTTTCACGCCATCTTCTTGATTCCCAAAATGCTATTTCTTCTTGCCATTGCCCTGCCTCCCCCAGAAAGAGGGTTTCAATGTAGTTGAAGGTTCAGTTGCTCTCCCTTTGAAATCCACCTGAAGTAAAGTGAGGGAATTGCTTTACCCTTTTATCATAGGTTCTGATATGGAGACTTCATTATTATCCTGCTGTTTGTCTGCTCCATTCTTCTTGCTCACAAACTTCAATATATTACCTCGTGTTTGATATTGCTATCTCAAAGTTGATCATCCCATTTGAGAAAATGTCACATGCAAAGAGGTAGACATGGCCATTTTTAGCCTGTAAGCCTTAGTGGTGTTCCATTGACTAGCAAAGAAGTCTTCTACATACACTCTGTTTAGGTTCATAGATTTTTAGTCATAAATTTCTAGGCAGAAGGGACCACTATGATGTGTAGCACAGGCTGTAGAATTTCACTCTCATTCTGCAGTAATGGGAATTTTCTTCCCTACCACAAAAGTGAATGCTATCCAGCCCAGTAACGTGTGGCTGAACTACAGCATGTGTTTTAGAAAGGCATCCTGTCTTGATTTAAAGCCTCAAGTGATGGTGATGAATTGCTCACGTCCCTTGGTAACCTGTTCCAATGGTTAATTACCTTCACGGGAGCACTTTATTCCAATTTGAGTTTTTTTAACTTAAACTCCCAGTCATTTAATATTGTTGTTCCTTTGTCCTCTCGATTAGAACCTCTTAATATCAGACATGTTTCCTTTGTGTACAGTGTGTAACCTGGAGGGTTCTTAGTCTTATTTGACAAACTAGATAGATATCATATGCTACATAATGAGAGTAAATAAAAAAAAATCTTGTCTATATTCTTTTAAGAAACTTATTTTAATATCTAAAAATATATTAGCCCAAAACATTACATGAAAAACTGTTTCTATGGCGCTTCAGTTGTGTTGAGGGAATAAATCAAAGTGCTTCCTATATAACTATCAACTAAAGCAGCTAAGGAAGTCTAGAGGCCTAAATAACTTAATAGAGGGAACCTGTTAAAGAGATTAAAGATGTTAATTACCCTTGTTAAGGCCCAAACTTGTAGGAAGGTTTCTTTTCCTAAAGCCCATTAGGCAAATAAAATACAAGTAACTTTCTGAAGGTGGGTTAGCAAACACGTTACAAATTTTTTTGGGAGGGAGAGGCTCATTTGAGTTGCTTGGTTTGCTGGTAGTGGACACTAGTGAATTGTATTTCTGCATTTCAATTATGTTTGGTTATTTTGCTATATTTTTGAAATTGTGAAAGGCATACATGGGTATTCGAGCTCTTTTAGTAGGTGTAGTTGTCCAAGCTTCTTGATCTTGAAATAATCCCGCCAATGGAAAGAAATATAGACAGCAGTCTACTTTACTTCACTGTTGTTTTTTTTTTTTGCTTTATATAGTGGAATATTGATTTTTACACATGAACAATGTTTCATTGGTATAAAGGTTAGTCTTGTGACCTTGTGCACCAGAATGAGTGTCTAGAGATCGAGTTTAAAGAGTGAAAAGGGATGTAGTGTAAGAGCAGATCAGCAGCAAATGGAGAGGAAGATGGATTTGAGTGCAGTATATGGAAAAAAGTAATGGTAATGAGGGAAACCAAAATGTAGTGAAGTAGGATTTTTTTTTAAGTGACTTTTGACATGAGGAGCTGCCAAGGTTCCCTGGAAGAGAAGTGTTCTGATTGCATGAGGTATCTTTGTCCTTCTGGAGGGCAGCAGCTGGCTTATGGAAGCAGAAGTATCCCCATGCTCACACTTTTAAGGAGAGGTGGAGGAGGGGGCAGGGCCGGTGCAAGGAAGATTCGCGCCCTAGGCGAAACTTCCTTGCACCGGCCCTGTGCCGCCCCCCCGCGGTAGTTTGGCTCCCCACCCCCCTACGGGCCGCGGCAGCCTCCCCCCTGCCCACAGCACCTCCCCAGCTCCCGGCTCCACGCTCAGCCGCGGAGCCGGGAGGCAGGAGGTAGCCGCGGCGAGCCGCCCCCCCAGCTCCCGGCTCCACGCTCAGCTGCTGAGGCAAGAGGCAGCCACCCGCTGCCCCCCAAATCCTGGCACCCTAGGTGACCACCTAGGGTCACCTAGTGAAAGCGCCGGCCATGGGGGGTGGGGGCGTATACTAACTATACAGGTTATCTGTTTCTTCACTCTCAGGGTTGGAGAGTATCTGTTTGTAGAATCCAGGAATAGGGAACAGTTGCTTAAATGTGATTAATTGCCAATGAGCCCTCTTCACCTGGGACATAGGAAAGAGTGGGATTTGTGTCTCTTGGGAAGAACCTGTGGTATGACAAGTTTAGGTCATCTTTTGCCATCTTCCCTCTTAGGTAGGCTGGGCAGATTTGGAAGACTGAAATTTATAGAAGATTTGGCTTGGTTATCCATTGCCTGATTATTTCATGCATGTTCAGAAAGGTTTAGACTATGGTGACATGTGGTGATGGTTCTGTTGAGCCTACATACTTGAGCAATGCCCAGTAAGGTGGTTAGAATAAGCATTGTAAGCGTAATATTTACGTGGCCTGACAACTTGGTAAATGACCATAGACAAAAGCTAGGGTTGCAGTTAGATCTGTATCAAACCTACCTTTCTAAACATAGATAAAGAATCTCATTCTGAAAGCCTGATTTTCTGTTGTCTCAGCTGAGGGTTGCTGAATCTGGGCCCATAGGATAATAGATCATAAGAGAGAAGGACTGTTCCAGACTGGTCCGACAAAGAAAATAAGAGGAGAAAATGGTCTTAGGCAGGTTAAAACACAAGCAGGAAACAAGCAGCTTGGAATAATGCAAAATAATGCATCGGGGGAAAAACATTATATGCACTTTCTTTAGGAATGAGAAGCCTGGTAATAGTGAGAGAGACTAATCAAAGCTATTGGATAGCAACATACAATACAGCAGTGAAAGAGGCCCATGTGAAGTCCTTATATCCCACAGCAAGAAGACAGTAGTCTCTGGGTTAAACTAGCAGAAGTCAGAAGGGATGTGCAACTTGTGCATTCCATTAGAGTCACCCTCAGGGTGCTCCCTTCTTCTGGTGTGGGTGGGTGGGAAGGGGCAGGGAGTCCTCATTTTCTCAAGTGACCTCTTCAGTTTCTGCCAGGGGTTCTATGGGAAATAGGCTGATGGGGGACTTTCTTCCTTACTCCCCACCCCCCCAATTCTGGTAGTTATTCCCTCTCCTCCCCAGCCACCAGTACTTACCTTTAGGGCTGCACTGGCTCCCCAGTGGAGGAGAGTTTGTTATTGACAGTGGTGTCATGCACCAGGGTCCGGAATCATTCTGGTGGGGTCTGAACCTGGGACTCTGCCTCTGTTGCTATCACTGTTCCTGGAGCTATTGTGATTAGCGGTGGGAACAGGTACTTACATGATTGGTGGAACGACACCTGCAAATAATGTTGCATAAATCGTATCCATTCTAAAAGGTCATTTTCAGTGGCTTAAACTTTACATTATGAGTGGAAACTTGGCAGGTTCCTTTCTATGCCAAGAGTGTGTTTGTTTTGGGTGGGGGTTTGCAAAGTTGATCAAGAATGGTTCAGGTTTCATTGAGAGGGAAGGTGGTGGTAATGATGGTGGTAGGGAATTCTCTCTCCCCTAGAACAAGTGTTGCAACCTTTTGTTTGATCAGCTGTTGTGGTTCAAGGCAGAAACTTGAAATGGTCTAGATGTGCCATTTCCGTATTCTGATGAAAACTGGTTGCTATTTGTGAAAGTTATAAGCCTGAAAAAAAGAGTATGCACATTCCTACTCTGTTTTGTAATGCAGTCACATACTGATTTGCCAATATTCTGTCTGTTGTGTGGATAACTGGGGGATTCCTTCTCCTTTCCCGATGAGGAATATATTGTATGTGGAAGAAGCAGGCCTCTGAAAGATTTAAGTCTTTTCAGGCTAAGGGAATAAGTGGAGTCGTCGTCGTCATACATGTCTTGGACTGGTGGTAGAAGGGCTAATAACCGGAAGTGACCAGAGGACAGAAATTCCATTTCACGGCAGTTTTCAAGGTTTCAAAATTTGCTTTTATTCTGCATCGTAATGAAACCAAAACCTTTTGAACATTTTTGTGAATATGGATTTGTGTCAATGTCGATCTTTTCAGATCAAAGCCTGAACCTTTTTGGGAAGAGGTATATGGGTGTAACCTGGTGGTTTGGGCACCGGTCTGGGATGTGAGAGATCCAGGTTCAAGAGTCTGTCTTTCTCTTTCTCAAAAAACTTTCCCAGTGAAAACTTTGTAAAAATTGATACATCCCTGGAAACGTTTTTGTTTTGACAACATTTTATGTAATTGAAAATATGCTCACCAGCTCTACTAATAACTGAATTATTGGGTTAAAATTAAAAAAACGTTTAAATTGAGGTTGACTATCAAGAAAAGTTTGACAATTAGGTCTCGACTTTTAAATATGCCCATTTGACTTAAGTAAAAGGCAACGGTTGAGTATGCATTCAGGTGTTTTCAGGAAGTAGTCTTAAATTGTAACAACTGCATCGTTGTTGCGTGGGATTGGAGGATGCTGGCAGAGGCATTGTAATAATGGAGTTGTTGCATGTTTTAATTGGCATGTTCTGTAACTGTCAGATCACTTTTCAATTGTAAATTATTTTCATGCTACAGAGCAAAATAGTTAATAATATGAAATTGTTCTTATTTTCTTTCTTTAAACTTGTTGAATACAGGATGCCAGAAGGATTTGTATTAGAAGCTGGACATAAAGGGCCTTAGCTCGATTCTTGTTTGAATCCTTTGTTGAGAGGCTGCACTTGAAACAGTATAATTCACCCTAGTTTATTTCAAAATTAACAAATTATGGCAGAGGGCAACTAAAGAAAGCTTCTTGATTTTTATAAAATAGTGTTAGTAAATATTTAATACATCACTGGCCATTCTAAGAAATAAACTGTAAACATTTCTAAGTTATTTTGACATGTTCTGGAGGAAGAGATCTTTTCTGACCGAGCAGCATACTCCACTAAAAATAAGGGAAAATTCTACTGTCATTGAATTTCTTTCTGATTTTTGTGCATTTATTTGAGTAGGAGCTGAGCAGTGGAAATCAATCTGAATCCTTCCTGCTCTGAGAGAGCCATCTTCTGGGGATCTGTCCAAGGAGATGGGATATTAACCCTGTAGCTTTCACTCTGAAAAGGCTGATGGATGTGGATCTCAAAGGAACACTTCCAAATAGAACGTATTTCTAATCCCACTTTCCTCATTTGTGTGTGTGCCTTAATTATGTTATCAATGTGCCTATTACTGCAGGTCAAACAAGAGCATGTGCACTCCACAGATGTGGACTCTGAATGTTGATTGTTGGCTCTGTTGTTGTTGTGGTGATGTACGCTTATGTAAACATCCTGGGTGTGCTGTCTCGCTGTCCTTCCCTTCTATCCTCTAGCTCTTTCTGTGTCTTTGAAATTCAGTTCCATGTCTGTGAAATTCAGTGGTGAGAAAGTGAAATGTTTAGATGATAGGTCAACATTTTAACCCG
The DNA here is from genome assembly GCA_033296515.1 of Macrochelys suwanniensis. Classification (NCBI taxonomy): domain Eukaryota; kingdom Metazoa; phylum Chordata; order Testudines; family Chelydridae; genus Macrochelys; species Macrochelys suwanniensis. The sequence continues at coordinate 43,303,404 of CM065776.1, forward strand.
TCAGTCTTGTCAGAACCCATTTCAGTTGTTTAAGGTATAGTAACTTTCTCTATTCAAAGAGGTGATTCATACATTTCACATTCCAAGTTATTGTTGCTTAATTTAAACGCCCATGATAGGCTAGGCTGAGAGCTTATTAACAAGGCTCTAGTCTGCTGTTCTTTGATCCCTAACTCTGTTAGAATCCCTTGAGAAGGGAGCAGGGCTAGGTCAGGGAGAGCTGGGATTTAAAAAGCTCGATCCTAAGCAACAAGAGAAGCTAGCAAACAGGAGAATTTTGTGAGGGAGTTCAGAGAAGGAGCATGAGAGGCAGATACACCTAACATTGTTAGGCTAACAAACATAATCTAAACGTAGGACAAGCCTTTGCCTCCTCCTCAAAATGCCCCCAACTCTGCAAGAGTAAAAAAAATGCAGGCGGAAGTTCAGCAACACAGTGGGGACTATCCAGTTTATTGCTCTGAACGCAGCATGTATGATTACCTGCCATATGGGCAGGTTGCTTATGTATGCATTTGCTGCAAGCAACTCATGGTTCTCACAGCCTGAGTACAGATTCTTGAGACCAGAGTGGCTGAACTGGAGGAATTAAGGGAGACAAAGAAAAGGTCCTTAAAGGAGACTTGCAGGGACACAAGTGCAGTCCTACCCCAGTCGGGCAATCTCTGTGCTGTTGAGGAGGATGAAGGTGTTGGGGAAGGAGAACATTATGCTGGAGAGGAGAGAAATTATCTCATAGTTGGGACACTGCTTCCGGGTGATGTCATGGTATCCTTTCTCACTGAGGATATCCATCTGAGGAATGGGACCCCAGTTATTAGGAAGAGTCAAGTAATAGTAATAGGTAGTTGGATTTGTGATGACCCGGAGAACTGCCTGGGTAATTGCCTGCCTCATGTGAAGGTTGTGGACCTCTGGAGACATCTAGATACACTTCTGTGCAGTGCTGGGGAGGAGCTGGTGGTCGTGGTACATGTAGGTACCCATGACATGGCTGCTAGGTAAGAGATTAAAGTCCAGGATCTCTGTGGTAGCATTCTCTGAAATGCTTCCAGTTCCACAGATACGGCCAGTTAGACAGGCAGAACTGCAGGGTATTATTAATGTGTGAATGAGACAGTAGTGTTCAGAGGAGGGATTTAGGTTTATTAGGAACTGGAGAACTTTTGGGGAAAGAAAGTGGCTATCCAGGAAGGATGGGCTTCACTTAGACCAAAATGGAACCAGATTGCTGCTTTGTAAAATTAAAAACGTCATAAAGGAGTTTTTAAACTAAGGTAAGGGCTGGGAGAAAGTTGACAGATGTGGAGGAACACACTGTCTGGACCTCATCTTTAGGGGTGGACTTATTAAAGGAGATACTCTGTATCCCATTAAGAGGATAGGATGTAAGTTGATAAAATATAAATAGTGGCTGAAGAGAAATAGTCAAACCAAATAGAGTCCCATTTAATTACATCACAAGAAGGCAGACAACTAAGTATTGACAAATGTTGTAAGTACTTGTATACAAATGCAAGAAGTCTAAATATTAAGGTGGTGTAACTTGAGTGCCAGATATTAAATGAAGATATTCATGTAATAGGCATCACAGAAACTCGGTGGAATGACATTAATCAATGGAACATTGTAATACCAAGGTACAAAATATATAAGAATGACAGAGTAGCTCACACTGGTTGGGGAGTGGCACTATATGTGAAAGAAAGCAGAGTCAAATATAGTAAAAAAATCTTAAGTGAATCAAACTGTACCATAGAATCTGTATGGACAGAAATTCCATGCTTGCATAATACGAGTACAACAGTAGGAATATATTATTGAACACCTGACCAGAATGGTGATGGTGACTGGGAAATGCTTAGGGAGATTAGAGAGGCTACAAAAGCAGAAAACCCAATAATAAGGGGGATTTCAATTATCCCCATATTGACTAGGTATGTGTCTCCTCAGGATGGGATGCAGAGATTAAATTTCTAGACACCATTAATGATTGCTTCTTGGAGCAGCTAGTCCGGGAACCCAGGGAAGAGGCATTTCCTGATTTTAGTTCTAAATGGAGCATAGGATCTGGTCCAAAAGGCAAATATAGCTGAATTGCTGTGTAATAGCAACGATAATGTAATCAAATTCAACCTCCTTGTAAGAGGGAAAATATTAAAGAAACCCACCACAGTATCATTTAATTTAAAAAAGGGGAAGTACAGAAAAACAAGGAAGCTCGTTAAATGGAACTTAAAAAGAACAGTCACAAGGATAAAATGCTTGCAAGCTGCATGGAAACTATTTAAAACACCATGAAAGAGCCTCAAATTAAATGTATACCCTCAAATGAAAATCAGAAAAATAGTAAGAGCACCAAAAAATGCCACCATGGGTGTAAACAGCAGAGTAAAAGTGGTGGTTAGAGGTAAAAAGTCATCCTTTAAAAACCGGCAGTCATGTGAGGAAAATAGGAAGGAGCATAAATTTTGGCAAGTCAAGTCTAAAAGTATAATTAGGCAGACCAAAAAAGAATTTGAAGAGCAGCTAACAAAAGACAGAAACTAATAGCAGGCTTTTTTTTAGTACATCAGAAGCAGGAAGCCTGCCAAACAGTCAGTGTGGCCACTGGACTATCAAGGTGCTAAAGGACCACTCAAGGAAGACAAGGCTGTTGCAGAGAAGCTAAATAAATTATTTGCATCACTCTTCACTGTATAGCAGGGTTTCTCAGACTGGGGTCTGTGGACCCCCTGGGGGTCCGTGAGGGTACTATTGCCTAAATCAGCCTCTGTACCAGATGACTGAAGGATCGTTAATGTAACACCAATTTAAAAAAAAAAAAGAGATGCTCCAGAGGCAATCCTGGCAACTACAGGCCAGTAAACCTAACTTCAGTACCAGGCAAATTTCTTGAATCTATAGTAAATAACAGAATTATCAGACATATAGATGAACGTGATATGTTGGGGAAGAATCATCACGACTTTTGTAAAGGGAAATCATGTCTCCCTAATTTTAGAATTTTTTGGGGATGTCAACAAGCCTGTGAACAAGATTGATCCAGTTGATATAGTGGACTTGGACTTTCAGAAAGCCTTTGACAAGGTCCCATACCAAAGGCTCTTAAGCAAACTAAGCAGTCACGGGATAAGCGGGATAAATCAGTATCTAATTGAGAGAGGAAACAAAGGGTAGCAATACATGATCAGTTTTCAGAATGGAGGGAGGTAAATAGTGGGGTGCCTCAAGGATCTGTGTTGGGACATATGCTGGTCAACAAATTCATTAATGATGTGGAAAAAGAGGTGAACAGGGAGGTGGCAAAATTTGAAGATGATACAAAATTACTCAAGATAGTTAAGTCCAAAGCTGACTGCAAAGAGTTACAAAGTTATCTCACAAAATGGGGCAACAAAATGGCAGATGAAATTCAATGTTAATTGCAAAGTAATGTGTACTGGGAAAAATAATCCCAAATGTACATACAAAATTAGCGGTTACCCCTAAAGAAAGAGATCTTGGAGTCATTGTAGATGGTTCTCTGAAAACATCTGCTCAGTGTTCAGTGGCAATCAAAAGAGCTACCTGAATGTTAGGAACCATTAGGCAAGGGATAGATAATAAGACAGAAAATATCAGTGCCACTATATAAATCCATGTTACTCCCACAAACATAAATAAGTAGTTCTTCACACAATACATTGTCAACCTGTGGAACTTGTTGCCAGGGGATATTGTGAAGACCAAAAGTATAACAGGGTTCAAAAGAATTAGGTAAGTTTCTGGGGGGTAGGTTCATCAATGGCCATTAGCCAAGATGGTCAGGCACACAACCACATGTTCTGGGTGCCCCTAATCCTCAGCCAGAAACTCAGACTGGATGATGGGATGGATCTCTCTCGATAATTGCCCTGTTCTGTTCATTCCCTCTGAAGCATCTAGCACCGGCCACTGTTAGAAGACAAGTTAGTGGGTTAGATGGAACATTGGTCTAACCTACTATGGCCATTCTTATGTTCTTAATATGAAAAAAAGTGACTGGAGATGAGACTTATGATCTAAAACAACCCTTTCAAAAATGCTTAGTAAGTGGTTAATATGATGTGCCCAGTGAGCGTATGTGCTGTCTATTTCCAATAATTAATATGGCTCCCCAAATACCAGCTACCTAACCAAAGAGATTAATTTCTTAAAAATCTGTATCCCATAGAGGAATTTATCTGAAGTCCCAGGGAATAAAAGAAAAGGAAACTGGCCCAACTTCACTAGCTATTCATTACTCCCAGGCCAAGAGAATGATCAGTTGTTAAAAACATAAAAGTACAATTCTTACTCTAATCTGTTACATATACTTAAAATCTGTATATTTATGTATACAGCGTGTGTCTATCTGAGCATATGCTTAAAAACCTGGAGACAGATTTACATTTATCCTTTGTTCTAGTCACATTGGGTTGAAGAGATTTTTCTCTCACCCACAGAAACAGCATTTATCTCCTTACCACTGCATTCTTCATTATGCAGAATTGCACAAAGCTGTGGTTCTGCTTCAGCAGTTCTTTACTCCCTAGTTTCTCTCTTACGTATTGAAACTCCACATTCAGATTAAGGAAAGGATTGTGGACACAATGATCTTGAAATTGCAACTGAACTTTACTTCACACCATTCTCGTAATCAGAAAGTAAATCCCATCCCGGAAATTCAGCAATTTGAGGAAAGTTGCTTGAGGTCACTTCACTGTGATTAGTTAGATCAAATATATCCTTCATCATTTGAAATCTAGAGGATTTTCTTTCATCCAAAATATGTTGCAGGAAATATTTTGAGGCTAGGAGGCTTATTGTGGTTGCATATTATCTGTTGAGTTAACAACTGACGCACATAGTATTTCTTCAAATGTTTATAGTATTTACTTTGCTGCGACTGACTTCTGTGCAGGAATTCCACCTAAATTCTATCCGTGCCCTGTCCTCTGTACATTATCCGGGAGGCATGAAGAATGACTGACATTTGCTGACATATCTTTGTAAAACGTAGCATCTCTTTCCTGCACATATGCAAGTACCTTAGTGAAGTCCTTTCTTGACATGCACTTTTTCTAAATTATATTGGTCTAGTTTCTCCAACCTTTTCTGTATCTTTAAAATCTGTAATTCCCCTTTATATCTCTGTTTTGATCCCCCTTTCCCATTTTTCCCAATAAGATGTTCAGAACTGCTATATTCCAAATATGGTCTCAGCAGTTGTCAGTCAAATTGTGTCCATGCAATTCAAGTTCTCTGAATATTTTCCACATCATCTTTGTGTCCTTTTCCTCTGACTTAATCTCAATAGAATTCATCCAATTTTCCCCACATTCCTCTGCTGAAATGAATGATTATATAGTATTTTTTTTCTGTTTGTCTTCATTGCAAACCTGTATTGCCTCTTATGTACTATGGAGATGCTAATTGTTGATGTACTTGTACATCTTCAATCACATCCTCTGCATTACTCAAAATTAAGGTAAGAACTGCTCTCTGTCTAGATCGGCGCGGGCAAACTTTTTGGCCTGAGGGCCTCATCAAGTATCCGAAATTGTATGGAGGGCTGGTTAGGGGAGGCTGTGCCTCCCCAAACAGCCAGGCGTGGCCTGCCCTCGACCTCATCCAACCCCTGCCTGCTTCTCGCCCCCTGATGGCTCCCCGGGACCCCTGCCCTGACGGGCCCCCCCCGGGACCCCTGCCTCATCCAACTACCCCTTCTCCCTGACTGCCCCCAGAACCCCTGCCCCTGACTGCCCCTGCCACCCCATCCAACCCCCCTCTCCTTCCTGACTGCCCCCCCCGGGACCCCTGCCCCCATTCAACCCTGCTGTTTTCCCGCACCCGATTGCCCTGACCCCTAGCCACACCCCCACACCCTGACCACCACCCCAAACTCCCCTGCCGTCTATCCAACTGCTCCTGTTCCCTGACCCCTTACCGCGCTGGCTGGAGCACTGGTGGCTGGCGACGCTACAACCGCGCCGCCCAGAGCACTAGGACAGGCAGCCGCGGCGCCCGGCTGGAGCCAGCCACGCCACCACGCAGCACAGAGCACTAGGACAGGCAGCTGTGCCGCCCGGCTGGAGCCAGCCACGCCACCACGCAGCACAGAGCATTGGGTCGGGCAGCGCAGCTGCAGAGCCATGGCCCGGCAAGAGCTCGCAGCCCTGCCGCCCAGAGCATTGCGTCAGTGGCACAGTGAGCTGAGGCTGTGGGGGAGGGGGAACAGCAGGGGAGGGGCTCGGGGCTAGCCTCCTGGGCCAGGAGCTCAGGGGCCGGGTAGAAGGGTCCCGCGCGCGCGCCAGATGTGGCCCGCGGGCCGTAGTTTGTTCACCTCTGCTCTAGATCCTCCTGTTACACTAAGTTTGCCTTTTTGATTAAGTGATCTGTAACTAATGCAGAGATGTCTACATGAGCCTGGAACAATATTTCTGAGAGGCCTGAATTTCCCCATTCATCTCAGTGAGTATTAACTCAGTTACTCTCTGATAATGTAATAGTCAATATTGTTAACTCTTCTTTGCTCATGTAAAAATGGGAGGGAGGATCACAGATCTGCACAATTTACTGGCAGGGATGTCTCTTCTTGGTGCCGTAGGTGAGTAATAGTTGGGACTTTTCTCCCCTAGTCAAGAAGGAGACAAGGAGCTAGCAGAGCTGGGCATATTCCAGCCCCAGTGAGAAGTCAAGTTCAAAGGTGCCCATTGGTACTCAGAGATCATGCCTAATCATATTATTTTAATATCTGTATGATGTACCGAGAGTGGGGTATCATTTTGGCCGGTCACAAGGGTGGAGCTTATTTTGCTGGCGGAGCTTGGAATTTTCCTCCAATTTTTCCTTGGTGGCAAATGAGAGAAGGAAGTTATCAAATCCAGAGATGCAGGTAGGTTGAAAATAAGACCAGACAAATTTTCCAAAGGTTGCTGTTCAGAAGTATTTAAGGAGAATGTTAACTAACTACTTTGCAGTTTCTTCCTAACCTTCGTAGGCTTGTCAGTCTCCTTACTTGTTTTCTTGTTCTCTGACCTCTTCAAGACAAGCTGGTATCACTTATGTCATCAATCATGGACTTTTTTTGGTGCTTCGTGGTCATATGATGTTTAAATCTCTCCTTGTGGATGTGTCACTTGCTTTGCGTGTATTTCTGTACAAAGCATTAAAACTGTTTGTGGCTCTTGGGTTAAACCAGGATGCTTGAAATACGATTTCAACCCTGGAAATCCTTTCTTGAGCAGCGCACGGTTCCAGCTACCTGAGGTCCCTTCGGAGAAGTGCTGTCTCGTCCTTCCAGCTTCCTTTACAGAAAAGCAAACAATCAAACACAGAATGCCCCTTTTTTAAAAATGTGATTTTTTTTTTTCTCCCTCCCTTGCCTGCTTTTATCCCACATTGTAACTTTCCCTCCAAACTCCTGTTACCAGGAAGAAAATGTAAAAAGAGACGAAATCATTCCCCTTTCCCTTCCTCTATTGTCCTAGTATACATGCATGTCTTCCCTTTCCTAGTCAAAGTGAAACCCCATTGGAGAAGCCTGCAAACGGAGGACTCTGTTTATGATCCTTCAAGAGGACTCGGTGCTGCCTTCCTCCAGGGAAAAGACTTAGCAGCTTTCCTTTGCATTGAGACTACATTTCCTTAACTTGTCTTGCAGGGTTTTGAGAACTCCTCATGAATTATCCAGAAAGAGAAAATGTTTTCTGCCAAAAGCTGCAGAGTAAAACTGACCCTGCTGGATTTTGCTAACTGGAGAACTTCAAGCCTCAATATTTTGTTTTTAAATAGACCCGTTCAAGAGAGCTGCTCCAATATTAGCGAGGGAAATACACAATTCTTTCCATCTTGCATCTACCACTCATCAGTCCTGGCTGTAAGAGATATTAAATCCCCTTAAATCTCACGCTTCATTATGTCTCTCTTTCGGAGGTGTTCGGCGGATCTGCCATCACATTTACCAAGTTATCTTTCAGATTTATTTTCTAAGATTTCCTAACACACAATCCCTTTTTAGTTGTGATTATGAAGATAAATGCGTGTGTAAGCACAAGTAGGAATTTAGCTGGATGTAGGGATTTATATTGATTTATTCCAGCTTAAAGCCAATCCAGATACCTAGTATGGACATGTGTAATTGGACATGGATGAGGCCTCATTTCTTGGGAGACAGTGTTAGAGACGTAAGTGGTTCAGCAGGCTGGAAACAAAATGTCTGTACTAGCTAAAATCAGGGGAACACCCAGGGAACCATTTACAATGGATAAGATAACTATGGATAAGGTAAGTTGTGCATGTAAAGATGAGGTAAAGAATAAGTTGTGTATGGACAGTGCCTGTTGTACAGGGATTGGTTCTTACAAAGTAACCAAGCCAATTTCAAAACGTGCGATGCAATGTACAGTACGTGCAATGTGATGTGTAAAGTTGTATAAAAGAAGAGGTTTCCTCTGTAATTTTGGATGTGTGGTATACCCTGTACCCAGGGCCGGCTCCAGCTTTTCGGCCACCCCAAGCAAAAAAACAAATGGCCGTCTCCGAAGTGCCGAAGCAAAAAAAAATAAAAGCCCAGCCGAAGTGCCGAAGCAAAAAAAAAGGCCGCTACCGAAGCAAAAAAAAAAACCACACCAAAAAAACAAAAAACGGCTGCCCCAGAATCCCCGGACTGCCGCCCCTTATAGGGTGCTGCCCCAGGCACGTGCTTTGCCGTCCGGTGCCTGGAGCCGGCCCTGCCTGTACCCACTCCCTACACTTGAGCATGAGCAACTTAAGTGTAGTTTGATTGTATGACAATAAAGGAACCCTAGTTATGAGACTGGAATCAAACTGAGTTCTTGGGGAACTGAAAGGAAGAGGTCTTGGGGGAACCCAACACACTGGTGCCGTGACTCAGATCTGCACGCTTGGAGCAGGTATACACATGAGGGTTGCAACCTAGCATTAAAAAAATAAAAATAAAAAAGCATTGGAAGAATTTAAGGGTTTAAATATAAGGAAGTGAGTACCATGCTGGAAAACAGGGTTAATTCTAAGGGCAAACCTTATGGACTCCCCAAAGAAGTATTAGGGGGAGACTGAACAGAGTAAAAAAAGGAACCCCAAAGAATGGTATTAAAAATGCTTGGAAAAGCACAGCAAAGGTCTGTTAAATGCCAATAAAAGATTAAAAAATAGGACTACGTTGGCTACCATAAAAAAAAGCATCTAGTTTTTTTTTTTTAAATCCTAAGGCAAAGAAAGCCCAAATCAAGGCAGTTGTTTCACAAGGATCATTGGTCCTGGCTAAAGCATTTCAAATAAAGTGTGCTGTTTTAAGGAATAAATGTAAAAGGCATAAAAAGAAAATCAAAGATGTAGAGGAGGAAACAAACTAAATGGGAAAAATCCCTGAAAGGTCAGGGAGAAAACAGTGTCTGTTTCCTATTTACATAAATCCAAAAGTAAAGAGCAGCCATCCTTCAAGAACTGTATTTAATGAGTATAGCTTTGCAGGCAAAATGTACTAAGTTTAAAAAATAAGTCCTAAAATCTTTAATAAAAACAAAGCAAAACAAACAAAAAAAACAAAACCCAGAGCCACTGAAAAAGTTTGTCTTAAAGTCATTTTAAAAACTATGTATTTTTTTTAAGTGAGAAAAAGCTTTTGCACAAATAAACACTTCAAAGTTTGGAAGGAATAAAGCAGGGTTGGGCTGTACATTTTTTTAAAAAGTATGAAAAATACTTGGTATAAAACCCCAGATATGGTAGTATAATTCGGTGCAGTCATTCCTGGTCAAACCCTTCATTATAAAACAAATTATGCAAAGGGCTGATGACTGATAGATGATGACTACCACCAGCATATACTTTTTCCCTACAAAAAAACCTTTACAGCCATTCTGAAGGAAAGGGCCCTTCCTAATAATATATCTGTAAATAATCAATTGTGCTGGTTGCTGTTCAAGAACAGTTTAGTTTAAATTATTGGACTATGGACAATTTAGTCAAAATCATCAAAAAAGAAATAGGGATTTCTCTATGGCGTGACTGCTTCCAAATGTATTAGCACAGTTATGTAAAAATCTAAGAGCAATGCAAGGAGCATTAATAATCTCAAACAACAGATTGTAAGAAAAAAGGGGAAAACACCTATCAAGTTTAAAATAAAATAAAAAAAAAGAACAAAAACTACATAGTAAAGTTTTGTTAATAAAAAAATTTCTAAACTGAAAACAGATCCCAATTTAAAATTAAAACCTATTAAAATATTATACAAAAATGTTCAGTTTGGTAAAATTTAATAATGACACAATCTGCATTTATCTAAAAATTGTCCACTAAAATTTAATAAAACGTGATTAAGAACTTTTAAACAACTTTCTAAACAAAATGTACTTTAAAATACATAAAACTGCCAAAGTAGGGGGAGAAATGACACTAAAAAAACTTAATAGAATTGGTACAAAAATGAAACTGTTAAAAATTAGTAGGTTCTGAAACCAAGCTAACACAGAGATGCTGTGAGAACATAACCAAGCATTTCAGCAAAAGAATTGCATCCATTAAATAAGCAAAGCTAAGAACTCATTAACAAAGGATTAACTGTGTATAATATACATAATACAGTCGATGATTGCCTGTTCTATTCATTCCTTCTGAAGCACCTGGCATTGGCCACTGTCTGAAGACAACATACTGGGCTAGATGTACTTTTGGTCTGACTCCGTATTGCTGTTCTTACGTAATGTTGTAATTGTTTTTAAAAAAGGATAATATTAAGTCAATGTGTTTTAATAGCATGTGTAGTATGTAAAAAAACCCACCAGGCTATACAAAATAAAAGCAGCCTTAAACATAAATAATAATAAAACTTGCTCTCTTTTATCACCATAAATAATTAAAAATGTAATACAAAAAGACACCAGTTGGTGTATAATAATAAAAAAACCACAAGGGTCCAATACCATAAAGTTAAATGTAAAACCACAGCAGCCCGTATGGAAAAAAGTTTGTTTTTCCTCCTCAAATACTTTATCAAGACAATGCAAGGTCTAAAAAGTTCCACACTTGTACGGTTGTTTGCTGGGGGACACTTGTACAAGTATATCTCTTACAGACAGAATTGCCAGCATGTGGGTTCATTCTGGGAAAGTAGTCTCCAAATTGCACAGTACAGTTGAGATGCTGGGATGCTGGCAAAGTAAAAATGATCTATGCTAATAATAAATATTGTGCGGTAGCTAAAAAGGACCGTTTCTAATATAAACCCAGGCCTATGTTCTCTTTCACACCTGAATTTTCTGTTGTAATAAATTAAATACATATTTTGTACCAGTTTTTATAATGTAATTAAAAAAAAATACAACGTTAAAATTAAAGGCAAAACAAGTTTATAATGTAAAATTACACCCTAGTGGTCTATAACAAGGGAGGTGAGCGCTCACCCTTGGTCTATACTAACCATAGTATTAGTAGTAATTCCCAGTGGAAAAGATAACTGTGGCCAAGGTAAGATAAGCTGGGAACGTGAAGATGAGGTAAACAGTAAGTTCTGCATGGACAGTGCATGCTGTACAGGGATTGACAACCAAAGTAACCAAGCCAATTCCAAAATGTGTAATGCAGTCTATAGTAAATGTGACGTGTGAAGTTATATAAGGGAAGAAGTTTCCTGTAACTTTTGGATGAGTGGTATACCCTGTACCCACCCACTACACTTGTGTCTGATCAACTGAAGTGTAGTTTGATATGACAATAGAGGAACCTGACTGACAAGACTGGAGTTGAACTGAGTTCTTGGGGAGCTGTGTGGAAGAGCTCTCAGGGGAACCCCAATACTTAGTAGTTCCAGTTTTTAAGGGCCGATGCTCTAAACACTTACTACTCTGAGTGATCTCATTGAAGACTTGCTATCTTTCTTTCCTTATAAGCACCTGATCCTGAAATTGTTCCATGCTTGGAGTTCTCGTTGAAATCAATGGAAGTTAGTTTATGTGAATAACATTTGCAGGATGAGACTTTAAGTGCCTACAGTGCACGTTATTCTCGCACACCGTGGGTTGTCATCAAGGAGCGAACCTCGGAACTTCAGCACCTAAGTACAGGCTCTACCAGTTGAGCTATAGCTCCCTTAGTTGTTGTCAATAATACTCTATTATTATCTGTGGAGGATTACCTGACATACTTAGCCTGGCTGTTGTGCACACACCTCTCTTACTGAGGTCCATTGAAGTTGTGGGCATAACCAAAGCTAAAACTTGACCCCCTATTTTGGAAGTGGGACATACTTTTTCCACTGTTTCCATCTGCAGTGGTAATCTTTGTGACTAGAATCTTGCTAGTTTAGAAGTTCAAAGAACTTCTAATGCTCATAATGTTGAAAATGAGGCATTCTGGCTACTACTTGATGAGTCAGACTTGAGGAAATTTTACAATTGAGGCATAATTATGAATGTTCTGTAACTCTCATGATTAAGAGCATCTTGCACAGTTTAAGAACAGGCACTCAGTTGCTTTCAGCTTGGTTTTGGAAAAGAATGTGCATGAGCAACTCTAATGAATGAATCTCTAGAGATGGCTTTGCTGCTGAATTAGCTAATTATGGTGTAAAATTTTGCTGCTGAACTAGCTCATTATGGAGTAAAATACTAAAAATGTAATCCCAAAGCAGAGTATGCAAAAGCAGCTAAAGGGTAGTGAATTATCACCTTTCATATGCTGGTTTGATTTTTTTGTAAGACTTTTCTGTCTCTATCACAGAAGTTAGCAACTGAGTTCAGTAATCAAAAAGCACTCCTTAGATCCATTCTGGCATTTCTAAACTGATGAACTTTATTTTGCACCACTGAAGTCTATCGCAAAACTGTTACTGGCATTTCTGTTGTGCTGTGGGCACATGGTGACTTTTTATGTTCTTTAAAGAAAAAGATGACTAAGAAGAAGAAAAAATCATCACACCCAACAACCCTGCCCTTACCTGTGCTATCAACCTTCTTTCCTTTTTTCCACTAAACCTGTCACTTTTTCACCTTCTCCAGAAAGATTTTTAGGTGTCGCTTGAATTCACTGACAAGAACAAACATGATGCAAAGCTATTGACTGTACTGTTGAACATAAATACATTACATCATAATATATAGATATCTAGACCAGGGGTCGGCAACCTTTCAGAAGTGGTGTGCCGAGTCTTCATTTATTCACTCTAATTTAAGGTTTCGTGTGCCAGTAATACATTTTAATGTTTTTAGAAGGTCTCTTTCTATAAGTCTTTAATATATAACTAAACTATTGTTGTATGTAAAGTAAATAAGGTTTTTTAAATGTTTAAGAAGCTTCACTTAAAATTAAATTCAAATGGAAAACCCCCCAGACCGGTGGCCAGGACCCAGGTAGTGTGAGTGCCACTGAAAATCAGCTCACATGCTGCCTTTGGCACCCGTGCCATAGGTTGCCTACCCCTGATCTACACAGTGGCATTCACTTGTTCTGTTTCTTTCATAACATAAAGGCTCCAATCCTGCACTTGGATCTGCATGGGGGCCAGGGTCCACCCAGAAGAGATTGAGATGTTGGTACCTTAGTTTTTGATCCTCTGAAGACTAGAGTACATGCTTGGCTTTTCCTACTCCGAGTTGCCCCATTGACTTCAGAAGAACTACTTTGGGTATGTAAAATTAAGCACCAATAGGACTACTCAGTACAGAAAGTTAAGCATGGACGTAAATCTCTTTAGGATCAGGGATTTGTAAAATGATGCTTAGTGCTTATCCTTTATCTTCTCACTATTAATCCAATCATTCACTGTTGTCCAATTTAACACAAAATGTGTTGCTAAAAAGAATTTTAGCAAAGTCTGTTACAGTCCAGATGGAAAAGCTGACTTTCATATCATACAGGATACAATACTGATGGTGTAAAAGTTTGTGTGTCATAATAAGAAATCCTTATCCAAATCCATTACATAATTTTCTTTCAAATAGTCAATTATTTACTTTTGGGAGGAAACACATTTTTCTGGATAGCATTCTGTCCGGCTTTATCTTACATAAAGTTCACTTATTTTGAGTTGCTCTGATTAGATGTTGCTTTCCTGTCAAACTGATATTGTACCATTCAAGAGAAAGTATTACAGACTGCTGGAGGAGGAAAGTAGAGGAGTACAGGTGTACTTTTTTCCCATGTTGTTTCTGATGGAAGTATAGGTAGAGTATAAATTAACTTTTGCTAACACTCGTCTTTCAGACTACAGATTAAATGGAAAATTTCTTTTCTATTTATAGAGATTTATGAAGATGTTTATAAATGGTTGTGTACTTTTAAAAAGTACTTAAACAGTGCTGTAATATTTGAAATACTATTAAAAGCATTGGCTGTGAAAGAAATCTGTATAAAATACTTTCAAATCTAGTTGTTTTTCAAATGTTAAATGAAAATCAGATATGAGCTATTAGCTTGTTTTTAACCAATATCTCTTATTTTAAGAAATGAATATAAGTGCAGCGATAAGTCAATTGCAAACAATTTACTTTTGATACACTGGAAGGATAGTCAAGTACGCAGACAACTACCCAACAATCCACTCTGTACTGTCCCCTTGCATCCTTCTCAGCCCATCCACACACCTGGAACAATGCCCTGACAGACACAGACACACACCCATGCTATTGACTTTGCTTTGGATTGTGGCTTTGCCTCAGGCCCTTGGCATGGGACAATGTGTACATGTGTTGCTCTAGAAGAAGACTGACTGGACCACCCCTTTAATTGGGGGGGAAAGGGGAGGGGATGTTGTCTGGCTTGCCAGAGGAGAGGGAATAGCGCCTTATGGCCGGGAGAGGGAAGTGAGGTTGAGAAGCTGCTGCAGAAAAGGGGAGTGAGTCACTGTGGCAATGCTAACTCGTCTGCAGGGACCCGAAGGGCTGGGGAGTTGAAAAGGGGCAAGCCTGGCAGGAGAAGCTCCTTTTCCCCGGAGCAGGCGGAGCAGCACCCACTCTTCCTCCCCTTGAGTGGCAAAATACCAGGTTTGGTCAGGACCTGCTGTGGGCATCATGCTAGCTGCTCCTTTCGGGGAGGGGGGCGCTGGGAGGGATTGGCTTAGGTGGAGTGGGAGTTGTTTTTGCCTTCCCCACGGCAGATTCCAGGGAGGCTTTGTTATGGTGAGTAGGGACGGGAGTTAGGCTATGATGTCGTAACTCACTACGTGAGTGTGGGGCGGCTGTCCAGTGCAGGTACACCAGAGTGAAGGGACACAGTGACTGGATAAATGGCTTGGTAACGGACTTTAAAAAAAGAAATGTTCGTTAAAGGAGTGGTAGGGGGGTGGAGTTGGGGGCAGGGAGCCAACCCCCCTTTCATATAGCCCACCTTAACCCTCATGGGGGGGAGATGGTAAGGTCCCAGCCATGGGTTGGCTGGGGGACTTGGATGGAAAAACAGGGGGGCTGGCGGAAGCGCCCCCCCCGGTAGATATTGAATGAACATGGAGTTGCCTGCACTCTACAAATTTTTTTTATCTACCAGGTAATCCCAGACATCTAATAATTAAGTTTCAGCTTGATTAAAACCATATCAAATGTCTCCTATCCTTTCCATATAGCTGGATAACTGGGACTATATTGTGACTTGGTCCCAGTCTGTTTTCCGGTTCTCCCACTTGGTCATATTGGGATGTAACTTATGCCAGCCCCATACTTGGTGCAAAAGTTACTTGTCTTGCATGCTGGCTAGCATGCTTGCAGAGGGAAAGCCAAGGCTCTGCCCACTTCCTGATGGCCCACTTCCCGCCCACATGCGGAGGAGGGGAAGTAGTGGCCCCACAAAGGCTTCTCTCTCTCCCGCTGATGCTATCCATAATGTAGGTAGCAAGTAGCAGGTTGTAAGTGTGTCAATGTGCCCTTATGCCCCCACATGGGTGTGCAGCAAAGGCACAATCGGCTCTGAGTGACCAACAAATCTTTTCTAGTGTAAAGTAGGCCTAAGTAAGCCCTGGTCTACACTACGAGTTTAGGTCGAATTTATTAGCGTTATTTCGATTGATCCGTGCACCCGTCCACACGACGAAGCCCTTAACATCGACTTCTAGGGCTCTTAAAATCGATCTCGCCACTCCACCCCCAACGAGGGGATTAGCGCTTAAAGCGATATTGCCGAATCGATGTAGGCTTAGTGAGGACGCAATTCGACGGTATTGGCCTCCTGGATCTATCCCACAGTGCAACATTTGACCGCTCAGGACAGCAGTCTGAGCTCCAATGCTCCGCCCAGGTAGACAGGAAAAGCCCCGCGAACTTTTGAATTTCATTTCCTGTTTGGCCAGCGTGGTGAGCTGCAGGTGAGCGCAGATCTCATCAGCAGAGGTGACCATGATGGAGTCCCAGAACCGAAGACGAGCTCCAGCATGGACCGAGCGTGAGGTACGCGATCTGATCGCTGTATGGGGAGATGAAACCGTGCTAGCAGAGCTACGGTCCAAAAGAAGAAACACCAATACATATGCCAAAGTCTCCAAGGGCATGCAGGACAGAGGCTACAACAGGGACGCGCAACAGTGCCGCGTGAAAATTAAGGAGCTCAGGCAAGCCTACCAAAAAGCCAGAGATGCAGACAGCCGCTCTGGGTCAGAGCCCCAGACATGCCGCTTCTATGATGAGCTGCATGCCATTCTAGGAGGTGCAGCCAGCACTGACCCACCCATGTGGTATGACTCCGTATGTGGATCATCAGAAACCACAGAGGAGCATGATGATGATAATGATGCTGAAAATAGCGCCCAGACACAGCAAGGAAGCGGAGAATCCCTTTTCCCCGACAGCCAGGAACTCTTTGTCACCCTGGAGCCAGTACCCTACGAACCAACCCAAGGCGTGCTCGATGCCGGAGAAGGGACCTCTGGTGAGTGTACCTCAGTTAATTAATACATGTTTTATAAGCAAGCGTGTTTAATGATCAATTCGCGGCCAGTACAGCTACAGCTACTGGAAAAGTCTGTTAACATGTTCGGGGATGGAGCGGAAATCCTCCGGGGACATCTCCAGAAAGCTCTCCTGGATGTACTCCCAAAGCCTGTTCAAAAGGTTTCTGGGGAGGGCAGCCTTATCCTGTGCTCCGTGGTAACACACTCTACCACGCCAGGCCAGTAGCACGTAGTCTGGAATCATGGCTTTGCAAAGCATGGCGGCGTATGGTCCCGGTGTTTGCTGGCATTCAAGCAACATCCGTTCTTTATCTGTCTGTGTTATCCTCAGAAGAGTGATATCATTCATGGTCACCTGGTAGAAATAGGGGAATTTTATTAAGGGGGTATTCAGAGGGGTCCATCCCTGCTGGGCTGTTTGCCTGTGGCTGAACGGAAATCTTCCCCGCTGTGACCCACGCGGTGGGGGGAGGGGGAACAGCGAACATCTTGGATGTGTCTGTGTGTGTGGGGGGTGTCGATTAGGTTCGCGCTGCACGTTAACCCAAAAACCGCCACCCCTCCCTTTTCAATTGCCAACCAGTTTTAAATTGCCAGCCCAAAGGCTGTTTGTTATGGGAAATGAGGGGGTTGCTGTTTGAAAACATTCCCACATGTTATGAAGGTTAAAGAAGCCTATAGACTGTGGCTTACCATGGCTGCGTGCAAGCCGAATTCTGTTGCCCGCCGGACCTGCTTGTGTGATCTCTCACACCAAACCGGCAGACCCTCAATATAACAGGCAAAGTGCAACCTTGGACCAAATGCACATGTGCTATGTAATGTTTGGAGCATTGTTCTCTAATATGTGTCTTTTAAACTACTCCTCTCCCGTTTGTTTCCTCCCGCAGCTGCAAATGTTTCAACGCCACCCCCTTCATCACCGTCCCAGAGGCTAGCGAAGATTAGAAGTAAAAAAAAAAGGAATCGAGATATGTTCTCAGAACTCATGGAATCCTTCCACACTGAAGCTGCCCAGCAGAATGCGTGGAGGCAGACACTGTCGGAGTCCAGGAAGGCAGATTTTGATCGCGCGGACAGGTGGCGTGATGAAGAGAGTAGGTGGCGTCAGCGTGCAGAGAGAAGGCAGGATGCAATTCTGAGGCTACTGGAGGATCAAACGGAAATCCTCCGGCTTATGGCTGAGGAAAGGCGTAGGGTTCACGAAAGGCCGCCTGAGCCCAGACCGCCGCTACAGCCCCTGTGTAACCAACAGCCCTCCTTCCCGAGTCCCATAACCTCATCCCCGAGACGCCCAAGAACGTGTTTGGGCGGCCTCCGTGCACCCAACCACTCAAGCCAAGAGAACAGTCCAAGCAAGAAAGGGCTGGCATTCAATAAGTTTTAAAGTGCTGTGTGTCCTTGTCCTTCCCTCATCCCATCCTCCACCACCCATCCTGGTGCTTCCCTTCCTCCACCACCTATCCCGGGAGACTGTGGCAGTTACCCCCATAGTTCCCCCTCTTTGTTTTACGAATTAATAAAGAATGCATGATTTTTAAGCAACAATGACTTTATTTCCTCTGCGAGCGGTGATCGCGGGGCGGAGTGCAGGGCGGTTTGGGTAAAGGGAAGTAGAGTGAATGAAGGTGCGGGGCTTTTCATTACAGGGGAAAAACAGAACTTTCACACAGCATCCTGGCCATTCATGAAACTGGTTTTCAAAGCTTCCCTGATGCGCAACGCACCCTGCTGTACTCTTGTAATAGCCCTGGTGTCTGGCTGCGCATAACCAGTGGCCAGGCGATTTGCCTCAACCTCCCACCCCGCCATAAACGTCTCCCCCTTACTCTCACAGATATTGTGGAGCGCACAGCAAGCAGTAATAATAATGGGAATATTGTTTTCGCTGAGATCTAACCTAGTCAATAAACTTCGCCAGCGAGCTTTTAAACACCCAAATGCACATTCCACCACCATTCTGCACTTGCTCAGGCCTATAGTTGAAAAGGTCCTGACTACTGTCCAGGCTACCTGTGTATGGCTTCATGAGCCATGGCATTAAGGGGTAGGCTGGGTCCCCAAGGATAACTATAGGCATCTCAACATCCCCAACGGTTATTTTCTGGTCTGGGAAGAAAGTCCCTTGCTGCAGCAGCCGAAACAGACCAGAGTTCCTGAAGATGCGAGCGTCATGTACCTTTCCCGGCCATCCCACATTGATGTTGGTGAAACGTCCCTTATGATCCACCAGTGCTTGCAGCACTATTGAAAAGTAACCCTTTCGGTTTATGTACTCGCTGGCTTGGTGGTCCGGTGCCAAGATAGGGATATGGGTTCCGTCTATCGCCCCTCCACAGTTCGGGAACCCCATTGCTGCAAAGCCATCCAGTATGAGCTGCACATTTCCCAGACTCACAACCCTTGGTACCAGCAGCTTGGTGATCGCCCTGGCTACTTCCATCACAACAGCCCCCACTGTAGATTTTCCCACTCTGAATTGATTTGCGACTGACCGGTAGCTGTCTGGAGTTGCAAGCTTCCACAGGGCTATCGCCAGTCGCTTCCGTACTGTGAGGGCTGCTCTCATCTTGGTGTTCTGGCGCTTCAGGGCAGGGGAAAGCAACTCACAAAGTTCCATGAAAGTGCCCTTACGCATGCGAAAGTTTCGCAGCCACTGAGATTCATCCCAGACCTGCAGCACTATGTGGTCCCACCAGTCTGTGCTTGTTTCCCGGGCCCAGAATCGGCGTTCCACTGTATCAACAAGCCCCATTAACACCATGATGTCCACTTTGCGGGGGGGCCTTTTTTGAGAGAGGTCTGTGTCCATGTCCTCATCACTGTCCTCAGGGCGCTTCTGTCGCCTCCTCGCCTGCTGTAGCTCTAGCAGCTCCTGGTTCTCGTTCTCCATATACTCCTGGACAATGCACGTGGTGTTCATAACGGCGAGAACAGCCGCGGTGATCTGATCGTGCTCCATGCTTTCCCTGGTATGCTGTTTGCAGGACAGCAGAGTGGCAGCAGAAGCGGCGGGTGGATAACAATGGAGTCAGCAATATGGCGCCCATATGAAAAAAGGCACGAAAGGATTTTTTGCTCCCCCCTCAGTTGCTTTCACGGAGGGAGGGGGGAGCAAGGGTTAGGCTCATTTCCTTCTAGCAGCAGATGGTACAATATGCGGTGAGCAAGGGTTAGGCGCCTTCCCTTCTAGCAGCAGATGGTACAATATGCTTGATATCCATCATCATCTCCTGGCCCCCTCAAGGATTGAACTCGCAACCCCGGGTTTAGCGGGCCAACGCTCAGACCGCTGAGCTATCCCTCCGCCCGTGTTTCAGGCAGTACTGAATCTCCCTTAAACAAAACGTAAAAAAGAGAATGACCAGAGTCACTCTGGTCACTCCCATTTATGTCCAAGCGCCCCCGGCCAGCCACACCATAGGCCGCCGGCCAGGAGCATACGAATTTCAATCATATTGTACAATCTGCAGCTAGAAGGCAAGGAGCTTCTGCTGTATGGTCCCGCGACTACGACCATTTATGGCATATTGCACCATCTGCAGCCAGAAGGCAAGGAGCTTCTGCTGTGTAGTCCCGCGACTACCAGCCTCAGGCGGAATGGCCCCCTCAAGGATTGAATTTGCAACCCCAGGTTTAGCGGGCCAACGCTCAGAACGCTGAGCTATCCCTCTGCCCGTATTATAGCATGACTGAATCCCCAGTAGACCTAATGTCCAGGCGTACGCTGGAGATGTACGGTAATTGTGAGCTGAGCAGGCTTCCGTAGCAAACACGGAAACCCCGGAAAAAAGGCGCGAAAAATATTGCTTTCACAGAGGGAGGGAGGGACGTTTGATGGCTTGGCGACATGTACCCAGAACCACCAGCGACAATGTTTTCTGCCCCATCAGGCTTTGGGATCGCAACCCAGAATTCCAATGGGCGGCGGAGACTGCGGGAACTGTTGGATAGCTAT
Organism: Macrochelys suwanniensis; assembly: GCA_033296515.1. Classification (NCBI taxonomy): domain Eukaryota; kingdom Metazoa; phylum Chordata; order Testudines; family Chelydridae; genus Macrochelys; species Macrochelys suwanniensis. The sequence continues at coordinate 43,324,262 of CM065776.1, forward strand.
CCGCAATGCAATGCTCCGAAAGTCGATGCTAGCCCCGCTACTGTGGACACAGTCAATCGACCTCATGGTCTTAATGCTCTTTAGTGGGGACACACACAATCGATTCCATAAATTCGGGTTTTAAAATATCGACTTCTATAAATTCGACCTAATTCTGTAGTATAGACGTACCCTAAGAGTAGTAGTAGAAGAGAAGAATGAAGACAGGAAGAGAAAGATGGAATGTAGAGAAGGGAAAAATGGATGAGGATGCCTTCAGGGGAGGGAAAGCAAGAGATTCCTAATTATTTATATAGGACCCAAGATGCATAAATGCTCCTTTCCCCAAAGAACTTACAAGAAAACACACCAACAAAGGAGTAGAAGAGATGGTGGGTGTTTTTTAAATCACATGCATAATCTTCCTTTCCACCTTTTAAAAATCCTTAAATTAAATAATAGTATTTTATTATGACACTTCCTTTCAACTTTTGTTGATTCATCCAATGTGTCTCTTAACCTTTTGTTGTTTGTTCAGGTTTTATTTAACCCTCTAATTATCCATTCCTTATAAGAATAACCCCTATTTACCAAGCTGGTTTTTGAGTATTGCTTGTAAATGGGACCGTAGGGACAATTGCTTTAAGCTGTATTTTGTTTTTGTTTTTTGTTTTTTGTTGAAGAGTGGTTGTAGAGGCAACTTTTTTTGTCTAAATAAATAAAATTCTGTTTCTTAGCAGATAAGTTTTTTGAGGAAGGGACTGTCTATGTTTGAATAGTACAGCTGGCTTCAGACAAATAAAATTAATACATAATATAAAAATGGAGAAAGCAGTTACATTATTGTACATTGCCACTGTTTTGTGGAGTAGGGTCTTATAATCAGAAATTGCTACATTGTAGTTAAGTTGTAATTTTTTAAACATATATTTGGTGCCCTCAGTTTAGTATTTTTTTATCATGATACATTTTTTCACTGTTAATCTCTTATGAATGGTGAGTTAATGTCTTATATGTACAGTACAGACCCATTTACATGCGACCCGTTTATGCGCGAATCCGCTTAACGCGCGGTAGCGCCTTGCCTCCCAGTGCTACCTATTTAACATGCGAGACTCGTTACCACGCGGTACAGGAACTTGCTATATAGCGCTATAGATTTGCTAACTAAGTCACTGACATAGAAATCGACAGGAAGTGCGGAGCGGAAACGTGTTGTAGGCCTACTGGCATTTCCTTTTCCTTTTGATCGCCGATATTGGTAAAGACTTATCACGCACACACTGTAGAAGAAAAGCTAGCTGCAATAGATCGAGTAAATAGCGGAGAAACCCAGGCCAAAGTTTCAAAAGATATTGGGATTGTCAAATCTGCTCTCCGAGGATGGCTAAAAAACTAATCTAAACTGAATGGCTTTGTACAAAATATCGATTCTGCCGCGGGGCTTAAGCGAAAACGTGTGCGCTATTCAGCAAAACCCACAATAGACAAAGCCATGCGCACATGGTTTGCTCAGGAAAGGCTGAAAGGAATGCCACTAAATGGGCCAGTTCTTCAAGCCCAAGCGACAAAATTTGGAAATGTAATGGGGGGGAATCATTCCAAGCCAGCAAGGGGTTTATAAGTCGTTTTAAAAAGCGTCATGGCATAGCGCAGGTATCGATTTCTGGAGAAAGCCGATCAGCCGATGAAGGGGCATTGAACTGGTACTTTTTCAAAATTTTAGTGATTTACTGCGTATTTAATGTCTTTATTAAATTACACATTTTAATTTATATTCTTGCAAAGCGCCGTTAACAGATAGGCCTGCAGTGTTTGGTATGCTGTGAATATGTATGTAATCCTAGATAATTATACATGTGTATATATAGATATCTTAAGATATTTCAGCATGGTCCTCTTAACCCGCAGTCCATTAACATGCAGTCGTGACAGCTTGACTCCCGACATCCACGTGTAAATGGGGCTGTACTGTACTGTATTCTAGTAATTTATTACGGGCAATTGTGTGTTTGAAACAAAAAATTAACTTTCCATGTGGCGTAGAAAGGTACACTTGATGAAATGAAATTGAACTTCACTGCCTATTTTCTGTATATGTCTGTGGCTGTGGTATGAGTGTATTATACTTATCTGAAAAGTAAACAGATTTTTTTATTATGGAAAACCATTTCTAGATGGGAGTATTGCTTTCCATGTGCCATTTAAAATATTGATGGGGGCTGCATTAGAATCACATACTGCAGAGATGGCTTTTTAATATATGGGTGCTATTTGCATGGCTATTGTTAAGTATCTGTCAGCATTTCCATTATAAATCAGCATTTGCCTGAGTTAATAACTCAGCTATACAAATTAGCTCTGACTAGAAATGTGGCACCAAATGGTTCAGTCTGAGAGGAAATTTTATATTCATTTAGAAAATACGGGAAGCAAGGAGGTATTTAGTTTTGCTATTTTTAATTTGTATTATGCAGCCCCCTCCCAGAAAAGAAAATATGAAATTAATATTTGCTTTGAGTTTTTAAAAAAAATTGTTTTGACTAAAGGCCTGCCCAGATTTAAGCTAAGGATATGAAACTAGTGCATTTGGGTAACTTTATTTTTCTTTTAATAGTTTGTTTGTGATAAGAACAGTATGCACACTTGTATAGAAAATGCACGATTTCCTTTCACAAAAAGTGTGATCGTTTTCAGCATGTGGCTTCATTGCAGATACGGTACCCAGCGCTGGAGAGCTCAGCAATAAGTGGAGTTACAGTCTCATTGCCAAGAGAGCCATTGCTACTTATGGTGTAATTATTAATAATAGGGATTTTAGAAGTCCCTGCATAGCAATGTACTTAAACAGTGCATCTTACAAAGTGCTAAGCACATCCTCCGAAGTGCCAAGCCCCCTCAACTCCTGTCATTGAAATCAGCCATTTGGAGTTGAGGGGAATCAGCGCCTTGGCGGATTGGCCCCTACCAGGGTGGGAATCTAAGTGAGGGGATTTATCTGCATATGCGCAATAACTCCCAATATCAATGCGTTCATGGAGGATATATTTCTCCAGAGCTCTGTGTATAAAGACGATAATATTGTCCTAAAATTCATGAGCCACATCCTCACCTGGTGTTAATTATAGTATGCTTCAGCAGAACTTTGACAATTTACATCATGTACCACATTGTCCTTCCATGGGAAATACATTTCTTTTGTTATTTTCAAACCTTACATCAGACAATACCAACAGCAGGAAATTCAGCTTTTGAAAGCACTACAGTAAAATAATGGGGATTAAACCTTCGAAGTACAGAACGCTTACATTAATGATAAACCTCTGCGCTTGCTGTTTTGTGGGTATTAAAGTAGATTTCCAGAATTAGCTGACTAACAAGGCTTTTATGAAGGGAAATATATTTTGCTATTAATGTCACATGGGAAATAGTACCAGATAATACGTTGTTAACCGATAGCAGAATTGTTTTGGTAAACTATGTATAATTGTTCTTTAATAATGTATATGCATTTTAACAGGAACAGCATATAATGCTTGAAATGGTGAAGGATACTCCTTCATACCCAGTAAACAAACTTAATGAAAGTGAGCTAGAAGAGTGGATTGAGACAGACAAGGAGGTTGAAGTGACACATACTGTTACTGATACAGAAATAATAGAGAATGTTTTGAATCCTGAAAAGTCAAAGACAGTGAAGAAGATGATTTTAGTGAAGAGGACAAAATAACTCTGGGAAAGGCTGCTTCTGCTTTTTGATACAATAATTAAATTTTCAGAAAGGCAGCCATGTTTTACAGCCCAGGAGGGTATGTCATTGCTCATTCTGCACTCTACTTTTATGCAAAAGAGGCAGAAGACAATTTAGCTAGCTGATACCAGGGTTTTATTTAAAAAAGCAGCTTCCAGGATGTGTCATTGGGCTGAATCTGTACTGTCATAGGGTCAGTACAGATTCAGCCCAATCTCCTACACCTTCTGCATCTACTGTACACTGATAATTAATGTTGATAATGATGACCCTGAAGCACTGCAAGATCCTGAAGTGCCTTCTGAATCATCAAAAAAAGATTAAATTATGCTCAGTATAGTTTTACTGGTAAGTGTATTTTTAGTGATCTGGGTGTACGCTATGCGCTGCCCATAGTGATATGTAGTGTCATAATATAACGTACTATATAGAAAACTTTACCTGTATACACCTAAGTGCTTCAAGAAACCAACCACTCTGTAGTGCAGTACTACTACTGGATTGGTGAGTACCTGTATACTGTACTATGGTATTTTATACTTCATTTTTTTTTGTATTCTAATTCTTTGAAAATTGGTATTCCATTGGTAAGTATAACTCTTAGTTAACCAGAATATTTGATTAACTGGCACCCCTCAGACCCCCAACATGCCTAATAACAAAGCCTTTACTGTATCAAGCTCATTGCCTTTCTGAAGAATAAAGGAAAAAATTGGGAAAACTTGATATTTTTGTTTTTCCTCAAAAATAAGTGGAATTTGGAATCCTGTTTATCCTAATGCATGCAGTTTGTACTTTCCTAATCTGAAAATATTAGAAATGCCAAAATCATTTTACATATAGGTTGTTTTGAAGACAGTTCAGTCCCATAACCACTTTCTGTCTATAGTAAAGAGACTTCCTGAAACTCATTGTAGTCTTTCAAATCAAACTGATCTGTCTCTGTTACCTTAGCTTCAAAGCGTAATATATTCAGGTAGCATCTTAAGATAAGATGCTTACAGTGTTTTGAAAGGGTCTTCTGAGGTCTGTAACAGTCAATGCCAGGGAAAAGTAGTTAATGTTGATGATAAATTCCCAGTCCGTGGCCCTGTGTGCTTAGACAGCTAAGCAGAGCAGGCAAATGGTGCAATGAGACAAAAAAGAAGAAAACCTTCACATAGCACAGTTATGCATTTTAGATGCTGAGGTGGATCCCAGTAAGTAATCCTGAATAAGCTGCTCTTTGCTGGAGCTGTGTCAACCCATAGCAGCTGCTTGCTTTGACCTTAGAAACATTTATGCTTGATTGATTGGATAATAACATGGTTTTAGCGTTGAGGTTGGAATATGTATTGAGCACCTGATAGAAATAAATTACAAATGTACACAGCTGCATGCTAGCATCTGATATGAGTAGAGTTGAGATGAATGGGATATATTCCAAATGAGATTACAGGAGACACCCTTTTGCTAATAAAAGGGCAGACTGGTCACATTTATAGGAGGATGATACACAAACCTTAATTCTATGGTAGGGTGAGTACTGTTTTGCTATATTAATGTGGCTATGTTGGACTGATGACTAAATTTCAATGCTGAAATTTATGGGCCAGTTTTTTTTTTTTACCACATCTATAGGTGCATACATGTGCCCTTGCAATCCTAATTTATGTGAACAGCTATTGCAATTGCACGTGTAGTTGCTTTAATTTCACAAGTATATGACAAATTATAAATCTAACCATTTGCTTATGCAAATGCTAAAATTGTGTAACCCACAACTTACTGTGATATGTCCTCGCCAGATGATGGGAGTCTGTTAAAACTATCTAAATAAACTACTTCTTTAGCTCGAGTGGAGAGGCGCATGACTCTTAGAATCATAGGGTTAGAAGGGACCGCAAAGGTCATCTAATCAAGTCCTGCATTTTGGCAGGTGATTAGTTGTGTCCAGAAGTGAAAGTGGGCTGGTACAGTGTACCAGTAAGAAGTGGCTGCTGGTACCTGCCCGTACGCAGCTGATGTTAAAGTGCTTTAATGTCGCTACCCCTTTTCACCCTTCTCCCACCCCTCCGCCCCCTTCCCCCCGCCGGTCGGCGGCCCTGCCGGTAGGGACCCTACTGGCAAGGCTGATGTGGGGTGGGAGGCTCAAAAGGGGCAGCTGCCTCAGGGCCCGGTGATTTAAAAGGGCCCGGGGCTCCTTGCTGCTGCTGCTACCGTGGCAGTGGCCAAAGCCCCAGGCTCTTTAAATCGCCGCCGGAGCCCCGGCAGGCACGGGCTGGGCAGCGCGTAAGGGCTGGCTGGGGGAGGCTGACTCCCAGCTCTGCCCCTTCCACTCAAGGCCCTGCCCTTTCCGGGGCCCCCAGAGCTGGGCCCCCATACCAGTAAGTCTTTTATCTTTCTTTCACCCCTGGTTGTGTCTAAACTATCCAAGACAGATGGCTATCCAGCCTCCTTTTGAAAACCTCCAGTGTAGAAGCTTCCACAACCTCCTGAGGCGTGTGTTCCATTGTCCTAGTGTTCTTACAGTTAGGACTTTTTCTTGAGATTTAATCTAAATCTGCCATGCTGTAGTCTGAAGAACCCATTGCCTCTTGTCCTGCCTTCTGTGGCAAAAGAGAACAACTTTTCTCCATCTTTTTTATGGCAGCCTTTCAAGTATCTGAAGACCACTGTTATGTCCCCCAACCTAATCTCCTCTTTTCCAAACTAAACATACTCAGTTCCTTCTGCTGTTACTTGTATGGCTTGCATTCCATCCCTTTGATCATCCTTGTTGCTTGCCTCTGGATCCTTTCCAGTTTCTCTACATTCTTTCTATACATTGGAGACCGAAACTGGACACAGTACTCGAGCTGAGGCCCTTAGGCACCGACTCCGTGGGTGCTCCGGGGCTGGAGCACCCACGGGGAAAAATTGGTGGGTGCAGAGCACCCACTGGCAGCTCCCCGCCATCCCCGGGGCCCGCGCCCAGCTCCCCGCCAGCCCCAGGACCCGCGGCAAGCTCACCTCAGCACCGGGAGACGTTGCGGGGCCCCGCCCCCGACGCTGGGCAACGTCGCCCGGGGGCGGGGGCCCGGCGACGTCGCGGGGCAGGGGCCCGGCGGTGCCGCCGGAAGTTGGCACCTATGCTGAGGCCTACCCAGTGCTGAGTAGAGCGGTACTATCACCTCCCATGACTGGCATGCTATGCCTCTGTTAATGCAAACTAAAATTGCATTTGCCTTCCCCCATTCTGTATTTATGCATTTGGATTTTCTTCCCTGAGTGTAGTACCTTACATTTGTCTTTGTTGAATTTCATTTTGTTGCCTATAGCCTAGTTCTCCACTGTATCAAGATCCCTCTGAATTTTAGCTTTATTCTCCAAAGTATTGGCAACCCTCCCTAGCTTTCTGTCATCTGCAAACTTGATCAGTATACTCTCTATACCTACATCCATTAATAAAAATGTTAAACAACACTGGACCCAGAACGGATCCCTGTGGAACCCCATTTGACACCTTCCTTGAATCCGACATCATTCCATGAATAGTTACTCTGTTTGCGGTTGTTTAACCAATTATGTATCCACTTAGTGTAGTTCTGTTGAGCTAGCATTTCTCCAGCATATTTATCAGAATGTTTATATGGGACTGTTTCAAAAGCCTTGTTGAAGTCCAGGTATATTCACCACATTTCCCCCTATTCACCAAATCACTTACCCTGTCAAAGAAGGAAATCAAGTTGATTTGGCATGATTTGTTCTTGGTAAATCTCTGCTGGCTGCTAGTGATCACCCCTTCATCCTCCAGCTATTTCTTATTCAGGAGGTCTTGGGTTCCATCCCCAGCGCTGAGCCAGGGTCGCAGTCGTTCAGTTCTATGGCCAGTCAGAAAACACATTTCTCAATTTTTCTGCAGGATGAGATTTCAAATTTATTTTTCATCCCAATTTGGGGGACAGTCAAAACTTTGAAATTTTTTATGAAAAGAAATTCCATAAGACTTTGCTTTGGGTCAGTTGAAATGTACTGTTTTGATAAATTCAAAACACTTCATCTCATTTTCAGCCTTTTAAAAATATTTATATGTATATATAAAAAGTAAACTTTGAAGCATATTTTTGTTTCAAAATGAAAAGTCAAGCTTTCTGTTCTGAATATGACAATGTTTTTCCATTATTTCCTAAATTACATTTGTCAAAATCAACTTGATTTTGTGAAATTTTGATTGTGTCAAAATGGTATTTTCTAATGGAAAACTATTTTGATGAAATTTTTTTTGGATTAAATTTTCTCAGTTAAGTCACAGTTGCGGAAATTGCATATAGAATTTAGGCCCACTAATGGCCACTTTGTTTTGTTTTTTGTTTTGCCCAATGTGCTAAAATTTGCCTAATTATTGTATTTAATGACAGGTAGAAACTTGCAAACTATCTTTTCAGTAAGGACCTGTAGGCTGCAATAAATGACACGCTATGGAGGCTTTTCTCCTTCAGGTGCCTCTTGCCATCCCAATGATATTGAAGGTGGGGTGTGTGCTACTTGGTAATCTTAGACTAACTTGCTGTTGTGTTTCATGGTGAAAGGCAGAATCTTTGTTGAAACTTTGTAGTGGTATTAGAAATGTGTGTGTTCCATTTGTACTGTCTGTGTGTGTCTCTCTGTCTCTGCATCTGTTTGCATACTAAGCCTGTAGAATCCTATATGCTACAACTAAACATAAAGTTGACTTTTAAAATTTCTCTCACCTTTTGTCTGCTGTTCGTAATAAAAATCACAGCAAACTGAAGTCATGGAAGCTGTCTGTCAGGGCTGCCTTTGACACAAGCTACTTTAACAAACCTAAGAAGTTAAGGATGCATTACTTATTCCTGAGCACTTCGTATAAATGGAACAAGATATTGGTTTGAGGGTAGTAGTAAGACGTAACATTTTCCTTCTAGAAATCATCTACTAAATTTCCCTAGACAGAGTCAGGGCTTTGGGTCTGCATGATCAGACTTTGCCCAATGGTAGAATTTCAAGGAAATAGTATGTTCTGAATTTGACTTTTAAAAATAAATTGTCTTGATTCATCCCATTTTAGTTTATATAAATCAGTAAAATCAGAGCACAAACATGGGGTGCAGTTACATAAATGGTGAGGGAAAAGAATGAGGAAACCTAGTGTAATCTTCCAGTCTCAGGTTTATCAGTTGACACTACTACTGAGTAATTTTACAAAAAATTGTACACTAACAAAGCAATTCATTTAGGTATTCAAGGGAACAGTGTTGCAATAATTGTGTATAGTTTTCTTTTGATTGATGTTACTGAGTTTGCATAATGCATTAGTTTGGAATGAGCAGTACAATGTATTGCGGAGTATTTCTACAAAGGCTGAACACACTGTCAAATGCAAGTAAACTATTTTTTTAAAATGGTGTTTATTAGCAATGTAGAGAGGATGGTGCAGTGATAAGGGTGCTAGTTAGGCACTCGGGAGAATTAGGTTTGATTCCTTGTTCCATTCCAGACTTCTTGTGTGAGCTTGGGCAAGTCACTAAGGGCCAGATTTAGGTGCCTGAGTCTAAAGGCACCAGTATTCATAGAATCATAGAATATCGGGGTTGGAAGGGACCTTAGGAGGTCATCTAGTCCAACCCCCTGCTCAAAGCAGGACCAATCCCCAATTTTTGCCCCAGACCCCTAAATGGCCCCCTCAAGGATTGAACTCACAACCCTGGATTTAGCACGCCAATGCTCAAACCACTGAGCTATCCCTCCCCCTATTCACAAAACCCTTTCTTTGCTACTTACTCTGCACCTACGTTTTCTCTGTAAAAGTTCCCTAGGGGCCTGCCTCTGGGCATGCATGCTTCTGCCTCACTCTAGGCATCTGGCTGCCTAAGCCCCAGCACAATCGTCAAAGCAGGGAAGATAGGCATCCCCCCCACTTATCTCACCTGCAGGGCTCAATCTGGTTGGTACGCTCAGAACAAGCACTCCTACTCTATCATGGCCCATTCAGATACTGGCTGGAGAAGGAAGCGGAGGTGCTGCCTCCTTTATAACTTATGGCCCCATGGTTAGAGTACTCATCTGGGATGTGGGACACCTGGGTTCAATTCTCCGCTCTGCCTGATGAGAGGATTTGAACATGGTTCTTGAAAAAAAAAAAGAAAAAAAAAAAAGAAAGAATTAAGCACCTGACTGTAGGAGCAGCAGGTTCTCAACTGTGGGTCTCAAGAGAAGAGAAGTGCCTCCCTGCAGCCCAGATTAAGGCACCTAACTGTGAGAGGGGGGTTGGACTTGCGACATACACCTCATTGCCATCTCCCATTTTCTAGCTTAAGCATTTCCCTGCCTAGCATGCTATTTTTTGTGGATCCCATTCTTAGGTGCCTGTCTCTCCCCATTCATTGTATAGGGAGCCTTGGCACCTAACCCAGGCTTTGAGAAACCCAGTGATTTTCTTGGCACCTAAAATTTAGGTAGACCCATGTCCCTCTGTGAATCTGGCCTTTAGTTTCTTTGTGCCTCAGTTCCACATCTGTAAAATGGGATAACAATACTTCACTACCTCCCACGTCGTGTGAGGATACATGTGTTAAAGATTGTGAGGTGCTCGGATGCTGTGCTAATGGGGGGAGGGGTGTATACGTACCCCCCTGAAAGAATATCAAATCTATTTTGTTCAGATCAAGATTAATTCTATTCTAGGGATATGTCTACACTATAATTAGACACCTGTGGCTGGCCTGTGCCAGCTGACTCAGGCTTGGGCTAATGGGCTGTTTAATTGTGGTTTAGACATTTGGACTTTGGCCGGAGCCTGGGCTCTAGGATCCTGTGACATGGGAGGGTCCTATAGCCCAGGTTCTAGTCTGTGCCTAAACATCTACTCTGTAGTTAAACAGCCCCTTAGTCTGAGCCCCATGAGCCCAAGTCAGCAGGCATGGGCCAGCCATGGGTATCTAATTGCAGTGGTGACATACCCTAGAAGTAGAAAACAATATGCTTTCAGTAGATCAGTTTAATTGTTTTTTCAAGCACGATAAGCTTCTTGGGTATCACATACAATTACAATTTCAAATATACTAAAATTACAGTATTGTTAAGTGTTTTATTTTAAAGTTATACAATCTGTTCTTTGATGCAACTGTTACTATTAGGGTGACCAGATGTCCCGATTTTATAGGGACAGTCCCAATTTTGGGGCCTTTTTCTTATATAGGTTCCTATTACCCCCACCCCCTGTCCCGATTTTTCACATTTGATGTCTGGTCACACTAGTTACTATGTAAGAAGAGTCAACAGCTGTTAAAAAGTTTGAAAATACGTTCTCTCATCAACAGATTAAAGCTGCAATTCTGACCTCCTCCCTTCGTTTACTCATCCCATCATTTCTCATTCATCTTCCATAGAGCATCAAGTGTGGATGTTCTGTCCAACTTTCTGATCCGTACATATTTAAAATGCAGAATTGTACTAGACATTTTTGTTCTACAAAATTATTAAACACCTGGGAGCGGAGGGGAGGAAAATCAGTTTTAGATGCAGATGGGAGTGAAGCTGTACAAAAATATTAGACTCATCAGCCCCACTGTGCACCATATTTCCAAGACAGAATATGAAAGTTGTGAAAGAGTGTTGTTATCCACAGTGACATAGACAAATAATGGCTGTATATATTTGAATTAAAGGTAAGGAAGTATTTGGTGACAAAACCAAACAACCTTAAAAATGAAATTCTCCTAGCTCAGTGCCTAGTTCTGCAAATTCTTATACTTAGTCTAGTGCATGCTGTAATTGGCAGAAAAAGTAAATGCGTGATTCTGCATCTGGGGAAGATACTCCACTCTGGTGTCCATAATAGATAATGAAGACTTGAACTCAGAATGTGGAATTTTTGAAAAGAGACAGTGGTCCAGTCGGGTGTGGGATAAAGCAGGAATTCAGGCACTGTTTTTTGGTCAACTATTTTGAACTGGAAATTTGAGGATTGTACATAGTTCAAAAGATAATTGACCTATCACCTCCTCAGGCATTTACAATTTAAAGATTATGTAATAAAAGCATAAAAGAGATTAGCATAAACTTTTGTTAGAAGAGATGTACATAGAACAAGAGGAGTACCTAAGGTGCAAAAATTATTGATTTCAAGAGCATAGTGAAGCACCACTTTCATAAAAACTATGGAAAGGAATGTGGGAATGTAAATAAAAACAGAGGAATGTACACAGATGTGGAAATGGGACACTTAATTTGCATTTTTGTTTATCACTAAAGGAAACTGCTTATCCTACCAGCTATAAGAAATCATTGATAAAGGACTGAAGAATGCTGGAGAGTTGGTGACTTAAGGGGAATTTTTTAGGGATCTTTTGTAGGAAGTATGCAATTAGTTAGTTTGTACGTGTTCATCCATGCTTTTTTCAAGTTTCATGTCATGTTGGTTTTGCATTTCCTAAGGTTTGCTTTTTACTCTGAGATTAGAAATAATTCAAAAATTCAGAGTGTAACTTAGTCCAAACTACAAAACGTGTGAAACAACAGAGTTTGGATGCTTGCCACCTAAAACAAAAATTCATGCAGGCTTTACTCTGAAGTTTTTGATCCAACTTTAAGAAAAGTTTCACAGATTTCTTGGTGAATTGGGACTGAGTTTTCAAGTTGCCAATGGACCCTGAAGCCAAGTAATTTTGGGCTGACTTTGAACTCATTGCAACTTTCACACAGCTCTGGCCATGTAGAATCATAGAATATCAGGTTTGAAAGAGACCTCAGGAAGTCATCTAGTCCAATCCCCTGTTCAAAGCAGGACCAACACCAACTAAACCATCCCAACCAAGGCTTTGTCAAGCTGGGCCTTAAAAACTTCTAAGGATGGAGATTCCACCACCTCCCTAAATAACCCATTCCAGTGCTTCACCACCCTCATAGTGAAATAGTTTTTCCTAATATCCAACCTAGACCTCCCCCACTGCAACTTGAGACCATTACTTCTTGTTCTATCATCTGCCACCACTGAGAACAGCCGAGCTCCATTCTCTTTGTGAACCCCCTTTAAGTAATTGAAGGCTGTTATCAAATCCCCCCTCACTCTTCTCTTCTGCAGACTAAACCCCAGTTCCCTCAGCCTCTCCCCGTAAGTCATGTGCCCCAGCCCCCTAATAATTTTTGTTGCCCTCCACTGGACTCTCTCCAATTTGTCCACATCCCTTCTGTAGTGGGGGGGCCAAAACTGGACGCAATGCTCCTGGTGTGGCCTCACCAGTGCCGAACAGAGGGGAATAATCACTTCCCTCGATCTGCTGGCAGTGCTCCTACTAATACAGCCCAATATGCCATTGGCCTTCTTGACAACAAGGGCACACTGCTGACTCATATCCAGCTTCTCGTCCACTGTAGTCCCCAGGTCCTTTTCTGCAGAACTGCTGCTTAGCCAGTCGGCCTCTAGCAGTGCATGGGATTCATCCTTCCTAAGTGCAGAACTCTGCACTTGTCCTTGTTGAACCTCATCAGATTTCTTCTGGCCCCATCCTCCAATTTGTCTAGGTCACTCTGGACCCTATCCCATTATCTGAAAGAGTTATCTACCCAGATGTGGACAATGGGTTTTGGGAGTGTAAATGTGTAATATACCAGTGTAATGCCATGTGGAGGCTGGATTGAAGATACCTTTGAAATCTGGTCAGTATATCTACTGAGTACATCTGTGTGTATTTTTGCATACAGCTCGATGGTGCTAATAGGTACAAGATTTGACTGAATTGTGTGCTGGAATTACTATTTAATTCTGTTAGTGTATAGCAATATGCATAAGATGTTCATATATTTTGTGTGTTTCCCTAGTGGGAAAAACACTTACATTACTTAGCATAACCTATTTTTCCACTTGTAATAGCCATTAACTGGAGTGTTAACTTTTTTTTAGCATTGTAGTTGAAATTATTTGTTTTTTGTGCGAGCGCTTGAATATGTATCTGGCTATATTCAATAATTCTCTGTGGAAATGTCTTTCCAATTTAAGCATCCCTTAAAAGATGACTGTAAAAACAAAAGATTTCGCCTCTTCTCAAATATGTTTAAAAAGCATTATAGGGAGTAAAAAAGAGTTTTGAAGACGTTTGAAGTTGGGTATAATGAAATAGCGTATAAAACTCTTATCATGAAAGGCAGAAATATATTTAGGGCCCTGCACTGCTCTGAATGTGTTGTCAGTGGAAACTATGCCACTGATCAAGGGCAGCATTTGAGGAATATTGTCTGCCTCAGAGAAGTAATGATTTGCCATTTAATGTGTAGCTTTATCACTAGGTACTATAATCATTTTTCTATGGTATTAAAGGGATATAATGGCTGGCGAATGTACACTTCTTTCCTTGTTAACAAGTTTACTGTAGGTTTATATTTCATCTACAATACATACATTTGGTGACACAATATGTTAATGACTTTAATAAGAATTAAAACATTAAGGTGTGGATTATTTCCCCCATAAATTTATGGTACAATACAACATTGCAATATTCTTAGTGAAATCATATTCCGGTCCATGTTTTTGTAATCGAGATGTTGCCTTGTTATGTGGAAGCCTGATGTGCAAATGACCATAATATCTTAAGGCAGTTATTTTTATTTAAAAGCAGAAGTATTAGCAATAAAATTCCCTGCTGAAAATGAGCCACTCTCTTTGTGCTTCATAAAACATTTGTTTTCTCAAAGGCTAGTCCCCACCCTTCTCTGGTTTGTATTAAAATGTGATCATGATGGCAGTTCAGCTGAGTGGTTCTCTTGTCCCCAGTGTCACCTTGCCTGTTCATGAGATGACACTCAGCGGAGAGAGAGCCTGGCCCCAGATAATGTATGAATTTGTAAAACATAGGCTGGAACTGATTTAAAGCACTTGACATCCTGTTTGATTAAGCTGTTTTTGTTAAGATTAGTGATTTTATGCCAGTCCACGATCAGATTATATTTTCCCATTCATTGGTGCTGCTAAAATAGAAAGGGAATCAGCGGAGCCTATTTGAGGAAGAAGTCAGCATCATGTGGCTATGGAATTTATTTCCTGTGAGCTGCATTGCAGTCATACTATCTTGGGTTATGGATGGGTCTTTTATGCAGCATAGTGAAATACAGTACATTTGTGCTGTGCTAAGGATTTAGCCAGTCTTGTCCAGTTTCATTATTGGACAGACTAATGCTATGTATTTTTTTTAAATAGATAATTCTTTGTTAAAATGATTGATTTTTCTTTGTTTTGTTTTGTTGTAATAGTTCTCCACTTAGTTGAAATATTAAACTTTAGGAAAGGTAGCTATGCAATAAAAAAGTGCAATAGTATTTACAAGAGGAAGTCAGCCAGAAATGAATTTGCTTATGCTTTTTGGGTACTGATAAAGCTTTCTGATAGTTAATCTGATCTTAAACAAATTGAAGCAGTCTATTAAATCTTGTCTTCTGTCTTTTAAAAAGTAGTGATATAGTAAGTCATATGGAATAAGTAATATATGGAAAGTTAAATTTCGTCAACTTGAAGAGCATTGAATAATTGTATATAGGCAATCAGCAGAGATCTGTGAAATTTTGCTTTTGGTATTTATTAAGGATTATGACTTCTGGCCAATATTTTATGATAGAGTAAAGAAAGAAGCCCTCATTTACTTTACTTCTGTAAGAATGAACACTTGGCTAAGGAAAGTTAGTGTTTATTTTAATCCCTTTACCCAAAAGGTGGACAGCAGTTCAATTCTTTAGGGTACATTGCTAAATAAGGGCTGTTGCATTTGTGTTTTATAATGGCAATAGGCTCAAGAAGATACTTTTTTATTATGAACTTGAGTGGAGGTTCAATCAAGTTCTGCAGTGGATATTTAAAAGTTTTAAAAAGTGAGTGTAAAACGAGAAAGGGTTAATCAAAACTGAGCAAGCTGCTTCTACCGAAATATTATCATAAATTTATAAGTATGTTGCATGTGCTTAACAAGTTTCCAGTAACACCCTGCCCACTTACTAGGCAATTCAAAAGTCCAATTCTGCGACAGTTATGCATGTGAGTAGCTTTACCTACATGAATAATCCCACTGAATTCAAGAAATTTTTTTTCCACCTGAATAAGTGTTTGTAAGATCGGGTCCTAGGTTAGGAAAGCCAAGAGGTACAGTTTGACTCATTTTATATTTATAAAATGTTTGTTTTCATTGCTTATTTATTTAGAATAATAGTTTAGTATGATTTTGATCTTATGAACATGTCTTAATCTTGCAGTGGAACTTTGCATAGTAGATCCATTCTTCTAGTGAATCCCACTGTGAGATTGGGCCTATAGGGAGGGAGTACAATGAATGGAACAGGGGTGTGTGTGTGCGTGTGTTTTGTGTGTGTGTGTGTGTGTGTGTGATCTATCTATCTGTCTAGCCAAGGATTCAAAATTAGGAAAAGTTCTGATTGTTTTTGGTCTATAAACAGGTTCTTAATACATGGCAAACTGTGAAACTTCTGAAGTCGCAACAGTCTGTAAACAGAGCTTTTCTGATTTCCATTGTTTTGTGCTGTATAATACTGTACAAGGGTGGAGGATAGACTATGCAAAAATGACTATTGTGAGAAGCAGTGGGAGTTTCAGAAGATATAGCCAAGAGGACTGTCCTTGGTTCCAGTGGAGAATTTTCATTTAAGTGCAATTAGCATAGTAAAGCATTCTATCCCATTAGCTAAGAGGGTGTTGCTTTCAGGCTTCTTTGAATGGAAATAATGCAACGCTATACCCATAAGACTTGATTTAAAATCTTGTTTTAAGAAAAACCTGGGTCTTGATTTGCAGGAAGGTTTAACATAATTTGATTTGACAAAATTTGATACAAAATTGCCACCTACCTCCAATGAAACTTGCAAGTGACATGAAAAGGGATTCGGTGCGGTTTCATACCACCACACTGGGCATGCCAGAATGTTAATGTTTTTGCAGATAATAGTTTTCAAACTAAACTTACATATTTCCTTTTTGTTGGCAAAACAAAGAATGGCACACCCGTGGGAAGACACAATCCTTCTATCCCCCAAGAAGATGGAGGTCACTTGGGAAATAGTCCCACTGTGACCCTGCTTTTGACCTAGCTTTGTCTTAAGGGTGGGATTTTTCAAATGTCTAAGTGGTTTAGGAACACATCCTACTGTCTCCAGTGGCATTTGTGTTCCTAAGGGTACGTCTGCACTGCAAAACCATCTCCCCCCACCCATTTCACCCCACCCTCCGCGAGTCACAGGTCAATCGACTTGGGCTTGTGCTATGGGGCTAAAAAATAGGAGCAAAAATGCTCGGGTTGGTGCTCGAGCTCAGAAACCCGGTGATGGGGGAGTGTCTCAGAGCCCAGGCTCCAGCCCAAGCCCAAATGCCTACACTGCTGTTTTTAGCCCCATAAGCATGAGTCCCACAAGCCCAAGTGAGTTGACCTAGGCTCTCAGACTCACTGCCTTGGGTCTTTTTGTTGTTGTTTGTTTGTTTGTTTGCAGGTCTTTTTTTTTTTTTTTTTTAAAGCATAGATGTGCCCTGAGACGTGGAAACACTTTTGAAGATCTCATCCTCAGACCCCCAATCCCCAAATTGGATTCAGACCCATATTGACCTCAGTGGGGCTCTGCGCTGATGCAAGGGTCTTGTTCTAGATTGGGGGGGGTCATGTTCTCTGTACTTGCCCATCTTCTTTAACGTGTGTACTGAATAATACATATTTATGTTATATAGCTGTTCTTCACAGTTCCTTTTCTTTAAAATAGCTAATATGTGAAAATAGTTGAAAATCCAGTGACAAATGTGTTCTGTATAAAGGAAGATTTGTCACTATATTGTCGATGCCTCTTTTTCATCTCTGCCCAGGTAATGCAACATTGTTACACTGTTTCTATAAAGCATGTGTCTACTTTGCATAATGGAATGAAACCAGGCTGAGAGCCCACAGCAAACAGCTTGAAGTCTTTAAAATCATATATTAGATAACTGGGATGCAATATTTACTACGACACATGGTTGTTTTTTTAAAGTTGACTGTCTTAGTATCTCACATAATCTGCTTGTTCTTGCTTTTTCATTTCCCTCCCTCCCTTCCACCCTATAAGTGCTCACACAATCTCTCACTTCCCTCTCAAAATGCCTTTTGTCCTCCCCTCTCATCTCCACACATCTGGTCGTCCTGTTATTTTTCTCTCAGCTTGATAGTTTCATTTTTTAAAGCTATGTTCCACAAAGTACATAATTAAGCAATAAGACACGACAGGGCATGAATAGTATTGTGTTAATTGACAGAGTGAGAAAAACCAAAGGAAAACTACAGAGAGAAAATACCAGCTGGCACTCGATAGGTGTATAATTTGCCGTTCATTTAAAGGGAAGCTAATCCATGGGGTGGAATTTTACATTTTAAAATGATGGCAAAACCAGTGCTACAATTGGACATTGCCACTTAGATCTCTCTATTTTTATTTAGAACTAGGCAGTATTGTTCCTGCTGCTTTTCACTGTTCTGGACAGTGATACTATCCTGTTGCCACCAGAGTAGCTCCTACACTACAGATGTATTGATTGCTGTGCAGAGACAGATGTTCATTCAAGGGAAGGTGTATTGCAATGTACTTACAGATATTCAGCTGATCTGCTGATGAAAACTATATGTCAATAATACAATTCTGTTGCAACCCAAAGAGACCATAGCAGCTGACTAAGTGGTAGCAAATGCCAATGGTGGATACTGAATACAATTGAAAGCAAACGGAGGAAGTACTTCCTAACCAGTGATTGTTTGGCAAAGATTATACAACTTTCAAAGTCTCTGCTTTCCTTTAATCGAAACCCTATAAAATAGAATTGAATTTTGGCAATGAAGGAAGTGAGCAAATATAATTTTTTCCTTTTGTAAAAGAGCAGGAGCGGAGCAGTGTGGGTAGGTGTTCAGAGCAAATGTTAAGAGCTGCCAGTGTGTGTAACAAGCTCTTTTGAGCCCATGAATGTGTTCCTGAATGCCATCTACTGGTACTTTATCTAGTAATTATTTACATATATTCAACTGTAGAGCATTCTTTTAACAGCAGAGGCAGCAAAACTATAATTTTGTTGTGCAAATGGGCCATATAATTGAAAATACTATAAAATTTGGAATTAGTGTTTAGAACTTTTATGTAGGCCAGTGTTGCTTTAGGTTTTAGAACATAATTCTGACAATGAAGTGCTCCATTGTGATTTATAAACCATAACTACAAATATTTCTGAAGTGACAAAGCTTGTTTGGAATATGTTTTCATAGCAACATTTAGTTTAACATTCCCTTTTTATGTGTTCAAAAATATTACTTTATTGCTGTTAGAAGCTGTGAACATATACAAATAAAGTACCAGAAGGAGTATTCATGGCAGACTGTTGCCTCATTTCAGGCTCTCATCCCTTGTATCTTGTCACTAACTTCCAGAAAATGCCCTTCCGTTTGTCCTAACTGACTAACGAAATAGGAAGTACAACAATTGCTTCATACTCAAGGTATAAGTCATGTCAAGGTCAACATGGTGTTTTGTCTCCTATGTCTGGGGGATGTAAAACGTACCGAAGTTTTGGAGAAGGCATAGAAGTGAATAGGTCAGTGATCAACATTGTTTCCTTCCAGGCACCTTTCTATGTTGACATGCAAAAACAATTGTAAAGAATTAGTAATATGAAGGAAGAATGATTAATTCTTCCTAAGTGTTGGGTTTTATGATTACTTGAATTAATACCTAGCAAACTGGTACGTAGATGTATGTTTTACACATTTTATATATTTATATATATTTATATATTCAATTAATACTTTACTCCTGTCCCTTTGGCCAACATATAGTCAAAATCTGGTCTTTGCAGGTGATTTAATTTGGATGAGAAATAAGTGGCCTAGAGTAGGTATGCATTAGTGTAGTTTGTTTATTTATAAAAATAAACCTCCGTTTCCCTGAGCATCAGATGGAGAAATCCCAGATAAGATACTCCAGCTTCTCTCTGAAGAAACAACTTTCTTCTTGCCATTTCCTCTCCCCAGGGACCTCCAGAGTACCCACCTGCTTGCTCACTCAAAATGCTTAATAGACAGCTTTGTTCCAGCCTGTGTTTGAAATGTATAAAACCCCCTTAGCTCCACACCGTGCTGCTAGGCCACCTGGCATTGAGCGGTGAGCCTGGGTCATTCATGTCACAATATTTCCCAATAACTCCAGGTGGCTCTATGCCCTGTGTCCACTGTTTCTCTAGAGAGAAACGCAACTTAATGGGTAAGGCATTATGTACATCTTTCACAACAGTGTTTTATGTCAGGAGTGGCGCATTGGCTTCAGCATGGCTTTTCTCTTCTTGCGCTAAGTCGTACTCACCTTTCAGATTAATAAGAGACTAAAATTCTGTCCTCAGATGTGTGTGCAGTGCCTGTCGAAGTCAATGAGAACTGCACATGGATATGTGTGGGCAGAACTTGGATATGTTTTCATAAATGCACTGCAACAATTTTCAATTTACTCTGCATATTACATTAAAGCATTTTAAAGAGGATTGGCCTAAACCTTGAGAGAGATTTCTTTATAAAGATGAATAAATAAATAATGAAAATTTGCTGAATCATCCTTCCAGTTAGGACTAAAGTGGAATTGTATTTCTTCAGTAGCATTATAATCTTCTCTTTGGAACTTTAAAATATAGGTCTGTGTAATAAACAAGCAATAATAATAATAAATAATTAAAAACCCTTGACTTCTTTTCTTTGTATAGCACCTGTTCCACCCATTTTGGGGTAGAACGCTTCTTTTGAAAATGCTTTATTTTCCCTTCAGTTTCTTCCCTCTTTATTGGCATCAAAGTGACTTACATTCAGTCTGCTACAGAAGTGGCTTTCTCCCTCCCCCAAACTCATGGGTGTAGCATCATATTTCTGACTGGTGGTGGTTGTTTAACATGAGTTGTGACATGACATGAACTTTTCTTGTACATACAGAAGTAGCAAGGCATGTTTGCCCAGTGTTCTGACTCAGAATGCAAATGCTGGTACACAAACCCCCCTGTAAATCCACATTACAGCAATGTATATCTAGATAAGTCAATACGATGGTGAAAACCGTGGCTTTCACAATGGTGAATCAAAAGTTTTCTTCCTTTAATATCCAGTCTTCATTAGTTACCATTGTAAACTCTGGTCTAGTGGCTAGAGTGGTGGATAGTAATTCTGAGTTCCTGGATACCAGTCCTTCCTCTTCCTCTGACTTGTGTGACCCTAAGCAAATCAGACATCCACTCTGTACTTAAATAAGAGGAGAAATAAAAATGTAACCTCTCCCTTTACATCTGTACAAAGGGAAAAATACAGTTATCTTAGGGGGGCAACATCAGACTTCATTCATTACTGTTTGTAAGATGACAGAAGATCTATGGAAAGAAACCTTCAAGTCAAAGAATTAGATATTCACTCCTACCACTTCAGGTAACTTTTTCTCTCTCTCCCAAAAGAACAAAATAGCAAAAACCTCTTCCTCACTTCAGAACACACACAGGCTCTAGTTTGACTTCTCCAATAATTCCCTACAGTTGTTAAAGTTCATTTGCCAGTTCTGAATGTACCGTGTAACTTAACAGACTGTTTTATACTCCTTTGCTAGCGTTAAGCTCCTCGGTATATTTACCGGTCTGTTACTCCTGAATGTCTGTATGCTACTTTAACCTTGTTAAACTTAGAAGCTGATTTGTCTCCTCCCCCCCTTGATTGTATATTAGAGCACCTTTCAGTTTTAATGGGCTCTTACCAGTTTGCCCCAGAATTGTTCTGAAGAGATTCACATCTCCCTCTTGTTTTTGCCCATCCCCCAATTTTTGCACTGGCCTCTTAACCCAGAAAAAGATCTGATTTTTATTTCTCGCATTACTTAACAGCTCCCACTGCCACTAGAACAATCTCAAGCTTTATTGAAATGGCTCTTCTTTTTTTCAGGCAGTAGTGGTGATGGGAGTTCTTTCTTCCCTCTGTTCTCATGTGGTTCATTTTGTTTGGAATCACTTTCACCTTCTGGTTCCCATGCCTTTAACAATGTATGTGGTGTTTTTGTTCATAGCACTGTAGGGGAAATATTTACATCTCAAAGAAATGTATTTTTTCACTGAATTATTTAAAAAAACCACAACTGTTTGTGCTCATATTAGGTTTTGAGCTTGATGATATTGTAAAAAAGGAAAAGCACATATGAACCCTCTCTCAAGTCCATTCTAGGGGCATATAAATAGATTATTACAACAACGGTAATGATTCAGGGGACAGAGGAAATAATGTAAAGGAAGCTACAGTCGTTAGCAGCATAGGTAACAGAAACAAAACAAGATTAACCTGAGTAAATACAAAGTTACATGTATCTGTATCACATACATTCAATTATTTAATGAAAGAGGAGCCAATTGAGAAGCAGTAAAGCTGAAAGAGAGCTACAGAGGTTGGATGGGCCACATACTATGTGAATAGACAATGTGACATGGCAACAAAAAACCCATGATAGATTTTTGGGTGGCATACACAGACATCACATCACAAAGCAAGCCTGGTGAGAACCTCTACAATACATTATTCCAGTTGGGAGCTCTAATACCTGAAAGATTTAGACAAATTGGAGGGCAGTAAGATGAGCAGTAAAACCATTAAAAGGTAGGACTGTCTAAATGACTGCTTTTTCTGTTTATTGGCAATTGCAAAAAATTGAAAAAAAAATTCAGGTCAACTCAAAAAAAACTTTTTTCAAAAATTTCAGTGAATTGAAATGTAAAACAAATGGTTGTTTTAGGTCATACAGATATTTCAGTTGACCCAAAATGAAACATTGTTTTGCTTTTGGGTGTTTCTGAATGCTTTTGTAAATTAAATTGAAGGAAGTTTTTAAATTAAAAGTTGTTTCAATTTGAAAAAGTAAAATGTTTCATTTTGAATATGTCAACTAACCATCTAGACTTTAAAAAATGTTTGGGATTTTTTCAGCTGAAGCAATTTGGCGAAGCAATTATAAATTCATGAAACATGTAGGTGTCACCGATTTTGTGCATTTTAAAATAAATAAATATTGTGGAAAAATTTCACTCAGCACTAGCTGGAAGGATGGACTTATACGAAAAAATATTAAGCGCCAGATCCCACAAATGTCTGCCTAGGTGCATACTGTTTGTATCTACAGAAGTATGAGATTACCACTGTCTTTCCCTATATCCCCCCTGTGGTAACTGTTGGCAAAATCTGACTCCTATTGGAGAGCATTGCATTTAAAGATGTAAATATCGTGTAGGAAGAGGGATTCTTTATAGTTAAAGAATATAATTGTGAGAGCGGGTGAGGAATTCCACTCCCTCCTCCAAATTTCAATGAAAATGAAAAGTCAGTTTCATCAATTTTTCACAAACTTTTGACTTTCTGCAAAATATTGAAAACAGAAATATTTTGATTTGGAAATGCTACCACGATACTCCTGGAAACTGTAGCTATGGTGTCTCATGCTTCCATCCTCCCAGAAGGCTGGTTGGGCTCCCTGGTCTGACTATATCTCCTATGACGTACTATGACCTTCTCTCTTGGTGAAGGAAGGCAATGAAGCACTTGCAGAGCCATGGATGTGGTGTGTTATGGGAGATAAAATTCAGCTGAGGAGCCTGGCCGTAGAAGAGAATGGGGACATGAGGGAACTGAAATACATGAGATACCACATTGGCAGATCTACATCAAAATATGTTGTATTTTTGGCCAAAACCAGAAAACTGTGTTTGGTTTTCAGGGGCTCATTTTTTTAATGTAAAAAAATTCTGTCACAGCTGTTTTGTGAGAAAATTGAGCTTTTGACTAAATACATTTTTTTTTTTTTTTTTTTTTGCTAAAAGTGTTTGCTTTCTGTGGAAAATTTTGATTTTTTTCACCAGCCATAGTAAACATATGTCTTAGCTAAGGGTACGTCTATACTTACTTCCTGGTTCGGTGGGAAGCAATTGATCTTCTGGGATCGATTTATTGCGTCTTGTCTAGACGCGATAAATTGATCCCGGAAGTGCTCGCCGTCGACACCGGTACTCCCGCTCCGCGAGAGGAGTACGCGGAGTTGATGGGGGAGCCTGCCTGCCGCGTCTGGACCCGCGGTAAGTACCTTTTAGTTCGAACTAAGATACTTCGACTTCAGCTACGTTATTCATGTAGTTGAAATTGTGTATCTTAGTTCGAACCGGGGGGGTTAGTGTGGACCAGCCCTAAGAGATGAAATATAGCTAGGGCCAGATTTGCATAAGCACCTAGGCATCTAACTTCCAGTGTGCTTTTGACAACCCCCCTAGGCACCTATCTGCATTTTTAGGAGCATACGTACTTTTAAAAATCAGCCTCTAAATGTTTAAGTGTGAATGAAAAGGAGCGAGGTGGGTGAGGTAATATCTTTTATTGGGCCAACTTCTGTTGGTGAGAGAAAGTTAACTTAGCGGAAGAAATAAAAGAATGAGGTTAAAAAGAGGTGAATTGAGCCTGAATGCCAAGAAAAACATGCCAACGTTGTGATGTATTAGTCTGTGGAATATCTCCCAAGGGATATGTGCAAGTCCTGTAATGTGACACACACACCTAGTAGAGGAAGCAGTAGAAAATACTCACTTCTAATAATTTATTTTATATTATCTCTTTATTTTGGGCCTAAAAACTAACCAGCAGTGATGCTTTAAAAAAAAAACACAACTTATCTGGTTAGCTTCATTCTTCAAATTTCTGATTTAAATAGAAGTAATCCAGGAGTATTATTTATGGAGATAATCTTTTTGTATATGGTTGTGGCATGGTTTGGGGTACCCTTTTTTCCCCATTAGACTCTTCTTAGCTAATTCAGCTCAACAAGCATTTTACCAGAAAGCCACAGGAAAGAGGACCCACAAACCAGTTGGTGATTTTTTTTTAAAAAGGAAGTACTATCAAACAGTTATTAAATTATATATATAATAAATTTATATAAATTATAAATGAAACTTGTATACATTTTAAATAAATAATTTCTACCCTTTATATTTTTTTATCTATCTGTTTCTACCCTTTATATTTTTTTATTTAGATGCAGTTTTACATTTTAATGTGCCGAATGTTTAGTTGAAATGTAATGAGGCTCAGTTTCTATTTAAAAAAATTATTATTGTGGCACATTGTATAGCAGCATTCTATTGCTGCAAAAATGTGTATAGTGCATTCATTTGAGATGAGTTGAGTGTTTGGGTGCTTTACCAAGTAATACAGTGCTGTTGCTTTTTCTTTCAGAATTATAGATGTATGCAAGACAAACAATTTTTTCCCCATTGTAATCTGCTGTTAAAAATCTACTGTACTTATACACCATAACTTCTAACTTTGATCAGTGCACGTGTTTGCTAGTGGTTTTTCAGTTTTGGTGGACATCTTGTCCTGATTTTTAACTATATTTGTTGAGGGTGATTCTGTAAATGTTTTTAGTGGTGTTCTTCCTTGCTACTAGAGAGAGAATGAAATGGCTAGGAGGTTCCTTTTCCACTCTAACAATGGATAAATAACAGCATTCTAATTTGAATGGAAACTTTGCTTAGCTAAATGTGACAAACATTTGGACTAAATCCTGGATTTTGATGGCGTTAATTGCATTTCACAAGTGTAAATAAGAGCAGCTTTTTCTCTGTACATATAGGAAGACACCTTAATTATATTAAGTGTTTAAAATCTTGTCACATTTTTCCATGGTATAACATCTTAAATATTTGTGTGTGTACAAAAAAAATAGTATACCAGTGTTTCATGGCTTCACATTAGGAGTCCTGTCCAATACCATTAAAAGTCAATGGAGAGACTTCCTTTGGTCTCAATTAACATTGGATTGGCACCCTAAATGTAGTTTTTGTTGAACTCCGCCAACATTGAATATATGTGATAGGTTTCCAGCATGAATCTTGTCCATCAGGGAGCAACCACTGAAAGGGATCTAATCCTTGAATATTAAGTATAGAAATCTCTCCATTAACTACAGCAGGAATTTTATGTTTGAAAGTACGAAGACTTCAGTCCTTGAGTGGAAAAAGCTATGATGCCTTTAAGTTCCACTGTTGTGTGTTCTCAGAGTCATAGCCTCTAGGAGTTTGTGTGATATTCAGCTTCAGGAGTAGAGAGAGTCATGGAAAAAGAGTGCAGGTTAGGTAGAGGAAAAGCTAGTTCAGATAAATAAGGAACTGACTATTTCTTTGCCTGGCACTGAGACTACACTGAATCAGAAACTGTTCTGAGGTTTGGAGAACATTTGGTATACACTATTAAAATAACTTTAGAAAATCTTCCTTCCCTTTTATGCATCTGGATTGAGGAATGTAGGAATGGCAGTACTGAAAATACCTATGGTCTTCCCCGGCTCCAGCAATGGGCTGCAACATTATCCCAGGTCATAAACTGCTCCCTAGTGCACCTCACTTTACCAAGAAGACCTCAGTTGACCTCAGCTGGTGATGAGTCTGTGCCCTGGAGCGTGAAGATTGAGGCTCTTGCAGTTTTTATTCCAGTTAATTTAATACAGATGCTATTAATCATAATGTGTTCAATCCCTTTTTGAATCTTGTGAAACTATTTGTTTCAATATATTCTGTGGCAGTAAAGAAAGTTAATTCTTAGTTTTGACCAGGACATAAATATCATGCTTTCATAGAAGACAATAGAAGTTTTGTCCTATGAGGAAGGACTATTATTTCTGACCTTGCTATGGCAGGAAGGACTGTGGATATATAGTTCTTTTTCTCTGACTAAAAGTTTGAATACTTCAGTTCACCTGAAATCTTGGATAAGCATCCACAAAACTGAGGTTCTCTCAATAGGAGCACAAATGCAACAGTATTAACTCTTAGCTTGTTGATTTTTATCTGTGAAAATCTCTGGTGTACACCAGTGGGTGTAAATTATCTCCTTGGCATGGGGACTGGATTTTCCAAGCCTTGGTCACTTTTGAACTTTCAGAAGTGCTGAGGATATAGGGCTAGTGTGAAAACTCTTATTTTTGAGATTTGATGGTGTGTGTGGGGGTGTGTGTGTGTGTGTGGGGGGGGGGGGGGTGGTGGTCGGGGGGGCACAAAGGCGAATAAACAAAACCTGTTTGCATAATGGACCAAGGTAAAGACTGAGGTCATGAGTCTTTTCTCACATACATTTAAATCAGTAGTAACTCCATTGAAGTAAATTGGGATTACTTTCAGTGAGAGGAGAATCAGTCTCCAATATTGAGTTGTATGTGCTGGAAATGTCAGGAAATCCTGGTTACCCTTAAGGTAGGATCCTGTCAATTTATACAAGGACATCAACTTCCTAGCTGATTTATCAGGCTTTAGAGAACACCATCTGGAGGAGCTGTGGTACCATACACTGAATAAATGCAAATGATCAGCTGCTAAATTGCTAAATAAAGGGCTGACACATCAGCCCTCAATTTTTTTCAGGGACATTTTCAACAAAATGTCACCCTTTTGTGAGAATGGAAGGCTGCCTCGCACAGAGAACAGCAACTAGGTCAAATTTAAAACTTTTCTGTAGGTATATCTGTTTCTTCAGTGAACACTTATGTATTTAACCAGCCATCATGTTGTAAAATGAAAGCAATGCATCATGAGCCTTCTGGTAACGCTAAACAAAATTCTCCAGGATGTGACAAATAAGGTCTGGGAGTCTTTGTTCCCAAAAGTGCATGAAGCTCTTGGAAGATGCTTTATAAGCTGGAAAAGGTTAAAGAGGCTAAACCTAACTGCAGGTCCTCTGATCTGAAATGTCTGGAAGACCATAGCCTCTGAATCTATAGGTCCTTATGCAAGGGGAATACTCTTTCTGAGCTCCCATATTCATTCCTCCTGAAGACCCACTCTGTTGTGATGCTTAGAGGGGAAAATGACTGAGTTCTACAGATAAGTTGAGGAGTACCACCTATCTGTTGCATAGCACTTGTGATCTGTAGACTTCAAAGTGCTTTACAAAGGAGGTAAGTACTTGGGAATAAATTATATTTCATTTTGGATATGGGGCACAGTAGGCTGATACTGCCATGACTTAACCAAGCATCACTTTGATCACTCTTTTTGTAAGCTAAGCTCCTGAAGTGTCTCATGGCAAGGCATGTATTCGAGGCTTCAGATAATTCAGGTATTCTCTCAAACCGTTCCAATTTTCAACATCCTTTTCCAAGTCTCGACACCAGAACTGGATGCAATATTCCAGTAGTTATCTCACTACTGTCATGTACAGAGATAATACCTTCTCCTTACTCTTACTCAACATTCCCCTCAGTATAAAGCACTTTCAGCCCTTCAACCAATAAGGCATTTCAATGTGGAGATCATCTTCTGAACATTTTAATACAATAATGGATAGAACGTCTTGGGGTCATATGTTCCAAAATTCTGCTTCAAGCAAACAGGTCCTATGTTACTTTCTGTAAATATATCTAACTTAAACTGTTAATTCACGACTATTTTAAAAACTGTCATAAAGGGAAATCCACCTATCCATTATTCATACTACTCATTTCTAATTTTTCACGTCTGTCTTACTTTTTGATTTTCTCCTTATAGGCAATGAGGATTGCTAAGAGTTGGCAATACAGAAGACTACAAATAGAATGAAATGGACATTAGATTTTAATTCAGAGTAGATTTTCAGGTATCAACAAGCATTCTACAACTTGCAGGTTCTCTAACTCAAAAAATATTGTGAGACAAATGATGCCCCTTGTGTCACAGGCACGGAGATGCTTGATTTCATCTAGACTGCTATGGATCATTTTCAGGTAGTGAAGTCAGGGATGCTAGGTGCTCATGCAGCATATTTACATGCTAGGTGCCGTATCTGGCTGTGCTTTGTGAGGTTCCCTTCTATGCTCTTGGTCAGAGAAAGACTTTGTTTATGATTAGGTGACCATATTTTCAAAACCAGGGCAATTTTGTGGCAACTTTTTTTATTTTTTGGAAGGAGTCACAAAATACTCAGCTAAATGTACTTGTAACCCCCTCACCTGTGTGTGCTGGTGTTACTACTGACAGCTTGTGACTCAACCATGACCATATGCATATTTCTTAGAGTGGAGGATTCTTCCCAAGAGCTAATGTTCTGAATGAGTTTATCATAAAGCACTGAATAAGGGTTGTTACCATTCACTTTGACTAAAAGAGCAACTTTAATAGTGTCTAACATTCATTCAGCTTTTCTCTTCGCTCCAAACCAACACGGTTCATCACATTAAAGGCCTGTTCCACTGGACTTTTTGTTCCCAGTAAATAGAGTAAATGCTACTCAGCATGACGATATCTATTGAACAAATATTTTGCAGTTATAAAACAAATGTTTTGACTAATAAAATAAAAGCTAGGACACTTCAGGTGTCCCAAAAGGAGTGCCGATGGCATTGTATGGAAAACTGACTTATGGCCATTTCAATCCTGCCCATACCATAACTAAAGGGTCTGCACCACATGAATCCACTGATCATTCCAGTTCTTATGGAAGGGGATCACCACAGTCTTGGGAACCTCTGGAGCCTTGTGGCTGCAGAGTGGCTCTGCTGTCCATTTGTGGCCTGATCAGTGGAAACGATTCTCTCCCCCTTCCTTTGAGCTAAGCCATTATGTGTGGGTGGCTCATGCACAGAGTAGAATTTTGGTGCTGTAGGCACAAAAACCTAAAAGGTAAAAATGCTTTACATGTGAATTAAAAAGACGTGACTAGAATAGCTTATTTGTATGATGTATTTTTACTATTTGTAATTATACTGCACTAGTTATAGTTTTATTAGATTATTATAAAGTGTCCTGCCATTTTGGCATTCTTATTCTGAGTATACTGAGAACAAATGTTCAACCATAAATCATATTTATTCATATAGGCTATTTAATATCGCACCTTACTGTGGAACACAGACATACTGTACCCTGATAGCCACCAACAATTACTCTAATGAAAATTATGGAGTGATATGATTTATATATTGATGGGTTCTCTAGCGTGCTGTGAATTATAACAGGATCTTGTACACAGAAATCAAAGAACTAATAAACTGAATTAATATCTTGTTTTCCTGCTCACATTCAGACAATAGGACACTCACTGCTTTTATAGAGTTTTCAATGGCAATGATTTGCACTGAGATAAATGCTCCATTATGTAAGCACAGTTTGAAATTAGGCCACTTAAGTAAGCTGTCTGTTGGACAATCTGCTTAAAGTATATTGTCCACAATATTGTTGATGCAAAAGAGAAAAGTGGTGTTCTGTGCTTAATGAATTATACAAGTTATACCCCGAGTTAAATTGTTTCAAGAAAGATGCTATGGTGATCCTTTGGAGCAGAAAAAACACAGGACTGTTTAAAATGTAGCATAACACTTCAAGGAAAAATATTATTTGCTGTAATATGTTTTATCCAGTCATATTAAATTAAGTATCTTTATCTTGTGGTTTCCTTAATGTTTGTGTCTCATCTCCTGCACTTTAGATCATATCACTTTAAAAACTATTAGAAAAAGCCCTCCCCAAAATCGATATTTCATGTTTTGTGTTTTACGGTGGAGTTTTTTATGGAATCTGAAATCCCCTTTGGCCAAGGACACTATTTTAAGCACGTTACCTCAATTCTCCTATTTTTCATTAGCCACTGTTCACTTCTGGTGGGTAGTTCAAAGTGTTGGTTTCAATGGGTAAAGCTCTGACTGGGCTAGGACTCTGCTGTCTGAGGGGTCACCGCTCCCTACATTCTGTTGCAGGGATTATGATCCTCAGGGTTATTCTCATGCCTAAACTCTCTCTGACTGGAAGGATGGCATCCTCGACAGAGGTCTCATGCCTGTTGAACTTGGTCTGTCCAGTTATCCGTCAGAATCCACATTTGGTGAGCTACAGAGCATGGTGTAAGACCTATTTCTTTGATCAAGTTTTTGGTCGTTAGTACTAATAAGGAATGAGGCCTTTTTTACAGAGCAGCAGGTTTTGTTATGTTTTTACCAAGAAAAGACATGGAAAACAGGTTGTGTGCACAAAACCTAACCTGAAGCTCAAACTCATGTGTTTAGACCAGGTGACGCTGTATTCCCAGCCAGCTAAGCTAAGTTCTAGACAGTAACCATTAATATTGTCTGTGAATTGGCTGAGTAAATCCTTTTCTGAAGTGATTGTTGTAGTTGGTGTACAAGTGTGACACAGTTTTGTTTTTCAGTGTCCATTTCTTCACCCTTCGAATGTACATAATTGTAATCTGGTTCATTGTTGTTTAATTTCTAGCTGTAACTGCTAAATTGACAAGTCGAGATGTTAGAGGTGTTAGAGGGACTACATTTCCATCCTTCTTTTGCATAAAATTCGAAACTCCCCCCCTTCAGAACTCCGCAGAACTTAATTGCCATCTATATCTCTCCTCCTTCCTTTCATTGCCTGAGCATCATTTCTATCGGCTTCTTCTATCTCTTTTCTGTTCTCAACTTTGTGCCTTCCTTGCTGCTGCCCCCTTTTATTGGATTATTGTCCCTATTAATATATGCCACAATCTCCTCTTTTCTCTCTCCAAACCTCCATACCTACATGTTGCCTATTTCATTCCAGCCAAAATTATCTGTCACTCTCTTTATATTGTATTATTGGGTACTGCCCCGGATCCTGTTTGTGCCCTTTCGGTTTTCCTGTTGTACCACATTGTATGGACTTGTGGGACTGTATAAATAAGAAATATAATTAAAACATCCCTTTTGTGTTTCTGAGCAGTAGCAATAGGTTAGGTAAGTGTCAAGTCTCTGTGAAGTTGATATCTGCTCTGTGCACAAGAACAGATTAATCCACTGGGATACCGGCCATTTCACTGGGTAAAATGTAAACAGAGAATTCTAACTGTGCCAGCTGTGCAACTGAAAAGCAGCTGGAGCACTAGAGGAAAACATTTGGCAAGGCTGACGGATGGCAAAGGGGCCTGTGAGTCACCCATGAATGTAAACATTTGCCTAGTTTAAATGATTAAGAGCAGTACTTCTGTAGCTTGCTTATTAACTGATTAGAAGAGACTGACACTAGCTTTTTAACCCTCATCTTTGATATGGCAAGAAGAATCACATTGGTACCTTCTGTCACACTGTCTTCAGTGACTCAAAAGCGTGAGTACCAACCTTGGGGCAGACCGTTAGGAAGCAGGGCACAAAATCCCAAATCTATACTTCACCAACCAACTGCCAAGTGTAAACTCCTCAGGCACTATAGCAGTCTTAACATGGAGTCAGAGACAGTCCTCTTGGGTACTCCAGTCTGTCTCGCCACTCAGGTGAGCCTACCTTTGTGACAGATGGTCCCTTACACCAAGAATCACAGCATTATTCAGAATGACTAATCCTTCAGGACTGGGGGTACTTACCCCAAGTCGGCAAAGAGTCCTGTGGTACCTTATAGCCTAACAGACGTATTGGAGCTGTTAGTCTATAAGGTGCCACAGGACTCTTAGTCTGGATCTGTAAAAGCAGCAAACACGGCTACTCCTCTGATACTTACCCCAAGTCACCTTAGATCTCATACCAGGACAACACTTGTAGCCAATCCTATAATGAACAATGTACAGATTTATTAAATAGGATAAGGAAATGAGTTATTTACAAGGTTAAAGCAGGTACACATAGATACACAAATGAGTTACAATCTTAAGTTTCAAAAGGTAATAGAAACTTCTATAATAAGCAAGCTCTATATGTCCTTTAGGGCTAACCAAAGCTAAGCAGATGGAGATCTCTTGCTTTATGTCTAGAAACCTTGCACCCCGGAGTCCAAGCAGCACAGAGACAGTTTCTTTTTGTTTAGGGGTTTTCATTTCCCCTCTTAAGATTGTAACTCATTTGTGCTCTGAGCTGCGAACTCAGCTGATGGGAGGAATTCACTTGCATAACTCATCTTCATGGGGCAAAAGAGCAGAACAACAAAGTCTTTTGTCCTCTTTAATGTTCCACAATAGTCCATCTGATGTCAATGTACTTTTTCTGTTGGGCAGGACTTAACCCATTGGTTCAGATGGGCATTGCTTACTAGTTAATGCGTCTCTCCTGTCTGGTGATTTACATAGTTACACAGGCTTATGATAATAATACTCAAATATTACCTTACAATATGGTATACAGATGTTATAAGTGAGGTTAACACACGCAGCAACTCACAAGCATGCAATAAAGTCTAAACATTAAATACATTCTTATTACTCTAATACCTATTTTAACAATACTGACACACACATGAGCCAGGCTGATTCTAGCTATGTATTCATCAGTGTGCGATTGAGACATGGGGCTGTTGGCATGAGCTGGCACCTGGTCGTTCAGGGAGGTTTCTTATTCAGTGAAATCACTGAAAGCAGAATCAAGTTTTCTCTTAACACTGATACTATATTCAGAAAAAAACTCTGCATAGGAGCTCTTGAAATTCCTATTAGTAACTGAAGGTGCAGAGCAGGTACATTTTAAGAGCCTAGTTTTGAAAAGCATCTGCCCCATGTAATACCTGGCTAGGTCATGCGAATAAAGATGCAGGGAAGGAGGTAACACAATACAGGGAGGTGGTGGTGCTGTGACTTGATGGGAGATCGTACCACTCCAGAGTGAAATTCAGAACAGTGAGGGGTTATGTCACTACGTGCCCCACAGCCTTGGGTGCCTCATAGTGCTTTGCTTTTGTAGTTCCCAACCAGGGCAGCTCACAAACAGCCTACCAGCATGCAAGTCACACCCTGTGTGTCTATGTATAGCTGTAGCTCTGACCCCAGCAGCCTGCCAGCAACATACCAGTCACACTCTGGTTTCCACCAGCTGGGGTTACTACTTGCAGAGTGACCCCCAACACATTTCTAGTCCTGAATTTTCCCAAAAATGTGTATTCTGCACCATCCAGCCCTTTCCTGGAGAGTTCAGAGATTAAAGGTCTGTTGCCCCTGTAAAGAGTCAATATTCACCAGTTTGCTACATTTATCTGGAGTTAGCAAACAGTTCACTTTAAACACAACACTGGATTAATTTAGATTAAAAATAAAACAAGTTTAATTACAGAGAGATTTTAAGTGAGTACAAGTTGTGATACAGCATGGCCAGAAGGCAGCAGGAGAGTGATCTAGGATGAGGAGAAGCCTTATTCCCTGTAGATTAATTAAAAGCACCTGAAACCAATTAGAGCACCTGAAGCCGGTCACCTGATAAAATCCCCCTGCTTCAATCAGCCAGAGGAGGAGTTGGAGCAGTTTGGAGGAGCTAAAGGAGAGTGATTTGGTGGTGGAGCAGAGAGCAGTTTGGAGGAGTGAATCAGAGTGGTTTGGTGGTGGAGCAGAGAGCAGTTTGAAGGAGTGAAGCAGAGTGGATTGGTGGTGGAACAAAGAGCAGTTTGGAGGAAAGCAGAGGAGAGTTTTGAGAAGTGCTGTGGTGGGCTAAGAAGACCAAGATCCTAGGTAAAGGGACACCTGGCTTGTGCAGAGGGAAGGCAGGAAGCTCCACAAGCTGAAGGTCAGGAGAGGGAAGTAGCCCAGGGGAAAGAATCACTGGTACAAGTGGTTCACCTGCTATCATAGGGCCCCTGGGCTGGGACCCGGAGTAGAGGGCGGGCCCGGGTCCCTCCCTCTCCACTCCCCTTCCCTGGGATACTAGTAGGATAGCTGTTAGCCCAGTTCAGGGGCAAGAAATGGCACCCTGAAACTCCCCCTCAAGAAGAGAGTCGGGACCCATCATAGTAGTGCCGGCAATTTGCCACAAAGTATAAGGTATTAAACTCAGAAATGGTAACGAGACATAAAGATAAAACACTTTCTAGCAGCTGAAACTTAACAAGCTAGACTTAGTTCAAGTTAAAATCCTTACCACAGGTTCTGAGCAACATGACTGACCAGATTCTCAGATCAGGATCTCCCCCTCACTTCTATAGTCCACTCACCATTTGAAATGCATTTTTCTGAGGGTTACCCATAGATAAAGTTGATGCCAGATGTGAGGAAGGAGACATGGAGTCTCATGGTGAAAGTGTTTTCCATGTTGCTGTTGGCTAAAATGCAGATGGATTTGTTCCCGCCACCCACTTCGTTGCCAAAGAATGGCCACTTGACAGGTCAGCCTTGTTGACAGGTCAACAAAATCAGCTTTGACACCTGGCTAGAGGAGTCATCTTGTCCTTTTGTCTTTGAGAAATCAGTTTTACCCCCTCATCAGACTTGTCTGATAAACACACTGTGTCATAATTTCAGCTTATGTTCATAACTCTTAATATGCGTTTTCTATATAATAAATATTCTTGTAATGTATCTGTGTTTTTAAATGATACCTCACAAGGTATATTTTGCACAGAGATTATTATAATAATGTGTAGGGTGTGAATATGGGTGTTTTTGGTCACAGAGATGGAAATAAAGGAAAAAATTGAGAGGGAAAATGGGGAGAACATTAAAAAAAACAAAAGCAAGGGGGTGGGGGAGATAAAGAGAAGTCAAGGCTTGCAGAGGTGTCTGAGGGAAGAAAAAAATTATATAACTTGCCGTCCATTCATTGTATTTCTAGAGGGAGATGATTGCATAATTTCAAGCCCTGTATATAGTAAGCCGTGGTAACAAAACAGGCACAAAGGAAATGACTGGAAAGTGCAAGGCATAAGGAAGGTGCTGCATTTTTCTTTATTCTCCTGACCTTGCTCTGTTTCATGTTCATAGTCAATCGGATCAAAGAAAGTGATCAAAATATGTTCATGAATTTATATCTGAGCTTTCATTTTCTACAAGGTTAAATAGAAAACATGAGCTTAAAGAATATTATATAAAACAGGTAAGGGAACTTTGAAGGATTTTTGCAGGCAAACCTCGACGACTCTGGCTGGGTTCTGTACAGGTGATTTGTAGTGCAGACCACATAATACAATCTAAACCCACTGTCATATCCACTTAATTAAATCAGTGGAAAGGAATGAAGACCTAGCTTCTTGTGTTCAACATATGTCACACATGTGAATCGTTGTGCATCATCTCAACTATATGTCCTCGTGGAGGATAATCCATGCCCATATCAGAAGAACAGTGACTATGTGTTTGCCTTCAAAATGATGCACTCATTTGGGAGGTTTGGAGAAGAGTCCCATTCATAGAGTTACAGCTTGAAAGTGCCCATGGAAGGAAGGTGGGGCAGGGTATGTATTATATGTGGGATGGTGAAAACACAGTTGCTTATTGGTCAGACCCCTCAAGTGTATGTGTGATAGTTGATTCAACCTACCGTTGTCTTGTTTCACTGATTATTGTCCTTATTGGAGCCTCAGTGTCTCCTCTGGCTTCATGGAATAGCTAGGTAGTTGTTGATCAGGGTCAGAGCTGTGTTTTTGTACAGCTAATTAAGTTGCAACGAAAGCCGTTTCATATTACAACCCTTCAAAGGTTTGACTTTTCTTTTCCCCTAGTAGCTCTCTCCTTCAATATACTCAGGATAACTTAATTAAGATTACTCCACACAGAATCACAGAGCACTCCAGCTCATTTCTACATTTGATCATGCTTCATAATGTCAAAAGTGTTAATATTATAAATGGAACGAAGTGTGGTAAACAGTAATTTCACTCTTTAGTCTACTCCATTCTGTTTTATGAAGATGATCCATGTGAAATTGTTCAGCTTATTGTGCTGGAAAATCTATAGGAAAAACTTCTCTTCCTTTGATAGGTAATTTTCTTTACATAATATGTCACACACTCTATTGGAGTTACTGTAGTGAGTTTTAAATGATCTTTCCCCCCAGTTTGAATCCTTTTGTTTTGCTGGTTATAAAAATAAATTATTTAAAATAAAAATTCTAGAAGAATGTATCTACATAAGCCTGTTTGTACTGAATGGGTTTTCCTTCATCAGGAAAAGGATTAATGCTTTGGCTTCGGAATAGTTTTTCTTGTTTGGCTGCAAGTGGTGTTTTGTTTGGACGATAAATGGGAGGCTACAGTACATTTCTTCTGCAAAAGATGCCTCTGAACCTTGTTCCTTACATTGAGTTCTGGGGTTTTAGTTGGAAACCGTGAGTGGTTTTTTTGTTTTTTTGTTTTTTTTAATGAAAATCAGTTCTCAGCAAAACCTTACAGATGAGTTGGTTGGTAAACTGAAATTTCTCACAGGAAAATGTCAAGCAACAAAATCTGCCCAAAATGTTTTGGTTCCAAAATTTGAATTTTCCTGAGGAAAATCTTGAAATTAAAATTTTACTTTTGAATTGACATAAATCAAAATATCTAGTTAACAAGAATATATTTGTTACAAAATTTTCAGGAGAGAGACTGATTTTTTTAAAATTGGAATTGGCCTTTCTCCATGAAAAAACTTGGCTTAGACAAAATCATATTGTTCCCTCTACTTTCAGATCACTGGATGAGACACAGTTATTTTTTTCTTTTCTGATTTTAATTCACATTTTAAAGCAAGTTGATTTTCGGACCAGATTTTCAAAAAGGTCCCCAGCTCAGCCACCATTAGTGCCTGTTCAAATAACATATACGGGTAATTTTTGAGCAGTGTTGCTTGGCATTTACAATAGTTGTTGTAAATCAAGTGTTTGTGCATGTAAATTTTGTGCCTTACTTATAATGTAGAATGATAGTGTCCAAAAATGTCAAGTGTAAAGCTTTTTCAAAAAGATGACTTTGTTTTATAAAAACTAGTAGATTTGGGCACAGAAAGGTAATTCCATTTAACGGAAGATTTTCATATTTCAAAATTAATTCATTCCAATTTGGAACAAAGCCCAAAAATTCTCCATGAAAGGTAGAGTGACCAGAAGTCCTGTTTTTAAAGGGACAGTCTCGTATTTAAGACTTCCTGCAGGTGTCCGGACTTTTTCTTAAAAGCGGACAAATTGTCCCGTATTTTCTCTCTCTCCCACCCAAGCAGTACTGGTGGGTTGTCGTCCTGACTGGAGCCCTGCTCACTAGCTGCCTGCCCACCAGTGGTGAGGGGCGGGGTCCAGTGGCCGACGATGGGGAGTGGGTGGGAAAAGCTGGTGGTGGAGCGAAGATGCAGCATGCGGGGCTGGTTGCCTTCCCCGCTGAGAGCCAGCAGGGCCCAGCTCCCGGTCCCATTTCCAGCTGGCGCTGGCTGCATGCTGTGAGCTGCGATGGATGGTGAGTGTGGGCAGGAGCTGGTTACATTTTGCCTCTGGTGCCCACCCATCGGCCCTTTACATGCTCCCCCTCTCTCTGTCCTCTCCCTGCTTTGCCCCTTCACTCCACCTCACCCCCCCCAGCCCAACTTCTCCTCCATATCCCCCCCGGCGGAGCGCGTCCTGCTCCCAGCACTGTGTGGAGAACCAGCCCCTGGTCGGAGTGTTCAGCTCACCAGCAGCCTGGCAGGCAGGCTCCTTCCTTCCCCCACTGACTCTGGCTGGGCCGGTGCCCTGGGAAAGCCCAAGACCCTCTGGCCTGGGGCGCTCGCTAGAAGGAGCCGAGCCCTGCATGTGTTAAACCCCTGCACAGTGCTGGCATGGGGAAGCCTCTCCGCCCCTCAGCTAAGCTCTGGAGTGGTGCTGGGGGGAAGCAATTTCCAGCCTGTTTGTGCCCTGAACCAGCAGGCTCCACAGCAGCCCCCAGGGCAGGGGCTTAGCACCCTCTGCCCTGGGTCTTGCCCCAGGGTGTGTGGGGCTGCTCCATCCTTTAGGCACCCTCCACTTCTGAGTCACCTCTCTGGCCAGGTTCCTTGAAGCCCCTGCAGTCAGGTTCCCTGGGCCCTGGTGCACAATGCATCGTTAGGGCTTAACCCCTTTCTGCCTGTGCTGTAGCCAGGGGACAGGAGGCGGCTGCGTATTGTCAGTAGTCATCAGCAGCCTAGAGGTGTTAGCTGCCTTTCAACACTGTGTGGGCAGGAGGGGACAAGTTGCTTCCAGCCACATGGGGGGTTGGCAAAGACACAGGCCAGGTCATCCTTTTTCCCCATCCTCCTCCCCTGAGGCTGGAAGCAGCTCCCGTTCCCTCTCTCCTGCACAGTGCCGAAAGGCTGCTGCTGGCTGCATTCTGGTATGAACCCTGGAGGAAATCTGGGGTGGGGGAAGGAAGAGCATGTGACCCTCTTCTCTCCCCTCACCCCATGTGTTGCCTTTGGAAGATGTGGTGCCAGGTTCCAGGAGAGGTGGGTCCGTCCTAGGGGCATGGTGGGCAGAGGGTTGGTCAGTCCCCCCGTCCCACCTCTTCCCCCCCACCCACCCATGAGAGAGAGGTGTATGGGAGTGTGTGTGTGTTGTCTCTCCCCATGTGTTTTGGGGAGAGGGGCGGGGAGATAGGGTAGTGTCACCCCCTACCCCATGTGAACCCCTAAAGCCTTAAAGATAAGAAGGTAAATAAAAAAGAATTCAATTACGCAGTATTCTTTTTAACAGGGGCTCAATCAACTTGATGTTAATTTGAATGTTTCTACTGCATAGTTCTGATTGATTGCCTTTTACCAGGTGTCTCGTATTCAGTATAGGGATAGGAAATATGGTCACCCTAATGAAAGGGAATGAAGCCCCTGCTCCAGGTCAGTCCCTGCTCCTCAGTGTGTTGTACGGGAGCCATTGGCCCTGGAAGTCCTGGGAGTCCGGGTTCCCAAGGAATTGGGTCCTGGGAAAGCCTAGGATCTTGGCTCCCCACCAGCCCGCCAGGCTAGCTGCCAAGGAGCAAGGAGGGCAAGCTAGCAAGGAACCAGGCAGGATTATGATGAAACTTGCATGGGAGACAGATTTCAAAATCTGTCAGAATCCTGCCTGGGTTCCGTTGGAACTTTGTTGAAATCAATCTCATTAGGATGTTTTGATTTTGACTAACTGTGGAAACTCCAATAAGAAAATGTTTTATCAGAATTTTTTCAAATCGTTCTAGTTAAGAGCAAGGAAAATCCACAACAATTGATTTATCTATTCATTAAAGCAGCTACTAACCCTTTAATATAAAGGTACATTTATAAATAGTTTTTAACCTCCCTGATGCATATCTGTTTTGAGAACCGGACACTTTAGGTGTAGTGCTTGATGGCAGCAAAATTTTCAGTTCTTTGAATCGTGTCTGTATGGATGCTCCACTTCAGGTGCACATGTGTCTTTGATCAGAGATTTTGGTAGTAGTGCCTATTTGGCATGCACAAGTACCCTGTGACCCTTCAGTTTAGGTTTACAAATTACTAGGGTGACCAGACGTCCCGTATTTAAAGGGACAGTCTTGTATTTAAGCCGTCCTGCACGTGTCCCAACTTTTTCTTAAAAACCAGCAAATAGTCCTATCTTTTCTGTCTCTTCCTGCCCCCCACCCCCATCAATATTGGTGGGCCCTGCTGCTGGCCGGATCCCTGCTCACCAGCCACCCACCCACCAGCGGTGAATGGGGGGGTTCAGGGCCGACGATGGGGTTGGGTGTGAAAGGCTAGTGGTGTGAAGTTCCAGTGTGTGGGGCCAGCCACTCCCCAAGCTGGTCTGTCAGCGCAGCCCCTTCTGCATGCCAGCTCTTGGCCAGCAGGGCCCTGCCCCCGCCACCGTCCCATTTCCGGCTGGTGCTGGCTGCATGCTGCGATGACTGGTGAGTGCAGGCAGGTGCCAGGCAGGGGCTGGTTATGGTTATCTGCTGCCCACCCATCAGACTTTTATGTGGCCCCCCCCACTGTCCTCTCCCTGATTTACCCCTTTGTCCCCCCCCCCCCACCACAGCCCTGCTGCTCGTCCTCCATATGCTCACCGGCGGGGTGTATCCTGCTCCCAGTGCTGTGCGGAGAACCAGCCCCTGGTCGGCGTGCTCAGCTCACCAGCAGCCTGGCAGGCAGGCTCCTTCCTTCTCCCACTGCCTCTGGCTGGGCCGGTGTCATGGGAAAGCCCAAGACCTTCTGGCCTGGGGTGCCGGCCAGGAGGAGCCGAGCCCTGCATGTGCCAAAGCCCCGCACAGCACTGGCACGGGGAAGCCTCTCTGCCCCTCAGCTAAGCTCTGGAGTGGTGCTGGGGGGAAGCAATTTCCAGCTTGTTCGCGCCCTGAACCTGCAGGCTCCACAGCAGCCCCCAGGGCAGGGGCTTAGCACCCTCTGCACCCGTTTCCCCCCCCACCCCCCGCCCTGGGTCCTGCCCCCAGGGAATGCGGGGCTGCTTTGTCCCCTAGGCACCCTCCTCTGCTGAGCCACCTCAAAAGACTGAGAATACCTCCCAAGTGTGTGGGCTTTGGCCAATAGTAGATGGAGTACAGAAAAACCAATTAGAAGCCTTTAAAAAAAAATGTGATAGGCTGAGAGTTGGCATTAAGCTACAATTTTATGGG
The DNA here is from genome assembly GCA_033296515.1 of Macrochelys suwanniensis. Taxonomy (NCBI): domain Eukaryota; kingdom Metazoa; phylum Chordata; order Testudines; family Chelydridae; genus Macrochelys; species Macrochelys suwanniensis. The sequence goes on from CM065776.1 coordinate 43,365,250, forward strand.
AATATCAGGGATTTTTTAAAACTTTTATCAATGGGAAGGGAGTAGTGTGTTATACAATACACATAATGTGTTGTGGAAAGTATTTTGAGCATCTAGGAAACATGTATACATTTGTTCTTGGAATGCTTTAGCTGTAGCTATGTATAAAGTAGTGTGGAAGTGGGTGCTAAAAAAATAGAGCATTTTTTTATAATCTCCCCACTAATGGTGCTTACTCTTGAAGTCATTTGTTGCACAAAGTGGACCCCCGTACAGGTTTAAATTCTTACTGGTTTAGAATTAACACTATGCTGTACATGAAGGTATAGAGATAATGGGTCAAAATGCAGTAAAGAGGCTAATGTCTGATGTATCTGTTACTGAAGATGACTAGAATATTCATTTTGGGTTTGGCTTAGTTATTGCTATTCATATGCTCTCTCTCTTTGGTAAACTTTCCCACCAAGTTTACACCACCCTATACCGGAAACCTACTGACCGCTATACTTACCTACATGCTTCCAGCTTCCATCCTGGACACACCACACGATCCATTGTTTACAGCCAAGCTCTAAGATACAACCGCATTTGCTCCAGTCCCTCAGACAGAGACAAACACCTACAAGATCTCTATCAAGCATTCTTACAACTACAATACCCACCTGCTGAAGTGAAAAAACAGATTGACAGGGCCAAAAGAGTACCCAGGAGTCACCTACTACAAGACAGGCCCAAAAAAGAAAATAACAGAATACCACTAGCCGTCACCTTTAGCCCCCAACTAAAACCTCTCCAGCGCATCATCAAAGATCTACAACCTATCCTAAAAGATGATCCCTCACTCTCACAGATCTTGGAGGACAGACCAATCCTTGCTTACAGACAGCCCCCCAACCTGAAGCAAATACTCACCAGCAACCACACACCATACAACAAAAACACTAACCCAGGAACCTATCCTTGCAACAAAGCCCGATGCCAACTCTGTCCACATATCGATTCAAGTGATACCATCACAGGGCCTAATCACATCCGCCACGCCATCAGGGGCTCATTCACCTGCACATCTACCAATGTGATATATGCCATCATGTGCCAGCAATGCCCCTCTGCCATGTACATTGGCCAAACCGGACAGTCTCTACGCAAAAGAATAAATGGACATAAATCTGACATTAGGAATCATAACATTCAAAAACCAGTAGGAGAACACTTCAACCTCCCTAATCACTCAGTGACAGACTTGAGGGTAGCAGTGTTGCGACAGATTAACTCCAAAAGCAGACTTCAAAGAGAAACTATTGAACTCGAATTGATATGCAAACTAGGTTGCATTGCCTCCGGATTAAATAGAGATTTGGAATGGCTCGGCCATTACGTTAATTGAATCTATTTCCCTTAAGTTAACGATCCTCATTCACACCTGTGTGACCATCTTGTTTATCACTTCAAAGGTTTTTCTTCCCCGCTGTTATGGTTCCTCTCAACTAATTAGCCTCTTAAGGTTGGTCTATGCACCTCGACCTTATCATGTTTCTCTGACTGTATGTATAAATATCTGTCTACTGTATGTTTCATTCCATGCATCCGATGAAGTGGGTATTAACCCACGAAAGCTTATGCTGAAATAAATTTGTTAGTCTCTAAGGTGCTACAAGTTTTTCTTTCTTATTTTCATTTTGCTGACACAGACTAACACGGCTACTACACTGAAACCTATCATTTCCCACCAAGGTTGTGCTACTACCTCGCTTAAAATATTTTGTGCTCGTAGCACCCCACCTCTCAAATCAATATATCTGTTTCTTACACTTGTTTTTACATGCATAAAATATATGGAATGGGACTAGTGTGTTGGTGATATAAAGTGCTGCAATAAGAATAGGAGTGATGATCTCAATTATGAGTCAGATAGGACCCTGGAGTCAAATGGGATGAGTTTCTATTTGTCTTCCTCTCAGACACCATTACACTTTGTAAATCAATTGGGTGTATTAATCATCGCCCCTATTGCCAGTTCTTTGACTGAAGACAATATATTAAAAGTTACTCTTCTGACCATCATTACTAATCATGAAGACACAATACCTACGTTCAAATCAGTCACTATACTGTTGAGGTCTTTCATCTGCAGTTTGCAGTTCATCAGGATTAAGCTAGAGGTCTGACACCATTTCACTGTTGTTGTTTTGATCCAGTGTTGAGCATTTTAGGAGGATGAGGAGTGCTTGGTGCTTTCCTCAGAGATTCAAACCACAAATAGGAATAAATACAAATAATGATAAAAGTGTCTGACATCTAATTTAAATTGAAAAAAGGAAGAAAAGTCAGACATTTCCAATTTGAATGATGCTCTGTGATTAGGTACAGGTTTGCAATACTTAAACACACTAGATGCCAAGTCCAAGATGTGTTGCCAACCTTAAAACTGCATTACATGCTGCTACAGAGCCATTCAGATGATACAATGGCAACACAAAAAGTGTTATGTATTGTACTCTATTATAGAGAAGTTAATAGTTAATTAAGAGCATATAGCATGTATTGCGTTAATTTGTAATATAGTTCCATAGACTTATATGTGTTGTATGTATCTGTTCAAAGGCAGATGGCCATTACATCTTGCCATTTTCAGTTGCTTTTTAAAATATAATTTTAGATGCCTGCAGGAGTTGGTCACCTTTTTGCCTGAGCAAATAGAGAAATCACTGAAAAAACAAGTGGTATACTGTGTGCGCACGCACCCACCTACTGATCTAACAAAGCAGACAAACCTAATTTCGATTAACCATAATGCTCCTCTTCTACACCCATATGAAAAACAAATTTCCTGGCTGAGAATTATTGTGTAAAATTTCACTGTAACTTTTTTACAGCTAAATTTATTATAAATATGTTATAATGGGAGAGGAGAGGGGAATAGCTCAGTGGTTTGAGCATTGGCCTGCTAAACCCAGGGTTGTGAGTTCAATCCTTGAGGGGGCCATTTAGGGATCTGGGGCAAAAATCTGTCAGGGGGCAGTAGTTGGTCCTGCTAGTGAAGGTAGTGGACTGGACTCGATGACCTTTCAAGGTCCTTCCAGTTCTCTGAGATAGGCATATCTCCATATATATATTGTAAACCTCTTGAAGAGTCAGGTTATAACAGAAACACAGGCAGACCACCATATATTAGCTATTGAAAAATGACCAAGCATTGACATAATAAGATGATTACATTTCTTTGAGAGCTATCTGAGAGTATTATGATACATTTGCTCTTAAGTGTTCTAAAATTGTAGCATAAATTAATTCTTAGGATTTAATGTATTGTAAATGTTTTTATAGCAATGACTACTTCTTGATCAGTAGCAATTCAGCATTTAGTAAGATAAAAGAATTTGTTAAAGTATTTTAATGCAACTATGCTCCATTTTTACAAACAATCTTAAATAATAAGCTGTGGGTGAAAGAAAAGGTGCTTTTGTGTGGGAGGGAATGTGGGGGAAAAATGCTAAGCGTATGGAGGCATAAATATGGCCTGAAATGTGTATTTACTAGAAATCTTTTAGTAATAATGGTCTGAAGCGAATGTTAAACCAAGGAACATTCAGACTGTTTAGTAGAAAACTTTAAAACCCTACGGACATTCATTCTATTGAGTGAAACACATTATGGAGTAAGTGAAGGAATTGCTGTTACTGGAGCTCATCAAATTGAACAGTTGAATATAATTTGTGTAGAAGGCCAGGGCTAAATAGAAACATCATATCTTTGGTTTTGTGTTGAAACGCTGGACTGGAACTCAGGAGATCTGGCATTTGTTCCTGCTCTGCTACACAGTTTCTGTGCTGTGAGATCTTGGAAAAAAGTAAATAGCTGGCCTCAGTTTCCCATGTATGTGAGAGAGAGAGATCATACCTATCTCATAGATACATTGTGAGGGTAAATTCGTTAATGTTAACAAGGTGCTCAGACACTGTGGTGATAGAGACCCTGGAAATACCTGGGTATATTGATACCAATGTTGATTTTATAGGTTTTTTTCTGATGAGCCCAAAGTAAATTTACTTTCTTAAACTTGTGGCTTCTGGAAGTAGAGCTGTGAGAAGCCTCTTGAGGATCAGAAAATATTGTAACAAACTTCTTTGTTACAATAGGCTTTATGATTGTCCCTTTGCTACAGAAGCATTGGGATAGGATTCTCCTGCTCTAAAAGCATCCACCCTTACTTTTGATACTACAGAGAATCTGTTAGTTGTTAGAATCTGAGTTACTTTGCTACAAGCTCTACTCAGAATGCCATTTCCTAATTATCTGGCAAAGCCATTTTCCCACAGTGAACATTGCCAACACTTGCACCTATGCACTCCCTCCGCCATACCCGGGGCCGGCTCCAGGCACCAGCTTTCTAAGCTGGTGCTTGGGGTGGCATCCAGAATGGGGCGGCAGTCCGTGCTCTGCAGTGGCAATTCGGCGGCAGCTCCGCCGCTCTTCCTGTCACGGCGGCAATTCGGCGGCAGCTCTGCCGCTGTTGCGGCGGTGGCAATGCGGCGGCGACTGCTTAGGGCGGCAAAATTGGTAGAGCCCTGCCCATACCTTCCTTCCTAGGGAAGGGGTGGGAGAGAGAAAAAGAATATTGGGTCCTAGTCTTTTGCTTTAACATGTAGTTCTCTTGTTCTTAAAGATTTTTAGTGTCCACACACTTATGAAAATGGTACTAAGCTTGCATTCAAATCATTTTTTTTCTCAGAAAGCATTCTTGTCCACATTTGAATATGCTAATTGAATGTAATTGGTGGTTCAGTGAATGCCAGTAGCACTTTAAACTCTTATTGAAATCCAGTGGAAATTACTATGGCAGGATACTACATATGACATCCATATTATCAACAAATGACTCTGTCATGACCTCTCTTGTTACAATGAATACTGTACTAAATTCATTAATAATGACAAAATGCTTATGTAGTGTTATTAGAATGCTATTATATTATGCCACGAGGAATTAAATGACAGGTCATTGCTTGCGTGCAGTGTGGATGGGAAAAATATTCTCTGTTTCAATTTCCAGTGTCCTCTTGATTGCAGAAATAAGATTTTTTTTTGGTTCCCGTTTAACAATGTAAAATTAAGTTATATTAGAAAATTGTGTTTGAGTAACCAAAACCATAACAAATTCACTGAATTCAGCCACGTTTTGGCTGCCTGTTATAGAGCAGCTCAGTATTGTATTATTGTAAGTAAATGTGAAATTAACAGATTTGATGTACTATTAATATTTTGCTGCTTTTCTCAGGGGAATAAAAGTATGCTCATTTGTTGAGGGTGCAACGTTTCTACTTTTTATTAATAAAAATTTAATTCCTTTTTCTTTATTACATTAATACAAATTGATAGTATCTCCACCTATGACAGGGATCTCAAACTCAAATCACCAGGAGGGCCACATGAGAACTAGTAAACTGGACCGAGGGCTGCATCGCTGAAACCTTTTCATACAATGATACAAAAGTATAGTCAAAAATGAAAAAAATGAAGAGTAATATAGTATTCTATTAAGTCAATGTATTAACTTTTTAAAAACGGTAATGCGAAGAGGGGTTTTAATAAAATATCTGGATCGTATACCAAATGAAATCATCAGAGAACACAGCGGTGTGAAAGATATTGTCGTGGAAAGCAGACATAAGATGCGATGGGCAGGCCACACACCACAGCTCACGGATAACAGGTGGACTGCAATCATTGCTGAGTGGTACCCGCGAGAACAGAAAAGACCCCCCGGTCGGCCTCCAAAAAGATGGGAAGATGACATCGTTAAATGTTTCAGACGAACGTGGAGAAGAAAGGCAAGAGTGCGAGAAGAATGGCAGACGTGTTGTCATCGGCGCAGTCTTAACGACAGCTGAAGTCCGATCGAGCCAGGTGATCCAGGTGATAAACACTCAGTAATGTTTGGAGCTTGGCTGCCAGTGGAGTTGGCGCCTATGGCGGGCCGCAGGAAATAACGGCCCGCAGGAAATAACGGCCACGTGTTTGAGACCCCTGACCTATGATCATGTTAACTGAAAAAGTTAAATGGTTTTCCAAAGAGGAAGCTTCTGTATTTAGGGCTTGATCCAAGTCCACTGAAATGGATTGCAGTCTTTCCGTTGACTAAAGTGGGTATTGAATCAGGCCCTTATTGCTTCTATGATATTTGATGATGAACTGAAAATTCTACACTTGCAAGATGTTTACAGTTAAGAAATAAGAATTTGGTTTTACTGATCAGCATTGTACAGTATCCTTTATTCCTTAGGTTTTCTGTACCTCTGCATGTGTTTTCATGATTCCGTTTATCAATGCACACCTCCAGGTATGGCTTCAGCTAAAAGAAACTCTAGTTTATTTGCTTTGTTTACATCTATATGTTTATGCATCTCTGAAATGTTCTGCTTAATGTATATTTTATTGTAACTTAATGGTTTAAATACATTGTGTATAAGATATTTGCTAATAGAATATTTAACCTAATATTAGGTTCCCCTGACTCGTATTGTCTATACAGCATATTAGGGTATGTTATGGAAATGTAGAAATGTTAATTCCTCTAATTCTTTTTATATCGTTCTGATGCAATGAATAGCCACATTTTGAGGCTCTGGTAAAAGAATAGTTGTTTGATAAAGGGCATGTCTAATGTTGTTTTATATTACCTGGGTGTGGAATGAAAAGCAGCAATTAAAAAATGCAAATGAAAATTTCTGGAAAATGACTCCAGGGATGCATTTGATGGATGTTGTTCCTAGACTATGTGCAATGGCGGCATGTTACATAATTCAATATCTAATGGTAGTTTGCCCCCTGCACTCTCAAAAGTTGAGCTTGAGTTAACTGAATAAAGGCAGATGTTTTAATATTGATTTAGCAAAAGCTTGAAGTATGCGATCATATCAAACATAATGTGCCAACTCTGACACTTGTATTCTCATCCTTGGAATTATACAAAGACTTAATCAATGCCCCTTTCTAGTAATCCCCTTCCACACACCTCACAAAACCTCAAAGCTCATGTAACTTTTAGAATTTCCATTGAGTTAGTGTAGGAAATGGTAGCGTACAGCGCTTGCATAATATTCTGCATTATGGGGTTTGGAAGGCTGCCTCATTCATTGTGTGATAGATACCTGCTAGTAAAATGAACTAGGAAAAATATGATAATGATATTCTGACTACACTGGTGTAGGCCAAGAATTTATTTCAGATGTTTGTGTACACTTCTGACAGCTTTGCTAGTAATCATGTTAAAAAAGGTCCTTAGTGAGGCAATGTTAAGCTACACTTTACTTTTCAAAGATGGATTTGAATTAGTTGACCTTCATTTGCCAGATGTTTAAATATACAGCCAGTAAATAGGCCTGTCAAAAAATCATGATATGGGTCATTTAAGTTTTTGTGCTTGCTTAAAGCAGAACTATATCAACAGGGAAATGGATATGAACCTTTATCAGGGCTGGTCTTATTCTAAGGGCATCCTTTTCTATATAGTGAGTGAAACCCTGGACTCCCACTTCCTCCCCTTTTTTGATATCCTGGTCTCTCCCCCAACCCCTTTCCTCCTCATGCTCATGGAGGGTCAAAAATTTGACAGAGCTGCTGTAGTTCCACTTCACAACAGGAGGGATTTGTTAGGAAGCAGAGGGGCCATGCAGTGAGGCTTGTTAGCCTGTGTGGGCTGTAAAGCCAAGCTCTCTCTAGTGGGCAGTTCCCTGGGTACGTGTGGGTGGACCAGGGAAATGGAGGCTGGAGTTGACCCGTGGATCTATGAATTGCTCAGATACACTGCCCTAAAACCCCTCAGAGGGAGGTGTAGCAGCCTGTCGTTACTTGCGGGGGAGGGATAGCTCAGTGGTTTGAGCATTGGCCTGCTAAACCCAGGGTTGTGAGTTCAATCCTTGAGGGGGCCACTTAGGGATCTGGGGCAAAAATCTGTGAGGGGACAGTACTTGGTCCTGCTAGTGAAGGCAGGGGATTGGACTCGATGACCTTTCAAGGTCCTTCCAGTTCTAGGAGATTGGCATATCTCCATTTATTTATTTATTTACTCGTACTATAGCAGAAGCAGGTGCACAATCTTTTTTAAGAGTGAAATTTGCTTATTCATTGTGGGTGGAACTAGTAGTCACCCTGTAGTTAAGGTTGCCTACCCCTTTATAATGGTAAGAAGCTGTTCTTGTCTTTTTCTGTGTTGAACTTAAACCATTTATGCTGAAATTATCCATGGTGAATGCCTGCGTTGGGCTAATTTTTTAAAAAAGCTTCAGTTAAAATGATTAAGCTGTTTCTGAAAACTACATTAGGGAAAAATGTTGTTTTTCCCATGTTAAAAAAATTCCTACTGTTTCACTGAGAAATTTTAGCAGCCCCAGACTCAGGGCTTGAAATTTGGCAAGGCAATTGCCCTGATGCCAGGGATATATATGCCTTTTGCCATCCTTATAAAATGTTTCCCAAAGTTATGAGTCTCTGAAAAAGTTTGTTTGCACATGCTCAGCACAGACTTGTTAGAGTTTGGCAGCTAAAATGTCAGATTCCATGTTCACTGAGCATGCTCCAGCCCTACAGAGTGATTGAGCATGCTCCATCCACGATTGCAGCAGCTGCCGAGAACTTTTCCTGCAATTGCTCCTCTCACGTGCCAGGGGGTGCTGTGGGTGCTCGTCACAGAATCAGAGAGCAGGGAGAGTATCCGGTGCTCTCAAAGTTCCTTCTGCATGGAGAAGGAAGCATCTGACAGGAATGCAAGGAGATGGTGATGGGGGGCAGGGGGAGAATAGGAGCAGGTGGGAAAAGGGGTTGCAGGAGGCAAAGTTGGGGGAGGGGCTGGGAGGGTCATAGAGCAGCACAGGGATATGGAGGGGAGCAGGAGCCAGGGAGGTTGGCTAGAAGAAGGTGGGCAGGACCCAGGTGTAGAGGACAACTGTAAAAAAAGCAGAAGGGGAGGGGGCAGAAGCTTGGGCACCGGGCAGAGAAGAGTCTAATCACTAGTGCTCGCTCTCCTTCAGACACAGGAATTGATCCCAGGAGTTTTGAGTCTCTACCTTCCTCTGCTGTCAGCAAAAAGCTGTGAAACCCACTAGCAGAGTGTCATCCCCTTCTAGTGCTGGTCCACATAAAGGATGACAACTTACTGCTGCTACTGCTTATTCCATTAACTCAAGTGATAGAAGGCGGTGCTATGGATCTGAAGGTCCAAACCCTGCTGATGACCTAAGTTGGTATCAGTAGGTTTCCACATGATAGACTTGGTTTTCTTCATTTTTTTAAAAGTAAGAAATTGCATCCAAAACCACTACATTGAATAAAATATTAAGGTTGCAAACACTGGTTTTGGACAGGATTTGTCTGAATTACAATTTGGCTGGCTGGACCTTCCTGGTTAAGTCTCAGCTGTGTACAGCATTCCAGTGGTGCTCAGCTGGATGTGACTAAAAATAACCTTCTATCCACTATGTTCAGTTGTCAGGGATGGCAAGCTGGGGTTATGGGAGTAGCTGAAAAAGATCCTCCTCCTTTTATTAGAATATTAAATAAAACATTGTTATTAAAATAAAAAAGGCTTATAAGCTTTTAGCTGCAAAAACGTTGTGTCCCTTGCATCTACTAAATTCCTCTTTAGCTGGTTTACCTTCTATCTAAGCCCCATTCTTCCACTGGGCATCCAGTGTTGCCAACTCATGATTTTATTGTGATTCTCACTATATTTGGTATTTTTCTTAAAGCCCCAGCTCCTGTAGTGAAGCGCTCATGTAAGAAGCAGTGTCTTGCCCTCATGATTGCCGAGAAAAGGCTGAAAACATGACACAATGTATTTTTTAGAATCATGATTTTTAAGCCAATCACTATTTTGGGGGGAGCTTGTGGTTAGTCAGCTAGTCTAGGACTTGGGAGGTTCCCTATCCTGCCATGGACTCGGTGTGACCTTGGGCAAGTCACTTAGCCTATCCCTGCCTCAGGTCCCCATCTGTAAAATGGGGATAATAGTACTTCCTGTCCTCACTGGGTTGAAATGAGGCACTCAGCTACTTCAGTAATGGGAGCCATATAAGTACCTAAGATAGACATGGGAGGTTTAAAAGTTAATTTAAGACATTTGTAAGTTGTGGTGTGTTTGTTTTATGTGTGGCCTCAGTGGAGTATTTAGATGGATTTTTATTCTTGCTAGCCTGAGTTTTAGTGCCTCTAATTTTATCTGTTTAGTAACCAGCTTGCTTCCATTCATTCTTTTAAAATATTCCCACATCTTTCGTCATCTTATTATACACACAAATCCTCAATGTAAAAAGCTGTAAAAGGATTACAAAATTCTTTATTGTGTCACAGTCAATATTTGTCAAAATAATGGTTGGCCCCATGCATATGCCACAACAACTCATGCATAAATTTACCCTCAAAGAAAGCCATAGCTGTGAGGGGATCACATCTCAAGAGCTATCCAACAGCATTTGCATTTCTGAAGTTATCAAACTGTTTCCTCAGTAGAACTTTTCAATTGCATTTTCCCTGTAGCATTTCAAGGGCAAACTGAAGTTTATATGTTTTGATGAGATTTTTTTTTGGCTCTGATCCTGAAAAGGGATCCTTAAGTGTAGCCTCTTGATCCTCCGAAAAAGTAAGGGTCCTTGCATGTGGATCCCTTTGCAAGACTGGGCCCAATATTTGTATTGAGGCCATTTTAGAATTTGGAAGGGAAATGCTCAAGTAAAGCCTACTCAGTGTTGTGTGGGAGGCACTTTCTCTGCTCTTTGGCAGGATAAGTGGCTTGTTGCTAAACTGGTGGTTGAAGACAGGATACTGTAATTTAACATTGGATTATATACTTAGTGTGAGAGAAACAATAGTTATGGGAATGATATTGTACTTATTTCAAGCTCATGACGCATGTGTAGTGACTATGGCTCCTAGACGCTATGGTAATACAAATACATTATAATAATAATAATAATAATGAAGTTTTACATATAATTTCATTGTTTTTTAGGGATAGCTGTACATATCTACAGTAGATAACACACCAAATTTCCCTTCTCTCATTCTCTTTTCGCTGTTCAGTCCACTTGCCTTTCCCATTTTATTCTTTAGCTCCTGTTCCAGTGTTCTCATTTATCCAAAGGGAAAGGAGAAATGCAGTTCACTTTGAGCCCTCTCCAGTGTATCCAAAGCAGTCTTGAATTGTAGACATCAAGAACTGGACCTAGTATTCCAGCAGTGGTCACACTAGTGACAAAAACAGAGCTAAAATAACCTCTCTACTTCTACCCGAGATTCCCCTGTTAAGGCACCCAAGGATCTAATTAGCCCTTTTGGCAACAGTGTCACATTGGGAGCTCATGTGCAGCTAATTATCACTCACAACCCTCAAATCTGTTTCAGTGCTTCCCAGGATAGAGGCCCCTCTTGTGTAAGTATGGCCTACATTCTTGGTTTCTAGAGATATATTTACATTTGACCATATTAAAACACACATTGTTTGCTTGCACCCAGCTTACCAAGCAATCCAAATCACTTTGTATCAATGACCGGTCCTCTTCATTATTTACTACTCCTCCAGTTTTGTCATCTGCAAACTATTAGTGATGATTTTGTTTTCTTCCAGGTCATTGATAAAAATGTTATTTAACATAGGGACAAGAACTGGTCCTTTCAGGACCATCCCCCTCGCGCGCAAGAAACACACCCATTCTGTGATAATTATGCGGCCAGCCCTGGTTTGACAAAGGTTTGGTCTCTGGTGTGGTGTGCTGAGCACAAGCAGTTGGTGAAAATATTCCTGGGGGAGGCTGGGTCAGTAGCGGCCGCTCCCCCTGAGCACATTTTCCAAAAGTGGTGCCTTTTTCGTTTTTGAAAGGGTGGAGACAGAGTGGACGGAGGTGGAGCGACAAAATAACGCCGCTGGCCCCACCAAGAGCCTGCTGCTGGTCTGGGTTCTGTCACCCAGGCTGGCAGCGGGCTGAGACCCCACAGCTGGCAGGAGCCTGCGGGGGGAATCCCAGAGCAGAGCGGGCTGAGCGGCTCAGCCAGCCGCCGCTCTAGGATTCCCCCCGCGGGCTCCTGCCAGCAGGGGTCCCGCTGCTGGCCTGGGTTTTTTCACCCAGGCTGGCAGCGGGCTGAGAGACCCCGGCTGGCAGGAGCCTGCAGGGGGAATCCCAGACCGGGGAGGGCTGAACGACTCAGCCAGCTGACGCTCTGGGATTTCCGCGCCCCCCCCCCCCCCCCCCCCCCGGCTCCTGCCAGCAGGAGTCCCGCTGCTGGCCCCACCAAGAGCCCACTGCTGGCCTGGGTGAAAGAACCCAGGCTGGCAGCGGGCTGAGACCCCCAGGCTGGCAGGAGCCAGGAGTATGTAATTAGGTAATCAGTAATTTGATATGTCAGGTCGGGTGGTGCCTTTTTTTGTGTGTTCTTTCCCCCTGGTGTTAGAACATGGCTACGCCACTGGGCTGGGTGTGCAGAGTGGGGGCAGGTCCCCAGACCCATACAAGAGGAGTCCAGGCTCTGGGTTTGAAGTCCTCAAATCAAGTCTTTAAACCATGATTTGCGGACTTCAATAGCTCAGACATAGGTTAGAGGTTTATTACAGGAATGGGTGGATAAGATCCTGTGGCCTGCGTTGTGCAGAAGGTCAGACTAGATGATCATAGTGGTCCCTTCTTAAAGTCTACGAGTCCCTGCACTTGTGCATGTGTGCGCGTGTGTGTGTGTTGCAGGGTGGGTTGCTGTCTTTACCCTGGTTGATGCAAAGAGGTGGCTCTGAAGAGTGAGCTCACCCCACAGTGGTGACTCCTGTTGCGCGAGGCTTGAAGGCTCGACCCAGTGAAAAACTTGACCCAAAACTCCTCATGAAGGCAAGAATCCCATTGTCTTCAAAGGGTCTTGTTAGGAAAATAGGGATCAAATGTGATGTCTAATTTAAAAACCTTTGAAGATAAATATCTAGTTCTTATTTTAAGCTTCTGGCTTATCAGTTCTAACTTCTAGTGTTTGGGATAATACGGCGAGGTCTGGAACACTTTTCTTTCATCCCTGCTAAAAAAACTGAAATATTTCTTAACACTAGGCGCTTCATTCGTGAGGTTCTTCTTAACAACACCATGAAGCTGAGGTCAAACACAAGTCAGAGCAACTTGGCAGCAGGGTCCTGGTCATTTATTTGTCACTGTTCTTAATGTAATGCCAAAGCACACAAAGTAAAATGTGGCATACTAAAAGAGTAGGAGATAGGGGGTGGGAGAGTGGGGGATGGCCCTGCGGCCTAGCAGAGCTAGGGGGAGGGATGGGGGATAATCCTTGGTTCCCTGAAGGAACCTATTTGGAGGAGGGAGGGCAGAGGTATTGATTCCAATTGAGCTGAGCCGGTACCCTTGAAGCTCTGGCAGATGCCACCAGACTGGCTTGCACGTGCCACTCCTTCCCCAGTGTGTAGTCCTGGCCTCCTGCCAGTCCTGGTGGGAGTTGTAATGCATGGAGGCAGGGAGCCCAACCCCCTGGCAGACTGCAAGCCCCATGCAGGGTCGTCAGTGTTTATATGTGCATGGGGAATCCGGGAGTGGAGCTGGCAAGCAGAGAGCATGCTGGGTGTTTTTGAAGTGCTGAAGCAATGCTCTGGAGCGCTCCAGCAGCACTATGCTCGTGTGGCAGAGAAAGATTTGGGGAAACTGAGCCACCTCTTGCTGGAGCTCTCCAGAGCAGAGCTCTGGTAAATATTTTCAAACCCAGGGGGAGCCCCAGTGCCCCCTCTTAGGGGCTGAAGCCCCGAGCCCCAGCACCTTCCCCACATCATGTGGTTGAATCCCAGAGCCCCGCCGCCCTGGAGGGCAGAAGCCCCTAGCCTCACTGCCCTGCGGTAGAGCAGAACCTCCTCGCCAACCCCCTGTACCCAGAGGCTAGAGCTCCAAGGGCCTTCTTCTGCTCTGCGCTGAGCCCTGGAATTTTTACAACATGTTGAGGGGGCGGGCGGGGTGGAGGATGGGATTCCGGGAAATAATCTCTGAGAATTTAAGCCCCGGTTGAGACCACTGTCTGTCATGCTGACCAATGTTGTCAAAGCACTGTCATGGATGGGTATAAACTGTTCAGGAAGGACAGGTACGGGAGGAAAGGTGGAGGGGTTGCATTGTTTGTAAGAGAGCGGTATGATTGCTCAGAGCTCCAGTTTGAAACTGGAGAAAAGCCTGTTGAGAGTCTTTGGGTTAAGTTTAGAGGCGAGAGCAACAAGGGTGATGTCGTGGTGGGCATGTGCTATAGATCACCGGATCAGAAGGATGAGGTAGACGAGGCTTTCTTCGGACAACTAACTGAAGTTTCCAGATCTCCTGGGAGATCAATAGAGCAGTGCACAGACAATCCAGGAAGTTTTTGGAGGGTGTTGGGGACAACTTCCTGGTACAAGTGCTGGAGGAACCGACTACAGGCCGTGCTCCTCTTGACCTGCTGCTTATAAACAGGGAAGAATTGGTAGGGGAAGTAGAAGTGACCATGAGATGGTTGAGTTCAGGATCCTGAAAAAAGGAAGAAAGGAGAGTAGCAAAATACAGACCCTGGACTTCAGAAAAGCAGACTTAGACTCCCTTAGGGAACTGATGGGCAGGATCCCCTCGGAGGCTGATATGAAGGGGCAAGGAGTCCAGGAGAGCTGGCTATATTTTAAAGAAGCCTTACTGAGTGCGCAGGAACAAACCATCCCGAAGTGCAGAAAGAATAGCAAATATGGCAGGCAACCAGCTTGGCTTAACAGTGAAATCTTTGGTGAACTTAAACTCAAAAAGGAAGCTTACAAGAAGTGGAAATTTGGACAGATGACTAGGGAGGAATATAAAAATATTGCTCGAGCCTGCAGGAGTGTAATCAGGAAGGCCAAACACACTTGGAGTTGCAGCTAGCAAGGGATGTTAAGAGTAGCAAGAAAGGTTTCTACAGGTATGTTAGCAACAAGAAGAAGCTCAGGGAAAGTGTGGGACCCTTACTGAATGGGGGAGGCAACATAGTGACGGATGATGTGGAAAAAGCTGAAATACTCAATGCTTTTTTTTCATGTGTCATCACGGACAAGGTCAGCTCCCAGACTGCTGCACTGGGCAACACAGCATGGGGAGTAGGTGAAAAGCCCTCAGTGGTGAAAGAACAGGTGAAGGACGTTTTAGAAAAGCTGGACATGCACAAGTCCATGGGTCCAGATCTAATGGGTGCTTAGGAAGTTGGCTGATGTGATTGCAGAGCCATTGGCCATTATCTTTGAAAATTCGTGGCGATCGGGGGAGGTCCCGGATGATTGGAAAAAGGCAAATGTAGTGCCCATATTTTAAAAAGAAAAAGACCACCTGGGAAACCAGATCAGCCTCACTTCAGCCCCTGGCAAAATCATGGAGCAGGTGTTCAAGGAATCCATTTTGAAGCACTTGGAGGAGAGGAAGGTGATCAGGAACAGTCAACATGGATTCACCAAGGGCAGGTCATGCCTGACAACCTGATTGCCTTCTATGATGAGATAATTGGTAATTACCATGTCAGTAATTGGTCCTGCCATGAGGGCAGGGGGCTGGACTCGATGACCTCTTGAGGTCCCTTCCAGCCCTAGAATCTATGAACCTGTGAAACTGGCTCTGTGGATATGGGGAAAGTGGTGGATGTGAAATATCTTGACTTTAGCAAAGCTTTTGATACGGTCTTCCACAGTATTCTTGCCAGCAAGTTAAAAAAGTATGGATTTAATGAATGGACTATAAGGTGGCTAGAAAGCTGGCTAGATTGTCAGGCTCAGCGGGTAGTGATCAATGGCTCGATGTCTAGTTGGCAGCCGGTATCAAATGGAGTGCCCAGGGGTAGTTCCTGGGGCCAGTTTTGTTCAACATCTTTATCAATGATCTGGATAATGGGATCAACTGCACCCTCAGCAAGTTCACAGATGACACTAAGCTTGGGGGAGAGGTAGATACGATGGAGGGTAGGGATATGGTCCAGAGTGACCTAGACAAATTGGAGAATTGGGCCAAAAGAAATCTGATGTGGTTCAACAAGGACAAGTGCAGAGTTCTGCACTTAGGAAGGATGAATCCCATGCACTGCTAGAGGCCGACTGGCTAAGCAGCAGTTCTGCAGAAAAGGACCTGGGGATTACAGTGGACGAGAAGCTGGATATGAGTCAGCAGTGTGCCCTTGTTGTCAAGAAGGCCAATGCATATTGAGCTGTATTAGTAGGAGCAGCAGATCGAGGGAAGTGATTATTCTCCACTATTCGGCACTGGTGAGGCCACACCTGGAGTATTGTGTCCAGTTTTGGTCCCTCCCACTACAGAAGGGATGTGGACAAATTGGAGAGAGTCCAGCGGAGGGCAATGAAAATGATTAGGGGGCTGGGGCACATGACTTACGAGGAGAGGTTGAGGGAACTGGGGTTATTTAGTCTGCAGAAGAGAAGAGTGAGGGGGGATTTGATAGCAGCCTTCAATTAACTGTGCCAGCACTGCTTCTGTCTCCTCCACCTGCGCCTGTAGCCAGACAGAGCGCCTGAACATGGATGCTTCTACCCAGATCCTGGTGTGGTTTTGCAGGGACTGTAACTTGCAATTCGCACTTACTGATATCCAGGCTGCGGGGACCATCCAGTGTGACAGGTGCCTGCTGGTGGAATCTCTCAGGCAGCAGGTGGGAGAGCTACAGGAGGAGGTGGCTCGATTGAGGAGCATCCAAGTCCATGAACAATTCCTGGACAATGTCCATGTGGAGACAGCTGAGGTAGCTGTCCCAGTACACAGGACTGCTGACACACCACTGGTGGAGGAGGAAATGGCTCAGGGTGGACACTGGCAGCTGGTTACTTCTGGCAGCAGGCAGTGCTCCACCCCTGCTCCAAACCCTGCCGCCGTGGTAATAGGAAACCGTTATGCTCTTCTTGATACAGGAGAGAAGGAATCTCCCCCTACAGCAGAGGAGGAGAAGCCTCGTACCCCTAAGGCTCGGAAGTCTGCTGCCACCACTGCGAATAGGAAACATAGGGTAGTGGTGGTCAGAGACTCTCTGCTGAGGGGGACGGAGGCGCCCATCTGTCGCCCTGACATTTCATCTCAGGAGGTATGCTGCCTGCTGGGGGCCCGTATCCGAGACGTTACGGAGGCATTGTCAAGGATTATCCGGCCCTCTGACTACTACCCCATGCTACTCATCCATGTGGGCACAAATGATACTGCGAGATGTGACACTGAGCAGATCAAGAGTGACTACAGGGCTCTGGGAGTACGGGTGAAGGAGTTTGGAGCGCAGGTGGTATTCTCTTCGATCCTTCCTGTCAAAGGTAGGGGCCCGGGCAGAGACAGGTGCATCGTGGAGGTGAATGCCTGGCTGCGAAGATGGTGTCGCCAGGAGGGCTTTGGCTTCCTCGACCACGGGATGCTAATCCAGGAAGAACTGCTAGGCAGAGATGGGGTTCACCTTTCGAGGAGGGGAAAGACCCTATTTGGATACAGACTGGCTAACCTAGTGAGGAGGGCTTTAAACTAGGTTCGACGGGGACAGGTGAGCAAAGCCCACAGGTAAGTGGAGAACATGGGGACCTGGGAGATGGGTCGGAAATAGGAGGGGGCGTGGGCTCTAATGATAGAGATAGGGTCAGGGCAAAACTGGGAGGCAAGATCAAATCAGCATCTTAGATGCCTGTATACAAATGCGAGAAGTATGGGTAATAAGCAGGAAGAACTGGAAGTGCTAATAAATACATTCAACTATGACATTGTTGGCATCACCAAAACTTGGTGGGATAATACACATGATTGGAATGTTGGTATGGATGGGTACAGCTTGCTCAGGAAGGACAGACAGGGGAAAAAGGGAGGAGGTGTTGCCTTATATATTAAAAATGTACACACTTGGACTGAGGTGGAGATGGACATAGGGGACGGAAGTGTTGAGAGTCTCTGGGTTAGGCTAAAAGGGGTAAAAAACAAGGGTGATGTCATGCTAGGAGTCTACTACAGGCCACCTAACCAGGTGGAAGAGGTGGATGAGGCTTTTTTTAAACAACTAACAAAATCATCCAAATCCCAAGATTTGGTGGTGATGGGGGACTTCAACTATCTAGATATATGTTGGGAAAATAACACGGCAGGGCACAGACTATCCAATAAGTTCTTGGACTGCATTGCAGACAACTTTTTATTTCAGAAGGTTGAGAAAGCTACTAGGGGGGAAGCTGTTCTAGATTTGATTTTAACAAATAGGGAGGAACTCGTTGAGAACTTGAAAGTAGAAGGCAGCTTGGGTGAAAGTGATCATGAAATCCTAGAGTTCACAATTCTAAGGAAGGGTAGAAGGGAGTACAGCAAAATAGAGACAATGGATTTCAGGAAAGCGGATTTTGGTAAGCTCAGAGAGCTGATAGGTAAGGTCCCATGGGAATCAAGACTGAGGGGAAAAACAACTGAGGAGAGCTGGCAGTATTTCAAAGGGACACTATTAAGGGCCCAAAAGCAAACTATTCCACTGGGTAGGAAAGATAGAAAATGTGGCAAAAGACCACCTTGGCTTAACCACGAGATCTTGCAAGATCTAAAAAATAAAAAGGAGTCGTATAAAAAATGGAAACTAGGACAAATTACAAAGGATGAATATAGGCAAACAACACGGGAATGCAGGGGCAAGATTAGAAAGGCAAAGGCATAAAATGAGCTCAAACTAGCTACAGGAATAAAGGGAAACAAGAAAACTTTTTATCAATATATTAGAAGCAAGAGGAAGACCAAGGACAGGGTAGGCCCACTACTCAGTGAGGAGGGAGAAACAGTAACAGGAAACTTGGAAATGGCAGAGATGCTTAATGACTTCTTTGTTTTGGTCTTCACCGAGAAGTCTGAGGGAATGCCTAACATAGTGAATGCAAATGGGAAGGGGGAAGGTTTAGAAGATAAAATAAAAAAAGAACAAGTTAAAAATCACTTAGATAAGTTAGATGCCTGCAAGTCACCAGGACGTGATGAAATGCATCCTAGAATACTCAAGGAGCTAATAGAGGAGGTATCTGAGCCTCTAGCTATTATCTTTGGTAAATCATGGGAGACAGGAGAGATTCCAGAAGACTGGAAAAGGGCAAATATAGTGCCCATCTATAAAAAGGGAAATAAAAACAACCCAGGAAACGACAGACCAGTTAGTTTAACTTCTGTGCCAGGGAAAATAATGGCACAAGTAATTAAGGAAATCATCTGCAAACACTTGGAAGGTGGTAAGGTGATAGGGAATAACCAGCATGGATTTGTAAAGAACAAATCATGTCAAACCAATCTGATAGCTTTCTTTGATAGGATAACGAGTCTTGTGGATGAGGGAGAAGCGGTGGATGTGGTATACCTAGACTTTAGTAAGGCATTTGATACGGTCTCGCATGATATTCTTATCAATAAACTAGGGAAATACAACTTAGATGGGGCTACTATAAGGTGGGTGCGCAACTGGCTGGATAACCGTACTCAGAGAGTAGTTATTAATGGTTCCCACTCCTGCTGGAAAGGTATAACGAGTGGGGTTCCGCAAGGGTCTGTTTTGGGACCGGCTCTGTTCAATATCTTCATCAACGACTTGGATATTGGCACAGAAAGTACGCTTATTAAGTTTGCAGATGGTACCAAACTGGGAGGGATTGCAACTGCTTTGGAGGATAGGGTCATAATTCAAAATGATCTGGACAAATTGGAGAAATGGTCAGAGGTAAACAGGATGAAGTTTAATAAGGACAAATGCAAAGTGCTCCACTTAGGTAGGAACAATCAGTTTCACACATACAGAATGGGAGGAGACTGTCTAGGAAGGAGTACGGCAGAAAGGGATCTAGGGGTTATAGTGGACCACAAGCTAAATATGAGTCAACAGTGTGATGCTGTTGCAAAAAAAGCAAACTTGATTCTGGGCTGCATTAACAGGTGTGTGGTGAGCAAGACACGAGAAGTCATTCTTCCGCTCTACTCTGCGCTGGTTAGGCCTCAACTGGAGTATTGTGTCCAGTTCTGGGCACTGCATTTCAAGAAAGATGTGGAGAAATTGGAGAGGGTCCAGAGAAGAGCAACAAGAATGATTAAGGGTCTAGAGAACATGACCTATGAAGGAAGGCTGAAGGAATTGGGTTTGTTTAGTTTGGAAAAGAGAAGACTGAGAGGGGACATGATAGCGGTCTTCAGGTATCTAAAAGGGTGTCATAAGGAGGAGGGAGAAAACTTGTTCATCTTATTCTCTGAGGATAGAACAAGAAGCAATGGGCTTAAACTGCAGCAAGGGAGGTTTAGGTTGGACATTAGGAAAAAGTTCCTAACTGTCAGGGTGGTTAAACACTGGAATAAACTGCCCAGGGCGGTTGTGGAATCTCCATCTCTGGAGATATTTAAGAGTAGGTTAGATAAATGTCTATCAGGGATGGTCTAGACAGTATTTGGTCCTGCCATGAGGGCAGGGGGCTGGACTCAATGACCTCTCGAGGTCCCTTCCAGCCCTAGAATCTATGAATCTATGAATTACCAGAGGATGGAGCTTGGCTGTTCTCAGTGATGGGAGATGATAGAACAAGAAGAAATGGTCCCAAGTTGCAGTGGAGGAGGTCTAGATTGGATATTAGGAAACACTATTTCACTAGGAGGGTGGTGAAGCACTGGAATGGAGGCGGTGGAAACTTCATCCTTAGAGTTTTTTAAGGCCTGGCTTGACAAAGCCTTGGCTGGAATGATTTAGTTGGTGTTGGTCCCATAGGTGCCGAGTTTTGTCGGCGCTGGTGGGTGCTTGCGCCCCCGGCCCCCACCCCCCCCCCTCAACCCGCGGCCCTGCCCCTTCACCAAATCCCCGCCCAATCACCCCTGGGAAAAATTGGTGGGTGTCCCTGCCAGCCCCGCCCCGTGCGCCCGCCCGCCCAACTCACCTTCCACCCAGCTCCCGCCCCCAGCTCCCTCTTCCCAACCCTTCACCCAGCTCCCGCACCGCACCCAGCTCCCTCTTCCCCACCCGGCACCCAGCTCCCTCTACCCCACCCTGCACTCCCCGCACCCAGCTCCCTCTACCCCACCCCGCACCCACCCACCCTACACTCCCTGCACCCAGCTCCCTCTACTCATCTAACTACAAGAATCCGCGCACCCTGCTCCCACCCCCTCACACTCCGTCCCCCTGACAGGGATTTAAAAGGCCCGCAGCTCCCCGTCCGAGCCCGGCTCCGGTAGCGCTTTAAAAGGCCTGTGGCTCCCCGCGGGTGCGCAAGCCGCGGGCCTTTTAAAACGCCGCCTGAGTCCAGCTCTGGTAGCGGGGCTCGGGCGGCGCTTTAGAAGGCCCGTGGCTCTTGCAGCCACAGGGAGCTGCGGGCCTTTTAAAACGCTGCTTCGGCCACAGTGGGAGCGGCCGCTCCCCCCCGGCTATGCTACTGCCTCATGCCCCACTCGCCGCACAGTGCCTGCCCGCTGCGCACCAGGATCCTGCGCTGCGTCTGCTCCTCAGCCCAGCGGACCCACCTCCTGCCGCCGCCCCCCGATTCCAACTGACCACAGCGTGGTGGGTGGGAGGCAGCGCCGACACAGGCCCCGCCCCCCGGGCCCGGCCATGTCCCTTTCCACACGTCCTAGCCTAGCCTCTGAGGCCCAGAGAGAAACTGAGTGGCAGCCTGGATGGCCAATCCCAGCGCGGGGCGGCCACACTGCGGGATCAGGGAACGCTGCTGCCCCACCCCCACCACCCAAGGCACCGCCCCGCACCCCCACCCCCGGCCGCATAGCTTAGAGGCGGCTGTTGCGACTAAAAAAAGCTCCAGCACCGGAGCACCCACAGAGTCGGCGCCTATGGTTGGTCCTGCTTTGAGCAGGGGGTTGGACTAGATGACCTCCTGAGGTCTCTTCCAACCCTAATAATTCTATGATTCTATGAAACTGTTTCTTTGTGGTCCCCCGCCTGTCTGTATCCATCTATTGTCGCTCGTCTTATACTTAGATTGTAAGCTCTTTGGGGCCGGGAAAGTCATCATTTTCCGTTTGTACAGGACCTAACACCATGATTAGTGCTCCTGGGTGCTGTGTGTGCCACTACTACTAATACCTGGATTAAATAAGTAGACATTTTAGTAACTGATAAATTCTAGATTCTTAAGACGCAATTGTTGTATGCATAAAGCGTAAGTTCCTTTTTCAAAAACGTGAAATAATTTAGTATTGGGTCCCAGTTTTGCACTGCCTTTGTGTTCACAGAGATTAAAACCTTCAGTTCATGGTCTCTACCTGTTGTGAAGTCATTGCCCCATTGTGGGAAGTGAGACAGAAAAATTGAGGAAAAAAAGCTACTTTAAGACGAATCAAGAGCAGTATACAGTGTTAGATCAACCTAAGGAAATATATAGACTAATATTGTTCATTTTTATAGCAAGGGTGAACCTATGGGGCTTCGTTATATGTTGTTGTTTATGTAGCTTAAGGTCTTTTGTGGTGTGTGTGAAGATAATCTTGTATAAAACCAGTCTAAAATGAAATGGGGTACATTCTTTTGAAAGAATTTACAAAAGGGATTACTTGTTTGTGGATTGTAATGATCAAAGTTAGCATGTAAACACAAAGGCAGCTACACATGAGTATGGTGATGTATTGCTGTATCATATTTTAGCTGCATAGCAATTTGATATGCATATTTTTAGATTTTATTTTGAGCTTGGGAATTCTGAAATGTGTTACTGAAAGATATTAGGGGTAGATAAGCATGTATTTCCTGTTTTGTGATGCAGGTTGAAGTATGTAGTCCTGCACAAAGGTTTCAAGGGGCCTGGGGGGCCATTAGGATGTCTGCTTAGGGCTTTGGGTTATTCTTTGGTCACTTACTTATATCAGCATTTATCTCCAAGGCCTAAAATAGCGAAGCTAAAATCTTGCAGGCCTCAGCCTATAGGCCTTGCATTTTAGCCTTTCTTACTTAGATACCTAATACATAATTATCCCTTTTAACTACTGATCAATCTTCTACTTCTGTAATCCTACAATGTAACTCTGTTTAGCATACAATGATTATATATGACATAACATATTAGTTAATTATAACATCACATGATAAATGACCAATAAACTAAAAACATTGGCTCCAAGTATTAACCTGGGAACTTTTTTCCCAGCTTTGATGTTTGGAAATTTAAAAACAAATAAAACAACAACAAAAAAATCAATGCAATTGTCATCGTTTTACATAGTAGCAAAATCCTGACTATTCAGGGTGAAATCCAGGCACTGTTGAAGTTAATGGGAGTTTAGCTGCTAACGTAAATGGAGCCAGGATTTCACCAGCAATCTTTCATCTGTCTGCTCTATGGAAACTATTGAGTAATTTTTCCATGAGTTGTAGAACCTTCATTTCTTGCCTGTTCTCATATGATATAGAATGCTTACCTGGGTGGAAGAGAGATTGAGATTGTTTGTTTGCCACGTTAATCAGGTGTTGTCATTCCTAGATATGAACAAATTGCACAAAGAGAACGCATTATACTGGAGAGCTGATTTTGTTATATTGGGAGCACAGGTTATACTTTTTAAATTTAAACGTTATGGTTAGATCTACAGTGTATAGTTTGTCTTTTTAGTGATTTCTTTAAAAAATTGGATGAATATCTCTTAAAAAAGACTTCTGTATTGACTGTTTTCCCCTCTTGAATTAATATTATGCTACACAACTAGATGCCTATTTGTAATGATTAAAACCACACTAACAGAATCTTCTTGAACAATGGTTCTCAACCTATTTATCATTGTGGGCTGCATATGTGTTACCTGAGCCACAGGTTGAGAACCACAGCATGCCTTCCCCTCCCCCCGCAACCCTCCCAGACCCCTATGTCCAGCGCCTCCCGCCCACAGGTCCCTCCACAAGTTGGGCCAGGATTGGAGCCCTGGGTGTGGGCAGGGCGGCAGGGACCCTGGACCCTACTGTGCGGGGGCAGGGTGGCAGGGAAGCCTGGACCCCAACCCCACGGGGCAGGCCTGCAGCCCCGACCCCGGATTGCGATCCTGTGGGGCAGACCCCGGACCCTGCGGGACTGGCTGGTAGCCCCAGACCCCCGCCATGCAGGGCCAGCTGGCTGGCAGCCAGCCAGAAACCTGCTGCTCAACCTAGAGGCCTTTAGCACACAGCTGGGCCACATGTGGGCTGCGGGTTGAGAACCGCTGTTCTTGAATATATTTTTCATCGCTCACTGTATATTATATTTAGGTAAGTCATATAGGAAGCTCTGATAAGGCATACAGTTTATGGGTTTTTTTAAATGCCAGAAGGACAGATAAGCAAACATTCTTAAGCTGTAAAGAGCTAACTCATTAAGGGGTAAATCCTGCCCTATATCTGCATCTATAGATGGCTCTATAGTGAGAATCCATGTAGTTCAATGGCATGGGGGAGGTAGGGCCGAATGCAAGGGGATCCATGTGGGAGGTGCCTACCCCCTGGGTTTCACACAGCCCTGCTCCACATACACTACTGTGAAAAGGAAGAGTTGGGGGTGGAAGAATCCGTGCAGACAGAGCTAGTGTATCTATCCATGTATCGAGGCACAAACAAGGTGGAAGTCACTGCAGTCTGAAGACTGTAGTAGCAGCAGCTAGGATAGCTATATGGTTTGAGGAAGAAGACCACCTCCTTTTCATTCCCTATGGAGTTCCCCTGAACTGAGGCACTATGCTAGTGGAGGGGATAGGTTTTTCCAATGGCTTTCTGTGGGGCTTTTGAAAATGGGGGTAAAATTATTCCTAAGAGCAAAAATAAGGCCTTAAATTCCTCCCATCCTGCCAAAGTACAGTAGAGTCTCAGAGTTACGAACACCAGAGTTACGAACTGACTGGTCAACCGCACACGTCATTTGGAACTGGAAGTACACAATCAGGCAATAGCAGAGACTACAGTACTATGTTAAACGTAAACTATTAAAAATAAAGGGAAAGTTTTTTAAAAAAAAAAAAGATTTGACAAAGTAAGGAAACTGGTTCTGTGCTTGTTTCATTTAAATTAAGATGGTGAAAAGCAGCATTTTTCTTCTGCATAAAAAGTTTCAAAGCTGTATTAAGTCAATGTTCAGTTGTAAACTTTTTAAAGAACAGCCATAACATCTTGTTCAGAGTTGCAAACATTTCAGAGTTCTGAACAACCTCCATTCCCAAGGTGTTCTTAACTCTGAGGTTCTATGCAAGACCCCCTCTTTTCGTCAGATCATTCCATCTCAATCACACCCCTTCCTCCAAGACAGCCTGGGAAAATAGTGTTGAGAATGCTCTTCTACCCCAGGTGAATGCAACTAAAGATAGTCACTTTTATCTTAAATGCTGTGATAAAACATGAGGAGGAAAAAAGTCTTTTTAAAAGTGCAAAGGATCCAAATCATACAGGGATTTATAGATCAAAACTAATACTTTGAATTGAACCCAGGAATTGATTAGAAGCCAGTGCAATCTCCAACATATAAGAACACAAGGAGGCCCTACTGGGTCAGACCAAAGGTCCATCTAGCCCAGTATGCTCTCTTCCGACAGTGATCAATGCCAGGTGCTCCAGAGGGAATGAACAGAACAGGTAATCATCAAATGATGCATTCCCAGCTTCTGGCAAAGAGAGGCTAGGGACACCATCCCTGTCCATCCTAGCTAATAGCCATTGATGGACCTATCCTCCATGAATTTATCTAGTTCTTTTTTGAACCCAGTTATAGTCTTGACTTTCTCAACATCCTTTGGCAAAAAGTTCCACAGGTTGACTGTGCGTTGTGTGAAGAAATACTTCCTTTTGTTTATTTTAAACCTGCTGCCTATTAATTTAATTTGGTGACCCCTAGTTCTTGTGTTATGAGAAGGAGTAAATAACACTTCCTTATTTACTTTCTCTAAACTGTTCACAATTTTATAGATCTGTATCATATCCCCCCCTTAGTTGTCTCTTTTCTAAGATGAAAAGTCCCAGTCTTATTAATCTCTCCTCATATGGAAACCATTCCATACCCCCTAATCATTTTTGTTGCCCTTTTCTGAACCCTTTCCAATTCCAATATATTTTTTTTGAGATGGGGTGACCACATCTGCACACGGTATTCAAGATGTGGATGTACCATGGATTTTATAGAGGCAATATGATATTTTCTCTCTTATTATCTATCCCTTTCTTAATGATTCCCAACATTCTGTTCGCTTTTTTGACTGCCACTGCACATTGAGTGGATGTTTTCAGAGAACCATCCACAATGACGCTAAGATCTCTGTGGAATTTCCACGCTAATTAGACCCCATCATTTTACGTGTATAATTGGGATTATGTTTTCCAATGTGCATTACTTTGCATTTATCAACAGGAAGTTTCATCTGCTGTTTTGTTGCCCAGTCACCCAGTTTTGAGAGAGCCTTTAGTAGCTCTTCGCAGTCTGCCTGGGACTTAAATATCTTGTAGTTTTGTAGCATCTGCAAATTTTGCCACCTCACTGTTTACCCCTTTTTCCAGATCATTTATGAACATGTTGAATAGGACTGGTCCCAGTACAGACCCCTGGGGGACACCACTATTAACCTTTCTCCATTCTGAAAACTGACCATTTATACCTACCTTTTGTTTCCTATCTTTTAACCAGTTACCAATCCATGAGAGGACCCACCTTCCTTATCCCATGACAGCTTATTTTACTTAAGAGCCCTTGGTGAGGGATCTTGTCAAAGGCTTTCTAAAAACCTAAGTACACTATATCCACTGGATCCCCGTTGTCCACATGCTTGTTGATCCCCCTCAAAGAATTCTAGTAGATTGGTGAGGTATGATCTCTGGATTGGTGAGGTATTATCTGGACAGTGTGCAAATGATTACTGGCTCCAGCTCTGCCGGAGCATTCAACTATCTGCTGACACTGGAAACATCAGGGGAATGTATGATGGCATCAAGAAGGCCATGGGACCCACAAAGAAGTGGAGAGTGTCACTAAAGTCTGCAACAGGCGAAAACATCCAGGACAAGGGCAAGCAGATGGATAGATGGGTGGAGCACTACTCTGAAGTGTACTCCAGGCAAAACACCATCACCGAAGCTGCCCTTAATACCGTGGATGGTTTTCCCGTTGAAATTGAGCTGGACGAGAAGCCCACCATGGAAGAATTGAAGAAAGTCATTGAGAGCTTGTCCAAGGAAAGGCTCCAGGAAAGGATGGCATCCCACCAGAAGTTATCAAGTGTGGCATCAACGTCCTCCTAGAACACCTCCATGACCTCCTCTGTCAGTGCTGGGATGAAGGTGCAGTACCTCAGGATGAGAGACTCCAACATCGTGACTCTCTACAAGAACAAGGGTGATAGAAGCGACTGCAACAACTACAGAGGCATATCGCTCCTGAGTGTTGTGGGTATAGTCTTTGCATGCGTGATCCTGAATAGACTGCAGAAGCTTGCTGACAGAGTTTACCCAGAGTCACAGTGCGGGTTCTGAGCAGGGAGATCTACAACTGACATGGTTTTCTCCTTAAGGCAGCTGCAAGAGAAATGCAGAGAACAGCATAAGCCTCTACTCCTTGCCTTCATAGACCTGACCAAAGCTTTCGACCTTGTGAACAGAGATGGGCTGTTCAAGATCCTGGTAAAGATTGGCTGCCCACCGAAGTTGCTGAGCGTGATCCAGTCTTTTCACGACAACATGAAAGGCACAGTACTGTATGATGGCTCGTCCTCCGATGCCTTCGACATCCACAGTGGAGTAAAACAAGGCTGCGTTCTCGCTCCCACACTCTTCGGCATCTTCTTCGCAGCGTTGCTGAAACGTGCCTTTGGAAATTCCACAGAGGGAGTCTATCTCCACACCCGGTCTGACGGGAGACTTTTCAATCTGGCTCGACTAAAGGCCAAAAGCAAGGTACGGGAGGCAACAATCAGAGACATGCTGTTTGCAGACGACGCTGCCCTGGCCACCCACACAGAAATCGATCTCCAGCGTCTGATTGACCGTTTTTCCAGAGCATGTGAAGAGTTCGGGTTGACAATCAGTCTTCAGAAGACCAAAGTTATGGCCCAGGATGCAGAACATCCAAGCATTGCCATCAATGACTATGTGCTAGAGGTGGTCAGTCAGTTCACTTATCTCGGATCTACCATCATGGACAACCTCTCACTGGACCCTGAGATCAACCGTAGAATCGGCAAGGCCTTCACAATTTTGGCCAGTTTGTCACAGAGAGTATGGAACAACAACATGCTGACCATCAACACAAAGGTCGCTGTGTACTGCGCATGTGTGCTAAACACTCTTCTCTACGCCAGCGAAACTTGGACTCTCTACGCTTCGCAAGAAAAGAGACTGAACGCCTTCCACATGTGCTGCCTCCGTCGCATACTCGGGATCACTTGGAGTGATCGAATGACGAACAACGAGGTGCTGGAATGTGTCAAGATCTCCAGCATGTTCACTCTCCTCCGTCAACGCCGCCTGAGATGGCTTGGCCATCTAAGTCGTATGGAAGATGGACGGATCCCCAAAGACCTGTTGTATGCTGAACTTGCCTCTGGAAACAGAGCTACAGGACGGCCCCACCTTCGCTTCAAGGATGTCTGTAAGAGGGACCTGAAGACTGTTCAAATCGACATCAACAGCTGGGAAGAGCTCACCCAGGACAGATGCAGATGGAGACACGCTCTGACCACTGGATTGAAAACTGGTGAAGACAAGCTGCGGCAGCTTGCCGAGGAAAAGCGGGTTCAACGAAAAAGGAAGCAGCGGCTCCAACCCACAGCTGACACCGCCTTCAAATGCAGCAAATGCAGTCGAGACTGCCACTCTCGTGTGGGGCTCTATAGCCACAATAGACGCTGCACAACCATCAACTAAATGTTCCCCATGGGCGAATATCCATCGTCTCTTGAGACTAACGGACGCCAACAACAACGATCTCTGGATTACAGCTGTGATATGTGCCCTGAGGGGCACACTGCTAAAAAATCAGGGCTGTGTATTTCACCAGACGAAATTTAAGTGGCTTTCCGATGTAGACCAAGTAGAGCACATTACAGTAATCCAGCAGTTCTCAAACTGTGGGTTGGGACCCCAAAATGGGTCATGATCCCATTTTAATGGGGTTGCTAGGGCTGGCGTTAGACTTGCTGGGGGCCGGGGCCCAAGCCCCACCGCCCAGGCCCAAAGCCGAGGTCTAAGGGCTTCAGGTTACAGGCCCCCCCACCTGGGGCTGAAGCTCCCGAGCTTTGGCTCCCCCACTCAGGGTGGTAGGCCTCAGGTGAGCTCAGGCTTCGGTCCCCTCTCCTGGGGCTGTGTAGTAATTTTTGTTGTCAGAAGGGGGTCATGGTGCAATGAAGTTTGAAAACCCTTGTGGTAATCTAATCTGGAGGTGACCAAAGCATGGATAACTACCATAAGGTCCTTATCTGAAAGAGGGCAACCTTCTAACCAAGCATAGGTGGGGGAAAAAGCACTTTTGGCTATTGCTGATATACGTATTACCATACCAGAACCACCAAGGAACCAATCATGCTCCAAAATTGGGAGGTTTTTTTGTTTTTTGTTAAAAGGCAGGCTTTTTCAACTCAAGAAGTAGATATTAATTCCTCCTTTTTTCCCCCCTTTCCCCTCCAGCATAAAACCTGTTTTAGCTGCCATCTTGCTCTCATCAGACTTACCAAATGTGACACATCTTGAGGCATATGCGTTTGACAGATGCATCATGAATTTCTACAGAACTGACAAAATATTACACATTTTTGAACGAGTTTGTCCTTCCCCTACAAACTCCCTTTAATCTGGGGCAAATGGGAACTGAGCTGCAAACTGAAAGACCACAAGTTTTAGTCCCACCTCTCACTGAGTGCTGTTAATATTTCTATGCACTTCACAACCCTTATTATTAACCAAGGTCTTAATTACCTCCTTAAGGTAGGGGTATTGCGTTCACCTGTCTTACAAAGAAGATAATTTAGAAGGTACACAAGTCACTATATGTAAAGCTGGCAATAGAACCCCTGTTTCTAACATGATAGATCAAAGTGTAATTCCACCTTGCCACACTGCCTTTCAGAAGTTTTGTGCAAAGTTGTGTGCTTATGTAACCTACACTAACACATTGTGGCTCTTTCCTCTTCCTAATGTCTTGACCATGTGTCAAGTCTTGTGTCTGCTACTGCTCAGAGCTAATGGAGTTGGTTTTTTTGATCAAGTGGTATTGTCTTATATTTTTACATGCAGAGATCCTGGGCTCAGGCCCTACAAATAACCCAACAGGGACATATTTACATTTGGCTATATTATCTCTAACCATTACACTACACACTGTTTCTACAGCCATGGGTAGGATCCAGGAATCCTGATACTCAGCAGCCGAGTGCTATTCAACAAATAGTTATCTAACCCATTAGCAAAGTATGCTATATCTCCTTCTATGGGCTAGTCTGCACGGGTGGTGTCAATATGTTTTCCCCACCAACTACTCATGTAGCTGAAGTAGAAAAGGTCATAGCCGTGGATCTGAAGATTGTGGGTTCAAACCTGCTTTTTGACCAATGGGGGGAATAAGAGTGAGGAGTTTAGAATAATTATAATTGTTGAAATGATTTTATTTTGCACAACATTGTATTTAGAAATAAATGTGGATATTGTGGAGATTGCTTGTTTTATTGTATATTTAGTGTTTTTATTTTGGCTAATGGGAGCTGCCCCATTTAAGAACAGAGTTAGCCACTCCTTTGTAATGCGTGTATGAATCGGACTGAGAGCAATGTGTGGGTGATTTTGCCGGTGTTTTCAAACGGGAAAGCTCTGTCTGGGTAACCTCCAAAAAGGCCAGCACTTAATGTAAAACTTATCTCTCCAGAAAACAAGCTTCATTCTCAAAGGTGTAACATTAGCACTTAGGAAAGGCTGGATGCTGCTTGCTACTGCTAATGAGCGGTAGAGCCTGTCACCTGGAGGTCTTGAGTTTGAATTGTGCCCAGCAAGAATAATGGTTGTTCCCATCTAATAGATGTTTGGTGTCTCCTGTATGGGATGAGTTTAGTGACTCATTTTCCAGCTTCTACGTCACAAACTCACCATTTTTTTAAAAAGCTACAGTGTGTGGAATGAATGTGATCTCTTAATTGCTTTATAACATACAGCTGTCCATGGAGTATCAGATAAAATATCCATACAGTTCTCTAAACACTTGTGCTAAAACTGTTTAACCTGAACATTTACTGTTTAGCTACGTATTGAAGGGCTCAAAATTGTTAGTTATGCTAACCATAACTCAGTACGTTTCTTCCAAAGCTGATCATCTTGGACAGTGAAATAAAGATAATTGATTTGGTCTGTGAAAATGTTTTTGATTACACATTAATCCTCTTTTGGAGATTTATGATGGTCAATATGGAAGAAGTGATTCAAAAGATGAACAGTTGTTTGAAGTTAGAATAGAGGCAGATCAAATGGTTTTGCAATGTGGATGCTGTTAGCTCTAAAACGTACAGCCTATTCCTAGTTTCTGACATCTATCTCACAGATGTGTGAAGATAATGTGACTTTAATTTTGTAACCACAATAGCTTACATTGGTGCATAGAATCTTTTTAGTTTTAAAATCACAGTTCTGAGAGTCTCTGTTCCATTGAAATATGGAAAGAAAGCAGCTGGTGTGAAAATCAGAGCTTTCATGTGGATACCTTCAAAATGAGAAACAAGGGGAAGTGAAATCCAGAAAATATCATTAAAACAGACTAGAATTTCAATGTACAGCATATTTAAACTTGCTAAGGTGCAGAACATGAACCCTTCTTACTGTGCCAAGTTTCAGTTCATTCATAGCTGGACTTTCTTCTCTCAGCCACTCAAATGGTAGGGATATCTTTGAAATGGGATGTAACTGGGATTAGTCCCAGCGTGAGATCGGCTGAAAAACTTGATATAATTTGAAAATAAAAAATGTTCAGTGAGGTGACCTATTGTCATTAGGAAGTATATTGGTCGATACTGAGATATTGCTCATCCTAAAGAAGCTGGAGTTTGTAATCTGTATTTCTAACATTCTTTCATAACAATTATTGTAATAAGAAAATAGCAAATCTTTGTTTTTTTTTTGTCGATTACACAAAATCCTATCTATATGGCAAGTATGAAAATAATCAGTAAATTACATACTTTTAGGAGCTGTAGGTTTGAGAAGATTGAGTGCTTTTGATTAAAGTTAATTGGCTACATGATCTTATACCTCTCGCTGCTGTCTTTCCATGAAGAGAACATACTTTTAATTTTACTGCTGTTAGATGTCTTTGCAGCATTTCAGAAAATAGTTTTTTGACCAAGACATGATGTTTAAATATCTTTTACCCAAGGATTTTAGACTGCAGTGGTTTGCACTAAATTTTAGTTAATAACTGTCCTCATTCCAGTTCGGTCACTCTGACCCTTACCTGTTGAAACTGGTTTTGGCTCTCCCCAAGGAGAATAGGCTAGGAACATTAAGGCTCTTCACTCTGGCATTCTGTCTATGATCCTGAAGGGAAAGCTATTAGGTGACTATTAAAACGTGCCTCCTTTCTCCTTTCCTAGGTGGGTAGGCTAATTCTGCTACCCAGACAGACCCTATGGTGAGCTATCCAGTCCCACCATGGTAGTGTCATTCAGGTGTATTAACAATCATCAAAGAGCATTCTGGTTTTTGTCATAGCATGATCTTATTTAACCTGCAAATTTTTGAAAGATAACTGAATAAGATAAATTGTTACATTATATAGATCTGAAAATTCCTAAGGACTAAAGTCAAACCTTAAAGTACTTTATGGAGAGCTATAAAAACAGTACCTAGGTTTCTCTGGTACTATAGCCTATGAACATAATTTCAAAAACATTTTTGTCTTCTTACAAAATAAAATAATTGCTTAATAAACTGTGTAATACATTTTTTTAAAATATGTAGCTAGTCGTTTCAAAGTTATTTGGTGAAGTGATCATTACAGTGAATTGTACTTTACTTTTAAGTAAAGTGTCACACTGAGAGATAATGCAGGTGGAATGGTTGTGTGCAAATATTTGTGTAAGTGAAGTAAGTTTTACAGCGTGGTGTATTCAGAATAACTTTCCACACAATCAAATGAACAATATTCTGTTTATCTCTCCATTTGATAACTTCACTGCCTTTCTATGCATGCATCTACATATCTTTGTCCACTTTTATTCTTATTGGTCAGTGTCTTAATTTATGTAATGTTACAGTTGGAAACAGAACCAAGGAAATAAAATTTTTCAGTGGTCCCGAGATTAGGTCAGTCCAGTTGCTGTTCTGGCTCTTTGGCATATTAGGTGCCTGGCTGGACATCTGGTACAGTTTCACATGTCAGTAAACTTTTTAAATTGTTGAGTACATTATTCTTTATTCTGCTTGTAAAATTCCATCTGCGGTAGTCAAAGTAAAACAAGAAATTGGAGAGACTGATTCAATACAGCTGTCCTGACAATGTATCGTTAGAAGCCAGTAGAAAGCAGGCTCTTACCGATATGGATACAGAGGGAACATAACTGATCCAGATGTCTTTTTATTAGATTGAAAGAAAAAGAAATGGTACTCAGCACGCTTCCAAATCATGGAAGATAGGGTGGGAAGAGTAAAGACCAACCCAGCCCATATGATACAGAAAATTCATTATAAAGTGAATCAGAGCTGTATATAGTATTAACAGAACCAACTCACAGAACCAACTTACTGCCATTTTTTTCACTGTATTAATAAATCATGGATTTTATAGTTAGCTGATTGACCATTAGAGCTGTCACATTATGTAGGCATCCACTTATTACAGCATTTTGTAAACAACTACTTTTGATTACCCCAGAAAGCTCAGAAGGTGTTATCCCCACTATGAGCTAACTCTGAAGTGCACTTGAAAGTAATTCTCAATTTACAGGTAGCATTGTAGAACCTCCTGCTGGTATGATTATCTATCCAAAAGGTAGTATCATTTATGATGATGAGAGCATAAAGGCTGGTGCACAATATTTTTAATTAATTTCCAAATAGTTTTTGGAAACCTAAACAATTTATTAATATATATATTGAAGATTGTTTGATAAAGTAGCATTAAATCAGAAAAAGATTCTTAAAACAATTCTGCACAGGGCTCATAAACTGCCAGAAACACCAGTTATGTAGGGTGATAAATTTCAGTTGTGACTGCAGACTTCATTTGGCTGTCAGCCCAACCATTATTTGGCTTTCCAGTTCCTCCTTTCATCTATGGGCTAAAACAGTTTGGCTGTTACCACAGATAGCACCAAAATATGTTCTGTGCTAGTAGCCAAACTATGTTCAATCATAACTGAGGAATGGATCATGGGAGTTAGCTTCCTTGCAGCACAGCTCCATTTGTTAGTGTAAATACAACATAAGAACAGCCATACTGGTCCATCTAGCCCAGTATCCAGTCTTCCAACAGTGGCC
Source organism: Macrochelys suwanniensis (assembly GCA_033296515.1). Classification (NCBI taxonomy): domain Eukaryota; kingdom Metazoa; phylum Chordata; order Testudines; family Chelydridae; genus Macrochelys; species Macrochelys suwanniensis. Next base: position 43,399,651 of record CM065776.1, read on the forward strand.
AATGCCAGGTGCTTCAGAGGGAATTATTGAATGAGCCCCATCTCTAGGTATCCACTCCCAGCTTCTGGCAATCAGAGGCCAGGGACACCCAGAGCATAGGGTTGCCTCCCTGACCATCTTGGCTAATAGCCTCCATGAATTCTTCTAGGTGTTTTTTTTTTGAACCCAGTTATATTTTTGGCCTTCACAACTTCCCCTGGCAATGAGTTCCATAGGTTGATTGTGTGTTGTGCGAAGAAGTAATTCCTTATGTTTGTTTTAAATCTGCTGCCTTTTAATTTCATTGGGTGACCCGTAGTTCTTGTGTAAATAATACTTTCTCTACACTGTTCAGTTCTATAGACCTGTATCATATCCCCCCTTAGTCATCTCTTTTCCAAGCTGAAAAGACCAGTTTTTTAAATTTCTCCTCATATGGAAGCAGTTCCATCCCTCTAATAATTTTTGTTGCCCTTCTCTATATCTTTTCCAGTTCTAATATCATTTTTGAGATGGGGTGACCAGCACTGCATGCAGTATTCAAGGTGTGGGTGTACCATGGATTCATATAGTAGCATTATGATATTTTCTGTCTTCTTATCGATCCCTTTCCTAATGGTTCCTAACATTCCGTTAGCTTTCTTTTTGACTGCCACTGCAAATTGAGCAGATGTTTTCAGAGAACTATCCACAATGACTCCAACATCTGTCTTGAGTGATAACTAATTTAGAGCCCATTATTTTGTATGTTTAGTTAGGATTATGTTTTCCAGTGTATATTACTTTACATTTATCAGCATTGGATTTCATCTGGCATTCTGTTGCCCAGTTGCCCAGTTTGGAGAGATCTGTTTGTAATTCTTCGCAGTCTGCTTTGGACTTAACTATCTTAAGTAAATTTATATTGTCTGCAAATTTTGCCACCTCACTGTTTACCCCTTTTTCCAGATCATTTATGGATATGTTGAACAGCAATGGTCCAGTACAGATGCCTGGGGGACACCGCTATTTACATTTCTCCATTCTGAAAACGGACCATTCATTCCTACCCTTTGCTTCCTGTCTTTTAACCAGTTACTGATCCATTAGATGATCTTCCCTTTGATCCCGTGACTGCTTACTTTGCTTAAGACCCTTTGGTGAGAGACCTGGTCAAAAGCTTTCTGAAACTATTATCTACACTATTATCTACTGGATCACTTTTGTCCACATATTTGTTGTTCCCCTCAAATAATTCTAAGAGATTGGTGAGGCGTGATTTCCCTTTTAAAAAATCTGTGACTTTCCCAACAAATTGTGTTCATCTATGTGTCTGATTATTTTGTTCTTTACTATAGTTTCAGCCAATTTGCCTGGTACTGAAGTTAGGTTTACCAGCCTGTAATTGCCAGGATTTTCCCTGGAGCCTTTAAAAAAAATTGGTATAACATAAGCTATCTCCAGTCACTTGGTACAGAAGCTGATTTGAATGATAAGATGCATACCGCAGATAGTAGTTCTGCAATTTCATATTTGAGTTCCTTCAGAACTCTTGGGTGAAAACCATCTGGTCCTGGTGACTTATTACTGTTTGTTTAATCATTTCTTATTTATTTATTAATTAATTTATAACTTGTTTTCACTGAGAAGTCATAAAACTGCCTAAAATAAGTGCTGGGTCTGCCACTGGCAGACAATATAATAGCACCATTTCAACAAAATTTGCTTTTCAATTCCCTTCCCCTCTTTTTCCTTTCCATTTGTGTCAGAGAAATACAATACATGTAGAAATGTGAATAAAAACTATAAAAATCAGTTGTTTTCAAAATACAGTCCTCTCTTGCTTGTTCCATTTCGCTCAAATTTCATTTTCAATCTCTCATTTCTATCATCTTTCTTTTTGTGTCTCTTTAATTCTTGTGTTCTTTTTGCACTCCCTCTGGTTCATTTCTTCTATGTTAGTCCCAATAGTGTGCTCTCTTTTTCCTACTATCATTCTATCCTTTCATCCCACCCTCTTTACTTCCTCAGACCAACCATTTTCTCCCTAATATTATTCCTAATCTGTTTACTCTTGGCCTCCTCCATCTCTTTCCCTTCTCCAGACTAGAATTTTTGCAATCTCCTTCTCATTGCTCCTCATCTCTTTCTCCCTGGCTCCCGTTTTTGTGTGTGGCATCCATCTCTTTTCTGGTCACTGGAACAGTAAATGGGTAGTGTCACATAGGGGGTTTCTGAAGCTGTTTTTCAGACAGTTGGGTTGACCAGCTTTTCAGCAGGAGCTTTGTTTCCATGCTCAGAATGCCAGGTGTAGAAATGCCTGTTTGACCAGTGCTGGCCCTCTTTAACTGTCTGTTTTCTAGGTATGGATTCTCAGAATGTAGAGGTGTTGTTCTGAGCTATCCTGATCTTCTTCCACTTGACCATGCTTTTGGGGCACTGAGGTCTCAGATCTTCATTAGAGGGTTTTCATTTGTGTTTTTGCCAAGTTTTTTTTTTACCAAATATGCCTGAAGGTTTGCACTGATAGAGTGGTAGGCGTCCACTCCACTGTCAGTGCTTCCCCCACCTTCTTATCTCTGGCTACTTCCTCAGTCCAGCATCCTGTGAGGCAAATTATTCATAGTCTACTGGATCAAAACCTTTAATCTTAAATAGACTTGTAGGGGACAGATAAATATTTTTTCCTCCATAGACGTATGATTTCCAACCGCTATACTGACCTAGCATTTTTTTACCTACTCCTCTCGTAACAGAACTACTCTAGTTGCTGGTCTCTCATCTCCTTCGTGTCTAGTCTGGTTGTTTAAGAGAAACATTTTCTGTGTCTTCTGCCAGGAGCTAAAGCTTTGCTTTCTTCACATAAAATGGTCCTGAAAGATGATCTGCTGCGAAGAAGACTAAGCTAACAAAGTCGAAGGTGATCTGTAACATGGAATTGATAACTGGGGTTAGAAAGTAGATGATGGAAAGAAAAGCTTTTGAAGACCTTACTTCATGCGTTGAGCATCTTATGGAAATGGCATGACATCATTCAAGCTTTCTGACTGTCATTGCAGCTGCTCGTGCCAGACAAGATTATTTAGCTCATTAACACATCTAGGCCTTTATTTAGTAAGCACTTAAGCGTATGTTTAAGTCTCATTGACTTCAGTGGGATGTGGGCATATGTATGGAGTTCAAACATGTTCTTAAGCCTTTTCTTCAGAATGGGAATAGACTTGAGACTGTGCTAAGTGCTTTGCTGAATTCAGTGGGACTGCATGGACCGTAAATTGGGGCTGCATTCAGACCATTAGTTGTCCTGCATATTCTGTTATTCTGTGTTAAACTTTGTCCATACAGTGAAGCAGATAAGTTCTTTTGTAAGTGCATTAAGCCATCTAGGGTGAGCTGCATTTTAGCCTCTTCCTCTGTTTTGGCTTTCACCTATTACTAATCCCTTTCCTCTGTCAGTCAATCCAGGTTGCAGTTCCTTATCTCTGGCAGGGGTGATTTCCTTGAAGTCAGTACCAAGCACAGACCCATTGACCAGTAGGGGTTGCTATGAGAGCGGTGGATACAGAGAAATTGGCATCCTTTCTGAGATACCATAGTCAATGTGCCTTGCCCATACGGACCTCTTTTCCCGTGTACCACGCCCAGGCTCAGTAAGGCTCAGCAGTGAATTCAGCATAAATGCTCTGCTGCTTAGTTATTCTTTGATGAAAGTATTTTTATATATTCTTTGTTATATGCTAAGGTTCATAATTATAAAGCTGTAATTACTTGTTCATATTTGGGTAGTTACATACTTTGGAGATGCTTAATTTGATATTTTAATTTTTCCATGGTACATGGGAAAGGAGGTCAGCATAGGCAAGGCACATCAGCTATATATAAATGCATTAAGTTGAGCCATAGTATCTCTAGCGTTCATTTCCAGATGCCCTTACATTATTGTTTTAATATCATTTGTCACTAGGACACTACTGGTTTCCTTCAGTACTGGGGAAATAATTGAATTGGGCATGACTAGTTGCATTCGTTTGATTAAATGTTTTTTTTTCTGTATTCCTGTAAAATCAGCATTAGCTATTTTGGCTCCAGTTCTATGTTCCATTGAAACAGCACTACATTGTAAATCAATATCTTTTCGAAAAGACACTGCTGTAAATTGCCTAGACAGCATATGCATGGTTACTTTGGCTGCAATGCTGCTGCAGAGCCTGGGTAGTCTGCCTTCCTGGGAACTCCACAGGCAAGTCCATCCTATTTTTTAAAATACCTTTTCAGAACGAACATTATTGCTGACGAAATTTTGACAGAGAATTATTCTGCTCTCAGTGTTCACCTGTAACTTTTTATATTACGCTGTACTGGGATTATCCTGCCTTTAGGGATTGCTTTGTTTTCTGCTTTAGATTTCCCCCTTTCTTAGCTGTAGTACAGCCGTACCATTTCAGCTTGTTAATGCAGAAAGATGTGAATTCAGTTGCTGAATGAGACGAGACTGACTGCAAACACTAACATTGCTAGAGATATGCCTAAGAGTTGCAGGTGAATCTGTCCTGATCCTGACAACAGCAAAACGGTAAGATGGTGTATGTTTAAAATATAGGATTAATTGAGTGCTGGGATCTCCTGTTAAACCGGAGCCCGAGTTATCACATGCTTCCAACTTGAGCAGGATTCATTCTGTGCATGTCAGTGGTGGGTTTTTTTGAACACTGAAAGCCTAGACAGATGAATGTGGTGGTTAGCTCGGAATGCCACATGAGGCTATTCAGCGTACAGCCTCGTGATACTCCCTAAATATCGCTTTTGGTTTATAAATATCAGTAAAAAGGTAGGGAAAAGGTATGCTTTTTTTGCTACTGCTCTATGTATCTCCTAAACAGCCTTATTTATTATAGTATAAAGAGCACACTATAGACAATTTTGCTGGTGTATGCTTGGCTGACTGCCCTCTGGGACAAGTGAGTGAAGGACGTGACCAGCCACTTTTTCATTTCTGCAAACAAGTCTCTGTATCCTGATAGATCTGACTGGAATATATGTCTTTAGTAAATTAGAGATTTGCTTAATATAGGAAAATGTACCATCTTGAAATATGCTGACCTCTGTCATATAGAGTGTATCTTCTTGATTGGTTAGCCATTGGTTGTTTTGTTTTCATATTTATAAAGTAATGTAGTCATTGTCAGTGGTCGTTCTTGAATAGCTGGTGTAGAAGTGTATTGGCAGCATTTTAGATCTCAGTAGAATATTTCAGCATGTATGAAAGCTTGGGGCAGCAGCATGCTCATTTAAAAAAAAAAACCCCAAACCACTTACTCGGTCATAAGCAGTACAAGACACAAGGATAAGAACATAACTATACCATGGCATAGCAATTCAAAAAATTGTTGGTGATATTAATTGTCAGGTAATATTTTGAGTTCTGCATCAAGCCAGAGACTTACTTTTAACTGAAATTTAATTAAACTAAAACATTTTTCTGTTCTATAGTATATTTTAGTCAGTAAATGAGAGCAGTTGGGAAAGCAATGATACAGTAAAGAAATATATTTTTTTACACTTAGATAATGTCAAAACCAGAATTTCATCTTAGCAGAAATGCATGTCTAACATTCGCATGTTGTATAAAGTAATGCAGGTAAAAATTAGTTGTAGAAATACAGTAGATGGTGGCAAAATTAGTACCATAAAATTAGTAATTTTATGGTGAAGCATAGTATTAATATCTACTCGCTCTTTAGGTTTGTAACAGATTATAATTAAGGGATATGTATGGGGGGGTGTTATTTTTGTGGGGGGGCATGTTAGGCGTATATCTAGATTATTTTATAAAATCTTAATTGTTCAGAGTTATTTTCTAGGTGTGTCTTTTTCTTAAAATATATATATTCTTTAATATTCTCTCCTCAATGCACTATATTATTACATGTGAATTAAATGTGAGTGATATAAACTACCTGTTACACACTGTATTCAAACCCCAATTTACATTCTTATAGATATCAGAAAGAGACTTCTCTTTGGTCAGCTAGGATAATCTCAGGCATTTCTGTTCAAAGAATTACTTCAGCTTCAAGCTGATTTTGACAGATATATTTTCCCTGGCTTAAACTGTTATTCACCATTCTCAGCATAAGAAATGCACCACAAGTTTTTTACCCTGTAATAGATCGAATGTTCTGACTATTTGTGTTTGCTTTCAGTTCGTTGAAGGAGTGAAAGTCTAGAAACTCTCTAAAGAAGGGTTTGGATTTTTTTTTTCTTTGAGCAAATGGTAAAGAAGGGTATATGCGGTGTAACAATTCGCTGAATAATGGTGCTGTTTTTACATCGCCTAAACTTATCTGTTGGACTCAATGTTTAGAGACACACGGTGGGTGAGGTAATACCTTTTATTGGACCAGCTTCTGTTTGTGAGAGATACAGGTTTTCGAGATTACCTCACCCACCTTGTGTCTCTAATATCCTGGGACCGACATGGCTACAACAACATTGTAGATTCAGTGTTTTTCGGATTTCCTTCAAAAAAGCTTTTTCTTTATCTTCTCAGATATGAAAATAAAACAAGCAATTCCGTTCAATGCATGTTACCCATCTGTACATTTTTCTCCTCTTGGACTCTCAGGCTCTTCCTCTTGAGATTAAGAATTAAACCAAGGGCATTTTAGACCTTTTTTATATGAAAATCTTGGTGGTGGTTTTCTTAAACTGTTGGTTAGTTAACATAGATTCCAAATTAACACAGACACAGGAGAAATTTGCAGAAAAGTTAAAAACATAACTTGGGAAACGTGAATATGTCTGACAAGCATGGTTTATGGGGGAGAGACTGCTGAATGCTTCATAAAGATTATCTAGCTGTTCTTCAGCGTGTGGCTCCATTACATAGCTACAACCCATTTGTCACAGTGTGAGATAAGCCTGTAACTATTAGAGCAAGGGTCTCAAACATGTGGCCCGCGGGCCACATGCGGCCCGCAGAGTTATTTCCTGTGGCCCGCCATAGGCGCCGACTCCACTGGCAGCCAAGCTCCAAACATTAATGAGTTTTTATATTTTATTAAAACCCCTCTTTGCATTACAGTTTTTAAAAAGTTAATACATTGACACTTTAATACAATACTATATTACTCTTTATTTTTTTCATTTTTAACTATACTTTTGTATCATTATATGAAAACGTTTCAGTGATGCGGCCCTCAGGCCAATTTACTAGTTCTCATGTGGCCCTCGTGGTGATTTGAGTTTGAGATCCCTGTATTAGAGGGTACCTCTTCAGGTTCCCTCATCACTCTGGCCTTGTAATTATTAATTTTAGTTTATTGCTAAGTGGCCCAAAGGGTGTTAGACACCTTCCAAACAAGTGAAAAGATGAGGTCCTTACCCAAGTAGATTAAATTAAGGGGTTTCCTGACATGAGTCACTTCGTCATGCCAAGGCATTCCCTCTCCAGCCCACTTCCCATCACTTGTAAGCTTCCTGGAAAAGCCAGGACCATCTAGATCAGTGGTTTTTTCTGGTGACCCAGTTGAAGCAAATTGTTGATGCGCGTGACCCAACGGAGCTGAGGATGAGGGGTTTGAGGGTGGGCGGGGGGCTCTGGGTTGGGCAGGGGCTCTGGGTTGGGGCACGGTCTTACCTTAGGTGGCTCCCAGTCAGCAGCACAGCAGGGGTGCTAAAGCAGGCTTCCTGCCTGTCTTGGCACTGCAGAACGTGCTGCGCCCCAGAAGCAGCCAGCAGCAGGTCCGGCTCCTAGGCGGAAGCGTGCAAGCGGCGCCGCACAGCTCTCGCCCGCAGGCACTGCCCCCACTCAGCTCCCATTGGCCAGTTCCTGGCCAATGAGAGTGCGGAGTCGGTGCTTGAAGCAGGAGCAGCATGTGGAGCCCCGTGGGCCCCCCCAGGAGCTGGACCTGCTGCTGGCCGCTTCCAGGGCACAGCGCGGTGTCAGAACAGGTGGGAACTAGCCTGCCTTAAGCGGGCAGCACTGCCGACCGGGCCATTAAAAGTCCCATCGGCGGTGCTCACCAGAGCTGCCGCGACCCAGTGCCTTACATTCCGCGACCCAGTACTGGGTTGTGACCTGTAGTTTGAAAACCACTGATCTAGATTATCAGAGGTTAATGTTAATCTTCTAATTAGCTGAGGTAAGGATGGTAAAGAGAACTGTTTCCATAATACCATTATTTGTGGAAAAAGTGGGGATTTTTTCAGATTCTTCCTTGATTCCTCAGAATCCAGATAGAAAGAACTTGATAAAGTTAGATCTCAAATCATCTAAAATCTCTCTAGAACACACACACCAGGAAGCATTCAGAAGGCCTGAAAGTCAACAAGGAAAATACTCAGACAAGCATAGTCCCAGTTCACCTTCCTGGGTAAACCCTGATAAACTGGGGATTCTAAAAGTGTTTTTTCTAACAATGTCTCTAAACTGAGGACTCCCCAGATAAAAGCAAAATCTGCATGAAGCTGCTTTGAAAATGGACCTACAAGTTGCTTCCCATGCAAGTAAGTGTTCCCTGCCATTAGAAGACAATTCTTGTTTCCCTGAGACCCCTACAGAGAAGAGAATTGGTAGTACTATAAAAAAGCTTTTGATTACTCTGCAGTACAACTATCCATAACCACACACAACCTTATTTGGCTCAGACAGTGCTAGAAAGAGTCACAAAGCTTTAGTGGAATCCACTATTACAGGTATCATCAAGAAAAATCCTTGCTCAGACAGCGAGCCTCCTGCACAGTGTAGCTTGCAGCACATTTTGCCTTTAGTCAGCAGGTGTGATCAGTCGCAATTTGTTAAGCAGTCCCTGTGACAACATTATCTAAAGTCAGTGAGCTTTGCAAAATATAAGATAACAATCCCTATCTAAAAATGTAGACTTTCTGGAATGCCTTGGAATGTACCCTAAAGCACCTGGTAGTCCAAAATAAAAGAAAAAGTCCTTGAGTACGTCTCAGACCATTTGTCAGACCCTCTCTCCACTCAGCAACGTTCTTGCAAGACAAGAAGAGATTGAGGTTGGGTTCCAGGCTATGCCATGCCTATTTTATGAACTTGGTTTGATTAACAATTCTTCTCCTAAAAATTCTATGGAGTGTAGCTCATACCATAATGGTTGGTATTTCATCCAGATTGAACAATCTCTCACAAGACATCTGGAAAGGAAAATGAGGGCATTATATTTATCTAATGAAAATATAGGTACATGCTAAAGTCTGTGATGCTTAGGAACTGCCTCCCAAAGTCTATTACTGGATTTGGGGAAGATTTAGCACCTGATTTAAATGCTAAAGTCCAATGTATTTTGCTTTCTGAACTAGAATGCCTTTAGGTGAGGGTCTATATTGTATTAGAAAAATGCTGGAAGCCAGCATCTCTCTCTCTCTCTCTCTCTCTCTCTCTCTCTCTTTTTTTTTTTAGTGCAATAAGAGGAACGTTCTCTATTAGAAAGTCAGTCAATTTTATTGATAGACTCCTGAGGGCTGTTTTGTTGATTAGTACCCTGCTACCTTTCCCCCCCGATTCATATCTGAATAGTTTTCCCCCCTTGAAACATCAGCTTAGTCCTTTGTGTATTGTGAAAGAGTTCCTTCAAATATATGGTTTCTCTTCCATTTCTTTACCTTGTGGTAAATATCTAGCTTTTCGTTCCCATTTTCTTGTACTGTATATATATTATTGCCTTTGGGACCAGTTTATCATACATTTTCCATGTTTCTGTCTCCATTCTAGGTTAAGAAGGAAAGACAAAGCACACATCAATATCACATAAGCTTAAAATAATATATATGGGAAACTAAAGACATCAGATTAGTTCTTTTTACAGAGATAGCTCAAGCCAGGATATTGATGCCTGCAAAACCATCAGTAGTGGAAGGTGAAGTGTATAGCCCAGTACTTGGCAGGCAGGAAGCTCTTTCCATACAAGGTAAAAAATAATTCTGGAAGTGCAGTGATGAGCTCTTGAATGGAGAGAAAAGCTTTTTCCTTTTCAGACTGTTGTCTTCAATCCATGCTTTCTCTTGTCAATATAAACAAAATATTTCTGCATCAGTAGATGCAACCTTTTGGCTCTGAGTTCTAAAGTCAGTGGGCTGGAGTACAAGTCTGACCTCAACTTTTTAGGTCTTTTGGTCTTTGGTATTAAATTGAGGGATTCCTTTGAAGATCCTATCAGCTCTGCATTGACCTAGGAAAGTTGCAGAAGCAGAATTGTTAATTGGCTTTATTCATGATGGCACACTCATCAGAATGTTATGAACCTTGATTATTTTGGTCAGTAGAGTTCCGCTAACTTCTTCTAAGCACAGTAAAACTTGCTAACTCATTCTAATGACTGAGATCCATTGCAGCCCTTCTGGAAAAACTCTGTAACATATAGTAGAGATGAAACCAGTAGAATTTATAGAAATTTATAGTAAGAATTACTTTAGCAATCTATAAAATATAATGCAAAATTATATCCCTTCCATAAGTTTTTGAACCAACCTGTATAATTCTTTAGCACAGGTATATTTTTCTCTATTAAATTCTATAGGATGGTTTTAAAAAATCCTGTTAATAGCGGTCCTTTCCTATTAAATTCAAGAGGACTTTTCCCATAAGGGAGTTTACTGACTTTTGTGACTCAACAAGTAAAGTAACACAATAATAAAAACAAGCATAATGCACCACATTTTTTTGGAATTGTAGTTTTTTTGAATCCAGTAGAATTTAATTTATTTCTACATTTACTCCAGTAACATACTAAGTATTAATGTCTAATTTGTAAAAATTGTAAAAATGCGTTATATAATGAGGCCACATTATATCACACTTTAAATTTTTAGCTTAAGAACTGGGAAGAAACAGCTAGTTTTTTTTTTTTTTAAACAATATACACATGTATACAGTATAAAGTATAGGTTGGACAGGTTTGGTTGTACCATGTTGCTCAGTTGTACGTCTGAAAAACATGTATAAATTAGTGTATTTTGGTGGTGGGTAATGGCTGTGGAAGTATCATTTGGAGAGAGCAAAAAAGAGGTCCTGGAAAGAGCTAAAATATATTCGTGGTGGTTGATTGGTACTTCTGCAGTCTGTGAAAGCGGTTGAACAGCAACCTAAGCATTCTGAATTAGCAAAGCCCATTTGTTTTACAATGTAACCGAGTGACACCTGAAGCAATATAACTACAAGTGCAGTTACATTGCACGTGGATAAGATAATGGACTCGTAGGGAGAGCTGGGCAAAATATTTGCAATGAATCCCAGAGCTTCATTCAACATCCTTAGTTCTGGATTTTGTTACAGACTTAAACTAGGTTTGGGGACTTGGGCTGAGAGTTTCATGCTGAAGCTATGCAAAATGTGAACAATGTATTGGTTGAAAGATGGCGATTTTGGCTTGATTTGGCTTGATTTTATGAGATTTGTTGGAAGATCGAACTCTCTTAAAGCAAACTCAGGAGTTTGGGTGTGAACCTGCACAGGTTGCAGCCAAAGGTAATGTGTCTATTAACCCCTGTAAAAAAAAAAATCCACTTGAGTTCCTTGCAGCTGTAATTCTAGATTTTTTTCTCTAGAGTGAGTTTTTAGCACAGTAATAAATCCACCATAAGCAGTATTTCCAAAGAAACAATCTAAGAGGCAGCACTGTCTCCTCCTCTTCTTTTGACATATATAATTTTATAGGAAATCAAACTGCAAAGATACCATTTTTATGCCTTTTGCAGAAGTAATTTTATGTGATTACAGCTATGCTCATTCATGATGATATTACAGCCACCATCAGTTTGAAATTTTTCCTTTTTACATTTTTTATGTTAAAGAAAAGAGAAACTACAGAGTTCATGATACTCAGCATAATCTCAGACACTATGGTTTCATTATAACATCTAGCAGAATCCTTAGTTATGGGTGGGGTGTAATGTGGTTGTGGGGAATTTTGCTTTTTTTTAAAGTGCGGTACATCAGATACTGATAATACAATTGTATTATGTTTTTTCAGACACCTTTTTGCTTTGAAAGTTACTGCAAGGCCAACAGAAATATGCAGAAGCATCTGGAAAATTCTGTTAAGATTTTTTCATTCCAAATCTGAAGAATATTGCATTCAGGTCATTAATTTTACATCCCAAATTGTAGAGAACAATCACTTATTTAAAGAAATATATACATGTGTGAGACTCAAATACAAACATGGATACCTTTATTTTAGTTATTTTGTGCAGCTACAGCTGAACTCTCAAACTTTGTGGCCACTTTATGATCAGAAGATGAATTTGCTGGAATGAAAACCGACCAAAAAGGCGGTGGTAGATGCCATTTCAAAGGAGCTAAGTTGGGGTAGAAAAGTCTCAGAACTCTGAATTGTGTTCAGACCTGAGAATAAATGACTTCTTAGTCCTTTTTCAATCCTAGCCTTTATGCAGTCTCTTTTAGCTATTTCAGAAACCTTCATCAAAGTTCAATCATATCTTTTCCTAGTTCTTCAAGAGTCCACTTCAATGCCTTTTCTCTTTGACTTTTTTTTTAAGGTTATTTTCAGAATGCAGGCACCATCCTTTTCCTACCAGAACATTCAAGGTTTCCTGATTGAATGTTCTGACTAAAATAGTCATAGTCTCCTCTACTAGGATAGTTGTAACCTTCCTCAAGGATCCATCTTCTCCCCTGTCATTTTAGACATCTACTTGAAGTCATTTGGGAGAAAATTGTTAAGAAGCCACAGATGAACTTGCTAGTCATATGTATATGGTGTCCAGCTCTCGTCTTCTTACCTGTGATCCAGTTAGCAACATTTCCTGGGTATCTTTCTGCTTGCCAAGATCAGTACCGGGGTGAAAGGCAGTGACTAAAGCTGAACCTTGGCAAAATGGAGGTGATGTCTGTGGGAGTAGGGAAACACATAAAAGATATAACAAGAGCTATTTTCTCATCCTCCTGTGAAGGAGTCTGCCTCCAGCTTGTCAAGTCAGTGCACACCTATGCAACCTTTACTCCTCATTCCTGCTGGACATACAGATAGTGACAACCCTAAGAATGCTTTCTTCCATTTGTGAAGCCGGAAGATTGGGTCCCATCTATTAAACAAAGACCTGGCCACAATAGTCAGGCTGGACTATTGCAGTTCACTGCAGCAAAGAATGAGCACTCCAACATTAAAAGAGTATCAGTTAATGCAGAATAACACAGCATGCTGCCTCATCAACAGCTGCTGACAGTCCTGGTGCTCAGCTCTCTACATTGGCTCCCCACAGAATATCTGGTCAAATCCAAGGTCTCAGAGTTTAATATTAAAGGGGCCTCCATGGAACTGCTCCAATGTAGCTTAGGGAGCGCTACTTTTGTTGTGGCATTGACCTCCCTTCAAAGCTATGCTCCTGAGGAATTGTGAAGCTCCTGACCTCAGTGGTGAGAACAGGAGAGATGGCTTTCTTGGCAACAGAGCTAATGCTTTGGAAAACATTATCAGAACGAGATATAAAATTCACTACAACTAAAAACATCAAAAAAGAGAGAGAGTGGAAGAGAAGGAGAATAAAGGGAAGGCAAGAAGGATGAGAGAGTACTAGGAAAGGAAGTTGGGGAGAAGAAGGAGGAAATAAATAAGCAACATACTGTAAACTATTCTGGAGGAATCAGAAAAAAAATCAGACCATTAGACTATAGGAATCTTTGATTTTTTTCTTAGGAGGCACTCATGCCCTGATCCAAAGTCTGCTGAAGAGAATGGAAAGACCCACATTGATTTTAGCAGACCCATGTCAGGCTCTCAGAGCAGCGATGGTTGCCATCAGAACCTACTAGAGTTGGTTGAAAAACTTTTAAAACTTTTCAATGAAAAGAAGGGATGTATATTTTGCAAAACTGTTAGTGCAAATTCTTCCCATTATGTTACCAGTTCTGTGAACTACCTACAGAGATGGACAGTAATGAGCTCTCCACAGATCATTAAGAGCTCTGGTTCTGAATGAAAACTTTTTGCTGCACATAATTCTTATTAATTAAAATATTCCTTTTTAAATTCAGATTTGTATGACTGTGGGTTTTTTATTATTTTTGTATTAATACAAAATCACAAATTATTATTAAATCACAAATTGAGCTTTAATCATAGTTTTCACATGCTCAAGAACCTGTGTTGAGCAGAATCTTTACCAAGTGATTGGTTGATATTTTGAGGGGCCCCATTCTATCCCATCAATTGACATTTCAGTTACTGTGTGAACAATTTTTACCACATACAGTCTCTTAGGTCTTTATTGCAAAGGATGCATGTAGGAAAACAGTCCTTTGTTTAGGAGATCTGCTTACTGAATCACCAGTTGTTATCCTGTTTGCTGAGGAAATGCTTTGACATTGTCAACACTAGGTTTTATTGTTAGGTAATTAATAAGCCATAGGAGGGCTCTGACCTGTGACCATGCTTTTATCCACATTTTCAATTGGGATTTGCCATTAGCCATAAAAATTAGGGATACAGGGTTTTATGAATAAAGGGCCCAGTTCAAGTGGGAGTTTTTCCTGAGCAAATGCTTCAGGAATAGGCATTAAACTAATCAAGTTGAATATGTATTGATCTTCTTGCTACTCTGGACCAGAGGTACCTGATGATGGTGAATGTAAAGGAATGGAGATGTATGCACAGTGGCTGGGGTTTTCGAAGGAGCCTAAGGGAGTTGGCACTCCAATCCCATTGAAAATAATTGTGTACCTAATCGCCATTTATGCCTTTTAAAATGTCCCTCTATTGTGATTATTTTCAGAATCCCAGCAAAAATAAGCACTGCCCTGTTAACACCCTTAAATGAGAGCATATCTGGGTGTTGGAGGAGCTACTGTATTTTTATATCTGTTCCTTTAACCACTTCATGATCATAAGAGAGGCTTGTAGGAGATAATATAAATCTTTAAACGCTGAAAGATTTATAATGAAATTAATAATTTAACTAATATAAAACCATTAATAATGCATTAATCGAAGGAAAACTGTAGAAATTTGAATCATATTTGCGCATGTAGCCATCTGTTGGAGCAGGAGGTAGAGTAGACAACACTTTTTTTTTGGTTCAGAAAGTGATTTGAAGAAAAATTTTTTAATTCTTTATTTTTAAAAGCTGTTCATATGGTTACAGAGGAGAATACAGACCGCAGATCTTAATGGGTCACTCAGCAATGGAGTATAGAAGCTATCTCTTATATTTCTGTTTTCTGTTACACATTTGCAATGCTGCTATATATGTGGTATGCACACTGATGAGCCAGTTTAATTCCATCTATTGAAACTACACGTACTTTGAAATGAAGTTGAGGTACTGAGATCTACATAATTTTAATAATACTTAGCACTTGCAAAGTTCTGGGTATTTTCAAAGTGCTTTACAAACATTATTTAAACCTTGCACTCACTCTGAGATAAATGTTCTAATTTTATAAACGAGGATTCACAATTTGTCCAAGGTCACAAGGCAAATAATTGGCACAGAGAGGAAACAAATTCAATAATTCCTGGCTCTCTGTCCTGTGCAATAGTTAGTTATGCATGTACAAGTAAATTCTTTTAATGTTATAAACTTGTATATGAAAAGCTGTTGAAATCCAATATAATTTAGCACTACATTAATATTGCTTAGAAAATTCCAAAAAATATGACTGTTTCATAACAGATTTAATGAAGTAATTATCAAACAAAATCTGTGGGAGGTAATCACTGAAACACAAAGGAGGAGCCTAACAAATCTACCACGTTAGCAGCAATATAGTGATTATGAGCAGATTCATTTCCCAACCTATTCTGCAACTCCAATTCATGTACGAATGTAAAACTAATCCCCTTTCTAGAAGGCTGGTTTTATTAACAAAGAAAACAATAAGATAACAAAGATCAGCACAAAACCTGTTTCTCAGTTTGGCTGATCCCGGTATTCCTACCTCAGGACTGCTCAGCTCACACACTGCATCCTCTCTCTCCCACAGAGGACCCATCCCACCTCCCTTACATATAGGTAGGATAATGAGCCACCTGTCTCAGTGATGCAGTAGAGCCCACTTAATTTTTTTCTCAGTAGACTCAACACCTGCTAGAATGGAGTATTTCAGGTGAAATGGAGTATTAATGTAAGAGCTTCCAGCTCAAAATTTCTTCTGTACAGCACCTCAGTTCTTATATTTGTAATCTTCCTGATGACAAAGACATTGAGTTTTAACAGCAGCCTTGACTTCAAAAAGAGAGCCATCATTACTGGAGTAAGCTTTTGATATGGGGATATGACAGGAAGATTGACAAAGAAGCTGCTTTAGGTTTGTTCTGTTACACCTGTGAAGGGATATGTACAATAAGGATTATATGATACTGTCAGATCCCCACCACAAGTCTCCAAAATTTATCTCTTTGTGTATTTAACTGGCTGATGGGAGGCTCTGCACCCTATTACTATCGTTTTATATAAATAGCACCTAGAATAAGATTTATCCCTGTAATGAGCAGCTTACCATACGAATGCACAACATACAGACGAGAAAGGAAGCAGAACAAAATTGTTTGTTACTTTCAGAATCAAAATTCTCATTTTTTCACCTGACCTTGTAATAACCTCAATTTGCTGCCTTGTAGTTACTTAACCCTTTTCTGTTGGAAATTATATTTTGTTCCCTTTGGTTTTTCCTTAATGGTATATTCTCTCTCTCTCTCTCTCTCTCTCTCTCTCTCTCAATTTTTAATCCAACCTCATTCCATCCCATGCTTCCTTGCTTATCGTATCAACACACTTGCTGCCTACTTCCAGTCCCCCCCATACCCATCAACTGTTTGTCTTTGACTCTTTCTTATTCTAGCACTAATAGTGTACTATCTGCTTACCCTTCATAAGTGTCATCGGCTTCTGTCGAACACCCCAATAATTGTTCCTCCCCTGTCGTTCCACAAGGTGACTCCAACTTGCCTCCATGCCTTCCTCCCAACAGTCTGGCCCTTTTCTCCACATTAAACAATCCGCTGAGGCTAGTGCTGCTGCCATCACAGAGACTCCTGGGCTAGTGAATGTGTCCTCTTTTGCTGCCTTCCAGGGGAGCTGGAGAATTGTGTGAGCTGCCCCCAGGAGTTACTAATAGCACTTC
Organism: Macrochelys suwanniensis; assembly: GCA_033296515.1. Taxonomy (NCBI): domain Eukaryota; kingdom Metazoa; phylum Chordata; order Testudines; family Chelydridae; genus Macrochelys; species Macrochelys suwanniensis. The sequence goes on from CM065776.1 coordinate 43,416,713, forward strand.
AGCCACATGTGGTCACACGCAGAAGGAGTTTTGCTGATATCTTGTCCTGCAAAAAGAGTGAATCTCAAGATCCCTTTGAACAAAACTGAATAATCCTCCAAAAACTATCCTAACTCACATTCCATCATCAGAAAAGGTCAAAATAAAATATTTATACAAAAGTGCATTAATCTATTATCTCTTATTTTGCCTTTAAGAATGTGCCTTTGTCATTTTGATATTTGCTGGTGCTATCCTTCTATCGAGTTGTAAAAATGCCTGCAGTGAGGCAGTGTGGCGTCCCTCCGAACTGAAGTGTGAGGGACTACTACACTCCCCTGGGTGGGTGGAGCCAAACCCGTGCCCTCACCGGAAGTACCAGGACAGGACAGGAAGTAGAAAAGGAGAGCCCTGGAGCTCAGTTGTTGCTGAGCCACAGGAGAGAGGAGATGCCTCTCCTAGGGAGCATATGCCTCTGCAAGAACCTGGTCTAGCTCCAGAGTGGACCAACGCCTTGCCATCAGGGGACGCAGACAAGGACCCCGAGGAGCTGCCAATTGCCAAATACCCCGAGGAGATAGTGGATCTTTGGACTACAGGAGCCTACACCCAGACTGTTGTAGGAAGTAGCCAGTCTAGACTCTAGTACGGTTCTGCTGCCAGACTGTGAGTCAGCGTGTTGTGCTGGAATCCCAGCTGACCCAGTGACAGATCACTCTGCCACTGTTAGGGCTCTGGGCTGCGATGTAATGGAGTTGGGTGGGCCCGTGTCCCCCTGACACTCCACCCCTGGGGTGGTAGCCTGCCCACCTTCGGCCAGGAGGCCTGTTTGTGTCTACCCCCCTCTGAGCTCGCTAGACTATATTGGGTGCTCACCCCTGCCTGAGCCCCCTAAACTGCTTGGGTGCTCACCCGTGCCTGAGCCCTAGGTTTGCCGCTCTGCCCTGCTTGAAGGCCTGGGCTTATAGACTGCTACAGCTCTGCCTTGAACACAGGCCAGAGCCCTAACTATTCATTGTTCTGCCCCACCCAGAGGGAGCCAGAGCCCCTCTACAGACTATTTGTAGCTGTCTGCCCCAGCTGGGGGGCTCGGAGCTAAAGACTGTTGTGCTTCATCCTGCCCAGGGGGCTGGAGCGCACCCTCATAAGTCTGTCACTTGTGGTCTGCCAGTAGTGAGGGACCACTGCAATACCGTATAACTAAATGTGATGCGTTGCTTGTTCTCAGACATGGCTGCTGTGTTGCAAGGCCAGTTGCTCCATTTCAGAGTGATATGTTTAGTATCGGGATGACTGTTTTATCTTAAATTATTATTTTTTGCGCTAAAGCGCATTGGAAAATAAAATACCTTTCCTAAAGTAAGAAAAATTCAGGTCCGGATGGGAAACTGTGCAAATTAATGCCTTCTGCTCTTGCAGCTATATAGACACTAGTCAGTGATACATGTGATTGTATCAGGGATAAATACATCCAGGAAATCTGCAATTTAAATGGAAAATCTTGTATTCAGGGATATTTCTGATATTTCAAGAAATAATGTGATTCTTCTTTGAGTAATATCCCTATGGGTGCTCCATTGTAGGTGTGTCTGCATCTGTGAGCTGTTGATCGGAGAACTCTGGTAGTAGTCAGTCCCACATGTGCTGTTCCCCGTCTGCCATGAGGGTAGTTAGCGCGCATGGATGACCCTCCTCAGTTCCTTTTCAACCACCCCTGGTAGAGACAGAGCTATAGCTGTCCATTTGTGGATCATTAACTCTTTTTAGAATTGCTAATTTTAACTTCCCTTGAAGGTTTTTTCTTTGTTACTTGGTTTGTATTTTTATTTGGCCATATTACATGCCAGCAAAGGATATGGAATTTCTCTTTTCCCACCTGCCTCCCAATTTGATCATTGTGCATGCAGTTAACTCTAGGGGCTGCTAGCACCAATCCGTCCCTTGTGACTGGGACTGGAAACATTTGGATCTGTTCGGCAGGAAGGCATATTCCTTAGCTACCCTCCAGTTCCACGTAGCAAACTACCAAGCCTTGTTGGTAAAATATGACTACACAAAACTTGGTTTATTTATTGAGCAACTTCCTGATTCTCCCAAGGGTTAATTCAAGGCCATAGTCAATGAGGGCCAAGTTGTGGCTAAAATGTCCCTCCAGTCCATGCTAGATGCAGCTAACATTGCGCCATGCTCGATTTCCATGGCCATTGTGATGAGAGACACTTCGTGGCTTCGCTTATCTGGCTTCGCTAAAGAGGTCCAAACTACAGTGGAAGACCTTCTTTTTGAAGGAACAAAGTTATGTGCTGAGAAGACCGTCACATCCCTTCACACATTGAAGGATTCTAGGGTAACTCTTTGATCCCTTGAGATTTATACTTCTGCCTACAAAAGAAAGTACAGCCCTCAGCCACCGTGCAAGCCCCACTCATCACAGTACACATCTCAGTACTCGTCACAGAGATCTTATGAGCCGCAGAGGTAGAAGCCTAGGTTCCCCAGGCAAAAGCAGTTGGGATCTCAACCAACTTCCTCTGTCTTCCACCTCGAAGTGGCAGTTTTGACAGGTTGGTCAAGGTACCGTAGAACATTCTCCTTGCCATCTCATGCTGGAAAACCCCACCCATCCCTTTGGAAACCGTCAACTGTTCTTCAGCACCCGGGAACAGATAACCCCCGATAAATGGGTGCTGGAGATCATCCAGGATGGATACGTCATCCATGTCTCCTTCCTCCTCCTCCCAAAAATCCTTCCCCATCCCTCTTCAAGGACGCTTCTCACAAGAGTCCATTAGGCCAGGAGATAAACCATTTCCTCAGTGTAGGAGCCATAGAGCCTATGCCCGGACATCTAAGAGGCAAAGACTTCTACTCTTGCTACTTCCTAATACCAAAGAAAAAGGGAGGTTGGAGACCCGTATTGGACCTCAGAGTGCTCAACAGATATATCAAGGTGCAGAAGTTCCAAGATGGTCACCCTATCGATGATTATTCCAGCATTAGAGAAAGGAAATTTGGTTCTCAGCCCGCAACCTCCAAGATGTGTATTTCTACATTTCCATCATACCAAGTCACAGACATTACCTCAGACTCATGCTAGGCCAGGACAACTACCAATTCAAAGTACTCCCTTTCGGCCTCTTGTCAGCCCTGAGGGTGTTCTCCAAGGTCCTCTTGGTAGTGGTGGACCACTTACGCTCTCAGGGCATCTGTCTGCAATATGCACATACTCTGAGACTGGTCTCTTCTTCAGTCGCCTTCCCTAAGGGTATTCCCATATCAGAAATCTTCAGAGCAGCTACCTGGGTGTCTGCACATACCGTTGCAGAACATTATGCCATCGTCGGGGACTCAGCTGCAGACACCAGATTCGGGGCCACAGTGCTATCATCTATAATGGACTTGACTCTGAAGCCCCAGCCTCTAGTAGTGGGCTCTGCTTGGAGTCACCTACATTGGAGAACCCATAGGGACACTACTGGAAGAAGAAGATGATGTGCAGTAACGATGGCTTTTTGAGATGTGTGTCCCTGTGGGTTCTTCATGACCTATCCTCCCCCCTCTACTTTGAAGTTTTAGTAGTTGACACTGTGGTAGAGAAGGAACTGAGGAGGGATTGCCCATGTGCACTGGCTAGCCTCGTGGCAGGCAGGGAGCAGCGCATGCGTGGGCTGGACTGACTTCTATCAAAGTTCTCTGATCAGCAGCACAGGGACAAAGACAGACCTATAGTGGTGCATCCATAGGGACACACATCTCAAAGAATCATGGTTACTGCACAGGGTAACTTCTTGTTGTGATACTTCATGGGCGATGGCCCTAACTTCACAAATAAATATTTCATTATCATATTTCATTTAAGAAACTTTGGGTGTTTTTACAAAATTAACTAATAAGTCTTTACAGTTTTATTTGTGTAGTGGAATTATCATTATCCCCATTTTACAGATGAAGGACAAAAAAACCAACAACACAGAGATTAAATGATTTTCCTTGAAGCTATTCAATGATGCCCCCTCCCGCCCCACCAGTGAGAACAGAACTTAGATCCCCTAACTATGTCCTGTGCTTTCATAGCCCCTATCCAGGAACAGAGTAGAAATAGGAAGCTTCAAAAGTTTCAATTTGGATTAACATCCAGTCCTCTGAGTGCTTATTCAAGGATTATCTGAGCTATCCAAATCTTCAGGATCTACAAATTAGAATGGGAAATAGTTAAACAGAACCCATTTTACTCAGGCCAGTGATCAGAAATTTAAAGAGGAAAAAGCAACCAAATTGAGAAGACCATTTGGCATAATTTTTTAAAACTTTGTGTTTATTGGATGAGGAAAATGGGTTCATTTCAACTGTTTATCATATTACATGTGGGCAATCAAAACAGAATATAACATGTTTTCCCAAAATGTAAGATGTGTTTGTAGAATCTTATGGCACATCTGATTTTGTGGCTGCTTGTGATGTTTAACCAGTGGCAGATTAACCACTGGGCCAACGGGGCCCATGCCCAGAGGTACTGGCAAATTGAGCCCCCGGAAGAATTGGCGCTTCTTGCTAAAACTTAAGTCTGATCCTTCAGATCCTTGCTTACATGAGCAATTCTTACTGTAACCAGGTGCCTGGATGAGCCACACTGAGAATGCTATACTTAGGTCAGACTACAAGGAATAGGGCAAACAGTCTCCCAAACTGGTAGGTTATTCTATAATTAGATACACCAAGCCAGTAACAAAACAGCTTCTGCAATACCACACTGGTTACCAAAAAGCCAGATACAGTCCCCTTTAAGCATTCCAGCCCTTGCTCCCATCTAGACAGCTCAATCTAATATAGTGAGAGGTTACTGAAAACCAGATTCACCACATGTGAGGTTTGCCAATCCCAAAGGACCAGACACTGATCCCCAGGTCAATATGAGTCTCAGATCTTACCCAATGAGGACGGGGATGCCAATCCTTTAGTAACTAAAAGACTAAAGGCTTAATAATAAAAGGAAAAAAGAAAAGAGAGTTGCAGTGGTTAAACGATCAATATACATACAGATATGTGTAAAGTCCTTAGGTCAGGTTCATAGCAGAGATGATAAGGCTGCTGATTTGTTTAAATCTTTCTGGAACGAATTTAAAAGGTTAGAGTTAAATAGGCAGTCCAGGTATAGAATCTGTTTAAGTTCTTCCATGAGAATTGCAGGGTAAACCTGGAGACCTCAGTCTTATCGCTTAGACCTTTCCTGTTGAAATTTAAGCAGACCTGAGATGTCAGGCTCAGGCCGGGGGGCCTTTCTTTATAGCTCCTTAGCAAGTTGACCTCTTGTCACAGCAGGACCTCCTCCGGGGAAGAATAGGCAGTGCAGATTGTTGCTTTGAAGCTAATCTATTTCCTGTGCATACCCAGGTGTTTATAGTTGCATTTATTCGCATAAGACAATTAGCCAGTAATCATTATAGCATAGATAATTAAATGAAAGACAATATAGATGATAATATTCGTTTCCCGCAGTATCTTACATCTTTGATCTTAAGGTTAACTGAACCATCCGCATGCATAATAGAAAACAATTAAGACATGAAAGGGTATTAGCATCTACAAGCTAATCTGGTTACATGTTAAACTTCTAACAGGATATAGGTAAACACAGACAAATACTTAGCTTTTCCCTTGATCTATTACTACAAATAAATAAATTTCTGGTCTAGTACATCTCTTTGAAATTAACATACAAGTAGATTGTCTTGATTACATTTTAATGTCTTTTGTTAAGTTGTTACGGGTCATACCCAAGTTGACCAGTCTGCCAGTATCACACTTACTCATGCAAGTAGATACTCTTGTAACAATGGAGTTTATCTTCTTTACCAAGTACCTAGATCAGGGGTGGGCAAACTTTTTGGCCTGAGGGCCACATCCGGGTATGGAAATTGTATGTTGGGCTATGAATGCTCACGAAATTGGGGGTTGGAGTGTGGGAGAGGGTGAGGGCTTCGGCTGGGAGTGTGGGTTCTGAGGTGAGGCTGGGGATGAGGGGTTGGGGTGCAGGCGGATGCTCCGGGCTGGGACTGAGGGGTTCGGAGGGGGGGAGGGGGATCAGGGTTGGGGAGCAGGAGGGGGTCAGGGGTGCAGGCTCTGGGCGGTGTTTACCTCAAGCAGCTCATGGAAGCAGCGGCATGTCCCCCCTCTGGCTTCTATGCAGAGATGCAGCCAGGAGGCTCTGCATGCTGCCTCATCCGCAGGCGCCGCCCCTGCAGCTCCCATTGGCCGTGATTGCCAGCCAACCCCACTCCCCGGCTGGAGCGGGGCAAGCCCCAGACCCCGCTCCTTGGCTGGAGCTCGAGGGCCAGATTAAAACATCTGAAGGGACGGATGTGGCCCCTGGGCTGTAGTCTACCCACCCCTGACCTAGACAGACAGGTAAAGTATCAAGGGGACACTCAGGACCATAATGGTATTAATTTAATGCATGGATTTCAAGGGTAATAGAATATTTAAAAAAAGTAGTTTCAGATATGGAGCTAGTTGTCGACTGAACATTATAGGCTGGATCCTCATTCTTACTAAGCCCTCAGTCTTGTAAGGTGCTGAGCACTTAAGCACATGCTTATTTTTAAGCTCAAACATGGTTCCATTGACTTGAATTGGATTTTTCACATGCTCAAAATTAAGCACATGCCTAAGCACTTTGCTGAAGTCCATCCAGAGTGCTCAGCACGTTGAATGATTGAGCCCTAACTGGCATTTGCAGTATTTCAGCATGGGGTAATCCCGCAGGCATGGAAAGCTGGCTCCACACCAGTGCCATAGCCCTGGTGTGTCCCATGCACTGTTATGTGAGGAGGTGTGGCCAGAGTGGATTGTAACAGCAAACTTGCAGGTCTGTATCAGCTGCCCAATTTCAATTATCATAGTTGAGATTCTTCTAACTTGTGCTGGGGCCATTACCCAACTGTTCCTAGGATTGGAGGAGTGGGACAAAAGGGTGCTGAAAAGCCACTTTTGGAGTCCCCTGTTCCCACCCCCAGTCTGCTGGGTACTGCTCTTTTGCACCTGAGTATTCAGTCCTATATGTTTCTGTAATGTGGATCAGCTGGTGTGCAAATCATAGGGAATAATCTGTTAGTTTCTATAGCTCTAAAATCTGGCAGGCATTCAATGAAATTGTTAAATTTTAAGCACTTTTTTCTTACTGTCTGGCTCTGAGTATAATAATTCTTCACATTTTATTGGAAAAATAACAAATTCAGGATACTAAAAGTATTATGGGGTTACCTTTTTAGTTTGTTTTAAATCTATGAAGTGTGCAGTAGCTAAATTAATATTGAGATTAGTTTGTTGAATGTTTTGGTTCACAACAGAAATCTACTCTCCTCCACTTGTCTCAAAAGTAAAGAAAAATGCACCGTGCCGACAGGTGCTGGAGCAAGATTATCGTTCCTTTGCTAAGGATTTCAGGTGGCAGACACGTTCCTTTAATCCGACCCTCTTTTCTCTCCCCTTTTTTTGTTCTCTTCAGCATAAATCTCTCAAGAGATATTTGAAAGCTGGGGGAAGTCCCAAGCTGAGGCATGTAGACCTTTTGTTGTTTTTAACGCCTTTCTCTACTTATTTACCTTTTGGATGAATAAGCAATAAGGCTTTGAGAGCGCTGTTTTGAATCACTTTAATCAGCTGTTGGTTACATCTCCTGAACGGAAGTCTCCAGCAGGGGCCTTGGCCAGTGGGACCTGCTAGAGGAGCCACAGTTAACAGACAGGGAGACTGCCACACAAAGGTTCAGTGTAAGTGTGGTTGAAGGGATGAGAAAGTGAGAGAGGTGAAGGAAGCCAAGCCTGTCACCTAGGGTGAGCACTCGCCTTAGCCTTGCTAAAGGCTACTGAATAGAAAAATCACTTTTAAAAATTGACATTATTTATTGTTTGTATTTAAATGGTAAAATGAAGAAAAATGACTATTCTGCTACTATATTAGTCTGAATGCTGATTCTGTTTCAATAATTTAATGCCTTAACCGTGATATTGTTTGTTAGATCAAAGTTTCTGAAACTTTTTCATAGTGAGGGCCACACTTAATACACAGACTGTCTTGTTTCAGAGTAGCAGCCGTGTTAGTCTGTGTCAGCAGAAAGAACAGGATTACTTGTGGCACCTTAGAGACTAACAAATTTATTTCAACATAAGCTTTCGTGGGCTACAGTCCCACTTCATCGGATGCATAGAATGGAACATACAGTAAGAAGATATTTATACGTTCAGAGAAACATGAAAAGGTGGAAGTACCCATACCAACTGTAAGAGGCTAATTAATTAAGAGGAACTATTATCAGCAGGGGAAAAAAACTTTTGAAGTGATAATCAAGATGGCCCATTACGGACAGTTCATAGAATCATAGAATATCAGGGTTAGAAGGGACCTTAGGAGGTCATCTAGTCCAACCCCCTGCTCAAAGCAGGACCAGTCCCCAATTTTTGCCCCAGATCCCTAAATGGCCCTCGCAAGGATTGAACTCACAACCCTGGGTTTAGCCAATGCTCAAACCACTGAGCTATCCCTCCTCCCTAACACAAAGGTGTGAGGATAGTTAACTTGGGGAAACAGATTCAATTAACGTAATGACCGAGCCACTGCCAATCTCTGTTCAAACCTAAGTTAATGGTATCTAGTTTGCATATTAATACAAGTTCAGCAGCTTCTCGTTGGAGTCTGTTTTTGAAGCTTTTCTGTTGCAAAATTGCCACCTTTAAGTCTGTAACTGAGTGATTAGAGAGGTTGAAGTGTTCTCCTACTGTTTTTTGAATGTTATGATTCCTGATGTCAGATTTGTGTCCGTTTATTCTTTTGCATAGAGACTGTCCAGTTTGGCCAATGTACATGGCAGAGGGGCATTGCTGGCACATAATGGCATATGTCACGTTGGTAGATGTGCAGGTGAATGAGCCCCTGATGGCGTGGTTGATGTGATTAGGTCCTATGATGGTGTCACTTGAATAGATATATGGACAGAGTTGGCATCAGGCTTTGTTGGTATAGGTACTTCCACCTTTTCATGTTTCTCTGAATGTATAAATATCTTCTTACTGTATGTTCCATTCTGTGCATCTGAAGTGGGACTGTAGCTCACGAAAGCTTATGCTGAAGTAAATTTGTTAGTCTCTAAGGTGCCACAAGTACTCCTAGACTGTCTTGTGAACAACTTTCTCCCATTTGCCCTTACGTAATGTTCCTGTGGTCGTCTACACTTAGGAAAAGCCCTAACTTAGCAATCGGTAGCCAACAGTTAGTGTAGCTGCACCAGAGCTAACTCCTAAGGCATAGAAGGGCAAATTGGGGCTTAAAACACCTTTTGTCTATACTGAAGAATCAGCACTGGTGCTGCTACACCAAATAATTGGAGCGATTTTTGAGTGTGAACTATAGCAAATGCTTATATGAAAAAGCAGTACTGGAGAAGTGTGTGGATTTTACGTTGTTTTTAATGTGGTGGTGGTTTTGTATTATGGAAACACCTCGAATTCCTAACTGAGATTCCCAACTCCCATTGCACTGTATTCATATATTCATAGAGCTGAAGACCAGAAGGGACTATTAGATCATCTAGTCTGACTTGCTGCATGACACAAGCCATTACATTTCACCCAGCTACCCAGTATTCAGTCCAATAACTTGTGGCTGACTAAAGCATTTCTTCCAGAAAGGCATCCAATCCTGTTTTGAAGACATCAAGCATTGGAGAACGCACCACTTCCCTTGGTAGTTTTTCCAATGGTTACTTACTCGCACTGTTAAACATTTGTGCCTTATTTCCAATTTGAATTTGCCTGGCTTCAGCTTCCAGCCATTGGTCCTTGTTATGCCTTTCTCCACTAGATTAAAGAGCCCTCTAATACCCAGGATGTTCTCCCTGTGAAGGTATTCATACACTAATCAAGTCAATTCTCAATCTTCTGTTTGATAAACTTAACACATTGAGCCCTTTAAGTCACTCATTGTAAGGAATTTTCTCTAGCTCTTGAATAATTTGTATGGCTTTCTTCTGCACTTTCTCCAGTTTTTCAATATCCTTCTTAAAATACAGACATCAGAACTGGACATTATATTCTAGAATTGATCTCACCAATGCCACATACAGAGGTAAAATTACCTCTCTATTCCTACTCATTATTTCTCTGTTTATACATCCAAGAATCACATTGGCTGTTTTTACCCTAGGGTCACTCCGGGAGCTCATAGTCAGTTGTTAATCCACTGTGACTCTAAATCTTTTTCAGTCACCCATTTTCCCAGATACAGTCCCCTGTTTTTCAGGTCTGGCCTCCATTCTTTGTTCCCAGATGTACAACTTTGCATTTTGGCTGTATTAAAACACATTTTGTTTGAATGGGCCCAGCTTACCAAGTGATCTATGTGACTGTCCTGTCCCTTATTATCTACCATTCTGCCAATCTTGGTATCAGGAGTGATTAGGATTATGGTTCCTGCTTTACAGATGGGAAATGGATGCACAGAGATCATGTGACTTGCTCCTAAGATCATACAGGAAATCTGTGACAGTGCTGAAATTGAGCCCTCATCTCCAGTCCAGTGTCTTAACTGGAAAATCATCCTTCCTCTGTAATGCAAATAAGCTACTGGTAGTAAGGCAGAGGCCAGCCAGCTCCAGACCACCAGCAAGTATGTCCTAGGCCACTGAAGGTCTACTGACCTCAGTTTGAGAACCTCTCAGTTGGATGACTTGGTCCAAAACCAGGTTTATATAGCCACGCTTGTATTTCTGCCAGCCTTTTGAGTGGCCAAAATATAAGAATATATATGAAGAAATGACAAAAGTATTTCTTATGCTATGTAAGGAAAAGATAGCTACTTTCAAATCTGAATTTTGTTTGAGTTTGTGTCACACTGTAGTGTGTGGTACAGTGCCAGGCATCCTCTGCTGATCTCTTAGATAAAATGAAGGCTCTTTCCATGTGCAGAAAAAGACCCCCAGAATAGTACACTAAGCCATACTGATACCTCATATAGGCAGTGCTGACGTTTCAAACTTTAGACTTAACAAAGGGTAGATTTTAGTCCTAAATTGGCTTTTTCTGACGATAGATGGGGAAGAACGTATGTGTGTTGTTAAATCCACCTGTTTGCTAAAAAGCATCCCTTTTTAGAGTTCCATGAGGAAAACAGGTCGAAGAGATGAACCACACCCATTTGAAAATGGCAGAATTCTGGCATATGAAAAGTTATGAATAGAAGGTTCTGTGGGTCCCTAAAATGCGTAGTTAATTCAGATTCTAGAGCAGAGGATTTCAGTATCCCATAGCTCATACTCACTTGATGTGCATGTATAACACTTGTATTATATGTCCAGGAAGGAGAAAATATATCTATTGCCATTAAATTTGCTAAAGAAATATATTTTAAGAGTCTGTGAATGGAGTTTCGACAGAACTAGTGAGTGATGTACTCTGTTCACAGTACAGGCAGAGCAGAGGCAGTAGCAGTCCAAGCTTGTCCATCTTCCCACAGCTCCTACTCCTGGAATGGGGCACTTCCATGAGTGTTGTTCAATCTGCATTTCCATTCATTCCCTGAGCTGCAGAGCCTCCAAGAAGGTGACCACTTGGAGCAAATTTTGACGGTGGATTTTGTGACGTGGGCATTTTACATAGACCACCAGATGGTAATCTCTTTGGGTGGATTTTAACCTAGTCTAGATTCAAACTAGTGAGGTAGAGGTGAAGGAGGGCCCTTTAAGACATTCAATTTGAAACTATTACCATTACTGCTTGACACACAATAGATGGCAGCACATCTGCTGCCTGTGTATTTTCTGGTTTCAGTGTAGTAGCCGTGTTAGTCTGTGCCAGCAAAAAGAAAATAAGAAAAGGAATACTTGTTGCACCTTAGAGACTAACAAATTTATTTCAGCATAAGCTTTCGTGGACTACAGTCCGCTTATTAGAGCCTGACACTGGGCAGTAATTCTTCACCGTAACATGTAAACAAAACTCCATGTAAGGCAGATGCAGTAATCACAGCATCATTATGCTAAATGGTAAATATTTAAGTTTAATTGCTAACAGCTGATCTTTAACAGTTTCATTAAGACACGTATGTTTTAGAAGCCTTTTTATTATTTGTTTTTTTGTTTTTCATTCTTTAGTTTATAATATCTTGGAAGCTGGGAAATTTTTTTCCTTTACTGATTTTATTTTACTGGGAAAACATGAGTGGCACCAAAATTTAACATTGCTGTTTAACCTCAGCTTTAACTTGTGCATTTATTGTGTCAGAAACATCTTGGGTTGTGCACCAGCGTCACTGATTTCAGTGTATGTCTAGAAAGAACAATATTAAGTGTATAAAGTGGCGTGTGTGTTTGTGGCTGGCATAGTGGTAGGGGGAATGGAAATGCATTTTAAAAGGGAAGCCCACTTAACTTCTAAACCAACCAGTTTATTAGGTCTTTGTGGTTGTAACGATATACCAAAGTTTAGTTATTAAGCCAAATTCTGCCCAAAAATGTGTATATGGCTTAGGATGAACAGGCACTGCTCCTAATCTTTAGTACCAGCAACAAGTTTTCAAAGTGTTGAAGTTTTAGTTGATTGACATTTTAAATAAGAAATTAAACTTGTAATCCCTGTATCGGAATATCAGTCATGTACCTTTAATTAGAGTTAAACCTGTCTCTGGTAGTTCAGATAGTGCTATACAGTGTACGTAATATTTAATTATGAAGGCAGTCTTTGGACCATTGTGTGTTCTTGGTGTTTATGGAGGAGTGTTGTGATATTCAAGAGTATGATTGGTTTGTTCTGTATTGTATCCTTTATTTCTGCATGAAGGCATTACTGGGCATTACTGTCAGTGAACAATCGAAGTAAATTGGATTTCAAGCAACCAAACCATAAAGGGAACTGTGAAGAATGATTTGCTGTTGGAAAATGTGTGTTTGCATTGGTAACAGAGTTATAGCTATGAGGGAGGCACCTTGCACACAAACATCTCTAAAACTGATCCCTGGCGAGACACCCAATTTGTAATGCTTCAGCAAGTTTTCAAAGTATCATCAGTAAGGGCCCTACAGATACTTACACACTTGCTTAACTGTACACCTCTATAGCCCATTGATACTAAATCAGTATTGCCAACACCAAACATTTAAAAATCACAAGATATTTCAAAAATACGTTTTGGTTTCTTTTTCTGTGCCTTTGGGTTTTTGAGCTTTTAAAGGGTACTTGGATCCCATTTTCAAGCTTTTCTTTGCAACTACAAGGGTTAGAAAATTAACCTTTTTTAAAAAAGCTGTGTCATATAATTACATGAGTACAGGAACTGGGCTTCAATCAAAACCACAAATTTTGCAAGACTCATAGTAAAATCTCTCATAGCCCTGGTCTACACTACGCGTTTCGGTCGAATTTATTAGCATTATATCGATTCTTCCGTGCACCCGTCCACACGACGAAGCCCTTAACATTGACTTCTAGGGCTCTTAAAATCGATCTCGCCACTCCACCCCCAACGAGGGGATTAGCGCTTAAAGTGATATTGCCGAATTGATCTAGGCTTAGTGAGGACGCAATTCGACGGTATTGGCCTCCTGGATCTATCCCACAGTGCAACATTTGACCGCTCTGGACAGCAGTCTGACCTCAAATGCTCTGCCCAGGTACACTGGAAAAGCCCCGCGAACTTTTGAATTTCATTTCCTGTTTGGCCAGCGTGGTGAGCTGCAGGTGAGTGCAGATATCATCAGCAGAGGTGACCATGTTGGAGTCCCAGAACCGAAGATGAGCTCCAGCATGGACCGAGCGTGAGGTACGTGATCTGATCGCTGTATGGGGAGATGAAACCATGCTAGCAGAACTACGGTCCAAAAAGCAAAATGCCAATACATATGCCAAAGTCTCCAAGGGCATGCAGGACAGAGGCTACAACGGGGACGCGCAACAGTGCCGCATGAAAATTAAGGAGCTCAGGCAAGCCTACCAAAAAACCGGAGATGCAAACAGCTGCTCTGGGTCAGAGCCCCAGACATGCCGCTTCTATGATGAGCTGCATGCCATTCTAGGGGGTGCAGCCAGCACTGACCCACCCATGTGGTATGACTCTGTATGTGGATCATCAGAAACCACCGAGGAGCATTTTCGGGAAGAGGAAGATGATGATGATCATGCTCAAAATAGCGCACAGACACAGCAAGGAAGCGGAGAAGCCCCTTTCCCCGACAGCCAGGAACTTTTTGTCACCCTGGAGCCAGTACCCTACGAATCCACCTAAGGTGTGCTTGATGGAGGAGAAGGGACCTCTGGTGAGTGTACCTCTGTGAAAGTAATACATGTTTTATAAACAAGCGTGTTTAATGATTAATTCGCGGCCAGTACAGCTACAACTACTGGAAAAGTCTGTTAATATGTTCGGTGATGGAGCGGAAATCCTCCGGGGACATCTCCGGAAAGCTCTCCTGGATGTACTCCCAAAGCCTGTGCAAAAGGTTTCTGGGGAGGGCAGCCTTATCCTGTGCTCTGTGGTAACACACTCTACCACGCCAGGCCAGTAGCACGTAGTCTGGAATCATGGCATTGCAAAGCATGGCGGCGTATGGTCCCGGTGTTCGCTGGCATTCAAGCAACATCTGTTCTTTATCTCTCTGTGTTATCCTCACAAGAGTGATATCATTCATGGTCACCTGTTTGAAATAGGGGGATTTTATTAAGGGGGTATTCAGAGGGGTCCGTCCCTGTTGGGCTGTTTGCCTGTGGCTGAACGGAAATCTTCCCCGCTGTGACCCACGCGGTGGGGGGAGGGGGAACAGCGAATATCTTGGATGTGTGTGTGGGGGAGGGTGTCGATTAGGTTCGCGCTGCACGTTAACCCGAATACCGCCGCCCCTCCCTTTTCAATTGCCAACCCTTTTTAAATTGCCAGCCCAAAGGCTGTTTGTTATGGGAAATGAGGGGGTTGCTGTTTGAAACCATTCCCACAGCCTATAAACTGTGGCTTACCATGGCTGCCTGCAAGCCGAATTCTGTTGCCCGCCAGACCTGCTTGTGTGATCTCTCACACCAAACCAGCAGACCCTCAATATAACAGGCAAAGTGCAACCTTGGACCAAATGCACATGTGCTATGTAATGTTTGGAGCATTGTTCTCTAATATGTGTCTTTTAAACTACTCCTCTCCCGTTTGTTTCCTCCCGCAGCTGCAAATGTTTCAACGCCACCCCATTCATCACCGTCCCAGAGGCTAGCGAAGATCAGAAGTAAAAAAAAAGAAAAAGGAATGGAGACGATATGTTCTCAGAGCTCATGCAATCCTCCCACACTGAAACTGCCCAGCAAAATGCGTGGAGGCAGACACTGTCGGAGTTCAGGAAGGCAGAATTTGATCGCGCGGACAGGTGGTGTGCTGAAGACAATGACTGGCGGGATGGAGAGAGACAGCGGCGGGATGAAGAGAGTAGGTGGCGTCAGCGTGCAGAGAGAAGGCAGGATGCAATTCTGAGGCTTCTGGAGGATCAAATGGAAATCCTCCGGCTTATGGCTGAGGAAAGGCGTATGGTTCAGGAAAGACCGCCTGAGCCCAGACCGCCGCTATAGTCCCTGTGTAACCAACAGCCCTCCTTCCCGAGTCCCATAACCTCATCCCCGAGACGCCCAAGAACGTGTTTGGGCGGCCTCCGTGCAGCCAACCACTCAAGCTAAGAGAACAGTCTAAGCAACAAAAGGCTGGCATTCAATAAGTTTTAAAGTGCTGTGTGTCCTTGTCCTTCCCTCATCCCCTCCTCCACCACCCATCCTGGTGCTTCCCTTCCTCCACCACCCATCCCGGGCGACTGGCAGTTACCCCCATAGTTCCCCCTCTTTGTTTTACGAATTAATAAAGAATGCATGATTTTTAAGCAACAATGACTTTATTACCTCTGCAAGCGGTGACCGAGGGGGGGAGGGCAGGGCAGTTTGGTTAAAGGGAAGTAGAGTGAATGAAGGGGCGGGGCTTTTCATGAATGGGGAAAAACAGAACTTTCACACAGCATCCTGGCCATTCATGAAACTGGTTTTCAAAGCTTCCCTGATGGGCAACGCACCCTGCTGTACTCTTGTAATAGCCCTGGTGTCTGGCTGCGCATAACCAGCGGCCAGGTGATTTGCCTCAACCTCCCACCCCGCCATAAATGTCTCCCCCTTACTCTCACAGATATTGTGGAGCGCACAGCAAGCAGTAATAATAATGGGAATATTGGTTTCGCTGAGATCTAACCTAGTCAATAAACTGCACCAGCGAGCTTTTAAACGCCCAAATGCACATTCCACCACCATTCTGCACTTGCTCAGCCTATAGTTGAAAAGGTCCTGACTACTGTCCAGGCTATCTGTGTATGGCTTCATGAGCCATGGCATTAAGGGGTAGGCTGGGTCCCCAAGGATAACTATAGGCATCTCAACATCCCCAACGGTTATTTTCTGGTCTGGGAAGAAAGTCCCTTGCTGCAGCAGCCGAAACAGACCAGAGTTCCTGAAGATGCGAGCGTCGTACCTTTCCCGGCCATCCCACGTTGATGTTGGTGAAACGTCCCTTATGATCCACCAGTGTTTGCAGCACCATTGAAAAGTAACCCTTTCGGTTTATGTACTCGCTGGCTTGGTGGTCCGGTGCCAAGGTAGGGATATGGGTTCTGTCTATCGCCCCCCCACAGTTCAGGAACCCCATTGCTGCAAAGCCATCCAGTATGAGCTGCACATTTCGCAGACTCACAACCCTTGGTACCAGCAACTCGGTGATCGCCCTGGCTACTTGCATCACAACAGTCCCCACTGTAGATTTTCCCACTCCGAATTGATTCGCGGCTGACCGGTAGCTCTCTGGCATTGCAAGCTTCCACAGGGCTATCGCCAGTCGCTTCTCTACTGTGAGGGCTGCTCTCATCTTGGTGTTCTGGTGCTTCAGGGCAGGGGAAAGCAACTCACAAAGTTCCATGAAGGTGCCCTTACGCATGCGAAAGTTTTGCAGCCACTGGGATTCATCCCAGACCTGCAGCACTATGTGGTCCCACCAGTCTGTGCTTGTTTCCCGGGCCCAGAATCGGCGTTCCACTGTATCAACAAGCCCCATTACCACCATGATGTCCACCTTGCGGGGGGGCCTTTTTTGAGAGAGGTCTGTGTCCATGTCCTCATCACTGTCCTCAGGGCGCTGCTGTCGCCTCCTCGCCTGCTGTAGCAGCTCCTGGTTCTCGTTCTCCATATACTCCTGGACAATGCGCGTGGTGTTCATAACGGCGATAACAGCCGTGGTGATCTGATTGGGCTCCATGCTTTCCCTGGTATGGTGTCTGCAGGACAGCAGAGTGGGAGGAGAAGCGGCGGGTGGATAACAATGGTGTCAGCAATATGGCGCCCGCATGAAAAAAGGCGCGAAAGGATTTTGGGCTCCCCCCTCCGCTGCTTTCTCGGAGGGAGTGGGGAGCAAGGGTTAGGCTCCTTTCCTTCTAACAGGAGATGGTACAGTATACTGGGAAGCAAGGCGCCTTCCCTTCTAGCTGCAGATGGTTCAATAGGCTTGATATCCATCATCATCTCCTGGCCCCCTCAAGGATTGAACTTGCAACCCCTGGTTTAGCGGGCCAACACTCAGACCGCTGAGCTATCCCTCTGCCCGTGTTCCAGGCAGTACTGAATCTCCCTTAAACAAAACGTGAAAATGTCCAAGCGCCCCCGGCCAGCCACACCATAGGCCGGCCAGGAGCACACAGGGGACGATGAATTTCAAGCCTATTGCACAATCTGCAGTTAGAAGGCAAGGACCTTCTGCTGTGTAGTCCCGTGACTACAATCATTTATGGCATATTGCACCATCTGCAGCTAGAAGGCAAGGAGCTTATGCTGTGTAGTCCCGCGACTAGCAGCCTCGGGCGGAATAGCCCCCTCAAGGATTGAACTCGCAACCCGGGGTTTAGCGGGCCAGCGCTCAGACCGCTGAGCTATCCCTCTGCCCGTATTATAGCGTGACTGAATCCCCACTAGACCTAATGTCCAGGCGTACGCTGGAGATGTACGGTAATTGTGAGCTGAGCAGGCTCCATGCTTGCCGTAGCAAACCCGGAAACCCCGGAAAAAAGGCGCGAAAAAAGTTGCTTTCACAGAGGGAGGGAAGGAGGAAGGGGGGATGGCTTGACGACATGTACCCAAAACCACCAGCGACAATGTTTTCTGCCCCATCAGGCTTTGGGATCGCAACCCAGAATTCCAATGGGTGGCGGAGACTGCGGGAACTGTGGGATAGCTACCCGCAATGCAACGCTCCGAAAGTCGACGCTAGCCCCGATACTGTGGACACAGTCCATCGACCTCATGGTCTTAATGCTCTTTAGTGGGGAGACACACAATCGATTCCATAAAATCGGGTTTTAAAATATCGACGTCTATAATTTCGACCTAATTCTGTAGTGTAGCCATAGCCATAGAAAGCTGGCAACCGGTAATCACAATGGTTCTAGCTGAGTGTGTAAAAGGTACGTATTTGCCTAAATGTTTGCAGGATAAGAGCCCCCTGTCACAAACATAGGTAATGTAGTTCAACCCTGTGGCAAGAACAAATGAGAACTCTGATCTTTGTGCTTTAGTGTGTCATCAGGCTGCAGTTTCTCGTGTTTCAGTACTTGGGTATTGATTTACTAATTTGATTTTCTGGGGCATATGGTGGTGATGATACTGCATAAGCATTATTTTTAAAAATACAATAATTATAAACTGGTATTGAATCTTTGCAGTGCAGCACAAAAGTATGTGTGTAAACTGATATCATTTATTTAAGTTTGCTCTCATCCAATTTTAAACAAATGGAAATCGATACTGGTTGCGGATACCAGTGACTGGATTGTAGGATGAAGTGGACTGGCACTGTTGCAAAGAATAACCTGCAAAAGTTTAGATAAAATAAACCTCTACTGAGACATTTATTTTGAATTTGTCATTTTACATGATTATACAAACTGTATGTTGCCTTCTCCTTTCATGTCCTTTCAATCTTTTTCTCTACCCTTTAAGTAGTACAAGTGTGTGTGTGTGTGTGTGTGTGTGTATACATCTGATATACCTATTTGTGTATATACCTGGTGTGTGTGTGTGTGTGTGTGTGTGTGTATGTGTGTGTGTATAATACACGTTTTATAAAATTTCAGTCTTTAAAAAATGTGTTCTTGTTAAACTTGAAATTTCATCTCTTTTAATTGCAGGTGTATAAATTATATTCAGTGCATGTAATTTGTTTTCTTTCAGATATGTGTCACAAAGATGTCTACACGGAACTGCCAGGGAATGGACTCAGTGATCAAACCTCTGGACACAATTCCCGAGGACAAAAAAGTCAGAGTTCAGAGGACACAGAGCAGTTTTGATCCATTTGAGAAACCAACTAGTCAAGTGAAGAGGGTCCATTCAGAGAACAATGCTTGCATTAACTTCAAAACTACGTCAGCAGGGAAAGAATCTCCTAAAGTCAGACGACATTCTAGTCCCAGCTCTGTAAGTGCATCTGGCTATATTATCTATGTGATTACCAGTTTCTGCACCAAATACATAAATACAGTATGTTTCTTAGCTTTGTAAATGAAATTCAACGCTTCTTAAAGCATTCCTCTCAGATCAAAACTAATGCATTTAAAAAAAATACCCTTTACTCTTGCTACTAAAAATCTAAATTATATTTCACGGTTAAGTCAGGATTTAAAGGGCCCAGGGCTCCAGCTGGGAGCCCTGGGCCCTTTAAATCACCCCCGGAGCTACCAGCTGCAAAGGCAGCTGGGAGCCCTGAGTTTTGGGGGCAATTTAAAGGGCCGGGGGCTCCATCTGCCGCTACCGCAGTAGAGCCCCAGGCACTTTAAATCACTGACGGAGCCCCGGGGGCTCTCGGCTGCCGTCGCTGCCCCGGGCTCTGGTGGAGCTTTAAAAGGCCGGGGGCTCCGCTGAGATAGCGGCAGCCGGGAGCCCCTGGCCCTTTAAATCACCGCCGGAGCCCCGTTGCCGCTACCCCAAGGGCCCCGCAGGGTAGTGGCAGTGGGAGCCCCGGGCCCTTTAAATTGTCCCCGGAGCCCTGCTGCCAGAGCCCCGGGGTAGTGGTGGCTGGGCTCCGGCAACAAGTTAAAGGGCCCAGGGCGGTAGCGGCGGCCGGAGCCCCGGGCCCTTTAAATCACCTCCCGAGTCCCGCTGCCGCTGCCCCAGGGCTCTGGCAGTGAGGCTCTAGTGGCAATTTAAAGGGCCCAGGGCTCCAGCCACTGTTGGGAGCCCCAGGCCCTTTAAATTGCCGCCTGGGGAAGCTGGTCTGCCCCGCTATGGCACACTGGCTCTTGCCGGTACGCCGTACTGGCGCGTACTGGCTTACTTGCACCTCTGTCCTCAAGTACAATGCTGTAGTATTTGTATTGCTAACTTTGCAGGGGAATGTTTATTTCTAAAGAAAAGTTGTTTTCCCTGGAACATCAAACAAACGAACACAACCCCCCCAAATCAATGTAGACCCCTTTATTTTGGTCTTAGGTTTTATAAAAGTATATTTCTATTAAACCTGAATTTTGGGCCAATTTTGACTTTTTTGTGTACCTTTTAAAATCCTCTTAGTTTAAATGGAATATATAAGTGAAAATAAGCTTACTGTTTTCTGACAGACCCATGCTGCGTGTGGAAAAAATGAAAGGATTTTTATCAATGCAGTATCATGTTTGTTTACCTTATGTGGTGTAATATTTTGAAAGTAGGTAGAATAGTAAAATGTCATGTCTTTCATGAATAGTGCCCAGACAGATGTCCCACAAGAGACCTTAACAAATTATTGAAAAATTGTATCTTCTTTTTACTCTAGTAGGATAAATCCATAATAGTGTGACCTTTGAGATAAAGATTACAGATTCAAGGAGAATGCAAAGAACACTTCAAAAGTTAGTTGGCATGAAGGCGATTTAAAAGATTGATTGTCTTTTCTGCTGTCTTTTCTGGATCAGTCAGAATTTTGAGAAAATTCTGTTTCTATGAAAAAATGTCAAAATTCTCTTTTCTAGAGCTGAGCTTTGTTTAATCCATGTGAATTTTACAGATAAGATGTCATGCCCTTAGGGGACTGTACTTTGTAGGAAAGGTTATATTTTAAAAGGAACTATCTTTAACAACAATAAATTTGCTTTTCCATCATGGTGTCATGTTATATAGCTTCTGTCACAGAAGGCTCTTGCATGATCCAAATCAATCCATAAGAAAAAGTTCTTCACAGTGTCTGCTTAGTGACTATAGTCACCACCACCATCCCATTGTTTAATGTTTTCAGGATAGAATGGCGCATTATAGTTATTCCTCACCCTCTTTGTTAATACAATATTTTTCTTGTATGGGTCAGTTTAAGGCTCTTCACCTACAGTGTATCCAATGCTCTAATCTGATTATGTAAAATAAAAGGTAGGTTTATTTACACACTATAGCATCAGTATTAAAAGAAAATGAACAAGTCATACAGGACACACAAAACCAATATCTGATAAATCAAGATGCAAAGTTTAACCTAATCCTAATTAAGGGCCCTACCCTTCTCTGATTGAAGACAGTGGCAAAATTCTTCGCTGGGAGCAGCATTGGGCCTTAAGAAACTGCATGACTAAAGTCTCCTCTCAGAGCTCCCACATAGAGAAAGAAGTTTGTATATATATATGAGAGAGAAAAATTTGGTCCTTCTAACTGCTATCCTAGACTCGCACCATCTCTTCACGACTTCTTTGGTGTAAATGTCACTTGGCTGTTCTGAAGGATTTATGGACTCCCAGTTCTCATATAATCATAGGAATTAAAGATGGAAGAGCACTATGTGAACTTGCAGTCCATCTCTCTGATGATGCCAGATTGTTTCCTAAAATACATATTCTGTGTTTTGTTCTGTTTAGGTCTGCTAGTTTCAAAAGTTGCAAGCAGTGAGACGTCCTTGGGAGATGATTTGCCAGCCTAATGTTATTGCTAGGAAGCTTTGCCTAGTGTTAACCTAAATGTTCTGTTTCTCAATGCTTTTACATTTTTTCCCACAATAACCTCCTGTAGCTGTCTAATTGATGCCTATTCCTACTGAGTGTTAACAGCCTTCAAATATTTGTGGACTTCTACCATGTATTAATTGTCATCAAAACAACTTGCTGGATATAAAGGTTAACATAGTTGGTCTTCATAAATCAGTTCCCTTGGCTTCCTTAATAATTGTTGTTACTATTATTCTTTGAACATCCTTCAGTTTATCAATATATTTCTGCTAATAAAGTGCTTAAAATTAACATTCAAACATATCAGAACTGTGAAATTACCCTTTTCAAGCACATCAAAGTTGCACTGACCCTTTTTCTTCCCATCTCCTATCACATTGGAAATCTGCATCTAATTTGTTTGCCACTATCAACCTTAAGTTTCTTTCAGCATTATTGTTTTTCAGATATTTCCCGCTTACTAAATTTGTTTGAATCGTGTTTCCGCAACTGTATTAGATTGCATTTTTCTAAGTTCCAAGTCATTTTGTCTAGACCTGTTGGTATTATTTCCACATGCATTTTGCCCAGATCGATTTTAGTACATGTTCATGTTTTTCAAGTACTCTGAGACATTCTTTATGCATAGTTACTTTGACAGGCTTGTATTTCCTACTTGGTCAAACTTTTGTTCTTTATTTTCTTGCTAAAGACAGATTTTAAAAAGAAGTTCTGGTTTTTTAAAATAATAAAAAGCTCAGTATCGCCATCATTTTGATTTCACGTGTTTCCATTTATTAATAGGCACCACTTCTCTCTAGTAAGTCTTTCCTTCCCCAATTTTTATTTAGAAAATCCCCTTCCTTACCTTTTGACTAACATTAACTCAGTCTCCCTTTTCCATTGCCTTTATTTTTACCTGCAAACAATTAGCTGATTCTGCTTATTATTGTTTGGCTGCCTCCCCCTCCACTTTTCTATTTACAATAAAAAAAAAGTCATATTTTTGAATAGTCCTTTCATTAAGTTACATTCATGGCTACTTCTGAAAAAGAAGACATATAATGTACTGTGCCTTATTTATGGTGTTTCCTAGCATTCCACATACTCTTTTCAAATTGGTGGATTTCAATGCTTTCTGCATTTGTTCTTTACTAATCCTGCAAGCGCACACACAAGAAGTCTTGCTGATTTCAGTGCGACTGTTAATAAAGTTGGCCTGTCGATTAATCGCAGTCAACTCACGCGGTTCAAAAAAATGAATCACGATTAATCGCAGTTTTAATCGCACCGTTAAACAATAGAATACCAATTGAAATTTATTAAATTTTTGGATGTTTTTCTACATTTTCAAATATATTGATTTCACTTACAACATAGAATTTGTGTACAGTGCTCACTTTATATTATTTTATTACAAATATTTGCACTGTAAAAAAACCGAAGAAATTAGCATTTTTCAATTCACCTCATACAAGTACTGTAGTGCAATCTTTTTATCGTGAAAGTGCAACGTACAAATGTAAATTTTTTTTGTTACATAACTTCGTTCAAAAACAAAACAATGTAAAACTTTAGAGCCAACAAGTCCACTCAGTCCTACTTCTTGGTCAGCCAATTGCTCAGACAAACAAGTCTGTTCACATTTACGGGAGATAATGCTGCCTGCTTTTTATTTACAATGTCACCTGAAAGTGAGAACAGATGTTCGCATGGCACTTTTGTAGCCGGCATTGCAAGGTATTTCGGTGCCAGATATGGTAAACATTTGTGTGCTCCTTCGTGCTTCAGCCACCATGCCAGAGGACATGCTTCCATGCTGATGACGCTGGTTAAAAAAATGTGTTAATTAAATTTGTGGCTAAAGTCCTTGGGGGAGAATTGTATGTCTCATACTCTATTTTACCGATATTCTGCCATATATATATTTCATGTTATAGCAATCTCGGATGATGACCCAGCACATATTCTTCATTTTAAGAACACTTTCACTGCAGATCTGACAAAGCGCAGAGAAGGTACCAATGTGAGATTTCTAAAGATAGCTATAGCATTTGACCCAAGATTTAAGAATCTGAAGGGCCTTCCAAAATCTGAGAGGAAGGAGGTGAAGAGCATGCTTTCAGAAGTCTTAAAAGAGCAATACTCCGATGTGGAAACTGTAGAACCCAAACCACCAAAAATAAAAATCAACCTTCTGCTGGTGGCATCTGACTCAGATGATGAAAATGAACATGCTTCGGTCTGCACTGCTTTGGATTGTTATCGAGCAGAACCTGTCATCAGCATGGATGCATGTCTTCTGGAATGGTGATTGAAGCATGAAGGGACATATGAATCTTTAGTGCATCTGGCACATAAATATCTTGCAACGCTGGCTACAACACTGTCATGCAAATGCCTGTTCTCACTTTCAGGTGACATTGTAAATAAGAAGCGGGCAGCTTTATCTCCTGCAAATGTAAACAAACTTGTTTGTCTGAGCAAATGGCTGAACAAGAAGTAGGACTGAGTGGACTTGTAGGCGCTAATGCTTTACATTGTTTTATTTTTGAACAGATTTTATTTTGCACATAATTCTACATTTGTAAGTTCAACTTTCATGATAAAGAGATTGTACTACAGTACTTGTATGAGGTGAATTAAAAATGCTGTTCCTTTTTGTTTTTACAGTGCAAATATATGTAATAAAAATAAATATAAAGTGAGCACTGTACACTTCGTATTGTGTGCTGTAACTGAAATCAATATATTTGAAAATGTAGAAAAGAGCCAAAATATTTAAATACATGGTATTCTATTGTTTAACAGCATGATTAATCGCAGTGAATTGCGATTAATTTTTTTAATCACTTGACAGCCCTAGAATAAAGTTAAGTACATGTGTAAGGATTTTTAGGATCAGATACTTGATTTCTTAATTTCCACAATCCTCTTTTCTTAACTCAAATACCCTTGCATGCCTGCATCTATGAATCAAGTTCTTATTATACTGCTTCCATATAGCTTTTGGTCACTTCTCTTGTTCTTGCCTATGGAGTTCTGAAAAAGACACCTCACAAGATAAAAAAAGTTTGTTACAATGGCCGCAACTTTAATAAATAAACAAGAATGTGAATGGAGGGGAATGTTCATAGTCTTTGTGGAATGGGTAACTGTAGCCACTCTGGTTAGACTTGAGCCACATTTGGTCTTGATTGGCAAACCCCAAGGTCAAAATGGCTACCATTTTGTCTAGCCCATCCAGGCCTAGATATATAGCTTGGACTGCAAGTCACACTTCACCCCTCTAGAGAGAGTTAGATCTACCTCTGAGACACAGTACAGGCAGTCTCTGCTGGAGAATCTCTCTGTTCCAACCACATACTGAATCCAACAGTTCTGTGGGATATATATCCCTCCCTCCCTGACCCAAACAAATGTATCCCCTGCAAAGACTAACTGCCCCAAGTTGTGGCATAACTTTGGGACATTTGGAAACCTGAACGCAAATCTGGCTTGACCCAAAGAGGGAGAGTGCAATGGTAAATTATACAGTCAGTAATTAAATGTTAACAAAACATCCCAAGGTTACAAACTGATTGCTTTCCCTAAGCCCTGCCCCCCTCCAGTGCACGGGTAGGATGAAAGGAAAATTTTGCTGCAGTAGCAAGAGAGGCTGAATGGCCCCTTTGCTACTCCCCCAGCTCAGCCGAAGGGGGAAGGGCATGCACAGTTCCCTCCCTCCTGGCCAGTAAGAGGATTCCTTGAGCTGGAGGAACAGCCTGACATACAGTTAGGCTATGGTTGGTTGAAAGGGAGAAAGGAGCCCCTGGCATCCATCCAGGGAAATCCCCAGCAAACTCCAACCCAGCTAGTCAGACACTGCTATGCCACTTTGGGAGTGTGTCTGTCTGTCTGTGTCTGTCTCTCTGGGGTGAGAAGGGGGTGGTGGGACGCGGTAAAAAGGGAGGCTGAGCTGCATTTTCAAATATTTCCCACCTCTCAGCAGATCCAGGATAGTTTCTCCTCTGGCTTGTGTCCACTCAATTTATATGTAATTTGGGAACATTCTGATGCGTGTTTGGCTGTCTTGTTACTCAACGCATGTCTGCATGGTTAGATTCCCTAGGAGATGACAGGCTGTGGTTTTGAGTAACATGAGTTGATCCGGGTTTTTTGGTCTCGTTTTCTTCTAGTCTTTGTGTTCTGTAGCAGATACCCATTATCATTTCTTCTGCTACTTATTCCTTGTATTTTTAGTCAAAGAATCACTATCAGATTCCTCATTGTCAAATTATACCTTGCTGGGTCTGTAAATACTTCTGGCATATAGATTACACCCATCTGAGTTGACATTTCAGTTATGAGAAGCACCCTGCCAAGTTTGTTATGCCCTCTAGATCATAATCACTATAATTTTGTTTCAGTTCTAGTTCTTTTTTTTTTTTTTTTTTGGTAAGCCTCCATTTATGTACGGTTTCTTTGATAGATGAGCAGTATCTTCATTTTTTGTTTAATAATATTTCCACCTTCTGCCTTGATTAGTATTATGCAAATGCATGCCAAATCATTTGCATTAGGCAAAAATTCTCATTTCGTCTCTTTCCAACCGTAGCTTAAAGCCTGTCTATGCCTTCACTTCTGTAGCCCTCACCAAAAGAACTCTGAGCTCGTACACAAGGTACTCTGGCTATGACCCACCTTCAGTGCATCATTCTCTGATCATTTAATTCTAGTCTCCTACCAGTTCACATTCTAGAATGTAGACGTAACTCAAAAGATAACAAACATTCTCAAGATTTAACCACACCACTTCTTTAGAGGACATCATTAGAATATTCTAGAACTTTAGCCTCTAGTTCAATCAGTCTCAATAGCTGAAACAGCTATAGGACAGCTTTGTGTTGCTGGGTGAAGAGCAAACGAAAAATAATTGCTCAGCAGGTGGGATATTCTCCATGTACACACTCTGCAACTTCTGTTACTGTTGTTGGGAGATAGTACACAGAGGATTTTGTGGAATCTGGGATTGTATGTTTCTGAGCACGGTTTCTGCCATTCAGAAATGAAATGATTTGCTGTTAAGCAGCTTGCCTCATTTAAATTAATGTTGCACCTCTCCACAGCTGCATAAAAGTTCTAGGTTGTTAATTAGTTCTGTAGCATAAAGCGTGAAGTTGTTGCATGCATTTTTTTGTTTGCAGATGTAAACTCGTTATGTAAAACTATGACCTTGTATTTTGTTTTATTCTTCAAATGTTGAGTATTTATACACAGTAGCTGGAGCTTGCTTTTGTGTTCTGGGAAGCACACTGCAGCTCCTGTGTAGACATACTGTTACCTAGATTAGAGGTCCCTGCATGTAGTGACAGAATTATTTATTCGGAAAGAAACTGAATCTTGTTATTGAGTAAAATTCCTAGTAGAAGAGATTGATGCTCTTTGATTAACACAGATTAATCAGACAGGCATGAAGAATTCTAATCTTCTGCTACTCCTTTGGACATGACAAATCTGCGTGTTAAAAGTATGCATGTAGCCGGCTAGGTAACTTCATTGCCCAACAGTTCAGGACAACCTGAAATCTTAATACAGACAAAACCCAAAGGGACATTGTCAACTTGAAATGAATGTAATCTGTTTCAGAAAATGAATTCAAAGTAGTCTGATAGTGCACCTTTCCAAGAATGCCACTGCTAATTTCTTTGGTTTTACAGTCAAATGCCTTTTAAAATATGGTGTTCTTTCCCCTGTAACAACTGGATGAAAGACTCGTACAAATAGTGTATAAAACTATACGGGAGAAAAAATGAAAACCATTAAACACAAAGAACAAATTGGAGGGAAAAAGGGTTTTATTTTTTCTCTAATTGTTCAGGTATAGTAATATTAGGTGCTAATTGGACCTATAGATAAAACATTTTCATAGAGAGGGGTGTAATTTTTCAAGTTGGTGCTGTCCCTTTAATTATTCCAGTAACCTGGACAAGCTGCTGAGGTGCACACACAAATCTTGGCTGCAGTGAGGACTGGTGTATCTGACCTGATGGTGAAAATAAGAGTCCTCCTGCCTCAGGTTTCTTACAACCACCACTGATTAGCAGAAGAAAGCAGACCTGTCAGGCAAGTTGTGGTATTCTGCTAAGTTTCTTTGCTGGCTCCATTCAGCCTGTCACTTTCACGTACTCTATTCTGGAGCACAGACACATAGCTGATTCTCAGTGTACACCCTGCCCAAATTGGGAGGATGGAATACAACTGCCATTCACTGATACTTTCTTAGGACCCGAGGCACAATTTCAGATCGGTCAGTTGAAGCATCCAGGATTGTAAAATGAAGTTCAGATCAGCAGTTTCTGGGACATACAATACAGTGCAATGTTTAATTTATATAATCTTGCTTTAAAAAGAAAATGTGAGTCCTATTTTATTGTTTGACAGCCAAATTTGGGATCCAGGCTATGTTTGGACAAGTGACCTTAATTATTTTTTTCCTATCCTACCATGAAGTATTATTTACTTTGATAGATATTAGGGCCGTCAAGTGATTAAAAAATTAATCATGCAATTAATCGCGCTGTTAATAATAGAACACTATTTATATAAATATTTTTGGATGTTTTCCACATTTTCAAATATATTGATTTCAATCACAACACAGAATACAAAGTAAGCAGTGCTTACTTTATATTTATTTTTTATTATAAATATTTGCACTGTAAAATAAATAATATTTTTCAATTCACTTAATATAAGTACTATAGTGCAATCTTTTTATCATGAAAATTGAACTTACAAATGTAGAATTATGTGTAAAAAATAAAACAATGTAAAATTTTAAAGCCTGCATGTCGCAATAAAGAGATTGCACTATGGTACTTGTATGAGGTGAATTGAAAAATGTCTTTTGTTTATCATTTTTACAGTGCAAATATAATATAAAAATAATATAAAGTGAGTAATGTACACTTTGTATTCTGTGTTCTAATTGAAATAAATATATTTGAAAATATAGAAAAACATTAAAATATTTAATAAATTGCAATTGTTATTCTATTGTTTAACAGTGTGACTAATTTTTTTAATCATAATTAATTTTTTTGAATTAATTGCATGAGTTAACTGCGATTAATCGACAGCCCTAATAGATATTTAAGTGTTCATGTTGCACTAGCTGGTGACTTCTTTAGGTTTACCTAATCACTTTGCTTTCCTAGGGCAACCTGTAATGTCTGTGTCATTGATCTGTTAATTACAATGCATTTCCAAAATGTAGGCGTATCTGTTTGTGTGCAGTGGTGTAGTAGCCATGTTAATCCCAAGATATTAGAGAGACAAGGTGGGTGAGGTAATGTGTAAGAGCTTGAGCTCTGTGTAAGCTTGAAAGCTTGTCTCTCACCAACAGAAGTTGGTCCAGTAAAAGATATTACCTCACCACCTTGTCTCTGCATATCTAGTTCACGGATTAAATAACACTTATTTTTTTATAGCTAAATGTATCCAAAATACTAATTTTCCATCACCTTGTTAATGGAAAGTATTTTAATTGTGGTAGTTTATTTATTCATATCTAATTAAGTTGGGTAAACAATGTGTTATGACCCCCTGGAGAGTGTAGGGAGTGGTAACATGCAGC
Source organism: Macrochelys suwanniensis (assembly GCA_033296515.1). NCBI lineage: Eukaryota > Metazoa > Chordata > Testudines > Chelydridae > Macrochelys > Macrochelys suwanniensis. Next base: position 43,446,286 of record CM065776.1, read on the forward strand.
TCCGTTGGCCCCCAGCAACCTCGCTCCCTCTGGGAAGCCCTGGAGTCTGAGCTGCAGTCCCCCCTTACTGCTTCTGCCCTGCCCCCAGGCAGGCTTGTGGAGCTGCAGCCAGGGAGGGCACGTCCCAGCACGTCTTTCCCTGACTGCTGCCTCGCAAACCTGCCTTCCGCTTGTGAGCAATTACTGGATAATAGCAACTTTTTGCTGGCACCCGAGGGGCTGCTAACAAGCAGAATGTACTGTATTTAAAACATTTAAGACTTTTTCTGAATGTGGACATCTCTTCCATGTGGGCAGTTTTCCATTTCATATTTCAGTCTGTGTGATTTTGTTTATAAAAAGAAATACACGTAAAACTCATGAATGTAGAGCTGTGGTTAGTAAGGGCCAAAGGCTTGGCTCAAGCTGTTTGGGGCAAGGAACCTTCAGCTGTTTCTTGGCTGCTGATGCTAAATGCAACTTGAACCCTTTCCTACTTCTCCCGTTCAGGTGGGTGTGGAGTACCTTTGTGGTCTCTCCATCCCATCAGTCCATCCTTCCTGGTATCCAACTGTGGGAGCATCAGAGTTTTGTGGGGGAGATGTCCCTTCCTGGCTGAATGTAGACTTGGCCTGGATGGTAGTTCTGAAATGGGGAGAGGGTATGGTTTTTGATCCAAAGATCTTCCTACATACCTTTCAGTATTTGGGAAAGGAGAGGAAAAGAAACCCCTACAACGACTGCCCGACTCCCTTGCAGGAGCTGAGTAGCAAGTATTCCTTGACTTTAACTGCCATGAATTTGTGCACATGTATTGGAACATGGATGGGGATATGCCTAGGAAAACTTGCGGGTGGGGGGCCTGGAGAGCTCATTGGCAACTGCAGTTTGGGCACAGGGTTCTCTTTGTACCCCTCATGCACTGAGCCCAACTGTTCTCAAGACTGGTCAGCTCAGAGCACAGGAGGTTTATAGGTTTGGCCAGCTTTATGTGTCACTTACTGCCTCATAGCCAGCTGTGCTTCAGGCTTGATCCTAAGCTATTTAACTCTAGCGTGTAATAGGATCTGTTCTCTCCACAAACGTGTAACTCCCGAGAGTCTGTGTGTGGTTTGGTAATGAAAGCTTTACCAGCATCTCATTGGAAGATATTCTCCCCTATGATAGAGAATAGACCCTGAGTTGTTGTAAAGGACTATCTCTTGACTTGTCCTTTACTTTCAGATTTTCCTTACAATGGATCTTCATTTTGGATTTTAAATAATCCAAAACAGATGGATCTTCATTTTGGATTTTAAATAATCCAAAACAGATGGATCTTCATTTTGGATTTTAAATAATTTACAATGGAACTGTGAACATAATATTTTTCCTTTGAGGATAATTTCATATTGAAGTTTAATATTCGGTTAAAAAAAATCTATTTAAAACTTAGGCTCAGGAGTGTGATGGTAAAGTGTGACATTCACAAGCTGTTTCGCAGTTATGAAAAATGCATGAGAATGTAACCCACACAGCTTGTATAAGAATAGTCAGGTGGCTCTAGATGTAATTTTCCATTAAAGCTATCTTTACCAAATAATACACTGATTCTTGAGAATTTCTAAAAGCTGGTGTTCACAAGTGAGTATAATGCCAAGTCGCACTACAGGATCCCAGATTAAATCTGCTAAATAACCTACAATGTATGTAAATGAAGTGGTCATTTGAAGTTAGTTGCAATGACCCTGCCGACACTTTTAAAAACAGATTCTCCCACCTCCCACAAGTGGTTTTTTTTTTTTGCATTTCTGTTTTTTATAATTCCCTCCCATGAGCCTGAAATGCCAATTTCTTCCACTGTCATTTCCTCACATTTGGCATACTCTTTCTTCTCCCCTTGTTAATAGAATTACTGTGCTCCATTGATCTGAAGGAGACTTACCTCCTGTTGTCATAAATCCATCTAATCAAACTATGTTTTTCATATTAAGGGCCATTGTCATTGAGTGGCTTTACCCTTTGGTGAATGTACTAGTATGCCTTGAACAGTAAGAAGACCCATGTTTTTCACTATTTGGGTGATTTATAAGGTGACTCTTCAGATAAATTAGTCTCTCCAAATAATGGGAGAAAGCCTTGGGCTGGGCAACCCATACAGGTCAAATTTTTGTCAAGCCATATAGCCCAAAAAGGAATCCCTGTTGTCCCTTGTCCCCTGAATTAAGTCATTGCTTTTGCACCCCAACTCTCATCCTTCTCTTAGAATACAAGAAGACTGAAGTCACCTCATTTGCCAGTGGAGGGGGAGAAAGAGGTCCAAACTCAGGTTTGAGTTGGTGAGGATTTTTCTGTCTCTAGAGCAATATAATCTAGCTATATTGGTAAACTACTCCCAAGAAAATGTAAACATTCAAGCAGACTAGTTAAATCACCAGGCTCCACTTACTGAAGAGAGGGAAATAAACCTTGATATGCTCTGATCAGCCCATTTACTATCCCAGGCAACATGATCCAGCACTGTCCACAGTGAAGGCTTTATCAATACTTGGGAAAGAGAATGGATGTATGCCTTCATCCTCAGTCTCTCTTCACCCACAATAGCCAAGAAGATGAGAATCATTCCACCTGCTCCATATTAGTCTGAGACCTTGGTCCTCTCACCCGTTTGAAACAGTGATCAGTCCTCCTTGAATGAGAATTCATTTTCCAGTGGCCAGTTCTTCATCCCATCAGTACCAAGAGCTTTCTGACCACTTGGTACCTGAAAGATTGAATCTGCAAACACAGGGACATGCTGACTCTCTGCAGTAGATGCTTGTTAAATATAGGAATGATTCCATAGCTAGAATCAACAGAAAAATATGGAAAATATTTTTTTAGCTAGTGGAATGCTTGGAACATTGATCCTGATACTTGAAGGAAAGCAGTCTGAATTCCTGTTTGATGGCTTCAATTCATTTTCAAATTAAGCAATCGCAGAATTTAGGTGGCTGCTCTGTGAGCCCTCAACTTCATTGGGAAACAATGCATCTTGTCATCTCTTCCTTGCATCTACTGTTTCCTTCTAGCTGCCTCAAAAGTCAGAGTTCCTTAGTTTTAGAGCGCCCATCCCTATGTAGAAACTGTGTTGTTTTGCTTTTGAACCTTTTCAGTACATATCTTTGAACTTTCTGGAGGGTCAGATTTGCCTGTTCCATTACTATTAGTGCCTGTGTGTGATTTGACCTGTATGGGTTGCCCAGCCCAAGGCTTTCTCCCATTACTTGGAGAGACTAATTAATCTGAAGAGTCACCTTATAAATCACCCAAATAGTGAAAAACATGGGTGGTCTTACTGTTCACACTGATTTGGAGCCCTTTCAATACAAGAAATTTGCCCTCCAGTTTTATCTTAATAAGTGGTTCATTTTCCTTTTTGTCTTCAACACTTCTCTTAGTTCCTCTCCTTACTCTTCTTTTGTCCAAAAAAACCCCTATTCTTAGCAAGGAGATTCTCCTCCACAACTATGACTTGAAAGAACCAAAAATGACTGTTTACATAGAACAGTCTCTTCTTGGAAGTTTGATGCTCTTTTCTGTTGTTTGAATGCTTTATTTCCCATCTTGGCCTGCTTAAAGTCAATACTACTTCGTTGAGTGCTTGCTCATGTCCATTCCATGCTATGCGTGTGCGTGCTGTGTGTACAGTTGCTGGAGATTTTTCCCTCAGTGGTGTCCATAGGACTGGTTCTAGGTCCTCCTGAGCCCCACTCATTTGCGCCGCCAACTCTGCACCTTTTCAGTTCCTCCTTATCACGCATGACGGTTTCCTGGAATGATCCTGTTTGCTTTTACAAGGCTTCTTTCCCAGTGGTTTGGACCCTTTTTTCTTACACTGAATAGTTATTATAGTTAGTGTATATAATAGTGTGAATAGTTGTCCCTGTCATCGAGGGACTTTCGCCCTGGGGGCTGGGTTCCCAGGCTTTAAGCCGTGGCAAGCTGATGCTAGTGAGTGACCTATACTCTGGCTGTCTAAAGTGCCTTGGGGAAACTCATGTCAAAAAAGTGCCAGATCTGCCGGGGCTTAAGACCACGCACTCAAAAAGGTAGAGACATTCATCTGAAGGCCTTAATCACGATGGCAACCCTCAGACCAGTCTTGCAGCTGAGCCACTCCAAATCAGCGCCGAGCACTTAGGTTTTTCTGTGAAGCGCTCCACAGGCACCATGCTCTTCCTGGCACCGTTCTCCATCCCCAGCACCGAGGAAAAGGCATAGGAAACAGCGCACCGAGAGAGGGCACTTTCCGGTTCTGAAGAGGGACAAGCACTTGAAGAAGAAAAACCACTTACCTACCTTTTGTAACTTGTTTTTTGAGACGTGTTGCTGATGTCCATTCCATGACCCACCCTCCTTACCCCTCTGGAGTTGCCGGCAAGAAGGAACTGAGAGGGTGCGAAGCCGGTGGCGCCCCTTATGCCAGCACATATGCGCAGTGCTCCAGAGGGCACTAGAGCCAGTTCTATGGATACTACTGAGGGAAAAATCTCCAGCAACTGCGCATGTGGCACGCGCACACCTAGCATGGAATGGACCTGAGCAACATATCTTGAAGAACAGCAGCAAGGTTAGTAACCGTTTTTTCCCTATGGGTCAAGCTTATATTTAAAGGGAGGCTTTTCTCTTCTCAAAAAACTATATTCACAAGGCATCTGCACATCATTGACCAGATCTCTTGCTACCTCCTGGGCAAAGAGAAATCAAGTGTCATATTCAGGGACTCGAGTGGCTGCCACCTAGATAAACTTATCTTCCAGATAATGAAAGATCTCTTTTTAAAACCTCTGCTTTTATTATCACATACCTAAATCATAGGTCCTGTTAATAATTTTTTTAATTAGTTTTAAACGTGAACAGGAAAATGACTTCAGGCTAAATTCAGCCCTGATATTAACATCATGTGTTTTTTGTAGTACTGTAATTTATGCTTGTGAGGAATTGAAACCAGCCTCCACACATATGTTCAAAATCACTTATATTCTGTCATCCAGAATGCTTGCAGTTTCTTATCTGCATGTTCTCTGTTTTGCTGCAGCTGATGTATCAAAAGAAACATGATTTTGAACAAAAAAAAATCATTTTTAAACATTTGAAAGCTGTGGATTGAATAAACTGTTTTAAGGTCTTTAGTTTTTTTATATACAGTCCTATTAACTTTAAAAATGGTGGTGTTTGCTGTAACAATCAAAGGCTAATTTTAAATAGATGAATGGCCCTTCCTGTATTATAGAAAGATCTATAGCTATGGATTTTTCTCTTTAAAGTATTGCAGAAATAGACATATGAAATTGGATGTACTGAAAGGAGGAAATGAAACCCCAATTTTGTGTAGGCAGTAAAGTATTTAAATATAAACACTTGGGATTTCAGAGTTTACATGGCATTTCAGAGGATTTATACTCCAAATTTATAACTTGCAACAAAATTTTACAAAATTTTATATTAATAGAGATTGTTTTAATTCTTTAGAAGATCAACCTCTGCAGCCTTTTCAACCCAGATGTTGCAATACAAGGCTATTGAATAATAACCAGAAAATTAAACTGACTGGTCTGGTATACTGTATTTTCCAAGATGAGTGAAATGTAGAAAGGTACCATGTGAAATCGTGAAATGTAAATTAGTGTCCATTTTATTTTCACGTTTAATAATCAAAATTCTTGTTAACTGCTAGCATCAGCAATTGGTGAATTTTTTCAAAGATTAATTGTGCATGCGGTGTGCTTTCTCAATATCACTTTTCAAAGTCTTTTGTGGTCTCTGAAATGTCCAGCAGATTAGTGGGATAGCTTGTGGATCCAGAATCCAATGCAGAGCCTTGTGTCACTTCAGGAGGACTAAAAGCCACACCCTTTTTGCCAGATCAGAGGGCCAATCTGGGGTACTAAGGCATCACGGTCTGCAAAGGGGAGAAGAGCTGCCAGGTCTGTCTGCTGAGTCTGGACAGATGGTGACTGAGTAGTTTTCTTGTTGCTTTGGGGCTGCTGTCTCTCGACATGACCAGGCACTGGAACATCTAGGAGTTGTGACTGCACAGTAAGGGAGACAAGGCCCATCCTGCTTCTGTGACGCTGGAGTCTGTAGCACACCAGCTGCTGATGCCTGTGGCAGAGGTGCCCATCAGGCAGAGGCAGTCAACATAGGCACCTCTCCTGCGTAGTCAGTAGTGAGCTCTTCCTCTGGCCATCTTATTGGTCCTGCCCAATGCAAGCTCTTCGCATCCTCTGCCTACTCTCCGTGGGGATGCAGCAGGCTTCCAAGGGGGGAGTGAATCAAATAGATATGATTTTAAACCAATATTTTTGACAGCTGGAATAGGGGGAAGTGAGTCTGTGGTTGAAGGAATAATTATTTGATTTTTATGGTAACGGATTACCTATCAGAGTCCTGAAGCAATAGTGATTCTTAAGACCTCTATGTTATGGCAACTGGCAGTATCATAAAACAAACAAACAACAAAAAACACAAAAAACCCCAAAACAACAACACAAGTAAATCTCAACATGAAACTAGGCAAACTACATATAAGAAAAGTAAAACACAGTAAACCATTCATCATATCCGAACAACATGGAAATCTAGTGATGGAGGAGCCTCAGAGGTGGTTTGTTGGTTTTTTGATAGTTTTGCAAACCTACTACATTGTAGACTACTTTCTCCCTGCCCTCAAACAAATACACACCCATGCCTGTTGGTAATGACTCACTGGGAAGCAAGCTGATAGCAGAAGAACCTTGTCTGATGGCTCCTTCTCCTTCCAGTGATTACATTTTCATTTCATTTAGGTTTTTGGTCCTTAATTTTTGTGTTTTTTAGTTTTTTCCTCTCCCTATTCTCTTCTTCCCTTAGTGGGAAAAGGCGGGGGGAGAATAGTTTAAACATAATCTCACTTTCTCTCAATTTTTTTCTCCTTTTGCATTGGAAAAATATAAGAGGAAGGGTGAGGGAGGAATCCAGAATGAATCTGGGACTGAAAATCAAAAACAGAAATTGACAATTTCTGCAAAAATAAAAAGTGGTTTCTTTGACCAGAAATATTTATACCACATTGCACCCTCATGTATGCAATAACTATATATATATACTTCCTCATATGTATTAGAGATGCATGTCTACAAAGAGACACAAAGGTTATATACGTAATTGTTTTCATAGTCTATTGTACTGAAATAATGAAGATTGCGATAAACATTGTTTGATATTCTCCTGCTGAGTACGCTCTGTTTAACAAAATGAAGATAAACGGTGCAATTTTACACGACAGAACCTTCTGCATAATTTTCCTTATTTTCAGCACTTCCAAATTAATCATTTTCGAGTATATTTTTAAAGGTGCAATATGAACCTGTACTCTTCACAGCTCTAGTTATTGTCAGTTTTGTTAGGTTTGTGTAAAAGCTTAGGGCAGATTCCCAGCTGTTTCTAAAGCCAGTGGGGGCTAGCCTGTTTGCACTAGCTGAAAATCTGACCCTTTGCTTTTTCACTGAACAAAGTACTGTAGTTAACTTGATTCAGTTATAGAAACCCAGGCAGCAGTCATTAAGAATAAAGATTATAAAAAGCCATATTGCGTACACATGCCATTAAAAGGGATACTTTGATTCTGTATGCAAACCAAAGAATTTTAGGATCAATTCAGAAGTGAAATCCACTCTTTAGAGGGCCCATTCCATGAGATATTTAGATCTTCTGGGAGGTGCTAAGTGCCACTGACAGTATTTTTTACAAATTTTCATCTAAGCAGACCTATGTGATTACCTTGCCTATTTTATAGAGCAGATTAGAATCTTGAATTACATTTATTAAAACAGATTGGTTGGTTTAGCTGGAAATGATCCACCTCTGCATATAAAGTTTTGTATGCCAAAAATGAAACACAAGCCTCCTTTTGACTAAGAACAAAATCCTTTTGATGGCTCCACTGATACAAGAATATGGTTGAAATAGGTAACCACCATCTGGAGTGTTGAATGATGTTTATTTGAGCAGCCTATTAAACATTCTACATTAGCTCTGCTGGAATCCTGCAGCCAGTATTAAAAAAAAAAATCGGACATAATCCCATCCATTTCAGTAATGTCGTTTAGTCTTTCATGGTTGAATCAAAGCAGTTAATTTTGGTGTTAATGCTGAAAGTTCCATCCTTTGTTTTTATTTAGCCTACAAGCCCCAAGTTTGGAAAAGCAGACTCTTACGAAAAACTGGAAAAACTAGGGGAAGGATCATATGCCACAGTGTACAAAGGGAAAAGCAAGTAAGTGGGTTTATTATTATTAAATATGGGAAAAGGGTTGGCAAATATTTTATATACATGATCCTGCAATTGGATACAGAATCGATGCATTCATGTGCAATGCCACTGACCTCAGTGCTAGTCTACAGGTCCTCTTGCACTGATCTGAGTGAAGGATTGTAACGTAAGATATTATAGTACCTCTGTGCCAGGACATTTTAATATAGCTCTGCATTGTTACTTTCTTAAATAGGATCTCAGAATCTTGTATACTTCGTTATATCAGTTAATGAGTTACTCCTTCAATATTTTCTCAATATACACATGAAAAATCAATCCTTCCAAGTATTTCAGCTTGTTAGTTAAGAACATTTAGAAAACCTTCCATCTAATTTGATGTCTTCTGAGTTGCTTAGAACAATGGTAAACAAATATTGTAATTTTTTTTTGTTTTGTTCTATAGATTTTTGGGGATGAGGTAGCATAATGTGACCCAACATAATTTTGCACTGTTGTCAGTTCATTCACAACAGCAGATATATTATGATATACAAACCCACCCTCAAAAATTGAGGTAATATTTGCACAGGTAATATTTACCCATTTATTTAAATATAAACTAGTGCATGGTATTTAAAGCAATAACTGAGGAAAAGAATCCTCTTGAGACAGTAAATTTGCTTTGATTGTGAATAATGCTAAAAGCCTTTGAATTCAACCACTATAACCACATTCATTATTATTTGTTCCAGTTCACTTTTTGTCAGGGATCGTATCTTACTCTGAAGTAGTGCATTAATTTACTATAGTATGTATACATGAATTTTAATAATACTACTAAAAGCAGCTCCTTGAAGGGGCCTAGTACACCTGTGTATCTCTGAGAAGAACCTTATTCCAATGTGTCCTACAGAGAGGACACTTTGGGCTTGTCTATATAGAGCAGCAATGTGCACAGAACGTGTGATTTCTAAAGTGAACCAACTAAAACAGCTAAATTAATGCATGCTAGGGAACTTTTAGATCACTTCAACAGGGTCTACATGGATCAGTGTAGCATGCAACAGGCTGGTGTGCTTCAGAAATCACACCCCGCTAGTGAGCATTGCTACTCCATGCAATCAAGCCCCAGTGTTTCCCATCAGAGAGGGCCTCAGTTTCATTTAATTCAGATGACAGAATGACTACTGAAAGGATGAAGAGAGCAGATATGTTAACATTGTATGCCTAATTTAATGGAATATGTAGTACTGCAAATAGTGCAAAATTAATCTTGCAGTGAATAGATACATTTTTTTGTAGAGAATCAAAGTGAGGCTGATGTCATTTCTCAATAGCTTTTAGATGAGGGGTTCTCAAACTAGGGGTCAGGACCCCGTGGGGTCGTGAGATTATTACATGGGGGGGGGGGGGGGGGGTTGCGAGCTGTCAGCCTCCACTCCAAACCTGACTTTGCCTCCAGCATTTATACTGGTGTTAAATATGTAAAGAAATGTTTTTAATTTAAAAGGGGGTGTCGCACACAGAGGCTTGCTATGTAAAAGGGGTCACTAGTACAAAAGTTGGAGAACTACTGTTTTACTCTAACAGGAACAAAAACCTTTGACTGGCTTGAGTAGCAAAGTCCATGCACTTACCAACTATATTCCTTGTGACATAATCGCTAAGAGGAGCCCCAGCTTTTTCTTCCCTATCAGGCAGTATAAATTTTGCTGTATCCATTAAGTATTAGAATCCTATCACAGTCTAAAGAAATAACAAAAGATCTAAATTTCATTCAAGGAAGTTTAGTTACTCTATATTACTGTTTAATTACATGCCTTAATAAATACCAGACATATTATCAGTAAATAGAATAAACTTATTTTTCTCTTGGGGTTCTAGTAATATAGGAAATCACATAAGTTTCAGCCTTGTGGCTTGTCAACCAAAATACCCAGTAAAATCATACCCTTAAAATGAGTGTCTGGCTATAATTATACCATACAAATTGATTTCCAATTAATCTGAACTAAAGAAACATATTTGCTGGACATGTTCCCTTAAATCCGTATAGGTTACCTGAAATTCATTCACAAAAATCTTATTCATTCAGTGATAAGCTGTGAATGTGTTTATAAAATCAGATTGGTTAGAAATATTCTATTTGTTTTAATGGAGTGGATCTGCAGATTTGTTAGAAATACTACATTGATTTTAATGGAGGCTGTATTGGACTTTTAACAAATCTTCATGGCTTCTCCATTGTAATCAACAGCAAATCAGTAATATATTTGAAAATTCAACAATCAGTATCATGAATTTTAAACTGAATTTGTTGTTATTAGGCCTGTTGATTAATTGCAGTTAACTCATGTGATTAACTCAAAAAAATTCATTGTGATTAAAAAAATTAATTGCAGTTTAATTACACTTGTTAAACAATAGAATATCAATTGAAATTAAATATTTTGGATATTTTTCTTCATTTTCAAATATATCTATTTCAATTACAATATTGAATACAAAGTGTACAGTACTCACTTTATATTATTTTTACTACAAATATTTGCACTGTAAAACTGATAAACAAAAGAAATAGTATTCGAACTTTAGATTCTACATGCTTCAGCCATCATTCCAGAGGATATGCTTCCATGCCGATGACACTTGTTAATAAAATGTGTTAATTAAATTTTTGACTGAACTCCTTGGGGGAGAATTGTATGTCTCCTGCTCTGTTTTACCTGCATTCTGCCATATATTTCATGTTATAGCAGTCTCGGATGATGACCCAGCACATGTTGTTCGTTTTAAGAACACTTTCACTGCAGATTCGACAAAACGCAAAGAAGGTACCAATATGAGATTTCTAAAAATAGCTACAGTATTTGACCCAAGATTTAAGAATCTGAAGTATGTTCCAAAATCTGAGAGGAATGAGGTGTGGAGCATGCGTTCAGAAGTCTTAAAAGAGCAACACTCCGATGTGGAAACCACCAAAAAAAAGAAAAGAAAATCAACCTTCTGCTGGTGGCATCTGACTCAGATGATGAAAGTGAACATGCGTTGATCTGCACTGCTTTGGATTGTTACTGAGCAGAACCTGTCATCAGCATGGACGCATGTCCCTTGGAATGGTGGTTGAAGCATGAAGGGACATATGAATCTTTAGCACATCTGGCATGTAAATATCTTGTGATGCCGGCTACAACAGTGCCATGTGAACGCCTGTTCTCGCTTTCAGGTGACATTGTAAACAAGAAGCGGGCAGCATTATCTCCTGCAAGTGTAAACAAACTTGTTTGTGCTTTTCTTTATGTTCCAGTTCGAGTCCCTTGCTAGAGGACACTCCATAATGATTCATGCTCCAGTAACTTGGTTCTTTATGGGTTGATCAACAAATTGACTTAGTGATGTATGCACATCCCACCTATACACCCCTAATTCAAGTTTGTTCCATTTCATGGTTTAAAAAAAGCAGTGCTGTAGCTCATGGACCTTTTAAAATCTGTGAAGAATCAGCTTCCCATCTGTTGTTTCATTTCAAAATCCAGTGTTTTTCCATTAGAAAAGAAGCCTGCTTGCTCTTTCATCTGTGTATCACGTTGCACTGTTTCACACATTCACATAAAAGGTGTTGGGGATCCTGTCCCAGTGCCAATTTAAATTACTGTCTGGGGTGTAAAGTGAATCTGTTCATGCTTATTTGAGAGATGAACTTTTTAAAGCTCCAGTTGAAGAAAAACAGCTAGATAAGTTCATGGAGGATAGGTCCATCAATGGCTATCAGTAGGGCCCTACCAATTTCAGGGCTGTGAAAAAAGACCTTTCCCGTGAAATCTGACCTCCCCAGTATCAGCCAGGCTGGGATGGGACAGGACTTATCCTTTCCCTGCACAGCAGTTATGGGGAGAGAGCAGACCCTCCTCCACAGGCAGCACAGAAGTGAGGGTGTATCACCCTCTGGGCTCTGTATTGCTTCCCCCGTGGCTTTTTCCGGAGCTTGGGGCACCCTAGTTCCCGGGCTTCTGCCCCTGCCCCCACACAACTCTTGCTGGGGGCTCGGGACGCCTGAGCTCTGGGGCTACTGCTCCCTCTCCCACATGGCTTCTGCCCGGGCTGCTGCTCCCCTCCCCGCCCCCAATCCATAGCTCCTGCCAGGCCTGGGAGCCGCTTAGGCTCCTGCCAGGGCTTGGGGCTTCCACCCCCTGCAGCTCCTGCCTGGACTCTGGGCATTTGAGCTTGGGGATGCTGCCCCTTTTTCCCCCTCCCGTGGCTCCTGCCAGGGCTGGAGGCGCCCGGGCTCCACCCAGGTCTCGGGGCTTCCACCCCCTGCGGCTCCAGCCCCAGCTCAGGGATCTGGGCTGGGAGCTATCATCCCCCGCAGCTCCTGCCTAGCTCAGGGCACTCCTGCCCGGGCACTGGACACCCGAACTCCGGGGCTGCTGCTCCCCCGCCCTGCCCCCGGTGGCTCCTTCTGGGGTTGGGGGCACCTGGACTCCAGCCAGGACTCGGGGCTTCCACCCCCCTGTAGCTCCTGCCCAGTCTCGGGGCCTGGCTGGGGGATGCTGCCCTCCCCCCTGCGCCATGGCTCCAGCCAGGGATCGGGGCTTCTGCCCTGTGGCTCCTGCCATGGCTGGGGCACCCATTTTTCAAATTGTCTGAGGCCCCTGGGCACGGGCCCCATGGGCCCATGTGTTAATCCACCACTGGCCCTGATTAGCAGCTAGTAGCCCCCGGCTGTGGCACTCCAAGTAGCACTGGGGAGATCGGACCTACCTCTAGGAGTCTCCTCCAGCTTCAGGAAACTCTGCAGCTCCTGCCTTCAGAGCTGGGCTCTGAAGGCAGCACAGAAGTAAGTATGGCAATCCTGCAACCCCCCTACACGAGCTTTAGGACCCCCCTCCCCATGATCCCCTTTTGGATCAGAGCCCCCATGGTTACCACACCGTGAAATTTCAGATATAAACATCTGAAATTGTGAAATTGACTAATTTTAAGACCCTGTGGCCGTGAAATTGACCCAAGTGAACCATGCATTTGGTAGGGCCCTAGCTATTTGCCAAAATGGTCAAGGCTACAACCCCAAGCTTGTGGCAACCCTATATCTCTGACTGCCAGAAATCTGGAGGGGAAGATGGGTGGATCACTTCAACTGCCGTGTTCTGTACACTTCCCCTGAAGCTCTGATACTGGTCACTGTTTGAGGCAGGATACTGGGCTAGACGGGCCATTGGTCTGACCCAGTTTCAGTTTTTTGGTTGCCCAAAGACCAATGGAGCACATCTGGTTCAAGATCCTGAAACTCGAATGGCTGGTGTAAAAGGAGGCTATTCATACAATAAACATCACAGAAACATGGTTGAAAGATGACGATCAATGGGACACAGTAATACCAGGGACGGAATCTATAGGAATGACAGAGTATATCGTGCTGTAGGGGGAGTGCCACTATATGTGAAAGAGAGCATTCAGTCAAATATAGTAAAAGCCTTAAATGAATCAAACTGTATCACAGAATCTCTGGTTGAATCATAAAAGTATAATAGTAGGAATATACTACCGACTACCTGACCAGGATGGTGACCGTGACTGTGAAATGCTCAGGGAGATTAGAGAGGTTACAAAACCAAAAAACCCAACAATAATGGGGATTTCAGTTATACCCAGATTGCCTGAGAACATGTCACCTCAGGCTGAGATGCAGAGATAAAATTTCTAGACACATTAATGACTGCTTCTTGAAGCAGCTAGTCATGAAATCCACAAGGGGAGAAGAAATTCTTGATTTAGTCATAAGTGGAGCACAAAATCAAGTCCAAGAGGTGAATATAGCTGAACCACTAATAGTGACCATAGTGTAATTAAATATAACATCCTTGTAAGGGAGGAAAATACCAAAGAAACCCACTACGCTAGCATTTAACTTCAACAAGGGGAATTGCACAAAAAATGAGGAGGCTAGTTAAACAGAAATTACAAGAAACTGTCACAAGAGTGAAATGTCTGCAAGCTGCATGGCAACTTTTAAAAAACACCATAATAGAGGCTCACACTATATGTATACCCTAAATTAAATAAACAATAAGAGGACAAAAAAACAACAACACCCCATCACCACGGCTAAACAGAGTAAAAGAGGCAATTAGGGGCAAAAAGACATCCTTTAAAAATTGGAAGTCAAATCCTAATGAGGAAAATAGAAAGGAGCATAAACTCTGGCAAGTCAAGTGTAACAGTATAATGAGGAAGGCCAAAAAAGAATTTCAAGAGCAACTAGCAAGAAAATTAAAAATTAATAGCAAAATTATTTTTTTTGGTAAGACCATCAGAAGTAGGAAGACTGCTAAACAATCAGCGAGGCCACTGTACGATCAAGGTGCTAAAGGAGCATCCAAGAAAGACAAGGTCATTGTGGAGAAGCTGAATGAATTCTATGCATTGGTCTTCACTGCAAAGGATGTGAAGGCAATTCCCACATCGAAGCCATTCTTTTCAGGTGACATATCTGAGGAACTGTCCCAGACTGAGGCGTCAATAGAGGAGGTTTTGGAACAAATTGATAAATTAAGCAGTAATTGATCACGAGGACGAGATGGTATTCACATAAGAATTCTGAAGGAACTCAGATATGAAATTGCAGAACACTAATTGTAGTATGTAACCTTTGGCTTAAATCAACCTCTGTGCCAAATGACTGGCAGATAGCCAATGTGATGCTGATTTTTAAAAAGGGCTCCAGAGGCAATCCTGGCATTACAGGCCAGTAAGCCTAACTTCAGTAACAGACAAACTGGTTGAAACTACAGTAAAGAATAGAATTATCAGATACATAGATGAACACAGTATGTTGGGGAAGAGTCAACATGGCTTTTGTAATGGGAAATCATGCTTCATCAATCTATTAGCATTCGCTGAGGGGGTCAACAAGCATGTAGACAAGGGTGATCCAGTAGAAATAGTATACTTGGACTTTCAGAAGGCCTTTGACAAGTTCGCTCATTATAGGTTCTTAAGCAAAGTAAGCTGTCATGGGATGAGGGAAGGTCCTCTCATGGATCAATAACTGTTCAAAAGACAGGAAACAAAAGTAGGTATAATGGTTAGCTTTCACAATGGAAAGAGATAACAGGATCCCCCAAGAATCTGTACTGGGACTAGTGCTGTTTAACATATTCATAAATGATCTGGAAAAGGGGTAAACATGAGGTGGCAAAGTCTGTAAACAATACAAAATTACTCAAAATATTTAAGTTCAAAGTAGACTGCAAAGAGTTACAAAGGGATCTCACAAAACTGGATGATAGAGGAATAAAATGGCAGATGAAATTCAATGTTGATAAATGCAAAGTAATGCACATTGGTAAACATAATCCCAACAATACTGTATCTTCATCAGTGAGTTAGATAAAGGCATAGGGTTCACTTAAAGTTTGTGGACGATACTAACCTGGGGAAGGGGTGTGTGGTTTGCAAGTGCTTTCGATGTTAGGATTAAAATTCAAAATGATCTGGACAAACTAGAGAAATAGGCTGAAGTAAATAGGATGGAATTCAATAAGGATAAATGCAATGTACTCCACTTAGGGTACATCTACACTACAGAATTAGGTCGAAATTATAGAAGTCGATATTTTAAAACCCGAATTTATGGAATCGATTGTGTGTGTCCCCACTAAAGAG
This sequence comes from Macrochelys suwanniensis, assembly GCA_033296515.1. Taxonomy (NCBI): domain Eukaryota; kingdom Metazoa; phylum Chordata; order Testudines; family Chelydridae; genus Macrochelys; species Macrochelys suwanniensis. The sequence continues at coordinate 43,462,187 of CM065776.1, forward strand.
CATTAAGACCTTGAGGTCGACGGACTGTGTCCTCAGTAGCGGGGCTAGCGCCGACTTTCGGAGAGTTGCATTGCGGGTACCTATCCCAAAGTTCCTGCAGTCTCCACCACCCATTGGAATTCTGGGTTGCGATCCCAAAGCCTGATGGGGCAGAAAACATTGTCGCTGGTGGTTCTGGGTACATGTCGTCAAGCCATCAAACGTCCCTCCCACCCTCCATGAAAGCAATCTTTTTCGCGCCTTTTTTCCGGGGTTTCCGGGTTTGCTATGGAAGCTTGCTCAGCTCACAATTACCGTACATCTCTAGCGTATGCCTGGACATTAGGTCTAGTGGGGATTCAGTCGCGCTATAATAAGGGCAGAGCGATAGCTCAGCGTTCTGAGCGTTGGCCCGCTAAACCTGGGGTTGCGAGTTCAATCCTTGAGGGGGCCATTCTGCCTGAGGCTGCTAGTTGCGGGACTACACAGCATAAGCTCCTTGCCTTCTAGCTGCAGATGGTGCAATATGCCATAAATGGTCGTAGTTGCGGGACTACACAGCATAAGCTCCTTGCCTTCTAGCTGCAGATGGTGCAATAGGCCATAAATGACTGTAGTCACGGGACTACACAGCTGCAGATCATACAATATGCTTGAAATTCGTGTGCTCCTGGCCTGCGGCCTATGGTGTGGCTGGCCGGGGGCGCTTGGACATAAATGGGAGTGACCAGAGTGACTCTGGTTGTTCTCTTTTTTACGTTTTGTTTAAGGGAGATTCAGTACTGCCTGGAACACGGGCAGAGGGATAGCTCAGCGGTCTGAGCGTTGGCCTGCTAAACCCGGGATTGCGAGTTCAATCCTTGAGGGGGCCAGGAGATGATGATGGATATCAAGCCTATTGAACCATCTGCAGCTAGAAGGGAAGGCGCCTACCCTTGCTTCCCGGCATATTGTACCATCTGCTGCTAGAAGGAAATGAGCCTAACCCTTGCTCCCCCCTCCCTCCGTGAAAGCAACTGAGGGGGGAGCCAAAAATCCTTCCGCGCCTTTTTTCATGCGGGCGCCATATTGCTGACACCATTGTTATCCACCCACTGCTTCTGCTCCCACTCTGCTGTCCTGCAAACAGCATACCAGGGAAAGCATGGAGCACGATCAGATCACCGCGGCTGTTCTCGCCGTTATGAACACCACGCGCATTGTCCAGGAGTATATGGAGAACGAGAACCAGGAGCTGCTACAGCTACAGCAGGCGATGAGGCGACAGAAGCGCCCTGAGGACAGTGATGAGGACATGGACACAGACCTCTCTCAAAAAAGGCCCCCCCGCAAGGTGGACATCATGGTGGTAATGGGGCTTGTTGATACAGTGGAACGCCGATTCTGGGCCCGGGAAACAAGCACAGACTGGTGGGACCACATAGTGCTGCAGGTCTGGGATGAATCCCAGTGGCTGCAAAACTTTCGCATGCGTAAGGGCACTTTCATGGAACTTTGTGAGTTGCTTTCCCCTGCCCTGAAGCGCCAGAACACCAAGATGAGAGCAGCCCTCACAGTAGAGAAGCGACTGGCGATAGCCCTGTGGAAGCTTGCAACGCCAGACAGCTACCGGTCAGTCGCAAATCAATTCGGAGTGGGAAAATCTACAGTGGGGGCTGTTGTGATGGAAGTAGCCAGGGCGATCACCAAGCTGCTGGTACCAAGGGTTGTGAGTCTGGGAAATGTGCAGCTCATACTGGATGGCTTTGCAGCAATGGGGTTCCCGAACTGTGGGGGGGCGATAGACGGAACCCATATCCCTATCTTGGCACCAGACCACCAAGCCAGCGAGTACATAAACCAAAAGGATTACTTTTCAATAGTGCTGCAAGCACTGGTGGATCATAAGGGACGTTTGACCAACATCAACGTGGGATGGCTGGGAAAGGTACATGATGCTCGCATCTTCAGGAACTCTGGTCTGTTTCGGCTGCTGTAGCAAGGGACTTTCTTCCCAGACCAGAAAATAACCGTTGGGGATGTTGAGATGCCTATAGTTATCCTTGGGGACCCAGCCTACCCCTTAATGCCATGGCTCATGAAGCCATACACAGGTAGCCTGGACAGTAGTCAGGACCTTTTCAACTATAGGCTGAGCAAGTGCAGAATGGTGGTGGAATGTGCGTTTGGGGGTTTAAAAGCTCGCTGGCGAAGTTTATTGACTAGGTTAGATCTCAGCGAAACCAATATTCCCATTATTATTACTGCTTGCTGTGCGCTCCACAATATCTGTGAGAGTAAGGGGGAGACGTTTATGGCGGGGTGGGAGGTTGAGGCAAATCGCCTGGCCGCTGGTTATGCGCAGCCAGACACCAGGGCTATTACAAGAGTACAGCAGGGTGCGTTGCGCATCAGGGAAGCTTTGAAAACCAGTTTCATGAATAGCCAGGATGCTGTGTGCAAGTTCTGTTTTTCCCCAGTAGTGAAAAGCCCCGCCTCTTCATTCACTCTACTTCCCTTTACCCAAACCGCCCTGCCCTCCCCCCCTCGGTCATCGCTTGCAGAGGAAATAAAGTCATTGTTGCTTAAAAATCATGCATTCTTTATTAATTCGTAAAACAAAGAGGGGGAACTATGGGGGTAACTGCCACAGTCTCCCGGGATAGGTGGTGGAGGAAGGGAAGCACCAGGATGGGTGGTGGAGGAGGGGATGAGGGAAGGACAAGGACACACAGCACTTTAAAACTTATTGAATGCCAGCCCTTTGTTGCTTGGACTGTTCTCTTGGCTTGAGTGGTTGGGTGCACGGAGGCCGCCCAAACGCGTTCTTGGGTGTCTCGGGGATGAGATTATGGGACTCGGGAAGGAGGGCTGTTGGTTATACAGGGGCTGTAGTGGCGGTCTGGGCTCAGGCGGCCTTTCCTGAACCCTACGCCTTTCCTCAGCCATAAGCCGGAGGATTTCCGTTTGATCCTCCAGTAGCCTCAGAATTGCATCCTGCCTTCTCTCTGCACGCTGACGCCACCTACTCTCTTCATCCCGCCGCTGTCTCTCTTCATCCTGCCAGTCATTGTCTTCAGCACGCCACCTGTCCGCGCGATCAAACTCTGCCTTCCTGGACTCCGACAGTGTCTGCCTCCACGCATTCTGCTGGGCAGCTTCAGTGTGGGAGGATTGCATGAGTTCTGAGAACATATCGTCTCGATTCCTTTTTTTTTTTTTTACTTCTAATCTTTGCTAGCCTCTGGGACGGTGATGAAAGGGGTGGCGTTGAAACATTTGCAGCTGCGGGAGGAAACAAACGGGAGAGGAGTAGTTTAAAAGACACACATTAGAGAACAATGCTCCAAACATTACATATCACATGTGCATTTGGTCCAAGGTTGCACTTTGCCTGTTATATTGAGGGTCTGCCGGTTTGGTGTGAGAGATCACACAAGCAGGTCCGGCGGGCAACAGAATTCGGCTTGCAGGCAGCCATGGTAAGCCACAGTCTATAGGCTTCTTTAACCTTCATAACATGTGGGAATGTTTTCAAACAGCAACCCCCTCATTTCCCATAACAAACAGCCTTTTGCCTGGCAATTTAAAACTGGTTGGCAATTGAAAAGGGAGGGGCGGCGGTTTTCGGGTTAACATGCAGCGCGAACCTAATCGACACCCCCCCCCACACACACACAGACACACATCCAAGATGTTCGCTGTTCCCCCTCCCCCCACCGCGTGGGTCACAGCGGGGAAGATTTCCGTTCAGCCACAGGTAAACCGCCCAGCAGGGACGGACCCCCTCTGAATACCTCCTTAATAAAATTCCCCTATTTCAACCAGGTGACCATGAATGATATCACTCTTCTGAGGATAACACAGACAGACAAAGAACGGATGTTGCTTGAATGCCAGCAAACACCAGGACCATACGCCACCATGCTTTGCAAAGCAATGATTCCAGACTACGTGCTACTGGCCTGGCGTGGTAGAGTGTGTTACCATGGAGCACAGGATAAGGCTGCCCTCCCCAGAAACCTTTTGCACAGGCTTTGGGAGTACATCTAGGAGATCTTTCTGGAGATGTCCCCGGAGGATTTCCGCTCCATCCCCGAACATGTTAACAGACTTTTCCAGTAGCTGTAGCTGTACTGACCGCGAATTAATCATTAAACACGCTTGCTTATAAAACATGTATTAATTTAACAGAGGTACACTCAGCAGAGGTCCCTTCTCCTGCATCGAGCACGCCTTGGGTGGGTTCGTAGGGTACTGGCTCCAGGGTGACAAAGAGTTCCTGGCTTTCGGGGAAAAGAGCTTCTCCGCTTCCTTGCTGTGTCTGTGTGCTATTTTCAGCATCATTATCATCATCTTCCTCTCCCCAAAAATGCTCCTCTGTGGTTTCTGATGATCCACATACGGAGTCATACCACATGGGTGGCTCAGTGCTGGCTGCACCTCCTAGAATGGCATGCAGCTCATCATAGAAGCGGCATGTCTGGGGCTCTGACCCAGAACGGCTGTTTGCATCTCTGGCTTTTTGGTAGGCTTGCCTGAGCTCCTTAATTTTCACGCGGCACTGTTGCGCGTCCCTGTTGTAGCCTCTGTCCTGCATGCTCTTGGAGACTTTGGCATATGTATTGGCATTTCTTCTTTTGGACCGTAGCTCTGCTAGCATGGTTTCGTCTCCCCATACAGCGATCAGATCGCGTACCTCACGCTCGGTCCATGCTGGAGCTCATCTTCGGTTCTGGGACTCCATCATGGTCACCTCTGCTGATGAGATCTGCGCTCACCTGCAGCTCACCACGCTGGCCAAACAGGAAATGAAATTCAAAAGTTCGCGGGGCTTTTCCTGTCTACCTGGGCGGAGCATTCAAGCTCAGACTGCTGTCCAGAGCGGTCAAATGTTTCACTGTGGGATAGATCCAGGAGGCCCATACCGTCGAATTGCGTCCTCACTAAGCCTACATCGATTCGGCAATATCGATTTCAGCGCTAATCCCCTCATTGGGGGTGGAGTGGCGAGATCGATTTTAAGAGCCCTAGAAGTCGATGTTAAGGGCTTCGTCGTGTGGACGGGTGCACGGATCAATCGAAATAACGCTAATAAATTCGACCTAAACTCGTAGTGTAGACCAGGGCTTAGAAAGGAATGATCAGTTACACACATACAAAATGGGAAATGACTGCCTAGGCAGAAGGATTGCAAAAAGGGATGTGGGGATCATAGTAGATCAAAAGCTAAATATGAGTCAACAGTGTAACACTGTTGCAAAAAACCAAACATCATTCTGGGATGTATTAGCAGGCATGTTGTAAGCAAGACACAAGAATTAATTCTTTCACTCTATTCTGTGCTGAGTAGGCCTCAAGTGGACTATTGTGTTCAGTTCTGGGTGCCACATTTCAGGAAAGATACGGACAAATTGAAGAAAGCCCAGAGAAGGGCAACAGAACCGATTTAAAGGTCTAGAAAACATGACCTAGAAAAATTGGGTTTGTTTAGTCTGGAGAAGAGAAGACTGAGAAGGGACATAACAATTTTCAAGTATGTAAAAGGTTGTTACAAGGAGAGGGAGGTAAATTGTCCTCCTAGGATAGGACAAGAAGCAATGGGCTTAAATTGCAGCAATGGCAGTTTAGGTTAGATGTTAGGAAAAACTTCCTAACTGCCAGGCTGGTTAAGCATTGGAATAAATTGCCTAGGGAGGTTGTGGAATCTTTGTCATTGGAGATTTTTAAGAGCAGGTTAGACAAACACCTGTCAGGGATGGTCTAGATACTACTTAATTTTGCCAAGAGGGCAGGGGACTGGGCTAGATGACCTCTCAGGGTCCCTTCCAGTCCTACTATTCTATGATTCTATACATACAAAATGTGGGGTCTAGATTAGCTGTTAGCACTCAAGAAAGAGATCTTGAAGTCATTGTAGATAGTTATCTGAAAATAGCTGCAGCAGTCAAAAGTTCCAACAGAATGTTAGGAACCATTAGGAAAGGGATAAATAATAAGACAGAAAATATATTATAATGCCACTGTATAAATAGTTGGTACAGCCACACCTTGAATACTGTACGCAGTTCTGGTTTCCCCATCTGAAAAAAGATATCTTAGAATTGGAAAAAGTACAGAGAGGGGAACAAAAATTATTAGGGGGGATGGAACAGCTTCCATATGAGGAGAGTGTGAAAAAAAAACAACGAATGTGTTCAGCTTAGAAAAGAGAAGAGGGAATATGCGAGAGGTCTCTAAAGTCATGTGTGGAGACAGTTGAATTAAGGATGTGGTATTTACCCTTTCACATAACAGAAGAACCAGGGGTCATCCAAGGAAATTAAGAGGCTGCAGGTTTAAAACATACATAAGGAAGTACATCTTCACACAACGCACAGTCAACCTGTCAAACTCATTGAAAGTGGATTTTGTGAAGGCCAAAAGTATAACTAGGTTCAAAAAAGTGTTGGACCTATCCTCCGTGAATTTATCTATCAATGGCCAGTATCCAAGATGGTCAGGAAGGCAACCTCATACTCTGAGTGTCCCTAAACCTCTGACTGCTAGAAGCTGGGACTGGATGACAGGAGAATGAATCGCTTAATAAATTGCCAGTTCTGTTCACTTTCTCTGAAGCACCATCCACTGTTGGAAGACAGGAGACTGGGCTAGATGGACCATTGGTTTGACCCTATATGGCCATTCTTATGTCCTGTCCCCCCCCCCCCCCCCCCAAAAAAAAAAAAAAAAAAGGCACGACAGTTTAACCATGCTTGAAAATAAATTTAGTTGAGTTTTACCAACTTGAAGCTGAGGTTCTCGCGTGAAGCAAACTAATGCAGATCACCTTTCTCTGGTCAATTTTGTATTTGACATTGAACTGTTGGCTAAAACGCTTTCTAAAGTGTATTATTCCAGCATCCAAGACTGTGCTAAGGACTTTACAGAGCAAATAGGAATAGACAGTTCTTTCTGCAATGCACTTATAATCTAAGACCTGATATTGGAAAAATTACATACATACATTACATACATACAAAATACATACATACATACACATGAGCAGCCCCTGGATTACTCCCATGTATAAAACTTTTTCAAGATCAAAGCCTACATTTTGTGATGTGAGTGGCAAACATTATGGAAAGGTGTCTGTGTGAAAAGGAGAGGGAGGAGTGAAAGATGACTCCCAGATTATGGGGCCTGGCCACAGGGAGAATGAGAGTGTAATCAATAATAACAGAAGACAGGCAAAGTAGAGAAGGTTTAGGAGGATTTCCCTTCCTTTCCACCCCACAAGTCATTACTTTAGCTCAGTTAGCCATTACCTTACAGGCATGTCCAACTTTACAAATGTTAAAACACTCTTTCCTTTGCCTTTAAGGTCACATTGTGATGTTTTAATATCTCACCTTGATTGGGAACAAGTTTTGGGTTAAAATGCTAATGCTGAAAATGATTTCCTCCATTTCTATGATGACTAGTCTAGGTGCAGTTGAGGACTAAGACCACTATTCAGTGGGCTGGCAGATGCTCAGTGCATCCTTAATTGAGCTATTTTGTAGTAAAATTTCGAAGTAAGTAATGTGCTGGGCTTCAGCCACATGGCTCTCTCTAACTTTTAATAAGAGTCCTATGCCTAAATTGGCTAAACCCTTTGAAAACTTACATCCAAGGGAAGCATGCAAGCTGCTCTTCTCTCAGCATTCCTTTGATAGCCACAGAATAGCAGGTGCAATAGCTATGTCTTTGAATAATCATCTAACTAGATATGTACACAGTACCTTGGTCTTCATCAAAAAGTTACTTATATCAACAGTCCCCATATAATGGCAGTTGAGTTATCACACCACACCCTTCAGGGGAGGCTGTTGAAATGGAGCATCAACAATAACCCCCCCCCCCCCAAAAGAAGAAAAAAGTGGGGAACAAGATTTTTGAGGGTGGGAGGAGATTTGGGAAATAATATACACTAATTGCCTCTTAAAACATAATCTTCACCAATTTCCTTAAGTCCATCAGTAAGACCCAATCTAATATAGTAGGTTGTATTTGTTTTCTATTGTGCTCCCATACTGCTAGTGTTACAGCTCCACAGCATTTTTCAGCAAAGAGGTCTATAGTAAGAGGCTCAGAAATGCCAATTGTAATTAAAATGGGAACAAAGGCTATTGGTGTGACAGTATATTCATGTATATTGCTTCTCACACTGAGTTTTCAGATTGCTCTCTTGAGTAGAGTGACTGCTGCTTATCTGTTAACAAAAAAGTCATGCAATTTGTTGCATCTCTACTCTCCATGCTGTTTTCATTTTCTTTTTGTTGCTTGCTTCTTGATCCTTCCCCCCCTTTCATGTTTTAAAAAATATAAAATTCTCCCCACGTTTCAAGTCCTCTGTCAATATAAGCATTTTTATTTTGAAACCAACTCCTTCTTGTCCCCCCACTACCTTTTGAAAAACCTTCCCAAGTGGGGTGTTCTCACCTGCCTCTTTTACCATCTTTAGGAGAGTCCCAATCCTCTTTGCTCCCCTCTAATCCAAGTCTCTTTTGTCACAATAAGAATGTCCCAGGCCCAGTCAGTTTTCTTTCACTGAGCTACAGGTACTCTTAGGATCCCCTTTCATTGGATGGACCCCAGCCTTCAGGTTCTCAATCATTCATTACACTTTGCACAGCGCGTCCCCCACCATAGGGTCCATTGTCTGTCTTCCCCTCCCCCCCGTTTTCCAGTGTAAATCCATTCTAATATCCATCCTCTCTATGGTCCCCATCCTGTAATGAGCTCTGTGTGAGTGGACCCTGCGCCCAGGAGGAGCACTGCTGCTTTTATTGAGGCTCCATTGAAGGGCACAATCCCCACCCACATGGAGCTCATTGCAGGTTTGTGGCTTACGTGAAATGACTGCATCTGTTTTTCAGTGCAGCACTTGGGGGCAATAATCCAGGTCAAATTTTCTTCCCTAGTTTTTGCAGAAATGGAGCAAAATACAAGAAGTGCATTATTGCATTGTGCGTTAATATATTAAATATACCAAATACATTGTGGAACCACAAACTTTAAAAACACTACTTGAACTCTGCAGACACATTGCAGTCTAAGTTATCAATATGCACCTCCCAAAAGCTTGAGACTTTAATTACAAATGGGTTTTCTGACCCTGCATGGGGTGGATGGGATGCCATTATTAACACTGACAAAAGAGGAGCCCAACATAAGATTCCTGAGACTACTTCAAGTTTCCAGCCTGCTGCAGCTCTGATTTCACAATCAACCTTATAATTTTGAAGAAACTCAACATTCTGGGCCAAATTCCTTCTTATATGGAGAAAATTTGCTCAGATTGTAGTGAATTCAGTAACCTGTGATCCTGTGTTAAGAGATTGGCTGAAGCAGTGTGGTTTGTTTGGCTTTTCGAGTTCCTTAGTTGTCATGTTTTGCCTTTCAAGAGGTAAAGTCCTTCACTAATTTTGATCTTTAGTATAAGTTTTGGATTCACGAAGTGCAGAGCACTCAGCTGCTCCTTGACCCTCATCTATAAACTTCAATGGGAGTTGCTGGAAGCACAGCATAACTGAAAATCAGGTCAATTATTTAGTTAAATATGGGCTTAAGAGCCTAGTTTTAGACACTAATTTTTTTTCCAACTTGTCCTCTAGAGTATTTTACACTTTCCAAGTTTCCCCATGTTGCTTGTTAAAATGACCTCCTTTTCCCCCTTTAAATTCTTGTCCTGATTCTAAAATGGCATGGGGAATTTAATAATAATAATAATAAAAAACATAAAACAAAGGCCAAGCTCACAATCTGCAAATCTACATACTGTATAAGAGCACAAATTTAGCTAATACCATCCCTTCGCTAAAATTTGTGGTAGCATGCATACTAAATCGGCAACTAGGGAAAGCGGTGCGCATATTTGTAACATGGAATTTACAGCAGGCTCAGTGAGGCCAAACCTTGCCTTTCTGCTAAAACACATTACTTCACTGCACAGAGATAGGGCAGTAACTCAGCAAAATTAGGTTACAGGCTAGCTTAGATGACTGATATCTCCTTCCTTAACTAGATATTGTTGATCCAAAGCTGCAAAGGATTGTGAGGCAACTGTAAGGTATTGTTTTAGGAACAGAGGAGACAGACACACAAGCTAGCTTGCTATTGAATTGGTTGACATACCTACCTGCTTGGGAGGGCAGTTATTTTCTGCAGAAATAGCAGAATGGCCATTTGTTGCTCAACTGGCCTTTGCAGAAATAGGTCAATATATTTCGCTGAGTTCATATGTTAGTCTTCACACTCAGAGCTGGAGATTCCTGTCCTGCACATTCACAACTTACTTTTTCTCTTCTAGTAAGTTATTGTTTGCTGTATAAAGTCCTGTCTGGAAGCCTGCTTACCCCACATGTTGGCTGGAATCTAGCATCCCACTCTGGGTTGAATGTTGCTAAAAACAGCTTGTGATATAAGGCTAATAGATCTGCTGATAATACCATAGAAGAATGATGCAGGTGTCATCTCGTTTCTGTGTGACTAATGTTGTGAACATTTGTCAGTTTTGCTTCTAATCAGCTAGGCTAAATTTACTGAAAACAGAAAAGGTGTGTTGTGTTTTGGCTGAAGAAGGCAAGGATTGGCAAGATTAAACTGAATTCTGCAGGCAAGTTCACGTTCACCATCTTGTCTGTCTTGTCTTCTCCTGATTCCTTCCCTGAGTTCCCTTTAGTGTTCAAGTACACATTCCATTTCCTTAACTTCTGCTTAGTTCATTTAGTATTAGATTCAACATAAGAACTATGAATAAAATTTTCATAAGTGCTTAAGGCCCATTGACTGTCAGTTGGACTTAAGCTACCGAAGAAGCCTGGGTACTTTTTGAAAATATTAATGGCTTGATTGTATTTGACTGAAAATACAGGTTAGCACAACAAATGCTTTTTCCGATATCTTCCTTTGTAATCTACATACATGGACATTTTAGAAGAGGCCATCTTACTTTGAAAATGTAGCTCTGTTCTTGCTCCTCTTGACTCTTCTCCACTCTGGGGTAGATACAGAATTTGTTGGGATGGGTAAATGGGATCTTACTAGATCAGTGACAGGCACTCTGGTGTAACACCCCAGAGCTATAAATGACCCACGAGCAGTGGATATAATAGTGTCCCAGTCAAGTCCCTTGAAAGGTAGAAGGTTAGGTATGCTGCCCATTCTGCAGAAAATGCTTAGAGGGGACTTGTGGAGGAGTAGCCTTACTTTATTCTCTCTCTTGGCATATTTGTGGCTTTTCCTTCTCAGCTGTGCAGTCACCCTTCATGTACTAGGTGGGGGATTCAAAACCAAGTCTCTGAGCAACATGATCGCATCTGTAGTTCGCTGTCCTGCCACGCATCTCTGGATGTGCTTTTTGAAGAATCCCACTGGTACGACTTGGCTTCTGTATCTCTATCCTCTATGCTTGCCCTTGCTTGATTCACTTTACTAAAAGCACATCTGTCTATACCTTCATGTATACATAAAATATTATAAAAACATAGAACTCGATCAGATCAATCCACAAAATCCTCCCCAACATGCTCACCATAAAATTCCTCCTCCTAAACCGACAAGGGGCAAATCTATCCTAAATCCAATTGTAGTGCACATCATCTTTAACTGTGTGAGGGGAAAACCTTGGGGAATAAATAGGCCTTGCTGAATGCCATTAAGATTAATAGATCTGAGCTCAGGATAAGTTCTAGAGTCAAGGACCCTTGCAGAGAATGCTGTTCCTTATTTGAACTGGGGGCTGATAGCGTGAGTTCCACAGCTGATCACAACTGCTTCTGTATCTACTATGAGGAGAGAGGCAGTTTCTTGGGTAGCCAGGCCATTTTAGGTCTTGATAGGTCAAAGCTAATACCTTCTAATATTCACCTGGGAATCAGCTGGGAGTAAGTGGCGAATTCGAAGCATACATCTGTGTGAAATACCACTCAAATAGCCAGCCATCTTATTCTGCAGCAGCTGCAATTTCCAAGTGATTTTAAGGTCTTATGACAATGAGGGACGCTTATACCAGGGGCGGTCAAACTTATTGACCCTCCGAGCTGCATACGATAATCTTCAGAAGTTCGAGAGCTGCACCCAGGCAGGCACGCCCCACGGGGCTGAAACCCCGAAACACTCCCCTCATCACTGGGCAGAAACCAGAGGGAACTTGTAGGGGGGTCAAGTGGGGTCACATCTGGCCCCTGATTTTTGCCAGACTTTTGACACCTGGGCCGCCGGGCCCCCTCCCTGCACCGCAACTGCTGGAACCAGCAAGCTGGGAATTGTAGCTGTGGGGAGAAGTAGCGGCAAACAGCTGGAAGCTGCAGGGAGGGGCCGCTGAGGGTAAAAGGAGGGTGGGACTCAAGCTTTGGGGAGGGCTGAACCTTTAAATTGTGCCCCCCCCCCAGCAGGCACCAGTTGTCACTGGCAGAAGCTCTTAGCCCCACCACCCTGCTGCAGGGCAGAAGCCCTGATTTTCCCCCCTCGCCCCCAGTCTGATAGGTGGAGAATGGGGCAGCATGGGGAGCTCAGCAAGTTGTACTTTAACTGTAAAAGAGCTGCATGTGGCTTGCGAGCCACGGTTTGGCCACCCCTGGCTTATACAGTCAACACATGGCTTAACCATTGTCTATACTTGTTTGTGTCTCACTGTATCCCAGTACCTTTATGAACAACTAGCTGGCTATGGTTATTTTTTCATATGTTCTGGGGGACTGTGCCACTCAAACAATACATCATCTTCCCTATGCACACAGATATTCATAGTCTGCTTTTCAATTTTGTGGTCATAGCCCCTGACAGGCGATTGTTGGGGTTACTTGCTCTTCCTATCTTTTAGCTCATATTTTTCCTTGTGCATATGCAGAATTCACATCATCTTTTTCTCTCCCAGGCTGCTTTCTTAGCTGTTGCTCTTGCAGGTTTTCGCTGGCTCTCTTATGTGTGTGTTGTTGCAATTCCTGTGGGCTTTGGCAGCCTGCTGGGTATGCTGTGTCTTTCCTGTCACTCTTCCCAGCTAACCACACCCTCAGCTTTGATCCGCAGCTACACAAGGTATAATTTTCACTTTACCAACACAGTATTCTGCATCATTATAAGATGCTCCCCAGTGTCTATTTTACTTGGAGCAGCTTAATTTATACATCTTCACCTCATTTTCATGGCTTGTTCCTTTTAGTATTTGGAATGTTCACCATGTTGATCAGGTACCTTTTGTATGCCTTCTGCCAGGTGAAGTTGGCAGCAGCAAAGGCCAGGTTCAACATCTAGGGGTTCCTCTGAACAATTACAACACAGAACCAACTCAAGTGCCCACCCAGTAATCTGGGAAAACTTAACACCATCCCTGCGTGCCTCTGAGAGGCAATACTTCTCCACTCTTGAGTACTGAGTCTGAGAACTTTTATTAGAAGAGAGAGGAAACCAAGCCTTAGTTTGGAAAAACACCACAACCAATTAAAAAACAGGCGTTCATAAGCCGACCCGACCCCATAGTGCGTTAGGCAGTATCCTTTGCCTCAGTTTCCCATCTTGTGATGGGAAAGTCCAACAAATGAATGTCCTATTTCACAAATCACATCACTCTCCTCTCCCTCCACTGCACCCTACTGACAGTTGGCTTGGTCAGCAAAGACCCAGAGTTCACAGGTGCGTTCATTTGGGTTCACCTCCCACTCTCTGGGGGTAGTTGGGAACAGAAGGGGGAAGTATCCAGCAATGACTCAGCTGCTGGTGACACTCAGTTGTCATTGTTCACTCTGCCGTCACCACGATGAGACCGTCACTGGCTGCTGCTGCCACCATTCACTCTGCCACTCTGGTGGTGGTGCTGCTGTTCACCTGCCACTCTGTGCAATGCCACATTCTGAGGTTCCGCCATTAACCCAGCTTTCTGATTTTCGTGGAGAGCCTCGCTGCTAGTGCAGGCTGGGCAGTCTCCTGTTCAGCAATGCTGTCCTGCAGCAGATCTCAGGCTCAACAGCGAGACCTGATTATCAGTGATTTCAGCTCTAGTGATCACTTAGCAAGACAAAAGACTTAGTTGTCTTTGTCGCAGGTCAAATGTTGTCTAGGACTCTGAGGCAGAGCCTACATCACAGGTATGAACACCTGTTCCCAGCCTTTCTCTATTTTCACAGGATTTGGGATCCCTAACCCCTGCTTAGCGAGTACAGTTCAGTTGAGGGTGAACCCCTCAATCAGGGCATGCTGAGCATGGTTCTGCTCCCCTTGTACTCGTATAATAAAGGTAACAACATTTCATTGCCCCTGCAGTCAATACCAAAGTGATTTGTTACCCAACAATAGCCAAAATGTATCACTTTGGCAACACGACCTGTTGGCTGAATACCTAAGCAGAATAGGTGTGTTTATGCAAATACGGTCTGGTCCTGAAGTCTTTTCCCTCCAGTTCATCTCTAGATATCAGGGGAGAGCTCCTTCAGACCCTGCTTACAGCTTGATAACTCTTTCCAACAGGGTTAAGAAGATCTTCTGTGGTTCATGCTTTTGCAAAACTCTCACTGTTTTGGTTTCCCAAAACTAATTAGTTTTGAACCTTTCCCTCTGTGATTTAAATATATTCCGAGCCATTTTTTCCTGTAGCTTACACAAAACTAGTGTCCTGCTGTAAATGAAGCAGGGACCTTTCTATTTACCCAATCAGGTAGTTGTGAAATTAATACAGATTTATAGATTTTAAGGGCAGATGTTACCGTTACAGTAATCTAGTCTGACTTCCTCCAGAGTGTGCACTGGTGGTGGTGGTGTGACCTATTTTTAAGTTGTATCAAGGGTTCCTAGAACATACGGATAGATGCCTGTGTACCATCATAAGCCTGTGTACCAATATAAGTAAATACTTTATCAAATCACAATGACTTCTAGTTGAACTATAGCAAATTTTAAAAAAAGATTTTAATTTAAAATGCCAAGCGATGGAGAGTCTGACACTTAAAGAAGTGCTAAGCATTGAAAGAAGTTACACGTACTGTTTTCTCCTATTTAAAAGCTTTAAGAATTGTCCAGAATTGAGGATTCTAAGTGAAGGATGAAAGACTCGCGGTGAATGTATGCATCAGAGTCTTCATTCCTATAATCAATTTCTCAAAATCCAAATGCATTGGAACAAATAGTCAGTGTGTGTGTTTATGTATATGTTGCTTGATAGTGTGTGTGTCTCTCTGTGTGTGTATAAGCACTTAGATACAATGGCAATTGGCATACTATGTATACTGTATTTCTATATATTGATAATAATGAGCACTTTTCATCTGTAACTCGCACAGCACTTGACAAAAGTGGATAAGCATTGTACAGGCGAGGAAACTGAGGCACCGAATGATTGACTTGCCCAAAGTCACGCTGTGAGTCAGTGGTAGAGCTGGGACAGAAACCAGGTGTCTTGTGTCGTAGTAATAATCATAATGATAATTTGATGGTAATAGGAAATATGCACATGTTTGGGGGACAGAATAAACACTAAAGCCTTGTCTACACTGGCAGCAGGTTGTAGAGTACTGGCAATACCCAGTGAAAGGCCGGCTGCAACCACTCTTGTCACGGTGTGCAGCAGTGAAAGGCTGCTGCAAGGTGGAGGCAGAGGGGAAAGGCTCCTACAGCAGTGGGACACTACACTACTAAAATTAGTGATGTAAACGTGAGAGGCCCTGCTTGGGCTTAGAGAGAGCCGTATAGGGTACATACTATAACGTTCTGACATGTAGGGCATTCCACTCTACTCGCCTAAGCCGAATCTCACCATCTGCACTGCTGTTTATACCTGTGCTAGCTGGGTGTGTAATGTCTGTAGTCTACACGCTGCCGTAAGTGTAGACACGCCTTACAGAGTCCCCAAACTAGATGTCATTGTGCACCAATGTGTTTTCCATTTGAGAATGATACAATACCTTCTGATAGGAGATCAAATGAGACATCAAGCTACAAAATTATAAAAGATGTCACCCTTCTGCAGCCACACTACCAGATCTGCTCTGGGACCCTTCAAACCTACAGAGTGGTTTCTGCAGGCTCCCAAGGGAGATAAAAGATTGGCAAAGAACACTGCCTTCTGTTTTTCCTATGCTATCTGTCCCAGTTTCATGCTGCTTTCCTCCCCTGTGCTCAGATAATGGGAAGAGAATACCTAACCCATGGTCTTTATTTCAGGAACAAATTTGTTCTTTATCTCTGTGCATGCTCCATGAAAAAATATATTAATAGAATATTTGCCATTTCTAGAACCATAGGTGTCGCTATGACCAGTGACTGTTGTACCTGTTTTGAAGAGGATTTTTATTTAATCTTTAGTTGTACAAATAGTACATCTATTGGACATCTTTACTTTAAACATAATATTTAGTTCCTAGTTACCATTGTGATTTATCCATATAATGTACATTTCACTGGTATGGCACAGAGCACACTACAGACAGAGCTGTTTTCTTAATCTTAGAAACTGTTAGTAATTCATATTCTTTCAATAGTCGTGTTAAAAAGAGAGCGGTTGAGTATGTACACACACACACACACACACACACACACACACACACACAGTATGCGTGCACATGTATAGAGGTGTGTGTATGTATATATGTTTGTATAAAATATGATTAGTTATGCTTAATGTAGTTTGTCTTGACTGGAGGGTGTGGATCTGGAGGTAAATATTTTTTCACTCTGTTCATGCTTCTTACTCAAAAACAAGGGCTATAAAATTGTGCGTTCTTGCCTGTGAACCTAAACTGTGAATTCTTTGAAGATTGATGAATTTGTTCCCAGAGTCCCAGTTGTAATATTTTAGTTGTGCAAAAATGAATATTCTAAATCTACCATGTCTCGTGGAAGCCTTAGATCTTTTATCAAGCGTATCATAATAAACAGCCACTCTAGAAAATAGTCCCTAATTTATTACTTACTTAATTGATTTCTGCTTTTTAAAACAAAGTAACTGATACTTTTTTTTAAAGAGTTGAAGGTAAAAATATCCTAGAAGCTGGAAAGATATATTGGCAGGTTTGCATTATGCTATTGAATACTTATAGGAAAAAATACATTGTTAGCAGAACTGGTAAAGTTATGAGTAACTCTTTTCTGGAGAAGAAATATATAATCCATGTTTACATTGAACTTTCTCAAATGTTTGTGATTAAAAGAAATATTTCATTGAATGCGAGATCAAATTTTCTTCTGTGGAGTAATATGAAGTGACTAAATAATTACAGATTTACTTTTATAGCAGGTTTCCTTTCAAAGCAGAATGCTAGCAGAGCATGGCTTTGACTCTGGGCTTTGGACATCTGTTTGTGAAGCTGCTATAACTACAGAATATGTTTTGTTGAATATGAGGGATTTATTTGGTCTTAGAAACTTTTCTATCTTTATGTAAATGAATAGCTATGTATCTATTGTGAGTCAAATTTTTAATACAAATTATTTTTTCAGAGATATGAGAGTAATATCAGGAATTAGAGAACAGTATAGATGCCATCAGCTGATTTGTCTTTCAAAGTCTGTGCTTACTAGAGCTTTGAACTAAGTTTCAACTCTAGCCAGCAATAAAATTCCCCACAAAATAAACAGATTGAAATCCTAGTGGTGGATTTTACGTAAATTGAACCCATTAAGGGTATTGTATTTAAAACATTTATTACATTTAAATATAACTGAAGAACTTGTGAAAATAAATAATATTCCATTCTTACCTTTTGTTCCCTAGATATGCATTATCCGTATTATGCTAGAAAAACCAATTAGCCTTCAATTGCTTTATATTCATTAGTATTAGATTTTGTTAATGGTGCATGATTAGAGCATTACATTGTTTCTAATCTCTGACATTTTCCCATAAACAGTCATGTTTTCTCCATGTAATTCATTTGGGTTTTGTTGGCATTACAGTCTGTTTTGGAAAATGTTGTGTAACATATACATTTTATTGGGATTTTTTTTAAACATCTGGTTCAAATGGTCTGAAGCTCACTTATGTTTTAAAATATGTACAATATATTATGTGCCATATACATTTACATAAACCCATAGCTCTTTAACACCTTTCATGCAAAGCATGCTAGAAACAGTTTACAATAAAATTCCAAAACTAGTAATTTTAAAACAGTAAACAAAAATTGTAATTGAATTGAGACTTTTTAAAATTCTCCTGAGTCTAAATATTCTATCCATCAGCTCCTAGTGATAACCGGAGGGCCAGAGTGAACAAAGACCCTAGATGAGAATTAATTCAAATGATGTTTAGAGATGGTAAGAAGCTCTGCAGCTTATCTCAAGGAATTTTTGGAGCTGGGGGAGAGGAGGGAGAGAGAGCAGGCCTATTAGTTTAGAAAGGAATAAGACCATGGAATGATTTTATAATCAATATTGATTGTCCTTAATACGAACCCATGAAGCAATTAGCAATGTGGATGGGAGATGCTGAGATAAGTGAAATACCCTTATCTTGATTGGGGAGAAAAGTGAGCATAGAGTTGCCTTATAAACAATCCTAGATGTCAGAAAATACAGCAATACTGTCATATTGTTAGGTTGCCTAAAGGTTCTCCACCTAGCAGTATTTCCTACTTATCTTTACTACTACTACTACTAATTAATAATTAATAATTCAATATTGAATATAACAACAAGCGCGATAGAAGACTGTCATAGAAGACAAAGATTAAGCCATTCATCCTGGTATTATTGTAAAGTATGATCTGATTATCTTCCAAATAAATGCATGGGCAGATTTTAATAGGTTGGGGAGCTAATTTTCAGCATGACAGTTTTCTTCAGTGTTGATTGTAAGGATTCTGTGATAGCCGCATCTGCACTTCTGACAAGGCATGACAAGGTTGAGATTGCCTCAGTGGGAACAGCTGGAAGAGAAAAATACATCCAGTTATCACTGTTAACTGATGATAATTTACCTTCTATTGCCCCAAAATACGCACTTTAGTTCATTCTCTTCCTTAAATAAAAGAGCTCTTAGCAATCGAATAATTAATTGGAACAAGATCAGATAAAAATTGTTTTTTTAAAGGTAAGAGACTGGTATCTTCGGAACAAAAACAGGATATTGCAGTCCCTGAGCAACCGAGCATTCAAGAGGAGTTGAATCATTTCAGTAGCATTAATAGTTGCCCAGAGCTCTACCAAAGCAAATGACAAATATCATACAAAATGCTAATAACTATGTTTCTCCCCTCAACTGCCTCATCCATTGCAAATTAAGAACACTAAGATTCATCGATATTGATGTTATAGTTTTTCTACTTCCATTGCCAGTCTGTGGTAAAATTAATTGACTAGGTAGAAGAAAGACCAATAACCTCAGACTAAAAAAAAGAGCATAACCTATATAACACGACCCCTTCCTAATGCTTCCTCTCCCTATTTACTAGTCTTTGTCTCTTGTTACATTTCCCCCCACCGCCCCATCTCCTCCACTCTACCAGTGACCCCAGCCTCAATATCTTATTTGTCTGCTTCTCCTGCTGACCTCCACATTGCCATCTAGACAGGGAACACCTTTCCTGGCCTGGGTCTGCAAAACTTTCACCCTCTCATTTAAATCCCTCCTGAAGATAAATTTTTCCTGCACCTTTCCTTTGTGTATTCAGATTTAAACTCGTTAGGGCAAAGACTGTCATCTTCTCTTTCGAAAAGACACCTGGTGCATTTTGTTACCACAATCTAAGTACAAAGAAATGTCCAACATTAATAAGTGGAACCACCTCATTTATTCTCAGATGAAGTTTCCAACAGTGACTAGTGACTGGGATACTTGGGATACCTTAAAGGGGCCTGAGCACCCCACCCTTTGAAAAATTAGGCCTTTTTAAAGGTGTCTTGAGTTTTGTATGTTTGTACAATACCCTAGCACAGTAGGACCCAACCTAGTTGACACCTTTAGGCACTATTACAATGTAAATGTTAAATACTACTAATAAATAGGAGAATAAAAACACAATAGCAACCCTGTAATTTAAATATTAAAAAATAAAGCCTGAGGGAGCAGCTGAATTGATCACTAGATTAGATGTCCGTGTCATCTTGCTGCAACAACGTATTTTAAGTTGCCTCCTCAACTACTGGAGTACGAAAGCTCTGTCAGTCTCCTGGGCTCTTCAGCTGCAAACGCTAATTTTTAAAATATTTTTAAAAAGAAATTGTAATAATAATAATCCCTTGTTTGCCAGTTGCATCATACCATTTTAGGGATGCTACCCTCAACTGTCCTTTTCATATTCAGGGACTCTTACAGTCCTAATGCAGGAGTACACTTTTGAGGAGGAGGTTGTTGAAGATGGTGTTGGTCATCTGAGTCCTTCACCTGAATAAACTGTCTGAGCAGACTGGGCAGATTAGGCAGAAATTGCATTTAAATGTTAAACACTGGAAACTACCTCAGTTGAATAGAGCTGAAAAGAGACAGACATCTGTTGTGAGGCTCGATCCATGGGAGCACATTATTTTAAACCTTATAAATGGGTGTCGTCATAATAAAAAACTAGTCCGGGCAGGGCACTCAAGAATGTACTTTAGGGGACAATCCTGCTTTAATGGGAAATGGACAGAATGACCTAACAGATATTTTCCACCTCAAATTTCCATGACTCTTGGAAGGTTATTTATTGGGGGGGTATAATTCAGGGAGAAGAGAAAAATAAATATAAAAATGGGTATACCATATGTGGAATGATTGATTGAAGTTCTATTTGGATTAAATGATCAAAGAAATAAACCATATTTTTACAATGCTATGCTTTCTTTAAACAAAGCCTCCAGTTTAATGCTGTGATAGAAAGGAAACAGAGGCTGACTCATAGAAAGCTGAGATCACTTCTTGGATTACATGAATGTGAATATTTAAAGCTGACATTATGGAGGCTATGAAGTGTTTCTTACTGCGCCATAAGTGAATCACTGACATTGACAGGGAGAAACTAAATAATACATGATGGGAAATAAGCCCTATTATTGGAATATTCATTTTTAATTAATGTTGTGTATGTTTCTCTTTTTTTCCTTCCTTCTCCCTTCTTCTCCCCTCCCCCACCCCCAGGGTAAATGGGAAGTTGGTGGCGCTGAAGGTGATTAGATTACAAGAGGAGGAAGGAACTCCATTTACAGCTATCAGGGAAGGTATGCACTCATGTTTAATGATTATTCATGGTTTATTTTTTAATTACATTGCACTCACTCTCTCCAATACCATGCTATACTGACTAGCTTGAGATTTTAAATTATATGGTTATGTTCCCTGTAGGAGGTGGCTTTGGTACTTTAAAAATCAAAACCTCCCTACAAAGTGGGAGTCCATGTTAAATAAAACAAATCTGTGCCTCTGTGGTTTGGCTTGTCTGAGAACTGCTACTGGGTACAAGTGACATACTAAGTAGAATGTGTGCTTGGGGGGTAGTGGGGGGAGGGCTGTCATTGGTATAATATGTTGGGGAAGTAGCACCTAAAATGAGGATGGATTTAACTTTTTGTTTGTGAAGCCATGTTCCCTGAAAGATAGTCATATAGAACACATCTTTGCATTTTTTGACTGCGAGAGCCATGGTAGGTTCAGAGATAAATATAGCAAGCTCCTTAAAAACAGGGTGGCTGATTACCTTTTTAAGGAACTGACTGTGTATGGTTTGGGTTTTTGTCCCCCTCCCTCTCTGCCACCTCTAGACTGTCTGGCTTAGGGATGGCTCTTTCCTAGCTGAGTGTCAGAGGTCTGTCATGCTTTCTGCTCCACTCCCTCTATCCTTTCTTAGCCACCCTGGCTGCTCCCTGGTGATAGCCTCTATATCTGTGCTTGGCTGCTGCAAGCTCCTTTGCAGAAGCTGCTGCATGTGCCTTGTTTAAATGGGCCTACTCTCTTGGTGAGTGCCAAAGATAGGACTGGTGGTGAAATAAGAACCTTTTACCTTCCAGTCACTGATTCAAATTCATCTCAGGGTATGGCTACACTGTGAGGCTTTCAGCGACATGGCTGTAGAAGGCACGCAGTGTAGCTGCTGTTTGTTGGCAGGAGAGCTCTCCTGCTGACAAAACACTTCCACCCTCCATGAGCGGCACTGTTCACACTGGCGCTTTTCGTCTGTAAAACTTGTGTCATTCAGGGGTTGTGACAGGGTTGGACTCACCCCTGCGGCGCCTCCTGCTGGTTTCTCCAGGAATTAGTTCATCCAGCCTCTGGAGCGCCCTCTGCTGGCCGGTGATCTGCCTGACCACTCTGGCCTGTGTCCCTCCCAGGACCCGGTGCCCCTTTTCCTGAGGCGCTGCCCCCTGGCAGTACCCCCCAGATCTGGGTTTTCCCTCCCCAGGGGAACCCCCAACCCACTATCCCCACCTCGCCTCAGTCGTAGGCTACTGCCAGTCACCAGCTAGCCCCCGCGCCCTGGGGCAGACTGCAGTATAAGCCACTCATCACTGGCAAAGAGGGTTTGGACCTGCTGCCTTGGCCTACCCGTGGGTTGCCCCCGCAACCCCAGTACCTAGATGGGCCTAACCCTAGGCCACAGCCTGCAGTTTTCTCAGGCCGGAGCTTCCCAGCTCCTCTGGCCTTCCCCAGCCCTGCTCCACCCTAGGTACCTGCTCAGGTCCCTGCAGCCGAGCCCTTCTCCCTCTAAAGGCAGAGAGAGACTCTGTCTCCTCTTGGCTCACTGCCCTCTTATAAGGGCCAGCTGAACCCTGATTAAATTGGCCACAGCTGCGGCTGCTTCCAGTCCGCCCAGCTTTCAGCCTCAGCCCTCTCCCAGGGCTGTTTCAAGCCCCTTAGGGCCTGAGCGGGATTCCACCGCGCTACAGGGGTGCGTGGTTTGTTTTTTTTAACATCCCTGAATGACAAAAGTTTTGCCGAAGAAGTGCCAGTGTAGACAAAGCCTCGGGTTGGCAGCAAGCTCTGGTACAGCTATTCAGTGGTCTGTATGAAATTGACAGTCCCAGTGCAGTTCCTGTGATGGGGAGAAAGGTTCATGGCACATCAAAACACCAGCCCAGTTGACACACTTATCAGTCTCAGCAGAACAGACCATACTCCGTTGCATAAGCATTAAGACTGTACTAACCTTCCAGGATGAGTGAGGTGCCAATTGATGGGCTAGTGTGAGGAAACTTGCATTGTCTGTATTTGTAGTGCTGCCAGAATAATATTCATTGATTCATCTGACATATGTAACATTTTCGAACAAATATTATGTGAATAGATATTATTTACTTTTAAACAGTTTGGTCTTGAGACCATGTTGATATTTAGGAGCATGTAAGATAACTCCCATTTCCAGTGTTAATATCATCCTGTGTCTTTCTGTCTGTTTTGAGAGACTCAGCTGCGGATATTTAAAATCATTCCCCCCCCCCCAATTTTTTAGTGAATTTAGTGCTGATTTTTTAAAAAGAGTGAATAGACATGATCATCATACTCATCTTCACTTATTACCTAGGACAGGAGTTCTCAGCCTTTTTCTTTCTGAGGTCCTCCCAACATGCTATAAAAATTCCACAGCCCACCTGTGCCATCACAACTGTTTTTCTGCCTATCCAGTAGATTAAAAGCCACAGTCAGCGTTAGAGGGTAGCAAGCAAGGCAGTTGAGGGCCCTGCAAAGTTAAGTTGCTCAGGCTTCAGCTTTCAGCCCCGGGCAGCGGGGGGTTGGGTTTTTGTCCTGGGCTCCAGCGAGTCTAACGCCGGCCCTGCTCTCGGGTTTATTTTGGTGGACCCCTGAAACCTGCTTGGGGGATCTAGGTTTGTCAGGTGTCTGGTTTTTGACCGGAACGCCGGTTGAAAAGGGACCTTGGCAGCTCCGATCAGCCCAGCTGATATTCATATAGTTTAAAGCAGGAAAACTTTCTAGCATAGAGAAGCCCACAAACAGCCTGGCTTGAAATGCTAATACTCCAAGGCCTCTATCCAACAAAGCACTTAGTCATGTATAAGACTTGAAGCGTGAGCACTCGCCTGATTTCAATGGGACTTCCTACATGCTTCAAATTATGTATGTTCTTCTTTACTGGGACCTGATCCAAAGCCCGTTTAAGTTAATAGGACTCTTTCCCTTGACTTCAACAGGCTTTGGATCAATGCCCAACAGATTTTTCTTAGGAATATTCCTGTCTTCTAGGCTGTGAAACCTCATATAGGGTTGTGGATGCCACATGGAAATCAATTTCTGTAGCTTTTGTGTGACATGGAAGCTATGTGTGGTTTGGGGTGAGGGAGAGGAAAGGGAAAAGTGTATTTTTTCATTTTTTGGTGAACGCAAACTTTAGTTGAGAACCAGAAAAGGATAGAAAAATACACTGAAAAATGTAACTGAAGATAATCTTCTCAGAATTGAGGCAGAACTGTACTAGGCATATATGGTTCTAGGTATAGAAATAAAAATGGAAGGTAGAATAAATACTTTATATTGAACTCTTGGAGAGGCCTGATATATTTTAGACTGAAAAATGATGAGGCTGGGAGACAATGAGCTACTTAAACCTGCTTGAAGAGTTTTTCTTTGTCTCCATATGCTGATTAAAGGGTACAGCCCTACAATTTGGACTGGAATAACAGGAGCTAGAAAGCTACAATTTATAAATGAGGTCAAATTCTAATTTCAGTTTTTATTTGCATAGTAGTGTTGATCTAATCAAGCCAAAAATGTGTTTCATGAGCCAGAGGACTGCATGCAGGCATGCAAGTTATACACACAGACTTCTTTCCAGAGCTTTTCATAACGTGGAAGCCAGACAGTTTTTATTCTTGCTGACTCATGCCCTATTTTCTAATTTTTCATTAGTGTATCAAATTCAGGCAAAAATCCAGCAATTTCTAAATTAAAATGGGTGTAAATTAATTGTTTAACATCTCTCATGACTCATCATGCAGCTGTGGGGGGAAATAAAATTCCTGCATTGTGTTCCTCCTGTTGGAGATGTTGTGTGATGCTAAATAAGGGGAAGTCACAGACTGAAATCTTGAGCAGTACTCATGCTGAGGGAATTTTGTACTTGGCTTGTGTGTAGAGAAGCATATTGTTGCCATTGTCACAGCAACAGAATGGGACTCAAAGGAAAACAAAGCAACTGGGAAAAAGATTAAATTAAGAAATGCAGCAAAATAAAGCATTTGAAAACAATGTGATTGGGGGAAGAAAAATAAGTGAATTTAGGCAAAAAGGGAAGAGAGCAAAGAACAGTAAATATAACTGAGGAACAAAAAAATAAATAAGCAGAACACCACAAAAGCAGAGAATAATAATTATAAATTTTGTCATGACCCTGAAAACTTCAGAGAAAACACTTTGCGGAGACAGACTAATTTTGTCAACAGCATACATTTTCTATACGTCTTTTTCCTATTTCTGACTCAGAGGTACATTTGCATGAAAATAGGATCATGTCTACAAGAGCTCATCTGTTCTTGCTGTCTGGTTGCCTCTTGAAGTCATAGTGTCAAATTCAGAAGTGAGTCTAACTTGCACGTTCTTCCTGCCCTGTCTTACGCTGCCTTAGGATTGCAGACTTGCTTACCGACATGCAAATTGCTGAGTCCCTGTCACCTCTGAAGTTAGCTCACTGAGTCAAAGCTAATTTGATTTGCTTCCAAGGAGCCAGAAGAGAGAAGATGTACAGTAGTAAAAAAAGTAGCTAGCAAGAGGGTATAAGTAGGTGTGAGTTCAAATAGGCCACTCCTTTAACCTACATCACCTTCTTGCCTACATAGCATGTGAATTACATAAACTCAGATTCTCTTCTACTAGCATACCAATGTATAGATTTTATCACCTCCCTCCTCCCCTCTGAATTTGGCCTACAAGGTCCTGTTTCAAACATCAGCTGATCTGAGAATGATTTCCTTAGTGTATTTTCATATAAAGCCACTTTTATAAAGCTGCATTAGCCAATGCATATTTCCCTGTGTTAAATATGGCTCAAGTTTATTCAATATAGCAATCACTGTTGCTGCGTGGAAGTATTAATATCAGTAGGCGTCTCAAAAAAGATCATATTAAAATCACTACAACCAATGCAATAGTTCATCAGCTCGACCTTTATCTCGTGTATAATACCCACTTAATTTCCTGTAATATGCTTAGAAGAACCTTTGATCTCCTAGATTGGCTGTTGAACTGTGAAATGGAAACTACTTCTAGAAACAAACTTTTTCTTGATCATTCCACAATTTTACCTTACTTGTTATCTGGGTAATTGAAATTCTTCATGATCAATATGAAGGCATTTTTGTAGGTCTCTGTTCCCATGTACGTGTGTAGACAAACTTTCCTAAGCCTAATGACTGACTAACTTTGTTACTGTGAAGTTCCTTTCTTTGGCAGGCTCTTAAAATTAATACTGAAATTCATCTCCAGGCTGGCCATCTCTCATAGAATGACATTGTTTGTCCTTTGTTTTCATATGTTATCCTCCCATATCTATATATCTATCAACTTTGCTGTGTTTAATTTAATTTATTATTCTTATTATTTCTTATTATTCTGGTATTTAATATACTGTTCCTGAGATATGCCTTTCCAAACATAAAGAAAGCAAATATATTTCATAAGAATTGCTTAAATGTTATCAGTTTTTACAATTAAATAACTTCTTTTTAATCCTGAAAGATACATTTATCAAATTTTCACCTAGCTTTGGTTGCTCATTTTTTCTTTATTTTTAGTAATCCAATTTTTATAGTTAGGGCCCTAACAAATTCACGGTCCATTTTGGTCAATTTCACGGTCATAGGATTTAAAAAATAGTAAATTTCATTATTTCAGCTATTTAAATCTGAAATTCCACAGTGTTGAAATTGTAGGGATCCTGACCCAAAAAAGAGTTTGGGGGTGGGGCAGGGAGGGTCGCAAGGTTATTGTAGGGGGGGTTGTGGTACTGCAACCCTCACTTCTGCACTGCTGCTGATGGCGGCGCTGCCTTCAGAGCTGGGCAGCTGGAGAGTGGCGGTTGCTGGCTGGCATCCCAGCTCTGAAGGTAGAGCCGCCGCCAGCAGCAGCACAGAAGTAAGGATGGCACGGTATGATATTGCCACCCTTACTTCTGTGCTGCTGCTGGTGGGGTTCTGCCTTCAGAGCTGGGCACCTAGCCAACAGCCGCTGCTCTCTGGCCACTCAGCTCTGAAGGCAGCAGTAAGGCAGAAGTAAGGGTGTCAATACAGCGACCCCCTAAAATAACCTTGTGACCCCCCCCTGCAACTCCCTTTTGGGTCAGGACCCCCCAGTTTGAGAAATGCTGGTCTCCCTCGTGTATAGGGTAAAAGCACACAAAAGACCAGATTTCACGGTCCATGATGCGTTTTTCATGGCCGTGAATTTGGTAGGGCCCTATATAATACATAATGTAGATCAAGGGTTCTCCCACTTCATTGCACCGCCTCCCCCTTCTGACAACAAAAATTACTACACGACCCCAGGAGAGGGGAATGAAGCCTGAGCATGCCCGAGCCTCACTGCCCCAGGCAGGGAGCCTGTAACCTGAGCCCCACTGCCCAGGGCTGAAGCCCTCAGGCTTCAGCCCTGGGCAGTGAGGCTCAAGCTTTGGCTTCGGCCCCAGACAATGGGGCTCGGGCTTCGGCTCTGGCCCCAGGCTCCAGCAAGTCTAAGCCAGCCCTGGCGACCCCATTAAAATGGGGTCCCGACCCACAGTTTGAGAAACACTGATTTGGATGATAAATTCTATAGGGCAGGAACTGAGTTTACCTGTGTGTATGTGTTTGTAGGCCACATAGCATAATGGGGCCCCAGTCCTGAATGGGACCCTGAGTTGCTACTGTATTACAAAACAGTAATAATACTTCCGCACGTGAGATGTGTCCTACGACTGACATTGCACTTCAAGATTCAATATGGGTAAGCATTCACCTAATGAACTTCTAATGTAAGTTCAGTATGTATTTGGTACTGGTTACAGGTCTGAATAATTGTAGAACATTTTTTGATTTACACGAGAGGGCAGAGAACACATTCTATTGCAAATAGAAAAAATTTAAGACTTCGAATACACAGGCAGGAATTCAAATATATGGTCTCATTTATGACCCCTTCCACTCTTTCCTTAGTGGTGTATTATAGATGTCAACAATTTGATCTACTGGTGTGTTACAAAAGCTAAAAATAGCAAAAATATAATACAAAAAATGTGCTTCCTTTATAAAGAATTGGAATCTACATTTCATTGTTTCTTTTGTGTGAAGCCTTAGCTCATTTTCAGTCAAGAGGGTTAGAAACAATGGCACAAAATATTTCATTCTCATCCATAGAGTCCATGTGTACTACAAAAAATAAAAGTTTAAAAGCTTAGAGATTTCCAGGAGAATAGTCCAAGTCCCATATCATGCCACAAACCACACAAACTGCCTGTTCTTTGAACTTGGAAAGTTCAGGATTACAAAATTGCTCTCCATCAGACTTTTTTCTCTGGAGAATTGATGCCAAATAGCAACTAAACAGAAAACACACAGAAGATTAACAGTTCTTGGGTTTCCTGCAGAAATCAATGTATTATTTCATTGTATGTTCAGTTATCGGATACAAAATGAAAAACAAAATTTTATAAGAATGCTTGTACTGAAACCTGTAAAATTATAGTAACAATCAATTTGTAAGCATCTAGAGGACAATAGGGTAGTAAGTAACAGCCAGTATGAATATTGTCAATAACAAATCATGCCAAACGACAACCTAATTTCCTTCTTTGACAACGTTACTGGCCCAAGAGATGGGGGTGGGGGGAAGCTGTAGACACGATGTATCTTGATTTTAGTGATGGTTTGACACAGTCCCACATGACATTCTCATAAGCAAATGAAGGAAATGTGGTCTAGATGAAATTCCTATAAGATGGGTGCAAAACTGGTTGAAAGCGTAGTTATTAATAGTTCGCTGTCAAAGTAGGAGGATGTATCTAGTGAGGTCCTACAGGGGTCTGTTCTGTATCTAGTACTATTCAATGTTTTCATTAATGATTTGGATAATGGAGCGACAAATGCGCTTATAAAATGGGAGGCGTTGTATGCACTTGAAAGAACAGGATTGGAATTCAAAATGACCTTGACAAATTGGAGTATTGGACTGAAATCAATAAGATGAAATTCAGTAAAGACAAATGCAAAGTACTGCACTTAGGAAGGAAAAATTAAATGCACTACAAAATTGGGAATAACTATCTAGGCGGTAATACTGCTGAAAAGGATCTAAGGATTGTAATAGAACACAAATTGAATCTTAGTCAACATTGGGATTCAGTTATGAAAAAGGTCAATATCATTCTGTAGTACATTAACAGGAGTGTCGTACGTAAGACATACGAGGTAATTGTTCTTCACTACTTGGTGCTGGTGAAGCCTCAGCTGGAGTATTGTGTCCAGTTTTGTGCACCACATCTTCCTTAAAGGGTGAACCAATTGGAGAGATTCCAGACGAGAGAAACAAAAATGATGTAAGGTTTAGAAAACCTGATCATGAGAAAAGGTTAAAAAAACTGGCCTTGAGCAAAGAAGACTTGGGGGGACCTGGTAAATCTTTAATTTTTTTAAGGGCTGGTATAAAGAGGATGATAATCAATTGCTCTCCATACCTACTGAAGGTAGAACAAGAAATAATTGGTGTAATCTTCAGCAAGGGAGATTTAGCTTAGATATTAGGAAAATCTTTCTAACTATAAGGATAGTTAAGCTCTGGAATATGCTTCCAAGGAAGGTTTGTGGAATCCCCATCATTTGAAGTTTTTAAAAACAGGTTGGACAAATGCTAAACAAGGATGTCCTAAGTGTATTTTGTCCTGCCTCAGCGAAGGGGGTTGGACTAGATCACCCCTCGAGGTCCCTTCCAGCCCTACATTTCTATGATTCTATAAAGCAGCTATATATCTATATCTATATCTATAGATAGATAGATATATAGAAGCATATTCCAGAGCTTAACTATCCTTATAGTTTGAAAGTTTTTCCTAATATCTAAGCTAAATCTCCCTTGCTGAAGATTACACCAATTATTTCTTGTTCTACTTATAGTATATATATACTGTTTATCCATGCCATGTCGGAGAGAACCTCAGGAAATGATATTGGGGACTCAGAAGTTGTCCTTCTCATGAGACCATGCTGAAACAATGCCCCAACATAGTATAGAAAGTACTGTGCTGTTACAGCTTTTGACTTCTGGCTGATGAATAAAACAGGGTCTTAACAACAACCTTTAGTTAGAAAAGATCTCATGCCACTGTTTAGAAGAGTAATGGTATTAGGCCTGTTGTTCACTGGACTGCTACCATTAATCATAGGAGTTAGAAATGGAAAATGAATTTGGTAATGCAGTCCATCTCCCTGGCAATACAGGATTGTTCTTTACAGTTCATTCACGTTTAATTTCGTCTTCCATTTATAACCAGAGAGAGAAGTTTGTTTGGATCGCAGTTACACGGAGCATGGGCATACCTGCAGTAAATTCCCTTCCAGAACTGGGTAAATAGTAAGATTTTATGGTTTTCTGGAAATTCCAAAAATTTGAAAAACAAAAAGAACAAACAAAAAAACATTTTGGTTTCAGCCTTCCCAAGTTATGCAGTGCTCTGTTTCCAATGTGCTGATGAAACAGTACAGCCTCTCTTCAGTTTGCTAGAAGCAGTGGAGACTGAATGGAATTTGTTCACACTCCTTTCCAGGCTTCTTGATGTTCATAGGCCCAGTGCAGCATTCATGTTTGTATCCACTCCAAAAGCATCTGTGATGTTTTGGCTTCATCGGGATGTGGATATAAGATGATGACGACATTTCCCTTTAGAAATCATAACCTGAATTTTAAACAAACTCAACTATGAACTGTCATCAGATCAGAGAGGCTCAGGTATGTCAGAAAGGTCTGAGCTGTAATTTTCTCCAGCTTCTCATAGCTAAATCTACTTCCCAGAATATGTATTCCCTTGCTCTCTCTCCTCCCCCCACCCCCGAATATCTTACCCACCGCTTGGCTAGAAAGTACATAGCTGTGCCAATTTAATCTTTAACACTTTTAAAAGTGAAAGCTGTGACCTTCCTTTGGCTTGTGTTCTTGGGCTCAGTTTGAGAAAGACAAGAATGTGTTAAGACTTTCTTTAAGTGCCCTTGAACTTCTTTGCAGTGGCCGGAATCCTCTCCTCATCCTCTGTCACTTTAAAATATGATAAGCCTTTTGCAGCCAGCCCTACTTCCTTTGGAGATGTTCTGGTTTCTTTGACATGCATTTTGAATATGTTGTATAAGGAATCTTGTGCTTGTGCCAAATGTAGCACATTACAAATGCATTAACTCAGGACACTGTTAAGTCATCTCTCTCTCCTCCCTCTAGAATGCCAAATAGTCTCATGATTTTGGTCCAAATCGGAATCCCAAGGCTTTCTAATTGATTTTTTAGTTCTCTGTTGTCTTACTATAGCCATCCGTGTTGGACAAGTGTAACATTTTCTCCTATTCTCATTCAGTATAGACATCTGAACTATTCCTTCAGCCTTGATTTTGTTGAAATTGCTTTCATTAGTTTGGCCTCATATCCCGCCCCCACCCAGTGCTGCACAGCATGGAGGGGAGAAAAAATGTGGAAAAGCTGCATCCCGTGGACCAGAAGGGCAGTTATGCGGTATGGTCCCTCCCTAGTGACCTGGACATAAACCTCTTTGCTAAAGATTTGTGGTCCATGATTGGCATGTGAATGTGGGAATGTGTGAGGGAACAGGCATTCTAAGCAATATTCAGATTTAGTCTTCTTGTCTACTGGCTCAAGCCTACGTAAAACTAGAGGACATGTCCATTCTGCTGAGATCAGCATTAGCTTTCCCTCTGTGACCCATCCTTCTTTTGAGGGACTAGAGCAGCAGTTCTCAAACTGTGGCTAGGGACCCCAAAGTGGGTCGTAACCCCATTTTGATGGGGTCGCCAGGGCTGACTTAGACTTCCTAGGGCCCGGGGCCAAAACCAAAGCCTGAGCCCCACTGCCTGGGGCCGAAGCCAAAGCTCAAGGGCTTCAGCCCTGGGTGGCAGGGCTCAGGTTACAGGCCCTCTTCCTGGGGCTCAAGCCTTGGGCTTCAGCTTTTCCCCCCACAACACCCGGGGTAGTGGGGCTTGGGCTTTGTCCTTCCCTCCCCCAGGCAGGTGGGCTCAGGCATCGGTCCCCCCTCCTGGGGTCGTGTAGTAATTTTTGTTGTCAGAAGGGGGGTGCAGTGCAATGAAGTTTGAGAACTCCTGGACTAGAGGGTGCAGGTGCTGGCAGGACGCTGATTGTAACGGAGATAAAATCCAGCTATGCTGTTCTTTCTTGGACTCGAAGGGAATGCTGAGGGAGAGACCTTCTGATCACTACTCCAGGATTTCCTGCATCCATGATCTATGTGGAAAAATTAGATCTTGATACCACCCAGTGTGCAAAGCTTCTAGTCTTGTGTAGTAGTGTCCCCTAATCCTAGGGGGCTTTCAAGGTAGTGTTCCTTTGCTATGTCTCTTGTGTGAAAATAATAATCGGAGCAACACTATAGCTAGCTGTCTGTTCAGAGCAGTGGTTGTGCACTGAACACTATCAGAGGTAGTATTAATCTCTGTCAGAATCTCTTTGAATGCTTTTTTTGTTCTCCCGGTCTTGTACCCTGAGCCTCCAAGATATCTGAACAATATGGCAATTCAGGTTTTGCACCAATTGACTTAGCTTTTAGCTTTTTCATGGGTCTTTTATGTACGTTAAAAGATAACAGGCAACAGTTGTCCCATCAGAACTGATTTGTGATTTATTAAAGACAGGCAAATGTCAAAATAAGAGCACAAAAGAGCGGTCTGCTTTCCAAGTACAAACTCTCTAACCCCCAGTTTAAAAAAAATATGTGGCTACTGAATACTAAGCACAGCTGGAATTCTGAACTGCTGAAAAGAAGATAGAAAACACTAATTTGTATGTAAATTTAAAATATGTCGAGGAGTCTCCTTTTTCATTACCACGATGCACAGTGCGTGAAAGACTCTGGCAAATGAGGTATTTATAAGGCTCAGTATTTTGAATGATTTAGAGAGATATGTTACTATTGTTCATCATATACATGTTAATTTGTATTAAAAAGTGGGTAAAGTACATGGCTAAATCCTTTTCTAAGGCTACATCCACACTACCCGCCCGATTCGGCGGGTAGTGATCGATGTTCTGGGATCGATTTATTGCGTCTCATCTAGACGCGATAAATCGATCCCAGAACCGCTCCCCGTCGACACCGGAACTCCAGCTCGGTGAGCAGAGGAAGCGCTGTCGACGGGGGAGCCTGCCTGCTGCCGTGTGGACCGGGGTAAGTACTTTTAAAAATCGATCTAAGATATTCGACTTCAGCTACGTTATTCACGTAGCTGAAGTTGCGTATCTTAGATCGATCCCGTCCCTCCCCCGGTGTGGACCAGCCCTAAGGGTTACAAACTAGCCTTTATTAACATGGAGAACACCTGATATCAAGGGGAGTTGGTGCATGTGGCTGCATGAAAGTAAATGACACTTTCTGTGCTGTATATGAGAAACAATTTATAGCCAAACTGAGATGGCAGCCACACACTAAGGTATTTTCCTATGCTCAATGTGTTTACTGCCTATCTACAGACCTTAATCATAAAGAAACAACGGGAGTATTTTCATACATACTTTGCGTTCTTGATACAGAGAAGGCCTGTAATGAGTCTCCCTCATGCAAATTTCATACGTGAGTTGTTCAACAATGTGGTATGACACACTGACTGAGCTCATCAGACATAGGTATAGCAATGAAGGTAAATTGTGTGTATCTGTTATTACTAGATGACACAAAGGAGCATGTATCCTTTTGTTTTAGCCCTTGCCTGTTGGTGTATTGTCATTACAGAGCATGCAAACTACAACATTCTCCTTTAAAAACTTTATATAAAGTGGAACTAGTCACTTCTTTATATATAAGCAGAGTCTAGAGTTAAGAAGAAAACCACATGCTGAGCGCAGTCAATAATCCTGTTCGAAACCCAGGACACTGTTGTAGCTTAATACCTACATAAACCCCTCTTACATGGAAGGGAAAAAAAATCTGCTTCACAGAAGAAGGGGCTATGTTTTCCAGAATGAGGCTTTTGATAACTAGGAAGGCAGGAAACCCAGAAGCGCATAAGTCCGTTCCTGTTTCTCTTTTGGTTTTTCCACCATTTTGTCCATCTTTTGGAGGTAAAGAATAAGTTCTTGTTTGCTTGTGTGACCTATTCTTTAATTTCAATATCCTTGAGATTGCAGTGTGTGCTGGTTCTTAAATTTAAATAAAAAGAACAAGAGTACTCGTGGCACCTTAGAGACTAACAAATTTATTTGAGCATAAGCTTTCGTGGGCTACAGCCCACTTCATCGGATGCATACAATGGAACATATAGTAAGAAAATATTTATACATACAGAGAACATGAAAAGGTGGAAGTACCCATACCAACTGTAAGAGGCTAATTAATTAAGAGGAACTATTATCAGCAGGGGGAAAAAACTTTTGAAGTGATAATCAAGATGGCCCATTTAGGACAGTTGACACAAAGGTGTGAGGGTACTTAAATAGGCGAAATAGATTCAATTAGTGTAATGACCGAGCCTCTCCCAGTCTCTGTTCAAACCTAAGGTATCTAGTTTGCATATTAATTCAAGTTCAGCAACTTCTTGTTGGAGTCTGTTTTTGAAGCTTTTCTGTTGCAAAATTGCCACCTTTAAGTCGGTCACTGAGTGATTAGAGAGATTGAAGTGTTCTCCTACTGGTTTTTGAATGTTATGATTCCCACAGATTCAGGGTTGCCCAGGAAATATTTTAGTTTCACTTTCCCAATTGCTGCTTTTGGACTATTGTCAGAGCTGCTTTCCTGGAGCCCCTAGGAATGGTGTCGGAGAGAGAGGGCTGCATAGAGTTAAATATGTGGTTCGTATTGGTACCTATTCGTATAGCACAAAGAAAGTTGTTGCTTTCAGGCTTTACAACCAATATGAAGAGTTACATTTTAAATTAGATAATGGTCTTTTCAATCACTTTTTAGCACTGAAAATGAATATCCACATTGTTTTAATAGGAATAAACACCATAAATCACCAGCAGTTAATTGATCCCATTTCACATTTGAGATTGAAGGAAACTGGATAAGTCAGAGCTTAGTAATGGGATACCAGAGACTTTCACTCTGGGGCACTGGTTTAAGTACAGCCCAGGTCAGTAGTGACTGAAAGTCATTAGTGTGGTGTATGCAGCACTAAACACTGTGGTTAGGTGACTGTGCAGTTACTGCACTGCTAAGGTCTGGAACATATTTTATGGCAGCAGTTGGAGCTGGAGCTGAATTGGAGACTGAACCCAAGAACTGACCGAAGCTGGTTTGTAAATAAGGACCCACTCACTAGGCTAAATGGATTCATGTTTCTTGTTCTGATTCAGTTAAATGGCTGGATAGTTCTTCCCCTCCCACTTCTGCCCCTTCCATATCCACACATGGAGAGGATCATTTCTGCGCAGATCTCCCCTTGTCCAGGCTTTAGTGGGCTGAGCTCCCTTATCCAGAGCCGGTGGAATCCTCCGCATTCGTCCAGGATCTGTATAGGTGAGGGGGCAGTGGCAGAGGGGGATATAAATCATTCCCTCTTCACCCCCTGTGGATCTTACCTGGAGAAGACACTAAGCCCCCAGGTTATATTATAGTTTGTGTGTATTCCCTCACCTCTAGTGCTCCTCTGGGGCTTTTGCAGTTGGGAGAGTCAGATCCCTGGTAGTGGAACTCCAGTGGAGCCACCCCACCAGAGAGATGTGGGTAGGAGTGCCACCAGGACCCAGCATTGGTGTGGAAGCACAGGGTCTTTGCAAAGAAATCCCTGGCCTCCCTTAGATCCACTAGGATCCACCAGGTTTGGGAATAGATCTTGTGGCACTTTCCAGGAGGAGGCAAAACCTACCCTTCACTCTGGACTTGTATCATTTGGGAAAAACTCTATGGGGAAAATCCTTGCAGAGATTTTCTCCCCAAGTCACTTTCCACAGCTTCTAACATGAGAAGAAACCCTGACACCACGAGTTACTGAAATAAATTAAAGCAGAGCTGGTTGAAAAATGTGGGGAAAAAAATCACAATAAAATAGATAAATACAATTTGAAATTGTTTTTGTTTGGGAGCATTAAAAATGAACCCATTCTACATTGTTTTTATTTTTTTATCAAAAATGTTATCAATGGGTGATCACATTTTTTGTTGACCAAAAATCAATATATTTCTATTACAAGACCTTTTAATAAAATTTTCCCTATTAATAATAAGCATGACATTTCCCAGAAAAAAAATTCAACACGTTGACTGTTTTTTCACAACAAAATTTGTTTAGAAAAGGCTGTTTTTCAACAGAAAAACTTTCATTCAGAAATTTCACATAGTTCTGTTTAAGAAAATATTTGGATGATTGAATTTGGTGGCAGGTTGTATGAGCTCACTACTTAATGGATAGGTCATAAAAACACTTACAATTTATGCCCTTGTTGGCAGTCAGGAGAGAGTATAGGGACTGAACAGGCATGGAGATTGAAATGCCTCCTCAATCTGAGAGAAAGTCCCCCTAAAGCAAGACTAAAATACATTGGCAAGGTGGCGTGAAGAACTTCTGACACTTCTCCAGGTAATCTAGGCTCTATATATTTATGGTCTTGAAGACTTTTTTTCATTAGGCAATTAAATGTTTCTCAGGAAAATTTACTTTGGGTTGTGAAACCGACATGGTTGAACTACTGGCTTCACAGCAAGATTCCTGAAAAGAATTAACGTCTGAATCACTTGAGGCTCTGTTCATAAGACAGAGGCCTATTTACATAATCAAAAATGCATGATTTCACAAGGCAATGGAGAGGCTGAAGATTGTAGTTTTGATTCACAAACAAAATTCAAGCTATCAGTATTCATGTGTGCAGGCATGCTGCTGGCTTGCTGGCAACGGTAAGGATAAATCCATATAAATACAGAAGAAAAGATATGAGGGCAATGCATATTTTCCTTTCAAAGTCTGACCAAATAGTAGGGATCAGAGGGGCAGAATCCTCACTGCCCCGATTGTGGTTAAATTTGGGGCACCTTCACAGCTGGGCTGTAGCTAGAAGATTGGACGTCTTCCTTAAAGATATGCTCTAGCTCAATTAGAAGTACTGGGTAAAAGTCTATGGCAACTACATATCCCATTGAAGTCCATGGGAAATGCAGGTGCTTGATAGCTTTGATAATCAGGACTTTTTTGGTTTTGTTTTTTTGCTTTCCAGTTTACTTAAGAAGAACACGAGGGTGTCTCCTTTAGCATGCACAACATCGGTGAGATAATATAGGCTCCAGTCCCACAAGGAACTCTGTGCCGATGAATTGCTGTACCCATGCAGTATTGTAAAATTGGGACTACAGTTATTACAGTATCCAGATTCTTTGAAACTGTAAAAGAAATTTTTACAGAAAATTTGTGCTTCAGTGTTTTATTTGCGCTATATGATAGGCACACTGCATTACTTCTCTATAAACGATCTTAAAATAAAATCTTTTTTTCCCAGACTTTAAAATATTTTCATGCAGATATGTAACATGACAGTGAAAGTATGATTTTAATATAGAAAATGCAGGTGCTATATCTCATTCACCTTTCTCTCTGAACAGCTACAGGATTTACAGTTTAACTTCATAGACACATTAAGCATGTTGACCCACAGTATTTTGGAAAGCATTTATGCAGACTCGGACAATCCTTGTGGTGAAAAGAGGAAGAAAATTCAGAAGCAATTTTAATATTTTAAAATATTGTTAGGTTCAGCTTCCCTATATAGAATCATGGAAATGTAGGGCTGGAAGGGACCTTGAGAAATCATCAAGTTGAGACAGGATCAAGTATATCTAGACCATACCTGACCGGTGTTTATCCAACCTTTTCTTAAAAATGTCTTATGATGGGGATTCTTTGAAGCCTATTCCAGAGCTTAACTATCCCGATAGAAAGATTTTCCTAATATCTAACCTAAATCTCCCTTGCTGCAGAGTAAGTCGGTTATTTGTTCTCTTACCATAAGTGGACATGGAGAACAATTGATCATCATCCTCTTTACAACAGCCCTTAACATATTTGTTATCAGATCTCTTCAGTCGTCTTTTCTCAAGACTAAACATGCCCAGCTTTTTTTTAATCTTTCCTCATAAATCAGGTTTTCTAAATGTTTCATCATTTTTGTTGCTCGCCTCTGGACTCTCTCTAATTTCTTCACATTATTGCTAAAGTGTGGTGCCCGGAATTGGACATAGTACTCCAGATGAGGCCACACCAGTGCTGAGTAGAATGGGATAATTACCTCCTATGTCTTACATACAACATTCCTGTTAATATACCTCTAATGATACTTACAGTTGTATCACCTTGTTGATGCATATTCAATTTGAGATCCACTATAACCCCCACATATTTTTCAGCAGTACTAGCAGCTAGCCAGATATTTCCCATTTTTGTAGTTGTGTATTTGATTTTTCCTTCCTAAGTGTTGTACTTTGCGCTTGTCTTTATTGAATTTCATCTTCTTGAATTCAGACCAATTCTCCAATTTGTCAAGGTCATTTTGAATTCTAATCTCCTCCTCCAAAGTGCTTGCAACTCCTCCCTTCTTAGTGTAATCCACAAATTTTATAAGCATATTTTCCACTCCATTATCCAAGTCATTAATGAAAATATCTAATACCACCGGACCCAGGATTGATATGTGTGGGATCTAACTAGATATCTTCCTGCTGTTTGACAGCGAACCACCTGATAACTGCTCTTTGAGTATGGTCTTTCAACCAGTTGTGTACCCACCTTATAATTATATCTAGATGACATTTCCTTAGTTTGCTTATGAGACAGCGATGTTGCCCTGTATCAAAATCCTTGCTAAAATCAAGATATATCACATCTACTCTTTCTGGTACCTCACCACATCCACTAGGCCAGTAACCCTGTCAAATAAGGCAATGAGGTTGGTTTGGCATGATTTGTTCTTGAGAAATCCATGCTGGTTATTATGTACAACTTTGTTACCCTCTAGGTGTTTACAAATTGATTGGTTAATAATTTGTTCCAGTATCTTTTCAGGTGTTGAAGTTAGGATAACTGGTCTATAACTACTCAGGTCCTCTTAGTACCTATCTTTTTTAAAAAAGGAGCAATATTTTCCCTTTTCTGGTCCTATGGGATCTCACCCATCCTTCATGAGTTCTCAAAGATAATTGCTAACAGTTCTAAGATTGCTTCAGCTTACTCCTTAAGTACCCTAGGATGAATTTCATCAGCCCCTGTTGACTTATCTAAATATTCTTTAACTTGTTGTTTCACTATTTTGGCTTGTTGTCCTCCCCTCTTGTTAATGTTAATATTGTGTTAAATATCTGGCCACTATTAACCTTTAATAGAAGACTGAACAAAATAGGTATTAAACATATAAGCCATCTTGATGTCATCCGTTATTAGCCCTCCTTCCTTGCTAAGTAGAGAAGCTACACTTTCCTTTCTCTCTCTGGCTCCTAATGCATTTAAAGAACTTCTTCTTACTGGCTTTTACGTCCCTTGCTAGGTGTAACTCATTTTGTCCTGTAGCCTTTCTGATTTTGTCTCTATATACTTGTGCTATTCTTTTGTACTCCTTCTTAGCAATCCATCCATGTTTCCACTTTTTGTAGGATTTGTAGGATTTTGATTTTCAGGTAATTAAAGAACTCTTGATGTAGCCATATTGGCCTTTTATTATTTTTTCTATCTTTCCTTTGGCTTGGGATAGTTGCAGTTGTGCTGTTAATATTGTCTCTTTGAGAAATTACCAGGTTCCCTGTGAACTCCCTTTTCCTTTAGATTTTCTTCCTATGTGATCTTACCTACCAGGTCTCTGATTTAAAAAAAGCAAATTTTGAAGTCCATTGTTTTTTGTTGTTGTTGTTGTTGTTTTTTTTTGCTATCACTCCTTTCTTTCCTTAAATCCATCAAATGATCACTTTCACCCAAATTGCCTTTGATCTTCATATTCGCACCCAATTCCTGCACCCAGTTAGTCAAAATCTAGTCTGAAATGGCTCTCTCCCCTCAACCCCCTGGGTTAACATCTCCCACTTTCTGAAGCAAGAAGTTGTCTTCAATACATTTCAAGTACTTATTGGATGTTTTTAGTTTTGCCGTATTAGTTTTTCAACAGTTGTCTGGGTAGGTAGTCTCCCATTACTACCAGATCTTGTGTTTTTCATATTTCTGTGGTTAGTTCTAGAAATGCCTCATCCACTACCTCCTCCTGGTTTGGTGGTCTATAGTATACCCCTGCCATGGTATTGCCCCTGTTTCTCCCTCTTTTTTGTCTTCCACTGGTCTGCTACTCACGTCCTTCTGGACCTCAGAACAAGTATGTATATTTTTGATGTATA
This sequence comes from Macrochelys suwanniensis, assembly GCA_033296515.1. Classification (NCBI taxonomy): domain Eukaryota; kingdom Metazoa; phylum Chordata; order Testudines; family Chelydridae; genus Macrochelys; species Macrochelys suwanniensis. The sequence goes on from CM065776.1 coordinate 43,502,572, forward strand.
AGGTAACCCCTTTCTTTTTATCCTGTCACTCCTGAGCAAGCTGTAGTCCTCTATGCCAATATTCCAGTCATTAGACTTATCCTGGGAAGTTTCTGTGATGCCAAGCATAGGCGCTGACTCCGTGGGTGCTCTGGGGCTGGAGCACCCACGGGGAAAAAATGGTGGGTTCTCTGCACCCACTGGCAGCCAAGCTCCCTCCCCCCACCTCACCTTCGCTCCGCCTCCTCCCCTGAGCGCGCCATGTCCCCGCTTCTCCTCCCAGTGCTTGCTGCCGTGAAACAAGCTGTCGGGAGGAGGCGGGGCTGGGGCGGGGATTTGGGAAAGGAATCCTATAGGGGCAGGGAGGGGGCAGAGTTGGGACAGGGACTTTGGGGAAGGGGTTGGAATGGGGGCGTGGCAGGGGTGGAGTCAGGCGGGGGAGGTCAAGCACCCATTCGCACCAGGAGAATTTGGCGGCTATGATGCCAAGTAAGTCATAATTTGCTTATGTACTAATAATTCCAGTTCTTCCAATACTTTCAGTTATTCTCCATATGCCTTGCATTTGTGTATTGACATCTAAAATGGTGAGCAGATTCCTCCACTGCTTCTATGACTGTATTGTCATTTTCTGTGTCTCTCCTGTTCCCCATCTAGCCCTACGTTAAGGTTGCCTTTTTTTATGCATATATGTGAGATTGTGTCACCTGCCCTTTTTGAAAGTTGTTTAAAGTCCTCTTCACTATGAGTTGGTGCGCAAAGGTGCTCTTCCCCTTCTTCGTCGGGTGAATTCACATCTCTTCACAGTAGAGTTTCTTCCTGGAGCAGCATCCCATGGTCGAGGAAGCAAAGCCCTCCATCGATACCATCTGCGCAGTTTGATTTGGTTAATATTAGCCACCCAATAACTAAATTAACACTTCTCTAACACAAATACTAAGTTCTTAGAAATATTTTAGAAATTTGTATGTTCCTTTAAAAATTATTTTGTAAACCAAATAATACTGATATTTTAGTGGGTAGGAAATAGACCTAAATGCTGATTTTACCATAAATGTGCAAGCACAGTATGTAATTCATATAATGTAATTAAAGTTAAATTTTATTTCATTTGCCTTAAAGTTGTTTTTAATATTGATATTATATTCCTTTTATTTATAAGTATGTAAAGACCAGTCACTTAAGGGCTCTGAGCATCTTAAATGTGAGCATCTTAGTCACAATTTAGGCCCTGATTCAGCAAAGTAATTGAGCTTTACATATGCAAGTAGTCTTGTTGAAGTTAATTACATCTTTTTTTAATTTTGTGATGTGTGAAATTACACCAGTTACTTTGACAGAAATTGTCCCTGTATCACACATGGGAGAATATGATTCCTCAGGTGTACCCTGCTACTGTATTATAAACGTGAAATAAGGGGCAAAATATGTGCGCGGCATGTGGTTGTACTCCTTTGGAGTTGCAAACTATAACTTTTCTACAGAACCTGGCAAAATAAGAAAAATTTGCCTTTGAAATATTGTGAGTAATGCAATGGGAGCACCATATCTCATGATTGGTTAATGATGTTAGTCATGTGCTGAATGGTGGTGCTTGATCTCAACAGAAGCTATCACCATCTTGAGGTTCTTGAATCTCACTATCTGGAAACTTTTTCAACACACTTAGCTTTAATCAGCCTTTTTGTACTAACTTTTAAAGCATGTTCTGCAAAAATATTTCAAGATACCATTGAAGTCACTCAGCACATTCACAGTCTCTCCAGTTAGAGTGAGGACATCTTAATCTATGGGAAAACCCAGCTAGAATATAATGCAGCCCTTAAAGCTGGTTGCCAGTGATTTGCTGCACATTACTTCATCCTGCATAAATCAAAGTATGACCTCAACAAAGCCACTGAATTTTATGGGTTCACTTTCTCTGCCAGGGGAACACAACCTGACATAAAAAAGGTCATAGCAATTAAGACAGCAACAAGTACTCACAGATGCTAATGAAGTTCTGTCCTCTGTCGGCATGACTACTGTACGTGGTACATCAGAGACTTCTCAACAATAATTGTGCCTCCGCAGGAACTTATTAAACAAGGAATATCACATTCTGGTCCAATACGTGTCAGAGAGCATTGGATAAAAATCAAGGGAACTGATTATATTCCACATGACAATGGTGCATTTCAATCCAGATCTGTATATTGAAATAGTGGGTGGTCCCAGCACCGTGGGGTCTCATGCTCACTAAACATGCATCCAGGTCCATATGATTGTGTCTTAGAAAGCAGAAGCCTATTACCAATGGAACAAAAATGCTCACAACCTGAAAAGGAAATGTTAGCCATGGAACAGGCCTATGAATGTTACCATTTCCATGTATGTGGGGCTCCATTCTCCATTGTGATAGTAAGTCAGGCACTTCAGTAGACTCATCAGAATGCTGCTACACCAGCTTGTGAGGATACTTACATCTGACAGTCTGATAACATTCAAAATAAACATGCCAAAGGCCTTCAGAGATAAACACCTTGGTCTGAAGTTTTTACCAAATTTCCCAGAAAAAATGTACCTTGGTACAAGATGCAATGTGCAAAATATCAAGAATAGTTTCTTTTGGGAGAAGATTGGGGAGGGATTGAACATTGGATTTACATTGGACGGCTACCTTCATCCTTAGCTACAGAATGAATACCACCACTTCATAAAAGGAAGAATTAATAATACACAAATGTGCAATATTTTGTGTGTCACCCATGTTGTTTATAAAGAGCTAAACAGAATGGGGGCACTTGCAGGTGCGGGACATGGTGCAGGCATGATTGACAGCTGTTGGTATGTGAGAGGAAAAGTAGAAGGGAAATACTAGTGAGTAGGGAAACAGGGAGCCAGAAGTGAGATGCTAATGGGAGGGGATGGGGAGAAGGGAGTTCAGGGTGGGAGAAAACAAGCCAGAATGGAGATGGCAGAAAATGGGCAGCTGAAAACCAGCAGAGAGGCAGGGGTTGGGGGATGAACAGAGCTGGCAGCAAGAGGGAGCCTGAAACACATTGGGCAGCAGAAGGGGCATCCTGGAAACAGTTTAGAGTGGTGGGAAAGAAGCCAGAAGGGGAAAAGCGTGCCAGCACTTGGAAAGAGATGAGAGAGCTTGAGAGCATACTAGGGAAAGAGAAGGGAAACACAGCTGGCAGCTGGTGGAGGTGGAACTGACAGAAGAGAGGGACTGAAGAAAGGGACGGAAACTCATTAGTCGGAGGGGACGAGGGAGAAGAGCAGAAAAGACAAGTGCTAACTAGTGGTGGATTGAAAGAAGAAAAGAGAGTCACTAGAGGAATTCTGCTGTGCAAGTAGGCAAATGAGGCATGCAACAGTTTTGCCAATTTTTGCAGTTGTATCTTAAGTATCATGATATTCGGCGTCTTTCTTGTGGGCCCAGCTCCTGGCATCAAATACTTACATGAATGTCTCACTTTTCATTTTAAACTCTCCCCCCCTTCCCCCCCCAATTTTTAGTCCTCATGGTTGCAGAGTAAAGCTTGGAAGCATGACACATGTACCCTAGAGTAGAGCTGGTTGAAAAAAAATTGATGAAAGTTTCCTGTTGGAAAATGAGATTTTGCTGAAAATGAAACCTTTCAAAATGGTAGCAATTTCTATGAAAATTTGGTTTGATTTTTTCCCCTCTCATTTTGGAAAAAAATTCAGTTAAAATGTTTTGAAAAAATAAAAAAAATTGTTTCAAAACAATTTTCATTTTGAAATTTTAGATTACATATTTTAGACAGTATATTTCATGACATGTTAGTGCATAACATGACTTGGGCCTGGTCCACACTAGGGTGGGGAGGTTGAACTAAGATACGCAACTTCAGCTACGTGAATAACGTAGCTGAAGTCAAAGTATCTTAGTTCGAACTTAAAAGCACTTACCGCGGGTCCAGACGCAGCAGGCAGGCTCCCCCGTCGACTCCGCTTACTCCTCGCGCGGAGCTGGAGTTCCGGTGTCGACGGGGAGCACTTCCGGGATCGATTTATCACGTCTAGAGGAGACGTGATAAATCGATCCCAGAAGATCAATTGCTACCCGCCGAATCAGGTGGGTAGTATAGACGTACCCTTGGCATGACATGGCATATTACTGCATGGCATATGTCAGCAGTACAACTACTAACACGTCAAATCTGCAATGTGTGCGATCGTTGCCAATCTGAATTTATTTTGAAATAATGTCCAGGTGAAGAAATGTTACCATAAGGGAAACTTCAGCTTTACAAAGGTAACTTCCAAAACCTAGAATACATCCAAATCAATCTGAGTGATCCAAAATTTGGATTTTAGTTGGTGTAGTTGGTGTAAATTTTAGGAACAGAATTTTAGTAAGTTTGTTGACATAAGAAAGTCTGTGAAAGAACATTTCTGATTTTACCAGTAATCTGAGTCGGCCAATGCCCCTGATCTCATTAACAGTGAGCAATGAAAGAGAAACTAGCTGCCCTAAAGATTTAAGGGCTCAAATGGAAGATTTAACAGCACCTCTTTCTTGCCCTATGATCACTAGGAAAAATTAACAGCCTACAGTCTTAAATTGGGTGCTTCATTAGTGCACTGTAGATCAAAACCCAATCTTTCGTTTGCAATTCTAGAGAAACATAAATAGAAGCACACACATTCTTTTCTTACAACCAGGCAATAGGATGCTTTAAAGCAGACCAATAAAACGATGGCATTTTGTAACCTAAAACCTTGGCTTAGGAATCGATATTGTTCAAATGCAATTTCATTTCATCTCTAGGGCTTCCTGAAGCCTTTATGAGAAACATGATTAGCCTTTTTACCTCATAGGTGCAATATAAAGTAGAGATGGACCATTAAAAAAATGGGTTCTGTGACACTGAAAGGTTCAGGGATATATCCTCTTTCAAGGAGTCTGCTTGTTGTATAGAGTATTTTTCATTGTGTATTTCATCTCTAAAATTTTGAGTACTACTTTAAAAAAAAAAAAAGTATTTATTTAGACCTGTATGTCTGGCAGCCCTATTGCTCCTGAGTAGCTTACTTTTAAAAAGCAATCCATTTAAAATCAATGAAGTACAGCTGTGCTCTCTGCTTGTTAACATTAAAAAAAAATCCCTCATGTCACGTCTGTCAAAAGCCTTCTTAAACAAATCACTGAATATTTTTAATTGAACAGATGATGTATTATACCCAAACTTGTGAAAACTACATCAAGGGACCCAAAAGACTCAATCAGGATTGGGATTCCATTGTGCTAGGCACTGTACATACATGTATTAAGAGACAGCCCTTGCTCCAACGTGCTTTATCTAAGAGTTGGCAGTCTGTTTGAATTCTTCCTCATCTTGATTTTTATGAGTGCAAAGGAACTCTTCTGTGAAATTTTTACTGGGGTCTCATTGATTCATCTCTATGAAACAAACATGGTAATCTTTTATTCTCCTGTGTCTTTGAATTAGAAAGCTGAAATTCTAAAGAAGTATATTGATCTAGGTGTGGTGTAGTTTCCCTTCTCCCAAATGTCCCACCTTCTTGAGGCCTTTCTTCCTGTTTCCAGGTCCCTTTCTCCTCCAGATCTCATTTGTACCTCCTTCTCCCTCATTCCCTGATCTTCTTCCTACACACTGTTGCTTCCATCTCACTCAGTTGCTTCCTTCTGAACCCCCAACTGCTGAAACGAATGCTTCCTCCCCAGTCGGCTTCATCAATGGGTGTGTTAACGTGGAATCCAAATGCTCCTTTAGCAATAATGCCTGCTTACTAGAACTGGTTGGGAAATCTTGATGAAGCAGAATAAGTTTAAACTGAAAAAATTCTTCAAAAATGTTCCAACTGTCAAATCTCCCTGTCCCCCCACCCCCACCCCTTTTTGGGGGTGTGGGGGGGGAAATCTTTCATTTTGTCAAAAAGCCATTTTACATTCAATTACAACGGAAACATTTTTAACCAGCTTTACTTTTTTAAACCACCTTTTGTGGCCAGGATTCTAATTCTTGTGTGCATTTCACTGGGATTCTTAATATCTCTTTCACTCAGTGTGATATATTTTCTTGATTGAGTATTTTGATTCATTGAATGAATAGAAAATCTAGCATACAAAGAGATTTTCTTTTTAAAAAGTGAATGTTATGAGTATATTGTATTATTTGTAGATGAAAGTTATGAAATACAGAACTAGAATTGAATAATCATTGCATTCATGGCTCTCTTTGTGATTAAACCCATTGAGACTGATTTTCGATTGATGTGGACACATGAGCAAAATGAGGATAGACATGTGCATGGAATTAAGCAGCAGGCCCCAGCTTTTACTAAACTTTAGCACAGGAGAGGCGTACCTGCCCATACTCTCCTATACCAGGCATTTAATTGGTTCCAGTGCAGGGGTTCCAGTGCTCCTTACCATATAACCTGTAACTTGGGGTAGGCTCTCCTCAGTCTAGCCCCCAGGACTCAGAGAGAGTTGAGTCCTAGCACCCTCCCCTCTCATATGGTCCTAGAGCCCAGGCTCCAGCCAAAGCCTAAATGTCTGCAGTTTTATAGCACCACAGCCTGAATCCTGTGAGACTCACTCAGCTGCCATGGGCCTGCTGCAGGTGTTTTATTGCAGTGTAGGCATACCCAGAGGGTGCAGAAATTTGGGGACCTCAGCCCACAAAGTCTCCCCAAATCCCAGGTTTTTTACCTCTGGGAACTGTTCATTTTATCCTTTTAACTAACTGGAAACCCGCCACAAGTTGCAATGAATTAACAGCTCAACCCAAGTACATTAAATAGGTCCCAAGTGCATTCCTATATTACCCACTGTGACTTGAAGGTGCCGCAAGGAAGGTGAAAAAACTCCCTGGTCCTCTGACAATTGGTCTATGCTAGAAAAAATTCCTTCCTGACGCCCAAATGGGCCATTGGCTAGAGGAGATTCACTGCGTCTGTCAGGTCGGGTTCCCATTCCTAGTTCATGGTGGGTCTGGTGGAGCTGCTGGAATGGAGCCAAAAGAGGCTCCTCGTGGCTGTCACTCCAGGCTAAATCCTGTGAACTGTGGAATACTGGCCAATCAGTACCCTTCCTTCCCTCCCTCCCCCCAGTTGGCCAATGAGTGCTAGACATTTCTAGTGGGGAGGAACTACCTGGTATCCCTCACTGACTGTTCCCTCCCTCACTTCTGGGACTGTCCCTCTTCACCACCAGCCCCCACTTGTTGAGGCTGGTGGGAGGCATATTTGCTGAGCATCAACAGTTCTCATTGACTTCCAATGCAGTTTTGAGTGTTCAACATACATGGGACTGGTAGCACCACCTATTATAAAGGGTTCCCAATATTTCCCGTTATTAGATTACATTTTCAATTACTTATTACTTTGCAAAGCTAACTGGTCAAGCTGAAATTATCTATGGTGGGTGTCTGCATCAAGTGGATCTTTTTGGAAAATTTCAGCTAAAACAGTTCACCCATTTGTGAGCATAAGGTGAGGGAAAAGTACATTGAATGAGGCAGAGTCCTATGGGGAAAATAGTATGTGATCATGTAATTTAAAGACTGTATGGTAATTAGAGTTGAGTGGATAATTGATTTGTTGTTGTTGTTATTCAGTGGCTGAACTGAACAGTTGAAAAAAAATTGTTTAGTTTCAGGTTGAGTGAAACATTTTGTTCAACCTGAAACATTTCATTTCAAGAATTTTTAATCTTTTATTATAAAATTGAAGTAGAATTCAAAACAAAGGCATGCCTAATCAAAACAATCAAAATGTTTCATTTAAAAAAATACCTAAAAGGAACATTTCAGATTTTTTTTTTTGACTGAAGCAATTCAGCAAATTGGACCCACATCCACAAATTGTTTTGGTTAACCCAAATCACCATTTTTCAGCAAAAAAAAATTGTGCATAAAAAATGTCACCCAGCTCTAATCATAATGCTTACACACACGGGTGCCAAATAAAGGTTGCACAGGTAACCTTAATTCTGTCATTACCTAACTTTTGAGTACTTGACTTAGCTACATCAGTAATGTTCTTTTAACTTAGTTTTTGTGTGCAGTTATAAATTTATTACATGAATAATAGATGTTACAATTCACAATACAGGTATAGTAATCAGTATAGTTCTAATTCTTCATACTTGTAATTACTACTACTTGAAGCTTAATTTAATACCTGAATTCCTACTGTAGTTTTAGAATATTGGTAATTAATTACATGGTAGTTACACTGTGATTACTCTGCGGTTATACTTTTTGATACATGTAATTATTTCAAAATTGTATAATTAGAAGTTTAACATCGTGGTTGAATTGCCAGATTTTGAAGTAAAGCCTTTTTTCTGTTCTAGATAAAGGAAAGAGTGTTAAGATAGAATTAATGTTGAGAGTTCATATCAGCAAATTAAGGATAACAGAATTTACCAAGCTGTTGTAATTATCCCGAAACCTCCCTCTGGGGCTGTGGGCGCTGGTGTGGGGTTGGGGATGAGGGATTTGGGGTTCAGGAGGGGCTCTGGGGTCGGGCAGGGGGTTGGGGGGCATGATGGCTCTGGCTGGGGGTGCAGACTCTGGGATGGGGCTGGGGCTGGGGATGAGGGGTTTGGGGTGCAGGAGGGTACTCTGAGCTGGGACCGAGGGGTTCGTAGGGTGGGAGGGGATCAGGGCTGGGACAGGGGGTTGGAGCATGGAAGGGGTTGGGGTGCAGGCTCCTGGCAGTGCTTACCTCAAGCAGCTCCCAAAAGCAGCAGCATGTCCCCACCTCTGGCTCATGCGGAGCTGCAGCCAGGCAGCTCTGCATGCTGCTCTGTCCGCAGGCACTGCCCCCGCAGCTCCCATTGGCAGCTCAATGAGAGCTGGCACTTGAGGTGGGGGCAGCGCGTGGAGCCCCCTGGCTGCCCCTACACATAGGAGCCGGAGGGGGGACATGTCGTTGCTTCCGGGACCCACGCGGTGCGCGGAGCCACACCAGGCAGGGAGCCTGCCTTAGCCCTGTTGCACTGCCCACTGGACTTTTAACGTCCCAGTCAGCGGTGCTGACTGGAGCCACCAGGGTCCCTTTTCAACCGGGTGTTCTAGTCGAAAACCATCACCTGGCAACCCTACTTAGGCAGCTTTGTGAACGCGGACTGGTAGAAACTCAGGCGCTAGGCGAAGCTGAGCATCAACTTTGAAAATGTCAGTGGTGCCTAAATGGTGGACTTTAGGCATCTAAGTACCTTTGAGGGTCTGGGCCTTCATCTCTTTATGCCTCCGTTGACCCTCTCTCCATTGTGTATTTTGATTGCAATTTCTTTGGTGCAGGGACTCTCTTACTATGTGATTGTGCAGTGCCTAGCCTAATGAGGTGCCCGTAATAATGAATCTGTACATTTTATCGAATCTGGGATCACAAAACCTAAAATGTCATCATTGCAATAGAATGATTGTTGCATGGCATCACTGAAAGGGCAGAATAAAGTTTGTTTGAAGGGGAAAAGATTTTTAATATCTGTATACAGCAGACGAGGCCTTGGTTATTATATTTGGCATGTGATCATTTTATTTAAAAAAAGACATCAGGTGTTACTGGGGTATGCTGGCAGATCTGTTTGACTTATTTTTGCACATTGTTTAGACTTGTTTTAATAGCTTTATTGTTCGAATTGACTTTTAATATGAAGTTATGTTAATATTTTCGTTGGGAACCTGAGACTAGGCACAGAATTCAGTATTAAGAAAATGAGTTGAAAATATTGAGTTTTTTACATGTTGGAGTAGGAGATAGAAATTACTAACTTACATGAACTAAATCTCTTTTAAGCCTCACTTAACTTTTCTTATTGCCTTGTTACTGTCAACTGTGGGTGAGAGAGGCTGAAGGAATATCTTTCCTATTCTAGTATCTCCTTATCTTCCTCAGAGGGCCAGCTGCATTTAAAATAAGTATAAACATTGTTTTGCCATGTCTTTGCTTGGGGGAAAATTGCTGGAAATTTTTTTTAGAAGCAAACTATAAAATTAAACCAAATCACCCACGAGGCATAAACATGCACGTGGTCAACTAGGCAGTGACATGGTCTTATAATGCGTTATTGTCATCTTTAAATAGAACTGTGAAATCTTGTAGCAATGCAGATTTTGTTGGTTAGAAGTTTCTGCAGTGTTAGTGAAAGGTGATATACAATATATATTGCATGGTTCATAGCTGTTGTCTTTTCTTTCTGCTTACATGTAATTTCTACTAATGCTGATGAGTTGTTGTTCAGCGACTGAACTGAACAGTTGAAAAAAATTGTTTAGTTTCAGGTTGAGTGAAACATTTTGTTCAACCTGAAACGTTTCATTTCAAGAATTTTTAATCTTTTATTATAAAATTGAAATAGAATTCAAAACAAAGGCATGGCTAATCAAAACAATCAAAATGTTTCATTTAAAAAAATACCTAAAAGGAACATTTCAGATTTTTTTTTGACTGAAGCAATTCAGCAAATTTGACCCACATCCACACATTGTTTTGGTTAACCCAAATCACCATTTTTCAGCAACTACTATGATTAATGAGAAATAAATGACAGGATGAGGACCCAGACATGACCCAGAGATCACGCAGAGCATCAGAGTGAGCAAAAAGGCTGCTGGATGGCATGTCTGTCCCCCATGTGTTATGACAGATGAGCCTGACTACTGATGGAATGGTTTCCTTTTACGTTGAAGGAATACTTGTGATACATTGAGATAATAGGATTTGTGAGGAAGGAGGATAATACTGGCAGAAAGGTGGCAGTAGTTTATGGTGCAGTATCACAAGGTTTTATCATGATAATCTACACCATGTCAAGGATTACAATGGATCATATTAAGAGGTTACTTGCAGCACAAATATATACTACTAAATTGTAGCGTGTGTTAAACACAAACAACCCTATTGTGATACACCCAGGCCAGTTTGGTACAACAGAATAGTCCTATTGGGATCCGGGAAGTGGGCAGGCGAAGCCTGCCCACTGCTAAAGGATCCCCCCCTCCAGCCTAAGGGGAGGGATCCACAGGGCCTGGATACCAAGTGATTCCGGGGGACAAAAAATGAAAAAACAGGAACGGGAGTGCGGTCAAAGGGTCAAACGAAGTGAACCAGATGGGGACACTGAGCAGAGAATCCCGGACTGCGCCCACTGCTCCTCAAAGGCGTCAAGGGAGCCAGTGGACGCTGCCCAGAGGAACGCTGCCCGGATGCGTGAACGAACAGAGGATTGAAAATAGGCCCCAGAGTCACAGGAGCCTCCATCAGTCAACCTCCTCACCCTGGTTTTGTAGATGGTCAGTTTAGCTAGGGCCAGGAGGAGGTTGACCAGGAGGTCCCGCGACTTGGTGGGGCCGCGGATTGGAAGTGCATAAATAAAAAGGTGAGGGGAAAAGTGCAACCAAAACCTCAACAAAATGTCTAAGAGGAGCCGGAACAGGGGCTGCAGCCTGGCACACTCCAGATAAATGTGCGCCAGGGTCTCCCTCACGCCGCAAAAGGGGCAGGTGTCGGGGATAGGGGTGTACCGCGCCAAGTACACGCCCGGTGGGCCTTGGGACTAAGGAGGAGTAAAGGCTTGCCCACCGGGGCTTCTCACCCTCTAGAGGTGGCAGGAGGTCCCGCCATTTTGTATCGGGGCGGGACGTGAGGGTGAGGAGATGAAGGGTGTGGAGTACGAGCGTGTAAAGATGTTTCCTTGGTGCGGTCTGGAAGTGGACCGGCTGCAGTTCGTGCAGCCGGCTCGCGGTGAAGGAACGAGGGGGCTGGTTGGGGCCACGGGGCAGGGGCCCGATAAGAAGGTCCGGAGGGCCAGGGGTGGAGGGAGGGCGGGGCGTGCCCTCTCGCAGGACCCGGTCGAGGTAAACCCGAGCAGCGGGCGGCAAAACGGCCTTCACCTCCTGAAGTACGCGCCAGGGAGTACGAGGTCTGGAGAGCCCCATGCGCTGAGCGAGCATCAGGGGATCCAGCCAGTCTCCCCGGTCGTAGTCCAGGAGATCTCCGACTCTGGTGACTTCTGCCAGGACCAACCGCTGGTGCACCGAGGGGGACTCCGCCACCTGCACACATAGCTGGGGGTTGTGTAGCTGGGGCTCCGCGAGGAGATCTGCCCCCTTGGTGGCCGCCACAGACCTGGTCGCTGAGAACAGTTTCCAGGTCTGGAGGAGGTCCTGGTAAAAGACCGGCAGCCCAGAGAGGTCTCGCGGAAGACCTCTCGGATGGAGATAAAGGAGCTGCCGGTCATATCGGAGCCCTCAGAAGCGGCGCAGGAAGGCGTGCGCCAGTATGCTCCACGCCGGACTACCTGCACCATAAAGGAGTCTCTGCAGGGCCTGGAGGCGGAAAACATGGACCTGAGTGCGTAGGCACTTCAGGCCCTGCCCTCCCTCCTCCAGAGGTAGGTGGAGAACCCCTGCAGAGACCCAGTGCAGTCCTGACCAAAAGAACTCCAGGATCAACTTCCGGAGGTTGGCCAGGAAATCCGGGGCCGGGACCAGGGTGTTGAGCCGGTACCAGAGCATGGACAAGACTAGTTGATTGAGCACCAGTGCCCTCCCTCGAAAGGAGAGGCACCGGAGTAGTCCTGTCCATCTCCGGAGCCGCTTGGTTACCCTGACCTCTAAATCGTGCCAGTTCTCCGGCGGAGACGGATGCGTGGCGGAAAGGTAAACGCCGAGATAAAGCAGCGGACCCGTGCTCCACCTGATGGCCTGAAGCGCGGGTGGGAGGGAGCTCGCCTGCCACCCGTCCCCCACCACCAGGCCAGAGCTCTTGACCCAGTTGACCCGGGCGGAGGAGGCCGCCGAGTAGATCGCCTGGCAAGCCTCCACCCGTGCCAAGTCGCCCGGGTCCTGGACCATGAGGAGCACGTCGTCGGCGTACGCCGACAGGACCAGCCGCAGCTCCGGCTCTCAAAGCACCAACCCCGTCAACCTCCTGCGGAGGAGACAGAGGTAGGGCTCGATCGCCAGAGCGTACAGCTGGCCCGAGAGGGGGCACCCCTGCCGTACTCCTCGCCCGAAGCTGACCGGCTTGGTCAGGGTCCAGTTGAGCCTGACCAGACACTCTGCGGAGGCGTACAGCACCTGGAGAAAACCCACAAACTGGGGTCCGAAGCCAAATGCTCGCAGAGTGCTCAGGAGGTACCCGTGATCCACCCTGTTGAACGCCTTCTCCTGATCCAGGTACAGGAGGGCGAACGACAGACCATCCCTACACCCAAGCTCCAAGAGATTCCGGACCAGATACAGGTTGTCGAAGATGGTGCGGCCCGGGACGGTGTAGGTCTGGTCTGGGTGGACCGCGTCCGCCAGCACGGACCCCAGCCGCAGCGAGATGGCCTTTGCCACGATTTTATAGCCCGTGTTGAGGAGCGAGACGGGATGCCAATTCCGTAAATCGCGGAGGTCCCCCGTCTTCGGCAATAAGGCGAGCACGGCTCGCCTGCACGAAAGAGGGAGGACCCCGCCTTGCAAGGACTCGGCCCAGACGGTGACAAGGTCTGGGCCAAGGACGTCCCAGAACACGCGGTAGAACTCCACGGTCAGTCCGTCCAGTCCGGGGGATTTATTAGTGGGCATGCGACGGAGGGCTTCCGAGAACTCGGCCAGAGTGAGAGGCAGCTCTAGCCGGTCTCGGTCGCCCGCGCTGACCGTAGGGAGTTCGTCCCAGAGCACTCTGCAAGCGTTTGGATCAGTCGGGTCCGGGGAGAAAAGGCTCGCGTAGAAGGCCCTGGCCCTCCCGCACATCTCCGCCGGATCCGTGAGGGGGGTGCCGTCCTCTGCGAGAAGGCAGGTGACGTGTTTTAGCCCCCCTCTTTTTCTCCAGGGCGTAGAAGAAGCGGGAGCCGCGATCCATCTCCCGAAGGAGACGGATGCGGGATCGAACGAAGGCGCCCCGGGCCCGATGATCGTCGAGTTCCCGGAGCTCCTCCCGCTTCTCCCGGCACACCCCACAGAGGGATGGATCCTCGGGGCTGGAAGCCAGGCACCTCTCCAGCTCTAAGACCTCCTGTTCCAACTGCTCTATCATCGCATCCCTCCGTCGGCTGGCGCCCCGGGTGTAGTCTCGGCAGAAGAGCCGGGCACGCACCTTCCCTAGATCCCACCATCGCCGCGCTGAGGGAAAGGCGCGCCGCTGCCCTCGCCAGGCCAGCCAGAACTCCCGGAAGGATGCCACGAAGCCCACATCCTCCAGCAAACTGTTATTAAAATGCCAATAGGCCGGCCCCGGCCTCTCCGCGCAGAGAGAGGCCGTCACGGTAGCTAGATGATGATCAGAGAACGGGGCCGGCCGGACGCTGGAGGAGTGGGCCCGCGAAAGGTGAAAGCGTGATAAATAGATGCGGTCCAACCGGGAGTGGCGCGACCGATGGGCCTCCACCCGGACAAAGGTGAAAGTCAAGATGTCGTCCGGGTGGTGGTCACGCCAGACGTCCACCAGGGAATGATGATCGACGATCTCCTGGAGGACAGCTGCGGTGGCCGGGCACTGCTCGGTCCCCGAGCGGTTCCGTTCCTCAAGGGTGTTGTTAAAGTCCCCGCCCTGGACCAGGCACTCACGAGGATCCAAGGTGCCGAGGAAGGTGGATGCCTGCTGATAAAAACGCAGCTGCTCTGGGCCTGATGTCGGGGCATAGACGTTGACGAGGTTGACCACGAGCCCCTTCATACGGACCCGGAGGTGCAGCAGGCGACCCGGGACAACCTCGGCAACCCCCAGCACCTCAGGCCGTAGGTCGGGGGAGAACAAGGTGGCCACTCCAGCCTGACGAACGGTAAGATGGCTGAAGTAGACCCTGTCCCCCCAGTCCAGCCGCCAACTGTTTTCGGCGGCCGGAATCTTATGGGTCTCCTGCAGGAAAATCACAGAGTACCCACCCTCCCGAAGAAAGGAGAGCACCTGGCTTCTGCGGAGACCCATCCTACAGCCTCGGGTGTTTAATGTTGCGTAGGTGATAGATGCCATGAGGAGGGCTGGGGGGGATCCTTGTCGGCAGAATCGCTCACGGCCTCCGTCGGGCCGCGCATCAATCCATGACCCACCCCGTAGGTGAGTAGTGAGTCACGGAAGAGGCGGACCCGCTGGTAGGCCGCAGCGGCCTGCTTCCCAGTCCTTTTACCCTCCCCCATAAGGGCCCTCGCGGCCTGGAGGATTTGATGGAAATCCCCCCATCGCTGGAGAGCGAGTTGCACTTTGTTACGGGAGCCCCGGACGTTCTCAAGGAACTCCCACATCTCCTCTCACAGCGTATGGGGGGCCAGGGTCACTGGCCCCTGGTTGTCTATTGAAGGGGCCCCTGACACAGCCCCACAGCCTACCGAGACCTGCAGGCAAGGGGCAGACCCCCGACGTGGCCCCCGATGGGCCGGTGCCACGGGGTCCGCCGCAAAATGTGGTTCAATGGGGAGAGGCGGCGGAGGGAGGAGAGCAGCCCCTGGTGGGTCAGGACAATGGAATACAAAGGCCGCTCTCCGGGAGTCATCTACCGGGAAGGGGAAGGAGACGGCCCCGGGGGCGGCAATGGCATCACGGGAGGTGGGACTACATCAGGGGCAGGGCAGGGATCAGGTATGGGGGCTGGGCAGAGGTCAGTAGTAGGGGCAGGAGGGGGGTCATGAGTAGGGCCAGGGTGAGGAACGGAAAAAGGATCCTGAGCCGTAGGAGCTGGGCCACTGGGAGGTGGCCCCTCTTGATTAGGCTCACGGATCTGGGGAGTAGAGATAGGGGCGGGAAGGGGACCCCCAGCGATGCCGGGCTTTGGCTCGGTGGCTGGTGTAACAGCCGCGGCATCGAGAGGTGAATGGATTTTCACAGGGTCCCCGCCTGGGAAGGTGGTCGGTTGCCCCACACCAACGAGGGGTGCCTCCTGGGATTCGAGTCCCGGCCGCGTGGCACCAGCCGTCACCTCGATAGGCTCAGCGGCCACCAGCGGTGTGCCACTCGCGACCGGGCAGGTGGAAGAGCCCAGAAGGTCCTCGGAGGCAGGAGGAGAAGGAGCGGTCAAGGGGAGGGAGCATGGGGGGAGAGGGGAGCTGGGGTGAGGTCGTTGAGATCGAGGCCCACTGGCAGAGGGTCGTCCTCCCCCTGGGTGACTGGGGTCAGACCCAGGGCCTCGATCTCCTCATAAATAGAGGGTAACTCACCATCCGCCACCTCGGGGTTCTCCCCGCCGGTACCCGAAGCGATGCTTGATTCAGGGCCTGCAGGTTCGACAATGGGGAAAGGGACAGGAGCGGCTCCATTGGGGGTTTCTGAGGGAGGGGCGGTACTGCCCTCCGGTGCTGCCACGTCTTTCCCAGCCGGTACTGGTGGACAATTGCCACTCGGGGGCAAAGCGGAAGGCTCGGCATCGGTGCCCCCCTTCCTGGTCTTCCGGGGGGCCTCCGCATCGGTGGAAAGGAGCAGAGCTCGAGCCTTCCGCTTGCCCCGCTTCCCCTGTACTAGGGCCCAGCCCTCCATGGCATCATCTGGGGGCTGGCTAGCAGGGCTCGGGTCGGAGGGTAGGGGCAATGTCTTAGGGGCTCGAGGAGGTACTGGTGGGGCGGCATAAGGGAGGGAAGGGTCCCCCTGGGGCGGGCCCTCTCCCACACCTGGCGAAATCCCTGCCGCACTCTCCTCCACAGGCCCCGCCAGACTGCACGCAGCAGAGGCGGGGCCCTCCTGCTCATCTGGGCGCACTGAGGGAGGTACTCCCAGGGCCCGAGCGGGAGCAGCGGTGGACTGGGAAGGAGGAGGGGTGGCTCTGGGTGCTGGGCGTTCAGGGGCGCAGGCGATGACGGGGCCAGCGCCCTGCCGGGGCTCGGGGGTCTCGGATGCTCCTCCTTGCCGGGCCAAGGGGCAGTCCCTCCGGACATGTCCCATCGCCCGGCAGAGGTAGCACCGGGCCTCCCCCATCGAGTAATGCACCCGGTAGCGGGCCCCCTGGTAGGGAACCATAAACGACCCCTCGAGCGCCTTTCCGTCACGCACCGCCGGCGGCAGTTGAAGCTGCACCTGCCGGCGGAACGAGAGGATGTGACGGAGGGCGAGGTCTTTGCAGCCCAGTGGAAGAGGGCTGACAATGGAGATGGGCCTCCCCAGGGTGGAGAGGGTGGGTAACAGGGCGGCATTGGGGAGGAAAGGAGGGAGAAAGGAGGGAGGAAAGGAGGGACACCCAGGTCCTCTAGCGGCTCCAGAGGGACGAACACGCCCCCCACCGCCAGGCTCTTCTCCACCGCCTCCTGGGCCGCGGCCTCCGATGTGACGAAGAAGATGATCTTCCCGTACATTTTGGAGGCCGCTACGATGGCTGTGGGCCCCACCACCCTCGCCAACGCCCGCACATAGGTTTTTACGTGGGGCGAGGCGGGTACCAGGAGGCAACGGACGCCATGCCTCCTGGTCAAGGTGGGGAAGGGGCCCCGGCCGCTCTAGGTGGTAGCAGAGGCGGCGGGTGGGTGAGACGACCTATTGGTAGGCAGGGGGGTTGCCGCCACCTGGGCGTATGCCCTGGGGGTCGGAGGAGGGGCACCCGCAGAGCTGGTGGAGGAAACAGCAGGGAGGGACGCCGCGGCCGGTGGCGGGGCCGCGGCAGTAGGGGCAGCCTCTGCCATGGAGGGCCTGGCCTTTTTGGCGGGGCCCTTACCCTTCTTCCCACCCTGGCCCTTTCCTCCGGTTGGGGGAGCTCCCCCAGAATCAGGGGGGGCAAGGGACGTGGCAGCAGCGGAGGTCACCTCGGCGGCCGCCGCTGCCGGTGCCCCAGCAGGGGCAATAGCAGGTGGTTTGGCAGCGGCGGTTGAGGTAGATGCTAGGAGGGGTGACGGGGGGGCAAGCAGGGGAGGGGCGGCCGGGTCTTCTGGAGGGCCCGCCCCTGCCGTGTCGCCTGCCATAATGAACAGGGAGGGAAGGGAAAACACCTGAGAGAGCGGGGTGGGGAGAGGAATTGGGGTGACCACTCCTCCCTGCTAGGCTGCAGGCAGGGGAGGAGGGCACTAAAAGTAGGGATTGGATTCAGGGTTATCAAGGACTAGTGCGGGGGTAGGGTTCAGTCACCGACTCAGAATGGAAAATCTGGCTCCTCTTGTTGCACTAGGGGAGGGGGGGTATAACAGCATGGGGGGGGTGCAGTGAGATAGGGTCAAACTCAAACAGGGGAGGGGCACAAGCGCATGGGAGGGGGCATGGGTGCATGAGGGGAGGGGCCAATCACGGCAAGCGGGGGCTGCAGGGGATGGGGACAGTCAGGCTGGAAATGGGGCAGAAAACCAAGGGGCTAGCTTCAGGGCTGGGGCGGGGCAAACAAAGCAAAGGCTGTAGAGGGAAAAGGTCAGGGCAGGCAACTAAACTGAAGCTAGCAAGGGGCTGGGACAAAAAAAGGTGGGGGGGGCAAACAGCTGCAAGGGGCAGATGGGGCAAGTAGCAAAGGGCAAAGCAAGGGGCGTGGGAATGGGGAGGGGCACATGCATCCATGTGCGCTTGTACAAAGTCAATGGTGGGCTGGTTGCTGCTGCAGGCCCAAAGGGTGGAAACAAGCTTGGCAAGCCAAGCAAGCAGCTGAGTCCAGAGGCAGGAACCAGGGCAGATGGTGAGCAGCCAGCAGAGGTGGTGGAGGAGGCAGCGGTGGTGGTGGGGGTTGGGGGGGGCACAGATGAACCTGGGGGCAGGCTCCACGCCACACCCCCTGTGCCCCTACAAACACAGTCAATACCCCCACCACTAGAGTACAGTTCGAAAAAATACTCAGTTCGTGAAGGCCCCCTCCACGGTGGACTGTAGAAATTCTGCGCTCCCTCAGCAGCCGACAGTCTTCCGGGTCTTCTTCCTCTGGGTTCCAGCAGCTTCCTGGCAGCAAATACAGCAGCAGCAGCAGCTCCGGCAACTCCAGGCAGTGGTCCGGTGGCCAGGCAGGACCCCTCACGGATGGTGGTAGCCGTGGTGATCACAGCAGCGGCTGGAGCAGGGTTCCCCATGCCCCTCCTCTGGGGAGAGGGCCAGCAGGCCCTTCCCCAGGGGCTGCTGCAGTAGCAGGAGTAGCAGCAACCAAGGTGTTGCGGGGGGGGGGGGGGGGGGGGTTCAGCTACCAGCCAGCCAGCAACCAGAGAGTAGAGTAGTGGGAGGGGTGTCTGGTCCAGCCAGGGGAGTAGCTGGAGCAGCTACAGCAGTAGCTGGGAGAGCCCAAGGCCTAGCAGCAGCCCCAGCAGCGGGAGCAGCAGCCCTCTACCTCCCTCTTCTCTCCAGGCCAGTTGGGTGCAATAGAAGAGTCCAGAGCAGATCTCTTGGCCACTGGAGAAACAGGTTTCTGTTCCCTAATTGACCAGAGCAGGGACTGCTCCAGGCTAATGAGAACACCTGACTCTAATTAACCTGCAAAGAGTCAGGTGAGACCATTAAGGTAAAGTGAACACCTGACCCTAATTAAGGCTCTTCTGAGCATATAAAAGGGCTCACTCCAGTCAGGCTGAAAAAGGAGCCAGGGAGCCAGAGGAGAGGAAGTGCTGTTGCTATTGAAGGACTGAGTAAATGAGGACACGCTCGCGCCATCAGTAAGGGAGCCCTAAGGTAAGGGTGAAGAAGTGAGAAGCAGGAGAGCTGTGGGGAAGTGGCCCAGGGAATTGTAGCAACTCTGGCAGTGAGAGGTTGGCTGCTAACAGCTGCTACCATTAGGGTCCCTGGGCTGGAACCCGGAGTAGAGGGCGGGCCTGGGTTCCCCCCACCAACCTGCCGCTACAAGGAGAAGACAGGCCTCTGGCAGAACAGGAGGCTAAACTGTTCTGAAAAAAAGCCCAGAGGGACAACAGGGACTGTGGGAGTTCTCTCACCATCCTCTGAGGCTAGCATAAACCGCCTAGAAGCGTGGGACCAACAGGGACAAGATCGGAGCTCTGCCACACTATATTAATGCAGCATTAAGACTGCACAGTTTAAATGTTGAAATCACAGGATGCAGAAGTTAAGGTATGTACAGACACTTGGCTTTGCAGTGGAATATTTCTGTTTTCCTAGTTAAAACATATCTTGATAAAACATATCAAGAATTGCTCAGAGCCATCTCCTCGGCTGGTGATGCAGTTCCTGTTTTTGTAAGTCACTTCTCTGTCCTGTGACTGGCAGCTAGCTTTGTGCTGCCAACCCTCTGCTCTTCAGCCAGCCTATCCTATTTTCATGGGGGTGGGGATTAGAATCAGTACAATTTTAAATCAGTTTTATAATGGCATTTTCAATATTGTTTCCTATCCCATTCCTTATATAGCCTAATGTTTTGTTTGCTTTTTTAAGCAGATGTTTACATCAGGCTGTCTACAATGACCAGTGGGTCTTTCTTGAGTGGATACAGTTAATTTTGAACTCAGTATGAGTCGCTGAAATGATCACTTCCAATGTGCATCACCTTGCACCTGCAACATTGCATTTCACCTGCAGGTTAGGTCTCTTTGGAGTTCCCTATGCTCCTCCGTAATGTTGGCTAATTTAAATAATTTTGTATCAGCTGCAAATTTGTCACCCTGCCTGACTCTGACCGTGCCTACTTACCTGACCTTATCTCTTATTGCATGGTCAGAGGGCCCAATTTTCTGCTTGTATCACCGCCATCTTCATGCTTTCTTCCATGCCATTTCCTGCGCCTGGAACACGCTTACCCAGCTGGTGTACGAGGCCATTTCTTTTTCCTCAGCCAAATGCTCCTAGAATACAGTGATATGTACAAGACAATAGCTAGGGCCCTACCAAATTCACGGTCCATTTTGGTCAATTTTATAGTCATAGGATTTTAAAAATCATAAATTTCATTATTCCAGCTATTTAAATCTGAAATTTCACGGCGTTGTAACTGTAGGGGTCCTGGCCCAAAAAGGAGTTGTGGGGCGGAGGTCGCACGGTTATTGCAGGGGCGGTTGTGGTATTGCTACCCTTACTTCTGCACTGTTGTTGGAGGCGGTGCTGCCTTCAGAGCTGGGCAGCTGGAGAGTGGCAGTTGCTGGCTGGCATCCCCGCTCTGAAGGCAGAGCCGCCGCCAGCAGCAGCGTAGAAGTAAGAGGGGCATGGTATGGTATTGCCACCCTTACTTCTGTACAGCTGCTGGTGGGGTGCTGCCTTCAAAGTTGGGCTCCCAGCCAACAGCTGCTGCTCTCTGGCTGCTCTGAAGGCAGCGCAGAAGTAAGGATGGCAATACTGTGATTCCCCTAATATAACCTTGTGACCCCCCCCCCCCCGCATCTCCCTTTTAGGTCAGGATCCCCAGTTTGAGAAATGCTGGTCTCCCCCCCCATGAATTCTGTATAGTATAGGTTAAAAGCACACACAAGACCAGATTTCACGGGAGCAGGAGGAGACCAGATTTCACGATCCGTGATGCGGTTTTTGTGGCCGTGAATTTGGTAGGGCTCAAGCAATAGCTAACCACATTGTCTATTTATTGAACTAATCTAGAAAAGGAAAACTTTACTCCCACGTGCCTTCATGCCCAGGGCACTAGCCTTCACTGAGTAACCTTTTAATCATGTTGATGTCCCTGCTAGACTTCCCCCAACTCTTACCTACTTTCTTATTTGCCTCATTATGTCATAGCTGAAATTAGTTTGTAAGTTCCTTGAGAAAGGGGTCTTGCCATTTTGTTTTGATTTTGAAGCACCTAGCACAGTTGGATGTATGTCTCCTCATTAGGTGGACAGAAGTTGTTTGTGGAGCTTGAGATTTCCTGGCTTTCCTTTTTCCCACCCTGCTACAGTAGCAAGTGTTCTATATCAAGGTTCTAGTGCTTTGAAAGTTAATTGCTAATTATTTAAAACTCCACCTGTCTGAAAGCTATTTGTTAGTAAATGTATTATTCATGCTGTAACTATATTTCATTTAAAACACTAACAAATCCTGATCTTTTCATATTCCTAGTTCATATTATACTTCTTTCAGTAGCAAAGTAGAACATAGTTTGTCTAATTTTCACTATATAACTTTTAAAAATTTAAATTTTAGTAAATATTATTGATGGAATTCTTTTCTGGTTTGTTTTTCATCACTACTACCTTTCTCTGACCTCTAAATCATTCCACAGGAGACAAAATGATGTCATGTTAGTTGCAGCATTATTTTCCAGCTGTTAGCAAAAAGGCATATTGGACCTCACCCACCCATAAAAATGAAATTGACATGATCCTTGAAAGGTTTCTATTTCATTCCCTTCTTAAAAAATAGCAAAACGTATGCCACAAGCCTTTTTTCCTGCAGCATGAAGTACATGCTGACACAAATAATATCACTGTGCCTTTCATACAGTACTTTTGCTTGAGGAGATGCCTCAGTAAGAAATATAACAAAGTAATTTTTTTTTAGGAAAATGTATCTTTATATATAATTCTTAATTTGTAAGTAGGACAGTGAAATATGCTTGTAGTTAACTGGGTTATTGTGAATCTCAGTTATGCCCATTCCTTTCCTGCCAAGACCTCCCTGGATACCTACAGCAAATACAAAAATGTACTTATCTACAAAAAGAAATCCATTAGAGAGCGAGAGTGTGTGTGTGTGTGTGTGTGTGTGTGTGTGTGTGTGTGTAGAGCTAAGTGATCTCTTGTCACAATTTGACACATCAGGGGCAAAATCCTGACCCCATTGAATTTGATAACAAAATTCCCTTTGATTTCAGTGGAGAAAGATTTTTCTACAAGTGTTTAACCCCATTACTACTTTACTTTGTTCTGTCTGTGTGTGTGTGTACATACACTACCCACATATGTATATACACATATAGATATCTTTAGCAAAAACTACATTAAAAAACATTAGGAAGGTTGCAAAGTTAAGGACTCAAAAGTTTAAATATGACAGAATTAAGTTGATCTGTGCAACTCCGCCTCCACATGTTGCCCACCTCTCCTGACATGACATCTGGCTCTTGTCTCTTCTGCATTTGAATCAGGCAGCTTCCTCCTCCATGAGGCCTGGGCTCAGGAGGGAAATCACTGACCCTTCAGGAAGGACAGGTGTCTGGATGAGGCGTAGCAGGCAGCAGCTCAGAGCTGGTATTGCAGGGGAAAACCCTGCTCAGCCCTGTGCTGGAGCATGTCCATTGCAGATGGAATCTTTGGGAAATTTAGCTGCTAAACTCTAAGAATTCTTAACTGCTCATGTACAAACTGCGATTTTTCAAAGGCTTTCAATTTGGCCAACTTTGGGCAGATTTTCATGGGGTGGCAAAAGGTACAACTATGACACAAAGGCCAAATTTTGACTTTCCACTCCAAATCATGGTGGTCCCAATGGCATTCAAAGGAAAAGTCGCCAGAATTTTGTAACCTGGGCAAAACAGTGTATTTTTCCTTAGCATCATTCTCGGAAATGGCTGAACGGTTTTCGCTGAAATTTCTCAAAAAAAATTCCACCAGGAGCCAGACACCAGCATGGAAAACTTCAGCCCAAGTTAGTTTGAAAAAGTTATTAAACAACTGAAAACAGGGTTTTATAATGGTAAGGCTTGAAATATCTTAAATGGTGCTACCAGTCACACCTATAATTATATATATATATATAATACACACACAGAGCACTGAAAAGTACTAAAGGTGCTAAACACCTGATGTGTCAAAGTATGACAAGAAATGACATAATTGTTTACTGTACGCAGTGGAATATTTTTACTTTACATCACTGACCTCTTCTTAAATGCTGAAATAGAATATGGAGACAAGCTATGACTGGTTACAACTAGATAGAGCTGGCACATAAGATCTTTCTGTTGCATTTTGACTCTTTAATATGTGAATTACACTTCATTCTTTTTTTAACCTTCAGTCTGTACCTGTAGACAATCTGAAAGGACAGCAATTACCATACATAATGAATACAGCTATATAAAAATCCAGCTAATGGCTGAACGTAACTCATTCCAATTAACATATCAACTATTTTCCATTTTCCTTGGAATAACGTTGTATTTTAGTGCTTTATACACATTAACTGAGTAATGCTGTCAGCACATTATCCCAAAATTACAGATGAATAAACTGAGGCACAGATAAGTTATGACATGCCCAAGATCATAGCACAAAAGTGGTAAAGCCAGGAGTAAAACCCATGATTCCTGACTCCTATTCCAATGCTTTAATCATTAGATATACTCTTTCTTTCCTATAATACATACTACCTGTTTTAAGAATACACTGCATTACCAAGTGGACTCAGCACATAGGGACTTCACACAGGTGTGCATGGTAAAATACGAAACCACATCTTCATTAAGCAGATTGAGTATAAACATTACCATGCAGTTAATCATATCTAATGTGATTCTGTTTTCCTTCAGAAAAATAACGTATTGTACCCACCAATGAAGCACCAGCAAATACTTGATTCTGGCCTTCTACTGTCTTGTTACTCCTCTCTGACTCTTTACAGGAAGGTTTAAGATGAGAGCTTTATACTTGGAAGAGGGAGTCACTAGGATGAATTGTCTCTGAACAGACCAACCCTAACACTTCCCAGCAGGAAGTTTCCCTGCAACTACTACTCCTTGAAATGAAAATTATCTATGAGTCAACAAAGTTGTGTGTTGGTTTTGAAGAACCTTGTTACTTGGGTTTTTTGTTTTCCAGACCAAACCTATTGTGGGTTCCAGTCTGCTCAATCCACCTGAGTTTTTGGTGTGGGGGGTGGAGTTTCAGAGAAAAATTGTTGGTTTTGGCCCATCACTGGTAAAAACACAGTTTGACGTTTGGATGCAGCTACCTTGTCTTAAGGCTTTATTCACTAAATGCTTACATGTCTTTCCATCTTAGTTAAGGTGGTATGAGATATACACAAAGTAACACACACACAGAATTGTTTGTCAAAGCTCTCAAAACACTATTGCCCATGATCTCCATTATCCATTTTGCATTAGAGACATAAAATGTACATGGAACCCCAAACCAACATAGAGATTTCCAGTTTGTGTACCGTAAGTGTGCAAATGTAGAGACTTTAGCCCTTTTTCTGAGATGCTTAGTACCAGTGGCTCAGGCATGAGCATTATTAAACTCATTGTAGATTACAGAAAGTAGTGGTTAGTGATAATTTTAACGACAGGAACTCCTCACTTAGTCGTCCTGGTTAACGTTGTTTCGTTGTTACGTTGCTGATCAATTAGAGAACATGCTCGTTTAAAGTTGTGCAGTGCTCCCTTAATGTTGTTTGGCAGCCGCCTGCTTTGTCCACAGGAAGAGCAGCCTGTTGCAGCTAGCTGGTGGGGGCTTGGAACCAGGGTGGACCCGCAGCTCCCCTAAGTTCCCTGTGCAGCAGCTGCCCAGCAGGCTATCAATTGCTGGCAGTTCAGCTGTCCCTCCCCCCACTGCCATGTGCTGCTCCTGCCCTCCCCCTTGGAGCTGCTCCTCGAGCCTCCTGCTTACTGTGAGGGGGGGAAGAGGAGGGCTATTGTCAGGGTGTCCCCGTCCCCCCTGCACCCCGCTTACCCCATCTTCCATAGAGCAGGTGGGACACACGACAGTCCCGGAGGGAGCTTCCTGGTCTCAGCTTGCTGATCTAATTAACAAGGCAGTGTACTTAAGGGGCAATGCGCATAATCTCTCTGTCTCTCACACACACAATATGTGTCTCTGTCTGCCCTCCCTCCTTTCCTGCTGCATTATAGAGTGTGAGAGTTAACCCTTGAGGGCTCAGCCAATTGCTAGTTCATCATTTAGCAGTAAGGCATTCCTTGGGAAATATCCCACCCTCTGACTTCACCCCGTCAACCAAGCTTCACAATCATCATTGCTGTGTACCAGTATTAAATTGTTTGTTTAAAACTTATTGTGTGTGTGTGTGTGTGTGTGTGTGTGTGTGTGTGTATAGTCTTTTGCCTGGTGAAAAAAATTTCCCTGGAACCTAACCCCCCTATTTACATTAATTCTTATGGGGAAATTGGATTCGCTTAACATCGTTTTGCTTAAAGTCGCATTTTTCAGGAACATAACTACAACGTTAAGTGAGGAGTTCCTGTACTGCTTTATCTCACTGCCTGACTCCCAAGTCTTCTAGTCTTCTAATTTCAGGAATTTATCCTGTATGAGAATGAATAAAAACATTTAATAGCGAACAAGCACCTATGCATCCAAACAAATGTAGTAATAATTAGACCAAATACTGATTTTTTTTTAAAGACTCATGTGCTAGTATGCCTGCTGAAGACTCATTGGGGAAATGAATTAAAAATGCTGCCATCTGTTTACCTTACATTTGATGTGAGGATAAAAATCTTAGTATCAAAGTATTATTACATCATTATTTTTCAGAATAAATGCTAAGTATACTGTACATATTGGTATAGTCTCTGCTGCTGTTGTGGTTTCTTGAAGTGCTGTTTCAACAATATTTTAGTCTTTTTTCCCCAAAAAACATGTTTAGTGTGAAATTAGTAGGTGATGATGACTGGATTTGGTTGACAATCTGTAGGAGAATATTTTGTTCTAGCTTTAACAGCAGGAGCAGCAGCACCTGACTCCTTGTTGAGCTCCAACAGCAACTGTATTGGCAGCTTCAAAATTGAATTCAGGTCTGTCTCAGAGACCTATGCTGCTGGATTCTGTAGTCTTCCTGCCTTTAGATGCTACTTGTTTGGTCCCGTCTTTGAATTTAGTGGAGTTTATGCAGTTTTATCCACATCTGAACAAGAACTTGTGAGATTTCAACAGCAGTTATTTGTGATCATTTGTTTGGAAAGGAGATGTTTCTAAATGTCTTCATACTCTAGATTATGCATGCCACATAAAAAAAGAAGTATTTTTTTTTTTTTGGAGGGCGGTAGAAGAAGGGGGAAATGTAGTCCACTCATTAAATCACCATGTTAGCCTATGGGTCAAAAAATGTTTTGTGTTGTCTTTTGGTATAGTTTTCAAAAACAATAGGCAGAATTTGGTTCCAGGATTGCTTCCATCAGTTACACTAATGTAAATGCAGAGCAACTCCATTGATTGCATCTGTTACCCTTGATTTACACCAATGTAACTGATGGCAGAACTGACTTTTGGTTTCCACAATATAAAAATATTACGTATGTAATGACAATCGAGAAGGATTTTTCTTTCCATGTATATTAAACTGCTCTATTATTTACTTCTTTCTGTAGGGCTAATAGGGGAGGCAAAGAACCCATGGCAGCCATTTTGTAATTCTTGTGGCCTGTGGTAGATATTGAAGATCCAGAAAAAAGTCAGAGAAGGGAGAGAATTAGCTATTACAGATAATAAATGAGAGGTAGAGTAAGGGGGTATGTGTAGGAGGAAAAACCTGAGGGTGTGTTGCTTGCAATGTACTATTTAAGCTTTAATTACCCATTTAGAGGTTTTAACAATGAAGTAATAGCCATCTAGAGGAGGTAGCCTGAACAGTGAAGACAGAGAGGTTATAAATACTATTTCAGCATGTAGCTCTACCAATCTTGTGTCAGGATATTTTTAACGCGTCCCTCTTTATGGAAGAGTGTGGGGTGGTGAGTTGAAAAGAGGTGACAGATTTATGTAGTAGCACGTTCTGTCTGCTGTTCACTCCTTTCCATTTAAAAAAAGTGTGTGTATTTAGTGGGCTTTTCCTCTACAACTTGAACACAATTATAGTCTTCCTTAAGGTCATAAACTGAGAGAATTATTAAAATTGTGTTATGATCTTCCTTGCTTCCTCTCCTCTTTCCAAAACAGCCCCTTCCACTTACCCTGGTTCCTTGTCAAACGATAGCTGTTACTAGAGATAACCTGGTCAATGGAGTTTCTTACTACCTGTTTACCTCCTCTGAGCTCCATGTCAGCTCCTCTCTCTTTGATACATTCCACCTCTGTGTTCGTTCCTTGATAGCAGGGTCAGTGAGGACTCATCTCTGAGAAAAATTCCAATTTTGGTTTTGGCTCCTAATGGCCAAAAATGTCTCCCTCCAGGCACTATAGATTGTCTAGTAATACCCCAATAAAAGCATAATGAACGTTTAAGAATTAGCTAATGTCCTGGGAGATAAAGAAATGCTAGGGTTTTTTAAATAATATTCCTATATTAGGGCTAATTATCAGCTGTTCACTGATCAGGTAACTGCGTGAGGTGTTTAACTCCTTTAGGTGATCGTTAGTTTACTGTCATAAGGTGGCCCTGCCTAGCGCACTCTCCTGTGACAGGCGATGGCATGAGGTGTGCCTACCTCAGTTTCTCTTTGAGTCTCCAGAAATTGTCAAAATAATTTTTCTGAATATATATATCCCTTGAGTAGTTAATTTATTATTAAAGTCCCACAAACAAGTCCCATAACCATAATCCAGACACTGCATCAATTAGAGCTCCTGTGCGCTTCACCACATTCTGGGTCTCCAGTGCAGCCCCTGCGCCCCTCACCCTGCCCTGGCTCTGAGAGCCAGCAGGTATCTCCCTCTGCTGCTCTCAGCCTTCAGTCCTCACCAGCCTTCTCTGGCCATGGCTCTGTGATACAGGAAGGATAGCAGGACAGCCCATCCGCTAGCTTCCTGATCATTCCATCCTCTTTCCAGGATTGGTCTGCAGATAGCTTTCTGCAGGTTTTCTTGGAGAGCTCCTCCAATCTCTTGACTCTGGTGGTCTTAACTCACCAGCTCTCTTCTCTCAGTGGATTTCCCCTTCCCTCAGATTGTCCCTGATATTTTATAGTCCCAATTGCTGCCCCCTCCTTCTTAATGGCCAAAGAGGCAGTACCTGTTGTGGCACAGGGGTGCCTGAAACTACTTAATTTACTGGGACCAGCCACCCTGTGACACACACCAATAACAGCTTTGATTTGGCCTTTGATAATGAAATTGTGAGATTGAACATTCCTGATATCAAGCAGTAGTAAAAGCTACAGGAATAGGGAGGACTAAAGGAGAGGAAATCTCAGCCAGGATCCTTGTGGCATTCCCCCAACTGTTCTATCAAGAGAAGGGGTTTGCCTCACCTTTGGCCAATGAGCCTGGGATCCAGCCTTCAAGTTCCACAGATCCTGTAGGAATCACAAAGGGTGACCAGACAGCAAGTGTGAAAAATCGGGACAGGGGTGGGGGGTAATAGGAGCCTATATAAGAAAAAGTCCCAAAAATCGGGACTGTCCCTATAAAATCGGGACATCTGGTCACCCTACACATGAGGCCAAAGTCATCTATATGGAACACTGGCTCTGGATCTCTGGATCCCTGTCCCATCATCCTCCACCTCCTCACAGCATAGCTCCAGTAGGGGGGTGCTAGCAGGGACTGCCAAACAAGAATCCTTAAATGGAGTGGGGACGAGTTGCACGTTGCAATGGAGTTGTTGCCCAGGGCTGTATTACATTTTCAGGGTAATCCCTAGAGGGCCAATTCGGGAGACAACGTGTGCGTGTCTCCACTCAAAGCAGGGCTGTCCATTCCTGATCTCCTGGGTGAGTCCCAGCCCGTCAGAGTGCACTCTACTCTGTGCCATGGAAGTGTCTGAGCCTCTTCTGTGCATGGGAAAGAGGGATACCCACATGCAGATGATGATGGCACAATCTGGTGCTTCATTATTTTCCAAACAACAGGGAAGAGGAAAAATTAAAGTCATGGTAAATGAATACCGAGACATACCATATATTTCTGTGTTTTTGCATGTATAATATACTCCATGATGGTGACTGGTATTAATGCTTCTCAGATATATGCATGACAAGGCACCAATGGCATGTTGACATTGGTAACAACACATGGCTTTTCATGTCATATTGCTTAACTATGGCATATCTTGTGGAACATTAAATATAGATGTCAATTATGCATTGCGAAGCAAGCATTAAATATGCATTGCAGTGCAAAATAAATTTTTTTGGGGGGGAGGGAAATCTTCTGCAGATTCAGTAGATAAGGATTTCTGTCACTATTCTAAAACCGTGATGTTAATAGGAAATATGAGTTGATAACGTTTATAAAAATATATGAAAACATTGCTTAACTTATTTTTTTATTATCACTGACTAATACAAATAGTTAATTCCCTCAAATCTGAATGTGTATGGGGGGAAGTTATCAAAGTGCGATGTACAGAATATGTGATTTGCTTTTGGTTAGAAAGCTCCTTTGTGTTTTGCCTATGAAAGGGAAATATCATTTTGAAAAACGTTCATATCTTATCCAAGATAGATCGTATGTGAGATACAAAAAGATTTTAGATTATGAAATCAACATACACATTTGGTAGGCCAGAAGGTAATGGTTTGATTCACTCAGTAGAGACCACTCAAATGAAACCCCTGCTGTTTCTGCCTCAGAGCAGGGTTGAGTTTGACTGGCAAAATGGAGAAGACAACATTGAGAGAAGGACGGCTTTATCCTCATTAGAGCGGTGAGAATAAATGATTTTTCAGTTCACTGGTTGTACTGAAAAACTGAGTAGGGGGTGTCTTTTTGGGTAGACCTGAGATGATAAAAAAAATCATATTTTTCAGCAAACCAAAAAGTTAAAAAAAAACCAAAAACACTTTGGGCTGAACAAAACTTTTTGCTTTACTTATGAACATTTGTTTTGTAAATAAAATTGAAGTATATTTCAAAACAAAGTCATTCAAATTGAAAAATGTAAACCCCCAAAAATGCAGGTTTGGGTCAACGAAGACATTTCACAGATTTGGGTCAAATATACTGAATTGTTTTAGTTTAATAAAAAAAAAACCTTAAAAAAAATCTAGAAGAAAACGGAAACATTTCACTTAAACATTTTCAAATTGAACTGTTTTGTTTTTGTCCGGATTTATTTTTAGGGTTTTGGTTTTTTACTAAAATAATTCAGTGAATGTGTGAAATATTTTGGTTGATTAAAATCTGTTATTTTTGAGTGAAAAGTTTTGGCCAAAAATTTTGCCTAACCCTAATCTTGAAACATGCGGAAGGATATAATTGAGGCATTTTAGCACCTCTCAGGACCAAGCCATTGATGGCCAGCCAGTGAATGAAATTTGTAGAGTGACTGATTACTATCCTAATCATTTTAAAAACAAATGGGCTAATCCTTAAAATATTTATTTCTTGTGGAAGTAACATGTTCTTTATAATGTGAATGTTTTGCTTTGCAGCTTCTCTTTTGAAAGGACTGAAACATGCTAACATTGTGCTGCTTCATGACATCATTCACACCAAGGAGACATTGACACTTGTGTTTGAATATGTGGTAAGTAAAATTAATTTAATGTGATAGGTAAGCTTGGAAGAATTTAATTTTTGTTGGTAAATGTTGATTTTACCGTACATACACTAAGCGACAAAAATGATTCCATCTATGATTATTGAAATGTTTACAGATAGGCAACATAAGAAAAATGCTGCTTGAGAACGTCAGAGTTTGATTTAAGGATATTTACTTTGTATATTTTGACGTGGGATTTTGACAATTTGTTTTAGTGATTATAGATTATAATGTTTTGAATCTCAATATCTACTGTCGAGAAATAATTGTCTGTCCTCCCTCTTACAGCCAGCAACTGTGAAAATTTAAATTGATCAAAATAAAAAAAAATACTTTAAAAGAAATGTTGTTATCCATTGAAATTACAAAAAAATAAAAATGGAATTCTGCCAAGCCTAGTTTTAGGGAATGATCCAAAGCCCATTGAAGTAAATGGAAGAACTCTCATTAACATCAATGGGATTTGGAACAGGCACATGATAACCCATTGCTCTCTTCATAAGAGTGAATATTATAAAAGGAGCTATTTTGTAATGGAATATCTTGAAGCTGGAAAGCTTGCTACAATAGCCCTGCGTCTGAGGTGGTTAAGTGGCTGTAAGAACACTTCAGGTCACTGTAATGTTAAACTGACTTTTCAGCTGGTTTATTTAACGTGTCCTTGGCCTGGCCTATTTGTGAGAACATTTTCTTTAGTGTCAGGATAGATGGTAATTAAAAAATAGGTAAGGAGTGCAAATAGGATTAAAATGCTCCACAGGTAATATCTACATCAAATGAATGTGACAAGTGAAAATGATTTTTGTTGTGCATGGTTTCTGAAAGGACCTTCTTTAGTAAGCAGTGTCAGTAAGGAAAGTCTGATGCATACAATTTAGGCTTTATAGATTTATTTTCCCCCCTGACTGATGTTTCAGCTATTAATTAAAACTTCAATTTGCATAGTACACAGTGTAACGATCTAATTGTGTTCAGAGTATTACTTTCCCAAATCTTGGGCTTGAACTCCTAATTAATCTTTCTACATTTTCCTAAGACAGACATATGGTACTGGTGTAGAACTACTTCAGCATTTAGCTGTGGAATCATGCAATGTACCATCATAATTAACCTCCCAATTTTCACAGATGGATCTAAGAACATGTAATTTATATGAAACAAATGAGTCTAGAGGAGATTTGACTTTAATAGAATATCTGTCATTGTACTGTAGTCAGTAAGGCACTACATTTTTTTGCATTATTAGTTTGATTTTTTAAACTTTGACTGATTTTACCATAAAATTAATATGGACTGGATTAATACTTAAAACAGCATAGTAGTTTTCCCCCTCTTCTCAGTAGCATCACTTAATTTTTACAAGATGAAGTACACTGTTTATCATCTGGAGAAGACGTTCACCTCACGCTACAATTCCCTGGACCCAGAACATGGTGCTGGCAGTCCATCCCTCTTCCCTTGATGACAGCCTTCTCCCATTGCCATTGAATGCAATTAGTCCTACATCTCAATTAGTAGAAGTCTGTGCTGCAAGTTTAAGGTTCTGACTCTCCTGATGATGCCTGATGGGGAAGTTGTTCCAGTTGTACATAATAAAATCTGCGTTACCCTTTTAATAAGAGAGAGCGTAAGAAATTACCTACAAAAATCTGTTATCTGTGCTGTTTAGATTGCAAAGTTTAGCACTGGTAAGTTAAGAAATTTTGAGATAACCCATGCAACCTTAATTCTGACTCCTTGTTGGTATGCATTATGATATAGTCTTCAATTACATGCTCATATGCTTTTCACAGGATCCCTGCCTCATTCGTTTCATGGGATGGGTTCAGAAAGGGGCAGAAATTAAGGTTGTCTGGGTAAACTGTGTTAAATCGGACTTTCCTGATTTTTGAGTGTTTGACTTTGCAGCCGACATTTTTAATTAATTTTCTATCTATCAATCTATTAATCTAATCTAATAATCTGCAAGGTAAGTGTCTAAAATGCCCAACTTCTCAAACACCTATACCTGAGCTTAACTTGATGCATGTGAGTGATCCCACTGAAGGGAATAGGACTACTTTTGAGTAAAGTTAAACATATGCATAAGTATTTGCAGGACTGAGTCCTAAAGAATTTACAGGAGGTTCATGTTTGCTTTAGTTCCTACCTATTGCTGATTTTATAATGATATTTTGCTGCTCTAAAAGTGAAATCTTAGAACTATTATTATATTCTCACTAATGACAATTTCAAATAAAAATCTTTACAGATGGAGTAATTAAATAAGTGATGAACGGTTCAGCAAATGGAGCCAGGAGGTCATCAGTTTGGTGATGATTCCATAGATAAACTAAAACTGATGGCATACTTTAGATTATCAGGGCTGTCCAATTTCAGAGCTGACCGTGAAACAGTAGAAAGGAGTTTAGTTTCATGTAGCACCCTTCAGACTCAACGTATTGCAAAATGCTTTACAGTAATGAGTTAGAAACGGATAGTATAGTGACTGGATAGGCAAATGTGACCCCCATTATGTGCTCAGCAATAGCTCAAATTGAAAGTTGCTTTATTGGAATTTTGTCAGTCCACATAGTCACTTGATTTATTTTATATATATAAATTCTCCCCTTCCCCCACATTTTTTAACTTCCACTGATGGCTACCAGAATCAGGAAGGAAGGTCCTTGTTTTGACAACTCATCTGACAGAAACACCTCCTCTAGTACCACAGTGAAATGTCTGCTTTGCATCTAAAGCAAAGTCCTGGTGTGATATTTGACCCCACATCCTTCAGTCCCAGGAGAGATGTGCACCATCTGAATGACAGAACTAACGTCAGTGGTGGATAATATATACTGTAGTTTAATATTAGGGCATAATTCTTTGCATACTTTGGCGATTATTACATCGACTAATTATTCATGAATAATTGAGCATTATTCAAGCTCTGCTGAACAGAAGACTAAAGAGAAAAATGTAAATGTATAACTGATTGACCGAAAGGCACCTGCTATTCCCTGAATAGATTGGAATATTTGGACTCCCTGGAACCATTGTTTCAAATCTTGGTAGGATTGACTCAGCTTTTCATCTTTTTGTGGCGGGTACATTTGGTACCATGTAGTTAGCTGTATTGGGGTCTGTTACACAAGTCCATAAAAATAAAAGTCCGATGCGCTCTGTGTGAATGTTGCAGTTGATATCAATTTTTTTAAGATTCAGAGTTTCTCCTGGGGTCCTTGATTACATATTTCCCCTTCCTGCAGTGCAGTATGTTGCGTGCTTGGTGGCTGATATCTTCCCTCCTCAGGAGTTGGTTGCTTTTCTCAGTAGGATAGTATGTATGTTGCTTCCCAATTTTTTTTAGTGTATATTGTTGAGGCCATTTGTAAATAACATTAGTACAATTTCTCCAAAATCAAATGAAAAATATTTTGACTCACCTTTAACAGTGGAATTATCTTCTATTTTTTGTCTCCACTATATCTGAAAATGCACTTTGTGGCTCGTGAGACTGCAGACAAAAGCCTATTCATCAGCACGCTCCAGTAGAGGAGCATGACTGTTTGCTCCCCTCCTGTAAAGGCCCTATTCAGAAGATGGTATGATCTTGTGGGGTGTACCAGCTACAGAAAGGTGCATAAGCCATGTTCACACGAGCCAAGTTAGCCAGAGGAAGTGATGAGGGTTGCGGGTGAGAGATGAAGCAGAGCTCCTTGAAGAAGGTTTCACGTCGGCTTTTACTAAACTTGGCGCTAGTTGGAATTATTAGTTCTTCATTTGTCTTTTTAGAAGGAAGACAAATTTATCCATAAACATTAAACTAATTTCAAGAATCTACAGTAAACGTTGGTACAAGCTTAGTACAATGCAATCTCTAAACAGTAATGAGATTTGTAGTATGACACATAATTATGTAAATATATTATCAATAACTGAACTAGTTATGTCCTTCTATACATGGCATATGAAAAATGAATATATGCAGTAATGCTTTTCATTATGGTTTTAATATTTATGAACAAGAATTGAAATGAGAACAGATATGTGATAATTGAAAGCATGATCCTTAGTGAGGAATAATTATATTTATGCCTCAACTATGCTATTAACGGGGGAAAAAAGCTCCCAGACTAACATGACTATATAATTTTAAACCAAGGATACCTTGCCTATTTTAATCTTTGTGTGTCTCTTATTCAGGAGTGGCCAGCCTGAGCCACAGAAGGAGCCAGAATTTACCCCCCCCCCCCCGGCAAATCGGAAAGTTGGCGCCTGTAGCTCCAGCCCCGGAGTCGGTGCCTATACAAGGAGCCGCATATTAACTTCTGAAGAGCCGCATGTGGCTCCGAAGCCACAGGTTGGCTACTCCTGCTCTTATTTTTTAAAATTACTTCCCATTAAAGATATAAATTAATTCTCATTGGTTGATTACATGATCCAAAAAATAGTTTGCTTAAGCAATGAATTGGCTTAATAAATTGCATTCATTCCTATTTTTTGCACTCTGTCCTATGCTAGAAATAGGTGAATGTTTCTTGTTTGGCATAAACACAGTTTGAAATAAGTACCACTATATAGTTTGTTACAATTAAAAGAGCCACAGACCTGAATTTTCAAAAATGATTAGTGACTTGGTGCCCATCTTGAGACATCTTAAAGGGGCCTGATTTAAGAAAATATTGAGCACCTGCTGTCTGAAAATCAGGCCCCTTTTAAGATTTTTCAAGTTGGGGACCCTAAATAGATAGTCATTTTTGATAACTTAGATTAAAATGCTTTTGACCTGTTTGTCAGAAGAGTTGAATTACGGTATGCTAGTTGAAAATAAAGAGATTATAAACGTTAATATGTAATAAAATCTGCATTAGTGAGTCAAATTCTTTTACGTTTATCTGTGCCCCTTAGGGTCCCAGACTACTATGCAAACTATATACAGGGGTCACTCGTCTGCCTCTCGTGTCTGAAATCTCAGGAGGGGAAGGGGAGCTGGTGGTGAAGTAGGGCGAGTCTCCTTCCCTTCTCCTTTGGAAGGAAGAGGGAATAAAAAGTGGGGATCTCTCTCCTTTGTGGGAGAGGGAAAGTTAGTGGGAAAAGAGATCTTTTTGTACAGGAGTGAAAAGTAGATAGGAGATTCCTGCTTTGGACCCATGTTCCTCCCCTATCAGTGGCTGATCCTGCTTCACTGTCATTACAGACTTGAGATGCCCAGAAACTCTCCTGCCAAACACCAGCTTCTCCTCAGATTGTCCTGTTTAGTGAGTCCTTCCTTCACCAGCCAGAAAGGAGGGGGAGATCTGAGGGAGCAGGGTGCCCCCAAGTCTGGGAAAGGGGTGAAGCAAGGAGCTCTCCATTTGCTTTTACGAGGGGAGGGAGAGAGCTGGTTTTCCCATTTCTTTTACCCCATGAGCCCCAAGGTCTCTGCACAGAGGAGCAACATTTACATTGGACCACACAATGAAAAAGCCAATAGAACATGGGTGGAGGAGCAGAGGGAGAGGAAATCCTATAGATGGAGAACAGGTGATAAGGGAATACTGCTCTAGGGAGAGCATTATTTTTCAAACCTTTTTTAATGAATAGATATGAGACCAGGTCCTGCTAAAGCTGGAGTGCAGTTTGGTGATGGAAACAACACTAGCTTGAGGAAGTAAGATTTCTGCAGGGATTTCTGAAGGAGAAAAAGGAAGGTTGCTTGGCACACAAGGAGGAGAAGGGAGTTACAGACATAGGAGTCAGAAGGAACGAACGAAGAAATGAGTGTGAAAAGTAGACGGTGTCTGAGAGATAGAGATTAGCCGAGCATATTGAAGGGTTTCCATAGAATTAGAGGGAGGGGTAATGATTTGTGGAATTTAATGGGTTTTTCTGCTTTTTTCATTTCCCTCACAACTGAAATTGGATGGACTGACCCAAGCATTAATAAATGATTAATAGATGTTTTAACAAATGGTTAATCAATTGTGATAGTGCAACAGATCAATAAATTGCTTGTAACTATGGATTATAACCATTTAGAACACCTTCCACTGATATTCCTATAATCATAATTATATTGCTTATCTCTGAATCATGCTTTACATCTATTAACCCTTTTATAAACTCTGTATAAATGTTCCGTTTGACTAAAAAAAATCTAAGCATTCAAGGACAGAGTTTTTTGAGTCAAACAGGTAAATGAACTCTTTAGAAATGAGTGAGCTGCCCTGTCTGATGACAAATCTCACTGGAAATATTTTATTTCCTTAAACATGATACATTTTAATAATTTAGTCCCCATCCATCAGAATGATTAATTATATGTTTAACTTTAAGCATATCATTAGCCCCATTACAGTGAATGGGATTATTCTTATGCCTAAAATGAAGCATGTGCATAAGTACTTTGCTGGATCAGGGCCTAAATGAGAAATTTGTGCTTTCCATGGATAGCAATTAGTTTAAAATACTCCTTATTTAAACAAATATTTTTAAAACGTAGGTTTAAAATTTGTAAAATATGGTCCTGAAGAGTTTGTCTTGAATTGCAAATCTGCTATAAATATTATCCTGGCTGCATCCCACACAGCATTCATCTTTTTAGTTTAAGTAATAAGCCAGTATTGCCTAACTTTGTGTCTAAATTAAAAACTGACCTAATATTTCAACTGTTGTTAAAAGGTAAAGATTATCCAATTTCATTTAAAATTTTCAGTGATTTTTTTTTAATAATGTGGGTTGCTACTATTGTTTAGTTTGGGGACCCTTAAAATGAGAAGCTGTGTCTAATTTGGTACAGAATTAAAGTCTGAGTCAATTTATTTAATTGCATGGGCTTCTTGGAAGCAAAAGAAAGAGGACATTATTTCACAAGACTTATCATGTTTCTAAATCTCCTTAATTACATATTTCTTTAAAAACAAAACAAAAAACTAAAACAGAACAAAAAACCCCCTGAAAACAACAGGCAGTTTCTCTTGATTAGCCTATATGCAGCCTTTCACATTCAGTTTAATGAGATTGACAGTAAACTTATAGAAGAAATATTTTGAAAACAAACGTCTGGTAAAAATGGTCAATAATCCCAGTTACCTTTGCTTTGTGCCTCTGAATTTATTATTATAAAACCATTCTGCAGTTTTAAAAAGTTATTAAGAAGCCCAGCTGGAAATGACAAAATTAAAATTTCAGTAACAATTAGTGCAGCCAATATTTAAAAGAAAACTTTGTTCTCTTTCTTTTCATGTGTTCTCATTTCTTCTACTTTGTGCAGAAAGGAAATAGGCTGCAAATTCCACATTTGCCCTCTTGGCTCCCTTGAAGTCTGGAACTCAAACCATGTGTTCTTGCAAAGTTTGCATCAACCCTGTGGAGCAATCCACTGACTATCGAGACGAAGTTGTCAGAGCGACAAATGTCTGCTTGGCCAGTTGAGAGGCCTTGTGAATGTGCAGGCCTTGTTGTTCATTTAAATACCCACCTATAGAAAGTATTTGCATGACTCTGTCCCTTCCTGCTCCGAAGAATCCGAGTGTTTCTGATGTTGACAGGTCCAACTCTCATGGAGAAGAATCTGAGGGACGTGGTGAAATGTGGTCAAGGTTCTATTCTAGGGGTCGCCTAGTAGTGACTTGCATAGGCTTTACTTCAGGAGTTTCATTATAACAACCTCTTGCTTGAAACTTTCTCAGAAATTCTCCTTTGGGGCTGAAACTTTTCATGCTTGCTGCCTGCCCAAAGGTACAGGTTTCTTCCTTGCAACTTCTAAAGATTTGTGAAGCTATAAAGATATAGTTTTGCACTTGAATAGATTAATACTCTCTTTAGTGCACACAATGCAAAAGCAGATGAATTTTTCAATTTGACCTTTTATAAGTGGCTAATCCTCATAGAGGGCCAATTACTTTGTTATAAAAAATAAATTTGTATTATAAGCATTTAATAAAGACATGGGAGATTCCCAACAGGTGTAAATTGTTATAGGACCACTGACTTCAAGGAACATAGGCCTAAAATTTTTTACATAAACTGAGGATCTCCCTCTTTATTCTGAGCATGCCAGGTAGAAAGTCTTTCTAATATTTTGCAATATGATGCTGTCTAACTGAAATCTCCAAGCACTTGAGGAGTAGTAACGTTACCTTCCCAACACCTCTCAAGTGGTGTTATAGATGAGACTGAGATATAATATACTAGTATTCCCATTTTACAGATGGGGAAAATGAGGAAAAGAGAGATTAAGTGGTTTGCATGAGGGTGTAGAACAAACCTGTGGCAGAGCTAAAATCCTTAGAGTCTGAGTTTTAGAGATGCTGAGTAGCTTTAACTGCAGTTGAAGTCAATGCTCAGCACCCTGAAAATTAGGCCCTAAATGGTTAGGCTCTGTGACTGCAGTGTTGACCCTCCTTGAATGTAATGTAGGTTAAAGGTGCTTCAGGCCACTAATGGGAGTGGTAGGACAATTCCCAGCTTCTGTAGACATACCCGTGCTAAATCTGCTCGAGCTTGTCATTGCCGTCGTCTTTCTTGTCACTTCCCTATTTAGGGTTGGCAGCTCTTATAGCCTTCTTCTAAAACTTGTGATTGTACACCTAACTGGCATGCAAATTAGTCTTCCTAAGGTCCGCTGATGAGCCAAGTCTTTGACTTCTTCTTTGATCATCTTCCATCTATGATCATTGTAAGGGCCATCCTACCAATATAACTCCCAGGTCTGTGCTGGATATGCCCATGCCAACGTAGCCTAGTCTCACTCAACTTATCTTTAATTGGGGGCAACCAGCATTAGGCCTCTTCACTACCTCATTTTGTTTCCTATCCAGAGTGTCTAACCATTTGACCATCTCAACAACTTCTTTTCCGTAGTGGAGAGCATACTGATTTCTTTTCTTGCAGCTAGCCAACTCTGTTCCATACGTTAGGATGAGTCAAATTACAGTTTTATACTTCTATCTTTTAACTTTATTGGCAGACTTTTATCACAGAGAACTGGGGTCAGCTCCTGCCATTTTCACCAAGCAGCTTTGGTACGATGCCAAGCATCACTTAGGAGGGCACCATTGATCCTCAGTATTTAAATTCTTTCACGCTTCTTAGCTCTTCTGTGCCTGTAGTATTTTGTATGGGGTAGGTCATCCTCCCTCAGTTATCAAAGGCTTAGTCTTACCATCATTCACTCTAAATACCCCCAGCTCAGAACAGTATTGCCCCTGTTGAAAGTTGGTTTGCAGGGTGTCTCAATCTTCTGCACATATCCGTAAGTCAAGGGTGGGCAAACTTCTTGGCCTGAGGGCCACATTGGGGAATTGATTTGTATCCAATTGTATGGTGGGCCATGCATGCTCACAAAATTGGGGTGGGGGTGCAGGCTCTGGGGTGGGCCTGGGGATGAGAGGTTTGGGGTGCAAGAGGATGCTCAGGGCTGGAATCGAGGGGTTTGGAGAGTGGGAGGGTGATCAGGGCTGGGGCGTGGGGAGAGGCTCAGGGTGCAGGCTTCAAGCGGCGTTTACCTCAAGCGGCTCCCAGAAGCAAGGCATGACCCTTCTCCAGCTCCTACGTGGAGGTGCAACAACGCGGCTCTGCACACTGCCCCATCCACAGGCACCGCCCGTGCAACTCCCATTGGAGTGCGTAGGAGCTGGAGCGGGGCCATGCTGTGGCTTCTGGGAGCCATGTGGTGCAGCCCCCGACCCTGCACCCTGGATGGCGCACTGGAGCGGGGCCGAGCTGCGTTGTGTGGCCCCCGGCCAGAGCGGGACTGAGCTGTGTTGTCCGGCCCCCGACCCAGTGCCCTGGCCGGAGTGCTGGAGCAGGGCCGAGCTGCTGGCTGTAGTTTGCTCACCCCTGCACTAAATCATCAGTGAATAGCATATTCTAAGGTAGCTCCCTTCATATATTCTCACTTATTACATCCGTGACAGCTGCAACCAAAAAGGGGCAGAGATCTGTGTTGATCCAGTGTTTACTGGAAATTTTCTGCTATAGCCCTGTCATGTTCTGGGGGGCAATCCAGACGCGTAAGGCATTGTCACTGCCTGCGTTGTAGCTCTAGGTGCCTTAAATGCTCTGCTGCTGTGGCTCATAGCCTAGACACCAACAGCTAGCAGACAAGCGTGCAGCCCCCTGACTGTATGCTTTGGAAGTTCTGGTTCAGAACTGTGACTCAGCAGCCTGCCTATAACATAACAGCCCCACTCCAGTCTCTATCACCCAGTTATCTCATTCTCACATTCTCAGTCCCCAGTTTTCCCAAATCCATGTGCTCTGCAATGCCTAGCCCTGTCCTGGACCATTCAGAGGAATAATAAGGTGCACTGGCTTCTCAAAAGAGACTAAATGCACTGCTTATCACTTTAACTGGAGTTAGCGATCACTTCAGTTCAAACACAGCACTGGGTTGGTTTAGATTAAAAGTAAAACAAGTTTATTAACAAAAGGAGCTAGGATTTTAAGTGAGTTCAGGTATAAGGATCGAAGGATAGAAAGTGTTACAAACAAAAGTAGGAATACGCTTCTAAGACTAAAACTTAATCTCTTGAGATAGTTAAAACTTAAAGATCCCAAGAGCACCGGCCTCTGTAATCCCTCAAGTGATGTGTGCCAACATGGCTTCTTCTCTCTCCTTACGTTATCGTCCCAAACTCACTGTTTTATTCCCAGACACAGGATGACCTCATGCTGTTCTTCCTTCCTATGGACTTCCCCTCCCCTACCAATTCATATGTAAATGGGGCTTCCATTGTTCTTGGGTCACACCTTGCTTAATTTCATTGGAGACAGGTAGATAGCTGCCTTCCCTCCTGTCTGGGAGAAAACCTATTTCTCCCTTTATTGGTCATAGACATCAAATCATGATATCATTAAGTATCCATATTTCCCCCTAGAATTTTAATACATACATTTCATAATACTGTTAATCACTAGTGTGTCATTAGATTTTAAAAAAGACCTTACTTGAGACATATTTATAATATAGCAATATTGTATGCAATCGGTTGATTCAATTACTTATCATTTGAGGTTCAGACCCCTGC
This sequence comes from Macrochelys suwanniensis, assembly GCA_033296515.1. Lineage (NCBI taxonomy): Eukaryota > Metazoa > Chordata > Testudines > Chelydridae > Macrochelys > Macrochelys suwanniensis. Next base: position 43,544,661 of record CM065776.1, read on the forward strand.
AAAACGCTGTCTCCCTCACTCACTAGTTCGATAACTTTGTTTGCCTTGTAAATATGCCATCATTGTCTCTGCCTGATGACCAGGCTGGACAGACAAAACAAATACACATTCCTTTGTCCATGGCAGACAGGACTTATGCTTACTTATATTGCTTTCTAAATACATTTTAAGTACATAATTTTAGCACATATTCATAATCTTTGTAAACACCCCATACATATGTCATGCAAGAATATTAATGATCAGCGAGTCATTAGTTTTCCAATGATATCTTACCTGGCACCTTTTAGATACAGATGATAAGTATGTTAGGTGTAGTGAGTATGTCAGGTCTGACAAGAGTTGCTGACACAGAGTAGTAAACTACAAATGGGCCTCTGTGTCACCAGCTCCATTTATTTTCACTACAGTAGTCATTCCATTGTATGTATTCTAGATAAGACAGACACACATCCTTCTGGCGCACATCTTCATTTCAAATTCCACCAAACTAGTTCTTTTGGCACACAATCGTAAGCCTTCTCCAATTATTATTTTGAATTTTAATGTGATGTTTGTTCACACATATTAGTCACATGTTTCCAAGCAAAAGTATGTGGACATAAATGTCCCTGGAGGAGATGGAGGATGGGTGAGGTACAGAGATATGTAGAGGAGGAGATTTATGTACATCAGGAAAGTGCAAGAGTAAGCCATGGACTCCCCTGTTGCCTCCCCAGTTCTATGGAACGTGTGTTTTGGAGTTTACATCCAGGAACTCCCTCCACAAAGGTGGTTCAGCTGTCTCTGAAAGTAGGCTATGCGTGTGGCACAAATCCAGGATTCTCCATGTACTTAAAGGCAACTTTGCGTTAATTAATAACCAAAAAATGTTTTCCTCAAAGAACCACCAAAACCATGAAAAAATCACACACCAGTGGCACATCTGTTTGCTTTACAGAACACTTGGTTAGACTTGCTGCATAAATTATGTGCTTTTTTTTCTTCTATACAGTATCACTCATGTGTTTCTGAGTACATTTGTCCTTGTTGCTAGTTTGTGGGAATTCCAAGACACTGGAGACATCTGTTAGCAAAATTTATTTTCAAAGGTGTGTTGTGTCCTTTTTTTTTTTTTTTTTTAAATCCCTCATATATGTTCTTCTCCTTGACCCCTTGCTGCTTCAGCCCTGCTGCTCCTGTTGCCATCCCTTCTCTGTGTGAAGATTGCATGAGTATCACTTTGTGAAATAGCTTGCAGGAGGATTCTTTCTTAGTGATGTAGTGAACCCCTTCCTTTCCAATATAAGGGAATAAAGAACATCATTGTACAAATATTTCCATTGCTTTCCATTGTGCAGAGTTCTATGACATTCTTAGAAGCTTAAGAAATTTCAGATGTGATGACTAAAACTGTACTATAGCAATCAACAGATTACTTTATAGATTCCGTTTAAATAAAATTAACTTTCCTGTGATCTTTTATAACCTCCATTTTAAATGTTATTGCAGCTATCAATGTTTTTCGTAAACTATATTGTCAGTTTAAGAATTTGTTAGTGAAAATGGGAAACTATTTCAGTCACTAAAACTGCTAGGGCATAAATAATGTGTGCACTCTTTTTAACAGGAAAGAATGGCTTGAAACAGTCTTGCTGCCTCAGTGAAACAATACAATCTGTCTGCTGCATGATGTCATTGCCAGAAGCCAAATAGTACAGTTTTTGTTTTAATGGAAGAGCTCTTTCACATTGCTGGTTTTACATGATGGGAATGTGGTTGGAAATGCTTCCTTTTCCATTCACAAGCCCCGGGCTGTCCATGCTTTTCAGTTTCAGAAATGACAGCTGAAACCAATTAGGCAGAATTATGGGACAGCAAAGTCACGTGTAGCTTTATCATCATTGAGGAAGAGTAGAGAGAGAGAGAGAGAGATTGTACTGCATGGGGAATAGAAATGACTAATCAAATTAGGAGAATACTATATTAGTAAAATTATTATAGAAAGGCTTGTGAGATAGAGCTCATTTTCTGTGACTTACTATATCTTTAGTGAGAGATTTTCTAGCCTTTCTGTGCAAGCTGTTGCATGTTTGATAGTGGATTCTCAAATATCTCTAAACTGGCTAAAGTCAAAAGGCAAAATATTTTATTTTAAAATAAATCACGAAAGCATGTCCTTGGACATCTGTACTTTGTGGCTTACTCATCTATTCATAATTTGAATCCTTGTTGCAAGGTGGGGGAGGACTTAAATCTTTAACCCTTATCCTGTTTTTATTTATTTACACATTCCCTCTTCCCCAGGAGATTAGTTTACATAAACTTTTCTCTGTCTGATTAGTTCTCCCTTTACAATTGCGCGCACACGTCTGCAGATGTACATCGTGGTTTTACTGAATAAGAATCACCTGTCACATTCTGCAACACATTTCAAGCAAAAACCAATTACATTATGAAATATTGTCCCATGGGTTATTTGCATAAATAATTTAAATTTGTTGTGACAGTTTACAGAGAAAAATAACAAAACAAACAATGATAGTCCAAGTAAGGCTTTTTAATCCTATATCCTTATCCTTTAATCCTATATTTCTTGTGCCAAATTCTGCTCTTTGTTAATCCCATGTAATTTTGCTGCCTTTGAGACGTTCTCAAAGACTCCAAGGTATTGTCTTGGGCAAGTCATTTAATCTTTCCAGTTATAAAACGGGGGGTGTTCATCTCTCTTCATTAAGGTTTGAAAAGTGTTTTGAGACCCTAGCAGGGAATGCATCATAGAAAAATTATTATGCAGTATTGCTTGTCTGTGTGTAATCTGCCCTGGATACCAGCTGTAAACTGTGATGAACTAAGCGTTCCCTTATTACCTCCTAATAATAAAACTCCTATTCTACTCCTTTTACACAAGTGGTTCTTCTAACAATGCAGCAAGGAAAGCAGAAAACCCTCTGGTCCCTGCCAGTTTGGCCCAAGGGGAAAAAGTTCCTTCCTGATCGCCAAAACAGATGATAGGTCTGACATCCATTCTTGAGGTGTCAATAACTCTGAGGTTCTATTGTAGTTAGGTCAACACAGTCAGTGTAGACACTGCGTTACTTACATTGACCATTACTTGCCTCCATTAGCTGTCTCACAATACCCCACAGTGACCGTTCTGGTCACCGTTGTGAACTCTGCTCCCCAGGGGTCAGGTGGACAGGAAGTCACCTCCCCCTTTAAGGCCCCACACATTTTTTGAAATTCCTTTTCCTGGTTGCCTAGCTGGGCAAGCACACCTACCAGCTCTCCATTGTTGAGTGTAACTTCTCATCTGACCATGCCAGCTGCAAACTTCAGACAGGCACCTGCTTGGAAATACACAGGAGGTATTTGGATCTCCTGGGCCTGTGGGGAAAAGAAGCTGTGCAGGCACAGCTGTGATCCAGCTGTAGATATGTGGACCTCTATGAGCAGATTGCTTGGGGAGTGCGGGAAGGCTACAACAGAGGCCAGCAGCAGTGAAAGCCAAAGAGCTGCGGCAGGCACACCAGAAGGCCAGGAAGGCCAACAATAGATCCAGTGCTTGAGCCGCAGACCTGCTGCTTTTACAAAGAGCTCCTGCCTCCCCACTCAAGAGCACTATGGTTACTTCTGAGAAGCCCAAGTCACAGGCCCTTGCCGCAAACAGTGAGGAGATGGATGAGGAAGAGGAGGAGGAGTATAGGGGACTGGCGACAGGGGGATCCAGGTGTACAGCAAGCCAGGACCTATTTTTGACTCTACTGCAGTCCAGCCATTCCTGACAGAGGTAGAGTTGCTATCTGCTTTTCATTCCCCTCTACACTTAGGAGTGACGTGGAGCAGTTTGTTTATATGCACGGATAAGTCCCATGAATCCTCCATAGAGATCTCAGTGAAACTTTCTTTTAGGTACTCTGCAATCCTCTTCTGAAGGTTTCTGGGGAGGGCGGCCTCATTTCTTCCGCTGCGATAGGACACTTTCTCAGCAATTACTTCAGCGGGCACCAGTGCAGTGCACAGGCTAACAGCATAGGGGCCCGGGTGGCATCAGAACACCAGCAGCAGCTGTGCACTCTCTGCCTCCGTTATCCTCAGGAGTGAGGTATCAGCTAAAATCACCACTGCCTGTGGAAAGTGGTGCCAGTATTCAGTTCCATTGCCCTATACTACTAGAATCATGCAAGCGAGAAATTCCCTCCTAATTTCAATGGCTGTTCTGGAACTGTGGGGTGTGCCCATAATACTGGTTCTGTATTCTCATCAGTCCTCCCTGGCCGCCTCGGACAAACTGCTGCCAGCACCAGAGTCGGAACATGGTACCGAATCCAATGCGAGGGCAGCGCGTCAGACTCCAGCACCTAAGGAGACGTCCCCGGAGAAGGAAGGGGAACCCACCCCTCCTCCGGTGGTGCATTCATTATTGTAATCTCCGGACAAAGTGGTGGCGGGTTCCCAAACGGGCGGCCCCCCTGACAACTTTAAGGAGCACCAGGCCCTTCTTAAGAGGGTGGCTACCAACTTGAACTTAAAAATTGAGGCGGTTGCAGAGGAGTCCAATGACCTCTTTAACATTATATCCTCCTCCACCCCGACCTGGGTCGTGCTGCCTGTCCACCCAGGGGTCCTTAAGATTGCCAAATCGCTGTGGGAGACCCTCTCTTCCATTCCACCGACTTCCAAGAAGGCAGAAAAGAAGTAGTATGTTCCTTCAAAAAGGTCATGCATACCTGCATACACACACTCCAGCGGTGTCACTGGTTGTGTCCACGGTAATGAAAGGGACTGGCTGGTGCTGAGCAAAGCCAAGTCTTTGGCATGCTGAAAAATAAAGATGCCAAGAGACTAGATTTATTTGGCAGAAAGATTTATTCGATGGCAAGCCTGCAATTTCGAGTGTCTAACCACCAGGCTGTGTTAGGCAGGTGCAGTTTTAACCTGTGGGACTCCCTTAACAAATTCAAGGAGGCCCTCCTGCAGGATAGAACCCAGGAGTTCACTGCTTTGGTGGACGAGGGCACAGCAGTGGCAAGGAGGGGGGCCCTTTAGATGGCCTGGGATGCAGCTGACTCAGGGACCAGGGTGGTTGCTTCCGCGGTGGCCATGAAACGCAGCTCCTGATTGCAGTGTTGGAGATGCAGGCCACTGTACAGGACCTCCCATTTGAAGGGATGGGGCTCTTCTCCAGGCTCACGGACTCGGGACTCCATGGCCTTAAAGACACCCGTTCCACCCTCCGCTGCTTGGGCCTCCATGTTCCTCAGCAGGCCAGGAAGCTGTTCTACCTTTTGCCTCTGCGGGCTAGGTCCTGGGGGACTCCCCGGCTGGGCACTTACAGGAGAAAGGATAGAGACAAGGGGTCTAAGTGGTGACACCCATTTTCCCATTCGTCTGCTCAGCCCGATCCTTCCAGAATCCAAGGAGGCCAGAAGCAGTCATTTTGAGGGTGTGCTCGAGGACGATGCCCCAGTCATCTCCCAGGATCCACCCTCCCACTCTTTCCTCGATTGCCTCCGCCCCTTCTGGTCGGCCTGGTCTTCGCTGACCTCAGACCCTTCCGTGCCCAAAGTAATATCCTCACGTTACACCCTGCAGAAGTTGCATGCTGGCAGTTCTCCTGTGTTAAGCATGGAATTGTGTGTGCATTCACTGAGCCCCTGACTGAGAGCAGAACAGTAACTGGTAACACCTGCCTGTGTCTTTCTTTTAATACAGAACAACATCCTACCCCTCTGCATTATATGGGGGACAGGCTGCTTTCCCATGGCTGCTGATGTTGGAGACTACAAGTTAGAATCCCATTAGAGCAAACTTTTGAAGTTTGACCAGAAATGAGGATTGTTTTTGTTTTTCTTTCCATTGTTTGGGTGAAGAGGTATTAGAGGTTTCCATGTGTCTGGAATTGTGAAAGGAGGAGATGAACATGTGAGGGCCTGTGCTGCTCTCATAGCAAAGCTTGGACCTCTGGGTTCTCGCTACAGCATGCATCACTGCTAGGGTGGAATTTCAGTGCAGAAAAATGCAACCGATCAATTTTCATGCCTGAAAGAGATGTAGAACACAACACTACCAGTTGTTCTGGCTCTAGAATCTGGAAGGAAGATTAGCAACAGTAACTCAAATCACAATCAGAGATGTCATTTGTGTTCTGAGAAACTATACAAAGTACTAACTGAAAGATGAATGAAGAATGTGATCATCCTCACAACTGGCTGTATCCAAAGGAAATAACAGTATCAAGACCTACATCCCAGATATTTATAGGTTCTTTGGTGCTTAGTATCTTGGAGAAATTGTTCAAGAGGCCTTCCTTAAAGAAAGAAAGATGTTGTTCTGATGTGGAAGTTCCTAGGCGCCAGGAGGGTTGCCAGGAGTAGATATTGGACAGCTGGTGGATCAGGATCAGTGGAGTTCTTGGATTAGTTTAAGAGATCTCTGTATCTGCAGCTTGTTCGTGTTTGGATAGGATAACTGGAGTGACTGTTGGTGCCTCCTCCCTGCAAGGATCTGCAGGACTAGAGCCTAGGTCTGCAGAGCCTGGGGCAGCTGACATTCCCACGTTGCTGCTGGGAGGCCACCCAGAACCTCTGCACCTTGAAGTCTTTAAACCATGTACCATCTAAAGGGTTCAGAGTAACAACACGCTGCGGCCTTTTGATTGGCTCATGCTCACTATTTACCCCTGGAGGGTGCCCCAGGAAGTTGTCTGGGCAACAGTGCTGACTTTTGGCTTGCTGTGATTCCAGACCTCACTTTGCTTTCTGATCTCTGGGCTCTGACCCCCGTGTCAGACTCTGACCCTGACTCTTGCCTCCTGATTCCATCCTGGTAACTCTCTCTCTCTTTCTCTTTCTGATCTCTGGTCTCTGACCCCTGCCTGACTCTGACCCTGGCTCTTGCCTATTGATCCTGGCTCTAGCAATTACTCTGATCCCTGTGTGCTGACTACCGCCTTGTGACCATCCTTTACTTGATAACACCAGCCCCGCCGTGACCATTAGGCTAGATGGCCTACCCCCTGGTCTCTTACACTTTCTCTTCTGTTGGCTGACTGCAAGCCAGATGTGGAGAGCAGGGAGGGCTGGAGGAGTCAGTACGGCTCTCTGCTCATCCTGTGCCATGCTGTGCTTAGTGGCTAGAAGGCTGAACTGCAGAGGAAATCCAGGTTGCCTGAACTGCAGCCCTGTTGGGTATGAGTATCCACAGTGATGTGGGCAGGTGTGACAGGGCTGTCAAATGCATGTATGTCGCTGATATACATGGTATAGAGCAATGCTCATCTCTCATCGTATGTTTTAAAAAGCAAATTTCAGTGAGGTTTTTGTCAAAAAATGTGACTGACGTCTATCAAAAACAATGGAAATTGTCTTTATTCAAAAATTCACATTGAAGTTAAACAAGAGAAAATTTTATTTCATGGAGGTTGCCGTTCCACTGCTATAATAGGAGAGAGATTGAGAGGAAGAAACTTATTCCACACCAAGTGGAAAAGAAACATTTACATCATTGCAGTAATGATGTTTCAGATGTTTTGCCAAAAGGCATTATACGTTTGTGCTAGAGTTAGTGCTCAAGCAATATCAATCACTCAACACCTAAAAGGTGACAAAGGTGACTTTATATCAACATCAAGGAAGCATAATCAATCAATGAAACAGAATCTTGAGTGTTCAATGTAGTAATGAATTGTTAAGAGTGATTGGCTAGTTCTTGCTATGGTCCCAGAAGATTTGGAGGGAAAGATGGGGGAGCCAATACTGAAATGGATTTTAGAGCTGGAAAAAATGAAAGTAAAAGGATCACATTTAAAGTATAAACCTCTCTGCAAATTGAACTAACTCACACTAACGCTGACGAGTTGCGTTGCCAACCCTGCAGGATTGTTGTGGAGTCTCCAGGAATTAAACATTAATTTTTAATTAATGACTAAGTCATGTGATGAAACCTCCAGGAATACGTTCAACCAAAATTGGCATCCCTACTGATGGGAAAGTAAATTCATGAGCTAACCTTTTTATTTTCTTTGTTAAACTACTTCAGTGATATGTTAACTATACATTGAACCAATAAACATTACTCTTCATAGCCTGTGTTTGGGAGGAAATTGCTTCCTCTGCGCTTATATCTTCATGCCCATTTGAATAGGTTCCCTTTCCTTTTCCGTGTGATATACACACACAACATTATAGTACCTAGAAATTTCCACTACACACAGAATATTTGCTGTGTTTAGGCCGCAGCATAGTTTCTTAAAGAAACATGCTAATGCCCAGCCAACTGAATTTATGCATATTTAGCATGCATTAAAGAAATAATGTTTTAAATGATCTATTTAAATTTTTACCAATTTTAAAATACTTTCAGCAAATTGATTTAGTCCCGCATTAACTTTCTAATATCGGCACACTGGAGAACAGTTGTGAGAATAAAGGATAGCTTAGATGTGGACGCAAAAAGGCAACAAAGTATGGAGTGACTATTACTGATATTAATTTGAATCTGATCTGGAGGAAATGTTAGTGGCTAGGTATATAGTAGGCTTCTGAATGAACGTATAAGAGAGGTTCCTAGGGTTGCATGGGTAGCAAAATGAATCCCAAGAAACCATTCTGGCTTGGGGAAGAAAACTTCTATCCAAGACTCTCACCTGGATCACTGCTTACACACAACTGGCCTGTCCCTGCATGCAGTGCATATATTGACAACTATCTTGTGCAGGAATGTTAGTTGATTTTTCGCCCCCAGATGCAGTCCAAGTTCCTGAATGGAAAGATCAGCTCCAGTGTGTTGGCGGTTATGCCAATTGATACTTTTTCTTTCAGTCCTGACTGTAATTTCAGAAGTTACATTGTGGATACGGAGCAGAGAATCAAAATACTACCTTACTTGACAAAGGTTGTGTACTGGTCAAAGCCAAAAGAAATGTGAAGGGAAAAACGGGGGGCGGGGAGGGGGATTTCAAAAAGAGAGTGTTTTCAAATGTTTCATCTGCAAAAGTTAATAAATGTTTACTAAGAATTTATGTGGATAATTCAGTTGTCCTCTGGAGAGTTATTGTGGTAAATTCGGAGACTACGCTAAATCTTTAAAGTGAGAAACTGATTTTAATCCTGCTGTAAGAGCAAACCTCAACACATTTTCACTATGAATCTGCTTCTGACGTCTCTAATAATCGTCCACGCATATGTACACATGTGCATGTTGCCATATTTCATCATATCTTTTTTTTGTACTGATCCTGGGCCAGAATCTTTCTTTACTTACTCACATGAAACATTGATTCCAAAGATTTTCTGTATAAATAGCATGAGCAGGATTTGTGATGTTTTTTTTATGATATCCCCCATCCCCTGATGTTACCTATAGGGCATTGATGGTAATATGGAGCCTTATAAGTTAAGAGATGACCTATTGTGTATGCTAGATTGAGATGTTAATTAATAAATTAACCATGTACATGAGAGATGAGAAGGAAACTAGATACAATTTAGTTCTTATAAATAGTCTTATGAGTCAAGTTACAGAGGTGCTTAGTAAGAATGGAGCCTGGAGGTAAAGACAACATGGTATAACTGAGAAAATACATGTCCTACTTCCATTTGCTCTGTCCAGAGAAAACAGTGACTTTGAAGTGGAAGAATATTAATCTATTGTAGTCATGGGGATATTAATACAGTTTTTCCCCTTTGACTTTTTCCAGCACACTGATTTATGTCAGTACATGGACAAACATCCTGGAGGACTTCATCCAGACAATGTGAAGGTAAGAGTTAAAAGGACACTTTCACGCAGAATATAGTAACAATACACTTGTGTTGAAGGTAGGGTGAAATATTTCATTGACGCTTTTCTCCTTGGTAGATAAAGGAAAATTAGTGGCCGAGTTAATGTTATTGATATTGCATTTTATTGATGTTGCTCACAACAGAGCACTGGGAACAGTGTAAATAGATGGTGAGCCAAAATTAATGTATAAATATTGTTTTAATGTGGTAGAACGCGCTTTGCTTGCTTGCTTTGAAGATAAGAAAATAGTGCCCCTTCTCCACTCCCCACCAAAAAAACCCTTGACTGAAATATTTTGAACTGTCAGGGACAAAGCCTCAGCTAGTATAAATCAGTAGAGATTCACTGACTAATCAATGCTATATTGATTTATAGCCGCTGAATATTTTGTCTATAGTGCTTTTTAAAAATAAATGCAGTATAAAAACTTTCAATTCTCTTGTTTTTATCAAGTAGTTTTAAGACATAACTTGATTTTGTTTTGTTTGTTTATAAAAAGTCAGATATTAAGTATCACACAGTATGCATCCAAAGATGGATATTTGTATTATTTGGGCTTAATGAAGGTGGGGGGGGGGAGGGGAGAAAAGAGTGATCTTCTGACATTTCGATTCATTCACCTTCTAGGAAGTCAGCCAAATTATTTTAGCATAAAACAGAAGCCAATCAGACATGCAAAGTATGTCTTACTTGTACAAACCACCCAAGTAATATTTGTTGAACTCGTTTTCTGCTTTGACACTGTTCCCATTGTTCTGCTGCTGTGGTAATGTTTAAATCCCCACTTACTATGCTGAGAATTTTACTCCAGTATTTGGCTTTTTAAAAGCGGGGGGAGGGGGGAAGGGGGAAAGAGGGAAATAGAAGAAGTCATGAAAAAAAGTAAAGATTTTCCCATGGAAAATTAAAAAGGTGTTTTTAAAGGAGTAAAATAAAAGATTTTTTTTTAAAAAAAAGAGGAAAGAATCTGATTATTTAAATGTCATCACCATTGTACCTCATATAGTAGTATAATGGTAATTTGATTAATTGTCCCTTGCTTCCACTAAAATTACCATCTACAGTACATAATTGTAGATAAATGTATGTGTGTATCATAATAGCTTTTTAAAGGATGAAATTTTCCTTTATTGCGCTTTTGATATTTTTATATGACAAATATAAAGTGATTCTCATTGAAGCTATGCTCTATGCATGCTACAACAATACGCATGTTTTAAGCACCGTTGTTATACATGGTTGTGGTCCAAATAAGTTGCTTGTGTGTACAGAGAAAAAGTATGTAGCAACCATGTTAAAGATTTATGTTTAATTTAGACAACCTACCAGCCAACTACCAGGAGCCATTTATTGTTGGTGCTGCTGGCTCTATTACACTTGCTGCATAAGTGTGGGGTGCGGGAGGAGGGCCTACTTCGCATCCCAAAGACCATTCTGGGTTTTAGGGGTGTAGTGGTCCTGTCTGGTGGCCTTATGAAGACACCAGAGAGGAGAGTGGTCCTCCAAAGCACTGGGGTGTGGGGCTCATACTTTTCCTGTCTCGCCCCCCTTAACAGTAACGGAATCTGTCCACACACCCACCTCCTACATTACTGCACAGCTGAGACTTCCTCAGCAGTGGAGCTTGGGTTGAAGGCAGAACTGGGGTTCAGAAGTGGGGATGGGGGAGTAGTTGGGGCTAGAGGTGGAGCTGGTCTGGGGATGGACAGGGAGTGAGGGTGGAGCTGGACCTGGAGGCGAAGCAGGACTGGGGGGCTGAATGGGGTTCGGGTTGGAGTTAGAGCTGGTCTGGGGGTGTAGTGGGGTTGGAAGCCCCAGCCCCACCATAGGCCCTCCCGAATGTTCCTCTGTACCCCCCTAAGGGAGCGTGCCTCACACTAAGAACCACTGCTCTTAGTAAAGGTGGGAGGGTTTGTGTGTGGCATAGGGCTGCTACCATCCATAGTTTTAGGTACTTTGGGTAAGTATCCAGATTCTGAAATGTTCGAGGTTCCCACATCACCAGATCAATATTTTTGTTAAGGTGGTTAATATTGCTTTGAAAAATGCTTTTGTATTTACTTTCCCTGTATGGGTTGGCAGACAATGGGGTGTATGATTTAGTACGGGTGCCCATACCACTTCTGGAGGTGGAACCGAAGGTCATACATTCTTGGCCTTTTCTGTCACCGCCTGCTATTGTGTATGTCTATGTCTGTATCTCTTTCCTTTCTGTTTTCTCTCCAAAATTGACAAAAGCAATGGTTGTCGTAGTTCTTTGGCAAATTTCAAATGTGTGGCATTTTGAATTCTTGACATTTTGAACTAGAAGTGGATTTCACAAACTACTCTGAGAATATTTGGGACCCTTGAAATTTCAGGCAATTCTGATGACTCATAAAATAATATGAAACACATTGAAAGTAAATGTTGAGTGAAATTTGGCATTTTCTGCAATCTCTTAGAGAAACATTCTTCAGCTAGAAAATAAGCCGCAGGATTTCCTCCTAGAACCATAGTTATCATTTCATGCGCCTCTTATAAGGAGTGGGGCTGCAGTTACTTCATTCCCTGCAGATTCTCTCTCCCTGCTACTCTCTCAATACTAATTCTGTGAGTGTGTTCTTGAGATATCTCCAAGTCTTTATTAAACAATGCATTATACTCCTGCTTATTTTGCAAAGTGTTACAGATTCTTTAATTTTCAGTTGGACAACCATCTGACATAAGCCAAAAAAACTTCCAAAGTCCTTTCAAGTCATGAGAGAGACTCCCCTTGACATCAGTGGGCATTGGATCAGGCCATTAATGTCTCATCTGAAGGACAGAGGAAATATTTGGCTTATTTGATTCCAAAGAATAGTCTCTCCATTTTTTTCTGCAATGTATCTTTTCTGTATGTATCCTTACTCCCACAATGGTAAATGGGTTAAATAAAAGAAATAAGGGGAAATGTTTCAATATCTTTCCCCTAAAATGTTTTTTAAACCCATTTTCATAATGGACAAAATATTACAGGCTTCAGCTGCAAAGGCAGTCAATGTCCTGATATATGGAATTTTAGAATCAGTTTTTCTCTTTATTTATTAAGGGAATTAACAGAACAAACAAACTGCCATGCTTGAGACCCAGCTTTGCCTCACTTGTTTATCAGAGGCATTACACACTGCCTAGATCTCTAAAACAGACACATCTAGTAGCTGAAAAATGTAGCTGTAAGCACATTTATAGATATACTCTCTTTCTTAGTTTGCAGCCCAAATTCCCTTCTGTCTACCTCTCTAGCCTTCCTCTCTTAAATTCCTCATCTTGGGTTCTTGTGAAGAAACTGAAGAAAATCTGAGCCCAGTGTCCTGCCTGAGTAGTTGAGCTGGGCAATAGGGAGATGTGCAGGGGGAAGAGAGAAAGAAACAGGCATGTCAGCACATGCACACATAGACGGAGGTGTGTGTGTGTTTAATATCCCAAGACTGCAGAGGGGTTGCACTGTGCAATCAGAGGTCTAAGGATGAAACAGTCATTGCATTTATAACTCGTTTGTGTGAGGAGAACTTGAGAATTCACAAAGCCCCATCTGTCTCTCTTCATGCCAGTGCACAGGGAACCACCCTAGAGCTGAGCTCATTACTGGATAGGGTGTGCATGGCCTTTCTGAGCTTTGCATGTCTGCTCCAATTCCCGTACTCCAGTTGTATTGCAAGGAGACCCTATACAATAGCTGAGGCAGCATCAGAATTAGCCCATTCATATAACTCCTAGTTGAGCTTTCAACTTGCAGACATGTTTCAAGGTTGCTCAGATGTTTCTCCAAGTTTTGCTGCATACTTTGGCTGGTCTGGGAGAGAAAACAGCACCATCCCTTTAAGCCCTGCTGCTAGTGCTTCTCTTGCAGTAGAACTTGTGAAAGTAGAATGAATTATATTGTAACTATAATTCATTAAAGAAATGCTGCTTGTTCTTGCTGTTTGTTGAAATATAGTTGTCAGGAAGAGAAACATTAAGGTGTGAGACAATGGGTCCTCTTAAACTAATGAGCTTAAGAGCTCCTACTGAGCTAGGAGATTGGTAAAAGTATGCAAATAAGATTTGTATGTATATTTGTCTGTTCCTTATGTTAAGCTTGTCTCCTCTTAGCTGTATATATAAGATAGCTTGTGCCTTTGCTTGGGACTCATATCTGGGTGCATTGGCAAAGCGCTTTGCTAATAAACAGAGTGGTCTGACAAATTTTGTGAGTCTTGAATCTGACTTTGACAAACTTCAAAGGAAAACTGCTGGTTACCCTGTGTCAGGGATCAGGGCGTGGATGGTCGTGCCTCGTGGTTGGAGGAGGGATTGGCAGCCTGGTCCCTGGGGGCCAGATGCCGGAGCCAAGGGTCAGAGCTAAGGTCAGAGGTCAGGAATCAGAGCCGCGGGTCGGAACTGGATTACCTGGAGTGAGGCAAGGCAGGGCATGCCTGGGAACAAGCAGATGCAGGGGTTATTGCAGCCGTGGGCAAATACTTTGAATAGCCAGCATCCTGCTGCTGGTCTTAAGAGCAGGTCTGTGTTGATCCCCTCAGCCAATTGCTCAATTTGGCCAATCAGGAGAACTCAGTTGGGGCCCAGGACAGCTGTGCTCCTAAGACTGCCTGCAGGTAAGCTAGCAGGTAAGTAGTCTAACTGCAGGCCCTAACTCCTGACACCCTGCCAGCCTAGTCGTAGCATTCAGCAATGCTAAAGAAGCAGCTGGGCAGCTTTGAAATGTGTCCTTGAGTAGGGAGTTAAACTAGGAGCTGCATTCAGACTCTTTAGTTCAAGGTCTTGATGTAAGAACTCAAGTTCAGGAAGTGTGTTAGGGGAAAGGAGAGCGGGAGGAAAAAGAAAAGCAGAGGGAGAGGAGGGGCAGTTTAAAACTGGCCACCTTTCTCTCCTAGCTGACCTCCTGATTCCAGCAGCCCCTCACAGGACACTTTTTAAATTCTCTTTTCCATTTAAAAAAACCCATAAAACTAATTTTTTATGTATTTAATATTCCCAATTTAGTTTTTCTAGCAAGAGGGAGATGAAAATAGACAGAAAAACTAGGCTCATGGAAAATAAGAGAGGAGATTGTGCAAGCAAAAAAGACACCTGAAAGAAGAAAAAGGTTAACAAATGATTTTACAAGAAATCTAGTCAGAATTGCCTTAAGTGCGTGTTTATATTCCTTCCTTCCACTGTCAAGTACTTTCCATGGTGGAATGAAATATTGCATAAATCCTTCCCCAGATCAGTTTTTGAAATATAATTTCAAATTAAGCAACGATACTCTAGTAGCGCTAAGCCATGCTAGACTGTCTGGGCTACACTCTGATTGTAAACTATAGATGTTTTCCCAAGGTGGTTGAAGGTATTCAACTTTCAGCTTTGTTCTTGAAGAGTGTACCCATAGCCTACATTCCAGTATAATTAGCAATAAGCCACTATACATATGTAAATATACATATTTTTTTCTGCAGAATACTATACAATATATTTCCTGTGAAACATTTATACTAAATGCAATGACTTCTGGTACCAGTCACTGCATTGAGTATGTGGAAACAAAGGCATCCTTAATGTTTTGGTGTCCATGGGACATCCCAGCCTAATTATGAATCATCTTTATTCCTTATTTGCCAGCTGAAGACAATGCAGTTGCCTAGGGTTTTATCTTAGGAACAAAATTGAAAGTGGAATAAAATCAACATGTACTAGTGTCGTCTTGGGTATTGCCTTTGACGTATTGCCTTTCCTCATGGTTCCATTAATACTATTTATTGTCATTTAAACATATTTAAAATAGTGGTAATGTTTTGCTTACTCCTTGTATGCAAGCATAAAGAGGAAGATCTTAAAATAATCTACATAGTAAAAAATCTTGGGACGTCATATTTAAACAAAGACAAAAAGGATTGCTTCCCATACTATTAGAGTGTGTGTGTGTGTGTGTGTGTGTGTGTGTGTGTGTGTGTGTGTGTGTGTGTGTGTGTGTGTGTGTGTGTGTGTGTGTGTGTGTGTGTGTGTGTGTGTTTCAACATCTTTCTCTCTTTCTCTCCTGGACCTAAATCTCAAAATGGACACATGCATTTTAGACCCTGTGAGATGCAGGGTTGCTTGGATGTTGGATTTTAGTTTGGGACTGATACATTTTTTTATATTCTATCTGACGCACCCCAATTCCCTGATTAGTGTAAATGTGTCAATGAACCAAATGCGTTTAGATGCCTTGTAGTGGCCTGATGAGCTAGAAGCCAAATGTTGAACCCCAGATACTCCAAACAGTAAGCCCTACAGTGTGCACTTGGTGGGTTCTCAGTAAAAACTCATGCTCACATTTGGCAACAAATAAGCCTCTACCAAAGCTATGAATAAAGAAAATATAAGTATATGAGATACAAACTCTTAACTAGATGTATGGGTGGTGCAAGGAAAGGTAATTATTAACTGAAACTCTAGGGAGCAGTTTAATAGAGGTGGGCAAGCTCAGGGTTTCTTCAACCTGGTACCAAAGGTGCTCTTTGAAGTCCACTGGAGAGAAAGACGTTTTAAGCCCTTGGCCTCACATGTCTGGGCTTGGCTTGCTTTTGATGTGTGAATGTTGCCCGGTAACACTGCTCTACAGCCAAAATGCTTCTGAAATGAATGTAGTCAAACTTTACTAATTCTGGGTCACTGAGAACGAAAATGATGCTTAAAAATTGTTGACTGGCTCTAGTTTTCAAGTCATGCAATTGGGTCAGTATATACGACCCTTGACTTGGGAATGGTGGAGGATAAGTGAGTTATAAAGGGAAGGGATCTCAATTTAAACCAGAAATGACTAAAATACATCTTTGACTGAATCTATGAATAAATCTATGACTGGGTTTGGACAGTACTTGCTTTTTAGGCAAAACAATGAATGATGCAATCTGAAGCTGGTATTGCATCATACATGATATGAATTGCATCATGTTATTCCTAGAAGTCATGGATGATGCAATCATAACGAAGCTTACATCACTCTGCTGAACAAATTGCCCTATATCAGCTCTAGAAATCATACAGTGTCGTGCTCTCTTATTTGTCAGTGTTTGATTTTGCAAAGGGACACATTTCTGTTTAGCCAAAGTGAGCAGAGATGCCTCGTACTTGTGTGAACAGTGCAGATAACTTCTGCTATGTTTGTGGTGAAGTGACTTTTGCATCACAAAAGTGCAGTATAACCACTATGATTAAGAAAGCCTATCACCTTTATTTTGGCTGCAAAATTGGAGCTCAGGACAAGAGGTGGGCCCCACACATATGCTGCAACACTTGTGCAACAAATCTTTGACAGTGGTTGAACAGGAAAAGGAAATCTATGCCTTTTGCAGTGCCAATGATTTGGAGAGAGCCAACAGATCATCCCAGCAATTGTTACTTCTGCATGGTGCTTCCAGTTGGGAAAAGTGTGTCAAAGAAGAAAAAGTGGACTGTGCACTATCCAAACATTCCATCAGCTATACGCCCAGTACCCCACGGAGAAGGACTACCAGTTCCTGATGCACCGGAATCATTCTCACTTGACTCAGACGAGGAAGAGGAAGAGGATGAAACTTCTGGTCCTGACCCATCAGTGTCACAGGACCCACATTTTCTCCCATCCTCCTCCTCTGAACCACACCTCATAACACAAGGTGAACTGAATGACCTTGTCAGGGATTTGGAACTACCCAAGAGTAAGGCAGAGCTTTTGGGCTCCAGACTACAGCAGTGGAATCTCCTGGCAGGTGATGTTAAGGTTTCCATGTTGCGTGACCGTCAAAAGGATCTTGTCCCATTCTTCTTCATGGAAGGTGATCTTGTAGCCTGCAACAACATCGATGGTGTGATGGCAGCCCTCAACATCGTTCACGATCCAGATGAGTGGAGACTGTTCATTGATTCATCGAAGACGAGTCTTAAAGCTGTTTTACTGCATAATGGCAATGTTTTGCCATCAATTCCAGTTGGTCATGCAGTCCATATGAAGGAAACCTATGACAACATGAAACAACTTTTGAGGTGCATAAACTATGACCAACATCAGTGGCAGCTTTGTGGTGATTTGAAGGTTGTTGCTCTCTTGCTTGGTCTGCAGACTGGATACACAAAGTACTGCTGTTTTCTCTGCGAATGGGATAGTCGTGCAAGAGATTCCCACTACATCAAGAAAGATTGGCCACTCCGACAGTCATTGGAGCCTGGGAGGAAAAGTGTTCAGCATCCACCACTTGTTGAATCAAGGAAGATTTTGTTACCACCCTTACACATCAAGCTGGGTCTGATGAAAAACTTTGTCAAGGCCATTGACAAAACACAAGCAGCTTTCAAGTACCTCCGTGGAAAATTTCCAAGGTTAAGTGAAGCTAAGATAAAGGAAGGTGTCTTTGTTGGTCCTCAGATTCGTGAACTTCTTCGAGATGTTGCATTTGACCATGCACTGCGTGGCAAGGAAAAAAAGGCATGGAAAGCCTTCCAGTTAGTAGCAATCAATTTTCTCGGAAACAACAAGGCAGACAACTACAGGTTGTTGGTGGAAAACCTCCTCAAGGCATACAAAAGCCTTGGTTGCAACATGTCACTAAAGATACATTTTTTGCACACTCATCTAGATTTTTTTCCACCGAACTGCGGAGCAGTGAGCGACGAGCACGGCGAGCGATTTCACCAGGACATTGCAACAATGGAGAAACGCTATCAGGGCAAATGGAGCCCATCAATGCTTGCAGACTATTGCTGGACAGTGACAAGAGATGCTCCATTTAATGAATACAAGAGACAAGCCAAGAAGCGCCGAATAGACACTGAATAGGACTAAACTATGGACATAATAGTTTTTTGCCTTTTGTTTCATAATAAATTTTATTTATATAACCCCTTTGCTGATTTTTAAAGTGTTACATAAACAGGACAGGTGAAATAGTATCATGTAAAGCAACCATAAACACATGAAAAGACCTAGGTTTACAATTTATGATTAAAACTCTATCTACACAATATACATAGACATGAAATGTAAAAACTTAAATATCTTAGAAACAGTAGCCAATCAGTTGTTTTAATTGTCATATTTGAATTCAGCACATCAAAATACATATTAAATAGCACATTTTATCTCTGAAGCAGGCGACTTCTCAAAAATTGTAGACCAGTGTAATTAGAGATGGTTGTGATTATTTTTCCCTGTGAAAAATGTGGACAAAAATTTTTTTTTTTTGCTTTCATCAAATGTTTTTCCTCTAAAAATGTGGATTATTTTCAAAAACAAAAAATAGTTTGAATTTTTTTTAATGAACATAAAATTTTTAAATGAAAATTTCAGTTCAATCAAAAAGGCATTTTCTATTGCAAAACATGTTTCCACCACCTCTACTGATATTCCAGGTGGAGTCCATCCATGTCATCTCCTTCCTGTCTCAGTCCAAATGTGATCAACATCTTCACTTTCTGCGTTCTTCTGTGTGTGGTGAAAGTCAAGTCGTACTCATTCACTTGTTTGCTGAAGCTTTTTCCACAGCCCCACCCTTTCCCTTCCCTGTGGCCCTCAGCTCTTCACTGTGCTGGAGGCTTGTTCCCCCTGCTGATGAAATCTCTAAAGCAGAACTTCTATCTCCTCAATAAGTGATCCGTCACCCCCAGTTTTTGCTTTTTAAGAACCTCCCACATGAATGGCTTCTTTCAGTATCTTGAGAATTGTGCCTACCCTAGGTCTCCCTTGGAGCAATTCTGACTTTCTATCCCTTGTCAGACTTTCTCCTTGTTTTCTCTCAGCTGCAGCTGGCCCAGCTTACTGGGACTTCTGCTCAGATCTCTTTTCCCCAGCTGTTGCTGCCTGTGGAAGTTGTTTGCACTTCCTAGTCCCCAGTTGTAACTATATATGATTGCTTCCAGCAGCGTAAACTCAGATGGCCATAGCAGCCATTTCCATTATGACTTTTGCTAGCTGCCTCCCTGCTTATCTACTCTCCTTCCCTTTTGCTGTCTGGCCATCTCCTGGTCATTCCCAGCGTAGCCAGGGGCGGGAGTGAGCAGAAGCAGAGCCTTAAAAAGGAAACGGCGCCTTTTTTTAGCAGAGCTAAAGGTGCCGCTTCTTTTTAAGCTCCGCTTCTTGCACTCACCTGGCGGCGCTCCGGGTCTTCGGCAGCATTTTGGCGGCGGGTACCACCGAAGACCCGGAGCGAGTGAGGACCCACCGCTGAAGTGCTGCTGAAGACCTGGAGCGCCGCCAGGTGAGTACAAGGGGAGCCTGGGGAGGCCCCTTTTTATAGCGCCGCTCCCACTGTGCTCTGGACCTGCCTACGCTACTGGTCATTCAATCTAGTTTTTTGGACATTCTTTCGTCCTCCGGTCTCCTGAGTGCTAGCAGCAGCCACCTGTAAAATTGTTCCAATTTTGCGAACTCATAACCTAGTAGGGTTGCCACCCATCCGGGTTTTACCTGGATAGTCCAGTTTTCAGCTTCTGTGCCCAGGCGCCGTTTAGGGTTGCCAGGTGTCTGGTTTTCGATCGGAAAATCCAGTCGAAAAGGGGACATGGCACCTGAACGAAAAGTCCGGTTCCACGAGGTGGGGAGAGTCGCCAGGTCATTAACTCGTGCCAGCCCCTGCTCAGCCAGGGCCGCCTCCTACATGCAGGCAGGCTCCTTGAGACAATCCACCGAGCGACGGGAGAAGAGGAGCATGTGACGTAGGTGAGGCCTTGAGGGAAGAGGCAGAGAAGGGGTCGGGTTCTCGGGGGGTCCAATTACCAGCAATTAGAAAGGTGGAAACTCTCTAACCTAGTTCATTTTGAAGATTTTTTTTTCTTCTCTATTACACCCAACTCTAATGGAAATGTATGGCACTTTTTAAATTGTTCTCTTAGCTTTTCTACTCTCAATCAGTACCTAAATATACTTGTTTTTACTCCAGAGCATCACATTTCCAAATATATCTTAATTTGGTCTGTAAGTAAAATGACCTTCCTATCTTGATATGTTGATTATTTTGTGGTTGAGCCCATTTCCCATAAATCCTAGAGCAGGGGTGGGTAAACTATGGTCTGGGGGCCGCATCCGGCCCTCTAGATGTTTAAATCTGGCCCTCGAGCTGCTGCCGGGGAGTGGGGTCCAGGGCTTGCCCACTCCAGCCAGGGAGCGCAGTTAGGGGCTTGTCCCACTCCGCGCAGCTCCTGGAAGCAGTGGCATGTCCCCCCTCTGGCTCCTATGCATAGAGGCAGCCAGGGGGCTCCACATGCTGCCCTCGCCCCAAGCACCGCCCCATAATGGCTGGGAACTGTGGCCATTTGGGAGCTGCAAGGGTGGCGCCTGTGGACGGGGCACTGCGCAGAGCTGCTTGGCCATGCCTCTGCGTAGGAACCGGAAGGGGGACATGCCGCTGCTTCTGGGAGCTGCTTGAGGTAAGCTCCTGGAGCCTGCACCCCTGACCCCCCCCTCCCGTGCCCTAACCCCCTCCCCCAGCCCTGATCCCCCTCCCGCCCTCCGAACCCCTCGGTCCCAGCCCAGAGCCCGCACCCCCAGCCAGAGTCCTCACGCCCTCCCACACCCCAACCCCCGATTTCATGAGCATTCATGGCCCGCCATACAATTTCCATACCCAGATGTGGCCCTCGGGCCAAAAAATTTGCCCATCCCTATCCTTGAGCTGATAGAACAGATGGAATTTGAGATCATAGTAATTATGCCTGGATTACTTTTGCACCCCTGTCTAAAGAGGAAAATAATATGGAAGTTAATTCTCCTTAGATTATCTGAGTTGATATTGTGTTGAAGTAGGCTGAGGCTACTGAAAAACTTCTGAGATTCGTTTTTAACATTACAGGTAATTTTTGGCTCTTGTGTATTTGTGTTCATAAGGCAACTTAGCCCAGGGCTACACTAGGGGAGGGGGGTCGATCTACGATACGCAACTTCAGCTACGGGAATAGCGTAGCTGAAGTCGGCGTATCGTAGTCGGCTTACCTGGGGATGAGGACGGCGGCGAGTCGATCGCTGCAGCTCCCCCGTCGACTCCGCTTCCGCCTTTCGATGCGGTGGATTGCCGGCGCCGACGGGGAGCGCGATCGGGGATCGATTAATCGCGTCTTAACGAGACGCGAAAAATCGATCCCCGATAGATCGATTGCTACCCGCCGATCCGGCGGGTAGTGAAGACCTGCCCTTAGACTGGACAAAGGTTGTTTTAATATAGGTTAAGCTCAAACATTTTCTTCTAACGTGGTGTCTCAACTGGTGGGGTACAACCCTAAAGTGAGTTACCCAGGAGTTGCCAGAGGGTCACATAAAATCAACCTGCTTCCCCCTTCCCCATCCAAAAAATATCCAGCATGACAAAACAGGCAGGCTGATAGGACCTAGTTTGACTGAAAAGGGATGGACGGAACAGCTCACTCCCTCCACCATCTAATACTACTTCTCTGACTTCCTCCTCCCCTTGTAAGGCTTTTCTCTCCACAGCATTTTGGACAAATGGAGAGCATCAGTGCCCCAATGCTGAGCTTAGGTTCAGGGAAAATCAATCTTCCCACCAGTAATCCATTAAGACTGCATCTAGTATCTGAAACTAGCCCATTTTACATTCCTATCTGTCTCTGTCTGTCATCACCATACTATATGAGCACCACAAGTTTATTTTATTTTCACAACATCCCTGGGGGGCTGAGACATGGGGAGAGGGCAACTGAGTCTGTGGCAAAGTGGAGAATTGAATCAAGGTCTCCTGTTTCCCAGGCCAGCAACCTAAACTCTGCAAAAGATTGCAGGATTCAGATTGCTGTAAGAAAACTGGTTTTATTTTTAAAAAACAAAAATAGGTGAACGGAAATGTGAGGGAGGGCTTTGAAGTAATAGGTATTAGTGAAACATGGAGGAATGACAAAACTCTGGGATACTATAATACTTGTTTGTGTAACTATTCAGGAAGAACAGATTAGATTATATAGATAGTTGGTGATAAATATAACTGAAATATTGCATAGAATCTAATGAGATAAAAATTTGAGTGGAGAGGACCATGCAGTGGAATATATGAGTACAAATCCCAAATAATAAGATTATGAATATATTAAAAGTAGGCTTATACTACTGGCCTCCAAAAAATAAGTACAGAATAACGCTGAGAATGTTGAAATATATATACAATAAATGGTGTGTGCTCTTAGTAAAAAAATCTCATCTTCATGCTGTCGCTTAATCGTCACTTGCAGAATTCATTTATTGCCTCCCATACTCCTCCGTCATGAACATTATCCCTTAACTAATGGTTATACTTTTTAAAGTAATATCTATTCTTGACAAATGGATAATTTCAGGAGCTAATGACCAATCTGGCAATTAACAACCCGAGTCAAAGCCTTAGGGTATTTGTCTTATAAATATTTATATTTGCAAAAGAAATAACTGAACTGATTTTTCCTTTAGAATAATCTGGAGCACAAAACATAGGGAAGGATTTAGAACATACGAGTAGTTAGTTAACCTCTCCTATGTTTAACCAAATGTGGCTTATTATCTTTGAAATATGATTTCTGAAAATATGCCAATAATACAGCCTTACCCAGTGGCTGTTACTAAACTATTGGTTAATAATGGTTAATAATACCATTGGTTAATAACTGAGTTAAAATATGTATTCATTACTAAAACATAACAGCTAGGGAGTGTCCTATATAGTATGTTTTTATCACGTTGTGTTATATTATTTATTTTCTCTGGGAAATAATGATCAGCCGGTGAGAGAAAAAAATGAAACTTTAACTCCACCAATCTAGAATTGAGGGGTTTCCCCCTGTCCGGATGATTGACAAGCAGCAGTAATCAGAAAGTGTCCAGAATTTTGGCACTTTTGTAGAAACTTCCCACGGTACTTCATCTAGATGAACAGGAGTCTAGATGACTAAACCATGATAAAGTGTCGGGCGATGATGGGTTTGCCTCATGCATCTAGATGAGAATATATCTTGTCTTATCCTATTGAGTCACCATAGTTTGGCTGAAAAGACATTTTTACATTAAAATATCTATATGTCATGGTTGTGCCTCTTTTTTTCCCCAGATCAGGTTTTGTAACAAATTAAAACTAGTATATTACTTGTGAAATATCTGTCATATTCACTGAAATTAGGGGTGCTGTTGGCATAAATATTAAAATATTTTAATAGATATGCCAAATAGGAAGATGTGTAGTTTAATATGGTTGAAGTTGCTGTTTTTCATTCCTTATTCAGAGAACAAGCAGGTGTACAACAGACAGAATAATGTCATGCCAAATTAAGGTAGTCTTTTACAGATAGCATTGTGAATTGATTTTTAAATGAGACTTTCTAGTGATCAGACATTAACTATGTCATCAGGATTTCACTCTACTTTCTATTAGCTTTGCCACTTAGATGGTAATGATTTAATCCCATGCACAAATGTGAACATTAAATGCAAACCCGTTATTAATGTATTAAGAAACATGCGAGTTTCATTAAGTTTCTATAATATGTTGTGAGATTGGAGAAATATGTGCAAAAACATTCACTGAACATGTATATTTTGATACATTTATGCTTCAGCTAAAATAAAGAAATATAGTCACAATGAAAAGAAAAAAATACATCCGCAGAAATAGTGTTCTTAGAACTGGTGATGTATTACAATAGAGTCACTCTTGAACTATTTCAGCATGAAAGTGCATCAGTGAGATGAAAGGTAGAAGGGAGAGTTTTTAATCTCAATGGTTCTGGAAAAGGAAATGAAAAGAATCTTTCACCTATTGAACATCAACTACTAAGTCGCCACGTTATATTAACTGATCAGAAAGGAGTATCATCAAGCTCAGTTAATTATGCGCACTGTCCCTCATTACAAATGACTTTAGCATGTAGGGGGGAGATGTACTGATGAGAAAAAAATCAAATATAGAACTTGGCTAGTTAACACTTTCTGAGCTGTTTTCACTACAGTTCTGCTACAGGCAAGTGTAAATTTCTGTATATTTTTAGAATCTGAATGAGATTTTCATTCCAGTGGGTACATTGTTGAATATTTCTGTGTGAAATTGACTTCAATGGGACTTTTTCTATGTGTAAGGAATGCAAGCCCAGCATCTAAGCCTCTAAGAATGTGGTTTTGATAAGAGTATCTTTAAACCCGGCTTTTTAGAGAAGCCTGTCCAATAGGTTCTGGGAAATTAAGACAGGGCCAGCTTTACTGAAATAAAGCTTATTATGATAGTGGAGATCATGCTTACTCTGGCTAATATTTTTAGTCAGATAAAATCCTTTGTTCTTTGGGATGCAAGTCCATGTCAAGTCAACACTTTGTTCCTGAAGTTTCTTCTCCTGACTGTTGAGATGAGAGAGCCTACAAAGCTTTGACCTAAAAAAAAGCACAATACATCTCCAGGATACTGTTAGAAATGAAATGTTACATTTTATCTCATGGTTATCATCATGGTGGGGGAGAAAAAAGAATAACAAACCTACTGTGGTAAGAGAGATTGCACTTGATCAGCTTTGAACATGCTAACAGAGGTTGCACAGAGACATTTGTCATTGCTTAATGGCAATTCATACGATCAAATAATTTTTTTTAACATTATGTTAACGTTTTATAAAAAAAAAAAAAAAGAACCTAACCAAGTGTGACATATGGTCATGTTTATTTTACTAGCTATATGACTCTCTTTTACGTGTTGCCCCCTTCCACTAACCCGCCTAATTAACCAAAAATTAATCCGAGGTTACAGTATCTTCTGCATCGTGGGAAAAATAGACTGGTTTCAAACATGAGGCAACTTGGGTTTCATTACTGGTATTTTTAGATTTGATTGCCTGTTAAGACTGAATATGGTATCGATTCATGTGGAATACACAAAGGAGAATTTGAATGATTAAGTAATACACCACATGTACACTTTTTGATAGGCATCTATGTTATCAAGGAAGATAAAGCTTATGGTGTGTGTGTGTGTGTGTGTGTTAAGTCAACTCTGCTAATGCTGCAATATGAATCAAGACAAGACATTCTGCTATAGATCTGCACATTAATCCAGCCATACTCTAATCTTTGTCCCTTGGAGCCAAGCAGCTAAGATGGACCTTGCACTTAATGTGAACTCCCATGCTGTGGATAAAGTGAGGCTAGGATTTGGACCTGTGTGTGTGTGTGTGTGTGTGTTTGTGTTCTGTAGAATGAAAGCTTCTGCATAGCTCTCTGCGGACACATTCAAGGCCAGATCATCCCCTCCTGCAGTAAAACACACAGGAGGGGGCTCTGATACAGCTCTCTCCATGTCATCTCACCCAGAGAAAGACCTCCCATCCCCACAGAAAGGACTGCAGGGCTAGCCTGTAAACCTGGCAAATCCTTTGTGCATCTGTACCAGCTCTGGTCTCTGGTGGTCTCCTGAGGCATTGCAATGCCCAAGTCTTCTTGGACTTTCTCTCCCCTTCCCCCCAAGATATGGTCTGTGGAAAAGGTAATGGAGCCTCATGTTGTACTATCTTGTCTGGAGAATCTGTGTGGGCCTGGAGAGGGATGATGTGCATTCCTGCACCCCATGTACAGCAAACTTCTTCCACATCAACCTGTCCAGCGCCTACCCCTCCCATGAGCATGTACTCAATAAACTTCATCTGTGGGGTCTGGAGGCAGGGACCAGTGCTGTGGAGGCAGCTGAGATCTGCACATGGACAGCCTCCTGTGATGGCTTGATGCAAGCCCATTGAAGTCCATGAGAATCTTCCCATTGTCTTCAATGAGCTTTGGATCAGGCCTTGTTTGTGAACACTGGGGAGAGCGGTGTGACGGGTTGGTCCCACAGAAACCCCCTTGGAGCTGCCACCTGGTGTGCCAAGACTACTTCTGCCCCTGCTTTCCTGCCTTTTCCAGCTTGGGACTCCAGAATCCTGTCTGTTTTGAGCCAGATCCGCTGATCTGCTGCAAACCCAGACCCAGGTTTGAACCACGTCCACTAACAGCTGTAGGCCTGCCTGGAAGCAGCTCAGGAAGTGCTCTTGCCTTTGACACCCAGGTGCCCAACTCCCAATGGGGTTCAAACCCTGAATGAATCCGTTTTACCCTGTATAAAGCTTATACAGGTTAAACTCATAAATAGTTCGCCCTCTATTTCAAAGATAGAAAGATATGCACAGCTGTTTGCCCCCTCCAGGTACTAACACGTACTCCAGGTAACTTAATAAGTAAAAAGTGATTTTAATAAATACAGAAAGTAGGATTTAAGTGATTCCAAGTAGTAACAGACAGAACAAAGTGGATTATTAAATAAAATAAAATAAAACACGCAAGTCTATGTCTAATCACACTATATACAGATAAAAACCTCACCAGTTCCAGCAAACTTCCCTTTACAGGCTATATTCCTCCTAGCCTGGGTCCAGCAATCGCTCACGCCCCCTATTGTCTTTGTCCTTTGTTCAGTCTCTTTCAGGTGTGTCCTTGGGGGGTGGAGAGTCTCTCTCTTTAGCCAACTGAAGACAAGATGGAGGAGTCTTCCTGGGGTTTAAATAAACTTTCTCCCCTGGATGGATGCTCCTCCCCACTCCCTCTGTAGCATCATGTTACCCTGGAGTTTTGGGATCACATGGGCAAGTCACATGTCCATGCACAACTCAGCACAACCAGTCCCGTGACATTCCTGGCCAAGCTCAGATGTGGATTGGTGTCTGCAACTTCTTTTTGTCTGTTATGCACTTCTTGATTGGGCACTTTACCTGCACATTCCTTTCTCATGACATGATCCCATGCTCTTACAAAGGCTATGTATAAAACCAGCAAATATACAACTGCTCTTACAAAGGCTATGTATAAAACCAGCAAATATAGAACCAGTATTCATAACTTCAACTACCAAAATGATACATGCATACAAATAGGAGGAATAGATTCAGTAGATCATAACTTTTACAGAGATATGGCACATGTAGCATAAAACAGATTCCAGTTACATCATATATACATTTATAAGCATCTCCCCATAAAGTCCTATGGGGACACCGTCACAAGCGGTTCAGGCCTTACACGGAAAGCAGCGATATCTGGTTTTGTCTCTCGTAGATGTTAACATTTTGTGTTTCTTTCCCTTATATTTTAAACATGGCGAACACCTTTTAATATCTCTGAATAAATATGGCCTGCATGCAGCCCCCTCTTGAAAAAACAACTACTCTGATTAAAGTGCAGACAGTATAACTGTTATCGCAAGAATGTGCTTCTTTCACGGCTGTATTAAATAAGCAAAGGTCTCAAATGCCACTTTTCAATCTTTGTAATTGGATGGTTTTAAAGATTACTGATCATGATCATGTAACATTAGACCTTTCCGAAGACTGACCACTAAAAAATAAAAATAACTTCAACTGAGCCTACTTCTGTTCTCCTTCTCTTGCTACTTTCTGCCACTCCTCTAACCTATTCATTCACTGTCACAATGTTTCAAAATGACCAAAACCTCAGTTCTTGCTAATTATACGCTACATGCACAGCATGATGTCATAGTCTCCTAATCACAGGTTATCTGACAGTCCTGCAGCCTGGTTTATTTGATACCACTTTTTGTTTTACTAATAACATGTCAGGACAAGTCCCATTTATTGTCTCTCTGTAATTCCTCCCCCTTCCCTCTACCCCCATACACAGATCGATCCTTCTACCCATTGAAGTCAATGAGAGATTTGCCATTGACTGCAGCAGGAACGTGAATAGGTCCATAGTGTCCACAGAACTTGACTTATTTACCCTTTTCTTGACAGAAGAACTTAAGCACATAGAGTTGTAGGGGCCCCTCTGCTTACATGGGTGGGAGAGAGCTAAAGATGCTGGCAGCACTAGGAGTCGTCAGTGGTTCAGCTGCATACTCTCACTCCACCTCAGAGTCCCTCCCACAAACCACCAGGTTGAGGCTCCGTGACTGTTAGAATTGAGCATATTGCAGGTGGGAGAGGGTAAAGCCAGAGGGATGACCACTTAAGTGGCACATAGCCCTCCCAACCTAGTTGATATCTGATCAGAAATTTAGGTGGAAGTTCATGGTTATCCAGGTGGCACTAACTCCACATCAGGGCTTCTGCTCCCCGTGGGTGGGGGTCTTGTGCAGATGGGTTCAGAAGGAGGTGGAAAGGGCCATAAAGGCGTATGGTGAAACTTTGTTGCCAATTTTCCAAGATACAACTGGTTTTCTGTTTCTAGGGCTTTCTTTGGGCCAAGATTACAAAACTCTTCCTTTCAGGAAAGAAGGGGGAAAATGCAACATGGTCCACCTTATAAAGTTTCCAGTGGGCTTTTTTTCTCACACTGTTTTTTTCCCCTCCCGCCATGGTACAGGACAAATAAGACCATAGTAACATATGCAAGAAAATTAATTAGCTTCATCACAGAAGTTATGAAAACTACATGTTTGAGGGCTGAATAAAACTAAGAGTTTTTGTTTCCAACTCTGTTCTCAGAGAGCCTGTAATTCATTATATTTAGTTCATTGTGAAATTGTATTGTTTTGTTTTCCTACTTGGACATAGCACATAAGATCATTTTGATCCGTTTTCTTAAAGGCAGTTTAACTAAAGTATTATTTATGAATTCTCTGTATCATAGTGTTCTAATAATCTGAAATGCTTGTGGTTTCTTTGCACACTTAAAATCCATTTTTGTGGTCAAATACCTCTTGATTATTGAGCAAACTGGCCCTATTTCATATTTTTCTATTAAAAATTATTGGGAAACCATTTGATAATACATAATCTAAATTCTAAGGCCATAATGAAAGCCAGTTTTATTTCCTGCCCTAAAAATAGTTTTTACGTACCACAAATTCCATGCTCACTACAATTCACAAAGAAATTTGTATGTTATTTATCACTTTCCTGCTGTTTTCTTTTCTTTCTTTCTTTCTTTCTTTTTTTTTTTTTTTACAGTATACTGCTCTTAAGTTTCCTCAGCACATTGTTAAGCTGAACCTGGGCAAGAAGCTGATTGATATGGCTCTTTGTGCCCTGACTAAATAGGAAAACATACAGTATATTGTGTCTGCACTTGGGGAGGGCAGTGGGGAATGGAATGTAATTAAATCTGTTTCAACTTGAGTAATGTGACATTTCTGTTCCTTTCATGTCAGACTTTATTCTCTTCTATAATCAGATTTTATAACCTCATATATTATGTTTTCTCATTTGAATAATCTTTAAATAAATGTAAGGGTTGTGTTGCTAGCTAATTAGTGACTATTAATGTGACTATGTTGACTTTTTCCAAATCTTTGGGTTTGGTGGTATGGATCCCCAAGGCTTTTAGGAGGGCATCTTTATTTGCCAGGTACTTGACTAATAGGTAAAGGGTAATTCTTCCATGAAGAACTCACGTGAACCTCGCACATCTAAAATATAGGGGACTGCACTGTTTCCTTGTGGGAACCAGAATATTTCTTCTAATAATTATAATACTAGGAAGGTCTGTGTACAAGCAGACAGAGCTTTTTTTTAAAAGTGCATGCGTAGACAACCTCTGTGAAATCAGTATTCGACAAAACAGATGTTTGTTAATACAAGGGATAAGATTTGCCATCGTTTAGTGGCGGTGCCTATCGGAAGAGGCATGAAAATCTGAAGAAAAAAAATCATCTAGCTCTTTTTCATAAGAGCAAATTGCACAACAGCACAAAAGAAAGCTAAACACTCTAAAGCATTTGTAGAGTCTGGTGGACATTTAAAAGGGGCATTGGCATGGAGTGTCAAATTCAACCTACCTTAAAGACGTTTTAGTGTGGGAAAATAGCCTCAATTTCAATTAAAACGGTGTTGTTTTTTTAAAT
This sequence comes from Macrochelys suwanniensis, assembly GCA_033296515.1. Lineage (NCBI taxonomy): Eukaryota > Metazoa > Chordata > Testudines > Chelydridae > Macrochelys > Macrochelys suwanniensis. The sequence goes on from CM065776.1 coordinate 43,575,218, forward strand.
AAAAAACTCAGCCGACTCCTATAAAACTTTTTGGAGGAAACCCTACCTGCATCATCTTTGCAAATCATTCTGGACAAGCAGAGATTGTTGTTTATACCCTTAATATTTTGTTTGTTTTAGCTTCCCTATCCCATTCCCTGGCCCTGTCTCCCCACCACTACCCTATATTATTGTTTCCTATAATTAGTGCAGATACACATCTGTCTCCAGGCTATCATCTAATCAGTAAGGCCATATGGATAAATGGAATATAATTACAATTTGATAGAAACTGAGCATTCTGCTTGTAGTAGTATTGTTCTTGTGTTTTTTTAAATCAGGTAAATTCAGTGTGTGATACGGTGGGGTTTGTGGATTGAAGATAGTTTTCTACAAAATATATTCCTTATTTTTACATTTGAAAACTTTTTTAAAAAATTGGAGAGGGAACAGTTATATGATGGTGGAGCCATGAGAAATTGTTATCATAAAATACAAATGCCCTGCAGATTGTGTAGAAATCTGGCGCGTTACATACAAATATTAACAGAGGTAATTTTTTTGTCCCCCTCTTTTTCAGTTATTTTTATTTCAGTTGCTGCGAGGACTGTCTTACATCCACCAGCGTTACATTTTGCACAGGGACCTGAAACCACAGAACCTTCTGATCAGTGACACGGGGGAATTAAAGCTGGCAGACTTTGGTAGGAAAGCAGTTAATTAAAAGTCTATTTTATAATGTTGTGGGAATGTCAGACAGATGGTTTCACTGATTTTCCTGTTCCTTAGACACACCTACTTTATTGCAGATAATTGTACTTTTTTCTCCAGAGCTAAGAAATTGATTATGGTCAACATAATACTTGAGTAAAAGGAGTGAGTGGAAAATAAATAAATACTCCAAATCCTACTAGAAAGGGTTGATAGCACTGAAAGTAGTTCAGTTCTCGTTATCTCCATAACTTAAGACTTAGAATTTAGAAGAGAACCTTTGAAAAGGCCTAAGGACATACAGGTCATGTCTAGTGGACAATCATTTGTGTGTGTAGTCCTGGGGACATAAAGATCTGGAAATAGGATTTAACTTTCCTGAAATGACCAATGATTGAATAAGGCTTGAGGAAATAAGAAATCAGTAATGTTCTTCCTGATGATTAGAAGAAACAAGGATTATATGAACTGGTTTCAGTATCCACTGTTGATCCCTTGTCGGCAACTCTTTGTAAAGCATCTAGGTATGAGACATTGTTCACCCCTTCCTTGTAAGGATGTCCCTTCTCAACACTTCCTTGAAACCCCTCCTTTTCTAGCAGTTACTGTAGCAGTGCCTCTTCCCCTAAAGAATAGTACCAGTGTGGATGTGGAAAATGGTAATTCTTTTCTTGGGTTTTGTCTACACTTACAGCGGCGCAGCTGTACTTAGTGAAGATGCTACCTACGCTGCCGGGAGAGCTTCTCCTGTCAGTGTAGGTACTCCATCTCCTCGAGAGGAGGTAGCTATGTCATAGAATCATAGAATCTGAGGGTTGGAAGGGACCTCAGGTGGTCATCTAGTCCAACCCCCTGCTCAAAGCAGGACCAAACCCAACTAAATCATCCCAGCCAGGGCTTTGTCAAGCCTGACCTTAAAAACCTCTACGGAAGGAGATTCCACCACCTCCCTAGGTAACCCATTCCAGTGCTTCACCACCCTACTAGTGAAAAAGTTTTTCCTAATATCCAACCTAAACCTCCCCCTCTGCAACTTGAGACCATTACTCCTTGTTCTGTCATCTTCTACCACTGAGAACAGTCTAGATCCATCCTCTTTGGAACCCCCTTTCAGGTAGTTGAAAGCAGCTATCAAATCCCCCCTCATTCTTCTCTTCTGCAGGCTAAACAATCCCAGTTCCCTCAGCCTCTCCTCATAAGTCATGTGCTCCAGTCCCCTAATCATTTTTGTTGCCCTCCGCTGGACTCTTTCCAATTTATCCACATCCTTCTTGTAGTGTGGGGCCCAAAACTGGACACAGTACTCCAAATGAGGCCTCACCAGTGCCGAATAGAGGGGAATAATCACGTCCCTCGATCTGCTGGAAATGCCCCTACTTATACAACCCAAAATGCCATTAGCCTTCTTGGCAACAAGGGCACACTGTTGACTCATATTCAGCTTTTCGTCCACCGTAACCCCTAGGTCCTTTTCTGCAGAACTGCTGCCCAGCCATTCGGTCCCTAGTCTGTAGCAGTGCATGGGATTCTTCCGTCCTAAGTGCAGGACTCTACACTTGTCCTTGTTGAACCTCATCATATTTCTTTTGGCCCAATCCTCTAATTTGTCTAGGTCCCTCTGTATCCTATCCCTACCCTCCAGCGTATCAACCACTCCTCCCAGTTTAGTGTCATCTGCAAACTTGCTAAGGGTGCAGTCCACACCATCCTCCAGATCATTAATGAAGATATTGAACAAAACCGGCCCCAGCACCGACCCTTGGGGCACTCCACTTGATACCGGCTGCCAACTAGACATGGAACCATTGATCACTACCCGTTGAGCCCGACCATCTAGCCAGTTTTCTGTCGACGGGAGAAGTCCACACGTAGACATAGCACTCTCTACACAATGGGTTAGGTTGGTATAACTACGTTGCTCAGGGGTGTGCATTTTCTATACCCCTGAGTGACATAGTTATACCAACATAAGTTCCTAGTGTAGACCAAGTCTCGGTGACTTTAAAAAAACACTTTGGCTTATCAAGTGTAAGCTTCCAAATGATGACGAAGTGCTTGAGGAGTTCAGTATCTTACTCTGGGCCAGATTCTCAGCTAATGAAAATCAGCATAACTCTGTCCACTTCAATGATACCACATCAGCTTATGCCAGATGAGAATGTGGCCCATCAGCTTCTTAAGGTGCCTTTTTTTTAAAGCCCCCCCAATACTCCGGGCTTCCCATTCTATTTACCATGTGTAGTGAGGATACCTTACATGCTAATTGACAATTTCACTAGTAATTTAGTGGTGATTTTGTCTGTAATTAAAGTTACTGTGAATAACAGCTGTGTGTGTATGTGCTTAATGTGCTGGGGGAAGAAATCAAGCTTCATATGATCACAGTTCACATAAATTTGATTAGTCTGTAGATTGTGAAGCAGCTTAAAGAAACAACATCAGAAGCCAGTCATGTATAGCCTTACTCACCATTTTCTGTTGCTATTTTTTAATTGGAGGATACCACTAGATTTGAACAAGAAATGCTTTTTTAAAAGAAAATTCAAAGACTTCTGCTCTCTGGGATGATATATTGTAGAATAAAATTCCATTTCGTAGAGAAATTCATGAAACATAGGGGGATCATTAGGTATTTATACTTGCAGTGAAATATACATTAGCTCTCTGATGAAATATATGCCGTTTGAGGTGACTTATTTTCTTTGTTTAAATTGCTGGTTTTACCATATCTGTTAAATATATAGAGATCCAAGGATGATATGAAAGTAACTTGAGTTATAATCTTATAAGAATCTAAACACCTCAAGGGTAGAGTTGACAAAATAGCTGATTTTTTGGTTCAGTAACCAAACTGAAAATCAGAAGAAAAAAAATTGGTTAGTTTTGAACTAAAAGTATGGTGTTTTGTTTTTCTTCACGAAACGAAAAATCACAAATATATTGTTCTGGCTGACTGAAACCATTCTGACATTTCAGAATTTTTTAAGTGTTTTTTTTTTTTTTTTGGTTGGGTTTTTTTTTTTGGCTAAAACTATTTACTGAATTTGACTTAAATTCGTAAATAGTTTTGATATCCTGAACAATACATTTTTTGGCAAATTTACCATTTTACAATTATTATTTTTTTGCCTAGTTCCACTCATGAGGTTCTGATGACACCATTATGGCTTTGGCTGGTAGTGAAAGCTATAGTTGAGGTTGCGAACAGTTTTCATTGTAATCCCACTTTCCAGACCCTTTAACTTTCCTTTTGTACTGATGATGCTCTGTGACCAGTGGAGATGATTTTTAAACTGAGAAATTCCATTCAGCCATTTTGAGTTCAACAAGAATGAAACAGGCTTTTCTCACTTTTAAAAGTAATTCATTACATTTTTTTAGACATGACAATAGGAAACCCATCTGTAGTTTCAAACTTCTGGCTTTGTAGTTATTACTTTGATTATGAGCTCTGTGGGGCAAGGACTGCCTTTCCTATATCTTTGTACAGTGCCTAGCACAGTAGTGTCCTGGTCTGACTATGACCCCCGAGGCATTATGTAATATAAATAAATAAATAATATATAGTTCTCATCTGAAAAGAACCTTTGTTAGGTCAGGGGAGGAGGTTAAATAAAAATGAAAAATTATAAGAGATGTAAAAATTGCTTCAGTTCATGGCCAGTGGGAATCAGCTTAAGTTTTAGCTGAGCCTAATGAAATCCTTTCCCATTTATGAAATCACTGCACATCCTGCTTGTCCAGTTTGACAGGCATAGATCTGCCAGAATAGTTGGCGTGAACTGACTGTACATGTCACATTATAACACACAGAACATAATCCTCCAAATACCTTCCTAAACATCAGGGATAGGAGAAAATTATGGACATTTAAAAAAAAGCGTCAGCAATGTTTGCTGAATTCTGCAATAGCCTGTAAATTCCCCCTTGCATTCACTAGACTGGGTCTAGATTATGCCCTCCCCCTTGAGGTAGAGAGCAAGCAAATAGATTATCAAAATTTAAAAAATTCACCACTTTTGGTAAGTACCTCATTGAACTGGAAACACAAAATCACAAGAGACACTTCCCAGTTTCTGGCAGGCCACTCGAGCACTTCTAGGTTACATTGTCTGATGTCGTGGTTTGCGCCGACTAGAAGAGTAGATGAGACATTCCCTGTTTTCACTGTGTTACCAGCCTTCACCCCCTCAGGTGAATATGCCCTAACTGCATATTTCTGGTGAGATCCTGGCCCCAGTGCAGTCCACGGCAAAACTTCCATTGACTTCAGCGGGGCCAGGGTTTCACCTCTTTGTGTTGACAAGAAATCTAGGCTCGCATGTAAGGCTTGCATACAGTGTTACTTTGAAAGCGCAAAGTCCATACATGAAGAACAGATAGAGATAATAATACATGTAAATGAAAAAGCCCTTACAATATTCAGCGCCCATATTTCTGTTGCAGTATGATGGTGTCAGGGAGAATTTTTAATCCCTTATGTTTGTCTTGATTAACCAAAACAATCTATGTAATCCTCTATAACTGACATACTGAGAGAAGATTATAAGTCTGTATTTTTCCAAGTTATTTTTTCCCTCATGGCTCATGACCTTGTGAAATGGAAAACCAGACGGGTTAAATTTCCCTCCAGAAAATCAAGATGAAAAATTAAAAACTATGAGGTAAAGAGCTAGAGGGTCATGACCCCTTTCACTGACGGCATGGGAAATGAGAAGACAAATATCCCTCTCTTTTTATAATACTATGCAATTATACAAAATAAATGACACTCTTCTACCAAAGACATAAAATGAAACCTTTTTGCTGTTGGAGCTCTACCTCCCCCAGGCTACTTCTTCTCTAGAAGGTTCTTGGGAGGGAAATTTGTGTAAATTATATTTTGAATTAATGACAGTACATTAGGGCGCCTCTCTCTTTTTTAAAAAAAAAGTTAGAAGAGAAACCGAGGAGAAATGAGCTTGTGTCAGAGACAGGATTGACTTTGCCAGTGTAATAAATATAAAATCTTAGACTAACAGCCTTTCAGTCCCAGAAGAGAAGACCTTCAGAGTTTGGTTTCATAAGTTTACAAAAATCAACAGTGCAGCCCTAGTTTTTAATTCTGTCTCAGGTTTATTTTATTCCCTCTGCGTAAGATATCAAATACTCAGAAGTTGGCTTTGGTAGATCATTGATCTTAGGTAAACATGCTGAAGGGAAAGCACTCATGCTTTCTACTGCATCACGTTGCTTTCTTTCTTTCTTTCTTTCTTTCTCTTTTGAGAGTTCCCAGATGTTGATACTCTTGTGTGTGTCATTCTTCAAAGCAAAGAAGTAACCAAGGGAGGTTTGCTTTTTTATTGTGCCTATTGAAAGAGCATTTATGAGAAGAGAGACCCAGCAATCAAAAGGGAAAACAGACCAGAGACTGTATCAAATTAAAAATTGATAAAGTATAAAAAAATTGCCTTTATGACATTGTATGAGATGGAAGACTATGTCTAGAATAATTGTTGCTACACAAAGTAGACAAGAAGAAAACTCCACTTTTTCTTTCTATTCTAAATATAATGTAAATTCTAGAGAAAATCAAAATATGCTAGGCATTCTCCCTGTGAAATGATTAAATAAGAGCAAGAATTAATTTTGATATTGTGTGTGAATTTGATTTAAAGTTTTTCTTTTCAAATTGTTCTCTAAGTAGAAACAAGATGCTAAACCTTTAATGAATAGAGCCATTTTCAATTACAAATTGAAAAGAATACAGCCATTTGTTTTAAGCTGCCCGCCATACAAAGAAATCAAACTTCCTGGCTAATTTCCTTTGGCCTCAGTTCACAATTTCTTCACTCAGCTATTTGTATATCTTAAGCCTCCTGTATTTGCAGATACGTTTGTTTAGCCTTTACACAGGATTGCTTTTGGTGTGTTAAAAAACTGATCAGTTTTGTTTGGTGATAGTCATTCTGCAGAAGTTTTGAAAGCTGCAGTATTTCTCAGAATAAACATATTTATCTGAACTATAGACAGTGTCAAATGATTGTAGAGTATCTGATAGAAACACATGCTAGAAGCTGTAACCCTAAAAATGGCATACTTTCACCTCCAGAAGTACCTATGATCAAATTTTTTGCCTAGTCAATAAGTGCATGATCTATATTGTTTATTATATGGACACTTTATGAAACCCTTCACTTTTGCTGTATATTAGAGCAACATAACAATAATGATATCATTTCAGTTACCATTAAGTTTCAAATTAATGTATGAAAGTGTCTCCTCATAGACTTTCACAAGAAAACAGTTCTTCAATGACTTTGGAAGGAAATAAAGATTGAAGTATTAAAGACACTTTCTTGTTCAGTTTTCATGTAGAAGACATAGGGTGGGTTTTTCAAAAGAGCTCAGCATTGGGAAACACTGCCTCTGAACTGACTTCAGTGTGGGGAGAATTAGACAATTCTGAGCACTTTTGAAAATCTGACTCCTAGATTTCAAGTGACTAGTTCAATTAATCTATTCTATCAAGGTTTTCTTACCATTCCTATTGCCATAGTATCTGCTGACTAGCTGATTAGAGCCATACTAGTTTCATATTTTATGTTTGGTCTTACTCTGTCAGTTAGAAAGCAAAGATCCAGATGAGGGGTTGGGTTATTATAGGGAAAATGAGTGTTCTGTAATCTTAAACCAAATCACATCTGTGTCAGTTACATACTGATTTAAATTACAGTATATAGAGCTCTCAATTTTTAAAAGCTATTATTTACTGTTATTTTCATTAAAGGTGTAGGCAATCCATAGGATTCTTCTCCTAATTGTTGGTGTAAATCAGGAGTAACTTGGGAAGTCAATGGTGTTATAAGTGTAAAAGTGGCTAAAATGAGGAAAGAATCTATACCAGTATGCCCCAAAATCTGTAGTAATGTAAAACTGCCCAGTGAAAAATTAAAAGCATGCACAGAGCCTTTGAGAATATGCACGCTGCCCTCAGCTGTCAGTGTATTGAAAATCCCACCCAGCATGGGTGTAGAAAACAGTGAAAGTTTAGCTTTAGCTTGGAATCGTATAACTTTATCAACTTGTATGGTTGTGGGAGAAATTAGCCAAAATATTAATGGGGCTGTTGTCCTACTGTACCAATAGATTGATATATGCCACCAGGAATTCAGTTTCAGGTGTTTGCTGGCTGATAAAGCTTCTCTGGGACCAGCTTTTCTGGCTGTCTTTTTCCTTTTAGACATGCATCGCCAGGGAACAGCAATTACTTGTGCTGATAGGATTCTGATGAAGAGACCTGCAGATGAGAGAAGTTGGAGGCTCCTGGAGCGTGGGCTGTATTTTGGATTGTGCAATTACTGAAGAGTAGAGATGCCTGCTGTGTAGTCACTGCTTGTAATTGACACTTCATTCTCTTTAGTATGTACACTGACTTTTACAAGTTATTTTAGGCCCTGGCTGCAAGCACAACAGCTGATTATTATTATTTTTGTCTCCAAGGTAGTGTGTGGCTATGAACATCTAAGCATTTGAGAAGAGGGGCTGTCAAATACAAATACAAAATACAATACTGAAATAGGAAACACAGACCAGAACAATAAAATATTGCCAGCTTTATTGTAATTGTCAAAGATAGAGAAATATCTAGTGCTGTGGATTTTTGAGAACATATTAAATGGAGTTTTTGTTTAAAGTTGCATGCTCTTCTCTTACATTTGAAAGAAATGTCAGCTTTGAACAGTCCTCTTTGGAGTAATCACATATAGCTCAGACCTCCCAAGAGTATGAGTATTGGTGGTCAGAAACTCAGTATTTTACCCTGAAGTTCTTGGGACTGATCATTGTCTTCTGTGGGAGTGGATTTGGGGGGAGAAAGTCTGCACAAGGAGATCTTCTTGGAAATTTTCCTGAGTTCTTCACTGGGAGGTGAAGTTTCCCCAGAAATTTTTCACTCAAACCCTTTGGGTCCCTCAGGGTCTGTGAAGATGTATGGGAACCTATAGGAGGCATGGGTCATCTGCATGGAGGAGGTCCTGTTTTAAGTTTTCAGGGGTTTATTAATGATCAATAAAATAAAAGTTTTCAAATAAATATGATTAAACCTTGAGAACGTCCTTAAAGACATAGAGGTTGATTAGATAGCATGAGCTAAAAGGTTTGGGGTTTGTGAGAGTTATACTCAGTGGAGATGCAGTTTAGAAACTGGATGCAGAAATACACAGACCAAGAATGTCTCTGTGAATTTTCATAGAGATTTTTACTGTGGAGAGCGTGTGCTTGGAAGTGTCACAAGGGACCAGAGGAGTACCATCTAGTTTACTGTTAAAATTAGAAGCTATGTTATTTAACCAAAGAAAATAGTTTTTTCTTCTCAATAAACATTCCCAGAAGGAATTTGTCTTTATAGGATATCGTATATGATCCCCAGATAATGGGTTCTGTAAATGTGCATAGGCACCATACGCTGTTATGCTTTACTGTGTCAATGGCCCACAGAGTAGCAGTTCTTTAAGATATTGATACAAGAGATCATCCTGGTGCCCGAGAACCTGTTACTTTCGGTTGTCGACGGTACAGAGACAATAAGGTTGTTTTGCTGAGTTCCACTGAGTGTGTGAAATAGCTTTAATGTCTCCAAAGGATTGCTTATGATTTCTGTGCTTATAATTATGACAACTCTGAAGGTCCCCACCATGGTTATGTTTCTTCAACAATATTTCACTCCTCCTCTTTGCATCTATCATAATTCCTGTGGAAGAACAAGTATTGTCAGGGCTCTATTGACAACCTACAAGTTGTCTTGAATTTTTGTTATTAGATGTTGATGATTGGGTGGGGGAAGAATTATAGTGCCTCTTTCTCTCCATTGTGGGTTATTACAGGACAGGGTGTGGAAGCTGGCATCTCACAGAGGTGTTTAATGTCTGTTTTTTGCTTCAGTCTTCGCAACAAAGGTAAATTGTGACTGGATATTTAACACAATTAATATTAACAAGGGGGAAGGAACACAAGCCAAAGTAGGAAAAACAGAGTAAGGAATATTTAAATAAGTTAGATGTATTCAAGTCATCAGGGCCTGATGCAGTTCACCCCAGGGTTCTTAAAGAACTAGCTGAAGCAATCTCAGAAACATTAGCAATTTATCTTTGAGAGTTCATGGAGGATGAGTGAGGTCCCAGAATACTGGGAAAGAGCAAACATAGTACCTATCTTTAAAAAGGAGAACAAAGAGGACTTGAGAAATTATAGCCCAGTCAGCCTAACTTTGATACCTGGAAAGATACTGGAAAAAATTATTAACCAATCCATTTATAAGCACCTAGAGCATTATAAGATTATAAGTAATAGTCAACATGGATTTGTCAGATCATGTCAAACAATCTTAATTTCCTTCTTTAACAGGGTTACTGACCTAGTGGATAGGGGGATGTGGTACATGTCCCAACATGACATTCTTATAAGCAAAACTAGGGAAATGTGGTGTAGATGAAATTACTATAAGGTGGGTACAAAACCGGTTGAAAGACTATAATCAAAGAGTAGTTATCAATGATTCGCTGTCAACTGGGAGAGCATACAAGTGGGGCCCTACTGGGTCAGTCCTAGATCCAGTACTTTTTAGCATTCTCATTAGTGACTTGGATAATGGCGTGGAGAGTATGGTTATAAAATTTGTGAGTGACACCAAACTGGGGGGGGTTGTAAGCACTTTGGAGGACAGAATTAGAATTCAAAATGACATTGACAATTTGGAGAATTGGTCTGAAATCAACAAGATGAAATTCACTAAAGACAAGTGCAAAATACTACACGTTGGAAGGAAAAATCAAATGCAAAACTACAAAATGGGGAGTATCTGGCTAGGTGACAGTACTATTGAAAAGGAGGTGGGGGTTATAGTGAATCTCAAATTAAATATGAGTCAATGTGATGCAGTTGTGAAAAAGACTATCATTGTTCTCGTTTGTGTTATTAGGTGCTTTATATAAGGCATGGGCGGTAACTGTCCCACTCTGCTCTGCATCGGTGAGGCCTTGGCTGGAGTATAGTATCCAGTTCTGGGTGTCACACTTTAAGAAAGATGTGGACAAATTGGAGAGAGTCCAGAGAACAACAAAATGAAAGTTTTAGAAAAGGAAAGATTAAAAAAAACTGGACATGTTGAGTCATGAGAAAAACAAAACTGAGGGGAGACCTGATAAGTCTTCAGATATGTTAAGCGTCGTTACAAAAAGAGGATGGTGATCAATTGTTCTCCATGTTCACTGAAGGTAGGACAAGAAGTAATCAGCTTAATGTACATCAAGGGAAATTTCAGTTAGATATTAGGAAAAACTTTCCAACTATAGGGTAGTTAAGCACTGGAATAGGCTTCCAAGAGAGGTTGTGGAATCGCCATCATTGGAGGTTTTTAAGAACAGGCTGGAGAAACACGTTAGGGATGGTCTATGTACACTTGGTCCTGCCTCGGTGCAGGGGGCTGGACTTAGCGCAGACTTCTCAAGGTCCCCTCCAGCCCTACATTTCTGTGATTCTATGGCCTCTTGTGCACTGCGTGAAGTTAGTGAGAATTCCCCATTCTCTAGAGCCAGCTGGGAATAAGGAGGCCACAGCCGAGGAACCAGCTTGGTTGATAGGAGCCCAAAACCCAGTGTCTTGTGGGGTGGGAGTGAACTTGCTGGCAGTAAAGGCTGTGGAGGTAGAGGGCCAGGGAGGCTTGGATAGGTTGGCATGCTGGTCAAATACTTTGCTAGGGCAACAGAGCAGTGAGGAAAATGCTTTTTTATCCTCTGATTTGGGCAGCCTTGGGCTGAGATTACTGCTGGGGAGTGGCTTCTTTCCCCAGGATATTCTTTCTAGTGTTTTTCAAATTTACATATAACCACTACATGAACTAATCAGATGACATGGACTCAAGTGACAGCAATATGGAAATGACAAACAGCTCTATCTTTCCTTCACCATATATAACCACACCACTAAAACCAAGATGGCCCAGTGCTTGTGTTACTGTGGTTCTTAAAACCCAAAGCTCTTGGTAACTATTGCACTTGGCGAGGTGGTGGCGGGAAATAAATCAGTGGAAACACGGCCGTCTGACTGATAGGTGGCTGGCACAAACAGTATAATACAAGAGTGCTGTCACTTAAAGCTGCACTTTATTTTAGTGTCAAGCACTTACACACATCTTCAACAGGTTAGTAAAATACCCCCAAAATCAATAATTACTGAAGTCTGGAGCAGTCTTTGAGTGAAACAACGACAACTGTCTGATTGGCCCATCTTTCAGATGCTGTTGGGGACCCTAACCTGTGTCCCTGAAAGAGACACTTAAGCTTCTCTGTTTATTTAATGGGTTAGAGCAACAATGTGTCAATTAAAAAAACTTGTTAACCAAACAACTTCAAAGTTTAAGCAAGAGGTCTCCCCAAACCATTAATTAGACATGTTTTGCAGAGTCCTCATGTCTTGAGGGCCCTGATAAACACATCACAAAGGACAGATATAGATAAGTTTCCTGTTTTTCCAAACCATATACCTCAGTAATTTCAACAGAGATCTTATCAGGGATGACACAGGGTCGGCTCCCCCTATCAATCCCTTCCCCTCCTGACTTCTTGCTTAGGTGTGCTAAGACTGTTGCAGTGGCCTGCTAAGACCTACTGATTTAGCTGCTTTTGGCCAAAAGCATGCTAATCAATATTCCAGTTATCGGTAGTGGTCCAGGCATTTTTCTGGATAAAGAACAGCTGACTGAAGCTGAACCGGAGCCAAGGTGATGCTGGGAGTCCAGAGGAAAGTATTTTGAGGAGTTTGCAGACATGGTGCAGTCCTTGACTGAAGGTTCACATCCACAATTGGTCAGTTCAGTCCATAGTCTGTGTACTTTTGGGTTCTTCACAGACACTGAGCTCTCACATCACAATGGTGCGAGGAATGCTTTCTGCCATATCTGGTTGGCTTGGAGACTGTCCCATCCTAGTGGATGAAAACCTGGTCTCACTTATCATGCCTTTATCACCTCTCGGCTGGACTACGGCAATGCAGTATACCTCAGAATGAAACCTTCAGTACTTAGTAAACTCGAACTGATACAAAATACTGCAGCGCATCTCCTCAGCGACAGAGGCTTCATGATCACATCATACCTGTCCTCTATCCTCTACACTGGATTCCCATAGAAATCAAGTTTAAAGTCTTGGTCCTTATCTTCAAAATGCTCCATGGCCTGGGCCCAGGATACCTAAAGGACAGTTTACAGCTCCAAGATGAAGACTGTGATTGACAGCACTCCCTGGCAGAATGGAACTCTCAACAATAAGAGTTAAGTTCATCCGTGTGGGAGACAGAATCTTCTCAGGGAGTGGTCAGACACCGTGGAATTAACTCTCCCAGAAACTAAGGACTATCACAAATCTCACTACTTTCTGCTGCAGGTGCAAGGATGATTTCTTTGTCCTTTCCTTCTCCAATATAAGCATATAGCAATATGTATATTTAAAATAAAGAAATCGTACTAAAACAAGATAATCCACTCCACACACTTCTCCCTTTGAGCAGAGGATGAGAGAACAAACACGTGACAGACGTGTAGTCACATTGCTTAATGCATTATTGGAAGACGCTCAGATTCTAGGGTGCAATGTAAAAACCTATATAGAATAAGATGTAGAATAGAATGGTAGCATATGCTGCTCTCATGATCTCCTTGCATACTGCCCACAAGAGACATGTGGTGGAGAAGGAGAAAAGAGAGGAGTGTATGGGTGGTATCAAAGTTTCCAATGACTAGAGCATATACTATTGTCAGTGCCACGGGAGGGTCTGATTTCCTGCCTTGATGCTGGACATTGTCCACTGAGGCCTGTCTGACCCATAATGTGTGTGGTAATTGGGGGCTGAGAGGGGCAGTGGAGGGAAAGGGGGTGGATGTGATGGAGGAATTGTTGGTCCACTATCTTTGCTGACACCTCTTACTCTAATCGGTCTAGCTTATGTAATTGCTATAGTAAACCTCAGTCTTAATCATTTCTTAGATCTGATAGTGATATTGATCTTTCAGACAGGCTTACGAAAACTGCCATTGTAACTTTAGATGCTGAAAGAGCATCTGACAGATTCAAGTGAGGATTCATGTTAGTTCTATGGCATGAAATTGGAACAGGAAAATACTTTACTAACTGGATACAATGTCTTTGTGGAAACCCTGAGGCTGTATTTTGCTCAGCTAAGGTCATATCTGTTAAAGCCTTTCCCTTCAACAGAGTACAAGACAAAACTGCTAACCAAGTTAGCCATTGTGTTACATTTTTTGACAGTCTGCACTGACTGCTTTTTGAAGGTGCTAAAATTAAACTTTTCAGAAGATTCCACTCTGCTGATACAAGTAATGCACACTTCATAATGTACCTCTCTTACCATAGGTAAACTCAGCGTGCTTCTTAGACTGAACAGAGTTACTCACTTACAAGTAAAATACAACCACCTCAGTGATGCACTGTGGCAGCCAATCTATGCCAATAAGTAGCTAAAGATGGGAATGACTCACCAAATATGTCTCTAATTAAAAGTGCATGGGGGAAAATGTAGGGCCCAATCCAATTCTCATTGATTTTTAGTTGGACTAGTATTGAGCCTTTAGGTAGGAGAAATGTATTATAATTATCTAGTTGGTATTTGGTCAGGATACCCTTTCACGTGCAAAAAAAAATAATAAAAAAATTAATTACTTTGAATTAGGTTTCATCCAAACTACAGCACCTTTTCCCCAGGTCAGCAGTAATTACCTACAGAATGACCAACACCACTTTCTTCAGAGCCTGAGGTTGACCAGGTCCAAGATCCTTCCTAGTTTGAGAGCTCAAGAAATTGCAGAGTGAAGTGTACAACATCTCTTGTTATAAGACAGGCCTATCCATTGCATTGAACTGTGAGAGTGTTTAAAATTTTGCACCTTCTTTCTTAAAATCCTTAAAATTCGGCATTGGGTGCTTCTGGTATGGTTACGGTGACAAAATACCACATGCAGCTAGTAAGACAAGAAGCCAGTAAAGTATTTAAGGAAGAGTGAAGTGCTCAGACTAGTGGGAGAAGAATTATAACTAAAGCAGTGGCATTTGGGGGAAGCTAGAAGTGAGGTTTGATTAGTCAGTAAAATTACACCCCGAACATAATGAAACAGCTTAAAAATCGAAACAAAACACAGAGAAATACCTTAATGTACTTTTTTCCCCATCCCTCCTGAAATGTTCTTCTGTTTTTAGAAATTTAATTTATAGCCTGATTTTTTTTAGAGGTGCTGAGCCCCTGCAAGTCCCATTAACTTCAGTGAGAGCAGTGGTTGCTCAGCATCTTTGAAAAGTGGGTCATTAATGTCAATCTCTTCAGTGATATAATTTTCCTCTGGCCTGAAAAATGGCAAACTGCTCCCACCAATGAGCTCATGTACTTAGTATCCTAGGGGCCTGGCAATGAAACTTTTGAATCAAGGTCTCTTGTTTGACTTCCATGATGCTTTCAACTCCTTGTCATCCTGCTGTGATTAAGTTTTTCTTTAATGAGCCTTTATTAAAAAGAACACACTGCATTATATAACAGACAATTTATGCAACAATTTAAAATCATTATACAGTGAATAAAATGCAACGCATTCATAGTTATGCAGATTTGTTATACAGAAAAATACATAAACTACATGGAAACTAAAGGATATCTTAAAGGGAAAATAGTATGGATTAAAGAAAAAAGTTTAATATAAGGAAAACAAAGATACTGAGTTGCAAAAGGAAAGATTAACAGGAAATGATTAAATGGATCCACCAACATAAATATATTCTGTTTAATATGAAATGAAATAATTACATATTTGAATTTTTAAAAAAGAATGAATTAAAAATGTAGTCAATAACCTGTTATATTTTTCTTTAAAAGATTTAAAACAGAGCTTTTGTTTAATTTAATATAAAAGTGTTTTCACAACTTTACATAGGTAATTATTTAATGTATGTAGGGTTTAATGAGTTTTTTTAATTTTCATTGTTACTGAAGGATACAACCTCCTCTTGATATGCTAGGGTTTATTGTATGTGCACAACTCTCCTATTAATGCAAATGCAAGTAATTAATGAAGATCTACCTGCATTAAGGTGAGAATATTCTGTTTCCTCTGCAGCAGTTGGCCAACATCAAAAGATGTTGGGGACCATTTATAATAGTAATACTTATCACTTACCCAATGATTTGCATTTTCAGTGTTGTATAAACATTAACCCCATAACGTATGTTAGAAATAGGGAAACTATGATACAAAGGTTAAGTGAAAGGTTATCCATATTCAGAGTTGGGATTAGAACTCGACAGTTCTTGGTTCCCTAAGACCTCTCGACAGCACGTTTGTCTATTAGCAGGTTCTTGCTTTCTGTATTGAGAAAAAAACATGAATTGAATCAGTCTTGCTTTAGAGCAGACAAAAAAAAAAAGAGGCTTTAAGGTTCCTGGAGAGATTTATGTATTTAAGGACATTTCCAGAGATTTAATAGGTTCTATAATAGCCTTGGCCCCATCTATAACAATACCCAGACCATGTGTTAATGAACATTTTAATTTACTATATTTCTAATCCTCACCTAAAGTCTATGTATTTCTGAGAACCTGATTTATTTAGCTGTTGAGTTAGATGGTATGTAATGAGGGAAAAGGGTAGAACAAATTAAAATTGCTGTTGAGAGTGAAAGTTGCAACAACAATGCAATATCATGCATCGCAAGGCAAAATAAAGTTTTAAAACAGTACTATCCATAATCAATAGCACTTGCATTTACAGCACAGGTATAGTTTTACATGGATAACTGCATTATTCAGGGGAGAGGACTTTTATGCTAAATTGAAAGTTTTCTGGAGTGTACACCTTGGACCAGATTCAGTGGCGTAGCCAGGTTTAGAGCACAGGGGGAGCGGCGCTATAAAAAGACGCCTCCCCGCTCCTCCTGTACTCACCCGGTGGCGCTTTAAAGGGCCAGGGGCTCCAGTGGCGCTTTAAAAGGCCCGCGGCTACAGAAGCCGCGGGCCTTTTAATCCTTTTAAAAGGCCCACGGCTCCGGCAGTGGGGTAGGGGGGCGCTTTAAAAGGCCCACGGCTCCCCGCAGCGGCAGGAGCTGTGGGCCTTTTAAAGTGCGCCCCCCCCCCCCCCCAGCCCGGCTCCGGCAGCTGGCTCCAGCAGCGGGGATGGGGCGGTGCCTTAAGGTGCCGCTTCTCCTCACAGAGAGAGCGGCCACTCCCCCTGCTCCCCCCATGGCTACGCTACTGACCAGAATCTCAGCTGTTACAAATCA
Source organism: Macrochelys suwanniensis (assembly GCA_033296515.1). Taxonomy (NCBI): domain Eukaryota; kingdom Metazoa; phylum Chordata; order Testudines; family Chelydridae; genus Macrochelys; species Macrochelys suwanniensis. The sequence goes on from CM065776.1 coordinate 43,592,221, forward strand.
AAGTTGTTAGTCTGAAGTTGATGTAACCTCACTTTGGCCCCATCTATCCATTTGCCAGCTGCAGTAGTCACCTTTTTCTGTGACCATGAAGATGCTCTCACTTTGTGAAGAATTTTAGAACTATAAATAGCTTATTTTTTCCTTACTCTCTAAATTTTATTACAATAATGTTAAATTAGACTTTGCTGCTGTGGGTAGGTTTGATTGTGGAAGCCAATACTGAACAAGAGGAACTAGAACAGAACAACTTTGGGGTGTTACTTGTATTGACAGTGTTGATGTAGTAAAGATGCTTTAGTCATCTATTAAGGAAGCTGAAAAAGTGCTGCAGCTGCTAAACTATCTGTAGACCTCAAAGAAAAAAACAGTTGCCCACTCTAGCAAAAGTATGAGCTTGTACTTTTTATGACAGCTCTTTGAAACTATGGCAGTTCTCTACCCAGGCTGTCTTGTAATACTCTTGGACATCACAAATCTTGCCATATAGGTTGTCTACTCTAGATAACATGTGAGGATAAATAAATTGTCAGATTGTGACTTTTAAGTTTGAACTATTCAAAATGCATTCAGCCATGTAAATCTTCCTTGAGACTCTGTTTGCTGTTCCTGCTTCTACAGACCTTTTTAGGTTGTTATTTTAACCAACCCATTTAGGCATTCTATTTTGACATACAGTTATGTTAATTTGTTTTGCAAAAGTCCATAAGTGTGCAGAGCTTTAGGTGCTTAAATGAACAATAGTTTAAATAAAGTTTTGAATGTTCAAAATTTTATATTGAAGTGGCCCTCAATATTTGTTTATTTTTGTGTATTGAGCTTTTTATTCTGAGTGTTTTGTTGCTACTATACTAAATTTGTCAGAGGTAGTTTCTCCCAGTAATCTACTGGAGTTATTGCTTCAAGAAATGCCAGTTCAGTAGGTGAAAGGTGGCTTGCTTTCAGTAGTAATAGATCTTCAACTCAGCATGGGCGCCAAATTCAGTTCTAATGTAAGTCTATGCATCTCCCTTGATTTCATTGGCACCGCATCTACTTATAACAAGGCTAAATTTGGATCTGTGTCTTTAAGTGTTCATTGCCCTAGAAGATTCTACTGTGGTTCATTCAGAATTTTCATATCACTTCATTGCACATAGTGTGACAAAGTTCCTCCTCTACCTCGGTGGGTCCTGCGCTTATTGGCGGATTTTTGTTTGCCTCAGAGATCTTCCCCTCTGGTAGAACCCACAGTCCAGATCAACTCCTCCTGTGACAGGAGTTGGGAGGTTTGGGGGGAACCCGGGCCCGCCCTCTACTCGAGGTTCCAGCCCAGGGCCCTATGGACTGCAGCTGTTTAGAGTACCTCCTGGAACAACTGCACGACAGCTACAACTCCCTGGGCTACTTCCCCATGGACTCCTCCCAACACCTTCTTTATCCTCACCACAGGATCTTCCAGCAGTACGCCCTTTCACTCTCAGCTCCTAGTGCCTCTCGCTCCCAGCTTCTCGCACGCAACCTCCTTCCACAGCTCCTGACATGCGCACCTCACTGACTCACTGGGAGGCTTTTTACTAATTTCAGCCAGCCCCTGATTGTCTCCAGGTGTCTCAATCAGCCTCCCTGCCTTCTGGAAAGTTCTTAATTGGCCTCAGGTGTCTTAATTGACTTGGAGCAGCTTCCATTTACTTATTCTGGTACCATGGATTTGTTTAGCCTGGGGCTACTATCTCTATCTCCCACTCCTTTCCTATAGCCATCTGGCCAGGAGAGAGGAGGGAGGTAGAGGGCTGCTGCTCCTGCTGCTGGGGCTGCTGCTAGGCCCTGGGCCCTCCCAGCTGCTGTTTGCTGCTGCTGCTCCAGCTACTCCCCTGGCTGAGCCAGACACCCCTCCCACTACTCTATTCTCTGGTTGCTGGCTGGCTGGCAGCTGAACCCCCCTAACACCTTGGTCACTGCTACTCCTGCTACTGCAGCAGCCCCCTGGGGGGGAGGGGGCCTGCTGGTCCTCTCCCCAGAGGAGGGGTGTGAGGGACCCCTGCTCCAGCTGCTGCTGTGACCACCACCGGCTGTGAGGGGTCCTGCCTGGCCATCGGACCACCGCCTGGAGTTTCTGGAGCTGCCCTATTTGCTGCCAGGAAGCTGCTGGAACCCAGAGGAGGAAGAACCAGGAAGACAGTCGGCTGCTGAGGGAGCGCAGAGACTTTGCAGACCACAGTGGAGGGGGCCTCCAAGAATTGAGTATTTTTTGAACTGTGCTCTCGTGGTGGGGGTATTGACTGTGTTTGTAGGGGCACAGGGGGTGTGGCATAGAGCCTGCCCCCTGGTTCATCTGTCCCCCCCCCCGACCCCCACCACCACCACCTCTGCTGGCTGCTCATCGTCTGCCCTGTTTCCTGCCTCTGGACGCAGCCGCTTGCCTGGCTAGCTGAGCCCATTCCCACCTTTTGGGCCTGCAGCAGCAGCCAGCCCACTTATTGACTTTGCACGAGCACACGTGGGTGCAAGTGCCCCCTCCCCATACCCCTTGGACTGACCCTCTCCCCCCAGCAGCATGTCCATTGCTTCGCCCCTAGCTACCAGCCCCATTTCCCCTTGCAGCTATCTGGCCCCCTCTCCTATTTTGGTCCCAGCCCTTGCTAGTTTCAGTTTTGCCTGCCCTGCCCCTCTCCCTCTGCAGCCTTGTTTGTTTGCCCTGCCCTAGCCCTGAAACTAGTCCCTTGGTTTTCTGCCCCATTCTTAGTTGGTTGTATCCCTCCCCCTGAAGGTCCGTTTGCCCTGATTAGCCCCCCCGCTTTCATGCACCCACGCCCCCTCTCATGCGCTTGTGCCCCTCCCCTGTTTGAGTTTGACCCTATCTCACTGCACCCCCATGCTGTTATATCATCCCCTCCCCTAGTGCAACAAGAGGAGCCGGATTTCCCATCTTAAGTCGGTGACTGAACCCTACCCCCGCACTAGTCTGAAATAACCCTAAACCCTGTCCCCACTTTTAGTGCCCTCCTCCCTTGCCTGCAGCCTAGCGGGGAGGAGTGGTCACCCCAATTCCTCTACCCCACCCCCCCCATGAGTTTTCCCTTCCCCCCCCCGCTCATCATGGCAGGCAACATGGAGGGAGGAGCCCCTCCAAACGGCACGGCCACCCCTCCTCTGCCTGTTCCCCTGTCATCCTCCCTAGCCTCCACCTCGACCGCTGCTGCCGAACCACCTGCTCTCGCCCCCGCTGGGGCACTGGCAGCGGCGGACACTGAAGAGACCTCCGCTGCTGCCACGTCCCTCGCCACCCCCCCCCCCCCGATTCTGGGGGAGCCCCCCCAGCCGGCAGGAAGGGCCAGGGTAAAAAGGGTAAGGGCCCCGCGACAAAGGCCAGGCCCTCCATGGCAGAGGCAGCCACTACTGCTGCGGCCCCGCCACCGGCCGTGGCATCCTTCCCTGCAGTTCCCTTTACCAGCTCTGCGGGGATTCCGCCCCCGGCTCCCAGAGCGTACGCCCAGGTGGCAGCAGCCCCCCCACCTGCCGCAACGTCACCTAACCCGCCCACCGCCTCAGCTACCATGTATAGCGGCCGGGGGTCCTTCCCCACCTTGACTAGGAGGCATGGCGTCCATTGCCTCCTGGTACCCGCCTTGCCCCACGTAGAAGCCTATGTGCAGGCTTTGGCGGGAGTGGTGGGGCCCACAGCCATCGTAGCGGCCTCCAAAATGTACGGGAAGGTAGTCTTCTTCCTAGCATCGGAGGCTGCGGCCCAAGAGGCAGTGGAGAAGGGCCTGGTGGTGGGGGGCGTGTTCATCCCACTAGAGCCTCTGGAGGACTTGGGCGTCTGCCTAGTCCTCACTTCCGTCCTTCCCTTCCTCCCCAATGCCGCCCTGTTACCTGCCCTCTCCGCCCTGGGGAGACCCATCTCTGTAGTCAGCCCTCTCCCACTGGGAGGCAAAGACCCCGCCCTCCATCACATCCTCTCGTTCTGCTGGCAGGTGCAGCTCCAAATGCCGCCGGCTGCACGTGATGGGGAGGCGCTCGAGGGGTCCTTTATGGTCCCCTATCAAGGGGCCCGTTACCGGGTGTACTATTCTACGGGGGAGGCCCGGTGCTACCTCTGCCGGGCGATGGGACACGTCCGGAGGGACTGTCCCTTGGCCCGGCAAGGAGGAGCATCCGAGACCCCCGAGCCCCGGCAGGACGTCGGCCCCGTCATCGCCGGCGCCCCTGAATGCCTGGTGCCCAGAGCCGCCCCTCCTCCTTCCCAGTCCACCAGTGCTCCCGCTCGGGCCCTGGGAGTACCTCCCCCAGTGCACCCAGACGAGCAGGAGAGGCCCGCTGCGAACAGTCTGACGAGGCCTGTGGAGGAGGGTGAGGCAGGGATACCGCCGGGCGTGGGAGAGGGCCCTCCCCAGGGAGACTTTTCTCTCCCTTATGTTGCCCCACCACTACCTCCCCAAGTCCCTAAGAAATCATCCCTCCCCCCTGACCCAACCCTTATTAGCCAGCCCCCAGGTGATGCCATGGAGGGCTGGGCCTTAGTACAGGGGAAGCGGGGCAAGCGGAAGGCTCGAGCCCCGCTCCTTTCCACCGATGCGGAGGCCCCCCGGAAGACCAGGAAGGGGGGCACTGATGCCGAGCCTTCCGCTTTGCCCCCGAGCGGCTTTTGTCCGGCAGTCCGCTGGGAAAGACGTGGCAGCACCGGAAGGTATTACCGCCCCTCCCTCGGAAACCCCTGATAGAGCCCCTTCTGCCCCTTTCCCAATTGTCGACCCTGCGGGCCCCGACCCGAGTATCGTTTCCGGTGCCGGCAGGGAGAACCCCGGGGTGGCAGAAGGTGACCTGCCCTCCATCTACGAGGAGATCGAGGCCCTGGGTCTGACCCCAATCACCCAGGGGGAGGACGACCCTTTACCAGCAGGCCTCGATCTCAACGACCTCACCCCGGTGCCCCTTTCCCCCCCTCCCCATGCTCCCTCCCCCTGACCACCGGTTCTGCTCCCACCTCCGAGGATCCCCTGGGCTCTTCCACCTGCCTGGTCGCAAGTGGCACCCCGCTGATGGCCACCGAGCCTCCTGAAGCAATGGCCGGTGCCCTGCGGCCGGACCCGAATCCCAGGGGGTACCCCTCGGGGTGGGACAACAGTTCTCCTTCCCAGGCGGGGACCCCGCAAATATCTGTCCACCTCCCGATGCCGTGGCTGTTACACAAGCCATTACACTGGAGCCCGGCATCGCAGGGGGTCCCCTTCCCGATTCCCAGCTCCCTGAGCCGCACCAAGAGGGGCCACCTCCCAGTGGCCCAGCTCCTGTGGCTCAGGATCCTGTATCCATTCCTCAACCTGGCCCTGCCCATGACCCCATCCCTGCCCCTACTTCTGACCCCCGCCCGGCCCCCATGCCTGATCCCTACCCCGCCCCTGATGCTTTCCCAATCTCCTCCACCTCCCATGATGACATTGCCGCCCCTGGGGCTGTCTCCCTCCCCTTCTCGGAGGATGACCCCCAGGGAGCGGCTCCAGTATTTCCTCGTCCCGACCCACCGGGGGCTGCTCTTCTCCCTCCGCCGCCTCCCCACTCTAAGCCGAATTTCGGAGTGGACCCTAAGGCACCAGCCCAGCAGGAACTGCGTCGAGGGTCCGCCCCTTGCCTATCCTTTTCGGTGGGCCACGGGGCTGTGCCAGGGGCCCCTTCGTTAGATAGCCGGGAGCCAGTAACCCCGGCCCCCCATATGCTGCGAGAGGAGCTGCGGTAGTTCCTGGAGGACGTCCGGGGCTCCCGCAACAAAGTACAGCTCGCTCTCCAGCGATGGGGGGATTTCCACCAAATCCTCCGGGCCGCGAGGGCCCTCATGGGGGAGGGTAAAAGGACCGGGAAGTAGGCCGCCGCGGCCTACCAACGGGTCCGCCTTTTCCGTGACTCACTACTCACCTACGGGGTGGGTCACGGATTGTTACGCGGCCTGATGGGGGCCGTGAGCGACCCTGCCGGCAAGGAATGCCCCCAGCCCTCCTCATGGCACTCATCCACTTTGTAACATTGAACACCCGGGGCTGTAGGATGGGTCTCCGCAGGAGCCAGGTGCTCTCCTTCCTTCGGGAGGGGGGGTACTCTGTAGTATTCCTGCAGGAGACCCATACGGATCCAGCCGCCGAAGACAGCTGGCGGCTGGAATGGAGGGACAGAGTCTACTTCAGCCATCTCTCTGTTCGCCAGGCTGGAGTGGCGACCCTGTTCTCCCCCGACCTACGGTCTGAGGTGCTGGGGGTTGCCGAGGTTGTGCTGGGCCGCCTGCTGCACCTACGGGTCCGTATGGAGGGGCTCATGATCAATCTCGTCAACATCTATGCCCCGACATTGGGCCCGGAACAGCTTCGTTTCTATCAGCAGGCGTCCACCTTCCTCGGCACCTTGGATCCTCACGAGTGCCTGGTCCTGGGCGGGGACTTTAACAACACCCTTGAGGAACGGGACCGCTCGGGGATCGAGCAGTGCCCGGCCGCCGCGGACGTCCTCAGGAAGATTGTCGAACATCACTCCCTGGTGGACATCTGGCGCGACCACCACCCGGACGACATCTCGACCTTCACCTTTGTCAGGGTGGAGGCCCATCGGTCGCACCACTCCCGGTTGGACCGCATCTATTTATCACGTTTTCACCTGTCGTGGGCCCACTTCTCCAGCGTCCGGCCGGCCCCGTTCTCTGATCATCATCTCGCTACCGTGACGGCCTCTCTCTGTGCGGAGAGGCCGGGGCCGGCCTATTGGCATTTTAATAACAGTTTGCTGGAGGATGTGGGTTTCATGGCATCCTTCCGGGAATTCTGGCTGGCCTGGCGAGGGCAGCGACACGCCTTTCCCTCGGCGCGGCGATGGTGGGATCTAGGAAAGGTGTGCGCCCGGCTCTTCTTCCATGACTTCAGCCGGGGCGCCAGCCGACGGAGGGATGCGACGATAGAGCAGTTGGAACGGGAGGTCTTAGAGCTGGAGAGGCGTCTGGCCGCCAGCCCTGAGGATCCATCCCTCTGTGGGGCGTGCCGGGAGAAGCGGGAGGAGCTCCGGGAACTCGAAGATCATCGGGCCCGGGGTGCCTTCGTTCGATCCCGCATCCGTCTCCTTCGGGAGATGGATCATGGCTCCCGCTTCTTCTACGCCCTGGAGAAATGGGGTGGGGGGGCAAAGAAACACGTCACCTGCCTCCTCGCAGAAGATAGCACCCCCATCACGGATCCAGCGGAGATGTTCGGGAGGGCCAGGGCCTTCTACGCGAGCCTTTTCTCCCCGGATCCGACCAATCCTAACACTTGCAGAGTGCTCTGGGACGAACTCCCTACGGTCAGCACGGGTGACCGAGACCGGCTAGAGCTGCCTCTCACTCTGGCCGAGTTCTCGGAAGCCCTCCGTCGCATGCCAACTAATAAATCTCCGGGACTGGACGGGCTGACCGTGGAGTTCTACCGCATGTTCTGGGACGTCCTCGGCCCAGACCTTGTCACCATCTGGGCCCAGTCCTTGCAGGGCGGGGTCCTCCCTCTTTCGTGCAGGCGAGCCATGTTCGCCTTATTGCCGAAGAAGGGGGACCTCCGCGATTTACGGAATTGGCGTCCCGTCTCGCTCCTCAGCACGGACTATAAAGTCGTAGCAAAGGCCATCTTGCTGCGGCTGGGATCCGTGCTGGCGGACGTGGTCCACCCAGACCAGACCTACACCGTCCCGGGCCGCACCATCCTCGACAACCTGTATCTGGTCCGGGATCTCTTGGAGCTTGGGTGTAGGGATGGTCTGTCGTTCGCCCTCCTGTACCTGGATCAGGAGAAGGCGTTCGACAGGGTGGATCACGGGTACCTCCTGAGCACTCTGCGAGCATTTGGCTTTGGGCCCCAGTTTGTGGGTTTTCTCCAGGTGCTGTACGCCTCCGCAGAGTGTCTGGTCAGGCTCAACTGGACCCTGACCGAGCCGGTCAGCTTCGGGCGACGAGTACGGCAGGGGTGCCCCCTCTCGGGCCAGCTGTACGCTCTGGCGATCGAACCCTTCCTCTGTCTCCTCCACAGGAGGTTGACGGGGTTGGTGCTCCGAGAGCCGGAGCTGCGGCTGGTCCTGTTGGCATACGCCGACGATGTGTTCCTCGTGGTCCAGGACCCGGGCGACTTGGTGAGGGTGGAGGCTTGCCAGGCAATCTACTCGGCGGCCTCCTCTGCCCGGGTCAACTGGGTCAAGAGCTCTGGCCTGGTGGTAGGGGACAGGTGGCAGGCGAGCTCCCTGCCACCCGCGCTTCAGGCCATCAGGTGGAGCGCGGGTCCGCTGCTTTATCTCGGCGTTTACCTTTCTGCCACGCATCCATCCCTGCTGGAGAACTGGCAAGGTTTAGAGGGCAGGGTGATCGAGCGGATCCGGAGATGGACAGGACTACTCCGGTGCCTCTCCTTTTGAGGGAGGGCACTGGTAATCAATCAATTAGTCCTGTCCATGCTCTGGTACCGGCACAACACCCTGGTCCTGGCCCCGGGTTTCCTGGCCAGCCTCCGGACGTCGATTCTGGAGTTCTTTTGGTCAGGACTGCACTCGGTCTCTGCAGGGGTTCTCCATCTTCCTCTGGAGGAGGGTGGGCAGGGCCTGAAGTGTCCACACACTCAGGTCCATGTCTTCCATCTCCAGGCCCTGCAGAGGCTCCTTTATGGTGCAGGTAGTCCGGCATGGAGCATATTGGCGCACGCCTTCCTACGCCACTTCCGAGGGCTCCGATACGACCGGCAGCTCCTTTATCTCCATCTGAGAGGTCTTCCGCGAGACCTCTCCGGGCTGCCGGTCTTCTACCAGGACCTCCTCCGGACCTGGAAGCTATTTTCACCGACCAGGTCCGTGGCGGCCACCGAGGGGGCAGATCTCCTCGCGGAGCCCCTGCTACACAACCCCCAGCTACGTGTGCAGGTGGCGGAGTCCCCCTCGGTGCGCCAGAGGTTGGTCCTGGCAGAAGTCACTAGGGTCGGAGACCTCCTGGACTACGACCGGGAAGACTGGCTGGATCCCGTGACGCTTGCTCAGCGCATGGGGCTCTCCAGACCTCAAACTCCCCGGCGCGTACTTCAGGAGGTGAAGGCCGCTTTGCCGCCCGCTGCTCGGGTTTACCTCCACCGGGTCCTGTGAGAGGGCACGCCCCGCCCTCCCTTCACCCCAAGCCCTCCGGACCTTTTTATTGGGCCCCTGCCCCGTGGACCCAATCGGGTCCCCTGTCCCTTCACCGTGAGCCAGCTGCTCGAACTGCAGCCGGTCCGCTTCCAGACCGCACCAAGGAAACATCTATACATGTTCGTGCTCCACACCCTTCATCTCCTCACCCTCACGTCCCGCCCCGATACGAAATGGTGGGACCTCCTGCCACCTCTAGAGGGTGAGAGGCCCCGGTGGGCCAGCCTTTACTCCTCCTTAGTCCCAAGGCCCACCGGGGATGTCAGTTGGCGGCTCCTTCACGGAGCCGTGAGCAGGGGCGTGTACTTGGCGTGGTTCACCCCTATCCCCGACACCTGCCCCTTTTGCAGCGTGAGGGAGACCCTGGCGCACATTTATCTGGAGTGCGCCAGGCTGCAGCCCCTGTTCCGGCTCCTCTTAGACATTTTGTTGAGGTTTTGGTTGCACTTTTCCCCTCACCTTTTTATTTATGCACTTCCAATCCGCGGCCCCACCAAGTCGCGGGACCTCCTGGTCAACCTCCTGGCTGTAGGTAAACTGGCCATCTACAAAACCAGGGTTAGGAGGTTGGCCGATGGAGGCTCCTGTGACTGTGGGGCCTATTTTCGATCCTCTGTTCATTCACGCATCCGGGCAGACTTCCTCTGGGAAGCGTCCACTGGCTCCCTCGACGCCTTTGAGGAGCAGTGGGCGCTGTCCGGGATTCTCTGCTCGGTGTCCCCATCTGGTTCACTTCGTTTGACCCTTTGACTACACTCTCGTTCCTGTTTTTTCATTTTTTTGTCCCCCTGAATCACTTGGTATCCAGGTCCTGTGGATCCCTCCCCTTAGGCTGGAGGGGGGGATGCCCGCCCACTTCCCGGATCCCAATAGGACTTCTTTCCTATAGCCATCTGGCCTTGCCCCGTCACAATAGGTACTGTATAGGGAGGCTTGTTTCTTAACAGTGAATTTCCAGTTATTTGTTGGTGTAAGGCACAATCTCAATATTCTTCTAGTATAATTATTTTATATCAAACATCCTCGCTTCATTTATTTTCTATGATAAAAGTTTCTGTTGCAGAACTGTATTGTGATCTGATTGGATAGCTCTGAAGAAATATGGATACATGATTACTGGTGTAAAGCCAAATAATACTCCAGGTCTTGACATATAGGAATGTAAACGTTCACATAAAACTTTGCCCTCAAGATGTATGATTTAACTAATTTAGGATGACATACATTAAATGGATTTTGAGGAAGAATTCACTTGAGCAGGTGGATCTGAGGACTCAGGAGGTTCCTCTCACATTGTCATTCTCAAGACGCAATGTATCGGTACATTTGCCATTTTTGCACTTTAAAGCAAAACAATAATATGTATACCATTAGAGACATTTTTAAAGTATTTAAGTTAAGTCACGTGCAGTAATTGTCATTCTTAGATGTGTTTGGCAAGCCTACAAAAGAAAGCAGGGACATGTAGAATTAAGTGCTGAATTTTTAGCAGGTTGTACAGTGGTGTAGTTCCATTGTCTTTTCAGTGCAGTTACCAGTTACCCGTGACTTAAACTAGCGTGAGAACAGAATCAGGCCCACTGACCGGTGCAGTTCTTCAAAGAGTGAGTGCTCTTAGCATGGAGACTAGTATGGTAGTATGTATAAATTGTGCTGGAGTGCCTAGGCACCGTGGGTGAGATTCCGGGCTACTCTTCAAAGAGATTTAACACATAACTCATAGCCCAGGGAAGATGGGGGTCAAAAGACTGCTTTAAGTCACCATTGTGCTTTCTTGATCCTGGGCTGCTCCAGAGGTTGGAAAGGCCCCAGGAATAACTGAGGGTATGTCTACACTGCAATCAGAGGTGTGATTACAGCTGGTGTAGACAGACTTGAGCTAGCGTTGATCTAGCTAGCTTGAATAACAATAACAGTGAAGCCATGGCAGCCACTCAAGTACATATCCAGGTGGGGTGGGCTTGTGCAGCCTGTGCCACCATGCAGGCTGCCATGACTTCATTGCCATTATTATTCAAGCTAGCTAGATCAGAGCTAGCTCAGCTATGTCTACATGTGCTGCAGTCACGTCTCTGATTGCAGGGTAGACATAACTTAGATAGGCTCCTAGGGATGTCTAAAGGTAAGTCAGCCTCCACAGGCGGCCCTGTGGGCTGCAACTTTGCCCATAAACCCTGCAGCACTGTGTGTCCTTCCCCTGACAGGCACTTCACCCTATGCAATGGATTTTAGGGTCACTTTCTGCCACTCCAGCCCATTTACATGATGTAATGGGGTGAGAGTGAGGGTGAAGATCTCACCCAACATGTGGGAGGGAAATAGGGTGACCAGATAGCAAGTATGAAAAATCAGGACCGAGTGTGGGGGGTAATAGGCACCTATATAAGAAAAATCCCCAAATATTGGGACTGTCCCTATAAAATCAGGACATCTGGTCACCCTAGAGGGAAATGAACGCTAACTATTAAAGTACTGTTTATATCACTGTTTTTCTTGTGGAGGTTTGTAATATTTTCTTTGACATTTTGTTTTTAATCTTCAAACACCCCAATTTAACACAATGTATCTGTGGCCACTTGAGCACTAAAATACTTTAAAAAATAAAAAATAATCCTGGACTACGGTTGCTGAGGCTTCCTTCTTTTATCTTTCCCACCAGAAAGTAAGTTTGCTTTGTGGCCGGTAGTTACAGGGCTGCCTAAGAAGTAGAAAGCTTGTGAAAATGAGTTCTCCACCTGACACACTGCATTCTGTGTAGATGGATTACTCTACTTTATGTAATTCTACCTATAAATGGCTAGAACCTACAACTCACAGGCACATGTGCTGAATCCATGTGCTGGGTTTCAGACACACAAAATAATCCAATCCTGCACAGAAACACAAGTAAATAGCAATGTCTCATATGAAGAGCAAACTCCACTGTCAACATATTCAAATGATAGATAAGCAGATCCATTTATAGATAAATATTTGTATTTGGATGTTAATGTCCACTCCCCCGCCCCCATTAAAAATGAATCTGCTTCCCTGGACAGTCCTACCATATTCTGATTTACTAAAGTATCTATGACACTGCTGCTGGGGTTAGCTCTGTTCCTCAGCAAATTTACAGGCACTTGACCATGCTCTTAACTTACCATAATTTAAAATATTTCCTTTCTTGCGAATTCCCCAAATTTTACCACTTATTTAGAAATGATTGAATATTAGAATCTTAATACCCCCCTGGAATGAGTTGCTCTTCAGGGTAATGTCCCAGTAGGGAGCAAGGAGGGTATTTGATTGATTGAGACAGCCAACACAGTGATTTGTAAGTATTTCAGAGCACTGCTGTTAGAGAAGGCCTCACTAACATGATTACCGACTATTGCTAATGAATATGATGGACATTATCTGGCCTGTGGGGCAGTACCATGTCAACAGCAGCTTTGCAGGGACATATGGAGACTAGGGCTGGCTAATAAGAGAAACATGATGATAAATATTAAAGAATGAAAACAGGTGTAAGGCTATAAAACTATACAAATGAAATGTCTGCCTAATATCTTTCTTACTTCTGATATCGTTCCCATCACCATGGTATCTGAGTGCATTACAAAGAGAGCTTCTTCACGAATGGCCCATAACTGATGCAATGAAAAGCTGTGATGGGAGGATATAAAATATGAACTGTTACTAACCCAATTTACCAGCTCACTGTATCTAAAGGGCTAGCTTCTGTTTTTTGTTCCAGCCCCTTTGCAGCAACACAAAACAGCTGGAAAAATTTTGGGTGATCTGCCCAGCCGAGAATTTCCAGCATAGGCAACCTCATGTCTGGCACAGAGCTTGTGTAGCTGCCCCTGTCCCAACCCGTCCCACTTGAACTGGCACAAGCAGTAGGTCTGGTTATAGACTCTGGCTATGCTCAGCTGGTCCATCAAGGACTGTCACCATCTGGTGGAAGTTAGTTAATGTATAGTAGGTTTCAGGATGGATCAGTCTGCTTCGATGCTAGGGGATCTGTAACTGGCTGTCTCTCAACCCTCTTCCCATATTGCTCTTAGCTATGCTGCTGTGTACCGTAATAAATTGTTCTTAATATTGTGTGTTAAACTCTTCAGATATGTATGGACTATTATAATGTCCCTGTTATAGGCATCGCTTAGTCAAACTATACATATGTAGCTCTTCTAGTCTGTTCACATAAGTCAATTCTTCTGGCACACCTGGATCATTTTCATTTCCTGAACCTCCCTCCAATTTGTCAATATCTTTCCAATAATGTGATTCTCAGAAATCAGAGAAATATTGCGCAAGTGTGGTTGCTTCAGAGCTGCATCAATATGCAGTATTTATTTTTCTTCTCTTCGATGTGATATGTTTGTGCACGCATCTGAAAATTGCACTAATCATTGTTAAAGTCTTATCACATTCTAAACTCATGTCTAACTTGGTGTCCAGTATCACCCCTAATTCTCATTAGTGTAGCTGCTTCCCAGGTATCTCCATCTCATTGAGAATATGTTTTTCAGATTATTTTCCCTAGATACGTTAGCTTTCATTTTTCCAAGACGAATTATTTTCTACCCATGTTTCTGTAGATCCTTTTGTTGTATTTTCTTTGCTATTGTTTGCAACTCCTCCCAATGTAGAACCATCTGTACAGTGAATATTGTTAACTCTTTGTGTTTACCTTAATAGCGTAGCAGTATAAATGAGTAATTCTTATATATTTTCATGTTTTTGTCTTTCCATCTAAGTGGTGTGTTCATGCTGTGATGCTTTTGGCAAGAGAGTTCATTATTTTCATATAGAATATTTGCATGACAATAAAGTGAGATTCATTAAATAAGAAGCCAGAAACTGGAAAGCAAGATTTAAATCAGTCTGCTGTTAAAGTATTGTGTGCACATATACTGTATTCATCTTTCCAGTTTCTTCATTAATGCAGATATGAGAGGATGTTATCATTGATGTGGAATTGCTTAGAAACACTAAGTACTATGAGACTGTGTTTACATTCTTGGTGCAGATGTTTATTTTTGCTGCCTACACCATATTTTCCTGTTTCCAGAATAAGACAGACAGTATGAACATATTAAGACTGATTGAGAAGTTCATAAGAAGAAATACTTTCTCATTTCTTGGAAAGTGCAACATTTTATATTATTTTCACTTCCATGTGACAGATGTTCGGTTGAAATGGCAATTATTAGTTGTGCTCCCCTCTACTAATGGGAAAAGAATAAATCTAGTAATTGTGGTATTCTGCTCAACCGCAGTAGGCTTTTTCTACAAGCAATAAAAGAATTTTTAACTGAGAAGCAAAAATAACTTTAAAGCTAAGATGATTTTTCAGTTCCAGTGAGATGATGGGATCCCCAGCATTCCATCAGCAACTGGTCTCTTCGGCTAGGTCTTCACTACCCGCCGGATTGGAGGGTACAGATCGATTTTTTGGGGATCAATTTATCACGTCTCGTCTAGACACGCTAAATCGATCCCCGAAAGCGCTCCCTCTCGACTCTGGTACTCCAGCTTGCGAGAGGCGCAAGTGGAGTTGACGGGGGAGCAGCAGCAATCGACTCCCCGGTGTGAGGACGGCCAGGTAAATCGATCTAAGATACGCCGATCTAAGATACGCGAATAGCATAGCTGAAGTTGCGTCTCTTAGATCGACGCCCGTCCCCCTCCCCGCTAGTGTAGACCAGGGCCATATGTGATCCCACTTTTCTATTGTCCAGCATCACTTTGTTGCTAGATGCAGTTTGATTGGCTGGGTGTAAAGAGGTTATTGGGTTTTTAAAAAGTGGCTTTGTAGCGGGACAGAGATTCCTTTCTATGACTGCAAAGCTTGCTCATCTTTGCAGCTCACTTCTCACTAGCTATAGGTCATGCCTGCCATGTAGACAGTTGGGTTCCATCTCCAGACTAGAGTGCCACTGCCTTCTACCTCTCGATAATTGATTTGCACATTCTAACTTGGATGCCCAGTCATAGTTCGAGTATGTTGGGAATAGTCATGAGGGTAACTTGCTTGATAATGTGTTAGCTGCCTCTAGTGATGGGTAGTTCTTGCAGTAGAACAGTTTTGTGTCTGGAAGGGGACAGAAAAGTAGGTGTTGGCTGGGTAAATCCTAACAGGGCCGTCTGAAAGAGGGGCAATTTTCCCCCGGGCCCCACAGGGCCCCCCCCACCGAGAATCCCATATGTGTCGGGGCCCCGCAACGTCCAGCGCTCCGGCAGCACTGCGGCGTTTGATCACTCAAGCACGGGCGCCACTTTCGGCGGCATTTCGGCAGAGGGGTCCCTGAATCCTGCTTTCCCCCAGTTCCCCTGAATCCTCTGGGCGGCCCTGAATCCTAACTCCATTTACTGGGGTTAGGCTGAAGGGAAACATTCAAACCTGTATCCCTCTGGCTAGATCAGAACTGTAACATCAGGCATTGCAGGTGGTTATCTTCCTTGAGTGGCGGGAGATGTAGCTTGTAATACATAGAATTGAGTGACAGGTACAGCTATGACTTGAGTCATTCTAGAAGGACCTAGGTCGCCCTAAGTAAGGTGTGGTCAGATAAACAGAGAAGGATCTAGGAACCAAAGTAAAGTTTTGAACTGTAATCACTGCCTACTGGGATAGACATTTGGTTCATGTTTTACTGAAATAGTGATCATTTTTCTGCCATTTTTTATTTGTATTGTGTTCTGTTCTCATTCAGGCATTTCCTGGGTAAATCTGCCATTCAGATGAGTGACCGAGAAGTGAGTGCCATTGGTTTGGTCAACTGAAATAGATAGTTATAATCCACAATTTAATAATTTTATTTAGTTTATAAGTTGAATAAGAATTATGTATTTAGAAGCCAATTGTTCCAAACTACCAGTATCTACTAAAGCAGTGGTCCCCAACCTTTCTGTGGCCAAGAGCACATTCATGCCTTCAGAAGAGT
The DNA here is from genome assembly GCA_033296515.1 of Macrochelys suwanniensis. Classification (NCBI taxonomy): domain Eukaryota; kingdom Metazoa; phylum Chordata; order Testudines; family Chelydridae; genus Macrochelys; species Macrochelys suwanniensis. The sequence goes on from CM065776.1 coordinate 43,608,300, forward strand.
GTGGCGTGCAGCAACGCTTGTTGGCGGCATTTCGGTGGTGACACTTCTCTAGTGGTCGCACTCCTCGGCAGCAGCTTCTCCGCTGAAAGCACTTCTCCGTGGCATTTCAGTGGCAGGTTCTCCGGCGGATGCGCTCCTCTCCTCTTCGTTCCTTGGTGCCGGCCGTATATAAATGCCCCGGCGGGTGCCATGGCACCCGCGGGCACCACGTTGGGGACCACTGTACTAAAGAATTAAACAGATTGCTAAAAAAGGAGACCTCAAAGGGCTTTGAGAAGAGGGAAAACAACAATAAAATCCCCTTTGTTTCCTATTTTCATCTCGTTCTGCTAGAACTCGTCTGTTTGTATCTAAGTCAAGATGAGGTGCATATTAACACTGAAATCAAAGAGAAAACATAGTGATGTACATATCTGTTAATTTTAACAAATAATTATGTGGGGTTTAGTATACGTGTATTTATAGGGAGTTTGATTTGTTTTTCCAGACTGTGGGTACGTCCACATTTGTGCACCTGCATATTTGCCCTCCTTTACCCACACATGGTAGATGTGCATAAGTTCTTCCTGATTTGGACAGAGTTGGCTGGATAGCTGTCACTTAGCTAGAGCGATATCAGATAGATATTTGTGTCACACATCTAGCAGTACGCTCACAAAGTGGGTTTAAGTCATTGTCTCCTTTCAACTGTAAATACAATACAAAAATATTAAGAGATAAGGCGATGTGTGTTTTTGCCAATAAAAGAGATTAGGGAAACTCAGACACTGTTTCCCTGAGCCTGAGGTGCAAGATAAGGCCCCACAAAGGGCGAAAATTATGTTTACCAAACAGTGAAATATCTTCATATATTTAAGACTTTTTTTTACACAGCGCATGTGGCAGCCTGAGTTTTTGGGTGGTAAAAGTTAAAATATACTGGGATCCGAATGGGCCCTTGTGTTGAATGCTCATCAGTGGTCGTAAAATATTCTTGAATCTGTAATTTACTAAGAAACATTTAAAGAAAATTGTACCTTTTCTCATGATACTGGTAAATTATATCATGTAAAATATTAGAATGTAATACATCATTGTTTTATTTAGTTTCAACTAAATGTACATATAAGTAACATTCAATACACAGAGTAGTACACAAACCTAACACAATTCTTTGAACAGTTATACAAAAGTTCCACAGTGGGTTTGATGCAACCTGATTTCTAGAAACTGTGCCTTATTGTTGTCTCGTTACTTTAAGAATAGGACAATAGCAGCAGGGTGTCTGTACTGGTGACCTCTTATCTGTCCAAAAGCACAGGAGCTGAAAGATACTTAACTTCAGGATAGTTCAATGATCATTGTATATCTTCAGGTCAAAAGTGTATAAGCAGCAGTATGCAAATATTGTGCCGTCACCTGGTGATCTCCTCCATTTACCTTTTGACTTTTTATTCACATTAAGATTAGAAGTTTTGATGATCAACCTTAAGCTGTCTTTTTCAAAAGAGATTGTCTCTTCCTGTAATGTAACCATGGAAACAGACAAGGAACCCTTAAAAAAAGTGATCGAACATGCTGTGCTAATTAATCCTACCCTACATTTTCCTTCAGCTGAAAGATGCAGTTAAATAAATTTTGCATGAGTAAGCATATTTGGATGCACAAATGGTATAAAATATGTAACAATTTCTTTTCAGAAGGATATTTGAAAAACTGGTAACTGTCATTTATTCATATCTGGTGCATCAAAATAAGAAATACTGTCTTGTTAGTTTCTCATATTTTTGATGATTTTATATTTAAATAAATTGTAAATATTTCTAAAGGACAAAGATATTCTTTCATGCCTTGAGACGATCCAAAGTGCATGCAGTCAGTTTGAGCCTATGAATCTAAATGTGCATAATTTCATGTGCATAAGTTACACCTGCAGTTTCACTTGCATTTTGGCCCATTAGTCGCCTAACCGGTCTACATGCTCAACGAGGAAAATTCAGGCCATCATTTCAAACACAAAGACATCCATGAACTCATTCAATGCCATTTTACTACTTTGCTGCGCTGAAGTTGCTAAACACAAGAGCGACCTCAACACATTTTAGGATACATAGTTTTCTTACACTCCAAGGCGCCATTCATCATTTTTCCCTTCAGCAGTGAAAGCAACCCACTCAGACAACTGTCTGTCTCAGAAGCCACATACAGTAGATAACATGTGATGACCTTGTTTTGTGATGGTTGGGGGATCAGAAGCAGATTTAAGGAGAAAGGATCAGTTGCCAAACAAACTTAGAAAAATCTGCAGTATGTTTAGTTAAAGTTCAGGTATCAAGGGAAGAGGAGATGTGGCAGCAGTAGAGTCAACAAGAAACAGGAAAGGCAGACCAGAGGAGTTGATCCAGGGTGGCAGGTGAGAAGCTGCAGCTCGACTGGCCAGCACAGGGAAAGCTCTATGTGCCAGCCAGAAAAAGATGGCTGTCAGTGGTGTAATGAATATTTTCTAAATCTAGGTAATCTAGAACCACCTACTTAAATGTGAACTGAGAATAGTTTGTCTTTTATTTTCTCTACCTTAGTTCAGGGAGCACATTTTCTGTTTGGCAAGAGGGGCTCATTCTGGCAGGATAGATTTTCATTCCTCTCCCCCCGCACCCTCATTATACTACCTCCTTGTTTTTTCTCCCTTTCTAAATTATCTGGATGTCTCTTCAACTCTCTTAAATGTAAGAGTATGGGGGTTTCCATATGTTTCCCTCTCTTTCACACTGGCATCTAGCTGAGATCCTCCACACCTCAATCTGACTAGAATTTGTCTCCCTTTAGTCATGTGGGATATAAGTAAAAATAGCTCTTCAAAGCACTTCAGACTCTTAACTGCTCATTCATGCTAGGAACAAAATTATCAATTTTAATTACTGTACAAGTATCCACTGTCTGTGATCTTCTGAAAGCATAAACCTGTAGTCACCACCAAGGGCTCTGTGGGTGGCTTAGCTTCTGCAAGGTGTGCAATGTACGTTTCCCAAGAAACTCTTCCCAACACAGAATTCAGTGCAAGCGAAGATACTGGGCTGATTTGTAGCCAGGGAGACCAGATGAAAAAATGTCAGAACATGTAAAACTGAACAAAGAATGATTATTAATGTCTCAAATGTTTTTTGTTTTTAAAATTCTGGTGTGCTTGTTAGACTATCCTCCCACACATGTCTAATCTGTATAATCAGTAGATAACCCAATCTCTGCACAGAATTTGCCAGCGTTACTATGGTAATATATTTATTGGGATTAATTGTTCTTAAATCACTTCTCCAGTGTATTAAGTATAAAAGTGCAAATGTGCTTTTCTTCAACTTCAAGCATGCAGTCCTTAATTTTCATTTTTGGTTTTAAAAATATTTATTGCTGCTCCAGAGAAGATTCTGATCTTCACTTACATGTGAACTCTCATGTAGATTTCTCTTGCAGTTTGTAATCTTTCACTCAATGAATGTGTTTTGGCTCTCTCTAAAAATTTCAGTGAGGTAGCAGAACTGATAGTGACCTTCTGTTTTAGTGATTTCATTGTCTTGTGGAAGGAAGTTAACGTCCCTTCTCTTAGCAGGTGAAAATCCAATAGCGTATACTCCTGGTTCCCTGTACTTGAATGTGCTCAGAATCCCCCAACTTCAGTGGTTGTGGGGACAGCAGCTTTTAGAATATTGGAACATGACTGTAGAAAAGTAATCAGGAGCGGGCTATGCAGGGAAGTTCTACCTCCTTGTGATGCAGGCACTTATCCTAGCCTTGAAAGTGCCCATGCCCTGAATCATGGTCCCTTGCTTGTGAGAAGGGTTAGAAGAAGATAGAAGAAGTTCTCTGTGAGCATAACTCCTAAAAAAATTGCAAGTTTTACCTTAGGTAAATTATAGTTACCTTAGTACTAGCAGTATGCCTTGGATGCCCCTATATTTTTATAGAGTGAGTGCAGGGCCAGCTCTGGCTTTTTTGCTGCCCCAGGCAAAAAATCTGCCCGCCGCCCCACTCCCACAGCTGAGGCGCCGGCGGGGAGCGCGGTAAACCCGCGGCCCCGCTGCCCGGGGCGGGGAGCGCGGCAGGCCCCACTGCCCCTGCTGGGACGTGGAGCGCGGCAGGCCCCGCCGTCCCGGCCGGGACGCCGGCGGGGAGCGCGGCAGGCCCCGCTGCCCCGGCCAGGACACGGCGTGCGGCAGGCCCCGCTGCCCCGGCCGGGTCACCCGCGGGGAGCACGGCAGGGGAGGGCACCAAGCCCGGCCATGGCCCCGCTCTCCCGGCCGGCCGGGGCGCCGCAGTATGTTTATAAAAACAAAAAACCCTCAGCGCCGCCCCCCTCCAGGTGTCACCCCAAGCACGTGCTTGGTAGGCTGGTGCCTGGAGCCGGCCCTGAGTGAGTGGCAATTGGGTGGGTGAGATTCTGTGGCCTGCATTGTGCAGGAGGTCAGACTAGACGATCATAATGGTCCCTTCTGACCTTAAAGTCTGAGTCTATTGCTAAGGTAATATTATTTAGCTATCTCAGGGAATTGGCAAGATTCAAGAATGGCCATAGTAAATGCTATTCTTTCAATAGATTGTGGATTGGAAGGTTTCATTCGAGAGAAAACAGTCTTTCCTGCTCCCAGACCTTTCAGGAACTGAGTTCCCTTACTCTATAATGCTCATCTTCTGGGAATTGGGGAATAAAGCTTTTTGCACATGCAATTTCTTGATTTATATGCACAATTTTAGTAATTATGGACGCAACTGTGGATGTACACTTTTGAGTATTCTTTGTAAATGGATATGGGACTCTACGATTTTAAAATCTGACTCTGAATATGTAGACTAAGGGAAGTTAGGCTGCTCTGGAAAATTCCTGCTGTAGTGCTATTGGAACTGGATTTTCCTTGCTTTTATTTTTTATTATAATAATAATACCATTGAATTGAAAGGTTATCAGTTCTGAAAAGTGATGAGTTGAAAGATGAATGGTGTAGGAAATGGCAACCCTTTTTTTTTTGGTCTTGCATACAGGAATATCAAAATATATGCTTGAAATTTCAAATATTTTTTCAGTGTATTTTTTCCTTATGTGAATATAAGCTAAACCTGTCACAGGAGTCATGAATTCCCTGTAAGAATCCACTTGTTGTCTGGAGTTGTGTTGTCATGCTGGGTTTGTTCTTCCTCGCTTTGAATAATTGACCTTTAGGGATTTATCTGATCTACTTTTGAATACTGTGTTTTCAGAATGCTAAATAAATGCTAAAGATAAAATTCCAGATGATGAGATTATTCCCACACCAGATTTGTTATATCTATAAAAATATAAATAGAAATTTAAGACACTTCAGTGGTTATAGTTATCAAAGACTTGTCTTATTGTTCTTTCAAAATAACAACACATCTGTTTAGATATGAACTAAATGATAGAGCTTATTATGTTCCTTCACTAATTAACTTATTCCTAGGCCTGAAGAAACAAAAAGTAGTCTTGCATGCAACACACATCCAGGTTCATATGACACACACTGGCTTTAAGGTCTTAACTGTACACGTCTTTGTTCTCTTTATGCTTATTGCTTTTTTATTGTATTTCTTCTACAGGTCTTGCGAGAGCCAAATCAGTCCCCAGCCACACATACTCTAATGAAGTGGTTACCCTGTGGTACAGACCCCCAGATGTCCTTTTGGGCTCAACAGAATACTCCACCTGCCTTGACATGTGGTAAGAATAGCATCCTTATACAGGATAATCCATTTAGTTGCTTTGGCTTTAACTTAGTGTAGACAAATATGTACTAAGATTAATGGTGTAGCATAGACTGCATGTGTGTGCTAATCCTTGTGGATCCTCCCAGATACTACTTCCTGAGAGCAACTCCCTACCTATGTATCCAGTACTTTACAGCGGGTATCCAGTGATGATACATGACTAGCATGAACAATAACAAAGAAGCAATTTAATTGGTATTGCATATCTTTTGCGGTCTTAATCTGAAATTTTGTTTTGGAGAAGGTAGATTTTATCTCCTAATAAACAACAGGGAAAGGGGGAAGTGCTGTAATTCGAGATCAAACAATACAATACAGTATAACAACAATAACTATTGTTACAAATCTGTGGCCAGTTAGGAGCTTGCATTTGTCCCTGTGCTGCTCACCATCATCATATCCACTCAGAACTTCACAGCAATGGCAGGTATAAAACCCAGAGTCTTCTGTTACAAAAAGCAGTACCCTGGTATTTGGTCAAAATCTACCTTAGCTATTAGTAGTACAATATGTTCGCATATAATACCCAGTTGACTGCGTGGTGCCTTGGAGAGCCAAAGTAGTGTTCTGTGGAGCCCTTCAGGCAGGTCTCCCACCACAGGCCCTCTCAACATCTCCTAGAGTCTCATCTCTGCCCAGAGAGCAGCCTGGGTTGATAGGGGAACAGTCAGAGCACAGCTGGTGAATCTGGGTGCATTCGAGAATGAAAATAGCTGATGGATCTGAGCATTTCTGTCAGCTAAACTTGGCAAAGTCCATTTAGGTTATCATGAAAAAGGAAAAACTTCATGTGTTTAACTTACTCAAATTTGTCCTAAATGAGCACATGTTATCGCTGTGTGTACTGAGTGTGGAATTGTGGGGTTGTTGACTTTAGCTAGAGGAGCCCAAAGAACTGCAAGAAAAATGGGAAGATTCCAAGAAGGGAGCATTTTCAAATGTTTTCTCTGCAAAATTCATAAATAGATTTGGTCAAAAAAATTCTTCAGTGTGGAATGGCTTTTTGACCAAAACAAAAAACTTTGTGCAAAATTTTCACTTTGATTGAAATGTTTCAGCTTTTCAACAAAAAACCAAAAATATTCAAAACTTGGGGGTGGGGGGGTTGATTTGATTATCAGTTTTCATTTTTTGAAAACTGATTTAAAAAAAATGTTCATTGCCAAAAATGTTTTTTGAAGACAAAAACTACTTTGGTTCTTGGTTTTTCATTGAAAACTGAAACATTTTCACAGGATTTTATTAAAGCAAAATATTTTGGAAATTCCTGACAAAAAATGCATCTTTGACCAGTTGTAGTAGCAAATATTTTACTAAAAAAAGACATAGAATGTTCATCTGAAATGTGCAGAGTTCCTGTGCCAAACTGGGAGACCAAATTAAACCATAAATATGCAACAGAGATATTTTAGATTTACTATAAAGGCAGACTCGGTATCTCTGGTATTTCCTCTCCTGCAGGAATGTTAAATTTAATTACATTATGGTTGCTGTTACCGAGCGGTTCAGCTATATTCACTGCTTGGACCAGATCCTGCGTGCTACTTAGAACTAAATCAAGAATGGCCTCTCTCATGGGTTCCAGGATTAGCTGGTCCAAGAAGCAACCATTAATGGTGTCTAGAAATTGTATCTCTGCATCCCATATTAGAGAGAGTGAGAGAGAGAGAGCACTCTAATAAATACCAAATCCAGGAAGGACCTAACCAATGTAATCCTATTCCATGTCTGGATGTCAGCGGTGAGGCAAGGGTGCTTGCTGGAGGGCACAAAAAGAAAATGTGTTAAATAACGGACATAAAATATTGACATCCCCTAATGGAAGGACCTTTAACACAGGCCCAAAAGAGATCCAGGGTGCCCATGGGAAAGCTTTGTTCCAAATGAAAAATGAGGCAGCACTGATTGTCCCTATCAAAGCTATGAATCCAGTGCACTGGCAAATATTTTTTTTCTGATACTGAGCAATCACAGGATCAGAATGTTATTCAGAGCCCCCAGTTCACTCAGATGGCACATGAAAGGACTGAACAGTCAGGTTCACTCCCCCGACCCATGCTCTCCAGTTTATATTCAGGCAATGCAGGAGATATTGCATGTTGAAAATATTTGTATTAACTTGGTACATCTAACAGTATGGCATGTTGGAGAACAGACAGTATGGGAGCTCTTTTACAGCAGCAGCAGATCGTTGGGACACGATTAAATTAAGACTAAGTAATGATTTCCCAGAAAGTAGAGACAGAGAGAGAATCCTTGCTTATATCAGATGCCAAGATAATTCATTACCAACAAGTGTGTCTGTGTGTGTTTGTGTGACATTAACATCCATATACAATTATCAGTGTTATGTCCTTATGTTAAATACGGTGTGCCTTCTGTCTCCTGATTCATCACATACATCTTCATTACAAAAGCAGGCAGTCACTTTACTGAAATATTTAAATAGTATTGAGAGAAAATACACATCTGTTTTTTCCATTTAGAAAAAAGATCATAGGGCACTGACTTTAGCCATGATAAATGACATTTAATTGGCATTCCCAAGGAATTGAACATGGATCTGCTATTGAGTAGAAGACCAGCTGTATGATAGGAGTGCAAATATTAACCACTGGACAGTGGCTGGGAAGCAGGTGGCAGTGACTGCGGGCTATTTTTACGCTTCATTGGTCATAGTAGGGCATTAGGATAGTAACTAAAAGCTAATGATCCACATACAGTATTACATTTTCCAGCTTTCTGTTTAAATAGCCACTGGCAGTAAAAGAATATTAATGAAGATATACATACATCAATGGTGTCAGCTAGTGATGGAAATCAATACAATGTGTGTTGTGATTTACTGCTGTCAGCATATGATGCTGTGGCATTGTGTGAACATATTATGCAACCTGAGACTGCATCAAGGAATTATGATAGCCTTGGATATGCGTTTTTTCTTGATGAGGACTTACTGGTGGGTAAAAGTACCATTTAGCACTGCCTCTGGTATAAATTTTCTTAATCCTTGGATTTTACAGTCCTTTGAAAGTCAGTGCAGGGGAAATAATCTTTAAGCTTCTATACTTAGAGGTTTTATAAAACACTAAAAACCATATATAGGTAATATAAAAATGTAAAAAACCTGGTGTACTTATCTGCTTTGCTTTTTCCTTACAAGAAGAACTGAGCTTTAGTAGCTGAGATCCTTGATTTAAGCAAGTTATTAATGGCTTTTTGATTCTCACAATGTAAGCACTGCTACATCTCTTTTTTAAAAGCTGGAAATCACTATGAATATTTTATTTTAACACGTTGCTCACTATAATCTAACAGCTGGCAACTGTCTTATTATATTTTATCCATACTACAGATTTCTTTGTTTTAAAAGATACAATGAATGCCTGACAGGATATGAACAGTTAGTCACAATTCAGGTAAAATAAGCAATGTGCCAATTTTTAAACTTTCATTTAATTAATTAACATTAACTATGCTTATCACTGTGGAAGAAATCACTTATAACTTTGCCTGTCAAATATAATGCAACTGCATATTAGATCACCATTATCTTCATTACATCTCTGCCTTCAGCTTTACATTAATTTGTTTAACATTGTAGCAGCTGGGATGACAGTGATCTCAGTGCTGATCTCAGTTTAAAGAAAAGTATTCATCTCGAGCTTTATTTTACGTATGCACAATCCATTCCCCGCCTCCCCTCCAAGGTACAATGATCCCTATTTTGCTACTGTAATCTGTTCTCCCATTATTGGAAAGCAGAATTGAGTATTTACCGTAATCCTATGTCTGCTTTCATGAATACTTGTCCAATCCAGACCCATGACAACAATTAAGATAGTATATAAAAATGGTCTTCTCTAGGACACAGGTGCATTAAATTATCTATTTACACAGGGAACATGGCAGAGGCATCTTTATTCTACATCCCTTGTAAACTGTTTTCAATGAAAGAGACTGGGGCTAGTAATCCCAGTACACTGTGAAGCACTAGTTGTTTGAGGCCCGAAAGAGAGAGAGACAACAGCAGGGAAAATTGGTTCTTTTGCCCTTGATGCTCTCTACCATAACAAGTTCTACTCCAGAGAAATGCTAATCCTTAAGAGGTCAGGATGCTGTGATAACCATCAAGATATTGTTAATTAAACTTCCGGAGAAGACACTGACAATGAGCAGTTTTATCAGATGAATTAATCTGTGATTGGAAAATTCTCCCAGGGTCAGGTTTATGTGAGAAGCCTCTTTTGTTCATAGCTGTTGGAAACAGTGTCTTCCCCAGGAATTGAAATTAGGGGGGGTGTTGAAATATTCGGGGGGGGGGTGTCAGGGCCGACGAGGGCTGAGACCATGAGGGCAAAGGTGGGCTGTATGGCACTATTGTAAAAACTGAAAAATGTTTCATGACCATTTTATTAGATTTAACTCATGTTTTAAAACCATCACAAAAATTAAAGTTGGCTACTCAAGCCTACTATGAAGCACTACATCTACATCAGTCTTGGTTTCTTGTTGTAATTTTGCACTCCTTGGTGTCTTTTTCTGTGTCCGTTACTTCCAGTCCTTCATGATATGCCCATGATCAGGCAGAAGGCGACTTCTTTCAGAACACAAAATTCTGTTCAATGAGGAAAAATTATGTTCAGCTGTAGCTGTTGTGACTGGGATTAGCAAGAGATGAATTCCTACTTTCATGGCAGGAAACATAGCACAAAGATTGGGTCGAACCATTAGTAATGATAAAGAAGTTGAAGTTAAATCTTCATTCGTTCATCGTATGATATTCCACTCTGTGTTCAAAATTCTCTATTCTGCCCTGATCACATAGCAGCCCCATTGCTGGTAGTGCCTCACTCCACTCAACTGTAGGTGTTTTATAAGACAGGCATCTGTAAAAGCTACGAGGAGGTTGAATAGAATCCAGAAATCTCTATTGTAGATTTGTAAGAATCAAGTCTTTGTACTTTTTCAGGTGGTTTAACAAGCACTTCTTGTCCTCTTCACTTATGGAATCAATATAAGTACCTTCATTAGTCAACTTCTGGACTGAAGTCTGCTTCTTCCAGTACATTTTCAATGGATATCTCTGATTGATCCAAGGATAGCTTCTATTTCTGGACAAAGATCTACTAATGTTGTAGCAGATGCCTGGATTACATTGTTTAATGACCCAAGTGGTTTCAACAGTAGACTTACAAGAGAGAGAATGGCAATAGTCTTCTCTTAGTAACAAAAGTAGTCCACCAGCCTCACAGATCTGTCCTATCTTGGTGGATACTTTCTAAAGCCAGTAATAATGGTTGCAGTAATTTTAAGACAACTGCCAAGAATCACTCATGAGAAAGCCAGCAGGTTTTCCCAGGTTGGACTCATTTGAACTTCAATCCCAGTCTACATGGACTCCTCCTGAGGGTCGAAATGACAGTCTGGACCTATACATAGAATGCTTCCGCCGACATGCACAGGCAGAAATTGTGGAAAAACAACGCTGCCTGCCTCATAACCTAAGTCGTGCAGAACGCAATGCCATCCAAAGCCTCAGAAACAACCCTGACGTTATAATCAAAGAGGCTGATAAGGGAGGTGCTGTTGTCATCATGAACAGGTCTGACTACCAAAAGGAGGCTCCAAGACAACTCTCCAATACCAAATTCTACAGGCCACTCTCCTCAGATCCCACTGAGGAATACACTAAGAAACTGCACCATCTACTCAGGACATTCCCTACACTAACACAGGAACAAATCAACATACCCTTAGAGCCCCGACCGGGGTTATTCTACCTACTACCCAAGATCCACAAACCTGGAAATCCTGGACGCCCCATCATCTCGGGCATTGGCACTCTCACTGAAGAACTGTCCGGATATGTGGACTCTCTACTCAGACCCTATGCCACCAGCACTCCCAGCTATCTCCGTGACACCACTGATTTCCTGAGAAAACTACAATGCATTGGTAATCTTCCAGAACACACCATCCTAGCCACCATGGATGTAGAGGCTCTCTACACAAACATCCCACACACAGATGGAATACAAGCTGTCAGGAACAGTATCCCTGATTATGCCACAGCACAACTGGTTGCTGAACTCTGTGATTTTATCCTCACGCACAATTATTTCAAATTTGGTGACAATATATACCTCCAGACCAGTGGCACCACTATGGGCACCCGCATGGCCCCACAATATGCCAACATTTTTATGGCTGACCTGGAACAACGCTTCCTCAGTTCTCGTCCACTCACGCCCCTTCTCTATCTACGCTACATTGATGACATCTTCATCATCTGGACCCATGGGAAAGAAACTCTGGAAGAATTCCACCACGATTTCAATAGCTTCCACCCCACCATCAATCTCAGCCTGGACCAGTCTACACGGGAAGTCCACTTCCTAGACACCACGGTGCAAATAAGCGATGGTCACATTAACACCACCCTATACCGAAAACCCACTGACCGCTATGCCTACCTACGTGCCTCCAGCTTCCATCCCAGACACACCACACGATCCATTGTCTACAGCCAAGCACTGAGGTACAACCGTATTTGCTCCAACCTCTCTGACAGAGACCAACACCTACAAGATCTTCACCAAGCAGTCTCAAAACTACGCTACCCACATGAGGAAATAAGAAAACAGATCAACAGGGCCAGACGTGTACCCAGAAGCCTCCTGCTGCAAGACAAACCAAAGAAAGAAACCAACAGAACTCCTCTGGCCATCACTTACAGTCCTCAGCTAAAACCTCTCCAACAGATCATCAGTGATCTACAACCCATCCTGAACAACGATCCCTCACTTTCACAGGCCTTGGGAGGCAGGCCAGTCCTCGCCCACAGACAACCTGCCAACCTGAAGCATATTCTCACCAGCAACTACACACCGCACCATAATAACTCTAACTCAGGAACCAAACCATGTAACAAACCTCGATGCCAACTTTGCCCACATATCTACACCAGGAACACCATCACAGGACCTAACCAGATCAGCCACACCATCACCGGTTCATTCACCTGCACATCCACCAATGTAATATATGCCATAATATGCCAGCAATGCCCCTCTGCTATGTACATCGGTCAAACTGGACAGTCCTTACGCAAAAGGATAAATGGACACAAATCAGATATAAGGAATGGCAATATACAAAAGCCTGTAGGAGAACACTTCAACCTCCCTGGACACACAATTGCAGACTTAAAGGTAGCCATCCTGCAGGAAAAAAACTTCAGGACCAGACTCCAAAGAGAAACTGTAGAGCTTCAGTTCATTTGCAAATTTGACACCACCAGCTCAGGACTAAACAAAGACTATGAATGGCTAGCCAACTACAAAAGCAGTTTCTCCTCCCTTGGTGTTCACACCTCAACTGCTAGAAGAGAGCCTCACCCTCCCTGATTAAGCTTACCTCGCTATCTCTAGCCTGAATCTTCCCTGCACTTTTATATCTGCCTCTGGACATTTCCACTGCTTGCATCCGAAGAAGTGGGTATTCACCCACAAAAGCTTATGCTTCAATACCTCTGTTAGTCTATAAGGTGCCACAGGACCCTTTGTCGCTTCTACAGATCCAGACTAACACGGCTACCCCTCTGATACTCAATCCCAGTGTATCTTCTATTTGTTTCCAAAATGTTCAGTCCTTTTGGACTCTTGCTGAAAAAAAAGAGTATAAAAAAACCCATTAAATTTGTGGCTTTTTAATGTCTTTTGAAGATTCTGCAGCTTGTACTAGCGCTAGCTGGGCCTCTATTTTATACCAATAAAATAAAAACCAGCAGGATCTTTTTAAAGGGGATAAGACAAAATGTCACATTTATTGTGAATACAAAAAGAATCATAGTAAGCAGTCAGTTATAGCTATAACATTTCATTCAGTTTCACATTCATTCACACAGACACACACACAGAGGTTCTGCATAGATGTCATAGTTACCAGCCTAGAAGTTGCTCATGCCAAGTTACTGGCCAGGTAACCTGGGCATGAGGGTGGAGCCGAGTCCTTGTCAGATTCATCTGATGCTCCTGGAGGGTGGTTGCAGAACCAGAGACTCAAAGTCCTCAGTATGTAGAAGCCATTCTTATTGGAATTGTTTCCTATGTCAGTCTATGGGAACTGTTTCATCTTGCTGTTGCTAACTCAATCAGCAGATGGCACATTTCTGATGTTTGTGCTGTCAGATGTTATCTTGTTTTTCCCATCCTTTGAGATGGTTGGGTGGGTCCCAGTTTGCCTTCCGGGGGTTGTCTGGTCGTTCCCACTTGATGCCGCCTTCAGCAGATGGTCACTGAATTCCTAGGCTGGCACCTCCCTGCTCATTCATTCATGTACACCAAGCATTCATCAGCAGACATACTGTCTCCACCACTTTCGGGGTGTGTACTAATTTATTTGAGACTCCCTGCCCTTTGAGGGTGGGGGTCTTTCTATGCTGTTTCTAGGTACAAAGCATGCATAAAGAACAAAGTCAAATAACTTGTTTGCAAGTTTCTCATAGCAATACAGTATCTTTCTGAGAACAGATACAATCAGTGGTTTACACAGACAGTAGCTTATAAGTTTTAACAGGAGACCCAAGAGATCTTTTTACTTGGTAATGCTATGAGGTTTAAATTGTGGGGGACAAGTTATGGGGAGTTACTTTCACTTGGGGAATCACTGACAGTACCTTCTTTAATATCCCTACATCTACTGTGTGTATAGGAGAGATTAGGGTTACACTTTTCTCTGAGCAAAGCTTGTACTCCTTTATGTCTTCCAGCAAAGTTTTGTAGCTCCATCAAATGCACAAGCAGCCATCTGTTTGGGGTTCAATTTACAAGCATTTAAGTCTTCTAAGATGTCACAGATGCAGCTGATGTGTCTTCTATAACTAAACATCTAGAATGCATCTACTGGCCTACCACGGACATCAAGATAACATACGTAATGACTTAATACTTGATGCCTATTTGCATTGGTGCATTTGTTGGCCATGTATGCACATATTTTGAATATAGTGAGAGAATTTTCTTCACTTTTTCAACTCCTGAGTCTTTCACTGTTGCACCACATGTTTCAAGAGAGTCAGCTGAGTTTTTTGCAGAAAGATAGTGAGCATTTGCCAGTCTTGTTCGGAACCAGTGTCCAACTTCAGGATTAACAAGTGACAATGCACTTCACATAGGCCTCTAGTTTGTAGTGTGTGGTATCTCTTGCTTAAATAGAAAGTATGATGCAATAGCCATGTTGGTTCACATAAACTGAGTTGTGTCTCCAACATTCTTAACAGCCTCATTAAGTTCTTCTAAAATTGGCTTTGACGATGACTGGCTTATAAGGCTTTCTGCATGTTGATGCAGTCCAGAAGCATGGTGTTTTGCAGCCTTTTCATATAGGTTGTCAGTATTGGCTTAGCTGATCAGTGTGGCAAACCAAGCTCCTCCACTTTTACTATATAAATCCATGACACGCCCACATCTTAAATACTGTTTGTAGTTCTGGTCACACCATCTCAAAAAAGATATATTGGAATTGAAAAAGGTACACAGAAGGGCAACAAAAATGATTAGGGGTATGGAGCAGATTCCATATGAGGAGAGAAGACTGGGCCTTTTCAGCTTGGAAAAGAGACGACTAAGAGTGGGTATGATAGAGTCTTATAAAATCTTGATTGGTGAGGAGAAAATGAATAAAGAAGTGTTGTTTATCCCTTCACTTAACAAAAGAACCAGGGGTCACCCAATGAAATGAATAGGCAGTAAGTTTAAAACAAAGTTTTAAAGGAAGTATTTCTTCACACAACTCAGTCACCCATGGAACTTTTTGCCAGGGATGTTGTGAAGGCCAAAATTATAACAGGGTTCAAAAAAGAACTAGATAAGTTCATGGAAGATTGGTCTATCAATGGCTATTAGCCAGGATGGGCAGGGATGCAACATCATGATCTGAATGTCCCTAGCCTCTGTTGACCAGAAGCTGGGAGTGGACGACAGGGGATGGATCAATCGATGTTTCCCTGTTCTGTTCATTCCCTCTGAAGCACCTGGAACAGTGACTGTCGGAAGACAGGATACTGGGATAGATGGACCATGATCTGACCCAATATAGCCATTCTTACATAAAAAATAATTATAATAAAGTTTAGTACAGAAACTCCCCAAGATAACGACCTCTTGTGATAGCAGTGATGTGAGATAATGATCTTGGCAAATAATGCATTTTTAAAATCTTGGCCTACTAGGAAACATATTTATATAAGTTTCCCAGTCACAAATATAGCTTCTGGAGAAAGGTCAGTAAAACATAGTCCAATTAGGATGACCAGAAGGCAAGTGTGAAAAATCGGGACAGTGGCTGGGGAGTAATAGGAGCCTATATAAGAAAAAGACCCAAAAATCAGGACTGTCCCTATAAAATCGGGACATCTGGTCACCCTAAGTCCAATGCTCTGGCCGCTGTTGTTTGTCATGCCACCGTTCACTCTATTGCTCTGCCCCAATAGCCCTACGCTGTCACCTTCTGCTGCCACCTGCCACTGTGACCTCTGTGAGTCAGTCTCTCGCGGTTCCACACGATTCTCAGTGATTTCAGATCTTCGGGGTGGGGGGAACTTCGATGCTATTGCAGACTGGGGCATCTCTTCCATAGAAACACTGTCCCACGCAGGTCTAAGCACTTAGACCTGATTATCAGAGATTTCAGCTCTAGTGGTCACTTAACAAACCAAAAGACTCTCTATGAAGCCTAATCAGCTCTGTCTTTAACCTGTGGAGAGGCGCAGGTCAAATAGTACTTGTGACTCAGTCAGAACATAAAGCAAAACACCTGTCCCCACCCTCTCTCTTGATGCCCTCAATCAGCACAGGCTAAGGACAGTTCTACTACCCTTTACTCATACAGTAAAAACAACAACATTTCATTACCCCCTGCATTCAAGTGATTTGTAACCCAACCCCAGCCAAAATCTATCACTTGGGCAACACAGCTCTGTTTGCTGCATACCTAGGTAGATTAGGTGTGAATGTAAATACAATCTGGTCCTGAAGCCTTTCCCCCCAGCCCCAGCTCATCACTAGCTGTCTGGGAGAGCTCACAAAAAACAAAATCAGTATAAGGAAGCTAGTCTGTGTTCATACTTTTCAAATCTATTATTCTTTTTCAGATACACATATTTTATCATATACTTTATATGCTTTTAAAGTGTGTATTCATGTTTCAATTTCAATTCAATTCAAATTCCCAAACCATCACTAAATTGGCAACACTGCATGTAACTAGTTCACAAAACTGGGGGGGGGGGGTGTTGGGAAAATTCAGGGGGGGTGTAGGGAAATCACTGGTTGGAAAGACATTTAATTTTAGTTTCCCGTTCCTAAAGAATATTGTCTTTAGTTTGGAATTACACATTTACCAGATCTATCAACAAAGGTGTGTCAACTTTAGAGATGTTTCATACATAGCAGAGAATTCAGTTTTGAAATCTCCTTATTACACAAAGGAAACCAAAAACAAAAGCTCCCTAAGAATAGGAAACATATATTCAATAGGAAAATTTTGCTGGGCAAATGCTGCTCAATTTAAAGTGACATTCACTTCAGTTGTGCTTGAGCCCTTCTGTGTTCTGTTTCTCAGAATCTGAGCAATCGAGTTTACTTACACAGATGCACACACTAAGGGATTTTGCAGATGGGGTATATTTTATTACCTTAGTTTTTAGGCAGTTAAATGAGCCAGAAAAGAATTTGATCACACCCTTCAGAACTAACATGGATTAAAAATTTTACCTCGTGAAAAATTGAATTTTTGACTAAATGAACTTTGTTTTGTGAAGTTTAAAAATTTTCATCAACAAAATATCATTTTGTTGGAAAAAGTCCAAATATTTTTATTCGGAAGTGCTCCCTCATGGGAGTTGTTGTTTGGTTGCCTCCTATCCCCATTCACCTACAAAGGGCCATGCTCCTTGACTGGAAAACATTGCCTATGATGCACAACAACCAGGTGTTACTGTCTCCCCTCTCCAAGAGGGGAGGCAACCACAGGAGATGTAGTCTGACCAGGGAGCACAGCCCATAGAAGTGCATGGAAGCATGAGGCACCCAAGTGACAACAGCCATGAGCCACTGCAGCAACATTTCTGAATCAAAATGTTTTGGATTTTGATTGAAAATTTTCACCAGTAAAAAGCCACTTCCTTTTCTGACCAGTTCCATTAATAAATACCATCGTGTATGAGCATGCAGTTGTTTTGAATATGCATAGAACCAGAATAATAAATGTATGGCTGGAAGGGCCCTTGTCACGGGGTCTACTCACTGCTAGGGGCCGCCTCCTCCTGGCCACTCTGGGGATCAGCTTTTTCCAGGTCCAACACCCACTACCACTGCTCGCTGCATGCCCTGTTGTCTCTCTCTTGCTCTCCGTCTGTGATTCAGTGTGCTCTGTTTTGGTGGCTTGGCCCTCTGGCCAGGTCACTATAGTCCTCCCCTTCCAGGGTATCAAAGTCTTTCCTTACAGATTGTCTCAAGCAGTCTTCTCATTCACTGCTCTGATGGTGCCACTTTCCCAGTGGCTGGTAGGAGAACCCAGGCCCACCTGGGTTCCAGCCAGGGGACCCTCTAGGCAGCAGGTAAGGTTTGCACCTAAACCTTGCTGAATTTTCCCTGAGCCCTTCCTACACTTCCCTCTCCCACCCGCAGGGGGGTTTGCCAGCTTAAACTGCCTCCTCCCAGGGAGTAACTGAAGAATAAATTCTGTGGCCCCAAACCCACCTCCCTTCCCCCAGGGAATGACTGCAGACTACTTCCCTGCAACTCCTGTCTGCTACCAGCTCCCTGGCCTTATAGAAGCCCTGCCTGTTCCTGCACACGTGAGCTTCCCCTAATTAGGATTTTCCTCTTAGCCTAACTATACCCCAGCTTGCAGCTTAATAGGTTAATTGGTCTCTCTAGCCTGCATTAACCCCATTCAGAGTGAGTGAGGGGAACACACCCCATCAGAGTCCTCAAGATGCAAATTAGTCCAGCTCCCTGCACAGACTAAGGACCAAGTATACGTAGATCATTTTTGACTGGTGTCTGGAAGATTTTAAGAACAGGTTAGACAATGATGGGGATTCCACAATCTCCCCGAGAAGCCTGTTCTAGTGGTTAACTACCTTACAGTTAAAAAGCTCTTCCTAATAACTAATTTAAATCTCCCTTGCTTCAGATTAAGTTGATGGTTTCTTGTCCTACCATCAGTGGACTTAGAGAACAATTGATCACCATCCTCTTTATAACAGCCCTTAATACATTTGAAGACTTATGAGGTCCTTCCTCAGTCATTTTTTCTCAAGACTAAACATGCTCAGTTTTTTTAAACTTTCCTCATAGCTCATGTTTTCTAAACCTTTTATCATTTTTGTTGCTCTTCTCTGGATTTGTCCACATCTTTCTTAAAGTGTGATGCCCAGAACTGGACACATTACTCTAGCTGAAGCCTCACCAGTGCTGAATACAGCAGGGCGAGTACCTCTTATGTATGACACTGCTGTTAATACATCCCAGAATATTAGCTCCCCCGTTTTTTGCAGCTGCTTCACATTGTTGACTCGTGTTCAATGTGTGATTCACTATATCCCCCAGATCCATTTCGGTAGTACTACCACCTCGCCAGCTTTTTCCCTATTTTGTAGTTATGCATTTCATAGTCCTTCCTAAGTGTAGTACTTTGCACTTGTCTTTATTTAATTTCATCATGTTGATTTCAGACCGATTCTCCCAAGTTGTCAAGGTCATTTTGAATTCTAATCCTGTCCTCCAAAGTTCTTGCAACTCCTTCCAGCTTGGTGTCATCCACAAATTTTATAATACTCTCCATTCAATTATCCAAGTAATTAATGAAAACATTGAATAGTATCAGACTCAGACCACACCCCTGAAGGACACTACTGGATACATCCCCCGAGTTTAACAGCGAACCATTGATCACTACTCTTTTAGTTAGGTTTTTCAACTAGTTTTGCACCCACTTTATATTAATTTCTTCTAAACCACATTTCCCCAGTTTGCTTATGAGAATGTCATGTGGGACTGTCAAAAGCCTTACTAAAATCAAGATATAACACATCTACAGCTTCCCCACCATATACCAGGCCAGAAACATTGTCACAGAAGGAAATTAGGTTGGTGTGGTATGATTTGTTCCTGAGAAATTCATGTTGGCTATTATTTATTACATTATTATCCTCTAGGTGATGACAAATTGATTGTTTAATAATGTCTTCCAATAATCTCTTTCCATGTATCAAAGTTAGGCTGATTGGGATATACTTTTTCTGGTCCTCTTCGTTCTCATTTTTAAAGATAGGTACTGTGTTTGCTCTTTCTCAGTCCTCTGGAATGTCACTCACCCTCCATGAGCTCTCAAAGATAAATCGCTGATGTTTCCCAGATTTCTTCAGTTAGTTCCTTAAAAACCCTGGGGTGAACTTCATCAGGCCCTGCCAACTTGAATGTATCTAACTTGTTTAATAATTTGTTCCAGTATCTTACCAGGTATCAAAGTTAGGCAGACTAGTCTATAATTCCCCAGGTCCCCTTTGTTCTCCTTTTTAAAGCTAGGCTCGCCCTTCTTTATTCCCCTGGGCTCTCACCCATCCTCCATGAGTTCCCAAAGATAATCTGTAATGGTTCCAAGATTGCTTTAGCTAGCTCCTTAAGTACACTAGGATGAATTTCATCAGGCCTGGATGACTTGAACACATCTAATATATCTAAATAATCTTTAACCTGTTTGTTTCCTATTTTGGCTTGTGTTCCTTCCCCCTTCTTAATAGTAAAGACTGAAGCAAAATAGGCATTAAACACTTCAATCTTCTTGATGTTATCAGTTATTATTCTCCTTCCCCACCTAGTAGAGGACCTACACTTCCCTTCATCTTTCTCTTGCTCCTAATGTATTTATAGACCCCTTCTTATTGCCTTTTATGACCCTTGCTAGATATAACTCACTGTGTGCTTTAGCCTTTCTGATTTTGTCCCAACATATTTGCTCTATTCTTTTGTACTCATGCAACTTGTTCATGTTTCCACGTTTTGTAGGATTCCTTTTTGATTTTCATGTCATTAAAGAGCTCCTTATGGAGCCATATTGGTCTCTTACTATTCCTCCTATCTTTCCTTCACATAGGAATTGTTTGGCATGGTACCTTTAATATTGTCTCTGAGAAACTACCAGGTCTCCTGAACTCATTTTCCCTTAGATTTTTTTTCACATGGGATCTTACCTACCAGTTTTCTGTTTTCTGAAAAGCAGATTTTTTAAGTCCACTGTCCTTATTCTGCTGCTCTCACTCCTTCTATCATTCATGATCATTTTCACCCATATTGTCTTCAATCTTTAGGTTTGCAATGAATTCCTCTCTGTTAGAATCCGGTTTAAAATGTCTCCCCCCCCCCCCCCCCCCAATTATGCCTTCCACTTGCTGAAACAAGAAGTTGTACACGATACATTTCAAGAACTTAATTGGACATTTTGTGTTTTGCCGTATTAGTTTTCCAACAGATGTCTAGGTAGTTAAAGTCCCCAATTACTATCAGGCCTTGTGTTTTTGATATTTCTATTGTTTGTTCTAGAAATGACTCATTCACATCCTCCTGCTGGTTTGCTGGTCTATAGTAGACCCCAGCCATGGCATCACTCCTGTTTCTTTCCCCTTTTATCTTCTCTCAGAAACTTTCAACTAGTCTGCTACTCACTTCCTTCTGGACCTCAGACCAAATGTATATTTTCTTGATGTTAAACCTCCTCTCCCCAGCCCCCATCCTTCTTGAGCAAGGTATACCCCTCTATTCCAGTCAGAAGATTTATCCCACCAAGTCACTGTGATGCCAATTAAGTCATAATTTGCTTATCTATTAATAATTCCAGTTCCTTCTGTTTATTCCCCATACTACTTGCATTTGTGTGCAGACATCAGAGCTGCTGAGTAGATTTCCCTACTGGTACCCTTTTTGCTCCATGACCCTATTGTGATTTTTCATCTTCCTCTGCCCCCACCTTTAGTCCTCTGTTAAAATCCCCTTTTTTAATACTTACTTGTGGGCTTGTCACCTGACCTCCTGAACCTAGTTTTAATTGGCCAGTCAGTGCATGAAAATTCTCTTCCCCTTCATGATCAGGTGGACCCATGTCTTCCCAGCAGTCCTCCTTCCCAGAACAGCATTCCTTGGTCGAGGAACCCAAAGCCCTCCCATAAACACTGTCAAGCTGATTGGAGTGGCTCATGACTGTGAGTGCCTGACTCAGGGCAGACTGTCAAGAAGCAGGGCAGAGACCCCACACTGGTTGTATGTTCTATCATTAGATTTCACTGTCTTATTAACAAGTGTGAACTCCTAAAGCACTAGAACAGTCTTTCCGCTGAGTCACAGACAGTCTCCTTGGGCACTCCAGTCTATCGTGCCGCCCAGGCAAGCTGGACTTAGTGATAGATGGTTGCTATACACCAGAGATCACAAAATATTCAGGTTACTCCCAGTCCCAAAGGACCAGTCACTTACCCCAGGTCATTTTGTGCCTTAGATCTCACACCAAAGACAATGCTTGAAGCCAATCCTATAGTAACTATCTACGGATTTATTAACTAAAGAAATGAGAGAGTTATTACAAGGTTAAAGCAGGCAAGCATATTTACACAAATGAGCTACAGTCTATGTTTCCAAAAGGTGAGAGAACTGTAGTAAGCTATCAGCTCTGAATATCTTTTAGGGATAACCCAGGTTGACCCTGGGGATCTCTGTTTCTTTTTCATAGCTCTGGCCCTGTGAGAGTGTAGACAACAAACGAGGTATTTTTGTCAGGTAAGTTTTTATTTGTCAGGTATTTTTATTTCCTTCTTCCAGACTTCAAGCCCATGGGATGAGCCCTTTTGCAGGTAGCCTCTTCATGGTAGTAAGGAGTCTTTTTGTATTGTGATGTCCTACAGTGGCTCATTTAGTTTTGATAGGCCTTCTTGATGGGCAGGAAACAATCCCTTCTGACTGGGTTCACAGTTTTAGAGCAAACATTTTTTACAGTTACAAAGCAAAAACTTTAATATTACCTTATAGTATGTGATATAGATATTATAAGTGATCTTAATTCATGTAGCAACTTACAAGCATTTCATAAAGTCTAAACACATTGTTATAAGTCAAATACCCATCTTAACCATACTAACACACAGGTGAAACAGACTGGTTTCCAGAAATGAATTTGTCAGTGCTTGGCTGAGGCCTAAAGCTTCGTCAAGAGCTGGCACCTAGATTTCCAGTGTCGCAGACGCCGTCTGTGAAGCCATGCATTTCAGCTCCAAGACAAATGTGTCCCTGCCTGCACCATCCCACTTCAGGAAAAACTGTGCAACTTTGTGTGTAGAACAGTCCTTTGCAGAGCTCCATATGGGTCACTGCAGCTCTGCACTGCTCCTACCTGGCCCAAAGTTAAATACCATAGTTTGGCAGCTGTTAAATTATTCACTGCAAATTATTTACTCACCTTTAATAAACATCCATCTGCTGAAACCAGTGATATTTAGGTTGGGTTTTTTTGTGGGGGTGGTGGTAGTCATGTGACACAATCCTGCAAGGTATTAGACCCCTCAATGGGAGCTGAGTGTTTTCAGCTCCTTGGAGATCATGCCTGTAGACAACAGGGGTGAAATCCTGAACTCATTAAAGTCAATGGTGGTTTCTGTCAGAGAACCAGATTCCATGAATCAGGGGTAGTTAAAAGCAACACTTCCTTGCAGGTGCAGGCTTATTAGTCAAGGTTAAACATACAGTTTATCCTTTATAGTACCTCATTCAGAGATGTATTATACATCTACACATTGTCTTGAGACAAGGCCTTTCCTGCGGGTAAAAATTGGTATATACAAGTTCCAATTTAGCAAAGTAGCTGAAACAAAATCTGTTAAATTGTCCTTACTTTTTTTCCCGAACATGTATTAATCCCGAACATGTACTTTTTTTTGAAGTGCAACCCATTGTTTCAAGGTTCTGTAGTCTTTACCTTTGGTGTTAGTGAAGCATTCAGTACTCCAATATTGCCTCTTGGTGGTGATGGAGAAAATACTAAGCAGGTATTATAATTATAATTAAAAAGCACTGTCACTTTTGGAAAACTGGCACAAAATCTGAGTTATATGAATTATTATTCTTGTGATTTTTATAAATGTTAAGTAATTTTATCAGAAGTATTAAAGTGATCATTTAGTGCTTTCAAAATATGTCTCCTCCCAGAGAGCCAAATCTTGCAATCTGAAGTCAGGCTTCATGGCCAGATGTAGATCTCCTGGGTCTTCAAAATCTGAATGTCGATTCTCAAGTGACATGATGCTGAATATAGTCTCTTGTTAGCAAATGAATGCAACAGAAAAGCTGTTCGTTAAGCGAAGAATATTCAATGTTTGTTATAGTGAAGTTCCCCAGTTGTCCACGCAAATTTTAAAATCTGCATTTAAATAAAACAATACAAATCAGTATGAAAACAATTTGTTAATCAAAAATGGCTCTGCAGTCACTTATATGGACCTCTTCAGAAGTAAAAAGAAAACAAACCCCAGCAACTTTAATGGGTATGAATAATCTTAATAAGTTTTTAGGTAAAGTGTCAAGTAAAAGAGAGCGATTGCAAAGGCTTTATAAATTCATATCCAGATAGATTGTAATTTGAATTTGTGCATTATGTCAAATGTTATATAGAGAGAAGTCTGCAGAATTAAAACAAAAATTAATTTCTTAAAATATTGTACAATGGCAACCAAACAACTTATTTTTTACAAGCTGCGGCTCTTGGCCTACAAATGCTCTGCATAAAAATGGAATTTCTATAGCCACCTCAGCTTCTCATTAGATAGTCATTTGTTATCTAAATTCAAATTTCAGAGTAACCCATTGAGCTACAACATGAACTCTGCCTTTATATTACTCCGTGTAGTATGGTGACAGATATAGCCCTAGGAAATTAGGTTGGACAATATTAGATGGATGGCCACATATGGTATCATCAGTACATCAATAGGCTTAGTCATGCTTATTGTTGTCAGAGGGTAAGTCACACATTTCAACATTCAATGGCTGTCATTTAAGTTTGTCATGTTTGCTTTGCAAGGTTATCCCATTTTGTTCTATTTCAAAGATTCTTGAATCAAGTATCCAAAAGCCCAGCAATTCAGTTTGCAAATTAGAATTCAGTCCTCCTCCAAAGGGTGTAGGAAATGCTAAATCAAATTATTGAACTATTGCCAAAGTTCTTCAATGTGACACACACTTTCTCAAACACTTGCCTGAAAATGTCACTCACATGCATACTATAGGGTATGTATGTATGTGTACAAATAATACTTAAATAATGGGGTGGGTATAGAGTGAGGGGGAGAGACAATAAAAGCAAAGTTACTTCTTGAAATATGAAATATGTTCCGATTAACCTCGTATCATAGAAGCTAGAGATTGGCGAGATCTGTTAGCTCATCTTGTCCACCTGCCGCTTAATGCAAGATAAGATCGTTTCCTGCAAAATATACTTACGTGTTTCATCCAGACTAGTTTTATATGACTTGAGCAGTGGACCTTCCATTCCTTTGGGAGTCTATTGCACAATACAATTAACGTCAGTGTTAGGCAGTTTTCCTTAACACTCACCCTACATTTTCTCTTTCTTAATTGCATCTCATTACTTCTACCCTCTTTGGTATATATTCAGTTCTGGGTATCTATGAAATCCAAAGCAATTCCTTGTCCTCTTTGTTTTTCATACTTTTCAGATACTTGTACAGAGTCATCCTATTCCACCCCCCGTCCCCTCCCCATTCATTGTTTTACCCAAGAATGATATATTGAGTTCTTTTATCTTTTCCTTTCAAGTCAGTTTTTCCAGTTATATAATTGTTTTTGTTGCTCTGGTAAGAAATCCCCCCCCGTTTGTTGATACATTCCTGTTTTGGGGTGCCTGAAAATGTACACAGACTTAGTGGCTGTATAGAGATTTGGTGTCTGTGCTCATACAACACAAACGCATTTTGGTTTTGATTTAAAAAATTTTTTTGGCTATCATATTGTATACTGATATTCAGTTTCCTATTTGCTATGCTTATGATCTAAACCAGGGGTCTCAAACACGCAGCCCGCAGGCCGAGCTCTTCCCTGCGGCCTGCCAGGCTCCCCACGGCCCCCCCCCCCCAATTTTTTTATTTTTTTTTTTACCCCCCAGGCAGTTCCCGCCGCCAGAACAGCTGTCTGGTGGCTTTGCGGTTTCTGGGAGGGATGGGGGAGGAGCAGGAAGCGCGCACACAGGGGAGGAGGGGGGAGAAGAGGCAGAACGTAACTGGGGGGGGCAGGGGGGGCGCGGGGAGCCCGGCGGGGCGCAGGGAAGCGCTCCACCGGGCTCCCCCCCGCTCCCCACCCCCCGAGTTACGTTCTGAAGTTCCGCCGCCGGAACAGCTGTCTGGCAGTTTCTGGGAGGGAGGGGGGAGGAGCGGGAAGCGCACACACAGGGGAGGATGGGGGGAGAAGAGGCAGGCTGCCGGGCTCCCCCCGCCCCCTTCCCAGTTACGTCCTATGGCCATCAACTCCCCTCACTCACCCCCCCAGTTACGTTCTGTGACCGCTAAGATCCCCGTTCCCTCCGCGCTGCTCCAAGGTTCTATTTTTACCCGCAAGCAGTTCCCGCCGCCAGAACAGCTGTCTGGCGGCTTCGCGGTTTCTGGGAGGGAGGGGGGAGGAGCGGGAAGCTGCACACACGGGAGGAGGCGGAGAAGGGGCGGGGCCTAATGGAAGGGGTGGAGTGGGGGCGGGGCTGGGGGCAGCGAGGGGGCGGGGTCAGTGATGCGGCCCTCGGGCCAATGCAGTAGTCCTCATGCGGCCCTCGTGGTAATTTGAGTTTGTGACCCCTGATCTAAACTAAAATCTGTTGAAGTCAATGGGAAAACTCCTATTGACTTGCATGAACTCCATTACCCCAAGATCCTTATTTGGCATTATGGCTTTCCATGTATTTTCCTTCTATTGTATATCTGTATTTTAGTTTATTTTTTCTAAGAAATGTTTTCTTACCTTTTCCCAGGAGGAATCTTATTTTGTTATTTCCTGTCCATATTTCTGTCCTCTCTAAGGGCTCAATCCTGCAATATTTTTCTGGTGACTGGGACTACTCTTGTGCTTAAAATTAAATATGAATTTAAGTGCTTCATTAGGTTGTAACCAGAATGCTTAGCAGCCTCAAGATTGAGCCCTATAAGTCTCTTTATTTTTCTCATCAGTGATGTTTAACAACACCTCCTGATTTAGCATAATTTGTTAAGGGGTGAAAAGCACATTAGTTAAATTATTCCCGATGATAAAAAATATGGTGTCAAACAATATCTAAAATAGTCCTTGTAGCACTTATGACATTGCACTATATTAATAATTAATTTACACATCTTCATCCAATTTTCAGTCCATACCTGAGTCAATTTCCATTAACTATCCAAGTAAGATTTTGAGAGGCAATATATTAAATTATTTGCTAAAATCTTCATCTTCTATTGTATTTCAAATACAAATATGCATTAAGTGCTTGTCTGTAAATACCTGTACATGCTCTTAAAATTTTAAACTAATTTAATCTAATGTCTGTTGTCTGGTTCCAAAAATAGAACTCTACTCCTCTGTCCTCCAGACCAAATTCAGTTTTTTTTCTTATCTTGAGTAAACAACTCCTGTCCAAAATTCTGCATTTCTCCTTGCCTGAGATCTAAATACTGTTTATAAGTATTTGACGAAGATATATTGTGCCTATCTGTGCCTAATGATGCATTAACCAGAGTAAATGATGAGTGGCAGTTTAATCAATCCAGTACCTTCAGTAAACAACAAGGGCATATGGAACATAATTTTTTAATCTCCTTCTTTTCAAACTGACTGAATACAACTAGGGATGGATCTGAACTGTGTCTGTTGTTTCTTTATTCTCTAGAGGTAAAGGAAAATCTTTGCATAAGGTATTCAACCTTTGAGAAGTAGAATCAGAAAATAATGGTGTATTATAAAAGCATTCTTTTTGAATAAATCTGATCATATCCTGTTGCCTTTAAAATAAAATGATTGCATTATTCAGTAGTGGCCTATCCATTCTGAACTTAGTAAAGGATGTGGTCTCTGCTGGTGATCTTTACCAAGTGGTGTCTGCAGCTATTCAGTGAGACATTCCCTCGCTTAACTGAAAACATGCAATCTGTTTTCATTAGGAGACTTTCTTCCAGACACACTTCTCACAATATACACAGACACCTAAAATTAAATGTTGCTCCCTAAATAATCATCATCATGAATAAGAAAAAACAATGTTTAGTGATTATATTCCAAATACTTGACTTCTGAGAACAAAGTTAAATTAAAGGTTAAGGTTAGGACTTCCAAAGATGACTATAAGACACAGCTTAGATTTGAAAGGAATGGTAGTAACATGGTTAAATCCTCTAATTGCCTTTGAGAAAGGTTAACACATGTAAAATATGTAGAACTCCACATAAAGCTGTTGGATTGACAGATTTTGTTAAAATGATCTCTCGTGTGCATGTGCTAAAATGAGTGTGTATATCTATATTGCATATATGTAATGTGTGTGCATGGACAAGAATAAGTACATTTAGAAAAAAATGTAATTGAAATAAACACAATTAAAATGTTCTATCAAATCATGCATCCCACTGATATCTAAATAGGTTATTAGCTCTTAAACATCAAATCTTGGAGAAGATGCAAATCCCCCTTGGAGCAGAGAGAAGAGAAGCAGATAAGGGTCTGTAGCTTCCCCTGGAGATGCACAAATGCCTGAACCAACTGACAAAGCCAGACCGTGGGGAACTACAGAAGCTTGTCTCAGTCTCTCAGAGATATTTTTTCTGCTGCTGCCCCTCTTCCTCCTGCAATCAATCCACATCTTTTTCAAAGCTGCTGTGGGGCCTTACTTAAGGTGCCCAAGGTTTTGACCCTAGGTGAATGGATCCTTTTTATACATTATCAGTGTGACACCTAAGCAGAAACTGTTTCTTGAAAAAATGTTTGAAAAAGAGACATATTTAAAGGTATGGAATGGTTTTCAACACATTCATCCATTCCAGTTGCCATCCTTGTACAGAAGAGTGTGATGTTGTAATGCTGGTGATAGAGACGAGTGTTTAATGTATTCATTATTTAATCTCAAGAAAATCTAATATTGTATGCTTTTTTTTTTTTTTAATAGGGGAGTGGGTTGTATCTTTGTAGAAATGATTCAAGGAGTTGCTGCTTTTCCTGGAATGAAAGACATTCAAGACCAACTTGAAAGAATATTTCTGGTGAGCTCTTTATTTCTGGATTAATATGTATAGACATAATATGCTACCTTACAAATGTGAGTAATAAAATGTGGCTATTAAAACCCCCAGGGAGCATTCCATTTGTAGTGTTTACTTTTCTCTATTGGAGCACAGGTGTCAAACACCCGGCCTCAAGCCAGATCCAATCTGCCCTGATACATTTTTGAGACTTGCATGACTTATTCAGATTCTGTAGAATCCAAGCTTTCATTTAAAAAAGATGTTTCTAGCTCTCCTGGCTGTAAAGAAAAACTTCCAAATGCGAGTCCTGTAAAAAAGGATGCCATGTTTCTATGCTGAATCTGCAAACAGTCTAAAATAATAACTCAGAGATGCCCCCATTAATATTATTGTTTTAACGTTAACATTAACTCTTTTATTGATGATTATTTTATGTGATGGAATAGGTCATGGTGTGGGAGTGAAGCCCATGAAGGTTGGGTGAGAATTGAGATTTGCTGCAGGGATAGAAATGCGGAGGGAATACAAAGACTGAGAAGGAACATAAGGAGGGCAGAAATAGTGGTGATAAAGTTTGAGTGTGTTTCCCACTAAGTGATGCTTTATTCGACAATAAAGTACTTAACAAGTAATAACTGACAGAGCAGAGAGAAGTGCAGTACTCAACTCCCATCACTGCAGCCTGATTGGCCCATTTCATGGGCTGCATGGACAGCTCTTTGGCTTAATGTCACCTCCACAATTGGGAAGTCCAGTTCATAGTGCTCCTCCATAGTGCCACCATTCGTGCCTGTTTTATTTCCCCACTGGCCCTCACTCTCGGGTTGTTTTGTTATTTTCCTGTTTCTACTGCTAGATTTCCCATTTTGCTCTGGGTTTTGGCCAGTGCACTTTTAAGAGGCTAGGAAGAATGTCGTTCACTTCACAGATCAGTAGTAAGCTATGTGAGTCTTTTCTCCTTCTTCAAAGGCCTTGGGAGATTTGCAGTTGGTTAGCAGGTGCCCAGTGCAGATTAACTGAGGTGGCCAATACAGTCCCAAATGCTGGCCTGGTTGGCTTCTGATTGAACCATTGTTGTTTGTTATATGGTAAGCAGGGGAGGCCTCAGAAAGAAGCACCTCTCACCTCAGCCCTAGCCCAAAGAGGGGGAATCTGGGGCTTGCTTGGTCCTGATGCCTGGGTGGATTTAGCAGGAGGGGTTGAGTGGTAGCCTCCTCTGAAAGATTGCTCTGGCTTTACAGCCATTTGTTTGTGAGCTGCACTAGATTTATCCTTCCAGGTTAGCTGGTGTGGGAAAGAGCTGCCTGGCAGTTCCTCTCCTCGTTCTGTTACATCATAGCTAGTAAAAGGTATGGCCTTCCTTCTAACCAAATATGTGTGGTGTTCTATTCACTGTGTTGCCTGGGCAATTAATATTTGCCACCTGCTGTAGTGAGGTACGGTTCAGCTCTGAAAAGCGGCTCTAAGAATGGCAGCGTAGACTGTTTGTCCCTCGATGATTTCTACATCACAGTTTGAGTCTTTGAGCAAAATATGCTTTTTCTAAATGTCAGATCTGCAAACTCAACGTAGGATGTGAAAGTCACATTATGTTCGTTCTTCCTTGTCAAAACACCTGCACAGCTAGACCCACTGCAATGTAAAGGACTAAACTGCTTCTGTCTGAATGAGCTCTCCCCTGACATCTAGTGATGAGCTGGGAGAAAAGACTTCAGGAGCAGACTGTTTGCATAGACACACCTACTTTGCTTAGGTGCGCAGCAGATGGAGCTGCTTTGCCAAAATGATCGATTTTGGCTGATTTTGGGTTACAAATCACTTTAGTATTTGCATGCACGGGTAATG
Organism: Macrochelys suwanniensis; assembly: GCA_033296515.1. NCBI lineage: Eukaryota > Metazoa > Chordata > Testudines > Chelydridae > Macrochelys > Macrochelys suwanniensis. The sequence goes on from CM065776.1 coordinate 43,639,219, forward strand.
AAATGCTGTTATCCTTATTGTATGAGTAAAGGACAGCAGAACTGTGCTTAGCATGCCCTGATTAAGTGGGACACCCTAAACTTAACCTCACTTGCTAAGCAGGGGATAGGGGATGCCTTGAAGGGTATGTGCTGTTTAGGAAAGATAGAAATAAAGGTAAAGGTGGGGGAGTAGCATTGTATATCAATGAGGTAGACTGTAAAGAAATAAAAAGTGATGGAATGGATAAGACAGAGTCTGTCTGGGCAAAAATCACATTGGGGAAGAAAACTACTAGAGCCTCCCCTGGGATAGTGCTTGGGGTGTGCTATAGACCACCGGGATCTAATTTGGATATGGATAGAGACCTCTTTAATGTTTTTAAGGAAGTAAATACTAATGGGAACTGTGTGATCATGGGAGACTTCAACTTCCCAGATATAGATTGGAGAACAAGTGCTAGTAATAGGGCTCAGATTTTCCTAGATGTGATAGCTGATGAATTCCTTCATCAAGTAGTTGCTGAACCAACAAGGGGGGATGCCATTTTAGATTTGGTTTTGGTGAGTAGTGAGGACCTCATTGAAGAAATGGTTGTAGGGGACAACCTTGGCTCAAGTGATCATGAGCTAATTCAGTTCAAACTAAATGGAAGGATAAACAAAAATAAATCTGAGACTAGGGTTTTTGATTTTAAAAGGGCTAACTTTAATAAATTAAGGAAATTAGTTAGGGAAGTGGATTGGACTAAAGAATTTATGGACCTAAAGGCGGAGGAGGCCTGGGATTATTTCAGGTTAAAGTTGCAGAAGCTATCAGAAGCCTGTATCCCAAGAAAGGGGAAACAATTCATAGGCAGGGGTTTTAGACCAAGCTGGATGAGCAAGCATCTCAGAGAGGTGATTAAGAAAAAACAGAAAGCATACAAGGAGTGGAAGATGGGAGGGATCAGCAAAGAAACCTACCTTATTGAGGTCAGAGCATGTAGGGATAAAGTGAGACAGGCTAAAAGGCATGTAGAATTGGACCTTGCAAAGGGAATTAAAACCAATAGTAAAAGGTTTTATAGCCATATAAATAGGAAGAAAACAAAGAAAAAAGAAGTGGGACCGCTAAACACTGAGGATGGAGTGGAGGTTAAGGATAATCTAGGCATGGCCCAATATCTAAACAAATACTTTGCCTCAGTCTTTAATGAGGCTAATGAGTTGCTTAGGAATAGTGGCAGCATGACAAATGGGAATAAGGATGTGGGGGTAGATATTACCATATCCGAGGTAGAAGCCAAACTTGAACAGCTTAATGAGAGTAAATCAGGCGGCCCAGATAATCTTCATCCAAGAATATTAAAGGAACTGGAACATGAAATTGCAAGCCCATTAGCAAAAAATTTTAATGAATCTCTAAACTCAGGGGTTGTACCGTTTGACTGGAGAATAGCTAATATAGTTCCTGTTTTTAAGAAAGGGAAAAAAAGTGACCCAGGTAACTACAGGCCTGTTAGTTTGACATCTGTAGTATGCAAGGTCTTGGAAAAAATTTTGAAGGAGAAAGTAGTTAAGGATCTTGAGGTCAATGGCAATTGGGACAAATTACAACATGGTTTTACAAAAGGTAGATTGTGCCAAACCAACTTGATCTCCTTCTTTGAGAAAGTAACAGATTTTTTAGATAAAGGAAACGCAGTGGATCTAATCTACCTCGATTTCAGTAAGGCATTTGATACAGTACCACATGAGGAATTATTGGTTAAATTGGAAAAGATGCGGATCAATATGAAAATTGAGAGGTGGATAAGGAACTGGTTAAAGGGGAGACTACAGCGGGTCATACTGAAAGGTGAACTGTCAGGTTGGAGGGAGGTTACTAGTGGAGTTCCTCAAGGTTCAGTTTTGGGACCAATTTTATTTAATCTTTTTATTACTGACCTCGGCACCAAAAGTGGGAGTGTGCTAATAAAGTTTGCAGATGACACAAAGTTGGGAGGTATTGCCAATTCAGAAAAGGATCAGGATATCCTACAGGAAGATCTGGATGACCTGTAAACTGGAGTAATAGTAATAGGATGAAATTTAATAGTGAGAAGTGTAAGGTTATGCATTTAGGGATTAATAACAAGAATTTTAGTTATAAGCTGGGGACGCATCAGTTGGAAGTAACGGAAGAGGAGAAGGACCTCGGAGTCCTGGTTGATCACAGGATGACTATGAGTCGCCAATGTGATGTGGCCGTGAAAAAAGCTAATGTGGTCTTGGGATGCATTAGGTGAAGTATTTCTAGTAGAGATAAGGAGGTGTTAGTACCGTTATACAAGGCATTGGTGAGACCTCATTTGGAATACTGTGTGCAGTTCTGGTCTCCCATGTTTAAGAAGGATGAATTCAAACTGGAACAGGTACAAAGAAGGACCACTAGGATGATCTGAGGAATGGAAAACCTGTCGTATGAAAGGAGACTCAAGGAGCTTGGTTTGTTTACCTTAACCAAAAGAAGTCTGAGGGGAGATATGATTGCTCTCTTTAAATATATCAGAGGGATAAATACCAGGGAGGGAGAGGAATTATTTCAGCTCAGTACCAATGTAGACACAAGAACAAATGGATATAAACTGGCCATCAGGAAGTTTAGACTTGAAATTAGACGAAGGTTTCTAACCATCAGAGGAGTGAAGTTCTGGAACAGCCTTCCAAGGGAAGCCGTGGGGGCAAATGACCTATCTGGCTTCAAGATTAAGCTAGATACGTTTATGGCGGGGATGGTTTGATGGGATAACATGATCTTAGTCAAAGGTCAATTAATTGCCATCAGTGGTAAATAGGACCAATGGTCAATGATGGGATGTTAGAAGTTACTAGAGAGAACTTTTTCCTGGGTGTCTGGCTGGTGAGTCTTGCCCACGTGCTCGGGGTTCAGCTGATCGCCATATTTGGGGTCGGGAAGGAATTTTCCTCCAGGGTACATTGGCAGAGGCCCTGGAGGTTTTTTGCCTTCCTCTGCAGCATGGGGCACGGGTCATTTGCTGGAGGATTCTCTGCATCTTGAAGTCTTTAAACCATGATTTGAGGACTACAGTAGCTGAGACATAGGTGAGAGGATTATTCCAGGAGTGGGTGGGTGAGATTCTGTGGCCTGCAGGAGGTCAGACTAGATGATCATAATGGTCCCTTCTGACCTTAAAGTCTATGAGTAACTCCCAGTGAAGAGAAGAGTAGCTGGGGATAGGTGTTCCTGCTTGGTGGTGTGGACTCTGCCTAAATAGTCCTAGACACCATTTGATCTGTTCCTCTCCAGCGTTTTATGGCAGAGCTGATTCATCTCAATTGAGAGTCCTTGTTTTCTGGTTGGTGATTCCTAGAGCTGAGTTCACTGCGGAGCAGATTTAGGGGTTAAGCCTTAGACTTTGTGTGAGGCCAGTAGAAGATACCACAGAGATTGCACTGGCCGTGAGGCTCCCCGCTGAAATCACTAAGGGCTGGGTTAAGTGATGGAACCTCAGAATGTGGCATTGCAGGAGAAGTGGCAGCAGAGGCATTGCTCAAACTCCACCCCCATCCCCAGCGGTGGGAGGTGAACCCACATGAATGCACCTCAGAACTCTGGGTATTTACTAACTGTGAGTGGGGTACAGTGGAGGGAGAGGGGAGAGAAATGTTACAGGGAAAAGTCACAACACAATACAAATGTGTTCCTGCAAGGTGAGAAACTGAGGCAAAGGACACTACCCAATGCACGGTGGGGGCTGGTTTGCTTATGGTTACATGCTTTTGAATGTGGTTGTAGTATTTGCCCAAATTAATGCTGAGTTCTCTTTCCCTTTTCATAAGAGTTCTCTTTTGTTATACACAGACTCAGTGCTTGTGAGTGAGGAAGTATTGCCTCTTATAGGCGCCCTGGGGTGGTGGTAAATTTTCCCAGATTACTGGTTGGGGGCTCAAACTGGTCCTGTTTTGTATTGTTAAGAGGAACCCCTCGGTATTGAGCCTGGCCCTTGTTGCTGCTGTCTCCACCTGGCAGAAGGGTTACATGTATTTAATTGTAATATATTGTCAATCAACTTCTTTTTTAATACACTAGTAAGTATTGGGTAAAGCTCTGCCTTATTAAATTTGTGCACTACTCATTGAAAGTGTGGAATGTAATTCCACCTCCTTTTTTTCTCTCCTCTCCTGTTTTACAAACAGGTGAGACTTTTAAACATGGATCATGTTAAACACATACTCAGATTTTTTTTTAGTATTATTGACATTGTAAAATAATGTATTTTGTTGAAATTAAAAGACTTTTAAAAACAAAAATTATTGCTACATTTGTCAGGATCAGTACAAGCATGTATATATCTGTAGAATCTTTGAAACATTTTGGTCATTCTCAACCTGATTTTTTGTTTTTATTTTTTTGTTTATTTTTTTTCTGGATGGGGCTTGTTTGGTAAAACACCAAAATCTACCGACCACCATATAAAATAATAGCCCTCCAAATTTTAGTTTAGAAGAAAAAGGTTTTAAACTGTAGCTGCAAATAACAAGTTCAACCTTTCAAATAACTGGGGGTAATTTTTTGATCTGGTCTCTCTAGGTCAGACTTATCTCGTATAAACTTTAAAAGACTAAAAAAGAAGCTTTTGGACTGAGACTTTTATGGAATGTGGTTAACCAGAATTAATTCTTAAGTCCTAATTAAAATCGCCTTAAAATAGGAGTTTGTAAAGGAAACTTCTAGCCATCCATAATTAAAGTGCCTCTCTAATATACCATTTTCATAATTAAGAATTTAAGAAGTTATCTATTTAAAAGTTATAAAACAAGGGATTATTCTTGTTCCCTTTGTTTCTGAACAGAAGGATTAAATTCATTCATTCTCCAGTGAATTGTGTACGCTAAGGTGGTTAATAACTTTGAAGTGCAAATTAATCAGGTTGCTATTTAAGATAACTAATACAATTAACTCTCACATACTGAGTCCTTATAACAGCTATGAAATACAGATCAGCCAGCCAAAGTCGTCTTTTCCGCAGAGACGAGGTGGTGAGGTAATATCTTTTATTGGACCGTCTGGTGGTGGGAGAGAATTTTAGTTCACATTTTTCACTTCTTCAACAGTGGATGGTTTCATGCAATATTGTGGTGTTCTGAAAGCAGATATACAATACAATATGCCTTTCCCATTGATCATTTAGTTCTGTAGTGTTCTGAGCACCAGCCCTTGGGTCCCCCCAACGGGCCGGCAGCTCAGCCCCCCCGCCCACGGCAGCCTCCCCCCGCCCATGGTGCCCCCCCCCCCCGGCTCAGCCCCAGAGCCGGGAGGGCAGGAGGCAGCTGCAGCCAGCCACGGAGCCGGGAGGGCGGGAGGCAGCCGCGGCCAGCCGGCTCCTGGCACCCTAGGTGACCGCCTAGGTTCGCCTAGTGGGCGCGCCAGCCCTGGTTCTGAGGTCAGGTATTTTAAAACATACCTCTTGCAATATACAAAAAATACATCAGTAAGATTCATTACTCTATACCAGGAGTTGAAATATGATTGAATTTCTTTCTCTTACAAACTGTTGTATTTTGGAAGGAAAGGCACTGATTAATATTTAGGAATAATGTTTAGGACAACTATATGTAATGTAATGTGAACAGAGTGAGCCTGTGAACAGCAGTTCCATGTACCTCTCAAATAGATGGCTCTAAATCTATTTTCCATTATTATGTAATTGTAATTAAAATATGTGGTGTCTTAATTTTCCACAGATTATCAAGTGCACAATAAAGAGCATATTCTCTAAGTGCTCTTCCATTTCTCCTCCTTATCAAGAGTAGAATACATCCCCAAACCTTTATTTATGCTTATGTATTAGTTGTTTACATTTATCAGGGGTTTAATGAAACTGCTATGTTTAATGGACTAGGAAAAGAGGTTGATCTTCCTATTATACTTCATGCATTATTCTGTTCATTGATTTTCCTTTTGGTTGTTTTTTAACAAGAGCACTTCATTTGGACTATTTTGTACGTATTATGCTTATTTTAAACAACTTCAGGAACCAAAGTAAAGTCCAATACTGTAGCAGGGCTGAACACTATGGCAGGGGTGCATACACTTGGATTTAATTTCAGATTGGGGCCTGATTTAGTAGTAATCAATATACTGTGAACTGAAAGTTGCAAATTACCGTTTTAAAGTACACACGATTTGTGCTCCGGTTATCAGTTTGTGGTGAATTTGTTTTACTCATCTAGACACTAGAACGTATGGATAATTTTGCTTAAAGAACTATGTGCTTATTAAGTAAAATGAAGGAGTACTTGTCACGGAGCCACAAGTTCAGTGCTATGCTCCAGCTTTGGAAGAGTTTCAAGGCGGACCCCTTCGTGTGCCAGACCCTCCTAGGGATCTCACTCTTCCTCCAGCATAAGCCACGCGGCTTCACCACCTCAGACTTAACCTTTGGGCCTTCTGCACTCCTGTTTCACACCGTGATTTCTGTTCAGTAAGTCCCACGGAGACAGACCCCCATGGGAGACTCGTACAATCTTAGGGAGCAATGCATCTCCAAAAGCATCCGCAGCTAGCGTTTTCAAATAGTAGGGTTTATTAGTCAATTGGAGCACAGCATAGAAAGTCCTTGGTTAGCATAGAGAAATGAAGGTTACAGCATAGTCCCTTCTGGGTAGCAAGAGCCCAGCCACGCATTGTTCAAGCTCTGTCTCCCTGTCCATCTGATCTCCTTTGTCAGATGCCCAGGTGTGTGCCCTGACTGCTTCCCACAGCCGTCCCTTAACTTCCACCTCATATCCTCCCTCTCCCAGTCCTTAGCGCCCAAGCTGGGAAGATGTGGCTCAGCCTCCCTGCTGAGAGGTGACAAAGTATCTCTCTCTGGGTCATTTGTTGCTAGGTGTCAATGTCCTGATGATTGGATTTGCCATTGTCTTCTCAGATGCTCCACTCATATGGGAATTAAGGCCCAGACAGCTGGGTGACACTCATATCTGTGTCTTAGCTTGTCCTGAGAGCAGACAGACCTTTTCCCCCCTAACTAGGTAACAGTTGATGCAGATAGGGGAAACTGAGGTACATGCAGGTTTCATAAACATATTACAAAAAATTCCCACTTCATCACAGAACTCAACCACAAAGATCATCTCAGTGTTTCCATTTGCAAAAAGAACTTATGTTCAACAAACGTCTCAGCTGCTATGTAGAGTTTTGATTTAGTCAGTGGACTGATACTATTTTACTCTCATTTTCTCACCCCTGCATATCAGTAACTTGAGAACTCTCTCAAAGCAAACACTTCACCAAAAAGGGTGCAGATGGGTGCAATTTGTGCTTTTGACTCTTGAATATTATAATCCTATAAGATATAGTCAACCCCTCCTCAACCTCAGAGCATGAACTGAATGCCTGCAGTCACCAGGATTTCCTCCTGTCCCCCCATGTACAGCACTGCACAACTGGTTAGGTGTATCATGATTTTTTTATTTTTCCTGTCTCTGAGGCATTACATACTGGCCTACACTAAGTGCAAGATACTAGACTTGTTGCACCAGTAGTCTGATCTGGTATGGCAAATCCAACATTCCTATATAATCACGTAATATACACACAAGAAAGTATGAAGCTTAGTCAACTACTGAAGGATTCTCCAAGCAGAGGGGGAGCTTCAAGTGGCATTCAGTCAGGCTGTGCCAGGGGTGTGATTAAGAAAAAAATGACATGGTCTGGTTGTGCCTTTACTCCAGCAAAGAAACAACTCCTTGGGGCTTTTGGGAATCATTATAAATTAGCTTAAGACTGCATAAAATTACATTGAGAAGTATCATAGCATCTAGACAGCCCAGGAACAGTGGTGTACAAAGGGTAACCTATGCATTCCCTCTCCTGAACTGCTCTGACTGTATCTCAGCCATGGTCAAAGATCAGGCCTGGATAACTTAATATCTATGTTTCCACCATCAGCATTCATATGCCTAAACTAGACCAGGTTTGACTCCTGTGCTATCTGTTCTGTGCCAGTTTTGTTTTTTTGTTAGAGGGAGAAGTAGATAGGTGTAGTTTTTGCCTTTATCTCACTAAACCAAGCTTCTGGGAGTTACTAGAGAGCAGAAGGAATTTGCCCCATGTTCTTAAATCTTCTTTTTTGGAAAATAAGCAACAGGTGAACTTTTTTAGCCTTTGTGCTACACAGAGTGTGGCTACACTGCTGCCATAGGTGTGATTGTAGCTCAGGTAGGCATAGTTTTAATCTAGCTAGCATGGCTGAAAATAGCAGTGAAGATGTGCAAGCCCATCTGGAGCCCTGGGTACATACTCATGTTGCTAGACCACACTGGGGTCTGTGCCACAGCATCTTCACTGATGTTTTTAGCTCTGCTAGCTGGATTAAGGCTAGCATGAGGATGCCTAGCTGAGCTGCAATCATGCCTCCGATTTCAGTGCAGACATACTCTCAGAACTACTTTCCACCATAGGGATGATACAAAGACAGGTCTTCTGATACTGTACAGATTCCCCGCACAAGCAGGGTAGCAAAAATCAAAATGCTGCTCTGACTGCGAATGCAGACTCGCTGTGCAGATGTGGCTGTGGAATGAATAAGCTGGCTTGTTCATGGCATTTCAGGTAATATGACACAGCTGGGAAGCTAATTCACAGCCAGAACCCCCTCTCTTCACTGACATGCCTGCCACAAAGTACTGCAAACCTCTCCCTGATTTTGAATGATCATATTTTGCTGTGTTCCAGCATACATGATATTAAAATTAATAATGAAAAGGAAACTATACCCATTTTGTTCATCCCAGAAGCATAAGCCCAAAAGATGATGCCAAAAAACTCATACATTTCTGCATGTATTTTTAATTCAAGACTTGCCCTTTGTTTGAAATTTCAGTGCTGATATGAAAAATAGTTTTTCCTTTAAAATAGCATGACATTTGAGTAGGTGTGGGGGAGTGTGTGTGTATATGTGTTTGGTCAGAAGCGGGTAAGATTTGTTCTTTATATAACTAACTGCAAGGAGTATGTCACCTGTGTAATGTTGCATACTAACATTTGCACTGAGACTCTAATGTTAACAGGCATTTGTGGTTCCACATCTTCATATCAGTTATATCATCTAAAGCCTGGAATAACTGTTTTCAGCAGACCTGGCACTGATTCAATCAAGTGTTGGGCCAGAAATATCTGTCGTTGTAGCACATTGTGATAAGAACACCTCTTTTGGAGTAATAATGCTGAATCCAATGGGTGAATATTTTATCTATTATTTGTTTGAAGTTTACCTATATAATGCACACTGTTTGCCCAACTTCATCAAAGTCTCCTCTTTCCTCACTACTTTTAATGCATGCTTTTCTACTACTCCTAAAAACTTTGGTTCCCAAATACAGCTTGTTTGGATCAGCTGGAACATATTTGGTTGTGAGGCAGAAGTTGGATTTAGGTTTTGACCTTGTGTGTTTTTGCATGGGACTCTGAGGAGGAAGTTACTCTCCTCTTTGAGCTCCTACTCCTTAACAATAAACATCCTTGTAAAATCTTTAGATTCTTATTCTTTATTTTGGATACAAATATATCATTTAAAACTAAACAGAACAGAATATATTATAGAACACAACTATGTACTGACAAGGACATAGACTAGATAATCTAAAAGAGTGTTCTTTTTCTAATGTCTGTAATCATAAGATTTTTAAGAGGGTAAAGAGATACATTTGGAAGTTGGTAATATGGGCAGTTGTTTTCTGTATGTGTCTTTTGAAACTCTTCTCCTTGATGCTTAGTTCTAAATAGTAAAATTTCAGGAACTGAGAAAATAGTCAAGGCTGGCATTGATTTCTCTTCCCCTAAATATGTTTAATCTCTTGTAAGTTGCTTTTGATTTGTGGATTTTGCTTTTTTGCACCTCTTTCTCTCAACACTACTGAATATTTAGAAGGAGAATGCCTCTAATTCCTTTCAGTGGGCAACTTCCCTCTTAATCTTATATAATACAGAGGATAAGAAGACTGAACATGGATGGAAAAGGGCTCTCCACCCCGCTCCCCCCTCGCGGGGGAACTTACAGTCTTCCCTGAAGGGCTGTGTTCCCTTTCCCCTTCTCCCCCCAACAACTTCCCTCCTCTTCATGAGAACAAAAAAAAAATGTTCAAGAGTAACCAAAACTATCATTAAAAAGGAACCAGAAAGTTGAGCTGTCCTCCCGACTTGTGTAAGGAGAATGAATAAAAAATAAGTAACATACTGTGCCAATTTAACTATAGACTTCATGCAGACATAGTGTGCATAAAACACACCATTTTTATTTTTAGAATTAGTGATGAAAAAAGGCAAACAGCTGCCCTTTCAGTTACTTTCTCTGATTGCTGAACTGTAATTGAATTAATCACCAGCACCCCAACCGCTGTGTAACTAGTGACGTCAATAGGAATAGCATGCATGAGGGTTACTGTCATTGGGCTTTTAATTATCAATAGAGCTGTTGTGTTCACCATTGTTCAATACACTACTATAGATCCAGGTAAGTGATATCCTGGGCCCAATCCTGCACCTTTGGAGATACACTTGCTTAACTTAAAAATTTCAGTCGATTTCTTCACCCTTACAGTGGCAGCAGATCTTACACCGGGCTTGTCCTTTGATTGTTTTTCCGTGGTCTTTGCTGCTGACTTGGCTGCGTGCAGGGTTGTGGATCAGCACTTCTGCCAAATGTGGTCAGTGTTTACCTAACACATCTCCATGGCAGTGATAAAATAATGTGGCCATGCAATTTTAGTAGTAAAAGGACAGACAGTACTTTCAAGGCCATGTGATACCATCAGATCCACACTGGGGATCTCCAAAATTTTTGGCTATTTTATTTATTTGTGCCTGACAATGACTCTGACTCCAAATGGGGCTTCAGTAATAGGAAACAAATTGTGTTTTGCTATCTCCTTGTTCCACCTTCCAACTCTGCCCTACCATGTGCTCCATCTCAAAAAGAAAATTGCATGTTTGTTTCTATTTGTTATGGCAGCCCCCAAAAGAAGGTATTGTCTGACCCAATGTGGGAGATATTAGCCAGTACTACACTAAGCTGTATTTATATCAGGTGAAACAGGAAGATCTTTAGCATGTCTAGTGAGTGAGAGTTAATATCAACTAAGTAGAGTATCCTGTGCTTAGCATGTTAATATGTATAGCCACTGCCCAATTGTCTAGCTGCAGCATAACTTACAAAAAGTCCAGTTTTGTAATGGGTGTTAGTCCCATACAGACATGTGAAAAATACCCTATATTTTTTAACAATGAAGATGACCTGATAACATGTTAAAAGTGAACTGAAATGCAGATCAAAAATTGTTTGTGATCCCAGTTCATTAGCAGATGCATGTGTAGACATCACCACCACAAAGAAAGGACCTGACCCTATGCCCTCAGTCATGGGTCTCATTGAATTCAGTGGGGTACTTGCAAGAGTCGGGATGCAAGATTCAGCTCCAGTATGCTGTATTGAGAGGGGTCCTAGTTTTTGCTTGACTTGAGTTCAGCCATTCGATGATTTAATATGTTTTTCTGCAACTTTTGCAGTTATATTGCTAGCACCTCAAACACTGCAGGAAGCTGAATTCTTTCCAGGGCTCTCAGTGTTTGTGATGTTCCCAAACCCTGTAAGAAAAGCACAGAATTATGAATGAGCAGGAAAAAAGGATGTCAATTTGTTTTAAATGAATTTTTGTTATTTAAGGATTTTGAATGTTAAACCGTATTATTCGTTAAAGCATTTCCGTTCACTTTTGCCTCTGACGCTACATCATGATCATTATCCACTATTGCCCAAGACACACTCATTTTTTCTTCTAACAGGGAAAGATTTTGAATGTTATTAACTTGTATGTCATGTTAAAAAAGATATGTCCATCCTCACTATGCCAGGGTAACTGTATCCTGTGTTGTCATCACCATATGTTGTTAAGTCAATACAATATTGGCCAACCAAGCTAGTAAGAGGGTTAAAAGTAGTCACCCTATGAAAATTAAGGACATTTGCCCAGGTATGCCTGGAAAGGGGAATGAAATAAAAGCAGACAAGTCAGAGTACCTCCGATACATACAAGGAAGACATGAAGGAAACTAAACCTGCAAACTGAATACACCTGCACTACACTTCCAACTTTGTCATAAAGGGTGAAAAGCCAGACCAGCCAGCCTGCTACTAATTCCAAACCCTTGTTCCAAATGAAAAATATACCAAGTAATATATGATGAAAAGTGACTAGGAAAGCTCTTAGCCAGCAGCATGAGAGAGGAAAAAGTTAAAAAAGTTAAAAAAATAAATTAATCCTTTACCCTATTGCTGGCACTCAAGTTAGCCAATCTCACAGCATAATGTGCCACTGTTTTGGTGCCTCCTCACACAAAGGTGCCAATTTGTGCTCTGGGAAGTCATTTTTATTCAGCCCCTGATTGTCAGAGAAACCCAAAGCGTGGCTGTTACTTCAGAGTTTTGGTTCATTGTCAGGTATCATGGCAGGGCAAAATATGAACCCTGTGAATTTTCTATCCGCGAAAGAAAACAAATTAAATTGAAGTTCAATTGAAAACAATGGCCTTTTAGTTTTATTTGGAAGTGCATATGTTTATCTCATATCTGCCATATTTTACTTGTTGAAAGAAAACTATGCTATAATTATAAAACAATATTGTTTCACTTCCAGGTTGCATCTAAGCAAATAATTACAGGCTGCATTTTAAAACATGGAGGTAGGGGCAAAATCAGTGTAGCTCCATTGATTTACACTCACTAAATATCTTTGCATGCACAGTTTTTGTGAGCTATTTTCTGGTCACACAGATGGTGGAATTTACATGTGTAAAACCCATCATTTTTGTGCACAGTTAACATTGCACAAACATGTAGGAGCAAGTGATTTGTGCACACTGAAATGGAGGCTCAGTAGAGGTCCATTTGAACGTAAGTGTTCATCTGTTTGTAGTTACGCAAAAGCCAACAATGGCCTTGTGTTACAGTGAAATAGTGTTGTGATATACAAGTTATATGTGCTTTTCCTTAATCCAGCAATAAAATGTGGTTTCATTTGTTAAGGAAGTTGATAAATCAGATAGTTTTCAAAAATTGTTTTCCATCTTTTTTCTTTTATAAGAAATAAAGGAACAAAGCATAATACAGTGGAAACTTGCCACACCTTCTGTTTTGCTTAAATTCCAGTTGCAATTCTAATGCTAGCCACGTAGGCAGAGGCCCAGAGTGAATGCCAAAATTGTTGTTTAGCATTAGACAATTGTAGGTGATGATTTTGGAGACAAATTATGAAAATAAGAGAGAAACATCACATCTATTTGCACAAGATTCCTGAAGGACTTCAAGATTAATAACTTAATTTCCCCATGTTTCACACTTTCAGCGCAAAGTTCTCAGTACCATCACGTAGGCCCCAATTCAGGAATGCATCACTATTCAGTACAATCAATAGGAGCTATGCACTTGCCATGAGTTAAGGATCACTGAAGTGCTGTCTTGAATAGGGATGCACCTAAGTAGATGCCTAAGTGTTTCCTGAATCAGTGCTATGGAGTTTAAACAATGTAAGGCTCTATTCTGGAAGGTGCTGAGCACTTTCTGTAAAATGGAGTGTCCCCCACTCTCAGGGGCATTGATCTCAGCACGTTTCAAGACAAAATCATCAGATGAGCTTAGAGAATTCTAGTATTCAAGAGCCAATATTTAATCCAGTTTGATTAGGTCATCTGCATTTCTGGTTCATTAAAGGAAAATAGTTGAATAGCTTGAATGTTAAATTTGACCTACTTTGGGAAATTTTATAACATTCTCCTCTAGATTTAAGTATACATTTTAAGATTGTACCACATAGTCACCAAGTATTCATAATAAAAGTAAATAATCCTGCATAAACAATGGCTATTAAGTATTGTGATAATTTTGCTCTTTACAGCAGAGCCAAGCAAAAAATCAGGAGAAGGCACATGTTAACAAACAAATCTTTTCCCCAGAATGTAATAAGATAAAAGTTACAACCAAAAGAGCCGTGTTAAGTTTAAGCTGCGTTGAAGACTTCAGAAAAATCAACACTGGCCAAACGAAAAAGGACAAAATCTATGGAGGAAAGATATATGTTCAAATTTGTAAGGGGTACAAGGCAAAAATTTGGAGGGTAAGAAAAGTACTTGACAGGCACTTTCATGTTCAGATCAGAGTAATTGGTGTTGGAACCCAGCATGCTAAAATATAGGGTGTTGTGATTAACTCTTGTTCATTGGTTTCTTCCTTTCCTACTCTTTGGAGTGCTCGTATTCTCTAATTATCTGGAATAACTGGCTGGCTTTATGAAAACTGTTTCTTGGTGGGCAGTTGCAGGGAGTAAATGGCTCTGTTTTGCATATTTGCTCTAACAGTGGGCAGCTGCCATGGTGGAACAGTATTTTGGCTGTCACTGTCTATTTCCAAATACTTGTAAGAAAGTTTACTGCATGTACTGTTTTCCAGAAAGTAGATTGATCAGAATTATTCACCGTGCATTTTCTGTGCAAAACCCACTTCAAATAGCTGTTGTAGAAAACTCCAAAACGTGTCACTGAGAGATGAAACAGATGACTGCATGAGGCAAATTGTTACAGAATAGTTGTCATGATCTTGTAGTACAAAGGGCCATGTACTCTCATAAATGAGGATGGCATTGATGGTAATCATATCCAGAGGAGAAATCAAAGGAAATGTTCTTTTTAAGTGGTCATTTGCTGTACTGAAAAAGTACAGTTAGATTTTTATAACTTTGTCAACTGAAAAACCAGTTGGCATCCAAGACTTAAAGGGGACACACTTTTAATTTGAATGCACCTTACTGTATGCTAAAGATTGCCATAATGTTTTTACAACTGCACTTCCTCAATTTTTAAAGAACCTCACATTATGAAGTGGGTACTAACCCACGAAAGCTTATGCTGAAATAAATTTGTTAGTCTCTAAGGTGCTACAAGTTTTTCTTTCTTATTTTCATTTCACATTATGAAAATATTCTGTAGGTGATCTGACTGAGGGGGAAAGAAAAACTTTACATGTGTGTTACAGGCTGGCCCTGTGCTCTTCTGAATGGGCATCAATCTGTTGTGAGCAGACCCAGTCAGTGAGTCCCATGTGCTTCCAAGCCACCTGGGTCTGGACTGAGTTTAGTTACTGTTTCTAGCTTTGAGTCTCTTGGATACACTGTCAGGCTCGTACTCCTTGTCTGTGCCCTTCCTTGGCATGTGGGACTCTGCAGTCCAGCTGCCCTAGACCCTGAAACCAGTGCCTCAGGCATCCCAACGCATCCGGTCACTTGCACACACTTCCCCAGAGCTCAGCTATGGCTGTGGGCTCTCTGGGCTTGTAGTTTAACTCCTTCGGGGACAATGTGGCAGTAAAAGAAGGAACATGGGCTTAGCAAAAAAATGTCTTCACCACACAACCTTTACTCTTAAAGCATGCAGGAGTTACGGATCTTTGCAAATAACGAAGTTTTGAGACGCATCCTCCCCTACACTGATCTCAACCCCTTCTGTGAATCAGGTTTGTCTGCATTTCAGGCTGGGCAGAGTCCCTCCTGCCCTCCCTCTCCTGCATGTGTAGTTTACAAATGGTGATGGTCAGCGCCCCCCCCCCCCCCCTCAACATCAGCCCCCCAGTCTTAAATAGAGTCTCTGGTAGGTGCACAATAGAAACTTTTGCTGCCAGGGCAATGTTGGGGGGGGGGGGTGTAATTTTTTGGTGACATTATATACTGGCAAAAGTCCTAATGTCAATGCCATTATACCAGCCAAAAAGTGCATTTTTTCAACATGTAGCTTATTTCACTCAGGTAATTGACTGGCGGGGAGGGATAGCTCAGTGGTTTGAGCATTGGCCTGCTAAACCTAGGGTTGTGAGTTCAATCCCTGAGGGGGCCATTTAGGGATCTGGGGCAAAAAATCTGTCAGGGGACAGTACTTGTTCCTGCTAGTGAAGGCAGGGGACTGGACTCGATGACCTTTCAAGGTCTAGGAGATTGGCATATCTCCATTTATTAAAAAAAAGAAAGAAAAAAAGGCTGGTATAAACAATAAACGGAAAGGCATTTTATTGCTAGTCCCACTAAAGAGTTTGCTGGGATGGTCATAGAAGTAAATCTTTCCTAGTGTAGACTAGGGTTCTGCTCATTACCATCTGCTCAACTGGAAAACTCCAGTCACTCCCCCAGCCATTTGGTTTTCCCACCACTTAAAATCTTCATTATAAGATGGCTACTCACCCTGTTTCAGGTAGTTGGTTTATTTTATGAATCTTTTGTAAAGGGAAATAGAATTATTACCACACAAGTTGGATTAATGGGTCCTCTTATGAAAGGAAGTAATTCAAGAGATCCTCAGTAAAGGATATTGTTGTCCTTCTACTGTATACTCTGCATGTGCAGAATTCATGTCCCCTTCAGATTTCTTTGCTTCCCCGCAGAAAAATGTCTTTCTGACAGGGAAGCAAAGGAAAGCTACAAGAGCAGTCACGCACCCCTCCCTAGATGCACAGGTACATCGTTTCAGGCACCCAGAGCAGCCGGCAGAGAGATATATCACTGCAGGGCTGGGGACACCCCAGCCAGTGGCTTATACTCTGAGCCGGGATCAGCTGCTTGTCCCAGCTGGACTGGAAGCAGGGGAGGACAGGATTTCCTCTTCCCCTGCAAGGAGTGGCTAGGGATGTGTCAAACCCACCCCCAGAAACCTCCCCCAGCTGCAGGAAGCTCAGCATCCTCCCCTGCTTCCTGCTCAGCTGCAGGGGGGAGGGGGTCACTGTACAGGGAGCTGTTCCCCTATCCGCTCAACCCCCATGCATCTGGACTTCCCATACCCAGAAACCCCCACCAAGCCTCACCCCATACACCCAGAACCCCCCAGCCCTCCATATCTGAACCCCACTCCACTGAACCTCAACCCTTGCATCTGGAGCCCCCCTGCACCCAGACTACCCCTCACTGAGCTCCCTGCACTCAAACCCCCACCCTGATGCCCACCCCCTGCATCACCCTGAGCCCCCACATCCAGACCCCCACACCACTGACCCCCAACTAGCTGCACCCAGACCCCCACCAAGCCCCACTCCCCCAACACCCAGACCCCCTTGCCGAGCCCCCCACACCCAGATTCCTCTACTGAGCCCCAACCACTTTCACCTGGAAGCCCCTGCAGAGTCCCATCGCACTTGCTCCTGGAACCGCCGCCCCACAACAAGCCTCTGTGCATCCAGATCCTCCCACACCCTAGACCCCCCACTGAGCTGCCTGCACCCGGATTGTCCCACACAGAATCCTCTAACCCCACACCTGGATCCCCCATACTGAGCCCCTCCACACTTGGATCCTGCCTGGTTGAGCCTGCCTGTCCCACACCTGGCGCACCTGGTGCAGAGGGGCAGGGCCCCAGGGTGTTTCTGGGTAGCCCAGGCCTTGTACTGTGTCCGGGTCAGGTGTAGCCTCATCACTGAGTCCGTGTCCTGGGAGTGGGGAGGCTGCAGGGTGATCTCCCACCTTCATACAGCCAGTGGCCTGTGCTCCCCACTGCCATGCTGGAGCCTCTGCATTTATTTATTGACAAATAAAGCTTGCAGAATTTTGCAGAATTTTAAAATACTGTGCGCAGAATTTTTGATTTTTTTTGGGGGGGGGGGGTGCAGTATGCCCTCAGAAGTATCCTCCTTCATAGTAGAATTCACTATATCGTAACCCATTTGCAGAATATAAAATTTTTAAATCAACTTTAAATATTCTTCTATAGAATAGAATTGTTTTATAACTGTTATTAATTAGCCAGTCTTATAACAAAAAAAGAAAGCAAAGTTTACTGAATGTGTTCACCTTCCAGGAGGGTTAAAATACTGGTCATTTATTTTGTCCCTTCCTTTGACTGCCAGTAATTCAAAGCTTGCTGCTGCTGCTACTTTGTGTGCATGTGCGTGGGTATTTAGTTGCACTTATTAAGCATACATCCTAACTGTGTAGCCATGAAGGAGCCCATGATACTTTTTATGAGAGTAGCGATGGTGAGCTTCAGTCTCCTGACCAAATTCCAAGGTGGATAGTACTCTCCTCACTTAAATACCCCCTGCAGTTTCAATCGGATGCTGTTTTCTTTCTTGTCCCAAACTGTGTAGTAGCATTGCTGTGAGCTTGTTCCTCATAGGAGCGGTGCCAGTGGGGTGCTTCTCACCCCTGTGTAACACATTTCTTTGCTGGCTGCTGCAGGTTAGTCAGTGATGCAGAAGTGCAGAGAAGGCCGTGTGTAAAGCCAGAATAAGTCAAGTGCTCCTATCCTGAGGTATTAGAGTTTTCATAAAGTCCCTGTGTGGTATTACTCCATACGGCAGGTCATCGGATAAGAGTAAATAGCTAAAAACCTAAAATAGCCACAACAAGTACCTACTTAATGTGCTTTCTGCTTTGTTACCAGAAGTATTAGGAGGCAACCTTTTATTTGGAACCAAAATACCACAACTGCTCTTGTTGTTAGCACTCATCCACTTAGTCTTCTCTCACTTCTTGTTGATCAGAATATATTTGTTTGACACGTCCATGGTATTACTGCTATTGCTGCCTTTTATTAATAATGATATCTTAATAATAATCCCCCACTGTTAATTCTTCCTTCCTCCTATAGTCCAAGAGATCAACTGTGACCACACTAACATTAGATTTACTGAAAGTTTGCTTTCTCTCTTTAATAACTAACTTAGCCACATACATACCTGTGTGACCATCTTGTTTATCACTTCAAAGGTTTTTCTTCCCCTGCTGTTATGGTTCCTCTCAACTAATTCGCCTCTTAAGGTTGGTCTATGCACCTCGACCTTATCATGTTTCTCTGACTGTATAAATATCTGTCTACTGTATGTTTCATTCCATGCATCCGATGAAGTGGGTATTAACCCACGAAAGCTTATGCTGAAATAAATTTGTTAGTCTCTAAGGTGCTACAAGTTTTTCTTTCTTATTTTCGTTTTGCTGACACAGACTAACACGGCTACTACACTGAAACCTAACTTAGCCACAGTTATCTTTGTTTCACCAGGGTAGCATTTCCCATCCTATTAATACATTGAAGTCTATGAAATGCATCAGTACTCCAGTACTTCTGTTGTAATAGCAACAATGTTTGTAATAAAGGAATTAACATAATCAGTACACAAATCTAAAGCAGAGCTGTACCAGCCTTCCATGGGGCTGTATCACATGCCATACATGTGTAAATGATTTGCCCTTACACAAATATAAACTCACAGTCAGGGTCCCTTGCAAAACTGTAGGCATTGCCTGTGAGTTCATGAGAACTTGAAAGAGTTCTTTGCACACAGAAGTGGGCCATTGACCATTTTGTGGATTGTCAATTATGGGATTTGTAATTGAAGAGGAAAGAAGCATACTGAGGGGGAGCAGAAAGAGAAAATTACTCATAAATAATACACTTCACTTTGCACAAACATATTTTTTATGTACAAATGTAATTATTAGCTGGTACTTTGTGCTATTAAGTTCTGGGTTTTTTTAATCAAGTATTTCTGGAGGGATAGATTCTTCCTTTAGAGAGCTCTAGAGCAGGGGTCTCAAACTCAATTTACCTTAGGGCCAGTGCCAGTCCTCAAATCCTCCCAGCGGGCCAATGTCACTAATGCCCCCCCAAAAAACCTCCACCCCCCCCCCCCTGCCTAAGGCTCTGGGAGGGATTTTGGGTGGGGGAGGAAGTCTGGGTAGGGAATTGGGGTGCAGGCTCTGGGAGGGAGTTTGGGGGCTGGGGAGGGGTTGCAGGCTCAGGGAGGGAATTTGGGGCGGGAGGGGTGTGTGGGAAAGGGGAAGGGGTACAGACTCTGGGATAGAGTATGAGGTGGGAGGGGGTTCAGGCTCTGAGAGGGAGTTTGGGGGCGGGAGGGGTGTGTGGGAAAGGGGAAGGGGTGCAGACTCTGGGATGGAGTTTGGGGTGGAAGCAGGTGCAGGCTCTGGGAGGGAGTTTGGGGGTTGGGGTTTTGGGGAGGAAGTGCAGGTTTTGTGAGGAAGTTTGGGGGTGGGAGGGGGTGTGTGTGAAGGGAGGGAGTTTGGGGGTGGGAGGGGGGTGGCGCTTACCTGTGGCTCCAAGGCGGGGCAACCCAGGGGGGCCTCTGCGCTCTGCTGCCCCCAGGCACCGCCCCCCCCCGCCCCCAAGTATCCCATTGGCTCTGGGGCGCTCGGGGCGGGGACAGCGCACGGATGCCCAGCCCTGCCTTGCCCCTGGGCCGCAGGCAGGGGCTGGCAGCCAGTGGAGCAAGCAGCCAGACACCGCTCAGCTCTGCTGTGCTGCTGGGGCCCCTGGGGGCGGCGCTCCCGGGGGCAGCAGGTGGGGCCAAGGGAGAGACCCAGCCCCAAAACTGCTGGAGCCCCGTGGGCCACATTAGGGAGACTCACGGGCCGCAGATGGCCCGCGGGCCGGGAGTTTGAGATCCCTGCTCTAGAGAGATTTATAGGCTTAAGTTTGTGACATTGTATTTCACAGTGTGGCTAGCTGAGAAGTGTCATACATTTTTTGCAGATTACATTTTTAATTAAGGTCTGTATGCCAATCTATAAAGTTAAGGCTGTATTAATTCCCCTTTGATCCTCAGTTGGAAATTCCACTATGGTGAAAAGAGTTCAGTAGATTGTGTACAAGGAAGGCTCTTAGGTAGTAATTAAACTTGTAGCTAGTAAAGCTTCAGCATCACTCCGTGGGAAAAATTGTATAGGACACCTTTAAAACCATAGCAATTTTTTCCATTGTTTCTCTCCCCTCCCCCATCTTTGTTCATCTTCTTTCTTTCTCTCTCACTATATTTCCCTTCTTTACTGTTTCAGCAGCTCCGCATTTTTTGTTTTGGTTTCTTTCCTGTTACCCCAGTCATCCCACCATTACCTTAGTCCAGGCCCCCCTACACAGTTCCCTTTAGGCAATGGATCCTCTTCTGCCAATTGTCCCCAGATGCCCACTGCTCCTCTCGCCAGCTGCCTTTTGTGCCCAGCTCCCTGCTATGTTGCACTGAGTGGAGAAGTAACTGGGAAGAGAAGAAGCGTGAGCACAAACCCTGGAGAGGGTGTGCAGAGGGAAGGGACATTGCTCCTGACACACTTTGTAAATAGAGGGGCCATATCCCCCACTTTTTACAACCTGAACACATTCATAGCTGGGAGGGAGCGAATGGTGGCCCAGCCAGTATCCAGGTCCCACTCTGCTTCATGCCACATGCAGCATGCCGGCCAGGTCCCAGTGTGTGTCATGATGCTTGCTGGGCCCATGGTGGTGGCTCCTCTGGGTGCCAGTAACTGTCTGGGTCATGGGATGGACCCATCACCTGAGGGCAAGGGCCTCACCAGGAGGGAGGCTTAGGTAAGGAGCAGGAGGCAGGGGCTCCACGATGGTTGGGCTAGGGGTGTCTCCCTGAACCCCCCACTTTTGCAGTCCTTCCAGCACCAGTGAGCATGAGGGGAGAGTGTTTAGCAGGCACTAGCAGCTTCAGGAAAAGTATCTCCTTTTCTCTCAACCTCCCCTTCTGAGCAGTGTGTGAAGAACAGGTGCTCAGAATCTGTGTTGATGATCTAAGTGCTAATGCCTAGATAGTCCTACAAAGAGCTTCCCTAACATGCTGGGGTTTGTCTACACTGCACCTGTGAGTGAGCCCCCTGACCCAAATCCACAGATTTGTGGTAGTGGGGCTCATGCTAGCACACACAAAATAGCAGTGTAAACGCTGTGACTCAGACTGGACCTCGGGCTCTCAAGCCTAGAGCGCAGATGAGTGTGTGTTGGGCTTGGTGACATGGGGAGGGGGGCTTGAGAGCCTGAGCTCCAGTCCAAGTCATTGTTTACACAGCTATGTTTAGTGCACTAGTGTGAGCCCCACTAACACAGGTGTGTGGACCTGGGCTGGGAAGCTTTCTCCTAGAAGTCGTTTAGATGTACCAGAGGTTCCCTAGTCAGAGATGCTTAGCATGCTGGAGGAGCACACCCACTGCATGTACCTCTTCCTACAATGCAGTTTGCTGCCCCCTGCATGCCATTTCTCCCCTCTCCGCCCTTAGCAGGGATTGTGCCCTTGGGAGAACAAAGAGGGAGCAGTCTTGATGCTCCACCAAGACCAAAGGCTGTGGCTGTGGCTCGCTCATGCATCGGTTACATAGAGCAGTGGTTCTCAACCAGGGGTATGCAGAGGTCTTCCAGGGGGTACATCAACTCATCTACATATTTGCGTAGTTTTACAACAGGCAACATAAAAAGTGCTAGTGAAGTCAGTACAAACTAAAATTTCATGTTTATACTGCTCTACATAATATACCCTGAAATGTAAGTACAATATTTATGTTCCAATTGATTTATTTTATAATTATAAGGTAAAAATGAGCAAGTAAGCATTTTTTCAGTTATAGTGTGCTGTGACACTTTTGTATTTTTATGCCTGATTTTGTAAGCAAGTAGTTTTTAAGTGAAGTGAAACTTGGGAGTATGCAAGACAAATCAGACTCCTGAAAGGGGTACAATAGTCTAGAAAGGTTGAGAGCCACTGACATAGAGGTTAGGGGACAAAGAAGGCACTCTACCCCTAGTTCCTCTGACCCAGAACATGTGAGAGCTCTTCAGTCACAGGTGAAGTTACTGACTGTGCTAATGTCAAAGAAAACACATCTGTTCACTGAAGCTGTCAGTGCAGCTGCTCTTACAATTGAGCTTCATCATCTGCAGTCCTGTCAGCTTTTACCCTGATTTACTTGAAAGCAAAATGAAAATCTCTAATCACCCCCAGCGTTGTTTTTGTTTTTTATAATAAAATACAATTAAGAAGCAATAAAGTGCTAGACAAATCTTTCTTAAAGCACAGTGGCGAAAATGGTGAGTAAAGTGCTTTAATGCACTGGACTGGCTCAAGACATGGGATCAGTTCAAGGTACGGTTTGTCTGTTCCTGACCTTGGGCAGTTCACACAGGGCCTGGTTCACTTCCCCTGATAGTCCGTGGGAGTCTTTCCATTGGCTCTGATAGGCTTTGGGTAAGAGTCAGAATCAACCTGTACCTGGGACCCCTACCTGTAAAATGCTGATGGTACTTTCCTACCTCGGATTTCATGAGGATGTTCAAAAATCCCAGCTTCTTTTTGAAGAGCCTGTGCCCCTCAAACACAGATGGGCTGAGCCACAGATTTTTTAAGAGGGGCCCTTGACACAACTAAGACCAGGTCTACACTAGGGGCGGGGGTCGATGTAAGGTACGCAACTTCAGCTATGTGAATAACGTAGCTGAAGTCGACGTACCTCGCTTGATTTACCACGCCGTGAGGACGCTGCAATGTCGACTGCCGCCGCTCCCCCGTCGACTCCGCTTCCGCCTCTCGCCGGGGTGGATTACCGGAGTCGAAAGGAGAGCGGTCGGGGATCGATTTATTGCGTCTACACTAGACATGAAAAGTCGATCCCCGAAAGATCAATCGCTACCTGCCAATCAGGTGGGTAGTGAAGACATACCCTAAAAGTCTGTCCACTCTGCTGGTCTGTTCCATTCAGGAAAGGTATTCAAGCTCACAAGAGTCCTGCTTTCTAAACATCATAATGTAGCTGTTCTATCTGAATTAGCTTTACAGTGAGCAGCGCACAGAGGTTCTGCTGTAGGAAGCACGTGTGAAGCATGGTAAATTGAGATGACTGCAGTTATAGGAGTTGGACTTCTAAAGAGTTGTTTGAATCAGGGATTCTGGTTAGGTCCATTGTAGGGATCAGCAGGATATCTAGACTTATAAGAATACTGCACAAATATCCCCCCTCTCTCCCCCCACACACACAATTGGAGCTCTGTTATTGATGCATTGGCCATTTTAGAAATACTGTAGCAGTGTTGTAACTTGGACCATACGTTCTCTAAACAGCAAAGGCAACATGTCTGGCCTCCTGAACCCACAGTGCATTGAATAAATGACCTCTTAATAATAATAATAATTAATAATACAAAAAAAAGGCCCTAATGCTTCAGTGAGCTCCATGTGGGCACAGGGATCTGCTCGCATGTAGCTTAATGCAATTTGGAAAAATAGCCAAAACTTCTAACAATGGATCTGACTCTAGTATTGTGCTGTACTATGAAAGTTGAGTACCAGGCTTAATATCTTTTCTTAAAAAGTGAGAAAAGAATTAGTCTTGATACCAGTCATTTTTTTTGCACCTGGAACTTAGCAGTACAGTGAGCCCATTTGTAGTATGGCAACAGACCACTATACCATGTCACATTTGCAGTGCAAAGGAATCTCCATCAAGTAATGAGGTTCTGTTGTGCTGTGCATGTGCTATTCCCTGTGCAGAAGGAATGGCAAATTTAGTGTACTGTCATAATGAAAGACACTTATTCCTAATGTGTCTTTTAACTAGGCAGAGGGCCAGAAACAAAGTGTTTCCAGCATCCAAGAAGTACAGTATATCTCACTACTTCAGAGTGGGATTTTGCTCTGGTAAAATGTTGTGTATATATATTTATATGCAAACTAAAAACCCGGAGCTAGATCCTCATGTGGTATAAATTGGCGTAGCTCCACTGACTTTAATGGTACTGGGCAGATTTTACACCAGCCAAGGATCTGGCTGAAAACATGCTTGTTTTTGTTTTAAAAACTAAAGAGCAATACTATAATGGAGAAAAGTAATTTTATTTAATCTTAAAATATTTCCTTACTGTTTTTATCATATTAAGATATATAAACTTGGTGAAATTTATTACAGGGTTTGAGAAGTGATAGTAGCTTTAAACCTTTAAACCTCATGATGAAATGGTATGTTTCAGCCCATGCCAATGAGATTGGACACTGTGATGTTCAATAGGAATTTGTGTGTGTGAGATCTGTGCCAACTTTGTGGTCTTCAAAAATGGCTCTGATACAAAAATAGCTTTGCTGTTTTGATATGCCAGCATTTCCAGAAAGACCCACATTGTATATCCCCCAGCCACACCAAGTTCCAACAAGCTGGCTGCCTGAGCCAGCATAGCAGGGCTTGCAAAAGCCCCGTACGGGTGTTAGGCTTGAACTTGTGTTCAGTTGAATTAAAATCAATGGGAAAATTGGTAACAAATCATAGAAGGCCCAGTCCAGGAGACAGGTACCTCCTGTACCTGCTTGGGCAAGGGTATTCCATGCACTTACCATGCTGTGCAGACCGGATGGCAGACTCCCAATTGCAAAGGCATATGTCTCCCTCTCTACATTGTAAACCAGGGCAGATGTTAAAGGGCATCAAGGTCTAACAACAATTGTGCCTGTCAAGGAGGGACCCATTGGGTGGAAGATGACAGTTCCCTGTCCTCCGAAAGAAAGACAGAAACAGTCCTTCTCACTCTCCAGTAAATGGCCAAGAGCCGAGGCGTCCCAGCTGTAGCAATCAAGAACAGGGGCCTCCATCCACTCCTCTCAAGCAGCTGCGGTTTGAATCTCCTCACTTAGCTGTAAGGCTTGATTTTGTTTTTAATGAAAACCAGTCTCTCTCTCTAATTTGACAGCCTTGGGGCAGCAATATACTGGCAACTCCAACAGGCTGAGCCAGCCCAGCGTGGAGATGGGGAAGATAGATTTGTCCAGGACGGGATAGATTTCTTCGGTGTGAGTTTTCCCTCTCCATTCTGGGCCAGCTGTACAACTCCCAAGTGTTCAGAGGCTTCTGGGTTATTTTTGTCACTGGGAACAGCAGGCTGACTTTTGTTCCAACCCATGATCAGCATGCTGAGGAGCCTCCTGCAGCTTGGGCAGCTCAGAAAGCCAGAGAGATGTTGGCCTGGCTAGGGCTCTAGGATTTTAGGTTACTACCCTATCCCACATCTGACATTTAATTGGTTTATAGATGTCAGGGAGCATCCTGAAGCTAATGAATTCTCTCGCTACTTACTTGACTGGATGACACGTTTCCCATTACAGTCGGATTGTACAGAGTACCTTGTTCATAAGTGATCTGAATAGATAAAGAGAGACCGCGTGGGGGGGAGTTAGAGAGGGAGAATGTTCCTGCACAATGGAAAACCTACCAGGGACTTCACGATTAATACCATTTAATTCTGGGCATTTGCTTCACATCTGCTTTTTTCTCTAGTGGAAATGATGCAAAATAGATTGTGCTTTGATTTCTTTTCAGTTTTGATTGAATTATGGGCATATTATTTTTAAAAATGCAGCTCTCTGACAGCTACTACTGCAAATACATACAGAAATAAATCCTAGGGTTTGATTCTGTAACAACGGCATGCACAAATCTCTCACCCAACTGAGCAGTTGGGAATGCAGCTTATCAGTGCTGCAGCCTGACTCAGGATTTCACATCCTGCTCTGGTGCAATCTATAGGCTGCTTTTCTTCCACTGAGTTCCATAAAATATTAGCCAAGGGACATATTCAGCATGGAGACCGAGTAGCCAGATGGGGCAGCTGCATGGAAATGAACAAGGAATCATCTTGAGACACTAGAGTAATGTGGCCGTGTAAGTACTGCACCAAGACAGATTGTCCCCTCCAGGCCACAAAGCGGCTGTGGAGCATTTCCACAGTGGTTACTGAAGTAGCCCTGAATTCCAATAAGATAATCACGTGCTTCCCCCATTTGGTTCCACCCCCCCTCTGGCTCACCTACTCCCTACACACATCTCTTGGGCACCGCTGTGCAGGAAACTTGGGTGGAGCTGGACTCTATACTTGTAGGGGGTATGCGCCCCATGCAGCCGCCCTCCCCTATCCTCTTACTCCTGCTCAACAGAATTGCTCCAGGCAGTGTGCCCTCCAAGTAGTGGTTTCAATTACCTCTAAACAAAAAATTGTGAATTTAGTTGTACTATCAAAGTGCTACACACGGCACAGAGCCAGTGATGAGAGAAATTCCAAACATTTGGTGTGGGAAAATACCTAAAAGTAATGAGAACTATATCCGCTCTATAAAAGTAAGCATGAAATCACATGTTAAATAGGTTTCCTGATAAGATTTCTTTTACTTTCCACTTCCACTCAGGCCAGCAGAACAGCAAGAACAGTATTCTCACCCTACTTTGCACTTCTTATTTTGGTCCTGGTCAGAACTAAGCAGCATAAATATGAGCAAAAGACTAATGTAATTTTAAAAAAAGTTCAGCTTGTGTTTTGTTCAAGTTTTGTGGGAAGATCAATACTAACTTTATCTGGCCTGCTTTTCTCATCCTTATTGGCTTGTCACTTTGATCTTATTTGAAATAGATTTGATAATAAAACACTTTTCATGGATGAAAGTAGACATTTTTCTCTGACATAATGGAATGTAAAAATACTGCATAGTGCATGAAAAATTTCGGCTTTTATTTTACACACATTCGATTCTGCTTTTATTGATTCCCCCCACGCTACGCAGAACAAAATGTGCTCTAGCAACTTGTATATTTCATGCAACACTATCACTTATCTGCACAGCAGAAAAGAACTTGCTTAATAGGGTGCTTTATTTGTTGGTAAACATGCTTTTCTCTCTTTCACAGTCTCTGCATTGCTCTTGTGGATACTGTAGACATTATTCATCTGTCACTTGAAGTTATATCTTATTGTTTTGGGCAGAGCTGGTGGGAAAATGTCAAACTTCCATTTTTTTAATGGAAGAGACCATTTATCATGAAAAGCAAACAAAAAAAAGTGGAAAAATTCAGCCTGTTTTTCAAAAGCTCTTGTTTTCTCTTAATAAATCTGGGGTCTAAGTTAAATGTGCTCAGTGGTTTAGATTTGAATGTCTATCACACATTTACCTACTGCATGTGATGAAATGGTGACTGCAGGATTTTTGTTTCCTCTGTTGTTTTATATCAATTGTCAATGTTTAAATTATCAGGATAGAATAGAGTAACAACATAAATCTAGCAATAACAGGAACCTGATTTATAAATAAAAATAAAATAAATGAATTTAAATTAAATGTCTCCGATCTTGACTCAGCTCTTCAAAAAGATTGTTTTTATTTTTTTCATTTGCAGGATGAGCATAACTCATTTGAGTTCAATGAGTCTCTAGTCTGTGTATTTCTAGTATAAGGAATCTCTTCTCTCACCTTTTTTCCTTTCCTGTTTTTAAAAGAGATGAAAATTTTGATGGAGGTCAGTGGTTGCAAAAGAAGAGGGGGAAGTTGGTGTTTTATTGTACGTATTACAGTAGCATCTAGAGGCTGCAAAGGAGATCGGCACCTCACTGTGCTAGTTGCTATAAATATACTGTAAACAAAAGATAGACTAAGGATGAGAGAAAGGAAGTATTATTATCCCAGTATCATAGATGATGAACTGTAGTATGGAGAGAATAAGTGACTTGCCCAGGATTGTAAGGAAGTTTGTGGCGGAGCTGGGAATTGAACCCAGTTCTCCTCAGTCCCAGTCCTGTGCCATAGCCACTAAGTGATCCTTTCTCATTTTCACTTTTGATTTGGTTATTTTGCTGGTTAGAAATTGTATAGAATTGCTGCAGTTTAGTTAGAATGGAATGAGGCTTTGATAACTATTTTAAGTTACTTCATGGGCAGCTAGAACCACGGGTAAATGCTCCTTTCATTGTGTATAAGTCCAAATAAATAAATGGCTATATGTATGTATTCTCAAATATGTTGGTGCAACCTTAACTGATGAGCACTGCCATTTTGGAGAAGGAATTGATACAATTTGTCAATCTAGCTAGGAATCCCAGAACATTTAGTTATCTTCCAAAAGCTAAAATTTGTTTGCCCCATCGCTGATAGATGTGGAAGTGTGTAATGCAAAATGATAGATTTATTGCCCTTCAAGGAAACTGAACTGCTGAGCTCCTGGTGTGAAAACAATGACTGGTATCAAGACAATTCCATCTCTCTTTCTCTCTTTTGACTATTAAGTCTGACACTTAACTGCCATACATCATGCCCTGCAGAATAAGACAAGGAAGCATAGATGCAATTGTGAGTCATCCGACTTTGAGCCAATATGTGCAATATACTGATAGTCACTACATCTGTCGTTTTAAATTTTTTCTACAAAGAAAGACTAAACGTGAAGATGAAGAAAGCTGCTGATGGTCCCCTATTGCTATATATCTCTCCTGCTCACTAACATTGGAAGCCAGGCAGTACAATGAAATTGGCCCACCACGGTGAAGATGGCGATTATTTCGCTCAGGGCGAATGCTCTCAAGAAGAACTTTGTAGTATTTAATCCTCAGAACAGTTTTTGCCTTGTCAGGTTGTCCTTTCCTCCTTTGTTGATGGCTGATTTTGAAAGCTTCCAACCACCTTCCCTGTAAGTGGAAAAGGTTTTGGCAAGTGACTTCTCAGCACAGAAGGAATGGCAAGAAGATATCAAATAAACGTCTTCTCTTCAGCAGACTAGAAGGGAATTTCATCAGCAAAAGAGGAGGCCATGTGAGCAGTTTTTGCTATAAGGCAGTCTAGATTTGATGGCCTTATACTTGGGGCAGGTCTACACTACAGCTGGGATCAACGCTCTGAGATTGATCCACCAGTGGTTGATTTAGCGCGTCTAGTAAAGACCCACCAAATCAACTGCAGATCACTCTCTAGTCAATCCCTGTACTGTGAGAAGAGTAAGGTAAGTCGATGGGAGATTTTCTCCCATTGACCCCCCCGCAGTGTGGACCCCACGGTAATTTGACCTAAGGTACGTCGACTCCAGCTACGTTATTCAGGTTGCTGGAGTTGCATAGCGTAGGTTGACTTACCGAGGTAGTGTAGACATAGCACTGCTGGCCCTCCTCTTCCCCCTTTTAAATCCCTCCCTCCTGCCCGGATGCCCCAGTGCTGCTTGACTTCCTCTTCCACCTGGGTACTAGGCAGGAACTGGCTGACAGTTGTCCAGTTTTCAGCTAAATGAAGCATTTTGTGAAATGTCTGCTTCCTGCAGAAAATACTGACTTTTTCTCAAAACACGACCAGTCAAAAAACTTCAGATGAGAAGAAAACAAAAAGATGATTTTGAAATGCCACTGTGGTGCCTCATGGAAGTTGGGTTCGGGTACCTCAAGCCCCCATTCTCCTCTCTGGTTTTGTTGTCCAGACAGACATCCTCTCCCATGATGCTGCACAGCCAAGGATTCTCATAATGTACTGTGTGGTGGATCAGCTAGTGAAGAGACCATATTTGAAATCTTGATGATTTTTGACAAAAATAAAAGTGTGAAATGAAATGAAATTTTTCTAAATGAAAAATGGATGAATTTTTGACAATTTTTCCCCACACTTTTTTTAAAAGGTCCGTGTTTTTTGTTGGTTTTTTTTTTAGCGGGGGAGGCAAAAACAAAACCTCTCAAACACCTCTTAGTTCAAAAAATGTTGATCTGCTCTGAGGACTGTTTGAATGGATTTGCTTTAATGTTTATCCATCAAGAGTTGACCCAATACATGAAGAGTCTAAAAGAGAATACAGTAAACAGCCAGGAGTTCATAGAGCCTATCTTTAACAAAGTGTAACTCATTGGCTTTCTGGTCTTGCTCATACTCCTGCCTTATCATTGCAAACTTCTGGATCTGCTTCTGGCTGGATGGTCTTTTTGTGGTGGTGGGGGCAGCAACCTCAAACCAATGCCTTTCTTGAGGAATACCAGGAATTCTTATTCCAATATTAAGGAAATTGTACATAACCAGATATTAAAGCACTGTACTCTAAGAGTTCTATTTTTAATAGGATAAAGCTTTGTATATTCTGCAGTTGAGGTAAGTCTATTGGCCCATTACTGGGTACTCCACCACTTCAGAAAGAGCTGGAGGGAAGGAATTGAGCCAAGGGTCATGCCCAAGGGACCCAGATCAGCTAGGCAAACTCTGTTACCAGAGTGGCCATTATGCAACACTATGTAATTATTTTTGCTCTCTGAAGAAAATATGGGCAATATGACTCATTATGTTGACAATGTTATGCTGTTCGCAAGCTATGATGACCATAAAATAAAGGTCGGCTTGGATACCAGGGAGTACATTAGTGAGGTCTTTGTAAAACTAATTTTAAAAAACAAAGCAGCAGTTTCTTTTCCAACTCAAAAAAGTCAAACCAGTTGCAGTAAAAACTCTTTATTTCTCAAGGTGCTTTAGCTATTTTAAGTGTTTTATTACTGAGCCTGCCGTTTAATATGCCAGTGAGCACCAGGAGTTTACCCCTTCAAATTGGTGTATCAAGCATGAGCATAAAGACCAGCTCCCCCTAGGGTAAGTCATCACTACAGTTCGCCTGGGTGATCAGCACCCAGGTCAGAGCACCCCAGTTAGCTAGCCTAGGGTATGAGCAGCTACACTTCAAAACACTACCCAAGTTGCTGGGTTCTCACTGGTGCTGTGTACCCATGTGTGGCACTAGGTCTAGAACTGGTTAGGAATTTTTTGACAGAACCCTTTTTCATCAGAAAATGTAGAACCATCAAAACCAAAACTTTTCACAAAAATGTATCAGTTTTGACAAAATTTTCATTGGGCAGGATTCTCAGGATGGAACTTTTGAGTGTGTGAGAGAGAGATAGACAGACAGACGCGTGCACTATGACCTCTCCCCCTCCCCACCCTAAATTGGATAAGGTACTTATTTGGCATGTTGGCGACCCAGGTTCAAGTCCTCGGTATGAACCAGCAAAAGCCTCAGGTGAGTGTCCGAACCTCTGGGCTATTGGCTTTCCTGGGGCAAGTCTGGTTTTGCTTGTTTTTTGTTGAAAATATTTGAAAGGTCCATTTCAAATGCAGAAAGAGAAAAATTGTTGAAATCTTGAACATTTTCCTGGGACAGGAAAACCATTTCCTGCACGACTCAGACTTCTTTAGGGGTGCATCTCCTGGTTCTTCGTGCTGCCATAAGATGAGCCATTTTATGATTCTTCCCAGTGAATTATGGGTGAACTTGTCTGTCCTTCTGGACACACAGAGTTAATTGTGAGAAGGCATTGGAGGATTATCACCACTCAAGTGATTTTTAGCCTGGATTCTTGCTTTAAAGTGAACATACAGGAAAGTGGAACACAAGCTGGAACCCACATCCCCAGCTGTGCCCACTAGCCTGGGCAAAGAGAGTGCTACTGAACCCAGCGTGTGTATGGGAGGAGGATTAGAATCATAGAATATCAGGGTTGGAAGGGACCTTAGGAGGTCATCTAGTCCAACCCCCTGCTCAAAGCAGGACCAATCCCCAATTTTTGCCCCAGATCCCTAAATGGGGGGGAGGGATAGCTCAGTGGTTTGAGCATTGGCCTGCTAAACCCAGGGTTGTGAGTTCAATCCTTGAGGGGGCCATTTGGGGATATGGGGCAAAAATTGGGGATTGGTCCTGCTTTGAGCAGGGGGTTGGACTAGATGACTTCCTAAGGTCCCTTCCAACCCTGATATTCTATGGCCCCCTCAAGGATTGAACTCACAACCCTGGGTTTAGCAGGCCAGTGCTCAAACCCCTGAGCTATCTACTGCCCCCGTATTATTAGGACCAATACTGGTGTAAAAGCCTGAATCAGCTCTACAGTGAAGACATACCCTTAGAGATAAAACTGCGTTTCCCATGCCTGATCCCTACATTCAATCAGCTAACAACGTGTTAGCTATGCGGAGTGTGCCATTGCTAGGGACAATATGCGGCTATCTTACAGTACCCTCTTTTTCAGTAAATTGGCTAAGATAAATACTTCTATATCCCTTACTGCATTGCACTGGCTTTCCCACAGAAATTCCTCTTTAAACCACCCCTGATATGATGCCTACAAAACTCTTGGTGATGCCTAGGCAGTGGACAGGAAGTTTATTCCTCCTTATTATGCCAAATAGGATTGTTTCACTGTTACTTTGTCCTCCTTGTTGGTCATTTATCTTTACCTGTTGTATTTTCTCGTATGTTTAGACTGTAAGCTCTTTGGGACAAGCACTGTGTCTTTGTACCATTCATAGAACAATGGGGTCCTGATCTCTGATTGTGTCCAATAGGTGCTACCACCCTATAAATAATAATCCGAGCGATGGAATATCCCAGTTGTCTTTGGCAGAAGAGCCACTGTTGACAACAGAAAAAGTGATGTAGCGAG
The DNA here is from genome assembly GCA_033296515.1 of Macrochelys suwanniensis. NCBI lineage: Eukaryota > Metazoa > Chordata > Testudines > Chelydridae > Macrochelys > Macrochelys suwanniensis. The sequence continues at coordinate 43,672,246 of CM065776.1, forward strand.
TTTGGGTCCTACTATGGGCAGAACTTATTTTGTAACTGGCTCCCAGATGCTTTGGGTGTATTAGAGTATATAGGCAGAAAATGAATAGGAAGGCGGGGGGAGGAATTGGTCACAGTTTAATGTGAAAAGTGATCACACAGCAAAGCCTTTTGTGTTGGTTCCTGTGTCGTTTTGGAAACCAAAGTTACTTCCTTGTTTCTCTTATTCTGGTCCCTATGTTACCTCAGCACAGCAAACCTTCTGCATGTTAGGTTAAGATTTTAGGTTTCAGATTTCATGCACTAGCTTTGATTTCTACCTGTAAAGTGCAGAAAAGGTGCTAGACACTAGCACTGTGGCTCACTCACAGCCTAAATTTGCCCTTCTTTCTTTATATTGCTGCTGCTGACTGAAGGAGAGTGTGTGTATACAGGGCACGTCAATCTCATCTCAAATATTGGACCGCTAATAAAATACTGATAATGTAAGAGAGTCTTACTGAGGGGGCCTGAATAGTTTTCCTGTATTGATACAGTTACTTGGTGGGGTTGTTCGTTGAATTGCTGAGCCGAGCTGCAAAATACACAATGTGTTCAAGATGCTTCACTTGGAAGAGCTGGGAAAAAATCGTCGTTTTTAATCCACTGGCTCCCTCTGCTGGTATGACAGAATTATAGTGCATGGTTGCTAGTTAGAAGAACTGATGATACAGAGCTAGAGGCAACAGAATAAAATGGCTTTGCAAAGAACTGTATGAAACTTTTACCTGATCATGACACAAGTGAATCAGGGGCACTTCCTGGCTTCTCCCCCCTTGATTTAGCAGAATACACACACACACTCCTTCAGTCAATAAGAATAATGGAAAGAAAGAAGAAAGGGGAAGTTAGGCTGCGAATGAACCACAGTTCTAGTGCACACCACCTCTTGTTCAAACAGGAATTAAACACTATTTTTGAAAGATTGAAAACAATGTTTTATAAACATTAACTGCAAATAAAACTTTAATGCAAACACCAGGATGTCTGTACATACCATAACTCAGTAGTTATATGATCTCTTTACTCTTTCCCTTCGCTCCCTGCTCCCCATTGTTTATTTTCACTAGTTGTGTGTCACATTTTAAATGCTTTATTTGTTTACTGTATTTGTTTGGATCACTATGCATCCACCTAAAAGGAGCACCTTTTAGTTAGAAAACTCTTCAGCGAAGGGGTGATGCCTTTGCGTTTGTGCTGTAAATCACTCAGCAAACTTGGATGATTTTTTAAATATAATTAATCATAGAGTTAAAGCTTGCAGCACAGCTTGTAGGTTAGTATTAGTGTATCCATTTCACAGATAGGAAAACTGAGGCACAGAGAGGCTAAGGGCTGGCTTAGCAAAGCAAATCAGCAGCAGAGCCAGAGCTCTGAAACCTCAGTTCTAAGCTAACATGCACAGGCTCCTGCCAATGCTCTGGTTGACCTTACATACATTTAATTTTCATAATAAACATCACAGATTGCTCAGGCCATTCCAACACTCAATATACAGAAATATTATGGCAGACACAATAAAAAAGATTTTAAAACCCCTCCATAGTAGCCACACACAAAAAGAAATCTCCTCGGCCAAGCCCATCCCCACATGACTCAGAGAAAAGATAGGCTTTGCAGCCTGCTTTGAAGCTTAACAAAAGTGGTTCTGCTGCACCAAGGGAGAGGAGTGAATTCCAGAGCTGAGGACCCCTCATGGGGACCCATTGCCAACAGCTCCCTCTTTTTTACATTGAGGGGGCTCCACCTTGAGTGCCTCTGCTGATCTCAGTTGTGCCAAAAGACACAGGGAAAGAGGCAGTCTCTCAGGCACCCAGGTCACATACTGTAAATGGCTTTGTAGGTTAAAACAACCCTTTCAATTCCACACAGAAACTTAATAGCAGCCAGTGCAGTTACTGAAGCACAGATGTGAAATGCCCTTCGGGGTGCAATTGCATTTAGTAAACAGGGAGCTGTCTGATGAGTTCCAAGTGGTCTCAGTGTGTGACCCCAAATAGAGTGCATTACAGTAATCTAGTTTTGAGGTGATAAGGCATGGATATCTCTGGCAAGATGCACATTGAGAAGGAAAGCTCATGCTCTTCTCAGAAGGTGCAGATGGGAAGGAGTGTTCTTGGTCATAGTCGTAAGAATCCAGGTTCTACATGTAGTGACACACCTGAGTTTTGTGCACTACAAGAAACCTCCTGTGCTGCATAGCATCTCTGCTATAAGAAACTACCAGTGTCCTTTTAAAGTTACTTAAAGGGGATCTTTTTGTTCCCCTCTAATTTGCATTATAGCATTTTTTTGCTCACCTGGAGTTGCAAGAGCTTGCTGCCTGCTCTCACAGTCATCTTTACTTCTTATTTACTCTTTTACCAGTGATTTCTTTATCGCTACCTCCTCCCTGAATAATCAATAAAACAGAAGGATGCTAGAACTAATCCTCCACAGGTTTGCTTTCACTTTGAGACATGACTGCTTGCACTTGTTTGTACTGAAGTTAAGAACGCTCAGGAACAAAACTGCTAGAGATAGATTTATGAATGAGTTTTGGATACTGACTTTTCATAAGTAGAATAAATATGCATTTACCTGATTTCTAATATGAATTTAAATTCCAATGATAATTTTCAATATTTTTAATAAATGTATCCCCTAGAGCTAATATAAATTGGTATTTTTTAATGATCAGTTTGTTATAAAACTGATCATTTAGCTTTTAAATGATTTCAGATTTTAAAGCCACTGGTCGTGATATTAATGTTACTGTAGAAAGTAGTTACTGTGAACAACAAATAGGAATCCCAATTATTTAAGATTGTACAAATTAAAATTTAAGCTACCTCCCTAATTATCTGTTTTAATTTTTAACTACTCTACAATACAATGTCACCCATCCCAAGGCATTGGGCACCCTTGGCACTCTTTTAAAAACACTCCTGTAAAGAAACAGACACACCACTATACCAAAATCAAATACCCTTTTAAAACAGACATTTCATTTAAGCCTGCCCACATTGTGTCTCTGCCTCCACACACACACACACACCACTACCCAGCCCTACCTGTTACCCATCTCCTTACAGATCGAGGAGAAAAGATGAGCCTTGGATAATTCACTAGGCCCCAGCCATTGTGCCCAACGCAACCTTCATGTGTGGGGGGTCTTTGTCCAGCTAGATGGAAGATAATGGTGTTGCCCCTTTAAGGACTTCTTACAAGGGTGGCAAGGATTGGGAAAGTTTACAGGGGTAGATAAGAAGGGCAGGAAGCAGTTGGGACCAGGTCAGGTCACTGCACTGCCCTTCCTGCTAACTGGATTTATGCCCCATGCAGCTGTAGAAAGACCCTATTTTACCAGGATTGGGCTGGCAGCGCCAACCCAGAAACTTGGCAAAAGGACCAACTTCCCTCTTGACCCGCTGTAGGCATTATGCCAGTTGCCCTTTGCCTTGGGGGTTGGGAGACAGGGCCGGTACAACCACTAGGTGACCTAGGCGATCGCCTAGGGCACCAAGCTCTTGGGGGCGGCATTTTCGCGTCCTCGGTGACATTTCGGTGGCAACCCCTCCTTCCCTCTTCGGTCCACGGCAGCATTTCCATGGCGACTGCAGCATTTCGGCGGCAGCTACTCCGCTGCAGCGTCAGGGGTTTTTTCCCTCTTCACCACCTAGGGCGGCAAAAAAGCTTGCAACAGGCCTGTTGGGAGGGAATTTGTCCCTCACCACCAGATTGGCCAAGGCAGAATGGGTTTTTTCACCTTCCCTTCACAGTTGGTCTGGGACCCATTGGGGGGATGTAGTTATAATGGTTGAGTTATAATGTTGAAACTTAGTACATAAAACTTGTGGTTGATGTCCAGTGCAGGTACTCAGTATGGAAAGGATACAGTTATCAGATAAAATGGATTGGAAAAGGATTTGAAGGAAAGTATCCCTTAAGGAAGCAGAGTAAGGGTGTGTGGGGCTCCTATGTCTTGTACAGTGGGGAGCTGTTCTTTTCCTAATCCCTTTTAGCCCCCTTTCGGGGAGCTGAGGAAGAGGGTTTGGGGCTCCTGCATCTGGATCTGCAGAAAGCTGAACCCTCTCCTTCCTGCGCTGTAAAATTTGTTCCTGGATACTCCCAGATATTATAAGTAAATAAAGTTGCGGTCTAAACCACATTCATTGCTCCCCCACCCCCTGTCTTTCTCCTGGCGTGGCTGGACAATTGTGCTTTGACGCTCAGATATTATGATGATAACGGCAGCATAAGAACCGGCACAGAAGAGAATAGAAACAGAAGCTGTTCTGTGGGTAGATGGAGGATTGTTGTTTCCACAGTCTTTGGTTTTATGAGCACTAAATTCATGTAAAATTAAGGCCAGTCTTTTTAAGTTCTGGTTCCTACTGCATTCTTAGGAGTCTGGTTCACCATCTGTGTACGTCTGCTATGCTACGTAGCAGTTAGCAAGCTCTTGGAGTTGAAAATAGTTTAACTTGTATATGTCCATTCAGTTTGTTTAGAATGACAAAGATCTAAACTTCCAGTGAGCTCAAAGGCCTAATCTGGACCATTTCTGCTTTCTGTGATGTACAAATAGGTTGACATTTGTCAGTGAAATGTCAGTTTTAATATATGTATCAGCTGATAGACCAGCGGTTCTCAAACTTCATTGCATTGTGACCCTCTTCTGACAACAAAAATTACTACTCGACCCCAGGAACCAAGCCCACCCGAGCCCCGTTGCCCCAGGCAGGCAAAGCTGAAGCCCAAGGTCGGGGGGAAGGGGGCATGTAACCTTGGGCTTGGGCTTCAGCCCTGGGCAGTTGGGCTTGGGCTTCCAGCTTGCTGGGGCCCAGGACCAACACCTGCCTTAGACAACCCCATTAAAATGGGGGCACGACCCACAGTTTGAGAACCCCTGTGATGGTCCAATTTACTGACAAGGGGTAAAGGACTGGGAGTCAGCACTCCTGTGTCTGATTTCTGACTTTGCCACTGACTTGCTAAGTGACCGTGGGTAAGTCAATTAACTTTTTTCTTCCTTAATTAAGCTTAATTACAGTTTGTATTGTAAAGTGCTTTGAGGTCTGTGGAAGAACGGCTCTATATAAGAGCCAAGTATTGCCAGTGCTAAAATTAAAGAGGTCTTTTTTTCCTTTGCTAACAGGTACTTGGAACACCAAACGAAGATACATGGCCTGGAGTCCATTCTTTACCCCATTTCAAGCCAGGTAGGTTTAAACAACAAGTTATCAACATTTCACTCTTTCCAGGAAAACACATTAAAAATCTGACGTGCTAGCTGACAGAAGGGTTTTGAGATGATGCTCCTACGTTTTGGCATGTTTACTTACTTATTGATGGACTTCTGCAACATTGTTCCAAAATAATCTGAATAGTTTTGCAGGATAGCGGATGCATTGGAACCATACCTCAGTGCAGTCATTTTAGCATTTCACATGGCACTGTGTTAGTTGGTTTTGACTTTTAGCCATAGCTTCCCTTTGTAGCACATTAATATGACATGTTGCACAACTACAACATGTTGCACAACAATCTTACGTTTCCTGTGAGTGGTAGGGTGATGAAGGCCGGTATTACTAGTCAACAGATGCAATACCTATGAATTATAATGTACTGAAGGGGGGGACCAAAGTGAAAGGGAAAGGTATCCTGGAAGCTGAAGATGAAAACATCTTATTCCTCTGCCACTGTGTAGATTACTGTATTATCTAACATTTTCTGCAGTCTAGTTTTGAATGGCCAAACTGATGGTGTTTCTGCTACTACTGTTGGAAACCTGTTCCACAGTCAAATAGATTTAACCATTAGGAAGTTTCCCTTTCTAATAAGCAAACTCCAGTAGGTAACCCTTATAAGTCAAGATGCAACCAAAATAATGATGTTTTATCTCTTCCACAAGTGGACTTCTATTTTAAATTTAACCTAGAAATTGCACCATTTAGGCTGGAAGTAGGTGCCAAAGTCTACTGCTCTGTAATGAAATCCAGATTCTACTCAGGTGAGGTCATAATTAAGTTAACAAGTTTGCAGGATTGGGGCTGACGTCATCCTAAAGACCTGGAAAGAAAGAGGGTGATGTACAGCTGCTTATTATAGAATACTATAGGAACCCTGCAATAATAGCACACAACTATTTAATAAATCTGGAAGGGTTTTATCCTAACACTTTCTATTAATTTTTTTTATCTAAATAGCAAAAACAATTGTGTGTAAATTTAATTCTTATTCAAGAAAACACTATATTCAGAAAAGTTCCAAAAACATGTGTTGTTTAATACCCTGGGATATTGGAAGTGGAAAAACAGGACATGTTTTTGGCTTTGGTGGTGCTGTATTTTTGTCACACAAAAAAATGGAGTTGAATAAAATGTTTTGAACGGTAGATGGCAGTCAAGAAACTTTCTCTTTAGAGAATGGCTTAGAAATGCATCAAGCAGTGAGGGTTTGTTCTATCAGTTTTTGCAAAGGGACATTGGGAAATAAATTGACAGCTGACATTTAGTGAAATGTAACAGAGGCATGTTATTTTTAAAATGACCATTGTGTTGGATTTGTTTTTGTTTCCTCTATTACAGAGTATGGATTTTGCCAGCTCTGAACACATACCAACCATAAAAATGCAGTAATGAGGGGAAAAAAGATAAATGCAACATGGTAAATGGTCACTCAACACTTTCCCCATTTCCGTAAGGGTGCATAGAGTGCTCTTTGTTCTTTCAGCCTTTCTCCACCCCTGTGAAGTATGCAGATTTTCAAGCCAAAATCATTATTATCCTGGCTGATGTCTGTTCCCATCTGTATGGGGCCTGTTGCTTCAAGGTGCTGAGCACCCTTGATTCCCATCCACTTACACTGGGGTTAAGAGACTTCTGTCCCTCCCCATGGGGAAAAGGCCTCTTTTTGCTGCAAGTGTATGCTTAGCTCAGAGCTCCCTTCCCCGCCACTCCACCCTCTTAGTGCGCATGGTATTCTTGGCAAAATGATGAAAATGTGAAATAAGTCCTTCTAATACGTTACAAAGATGCATAGGTTTGGGTTTATACAACAGTAGGGATGAAATTTGCCTCACCTGCGTAAAGCCTGGGCTTTAGGCTGGTGAAATGCAGAATGACTGGGGAAGCAAAATCCAACACCTACAGCATAGGGGTTGGGCATGAAGCAAGTAAGTATCCTAGTTAAGTATCCTCACACCTTTGTGTCAACTGACTGTAATGGGCCATCTTGATTATCACTTCAAAAGTTTTTTTCCCCTGCTGATAATAGTTCCTCTTAATTAATTAGCCTCTTACAGTTGGTATGGGTACTTCCACCTTTTCATGTTTCTCTGAATGTATAAATATCTTCTTGCTGTATGTTCCATTCTATGCATCCGATGAAGTGGGACTGTATAAGCACAAAAGCTTATGCTGAAATAAATTTGTTAGTCTCTAAGGTGCCACAGGTACTCCTGTTCTTTTTGCTGACACAGACTAGCACGACTGCTACTCTGAAACCTATCATATCAAGTAGTGCATCCTACGGGCTGGGCTGGAATAACACCACTTTTTTGGACTGCTAGGGACATTGGCTCTGGTTAGGGATGTATAACATGACGCTTTCGCTATCCAAAAAGCTGCCCCTCATACTGATCTGTGTGTGGCCATCAGGGAAACCTCCCTGGAGAACACAGGGGTTGCAGAGTCTCTTTTGCAGCTGCTCAACCAGTCCCTTACCCTTCCTGTAGTGCTTAGATGGACCTTCTGCACTTGGATGAATTACACCCTATAAGAGATTTTCCGAGTGAACTTGACTGAAAGAGTTTCCTGAGTAACTTTGTACTAGCAGAAGCAGAGTTAATGCTTTATTTTAACACTTCTCAGATTTATAATTTTGAAATGGCTTAGTCTCTTTGTTTCCTTAGTCCCAGAGTACAATATAGTGAACCTGAAATGGTCTTGCCAAATTTGAATTGGTTCCATCTGTGTCCAAGACTTATGAGTTTATTGTATTTAAAAATAGAAAGCATGGAATATATATTTTTTTTCCCAGCAGTTTGTTCAGTACTCCTTAGTCAGGCAAAATTTCTCTCTGTGTTGAGCAGAGCCCTAAGAAAGTAACATCCCCATCTAAACATAAATATATGAACTATAATTTAAGCCTAGCAGTTGCAAACAGTAAGGACAACAAATTATTTAAAAGGAAAGAAGTGCAAGAAGAGCACTGATGATTAGAACATTAGCATCCGCTCAAGGCAGACTTTGATGTTATAAGCTTAGCTGCTTAAAAGCGTAAAACAATGGAATTTGAGCAGAAGGTATCAGTAATAAATAGTGACTGTAGTGAAAAAAAATTCTGGCAACTTAATTAAATATCAGTAGAGTTGAAAAAAAACAAGCAGAGTTTAAACAGAATTTCATTTTATTTGTTGTCTGCATTCAGATGTAGGTAACTAATTTTTTACGCTGTGATTCAGTAAAACACGATCACTGCCTTAGGGAGCTAATCACATTTTACTAGGGAGAGACAAGTAACATCTGAAAAACACTGCTTTCGATGTTCTGGGTTGCTGCTTCTCCATTCCAGGGTCCACAGGCCTAATCACTATGTATTGCAGTTAGCAAAAGCAATGATGTCAGGGATATTCTGCTGAGATTGGTTAGGAGAGTGATATCCTAAAATGTGAATAAACTTCTCTCAGGCTGAATGATGAGTCCACTTCTTATGCCAACCATAGAGAGCTCTAAATTAGCCACCTGTTTTGTTTCTGGGGCTCTTTCAGTCTGTAAATGGGAAAGTAAAAATGTTGCATCATTTATTTCATCCCTGAAGAAGGCTACTCAAATATAGATGTTTTTTCCTGCCTGTTTTTATCAGCCTGCAATGAAAGAATGTGCGCTAGCCCTTTGTTCCTTTGAGATCGCGCGTATCATCCAAATCATGAAAGCAGTTTGAAAGCTGTCTGCTGTGTCATCTCCTACTGTCCCTCAGCCGTGCCCTCCACCAAAACCATCCCGTTTGTGTTTGCAAATACTTTTATCCCGTCTAGTAAATCATCGACTGGGTTGATTTTCAACACTGTTTTTCATCTAAATACTTAATGTTAAAAATACAAAATAGACCAAATGGGAGACAGCTTCCTAACTCAGTTCCAAAATTTTGTAATCCTGATTCTCTTACAGTATCTCCCTGTGCTCAAATGTCATCTCTTCCAGCCTGGTTATGTAAGCCAACATGGGACATGTGTGAGCACTGTTGTAAAGAAGTGATCTGTGCTCAAATGAGCAAGCTGTTCAGGGAAGTTAAAACAAAAATGAGAGTAAAAACAATTATTATTATTATTGTAGTAGAGCCTAGAGGTCTCGAGCATTTGGGTCCCCATGGTGCTGAGCACTGTACAAACGTATAGTAAATGATGACAATGACCTAATGAAAACTGGGTTGGTGCATAAGTATTTACTATGGACTAGCTTATGGTTTTGCCACAAGGCCTAACTAAGGGGCAATATGTAGGTGTATTGCCCGGGAACAGACCAGTTACTTCCTCCTCCATATCAGCTTAGTGGTGCTGGCTCGAGTGTTTGGGAGGATGGAGGCATGGGTCTGCCTCTGCCTGCGCAACTGAATGGGAGAGGGTGTAGCAATCCCAAGGAAGCTGCTTTCCCACTCACATTATGACCTGTGATATAGGTAACTCATGCAGAGCAGGGAGGCACATCTGACCTCGCCTTACTTCCCTGCTTGGGCACATCTAGTAATCTAGCCCAGTATCTGTTTCTAACGGATATTCATTTTAATAATCTTTACGCATAGTTTTTTCCCAGAGCACTAATACACCACGTACAAAAGAGAGCAGCTGCTTTAAAAACATCCATGCTATATTAAGGTGAAATGTGAACTTATTCCCTTCATTGTTTTAAGTTACAACTAGTGTTACTAAGTAAATGGGTATATTCCTCACTTCCTGCACATTCCTTTATTTCTACTCATCATCTTTTATTTTATAAAAAGGTATTTTTCATTTAATGCAAGTCTGGTCTGCTAATATCTCATGGCATGACCCCATCCAGGAAAACATGTTGAGCATTGCTAAGGCAATGGCTTTTCCACCACTGTAGAATGAAGAGGGATTGTCTTTTGATACAAGTTGGTGTTTTCTATTATGAGAATGTGCTGTTAGCTGGATGAATGCTTTTCTTTTGGCCCTACTAAGACAACTTCTCTCCTGGCACAGATTGTCTCATATCTAGAAGAAAAACTAGCAAGCTTCAGGCAACTTGTTTTGGGGCCACCTAGTGACAATTGGGGTTTAATGCATAGAAGTTCTGGGTATTTTGATCTATACCTGCCCCCAAAGAAGTAGGTCAGCGATCAGGATAGGGTCTTTCCTTCCTCAGTTAAAAGAACATAAGAGTAGCCATACCTGGTCAGACCAATGGTCCATCTAGCCCAGTGTTCTGTCTTTTAACAGTGGCCAATGCCAGATGCTTCAGAGGGAATGAACAGAACTGGGCAATTAGCGAGCGATACATCCCCTGTCATACAGTCCCAGTTTCTGGCATCAGAGGTTTAGGGACATCCTGGGTATGGGGTTGTGTCCCTGACCATCTTGGCTAATCCCCAGTGATGGTCCTATCCTCCATGAACTTATCTAATTCTTTTTTGAATATAGTGAAATTTTTGTCCTTCATAACATCCCCTGGCAAACAGTTCCACAGAGGGGACTGTGTGTTGTGTGAAGAAGTACTTCTCTGTTAGTTTTAAACTTGCTGCCTATTAATTTCATTGGGTGACCTCTGGTTCTTGTGTTAAGTAAAGGGGTAAATAACACTTCCTTATTCACTTTCTCCACACCATTCATGATTTTACAGACCTCTATCATATCTCCCCCTTAGTCATCTCTTTTCTAGATGAACAGTCTCAGTATTTTTAATCTCTCTTAATATGAAAGCTTCTCTATATCCCTAATCATTTTTGTTGCCTTTCTCTGTACTTTCTCAAGTTTGAAGATTTTTTTTTTTGAGATGGGATGACCATGCAGTATTCAAGGTGTGGGAGTACTATGAATTTATAGAGTGCCGTTATGATATTTTCTGTCTTATCTATCCCTTTCCTAATGGTTCCTAATATTCTGTTAACTTGTTTGACTGCTGTTGCACATTGAGCAGATGTTTTCAGAAAACTATCCACAATGACTCCAAAATCTCCTCCTTGAGTAGTAACAGCTAATTTAGACACCATCATTTGGTATGTATAATTGGGATTATTATTTTCCAATTTGCATTACTTTGCATTTATCAATATTGAATTTAATATTCTATTTTGTTGCCCATATGTCCTGTTGATGATTTTTCATGGGCCAAATGTAGAAACAGTCAGATATGTATGGGGCACAAGGAATTGGGTATATAAAATTATTTGTGGGACTCTGCTTTAATCACTTACTATTGTAAATCTCATCTGAAATTGAGCTGCTATCCAGAGTCTTGGCATTTCCTGCTCTATCAGAGCTTAACCCATCCTCACAGATGCAGTGAAAGAAATCCTCCATCTGATGCCAGATCAGAGAAGACTACCAGCTTCTCAGGCAATATCAGTAATTGGGCCTATGTCTCTGGTTCCAGACACTGTGACTGGACTAGGCTGTCTGAACTCTAATCCTTCCTTTCACTCCAGCATCTCTTCTCTACTGGATTCACAGACCTAACTAGTGAGTCGAAGAACTTTGCTTGGAGACTCGCCTAGCTAATTTTGTTGTTTTTTCTTATCATCTTTTTGAAATGGCCTCAGTTCTGCTGTCTGGGTTATGCTTCAAAATGCAGTTGCTGGGCAGTTACCAGATCAACAGTGCTGCCAACCCCAAAAATAGAAAAATCATGAGTCAACCACCTCCCCCAAAAATCATGAGGTTTATGGGTTTTTTAAAGATTATATTTTGTCTTTTTCTGTTTTTATTTTTTTAATTCCCCTTCCCTATCCTCTCCACCGCCCCCTTAATCCTCCCCACCCTCATGTATGTGTGTGTGTGTTCTCCCAAATATATAGCGAAACATGGTTTGGCTATTGTAGGAGCTGTCACCCACCCACCCACAGCTCTGTCTGTCTTCTGCAGCAGCACTGATTGTGTGCCCTTCCCCAAGAGGCAGGAGAGTGGGGAAGGCAGCCAATCAGAGGGAGTATTCTCCCAGCCAGGGCTGAAATTCATGAGGACTGGAGATTCTAATGTCATTGTGATACTGGCTCCAGTCCCAGCTGAAATCCTAGTGCTCACGGAAAAAAATAAGAGTTTGCAACACTGGCTCATGCTGTTGCTGTTCAGCCAACTACACTTCCCGCTGGCATTGCGGAGAGGCCAGTTGTCACTGGTGCAGATGGGCCCAAGGCCTCTGTAATATAATCATTCACAACTAATTCTACAGTTCCTTGTCTGGAGCATGATACCTTGGGCTGTGGCCTGCTGCTGTATCAGGAGGCACAGAATCTTCTCCATGGCTGATCCTTTTATACGGGATGTTCTGGTGGATACAAATGTGATCCCACTTCTAGTTCTGCATTTGGGTGTCTTGACTGGTCCTCTTAACCAGTCTTGTCCCTTTAAGAAGGTACACGTGGTCCTGTCTGGTTAAGGTTCTTTTGGTTAACCTGGTCATCTACCTCACCCTAGTTCTCTTTATCCATAATAATCCAAAGGGAGAATATCTTGTGGCTACTGCAGCTCTGTCCAAAATATAGCCTGGCTCCAACCAGTTCTTCCTGACAACCCAAGCCATTGGCCACAGGTAGGTTTTTCCTGTTGAGTGTGTCAGCCTCCTTTGACCAAACATTTGGATTTTTGGCTTGCAGAGACCTGAGCCCTTCCCTGGAAGCTATTAGGAGGAGCTTCCTTTGTCCCCAGCCTGCCTTTTCCCCTGAAAAGTTAAAAATTTTATATCAGCAGCTGCATTTATGCCCAGTTCTGCCACTCCTTCAATTTCTGTTCACCTCTTCTCTGCTTCATGGAATATGGACTCTATGCATCATCAGAGGCCCTCTTGACATTTAAAGAGTAAGGATTTATAATCAGAAGCAGTTGCAGTAAGTAAGAGAGGAACTGATGAGACATCATAAAGATTTTGTTGAAGACAAGTGACACGATGACCATCCTAGGGTCTATGAGGAGAAGTGGTGGTTCCCCTGGTACAAAGTGGTAGAGACTAGAACCTCATGTTAATGAACCTATTGTTGTCTGGTAGGGTGAGTGATTAAATCAATGCTTGACTGCTATTGAGATAAAGGAAAATCCATCACAAACATTAGGAAATGTACAATGTATGTGAAAATGAGTGCTTGCTTTTCAAACTTTAACTGCATTCACAATAGAATTTCACAAAAGTACAGTCAACACTGCGTCGAATATCTGTGCAATCAAATTGTTAGGCAAGGTATTCTGAGCTGGTTGAAAAAATGGTGGTAGTGAGGAATTAACCTTTTTAAAATACTTTCCCTCCTCCCCTTTTAATTTTGACAATTTTGAAATTTAAAAAAAAATTGAAATGTTGATGATCTCTAATATCTGCAGTATGAGAAAAAACAGGGTTATCAAAGGTTTTAGAAAAGGTAATATAATTAAAAAGAACAGGAAAGCTAATGCAGCTATTGCATCCGAATGTAGAACTAGAAGTGGGATCACGTTTGTATCCGCCAGAACATCCTGTATAAAAGGATCGGCCAGGGAGAAGATTCTGTGCCTCCTGATGGGGAAAGCAAGCATGTGAACATTGCTGAAGAACAGCACCATCTTCTAAAAAGAATGTAATGTGACATTGTAATACAGTGCTGGCTAGCTACCTTATACACATTGCATTTCTTATTTATGCTCACTAGAGGGACTAGAAAATTCCATTTTGTTGCACCATCCTTAACATTGCTTGATAATGAGGTTGCATTTCTGTATCTTGAATATGACCAAACAATTTTCAGTGACAAGCAGGAGCTCGGCTTTACATTAATTTCTTTCGAGGATACTGGACTTATGTCCCACAAAATGATATAGCCATCACTAAAGAATCCTGAGGTATTTTAAGATGCAATTGATGGTTTAGAAAACTGGATTAGACGTCGAGACTTATGATTTATAGACATATTGTATATTTTTAGAAGAAGGGATTGTCAAGGCTAAACCCCCACTCTGGCACTTCGAGTGCAGAAGATGGGGGCCCGCAAGGATTCTAAAAATTAATACTGGCCACTCCAGGCTTCTATTAAACTCCCAAGGCTACAGCTTTTCTCTGACCTTAGATGGGTAGATGCTACCACCACCCAAGTGTAAAACCTCATTGAGAGCCCAGGAAGGTGCACTTAGGAATTCCTTCCTGTGGGGCACCCTCAAAGGAAAGGAAATCAGCTGTTGCCACCAGCTAATTAAACAACATGTGCACAAACCTCTTAAGACACACAAATCCAATTCTGTTCTTAAAAAAGGTAAATTTTATTAATACAAAAAAAGAAGAAAATACATCTGGGAACTTCCTTTTGCTAGATTTTTTAAAAAAACCCTACTACAAGGATTAAGCATCAAGCATAGCTCTCTTGAGGTCCAGTTTAAAGGTTACAAGCCAAACAAAAGCACCTGGGGTTAGCACAGAGGAATCCACAAGCCATAAAGAAATGGGATAAACCTAATCCCGTTTTCCTAGACATTTCCTAATCTACTTGCATATCTGGGGCTTTAGATGAGTAGTTTCTAGGTATGATACTGATGATTTTTCATACCTGGCCCAAGCTTCTCACAGCATAACTGCTCCCTGTCTGCCTCTCCCCGAGAACAGCAGCAGACAGACAAAAGGGGAGTCTTGTTTCAATTTTAAAAAGTTCTAGCTTTCCCATTGGCTCTTTTGGCCAGGTGCCCACTCCCTTCCGTCTACCTATGCATAGCAGTGAGACTTTTTAACCCTTTGCTGGTAGAGCAATTAGAGAACAGCTACTGAGAGGGATTTTATAGCTACTGGCTGGCTGGGTGTCCATAAAAGGGAGCTACCACCTCCCTTCATTCATCGCAGGGATGTTTAGAATTGCAAGGTAATGATTTTTTCATAGTATTCTAAACTCCTGTACAAGCATTTCTATCCTGTTCTATCTATTCTAGCATGTTGCTATGGTCTAGTTACAAAAAATCTTATCAAAGAGAGGAATTAAAATTTCCCTTGCATGCATAGCCATCATCACTAGGGGTTAATATGAATGGAGGCACAGATGTTTTTCATAGAGAGAGAAGAAGCAACCACATCCAGTAATTAAAAAAGACATCTCTTAAATGTTGCTTAGACGGTTAGAGTCTCACAAAGTTACTGTAACACACAAGCAAATATATGTAATGATTTTTGAAGGGTTAGTTGATGAATTGAGCTACAGTATAAATGCTTTTATAAATTTATTCGGCCTCCTAGAATGTCAGCAATTTAGAGAGACCATCACTGGGCAATTACAGGTAGTAAGTAGATATTCATTCTCCACTCTAACTTCAGAACTCAGGAGATCTAAGAATGAGGGTTCCCATGATTAGGGAGTGCTCACATGCAGCGGAGCACTAGCTCTGCTATAGTTAAAGTTAAGACCAGCTTTCTGTTTAAACTACAACTCTTCTAACTGCTCTACAATCCATTAAGTTACTTGGGGTTTGGTCAGTGACTACATTTGGGGTCATTTGAAAAAATTGAATAATTATCATGTTGACAGTTTTCCTTTAATAATGTGGATGGGGTAGCTGCCAGTTATAACTGGCCCACACAATTACTGAATCACTATCTAACTTAGCCCAGTGACAAACATTTTCAATCTTGACAGTTAACATTTGAACACCCCAAATTTAGTGATTGAGTCAGTGATTTCGTACACATTCAGACAGGAAAAATCCAAGCTGTAATTGGTGTACGTGAGGGAACTTATGACAAAAGTGAGGCTCTATCCCACCTTTCGGACTTTCTCTTTTCCCACTTCCCTGATTCAATCCCCAGTGCTATTTAGAGACTGGCAGAGAAGGTAGATTATTGTTGTATTGTGCTAATGCACTTTACTGGTAAGAGAGTATGGGGTAACATAGAAATGGGTTATTCATAACCTGCCCCTAAGTCCAAAAGTGCCCTCCTTACAGAGGCTTCAATTCAGGAAAGCACTTAACTATGTGTCCTTACCTTTAAGCATTGACTTCAAAGGGACTTGAGCACGTAAGTACCTTCCTGAATCAGGGACAGTATGTCTTCCTTATCTCCATCAACAAATCTTCACTGAAGAGATGAATTCATTATTTTAAGTGAGAGAATCATCTCATCCCGGGGCAGGTCTGATTCTTAATAATATGGTTAAGTCAGTTTGAGACCAAGAAGGCAGAACTTGAATCACATGACCGTCATGCAGCTCGGAGTACTACTGCTGGAGTTCAGTAAAAAGCCCTAATTGTATATTCTTGCTTTCTGTAGTACTTGAGGATTTGGATGGACTGCATGGTTCACTTGTCTTTTCTGCTTGTCTTTAGATGACATAATAGCAATATATATGTCAAAATCTCTAGAATGAAAGTGGTATGCTATAGAACAGTCACAAATACAATACGTTATTGTTTTTCAGTATTAAAAATGTATTTACTTTGAAAGTAAAGAAAACACACTTTAAAGAAACCTGTTTACTAACCTGTTCAAAATATTACTGTGATAAATGTTTAAATATTTGATTGAAACGAATCACATTTGGTTTTAAATAGAGAACAGTAAATCAAGAAATTCACATTAAACTAGCACGATTTTATTAATAACATGAAAAACGCCTTAAAGTCAAACTCCTTGCATTTAAGTGGTATAGTTTAGAGAAGCTGATTATCAATACTGCTGAAAATAAAGCTAACAACATCAAAATTCAGTCCGCTTTAATTCTTTGCATAGCATTTTTTTTCCCCCCTGTTCTAGATTTTCTTCAAGGCAAATAAATGTTATAGGTATAATAGCTCATGTGTTTTCTGACTGATGAAAGAAAAAAAACTCGTTTTATGTTACTTAAAATGCAAGTAGTTATTTTTTCAATTCTCATAGCAGACCAGTGGTTCCTTCAGTGGTCTGCTAATAAGCTCACTAGTGAGTTCTGCTGAAATTCTCTTCTGTTTGAACCTGTCCTTGATGCAAGTCTGTCAGAAAGAGCCTGTTTATCAAGCATATAATGTTTGCAGTGGAGAGCATGTAGGTATATGTGTGAGCACATGTGTGTGTATATATAGGCACATAAAGCCACCTACTTGCTCTTATTCTGTTTGTAGGCTTTTTAAATCCTAATAATAATCTCCAGGCTGTAGAAGGATAAAATAGTTTATTTTTCTTTCTGGTGAGAAATATTGATATCATGTATTTGTTTTTGCTAGTAAGAGAGTCACACAGTATAACTATACAGAGCGCTGATCTGTTTACATAGCACTTAGCTATGAATGGACCATTTCATTAGTTGAGAGTTTTTACTAGCTTGAACCTGTTTTCAGAAGCAAATCTTAAACACTTTTTAATGTCTGTGCAATTTACAGAAAATCCGAAGTCACTCATTTGTTTCATGTGGTAGAATATCATCTTCAACTAGTGAAATACAAAGCTTGTATGAAAATCCATCTTAACAAAAAGACATGCCTCTGATGATGGTGATCATTGTACATTTAACATAGTAATTCAGAGAAAATCAAGTTTATTTTTCTCAATTTAATTATAAAGGTTTTTCAGATAACATTGGTTCCCTTTAAAATTAGTAATTTTCATATGCAACACAGCACTATTTTAGTTTTAAATTCCAGGCAAATTTAATATACTTGCCTACCAATGTGTTCTTACATAAAATAAATGCATGTAGAGAAATTTAAAATTATCTCAAAGGATTTGATTCCCTAATAACTGTAGTCACTATTTGAGTCAGTGACTCAAATCAAGTCATAATAAATATGCACTTTCAGTCCCACTACTTAACAGGATTTCTTTTTAATTACATGTTTATGAAAGTAAGCAAGTACCTTCTTTCTACCGCTCATACAGCCTTCTTCGCAGTAGCTTGCATACTTTAGCTTGCATACCATAGAATCATAGAAGATTAGGGTTGGAAGGGACCTCAGGAGGTCATCTAGTCCAACCCCCTCTCAAAGATGAACCAACCCCAACTAAATCATCCCAACCAGGGCTTTGTCAAGCCTGACCGTAAAAACCTCTGAGGATGGAGATTCCACCACCTCCCTAGGTAACCCATTTCAGTGCTTCACCACCCTCCTAGTGAAATAGTTTTTCCTAATACCCAACCTAGACCTCCTCCACTGCAACTTGAGACCATTGCTCCTTGTTCTGTCATCTGCCACCACTGAGAACAGCCGAGCTCCATCCTCTTTGGAACCCCGCTTCAGGTAGTTGAAGGCTGCTATCAAATCCTCCCTCACTCTTCTCCTCTGCAGACTAAATAAGCCCAGTTCCCTCAGCCTCTCCTCATAAGTCATGTGCCCCAGCCCCCTAATAATTGTCATTTCCCTCCACTGGACACTCTCCAATTTGTCCACATCCTTTCTGGATGCAATACTCCAGATGTGGCCTCACCAGTGCCAAATAGAGGGGAATAATCACTTCCCTCAATCTGCTGGCAATGCTCCTACTAATGCAGCCCAATATGCCATTAGCCGCCTTGTCTACAAGGGCACACTGTTGACTCATATCCAGCTTCTCGTCCACTGTAATCCCCAGGTCCTTTTCTGCAGAACTGCTGCTTAGCTAGTTGGTACCCAGCTAGTTGGTACCCAGCCCAGCTAGTTGGTACCTAGTTGGTAGCAGTCCATGGGATTCTTCCATCCTAAGTGCAGAACTCTGCACTTGTCCTTGTTGAACCTCATCAGATTTCTTTTGGCCCAATCCTCCAATTTGTCTAGGTCACACTGGACCCTATCCCAACCCTCCAGCGTATCTACCTCTCCTCCCAGTTTAGTGTCATCTGCAAACTTGCTGATGGTGCAATCCACCCATCATCCAGATCATTGATGAAGATGTTGAACAAAAACCAGCCCCAGGACAGACCTCTGGGGCACTCTGCTTGATACTGGCTGCCAACTAGACATTGAGCCTTGATCACTACCCGTTGAGCCCGACAATGTAGCCAGCTTTCTATCCACCTTATAGTCCATTCATCCAATCCATAGTTCTTCAACTTGCTGGCAAGAATACTGTGGGAGACCGTATCAAAAGCGTTGCTAAAGTCAAGGTATATTATGTCCACTGCTTTCCCCATATCCACAGAGCCAGTTATTTCATCATAGAACGCAATCAGATTGGTCAGGCATGACTTGCCCTTGGTGAATCCATGTTGACTGTTCCTGATCACCTTCCTCTCCTCCAAGTGCTTCAAAATGGATTCCTTGAGGACCTGCTCCATGATTTTTCTGGGGACTAAGGTGAGGCTGACCGGTCTGTAGTTCGCCGGATTCTCCTTCTTTCCTTTTTTTAAAGATGGGCACTATATTTGCCCTTTTCCAATTGTCCAGGACCTCCCCCAATCACCACACATTTTCAAAGATAATGGCCAATGACTCTGCAATCACATCAGCCAACTCCCTCAGCACCCTCAGATGCATTGCGTCTGGCCCCATGGACTTGTGCATGTCCAGCTTTTTTAAATAGTCCTGAACCTGTTCTTTCACTACTAAGGGCTGCTCACCTCCTCCCCATACTGTGCTGTCCAGTGCAGCAGTCTGGGAGCTGACCTTGTCTGTAAAGACCAAGGCAGAAAAAGCATTGAGTATTTCAGTTTTTTCCACATCATCTGTCACCAGGTTGCCTCCACCATTCAATAAGGGTCCCACACTTTCTCTGACCTTCTCATTGCTAACATACCTGTAGAAACCCTTCTTGTTACCCTTCACATCCCTTGCTAGCTGCAACTCCAATTGTGCTTTGGCCTTTCTGATTACACCCCTGCATGCTTGAGCAATATTTTTATACTCCTCCCTAGTCATCTGTCCAAGTTTCCACTTCTTGTAAGCTTCCTTTTTGTGTTTAAGCTCACTGAAGATTTCTCTGTTAAGCCAAGCTGGTCACCTGCCATATTTGCTATTCTTTCTGCACATCGGGTTGGTTTGTTCCTTTGCCCTCAATAAGGCTTCTTTAAAATACATCTAGCTCTCCTGGGCTCCTTTCCCCCTCATATTAGCCTCCCAAGGGATCCTGCCCATCAGTTCCCTGAGGGAGTCAAAGTCTGCTTTTCTGAAGTCCAGGGTCTGTATTCTGCTCCTCTCCTTTCTGCCTTTTGTCAGGATCCTGAACTCCACCATTTCATGGTCACTGCTGCCCAGGTTGCCTCCCACTTCTACTTCACCTACCAATTCCTCCCTGTTTGTGAGCAGCAGGTCAAGAGGAGCATGGCTCCTAGTTGGTTCTTCCAGCACTTGCTCCAGGAAGTTGTCCCTAACACTCTCCAAAAACTTCCTGAATTGTCTGTGCACTGCCATATTGCTCTCCCAACAGATGTCAGGGTGATTGAAGTCCCCATGAGAACCAGGGCCTTTGATCTGGAAACTTCTGTTAGTTGTCCGAAAAAAGCCTTGTCTACCTCATCCTCCTGGTCTGGTGGTCTATAGCAGATGCCCACCACAACATCATCCTTGTTGCTCTTGCCTCTAAACTTAACCCAAAGACTCTCAACAGGCTTTTCTCCAGTTTAATAGTGGCACTCTGAGCAATCATACTGCTCTCTTACATATAGTGTAACTCCTCCACCTTTTCTCCCCTGCCTGTCCTTCCTTAACAGTTTATACCCATCCATGAGAGTGCTCCAGTCATGTGAGTTATCCTACCAAGTCTCTGTTATTCCAATCACCTCATCGTTCCTTAACTGTGCCAGGACTTCCCGTTCTTCCTGCTTGTTTCCCAGGCTTCTTGCATTCATGTTCAGGTGCCTAAGATAATTAGCCAATTGCCCAAGTTCCTCAGGATGGATCAGGAGGCATCCCCTGTTGTACCCTCCTCCTTGGGTTTCCTCCCGGTATCCCACTTCCCCAGTCACTTCAGGGCTTAAGCCTCCATCCCCTGGCAATAGTTTAAAGCCCTCTCACTAGGCTAGCAAGCCTGCCTGCAAAGATGCTCTTCCCTCTCTTCATCAGGTGGATCCTATCTCTTCCTAGCAATCCTTCTTCCTGGAACAACATCCCATGGTCGAAGAATCCAAAGCCTTCTCTCCAACACCATCTGTGTAACCACACATTTACTTCCACAATTTGATGGTCCCTACCTGGGCCTTTTCCTTCAACGGGGAGGATGGATGAAAACACGACTTACACCTCAAACTTCTTTATCCTTCTTCCCAGAGCCACATAGTCTGCAGTTACCCGCTCAAGGTCATTCTTGGCAGTATCATTGGTGCCCACATGGAGAAGTAGGAAGGGGTAGCAGTCTGAGGGCTTGATCAGTCTTGGCGGACACTCCATCACATCCTGAATTCCTTCAGGCAAGCAGCACACTTCCCAGTCTGGAGGGCAGATGGATGACTCCATCCCCCTTAGGAGGGAATCTCCGACCATCTGCTCCTCTTGGAAGTGGTGGTCGTGGAACCGCCATCCCTAGGATAATGCATCCCATTCCCTTCCCTCAGAGGACTCTTCCAAACCATTCTCCACCCTAGTACCTGTACAGAGAGACTGAAAATGGTTTCTTACCTCTATCTGCATTGGGAGTACATGGGTTCTCCTCTTTCGTCTTCTGGAGGTCACATGCTGCCAATTTTCTTCCCCGTTCTGCACTATCCTCTCTGATTCTTCAGCATGCTGTGCCTGCAGTACCAAACACGGACTTCTATCCAGAAAGTCGTCATTTTCTCTGATGCAACGCAGGGTTGATACTTGGGTCTCTAGTCCTTTAACCTTCTCTTCCAATACGGAGACCAGCTTTCACTTCATACAGACAAAGCTGATTCTGTTCTCTGGGAGAAAGACAAACATGGCACATCCTGTGCAGGTTACAACAGTGGATCGCTCACTTTCCCTATTGTCTTCCTTCTAAGAGCCTCTTCAGATGTTGTATTTACTGCTCACAGAAGCCTGAAAGGCAAAAACTCTGTGGGAACACGCCACCCCCTAGGCGAACTCCCAGGCAGACTCCCTCTGTTTGCCTCTCCTCTGATCACTCAGTTAACAACTGGCTGCTTTTTTATAAGGCTGCTGGCTTGAAGCACTTGCCCTGGCTCAAAGCCTTCCACCCAATCAACCACTCAAGGCCCACCTGGAACAAAGCACTCCCAATTCACACTTTTCAAACAACCAGCCACACGGTCAAAGAGTCACACTTTTCAAACAAACACACGGTCAAACAGTCCATGCAACTAGCAACAGTCAAACAAATGGTCACAGCAGACAGACACTGGGATATTCACCCAACCAGCTCACAACACAGCGCCCTCCTGTCCCCCGGCATAATGCAGCACTCACCATAGCTCCTCTCGGACTGTTCTCAGGCAAACTCCCTCTGTTTGCCTCTCCTGTGTTCACTGCTCCAGTATGATTTGTTCACAGTAGTGGCTAGTCCTGTCCATCTTATAGTTCTACGAGAGAAGTAGCACGTAGGTGGGTTTTGGCTAGTGAGGTTTGGTTTCTCCCATAAATTCTGACTCTCTCATAACAGGTAGCAAATTTATGTTTTCTGTCATCGTAGCCCTTCTCCTCCATAGTGTAACAATGATCTATTTGCTTATACCGTTTCTCAATAAATCAGGTTCTTCTTCTAGTGCTTGCTCATGTCGATTCATTTTTAATTTAATCCTGATTCATTTTTCCTGTACCAGGAGTTCTCAACCTTGTACATACTGGGACTCTCCCCCCCACCCCCCCGAACCCTGATGATCTTTCTCCCATTTCTACCTGGGATTCCCGTCCATTTAGCAATATGGCAAGAAAAGGGAAATTGTGACCTCCTAGCCCACAGGTTGAGAACCCTTGCCTTATACAATTCACATGCTCTCACCATTAGACATTTATTTTTGAACAATCTCGAAATAAATACCAGAAGAGATGTTACATCTCCAACATTCCTACGTAGATTCTTGACTGAATTTGTTATTTTGTCAGGATGAGATGTTTGTTTTTTATTTATATATTCATTAAATTATTAACCTAGAAAAAGTTGAGCTAACCTAAAAACTGTGTGTGGATTTTGTGATGGAAGGAGAGGAGGTGGTGGTTAGCCCCAGCACCATTTGGTTCTCACAAGACAGAGTTAAGAGATTATAATACCTACTTCATACGCTTTGCACCTATAGATCTCAAAGTGATTTACCGAGTAAGTAAATATCATCTCAGTTTTTACATGGATGGATTTTTATGTGGAGCTGTTCTGAAATAATGTATGGTCTAAAGTATGGGTACTCATCCCGGGCTGGGGAGATGGCAACCTTTCTCTCTTTCTTTATGGCTAGATGATGAGAGTAGTTTAAAAATGTATGAAAAGGGGGCACCAACACTTTTATATATTGTAATATACTGGTATAGGGTGAAATTGTTGTCTTACTGCAGTGATGTAAACACTTCTGTTGGTTTTCAGTATGGCGATAGCATGAAAAAAGTTGAGAATAACTGGTTTGACGTTATGAATTTGGTGACTGATGGCACTGAGTTAATGGAAGCTTCTGAAGGAAAGGAATTTATATCTGGAATGTTATCTGGGAATTTAAATTTCACCCAGTGGTTTAGATAAATAGTATTGGCTGGCCTGCTTGTTTTTATCATTAATATATTTATTCTTTAGTTTATTAACCAAGTAAAAGTTGGTTTAACCTAAAAAGGTCTCTTTTTATGTGGGGGTAAAGGGGTTATCGATTTTATGGATTTGAGAAAATATCGGAAAGATAAACTACCGTTCTGGAGCTACTCTTTGAAGCTGGCTGAGGTGAACATTAGTATGAGGCTCTGGTTAGAATAGGCATATCTAAGAGTTTACAACTATCTTTCTGTGTGTAATATCTTTCCTTGTTTACCTAGAGATTTTGTAAAGTAATATGTAGGGCTTCTTGGACTGGAAGGGAGAGTGTTAATAGGTTGATCCACTCTGGGGGATTTTGAATATCAATTAGGGGAAGCAGAAACATAATCATGCTGCATAGTAATAGAGTTTGAAAATCCTGCTTTTTCAAAGACGAGGGTTAGTATTTCGCCCTTCTTCCTTCAGGGATTGTTTTGCCAGATAAATGTGGTGCAGACAGGATTTCTTTAAGGAGAGATTTAGAACAGAGCAGGAGGCTGTATATAAAGGAAGCATGAATTTCAGTAATATACTCATTTTAGTTATACTTTTCCTTCCTAACAACATCAGGGCAAGATTTACCAATTTCTTTGTCACATTTCATTTGGTATAACAATGGTTTATAGTTTTGTAGTGCAGCCAAGCTAGGTCTTCTGAACATTAAGGCTGGGATTATCAAAGTCGCTTAAGGGAGTTAGGTGCCTAATCGTCATTTGGATTTGTGCACCTAGCTTCCATAGGCCTTTTTGAAAGCCCCACCTTAAATTTTTTGGTCTTCTAAAGGTGCAGAATTAATTGTAAGAGGGTGGTTAAGTGGCAATATGTTTCCTCAGTTTAAGGGTAGCACTTTTGTTAACTTTATGATGTGCAATTTTGCTGAAACGTTTCATGATTCCTACAATATTTTTTTGTAGCATGGACTTGGATTACTGGACACATAGTACAATGTTGCCAGTGTGGAGTTCTGATAATTCAAGTCCATAACAGAACACATTATTTTGGTTACAGGGCATGAAGTTTTTTTAACACTGTTTTAGTACCCAGTGTCAGTTGTGTGCTCATACTAAGTAAGTAAAACCAAGTATTGAATCCTAGTGCACAAAGATGCCCCAGTATCCCTTAAGGGCAGGATCAATATAATATGCATCAGTATTCTGTAGTGTGCTACCTGTCGGTCTAATCTAATCTATCGAGACATTTATACTGCACTCATTACCATGGTTCAATTTGCACAAACCTGTTCAAGAGCTCAAAAAAGATTTGGGGGAGGGAGGTTTCCAAAAATGTGCACAGCTTTGCACGGGCTTCGGTATTATTTAATATGACTTGTTTATATGGAATTTACACTTGATTAGTGTTACAAGCCAAACAATCTCAAATCCACTGTTTTGATGTAGCACACATCCCCAAGTACTTGGGTCACACAGTTTGGATCCACCAACATGGGAACAGTAATGGCAGTTGTTCACAACTAGAACTGACCAGAGGGTGACAATTCCGTTTCTCAGCAATTTTCAAGGTTTTGCCTTTTTTTTTTTTTTTTCCCCCATTCTTCATTCAGAGCAAAGTTCTTCATCCCAGATCACTCTGAATCAGAGCAGGGACTTTTTCCTGGATCTCCCACATCCCAGACCAGTGTCTCTCTCTTTGTGACGGAAATGTCATTGAAACAGATTCATCTCTGCTAAACTTTCCAGCTTTTACAAAACAGCATATTTTGGTGTAATTTTATTACAATATTCAGACCAGCTCTATTCACAACCTGCTATGTTGGAACCCCCTCACGTGAAGGATGGGTGCCTCGCCAGCCTCCCAGGTGCCATGCTGGAGCATGTTGTTGTTACATCTCCATTTTTCTCTCATTTTTTCTGACCTTTTTCTGTCTCCTTCCCTCCCTCCCTGCACTGCACCCCCTACACCCAGCTTATATTTTTCTATTTGTTTGAGTGCTTTCCTGTTTTGTCACCCTCTCTCTCTCTCCCACACTCACCAGAACACTACATGTTGCCCAGTTTGGGTGGTCCACTGGTGTCTCCATCAAGCTAAATGGGAAAATTACCATTGACTTCAGTGGAGCCAAGATCTCATCCCAAAACAACAGTGGTTGAGCCATTAAGTGATGGGCTTGATTTAAAACAAATTATAATGCTCATTTCTCTATTAATTTGTCATTACATTCCCATTGCTGAGATTATATCTGTTCACTTAATATATAACGTATAATTAAGTCCTGGGTTTTTACACCTGTTACGCCTTTTTTTATATCGGGGACACCGTCTCCCACTACTGTCTTCACACCTCCGTTATCTGGCATGTAATAATGGTTCTGAGTACTTGCATAGTGTGTTTCATTGAAAGGTCTAGCGTTCTTTTTATCTCTTTGTAATGTTACAGTTGCATTAGTTTTAGTACATACAGCACAGTATGTAATGAAAATTTATATAAAGGAGGAATTCAGAATTTTCTATGGTGTTATTCTATATGCCTCAGAAGAGTATTAATTTATTTATTTAATTACAGTATATGCACAGAGAACTGAAGTGGAAACTCGTAACTTGCTACTTTGTGCAATTATGTACTCACTTATTTCTCACTTCTCTACTATCCTTCTTTCTTTCTTTAGCCCCTGCTGGTGTGCCTCCACTGTAGTATCAGAACAGGATAAAAATAGGTGAAAAATCACCCTGCAGGTTTAAATTAATTGCTCCACTCTGTTACGCTACATGCTAGTGAGTGCCTTAGATAATGTGCTATGAATTTTCTTTAATTTAACCATAATTGGAATGGGAAGGTTCTGTAATTACTGAAGTTCTTGGTAGTTTACTAAGCTTTTTATTAGAATAGAGGAGCATAAAAACATTCAGCATTGTAGTGTTTCATATTACTACCACTCATGTATTTCATCAGTAATTTTATGGTATGTTTTATCAGGGAATCATCGCAACAGAAGTTTGCACTCTTTTATGACTTTCATAATAGTTAGCCAGTCAACAAATTCTATTTTGTGAGGTACATTTGTTGAGGGAACATATGATTTGAATACTCTAGTAATAAAAAAGTATCACATTTTATCTTGCACAAGGTGTCTGAGAGTTATTTTTTCCAATTTTCAAATAAAAATATTAAAATAATACGTCAAAATAACATAGATATAGAGAGAGGAATGGTTCTTATGGATCCAGCTTAAGAGTTATTCTGGTTTGTGGAGAAACTGTAAAAAGGGTGCCTTGCTCAACAGATCTGCTTCTTGAATATTTAGACATCTCCTTTCTTTGCTGACTAAAATACATTTTTCTTAGATTTTACTCCTGTACTACTGCAGTGGTACAGTCACTAGGTGCTGTTCTAGCTCATGCTTCATCTACAGAATTATTAACTATGATTCAGTTGCAAAATCTTTATTATTGGTGATGCACAAACTAGAAGAAGCCATCTTGACTTTCTAATCCTTGGGTGGGTCTACTATAACATGGCCTGACAATAACTATGTTTGTTAGGGATGTGATTTTTTTTTTTTTTTTTTGGCCAAGATAGCTATGACAGTAAAATCTTTAGTGTAGACACAGTTATGCTGGTATAAACGTACATTATACTGGTATAGCTTATTTTGGTTCCTAAATCAGAATAAGCTATTTCAGTATAAGGCACCTTTATACTGGTATAACTGCATCTAAACTAGGAGTATTTCACTGCTTTAATTATGCTGGAAAAAAGTCTGAACTCCTATGGTTCCATTTTTACCAAGTTACTTTGCTGAGGTGAGCTGCATTTAATTCCACCCAACTGTTTATATTGATTACATGCTGCTCCTTCTGGTCATCTATTTTGTTGCAACTTTAAAGAAAAATATTGTAATTGACAGTAGGATTTTCCTATTGTGTTGTCTGTAACCACGTACGTTGTTTTCAGAGTTGCCAGTAGTTACGTGACATGGTTACCTATACAAATAAAGAACAATTCAACTAATTTTAAGTTGCTCCTGAAAACCAAAGGTTGCTTTCATTTTGTTTATGATGGTGTGATCCATTCAGTACAAAAAATTGCTGTAACTTCATGGTCCTGTGCTATGTGCAGCGCTCACAGAAAATAAATCCCCTTTTAAAGGGTCTTTAAAGTTTTAGATGAAATCTAGGTAGCATCTCATTGAGCACATAATGTTGGGCAGATCCAAACTACTTCACACGAGATAGTGGTAGGAAAGTTGGCCTATTACAGCATCCCATGTTTACAGTGTGGTGTAGTTTGTGATTTGAAGGTATTTATCTAGCATGTCTGTTGTTAACTGGGACACACGTTGCTCCCGTTCAGAGGAGCAACACAATGCCTAGCCTCAATGTTCTTCCTAAAATCCTGCCCTAGCCAGAAGATGTCCTTCTGCAGAGGAACCATAGAACAATAGCTCTTGCTCCTTGTACCTGGACTAGTCAGGGCAATATTTACAGCTAAAACTTAGTTTGTGTGTGTGGGTAAAGAAACATGCCATCACTATACTTGCAGTGTTTTGGTTATGTTCATAGATCTTTTAGCACGCGGACTTTCTTATGACCAGCATAGCTCTCAGCTGCCCCAGAACTTTAACATGAATCTGGGCTCATTTCACTTACTATTTAAACATTTTTTACATGGGAAATGGGGAGTCATGACAGCAAGGTTACAGAGAATGTTATTTATGATGATGAAAAATAGGGCCTGATTCTTATTTACACTTAAAACCTCTCGAACACTCTGGCAATATAACATGGCATTAAAGTGTATGTAAAGTGGCTTTTGTGTAGATGAGAATCAGTCCCATAATGTGTCCATTATTTAAAGTTATTTTCCCCTTCTTCTCACTTTGTTCTTTTTCCCAGATTTGGCATATGGGAGGAATGATAACTGCCATTAGTTAAAATGTTTTTACATGTTTTCCATATAATTAAACAAGATAATTGAATGTCTTTTTTTTGGTTACAGAACGCTTTACACAGTACAGCTCTAAAAACCTTAGACAAGCATGGAATAAGTAAGTTGGTTTTTTTTAAATTTACTCTGCATTCTTTGACTTCCTATCCATATGGTCTATCTCATGCTGAAGTTACCATAGCTAATTTACAATACCTTTTGCTACTTTGTCATTCATAGCCCACTCCTGCATTTATCAGTTCTGAACTTTCTTTACATTACCAATGTTCAAATGAAGCCCCAGCTTCAACTCAAATACTATTTGACACCATTTAACCAAAATAATGTTGTGTGGAATCAAATGGAAAGATTAAAATTTGACTTCATCTTTGTCATTTGAGTGTGCTATGTACATTTCTATAACTGAAATACTCCTGTGGCTCTTTGGACCATATTTTACTTGAGGGGGAGGGGTGGGAATTCTGCACCAAAAAATTAAAAATGTTGCTACACTATTTTAAAATTCTACATATTTTATTTGTCAAAATAATACAATATAATCATGCCAGTTTCAATTATTTTGGTAATTTATTTCAAAATACCTGTCAATGAGTATGTCTATAACAATACAGACAACAAAAAAGATTCTGGAAATGGTTTTGACAAATAGATTCCTTACTAGGCATATTAATACAGGGGAGATTAATAAGACTGGGACTTTTCAGTTTGGAAAAGAGATGACTAAGGGGGGATATGATTAAAGTCTATAAAATCATGACTGGTGTAGAAAAAGTAAATAAAGAAGTGTTATTTACTCCTTCTCATAACACAAGAACTAGGGGTCACCCGATTAAATTAATGGGCAGCAGGTTTAAAACAAACAAAAGGAAGTGTTTCTTCACAGAACACACAGTCAGCCTGTGGAATTCTTTGCCAGAGGATGTTGTGAAGGCCAAAACTATAACAGGGTTCAAAAAGGAATTAGAAAAATGAATGGAGGATAGGTCCATCAATGTCTATTAGCCAAGATGAGCAGGGATGGCGTCCCTAGCTTCAGTTTGCCAGAGGCTGGGAGTGGGCAGCAGGGAATGGATCACTTAGTGATTGCCTGTTATGTTCATTCCCTCCGGGGCACCTGACATTGGCTGCTGTTGAAAGACAGGATACTGGGCTAGATGGACCTTTGTTCTGACCCAGTGTGACCATGTTCCTAACTGTCAGGGTGGTGAAGCACTGGAACAAATTACCTAGGGAGGTTATGGAGTCTCCCTCATTGAAGGTTTTTATGAACAGGTTAGACAAACACCTATCAGGAATGGTAGATAATCCTTAGTTCTGCTTCAATGCAGGAGACTGGACTAGATGACCTATCACAGTCCCTTCCACTCCTACATTTCTATGATTTTGTATCTCCCTCCCTCTCCTACCCTCACAGTGTGCAAGACAACATGTGCCACCCCCTTGCTTGGGGTTTGAGGTAATGCCATAATTTAGCCCACAGAAAGATCACATCCACCGCTGTCAAGAGTTCAGGTTTGGCTGGGGCAAACTTAGGCTTTCCCAGGTAACTGCTGTCTCAATTCATGTTTTGAGACTGTTGGTAGTTATCTATCAGACAGGCAGCAATAGCACTGTTGTACTCCCAGAGTAGTAGCCCTTATCTGGGATGAATGGCTGGGCATATATAAAACAAACTTGCTTGCACATTTTTTGGGGCAGGACTCTGTCTTCCTTCCTGTGTTAATAGTACCTCACACAATGGGGACCTGATCAATATTTGGGCCTCTGGACCCTGTCATGGTACAAATAACAAAATAATAATAATTGCATTTGAATTGAAAACATGACTCTGTGTGAGCAACATATTTTCTTCAAGCTTATTGTGTGTTGGTTTTGTTTGTTACAAAATATATTGTTTGTTTAAAATAAAACGGTGGTCTGAGAATTGACACAGAACATGATTCCATCACAGTCTGCTGCAAATAAAACCCGAGCTTCCTCATTTATAAGGAACCTCTTCAAAAATATGTACACGTTTTCTATGCTCCATGAATAAAGGATTTGAAAATTTTCAGCATAAATGAGGGGATTGAAAGACTGAAAGCAATGACAATGCTTGCAGTAGAATTCAGTGCTTCATATGTCAGGCTGTAATATAATAGGAAATATTTTGTTCTCAAAATTATGTATCATTTACATTTGAAATGTGTAAAGGATTTTCTCCTTTTCTAGTGTAAATCTTTATTAGTGTGCAGTATTAGAGTGTTGCTGGATAGTAGTGCTGTAGTTAAGGATGTATCAATATTTCCATTATAGACATCATATTCTCAAAGATTTATAATTCAGCTATAAAATTAACATTAAAAAACCTCACAGAGTGACTCACCCTAGAAAGTATGCCTTTATTTATTAACACATTTTGAAGAACATGTTTTCTAATCTAAGAAGAGCATTTTTTAAATAATTCTGATTTCTTTTTTTCGGTATTTTTTGCATTCACGATACCAAAATGGGCTGGTTTGTTTAAACCAAATTTGCAGGCTAGTCAGAATGAGGATTAGACCCTCCTGGTGTTTAAAAACTGAGCGGACGAAAATAAGGTTATACTGTTGGGTTTTTTTAGAGTAGTTTGATTATACAGATTTGTTTTGATACTGTTAACAGTTAATTACCGTGGACCTCTGAAGGCTCTGAAGGATCAGTGTCAAAGGATGTCTAAGGCCCTGATCCTGCAAAGATTTATGCATGTGCTTAACTTTAAGTAATGTAAATAGTCCTATTAATTTTAGTGGAACTACTCATGTTATTTAAAATTAATAGTGTATGGGTGGCCTGTGATATACAGGAGGTCAGACACAATGATCTGGTGGTCTCTTTGGACCTTAAATTCTAGGACTGCAAGTCTTTGCAGGATTGGGGCCTAACTGGGAAATATTTTTGAAAGCCTCTCGGTTCTGACACTATGGAACCACTGTACAGGATTAGGGCAGCTCCTAAACCATGTACAGTAGGAGCTTTATTTAAAATACTTAGCTATATTTTTTTTAAAAAAAACTATTAAATCTGCATTAAACTGACAGAAAAGCATGCCCTGCTCTTGATCTACAGCTAGTGCAACCACATAAATGTCTATGTTCACAAGCTGCAGTGAGTGCTCCTGCCTATGCTGGTCAGTACCAGGGAGGAATAGGACCATGGTGCCCCATACTTACTCCTTTCCTCCTCATCCCATGGATTTGCATGCACAGACAGATGCACTTGAGTCTATCTAGCATAAATATTTATATGGTCCCCATTACTATACTACCTGAGCCCCTCGTCATCTTTAATGTAGTTAGCCTGACAATATCCCTGTGAGCTAGGAAAGTGATGCTATTCCCATTTTACCAATGAGGAAATGAGGCACAGAGAGATTAAACTGACTTATCAAGTCACACAGGAAGTCTGCCAGGAGCAGGGAATTGAACCCATGTTTCCCAAGCCTCAAGGTAACATCCCAACCACTTCCTCGTAGTCTGTGTATGGCAGGAGGTTGCGCGTGGCGCAGGAGATTGCTCACTCTCCACTTTTCTTTTTCAGACTACGCAGGACTAAGGGTAATGCAACCCCTTTTCTTGTTTGTATACATGAGCTGCTGATGCACAGGCATTAAAACCTGAGTTTCTGAACGTCTTTAAAAAGGCTTAGATCCAAATATACAATAATTAGGGGCTGCCTTGATTTGCGATTTCACGGAAATCATGAAATATGGAATTGTTCATGAAATTAACCTTCAAAATAAAAATGTTTTATTTATAAAATATGCTGCAAAACTTCTGTGCTTACAACACAATGCCAAAAACAGTTGACTATAATCATGTGATATCATTCCAGTCGTCATAGTGATTGAGAGTGTCTGTCAAATTACATGACATATACTAAAGTGAGCACAGCAGTCATTACAGTAGATCATTGATTGAGAGTGTGTTAACATTTATGATAAGTGAGAACGACAGTCATCAGGTTGAGTGAAAGGATTGTTATTGCATATAAAGTTGGCTGACAAATCAAAAAAAGAAAAAAAAAGTCAGTTTTGGATTGTGTGGAGCAGTATCCAATAAGAACCTTACATGCAGATGGTGGTAAATTGTTTTGTTCATCTTGCAACGTTACTCTGGATTTTTTCAGAAAAAAACATGATCGATCACCATTTTGAGGCTGAATTGCATATTAAACGAAAGCATGCGCAGAGGCTACAGGTCAGAACAAAAACCAAGCGACAGTGTCCACGATGTTTAAAAGAACAACTGAAAGTAGTTTAGCAAAAGGAGAAGCTATAATGGAGCTAGTGGATGCCTATCACTGCTGCCAACATACCGTTAGAAAAAATAGATAATCCAAAACTAATCGAGTACTTTAAAAAGCATGTACCAAATGCTGGCAGTTTCCAAGGCGACTACAAAGGTAACAGTAGTACAGTACACTACTTGTATATATATACTGCCTGACACATCCACAAAATTTGCTATTTATGCTGTGACGAACCCATGAAAAATGTGTGATTTCTTGGCAATTTAAGTAGACCCCTAATAATGACAGTCAATGAATTTAAGTGAGGACAGGTCACTAAGAAGAATGGCATTCTGCTTACAAACTTTCACCACTTCTACAGAAAACAGAGGAAAGAAAAGCGAAAACATTACAGATAATATACTGGGAGTGATGGTAATCAATCACATATTAGTTACTCCAATCACAGGCGAGACAAATCTTAAAGCCAGAGTAGAAAAGATAGAGCAATGACTGACACAGCTTGATATCTCTCTACCTAACCAGTTTAGCTGGAAAACAGATGCTCAAAATAAAGCAATATGTAATAAATAACTTTTTAAAAATATTGACTAGACCCAATGGAAAATCATACCAGAGCCAAGAATATTAGAGTTATTGGACTACTCCAAGGGCGGAGAAGATAAACCCAACAGGCTTATGTGAAAAATCAGATCCCTGAAGCTCTTAAGCTAGATGTAACAATAGACCTATTTTACTTTTAAGAGGTCTTTTGGAGAAACAAAGTAGTAACAGTGGACCCTGAGTACTTTGGTTAAGGTGTCCAATTACAGAGATAGAGAACATGGTACTTATGGAATCATACAGGTGGTACTTAAAATGCAAGATGGGCATTAGAAAGTTACTCTAAGCTCTGCAGTTCCTCGGCTGGGGTTTTCAAGAGTCTAAGAGACTCTGGCAGCCAACTCACATTGATTTCAGTTCCATCTGATATTAAATTCCACCTGCACTGCACATGTTACTCCTACTGGGGATCCAGTTACAAGATGAGTCTCCTCAACTCATTTAAAACCTGGTTTGGTTTTTAAGTATAGAGGGATCTGAACTGTGTTTTATCTTTGGTCCTGCACTGTTCAGTTCAGGTATGTCTGCACTGTGCCTTCAGAAAACAATGTAAAACTCACTGTTTCAGATTACAATAGCTTTCCCACAACAGTAAACCCTTACAGGGTAATGAGGAGAGAAAGCTAATTGTCTCTGTGCATATTTCAAAGAAGGATCTGTAAGGTGCTCACACACTATGGTGATGAGTAAAAATTTAGATAGTCCCCTGCACATCTGTTCTTTCCTATCATGTTAAAATGAATGTAACTAATTCGCCAACGTGATAGAATTTAGTATATGGCACCTTAGCCTCACAACACAGGTCAACTGCTGGAAATTTCTGCTTCAAACAAGATCTTTTATAATGGCAGGGGCTGAGGCCTTCAATACTTATATCTGGCAAAGTTTAAGGGTAGGACTCAAGGGGCAGATTCTCACAATTTGAAACCATTAGTCAGTGAAAACCTTCTGAAGAAGCAAGGGTGAGGGACCAGAAAAAGATTCAAAAGCCAAATATTGAATATATGGGATTTTCAGACTTGAATAGTTCAAAATGGTTTTTAGAAAAACATATTCCCTAATGGGCTATTTAGTTTAAAAGACAAAATGTGATTACTTCTTGACTTTTATTTTTGCTTTTCCCCATAATTGTGCAATATTCATCTTATTAAAATCTGCAGCCACCACCTTTTTTAATTATTCAAGCTCTCAAGCATATAGGCACAGGCAGTTTATTTTGTTATCACAGGTAAAATGTCTCTTTCTTTGGTTACCTATTTATTGGCTCAGTCCATGTGATGGTGAGTTAAAGCTGAATCTGAACTAAGATCCATTGTGCTTTTTCTGGGATGGAATATATGTGTAAGAAAAGACTGCTTTATATAAATAAGTATATCTCTTCTGAAAATCTACCAAGGTAGTCCTGTCAGCTATCCATAGGGGGTAAGCATGATCATATCTATGGGGGGAAAAAACTTGAATAGACTCTGGAAAATGTTCTTTATTGGGGTACGTCTATACTACCTGCCAAATCGACGGGTAGTAATCGATCTATTGGGGATCGATTTATCGCATCTCATCTAGACGCGATAAGTCGATCCCAGAAGCGCTTCCCATCGACTCCGGAACTCCAGTACGGTGAGAGGCGGAAGCGAAGTCGACGGGGGAGCGAGCCTGCGCCGCATGGACCCGATGTAAGTAAAATTACTTCGATCTAGGAAACGTAGACTTCAGCTACGCTGTTCTCATAGCTGAAGTTGTGTATCCTAGATTGATCCCCCCCGCCCCCCCAGTGTAGACCAGCCCTTAGAGACATATGAATCTGTCAATATCATTTGCTGGCTTGCTTCTTTTGCATGGTTTTGGTACGTTGTACATTTTAAAAAAATTTCTGCACTATTCAATAAAAAGTTATTTATTAAATTATCCTGTTTAACTTCTTGGCTGATAAAGGGCTTGTCCATGAGGAACAATCCATAACCTCTGTAGTGGTTGAAAGTGTATTATTACCTACACCGGATATTAGTACCGTGTGACGCAAATAATGACAATCATTTACTGTATGACAAAAAAGGCAAATTGTATTTTTTTTTTAGATAAATTCTGTTATGCTTGATGTCACTAAAGTTCACTCTTTACAGTGCTACTTTACTGTAGGTGTTTACTATTAACATTTCAGTGCACAGTGCTTATGTGACCTGTAGTAATGTTTGGGGTATGTTGTAAACATTAGAAAAACGCTGTCGACACTAGGAGGAGCACTTGTGTTGACACAGCATAAATCACTTTTTTTTTTCCCTTTAAAAGATAAGTAACCATAATTTTTGTCATAAGGGCTTTTATATCATCATTTTGGTATTAAATACTTTTTGTTCAAGCTTTAACTAATTTTTGTTGATTCAGTTTCATACATTTTTCATAAATTAATGGATTGGATCTTATTCTCATATAGATTCTCTTTACATTGCTCTGACAGTGTAAAAGGCACCCACGTCAGGGTCCTTTTACATCATTCTACATCAGTGTAAAGGGGCCTGAGTGCAAATGAGAATTGTACCCATTACATCCACAGCCAAACTGCAGCATCAGAGATCTACAGTTGGAAAGCAATGTATAAATACTTGGTGGTGGTGGTGGTATGAATTATATTATATAGAAATAAGTGACTGATAAAACCTATTTAGATTCTATAATCTATCCCTTGTGCCAAAGCTTATAGTTTATTTTGAAGGCTTCCTCCATTCTAATTCTAAATGTCTCAAGTGATGAGACATTTATCATTTCTTTTGGGAGCTTATTCCACAATCTGACAGTGAGGTCTCTTAGAATATGTATATCCTGATAGGTTTCAGTGTAGTAGCCGTGTTAGTCT
The DNA here is from genome assembly GCA_033296515.1 of Macrochelys suwanniensis. Classification (NCBI taxonomy): domain Eukaryota; kingdom Metazoa; phylum Chordata; order Testudines; family Chelydridae; genus Macrochelys; species Macrochelys suwanniensis. The sequence goes on from CM065776.1 coordinate 43,708,617, forward strand.
GTGTCAGCAAAATGAAAATAAGAAAGAAAAACTTGTAGCACCTTAGAGACTAACAAATTTATTTCAGCATAAGCTTTCGTGGGTTAGTACCCACTTCATCGGATGCATGGAATGAAACATACAGTAGACAGATATTTATACAGTCAGAGAAACATGATAAGGTGGAGGTGCATAGACCGCATAGACCAACTATGCACCTCCACCTTATCATGTTTCTCTGACTGTATAAATATCTGTCTACTGTATGTTTCATTCCATGCATCCGATGAAGTGGGTACTAACCCACTAAAGCTTATGCTGAAATAAATTTGTTAGTCTCTAAGGTGCTACAAGTTTTTCTTTCTTATTTTCATTATATCCTGATATTCAACCACAATTTCACTTTGCTCTGTTATATCTTCTTATTCCTAGTTATACCCCCTTACACTACCTTTAACTATTCCTTCCCCTTGCGATGTTCACACACTTTAAGTAATTAAGACCACTATGGTATACCTCCGTAGTCATCATTTAACCATGAGTATTTCTCCACTTCTTAAAAACTACTTTCTAGTACTAATAACTTCAATGCAATTTTATCAACACTATCTTCTACCTGTCCCATCTATGATACCTCTGCAAATACAACACAAAACCATTCTGGATTTTTTCCCCCCTTATAGCCTTGCATGCATATATCCAGTTCACTCTCTGTTATTGGACTAGACTCTGTGGGTATTAGTGCTTTCCTAGTATCTCTGTCCCACTGAATATCTGGGTTTGGGATTACTAACCCATAGATGTACTTGTCTACAGTTTTCCATGCTGAATCCTTCCCATATATTGTTTTCTGCCCACAAATTTCATTTTTATAAATCCCTTTGTATTAATTCTCTGTGTTCATTGGTATTTGCAACACCTCCTAATTTAGTATCTGTGAACTGAATTAATGTGCTGTTTATCCCTTAGTCCAGATCATTGATAAAGTTGTTAAATAAAACTGGGGCTAACACTAATCCCTGTGGCACACAGCTGGATGCTTCCCCTCCAACTCTGTACATGGCCAATTATCATCACCCTTTGTTTATGGCCTGTCAGCCAGTTTTCAGTCGATGTGACAGTGCTTATATCCAAGATAATGTGAATTTGTCTTTACAGCAAGGTTTTGAGAGAGATAAAATCAAATGCTTAAAGTCCAGATATATTACATCTATTGCATTGTGCTGATCCACTAATATTTAAGTCCATTTTAAAAAGTGATCAAATTGTCTAATAGGTTTTGCCTTTTTGTCATTTATTTACTGCTTATCATTTTTTTCTTGTTATCCACTTACGATTCTTTTCTCTTAATGTCGATTCCATTTATTTTACTAAGGTTTGAAATTAGAATTGCCAGCTAAAAATTGCCAAGATTGCCCTCACGTTTTTTTTTGTAATCATTGGCTCTGAATTTCCTTTTCTACCAAAATCTTGTTATGATCTTTTGAAAAGTACTTTGCATTAGTTTGGTGAATTCATTAAGTAATTCCTTGAGGCCCTGATGTGAATATCACACAGATATGTTGGTTTGTATTATTCAGTGTTTTCAATTGTGAATTTTCCAATACATGCTCTTTAATAACATTTTTCATGACTTTCTGATTGACTCTACTTCTTTTCTTTACTTTTCAAATATGTTAATCTAAAGAGTCTCTTTTAAAGCTACATCAGTTGTTCCGACCTTCTTCTATGCTTCCCCCGATATAATAATGATATACTAATTTCCCCAAATGATGCTTTTTTTGTGGTGTGTTACTCGAGTATTTTTGTAGTCTAAGAAATTGTTTCCTCTTTTGAATTCTAGTAGCTCATTGTCACTAGCACCAAACTTTCCTATTACTCTATTCTCACAGTCTTAATTACTTCCTCTCTTTTAAAGCAAAATCCAGGATGGCTTCTGCACTGGCTAAAATCTCTCCTTTCTAGATCATGACTTTGTCTACAACATTCTGTCTCTTTGAGCCATATTTAGATGCCCTTGTTTGAGCAATTCATGTCTCCCTGTGAGCACAGGCTGTGCTGTGGTTTAGAAAGCTGTCATATTGTGAGTCTGATTTAATTTTGTGTGGACAACAAGGCCAAGATTTTCAAAAATGACTATCAAAAATTAGCCACCTGAAAAAGGATAGGCTGATTTTCATAACTGCTGAGCATCCAGCAGCCCCTATGGATGTCATTGGGATGGGATTTGTATTTGCTATTGCCCATCATAGTATATCCTAGAACAATTTTCTTCAGCTCCCACGTTTCTTTGTTTCTCGTCTTTCCTTATCACCTCACCAGTGGATATCAACTTGGAAGGGAGTACTGTCAGTGCAGTCAGCTAATGAACAACCTTGCAGATAAGTATTATCACCTCTGTAACTAGCCTAAGGTCAGTCTGAAAAGCCTCATGATTTTGCAGTTATGTCAGCCAAAGATTTGTGGGCAATCGCTAGCTTTTGGAGGTAGTGTCATGCACCATAACAATCAAAGGCTTTGGGGTGCTAGGCCACATCAAAGCACATCTTGGCCTTTGACAAATATTTATAACTGATCTTTATGATAGTTTGATCGGGGTTCTTCAGTCTTTTTTTGACTGCCAGTTTTCATAAAATGAAATGACCCTTAAACTGCCACTTTTTCCTCATTTAACCTCTATATTCCAGAACCTCTTGCGATCATATTTCAAGAAACTAAATGTAACTTTCTTTTTCTGCCTCCACATTTCTGGCTATTGCTCCTTCAGGCCTCAACTTCCTAGGTCTCTGAGTGCTGAGGCATAGGACTTATGGCAATAAATTAATGCCACTTAAAGCAAGGAAACTGAGTTCTTGTTTTCTTGTGCAGTTCTTTCAAATTTGTGATATGTTAACAAATGGCATTGTACATAATTAATGTAAAACTATGATCTATTTCAAACTTTGAAACACATATATAAGATGAACAGTTTTGATTAAATGAAGCCTTCAGACAAATCATTCTTAGAAAGTGCAAAGATATAGTTTGAAAGCTTAGAAGAGATGTTGCCTGTGGGTAGATTAGTTGCTCTAAACCCAGGTTTGTATGTTCAGCGTCCATTTGACCTGGTTGTCAAACTGGGCAGACATAAGGTATTTATTCTTGCCACTGCCTTAAAACTGGAGAGGATAGATTATATATCTTCAGCAATACACTGAGAATAAAGAGACTCAGTGTAGCATTGGTGCACCTGTTATCGCTGGAGGGCAGAGAGGCAAGTGATTCCAAAGGGAACTGACCTTTTTCTTTTAGGCATTGAGTCAATTCCATATCCTAAGGCATAAATTCTGTGTTAAAATTATTATATCCCTCCTGGTATTGGTCTTAACAATAGACTTCACTTTGGCTCTTAATGGAAAGCCCATAAAATTCTTTTAAAAAATAAGCCTTTGTAGGGGAGAAAATTGTCTAATTTTGAAAGGAGTTACTAGGTCAGTTAAGTTGTTCTCTGATCACAATAAATTCTAATTTAAATTTTAGAATAAAATGCTTTAGTGGAATATCTATCTAATGAGTTGCCAATCAGAGCATTGATACATAAATGGCATTATCAGTAAGCGAAGAGAAATGTTAATTCACAAAAAGTTCTGCTGTATTATTATAAACAATTATAAATAGTTCAGTGTATCCACTGTTTGCTAGTACCTCAGCTGCGTTTACTCCCACAAGACTTGATTTACAAACAGTGCCAAATAAGAACTTTCCTTTAAATTATTCACATTTCATAATAATTGATCTTTCAGAGTTCCAGCACTGGAGAATATTTGATCATAAATTCAGTGAAATCAGCCTCCATCTTTGTGATGTTTGTCCAGTTAAATCCTTCAGTGAATAAACCAATAAAGATGCCAGCTGTGTTTGTTTTAGAACGGTTGCTGTTGTGTGTGAGCAGGTTTGAAATAAAAATAAAGAAAATTTCTAATTTTTGAGATTAGATATGTGAATCCTTTTTCCGACTGTAGACTTTTTAAATGAAAAAAATTGAAAACAGACAAATGCACCCTTAAAATATTCTTGCAAATCCAGGGCTTGCTTTTGTTTGGATACCTAGAATCAGACTTGAACTATTGTTGAGGTCGTGGCCCGAGCTGACAAAAGCTAGGGCAATCAGCATAAAAATTTCTCTCTCGTGATGATATGAATTAAGAAGGGTCTGTCACTTCAATCTTCCTTTTGAATTGCCTCCTTTAGTCATATTGTATCACAGCCTTAAAGCTATGTTTTCTCTGTTAGTGGTTGAATTTCATGAGAGTGCCCCAGTATTGCCAGCCCCAAGCACCCCAAAATCACGAGTTAGGCCCCAAAATATCATGAAGGTTCACTTAAACATCATGAGATTTTTAACGAGTAATAATTTGGGGGCTCTTTTTATTTGCCATATTTTTGAGCCTCTAGGGTGCAACTCAAGTCACATTTTCAAGCTTTATTCTTCAACCATGAGGGATAGAAATGTTTTTTTTAATGAAAGTTGAGATTTTCATCTAATCACTTGCTTCCAGGAGCTGAGGCTTGAAGAAAAATATCCAGGGTGAAAACCTGGCCCCCACTGAAATAAATTGCAAAATTCCCATGGTCTTCAGTGGGGCTAAGATTTCAACCAGGATGCTCATCTGCTTGGGGCCAGGGCATGGTTCTGCTGGGATCTGTCTGTTTTACCTAATATGTCGATCACAGTAGTACATAGATGCCAACTCCTGCAGCATATTCTGGAAAAGGAAATAGGATTCTTACATCCTGGATCTCTCTGTATTATCAGAAATATATGCAGCTAAAAATATTTAAAATGTCGTTTCTGTAGGACTAGAATTAGAGCAGAAATGTCCATCAAGACAAATGTTCAGGTTTACTCTGCTGTTTAATAAGTGCTGTATAGGACTGTGGTGTAACACGTTTGCAAAATCCTGTGAAAAGACCAAAACTTCTCTCAAAGAGCTTTGAATTTTATAGGAAAATTTCAGTCCAAAGAAATCTGCAGCATCCTACTTAATGAATTCCAATAAGGACTTCTTACCTTACTTGTTTAAATTCAAAATGATCCACAAAGGAGGCCCACTGTGTCAGCATACTGATGCAGAATGCGGAGAGTTTTTAATGCAAATCAGTGGAAATTTGCAGCAGGGAGTGTGAGATCCCATAAGCAGGATCAAGCTTTTATTTGTATTATCAATAACCCGGCGATGGTTTTCCTGCTTAGTGACATCTGTGGTGGGAAGGCGGCCCTTTCACCGTCCAGCAAGTACAGGAAGTCTTCCACAGCAGCACAGCGCTTCTTAAAACCAGGCTGTTACCTTGAACCTGTGTTTTCCAAAGTGTTCTCACAATCTGCCTGCGTGCAGAGTGAGAGACCAGTATTACCCTTATTTATATTACAGTAGTGAGATTGGAGCCACATTGTGCTAGGCACAGAGCAAACACATAGTGAGAGAGAGTCCCTGCCCCAAGGAGTTCCGGGTTTAAATAGGTGGCTGACCAAGGAACAAGGGGCCCAGAGAGACGGAGACATCCCCAAAGTTAGAGTCCTGTTGTTACCAGATTTGCCCGTTACTTTGGGGTATGCTCATTTATTAGGGTTACTCTTCGGGGAGGGGCGGGATTCTGTAATTCTATCAATGTACTGCTTGCGTCACTTGTGTTTTCATATGGAGCTCTACTTCTCCCTTCTGCAAGTCCCCTCCCAATGGAGCTATCCTGCAGGACCTAGGTTCCCCAGGGCTGGGTTCTTCCAGCCCCAGAATCAGACGAACACACACACACAAAGGGCTAGTCTACACTTACCCGCTGCGTAGGAGGCGTCGGATCGATCTTCTGGGTTCGATTTATCGCGTCTTGTCTAGACGCAATAAATCAAACCAGGAAGTGCTCCCCCATCGACGCCGGTAATCCTGCTCTGTGAACGGAGCAGGCGGAGTCGACGGGGGAGCCTGCGCGCTGCTGTGTGGACCAGCGGTAAGTACTTTAAGTTCGAAATAAGATACTTCGACTTCAGCTACGTTATTCACATAGCTGAAGTCGCGTATCTTACTTCGAACTTGGGGGCTAGTGTAGACCAGCCCTAACAGAGCAAGTCTGAGTGGACCGGGTCAATCAACACTCTCAAGCTGACCCCTTATATGTCCCTGGACTCAATAGGCTGGGCCAAGCAGCACTTCCAAGCTGCCATCTTTATATGCCACAGGCACCGCACCGGAATAGAGTAAACCTGAGCAGGCTGGGCTGGACAGCACTTCCAGGCTGCCACCCTCGTATGTCATAAGTAGAGCGCATCCCTATCCCCACTTTCACATTACAGTTTTTCTGGTAGTAACCCACTTGACCAAACCCCACAGTATGTTTGGGCGTTACAGGGATCTTTAGCTTAGGTAAGAGGAGTGTTGCTGCAGAGTAAATGGGGAAGCCAAAAATACAAAAGAGTAAAGTTCAGAGAGAGAGAGAGGGAAGCAACCAGCTTAACCATAAAAGTTATTTATTGAATAATAGTGATAACCACACAAGGAGAGCCTAAACTGACTAACAGTTACATTATTAAAGATTACAAAAGTTATATATAGAAAACTATACCTGATCAAACAAGTTAAAAGTTATACTTGAGGTAAAAAAGAAAACAGAGAGCGAGCTGGGGTCTCACCACTCCATGAAGCTTGAACTGGTCGGGGTTCCCAGGTGATGATGGTAGCTCAGGGTCCGGAGCGCTGGAGACAGGCAGAGCCCCCAGCATGATCAGTCAGGAGAAGATGAAGTCCCAGTGGAACTGATGCAGAGTTTGGATCCAGGCATCAGAACACTTACTTGAGCATGGGTAGGGGTTTTTGTAGGGAAACAACAATGGTTCAAGGGAGAACACTAGATTTGTTTATGGGTAAACTGATGACTCAAGGGTTTTCTTTAGGCTAGACAATAGGAACTGATCATTCCTGGCTATGGGTGGTGTCCCTTCAAGGGAGCTCACAATGCAATTAGGCAGCTTCAGTATTTTGGGATATCAATCAAGGATTCATTACTAGAAATGGTCTGATAACAGCTGAGCTGGGTGTGTGCAGGTGTAGGTTCATTAACATCTGGAGCAGAGATCCCCCATGATGCAGTGCTTCCCTGCTTTTCTGGTCCCAGAGTTCAGTGTGGTTCTTGCCTTGGAATCTCTGTTCTCCATTCTGTATGCTAATGGAGATGCCTCTTTGATGCAGATGAGGCTAGGGAAGTTGCCTTAATCCTGTCACCCTTGTCAGGAGGGGTTTAAGTGCGTCTCCCACTGCCTTTTTATTGCTTTCTGTAAGTCTGTCCTCTGATTGGTTTTAATTCAAGCAGAGGCTGGGGGGCGGGTGTCCTTCATGAGTCAGACAGGCTGGATACTGCGTCCTGATTCCCCAAGAACACAGAGCTGACTGTACACTGTGCAGATACAAAATTTGTGTCCGCATCAGATCTGAGACCCGCAAACATGGCTCCCAGATATAAAGCGGATATCTACAGATTTGCCGGGCTCTACTCAATGTCACACAGCAGGCCAGCGGTAGAGCTGGTTGTAGAAGCCACGCTTCCTCACTCCCAGTCCAGTGGCCCATCCACTTGACCACACAGCCTAGTTTTATGGGTGGCAGTGCAGACAGTGCCACTGGGTCAGCCTTTTCCCCAGTTTGCAGTGTTAGCTTCATAAGCCTGCCTTTATTGGTACCATGACGTAGCCTTACAACTGTTTAAAATAGAGAGATCCGAACTTCTGTATGAAAACAACAACAAAGAAGTTGGTGGGAAATAAGCAGAACACTGATCAGTGTGATTTCCCAGTAAAACCGATTGTTGGGAGAGCAGAGTTAGCATTACTGCCATGCTGCTGGACGTGGGATCTGTGCCCATGCCGCATACTGTCATGGCCCACTTCTAGCCATGGCTTTAATAATCATCCCTAACCATAGTGACCCTGCAAGCTGTACAAATGGGAACGCTGTAGTAGCAGCAGAAATGGACACTAAAACATCATTTACAGAGTAGTACATCCACCCACACGCACCAAGTTGAGTATCTTGTGAATAACTAATTGCTAACAGATATGGGCACTTACACTATGTCCTGACTCCCACTTTTTACTTACTTGGGATTCCCACGGAAGTTCCCCACTTTTTCTATCATTGTTAACATCACTATCCTCCATCACTCAGGTCCCCAGTCTTGGGTTATTTTAAACTCTTTCCTCTTCTTGTCCCAGACATCCAGGCTGCATTTAAATCCTGCAGCTTCTTCCTTGTCAGCATCCATTCTCTTCTTTCCATCCCCACACCACATCTCCCATTCGAGCCCTCATTAAATCTCGCTTTGATTACTGCAGTGTTTTCCTCTCTGGCCTTTGAAGCATGCACATTGCACCTCCAGCCATACAAAATGCAGTCACCGAACTCCACTTCCTTGTCTGTTGATCTGATTATGTAACTTTCCTCATTGGGCCCCTACACTGGCTCCTCATTTACTACCTCCATTGTCAAGTTTTGAATTGCCTCTCACCACCTCTGTTTTGCCCATGCTCTCAAGCCTCTCAGCTTCTCCCACAGTCACCTCTGTTCCTTCTCCCATGTGGCCTCCAGTACATGGGACTACTTCTGTGAGCTCATCCACAAAACCCCTTTTGAACGCCCTCATCTTACATACTGCTTTCAGTGAATCAAGTTGACTCGTGTATAAATTATATATACAGGAGACCCTCACTAGAACGCACATCTACATAGCACGAATTCGGTAATAGTGTGGTACCACGTATGGATCCCAAACCCCGTGTTCTAGCGAGGGTCCGGTGTATTTGTATACTGTTCACAGTCCTTTATTCTCCTGACCTCGCTCCACTTGTCTGTCCTTCCAGCTGGGGCTGTCTTCCTTGGTGGTTTGAAAAGCATCTACCAGTTGGGCAACTAGATTTTCAAAAGTTCCCCACACCCAGCAGCTCTCGTTGTGACTCTTACGGACAGATTTACAAGGAGCTCAGTTTACATCACACACCCAACATGCTGAGCACTCTTGAAAATCTGTCCAGTTATTTTGGTGCCTAAATAGGAGCTAAGGTGTGTGTTTGCTTGCTTGATTGTTTGTTGGTTGGTTAGTTTTCTGGAGAGTCCGACTCCAAAGGTGGCTCAGCTCTTTTGAAAATCTGGCCCATAAATGGGCACTGCCGTAAATATTTTTTTGTTTGTTTTTTAAACAGCCAGAACTGGGATATGTCTAGATACTCAGCTTTGATTTTCCATGTAGATCTGCCTACCTCTTTCACACTATGATGACAGTCAGAGATGTGTAAAAGTAGTTGAAGATTGTCATAGACAGTTTCTTGAGTCATCTGGTGCCCTCACCCTGACTCATGAATAAGACGCAAGTAAAAACACCAACCACCCAATAATTAATTGGTCCTAAATGATAACAAATATACAGAACTGCTATTTTAGTTATCCATTACCAAAAAAGCTCATATTTTAAAGGCTTAAGCAGAAGAGAAATAAATCTCAGTAAGGTAAATGTAACTAATAAAAACTCTTCAGAAATGCAAAGATTTGAATGTGACATGCAATGCTGCACCTTTTTTTTTTTTTTTAGAACACCACCAAGTTCAATGGGAAGCCATGTTCATCTCTGCTCAAGCCACGCACCAAACTATAACCGTTGTTCCCTCCTTCCTCAATGCTGCCTACAAGTGGGAAAGTCCCCTTGATCCACTCTACCATACTCCCATCCTTTCCCCCTTCAAATATCTTGTGGGATTCACACTACTTCCAGAAGGCCTATTAAAACCCTAGTCATCTTCTCAAACTAACAGCGTCATTAAAGATTATGGACAGGATTCTCCAGTCTGTCAAGTTTGCTTTTTGTTGTTTATGCAGCCAAAGTGAGCTTGAACCTATTGGAAGATGCCACAGGAGGATTCACCAATGTAAGGGGGAAGAAGAGTGTGTCAGACAGGTTTGGGGATGGTGCGGTGCGAGAAGGGTGTGTGACAGAGCAGCAAGGGCCTCGCTAACTTCCAATGGGGCAAGTAGCTGAAAATCCAGGAGCTGCAAATGGCTCTTTGTGGCATAGTGGAGAATGAGGCACGTGTGTGTATATATGTGTGTGCGTGTGTGTATATATCTATACACATATCTTTGTGAGTGCATATATAATCTTGAAATATCTTAAGATCCATCAACATGATCTTACTGATGTAATTCTTGGTCCTCCTCCCACATTGATTGTTGCAATTCATCAAGTCACTGTTTTGTCTTAATTTACACTCCAATTCAGCAAAAACTTTGCATGCTTCACTTATGCAAGTGCGTAGTCTCATTGAGTTCAGCAGACTCACATTCATAAAGTTAGGCATATGCTTAAGTCTTACAGTGTTGGTTTCTTACTTTGTAAGCTTTCTGGAGTGAAGGCATTCTCTTTCTCTCCAAATCCCTATCCATATTTAAGGGGCTGTATAAATAATACAAAGTGCACGCTTCATCTTGCCATAGCCATAAAACTTTTTTTCATTAGTTTGAAAAACATACAATAATAAAAAATCAGACAAGTTTGACATTTTAGGGAGGGAAAGGAGGAGGGGATAAGTAGCTGTCTCCAAGTGTTTGACAGATGTGAGGTCCCTGCAGGACAGATCTGTAGGTTAACTGTGATAAATGGTCTTTGGCTTCAGTGACTAAAGAGAGGTCACCCTTTTCAGGGAACTCCCTGCATTCTGAAATCTTTGCAGCAAATTCTTCTTGGAGTACTGAACAAACAAAACAGTTCTTATTTACATTGTAGTGACATTAAGACTTTTCAAACCAAAGATGTTAAAATATGAGACGAGGGCTGAGATTTATGAGAAAGTACTAATGTTTCTTTACTGGGACATGGATGCTTTTAGATTTCAAAAGACAGTAGGTCCAAAAAGAGCTGTATTTTCCTTTACAGTTTTATAGGGAGAACTTTGTTTGCAACCCCAGCAACTGCTCCCAGTGACAAACTCAAAACCCAAAGTTCTCCATCTCGCATACTCTCGGGCTCTCTGTCTCTGCTAGGATTTCTTTGGAGAGTAACAATGCAGGGTGCTAAGAGAGAGAGAGAAACCCACAGAGCTTTGACTGCATGATGTGCCAAAGGTTTATTTCAGCTACTCCTGTGTTTTTTTTATTCTCTCTCTCTCTCTCTCTCTTTTTTTTTTTTTTTGTTACCCCTGGCATATGTCCAGTCAGTGAGGAAATAAATATGTGAAGAAAGAATGCTATGGAATGTTAACTGCACTGGCGTATTTTCTTCCTTTTATCATGCCCCAAGATTCAGTGAAGTTGATATAAATTCACCATGCCTTCTTTTAAAAAGCATAACAGAAAGGCATTCTTCCTGTAAGAGTCAGACTGTAAAAGGTGATTTTCTTTCACTCAGTTTGGTTTAAGCCTGTAAAAAGCATTAAGTGAAAAATCAGATATATTTGTTAGGGCATTTATTGCATTACTAACTTATATTTTCAATTCCCAGTGAAAGGTTTATAGAGAACATAAACCTTGAAGAGTTTTTGTTCGGATTAAAGATATATTTTCCCCCTTTTCTGGTGAAATAATAGCCCATAAAATGATGGCTTTTTTAGTAATTATTTTTAGCTGTATTTATTTTCCAAGGACACATTGTTCAGATTGCTGAGATGCATGAAGAAGACCTTTTAAAAGTACTGTCCTTATTAGAAGATTCATGCCTTTTAAAGGTTTTCAAAGGAATATAAAGCTTCTGATTAAATGTAGCCATTTACCGCAAGGAAAGACCTTCCAATAAACTATAAATACAACATATTCTGAAATCTTCTGTCATGGTGCAAGTAATCTATTATATGTCTGCCATAATGAATATCTTTAATATTGGACTAACTGGTATGCTGAAAGAAGATAACTGATTGATGGTGAAAAGAAGTAATTGCTAAAATCTTTCTGGGGAAAAATGGTAAGGGAAACTGATTAAAATTTCTTGGGAAATACTTTTCCCAGGAAATATTTTTCACTGAAAGAAATTGGTGAAAATTGCGAACAAGGAAATATGAAATGAACCTTAAAGCTTACCTATGAATACTTTTGAATGTCTGTGTTCAGTTTGTCACAGTTTTAAACAAGAGAAGAACAAGACACTCAAAATAATTCCATTGACATTTTTTAAAAATCAGCAATTCTACAATTATGTGCCAGAATGTCCTAAATAGCACTGGGAGTAAGTGAATCATCTGACATATACTATACTTGCATTTAAAGCTACCTCCTTTTATTTCTTCCTAGTTCCTAACACCAAATTCAATGGCTCTCACTCCATGTGATGCCTCAGCATACATTATGCTGGTAAAATCGTATGCTGCACACAGTATTGCACTGGACTTTTTAACTTTCACATAGCCTTATTTCCATATCCCAACGGGCATATAATCTGATGACTTTTAATGTATATAAACTGTGCAGTATTGTAAAATAAGAGCATTATGTCTATAAAATGGCAGTAGTTTGCATTGGATTTCTATAGAAGGTGTGATAGCCTCAGCATAGTTTATTCTACAGCATCAAATAGAGCAAGAGCCAATGGGTGTAGGTGTCAGGACCTAGAAAGAAGAAAAATAAGGTAAGTTTAAGTCAATCATATGCAGAATGGCTCTCTTTAAGCTCTGTGTTCAAAGCTCAAATGAGCCAAGTTTATAATAAATGGCTCGCACTTCTGTAATTCTGTCCATCTGAAGATCTTACAGTGCTCTATAAACTTTAAAGGAATTAGTCCTTCAGGACACCGTAGGTGGACATAGTATCTTCTTTTTTTTTTGCTGAGGGAATTGATGCAGAGGTAGATCAAGGCCCCAGTCCAACAAAGCACCTAGAAATATTCTCAAGTTTAAGCATATGGAAAGCTATTGAACTCAATGGAAATACTCATGTGCTTAAAGTTAAGCATGTGTTTAATTGTGTTCCTGGATTGGCTCCTGTAGCAGAGCTGGGAAGGGAATGCAGATCTCCTCATGCATTGTCCATGTAAGGAAGATTGTCCTTTCTTCCATTTGTTCCTCATTCTCAGTAATGAATCTTAAACAACGCTGTGGATGACCCAGGTGATAACACACTAGTTTGGACTGTGGCCCAAACTATGTTGTAGCCAAGTTTTAAAAAATGCTTTAGCTTAAGTAGACAGCCAGTTGTAGGGAGGAGCTATAATGTTTCCATCCCCACGGGAAAGTAAACAATGTAAATGACATTGATTCAGCAAGAGGCAAGGCAGATCTTTCATTGTAGGCATTGCAAGGAACATTATGCACCTGTACAGGGTATTCACCATGTTAAGCTATAGCTCATGCCTAGTGCAGACAGAGCCATACAGGACGAGAAATTAGCTCCAGTGAAAACCTAGCATGCGTTTTAGCCTGATTGTATCTGGCCATGTCCACACAGGCATTTTATAACCTAGTTGTCTACAACCGAGCTTAATAACCACTATCGACCTCAGTTGTTTTGAGTATGTAGACTGGTTCATACTCTTGCTGTTTGGTGCATTCAGCAGCACCTAGTGCTAAATCTTCTGGACTAAAGGATTACTGAGTCTCCTGTTCCACATATTTGTTTTTTTAAAATCCTCAAACCAGGCTACTGGAGAAAAAAGATTATGGTCTTGATTCTACATTCCTGTTAAGTTTAGAAACTGGTATTAAGAAATATATATCAGCCAGTAGATTTTAGCCTTAAAAATTCCTACGAGAATGTTTTTAACAAGATACACTAATTAGCACAAATGTTTTCATAAGTAATGTAGTTGTGTCCCTCTTGTTGTTGGCACCTTCATTTGCCACATTTACTTTTTTTATCATGACATGGTATTCATCTTTACTGTTTCTCCAATTAGCAGCAGCTGTGTGGCTGTTCAGTGAGAATTAGTTCAAATAGATCAGACGTATTACCTTGTTGGAATGCACTAAATCAGCTCACCTACATGGCTTGTCTAAATAGGGCTATGGCCTTCTTGAACACCTACATTAGTGGCAATACCAAGAAAGCAAATACTTACACTCATAACAATGTACAAACACCAGAGGAAAAATGATCATTGATGTTTGTCATGGCTTTTATTTTAATGATAAAGATTTAGCCACCTTTCCAGTACTTTAATAAATAAGGATACTGATGCTAGACTATTCAAGTATAGTTAAAAGGCACTGAGCTAACTAATCTGTACATTTCCAATAATCTTTTCTTTCATACACCTTTATGGAAATAGTGGAAACCTTGTAAAGAGTCATTTTATTTTGTGATATGGCAAAACAAATCACCCTTCAATGAGGGTAGCACTGCCTTAACAATTCTTTTTAGAGTGTATGCCTCCTTTAGGAGTTCATTTGGTCTTTGATTTATACTATTTTCTTTCCTTGCAAATTTTTATTGCAAGGGAGTATGTCATCTTACACAGGCAGCAGGCTAGGCTGGGGTAGACCGACTAGGCAATTGAAAATATTTTCTTCAGTAGTTGTAGATGTTTCTCACAATGTTTAGGTTTTATGCTTTTATCTGCATCAAAAGTTAAAAGCATCCAAAGTGGAGAGCAGTGCTAGTTTGGTCTTCATTATGGTGATTTTATCACAGTAGTGATAATGGGCTAAATTAATCCCTGATGTAATTCAGTTGACTCTAGTGGAGTTACAGTAGGGATTAAGATGGCCCAGTATTTTATATCTACGTGGTAAAAATCTATACTCTGAAGCATAGGAATGGTTTCATTGAGGTCGATGGGAGCCCTAGGCATGCATATGAGCACACAAAATGGGCTACAATATTTGGTAAATGCTGATGTTACTCATATTAGGCCTTGCCCTGACCTGCAAAGACTGGCACACATGCTTAACTTTATACATGTGCGTACTCCTAGTGAAGTCTCTCACATGCTCAGAAATACAGAACTACTTCAACTTGTGTCAGGATTCTAGAAAAAATGTGTATTTCAGTTGGCTCTCATTCAAACCCATTCCCTTCACATTTATTTGGCCATGTTTTACCCAGTTTGAAAATTCTATTCCAGGATAAAGAAAACCAAAGCATTGCTAAGGATCCAGTCCTGCAACAACTTATGCAACTGCTTAGCTTTACCCATATTAGGCTGCTCAGCAATAGAGTTCACAGTACAGCCAAATAAATTTGAAAGAAATTGGCTTGAATAATAACCATCTTAAATATATTTTAATCTGCACCATTGGTACAGGTTTAAATAATTTTCTTGTGTATGAAGATGTCATTTTTGACTGTGTACACTTCAAATCTGTTAAATATAAAACCTTCCAGAAAGAGATCTACCTGCTATAGTATATTGTAATGTTTTATGTAGCACTGTACTTCTCAGAAAAAGCACTGTACTTCTCAGAAATACAAATACGCATATCTTTGACTGAAGACTGAATGGCTTGACAAAGAAAACATTAACTATCACACCTAAAATTGGCACCGTTTTATATCAGCACTCAGGAGTGGCCTAAAACTGGGACGAGATGGAAATGCATTTTTCATCTGTCGTTTACTGTACAGGAGTCCTGTGAGTTAAAACCACTAGTTGGGTAGTGTGGCAAAAATCACAGTACAATTGTTTACTCTTTAGTAACATTTTGGATTTATAGTTTAATACAGGCTTCAGCGCTATGAGACATTTACCATTCATACTCACTCTATTTATAACATTTAAACTTTAGACTCAACTAAATGATGTGGTTTTTCTGCTTCTAACTTGTTTTGGCGAGCATATCCAATGCTTTAGGTTAGAAGTGTGGTAGAGTGTAGGTCTCATGGTTAAAGCACTGGGCAGATATTCAGGAGATTTTTGGTTCAATTGCAGCTCTGCCGTATACTTACTGTGTGACTCTGAGTCACTTAGGAGGAGATGTTTAAAGGCACTTTCAATGGGCATTAGCACTTACCTGCCCTTCATGCTTTGAAAATATCCCTCTTAATCGCTGTACCTCAATTCTCCAGCTTTAAAATGTGGATAATACATCTTTTCTCCTTTCCCTTGTCTGTTTAGATTGCAAGCTGTTTGGGGCAATGACTGTCTCTTACTATATCTTTATACAGGACCTCACACAAAGAGGCCTTGATAACAGTTGAGGCCTCTCGGCATTAGTGCAATATGAATAATGAAGTAATAATTATAGTATTTCCTTGCATACTCAAAAGGAGGCAGATCTGGAATTTTCAAAGGGGATTAAGGGAGTTAGGTGCCTTAAGAGAAACAAATTAGAAGTATGCTGTGAGAGTTGTACTGTCAAATTACAGTTTGATTTGGAAATTGTAAACACAAAACAAAATCTGTTTACCTTGGGGAAGTATTCACTTCATTTGCTGTCAAAAATGCATAGACAGGACTAATCTCTGTTTGTTTTAAATACCCACGTCTTAATTATTAATGTGAATTTAAACCCTGCTCTTCATTTTATTTAACAAGCAAAGCACCCTGAGTTCAGAAGTTCACTGCACATGCCTGAATCTTTTGGGTTTTTCCCCTCAAAAGCTTAAACCAAACTTCAGTGATCCTAGTCATGTTCTGCTTGACCAAATACTGACCTGCCTTTGCAACAGAAAGAAATGTAAACCTGTTTTCTGAAATTAAATCAAATTATTGTAATCTAGTGAGATTTACAACTATTCATTTCTAGTCCTAGTCATAACTTTAAAGTGAAATAAACTAAAATGGCATTTGTTTTGTTATGCTAAGGAGATGTGGATACTCAGAGCTTTTATTTTTAAGGGAGCAGGTATTTTTGTAAATATTGACAATTTAGCTCTTTTTTAAAATCTTTCCATTTCTACTTGTACCAGCACGTTCATATAATTTAATGGTCAACTCTAAGGGCTTCACTGTACTCAGCTGTACGCAGCATTTTCTATTGAAATTATGTATGCTGCCATGACCAGTAACCATTCCAAAGTGATTAGTGTGACAGTAAGTGAAGCATGAATATTGAGACTTGCCATATCTTGCATGCCAAGTTACTATATGGCCCAACTGCTGTGAGACAAAACATGCTATTATGTGTCTTAGATACAAAGCCATATTGTATGAAATTCCACCCTATCACCATATAGAAAGAGGTGTGGAATTTCATACAATTCCTTTTTAGGAATCCAAAAGTTTTTTCTTTCAATTTTTAAAAAACTTTTCTACAGTATATAGCACCTATATACAGGACTCAATCAGAAAATCCAATTCCCGTCCCCTCCTCCCCGCCGCCCATATTAAGGAATACTATCTGAAATGTATATCAGATAAATATTTAACTAATTTCTAGGGGACCTTGAAAAGAGGATATTTGTAAAAAGATACCAATATTATGTATTAAATGAGTTGCACCAAGAAGTTCTCATGTAGTAGATGTGTTCATAGTATATGAACATGCAGTATATTTTTAATAACTTGGAGAATGACTTGCTTTAAACAAGTCTCAGGACTTCACATCCATATTTCCTTTTGCAATGTCCAGCTAATCTCCATTTTGTTGGGAAACTTAATTTGTTTCTTAGTTAACAAATCTTGACTATGGGCCAGATACCCATTTTCCACCAACATTCATTCAACCATATTTTTGCATGTTCAAATGTATTCAAGAAAGCAAACAAAAATAGGATCCTAACGTATTTAAATCAAAATTGTTATTCAGAATTCACAAAAAATGCTTTTTTTCACATTTTGCCTCATTCTTATTATCCTCATTTTACAAATATAGAAAATGAGGGTCAGAGAAGTTAGACTTTTTTTTTACATTTGAGTGATGTTTAAGGAATAGCTAGCATGGATTTGTCAAGAACAAATCATGTCAAACCAACCAAATTTCCTTCTTTGACAGGGTAGCCTAGTGGATGGGGGGAAGCAGTAAATGTGATGCATCTTGATTTTATTAAGGCTTTTGACAGTCCCACTTGATATTCTCATAAGCAAACAACTACAAACTACTACAAGATGAAACTATTATAAGGTGGGTATACAACTGGTTGAAAGACCATACTCAGAGAGTAGTTCTTCGAGGAGAGACAGCCATGTATTCCATGCAAGTGTTTGCATGGCCAGCACGCTGAAGTTGGAGAACTTTGTTTAGAAGTACCCGTAATATTCATCACCAAGTCATATATCTACCAGTGTTCATCACTAAGCCACATTCAACCCGAGATGAGCAGCGTCTTCTCATGTTGTATATCAGGCTATTTTTGTCGTTTTACCTGGATAAGACTAAACCTTTCCATTCTTCATCTCATCTGTTTCATATGCGGACTGATTTAAGGGGTAAGAGATCTCTTCGCAGACGATCTCCCAGTGGATAACTTCCTGTAACATGACAGCATATGAAGTAGCTCAGACTGCTCCTCCTCAAAGGGTACGAGCTCATTCCACAAGGGCCCTGGCAACGTCGATGGCATTTCTATTTGACATTCCTATATTGGATATTTGCAGGGCTGTCACTCGGTCCTCTGTGCATACATTTACAAACCACTATGCCATTACTACTGCATCCAGATCAGATGCAAACTTTGGGAAGGCAATCCTTCAGTCTTTGTTCAAATAGAGGGAACTTAGCTCAGAGTCTAAGCTGATTCTATGATACAGGTAATGAAATACGTGGCCTGATGTTCAAAGGTGCTAGACACCCACAGCTGTCGCTGAAAATCAGGACTCTCTTATTTTGGTTTCTAAATATGGAGGCATTTGAAAACTTTGCCCTAAATGACTTGCCTGAGGCCAGGTGGATGAGGTGATGTCTTTTATTGGACCAGATTCTGCGGGTGAGAGGCAAGCTTCCTTCTGCAGAGCTCTGTGTAAGCTCGAAAGCTTGTCTTGCTCACCAGCAGAAGTTGGTCTAATAAAAGATATTACCTCACCCACCTTGTCTCTCTAATATCCCGGGACCAACATGACTACAACAACATTGCCTGAGGCCATACAGTTCCTAGCTTCCAGTGACATATGCCGTCCTTGCTAGCTCCAAGTAATCACTGGTTCATGAGAAGTTTAGGTGTGTCCACGTGAATGTGATTTTTCCCAGACTTTATCTGTCCCCCTCTAACTAGCGGTATGGGTTCTGACATTTACCAGTGTCCTGGTTTGTAAAGCACTCTCTTGTAAATGTCATGAAAAGCCAAATAAAACAATTGTTTAAGGAACCTGGAATTAATCCTCTGGCAAAGCTTAGACTATGGTGAATGACTGACATTGGTGCCCATATTGTACCACAAACTGAAAAAGGAAAAGATATAGCAAAATGACACTGAAAAGTACCTTTTGCATTTTGCATGTTTACCCTAGAATAGCAATAAAAAAACAAGTCCTGGAAATTTCTTCAAATAATAACTGGCTGGGATTAATGGCCTGAGGTTGTCAACTCTTTCCAGTCAATTGTTGATACCCAGGAATTCTCTGGACACATATCCTATCTGTTCGCAAGAATGGAGCAGATAGGCTCATTAGAAGAAAATCCCTATAATACACACACATGGCATAGACCCAAAACACAGTGAATATCACATTTTTGGATCACTATCAATAGCAGCATATCTTGCATATGTCAGCCCATAATTTAAGTGTATTAATGACTTGTATTTATTAGAGTCTGCTAAAGTCTTAAAGGGGAAGTGTAACGCCACCCCAGAGAGGAATCATTGTGCTTCCTCTTGTAATGAATGTGTCATTTTGGTTAGAGTAGCTTTAAGAGATGTTTGTGGCTCTCATAGGCATAGTGAACACTGTACTGTAACTCTGAGTGTGGTAAGAGTGGGCAGATAGATGGTCACTTTACACCAATAATCACATCAATATTCAGGTTACTCCCATTCCCGAAAGACCAGTCACTTCCACCAGGTCAATTGTACTCAGATCTCAAACCAAGGACAACACACGGGGGGCGGAACGGATAGCTCAGTGGTTTGAGCATTGGCCTGCTAAACCCAGGGTTGTGAGTCCTTGAGGGGACCATTTAGGGATCTGGGGCAAAAATCTGTCAGGGGACAGTACTTGGTCCTGCTAGTGAAGGCAGGGGACTGGACTCAATGACCTTTCAAGGTCCTTCCAGTTCTATGAGATAGGCATATCTCCATATTAAAAAAAAAAAAGTCTGTAACCAATCCTATAATAAACTAAATAAAGATTTGTTAACTAAGGAAAGAAATAAGAGAGTTATTTACAAGATTAAAGCATACACACACAAAGGAGGAACAATCTTAAATTCAGGCTTCTATGACAAGCACATTTTTATGCCCTTTGGAGATAAAAGCCAAGCAGCTCGGGGATAATTGTTATTTCTAGGAATCTTTGCCACTCAGAGTCCACACAGTATAAAGAGACCCAGTTTCTCCTTGTCAGAATCCAAGCTGATGGGATGAGCTCTCCTGCAGGTAACCTCTTCATGGATGGGTGAGGGGAACAATCGATAAAGTCTTTGTTCCACAAAACCCATTTGGATTCAGTAGTCCTTCCTGATGGGCAGGAGATAACATCTCTTAGGGTAAACTAATATTTCACACTTGGTAATGCTTCTCCCATGGCTGTGGGAAACTTATAGTCTTAGCAAACAAACATGTTTATAGTTACAGAGCAAACATTTAAACATTACCTTTATAATATGGGATATGGATATTATAAGTAGGATGAATACATGCAGCATCTTACAAGCATTCCATAAAGTCTAAACACATTGGGATCTTGGCATGAGCTGGCACCTGGTCTGCCAGCATCACACTCTGCCCCAAAGAGTTTGCAATGTAAGTAGGATGATACATATATAGTATGGTAAATATGATTTGTTTTCATAGCTGCTGTCTCAGAAACTTCAGAGACTTTTATGGTCATTTGAAAGGTCGGATTTCATGTTTTTAAATGGTATAAGTCATTTGTTTCTAGGTGTAGCAGTTTTCAAGTTAGCAGCATGTTCAAATGAAATAGGGAGGGGAAAAGCAAAATGGTAATCGTAGTTGCGTGCTTTTCCTCCAGTGATGGGTAAAGCTTATATGATATATATGTTATGTTATACATGTTCTGGTGATTCATAAGTTATCGACCACAGAAATCTCACCCTTAGTTTAAGGAGTATGTTTTTGGCACTGGTCTAGCACTGAGTATAGAAAATCCTGAAACCAGTGTAATTTTCAGTCCCTGAATCTTCTGTGATGCAAGATTCTACATTTTTAACTGTACTGAATCCAGCTGATATTAGTAAAGAGAGTAACTAGCTTGTACATAGGTATGTTTGTTTTACTTCTCCTTGCTTGTGTTTCAGGCTGAGCTATGTGAATCATGCAGAGGATCTGGCCTCCAAACTACTTCAGTGCTTCCCAAAGAACAGACTGTCAGCACAGGCAGCCCTGAGCCACGAATATTTCAGTGATCTGCCCCCACGGCTATGGGAGCTAACTGATAGTGAGTATGACAAAACCTCTGAGCTGAATAAAAGCAAGGAAATCAGTGTGTGTGTGTGTGTATATATATATATATATTTGAGCGAAATTCTGTAGTTCAAATTGCATAGTTTGCTTGACACAGGAAAAAATGGATTCTCCTTTGCTATCTCTATTCTGCAGTCTGCAGCTAGCTATCTTTGTATTTGATTATGTGTGCAGCCAAGAGAATTATCTGAATTGTCATAAAGCAAAAGGGAAAAAAATACAATTTACATATTTAGTGCTTTTCACATCATAACATACAGTACTTTTTAACTAGCTGCAGCACACAGGATAAAAATCCAGGAATGTTTGATTCTCAGACGCTGTATCTGTTATAACAATAACCCTTAAAAGACTTGGCATTCAGAAGACTGAGGAACACAAAGTAGACAATTGGTTAATTTGCTGAATTGAAATGTATGAGAAGAAAACTTCATTTTATTAGCTGAGAATGCTTTCAGTATTCACACACAGCACTTTTGTTTCTCCTAATAAACAAAACGCTTTCCAGTTGTCTTGGCAAAAATGTTCCATCCAGCACAAATGCTGTTAATTGCTTTTTAAATATTTGTGAAATACTTATACCACAGATTTCCTTATCTTTTTCCAGAATGCTAAATGTCACCACTATGAATTCTCGCTAACCCATGTTTACAATACATAAGGGTATTTTTGATCTAGAGACTGTTTTATTACCATAAAGAGGTATCACATGGGAATCTTATTTGTGATTTTTATTTAAATCAATTCTTGCACTCTAACCATAGAAGTTGTTTTCAGTTTTCAAACACAGGTACCTTAATAGGAGATCCAAATCCAATATCCAGAGACTTAAATCATTATGTGGTCATGTAACAATGACATTTATGTGCCCACGCATGGTGATTTGAGCAATAAAATGTGAGTTTTGGACATTAATGTTTGAAAAACTGGGCTCAGAATGCAAATATTAGTCAACAGTAGATTTTTTGTTTACTTCACTTTTAGTAAGTCAACTTTCCCTCTTCCAAATTTTTAGTTGTTCTGTCTCTAACAGATAACTGCACTGGATCTCATGTTGAGGCAGCTCTGTAAACTGGCACTCAAGGTACCCTACTCCCTAGGGTAACTGTTATTGGGACTAACCCCCATATGGGAGAATGCGGAGATAAAAATCCTTGTCACTAATTACAGGTTATATTCTCCAGTTCACCTGCAGTGCTAATAGATTTTCAATTCCTCTGTTAACACTAGATCCAGGACTCTCACCCTCCTACCCAGACACCAGCCCTCTTTCCAATGCACCCATTCTTAAGCTAATGAGGCTGTAAGGAAGTCTGTCTTTGCTCAAAGTATGATGCAAAGAGATTCATTAGTTCATGGCGAATCAAACATGCCAGTTTAGTTATCCCTTTCCCACTAAATGGAAAACAAAAATCAATCTGCATTGGTGACATCTCAATCCTGTCTGACTGTACAATTTAGTCTAGCCAGGATTTTGATAGTCTATGAATTCTGAATTCTGTAGTAGTACTTTTCTGTTAATATGGACTTATTACCCACTTGCCACTTAGTTTATCAGTCAGTGGTTAAATCCAGTTCTATCAGTGAAGTAAATGCCTACACATTATCACTCTGCAGCAGGCTGCCAACAGAGACAGTCTTGTCCTAGTCATTAACAAGCACAATGTATGCAGAACACCAGAGGGGAATTAAAACCACAAAAAATACCTCAGGGTGGTATTTTTAATATGAGAATTTAATTTGTAATTTCACAGATTAAGAATTTTGGCTGCATTAATCCTTTTATCAGCTCACAGCAGGTTATTTGCAGAAGCATAACCATAAGGCGATATTCATTGGCAGAAACACGTCTTTGCATAACGTTAAACATCAGGAGCAGTGAAACCTTTTGAAGGGGGGAGAATAAAGATGAAAAATCATTATATTTTAAAGCAAGGTTCTGTTAAATGCCTCCAGTAAAATTTTTGAGTTACAGATATACTCTTTCTGTGTCTAGTAGATAATCATTATGAAGCATAAATCCAGATGCAAGAAAGGACAATCCCAGTATCAAATACTACAATCATTTCCATTTAGTACAACTTGGATATACTTGTAAACATATTTACAAAACAAAAAAGTCCTATACTTTGAAGACTTTGGAAAATGTTTACTTTGTAGTGAAATGACTAGTTTTGGTGACTTCATTTGTCTGAGTTAATACTTTATCCAGGTGTCTGGACAGATTTCCTATTTGTACTTTAGTAAAATTTTCGGATAACTGCAACAGTATTTAGCACACAATACAGTCAACAGTCTTGCAATCAAAACACACCACAAGGCCATTTTCGGAGTCCGTGTTACTTCCTCTTCATGGAACATGCATTATACTGCAAAGTCCACATGCAAAATTGAAATCTTTAACATAAAAAGTCTGTGGAGAATCACAGTTGTGTGAGAGGGGAAAGGAATCCCTAACATTAGAAGGAATTTTGACAGAAACACTTTTCCATCAGAAATTGGAGTTTCATCTGAATCAAAACATTATGTGGAAAAGTGTAGATTTCAATGAACTTTTTATTGAATAAGTGTCAACAAATCATATCAACATTTTAACTTTTATGATATAATTTTAACATATAATTTATACTTTATTGTAATGTTTTGCTGGAACTGAAACAAAACATTTTGACGTTTTTGAAATGAATTGATTAGACATTATTTAAATGAAATATGATGTTTTGGAATTTAAACTTTTTGGAATTGACATTCCATGAGAAATGTTGAAATTTTGACTTTTTGTTCTGATTCAGAATGAAAAAAGTTTTGAAATATTGGAATTGCCCATGGGATGGGAATTCCATTTTCCAGCTAACTCTACCTAACCTACACTGCAATCTTCACTTTCAGTGTATAAAATTTCTAAAAAAGATATAGGAATAGTGAATCTTATAATACTGTTACAAAATTCATCCAAAAAGGGAATAATTCAGCTCACTAGAAGTGTAAAGAACAAATGAACATGAACAATGGTGCTTTGAGACCAACCTAATCATTCCACACTGGGCGTACTCTGGAAATACAGTACAGTACCTGAGATCTCTGTCTTCCAAGAGCCCCAGACTTGAGCTGTAATATAGAAACTAAATACTTCTACCAACTGTTCCAGATTGTATTTTCCATAAAAAAGTAATTTCCCTCACTTTTTCCTAATTAAGTAAGCGCATAAGCATTTCCATGCATAAATATGTGTAAATAATTTATAACACACCTTCTGATTTTAAAAAAGGCCACAGAAGCACCCAAAATAAATTTTAGTATGAGTACAGTACAACAGAGATAATAATTACAAGACTATGTATTATAATAAATAGTGAAATACAGTCTCCATAGAATAAAAAGAATAGCTGAATCTTTTAAATGTACAAAAATAATTTGGTGACCCTAACTCCTATTACCTGCACTAGTATCTGTTGGACCAAAAAAACCTATGAAGGCCTCTGTTTAACCTCTAAATGTGCACCTGTAATTTTGTTCTCTCAATTTCACAGGGGCACATAATAGATTTGTTTTATGCCTAACAGCCTGATACACAGGTGCTAATGCTTGCAAAAAAGAAAGAAAATATTATTTTCTCTCAACCAGTCTGAGGCATTCTAATTGGAACTAGGTTTCTTGATCATCATTGTGAACCCTTCACCATTTGTGTTGACATTCATCGTTAATATTATCATGGCCATTAATAATTAGTTCCATATACACACACTTTCCTGCCATCACCTTACAATCTTGATGCAGATTTTTCCAGTGGCTCAGCTACAGATCTCAAAGGCTGGACCTGCATTATGTAGAGATATTTGGTTTGCTTTTAAATAGTCACTGGATATTTTTTAAACCACTTTAATGGTCTCTAACACGGTGGTTCTGTTCTGTTCTTTTGCAATGGAGGGAAGGCAAATGAAGAGGCTCAGTTCCACAGATAGCAGAGTTTTTAAGTTGGAAGACATGAAGTCGAATTATTGAATGTCCTGTCTTATTTTTAGAAATTCTGGTACATTTCTAAAGGTTACACAGGAAAAACTTCAAAAGTAATAGGAAAAAAATGAATCACAGATGGGAGCAGAGTGAGCAAAAAAAACAAAACAAATCTGAAAACACAACTCTTTACAAGATGTCTGACAATGTTGTATGCTCACATAACCTCCCCCATAAACAACCCTACTTCCTTCGCACTGAAGATTTTTAAAAATAATTTAGAAGTAGCACAAAGCTTATTCCTTCTTTCAATGTCTGCCATAGCATTTAGCTGAATATGTTTAAAGGAATACATTTATCATAAAACAAAATAATTAAGATTCTGAATTGTCACTTTTTCCACAGTGTCTTCTATTTTTACGGTACCGAATGTAAGATTACAACTAGAGGTTGGAGAAAGCATGAGAGTCTTTGGAAAAAACAATAGTTATGGCAAAGGTCTATCAAACAGCAAGCACTGAGGAGAATACTTAGACTCACTACGGAGAATGCAGGTAAGAATGCTTATCAGAAAGAATTTCTTTGAATACAGCATTGGATTAAATTGTGCTTTAGAGGTGCAAAAAAAAAAGAACTACTAAAAAAAAGGAATTAAGTGCATGTGTGTAAATCTGAGCTTGGATTTTGCACAAGTAAGATAGCTATTAGTCCCAGGCACAGTGAAGAGATGGGCTGAAATATTGTGATTGACATGTTGGGAATGTTGCAGAAGCCAATAGGAAACGCCTCACTGATATAGCCAACAGCAGTTATTACAGGCTGGTACCTAGAGGGAGTAACTGACTTCTGGTGAGGTATTGATGAAAGACGGCATTTCACATTGCTTTTGCTATTAGATATGGGTTGAGAGACTAGTGATGAGTTCAATAAGACTAAGAGTCCTATCCGGAGTTTACCACCACGACAAATGGAGGGCCAGTGCCCTTGATGGAGGGAATGATCTTGGTTGGTGCCTATAAATAAATCTCCTTTTCTTCCATCATCACTTTGGTCTTGCGTGGATTCAGTTTGAGCCCGCAGTTCTTCAATCATAAGATCTAAAATATATTTCAGCGTTGAAATGCTGCTTGTTATGGCATCAGACTTTCTAACAACATTGTGGAGACCTGTATGTTTCTGGATTGTAGGGGATGTCTGCCATGTTTTAAGAGTAGGTTAAAATAGGTGGATGGCTGTTATACTATTTTTTACTACTAATTACTTTTTGTCTGTTGCATTATTACCTCAGTATAGGCTTAGCAGGGCTTTCCACCCTTTGACACACACTCTTTTAGACCACCTACATCCCCTTTTCCACTTGCACCTCCTAGGCTGTCTTTTGTGCCTATAACATCTAAATGGAATTAGACATCTTTTTTTCATAGCGACATCTGGGATGTATCAGCAGGAGTGTTGTAAGCAAGACATGAGAAGTAATTCTTCCACTCTACACCACACTGATAAGGCCTCAACTGGAGTAGTATGTCCAGATCTGGGTGCCACATTTCAGGAAAGATGTGGACATGTAGGAGAAAGTCCAGAGGAGAGCAACGAAAATTATTAAAGGTCTAGAAAACATGACCTGTGAGGAAAGATTGAAAAAAATGGGTTTGTTGAGTCTGGAGAAGAGAAGACTAAGAGACATGCAACAGTTTCCAAGTACATAAGAGATTGTTACAAGGAAGAGTGTGAAAAATTGTTCCCCTTAACCTCTGAGGATAGGGCAAGAAGCAATGGGGCTTAAACTGCAGCAAGGGGAGGTTTAGGTGGATGTTAGGAAAAACTTCCTAACTGTCAGGGTGGTTAAGCACTGGAATAAATTGCCTAGGGAGGTTGTGGAATCTCCGTCGCTGAAGGTTTTTAAGAACAGGTTCACAAACACCTGTCTGGGATGGTCTAGATAATACTTAGTCCTGCCTTGAGTGCAAGGGACTGGACTAGATGAACTATTGAGGTCCCTTCTAGTCCTACAGTTCTGTGATTCTATTTGCACAATTTAGGCAGCAGTTACACTCATTTTCTTACTGATTTATGGAGCACCCAAAGCATATCTCATAGTGGCCTTATGTCACTTCAAAATGTAGTCCATTGTTTAAAAAAAATATTTTGAAAGAGGCATTACCCTTGCACTTTTGGGTTTTCAGATTAAAATATATTTTACTGTTTAATATTGTTGACATCAATAAATTAGCAAGGAGCTACTGGGAAGTGAGGTAAACTGTAATGTTACTGTATCGCCCACTATAAAACTAGCCTAATGTATACTATAATCTCATATTCATACTGTTAATATCTTTGTGAAAAATAAATACATCTTGTTAGCTATGTGTATATATTACATTATCAGATACACACCCCCAATAAATTCTAACTGCAGTCTCTAACATTATAAAATTATGTTCAACTCTATTTTTTAAAAAACAATAATGTTAAGGGGGTGGTTTCCAGGGTAAACAGTGACTGTTGAAAACTGAAGTGATCAGATTTCAGTTCTGGCAATCTGTCCCGGTTATTGCATATGCTCTTCTCCAGCAAAAGCATTTAAGACTTTCTAATGTCAGACATGTGACCGTCTCAGAGCAGTCTGTTTACATCTTTATTGACAAGCTAAGCCCTACTTTTTTCCTGGAGCTGTGCCCCTGCAGACATCTTCAGCCTTGCCTGTTTCAACATGATATATCATCCATCTAAAATAAATTTAGAATGTGTCCATCTGTGGTGAATACCTTTTGTTTGGAAGCTTATGTACAGAATCTCAGTTCTGTTGCCTCCAAACAAGAATTTGCACAGAATTCACAATAGAAGTTCATATGTGAAAGTAAGCTGTTAAAATAATGGGAAGAAGGAAATTTTGCTCATTCTTCAAAACCTATCTGAACAGAATTAGGTGGTTTCTTTTTCCATACCAAAACAGATATAGTGGGCCAAATACAGCCCTAGAAAAAGATATCTATCTATCTATCTATCTATCTATCTATCTATCTATCTCGAGGGTGCTACTCCAGAACAATATCTTACATAGGTACAGAACATCATCTTTCATTCCATAGGATCCCAATGCACTTTGCAAATTGATTATTATTATTTATTTGTATTGCAGTAGCACTTGGGGGTCCCAATCATGGATCAGACCCCTGTTGCACTAGGTGCTGTACAAACACAGAACAAAAGAATGGCCCCTTTCCAATCTAAGTATAATACAAGGCACAACAGGTGAACACAGCCAACTGGGGAGCAAATGGTAACAAAGGCAAAATTGCCCTAATCCCTGGGCAATAGGGTAGGCTGGATGGGTATAAAAAAGAGTGACTCTCTAGACCCGTAATTAGGGCCCTCAGTTGGGAGGACTGAGACCCAAGTTTATGGCCCTGCTCCAATAACTCTTGAACAATATCCCTGACATGTGCAGGTACATGATGGTTTTCAAAAGCCTGACGTAGGTAGGTACAAAATGACATGCACACTTTTGAAAATTCGGGTGTAAGTTAGTTTGTTGGCAGCACTGTGATCTAATGAATGAGTCTGGAAATCTTAAGGTTCAGATTCAGGTCTTCTGACACTGACCTGCTCTGTAACTCTGAGAAATGAATTTAACCTGTCTGTGCCTTCAATTCTCCATCTCTAAAATGCAGATAATAACTGTTGCCTACCTTTCCCATAGAGCTCTTGCGAGAATTGAGTAGGTTAGTGTCTGAAAATATAAAAGGGCTATATAAGTATTATTATTAGGAGCACAGAGGAGTAGAAAGCAGCACTGTGAAGGAATAGTAAATGTCTCTCCTTGTCTCCAGATCTACTTTCTTCCATAGAGCCTGAAGCAGAATTGGAGGTTTTCAGGGTATATAAACTGAGAAGGGGTGAAAGGGATTGAGATGTTTGAGAGATTTTTCTGCCACTAATGAAGCAAAATAAAAAGGAAACGAGAGCAAAGTAGACAGGAGTACAGATGTTTTTATGCTCATTCAGAGGTCTGTCTGTGTTTGCAGAGAGCCTGAAACAATCTGAGGTTTGAACTACCTTCTTTGTTTCTATGAGCACTGCCTTTGAAGCTAGTGATGATCCTAAAATGTACAATATATAAAATATTTCTCTGCTCAACCATCTAAAAAGAAGAAATATTTTTAAATAGTTTCTCTCCCTAAAACTACTGAGCTATAACTAAGCAGGGTTGGTTCTGCCATTCAGCTTGATGTGTTACTGATGAATCTTGGCTTGTTTTCTTCTTCGAAGAATGATAGAAAATGGCAAAGAAAAATGATGTAAAATTCCCCAGAATGCACAAATACCCCCCAAACCAGGCCCAGAAGCTTGGTTGACTGACTTTGTGGGGAGGAGGAGAATGTGTTCTCCTTCTCCTCAGTGATTCCTCCCTTGGCTACTCTGTGTACACCTTCCTCCCCATAGAATCATAGAATCATAGAATCTCAGGGTTGGAAGGGACCTCAGGAGGCCATCTAGTCCAACCCCCTGCTCAAAGGAGGACCAAACCCAACTAAATCATCCCAGCCAGGGCTTTGTCAAGCCTGACCTTAAAAACCTCTACGGAAGGAGATTCCACCACCTCCCTAGGTAACCCATTCCAGTGCTTCACCACCCTACTAGTGAAAATTTTTTTCCTAATATCCAACCTAAACCTCCCCCTCTGCAACTTGAGACCATTACTCCTTGTTCTGTCATCTTCTACCACTGTAGACAGTCTAGATCCATCCTCTTTGGAACCCCCTTTCAGGTAGTTGAAAGCAGCTATCAAATCCCCCCTCATTCTTCTCTTCTGCAGGCTAAACAATCCCAGTTCCCTCAGCCTCTCCTCATAAATCATGTGCTCCAGCCCCCTAATCATTTTTGTTGCCCTCCGCTGGACTCTTTCCAATTTATCCACATCCTTCTTGTAGTGTGGGGCCCAAAACTGGACACAGTACTCCAAATGAGGCCTCACCAGTGCCGAATAGAGGGGAATAATCACGTCCCTTGATCTGCTGGAAATGCCCCTACTTATACAACCCAAAATGCCATTAGCCTTCTTGGCAACAAGGGCACACTGTTGACTCATATTCAGCTTTTCGTCCACCGTAACCCCTAGGTCCTTTTCTGCAGAACTGCTGCCCAGCCATTCGGTCCCTAGTCTGTAGCAGTGCATGGGATTCTTCCGTCCTAAGTGCAGGACTCTGCACCCAGTTACCCTTCCTCAGAAATCTCCTGCTAACCACACCTGAGAAATTAATGCAAGGAACAGAGTTGTTAGCAGGGGCTGGAAAGGGATTCGCAGCATCCCAGAGAGGCACTATTATCCTTGGAGTACAGCAGTGCTATTGCTGCCTGCATGCTACACAGCTACCAACAATCCCAAAACAATGGTAAGAAAGCAGTTACCTGGTTTTTGAAAACTTAGGCTATCCCCCCGGATATGAACTCCTGACATCGGCAAATGTGATCTCCCTGTGGGCTAAATTATGGCATTGCCATGAACCCCAAGCAGGAAGTGGCACGTTGTCCCGCTGCTCCTGGGGCATACTGGACAGACAGCATACATCCCCTGGAACACCAGCACAGTAAATCATCAAAGTCTAACTTGAAGATTGTTCACTAATGAGGGGGAAATAGTAAATATCAAATAATGAGCTCCATATCAGTACTCCTGGAGAAATTCTGCGCCAAAACATTAAAAATTCTCTGCACAATATTTTAAAATTCTTCAAAATTCTGCATATTTTAATTGTCAAAATAACACAATATAATCACGTCCATTTCAATTATTTTGGAAATGTATTTTAAAATACCTGTCAGCAAGTATG
Organism: Macrochelys suwanniensis; assembly: GCA_033296515.1. Lineage (NCBI taxonomy): Eukaryota > Metazoa > Chordata > Testudines > Chelydridae > Macrochelys > Macrochelys suwanniensis. The sequence goes on from CM065776.1 coordinate 43,739,830, forward strand.
TGTGTAACAATACAGACAACAAAAAAGATTCAGGAAATGTTTTTTGACAAATAGATTAAGCATATTAATGCAGAACTCTAAGTAATAAGTCATTTAAACTACAATACAGAAATGTATTTCCTGCACCCCTCAGAAGCAGTGCAAAGGCTTGCGGGAGTCAGGGATAATAGAGGAGCTGAGGGAGAGGGAAGTAATTGGTGAGAAGGAGCCTGGGTGTGAACTTGGAGGGTTGTTGGGTGTGGGTAGGAGAAATATGGAACAGGGTGGTTTTTGGCGGGGGTGAGAGATTGTTAGGGAGTTGGGGAGCCTCTCTCATGCTGATCCTGTCTGACCCTAGCCTCTCCCATTCAGTCAGACACATCTGCCCCAGTCCCCATGTATCCCTGCACTCTCTCTTCCCCATCCCCATGTGTCCTGCAGCCGTCCGCCCGCTATCCTCATGTGTCCCTGCACCCCCTCCCATTCTGCCCTGGCTCAATGCTGTCACTCCATTAGCTCCTATGCTACTGCCCCAGTCTGTCCCCCGCACTAGCCCTTTTGAACCCCAGTCTATGTGACCCCCACAGCAGCCCCATGTGCCCCGCTCTGTCCATTTCCCCATATCCGATGCCTCCTCATTTGACCTCACTGGCAAGGTGCTGTGGGGAAGGCGGCTTCTTTCCCTCCCTCTCCATGGCTGGCTGAGCCAGCTGCCATCTCTTCTGGTGCCACAGCAGCCCCTGGTAAACAAAAGGTGTAATTGCAGTGCCTTCCTGGCAGAATGTATTTTTTGCTGGAAGAAAAAATCTACAGGGGACATGAATTCTGCACATGTGCAGTGGCACAGAATTTCACCAGGAGTTATATCAGGGGAAAGTCTTTGTTACCTGTGAGTAGAACTCTGTGATAAAAGCTCTTGACTACAACCAAAAATCATGTTTTAGGAGGGTTCATGAGAAAGCAAAATATTTTCCTTTGATTTCTAATATTTTTCTTCCGTGTTTTTTTTAATGGGCAGTAAACATGTCAATACCTATAAAACAAAAATTGGTGGTTGCACACAGCTCTGCCATTGCCAGCTTCTGTAATAACCAGACTGGGCCACAAAAAACTCCAGAGCCATTTTTGCCCTTTAGTCAGTAAAAATTATGGCCAGAACTTGTTCCTCCAGTCAAGGGTAAATCAAATGGTAATTGAAAAGGCAAAACATTATCTGTTATCAAATTGTATGATATGTTCTCACTTAGTAATTCATATCCTGAGTTCCGATTGGTTGGACAAAGACAAAGATGTGTTTCTGACCAATTATTGTGTGCCTCCTAGAGCCAGCAGGGACAATGTAATTCAGGATGGTAACGCCATATGCTTTTAAAGTATTTAACCTGTATTACCATAATGAGATCCCCCTGGCTTTATAAATCTCCTTGACAATTCACTGGAACAAAACAAAAAGTGGTCTTTATTTGTATTGCTTCTCCACAGGCACATGCATACAAGCAATCCTGAATTTCAATTGCAGGATGCTGAATTCTTTCTTCTATGTCCATTTAAGCCAGCAAGTGACATAAACCCAGCCAATCAGAAAGGCTATATCCTCGTTCGTTAGCTCAGCTGTGTGAAACAAAACAAAGCTTAATGGACAACAGTTCCTAGTAGAATGGCAAAAACTGTTAATTGCTAAAAAAAGTGTGATATCCAAAAACACAAAAACGTTTTGTAAAAATGCTTCTCTCCAATCTAGTAGCTTGTTTTTATGTCTGATGAGAAGTGCATTACAGATCAAGCCAAATATTTTCATTTTCAATTTTTTTTCTTCTCCTTAGCATTTACAAATTGTATAAGATACCCTCTTCAGCACTGCTGTATAGGAACATCATTTTTGAAAGCTTTTCTTTAACTTGAGCTGTGGGGAAGCTATCGTCCAGCAGTGTATGAGTCAGTCTGTTTTGAAAAGTCTTTCTAATTCATCATCGCTTTGCTTTTCTCTACCCTCTGTGTCCCATCACTGCAATATCACTCTGGAAAGCTATATACTGTGATTCTAATTCCAGTTCTGAGCAGCATCAGGAGATAAAACTATAGTAATTATAATGAAGTAGGGTCTGCATGAAAGGGAATTCCTGGGCTGAGTTACTTTACTAGCTAACTTGACTTTGATTCTGTAGTTGTTTACTTAATCAAAAGCTGAAAGCCCCACATAGAATTTTATCCTTCCCAGAGTTTCTAAGTTCAATGTAAAACAAAGTCTTTGTAGAAAAAATAACACTGAAGTGTAACACCACCACAGTAGATGGAACCATTTTAAAGATACAGGGTTTTTTAGGGTTGGATTCAGATAGTTGTATAAAAGCACTCGTGTTGCACCAACTGAAAAGATGGAAGCCTATGTACTAAAAATGGGGGTGTTTAAAGTCCTAATTTTTCTTGCATCTCTCACTACCAAATGATGTCTATACATGAATGTTGAGGGTCATTTTAATTATTTAACTAAAAATACTGGATTTGCATAAATTGTCTTTAGTGAAAAGGCTAATAAGATGCAGTTATGTTGGGCAGCTGAAAGCAATTTGGGTTTGAGTCCAGTAATAGTACTAACTGGAATTGAAATTATGGCATTAATTTTGTAAAATGTTTAATTAGTAGTGAGTACACAAAGGGAACTGCAGGATCCTAGAGGTTTTTGTGGCTTTTTAACCATTTTTAGTGCCATAATTTTAGAAGGTTAGTAACATAATGGTTTTATGGGGCTACTCCTACTGTGTTTTAGTTAGCATCAAAGGATAAGGCCATCACGCTGATGGAAAACACCCTAAATGATATGCACATAGCAATTTGTCCAAGAAAACCACAGGCATTGGACTATATTCTCATCTTGAAGCTGTTTTGTTCTGATTTGTGTAAAATGGAAGTTATAGACCAAACTCTGCCTTCAAGGGCCCCCCCCACCCCCCCACGCAAACACGTTGAATCCAATGAGACCAGTATGTCCAGCATGCATGTGCTCAGAGGGTGAAATTCTCATCCATCATGTAGCAGGTCAGCACTTGGCTATCTTTCAGTCTCACATAGGATTTGTGCTAGCCAACTGCAGATGGAGCAGCGGCCAAGGGGACCTATATGCCACAGAAAGGCTTTCCATAACAGCCCTATGTACTCAGTGGTACTTAAGCACATGCTTAAGGTCTTTCTGAATTGTGTCCATAGTTAGTGTATTCTACTCTAACATGGATTTTGTTACTGCTGGTCATATTCACTACAATAAACACTGGAGTACACAACTCCCTTGGATTTCGGGGATCAAATCCACATTTGGAGTTGGAAATCCACCGACATGAAATTATGCAAAGTGAGTCAGAGGCTTTCACTTAAAGAACCCACTTAAGAATCCACACTTGGTGGGAGCCTCTCACATGGTCTCATTGGGCCATTCAAACACTGGACCCAGTGGGCCAATCAGGTCCATTCATGAAAGGCCAGGAAAGCACATACTCCTCTACATGTAAGAAATAGACCCTGAGCAGAAGCAGCAGTTCAAATAAGATGATCCAGAGGAGCAGCAAAGGTATTAGATAGGTATTCGTATGACATGTGGCACAAGTTTCACAAAGAGGGCAAAAATGTTTTTATTTTTTTTTAGTCCTGAACTACGGTGGAAGGGATTTTTGGGGAAGAGAAGTTCTGATTAAGTAACATGAAAAGGGCTTCCCAAACCATGGGCAGGATTTTGAGGCAAGTGCTTAGTAGTAGTGCAAGATGCTTCTTTAAAAGGCCACTGGGGTGGGGAAGGGGTGAGGATGAAGGAAAAGGAAGACAGAATGGGAGACTGTGATCACACTTTGGCTTGTTACCTAGAACTAAAATAGGGTGACCAGATGTCCCGATTTTATAGGGACAGTCCCGATTTTGGGGTCTTTTTCTTATATAGGCTCCTATTACCCCCCACCCTCTGTCCCGATTTTTCACATTTGCTGTCTGGTCACCTTATCTAGAACACTTGCCATGACCAGATTTTGAAATATCCCAGGCTAGGGTCTATAAATTCTGCATTGTGATTGTATATTCTGTATTATTCTTTGTTGGAACTTGTAGTTGCATATTTATAGGTGTATTTTTTGAGTTACATTGTTTCACAGTCAGGTCAGCTAAACAGCAGCCAGATGAGGAAGGAAGTATCACTAATATTAAAGTTGAACCTGCGTCAAGGGAAAATAACATTTTTTTTCTACCTTTGTATAGTCTGATGCTTATGTTTTAGTTCACTTCTGATAATTTACCCTTAAGCATTTTTAGCTGTAGTTTTAAGTAATTTTCAGTGTATAGGATTCTAATTTAGCAATCTCAGATAATGCAGTTAATCTCTGAAGATATTGATGGTATTTGCAATAACACAAATGCTCAGCTAACACTGTTTATCTATCTTTTCATTTCATGTTTGTTTGTTCTTGAATTTGGGATACAGAAGACGGAATCTTGTGTGCCCCAAGTGCACTGTATTGTATTATTAATATTAGAATAGCAACCGATTCCCACTAGACAGTCTTTGTGGTCCGCTCATGCTCTAAGAAGTGTCTAGGCATAAAAGGCTGTTTGAGTTGAAGTGGGCTGATAGTCTGGGATGACATTTGAATGCATAGAGGACAATGTCTAAATGACAATGACTGGAAGAGAAGCAAAAGAAGCTCTAAACTATCCTATTCTCTCATGGACGGTCACCTCTCCTTTAGGATTATTTTGTCACATGATTCCTCAGTTAGGCTTTGTCTATGGGGAAAAAGTGGAACCACTGAAGGGGAGAAACTTAGGTTCCCAGACAAAGAAGAAGCTTCTAGTGCTGACACATGGCCTGTAACCTATAGAGACAGCAAATCTAATGAGAGCCATTGCCTGTAAGGCATAATTTGCAGTGTTCAGAATTAATAAAACATTTTACTTTTAGCAAAATCATAAAACAAAAATCTATTTCAGTAAACTCCTCTGAACAGTATGCACTGGGATGGTTTTTATGAATAAGTGGTTTCAAGAGCTTTGTATCAATATTTCAGTTGCATAGTTTATGTTGGTAGACTATGAAACAAAGAAACTAAAACCCCTCAAGGCCAAATTCTGTCCTTGGATAAGTAGTGAAGTTAATGGGAATTGAGTGTGCTCAGCTGTGGGCAGAATTGGGCCCATGAATGCAGTAATATTTTTAAGAGTCAGTTGATCAAATTGTATGATTTACGCTGCCCCATAATTTACAGTTTAGTCTGACTTTTGTTCCCGTGGCTGCATGTCATTAAAATAATCATAAAGGTCTCAGGGGAAAAAGCAGACAAATTCAGAATAAAATATTAAAATCTCCAATACCTTGGCACAACAGAGGAGGATAACACTGAAGCAGTGTCATCCGATTCTTCAGAAGTGGAGGTTTAAGACTTATAGTTCCATAATTTTGTGGCGGTGTTATAAACGACTAATGTTTTAATATAATTTTGACTACATACATGTCTTAATTTTTTAATTGTGGATTATCATTTTTATGCAATAGTAGAGAATTATTAATTATATACTATAATTGTTGCAAATATATCTGATGACATAATTGCTATCAATGGGAGGAACAATATCATTAGAATGTGCTGAATATTATTACATGTGTTGTAATGGTATAAAGACAACATATAATGTTGTATAATCCCCTAATAAAAGTTTTGCATTCATTATTACATGAAATATGTACTAAATTACTTAGTACAACACTGTAGCTCCTTAGTTTATGTATTTTTTTTCTAAATCTGTTATTTCAGTCTGAACTATCCACGTACTGAACTTGATCTGGAACAAATTTAATGTTTAAGTTCTATAAGAGCAAAAATAAAATAATCTTAAAATTAAACAGGTCTCCTAATACATTTGAATAATTCAACAGTAGCTAATCTATCACACTGTAAAATGAACTAAATCAAAACAAATCACTCATTGTCATAACTGCTATGCTTGGTTTCAACCCACAAAACTTCATATAGACGATGTTCAAAGTATATTTGTTGTTTACAGATGTTTCTGCCTAAAAACAAAGGTGTAAATATTGCCAGCATTTAAATTAGGTTTGAAAATACTAATTATGGCTTACATGACCAAAAAAATCATAATTCCTAGGTGCAAATATTAATGTAACAAGTTTACAGCTCCTAATTAATTCTGTAAAGAACGCCATTTGGCAGAGCAGAATTATGAGGTTCACATTGGTGGTGGCAGAGGAAATACATATATTTTCTATTTATATGATAAAATTTACTTGTGTTCTTTAGAAAATGGCACATCTCAGAGGTGTTGCTCTCAAAATGATCTCAGGATAGAAAGAAATCAGTAATTACAGAGCTAGGCATTCAATTCTGCCCTAATTTTCCCACCAGTTTTTCAGTATTTCAGCTGCCTCAGAGACTTAAAGTATTCTCATTAGGTAGCTGCAGAGGCAGCTCGCTTGCCTACTCCCTCATTCTCTCACTAGCTTTTTCTTTCTTTCTTTTTTTTCCCCTGCCTTGGGAGTGACTGTGAAGATCATTTGTTGGAATGATTGGCAGGTTAGAGGATTCGATCAGATGAGTTCCTCTTAGTGCAGGTCAAAAAGGCTAGTTAGCAGGAGCTGTCGAAAAATGCCAGCAGCATTCGAAATGGGAAATGTCATGACTTCGAGGCAGGGGGTGCCACCTGGAACAGAAAGCCCCCAGCTCATTAGCAAGTTACAGGATGCAAGCTTAACTGGAGGGAGCAGAGGAGGAAAGATAATACCCAATAGGGAAAATTATTGTGAAGTGGAATTGATTTCATGTATAATTTGTTTATCACTAGAGGGGACAAATGCTGTCCTCCTGACATGTGCGGAGGAGTGTGGACTATGAATGAAGCAATTTAGCATAATCTCCAGGTTGAGCTCTGGATTTAAAGAATGAAAACTTCTTTCTTCCTTGCTATGGAAATGATCAGGTCATGTTGTATTAATTAAACCTGACATACTCTCAAATGGTTTATCTGGGCAATTGTAGCAGTTTAGCAGAACCTGGTAGATAGAGAATACATTTATTATAAACATGGTATGGTTTTGGGTTTTTGGACACAAAGATTTATCTTTTTTAAGCTACTGTTGTGAAAAATCTGTCAAATGCAGACTGAATTATAACACAGCTCATGTTTATCTTTGGTTAGTCAGACTGGATAAAATCAGAATACAATTCCAGTTTCACAATATAATTTCATTTCCAGAAAAGACCATATGCCCTTAGAAAGTAAAGATTTTTTGAAAAATATGTATGTTTTTTCATTTAAAATTAAATCTAAATGAAAAACTGAAAGATCTCCTGGCTACCTTTTGAGTTATAGGATGCATATATTAAGTCTCAGCCATACAAAATACTCAGTGTTGTTTGAGACATTCTGTGACTGAAAATTGCAGGCAGAACCTTCGTCCCAGGGAGTTAAATAAACCTTGGCTATTAATGCTACTCGCCATTGATTGTTTCATCATTCTGTATCTGAGTGTATAAGATATATTGCATGACAGGGAAAATTAAATTACATAAGTAACATTTTTGAAAAATGATGGTACATTGAACTATGAGAAAATAATATTGCATGTGCCATTGCCTACACTTCTGCTCAATCCTGCACCTATTGACTTAAATGGGCATGGAATTGGATCCTTTATCAAAAACATCTTGGACACACTAATACCATTTTAGACTGAGTAAACTTGGTTTAAAAGCAGCAATCTGTCTTTGAATAACTTGTATAGCAAGGTTTCAGTGTAGTAGCCGTGTTAGTCTGTGTCAGCAAAACGAAAATAAGAAAGAAAAACTTGTAGCACCTTAGAGACTATCAAATTTATTTCAGCATAAGCTTTCGTGGGTTAGAACCCACTTCATCGGATGCATGGAATCTATGCATCCGATGAAGTGGGTTCTAACCCACGAAAGCTTATGCTGAAATTAATTTGTTAGTCTCTAAGGTGCTACAAGTTTTTCTTTCTTATTTTCGTTTTGTATAGCAAGGTATATCTTCTCTTGACAAGGAATGTTATCTCATTTATCTTAAACACACGTGTCTAGTAAGTTTGCTTGTTGCAAGTCATGTACAGCACTGCTTAATTTTTTGAATTCTGAGATATGTTTGCTTAGTATTCAGACTCTGCACGTGTGTCTTTTCAGCATTTCTCTGACTTGAGCTTTCCTTTTTTTATATACTTGAGAGAGTTTTTTCTAAGACAGTAATGAAATGGTCGTGGCTTGTTTTATCAACTAACCACAAGCTGTTGGATTTCCATTCCTAAAACTAATGTGAATCAGAATTCATTGCTTTAAAAAACTTTTGTAACAAAAATATTGCTCAAAAAACTCTGCAGATAGGTGATTTCTATTTTGCGTTCTTCATAAAAAGCTTAGCATTAAGCTGTTTCCACTTTGTCTGTCTGTTTATCAGACAGATGAGTTAATACAGCACTGTAAACACAGGCATCTTCTAGTTCTCAGATGACTACTTTAGTGCAACGTTTTCCTTTCTGGTCCACAATGTGGCAACCAGCTCCAGTACTCAGATCTCTCCATGCATGCATATATCTCAGATCTGTGCATGTACAATAAGGAGAGCAGAATATTGGAATCAAGATCTGCTGTGCAGACCTGAAGGGAGAATTTTGCTGATGTTGTGTAATTCTGTAAATTCCCTTTAGGGCAGAAGCCCCGAGCCCCACCACCCCACTGCTGGCAGAAGCCCCACGTTTCTGCCTCGCGTGATGGAGCAAAGGTGAGGTCGAGGCTTTTGCCCCACAGAGTGGGGAGCTTCGGGCTTCTGCCCCATGGGGCGGCTTCTGCCTAGGCACCAGGGTTTCAGCCCCACCTGGCAGCTTCTGCCGGGGCTTGGGGATTTGGGGCTCAAGGATTTAGCCCCACGGGTGGCTTCTTCCAGGGCTCAGAGAACCGGGGCTCTTCTGCCCCGTGGGGCACCCAGGCTCGGGGCTTCCATGCTATGGGGCACCAGGGCTTCTGCTGTGCGGGCTGCCTGGGTTTCAGGGCTTCTGCCCCACACGGTGCTAGGGCTCGGGACTCTGAGTGGCCCTGCTTGGCAGCCCCCGAGTGGACCACAGAGCCCCAGATAAGAACCGCTGCCCTACGGGATAACACTATTTCTTTAATGAATAAAAAATTTCAAGTTCATTTGAAAGAGTTCCTGATGCATCATCATTGTACGAAAACCTATTTTGTTACTTTGCTTAGATATTTAAATGTTAGGGAGTCTGGATAAAATATATTACGTTACTTATTTGGAGGTGGGAGTGGAACTAGAATGTTAGAATTTTGTCAGGGAAGGAGAAAAGCCATTTGAGAAATAGGCAGGTGCATTAACTGTCAGGACAGATTTAAGGCTAAAGACTCAGAAAGCATATACACCTATGGAAGTGGGCTACAAGAGTAGGGCACTCTATGAGGTGCACATAAGAGTGTCAGAGTGATTAGAGACACGCTTTGCATCTTGCAAGAGCTGGACAGGCAGAAGGACGAAAGACATAAGAGCATAAGAATGGCCATACTGGGTCAGAGCAAAGGTCCATCAAGCCCAGTATCCTGTCCTCTGACAGTGGCCAATGGCAGGTGCCCCAAAGGGAATGAACAGACAGGGTATCATCAAGTGATCCATGCCCTGTCACCCAATCCCAGCTTCTGGCAAACAGAGGCTAGGGACACCATTCCTGCCCATCCTGACTAATAGCCATTGATAGACCCATCTTCCATGAATCTGTCTAGCGCCCTTTGAACCCCGTTATAGTATTGGCCTTCACAACACCCTCTGGCAAGGAGTTCCAGAGGTTGACAGTGCGTTGTGTGAAAAAATACTTTCTTGTGTTTTAAACCTGCTACCTATTAATTTCATTTGGTGGCCCCTTGTTCTTGTATTATGAGAGAGAGTAAATAAACACTTCCTTATTTACTTTCTCTATACCACTCATGATTTTATAGACCTCTATCATATCCCCCCTTAGTTGCCTCTTTTCCAAGCTGAAAAGTCCCAGTCTTATTAATCTCTCCTAGGACGGAAGCCGTTCTATATCCCTAATCATTTTTGTTGCCCTTTTCTGAACCTTTTCCAATTCCAACATATCTTTTTTGAGACGGGGCGACCACATCTGCAAGCAGTATTCAAGGTGTGGGCATACCATGGATTTATATAAAGGCAATATGATCTTTTCTGTCTTATCTATCCCTTTCTTGATGATTCCCAACATTCTATTAGCTTTTTTGACTGCCGCTGCACATTTACTGGATGATTTCAGAGAACTATCCACAATGACTCCAAGATCTCTTTCTTGAGTGGTAACAGCTAATTTAGACCCCATCATTGTATATGTATAGTTGGGATTATGTTTTCTAATGTACATTACTTTGCATTTATCAACATTAAATTTCATCTGCCATTTTGTTGCCCAGTCACCCAGTTTTGTGGGATCATTTTATAACTCTTCACAGTCTGTCTGGGACTTAAATATCTTGAGTAGTTTTGTATCATCTGCAAATTTTGCCACCTTGCTGTTTACCCCTCTTTCCAAAACATTTATGAATATGTTAAATAGGACTGGGCCCAGTACAGATCCCTGGGGGATACCACTATTTACCTCTCTCCATCCTGAAAATTGACCATTTATTTCTACCCTTTGTTTCCTATCTTTTAACCATGGATCACCAATCCATGAGAGAACCTTCCCTCTTATCCCATGACTGCTTATTTTGCTTAAGAGCCTTTGTTGAGGGACCTTGTGAAAGGCTTTCTGAAAATCTAAATACACTATATCCACTGGATCTCCTTTGTCCGCATGCTTGTTGATCCCCTCAAAGAATTCTAGGAGATTGGCGAGGCATGATTTCCCTTCACAAAAACCATGTTGACTATTTCCCAACAAATTATGTTCATCTATGTGTCTGACAATTTTGTTCTTTACGATAGTTTCAACCAATTTGCCCCGTACTGAAGTGAGGCTTACTGGCCTGTAGTTGCCAGGGTCACCTCTGGAGCCCTGGGAGCTAGAGATGGAGAAGCCTTGTCCTGGGCCATGATCAGGGACCAAAGAATTCCTTTACCATCCTACTGAAAACGGAATTTGCCAGGGCCCTCACAGTTAGCATCTCCCATGAGTCAAAGGTTGGACTAGTAAACAAAAGTAGCCCAGCCATTATCTCCTGAGCCACACCAGAAAATTCAGCCATAAATCCCTTTAATTTTACCAGAATTTTTCTCCTTCAGAGAAGGCTGGAATCTGCTGAGGTCCTGGCTTGAGAGTGTCAATTGCAAGATTTTGTTACAAGAGGTCCTGTCTTGCAATGGCCCAGCCAGTGCTGCTAAGTCAACGCCATCTTGGTTCCTAGAGGCTACCACAAATAAATAATAGTAATAATAATGAATGGAAAAACAACTAGGAGTCCTTGTGGCACCTTTAGAGACTAACACATTTCTTTGGGCATAAGCCATGAAAGTTTATGCCCAAATAAATTTGTTAGTCTCTAAGATACCACAAGGACTCCTAGTTGTTTTTGCTGATACAGACTAACACGGCTACCACTCTGAATAATGAAAGGGTTGGTGATCCACCTCTTTTGCCCCTCCGGGTCACAGGAAGATAGTCCTGCAGTTGGGTCTGAAGCTCCCACAAATGCTGACTTATCTATTCTTAATTATTCCTAATTGGCTTCTTGGTAGCCCAGTGAGGACAGAAACAAAGAATGTTACATACTTGTCCACATATTTCCACATCTTCGTTTTTAAATTTCTGAGACGTCTTTGGAAATTGACACCATTCATTCCATGAAGTGACCCAGCTTTCTGAGTCACCCCTCAGACAGAAATGAGCTCCAGTAAAGACTGAACAACACATGCAAAAACGCGTGTGAGATGTGTTGTGATATTAAGCAGTGCCCTCAGTGCTTAGCGATTACAGCCAGCATCCAATACAGTGACTCATGGTCTGTGTGCATGAGCACTTGCACTTTGTTTCATTTGTGTTAGAGGGTTGTACTGTTTTGTATAAAGTAAACCCAGTGCATGCACATAAATGCAGTATAATCTAGGGCAGGGGTTCTCAAAACAAAATTTTTGGTGGCCTCAGAGTGCAGCCACCAACTATTAATAATAAATTAAGTAATAAAATACTTAATTAACTTTAGGAAAAACAAATAAATATGCACATATAAATGTCCAAATCATTGTAATTTATTTATGTAGGGTTTTTTTGCAGACTTGATCATAAAAATGATGTACAGTTGTCCCTATTCTTTACTGGATCTAAACAGAATAGAAACACAAATAAGGTGCTTTGCCTGTTTTGCTTTTTTTTGATTGATTTTTTTTAAGACTTGCTAGCTAGTAAGTCTGCTATTGTGAAAAGTGATATTTGTATATTTGTTAATATCACTTTTCACAGCAGACTTCCTCATCCCAAGCAAACAATGGGGGGGCAAATTAAATCCTGGATGGGGAGGTGGGTAAGGAGGCAGGAGGACCTGGGGCAATGGGGACTGGATGGGTCGTGGAGGAGGCAGCTGGGGTCAGGGCGCAGGGGGAGGAGTGAGTCCAGGCCTAGAGCTTGGGGTCCTGCTGCACAAGTGGGGGCTAGAGGAGGCAGCGGGAGCCGTGGGCTGGGGGTGAGCCTGTGGCCAGAGCCCAAAGCCCTGCAGCTGGGGGACAGACCCTGCTGCCCACCCACCACCCCAGGGCTGAAGCCCAAAGCCCAAGCCACACCGCCCCCAGGAAGGTGGGGAACTTGCACTCGTCACCTGGCTCCTACAGTGTTTGTGACTCCAGAAGGGGGCAGGGACCAACCCCTGCTGGTGACCCCGGGGGAAGGGCCGCTGCTTTGCTCTCCCACCCCTCAACCACCACCCAGGAGGCTGTGGCTGCAAGAAAAGCCCCTGGTGGCGGCATGCGGCCATGGTCGCCACATTTGAGAAACGATAATGTAGGCGCAGCGGTGTCCAATACGTTTGCCACTAGCCACATGTGGCGAATAGGCTATTCAATTGTGACTAATGCATGAGCAATGCGTTGGTGTATTGAAGACAGCAGTACTGGAAGACAGGTTGCGTGCTTTGATATACAGCTTGTTAACGTGGCTAGGATATAGTCATTTTGTGTTAGTAGTACCTATTCATATTTTTTTCATAATATCTAGTTATTTTTATATTTTAAATGTCGTTTGTAATATGTTTTTTAATCCTTTTTTATAATGTGGCGAATAAGAAAAATTCAAAACCACAAGTGTGGCCAGCATCGAATTTCTATTGGCTGATCTAGGGGAATGTTTTCAAGCAGTGTTGCAGTTTTTGATGGAAAATGTTTTAATCTGAATAATTTAACCATGTTCGAAATATAAGTCAATTGACCACTCTGCGTAAGTTTCTATGTGGTAAGATAGGACTGGTTGAAGGGCTACAAAATTCCATTAAGCAGGAGCCCAGCAATGAACTATTTCTACACTTTTCCCTCCGGCTCCTTTCTTAACTTCTGTTTTCTTCTTTTTAATCCTCTGTCCTTCCTGTTCCACACAACTGTCATTCACTAGGGGGCTGTGACCAGCAGGTATCATTCCATTGTTGAGCCGTTTCAGGGGCTCTCCCCCACTTCCTCGTGGAGCATCAAGTGCTGGCTGAAGGTGCTCGCTTTCTTATGAGCATCTTGTGGGATGGTTTCCTTATCTTACTAAGGACAAGTCTACACTTAAAATGCTGCATCAGGGAAGCTGTAGCACTTTAATGAAGACGTTGTATGCCAATGGGAGAGCTCTCCCACCGGTGTAGTTAATCCACCTTCCCGAGAGGCAGTAACTATGCTGGCGGAAGAAGCTCTCTCGCCGACAGAACTGTCTACATGGGGATGGGGTGGGGGGTTAGGTCAGTATAACTGTGTCGCTCAGGTTTGGATTTTTCACACCGCTGAGTGACATAGTTATGCTGGCATAGCTCTGTAGTGTAGACCAGATCTAAGTCTTGAAGAGGCATGTTTACACACACACAAGCTGGCCCACAGGAGGTTCCTGAGGGTCATACATATCACTCAAAATACTTACATTAGGCACTCCTGATTGACTCTTTATGGTGCCCTGGGTATTTATTAAGTTTTGCTCATGGTTAGCTTTACTATATGCCATCCTTTATCTGACAGATAGTCCCCCAGAGCGCAGACATTCACAAAATGCAGATGAACCAACAGAAGAGTAACTGGGCATTGGTGCAGTCAGTTTCCCGCTCTGGTGTAGTCATCTCCAAAAGAATTAAGCCTCTGGCACAAAACAGGATAGAAAGTCACCAGTCTGCGATCAACAGGGCCTGCCTCCAGACCACATCCAAATTCAAAAATCTTCTAAATCTTTGGTGGGAGGGGAAATGTAGGAGAGAGTGTCCTGTGCTGAAGTGCTACCCTGCTTCCATTAATGCAGGAGGGATTTTCAGAATATACAGTACATTGTTCTCTTCAGAATATATAAGAACCATTCCAATATGGAGAATATGAACCAGAACATACAGTCACAAAGTGGAAATATGTTTTTATTCAAGGAGTAAAACTCATGAGGAAGTGACATTTCTCACTTTGCAGAAAGAATGCACTTCTAGGCCATGCTCAGTTAAGTAGAATACGAGAGAAAGGAATATGGCACCATAACAATTTATATCAATCTTGCTGTTCACTTCAGGACAACCTGGCCATGGGCATACTGGGCAGCATGCCAAGAGTCCATGCTTTAGCCCTGAGTTTTTTGTTTTCATTAGATCACCCAAATGCGGCATGTTTCCTCAGGGCAGCTAGAAAGCTGAGACCTCTTCTGTGCTTTCAAGTGCTGGACTTGGATTCTCAACTTGGTTTTCCAGGTCTTCACATCACAACCATTTAAAATCCTAAATTCAGCATCTTTGTAACTCAATAATCAGTTATCTTCCTAGCAGCCACCAGGCTGGCTTATCTGCTATCAGAAGTAGGAGCTTCTACCACTTAGCCACAGCATTGTTTGTTTCACCAGGACACAGTGATTCTGAGAGCCCTAGAGGGTCTCACACCAAAGAAGATCAGTGTCCCACAGATTGCAGGACATAGTTGTCACCATGCCTTAGTGGGTCACAACTGAGAATACAAGATTCAGGACAAACTGCTGAGAAATAGTGTGGCTGTGAACACTGCAGTGTCTGTAAGTCGACCTAACATAGGTCGACTTTAGTGTAGAAATGAAGTTGATGGAAAAGACATTTTTTCCCTATAACCAAACAAAAAGTTTTGATGGAGAATTTTATAACCAATTTCCTTATGGGGTGAAATCCAGGAAACCTACACATAGATATGATCCATTCCCTCTTCTCATTTGTGAAAGAGCAGATTTTTTATGACATTATCTTCACCGGAATATGTTTAGGAAGAGCCACATTTGTTTATTCCTGTTTAAATATCATGGAAATCTGATCTTTGTCCAAAATACAGCAATATGTGGGGCAAATAAGGACAAAAGGTTAGCAGCTGATGATAATTGTGCCTATCTGGCTACAGAATCAAACTGTTACTATTAAGGTGGATAGAAAGCTGGCTAGATCGTCAGGCTCAATGGGTAGTGATCAATGGCTCCATGTCCAGTTGGCAGCCAGTATCAAGCAGAGTGCCCCAAGGGTCGGTCCTGGGGCCGGTTTTGTTCACTATCTTCTTTAATGAACTGGAGGATGGTGTGGATTGCACCCTCAGCAAGTTTGCAGATGACACTAAACTGGGAGGGGAGCGGTAGATACTATGGAGGGTAGGGATAGGATACAGAGGGACCTAGACAAATTAGAGGATTGGGCCAAAAGAAATATGATGAGGTTCAACAAGGACAGGTGCAGAGTCCTGCATTTAAGAAGGAAGAATCCCATGCACTGCTACAGACTAGGGACCGAGTGGCTAAACAGCAGTTCTGCAGAAAAGGACCTAGGGATTACGGTGGACGAGAAGCTGGATATGAGTCAACAGTGTGCCCATGTTGCCAAGAAGGCTAACGGCATTTTGGGCTGTATAAGTAGGAGCATTGCCAGCAGATCGAGGGACGTGATCATTCCCCTCTATTCGGCATTGATGAGGCCTCATCTGGAGTACTGTGTCCAGTTTTCGGCCCCACACTACAAGAAGGTTGTGGAAAAATTGGAAAGAGTCCAGCAGAGGGCCACAAAAATTATTAGGGGGCTGGAGCACATGATTTATGAGGAGAGGCTGAGGGAACTGGGATTATTTAGTCTGCAGGAGAGAAGAATGGGGTGGGGGGGATTTGATAGCTGCTTTCAACTACCTGAAAGGGGGTTCCAAAGAGGATGGATCTAGACTGTTCTCAGTGGTGGCAGATGATAGAACAAGGAGTAATGGTCTCAAATTGCAGTGGGGGAGGTTTAGGTTGGATATTAGGAAAAACTTTTTCACTAGGAGGATGGTGAAGCACTGGAATGGGTTACCTAGGGAGGTGGTGGAATCTCCTTCCTTAGAGGTTTTTAAGGTCAGGCTTGACAAAGCCCTATCTGGGATGATTTAGTTGGGGATTAGGTCCTGCTTTGAGTGCAGGGGGTTGGACTAGATGACCTCCTGAGGTCCCTTCCAACTCGGATATTCTATGATTCTAAGATTTCCAGTAACAAGATGACAATTTTTTAAAAATAAGCTTGCATGGCATTGCAGTCAACACCCTTCCACAAACTTACAGTACATTAGGTATCAAGTTGAGAGAGAGGACTTCCCAAACACATTTACTTAGCCAGTTCCCTGTCTTCACATTGAGACGCTTCAAATATGTATGTTATTCCATCAAAGGATAGTTGTACTTTAATATTTAGAGAGAGAGGGAGAGAGAAATTAAATCAGGGCAAAGGAGGAAGTATCACATGAGTATTGTAAATACACTATAAAGTAAGCATTATGCTCAGAATGCCCACTTCTTCGGATGCACTCCACTTCTTGCATTCGAAGTAGTGGGTATTCACCCACGAAAGGTTATGCTTCAGTACCTCTGTTAGTCTATAAGGTGCCACAGGACCCTTTGTCACTTCTACAGATCCAGACTAACACGGCTACCCCTCTGATGCTCAGAATAAAAGTATAAGGGAATATTATTAAAAACAAAAAACCACCACCACCCATCAAGATATGAACATACCTAAAAAGAGTGACCCCATGAATGTGTTTTGAAATCCTTGCCCTAATTCCACCCTTACCTCTTTTTTGTTAGTTTATAAACCTCACTTGTTGTATTGTGTCCGAGATCTAGACTGTAAATTCTTCAGATCACTGACCCATCTTTTTCTTGTTCTTTAAGTTCCTAGCACACTTTTGGGCACTGTAAAAAAACACGCAAAAATAACAGTATGAGTAAATGCAATGCTATGTTCTGCCAAGAGTTAATTTCTCTGTTTATTTGTTGTTTACATTTTATTTGGCATAGCTGCTCAAATCGCAGTGAGTAAGCCCCAGAATGGTGGCCTCTCTGCAAAGGTCAGTGATGATTTCTGGGTCCAAATACAAGCAGGAAAAGAGTAGAATATGAGGAACTTCAGCATTTTGGTAATTCTGTTCTGTTTGGAGATGGCCTACCAAGGGCTTCCAACAGGCCAACATTAGCTGAATAGAGTGTGATATGCCTGTAGGTTTGGCAGAAATGTTTACAGTGCACTTTATTGTTCTTGAATATGTGCAGTAGTGATTTTGTCCACACTCAGCACAGTAACATCTGGTATTGTAACTGCATGCACCTGTTGGTTGAACTGGCTGCTGCGACATTCTTTAGCAAAATGCCCAATCTTTTTGCAATGATTGCACTGAGCTACTTTTGCAGGACATCCTGTGTAGCTTGCAAGGTGTTGTGAGGATCCACAGCGAAAGCATGCTTTTACTGTATTTTGCATTTGCTGATTCAGTGGTTTTTCATTAGTTTTCCTCTTGTAATCTTTTGTCTGCAGCGATAGTGAACTTTTTTGCAAAGGAGTCACAGCCTGGACTGTGCCTCCTGTATCCATGCTCATTATTTTGGCTTCAGCTGTTGCTGACTCAATCTGAGTAGCAATGGTTATTGCTTTTTCTAGTGCAAGTTCTGGTTCTAGAAGTAAGCGTTCTCTTACAGGAAGCATGGTTGTTTTCTCAATGAGCTGGTCTCTAATCATCTCATCTGCCATATTCCCAAAGTCACAAGTTTCAATCAGACTCCTCAGGGAAGCAATATACTGCATTATAGTCTCCCCTGTTTTCTGCTCATGCTGGGAAATCTGTAGCGCTTAGCTACTACATTCACTTTTGGCACAAAAACAATTCTTTAATGCAGTGAGTGCAGTCTCATATTTATCATCTGCAAGGGGAAAAGTGTAAAATATACGCTGCCCTTCTGCTCCAAGGCAGTGGATTAGCAGAGCACGCTTTCTTACTTCAGAAATCTCTGTAGCACTGATTGCAAGCAGATAAGTCTCAAACATATGGATCCAGACAGTAAAAGCAATTGGAGGCTCACCTGGGCTTTGCAGAAAGGGTGCAGGTGGGTTCAGAGGCAGAAGAGCCATCCTCATCACCAAAATGTTGCATCAGTCAAGCAAGGTACTAACAAACTGCAACACCTACCAAGGGCTTCCAACAGACAGCTGATAAGTTCCATACTTCTGAAAGATGGCAGAATTCCAGCAGAACATGAAGCATGTGAAGAGGAGGCTGCTGTCAGATCTTCTTAATTTAAAACAACAACCAGATAAGTGCAGACCTGATGACCGAATTTTGCCTTTTAAGGTAAATAATCCCTATCAACTCCCCAAAAAGTTCCACCTTAGCAGTGACATATCTATTCTGCATTTAGAACCAATTTTTTCTTACCTTACTCGTGTGAGTAGCCCCACTGAAGTCAATGGAATTATTATTTGCGTGTGTAAACCAAGCAAGATTTGCTCTCTAGTTTGTATGTTGTTAGGAGGAGTGAGGGGAGTGGGTTGGTTTTTTGCTTTTTTGTTTTGTCTGTCAGGGTGGGGATTATAAAGTGTGTGGTGCAGATAGGAGAAGCACAGGCATTTAAATTATGCAGATTTAAAATACACTGAATCTGCATTACTTTGGAAGATTGTAGGTTGGGCAAGTATGTATAAACTGACAAAGGGCAGATGTTTATGAAAACAGAAATCCAATTATTATCATATCTAAGGAATTGGATTGTGTATTCATTACTCTCCTGTTCTCCAAATAGATTGGTCTAGCTATTCTGTATTAATCATGCTAACTTCATTCTACTCGTATCATTTTTCTTTGTTTATCCAATTGAATAGCTCAGTATTGCCATGGAGTCCAGTATCGTATGGCAATCTTTGCCTTTTGAACTGTCTACATCACAGTTTTACTGCAGCTCCCTATCTCCACCTTCATTCCTTCTCTTTACTCTGAATGTTACCAAGGAGGAGACCAAAAAAAAAAAAAGAAAAGGAAAAAAAAGAAAACTGCTGTGGAAAAAAAAAGCTTTAAAAGAAAACCTGAATGAATGCTTCACTTGTTGGCTTTTAGCACAATTACCATACCTTAAGAAATATGCAGGGAATAGTTAATTATGACTAAATGAGCTCCTTTTAGAGTCCATGGCAGGCCCCAGGATCCAACTGTCAGTGTTGTGAAAGATATTGAATTGGAAGGCTGGTCTCCCTGTCAGCCAGTAGGATGGTCTGCCTGAGTAAAATAGACAGTGAAAAGATAGCTGGTTTTGAGTAGCCTCAGACAAGGGAACCACGTACAGCATTTGCATACTTTTCCTGCAAAGGGGGTTTAATCCAAAGAAAGAAGGAGATTTCTGTATTGTCAGCCAAGGCTTTGTTCAGGGTGAAGAGTAGAAGGAAATCTGATGAAGGGGCCTTTCTGAAAGCCTCAGTCTCAGCCTTGAGGTTGTTCTAGTAAAGTTATGTACTTGTGGATTGTTTACACACTATTGTCTGTTGAAGATCTTCTAAACTGAAAGGGCTCAAAGTATTCCCCTTTACTAGCACAAAAGCGGGGAATTTGTGTGGTAAAAATGACTTGCTCTGCAAAACTGAACAAGTTCCTTTTATTATGTGCACAAAATACCCCAAAGTTCCTTTTATTATGTGCAAAATTCCCTCATTTTCTTCAACCAAACTCATGTACCACAAAATGTTTGCAGGCTAGAAAACAAGATAGAACCATAGTCTACAAAATTTGAGGTAGCGAAAGAAACAGAAAGGCTTCAAAGTTAAGCGAGTCAGTGTTCTCCCTCCCTTCCTCCTAACATGGTTAATTATTAACACTATATGCAATTTCCTGCCATCTCAAAATTACATTTTTAAATGTAGATATAAACAACTATAGAAACTGCACAACATCAGGGATGGGCTTAGTGCTGAGGTACAGAATAGGTAATACAATAAGGACAGCATCTGAAAATATACTGGATTTTGTTATATGACTATAGCCTAGAAAGTAGCATTTTTATTCAGTATTATATTGTTTGTAATAAACAATATTACCTAAAGTAAACTATGGTAGAGTATGATGACTATGTAGACTAATGCTACATAGAGTATGTAGCATTAGTCTACATAGAAAATGTAGAGTATGATGACTAATGTAGACTATGCTAGAGTATGATGTAGACTATACAGAGTATAATGCAGTTTGTACTGTATTCAGATATGAAATCAGTGAGCTTCTTTAGTTAGCTAAATTTCTGTGCAATTAAGTTTCAAGTGGCCATTATAAAGCGACATAGTATGTTCCACTATGCTAGACAGATGAGGATGTTAAGATGATAAAATCCAAATCAAAATGTCTTTAAAATACACCTGGAATTTTCTATAATATAGAAGAAAAGCATGCTCTCTCTTAGTGCTTAATCTAATCCCAAGGACCAAGGGTAGGAGCATCGTCTAACAGCAGTTTCCATTGTAGAACAGAATATACAGTTGTTCTGTATGAGTATTTTTGTGTTCGTTTGTTGTGCAACTGTCTTAAGTGATTCAATTATTATTGTTATGACTAAGGAGAAAAAAGATTGAAACTTTTTAATATGATATAAAATATGTTTATGGACAAATTCTGCCCTCAGATATGTGTTGCAACTGCTTTGGTTTGAATAGGAGCTGTTTTGTGCTTATTCAGGGATAGAATTTGACCCCGGCACATAGCTTTTGTATAGCCAATAACTACTTAGAAATTGGCCCAGCTCACTCCTGTGTCTATGCTGTTATATATTCTGTAGTGTTAGCAAGTCTAACAGGGATGGAGTGTACAGCATCAGAAGATTTCCTATCCATGGAGTGACAGAGCAACCCTAAAAAAGGGTGGTGCAGGCCAGTGAACACACATAGGATGGCCAGGAAATGCGCTGCGTAAAGTCATTTCCTGAGCGGTCTCTGCCATCTGGACTCCTCAGTAAACCTGAATGTAATTTACTATTGCTATCTCCTCCTCCCTGCAGAAACCCAGAAGGGGAGGGCAAATATTGGCAAAACCACCTGCTCCTCTGGGGTGATTCAGGGGGATCAGCTGGCACAAACTGGAGCAATTTACACCTGCATACATCAGCTTGGGTGAACATAGCTAATAGATGCCTGTAGATGCTTACATTTTTCTTATCAATGTAACTAGTGCAAATTAGGTATCTAAAGTACAACTTTGGTTATTTACCATAGAACATTCACTGCCAGAAAATACAGAATAACTCAATCCATAAAATATTTGTTGACAATGTATAAAGATCTATAGATGAACTTGAAACCAACCAGTCTAAAGTGCAATGCTCAGTTTAAGCATCAAGTGATTTTTTTTCCCCATTTTTCACTCATAATTTTTCATTGCTTTGTTGGAAATGAAAACATCCTCCTTACACAATCAAGGAAACAAACGTGAGTTTCTCATATGCGGGAGATCTTGTATATAACCTTAGTTAAAAAAAATATACAATGCTTAATACAATGTTGAGGAAACAAAGAAATGCAGTAATAATCAATATAACATATAGAAATGTATTAGGCTTCAGAGAAGGTTTATTTAATCATCCAGTAGAAATATTTTAAAGAATAATACTATTGTCTTTCAGTGATAAAAAGAGCTGCACAGTTTAATGGGCACTACTCCCTTTTACATCAATGGGAGCTGCATGCATAGATCAGGGGTGAAAATGCCCCCAAAATGATCTCTGATGTAAAGATGCATAGTTTGTAAAAACAGAAAAGAGGTGAAATCCCGCATTTATGACCTGTATGTTCATTGACGTGGATGTTTTCTGCTTCTCATTCGATTCTTTTTGTTTTGAGGGAGATGTGAAATCTCAGATTATAAATCGTGCTTTGCTAGAAGTAGTAAACTCCCCCTCATCCCCTTTTGCATTTTTTCCTGTGAGAAGCGTGTCAGAATTTGGGGGAACTAAATATACTTCTTTGTTGCTGAGCTTGTCAAGCACAGCACTGTGTTCTCTTTCCCACCAGGAAGGTCAGACCGCTGGGGGGCCATTCTATTTTCTGAAATGATCCCTACTGTCTGTCCATGCTGTCTGACAGATTGAAACAGTTGTCTGTGTCACTGTGCTTTCAATGCTTTTTTAAATGCCTCACTTTCCATGAAAGAGAGAAAATATGTGGGCAAAGGAAATGTAAAAGGAACCGCATTTTTTCCTATATGGAAGTTTTAAAAAATCATAGATTTTCCTCTTTAAAACATAAACTCTAATTTTGTGCTAAGATATTTTCCAACTGATTTTAGTAAAGTTGCTCTTTAAAACAAAAAGAGAGAGAGAGAAGCCACTGTCAACATGTTCTTCTTCTAAAACTCATTTGAAAGTTAGGGCACTAAGATTATTAAATATACACTCTTTCAATAACAGAAGTGAAATAGTAGGTTTCCTTTGTTCACTTATATTTCAGTTTAATATATTTTGATCTGAGGTATGTATAAAGCCTGAAGAAATTAGTGCTGTTCTGAGCCTTCAATACTCTCCAGATAATTGAACTAATTAAATCTTTACCAACATTAACACAACTCCAGCATTCCTTGGACAGTGGTTAATTATTGCATGAACATGGCAAGCTTAAACTAAACAGATGAAAATAGAGTCCTGTGTAATGGGTATTGAGTTTATTCTTTATTCATCTTTTGATAAGGTTTAATTAAAACTGCCTCTCTCCATTGTGGTGAGAATGAATGTGCTTGTTTTCTTAGTGAAAGCCAAATTATTCACTTCAGCCATGGTTCAATAATCAAAGCCTTTGCAAAGTTTTGGGTTATATTGTCGCTGTGGCGATATAATTGCCTCAATTCTCTATGAAGGCTTTATCTTTTTATTACTTTCTTTTATTTACTTTTTAATTTCTTTAGAAAGAACACTATAGCATCCATTTTCTGATGCAGTGTTTTAATGTTTTCCAAGCATTGGTATATATTGAAAACAATGGGTTGAATGTTATAAAACACACTTAAAATAAAAGTACTTTGTAATAATATTTTATGACAAAATATAAAAACCTTTCTTATAAATTTAAACAAAATCAGCAATCTTTTAAGCTAATAGTATTGGGTATAATGTAAGTACATAGCAAAACCTATTCCAAGCTACAGTTGAATGAGAATACTAATAAAGGAATCGTCACATCTATTTATAAGAGAGATGTAGGACTGGTGTGATGACTCATCACACTAGTATACCAGCTAGTTATTCATTTTAAAGGCAAAATTGTTGAAAGAACCAATGCCAGCTCATAAGGTTAGAAACAGTGTCTCTCCAACTTTGTAAAGTATTTCTGTCATCCACAGCTACCTGACTCTGACAATGAATTGCTGATTTTAGGATCAGTGCACTACTAGCACACCCAAACTTTTAAAATAAACCTTTAGGACACCATCATGATAAAATTTCGAATTTTTGAGTACCAAAAATATATTCCAGTTGTTGAAAATTAGAAGCATAAAATGTTTGCATAGACGTTCAAAGCCCACTAGTGTGCAAGCAGACAAATTGGCTAATCACAGGTGCAATCAGTATTTGCATTTTAAATTGGGAAGGCATTGGAATACTTAGGTGCATACTTTATAAGGTGTGGAAATGGGCTTCAACTTTTAAAATATGCAGCTCGCAATGCAAACCCAAATTCATACATTCTAAACTGATGCTGCAGGTAGGAGATGGATGAATTAGCATTCACAACTGTCTCTCACTATCATTTCTTACAATTAAATTAACTTGTTACAACAAAATTGGTTAATTCAAAGGGGGCACTGTCATTCATGTCTAATTTTAAATTTTTGCCTGACAGTCTTTTTACTTTTTGTAATAGCTTCTTAGAAACATGTCCTTCCCCGTTTGGTTCCTCCTTTTTCATTTGGAAAACATTCATTGTTCCCTCTCGGATGGGTCAGAAGCCATATGACTTTGTGATGTCTTGCGTCCATTATATTCAAAATCAGCATCAATATTTTCAACACAATTGAGAGAAAAAGGCTTCTTTCATTTTTCTTTGTTTGTTGTTGGGCTTTCCTCCCAGTTTTTGGTTTTTGAGAGTGAATTTAGTTTATGAAAGTAAAGTACTAGAATCACCGGAGCATTGGCTAAAGCAAGGCACAATGTTGTTTAAAGACTGTGGGTCAAATCCTGTTGAGAAAATCCTAAATGTAGGAGAAGGTAGTCTGCGCAGAGTTTATTCACAAATGCCAGCTTTAGAGTAATGATAGGTGGTGGCTTTCTCCTCTGCAACATGGGAGATGCTTAGGGGACAGGATGGAAGAGAATGGTTGACACATGACCAGTGAATCCACAATTATGCAGATCCACTGGACAAACCCCAATATGTGGGGTAAGGGAGTACTTCAGCCACTGCTCTAGACTATGGACTGTATTAGCATCTGCAGAACAGCAGTGCAGATGTTCTGTGCACTGGAGGAAAGGCGTCCATTCCCCATCTGACCTGTGTAGAGACCTCCTGCTCATGGGCCACTTATTCAGACTTTTCAGAATATGGCTTTGGCAAGCTTCCTCCCAAAGGTCTGTAAATGCACCTCAGTCCTGATGAGGTGGGAGTAGAGTCTGTTAGATAACTTGTGCACTTTCCAGTGGATAGCTTTGTGGCACCCAGAGCACATATATGGTCAGATGTATTTTAATGGTGTCTATTGTATTTTAATTTCTTGCCACAGAGTAGCAGGATTTTTTAGAAACCACAGACCATTGTAAGAATGCTGAGTCAGGTCATATTTGAGACCAAAAGCTCCCTGCCAGATTCTTCAAAATAGAACTTTCCTCTTTTATTAAATATATTTTTATTTGGCACAAAGAAAACATATTTAACAGAGCTATTATTTTATCTGATCAACTTTCCATTGCATTTTGCCTTTCAAAGCACTGGAAGTTAATTATTCTAACAAATTAATATCATTACTAATTAATTATTTGAAGGGCTTTATTGTATTTTTGTATGAGAG
This sequence comes from Macrochelys suwanniensis, assembly GCA_033296515.1. Classification (NCBI taxonomy): domain Eukaryota; kingdom Metazoa; phylum Chordata; order Testudines; family Chelydridae; genus Macrochelys; species Macrochelys suwanniensis. The sequence continues at coordinate 43,765,261 of CM065776.1, forward strand.
TTCCACAGTACTAAATTTCTGTGTCTTCATTGCAAGTAGAAATTTTCCAGCATTTAGAACAATGAGTCATTCCTGGACCTTCTGTCATAGTCTCCTAAACCCTTTTCGTACGAGGCTTTCTTATTTGAATGAGCATCCTCGCCTATTGGATTATGTTAAAATTATTTTTATTGCGTAATTTATTTTTAAATGGTGATTACAATCTTGAATCAGATAATTATGAAAAATCAAGCATCCAGGAAATTTAATGAAGTGTCTATCTGGAGATACTGAAAGAACTGCTTCCTCAAAAGATCGGAATCTAATTTGAGTGGATGGAAAGATTTGAAAATACCTTCTTTAAAAGTGAAGAGAAGATTGTGGCAAGTTAATGAGTTAAACTCTTTGGGTTTTTAGATGATAGGCTATACTGCACTCAAAACTCTGCACATGATTCCTATATAGGTCTCAATTCAATAAGATTCTTAAGAACGTGCCTAAAGTTAAGAGCATGAGTAGTCCCAGTGAAACATTTTTTGTATTTATTATGCATTTTTTTAAGTTGCTGCATTTCTTCACTTAAGTGAATAGTAGCTCCCTCAGATACAAATGGACATACTTGACCATCTGCATTTTTGCCTCTCACATATTAATTCAGGTTTAAAGTAATAAATCCTTTCACCAGTTCAAAAGATTTTCAACTGATGGGACTGTTTCATGTTTATTTGATTCAAATGGTTGTGTAAACAAAGTATAATTATTCTTCTTGCTTCTCCTTGATTTGGCATGAGTTGTATAGCTTTACTGTATAGTATTCTGTATTTAATTCTTAAACACCTAAATTTCATGTCCATAACAGCAGACCTATGTATAATTTACAGAGCCATAGCAAAAATATCTTACTGGTCTGTGTAAACTTGAAAGTGTTAACTTGCCTTCAGCCATAATCCTTACATTGCTGTAAGTAGTCATCTTTATAGTGTCAGCTATGGATCGATCCACTTCAGCTAAATCTGATGGGATTTCCCTTCCTACCTAGTAATTGTTCCAGTCTTCCTAGCCATCAGTCATTGTATTTGCTGTATATATGTCACCCTAATTATTTAATCTTCTTGTGAAGTTCTTCATCTTCAATTCTAGAGATACCTGGTAAGTCATTCTGTTGTTTAAAGCTGTTCTAAGGCGTTGTTTAAGGTATTTGTGATATAGATGTAAAGTCTTCAGCTTTTTTTTATTTGGAGTTGTCATTAGTTTTGCTTTCTTTAGAAAGTGTTCTATATAAGGTACAGACCCAACCTCTATATTATAATTATTATGTATTTAACATTCATATTGCGATAGTGCCCGAAGCAGGTTAGGTCCCATATGTACTGTACAGTCGCTTATTAAATGACAATCCCTGTCACAAAGAGTTTACAATCTCTCAATCCCTGTTTCCAGCTTCGCAGACTGCCATATTTGTACACATGGAATCAGTCACCTTGGTCAGATAAATCATGGGATTCTTTCACACAGATTCTGTGACATTCAGATGTTCCAGTCACATAGTCATTTATAGGCATAGGTCTTGAGCAATTATTGAATTGCTGTATCATGTAAGGAGACATTCTAGCTACCTCAAGCAGACAAAATTTTAAAAATAGCTAGTATATTAAAAACATAATGCTCTGCGGGGGGGGGGGGGGAATTTGAATACACTGTATTGGACAGTCCCATGAACGTTTACTTTTAATGTAATTTTCCATTATTGTGATGACTGGAAACATTTTCATATACTGACAAAACTAACAAATCTATTGAACTTCCTTTAGCTGTAATTATTTTGAAAACTTCAACAGAAAAATAAGCAGACAAAGCATTTTTTTTCATGGTAGGACAGCGTTGCATTTGAGTCCTCAATCCAGTGAGGTAGTGTTTCCGCCCCCCCCCCCCCAAAAAAAAACTTATTTTGTTATAATCTACATATTTCATAATGTGGTAAAGATATCTATCTCTGCTTGATTTTTTCTTATAGTAGTAAGCAGTAGAAAGTGAGAAGACGGCACTGTTTTCATTTGCACTTTGTGTGTTTTAATTCCCACTTACCTGATGTCAAGCAATCTCTAGGCAGAGCAAGTGTTAGCATATCAAATTACCAATATTCAAATAAAAAGACAATTTATATGCCAGTTATTTTATGTAGTATTTGAATAAGAGTTCAGAAGTGCATTATCGTGAGTTCAAAGGGTAAAGCTGAGTTTACAGTGTTGAGCAAGTGAAGCTAACTTAGTATGTTGCATAAAGGACCTCATATCTGAAACATGCTGTTCCCCCATCTTCTCTATTTACCCCATGATGTCAGCCTCAACATATCAGTTGTCCACTTCTCTCATAAACTGTATTCACTCTTGTTTCCCTGCACAGAATATCCTTCCTCTGTACTTTCTGTACTAGTCTGTATTTTCAGGGGTTTTGGAGTCAGTTAAAATGAAAGGTCTCACAAAACAGGAATTTGTCTATATTTAATTCTTTTCTTGGTAGAGACACACTTTGGGGCCTTTTGCTGGCTTAATTTAATTGGCTTTGCTACCACAGTGCTGAATCCTCTACTTCCCCTGTTGGGTAGCCACTCATAATGGAGTCAAAAGCTAAGCATACCTGACCAAAGGCAAAATATCATCTCTGCTCTTCCTGAAACCAACCTGTAGAGAGATGTTTATGAAAGATTGTGATTTGGAGATGCTATCTTGTAAGGGACTGTGTTGTGAGTGTGGGAATTTGGAGATGTGCTCTGGAGGCAGGGGCTCGGAACACAGCATGGCTGTGTGCAGCAGTTCACCAAAGACATTCTCCAGTTTGTTTTATTAAAGTTTTTGTCCTTTCTCATTCCCTGTTTGTTATTTAATGAGCCCCAAGATCGTTACACAACCTTTTCCAGTGAGCTCTGTCCGCCACATGTGAATCTGAGGACAATGGGAAGCCAAAAGGATGAAGCTAAAGGAGGAACACCATTAGGGGCAAGCAGATGGGGTTCCCACCTATGCAAACAAATGGTAGCTTCCAGGGCTTCATACTCTTGCCCAGAGGAACAAACAAAGCAGGCAGTGTCCTAGCCCATGTGGACAATGACAAGCATGGTCCCATCACTCTCATCTAGGGGAACACTGGCTGTGATGAGCAGAGGAGGGCCCCAACCACAGGGATGATGGAAAAGCCAGGTCTCTCTTTCCTTGGAAATGCTGTCAGAGGCAAGCAGGCAAAGTCCTTGCACCTGCAAATAATGTCCCAGAGCGCTACTTCATGTGTATTTGGACTTGAACTCCATGATCAGCAGAGCGAGTGACTCTGTCTCTAACAACCAAATATTTCCAGAGTTAACTAAATACCTCCAATGGAGACCATCAGTCAGTAACAAAGGTAGGCATGGACAAGTATTGAATAGAAGTGGTATACGCAGGAGTGCTGCTAAGTTCCTGGCTTCAGCACATGATATGGGTCAAGATTAGTAAAAGTTAGACCCCATGGACTCGAATGGTGTTGTTATTACTGCTATGATCTCTCACAACCTGGAACTTCTGAATCTGTGTGAATTTAATGTTGATAGGGCAAGGCAGGCCAGTAAGACTAGGCAAAACAGCCCTTCAAACCCAAGAAGAGAGCACATGCCTCAGATACGCTTAAGACGGTCAGAGCTTGTAATCAGGGCACTTCTTTGTCAAACTCAGCAAGAGGAGAAGTTACCCATAGGCAGTATTTCTTTTGGAGATTTAAAAACAAAATGGGATCAATCAAATATCATAATAGAAAAAGAGCAAAGGAACCTTTACATCACTTTCTCCAATGTGGACTCAATAGCAGACGACACAAATGACTCCATAATTTCCTAGAAGGGGAACATTTTCCTCAGTCGTAACACAGACAAGAAGAAATAGTTGGGCCTTTTCATCCCCAGTATGATTTTCCATAAAGGTTCATTGTTGCAGATTTGCAAGGCATTTAGAAAGATTACTGCCTGCAAAGACAAGTAAGGTTCCCTTCTGATGAAGATGTCATTCCCTTATGATATACTCACTTAGGTAATTCACTAGTTCGGTGATAACATGCAGGCATCTGTGACTACAACCACCAAATCTGGATGTCTTAACCACATAGCCAGCTTCCGTAGTGATAAGCAATTCAATGAGAAAGAAAGGAAGAGTGTTTGGGGAAGCCACAATCTAGCTATCCAAAGAGGCCAGAGTAGTCAGAGGACATCTTGAAACAGAAGGCCATGCAATAACTGCCTGATAAACCTGAGTACAAATTTCAGCCTTTCAGACAAATGCGTGTTTGAAATAATATCCAGCAGCTATGTTATGGAGCTCGCCTGGAATCTGTCAAGATGGTTCCATCAGTTCTCAAGACCAAGAGATCCCCAGAAGTGTGAAGACTTTCCACTCTCCATACATCAACCTGAGCCTGTTGTCTCTTGTAGTGTTCCTTGGGGATGTACTCAATCTTTTTCATCATCCCCAAGAAATGGGACAATCTGAGTGAAAAATCAAACCTCAAAGCACTAATCAACTAAACACCTTTAGTACTTGGAGACCCTTTCACCAATCATCGCAGTTCTGTCTCAGGGGATTATGCAGCCTTAACGTGAAGGAAACACATTCACATCCCAATCCAACTGGGAATAAAAAAGACATAGAAGCTCATATGCCAATTCATCACAAGGAAGTGTCAGAGAAAAACAGAGTTCTCACTCTTTCTTTGGGTGCAGCAAGGCAGATACACTTTATTAACTCAAGCAATTGCACAGAGGGAGAGAGTGCACTAGGACATAGGGTTCCCCCCACTTAGGCAGGTCTCTCAAAAGATAAACAATTAAGGCAAGCATTTATACCTTTTGTTACATACAGTAATGATCAACACCTGCAGTTTGTTTATACATATTCTTTCTTGATATCTTATTTTTCTCACCAATTTCTGTTATGGTCTACATTCTGTTCTTATCTAACACAAGGTCACAATAGCCTCTCTCACAGTTCTTTTCCCACTCGCCTCACACAATCCTGCTTCTACAAATCTCGCGTTACAGGTCTGTCGCATCTTACGCGGGGGTTACGTTCCGCCATGCGCGTGTAAAGCGAAAACACTTATAACTGTGAAAATCCCTTAAATTGCCCATAAAGTAGTTTTGTGTATACAACCCTGTACAGTACTATATATACTATACAGAAATGTACATTACAGTATATAATAAAGACTATACACACAAAATATAATTTTACAGTACTGTATTTTTAATAACATAACACAGAGAGACAGATGGAAGAATGAAAGAATAAAAAATTACTGTATAACAGTACAGTACTGTACTGTAAACTTGAACAGTTACCAGTCACCCTGGATATTCTTGCTATTTTGTACTGTACACACTCCAATGATTAGTCTTCCTCTTCCCCTGACAACACTATTAGGAGGTCATCATGGCTTGATGTCGATCTAGGAGATGATGGGCCAGGCTCAGGTGACAGAGAGCAAGTCATAGATGAAGTGGTTGGCTCTGGTTCAGCTCGAGAAGTTGCTGCTGGTTGTTTTTTCTTGAAAAACATGGTGATTGGCAACTGTCGCTGTTGTCTCTTGAGCACCTCAAACATTTCTTGGTACGGTCTCAAATCACCCGTAATACTACGTGTGATTTTGAGGGTTCGTTCCATAGAGGGATCATATTCAGAAATTAAATCATTCAAGTGTTTCGCTGCTTGGAACACTTCAGAAAATTTATGAAGAGTCCAAGTTGCTGGCTCTTCCTGTTCGTTGTCATCATTTTCATCTTCTGTAGACGATTTTATCAGTTCCTCTAACTCTTCATTAGTCAATGTTTCTCTATGCCCCTCAATTAATTCCTCAATTTCTTCCTCGAGGATGTTGACGAAGCCATCACCACCCACTTGCCTGGCCACCTGAACAATGCATTCCACTTCTTTGTCAATGGTCGGGAAACCCTTAAAATCATTCACACAGTCTTTCCAAAGGTTTCGCCAACATTCATTGACTGTTTCAGGCTTAATTGCATCCATTGCGTGTTTAATATAAGTGATGCAATCAGCAATGTTGAAGGACTTCCAGCACTCCATCACGTTAACATTGGGATCAGCATCCATAGCGGTAAGGATTCGTGAGAATGTAAGCCTCGTGTACGTGGCCTTGAAACAGCTAATGACACCTTGGTCGAGAGGTTGGAGGATGGAGGTGGTATTGGGGGGGAGAAAGGCAACTTCAACATCATTATGCGCAAAACGGAGTGCATCAGGGTGGCCAGGAGCATTGTCTACAAGCAGCAACACTTTAAAGTCAAGTCCTTTCTCTTCAAGGTACTGCTTGACCTCCAGAATGAAACACTTGTGGAACCAATCCAGAAATGTTGCTGCCATCGCCCAAGCCTTTTTATTTGATTGCCAGAACACAGGCAGGAGATTTTTGTCTTTGCCTTTTAGGGCGCGGGGATTTGCAGACCTGTAGAGCAAGCCCAGCTTTATTAAATGCCCAGCCGCATTGCCACAAAGCAACACAGTCACGCCGTCTTTAGCTGCTTTGAAGCCAGAGGCTTGTCGTTCTGATTTCAAAATGTAAGTGCGCGTGGGCATTTTTTTCCAGAAGAGCCCAGTTTCGTCAGCATTAAAAACTTGTTCTGGAAGATAGCCCCTTTCCTCTATGATTTCCTTTAATTGTTCAGGGTAGGCTTTTGCTGCCTCCCCATTGGCAGATGCAGCTTCACCAGTAGTCTGCACGTTTTTGAGGTTGAAGCGGTTCCTAAAACTGTTAAGCCAACCGTGGCTGGCTTTGAATTCCTTCTTATCAGAAGGCTGTCCCTCTTCAGTGGGAGAGGTTTGAACATTGCATAGATGCTAAGAGCCTTTTCTTGCAACATGGTGCCATTGATAGGCACACGTTTACAGTTCATGTCTTCCAGCCATAAGTTTAATGCCTTTTCAGTCTTCACTAAACCTTCTCATGCACTTGACTTGTCACCTTAGCAGTTTTTGGAGCACTTGATGCCACGGCTTGACGAATTTCTGTCTCTCTAATCTTAATGGCACGGATGCTAGATTCGTTGCAGCCGTATTTACATGCCACACTGGCAACTGACATACCGCCTTTCAATAAGTCCAACACATCCAGTTTTTCCTCCAGCATTGGAACAGATGGCTGTTTCTTTAGTTGAGCACCAGATGAAGTGGCTGGCTTGCGTTTAGGGGCCATGTTGCACTCAGCGCGGCGAGATGCACACAGTATGAGAGGCACAGGGGGACTGAGTATGTATTGGGAACAGCAGATTCGCGTCTCACGCTCACTCCGGGGCATACGCTGCTGGAATTGGCCGCACTACAGGCGGGCGATCAAACTTTTTTTTTTTCCCAGACCGCGAACCGCGCAAAGCTAAAATCGCGCAAGTTAAATGCACGTAAGACGCAACAGACCTGTATTACAGCTAGAGTTAGCCTGACTCTTGCTCATATAGAGGCCTGCATCCAAATTCCTTCTACCGACTTCCACACTCCCCGCTTTTGTGATTCTAGCACAACTATCAATGTTAGACTTCCATTCTCATTAGATCTTGTATTTCAGACTCTGCATCAAATACTTCAACCTTAGGGGTTTTGCTTGGAGACAATGACAATGCATGGTTAGCATGCAAATGCAAAGTAGTATTATTATTACGTCTTTTACAACAACAACAACAACAACATAACCCTAAGCTAAACAACAACAATACAAGCAATAACATTCCCACAGTAATAATATGATGGGGTTATTGAACAGTTTTAGTCACAAAACACAATACATCATACCTAGTATATAAAGTAGACACTCTATATGCGGTATGAAAGGCATAGTTCTCAACTTGATATATATTTTGAAGCGTATGAATTTGCCCTTGTAATTCAGAAATTAATATGATTCAGGAAAGCAGCTAAAATACTATGTACCATACAATACAAAATTAAAACCTTGCTTTAACTGGGCCAGGGGGTATCTATACTGTAAACAAGTTTCCTGATGTTGTTGTAGTTGTAGAGCAGACTCAAACTAAAATTCTGTCATTTTTGCCAGCAAACCCTTATCTAATCCTTCCTGTAACTAATTAATTAATCTCAACTACTGATACAATAAAAATATTATCCAGGAAATTTAGCAGTTTAAACCCTGTCGGTCACTTACATTTACCCACAACTTAATGTTAAAATCTGTTCTTTTTAAAGTAATAGTAAACCTTTAGGATGCTAAACACTATACTATCAGTGATGATTTAGGACCTGTTGTAAACAGTTCAGTGTAGTATATACTACACAGCATTCAAAGGACAATGTTAAACAATAAGAGTATTCATATCTGTGAGCTATATCAAAAATATTTTTCTGATCCACTAACAAACTTCTTACAATAGAAATACATTTACAGCATGGACCGTGGAGTTTATTTTCCCCCCTTGTTGTTCTGTTATGTGCATTTTGTTCCATACATTTTTTTTCTTCTTGTTGACCCTAGCGTACAAATCTGTAATGAAAAAAATTGATTGACTCGTGGAGTAGGGGATTGCAATGTCGTGATTTCACGCTCAGTTGTTGGCTAACAAGGCACCATAGTTTTTATTTAGTGAGGCCCAGTTGGAAAAGATGAAGAATTGTGTTAGGCCCAGCTGCCAAGGTTACAGAGCAAGCAGCTTAAAGGGCTTCAGGGTTCCAAGTGTGAAGGGAATTGTCTCTGCCCAGCAGGTAAGGAATAGATCTAGATGGAGTCTGTTGTGCACAAGATGCTGACTGACCCAAGCAATTCATAAATCCAAAAAATTACAACATTCTCCTCTCAGCAGTAAATGAAGCCGACACTCAGCTGTGTAATTAACCCTTTGAGTGTCATGTATGCGGCACAACCTGCCTGAGAGCCAGTTAAAAAAACATTTGAGAATGCCTGTTTCTAAAATCCTTCCCTGTAATGTTCTGTAATGTTATGTACATGCAATATAGATACTATTGAGAATCTCTTAGAACAAATGGTAATTATACGTTACATATCCCTTTTAAAGATTGATCTTCCTTGTTCTTATATTTCATGTTCAGCTTCAAATGTACCATAAGTCCTGTATATTTCCATTACATGCCACCTAAAATATATTCGACGAAGGTGGCATTTAGGCCCTCAATCCTCAACCAACTGAAAGCCAGGCTGCTCTCCGGCTGCAGATTATAGCTGCCTAGAGACTGCCCTGATTTTTTGGCAGCTACCATAGGTCTCCAGCAATCATTCCAAAAGCCAGGTATTAGCTAGGGCACAGAAATACCCCTCCCATCCCTCTTTTTACCCAGACATGCCCCTTACCCTGGGGCTTGGAATCAAAATATTCAGAATGAAGATAAACCAAATATGGAGCATCAGTCTTATGAAAGAACAATGCATGTGTAAGGTTATGAAGTGCAGTCACATTAACAGCCTTAACTCTTAAGTGCCTGTCTTTGGTCAATTTTTGCCATAATATTAGTTATTTACACTTTTTGTATTTATTGTGCTTTATTTTTTTAAACCCACTTTGTAATAAAACAATATGGAAATCCTTAAAGTGCAGTGAAGGCCATGATAGGCCATCAAACTCTGCTTCTGCTTGCCACCGCAAAGCCACTTCTGATGGGAAAAGGAGGAGAGCAGACCTCACCATCATGATCCTGGAATTGATAGATGCCTGCCATTTATAGATCCTATCAGATAAATGTGTATGTAATGGCAGCTCTTTTTCCATATTGTGTAGTTTGTCTCCAATAAACTAGAACTATTCTGAAGAAAGTGCCCCAGTTTCTCGTGGGATGGGGGCATGTGTATAATACTCCATTTTAAAGAAATTTTAAATATTATTTATTGAATGGGCAGGCAGATTAGGAGCAAGAATAACTGAGATGAAGAGAAATATTTCCCCCTTCTAGACCATCCACTGCCATTTGGAAGGTAAAATCAAAGAAGCCTGGGCTGTGTATTCTAAGAAGCCTTTGAGTAAAAAAGCTCTTCCGGATATCTCATCTAATTTTCCTCATTATAATTCATGTCCACAGATTGTACTATGATCCTATAATGAAACTAAGTGAATTCCCTATTTGCTGGGTGGCCCCTTTATATATTTGTACAATACCACTATTTACAAATCTTTCAAGCATGTATTTTTCTAAACCAAGCATATCCATTTTCTTAAGCCATTCCCCTGAGGGAATGATTTCTATTCAGATACCATGTGTCTCTTGTGGAACACCCTCTGGACTTTTTCTAAGACTGGAAATCTTTGTTAAACTTGGTGACCAGTATAATCCCCAGTATTTCATATGAGGTCTAACTGTTGTTTTGTATAATGGAAGCATTATCTCCCCTTGTCTTACATATAATTCCCTTGTTTATACATATCATTTTCTGTCATTGCTATGAATATACATTCTGCCTCCACACCTTCCTGGTATCATTCATTGTTGCCCAAGATCCCTTTCTTCACGTGTATTTTCTTTTATTATTAAGTCTACCTAGGTACAACTTTAACTTTTGAGAGGTACATTTAATGGGACATTCCTACTCCCCTTCAGCCCCCCCCGCCCCCGTCCTATCTCACAAAGGTCCCTGATCTATCATGTGCATTTACTTGCTTGCATTTCATTATCACCTACTGTTCACATTTATATTCATACATAATGTGTGAAACTTACTTGCAAATTCAGCACTCTTTTTTTCTATAATATCCTTTTAAGATACATTGGTGAGGCTTTGTATCCGACCCAAATAATATCAGTAGTTACATCTTTGTACATGTCTACATGACTGTGCAAGTATTTTAAAAATACACATTCAAGCCATTCTGAAAAGTCTGAAAAACTGGCAGTATTTTATTATACTAAGTGCTTGCCAAATTTCTCATTGAAACTACAGCCGCTTTAAAAAATTATACATACACACCAGATGCTTCCGCAGCCAGTGACATTTGAATTTGTTTGGTACTTGTATCACTTAAAACCAGCTGAAGGAATTTTTCAAATTTTTTTTGGAAAGGTTTACATTACAGCTGAGATTTTGCAAAGCAAGTTTCTGTTTCAGTGCTGAAGAGATGGTGTTTTCTCCTTAATTAAGTTGTTCCACATGTTATACCTTTAAGGTTCTGTGTTTGTATTTCATTATCACTTGTTATTCCAACTTGCATCTCATTTGAAACTTGCAGATCTGGCAGCCTCTTTCTAACTTGAATATAAACTAGTACTTAATTTCCCAAATCATCTGTTAGTGTTTAGCCTATTTTTAATACTATTTTCCTTCACGTAATGTTTATCCAGCTCTGTATTAAATCTACATGCACCTTACTTTCCCCACAAATCTTGTTAGATCACAATGACCTTGTTGCTTTTGTTTGATTTACTTTCCTCATGCAGCTTCCATCCTGATTTGCTGTTTTACTTCTGCTACCATAGTCCACTTTTGCTAAGAATGCCTCCCAATTTGGTGAAGAATAACTGGAAAGGAAGGAAGTAATACTAGATTTATGGAGTGAAAAGTACACTGGTTCGTTTAAAAGAAAAAAATGTATTTGGTTTCTGTCAGCAAAAAAGAAGCTTCTTGCACACAGTAAATTTATTCTATCAACCATAGGGAAGACTGGGAAACATACAGACTGTAACCAAACAATGCACAATGTGCACAGCTTCATAGTAAATTATGTTGTTATTTGCATACGGAAAAATTTGGAAAGTATCAGACCCTGCCATTCAGTTACATTGCCAGTTGTTCTGATGCTTGGCAAGATTTTAGGATTGTAGTTTTCTTTTTCCTGACGTACTCTTTTTCATTTGTTTATTTCCCCACTTTTGCCTGTCCTTCCACATCCCCTACCCTGCATGATTTTATAGTAGACTTGAATAATACACTACGTGCTGAAAATAAATCTCTTGTACTAAATTCCAGGAATTTCAGAGGTGATCTGAATCCCAGATCCATCTGTCAACTAGTTTCTATCTTTATAATTGGCCAAACAAACCTAAATCCAAGTAAACTCTAATTTTGTGGTGTTTGAAATTGAGCTCTGAATTGTGCTGCTTGAGTGTATCCCTACTTTCACATAACTTAAAATAGTCCATGGGGCAGACTCATGCTTAATTCACCATAATATGTTAACACAAACCGTGGTATAGGTCCCCAGTGGCATAAGACCACCAGGGGAGGTTGCTGCACTTGCTGGGAACTGCTCAACTGCTGAGTGTGCTAATTCAGTAGTTTTTCCATACTGCTCCTGATGGCTGAGCTCCTCTGAAGTCCCCACCTGAATTCAAAGCTTTCCTCCAATCACCCTTCAAGACAGAAAACTCAAGGGAGAAAACAGCAGCATAACTGCCTACTTTTTACTGAGGTGAAAGAGTAATTCCGTACCTCTCATGGATTCATATATTCTAAGGCTAGAAGGAACTCTTGTGATCATATTGTCTGATTTCCTGTATAACACAGGCCATAGAACGTCCCCAAAATAATTCCTAAAGCACATCTTTTTAGAAAAACGTCCAATCTTGATTTAAAATTGTCAATGGAGAATGCACCATAGCCATTGGTAAATTGTTCCAATGATTAATTATTCTGGCCATTAAAAATGTATGCCTTATTTCCACTCTAAATTTGTCTAGTTTCTACTTCTAGCCATTGGATCGTATTATACCTTTCTCTAGAGCCAGGTCTTTTGAAATGGACCTGACTTTCTCTAAAGTCAGGGACTTCTTCCAGAGCCTGCTTTTCTGAATATAGATGCAGATCTGCAATAAATAAATAAATAGGCTTACAAACCATCTATGAAATATACAGATAAAAGGAGTGATCTTGCTTCTATTGAAGTCACAAAGCCCAAAATGTAATGGCCCATTCCAAGTGTCCTCATCCTCATTCCAGTGAACTGTGCTCCATGGAAGCTCCTTCCACACAGCCATAGGATCAGATCAGAAGATGGGTAAGAAGCAAGCAGTGATGAATTTGCAGCTACACAGATCTACCAACCATTCTTCCACCCCTTCCGTGTAGAGAGTAGCAGCCATACAGCAGACACGAGAGGAAGCCTGTATCCTCCCACATCCATGTGGACCTCACCTGCACATGTTTACATCCTCAGGCTTTGAAACATGGAGTAGGATCTGGGCATGTATCTTTCTTCCATCTGCATACAGTAATTCTTCACATGTGCCACAGTATTTCGATATTACACGTTTTGCTGTTATAGTATATTTCTCCTGACAATCTACCTGGAAAAATGGCAAGACACTTGCAATTATGCCTTTATATTAAATTAAATGAGAAAAGAACTGAAGAGAAAAGTAAGGCCTAGTAAATTATCATCTTTATGAAGGCAGGTTACCTTTTTAACCCTCATAAGAATAAAGGTGCAGGGTTGAAATATTTGCTGTATCAAATGTAGCTAGAGCAAGAACAAAGGAGGTGTATGAGATCCGTGCTGTATAGAACCATCTTGTAAAGATTAAGTATTTAAACTATACACTTCAGGGCTGCCATAAAGAATGGGCTGTCATGTTGAATTTCAGCAATCTTACTCATAAAAAAATCTTTTATCTGGACATTTTTAATATCTGCGAACATTTTATTTAATATTCAGCAAACATATGTTGGCAGCAGGAACAGTATATTCAGTAAGTTTGTGCTTTGCATTAAGGTTGTAATGCAAGATTGATCTTGCGGTCATTTGGCTATGGAAGCGGGACTTGTAAATGGGAAACATCATTGTTTTGACAAATATTTACTGGCACCTTCACCTTGCTGTTAACTAAAAACATAAAATGCTGGTTTAGTGTCATGCCTGCTGAAAACAATAAGCTATAACTAACGACTAACATTAAGGTTGATTTCACTGGAGAGTGGGGGGGAACATATGGGAACTAAGGGATTTTTCTTTATTTCTCAAGTATTTTTCTGTCACAAGGCACCAAAGTTAGATAGGGATCTCTTCCTTGCCACTTAATCTTAATCTTTATGCATGATAAGCCTGTCTAAAAAGGCTAGAGAATTGAAAATGTCATTTTGAGTCATCTTTAAATCAAATTTTCCTCCAGGTATACTACTTCTACCACCCCCACTATAGTGCTTTCACAAGCAATGAGTTCTGAGGTGGGAGAAGAGGGTTTTGAGGGTAATAAAAGATGGTTCCTCTGAGAAGACAACTATCTTCCCCTGCCCTCCCCACACAGACAGACTGCCTTCTTAATACACTTTGGGTCCAATTTTTTAAAAGGTCTCAACTCTACCTCCTATTTTCCCCCTACAGTTTTGCAAATGAAGATAAATATACGTGCAGTTTTGCAGGATATCCTTTAGGGACTGACTTTTAAATGCTGGCCTTCTTTTGTGCATCTGCAATTTGCAAGCTCAGCTTAGTGCACACAACCCATAAATATTTGTGAATGCAGTTCAGGTCACTTAAGGTATGTCTGCACAGCAGCTGGGAGGTGTGATTCCTCCATACACAGTCAAGCGAGTGTGCTAAAAATAGCAGTAAGGAGTCCGGTGGCACCTTAAAGACTAACAGATTCATTTGGGCATAAGCTTTCGTGTGTAAAAAACCCACTTATTCAGATGCATGGAGCGAAAATTACAGATGCCGTCATTATATACTGACACATGAAGAGAAGGGAGTTACCTCACAAGTGGAGAACCAATGTTGACAGCGCCAGTTTGATCAGGGTGGATGTGGTCCACTCCCAATAACTGATGTGGCGGTGTCAATTCCAGGAGAGGCAAAGCTGCTTTTGTAGTGAGCCAGCCACTCCCAGTCCCTATTCAAGCCCAAATTAATGGTGTTAAATTTGCAAGTGAATTTTAGTTCTGCAGTTTCTCTTTGAAGTCTGTTTCTGAAGTTTTTTTGTTCAAGTATTGCTTCTTTTCAATCTGTTATAGAATGTCCAGGAAGATTGAAGTGTTCTCCTACTGGCTTTTGTATGTTACCATTCCTGACGTCCGATTTGTGTCCATTTATTCTCTACATAAAAGAATAAATGGACACAAATTGGACATCAGGAATGGTAACATACAAAAGCCAGTAGGAGAACACTTCAATCTTCCTGGACATTCTATAACACAGGGATCGGCAACCTTTGGCACCCATCCCACCAGGGTAAGCCTGCTGGCAGGCCGGGCCGGTTTGTTTACCTGCCGCATCCGCAGGTTCGGCCGATCGCGGTTCCCACTGGCTGTGGTTTGCTGTCCCAGGCCAATGGGGGCTACGGAAAGCGGCGGCCAGCACATCCCTCGGCCCACGCCTCTTCATCAATTATTGGGAGTGGACCACATCCACCCTGATCGAATTGGCCCTGTCAGCACTGGTTCTCCACTTGTGAGGTAACTTCCTTCTCGCCATGTGTCAGTATATAATGCCTGCATCTGTAATTTTCACTCCATGCATCTGAAGAAATGGTTTTTTACCCACAAAAGCTTATGCCCAAATGAATCTTAGTCTTTAAGGTGCCACCGGACTCCTTGTTGTTTTTGTGGATACAGCCTAACATGGCTGCCCCCTCATACTGGACACCAAAAATAGCAGTGTGGCTTCAGCAGCATAGGCAGAGGCTCAGGTTAGCTGCCCAAGAACAATCCTGTCCAAACCCCTGGGTAAGTACTCTAGTGGCTAGTCCAAGCCACTGCCTGTGCTGCCTCAAACACACTGCTAGTTTTAGGCACTTGCTCAAGCAGATCTTGTGCGTGTATGTCTACCTGAGCAGGGAATCAGAATCACATCCTAGCTGCTGAGTATACATACCCTTAGATGTCTGAGCACTTGACTAGGCCAGCCAGTCTGTTAAATAAATGTGTGATTGACCTAAATTGCACGTGAAATGATTTGCACATGCAATGATAATAATTGGACATCTAACTACCTAATTTGTGAGCACAAACACACAATGCTTAGTTGTTACTAATTTCACTGGCAAAATTAGGGCTATCACAGGTAATCAAAGCATGGTGTGCATAGAACACTCTAACTATATGAGCTACATTTCCTAGTTTCTACAAAGTAGCAAACATACTTTCTTTTAATTAAAAGATTGTTGTGTTTTACTGCCCAAAAACAAAACCTACAGGAAACTTGGTGAGAACAAATTATATCCTGCGCTTAGACATTTCCCAGTCATTATTATCAAGGAATAAATGTTAGTAACCCAGGCTGCAGTTCATAAAGAAAAACAATTAAAGATCAGTAGCAATATGATTACAACTAGACCCCAGGAAATTTAGTAAACACAAGTACACTCAAAACTAGCTTCAGATAACTACACTACAACTTGTAAATTAATCTATTCTGTTTGGAGTTTAAAATACCCTTTTTGATAAATGTGGTTTCTGATCATTTAACTGCAGTTGTGCACTGTAGCTGAAGTAATCTGTCCACTTTTTTACATAAACTCCCTCAGAGTCTCAAGATGTATAGCATTATTCATTAAACAAGCATTTTTGTGGCTCTTCCAGCATATCATATTCCAAACACCAAACCCTATTTCCAAGCCTTCAGTTTCTACTTCTCTCTCCACCCCAATACTCAACCTCAGCCCTCCCCCAATCCATCCAAAATGCTTTCACCAAAGCCGTCTTCCTGTCCCTTCGGACCACATCCGTTCCCTCCTTCATTTCTTACACTGGCTTCTCCTTGCCTCCTGCAGCACATTCAAGCTCTTTGTTCTCCCTTTCAATGCCCTGCAGAATTAGGCCGCTACTTAACTTTCCACTGTACTGTTGACTAATATACTATATGTATATATTATGCTGATAATACTACCCACAATATATATATATTCCAAGCATGTATGTATATATATCATTAAGCATTAGAATAGCAGTTACATAGCTTAAATTGGCTTGTACCTTTGTTATAATCCTGTATGCTTATGTGCAATTGGCATGTGATAAATGGATGAAACAAGTGGAAAGCTAGACAGAATTACTTTTTAAAAATATGGAACACTTAAGACAAGTAAAGGTAGATGTGCATGTACACTGATATGCTTTATATAACATCAGAGAGCCTGATTCTCCTCTTTCTTAACCTGGTGGAAATCAGGAATGTCTCCACTGAAACCAAAGGTGTTACTCTGATCTAAAACGAGTGTTAGCAAGAGAGGACTCAAGCCCGTAAACTGCAGAATATCAGTTCATTGATCAGCTCCTAACAAACTGAAGTATGTTTCTTTTACAGAGGTATTGGTTGGATATTATCAGTAGCATTGTCAGCTGTGAATCCATAGAGGCATCTGATTCATAAGTTTAGTGGCTACATTTTTACACTTTTACTTGTTGAAAAGTGGAAAAAATGTATTTGGGTCTGATAGTATTTCTGGATTCAATGTACTCATCTAAAAATATCTGTCAGTAGCACAAAAATAGCAACGCTCAGTGAGAATTTCTAACAGTCATAGTCTATATAGTAAAGGTATTTAGATTTGGTGTTAGATAATGATTCATTCCTACCATCTCTATTTATGATCCATTATCTACATCATTCTTCAATGCCTTTGTTTCTTAAAGAAAAGAAGAAAAGTCCTCCTGAACCCATGTTCTTACGTTCCTAAACAATCTGAGTCAAGTTTGTAAAACATCATGTCAGACCCTTTATAGTCTCAGTACCCCTGGTGATCCGAGGTTGGGGGTCTAAAAAACAAAACAGTAGAGAGGAAATAGATATCAGCTTGCCACAGATACATGTACAGTGAGGAAGATATTTTTATTTAGAAGAGAGACAGCTGAGAAACAGTTATTTGATCCCTGCTGCTTGAGGGACAGTAGAGAAAGAGAGGTATTTTTGTGATCACTCTTCAGTGATACCTATGCAGCTTGGTTCCAACAGTCGCAACAAAACCCAAGATTTGTTATAACAACATTGCAATAGACCAGAGTTATGTTGCAGGGATTATGCACAGTTGTACCTAGCATACACAATCTGTTTGATTGCTTACAGATCCATGACATTTAGTTTGTGAAAACATGCTTTATCTAACTGAAAAGAACTTGCACAATAAATAGGACACATTTAATAGCTATAGACCACATTCTGACATCCTTACTCATGTTGAATAGTACCTTGCTGTGACGTTATTGACAATAACTGCGACCATATAGATCATTGTTACAACCAAGGTCCTGCAGTGGCACCAAATCTTATATAAAGGGGGTCAAATGAGGTGTCTAAGACTAGGTTATGCTTGGCTGGTTATGATTATGTCATTTATATGTATGTATCAGTTTTGTAGTTGAAGTTATGAATATTGGCTTTATACTGTCTGTATTTCAAACTGGGGCTGGGCTTCTGGGACCCAGGACAAGCTATCAGCTCGGCCAGGCCTGCTGGATGGCCCATTAAGAGCCATCAGCGATACAATGGACCCATTGAGAGAAGGCAGACACGCCTGTGAGTCAGCAAATTATGCAGAGACTTTGCCCATGTGACTCCAGACTCCATTTTGCTGTGATTTTCCACAGTAAGGACAAAGAGGTGTCTTTACACCTGGAAGAAACTATAAAAGGCAGCTACCTCATCTCCATTTTGTCTTCATTCCTGCTTCTTATCTCTGGAGGAACCTTTCTACAAATGGAAGCGCTGAACAAAGGACTGAAGGACCCATCCATGCTGTGGATGTAATCCAGAGACTTGATTTGAACCTGCAGCTTATTTCATCTTTACTGCAAGCCTGAACCAAGAACCTTGCCATTACTGTATGTAATTGATTCCTTTTAACCAATTCTAGCTCTCACCTATACCTTTTTCCTTTTATGAATAAACCTTTAGATTTTAGATTCTAAAGGATTGGCAACAGCGTGATTTGTGGGTGAGATCTGATTTGTATATTGACCTGGATCTGGGGGCTTGGTCCATTGGGATCGGGAGGACCTTTTTCTTTTACTGGGGCATTGGTTTTCATGACCAGTTGTCCCCATAATGAGTGGCACTGGTGGTGAGACTGGGAAACTGGAGTGTCTAAGGGGATTGCTTGTGTGACTTATGGTTAGCCAGTGGGGTAAAACCAAAGTCTCCTCCGTCTGGCTGGTTTGGTTTGCCTTAGAGGTGGAAAAACCCCAGCCTTGGGCTGTAGTTGCCCTGTTTGAAGCAATTTGTCCTGAACTGGCACTCTCAGTTGGGTCCCGCCAGAACCAGCATCGTTACAGTGGCGTAGTCGTGCAAGGATCCACAGAACCAGGTCAATTAAGCTTTGGGTCAGAACCCCACGCTATCCAAGTTTGAATTTTGGTATTGAGAGTTGGGTTGGTTAAAGAGCGGTTGCAATGGGTGAGCAAAGAGCATATGAGGGTCTTGACAAAAAAGCCCTGAAAGATTTGTGTGCAGAAAAGGGGATCAGCTTTAGAAAGAAAGCTACAAATCCAGAGCTGAAAAATCTTAGTGGCCAGTGATCAGATGGCAGGAGAACAGCCCTTACCTGATGCTAAAGAAGCTGCAGAAGCAATTAGAGTGCAAAAGGCACCAAGTAAACTGCAACTTGAGCATGAACAAAGACTGGCAGAAATTCGATGGCAGGAACTAGAAGCTAAGGCAAAAGTGGAAAGGCTTCAGCTCCAAGTGAAAAAAACAAGGGAAGAACAGCAGAAATTGTATTCTCTTGGAAGTCCAGTTTCTAACAATGTTGGCATGTTGTATAACTCTGAGCAGTTGTCTGGATGTAACCCAATGTATCCCAACACTGCTACTTTTTATGTAAATGCTGTTACTGTGAGTTCAGTAGGGGGTGGCCCCATAAATTGTGCTATGTATGGGAGTGGTACTGAAAAATTCATAGAGAATGTAAAAGTCAATGGTAAAAGCTGTTTAGGGCAAATGATGGCTTCTAACATCACTCTTGTTAAAGCAGATCTGGTCAAAGAGGAAGATTACTTGGTAAATCAGAATGTTAATGTTGTAGTCCTCTATGAGTTTACTGTAAATGTGCCTTTAGCCAGAATCCACCTTGAATGGAATGGTATTAAGCATGAAGTTATAGCTGGTGTAAGGAAGTTATTGCCTAAGGATCTTTTGATTGGGGAAAATATCAAAGCTTTGTTCAGTCCAGGTAGCCAGTCACAGGAAAGGAATGATCTTAAACCTATATCTATGATGGGCGATGATTTGCCTGGGGAGGGTTTCTCCAAAAGTTTGTCTTTGAAAAGTAGCTGTTTGGCTGTGAATGAAGTTTCTGAGTGTCCATCTAATGTCTCAGAACTCATTGGTCAGGAAAATGTTTCTCAGATGGAAGCCCTGGTTGAGGCAGGAATGGGTAGATTTCTGATGGGTGATGGATTGTTGGCTAGTGCAGCTTGTAAAAGTGAACCTGAAAAGGGTAACTATGATTTGCTGGAGGTAGCTCAGTGTAGTGAGAAGAGCAGCAGTTTGTCTGTTGGGAGTGGCAATGTGCCTGGCTCTTCTTTGTCTGTGAAGCAGACAGAAGGTGCCTCTCAGCCTGTGATGGTTGAGAATAGTGCAATTGTCTCAGAGTTGGTTCTAAATTCAGCTAAAGCCCAGGAAGGGAAGGGTCCCAAGTTTGTGTCTGCTAGGGAGAAGGGCATTGTAACTAGGTTGCATCCAGTTAGTGTCTATGCAGAATCCCAGAGACCAGACAAGTCTGGTGCTTGTAGTTTGCCTGTTGCTAATGTGTAGCGACTCTGTATAATCAGGATGATACCCTAGCCAGAGCACAAGGAGAGCAGAAAGGTGATTTGTTTGTGTTATCTACTGAGAGTTTGACAACTTGTAGCAAAATGGAAAAGATTCCTGACCTGGAGTGTGGCAAAGGGAAGGAGAATGCTTTTAACCTTTTATCTAGGAAGTCTGTAAGTTTGCCTGAAAGGGGATTGTGTAGGAATCCGCCTGATGAGCCAGAGGTGATTCTGGATGTAGGTGAGACCCAGAAAGAGTCTGTTGTGGCTCAGGAAAGTGTTCCTTTAGAGCAAGCCCTAGGTAAAGCGGGTAAGGGCAGAATTTCTGTGAGGGGTGAATTGTTGCTTAGAAAAGTTTCTAGGGAAAGGAATCCTCATAGTAATCTGTGCAAGCAGTTCGCTGTAGCTGAAGGGTGTGAAAGTGATTTGATCAAGGAAGTTTCAGTTCCTAACAGCCAGAAATTTTCTGTTGTGAATGGATCCACTGACTTTCCTTTTGAAAGATCCAGTGTGGATAGCTTTGAAAAGGTCTCAGATGGAGGGAAAGCTGTTACAGTTGATCAGTCCTATCGTTACACTTGCTTTGCAAGCATTATTTATTATTACTATCATCAACATTGTTGAACTATAATGAGGTATAGTATTCTCCCCAGTAATTGCGCATTCGTTCTGTAGTACACATCTATATACGATATACTTAGTTAGTTAGAAGTTGATCAGTGCACAGAGGACAGAGCACAGTATTTAGAAGAACACGTGCACTCATTTTAGGCATACAGATACTCCAGAGCATGTGCAGGAATTTCCCTGCTTAAACTGTACATGTGTAAATATTTGTGTATGTGTGTTTTTATGAAAATTTACTACTGTATATGGAATACATATTGGTGTGGCTTCATCAGCAATCATTTTGGGTGACCTACATAATTTATTTGTGGCTATGCCACTTGTGAATAATACAACCATTCCAAATTAATGTTGCTCAAACTTTTATATCTTATCCCACCATCAAGTATTGTGTATATTCTACGTATTTTAATGAAAAACTATTTTAGAAATGTTTTAGAGATTTTTACAAACAAATGTCGTGACTTTTTCTTGTCTCTTTCCACCTTAAAGCCAGGTGATGTGTATCCAGTTGTGTCAGGGAGAGAGAAGAATTAAATCTAATAAAGGTGAAATACCTCCAAAATGATTTTCTACACTTAAAAAATGTCACAGTTTATGGTTTAATAGATGTAAGTGTTGGCACAATTTTGAAGTGAGGAATCTCCACTTACCAGTTGCCTGAGAAGGTCCTATTTCTAGTCCTTCAGAAATGTGATATATCTGGTTTTAAAGCCATAGTGTTTTTACATATATGAATGCTATTTCTAGAGCAGGTCTAGACTTTTTTTTTTTAAGGGAGTCATCTCCCACTTTTTCAGCCTGCAGGGAAACTCTGTCACTACAAGGCTTCCCTGCAGCCTTAATTTTCTTACTGACACTTTGTCTCTGTCAAAGCAGATGACAGAAAATGGGGAGAGAAGGGGAATAGAGGAGAGTGAAAGCAGAAGGAAAATTTGAAGTGGATTTTTTTTTTTTTTTTGGTTATGCTTAAGGACTTCCCAGGAAAGTTCCTGATATTTACAAATGTTATTTGTATGTTCTTTTGAAAGTTGTTAATAAAGGTACCTTCACGTACTTTTTGTCCTCACGTAACTTATATAACTGGATTTTTTTGGCAAATTTTTTGTTTGCATTTAAAGAGGCACGAAGAATAGTGAGGGGCTAGTTTATTTATTATATAGATATAATGAAAACAGACTTTACCAGGAGCATTCAAAGCTACATTTTCCTACAATTAATTGAATTCATGAACATTGTATAATATTATTACTGGATTGCTGTACAGATATTTTGTTGCATGATTAAATTACCACACATGGTATTACAGCAGGGATCGGCAACCTTTGGCACATGGCCCACCAGGGCCGGGCTGATTTGTTTACCTGCCACATCCACAGGTTCGGCCGATCACGGCTCCCTCTGGCTGCGGTTCGCCGTCCCAGGCCAATGGGGGCTCCGGGAAGCTGCGGCTAGCACATCCCTTAGCCCGCGCCGCTTCCCGCAGCCTCCATTGGTCTGGGACGGCGAACCCAGTGTTCATGGAAGATAAATTTGATCACATTGGGCCATTGAAATTTTCTAAAACAAACTATATACAGCATGACCACTAGAAGCTTACCAATGCTGCCCTACCAATGCATTCTGTCTACACAGACCACAGGCAGGAGTGAAAGAGTAGCTGAGTTTTGATGATCCATTTAATCATAGAATCATAGAATCTCAGGGTTGGAAGGGACCTCAGGAGGTCATCTAGTCCAACCCCCTGCTCAAAGCAGGACCAACCCCAACTAGATCATCCCAGCCAGGGCTTTGTCAAGCCTGACCTTAAAAACCTCTAAGGAAGGAGATTCCACCACCTCCCTAGGTAACCCATTCCAGTGCTTCACCACCCTATTAGTGAAAAAGTTTTTCCTAATATCCAACCTAAACCTCCCCCTCTGCAACTTGAGACCATTACTCCTTGTTCTGTCATCTTCTACCACTGAGGACAGTCTAGATCCATCCTCTTTGGAACCCCCTTTTAGGTAGTTGAAAGCAGCTATCAAATCCCCCCTCACTCTTCTCTTCTGCAAGCTAAACAATCCCAGTTCCCTCAGCCTCTCCTCATAAGTCATGTGCTCCAGCCCCCTAATCATTTTTGTTGCCCTCCGTTGGACTCTTTCCAATTTATCCACATCCTTCTTGTAGTGTGGGGCCCAAAACTGGACACAGTACTCCAAATGAGGCCTCACCAGTGCCGAATAGAGGGGAATAATCACGTCCCTCGATCTGCTGGAAATGCCCCTACTTATACAGCCCAAAATGCCGTTAGCCTTCTTGGCAACAAGGGCACACTGTTGACTCATGTTCAGCTTTTCGTCCACTGTAACCTCTAGGTCCTTTTCTGCAGAACTGCTGCCCAGCCATTCGGTCCCTAGTCTGTAGCAGTGCATGGGATTCTTCCGTCCTAAGTGCAGGACTCAAATCCTTGGCTTCTCTTGAGATTATCAACCAAGGGCTGTCAAATTGTGTTGATGGTACCTGCCCATTAGAACTGGACAAACTACTGAATGTTCACCACATTCAAACATTAGTCAGCTGAAATGGATGTCTGTATATCCTTACCAATTCACTGAGCCATTCATTCTTCTTGTAAGTTTGGCTCTTTGTTTTGTGGAACTTTCTTTTTATGTATTGTTTTTTTCCTTTACAGTATAGCTGATGTAATTATAATGCTTCTGGAACTACATTGGGGCCTTCTGGGCTGCATGTTTTGGTTATGTAGTAGGCTGACTTACCCAAAGGAAAAATTGGCATACTACCCAGGAAAAGAGAAATAACCAACTATTCTGTGCATGGTGGAGTTACAGAAATAATTGGGGAAGCAGTGAAATCATGCATATGAATTGTATGCCTTCTATGCACCATAATTTCTATCATCCCCTGCAGGTACCACACAAAGCATGAGAAAAGTTCTAGCCTTAGTGTTAGAGTAAAACCTGTTTGCAGTCCTCCTGGAGAAAAGCAATGCACCCTTGGGCCATAATGGTTTTAAAATAAACTTTGAGTTGGAAAGTGAGGTTGGTGAGAACATTACTGACAAATAATTGTCACATTTTGCACCCCTTTCCTCCCTACTTCCACTTTGAAATTTAAGTTCCTCACTAAAGTTCAGGGGGTCGAAAATTATTCAAAATGAAGAATGCAAAAATTTGAAAAGCTGCTTTCTTATGGAAATGTGGAGGCAGTTGTGGTATTCCCCATCTCTCCTCTGAAGCCATATGGCTGGAGGAATGGCACAGGGATGAGAGCCGAGGGATCCTGAATTCTTTTCCCAACACCTGCCACCACATGGCCTTAATCTTTTGCATTTATACAGACATTTACAAACATCAGTTAGTTAAGTTTTCAGAGGGATAGACTGAGATTCAGAGGGACTTCATGACTCTCACTGACTTGTTCTCTGACTTTGGAAATGTTGTTTAAGTTGTTATTATTTATTTGTATGATTGTACACTGTTGACCTTTTGATACTGAATGAGAGATGATAGGTAGGGGGATAAGATATGATAAAGAAGGGGAGCCAGTGGAGAGATGCAAAGAGAACGGTGACATGTTCAAAGTGACAAGCTAGAAAAATGATCTTTGCAGCAGCAGCAGCATTCAGAATGGCTATGAGCAGAGCAAGATCGTATTTGTCAAGGCCAGAGAATAGGATATTGCAGTATTCGCCACATAAGATGATCAGAGTTTTAACTGTGTGGATGGATAAGAAAGGCTGTAACTTAGAGGTGTTGCATAGAAAAATTTGCAAGACTTAAACATAGCCTTGATGTGAGGACCTTGAGAAATGTCTGAGTTGAAGATGACAGCGAGGTTAAGGCATGGCGGTGGTGTTGTCCACAATGATCAAGAAAAGAAATAGGAAGGAAGGCTTGTGATTAGGAAGATTAGGAGCGCTGTTTTAGCCATGTTGAGTTTAAGCTGATAGCTAGCCATTCACAAGGAGATATCAGAGTTACAGGCTGAAACTTTTTTTTGGCTAGAAAGAGACAGGTCTGTGAATTGTCCGCATAGGCCTGGTAGTTGAATTTGTGTTTGAGGATGAGGTTATCCAGAGGTAAAGTATAGAGGGAGAAGAGAAGGGGACCAAGGGCAGATCCCTGAGCAACTCTCACAGAAAGCTGTAATCTCTCAGAGCCTTAATATTCCCCATCTGTAAAATGGGATCAATTATATTTACTTATTTATTTGTGTTCATTGTAAATTTCTAGGTAAGTGGAAAGCATCTGGGGGTTATAGTGGATCACAAATTTACCATGAGCCAACAATGTGGTGCAGTTGTGAAAAAAGCGAATATCATTCTGGGGTGTATTAACAGGAGTATTGTGTGTAAGACACGGGAGGTAATTGTCCCACTCAGTTCAGCACTGGTGAGGTCTCAGCTGGAATACTGTGTCCAGTTATGGAAGCCACTCTTTGGGAAAGATGTGGACAAACTGGAAAGAGTCCAATCTGACCTATGAGAGAGGGTAAAAAACTGGGCATGTTTAGTCTTGAGAAAAGATTGTGTGGGGGGACCTAATAAATCTTCAAATATATTAAGGGCTGTTATAAAAAGGATGGTGATCAATTGATCTCCAAATCTACTGATGGTAGGACAAGAAGTAATCTGCTTAATCTGCAGCAAAGGAGATTTAGGTTAAATATTAGGAAAACCTCTCTAATTATAAGGATAGTTGAGTACTGGAATAGTCTTCCAAGGGAGGTTGTGGAATCCTCATCTTTGGAGGTTTTTAAGATCAGATTAAACAAACTCTGTCAGGGATGGTCTAGCTATACTTGGTCTTGCCTCAGCGCACTGGGCTAGACTAGATGACTTCTTGAGGTCCCTTTCAGCCCTACATTTCCATGATTATTGAGGTCAGTCAGTGACAGAAGTGGGAATGGAACTTAGAACTTCTTGTAACATTGGCTTGTGTTTATTCCTCTAGATAAGCCTTGCAAAATATCCTCCTTGCCCAGGGTGAATAGGAAGCTTTATTCAGAATCTATGCTTTCATCCGGGAAGAAAAAAATAAACCCAATCCCTCACCTACCTTTTTCTATCTCTTATGGCAGAAGAACACCCACTAACCATGAACCACTTGCAGCTGCTAGTCAGTGAATGGAGGAGTGACCAAGCTGGAATATGGAGGATGAATGGGGGTGAATTGGGACGTACAGTAAAAGTTGTTTTATCCGGTATGTTGGGGAATGGGGAGGTGCTGGTAAGTTAAAAATGCCAGTTAACTAAGAGGGAGGGAGTTTGGGTGCAGGAGGGGGCTCGGGGTTGGGGAGCGGGTGTTGGGTGCTGGATCTGGGGGACACTCACCTCGGGCAGCTCCCCATAAGCGGCAACCTGTCCTGGGCTCCAGCTGCTCCGAGGCGCCGTCCCTGCAGCTCCCGTTGGCTCTGGTTTCCAGCCAATGGGAGCTGCGCAGCTGGCACTCGGGGCAGGTAGCACGCAGAACCGCCTGCCGCGCCTCCGCCTAGGAGCAGACATAGCCTAGGACAGGTCGCCACTTGCGGGGAGCCGCCCAAGGTAAGCATCCCCCGGATCAGGCACCCCGCACTCCCAGGCTCTTCCTGCTCCCAAACTCCCTCCCAGTGCCCACGCGCCACATCCCCTCCCACGCCCCAACCCCCTGCCAGCCCCGCGCCAACCGGACTATAAACCGGCATTTTAATGATCATAAATGCCAGTTTATAGAGCTTTCAGGTTGGTGAAGTGCCAGATAAAACCACTTTTACTGTATGTCCAAGATGTGGAGTTTGATGGAGTGGGACATGATTGTTATCTGCTGTGAGAAACGTGGGGGAGGTATGTGTGAGAGAGGGCATCTGGCATGAACCTTGTGGGTGTGAAAGAGATCAGAGTTTATGTGAAAGAGAACATGTAGGGGATGTGATTGCATCCATCCATTCAAATGTGAGAGTGCATGTGACCAGGAGCGTGTGGGTGGGAGTGAGTACATGTGGTTATATGGGAGTTGGTAGCATGTGTTGGTGTTATTGGTAAGGCTGGGCTAGTAGATTATTTTTCACCTAGGCTGGTAAATTTTCTTGAGGAATTTGCAAGATTCCTGTTGAACATGTGGTTAAAGCTCCTTCAGCTTTGCTTTTTTTTTTTTTTCCAGCTGTGGAATATACGTTGCTGTGGGAAAATATTGAAATTTCATAAAACTGCTCAAATATCACCATTTTTTATCTTAAAATTAGACAAATTCTGTTGGTTAAAACCCTTTCCCAGTGTATACTTCGCCTAACACTACTCTTGCCCATGGTTACCAGAGGTGGGAGTTTCCGCTTCCACATTGCCCATTAGGGAGATCTTTGTCAGAATCATTCCAGAGCTCGGCCAACAAAAATCCTGTGCTGTACTGTCCATTTAATTTCTTCATATCAGATACCCAGTATATATTTTATTTTGCCAAGGAACACATTTTTGCTCAGTTGACTCTACAGTAAGTGTCCAGATACTGTCATGATGGGGGAATACATGTATCTAGATGAAGGCAGTAGCGTAGCCAGGGGGGGAGCAGGAGGAGCGGCCGCTCCCCCTATGAGGAAAAGCGGCGCTAAGGCGCCGCCCAAGCCTCACTAGGGGGGCGCTTTAAAACGCCTGCGGCTCCTGCCGCTGCAGGGAGTCACGGGTCTTTTAAAGCGCCGCCCCCCCCCACCCCCGCTGCCTGAGCGGGGAGCGGCTCCCCGCTCAGGCGGGGGGCTCGCCGCGGCTGCCCTACAGCTCCCCGCTCAGCAGCGGGCAGCTGCAGCAAGCCTCCTCTTGTCTCCCCACTCAGCAGCTCAGCAGGGAGACAAGGGGCAGCCGCAGCAAGCCGCCCCTTGTCTCTCCGCTCAGCAGCTCAGCGGGGAGACAAGGGGCAGCCGCAGCAAGCCGTCCCTTGTCTCCCCACTGAGCTGCTGAGCAGAGAGACAAGGAGCAGCCACGGCAAGCCGCCCCTTGTCTCTCCGCTCAGCCGCTGAGCGGGGAGGCAGCGGGCAGCTGCCCACCGCCCCCCAAATCTTGGTGCCCTAGGCAACTGCCTAGGGTTGCCTAGTGGGCGCGCGGGCCCTGCCAGCAGCTCCGGCGGCGGCGCTTTAAAGGGCCGGGGCTCCGCAGTGGACCTTTAAAGCGTCGCAGGGTGAGCACAGGGGGAGGGGGAGGCGCCTTTTTATAGCGCCACCGCTCCCCCTGTGCTCAAGACCTGGCTACGCTACTGGATGAAGGGGCTTGATTCCAAAGAGCATTCAGGCAAGAAAAACCCTTGACTCCATCCCTGGGAGAGGGAAGGCTTGGGGAAGTAGCTAATGTGAAAATCAGCACTACATGGTTTTGTCCAAATAGGATTTACCCTCTTAGGATAAGGAACAGCCTGAGCAGCTGCCTATCCTAGGACATTAAAGGGGCGTTCGTGGGCCAGCAGTCACAGAGACAGTTTTAAGGCGAGACAGATCCTTAGGATGATACAGCTACTGATTTCATACATTTGAAGTTTGTCGAGGAGATATTAAACCACATTATGGGAAAGCATTGAAGTACATCTATTAGAACTAATATGTCTAAATTTACGTCCATAGAATTCAGTAAATGTAAACATCTGGTTCCTATACTTAATATTTATTTAACTTCTGCAATCTAATTGAAAACAATTGCTTGAACAAGTGCTTGATGCTTTCAGTGTCCGACGTGAAGAATTTATGAAACGCGGTTCTCAGTCAACACATTTATGTGATGTGTATACAGTCAACATGTCTTTGCAAACAATAAATCCATCTGTTTAAAAGACAATGTGAAATTTTATGTTAAACTGTGGTCTGCTACACAGATGTCCATTTTCTTGCTACTTTCGTTGAACACAGAACACAGTGAAATGTATTGTACAGCTTACCAGTTTGATTTCACTTTGATAGACATGAAGTGACCTTATATACACACTCCAATGTACTCTAATCTGTGGTCTCCCAGCTCCCACTCTGCAGGAATTCTGAGATGTTGATGGAACCCTGTGATTTAACAGAGCAGCTGCACTCACCCTTCACCCTTCACACTGGTTCTGACAGCTGCCTGCCATGTGTAGAGGAAACCTCACAGACTAAAATCTCTGTCATAAAGTAAAGATCTTTAGATAAACATGCAGGTCTGATCATGCTACTACTTTAAAATTAAATATTTTAAAAGCCAAACTTTCTATATGTCAGTGAAAGAATGGCACCTATATATACAAGATGTACTGTACAGCAAAAACACAATGTCATGTTCCTCTTTCCTCTAAAAGAAGGTCATGCTAAACAATTCAAGTTGTTATAAACCTAAATAAACTTGCATACTAAATTTGATTAATCTGTCTCCTAGAACTGCTTCAGCTAGCTAAACAAGGCTCCATCAGGTTTTGCTAGTTTTTTAAAATGTAGTGTCATAATAAAGTTAGGTAAGAAATAGCTTAGCCTTCCAACATTTCCTGCATCAAGTGGCAGATGGTGTTTGTATCTAAGTACTAGTAGCAGTAACTTTTATCCACACAGTAGATTTAATTTTTCTCTTCCAAGAAAAAAAGCCTGATAAAAGAAAAGTGTTTAAAATGCAAGTATAAACCAAAATATAATTTTGCTTTAAAAATCCCTATTATAAGTTAAAATACCAGGCTGCATTGTACTTCTGAATCATTCTGTTCACATATACAGAACCCAGAGTTATATCCTTGCTAATGTTCTCCTGCTGAGCTACCATCATCTTTTGTCTAGCTGTCATAGTATTAAATTGATATACCTTCCACATTTGGGTAGAGGTCATTATCCTGTTGCCTGGTTGCATTGCCTCTGCTGAGCAGGTTAACTGCTTGAAGTCTTTTATCTAGATAAATGTTTCACCAGCACTTTTGCTCCATGATGACACAAACTGTTCCTCGGAGGTCAAATACAGTTGAATTAGCAATGCTCTGATAACTTGGTCCCTGTACTTTCACAGACAGATGCATACCCAAGGGAGTAAGGTTTTCAACTTCATAGCAGGAATAAAAATAATGATAAAAGGGTAACTTAAGAATTGTTTCCCCCAACTATTTGCTTTTCTTCTTTAAAAGAACGTATCATTGTTGAACATTACAAATTGGCTTATTAAAAGAAAGGCATTTGCAAAGAGATATAACATCTATCTAGTAGACTTACGGAGTAGCCACTTTGACAAATAATATTTTAACACTGTTTTTGTAATTTAGAGTTATCGTGTTTTAAAGGTGTTAGCTAACTTTATAGATATTTTCTTTTTAAGTGATAACTACATTGTTTAGGAATGTGTTGAGATTTTCAACCATTTCCTGGAAGTATCTTAGATACAGTCATTCTGAGCATGAGTCCTACTGGAGACAAATGAGAAAATGACCTAAAGTGTATTCCAGTGATACACTCTCAAGCCGCAAGTAGCTCTTTAATGTGTCTCCTGCGGCTCGTTGTAGCACATGATATCAAAACACTGTGTGATTTAATTATTAACCAATCTGAGAATCAGGATACTTTTACTATGTTATTAATCAATTAAGTTATTAACTTGCACTAAGTTATTTACTTATTTGCTGTGAGAATAATGTGTGTGTATATATAAACTAAATATTTCCCCAGTTATTCACATTACTGTGGCTCTTTTGAGTAATGTTGATCTCTAATTTGGCTCCTGAACCACTGAGGTCTGAGTATCCCTTGTGTAGTCATTCTGACAATTCCCTGACAGGCTCTAGGGCCAGGTTTTTAAAAGCGTTTAGGCACCTAACTCCCATTGATTTCATGCTTTGATTTCAGTGGGAGTTAGGTGCCTAAATACCTTTATAAACCTGGCCCTAGGTGACATGTTTATTCCAAAGGCAGACAATTTTGTTAAATAAAACAACTAATGTAAGAGCCTGTTAAAATCCATTTTGAGAGTGCAGAAGGTTTCAAGAAATAACTATGTATCTTTAACAACAGCAACAAAAATAGAAAAAAAAAACCACTGACACTTAATATGAGCTTTAATAACCAATCAAACTATATCAGCTAATTTTTTTTAACATAGATGCAATTTATGATTCCATAGTTTGACATATTCTGGTTTTTTTTTAAATAAGAGCAATAAACACAAAGGCAATAGAATGTATTTATGGGTCCTAGTCCAACATTTATTGAAATTAATATGTAAACTTCCATCGACTTCAGTGGGCATTGGATTGGCTCCAGAATACCAACAAATATAATCAATTCTCTGATTTTGCCCTCAAAGAAAATCATATCTGTTCATTCCCTGTTCATATAGGTACCAATTCAGGATAGCTCTTAGGCACATATTTAAAGTTAAGTATGCACTGAAGTCCCACTGAACTCAATAAAATTAAGTGCAGTTTTTCAGAAAAAAAGTTTTCATACTTGCATTTGGATAGCTATATAAACTATATAACAAGATTTTTCCCTGCTACTTACAATATAAATTGAAATGAATCTCTGCACTTCAGATATATCACCTTTTTTGACAACAGAATCAGGGAAGAAGAGATTAGAGACACGTTAGAGAAAGACATTGGCTGTTTTCATCTTGTATAACTAAACTAGGAAATTGCCCTGAAAAAATATTGGAAAATTATTCTCTGTTTGTGTTTCCTTCTTTGGAACAGATCTTTTTATGTCACATACAAATAATGATTTTGAAAAGCAGTGTTTCTGGAGACACTTGTTGCCAAAATACAGGAAAATTCTTGTTCTGCTTCCCACATTTTTGTAGAAGAAAAACATACTGTGAGTTGAGTCTGATGATGATGACATTTTGCATAGATGGAGACTTTGGAAGGTTATATGGCCGCATTCACTGCTGGCATAAAGAGGCACAATTGACACTGAGGTCAATGGAGGAGTTTGCGTTATTGAATTTCACTGTCCAAAAAAAATAAAAAAAGAGGAACTGAAAGGAGTTGGGAGATGGGATGATAAAGCCTGACGAAGACTTTAATTCTTCCGGTTACTTGTGATTCAGAATGGAGAAGAATTTTGAGGTATATAGGCACTGATCCAATTACAGTATCACTGACGTTAATGGGTATCTCCTCTAGCCTCCATTTACTTCATTGGGAATTGGACTGGGCCCAGCAGCAGGGATTAGGGGGTTCTTCAGAGCGATTGTGACCTGACAATGTAGCTAGGGCACAGACTGGCACTTTTATTTTCCAGTATGAGCAATTATATTAGCTCTGTCATGTCTGTGTATCTTGGTTCTCATAGAGGAGAATCTACTGCTTTGGTACCAAACAGAAAATATGATCCAAGGCTGCCACTAGAATTAAATTTCTATATAGTGTGTGAATTTATTTAGAATATACTATATGCCATTGGCTGCTTCAGCCTAAAGAAATGTCTATTGGATGCCTATTTAGCAGCATGGCTTCAATTTTTCAACACTCTTCATGTAAGCTTTTAATCTAACTCTTGTCTTTAACTTTTCACACTTTATATATTTAACCCCTCGTTGCAGATATATTCCGTTCAGTGCTTTAGAAAGCCCAATTTACTGCCTCATGGAATTAAATAGAATTCTAATATTCTCCATTTATCTATATTCATTTCCCAGTCCATTTATATCTAATAAAGACATTGCCTAGATCATATTTCTCTCAAAATTTTAACTCCTGGAAATAACTTTATGCAGTGAAATTTTTTTTTATTTTTTTTTTAAGAAAGAAAACCTTTGCATATTGCTCTTATTCTTGCTTTTAAATATTAGCTTTCCAGGCCCAGTTGGTTTACATTCTCCGAGTAAACACTACCTTTGAGGTTCACCCTGCAAAGCTCTAATTTTTAGTTGACTAGTGAGGAGATTTAATCAAACTGCAGGATATATGATTCAAGGCAAAAATGTAGTTAAGAAAAATACTTTCTCAGGATGCAGAGAGCAGCTTGTTTTCATTAATTTTATGAAAAATGTTGTTTTCTTTGGCTGAAAACTTAAATCCAGAAGAGAAGAGAAGATTTATGGGGCAGTCCATAAATTGACACAGGTTTTGTATCGCAAAGCTATTCTAGCAGTGGCTGCTAGAGTCCCTATAGCTAAAGGTTTATTAGTGTTCCTTTATAAGCCCCTATTTTCAGGCCAAGTTTTTACTCAGAAATTAGCTCTGAGCTAAATACTGTGATACAAAGTATCAGCCCGGGGAAACATGTATGCATAATGTAGTGAATATGTATATACGTATGTGTGCATATTTAATGTCTATGGGAGTAAAACTGAGTTAATTAATGGTGGCACTTTAGCCTTCTTATTTATATGTCATATGTTTTATTGTCATTGTGCCTTATCTATGCATATGGCAAGCTATCAAGCATTCCCTGAAAAGAAATGGAGAAGAAGGTAAGAGTAAAAGGCATAGTCTTTTTTGTAGTCTAATTCTGCAAGGTGTAGAGCAACCCCTGTAGGTTATTGTGTCTGCTTAAATTCTGAGTTGTGAATTGGGTGTGCTTAGATTCCTTCACTCATGTCTAGAATGGATATAAGTAGACCTAGGAGAGAGTAAGGGGGTTTCTTGTAAAGAGGTTTAACTTTCACCATCTTACACATCACTTTTAGATTTGGCCCATAGGTTTGTCGTCCAAATTCAACTTTAACATTGTATTCTTTGACCTCTGTGTGTTTAAGCTAAATGTTGTATTAATTTAGTTTACTGTATCAAATTACATTATTATATTATTGTAATTATAAATTACCTAAATATTTATTTTAATAGATCTATGGTTCAGAAGAACAGTAGCTTATGAACAGTAGTGAAACAAATACTTTAACAAAATGTCTTTTTTCCATAACGTCAGAGAGAGTGTCCACTTATTTAATATCATGGTAAACAGAAAAGTTCATGGTTCAGTGCTTAAGCCTTAGAGCGGTTTCCCCAGGGCTGCCAAGCATTTTAGTTACTCAACAGGAAACTAACTAGTACAAAGAACAGGCCAGTATACAATGTGTATATACAATGCCTTTAAGTTTTAGAAGGCATATGCTAGATACAGTTTTAAAGTTCTCAAAATGGAATACATTTCATACTGCATAAGCAACAAGTGCTTATCTTACTTTGTCAAATTAAACAATGACATGAATGCTGGAATGTTTTCTCTATAGCCTTGTAATATAAAAATAGTTGTTTCTTTCACCTGAAATTTTGCAAGTTGTTAATCTATATATGACAAGTTTTCAGCCTAGTATCCCATTTGTCTTGTAATATTATTCATGATGATTGTGACTAAATGGACAGATGATTAATCAACTGGCTCTTTTTAGTGTTACATTAAAAAAAATATATTAAAAGAACATTATTAAGCTGCAAAGTCAAGTGCTCACAAATTAGACAATGCAAGAATTAAGATTTCCTATGCAACCTTAGTTTGACCCCCTTGTGCATATGCATTACGATAAAATATTTTAATTGCATGATCACTTACTATTTTTTCCATAGCACCCTGCATCATTCAGTGCAGAGGATGGACACTACTCACTGAAAGAGTAACTGTTCAACATTTATTCTTATCCTCATTATTCAATGTCTGGCCCAATGCATTATTTATGGAACACCATCCAAACCCGGCCCTAAATACAGGATTATTAATTTCCTCATGGTCTTTTTCTGTGGTGCTCTCATCATTGTACCTCAATTCTTAACAAACATTAATTAATCTTCACAACGCCCCTGCAAGCTGAGTTGATATTATTACACATGGGGAACTGAGGAGCCTAGATTAAAGTAAAAACTGTTAGCTAATGTTGGGTGTCTGATTTGAGAAGCATAGGGCCTGATTTTGAAGAATACTTAACATCTAGTGGTTCTTCATATATTCAAAATACACCTCATTTGCATTGACCTCAATTACAACTGTGAGTGTTCAGCATTTCTGCAAATCAGACCCCGAGGGTGTTCGGCGGGGTACCCAGGAACACACAGTGACCACCTGTGAAAACTTTGGTTATGTAACCTGCACAGCATCACACAGGAACTCTTGATGGAAAACATAAGAATGCATACTGGGTCAGACCAAAGGTCCATCTAGCCTAGTATCCTGTCCTCCGACAGTGGCCAATGCCAGGTGCCACAGAGAGAATGAACAGAACAGGTAATCATCAAGTGATCCATCGCCTGTTGCTCATTGCCAGCTTCTGGCAGAGACTAGGGACACCATCCCTGCCCATCCTGGCTAATAGCCATTGATGGACCTATCCTCCATGAACTCATCTAGTTCTTTTTTGAATCCTGTTATACTCTTGGCCCTCACAACATCCCCTGGCAAAAAGTTCCACAGATTGACTGCATTGTGTGAAGAAATACTTCCTTTTGTTTGTTTTAAACCTACAACCTATTAAAGGGACAGAATCCAGTTCTGCAGGGTATATTCAGCTGCCTTAACCATGAGACCATCCTTTCTCTTGCTGAAGTCCCTTGCTTCATTTACTACACACCTTCCAACTTGAGCAACAAACAAGGCAGGGATCTTAGACATCATCCTTATTCACTGCATAACCTTGTTTCTTTCCTCACCATCCATCCTGTGCACCCAAAGAGGCTGAAATCCGGTGGAAAAAAATAGTATGTGATCATGCAATTACAGACTACATCATAATGCATACACATATGGGAACTGAATTAAGGTTGCATGGTCAACCTTTATTGTGGCATTTCCTAATTTAGTTTTCTTGGACGGAATTTCCTAAGTATTTAAAAACTTGAAAATTGAAGAAAAAACAATTTAATTGTATGGAACCACATGAACCACCACCTCCACATTGGTCATCAGTAGGATTGGGATCTATAAATCTACAGCACAGCTGTCTACCACTTGAGTTAACGAAGTAACTGGTGGCGGTAGGAGGCTATTATATTCTGTGTGGACCTGCCACTAGAGGGAGATGGAGATACACTTTGAAAATGGTTTCACAGCATTTGCTAGACAGCAGAGGAATCATAGGGTTAGAAGGGTCCACATGTAGTCTAACCCTTGCCAAGATGCGGGATTTGTTGTGTCTAAACCATCCAAGACAGATGGCTGTCCAGCCTCCTTTTGAAAACCTCCAGTGAAGGAGCTTCCGCAACATCCCTAGGTGTCTTTTCCATTGTCCTACTGTTCTTACAGTTAGGAAGTTTTTCTTGAGATTTAATCTAAATCTGCTACGCTGTAGTTTGAATCCATTGCCTCTTGGCCTGCCCTCTATGGCAAGAGAGAACAACTTTTCTCCATCTTTTTTATGGCAGCCTTTCAAGTTTTAGAAGATCGCTATCATGTCTCTCCCCCCCCCCACTCCCCCAATCTCCTCTTTTCCAAACTAAGCATACCAAGTTCCTTCAGCCTTTGCTCGTATGGCTTGCATTTCATCCCTTTGATCATCTTTGTCGCTCGTCTCTGGATCCTTTCCAGTTTCTCAACATCCTTTCTATACATTGGTGACTAAAATTGGACACAGTACTCCAGCTGAGGCTAACCAGCGCCAAGTAGAGAGGTACTGTCAATCTCGAGACTTGTATGCTATGCCTCTGCTAATACAACCTAAAATTACATTTGCTATTTTTTGCAACAGCATCGCATTGCTGACTCATGTTGTGGTTGTGATCCACCACAACTCCCAGATCCTTCTCAGCAGTGCTGCTGCCAAACCAGTTATCCCCCATTCTGTATTTGTGCATTTGGTTTTATTTCCCCACCTTACATTTGTCTTTGTTGAATTTTTTGTTGTTGTCTATAGCCCAGTTCTCCAATTTATCAACCTTCCTGTGAATTTTAGCTCTATCCTCCAAAGTGTTGGCAACCCTCCCTAGCTTTGTGTCATCTGCAGATTTGATCAGTATGCTCTCTATTCCAGATCATTAACAATGTTAAACAACACTGGACCCTGTGGAACAGAACAGGTCCCTGTGGAACCCCAATTGAGACCTCCCTCCAATTTGATAACATTCCATTAATAGTTACTCTTTGTTTTCAGTTGCTTAACCAATTCTGTATCCACTTAATGGTACTGACTCAGGAATAATGGGTTCTTCCAGAGTCTGGACAGGGGTGTGCTCGAGAGGTTATAGGTTGAGAATACCATGACATAAGAGACTAAGTTTTTCTGCCCCTGTCCCCTCCCCTTCCCTGGCTCCTCCCTCTGTTTCTTCCCCTCCCCCCACAAATCCCCTTCAGAACTAGGCTGAATCCTAGAAGTTAAGATAAAAAAGGGCCAATCCTGAATATTGGCTATTTGGCACGGAGTCCATTTTTAACATTGCACTGGATCTAAGTAAATGTCTGCCGTTTTTGTGTGCACGAATGTGTGTTTGTTTGTGGGAGGTTCTCTGCCTCCCTACTCCCAGTAAAGTAAAAAGTTAATAAAGTTGCAGCTTTCTATTTCAAAATGTATCTTTATGTCTGTGTTTCATTCTCCCACATGTTCTGATCAAAGATCGGATGACTCAGAACATGGCAAATTCCAGATCTTCTAGTTTAACCACTATTAATCACTTGACATTGCATTAGAGCTAGTTTGCACAAGAGGTATGCAAAGCACAGAGCCTCACTCGCATGCTGGCTTGGCTGCCAGGAATTTCCTCCTCTTGACTCCTCACTCATTAATATTTAATAGCAAGTCAGGAGGGGCGGAATTGGATTAGCAGAGTGGGTGGCACCTTAATTACTGCTGTCCTGCTGAGTTGATACAAGACTGCCTCCTCTGATAGGCAGCTTCAGCTAGTTTAGTGTGATGACATAAGAGTCTTGAAGGTAGGAATTCATTTTCATATTGCAGCAGTTTCTGCTGTGATCAGTAGTATTTCTGTGCTGCCCAGACTGTCTGGTTCCTCCTGCTCCTGATCACCTGATTTCTGCCTCATTGTGCCCCTTTTCAATCATACCTGCTCACGTGGTTGTGGTCCCCTCATGCTGTCTTGTCCACCTGTTGACTGCCCATTTTGCCCTGAGCTACTCTGTTAACCTGTAACTCCCAACCCAGAAGCATGTTGAGAGTCAACAGTCAGAACACCTATGTGAACTTCAGAATCCTTTTGTCTTCGTGGGGCCTCCAGAATCAGCAAAAGGGAAGGAAAAGCAAGCCCTCACTTTGTCTTCTCATGGTCAGCAATGCATATAGAAATTGCTTATAGTTAAAAATAAATAGTGTAGAACCTACATTGTGTTTTAATTACAAGTTTAACAACCTCACTGAGAGATTTTTACAAAGGTCAAATGAAAAATTAGCTACTTGAGGTTAGCCAAAATATCACTGGAGTGTCAATGTTTCTGAAATTTCCCAGGGTAGAATATCAGTCTCCTCCTTCACAGTGGTGACTGTTTTATTTCTGCATAAACAGGAGCTCTGGTGCCCTAGGTTAAAACCTTTGCTAAAGAAACACACCCAGTTTTAGTCAATTTTGTAAAATGAGTTAAAGTTCTTTAGGATACTACATTGCCCGTGTCCCTCTGCCATTTTTAGTGGGTTTATAGTAATATTTCCTATTTTAAAAGTCTTTTTCTCTTCCCCTGTTACTGTTGATATATGAAAGACACCACAGGGAAAACAATGAAAATTACTATATACAAAGTCCTGACATACACAAAAGGCACAGATGAGAAAAAAACACTTTTCTCTAATCTCTTTGGACTACTGTAACTTTACTGTAAGAGGTGTTTGTATCAATAGTAGGTAAAATGTTCTCTCAAGCAGGATTTGTAGGCTGTTGATATCCCTTTAAACTGTTTGTTTTACTTTTCAGTCTTTCATTTTGAAAGACTCTTTTTTCAAGGCACACTTCACTTTGGGGCTTTGCTTTGGCGGGGAGGCAATGTACTGAGGCAGGAAAATTGTTGCTTATTGTTCAGCACATACACCCCAATCCTGTGAAATGTGAAAAACAGAAGCTATTTCTTATCATTAATTCCTGTTATCACACTATATACAAGACTGCAAACCAGGCATGAGATACCTTAGCAAGGAAAGGCAGACAATACAGCATTCCTGGAGCAATGATGCATGGCACCAGGAGATATAGCACTTACAGTGTATGAAGAGGTGAATAAAAGTAGAGCCCTGCAGCGGGACTGGAATCCCACAGGTCCCGCTGCCATAATAGCAGGAGCTGGTAAAATGTACTTTGTTGCAGGTGGCATTGGGTGGGCAAAAAACAAGACTGCGGTAATTTGCGGGGAAACACTAAATCTCTTATCAGTTTGTCATCAATAGAATTTCAGAAATGTAAAGCAAGTTTTTCTTTTCTTTTTTATAGATGTTTTAGTACTTAAATTTAAGTGAAGGATAGAAAGAGATTTGATATCTATTATAACAGGAGTTAAAGACGTTTTTACATGGTTTAAGCAAGATTTGTTTTATTCTTTTAGTGGTAAAAATTGTGTCTTAATTCCGTTAATACATATCATATATTAACTGACTGGTTGTTTGCGCTGGTGGGGAGGATTAGTAACATGGGGGAATCTGAAGGATTTGTGGGATCTAACGTTTTTGAAGGTGGGGGTGGGATAAAAATGCAAGAAACGATGTAGGAATGGGTATTGCAGGATGGAGTGGGAGTGGAATTTTAAAAAATAGCCTTGCACAGGATTCTCAAGGCACTATGCTCACAAGGCTACATCACTACTTTTGTGCAGATCGGTCTGCAAAGTGGGAAGGGAGTTATATGGCAGATGATACATTTATCTTGCTTTCTTCCACCAACCTATGATTTACTGCGGGGATTGCAACTCATCAGTGTCAGGTTCAGAGGAGTGTCATGGAATAGGAAGGTGCCATCTATCAAAGAATTAGCACCCCAGAACAGATGTGATATCACCTTCTAGCTGAGAATTACTGCAGTGCATCAGTTAGTATCACTATTTACACAGCAATCCATGGTGTTGGCAGGATTTGGTTCTAAAATATGCAGAGTATTACATCTTCTATAATACTTCAACTGTAAAGTTCCTGCAGTGGAAGACTGGATTAATTCCCCTGCTTCACTGGCAAATTCTTTGCCACCGTATATTCTAGGACCAGGAAAAACCATTGTCACATACAAATTACAAAGAGGTGGCTTTACTTGTCTCTGTGTTCTTCATAGGTGAGATATCGTTAGTTAATCATTTCATTTTTTTATCTATTGGCTACAGAAACTGTTACTGTAATCCTTTAAACCCAGAATAGATTTGATTTCCTGATGAAGTTAAAGAAGAGGCCAAATATTTTGAGGAGGCAATAGATATACCCACAAAAGCCTGCATTTCCAGTTGCAAGCCTCTGCTTGGAGATGCAAAATGGGTGATTGTGTGCAAAAGGGCACACAAATGCACAATTACCTGTGTTTGTAAACACAAGTCTAGATTTCTGCACTCATTTCCCCTTTCTTTAAAAATCTGACGCCAGAAAGTCTGTCTATAGAAATCGCAACAAATTATCCTGGTTTTATTTTTGCTTTTATTATCTCTCCTTCTCCCTCTCCCCCCTCTTTTATCCTCATCCCTTTCAATGTTTTTTTTAGAGACCAGCTACACTTTATATGAACCATAAAATAAGTGCAAGTTAACCAAGTGGATTGAACAGTAGTTGCCATAAACAAATGGGTAATTATGAGACTACAGCATTATTCTGTAATAATGCTAGAGAAGTTTCAGCTTGAGAAAATCCATCATAAATGAATTTATACGCCCACCCATATTTTTTTAATTAAAATCATCCATGACTCCTTGCTGTAGCTTTGACTACTAAGTACTTACAAATAGCCTTATTAAACATGTTTGTTTTTTTCACAGCTGTAAAAATACGTATTTTGCCACATGATTGCTTTTTATTTGATTTATTTAAATAGACTTAGGTAAAGATACAGTTTATATGGAAGGTTAAATGGTCAAAATCCTATTTAATTAACTTATACCCACTTGGGAAACCGCCAAGGTAAAGGAATGCAGTGAAAGTAAGCTTCAAATAATATTAAATCTTTGAAAAAGAACTAACCACCTTTGGTGAAAGACTTTTCTGTTCTTAACCTTGTGTCATTTAAACTATTTAAATGAGCCATGCAAAACCTTACATTTAATATATAATAGGGCTTCAAAAGAAAGATTATTTTTTTCTTGGCAGTTACAAAAAAACTGATGCAATGCCACTGAAAGAAAAGGTTATGGTTACCTATTTGACCATAGTTCCCACTCTTGCGTACCAACCATAGGGATAGGTAATGCTTGATCTAACATCTATTATTTTTGTTCAACCTGAGGAACATATAAAGTGTATTACAGAACTGGATGCAAATATGAATCAAGATTTTCAGAAGCAATTACTGGTTTTGTGTGATTAGCTTGAGACACCTTTAAAAAAAGTCTTGGTTTTCAGAGAGTGTCTGCTCTGCATTTTCTGAAAATCAGGCCCCTTAGGGTGTCTCAAGCTGGGTACCCAAAAATCACTGGTCATATCTGACCATGGGCATGAAAAGGGTTCCTACCTTAGATAGAACATTTACTTCTCATTGGAAATCAAACTTCCAGGCTCGCTCTTTCCCTCTCCACTAGTACAAGTCAGGGGTCCCCAATTAGATCTGCCATTCTGCAATATTGTCCTCCCCTACTCTACAGATGCTCCTCTGCTGCAGTTCTACAGTGTCAGGGTTCCGCATGACCTTCTACAAAAGACCAGGGCCGGGAGGGATAGAACAGGCAACCAGTTGTTCTTTGTAGCATCCCACAGAATTTCAGTCAGAAACCCAAATGAGTATTAATGCTATTTCAAGCAGCATTACTTCCCTCAGGTGTTACAACTGCACAGCCATGTGGGGACCCAGCTAATGAAAGCACAGTGAGGAGGGAAAGGTAGCATGGAGGTGACAAACTGCCATGCAGAACTGGGGCTTCCTTTCCTTGTAGATTCTCAGTCTCTGCTGGGTTGGGAGACTATAACCCCAGCTTCAGAAGGTCAACTTCAAGCCTTTCTGATCTCTGTCCCTCTTCTGTGGTGGGCTCTGCGGGACTGGATAGTATAGCCCTAGGTACTATAATGGTACTGGGAAACAGATTCTAAAATGTAAAGTATATCTGTTACTTAAAGCTGCCGTTTAATCTCGTATACCTTGTGATTCAGCTCGTGAGGCTTCCATTCTATTTAATTTTATATTTATTTATTCATTTGCAATGCTGCTCTATAGGATTTATGACTACTTTGGCATGATGTTCAGTCTCTGAAAAGCCAGACCAGCAAATAGAGTTGTATAACCAGATGGATCTTAAAAAATAGCAGCTTTCAACTAGAAGTGTTTTTTGCTGTCCAGGATGCAACTATAATGATGTCCCTTCTCTTAAGCTAAAAACAAAGGCTCTCATAACTCAGCATTTCAGATTAATTAAAAATTCCTTACTGGTCTCAAAAGAATTCTCCCTTTTGGAGAGAAAACATTTATCAAAAGCAGAAATATGGATGAAAAATGAATTTTTCTTAGGCTTCTACTTTCCTGTCTCTTGTTTCTTTCTCTTCCCTCTACCCAAATACACATTCCCCACATCAAAATATTTACAAAGGTAGCTAGAACCAAAACTGACTCCAGAGACTAATAAAGTATTTTAAAGACACTTATAATGATAGATAAACTCGTACTGCCTCACGTTTTGTCATGTATAATATTTAAATCTGCTGAATTGTGCTTATTTAAAATATTTCAGTACTTCATGGAGCTATCTTTAAGTCCTGATTAGTTCTTGTTTATTTTGTTTAAATGAGCCAGAAAGATTGTCCGTACCATTCCTTAGACCAGCGATACTCAGACCTCAGTGGTTCAGAAGCCAAATTAGCAATAAACATTACCCAAAAGAGCCACAGGAGTATGAATTCATTGTTTCGTTTACACTCTCTCTCTCTCTCTCTCTCTATCTATCTATACTCATAGCAAAATGACTGACCAAGTGTTCTGCAATTGGTTAATAACATAGTAAAAGCATCCTGATTATTTAATAACTTAGATTGGTTAATAATTAAATCACACAGTGTTTTAACATCATGTGTGCTGCAAAGAGCCGCAGGAGACGCATTAAAGAGCCACTTGCGGCTCCCAGTTCTCAGTCTGTATCACTGCCTTAGACCCTCCTGCAGTTCCTTCCCACCAATTGCACCTGGATTTAAAGACACGTTCCCCTTGAATTATTTTGCACCAGAAGTCTTAAACGTGTTCTAAGAACATTGATTAACCACGTAGCAAAACTGAAAATATTGATCATGTATATGCAAAATGCCATATTTTAACTACCTATAAGATACTGTAGCTTCATATAATGTGGCCCCTAAACGTCTTTTCAAAGGAGGTGGATGCTAACAGCTCATCTAGCATGCAGTCAACGTATATTTCATTTTAAACAGTAGATTGTGAAACCTTTACTCCAGCAGTGTACAACCTTGGCAGCACTGCAGGCTGTACTGGCAACTTCCCTGGAACCAAAAGGCCACACTAATTTGCATATAAATTTGCAGGGGATTTTAATCAGATATAAATGTGCAGTCATGTTTTAGCAGAGTGCTGTATATATACATTTCATTTCACAGAACACATAGACAAAATATGCTTAAGGGCAGTGGGGGGAAGCATCAATAGGAAAACCAGAACTTTTTCTCTGTACTGATGTCTTTTATCTGTGTGATGACCACAAACATTACTGCATGTAGTTTTCAGTCTGTTAGCCAGTTGTGATGTTTCAGTTCAGACGCAGACAAAGAGTGTGTTCACAAATGTAAGTACTTCCAAAGACGCTTACACAATTCCAGGGTTGTGTAACGCTAGATATCAGTCAGCTGACAGGCATTTATAGAAATTCAGTAAGTTTCATTCATGAAATTTGGATTGAGGCATGAATACTCAATCTGTTAGCCTTGAACTTTGGCCTTACAGTGTAAGGTTTACACCAGTGGTGGGCAACCTGCTGCCCGCATGTGGCCCATCAGGGTAATCT
Organism: Macrochelys suwanniensis; assembly: GCA_033296515.1. Classification (NCBI taxonomy): domain Eukaryota; kingdom Metazoa; phylum Chordata; order Testudines; family Chelydridae; genus Macrochelys; species Macrochelys suwanniensis. Next base: position 43,809,457 of record CM065776.1, read on the forward strand.
GATTGCGGGCTATGAGACATTTTGCTGACATTGACGGTCCAGAGGCATGGCCCCCCACAGCTCCCAGTGGCTACGGTTCGTGGTTCCCGGCCAATGGGAGCTGCGGGAAGTGGCGGCCAACACATCCCTACAACCCACCGCTTCCCGCAGCTCCCATTGGCCGGGAACGGCGAACCACGGCCACTGGGAGCTGCGGGGGCGGGGGGGGAGGGCATGACTGCGGACGGTCAACATAAACAAAATGTCTCTCGGCCCGCAATCAGATTACCCTGATGTGCTGCATGCAGCCCGCGGGCCGCAGGTTGCCCCCACTGGTTTACACTGTTAATTTGCAGTTGAGAATTAGATTGCAGAGAACTTAAACATTTTCTGGCCCTTTGAAAGTCTCTGAATTGTTGATTAAATGAATCTTGAAGCTTCTTGATCCCGTAAGCACACAACTGTTATACTCCTACTTCTTGAGTAACTGTTGGCAAGTCAGGAAAATTAGAGAAGCCATTCCACTGAATCAGTCTGTAAACAAAACAAAACAAAATTTCCATCTACTGCATAGGCCCTCTGTCCCCTCTTGCACTCTGCTCTCCTGAAGCATGTACAAAATGGCTGACTTTATTAGGCAATGTCCTATCATAAGAGACCATCCCAAAATATTCCCGAACCTTCTGAGTTCATTTCTGCTCCTCCTTTATTAGTAGCCCTTCTCCATTATGCAACCAATTTTTGCCCCTAAGGAATCAGTTAAGACAGATTTCACTATATTTCTGTGTATCTGAAAGGAATTAGTTGTTTGTGAGTCAGGAAGTCAGACTTGCAGAAAGTGGAGGCCTCCAGCAAGTGGTGAACTATGAGAAATTATTTTAGTTGAAGAATGAGTCTGTTAAAGCTCCCTCAGCCGGTGGTTCCTTCTAAAGCTCCCAGTCCTTCCCACCATTGTGTTTGGCTTATCTAGTGTACCTAGTAATTTTCCCATCTGCTCGCTCATGTATATTCCACACCTCCAGAGAGAGGTTCAACCCAGGAGCAGCCAAAGCACTTTAGGCAGTACTCCACTGACCTAATACGTCTTTCCTGTTTGTGTTCTATTAGATCCAACCACTTCTGATTAGCATGATCAACAGTAAAGGCTTTTTTTTAAAAATCCACCTTGGCTTTTAAGTCATTCTAATTAAGCATCAGCATTAATAGCACCTTGATATAAATGTGGTCAGCTCACCTCTTTTTTTATTATTTATTTGTTTTACAGTAATACAGTAATAGATGCCCCCACTAAAATCAGGCCCCACTGTGTTAGGCACTATGTACAAACACATCCTAGAGCACTTGGTTGTGGTTGTCTGATCACAAATGCAGGAAGACAGCATTGCATCAGTTTATATGTAGATGGTTCCCTTCCGCAGGTTTTCTTTGCAAACATAAGGGTTAGAGACCTAATTTCTGCAGTACTGAGGAGAAACTGCCACCAAGCAGATGGCAAGAAAAAGCATGGCAAGCTCTTTGGAAGCCATGGGTTATGTTCTTTAGTTTTACTACACAATTGTGGGGATAAATGTCTGAGAGTGAGTTTTTACCCACTGATCTTATTGGGCCCAACCTCGGAAGTGACAAGTCAATAAATCATTGTAAGTGTCATGCCTGGGGGCTGACGGTCAGAGCTGAAACAGGAAAAAACAAATAGGAGGATGGAAGAAGTTGTAAGAATTTGTCCCATCATTGTCTGGTTTGAAAAGCACATTCTAGTGAAAGAAGAGGTACCGATATTTCTGTAGTCTTGATGTGTTCCAAAATCTTGGTGTCTGAGCTATTAAGCTTCTTTCTTTTTTAAAATAAGGTGGTTCATATGTCTCTGCTTGCAAACTATATTGAACTCACTAAGACTACTATTTTTGTAGTACTTCTGTCTGAAGTATTAACTTTCCCAGAGCTCACTTGTAGAGGACTCTATTTTATTCTCAAAGACTGGAAGAGGTATAGTAGATTCCTTCCTGGCTATTTTTCATGTGAAGCCTTATTCAAATGGTAATTGAAAAAGGCTTTGTGGACTTTGTTCTCTACTCAAAGAAAAGAAAAATACAGCTGTGGCCAGTTTGGGGTAGTAGAGAATTTTTGCTGAAAGACTCACAGAAAAATCTAGCTTGGAAGTTACCACAGCCACCCAAAGGTTAAAAGATCAACTACAAACTATATTACCAAATATTAGTGAAAACAAAAATAGTGAATAAAATGCTAACTCATTTTCGTTTTGTCCAGTAACAAATGTGCAAGAGTTAGTTAAAATATTTTGAGAAATCTGTGTACAAGGTATTCTGTAATTGAGTATCGAGTGCAAAAATGCCCTGAATTTGTTGTTCTAAGAGATTATTTATTACTATAGCACCTAGATGTCTCAGTTAGGTATCAAACCTCCATTATAATAGGTATTGTACAGCATCAAGCTATAACATCTGGATTCAGATTTCTGACAATCTAAAGTTAAAGGATATCTAGGGATTTGATTTGAACTATTATAATGACAAGTTCAAAATTCATAGTCAGATCTGGGTTAGGATTTCAAACACATACTCCAAAGTTTGCTGCTGTTCAGATCCAGGATTTTTGCCTCATTATTATTGTTATATAATGCGAGCACCTGGAGGTCACAAGTAACATCAGGACTTCATTGTGTTAGGTACTGTATACCATACAGTAAGAGGCAGTTCCTACCCCAGTGAGTTTATAATCTAACCAAACAAAGCAGACACACACAGAAGTGAAGTGACTTGCCCAAGATCATACATCTATTCAGCAACAGAGTCAAGAATAGAACCAGGTCTTTTGAGTCCCAATCTAATGCCCTGTCCACTGCAGCATACTAATAGGCCCATCATCCTTGGTGGCTAGGGTTACCAGGCATCTGGTTTTCAGCTGGAACGTCCAGTCGAAAAGGGACCCTGGCCGCTAAAAGTCCGGTCCGCAGTGCAGCGGGGCTAAGGCTGGCTCCCGGCCTGTCCTGGCTCCGAACAGCTCCCAGAAGCAGCTACCATGTCCAGTTCCTAGGCGCAGGGGCGGCCACGGGGGCTCCGCACGCCGCTACCCACCCCGAGCGCCGGCTCCATAGCTCCCATTGGCTGGGAACCGGAGCCAATGGGAACTGTGGGGTCGGCACCTGCAGGTACGGGCAGTGCGCAGAGCCCCCTGTCCCCTCCACCTAGGAGCCAGACATGCCGGCCACTTCTGGGAGCTGCCTGAGGTAAGCACCACCCGGCCGGAGCCCAAACCCCCTCCATCACACCAATCCCCTGCCCTAGGTTAGAACCCCCTCCCACACCCTAACTCCCTCCCAGAGCCGGCATTACTCACCCCTCCCGCACCCCAACCCCCTGCCCCAGCCCTGAGCCCCCTCCTGCTCCCCAAACTCCTCATCTCCGGCCCCACCCCAGAGCCTGCACCCCCAGTCAGAGCCCTCAGTCCCTCCTGCCCCCCAATCTCCTGACCCAGCTAGCAATAGTGGGAGAGGGGATGGAGTGAGCAGGGGGCAGGGCCTCGGGGAAGAGGTGGGGCAAGGGTGTTTGGTTTTTTGCGATTAGAAAGGTGGCAACCCTATTGGTGGCTATCTGCTATTTTCTTAAATGCATTGATATTTGTATACGCATATTTATTTCTATGTTAGTATTATTTTTTTCTGGTTGAGTTTACTTCTTCATATCTGGCAGCTCATTTACCGGGTCTTTTAATTGTAAATAAAACAAATTAAAATACAACAAAATCTTGATCCATTCGGGTGCTTGAATGTGGGACATTGTGTGGGAGCGGGAAGTATCCCAAGCAAAGTTCTTTGCAGGATCAGGAACTATGAGAAACAGACATTTTTATTAATATTCCTAACTTAAGATTTGTGGACGTAGTTTAGAATATGCAGCAATATTTTTCTATTTGGGACTGAAATCAGAGAGACTCCTGAATTAGCAAATGAACACAATGAAGAAGTAAGACACAGTATAGAAGAGTAAATAAAATGCCTCAGAAAACATTTTACTTCTTTGACTAGCATGGTTCTGATGGTATTTAACGGCATATGAGTAAATTTTCCGTATAACACTGGCTGATCACATAGAGCTAGCTCCTCAGTTTGTTTCAAGCTTGATAAGCTGCAGTTAAAGACAGCTAAACATAAATAGAAATTGATCTGGAAGGGATGTGGCCTGTGTGACAGAGTGGGGGAGATACCATCTGTATTAAGGCGTGATCCATCTTACGAAAAAGGCTGAGAGTCACTGCCCTGGTATATCTGGTAAAGGGAATTAAGTCTTATACCTTGTCTATTCACACAACTTGCACCAATTTAGCTAAAATCTCTTTTAAAATCAATTTAGTTAAACTGGTGCAAAATCCTGCATATACCCTCCTAAACCAACGTGAGAGTGGCCACCCAGGAGTTGGCACCAATTTAATTAAATTCAAGACCCAGCTTTACACTGGTGCAAGTTTGTGTGTAGACAAGGTCTTGGAAATAAGAGACCTCATTTCTGCACGGTTCTAATATATCTAGCTGAGAGGTGGTGAGAGACAGCCATTTTTTGTTTGAATTATGGGGTGTGTGAGCTAGAGAATTGCGCACTAAAGTCTGCTGTAAAATAGTTCCTGCAAACGTTGCCAGTTTGGAAAAATCGTAGTTTATTTCTAGAGTCAAATAATCTATTTTAAAATAAATTTTTAATCCCGGCCTTAAGACTTGGCTCCCCAGTGCATTTCAGGAGCATGGAGTAACTGGATAAAACTAAAGCCCAGGAGAAATCAGTTTTGAGTAGCTATATACTTAGCCCCAGTGAATAGTATTCCTCAACAAACCAGCTGTATCGTTTAGCCTATGGAAGAGAAGCTTACAAATGAGCTAGAATCGGTACTGAAATAATCACTTATTTCACCTCTGAGCTAATGCCACTGAAGATATGTAAAGAAACCTAACAGACGGCTGTCTGTACTGATCCTGGCCTGTGGAGAAATAGAAGGCGTAAGCTAACAATACTGCAAATATTTTGTTTCATATAATATAACAATAGTGTTATTAAAACTTACCGCAATGCAAATCTATTTGAGAAACAAAGTACCTTGTAATATAAAAAAATTGTATGTTTTAAAATCTGTATTTATATAAATGTCTGTTTATATATGTATGTTTTACATACATTTATTCATACACGAACTTATACATGCTATGTGTATATATGTATGTGTGTGTGCATATAGACACAGCGCTAAAATAATGTGTGTATATGTACCTATATTTGAGGGGGGTGAAGCGTTTATAAGAGGCTGTCCTGATTTAATTTCTCTGTTTGCTTGTATTCAGCACTTAAGGGCTTATACATTCAGTTTGCTCAAAAGAGTGATGAAGTACTTCTTGCTTATGCCTCAAATCAGAAATGCATGAAGTGCAGCTGCAGAGATAATACATTCTCCCCAAAGGCTTTGGCTGAGCAAATTAGGTGTCAATGGGGTGCCTGCGCAGGCAGTACTCTCTCTAATTAGTCTCTTGAGCCTAGTTGGTGGCGGGTATACGATGATCTAATCAATTGGTCTGTGTCTGATGGTACGTGTAAAAATCCTACCAGGCAGAGCTGTCTCCCACAGGTCACTCACCTGCACAGCAGGAATGCTCATTTTCATTTTTCATCTCTTCCATCACATGATGCTGACAGTTGGTTTTAAGAAAACTGAATCCAAAAAAATATCTAGTTCATAGGGCATGCGGGTCAGAATAAAGCTGCATTATGGGTATTGGTGATCCAATTAATTAACATTTATAGCAAAGAGCTGTATGTAGATATTACCGGAATACAAATTTTATCGATAATATATTTGTTTTAATGGCTTCACTAGTATAAAGATGAATAAAAAATAAGCAAGAGAGAAATGCATTATCTGTTAATATTATACAATTTTATGGCGCAATAGCTGGGTATATTAATATGGGGAAGGGACCATTGTTGGTGGTCTTAAATTGCCAGTATATTTCACCTTCCAGGAAATGCAGTATCCCCCAGTTATCTGGTTGCATTTGTGTTTACAACTGTATTTCATAGGAATGAGGTCTAAAGTGGTGCTAACAGTCAGCAGGGTAAACAGAACTACACCCGGAGTGTGCTTTGCATGTTAAGGACTCTGCATGAGCACAGCTCCACCCCGTTGTATAATTTGCTCCCTAATTAATAGCACCTTGAAAAGGATGCTGAGGCTGCCAAAAGTAGCCGGTAAGTGAACCAGAGACAAATATTTTTAAAGGGAAGAACTGTCCTTTTATAAATTAAAAAAAAGAAAATCTTCAGGAAGTGTTGGCCTCTTAGTCACCCCTCCCTTGCCCCAGGCCTTGAGACTTAGAATTAATATTTAAAATACAAAGCTTTTGTATCCTTTAATAGCGTTGCTATTACATCACCAGCTGCAATATTATACAGTTATTCATTGGTTATTTTTAAGCTGGATTAATAAATTGTATGACAAAATAGGGTGTATGCAGCAGAGAATTTCATAGTTACAATTATATACAATTACATTGCTTGATTTGCATCATTAAATATTTCAGATTCATCATTAACTTGCTTATAATCTTTTATTATTTTTAATAGAGACGTTATGAAAATCTAAACTGCCTCATCCTGCCGTGCAAAAATAAAAGTTCATTTTTAAGGCAGTCTGTTACATGTCAGAAGCCATGTATTTTAAAGAGATCTGAAAGAACCCTTGTTTGCTCTTGGGAAATCGTAAGTTGTAAATATTCCATTTTACAGCTTATGCTTTTATAAGCAAAGCTGTGACCAGGGGCCATAAACACAATCTGCAAAGTCACCAAGCAAAACTTTGATTTGTATGATCAGAAAAAAAATAGGAAATTTTAGTGAGGATTTTTCTAAAATAGATCTCTTTTTTTTTTTTACATGCAAAAGTAGAATTGCTAAGGAGCTTGGGAATTGTGCTGTGGTATTGTGTGGAGAATCCTGGTTCAGGAACAGTCCTGGGTCTTAAACGTTTCCTGCTTGAAGGGTGGGGGCAGCGTGGACCACATTGCTCTTCAGTAACCCTTTCGAAATGACTGCATCCCACACTGAAAGCCAAAGGAAAGGTGTCTCAGAAGCAGTCAGCACTGGGGATGGCAGAACTGCACTATTACACTTAGGTGGGTTCTTATTCAGAGCCATAGCAGAAAAACAAAGGAGCCTCTATAGAAAGCTTTGAACATTACTCCACATGTTAATCACCACTGTCGATCCTTATTCCATCTTGTAACCAAAATGACGCTGCCAGTGTTTCCCAGCATGTAAAATGGTGGCTTCTGCTGTTTAGTGTCGTAAATCATTTGTGCTAGCTTAGAACGGCCCTACTGGGTCAGACCAATGGTCCATCTAGCCCAGTCTCCTCTCTTCCAACAGTGGCTGATGCCAGATGCTTCAGAGGGAATGAACAGAACAGGGCAATTAGCAAGAGACCCATTCCCTATCCCAATCCCAGCTTCTGGCAGTCAGAGGCTTAGGGACACCCAGAGCATGGGCCTGCATCCCTGACCATCTTGGCTAATAGCCATTGATGGACCTATCCTCCATGAACTTATCTAATTCTTTTTTGAACGCAGTTATACTTTTGGCCTTCACAGCATCCGCTGGCAACGAGTTCCACTGGGTGACTGTGCGTCGTGTGAAGAAATAATTCCTTTTGTTTGTTTTAAACCTGCCGCCTATTAATTCCATTGGGTGACCCCTGGTTCTTATGTTCTCCACAACTGCTAGTTTATATAGTCCTGAGGAAGTTAGGTTTTTCAGGCCTGATTCTGTGAAGTGCTGAACATCTGTTTGTGAGATACTGAGCACCCTCAACTCCCATTAATGTCACCGGGGAATGGAGAGTGCTTGGCATGGCACAGGAGGCATGTAGCATCTCCCAGACCTTGGCCCTTCATTAGGCAGTTGTCTGTGTCTGATCAGTTTTACGTGGAGAGCCAAAGCTTGGAGAATTTAGGTGTTTTGCAACTGGAAAATTTTAGTGTCACTGGGAAAGTTTTTGTTTGTTCACTGTGGCAAAGAGCAGTTTGTGCCCTTAGTGGAAACTTCTTTCTCTGTCCTTCTGTTACAAATGCCAGAGACTCAAGCTTTGTTATCCCAGATCTGGTTAATTTGCAAAGCAACATCTGGACAGGGTCTTGTCTTATGTCCCAATCATTTTGCCACTCGTATTGGATGATGTCTGCTTTGCTTGTTATACCAAGTCCTGGGACTCCAGCATTATGTGCTTACCCCTATAGTCTGGCCAGCTGTTCTCTGCCTGCAATGACATCTTTTAAGCAGCACAGGAACCACAGGGATCAGCAGGGCAGCCAGACCAAAGTTAGGGGTGCAGACTATAAACCCAAGGTGCAAGAGCCCATCTATCCCCACTGATCTATAAATCTTCCTGTTTGTCAGTTGCTTCCTTAGAGGATGGTGGAGGTCTCCACTAAGCAGTGTTAGTTTAGGAAAACTTGGAATTTGGGGAATATTATCAACAAAACGTCACCACTGAGCACTAGTGAAATTTGGCACCCCCAAAATATTGCGCTTTTTTTTGTTTGTTAAACTTACAGAAGTGTCAACTAGAGAGGTCATCTTCAATATGTTCTATGAAACAAGAATTACCGAGGCATCAACCATAACCAGCAGCCAATGGAAGAGTAGGATTTTCATGTGGATGCCAGGAGTGAAGTGTTGGTAGGCGTCCAGCATGAACCACAAAGGCGATTGGAAAAGATGGTCGAACAAACTCCAAGAGGCCATAAGACACTGACTGCCACACACCACTCATCATGTGTTCTTGTTGGTCTAGCTCAGATGCTGTGTAGTTTTAATGGAGAGGGAGAGGAGCACTCAGGGACTGTGGTAATGAGCCTGCCAGGGGTGGGGAGAGAGAAATTGCAAAAGGTGGAAATTGTTTAAGCTACTTCTGATGAAAAAAGCAATTAAAGTCTTATGCTTAAAGCTGCGGTTTGCATTAGTTTTTCAGGCGGTTGTTTCATTGTTTCTTTCCTGGTGTTGAAATGAGGTCCTTATAGACTTGAGTCAGTGGCGCCTGCCATTTGATTTGTGTAGTTTTAGGAGGTGCCAATACCAACACAGCTCTAAGTCTGATAAATATTTTTACATAACTGCCTTTTTAAGTGCTGTTTTCTTGTATATGTGAATCTGTCCTTGCAATTTCACTTAAAAGTGTAACGAGTGCCCATAGTTCAAGTCTCATCTTTTGGAAAAGCCTGTTGTTTTAAAAACAGTATCTATATTTCGAACCTGTCTTTAGGGAATTACAGAATTCCCTATCTTCATCAGCAAAGGGCTTGTACAGAAATCCATTTGGAGATTTTTAAAGGTTGAAAGTGCTAGTGAGAAAACGTAAATCTTTCCAGTGGATCTGATCCTTACAGCCCTTACTCAGTTATAGTTCCTATTACAGTCAATGGGATTTTTATTTAACTACTTCAGGATCATGCCCTACTGGTCCTCAATATGTTTGGCTGGCCCCAAATAAATAGCAGAATGATCACAAGCCATCTTTTCAGAATCAGTAACTGGGAGTGCGTTTGATTAAGTGGAAATCATGATTCAAAGATAAAACTAGGGAAATGATTACAACATACATATGCTAGAAAAACACCAGAATAAAAATGAGTGTTTTGTGTTCCTGGGTGTTTATCATTACCAGGTGGAGTTTACAGAGCTATTTGCTATATAAATACCTACATATAAGCGAACTCCTTTCTGGGGAAAAGTCTGAGAGTATCTGTTTATCAGGTAGATCAGCCTCAGATGCCCAGTGCTCTGTTAGGAGAAGAGAATGGTCATTAGGGCAACTGCTGGGTGCAGTACAGGTGGAGCAGCAAGGGAAGGGAGCAGACATAGCTTATAAACTCTAAATGTGATACCAGTAAGCAGCAGGTTCCTCTTTACTTGCCATGGGCTTGAGCATCTCCCGCAGAGACAGCTGTCTGGTACCATGTATACCTGTGTATACACTCCAGTTGAATGTGTTGGTGCTCATGGCCCCTCTGAAGAGGAGGCCACTTTTATGTAGATCCCTTAATAAGGACTTAGGCACCTCAGTTTAGGCATCCAGTTGGAAAATGTTGGCTTTAGGGCAGTGGTCCCCAAACTGGGGGGTGCACCCCCCCTTGGGGGATGCGGAGGAACATTTGGAGGGGCACGTGCGGTGGGGCCTGGGCCAGCCCCTACAGGGGGCGGGGAGGGAGCTCCACACAGCACCGTTCTGCTCCCAGCTCTGCTCCATCTCCGGCCCCAGCCGCAGCTCCGCTCCCAGCTTCCGGGTTCCAGCCCCAGCTGAGGCTCCACTCCCAACTGCCTCCCAGAAATTCAATAAGGCCATGGCCCCGCTCCGAGCCTCAGCCCCGGCTCCTGACCGCGGCTCCCATGGGGGCGTGGCCAATTCTATTACAGGTAAGGTGGGGTGTGATAGAAAAAGTTTGGGGACCATTGCTTTAGGTTTGCTGCTTTGTTGAGAACCCTCATCTAAATATGTTTTGGGTTTGTGGTATTTTGGTCAGAGTGGGAGTAATAAAGTAATGAGGGCTGGCTTTGGGCAAACATTTTTTAGGTTCAGAAATCATAAAATGATGCAGGTCATAAGACTGCTTATAATTTCTATTTTTTCCTTACAGGATTACGCTCACCACTCTTCAGGAGGGAAACAAAACGTAATGAGGGGACCAATGATTTGAAGGAACCGTGGCCCTGTCTCCTTTTTCTCCTTCTGGTGGATTTCATTCAAAAGAAAACTGAAGCTGGCAAGACCCAGTTTTTCCCTGCAATTTACTTAAAACCTTGCACGCATTTGGATACCTTGTGATTTCAGAGAACTATGTGAAGATTTAGCTTTTGCTTACTGGTACATGGGATGTACTCTTTTCAGCCTTTTGTGTTTGATTTTGTTTGATTTTCCACTGCAGCACATCGTCTTTGTAAAGATTTTTATGCTTTCACCAGCAAGGTCTTAAATACGTTAAGACAACACATTTGGTGTTCACACTTGTTCAGTAATGTATGTACATAAAAGCCAATAGTGGCATAAAAGTCTGTGTTTTCTTTGAGAGTTGGGCCTATTTTTCAACCAGTAGGGAGGCTATTTCTAGCTAGAGCAAGCCCAAGTCCTCAGATTGACTGACAAGTACAGTATCTTGCCATTATTTCTAAAGTGGATTTTTACCTCTTCAGGATGTTCACATCCATTTTTTTTTAAACCTGGAAATAATTGCATGTTTATTTAGAAACTCAGAATTTGGTTATTCTGCATAGGTTGCATAGCATGCCACTTTACAAAATAGGCCTGCAGTGAAGAAAAAATGACAGGACATACCATACTAACAGATACAGTGATGAATTCCTTACCCTTTGCTAATATAGATTTTTAAATATGTTTTAAAGGTCTTGGCTCCATCTTTACTTACTTTTTCCACACCCTATTTAACTTCTGGAATATTTTCTGAAAAAGAAAACAAAGAGCATGAAACAGAATTGAGTTTACTTTAGGACAGACCCTAGGGTGCAGAAACAGTATTTGCTGAGTGAGCCACTAAAACTACCTTTGTTGTTTTGCTTTTTAGAAAGCAAAATGAAAAGTCACCCTGATCTAAAATGTTTGCCGTTCCACACCAAATCACTTTCACTTATTTTCCTTAAACATTTTAATCTGATTGGAGGACGTCACCAGCTACTGTGTGTTTAAGTTCTTCTTTGACTGAATCACTCAAATGCAAACTAGGCAAACAGAGCAGTCATGTCATTTTTAAAAAGGAGACCTCTGCTCCCCTGGATTGGGTGGGGGGGGCAGGGCTTGAGGGGACCTTGTGGAATAGGACTGCCCTAATGTATGAAACTTTGAATTCAGAGAGACTGGGAATGGGGCAAATCCTGTTGTTGAGTTATAATGGTGCTAGAACAGAAGGGCTTGTTAGGCTATTTTATTCAAAACGTACGGTTCCTCTGCTTCCTGGATGCATCAACTGCCAAAAAACCACATTGGTTTAGCATTTAGTGTTTTGTTTGGAGGGAAGGGGGAAAAGAGGTGGGTTACCGCCCCTTTATTAAACTCAGCAGTATTTCTGTTGGGAACTAGGAAAGAACACCCAGCAAGGCAAATCCTGGATTGTTCAAAAGCTACCAGTAGAAGTTTCCTCTTATGAACTACAGTAAATATTGTTCTGTACTTTCAAACACAGCTAAGATGTGAAAATACACCCAATAGTTGCACAGTCATTAAAACCATATGTCCCCTATGACATCTCTGCTGTTTAGCAACTTGTAAAAACTACATGAAAGCTACTTAAATCACAATCCTATTTTAAAACTTACTACAAATTCATTCCAGTACTTACAAGGACAGGAGGTGGAAAAAATAAGCAGCAAGCCCACTGAACTTTTCAGACTCATCACAAACTAAAATTGCCTTATGTCATTAGTTTTGAGTTACATTTCATTTTATTTTTTAGAGAAAAATCTTTTGTACATTATCTTTTCTACTTAAATCATATGCAATTTGATGTTTAAAATTAGCTATTTTTTAAGAAAGGCTTTACTTCAAAAATCTGAAGAATTTTTGAAAACGTAACAAAGCTTTCAATTAGGAAAATAAGGGTAGTTCCTTAGACATATATCTTTACTTTGGCAGCTTAAATGGGGGGGTGAGCAATTATGCTGCTCCATGAAACATCTGGTGGTTTGATATAGAGAGTAATTCCCCAAACTGTTCCCTTCGGAGGGATACAAGTCTAGCACCTTACTTATCCATGGTAAATCAAGCATAGCATTTGCTTACATCAAGTGTATATCACTCTCTTCGCTCCCCCTTTTAAACAACCATTGAAATCGTTAATAGTTATGGCCAAAATGTTCAACTTTGAGTGCCTGAAGTGGGGTATGTGAGTTTAGATTTAGGTGCCTAAATAAAAAGTGACTCAATTTTCAAAGGGGCTGAGCACCTCTGAACTCCCAGTGGAATTTTGGGAACTCGGTATTCCTGAAAATCAGGTCACTTATTTACACACCTAACTTCAAACACTCAAGTTTGAACATTGTGGCCTGTGCTCATTAGCTGATTTATTATTCTCTTGAGGAAGTTCTGAAATGTGAGAGTTTGTCTTCATGGATGGATAACTTCCATTCAGACAGCTGATGGGGTTGGGAGTAAGACTTTGAAAAGGTTCACACAGATCCTCAAACCCACTCAACAGCAGATAGGGCTCCGAATTCTAGTGCAACTGCAAACATCAGGCCAGATGCCAAAAAGCTCCCTAGCCCTGGGTGGTTGTGATTGTACAGCCCTGCTCCCCCTCTCTCTCGTTCCAGAGCAGCCCCTACTTAACGAGTTGTCACCCTGCAATACCCAACTAGGAACCCCAACTAAATATTGGATCTCTCTTTGGAAAGCCAAACAATCCTCCTGCTGCAGCATCCTGAAACTGGGTGTTTCCTCCACTGCTCCTCTAAGAAGTGCTGGCTCGCCATTCTCCCCCTAAATACTTTCCAGGGGGCACCACACAGGCCCACTGCTGACCCTCAAATCTAGAAGGGTCTTCAGGGAAGCAAGAGGAGGCTAACTGGTTGTGAAAGAGACCAATAGAAGCCAGGAAAGAATCCTGCGCCTGCTGTCAGCCGCTGCATTACGTTAGGTAGCACTTCACATGCCCAAGCACTGGGTTAGCTGCTGAGTATTGGTAGGAATGGTCATTACTCCCTAGAGCACAATAGTTTGTAAAACTATGGGACACTATCTGCCCCATGTCAATACCATGGCTGGCAGCAACAGTGGGATAATTTCCCTTCTGCCGCCTTGCTGGTCCTTTGAAGATGCTTTCTGATGTTGAGGGGAGGTGGTGGCTTTGCCTGAGGAAAGGGGGTAGCTGCCTGGCATCCCTGAAAATCCAGGGGAGTGGCAGTGGGCCAATAAAAGTGCAAAGGCATGTCCTAGCGCCATAAAGACATTAATAGTAGGTGGAGGGGGAAAGAGAGGTGGTGGTGGGGATGATCTGTGGGAAGGGAGGATTTCTTGGAAGTTCAGGTTCATAGAACTTAACCATATACGTTACCATCTCCAGCTGGCTTTGATCTTCAATCCTGCTGGGTTCAGTTTATGTGTCTCACATGAACCATACCCAGCAGGGAGCTTCACAGCACTAATCAGGACCCCTTAGCACTATCAACATTACATCACTGCATAGTATCCTGGATTGGGTGGTGGGGTTTTTCCAGAAAAACATTGTTTAGGATAGCAAACTGTTCATGCAGCACATGAAAACTCTATCTGCAATGCTGCAGTCATTGGGGTCTATTCTTGCCTTTGGTGTGAGGGAGAACTTTACACCGGGAACTCCCACTAATGCTAAAGGACATTACAATAATCAACTCCCCACTGATTGGTGGGAGAAATACACCTCAGTGTGTTCTTTGTAAGTGCACACATGACTAAACGTGTTATCAATGCTCTATGTTATGCTTCTATACAAAATACTCATCTGTGAATATTATTGGTTTTGTAATCTTTGTTTATATAAAATGATGTTTAGGCTGTACATACTTGGGGGCAAACTACTGACATCCCATATAAATAGAAATATGTTGTTTTGCCACCTATAACAATAATCTCTCCTACCATCATATAGGTGAACATAACTGTATGTTACTGCCTTGCATTTTTTTCGCATAAGCAAAAATAAAAGGATGCACTAAAAAATCCCACCCAAAAAATGCATTTTGACAGTGCTGCATACAAAATCCCCACTCACCAACTCCAGTTGGGCTTTTTGTATGATGCATTAAGAGGCATTCTTTTTAACAGGTTTGGTACATGAAAACAATGTTAATGTAATTTATGTGTGTGTGTGTATATATATATATATATATATATATATATATAATCAAATACACACACATACTTCAGAACAGCAGCATAGTAAGCAGTAAGTAAAATAAATGTGACATTTGTTACAATTTGTAATTTGTCTGTATTATGAAAGACGTAATGGTTTGTCGGCTGTAACTGTTTTCTTGTAACATGATATTGAATAAAGTATAGCAGAATCTCTCTATTCTCCTTGGTGCTTGCTGTGTAGAACTACCATACACTACAAATTTCCTTGCAGATAAATGAAAAGGATAGTGCTAGTAAACATTTTTTTAAAACTTTTTGTTAAGGCAACGTTACAATAAATCATTAACATACTTCACTGTACATTACTTATTCAGGATCAAGTTAATATTTAAAGAACATGACTAAAGATTCCGGCTGGGGAGCCCTGGGGAGTATGCTAGAAAGGATGGCCAAATTTCTAAATATTTATCCTGTTTTTGGTGCTTCTCTTGTGTACATGCTTGCTGTAGAGTCTTTTCCATTACAAGGACCGTGCATATTTTACTATACTACAATTCCAGAGGAGGAGTGGTCCCACCCACATTTCCAATAATATGCAATCCTGAGTCTAGCTGCTAACCATAAAAAGGATATTAGTTTGTCATTCTGGTTAAAATGTAGATCCTTTACTGGAGCATTATGTAAGCAGGTCAGGGGATCCCTTGGAAGCTGGAATTTTGACGTAAGATTAATCTTTTTAATAATCACCACATGTGCAAATGTGTTCCCCTTTCTCTTCAACCCCTCCAATAGAGCCCCTTTCTAGTAGCAAAAATATGATGGATCTCAACTGGAGTCAAACGCCATCTATAGAAATTTTCTTTATGAGCATAAAATGGAAAACAATTATATTTTAAGGAACGGAAACTACACCAAAAAACACTCTGTAGATGATAGTTGAAGAGTCTTTAGACCCTGATTCAGCCAAGCACGTAAGCACACTCTTAGTTTTAAGCACATAATTAAGCACATCCCTATTCAGCAAACCACTTAAACACATGCTTAGACAAGCCTTTGAAATCAATGGGATGTAAGCACATGCTTCATATTTAAAATGAAGCATGTGCTTAAATGCTTTGCTGAATTGTGGCATTCGTGAAGTAAATTTTAAACCAATATTTATTCTACTTTTAATTTCATGTTCCAGAATACTCTGCTGAATTCTGTATCATGATGATAGTGCACAGAAGAGGGTTTAAAAAAAAAAAAAAAAAAAGGTGATACTATCTATATAGGGCAAACAAAAATTCAACAATAAATACAGTTGAAATTCTATCTATCTAGACTTAATATAATGTTAATTGCTTGGTTGGAGGGATGTTTGGGTTTTTTTGTTTTTTATCATTTTATGATGAACGTAATAGACCGATTCACGGTATGCTTCCCTTTTTAAAAAAAGTGACCTATTTTTAAGTGGCAATAGGCTGTTTCCTTGCAAAAATTTCTGAGCAAAAATGGGCCCATGTTTAGAGATGGTATTTATATTAAAAATATACCCAAAATATAGTTTTGCATGTCATATGAAAATTACTATTGAATCAAACTGAGACATCAAACTGTGATGTGTTGCAAACTCTCATGAAATGGAAGTGACAATTCTTGTGCAAAATTATTCACAAAAAACACTGAATTTGTCCTAGCTTTATTAAGACACTTGGCCTGATTTACCACTGCATTATTCCAATTTTACAACAATTGAACTCCAAGCTCATACTTTATTTCATCACCAATTCAGCCAAGCTTTGAGAGGATTCTATGTAAGATTTAACTTAATGGTTGTAACTGCTGGTTCGAGTATTGGTTCATTTGTTTTCTGAGCACTTTAGCATGCAATCTGCAAACATTTATGCCCTGTACAGATGGGCCTCAACACTGTATCAAGATGTTCCTTAAAATAATAATTCTCCAGATGGGTCTACTAAAGTTCTTCCAGTTTTCTGCAGCCATCATCTTACTAGGCCTCACTTCAAGCCAAAGAATGCTAAATAGATGCAACATACTTTCACAGACATCAGTGCCCAGAAGTAGAGATGGATGGAACATTTTTGACAAAAATTTGCCAAAATATACTGTTTCGATTAAGTTTTAATCTAGGGAAGGGGGGAGAACGAAAGATACTTTTAAAAACCCTTTTAATAAAATCAGTACAGAAACACAGTAAAAACAAGAAAATACAAATTCAAAAATAATCCCCCATCCGGAACGGTATAAAGTGCATTTCCAATAGCCACCACTGAATATATTGAGCCAAAGCACTTATAAGAATATAATACCTAAACTCCAGATGAAGGCATAAAACAAGTACAAATCTAAAAGAACTGAAGAATATAGGCAACCCTAGTACCAAATACCTTACACCAACAACTTTTTAAAATGGCCATCTTTGCGTGACCCAAAATAAAGTTTGCAAGCCTCTATTTGTGAACCTATACTTAAAAATAAAAATAAATACAGTAGGAGAAAAATGAAGGGACAATAACCAAAAAAATAGCCTGAATTAAAACAAATTATGGTCGTAACCTGGAACACATCAGAAAAATATGAAAAAACTTTCCTCCGTGTCACAAAAGACATGACACAAACACTTTAAGAGTAAAACGATGCACAAACACATTGGTGGCAATAGCCCTGGGAAGACTTCTCCATTGGCGATCACCCATCCTCTTCACAACTGGAGCTTGTATACAGTTCTCCAGGCTGGATGGCTGGAGTCCATCACGAGAAGCTGTCAGCTTGATATCATAGCGGGATAATCACCAAGTGTTCGAAAATGACGAAGCTGTACTGCAAGCATATACAGTGACGTGTGGCCTAAGCTCTGAAAAGTAAATTCAGACAACCCATTGAAGGTAAACAAGTTGCCAGGCTTGTCAACATCCCAATCCGCAACATGCAAGAAAATAGAAACATGAGTGTAACTGGGAATGGCTCACTCAAGAAGACAACTGTCTAGCCCGGCAATACTGCCCCTAGGATGAGCTGATTCCACCACTGCTAAAAACCAAGAAACTCAGCAAACAGAATGAAACCAAGCTTGGAAACCAAGGTATCTGCTGCGAACCAGGTAAAATTAATTAAAAAAATCAATTAAATGAATCAGTTTTCTTGCACCTGCTGCAATAAGGGAAGAAATTAGACTAGGAATCCTCACAGCAAGGCTATAAACAGGGGGTTCAGCATGCAGTTATGGGAACTCCAGGCACCTATCCTGTGGCCTCAGCTTAAAAAAAATCTCCACATGTTAAAAAGGCTTTGATAAAAACCAGGTAACACCTCACCATTGAGGCAACTGTGAGCCAAAAAAAAAAAAAAAAAGTTCCTGATCAAAACCCAAATCCCCTACCGGCCGAAGAAAAGCAATGGCTAGTTGCTTCCAAGGAACAGGATCCTCCACAAACAGCTGCTGCCGAAACTGTAACTGAAAAGAAGCAACTCTGATCAAAAGATCAACGAGACCATGACCCCCGCGCTGCTTTCGCAACAGCCAAGTACAGAACACACTGCCTCAGCCAATGATGGCCAAAAGAACCTTCTGAACGTTTTCTAAAAAACTGGAGAGGATCCAAAACTATGCACTTATGCCACAACACAGAGGCCATTACACTTTTAATGACTAACATCTGCCCTTGGAATGAGTGTCGAGGCAAACATCCCTTCCACCTTTGCAACCTCCCCTCCAATTTTTCCATAACTCCCTCCCAAGTCCAATCCAAAATACCATCTGGTCCCAGCATAATGTCCAGTGTCTTAAAGTCAGTTCAGCTCCACAATAGCCTCTTGGCAAAGGGGGAGGGGATAGGAAATCACCCAAGCCCATAGCAGGAGGGTGTCATTCTTCCTACAGTTCATGCAAGCTGAGGAAGCCTTCTCAAAAGAGCATTGATATGCAGTCAAAAGTTGGACATCTCAATAATGAGTAATAAACAGTCATATCATAAGCATATGTGACAACTTTCACCAGAGTACAAGCTGGAAGAGGGAAAGGCCAGAAAGGCACTTTTGCAATGTGCATAACTGAGGCTTGATAGAAAAAGCATATAATGATCCAAAAAGGGAACAACCCTGTCTGATGCCCCTAAAGGCTGAAAAGGAGCTTCTCAAAACATCATTCAACTTAAGCACAAAGGGCACAAAACATAAAGCCGTGATATAAATGATCAAAAGCCTTGTTGCGATCAAGGGAAATCAACCCAAAATGCAATTCAAACATTTTAAGGTTGAAATTACATCCCGTGATAGGAAAATTTTATCAAAAATTGACCTGTTAGGGATGCACTAGATCTGATGAGAGTTTTCACAGTTTTCATCTATTTACAAAGGCCTTTCAAAAAAGTTTTTAATCTGAGCAAAGCAGG
This sequence comes from Macrochelys suwanniensis, assembly GCA_033296515.1. Lineage (NCBI taxonomy): Eukaryota > Metazoa > Chordata > Testudines > Chelydridae > Macrochelys > Macrochelys suwanniensis. Next base: position 43,828,722 of record CM065776.1, read on the forward strand.
GCCACAAGTCTCCAATTTGTCACCTCTCCAAGGTCTCCCTTCTTAGAGAAGAAGAGCCACTTGATGAGAACTGAGTGGCAATATCTTCTCTCTGATACACTCCTGAAAAACTTGGAGCAAGTCAGGTCCCAGAAGGGTCCAACGGGCTTTGTAAAACTCAACAGGCAACCCATCAATACCAGGTGCCTTCCATGGAGCACAGCAATTTAGGGCAGAAGTCAATTTGAGTGTGTCAGGTCTTGTTCAAATCTGTCCACACCCAGCATTGAGATCCTATCACGATCCTCAAGGAGCCACTGAATCTAAGATGGCCACACATGCTCTGAGACATACAGGTTTGAGAAAAAAATCATAGCAAAATTCCTAATCCCCACAGGACCTGAATGTTCTTGGACCGATGACATCTTGAAGTAGAGAGTCATCTTCCACTCTGCACATGTCTTTTCCAGGCTGAATTAAAACTGAGTAGGTGCATCAATTTGAGAAAAGCCCTAAAATCAGCCCCTAGCCAGTGCACCCTGAACTTTGCTATTCAACAGGTCCCACAAGAGCTGGCTTTTATATTGCAAGCTCTCATACAACCCAGCATCATTAGTGTCATGAAAGACTCTTTCAAATCCCACAATCCCCGGTGCTAACTCCTCCATACTCCAGCAAAGGCCCATGATTGTCTGCTGCGTGTATTGCTGACAAAAAAACATTTAATATTAACTTTACCCACCTCGCACCATTGCCTCCAGGAGTGGAAATCATCCTTTGAGGCAACTCAGGCTTCCCAAAAATAACCGCCCTGCCCCCAGAGCCACCTGCTCAACACATGGCAACACACACAAAAACAGCCTTGCTCATGTGGGAGGTATACCTCACATTTTCAATTTTCACCTTCCCTACTGCTAGAACATGCTCCTCCACAGAGGCAGTTTGGAGGCAAAATCTGCAACCCATGGCCACAGGTTAAACCCTCAGAATCCACAACAAACTGAGGCCTCTGTCCCTCTGGGCTGAAAGAAATCCTGAACTTAAACCCACAACAGCTATAAAACTAAACACACACAAACACACACACAAACAAAACCTCATGTCCCCAAAAGAGAGAACAGCAAAGCAACCCCACTCAGCCTCACTCGCAAACGTGTGTGTTTGAGAGAGCTGCATGCTCATACGCTATAGCCACATGGTTAGAGCAGTGACCTGGGATATGGAAGTTGATGGTCTCTGCTCTGCCTGATTCCAGAATGAGCTGGCAGGAAAAACTTAGTTCTGAATCAGGAAAGGTAGGGATTTAACCTGGGTCTCCCTGCATCTCAGGCCAGTGTCCTAACCATCAATGCTCAGGTTTTGCTCCAAAAATGGACATTTTGACACAATTCCATTCTTGTGAAAATGGTGTAAAGGTTTTAATTTTGTTCTAATGCAGCATGAAAACAAATTTCAAAAGTTGCCACAACAGGGAATTGTCATCCTCCAGTCAGCTCTACCCAGAGGGAGCTGCACAAAAACAATCCATGGCACTACACACACTGACCCCAAGGTTGACGCGTTTCCACTGTAGTCATTGGCCCAGTGCAAGTTTGAGAAGACATTATCATTTTAATCCCTTGCTTCACCATGCTATTCATTAGTTGTTGTTCATGATTTACGACTCACTTTGCCGTTGTAAAGTACCATAATATCCCTTGGCACCTGGTATTACCAGGTTATTCATTAGTTGGTGTTCATGGCTTACTACTCACTTGGCAGTTGTAATGTACCATAATAGCAAATACAGATGGAAACCAAGACTTATTACATTAGTTAAAAATGTAGGTTAAAATAACCACTGCCCATGTTCAGACTAAGCTGTTAATTGTACAATATGTTCCGTAGAGTGTTTGCATTTTTAATTTTGAACACCTTTGGCTCAGTTCCATTGTGGCCATAATATTTTCTTCCCAAACTAGCCTGCTGGTACAGCAAAGGAAAAGATTCCCTGCCTATAATAGCAGTTGCCCCCCCAGAGAAAAGAAAAACCAGAGGGAAGGTGTTTGAGCAACCTTGTGCCACTAGGTTAACACATACCGTTTCTGAATAATGGCTGGCATTGTAAATCTTTGCAGTGAGAACCCTACAGTGGCAGAACAGCCTGCTGCTACCAGTGGGTGGTGGTGTTATGGACATTAACTTTGAGAAGCTTATATAGCACAAGGGCTAGGATAAAGGATACAAATCAGGGGAAACCTGACAAGATTAAAAAAAATCCAGGGCCAAGTATTTACTGTTCATTCCTCTTGTGAGAGGTGTTATATATTGTCTGCAGTGAGTCATGCTGAGAGCGAGCCAAGCACAATAATAGCTGAGATCAGCCTCACAGTCAATCCCTGCCAATGGTAGTTACTGAGTTAGTAGAATGTGATTCTAAAGTTGTCTTCTTTTTTCCCTCCTTCCCAGAGAGACCACCAATAATTGTTGGGGCCAGGCTGCATGGCTGTGTTGCTAGGCTAAGACCAAGCGTATATATATATATATATTTTAAAATCAATTTTCAAAGGATCAATAGAGTAATTCATATAAACAATGCAATATATAAAAGCATTCAGGTCTAGAGAAGGAATTCCAGTAAAATAACATACTACTGAAGCCTAAAAGGCACATTAGTACCCATTGAAACACTAGAATCTCAGGATCATGTGGAATCACGCATGCTAAGGGTGACATTGTGATGGTTCTTGGATGTACCCAGGATTGTGCGTCACCTTGTTACTGCCTTCCTCTAGTGAGACGGAGTCTTGCCTGTGGTATCTGGATGCTAGTGCCCTGTCACCAACAGCGTTTCAAGCACTGGGTGATGACAGCCCTGTCTTTGTCTTGCGGGTTAATAAGTGCACTCCAGGTCCCGAGTCCCCTTGAACCATTCTCCTGTGATAGCGAGCCCCTGACACTGGCTACTCGGAGCATTCCTAGATCCTCTGCCCCCAAAGGGGCAGAGTACCCCAATTTTACTTTAAATCACCACTCCTGTATAACACACAGCACTTGTGGGCACTGAAATAAACCTTCTTTTGTTTTATTGTAAGAAAGAATAGAGCTTCCATTCTAAACAAGAGAGAGTGATGGAAACAAATGGGTACAATACAAAACAAAATCATAAATCATGAACTTGGGCCTACATTTATTAATAGTTATCTTTTCTATCTAGTAAAGTTAGTTCCCATCCCCTCCCCCCTACACACACAGACAGGTCAGTCTGTTACAGAGCTGGCTGGCTTCATAGGACCCAGGATCCAATCTTGCATGAAAAAAACCCTCTATTCAATAAGATGTCTCCTGAGTGAATGGATGCAGAGCACCTATCTCCAGTCTGTGATATTCTGACTCTGCCTATGGCTACACTTATAACGCTCTAGTGTAGCCACTCCAAGCCGACAGGAGAGAGCTCTCCTGTCGACTTAATTAAGCCACCCCCACCCCTCCGAGAGATGGTAGCTATGTCTACACAAGAAACTCTCCCGCCGAGATAGGGCTGTCCACACAGACACTTAGCTCAGTGTAACTTGTTGCTTGGGGCAGGGGGTGGCTTATTCACACACCTGAGTGACGAAAGTTATACTAACATCAGTGGTAACGTAGACACACCTTCAGTCGTTTGTCTTTATCCACAGACAGGGCAACCTGGCTGGTAAGTATTCTGAATGCCTGTTATTTTTCCTATCTTGGTCCTGAGGAGACAGTATGTTCTAACAAGAAGAAACAACGTACAGAATAGTTGCACCAGAGTTGCACTTTTGTTGTGGGAAAGAGAATGTGGTGAGTCGAGGGGTTGCAAGCTCTGTCTATTGCTCTCGCATGTGTACGTACACACGTCCCCAACTTTCTCCCTTACAGAAATCTGCCCAGAGAAAGATATTGCCAGAGAGACGACCAATGTCGGTGTTTAAAATGCACAAGGCAGAGGCACTGCTGTGGTTTGCGTAGAGCATGTAACCTGGGTGGTAGGGAGCCCCAGACTGGGAGCAGTCCCACACACAGTCAGTTATGCCCATGCACTTCACTTTTCCTCTAGCTTAAACAGAGTCAATGAGCAAGCTCTGGTTTTTGAACAGAGCAAGCTCTGGCTGCCGCTCAGACCCAGCTGGTTGGTTTGGCGCTGCCTGCTGTCTGCCCCACGATCCCTGTGGAGACCTCTGGGGTGAGACACTAGGGAAAGGGAAGTGAGGGTATTGGATGGCTGAGTGCCTGTGTGGTGGGGGAGGGGAGGTGGTAAGAATTCTCCTCTCTTGTCTGGCAGCCTTACCTGTTGGCTATTTTCCTTGCTTCAGAAACCAACCAACAGGCTACTGCCACTGAATAATATTGTTATAGTGCTCCATGGCTGCTTACTTCCTGTCCTGACTTCTAAATTCCTCTCTTCTTCCCTCTGTGCCCTCTCCACACATGCACGCACACTTTCAGTTGTAAGGATGGGTGTGGGGGGGGGGGGGGAAACAGAATGATTAAATGGTAAGTGAGGTCTTCTTAGCAGATGGGCCTGCAGGGCTCCCGGAATGTGTTTGGACCAGGTCTTCCAAGGCCCCAGATATGAGGGACCACATTAAATGGTATCCCAGTGTGAAGAACAGCAGACATAACAACACAGGGGGCTTTAAGCAATGTGGGATTCATTTCTCCAGCATTAGTAACACTATCTGGAGCCTCAGTTTCATGTGCCAACATTTCTGTGGTAAGCTACAGTAAAAATGAAAGTATATTAGGTTTGTGTGGGATGGAGGTAGATTTGTTACTAAAACAAGCCCCAGTGCAGAGGAGTGTTGGAAGGAGAATCATGCTGTGTAGGGAAAGTGGAAAAGCTCTTCCTTACTCTTTTAAAAAAATGTTTACTGGAGAATGAATGACAGGCTGGAGTTAAATCTGGCTTTGTCACATGCCATCAGTTCTCTCAGCTAGTTATTAACTGTGTCTCAGTTCTTATGTATAAATCAAAATACATCCTTTGTTAAATAAAACCTCCATATTCATTAGCCTCCATATTTTCTTATCCAGTCTGTCAGATGTGCCTGTACCACATATAAAGTAACTTTCTTGACGGAAACCTGAAATGCCCTTCAGATACTAAGCTCAATTAGCTATTGCCTCTGTAAATCTAGCTACTGAGCTAACTTCTCACCAAAACATGTTGACTCCGAGAATACTTCATTAGAATGTGCCAGTAACAGAGAATGGGCACATTTATGTTCATTGGACTTGCTTAATGTTGCTTTAGATAACACGTTTTGAGCAAACACACATTTAGTAGAATCTTTGCCAGGCTCAGAAGATTTAGCAGACTCTTTGCCAGATCAGACCCCAATGGTTCAATGGTTAGTGTCACTTGGAAAGGCTGCAACAATTTTGTTTCACAAGATGCATGCAAAAGATGACTAGAAAGAATCTAAAATTAAAGTAATTGCCAAGAGATCTGTACTGCTAAGAAATTTTGAAAATCACCTAAGAATAGAAAAAGTGAAAGAGAATAGGAGGGGGCATTTCTTTCATGTTTTTCCCCACTTTCTCTCCATCTTTTACTTTCTCCCCCTTTTTCCAGTGTGAGGGGAGGAAGAGAGAGAAGAAGGAAATCAGGAAGGAGGAACACATAAAAGAAAACATAACAACAATATGTTTAATTTTCGAAAAAGAATAAAATTCTATTCAAAATTGAACGAAATGAACATTTTTATTTCATTGTTTTGATTTTTATTATTGAAAAATCACATTTCCAGAAATATTTTTGAACAAAATGAAAATTTCTCATGCCTTCTAAAAATTTTCACTGAGATTAATTTGGATTTTTCATAGAATGGCACATACGTTTACCAATCATCTCTCCCAGTTTCACTTCTTAGTCATGACTCCAAGCTTTCAACTAAATATACTGCATAGTAAATAAAAGAGGAAATGTGATATTTAAATCACTCAGATAAAACCAGCTTTTTTTTTCTGTATTGGGGTCCAAATCTGTATTGGGGGTCCAAAGCCAGATACATCTGTGGAAATTCCATTGCACTCAGTGGGAATAGTGCATGTATAGGTGAAGATAGAATTGGGCCCAACACGTTTAAATGATAATGCTAATGGCTGGCTAGTAGAATAATAAATACAGATAATAATTCTCCTTGCAGTATTGATACAGTAATAGACTCAACGGTCATCCAGTAAAATATGAGACAATGGCTTCCATGAATTCAATAGACACTAAAAAGTACTTGAATATAACCCTGTTATTCAGGTATTATGCCCATATATTCTAACACTTCCAGATCTGTAAACTATAGCAAAACCCAAAGGCCATCATCTGCCCTCAAATATTTCCATGCAACTCCTGTTAAAGTCACTGGGAGTTGTACTGGTATGTGACGATCTGAGATAGAATCAGAAAATGTAAAGGTACAGTTGCCCCAGGTCCTGATCTTTTTCTTAACTTCTTCCAAACAAAGAAGAAAAGATTCCAATATTGTCCTTTAAGGGGTCCTTGGAGCTTGAGTTAGAAAAACAGTGTTAGGTGGGGTATTCTTAACGTGGACATTTACTACAAAGAAAGAAAGAGAGGTGCTATTTAGTTCTCCTCCATCTCTACCTGCTTTATTTTCCTCATAGTTATTTTGATGACTTGATCATGGTCTACAAGTAACTACAGTAACTATCTGATCATAGATTATCTTTAATCTAACAGAAAAAAGCCATCGAGAGTTCCAATGTTTGGAAGCTGAAGCAGACACATACAGACTAGAAAGAAGGTACAATTTCTTACAATGAAGATAATTGACCAATGGAGCAACTTACCTAAGGATGTAATAAATTCACTATCAGTTGAAGTCTTTAAAAGAAGAGTGGGGGGTGAAATCCTGGCTCTTCTGACATAAATGGAGATATTCCCATTGACTTCAGTGGGCCCAGGATTTCATAGAAATGATGGGTTTGATGCAGGAATCGCTCGGTGAACATCTATGGCCTATTCTATGCAGGAGGTCATACTAGATGATCCTAATGTCCCTTTAAAACTATTAATCTATTTAATGGTCCCACTTGTATTTGAGATTTATTTCTTTATAGCGAATATACATTTTTGCGTGGTGTGGTATAGAGGTTTGATGGACATGAGTTTGGGTTGCTCGCATCATTCACAAGTGGTGACATTTTGACACATTCTACAGAAAAACTATTTTAGAAATATTTTTGAAAGTACTTTCAAATGTTATTGGTACCATTTCTCATATCTATTCACTTGTAAAACCCTCAGGTGTCTTAAGATACTGTGAGTCCAACTGTGAAATAATTCTCAGAAAAAGAAAAAATAAATTCTAAATGATAACCTAAAAAAACTTGTTTCTGACGACCTTTTAAAGCTAGAAATAGCCTCCTAATGGAACAATAGGAATCTCAACTTTCCAGCAGTATAAAGATCCCATTTGTAGTTCTGAAAAGTAGAGACACTGAACATTAAAACCTATAATTGGACAGCACTACATACTGTGCATCCTAAGCCTCAGCCCTATGTAATTTTGCAAGGAAAATTCCACATATGAAGGAAAGGGAGAACTATGTCAGTTTGATTTTTCTTGTTTCTGCAACTGTTTGAAACTCCTCTGAGGCTTGGAATGTTTAGAAGTAGTCCTCGTGGAGATGGTGTGTGGGCAGAAGGTAAGTCTGGTAGTTAAAGTTGCATCTGAATGTTGGTTTAATTTATGATTAAATTAATCATAAATTAAAGTGAACACTGCTTTAATTTATGATTTCTTTGCTTCCTATTAGTGTTTGCATTGTTGTGAGGGAATACACTTGGGCCCTGGAATTCTGAATTGGTATTTTAAAAGTACATAAACAGATCTACAACTTTTATCCCACAAGGGTAACACTTGCAATATGATTATAGTCACTCTGAGACTTGAAGTTTGCTGACATGGAGGCTCCAGTATCATTTTAAATAGCGGTGAACATTTCTCTGTAAACTAACTAATGTAAGTGCGATTGTTAGCACATTAAATGGAAGTTGATAAATACAATGTTCTGTACCAAACAAGACGTTTAGGAAGCATGTCAAATACAGAGGGATTCACTTTAAATAAACTGGAATGAAATTAGGTCCTATTTATTACAATATTATATGTAAGTATGATGCTGCACTCATAACCTAGAAAACAAAGGAAGTTCTACATGAACACTCATTTTACTAAGGAGCAATTGCTGTCTCTTTCTTTTCCCCTTAAAATTAGTCTGTTTCTTTTACTCTTGATAATGGTGTTGGTACAGTCATAAGTGGTTCATTAAAAAAGAAAAAGGATTGTGTTCCTGTTTGCCACAAGACAAATCCCATAGTGGTTCTCCTTTGATCACATGGGTCACACTATGGGAAATGAGACACATATGCCACATATTTTCATATATTTTTATATTCTCCACATAATTTATGTTTCAATAAATTATGCAAAGAATTTGAAGCATTTTTCTAGATGCTCCACAGTTTCTTTAAGAACCTTTGCAGCATCTTATCCTTGAGAATGGTGTCATAAAGACAAACATTGGCTGAGCAAAGCAAGGCCTTGCACTCAGCTAGATGGCATTTCTCTGTTTGTAACATGATAATTTTTGAACAATCAATGACAGGCTTTCTGTTGCTGGCGATCTAAAGCAATTTTGTTTCTTCCTACAAGGAAGATCTATCATTTTACTTATGTTTCCATACAACACTCATCATCATGGTTTCAAATTACAAAAGCAAGCCAATCCGGTTTTTGTGCAGTCATTCTGATTTAGAAATCTATGTGCAATGTATGTGGTGCATCCATGAGGTGCCTAACAAGTTATTAATATGGCCCTTGGTTTTGTAAATTTGCACATCCATGCTATCGATGTGCCTCTCCCAGCTCTTTACAGATGTTCGCAATGTTATTTTCTTTCTCAAAGAAGGACTAATAACATTTGTTTCAACAGTGCAGCTGTTTCCTCATCTTCTCTTTCTGTGCATTCCTAGGATATTGCTCTGATTCTGAATGATGCTCTCTCCTGGGTGAGGGGAAGATGGGGGGCTGACTTCATAGTATTCTTGCATTTAGCAGCAAAGTATTTTCTGTGATAAATGTCTAAACCCCATGAAAGCCTGGCTTTAATCTTCCCCTTTCAAAATGTTTATCGAACAATGTTACCAACATATAGTCTTCTCTGTCAAACATTTCATTTACTCTGTAATCTGCGGAAAAATTAAGAATGTGTCTTTTGCCTGCATTTCTAAAAGCAGCCGTGGCTTTGCTTTAGTTTTCACTATACAAGTATAAACGTGTTCCTGGAAGATTTTTGATTTTGGGCTGAAAGAGCTTTCATCAGCATCAGCTTCCCTCATGGTTCACGAGCAAACCATCCAGTGATCAGATGGCAACAAGTGGCCCTCAATATCTATTATTTGATTCCTTAGCTATTTCTGCACTGCTGCCTCCTGTTCAGAATATTGTAAATAGAGATGAGCAACAAAGTTCAGATCCGGATTCTCAGCCTTCTTCAAAAAGTAGCATCGTTCAGGTACAGAGGTTTGGCTTGGGCCCATTCCTGATCATCACTTACTGAAACCTGACCCATCACTCATACCATAAAACCCACTAGTCCCACTGGGTTGTTGCCTCTTGCAGTAGAATTTTTGCATGCAAATTAGGGTTGTGCCATGGCCTATTCCTCAGAACAGACCGGCTGATCTCCTGCAGACTGGGGTTCTTGTTACAGCTCCTGCTGGAAGTGCAAACTCAGCTGGTGGGGTCCGTCTCCCTTTCTAACTTGCTTCTGACTGCACATCTCAAAGCACAGCAGAAGCAGGCGACTTGGCTCCTGCTCTCTTCAGACAACTGCAGCTTCAGAGAACCACAGGAGCTCCAGCTCTCTGCCACTAGCACACCTCATCCTACAAATAGTGGAGCAGTCTGTCTCTTGCTCCCAAGGGATAGTTTTGTCCTAATTGCTCTTTTTGCTGTTAATTTTGTTAGCTATTCAGCCATAGCCACAGATTCCGTGAAAGATAGGTAGCAGCTTCCTAATGAGCTGTAGCTTTGCCATGTACAAAGCTCAAACGGGGATTGCCCTGTTCTCAGTTGGTGGAATCTGGTCCCACTGTTTTACTGACTACGCAGGGCTCATCACTGGTCCAGGGAACCCTCTTCCTTATCCTTAGTACAAATTCTTACATTGCTTGACCTCCAAAATTAGCTCATCTCTGTCCTTTACAGCCAGAAACCTGAAAAGTGGAAGTGCTTACTTGTGTTGTGGTGCTATGCTGTCCCTTGAAAGAAATACAATAAACGATATTCACATTAATCAGATCATCCTAAATTCAGGGCATCTATAAGCAGTTTCTTTCTTTAGTATATTGGCTTTTTTGCTTCTGGTGCCTTCCATCCACACTTTGTGAACTCTCTTGGTTCACTGCATTTTTCAGTCGGTAGTGCAGCAATTTCTCTCCTTTATTTTGTGCATTAGTGCATGTTAATTAACACACAAAATTCTTCCCTGGTGATTTGTGACGTTCTACTTTGCACAGTCTATGCTAAGCATTCTCTGATTCTCTTTCTAACTTAGTCAATCAGCAGATCAGATTGTCTACAATAGAATCCGCCGTGCTGTTGGAAGAATGTATTGTGTACCACCCTCCCTTACTGGTACTTGACCTGTGATCCTGTGTCTTATCCTGATTTTTCTTGTCTATGTTAGCTCTTTAGGGCAGGGAATATCTCTGAACTCCATGGACTTGATTCTCTTCTCATTTGCTCCGGTGCAGAAATAACTTCTTGAAGTTAATGAAGTTACACTGGCGTAAAACTATTGTAAATAAGAGTCAAATCGAGCCCTATGTTTGTGAAGTCCCACGTGAATTAACATTACTAAAAGTTTATAATTTAGGATGTAAAAATATTGTTTTTCAATAGTTAGAAAAAGGAAAGAAATAAAAAAATTGTTTGGGAGGCTCTGCATCTGTGAAGGGCTTCTCCGTCCAGTTTCTGTGTTCACTCCATCCCCTCATCATTAATGTATCGAGTTTCAAGTTGCACTAGCTTTGAGTCTCCCGTTTCTGTGAGGCTTAGTTAGTTGCTGATCGTCTTGACTTTATTGCAAGCTCATTATACTACTTCTTTGAAAAACAACTTATTCCCTATGTCCCTGTCTGTCTCCTCTGCTTCTTTTTCCTCCCTTTCGTTAGAGAACCAGACCCTGACATTCTTTCTGTACCTATTCTCTGTAACTCTTTCCCTTAGCCTCACCCTTTGCCTCTCACCGACCTCTGTCCCTCTCTGAAATGTCAGTTTAGAAATATCTTTCACCAACAGCAAGTGAACAAAACCCCTGGATCATTCTATGCACAATGCCTGCACATGGCAATTTTCCCCATTTTTACTTCAGGCGTGAACCTTGTAGTTTGTATTTAGGTACACAGGTTTGACTCTGAGGAGAGAGAGAGAGAGACTGATGGTTGCACTTTACTTTTAACAGCAATTTTCAGAGTGGTTAATTTGCTAACTGCATCCGCAGGAATTTTTATGTACCGATTCGGCGGGTAGAGATCGATCTTCTGGGATCGATTTATCACGTCTCATCTGGACACGATAAATCGATCCCAGAAGCGCTCCCTGTCGACTGCGGAACTCCTGTTCAGCGAGAGGAGGAAGCGCTGTCGACGGGGGAGCCTGCCTGTGCCATGTGGACCCGCAGTAAGTAAACTTAGTTCGATCTAAGAAACGTCGACTTCAGCTACGCTACTCTCGTAGCTGAAGTTGCATTTCCTAGATCGATCCCCCGCCCCATTGTAGACCAGCTCTTATTTTGTGATTAGAGGCCAATGGGGAGGGCAATAAAATAGAAGCATCAATAGCACGATCTTCACATATTGGGCTAGCACTAAAGTTGACAGCCTGGAACCAAAAGAACTCTGCTAGAGGGTGTGCAACCCTGTTTGCTTGCTCGTTCTTTCTTTCATTTGAGTTCTTCTGGAAGATGCAGTAGAGGGGAAACAAATGCATCAGTATTGGGATCATTGCTAATAAGGTAACCGCTTTTTTACATTACTGAGGGTGTTGGGGAGGGACAAAGGGGGGGCCACTGCTATTTGTGGTACCTGTCACCTGCATTTCTGGAGCCTGAGCCCAGAATTCTGACCCATCAGTACTGAAAAATGTTAATTTCCCCCCAACACTTAAGCTATGGCTCTGATACAGGTAGAGAGTAGGAGACCGAAAGAAAGAGAGCTCCTCACCCCTCACATTACAAGCATGCTCAGCCCGAGTACAACAACAATACTAAGACAAGGCATGTTGCTGTTTAGCGTTGATTTACCAAAATGGGTTTTTTTTCTAGTGGGTTTTGACACTTGTACTGTAGACTGTGCTGGGCTGGGTCTTTATTTTTCCAGGTGCTACTCACTTCATGATGTTGCCTGAGACTCAGACACAGGCAGACAGATCTGCTGAACGCATGAATACTAAGGAAGTGGTTTCCTTAGTAACAATAACCATGTAACAGCTCTCAGAACTTCCTGCCCTTCCTTATGGGATTTTTTTGTTTATTTGTTTTCACTGGGTCAGATAGAGTAGACACCAAAATTGGAACCGGCTAAAAAGCATCCAGTATCAGCTTACTTTAAAGCAGGGGGAATGGAAAAATGTCTGTTGCATTTACAAATGGTGCCATGACTGAGTTTGCTATCTTAAAACAAAACAAAGCAAATCCTGCTGCCTGATATTTACTGCTGCTCAGTGTTATCTGACTAGACTACATTTCGCTTGTTAGAACCTCTTTTGTTGTTTTAGAATCGTTTTGCCTTTTACAGCTGTAACCATTGTTTTAGTAGATTAAGCGTAACTCTGACACAGCAATCTGTTAAAGGAATGCTCCATAGGGATCGGAATACACTCACTAAATGTGCGCAGTTAGTGCAGGACCTATTGCTATCTTCAAGACATGATGCTGAGCAGCATTTTGTGACAGTGGTTTGCTTCTGCCATGAGAGAGCCAGAGACAGAGACACACACAAAAATCCTGTCTGGCATACTCATGCTGTGGAAGAGGAAGGGGGAGGGCTCTTGCTGATTCACTGAGCAATATTCCTCTAAGAAAGTTACAATACAGTATTTCAGCAGAGGGACTCTGGTACTCACAGAAGGTACAATGCACTGAATCAAGACAACTTTTCAGTCCATTAATCAAAAGGCTTACAACTCACTTCAAACCAGGTGGAGTGATTTGAAATACTAATCACAGAAATTAAATCCACACCCCAGCCACTTCATTAAAAAGTTTAATCATTGGCTTTCAAGAGTATTTGTTTATGTATTTTATAATTATTGCAGCCACATTTATGTCATTTAAAAAAAAAATTTAAAGATACATTTTTTGGAGGGGAGGGGGGACAAAAATCGCCATATCTGTTACCTGTCTGGTACCCTATGATCTTGAAAATATGTACATGTGCATGGACTCAAAAGGGACAACCTGTATGTGTCTGTCCGTGTTTGCAGGAACATGGCTGTATTCTGCAAGTGATATACCATTTACCTGCATAATTGGCCAGATCCTAAGGCATTGTGGATCGGTCCTTAGCTGATGTAAATTGACTATGCTAATTTACACCAGCTGAGGATCTAGCTCAATCTATTTATTCTCAGTTCTGTGAGAGAGATCCATAACCCTGGACTGAATGACCCAAGGACTGTAAATCACCAGTGCTGAATATTATCAGTATTATACAGTTCTGAAATATTGCAGTATATGGTTTCACATTAGTCTATATGAACGTTACAGTTCAATAAGAACGGTAGGGTGGTCCATTATTGGTACAGAATAATACTTTGGTTTCTCACGATGGGAGGTTCTTTTGAATAATATGAGGAACTTTTCTTATAAGATTAAGGAACGTCTCACCATAGAAGAGATATTTGTATCACTTCCCCCTTGTTTTTTAGCTCATAAAATGGACCATAAACAGTTTACAGTAAATAGATGTGGACTTCTTCTGCCTGTATCAATTCCCTAGTGTATTGAGTACAGCTTCAATTCTTTTGCCTTTGATGCTTTTAAAACCAGATTTTTTTCCTCTCCAGAATAACCCTGTATGCCAGCCATAGTAAATACCAATTCCATTTCCATCCCATTATTTTTCTAATGAAGAGTTTGTCATGCAAAAGAAGATCTGAGGTGACTATGTTTTCCATTATGCAAAGTATTCAGTTATGATAATGGCTTTAGGACAGTTTTATAAAGGTACCATGGAAAGAAATCACAAGTGAGTGCAATGCAATAGTAGATAAATCCCTTATATTTTTGCCCTCTCATTTAAAATTCAGGCCATAGAGGTCACCCTAATTTGCCACACACATTTTCTCTGACATTCCCAATCTGTGCATATAGTAAATACAAGAATTGACAGCTTTCACTGAATAGACTTCTGTTAAGTGCTTATCAAAAGAAAAAAGACGAAAAAAGGGGCTGTAAAATGCAGTCACATTTCATACAACCTTAGCTTTCTCTTCTAAACTCACACTTATTAAAATCTACAGTCAATGGAATTTACCTTTTGAGCTCAAGTTGTTTCCATTCAGAACAAAGAAAAAATAGGCCAGCAAAGACAACCTGATATTTCTTAGAAATTCTCTTTACTTTTTTATGCCAAATCCCAAGGGGCAGGGCTCTCCAGAAAGAGAGTTAATTTTCCAAACCCTTTGAACACAAAGCTTTTACATTTTTAGGGCAAGATATTTTCTTAGACCATCTCAATAATTGTATTGCTGTATTAATACTTTTCTCAGAGGTGAATACACACATATACACACTTGCTTAATTTCTGTTAGATATTTCAATTATTCCAGTGTACTGGTTTACATACAGAAATGCTGTGAAGTTAGGTCTTGGAAAGTACTTAATATCTTTGCAGTTACCGGCGTAGTTCATTCTCTCTCTTCCACGCTCCATTCATATATATGGTGTGTACATAACATATGCCCAGAGAGGATATATTTACTTCTTCATAGCGTAATTTCAAATAAAAATACACACTTTTTTTACTCCTCACGAATATTTTAGAAACCTGCTGCACTGATTTAGTTGTATTAAATTTCTGTAGCCAGCAAACTTTTTTAACTGACGAAACATAGGCATTTCATAACACTCCAAAGATAACAATCAAATTTAAGCAGGAAGTAATATATATATAACAACTCACATACAGTGACCTACTCAATCAACACACTCAAAATACTTTACAATCATTTATGAATTAAGCCTCACAACATCCCTGTGAGATGGGCAAGTATTGTTAACCTTATTTTATACATGGCTAAATTAAGGCACAGAAAGTTGAGGTGACTTTGGCATACAGGCCAACATTTTCAAACCTGAGTGCCTAAAGTTAGGCTCCTGAATCAGTAATTATATGAGCAAAATTCTTAAGTACTTCTTAAACTGCTGCCTGTGCCAAGCTGATTTTGAAGCAATTTTGAACTAGTCACAACTCAGTTTTGATGTGGAGTAACTTATGCATTTGAACACCCTCAGAATGGACAGCCAGTTGGCAGCCTTCTGGCTGTGCTTGTCCAATCTCAAAACCATTAACTCTACAATACTATCCATCTGTAGATGGGATTAGATTCAAAACCGATATAAAGGGGACATGATAGTAAAATCTTATATATTTTGTAGTCTTTGATTCCATATTCATGTATTTATTTAGTTTCATGCAGAGAAAAGATCAGAACGCCTAGCTACAGCTCTAGGCACTCCAGACAATTTTTTAAAAATACAAACATCATAGCTTCCTCCATAATTACTGTTCTATCAATGCCACCTATCTCCCTTTATTAACAATAGCTGTCAAAGGCTGGAAAATTCCCCAGCCCTATCATCACACCTCCTATTCCTATCAAAGCCAGGGGAAATAGATGGGCTCTGCAACATCCTTTAAGAGGCAACAGGTTTGGACTAGAGTGGATCAAGCTGGGCAGAAGGTAAGTCCAAGTTCCTTTGCCAATCTCAGCTATGGCAGTATGGCACAGGAAGAGAAGTCATCTCTTAGGTAAGTAGGTCCCAGGCCAGCACGTTTAGGACTGGATAGGTCAAAGCCAACATTTTAAATTCCACTCTAATCAGCAGCCAGTGCAGATACTAGAGCACTTAACACTTCACTTAAATCGTATGATTTTAAATAGAGTGAAAATATATCGTAAATTGTATGGTATTTGTAATGTATGTGATAAGCTACTATCTCAGTAGGATGGAATAGTCCTATCGGTTACAAAATGGAACCCCTTAGCGTACACCCGTCTACTTGGTAGAAAGACTGTAAAAACATCCAGAGTATATACATGACTAGTTGTCATGACCAGGGCAATCATACTTTGTGGTCAGAGCAGCGGTCGGAGTCAGGAGTTGAGCCAATAGCCAGACACCAGGGGCAGGGATCAGGAATGGGTCAGGAAAGCAGGGCTCAGGAGCCGGGCAAAAAGGTGGGGTCCAATGTAGCAGTCAGCCAGCAATATACCCAGTTTCACAAACAACTTCCTGTGCCTCCTTTTGGCCTAAATGGTGCAGCCAGGCCAATTGTTGAAGCAAGGCACACCTCCGATCAGGACACCCATAAATGGTACTTCTGGTGGGGCCAGGATTCCATTAGCAACTCAGCCTACAAGTTACTAGCAAGCTGCTGGGTGGTGGCCGGGATGTGAAGCAGGGACCCACAGATCCTCACACTAGTTCCCATATGGTAGCTGTATTGTCTTTGTAGAGTCAGTCAGTCAAGAAATGTTATTGAAGATGTCTATACCTTCTCCTGGGAACATAAAGTGGGTGTCTGGTCAATGTAGAATATTTTTAGAGTTTGTGGATATGGGAGGATGAATATTATGTGAGTGAAGTATCTTCTTGACCTCTGTGAGTTCTGCCCCCTTTTGCTGGACACCACTGGAGTAATCTTATTTAATTATTATTATTAATTAACATGTATACTGTGGTAGCTCCTGGAGTCCAGCCAGCTTGGGCACAATTATGCTAAGAACTGTTCAGACTCATAGTAAATGACTGTCCCTGACTCAAAAGAGCTTACAATCTCAAATCTACTCTTGAAACATACAGTGTATTATCCCCATCCTTTAGGATCTTGATATGTCTTTCCTCTTCTAGGGTTCAAGCATTTTTAGATTTTGTCCTTCTGGGTCAGTTCTTGAGGTCTTCCATTTTGTTAGACAGTAGTTTTACTTGTTCTGTCATTTCTGCCAATTGATTTGTTTCTGTTGGTTCAATGTTTATGGTAGAGAACTTATCCTTCCATCTCTGAGACAGTTTCCTGTCCTCCTTCTCTTGTATAGTATTCATTTTTTTTTCTAATTTAGTTTCTATTTGAACTCTTCTATTTGAGCTTGGCAAACTTAATGTCCAAAACAATTATATCATTAGAGGTAAGTTTTGCTAGACTTTTTCTGACAATCAGTGAGGCTGATCATCAATGGTCTTTGACTCTTGTGGTGTATTTCCTTTCTTGAGCTTCATTTTTTATTTGTTGGGGATATTCTGCATGGTATGACAAGCATCTGTCCAAAACTCTGTCAGCGACATGTTCCTACCCCAGCCAAAGGGCAAATCAGTATACTCTAGTGCCAAGAAAAAAAGGGTGGAGGTGAAAGAGAGGAATAATTTTGTGGAAGGATAAATGGGAGCTGCAACTGAAGTTGGCTTGCCCTGTCATGTACACCATGTAGAGCTGGTTGGGAAATGTTTTTTGTTCCCACAAGAAACTCCAGTGAAAACGGTTTGGTTTTGTATAAACGTTTCTTCAAAATTATTTGAGGTTTTTGTTAAATAATGAACTGGTAAATTGTGTTACCAAGTTTGATATACATTTAAACTTCTGTATACAATGATGTGGAACGGAGGCACAGAGAAAGACCATGGGCATGTCTACACAGCAGGAGTGAGCCTCTCAGCCCAGGTCAACTGACTTGAGCTAGCGGGGCTGGTGCTCGCACTCTAAAAATAGCTGTATAGACAGCATTTGGAAGTTGCAGGTCATGCGCACTCCCCTCCTTAGGCTTCAAAGCCCAAACTTCAAATTGCTGTCTATACAGCTACTTTTAGAGCACTAGCATGAGCCTCACTAGCCTGAGTCTGTCGCCCTGGGCTGGGAGACTCCCTCCTGGTTGGTCCAATATGCTGTGACATACCCACAGTCTTTCTCTGTGCACGCCATTCCACATCTGTAAAATGGGATAAAAGAAATGCCCTACCTCACAGGGGTTTTCTGAGGTAAATCCATTAAAGACTGTGAAGTGCTCAGGCACTATGATAATGGTGTCATATCTATGAATAATTTTGAACTGTGATTCATATTTCTGTCTGAAACTTCCTTTTATTAATTCTATGATATATTTGTACAGTTTGACAAATGTGTGTTTTGTTTATAGTGCTAGAAACACCAGGTTAACTCCTTTACTCGTGTTTTTAGTGAAGCTATGTAGTAACGGACTTCCAGGTAATATAATTTTACATATAAAAATTAAGTGTTCAGCAATGTAGGCCTTTTTTTCCAAAAAATATTTTATCTGGACTGTAATTTATAACAATTTACAGTAGCACTGAAATATTTTTGTGGCAAGAGAATTTGGAATGCATATAAACAGTACACAGAGAAAAGACTGATAATTTGGGATTTTACGTCACTATGGTACAAGCAGTCATAACGTAACATTACTCACTACCCCTAAAACTAAACTTAAGCCTGAGCTGGAAAGATCAATCTCCACTTGCCAGAACTGGCTTTGTTAAAAAAAAAGAATACTGAATTAGGCAGAAAGGATTAATAAGCATTTATATGCCCAAGAATGATGATTAGTGGAATACATAACCGCTTGTCCTGTCCACAACTGCCAGTTGTGCTAATGTATATGTTTTCATGTTGTGATGAAAACTTTCATTTACTACCAAATCTGTTCAGTTTAGAACAAATGGGACTATTGTTCAGGCTATAACTGCTTTTCCAAAAGTGTATGGATAGTGCTGTATCCATACAGTCACCCTTTCCCCTAATCCTAGTCTAAAAACCACTATTTATATGAACACTTTAATGTTAGAAATTCTTATATTTAATACAAACATAGTTGAAGTAACTTACTTAATTTCTGTCTGCTAAATGGGGGTATAATTACACTGCGGTGAGGCAACTGTAACTTTATTAATGTTCATAGAGTGCTTCAAGACCTCTCATGGAAGACACATGATACAAGTGCAAAGTATTATTTACTTATTCAAGTTACTAGTTTTCTTGTTGACCGAAATGTTGTGCTGCAAATCTTCAGTAAATAAGGCCTTACCTGTGGGAGAACTGTACTGTTTTAACTAAATCAGTTCCATGCCTTTAGTGTGATCACTTATTTCAGCATGAGTGCTTTTTATTGATTAAACTTAAATCAGCAAGGAATCAACTAAAGCTAATCTATAAAAGGCACTCTGAAAGTGAAATCTTTGTGTCCACACAAGGGAAGATGGGTTGCACTGATTTAACTAAGTAAATGGCAAAGTATATCTAGTTTAATATTGGTACAATTTTCTCATATAGACAAGGCCTAAGTCCCTTAAATCTAGAGGGGTACATTTCAATAGAGAAAGATACAGTGGAAGAAGCCAAGTGGAAATGGCAAAAATGATTAGGGTTCAGACATACATCCCATCTTTAGCATTCGAAGTGCACCATTGTCTGAACATTAGGCTTGCTGTGGTATGTTTCTTTCAGTGTGTAGGTGCTAGAGGTTTGCATGGGAACCAAGTCCCATGGGAATTTTTAAGAAATTAATGAGACTGGGATAACATCAGAATGAGGCTTGAGGTCTATGAATTCATGACAAGCCAAGGAATTTCCATTTGGATTGAGTGCAATTGTGCAATTTCTACATTATGCAATCTAGAGGCAGCAGGCTTACCCCCTGCAGGAAGGAGGTAAAAGTGCCCCTTTTATAGAGTTGCCAACTTTGTAGTCGAACAAAACCGAACACCCTTGCCCCGCCCCCTCTCCGAGCCCCTGCCCTGCTCACTCCATCCCCCCTCCCTCCCTCTATTGCTCGCTCTCTCCCACACTCACTCACTTGCTCATTTTCACTGGGCTGGGGAGGGTTCCTTTTCGATCAGCTGTTTGGTTGAAAACTGGACTCCTGGCAACCCTATGAAGCAATTCAACTAACCCTTTCAGCCAACTTTGAGGTAGCACTAATAGAGTTCAGGGTGATCTGCGGCTACTCTCCCTTGCCAAAAGGAAAAGGTGGGACCTTTTAACTCTGAATCACACTTCCAGGCAAATGAATGCACAGAAAGATATATATACTGTACTGTAGGTATCCTCACTGTAGGATAAAAGGACAAAAGAGCACAATGGAGATCCTAGATGGTGCTCAAATAAATTCTATCCTGCAGTGACATGATAGAATATAATGCTTCTTAAGAAGCCTTTACTGCCTATGAGGTAGTGTTTTTTATTAATGTTTAAAGATTTAAAAAACACCATATACCTTAATGGCTTGTCACAATCTACATTTTAAAAAGGCAAAAATGTATTTAAATAAGCTGAATTGTGAAACGTACATAAATATATCTTTGTACAAGAGATTAATGGCTTTGTAGAAAGCCTCTGTTTCCACTTTATTTATTAACCAGAAGGCCTTCAAAGAAAAATGTCATCTTTAACTTGTCTGTCCTACTGTCTAAATAGTGCAAGAGTCTCAGAGCAGTGAACAATATGCAATATTCTACACAGCCTGAGAGCAAATGTGCTTCCAAAATTTTAACAAGAGGCTCCATCAAAAAACCTTCCACATTAGTTTGCACTACATGTAGTATATTTTTCACTCTATCTTTCTGTCATCTAGATTCATATATAGTGCCCATCACCATGATATCAGAGAGCCCCCCCAAAAAATTAAAGAATGAACAAAAAGATATTTCTCTCTCTTCTCTCCTATAGTCAGCAGGGATGGGACTTTACATTATTGTGGGATGACAGCTGCAGGTCAAATAAGTGGGCTTGGTATTTTGATCTAGTGCTGAGGTTCATGGTGCTGAGGTTCATGGTCACCCATATATCTTCTTGGGAGTTGCAGATTTGGGGGCCAGCTGCTGCAATAGCTCCATCTTTCTGCACAAGAGTTGCCTCCTGCACAGTCATCTTGAGATTGACACTGCCCTATAGAATACAGCTGTCACAGAAGGTCACAACTGCTTGGGGTAAGGCAGTCCCTCAGGTCACTTGGGTCAATCCCATGTATGGCTTTGAAGGTGAGAAGCAGAATCTTGAATTGGACCCAACACTCAACAGGAAGCCAGTGAAGACAGCAGATCACTGGGATCAAGGCATCTCAGTGGCCTGCATTGCTGAGCAGATAGTCTTCTGTGCTGTGAACCAAACTGCATCTTGGTTAACGTCTGTAATTTCATACCCAAGTACAGAGACTTACAATAATCAAGTCTGCAGGTAATGAATGAGTAGATCACCATGGCTATGTCTGAATCTGGCATAGAATGGTTCAATATCTTTACCATTCACAGATGGAAAAGGGAATTTTTCATGTTTGTGGCTATTGGGATATTCATTAGCAGATGAACACTGAGGCTATGGAATATCTTAATGATCTGAAGGTAGACACCCTCGTGCAGAATGGTGATACAGAGGTGGTGAGTTCTTTAAAGTGCTTCCCTTTCTCCTCCTCACACACCCCTGGAGCTGTTTGCCATGTGTGTAGGAACCATGTGGTGCATCCCCCATGTACTCCTAGAGATTCTGTGGGGGACACAGGAAGGAGAGTTCCGTTGGAAACAGCTGGCATGGGAATGGAGGGAACACCACGCCATGGCAGCTGTTTGAGTGTGCAGCAGCTGGGTCAGTAGCCAGCTTCAGAGAGAGCTGAACATTTTAACAAGTAGAGTCTGCCTTCGAATTTTAGGGAAAGCCTATGAAACAAATTTCTGTTCTCGTTCTCGTCTTGCCCACTTTTAGCACACCACTATTATCGGAGCCAGCCTGAAGATTTTGGAAAGGGTTAATAAGGAGATTCTTTGAACTATACCCCAAACTTAAGTGACCATCTTATAGAAAGTGTGTGTTCAGCGGGTGAAAGACTCTTTAGAAGTGGAACCTAGTAGCTCATTCCTTTCAGTTACCCAGGTCAATTTACATCCATGTATGCTGGTTTATATTTTCAAGGCTATCTTTGCAAGGAAAAGGAGCAAAGATTTCTTTCTAAAGTGAAAACTGAGATTCTCC
Organism: Macrochelys suwanniensis; assembly: GCA_033296515.1. Classification (NCBI taxonomy): domain Eukaryota; kingdom Metazoa; phylum Chordata; order Testudines; family Chelydridae; genus Macrochelys; species Macrochelys suwanniensis. The sequence goes on from CM065776.1 coordinate 43,850,989, forward strand.
TTTGTAAGGACCAAGGCCATTAACAAAGGCATTTGCAAGCCCCTGACGTGTCCCCTCCAGGACATCAGTGAATCTGACCTGGTCTCACACTCTCCCATCAATCTACATACATAACGCTCACTAATGTTATTGGGAAATGCATGCATAAAAAGAACAAGAGACACAGCCTCTCATCCCCTGCCATGTATGTTCTGAACAACAGTTCAGACATGATTCTGATCTCATTTACACTGATGTTAATCAGGAGTAATTCCACTGAAATCAATGGATTTACACCTGTCCCAAAAACAGTGTGAGATCAAGAGCAGCCTTAACTCTGAATTCCTTGGTTTGTGTCACAACCTTACAAAACTTTACTCACTTAGTGTCAATTAAATCAATAGATCTACTCTTGAGCATAAGGATTGCAGATCAGGCCAAACATCCAGCAAATGTGGGGGAAAAAACCATAAAAAACTAGGTGTTTTTTTTTTTGAGGCACTGGATATAACTTTGATGCATTGTATATCATTTTAGAAGAATTAATGTAAGATGGGAAAATAAAAAGGAGAGGGAGAAAAATGTGCACGTTTTCCCTAAAACAAAATGAATCATGAGCTATAATTGCCCTTTTAAGAGTGGTGAGTTTTTCTTGTTCTCCAAAAAACTTGTTCCAGCACTAGAATGATTACAGTCCCAGCTTCTCTCTCATCCAATCACAGAATAGATCAGAAAGCACAGGCAACACAGGGCTTTAATTTACAAGGGATCATCTACATTTCTTCCAGGAGAACACAAAACCAAATAATAAGCCCGCATGCTCAATATATATTGAGTTTAGTTTAAACTGCTCTATAAACATTATTGACCAGAAAAATTTTTTATGAGTATTGTTATGAACAGACTTTCTATAGTTCGTTTTGAATGTGCTTAACATTTCTTCTTGTGTCTCCTTTAAGTATGAGATGTAAAAAGGGTCTAACTTCTAGGAGAGCCCTAAGAGACTGATATTTATTCCTGGCCCAAGTTACATGATATGGATCAGGATTACAAAAGCTATCACATGGTAGGTTTTTCTCCCAAAAACACAAATTTCCACAAAAACTGACAACCACAAACTAATAAAATACATAAATAGAGATATCTGGGGATAGATTTCAGGGCTAGATGACCTGAACCCTTTGACAGAAGAGAGGATTGTTCTGCATCTTTGATAACTACTGCCACTGAACCTAAATGATTTTCTGGTCACATGGCTTCATATTCTCAGAACAACTCTTTATGCAGTGGCCTGTTTGGCTGCTGGGCGGGCAATCACATGGGCCCCATGTTCCCTGTTCCTGGTGTTTTTCATTGCCAGTGACTGTGTGGGCTTGTGCTATTTCTGTCAGCACTAGAGCAGTGACAGTAGCATTTTGGATCTCACAAGAAACAGAGAGCCAAGGTCCAACTTAGGTTTTTTTAGATGTCTTTTGTTCCTCCTATAGGAATGACCCTCAAACGTTGTCATGACATATGTCCTTGGTGCAGGTGGCTAGACACTTTCTGTTTGAAATCTCTCACACTTTTGCAAAGGACATGTCTATCTGGGATTCTTGTAAAGTATATTTTCTTTTCCAGTTTTCAGGCACATAAATCTTTTGGTACCTACCTCAGGGTTAATTGTCTTGGGTTCAAGAAGTTTGTTATATGTAGATTAAGGTTTTTGTTTTTCTACCTGTAAGTCTCTGAAATGGTAGCCCTAATAAAACACTGAGGTATGTTGTGATGATCCTATAGTGATAGCTGTGGAATCCTCAAATCAGCTAAATTTTATTTATCACATTTTTGCTATTTGTACTGACTCTTATCCTAACACATGTGATTATAAATAGTAAGGGCTTAACATGATGTGCTAAAACGAATATATCAAGGAGAATTGCCAAAATAAGTCACTCGTGAACTATGACCCACAATCAGTTATTAGCTCACTTTGAATCCCATGGTGAGCCAACTGAGGGTTATAATCTATATGTTGCTATTTGATGGCGATTTCATACTTGGACACTTTATCTTCAATGGACATGTTTATTCTAGTCCAAAATAGAACATCTCAGGGTCTATTGTTACTACAAGATAGACAGTGAAGGTATGTCTACACTCCAATAAAACCCCATGGCACCAAGTCTCAGGGCTTGGGTCAGCTGACTCAGGCTTGGGCTGCAGGGCTAAAAACACTCAGCGTAGAGCCTGGGCTTTGAGACCTTCCCCCCTTGTAGGAGTTTCCAAATCCCTTTCATGGCCCCACAGGAATGTATTATAGCCCTCCAATGCCCATGGGCCTGCCACATGCAGTAGAGTGGTGGGTTTCACCCTTTCCTATTTCTCTGTAATGTAACTTGCTTCCATAAAAATTTGAAAGCAATGCAATCACTTCCTCCAGTTCTCTACCACATTTTTTTCCAGACCAAAGGATTCGGATGGCTTCATTTGGTCCATTTTTGCCAAAGATTCTTTTTCGTCTGACACCATGTAATAAAAGTGTGATATACAGTGCCTCGGTGTACAAATTGAATATGGCACGATATACTGCAAGGCCTCAAAAGTTTAGGGAAAGAAAAAGGGCAGTCCAACATGTCAGAGCACTGGACTGGGAGTCAGGACGACCTGGCTTCTGTTTCTGACTCTGCCACTGATTCACTGTGTGACTTTGGGCACACAGTAGTGATGGTAAGAAATGTATCTTTATATCTTGTGTGACTTTGGGACAGTCAGTCAAACATGGGAATTTGAATTTCCACAGTGCAGAGGTGTCCTTAGGCTCCAGATACTCCATGTTTGTAAAACGCTTTGAGATTGTAGGAGTCTAGTTTATTATTACTATTATTGAATTTCAGTGAGTAAAGTACATTTCCCATCTAGCTGTTACCATTTTTTTCTTGTAATAAATTGAGAATGCATTTTGAAAGAGCCAACATCACTACCTCTGTCTATGAGCACATGTAGCTTAGACATATAGGAGGAAATGCCTATCCTTGGTAATTACTCTATGCACATTCACTCAACAAAACACGCAATTTACAGCAGTAGTGTATATTTTAGAAAAACCTGCCCAAAGGTATTTGTAAGTAAGGTGGCTTTAATCTTACACTGTCTGCTAGGCAAGAAAAAACTGATGTCATTATTACTTTTTTATTTTAGGTTATTATAGTTCATTTATCCTAGAATGTAAAAGTAAGTCAACATTGATATGATAAATGCCCTTTGATATTTATTTTTATTTTGCAACCTTCAGAACACCACTAGTATATACTGAATGTAACTATCAGGGAACCTAATTTCAAAGGGTTGTTCCTAATTTTTGTGCCAAAAAACCTGTTACGCTAAACAAATTAAGGCGATACAAGTTTTACAAAGATGCTCAGTTACTATTCACAGTTTCTAATTTACTTTACTCTCCATTCTCTGCAATTGCCTTTTAGAAGCCTGACAATTATATTGTCTTTCCCTCACCCCTATGATTGTGCCCTGGGGCAAATATTGATTCCCACCCCCCAAAATCCCTGCTGCATTTTGAATGGAGCTGGAAGTAACAGAGCTGCCTTTCTTTAAAGGGACCCTGTCAAGATGGATGGACCCAAAATGTAACATATATTAACCAATCCAATGTTTTGTCCTGTATTGATTATGGGGAATCTATTAATTCTTTCTAAAAAATGTCTGCAACATTTCTAGAATCCTAACTTTTCCAGAGGGAGCTAGTCTTAGGTCTGCTGGCACAAAGTGTCTTTCCATCCTGATTTTTTGGTGTTGGTTTTTTTTGTCTGTTTTTCCATTCCTTTGAAGAAGCAGGGTATCACAATATGCACAAATCTTCACAAGGAGAGACCAGGCAAGCAGAGAAGAGGCAGAACACAAATGCCCATTATGACAAAACTTGGTAGGTCCAGCCTTCCTCTTTGACAGATCTGTTAAGACAGCAGATGGATAGTTTTAAAGCATATTTCAAAGTTTCTGTGTGGCAGGCTGATGTTTTTCTCTTCACTTTCTGAAGACAGTAGTCAAATTCATCTCTGACATCTATGAACTCACACCAGAGATGAAGTTGGGCCTTTATATTTTTGAGGGTTCCACACAAAATGGCTGTTTTAGAGTTTTGGGGTTTGGTGTGTGTGTGTTAGGAAGAGGTCATTTGCTTGTTTGGTTTACAAATAGACATTTAGAGTTTTACTTACGTACTTCACTGGCACAGTGTGTCAATTTAAAGTTTGCAAAGTGTGTTAAGACAATGTGAATTTAGCACTATTATATTTATCAGAATCCAAAGAATCTCTTGCATCAGGTTACAATCTTTAAGTTTTTATTGTAAACGATGGAAGAAATGTGTTTTCTAAATTGCAAACACTAAACTTTAACTTAGAAACATCTGTTCTGATCCTAGCCTTGACTCACCCTCTTTCATTAGTGTGAACTGCAGAATTTTTAACCATAAAAATGAAAAGCAATTGTCTGCCCTATTCTATTCATTATCCTCTCACAGCATATGGGGCTATTCTCCTCCCAAGCCTTCCTCTTTTTTCTTTTAAAGCAAAACCCATCAAGCCTGGCCTCCTTCACAGAGAACCCCCTCTCCCCCCCCACCCCCCTCCGAGCCCCCGCCTCTGCTCCCTTTGTGCCTTGGACAGGCTGAAAAGCGGCGCTTGGGCGACCCAACCTCCTTCTGCGCCTGGAAGCCGAGTGAGATGTTGAGAGACGGTCCCTTCCGCAGGCCACTCAGGCGTCGGTTTCAAGGCTCCTCCCTTCTGGCGAACGGCAGACTGCGGGGCGCCTGGAAACCGGTCAGAGGGAGAGAGGCGAAGGGGAGCGCACTTGAGGGATTGACACAAATGGTCCGGCGGCGGCGGCGGCGCAGGCTGGAGCTGCCGCGGGGAGACGCGCGCTGCCTCTCGCCACTCGGCTCTGCGGGGCAGTGAGGAGCGCTGGCGGGGCCGGGAGCGGGGCAGTTTCGGGGTGTCCCCCTCCCGCCGCCCTGCCCCCCTTCATGAGTCTCAAGTTCGATGCGGGCGCAGCAGAGGCAGCAGGCGGCGGCGGGAGCCCGGCAGCGGCGCCCAGGCAGGGACCGGCGAAGTATGGCTGAGCAGCGGGCACCCCCGGGGGCGTCCGGGCACGGCCGGGAAGTTCGCGGCGGGGAGACGGCGGCGGGCGGCAGGAAGAGCAGCGGCAGCGGCCGCCCCAGCTGGTGGCTCCGGCTCCTGCTGCTGCTGTGGGCGGAGGCTCCGGTGCTGCCTGCCCGGGGCCAGCCCCAGCAGTACAACGGCGAGCGGGGCATCTCCATCCCGGACCACGGCTACTGCCAGCCCATCTCCATCCCGCTGTGCACCGACATCGCCTACAACCAGACCATCATGCCCAACCTGCTGGGCCACACCAACCAGGAGGACGCCGGGCTGGAGGTGCACCAGTTCTACCCGCTCGTCAAGGTGCAGTGCTCGGCCGAGCTCAAGTTCTTCCTGTGCTCCATGTACGCGCCCGTGTGCACGGTGCTGGAGCAGGCGCTGCCGCCCTGCCGCTCCCTGTGCGAGCGGGCGCGCCAGGGCTGCGAGGCGCTCATGAACAAGTTCGGCTTCCAGTGGCCCGACACGCTGCGCTGCGAGAAGTTCCCGGTGCACGGCGCCGGCGAGCTGTGCGTGGGGCAGAACACCTCCGAGCGCGGCACCCCCACGCCCTCGCTGCTGCCCGAGCTCTGGACCAGCAACCCCCAGCAGCGCGGCGCCGGGCCGGCGGGCGGCGAGCGGGGCGGCCGCTTCGCCTGCCCGCGGGCGCTCAAGGTGCCCGCCTACCTGAACTACCGCTTCCTCGGGGAGAAGGACTGCGGCGCCCCCTGCGAGCCCGGCCGCCTCTACGGGCTCATGTACTTCGGGCCCGAGGAGTTGCGCTTCTCCCGCACCTGGATCGGCATCTGGTCGGTGCTGTGCTGCGCCTCCACCCTCTTCACCGTGCTCACCTACCTGGTGGACATGAAGCGCTTCAGCTACCCGGAGCGGCCCATCATCTTCCTGTCCGGCTGCTACACCGCCGTGGCCGTGGCCTACATCGCCGGCTTCCTGCTGGAGGAGCGGGTGGTCTGCAATGAGCGCTTCGCTGAGGACGGCGCCCGCACGGTGGCACAGGGCACCAAGCGGGAGGGCTGCACCATCCTCTTCATGATGCTCTACTTCTTCGGCATGGCCAGCTCCATCTGGTGGGTCATCCTCTCCCTCACGTGGTTCCTGGCCGCCGGCATGAAGTGGGGCCACGAGGCCATCGAGGCCAACTCGCAGTACTTCCACCTGGCCGCCTGGGCCGTGCCCGCCATCAAGACCATCACCATCCTGGCCCTGGGGCAGGTGGACGGCGACGTGCTCAGTGGCGTCTGCTTCGTGGGCATCAACAACGTGGACGCCCTGCGGGGCTTCGTGCTGGCCCCCTTGTTCGTGTACCTGTTCATCGGCACCTCCTTCCTGCTGGCCGGCTTCGTCTCCCTCTTCAGGATCAGGACCATCATGAAGCACGACGGCACCAAGACAGAGAAGCTGGAGAAGCTGATGGTGAGGATAGGGGTCTTCAGTGTCCTCTACACGGTGCCTGCCACCATAGTCATCGCCTGCTATTTTTACGAGCAAGCCTTTAGGGAACAGTGGGAAAGGAGCTGGGTCGCCCAGAGCTGTAAGAGCTATGCCATCCCCTGCCCCAATAACCACAGCAGCCACCACCATCCACCCATGAGCCCTGACTTCACGGTCTTCATGATCAAATATCTCATGACCTTAATCGTGGGCATCACCTCAGGCTTCTGGATCTGGTCGGGGAAAACACTCAATTCCTGGAGGAAGTTCTATACCAGGCTCACCAACAGCAAGCAAGGGGAAACCACAGTGTGAAACCCAACCCAGCCAGGCCGAGGGACACCCACCATCCCAACCAGAGAGGGTGGGTGAGGGACCAAACTCCACTATGTGCCCACAATCCCAATCAGGGAGGGGGGGAGAGGCTGCTGCACATCCACTCTTGGCAAACTTTCCAGACTGCTAGCCATTTCTCCAGTCTGCAGGGAAGTGAGAGAAATGAGGCAGGTGGGGAAACGCCTGAGATGGGACAGTCTTTGCCTCTTGTCGGGACTGAACATTATGTGTGGATGGGGGGAGAGGGTTGTAAATAGCCTCTGTAAGATTTTGTAAGTATATTTGTATTTGTAAATTACAAAGATCTCTCCCCTTTTTATATTATTGGGACATTTTAACTCATCTGCAGATTTTCCCCGCTGTTTTTAACTGGCATTGGATTTTATTTTTCATTTTAGTACAGATGGAAAAATAAAAGCAACCAAAACAAACCACTCCTTTCATCCCAGCACAGGTTTTGTAATGGTTTTGCTTGGAGTTCAGTTGCATGAACAGCATGGCCTGGATTGAGGCTGCTGTAACTCCCTAAGGTTCCTCCTGACACAGGCTGGGTCCTGATCCCAGCCAGCCTACAAGATGGGTGGGAATGGGGAGGGGCACAGACACCTGACTTGATCCCTGCCCCATATACCTGATGCATAATGGGGGAGTCTTGCCTGCATCCTGTGGGGATGGAGGAGCAAGCAGCTTTACCTCACTTCTGTGAGCTCCACCATGGATGGTGAAGGGGAAGATGGTCTGACCCTTGCTGCCCAATACCAGACATGTCTAGTCCTTGCCATATATACCCAAGATCTTATCCCAGCTACCTAACCATTGAGGGAACAATCTCCTGAGCCCTGCCCAGAGGTGCCTGATCAGGGGCAGAGCAGCAGAATAAACCTTTCTGTCAACACTTAGCATTGGGTGGGGGGACCGGCTGCCTTCTGCTTTTTTAAATTAATTTAACTGTACCATGTGTTTGTTTAGTCGGTGGTCATGAGTGGAGGTCTAATACCAGCTGCACCTGTAGTATGTTTGATGGCTTAAGAGAGATAAGAGGGCATAGATAGCAACCTTTCCTTTTAACCTGTATAATAAACTTAATTCTTTTTTTTAATGCAAACCCAAGAGGTGATTGATCTGGCTAAACTTTCATCAGAAAATGGGGTTATTGGCTGTTGCTGTCCCAAAAGTTTCACAGTGTATGGAGGGAAGGAGGACTGAGGATAGTTATAAACATTAATTGTTGTGTTTTCAGTTTCTTGGCTATCTGCTTCCTTGATGGGTCAGCTTGCGTGTGGTATAACATTGTTTCTTCTGTCAATGAAACTTGAGGGAAAACTACCTGGAAGGTTGTGTTGAGGTACTTGATATTTACTTAGATTAACAGACTGCTCAATATAAACAGGGTCAGAAAATATGAGTTCAGTAAAAAGAGATTAATTGGAATGACATGCAGTATTCAGCTTTTTTATTAAATCTATAAATTGATTTTTCAGTTTGGAAATATTTAAAATGTTAAAATGCCCCTGTATTAAAATGCTACATTATGTACACATTGTGAGGGAGGGATGATTGATTCCACTATTAAAAAACAACAACAACCAAGAAACAAAATACTTAATCTGATGGGATATGAGACCTTAAGGAAATTCTGATGTCCTTTCTAGTACCATAATTACATTGCATACTGTGAAGCGTGTGTGCAATATGTCTGCTATCTTTAAAAAATGTATGCTCCTGTGTTTTTTTAAGAGGTTTTAAACAAGATACATTAAATGTAACTCTTCACAGATGCATTTTAATATTTAGTCTTCTGTATGAAAAACCAGCAGAATGCTTCTCTTTCCTGATTGTATTTTTTTAAAGTTTTTATATAACAAGCATCTCTATTTAGGTTCATAAATGTTATCTCTGACTACCATACCCTGAAATGCAATGGTATTTGAATTTGGTATTCATTTATTTCTTTCATTATCACAAGATCATCTATATTTATAGAGGAATAGAAATTTATATATATTAAATACCATATTTTTAATTTCTCTTAAATAAATTGAGGTTTTGTACAAAATTATCTTGTCCTTTTACATATGCCTCACAGTAATTCAATATATACCGTAATCATTATTTTCATATATTATAAGGTGTGGGTGGTTTTTTGTTTGTTTTTTAACTGCATTCACAGTACAAGCTAGAATTCAGTGTATGAGTGCATTATGCAGCTTGTTTTCTATGTGTAGGCCAGTCCCGATTAATCCTTCAAAAGAACTAATGTATACTGTTCAAGATACTTGATACGATATGGTTGATGGTGTGAAATCCAAGAAGAGATCTGCTATATGGCAGGAGAAGAAAGAAACTTGCAGATTTCTTTTTATTTTATTTTTATTTTTTGGCAAAGGAGAGGTTAAGTTGAAAAAACGCTTCTATATTTGCTATTTAAAAAATAGCCAGTTTCTCACTGTCAGAATCACATTCAAGCTATGCTTATAAAATATAAAAAATTGTCTTCCTCAGAATATTTTAGTATGCAGCCCCTTTTGTTTTCTTGGAATCTTGACTGTTTAGTTAATGCAGAGCTGTAAAATATGTACATGAAAATATTTCCATTAGGGTTTTTGAAGAATTACATACATTCTAAGCTTTTTTCCAAAACATTTTTATCTTCCAAAGTGCCTTTTTAGAGGTTTGGTTTTGGTAGGCATACTTGGATAATTAAGATTTTTGTTTCTGATGCTTTCAACTGTTATAAGGTAGCACTGTGTTTCATTATACAGAATTGTAAGGGATATCAATTGTTTATTAAAAAAATCAGGCAAAAATTAACATGCAGTATGAAGGAAACAAGATTTAACAATTAGAGACAAAAATCTGCCCTCATAGACATGAGAGCAGAATTTAACCATAGGGCTTTTAATTTTAGCATAAATGTACTGTCCATTTTCTTAAATATTGTCTTTTAAAAAAAATTCTCTGTTCTAGCAGTTAAAGTTGTACTACTCAGCATTCAGCTCTAATGGTGTAAAGCACAAACCATTCAACTTCATTTGAAGTGCAGGTCCTTTATGGTCAGGTGAATAATTACAACCTTAGAGACATTTAGACCAGTTACCTTGAAACCGAGTATTTGTTTGTTCATTTATGCATTGCAGAAAGTACGTTAGGGTTATAACTATTTTTGTATTTAATAATGGAAGTGTTGTTTCTATACAAAGTAACATTTTGCTAGTCTACACATTTCTGGTCTGCACACTTTATAATTTGTACTTCCAAGATTTAAATATAGGGAGTTTCACATTGCTCAGTCTTCATTATTTTTACAGAATAGACTACAGTAAATCATAAAATTAAATTGTTGGAGTAAGCGCCATCTTATTCGTGCATCATTCTTGTTTTTGTTGTTTGTTCATTTGCTTGCTAATTTGCAAAATTCAATAATTTTTAATAGATTACATAGTCATTAGTGGATGTTATCATAGTGCACAACTTTCTTCTTGCATTTTTTTTGGCATACTTTTATTTGTCTACTTATTTCAAATAAACCTTTTGTGGTTTTTAGGACTTTTGTAAAAGTCAAGTCTAAGTAGATTAAACAAATATGAAGGTGCCTTCTTCTGGGCATATTAAAATAGTTTATGCTTCACCATAATAAAACACTCCAAACATATCCAATGTTCCATAGCTCAAGGGAATTTAGATAGACATAGGATTTCTGACAATGCTATGTATAATTGGTATACCATATTTATGACAGACTGTATTGTAGTATATAAAGAAACAATGTTGCAAAATTCTACTTTGTCTTATAAAGAAGATAATATAACAAAAGCTTTGATATGACAGTTTGAGAGACTAAAGAATATTCATAATAGGCATTCTTTAATCAAACGCTATGCTCTTTCATTTAGAATGCCACTGATCTAAAATGAGCAGGCATATATAAACATGTTTCTCTAGCTATTCTCTATAGAGGGCAATATCATGATAGCCTGGAGAACTGGGGATGCTAAACTAGAGTTCATCCTTCTATAACAGTAGCACTATTTGTAAAGTAGCACACTTGCACTGTAGTTTCCGTAACAAATCCTATTTTTTCAGGCTTTTAACTTGTTCACATAAATTATCCACAAAACTGCCAATTTACGAGAATATTTTAAAAGGCTAATTTTTAAAAACTGAAATGCTGCATTCTAATAGATCTAAATTCTAACTTAACATGGGGTGGGGTGTGCACTTCTCTATGTCTCTAGCTCATGTACAAGTGCAATTAAAGATTCTTTCCATGTAAATGGTGGAGTTTATAGTTTCTAAACTTAGTTTATAGTGTGGCCTTTTGACTTGGAAACTGAGGTAAGAATGTTATTTCATCTCCATTCACCCTCTAGTGCCCAGACAATATAATTGCAATATTCTTGGTGGCTAACATCACTTAACGTGCTAAGATCTCTGCAGTACCTTAACAGGGCCATGTAACAACATAATTCAGCCTCAACTATGAATATCCTGTTTTTAAAGATCCAGTTAGATTTGTACTATTTATTATTTGTACCATAATGGGACCCAGCAACTTCAGTCCAGATCAAGGAAGGCCCTTTTGTCGTGAGCACGCTTCAAACATAGAAAGGTCTGGGCTCTGCTACTAGGAGATCGCGGTCTTAAAGCCTCTATCCTGCAACCACAGATGCACGTTAGATCCTGTGACTTCTTCTGTCTTCTGCTATGTTGGTACTGGCATGCAACACCCCTAATCTTAAATCTGTCAGACATACAGTTCCCCAGCTGAGTTTGCAAGATATGCAATAATCCACACAAGAGAGGGAAGGACAGAGTTCTTTCTGTCTCAAAGATTGAATCCTTTGATGCCCTAAAAATGTTTACAGTGCAGAAGAGTGACGAGAGTAACACATTTTCTAAAGTTCAGCAGTTTTAGCATGTTAACGTTTTTAAAATGAGTAAAGAGATAAAGGAAACAAAGCCTGGTGACTGAATAAGTGGAGGCATTGTTATTCAAAGACATCTTATTAAAATGGCGCTAACAATTTATGAAGTCAGTGGGAGTTTAGGGTGGTTAGCACTTCAAGAGACTGGGGCCTTGATGTTTATCTTGTGCACAGAATGCTTTGGGGTTAGCCCAATAACTATCATATCAAGCTAGATAATATTGGCAAGAGTGTCCTGTAAGTAAACAAAGAAAAAAAATCAACACTTGATTTCATGCAACTATAAACTGAAATTTACAATGTACATTTACTTAAAGCTGTGTCAGTTGATGAGGTAATATTAAATCTTCTTTAAAAGCTATCAAGTTATAAGTGAAATGGCAAAATACTTGTATGGTTATTAGTAAGCAAGATGTGTGTGTTACTTACAAGTAAAGATCTCAATAAACTAGTAAAAAACCAGGCCTTAAACAATATAATAAGGTAATCATTCACAAAGAAAAAGAAAAAGCAACATTTTGCTCGTTTCATTGTAGCCAATATTTTTAATTCTACAATAGAAAAACATTACCGTTTTGTAATCCATGAACATCTCCCTGTTTCAGACCTCAACATATGTTTAAATTAATTTTCCAGTGCAACCACAGCAAGGGTTCTCCCACAGACTAGGGCTTGCCCCTGTTTTCATTCAAATCAGCTGAATGAGTAAATAAACTGTAGTCTTGTATTCTGGTCAGACAGCCCTTTAAGAGGACCCACATGCACACACCAACATCACATACAGGGAAGCAATGCAATTTTATGACGATTCAGTCATCACTGAGGCTTGCACTCAAAAAACCCACAATATGTGCATTTAGTTACCATCCTCTAATCAGATGTTTTTTTCCAAAATACTTTAAGGTTTGGTTGCAATAAGAGGAAGTGAAGAACATAATAGTGTAACTGCTGTTGTGATTTCCCTTTGTGTATCTTTGTCATAATCATTACAATATAATTTAAAATTTGTCTTTGCATATAAAGAGAATTAATATAGAAAAACTCCCATTGCTAGCTAGCAAGAAAGATATTTCATGATGGAAGACCTAAAATAACTTTTATGGCAATTTAACCAATCTGATGGCTCTAAGCAGTGGAACTAAAATTAACTGTCTGCAGTAAATAGTTACATTGATGATGACGAACTGCAATGGCAAATAAGGCTGTATCTCCTTCTTATTTTGATAGTATTACAAATCATGTGAGCTTTGCTCATGCTACCAAGATGCAGTCAGTATCTCTTGGTGTGCCTGAGAACAGTCTGTGGGGTTTTTCCAGCTTTAGTACAGTTTTATTAAAATAAACCACACTTATACAATTTTAGAAAAGGATATAATTTTATTGAAGGTTCTGCTGATGACAAAGTCACAAGATGAACTCAAGTAGCCGAAATCCCTAAGCCTGGTAGATCTTTATATTTTGTTATTGCATATTTCTTGCTTTTAAAATAGCACATACAGTTTAGGATGTTGTCCTTTATAACTGTTTACATTCTAAATTACATGCCTTGTATGTTAGTCACAATACCATCTTAGTGAGACTAATATATTAGTGAGGCTAATATAACTGAGCAGTAACAACACCCCACTGACTTTTTATGTTGGTTTGCTCATATGAATGAGCATTGCTGTTTTGTTAAAAGTTATTACTTATTTACCTCCACTAATGTGCATGGTGCTGTACAAAGCTAAAAAAAAGTTTAATATCCTAGAGTTTACAGTCTAGTTTGGACAGACAAGACCAGATCTATCCTCCCTGGCAACTTTCACATAATTGATTTATTGAGTGCTGCTGCATTCTGGGGCATGGAGGACTGACATCTTCCTTCAAGAGGTGATATTTACATTCCTCTGAGAGCTCTCTGAGTGTTCTACAGTGTAGAAGCTATACTGGAGATGTACTGAATTAGCACATTTCCCTGGCTGCCTTAGTGTTTTTTCTCCTCTCATCTGGGTTGGAGGGCTGTCTTGGCTGCTTGCAAGCCCTGCATTCCATAGAGGACATTTGCAGGATATTTGTGCTACCACAACATCCCTGGCAGATTTTCTGCTGCCTGGAGCCTAAGTTCTGTTATTAGATATACCTAGGCAACCCCCACTTTGACTTCAATGGAGGTCACACTAGTGTAGCTAATGGCAGAATATGGCCCTTGTAATTCATGAGGAGGTGGAGTAATTTGGCAGTGTTCATTAAACGCCATGGAGAGAAAGTGAGAGTTGTGGAGAAGGAAACTGTTTGCCACCTCCAGTTGAACCAGTATGAAAGATACGTGATTTTTTGCTCTAAAAATTAAATTGTTTGACAGCTCCTGTCACTCGTGTCATCTGATTTTTAAAAAACAAATACCTTCCAGAAAGAGCTGATCTTGCATTAATACTAATCAGTGTAGTATGCACAAATAGGGACTAGCCACTGGCTCAGACGCAAATAGTACTAGGTATTAGTAATAATCCAGCTCTCTGTGGGCTGATTTAAGATTAAGAAGAAAAGTCAACATACCTGTAAAATTGTGTCCTTGGGAAACATGGGAGCATTCGGTCTAAAAAGCAATAAAGGCCCAGATCCTCTAAGATATTTAGGAGCCTAGCTCCCATTAAAATCAATGGGCCTGTCGCACTGCCATTTAAATCAATGGGAATTAAGCTCCTAGTGATCTTTGAGGATCTGGGCCAAAGTGACTATGGGTCGGCTTTTCAAAAGTGCCTAAGTGATTTGTGAGCACAATCCTATTGAAAGTCACTGGGCCTTGTGCTCCAAAATTGATGAGGTGGTTTGGAAATCCTACCCTGCTTTCCTTTCAAGGTCAACTGAACTGCATATTTACTAACTAGAGTGAATTGTCAAAGATCCTATGTACTTTGGTAGATGTACATTTTTCATATAAATACAATACAAAAACATATTTGAAAATAATTCCTCTTTGACTTACCTGCAGGGTTCTGTGTTCAGGGATCTGTATTTCTCCCATAGGAACAGATGGTATCAGGCCTATAAGTCTTCTTGAGAAATACAGCTCCTGTTACTGGTGTTGGTGACACCACAGGCTGTTGCACAAGCAACAGCTAGTCACAAACTCATATTTTTCTGTGTAGGCCCTTAGTTTACTTCTAAATACATTTATCTGTATTTTTAGAGCTGTACATCTATTTGGGCCCAATTCTGAGAGGTGCTGAGGGCCCTCAAGGGCCAATTGGAGATGAGGCCCTTACTCAATTAAGATCTCAAGCAATGTTTTGGGTTAAAAACATTAATTAAATTCTGTAAAGTCAAAGCAAAGTTTGTTTCAGGATATTGAAATCCATGGCGGGGGGAAGGGTGCTTAACCCCTCAATGGAAGGGTGAAGTCCTTACAATCTTGCAGGCTCAGGCCTCTACATTTGTGGAGTTGCAAATAGGTGGTGATAAGTTCCTATTTAAAACGCCTTGGTCTTTACGCTTTCTTCTTCAGAACATAGGTCTAGCTGATCTGCTCCACTTGCGTTGGTAAAAGGGGCACATGCCACCGGAATTGGGAAGAGGGGCTCAGCGTTGTGCTTGTCCACACCGCCAAAGCCCCTCAAAGGAACTGTTGTGTTGGGGCTCCCATGTCTAGCAAAAGGTGGAGCCAGAGGAACAGCTTCTGTTTGAGGTATTTTTGTTTCTGAGCACAGCAGAGGAGAAATCTCGGTAGCTAATACTGGCTTACACAGAACTAATGCCCACTTCATGTCTCCTGGTCCCCCAAGGAAGGGGACAGGCCAATGGTCAGCTATAGAGCTCTGTTAGCTGGTGTGAGAGGGGGATGTGAGGAGTACTAGGGAAAAGCTACCTCTTGCTGTGTTACAAACCCAGGATATATAGGATTTCAGCCTGGTTTCCCACAGAGCATGGTGCCCGGAGGTCCCCATGTCACATTCTCCACCCTGAGATTAGAAATCCACTGCCCTCAAGAGAAAATGGGAAGGAAACTCTGAGGTGAGCTTGGCTGAGTTTCCAGTTGATTTTTCCACAGGAGTGAGCGATTGGGCCCAGTGTTGTAAGTATCAGGGTGAAATCCAGGCCCTATTGAAATTAATAGTAAAGCGCCCATTGACTTCAATAGGGTCAGGATTTCAACCTAGGACTTTTTAAAATGCTTCAAAAATGAATTTTGAAGTTAAAAAAATATGGGTAGGGTCAAAGGTAACTTACAAACTTCTCTTGAGAAAACAGATGCCAGTGGCAGCTCATTTCATTAAGCCCTAAAAGCACCTCTAATGTTACTCAGGTCCAATTTATTCAGAGTACATGGTTGTCTTCCAGTGGCAGATAATTTATCTAAGAATCTGGGAATCTTCAGTACCTCTCTCCTCCCACTCCCCACCAAAAAATATAGTTCAGATTAGTTCCTCTGACATTCTGTCTCTGGTAATACATGTTAAAGGTTCATCCCAAGCAGTAGTAACAATTTAGTTATTTCAGGGTTAGAGTTTTCTAAAGCTGTCCAACATATTTAAAATTAGGCTACTTTTGTTCCCGTACAACATACTGATGACCAGAATGGGCTGAGGGGCCCTTCTGTCATTGTGTATTTTTTCCAGTTCTGTGTTTTAAAAAAATGTATATTTTATACACTTTCAAAGTTGATGGCACCCACCCCATGCCCCAATCTCCTCCCAGTTCTGCAAATAGCCTTGCTTTGCAGTCAGTAACAAGACATGTTGCTTCCCTGAAACCAGCTTGGAAACTGGGTGTGGGCAGCCTGCAAGAGGTAATAAAGGCAACATGACTTGTGGGATCAATTCCTCATGGTGACACCCATTTAAAATATTTGCAGGAACTGATTTAGCCTGCAGGTGTTGCCCAAATGTTGCGTTAGAAGCTATCCTCCCTTAGTGTAAATACAGTGTGAAAAGCCTAGTCTAATTAATCTCAGGAAGAGTTTTGCTGCTGACTTCAAGGGCAGCTGGATCAGCCACCGCATGACTGGAAACATACACAAGTCTCTTTTTTTTTATTAAGCATAATTAAAAATACAGCAAAACAAAAAATGGCTGAAAATTAATTAAAACCATCACTCTTCCCTTTGAGTAATGGTGTGGCATGCTGGCTGTGTTTATGTGACGTTCTTAAGCAGTCAACGTGCAGAAACCAGGAAAAGTTGGTGGGATGCTTAAGTGCCAGATTCTGCGTGTTGCTGAGTGCCCCCAATTCCCATTGACTTCAACAGGACTCACAGGAGCTTTGTGGGTGTGACTATAGCCAACCCCAAATGTTCAAAAATTCTCAGTCAGGCTCACCAAAATGATGCAATTGGCTTGAAAATCATGAGATTATGTAAAACGAATAGATTTGGTGTTCTTTTCGTTTGCCGTCTGCTTTTTGAGCCGTGAGGGTGTACTGGGTGTGTGTGTCACATTTTGAAGCTTCTCCACAGCCACAAGGACTAGAAACTTACTTTTTCTTTAAGAATGAAGGCTGAAATCATCACATATCCACTTAACTTCAGGAGCTGTGGCTTTAAGGAAAACAATAATTAGATTCATAACAAAATCATGAGAGTTGGCAACACAAGTTACAAATCAATATGAACAATTATGCCAACAAGCATGGTCATTATTAGGAGTTATTCAGCATCTTATAGACATAATACTGATCTCCCTTTTGTTTCGCCTTGATTGGCTACTGGAAGAAAAGTGAGGTATAAGAGGGGGCAAGCCATCAATAATTTTTTTACTTCTTGGACTGCCATTTTCACTATTCATATTGCAGGCTATATCCCCAGGTTGGTAAATAAAACAACAGAAAGGACTCCTGTTTAAGTCTTTGAATCTTATTTTTTAAAAGGATCATTCACTTGCCATTAAGTTCCATTGATATGACCCTACAGCTGGTACTAATTCTCCAAGGGAGCTGCATTTGCCAATGACTCATTTCAAGTAAGGTTGTTCTTTTTTTTTTTTTTTAAACAAATGAACTTATTGACAAAACGTTCTAGATGTACAGGAATGAATGTTTCTGTCCTCAGAGCAGTTGCAGCAAAAGCAATGGCAGTGCAAGTGCTACATAGCACTCGAATCCTAGTTCTAGTGGAACCACTTCTACAAATGAAAGATAGGCATGAAATCTGAACTGCATCACTCAGTCTCCTTGGTCTCTTTGATGAGACTGCTCAGACTGGAGCCAATTATGATGGTGGTTTCTGTGTTATGAGCAGTTGTCCATTAGGCATGGGTATGAGACTATTATCTCCTGTCACATTCCACCAAATAGTAATTGGATGGGTGACCGCTTTGAGTCACTACCATTCTGGGGCAAACTTGAATGATGCTCTGTACCCCATTACCCATCTCCTGAACTTCAGTCTCCTACTGCAAACTACATTAACCCTAGCAATACTGGGACCATTCATGTCCTCACTGCTCTTCTGAGGGACTGAACATGAGCTGACTTGTTTCCAGTCCTGAACTCTTTCCCCTTCCCTCACCACCATCCCTGAAGGAACCTCATCTCCCTTTCTACTTCTCTTTTACTTTCCCTTTCCAAACACAGAGGCCCCATCCACCACAACCCTCATCCTCACCTCTGATAAAAGTGGCTAGCTATTGAAATGAACTAAAATTGGAAACACAATAAATGTAGTTCTAAGTATTCTATGAATGGCAGGTAAAAGAACTTTAGCAGAGGGATGCTTTTGAAGTCCACTTGGCACCCAATGTTGTGTTTTACCTAACATGATTAATGAATAATCAACCAGCTTGCTATCATGACTGACAGAGATGTCCTGCTCCTCATGGCAGTCTCGGGCCTTTGGCTCATTTGCAAAGCCAACACACACAAAAAGCTAAGTTTCCTTAGAACCCAACCAGAGTGCTAAAAGTTTCCAAACTGAAACACCACATCCCTGTTTGCAATACAACAGTGGTATGGTCACAATTGCATTGAAATTGAAGACAGTTTTGCCAATGACTTCAATGGAAGCTGAGAAAGGCCTAATGTAGCAAATCTGCACTTGCTGTTTAGGTGCCTCCCTCCTACTCTAACAGGCTTCTGATGTAATCCCTCCAACTCAACAGGCTTCTGATGTAATTCTAGAACTAGTCTTAATTAAAACTTTCTAGTCACAAAGAAGTAAGTTTGCCCAAATTTTAGGTGCATGTCTTGCCATACTAGTGACCTTGGTCCTGAGGCTACCTACTCACCCCTTTGGTATAAAAACTGTCTTCTTAATCTGCTTGTGCCTCATCTCTTTTGATGTCTCTGACTGAATGTGGGACTCCCCTTCTAACTGGAAGAGAAATGATTGTCAGTGGCCAACATAGGGGCTGGAACTAGGGGTGTTCCAGATCTTTTTATAAGTATTGGTTATAAGTTTGGTTGCAACAGGAGCGCAGATCTTTAACTCAGATCTAGCTGAACCAGTGCAACCAATAATGGTTTCTTCCCAGTGTCAACAGCAAGCCATAGGCATTTCTGGAAGCTGGGTATAAGCACACATTTTTAACAGTCAACCATTTAAAGAACATATCAGGGATTTGGTGGACTTTCCAACTCTCCATCACTTGGAGTCTTGAAATCAAGACTGGTTGGCTTTCCAAAATATATGCCCTAGTTCACCTGTTAGTTATTGGGTTTGATGCAGGAATTACTGGGTGAACTACTAAGGTTGATTTTATATAGAATGTCCGACTTGATAATCACAGTGGTTCCTTTGACCTTAAAAATTTATCTATGAATTGCAGCTGCACTGGTTTATCTGACTTTCCTAATTCCACCCTGCAATGCGTTGCCTTATATTTGTGAATTATCCAAAAGATCCCGCTCCTAGAGAAGTAGTGATGGACATTATGGACTAAGTATACCAGAAGTCCAGAATGCACTGCTACAACAGTTTTGTGGATGCACCAACACAATGGTCAAAAACAGTGTTACTCTGTAGATACTTTGCTTAGCCTTTGCTTATCTTTGTAACAAACCATTTCATGCAATCAGTGTTCCTCTCTTGGTTTCTTCATGTGGTATAGAAAGGGGTGAAGAGGTACGTGTGTCTAACATATAAATACAGTGCCAATTCATTAAGGAGAAAGATATGGTGTTCTTCTAACATGCTTCTTCTTGTAGAGAATTATTTTGAATGGCCATTAAAATTTATTGGCATATCCTGCTACATAAAATGATTCTTCACCTCGTCCTCAAGTCTATTCCCCAGATTACTTTAGTACTGCAAGTGTCTTAATAGCCACTGAAATGCCCAAAATAAGTTAACAATCTAACCAGTAAGTTAGAGGCTGCAATTTTTTAAATTCATTGAGAAATATTGGCAGAACTGCAGACATATGTTTCTGCTGCTAAAGCTTAGTCTTATCACAGTTTGAAAATGTGGAAAATCAATTATGTGCTTTGAATTATACTCCCTTTACTGCTATAAAAGAATTTTTTCATTCTTTCAGGGTAGTGTAGACTTTGTAACATCTACCACTAACAGGCTGTTAGGACTTTCTGCTAAATTAATACACTGCAAGTAAACTAAACAGAAGGCCTGTGGAATGCTAAACATCCACTTTCTCTTCTGTTGTGGCTGTGCTGCAGCTTGGGAACCGTCAGCCTTGTTGCTACAACATCTGGACAACATTTGGGGCTGTCTCTCAAGTACACGGGTGTGCACCTCCAGTGAATTTTAACTTTCAACATCTCTCTGCCTCTAATCTATATTTAATGTTTCATGACTAGTAGTCAAAGAAATTTCAACTAAATATCAGGTTGGAATGAAAATGATCCTTGGGAAAACATTCATTTTCAGCGTTCAACAGCCAAGTATCTGTGACAGAGATGGTCCCTAGAGATTTGTAGCCCATTCTCTTGCAGTAATAATAATTAAGACTCATGATTACTGTGCCCACGTAATCAAAGATCGCTTCATAAAATGTACTCCCTAAGGGGAAAAATTCTCTGTTCCTAACTGGATGTCAGTCATAGGGATCAGCACCCCCAGGGATGTCAAGTCTTTTGCTTGCCCTTTTCATTACAGTGTTGTTAGCATTGTGTTACTTCATATTCTTCTCAATGCAAATGAGAAGGTAATCATGTGTAAATCGTGCCCTCCAGAAGGCACATGTGGTGAGGTTTTTTTTCCCCTCTTCTCCAAATCTACCACAGGGAATTCTCACACGGAACATAATTACATCTCTGCCATATGGGCTCATTTATATTCTATTACAGGTTAAGCTAATACGACTTAGAACTATACTAAAAATACCTCAAAGTGTTATGAGCACTGTCAAAACACTTGTCATTTCTTACTTGCCTGTTTGATTGCTAGTGACTTTATATTTATTTAGAAATCTGTAGAGCCAAGACACTGTAGTAAAACAAAATAAGGTCAGTTTTATGGTGGCCAGTCTGCAATGAAGATTGTAATTCTCTGCAGTGCTGTGCTCTTTTGATTTGAAGCAAATGGATCAGATGTGATAAAACCAAAAAGCCTCTGAGCCGCATTTACCTGAATTGTCTCCCTCCTACGTTTTAGGTTTCCCAGGAGGTACAGAATACAGATTTCAGATGTGTAGTTTTGTCATTATCAAAATATATCAGGTCTGTGTTTGATGTAACCGTCTTCTGGTATATGGCTTCTAGTGGCACAAACAATGAATTAGATGTTGGTAAGTGATGTAGCCACTCCATCACAGCAACATTGTCCAGAGACATCAAACACATCTATCCATCATCTAGATGATAAAGAGGGCAGTCCATAACCAGATGGCAGGTTGTTTGTTCTTGAGCTTCACAGGGGCAGGACGGGGACCTCAAGAAGCCCCAGTGGTAATGATGTAAGTTAAACTACCCATGACCATAACTTATCCTGATGTAACAGGATTCGTATGGTAGTCCTATGGGGCATGGCAGGAGCTAATCCAGAGAGACTAGGGCAGTGGTCCCCAACGTGGTGCCTGCCGGGGCATTTATGTGCGCCCGCCATCAGGGCCAGCACCAAGGAAGGAAGAGGAGAGGAGCATCAGCCGGAGAAGCGTCGCCACTGAAATGCCACCATGCAGTGCTTCTGGCGGAGAAGCTTTTCCCAAAATGCCGCCAAAGAGCGCTTCCGGCGGAGAACCTTCGCCACCGAAATGCCTACGAGAAGTGTCGCTGCCCGCCACACTCTGATGAAGGGATGAATGTGCTCTTGGCCACAGAAAGGTTGGGGACCACTGGACTAGGGGATACAGATATGAGTTGTCTATCTGCCAGGAAATGTACCATCAATCCAAAATATAGACCTGTACTACCCGTTGCCACTGTTCCTTAGAAAGGTTGTGTCTGATGTACTGTCTGAGAGGTTCAACAATGCCAGAAAAGAGGAATCTTGACTTTAGATTGTGTTTTTTTATGTGGCTTTGAGAAGTAAGCTGCTTTGATAGTTGGCTGCATGCAGTAATGCACTCAGGCCCTTGCCTTCATACCCAATTGCTGGGGGAGCAATGCCAGCAAGGACTGTAAGGTTAGAACTGGAGTTGTCTAGGTTGCACCAGTAACAATACTAAGGGCAGAGTTGATAGTTGAGTCCAATTTGCCAGAGTGATGACTGGAGCCCCATGCTGCTACACAGTATTCAACAGCTGCAATAATTAGGGCATTGATAAATGTCCATAAGGTTGCCTCACTAGTGCCCCATGAGTTGCCAGCAAGCCTGCAGAGGAGTGTGACTCTCAACTGGATTTTACCATGTGTCTCCTCAGTGTATTGTCAAGGACAGAGTGTGGTCAAGCTTTGTCTCCAAATAAGTAGAGTACTGGTCAGAAACAATTAGCTGATCGTTCAGAAGGACCTGCCGGATCCAAATTATTGGTCTTGACAGAGAAATATCCACAATTTAGGAACAGTAAAAATACATCTAACCTACTTGCCCACATAAGAAAACTATTATACAAGTAATAATAGTTTTTGAAAAGTGCTGCATTAATGTAAGGGGAGGTCAATTATAAATAAATTTGAAAATACTGATTTCATGATCAATATTAGTTATTTTGTTTTCCAAAATTACTGTGCCACTTAATTTGCTTTTTATTTATTTTGCTTTTTATTTCTGAAGCTTTTTACACTACATAAAAACATATTGTCTTGTTGATTTCTAAAAATTATGCCACAGAGGTCTATAGGTGAACTTCTTGCCCCATTGAAATTATTGGGAATTTTTCTTACTGATATCAATAAATCCAGGATTTCACCTCATACATTTAACCAGATTTCATTTAAACTATAAGCATTGTGGGCCTGAATCTGAGCTCATAGTGGCTTCATGCCACTGACTTCACTAGAGTTACTTCTCATCTACACCAGTATATGTGTAGGAAAAAACTCTTGAGTGCCGGGACTGGACTAGATGACCTTTCGAGGTCCCTTCCAGTTCTATGATTCTATGTAAGATAAGAATCCATCCCATAATTTTGCTTTTAAAGGTAAATCCTGTCTTTCATGCCAAACTTAAGTAGCCAGGAGGGAGTCTCATAACAGGCGACAGTAGAAAGAATTGTCCTTTCATGTTCCTAGTATACTCCAGCCTTGAGTCTGCAGTAGTAGTCCCACCACTCCTGCAGTCCAGCTAGACAGGGGCAATGACTGGTGCATCTTTATAGTGACAGATCCACCGTTCCCCCTCTCCCCTATGTTCTTCCTTCAAAACCTGCTTCATCGTCAAATCTTGCCGTGCTGGAGGAGCCCTCCCTGCCTGTGACCCTCCCAGAGCTCCCCACCATCTCTCAGGCCAGGGCAGGGCCTGCTGTCTCCACAGAGTGTGTCTGCAGGTCTTGGGGAAGGGGCAGGAGGCTGGACCAGAGCCCCCACCCCTGGGTTCCACTGGCAATGGCGTACCCCAGGGGGTGGGGACACGGGCTGGGGTTGCTCTTGGGCATCCAGGCCCCCGCCCAGGGCAGGGGGAGGATCCGGGGCTCCCCACAGTGGCCCTGGCTCCCTGGGCAGCTCTTACCACGGCCTGGATCTGGCTTGGCCAGGGGCGTGGGGCTTCGGGGGGGAAGAGGACGAGCAGGAGGCAAGGCCACAGTTCTGGCGCCAGTGGGCCCCCCCCCCACTTCTATCCATGTTCCGGCGCTGCTGCGGGGGGCCCCGTGGGCTGGTGCATTAATCTGCCACTGTAAATATTTTTCAAGAGTTTTTGTGGGGAAAAAATTAAACCAGTGTAGAGAGTGGACACTTTTGAACATTCAAAATTTCTACAAAACTTGTGAAATGTTTTGAAAAGTTTTCATGAAGATTTTTCTACATTTTTCAACTAGTGCTAATGATTACCACTTATTTCCCCTCTGCAGGGCCCCAGTTCAGCAAAGCACTTAAGCATCTATGTAGCATTAAGTGCATAAGTAGTCCCCTTAAAGTCAAGTTCATAAGTACTTTGTTGAATCAGGGTCCCAAAGCTTTGCCTGTGAGCAAGCTACTTAATTGTGGCGTGCTAAGAACCCTAAACTCCCACTGACTTCAAATCACTCCTGAACTTACACTCAATGGAAGATGAGGGTGCTCGGTCCCTTGCACAACTGGAAGAAGTCACAGCATTTTCAGTCAAGGTAGAGCATTCAAAGCTGTGGCCAGCTATGGACACGGACAGAAACATGTTCAACAACTGTATTTATTATAGAAAGGGCATTTTTTTCCAAGACAAATATGAGTTTTTTACTTGAGGGAAAGTATTTTTTCCAGGCTTGACGCTTCTTGGAGACACAGTTGAGGTGAAACCTCCTATCATTGGGTGGGGGAAAGGCATCAAGGAAAAGAAGAGCTGACCTGGACAATTTCTGTTCCAGCAAAGCAGCTGTTGGAGAACAGTGAAACAAAACAAAACTCTCAGAGCTGCTTTCCAGAAGCCATTTTAACACAATTTTTCTTTCATTTTTCAAAGGTGTTTGATGATCGAACATGTTGATTTCTTCTGCACTCTGAAGGGTTCATCTTGTAAAAGCAGTTTGTGTGTCAGCCCCCAGCAACAGAATAACCTCCCCCACCCGCACCCACCTATCTAGATTTCTTTATTTTTCTTGAGGTAAAAATTATGAACAAGTATAGCAAGTGATAACTATATGAATATTTAATATTAGTGAGTGGAGTGTGGGAGAATCCTGTTTGAAGGCGAAGTGGTATCATTCCATACG
The DNA here is from genome assembly GCA_033296515.1 of Macrochelys suwanniensis. Lineage (NCBI taxonomy): Eukaryota > Metazoa > Chordata > Testudines > Chelydridae > Macrochelys > Macrochelys suwanniensis. Next base: position 43,875,967 of record CM065776.1, read on the forward strand.
GTGTATTCATCAATCAATAAATACACGGGATAGAAACAAATGCATTTAACATAGGGCAACCTCATAAAACATCCATGGCTATAAACTGAGAAAGGATGAATGTCAACATGTCTTTGATATTTCTAGACACCCCATTTTATTAAATGTAGTGTAGGAGGAAACTGGTTTTCATTTACATTTGAAAATGTGTGTGGTTTGCTTACGTTGGTCACTATTTTTTCTGTTTATTGATAGTTATAGTCTTGTCTTTCACGTTATACGGTGAGCTTGAGCTATTCCTATTTCTAGGGCCACATTTTGAATTTTGAGCATCAAAATTCATTATCTCTTTGAATAATGAAACTGTGGAAGCTGCTTTTCCTGTATGGTTGTGAAATATGGACACCAGGGCTGGCTATAAGCCGATTTGTCAGATTCCCCAGAATTGGGTCCCGTGTATAGGGGGCCCCACTCTGGCAGGGTGTTGTTGTTGTTGTTTTTTCTCCAACAATTCCGGCGGGAGGGTGCGGGGCCCCGCTGTTGTTCTTCATGTGGGGCCCCCCACCCGCTAAAGCCAGCCCTGATGGACACGATGCCGCTCAGATTGGGCAAAGCGGGAGGGTTTCCATACAAAATGCCAGTGTTGTATATTTGGCATAAAGTGGAACAACTTCATTCATAACACAGATGTTTATGGTTGCTCCAGTCTATAGGCTACTGGGGCCATTGTCTGCAGCTGGTGTCTTACAGTTTTCAGACATGTCTCCAGAATGCCGCAAGACGTTCCAGCAAACTCTGTTCTCCGGGTGGCTTGCAACATCCAGGATAAAATTCCACCAACTGAGGGATGGAGGCGGCCCAGAGGCAGACCCCTTATTACATTAGGGTGACCAGATGTCCCGATTTTATAGGGACAGTCCCGATGTTTGGGTCTTTTTCTTATATAGGCTCCTATTACCCCCCACCCTCTGTCCCGATTTTTCACATTTGCTGTCTGGTCACTCTATATTACATGGGTACATCAATTTTGTTCTGATGTTGACAGGCCGAAAGTCCAAGCCCTTGCGGCCTCACAGGAACAGACCAAATGGTGAATGATTACTATCGCCGACTGTTCGGCTAAGTATTGAAGAAGAAAATTTAACTGAAATAGTGTGGACGAGTTCATTTGTGTATGCAGCAAGGTATTTGCATATTCACAATTGGAATTTGGGAGATCAAATTCTGATTTAGATGTGCAAATCCCGATGTGGCAAATATACACTTTGCAGAAGTAACTTACATGCTTCTGTGTGAAAATAAATATCCAAATTGGTACTGAGTGATTCATCTCCAAGATATAAATTTGAGCTCAGGATTAAACTTGGGCCGTCCTCCATTATTGCATTGTTGTCATGTTAGCCATTATTGCTAGACAAATCTGAAAACCTTTGCTGTATAACGTGATCTGCTCACGAGTAATAACCAGCTCTGTGAAATGCCTTGCAAATAATTACCATCATCAGTTTGGCTAACATGCAGTGTCTGAGTTTCTAATTGGGATGGGTGATCTCTGTTTCAGAGCCTGTGCAAATCAGTTCAGAATATCACGTGTACTGTTCATTAGCTGCCAAATGGAATAATAAAAATAATACCTAGCAGTACTATACATTTTTACATAAGCAAATTTGACAACAGCCGTGCTGTATGAGGAGGGAACATTAGTGTTTAATTCCCTTGTCCTACAGATTGCTTATTGACGAAAATATTTTCTTAAAATAAAGAAAAATTTCAGTCAGAGCCTGGCTGTGGAGCTCTTTCTCATGTCCATGAGCACTTACTGACAGGAGTAGTCCCACTGAAGCTAATAATCCTACTGCCCTTCTGGCAGAGAAAGTCTGACAGCCTTCTTTTGGGACAGAGACACTGCTGCTTGTCTGTGAAAAGCTCCTGCACATTTGTTCAGCTGAAACCGCTTCCTTGTAAAGCGGGGAGTAGCAAGAAAAAACTCTGAAGCGTCTATGTGGGTGCCTCTGCATAAGCCTCTGTGAGCGAGTGGGTACAGCCGTACATTAGCAGGGGCAGAGAGATAATGGTGTATCATGGCTGTGTGAGGGCGGAAGAAGACATGGAATATGTGGAAGGTGTGATACAGCATGGCCAGAAGGCAGCAGGAGAGTGATCTAGGGTGAGGAGAAGCCTTATTCCCTGTAGATTAATTAAAAGCACCTGAAACCAATTAGAGCACCTGAAACCAGTCACCTGATAAAATCCCCCTGCTTCAATCAGCCAGAGGAGGATCTGGAGCAGAGTGAGGAGGAGCTGGAGCAGAGTGGTTTGGTGGTGGAGCAGAGAGCAGTTTGGAGGAGCTGGAGCAGAGTGGTTTGGTGGTGGAGCAGAGAGCAGTTTGGAGGAGTGACGCAGAGTGAATTGGTGGTGGAACAAAGAGCAGTTCGAAGGAAAGTGGAGGAGAGTTTTGAGAAGTGCTGCAGCAGGCTAAGAAGACCAAGATCCTAGGTAAAGGGACACCTGGCTTGTGCAGAGGGAAGGCAGGAAGCCCCACAAGCTGAAGGTCAGGAGAGGGAAGTAGCCCAGGGGAAAGAATCACTGGTACAAGTGGTTCACCTACTATCATAGGGCCCCTGGGCTGGGACCCAGAGTAGAGGGCGGGCCTGGGTCCCTCCCTCTCCACTCCCCTTCCCTGGGATACTAGTAGGATAGCTGTTACCCCAGTTCAGGGGCAAGAAATGGCACCCTGAAACCCCCCCACAAGAAGAGAAAGTGCGGGACCCATCATAGTAGTGCCGGCAATTTGCCACACGTGGTGTCAAAGGTGGGATCTCCGCACTGGGACTTAAACCAGGGTTAGCCAAAACAATCCAGTCCTTATGATGGACGACGTAATCAAGGCCCTAATACAAGCCACCGCGGCCCAGCAGGAGGCTACCCGGGTCCAAGCAACCACCCAACAGGAGGCGACTAGGGTACAGCAAGAGACTAATCGTCTGTTGATGAGTCAGGCTGCCCAGGACCGAGCCCTGCTGCAGGAGCTGGTGAACCAGATGAAGGCCCTTATGGAGCAAAGCCAGAACGGTGATGGGACCCGGACTATACGGGCCAGCCACTGCCTCCAGAAAATGACACGGGAGGATGATGTGGAGGCATACCTCCTGGCTTTTGAGAGAGCAGCCCTGCGGGAGGCCTGGCCCCGAGATCAGTGGTCCGGTATCCTTGCCCTGTTCCTGTGTGGGGAGGCCCAGAAGGTATACTACGATATGGCCACAGAGACTGCAGCAGACTACCCTCAGCTGAAGGCAGAGATCCTGGCCAGATTCGGAGTAACTACGGCATTGCGAGCCCAGAGGTTCCATGAGTGGCAGTATACAGAGGACAAGACACCCAGATCGCAATTGTTTGACCTGATCCACCTGACCCAGAAATGGTTGCGCCCTGAGGCCCTCAGCTCTGAGAAGATGATGGAGCTCCTGGTACTGGACTGGTATATGAGGGGGCTACCACCAGGCCTCCGGGCTTGGGTTGGCCAGAATGACCCCTCCACCTATGATGAGTTGGTCTCCCTCGTGGAAAGACAGCTAGCACCCCGTGAACTGTTCCAGACCCCAGGGGGTGAAACACAGCAATCCAGGAAGCCAGCCCCAAACCCAAGGTCCCGGACCGCCAAGAACTACAGGAGAACTATAACTGGGAGAAAAGACATTGAGGAATGGCCCGAGTCCAAGAAGGGACCTGGGGGTTTGGGAAGAGATGGCTGGGGGGGACCGACCAAATAGCCCCAGGCAGAGGGCGGCAACTGGGATAAGGGGTCGGTGTTACGAGTGTGGGGAATTGGGGCATATAGCAGCCCAATGCCCCAACAGGGAAGAGCCTATGCAGTGCAATCTGGGGGATCCTGGGGAACAATGTGGCCTAATTGGCCTGGTAGGGGTCGCAACGACCCCACATGGGTATACAAGGTCAGTAAAAATGAATGGTATTGTGACCACAGCATTAGTAGATTCCGGGAGTGCTGTCACGCTGGTCTCGGGGAAGTTGGTGGGGCAAGACCAACTAACCCGGGCCAAAACCACAGGGGTAACGTGTGTTCATGGCACCGTAAATTTCTACCCCACAATCCCAGTACGGATTGAGATCCAGGGGAACACTACCAGGGTAACTGCAGCAGTGGTCCCTAGGCTCCCCTACCCGGTCTTAATTGGTAGAGACTTCCCTGGGTTTGAGAACTTACTCCCCCCAGTAGAGCCAAGGGAGGGTAGCAACCCCCGGGCTGAAATGGAGGCACCTACAGATAGCTTCATCCCAATTTTTGCTGAATTTGCCCCAGAGCTATTCTCATCCCCTGGGAAACCCTGAAAGTCTAGGCGGGAAAGGAGGGCAGATAAAAGGCTAGGGACCAGGATTCTAGCAGAGAACCAGAAAGCCTCCCTTGGTGGTAAGCGAACCCGTTCAGGAGGCCAGGAGACAATTCAGGCCAGTGAGGACTCAGAGTCAGTTCCTAGCCCAAGTAGGGGCAACCCAGGGGGTGGAGTAGAAATAGGCCCCCTGGAATTAGGTCAGATCGGTACCGCCCGTGAGAATTTCAGGCAGGACCAAACCAATGACCCGCTATATGCGAATGTGAGGGAGGAGGTAGTGGAAGTAAATGGCGTACCGGTGGAAGGAAAGACCAAAGGCCCGGGGCCGTATTATGTGATCAAACGTGATCTGTTGTACCGAATAGTGCAGATCCGAGGGGAAGAAGTAGAGCAGCTCTTAGTCCCACGGAAACACACAAGGGCAGTACTAGAGCTAGCTCACAGTCATTTATTTGGGGGACATCTAGGAATAGACAAGACACTGGATAGAGTCCTAAGAAGGTTTTATTGGCCAGGAATACGTGCGGAGGTCCAACGCTATTGTGCCTCCTGCCCAGAATGCCAGTTGCATAGCCCTCGACCTCACTTGCGGGCCCCATTAGTACCTTTGCCTATTATTGAAGTCCCGTTCGAAAGGATAGCCATGGACCTTGTGGGCCCGCTGGAAAGATCAGCACGGGGTCACCGAAACGTACTAGTCATCCTTGACTATGCCACACGGTATCCAGAAGCCATTCCTTTAAGAAACCCCACATCCAAGGCAATGGCAAAAGAACTACTCCAGATTTTTGCCAGAGTGGGCATCCCTAAGGAGATCCTGACTGACCAAGGAACCCCTTTCATGTCGAAATTAATGAAGGACTTATGTACCCTGCTCCACATCCATGCCATAAGGACCTCAGTCTACCATCCTCAAACAGACGGCCTGGTCGAGCGGTTTAACCGCACCCTTAAAGGTATGATCCGGAAGGTGGTAGCACAGGATGGAAAAGACTGGGATACCCTTCTACCATACCTAATGTTTGCAATACGGGAAGTCCCCCAGGCGTCCACCGGTTTCTCTCCCTTTGAGCTACTATATGGACGCCACCCACGCGGAATATTAGACATCGTCAAGGAGGATTGGGAAGAACAACCCAACCCAGGAAAGAATGTCATTGAGCACGTGACACAGATGAGAGAGCGAATAGCTCGAGTAACCCCTATAGTACGGGAACATTTGGAAAAAGCACAAGAGACCCAGCGGACATATTACAACTGCCAGGCGAAAGTATGGAAATTTCAGCCAGGAGAACGGGTGATGGTGCTAGTGCCGACAGCAGAAAGCAAACTCCTAGCCAGCTGGCATGGGCCTTATGAGATAGTGGAAGCCATTGGGGAAGTGGACTATAAGGTCAGACAACCAGACCGCCGAAGACCAGAGCAGATCTACCATGTAAACTTGCTGAAGCCCTGGCATGACCGAGAGACGTGCCTGGTCATTCGGAGAGCTCCATCCCAGACGGACGACCGACAGGGGCAGGTGAGGATATCCCCTGAGTTAGCCCCAGAACAACTAACAGAAGTCATTGATATGATCCAACGGAACCAAGATGTGTTCTGTACACAGCCGGGCTGTACGACACTGGTCCAACATCATATCGTCACCAGGCCCGGAATAAGGGTGACGATAAGACCATACCGGATACCGGAAGCTAAAAGAGAGGAAATTAGGACAGAAGTGAAGAAGATGTTGGAACTTGGGGTTATTGAAGAATCCCACAGCCAGTGGTCCAGTCCTATCGTCTTAGTACCCAAGCCTGACGGCACCTGGAGGTTTTGTAATGACTTCCGGAAGTTGAATGAAGTATCCCAATTTGATGCCTATCCAATACCACGTGTCGACGAGCTAGTTGATCAGTTAGGCAAGGCCCGATACCTAACCACTCTGGACCTGACTAAAGGATATTGGCAAATTCCCCTGGCCAAGAACGCCAAGGAGAAGACAGCTTTCTCTACACCTGATGGCCTGTTCCAATACACTGTCCTCCCTTTCGGACTCCATGGGGCCCCAGCAACATTCCAACGACTTATGGATAAATTGTTGCGACCCCATGCCAGGTATGCCGCTGCCTATTTAGACGATATAGTCATCCATAGCCCTGACTGGGAAACGCACCTAGTAAAAGTAGAAGCGGTACTAGACACCCTGAGGAAGGCTGGCCTCACGGCCAACCCTCTCAAGTGCGTGATAGGACTAGCTGAAGCCAGATACCTTGGGTATGTAGTAGGGAGAGGTTTGGTAAAACCCCAATGGAACAAAGTGGCGGCAATACAAGATTGGCCTCGGCCAATCCGTAAAAAGCAGGTCAGAGCATTTCTCGGGTTAGTAGGGTACTATCGGAGATTCATCCCTCATTTTGCCACAAGAGCAGGGCCATTGACTGACCTGATAAAGGCTCGGGGCCCCGAGATAGTAAAGTGGTCTGATGCAGCAGAAGTGGCATTCGCAGATTTAAGGACAGCCCTTTGCTGCCATCCTGTACTCATAGCCCCAGACTTCAAGAAAGAATTCATTCTACAAACAGATGCCTCAGAGGTAGGCCTAGGAGCCGTCCTTTCGCAGATGGTAGGGGAGGAGGAACACCCGATCCTGTACCTCAGCCGGAAGCTCCTCCCCAGGGAACAAAAGTACGCCGTCGTTGAAAAGGAATGTCTGGCGATAAAATGGGCCATGGAAACGCTCCGTTACTACCTACTGGGGCGGCGATTTACCCTGGTGACAGACCATGCCCCGCTCCAGTGGATGCACAGAAACAAGGAGAAGAATGCAAGAGTGACTAGATGGTTCCTATCTCTGCAACCTTTTCATTTCTGAGTACAGCATAGGGCCGGAAGCCAACACGGCAACGCAGATGGCTTGTCACAAAAGCATTGCCTCTCATCCCAAGTTGCCCAACCCCATGGTGTTGAGCAGGGGGGGAGGATATGTGATACAGCATGGCCAGAAGGCAGCAGGAGAGTGATCTAGGGTGAGGAGAAGCCTTATTCCCTGTAGATTAATTAAAAGCACCTGAAACCAATTAGAGCACCTGACACCAATTAGAGCAGCTGAAACCAGTCACCTGATAAAATCCCCCTGCTTCAATCAGCCAGAGGAGGAGCTGGAGCAGAGTGAGGAGGAGCTGGAGCAGAGTGGTTTGGTGGTGGAGCAGAGAGCAGTTTGGAGGAGCTGGAGCAGAGTGGTTTGGTGGTGGAGCAGAGAGCAGTTTGGAGGAGTGACGCAGAGTGAATTGGTGGTGGAACAAAGAGCAGTTCGAAGGAAAGTGGAGGAGAGTTTTGAGAAGTGCTGCAGCAGGCTAAGAAGACCAAGATCCTAGGTAAAGGGACACCTGGCTTGTGCAGAGGGAAGGCAGGAAGCCCCACAAGCTGAAGGTCAGGAGAGGGAAGTAGCCCAGGGGAAAGAATCACTGGTACAAGTGGTTCACCTACTATCATAGGGCCCCTGGGCTGGGACCCAGAGTAGAGGGCAGGCCTGGGTCCCTCCCTCTCCACTCCCCTTCCCTGGGATACTAGTAGGATAGCTGTTACCCCAGTTCAGGGGCAAGAAATGGCACCCTGAAACCCCCCCACAAGAAGAGAAAGTGCAGGACCCATCATAGTAGTGCCGGCAATTTGCCACAAAGGGGAGAGAAATAGCATGATGAGGGATGGAGAAGCCTACTACAAAGTTTCACATGGCTCCATCCAGCAATCACTATTATAGGATGACAGATTTTTGTTTAAAACTGGGAATCTGACAATAAAAAACAGAACTTTGTGAAATGGAACTATATGCCACTGACCCTAACAACAGGGGTGAAAGTGAGCCGGTACGGGCCGGTACGGTGTAGCGGTAAGAACCCGTACCGGCCTGTATTCACCCCACATTAAAGCGCTGCCGCGGCAGCACTTTAATGTCCCTGCCCCTTCCCCCAGCCCCAGTCAGTGGCCCTGCCGGTATGATCTGTACCGGCAGGGCCCCAGACAGGGGAGGCAAAAGGGGCAGGGACGTTAAAGCGCTGCTGTGGCAGCGCTTTAAGGACTGTCCTTTGCCACGGCAGCACTTTAATGGTGCTGTGCACCCCCACCCCCGCTGCCGGTAGGGGAGTGCAGCAACATTAAAGCGCAGCCGTGGCAAAGGACCCTTAAAGCGCTGCCATGGCAGCGCTTTAACGTCCCTGCCCCTTTTGCCCCCCGCCACCAATGACGGGGGGCAAAGGGAACAGCTACAGGCACTTACCGGTACCGGGCGGGCCGGGGCTGGCTCTGATCCCCTGCCCCGCCCCTTCTGCCTGAGGCCCCGCCCCTTCTGGGGGCCAGAGCTGGCCCCAGTCCAGCCCCATACCGGTAAGTGCCTATAGTTACTTTCACCCCGCCTAACAAGTTTAAAATTGAACTGGGAACAGCTTAATAAACTAATTCCACTCTACAGGCCCAGCTCTCATGTCTCTTCTGACTGCTCATCTTTGCCTTTGGTGTCATTGCATTGAGATTGCTGTACCACACCACTTTCTCGTTCACTGTGTAACCCTTCTGCCAGGTGGCTAATGGCTGATAAACGGGTCAGGCTCAATATACCTAAAGTCCCTCTTGACAAATAACTAAACTGACTTGAGCCCCCATGCAGATACCTAGGAAAACTAAATGCACACTCCCTTGGTGCCCTTAACAGGCAGAACTTCCCCATTCACAGGCGCTCCAAAAGTGTGTACAACCAAGGAAATCTCTGTTAAGGGAAGCGAGTACAGTCATAAACTTGGGAAAACCCATCAACAGAATATACATGCAAATAGAGTAACCTTCCTTCCCGCCCCCTAGTAACTTTGACAGTAATCCATCTAACTCTCTTCCCACCTACCGGTAAGAATGTCCCACACGTAACAGTCTTTTGACCACACCATCTTACCCAGCCCCAAAACCCACTCACGGTTGGGATCAAAAAGTAGAAGTAGCCCAAATATCTCTTTGCATATCTGTCTCCAGTGCCAAGGGAACTGCTTGTGAGTTCCTGCCTGGTGGCACCCCGCACCCGCCCACACACCCCAGTTTAGTGATTCAGCTTTATGAAGATGCTGAGTACGAAGGGTCTCACCAGAGTTCACTCAGTTCTGCCGCTGTCCTTTACCTCATCTCTCTATCATCTCTCACTGTGAAGTCCTCTGCACTGTCTATTGCAGCAAAATCTTGGATCTGCATTATCGCTCGCAGCAAAGTCCTCAGTGTGCATTATTGCCTGCAACAAAGTCCCCACAGGAGGGAAACAAAGAGCATTTAGGACTCTTGAGCAGAGTTCTGTCCACTTGCAAATTCAGTATTGGCCACAAAACAAAAGCTCTTTTCCCTCATGAGCTTCTCTGGGAGCCCACACCCCCTCTCCCACAAAAAATCCAAGTTCATGTATAGTTATGATGACCATCCAAGTGTCGCTAGAGGAATTTGTGAATAGGTAGCCAAAGCAAATGAAATTTTGTATGGCAGCACGTTCCCCTTTTCAACAATAGAGAGAGCAGAAAGTTATTTTCCCCTCTGGAGCTTTGAGACATGAGCAAAAAATTTTGGATACATCTTTTTTCTGCTGAAAAATACAGATTCAGGTTGACCAAAACATTTTGTGAATTCACTGAATTGTTTTGCGCAAAAAAAAATTCAAATGATTCATTTTGACATTTTTAAATTAAATGTTTTGATTTTTGAATTTGAAATGGCTTTGTTTTGAATTTTACTTCCATTTTCTTTCAAAAGGTTAAACCCCCCTTAAACTAAATGAAACTTGTTGTTTATGGACAAATAAAATGTTTCCTTCAACCCAAAATGAATCTTTTTGACTTTTTGGTTGGCCAAATGTTTTTAATTTTTTTGGTTTCAGATCAACCTGAAATGAATTTGTTTTTTCAGTTTATTTCCTGTCTGGCTCATGAACTGAAATCAGTTATTTGCACAGTTCTACTCACATCAGTATACCTAATAAGTTTTTTCCTTCTGAAAATTCACATGCATTTTGGACTACGTGCAAGAGCACAAAGCAAGTAGTAGTCAAAAGAGGCATAGCAAGTTTAAACTAGCATTTTTTGTCGTCGAAATTCAAGTGTGACGGGTCGACTCACCACTAGAGTGCGTCCTTGTGGCCAGGTATGGAGTAGCATCTCCTTTCCCTATTTACCCCCTGCCAGCAGGCCCTCCTGGGCCTTCTCTTCCAGGGCTCACAGTTAGGGGCTTATTCCTTCACCCGCTTACTTCCCTGGTCCTTCTCGCATGAACAGAGAGCAACAATATCCAAAGTCCGAAGATGCAAACAATTCGATGGTTATTGAGGTGAACTTCCAGCAAGCAATGATTCCAATGTCCTTCCTTAGTGTTCCCCTTCCCAGCTCTGATGCCACAGAGCCTTACCTGTGTCCCTGTTCCCATTCCCGCCTTTAGCAAAACATGATTCCAATTTCCCACCCCCATTCCCTGTTCCCATTCCCGCCCCCCTTACTTCCTGATTGACTGCAGACTATATAGTAAAACTTGAGTTCTGCTCAGCTATACCTTAACTAATCATTTTACTGAAATTTAACTTACCAATCCTAACATATTGTAACATGATTATCTAACCAATTATATCCTACCATCTTAATTAGTTTACACACAGCAAATTTAATTATACAGCAGACAGAAACAATCACAGAACCAGACAGAGACCATGCAAATGAACAATAGCAAAGTGGGAACTATAATGACAAAACAATACAGAAGTGAGGATTTCACAACTATATCTATAAATACATCAGGTTTCCCAGCTGTGTCTATTGATAAGTGAGTTCTTGCCAGACAGGATGCTATCAAACTAAGTTTCCTTTAAATCTTCTAGGCTCTTCCCTTTCTCTGGAGGTGATAGATTGGATCACCCTTCTAACAGCCCCAGATTGCCTTATTTCAATGTGACTGGTTTGGAATGTGAGGATGTGAACATTCGCGTCCCAGTTTATGGCTGCCTCTGCTGCTTAGCCAAAGGCATTGGCCTAAGAACAGGGCCTCAGACTGTCACAGTGAGAGAAGGCCCTTACACAGATTCTCTCTTTTATACTTCTATAACTAAATGATAAACATATACCTAAATTCTTAAAGTTCAGGCCTTTACAGACAGGCCTGAATGGTTATATCCTAACACTCACATTTAAGTCTTTTGGGGTAACAATGGAACTCAAAGGAACAAAAACTCTTTCATCCTCCCCAGAATCAATCCTCTGCATGCTCTTTGCCCCTCTCCCAGGCACCTCAGAGTTCCTCCTCACTCTGTCACAGAACACTGCTGCCCAGGGCTTTCATCCTGGAGGGCCACCTCCTCCCAAGCCACTGACCCTCAGGGCTGTTTCCTTGGAGTGTCTCTTCTCCCAGGCCTGTTTTAGAAGTCTCCTCTCCTCAGCTTGTGCTCTCCCTTCAGGGACAGTCCCAGACTATGAACACCTTCATGCAGGACCTTCTGTGGTTCCCTTCCCCTTTAGTCTGGGCCTTCCTCCAGAGCCCAGATTTCCTAAGCAGGGCCCTCCTTCAGTGCTTAACTCCCTTTTTCAAAGCCCTTACCCAGGCCTGCCCTCATTTCAGGGCCCACTGCCCAGTGATGTTCCCTTCCCTTATAGCCCAGCTTTCCAGACCTTTTTCCAATGCTTCCTCTCCCCCAAGGCCCAGTTTCCCCTTGGGTCACCACTGCCTCCCGAAGCCCTTCCTTATCATAGCCACCCATTCCTCTCCAGCTGGGTCTCATCCCAGATTGGGCCTGGTCCCTCCAGGTATAATTGGATGCACTTATTGATCTTATTGAGCTGCTCTTAACCCTTAAATGCTGGTGTGTGTGTGTGGGGGGGGCGAACTAGGGGGATTCCACCCCAGCACACCAAGATATTTTTAAAATCTGGGGGACCGTCTTCTGAAAAAAGAAAACAAAAGTCTGCTTCTGTGGAAATGTGCTCCAAAACAACAGGGCTTGAAGGTAGGGATCCTCAACCCCAATTATGTTTCAGGTTTCGGACACCCATATAGCCACCCCACTGCTGGGAGTGTGATGGTGAGCTGCAGAGATGCCCCACTACTCCCCTATGTGGGATTTTGACCATGTGGACCTACTGGCCACTCCCTTGATTGTGGGTGCCATACCTGCTCTCCTCCTCCCTGTTGACAGCTGCTGTGGATGTCACATCAAAATGTGCAGAGAGATGCGGCGTCCTGGCAGGGTATTTTGCTGCTTTCTATACCACAGTATGGAGGAAAACTCATAGGGTGGGATTTTCAATGTTGCCTAGGGGATTTGGAAACCCAATTCCCATTAAAATCTCAGAAATGATTTCTGATCTCTGTCACACTGATGTCAAGCAGGAGCATTTAAAGGCATTGCGGTTGCCCCACTGTAAAACTGATATGAGGTCAGAATTGGGCCCATAAATGCCATTTGGCTCTTAGATGACCATGCAAAAGCTCTCAGGTGCTGGTCCTGTGTTTGTACATAAATTTACCTTTGAGCCAGTAGTGTAGCCAGGGTGGGAGCAAGGGGAGCGGCCGCTCCCCCACTGAGCAGAAGCGGCGCCTTTTTTGTGCTCCGACGCTTTTTGATCCTACGCTGCAGCCAGAGCGGAGCATTTTTTTTGCTCCTGGCGCCTTTTTTCACTCCCGACGCCTTTTGCTCCTATGCTGCAGCCAGAGCGGAGCATTTTTTTTTGCTCCCGGTGCCTTTTTTCGCTCCCGACGCCTTTTGCTCCTATGCTGCAGCCAGAGCGGAGCATTTTTTTTTGCTCCCGGTGCCGCTTTTTGCTCCCGGCGCCTTTTTTTAGCTCTGCTCCCCCTGTGCTCTAAACCTGGCTACGCCACTGCTTTGAGCGGCACGAAGCCTACATATTGCAAACACCGACTTCATTAAAACAGCATTTAAAAACTAACATTATTCATGGTTATTATCTCTGAAACCCTTTGGACAGGATAATAAATATCTTGTGAAATGTCATAGGCTGTTCTTGAATTTACCCTTGTAGCTGCACTATACATAGTTAGAGATGATAATTAATTAAACACTTTATTATAATATTCCTAATTTAAGTCTATAATTAACGACTGATGTAGATAGATTTAGGAATAAGCTAATTAACACATTTCAAAATGTTGTTATAATGATGAAATCTTATGACATGGAAACTCCCGTTAGGCAATGTGAATGTCAAATATACATTGCCTTAAAATTATGTAGCATAAAACATATATTTCAGATCACTGTCACAGAGAGGATGGAAATTTATAAATCAAACCCAGAATCATCAGAATATCAGAGCCTTAATTTTGAGCATGCAACTACTTGAGGGCAGTTGTGTTTGGAGACTGAATGCTTGTTTCTCTTTGGCTTTCAGTGTGTGAAAGCTAAGATTTTTTCCTCCTTCTGGCCATATATAGAAACAGAGTTAAAATATGCCATGCTATGAACTTCCTTTGGGAGGACAGAATACCAGGCAGTGTTAGATAAATATTTTAAAGGAATTCCTCTCAGAAAGGGGATATATGTGTTCTGGTTTTGTAGGAAAGGATGGAACTTCTAGTTAATACATAGGAATGGGAGTTGGGTGATCTGAATTATATTCTTAGTTGTAATATATGTGACCTTTGTGACCTTTGACACATCACTTACCCTCCTATGCTGCAGATTCCCCATCTGTAAAATAATAGTTGCAATGATTAATTAGCTGTTTAATTGCTTAATGTGTCCAAAGCTATTTACAAGCCTCTAACAAAAGATGTTACAAAGTGAAAAATATTATATTAGTGCATATATTTATATAATAAAGATATGCATAATATTACTCTCACAATTACACTAAAAGAACATTATGAATGTTGCGAAGTCAAGTACTCAAAATGCCAGAATTAAAGCTCCCTATGCAACCTACAGGGGTCCTACAGAAAGGCCTCTCCTTTATTACACAACACTGACTCAGCCCCAGACTATGCACTGAATAAGGCAGGGTTCTGGGGGAAAATAGTATGTGATCCTGTAATTAAAGCCTGTATCATAACACATATTCACAAGGAAGATGAATTAGAGTAACAAGGGCAAATGGACATGGAAAATTTCAGCCCAGATGATTAACATTTGCAAAGTTGCGTAAACCGTGTCTGTTCAGTGTAGTGCAGTGTCCCCCTCTAGTGGTATCTGGATCAACTAGCGATTGAGTCTGCTACTGCCTTCGCTAGAATGGTAGGTCTTTTAGCTCACGTAGTAGAGACTCATGTATTAAGATCTAGAGGTCTTAAATACAGTTCCTGCTGCTGATGACCCACCTAAGGGCATTGACATTATAAGCTGAAGAAACTGAAAAGAGACTCTTACAATGGGAAGTACTGGACAACTTTATTAATAGACAGTGGTACCAGCCCTGCCTAAAATAACAATATTACCTAAGTTTACTATGTTCAGTGTTCTGTTTCCCCTCTTACCAAATTACTAGAAGTTAACCCAATCCAGAAAGCAATGAGACTGAGACTTCATCAGAACTATGATGGGTAAACCATTTGGGCTGGTTCACACTGGGGCGGGGGAGGGATTGAACTAAGATACGCAACTTCAGCTACGTGAATAACGTAGCTGAAGTCGAAGTATCTTAGTTTGAACTTCAAAGCACTTACCGCGGGTCCACACGCGGCAGGCAGGCTCCCCCGTCGACGGCGCTTCCTCCTCTCGGTGAGCAGGAGTTCCGCTGTCGACGGCAAGCACTTCCGGGATCGATTTATCGCATCTAGACAAGACGCGATAAATTGATCCCAGAAGATCGATTACTACCCGCCGAATCAGGCAGGTAGTATAGACGTACCCTTTGATTTGAATTATTAATGTGATGAATTTAACCCCTTTCTCTGATCTAGAGCTATCTTTCTTTTTGTTTTAAATTATTTTACTGGTTTATGGCCTAGACATCGCTCATGAAGTATTCCCTGTGACTCCTTCTCTGACTATTCATAATTCATTCTTTGCACTTTGTGATTGGCCTCTGTTCTAAGATGTATGGCACCAGATTTTCAAAATAGCTCATTATCCAAAATCAGGACCAGATTTTTCAAGATCTCAGTTTCCATGTTTTAGGCACCAAAACATGTGGCTGTATTTTAAAAAGAACTACACTTATGGTGTGTACTATGGGTACTGAGCTCTTCTGAAAATCTGCCCCTTAGTTAGGAATCTATATGGGAGCTGAGCTCTTTTGAATATCTGGCCCATGGTGTTGTTTCTGTTCCCTGCGTGGATAACTCCCAATCCCCCAAAGAGCTTTTTGAAGAGCCACTGGGGAATACATGTTTGCATGACTAGACAGAACACTTTTCTCATTCAACAACTGTTCTTGCAAACAAAATTTCTCTTGCATGACTGTTCAGAAGAAGAGGATAGAAGGGGTCATGAATACTGACAAAGCAAGTTTGCATCGTTTATTCAGCCAAATATTTTCAATCTTAGAATATAATGGGCCACGCCCTGGTTCCTGCTGTGGCAGGTTAGTGCTAGTCAAGCCTAAATATCCAACCTAAACTTCCCTTGCTGCAATTTAAGCCCATTGCTTCTTGTCCTATCCTCAGAAGTTAATAGAACAATTTTCACCCTCCTTCTTGTAACAACCTTTTATGTACTTGAAAACTGTTACCATGTCCCCCCTCAGTCTTCTCTTCTCCAGACTAAAAAAACCCCCAATGTTTTCAATCTTTCTTCATAGGTCATGTTTTCTAGACCTTTAGTCATTTTTGTTGCTCTCTTTCTCCAATTTGGTCACATCTTTCCTGAAATGTGGTGCCCAGAACTGGACACAAAAGTTCAGTTGAGGGCTAGGGTGACCAGACAACAAATGTGAAAAATTGGGACGGGGGTGGGGGGTAATAGGAGACTATATAAGAAAAAGACCCAAAAATCAGGACTGTCCCTATAAAATCAGGACATCTGGTCACCCTAGTTGAGGCCTGATGAACACTGAGTAGAGTGGAAAGCAAGGAGTAAAGTGGCTAGCCACCCCAAGTAAATATCCTAGGGCATGTACTCAGGGTAGCTATTTCATCCTTCAACTCATGCTGCCACAGCTACTCTCTATTTTTAGTGTGAAAGCTCAATTATAGCTAGCACGAGTTTGTCTCCTCACGCTGGGAATCACACCCCCAGCTCAAAGTGTAGCCATACCCTTAGGGAATGGCTTATGCCCTGAAGCATGAAGGTTCATTTGGCTTATAATTTTTTTATCCTAACTAATGTAACTATGGCTGTTTTCACTAACCATCTAAATTTCAAATCTTTATTTTGACTCCTGCTAAGCTCTTGGCCTGTAGACTAATCAGAAATGATTATGGAGTTTCTGCAGAGCAAAAGTCACATTAAAATAGCAGAAATGGAACGCAGCATCAGAGTAGAAAGGCTGGCATATTTGGTGTGTAGGCGGGTGTGATCAGCACAGCAAGCTGTACACTTAGGCATTTTCTATGTCGTTTTGATTCGGTGCTTTGGTATCAAAGGTGCCATTTAATTAAACGTAATAATCTTTTGTACTTCTCAGGTATGTTACAAACATTAATTAATTACGCCTCAGTACACCCCCGAGAAGTAGGGAAATTACCCCCCTTTCACAGGCATGGAAATGGAGGCACGGACAGGAGAAGGGACTTGCTTGAAGTCACACCAGAAGTCTGTGAGAGAACTGTGAGAGAACTGTCACAGTTCTGTACCTGACCATTTTCCCTGTTTGTTGTCACAGCAGTTTGTTGCACATGCAGAGAGGAAGACTCAGGGAGACTTAAAAGAACAAAAAGAAAATGTCCAGCTAAGAAAACTGGTAGCACAATGAAGCTCATGATAATGCGTTCAATACCTTCTCCCTGTAGTTGTAGCTGGAGAATTGGGATCAGCAGCCTAAATCCAAATTACATTAAAATATCTCTAAAAAAACAATATTTAGCATCCTGCCCAGAGGACCTTTCCCCTCATCTTTTCATGGGTTTTCTGTCTGTGATCAACTCTTTTAAGCTGTTTTTGTCTCTGCCTTCAAATGCTGTCAGGCAAGAAGAGCCCATTCTGAGGGCAAATTCATTGGGTAGAACTCCTACTGACTTCAATGGCAGTTGCACCCACTTACACTGGGGCTGAATTTGGTCCTAACAGAATGATCCAGGAGTCTCTCAGCTCTTATTAGTCACTTAGGGTGGGGCAGTAAACAAGTTGTGCATGGGATGTAAAGACCTAACACTGTTTTCCAGAGGTACCAACACTCGGCTTCACAGTAGAGTTGAGGTAAGGCCTGGGGAGACTTTTTTTTAAAACGTCATTGAGTCTATCGCTGTTTATGAGCAACACAATACCACTGCCTCAGCTAAATTAGAATAGAATATAGCAGGGCTTAATTTGTGCCAGCACTTCCCAGGGCTGAGTCCTGGCACCTTTAGACTTGGCAGTTA
Organism: Macrochelys suwanniensis; assembly: GCA_033296515.1. NCBI lineage: Eukaryota > Metazoa > Chordata > Testudines > Chelydridae > Macrochelys > Macrochelys suwanniensis. The sequence goes on from CM065776.1 coordinate 43,893,759, forward strand.
TTAGTCGAGGCACCTCTGGGCTTGCTGCATCAGTTATGAATGTAAAAAAATTGCTTGAGCCCCGCACCTAATTGCTTGAGCCCTGGCACCTCTTTCATTACAAATTAAGCACTACAATATAGTGATGGCTGGTTGTGGGAGGCTAGGTGTGTAATGAGCCAATGAACTGGCCTTTTATCTCTTGCCACCCAAGTTCAAATTCTGGCTCAGGTTACAATTAAAAATTAGTTTTTAGTTGAGCCATCCACCTTCCCGTCTCCAAACCACTGCTTGATTGGCAGTGTGCACTAATCTTAAACAAATGCCTCTGCCTTTTTTTGGACCATACATGGGTTGTCAAGTTCCTTGTCAAAAGTGTAAATATTATGTCAACTGTTCATCTTTCACTTTCTGAGAAATTATAAAAGCTCTGGAGCCACCGCTCTATTGGCACGCCTGACATTGATAGAGAAAAATCTAAGTTTATTTGCTTTTTGAGAAGCTCGGTAACCTTTCCTGCACTTTAGAGTTGAAAATATTTTACTAGCCAGCTAGAGCTCGCATGCTTAAAGTGAGGCATTAAAAAAAATCTCATAAAAAATGGAACTACCCATCTTTATCCAGTCTTCTCAGGAAATCTCTGCAAAGCCTTTGGTAACTGAAAATGTATTATGGCTTTTTCAAGGCACTGTGGAAAACAATTTCACATATTTTTTTAGATATTCAGAAAAATCACCTTGTGAAATGCCAGCTTCAAAATGAGAGAGGACTGTGTGATTAGCCCTCTGAAATGTATGAGCAGAACTTGTTTTTAACTATTCAGGTCCTTTTTAATGATGATGTGACATTACTCCAGAGCTCATTAAAGAAACTGCAATTCACTAGAAATACTCACAATACAAATGGTTTGAGAAACTGACTTTACAGATAGTGAAGAATCAGAGCCTACCTTGTGTCATCACTTATGCCAGTGAAAAGTGGGTATAAAATGCTGCAGAACCAAAATGGTAGCATTGTACAACCGTTTGGCACTCTCACTGCACAGGAGAATCTGGACCATACGGTGTTTATGATGTGCTATTTTTTGTTTTTATTAGAGAAGGCCAGGTCTTTTCAGGGTGCTTCATTTGTCCAAACCTTTCTTCAATGGACATTCGAGCAGTGTCAGTGAGTGAGCAAAAAAGCTCCCTCTTGAATTTTTATTCCGAGCTTCCCATCACCTTATCTCTGCCCTTGTAACCACGAAGAAAGCTCTTGGATTCAGCGCAAGGATCCTTGCCTGGGTGCTACCTTTTCTTCCCTTCATGTTCATGCCTTTGTCAGAGCCTTGGCTGCAACAGTACTGAAGCTTCAGTTTACTCTCATTCAAAACTTTCATAAACAGTTCTGTTAGTTCTTTTCCAGTAGCGCCATCCACAGACCAGAAACAGATAAAGCATACCGAAGCATATAGATCAAGCTACAACATCCAAAGCTGCCACTAATTTCTAGTGGCTTGATAACCAGAAGGCATCTGCAGATGATGCCAACGTAAAACTTGTTGGGATGCCTCTCCTCCATGATCCATCACATGGATGTGATCTTTGCAGTTTGAATCAACTGCAAAGATATCCAGCAGTTAGGTTATTCATCAAGTGTAACAGCACTGCCAAGCTCTGCTGTTGAAGAAAAATGCCCCTTTCATGTTATGCTATGTTGTCTGTACGTAATTTCGTGTGTGCGTGTATATATGTGAGAAAGGAAATTTATTTACATTTATAAGCAATTGTTTTTTATTGTTATTCAATGCTTATTTGTATATATGACTAAAATGTCGTTGTTATTTTTCTTTCTCTTCCACTGCATGCTTGTATTATTTAGGTAGTTGTCCATGTATTGCCCTGACAATTTCAGGGAATTTGGGAGTTGAACGTACTCGTACTTGTGCTTTTACTTATAAATACATAAGTACTATTTCCACAGGATACTTGTACGTGTACTTATAAGTACTTCTGTAATGGTGTACTTGGCACTTATGAAGTCCTTTTTATCAGTACTTAAAGCAATGCTGCTCGGCCAACAGGAGCTGCAGGAGGCCAGAGACCATTCATGCTGCGTCTGTCTAGGTATGTCTATACTGCAATTAGACACCCGTGGCTGGCCCCTGCCAGCTGACACAGGCTCACAAGGCTGTTAAATTGTAGCCTAGATGCTAAGCTCAGACTGGAGCCCAGGTTCTATGACCCAGTGAGGGGAGGGTCTGAGAGCTCAGGCTGCAGCCCAATCCTTAACATCTACACTGCAATTAAACAGCCCCACAAGCCTGAGACCCACGAGCCTGAGTCAGCTGGCATGGGCCAGCCGTGGGTGTCTAACTGAAGTATAGACATACAATGTCTGCTCCAGCACCACACATAAAAGCCAGCCTTGCTCCTGTGGCTCTCCTCCAGGTGAGCTCTCTCAGCCCCTTATAGGTTGACCCCTTGACATCTGGTTGCCAAAAGGGCAGATCACCCTGTTAGAGGGATGGACACTGTGACGAAGTGGGAATGTTCTTAATGTTTTCTCTGAATACTGTGTGGGTGCCTCAGTTTCCCTTATGCATTTCTTAAGTATCTAGGTGGAGGGATAAGGGTGTGTGATTGTTGCAGAGCCCAAGAGGGCCAGTGTGATGGTGTCTGCACAGAGAATGGCAGACACCCTGTCTCCTGGTAACTGATGGCCTGGGCCCCTCCCCTGCAAGTGCCAACTGAAAGTGTTGGAGAACAAAGAGATCAGGTGACCTCCTGGCCCAGGAAAGAGACAAAGGGCAGAGGAGGGGCTGGAGAGTTTTCAGTTTGGAGCTAGCTGGGGAAAGAGAGGGAGGCCCAGACCCGGGGTCTGGCCTCCCTGGCCCTAAGATGGACATGACTGAGGGGTCCTGTTCTCTGTACCTACAAGCTCTGTTTGGACTGTGTTCCTGTCGTCTAATAAACCTTCTGTTTTACTGGCTGGCTGAGAGTCACGTCTGACTGCAAAGTTGGGGTGCAGGGCCCTCTGGCTTCCCCAGGAGCCCCGCCTGTGCGGACTCGCTGTGAGAAGTGCACGATCTGGAAGGGGAGGCTGAATGCTCTGAGGTCAGACCCAGGAAGGTCGAAGCTGTGTAAGCTTCTTGCCCTGGAGACAGTACGCTCACGGAGAGGAGGCCTGCTCCCCCCAGAGTCCTGACTGGCTTCGTAGGGAGTAGTTCCAGAGCATTGCCCGATGACTCCGTGACAGACACACACTGTGCCTTTTCCTCTCCTCTCAGCAGTAGATAATGCCTATGTTATTTTGTGGGCATGCCCCTTGCTATCACAGAGAGCAACAAGTCTCTGCTTGCATTCACACCTGTCAATCACACAATGTACAGAATGGAGGTGATCATTACATTATGGTAGGATCTATAGCCCACAACTAAGATTGAGGCCCCATTATGCTTGGCTGCGCCCAAACACAATACAAAAAAAGATGGTTCCTGCCCTTGTGAGCTTACAGAATAAGTATACCACAAGAGACAACAGGTGAATACAACAAACAGACAGGAAGCACAAGGTAACTGCAAGGCAATTACTAGTGAAACAAAGAGGTGACTGCTTGTCTTCTCACAATCCCTGCTGGCTGTGCCTTTCTGACCGCATCATTCCCGTTCTGATTTCTACTCTTTTTGAGTGTAACTTGACCCTTCTCAGTCAGACTTACACCCATTTTATACGTTAGCTGCAGAAAGGAGCTTAGCAGTGCATAATTCTCTGGAAAGAAAATTCATTTTTCTAGTTTTCAGTATAATGCTGATTATCTGACTTCCACTCAACAGAAACACTTGGTTAACCAAAGGACAGCCATCTCCCTGGACGGTGATGTGTTCACTTCAGAATATACCTTATTTCTCCTAAGGATTTAGATGTCTCCATTGCACTGCAGTATGAGTTTTGTAGAGTTGGACAATACTGCTAACACCCTGATAGTCCTGCAGAGGTACTTAGAGATAAGCTGCCAAAGAACATTTTTACTGTATTAATGTAATGACATGTGCATTTACTTGACTCGATCTCACATAATCCATCAAAATCTTCATCAGTAGAAAAGGTTGAATCAGACTCCCTAATAGAAATTCCATTCCTTCTGTTGTTTCCATGATAAATCAACCACTACATTGCAAGGAGTTCACAGCCCTTTGTTTTACAAGGCACTTGGTGAATGTGTTGTGCTTGTGATGTAATAGCAGTGGTTAGAGAGAAGCATCATTCAGTCAGGAGTTGGGCTTAGCTCTAAACTTCAGCTTGTTACTCTATGAGGTATTGGTACAGGAGGCTGAGAGGACTGGAAGAAAGGAAAAGGTCCTGGGAATAATTAAAGGGGATGTGAGGAGCACCATACTTGAAACATATTTTTAATTTCCTAGGGTTGTAGCATGTAGAGCTGCAGCGATTCCAGGCAGTACTGGAGCTCAATAGGCAGCCCAGGGAAATTGCCATACGTTAGTCAGGCCTAAAAGGGTGTCTAAATTATGCCATGTACATTGGCCAAACCGGACAGTCTCTACACAAAAGAATAAATGGACACAAATCTGACATCAGGAATCATAACATTCAAAAACCAGTAGGCGAATACTTCAATCTCTCTGGTCACTCAGTAACAGACCTAAAAGTGGCAATTCATCAACAAAAAAACTTCAAAAACAGACTCCAATGAGAAACTGCTCAACTGGAATTAATTTGCAAACTAGACACCATTAAATTAGGCTTGAATAAAGACTGGGAGTGGCTGGGTCATTACACAAACTGAAATCTATTTCCCCATGCTAGTTTTCCCCTACTGTTACTCACACCTTCTTGTCAACTGTTTGTAATGGGCCATTCTGATTATCACTACAAAGCTTTTTTTCTCCTGCTGATAATAGCTCACCTTAACTGATTAGTCTCTTAGAGTTGGTATGGCAACCCCCATCTCTTCATGTTCTCTGTATCTATCTATCTATCTACTTACTGTATGTTCCACTCTATGCATCTGATGAAGTGGGCTTTAGCCCATGAAAGCTTATGCCCAAATAAATTTGTTAGTTTCTAAGGTGCCACAAGTACTCCTCGTTCTTTTTGCGGGTACAGACTAACACAGCTGCCACTCTAAATCTAAATTATGCTCGGGAATCTCTAATCCCTGGAGCAGCACAAGATTAGGAGGGCAGTAAGTGGTATAAAGCCACCTTAGCTTCCCATCTTTGCCCAGACTGTGAGCTCCAAGTGCCAGGCTTCATGGGGACACTCAGGAAAGTGAAGTTGAATTAACTGAAGGTATGAATTTAACGCCCATGAGTTAAAGTGCTTTATACCCCTGCATGGACACTGTCATTCAGAAGTAAAGTGACAGTTTGTTTTAGCTTAATTCCCTTTGGAAGGATTAAAGAACTGCAGTACAGAATCCAATCCCAAATCCCCTGAGTCTAATTCAGGTGCCCTAGCTACCTCACCCAGACATGGGGCTGGGCCCAGGAGGTGGTGTTTGGATTTGGACTAGGATGAATCAAAACTTAATCAACGCTAATGTTCAGATACAGATTTGATGGTGCTGAAATCCTGCAAGTTGCTGAAAGAGCGGAAATCTCACAAGAGCATCAGATGACATCAGTATCATCAGATCAGCTGTTTTCATGAAATTGCCACCAACTTGGCTCAAAATCTCACAAAATGGTCTCATGAGAACTTCATCACATCCTAACCAAAACAATAAAATAGGCTTCTTCCTGGGACAAAAACCAAAGGGACAGGTTTAGATATGGTGTTTCAATTCCAAACAGTCCCCAGAATTCAAGGGGGTTCAGAGATGAGGTTCCAGTTTTGGCCCAACTAACTGATACAGATAGTTTCTAAAGTGTAATTGCGCGGCAATATTAATCTCCATTTATCTGAATATTCTATTCCGTTTCTTCTAGTTCTACTCTTATCACAGTAATATTGGAGTGCCTTCTAGAAGTGCATTAAGGAAAGGAGGTTATTTCACAGTCAACATTCTGATGTGGACACCTCTGCTAGTTGAGGTTGAATTGTACTGCACTTATGTGTGCATTTTATAACTTCTGGAGTGTGTTTTTTGTAGCTAGCTAAATTTGGACAAGTATTTGGGAAGAAAAGAGGTCATTAGGTCTGTTAAATTCACTGCTCCCATCACGCTCGGCATACTCTCACCTGCTTGTCTGTGAAACAAACCTGCATATGGAATTTCACAATATAATTTATTAGCAACTATACTTAATTGTTTAGCTCAGGGAACAAACGTCTCATAGAGGACCTTAGGCTAGGGTTTTCCAAATAATGTCAATGTAAGTTATAATTCTTATGTTTGAAGCGCCTGCTGCAGTATGTCAGTCATCAGCTAAACTGTTTACTTTGTGCCACAGTGCTGGTTGGAGCCACTGAAGTCAGTTACCCAATCCATCAGTGATGTCAGATCTGAATCTCTTCACTGCTATCTCCTGAAGCAAAGTGCAAAGAAGTCCAATTACAATTATATTGGACATTCTGGTGAACAATTTCCCACTCCTGGTTACTTCAGTTAAATCATTTTGGGGTTAGACTCTCAAAGCAGAGCTCAAGAGTGTGGGACAAGGAGACTGCTTGTGTACCTGACATGATGCCCATATTTTAAGATGTACTACTAAACGGCTTGACTGTAAGTAGGAAGAACAGGCAAGACCATACGCATATTCAAGAATATGGTGTGAATGGGAGGGAGGAATGGAGAATCAAAACAGCAGCTGCAATAGAAACTTTTCTAAAGTTGCCACCAAAACAGGGTGAGTCAGAGTCTTTTGTGAGTTTTGTTTATTTCATTAATATTGTTTCCTGTTCTGTTGATACAAAAGCACACTCCACTTGAGCAGAGGGGTCAGGGTCAATGGCTCCACACAAATGCAGAATAAGCCTTCTAAAAAGTCATGTGGTTTCTGTGAGGAGGTCGTGGAAGCTCCATCACTGGAAGTTTTCAAAAGGAGGCTGGATAGCTATCTTTCTTGGATGGTTTAGACACAAGAAACCCTGACAGGGGGTTAGACTAGATGACCCTTTGGGTACCTTGTCACTCTATGGCTCTACAATTGTACTGTACTGCTTTTTGCATATATGCATTTCTGATGTTGCCCTCTAGTGGCTATTCCACAGAGGTTATGGGATCTATTACTACTACTATTACCAGCTAAAAGTTCTTCCTTAGGCTCAAGGCAAGTGTCAGGGACTAGAAGAAGGGTTACCGTCCCGGACTCCTGTATAAACATTGTTTGTTTAATAATTGTGTCTGTGGTCCAAAGATATGAATTGCTTTAGTTACATGAGGTAACTTCCACGAAAAAATGCATAAAGTAGTTACATTACAATTGTAAAGCTAGCACGGGCTATTTTAGTAGCACTTCAACGGTAACCTTCATGGTATGGTGGAGGTTCACTGAAACCCCATCCCCTCACATTGATGAGTCTTCCCTCTTTCCTGCATCAGGGGGTTCTTCGCTCTGCTAGATACAGGATGTTTGGAGCCATTTTTACCTCTCCAGCTCTTTCACCCAGCATTATGGGGACAGAGCAGGGATGAGGATCTGGCTCTGGCTCTGCCACTAGCTTTATTCCTGCCTCTGTCACTGACCTGCCATGTGACCATGGTCATTTCCCCTCTCTGTCTCTGGTTCCCCTCCCACCCTTTGTCTGTCTTGTCCAGTTGAGCGCTACAGGGAGGCAAGGAAAGTCTCTCACACCAGTGACAAGCACTGGGGGCCCCAATCTTGACTGAGGCCTCTAGGAATGACTGTAATGAAAATAATTTCTCTCTTTCTCCCTTTAACAACAAGGCTGATGATGTCACTGTATGGAACACAAACAGTCCCTCCTAGAGATAAAGCAGCTGTGCAGACTGTTACGCAGAAAGGGAGGAAAAGTAATCCACCCACACAAAAATGTTTACAAATGTTGAGTGACAAGTTGAAAGAGAATGAAAACAGAAAACTTTCAGTGGTTTGGTTTATTTTGCTGTTCAAAACTGTGAACTTTCACCTCAATGTGCCAGATTCCCTGCAGTCTGCATTCCAGACCAAGTTCCATGCTTAATTACGTGTGAACTTATTTGCAGGACTGTTACTTTCCTGTTTCTGGGAGGCTATTCTGTTAAAAGTATATTTTTAATGGCTGCAATTTAATATTTCCTAATTATGTCACTTGCTAGTTCTTCAGTATGCCTGCCTGCATGACTGATTTTATTTTTCTCCCGCTGGAAAAAAACCCCTTTGCTTTCAGTTAAAGTGTTGCCCAAGGAAGGATGACGACTCCTCTGGTCCTTTTTTTGTGCTTTGAGCAGAGCTACTCATTGTGACGATAGCTGGTCAAAGTTTGTCCTTTTTTGAGAATGAAATTGTTTGTGAAAAAACATCTTAACTAATCAGTTTGTTTTTCAAAAAAATGTCAATTTAAAAATAATTTATAAAGCCTTTTGGGTTGTATTTCTGATTTGATTTTTTTGTTTCAGTTTTTTTGCGGGGGCAGGTTGTATTTCTGGTTTTGCTTTGTCAACACAGTCATATGGTGCAATATTTTTCAATTCAAAATTCTAAAATATCTTAAATAGTAAATATCAAAAATATTGCCTTAAAATTTGATGGAGAATTTAGAAAATGAAAAATCAAATTATTTTGTAAAATAATGGAACAGAAATTGTATTAGCCAAAATTTATGTGATGCATTTTTCAATTTCTCAAACAGCTCTGATTATGATATACCCTAAGACTGCCTCTTGAATTGTCTTTCTTCCATCTTCTTTGAAGAAGTCTGCCTAGAGGAAATGAAATAAACAGAATTAGCTGTATGCCTCTTATATTATTCTTATTTATGTTCTATGGTGGAAATAGAAATGTAACTAATTCTTGCTAGTCTTACTAATTACTTAAGCTCAGATCCTCAAAGGTGGTTGTTAGGTGGTACCTATCTCCTGCTGATTTCAATGTGAGATAGATGCCTAAATATTTGAGGAGCTGGGCCTTAGATTGTAAGCTTTTTGGGGTACTATCTTTTTGTTCTGTGTTTGTACAGTGCCTAGCATAATGGAATGCTGGTCCAGGACTTAGGCTCTTATGTTCTACCGCAATACAAATAATACTAAATAATAGTGTTGCCAAATTGTTGCCATGATCCTAGGATCTGTAACTTTGTCTCCTTTCATTTTCTTAAATTGCCAGAGGACCTACTTCCTCTGTCTTCTACCCATGAAATAATTGGTTGAGGAAGTACTGTTCTCTGCCCTTGTTTATTAAGGGATGGAGGCTAATTAAGGGTACGTCTATACTACAGAATTAGGTCGAATTTATAGAAGTCGATATTTTAAAACCCGAATTTATGGAATCGATTGTGTGTGTCCCCACTAAAGAGCGTTAAGACCATGAGGTCGATTGACTGTGTCCACAGTAGCGGGGCTAGCATCGACTTTCGGAGCATTGCATTGCGGGTAGCTATCCCACAGTTCCCGCAGTCTCCGCCGCCCATTGGGATTCTGGGTTGCGATCCCAAAGCCTGATGGGGCAGAAAACATTGTCGCTGGTGGTTCTGGGTACATGTCATCCCTCCCTCCGTGAAAGCAATATTTTTCGCGCCTTTTTTCCGGGGTTTCCGTGTTTGCTACGGAAGCCTGCTCAGCTCACAATTACCGTATATCTCCAGCGTACGCCTGGACATTAGGTCTAGTGGGGATTCAGTCACACTATAATACGGGCAGAGGGATAGCTCAGCGTTCTGAGCGTTGGCCCGCTAAACCCGGGGTTGCGAGTTCAATCCTTGAGGGGGCCATTCCGCCTGAGGCTGGTAGTCGCGGGACTACACAGCAGGAGCGCCTTGCCTTCTAGCTGCAGATGGTGCAATATGCCATAAGTGGTCGCGGGACCATACAGCAGAAGCTCCTTTCCTTCTCGCAGCAGATTGTACAATATGATTGGTATTCGTGTGCTCCTGGCCGGCGGCCTATGGTGTGGCTGGCCGGGGGCGCTTGGACATAAATGGGAGTGACCAGAGTGACTCTGGTCATTCTCTTTTTTACGTTTTGTTTAAGGGAGATTCAGTACTGCCTGGAACACGGGCGGAGGGATAGCTCAGCGGTCTGAGCGTTGGCCTGCTAAACCCGGGGTTGCGAGTTCAATCCTTGAGGGGGCCAGGAGCTGATGATGGATATCAAGCATATTGTACCATCTGCTGCTAGAAGGGAAGGCGCCTCCTTGCTCACCGCATATTGTACCATCTGCAGCTAGAAGGAAATGAGCCTAACCCTTGCTCCCCCCTCCCTCCGTGAAAGCAACTGAGGGGGGAGCAAAAAATCCTTTTGATGGGACTCCATCATGGTCACCTCTGCTGATGAGATCTGCGCTCACCTGCAGCTCACCACGCTGGCCAAACAGGAAAGCAAATTCAAAAGTTCGCGGGGCTTTTCCTGTCTACCTGGGCGGAGCATTGGAGCTCAGACTGCTGTCCAGAGCGGTCAAATGTTGCACTGTGGGATAGATCCAGGAGGCCAATACTGTCGAATTGCGTCCTCACTAGCCTACATCGATTCGGCAATATCGATTTAAGCGCTAATCCCCTCGTTGGGGGTGGAGTGGCGAGATCGATTTTAAGAGCCCTAGAAGTCGATGTTAAGGGCTTCGTCGTGTGGACGGGTGCACGGATCAATCGAAATAACGCTAATAAATTCGACCTAAACTCGTAGTGTAGACCAGGGCTAAGTGACTAGAAGCCTCAGGAGTAAGGGATGGGGTGAAAGTGGGTCTTTGTCTGCTCTAACTTCCTATTTTGCTACCTTGGTAACTGTGTGTGTCATAAGTCTTCCCCGTCTCCAAAGAAGCCCTGTTCTTCTGTTGTTTGAGGACCACAATACAACCTGGAGCAGTTCTCTTTATGTCCCTGTCTGAGTCCCTAAAGAGAAATTCCTTGCGGGGAGGGAGACTGGCTTGTGAGCTCCCTGAAGATGGATTTACTATGGCACGTTGATTTGGTTTTCCTGAAGCTGGTGTCCCCCAGTGAGTGCCACATATACTTGAAACTCCAAAGCACACTAAACCCTTTCTCTAAACTCCCTGCATTTCCTTATTCACGTACTCAGCCCTGACCTGGTCTGAAGAGACTGTTCTGTGGAAAGAAGGATAATTCAACCCATTCAAAAAGAAAACAAGAAAAATACCTGTGGCACCTTAGAGACTAACAAATTTATTTCAGCATAAGCTTTCGTGGGTTAAGAACCCACTTCATCGGATGCATGGAATGCATGGTTCCATTCCATGCATCCGATGAAGTGGGTTCTTAACCCACGAAAACTTATACTGAAATAAATGTGTTAGTCTCTAAGGTGCCACAGGTATTTTTCTTGTTTTCTTTTTGCTGACACAGACTAACACGGCTACTACACTGAAACCTGTCAACCCATTCAGTTTGCTGAAACTATCAACAAGCCGAATGGCAATGACAATGATTTGGCAGCAGCTTCATCTGTCTGCATTAACTGTGCAGACTCCTTTTCACTGACCCTACCATCTTCCTACTTACAGTTGTAAAATCTGCCTTGTTGTGCTACTAATCCAGAAAGGCAGCTGGAATTTTCAGCTGTATCCTGTCAAGTGTCATGTTATGATCACATTGGATTATGTGATAATTTCAGGGTAAACCTTTTAATAAGATATTTAAAACATACTGACACAACAAATGCATAGCAATTTTTGAGTATCAGACAAGAAGCCAGTACTGAGTTTTTCAGCCTGCTTTTCTGGAGGAACAATAGGTACCAGTGGGTCAGCAGATTTATGTTGTCAGTGTTGCACAGTGATTTAATCACACAGATTTAGATCCTAGTGGAAAAGAACTAGGCCTGTTAAATCCACTTGACTCTTTTTCTTAACACTGAAGTTGAGCATGGAAGAGACCTGCCATTTCAGGATTATTCTCCAGGGTATGTTTTCCAGTGTACATCATTCACCTTTGTCTATTTTCTATCTCGTTCGCCTTCACTGAATACTCATTTTCAGCTTTAAAACGTATTGGCAGACATTTCTTTAAAAGATACTTTTAGTTATAAAGATACAAGTTAAAAAGTGAGAAAAAAATACTCATTTACTTACTTTTTCCACTGGAAATAATTGAAGAAAAGTGTTGTTGTTGGGGGTTTTTTGTTTATTTTTGTTTTAAGGGACAGCGAGAGAAGACATTTTATTGCACTTCTAAAGATTTTTTTCCATGGGGAAGTATGAAAGAAGTTTTAAAATGAGAGAAAATGACACACTGTGTCTCATTTTTTAAACTTATTTTTACTTTTCTACTGGGGAAAAAAGACAAAAGGTGAGAGTGTGCCCCACCACACACACACTTTCTCTCATTGTTTACTATTGGGATGGAAAAATGTGGGAATAGAAGGGAAGAAGAGAGAGAGAAAAAAACCCAAAAATTTGAAATATTTTTTTCCAAACAAAATATCCTTTTTCCAATTTTAAAAAAAATATATAATTTTTGTGTTAAAAAAGAAACATTTCCAACAGAATAAAATATGTAAAAAAATACATAGCACTTTTCATCAGTAATTTCAAAGCACTTACAGAGTCCAGTATAATTATCCTTAAAAAACATTAAAATTATGACCACCTGTACTTTATAATCTATTACATAAATCTCTGTTCGTCAATTGATAATATCCCTTAGTCTATGGGCCTGATTTGCAGATTGGTTTAAATTGGGAGTAACTCCACTGAAGTCAGTGAAGTTACATGGGAACAAAAGCATTGTAACAGAGAGGTCTTAACAATGGAATTTTCAAAGCATGTTATTGTCATGTTCACAGCATACACCCAGTGATGTTAGCTAAAAACAAACTACTCTTGCTGGTAGGTTGCAACAGACCACTGCTTGTATTCTTAGACTGCAGAACCGATAAACAGACAGCAGGCTGCTCCGTTGTTGGGGTGCGTTGTGCCTCTCTGACTTAGGTAGAAGCTGGGGCTGGGTCTTTCCGGGCTGGCTAGGGTTGCAAGCTTCCCTGTGGAGACCACTAGTCGGGGAACAGGACACAGAAGCCACCCACCCACACATGCTCTTAAAGTGATAGTTTTCTATTCCAACACAATCCTCAATACACCACAATTAGGCACCTAAATTGGGAGCTACACCTACCTGGCTAAACTGTAGATTGTAGGAAACAATCATCTAAGGAGTTTTCAAAAGGGTGATTTAAGTGGAGAGAAGGCCCCTTTGAGCACTGGATTGCATATGCCCAATATTGGTGTGTTGTGGGCCTGATCAAGGGATAGGCAGCCAACAGGATCAGGGCTTCTATGTTTATTACCTAATTTTTAGACTAGCTTCTCTCAGTTTGTAAATGCAAACAGTTTACTGTGATCAGTTTTATCACCTATTTTTTATGATCTATGTTTATGTATAAAGGTGGAAACACTGTCACAGGAGAGCCTCTCTTGTAGCTCCTGAGCCAGTTCTGAGACTCCAAAGACGCTTATGAGACACTCCTGTATTCACAAGAGGTATAAGATGAATGCCTATTGATAAAATTATTCCTATCCACATGTATACTGTATGCTGAGGATTTAATGGTTACAAAAGTGCATCTCACGTCCTTTGGATGGGAAAACTGCAACACAGGCTGCTCTATGACCCTTACAATCCACACACAGAGAAAACTATTCTTAATTTGTTTACAATGGTCCTAAAAATGTAAGTTATAATAGTTATTTTTATTGCCCCATGTGTAAGCTACCCTCATGTGCAATATATAGGAGGATTCTTACTTTGCTGAATTGCAGAAATGTCGGTCTGGAAGGGACCTCGAGAAGTCAAAGCATTTTCAAAGCATGTTATTATGTTCACAGCAAACACACAGAAAAGTTAGATAAAAACATGGCCTCGCTGTTTGGTTGTCCTCAATAAAATGTTGTATAATTTTTTTTAAAAGATCAGAAACTTATTTTTAACACGCATTAGCCCCATTTAGTCAGTTTCGATTGCTGTAGCCTGCTGGGCCATTAATAAGGTTACTGCACTCTATCCAAAAACCTTTTCTTGGTCAGATCTTACAAGATGCATAAACAATACTTAATTTGGATTGTTTCCTCAGTAACTGTTAATGACAGATGAAGGATTCTAGTTTTTACAGCCATTTAGAGAGCTATTTTAGTTCAGCTCATACACTGAGTTTACTATTACTGCATAGGTGCTGGAAATGGGGTGCTGATGCATCCTCTGGCTTGAAGTAGTAGTAACAACCCAAATGCATGGTTTCTGCCTTTAGCATCCACACTATAAAAAAATTTCCAGCACCACTAAATTATTGGTTCCTAATGCCTGGGGTCTAGTCACGTACTTCAGTCTGTTTATTGTTTAGTTCAAATAATCTAGCCATAAACTTCTCCCAGCACAGAACACATAATACAGATCTATTTCACAGTACTCAGAACTAAGAGCCAATAGACAAAGGTAAGCAATTGCACTTAATCTGTAACATTGTAACACTAAGATTGCGAGCTGTCAGCCATGCTGTTTAAATAGATTTTCAATTAATTTTTTTTCTTGCGCAGGTGTATTCCCCATCCCACCCCCTCGCACGCACACATGGAGTCTTCATAGCTGAGTTGTCTATTCCTCCCAAACCAGAAGTGAACCCAAAAGGTTTTAAAACAAAAATAAAAAACAAACAAACAAAGCCCAAAACCCCAAACAACTTTGGATACCTTTAAAAATATTTTGAACTGTCATACACCTCTGCATGTCCAGGTTTTGGCCAGTGCTGGGATACTGTTAAAAAAACAAAAAAAAGTGTGTTGGCATGGGGTCTTTGGCCTGGCTAGAAGTAAAAGGTACTAGTTATTTTATTAGACACCCAGTTTTTGCATCCTGGTAAGATTTTGATATTTCTAGTAAGGTTTGGATAAGCATTTACATATTGCAATCTGAACCAAACCTCCAACCTCACCAATCCTGTGTATGGGGGAGAGGGAAGAATAGTGGTGGGGATTAAGTAGAAAAAAAGTGAAAGAAATAGAACAATTGTTTTGCAATTATTTTTACTTCATTATGGTATCCACATAAACTTTATTTCCTTCTCCTTACTTCCACTAACTTTAACAGGCCTTGGATCAGATGCCTTAATGACTTAATAACGGGCCTTAAATGACTCCAATTTGGCACTGATGGTTGTTTAATTTTTATTTCCCAACAGCTTTTCATTTTGGTTTGATTATTAAATCTATACTTACTTTGTGTCTTTAAGATCCAAATATATGGGTCTAGTCGCTTTTGTTGTTCTGTCTGACACAGAATGAATGTTGCTTGATACTATGTAGCTGAGCTCTGCAGGTTCATTTGTATGCATATTGTTCCTAATTATTATTATTATTCCCTTATTTTGTTATGAAGAAATTCACTATTCATTCAGTCTAAGATTTCACCAAGGCTTTTTGATCCCATTCAATTTAATAAACATCAGAGCCAGTCTAGGAAACAATGACAGAAGGTAAATCCCTTGATAATGAAAATATCATAGCTGAGTTAGTTGCTGCTTCTGCTAGGGTTAGTAGATTGTTATGCTTTGTATAAGAATTGCTTTGGGATAATAATATTTTCTACTTGCTTATCCATTTTTCATCAGACAAATCAGGCAAGAAGGGCCATATCAGACAGATCTGTTATAGTCTCTGCTTTTCTGTCTTGTAGCTGGAAGGGAAAGATGAGATCCATTTTTATACTTGAGAAAAGCGGTCATAGTTAGAGGGAAAAACTGAAAGAAAGTGAAAAACCTTGAATATAAACAGCTACCCCCTAGAGCAGGTGGCAAGAACACCGTTCTGATAATCACTGAGTTTTGTGAGTAGTGAAGGAACAGTTACAGTTGAAAGGAGAGAAACAGGCGAGAAACGGCAGTGCACTCTATCTACCTACGATTATAGCAGTGGAATGAGTCGTTGTTTTAAAAATGCATAGTGGAGTGTCCTTTCATGGCTGCCAACACAGACTGAATCCAGTGCTGATCAGGATGACAAAATTCATTTTGATTGAATTGCTGTACAGACTTTTAAATGAAATGCACATGGTGCTATTAGCACGGTTCCTTGTTGAGCGTGGCTGCATTACAGTCCTGCCATGGGTTTGGCAGCAACCTGGTAGTTTTGACAATGGAAATCCACATTTGAATAGGGATAGTTTAATATTTAATCATTTTGTCCTATTGCAGGTCAGATATCTATTATTTTGATTTATAAAAATGTTAAACAAAGTAGTATCTATCTTAAAACCCTAGGCTCTTTAGACATAAAATTACAACAAACATGAGATCCAGCAGGTAAAAATTAACAAGCCCCAAACCAAAAAGTTAGCTCAGAACAAACACTGCCACAAGCCCCTTTCCTCATATAAGCCCCACTCCCTATCAAGTTCCTTTCTATTCAGAACCCTTGGCACACAGAAATGCTTTGCAGTCCTGAAAGTCAATTTTAGGTTCATTGCCTGAGAAATATGCGAGTTGTTTCCCCAAGATCTTACTGAATGTGCTTTAAATATTTTGTGCTGATGAACCTCTATTGCTGCCACATTTCAAGGCCTTAGTCCACATAATAAATAGTGTTTTCTATTATGTACATTTTGGCCTAATTTATTAAAGTCAGTGGAGTGACACGAGATGTCCTGTTATCTTGTGAAGACAAATACATGGCTCTGTGGGATACTGAGAGATGGACAAATATGGGCAGAATTTTTGTGCAGGATCAGAAACCTCATGTAAAACAGTCTGTGGAGCAGTTAGGGGATGGTTTCAGAGCATACTTCCTCGCTGGAAGGTTTTGGAACTTTGCTTCTGTTCTGGTGGGAGTTGAAGGAGGATGAGAATGACTCAAGACTTTTGTTCTTTCATTTATTTTGAGTATTACTTCCAGACCCCACTTGTATCATTCCTCAATGTAAAATTGATTATACAAACATGGCTGTGGGTGGCCTCCACCTCAGAAGTGCATATGTGGTTTTGCCAAGATCTATTTCTTTCCGTCCCAGGACCCAACCCATCAAAGAAATGCAGCGGTAGTACGTTTTGAGAATGTAGAAATAGGAATAATCCATTAATCCAACTGAGAGTTATAAATGGGAAGGATCTGTAGAAGAACTACACTGAGTATATTTTCCCTTCAGTGATCTTGAGCATTTCCTTTGTAAGCATGTTGCACTGTCCCACCAGCTCTGCTCGTGCTCTAGTCTCCAGAGCTAGAGTAGTAGATTGTTGTGCACTTCAATACCTCACCTGGATGGAGCAAACAGGCAGAGAGATGTGCATCTCTGACTCCATCAGATGTACATATCCTGTTCAAGTTCACAAAGAAACCCAACGGCACTTCTAGTGTTGCCTAGCAGAGTAAATAATTTTATTTAATATTGCAGCCATCATTTTGGAGAATAGACAGATTTAAAGGGATCAGAAGGGTGGTGAGATTTTAAGGTACATTTTATCTGTGAAGCCTTTCCTTGGCTCTCCCTTCCTTAGGCGAGCCAGCTCCAGCCGAAGTCTCACCTTCAAAGTGCTGTCTATACAGCTATTTTTTAAGAGTTGTGTGAACCCTACTCTGTCAACCCAGGCTGGAGGCTAGCTCCCTTGGGCTCCAAAGTGCTGTGCAGATATACCCTTTAAGACATCTAATGTCTACTGTGGATGTTTTCACTAACTTTCTGTCCTTTAAAGTCCTGTTCAGGGAAATGTTAAATTAACTCATCTGATGCTTTTTGTTTATTGAGGAAAATACTGGCACAGTCTTTTCAAATTAATTATAATTTTGTGCATGTGTGTCTCTGAGTTTTGATCGTCTTCCTGCTTCTTTTTTGATTGGACACTGCTGCAAGATGATTCTTTTGTGGTTTCCCGGTTAGTTGCTTTGTACGGGTGTGGTGGCCTTTTGGTAGTAAAGCACTTTGATTATTGCATTGCCAAGGGTAAACGAATGCATCATATTTATTTTTCAATTTATGTTGCACAGCAGCCTATATTAAGCTGAGGTTTGGGTGTAGGAAAACATTACAGGATGATTCTCTCTTCTAGTTGATCACCTGACTGCTGTGTGTCTAAAGCAGGACTGTATGTTTATATAGTGTGTAGCCACAGCCAATACCTCATCAGCAAGTTACCAAATATTAAGAAGCATTCCCTTCTACAGTACTCACTCATCTATGGTGGTGTATTTTATTGTTTTGGGTTCTCTTTTTGTAAGCTCCCTTTGAAGAGTGTTGAGTTAGGATATGAGACTCTTCTCAGCAAATTCAGAAGTGTTATTTGAAAAAAATGCCAGTTTTGGCAGAGGTTTTTTTTTTTAAAAAAAGTAAAAACTTGCCTGTTACTAATTTCCTTTTGTTTTCTTCTTGCTTTCCAAAGAAAAGTCTCTAAGCAGTAGAACTGTACAATGTTGTGCAAACCTGACCAGACCACTGAAATCACAGTGTAGACTTTAATAAGTGGGGGTCGGGAAGGGGAAGAATTCATGAGACCTACAGTAAAGGGAATTATTAATCTGTAGAAATGTGACTGTGTTACTACGGGGATCTGGGAAAAAATGATTTCACATGTGTCTTTTAAAACTTAAAATATAGCATGTTGGCAATAGGAATGGGTGTGGAAACCTACATTTGTACGGCATGTGAACACTTTGATCTCTTAAGAAGACAGATGTCAAAAAAATTAAGCTAGATTTGGAAAAAATGCAAACTCATAAGAGAATCAAAATTAAAGACCGAAACTCATGTCTTTTGGTTTAATGGTGAGACTTGGCATTAACATCTCTGGGCACTTCTGAAAGGAGAACTCTGATGATTGACTCAATATGCTGCTTAGAAACTGCCTTCAGTATAAATTGTATCTGAATGTTTCCAGTACACGTTGAGAGCCAAACTCCAGAATTGCCTGGGAGAATATTAATATTTCTCTGCGGTGGTGGTTTGAATCAATATTTGATCCCATAAGCAAGGAAAGACATTGTGACACAGTTATTTACTTAATTAAAACAAGTACAAGCAGAGGACATGCTGTGCTAACACAGGCTATTTCCTGAGTTGCCGTGAAATAGCATGCAGGGCTTTGCCAAATTTAAATGACATGGTAACTCCACTAAAAACAATGCCACTAGTAGGGGTGGTTCAAAAACAAGGATTCTGTTTGGTGAAAAAAAGAAGAAGAGGTTTCGACCTTTGTTTTTGGTCTACATTGGAATGAAAATGAGACCTTCCAACATTTTTCATGGAGGAAAAAAAAACTAGAGAGAGACCTCAGACTGGCCAATTGTTTGAATGGTTAAAGCATTCGCCTGTGGGAGACCCAGGTTCAAGAGCTTGATCTGCCTGATTTGGTGCATATAAAGTTAGTCTCTCTTTTTCTCTCTCTGGCCCAATGATATTTAATTATTTATAGAAAGTGGAACAGCCCCAACAGGAGAGATCGGGTATGTCTATATTGCAAACAACAACAACCCCACAGCAGAGAGTCCCAGTGGGGCAGCTGACTCAGGCTCCTGCTACGAGGCTAACCATAGAAGCATAGACATTCCTGCTTGGGCTGGAGCCTGGGCTCTGAAACCCAGCCGGGGGGTGCATCTCAGAGCCCGGGCTCTAGCCTGTGCAGGAACTTTTATTTTAGCAGCATAGCATGAGCCCCACAAGCAGAGTCAGTTGACTCGGGCTCAGAGACTTGCTGCCACAGGGTTTGTGGTGGTTTGTTTTTGCAATGAAGATGTACCCATTGACTGACTGTGTTGCCTGATGGGTGGGACACTCACTGGGTGTGTGGGTGTAAGTCCCTGTTCAGGAAGAGCAGGGACTTGAACCTAGCTCTCCCCCAGGCGAGTGCCCTAACCACCAGGTACTGGGTACTTTGGAGTGGAATGAAGGAACATCGATGAATTAGGATTTTCCAATGGAGAAGCATTTTGTCAAACGAGTCCTGACCGGCTCTACTAAGTACATGGAAAATTCAGATTTTGGATCTAGAGCTACAATTCATCATTTGGGCATCTCTATGAATGGGGGAACTCCAACACCAGATCCAAACACCCTGCAATTTTGTAGCATTCAATGTCAGAAGCACGGCTGGGAAGGCAGACGTTTTCTATGATTGGGGCTGGTGAAGCTGGTAAAGGAAAGGCAGAGGAGCTCTTAAGTGGCAGAGGAGGTGGATAATGGAGACAAAGGGGGAGACCTGCAGAAGGAATGTGGGAGTGGAGGCAGAAGAACTCTGGGAAGAAGACAAAGGAAATAGAGGAGCCATGGAAAGGTTTGGGGAGTTGGGGTACTTGTTTCTTCTCTGTAAGCTCATGAATATATCACTGGACAGCACTTGAAAAAAAAAGAATTAATCATTAATAGATTTGGTGACTTGAGTAATGACCTTTGGATGAGTTTGATAAATGAGCTAAATAAGTCTTTTATTTATAAGTTTTTCAGAGTTTTGGGAAAAGGTAGCAATGAGCCTCTCATAGCATCCTACTTTATTCATAGAATTATTTTTAAATATGTAAGAGCGACAAAGAGTCCGGTAGCACCTTTTAGACTAACAGATATATTGGAGCATAAGCTTTCATGGGCGAAGACCCACTTTGTCAGACGCATGTAGGTTAAATACGTAGATTATGGTGGCCCAAAAGCACTAGTCAGATATTTCTCTCTCTGCTAAAATGCATACTATTAGAATAAGCACAATGGGTGAAATCCTGGCCCTAACACAGTCAATGGGAAAACTCCCACTGACTTCAGTGGGGTCAGGATTTTACATAACTAGAGAGTAGAGAAACACAAATCTAGGAACAGAACATCCTCAATTTCTTCAAAAGTTCAGATGTGGATTCAAATTTGTAGCTGACCCACTCTCTATAGTAATCAGAGCCAAAACTTCAGATCCAAACACCAAGGAACTCTGGGAAAGTTCAGCTCTGGCTCTGAATTCTGCAGCTGGCCCCAATCTCAGTGAAGGAACTAAACCAAAGTTTTGGCCAAGGCACCCCACAACATTTGAGAAAGTTCATATCCAGATCTGAATTTTGTTGCATAGGCCCATTTCTGATGATGTAGAGGAAACACAATACACACAAGGGCAGCATTCTGGATGTTTTGTAGCAGAAGCATTTCCTGTAGCACACCATGTGCCTTTATTCCCTGTCTTTCTTTTTTTTCCCCTTCCACATCCCTCTTTCTCCATTTCAGAAAGACTTGGAGGGGTTGGATAGGATGCTTACTATGAAACAAATCTATTATGAGAATAGACTTTTTTGCAGTTTTCCTTCCATTTATTTTTGGTGAGCTATACCCACACAAAACCTCTTTGTTTGATAAGATTTTTTTTTTTAACTTTGGGAGTCTGATAGCTGACTTCAAAAGGCAAAAAGTCACTTCAGCTCCTTAGAACAGTTCCCACCTGACAAAAAAATAAGAAAAACCAACCTTAATATAGCTGTTCATAACTGGACACTAGTTAGGGCCCCAAATATTTTCTACATGATCATTTCAGGAACAATGTGGATGATGCGATGACTGAACAAATCATTCTTTATGATACAGAATACATGAGAAATCTGGATAAGGCGTTAAAGGAAAGAAATATGCACCACACAGTAGCTTTACCATGTGCTACACTGAAAGAACAACAACATGATAGGTTTGTGGCAAAGGACTGCCACTAAACTAGAGGCCAGATTATAAACAACTTTAGAACAATGATTTATCAAACTAAGGTCATCCTAAACCAGATAGAGGTCATCATCTCTGATGAAGTTCTGCATTGACTTCAATAGCTGGCCATGGCCTGGAGAATCTGTTAGATGGTTTGAATGTTACACAAATACTTGGTTTATTTCCTATTAAATTAGTACATCTTGGTAGAGCGTTCCTGGTAAAACCACAATGCAGTCTGCTTTCCTGTCCCAAAGAATATCATTATCTTCCCCACAAGTTATGTATTGATCTTACTCTTGCTAGCACAGAAGTCAGTGAAAGTTTTGCCATTGACTTCAATCTTAGCAAGATTAGCCAGAGTGTGTGCAGCATCTTGCTGTTTGTTGAAACAAAGGCTGATCTTTCTAGGTGTGGGTACTGTGCTCAGCACTGTGGTGTCTGTATATCAGGGTTGTCTGTCAGAAAACACACATTTGACATCCCATAATAATTCCCCATTTACTCACATATACTATACTGTAGCCTATGAAGAAAAGTCTTCAAATCCTCATAGTCCTAAATACAGCAAGCTTATATAGTGATAGTGTTTCAAAATATGCACTTTATTCACATTAATTCTTTTTAGGTGTATTCCTAAGAGACGTTCTGCATTAAATATACACAAAGCTTTAGCAATAACCTTTTCCAAGACCAGCTATAACAGTTCTATTTGTGCATTTTCTGTGTGAGTACTGATACCTCTTACTCACAAGCAACTCACAGGCTGTCATACTAATATTCCCAGATTAAGCTTGAATTCTTTGTGACAATGCATGTTTTGCATTTGGATTATTCTAGGTGATCTCTGAAGATGGCAGCTGCAGGATATTTGTACATATTCAGAGGAATACATGGAGGTGGTTTTTTTTATTGCTACTGTAGGATTGGTCATCTTCATTGCTCAGGTCCATAATATGTTTTGCTTAATGGTAAAGTGTTTGTCACTGAACGGGGTTTTTAAAATGCATTTCTATCTGTCAGATCTGACGGGTCTCACAGCAGCATGCATTAATTTATCTTGCTTGAAAGCACAAAAAGATTACACTGTGTGGAAATGTTAACAAGGTCATATCATATAGACAGTAGCTCACTGCACTTTTCTTCCTTTTATTGCTCCTGGTAGGCTTTATTCCATGTCATGCATAAATAATATTACTCGGGAGAGAAAGTCAGTGTACTTTATATTACTGAAGCTAATATACTATAGAGACAGGCTGAACTTCTGGAGGCAGCATCTGTTCATGTCACTTACCAAATTATTGGTACCTAGCCCTCAGACAGACATGTACAATAGATGAATGCATGTATTCATGAATATAAAATTACTATGTTTTGGGCCACGGCTGCAGTACCCAGATTGAGATAGCTTTCATATAAATGAGTTCTGGCAAATAGTTTCTGGCATCATGCAGCTGATTATTGTAAGACTATTTGCAAATGTTTGACTAACCGTATAGGACTAAGTGTGAGATGGCCCCAAAAGAGATAAACTGAGGATAGTTTGCATACAATAGAAATATTCACGTCCTAAAGTTTCAACCAGTGGAAATCCTGGGGGAAAGTCAGAAATAGCCCATTTTCACTTAGCACAATTCTGCAGTTTTATAGTTAACATAGAATCATAGAATATCAGGGTTGGAAGGGACCTCACAAGGTCATCTAGTCCAACCCCCTGCTCAAAGCAGGACCAATCCCCGACTAAATCATCCCAGCCAGGGCTTTGTCAAGCCTGACCTTAAAAACCTCTAAGGAAGGAGATTCCACCACCTCCCTAGGTAACCCATTCCAGTGCTTCACCACCCTACTAGTGAAAAAGTTTTTCCTAACATCCAACCTAAACCTCCCCCACTGCAACTTGAGACTCTTACTCCTTGTTCTGTCATCTGCTACCACTGAGAACAGTCTAGATCCATCCTCTTTGGAACCCTCTTTCAGGTAGTTGAAAGCAGCTATCAAATCCCCCCCTCATTCTTTTCTTCTGCAGACTAAATAATCCCAGTTCCCTAAGCCTCTCCTCATAAGTCATGTGCTCCAGCCCCCTAATCATTTTTGTTGCCCTCAATCTAGTATCTTGCCTGAATGGCTACCCTGGATCCCTGTGTGGAATTCCTGTTCATGTAACCTTCTCCCCAGGCTTGATTCCTTCTAGGGTTTCCAGTTCAGGGCTACTCATACTCCCAAACCCAAGATCCCTCTGCCTACGCAGCTCAGCCCTGAAGCCTGCTTCCTTCAGATAGAGAAGTGTGGTTTTTATGCTTACTGTTATTGGTAGGTGTTATGTTGAGGGGTCAGCTTTAGCCCGTCTCCAGGATGAATCAGCATTCCCTTCCTGATTTCAAAGGTAAATGAAAGAAAAACAAAATCTAAAATGGATCCCTAGGCATTTGCTTGGGGATCTGTGCCACATGGTTTCTTTAGCTGGTATTTTCATTAACGTTTACAGTTGTTTTGCAGAGATGCAAACATGCAATAAAATCACACAGTGCTAAAGCTTAGGTCAAAACCCCAGTAAAGCTACTAGAACACTGCATGACACATATTCCACTTCCACAATGTAATGAACAGCACCGTTGGTTAATTACCAGTAGATTGGGAAGAAGTAAGTTTCCATTTTCTCCATTAGCAATGGAGTAAAAAGACAAGTTCTGTATTATCACTATTGCTGGTCATACAAATGCTATTTGGTTAGTCCCTCTTTGCATAGATAGGCAGTTACTGATTTTGTTTTACTCCATAATCCTGGGGGAAAGAGGGAATCTAAAACTGACCCATGCTTCACAATTAATAACGTGTTTTATTTTGCTGCGATAAAGAGTTAGTCTTGTTTTGGGTTTCTTGATTTTTTTTAGAAATTAATCCCAACTAATATGTCCCTGCCTAATGTTCCTTGTGCAGATATCTTGACTGTGGAGTGCATCATTGGAAGGAGAGTGCACTAAAATTATGGCCTGCCACTCCTGCCCTCGCTCCTCAGTCCACACCTTGCCATTTCTGGTAGAGGAAAGGTGAATAAAAAATATCTCCCTCCTATGGGGGGGTGGGGCCATTTGTTGTTGTAAATGTTATAAAACTTGTTCACTGGGGAGGAAGGGGCCTTCCCACAGCATTTCATGTACTCCATGACCATTTGAGCTATTTGGACTGCGCCATAGAGGGAGTATGGATCAGGATTGTCTCACTGAAAGCAAACTAGTCCCATTTGTTTATAGATTAATTTCTGTTTTTATCCTGATAAAGCCAAAAAGTCAAAATATAGAAAAATGTGCGGAATGAAAAGTTCTGAAAATGTGTCTGCATTTTCAGTCAAAATCTCTAGTTTCACAACACCGACTTTTTCAACTTTGACAATGGTTGCCATTTCAAATACTTCCAAATGTCAGTGTTGCTTTGAAACTATGCCTCACTTCAAATTTTCCTATAAAAATTGGAAATTGTTGTAGAAATTGATATTTTCCTGAGATATTTTTGTATGTCAAATGTTGTTTTAGTTTTGTTGGGAAAATGTTCAGCTGAAAATTTTTGACCAGCTTCAGTTTCTAATCTAATCCTGTCTGCTTCTCACACATTACTAGGATGATACTATGTTTGAGCTGCAAACAATGCCAGGGAACGCCTTCTCCTTTAAAAATAAACTCACTTAATTAAACCTGCAAAATTCACGGAAATCTATCTATTGGTGTTAAGTTTGGGAATAGCTTGTTCTAGAAAACCTAAAGTTTGGCCTAACTTGTCCCTTGAAAGAGTAGTAACAATCCCATTCTGTTTTCTTCTGGATAGTAGTTCAAGAGCCTTCAAAAGAGATTAAAGTGGGGGGAGGGGGAAATGCGTGGGCTTCACACTTATCAGTGAATCCCAAGAAACAAATTGCAACATGTTTTGGGGTTTGTGCAATAAGAAATAACTGCATTTGCAGTTAGTGTAAGCACAAGCCATAATTTGGGCACATATGCACATGAAAGGTTAGCAAAGTATGCTAATCAGCAGCACACATCTGTTTGCTGCAATCATACCATTGAGATCCTTGGGCTTTCTTGCTTACTTTGGGCTTTTGCTTGTGTGTTTTGCTACACCATTGCATTTTAACACCTTAGTCAAATAATCACACTCTAGGCAGTTTGCCATTTGGTCTGAGAAATGAAACTAAATACTAAAAGTGCGTGCCAGGTCTATTGTATGACAAATGTCATTAGACTTCTAGATAAACTCTTATTTTTGTGCATCCTCTGAAATTCCATGCATATGTAACACCGACAGACCCCAGTTGTCAGTGGGCAGAATCAAAGCTGGTAGCTTTGGAGCTTAGTGCATGAGCTTCTACTGCATGAGCGAAAAGCCATATGCCGCTTAGCTAAGGCTGTAGAGCAGGGGGCTCAAGCATGCGGCCCGCAGAGTTATTTCCTGCGGCCTGCCATAGGCACCGACTCCACCAGCAGCCAAGCTCCAAACATTACTGAGTGTTTATATTTTATTAAAACCCCTCTTCGCATTACAGTTTTAAAAAAGTTAATACATTGACTTTTAATAAAATGCTATATTACTCTTCATTTTTTTCATTTTTGACTATACTTTTGTATCATTGTATGAAAAGGTTTCAGTGATGCGGCCCTCGGGCCAATGTACTAGTCCTCATGTGGCCCTCGTGGTGATTTGAGTTTGAGATCCCTGCTGTAGAGCAAACTCATTAATCTCTCTCTCTAAGTGGTCTTGGTGCCACTAGATGGGACAGAACACCACACCCAGGAGGTGTGTGGGTTACACACTTCCCCTAGCTGAGGAAGCGCATCCCAAGCTTCAGAGACTTCCCAGTTGAAATCCTGGATGAGCCCCCACCCACTTGTAATGCTGACAGAGCCCAGTTGTCGGTGGGCAGGATTGAACCTGGGATCTCTGGAACTAAATGCATGAGCCTCTACTGCATGAACTAAAATCCACATGGCTCTTAGCTAAAGCTGTACAGCAGACTCATTAATCTGGGTTACATATTAATTAACATATTAATGTGGGTTACATATACCCTTTGTATGCAGTGTTGTTGTAGCTGTGTCAGTCCCAGGATATTAGAAAGACCAGGTGGACGATGTAATGAGACAAGCTTCCAAATTTACACAGAGGTGCCCTGAAGAAGAGCTCTATGTAAGCTCAAAAGTTTGTCTCTCTCACCAGTAGACATTGATCCAAAAAAAGATATTACCTCACCCACCTTGTCTCATGCATATCTTTCGGCACATATAAGCTCACATCTTCAGAGCAAATTTTTTATCACAAATTGCAGAGCAAAGCCTCAGGTTTGAGCAAACAAATACACATTTGCACACATGCAGTTTAGAGGCTTAGCTGAAGATAGGGCCTGAAGTTCCAAAATGACTTATTTGAAGTAATTAGGCAGCAGCTGATTGGTCGTAAATCTGCTCACGCCCATAGCAGGCAGCACACTGATAGAGGTTGCGGGTGGCAGACTATGCTAGGAGCTAAGCAGTCTTGGGGAAGAGGAAAGGTCCTCTCATGGATCAGTTACGGGTTCCAAAGAAACACCTTATTACAGAATTGTCCTGCAGGATGTCCAGTTACAAAGCCATTGTATCATCAGGACCAACTTTGGCAGGTTAATCCTATCCTGAAGACATGACACTGCTTACAGCAGCTTAACCTTGGCACCACAGTTACATGCACAGTCATGTGTATAAGAGATACTGTGTAGCCAACTGACCCCCCCCAAAAATATATGCTAATAAAAAAACAAAATATATTTTGTACATGTGGGGCCAGACTCACCTATATGCTCCTGCTGCTTTGTACCATAAACTCATATTAGTTAAGTTGGCATTTCAGCTTCTATGTATCATGGGAGTGATGCAAAATAGCTGGTGTACACAATAAATCTGAGCCTTTAATATGCTTTAGGAACATAGATATCTTCATATATGGGATGACAGATATTTTTCGTTAATTACAAAATACTAGACTAGAGCTCTCACATCAAATACAGTTTTTTTTCTACTCAGAACATTTAGGGAGAACTTACAATTGGACTATGCGAAGAGAAAAGAAAAAGGTTACTCCTTAATCCTGGATGGGCTCAGAATGAACAATGTCATGCTTAACAAATTCCAGCAATACAGTTCCAGGGCTAACAAAAACTATCAAACCAGGGTGGGCCTCTGAAATGTTAACATACTGAAGAAATGTTTTCTCTAGCTGGACTCCTACAAACCATTAAATATTTAGACACAAAAAAGTCCCCATCCCCCCAGCTACATAGCAACCCTATAGCTTTAAATATTAAAAACAATAGTACCTCAAAGTATTCTAAGCAAGTGCAATAGTTCATTGGCACCAGATAACACTTGTCTTCACTTGCTGATATGGTAGAAAAAATAATTTTATTAGAAAAACAAAGACAGACTACTGAGGAATGCACAGTCCCTAGATTCTTTCCTTGCATAGTATAGAGAAGATCAATATTTCTCTGTCTTTTCATGGTAGTATCCAAATGCACAGATAAAGCAATGCAAAAGGACATGCACTGATGATAGGAAACATTTGTGGTTATTGGCATAGGGCATATGTTGTTGGGATATTTAAGTCACCATAGCTGCAATAAACACCATGGATCGCAATTTTCCAAAACACACTAAAAAAGAAAAAAATTCCCAGGTAGAGCTGTTTTAATAACACAAGCCAAGACAAAATAAACAACAACAAAAACTAAACCAAAAATATGCAAAATGTTGTGAATTAAAGATAGGACATTCAAAATGAGTGGGTGAATCTCCTGACTTGATAGAGTTTGTTTGGCAATCTCATCAGCATCATGACGACTAGATGATGCTCCTAGTTTGTAAGGTAACAACTCTCTCCTGAATAAAGTGGTCCAGATATTTGCAGCAAATAAACTCTGAGGCTAAAGGACAAAGTTTAATAGTCCAGGATATGGTTAGCACTGAGTTCAAAGGAAGAACCCTCAAAAGCAAGAACCAAGGGCAGGAGCACAGCCTTACCACATACTCCACATCCTTTGCAACCAGTCTATCATCAGAACTATCCAACTTAAATCACTAGCCTTTTTTTTTTTTTTGACTGGCTGTTTGTTCTGCTTGCCTCTTGTCCCTGTCTAACTCTCCCATGCTTCTCGTCTCCCTCCTTATTTGTTCTTCCATCTCTTCTGCCAGCTTCCACTTCACACTCTCCTTTCCATTTTTATTTCTCTCATTCTTTGTTCCTGCAGACTCCCCTCATGAGATCCATGAAAATCTCAATGATTTAAGAATAGATAAAAATATTAGAATGCAGTTCTATTGTGAAAAGTGACTACATACAAGTTGCAGCTCCTTCTCAGCTGATGGGCTTCCTGTGTATATTTAGTGCCAGATTGGCTGATTTAGTGACAAAACCCCAACATTTTATTGCTTTTTACCCATGAGAACTGAAGAGCCAACACAGCTAAAAGATGGTAAAGTGGATTCTATGCCTTTTAGTAAACAATTCTGCTGATAAACAAAGTTCTTATTAGTGACACCTCTTCAAACCCACTGAAAACAATGTGGTTGCACAAGCAAAGAGGTTACATACACATCAATGAAGGCAAAATTTGAAAAATGTGGAATTGCATGGTGTAACTGAAAGCCTAATCTAGCCTGCAGAGACTTTATTAATGGTGATGATACTGAGAAGGAAAAGAGCCCATCTTGACTAGAAATCCAGGTTGACTTTATGGGGCTGGTAGTTGGAAACTGCCCCACACAAGTAAAAAGGGTTGTGTGTTCAGAACACATTTGATCTAGAAGTCACTGAGAAAACAGATCAGAGCCACCGTGTGATGGGCATGGTAAAATATGAAACTGTCTCTACCCCACAAAGCTTAAGTAGCCAAGGCAAGTAAAGAGTAGAGGGAAAACAGAGGCACAGGGAAGTTAAGTGACTTGCTCCAGGCAACAAAGATTAGTGGCAGAGCCAGGATTAGCATCCAGGTCACCCGAGGCCCATTCCAGTGCCCTATCAACTCGATCACACTGTCGCCCAAAATTTGTCCATGTGTAAAATGGGTAGAAGAGTATCTAATCCCAGGAATGCTGTGAAAGTTATTTGCTGTAATATTTGTGAAGTACGTTAGGATAAGAAGTGCTATATACTGTAAGTGTAAAAAATAATGAATGAAAATATAGGAAAAAACTTTCAGTTTAAAAATGATAAGCCAAATTTTAGCACCTTTCTTCCTGGCTTGCAGCTAACACGTCTCATATGGTGACTATATGACACGCCGGATCCTGCACAAGTCAAATCACTGAAGCGTCCAACCTGATTTAGGAATTACAGGGTGACATTTGCACGTATAGTGCTGAAAGATATGAGCGCAGAGCCAGTTCGGAAATATTGTTAGCTAGGCCTCATTAATAAAATAAGGTTAATGATTTATTCATATCCAGGAGAAGGAGACACTAATTTAGGGTAGTTACATTAGTGAGGAGTAGATGCTTTGGGAAAAAAGCAACACTAACAGAAATTGTCTCTGGCCATTTTAGTGTTTTGTATGAAGCAGTGTGGGGGATTTTTTCCTGACCAAATCAGTAATTAAAGGACACAAAATTCCCTTTTCCACATACTAAAAGAGGAACTGGGAAATTTGTTAGCTTAGTATAGAAATACATTATCACTTGATAGGTTTCAGTGTAGTAGCCGTGTTAGTCTGTGTCAGCAAAACGAAAATAAGAAAGAAAAACTTGTAGCACCTTAGAGACTAACAAATTTATTTCAGCATAAGCTTTCGTGGGTTAGAACCCACTTCATCGGATGCATCCGATGAAGTGGGTTCTAACCCACGAAAGCTTATGCTGAAATAAATTTGTTAGTCTCTAAGGTGCTACAAGTTTTTCTTTCTTATTTTCGTTTTATTATCACTTGAGTACTTGAATGACTTGCTCAATCTCTTCACACTCACTTTCCAGGTGCCTGGAACTTGCCCCTGTAATTATGAACCCAGACATTATTTCTGTGAAAAACGTTATAAATCAGAGCTGAAAATGACTATCTGAAATGATTTCCATTTAAGTCCTCTTAAGTTTACACCTGGAATGGCATGGAATGCCATATAAATTGTGCCCCTCCAGAACTAAGTAGAAACCCTTTAAAATATCATTCACATATTTCTCAGTGAAGAGAATGAATGGATCCTATTCTCTCACTTCAAGAAAGCTAGATGTGCTTGGAATAAAACAAAAAAGCCCACAAGAAATATGCTTTAAAATTACCCTGTTTGGTAGCAAAGCAGCAATTTATTTTGTTTTGATTTCTGTTTGGTTGGTTCGGCAGCAGCTGGTGTCCTAATGCAGAACAAGATTATGTCCCTTCAAAAGAAGTGAAGTATTGTGTCTGCTAATAAGAGATCTACCCCCGACAGTTGCAACCTCCACCTTTATTTACAGGGATAGAATAATTGGGAATGTGGCTTAAAACTACCTTTTTTCCTTCTCTCAGATTTTGTATTGAGCCGGACTGAGAATTTAGCCCATGAAGTGAAGACCCAGTCTAAATTTTGCAAACATGGGGGAGTGTTCTGAACTGGGATTTTGGCCTGCTACTAATTCTTTTTCCCATCAGTTCACGCTATGAAAATATACCTTTTAACAGAGGGCCTGATTCTGATCTCACTCCTGATTTTCAGTGACAGATTAAGGCAAGGGGAAAAGACGCCCAGGGCCAGGGGCCCTGGCCAATTTGGTGGCCCCTGCAGGGGTGCCAAAACCTGGGTAGAAGGTGAGAGGGCCACCAGCCCTGGAACTATGGCCCTGCCCTCTGCTCCTCCACTTTCTCGGAGGCCCTGCCCCTCCTCTTCCTCCTGGGTCCCTGTCCCCTGGCCAGGCCAGAAGCTGGAGCTAGGCCATGGTAAGAGCCACCCAGGGGGCCCAGGTCACTGAGGGGAGCCCTGGACCCACTACCTGCCCTGGTCAGCGGTCCCAAGAGCAGCCCCTGGCCCATGTCCCCGCTCCTGGGGCACGCTACCCAGGGCAGGTGAAGGGGCCTGGGCTCCCTGGGTGGCATGGCTCTTACCACAGCCTGGCTCAAACACCTGGCTTGGCTGCTGGGCCTCGGGGGAAGAGGAGGAGCAGGGGTGGGGCCCCATGGCAAGGGGGATGTGGGGAGGCCCAAGAGTTCTTTGTGCCCAGGGCCTCAATAAATCTTAATCTGCCTCTA
Organism: Macrochelys suwanniensis; assembly: GCA_033296515.1. Classification (NCBI taxonomy): domain Eukaryota; kingdom Metazoa; phylum Chordata; order Testudines; family Chelydridae; genus Macrochelys; species Macrochelys suwanniensis. Next base: position 43,925,654 of record CM065776.1, read on the forward strand.
CCGATTTTACACAAGTGTAAATTTCTCCACTGAAGTTATACTGGTGAGAACCAGGCTTTAACACTGTAGAGGGGCTAAACATTTCATTTCTTAATACACAGTATTATTGAATGTTGTATATTATCTGAAATGACACTTAAATATCTTTATTGTTTATAATCTAGAGGTTTGATTTTGATTACCTCTTAGCTAAGGAAAGCATTTATTTTCAGCATCAGACCACAGCCCGCTATGCTTATGTGACAATAGTCAGACAATAGCGGACACGTTTGTAAAGCAGACAAGGAACTACATTAACGTACTGGAAAAGTGGGGGGAGAATGAGAGGAATTTCCCAGTTAAATATATAAAACACTGTGGAAATCCAGCAGAACAACAGGCAATATGGTGTGCCTTCTGATTATACTTCAGAAGCATTGTGAATTTGCCAGTCTTTGCTCATAGGTCTTATACATTTTGGCTGTGATTTTTAAGAAGGCCTCAGCTGGTCTTCCAGTGTTGCAGCTGCAAAAGTTTATGAGCACAAATAGCAGCACTTTATAGCTTTCAGAGCGCTGGGATTTACAGGCCATTGGTATCTATTTTGTGTAAACACACACACAATTATCTGCACCCACAAAGTTGTTCCTGCAATTTCTTTGGAAGCAAATATCAGAGACTTCATTTAAAAAAATCAGGCTGGTTGTTGTTTTAAAAAGTTTAAATTAGTTAAGTCGTGTTTTCTAATTGTCTTGTTCATCATGATTTAATATATTTACAAATCAAGATATATTCATCACTGAATATATTTGTCTCATTCAACGTGCTCATCTTATTTGTAAGACACATATACAGTTTGTAAACACAGTAACAACTGCAAAGTGAAATTATGCAAAGTATTTGCAAAGCAGAATTTCTGAATGTAATGAGTTCATAATGTTAATTCAAAAATGTTAAAATATTGCATATGCTCAGTATCCACACTGAGATCTAGCGTACATGAGGAATCTATCACCCGTTGACTTCAAAGCACTCAGACCACTTATCCAGGGCTGATGTTGGTGTTACAAGTTCAGTGTCAAAGTTGTGTTCGGTTATTAGAATGACACTCCATCCCATCAGCTGGTTTTAGACACATTTTGAGGGTACAGACTCAAAAGGGCAAATTCACTTTTGCTGACTCAGAGAGTGGCATGTTGTGCATAGCAACGCCACTTGACCTGCTGAGCACCAAGGGCGATTCATCTGCAGGACGACCGAGAGCGGGTTTGGGCCCCGGTGAAATTTTTTTTTCAGGCCCCCCAGCAAGGGCGGGCCAGCTAAAAAGCTTTACATAGTCGGGCCCTGGGCCCCCTTCCAGACCGCCGGGCCCCAGCTAGTCGGGCCCCAGACCCCCTTCCGGACCGCCAGGCCCCATTCCGGACCGCCGGGCCCCAGTAATTTGTACTGGCTTTCCCGGCCCCTCTCATCAGCCCTGTTCATCTGAGGGAAAGCTGTGATTGCAAATAAGGCCAGCTTTAAACTCTTCCAGGAGCTCCACTGGACACCCACACATAGAGATGGTCACTTTTATAAGAACCTGGAGAGATGGATGTCATGTTGATGAACAAACTTATATAGCTCAGAAGAAGCTGAAGGGATGTGTTGAATCAGCTCATTTCCTACACTCCTGGCTGTGCTCATCTGCCTAATCAGCATCATCTGCTATTAACAGCAGTCCTTGCCACGCAGGAGGAAGAGGAAACTCTGAGCCACCACAGCCCCTTCGTAGTGAACTTTCCGCCAACGCAGAGAATTCAGCCCAGCATCTATAAAAGCTCACTATTTATACTTTGGGTGCTTGTTTTATTTAAATAACTGCCACAGTAGGTCAATTTTATTTACAGGAGATTAAACAAAAATCTACTTTTAGGCTGAGACTTGACAAGTTTCAGCCCTAACCAGATTCTTACCACTGAGTTGTATAAGTGCTGGGAGTTTATAATAGGAACGCTAATAGACGTTCAGCTTATATACAGTGGTGCTACCTGGTAGCACGAGAGAAAAGATCAGCTAAACATCACAAGAATGAAAAATGCTGCCACGTTGGTGGAAATGAGCAAGTTACAAAACAATGCAAGAAGAATCCAGACAGAAGACTGAAGCTCAGAGACATCTATTTTTAGACTTTCAGTTTATAAAGGAGAGTAAAGGAACCTAGAGGGGAAAACAGTGTCAACAGTTCGCACAAAGTCTCTTTTTATGTTTGGGAAAAGCCAAGCTAGACTGAAACTATGATGGGATTTAAGAGTAGACACAATAAAGGCAGCCACAATCTATACCTGTTACACAGAAGGTCACTTCTAGAAGGTTTTGATGTTGTGAAAGTTGAAAAATATGTTCATTTTTGCCCAAAGGCGGAGGCTGGCATGGTAGCTTGGGGGCCACAATGGTAATTGTTCCTAAGAAGGAAAAGAAAATGTTCCATAAAGTTCCCATTGCCTTTAAAGGGGAAAAACAGCTGAAGTACTCTTCAGTGCTGTTCTAAGTTCAGCTGAACGAATCCTTTCACATGGTGCTACTTTAATTAGTAGGTGATGTTGTAATCAATGGAAATTGTTGCAGAGAGGAATGACTTGGGGGTGCGGTGCAAATTAAAACTAGTATAAACCAAAATTTTTAAAAACAAAAAAATACAGTCTGTCTTGAATATCCAGAGCATTTTAAAAATCACATGCTGAAGGGGTGGATGCTGGGGGAAAGAGGCATGCTGAGATTTTTCCAGGAGGGTGGCCTGTAGCATTATTTTGCCACATTGTCGATTAATATAATTGGAGTATATGTGTGTGTGTGTACATCTATCTATCTATCTATCTATCTATCTATCTATCAGAAAGAGAAAAAGAAATAAGACTTTTTGAGGGACCCATTAATTTCTTAAGGATAAAGGATTTGAAGGTTCAAAGGCTTTGTTGAAGCTTATTTTAAATTTAAAATTTCTATTGCCGAGGGATTGATTACCATTCTTGCTTTAGCTTTGTCAAACAATAAGTTGATCCCCATCCTTTCAAAATTTTATGGTTCTGTACTTACTGTATTCAGTTACTTCTATAATGAGGACTATCTTATACATCCTCTCAAGGACAGTGATTTCACAAGAAAGTCTAGACAATGTCCAAAACCCTAGCTCCAAAAGTACTGTATTCACTATTGCACGGCACAGTATCTTTGGGATACTATAATAATTTCTGTATGCTTCTAGTCTTCCTTTGAAAAATTACACATTTATTTCAAGGTGCACCCAATACATTCAGATATGTAATATAAGTTACACAATCCTGTCACAGCAAGCTGAGACTTCTATTTTCCTGCTAAACTCTTATTTTGTTATCTCATCATCCATAACCCATTTCTGCTGTCCAGCAGACTCCTAAGCTGTAAAACACACTGGGAGCCATCCTTCTCTGTTATGGTGAGTAGCAAAATTGGATTATTGGTTAGTGGTTCCAAGGCACTATTGTACAGTAAATAAATAAATGTACTCCTTACGTTTATTGTGCATAATTTATTATTTTGGGTTTTCTTAAATTAAAATGGTCAGTTGTGAAAAACTGGAAGTTTTAGGGTTGTGGATTTTTCAATGAAAAAAATATTTTATCTAAACCAAGTTTTTGTGAAAAATTTCATTTTAAACTTATTTTCAATAAACTCTTTTCATAAAAAAAAAGTCAGCCAGCTCTAATTATCTGTTTTTCATACAGCAGCAGCTGGAGGTCTCAACTGCAGTGTTCAACCAGCTGTAGTTCAGTTTATTCCAAAATGGTGTCTTCAGTCCCTTAATCTCTATAGCCCACACTACAGTGTAGTTACTTCTGAATGCTCACATTCCATCAACTATCGAGAGTCATCCTCTTCAAAATAAAAGTTGAATCTTTAGGGAAGTGACTGAATTTTGCAGAATGAGAAATTTCTTTTCCTCTTAGTTCTCTGGACTTTAACTCTTCCGACTGTGAGAAGAGATTGGCCTGAGCTGCAAAATTTGGATCCGTTTCTGTATTCAGAGTTTGGGCTGGCATCATGCATGCTGACTTTGTTATTTGAGACTGAGGAATTAGCTGTTCGGAGACAGAAAGAAAGAAGAGATAGAGATGGTGATTTAAAGTGTTGAGAGCGCTCACAATTTTATTATGAGTCTTGCAATCTTTGATGTTTTTCTAAAAGCCCCAGCTCCTGGAGACAAGTAATGACATTAAAATCTTAGGGTTTTTTCCCGCTCCCCTTTAAAAACAATGAAAAGTTTCTAGCTCTCATGGTTGCAAAGAATAGCTTTAAATGTGACTAGAGAGCAACCCAAAGGCTCAAAAGCCAGAAGGCAAATAAAAACATTTAAAAAATTGTTTAAAACAATATTTTAAAATTCACCTCATGATTTTTTGGGCCCCAACTCATTATTTTTGAATGTTTGGGGTTGTCAATATTGAGACTAACAAATCTGAATGATAAGTCATTGGCATCAGGAGGAGGAGGGGAAGATCTGGTAGGAGCAAGGTCTTAGAGAACTTTCAACTTGCCCCAGCCCCACAACATGGAGCAAGGTGTCTGCAATGTGACCAAACAATGAAGTGGGAGGGAACAGCACTTGGGGCTAGCTACTCTATGAAAATACCTCGTCAAAGAGCCATGTATATGATTCTGTGGTATGTTGTATAGAAGATGAAAACATACACAAACAACATCTCCCACAAAAGCCTGTGGTCGGAGTCTCTGTCTCATTTCATTGCCTGAGTACCGAGATCTGACCACAACATTCTCAAGTAAGATAATGTACATACTAAGTGTCAATGTGACACGAGACATTCTCCCTCCAACCCAAATGTGCCCCACAGCCGTATTCAGTGAGAATTACAAAACCTCAATGATTTGTTCAGGCATGTCAGTTTATAAGATGTATGTCTTGCAATAAATGACCAGAAACAATTCACGTGACTTAGGTGACCAGTTATGCATTAGATGATCAGCTCAGTTCACAGATAATCCATATGCAATAGGTTATTTAAACAATTTGATTAAAAGTTTTAAATATATGAACAAATTTGGGGAACTCATGACTGTTCTGTAAATGCTTCATTATCTGAAACCCCCAACCCCTCAGACTCCTACACCAACATATTTCCCACTCAAAACAACTCTGGACTCTTGTGTGCACACACACTTCATGTTAGGGCTTGTCTACACATGGAGTTATTCCTTATTGAGAGGGTCCTCAAATGGAGTTAATCAGGGGCAACTCTAGGATTAGACAAGCCCTTAGTGGTTCCCAAACTGTAGGTCAAAACCCTAAATGGGGGTCATGCCATCAGCAGATGGCACTGTGGCAATCCCTACTATTTAACTCTACACAGTGTGACCTCAAATGTACAGCATGCGTGAGGTCACACTGTACAGAAGGCGCAATTTTGCTCTCCAAAATGGCATCCTTCGTGACATCTGGATCCCCACAGGAAAGACTTAATTAAAATGGGATTGTGCCAACAAAAAGTTTGGGAACCCCTCTTTTAGCTTCTCTCTCTCAGAATTGCACACGTCACACCTATTTTTCCTAACATACCAGGACAACACCCCCAATCACACACTATGATCTCCCCCTCACATATGCAATATTTTCCCCTCCACCTCACCACATCCAATGCTCCCAAGCAGCGGCTCTTCAAATCTGCAACAGCTTCCTCGTATCCCTATCTCCCAGTCAAACTTCCCCAAAGCTGTAGGGGCTGTCTTAGCACCTCATTTTGATTTGGGGTTCAAGTCTTCCCTGATGGCAGATCCCCCACCTCTTCTGGCTGCTCATTGGAGCACCACTTCACCATCTACATGGAGAGGCTAAGAATTTTGCTCTTTCCTTTCCCCAGCCTAGAGCCACCCCCTACTGGAGTAGCTGTGATCTTTGCCTCTCCCTGGGAGAGGATTATATTTATGAGCCACTCCTTAGAACTGGGCAGGGAGGAGAAGAGGTTGGTGCTGACCTTGGGAAGAGGCTACAAGGTGACAGAGGAAGGCAAGGAGGCGGAAGTCCACAGGAAGTAGCCCTTACCCAGGAGAAGGGAGCCCAGAGAGGCTACTCATCTTACTTGCCCTAACCATAGTTTCAGGATAGCTGGCAGAATAGAGGGAGCTCCCTCTACCTCTTCGGCTATCCCTCTATGTGGGGATGATGTCTGCCAAAGGGGTTCATTGGTGGATTTTTAAGTAGCTGAGGAGCCCAATTCTTGCCCTGCAGATTTTCCCACAGCAGTGACAGGTATAATCTTGGAAGAGACAGTTATTGGCTGGACTGTTGTGCCCTTTCTTTCCTCCTTTGTTGCTTCTCTGACTCATGAGCACATCTGTTCGCCTCAAATTGAGCTGTGGCTTGGTTATGGTGTGGCACCACTGTGTTCTGTTCTGCGCCGAGTCCTCCCAGTTTGTTGGGTTGATGCCTCCCTTTTTAAGATGTACTTTCAGTACGTCTTTGAAATGCTTCTGCTGCCCTCTGCAAGCCCTTAAGTCTTCCCTGACATACCTGAGAGAATAGTACCTGCTTTGTGAGCTGAGTGTCAGGCATACATACACAGTGGCCAGCCCAGTGGCATTGGTGTTTCATGAGCTGCGCTTCTATACAGCTGATGTTGGCTGCAGAGAGAATGCTCGTATTAGTGTGTTGGTCTTCCCAGCTCATCCTGAGAATCCTCCTGAGGCAGCGCTGTTGGAACCACCCCAGCTGCTTGAGATGTCATCTGTAGGTTACCCAGGTCTCACACCCATAGAGAAGGGTGGGGATGACAACTGCCTTGTAAACCAAAATCTTGGTGCCTGTTTGCAGATCCCTATAATTAAAGAATTGTTTGAGTAGTCTTTCAAAGGATGTGCTGACACAGAGGATCCTGTATTTAATTTGTGTCAATGCTGGCTGTTTGGGAGAGGTGGCTGCCAAGGTATGGAAAATGGTCCACATTTTCCAGGGGTTCTCTGCTGATGGTGATTTGTGGAGTATGAAGAGTAGTTTGCGCAGGTGAGGGCTGGTAGAGTACCTTGGTTTTCCTGATGTTGAGAGACAGCCACCCAGGATGTGACAGGCATCTGCAAAAAGGTTTAGGGTACTTTGGAGGTCAGCCTCTGTGTGCGCGAGAATGATGCAGTCACCTGCACATTGATTAGTGATGCCAATTCTTGTGATCTTAGATTTTGTTTTGAAACATCGGAGATTGAGGAGTTGACCATCCATACGATATTCATCCCCATTCCATCAAGAAGGCGGTCACGGATGAGAATCGGGATCACGGCAAGGTAAATGGAGAAGAGTGTTGAAACAATGACACAGCCCTGCTTGACACAAGTGCGAATGATGCTACAGGCACAACTGCGTAACAGAAGCAATAGCTTTCACTGACTAGCTGCTGTAGCAGCTAGAGCTGGTCAGGGATTTTGACAATTTTTGTTGTTGAAAAATGCTGATTTGTTGAAACAAACAGTTCATGAAACAGGGTCAGCTTAGACAAATTTTCCAACACAATGTCATAAGAGTTTCAAAATGGTAGAAACACCACTGATTGGTCTATCAGCCCTCACAGAGAGAGCGCTGATCACAACACATCAGATGTGTTGTTCTAGCCAGTCCTCCAACTTCCTGCTGGCCAAGCTGTCAGTAGCACCGGACACCCAATTAACATAGCACACAGCAGCCTAGAACTCCTAAGCCATCTGCCAACCGCAGCCTCTCAAGTGGCTGGGATTACAGGCATGCACCACCACACTGGGCCTTGTAGAAACATGGTTTCAAAATAAAAATTCCTGTTTCAAGTGACTTTTCATGTTGACATTTTAGCTAATGGGACTGAAAAAAAAAGTTAAAAATTGAAGTCAAATCAAAACATTTCAAAACTGTCAAAACAAAAAAGTTTTTAGATTAACCCAAAATGACCCAATACCTTTTCTCCTCCCGCCCACGCCAAAAAATCTGTTTTTCAGTTTGCAAATATGAGATTGATTTTCTGGTCTGATTCAAGACAGGAAAACATTTTGAACTTGCACAAAGTTTCACGGGATGGGAAGGATTTTCCTGCCCATTTCTGGCAGCACCACACTTACTCTTGATTCATTTTAAAGTTTTGTTTGCAGCCATAAAAAGGCTAAAAACTGCTTTTAAAAAAAATTGAAAGCTTAGGTTCTGCAGAAGCTGTTGGCAATGTTTATATTCACTGTCACAGTTTACTCCTCACTCAGAGAAGAAAGCAAGTGGAATTTTTCAAAGCTCATTTAGATGGATTATATAGGACAAGCGCACTACTCACTGTCACAGTAGTCCCTTCTGACCTTACAAGCTATGAAAAAACTCCACACAGTATTACAAGTTGGTTCCAAAACATTCGGAACAGGCTAATTTAATGTTCAAGGTAAATCACATTTTGGTCTACCAACCAGGAAAGTACTTCTTTAAACAAACTTTCCTTCTGCACCCTCCCCAAGGGTGTTAGCAACACCTTCCCCACTGAATCAGAAAAAAGTAAGGGTATATCTACACTACCCGCCAGATCGGCGCGTAGTGATCGATCTATCAGGGATCGATCTATCGCATCTAGTGTAGACGCGGATAAATCGATCCCCGATTGCTCTGCCGTCGACTCTGGAACTCCACCACGGCGAGAGGCAGAAGCAGAGTCGACGGGGGAGCGGCGGCCGTCGATCCCACGCCGCGAGGACGCAAAGTAAGTGAATTTAAGTCGCTCTAATATACATCGACTTCAGCTACACTATTCTCATAACTGAAGTTCCGTATCTTAGATTGATCCCCCACACTAGTGTAGACCAGGCCTAAGTGAAATAAAGAAGTGTGATCCTGCCTTGCCCTTTGTTGATATTTCAGAAGTCGGAAAGTATCCCACAGTGCTTTCTAATCCCTACGGGCCACAGCAATAAAGACAAACAGCTCAGCTCACCTGATGAGATTCAGATAGGCCCCACAGGAGACTCAAATAGAGGTTGGGGTTTTTTAGTGATGAGAATAAAAGAAGACAGCATCACTGTGTGAGCTAGGTGCATCTTTCCCCCTCCCCACAGCAATAATTTTGTCCTATAAACCTAATTGGGATAAACTTCTGGGATCATCTATCTCAGAAGCAAGTTATGGTCTTGACAAATTGGTCATCTGTCTTTTGACACTTGATGAGAGTTGGTTTGGTCTATTATTTATATAGTGCCATACAGGTGCGCGCAGGCCTTGGCACAATTAGTTTACAAGCTAAATTGATTATACACACAACAAAAGAGTGACAGAGTAGAGTAGAGTAGAGTATTGGCTGTGGGGGGAGGTGCGCTGAGGACAGAAGGAAGGAGATATTGGCCCTGGAGAGTGTGTTTTCCTACAGAGAGTGGCTAGAGCATGTATTTAATATCATTATGAGCTGGGTGAAATCTTGTTACAAGCTGAATTGAAATCTCATTCAAAGTGATGTGTGAATGTACCCTTCATGTAAGATAGTTGTAAGAAACACATAAGGGTCCACATCTAAAAAACAAAGCCTAATAGAGCTCACTCAGGAGTTTCTCAATTGTGTGGATGGAGGGGCTGTTTGCTGAGTATTGGATGGTTGATGGGGGTGGGGGGCAGTGAGGGAAGACAGAAGAAGAAAGGAAGAGATACAGCCTGGATGTGGCAGCTGAAAGCATGGTGGCTGACCCTGGAAGAAGCCTGTGGAGAGGTTTTTTGGGCCAGGGGTGCTGGCTGAAGAGAGTGTTCCTGGTGCTGTGAGCAAAAGAAGCTGTTTCTTCTTATTTAATTCCTTCTGCATTCAGAGGGACAAAGGACTTTGTACATTATTATTTGCAACATTATTTTTCAGAGCCTACATAAGGGCATTTTAACTACATTGTGATATGTGTCCCAGTCTGAACATTTTCTTTGGTAATCAATATAATAACTAGGAAAAAATGCAGCTTACAGCATATGGAACTTCAGTTTGGGGGGACCTGCATTGCCCCCATGCACACAGCTTTTACATTTTTTAAGCACTTAAGAAGAAGAAGAAGAAACAGAAGAATGGCCATACTGGGTCAGACCAAAGGTCCCGCTAGCCCAGTATCCTGTCTTCCGACAGTGACGAATGCATGGTGCTTCAGAGGGAATGAACAGAACAGGTAATTATCAAGTGATCCATCCCCTGTTGCCCATTCCCAGCTTTTGGCAAACAGAAGCTTGAGACAGCATCCCTACCCATCCTGACTAATAGCCATTGATGGATCTATCCTCCATGAACTTATCTAGTTCTTTTTTGAACCCTGTTATAGTTTTGGCCTTCACAACATCCTCTGGCAAAGAGTCCCACAGGTTGACTGTGGGTTGTGTGAAGAAATACTTCCTTTTGTTTGTTTTAAACCTGCTATCTATTAATTTCATTTGGTGACCCCTAGCTCTTGTGTTATGAGAAGGAGTAAATAACATTTCCTTATTTACTGTCTCTGCACCAGTCATGATTAGATAGACTTCTATCATATCCCCCCTTAGTTGTCTCTTCTCCAAGCTGAAAAGTCCCAGTCTTATTAATCTCTCCTCCTATGGAAGCTGTTCCATACCCCTAGTCATTTTTGTTGCCCTTTTCTGTACCTATTCCAATATATCTTTTCTGAGGCAGGGTAGCCATGCACTATTCAAGGTATGGACATACCATGGGTTTATATTTCCTATTGAGACCTCAATCTGGAACAGTTCCTCAGACTCCCAGGCTTTACCTGGCTAGAGCTTAGCTGTCTGGTTCTGGCTTTCAGGCCCAAACACATCTCTCAGTCAGGGACTCTAGTAGGAGCTTCCTGCTTACTGCAGCTCCTTGGTTTCTGGATCTTCCCTACAGAAATCTTTCATCCTGCCTCCTTACCATTTCCTGACACCCCTCTTGTACCCTTCAGCTGCTCTTTATAGAGAAATCACCATGATCTCCCCCCCACCCCACCCCACCCCACCCCCCGCCCCGTATGGTGACTCAGTTTGTAATCAGGGCTGGCTACCTCCAGCCCTTAAGGGGTGAGCCACCCTGTTACAAGAACCAACTGTGATCTCTGCCAGTCTCAACATTTTACTGACTTTTGGACAAACCTCTGTGGTTAAATAGTTAAATTGCCAAATGCTCCATAAAACAAATATGCAAACAATTTTCTAGTTAACCAACTATCATGAACAGAAGTACACAGCTGCAGAGATATATAATTGCTGTTTCATCAGGGCTGGCTATTTTATTTACATAATTCCCTTACTGATCTTAATGTAGATTCTTTTTTGAGAGAGAAAGACAGTAACATAATGTCTCATTAAATGCAGCAAGTTAAAGAGACAGTTCTGGTCACAGCTGCTGGATAACAGTAGTGATTCCCTTTGATGTATTTTAAAAAAATTCTTAAAGATTTCTGTGTATATAACTATACATATCTGCATATTTGTGCATGCATAATTATATTTAATTTGTATATGTGGTATAGGTGTATGAATATATGTGTTAAGATATTCAAATTAAGAGCTGTTACAAGTGCAGAAAATAGCTTTAAATGAGCAAGAAAGATAAAACATGACCAATAAAATATAAATCAGTATTTTTTCTTTGATTCTGTACACTATTTATGATTAAAGAGAATATCAGCTGCAGATGAATTAAAACTATAGGAATTAATATGCTTCTCCAGAAAAGCATATTCATTGCTTTTTTAAAAAAATCCAATTAAAAATGGAATAATTCACCTTGAAGTTAAAGTGTTAGAAAAAATTATTGACAGCTTTCTGATTTTATTATTTGTTTACTTAATCTCTAGAGAGGTATAAAATTATAAACATTTAATACTTAAATTAAAACTATTATAACTCCAGGGATAGCCCTAGCAAAGAAAATAACTGAGATACCCATGGTCATCGTTGTCCTTTTTCTTTAAGTGATTGGGAACTCCATGTATTTACTGGGTATTCAATTCTATTTGTTTTACATCAACAAGATATAAAAAGAGCAAGAAATTAGAGTGTGTGGTTTGTGGGCTCCCCACCCCAGATTCAGGAACGAAAGGTGGGAACGTTTTCTACAAAAATGTCATGGCACATTCTTAAGTTTGGGAGACTACACAATCTGCCTTAATAGTAGATTGTAGCTCACAGACATGTTGCCAACTTCAGGAAGTGACCCTGTGGAAAGCATTAATCAGGCAGTTGTAGGAATGGATGCTCCTGCCTGGGGAGGGATTGTGTTCCATGGTAATAATACAAGGAAGCTTCAAAGAGATTGAACTCTAGGGGAGAACTACCTGAATTTCAGCAACATTGTTGACTAACCTAGAAAGGTATTTTCTTTTTCCATGTAGGTCCAAACTCTGTTGATGCTTAAAAGGAAAAGGTCTAATGAACACTCCTTCGCAGCCCCCATACTGTCATAGTAATTTATTTCTGATTCCCAAAGGCCCACTGTTATATATATATATATTATTTAATTGAACTTGTGAAAGGTGTCAGAAGACTTCATCTTCCAGAGCTACCCTTCCATGTCTTCAAACAAAAGGAATAACATGGGCAGAATCTATTCTCCTCTCTACCCTACTAATGTCCCTCAGCCCTGATCAGAGGGACCACTGTAGGGTTGAGAGGTTAGTGCAATCTTCATGCCCAATTAGTCTTTGGGCCTCCGCTGGAACTGCCAGCAAGAGTGCCAGTTAGTATCAATCTTGACAGTGTTTTTGTAATGTCTGCTAGAACTGGATGGAGACCACAAATTTATTTAATATAATCTGCTGAATAGCCTTCAGGTAGTAGTGGCTTTCACTCATTGTCCCTGAACTGAATTTGAAAGAGTGATTAACAAAAGGGTATAAGGTTCTGTATCCTATTATGGCCCTTTCACACACCTCTCTAAAATGCCTGTCGCAATAGTATATGTGTATGTATTTTATATATATAGTTACATTGCAAAACAACTACATTAAAAGAGCATTAAGGTTGCAAAGTCAAGAACTCAAAAGTACCAATATTAAGATGCAATCTTAATTCAGCCCCTTTGTGCATATGCATTATGATACAGTCTTTAATGGCATGAGCATACTGTTTTGTCCACAAGGCGCCTGCCTCATTCAATGCACAGGACAGATGGTGGTCACCAGTCACACACTATTCAAACCTTACACCAAGTACAGAATTATTAATTTCCTCTTAGGGCTTTTCTATGACACTCATCACCATAGTATCCAAGTGATTCACAAACATGAATGTATTTAGCTTCACAACAGCCCTCTGTGGGATGGGTGGTGTTGTTATCCCCATTTTACAAATGGGGAATTTAGGCACCGAATGACTAAGGCCAAAATTGGTTAAATTCATGTGTGAATTTTGATTTGTCAGAGAAATTAGAATTATTTTAGCACTTTACATGTTTCAGAACAGCTCCTGCTGACTTTTGCTGCAGTTATGAGCACTCATCACTTTTGCAGATTAGGCACCAGGGGCCAGATCCTCTAAGCTATTTAGGTGCCTAACTCCCTCCTTTGGCACAAAACTTGAGAATCTGTGCCCAGGTTACTCAAGTTTAGCACCCAAAAATAAAAACACACATTTAATAGCCACTTCTGAAAAGTCTGGCATAAGTGACTTGTCCAGCATCACACAGGAGCGCTGTGTCAGAGGCCGGGACAGAATCCAGTCTTCCAGGATGACATTCAACATCCCTAATCATGAGACCATCCTCTCTCTTCTTGCAGTCCTCCCCCCTGCTAAACACCAGTTATAGGAAAGAATTAGTTATGAAATATACTGTTACATGCTGGAACTCTAACGTTTGAGAGCTAGCAGTCTGATCACAGATTACATTCCTGAGTCTCCTGCTGCCACACCAAGTCAGGTCCCTCCTGAAACCTGATCCTCTTTCTCCAGTTCCACTCATCATACTACACTGTTCCCCTCTTCTCTTATTTTCCCCATGGTTGTCCCCTTCTCCTTCTTCTCCCATCTCCTTATGGTCCTGCCGTTCCTTCTCTAGTCCTGCCTCTTCTAACCTGTTTCAGTTTACCCTTCTCCTACTTCCATTCCAACCTATATCACCCATTCTGTCCCGTTCCCCACTTTGCGCCTCATAGTTCCGTATTCAATTCCAGCTGCTCCCTCTTCCTCCTGGCTGCCTGGGCACCCTAGAGGGGAGCATTGAAAACACAGAAGAGTCAGTCTCCCTGCTCTCAGCATGAGAGTTGTTTCCAGGCTGGAGTATTCACAGTGAGCTCTGTGGGGATGGTGGAGCATGCCCACTGCAAACAAAGTTTGGAGAATTACACTGCCACTTTGTAAACACATTTTTACTGAGCATGTTCAAATGGTGATTTTTCAGAGGTTTATAATTCTACTAAATCGGAGCGGATATTCATGGGAATATCAAAAGGCATCTCTGTGACACCTGGATGATCCGCTTGCCAAAGATCAAGCCCCTGCTCCACAGCATGGCATTTCTAGAGCTTCTGAATGGAAGTTACAAGAAATTTTTGACATAGGCAAAACAATGTAGTTCCCCTTACTTCATTCTCAGGAACAGTTGAACTATTTTTTGTTGAAATAAAAATAAACAATTTTTTAAAAAGAATGAGCCTGAGGCAGACACCCAGCACAGAAATTCTCTGCCCAAATGGTAAAATTTGGCAAAGTTGTAAGTAACTGAAAATAGGGTGCATAATGGAGAGTGTTTGGCAACCTTAACCAAAGGATCACTGCCATCTCTGAATATAATTAAAAATATGAGAGCGAGTGCATATCCCCTGAACCATCCAACCCCACAGGTATTTTATGATTAAAAATTAGAAAATTTCTGGAGCAATTCCCCCAAACCAACCTCCCACTCACAGTCAGCCTTGTTTATAGTCTTGGCTGACAAATGTTTTTTCTTTTCTTTATAAAATAATTATTTTGGCCTGGTGAATATTCTTTTTGGTTTGAGCAAGAAGAGTATACACCCGACCTCTCTTATCCTCTTTCTTTTTCAGCCATTGGGCCAAATTCTGCCGCACTAATGTCAGCTTTGAGGCACATAATAGAATTTAGCACATTGTGATTTAGACCTTGCTGCCATATAAAGCCCCCCCTCACCTTCAAAGAAAGGTCTGGACCTCTTCTGAGCATGCTCTTTAGACCATAGGTTTTAGCAGGTGGATTCTAAGGATTCTGTTATGAGGCATGGGATTGGGAGCGGGGGGTAGGGGGTGGGGGCAGGGGGTGGAGTAGAAGATGAGTGCCAAGCTACAGTGTGGATGAAGTATGTAATTTAAAATATCTTCCTTAGGAGAGAAAATCAGCTAAAATAGTGTAATACTCCATGTATTTTATATGATAGCAAGGCAAACATCTATCTAGCTTAATAATCTCAGTCATCCAATACAAGGTATTCCTGCATTCTAAACCCTTATTTCAACCAAAGAAAAATTAGATATTTAGACAGAATTGCATAGTGTGTCACCATGTATTTACGTACATCTTGCAAGTATCTACATATACTTCAGCTATTCCTTGTGGGTTGATTGGTTATCTCATTCCTTTAAGATGAACGAAATACTTTCCTTTGTCTTAATCAAATTAATAATTATAATCACCCAAAAGCAAAAGCAGGGCCTATTATTGCTTAGCAACAAGGCCACATCTAGCAGTTAGCAGGATTTTACTAATTAGTAACAGTGGATAACAGTAAAAGATTTCATTTTCCACTGAGAGGTCTATTCCAAAGTTTCTTTATGGTTCACATTTCAGCATAAATGTGATACATTTGGACAGGACATTTAAACAAATTGGTTATGTCTCTTTTGTCTGGTTCAATTGTTCTCATAATCTTAAAACTGTCTAGACTAATACTAACTGACTGCTGATACAGCTGATCTGCTGTAGACGTCTCTGCTGCTAGATTCAGCCAGCAAGCTACTCTCAACTTCAGCAAATGCTTTTGTGCTTTTAAGTTAATGGAAACTTCATTGACTGGTATGTCAGCTACACAGTGTTGTAACATGCCATGTTACAATTTAATATTCCATCACCATTTTTGATTTGTGTAATGCCATGTATGAAAGGAAGCCTCAGTCCAGCACAGAGTGGTTTGTATCTCACAATGCATTTACCTCATCTTGCTCAATCACATAAATTCAGCTAGAGGGGGAGAAAATCTTAACGTCCCTCCTCCCCTTCAGAACATATGTATAGTGGCAGTGAATCAGCTCCATTGAATGCAATAGACTTTTATCCATTTTCACCAGCAGACAATGTGGCTCCACTATTGTAAGTTTATAGAGAAGACACAGTGGTTGCACTTTTACAGTGCCAGATCTAATGAGCTATGTACCCTAGGGTATGTCTACACTACGATAGTAGTTCGATTTTACTTAAACCGATTTTTTGAAACCGATATTACAAAGTCGAACGTGTGTGTCCACACTAAGCACATTAATTCGGTGTTGTGAGTCCACAGTAACGGGGCAAGCGTCGACATTCCAAGCGGTGCACTGTGGGTAGCTATCCCACAGTTCCCGCAGTCCCCACTGCCCATTTGAATTCTGGGTCGAGCCCCCAATGCCTGATGGGGCAAGAAATGTGTTGCGGGTGGTTTTTGGGTAACTGTCGTCATTCAACCCTCCCTCCCCCCCTCCCTCCGTGAAAGTGGTGGCAGACAATCATTTCGCGCCCTTTTCCCTTGATTGACAGCGTGGACGCCATAGCGCCACGAGCATGGAGCCCGGTGAGATCATCGCAGCTGTTATGGCCATTGTCAACACATCGCGCCTTATCGTGCACTTTATGCAGAGGCAGATGTTGAGAAATCAGGCGAGGAGGCTACAGCAGCGCGGTGATGACAGTGATGATGACAGGGACACAGACCTCTCTCAAAGCACGGGACACTGCAAATTGGACATCCTGGTGGCAGTGGGTCATGTTGATACAGTGGAACGCCGATTCTGGGCCCGGGAAACAAGCACAGACTGGTGGGACTGCATAGTGCTGCAGGTCTGGGATGAATCCCAGTGGCTGCGAAACTTTCGCTTGCGTAAGGGCACTTTCCTGGAACTTTGTGACTTGCTGTCCCCTGCCCTGAAGCGCCAGGACACCAGGATGAGAGCAGCCCTGACAGTCCAGAAGCGAGTGGCGATAGCCCTCTGGAAGCTTGCAACTCCTGACAGCTACCAGTCAGTCGCGAATCACTTTGGAGTGGGCAAATCTACCGTGGGGGTTGCTGTGATGCAAGTAGCCAACGCAATCGTTGAGCTGCTGCTATCAAAGGTAGTGACCCTGGGAAATGTGCAGGCGATAGTAGATGGCTTCGCTGCGATGGGATTCCCTAACTGTGGTGGGGCTATAGACGGAACGCACATCCCTATCCTGGGACCGGACCACCAGGGCAACCAGTACCTTAACCAAAAGGGCTACTTTTCAATGGTGCTGCAAGCACTGGTGGATCATAAGGGACATTTCACCAACATCAGCGTCGGATGGCCGGGAAAGGTTCATGACGCTCGCGTTTTCAGGAACTCTGGCCTGTTTAGACGGCTGCAGGAAGGTATTTACTTCCCGGACCAGAAAATAACTGTTGGGGATGTGGAGATGCCTATAGTGATCCTTGGGGACCCAGCCTACCCACTAATGCCCTGGCTCATGAAGCTGTACACAGGCGCCCTGGACAGTAATAAGGAGCTCTTCAACTACAGGCTGAGCAAGTGCAGAATGGTGGTGGAGTGTGCTTTTGGATGTTTGAAAGGGCGATGGTGCAGCTTATTGACTCGCTCAGATCTCAGCGAAACCAATATACCCGTTGTTATTGCAGCTTGTTGTGTGCTCCACAATCTCTGTGAGAGTAAAGGGGAGATGTTTATGGCGGGGTGGGAGGTTGAGGCAAATCGCCTGGCCACTGATTACGCGCAGCCAGACACCAGGGTGATTAGAAGAGCACAGCGGGACGTGCTGTGCATCAGGGAAGCTTTGAAAACTAGCTTCCAGACAGACCAGGGTAACTAGTGACTCTTACATTTGTTTCTCCTTGAGGAGAACCTGCCCCCATTTGTTTACTCTGTTTATATTGCCTATCCTCTCCAATTACCAGCCCCCTTCCCCCCTTCAAACACACCTTGCTTTGAAAAGAAAATAAAGGCAACATTGTTCAACAAAAAAGTATTTTTTATTCAAGATTTTTCAATAAAGGGAGGGAACTGGGACGGTGGGCAGGGTGGTGTGCGGGTGGAGGGAGGGAAAGGATGCTTCAAAACTTAGGGAATGACAGCCTTCTGCTACTTGAGCAGTCCACCGGGGTGGACTGGTTGTTCGCACGGAGCCTCCCACCCCTCGTTTTTGGGACTCTAGGTGAGGGGGCTATGGAACTTGGGGGCGGGGGAGGACGGTTATAGATGTGCTGCAGCGGCGCTCTGTCATCCTGCTTCCGTTCCTGCAGAACATCCACCAGACGCCGGAGTGTGTCGGTTTGCTTCCGCAGTAGCCCAAGCATCGCCTCAGTCACCCTCTGGTCTTCCATCTG
Organism: Macrochelys suwanniensis; assembly: GCA_033296515.1. Taxonomy (NCBI): domain Eukaryota; kingdom Metazoa; phylum Chordata; order Testudines; family Chelydridae; genus Macrochelys; species Macrochelys suwanniensis. The sequence continues at coordinate 43,944,145 of CM065776.1, forward strand.
CTACCTCTCATCTCGAGCGTCCCTCCTGTCCTCACGGGCGTCCCTCCTGTCCTCCCGTTCACTGGCCGTTCGCTTGTACTGGGAAATTGTGTCCCTCCACTCATTCTGCTGGGCTACCTCAGTGCGTGAGCACTGCCTTTGCTCAGAGAACATCTCGGCTCGTGTGCATTTCTTTCGCCGCCTTATCTGTGACAGCCTTTGGGAGGGAGATGCGGGGGGAAGCCTAGAGACAGTTGCAGCTGTGGGATGAAAAAAAGGGAGTGAATTCTTTAAAAAGATACATTTTTCAGAACAATGAATATAGTCTTTCGCGGTGAACAAGACCATTCACACTACCTATCACATGTGCTTTCAGTACAAGGTCGCATTTTGAATCTTTATATTGAGTGCCTGGGGTTTTGGTGTACAGATCACACAAGCAGGGCTGGGCAATGGAATTCGGCTAGCAGGCGGCCATGGTAAGCCATAGACTTTTGGCTGCTGAAAGCTTACTTAACAGCAGCGCCCTCCTTTCCCGTTCCAAGCAGAGCTCCTAGAGTTGGCCAGTTACTGCTGCGCTGTGCAGGTTAACGTGCAGCGGCAGAAACCAAAGTAACCCCAGCCATCCCATTCTCTGGGGTCGCTTTAGCCTTCACCCCATCGCGTGGCTGGTCTCGGGGAAGATCCCTGCAAGCTGACCGCGAACCGCTCAGCATGAACGGTCTGCCTCCCCGGACCAGCAAACACTGGGGCCATATGCCGCCATGCTTTGTCCGGCAATGATACCGGAGTACCTGCTACTGGCCTGGCGTGGTAAAGTCTCCTACCATGGAGGACGCAATAAGGCCGCTCTCCCCAGAAACCTTCTGCAAAGGCTTTCACAGTACCTCCAGGAGAACTTCATGGAGATGTCCCAGGAGGATTTCTGCTCTATCCCCACACATGTTAACAGACTTTTCCAGTAGCTGTACTGGCCACGAATGCATCCAAAGTCCTCAGGTCAAATTACTCATTAAAAACCAATTGCTTTAATACCATGTCTATTCTATTCAAAAGATACACTCACCTATTGTTCCTTCTCTGGATTCACGGTCCAGGATACCGCCTTGGGAGGGGTGGTAGGGGATCTCTGTGAGGGTGATGAAGAGATCCTGGCTTTCGGGGAAATCGGCGTGCAAAGTGCTGTCGACTACCTCATCCTCATCATCTCCTTCATCATCTTCCCCGTCCGTGAAAACCTCAGAGGAAGCGACTGATGAGAATACTCCATCATCGGAGTCCACGGACAGGGGTGGGGTAGTGGTGGCGGCACCCCCCCTCAGAATAGCATGCAGCGCGACGTAGAAACAGCATGTCTGGGGCTGAGACCTGGCACGTCCATTGGACTCTTTGGTCTTCTGGTACGCTTGTCTCAGCTCCTTAATTTTCATTCGGCGCTGCGTTGCATCCCTGCTGTATCCTCTGTCCGTCATGGCCCATGGCCGTCTTTTCGATCGTAGCTCTGATAGCACGGATTCATCTCCCCATACAGCTATCAGATCTAACACTTCCCAATCAGTCCATGCTGGAGCCCTCTTTCAATTCTGGGATTGCATGGTCACCTCTGCATCATTACCAGTGCTGCTGAGCTCGCCACAATGTCAAAAACAGGAAATGAAATTCAAACTTGCCAAACAGGAAATGGAATTCAAATGTTCCCGGGTCTTTTCCTGTGTGGCTGGGCAGAGCATCCGAGCTCGGACTGCTGTCCAGAGAGGCGACAGTGGTGCACTGTGGGATACCTCCCGGAGCTATTAGCGTCGAATTCCGTCCACACTAACCCTAACTCGACATGGCCATGTTAATTTTAGCGCTACTCTCCTCGTCGGGGAGGAGTACAAAAATCGATTTAAAGAGCCCTTTATGTCGAAATAAATTGCTTCGTTGTGTGGATGGGTGCAGGGTTAATTCGATTTAACGCTGCTAAATTCGACATAAACGCCTAGTGTAGACCAGGCCCTAGTGTCACAAACTCTGCCAATGCACCATTTCATTCCATTGATGAAAACGGTTATTGCACAATTTCACAGCACCTTGTAAGAGATCTTGTGACATTTCCCATGTGACACAGTGATGCTTCTGAAATACTATAGGCCAGATCCTCACCTGGTATAATGAGAATAACTCCATTCAGTCCAATAGAGATATGCCAAATTTCCCATCTGAGGAATTGGCCCTATTCATTAACATCGTTGTGTCATGTCAAATTTCATGAACAATTACAAATGTTGTATTACCTCAGTGTGACTCTAGCCCTCTCACTGTCTTGGGGATGTAGCTTCAAGTATTAGGACAGGAAAGAGGTAGTGATACTTCTGTTATAGGGGAATCAAAAGCCTGGCTGAGCCTGTGTCACCATGCCTCAGTGGGTCACAGATGAAGATGCCAAATTCATGATGAACTGCTGAGACACAGCACAGACTGACTCCAAACTGGTGGTTGTTCCATTATTAGATATACCAATCCAGAAACAAAAGTAAATTTCTGTCTCACCACACTGGTTAACAAGATGTCCAAGCTGCAGTCTTCTTAGCCCTGGTCTACACTACGAGTTTAGGTCGAATTTATTAGCGTTATTTCGATTGATCCGTGCACCCGTCCACACGACGAAGCCCTTAACATCGACTTCTAGGGCTCTTAAAATCGATCTCGCCACTCCACCCCCAACGAGGGGATTAGCGCTTAAAGCGATATTGCCGAATCGATGTAGGCTTAGTGAGGACGCAATTCGACGGTATTGGCCTCCTGGATCTATCCCACAGTGCAACATTTGACCGCTCTGGACAGCAGTCTGAGCTCCAATGCTCCGCCCAGGTAGACAGGAAAAGCCCCGCGAACTTTTGAATTTCATTTCCTGTTTGGCCAGCGTGGTGAGCTGCAGGTGAGCGCAGATCTCATCAGCAGAGGTGACCATGATGGAGTCCCAGAACCGAAGACGAGCTCCAGCATGGACCGATGGTGAAGTACGCGATCTGATCGCTGTATGGGGAGACGAAACCGTGCTAGCAGAGCTACGGTCCAAAAGAAGAAACGCCAATACATATGCCAAAGTCTCCAAGGGCATGCAGGACAGAGGCTACAACAGGGACGCGCAACAGTGCCGCGTGAAAATTAAGGAGCTCAGGCAAGCCTACCAAAAAACCAGAGATGCAAACAGCCGCTCTGGGTCAGAGCCCCAGACATGCCGCTTCTATGATGAGCTGCATGCCATTCTAGGAGGTGCAGCCAGCACTGACCCACCCATGTGGTATGACTCCATATGTGGATCATCAGAAACCACAGAGGAGCATGATGATGATAATGATGCTGAAAATAGCGCCCAGACACAGCAAGGAAGCGGAGAAGCCCTTTTCCCCGACAGCCAGGAACTCTTTGTCACCCTGGAGCCAGTACCCTACGAACCCACCCAAGGCGTGCTCGATGCAGGAGAAGGGACCTCTGGTGCCTCTGGTGAGTGTACCTCTGTTAATTAATACATGTTTTATAAGCAAGCATGTTTAATGATCAATTCGCGGCCAGTACAGCTACAGCTACTGGAAAACTCTGTTAACATGTTTGGGGATGGAGCAGAAATCCTCCGGGGACATCTCCAGAAAGATCTCCTGGATGTACTCCCAAAGCCTGTGCAAAAGGTTTCTGGGGAGGGCAGCCTTATCCTGTGCTCCGTGGTAACACACTCTACCACGCCAGGCCAGTAGCACGTAGTCTGGAATCATTGCTTTGCAAAGCATGGCGGCGTATGGTCCCGGTGTTTGCTGGCATTCAAGCAACATCCGTTCTTTATCTGTCTGTGTTATCCTCAGAAGAGTGATATCATTCATGGTCACCTGGTTGAAATAGGGGAATTTTATTAAGGGGGTATTCAGAGGGGCTCCGTCCCTGCTGGGCTGTTTGCCTGTGGCTAAACAGAAATCTTCCCCGCTGTGACCCACGCGGTGGGGGGAGGGGGAACAGCGAACATCTTGGATGTGTGTCTGTGTGTGTGGGGGGGTGTCGATTAGGTTCGCGCTGCACGTTAACCCAAAAACCGCCGCCCCTCCCTTTTCAATTGCCAACCAGTTTTAAATTGCCAGCCCAAAGGCTGTTTGTTATGGGAAATGAGGGGGTTGCTGTTTGAAAACATTCCCACGTTATGAAGGTTAAAGAAGCCTATAGACTGTGGCTTACCATGGCTGTGTGCAAGCCGAATTCTGTTGCCCGCCGGACCTGCTTGTGTGATCTCTCACACCAAACCGGCAGACCCTCAATATAACAGGCAAAGTGCAACCTTGGACCAAATGCACATGTGATATGTAATGTTTGGAGCATTGTTCTCTAATATGTGTCTTTTAAACTACTCCTCTCCCGTTTGTTTCCTCCCGCAGCTGCAAATGTTTCAACGCCACCCCCTTCATCACCGTCCCAGAGGCTAGCGAAGATTAGAAGTAAAAAAAAAAGGAATCGAGATGAAATGTTCTCAGAACTCATGGAATCCTCCCACACTGAAGCTGCCCAGCAGAATGCATGGAGGCAGACACTGTCGGAGTCCAGGAAGGCAGATTTTGATCGCGCGGACAGGTGGCGTGATGAAGAGAGTAGGTGGCGTCAGCGTGCAGAGAGAAGGCAGGATGCAACTCTGAGGCTACTGGAGGATCAAACGGAAATCCTCCGGCTTATGGCTGAGGAAAGGCGTAGGGTTCAGGAAAGGCCGCCTGAGCCCAGACCACCGCTACAGCCCCTGTGTAACCAACAGCCCTCCTTCCCGAGTCCCATAACCTCATCCCCGAGATGCCCAAGAACGTGTTTGGGCGGCCTCCGTGCACCCAACCACTCAAGCCAAGAGAACAGTCCAAGCAAGAAAGGGCTGGCATTCAATAAGTTTTAAAGTGCTGTGTGTCCTTGTCCTTCCCTCAGCCCCTCCTCCACCACCCATCCTGGTGCTTCCCTTCCTCCACCAGCTATCCCGGGAGACTGTGGCAGTTACCCCCATAGTTCCCCCTCTTTGTTTTCCGAATTAATAAAGAATGCATGATTTTTAAGCAACAATGACTTTATTTCCTCTGCGAGCGGTGATTGCGGTGGGGAGGGCAGGGCGGTTTGGGTAAAGGGAAGCAGAGTGAATGAAGGGGCGGGGCTTTTCATTACTGGGGAAAAACAGAACTTTCACACAGCATCCTGGCCATTCATGAAACTGGTTTTCAAAGCTTCCCTGATGCGCAACGCACCCTGCTGTACTCTTGTAATAGCCCTGGTGTCTGGCTGTGCATAACCAGTGGCCAGGCGATTTGCCTCAACCTCCCACCCCACCATAAACGTCTCCCCCTTACTCTCACAGATATTGTGGAGCGCACAGCAAGCAGTAATAATAATGGGAATATTGTTTTCGCTGAGATCTAACCTAGTCAATAAACTTCGCCAGCGAGCTTTTAAACGCCCAAATGCACATTCCACCACCATTCTGCACTTGCTCAGCCTATAGTTGAAAAGGTCCTGACTACTGTCCAGGCTACCTGTGTATGGCTTCATGAGCCATGGCATTAAGGGGTAGGCTGGGTCCCCAAGGATAACTATAGGCATCTCAACATCCCCAACGGTTATTTTCTGGTCTGGGAAGAAAGTCCCTTGCTGCAGCAGCCGAAACAGACCAGAGTTCCTGAAGATGCGAGCGTCATGTACCTTTCCCGGCCATCCCACATTGATGTTGGTGAAACGTCCCTTATGATCCACCAGTGCTTGCAGCACTATTGAAAAGTAACCCTTTCGGTTTATGTACTCGCTGGCTTGGTGGTCCGGTGCCAAGATAGGGATATGGGTTCCATCTATCGCCCCTCCACAGTTCGGGAACCCCATTGCTGCAAAGCCATCCAGTATGAGCTGCACATTTCCCAGACTCACAACCCTTGGTACCAGCAGCTTGGTGATCGCCCTGGCTACTTCCATCACAACAGCCCCCACTGTAGATTTTCCCACTCCGAATTGATTCGCGACTGACCGGTAGCTGTCTGGCGTTGCAAGCTTCCACAGGGCTATCGCCATTCACTTCTCTACTGTGAGGGCTGCTCTCATCTTGGTGTTCTTGCGCTTCAGGGCAGGGGAAAGTAACTCACAAAGTTCCATGAAAGTGCCCTTACGCATGCGAAAGTTTCGCAGCCACTGGGATTCATCCCAGACCTGCAGCACTATGTGGTCCCACCAGTCTGTGCTTGTTTCCCGGGCCCAGAATCGGCGTTCCACTGTATCAACAAGCCCCATTAACACCATGATGTCCACCTTGCGGGGGGGCCTTTTTTGAGAGAGGTCTGTGTCCATGTCCTCATCACTGTCCTCAGGGCGCTGCTGTCGCCTCCTCGCCTGCTGTAGCTCTAGCAGCTCCTGGTTCTCGTTCTGCATATACTCCTGGACAATGCGCGTGGTGTTCATAACGGCGAGAACAGCCGCGGTGATCTGATCGTGCTCCATGCTTTCCCTGGTATGCTGTTTGCAGGACAGCAGAGTGGCAGCAGAAGCGGCGGGTGGATAACAATGGAGTCAACAATATGGCGCCCATATGAAAAAAGGCGCGAAAGGATTTTTTGCTCCCCCCTCAGTTGCTTTCACGGAGGGAGGGGGGAGCAAGGGTTAGGCGCCTTCCCTTCTAGCAGCAGATGGTACAATATGCTTGATATCCATCATCAGCTCCTGGCCCCCTCAAGGATTGAACTCGCAACCCCGGGTTTAGCGGGCCAACGCTCAGACCGCTGAGCTATCCCTCCGCCCGTGTTCCAGGCAGTACTGAATCTCCCTTAAACAAAACGTAAAAAAGAGAATGACCAGAGTCACTCTGGTCACTCCCATTTATGTCCAAGCGCCCTTGGCCAGCCACACCATAGGCTACCGGCCAGGAGCACACAAATTTCAAGCATATTGTATGATCTGCAGCTAGAAGGCAAGGAGCTTCTGCTGTATGGTCCCATGACCATTTATGGCATGTCGCACCATCTGCAGCTAGAAGGCAAGGAGCTTCTGCTGTGTAGTCCCGCGACTACCAGCCTCAGGCGGAATGGCCCCCTTAAGGATTGAACTCACAACCCCAGGTCTAGCGGGCCAACGCGCAGAATGCTGAGCTATCCCTCTGCCCATGTTATAGTGTGACTGAATCCCCACTAGACCTAATGTCCAGGCGTACGCTGGAGATGTACGGTAATTGTGAGCTGAGCAGGCTTCCGTAGCAAACACGGAAACCCCGGAAAAAAGGCGCGAAAAATATTGCTTTCACGGAGGGAGGGAGGGATGACATGTACCCAGAACCACCAGCGACAATGTTTTCTGCCCCATCAGGCTTTGGGATCGCAACCCAGAATTCCAATGGGCGGCGGAGACTGCGGGAACTGTGGGATAGCTACCCGCAATGCAATGCTCCGAAAGTCGATGCTAGCCCCGCTACTGTGGACACAGTCAATCGACCTCATGGTCTTAACGCTCTTTAGTGGGGACACACACAATCGATTCCATAAATTCGGGTTTTAAAATATTGACTTCTATAAATTCGACCTAATTCTGTAGTATAGACGTACCCTTAGGCATCCCAGCCCTTGTTTCACCACCCAGACACTAGACTTTATGGTGAGTGGTTACTGAAAACCAGTTTCATCAAACAAAGGGTCATTCTAATTCCAAGAGATCAGCCATATAGCCAGGTTAATATATAACTCAGATCTCACCCAATAGTCATGCTGTTGCCAATCCTTTAGTATCTAAAATCTAAAGGTTTATTTATAAGAGAAAAGAAAGAGGAGAGAGTTAAAATGGTCACAAAGAAATCATATACATATAATCATGGCAAAGTTCTTGGATCAGGTCTGTAGCAGAGATATTACAGACTGTTGGCTTGTACAGTCTCTGATAACTTCCAAAAGATTGGAAGGTCCTCAGTCCATTGACTGGGATACTCCTTTTAGTGTAAGTCCATAGTCCAGAGCAGGAAAGAGGCAAAATGTAGATGCTTCCAGGTCTTTTATACCTTTTCCCATGTGGACGGAGTGATCTCAGTCTTAGGGTACGTCTATACTACAGAATTAGGTCGAATTTATAGAAGTCGATATTTGAAAACCCGAATTTATGGAATTGATTGTGTGTGTCCCCACTAAAGAGCATTAAGACCATGAGGTCGATTGACTGTGTCCACAGTAGCGGGGCTAGCATCGACTTTCGGAGCATTGCATTGCGGGTAGCTATCCCACAGTTCCCGCAGTCTCCGCCGCCCATTGGAATTCTGGGTTGCGATCCCAAAGCCTGATGGGGCAGAAAACATTGTCGCTGGTGGTTCTGGGTACATGTCGTCAAGCCATCAAACGTCCCTCCCTCCCTCCGTGAAAGCAATATTTTTCGCGCCTTTTTTCCGGGGTTTCCGTGTTTGCTACGGAAGCCTGCTCAGCTCACAATTACCGTACATCTCCAGCGTACGCCTGGACATTAGGTCTAGTGGGGATTCAGTCACACTATAACATGGGCAGAGGGATAGCTCAGCATTCTGAGCGTTGGCCCGCTAAACCTGGGGTTGTGAGTTCAATCCTTGAGGGGGCTATTCCGCCTAAGGCTGGTAGTCGCGGGACTACACAGCAGAAGCTCCTTGCCTTCTAGCTGCAGATGGTGCGACATGCCATAAATGGTCGTGGGACCATACAGCAGAAGCTCCTTGCCTTCTAGCTGCAGATCATACAATATGCTTGAAATTTGTGTGCTCCTGGCCGGTAGCCTATGGTGTGGCTGGCCAGGGGCGCTTGGACATAAATGGGAGTGACCAGAGTGACTCTGGTCATTCTCTTTTTTACGTTTTGTTTAAGGGAGATTCAGTACTGCCTGGAACACGGGCGGAGGGATAGCTCAGCGGTCTGAGCGTTGGCCCGCTAAACCCGGGGTTGCGAGTTCAATCCTTGAGGGGGCCAGGAGATGATGATGGATATCAAGCATATTGTACCATCTGCTGCTAGAAGGGAAGGCGCCTAACCCTTGCTCACCGCATATTGTACCATCTGCAGCTAGAAGGAAATGAGCCTAACCCTTGCTCCCCCCTCCCTCCGTGAAAGCAACTGAGGGGGGAGCAAAAAATCCTTTCGCGCCTTTTTTCATATGGGCGCCATATTGCTGACTCCATTGTTATCCACCCGCTGCTTCTGCTGCCACTCTGCTGTCCTGCAAACAGCATACCAGGGAAAGCATGGAGCACGATCAGATCACCGCGGCTGTTCTCGCCGTTATGAACACCACGCGCATTGTCCAGGAGTATATGCAGAACGAGAACCAGGAGCTGCTAGAGCTACAGCAGGCGAGGAGGCGACAGCAGCGCCCTGAGGACAGTGATGAGGACATGGACACAGACCTCTCTCAAAAAAGGCCCCCCCGCAAGGTGGACATCATGGTGTTAATGGGGCTTGTTGATACAGTGGAACGCCGATTCTGGGCCCGGGAAACAAGCACAGACTGGTGGGACCACATAGTGCTGCAGGTCTGGGATGAATCCCAGTGGCTGCGAAACTTTCGCATGCGTAAGGGCACTTTCATGGAACTTTGTGAGTTACTTTCCCCTGCCCTGAAGCGCAAGAACACCAAGATGAGAGCAGCCCTCACAGTAGAGAAGTGAATGGCGATAGCCCTGTGGAAGCTTGCAACGCCAGACAGCTACCGGTCAGTCGCGAATCAATTCGGAGTGGGAAAATCTACAGTGGGGGCTGTTGTGATGGAAGTAGCCAGGGCGATCACCAAGCTGCTGGTACCAAGGGTTGTGAGTCTGGGAAATGTGCAGCTCATACTGGATGGCTTTGCAGCAATGGGGTTCCCGAACTGTGGAGGGGCGATAGATGGAACCCATATCCCTATCTTGGCACCGGACCACCAAGCCAGCGAGTACATAAACCGAAAGGGTTACTTTTCAATAGTGCTGCAAGCACTGGTGGATCATAAGGGACGTTTCACCAACATCAATGTGGGATGGCCGGGAAAGGTACATGACGCTCGCATCTTCAGGAACTCTGGTCTGTTTCGGCTGCTGCAGCAAGGGACTTTCTTCCCAGACCAGAAAATAACCGTTGGGGATGTTGAGATGCCTATAGTTATCCTTGGGGACCCAGCCTACCCCTTAATGCCATGGCTCATGAAGCCATACACAGGTAGCCTGGACAGTAGTCAGGACCTTTTCAACTATAGGCTGAGCAAGTGCAGAATGGTGGTGGAATGTGCATTTGGGCGTTTAAAAGCTCGCTGGCGAAGTTTATTGACTAGGTTAGATCTCAGCGAAAACAATATTCCCATTATTATTACTGCTTGCTGTGCGCTCCACAATATCTGTGAGAGTAAGGGGGAGACGTTTATGGTGGGGTGGGAGGTTGAGGCAAATCGCCTGGCCACTGGTTATGCACAGCCAGACACCAGGGCTATTACAAGAGTACAGCAGGGTGCGTTGCGCATCAGGGAAGCTTTGAAAACCAGTTTCATGAATGGCCAGGATGCTGTGTGAAAGTTCTGTTTTTCCCCAGTAATGAAAAGCCCCGCCCCTTCATTCACTCTGCTTCCCTTTACCCAAACCGCCCTGCCCTCCCCACCGCAATCACCGCTCGCAGAGGAAATAAAGTCATTGTTGCTTAAAAATCATGCATTCTTTATTAATTCGGAAAACAAAGAGGGGGAACTATGGGGGTAACTGCCACAGTCTCCCGGGATAGCTGGTGGAGGAAGGGAAGCACCAGGATGGGTGGTGGAGGAGGGGCTGAGGGAAGGACAAGGACACACAGCACTTTAAAACTTATTGAATGCCAGCCCTTTCTTGCTTGGACTGTTCTCTTGGCTTGAGTGGTTGGGTGCACGGAGGCCGCCCAAACACGTTCTTGGGCATCTCGGGGATGAGGTTATGGGACTCGGGAAGGAGGGCTGTTGGTTACACAGGGGCTGTAGCGGTGGTCTGGGCTCAGGCGGCCTTTCCTGAACCCTACGCCTTTCCTCAGCCATAAGCCGGAGGATTTCCGTTTGATCCTCCAGTAGCCTCAGAGTTGCATCCTGCCTTCTCTCTGCACGCTGACGCCACCTACTCTTTTCATCCCGCCGCTGTCTCTCTTCATCCCGCCAGTCATTGTCTTCAGCACGCCACCTGTCCGCGCGATCAAATTCTGCCTTCCTGGACTCCGACAGTGTCTGCCTCCACGCATTCTGCTGGGCAGCTTCAGTGTGGGAGGATTCCATGAGTTCTGAGAACATATCGTCTCGATTCCTTTTTTTTTTACTTCTAATCTTCGCTAGCCTCTGGGACGGTGATGAAGGGGGTGGTGTTGAAACATTTGCAGCTGCGGGAGGAAACAAACGGGAGAGGAGTAGTTTAAAAGACACATATTAGAGAACAATGCTCCAAACATTACATATCACATGTGCATTTGGTCCAAGGTTGCACTTTGCCTGTTATATTGAGGGTCTGCCGGTTTGGTGTGAGAGATCACACAAGCAGGTCCGGCGGGCAACAGAATTCGGCTTGCACGCAGCTATGGTAAGCCACAGTCTATAGGCTTCTTTAACCTTCATAACATGTGGGAATGTTTTCAAACAGCAACCCCCTCATTTCCCATAACAAACAGCCTTTGGGCTGGCAATTTAAAACTGGTTGGCAATTGAAAAGGGAGGGGCGGCGGTTTTCGGGTTAATGTGCAGCGCGAACCTAATCGACACCCCCACACACACACACACACACATCCAAGATGTTCACTGTTCCCCCTCCCCCCACCGCGTGGGTCACAGCGGGGAAGATTTCCGTTCAGCCACAGGCAAACAGCCCAGCAGGGACGGAGCCCCTCTGAATACCCCCTTAATAAAATTCCCCTATTTCAACCAGGTGACCATGAATGATATCACTCTTCTGAGGATAACACAGACAGATAAAGAACGGATGTTGCTTGAATGCCAGCAAACACCGGGACCATACGCCGCCATGCTTTGCAAAGCAATGATTCCAGACTACGTGCTACTGGCCTGGCGTGGTAGAGTGTGTTACCACGGAGCACAGGATAAGGCTGCCCTCCCCAGAAACCTTTTGCACAGGCTTTGGGAGTACATCCAGGAGATCTTTCTGGAGATGTCCCCGGAGGATTTCTGCTCCATCCCCAAACATGTTAACAGAGTTTTCCAGTAGCTGTAGCTGTACTGGCCGCGAATTAATCATTAAACACGCTTGCTTATAAAACATGTATTAATTAACAGAGGTACACTCACCAGAGGTCCCTTCTCCTGCATCGAGCACGCCTTGGGTGGGTTCGTAGGGTGCTGGCTCCAGGGTGACAAAGAGTTCCTGGCTGTCGGGGAAAGGGGCTTCTCCGCTTCCTTGCTGTGTCTGGGCGCTATTTTCAGCATCATTATCATCATCATGCTCCTCTGTGGTTTCTGATGATCCACATACGGAGTCATACCACATGGGTGGGTCAGTGCTGGCTGCACCTCCTAGAATGGCATGCAGCTCATCATAGAAGCGGCATGTCTGGGGCTCTGACCCAGAGCGGCTGTTTACATCTCTGGTTTTTTGGTAGGCTTGCCTGAGCTCCTTAATTTTCACGCGGCACTGTTGCGCGTCCCTGTTGTAGCCTCTGTCCTGCATGCCCTTGGAGACTTTGGCATATGTATTGGCGTTTCTTCTTTTGGACCGTAGCTCTGCTAGCACGGTTTCGTCTCCCCATACAGCGATCAGATCGCGTACCTCATGCTCGGTCCATGCTGGAGCTCGTCTTCGGTTCTGGGACTCCATCATGGTCACCTCTGCTGATGAGATCTGCACTCACCTGCAGCTCACCACGCTGGCCAAACAGGAAATGAAATTCAAAAGTTCGCGGGGCTTTTCCTGTCTACCTGGGCGGAGCACTGGAGCTCAGACTGCTGTCCAGAGCGGTCAAATGTTGCACTGTGGGATAGATCCAGGAGGCCAATACCGTCGAATTGCGTCCTCACTAAGCCTACATCGATTCGGCAATATCGCTTTAAGCGCTAATCCCCTCGTTGGGGGTGGAGTGGCGAGATCGATTTTAAGAGCCCTAGAAGTCGATGTTAAGGGCTTCGTCGTGTGGACGGGTGCACGGATCAATTGAAATAACGCTAATAAATTCGACCTAAACTCGTAGTGTAGACCAGGGCTTAGTTCGTGGAACATTTTAGGCACAAGATGGAGGCCAGGGTCACATGTGCTAGTCACATGCCCTTGCATGCTTTGATGACTCATAGGAGCAGCCATTGCCCATATTTTGGCAGGGACAAGCTTGTTCTCTAACCCATTGTGAGAGCTAAGTATTCTCTCATAATTCATTCACACTGTGCTGGCCAGACTGGATGTAAATTTTCTTTTGGGCCTTACCCCAGGAGCAAAAATGTTTGAAATACTGGTACTTAGTCAATATTAATAACTTTAGATATAAAGATGATACATGCATACAAACTGGATAATCATACTTGATATATTGTAACTTTTCCATTGATACATGACATACTTTGTATAAGATTTGTTGCAATTGTCTCACAGTGGCAATATCAATGATATAAATGGTTATGTTCCAATCATAGAGCATCACAGTCTGCCTATATTATTCCATTCAACGCTTACATAGGGACGATCAGTGTATAACAAATAAACAGAAAAATAATAAAGTCTGAAAACATACAAGGGAATGTAAATTATGAATAAAACAAAAGAAATTAGGAAGGTGGGGTCATGGAGTTCTGAATTTCCCAGAGCTTATTTCTTTGTTTGTTTTAAGTTTTCTACTGGAACTCCCCCATCTTGAGTCCTAAGGCTTGTGAGGCCAGAGAGGAATAGGTGGCATATAATTCTAATCTATGTATATCAGACACCAGGCCTCTCTCCATGTCCCATCAGCCAACTGTCTTTATAGAAAAAGGGAGAGACCTCTTCCTGTTCAACCCAGTACATAAGAAAGTGAAATTACTCGCATTGCCCGCAGGGGAAATTCCCAATGTTTCACAAGGCCCCTCGCTGTCACAGGTTATATCAGCACGTGACCAGGTTACCAGCTTCAGCCAATAAGCACTTGGAACTGCTGAGGAGCGAGAGTGCAAAGTTGCCCTTTGCGCTGCTCAACTTTGGAGTCTGCTCTGTCCAGGTTGGTCTCCCAGCACAGGTGTAAGGGGCTGGTTTGGGAGCTGGAGATCACTGGGGTCCAGGAAAGCCCTGCCAATGCCCCTTCCTTTGGCCATATCCCCTCCATCAGCAGCAGAGAAGGGGATGATGTAAGAGCCTCTGTAGCAGCTCTATGCCTCCCGAGGATTCCCCTCCACAGGTGAGACGCTTTGAGGCCTGTATCTACTATACTTTGGATTGCTTTGTGCTGGTGAACTTGAACGTAGCAGACAGAATGTGGCCCAGAATGGGGTCCAATATGTATACCTCCAGATGGCATGTATGCCTTTCAGTTACACATCTTCTCCCACTGCCTTCCCTAGGCAGTCACCTGTATATAGAACAGTTGTATCTTTTGCTCTTTAAACAACAACCATAAATTGAAGGAACCTCATGGGCACATGGGGTCCAAATAACCATGTTCTAGCTCCATACAACACACAAGACATAGCTACATATACACACTGCTGTGCTGGTAGAGATTAGGTGGCTTCTAAAACACAGAAGATCGTGAGGGCCACAAACTATTTAAAGGTATACTACCCACTTCCTATGCCCTAAAGGAACGAAAGCTCAGAAATGTGTGGAAGGGGATGAGAGAGACAAGAGGAATTATGGAGAGTATGGGAGTAGCAAATTACTGGCCCACCTGTAAATGTGATTTTCTGCACCATTACTGAGAATGGGTGAACTGGTTCAAATAAGTAATCCCTGGAACCTTCTTCTAAAGCTATAATGAAGCCAAAGACATTTTACTAGGTTAAAACGGGTTATATTAATTTTTGTTTTCTTTTGTTTTTGTTCTCCTCTGTGTTTCCTGCTTTTCTCTGGAAGCTGAAATACTGAAAGAGCACAGGTGAGGCTCTTAAATCTTGTGATACTGCCAGAATAGTCTTTAACAAAATTCTGGAAAGTTCCTAAGAAAAGCTTGAGCCTCACAAAGTTTTTGAGCAGATTGTCCTGTCATGAGGGTCAGATAAGGTTTGGACAAGTGCCCACACTTATAGATTCTTATCTGAACTAAACTGAACCTTTGAGCCAAGAGTACCTTGTAACACTCATTTCTCCATCTTGTACCTGTGACTTCTCCCTACCTAGGTTTTTATATTGTTCCTGCTATAATAGTATCTGAATGATTTCTTTGACATCTAAATAATATTATAAAAAACGTATCTGTGACAGTAAGATGTATTCACATTATGATAGGAAATTCAGCAAAAGAGGACAATGATTTAATTGTTGAGCACTGTCTTCAGATAAGGGAACATAGGAAATCAATGTACTCTACAGCAATTGATAATAAACTTGTTCTTGGGCATTTTTAAAATTATTTGGGGCATTTTTTCTTTGTTTGTTTGTTTGTTTTGTCTGTTCTCAGAATGGCTTGCACTGTCTGTCCAGAGATGGTAAATTACATGCCTGAAGCAGTCATTTAACTTAGATTAATGTAGACAATTATTTTGTTTTATATAACTGTCAATGGATTATTAAGAACATAATTACTGAGACTGAACAACTGTGTAATAGTGACTGGGTCTTCCAGTGGAATACTTAGTGCATGCTCATGGCATTAATCCTGCAATGAATGACACAGAGTGTTTTGCCCTGTAAAGCCAATTTAATATTGTTTGTTCATTTTAGTTCAGGTATGTTATTTCTCTTCTGCCTTCTCCTTTCTCTGTTTGTGACATTTAGTTTTGCTATTGAATAGACAAATTAAAATTCCAGAATATTGTAAAGCTAGGTCAGGGCAGAACTATTGTGGTTGCTACTGCATATGTGAGAGTCCCAGGACTGCAGGCTCTAGGAACATTGTTCAGGCATAGCAAGAGGAAAGGAGCTTTTTGCATCACTCTCTAACAACTCCTCTGGTTTCAACTGACATTCCATTTGTGCTTCCCGATCCTTTAATGTGTGACTTTAAAGGAGAGAGTGTGGAGGCAGCAAATTGGAGGAATTTTTGAGGACTTCAGGGGCATACAGAAGATATTCTGAAGGACAACAAATAATAAGTGAGGCAATACTTCCTGTCTCTCATTCACATTCCTCCCTTCCTCATATGCAACATATTATGGCAATGCAAGTTTAAACTGATTGGAAAAAATGATTCATTGAGCTTTAGCCTCTATCTATTATTAAAGAGAGATTTTCTCTTTGGAGCATGGACTATCTTTTTATTCTGTGCCTATACAGTACCTAATAATAAATGGAGATATGCCTATCTCATAAAACCAGAAGGACTTTGGAAATTCATTGAGTCTAGTACCCTGCCTTCACTAGCAGGACCAGCTACTGTCTCCTGACAGATTTTTTTTTCCCTCAGATCCCTAAATGGCCCTCTCAAGGATTGAACTTACAACCCTGGGTTTAGCAGGCCAATGCTCAAACCACTGAGCTATCCCTCCCCATAGCACACCTAGCACAATGGCATGGGTGGCCGGTGAACCGGCCGTTGGGGTAAGGTTAACCCCTGGCCCCTCCCCTTCTGCCCGAGTACCCACCCTTCGCCCTCCCCTTCTGCCCCCCTCCCCTGCTGGAGCCCAGAGCGCGCGCACACACACACACACTCTCCAACCCCCCTGCCCCGGGCTGCCCAAGCAGGGCAAGATGGTCTTCTGGCAACACAGATATGGTTCTGACGGTGAGGAGACGTAAACATCAGGGGTAACATTCTGCACTTCATCCATCTCTGCTATATGTACTCAGTCTTAGTCCCATTCAACACAAATCATTGCACAGGTGGCCCCTTCGTACAGTGAAAACTGAAGCTTGTGTGCAAGTAGAAGCCAACAGAGAAAACATTGGTGTTGGCAGCTGGCAACATTTATCTGATCTTGCTGCTCCAGAGAGGGCTGGGGACGTGGGGAGGGAGAAAACCTATGCCCGTTCAGAGAGGCAGAATTATACACAATGTAAGCTTGCTTTAATCATTCTAAGAGTGGCCTCTGATGAGGCAGATTAACATGAAGTATCAAAGATAGTGTGGAGACCTAACGCAGTCCACTTCTTGCTTTGTTTGGTTTGCTATGGCTGTGGTCATATTGAATTACCTCAGAAGAATCAGGGAGAGACATTTCTGCCTAACCTGAGATATTGATTACTCACACCATGACAGCCTCCCCCCGAAGGTGCTTGTAATATGAATATATATATGAGTGAATCTGCCACAAGACAACTCCTTCTGTAGGGCTCTCTGTATGGGAATGCTATCAGGAGTGGAATTAATGACTTTCATTCCACGTCTACTACCATTGCCTGCACCAGCAGGTTTAGATTATACCCTAGAATCATCATCTGTTGTTGGAGGGAGGGATAGCTCAGTGGTTTGAGCATTGGCCTGCTAAACCCAGGGTTGTGAGTTCAATCCTTGAGGGGGCCATTTAGGGATCTAGGGCAAAAATTGGGGATTGGTTCTGCTTTGAGCAGGGGGTTAGACTAGATGACCTTCTAAGGTCCCTTCCAACCCTGATATTCTATGATACTGCTGCCCCTGTTCCTGCTGCTGTATTCCACCTTCTTTGCACAGCATCCAAATCATGCTGAACTTCTGTTGGTACCCCTGCTTAGAAATCACACACTACTGGATAGCACAGCTAATGCAGTGTGTATAATGGCAAAAGTAAAATAAATGAGTTCTATTGAGGTGAAGCCCCCAAAGGAACTATGGCTTGCAAACAGCTTTTCTATGAACACTACTAACAACCCTGTAAGCCCCACTCCCACCCTCAGCCCCAACAGATGCTAGACATCAGGCTGAGCTGTAAAATTTCTGGAGTGGTTTTAAAGTTCAAACTTCAAAGGACATTCAAAGGACACCTAAATTCTAGATGTTATGTCATACCGTCACAGATCTTTTACATTTATAAGGATTGGTTGTCCAATGAAGGGAAAGAAATTGTCTCAATCTAATTGAATGTCCCCTTTTGGTCACCCACCAGTCTGTGAGTCAAACAACCACTAGATTGTACAAGCGTTAAGCCTTTGATGTCTGAACAGAGTCCAGGCACAGCCCCTGTTTTGGGGTCCCTAGGCACAATCTAGCTAGCACCCCCTCCTGATAGCTTAGACCCCATGGGCCAACTACCCATAGTCCTTGGCACTAATGACGACCCCCTGAGGAACCCCTGCAGCTTAAACATATCCTCTCCCAGAATTCCAGCTGTGCTGGTGCTCTGGGTCCACAGTGAAACTCTTCAATGGCACATGATACATGTAACACATAATACACACACACAGGCTTTGCTCAGCATACTAACACGATTACTCTTTACTTAATCGCATGAGAAATACACATAACTATACAAAAATAATAACTCTACATGCATTTCCCTGCTTCACTTTCCTCACCACTCCAGCACATTTTTTTGGGTTGTGGTCAGAGTCCTCAGGGGCCATCCAGGGTCCTTTTCCTGTAGCATATGGCTTACCTTCTGAGTCATGGAGTCAAGTGACACCATCATAGGACCTAATCACATCAGCCACGCCATCAGGGGCTCGTTCACCTGCACATCTACCAATGTGATATATGCCATCATGTGCCAGCAATGCCCCTATGCCATGTACATTGGCCAAACCGGACAGTCTCTACGCAAAAGAATAAACGGACACAAATCTGACATAAGGAATCATAACATTCAAAAACCAATAGGAGAACATTTCAACCTCTCTAATCACTCAGTGACAGACTTAAAGGTGGCAATTTTGCAACAGAAAAGCTTCAAAAACAGACTCCAACAAGAAGCTGTTGAACTTGAATTAATATGCAAGCTAGATACCATTAACTTAGGTTTGAACAGAGACTGGGAGTGGCTTGGTCATTACGTAAATTGAATCTATTTCCCCTTAGTTAACTATCCTCACTCACACATTTGTGTCAACTGTCCGAAATGGGCCATCTTGATTATCACTTCAAAAGTTTTTTTCCCCTGCTGATATAGTTCCGCTTAATTAATTAGCCTCTTAGAGCTGGTATAGGCACTTCCACCTTTTCATGTTTCTCTGAATGTTTTAATATCTGCTTACTGTGTGTTCCATTCCATGCATCTGATGAAGTGAGCTGTAGCCCACAAAAGCTTATGCTGAAATAAATTTGCTAGTCTCTAAGGTGCCACAAGTAATCCTGTTCTCTCTCTCTCTCTCTAGGTCAGTTTACTTTGACCTGGGTTGGTCCCACAGCTAAACCAGGCCTCCCTGCTATGAAAGCATATCTGTATCTTTCCCTCTCCTGCTCAAAACTCCCTGTGTGGATCTCTGGATCTTCCCTTAACCCACACAGCTATTGTGCTTTTTAAGGCTCGCATGAACACCTGGGTTTCTTTATCCTGCTGCTGATAATTTTCCACTCTCCAAACCCCAGCCTTTTGTTGAGGGGTTGAGGAAAACTGGTTCGCCTAGCTTTGTCCAACCAACCTCCTTAGCATACCCATTGTGAGGTAAAAGTACAGTTGTTAAGGTTATCTATTCTCCATTGTCCCTGGTCAGGTGTGTATGTGCTACTAGCCCTGCCAGCTCATGGTGGATTCCACATTTACACAGAGGTCTTCAATGATACAGCAGTTTTCATAGTCACAATTTCATAATAGCAACCAGAATTCATAAACTGTACAGACAGCTTCCCCAAATCACCACAGAAACATGACAAGTTCAAGAATTATTTTCAAATAATCAGAGAAATGATTGTGCAATTTGTAAACAACAAATAGATTAAAATATATCTGCATAAAGTACCATCGAACAACTTTGAATAATGGAAACATCTGTAAAAATGGTCACCCATTGGCACACATTTTGTGAACACAAAAAAGGGCTACTGTGCACAGGGGCAGCTGATGAACTGTGTGGAAAGTGGGGGTGTGTGTATTGGGTTCCTCCCCTCCCCTTCCCTTCCCATTGGAGAGATGCTGACCACCCAGGACCTCTCCCACTTTCCCTGTCTGCAGCCAAGGAAGGGTGTGGTGGGCCTATTGGCCCACCCCTCCTCTTGTTGTACCTCTGGAAGCAGGTCAAGTCAGGGTTCATCCCAAGTATCTGGGTCTCCTCCAGACTCAGCCAGCAGCGGGGCCAACCTGGCAACACGTGCTGTAGGTGGGCTGGGGAGGAGAGGAGCCCAGACTCCCAGGGAGGACAGAACTCCACAGGGGATGTTGCACTTACCTGTGAATTGGCCCTGGCATTGCCTCCAGGCCTCCTGAAGAAGGAGGTGTGAGCACTGAAGAACAACTCTTTGAACTTCTCCTCCTGCAGGCTGTTGTAGCTGCTGGTCATGCTGCTGCTGGTCCAGGCCATCAGTGCCAGCCGCAGCTGGGTTTGGGGCATTGAATTCACTGCCTAAGCCACAGGTTGTGGTATCTATACAGCACTCTAACTGCTCCATGTAGACCCTGCTGGCCTGCTCTAAAAGGTACCTAGAGAACGGGCCACCTGCGTCTACATGCAGCAATTAGAGCACTGTACAGTCACCGTAGCCTGTGACTTAGGCAGTGAAACCAGTGTGACAAACTGCACTCAAAATTGCCGCAGTTTGCCTCCTATCAGACTGTTTGCACATGCTCCACAGGGGCAGTGGAGAAGAACTCCCTGAGGCATGCAAATCACAAACACAGAAAATCAATAGCAGTCTGTTATAGATTGCTGTGTTCATGATTTGTATTTAGTCACACAAACACGCCCACCCCATGTGTGCTTTTGCATACTTTGGTGGGAGGGGGTCTCAATGCCCTGTAGACACAAGTGGTCACTGATGTGTATTTGATGAATAAATTGTTTGAGACAAATAATTAAGTAATAATCCCCAAATCAGAAAGCAGTATTTTCTGGAGTGAAGCTTGACTTCACTTCGCAGTTCTAGTAGAAAGTTACTGTTTAAACACATTTTTGAAGTCTATTCAAACTACATTTAAAAACAATTATTCTGTGTTTGATCATTTTACTGTTTCTACATTGTGCTTAGTTGTGCAATTACTTTTATTACTATTATTCTAACTTAGTAAGGCCCAAAACAGCTATTTAATGCCTACTTTTCCTCATTTAAATGACTTAGCCAACAACCGCAGCATTGGACATACACTGTACATTCTTCCATCTATTTTTGGTGGCAGTGTCTGAAATGAAAAGGAAATGAGTGCCTTTCCCAAGTTGCTCTAAAGGGCTAAGAAGTAGTAAAAAGTTGAACTCATTAATTTACTTAGAAAACATGAAATGGAAGTCTTAAAGGAGCCACCAATATTCTGTCATGAGGACAGAAATAAACCAGCTGGTGAATATGAAAACTTGGGTCTTATGAGGTGAAATTCAGTCCACCAGCACGAACACCATGTAATTGGACTCTGTGCGGGTGGACTGCAGAGAGGTAAAGTTCCAGAGGAACTCCAAAGAGTTCCTCCTTCTCCCATTCTAGAGTTCATGGCTGCTGCTCAACTCCCCCACAGCTTCTATTCTAGTCTATGGGATGGAATGGGAGCTTCAGCCCCTCTGTGCTGGCTGTACAGGGCATTGGGGCCACTTAAATGAATGAATCCTCTACTCTTTCCCTGGCCAGCCCTTCCAGACCACCCTCCAAGTGACCTGTGCAAGAACACTGTAAAGGCTGATTTTGCATCCTGCAGGGCATACACAGGTAGCTCCAGGGAGTCATTCAGCTGGCTGATCCGTAAGTGGGATTCTTGCCCGGCCCTCCAAACTGGGGTTGGAATTCACTCAAATGGCATTATTCATCCAAAGCTCTCAAAGCACTTTGCAAAGAATATTATCATGATCTCCCAGTGCCCCGACCTTTACACATGAGGAAATGGAGACACACAGAGGTGATGGGATCTGTTCCAGGTCAGATCTGGGAAGAAAATCCAGTTCTCCTAACTCCCAGTCCATTGTCCTATCCACTGGATCATGCTGCCTGCTACATGGATTATTTAATGACTGTAAGCAAAGTTCAGAAATCAGAGGTATGGCACCAGCATTGGGCACTAGCTGAGAGAGTATGAAAGAGTAACTGTGTCTCAAGATAGCTTTAAGAATATCATGGGAAGAGAGTCAACAATAGTCACTAGCTCATTAGCTTTCAACTGGTCTTCAAGCCAAATGAAAGGATTTTTGTATGATGGACAAAAGACTAAAAAGCTGAGCTCTGAAAGTCAGGCATGTCTGGATGGCACCGTTAATAGTTTCATTTTCATACCACTCTAGACTCCTCATGACCAAAAGAGTAGCATGAGCCATTGTTCCACTCATTTCTGTGACAGAGGATCCAGGATCTGTCAATAACTTATATTTCATACCTAAGGAAAATTGATAAAGAGAGATTAAAAGAGAGGCAAATCCATCCAGCATGAGGATGTTGATCTAACATCAATAACCAAGAACAACAGACATACAAATCAAAAGTCAATTACCTTGATTTGTGAAAAATGTCTAAAGTAGTGGGGATTAAAGAAGCCTTTTAAAGGCTAGATTTAGGGACAGGAAGGTGAGGGAGCCTCCTAGAAATAATGAGGAACCGTAATCATTGAATAGGAAAAGACTTTGGCATTTCCTCCAGAAGGTACTGCTGGTTCAGCATTCCTTGTGGAAATGTAGATGTAACTCACCATGATAAGGTAATTAATTCCAACACCTGGAACTTGATAAGCAGGTCATGTGAGGGATAGGGAACAGCTTCCTTGGACCCAGCAGAAGAAGGATGTGTCTGGGCTCAGCAGGGGCTGCCTATAAGGCATGAGATGAGCTCCCCATATATATAAGCAAAGCCAGTATCCTCCTTAAAACACTCCTTTGCTGTGGTGCATGCAAAAAACTTGACAATGGTTAGGCAGCTTGTGTGCTGAGTCCACTGCCTATTGTGTGACTAGCTCTAGTTCATTGTTTCCTCTGCTCCCACCAGCACTCTAGTGAGCAGGCATTGCAAAGCCCCAGTACAATGTTCCCAAATGGAGAAATGGCAAGAGGTAGCCTTTACTCAATATGACATAGCATGCCCACTTCATATCTAATTCCCCCTCAGATCCACACATCCCTTTGTTTGTACCATTCCCTTGCTGTGTTATTTCTCTGTATAGAGAATTTTCCAAAGCTCCTTTTATTCTGTTGCTGGCTTCCCAAACTAGATATGCCCAATATTAAAGCCATCAAAGCTTCATCACCTAGGGCCCCATCACTTGTTTTGCCCTCAGGTGGGGAAACTGAGAACCCTAAAGATCCGTCTCATTTTCCTGTTTTTCTCCTGTTCCTATTTATATAATCAACACTCCATTTCAGAAATATCTGAGCTAATACTTATGTGAGGAAACGCCCTGCTTGTGATCAAAACTGCAGGACAATTTTAATATTTCTGTTGCTTTATTTATTTTAATTAATGACAGAAATGATGAAAGAGACATTTGGGTGCAGAATAGAGTTTCCTTGCGCCAGACTTTGAGTGTTGAAAATAGCTGTACAGCTGTTTTTCTGTTCAGACTTAGAGTTCTTTACACTGAATGAACAGAAACTCTGATTTTATTATTTAAATCCCTTTCTCTTACTGTAAGTAGTTCAAGAACTTCAAGTGACCAAATCTCACTGATAATATCAATTATCTGTGAAACAGAATACCCATTAACTAAACTCATTTAGAGCTTTGTGAAGCTATATTACATTATATTACACTGTACATATTTACATGGCACCCTCAAGTGATAGCTAAGGATTACTTAAGAAACAGTGACAAAATCAGAACAACAAATGGCAAAGCTACATTATATGAAAGGGGAAAAGAGAATAAAGATCATCCCCCCTCCCCCCGCCTCAACTCCAAGTCTTAATTAAAGTACTAAACTTGATTCATACCAGTTCTGTGTAAGGAAATTCTCCATGTTGACTGAAACTTGGCACACCCTTTTGATTTGGTTTTAGCAACTGCTTGTGTTTGGTTAAAACACTAGTGATTAAATCTTATAAAAAGAAGAAATTTTTTTAGTCACCATGAGACATTAGTCTGGGAAGAGAGTATGAATGGTGCCAAAGGAAAGAACAAAGAAATGCTGCGTTATAAAATAGACCTTCCTCTTGATCTAACACAACCACAATCTCTACTGGGAGTGACCTTCTCAGAAAACGACATCACTTTTAGTTAGAGATGGATCTGAGATGCAAAATTTGAATCCAGATTCTGAACACCACCAGTATTTGGCAGAGTACAGATCTGGGGTTTAGGTTTGACCGATTACAGAACTAGTGTCCAGTGGGGAGTATCTGTTTTCATACAAAATATGTATTTGCACAAGTAAAAAACAAATTAGGTGGACCCATTCATGTTTATTAAACAGGCAGAAAGCAGCATTTGCACATTTTGCAGGCATGTTTTTGAAAACCAACTGAAAATGTGCCCACCCCCTCAATGGTTTATCCATCAGTAAAATGGATATTGCCTTCAACCAAGTACTCTGTCCACTAGATCACATTGCCTCTCAAAATGAAGGTGTGGTGGGTGTTGGTGGTTGTAGTGTGTGTCAAGATTCACTGCAGATATTTGAAGTTTGCACACGGTCACCAGACAAAGAATACAGGTTCTTAATCTTGCATTGGTAACGGAGCCATAAACAATGTATGGTCGCTGCATTTTGATGTATTTGCAGGCCCGGTGCAAGCTTTTTTGCCGCACTAGGCGGCGAAGAGGGAAAAAAAACAAACAACCTGACGCTGCAGCGGAGGAGTCACCGCCGAAATGCCGCTGAGAAGAGGAGGAGTCGCCGCCGAGAAGAGGCGGGGTTGCCGCCAAAATGCCGGAGCAGACCAAAGAGGGAAGAAGGAGTCGCCGCCGAAATGCCGCCGAGGGCGACGAAATACCGTCCCCCAAATCCTGCCACCTTAGGCGACCGCCTAGGGTTGCCTAGTGGAAGCGCCGGCCCTGTGTATTTGGTCTTTAGATATTATTAAAATAGATTCCATATAAAACGTGGGGGATGGAACCATTTCCAGTCATGCATTTTTGTTTTCATGCTCAGTGCAGGTTCAGTGCTCATTTGTGAGAGCATCATCTTCCCAAAACTTGTGCCAAAACAACTTGAATGTCATTATTGCCTCTTTTTTTCCATGGCAAATTTAGTTTGAGGCATCTTCATTACAGTTTTTATTCTTCTGTGTAATAGGACTGTGTGACATTAGCCCTTGAATTAATGAGAACAGGTGTCTTTTTGTGTTTCTTTGCCCCTGTTTGCCCTTTAGCAGCCCCTCCCCACACACTTCTTTCTTTGAGCAGAGATCTGCTACTTCTTTGTTCATGAATAATGTGATACTTTCCAACTCAATTAGTTCAGAGCATCAAAAGAGGTTTTGAGGTGTTGTGTATTGTCAAGTTACCTGAAGTGCACTACTCAATGGAAATACTTGTATATACTATCACCAGTTTACATATTTTATAACCCGGTCAACAGATACAATAAGTGTAGAATTCAAAAGGTAAGTGAACAAAATGAATAATATTTTGCAGATGGAGTATAAATCTGTGGAAAATAACTTGGACCATAAATGTTCTTTCAAAACAGAACAAAGTGCATACATTTAGTAGAGGTCTAAGAGCTTTCCTTAGCTTTAATTCTCTTTTCTGTAAAACTAAGGGTACGTCTATACTACAGAATTAGGTCGAATTTATAGAAGTCGATATTTTAAAACCCGAATTTATGGAATCGATTGTGTGTGTCCCCACTAAAGAGCGTTAAGACCATGAGGTCGATTGACTGTGTCCACAGTAGCGGGGCTAGCATCGACTTTCGGAGCATTGCATTGCGGGTAGCTATCCCACAGTTCCCGCAGTCTCCGCCGCCCATTGGGATTCTGGGTTGCGATCCCAAAGCCTGATGGGGCAGAAAACATTGTCGCTGGTGGTTCTGGGTACATGTCATCCCTCCCTCCGTGAAAGCAATATTTTTCGCGCCTTTTTTCCGGGGTTTCCGTGTTTGCTACGGAAGCCTGCTCAGCTCACAATTACCGTATATCTCCAGCGTACGCCTGGACATTAGGTCTAGTGGGGATTCAGTCACACTATAATACGGGCAGAGGGATAGCTCAGCGTTCTGAGCGTTTGCCCGCTAAACCCGGGGTTGCGAGTTCAATCCTTGAGGGGGCCATTCCGCCTGAGGCTGGTAGTCGCGGGACTACACAGCAGGAGCTCCTTGCCTTCTAGCTGCAGATGGTGCAATATGCCATAAATGGTCGTGGTCGCGGGACCACACAGCAGAAGCTTCTTTCCTTCTCGCAGCAGATTGTACAATATGATTGGTATTCGTGTGCTCCTGGCCGGCAGCCTATGGTGTGGCTGGCCGGGGGCGCTTGGACATAAATGGGAGTGACCAGAGTGACTCTGGTCATTCTCTTTTTTACGTTTTGTTTAAGGGAGATTCAGTACTGCCTGGAACACGGGCGGAGGGATAGCTCAGCGGTCTGAGCGTTGGCCCGCTAAACCCGGGGTTGCGAGTTCAATCCTTGAGGGGGCCAGGAGCTGATGATGGATATCAAGCATATTGTACCATCTGCTGCTAGAAGGGAAGGCGCCTCCTTGCTCACCACATATTGTACCATCTGCTGCTAGAAGGAAATGAGCCTAACCCTTGCTCCCCCCTCCCTCCGTGAAAGCAACTGAGGGGGGAGCAAAAAATCCTTTCACACCTTTTTTCATATGGGCGCCATATTGCTGACTCCATTGTTATCCACCCGCTGCTTCTGCTGCCACTCTGCTGTCCTGCAAACAGCATACCAGGGAAAGCATGGAGCATGATCAGATCACCGCGGCTGTTCTCGCCATTATGAACACCACGCGCATTGTCCAGGAGTATATGCAGAACGAGAACCAGGAGCTGCTAGAGCTACAGCAGGCGAGGAGGCGACAGCAGCGCCCTGAGGACAGTGATGAGGACATGGACACAGACCTCTCTCAAAAAAGGCCCCCCCGCAAGGTGGACATCATGGTGTTAATGGGGCTTGTTGATACAGTGGAACGCCGATTCTGGGCCCGGGAAACAAGCACAGACTGGTGGGACCACATAGTGCTGCAGGTCTGGGATGAATCCCAGTGGCTGCGAAACTTTCGCATGCGTAAGGGCACTTTCATGGAACTTTGTGAGTTGCTTTCCCCTGCCCTGAAGCGCCAGGACACCAAGATGAGAGCAGCCCTCACAGTACAGAAGCGACTGGTGATAGCCCTGTGGAAGCTTGCAACGCCAGACAGCTACCGGTCAGTCGCGAATCAATTCGGAGTGGGAAAATCTACAGTGGGGGCTGTTGTGATGGAAGTAGCCAGGGCGATCACCAAGCTGCTGGTACCAAGGGTTGTGAGTCTGGGAAATGTGCAGCTCATACTGGATGGCTTTGCAGCAATGGGGTTCCCGAACTGCGGTGGGGCGATAGACGGAACCCATATCCCTATCTTGGCACCGGACCACCAAGCCAGCGAGTACATAAACCGAAAGGGTTACTTTTCAATAGTGCTGCAAGCACTGGTGGATCGCAAGGGACGTTTCACCAACATCAACGTGGGATGGCCGGGAAAGGTACATGACGCTCGCATCTTCAGGAACTCTGGTCTGTTTCGGCTGCTGCAGCAAGGGACTTTCTTCCCAGACCAGAAAATAACCGTTGGGGATGTTGAGATGCCTATAGTTATCCTTGGGGACCCAGCCTACCCCTTAATGCCATGGCTCATGAAGCCATACACAGGTAGCCTGGACAGTAGTCAGGACCTTTTCAACTATAGGCTGCGCAAGTGCAGAATGGTGGTGGAATGTGCATTTGGTCGTTTAAAAGCTCGCTGGCGAAGTTTATTGACTAGGTTAGATCTCAGCGAAAACAATATTCCCATTATTATTACTGCTTGCTGTGCGCTCCACAATATCTGTGAGAGTAAGGGGGAGACGTTTATGGCGGGGTGGGAGGTTGAGGCAAATTGCCTGGCCACTGGTTATGCGCAGCCAGACACCAGGGCTATTACAAGAGTACAGCAGGGTGCGTTGCGCATCAGGGAAGCTTTGAAAACCAGTTTCATGAATGGCCAGGATGCTGTGTGAAAGTTCTGTTTTTCCCCTGTAATGAAAAGCCCCGCACCTTCATTCACTCTACTTCCCTTTACCCAAACCGCCCTGCCCTCCCCCCCGCGATCACCGCTCGCAGAGGAAATAAAGTCATTGTTGCTTAAAAATCATGCATTCTTTATTAATTCGTAAAACAAAGAGGGGGAACTATGGGGGTAACTGCCACAGTCTCCCGGGATAGCTGGTGGAGGAAGGGAAGCACCAGGATGGGTGGTGGAGGAGGGGATGAGGGAAGGACAAGGACACACAGCACTTTAAAACTTATTGAATGCCAGCCCTTTCTTGCTTGGACTGTTCTCTTGACTTGAGTGGTTGGGTGCACGGAGGCCGCCCAAACGCGTTCTTGGGCATCTCGGGGATGAGGTTATGGGACTCGGGAAGGAGGGCTGTTGGTTACACAGGGGCTGTAGCGGCGGTCTGGGCTCAGGCGGCCTTTCCTGAACCCTACGCCTTTCCTCAGCCATAAGCCGGAGGATTTCCGTTTGATCCTCCAGTAGCCTCAGAATTGCATCCTGCCTTCTCTCTGCACGCTGACGCCACCAACTCTCTTCATCCCGCCGCTGTCTCTCTTCATCCCGCCAGTCATTGTCTTCAGCACGCCACCTGTCCGCACGATCAAATTCTGCCTTCCTGGACTCCGACAGTGTCTGCCTCCACGCATTCTGCTGGGCAGCTTCAGTGTGGGAGGATTCCATGAGTTCTGAGACCATATCGTCTCGATTCCTTTTTTTTTACTTCTAATCTTCGCTAGCCTCTGGGACGGTGATGAAAGGGGTGGCGTTGAAACATTTGCAGCTGCGGGAGGAAACAAACGGGAGAGGAGTAGTTTAAAAGACACATATTAGAGAACAATGCTCCAAACATTACATATCACATATGCATTTGGTCCAAGGTTGCACTTTGCCTGTTATATTGAGGGTCTGCCGGTTTGGTGTGAGAGATCACACAAGCAACAAGTTGGTCCGGCGGGCAACAGAATTCGGCTTGCAGGCAGCCATGGTAAGCCACAGTCTATAGGCTTCTTTAACCTTCATAACAGGTGGGAATGTTTTCAAACAGCAACCCCCTCATTTCCCATAACAAACAGCCTTTGGGCTGGCAATTTAAAACTGGTTGGCAATTGAAAAGGGAGGGGCGGCGGTTTTCGGGTTAACGTGCAGCGCGAACCTAATCGACACCCCCCCCCACACACACAGACACACATCCAAGATGTTCGCTGTTCCCCCTCCCCCCACCGCGTGGGTCACAGCGGGGAAGATTTCCGTTCAGCCACAGGCAAACAGCCCAGCAGGGATGGAGCCCCTCTGAATACCCCCTTAATAAAATTCCCCTATTTCAACCAGGTGACCATGAATGATATCACTCTTCTGAGGATAACACAGACAGATAAAGAACGGATGTTGCTTGAATGCCAGCAAACACCGGGACCATACGCCGCCATGCTTTGCAAAGCAATGATTCCAGACTACGTGCTACTGGCCTGGCGTGGTAGAGTGTGTTACCACGGAGCACAGGATAAGGCTGCCCTCTCCAGAAACCTTTTGCACAGGCTTTGGGAGTACATCCAGGAGATCTTTCTGGAGATGTCCCCGGAGGATTTCTGCTCCATCCCCAAACATGTTAACAGAGTTTTCCAGTAGCTGTAGCTGTACTGGCCGCGAATTGATCATTAAACACGCTTGCTTATAAAACATGTATTAATTAACAGAGGTACACTCACCAGAGGCACCAGAGGTCCCTTCTCCTGCATCGAGCACGCCTTGGGTGGGTTCGTAGGGTACTGGCTCCAGGGTGACAAAGAGTTCCTGGCTGTCGGGGAAAAGGGCTTCTCCGCTTCCTTGCTGTGTCTGGGCGCTATTTTCAGCATCATTATCATCATCATGCTCCTCTGTGGTTTCTGATGATCCACATACGGAGTCATACCACATGGGTGGGTCAGTGCTGGCTGCACCTCCTAGAATGGCATGCAGCTCATCATAGAAGCGGCATGTCTGGGGCTCTGACCCAGAGCGGCTGTTTGCATCTCTGGTTTTTTGGTAGGCTTGCCTGAGCTCCTTAATTTTCACGCGGCACTGTTGCGCGTCCCTGTTGTAGCCTCTGTCCTGCATGCCCTTGGAGACTTTGGCATATGTATTGGCGTTTCTTCTTTTGGACCGTAGCTCTGCTAGCACGGTTTCGTCTCCCCATACAGCGATCAGATCGCGTACTTCACCATCGGTCCATGCTGGAGCTCGTCTTCGGTTCTGGGACTCCATCATGGTCACCTCTGCTGATGAGATCTGCGCTCACCTGCAGCTCACCACGCTGGCCAAACAGGAAATGAAATTCAAAAGTTCGCGGGGCTTTTCCTGTCTACCTGGGCGGAGCATTGGAGCTCAGACTGCTGTCCAGAGCGGTCAAATGTTGCACTGTGGGATAGATCCAGGAGGCCAATACTGTCGAATTGCGTCCTCACTAGCCTACATCGATTCGGCAATATCGATTTAAGCGCTAATCCCCTCGTTGGGGGTGGAGTGGCGAGATCAATTTTAAGAGCCCTAGAAGTCGATGTTAAGGGCTTTGTCGTGTGGACGGGTGCACGGATTAATCGAAATAACGCTAATAAATTCGACCTAAACTCGTAGTGTAGACCAGGGCTAAGGAACTACCTGAGTATATATATTCATGTCAGTGGGAATCTAGATAAGACACAGAAAAGTAAGGAGTTTACAGTCTTGTAAGTGTTGCTTCATTAGAGTGAAAACACTGGATCAGAGACAAAGCTATAGAATGCGTAGAAAGAGACAGCTTAATGACAGAGTGTGAATCAGCAAAGAGAAGCTCACACTGAACACATTCAGTCACATCTGGTATTACCAGACAGGGTGATGTGGACATAATTTAGTTAGATTTCAAAAAATATTTTATATAGTACAATCACTCATGGAAGACTAAACTGAATAATCAACAAGTATGGTCTAAGAGGGTGAGCCACTTGAGTGGCTAAAGAAATGTCTTGCAGATGGAAAAATATAGCATTAATTAATGGAAACACCTCTGCACAGATAGGGATGACAAGTTCTGGGACACAAGAAAAGATATTAGTTGCAATTTAGTTTGTTGTATATAATGATCACCATTAAAAAGTAATCACTTGTCAACAATTACAATTACAATTACAATTACCTCACAGTGTATTGCCAGAATTGTATTGCCAGAATTTCCCCTTATAATGAAACAATGTAGAAACCTAGAGGCAACTATGGTATTCATTGTCAAATGTTGTCTTTTAACAATGACCACTATTTTCTACAGTAATTGCAATTTTGACCTTATTATAATCATTTGTGATATTTTCCTATTCCTAGAGTTGAGCGGTTGTCAATGTAATAATAGTAATATGATAAAGGCTTCCTTTTTAATTTAAACCATTGTACTGGTGACCTGGAAGAAGTAACATTCAGTCAAGTAACAAACTGTAGGTATAAAATTGGAGAGAGGATAAAAAAATTAAAGCAAATTGCAAATGGATACTTTAAACATCAACAGGGGGTAGCAACTTTAAATGCTGGGCAGGGCTACCTATGAGCCCTAATTGGTGAATGAGTACATCTTCTAGCCAGCCTGTTCCCTCTCCTGTTCCCTGTTTCCCCCCTTTATTCCCTCCATGTCTTTACCACCACCATGGGCTCCAATCTTGGTTGAACTATCTGAAATGAACTGGACCCATTGACATTTCAGTGTTGACCACTATATATTCACTGTACAGTAGCACATGCCCAATCAAAAACAAACATTTAAAAATGACCTTATATATTTTATAAAGTAATATGTCACTTCTCTCCTGAAATATCCAGATAATATAATGCAAACATTATAACTAATGTAAAGATTTCACCATACAGTCAAATGAATTTATCCTGAGTAAGGACTTCAGGGTTTGGCAACATAGAATATCAGGGTTGGAAGGGACCTTAGAAGGTCATCTAGTCCAACCCCCTGCTCAAATCAGGACCAATCCCCAATCTGGCCCCCTCAAGGATTGAGCTCACAACCCTGGGTTTAGCAGGCCAATGCTCAAACCACTGAGCTATCCCTTCCCCCAACATGATTATCTCTATATCATTCTGAAGCTGAATGAAATGAAGAGGTGGCGGTCACTTGCCACCAGGAGGCATTGACCTCACCTAGAACTCATTGATTTGCAACAACATGCATTGCTCCAGAAAGTGGTGTGTAATCATCACCAACCAATGAAGCATCTTCTTTTTGCCTTTCTAAGCAAGACAAATCAATTCCAATTGAATAAGCTGTGGAAAAAGATGGTCAATGTCTCCCTTTGAGTCCAATTGATCCCCTTTGATCAATGCTGTTTTAACACCACAATAATTGAAGCACAGAGTAGTAACACACATGCCATATGTTTGTAAGTGAAAAACTACACTTTGTGAAATGGAAATACAACATGGGATGAATAGCTTTAGAGGGCAGATGAAATGTTTTGCTTCCTCTCCTTTCAAAATACGTCATTTTACAGGCTGGCATCAGAAGCACAATAGCTGAGTTTCCAGGTGGCTAACACTAATGCCGAGATTCTTGCCACAAGAAGAGTGGACTTCCTCACAGTCATTCCTTGCTTGGATTGCTGATGGTGTGGAATGATCTCATCCTTCTCTCCAATGCCAAAGAGCCAGCAGAAGCAGATGATCCAGAAGAGCCCACCAAAATGAATGGGCACTGAGGGCACTCAGCACCTCACATGAGGCACTCAGAAGTTTGTAGGACTGGGTTCAGAACACAGCATTATCAGTTCACCTACCATCTTTCAAAACATTCTGTATCTTCAGATACCATTAAAAGCATGACAATCCTACTGGCATACATGGTATTTCATATGGTTCATACGGTTCCATATTCTATGAACATTCTGGATTGTGCAAAGTGGCCCTGATTCAGTAAAACACTGTAAGCCTCCGATTAACAATCCCTTCTCAACTTCTCTGGTGCTTAAGGGGATACACAGGCCACACTATCCTTTGGGGGAAATGTTGCAATCTGTTCCCCAGTGCACCTGGCCTGCAGAAGCCAGAGGAAAGGACAGGGCCATATCGCTTTCCGCCCACTTTGAATTGATGTGTGCCCTCATGCCCTTGCACTTGTCCCTGACCCTTGTGCAGGGCATGAACGTGAGAAAGGCAGCTTGCCCCCTCACTGTGACGCCATGCAAGAGACAGGGATAATCTGGCCCTAGGTATAGGGAAGTCACAAAGACTCCAGTTAAATTAATCTTGCCTATGCGTTGCCACTGTCATTTTGTAATGGTAGTTCCTGTAGTTAATTGGAATTCTTTTGGAATACACCTCCTTTAAAAATGACAGCACTGAAGAATGTACAGATGCTTTTTAATAGTGCTATGAATATGGGGGAGATATTCAAAGGCACAAAGGGCAGTTAGGCCCCCACCTCCCATGGAAAGTCACTGGGAGTTAGGCACCCAGCTCCCCTGAGTGTCTTTAAAAATGTCCCCCATATACTATTCAGATATCATAGCCATACTTATTGTTCATGTGCCAGGGCTAGAGAAGGTTAATTTGTAAATGGATTTGAATGGTCGGGCCTTGCTCAGTTACAGTGACAGTTTAAAATAAGCAGTGTATATTGCAGATGTCAAACAAAATCCCTTCACATCACTTACGCTGTAAATATTAGTAGCTATGATATAAATTACATTTAACATCCAATTACACTCAACTAAGTGCCTGATCTAATAGCAGAGAATTGAATGCATCATGCAGAGATTAAGTAGGCACATTTAGACTTTGTACTAATCCTTCTTGAAATCAGTCATGTTTTTTGAACTTTTGCTAGCTTTATGAGCTATATTAACACAAAAAAGATCCATTCATTTGCATTAGCTGATGCTTGGAATTTTGTTTCATTACTTGCAGCTTCGATTAATTGTATTTTACTTATTTACTGTTAAAATATTCACTGTGGAAGACCTTAAAATATTTTACAGAATGCAGTTGTTGGAAATTGTAATATAACTCTTTTGAATGTCAAAGTATTCCCCCTGAGCTATCAAAGTGGTCTGTCAATTTACAAAAAAATCTGAAATACTCAGGTTTTTATATTTGATATACATTATATATTTATTCCTAGCAGGCATGTTAGAGACTATCAGTCATCTAAAACTAAATCCACACACACCGAGGACAAACAGTGTTGAGCCTAAATAGTACTGCACTGTACATGTTCCTGTACTAAGCTAAATGCAGTAATCTTTAAAAGTGTTTCTTAAATATCCAGACAATAGATGCCCTTTCCATATGGTTTTAAGTTTCATACAAATACAGGTAGGATTGGAAACTGGCAGTTGGTTTGATTTATTGCTCTGTTTACAGTTGTAGACAAGCCCACTGGATGTTATGAATGTGACATACTACTACTCAATTAAGGCTGAGTAAAATAAATGGAACGAGTGACTCACCGTAATTATATCCAAGTTCAATATGATATTGTAAATTCAATAGGAAATGTCCTTACTGTTTCAGTTAAAACTGAAGACTTTTTTTAAAAAAAGCATTGATAGAATATAAATCTACAGTAGTTACAATTAGACAGAGTTATTTTTATATATTATGGGCAGAACGTTCAAACCTGGGTGTTTAAAGTTAGGCACCTAAAACCATACTTAGGCATCTACATTTTGTCTAGGTGCCTGAATTGGGGCATATATATTTGAAAATTATGGCCTAACTATAGAATGCCATTGCTCTGCATGGTGTTTTACAAATAACTAAAGAAGACCAGGTCCAAGCCACTAGGAGCATATAAATTAAGTAGAAATAGAAGCCACATCACCTGAGAATTTTAAAGCTAGAATGGAAAAAGTACAAGAAAATATACCACCAGGAACAGTTCTGGACTGTCAGGAAGAAAGATTAGATGACCTACAGGGGCTTTTTCATCTTTAATTGATGTGGTTCTCCACATCATAGTAAAGCAGTTTAAATGTATTATTTTTTCATTTGTTTTTATACTCTGAGCTCTCCTTTCCACATGGTTCATTTAAGAATGTTTTCTCCATTTTGGCTACTTCAATGTAACTGAGCCAAAATTGAAATATATTTCTCCAGTGAATTAATTTCTACCTACTGCTGTGCTGTAATATATAATTAACATAAGATGAGATTTAATTGTTTAATTACTACCCATAAAAGCAGATAAGTATTGTATGGCAAAAAATAAATAAGAGTTTGCACTTTTCTGTAGGGTGACCAGATAGCAAGTGTAAAAAATCGGGACAGAGGGTGGGGGGTAATAGGCACCTATGTAAGAAAAAGCCCCAAATATCTGGACTGTCCCTATAAAATCAGGACATCTGGTCACCCTACTTTTCTGTATCCTGTTTAGCCCTCAAGAGTGACCTGATTCATACAAGTCTGATATATACAGAGAGAGGAGTAAATATGTACTACACAAGGGACATAGGCTAAAGTAAAGAAATGGTTAGGCTGGACTATAATGTTGAGATCCCTTGAAACAAAGCTGTTTTTATAATGATGTGTGGTGACTAAAGAATACATTGAACCCAAGCAACTGCCAAATGTTAGTCTACCATTTCAAACATTTTGCAGTATTCTAATTTTTCCTTTAGAATCTGCTGTTTCAAGACACTTGTAACTCAGTCACTCTGGGTGAACTGTGACATACACGGACAAATATGAAAAAATAGATGCTTACATTGAACAAGCAAACTTTGGTCCTAGGGGCACAAACAACTAATTGCAGATAATTAGTATTTGTGCTCAAGACCCCAATCGACCCACTGTGCTGGTTACTCTACAATCCTCAAACAATCCTCCACCTTCCAGTCCCTTTCCCAGCTTACAACCTAAAGCCCCTGTCACACAAATTACTCAGTACGAGTGGATAACTGTGCCAGGAGTTTGGGTGGAAGGGGGCCAAAATAGAGACAGATGTGATAGGAGAATGTGAAATACAATAGAGGGAAAAGGAAGGAGGAAGACAAGAGTAATAGGAACGGGAAAACAATGTTAAATATTTTAATTAGGTGTACACATATTAATAGTCAGGTGCATGTATATGTCAGGTACCCCCCATCTGCTGTATTTTAAGGGTTAATAGGCAATCTCTTGGTGTCGCCAGAAGCAGACTGTGCCCTGTACTTCCAGTGAAAGGGAGTAGAATGATTTAATAGCTATAATGTGCCATAGTCTATCCTGATTTACACCCTGCATATAGGGTGACCAGATGTCCCGATTTTATAGAGACAGTCCCAATTTTGGGGGCTTTTTCTTATACAGGCACCTATTACCCCCACCCCCTGTCACGATTTTTTACACTTGCTATCTGGTCACCCTACCTGCATAACCCCAGTGGTATCAATCGGTTGCTTGTGATGTGTCTATGCTGGATCCAGTATAAGAAATAAATGACAAGTCAATACCCTGTTTGATTAGGGAGATGCTCTGAACAGTTTCCTGATTTCTTTACAGTCATGCACAGAGATGATTCATTTTCCACGTGCACTGAGCAAAGCTCTCTCCTGATGACAAATGTTAATTGTGCTGAATTTTATCTGGGGGCAGGTTCAGCAGAAGCACTGAAACGTGTACTGGTTGCTGAAGACTGAGCTGAGTCAACAAAATTCATTGCATCCAAAGCATATTGGTATGTTGTTTTTTCAACCAAAGAGCGAAGAGGTGAAAAGCTAGTCCTTTTATCCAGTAAACCATCCAGTCATCTGAGCAATTACTTGGCTAAAGCAAACGATGTGCAGATACTGTAGGATGATAAAGTTAAAAGTCAATTCATTAAAAAATACTATTCTCCTTCAAGAAATAATTTGTTTTTTGAAGTAAATGGAACATAAAGAGCAGGAAGGAAGAAGAAAAATGTGAAATTTTATCATATCATTTCAAGTTTGATTATGTCACAGAAAAAGTAAATGGCAATAGAGTATAAAGGAACCTAATCTATAAAGGAAGTGAAAAAGGTTAAAGAAGTCAACAGTAATTAAATGGTGATTGAAGCTGAAAGAAAATTGATCTGTGTTAGCTGAAGGCCATTCTTGCCTTTTGGGATGTTATGCATTGGTGAAGAGGGGAAAGAAAGGTTTTTACTGTTTTGATATGGAAATATATGTCACATCTTCTTAGCCTATGCCACAGTGACTCAAGACTGCAGTGAATTTCTGGTACACTGATTCTAGTGTCCTATACATGCTTGTGGGTATTGTGTAAAGATAAGATGCTCTAACAAAGCTTGGCGAGGTCAAAAGTCATGGGAGCTTCAACAGTTTGCATGCTGTTTT
This sequence comes from Macrochelys suwanniensis, assembly GCA_033296515.1. Taxonomy (NCBI): domain Eukaryota; kingdom Metazoa; phylum Chordata; order Testudines; family Chelydridae; genus Macrochelys; species Macrochelys suwanniensis. Next base: position 43,981,646 of record CM065776.1, read on the forward strand.
GTTTCAGGCAGGAAAAAAAAGCACATCGAAGCAACAGAATGTAGATAGTGGTAAACACTGACACATCCATCTATAAGCTATGTCATATCCAGAACTCCGAGTGATGCAAAGATGCAGCTAGTCATTAAAATCTGGAAGTATGGTGTAATATTCTAGAGGGGTAAAGTCTGTAGTAGACAATTTGCTAATTGCTTAGATGTGGTGGCTTGTACCAATATGATTTAAATATCTACATACATTTAGTTTCAAAAGAAAGTTGAAAAAATTAACGCCACTGCCCATTTCTTAGAAGTTTAGAAATGTAGGGTAAAATCTAAAATCTCACAAAAGATGAACATGAGGGTTAATAAAGGAACATATCCAGGGCAAGTGGTTGAGAGATTACTGTGATTTAGGTTTCTATCTGTGTATCAAGAATTAAAGCTAAACCAATCAGCCTAGTGAAGTTTAACATGGATGCATTCTCCATAACCAAAATATTGACAAATGTCACTGAAAATGTTACTTTTCAGTCCATGCAAAAAGAAACTCATTTTCTAGAATTCTAATAATTTTGCAAAGACCTGTACCTCCTCCAGATATTCATCTAGGACATGATGCTACAAGGTGTTCAATATTTCCTGTGAGGTTTGAAACACCCTCCACTCCCTCATCCACACATCACAGGTGATGGTCAGAACCTTGGAGGATCAGGCCAGTAGAGAGTTTAAACTGGATGACTGTTTATAAGTGGTACCCGTTGCTGAAGGAAACCAAACCATGCCATTGATTTAAATAAAATTTAGCAACATTTATTGACTAAGGGCCAAATCTTGCAGTCCTTACTCCGTCATAATGTCCATTGAAATCAATGGGGATTTTGAATGAGGAACGGCTCAATGTACCAGACTGCGGAATTTGACCCTAGCTATGTTGATTTGTCAAGAGCCAGCAAATTAAAATGAGAAAATTGAGTAATTTGCATTACTTAAAGAATAATAGACAACTACTAAATGTTCTTAGCTATAATTTTTATGAGCTTTTTGTCACTAGAGAGAGCTGTAAATACATACAATTAATAACATTTATGTTAAAAAAAAGTATTAATTCCTCCCTCAGTGAAGAATTAGGACAAATAAATAAAGCATGCCAACCTTTTCTCTCACAAAAATCTTGTGGGAATATTTTCCATTCTGCTAAATGCCTGCCATTATCTAGTTCAAGCTTGTCAACTGTGACAAAGATAAGAATCATTTGAAAGGGCCACTTCAATACACAACTCTAAAAGAACAGCTAATTTATTATAAAAAGGCATCTATATTTCTTGCAACCAACTTCTGAATGTAGAAAAATTGAGACATTTAAATTTGAACATAGACCTTCCTGAATATTAGCATTCAGATTTTCACCAGTTAAGCTGGCATGCGTTCCGGAGAATTCCTTATGTCAGTCCTGGAGGTACTGATGTCTTAGTTGCAATTCTGGTCCATTCATTCAAGCATAAAATAGCATCTGTTGAATCAGTGGCTCAGTAAGTGGTATGACTTTGGGCTTGTTCTAGTCAGAAGGTCATACACACTTCTAGTAGTTATATAAATATCAGATCATGTTATAATGGCACACTGATATCACCATTTACAGCAGTCTTCAGCAGTTATGTTTAAGTAAAATATTGAATCTTATTGATCTATCCTGGTCATGCAACACTTGTTCATGTTAGTGATCACTTATTCATATGAGAGTCATGCCACTGATTTCAATAAGTGTTCACATAAGTGTGTAAGAGTTGCAGAGTTAGGCCCTAAATCCATATCTAAATAAGTGTGCTATACAGACACTCAATCCAACTCCTAAACCAATCAGCCTAGTGAAGTTTAACATGGATGTATTCTCCATAACCAAAATATTGACAAATGCCACTGAGAATGTTACTTTTCAGTCCATGCAAAAAGAAAGAATCACATCACAGACTTCAATGAGAGTTGAATTGGACCCTTCATGCACTTCTAAGCACGCAGACTTAAGTAAATGAGCAGACATGCTTTAGGACATTCACTGAGGTTTTTTCCCCCAATGGAAAACGTGCTTTCCCTCATGTAACATAGCAAGTAATGAAGGATGATGAAGCCATTTGGCTCAAATTAGAAATTAGCATCCTTTCACCTCTAGTTTGCTGGTTTAAATCCAAGTCAGAAGGTGACTGATTAAAGCTACAGGAACAGTTTAAAGTGAACAATTTATTCAATGAACTTATTCTCTTTTCTGTTTGCAAATTGCCCCAGCTGACAGTTTCACAAGAGAGAAACCAAGGACTGAATGGGCATGGAGAAGAAACTATCCTTTCATCCTAGGGTGAGATCCCTTCAGATCAGGGTACAGGCACATTAGCAGAGTTGTGGTAATGCTTGTTCTGCAGCTGTCTAAGCTTTACCTGTTCTGCATATAAACAGAAACAATATTCAGCCATAAGCTGAATATAGCTGGTATTTGTGCTGTATTTGGGGTTTGTACATTAAACCTTTGCCCTGAAAAGCAGGTCTAGTGTGCTGTGTTCATTAGAGTTGTAGCTTGACGTGTTTCCAACCAGCTTGGGCTGTGTGAGTGGAGCCCATCACAATCCTATCAGCCTACCCTCCTTTTATTAAACATAAAGCCTTACTTCCTCCCTGGCCAGGAGACGTCTTCAGTACTGATAAGTTGACCTCCCCGCAGTACTAGCCTTTCAACATTTAGAAATATGATTCTGGATGAATTCTTGTTGTAATATAGTCCCATGCTTAACGCCTCTCTGTGGTATTTCCCAACATCTGCACAATGGTGTATTTGAAGTCACAAAGGGAAATTATTTCTTTTGTGCAAAATATAAATGTTTTGGTGTCATCTAATTGGGGCCTCCATTGAACTGCAGCCCAGCAAACTCCAACGCCTGTTCATACACTGGTGATGGTTCCTTGCACCCTGATCCAACAAAGCACTTAGGCACATGCTTTACTTTAAGCACGTAAATAATCCCATAGACGCCAAGTCAGTGAAACTACTCATGTGCTTAAAATTAAGCTCATGCCGAAGTGCTTTTCTGGACTGGAACCATGGTTATCATGAATTTTCATTTTGCATCATTCAGAAAATACATACTCTGATTCCTTAGTCTGATGTGCTGCTAATGTAGGGCAGATTATATCACACTCATTCATGATGAGTAGTACTTTACTTTGCAATAGTCCCATTGAAATCAATAGAACTGCTCACGGAGGAAGATATTATTCACCATAGCTATGTTTGCTAAACTCTGAACCATAATTAATGAAAGAAATATTTGTCAGCCAGACCATACGGAGGACATTTTAATTATGAAGCACAGGTCTGGTTGAGCTGTGTAAAAAAAATTATTCACAAATAAATTATTTGTTGATTGACAGAAACAAATAATGAATAATTTATTTAACAAATGTTTTCAGTCATCCTTAAAGCTGCGGGGGAATAGTGGGGGGAATTTGTTCATTCAGAATTTACTCAGCAATTGATGGGCGGGGCGAGTATCAAATAAACTATTTACCATTATTATATGACCAGCTTGTCAGGCATGTGTGCATGATTGCAGCTGCTATATCATGGTAACAACAATGAAGCATGGATAAGAGTTCATCATTATTAAGCAACAGTCAGTCATAAGAGACAGCAACCAAAGCATACCCCAAGCATACATATATGGTTCTGCCCTACTTTTATTAGTAGGCCACCTCCATGAAAAAGCTAATTTTTATCAGTCCCTGGAATGTTCTGTTTAGACCTGTTTTACTGTATATAGTAACTGTACCATCATTGCAGTCGAGCAATCCGCCGTTAATGGTTAATACTAATATATTAACAATAAAGGAGTTTAGTGCTTGTCACTCTCCATGCACCACCCTGAAAGTGCACTCCTACTGTAAGTGCCTTTGGAGAGCAATTGTGATCTGAAGAAATTCTTCATTCTTGAAAGAACTCTTTTTATTCTCAGTGGAACACTCTGGAATTTTACAGATCATCACAGAAAAAAGTTTTTTGTTAATAGTTGGTGAAATAAGCCTAAGGAAAATGTGTACCTAATCCTATTAGCTGAGTTAATATAGAATTATTAAAAGCCTTGATACACAGGATTTAACACAATCTTTCTGGCAGGGTGTGATGTAATCTATTTTTGTTCCTCAGCTAGCAGATGGCTTACCTTTAAGTAATTTCCAATATGTTAGGAGATCAAAAGCCATCCTCATGCCACCGAGGCAGTAATCGTTCCTCTCTGCTGGGGGTTGCTTGGTACTGTGGTGGGGATATGCAAAGGCTGCTGGCATTTCCACACATAGAAGGCCGACATTTCTTCAGACTTTGAAGTTAATAATCCTTCAGAAGTTGAAAAACTGAGGGATTTTCAAAACGCTTTTAATGTTTTATATGCCATGTGCTAAAGTAAATATCTTAAAGTAATCACTGAAGGCTGATGCTAGGGGGTTACTTTACAACACCAAGCACTGTAGCCAAGTGCACCCTATTGCAGGGTGTAAAAGTACAGTTTTGCTGTGGTAATGGTATTCTTAGAAAGAAGAAAGCTCCGACTATGTTGTATGATCCACTGTCAAGAATGTTCTAATAAGCCTAATGCACTCAGAAAGGCTTGACTGCAGCTGTATCAGAAATACTATAAAGTAGCCCTAAATGTGGCCTCAAAGTACTCTACTTTTTTATGCTTTTTATTGTTGAAGCCGATGTATTGTGCTAATATGACTTTATTAAGAATTCTGTTTGATCATTTCCTCTCTGCAGCAAGAATGTTTTGTTTTCCTACAGTCAGGAGACTTAGGTCTAAAATGTGTTTAATGGAGTTGTTTCAGACAATAAAGTGAACATGATTAGGATTGGCAGTGACACCCTCATTGACAGTATGCTTGGAAGGTTCCAATGCTGAAATATCTAAATGGCCTTGTATCTATATCCATGCCTGCTTTAGCACATCATTTCAGCATAGGCCGTTTTTGTTTCCCTCATTGGATCAGTTACTCTTCAGCTGATGATTTTTGGGGGGGAGAGGGGTTGTGAGGGAAGGGGGCTGGGGTGTAGGGAAGCACGTGATGTAGAAAAAATGAATTAACATGATGAAGCACAGTAAATCTGATATGGGCCTTTCCATTAAACCAGGGATTCTCAAACTTTTTTTTTCCCAGTGTGAACTACCTCTTAATAGAGAAATGGTCTCATGGGCACCACCCTCCCATTTGTGATTGGGCACAACTTTTCTGTGTAACTACAGCTATTGTTTATGTTAAGGTATTTGTGACTCTCTTTTGAAATGATTTAGCATTTGAAAACAAAGTTAAGCATCATCATCTGACCAACAGGCTCTCTGCAGACCACAGTATGGGAATTCCTGCCTTAGGGTACGTCTATACTTACCTCCGGGTTCGGCGGCAAGCAATCGATCTTCTGGGATCGATTTATCGTGTCTTGTCCAGACGTGATAAATCGATCCCGGAAGTGCTTGCCGTCGACACCGGTACTCCTGCTCCGCGAGAGGAGCACGTGGAGTCGACGGGGGAGCCTGCCTGCCGCGTCTGGACCCGCGGTAAGTACCTTGTAGTTCGAACTAAGATACTTCGACTTCAGCCAAGTTATTCACGTAGCTGAAGTTGTGTATCTTAGTTCGAACTGGGGGGTTAGTGTGGACCAGTTAGACTGAGCGGTGCAAAGCCTTTTAACAAATACACCTTATTACAAATGCAGCCCAGCTCTTTATCTGCTTTATAGTACCTCTCATCCAAAGATCACATAGCACTTTGCACATGTTAATGAATGTCATAACATCCCTGTGAAGTAGCTAAATATTATTATTTTTGTTTTACAGAAGGGAAACTGCGGCACATAAAATTCTATGGCAGAACCAAAAGAAATGACCATCTCTCTCTCTCATGGCTTAAAGCAGCTAATAATCACTGATAACTGGAATATTAGCTAGTAATCATTGGTCAATGGACAGCTGATGACTAGAAAGGGGCTATGAGTTAATCTATGAAAGTAGAGCAGAAATGACATTAGCAGTATCTCATGGCAGGCTGTGCTTATGCAACAGATAGGACCTTGGCTATGAGGAGATAAATTGCTGTGATTATACACCAGTGTGAACAGAACTGTTTCTGTTCCATAGACAGCTTTAAAGTCTCTGTTAGGGGTACCCGATACTGACAGAAGTTAGATGCTAATGAAGATGGGCTGCCCAATGATCTTACCCAGAAAGGAAAACTTTGAGAGTATGAAGCAGCTAGCAAGATTATTGGGTTCTATTGAGGGTTATTCAAATCAAATCTCCCAAATGATCACTTTGCAAGTCCTTTGCTTCACTGTGCTTCCTAAGGGATGTATTAATGACATCACTAAGGGGCAGCCCAGTTGTTGTTCTCATGTTGTGGCAGACTTCTCTCAATGCCCACATAGCCTCCCTCTGTGAGGCTGATCAAATTTTTTATGGGGGTAAAGGCATGAGCACTTTGAAAGCATCCCACAGTGTGCAGATCATCACAGATTTCTTAAGGTTTTGGGGAACATAAACCACTCTTCTGCCACACTCATAAGCTGCCCTCTATTTGGCTCCTTTGCCTACTGGCCACTTGTACACATGCCACCATTAGTAGAGCCCATGCAGCTGCATGGGAACCTCCTGCAGCATCAGCTCTATAAGCCTCCTTATATCTGCTTTTGCTTTTCTTCCATCCTTAGCTCATTCTGTTGTTATCATCTGCCACTCACCACCATAATGTCTAGATCACCTGTCTGCAACTGCGGACTCATTTTTTCCATTTGTTTACACCCCACCCTTCCCAAGCAGGAGCCAGTCCAACACCACACTATGGCCATCACTTAAGAGAAGGTGTGACATTCTGTTCAGGACACCCAAAATGGTAAGCCATTCTGTTACCACTCTGCCCCAGCAAGTGAGAGCATTACTGCTGCTAAGCTGTGTGTCGGCTCCCTGACACACCAGCCTGTCTGCCTTGCCAGCAAACTCCTGGAGAGACTGACAGTCTAAACTTTGCCTTTCAGGTAATAATCAGCGAATTCCAGTGCCCGAGTTCCCCCCTGCAGTGGCCAGTCCCTCTCACTGTGACACTCACAGAAACTATTAAGCTTGCTGCCCTCAAACAGACAGCATGCACACCAGCCTATTAGGTTAGCTGAAGACTCAGGGTTTGTCTACACATACAGCGCTGCACCGGTGCAGCCGCGACCATGTATCAGTTAGTGAAGACTCTACTTATGTGTAGCGAAGGGGCGTGGTCTCTTGCCCTGATGGACAGGGAGAAAGCTGCGACCACCCCCAGGTGGGCAAAATGTGGATACCCAAGGCCACCCCGCCAGAAGCAGAGAGGCGGGGCAGGAACAGAAACAGGAACTATAAAAGGCCAGCCCTTTAGCTCAATTGGGGCAGAGCTGACAGAGGAGCAGAATGTCTCTCTCCCACTGCTGGAGCCCAGACCTGACAGAGGCAGCTACAGTGCCAGAGACCCGGAAGGACTGCCAGAGCTGCCAGGCACCAGGGACCCCGAGATGCTGTTGGGGCTGCTGCTTGCTGTGTACCCGAGCGAGACCAATGACAATCCCTGTTATAAATATAAAGGGAAGGGTAACAACCTTTGTTGTAACATACCCTTTGTATGCAACATACCCTTTGTATGCAGTAACATAAAATCCCTCCTGGTCAGAAGTACAGAATCACTTTACCTGTAAGGGGTTAAGAAGTTAAAATAACCTGGTTGGCACCTGACCAAAAGGACCAATAAGGAAAGAAGATACTTTCAAATCTGGGGCGGGGAAGGTTTTGTTTGTGCTCTCTTTGTTGTTCTTTCTCCGGCGGGAGAGAGGGACGAGGCAGGAAAAAACATCTCCTAAAAACATACCTGAAATGAGCATCTAAGTTTACAAAAATTGTAAGCAAAGCAAGGAAATGCATTAGATTATCTTTTGTTTTAGCTTGTGAATTTTCCCTATGCTAAGAGGTAGTTTTATTCCTGGTTTTTGTAACTGTGAAGTTGAGTCCAGAGGGGAGTCCTCTGTGTTTTAAATCTTTTATTATCCTGTAAAGTTACCTTCCATTCTGATTTTGCTGGTGTGATTCTTTTACGTTTTTTCTTTATAATAAAGTTCTTCTTTTAAGAACCTGATTGATTTTTAGTGTCCTAAAAACCAAGGGTTTGATCTGTGCTCACTTTGTTAACCTATTGGTTGGTATATTATTCTCAAGCCTCCCCAGGAAATGGGGTGAAGGGGCTTGGGGGGATATTTTTGGGGGGGGGATAGGGCTCCAAGTGGCCCCTCCCTGAATTTTTGGTTAAATCACTTGGTGGTGGCAGCAATACCATCCAAGGACAAGGAAAGGATTTGTGCCTTGGGGAAGTTTTTAACCTAAGCTGGTAGAAATAAGCTTAGGGGGTCTTTCATGCTGGTCCCCACATCTGTACCCCAGAGTTCAGAGTGGAGGGAACCCTGACAACCCCGGAACCCAGGTACCCCTGGACTGGGAGTGTAGGAAGGAGTCCAGGGAATCTGAATAGGGTTTAGCTGTGTGAATGATTGCAAACCGGCCAGTGTGTTGTGGTCAGATATCCCCGCTGACCCAGTGGTGGACCACTCTGCCACTGTTTGGGCCCTGGGTTGGGACGCAGTGGAGTGGTAGGGTCTGTGTCCCCTGGCCCCCTGCCATGCCACTGCCAGGGGTCCCACTTTGTGGTCAGGAGGCCTGCATTGATCTGGCCCCTGCCTGAACTAGGGTGCCAGATGGGTTGTTGATTCGTCCACCAGAGAGCTAATCTCCCCTAGACTGCATTGTTGCTCTGCCTGACCGCAGGCCAGAGCCCCATACCTGAACTGATTGCTGCCCCACCCTGATTGAGGGCCCGGGCGAATAGACTCTCTACTGCTCTACCTAACTGACTGTAGGTCAGAGCCGCTACTGGATTACTGCCCCGCCTTGATTGAGGGCCCAGGCAGATAGACTCGTTGAGGCTCTCCCAGGCCACAGGCAAGAGCCATTAACTGTGTGTCACCCCACCCTGATTGAGGGCTCTGGGCCTATAGGCTTATCACTGCTCACCTGCCTGTAGGCCTGGGACGCTAACTGTGAGCTGATTTTCCCCTGAACCAAAGCACTCTGGAAGTGTGGTAGTGAGGGGGAGTGGTCTCTTGCACTGACAGATAGGGAGAGAGCCACGACTGCCTTACACTACATCAACGGGAGAGATTCCCCATTGGCATAGACACTCCACCTTCCTGAGAGACAGTAGTTATGTTGATGGGAGAAGCCCCCACCACTGACATAGCTCTGTCTGCTCCAGGGGTTAGGTTGGTATAACTACGTCACTAAGAGGTGTGGATTTTCCACCCTCCTGAGCAACGTAATCATACTGACATAAGTTTGTAGTGTAGACCTGGGCTCACTTTAATACACAGCACTGAGATGGTTTTGTAATAAAGCAAGAATATATTTAAATGATACTAAGCCAGGGAAAAGGAGACAGGTATGGTTACAGACAAAACAAAACACACTTTCCAGTGACTAAAACTTAATTTTAGCAAGTCACAATCTTTACCTAAGCAGTTTTCATACTTACATCCAGTTACCAGCACCTCTAGCCATCCAGGCTAGGAGATCAAACTTTCACAGTCTCTGAAGATGTTGTACCCTATGCCTCCTATATGATGGGTTAACTCAAATGGGTTTTTGCTCCCTCTGTATTACCCAAAGTCCATTATCTCTGCCACAAGAGCCAGGAAGGCTTCTTAGGGTGCAGACTCTGATCCCTGGGGAGCTCACTGAGCTATTTCCTCTGTTGTTTGTTAATGTTATTTATTTGTTTACCTTATATGTAAATGTACTTTCATTGTCCTCTGCCTGTAATCAAGCTCAATATATGCACTGCCTCCACAACATATTTTAAGGATCTATTACTAGCAAACATACATAACTCTTTATACATAATCTGTACATACATCACACAATGAGATTCACGACCAGCGTCTCACCAATTTATCTCTCTCTCTCTCTCTCTCTCTATATATATATATATCACTCGATACACTTTTATAGTACAATAACATTGTATACAAACAGCTACTTCAATTGCTATTCTTTGAGGTTCAGACCCCTCTTCTCGCCCTGTGATGTCTTGACACTGATTGCCACGAAGAGTCCAGAGAAAGAAACTGAGCTGCAAAGTGACCACTGGGGCTGCCGGGAAGTGTCTCATTTCCTGGGATCTATGGGATCAATGGAGAGGAAAACCTGTGAATTTCAGGCAAGAGAGATGAAAAGGGAAGAAGGCATTTGGGTAGCAATGGAGGGACCCAGATGTGTCAAATGCAAGGTTTTGGGGGTGACAGACACACCAAGAAAGGAAGAAGAAAAATTTGGCAGCAGTTGAGGGATACGCTAGAGAGAATGGGAACATTTTGGGAGCAATGGAGGGGACAATGTCTAGCAAATGTTGTCCCTCCTCGTGCCTCATGTTTCAGAGGTTATTTCCCCTTATTGTCACTCATTTTGGGATCTGTCTCCAACATCATGTTATTGGTGTAACTAGAATCAGATAATCTAATTCCTGGCACATCCCAGGGGACTCGTGTCCATATACCTTCATGAAACAGAAGATAGGAGATCTCTTTGCCCATTTTCTTCTGGAACCAAGTAAATGCAGAGACATTCTTTGTATGTTAAACTGTCGCAGCAGGAGAACTGACTGTGACACTCTGTACCTCAAAGTAGCATTCTGAAACCCCACCACAGTCATATAATTATGACATGTTTTGTACAAAGTATACCTTGTGAAGTATCATTTTAAAAGTCTTGAACATTAATATCCTGTTGAATTGTATATACTATCATTGTATGTGAAGTTATGAAGTATTGCTATCTGTGCTATAGAAATACATTGTGAGGTTGGGAGACGCCCACAGCCAGATTTTGTCCTTACTGAAAGGAGCACTCATCACTGGCCAGATGGGCATTGATGGCCCATTAAAAAAGAATCCACTATCCCAGACGCTCCCTAGAGAAGGAACGTATGCAATGGAGACTGTTTGACCAATGGGGACTGCCTAACCCCAACATCACAGCAAGGATCTTCCTAGAAGCTGGAAGAAAGTATAAAAGAGGGTCAGTGACATCATCACTTGGCCTCTCCCCGCTCCCCCATCTCAACACCTGGAAGAACGTCTGGAAGATAAAGACTTTGAAATGGGGAAGATTGGTCCCAGGCTGGAAGGGGGTCCAGTCTGTGTACTGAGGGACTGTACTATCTGCTGGGGTGAGACACTGTGTGAGTCAAATCCTGCTTAGTCTGTTTAAGATAGAATTTAGACTGCAAATGTATTTTTGTTTCTTAAGTAACCAACTCTTATCTCTATACCTGCTACTTATAATCACTTAATCCACCTTTCTGCAGTTAATAAATCTGTTTTATATTTTTCCTAAAACAGCGTGTCTTTGGCTGAAGTGCCTGGGGAATCTCAGCTCAGACTACAAAGGCTAGTCTGTGTCCATTCCACACTGAGGGAGTGGCAAATTAAACAATGAGCTTACACTGGGCAGGCTTCCGACCAGTGCAAGGTGGTACAATTCTGGGGTGCAAGGCTGGGGAGCTGGGGTGAATTGGCTGAAGCCTCCCAACTGATGTTTCATGAGTTGCTGGGAGATCATTCATGTAACTCAGTTGGGTGTGTCCCTGCCTGTGGATGGCTGTGTAAGTGCAGTACCTGCCAGAGGCTTGTAGCTTGACAGTGGCAGCATCACAGTGTGAGGGACAGTCCAGGCTGGTGGGTTTGGAGGGCTCAGTGGTCCCACAGTTCCAGGTTGCACCCTGGGAACCCCATCACACTGACTCAAATAAATATTGGGGCAGGGCAGTGCCGGAGCTCCACAGTTAAAACAAAAATTATGCTAAAGCATGTCCAGAAATATAGCCTCGGTCCAGCTTAATCAAACTGAGGTTGCAATAAATGGAGCTATGTTTACAACACATTTACAGTCTCTGGAATCAACTTCATTTGCCTAAACATGAGTAGAGAGATATACTGATCATCACATGCTCTATGCCAGGGTCATCCACCATCAAAAGAAATGTACAGTTCTGGGCTTACAGTATACAATCTCTTCGGAGACAGTATCAAACAATAGCAAGTCCAATCAATTAACAGTGTGCTATAGAAACATAAAGGAAGGAAGGGAGTTTTCCATTCCACTTTAGGAGGACCTCTCAGTATAATTGGGGCATATCAAATGAGAGTTCCTTTCGTGGCACTTGTCTTGAAGAAATATTTGAGCACAGGAGAGTCCCTTTCAGATACCGCGCATGGGAAATCAAAAGTCTAAAGCCCCTGCAAGTTAACAATAGGTATCTCAGAAGGAACATGAATCTTGTAGTTATTAAAATTCTCCTCTCCAGTCTGCTCTCGGATTTCTATTTCACATCCTGTGCTCCTTCCATACCTAGACAGCATGTGTTCCTGCCATACACAAGGTGCACTGGATACAAAATCAAAGGTCTATGCCCAGTGGAAGAGAAAGGACTGAGTCCATCAGAGGGGATAAAGGTGGTAAACAGCAAATATGAAGTATTTACCCCATATAAAAGAGCTTGTCCTCAAGTTCAGAACAAGTTACTCGGTGTCTAGGGTTCAAGTCCCTGTCTGAAAAACAGCTTGTAACAAACAGACACCCCAGAGATTATTCAAATGTATACCTGCTGCATGGAATTTAAATTCAGTACCTAAAGCTTTAAAAAGGCTGACATATTAGCTAGAGCTAAAAGAAACAGCTCTCCTACCCTCACCAGTACAGGGAACAATTATGCACAGAAATCACTTTGATGTATTTTCCAGTACAGGCCAAAGGTACACTTACACACAAGCTATTGCATCCCGAAGACTTCTGGACTTGAAGGGCTTGTCAAAATGAATACGAGATGAATTCTGTATATATAGAAAAAGCACAGCGCAGCAGTGACTGCACAGCACTTTCTGTATTCCTACTGTGTACCAAGCAAAGATTTTTCAGTTCATACATCATTCACAACTTGCTACAGGGATTCCACAAAGCCAGTACATCCTCTTTATACAAAGGAAGAAAAAAAAAGAGAAAAGAATAGATTCAGGAAAGAAAAGATTCTGAAAGAATGTCTGCTGGATGAGTAGTAGTCAGTGTCAGGGCACTAACAATACACAAAACCTACCAAGAAGCAAAATAAATAAGTCAACAAGAGTAGTGTTCCCACATTCTCAAGTCACTCTGAAATGTCCAGAGCATTTCAGTCTAAATTATTGTGAGGGAATGTCACTCCCTCACCAAATACAGGTGCCATGAGGAGAGGAACCAAAGGAGACAGCAGCATTGAAGCTTTCCCTCCTTCCCCACCTTGTGTACCCAGAAAATATATGTCGGGCCATTTGCACTATTTGGCATGTAAAGTACCAGTGAATGAAGGACAGATGCCTAGAGATGGGTGTTAGAGGTGAAATGCCACAAAACTTCCTCATGGATATGTGATGGTCGCCATCTTGGCTGTGGATTGAGCTGAGGGCCTCCCTGTCACTGTTCAGGGCAAATGCAGCTGTATTTCCCCTTAGGCATCTAGCAAGGACACCTACTCTCAGGCTTCCAGATCCCCAGCCATTGCCTGTCTGGGAGGAGACCCACATCTCTATCTCTTCATACTGGATTGATTTTTTTCACAGGCTACACTGTTCCCGGCCTACACTGTGTTATCCCCAGCACAGACAGTTTGCCCAAGGACAACTGGTTGCTTTCTCTTCAGGGTTGGTTAACAGATGTAATTGTTATAGTTCTAAGGTGCCACACTAAACATCATGCAAGCCTACTTTATTGTTAAGGTAAAAGCATTACAGAGAAAACATATTAAAATCAATAAAAAAACATACATGGATGATAATAAGCTTACCAGAATTAAACCCAATCCTCACATGGATTCGGGCAGGCACAGTCCTTCCAACCCACATCTAAGAGGGATTTGGATTAAGAATTGTGGTTACATGTCACCTCAGCACAAGCAACCAGTCCTTCTAACCTTATCTTAAGAATTGGACCCTCCATGAACCAGGGGTGCTGTTTGCTGGCTCATTGAGAAGGCCTTGTGCCAGTTTAAAACCAGGTTATTTATTCAAATACTCTTTCTTTGTCTGCTGGTCCCTGGATAATCCAGTGAGAACTAGTATATGGATAGCTCTCCAGGGGAATGGCTTCAAAGGGCTGATAACAGAGGAAGTATATTAGCATCCCTCTGCTCCTAGAGGAGGTAATACAATGCACCGACACTGGTATTAACCCTAACTTGATAAAAGTTTATCTTAATTCCATAAGGTTTGTTCAGGATGTTACAGGATATTGTCAGTCTGTCACACTCCCACACTCAAAGCATGAGCTTCTTACAGCTTGAGCTAAAGCTCTCTGATTGGGGTTCTAACTGACTCACATTCTCTGTGGATCAGGCTCAGAGGGGGGACCTGACACACACACATATCCATCAGTGGTGCTATGAACTGGGCCTTAGTAGGAAGACACCATCTCTAATGGAAAATAATTCAGGAAGCCAATGAGCACCAGAAGCTAAAAAGTTAAAAAGCAGGAGCAAGAAGGTGCAGGCATAACCTAGACCTGGATGATTTTCTGAGTTTAGTTGTTGTTTTGAAATAGAAAACAGCAAAACAAGTCTTTGCTGCCCAAATATCCGGTCTGAAGCAAGTGAGAATCTACATGAAAGGTTGGTACACAGTAAATGAATAACCTCCCTGCACACACTTGAAATAAAAGCATGGATGAAAACTGATATTGCCATTAATATAATTGATGGCTGCTGCTAATCTCTACTGCCATATTACTTCTTGCATAATCTTTCTTAAAGATTCTTAATCCAAATCTTTAAAAAATTGTTCACAGAAGAAGACTATTGAAGGACATTTAGTATTTATGGCGTGATATGGTATTTACATCACCACAGATACTGCATGTTAATCAGTGGTCAAAGAGTAGGTTATGTGTAATCCACAGCACACTAGGCAACACTGTTACATATTCCCAGGTCCAGTCCAGATATGTTCTGGAAACGCACGGCACAGTGCATTAAATGCTTCGGAAAAGGCTATGCTGCCATTTACCCACTGGTGCAGTGGCTACACTTGTCTTATCTCCCTTTATAGATTGTATCTAATAAAGGTGCCAACATACTCTTTGCAGAAAAAAGTATTGGTTACACATATATCATGTTTTATCCATTGTTTAAATTTACTCATCAGCAGGGATCCTTGAAATCTGTTTGACACAGAAGAACACAGAATTTGCACTTCTACAGGGAATCTTTAGTTTTTACATCTTGTGAAAAAATAAAAACACATTAACTATTAACTAAATGTTACTGAACGTACCAGTGTCACTTATTCAATGCACGGAACCTCCCCCTGGTTGAGTGTGTGGTTGATTTTTGAATGGGTTTTAAATTTACATAGCTAATTATACTCCAATAAACTGCTTCCAGTGTATAGCGGTTACTCAATGGCAAATTGGTGTTCATATTTTAATGTATCTCAAATTTCAAGGTATGAGTAATTAAAGTTATGAAAAGATGCTAAAAACCAGGACTAATTCAGAAAGTGAGTAATGTTAATATACAAGCAATTTTTGCTTTATTTTTTGTGCATTTAAAAAAAAATTCTGAAAATATCGTATACATCGAAGTTTTTGATATATATAAGACATATAAATTGCAGTTATATTAATTGTATTTTATTATAATGATTGATGGCACTGGAAGGCTTCAAACTTGCTTAAAAATTGTAAATATATCAATAAAATATTGTGTCCAACTGATACCTATATATATGGTAGCTACGGAAACTAAAATTCAGGATTTCTTTTTAATCACTGAAAAATGTGGATTTTTATGCTTTTTTATTGGAGAATTTTGGTTTTATTATCATGGAAAGCTATGCTCATCAGTAGTGCATATGTCATGTTGGGATGCAAATTATTTTCAGATATGAATACACGTCTTAGTAGAGAGCTAAATATTAGTATTACCCAGGATAGCATTTGGGCCCTGAAACACAAAACTAGGGTGTGGATTTAGTTCTGACTCTGGTTCTATGCTCCTCCAGAGTTCAGTGCCTTTTGGGAGGAATCAAAATTTTGGTTTAGCTGATTCTCCTTCACTTTGGCTACGTCTCAGGCGGGTAGTGATCGATCTTCTGGGATCGATTTATCGCGTCTCGTCTAGACGCGATAAATCGATCCCGGAAGTGCTCGCCATCGACACCGGTACTCCTGCTCCGCACGAGGAGTAAGCGGAGTCGACAGGGGAGCCTGCCTGCCGCGTCTGGACCCGCGGTAAGTGCTGTTTAGTTTGAACTAAGATACTTCAACTTCAGCTACGTTATTCACATAGCTGAAGTTGCGTATCTTAGTTCGACCCGGGGGGTTAGTGTGGACCAGCCCAAATATCTTGGACAGTCACTTAAGCCAGTGCAAGGTGAGTATAAATGGTTGTAAAAAGCTACCACATCATAATGGTAGTGGTGTACTCTCATTTTGCAGGCCGTAAGTGACTACATAAGATGCAAAGCAGAATCGAGACCTACAGATTTAGGGGTTAACGTCAAAGTTTTGTATTTCCCCAAAATTTGCAGGTGTAAAGATTTGAGGTTTAGGTTGGATCTATCTGTGCTTATTATAGTGATGTATTGCATTATAGTTGGCTAAATATCCAAGAGAGACCCCCCAGATGTAGAATTTGTTTAACACTAACTGTACACAAGTTGGAGATGATTATTACATGGGGAACTTTCAGATTCCATTCTGTACATGTAGAACTGAAAAGAAATGTGACTTGCACTGTGTGCTGCACATTACCTTATGAAATACCATCTAATGGTAAGTAAAACTGTAAGCAAAACAAAACCCTTTGCAGAGTTCCATAAAGGGAAACAGGGAACACAGCTTGCAGGAGTGGAAAGTCTGCAGTTGGAAAAAACAATAGAGTAACCCTACGTAAACATAAACAGCATGATCAGATATACTGCAAAGGTCTTACAAGAGGTCTGAGGATGAAGAGGACTCTGGCTGTTGCCAAATATAGGGTGTTTTCATTAAGTTTTGCAGACTTATTTAGGGCCCATTCCTGCTCCCATTAACTTTATTGGAAGTGGATTGAAACCATAGTGGCACTTGTTGGTAATGCAGGTTTTATAGATAAGTGGCTTAAAAAAAGACATTATTTATTACATATTTCCAGCATGTTGATTCATATATCTTACAGTGAAATTGGCTGAGTGGGGGGGCTTGTAATGAAAAGCTTTCTTGGGCAATGGTGCATTGAGTTTAAAATGTTAACATATAGTAAAGTCCTAAAGGTTATGGGAGAAATCTTGGTATACAAAATAAATAGAACAGTATATATTCATTTATATTGTTTACAGACTGAATTCTCCCAAGGCCCCAGAACCATCATCCACAGCAGAATCAATGCTAAAGAAGAATGCAGCTTCTAATTTAGAGTCAGATTATGTCCACTCTAGCATGGGTTCCCTGAAGGGAGCAAACACATGGATACTCTCTCCTTGCCCCTGTGCTCCTACACAGGAGGAAACCAGAATTTGGCTGCTTGTGCTTCAGGATTGCCATGGAGAGGCAGGACAGTTTTGCTGGCAGCATATACACAGTGTGGTTGCTCAGCTGTGACAGAACTCCACAGGGTGCACCTGAGGAGACAGTATTTGCAAAGGTGGTCTAAAGCCACACTCTGGTCTTCGGACATCAAATGATCTTTTTTGCCCCCATCAAAGATGAGAGCAGTCTAACTTGTGTTGGCTTGTAACTGACCCTTAGGGCCTTTACCTCCACTAGGCTCACTGGAGTGCAGCACACTCTAGCCATGTGCTCTCCTGCCTTCAACATGTCCCCTGCACAGGAGAGGGGAAAGTGTTTGGGAGAGGGTGTAGCGGGGCAATTACCCCACTCTGCTGGAAAATGGCTAGGCCGCTTGGGGAAGCAGCCACAGCTGGGGCCACCCCCCAATCAGGCCACACCTGCCCCTATTATAAGGGCTCAGGTAGGAGCTGGGTCACAGTCTCTCTCTAGCTTTGGAGAGAGATGGACCTATCTGCCTGAAGGAGCAAAGGGTACCGTGGACAGAGCAGTGCTGGGGAAGGGGCAGGCTGAGCTGGGGAGCTCAGGCTTGGTGACCTCCCAGGCTGTGGCCTGACAGAAAGGCCTAGAGAGGTACTGGGCTGCAGGGAAAGGCAGCAGGTCCAAACCCCCCTTGCCAATGATGAGTGGCCTTTACACAGGAGTCTTCCCCAGTGAACAGGGGCTAGATGCAGGGCTGGCCCACAACATTTTGACACCTGAGGTGGGGAGCTCAAATGACGCCCCATGCCCCCTCCCTTGGGCCAAAACTTTGAAAGGTCTCAATTCTGCCTTCTTCCTGTTCTACTCCTCTCATGGTACTGCTCTGCTACCTTCCCCAATAAAGGAGAACTAACAACTTAAAATGCCTTGTTCAAAAATTTTAAGTCACACTTAACTTTCAAATGCCTGAACAGCAAATGTAACTTTTCTTGTCTGCATAGTAAACACTGGCATTTTTATCTGTCTGAATAATCAAAGTGGTGCTTTCCATACCTTCTTGGTTGCAAAGGAGCCCTGACCTCTCATGTCAGCTATCGCAATTCCAGTATCTTCCAGCTTTTTAAGAAGCACATTTGTCATACCAGCTCCTGTAGTATCATCAATGTCACTAAATTCTAGAAAATGCTCTCTGACAGTCACCATTGCATGGACATTTTCACTAGGTTCTGTTGTTGTTACAAAACGCACATTAAAGTTATTTGTTCCATATGGCTGATGTCAGTTGTGCAGTCCAGAATAACAGAGTAATATCTTGCTGACTTCAGATCCGCCACAATCTTCTGTTTGACTTTTGTTGCCAGTAACTGTATGATCTCATTTTGAATTATTTTTCCAAGGTAGTGGTGTGTGTACATTTCTTGGGTGGTGACTATTCTGAGATGCTCCTGGAGTACAGATTCAAACTCAGCCATTAGCTCCACAATTTTAAGGAAGTTTCCATTGTTTAGCACATTCAGCTGATCTGAAGTGCCACGCAGTGCTAGGTTTTGGGTAGCAAGCAATCTCACAATGGCAATGAGCCTTTTCAGACCATTTTGCCTGTAAAGAGACTCTGATGCAATCTTCTCTTGATGCTGATCATCTCTGGTGGCTGTGACGGTGTCCCTCATAAGACTTTATGGGAAGATGCTTATAAATGTATATATGATGTAACTGGAATATGTTTTATGCTACATGTGCCATGTAACATATCTCTGTAAAAGTTATGATCTACTGAATCTATTCCTCCTGTTTGTATGCATGTATCATTTTTGTAGTTGAAGTTATGAATATTGGTTGTATTTCTTGAGAAAGGAATGTGCAGGCAAAGTGCCCAATCAAGAAGTGCTTAACAGACAAAAAGAAGTTGCAGACACCAATCCACATCTGAGCTTGGCCAGGAATGTCACTGGGCTGGTTACTGAGTTGTGCATGGACATGTGACTTGCCCATGTGATCCCAAAACTCCATTAGGTAACTGGATGCTACACAGGGTGAGGGGAGAAAGTCTATTTAAACCCCTGGGAGACCCCTCGATGTTGTCTTCAGCTGGCTAAAGAGAGAGCCTCTCCACCCCGCACCGACACACTTGAAAGAGACAAGAACAATAGCGGGTGTGAGCATTTGCTGGACCCAGGCTAGGAGGACCATATCCTGTAAAAGGAAGTTGGCTGGAACTGGTGAGGTTTTTAATCTGTATTTAGTGTGATTAGACATAGACGTGCGTGTTTTATTTTATTTTACTTAGTAATTCACTTTGTTCTGTCTGTTACTACTTGGAACCACTTAAATCCTACTTTCTGTACTTATTAAAATCACTTTTTACTTATTAAGTTACCTGGAGTACGTGTTAGTACCTGAAGGGGGGCAAACAGCTATGCATACCTCTCTATCTATGAAATAGAGGGCGAACTATGTATGAGTTTACCCTGTATAAGCTTTATACAGGGTAAAACGGATTTATTCAGGGTTTGAACCCCATTGGGAGTTGGGCACCTGGATGTCAAAGGCAAGAGCACTTCCTAAGCTGCTTCCAGGCAGGCCTTCAGCTGTTAGGGGACGTGGCTCAGACCTGGGTCTGGCTCAAAACA
The DNA here is from genome assembly GCA_033296515.1 of Macrochelys suwanniensis. Taxonomy (NCBI): domain Eukaryota; kingdom Metazoa; phylum Chordata; order Testudines; family Chelydridae; genus Macrochelys; species Macrochelys suwanniensis. The sequence goes on from CM065776.1 coordinate 44,001,905, forward strand.
GACAGGATTCTGGAGTCCCAAGCTGGAAAAGGCAGGAAAGCAGGGGCAGAAGTAGTCTTGGCACACCAGGTGGCAGCTCCAAGGGGGTTTCTGTGATACCAACCTGCCACAGTGGCGTAGTCAAGCAGGATCTGTGCACAGCTGATTGCTTTGAGATACCGGTAGTGATTTTAAGTGAGTTTTAAGTGTGGTGGCTGGAAAACAGATGAAGTGGTTACTGGTTTGTTATTTTCTGTTTGCTTATTTCGTGTAAGGGAAGTAGGGACAGAAAAAGAAGCAAAATAAGTTAGAGTGAAGATCAGAAGAGCTAGGAAAGTCTCTTAACTAAAAAGCCCCGGAGCTGAGTGCAGCCCAGTTTCAGTGAACTGCAGAGGGGCATTTTTATAGCATGTTGGCGGTGTGGAGGGGGCTCAGAAAGAAAAAGGTTGAGAACCCCTGGAGTACAAAACATATAGCAAAACAACCCCCCTGGATCATGCATACTTACAGCTTTAGGATGGCACAAGATAAAGAAATCCCCCAGTGGTGACATACTTACAACCTTGTGCATACTTACAACCTCCAGGAGACCATTAGATGTGAAGATGGAAAGAAGAGTAGGTGGAGGTCATCATACATAGCAATGATGGTTTTGACTGCTGCATACTGATGCCCTATTGATAAACATACACACATTAGTTTTTATACCATTCTGTTTACATGTTAATATATCAGTGACCATATCTGATTAAGTCCAGATTTCATATCCGTGTAAGCGGCCAGGAAGAGTTGATAGCAGCAAGGGCCGGGTTCAGTACATAGGGGTTCCCTCTCAACAATGCAATGCAAAACAGTCTCAAGCCCCCACCCAGTAACCTGGGAAAATCTTACACACACCCCTGGGCGCCTCAAAGAGGCAATATTTCCCCTCTCGCAAGTACAGAGCCTCGGTGTAGCAGAAAATCTTTAACAACGACATCAGGTAAACGACATCAGCATTAAACTGGGAAAACACCACAACTAAGCCCTGGGCTACACTAGAGGCGGGGAGTCGATCTACGATACGCAACTTCAGCTACGTGAATAACGTAGCTGAAGTTGGCGTATCGTAGATCGACTTACCTGGCCGTGAGGACGGTGGCAAGTTGATCGCTGCCGCTCCCCCGTCGACTCCGCTTCTGCCTTTCACCGAGATGGATTTTCGGAGTCGACGAGGAGCGCGTTCGGGGATCGATTAAGCGCGTCTAAACAAGACACGATAAATCGATCCCCGATAGATCGATTGCTACCCGCCGATCCGGCGGGTAGTGAAGACAAGCCCTAAGATTCATAAACCAAACTGTGAGCAAAGACCCACCCCAGCAAATTGGGCCATGTCCTTTCCCTTTGGTTCTTGAGTCCAGCAACCCAAAAATCACCCAAAGTCCCAAAAGTCCAAGAACCCAAAAGTCCAGCCCCAGAGTTCAAAAGTTCATCTGCAGAGTGCTACACCCCCTCACCAGTCTGGGCAGAAATGGGGAGGAGAGAGGTAAGGGGCACCTTACGTGGCTCAAAGACGACTGCCCCGTCCCTCCGTGGGGCTTCGCTCTGCTCCGCCAGCCGTCCCACGAGCCACTCCGCTCCACCAGCTGTCCCGCAAGCCGCTCCAGCTGTCCCGCAAACTGCTCTGCACCGCCAGCAGCGCCACTCCATCAGCCATCCTGCAAGCCACTCCGACTGGCCCCACAAACTGCTCTGCTCCGCCAGCAGCGCCACTCCACCAACTGTCCCACCAATTGCTCTGCCAGCCGCTCAGGAATATATCTTCAGGCTCCCCCACTACTTAACACAGTGCTCAGTGATTTCAGCTCATAATAATTTTAGCTCTTTAGTGATTTCAGCTTGTAGTAAGGGGAGCCTTAATGCTCATTTGAACCATTAACCCAGAGTGATTTCAACTCAGCAGCCTGTAACCAGACTCCTAATGAACTCAACATTAGCACTGATATTCCACTGTGGAGAGAGGAGAGGGTGCAATTGGTGTCTCAGGCCCTCACAAGGTACCCACACCACTATACCTGTCCTCAGCCTCTCTCCATTCACTGGGTTTTGGAACCCATGTCCCTTGCCTAGTGAGTGCTGCTTAGTTGATGGCGAGTTCCCCTCCATCATGACAAAAGGCCATGTACAGTTCCACTGTCCTTGATTCACATAATCAGTATAATAACAGTTTATTCTTCCTGCCCCAATACAGAAAAACTGGGGATCCTACAGCAGCCCAAAGTGACCATTTGGGCTATTATGGGCTCATGCTAGGCGGGATAGGTGTGTCTATGCAAATGAGATCAGCCCCTGAAGTTCTTTGCCATGACTCACCACCAGATGTCAGGGTGGGGCTCATCCTGACTTTGCTTACATCGGTATGTGGCTATCTGGGGAACCATAACTGGGTTTCAGATTGTTGACAAACTATTTGCATCAATACATTTTCCAGTGTTTCCAATATGTTAATGTAGTTAACCCCATGGTCAGATATACTAAAAAATCCTTCCCCTCCCCCCACAATCCATTTTTAAGCATAAACTGTTCTTTTGCAGTTAGTTAAGTTGTTCATTCCATACTTCATATTGTAAAATATTGCTAAATCTATTGCTATCCTGAGATTAAGCAGTCATGTCCTGCTTAAGATATTGGATCTTTGCTTTAGACTATCAAAACTACTAACAGGCCTACTAGACCTCAGCTTATTGCCAAGCCTATTTTAGTTATTATACCATTTCTTATATTTCCCTACTCACACATCTTGGATTACATCTTTAAAAGCTTCTATTTAACTATCTTAAAGCATTTTAGTATGTCCTAATATAATATATAATTTAATCTTGCACCCAAAAATCAGGTCAGGAGTTATAGGTCAACACTTGAAACTACTTGAATGCACCCTTTAAAAAGAACTGACTGGATTTCCAATTGATGGTGTGTCATCGAGCTTAGATATTTTGTTTAGGTCAGGTTCCTTACAACCTAAAGATATTTGGATGTGACCCATCATATACAATAAACTAAAGTGAGCTATTTGTTTTCAAAGGTTAAATTCTGCCCAATATTGGACAGGTGCACCAGGGAGAGAGAAGGCTGCAGTCAGCCCTGCAGCACACTCACACCAGACCAGAGCAGGACATGCTTCTTCTGTTTCTACTGTGTGTACTAAGAAGAAATCTTAGCTACTATGACCTCTGGGGTTCCATGGCTCAAAGGGGATACGATTTGTTTGTCTGGGGACATGACCAGGCCTCTGGCTCTCCTGTGCACATACTGAAGCCAGCAGCAGATACAGGTTGTGTATGAGTGCATTCTTCTCCCCTTTGGAATGATAAAAGCATGGCTTCCCAACTCCTGCACCAGCAGGACAGCTCAGGAACCATCTGAAAAGCTGGCTCCATGCTGTTCCCTCTCCCCGTGGGCCTGCTTATAGCAGGAGTAGAATTTTGTCCTAAGGGACTGCAGACTGTTTTAGACCTGGTGAGAAAGAATGTGTTATTGATTGAATACACTGAACATGTCACTTTCTTGTTATCACTTACTAACTTGATACTTTGCAGCTCTTTTATTTCTTCATTTGAAATCATATGGTTGCTACAACATCAATAAAAGTTTGAATCAAAATAAAGCCAATTCTGAAGGTTTACAATAGAGTCCTCTTCTTCCAAAACCAGAAGCTAAATCATTTTTATGGCCACTATAAACTGTCTCTTTAGTTTCAATTGACTTTCACTGGAGACACTGATGTTTAACAGTCAGGTTACAGTATTGCAGAAAGACATGTCCAGTAAGTGTGTAAATAGCTGGAACCATTGGAACAATTTTATATATACCAAAGATTGAGACTTCTATCCCAAATTATATTCATCCATCCTCAGTGTTCTCTGTACTTTTCACAAAGGGAAAGCAGAGGCCAGACAGCATGAAACCCATGATTCTTTGGCTGTGCTTTTTAGATTCATAGACTGTACAGCCACAAGGGACCACTGAGATCCTCTAGTCTGACCTCCTGTCTAAAACAGGTCATAGGATTTCCAGGAATTAATTTCTGTTTGAGCTAGAGCATATTTTCTCACTCTTTTTTAAATCATGACCCGCCTTAGCATTTTTATTTTACTTAAGAGACCTCCAAGCTATGTCATGGACTGTTCCCAAATCTCCTGGCAATGCCCCATCTTTAAATGATCTGGCAACACCCTCACCTCTTCGCAATCACACATCTATGGCCCTGGCTAAAGGAGAGAGTGGAGGAGTCAAGGAAGGGGGGGCAGATGGAGGGGATTCCCTGGGGGGAAGTGTGTGTCCCAACTTCATGATATTTCAAAGTGGCTAAACAAGGATTCAAGAAAAAATCACAAGTCCCATCATTCAAAATCAGATAATGGAAATCATGGCCCTTATGATTTTGAGGGATATTTTTGAGACAATTTCTGGAAAGTGGTTGATGAAACCAGACTTCTCCAACAAAGAGAAAATTATTTTATATCTGTGATATCTGGATGAGGACATGAATGTTCATGAAAAGTTCATTGGATTGTTCCATGTACATCAGAGAGGAAATTGTATCAGTAATTATTGCATCTAAATTATTGCATGGGGATCAGTAACTGTCACAGACATTGCTATGATGGTGCCACTACTATGGCAGGCATGATATCAGATGTAGCAACCAGATGGCAAGAAGAGGACCCATGCTCTGGGTTATTAAAAATCTTAAGTATCATAAGAGATACTCTTGAAGCTGTTAATTAAATCACAAAATTAATTAAGTCTTCCAAGCGAGATGCTGTATTTCAGGACATAAAATATGAAGTCAGCAGCAGTGGCATAGCCAGGTTTAGAGCACAGGGGGAGCGGCGCTATAAAAAGGCGCCTCCCGGCTCCCCCGTACTCATCCCGGTGGTGCTTTAAAGGGCCCGGGGCTCCAGATGCTGCGGAGCCCCCAGGCCTTTTAAATCCCCGCTTGAGCCCGGCAGCGGGGCTGGGGGGGGGGCGGTGCTTTAAAGGGCCAGCAGCTCCCCGCAGCGGCAGGAGCCGCGGGCCTTTTAAAGCGCCTCCCGCAGCGGGGCTCGGGCGGCACCTTAGCGCTTTTCCTCACAGGGGGAGCGGCCGCTCCCCCTGCTCCCCCCCGGCTACGCTACTGGTCAGCAGGCATCCATGTCTTCTGTCCAACAAGACTGACTCTTTGTGCATAAGCATTAGCTTCTGTTTCTGAGAACTAGCTTGCACTATGTGCAACTTCAGAGGCTGTGAAGGTTGCAAGAAAAGATCCTGAAACGAGAGCTCAAATTGATGGCAAAGTAGTTGAAATGGAAAAGCTGAACTTCCTCTTTGGTATAGAACTAGGTCAAAAAGTCCCCAACGCAGTGTACAATCTTTCCAAAACTCTGTAAGAGTCAGACATTTCAGCAACAAAAGGAAAATCTCTTCTGAAAATGACACAATTCACTTCAGCCCATCTGATCAGATGAATGGGGTCCACAATGGGACAGTCTGTTAGGATCTCTGACAATATCTAGCCACCACCAAGGGAGATGGGTGAAGCAGCATTTTGCCAATCCTGGAATCTTATAGGGGCACTAAGGACAGGAGCCACCTGGTTCACTCCTACTATCTGAACCAGGAAGTGAGCTGGGTTGGCCATCTGAGCAAGTGTGCCAACTCCCTGCTGCTGCCACCACCATCACATCCGACTCTGCTCTTGCTTGCCTCCTGAAATCTGCATCCAACCCTTTTCCTGATCCCTGCTCTGCTCCTCACCTGCTCCTGGACTTCTGCCTCACCCCTGCCTTCCCTCCTAGCTCTCACCTTGCCTGATCCTTGCCTTTCTTCTGGTTCCTGCCCTTCCTGCCCCCCAACACTCCACCCCCACTCTTCTTCCCCCAGTAGGTTTAGGTACGGATACAAGTCATTTGAGCAGCTGAACCTGCTGGGACTGTAGATCAGGAATTATAGGAGTTCAGTTGAACAAATACCATACAAATATAACAGACTTATTTGAATTCAGCAGCATGAGTTCTAGAAAGAAAACTAATATGAAGTATTACATTCTTTCTTGTGATGTTAACTGTTTTAAAAGAGGTTCAGAGAGATGGGGGTTGACCCAGAAGAAAGCTTGGGAGGTGCTTCCGGGGGAAGTTGTGCTACTCCTGTTCTTAATAAAATATGTGGACCAATTGAAACTGACACTGCCTGCCTGCCTACTATGGTTAGTTTCCTGGACTCCACTTCTTAAGAGCTCACATTTTTCCTCTGCAGGAACCCTTGCAATTTACTATGACCAGATAGCCATAAGAAAGTCAATAAGCAATGACATCTGGATGCCATGCCTCTTGCTACTGTATACAGTAACATGGCAACTACCAGAACTTCCCTTACCATTCATTCTATGAGATAGCTGTTCACAGCACAGACACACCACTCAGAGCTTGATACAGGAGAATCCATTTGGCTGACAAAGAAACTTAAAGAGTTAAAGCAGCAAGTGTAGTATCAAGGATGACAAATCTTCCTTTTTTTTTGTCCCTGAGAAAGGAGCAGCATAATGAAGAAAAATGGGAATTTTACAGACAGGTAATCACATGATAACAGATCTGTTATTTAATACCACCAAAGCTATTTCCAATAGTGTTAGGACTTGTCTGTGCCCACCAGTATCAGGTTCTGCTAATCAGTGATCTGTAAATGTGCACGGTTCATTAGGGCTCTGAGAACAGCTGTCAGTGTCCGCTTGGGATCAGATTACAGGATATCATTAGCTAGGATTCCATGTCTCCTTTGAGGCTTTGTTAAGGCTAAGTCATAATTTTTTTCCAACTCTCTTGGAACCAGGAGAGCCAAAGACTAAAGGTTTTGTTTTACCTGCTTCTGTTGAATATCATTTTCATGTGTATTCAAAGGAAAAGCTGTAAATATAATGTTCCTTGTAAATGGTGCTATAAAACACAGAATAGTTTCATGGCTCTGACACACACCTCTGTTCTAAACTTTACAGCTGAATTATTTTAGTGGCACAATTTAAATCCACTTTAATCTCCTACAGCCTGTAAAATATGTGGAATATATATATATTAAAATGCATTATAAATTTCATATGAAGTTCTTCAGTTTGCTTTTGTGACTCTTATCTGATGAAGTAGTAAATTGGCTCGGCCATTATTGCATGAGACTGAGCATATTCATTCTAGCAAAGCACACCTAGGGATTTAACCATTCTAGGAATTGTTTTTCTTTAGAATCATAGAACCATTGGATTAGAAAGGACAACAAATTCCTTTCACTACAATAAATAGCACGTCTTATAAACAAAGGAAGAAACAGTGGCATTGCCTTTTCTACTATTTATAATATTTTTTCTCTTTTTTCCCCTTTTTGCTGTAATAAATGTAAGAAAGCTAGAGCTGATTGAATAAAGAAAAACTGATAAATGATTTGCTAATCTGCTGATTGACAGAAATGCAAAAATCTGACAATGGGTAGAAGTAAAAATCATCCAATAAATTATTTGCTGAATATTATTCAACCATCTATTTGCTGAATATTATGTGACCAAGCCAGTCAAATATTGGAGCAAAATTATTCATGAATCATTTATTCAAAGAAAGATAACTAGGTTCATCTACCAAATTGTTCTGAGTGAATAATTATATCAGCTCTAAAGACAGAGTAGAACAGTCTAACAGACACAGTGCAGTTTATGACACGTACTAAGACGATAAAAGTTATAACTGATGTTCAGCTATTAGACAAATACAGCAATAATATATAATAAAGGTCATAATACATATGAATATACAGGACCTTACCCTTCAGCATTTACTCATGTGACTAATCCCCATTGAAGGCTAGCTGCAGGATCAGATCCCTAATGCAGACTGCAAAATATAACCAGATACTAATGCAGATTATAGACATCTCTATATAATACAGGTCCCAGCAATCTTGACATCATTAACTGCTAACACTTTTTATTGTTTTTTAAAATCTCTCTAGAGCCTGCATTTTCAAACAGGGACAGCTAAATGTAGGCACATAATCCATATTTAAGCATCCAATTTAATGGCCTAGTGTGGACCCCAATCCAACTCTCATAGAAATCAATGAAAAACCTTCAATTGGAGCAGGATTGGGCCCTTTTCATTAACATCAGGAGGAGCTGTGTTCACTCAGCACCTCTGGAAACTCACACCATTTATCCAGGTGCCTAAATATGCCCTTATGGACAAGTCCTGTATAATTTAATGGAAAATCATAAACTTTCGATAGGTTTGTAGAGCTATCCTACAGAACTAAACAAAGAATTATATGTCTGATATAGAATCATAGGATGGTTGAAAAGAAAACATAAAAATTATAATTCACTATTAAGTTCTGTGAGGCTTTAGTGCATCTTGTACAGAATCCTATTAAATATCAGGGCTTAGACTGCATCCAGTTTCTTCTCGATAATAAACTTTTCCATACAGCTGGATTTAGATGCCTCTCACTAAGTATCCAAAGTTTGAAAATTTTGGCCATAGTATTTAACTTTCCATAGGCTGACTCCAAAAGTTTTAATGCTCCTGATCTGGTGTGAATGCTAAAAAATGAAAGCTAACAGAATTAACTACAGTTCTGTGTGCTGTGCCCTTGAAACCTATGGCTGTGAGTGCAGTTTCAGTTTAGGATACAAAACCTCCCCAGATTGCTTCTCCAAATAAATGATGTGCTGTGCATTCTTCATGTAATTTTTCTGGTGAAAGACAAGCAAAACAAAAGTCATATTTTAAATAATTTCAGATGATTCTTCATCGCTTTTTGCAAAAAACCCGACAACATGAATCCTAAAGAATCAGAAGGTACAAGGGACTCTATTCAACAGAACCTGCAACAAGGAAAGGGACAGAAACTTGCACAATGTTCTACAGCTACAGGCCATGGAAATGAAAAGCTCATACCCCTCCCCCTGCAACCCTTCGAGTTCCATTGTGGGATGGTGCATGGAAGTCACCTAGTATAGATCCCCCCTCAGGACTGCAGACTCCATCCCCATTCTTCAGGACAGCAGATAGGCTCCCAGAAACCCCCTAGAGCTGTGTACCGCTTCAAAGAGTGCCTCTGAGGGGTCTGGCCTCCCCTTAGGATTCCCTTCTGGGGCTGCAGATTGCAGCATGCATTCCACCAGCAGACACTTCAGATTGTGTCATGGAGTGCATCTGGGGATGCTGCTGTTTGTTTAATGAAGAGACCCAGGGCTGGGTTAAAGAACGAAGGTAAGATCCCACACTGGCCTGAAGAGCCACTGATAAAGGACTGCTCCAGTATTATCTGTGAATTTGTTTGCCATTTGTGGATTTAAGTCAGCTCTATAATTACATTTTAACACCACATTTTCTTCAATAGTGTCTGCTTGGTGCAGTTCACAAGCTGCCAGTCCAGGGTGACAATTTAAAATGAGCAGAAAATCAGTTTGAAACCAATTAATCAGTGAAGTATTATATTTTTTTTAAAAAAGAAAAACACTGGTGGGCAAATTGGTTTAGCTACATTAGCTCACACATACCACTGAGCCAGGCGATTGTGGCTCAGGTTCTAGTGGATTTCTGTCAGCTGGAAATGTTACCACAACAATGAGAAGCAGATTCTAGGCCATAATGGGCAATGCCAAACTTCCATTCCATTTCCTTCAGCACAATTAGTGCTAAAGGAAATGCTCAGGACTGGAACAGCGGGGTGTTGCGAGGCAGGACTGGGTACATTTGCAGAGATGTATGGAGACTCTAGCACAGCTGTATGCCTGGAACAAGCTAATAGTTGCGGATTTTCAAGAGCACTAAAAAAACTGACTACAAATAGAAAGCACTGTGGAAAAAGTGTCCTGGATTTTCCCAGTAGGATATCTCCTCTGTTTGGATCTTATGAATACATTTGAACCATCTGCATGCTAACTTTCAAATAAAAAGGACAGCACTGTAATGAGGACTGTAATGGTGAATTGTTAGAATTTACTGCCAAAGCAAAAAATTGGTTGTGGCCCTGGGTAAATGACGGAGAAAAAAAAATCTGTGAATATTTTTTTTAATAACATTCATGAAAATCTTATATGATTATCAATAGTTACCCAGCTCTAAAATCTGAATGAATAAAGACAAAGATCATAAAAGAATGTACTGGGAAAAACTAACTCTGAAAAGATCAATGCACTTTTACTATGATTATTATTACTAAACAAAAGACAATAGATGAGACACCCAGGCTATTTCACAAAAGACTCATAATTTAGATCCAGAGAGTGACTGCTATTGAAATTCTGGACAGACCTCAGTTCTCAGCAGTGCTGCTGTGGTAGGATTAATATTGGAATCCACTGGCAGGACAAGTCACAGAAATGTGCTTGATGTATTTTTCAAAAGCATTCATTTTAATATAGAAATCTTTCTATCTGACGTGGCATAGTGAGCAAGTGGTAATTAAAGGTAATCATTCAACTCATTTAGTGTACTTTTTTTCTTATTTTTCCCAACTGAATAACAGGGCTATTGTAAAGAGAATGTTCCTGTGTCCCAACTTTCTTTCGATAGAGCAAAAAGAAGGGACCTAACAAAATACTGTGATGAAAACAAAGCCACAGTTTAGAGCCTTTTCTTGCAGCTGTGGCCCAAATTATAGGAGATTTCCACATACTTAACTCCAGCTTTAATTTACAGTAAAGAGATTTACTATGGACATCTGGAAATATGTGATTTTTTTCTTTCATCATATTGATTTATATGACTGTAATTACGACAATCGTGGTCTTTGGGGAAAAACTAGTTCTCCTATTACCTGTTTGAACTTGCTATTTTGTGCAACTCCTGTAGGGAGTTTCCTAAGCAGCCTGATGGCTACACCCTACTCCCCTATTTTTTCTTCCTGGTTGCTCATGAGTCACAATTCCAAGGGGGTATGTGTCAGCAAGGAGGCATATTTGCCTTTGAAACGGGGCAACAAACAACAGTGGGCGGGAGCTTGGGTTGAAGGTTTCATTGGATGAATACAAAAATGTACCTGAACCAAAACCCAGAATCCAGCTCCCACAGACTTGAGAAGGAGAAGGGGATTGGACTCTAAGCCTGGATCAAAATAAAAATTACAAGGCAAATTACCTCAAAACAGGAAACACCATAGCCCCTATCCATAATGGGCTGGACCAAAAACCCAGATTTACTCCTTTCAAGACTGTAGGGTTTGAATTCTGGATCTACATTTTTCAGCATGGGCCCATCTCTGGATAAGTGGAAGCTATTGTACACCACTGATCCAACATTCATTACAATAGTAAAAAGGGCTGATAAAAGACAGAAGAGGAAACACCCCAGTGCTATTAAATTCCTAAAGAAGAGACTCAAGCTGCTACTTTGGAAGAGGCTAAGGAAGACTTTCAAGATGTCCCAGTCTTTTGCATCAGCTTGCCAGTCAGTTCTTTTCATCATCAAACTCAGCAAGGATCATTAACACAGTAACTGCTTCACCTTCACCCTTATAAAAATGTCCTATAAAAATCCTATTGAATTCTATAAAGATTCAGATCTGGAACAACCCCTTATACTGTGATCCTATAGTCTTTACTGTCTTTAAATCAAGGAAGACCATTATGAGGAAAGACTTTTCTGGGATTATTTGGGGAAGCTATTTCAGAAATACAGGTAAGCATACAATCTTAGTCACTTATGGCAAGTCTCCAGCTATGCTATTTTTTGCTGTATTAGCCAACCATTAAAACGACTTATTTAAGTGAGTTCACACATTTGTAATGCAGTGTACAAGGGGTATAGCGCCATTTAAATTTTTAAAAATGTTCTCAAGACTTAGGGCCTGATTCTCCCTGTGTTACTCCAGTTTTATGCCAGTATAACTCCATTGACTTTCAACACAATCACTCTGATGTAAAACTGGTGTAAGATAGAGGGGAATCAAGTAGCAGATGTGGGAGTCATGGGGTATGAGGAACAGGGCAATGTAAAGTTCACTGTGATGTCTTTCCTACTGTGTCAGCTATTGGTAGCTGTTAGCCTGAAAATTAGCAGCTCTGGAGCAGGTGTGCTATTCAACAACCCCAGCTTGGCACTATCGCTGATGAGGAATAAGAAGGTCTGCAGAAAGCTTTCATGGGGAGGTTTAGTGTCTATGGATAATGTGTACAGGACTCACAATCCTGTTTGTCTTTGTACAGTCTTCTGGGGCATACATTAGGACCAGCCTGTCACAGTTTAGGGCAACTACACCTGTATTACCCACACCGTGGTCCACCAAGGGTACACAGTCTGGGCTCCCACCAGCCAGAAGACTAAAAACTGTGGCCAAGAAGAGCACCCGAGGGGGAATACAGGTGCAGTTGACCTGAACTATGACATAGTCACCTCCAAAAACTTCCAGGACAGTCCTGATTTTTGAATGCGTCCCTCCATTCTCTACATTTGCAGATACATTAAATACATGAGAAACTGCTATTTAAATTTGTTAAAGTGCATGCATTGTGACGTGTATTTACAGCGAATCCAAAGATTATTGCTAGGACTTCAACAGTATTCTGTGCTCAAATATTTATTTATTGGGAGGATATTGGAAGGGGACTTTGTAAAAAGGCTGTCTGAATAAATTTCTCTCCAAGATAATAAAAGAGCAAGAAACTGCTGCTTGCAACTCAGAATATCTGTAACCCTAAAGTTTGTACAGCCCCAAACTCCTGGCCATTAAAAAATCATAGCATCATAGAATATTAGGGTTGGAAGAGACCTCAGGAGGTCATCTAGTCCAACCCCCTGCTCAAAGCAAGACCAACCCCAACTAAATCACCCTAGTCAGGGCTTTATCAAGCCGGGCCTTAAAAACCTCTAAGGATGGAGATTCCACCACTTCCCTAGGTAACCCATTCCAGTGCTTCACCACCCTCCTAGTGAAATAGTGTTTCCTAATATCCAACCTAGACTTCCCCCACTGCAACTTGAGACCATTGCTCCTTGTTCAGTCATCTGCCATCACTGAGAACAGCCGAGCTCCATCCTCTTTGGAACCCCCCTTCAGATAATTGAAGGCTGCTATCAAATCCCCCCTTCCCACTCTGCTCTTCTGCAGACTAAATAACCCCAGTTCCCTCAGCCTCTCCTCATAAATCATGTGCCCCAGCCCCCTAATCATTTTTGTTGCCCTCCGCTGGATTCTCTCCAATTTGTCCACATCCCTTCTGTAGTGGGGGGACCAAAACTGGATGCAATATCCAGGTGTGGCCTCACCAGTGCCGAGTAGAGGGCAATAATCACTTCCCTTAATCTGCTGGCAATGCTCCTACTAATACAGCCCAATATGCCGTTGGCCTTCTTGGCAACAAGGGCACACTGATGACTCATATCCAGCTTCTCGTCCACTATTAGTAATCCCCAAGTCCTTTTCTGCAGAACTGCTGCTTAGCCAGTCGATCCCCAGCTTGTAGCAGTTCATGGGATTCTTCCTTCCTCAGTGCAGGACTCTGCATTTGTCCTTGTTGAACCTCATCAGATTTCTTTTGGCCCAATCCTCCAATTTGTCTAGGTCACTCTGGACTCTATCCCTACCCTCCAGCATCTCTACCTTTCCCCCTAGTTTAGTGTCATCTGCGAACATGCTGAGGGTGCAATTAATACCATCATCCAGATCATTAATAAAGATGTTGAACAAAACCGGCCCCAGGACCGACCCTTGGGGCACTCCACTTGATACCAGCTGCCAACTAGATATCAAGCTGTTGATCACTATCCATTGAGCCTGACAATCTAGCCAACTTTCTATCCACCTTATAGTCCATTCATCCAATCCATACTTTTTTAGCTTGCTGGCAAGAATACTGTGGGAGACTGTATCAAAAGCTTTGCTAAAGTCAAGATATATGACATCCACCGCTTTCCCCATATCCACAGTGCCAGTTATCTCATCATAGAAGGCAATCAGGTTGTCAGGCATGACTTGCCCTTGGTGGATCCATGTTGACTGTTCCTGACCACCTTCCTCTCTTCCAAGTGCTTCAAAATGGATTCCTTGAGGACCTGTTCTATGATTTTGCCGGGGACTGAAGTGAGGATGACTGGTCTGTAGTTCCCTGGGTTCTCTTTCTTTCTTTTTTAAAATATGGGCACTACATTTTCCTTGTTCCAATCATCTGGGACTTCCCTCCGATCGCCATGCATTTTCAAAGATAATGGCCAATGGCTCTGCAATCACATCAGCCAACTCCCTCAGCACCTTTGGAATCATTAGATCTGGACCCATGGATTTGTGCATGTCCAGCTTTTCTAAATAGTCCTTAACCTGTTCTTTCACCACTGAGGGCTGCTCACCTGCTCCCCATACTGTGTTGCCCAGTGCAGCAGTCTGGGAACTAACCTTGTCTGTGAAGACCGAGGCAAAAAAAGCATTGAGTACTTCAGCTTTTTCCACATCATCTGTCACTATGTTGCCTCCCCCATTAAGTAAGGGTCCCACACTTTCTCTGACCTTCTTCTTGTTGCTAACATATCTGTAGAAACTCTTTTTGTTACCCTTCACATCCCTTGCTAGCCGCAACTCCAATTGTGCCTTAGCCTTCCTGATTACACCCCTGCATGCTCTAGCAATATTTTTATACTCCTTCCTAGTCATCTGTCCACATTTCCACTTCTTGTAAGCTTCCTTTTTTAGTTTAAGCTCACTGAAGATTTCACAGTTAAGCCAAGCTGGTCGCCTGCCATATTTTCTATTCTTTCTGCACATCGGGATGGTTTGTTCCTGCGCCCTCAATAAGGCTTCTTTAAAATACAGCCATCGCTCCTGGACTCCTTGCCCTCTCATATTATCCCCCCAGGAGATCCTACCCATCAGTTCCCTAAGGGAGTCTAAGTCTGCTTTTCTGAAGTCCGAGGTCTGTATTTTGCCACTGTCATTGTGGTGCATTCCATATTAGGACACATGACAACTGCTCTGGATGAAACGTGTTGGTGCACATAATGCATTACTGAGGAATTATCCCAGTTTGGGGCATTTTGGAATGATCTTCATTGTGAGAGTTCTGGCTTCTTAAGGAGGGATTGGAGCTGAACTCCGATAAGATAACGGAGCTCATCAATAAATATTAAATTGGATGGGGTTATCCATTTGGCTGTTCTTCTGTCACATAGAGGTGGGAGCACATGTTATGCCCAATGGGATGGGACTAGCATGGTTTGATTATATTTTCAGTATTTCAGAGAAATGTTGTTCTATTTACTTTTTCTTGTGTAAAGAAAGCTACAGGCTTTTTCCTTTCAGTCCTCTGTTTATCACACAGCTCTGCACATAATCACATAGATATCTCATCCACATGCAGGGTATATATTCATTCACCACGTGGCTCTGCAGTTTTTGTCAGAGAATTTCACAGTTCATCACATGAAATATTACCTCCATGCATATAGATGTAGCTACAGTACCAGCAGCCTCTTCATTTTGCATATTTAAATACAGCATATTAAAGACTTTTCATATTATTGCTAGAAGCGACAAAGAGTCCTCTGGCACCTTATAGACTAACAAACATATTGGAGCATAAGCTTTCGTGGGTGAATACCCACTTCGTGGGATGCATCTTTGTCGCTTCTACAGATCCAGACTAACACAGCTACCCCTCTGATACATATTATTACTGTTATTGTTAAATGTATTATTTCTATTACTGTGGCATCTAGATATGCCAGTCAATTATCAAAGTCTCATTGTATGACGTGCTGTACCCACATGTTAGAAAAAGACAGTTCCTGCCCCCAAAGAACCTTTTACTGCATCATTCTCTCTCTTACAGGGCAGACATTTTGCAATAGCTTAATTATTTAAAGTTGTGAACACACATTTAGCAGAAAGGTATCTTACAGTATGAATGGAGCAAACCTTTTGGTAATATAAAGCAGTTGTTAAAATATACAGTTAAGTCAGGCTAGTTATTGCTGGCAACCCCAATGACAGATGAGAGATAAATGCTTGACTGAATAGGCCTTTGGTTGAACAACTGACTTTGCATAATTACACTGCATTAAGCAGCTAACCCCTGCTGAATGCATAAGAACATAAGAATGGCCATCCTGGGTCAGACCAAAGGTCCATCTAGCCTAGTATCCTGTTTTCTCACAGTGGCCAATGCCAGGTGCCCCAGAGGGAATGAACGGAACAGCTAATCATCAAGTGATCCGTTTCCTGTCGCTCATTTCAAGCTTTTGGCAAACAGAGGCTAGGGACAACATCCCTGCCCATCCTGGCTAATAGCCATTGATGGATCTATCCTCCATGAACTTATCTAGTTCTTTTCTGAATCCTGCAAGTGAGCAAGACTGAGATTTAGAGTCATTGTTTTTAAAGCCAGGGATCACTATAATAATTTAGGCTGATCCCTTGACACAGAATTTCTCCAGAGCCTGCTATATCCAGCCCAGCAACTTATGGTTGAACTAAAGTATACCTTTCAGAAAGATATCCAGTCTTGATTTAGACTCCCAGTGATGGAGAATGGGGTTGGAGTCAATTTCCAGAAGTCCTAGAGTTTCTAGAAGCTTTGTTGTGATGTCTGGACTCCAGTGCCAACCAAAGATCCGGTTCATCTTTCCTCTACACCTTTTGGAGTCATTTACACTAGTGCAAGGTAGGCATAAAATGTTTTCATTCTACTTTGATAGGGTTTTGCACCAATTTTGGGCTCACTTTGTACTGCTGTGAATGACTAAATATGTGCAGGGTAACTGTGAATAGGGTCCCAGATTATACTTGGGGTAAAATAGAACATGGCCATCTTTATTAGCTATCCAGACCAACACTCAAAGGAGTAGTGAGATGTGCTAATAGGAGAAGTAGCCAAAGATCCTCTAAAGAACACAGTTTAGTCTGACTTTTTCCATTATTTTAGCTGCAAGAGTTCTTCCTGATATTCCCTTTAGGCAAGGATATTTGCCCCCTCATGAACCATGATACCCACAGTCTAGGGCCCCTTCTGGATTCCTCACTGACAATGAACTCTTTCATAGCATTGTCCACAAAAAATGTTTTCTACCATCTGTGTCTAGGTAGGGGACTGGACCACATTCTCTCAGATGACAGGTTGGTCTCAGTCAAAACCACCTTCTGTTGCCTCCAGATCACAATACAATATACCTTGGATGAAAGTACCACCATGCCTGAAAGAGCTGTAACTGGGGCAGAATGTGATAGCTCATCTCCTCAGCAATGCAGGATACTGAGAGCATATCACCCCTGCTTGCCCCACTGGCTTCCTAATGAATAGTAAATCATGCTGAAGGTCTCAGTCCTTGTTTTCAATGGGATTGGGCCCAAGATACCTAGAGGCCCACTTCACCTTCTAGGACGTCAACTGCTCTCAGTACTGTGCTCCTCTGGAACAATGGAACTCTCTTCCTCAGGAGAGATGCTCATGTATGCAGGAGACAGAACTTTCTCAGCAGCTGACATGAACACTGGAATTCTTTACTGAAGGAACTGTGACCGCAAACCTCACCACTCTCAGGTTCAAATGCAAAGTAACTTCTTTGTCCCTGCTTTCCCACAAAGCAGCTCCTAACCTCCTAGCATTTACATGTGGATTAAAAAGGTTACTTACTGTTGTGGAAAATGGAGAGGAAACTTTACTTTACTGTGTCACTATAAGCCATATTGTGTGTTTCCGCTCTGAAAGGTGCTCGTATACCATGATGATGGGTGCTGTGGAAGAACCTGAATAGAACAAAATATGCTGCTAACTCTGTTTGAAATTCCTTTTTTCCCAGTACGGTGGTTCTGCTTGTGCTTGTCATTCTGTAGAAAGACATTACCCTTCATTTATTACAACTTAAAGTGGGAAGATAAGACTTTTTGTCTCTATGTGGGGGACTCATCTAATGCTGTAGTTCAGTTCTGAGCTGGTGAGAAAACAAGAAGGGTTATAGGATAAAATATATCCTATGAACAATATAGAGCAAGCCTGGTGAGCTCCTCAGATGAACTGTTCTCTTTTCTAATCTCTATCTTTCAAGAAAAAAGGCAGAAACAAGATTGGAAATAAGGTGAGTTTTTAACAGTGAGTGCAATTAACCAGTGGAACAACTTGCCAAGGATTCTCTGTCACTTGAAGTCTTTAAATCAAGATTGAATGTCTTTCTACAATACATGCTGTAGCTCAAACAGAAGCTATGGACTTGATACTGAGATTCTGTGGTTATTCTATTCCTGTGCTATGCAGGAGATCAGATGAGATCATCCTAATGGTCCATTCTGGCCCTAAAATAGATGTAAGTTTGACTTTATTTGCTTTCAAACTTTGTATTTGTTTTCTTATTAAGTGAAGCAATACAGGAAACTTTTGTACAAACATTTCTGAAGTGTAAATTTTTGACTTCTGCTGATAAATATTGTTAAGTCTCAAGTCTTTGAGAGTAAAGCTGGCTCTCTTGGAGCACCCGGTATCGAAGGAACTACCTCCACATGAGCTGCACTAGACTTTGAAAATAAAAAACAGACATCTACTAGCTGGAGCACTAAGGCTATTACCCAGAAGTAGACATAAATTGGGAGGTCCTTACAGAGATTCAGGGGCAATGCCCTGACGATAAGCTGCCTCTCCAAAGCCACTATCCCCAGGCAATGGCAAGAGCAAAGATATTATCATATCTCTATTGATCAGATAATGGGACTTTGCATGGAGCCTATTGCCATTCATTAGCTTCCCAACCTGGCCCTAAAACCATTGGTTATTTAGTGCACATCACATAAAGCAAATGAAAACTAATTATGATTACTAATATTTAATGTTTTAAGAAAAAGCACATGAAGCCAGGTCCTCAGGTGGTATAAACTGACCTACCTCCAGTGACTTCAGATGGAGCTATATTGATTTGCACTGGCTGAATGTCTGTGAAGTTTAATCAGTTGAACTAAAGCTACCATAGAAACTGATTTTGAGAGAATTATAATGCAATCAAGGCTCTCTGTGAACCCTTTAATTGGTAATATATGCTGCTGTTTTGGTCTCTTTGATGTGGATAGATATGCCTGGAAAACTAACCTACTAGACAGAAAGTAAAGATACTCAGCCATTAAAAGATCTGTTCCAGGTGACAGATTATTTTAGAGGTAACAGGATTTGTAGTCAAAATTTCATCAATATTTCAAGATGAACCTCTGGGAGGATGGAAAATATTTTCCCCTTTGAGGAACTGATACTGTTCAGTGTGTCGTTTAGAGCAGACATGACAAGTTGGTGATGTTTAGTTGTGCTTCCATTTTTAACTCTGATTGCATTAGAGGATCAAGTGGGTTAATGCCCTGGGTATTGTGATCTGTTTTATTTCTGGGTATTCATCCGTTCATCACCACTTTTAAGTTTTGTGCAGCAAACAAAACAGGTTAATTAAATACAGTTTTGCTTATCATAGAATCATAGAATCATAGAATCTCAGGGTTGGAAGGGACCTCAGGAGGTCATCTAGTCCAACCCCCTGCTCAAAGCAGGACCAACCCCAACTAGATCATCCCAGCCAGGGCTTTGTCAAGCCTGACCTTAAAAACCTCTAAGGAAGGAGATTCCACCACCTCCCTAGGTAACCCATTCCAGTGCTTCACCACCCTACTAGTGAAAAAGTTTTTCCTAATATCCAACCTAAACCTCCCCCTCTGCAACTTGAGACCATTACTCCTTGTTCTGTCATCTTCTACCACTGAGGACAGTCTAGATCCATCCTCTTTGGAACCCCCTTTTAGGTAGTTGAAAGCAGCTATCAAATCCCCCCTCACTCTTCTCTTCTGCAGGCTAAACAATCCCAGTTCCCTCAGCCTCTCCTCATAAGTCATGTGCTTATAGTCACCCAGAAAAGAACAAATGGTCCCAGATCAAAACTCTGCATCCAAGTGCCCCTAAATGTTTTGGGTATTTGAAATCCAAACCTAGGTTACATTTGAGTTTTGTAAATAATCCTTCTCTTTATAAACTGAAATGAAATCCCCAGTCCAAGCATACCTGAACACTGGGCTTATTTGAAATTCATTTCTAGTTCTGAATCTTGTGCTTTGGGTTCATCTCTATGTAGGAGAAAATGCTTTTTATCCCTAACAAACATGATCAGCCATCAGAATGAGCATGGCATATCGGACCTGCTTCGAATATAATTGTAGCTTGAGCTCCACAGCAAATGTTATAAAATTGTGAAGCTTAAAGTTGGGAAATAATAACAGAAAATGGCACAACAGCAATACTGAACAGCTTAGAACTCAGAGAAAGGCAATTTTCAGGTAAGCATAAATATATGTTCCTATTCTTCTTCAGACTAAGGACAACGGATCTGCTACAATGGGAGTTTCATATCCATGTGCCTCCACGGTGGGAAGCAGGATTATCATTTAAATGTGGATACCCAAAATGAGATAGATTATAAATAAATAATGTTTCCATTTTCCCCAGGCACTAAGATGTGGAGAAGACTTCTGCCAAAAAGAAAGGAATTACGATTGGCTAAAACTGAGTGACCAGTATCCAGAATGCAGTTTTGTTGTATCCATGTTGGTCCCAGGATATTTGGAGACAAAGGGGATGAGATAATATATTTTACTGGACCAACTTCTACTGGTCAGAGAGGCAAGCGTTCAAGCTCAAAAACCAACACAAGTAGGTCCAATAAAAGATATTACCTCAGCCACCTTGCCTCCCAATATCCTGAATGACCAATGTCCAGAACTTGGTGAATTTACTGTGACAGACCCAGACAAGTGGGGTACAGAAGTCTGATAGAAGGCAAATATACTGGCCATTGGATGAATAGTTTTCTGTTCCCTGAGTGACCAGAGCAGGGGCTGCACTAGAACAAGCAGGAACTTTCTGGAACCAATTTAAGGCAGGCAGGCTAATTAGGACACCTGGAGCCAATTAAGAAGAACCTGCTAGAATCAATTAAGACAGGCAGGCTAATCAGGGCACCTGGGTTTAAAAAGGAGCTCCCTTCAGTTTGTGGTGTTGCGTGCGAGGAGCTGGGAGCAAGAGGCACACAAGGAGTTGAGAGTGAGAAGAGTTGAAGGACTGAGGAGTACAAGCATCAGCAGACCATCAGGAGGAAGGTCCTGCAGTAAGCATAAAGAAGGTGTTGGGCGGAGGCTGTGGGGAAGTAGCCCAGGGAGTTGTAGCCATCATGCAGCTGTTACAGGAAACCCTATAGACAACTGCAATCCACAGGGCCCTGGGCTGGAACCCGGAGTAGAGGGCGGGCCCGGGTTCCCCCCAAACCTCTCAACTCCTGATCAGACACAGGAGGAATTTGACTGTGGGTTCTACCAGAGGGGAAGATCTCTGAGGCCATCAAAATCCGCCAATAAGCGCAGGACTCACCAAGGTAGAGGAGGAACTTTGTCACATTACATATTGATGGTCTTGTGGCCATCTAATAAATCTCAATACAGGAGATATGACTGCTCTACATTCAGATGGTCAGTGCTGCTAAGGACTGGACTTTAATGCTTAACCAGAGGAGGACTATTTCTTGATTTTACTAGAGGGAGTGACTGTTGTGAGTAGTGGGTGGGAGAGATTCTGTGACCTGCATTGTGCAGGAGGTCAGACTAGATGATCATAATGGTCCCTTCTGACCTTAAAGTCTATGAGTCTATGAGACTAAATATCTGAATTAAAAGTACAATACTATGTCTCCTTAGAGAAAGCTTCCAACTTCAATTAAGAAACTCATGTGATTGGAGAGAGTAGCCCTAAGGAGGCCTATTCCAATGGATAATGGTAGCTCCTGCAGGCCTTCAATCTGTAAGGAACAGAATGAGATCCCATGATCATGCTCTGTGAGCTTGTGGGATTGGAATAAAGTTGATGCTCAATGGAAGCATTTAATGTTGGGATCTGTACAAAACTTCCTTTTACTGAACATCATGAAAACATTATAGTTAAGTTTGGAAGACTGGCAAGGAACTGAGAAGGAAACTGGGACTGGGATTTGGTGGAGGAGACTTGAACTGGCTGGGCAAGGAAAGTGGGACTGGGAGCCAGGACAGAAACTAGCTTTGGGAGCCAGGGTAGGGAAAGAGAGATAAGAATCCAGGGAGGAAGATTGGGTCTGGGAGCCAGTGGGGATGAGGAACAAAGGTGGGAGAAGTGGGGGAAACTGGAGCTCATGGTGGGGGAGAGAGACAGATTGGATGAGGAGCCAGAAGGGGATGAACTGGGACTGGCTAAGCAAGGAGACTGTGGACAAGAAGCTGGGGGAGTGTGGAGGAACTGAGAATGGCTGGGCAAGGAGACTGGGACTTGAAGTGTGTAGGACACTGGGATAGGGAATCCTAAGCAGGAGACTAGGAGCTGCTTGACAAGAAGGCTGGAACTGGGATGAAAACTGATGAATGGAGACTGGGATTAGCTAGGTGAGAAGAATAGGATTGGGACAAGGAACCAAGGGTAGGAAAAAGACAGGACTGGGACAGTTTGGAACAGAAGGGGTCAAGCTTGTGGGGAATGGGTAGAAGAGTCTGTGCCCAGTAGAGCACACTCCACTCCAGAGCCAGGAATGAAACCCAAGATTCCTGAGTCTCACCATTCCTCTGCTGTCAGCAAATATCTGTGAAACCCACAGGGAAAGCATCCCATTCCTCTCTAGTGCTAGTCCACAAAGAGGATACAACCTGCTGTTGCAATCAGTCACCTCATTAGCTTAAGAGAGAGAGGTCTATATGATCTAAAGTTTCCTACTAGTGCTAAGCAGAGAAAAGTCATTCCATTTTGTGGAGGATTTTGATATTTTGAAAATTGATTTTGTTCTTATTCAGAAAGAAAACCAAACATCTGGAAATTCTCCATGGACGTGAGTGGAGCCCCAGCTTCAGGGCAGCTCACCAGGTGGAAGTCGTGAGAGCTTGGGCTGACAAGAATCCATAAGCCCAGGTACCCCGGCTTTTGGCTACCAGGCTTTTGACTCCCCATCAAACCACCAGGAAGGCTGGCAAGGGACTCCAGAGCAGCTTGCCTGGCACATTGTCGAGGAGCTATGTGGGTGAGCTGGCAGGACACCAGACATGAGATCTGCCTGGCTTCCATCTTCATCAACATTTAACCAACTCCACCAAACATTTCAGTGTTGACAAATCAGCAAATTCTCACACAAAAAAAAATCCATCTGAATATTTCTGACCAACTCTAGTTCCAAAACTGCTGCTGACCTATGTGGGTGTCAGTATGATGCCACATGATCCAATATCTGTTCTTTCAGTTTGCTTTGTTAAACATTCTAGGAAATTACGCACGCGCACACATGCGCACGCACACACACACACCCCAAACTATGTTAAAAGAGCATTATTAAGGTTGCAAAGTGAAGTACTCAGTTGTTAGAAAATGCTAGAATTTAGATTGACTGTGCACCTTTAATTCTCCCCACTTTTGTGTATGCATTATGATAGAGTCTTTATACTTGATTACATACTACTTTACATTGAGGCAACAATCTCTCTAAAGAGCAGATGAAGCCCTGGGATACAGCTGGGAATTAGACAGACAAATAATTGAGCCAAAATATTACTCTACAAATTTGAAGTAAAGTTTGGAATTCTCAGAAAAGCTTTGCAGCAGGGAGGTCTGGATATGCCTGCCTGCTGCTGCGAGGGCAGAAAAAAAATTGAGGGAACTTCAAAAGGTAGGTCATTCCCCTGCTGCCAATGAGTGACAGGTCTGGTTCTGCCCCCAAGTTGCAAGCAGGCTGCAGTACCCGTTGTAATAGATCTTGGGACCTCGACACAAAGAAGAAATGGATTGTTGTACCCTTTACATATAGTAGGAAAAACTGAATAAAGTTTCTTAGCTTTTAATATCTAGGGACAAAGTGGGAGCCCTCCAGGTTTAGCAAGAGATAAGCAAGCATAGGGAATTCTAAGAAATGCTACACATTTTCCTTCCTCTTTCCACAAGCACATTCTGGCTACATAAATGGACCCCAGGGTTTAAAATAACTGGGTTCCTGCGTGACTGAGGGAGAAGGGCAGACAAACCACAAGAAGCAAGAGCCATTGTATG
Organism: Macrochelys suwanniensis; assembly: GCA_033296515.1. Classification (NCBI taxonomy): domain Eukaryota; kingdom Metazoa; phylum Chordata; order Testudines; family Chelydridae; genus Macrochelys; species Macrochelys suwanniensis. The sequence goes on from CM065776.1 coordinate 44,025,936, forward strand.
TTTACAGCATGCTTTACATTAAATATTTTCTTTTATCACTGTCACAAAAAATCAATGTGTTTGCATCTACATGCATAGTTCTATTTGCAAAGAATATGGTCACATATACTTATCCATATTATCTGACTAATTGCTTCAGATTCAATCTACAATGGTGGTGTGACTAGAGCGATGCAGAGGGAGGGAATTCTATGTTGAAAAGGATTTCAAGATATTGAAATCTGGATTCTTTCTGAAACAGAAAGAAAACCAAACTTTCAAAATTCTTCATGAAGGAAAAACTTTAAAAAATTATTTTGGGTCAAATGAAATGTGTCATTTTTATTTTGACTTTTTATTTTGTATTATATTAATATATCATATTATTAAAATATATAACATAATACAAAAACTTTCAAAACAAAAGGTCTTTCCAACATGAAAAATTGAAACTTTTCCTTCCGAAACTGTCAAAACATCCTGCTTTGACATTGTTGTATCTTTCCCCCCCAGTTCTTTGCAAAATGAAATTCCAGAAAAACTGACCTGATTTTGCAAAAGCATTTCAATTAAGTTGGAAAATGCCGTTCCATCAAAGTCTGCCACTTGAGCTCTCCCAGTGAGTATTTCTGGAGCAGACCAGTGCTCTTGCATGAACATGTATTCATGCAAATTTATGAATTTGCATTTAAACAAGGGTACGGCCACATACAGACTGCTAGGAGAGTTAGTGAGGAGGCCTGAGCTGCCATGCTTTCAATATGCTGATGACACCCAGCTTAAGATCTCCACTTCACCATACACAGCCAGTGCCGCTGAATGCTTAGCCAAGTGTCTGAGAGAGAGTGGGACATGGAATAGAACTAATTGGCCTGAACTTCAACCTGGTTAAGATAGATGTGATACTGTTAGGTTGGGGGAAGCAACCAGAAGACATGCTGATGCTCCCCTTTGATTGAGGGTGCATTCCTGCCATTTATTAATCAGGTTCAGTTTTGGATCCCAGTCAGCTTTTGGAAGCTCACATAATAGCAGTGTCTTGGAATGCTCTGCTCTGATTGATTTTTGCCTGTTATCTCCTATTGTGCTTTTAAATGTATGTCAAGGGTGCCCAGCGCTTCATAGGAGACAGCATCCAAATAAATAAATATTCAGCATCTAGATACCCAGGTGATAGGAATCATGGAAATATGCCACCACAGATTAGATAGATTACATGGAGAAATGAGATTCTCCAAAACATTTGTGCAAACAAAACCTGGTTTATACAAATGTTCATGGAAAGTCAATTAGGAAGGCTGCAGGCACTGTAAAATCAGATTTGATTTAGAATGCATACAGAAAAAATGCACTTTGCCCAGCTCTAATACAGAATACATATTCACTGAAGATACAGGAGGACTGTGGGCAGGCAAAATGTAATTATGTACATTAGAATTTGACCTGGACATCAGGTTTAGCATCTCTTTCTCTTATAAAAAAAATCTCATTGTTTTGGAGCCTGAATCAAAGCCCACTGAAGTCAATGGGAATTTTTCCACTGTCTGCAATGGGCTTTGGATTAGACCCTTAATGACTACAAGTTGGCTCTTATATGTTTCATTTAAAAGACAGCACAGTGCCTTCTAACACTGGCAGTTAGTTCACTGGGTACTCAGAGGCGAGACAGCCACCAGCACTCTTTCCATCAGCATCTACATCATCTCTGGAGCTCTCCACCTCAAGTGCTTGCCTGACCCTGCTCAGCAGATGAGAGCACTTAGGATCACAGCTTGAGATAATGTGCAAAGGGAATATGAAGCAAGCAGTGAGTGGCACTCTGCAGTTCTCAGCTAAAGTACCTTGAGGTCGAGATATTTCATAAAAAGTCCTCTTGTGTTTGTGAAAGGGTAGGCCATGTACTGTGCCTCTCTCTTGACTGAGAAGCAGGAGCTTCTTCCTACCATTATCCTGTGAGGATAAAATGTATAACTCAATGTATTGTCTTGATATTTTATTGTAGGTGTTTATATGCTTATGCTCTCTCGCTCTCTCTCTCTCTCTGACACACACACACACACACACACTCTCTCTCTCTCTCTCTCTCTCTCTCTCTCACTATTTGTTCTCTAAATAACTCAATGTATTAGAGGGTTGTCATAACTACTGCAAGCCAAAGATGCATCTACAAATTTGTCTATATGATGTGTGCACAGGCATAGTACCTTGGAGAATTACTCAATTAAATGTGATAACGAGGGCACATTGACATAGTTAAGCACTCAGATGAATAAAATAATTCACTTTGAAGTGCAGAAATGTTTGGAGTCAGCTGTGTGTGAACAAGGGATATTTCTCACCCCAGGCTTCTGGGAATGAGAGTGCCCATGCCTCAAAAATAAATAAATAAATAAATAAACCCCCACAAGACATAGGGTTGTTTTTGCTGTCTCTGATTAAAGTGAAGTCAGCGGTTAGTTAGGATCCCCATCTTACAAAGAACAAATTACTGGTCAGTCTGAGAAATTAGGGGAAATGACATGGAAGTCTAGGAGCATCCATCTTCAAAATGAAGGACAGATATAACAAAAATAGTGCTACTCACATATGGGCACATTCTGTTACTTTAAAGTAGGGACCTGGAGGCCACACTTGCTACAGAATGAAGGCAGCAGTTTGGCCTTAGTCTCTATAAATTGTATAATCAGGAAACATTATTAATAGCACTATAGCCATGCCTGCAGCCCCAAAATGAGATTGGTGCCCCATTGTGCAAGGTACTGCACATGCACATAGTGTGAGACCGTCCCTGCCCCACAGAGTTTTCAATTTAAACAGACAAGACAGGCAATGGGAAGTTTAGACTGGACATCAGGAAGTTTAGACTTGAAATTAGACGAAGGTTTCTAACCATCAGAGGAGTGAAGTTCTGGAACAGCCTTCCAAGGGAAGCAGAGGTGGCAAAAGACATATCTAGCTTCAAGACTAAGCTTGATAAGTTTATGGAGGAGATGGTATGATAGGCAATTAATTGATCTTTGGCTATCAGCGGTAAATATGTCCAATGGCCTGTGATGGGATATTAGATGGGGTGGGATCTGAGTTACTACAGAGAATTCTTTCCTGGGGGTCTGGCTGGTGAGTCTTGCCCACATGCTCAGGGTTTAGCTGATCACCATATTTGGGGTTGGGAAGGAATTTTCCTCTAGGGCAGATTGGCAGAGGCCCTGGGGTGTTTTCGCCTTCCTCTGCAGCGAGGGGCATAGGTCACTTGCTGGAGGATTCTCTGCACCTTGAAGTCTTTAAACCATGATTTGAGGACTTCAATAGCTCAGACATAGGTTAGAGGTTTATTACAGGAGTGGGTGGGTGAGATTCTGTGGCCTGCATTGTGCAGGAGGTCAGACTAGATGATCATAATGGTCCCTTCTGACCTTAAAGTCTATGAGTCTATGAGAAAGTGAGTAGTATTATCCCCAACTTTACATATGGCGAACTGAGGCACAGAGAGATTAAGGCTGTTTAGCTGTGTAAGGATACACATAGGCACCTAGGAGCAATGGTAATTAGGCACCTAGGTGCTTTTGAAAATCCCAGTAGTGCCTACCTGAATCTTTAGCTGCCTACATTTCTTTAAAAATCTGGCACTAAGTGACTTAGATAAGGTCAGACAGGGAATCCTGACAGAACTGATAACTGAACCCAGCTCTTGGTTCTCAGTCCAGTTTAACCACAGGGCCATCCTTCTCAGATTTCTTAATTACCTCTTCACTCTTGCCTGATATCCTTACAAATATATATAGCTATCTTAGCTCTAAAAGAGAACACATTTTATCAATTGAATAAGCTGCTTTGTTCCCTCTTTGCACCTTCCATCTTTGGTGCTAGTGTAGACTTTGGCTTCTTTAAATAGAAATAAATTACATGGTTACAGAATACCTCATGCATCCCAAGATGCCTCTTTCCCTCTTCCTAATGGTCTAGACCCTTGTGGTCTAGCAGAAGCAATCTTTACTAGTTTGGAACTGCCTCTGCATCACTGAAGAATACGGAAGGTATAATTTTACTTCATTGCCACAATATCCTTATGTCTAGTTTTCCTACCATGCTAGTTCCATATTCTATATGCAGAACAGACTACCAGGATATTGTAATTACAGTATTTGTATTTTATGAATTAGAGATAAGTCAGACTGGACATAAAATTCTTTAAATACATAGAAATTAATCTAATTTAAATATGACTAAAAGGAAGCAGCTTTGCTCCAGAAAATATGATGGTAAATGTAATAAAATAAATAATAATAATAATAATAAATAACAGTATTGACATGTTTGGTTATCTGCATATTGATGGTTATATTATTGCAGTATGTTGAGATGGCAGCTACTAGGGTTCGGGATTTGGATTATTAAATATATTGTCAATCATTTATATTGTAAAATGTCATTCAAACAGGCTTACAAATGAAGCTCCGAGTCCTACTCCTACTGACATCATTGGGAGGTTTGCTGTGAACAGAATCAAGCCCAAAGATCAATGATTATCATGCGGATGATTATCATGCATCTTTTTTGGAAATCAAACCCAACAGAACTGTATGAAAATAAAATAGTTTGGTAATTCTCCTTTAAACGGACAAGCCTAGCTTTATGGGCCAAATTTCCTAAAGCTGTGGTACAGAGCCATATTTCACTGTCCAGTAAGGGGCAGTATGTAGTTGCATTGTTACTGCCATAGGAGCTGAGCAGGGGAAGCAAGCTATGCCAGTCATTTTCTTGGTACATCTTACTTCCCTCGCTGGCTTGGCTCAGCTGCGCTGACCAAGACTCCACCTCTGACCATCCATTCTCTGGCTTCCTCAACTGGAGGGGGAGTAACTATCTGAGGGCAGGTACTCTCCCATCCCCACACTGCTCCCCATGATATGGGGAGCAAGCACAAGGAAAGTATGAGTGCTATTCACAGCCCTTTACTCCCCGGCCTGAGCACTATGGGACTGATCCTACCTTTCTGCATGCCCAAAGCACCCAGTGAGAATTTTAGGTTCAGAAGGAATGCAGGACTGAGACCTACAACACTCATGTGTCACGGCTGCTGAGTCACTGGGGCTCACAAGTGGCAAAACAGTTTTTAATTACATAACAAGGAATTCATTTTCCATAGGGGCCCTGAGTTTCTGCTCCCACTGCCCAAAAATCACAGAGCCATTTTTATTTTAACCTCTCCAAAATGAAACCCAATTACAAAGTATGATGAGAAAGAAGGGGCACTATGACCTAAATGGCACAGTAATAAATATCCAGTGACATTTAAGGGCTTTTTGAAGGCTACCAAGATAGAGTTCACTGTGACTAGGCTGGATAGCAAAACCAGTATCTATTTAAAGCCCAAAAGAAAAAGAAATGAACTAGCCTGCTGATTTTTGTTTACTTTTAGCAGTTCTCTTAGACACATCCCTACTCTTCAGCACCTCACTTCCAGTCAGCCACCCATAATACTGATACTGCTGCTATTCAGGGACCTGCTAGAGTGGTAAGAACTGCTAGGACAGCAAGGCAAACAAGTATTAAACGCGTTGGCACTGAGGCTGTGTCTTAACTGACAGAACAGGTGTGCTTTTAACTGCAGGATAATTAATATGCAATAGCGATCTCACTGTAAAAACATAGCGAATACAGGGCTCTGTAGTTTTACCACAAGGCAAATTAACCTTGGGGACGCGGGGTAGTGCTGAGCAAGTTTAGCTGCCTCACCTAAAAACTGGGATTGCCTTATCTTGGCACAGGATTCCACAGGACAAGAACTATCATGCATTAGTTATCGCATTGTAAAAAAACACATTTGAGTCGGGAAAGACAAAGCCTTGGATTGTTAGCGCTTCAATCTAGGGACTTGTCTTCCTGTTTGTGTGGATAGAGCCTAGCATTCTGTGGGTGTTACCAGAATACAAATGATACATAGTAGTAATAATTAGATTGTAAGCTTTTCCAGGAATAGATAGTGTCTTCCTATGTGGCTGATTTTTGATTCAGCCCTAAGTGGCAGATCAGGGGAGTAAAGAAGAGTAAGACTTCCTCCAACCTCTCTGCATGGCCATATTAGTATTCCCCTCATGTGCAGTTCGGTACTCATCCCCACAAGCAAGTGGGAAAATGCAGGGCAAGGAGTAGCTGACTCTCCTCCACGCAACATGCCAGGCTGCCAGCAGAGCTGAGCCAGGATGAGCAAGGGAAGTAATCTGCACCCAGCATAGGGCTACAGTAAGTTTCTTCTCCTGGAAATAAGGTGGGAGCAGGGAAGAATTGTGACTCCAAGTCACAGGGTTCTTCTGGGGGGTCACACAGCTCTCACACCACATAGATGGTGCTAAAGGCTAAGTCTAGCCTACTCTCTCATACCTAGCAAAATTGTGCAATCAGCTGTTAATATGAAATTCTGTGCTAATTATTCCTCAGTGACTAGAAGAATTGCAAGTGATAATACTGCGCAATTCTATAGTGCCTTTCTTGTAAGGATTATAAAATGTTAAATATTTATCATTTAAGCTTCCCAACATTCCTGTGATGTGTGTGAGTTTATTATCTCCATTTTAAAGATGAAGAAAATGCAGCACAAAAATATTAAAGGCCCAGTTTTTCAAACGTGGGTGCTAAAAGGTAAACATTGAACTTTAAATACTCACCTTGGAAAATTTTGCCCTAAAAGACTTTCCCAAGTTCACAGAATGAGCTAGAGGCAACACTTGGTCTAGAACCTAGGATTTCTGGTTGGCAACACTTGGTCTAGAACCTAGGATTTCTGGTTTCCACTTCTGGGTTCAGTTACTAACCCACATGCTCATCCTTGTCTAGAAATAATATTACTATTCAAAACCATAAAGGGCATATTGTCAATGTAATGTCTACCCTAGAAGTAATGTATTTTGCACTTTTATTTTGAAAAGTTTCTTTAAAGGTAAAAAAGAATGCAAAAGTGGTGGTTTGGGGAGCCTATTTCTTCTATCTTTTTGGCATGACAGGATTCTTGTCTTGAGCAACACAATCTAGACAGTGGTTTTAGGGTTTAGTGAATCCTAAGGAAAGGAATGCATTCATTTAGATGGTTAAATCACTTTGGCACTAGTGTTCCCTGGCCCATCAGTATGAAAAGCATATGAGTGCAATTTAATGAGCAGGGATTTCTAAACTTGTGTGTGGGAGGGATGACTTAAAACAGAACAAATTTAGTCCGTCCTCTAAAGTTTCATTGATTTTAGTTATTTCTAAATCATATCGACAATTGCAAAAGCAGCATGAGAAACCAGTTTCTTGCAGTGTTTTTAGCCTGTGGAGATTTAATTCCACAACTCAAGAAGCTGCGTCAAATAGATTGCATAATATCTGGCTCTCTGTCATAGTCTTTTAAGTGTTACAATAGTTTCTACTGGATTTATTTTTAACCTAAACCATTCCTTTTATAATCCTTAAAAACAAGCATGTGATACTGTCCGTTACTCAAGTGTAAAGAAGTGGCTTTGTTTTACACATTAACAATTGCCATCCATAAAACAGTGCCTGTTGGTATAGATCCTCCTCAAACAATCAGCTCCCAAGGGAGAAAGGAGTGATAATTTGGAGTTAAGTAAAACCACACCTGTTGAATAAGATTTCCACATAGGGCCCTGAGCTCCCAGGATGACATGCATCAATGCATCTGAAGTGTCCTCAGTGTGAGTCTGCAAATCAGGCTTTGTGCTGACCTGCGAGTTTTGATTCTGAAATAGAGGAAGTGATATAGCAGTTATTAAAATCAGAAAGACTGAGAACTGAACTGAAAATAGAACTGTTTACGGTGCATTGATATAGAGGAAGGGCACCCAACTGAGACCCATATTAGTAACTTGTCAGTCCAAAAGCCATGGCTAAATATGCATGTAATGGGACTACCCTTATCTTCAATATGGATGTGTGGCTTTGTTCTAGTTGGAGTATTGCAGGTTGGAACATGTAGAATGCTCTAGCCACCCCTCTGTATTAATGATTATACCAGCTGCGGGCCATGTTATAGAATTCTGTGCCTTCATCTGCCTCCTCACACCCACTTTAGAGTCAAGTGCCTGAACAGAAGAAGAAGTGATCCTCACAAGAGCTAAGGTTAAAAATTTATGGATTTGAGGTACTCAAAAAGGGAATTATGGCAGAGCATAGAAAGGTTTCATTGGAATTCATTTATCATGCTGGCAAGTAAAGAGAGAATAACTTAATACTACTGAATAGTGATATTAATGCTGTAGCAATGACAGGAATGTTGCCTAGTATTCATCGCAGGGCCTGGCTCTTGAAAGGCCTGGGTTCTATTACTGGCTCTGCTTCTGACTTGCTGTGTGACCTAGGCAAATCACTTTACGTTTCAGGTTATCCAGCTGTAAAATTGGGCTAATAATACCTCTCCACCACACAGAGGTGCTGTCAGGCTTAATTCACCAAGGTTTGTAAAGCGCTTTTAGAACCTCACAAAAAAATGTCTATGACACTGTGAAGTACTACATCACCATTATGTAATCTCTTTAAAGGGGTAAAGACTTTATAAACATGTGCAACAAAAAGAAAAGAGTGCTGGATTTGAAACAAAATGTGACATTTTTCCAGTACCTTAGAAAGATTTGTTTTCATTATGCCTAAAATCGAATTCATATAATAACTGTCAAATATGTCTTGCTTGAAAAACTATGAAGGGAATTCCTAATTGCTCTTCTGATTACCAAATTTCTTTATTTATGGAAAATCTGCACTTCGTTTATATTGAATTTTCCTGTTCAGTTATCCACATATTGTTTGTGCTGGTTTTATATGACTATAGAAGTCAGTAATTAACACTAGGGCTATTCATTAAATTCAAAATTACAGAAGTTGGAAATAGAAATGCCATGTATTCGTTAAAATGCAACAAATAAACAAAATCCAATTTTGTATTTCTTGAGCCCAACCTACTGTATCATGTTTGTACCACTGTATGATCCATATATTTTGATATTATTAAAGTTACGTGCAATGAAGCACCTATCTAGGTTAGTGTTTAATTTCCTATTACAGGTCCTATTTAGGCATTTAAAGACTCCAAGGAAAAAAGGAGGCAAATGTTCCAAAGATCCAAAATTAAAAGCAAAGTGAATGGGTGGAAGGGGAAGACGAGTGAGTGGGGAAACTAATGCAGAAATGTTTCAAATCTTTCTTGGTGATTGTCAGGTCATTAGCAAGGCCAGATTTCGATGGGAAACAATGAGGATTCGATATAGTATGGTCTGGATTGTGACTAGAAAATGGTTGAGAGAGGGTTCATGATCTAGTCCCAACTATAATTCTGTACTCTCTGACCATGAGCAATACTTCAGACTAGCACTGACAGTGGTGCTATACTTTCCAAATGAGGTAGGGACAGTAAAGGGAACTAGAGGTAAGATAACTAGATAAAGGGAACTAGAGGGAAGATAATTTTCTTAGACATCACATTGTGACCCACCAAGGCAGCTGCTAGTGAGTGTAATTTGTAGCTATAGAGGTGTAGAAAGAAAAGTAAATATGGCAGGCGACCAGCTTGGCTTAACAGTGAAATCCTTGCTCGTCTTAAACACAAAAAAGCAGCTTACAAGAAGTGGAAGATTGGACAAGTGACCAGGGAGGAGTATATAAATATTGTTCAGGCATGCAGGAGTGAAATTAGGAAGGCCAAATCACACTTGGAGTTGCAGCTAGCCGGAGATGTTAGGAGTAACAAGAAGGGTTTCTTCAGGTATGTGAGCAACAAGAAGAAAGTCAAGGAAAGTGTGGGCCCCTTGCTGAATGAGGGAGGGAACCTAGTGACAGAGGATGTGGAGAAAGCTAGTGTACTCAATGCTTTTTTTGCCTCTGTCTTCACAGACAAGGTCAGCTCCCAGGCAGCTGCACTCCGCAGCACGGTATGGGGAGGAGGTGACCAGCCCTCTGTGGAGAAAGAAGTAGTTCGGGACTATTTAGAAAAGCTGGACGAACACAAGTCCATGGGGCCGGATGCACTGCATCCGAGGGTGCTAAAGGAGTTGGCCGATGTGATTGCAGAGCCATTGGCCATTATCTTTGACAAATCATGGCAATCGGGGGAGGTCCCGGATGACTGGAAAAAAGCTAATGTAGTGCCCATCTTTAAAAAAGGGAAGAAGGAAGATCCGGGGAACTACAGGCCAGTCAGTCTCACCTCAGTCCCTGGAAAAATCATGGAACAGGTCCTCAAGGAATCAATTCTGAACCACTTAAAGGAGGGGAAAGTGATCAGGAACAGTCAGCATGGATTCACCAAGGGCAAGTCATGCCTGACTAACCTAATTGCCTTCTATGATGAGATAACCGGCTCTGTGGATGAGGGGAAAGCAGTGGATGTGCTATTTCTTGACTTTAGCAAAGCTTTTGATACAGTCTCCCACAGTGTTCTTGCCAGCAAGTTAAGGAAGTATGGGCTGGATGAATGCACGGTAAGGTGGATAGAAAACTGGCTGGATGGTCGTGCTCAATGGGTAGTGATCAATGGCTCCATGTCTAGTTGGCAGCCGGTATCAAGTGGAGTGCCCCAAGGGTCGGTGCTGGGGCCGGTTTTGTTCAATATCTTCATCAACGATCTGGAGGATGGTGTGGACTGCACCCTTAGCAAGTTTGCAGATGACACTAAACTGGGAGGAGTGGTTGATACGCTGGAGGGTAGGGACAGGATACAGAGGGACCTAGACAAATTAGAGGATTGGGCCAAAAGAAATCTGATGAGGTTCAACAAGGACAAGTGCAGAGTCCTGCACTTAGGACGCAAGAATCCCATGCACTGCTACAGACTAGGGACCGAATGGCTGGGCAGCAGTTCTGCAGAAAAGGACCTAGGGGTTACGGTGGACGAAAAGCTGAATATGAGTCAACAGTGTGCCCTTGTTGCCAAGAAGGCTAACGGCATTTTGGGCTGTATAAGTAGGGGCATTTCCAGCAGATCGAGGGACGTGATTATTCCCCTCTATTCGGCACTGGTGAGGCCTCATTTGGAGTACTGTGTCCAGTTTTGGACCCCACGCTACAAGAAGGATGTGGATAAATTGGAAAGAGTCCAACGGAGGGCAACAAAAATGATTAGGGGGCTCGAGCACATGACTTATGAGGAGAGGCTGAGGGAACTGGGATTGTTTAGCCTGCAGAAGAGAAGAATGAGGGGGGATTTGATAGCTGCTTTCAACTACCTGAAAGGGGGTTCCAAAGAGGATGGATCTAGACTGTTCTCAGTGGTAGAAGATGACAGAACAAGGAGTAATGGTCTCAAGTTGCAGAGGGGGAGGTTTAGGTTGGATATTAGGAAAACCTTTTTCACTAGTAGGGTGGTGAAGCACTGGAATGGGTTACCTAGGGAGGTGGTGGAATCTCCTTCCTTAGATGTTTTTAAGGTCAGGCTTGACAAAGCCCTGGCTGGGATGATCTAATTGGGTTTGGTCCTGCTTTGAGCAGGGGGTTGGACTAGATGACCTCCTGAGGTCCCTTCCAACCCTGAGATTCTATGATTCTATGATTCTATGATTCCCCAGCTTTGGTCAGCCGAGCTGAGACACCAAAGGGAAGCAGAAATGCACACTGCACCCTTCCACAGTGCTCCCATCTCCCTATACCCTACACCCAGGGAGAACTATTCTAATTGCAACACAATTCTCATTTTTCCATTTCATTACCAGAGTTAATATTACTGACATTTTGTCAAGCTCTCACATGCCTGTGAGATCTGCAGCAAGGGAACAAAACTATTTATTTTCTGTCATCAGACAGAACAGGCAATAGCCTTTTGCTGAGTGTTGCTTGTATCAGCAGAACACAGCAAATAGCCCTTTTGTTGCTAAAATCTAATGGCCTGAAGGGGTTAAATGAGCATCTGAAGTACTAGCTCAGCCTTCATCAGCCTGGGGCATGGGATTACAGTGCTTTTTGTGGCCCTGTTCTTCTCTGTATTAGGAGGGACTTTCAATTTAAAGAGTGACCTAGTGTTAGACATTCTAATCCGCCCAATAGGAACTGTCATGTCTAACTCACCTGCCGGAGCCTAACTGCATAAACAGATTAGGCAGCTGTCATGCACCAACAAGACAGTGCTTAACACAGGATGGAATGATTCAATAAACAATGCTTACATTGCTTAACAAGATAAAGATCTTCAGATTGTGCTGATAAAATATTAATAGGAAGGATCAGTGAGGACTGACATTAGCTGGATACTATCTTTATTTCTGCAGGAAAAAAGAATAATTCAATAATTCTTTGCATATGTTCCATTCATTTAAGCTCCATCACTGTACAACAAATTCTTTTCTCAGTTATTCCCTTGCAAACCAATGGAAATTAATGAATGTATAAATAACTTATAAGCCATGAAAATACAGACACTTGACAATTTTTTTTTTAAATCCTAGCAAAGGACTTTGGGGTCACCTGAATATATCTGAGCAGAATTTGGCCTAAAAGATGGTGACTTTTAAATGGGATTTTAGTAATGGATCCACATCATCTTGCTGTATGCTTTTCACTGTGAACATCTGCTTGCAGTGAGATCTCATGGTGGGATATTTTGTAATCCAAAAATGTGTTGACGTTTATTCAGGGAGGTTTGGTCATGGACCTTTCATACCCAATATTACATATGCACTGAGGCTTTAAGCTGCACATGTATAACAGGGGACAATTAAATGCCCACAGCCAAACATCATGCAACAATTTTAGGGCAATGAAATATCACAAGACAAATTGCAGGCAGAAAGCTATGTGATGTAAGTTCCTGGGAAGATGAAGCAACATGAAGAAGAATCCATGGCAGAGAATATAGCTCAAAACATCATCTGATATTGTGGTATCATTAAAGCATTTTCGTCATTGTTACCTCTAGAAACCATGGTAGCACAAAGCAAATACAGTGAAAAATTTGCCATAAGTATTCACTCCAATTTATATCTTCCTATTGAGGAAGTTTATTCCTAACCCCTCTGTTAATTTGTGGCTGTCTTAATGCACTGAAATATGAGGGGTTATATTTATTATGATATATATATATATATATATATATATATATATATATATATTTCTTGGGGAAAATATTTTAGTCTTCCTAATGTAACTGTGGGCTTTCTCACTATACATATACATGTCTAGGCCTAAATCTTCCCAAGTGACTAGTGATTTCAGGTGCCCAATTTGAGACACTTTAAAGGCACCTGATTTTCAAAGAGCAGTTGCTCACCCCTTTAGGGTTGGCAAGTTGGGTACGCAAAACTGAAGCCACTAAAATCACTAGTGACTTTTGAAAATTTAGGCCCTAGTCCATTTTCTGAATGCACCTCAGCTCTTGGCCTCAGCGATATCTTATGGAAGCAACTTGCATAGGTTAATTATATATGTGCAAAAAGTATTTCCTTTAATCTCTCTTAAATTTGTTGCCTTTATATTTTATTAACTGTGCCCTTGTTCTTGTATTATGAATAGAAACACCCAATTCTATTCCTATATACCATTTATAGACTCTTTAAACCAATCAATTGCAATCTTTTCAATCTCTCTTCGTACATGGGTCCTTCTATGTATCTAATCATTTTCATTGCCCATCTCTAAATTTGGGACTAAGTTTATCCATCTGCAAAATGCATATAATAATATCGCTTTCACAGGTAAGCTTTTGGCTTTGACTTTAAAGCTCTTTAATGGTTTGGAACCAGGCTGTCTGAGTAACCACCTTTTTCCTTGTGGTTGGTGTAGGCACTCAACTGGAGGTCCCTTGATATAAAAGAGATACTGATAGGGCATCATCTTTGAAGGTTTTCTTCATGGTCCAATGTAGCTTAGCTCTGTTAACCTTCCAAACATGCTGCCATGACCAGCTTTTCCCTAAAACATTGGGGGCAAGGGTAGTTGACCATGGGTTGGAGAGATTATGATTCATTTCAATGGAGTGTTGACTCTGAAGCCCAGTGATGGCAATTTAAATTTAAACTTTGTGAAATATTTCACTTCCAGATCAAAGCAGGCAAAAAAGATTATGAAAATATGCACAAACTATTGAGAGCAGCATCTCATTTTTGTGTCTTCAATGCAGCAGAGCTCGCGTTGTGGGTGGAACTTAGAAGAATACCTCCATTTTATTTTCTCATCTGACTCCTGGTAAGAAGACCAACTTTGTGTTCTGTGTTTGTACAGCACCTAGCACAGTGGGGGCCCTGGTCTACAGCTGGGGCTCCTAAGCACTACTGCAATAAAAATAACCAATAATCGTACTAATAAATAAATAATAATAATAATTAATATCATAAGAGGTGCCTGTATATCAGGAGTTATATGAATACTAGAGGCTCTTTTGGTAGGTATGTTCCTGCCAGATTTGGGGAAATTTTTCAAAGGCACAAATGGCAATTAGGTGCATAACTGATTGCAATTTGTGCTTTTGAAAATCTTCCCCTACATTTACAGTGATGTATAATTTTGCTGTATTCCCTAAAGTTGATTAACTGACATAGTCAGGCAGAGAGAAAAGCACAATTACTTTTATCAAAGTCAGGGTTTGATTTCTGTTTTCTGAGTCATTGTTAGAGTTATTACTTTACATATTGATCTGTCAGATTAAAATACTGAGTGACTAACACAAGCTAAAATACATAAAAACTATTGCAATGTTTTAATGTGTTTAACACATTTTAGCATGTAAAATATTCTGATTATCCTAGACTGTGTCTGACAGAATGGAAAAAATGACTGGAGCACTGTAACTTGATTCTAGGCATTAAACTGTATAAATTATAAGGATTCTGAACAAGGGGATTATAATGTGATTTCAAATTGTTAAAAAGCTCTAACACTTGAAAGAATTTTCAGCCTTTGACACTGAGAAGGTAGAATGTTTCAATAATGTTTAATCACCTTTTCTGCAGATCCCCTTACTTTTTTTTTTTTGATTGTGTAACATTTATTTCTGTCTTCACAGCAGTGAAAGGTAAATTTACAGCATAACAGCAGGCTGCTTATACAAGCAGGACATTAACACAAAGGACATTAGCTCCATATAGCATAATGTAATAGATTCTCAGCTATTGAAACGTAAGACATCTCCCCCCACTGCTTACTGTTCTACTGGTTTAGGAAGGCAGTGCGTAGGGACCAGGCCCAAAGGCCAACTTTGCCCAGGGGTCAAGTTATTGAAAGAGCATGCTTTCAGATTCTGAAGTGCTCAGCCACCACAACTGAGGCCAAATTAGCATAAAAGTCATTTCCCATTTAGGCATCAAAACAAGAACCCAATTCTCCACAAATCTCAGCACCTATCAGCTCTCAAAGTAGTACCTATTGGGGGAGGGATAGCTCAGTGGTTTGAGCATTGGCCTGCTAAACCCAGGGTTGTGAGCTCAATCCTTGAGCTACTTAGGGATCTAGGGCAAAAATCTGTCAGGGGACAGTACTTGGCCCTGCTAGTGAAGGCAGGAGAGTGGACTCAATGACCTTTCAAGGTCCTTCCAGTTCTAGGAGATTGGCATATCTCCATTTATTTAAAAAAAAATCTCTTTTTAAAAATCTGGCCACTTGATTTTGGTACATAAATAGGTGCTGAAATCTTGAAAATATGGCCCTTCAGCTCCAGCACTCATCACTGTTTCCTACATCTTTCCTCAAAGATATCCAGGTACAGGTCAAAGATGATTCCCTTAGAGGGACCGATCATTTATATTCCCCATGATATAACACTAACAGCCATTCGGTCGCATAGCAGTGTACTTTCTGTATATGTTGATCTTTTCTATATAATTCATTAACTACGGTAGCCACCAAAACATTTATAGGACCTTGTCTTCCACTGCATCATGGGAATATCTTTGACGACTAAGCCAATTAACGTATAGAGTACATCCTGAATACCTGTGTACAGCCTAGTATGGCAAATGCTGCCTCACGGTGCAACAAAAGGCTTTATTTTACAATTTACTAAGATGTTCCTGAATAAACCATCAATCATACCTTCTATCTAGGGTCTCCAAAGCTCTTTACACACTTTAATTTAGTATCAGACCCCTCTGTAGGGAGGTTTGTTTATCTCCATTTTGCAGAGGGGTAAAATTAGACATAGAGAGCCAGATTTCCAAAAGTATTTAGGTGCCTGAAGGTAAGAAAAGTAGCTTGTGGGATTTACAGAAGCACCTAAGCGGGTTAGGGGCCTAACTCCCATTGAAATCAATAATTTGTGTCTGTTGAACAGAAAGTATCTGATAATCGACACTATTAGAACAACACTCACTCAGGGTAAAATTAGCCCTCACAACAGAGCCATTTAAGCCCTACAATCTATGCGCCACTTTGGCCTTAAAAGAGGGTTTAAGTGGAATTTAAGTGGTGCTTCAGCCTCATGCAGCTCTCTGCATGGGAGTGAATTTCATTCCTCATTGCTCAGGACTGCTCAGGCTGCACCAGCCTTTGAATGATGCAATCTGCTTGCCCTGGTGTGTCAGCCCTCTCTGTGAGCTCGTTTGGGTGATGGGGCACCTGTGAGGGAACACATAGGCAGCAGGTATGTCCTTGGCCTTGCATGAGCTGTGGAAGGGGGTGAGAGGAGGCTCCTGGCAAGCTGTCACCCTGCACACCCATCCAAAGACCAGTCACAAGTCGACCCTTTATTTAAGGCTACTTTTCATTGTTTTTTATGGCTTACGTTTCATAAGGGAGTAGTCATTTGGAAGGCCTCAATTTTTAGGTACCCAACTCGAGATGCCTTAAAGGGAGGAAGGATGTCCCAGTGGTTAGGGCACCAGCCTGGGATTTGGGAGATCCCTGTTCTATTCCCTGCTTCCCCACAGACTTCCTTTGTGCAAATCACTCAGCCCCAGCTGCCTAACAGGATAATAGTACCTGCTTACCTCCCAGGGGTGTTCTGAGAGTAAATGCATTAGACAGTATTAGGTGCTCAGATACTACAGTAATGGGGCTATGTAAGTCCCTTTTTAGGGCAGGTCTTCATTCCTGGCTAACTTAAGTTGCTCAGGAGTATGAAAAAGTCTCCCCTCCCCGAGAAATGCAAGTTTCACGCTGTCCACACCGGCACTCTGTTGGCGGGAGACACTCTCCCGCCGACATAGCACGTCTTCACCAGCTGCACTGCAGCTGCACCAGTGTAGCGCTGTAGTGTAGACTTGCCCATAGATAGATAAAGGGGCCTAATTTTTGAGAGGTGCTGAGCACCCACCCCAGTCACTTTTGAAAACGTAGAACTGGTTGTGTGTTATTTTTTCAGTTAACGAGTAACTTGCAGTAAGTGAGTATCTCTGTTTAGAGATCTTGCAGAATTATGATTTTCTCATTGAAGCAGCCAGTGAGTCTAGACAGCTATGTGGTTGTCTTTTTTTCTGCTTGCAACAGAGGGTTTGTTGCCTTGAGGGCCTGTATTGCTGGCACAGCTGAGTATATTCCAAACCTTTTGGGCCACTGTATTTGTGTTATAATCCTAAACAGAGATACTTAATTACAGAAAAGCGTACTCTGTGAGTGGGAAGTGAAAACAACAGTTGAAAAACAGCCTACAGCAAAATGCATTATCTGTGGATTCAGTGTTAATGTTTTAGGGAGTACGTGCTATTTAATATTTTATCTCCAGCTGCAGTAGATATGTATATGAGCTCCAATGGAAACGTATCATGTTGCTGTCAATTCCTAACACTTTGCATTTGGGGAAGGAAGATGAAGAGGAATTTATTTAGAAACAATATTTTCTTGCTTTGACATTTGTGGTAACTAAAACAAAGACCAAGTACACTGAGAGTTAATATTCTTCACTGTATGCACAGCAAGCGCCCATGTTAGATAAACATTAGGCCCAGAGAGTGGTGCCTTCCTTAGTGCCTCCTATATAGAAAGAGTCATCAGCTGGCAAGTTATGTTCTTTTGTTCGGTCACTCTCTAGTTTAAAGGAAGTTTGAAGCACTAGGAATTTGGTTTATAAAAATAAGCAAAGAAATGGAATTATGTATTTTATAAGTGTTAAAAGGACACTCTCAAGTTAAAAATCATATTTAAAAACATAATTATCTGTGTTAATATTTTAGATGATTAAATCAAGAAGAGGTTTACAATCCAATTTACTTTTATCTATTCATTCTGTTTGTTCACTTTTTTGAACTTCTTTCAAGTTGGGCAATAAGAACAGGCTGATTCTCTCAGTTTCTCTTTTGTTTCTGTTAGTTTCTGCTCTTTTCCATTTACTGAGTCTCACGGAGTAGGTTAGTGAGGAAATGCGGGTTGAAAATATTCCAGGAGGGTAAATTTATATTTTAAAATGTTTTTATTTATGTATTTAAGGAAAACATTTCTAGTCCTGCTCATTCATTCATTCTCCTGCTTGTGGAGCACGGAATGCACACTTCAGATCACCTGTTTCCAGAGAACTCAGTCTGTTGTTAGTGTTGTGGCCCGCTCAATATTAAGGGTAAGGAGGGAAAAGTCAGAAGCAACAACATCTTTCTGGCATGTTTGAGACCGTCCACAAGGTCTTCTCTATCCAGCTTTTGTTGGATCAAATGAATAAAGCTGGCAAGCTGGTATGGACTCTGGCATACGGAGCAGATGGCCAAGCCACCTGAGCCAGCATTGAGTCACTTGGGAAGACATTGGAGACTAGTTGGTCTGACACTTGATATCCTCGTTCATAACATGATGAAACCACCATATGCCTTCAATATGTTGTTGCTGTTTCCTGACTAATGCATCTAGCTGGCTCATCTACTCCTATTCAGTTCTATATAACTTTTATCCATTTACACACACACACACGCGCGCGCGCCTTTGGACACTACCTGATTCTGGCCCCAATCCATGATAGTTTCTATGTTCCAGTGGGATTTAATCATCTTTTTCCAAGAATGAATATGAGGAAGCAAAACAAATTATTAGAGTTCTCCAAGTTTACTGTAACTGTAAAGCTGATAAGCAATCTGCACAGGGCAAATTACAAAATCTTTTCACAACTATTAAAGGGTTGAATAGAGAAAGGCACTCAGTCATCTCAACTTAAAATAAAACACTAGGACCCAATCTTACCCAGGGTACAATACAGGTGCAAACTATAAATGAGAAAGGGAGAGAAAAATCCTTCCCTATTCATGCTGCTTACATCTGATTATAGCAAAAAACCTGTTCCTGCTCTAGTTCCAATCAAAATGACTGAACCTGCTTTTGATTTGATGGCAGTAAGAGGCTCTAAGTGATATAAATTGGGTGATTTCATCTTCCAAGCACAGAGCCATCACAAGCGTGGCACAGTTTGATATGGCAAGAGCCTAAAAAGAAGCCCATGGATTATAACTCTTGAAACTGATTCTTTCTCCTACCTGCCCCCACCTCCTTCTCCTCTGCCTCCAACTTAGTGAAATTGTTGCTTGGCAGGCCACTCTGTGTATGGCTCCCAATCAGTGAGGAGCTTATATATCAGGATCTTCACCAACTCTGGTTATTAAAGATTCCATAAGCTTGCCCCAGGCGGTAGATTGTATAATTTTGCTGATGAACAGTACATGCTGCTCACAAGGGCAGCACTCCCTGCTATCCGCAGTTGATGGCTACAAATCTGTCCCAGCATCATCAGAGTCTTCAGGTGGACTTCATCAGTTGTAGTCATCTTATCAGCTCGGCACAGCCTCTCCTAATGGGTTGATAAATATTCTGGCATCCCAGTATCACTATCAAGAGATTTAAATCATGCCCCGCACTTATTGCTGCTATTACTACAGAGTTAATGCCAATGACTCTTTTACTTATCTCTGTAACCAGAGACACTGAATGGTTCTTTTTATGTCTCCACTCCTGGTCACTAAGAGCAGAATTCAAACAGAAATATCCTCCACCAGGATGGAGCCCTCATTTTCTATGTGAAATATGAAGAGCAGAGTCAGTCAGTGGGAGAAACATATTTTCACAATCATACCTCTTTTGCCCCTAGATTGCCATTTAACCCACTTGCATGTTTCCTGACAAAGGTATGCCTTGTCCCCAATCCTGTGGTCTGACCAACTTGTGCTTGGACCCAAGGTGGAGAAGGGAAAATGTGGCTATTTTGTCACTTCTGCACTCCATGATTCTTGGCTAGCCGGATTGGGGCCATTTCAGCCCCTGGCCTAAGTCAGAGCCATATGAACACTGCTCTAACTCAGTGGTTCACCACCTTTCCCATACTTGGATTTCCTCTGGAACCCTCCACCCATCCGGCTGGGATGTAGCTGGAACCCCCTTCCCATTGAGCAATATGAAAACAGCAGGGTGATCGTGATCCCATGAGCCTCTTTGTGGTCTTCTAGGTGAGAAGCCATGCTCTAACTCATGGCCCCGCAGGGAGATTTCCCAGGTATCTAGTTAAGATGGCTGTTTGGCTCTGTGTTGTGCAAAGTGGTCTGACTGTAACAGAGTTAGACCCTGGGGTGAAATCATTAAAGTCAATACAAAACTTACATTATTATTACTGACTTTTGCCTCAATACTTCCATGAGTTGTTATGGTGGCTTTGGTGAAGGCTTATAGCCAGTTGCAGAGCTTTTATTTGCAAATTGGCTCTCAACCAGTACCGGAAATCTAAGCCACCAGTCCTCTGACAGGGTAGCAGAGCAACAGAAGAGACAGAAGAAATGTGTTTTTTGCCCTTCACTCTTCACTCTACATGAGCATGATAACAGGAAGGCATAAACAGACTGGCTGAAGGGAGCAAAACTGGGGTCTGCAGTAGAGAGAGAGAAATGAAAGAAGTAAAGACTGAGTCAGTAAATTAAAAGGGAAATTGTGCTGGGGGGAAGGAAGAAGAGAAAGCTTGAGATATGGAAGGGAATCAAGAAAACAAGGTTTATGCAAGAATGAGGACAGAGAAATGAACAAAGCCACGACAAGAAAATAAGGGTTATTTTAAAATTTATTATTACAAAGTTTCATGCGAAAATACCACAATAAACCATGGAATCATTTCAATGCATGACATCATGGGATCAGATGCCAGGCAGAGATGACTGACAGCCCAATCAACTGACATCTCAACAGGCAGGCACACAGAGTGACATGATATTTAGAATGGCAGGTTAATAATTGTCATAATCTCTAACACATCCCTCAGCAGGTCCCTGAATCTGAAATTTGACTCCCAGCCAAAAAGATAGTGAGAAATAGTGCCTCGTACTAAGGAGTGTGTTGCCTTTATTATGTTTTGCTGTGTTTTGATACTGTGTTGCACTCTTGCCATCTGAAAGCCATAAGGATGCAATGTAGTTGGGAGGAGTAGTTCCAGTACTGGAGAATAATTTTAATGATATTCGTGATCAAGATGCCATGGAAGGATTTTTTTTATTTCTGATTTTGATCATCTTTCTGGTTGATTTAGTGAATTGTTCATATTACTGCAATGGTGACTGTCAGAGAGAATATTCTAGAATTTATTGACATTGATGATACTAGAGGAGCTGGTATGACAAATGTGCTTCTTAAAAAGCTGGAAGATACGGAAATTGTGATAGCTGACATGAGAGGTCAGGGCTATGATAATGGTGCCAACATGAGAAGAAAGAACAGAAATGTGCAGGCACGGATCCGAGAGTTAAGACCTCGAGCTTTTTTTGTCCCATGCAGTTCTCATTCATTGAACTTGGTGGTCAGTGATGCAGCATCAGCTTCTAGTGAGGCTGCTGAATTTGTTAATGTAATTCAAAGCATCTATGTATTTTTCTCGGCATCAACTCACTGATGGCTAATTTTGAAGCAACATCTGGGAACATCCTCTCTGACACTGAAACCACTGAGTGCCACACAATGGGAAAGTCGAGTGGAGGCGTTAAAGCCTATCAAACACCAAATTGGGAAGATAGATGATGCCATAGTTGCCATTATGGAGGATAATGCTATGACAGGAACTGTTCATGGGAGAACAGTGGCAGAGGGAAATGGAATCACCAGAAACATACATAACTTCAAATTTCTGTGTGGCTTAGTGTTGTGGCATGACATACTGTTTGAAATAAATGTTGTAAGCAAGAGACTCCAAGGTGTTGACCTTGATATATCTGAAGCAATGGAACAACTGGACAAAGCAAAGTCATACCTACAGTCTTACCGGTCAGATGAGGGATTTCAAAACATTCTGAAGAGTGCACAGAAGTTGGCAGAGGAACTGCACACTGAAGCTATTTTCCCACCCATTCAAGAATACAAGAATCACCGAAGAAGACGACATTTTGATTACGAGGCACGGGATAATCCCATAAGAGACCCCAAACAATTCAAAGTTGAATTCTTTAACCAGGTGCTAGATTGTGCAATACAGTCAGTTGAAGAACGTTTCATGCAACTCAAGGAACACAGCAGTATATTTGGAATGTTGTATGATATTCCAAAAACTCCTCACTATACCTGAAGAAGACCTACACCAGCAGTGCAGGGCACTAGAGACAGTGTTGACACATGATGACATGCACAATATTGATGCGAGTGATTTAGGTGATGAACTGAAAGCCCTTTCAAGATACATTTCAGCAGGATCAACTCCAAAGGCTGTTCTGGAATATGTGTGCACAAATAAGATGAGCACCCTCTTTCCAAATGCTTTTGTTGCTCTGCACATACTTCTAACACTTCTTGTAACAGTTGTCAGTGGAGAACACAGCTTCTCCAAGCAGAAGTTAATAAAAACACATCTACGCTCCACAATGACACAGGAGAGGCTGGTCGGCCTTGCAACCAGCTCAATAGAGCATGAGCTGGCCCAGACTGTGGACCTTCAGGAAGCAGTTCAAATCTTTGCAACCAAGAAGGCATGGAAAGCACCACTTTGATTATTCAAAAAGATAAAAATGCCAGTGTTTACTATGCAGACAAGAAAAGTTACATTTGCTGTTCAGGCATTTGAAAGTTAAGTGTTATTTAAAATTTTTGAACAAGGCATTTTAAGTTGTTAGTTCTCCTTTATTGGGGTAGGAGCAGAGCAGTACCATGAGAGGAGTAGAACAGGAAGAAGGCAGAATTGAGACCTTTCAAAGTTTTGGCCCAAGCGAGGGGGTATGGAGGCGTCATTTGAGCTCCCCGCCTCAGGTGCCAAAATGTTGTGGGCCGGCCCTGGGCAGACCTAGAGGCTGATCAACTAGATGGTGGGACATCGTACACGGGCACATGACCAGGCTGGGCATAATGGAAGACCAAACCATGGACGGGAATAAATGTTGATACTATACTGCTTCCCATTTCCGTAAAGATGGTTCAGGGTAAGAAGAACGAAGACAACTTGACTTGTTTCCTTTATGGCCACTAAGAACTGGGTTAATGCTCATAGCTGCTCTTTTAATTTCAATCTGGGTGCATATCCACCCTGTCAGCGCATTCCTCCTCCTCTCCTGCAACCCCACACCCTAGAGACTTCAATCATGCTGTTGGAGATACACACATGAAACTCCACAGTTTAGTTCACATATTAACAAATTACAGTAAGAAAAACATGATCTGTCCGTGTATTTAGTGTGCATGTGTCTGTATGTAATGCCCAAGATTTTAAAAAACTGGATGCCTAAAGTTTGACTTCAATGGGAGCTGCTGTGTGCTCAGCACTTGTGAACGTGTCACTTGTATAAGAGCCTGAATAAGGAGTTAGAAGCCAGTCTTTTAGGCACTGTTCACAGATGACACAGGGCCTTTAATAAGCTTTGGCCTTAGTTCATCTGCAACCACCTAATTTCCTTTTAATAAGGTTAGAAGGGTGTCACCTTTTATTGGGCCCAGGTGACAGGAAGAAAGGAGGCTAGGCAGAAACTAGAAGGCCCAGCATGGTGGGAGGCAGTAGGTGAGAGGCACCTAGAATCCTTGGGCTGGGGAAAGAAAAGTGATCCTGGGCTTAGGGAAGAAGCCGGCTTCCAAGGAGACCTCTGGGAGGCATCACCTGGTACAGGGTGGCTGCATGTACAATTGTTGAGGACTGCCTTAAGACGGCTTTAAGGAAGAGGAGCCAAGCAGTGGGTGGATTAGAATGATCATCTGACAAAGAAGAGCCTGTTATAGTATATGGACTTTGCGGGGCGGGGGTTGAATGTGGGGAATCGTCCTGTGACTCTGGGAGTAGGAAGGTAAAATTGTGCTAATAAAGAAGCTTGAGTTGGGCATAAGAACAGTTAAAGACTGGTGGATTTCCTGTACAGAAGCCCTAGCCGGTGGGGAGACTGATGCAGATTACCCCGAGGTTGGCCACAGGAGAGCACCCATGGTGGAGATGCTGTATAGCAGCTCCTTTTTTAATAATCTTGGACCACATATAATCACACACATACACATTTCATATCTATTGATCAATATAGATAGCTCAAGGCATGATCCCTTATTTAAAACTTATTTGCAGAAGCTTTATTACTTCCTGACATTACAGAACTTCAAATGTCCTCCAACCATCCCAGTTCATTGTATTTCATTACTAGATCGGAACTGCAGTTCTCATGTACTTATTCCTCCTGTGTGGCCTTTTTTATGTTTTCCTATGTTGCTGCTACAAGATACCTGCCTAACAGGGTTGTACTGGACAGTATCCGACAATACCATTTAGCGCTCTCTATCTGTCTTCCTCTTGTAGTATTTAATGAATTTCCTGAAGATGATGAAAGTTGTTTAGAAAAAAAGAGTTGATCAATGACTTTTAATTTATTCTCCTACTCCAAAATATCAGGCAGCTTGCACAGGGCACGACCATCACTGAGCTAAAACGATAAAGCAATGTTACACGTGTGCAGACTATCACACAGCCGGTGGCTTTGACTCAGGCTTGAAATGTTCCCAGTCATAGATATACAGAAAATGTTCAGGATGCAGTAAATGATTCTAAAAACACCAGGATCAATCACCTGGGAAACAAGAAAAATAGAAAGTCAAGTCAAAATGTATTCCAAATATCAAACTAACACAACCCACCTGTAGGCAAGTGGCTAGCAGCCTGAAGCAATGAGTGAATTCTTTTCAGCAGTTCTAAACTTTTAAAAAGTGCAAGGGAGATAATCAGTTACCTTAGTACTCTAGGTGTAAGTGATATTGAAAATCTGTTGTCCAATGGTAAAATACAGCCCCTGGCATGTTACTCAGTATTTCTTTCTACAGTTAGTTGCTATGATTACTTCAGATGGGTAAGCCAGCTCAGAAACAAACAGGAACTGATCTGAACCTGAAATAAAAACCCAAACCCCAGGGCCACATTTGGGGAGGAGGAAGAGATGCTCTAGTCAGACTCCACCACCACAATCTGAAATACTGCTAACAACCCCAGAGTACCTAGATTTTGCTGCTAAAATGACCACCAGCAGCCATTACAGCACCTGAAAATCAACTGCCATCACAAATCTCTAACTAGGGAAGCTGGGCCTCAGACCTTTAAAAATGTAGTCCTAAAATTGTCACCATTAGATTTCAGAGTTAACCCTTCATTGACTTTGCACCTCTCTTAGACACTTTATTTCAGGAAAATTTCATTTCAGTGGGATTACAAACGTAAGTTTTTTTAAATGAAAGCTTAAATTCCACACAAAAATGCGGGACCACAGGAGAAGTGCCATTTCCATGTATCAGCTCTATTTGTTCCCTTTAAACCCAGCATTATCAACCTTTCTATGTCCACCACAGTTAACTTAACCTGTGCTTGTTGTAATTTCACACAGGAGGTTAGTGTGGGGTAGGGAAAAAGGGCAGAAGGATCTCATAAGAATGGCCATACTGGGTCAGACCAATGGTCCATCTAGCTCAGTATCCTGTCTTCCAACAGTGGGCAGTGCCAGATGCCTCGGAGGGAATAAATAGAACATGGCAATTATCAAGTGATCCATCCCCTGTCGTTCACTCCCAGCTTCTGGCGCTCAGACACTTTACATAAAGTGAGTTTGGGGTATATCCCGGAGAATCCACCCCAAATTTTTAGATCAGCCATGTCTATAGCAAAAGTCAGATACATTTGGTGGGGTTGGAGATTTTACACCCTCAGCCCAAACTATTGTGGTTACTTCCGGACACTCCACAGCAGCAACTGTTACACCCTTAAACAGGGTCAAACATGTGTTCCTGCGCTGGCCCAGTGCTGATTGGTCAGGTAAATGGCCCCACACTTGCACTACCCTTCCCCACCTGCTCTAGGGTTTCTATCATTACTGTTGGTGCTACAATTCTTTGGTCCGTGGGTGCTGGCATGACAAGGACTGAAATTGTGTTGGTTTCTGCTTACAGATGCAAAGGAGTTCAGGGAAGACCCCTTAATTTCTCCTCCTGTTATCATACAGGCATAAACTAGCATTTACGTTTTTGCTCCAAAATATGTTACTTGAATGTATCATCTTTTGTTTTCTACATTATGGCCCAAATTTTCAGAAGTGCCCTCTAATTTGGAGTGCCTCAGATTCTGGGTCTTCAGTGGGAGTTGTGAGTGCTCAGCCTTTCTGAAAATCAGGCCCTTGAGTAAGTGTCTCATGTTGGACTTCTCAAAATCAAGGCACTGTACCGCAAATTCCTGGGCACTTATGAAAACGTGGGCTTAAAACTATAATTATTGGGTTTGGTTTTTAAATATGTCTACCAACCACAGTAGAGCCTTGCCCCTTCGTTAACATCAATAAAAGTGATGCTAATAATAATCTGTCACAAATGTCTCTAAAAGGAAACAGCTCAAGGTTTTAAAAGGTAACGTTTGAACTGTACATGTTTAAAAACTAGAAAGCTGAAAAGGTCAAGGTTGAAAAGTATATCTTTTAAATAACACCAGATGGCTGTGGAGTGAACACAAGACTGAATTCACTCTCCGAGTCCTGCCACCCAGATAAGCACACACAGTCACCAGAACCCCACGAGTGAATTACAGCCTGTGTGCACCTTGGGGCTGTCAATTACCTGATATATACCCATGGCTGCTTGGCGTTTGGCTAGTGCCTACCTTTCTTTTTTCTTAAGGACTGTTGGATAAATAGGGCCAATTCCTCAGATACTCAGGCAGCAGCTAGTGACTGCCCCAGGAGGTGCGTGCATATCCAAGGGTAGAATTTAGCGCAGAGGCATTAACTAATCAGAGCCTAAAACCCTCTTCCTCCAACTAGTCCTGTCCCAATGCACAACCAAGAAGTTTATTATTAAACACTCCATGCAATAATATTTAATGTTTGTTCCTTGAACTGCCCCTACAAACTTAATTATTTAAAAAATTAATACAATAAATTATTCCTTGAAAACCACTATTTCCTTTTTAACCTTTCGTTTTAGCACTCACATTGCAGTGTGTGTTTGGGTTGGTTTATTATTTTTTCCCCCTCAGTAAATTTTCTTCCAGACAGCTGTGGAAAGCCTCTCTCTGTCTGTACATTATTTAATAATCATCCTGGCTTTGTCTGTGTTTATGGCATGGCATGTTCCTATCAGATTATTGTCTAACTTGAAAAATTGTATTTCCACCCCAGAAGCACTCCATATGTTGCCCAATCAGGATTAATCATCCATTGATTTGCCAATTGACTTGGAACTATGATAGCAATAAAAAATTTTAACACTGTGTTGTATGGCCTGATTCTTTCCAGATCAGCCTTGGTTTTTTAGAGATGTCTTGTAAAGAAACTATGTCCTTGTATGGGTGACACCTTTAAGACACCTCCTCCATTTTCTCTTTAAAATTCTTCTCTGGGCATGTGCGGCCAGAGTTGAAATTAAGAGAGAAGCTTCCTAACAGCTCAGACAGCTGTCTCCTTTTTAAAATACAAACAAACATGTGATCCTTATTTTAGGCTCTCTGCCTATTTTAAACTTCTTCGATTCTTCGATTGCAAGCACTTAGAGGCAGGGCCATTTCTTCATCTGCGTTTTTACAACACATAGCACAAGAAGGCTTTTGAGCACCTCTGTAATATAAATATTACTTAATAATAACTCCTAGGTTGTGGCTGTTAAAATTTGAGTTGCCTTTTTCATAACTGTGTCACCGCTATCTCTTCTCTCTTATGCTGAGGTTCACTGACAGGTGAATGTTACATTGTGAAGGCATGAAACAAAGCAATAATTCCACTTTATAAAGAGAATCGTCTGTGAGAGGAAAGCAAGGGAGGGCAGCAGCAAAAATCAATTGCAATTTCTTTTACAATAGTAAATTACTGCAATTTACAAGGGGGAATTTTACCTCTCCAAAAGCATTTATTCTTCTTGCAATTACAACTTTTTTGCTAGGGACTTCACCCAATCCATTTAATTTCGTAGCTGCAGTTTTACAACATGTGGCTATCAAGCATGCATATCTAATGCTCTTAGGGATGGCTTTTCCTTTAGTCTGCCAAGGCAGTGTCCTTGTCAAATTGTGCCCTGTGTTGTATCCATGAATTTATTTCACTGGGTGAAATAATACCATGCATACTGTGGCTGTGTGTATATTTTCTTTTAGATGCTTTTGCAGCTCAAAGCATTCCTTACTTTATTAGCATCTCAACAACGTTAACATCACAGTCTAAAATCATTATTGGTCCTGTTTTCTTTTTCCCATCAGTGTCAGACTTTTGGTATATCACATTGTTTTGTTTTCCAGACATTCCACAGTCATAAATAATAGTCATGCTGATACTATACTGAGGGCACATTAATTGAACTATTATACTATTGTATGAGTGCATTAGGTTCTTTTTTTCTTGGGTACTGTATGCTGTGGTTTGCATGTTTTCCATCTGACTGACTAATGATAGGATTCCTTCCTGCGACTCATGAACAAATTGAATTTTCAGATGGTAGGTTATTTATTTATAGTTAGAAATTCTGTTACTAGTCCCCGTTTCTTTTGACGGAAGGTAATCTGAAAAATGTGAGAAGTCCTAAAACTAAAAAGCTCTGAGAAGCCAAATAATTAAAATCCCAAATGCTAACGTTACCCTTTATCTCAGCTACTCTGTGAGCTTGATTCTGATCTCACACTAGTATAACTTGAGTAACTCCACTGAAGTCAATGGTATTATACCACCATGTAAAACCACTGTAAGTGAGATCTGAATCAGACCCTACATCTCTAAGTGCAACAATGAAGATGTATATGATAGATACAGTATTTTGATATGATTTCACGAACTGGAAGATTTTAAAGTAGATATGTAAATAATTCATTTACTGTATTATTCACCTATTCCCAACAGTATTTAATAACTTTACATTTTACAGCTGAAGAAGGGAAATGTTCATAGCTTAAGACTAAAACAACTTGCTGTGTAGAATTGTAATCAGAGAGATTAGCCAGTGTTAGCATGCATCTCTCATATCTTAAATGTGGTTTCAAGGTTATGCAGCAATTGAAGATATCTAGATTTCATTATCTGACCTTCCAAAGAAATCAGTTATGCTGAAAGAGACACAAACTTCCTTGGAATTCTGTTTTAAAGCCTTTTCTTCACGTAGCTCTGTTACGTGAAGAAAACATCTTAGACATTTTAAACCATTTTTTTCAAACTGAAAATGTCTTCAGTGTTGCAACTATTTTTTTGTAATAATATTAATGAAAATGGAGACAGAGCTGTTGACATTCTGGCATTTGCTGATCCATGAACACTAGCACATTATTATGCCATAACCATATTGTATGCACCGATGTCAAAGCCTACATGCCTGTTTTTCCTTTCCTCCCTTAAAGGAACAGTATTTGATACAGCTGAACCACTGTTATATGTGTCTCCAGAGATATGACTGTTCATTTTAATGTATCATTTATTGCAATTACTCATTCTTAATATATTATGTCTGGGCTGACATGGCTATTATTGCAAGCATGCATGTTTCCCATCGGCTTTATTGTTTCAGGTTTATGCTCAGTACATTTCGAGATGAAGTGAAACCCCTAACAAGAATATGGCTGTACCCTGGTTAAGAGGAACACTAAATATGCCTCTTTAAATTCCCTTCCCAGAGTCCCTCTGACCTTTGCCCTGCTCCTGAAAACCAGGACCATCCCATACTTCTGTGGTCTCCTGGGTTTCCCTTCCTGGCAGTAGCAGAAGACTTCAGGTGAAAGCTCTGTGGCTAAATATTATATAAGGTGGCACAGTGACCCACTCTCCCATTAGAACCACCAGACATATGGGGGGAACATCACAGGAAGCTGTTTTCCACCCCATACGATGAATGACTGGCATCTCTGTGCCTCTTTCCTCCATCAGGCATAACAGAATACAAGGGATTAGGAAAGTGACTCACACTCCAAATGCAAAAAGACTCTTTGTGAGCCTATTCTGTAATGAATACCATGAATACATCCCATTCCTTAAAACCAATGACTGTTATGTAGGCACAGCCCACAGACACAGATGGCCAGTTAACAGAAACGTTACTGGGTTGCTTAGTCAAGGTCCAAACAATTATTCTTAATGTTCATTTTTCTTCTAATATATATATTTTTCTTTAATTTCATATCAGGGGAATTTCTGAATATGGTTAATTGGTTTTAAAGGTATTAAACCTTTAGGCTAAAGTAAACTGCAGCTTTGTTCATTTAACCAGAAAATCTATTGCCCAAGGAAAGAAATCAAAAGAGCACTGGATTATTGTTATTATTTTACTGAATGACGAAAAAAATAGTTACCTTGAAATGCAATCAGGTCTAGTAATATTGTGATGTTAGCTTATATGTAGCCAGTGTTGCCCACTCTTGTGATTTTTTTACGAGTCTCACAACACTTGATGGTTTTCTTAAAGACCCAGCTCCTGGAGTCATGCAATTACTGAAGAATTTCAGCTTTCAATTTAAAAAAAGTAAATGTATAGCCCCCGGTGATGGGGTATACAAAACCCTCACTGGACATTCAGGGGTTAGGGAGCTGCTCTGGGCTCCGGTCGCCCAGCCCTGCCACACATGCAAGGCATCCACAAGCTGGAGGAGGAGTTAAAAGGGAAGCAGAACAGCTCAGAGGGAAGAGGGTAGACCCTTTACTTGCAGCTCCTGACGAAGGGGCTAAGGGAAGGCAGGATCCTTCCCAACAACAACTGCCTGAAAGCGCCTCCCTGAGGGAAGAGAGGGCCTAATTCTCTTACATCCTGAGAGGGATACATTTCCCCCTCTCTCACACTAAACTCAGCTTGTTTGTGTTTGTGTTTATGGACTACCCTAGGAGGGGAGAGACTTGGAAGTGACCTGGCCGGAGGGCCAAGGCACAGGAGGAGGCATGCCACTGAAAAGGTAAAGCAGCTGATAGCTGCAGACCCCAGGAGAAAGAAAGAACTGACCCGCCACACCTGGCCACAAGGAGGCACCAGACAGTGAGCTGACCCCTTCACACTCCCATGGATGCAGAGAAAAGCTTGAAAATGTGGCCTGTGTATAGCTTAAACCCTCAAAATACAGAAGGCAAATAAAAATAATCCTTAACATTAAAATAAAAAAACCTCTTAATTTTTAAGCCAATCATAATTTGTGGAAGGGGAGGTTGATTTAATAGTTTAGAATGCTTGTGGCTGACAAAAATGAGGAGCTAATCATTGTTAAAGTTGAATCTAAACTCACCCTTGCTGGTTTGCAAATATTCATGCACTGTTCTAGTCAAATACTGAAGCCATTTTGTGACAATGATTTTGAAAAACCAATTTCATATTTTACCAACATCACAAGTACAGAAATAGAGATTTTTTTTTTCCTTAGGCTTCATCTACACTACACAGTTTTGTTGGCAAAAGGCAGCTTTTTTCAACAAAATAGTTGACATGTACACACTGCAATGCAACTTTTGGTGACAAAACTGTCCTGTTTTGGCAACAAAATAAAACCACTTTGACGAGAGACATAGGGCTTTTTGCGCTGTAAATAGCCTCCAGGAGGTGTCCCACAATGCCCATCCTGACTGTTCTGGTCAGCAGTTCGAACTCCACTGCCCTACAGCCAGGTAAACAACTATCTGCCCCTCCCACTTTAAAGGCCTGGGAATTTTTGAAATTCCACTTCCTGTTTGCTCGGCATAGAGAGCCCACATCGCATCTTCCCAGCTAACCATGGCAGCTTCACGTAGCAAATGCTCTCCCGCTTGGAGAAATGCAGCTGTTGAATCTGCTCAGTATATGGGGACAGGAGGATGTGTCATGCATCTTCCCCGACCACCCCGCGTTAATGTCAGTGAAACGGTGATCCACAAGCGCCTGCAATACCATAAAGCACTCCTTTCTATTGATGTACTCTGTGGCAAGGTGGTCCAGTGCCGAAATTGGGATATGCGTGTCATCTATTGCCCCTCCACAGTTAGGGAAACCCATTTCTGCAAAACCATCCACTATTTCACGCACCTTGCCAAGAGTGACTGTCTTTCACAGCAGGATGTGATTAATGGCCATGCACACTTGCATTAATGGAACCCCAACGGTCAACTTCTCAACTCTGACCTGATTCATGACCGACCAGTAGCAGTCGGGAGTCACCAACTTCCACACAGTGATCATCACGAGCTTCTCCACCAAGGCGGCAGCTCTCATTTTGGTGTCCATGCATCGCAGTGCTGGGGCACGAGCACCACACACAGTTCCAGGAAAGTGGTTTTCTGCATCTGAAAGTTCTGCAGCCACTGCTCATCATCCCAGAGCTGCACAACGATGTGATCCCACCACTCAGTGCTTGTTTCCCAAGCCCAAAAATGACAGTCTACTATGTGCAGCTGCTCCATGATGGCAAAAGTAATCTGGAGTTGCTTCTATTCATGGCACACAGCAGGTCAGGCAATTCTGATTCCTGTTCAGATAAGTACCTCATGATTAACTACACTGCAATCCGTGATGTGAACAGGACATTTAACAGAGCAGTAGAGAACAGTATGGGATCCATTCTTTCACACAGAGGTGGTGGGTGCACAGTAAATGAAAAATGCTGTGTACTGCAGTCAGAAGAGCATAGAATGCTGGGATGAAAAACAATGAATCATAGGACGTTGATCCCGCATCCATGAGGCATTGCGATCCATTCCGACAACCCACAAGTCCTAGTGGCAGAAGGTGGTGAGTAGTGTAACGCCGACAGACCCTGGTCATCGGTCAGCAGGACTGAATCGGCGATCTCTGGAGCTTAGTGCATGAGCCTCTACCACATGAGCTAAAAGCCAACTGCCTGTTAGCTAAGGCTGTAGAGCAGATTCATTAATTGCTTTCTCTCTCTCTTTAAGTGGTCTTGGTACCACTAGATGGGACAGAACACCACGCCCAGAAGGTGTGTGGGTTACAGTAGCACTGTGTGATAGTTTCCCACAGTGCACTGCTCCTACTGTCAACACTAGAGCAACAAGTGTGGACGTGCTCTGCCGACAGAGGGAGTGTAGTGTGAACATGCAATAGCGAGGTTATTATAGCGCTTTTTGGTCCTCGACATAACTTTTCTCGACAAAACTTTGTAGTGTAGACAAGGCCTTAGATGACTTCAAATTCAGAGGCGTTCTCTCCCTTTCACTACTCCCAGACTCATAGTTACCAAGAGACCTGACTTTATTCCTATATGTCTATTGTCATTTTAATAGTCAGTAACATGGAAGAGCAAGATTCTTTGTCTATGGGCTTGTCTACAATGGCACTTTACAGCGCTGCAACTTGCTTGCTCAGGGGCGTGAGCCACATTCCCAGCACTGGGAGCTATTCCTCTTGTGGATGTGGGTTGTGCCGCAGCAGCACTTTAACATTGCTAGTGAAGATGTGCCCTACCCATCTGTAACTGGGTGCTACTGAGGATCTAGAGATCAAAAAGAAAACAGTTTTTAAATCAAGTTCATGTTTATGTTTACAATGATATTTTAACAAAAGGCAACTAAGGTCCAAATTGAGGGAGAACTGAAGAAAATGGTCCTAATGACTAAAATAGCTGAATAAAAGAAGGAGTCAAATATCTTGAGGGGAGGGCCAAATGGAAAGAGAATTTCCTTGTTAAATTGTTGCCACTTGAGCCTTGAGACCAAGTGTTCTATATTCATTGGGCTATGGTTCCTAATAAAATCTTGGGCATTGCTTTCACAGCTGTAGTCATATGGCAGAAGCTCCTGGATTTAGAGTTGGAGCACTTCGACTTCTATCCCATTTTTAGGGTGTGGCTGGATGCTTTTATCTCCTGTGTAGCACGCACCCTCTTGTGGAAGGCATTTGACTGCTGGGCCTTTCGTGACAAGTTTCCTGCTGCTGTAAAATGAAATCATGTAGCTTCTGAGATCATGTTATTTTGCTTGAAGAAAATATATCAGAATCTTCAAAATCATCCTGGGCTGGAGTCTTCATGAAAATAGAAATCGTTCACTGTGAGATGGTTTAATGCTTGGCACAGAATGTCTTGGTTAAATGGATATCCCACTGCTCAACCCCATACTCACTCTTTAATATATTGCATAGTCTGTTATTGAAAGTATATGTATCATCACTTTGTGGGAGCCACAAGATCCTGTCTGTACACACATGCATGTTAGTGCTTATTTCCCCCCATCTTGCCCAGAAGCACATATTTCAGTACATCTGAGTTGACAGAGCATTTTAGTATTCTCGCCATAGACACAGGCTGGGTGTTCCCAGCATTGCCATTTGTTCTCTGAATTGTTTTTTTTTTCTATACCCATCCCTCCTCCTCCTTACCCTGGCACTGCTACAGCTTTCAACTGCAGCTACTAATGGATGAAGCCAAATTTCTTCGGTGAATACCTTCTAAAACCAATCTGTGGTTCAGACAGTAGGGCAAATGGAACAGCAACAGCTGGAATGCCCTTCCAATTTCTTCCCCACCCCTTCTCACCCTTCACGAAAGAGCTTCACCTCAACTACTGCCAAACCCTCACAGCTCTGGAAGCAAATGCCCCTTCATTTGGACTCCCGCACAGGTCTCCTATACAAAATGTTGCTGCCAAGCCACTAGGCCAGCTTTAGGAATGTGTTTTTAATATTCATTGTTCACTCTGTCTGTTACCAATGTGCGCAGCACAATTATTTTAATGCTTTGCACATGTGGTGTTATGAAATGTGTGCCTTTAAAGCCATGCCAGTTTTTATCTCTGTAACCAAAATATAATATTTCTACCTATGTTCCAGTTTGCCACACATTTTTTAAAAAACGTTATGACAAAGATTAGACTAGCAACTATGCAAGCAATGCAACCAAAGCAAGACTAACCTATTTTCTTCATAAAGGAACAGTATTTTTTTAAATTTAAATTTGTGGGGGATTCTTTTTCTTTCTTTCTTTCTTTCTTTCTTTCTTTCTCCATCTCTTACACACAAACACAAATATTTACACACACATACACACACAGGCATAGCACACATATAGTGAGGAAAAAAATCACCCACTTCCATTGGGTGCTGGCTAAGAAATTGCACTCCATCTTACGGGGCTCAGATCTGGCAATGGTGACCTCTGTACTCATGACCTCTGCCCTTGATTATTTCAATTTATTATATCCAAGAATAAAGTGATACACCCTGAAAATCTTCAGCTGTCATAGAATGCAGCATTCTGTCTGCACAGCAACACAGGTCACCACAAGCTCATCATCCAGCTGCTCTGCATCCTGCATTGGGTCCTCAATGAACACTAAGTCCAAATCAAGGTCTCCATTCTGATTCCAAGACCGCCACAAGATTAGACCTTTTCATTCTCAACTGTAACCTC
Source organism: Macrochelys suwanniensis (assembly GCA_033296515.1). Taxonomy (NCBI): domain Eukaryota; kingdom Metazoa; phylum Chordata; order Testudines; family Chelydridae; genus Macrochelys; species Macrochelys suwanniensis. Next base: position 44,061,529 of record CM065776.1, read on the forward strand.
CCAGTTGCTCTACTGGAGCAATTGACCAATCAGGAATGCTCAGGAGGACAGGAGACAGAATTTTCACAGCAGCAGGATCTAGACTATGGAACTTACCCCTAGAAGAGCTAAGAATGACCACAGAACTCACTGAATTCAGAACTAAATTCCAAAGTCATATCTTCATCTTACTTTCCCACAATAAATTCTTTACATGGTCACACAATGCCCCCATTCACACACATCTGCCAACCAATAACTGCTTTCTCCAGAAAGCAGGGAAGAAAGAAAGGGATTGTTGGTTTGTAAATACGTTGGAGGTGGTCAGGTTCAACAGTGACAGAGGCTATATAACAAGACAGAGAGAGAGAGAGAGAAATAGACTAAGTTTAAACAATGGGCCTAATAATCTAACTGCCTTGCACCCTGTGTAGTTATTTAAACCTGTGCAAAGTGTATTGCATTATTTAAAATCTTCTGTTTTAATAATCTGATATATCACACAGGCAAAGAATTTCTTTTTAAATGTACGACTCTACCTGACAGTGTCAGTTTAACAGCATCTCAACATCTCTAGTCATAATTCCAGACAAACCTAAAGACATATAATGAGGCTTTTTTTAAAAAGATGCCAATAGAAGACAAAAAATGCCAAAGATTTACACCTCTATATTTTCAAAGTGCTGTGCAGAGATTTCATTTTGCAACTCCTAATGATTTCAGTGATATTATATCCCTTTATTGTGTTCCTCTCTTGAGGAAAGCATGCCCACAGAGATGGGTCTTGCTTTGAGCCATAAAGGTAGCAATGATAAAGCTCATCTTATCCTCCATCAGGAGCAAGTTTGAGTGTCCTACCATACATGGGCTTTGGCCAATGGCCAGTCAGCTGAAATATTCCCATTGCACTGACAGGTGGTCACTGAGATGGCTGGGTCCAATCATAGGCGCTGACTTTTGTCGGCGCTGGTGGGTGCTCCCGCCCCTGTGCTAACTCCACCCCTGGCCCCGCCCCTTCCCCAAATCCCCACCCCCGCCTCCTCCCCCGGGGAAAAATTGGTGGGTGCTGAGCACCCACCGGCAGCTCCCCACCGCCCCCACCACCCGCGCCCAAATCACCTTCCGGCCGGTTCCCTCCTCCCACCAAAAAGCCGCAGATTTTTTTAGCCCAGCCGAAAAGCCACGGCTTTTTTTAGCCCAGCCGCCCGCCTCTCAGCTGTTCGGCGGGGCAGCGGGGGGCTGCGGGGGAAAGTGCTGCAGGGCAGCGCCTCGGGGGAAGGGGGAGGAAGACGACAATGACTCAGAGGGCAGCACCAGCTCCTCCTCTTCCTCGGGCGATTCCTCCGACTCGGACTCCAACTGAAACACCCACAGCGCCACCTTGTTGCCGGACTTTCAGTATTCCTCCCACACCCCCACCCCCCCCAGTAATATCCCGGCTGGAGATCTGGGTTGATGGTTGCAGGGAGGGGGGGTGGGAAAATCACTGTGGCTAATTTCCCCCCCACCCTTAAAAAATTTCACACTAATGGGGTGGGGGCAACTGATAAAAGGCTTTGTTTGGGGGGGGAGAAGGGGATATTCTGTGTTGTTTTTCCCCATAGAGTTTGCGTTCGATCCTTTCTTTTATTTTTGTTTTTTGGAGAGGGAGGGGGATTTTTACACCTTAAAGCCCCCCCAGCTGCCCCCGCCTTCCCCTTCCACTTCCAGCTACCCCCTCCAGACTTTATACACCCCGCCCGCAAAAATCCTTTTTAAAACAACAACAAAACAGTGACAAAAATGTTGCGGCAAGAGGCGCAGAGTGTTGTTCCGGCGGGCGCAGCGCTTGGCGAGCCGAGCAGTTCAGGACTCAGCTGTCTGGACGATCTCCCCCTTGAGGGCTCAGCCAAAAGTTAGTTCATCATGTAGCAGTAAGTCATTCCCTGGGAAATATCCCACCCTTTTCCACCCTCTAACTTCACCACTTCAACCAAGCTTCACAATCATCATCGCTGTGTACAGTATTAAATTGTGTGTTTAAAATGTATACTGTGCGTATATATATTTACATTAATTCTTATGGGGAAACTGGATTTGCTTAACTTCGTTTCGCTTAAAGTCGCATTTTTCAGGAACATAACTACAATGTTAAGCGAGGAATTACCGTATAAGGGAGAGTCATCAGAATATTGAGGGCACTGAACTGAACTGCAATCTATGTTGTTTCACAGTGTCTTCCTGTGAGTTTACATGTTATCAGTATGTTTAACAAGAAAGGCAACAATATGGAATCCTGACAGATTTCACAGCTAAGAACCCTTAGGCAAGAATATATAGCTGCCCTTCACAAGCCCTTGTGAGAGGATGGAACAAGCCCAGTTTAAAGTAACCCATCCACTCTTGCCAGGTTTCATGGACAAATTATCAGGTTCTGATGATGAACAATATCAAAGGCTACCAGTAGCCCAAACAGATTTGGCATGGACATCTAGCCTCTCTCCATGCACATAAGGAATTCCTCTATAAGCACTGTCTTTCAGTTGTGCTGAAGCCTTGCTGGAGGGGATGCAGAAAAGTCACACATGAAAGAGAAAGTCAGATGACACAGGAGGTGGCCACTCCCATGCTCTCATTAACCTTTCCCAGAAAGGCGAGATCAGAGTCAAGGCAGTAGCTTATGTGACCACAAACATCAAATGATAGTTTCTTGAGCATGGGTTGGGGAGGCCACCATGGGTCTTAGGTTACAAAGTACAAGAACCCACATACACCCCTAGAAGAAATATTCCAGCTAAACAATGGGGGTGGGTGAACCTTGGTGCTGTGATTTAATTCAGATAATTGCCTAAAGCTTCAGCTATTTATCTGAAGCATATCCAGACCTCTTTGCTTTGGAAATCTCAGATGATCAATTTTCAGTACATGAGATTTTCAGTACATCCTCATTCAGGGTGGGCAGGCATGTCTTTCATGTTGTATTTTGATATTTCCTCATCCTCTCCTGTCTGAACACAAGATGTGAGAAGGCTGCTCAGACATTAATTTAAAAGCTAAAACTGAACTCTTTTGAATTTCAAAAAAGCATCAGGCTGGTTCTTTTATCAGAACCAGCTTATCCATCCCTAATTCACAAAAGAGAGGTGGGACCATATGAAAAAGTTTTGATCTGAATTTGAATGTTCCCAAAGTTCAGAGGTGTTAGGATCTAAGGTTTTGGTTCAAGCACACCTGTGTCCACCCCTGGCCTGTCCTAACCTCCTTCCTCCATTCTCCTACATTTTAATTTTTCTTTCTAGCTCCCTTTTCACCTTCATCTCTCTTCCAAGATTAAAGCTTTTTTATTATAAACATAATTCCTATAAGAGATAAGACAGTCCCCAGTATATCTTTATTAATCCTAGTTAAGATAACATTTTGAAAGCAGAGACGGAAAGAGATTTATAAAGAGCAAGAGAAGACAGTTGTAGATCAGCACAGCAGGGACAGAGACTGATACACTGTGTGAAATTGTTAACAAAGAAACGGAAGTTAAAAATTGCCTTATGAGTGACATCCCAAACAATGTACTTGTAAGTGATTTGCTGAATCGGGGCCTAAATTATTTCTCCCTCTGGGCTTCCCAGCATGCCCATCTTTTTTGTCTATTGGATTATAAATTCTTTGGATCTGGGACTGTCTTCATATCATAACTTGTATGGCTTAGACTCCATCCACACAGAGCTGCTTGCAGTATCAGAATCTTATTTAGTACTGAAAGTTTGTGGGCTTGATTCAAAATAGGGAAGGAATCTTTTTTTTGGGGGGCAGGTAGTTCATTGGCAGGCAGTGGGGGGCTTGAATGTTTTGTTCAAACACGGGGGGGGGGCGGTTGTATAGATGCCAATATGAATTTATAAATAAATACAAAAATCATATATAGTTGTGTGAAACAAGACACCCACGGATCACCACACCTACCATCGCAGATCCAGTAACCACCCCAAACACACCAAGAAATCTGTTATATACATCCAGGCACTCAGATACTACAGAATATGTTCCAAGGAGAAAGTCCAAGATATACACCTTAATACACTTAAAACTGCCTTCACCAAACAAGGACACTTCACCAGAGAAGTAGATTGCATCATGGAACAGGTCATCCAAATACCCCAAGAAAACCTGCTTTAATACAGTAATAAAACCTCTCTAACTGCACACCCCTAGTTGTCACTTACCATCCCACACTGGAATCCATATGGGTATCATCAAACAATTACAGCCCATGCTCGATGGGGACCCCACTCTGAAAGAAATCTTTCCTGACCCCGCTCTTCTGGCTTTTAAACAACCCTCCAACCTCTCCAAGCTCATCATCAGAAGCAAGCTCCCCACAGACCACACCAACTCAGAGCAGCACCAGACCCTGCCAGAACAACAGGTGCAAAACCTGTAGACATATTATCATAGCAGCGGAGATCAACACCACTCACAACACACCTTTCAAGATCCATAGGTCCTACACATGCCTATCACAACATGTTATGTGCCTCAGCCAGTGCACTAAAAGCTCCAATAGCAATTATGTGGGTGAAACCAGACAGTCACTATGCTCTCGAATGAACTCACACAGAAAAATGATAAAGACAAAAACACCACATACCTGTGTATGACCACTTTTCACAAAGCAATAACTCTATATCTGACCCCTCCATCCTCATCCTCAAAGGAAACCTGCACAACATCTTAAAAAGCCTGGGGGCTTAAATTCATAACGTTGCTAGACGCTAAAAATCACGGACTGAATAGAGACACTGGATTTATGGTTTATTACAACAATCTGTAACTCACTAACCCCTCCCCACAGCTTTTCATTTTCTACCCCGGGACTGGAGAAGTGTTGCCAGGCCACTTCATCTTGAATGGTCCCCTGAAATGTGTTAACTACTTCTGCTAAACAATCTGTTTCACCTTGTATTTAGCTGTGACACTCTGGGTATGTCTACACAACCATGTGAGCCTAGGATTAGCGGGACTTGAGTCAGCTGACCTATGTCAGGGAACCCTGGATTTGAGCATCTACACAGCATTTTAACCCTAGGTTAAGGATTTTCTGACTGGAGCTCGAACCTAGGGCTCTACCTGCACTACAGTGCACAGACCTGAGTCAAAGTAACCCCATCCCAGAGATCCAAGTAATCCTCCCCCTTCCCCCATTGTTGGCTCTCTACAAATGTGCTGCACTGTGGGAAAATTCCACTGCCCACCCTGTTTCCTAGTTGTGGTGGTGCTATTGGTGGGACTCATGTGCTCACAAGGAGCACCACCACCTGAGTATATAAACTGCATAATTAGCTTCTTTTATGGCTGTCTCATTAGAATGACTGCAGTTTGAGAAGGCTTTACATTGAACTACCATCTAATCTGAGAAATGGGCTCTCCACCATGAGGCAGAGTCACATTGGCAGGTAAATGGCCATGTGCACCTGTTCTGAGGATAATTAGGACATCAGTCGCCAGGGCTGTCAAACTATTAAAATGAAACTTTGCAATTCTTCATTTTTAAAATGGGATGTTCAATGAGGGTGTTTTTGTTTGGTTGTTAGTTTATTTTTGTCTGTTTTGAAGTTTGACATAAAATGTAGGTTTCAGAGGAAAAACACACACACACCCCGGTCTGGCTGCTGCTGGCTCTGGAGCAGTGAAGTTCAGTCCCAGGGGCTGGAGTGCAGTGTGCTTCCACACACCCCTGGGGATCCTTATCCCTGCCCCTGCCACACCCTGCGATCCAAGGATAAGAGATCCCTGGGAGGCTGTGGGGAAGCTTTGGGGCTGGCTCCCACCCATCACCCTCACAGTGCACTCAGCCCAGGCACCTCTACATACGCAGCCCCACACAGAGGACACAGGGGGCCTGGGAAAAAGAGCCAGAGAGCATAGTGGGGACTGAGTGCCACCCTGCAGGGAGGGGAAGCAGCAGAGCTCCTGGTTCAGCACAGCTGGGGTCACCACCGCAGGAGGCTGCAGGGAGGTTTTGAGGCTGGCTCCCACTCACCACCCTGAGAGTGCAGGCTGCGTGGGTGCCCCTGCACACGCAGCCCCAGGGAGGGCGGGGTGGGGGCAGAGAGTGGAGCGCAGGGACCAAGCAGCTGCCCTGCAGGGAGAGGGAGCATCCAGGATGTTTGGAGTCTTCTTCCTTCCCCAACCATGCTGAGCTGGGAACTCTGCCACACCCTCTTCCTGCAGGGCAGCTGCTTGGTTCCTGCTCCGCTCTCTGACCCTGGCTCCCAGGCCCCCCTGATCTCCTGGGGCTGGGTGTGCTGGGCTGCATGCACTAAAATTTGGCTGTGCTCTTGTGACAAGGAAGCAGCTCTCTTTGCAAAACACTTCATCTGATCTGTCTCCACTGAAAACCCTGCAGGCTCTCTGAGAGTGTGCTTGCAGACCAGTGTTCAGCAGACAATGTGTTAACACAGACCCAAGGGTTTGCAAAGGAATGTGTGGTTTTCATTTGCAAGAGTGCAATAGAGTGCAATCAGTAGCGGTGGCAGGGTTTTTGCCACCCTAGGCGACAGCGCTCCTCCGCCGTAATCGGCGGCACTTCGGCGGCAGCTCCTCTGAAGCTGCGTTCTTGGCGGTGTTTTGGCAGCCACTTTTCTTGCAGCTGAATCGCCGCCGAAATGCCGCCGAGGGCGGTGAAATGCCGTCCCACAAATTCTGCCTCCCTAGGCGACCGCCTGGGGTCGCCTAGTGGAAGCGCCAGCCCTGAGTGCAATAGATTGCACCACTGTGCCTCTGGTGCTCCTCCTGAGGCAATGCTGCTTTAACAACTACCATTTTACTTTGGGCTATACTTATTTGTTACATTTTACGTCTAGACCTGCGTTCTATTCCTGGTTTGGACTCTGGCCTGCCGGGCGTCTCTGGTCACTTCACGTCTGTGAAACAGTTCCCACATTTGTAAAATGGGACTACATTGTACTTACTTCATTTGTAAAGCACTTGGAACTCTATAGATGTCAGGTGCTTTATGACAGCTAGTTATTATTGTTGATTAAAGCAAGACCCACTGAATTAATAAAATCAAAGGAGTGAAATGCCTCTGAAAGAGGTTCAGTAGTCTATTCCAAAGGGGAAAAGGGCAGGCTGATCTAAACTCTTTTTGACAATCTGGGGAAAGGGAAAAAAGTCAATTTATTACCTAACTTTGAGAGATGTGGAATGCTGAAGCTTGTAAAGTGTCCTAAAGAATCTGAATCATTTTGATGGATTGATCACTAAATCCAAATTTCCCAAAGCGGGGAAATATTGTCCATTTGAGAGAGTTGTATGCTTTTTTGGCAAGAATAGAGAAATAAAATAAATAAAAGAGTGAAACCATTCACTTCATGATGAAAACACTGGGAAGATTAAATAATTCTCAGAGGATGGATGAAAAATAATAAAACCTGCTTGATCTGAGTTAATCTTGTGGGGGCAAAACAAACTGTAATCTACACCATAAGCTAAGATTGTAGATGCTGTAATATATTAAAATCTAATTAATCCTATTTATTGGATGATAATATGCACTGTTCCTGGGGAATTTGCTTCATTTATTACTTTAAAATAATTTTGGCTCTTCTAATGGAGAGCGATAGAAGTGGAGGAACCTATCCATAGGCGCCAACTTCTGCTGGTTGGTACTCGACCCCCTCTGCCCCTGGCCCCGCCCCTACTCCACCCCTGCCCTACCCCCATTCCAACTCCTTCCCCAAAGTTCCCGCCCCAACTCCACCCCTGAGTGTGCCGCATTCCCGCTTCTCCCCACTCCCTCCCGGAGCTTGTTACGCCGCAAAACAGCTGTTTTGCGGCAGCAAGCACTGGGAGGTAGGCGGAGAAGCAGGGACATGGTGCACTCAGGGGAGGAGGCGGAGGTGAGGTGGGGGGGTGGGGAGGGGAGCTTGACTGCCGGTGGGTGCAGAGCACCCACTAATTTTTCCCCATGGGTGCTCCAGCCCCAGAGCACCCACAGAGTCGGCGCCTATGAACCTATCCATTTACCTTCTGTCCGCCCATTGGGGGTTCTAGGTGCTCCCATGGTAATATTACAAATCTACTGCTGCTACAAGTGATAGCGAAGGTCACTATAATTGCAAGAAATTAGAGAAAAGTATTTTTCTGTATTTTTTCAGTTGTTTATTTTGTGAAGTGAGCAGCAATCCTGTGGGAACGTGACCAAGCATTTCAACAGCAGATAGCAGCAAAATTACATCCACTGAATGAGCAAAACCAAGAACTCATAAATGAAACTTTGACTGTATATAATATGCATAACGTTGTAATTGGTTTTTTAAAAGTAAGGTATTATGTCAATGCATTTTAATAATAATATCATGTGTCGTATGCGTGGAGCACATTTCAGATCCTGGCTCCATATTACTGAACTACAAGAGGATTCAGGATAAAAGGTTCTGGCTTTGGCCCATTTCTAAAAATGATTTTACTGTATATTTTCACAAACATAAAAGCTGACATCTACTGCCTCCCACCCACCTTCACATAGAACTTGGGTGCACCATATTAAAGTATCATTGCTAAGGCATCATAAAGTAATTATATTAAATACTGTTTAGGTTTGGAGACAGGATTCCCTGATGCTCTTCTTGTTTTGACAACTGATCTTTGCAGCAACTTTGTTTAAGATTAAATGGTCTAATTAAATGCTCTAATTAAATCAGCATCTTGGAATTGCCCTCTGGGGCTGCAAACAACCAGCAAATGATTTTTTTCCATCAGCAGCAATGGGTTTGTAGGGTGAGGAGGAGCAATATTAAAAATTGTTGGGTGGCCTTTTTTGCTAAAAACCCTGGGTTTTGCGCCAGTTGGGAAAACTTGGTTCAGTTCTGATCTTTAGTTCTGTGGGTTTTCATCCCAGCTTATTGACAGTATTGCCAACAAAACAGAAGTTGTGCAATAACTTTTCTCACAGGTACTTGTATGGTTCTGGTTCAGAGAACCTCATTATTCAGTTTTAATTGTGTTATGTTACACTTCTTGGCCACCCTCTGGGCAATTTCGAGATTTTTCCCAAAGGTTGCAACACTTAGAGGCTCGATGTTGATTGGAGATCTACATTATAGAGTTCAGCAGAAAATAGAATTTCCCTAGCAGGAGAACTGTCTGAAACAGCCTTCCAAGGGGAGCAGCGGGGCAAAAAATTGAATTGGCTTCAAGACTGAGCTTGATAAGTTTTTTGGAGAGGATGGTATGATGAGACTGACTACAATGGCATGTAGCCAGTCTGTGACTGCTAACAGTAAATATCTCCAATGGCCGATGATGGGACACTAGATGGGTCGGGGCTCTGAGTTGCTACAGAAAATTCTTTCACAGGTGTCTGGCTGGTGTCTTCCCCACATGCTGAGAGTTCAACTGATCACTGTATAGGGTTGGGATGGCATATTCCCTTGGGTCAGATTGGCAGACCCTGGGGGGTTTTTTTGCCTTCCTCTGCAGCATGGACATAGGTCACTTGCAGGTTTAAACTAGTGTAAAGTAAATAGGGAAGTCTCTGTAACTTGAAGTCTTTAAATCATGATTTGAGGACTTCAATAACTCAGCCAGAGGTTATGGTCTATTGCAAGTGTGGGTGGGTGAGGTTCTGTGGCCTGCAATGTTCAGGAGGTCAGACTAGATCAGGGGTCTCAAACTCAAATTACCACGAGGGCCGCATCACTGACCACGCCCCCTCGCTGCCCCCGGCCCCGCCCCCACTCCATCCCTTCCATTAGGACCCACCCCTTCTCCGCCTCCTCCCCTGTGCACACGGCTTCCCACTTCTCCCCCCTCCCTCCCAGAAACCGCGAAGCTCTTCCCATACGGCCCACGGAGCTCTTCCCTGCAGCCCGCCGGGCTCCCTGCGCCCCGCCCCCCAATTTTTTATTTTTTTTAAACACCCCCCCCCCCCAGGCAGTTCCCGCCGCCAGAACAACAGAACAACTGTCTGGCGGTGGGAACTGCCTGGGGGTAAAAAAAAAAATTTTTTAAGGGGGGGGGGCACGGGGAGCCCGGCAGGCCGCAGGGAAGAGCTCCGTGTGTTTGAGACCCCTGGACTAGATGATCATGATGGCACCTTGTGACCTTAAAGTCCATGAGGAAGAATGTATTTCATTTCCAGAATAACCTGACAGGTCCACTTCCTGTCTTGAGCAAAGAATAGAGCCCAAAGATACTTTCATTAACTATAATGACATTAAATTGACCTGATTTGATTTAACACTTCTGTAAGAGGCTTTCATAGCTCATTGCAGCAGAGTAATATTTAAACATTAGTCATCTCTGAGCCTGAAAGCATTAACAATCCTCTTCTCTTTGGCCTATTTGCAGGTTCATTATAGTCAATTATTTTCTCGTAGACTTTCATTCAGAAAATCATTCCTACCAAGGAAAGCACTTGAGCACACGATTAACTTTAAATATGTGCTTAAGTCTCATTGAAATCAACGCTGAAAGTAAAGCATGTGCTTAAATTCTTTCCTGAATCAGGGTCTTAGATCCACCTCCAGAGGGAAATGGGCTGTTGCTTTCTGATCACTGCTAAAAAAATATAGGGGCTGATTCTACTGTAAATCAGGAGTAACTTCATTGAAGTCAACAAGCCCCGTTCACCATTGCCTTGTGCAGTAATTTACACCAAAGCAAAATGGGAGTAAAACATTATCAGATTGGAATGGTAGTTTATACCCACTTTGCATTCATGTAATCTTGCATAAAAGACTACTCATGGTGCATGGCCGCCCAGGGTGACAAATGTTTTCAGAGCTTTCCAAGCAGCAGGATGTCTCCCTGACCCATTCCCACCCACTCCACCCTAGAAGTTGGTGCTCAAGGTGAACACCCGGATCATCTGCCCCTGAGGTGAGTGTTGGGGCCACTGTGAATAGGATCCAGTAGAGTTACACCAGTGCAAAACCAAAGTGAGAGCAAAAGCAGGCCTCTAGCTTTTAAAATATTTTCAGTTACTATTGGGTTGTCTGTGCAAATTACCCATTGTAAGGTGTTGTGTGGAGCCATGCTTCACCAGGCATGCCAGGCTGTGCAGAGGCTACAAGCTGCCACAATACTCCTTTGTGGGTGCTGCTTATTCCCCTTTGTATACCCAGCCAGCTGTGGTAGCCAGTGCCTGGGCAGACAGGTGTGAAGCCATAGCCCAGACTCCTTGTTGGCCTTCCCTTCCCCTTTGGGCCATTGTGTTTCCCTGGGGAATAAGAAGGGAGTGCCTTTATACTCCCCTGGGCAAGGGACTGAAATTCTACCTGTCTGTCATGAGCTATATACACTCCATGCTGGCCCAACAACCAAGAGGGTTAATGCAGGTACTACTGGCCAGTGGTGACTGGCAGCCTCGCAGTAGCTGGGAGGGACAATAAGAGAGCTGGGAAGCCGAGAGCCTGGATGGCTGTCAGAGGAACAAGCAGGCTGAAGAAGGGAACTTCGGCTAGCAAACTGCTGAGAAGCTACTCAGAGACAGCACCCTGAGAAGGGACGACCAGACCAACAGGCTGAAAAGCAACAGAAGCCAGGGGAGATAGGAAGGCGCTCAGGGCCCGGCCGGAGTTATAGAGTCCTGATTCTGTTTGCCTTGCTGAAGGGCCCTGAGCTGGAACCCAGGGGAGTGGGCAGGCCTGGGTACCCCTACTGTAAGGTCTGAGTAATAGTACCCACCATCTGTTTCTGGTGCTGGGTAATAGTACCCACCATCACCAGATAGAGAAGCAGATCTTAAGATGTTTACAGAAAACTTTGATAGCATTCTGTCTGGCAAGGAACCACTTATCAACAGTTGTGATTGTGAAATGTATAGAATCGTAGAATCATAGAATCTCAGGGTTGGAAGGGACCTCAGGAGGTCATCTAGTCCAACCCCCTGCTCAAAGCAGGACCAACCCCAACTAAATCATCCCAGCCAGGGCTTTGTCAAGCCTGACCTTAAAAACCTCTAAGGAAGGAGATTCCACCACCTCCCTAGATAACCCATTCCAGTGCTTCACCACTATACTTCTTTATTGTTTTGCCTTTACCCAGGGACTGTCCACAGCATTTTGGCACCTGAGACAGGGAGCTCAAATGACGCCCCCATGCCCCCTCGCTTGGGCCAAAACTTTGAAAGGTCTCAATTCTGCCTTCTTCCTGTTCTACTCCTTTCATGGTACTGCTCTGCTACCTACCCCAATAAAGGAGAACTAACAATTTAAAATGCCTTCTTCAAAAATTTTAAGTAACACTTAACTTTCAAACGCCTGAACAGCAAATGTAAACTTGTCTGCATAGTAAACACTGGCATTTTTATCTGTTTGAATAATCAAAGTGGTGCTTTACGTGCCTTCTTGGTTGCAAAGATCTGAACCGCTTCCTGAAGGTCCACAGTCTGGGCCAGCTCATGCTTTACTGAGATGGTTGTAAGGCCGACCAGCCTCTCCAGTGTCATTGTGGAGCGTAGATGTGTTTTTATTAACTTCAGCTTGGAGAAGCTGCGTTCTCCACTGGTAACTGTTACATAGGGTGACCAGACAGCAAGTGTGAAAAATCAGGATAGGGGGTGGGGGGTAATAGGAGCCTATATAAGAAAAAGACCCCAAAATCGGGACTGTCCCTATAAAATCGGGACATCTGGTTACCCTACTGTTACAGGAAGTGTTAGAAGTATGCGCAGAGCAACAAAAGCATTTGGAAAGAGGCTGCTCATCTTATTTGTGCACATATATTCCAGAACAGCCTTTGGAGTTGATCCTGCTGAAATGTATCTTGAAAGGGCTTTCAGTTCATCACCTAAATCACTCGCATCAATATCGCGCATGTCATCATGTGTCAACACTGTCTCTAGTGCCCTGCATTGCTGGTGTAGGTCTTCTTCAGGTATAGTGAGGAGTTTTCGGAATATCATACAACATCCCAAATATACTGCTGTGTTCCTTGAGCTGCATGAAACGTTCTTCAACTGACTGTATTGCACAATCTAGCATCTGGTTAAAGAATTCAATTTTTAATTGTTGTTTGGGGTCTCTTATGGGATTATCCCGTGCCTCGTAATCAAAATGTCTTTTTTTTTCAGTGACTCTTGTATTCCTGAATGGGTGGGGAAATAGCTTCAGTGTGCAGTTCCTCTGCCAACTTCTGTGCACTCTTCAGAACATTTTGAAATCCCTCATCTGACCGGTAAGACTGTAGGCAAGACTTTGCTTTGTCCAGTTGTTCCATTGCTCCAAATATATCAAGGTCAACAACTTGGAGTCTCTTGCTTACAACCTTTATTTCAAACAGTATGTCATGCCACAACACTAAGCCACCAAGTTCAATGAATGAGAACTGCATGGAACAAAAAAAGCTTGAGGGTTTAACTCTCGAATCTGTGTCTGCACTCCTCTGTTCTTTCCGCTCATGTTGGGACCATTATCGTAGCCCTGACCTCTCATGTCAGCCATTGCAGAGCACCCACTGACAACTCCCCGCCGGCCCCTCCGCACCCAGCTCAACTCCGCCACCACCGCTCCGCTTTTCCTCCCTCCCAGGCTTGCCGCGCGCCAGCTGTTCAGCGGAGAGGAGAGGAGGTGAGGTGGGGCAGGAAGCGGTTTCTCTGCACCCCCACCGACCCAGCTCACCTCCGTCTCTGCCTCCGCCCCTTCCCCTGAGGGGTTGCCGCTCTGCTTTCCCCCCCTCACTCCCAGGCTTGCCGGAATCAGCTGTTTGGCACTCAGCAAGCCTGGGACGGAGAGAGGGAATGGGGGAGAAGCACAGCAGCAGTGCCTCGGGGAGGAGGTGGAGGTGAGCTGGGCGGGGGCCGGCGGGGAGCTTCCGGTGGTTTCTCTGCTTCTCCCACCTCACTCCCAATCTGGGGAGGGGAAATGCAGCGCGCCCGGGGGAGGAGGCGAGGATATGGGGAAGGGGTGGAATGGGGGCGGGGGTGGAGTTGGGGCAGGGCCGGGGGGCACGACCCCCTCGTGGGGTGAGGAGGGAACCTGTTGTTAAAATTTTGGCAGCTCATCACTGGTTACATCCATTTGAGATGGAGATATGGATGCTGAAGTAGCTGCCAGGTCACCTGCACTCTGACTAACTGGAAGATCAGGCATCTCCTCACCACTCACATCCTCACTGGGGCCGGAAGTGTCACCATGAACATTTGTGTCTATGTATCTCAGGAGAGCTCCTTCCTGCTTAGATAGAAAAGCTTCCTCTGCTTTCTTTCTTTTTCTGAATGCTGCCCCAGAGGGGCGTTTTCTTCTTTCACTCATGACTGCTGTTCTGTGCCAGCTATAGTGGCTCTCAACACTCAGTTGAAGGGGACAAATAAGGAGGTTGGTAGCAGGGCCTGCGTGAGGGAAGATATCAGCGTCTTAAGGGCCTAACTGGCTCCTACTACTTCACTTGACTGCTGTTCTCCTCAAGTGGGTTCAGGGAAGCAGCAGGAAACAGGAAGCTCCCTGAGAAGCTGGTGTTAATCAGTCCAGGCTCCTGGGGGTGCTAGAGAGGTACATAAGAGGCTCCTCCTCCTCTCTCTTCCTGCAGCTCCTGCTGCTTTCTGTTATTCCCTCTCACCTTTTCTCCTGCCTGCCTGTTATGTCTTTTGTGCCCTCCTTCCTCCAGCACAGCACTCCACCATCTCTGTGCATCTAGTGCAAAGAGAGTACATATGCATCAGCAGCAGACACAATTTTCTACACTCTCGGTCCTAGTGGCGTCCCCCCACAGTCTGGTACCTGAGGCAGCCGCCTCAGTTCGCCTCATGGTAAGGCCAGCCCTGCCTTTACGGTCCCTACTTCTCTATCATTTTTTATGGATGTTTTCTGTCTGGTTGTCGCGGGTCGGGCCCGCGGTTGCTCCTGCGCACCCCCTGGCTGGGCTGCGCGGTCGAGTGGTCAGAGTCAATAGCTGGCTTGAGGCTCAGGGCTGTACAGTCCAGCGGCCAGAGTCAATAGCTGCCCCCATGCTCAGGGCTGTGTGACCCAGTGGCCAGAGTAAATAGATGCCCCCAGGCTCGGGACTGTGCAGCCAGTAGCATAGCCAGGCGGGGAGCGGGGGGAGCATCTGCTCCCCCACTGAGCAGAAGCGGCGCCTTTTCTTTGCTCTGGCACCTTTTTTTTTTTTGCTCCGGCGCCTTTTCTTTTTTTGCTCCGGCGCTACCGGCGCCAGTGGAGCTAAAAAAAGCACTCACCTGCCAGCGCTCCAGCTGTTCGGCAGCACTTCGGTGGCGGGTCCTTCTCTCACTCTGGGTCTTCAGCAGCACTTCCACCGAAGACCCAGAGCGAGTGAAGGGACTGGACGCACCGCCGAAGTGCTGCGCCGAACAGCTGGAACACGTCGCTGGGTGATTACAAGGGGAGGTGCCTTTTTTTAGCTCTGCTCCCCCTGTACTTTAAACCTGGCTACGCCACTGTGTGCAGCCTAGCGGCCAGAGTCAATAGCTGCCCCCAGGCTCAGGGCTTTGTGGCCTAGCGGCCAGAGTCAGTCACTGTCAGGATGGGCCACCACCTCGAGGGGGGGGAACGGCGGCCAGGATAGGGGGACCCGGGCCCTCCCTCTCCACCGGTTCCCAACCCAAGACCCTGTCAGTGGCGGGGTTGCCTGCCACCAGCTCGGCAGAGATCCGGGCGAAACATGCTGAGCTAGCCTCCAGTCATTCAACCAACTCCCCGCAAAAACTCCCTGGGTTACTTCCTACCCGCTTCTCCGAATCTCAAGGTTTCCTAGTTCCCTCAGTTCCTTCTCCCTCAGATGCATCCAGCACCTGGGGTTGAGGGTTACTGTCAGTTGGCTGGCCTCCCTGTCATGAAGTGCCCGCGGCCCTTCAGTAGGGGCCAGCAGCACACCTCCTTCCCCTACAGCGGTCCCTCAGACTGAGCCAGGCTGCTCCCTCTTATAATGGTGTTGCACTTTGAGTGTGCACAGTATGGCTGTGGGGATGTGGCTTCCTCAGCCCACAGTGAGGGGTTAACCCCCACAGTCCCAGTGCAGGGCATGCCTGTCCCATCAGACTGGTTCTTTGATCGTTTCTGTCTGTTGCATAACTAATTTTGCAAAATTTTAATCAACTAAGGTGGTGGGGTCTGATTGGTTAAAGAACTGTTTCGTAATAGGCTAGGATTCATGAAAAATACGGTCTTCTAGGACTTTAGTTTAAAATGACTGGTTAAGGTATAGCTAAGCAGGATTCAAGTTTAACTATCTAAACTGGGTCCAAAAGGAAATTCTTTGGAACCTAACCCCAGGACACAGCCCCAAGATCAGAGCTGCTAGACCTTGACACCCTGACAACCATATCATCAGGGCCGGCTCTAGGATTTTTGCTGCCCCAAGCAAAAACAAATCCCCCCCCCCCGTTTTTTTCTTACCCCACCCCTGGCCCCGCCTCAACTTCACCCCTTCCCCAAATCCCCAGCCCTGCCTCCTCCCCCCAGGCTCTCAAGCCTAGGAGGGAGGGAGGGGGAGAAGCAGTGTGCGTGCCGCAGCTGCTCAGGATCTCCCCCTCCCTCCCAGGCTCTCAAGCCTAGGAGGGAGGAGGAGAAGCGGCGCACGAATCAACTGTTTCGCTCACCGCGGCCAC
Organism: Macrochelys suwanniensis; assembly: GCA_033296515.1. NCBI lineage: Eukaryota > Metazoa > Chordata > Testudines > Chelydridae > Macrochelys > Macrochelys suwanniensis. The sequence continues at coordinate 44,078,051 of CM065776.1, forward strand.
TCGGGATCTTCCCCTCCCTCCCGGGCTCTCAAGCCTAGGAGGGAGCGGGAGAAGCGGCACACACGCCGCAGCCGCTCAGGATCTCCCCCTCCCTCCCAGGATCTCAAGCCTAGGAGGGAGGGGGAGAAGCGGCGCGCACGCCGCAGCCGCTCAGGATCTCCCCCTCCCTCCCAGGCTCTCAAACCTGGGAGGGAAGGGGAGCAGCGGCGCGTGAATCAGCTGTTTCGCACGCCATGGTGCGCAAGCGGCAGCAGCGGAGGTGAGCTAGGGTGGCTGGGGCACATTTTTAGGGGCGGCATGGCCAGCGCCAGAATGCCGCCCCTAGAAATGTGCCGCCCCAAGCACCAGCTTGTTTTGCTGGTGCCTAGAGCCAGCCCTGCATATCATGCAAAAGCCGGAGGAGCCCTGGACAACCTGATCCTGACTGGTCACCAGGAAAAGTTTGCCTGCCTTATTGGGAGTAGTGAGCATTGTATGCTTGGCATGTGTATTCTGTTTTGCTAATTGTTAATAAATAGAGGTTAAGAATATTTCTGTGTAAGGCTCTTTCACTGGTAAAAGGCCCCACAAACCCTCAGAAGATTCCACCCTGAGCCCTAGGAACTAGGTACGGGTAGGTGCCTTTCACCTGGACCCCTAGGAACTGGGAAAAGGTGGCGGAGTTTAAATTAACCGGGTTATGCCTGGAGATCACAGAAGGGTAAAGGTGGGGAGCCCTAGAGTGTGCGGGTAACACTATCAATGTCTTGGAGAGGCTTAAGAACTGAGGGGGTTTCCAGACTCCCCTGTGCGCCAGGACCAGCTGACCCTGCCAGGTATTACGGAGAAAACCCACACACTCCGGCAAGACTTGGGCATGAGGGACTGACTGACCACAGAGTGTGCAATTCTTTGCCTGGCCAGAAGGGGCACTGTAGCATTGACACATCACCCCACACTGTCCCTTACATGAGCCTCCCATTAGAGGGGCAGGCTCCTTATTCTCATCCTCGAGGGCACACCCACATAAATGCCAGGCAGATAATGGCTCTGTATTTTTTTCCTAAATCTATTCTAAGCAGGGATAGGAAGAGTGCCCAGACATCTTCATTTACTTGGATTAGAACTTTTCCTTTAAACTGGGACAGTGTCCCAGCTGGTTTTACTGAAAATGAGATTTCAGCTGGGTTTCAGTAAAACTCCAGGGGCATTTTCTCACCCTGTAGTGCTTTCAGGCACCCCTCTGTGCCCTGCACCCTCTGGCTGTTATTTGTGATCAGCTGAGAGACACTAAATCAGACCTTCTGCTGCTGCTGCAGCCATGCCAATGCTGATGGGGAAGAACAGACCCTCAGATACCATGGAGATGAGTGTGTTATAAAATCTAGACAGACAGATCAGCCTAACAGTCTTGAGTCACCTTGGTCTCAACAGGAAGAAGCTCTTCAGGCCTTTGATGCCCTGGCAGTGAGCAGGTTTACTGCCCAAGCCAGTCTCAATCCTGGAAAGGGGAGAGAAGAGAGCATCTTGTGGGGGGGAAGGAGGAGATGATACCTGAGGGAGGGGAGGAAAAACTTATGGAGACAGAAGATGTGGGGAGGTGGAGAATAAAACTGTGGCAGGAGGGAGGTGGCTTAGGTGGAGTAGAAAAGAAGTCTGTGCAGAGAGATAACTGGGAGCAGAGAAAAGAGATCTGTGGGAGAAGACTCCAGGGGACCAGAAAAAAAGACTTATAGGGAGATGGCTAAGAGGGGAAAGGAGAAGAAACCTGGGGAAAGGGTCAAGGGGAAAGAGATCTGTTGGGTGGGAGCAGAGGATGAAGTTTTTAAAACAGAAAGCTATTAAATTCTCACTGTCTGTATACAGTACATGTATCTTCTACAGCTAAAAATAGTTAACAGACATGGAGTGATCACATGCAGAGCTGGTAGATATAGCCAATTGAGTGAATCAGTTTATATATTTTAATCCTTATTAATAAACAGGTTTATCCTCCAAAGAGTCTCTAATTTCTTCATCTTTTCAACGATTTAGCAACCAGGGATCCTGCAGACCCACTGTGCTTAGAAGGGGGTTCCAATTTTTATTTCTAACAAGGTTTCTAGCAGATTTTGAATGTCATCCAAGTATTCTATTTTCACATTACCCTCTTTTACACTGAACACATCCCAAGGCTAAATTATGTTTCCTGAGAGCTAGAGAAGCAAAACAGGAGAGAGCCTTCAGCTCCTGTACAGTGGAGGGAGGCATCATTCTCGTGCATGGCCTGCTGGACAGCTGCATTCGCTACACAATTAAAAATATGGAGCGATTGTACAAAGGTGGGGGACCTATGGCTACATCTTTGTCTTGCCAGACTGTGATGGGATGTACCAGGCCTTTATGGCCCCCTACTCGAGGCCTCAGTGCTCTGCTGCATCCCATCCCAGGAAACAGTTATCTATGAAGAAAAGAGCAACCATTTTGGAAACCAGTGAGACCCCTGCAACTGGGACCAACTACTGCCATACCTGTTGTTTGCTATATGAGAAGTGCAGCAAGTTTCAATGGGATTTTCTCCCTTTGAAGATTTCCTCCCTTTATTATATGGCCAGCAGAGACGGGGAATTCTCAGTTTACTGAAAGAAACATGCAAAGAACATCTTTTCTTCTCTCAAAACACACTACAAAACATTATGCAGGTGTGTGAATGCTTAGACCGCATGTCATGGTTTGCTCAAGAGAATCTGGAATAGGCCCAACAAACTCAGACCCAATATTATAATAAAGGGGCCTCTGAAAGAATTTTCCACCCAGGGGACCAGGTCCTATTATTACTGCTCAGCACTGAGAAAAAGCTTTGGGACAGAACTCTTATGAGGTCCTACAAAGGATTGGGGAAGTGGACTATGAAATCCATTGCCCCAACAAGAAAAAGAAAAAAACAAATGTATCATGTGAACGGACTGAAACTGTGGAGAGCTCAGAAAGGCCTATTCATAGACCCTCAAGATTAACCCGATTACTTGAGGCCTGAATTGCAGTCTCCCACAGGCCTGTGGATGTACCTAAACAGGTTAACTTTTCCCCTTGTCTGCAATGGCAGGCCAGGAACTTACCGGAGTATTTCAGCTCTATGTTTTCCTCACTGCTGGATCAATTTACTGGATTCTAGAGAAGTTGCAAGGGGCTGTGGATTAAGCAGTTTGAGCAATGTTAGAACTTGGATCATTAAGTAATCCAAAAGTCCTTGCTGCAGTCCAGTCATGCTGTTGTCTAAGCCAGATGGTACGACCCAATTTTGTGTGGATTTTCAAAGGCAGAATGAGGTTTCACAACTCAGCACCTACCCCATGCCCCGAGTCAATAAGTTCCTGGACCGACTTGGGAAAGCTAACTACATTACAATGTTAGATTTGACAAAAGAGTATTATCAAATACCTCTTACTCTCTTATTCAAGAGAAAAGACAGCACTCACCACCCTGCTAGGGTTGTTCACAACCATGTCCTCTGGTTTGCATGGAACCACAGCCACCTTTCAACACCTCATGGACCACATACTTTGTCACCATCAACAGTTTGCAGCAGCCTGTCTTTATGATGTGGTGATCTTCAGCCCAGATTGGCAATGACATCTTGTCCATGCAACATTGGTACTGCAGTCACTGGGAGAAGCTGGGTTCATGGCAAATTCTGAGAAATGCAAATTTGGTACATAGGAGACCAAATATCTCATAGGAAATGAGAAAATGCCTAACAAGTTATTACTGTTGCTTCATACTCCATTTCACAAGAGGGGCTACCCCATTAATGGACCTCATGAAGACACCGGCACCAAAAATGGTGCGGTGGATTCTGGAGTGTCAAAATGCATTTTAAAGAATAAAGGACACCTTGGAACAGCAACCTGTGCTTCGATGCTCAGACTTTTCATTTCCATTTATCTCACACATAGATGCATCTACAGTAGGCTTAGGGGTTGTACTTTCACAAAACTTCCAAGCAGTAGAACAACTAGTTCTGTTTAAGCAAGAAACTCCAGCAAGAAGAGAGCCTAGACATACAGTGACTACAGTGGATCTGCGAGATTACCTGCTAGGAACTTAGGGTGAGCTGATCACAGACTACACATCCTTTAAAGTGGATGAAGGCAATGAAAAATATCAAACCCTGCATTAGGTGACAGTAACTGGAGTTACAGCCCCATGATTTCATGATATGACACTGGCTGGGATCCCAATATGGGAATGCAGACTTTTTCTCCCAATGTGGAAGAGACATTACCCCCCAAATGAGACTGACACCCCAATCCCTCTCTTCAGGCTGAGAAGGAAACCTCTGTTTCAATCCTGGAGAGGGAATTTAACCCAGAAAGCTGTTTTGTTTATAACTGGTCTTCAAAGGCAAGGAACTGTTTCTATCTTTTGAGTTTGTTATACCCCGAAAGGGGCTTTGGACTTTGTGACACGGCTGGAGGACCAAGTCATAGAAGACCCATAGAGGCAGGCTGACAGCCTACAGGGGGTGCTGGTAGCCAAAAAAAATGGCTGCACTTCAACAGGATGACAAGGGGGCGCTCCAGAGCTGAGTACAACCCACCACTCAGATACACTCCAAAAAAGTTAAGTGTGCACAATTGGGCTCAATAAACCAACCAATTGTCATCATTACAGAGCAGCAGAGTGTCTAAAATAAGTCACTGAGCATCAGACTCCACCACCCTTACTCTTGCTGAGTAGTGATTTATTCTGTGAGTAGTCCCCTGGAAACAATGAGGCTACTGTGCAGTAAGATACCACTCCATGTGAAAAACAGTGGCTGAACCTGACCCTAAATCTGCATGTTCCCATGATCGTCTAATACAGGATACAGTCTCATAGACAGTAACTGTGATTGGTGAAAAGTTACTCTTTTTAATTAATCTTATTTTAGAACTAGGAGAACATGTATCCATTCCCAACCACAGGTAAGTTCTTAGGGCATTATAAATGGATACATGGAACATAATTCATACTGTTATTTTGTATAAATCTATCCTAAAATAAATATCCTTTTCTGACAGTTGAGCTGTTTCCTCTTCACTAAGACAGGGGAAATACTTCTTAGATATCCAGTCTTTACCATTGCTTATATTTTGGACCTGTGCCAGCATAATGGATGTGTTTCAATAAAGTTTTGTAATAAAATTCCTTATTTGTAGATAATGGGAGGAATTTTGTCTCATTCTTGTATGTCAAGATGTACAGATCCTCAGCTTGATTACTAGCATTCCTGATCCAAGAGGATATGTAAATTCTGCAACCACACACTAGGTAATTGTGTTAGGAGCCAAAATTGAAACCAGTGGGTCACACCAAGTACTTTAAAAGTAAAAATAAATACATACTTGTTGTCCTGATGGAAAGTGCTAGATAGACAGCTGTGCAGAGTGAAGTGCTCTAATTATCCACAGAACCAGCACAGTACATCAGAGATAGTGAAGGTGCTTCTTCCTGCTACGCAAACCAATATGTCTCAGCATTGATCTGGTAAGAGTTCTGATTCAGTCTCCAGGCCTATTCACTCCTTGGCTTCTCTAGTAAGATTACCATCAAGCAGGTTCAGTAGGATGGTAGCTTCAGTGCTGTGGACCTGGGTCGATTAGGTCAACTAAGACCACCAAGCAGCCTTCAGATTGATAGTAAAAGCCATTCCTATCTGCTGATCTAGATATAAAAGCCCTATCCATTTTCCAATTCCCTGGACTAACCAACTGCTTGGGATGTTCTTTTTAAAGACTTTCATCCAGAAATTGCTTTAAAGCATCCAGATGCCTGGACTCTTGGACACTTTCTACCTCAAACATTAGGTGCCATTATAGGAAGTTTTCAAATCAATTATTCCGAGGCAGGGCTGGCGCGCCCACTAGGCGACCCTAGGCGGTCGCCTAGGGCGCCAAGATTTGGGGGGCGGCAGGTGGCTGCCTCCCCGCTGCCCCACCCCCTCAGCGCCTGAGCGGGGAGCCGCGGGCAGCCACCGTGAGCCGCCCTGCTGCCCCCGGCTCCCCGCTCAGTTCCTGCAGGTCAAGGTTGGTGGTGGGGGCTGAGCACCCGTGGGGGGTGGGAGGCTGAGCTCCTGCGGGCAGGAGAGCTGGCTTGGGGGGGCGACATTGTGGGGGAGGGAGGCTGAGCTCCCACGGTGGGGGAGCTCCTGGGGGGGCGGCATTGCGGGGGGGAGGCTGAGCTCCCGCAGAGGGGGAGGTGGCTGGGGGGGCGGCATTGTGGGGGAGGCAGCACCACGGGGGGGGCACAGGGCTGGTGCAAGAAAGTTTCGCCTAGGGCGCGAAACTTCCTTGCACCGGCCCTGTTCAGAGGATATAATGGTCATGTATACAAATTTGCAGGTATATGCAGATAGATAGATGTGTGATATGGCATAAAGGTTTTATCAACTTGAGTTTGCCATATTACTCACAAGTGTGGCACCAAGAATGAGTTATGCAGGTCAACCTAGAAGAGTGTTGATTAAACCTTTATATTAGAACTGGTCAGAAAACCAGGTTATTTTCTGCTACAAGTTCTGACTTTTTGGTAAAAAATTGATTCCTGAAATATTGAAGATGAAAACTGAAATATATTGATTCCAGAATGCTGCTACAGTGTCTCATAATAATTGTATTTTGGGTACTTTATGCTCCTATTCTCTTCTATCGGCTCAGACCTCTTGTCAGACTACATCTCCCATGATGCACCCCATACTCTCCTCTTGGTGAGTGGCTAAGATGTGTCATAGGAATCTAACAGAATATCAAGAGATATGAAGTCTGGCTAGAGAACCCACACAATAGAGGAAAATGGGGACATGAAACAACTGAACTAAAACTCTCACGAAGCATCACAGAGGCATATCCAAATCAAAATATTTGGGTTTTCAGCAGAAAACTGAAAACTTTCTGGGGTTTGAACATTCATTTTTTGATGGAAAAATTAATTTTTCTCAGAAAGACTTTTTCATGAAAATAAATCATTGTCAAAATTCCAGTTTTCCATTGAAAAACAATTTTGATGGGAAATTTTCCTCCAGCCCTATTTATCCAAAACCATCATGTATTCTATATATGCTATGTTTGTGACAGAAAAGAAAACAGAACTTTCAAAGTCTTTTTTAGAAAATTTTTAATAATTTTATTGGGAATAGTCCTTCCAGGATTAACACCAAGTGTTGAGTCTCTTTGGGAAGCTAGAAAACCTCCTTTACCAATCATATAAATCTCCCATTTCTACTCCAGCAGGGTTGTGAAATAATAGGAGTTAAATCTATGATGTTTTTAGATATAGAAAAACTCCCAAGAGTGTATCTTCCCCATTATCCACCTTGACTAGGTGTAATTTTGGGATGGGACAGAGGATTGCTACATTTGGGGGGCAAAGAAGTAAAAAGGATATTTTTTAAAAAATTAGGTTTGAAGTGGTTCAGAGGATAAGAATGTTAGAATAAGTCCTAGAAGATGGATTTGCATTCAGATATTATTTCTCCTATTTGTTTAAAGTAAATTGATCCAAAATGATTAGCAAATGATAGCAAAGAAAGGAGATACTACGGAATCCAACCGTAAATGTACTATCTAACTCTTGTCTGAAATAGTGACTCAGTAGTAGGAGCCGATTTGGTGGTGTGCTAGCAAGTTGTTGGCTTCCACCAAAAACTGAAAGATCTGTGTCTGGGTCCAGGCAAGGTCACAGAGGTTAGTGGAAGCACTGCTTGTAAGGGACACAAAGCATTCAGCTACTAAGGATGAAGAGAAAAGGCCTGGCCATATTTGTAACATTCCCCTGCTGTTTCCACACCACAGCATTGACATAAGCTCCAAAGGTCTCCCACATCTCTAGCTAGAGGGAACAAAGTTGTGTGATGGAAATAAGCAGCAAGAAGGAGACTGAAATTGAGGACAGGAAAATGTTTTCACAAAGTGTACTTTCTGAGCACAAAGGTTAGCTATACATGTTGGTACAGTATAGTCACAGTTGGGTGAATTAACTAGTCTTGAACAGCATGCTAGCTCTGTAGAAAAAGGAAAATCTATGTGAAATGGCAGGCTTCATGTCTACTATTCAAGTCTTTAGTTTGAAAGTTTTCAAGTGAGACACTGGTATTTCTTTTTGACGTTTGTAAAGTCTGTCACTGCAACTGAAGTATTTCTATTTTGTTGTAAGCCTTTTGAGAAACATCAGGATTGTTAGAATGGTGGCTAAGCACAAACAAATACACAAATATGAACTAGAGTCATTTGTTGGGCAAACTGTACCTGAAAACAATGTAACTATGGTTTTTGCATCTGGTTTAGAGGAGAAGAATACTGTTTCAGTGATTCTTGATGCATTCGATATTTCATTGTCATGACCAGGATGGGAGCAGTCATGCCTAGTGGTCAAAACAGGAATCACACTTAGTGGTCAGAATAGGAAGCTGAAGCAGGTCAGGATTCCAGAAGATCAGACCAAGAGTCCAATGTCAGGAGGTAGGCAGAGTCAGGTTACTAGGAGATCAGAGTCAGGCAATAGGAGCAGGTAGCACAAGGGATGTAGTCCTAAGCAGGGGAAACCCAGTTCCATGGATGATTTCCTGTTCCTCTGCTTAGTTTACTTAGAAGCAAGATGTGAGGAATTGTGGGCCTAGAATCTAGGCCCACCGGTACTGCTCAGACCTTGGCCGCCACCCAGCAGCTCACCTGAACCAGTGAAGAAGGGGGCCAATGAAGCTCTAGTTCACAAAGGACCCTGCCTATGAAGCTCCTGACTGGGGGAGACATCCAGTTCCACCAAGTGGCTGGGACGCACTATTTAAACTAGAAAGAGGCACAGGAAGTTCCAAAGCAACCAACTGAATCTCTGGATGGCTGTTACTACAGACCTTGCCTACTTGCCTAACTCTTGAAATTTGCCTCCCAGCCAGTTCCTGTCCTCCTCCTCTGTCTGCTCCCAGTTCCTGCTTTCCTGCCTTGCTTCAGGTCCCTGCTCCTACACCCTACCCCTGACAGTGATTTCAGCTTCAAACCCTGGCTAGACTCCTGAGTCTATCTCCGGCTCTGACCCCAGCTCCAGTTCCAGGCACCCAACTCTAACCATTAGGCATGACTGCCCCTATCCCAATCCCTACACAAGGAACCAGTCAAGACCTCTGGAATTCCACCAGACAGATCCCAAGACTGGAAGCCTCTATCAGAGTTGAGCTTTGAGTTCTGGCAATTGTTAAGAGGTCACTGGGTAGTGGTGTGATGGGGTGCGACTCAACACTGCAGCATCCCCTGCTGGATTCCCCAGGTATCAGCTCTGCTAGCCAGTGCGCCCTCTTCTGGTGGCCTCTTGCTGCCGTCATTTCTGCTCCAGCACCCACATCAGTCCAAGGACTGTGGTGTCCTCTTCAGTGACACAGCCCTCCGGCTGTGCCACACTCTATGCTCCCTGCCTTCCAGGGAACCTGCAGTCGGCTGTCAAGCCACTTCCCTCAGTGGCAACTGCAGCCCAATGTCTGGCCACTTCTTCAGTGGCAAGGGCAGGGAGGGTACCTGGGCCTGCCCACTACTCCAGGTCCCAGTCTAGAGGCCCTGTAAATGGCTGCTACTAGCTGCGTCCCCTCCCTGGGTCAGTTCCCTGCAGCTCCAGCACCCTCTTTGCCCTTGCTTCAGGGCCTCAGCCTACAGATCCCTGCAGCCCACCAGGAGTTGCCTTCAGCTCCCCGGGTCTCTGCTTGCAGTAATGCTCTGTGCAGGGTGCTTGCTGCCTTCAGCCCTGCAAGGCAGCCAGCCTCCTCCCTCCTCAAGTTCCAGGGAGTGATTGACACTGCTCTGCTTTGCAGACCTTCTTATATGGGCCTGCCTGGCCCTGATTGGCTGCCTCCCACGCAGCCTCCCTAGGTCTCTATTAACCCTTAGAGCCCAGTGTGGCGCAAGTACCCCATCACAAGTGGGTTGAACATACTGGTTCCAAAGAGCCCTGTGGACTAGGGCTTGAGACCCATCGCCCCTGACATTCATGGAGCAGTAACCTTAGTCTCTAGAGTCTGATTAGAAGTTGCTGAAAACTAATTAAGGGATAGAAGCATAGAAGTGTGGGAATGGAAGGGACCTCGGGAGATCTTCTAGTCCAGTCCCCTGCACTCAAAGCAGGACTAAATATTATCTAGACTATCCCTGACAGCTGTTTAACTAATCTGCTTTTAAAAACCTCCAAATGATGGAGATTCCACAACCTCCGTAAGCAAATTTATTCCAGTGATTAACCACCCTGACAGTTAGGAATTTTTTCCTAATGTACAACCTAAACTGCCCTTCCTGCAATTTAAGCCCATTGCTTCTTGTCCTATTCTCAGAGGTTAAAAAGAACAATTTTTCTCCTTCCTTCTTGAAACAACCTTTTATGTACTTGAAAACTGTTATGTCCTCCCTCAACCTTCTCTTCTCCAGATTAAACAAACCCATTTTTTTTCAATCTTTCCTCATACATCATGTTTTCTAGACCTTTAATCATTTTTGTTGCTCTCTTCTGGACTTTCTCCAATTTGTCCACATGTGTCCTGAAATGTTGCGCCCGGGAGGCAGCTGCCCACCGCCCCCCAAATCCTGGCGCCCTAGGCGACCGCCTAGTGATAGCGCCGGCCCTGGGTACTGAAGTTAAACTGACTGGTTTGTAATTCCCTGGGTTGTCCTTATTCCTCTTTTTATAGATTGGCACTATGTTTGCCCTCTTCCAGTCCTCTGGAATCTCTCCTGTCATTCATGAGTTTTCAAAGATAATCGCTAATGGCTCAGTTATCTCCTTGAGTATTCTAGGTTGTATTGCATCAGGCTCTGGCAACTTGAAGACATCTAACTTTCTCTAAGTAATCTTTATTACTCAGTCATCTTTGCTGTGTATTAAGAGTACAATCTGAGTAATTCTTGGTTAAACTAAAACACATCACTGGAATTTTAGAGTTCACTGTTTCAGGATTTAGGGAGAGAAATGTTAATGTGGTGACCTATGTTATCTTTCCTAACAGTTTGATAAATTGTGGAGTTTTTCACACCATGTAATGCTCTCTCAGGAAGGTAGAAGCCACTGGCAACCAAAAGAATTGATGCCTGGGACGTGCAGGGAATTCAATCTCATTTCATGACTGCTGGGAAAAATAGCTTGTGTCACCACTGTAGTTCCTTTCTTACCTTCCTCTGTTTAGCATTCAAGTACTTCATAAATGGAGGCATCATTTATATGTAGCACAGGCTCTGTTCTAATCTCTATGCATTAGTGAAGTTAACTACAGCTCACTCAGTACTGCTGTTTGCACAGCTGGAAATGTCAGATAGAATGAGTTCATCTCTTCTAAGATGAGCTTAAATCTGCAGCCTAGTAGTGTCTTTCTTGTTTACACCTACTACCATTTCATATTGTTCACGTAAGCATGGTTAGTTTTAATAAAGACAAGCTTTAGGTGTAACCCTACAGGTGCACAAAATGCTGATAAAACCTCCTTAACTCACTGTCAGATCAGAGTGTTAAACTTCAAGAGACAGAATATATTTAATTACAAATAAAGAAAAAGTCCTTGAGATTTTCATTCTAAGTCTGATAGCTAAGGACTCAGATACACTATGTGTGCTCCCATGGCCAAAACAATTAGAGCTTTTGGTCAGACAAGGAATGAGTTTATTGTGATGAATAATAGGTGTCTGGACAACAGCAGGCTGCCATTTGCTTGTAGGAAAAAGCAAAGCAAGGCCCAGAAAGTTCTTAAAGCTTACAGCAACAAAACATGCTGCATTAAAAGGGCTGTGCCACCAGATTGTCTTACACAAGACAGGAAGAACAATGTAAATTATAAAGAGTAGGCCTTTATCTCAGTTTAAAGCACACCATGTAGAGATCAAGTAAACATTTACCACTGCATTGCATGCCACAGGCATGCTTAGAGAGACAAGGGGGGTGAGGTAATAACTTTTCTTGGACCAACTTCTGTTGAAGAGAGACAAGCTTTTGAGTTTACACAGAGCTCTTCTTTAGGGCTAAGAACCTCACTCAGAATGTCACAGCTAAATACAAAGTGGAACAGGTTGTTTAGCATAAGTAAATAACATATTTCAAGGGACCATTCAAGGTGAAGTGGCCCTATAGCACCCTTCCAGTCATAGGGAGGAAAGGAAGAATAGGAGGAAGCGGGGGGGAGGGGAGTTGTTAGTGCATTATAGATTGTTGTAATCAGCTATAAATCCAGTGTCTCTATTCAGCCCATGATTTTTAGTGTCTGGCAAAGTTATGAATTTAAGCTCCCAGGCTCATCTTTTGAACGTGTTGTGCAGGTTTCATTTGGGGATGAGGACTGATAGATCAGATATAGAGTGATCACTTTATAGAAAAAAAAAAGTGTTCACCCACAAGTGATGTGGTGTTTTTGTTTTTTTCATCATTTTCCTGTGTGAATTCATCAGAGCATAATGATTGTCTGGTTTCACCCACATAATTGTTTGTTGGGGCAGTTAGTACACTAGATGAGGTACGCCACATGTTGTGACGAGCATGTGTGGGACCCATGGATCTTGAAAGGTGTGTAGTGGGGGAGTGTTGATCATTGTAGCTGTGAAGATATGTCTGCAGGTTTTGCATCTGTTCTGGCAGGGTCTGGTGCCGCTCTGACTTGGTGTGTCCTGGTCTGTGGGAGCTTGCTTCTGCTGATGAGCTTGGAGAGTTGGGGGGTTGTTTGAAGGCCTGAAGAGGGGATTCAGAAAAGATTTTTCAGGATGAGGTCCCCATAGAGTATGAGTTGTAGTTGTTTGAGGATACCTTGTATGGGTTCCAGTGTGGGGTAGTACATGACAAATAGGCTTGTGCACTCAGAGGGGGTTTTATTTCTGTATTGAAGCAGATTCCCTCAGGGTATTTGGGTGGCCTGTTCCATGATGCAATCTACTTCTCTGGTGGACTATCCCTCTTAGGTGAAGGTGGTTTTGAGTGTCTTAAGATATATATCCTAGAATGTCTCCACGGATCATATTCTGTGGTTCCTGAGTGCCTGATTATAGATAACAGATTTCTTGGTGTGTTTTGGGTTGTTACTGGATCTATGAAGTGGTTATCCGTGGGTTTCTTGTATATAGTTGTCTGTAGGGTTCCATTGTTGTGGTGTCCAGGAAGTTGATGCTGGTGTGGGAGTGTTCCACAGAGAGTTTAATGGAAACCAGTGATATACGTTGACGATATTTTCATCCTCTGGACAGACAACTTAAACTCCCTCAGATTTCCATTGCAACTTTATCCACCACCACCAGTCCATTAAACTTTCTCTGGAAATGTTGAAAATGGTCGTGCTGCCCATACTCGAAGCAAATGCCCACCATCTTCCCCCCCTTGATTGGGGATGCTATGACTGTAGAAGCCTTAGCTTCAGTGCTGCCTGGCTCCCTAGGCCTCTCTGCATCCTGGGGCATTCTAGCTCAGCCTCCAATTCTCTGCTGGAGAAAGGACTCAGGCCTCACCTCAGTTGATGGTCTCTTATGCCCTAGTGCTCCACCATGCTCAGTGATGGTGTAGCCTCTGAAATGCCTCTTTGGCCTCCAGGTACTTTTCCATGACGCCTACCGCCTCTGAAAATGTGCCTGGCTGATGCCTCTGCACCAACTCCTATCCCCCAACCAGGAGAACCTGACTTAACTACTCAAGCACAATATCCTCTGCCACCTTGACCCCAGTTTGCCCATCTGAGATTAGCCACCTCCAGCAGTATTCCTTGAGGCACTGGGCCACTACCCGGGGGCAGGCCCCAGTGGGTATTTTCCTCCCAAAGTGCTCACAATATGCCTCTAGGGAGATATCAAAATAGTCTAAAATGGCAGTCCTGACTTTATTGTAGTGTTGGATATCCATGGAATCTAGTGCCCTATAGACTGCCTGGCCCAGTCAGGTTTGGTGTCAGAAGCATAACCCAATGATCCAGTGTCCATGCTGTCACAGTAGCCACATGTTCAGATGTCACCAAGACAGTTCATATTCGTTCTTCAGGTCCATATTTCTCAGCTTGACTGGGATCCCTGGAATCGGCAACCTCACAGAGCACTCTGGCCCTGGTTTAGCGGAAGTTTCTGGGGATTACAGGAGCACTACCATCTGCTGGACCAGGTATTGTTGTGTGGTCAGCTCTCTAATGAATTGCTTTTGCTGGAGGGCTGCTTTGCTGCTGGTGTTGGGCTGCCAGCTGCCAGACTCTCTTCCTGCTGCATCTGAGTTGCCTGTTGTTGGCATGCCACTACCCACTTCAGCAACTTCTCCACGTTGCTTTTTGTGTTGTTTGTCTCTCTGCTGGCCTTCCTTATGTCCATCAGAAGGACTGGGATGTCATGCCCACATTCTCCACCAATTGTTAGCGAGGGCAGGTCCCCACCTAGCAGTTAGAGTTTGTGGCAGCAGCCCTGTCTAGGGGTAAGATTCCATGGTGGCAGCCCCACCTACCAGTAGGGGGTAGGGGAACCCAGGCTCTCTCACTCCACCAGGTTCTGATCCAGGGGCCCTCTTGGGTGAAATAAAGAAGGCGTCCACTACCTGAGGTCCTGCTAACACTCTTCCCTGGATCTCTTCCTACCTCACTATCCCTCCTCAGGGCACATCATGGCCTGTGGTTTTCCCTTGCAACACAGCCCATGATCCTCCACAGGCTGGGGAGTCCCGGCTTTGTGCAGCAGTTCTCTTCCTGGGAGTAGTCTCCTGGCATAACCCCTGCATAACAGTGAGTGCAGGTCAGGCTCTCTCTGCCTGCCACCCTGCTGTGCTAAAGAGACTTCCTTTTAAGCCTCTCCTACAACTGGAGCATGCCCAGCAGGCCTGCTGGGGCGGGGCTTCCCAGCCCCAGAGTTGTTTATGCAGTGTGGGTTTTAACCACCCTATCACAGCCCATAACGTTTACAAGATTCTATTTTTGGAAGAAGTTTTTAAAACAATTTAGTCCAGCTCTCTGAGGTCTACCAAGGCTACAGTGTTCAGGAACAAAGCAATTTTTCAGCTGGGTGAATAAGCAGGGGTTGCGGGGGGAGGAGGGGGTTGGGCGGAGGGAGACTTATTGAGTGACCTTTGTGTGTCTCAGATTTGAGTCACAATCAGAGCTAAATGTGAAGTACCCTAATATTCTTTACCACATTACTTATCAAATACTGATTAATGCTATTTAGACCTGAGCACAATTTTACATTTCCTGTAAACTGAGGAAGAATAATTCCCCTGCTCTGTCTAAAAGAGATTTGCTGACAGATTAGTGATCAGTCAGCAAATCAATACACCACCCTCTTCACCTCCAGTTTAAGAGGAACATTTGACAGCCCTTAAATAAACAATGCTACACTCTATCCTTCAAGTATTTAGAAAGGGAACATACTTTACTTGGGAATCATTGATTTGAAAAAGTCTTTGGTGTCTCAAAGGAAACTTGAGAAAGTCCAATAGTGTATGATCAGCATAGATTGCTGAGTGAGTGGTGGGAGAGAACTGAGCTTCCAGCACTATAGAGCAAAATTGTTAACCACCTACTGGTGTTTGTGGAACTGATGAGAACCAAAGAAAGATCAAGAAAGTATGGTGCAATGAACAATGTATGTGGGTACACATGTACTAGTGACCTCCGCTGGAATGTGACTTCACTGCTTTTTTTTATTTAAATAAAATAAAATGAATAGATAAAAAGTCATAGCTGTTATACATTTGGTTTTGATAAAGTGTCTCACAATCTTATTTACAAAATGAAAACAAATTGGTTTGGATAGGAACACTGTTATGTGGACTGAAAACTGGCTGATGGACCACAAAGAAAGGTTAATAATGATCAATAGCAATGTTACTGTTGGGGTTATGACAAGTGACATGCCACAGGGATCAGTATAGAGCCTCTCTTATTATTTAATGTTTTATTATAAATCTGGTGATGGAGTAAGTACCATATTAATAAATTCACAGGGACAAGTACATTAGTTACAAATACCAATGAGGAAAGAGAAATAATGCAAAGGAAACTGATTAGAAACATGAGGGGAAAATAAATTATTCTGCTTTGAAAATTTCCTAACTAATGCATGAGGAGACATTAAAGTAAAAACACAGGTAGGTAGGTAGGTAGGTAGGTAGATTATCTAATCTCTCCAGTGCAGGGACCATGTTTTCTTATGTATTTACACAGGGTTTAGCATAATGGGGCCCTGATCCCGACAGGGCCTTAGGATCCTACCACAATACCAATAAATAGTTGGAAGTGGGAAGGAGAAAGCTGGAAAGTAATAAAAAAAGGTCATGAACAGCATATCATACATATATTTGTCATAAAGATGAGGTTAATTGCAAGGAGGAAGAAGAAATATTTAGGACAACTGAAGATACAATTAGCAATTATGAGCTCAAAATTAATAGAAGAAACACATATGTCCAGATCTTAGCCCCTCTTCTGCTTGCTGCAGGAGGTAGAAAACTGGCTTAACCAGCCAGCTGGGAATTCTTCTGTGTAGAAGAAACTCCAGGTGATGCAGAGCTAGCCACAACAGAGAGGGCATGGCTGGGGGTGGAGATGGGAAAAAAAAGAGTGCATGATTGGAACATTATTGGGTGCATTGCAGCAGAGTGCAAGTTACTTTCCACCCCATGCCCCTCAAGTCCTATAGTCAGTTGATTTTGGCCAGACCATTGAATCTAGTCTGTATACTGATTGACAGTGGGATACATTTGTTGGAAAAATAATTCAGCAAAATACAAAATACCCAATATGTTTTTAGAATTGATTGAGAATAAACTTTGTTTCAGGAGATGGAGAAAATAACTATGGTGGGGGGGAGGACCCATTTTAGACTTGATTAGAACAGTGAGGCATTGGTCATGAATCTGAAAACTGAAGGCAATTTGGGTGAAAATGATCATGAAATGATAGAGTTCATGATTCTAAGGAAAGGAAGGAGTGAGAGCAGCAGAATAAGGACCATGGACTTCAAAAAAAAGCAGACTTTAACAAACTCAAAAAACTGGTAGGTAAGATCCCATGGGAAGAAAATCTAAGAGTTCTGGAGAGACCTTGCAGTTTCTCAAAGAGACAGTATTAAAGTGCAACATCAAACTATCCCAATGCAAAGGAAAGATAGGAAAAATAGTGAGAGGCCAATATGGATCAATCAAAAGTTCTTTAATGACCAGAAAATCAAAAAGGAATCCTACAAAGAGTGGAAACATGGACAAACTGTGAAGGATGAATACAAAAGAATAGGACAAGTATGTAGGGACAAAAAATCAGAAAGGCTAAGGCACAAAATGAGTTACACCTAGCAAGGGGCATAAAAGACATTAAGAAGAGGTTTCATAAATACATTAGGAGCAACAGAAAGATGAAGGAATATGTAGATCCCCTACTTAACAGGGTAGGAGAGCTAAAAATGGATGACATCAAGAAGGCCGCTTCTGTCTTCATTAAAAAGATTAATTATCTGGTCACAATTTACACAATTAATAGTTACAACCAGGGGAAGAAACACAAGCAATATAGGGAAAGAACACATTAAAGAATATTTAGATAAGTTCGATGTATTCAAGTTGGCAGGGTCTGATGAAATTTACCTTAGGGAACTTAAGGAACTACTGGAGCATTCTCAGAACTGTTAGCAGTGATCATTTAGAACTCATGGAGGATGGGTGAGGTCCCAGGGGGATAGAGAACTGCAAACATAGTACCTATCTTTAAAAAGGGGAACAAAGAGGACCTGAGGAATTGTAGATCAGTCAGCCTAACTTTATTCCCTGGAAAGATACTGGAACAAATTGAATTAAACAATGAATTTGTAAGCACCTTGAGGATAATAGGGTTTTAAGATTTGTCAAGAACAAATCATGTCAAACCAACCTGATTTCCTTCTTTGACAGAGTTATTGGCCTAGTGGATGGGATGAAAGCTGTAGACATGAGATATCTTGATTCAGTAAGGCATTTTCTTATAGGCAAACTATAGGAATATTGTCTGATGAAATTACTGTAAAATGGGTGCAAAGTTAGTTGAAAGACCATACTCAGTGTTACCAGTGAGGAATTATCAATGGTTGACTGTCAAAAAGGGAGAGCATAGGGTCCCACAGCGGGTCTGTCCTAGGTGTGGTACTATTCAATGCTTTCATTAATGACTTGAATAATGGAGTGTAGAGTATGCTTATAAAATGTGCAGATGACTGACACCAAGCTGAGGTTGGGGGTTGGTTTGCAAGCACTTTGGAGGACAGGATTAGAATTCAAAACTACCTTGACAAACAGAAAATTGGTGTGAAATCAACAAAACAAAGTTCAATAAAGACCAGTACAAAGTACTACACTTAAGCAGGAAAACTCAAATGCACAACTACAAAACGGGCAATAACTGACTAGGCAGCAGTACTGCAGAAAGGATTTGGAGGTTGCAGTGCATCACAGATTTTAATAAAAGTCAAGAATGTGATGCAGTTGCAAAAAAAGCTACTAAAATTCTGAGGTGTATTAACAGGTGTGTCGTATGTAAGGCACAGGAGGTAATTGTCCCACTCTACTTGGCACAGGTGAGGCCTCGGCCAGAATACTGTGTCCAGTTTTGAGCACCATACTTTAGGAAAGATGTGGACAAACTGAAGAGAGTCCAGAGGAAACCAACAAAAATGATAAAGAGTTTAGAAAACCTGACTTCTGAGGAAAGGTTAAAAAAAAAAACCTAGGCAGGTTTAGTCCTGGGAAAATAAGACTATGGGGGGACCTGATACCAGTCTTCAAATAAATTAAGGGCTGTATAAAGAGGATGGTGATTTCCATCTCCACTGAAGATAGGACAAGAAGTAATCAGCTTAATCTGCAGCAAGGAAGACTTAGGTTAAATATTAGGAAAAACTTGTTTTATTAGGAAAAATTGTTTAAGGATAGTTAAGCACTGGAATAGGCTTCCAAGGGAGGTTGTGGAATCCCAGTCATTGGAGGTTCTTAAGAAGAGGTTAGATAAACAATGGTCAGAGATGGTTTAGGTATACTTGATCCTCCCTCAGCGTGGGGGGCTGGACTAGGTGACCTCTTGAGGTCCCTTCCAGCCCCACATATCTATGATTAATGGTAGATTGTTGTGGATTGTTGTATCTGTTAGGGATATTCAAAACTAAATTGGCAAACGGAACACTCTAAGTGAGCTAAACGAGTTTTTTTCCATTAAAGAGGTCCCAATTTTGAACAGAAATACCATAGCCTCATCTTTGTAACCTGATGAATATGGTTCTCAACTTAAACAATGTTTCTCTTATACATGAAAAGTTCAGTAAAGTCAGTGGTATAGCATTCTGATGTGTGAAACAGGATGACTATATCGAACACTACATAGAATGGTTTTCTTGAGGAGATAACTGCAGTAACAAGGTGCACACAGAGAGCCAGTCTTGAATTCACTTTATTAACAAGAAGGAAGAACAATTCACAAGAACATACTGTAACTTGCTCTGTAGCGATCATTAGGAGGGACTCTGTTTCACTATTTTCCAGTACATCTCAGATCCAAGGGGCCAAGGGTACTGCAGAACAACAACTATCAAGTCCTAGGTGGCCAAAGAGTTGCTAATTGTTTATTTGTTAGCTGAGTGGTTAAGGCTCACAACAACAATCCTCAAGGGTGAGGGTTCAAGTCTTGCTCAATCTCACACTAAAAGGCCACCTGCAGTTCACCCAGCTGCAAAATGGGCAGGAGCGGCTCTGACAATTCTGCCGCCCCAAGCAGTCGCCGCGGCCCCGCCCCCGACGCCGGGCGACGTTGCGGGGCCCCGCCCCTGACGCAAGCACTCCGAGTCCCGCGGTGGCAAGGTAAGAGCGGCGGACCTGCCTCCCCATTGCCGCGGCGGCAGGCGAGAATGGGGCAGCAGTACGAGTCCCGCAGCGGCAATTCGGCAGCGGGAAGAGCGGCGGACCTGCTGCTGAATTGCCGCCGTGGGGCTCGGACTGCCCCCCCCCCCCATTCTCAATGCCGCCCCAAGCACCAGCTTGGAAAGCTGGTGCCTGGAGCCGGCCCTGAAAATGGGTACCTCATCCATTAGGGCACTCAAAGGCAGTCAGATGTGATGCTGGCTGTATGAAACTGAAATGCCTTAACCGCATCAGCTCAATGAGCCATTGGCTTTAGGGAGTTTTGACACAGTGTGCTTGTCCTGTTCAGAGAAAAGAGGGGACATTAGCCCTGCCTTTAAGGAACTTACAGTCTAGGATAAAGTAGAGTTCGCCATTCTAGGGCACCAGTTAAAGACATGACGAAGTTTCCTTTTCACCAGGCCTACTTGTTATCTGTCAAAGGAGGGGAAGGAAGGATATTTAGGCTTTGATTATAATATGGTTTCTCCCTATTTCTTTTATTTGTATTTCATTTTGCAGAGACAAGTTCTGGTCTGTGCCCAGTCCCAACAAGTAAAATTCCATTATTCTGCGTTATATTGTTATAAATGCATGGGGAGTATGTCATATGGTTTTTCAGCCTGCATGAAACGAAGTGAAAAGAGTTCTCAATCTTTTAATGCTCTATGCTTGTGGAAGAAGCATTAAAAACGGTCCATGGGGATCCTATATTATTATTTGAGGGATTTTTATTTTTCAGGCCTGGTCAGGTTTTATGACTTGTGCGTTTCCAAGAATGCACTGCTCAAGCACTGAGGTTTATAATGATTTCTCCTTACGCTATTTATCTCACTTTTCCAGTTGCAGTGCATTTATCCTAACACAGACAGAAGCATGACAGGAGAGGAGAGGAGACGTCAAAGAGATTCTGCCAAACAGAGGAATAAGGATTTTTTTTTCTGAATGACATTTTCAAGAAAGTGCAAGGTTTTACAATGCACAAAAATATTAGCATTCCAATGTAAATAGAAAAGTATGTGACATTTGATGAAGTTCCACTAAACTAGTGCAGTTTGCTTGTGAGGAGGATTTGTGGGAATGCATGTTTTCCCTCAGAGAGCATGTATTTTTCCTTTTCTTTACTATTCTATTTTTCTGGTCACTTTCTCTTGCAGAAAATAATTCTCTCTCATTTAAAACAAGCAAATTAAATGCATTTTAAAGGATCTTCTATTAAAACTCATCTATACTTTTGCAACATGCATATCTGTTTTATGATTAGTTCTCTCCCTTCACCAACTCCCAGGCTACCTGAAGTGCACTGTATTCATTTGCATCATCTCTCCATTGGAATAATCAAGTGTTCTCTAGAGATGGGCAAAGACTGGAAATGTTATTTGTGAACATATTTGCTGACTTACAGTACAAACCACTTTTCCACAAACATTCATTCATTAAATCAGCTTTTTGCCCAAGTGTTTGGAGAAGAACTTTTATTTCTGCAGAAGCGACAAAGAGTTCTGTGGCACCTTATAGACTAACAGACGTATTGGAGCATAAGCCTGACTCTTCCCTGCTTATTTATACCTGCCCCTGGACATTTCCACTGCATTCATCTGAAGAAGTGGGTATTCACCCACGAAAACCTATGCTCCAATATGTCTGTTAGTCTATAAGGTGCCACAGAACTCTTTGTCGCTTCTACAGATCCAGACTAACAAGGCTACCCCCTCTGATACTTTTCTTTCTGCAAATACATGTATTTATGCACAAATAAGCATATTCACATGTTCATAATTTCTCATGTACAACTATATTTACACTACATTAGGGGTTTAATTCTGCCCTATTAAAATCAATGTGAGCTTTGCCATTGATTTCAGTAGAAGCAGAAGCAGACCTCTAGGGCACAGCACTTAAGAACATAGAATCATAGAATATCTGGGTTGGAAGGGACCTCAGGAGGTCATCTAGTCCAACCCCCTGCTCAAAGCAGGACCAACCCTAACTAAATCATCCCAGCCAGGGCTTTGTCAAGCCTGACCTTAAAAACCTCTAAGGAAGGAGATTCCACCACCTCCCTAGGTAACCATTCCAGTGCTTCACCACCCTCCTAGTGAAAAAGTTTTTCCTAATATCCAACCTAAACCTCCCCCACTGCAACTTGAGACCATTACTCCTTGTTCTGTCATCTGCTACCACTGAGAACAGTCTAGATCCATCCTCTTTGGAAACCCCTTTCAGATAGTTGAAAGCAGAGCTGTAACTAGGAATTTCTGCGCCCGAGGCTTACCCTCCGCTGAATTGCCGCCAAAGCCGCAGCACCGGCGGACCTCCCGCAGGTAAGTGGAAGCGGCTTCGGCGGCAGGGCGGAAGTGCTGCTAATAATACCCTCCGCCGGCTTCAGCGGGGAGTATTATTAGCAGCACTTCCGCCGAAGCCGCTTCCGCTTACCTGCGGGAGGTCTGCCGGTGCCGCGGCTTCGGCGGCGGGGGCCTTCTCCACACACACCGGTGGACCTCCCGCAGATAAACGGGGGCGGCTTCGGCGGCGGGGGAGGACGGGCGCGCCCCTGGCAGCAGGTTTTTGTGCCCCTGCCAGCAGTGCGCCCCGAGGCAAGTGCCTCACTTGCCTCGCCCTCGTTACGGCCCTGGTTGAAAGCAGCTATCAAATCCCCCCATCATTTTTCTCTTCTGCAGACTAAACAATCCCAGTTCCCTCAGCCTCTCCTCATATGTGCTCCAGCCCCCTAATCATTTTTGTTGCCCTCCGCTGGACTCTTTCCAATTTTTCCACATCCTTCTTGTAGTGTGGGGCCCAAAACTGGACAGTACTCCAGATGAGGCCTCACCAATGCCGAATAGAGGGGGAAAGTCCATCCCATATGATTAACTATTAAAGTCAATGGGACTTAAGCACAAGTGTAATGTTAAACATGTGCTACATACTTTGCTAAATAAGAATGGTGTGACAGGGTGTAGCCACCCCACATAAGGCACGAAGAGGTTAGAAAGCAGCTTTAGGCTGAGGCAGCTCTGCCCACAGTACCTGTGAGTTATGCCAATCCTGGGGAAGAAGCTTTTAAAAGGGAAAAGCTCAGTTCAAAAGGGCCCAGCCTGGGGCAGTGGACAAGCCTCTTGTCCTCAGCTCCCAGAAAGGAGCAAAGCAGAGAGCCAAGCTATCTTTGGTTGCCTGTGAGCACAGAGCAGTAGGACAGAAAAGCTGGCGCAGCTCTTTATTTCTGTTAGTTTCCTTTCCCTTGTTGCCTTGAGAACTAGGACTAGGGACTTGACCCGGGGTACATGCACATGCATTTGCACGCCCATGCCCACACCCACACCCGCTGAGAATACGAGCCCTCGGAGGAGAAGGTGGGCAATGTAGAAAGTACCCCATGGAAGAAGAAAGATTTGACCAGACAGAACTTAACCACTTGCTGCAAGGGTCGCTGGGCTGGAACTTGGGGAAGAGGGAAGGTCTGGGTTCCCCTACAATCTCACCAGGAAGACTAGTGGGAAGAGCCCAAACACAAGGGGTCAGAAGGACTATTGGGCTTGGACCAGTGCTGTTGACCTGGTGTCAGGGTCTGGGACTACTGGGTGAAAACCCCGGTTTACCCTGAAATGGAGGAGATTAAATGTGAGCCAGCTGGAGGACCAAGTCGTAAGGTAAAAGGGGACCATCAGCAGACCTGGTTGGCAGGACTACAGAGAAAATACCCTGTGATACCGCATCTAACCATAAGGTGGCACACCAGCTGGTAAGTCATTTTGCCACAAGCGGTGGAGAACACAGAAAAACATTCCAGGTCTGACAAGGGGCATGACAAAAAAAAATTCCTGCCCCACTGACAGGTCCAAGGGGGAGTCTGGAAGCCAGATATGTCTGGACTCATTTCCAAGAGGGCTCACGGATGGGCAAGGGTTGTTCTGGCAGATACCATAGCAGCACCAGCAGGGGCAAGTGGTCTTTATCTGGTAGAGGCTGATGAAAAAGGAGCAGGTGATATGGCAACCCCCACAGACTAGGTGTACAGACGGTGTGCACTGCAGAAATTCAGGCCTCCACACATTTGCCAGCTTAGCTGATTGCCCTGGTGCAAGTGAATGGGGCAGAAGTGGTTGGATTAGTTGACTCTGGGTGTAGCCTGACATTGGTCTATTACCAGTCGATCAGCTCAGAGGTAGTCCCAGGGGAAACAATTTTTTTACAATGCATCCACAGGGATGTGAAACTCTAGACTATCAGCTCAGCCTGCCAGCTAGGAGGGAGGCACAGCAGGTCTCTCCTAGTAGGACTATTTATCTTTGACAAATCATGGCAATCGGGGGAGGTCCCGGATGACTGGAAAAAAGCTAATGTAGTGCCAATCTTTAAAAAAAGGGAAGAAGGAAGATCCGGGGAACTACAGGCCAGTCAGTCTCACCTCAGTCCCTGGAAAAATCATCCTCAAGGAATCAATTCTGAACCACTTAAAGGAGGGGAAAGTGATCAGGAACAGTCAGCATGGATTCACCAAGGGCAAGTCATGCCTGACTAACCTAATTGCCTTCTATGATGAGATAACTGGCTCTGTGGATGAGGGGAAAGCAGTGGATGTGCTATTTCTTGACTTTAGCAAAGCTTTTGATACAGTCTCCCACAGTGTTCTTGCCAGCAAGTTAAAGAAGTATGGGCTGGATGAATGGACGGTAAGGTGGATAGAAAACTGGCTGGATGGTCGCGCTCAACGGGTAGTGATCAATGGCTCCATGTCTAGTTGGCAGCCGGTATCAAGTGGAGTGCCCCAAGGGTCGGTGCTGGGGCCGGTTTTGTTCAATATCTTCATCAACGATCTGGAGGATGGTGTGGACTGCACCCTTAGCAAGTTTGCAGATGACACTAAACTGGGAGGAGTGGTTGATACACTGGAGGGTAGGGATAGGATACAGAGGGACCTAGACAAATTAGAGGATTGGGCCAAAAGAAATACGATGAGGTTCAACAAGGACAAGTGCAGAGTCCTGCACTTAGGACGGAAGAATCCCATGCACTGCTATAGACTAGGGACCGAATGGCTGGGCAGCGGTTCTGCAGAAAAGGACCTAGGGGTTACAGTGGACGAAAAGCTGAATATGAGTCAACAGTGTGCCCTTGTTGCCAAGAAGGCTAACGGCATTTTGGGCTGTATAAGTAGGGGCATTTCCAGCAGATCGAGGGACGTGATTATTCCCCTCTATTCGGCACTGGTGAGGCCTCATTTGGAGTACTGCGTCCAGTTTTGGGCCCCACACTACAAGAAGGATGTGGATAAATTGGAAAGAGTCCAACGGAGGGCAACAAAAATGATTAGGGGGCTGGAGCACATGACTTATGAGGAGAGGCTGAGGGAACTGGGATTGTTTAGCCTGCAGAAGAGAAGAATGAGGGGGGATTTGATAGCTGCTTTCAACTACCTGAAAGGGGGTTCCAAAGAGGCTGGATCTAGACTGTTCTCAGTGGTAGAAGATGACAGAACAAGGAGTAATGGTCTCAAGTTGCAGAGGGGGAGGTTTAGGTTGGATATTAGGAAAAACTTTTTCACTAGTAGGGTGGTGAAGCACTGGAATGGGTTACCTAGGGAGGTGGTGGAATCTCCTTCCTTAGAGGTTTTTAAGGTCAGGCTTGACAAAGCCCTGGCTGGGATGATTTAGTTGGGGTTGGTCCTGCTTTGAGCAGGGGGTTGGACTAGATGACCTCCCGAGGTCCCCTTCCAACCCTGAGATTCTATGATTCTATGACTGACCCCACAGCTTGCTTATCCAGTCATCCTAGGCCAAGATGAGAACCGCTGTGAAGAAATGTTGAGAGAGTGGGGTGGTCCTTTGTTGGAAGAAACCCTGGAGACCCAGGCTCCTGGCGAGGGTACCTCTGCAACTCAGCATCCCCTTTGCATTCTCAGGCAACCAGCAGCAGCACCCTCTGCCCCAGCACCCTAACCCTAATCCTGGCCTAGTGCAGAGAGGCATCATGACGGAGGGGCACAGAGCCAAACCTGACGCTATGTGCCAGGTAGCAATGCCTGGAGCGGAAAGCCTGGCCCAGCCCCACGGGACAGGCGAAGCCATTGTGAAGTAAGCCCCACTCCCATCCTGGGGCCTCCCCTTCCCTCTGCACTGGGTTCAGATTAAGATGCCAGGGCAGAGGCTGCTGCTGCAGGTAGTTAGTGCCCTCAGAGCGGGGAAGGAGGCAGCAGCAGCAGGGAAGGAGAAGGATGCTGGCCTATGATTTTTGCGGGGAGGCGGCAAATATGGTTCCTGGGAGGTCACAGGGTTCAGAAGGGTCTAACAGATATAGAGGGAGACTTAAGGGTCCTGGAAATGAATGGTGGTTAAGGAAGGAACCCTGATGCTGTACCTTTAAGGACAAGGGTCTCCTCTCACCCAATCAACTGGGAAAGAGTTTGGAGAAGGGGGCCAGCTGCCTCCTCCCTCACAGCAAGGAGACACTGACAGGAGAAGACTGGCTTGATGAACACTCTTGACTGGAAGGTTATCTGGAAACTGTGTTCAGTTGAAGAAAGCTAGCAAAAGCCTTGCAGCTGACTATTCCAAGGAAGAAACCTGAGATACAACTCCCAGCCGCAGAGAGAGGAATGAGGGGGAAACTCCTGCTTGAAGAAGGGGAAGAGAGATTATTCTAAGGCAAGAAGCATAAGATACAACCGCAGAACAGGCAGATGAAGCAGGATCACCTTTCAACAACTGTGAAGGTGGACGAAGGCTGCAATGGAGGAGAAATCCCTGGTCATCTTGCACCTCCTTGCCACCGGACACAGGTGCCTCTTCCGCCAAGATTTGTGTGGCTGCTGGTGCGCATGAGCTCCCCCACATTAAACTACTCATGTACAGGCTTCTTTCACACAAATACCTTTTTCCACACCCCACCCAGAAAAGTCCTGCGGAGATGGGCAAGTGGCGACGGGGATAGGTGAAGTGATCACCAGGAGTCCCTAGTCACAGACCCACAGACAGGTAGTGATCACAAGATGCTAGTCATGTGCCCCTGGACTGGGATATGGGGGCAATTTTGGCAGCAGCAGTCATGACTGAGCAGGCCTTTTTAGGAACTCCTCTGCTCACCCCGTATGGGTAAGGGGCTAGAAAAGGTTTCCCAAACATAGGCTATCCCACCATACCTGACTGGATAACCGTGTCCAGAGGGATCACTCCCAATGCGGTCAAAAACCAAAAATGCTTCTTACAACTTGGAATGTCTGTACCCTATTAGACAAATCGAAAAATGAAAGACCCAAATGCAGAATAGCAATTGTTGCCCGAGAACTCTCGAGGTACAACATCGACATCGCTTCTCTCAGCAAAACAAGATGTGCAGATGAAGGCCACTTGAGGGAAGAAGGCTGCAATTACATTTTCTTCTGGAAAGGAAAATCAGCAAGCGACAGGCAAATACACAGTGTTGGCTTTGCAATCAAAAACCTTCTAGTCAACTGCCTGACTGAGCTCCCCGTCAGCATCAACGAGTGCCTGATGACCCTCCGCATCCAATTGGTCAATAAGTCATTTGCCACTATCATCAGTGCCTATGCACCAACTCTCGACGCTGAAGAACAGAAAGAATCCTTCTACACTGACCTTGATAAAATTTTGTCATCCATTTTAAAAACAGATGAGATAATCCTCTTAGGGGACTTTAACACAAGAGTTAGCCGAGATTCTAATGTATGGAGCCAAGATTCTAACGTATGGAGTAGCACCATTGGGAAGGAAGGAGTGGGCAAGACAAATTCCAATAGCATCCTTCTACTCAGCAAATGTGCAGAGCACGACCTTGTGATCACAAGCACAATCTTCAGACAAAGTAACAAGCACAAAACAACTTGGCAACACCCCCGCTCTAAACAGTGGCACCTCTTAGACTATGTCATTGTAAGAACACAGGATCTAAAAGATGTCCAAATCACCCATGTCATGAGAGGAGCTGACGATTGCTGGACTGACCACCGTCAGGTGAAGTCAGTGATGTCCATCAGGTTTGCAACGAAACATAGAAAGCAATCCAAATCACACAGATGGCAATACAACATCCAAAGACTTCAATCCTCAGTGCACCAAGAGAACTCCCAAACACTCCTCAGTGAAAAACTGTCCATATGCACACCTGGAAATGACAACACAAGTGTCGAAGAAGACTGGGAAGCCCTAAAACAGACCATCCATGAGGTTTGCGAAGAATCCATTGACCTTGCTACCCGTCGCCATCAAGACTAATTTGACAATAACATTGAGATTAAAGCCCTTTTGGACTAGAAGATAAAAGTTTCTGTGACTGGCTAAACCAACCACTATCCAGTCAGAAGCAGAGCTCTTTCCATCAGCTCAAAGCTGAAGTTCAAAGGAGGATCCGAGAAATCAAAAACAAATGGTGGGAGGACAAAGCAAAAGAAATCCAAACATTCGCTGACAGACATGATATGCAGAGCTTTTTTTGTGATACAAAGACTCTGTACGGTCCAAGCTCATGTGGCCTCACACCTCTGAGATCCAAAGATGGTAGAACCCTTAAAGATAACGAATCCACCAAAGGGTGGAAGGAACACTACCAAAGCTTCTAAATCGAGAATCGACTGTGACTGACTACACTATCGACTCCATCCCTCAGCACCCAATCTGTGAAACTCTTGCTAACCCACTGACACCGAAGGAGGTCTGCAAAGAAATTAAACAAATTAACAATAAAGCACCAGGTCCTGATGGCATACCAGCTGAAGTACTGAAAGGTTGGGGGGGGGGGGGCGGGGAGCGCGGCACTAACTAACAAGCTTCACTTGCTGCTCCTCAAAATCTGGCACACTGAAGAAATCCCTGCTGACGTACATAACACTAACATCATCACCTTTTTCTAAAAGGGAGACAGGGCCAACTGTAGCAACTACCGAGGCATTGCCCTCCTCTCCATCACTGGGAAGATTCTTGCTAGAATATTACTGAATTGCCTGCTCCCTCTTGCAGAGGAAGTACTTCCAGAGTCCCAGTGACGCTTCAGACCATCATGAGGCACCACCAACATGATTTTCGCAGCCAGGAAGATTCAGGAAAAATGTCAATCTGACCAAAGCCTTTGACTCTGTCAGCCATGAGGCTCTGTGGAAAATCATGTCAAAATTTGGCTACCAAAGCAAATTTATCACCATTGTAAGACTCCTCTGTGACCAGATGACTGCCGCCATCCTGTGCAGTGGCTCTACCTCTGAGCCCTTTGTCATCCGAACTGGCGTAAAACAAGGTTGTGTACTAGCACCCACCCTTTTCTCCATTTCCTTAGCAGCTATGGAAACACTAACCAAAGACTGTTTCCCACAAGGCATTGGCATCCAATATCGGACTGACGGCAACCTCTTTAACCTTCCTCATCTCCATGCCAGAACTAAAGTAATATCGGCAACAATAACCAAACTCCAGTACGCAGATGATTGTGCTGTAGCTGCACACTCAAAGGAGAATCTTCAAACAGACCTTAATTGCTTCTTTGAAGCTTATAAAAGCCTAGGGCTAACTCTGATCATTGGCAAAACAAAATTTCTCCATCAGCCAGTCCCCGGAAAATCATCAGTCCCAGCAAGGAAGATCTATATCGACAAAAAGGAACTGGAAAATGTAGAACACTTTGCCTATCTTGGCAGCCATCTCTCACAGAAGGCAGAGAGACATTGAGATTCAGCACAGAATTCATTGTGCGACCCTTGTCTTTGGCAGACTGTCTCTCTGGGTGTTCAACAATCACAACATCAGAACACATACTAAACTTTTAGTTTATAAAGTGGTGGTAATCTCAACTCTCCTCTACGGCTGTGAGACTTGGGTGACCTACAGAAAGCTCCTGAAAAACCTGGAACGCCAGAACCAGCACTTTCTTCGGAAGATCCTCAACATAAAGTGGGAGGATCATCACACTAATGTCAGTGTCTTCACAGAGGCCAACATCTTCAGTGTTGAGGCCCTGATTATCCAGCACCAGTTGAGGTGGAGTGGGCGCTGTGTGCGCATGCCTGATGTACGCTTACCAAAACAACTGTGGTATGCCCAACTCACGAAAGGAGAAAGGAAACGAGGAAGCCAAAAGAAACTCTTTAAAGACACCCTCAAAAACAAACATCAAGAGATGTGGCATCGACACCACACACTGGGAGACAGCAGCCCATGATAGGGATAACTGGCGAAGACTTGTCAGAGACGGAACGTCTACTTTTGAGGAAAATTGCCTTGCTCTAGTAGGAAAATGACAGAAAAGAAAAGAAAGACAACGGTCACGCAGCAATTGCGGCCCAACCCTGTCTTCCAACACCACCTGCAATGTCTGCCAATGAGCTTGTGGCTCAAGAATTGTACTCTTTTGTCACCAAAAGACCCATGAAAAATAAAACCTGTGAAAGAGATCATTCTCGTCCTCGAGGGATCGCTACTGCCACCAATGCTCATTAAATGGAACATGCTAAGCCTGATTCTCCTGACACACCAGTTGTATACCAGCACTGACTTTAATAGAGTTACTCCTGATTTACACCAGCCTCTCACCAGATGACTGACTGTGGCCAACCAATTAATTTGGATGTGCAGAATCCAACTACATGAGATCTCTAGAGTAAGAATACTAACTGATCCTAATTCTTGAAAGAGCAATAGTCCAAGGCCCTTGTAAAAATGTGTCTCCAATGGTATGGCTAATTTATATGTGAAATTCCCATAAGTGTGTGCACATATGAGGCATTTGGAATAAGAATAACTAGAGTCTAGTTAGCCATCTGTGTTCACAAATACATGATCTGCATTCACAATTGTGGAAATTACACATGCAAATTAGGCACATAATTGGAGACTCATCCAGTGTGCAGACCTGGGTTTCCTCCCTTTTGAAAAATTGCCCAGGATGTACAAGTTATTCATGAATGACAGGTAGAAAGATACATATGAAAAAGCACAAATATAAAAATATGTAAATAGACTAAATCTTAAGTTATAGAAAACATGCAAGTACTTACCTTCCAAGCATAAAGAGTGAGCAGACATAGCAATGGACAGGCTTGTGTCTGTAGTTGAAAGTCTCAAAGAATCTCCTGGAATCGCAGCACTCTGTTGGCTACTCAGCCATGTGGTGAATATGCTCTCTCACTTTTCACCACCTTTCACCACACTTTTACAGAAAGATGTATTGATCTCCTATTTATATTTAGAGGTTCTTACTGAATGCATTGAAATACATCAGCTCAAGTTTGCTTCAAACACAGCAATTCTCCTGAGTGGTTTCCTCAGCTATTAAGAAATAATGTGTTTAAAAGTTCACTTCAGGGAGACTCCAGACAATGGCAGTACTCCCCCCAGAATGTAGATTCTGTCTGGCTTTGATGTGAATCCACTGAGCCATCCTTGAAACCTTCCTACCTTCCTTCCTACGTCTGTTGTCATTGTGCTAAACTGTTAATTGTCCTAGCTTGTTACATAGAGTGCATTCGTCATTATGACCCATCTCGCTCTTTGACAGGTTTTCCTCTCCAGTTATTCAGTTTGTTTAAAATAGCAATCTATGGCTTGATTTTTTTTAGAGGTCCTGAGCATCCACAACTCCCATGGAAATTTACCACTTACTCCAGGGGAGCAGGAATTAGACATTAAGTAAAACATGAAGGATTTTCTGGGTAAGAACCTAAAAATACAATACACAAAACACTGCAAAAAGGAAGAATGTGCTTGCTTTACTGGGAAGTTCCAAGGTGAGCTTGTTTATGCTCTAAAATGGCTTAATGTTTTTTCTACAACCTTATTCTATGGCAAAGGGTGCCCAAACCGTGGCTCGCGAGCCACATGCGGCTCTTTTACAGATAACAAGTGCAGATCGTGAAGCTCCCTACGCCCACCCCCATTCTCCACCTACCTGACTGGGGGGGAACTTGGGACCTCTGCCTTGCAGCAGGGTGGTGGGGTAGGGGCTTCTGCCCAGCAGGGAAGGGGGTCTCAGGGCTTCAGCCCCAAGAGGCAGGCCTGCAAGGGCTCGGGGCTTCAGCAGAAGCGGGGCTGAAGCCTCAAGCCCCAGCAGGCGCCTGCAACGGGGCTGAAGCTCTGAGCCCCGGCAGCTGTGCCCCGGGTCTCAAACTTCTGAAGATTATTGTATGCGGCTCAGAGGGTCAATAAGTTTGGTGACCCCTGTTCTATGGCAATATGTTGTTAACAATTTGAAGCAGTGTGACAGTGCGCACTCACCTCTCACCGGTGCCTCCTGTTGGCTGGGTGTGATCCTGCAGTCTCTCTTTTCTCTGCTCCCAGTAGCTCCTGTTGACTGTAGTCTGCATCAGGTGAGTCTCCAGTGCCTTAGCCCTCTGGCTAAGTTATTCAGTTAATAAGCGAATGGTCCAACAGGCAGGGGCAGCTCTATCGTTTTTGCCGCCCCAAGGAAAAAAAAACAACCCCCCCCCCAAACAAAAAAAACCAAACTCCAACGCCCGCTGAAACAACCCCCTCCCCCCCCCCCCCCCGCCTCTCCCACTGGGAGTGCGGGAGGCATGCCGGCGGCCCCCGCTCTCCCCGGCCGGGGGGGAGCGAGCACGGCATGCCGGCGGCCCCCGCTCTCCCCAGCCAGCAGGGAGCGAGCGCGGCATGCCCACGACCCCCGCTCTCCCCGGCTGGAGTGCCGGGGCATGCCTGGGAGGGAGGGGGAGATGCGCGCCGCAGCCACTCGAGTTCTTTTCTCCCCCTCCCTCCCAGGCTTAAGAGCCTGGGAGGGAGTGGGAAAAGCAGTGTGTGAAACAGCTGTTTCGCGCGCCGCTGCTCGGGGAGGAGCCGGCGGCAGCCGCGCCGGCACAGAGCGGAGGTGAGCTGGGGCGGCCGGCCAGGGCACATTTCTAGGGGCGGCATGGCCGGTGCCAGAATGCCGCCCCTAGAAATGTGCCGCCCCAAGCACCAGCTTGTTTTGCTGGTGCCTGGAGCCGGCCCTGCCAACAGGGCCTGTCCCTGTGCCCTTGTTAATGTTCGTAGCCCTGTGTCTGGGGTCAGTTCTCAGCGCCTTCTGGTCTAGCTTTAAGTCCATGCCTGCCTTGGTATAGAACAGTGCCCCCGGGGCTCTCTCCCTCAGAACTCTTTGCCTTTAGCGGTTCCCTGGAGTCCCACCTGTCCAGCCAAGTCACTCCCCAGGCCTTTGAAATTCCCAGTCCCTTTCTTGGGCTTTTAATACAGAGTCTTAGTCCCTTCTTGGGGCTTAGGCCACTTTTCCAGTGGCCAGTGGAGGGTGGAGGGGAAGAGATCTGGGTCCACTCACTATTTCAGGTCCCAACCCAAGGACCCTATAGACAGCAGCCATATACTGCTTTCCTTTAATGGTTACTGCTGCTTTCCCTGTGCTGCTTTCCACTCAGTTCCATCAGATTCTTGGGTTCTCTGTCTCTTCTCTGTTTGACCAGGATCTTTCCCAGGCCTCTTTACCTGTGGAGTTTCATAGCCTTCCAGTCCTTCTGACCCCTTCTGGTCCCTGCCAGCAACTTCCTTGCATAAGTCCTGCAGTTCCTTTTAACTGAACCTTCTGCACTCTGATTGGCTGCTTCCATGCAGCCTTTCTAGGCAGGCCTGGAGGAACCATCTTTGCTGCTCCTTTTCTGGGGCTGCATGTGGTAGGAGGGCAAGACCTCCAGCAGGGGGTCTCAGAGGGCCTGGTGCATCCCGTCACAAGCAGACATGAGGGCTCCTTGAATGGGTGTACTATGTAGAATGGTCATATGATTAGCTTTGTGTTCTCTGGTGCATCTAGCCCTTTTATATGAAATTTTATTACCAAAACAAGTCACCATCTCAAAAGATTTTGGGCCAGATTCTGTTTTCAGTTATAGTGGTGTAAATTTGGGACATCTTTATCTACTGAGATCAAAATGTGTAATGTAATTCCAAATTAAGGGGAAAAAATGTCTAGCAATGGTCTCACTGTTTTCCTAAACTGGTTCATGCATGTAAAAATACTTAAATGGTCATAAAATTTCTTATACTGCTTCAATAAGAAATTAATAAAATTGATTAGCTACAGTATCTCAAGGCTCAGATCCATGGTTTGTGGAAGAAATTCATACTATCCTGAAAGTTGAAATGCTGAAATATGATTTTACTGCTGTGAATGAGACCAAATCAGTTATTCATTGCACTGAATAAAGATACAGTACAGTGAACAGAATGATAAGCCTGGACACTGTTAGTACTGTGATGAAAGCTGCAAACCATGACTAGGTTAATCCCTGCCATTAAGAGTAATTCTAACTCACCTTGTTAATATTAATATGGTGTCTGAGCTTTATTTTATAAAAGGCTTAACACGTCATAGTGTGAAGTTCTCCCAAATGTTGCTGATGCATTTCTGTCATAGTGTGATATGCCTGCTTTGCAATTGGCAGAGTAGGATGCTCTGGAGACCACAGTGTCTTAATCAGAAATTAAAGCAGCTAGCATAGATATAGATATGGGAAACCTCTAGGAAATAATGTATTACCTTAGAGTTTTACAATCCTGCTCAAGAACTGTTCTGAGACCCACAACACAATATATGGAACTCATGTTCAAAAAGCTGGACACTCTCTAATCTCTTTCACTGGCTTTTGTTTCTCTGTAATAAAAAAGTAAGAATTCACAATATTATGTTTTCCTTCTAGCTCATCCATTTACAGTCAATACTTGCAAACCACCACTTCAAATGCTGAATGTACCTGGAATGTAATTAAAAATTTCAAAGGGAAGATATATTCTCTCTGGGTGCTGAAAAAAAAAGCACTCAAAATACATGATGGGATGTCAACTCTGATTATGTATGTTATGGGGAAAGTTAAGTGTTATCGTGATCTTAAATGGCTGACCTACTGAAATGCATCAGGATAAAAAGCCTGCCTACAGGGCACAGATCCATAGCCAATACTTTAATTACTTAACAGTAGCATGCTGAGTAATGTATACATGACAACCATCAGTTCTTACTGGATTGCAAACATGTCATTTATTTAAAAGTGATTTTTGATACATCCCAATATATTAGAAGTTTGATCCGAGCAAACATTTTCTAAGAAGTCCTCTATTTAATGAACTTAGCCTCTCTTTCAAAGCAGAAGTTCTATATCATTCCTTTTCTTAATTATATTCATTATTCAAAATTATTCACCAAAATAATTTCTGCAAATAATTATTAGTTTTCAGATTGTTTACAAGCAATTCATTGCAAATATCAGATATTCAAGCTGTGTCGGTTGGTTTTGATTGGGCACATAGATCACATGGTATTTTTAGTGTCTCCATTCATACTGCTGGAGCATACAGTAACTCCTCACTTAACGTTGTAGTTATGTTCCTGAAAAATGCGACTTTAAGCAAAACGATGTTAAACGAATCCAACTTCCCCATAAGAATTAATGTAAATAAGGGGGTTAGGTTCCAGGGAAATGTTTTTCACCGTACAAAAGACTATATTAGACACACACACACACACACACACACACACACACACACACACACACACACTATAAGTTTTAAACAAACAATTGAATACTGGTACACAGCGATGATGATAGTGAAGCTTGGTTGAGGTGGAGGAGTCAGAGGGTGGGAATTTCCCAGGGAATGCCTTACTAAATGAACTAGCACTCCACTGAGCCCTCAAGGGTTAACTCTCACACTCTACAAGCTAGCAGGAAAGGAGGGAGGGCAGAGATGTGTTTCAGAGATAGAGATGCGCATTTCCAATTAGGTATCAAGAGTGGGGTCAGAAGTACACTGCCTTGTTAATTAGATCAGCAAGCCCCACAGCTGCATCTTCTGCTTAAGGCAGCAGCTCCTTCCCTCCTGTGTCCCTCCTGCTCTATGGAAGATGGGGTAAGCAAGATGCAGGAGGACATTAGCCCCCCTCTTTTTCCCCTCCCCCCCACACAGCAAGCAGGCACACTGACATTAGCCCCCCTCTTCTTTCCCTCCCCCCCCCGCCACACACCAAGCAGGCAGGAGTCTTGGAGAGCAGCACATGGCAGTGGGGGAAGGGACAGCTGAACTGCCATTGATAGCCTGCAAACGAGCTTAGAAGGGAGCATTTCACAACTGTAAACAAGCATGTTCCCTAACTGATCAGCAACGTAAGAACGAAACAACGTTAACCGGGATGACTTTAAGTGAGGAGTTTTAATCATGTTTTACCAGTTTTAATAATGTATACTATAGAAATATTCTCTAATATTTGCTTATGATATCCATGGCACCTGTTAAAAGTGAAGAAAGTTCTCAGGCAAAATCTGTAAAATCAAGTCCTTGCCTTCTCTCAAGTCCCTCCTCAAAACTCACCTCTTCCAATACACATGGAGTAAAGTGCAATGTGGTGATCTGTGACGGGTTCCCCCTGGGGTGCCACCTGGAACTGGGGTACCACTGAGCCCTTTGACCCACCAGCCTGGGCTCCCTCTCACACTGTGCTGCTGTGACAAGCTGCAAAGCCCTCCAAGCTTGCACTTCCACCAGCATTCACACAGGTAGGAACACACCCAGCTGCAGCTACATGCAGGCCACCAACCTCCCAGCCTAGGACCCCAGAGCATTACCGTCCTGCCCTGGTCTGAGAGGTTTCTATTGTACACAGTTCCTGGTGTAATCCTTGTGCTTGTGTGCATTTCCTCAATAAGCCATTAACATTGTTTGGCCTTTTTACTGTTGTACCTGAAAGGCTGCTTGTGGGTGTTTTCAACCTCACAATACGTTTCAGTAACACGTACAGAGCCAAACTTCATAACTTCACATACGATGATACCACACACAATCCAATGATATATTAATGTCTAGGAGTTCAAGACTTTTAGAATGATACCTCACAAGGCATACTTTGTGCAAAACGTATCCTAATTATTTGGCCATAGTGAATAAGGGGGTGCCAGCGTGTCACAGAATAGGCATGTGGAGAGCTGTGATCACTACTACAGACCAGCTAAGACTTGTGCATGTCCTATTATATCTGTTACCCTGTCTCCCACACCGCAGCCCACCCCACACCAGCTTGCTTGTTTGTCTCATCCACCCGTCACATGTTGTTTTTTAGACAGTAAGCTCTTAAGGACAGACACTGTCATTTATTATATGTGTAAACAGTGTACAGCACAATAGGCCCCAAGATGGTTGTGGTCTTCAGATACAGCCACAATGCAAATGTTAAACAACAACAATTCACAGTTTCCATGCACGTTTCTGCACAGAAAATCTATTGGCTAGAATATCTGTGAAAAGTGAACACAAAAAGAAGCATGAATACAGATCAGATTAATTCTATTTTTACATAAGCAAATATTCACAGAAAAAAAATGTTTTTTGGTATATGCCCAGATCATATGCTTGACTCACAGAAAACAAAGCTAGTGCACCAGAGCCAAGAGATGGAACACATACAACCAATTGGTTTTCCATTTTCTCAGCTGCTTCCATTCTTTGCATATGTTTATATTAAGCTCTCAGTATGGTGCTTCTAACTATCCTATTGCTTTCTCTTTCTATCTATGGACATCTGGGAATCTGGGAGGCCAAGAGTCTTTCTCCTGTTTCTTGGCTGATGTTGTCGACAATCCCAGCAACACTGAATTGGCTACAAGATGAGCAGGTGGATAATAGCTATGTTATGATTATGTAAGACAGAAAACATAGCTTCTCACTGCATTGTGGATTTGTGATACAACTTTTTTAAAAACTGTACTAAGAGACTTTTTTTTCCTTTATCCCATAGCTTACGGATGTATGGCAGATCCTGGAGGATGGGGAGGGTTGCCTACTCTAACCTGCCCTAGCTATGCTACTAATTTATCTGTAATGAAATCATTTATTGGAAGATTAAGGGAAATTTCAAGACTGGAAAAATTAAAATGGTGGGTGAAGGGAGTTGGAACTGCCCCATGTTTCATTTGAGTGATTCTCCCCCCCCCCCCCCCCCCCACACACACATCTTTGGTTTTGGCTTATACAGCATGTTAGCTGCAAACACTGTAAATTACTGATAAAATATTTCTAAGCTACTCCCATTATAAAAGACATGGGAAGTTTATGAGAAAGTTTGGGTGCTGTTATCACCATAAGTAACACGGTTTACATGACCTTCTCAGAATGATTCAGTATGCATCACTAGATGCTCAGTACTCACCATAACAGAAGGTCATGCAGTGTTGCTGGGCGAGTCAGAAATAGAACCATTTCCTACAGAACTTGTGTGCAAAAATTTTGATGGAAAGAAATAACAAAAACATTTGATGGTTGAGGATGTTGCCAAGGTCTAATTGAAACAATTATTTTAAACTATAAGACAAAAAAAACCTTTCCCTTGTTTTTCTGCTGGCTTTTCCTTGACTTTCAGAACTGAAAAAGGGCTGAAGGCATTGGGGCAGCAAGGCTAGAAAAGCAGCAGTGGCAACTAGTTTCATAAAGCCATCTTTGCAGCAGAGACAGACCAGCGATGCTGAAAAATAAAGTTCTATAGAGGCATTCCACCCTGCTGAGGCATGAGAGAGGTTATTGGTTTCTGTGGAGAATGAAGGAGTTATGTGTATTTTTATAAATATCATATGCCCCTCAGTTAATCTGTTTGATATTAACTCCTTGCAGTCAGGCAGGATAAGTCAAAGGAGGCTGTCAGGCTTGGCTCCAACCAGGCTAGAAAGATTTACTTTTCCCCAGGCCTAAATTCAGGATCAGAGGGAAGACTAAAACCTTAAAGTTGCTGGAGTAGGCAAGAAGAGTGAGAGGGTTGTCAGAGGCACACAGAGAGAGGGAAAAGCTACAGCAGTCTGCTTCTCCTGGCTGGGTGGAAGGGAACTTACAGACGCTTGCAAGAAAAGATTAATGTAAGATTATGTGTACAGGCCTTTTGTTATTTTACCCCCTCGCTTGGCATGCTATGTACCTTTGGGTGAAGAAATAAATAATACTTTGTTCTGACGAATCTGTTTTTTGAGTCCCTTTAATCACTCATTGTCACAGGCTCCCAAAGTAAAAGGGCAGTTACAAGTGCGAAACCCAGTTGGGCCTGTTGTGTGGGGAAGCAGAGTTGGGGGGCTAAAACCCAGAGATCCAGCCCCAGAGTGGTTAACTGGAGTGCTTCCACCCTTGAGAGAGGTGAAGGAAGCCAGGTCTGTCACCTGAGGGGTGCACTCAAGAAGGTCTAAAGTGCAACTCACCTCATGACTATGACACTTTCATTTGGTGAGATTCTCACCCCTGCTCCATCCCCTTAACATCAGGTAAAAGGGCTGGATCAGCATCAAGCAGCTCTGAAAGCCCCAGATCTGGCTTGGGAAGGATTCCCCTGCTGTAGGAACTCTGATGATAGCCATAAGGCTGCCTTCCAAGACCCCTTTCCACATCCTGGCATAGGGATGGACCAGGGTGAGGCTGGGGAGCAAGAAGGGCCTGTCAGGGGGTGAAGCCACAGTATACAATGCAGTAGCCCACAGGGCAGCCTGAGAACAGGCTGCTATAATTCAGACAGAACTGAGGATCACAGAACAATCCAGAATTGAGAAGGCACACAGGTGGCTTGTAGCTGCCATAGGTCCCTGTACTGCTGGACTGAGTTCTGTACTGCACCTCTTAAAGATGCTGCACAGGTTCTCATCTAGGGTGACCAGATGATTTTTCACCGTTTGTCCCGCGTCCCGACCGATGCTTGGTCGGGACGCCTTTTGTCCCGATTTCCAGTCTTCTTCCGTTTTTCTGGGGTTTTTTTGCTCAACAACTTCGGGCGAAAGTCCCGATTTTTGGGTCTTCTCATCTGGTGACCCTAGTCTCATCCATTGTCTCTAGATCAGTTCAGGAGACTGACTCATTTTTTGTTTCTACAGGTGTTCCTGCTGCTGTATTTCCCCTTTGCTTCTAATCCTGCTATACTGAATAGACAGGTGCACTGAAGCTGAACTTCCTGTCAGTACCTAGCAGATAGCACTCCCTTCAGCAAGTGCCAGTTCAGTATGAAAACTGGCTAAAAGA
Source organism: Macrochelys suwanniensis (assembly GCA_033296515.1). NCBI lineage: Eukaryota > Metazoa > Chordata > Testudines > Chelydridae > Macrochelys > Macrochelys suwanniensis. The sequence goes on from CM065776.1 coordinate 44,117,839, forward strand.
CAAGCAATAGCAGCAAGACAGGTGACAGGAATACTTAGATTCAACAGTAGCCTTTTCTTTTTAAGAAAGAGGGGAAGATAGAAAAGGAAATAAAATGAAAATCTAGAAAAAGGAAAGAAAATTTGGAAAGAGGAAAGAAGGGAAGCGAGAGTAAAAGGAGGGAGAAGAAAATAAGTAAGAAAGACAGATTAAAGGGGCAAGGATAGGAAAGGGAGAGGAGATGGAGAGGAAGAGAGGGCAAGGATAAGAAAAAGAGAGGGAGAAGAAAGGGGGAAGGAAAAAGAAAACAAAACGAGGGAGATTCTCATATGTGCTCTCTTTTCAGCTCGTCCTGCTTTCCTTTCCTGTCTTATGTCCCTTTCTTTTCAAAAGTGGCAAATTTAGCTCTCCATAATCTCCAGACAATGGCTAACATCACTTGCCCCACACATAGTGGCTAAGACTTATACTTTTCTTTCTTCCAAAGAATTTTGGCAAATACTGTATAGTGTTCAGTTTCTGGGACAAGTTATTGTACTAATTGCCCAAGGCTACAATAAGGTCTTATGTAGAACTGTGCAACAGATCTTGGAATACAGCACTGACTCTTCACTCAGCTCCTATAGCGAGTGAGTGGAAATATATTCCTTCTATCTAGAAAATCTTTTGTGATAACTTTAATTTTTATTTTCCCCCCACAGGTTTATGACCTGCTTATGCATACACAAGAGTTTCCTAATTAGTTTCCATAGTCACAAGATATAGGACTACTTTATGGACCATAACTATATACATATCAGTATACATTCACATGGGGTTGTTCTGATTAAAATTCGTATTCAAATACCTCTCAACTGTCCCTCGTCAGGGGAGACACACACACCTCAGATTAGAGTGCCATGGTCAAAATCTGACTTTAGTTACTATTGTATAATTTATTTTGGATTCATTTCATTCAGGTCAATAGAGTTACTCTTGATTTCTACCAGTGTAATTAAGATCAGAATCCCTCTCCAAAATATTTCCATCTCACACCAACCTAGTAATATCTCGCTTTCATCATACTAATTTGTTACCTCATAATCACTGACTCAAATTCAGCTAGAGACATATTTTTCTAAATACATTATTTCTAGGTTGTTTAAAGCTGCACTGTGTTTTTGTGTCTCGCACATCTTGTGTCCTCTTCCCAAACTGGGTTGCACATTTAGGTTCCAGTAGGTTGAGAGGTTTATTCATATTAATATATTTTCTTGTGATTTCTAAAAGATTATAACAGATCCCTCAATTACAATAATATATTTATTCCCAGATTTAGAGATGTGTACACACAAACACATACAGACCTCTTTTAGATCAGCTGTTTATAAATCAGGGATCTCAAACTCAAATCACCACGAGGGCCACATGAGAACTAGTAAATTGGCCCGAGGGCCGCATCACTGAAACCTTTTCATACAATGATACAAAAGTATAGTCAAAAATGAAAAAAATGAAGAGTAATATAGTATTCTATTAAAAGTCAATGTATTAACTTTTAAAAAACTGTAATGCAAAGAGGGGTTTTAATAAAATATAAACACTCAGTAATGTTTGGAGCTTGGCTGCCAGTGGAGTCGGCACCTATGGCGGGCCGCAGGAAATAGCTTCGCGGGCAGCGTGTTTGAGACCCCTGTTATAAATGAATGTTTAGTAATGAGTAGCTTATTCTTTCCTTATTGTAATGAGGTAAAATTACATGAAACTCACAAGGGCAAATCCAGCAGTGACTAAATGGTGTTATAGGTCACATGTGGGGTGAAACTATTGCAGTGTATTCCTTTAAACAAAGCACATACTATCTCAGGAGTTATTAGGTTACTATAGATTTACTGAAAGATTTGTAGCTGTACATTGATAAGATGTGTGCCCCTCCAGCTCTCTGAGCACTGTGCCTGAGGGACACAGATTAGAACACATGTTCTAGACACAACTATACAGGGCCGGCTCCAGGCACCAGCAAAACAAGCTGGTGCTTGGGGCGGCACATTTCTAGGGGCGGCATTCTGGCACCGGCCATGCCGCCCCTAGAAATGTGCCCCGACCGCCCCAACTCACCTCCGCTCTGCGCCACCAGCTTTCGCGTGCCGCCACCAGCTCAGCTTCTCCCCCTCCCTCTCAGGCTTAAGAGCCTGGGAGGGAGGAGAAGAAGAGAACTCGAGCGGCTGCGACACGCGTCTCCCCCTCCCTCCCAGGCATGCCCCGCTCGCCCCGGCCGGGGAGAGTGGGGCCGCGGGCATGCCGCCCTCCCCGCCGGCGCTCCGGCCTGGGGAGAGCGGGGTAGCCTCGCTCCCTGCTGTCCGGGGAGAGCGGGCCCGCCGGCATGCCCCGCTCGATCCCCGCCGGCCGGGGAGAGTGGGGCCGCGGGCATGCCCCACTCGCTCCCCGCCGGCACTCCGGCCAGGGAGAGCGGGGCATCCGGCATGCTGTGCTCACTCCCCGCCGGCCGGGGAGAGCGGGGCCGCGGGCAGGCATGCCCCGCTCGCTCCCTGCTGGCGGGGGAGCGGGGCTGCGGGCAGAGAGGTGGCGGGGAGGGTTGTTTTGGCGGGCGTTGGGGGGGTTGTTTTTTTTTGTTTCAGGGGCGGCGTTTGGGGTGTTGTTGTTTTTTGCTTGGGGCGGCAAAAGCATTAGAGCCGCCCCTGCAACTATATTCACCAGCTTAAATTGTATAGGACTGACTTTCTCACCTACATTGGCCTTATATTAGAATAATTCTGTTGACTTGGATAGATTTATAGCCAGTTTGCACCAGCATAAGTGAAAGGAGCTCTCTATGAAGTCTAGTTGTAGCCACATCAGTCCTGCAATATTAGAGAGATAAGTAGGGTGACCAGATGTCCCGATTTTATAGGGACAGTCCCGATTTTGGGGTTTTTTTCTTCTATAGGCTCCTATTACCCCCCCACCCCCTGTCCTGATTTTTCACACTTGCTGTCTGGTCACCCTAGAAACAAGGTTGGTGAGGTAATATCTTTTATTGCACCAACTTGTCTCTCTCACCCACAGAAATTGGTCCAATAAAAGATATTACCTCACCCACCTTGTTTCTCTGTATGTAGACATTCTGCTGGTTAACAAAAAACACAGGGAAAACTGGATGAAACCATTCCTCATATTTCTTCCACCCCCAAGATGTTAGAAGATATGATCAAATGCATTGCAAGATGTTTAATCTTATTTGCATATTTTCTCATCATTTTATGCAAGGCACTGGGAAAAATTTCACATGCAAGCCAGCAAGTATGCTTTCTTTTGCATGGATAACAAATGTAAACTGTTTAAGGTGAGTTCAAGGGCAGTTCTATTCATTTTAGTCTCTCCTTTTGATTCCGGCTTTGCAGCTTCTGCAACCAAAATTGTTATGCAGGACATGGGAAGCTGCTGAAAATTTCATGACATTTGTGCTTGACAAGCACAAGAGGGTAGCAGCATAGGTTTGCTTACCTTGGATTAAACCCTATTGATGCTACAGTATTTTTTTTTTCTCTGTATGATTCATTTCTGGCTTACTTGTGGTGACCTGCAGAGTGGTTAATTACTGCATGGAGGTAAAAAATGATGACATGTGGGTCAATTTAACAAAAAGATTTAGGGAGTGCAAAAAAGCCAGTTTTTTAGATCTGGTTCAATTTTTCCAGACAGGGATACACTTTAATAGCATTCATAAAGTAGAAATATTTATCTTGAAGTTAAAACATATCATTTTCCTTTCTATTTTTAACCCATACATGTAGTATTGGGGATTGTGACTAGTTTCTATTTTGGTTACAACACTTTTTTCCCCACTGAATGTGGAAACAATTAAGTTATTTTATATGTTAATATATTTCTCAGCTGTCCCTAATGAAATCCGACTGCCTTATTGGCTACTCATAGTTTCATTGAATACAAATTTTAATAATTTATCCCTTGGGATTTAAAAGATCCCAAAGGAAAATATAGATGGATCTATCAGAGAGGAGGAAGAAAAAGTTCTACATTGTTTTGCTCTGTTTCAATTGTATTCATGGCCGGCTCTAACTTTTTTGCCGCCCCAAGCAAAAAAAAACGAGCGCCACCCTCCCCCCCACAAGCAAAAAAACGAGTGCTGCCCCACCGAAACAAAAAAAAAACCACCCACCCCAGTGCCACCCCGCTGAAACAAAAAAAAAGAGCGCTGCCCCACCGAAACAAACCCCGCACCCCCGAGCGCTGCCCTGCTGAAGTAAAAAAAAAAAAAAACCCGAGTGCCGCCTCGCCGCCCCAAGATTGGCTGTCCCTTAGAAGGAGCCACCCCAAGCACATGCTTGATCCGCTGATGCCTGGAGCCGGCTTTGATTGTATTAGACATTACAATGCTTGCAATGCAACAGTAGCCTTAACATTGACACCTACCCTGCTAATTAAGGTTGTATCTTCATTACCTCTTCATGGTCACATAATGCCCAATGCTGAATACCTCCTGCAAAGTGCCGAGAGATCTTATTTTCCATAAATTTATTTAATTGGGAATTTAGGCCACTCAGCATCTTGCAGAATCTGGCTTATTATGCGAGGCAGGTCATTGTGAGAACACTTCAACCTAATAAAAAAAGCAAACAAATGGGTTATACACAAGAACTGATTGGAAATAAGATTTCACTTCTCCAATATATGAAGCTTAGACGTTTGCATGCCTGAAAGCCAGTAAAACCCAGTGGGCCAAGAAAGAGGTTGAGTTACATGTGCTGGGCAATAGTAACTAAGGGAAGGAGATTGTCTAAAATGTATGAGACCCTGAACAGCTTATTTTTTTAATGGGAAACATAAATACTTGGGTTTGTGGGAGTAACATGGAGGTGTTGAATTTTCAGAATTTGACAAGAAAAATGCGTTCCTTGTTTAAGTGCTCAGACTCTTACACAGAAAAAGAAACGTCTAGTGAATATATATCACTCTGTCCGGCTTGCATGCAATTAGCGGGGCCGGTGCACTTTGCTGCTGTGGACAAAGAAGCACTTTTATCCATCTTTTTCTGTTTAATCAAAAGCTTAAATCATGAATCTTGCTAACTGCAAAGAGCCCTGCATCAGAGTATATTTTCATTTTCCAAGATTCCACTAACAAGTCACCATTGTGAGTTTTGGCCAGATCCTCAGCTCAGGTAAATTGGTGTGAAAATGAAGTCACTGGAGCTATGCCACTTCACACCAGCTGAGAATATGACCCATATGTATCTTAAACTAGTAACCTTTTATGAATTTGTGAATGGTAAGGCTTGGGGTTAGCAAAAACCTCAGCTTCAATAGGGTTCGAACTGGGTTTTGCTTCTTTATATATTCAGGTCTTTATCATTTCCCCCCATTCCTGCTATACACACACCACTACCTTCTTTTCTCCATTAGGAAAATTACCCAGTGCTGACACCTCTCCTCAGCAAGGTTGAACTGCCAGCTTTAAATATTCTTTTACATTGAATGCTCTTTATCTGACCAATTTTATCTTCATATATGGACATTTGTTCTCGTCTCTGGTATTTCAGCTTTGTTACATGTCCATTGTAAACATTCAGCCCTACTTATGAAATGTACATAGGTGTGTGGGCACACACACAGGACTTTTATTTTTCTTAAACCATGTTGTTTTACTCCCTGTATGCCCCAGAGCTAAAAGACCTAAAAGAAAAAGAATCTCTCTGTTCCCACATAGGAAAAAGGAGAAATTGCAGGCAGCTTTATTTATGTAAATTATAGTTTTGCCCCATTGCAGTTCTTGATAGTTTTGTTTGTGTTGATTTTGGAAGTTATATTAATTGGTGCATGTAATGTATTTATGAAAGGTATAGTCTGGGGAAAGTGGGTCACCCTAATCTGACAGGTATGTAGTAGATTGTGCGGGTAATGAGCCCAAATTCAAGAAAAGAAGCGGGGACTGAGTGGGAGAGAACAGAGACTCAACCAGGATCCCTGTCTGGAGCTGACTTTATGGGACCAGACCTGATAGGAGCAGAGTTGACTTTGTAGAATCATACCATGCTGCACCTAAACTGGTGGAGTTCAGTTTCCAGGACCTGACAGTAACAGGCCTGGTAGCACTAAATTCACTAAGCCAGGATCTGACAGTAGCAGACTTGGTGGAGCTGGCTTTGCACAACCACCAGATCTTGTAGCCAGAGATCAGAGAAGGACCTGGTGCTACAGACTTTGCTAGAATGCAGCAGATTAGCTGAGGAAAGTCACCTCCTGACACCCACTTCACTACATCTGAACCAATCTGCATTCATAAATAAAGCTTATTGAGTGGTGATTGTGTTGCAATAGCAGTTCTGGGCTCCCAGTAGGCTAGGCAATAAATAACTGGGACTGTAAGGTTGACCATATCCCTCCTACACTGTTAGAGGTTTGGTAATTTCATTTTACAATTTGAATATATATTTATCTTGTTTTCCCAAATAAAACTTGTGGTTCCATGTTCCCAAGGATTCCTGAGTACTTGTTCTGAGGAAGAAATACCTATATAGATCACCAGATAGATTTTAAATTTTAAGTTCCTAAAATCGGGGAGTAGATAAGGTTTTAGGTGGGGGCTTGAACCGATCATTTTATTGATTCTAAATGAAATTTATAGACATCATCTGAGGCGGGCCCTTGCTCCTGCTGCCAATTACACCTGTCAGAAATGTTAAATGCCTTTACTTTTTTAGATATAGTTTTATTTCTCCTGTTTCCTACTCAATATGCCGTATTTCTGCTGTGACTGCTTTTCCTGTTTTATGGCCTCGTCTGTGAGCTCAAAAACTCAAATAACTTTCATCTCTAGAGTTCCTTGTGCATATGTGCTATTTTAATAGTGGAAAAGTGCAACATTTTATTGTCAATATCTCTAGCTAAAAAGAATATCAGTTCAGATTATATAAGTATGATTTACAGGGAAATGCCATGAACATATGAGTTATTACCTTCCCTCCCATCATAATTTTGAAGCTCTATCTTGTTAACCCTTCTCCTAGGCACATCTTTGAGAAAAATCAATTGCCTTAACAACACAGGCACCATAGAGATCACATGTGGGACCAGGGAAGCACTGAGCACTAGTATAGTGCAGAAGCATATGTGCAAAACAGCCACGTGTCTTAGTAGTTAGCTGAGCAAATGGTTCTACGGCAAGGCTATTGGCCAGAAACTAAAGCTTCATTTATTACTGGACATAAAATAACTAAAAGACTTAAAACTTTTTTTCTGTACTTAACTTGATATGCTTGAGTGAAACCAAATGTTTTCCATTGTTTTTTAATCAACCAAGCCACAGAAACCAGGGTTCTGGGAAAAATAATATGCAAGTTGATGTCTCATTTGGGAAAAATAAAATTCTGTGTCAATAATAATATAAGACAACAACAATAACATTTACGTTTTCTTCTGAAGCATTCTCTAGGATGTTCTGTCTTTTTCTTCCCTCTGTGGTTGAGCTCTAATATATGTCTTAACTCACCAGTCTTCTCTCCAGAGAAGACAGCAAGATGCAGCTCTCTCTAACAACCATCACTGTTACTCTTTCAGTCACCCAGAGGAAGAGTCAAAGGACCCCCTCCACTAATATTCTCAGCTTCTTCTATATTAGGGTGCATGGGACTTGAATCTTCAAGCCTGCACAGGGTATTGCTGTGAGGTGCCACTTACCAGTGGCATACTTTCAAAATAGAAGGAACTGAATAGAATTATGGGTTTTATTCCACAAGCACTTCCCCATGCTGCAGAAATAAGACCAAACTTATTTTAATTCCTAGGCATTCTTGTTCAGTAACTACTAAATATAAGTCTGAGGATGAATATCAAGAGGCAATTTTCATATTTAAATGTGAAAAGAGTAGAGATATTCTAAGATAGCTTACTTTGACTGTAAAATTTTTGGGGTAGAGCCCATCTTTTCATTGTGTGGGTATACAATGCCATTTACTCCTGGGGGAATTCTGCGCCACTGCACAATGCAGAATTTATGCAGAATTAATATTCCCCACAGAATTCTATCTTTTCCCGCAGAATTTATTATTTCCATCAAAATGCTTCCTTTTGGTGGAAATCACAAATTTCAGCCCCACACGCAGCATGGACAGGGCTGACAGAGGGAGCCCCGCCATGCACAAGGATGAAAGCTGGAGCCCTGCCATGCACGGGGCTGTCAGCCAGAGCCCCAGCCGAGCGGGGCTGTCAGCTGGAGCTCCAGCCACCTGGGGCTGACAGCAGGAGCAGGGATGCCAGAACCTGGGGGCTAGTCAGGCCAGGGCCCCCCCCCAACACTTTTAGAAGTGGGAGGACCATGCTCACCCACTTTTTAACATGGGCATAATAGCCTCAGGCCGGCATGGCAGGGGCTTCACTTCACAGCAGGGGAGCTGATAAGGTGATCAGCTACCCTGCCACGAAGCGCAGCCCCTGCCAGCAGCACCAGCCTCTTCCTGATGGGGGGCTGTGGTGGGCCTTAGCCCCTGCCCTCACCACAGGGGCCCACCCTCTGCTCCTCTTCTACCCCCTCCCCCCAAGATCCCATCCCTGGCCAGGCCAGAAGCTGTATCTGGACTGTGGTAAGAGCCGCCCAGAGAGCCCAGGCCACTGTGGGGAGTCACAGACCCTCCACCTCTCCTGGGCAGTGCACCCTGGGAAGGGCAGTATATAAAAGTCAGTATGATAGGGTGCTTGGATGGCCGGGCAACCTAGTGGTTGGCCCACCTGACCTCCAGCCCTTTGTTTCCCTGGTCAAGATGCCTCAGTCTCTTAGGTGGTGGTGTAGGGGGACCCAGCCCCTCCCTCTCCATCAGGACCCAGTCCAGGGCCCTGATCAAGCCTACCCCCGAACAGGGGACCCTCCCAGCAGGGAGTCTAAATGCACTCCCCAGGCTACTTCCTACCGCTGTCCTTTCAGTTTTGGGCATGGCCCCTACAGTCCAAATCACTGGGGTGGCTTGCCTCCAGTAGTGCCCTCTCATGGACCGTGGGCAGTAGTGCCCCCTGCCATAGTCCCAGGCTTCTTCAGAGGGACAGTCACAAGTTTGGTGAGGCCAAGCCACACATTGTTTCTGGGCTTCAGTTATCCAGTTACCTCAGTTACAAGAGGCTCCTAGGTCTCCTCCCCAGTCTCCCTTGGCCATGGAGACAGCACTTAGTCCCTGGTAGCAGCCTTGGCTGGCAGGCTACTCACCCTTCCTCTCAGGAAGAGAAGCAGCTAGCTCCTACTTCTTCAATAGTTAGCCCTCAACTAAGCCAGGCGCTCTCCTTTTCTCTTTCCCTCTCTTTCCCCTCCCCTCCAGGTCTGGCACTGGACGCAAATATAACGGAGTGAGACTAGCTGGGCCCAAAGGCTCTCTTTAACCCCTACCATGCTGGCAGGCAGTTTCTCTGCTTCATCCCAGTCAGTTATCATTATTATTATGCCATACACATCTATTGTCACAACTGGATCCCCGGTCCCCAAGCTAGGACTGCTTGACATAGTTCTCACTTATTTCACCTGCTAATGCTACTCCATGGATCAGCCAAATGCCTGGCTCCCCATTGCGACCTGGCACATTCAGTTGGCCCAGCCCGTCCTCCATCGTGACAGAGGGGCAACTGGGTCAAATTTGAGTTAATGGTATTGCAACATTATGCAGCACCATGTGACCCTTTGCACCAGGTCATAATGCCTGGAGTTGGGAGGTGGGCCCAACCCCGTGGAACAGGAGCGACCACTGCTGGGTGAGTGAAGGGTGGACTCATTCTCCAGCCCTGTGTGAAAATTCACCTCCTTTTGTCAGCTGGGTAGTATGCTTAAAAAGGTACCACACAGACACCAAAGGGCTGCCGGGGTGGCAATCCCTCCACCCCCACCTATTAGTTCTGACACTGACAAGAAGTAGAACCCAGGTCTCCGGACTATCAGATCAGTCCCTATCCACTGTGGGACAGTATTTGCCAGGTGTGAAAATTAGCACAGCTGTTACCTAGTTACTAAGACCCAGACTCTCAAAGGTATTTAGGCTCCCCTTACATCTATTGAAAGTTGGGAGCCTAAATGCCTTTGAGAATTTGGACCTAATAATCTACTTTTCTATAGCAAGAAAAAATAATGTAGTTTTATTAATGTTATTAATCTTTGATCATCAGTCACAAATTCTGCTGCTGACAAAACATCTTTTTTTTTAAATAAAGGGGTTTTGAAAAGTGAAATTAAGTAACTAAAATATGGATTTTTTAATTATTCATTGGGCTTGGCAGTTGTTAGTATGTGAAGTCTGTGTTTCTAAGAGATTCTGAAAGTGAAAAGCGAAAAAGGAGAAGAACATTTTTGGTTGTTACACTGAAACCAAGGTAACATCAAAATAGCAATTGTCTAGTAGACAGCATGGGTTAAATTCACAGTAATGGTTCAGGCGGTGCAAGCTGCATCTCTTGGCACCAGCCCGACTCCTTGCACTTCAAGGGGACTCACTCCCAAGGAGGGCGAGTGATGTTTTCACTACCACAAAGGCCACAGGTTCTGCCAGTTAAAGGCAGCTATAGTTCACACTGGAGGCTTTACAAGAGCCCTGCTAGTGAAGGCCACCAATGGAATATGCTAAATCAGCATGTGTCCTGGTTACTCTTCTCACCAGTCGGCAATAACTACTTTTTGAATTGTCCTCACCACCTAGAAATGCCCTGGTGGAACTAAGGTTGTAGGTACTTAATGCCACAACCCTCTTCCAAGTCTGGCAGACTTTCCACCCCTAAGGGCTCTCTGCCAGGAGAAGAAAATGAGGCTTAAAAATTAATAATATTTAATATTTATATATCCCTTTGCACATTCAAAACACTGTACAAATACTGACTAAACCTCACAAGCATTATCATTTCCTATGTTAACGATGGGGAAACTGAGACAGGAAGCTAAAGTGACTTACCCAAGGCCATGCAGAAAGTCAGTGGCAGAGCTAGGATTAGAACACAGGACTTCCAGTCTCCCTACCTGGTGCTTAGTGCTCCAGGACACACTATATCTCTTTGAACCAGAAATCACATAAAGATAGTTTTAAACAGTCATTTAAGACAAGGTATTTCCTGTTAGTGGTGGTCCTCAGTGCTCTCTAATAGCGTATAATACAAAGCAGTCAAATCCAGACCTGTGAAAAGTATATGGTAAGTGAAGGTGCTGAAATGTCACAAAAGTACAATTGGCAATGAATGGAGTTATTTTATCTGGGAGTTGTTATTGCAGTTATTGAACCTGAAAAGATTTGGCAGTTCAGTTCTTTTCAGACAAGCATCCTAAAACCTGGACATTTACCCAAAGCTCATAGAACTTTCCCAAATCTTTCTAGAAATTAGGTGGGAAATCTCATAACAAAAGACTCTCCGAGGACTTTCAATGTTTCCTGACTTCCTTCAGGGTACTAATACCACATAAACACCTGTGTAAATTTGGTAGCTCTGCTTCTAGTCCCAGAGAACTGCAAGAAATGTTGAAGTGTAAGAAAACATAAAACTAAACAGTGTTTAAACCTGAAAAAGGCTTCAGGTTTGATTCATTTGTGTTTTGGGTGATGGTGCATGTTGAATGATATTTTATGCGAACTGTTTAGGCCAGCCCTAATTATTGCTCCCTCTGGATTGCTGTAACAATCTGAAACCATTTTGTACAAGCTGAAGTTCTGACATCAGCATTCTGCACAGTTTACTTGGGCCCCACAACGTTTTTGAAATTCATCTCCAAACCAGAATTTTGAATATAACGAGCTCCAGCTTCTTAGGCAGTAGGTGACAGATCCATGGTGGTTTCAGTTTAGTGCCTAAATGATTGGGTCCACATCCCAAACACTGCATTAGAAAGGGTTGGATGGCTCAAAAATTTAGCAATACACTCTGGATCATTTCATATTTAGGGTTCTGACTGAAATCCAGTCCAGACCAGAGCTGAGTGGAAGTCACTACCATATGCTTGTTGGGGTTTTGTGAATAAGTCTGTGGTCCAAGTACATTTTCTAGTGGACAAATGGTCTTGACTCAAATACCAATTAGCATGAAAGTGGAATTACTGGAGGCAGTCTCAGCAGAGAGGCCAAGATTCTGAGTGAGTGTGGAGTGGGGAGACCTTCTTGCCACTGAACGTGGTATACGCGGGTCAGGGTTGATGCCCAGAGGCAGTGTGGGAAAAGTAGTACTGCCGATGCTATGCCTATTCAGTTGCTAGAGAACTTTGCAGCCCTATTAATCTGACGCTATTCACTGAATTTATTTTATAAATGATGACAATTTTAGGAATGTAACGAGAACTAAGTGTAACTGATCCATTTGACATTGACACAAAAATATAAAGAATTTTAAATAACAATATAACCCCAGTAGGACTATCACTCAATAACTTTGAAATACTAGGCAGGCAGACACTTTAGAAGATTAAAAAGACTAGGATTACTTAGCTAGGAAAAGTAAGAGGAAATATGATAGATGTATATAACATAATGAATGGTACAGACAAGGCAAGATGGGCTCTCTTATTTACCCTTTCCCGTAATTTACCTTGGGCTATAGTACAAGAACAAAAAAGCAGTTAAGGGAATTTTAAAAGGAAAAATAATGAAAACGGATAAAAGAAAATACTTATTAAAATAATACTTTGCACTTCTATAGCACCTTCCATCAGACAATCTCAAAGCACTTTACAAGCATTGATGAATGAGGTCTCTATTTTGTAGATGGGGAGACTGAAACACAGGGAGGTGAAATGATTCAGCAAGATCATGCAGCAAGTATGTGCTCACTCTCAAGTCTAAACAAAAGCCCAGACTTCCTTTTTAGATAGTTTATAGTTGAACTGTGGAATTCATTGCCACATGACTTTGTTGGAGCAAATAACTTAGAACATTTCTATAAAGGATTAGAGCTTTATATGAATAATATCTGGCCTCAGGTCACTGCTCTAAATTTCAATATATTTCTGTGTGTTACTATGTGTACTATGTGTATATATATATATATAGGAACATAGGACTTGCCATAGTGGATCAGATGAATAATCCATCTGATCCAGTATCCTGTCTCCAACAATAGCTAGAACCAGATGTTTCATGATTCATTTGCAGTAGGCATATGTGGAATAATCAATACACATGTACGCCACACACACAAGACATAAAATATTGGAAGTTGGAAAGAGATCCGTCATTAATCCTTTGAGTTAAAGGCAACAGCACTTAGTTACCTTCTCCCTTCCAAATTCCACAAAAAAGGGGGTGTTGTTTTCATCCAACAACAATTCAATCAGGAAACAATTTAAGCTTTAGTAAAATGTAGCATATGTTTCAAAGCAAATTTTAGCACTTGTACTGTGCTTACTAGTAAAGAAGCAACAAAGAAAAAAAGTGTGTAATTAATGTTACAATGTTACATTAGCACAAATAATTTCTCTGGCAGGTCATACAATTCACATGCATATTTTATTAAAGTGTAAGAAATAATTTTTCAATCTGACCCTGATCCCTCTGCATGCTTTGAAGTTTGAAAGCCAGCAGTATAGCCTATAAGTTTAAAGAAATTTAGAAAGAATTGTGAAGTTAAAAGGTACTTTTGATGTTTGTTCTTTCTTTTCTATCGCAAGGGCATTCAATACAGCAGAAGAAAAGTAAGTAGAAAACATTAATGCCTAATAAATTTTCATGGCAATCATGCTTATTTAACCCTTCCTAATCAGTTAATATAAAGGGATAGAGGAGAACTATTCGTTTAAGGGTGGCACAAAGGTGACACTAGAAATTTCTGGTTTTATTGCCAGCATATTCTTTCCTTATGTTCTTGTGCACCTTAATTGGGGTTACACCCATGCATTAAGAATAAGTCCCTTCAACTGTTAATTAACACAGCAGAGTTTCTCTCAGTGTTCCTGGTGGTGGAATCAGACAATACTATTTCATTCTAGCAGCATTACTAGTATTTCTGACCAAAGGGGAAGCATTTAAGGTTGCCAAACCACCTGAGCTTTTTTGTCCAAAAGGGCTTTTTTAAAGATTCATTCCCTACCACCACCAAAATATTGTATCAGACAACACATGATTCTGAAATGGGACGTGTCTGTGTGGAGCAATGGTGACATGTAGTGGTCAATCAGATTTTTTTTCCAATGCTAATTGCAGTGTGAATATATTGTTTATAAAAGGGACAAGACCGACAATGTTACAAACACAAGCCCTTCCTTTGTCTTACTGTTTCACACTTGTTTGTAAAGTCTTCAAAGTACTTGGGTCCGTTTTCTGGCATACACCTAAAGCAAAAGTGTTTTGTTAATTAAAAAAATCAACAAGACTGCATTCCCTGTATGCTGAAATGCAGATAGGGCTTTTTGAAGCCCATTGAAGTTAATGGGAGTCTCCCATAGGACAGACATTCATTTTGTGACTAGAAATTAGTGCCTGGTCAGAATGTTTCTGACTGGCAACCATGGCAGGTGCTATTAAACAAATTCCTTTGTGAAAACATTTCATTTTCAAGGTAGACAGCTACAAGCCATGTAATTATACACTTGACCTTTTCAGTGCTTATTCCAGAAAAACTCTGAATCTTGAGCAGTGTAACAAAGTGTAAGTGGCGAGAAAAGAAGTTTCAATGGCGTTTAAATAGAGTGAAAAGTAAGAAAAGAAACTGAAAACATCACAGCAGATGTTATAGGCCCAGTTCTGCAACCCTGCTCCACTGAAAGTATTGCTCATTCAAGCACTCCCATTGAAGCCATTGGGACGACTTACATAAGTAAGCTACTCACCAGAAGAATCGCAGATTCATGTCTTACATGTGTATTCCTTTCGATGCTGACTTTTGCCTAGCACTTTAAAAGAATGTAAGAATCACACCCACAAACATTTGAATTGATCCCTATCTGTATGTAGTATATAATCCTGTTAAATATTTTGAGACTCGCAAAAAGTATATATCAATCAATTACTCATTATAATAATTTCATAAAGGAGATTTCTAAGAAGTATTGATTAAAATGTCTGCTAAACTCTTAAATAAAATTATCTGACCACCAAAGATGAGGTTTTAACTCTCCCAACCGGTGCAATGGTCTCTATTTGCCAGCTGTATTGTAATAACAGAAAAGTTAACATCTGTGGCTTTATAATTATTTGAATTTTAATGAACAAGATGAATTAAATCTTTCAGCTTAGCTGCTTATATTGTGAACCAGGCTGAGCTCCTGAAAGATAAGAAATAGATTGTGCTTATTCAACAGCTTTTCACTGTTTGGGGGGGGCGGGGGAGAGAGAGAGAGAGAAAGCCAGGTTTCAGTGGAATTTAAACCCTTCTGCTGTTTAAAAAATATGAGAATGGTAATTACTGAATATGAGTTGTAGAATTAATTAGTGAGTTTGAGAACAGCTCAGAAATTAGGACATGGAGCATTTACCAACTGCAGAGACGGTGAGCTTAGTTATAGGGTAGCCTGTCTTTGTAAAATATTTTTACAGCATCCTTATATTCATCGGCAATTCTTTTGCAATCATGATGATCCAAAAAAACATAGTTGAGAGAACATGTACTTTCTGCCAGCATTTATTTGTTTTGTTTAGTTGTTGTTGGAGCTTTTATCATTCTGACAGCTATCTAAATTTCACACAAAACATATTCATATATTTTATGTTTTCAAATACCCTTGAGAATGAAGGGATGGCAGTATGTTGGAGCCATTTGCCAATAACACTGAGCAAACCAAACAAAATATAATAGATGGTAAAGCTGGCTGATGTCCAGTCTGCAAATTTATTGTCACCATGCCAGATATTCAAGCCAAAAGAATCACATCCTCTGCAGACAGCAAAACAGAGTATGATGAGTATATTCCCAAGAACCTAATTTTTTATTTACACTTTGAATGTTTCAAATACATACACAGACCTATGTGCATGTATGTATATGTGGGTGTATGCATATATACTCACACCAAACATATACATCAACATGGAAATCTACTGGACCAATTCCTAACTTTAGGGATCAGAAACTGAATTTGTATGAGGAAATTCCAGTAAAAGTTTCAATAGACTTATTGATAAAATGGGTAAGAATGCAAAGA
The DNA here is from genome assembly GCA_033296515.1 of Macrochelys suwanniensis. Lineage (NCBI taxonomy): Eukaryota > Metazoa > Chordata > Testudines > Chelydridae > Macrochelys > Macrochelys suwanniensis. The sequence continues at coordinate 44,133,892 of CM065776.1, forward strand.
GTTCCATCCACTGTTGTTTTACTTCTCCATTTTCAGAACATATTAAACAATAGGTAATCAGAGTATGTTCATTTATGGTTCCTTATGCTAAATACACTTATGTTCTGAATAGGAGTTGTCAATGGGAATTAGTCTCTCTCTCTCTCTCTCTCTCTCTCTCTCTTTTTTTTCTTTTTTTTTTAATGTTGGCTTCTTTTCCTACCATATATTTTTCTTTCTCTGGAATTTTTAATGTGCTATACACAGCTGCAAAACTCCTTCATTCCACTGACTTATAAAACACTCTTGGAAGAGTGAAAGAGACTCTCTGTCACATACCTTTAAGTTGGAATATTTTGATTTCCTGTGTAATTTCAATTTAGCTGTGAATCAAAACCATCTACAGTAAACAGAAAGCGGAACTGGAGTTGGCTGATATTATAGTGTGCCAGGAACAGGAGCTGTTATTGCATGTCTGAAGAATTTTATATCCCTCTGATAGCTTGTACGCCATCTGAATCTTATTAAATTGTCTGTGACCAACCTGAAGCCAGAGTCAATTTATAGATGCAGAGAATCTTAATGCTAATAGCAAAATAGACTTTAAAGAAGCATAGCTTCAAAATGAACTAATTTTATGGAAACTGGAATGACATTTTGACAAAGTTTTTATTATCAGCGTTGACTGAAAATATAAATAAAATACCAGCTAACAAATTGCAGTCTATAACATCTGTATGTTCCAACCTGTATGTTGGCTGACTGACCTCTGCCAGGGCATTCATAACCCAAAGCCTCAGTGTGCCATCCTCCTGCATCATGTCAAAACTCTAAGCCAAGATTAACATCCTGGTTCAGATTGCTGTGCAAAACACAGCAGGAGGTCAGCATTAGAGCTGCATGATAAATTTAACCTAACATATAAAGTGAAACTAGCAAAAGTTTGTTGCTTGATGGTTTTATTAAATGGTGAATAGATTATTACAAATTAGAGACACAATAAACCGGGTCATATTGGACCATCTCCTTCATATTCAGGATTGTTCCCTGGAGACGCTTTGGCTGCTCCATAGTTAAGGCTAAACACAGTTTCCTTTATAAAGCCCTATTTTAGATCCCGATATAACTTTGGCTTAGGTCTTATTGATTTGGCCTGCAAAATGGCCTACTTTCAAGACAATTAACCAAAGTTATTAACAGTTTTTATTGTGGATCATTTTAGGCCCAACCCCAATTTTGTTGTTGCCAATGGGCATTTTTGCCAATGACATCAGTGAGGTCATGATTGGCCACTATAAGCCTGATAAAACTTCCATTGACGTCAAAAGAACTACTGCCATTTACTTTGACTTCAGTGGGAGCTGCATCAAGCTGTGCAAGACTGCATACATACACGCACATTGGCTTCTATTGGCTGGCTGCAGTTTAGAAACAACTTGAGTTCCTGAGTCCTTCTATAGTTGACAAGTAACTCAAATGGTGGCACCCAAATAATTCTAAAGTAATTTTTTGTAGAGGACAAGCCTAGTAAGGCAAGAGTGGACCCACTTTAATTACACATTCTGCCCTCTCTTTTATTGTATTTCAGCACCGAGATATTACAGTGCTTGGCAGTCTATCAATACCTTAGGCAAGCAGACTAAATTAAATAGGACTAAACACAACATCATTCTTCATTGGTAATAATAATCTAAAATTCTGTCACCAGCAAAATCAAGCACTGCACAACAGTACAGAAGGGGTAGAATTGGGTTTCCATCTTTCCCAGTTTTACTGCCTAGACCTTTGCAACTTGCTATATCCTTTAAAAATCTAGTAAAATACTGTATACTATGTATAAGCAGCATCTGCATTTCAAACACTTACAACTTTTAATTATATGAAAATATTTTTTAAACATGTCAAAAGCATCTTTAAAAATGAAAGGCCAAATTCAGCCTGGGAGTAAATTAACCTACTTCAGTCGAATTATGCCTGCTTTCCAAAATCTGAGTGTGGCCCAAAGCATGGCAACTATGACATTCTCATAAGAAGCCATTTTTATTACTTAGGCACAAATAAAGCATCTGAAAATCTTCTTAATTAATAAGAAAACACAGGGCTCATTGCTACCTTCTCCAGGAGCACAGAGTAACAGCACCCAGCAGATCTGACACAGATGGAGAGTGCCAGCTGCACAGCATACTCTCCACTTCTTTCCTGCCCCACTGACACCCCCTCCATGGAGACTGACATCTGCAGTTTTGATGCAGGTAGGAAATGTCAGGTCTGGAGGGACAGCTGATCTTCCAAGCTAGTTTTCAGCCCCAAAAGCACAAGGAAAACTGGCATAAGTTAATGTTCTCCCTCTCCACCCCCTTCACTCCCCTCCAACCCTCAAACACAGACAGAGCAGGAATGGACTTGAGTTGCAGGGGTAGTAGCATGTGGCAAAGTTCTTGGCAGTTTAGTTCTACCGGCCATGCTGCCTGGAGCCAGGGACATTGGCAGGGGGAGGCTAATGGCAGTGTGGAGGTGCTGAGGACTCAAGGAGCTGCATGTTTCTAGGAGAATCCTGGGTTTCAGGAGCTGATCTCACTGCCACTTCCACAGATAAACTCTGTATCCCACCCATGGGAAGCAAAAGGAGGAAATTGAATGAAAACTTGTGGCGTGACACATCTTCAATGCTGTACTAACCTTGCATAGGAGCTATTGGACCCACCGTTGTTAATGCTCAGATATCTCAAATGTGGCTAAATCAAATTTAGTTAGAATTTGAGATGGGAAAAATATCATCTTTGGGTTGACTATTTTATCATCCCAGTGAGTATTTTATGTATGGATGATAGCCATAAGTTCTTGAAAATAAAGGACTTTAATTTACAGTGCTGCTAGCATGACAACATAATATAATAATAGCATGGAACTGATTTCAAATCATTGCACCGCTTTGCCTTTATTTAATGGTTTGAGTGAAGTTATTAGTGACTCTGAAACAATGCCATTTCATGCAGATTCTATGTTTATTCTTTCAGTGACTTCTGAATCAAATCTATTCAGTTTACTAAGCAAAAGATTACTTTTATAGCTGCCAGTGCTGCAAACTCTCCCTTGCATCAGAAAAGCAAGCTGCAGTTCTGCCTCTTGCATCACAACCACTGTTCCCTCTAAGCTGTGCGCGTGTGCGTGTGCACACAGATCCTAAACCCCACGCACACGGCGAAACATCACATGCACAAAAATTTGCACAGAAGCACAACAATTTGCACAGAAGAAATTGTTTGCGGAGACGGCCTGTCAAAAATTAGAGGGAACATTGATCACAACTAGCCAGGGTGGTTAAGGAAAGCCTTCTTGGGGTCCAGGATTTGTGATCAGAGGCAGTCCAGATGCAGCAATGAGTCAGAGCAGCAGGTGAATGGTGCCAGAGCCAGCCAGGCACCCGGTGGGCTGGGCTCAGCTGTCTCACTTGGCTGAAAGATGAAGGAGGCAAGAGTGAGAGGAAGACAAGAATCCATTTTGTGGGGAGGGAGAGGAAGTATCCATTAGGAAGATGAGCTGGTAAGAGAAAGCAGAGGGCCCTTCAATTTTGGTGAATCTGGCCACAATTTTTAGCTCGAATGCACACCAGCAGTAAGCACTTAAGAGATATGGTGATAGGCATTAGAGGAAAAACCCTGACAGAGATAGATTTTGATTGGATAATAAAGATTCTGCAATCAGAACATGACTGACAATTCTATTAGTTATGTTCAAGTTAGAACCCAGTTAGTGTTCTGTAGCTTTGTTGACTCTGTTGTGCCTTCAACACTGAAAACTCATTTTTGTCAGTCAAACAAGTAGATACACCATAGATGCCCAGAGATCATCTCTATTGAATAAGAAGGTGTCATTTTTATATAACCACGTTTCTATCCATTACCACACTTCAGTGGTAAATTCTGAATATCTGAATGTCTGAGGGACAACCTAAACCTTTGGATAATCAAAGTTTTAGATAAACAGCATTTCCCTTTCTCTATGAATTTCCAATCTAAAGAGGTAGATACACATTTTGGGTAGCCTAAAAATCTGCAAACAGAGATTTAGATGATCCTGAATACAGGTTTGTCTGTATTCCTGATCATACACTGAGACTTATAGAGAACTCCTGCCTTTCCCCTCCCAGAAATATATAAAATTACTATGACTCTACAGCATTACCTGGTATCAGTGCCCTTTGTGACTTTCCAGCTTTGGACTTCATTACCAGTTGAAATGAGGGTTAGGGCACTGACTGGTGGGACCACTATAATCCAGATTTACCTGCTATTTGTTCTGTTTAATATTGTTTTACCTAAGATCCTTTTAGGAATGTGGTGTGTTTCTGTGCCAGTTTTGCCTTCTAGCAATTGCAGAGCACCCTGGAGTTTTTATCTGAAGGATGCCATAGAATTGTAAGATTGTATGTGGTTGTATAGAGTCAGACTGATGCAGCCTGGTGCCATTTATGGGTATTTTCAGTTTTACCTGACCACCCATGGAATTGTGAAATGTTTTTGAACAAGAAAAAGTACCTTTGTCTGCTACATACCTATTAATTTAGATTTCCTGTGTAATTACAATCTAGATGTGAATTAAAACCAACATCAGAAAAGAGATCTGGGGTTTCTGGTTTATGATGTTGTGCCAGAAATGGGAGCTCTTCTTGCATGTCTGAAGAGAATTGTATATCCCTGTGACTGCTTGTGCAGCACCATCTGCATCTTATTAAGTTGCTTGTGACCAAGTGGAGAGCCAATGCAGATTTATGTGCAAAGACTCTAAATGCAAACAACAAAATAACCGCTCCTACAACAAACTTAGTGGTGACATTATGGCACCTATTAGCATGCCTATCATTAACGGCCTGACAAAATTTCCTTCACATTATTCAGCAGCTGAACAGTTACTGTGAAAATTAACTTTGGCTAAAACTCACCATAGAAGGACTCAGCCCAGGAGACATCAATTCTCACAGCAGTTAATCATAGCACAGCCAGCAGCCATGGTTTCAGTCAGCACATTCTCTCTGGAACTCAGCCTAGAGGCCACCATGGTACTTTTTATTATACCAAAGCAGAGTGAACCCTTGCCTTGTCTTCCTCTTTGCTTTCAGTCCTTAACTCATGAGGCAGTTTATGAACAAACTCCTTCCAGCTCCCATAGCCCTACAGAAAAAACAGCAGAAGGAAAAAAAATTCTCTTAAACTCTGCAAATATGAACTGGCACCATAGAGAAGTGTAGAAGTGAGAAGGTTCACGATCTGATCGTGTGGCTACCTGGAGCCCAAGAATCTCTGGGAAAATTTGGTTCCATCCTTATTGATCTCAGATGTCTACAGGGGAGTGAGCTTTACCTCACAGCTCCCCACATTCCCCATCTCTTTAAGGAGCAGGACTCATGCAGGACCCATAGTATCATTGGCTTCCCGTCATGACTGCTTACTACCTCAAAGCTTTGGGATCAATGGGTCAATGGCACCATCACTCTTTACAGAGCATTGTGTATGCACCGATGATTCTTTGATGGCTGCTGAGTTCGATGCACAAGTGACAGTCCCATCCACAGGCAGGGCACACCCACACACTAGCAATGCTCTGAATCTGAGCAGCAAATTCTTTCCTCCTCTGACAGTTTGGAGAGGCATGCTAATCCACCAGCTGCTAGTAGGGGAGGCTATGCAGAGTGGCTCCCCTCTAACAGTTAAAAACCTGCAGAGTCCCAAATGCACATCACATGGGAAAGTGTCTATGGGCTCAGGGAGAGGGGATGAATATGAACAGCTCCAATTCCACTACTACAAGCTTTTTATTCCTTGAATGATGTGGTCAAGAGGAGTGCCCGTAGCAGGAAGACCTGAGTCCCAAAGATGTCCCTACCACTCTCTTCTGTGCAATTCGTGGCAAGTCACTTCACATCTCCACCTTAGGGTCTGTTTACACTGGAGGTGGGTTGAGAAGGAGGTTGTTTTTTTTCTCAGGTATAGCTACACTGATGTAGCTGCAGTGGGGCAACTTTGTCAGTGTAGCTACATTGGTTAAAAAAAAGCAAACGAGCAAGCTCTCAGCTTCCACATCCTTAAATTAGGGAAGATAATGAGGGATTATGAGGATAAATTTGTTTAAATAATAAATTTAGCAAGTATTCTATCTTTCTAGGTATTCATACCATACTTGAATTATTCTTTGTTCCTCTTCTAGCTGCACAGTGGATAGGAGCATCTGGCCTGCGTTACTGAACTATTAATTGTACTTCTTGGCATGACATGGTGCTAAGATGTCTTGCTATGCTAAGGTGCTATGTATATAGAATTTTTCATTTGGGAATTGTTTCCAAATCCATCTGGCCACACCAGAGTGCAAAAAAAGAAAAGAAATTAGTCAATCTGAGATTATTATTTTTTTGCATGAATGCAATGCACATAGATGGTAATATACAAAAAAGTATTATCAAAGTAACACATTCACACCAGCATTTCTTAATCCATGCACTCAGATATGGAACAGGTAAGAACTCTTACCATGGATTTCCACCATTAATTATTGTGTCAAAGATTAAGAGGTTAGCTGTACAGAAGATATGCTACACAAGATACACTTAACAAAATCACAATTCTATACTACATACACAGTTTCCCATTTAAAAGTATCATCTACCAACAGTCACCATTAAATGGTATCTGAGATACCACAGCTTTCCCCTATATTTACAGTAGGAAATAATTATAGTAACTGTGTGGCATTTCTTACCAAATACTCCACATTTTTGTGGGAGCCACCATACAGGTCAGGGAGGATGTGGCCAGATCAGAAACTTTGAACATATTATTTGTTCCTGCCTAATTATCAGTAATTTTTGGTCTAAAATTCAGGATGTTGTATGCAGTAAACTTGGTAAAAAATACATTCTTGAAAACATAGAAGCAAATCTTGGATTGGTCTCTTTCTGTCTGGATCTGCGTAACGCTTTACCTCTAGTACCAAATGGATTTGTGATTATAACAAAGTGGAAGAAACTTTTATTGTGCATGAAGAAGAAATGATGTCCACAAATCTGGACAATGGCTGAAAGGGAACATTTGGCCTTGAAAATTAAAGATAGATATGGGACTTGTGTAATTTTGGTCAAGGATTGTGTTTTCAGACATATTACACAGCACTGAACTACCAGTACGATATAGGAAGAGGATTATCCAAAATCTATTTCCACTAAAAATGGATACATTACACATCTAGAGTCTTGAAAATATTGCCAATGGTTTTGGCTCAAATCTCATCATTAGTGTGATATCTGTACTCTACGGAGTTGCAGAGTTAAAGGGTTTTGTACCTTATTCTGTGAGTCTTTCTGTTTTAACATCTACCTAATAATGCTCCTGTGGCTGATAAAAAAAACATGTCCACATAACAGTGCCCCCAAAATAGATTCATATCAAATCAAACCCCCACTTTTCTACAAAATACCCCAGTGCCCATTTATTAGACCATAATGATTTCCACTGAGTAGAAATAATATGGATTTTAAACATTCCCTGATAAATTCCCATTAATTAACCAAGAGATTGTTATTCTAAAAGTTTGTTACTTAATAGATGGATCTTGTTGTAGATAATAAGTATATTTCAAATTGTAAAATAACATAAGCAATGGGTTGGCTCTGATAAACTCTTTTTAAACTGATCTACATGTGTGACAGGCTTATTTCCTTTTTAAATTTTTTTTAATACTAATCTGATACAAAGGTCTGTAGGGAATGAAACCACACAGGGGTCTAGATTGAAACAAGAGTTAAAGATGACCACATGCACTTAACTCAGCCTGTAGTGCCTCTGTACTGCAGAGGTCTCAGAACAGGATGAGTATGCAGCGATGCCAAGACACAAAGGGCAAGTTGAGGATGGTGTTTCAGCATTACCTATGAATTTACTTGCAGATGGGGGTTTATAGGATCATAGCTCATAGAAATTAGAGATGGAAAAGACCTATTAGGTCATCTTGTCCATCCTGCAGCCAATGCAGGATTGTTCCCTAATCCCTACACTATATTTTCAAGGGCTTTGTCCTGTACGTCAGACTCAATGGAATCTGAGAATTGTTGCTTGTGGTTTCAGATGTCTGCAAGTTTTCCAAATGTCAGATCCATTTTTTTTATTTGAGGCTTGTATGAGTTCAGCATCAATAGGCTTTGTTTCTCCTTGCTGGGATATTCCTGGCCCATCCCAGTTAGACTAATGAAATACACACCATGCTGATTTTATGGCTCAAGGAAAGAACTCTCAGATTTACTTTTAATACAGACCGGTCTTAGGTTTGTGCCAAACTGTATCTGCACAGGGGCTCTGAATGTTTGGGGACCCCACTGTGTTGGCTCTCTTTCCCTTTATGCATTTGCCACCTTCCTTACCCATTGGTCTGTCAGCATGACCCCAATCTTGAAAGGAGAATGTATAGCTCCAAACCTCCCTGGCGTTAACACATTGATACTCCTCTCAGATGTGACCTCAACGGTTCAACACACACACACACCCCAGGTCTAAAGCTGCCAAATCCTGTTTTTTCTAAATACATAATAGGAATAGGATTATCATGACAGATCAGACGAGTGGTGCACCTCACCCAGTATCCTGTCTCTGACAGTTACTAGTACCAGATGCAAAGAGCAAAAATCTTTGTGAGGGAGATTTTCAAAGTAGAACATCTCCCATTGCTAATCCACAGGAGCTGTTTGCCTAATTCCCTTACATTCCTTTCAAAAACCCAGCTGTAATGGACAATGATGAATAATCTGTACATAAAGGAAGTTACTTCCTAAACCTCATCAGCTAATGACAGGCTTTGCCATAAAGCATAAGCATTTATAAACCTACCTGGTTTTTAATCACATGTAATGTAATTGTGAATATTCACATTATGCATGTAAATGTATTTTACTTTTAAAATTCTTCTACTTTCTTATCTTCAATTATAGCTAGTGACAGACAGTTCCGCAGGTTTCTTGTTTGATGGTACAGAAGTACTTCCTTATAAATGTTTTTTAAATTTGCTAGCTTCCAATTTTATTGAATGCCCCATTATTCTTGTGTTTTGAGTGCCTTCTTTATATTTTTCGTTTTTGTGTTCTTCTATCTGTTTCCTGGCTAAGCAGTCCAGACAGTAAGAGACTGGGGCATAGGCAGTCAGGCCCAGTAGTTACTACTGGGCTGGTGCCACAGAGTCAAGGGGTAGCCATGAGGCAATGGTCAGCAAGGAGGGGTCAGAGGCCAGGTCTGCAGCAACTGCAAGCCAAAAGTCTGTACCGTTGCCCAGCAACTTTCTGGGGCAGCTCCTGGGTTGATTAGTAAGCATGAGCCAATCAGATGACCCCAGGGTGCTCTCACTCTGGCCTCTTCAGGATTCCTTGGAGATAGCTCTGCATGGCCTCCTAAGTGGTAATGTAGGAACATCTGCTGCCCTAGGCTCTATAGTCCTGGATTCTAGTCTTACAAATCCTTACATAGTCCAATTGCTTCCTCTCTAAATAGGCCTAATTTTTCACTCTCTGTTTATATGGAGATATTGCCATGCTGCTAATAATTTCCATCGCCTGCTTCTGACCCCCTTCTATTTCTGCTATGACTTTTTTGAGAGAGGGTGACCTGAACTGAACACATGAGGATGTACCATTAATGTATATAATGGAATTAGAAATATTTTCACAGTTATTTTCTTTCCAGTTATTTACCTAACCTAACAATTTGGGGTTATTTGACCACCATCACATACTGAGCAGAGGTTTTTAATGATCTCTCCACAAGGACTTCGTGCTTGTCTACACTTAAAACACTATAGCGACACAGTTTCAGTGTAGATACGACCTACACCAATGGGAGGGGTCTCCCATTGGCGCAGACAATCCACCTGCCCGAAGGGTGGTAGGTCGATCAACAGAAGAATTCTTCCATTGATCTAGCACTTTCTACACTGGGGGTTAGGTTGGTACAGCTACATCTGTCAGAGGTGTGGATTTTTCACACCCCTGAGAGACATAACTATACCAATCTCCAGTTGACATTTTATGTGCCATAATTTGAGCTCTTTTCCATTGGTGTCCCTTGGACTAGATTTTCGTTTTCTGAAGGATAGCTGCTTGACTTGAGTAACCTCTTGGGCCTTGCCATTTCATTGTACTGATTTTTTCTTGTCTTCATGCTTCCTTCTTTGTTTAGGGGTAAAATGCCTTCTGTGACTCTGAGATGGTCTGCTTTAAAAGTGTTCAGGTTGAAGCTGGGGAGGTGGGGGGTTAATGTCCTTATTTTTGACATTAGAGCCTTTTTTACTAGTTTCCTCATTATTTTAATTACCTCCATGCTATTTGTGAAAGACCTCACACTCAGCTATTTTTGTAGAGGGACAAACTTGTATTTGAGTCACAAAATTCCATTATAACCTATTTACTGTGTACTGCACCTTAAAATGAAGAGAAATCCACCACCATGCTGCAGACGGAGCTGCAGATATTATCCACATGTAACATGCTACAAAGAAGACACATACAACTTGCACTTTCTCATGGATACCTTACTTTTGTTCTTTCTTGTTGTGTCTTTCTCTTGATGTAATTATATGGTTATTCTTGTGTATTGAAAGGCATAACAAGTGTAAATAACATGTATTTGCTAATGGAGACAGGCCCAGGCCACAAAATTCTGATCCAGACCTGAAGTTCCCTAACATCTGGGATATTTGGATCCATTGTTTTGGTTTGGTCCACTAAGGAGAAAAGGATTCATCACAAGTTAGGCTTAGTTGTTTGCATCTGATGTTTTAGTTCTCGTTGATCTCTGTTCAAAACAACAAAGTCACCCAAATAGAGCTAAGTAAACAATTCTCAACAATTTATTTGGAGAAATTAGCCTTTCCAACATGGCCCCTGCTCACAGATTGTTCATTACTCTTATGAATGTGTTCACTTGTTGCAGTTGTTGAACAAATAATTTTTGCATTTTTGGGTGACCTAACCTAATTTATAAGTTACTTCCGCTTCTGCCAGAATTAGCTTTGTTTCATCCCAAAACGAATTGTGTTTTGTTACTGGATGAATTTCAACTACAGATTCCATAATGATGTTTCTCAAACATATTTTTCCACTATCAGTATAAATAAAACTTCACTTCAACAAACATTCACAGTGAATTAAAATGAGTTGTAAACACAATTGAAGCACAATTCTGTTTAGAATCCATGCAATGTTTCCCCACTACTCAACCAGCTTTTCTACCAAATATAACAAACTGCTGGACTTTTGTAACAAGAGGTCTAATGCCAAATATCTTTTATTTCCTCCTTAGACTTAGCCATGCATTTGGCATCAGATCATTAAAAAAAACAGCATTGAAGATTACGTTTTTTAAAAAAACGTATCAGTGAAGAAAGAATGTGTTCTCAGATAATACTAAATGAGGGGGAAAGGTCATTTACCAGGTGTAAATATTCATAAAAGCCCTTGAAAATGTGCAAAATAGAAGAAGAAGCAAGACAGTTTTCAGAAAGCAACAGCAGTTTCCATGAATTGTGTACATTAATTCATTGAGTCCAGTGTGGCAATGATGAAAACTCCCTGGGTTTCCTGATTGATGGTGTCTGAACAGGGGAAAAGACATCATCTGTCAAAATCAAATTTATCATGCCTTTTCCTATATTTCATAACTGGCTCTAATTCAACAAATAATACAAAACATGCATAAAGCAATCTGGGAGCCAGTGTCATGCAATATGAAACACTTTTGAGAAATGCATTTTAAGACCATTTTCAGTTATACCAGCATAAATACATATCAATGATTGATCATCCCTTATCGTCTGCAGTGACTAACGATAAGCATGATGAGCTGACATGGAATTTCACACTATCTATAGGTTGCGTTGTTTGTTTTGTCACCCAGAAACATTTCTGCTTATTGTAACTGTAGCACAATAATTCATTTGCAGCGCACAAGTGTGGGCCAAAAAGCAGACGTTCCAGACAATTATTCTCTTTAGTGATAAGTAGAGGTTATTTTATTTCATCCCAGGCAGAGAATTTTCCCTTATACAGAAATGATATATGTATGACCTGGCCTTGAGCATATTAATTCAGGCAGTTGAATGATGCAAAACAAACAATGGAGACTATATATATACGCATCTATATGGTATGAATTACTTTTATGTTAAGGTTAAAACAAAGAGGATTATAGCAAGAACAAGTAGGGTTTAGGCTTCCATTCCTCGATTTACCACATTGTACCCCAAAATTTGTGCAATCTCAAATCACAATTATATGTTTATGACACATTCACAAAGGGCCTTTCATTTATTTTTTCAAATGAGCATAGGATGCGACATAGAATATATGTTAAAGTATTTTGTTTAGACCTGTATGGTTATGTTACTATATTTACATCTATCCTGACAAAATTAATGCTATTTGAGTAATAAAGGGCTCTTTAACCAGCAGAGAAAAGCATAAAAGGAACTAATGGCTGGAGGTTAAAGCCAGAAAAATTTAAATTAGAAATAAGGCACAATTTTTTAACAGAGTGGGCGATTAGCCACTGGAACAAACTATCAAGGAAAGTGATGGATTGTCCATCTCTTGAAGTCTGGGTGCCTTTCTGGAAAATACGCTTTAGTCAAACACAAGTTACTGGTCTCAATACTGGAGTAAATGAATAAAATTCTTCATACTGTGTCATATTGGACATCAGACTAGATGATAGTATGATGCCTTTTGGCCTTAAAATCTGTGAATCTATGAAACACTTGTGGAATATCAGGAAAATTGCTTTCATTTCTTTTATTCATACTGCAGATTGCAAAAACAACATTTAATAGAATTAAAAGTGGGCCAGAAACAGCTATTCAAAGGACCAAAACAACTTTTGAAGTGTGTCCATTGCACATATATATTTCTACCACTTCAAGCACCATTACATCGAGGCCCTAACAGCAGTTTGCCAACATCCTGAAGTTGTCTCAGACTACCAGCTTTTCAGCTAACAGTCAAAACTACTGGCCAATGAATGTCCTTTACAATATTCCATACATTTGAACTCCACTCAGTGGTGCCCTTGGAAGAAGTAACCACAACTCTACAAACGCAGCAGGCAGGCTTTTCAGTTCACTGCTGTCAGAAAGCCTGGTCTGATCTTGCTATGTTTGACCTAATTTTACTGAGGCCAGACAAAGTGAGGTCCTGAGGATCCTCACTTTTTCCCATAGGCAAATCGACGTCTTGCTCTCTTCATAGGACCAGTCCATTCTGATGGAAACAACTGCAGTAGTCCAAGACCAGATACCCTGGCTCAGCAATGGATTCAGGTGTTTATGTAGCAAATTACCTTCACTCTTTCCACAGTACATCTCCTTCAACGTATGCATGAGCTTCACCAGAACAGGAAGCCACGGAAAATTGGTGGCTCCTGAAGCTAGTTTATCTCCTTCTTCAATATATACACACAATACAAAGTATGGCTGCCAACCTCATGTGGACGTTTGCCCCAAATAACAAGGGGAACAGTGTGTTCATTCACTGTTAAATTTAACAAATGATTCCTTCAGGGCAAGCAGAATGTTAATGTCACTTGTAATTACAGTCAGGAAGTGCTGATTACGGTGAACCAGCAATTATTTACCTTTTATCTGAGCCATCAGTTGCAGCAGAGATGTTTTGTCTGGACATGGGTGACCTGGGCAACCTATTGTTTTGGTTTCAGAGGGTTCACAAAACTAGTTAAAGTTTGTGAAACTTTATTCTTTTAATTAAAACCGATGGGTTTGGGGATTTTTCTTAAGGGTGATTCACTTTAAAAAATCCTAACTATAGGGAATCTTTTCATATTTATTGATTATATCCTCCCCTTGGCCCCAAGTGTGAGGCTGAAGCAAGTTGATAACATTATATATTAGACATAAAAATAAATTAATGGATATTTTTAATTAGAACTTTTATTTTACCCCCTATACAACTCAACTGTCTGTTTCTCTGTATTTGCTTTTCACTCTACCCACTCTCTGTTCCATATTTTACCCTGTATTGCACTGGATTTTTCCTCTCTGGCCTCTTTTCCAGATCTTTTAAGTGGAATGCAAACCAAATAATTTTCTAGTTGGAGTCAAATTTGTGAATCCACAGTTTGACTGGGTCCAGAATCGGCAAAAAAGTTCACTCTTCCCCAACTTTTTATTTGCGGGAACTGCTAGAAATATCAGTTTTCTTTTGTTTGTTTTGTGAACTAGTTAACTATTTAATGCCAATTTAAATTATCCAGACACACAGTTAAGAGCACATATCACATAAGAAAAATCTGTTCAAATGGAAAATTTCCCCTTTAGTTTGAATCCTACATTTAGTCATTTTTTAAAAAAAGTATTTAACCAGGGGACACCTACAGCACATACAAAACTTCAGTTAAAAATAGAATTGGGCTACAGCGGGAAAAATAATTCACAAAAATGTTTGTGAATTGCAAATTGTGATTTTTTCCCCCCTCCATGGTCATGCATTGCTAGTGTTGCAAACTCTCATGATTTTGTTGCGAGTCTCATGATTTCTTGTGTGTTTCTTAAATCCCCAGTTGTTGGACTGAAGAGGACTGAATAAGAATCTGAGCTTTCATTTAAAAACAAAATAACGTAAGTTTCCAGCCATTGAAGCAAATGTAAGGCTCAGAAACCGCAAGACAAATAAAAAGAACTCAGAATGTAGTTTTTTTTAAAACCTCATGATTTTAAGGCAATTTCATGAGGTTTTTGTTCCTGACTCATGATATTTGAACATTTGTGATTGGTGATACTGCATTTTTCTGCTCGCTTTTCTGTTCATATTCATGCAGCAGGATTTTGCTCACACACATTATTTCTGAGAAGCTTTGATTGGTGCAAATATAATTTTATCACTTATTAAGTGAAGTTCACATTGGGAGCACATTAAACCAGTGCTCTGTGATCTGCACTGGCTTCCAATTACTTTCTGGGTGGAATTCAGTGTGTTGGTTTTAACCTATAAAACCCTATATAGTCTGGGACCTGACTACCTAAGAGATTGCTGCTCTGCCCCGACACATTGCTACAATTGAGATCCATCAGAGGCACTTGAGCCGAAGCTCCCTTAATACAAATGTGAGGGAGCTGCTGGACCAATGCGCTCTGTGAGGGGCCCTGGGATTTGGAACTCACTCCTCCCCTTTGACCAGCAGAGCCCAGATCTGTTAATCTTCTGGGCACATTGCAAAGCCCATCTGTTTCATCTTCTCTAAGGCTGTTGGGGGCTAGGTTGAGACGGGTGTTTATATAGGCAGTCCTTTCTTTATGTTCATGTTTAATGTATGGGACAGGCACTCAGAGCACTGGATGGTGCCTATAGTTGTATTTGAGAATGAAGAGAAATATATACTTTTTAAAATATGCATTTCGCTTTGGCCTATAAGGACACAAGAGAAGAATAGAAGACAACGAATGTTAGTGAGGTGCAGAGAGTATAAACGGGGTTGAGGGAAAATGATCAAGCAGCAGATTTCATCTATATATAATCTCTGGGTAATCTCATCTGCAAACACAAATTCAACTACCATCTCTATGCCAATGACTGACAGATCTACTTCCCTACTCCAGACTTGGATCCTTCTGTCCAAATTAAACTCTCCCTGAACAAGGAGCCATCATCTCAAGTTCAGTGTGACTAAAGCAGAGCACTTAATCTTTCCCCACAAGCCCTCTCCCTTCCCCACCTTCTTTCTCAAACACTGTGGACAACACCACCATCCTGCCTGTTACTCCGGCCCATAATCTGGGTGTTCTCTTTGACTCAGACCTCTCTCAAGGTCCTCACATCTAAGCTATGTCTAAATCTTTGCGATTCTATCTCCAAAATATGGCCTTTCCTACTCATCTACTCTTGTCCAGGATCTCATCATTTCATGTGTCAATTACTGCAACAAACTTTTCTCTGACTTTGACCATGGCAATCTCACCCACTCATTTCCATTCAGATTGCTGCTGCAAAAATCATTTCCCTAGACTGTTGGTTTGACCATTTCACACCTCTCTTGGCATCCCTCCACTGGCTCCCCCTTCTCTATGGCATCAAACATAAGCTGTTTGTCTTCACTTTCAAGGCCCTTCACAACCTATTCCCACCTTACCTATCATCTCTCATTTAGTATCGAAAGGTTGACTCCTGCCCCATGATGCCACAAGCACCTTTGTGCTTTCCTCCTAGGCTGCCCTTCATGCCTGGGAGTTGCGCCCGGTGAACCTCTGCAAAACTAATGCATTACCTTGCTTCAAATCCTGCCTTAAAACTCTTCTTTGCTGACCAATACAGTCCCATTGTTTCCTTGTACTCTCCTGCCTCTCTGTCTGTATTCATCTGTTATCTCTTATCTTATACTTAGATTGTAAGCTCTTCAGGACTGTCTTTTTGTTCTGTGTTTGTACAGCACCTAGCACAGCAGGGCCCTTATTAATACAAATACAAACAATAATAATGACTGGCCCCTTTCTTGGACCTTTTGAACATGTAGCAAAGTAAATTCAATGTAACCAGATATGTAGGCAGAGAAAGAAGGGTAGAATCAGTGGCTGGGGAAACTGCTCTGTGGAATTACCTCTACACTCAACATAGGGCTAAAATATGATCTAGCAGCCACATTCACATTTTCAAGGTGAAGAGGAAGAACCCCACTGCTGGCATCAGGGAAAAATGGAGAAGTGGGGAAAACACCAACCGTTATCTTAATGCAGGGAGACAGCAAGGAACCACAGTAATTACACATTATGTTAATGTGAAAAGAGAAAAAATTGTTGAGCTGCTAGCAAACTTAGCTTCTGTCTTTGGGTCAGGAAGAAATCCACATATTTTTAAATGTGGGGGCCTCATAAATATAAAGTTTAAAATTCCTCGGGCCTGCATATTTCCAGAACCTCTCTCCCCAAAATCTCCCCACCATTCCCTTGACAGAATCAGAGCCTCTAATGGGGTCTACTAACCCATACTGAACATAGACAGAAGGGGGAGGAGAACCTTTCCAGTCTACAAGCAAGCGGCTTGACCACACCTCCATGCAGTTGCCAGAGCTGCCAGTCATGGAGGCAGGCATCCACAGCTGCAGCCAATAGAGGAAACAAGGCCTGCTATAAAGGGGAGAGTACAGAGAAGGAAAGGGAGGCAGAAAGGCCTGGGACAGCAAAGGGGTGACACTCCTGGACCAGCCTGCCTCCATGAACACAGCCAAGAGACTAAAGCAGACCATAAGACTTAACTCGAGGTGAAGGTCCAAGAACTTCCCTGATCGAGGATAAACTAAAGAGAAGCAGCAGAGACCCCTTAAAAGACAACACCAAAAGTCAGTGACAGAGCCCTAATGAGTTCTTTGGCCACTGCTCCTGTTTATAAGAGCTAAGTTATCCAATCAGGAGACAGAAACCATACCATGTGATTTAGATGACTGTAATATTTTCCCATATGCAAAGAGCAGCTATATACTTTCAGTCAGAGGGGCATTTTTTTATAATAAGCAAATAGCCAGACAAGAATATAACAAAAGCAAAGCTCACATAAAAAAACTTCTCTGCAGCAAGTACCTCATGCAACTGATAGAAATTTAAAGATGCAGAACACAAAAAAAGCATATTCATTTACAGGGGAGTGCTGACAATTTGTGTACGTCAAGCACTTTGAGATGGTTGGGATGAAAAGATGATGAATTATTTATTAATAATTCATTTGCTATTGCATATTCTAAAATTGAGAACCATTCTGCTGGAGAATGCCATTGTTAGTTTATTCTTCTATTACTTATGAGTATGTTCAATATGTGAACACAGTCCCATTTTCTGGATCTGCTGTGTGCACTATGTGTGTAGAAAGAAAGTTCTTGGTCAAATAGGTTTTGAGAGATGGTAAAGGAATAGAGGTAAGTAATGTGTCTGAGCTTCCAAGATGTTTCTTTGTTAAAGCACTCACAATGCTAATCTGGCTTTCACAAGTAACAAGAGAAATGGGTTAACTAGTGAAGAATTTCAGAAAATTAGGGAGTCAAAATGCTGGTGAAAAGAAAGGCCTTTTTGTTGTGGGGTTTGCTTGTTTGTTTGTTTATGTACGCAGGGTCTGAATGAACTCTCCCCGACAGCTAGCTGAGAGCGTGAGAGACTTCAGGAGCAAACTGTATTTACATGAACACACCTACTCTGCCAACATATCCAGCACATAGAGCAGATTTGCTCAAAGTAATCAACTTTGGTTGGTGTTGGGATACAAATCACCTTAGTACTGAATGCAGGGGTAGTGAAATGCTTTTATCAGTGTTGTTGTCTTTATTGTTTGAATAAAGGGGAGCAGAACTATGCCTAACCTCTCCCAAATGAGGACCTTGTTAAACCGGGGGTCGAATGCCAGACCCCAGCCAGGAGATGTGGACTCTCCCTCAGGGTCCCCAGTCTGGTTTAACCTGTTCCTCCCCACTGTTCAAAGATAGAGCTAAATAGGCTCCATTATGAGCCTTTGTCATTTTAAGTGCTTAAATGATAGATGAAATCACTTGTCATATTGGGTCCCAGGAAGTGGGTGGGCACAAGCCCGTTCACTGCTAAAGGACCCTCCCCCAGCCTGAGGGGAGGATCCACAAAGTCCAGGAACTCAAATAATTACAGGGGACAATCAAAAATGTAACAGGGACAGGTGTGAAGGTCAAAGGGTCAAACAAAGGGGACCTGAAGGGGATACCGAGCAGAGAACCCCAGACAGCACCCACTGCTCCTTGAAGTTGTCTAGGGAGCCACCGGACGCCACCCAGAGGAACTCTGCCCAGATATGTGAGCGAAGACAGGATCAGAAATAGGCCCCACAGTCGCAGGAAACCCCCTCAGCCAACCTCCTCTTCCTGGTCTTATAGATGGCTACTTTGGCCAGCGCTAGAAGGAGGTTGACAAGGAGGTCCCGCAACTTTGTGACCACCTGCTAAAAGCTGAAAATCACTAAGAGCTGACAATCACTAAGAGACTGACCTGCAGAGATCACAGCAGAGAGGCAAGTAGAAGCAGAAGGTAACTGACAGTCGGCCGGTGGGAGCAGCCAGCAGTCGGCCGGTGGGAGTGGCCAGGGGTTGGCCGGCGGGAGCAGACAGTGGGAGCAGTGAGCAGTCAGCTGGCTGGAACGGTGAACAAGCAGCCGGTGGGAGTGGAACAAGCGGCTGGTAGGGCAGAGCAAGCAAGGTAGGAGGTGAATTCACATAGATGCACCTCTGAATCCTGTGTCCTCACTGACCAAGAACAACCACTGTGAGTGGGGTATGGTGAGGGAGCAGAGAGGGGCACAGTAAGGGAACTTTTGGTTGTAGAACTCAAGAACATGAGGTGGAAGACTCTGCCCCACGCACTCTGGGGTGGATGTCCTACTCACAGTTTTAGGTTTATGAATCCTGCATGTGGCATTTTCCCTAATTAATGTCGGGTGACTTCCCTCCTTTCATTAAAAGTTTCTTGTCTACACTCAGACTCTGTGCTTGCAAGTGGGGAAGTATTGCCTCTCAGAGGTGCCCAGGGGTGGTGTGTAATTTCCCCAGGTTACTGTGTGGGGGCTCAACACAGTTCTGTGTTGTGCTGTTGAAAAGGAATCCCTAGATATTGAGCCCTACCCTGGTTGCTGCCGGATCCATCTGACAGAAGGGTTACATTTATTTCACAGAATTCCCATTGAGGGGAAAAACATGGCCCTTCCTCTCCCAGAGGCAGAGAGGGCCTTTACAACAGTGGAACTGGTGAAGTCCTGCTGGGCAGGACAAGGAGGAACAGGAGTCTCCATACTGTGCAGCTCCACAGGGATTCCATGGTCCCAAGCACAAACTGGATTTTGAGAACATAGGAAGCATGTGGACAGAGATGCTGAAACCATGATTACATGCATCCCGTGGAGATCAGGGAAGACCAGTTTCCACGGTGTTATTAGAGCCCTCCTCCTACAGTTAGGACATTAAACATTTTAAATAGGGTTCATAGGGTTCATCTAAATGGACGCTGACACACTTTTACCATAGTAAGCACATCATAGAAATCCCTTGCTGTAGGCACAGGGTAAAAAGCAGAACAAACTAAAATGCCTGCAATTCAAAAATGAAATGACTATTTATTCTAGGAAAAGTCCTCTTTCTGTGCTTAAATTCAGTAAATTGCTCAAAAAGAAATGGTTGCATAAACATCTGAGGACCCTAGAATGATGCCACTGTGCTTTTCTCCAAAATGTCCAGAAGGAGCATAATCAACTTTCACTGTCTCATCACCCTGCCCTGTTAAGACCATCACTGAGGCCCTAAATATAGTGATTTCTTTTCATTTCAAGGAATTTCTTGTCCATCGGAATGCCAACTTGTAAGCTCATAAGAGCCCCTGGAAGTCATTTTCATAGAATCATAGGACTGGAAGGGACCTCAAGAGGTCATTTATTCCACTCCCCTGCACTCATGGCAGGACTTAGTATTATCTAGACCAGTGTTTCCCAAAGTGTGGTACTTGTACCCCTAGTGGTACGCGAAAGGGTTTCAAGGGGTATGCGGCAGAATTTTTTATTTTACTTTATCATAGTTGTTTTTTTTAACAGCAGAAAACAATTCACTAAAATTTAATATATAAGAATGATGTAAACTTGTACACACAGGTTTACATTATAAATAATAACATCTAATAGCACAGCAGAGCCGACGCAAACCACGCGTGCGGGTAACCACAGCTCGGGCAATACACTTGCCTTTGTGGCATGCGAAGAAGTCATACTGACGGATGAAAGATAAAAGTGATAACTACTCGTAGTAATCTAAAGATCGTAGCAAGTACATACTTGGTGGGTCTTAATATACAAAATTTCTCTTTGTTTTTGTTAAACCCATTTACAATGGATCGCTGGCTAAAAATGGGAAGTTCGAAACATACAAAAGAAAATTATGAAGGAAATACGAATGGTAGTGATAATTATGCCGGAAAATGCAGTGATATGGCTACATCAGACAATTGTGACGACAAAATTAGTGAACCATGTGAACCATCTGTAAGTTTATTGAATGTATCAGCTGCAAGGAAAATGAAAAAAGCCCGCAAATATGTTGAAGAATATCTTAAACTGGGATTTTTGTGGACTGGGCGATGAGGTGGAGCCTGTTCTACTATGTATGATTTGTTAGGAAACTCTCACAAATGAAAGTATGAAATCATCCAACCTAAAACGCCATTTTGATAGCAAACATAAAGAATACAGGGGAAAACCTGTAGAATTCTTTGAAAATAGGTGCAAAGAGCTCCAAAAGTCCCAGAAAACAATTCGTAATGTGACGGGAGGTGAAAATATGAAAGCTTTGAAAGCTTCATATAGTGTGGCGTACTTAATTGCAAAGTCCAGAGCTGCTGAAGTGATTGGCGAGACATTAGTAAAACCTGCAGCCAAAGTAATGGTGCAAGTGATGATTGGAGACAAGGCTAGCAAAGCTATAGATTGTGTCCCCCTCTCAAATAACACTGTTCATCGTAGAATCACAGATATGGCCAAAAACATAAAGCAGCAATTATTGTCAAGAGTACAAAAGAGTCACTACTATGCACTGCAAGCGGATGAATCCACTGATATTGTGAATTTAGCTAATATTTTGTTGTTTGTCAGATACGAGCTGAATAATGAAGTCCACGATGATATTTTGTTCTGCCAACCTATACCAATACATACAACTGGAGAAGCTATTTTTAAAGTTGATGACTTTATCAAAAACAATTACCTGGATTGGAGTCGTTGTGTTGGAATAATCACGGATGGCGCCAGAGCCATGATTGGTTCGAAGAAAGGAGTTGTTGCACGTATTCAAGCTGTTGCGCCAGAAGCAAAATCGACTCATTGTTGCATTCATAGGGAAGCACTCACCATCCAGAACATGCAGACAGATCTAAAGCAAGTACTGGATGAAGCTGTAAAAATAATCAATTTTGTGAAAGGCTGCCTTCTGAACGCCCGGCTGTTTTCTCAGCTTTGTGATGAGATGGGCAGTGATTACACACAACTCCTATTTCACACTGAAGTGCATTGGCTTTTGCATGGAAAAGTTCTGAATCGCCTGTTTGAGCGGCGAGAAGAACTGCAAATTTTTTTAGATGAAACCTTTAACCTGTGAGACGGTATACACAACTGGAAATGGCTATGCAAACTAGCATATATTGCAGAAATCTTTGCTCATTTAAACAACCTCAGTCTATCCTTGCAAGGGAAACTCATATCCATATTCCATGTTCAAGACAAAGTGAGTGCCACGGTCGCAAAATTGAAACTGTGGCATAAACGTCTTAGTCGTCGTGAACTGGATTCCTTTCCATCTCTTCATGACTTAGTAATAAACTTGACTAACGAACTTGATAGTGATGTGTTGCAAACCATGAAGCAGCATTTGGAAAGCTTGCAGAAAGATCTTCGTAAGTATTTCCCTGAACCGGACTGCACCTTTGAACGGATAAGGAACCCTTTTTATCATCATTGTTCAAACATTGCCAAATAACGTCTCTGCTTCAGAAGAAGAACAGCTCTTGGAGCTGGCTTCAGATAGCTTCCTGAAAATAAAATTTGAGCAAAATACACTGACGTCATTTTGGTTGGGGGTTAGCTCTGAATATCCAGTTCTATCGGACAAAGCTGTCAAGTATCTTCTGCCTTTTCCCACCTCGTATTTGTGCGAGATCGGATTCTCTGTGCTGGTTGGCATCAAAGCAAAAAAACGAAACTGTCTTATTGACGTGGAGCCCCATCTTCGTCTTAAGATCACAAACATCGAGCCAGATTTCCCTCGATAGTGTCTGGTCAAAAGCAGTTCCATCCCTCGCACTGAATAGTTTGGTTTGTACTGGAAATTTTTCAGTACCAAAATAGTAAGTATTAAAACTAGTAATTTCTTCACTAACCTAACCAAATCACATACGCTGTTCTGCCAGACTGTTGATTCACTTCTATTATTTTAATTATTTCTAGTACTATTTCTATATGTGACTATTATTTCTATTAAAATGTTTGTTTCAAATGTATGTAATATAATTTTGTATTTATTTCTAATAAACATTTAATCCAGAATTAAACGAATTAGGAGTGTGTTATAAAAATGTGCCTACCCACCCCCCCATTATCTTCACCGGAGAAGGGGTAAGACAAATGTCTCAAAAGGGGTACGCAAAAGGGGTAAGTTTGGGAAACACTGATCTAGACCATCCCTGACAGGTGTTTGTCGAACGTGCTCTTAAAAGTCCCCAATGACGGAGATTCCACAACCTCCTAGGCAATTTATTCCAGTGCTTAACCACCCCGTCAGGAAGTTTTTCCTAATGTCCAACCTAAACCACCCTTGCTGCAATTTAAGCCAATCGCTTTTTATCCTATCCTCAGAGGTAAAGGAGAATAATTTTTCTCCCTCCTCCTTGCAACAAACTTTTACTGACCTGAAAACTGTTATCATGTTCCCTCTCAGTCTTCTCTTTCCCAGACTAAACAAACCCACTTTTTTCAATCTTCCCTCATAGGTCATGTTTTCTAGACCTTTATTTTTATTGCTCTTCTTTGGACTTTCTCCAATTTGTCCACATCTTTTCTGAAATGTGGCACTCAGAATTGGACACAATGCTCCAGCTGAGGCCTAATCAGTGTGGAGTAGAGCAGAAGAATTACTTCTCATGTCTTGCTTACAACACTCCTACTAATACCTCCCAGAATAATGTTTGCTTTTTATTTTGTAACAGTGTTACACTGTTGACACATATTTAGCTTGTGATCCACTATGATCCATCATATTTCAGCTTAAACAAACACAATTCATAGGATTCCTTTTTTTTTGTTTTGATCAACAGTTGGATCTGACATTTCCATAGTACAAGATGGTCTTTTTATAGCCATTAACCTACTTTGGCTCATCAAGGCTTTTTAGCAGAAAAAAATTGTAGCATTCCAAAATTATAGGTTTCAGCACAACCTTCCATTTCTCCCCCCACAACTCACCCACAAAATGGAGAGTGCAACAGGAATAGAAACTACTCCAGCCCTGGGGATGCAGTATCCACTGCCTCTGGGGAGGCTTCCTCTAAACATTTGTATTTTTATTTCCATGGCCCGAACAAAACCTCTTCAGTACAAGGCAGGGGTGAAAATAGGCCAGTACGGGCCAGTACGGCATACCGGTAAGAAGCCGGTACCGGCCCATACGCAGTGGACCTTAAAGCGCTGCCACGGCAGTGCTTTAACGTCACTGCCCCTTTTGCCGCCGATGGGTGGGGGGAGGGAGCAAAAGGGGAAGCAATGTGAAAGCGCTGCCACCGGAAAGGACCCTCCTTAAAGCGCTGCCGCGCGTTGCTGCCCCTTCTGTCCCCCCATCAGCCGCCCTCCCGGTAGGGACCATACTGGCAGGGCCACCGATGTGGGGCGGGGACAAAAGGAGCAGCTGCCCCAGGGCTGGCAATTGAAAAGGGCCTGGGGCTCCCAGCCGCTGCTACCAGAAGCAGCCAGAGCCCTGGGCCATTTTAAATCACCACCGGAGCCCTGGGCAGCACGGACCAGGCAGTGTAGATGGGCTTGCCTGGGGATGCTGACCCCCAGCCCTGCACCTTCTGCCCGAGGCCCCACCCCTTCCGGCCCACCCCTTCCGGGGGCCCGGAGCCGGCCCTCGTACTGGTAAGAGATTAATATTACTTTCACGCCTGGTACAAGGCCCAGTGACTGTGCTGGGGAGCTGTGGGTCATTTCCTCTGAAAATCAGGCCATAAGATCCAAAAAGAAGTAAATGACAGAGTTGGGAACAAACCTAGGAGTTCTAATTGCCAACCACTGGGTTAAATTCATCCCTTGTGTAATGCCATTAACTGATCTTTAATGGAAAAATCTACCCAGCAGACAAAAGCTGAATGAACTGCAATCTTTGCAGAAGGAGCATTCATGCTGGGTTTGATAAATGAAATGTTTCCATAGCTTTAAAGACTAGGGTTTAATCCCAAAAGCTAAGTTTACTCTGAGAACCCACCTTGCACAACCATGCTATTCCAAGTCAGCGCCTCACTTGTGCATTAAAGCCCTTAGCAATTTTAGAATTCAAATAATTTATGTCAATTGTTTTTGGCGGCAACAAATTACGACTTCACTCAGCAAGGAAACATTTCCTGTTGCTATCTCTTAAAGCCTGCCTGCAGCATTTACTATCAATTGCTAGCATCACACAGACTGGAAGGTGACCACTGGAATGTGTGAGAGGAGATTAGACTGAATTTTTGACGTGTGTTTTCATTAAATAAACTCTAGTCTATGCAGCAGCAAGTTTGTCATTTGTTATGTTTTTTTCCAAAGGCAGTTTTGTCTTATCTGATGTTGAAACTCTTCCATATAGCTTTGAACACCGAAGCATAAAAAAGAGAAATCAGTTGGAAATTTGTCCATGTCTACCTCTGTGCTTGACATTTCTTCACTGATAAGGAACAGCTAAATATTGACTTTTTGGTTAAGTTCAGATTAGCTGTCTGGTCTGTGAGCATTGATTGTAAACCATTATCTTTTCCACATTCAAGGGCCCTGGGGTCTGTCTCCCCACCCCCCACCCCTCAAAAAAAATAGGAGGGAAAGAATGGAATGGAAGAAAGAAATTAATAAAAATGTCATTGGTTAGATGAAGATTTTTACTGGGGGGAAATAAAATTGCTGTTGACCTTTGGTTTTTTTTTAAATGTACATTTCACACTTTTTCGTTCCAATAAGTCCTTCATATCTGACTCATTTCAAGGAAAATGCCAACCCAATATTGGCATTATTCTTCTTTCCACAAGACCTCAAACTGGAAAAGGTACAAAAGATTATTTTATTAGTGATTAATGAAATACAAAATACTGCATAAAGTAAACACTCTGAAAGGTGTTGTTCTGTGATACTGCTAACTCACATTCAGTTCATGATACCAGTTTCCCACTCTAATCTAGGAGAATTCTTTGAGCATGTCAACATAAGAATGGATTAAAGAAAAATGTCTGATATAATTATATGGAATTTCGAAAAGCCTTTGACAAAGTCCCTCCCGAGAGTCCATTAGGAAACTAAATAGGCCTGGGGTGAGAGGTCAGCTATTGTCATGCATAAGAATCTGGCTAAGAGAGAGAAATTAAAGAGTCGAAATTAATGCTACATTTTCAGCTTGGCGAAAGATTGCTAGTTGGGGGCCCCCAGGTTCTGCACTAGGGAGGTGGCATAAAGGGGCCATGGTCAGATTGCATGATGCTTCAGCTATCACCTGCTGGTGGATGTCCCTTTGGGTGTCATATTGGGTGTCACAAATTACAGCAGCCCACAGGCTGCTTTAAGGGCTCGTTTACACATGGTATTATTCTGGAGTAGCTACTTCACTTTAAATTCACATCATACCTAAATCCAAATTAACTTTCAAGTGTATACAAACTGTAAACTATACTGAAGTTGAAGATAGCATAGAATTAGCTATGACGATGTGAAACTCAGGCTTCCCTCACATATTTGGGTGCAACTGGCATTGACTTGAGCAGGAGGTGTGTCCGCCCTGAACATAAGTGGCCCACATCTGTGAAAATGATGTTGCCTAATTACAGTAGAGTATATGTATTGGCTCTTCTCAGTGAAGCTGTACCACGGTATCATGAACAAAGATTTAGGCCCACAAAGAGCTCTTAAACCAACCACAGACTCCTAGGGGAAAATTCCCTCTGTGTAGGAGGACTCTCTGGTGGGGTAGAGCTGGCAGAAGCAGCATCTCCTGCCGACATAGCACTGTCCCCACTGGCATGTCTTTCGGTATAACTTATGTCACTCAGGATGATGTTTTTCTCACACCCTTGAGCGACATACGTAATACCGACAAAAGTGGTAGTGTAGACCTAGCCTAAGAAATCACATTACACTGGCCTGTGGGCACTATTATAACAATAGCCCACAGGTCAGTGTAATGTGATTACTTAGGGTCGGTCTACGCTAGCATTTTTGTACGAGATGTGTTAATATTAAAGATATGTTTTCACTTAAAAAATAACTTGGGTGATTGGCACCTGGGTTAGTCCAGACCACGCGTGAGCAGCCATCCTAGAAAGTCATACCTGAGTTACTGTGTCCTCACTAGTGATGAATTCACCTGTGTGTGTGTTGCTAGGACGTCTGGTTCTCTATGCTGAAATATGCTGAGCTACTGTAATGGTACTTTCCAAATGAATTGTGGGACAACTTGTCTGTCCTTCTGAGCACATGGAGGGAATTGTTGGAAGGACACTGGAGGACTATCAGCATTTGAGTGATTTAGCCTGCATCCTCACTGGAAAGTACACAGGTTACCAGCTAGGGTGACCAGACAGCAAGTGTGAAAAATCGGGACAGGGGGTGGT
The DNA here is from genome assembly GCA_033296515.1 of Macrochelys suwanniensis. Classification (NCBI taxonomy): domain Eukaryota; kingdom Metazoa; phylum Chordata; order Testudines; family Chelydridae; genus Macrochelys; species Macrochelys suwanniensis. The sequence continues at coordinate 44,161,276 of CM065776.1, forward strand.
GGGTAATAGCAGCCTATGTAAGAAAAAGACCCAAAAATCAGGACTGTCCCTATAAAATCGGGACATCTGGTCACCCTATTACCAGCCCAAGGGAAAGTGGCACCTGAACTCTAAGCTACACCCCCAGCCAGGCCAACTAGCCCAGATTGAAGGCACCACTAAACTCAAGGTGAAAGGTTATAAGTGTGGATGGGATGGGGGTTGGGACAACACCAGATAAAAGCCTGAGTTAAGTGCAGTGAAGAGGTACCCAAACAGTCTAAACAATTAGACCCTGTGTATGAAAATTAAGTGGTCTTAATTGTGTGAGTGAGTGGTTCAAAAGGTTAATGAATTAGTTTTTCATCTTAGCAGAGCTGAGCTCTAATCTATGTTCGATCTCAAGTAAAAAAAATGTTTGGTTTGAATTTAGGTTTTGACTGGGTAACATCTGATACCACCAAACAATTTGGCATGATTGGCAGTTGGTGCTTAGAAAAGGCCTTGGACTCAAATGACAGGGATGGTTAACCTGCATTCAAGGCAAGTTACCACTTCTGCTGAAGTTCAGTACAAGGCCTAAGTACCACGGAAGTCCCACTTAAGCCCTCAAAATATATACATAGTCCTCCATCTGATGCTCTGCACATACAGATCTGTATTTGTATATTGCCTGCCCACAGCACAGCTGCAGTCAATAGAGCTGGTAAAGATTTTTGTTTAGCCAAAAAGAAATGGCTTTTCAAATGAAACAAAAGACTCTATGGGTCTGGATTGGGCCCTAATTGCACTATTTTTATCACTTAGAAAATTCACTCAAAAAAATAAAAATAAATGAGAAACCTCTGGCTCTCCAAGGAACTTATCTGAATAAATTCCAGAAAACTAAACCAAATTCAGCTTTCACTAACACCTCAACTCAAGCAGCTCCACTTAAACCAATTAAGTTTCAGAGGATGAAGTTGAAGGCAAAATTTGTTCCAGTAACTGTTTTGCAATTAGTCTACATTGAACCCTATCATTGACTTCAATGGGAATTCCACTCATGGAGCTATGACAGAATTGGGTCTTATTATGTACAGTTAAGATATGAAGAGCTAATAAAGCATGCAAGAATCAATTCAATATGTTGAGTATTCTCTCATGACTGTCTTAGATAATAACTTAAGTAGATTAGGAGTTATAAACACCATTCTTCTTTGTCTCCATCCTGTAATTAAATAATGTCTAATTTACACCAAGGAAGTAGAATCCTTCCTGATCTAGCAAGTTCATGAAGTACTAATTTAATCGGTAAATAAAATATTAGGGATGTCTTTCAGTCTAAAATGTCTTTGGTTTTGTCCCACAGAAGTATGTGGACCAGAAAACCACATTACCTACTCTCATTTATGGTTAAACATATCTCCCATAACTCTTTTCTAATGCAGAGAAGAATAATCTGCAAGCCAGCCCGGAAGAGATACACAATTGATTGCTTTTGTATGCCCACTTGGGAAAAAAATCTTGGCACTAAATGGTCAAGGATCAGGTCAATCTATTGATGTATACTTTTCAGATTTGTCAGCAGTTGTTGACAGTAGTTCATATTACTCTTACACACATAGAATAAAAAAAGTATTGGAGCAATTATATTTTTTTAATTTATTTGCATGTGTGCCTAACAGAGGTGATGGACAAACTCTGTATTTGGAAAATACAGGGAATAGGTTGGAGAACAGTGTAACAGAAGTTTGCACAGACATCTGGGACCAAGCTCATAAAAGGTCTTGAATACTTTGGACATTACCTCATTTACACTAATGCCACTTTACACCACTCTGGCAGTGTAAAGAACTGCAAATGAGAATTTGGCCCATTTAATCTAATCATGTTATCTGTTACACCAGTTTAACTGAATTGCCTTTTGTGGAGTTGCTCTAATGCAAGTTTTTGGCCCTTGAATGGAGATTATATCCTATATTTTGAAAAGAATAAGAAGTCAAGCAGGATTGCTGAGGATGCTGGTTGATGTGTTCCTGTTTCCTGGCATGAATGAGGAGTGGAACAGTAGCGTTTTGCACTAACACTAATCCTGCAGTCAATCTGAATTTGGAATTCCCATTGACTTGCAATTGTAGCAGAAACTGGGACTATTATTATTATCCCTCACTCTCACAGACCTTGGGAGACAGGCCAGTCCTCGCTTACAGACAGCCCCCCAACCTGAAGCGAATACTCACCAGCAACTACACACCACACAACAAAAACACTGACCCAGGAACCTATCCTTGCAACAAACCCTGTTGCCAACTCTGTCCACATATCTATTCAAGGGACAACATCAGGGGCTCGTTCACCTGCACATCTACCAATGTAATCTATGCCATCATGTGCCAGCAATGCCCCTCTGCCATGTACATTGGCCAAACCGGACAGTCTCTATGCAAAAGAATAAATGGACACAAATCAGACGTCAAGAATTATAACATTCAAAAACCAGTCGAAGAACACTTCAACCTCCCTGGACAGACTTAAAAGTGGCAATTCTTCAACAAAAAAACTTCAAAACCAGACTCCAATGAGAAACTGCAGAACTGGAATTAATTTGCAAACTGGACACCATCAAATAAGGCCTGAATAAAGACTGGGCATGGATGGGTCGTTACACAAACTAAAAACTATTTCCCCATGCTAATTTTCCCCCTACTGTTACTCACACCTTCTTGTCAACTGTTTGAAATGGGCCACCCTGATTCCTACTACAAAAGTGATTTTTCCTCCTGCTGATAATAGCCCACTTTAATTGAATTGTCTCATTAGAATTGGTAAGGCACCCCCATCTTTTCATGTACTCTGTATATATATCTTCCTACTGTATTTTCCACTCCATGCATCTGATGAAGTGGGTGATAGCCCATGAAAGCTTATGCCCAAATAAATTTGTTAGTCTCTAAGGTGCCACAAGTACTCCACATTTTTGCTGATACAGACTAACACGTCTCTGAAACTCTGAAACCTGTCAACTTATTAGGGTACTCACAAATTTGTCAATGTTCACAGGAGTGAAAACAGCCCATGTGAGAGGCAGAACAAAATTAGTACAACAGGAAACACCATAGAATGTAGAAATAATTTCCCAGGGGTAGTAATTCGTTTTCTACAAATGTAAATTATTTAATAAATATAGTAATAAAAATTGGGATGATATCCAAACTGCGAGAGTCATCCAAAAACAAATAAGGTAAAAGTGAAAGGTGTGACAGAAAGAGAACTAACCAAATAAACAGAACAAAGTACCATCAATTCCTTTTTAGGGCAGAAATCCAACCTTTAATGTTTTCACTGCTAAATACTTTTACATTGCTTTCAAGCAAATTGCCTGTTCTACTTCTGAAATGTTTTTCACATTTTGGGTGACCAGTGTTACAGGCCTCCAGATCAGAAATTCTTTAATAGTGAACTTCATGATTAAGCAGCTAAGAGCTTTCCTGTGCTGCATCTCTAAGATGTCCTTTCCTGATCTGAAGACACTAGTGTTGGGAAGGGTGAGAAAGCAGGGCCGGCGCTATCACTAGGCAACCCTAGGGCAACAGGATTTGGGGGGCGGCAGGCCATCCCCCTGCCTCCCCCCTCAGCGGCTGAGCGGGAAGCTGGGAGGCAGCCGTGGTGAGCCACCTCCCTGCCTCCCCGCTCAGCTGCTGAGCCGGGAGGCAGCTGGCTCCCCACTCAGCTCCCACAGGCCGGGGGGACTGGCTGGGGAGAGGGGCGGCATTAGCTGGGGGCGGGGCGCAGGACTAGTGCAAGGAAGTTTCGCTTAGGGCACGAAACTTCATTGCACCGGCCCTGTGAGAAAGCAATCGCCATCCTGTATCATGTACAGAACTATGTGCGGTGACTATGAGGCAGAAAACTCTTCTCTGGGAACAGAACTCAAACTTACCCTCAAATCTCAAACTAAATGCATGAGGTAAAGGGGAAAGAAGGAAAAAGTCCAATCAACCTCTCCAGACCAGCATTTCATTTTTTACTTCCTATAAAATAAATTCATCATCTTTGTCTTACCACATCATATGATTCATAATTAAAGGTGGGGTTTATAATTGCCATTACCATATTGTAACCATCCTGTAGAATAAACACCCTTCTGCTTTCAACAGCATTTAAATGTCTCCTGAAATGGCACATATTGAATCTTATGTTCTGCTCAAAGGGAAAAAAGGATACTGGTAGGAGTGTTCCACAATCAGAATGTGCTGAATGCAGCAAGTGCACAATTGCTTATAAAGGAATTTTCATTTTATAACTGTTACTTGATATGGCTTTAAAGGTTTAGAGTCAGTAGATTCTATGGAAAGACTGTAGTTTATATTCTAAAAATAAAGATATTGGCCCAGATTCTGAGTTGGGGCTGAATTGTACTCAGTACAGGTTAGGAGGGTTGTGACAAAGGCAGCTATCTGCCACTTTTGTCACCCTGGAGTCTGGGACCAGCCAGAAACTGGTCTGATTCCACCCTGAAAGCTGCTCTAAATTATATCCAACTACCCAGGGACCTAAAATAACTTTTTGACAGACAGAAGTAGCAGGAATGTGAGGTGCTGTAGCAGATATGATTGCAATTTCCCTTACAATGGGTAGCTCTGCTGCTGGCAATGCTGCCAAGATATATATATATATAATATTAATTAATATATAATATTAAATTAAGCCACATTTTGCAACAATTTTTCCTCCGAATTTGTGCCCAACATTTTTTAGTGGTTCCATCCACTTGCATGTTAAAAAATCTGTATTTTCTTTCACAAACCTATTTACTGTTACCTATTTCATGCACAGAATTGCCTGTTCGTGTGTTTAAGTCGAATGCAGCATTAACCAGTACAGTTTAAGAGGCCCTTTGAAAACGACTACCCTTCATCAGATAAAATGCACAAGCTATTGTGATATTCATTTCTTGTTCTAGGGCTAGTCTGAAACAAAAACAAGGACATTACTGAGCTCCAAATCCCCACTCTTCTGGAATGAAACTCTAAATAAAAATCTAACCTTTATTATTTGAACTGGCAGATACCTATCATTTTGGAACACTAAGAATAGATTTTGCAAAAATAAGTCTCTGGAACACCATTGTGTAATGCATGTATTCTCAATTGGTTTTGCTGAGTTGCCTTTTCCTCCTGGTATTTAATAACAATTTCATAGCACTCAACAATAAAGCCATATCGTACTCAGCCTAGTTCAAAACTTTCAAGACTGAAAATTTGCCTTTCCTTTTTTGGCTTGTAATTAATAGCCTAAGCCAGGCCTGCACAACATGCAGCCCGTGTGGGCTCACTGTGCGGCCCGCACGGGGGTGTGGGGAGAGTAGGCAAGCGGCAGGGTGGGGCAAGCCAACAGCTGGCTGGCCGGCCGGCGGCTGGGAGGGCTGGTGAAGAGGCCAGTGGCAGGCTGGGGAGTGAGGGTGAGCCAGCAGCAGGGGGCGGGGGCAGTGGCAGAAGGTAAGAGGCCAGCAGCGGGCAGGCAGGTGAGGGCTGCACCAAGGGTTGCAGCTGTCTGGAGGTGCCTGCCTTCCACGCCTTCCTCATTCACACCTCATTCATTCAACAGGGCAATTGAATACAAAGTGGGGGGAAGATCTTACTCTACTTCTAGCAAAAAGACATTTTTCTTTTACCTTAATTATACTACCTTAGGGGCCTGCTATAACATATTACCAAGGTTAAATACAAAGTCATATAAAAGTTATACAAAAATGCATAATGCAGAGATTTATCTACAACTGCATTGATTGACTGTTGTGTGCAGTAATATAGTGACCCCTGGGGGGGTGAAGAGGGATGTGATGGTGGGGCCAAGCGGGGAGGGGGCGGGTCCTATTTTACTGCTGTGATCTGGTCACCCTATGCATGCTGTTTCTTTCCCCCTCTACAGGCTTCCACACCCCAGCACTGGGGAAGGAGGGGTTGTTTCCGCGGGGCGGGTGGCGCTGGGGGAGGGGTGTTTCCGCAGGGCCAGGGGGTTTCGGCCCTCAGCTGTTTTCTTTGGAGTAATATGGTCCTCGCCACTTTACGAGTTGTGCAGGCCTGGCCTAAGCAGTTGTTTTGTAATTTAGGGCATAAAAGTAAATCCATTGTAATGGTGCCTTTTCATTATTAATTAGGAATTTTAATGTTTTTGTAACACCACTGATTTTTACAGCAAGTTCTGATGAAACAACCATGGCACTTGTGAAAGAAATTAAATGGATAGCTGGTCCTTGGAAAACTTTCTAGACTATATTTATTCTTAGAGAAAGCCCACTGAAGTCAATGGCATTACACCAGAGTTGAATTTGGTCCTATAGGTTTAGTTTCTTGGTATCACGTATTTCCTTTAGAAGCTTGCCCTTTAAAATCCAAGAACGTATTATGTCCTGGCAAATTTTTCCGGGGGATTAGGTAAGTGTTTGGCAACTGAACTTTAATTATGTTAAGTAAAGAACCACTTTTTTCCAGTTGCCCCTGTGCCATGCCATGGTTAGGATATCAAAACAATCCTGTTTATAAACACCCTGTTTCACAGACTTATATTTAATCACCATTTGAGTTGACTTTCTCCATAGTTAGTCCCTTCCCATACTAGTCTTTATTTAAAGTTTCCCATTATTCCCATTATTCATTTGGGGGTTTCATGAGTGAAAAAATATACACTTTTCCCTTTGTACAAAAACAAATATATATTTTTAAGAAAGCTTCAGCAAAAGAAGCTGAAGCTTGAAACCTGACTGCAACATAGTCCTTTGTGAAGCATGCACTTTACTCAGCTTGAAAACAATTGGTTTTGATTTTACAAAGATATTAGTGTCTCTAAATGACATACTGGGTGGCGTTGAGAGGTGTGCACAACCATAGTTAGGAAAAAGGGGGTGAGGGGCTTGCTGTTATCCAGTTGTCCTTTGCACTTATAATCCTCACCTCCTGTTTACCAAAGGAGGGGAATGAGGGAAAGGAATGGGAATTACATAGTAAAAAGAAAGGGTATCAGCAAAAAGAAAGAACACGAGCTAACTGGGAAGAAAGTGGAAAGGTAACTGCCGGGGGGGAGGGGTAAGAGAAGAAGGGAGGTGCCAGCAGCAGAAGGGAGAAGGAAGGGAAGGGAAGCTAACTTAGCCCTGGTCTACACTACGAGTTTAGGTCGAATTTATTAGCGTTATTTCGATTGATCCGTGCACCCGTCCACACGACGAAGCCCTTAACATCGACTTCTAGGGCTCTTAAAATCGATCTCGCCATTCCACCCCCAACGAGGGGATTAGCGCTTAAATCGATACTGCCGAATCGATGTAGGCTTAGTGAGGACGCAATTCGACGGTATTGGCCTCCTGGATCTATCCCACAGTGCAACATTTGACCGCTCTGGACAGCAGTCTGAGCTCCAATGCTCCGCCCAGGTAGACAGGAAAAGCTCCGCGAACTTTTGAATTTCATTTCCTGTTTGGCCAGCGTGGTGAGCTGCAGGTGAGCGCAGATCTCATCAGCAGAGGTGACCATGATGGAGTCCCAGAACCGAAGACGAGCTCCAGCATGGACCGATGGTGAAGTACGCGATCTGATCGCTGTATGGGGAGACGAAACCGTGCTAACAGAGCTACGGTCCAAAAGAAGAAACGCCAATACATATGCCAAAGTCTCCAAGGGCATGCAGGACAGAGGCTACAACAGGGACGCGCAACAGTGCCGCGTGAAAATTAAGGAGCTCAGGCAAGCCTACCAAAAAACCAGAGATGCAAACAAACGCTCTGGGTCAGAGCCCCAGACATGCCGCTTCTATGATGAGCTGCATGCCATTCTAGGAGGTGCAGCCAGCACTGACCCACCCATGTGGTATGACTCCGTATGTGGATCATCAGAAACCACAGAGGAGCATGATGATGATAATGATGCTGAAAATAGCGCCCAGACACAGCAAGGAAGTGGAGAAGCCCTTTTCCCTGACAGCCAGGAACTCTTTGTCACCCTGGAGCCAGTACCCTACGAACCCACCCAAGGCGTGCTCGATGCAGGAGAAGGGACCTCTGGTGCCTCTGGTGAGTGTACCTCTGTTAATTAATACATGTTTTATAAGCAAGCGTGTTTAATGATCAATTCGCGGCCAGTACAGCTACAGCTACTGGAAAACTCTGTTAACGTGTTCGGGGATGGAGCAGAAATCCTCCGGGGACATCTCCAGAAAGCTCTCCTGGATGTACTCCCAAAGCCTGTTCAAAAGGTTTCTGGGGAGGGCAGCCTTATCCTGTGCTCCGTGGTAACACACTCTACCACGCCAGGCCAGTAGCACGTAGTCTGGAATCATTGCTTTGCAAAGCATGGCGGCGTATGGTCCCGGTGTTTGCTGGCATTCAAGCAACATCCATTCTTTATCTGTCTGTGTTATCCTCAGAAGAGTGATATCATTCATGGTCACCTGGTTGAAATAGGGGAATTTTATTAAGGGGGTGTTCAGAGGGGCTCCGTCCCTGCTGGGCTGTTTGCCTGTGGCTGAACGGAAATCTTCCCCTCTGTGACCCACGCGGTGGGGGGAGGGGGAACAGCGAACATCTTGGATGTGTGTCTGTGTGTGTGTGTGTGGGGGGGTGTCGATTAGGTTCGCGCTGCACGTTAATCCGAAAACCGCCGCCCCTCCCTTTTCAATTGCCAACCAGTTTTAAATTGCCAGCCCAAAGGCTGTTTGTTATGGGAAATGAGGGGGTTGCTGTTTGAAAACATTCCCACATGTTATGAAGGTTAAAGAAGCCTATAGACTGTGGCTTACCATGGCTGCCTGCAAGCCGAATTCTGTTGCCTGCCGGACCTGCTTGTGTGATCTCTCACACCAAACCGGCAGACCCTCAATATAACAGGCAAAGTGCAACCTTGGACCAAATGCATATGTGATATGTAATGTTTGGAGCATTGTTCTCTAATATGTGTCTTTTAAACTACTCCTCTCCCGTTTGTTTCCTCCCGCAGCTGCAAATGTTTCAACGCCACCCCTTTCATCACCGTCCCAGAGGCTAGCGAAGATTAGAAGTAAAAAAAAAAGGAATCGAGACGATATGTTCTCAGAACTCATGGAATCCTCCCACACTGAAGCTGCCCAGCAGAATGCGTGGAGGCAGACACTGTTGGAGTCCAGGAAGGCAGAATTTGATCGTGCGGACAGGTGGCGTGCTGAAGACAATGACTGGCGGGATGAAGAGAGACAGTGGCGAGATGAAGAGATTAGGTGGTGTCAGCGTGCAGAGAGAAGGCAGGATGCAATTCTGAGGCTACTGGAGGATCAAACGGAAATCCTCCGGCTTATGGCTGAGGAAAGGCGTAGGGTTCAGGAAAGGCCGCCTGAGCCCAGACCACCGCTACAGCCCCTGTGTAACCAACAGCCCTCCTTCCCGAGTCCCATAACCTCATCCCCGAGACGCCCAAGAACGCGTTTGGGCGGCCTCCGTGCACCCAACCACTCAAGTCAAGAGAACAGTCCAAGCAAGAAAGGGCTGGCATTCAATAAGTTTTAAAGTGCTGTGTGTCCTTGTCCTTCCCTCATCCCCTCCTCCACCACCCATCCTGGTGCTTCCCTTCCTCCACCAGCTATCCCGGGAGACTGTGGCAGTTACCCCCATAGTTCCCCCTCTTTGTTTTACGAATTAATAAAGAATGCATGATTTTTAAGCAACAATGACTTTATTTCCTCTGCGAGTGGTGATCGAGGGGGGGAGGGCAGGGCGGTTTGGGTAAAGGGAAGTAGAGTGAATGAAGGTGCGGGGCTTTTCATTACAGGGGAAAAACAGAACTTTCACACAGCATCCTGGCCATTCATGAAACTGGTTTTCAAAGCTTCCCTGATGCGCAACGCACCCTGCTGTACTCTTGTAATAGCCCTGGTGTCTGGCTGCGCATAACCAGTGGCCAGGCGATTTGCCTCAACCTCCCACCCCGCCATAAACGTCTCCCCCTTACTCTCACAGATATTGTGGAGCGCACAGCAAGCAGTAATAATAATGGGAATATTGTTTTCGCTGAGATCTAACCTAGTCAATAAACTTCGCCAGCGAGCTTTTAAACGCCCAAATGCACATTCCACCACCATTCTGCACTTGCTCAGCCTATAGTTGAAAAGGTCCTGACTACTGTCCAAGCTACCTGTGTATGGCTTCATGAGCCATGGCATTAAGGGGTAGGCTGGGTCCCCAAGGATAACTATAGGCATCTCAACATCCCCAACGGTTATTTTCTGGTCTGGGAAGAAAGTCCCTTGCTGCAGCAGCCGAAACAGACCAGAGTTCCTGAAGATGCGAGCGTCATGTACCTTTCCCGGCCATCCCACGTTGATGTTGGTGAAACGTCCCTTGTGATCCACCAGTGCTTGCAGCACTATTGAAAAGTAACCCTTTCGGTTTATGTACTCGCTGGCTTGGTGGTCCGGTGCCAAGATAGGGATATGGGTTCCGTCTATCGCCCCACCACAGTTCGGGAACCCCATTGCTGCAAAGCCATCCAGTATGAGCTGCACATTTCCCAGACTCACAACCCTTGGTACCAGCAGCTTGGTGATCGCCCTGGCTACTTCCATCACAACAGCCCCCACTGTAGATTTTCCCACTCCGAATTGATTCACGACTGACCGGTAGCTGTCTGGCGTTGCAAGCTTCCACAGGGCTATCGCCAGTCGCTTCTGTACTGTGAGGGCTGCTCTCATCTTGGTGTTCTGGCGCTTCAGGGCAGGGGAAAGCAACTCACAAAGTTCCATGAAAGTGCCCTTACGCATGCGAAAGTTTCGCAGCCACTGGGATTCATCCCAGACCTGCAGCACTATGTGGTCCCACCAGTCTGTGCTTGTTTCCCGGGCCCAGAATCGGCGTTCCACTGTATCAACAAGCCCCATTAACACCATGATGTCCACCTTGCGGGGGGGCCTTTTTTGAGAGAGGTCTGTGTCCATGTCCTCATCACTGTCCTTAGGGCTCTGCTGTCGCCTCCTCGCCTGCTGTAGCTGTAGCAGCTCCTGGTTCTCGTTCTCCATATACTCCTGGACAATGCGCGTGGTGTTCATAATGGCGAGAACAGCCGCGGTGATCTGATCGTGCTCCATGCTTTCCCTGGTATGCTGTTTGCAGGACAGCAGAGTGGCAGCAGAAGCAGCGGGTGGATAACAATGGAGTCAGCAATATGGCGCCCATATGAAAAAAGGCGCGAAAGGATTTTTTGCTCCCCCCTCAGTTGCTTTCACGGAGGGAGGGGGGAGCAAGGGTTAGGCTCATTTCCTTCTAGCTGCAGATGGTACAATATGCGGTGAGCAAGGGTTAGGCGCCTTCCCTTCTAGCAGCAGATGGTACAATATGCTTGATATCCATCATCATCTCCTGGCCCCCTCAAGGATTGAACTCGCAACCCCGGGTTTAGCGGGCCAACGCTCAGACCGCTGAGCTATCCCTCCGCCCGTGTTCCAGGCAGTACTGAATCTCCCTTAAACAAAACGTAAAAAAGAGAATGACCAGAGTCACTCTGGTCACTCCCATTTATGTCCAAGCGCCCCCGGCCAGCCACACCATAGGCCACCAGCCAGGAGCACACAAATTCCAATCATATTGTACAATCTGCTGCTAGAAGGCAAGGAGCTTCTGCTGTATGGTCCTGCGACCACGACCATTTATGGCATATTGCACCATCTGCAGCTAGAAGGCAAGGAGCTTCTACTGTGTAGTCCCGCGACTACCAGCCTCAGGCGGAATGGCCCCCTCAAGGATTGAACTCGCAACCCCGGGTTTAGCGGGCTAACGCTCAGAACGCTGAGCTATCCCTCTGCCCGTATTATAGTGTGACTGAATCCCCACTAGACCTAATGTCCAGGCGTACGCTGGCGATGTACGGTAATTGTGAGCTGAGCAGGCTTCCATAGCAAACACGGAAACCCCGGAAAAAAGGCGCAAAAAATATTGCTTTCATGGAGGGAGGGAGCGAGGGAGGGATGACATGTACCCAGAACCACCAGCGACAATGTTTTCTGCCCCATCAGGCTTTGGGATCGCAACCCAGAATTCCAATGGGCGGCGGAGACTGCGGGAACTGTGGGATAGCTACCCGCAATGCAATGCTCCGAAAGTCGATGCTAGCCCCGCTACTGTGGACACAGTCAATCGACCTCATGGTCTTAACGCTCTTTTAGTGGGGACACACACAATCGATTCCATAAATTCGGGTTTTAAAATATCGACTTCTATAAATTCGACCTAATTCTGTAGTATAGACGTACCCTTAGAGTAAAAGGAGGGAAGTTGCTTGGAAAAGGGAATGCAACAGTGGGAGGGAGAGTGGAGAAGTGGCTGGAAGGAAAGTGTAGGTCTCACTGCAGCATACATTGAGTGCAGGTGGTAGTAACAGCCCCTGCCTGCTGCACCCAATCCTTCCCTCAGGTGAGACTGAGGAGACCCTGGAAGTGATTGTCCCCAAGTCACTGCTGGCCAATTTCTTCCCATGCTGAGCCTCATCTCACTCAGGTGCTGCCTGCGGATAATCATCAGTGTGCTGCTCTGTAAGGATGAGACTGCTTTCAGTTCTGAAGTAAACTTGAGCTGGCCATGAGCCTCAGGCTGGCTTGCTTCATGCTTCACACTTACAGCCCATCAGTACTTTTTTTAGGCTATTTGCTGGATCCACTGCTCCAATTGTTTTTCTCCTTCATCCTCTGGCTCATGGCCCATATCCATCTCTAGTAGGGTTGCCACTTCTGAGGTACAAAAAAACCCAGGACATCTACCCCCTTGAGGTACAAAAAATTCTGCCTGCCCCCCAAACCCCACCATACACACCCCTGGATACCACCTGCCCCCAAACCTAGGGCACTGTCTTCCCATCCCACCTCAGGCCAGGGCACCAGTATCCACAGGCTCCGTCTCCTGGGACTGCCCCAGTCACCAACCTTGCCAAACAGGATGCAGTGCCAGCTGGATCCACCCTGCTCTCACCTGGCAATAACCCCCAGAGTCAGTACCTGTTCAGTGGTGATTGGGCACTACTGGCCCCAAGGTCTCTGTCCTGCTCATTGCTCCTGAGCCACCCTGTCCCTAAGGCTCCTGGATACTCCAGAGTTGCCTCTATGGAAGCATCACTGCTCCACTACTGCTACTAGGGGCTGGGGAGCCAGCAGCGGCATGACTGACCAAAAAAAAGAACTTTTAATGTGCCAGGAAGATTTATAGATTTCCTGGGACAGCTGCCTTAAAAAGCGATAACCCTGGAAAACCCAGGACAGGAGGAAACCCTAATCCCTAACCACCACCTCATTTAATATCTTTCATATTATTCTGCAATTTTTTTCCTGGGCTTCTGATTCAATCTCCTATCCCATTCTACAAATACTTAACTCCTGGTTCATTCCCAAGGAAGACACTGTCAATAGTGAAATGTAGATGGCACTAATGCCAACATCAAGTGGTAAACAGGTATTTTACAGGGACCGCACCATTTTACAGCCACCCTGCGGGATTTTAATTGAAAAGCCCAGGAAAAACTCTAGGCCATTCATTATAAAATGCCCAGAGGGAGCTTCTCAAGAAATCTGATGAGGTTCAACAAGGACAAGTGCAGAGTCCTTCACTTAGGATCGAAGAATCCCATGCACCGCTACAGGCTGGGGACCAACTGGCTAAACAGCAGTTCTGCAGAAAAGGACCTGGGGATTACAGTGGAAGAGAAGCTGGATGAGTCAGCAGTGTGCCCTTGCTGCCAAGAAGGCCAATGGCAGATTGGGCTGTATTAATAGGACCATTGACAGCAGATCAAGGAAAGTGATTATTCCCCTCTATTCGGCACTGGTGAGGCCACACCTGGAGTATTGTGTCCAGTTTTGGTCCCCCTACTACAGAAGGGATGTGGATAAATTGGAGAGAGTCCAGCAGAGGGCAACAAAAATGATTAGGGGGTTGGAGCATATGATTTACAAGGAGAGGCTGAGGGAACTAGAGTTATTTAGTCTGCAGAAGAGAAGAGTGAGGGGGGATTTGATAGCAGCCTTCAACTACCTAAGGGGGGTTCCAAAGAGAATGGAGCTAGGCTGTTCTCAGTGGTGGAAGATGACAGAACAAGAAGCAATGGTCTCAAGTTGCAGTGCGTGAGGTCTAGGTTGGATATTAGGAAACACTATTTCACTAGGAGGGTGGTGAAGCACTGAAATGGGTTACCTAGGGAGGTGGTAGAATCATAGAATCTCAGAGTTGGAAGGGACCTCAGGAGGTCATCTAGTCCAACCCCCTGCTCAAAGCAGGACCAACCCCAACTAAATCATCCCAGCCAGTGCTTTGTCAAGCCTGACCTTAAAAACCTCTAAGGAAGGAGATTCCACCACCTCCCTAGGTAACCCATTCCAGTGCTTCACCACCCTCCTAGTGAAATAGTGTTTCCTAATATCCAACCAAGACCTCCCCCACTGCAACTTGAGACCACTGCTTCTTGTTCTGTCATCTGCAACCACTGAGAACAACCTACCTCCATCCTCTTTGGAATCCCCCTTTCAGGTAGTTGAAAGCAGCTATCAAATCCCCCCCTCATTCTTCTCTTCTGCAGGCTAACAATCCCAGTTCCCTCCATCTTTAGAGGTTTTTAAGGTCCGGCTTGACAAAGTCCCGGCTGGGATGATTTAGTTGGAGTTGGTCCTGCTTTGAGCAGGGGATTGGACTAGATGACCTCCTGAGGTCTCTTCCAATCCTAATATTCTATGATACGTAATAGAATTAATGTTAACACAGACAGCCTCCCTTAGAACTTGATTCATCCCTACGCTAATGCAGGGCCCAGCTCAAGGACCAAGGGGAGACAGCTTTTACATCTTCTGACTGGGGCATACAGAGCAGATTAGAGTGTCCCTTAGAGCTGCCCTAGTTTGCACTGTAGCTATCATGGCCCCTATGGGCCCTGTAACAGCTGGCAAATAGCCAGAGCATAGGAACTTCCAAGTCAAACTCCTCCCTTCCCCCATCGACTCCCTGCACTGGGGGCTCTTGCTGGTGAGAAGGAGTCATAGCATCGGGAAAGCTGGCTCTACATTTGCCAACGAGGCTACCTAAACCCAGGGCATTCCCCGGTAGGCATGGGGATGCCATGTGACCCCTCTGAACTACCCATTGGGAGCTTATGGAACATGCCATGAAAACACAAAATCAGGCATCCACTGATACCCCATCTAATTTGGGGTAGCAAAATGGTTTGGACCCTAACTTGACCCAGACGGAGCCTGGTTTTCTGAGTTGTTGAGTACCTGTAGCTCCCACTGACTGCCGGTGCTCAAGGCCTCTGAAAATCAGGCCCTTTGTAACTAAAATTGGGCACCCAAAATTAGAGGTCACTTTTGAAAATTTGAGCCAGTATGTAAAGGCAGTATGTTTTATGTGCTAGTAGTATTAGTTTAAAGAAAGTATCAGCAGTATGTGTTTCATTAGCTAGATAGCTCATCAAAATTGCTTTGTATTTTTATTAATTCATTATGGTCACTCTATTTATATAAACAGGAACTGGCAATAGATTAGCTCCTGGAGAGTGCTTTACTTTTAATGCTGGAATTCATGTCAAACTCAACTTTTAAAATACTGATAATACAGTACATACTGTGCAGTTTTTCTAACAGTTAAGCAATACATTCCCAGCAAAACACTAAAAGCCTTATAAGCAAGATTGCATTTACAGAGGCTTAATTTTTATGTGATTACTCTCTCCAGTGATAAGGGCAATTATTCAGTATTCACCAACAAGCAATCCCAATAATTTGCACAGGATATCAGGGCATTAGGGTGGGCTGACTGACCGCATGAAGAGGGGAAGTTTTCTGTCATCCATAAATTACTAAGCAGCTCCTAACCAAACTGTACATCGTACGTATTGCATCTAAAATCCTCCCTGCCACTAATATTACTTCATCTGCACTCCCCTCCTGCCCAAATCCCTTCTCTGACTTCCTGTTTTATTTTGCATCAAGTTTAAGCTCTTCATTCTGACTTTCTGGGTTCTGCACAGTACTGCCCGTCTGCTCTTATTCCATCTGGCACCCCTGCTCATGAACTATACACTCTGCTAATGGCTTCTGCTTCCCTGAATCCTTCATCTTATTTGCCATCCCTTGTCTCCATGCCTTTTTTTCATGCTCCCTATGCCTGACACAGCCTCCTTCACATTACAGATTAGTAAATCAGGAGGTCAGCATATAGTTATGGACCAGTTGAATGATATAATAAATTTTAAATTGTGACTTGATTTTGTTTGTATTGAAACCATTTCAGTCGCTGGGAAGTACAGAGAGCTTTTTGACTACGACATATTTGAAATCTCAGCTGCAAGTCTCTTTTTCAGTAAATTTCTTTTAGGGAAGCAAATGGAGAATATGAGAAAAAGTAAAATCTGTACAATACCTTGGTTGTTCAAAGACATTCCATACATCTTTGAAAGAATAGGCCCACAGAGCTTATGTAGAACACATGATCCCAATGTTTTTAAGTAGCTGGGAAGTAATTTAGTCCCAAATTTATGTATCTTATTTATTTGCTTTTCTGTAGCACACACATCATATCATCTGAGTGCCCCACGTACCCTTACTGCACACCTGAGAGGTGGCAAGTACTATTATTCCCATTTTACAGATGGGGAACTGAGGCACTGAGAAACTAATATGTAGAATTTCCAAGGGGCAATCTGGGCATGAAGCAGAGATTTAGGGTCAGTTCAGGGTATGCTGAAAATCTGGGAAATTTTCAGAAATGAAGATGATGATGATGGATTTTTGAAAATTCGCCCCCTGCTCTGCTTAGTTGTGTGCTCAGCCACAGGGAGTTTTGGAAACTAAATATTAAAAAAGTTTATACTACCCACCCATTACTGTGACCACTTGTTCCTAAATACCAGAGAACCCTTCTCCTGCTCTGAGCCCCAAGTACTCAGCAGGAAGCCGTTCAACCTGACAGTCCTGGAGTCTGGTCAAAGTGGCTGATGTCCTTGCTCCCCCATGCTGTCAAATCCTTCGTGTTTCTCTTCTTCCTGTAGAACCTTCTCATCTCCCTATTTATTTGCATGGTTAATGACATCAGTTACGTCAGCTCTCTCCAGCAAAGGTATTCCACAATATCATGGAGCATGAAATTTACCTAGACTATCCTGTTAATTTTTTCAAGGACATATTGGAATGTACTGTTAATCTGTACAGGCATTTTGAAGGTGCCAAATGTCTGCACTATGGACCATTCTTGGGGACCTGAGGGTATTATTATACTTGGGCTTGGACTATATTTCAGTTTTTACAGTTTGGGTGAGAAGCCACATTTTGAGAGACTGTCAGGACCCATAACGGGACAGTTTAACCTGGTGGTCAGAACCAAAGTCAGAGCCAGAAGCCACACCACGGGTCAGAGCCAGAGCCATGTCAAGGATGAAGCCAGAGTCAGAAGTCATGCCAAGGGTCAAGGATGGAGTCAGCAGTCAGGGGTCATGGCAAGGAACCAAGAACAACAAACAAGGAGCAGGAGGTGGTACCAGGAGCAGGGACAAGGCATGGTAACAGGATCCAGGTGAAGTAGCAGGATCCAGGAAAAAGGAGTAGGAACCAAACAAAAAGGCAGAGACTGAGTCTCAAGGGTTTAGGCAGCACTAGGTTGAGCAACTAGCTCAGTGGTTCTCAACCTATTTACCATTGTGAGCCGCATCCAATACTACCTGTATGGCCCTGAGGATGTCACATGGGCCACAGGTTGAGAATAGGGTGACCAGATGTCCCGATTTTATAGGGACAGTCCCGATTTTTGGGTCCTTTTCTTATATAGGCTTCTATTATCCCCCACCCCCTGTCCCGATTTTTCACACTTGCTGTCTGGTCACCCTAGTTGAGAACCACTGAACTAGCTGCTCAGAGACGGAGGACAGGAACAGGAAACTTTTTACCCAACCAGCATCCCTTTGCTAGTCACCTGACTCTACTGAGTTAGCAGGAGCAGTCTCTAATGGTGGGGCATTAGTGGCAGTTCTTCCTCCACTTGACCCTGCAGCCTGGTGATACAGAAGGTAAGGGTCTTGTTTGGCAGTCCTGTGGGCTTGGACAGCCCTATGTCCTCTGACCAACACAGCCATATCAGGCAGCCTTGTCTCCTATACCATGTAACAGTTGCAATCTGAGCTAAGGGTTAAAAGTTTGATTTCAAAGAAGCAACTGAACTTTTAGGTATTTCTTCTAAGTGAACCTCTAAATGTTCTGAGATTCATCCATCACTGCATAAAATTGTCCTGAGCTACTAGACATGCCCGAAACACCTGGTGTACAATGAATTCCTGCTTTATTTGTTTTGACAAATCCTCAGGCAATGTGTGGATCAATGAATCAGACAATGTGGTAACTCAGTTTTATAATGCATGTCACCTTGACAGCTGGGGGGAGAGGGAAATCACACTTTGCCCAACCCTTAGAAAAAAAAAACCCTAAGAATTTGAGGAAACTGTACATATGCTATGTTACACTTGGATTTGGAATCACCCAAATGCCACTCTTCCCCACCCTTCTTATGAGCAAAGAGCTTGGAAGGATTTGGTGACTGGATGATGTAAGTCTTCATCTTCTAATGCCAGCAAATTGTAATGTGACCAGTGACACATCAAAGAGAATCAGCTCTGATTGCAGATCACATATATGGGCAAAGAGCAAATTGGGAAGCAAACACTAAAAACCCTCAGAACTCAGCACCAAATTCATTGACTTTGTGCTAAATTTCAATAACTCCATGTGATGGGGTGCCTAGACAGCTCCACTCCATCACACCTGCAATACATGTGCAGGCTGGAGGAGGAGTTAAAAGGGGGGAGAGAGTAGCTCTCTTGCAAGTAGCTAGTGGAGTTGATCAGACTTACTTACACTCTGAAGTGCTGCAAAGGGAACCCCGTGAGTGGCTCAGCCACTATTGACTTTCCTAGGGGAAAAGATTCTGGATATATTCAAGGTTGAAGGCTTCTTCTCAGAATTATTTTGTTGACTAGTTTTTGGTTTTTATGCCTTGTGCAGGGAGGCTGGAAGGAAGTGACCCAGGGAGACAGTTACATTGCACTCCATGGTGCAGGACTCAGCTGCCTACCTCTGGGCCTTGGATTGGAACCTAGCAGAGAGGGTGGGGCTGGATTCCCCTACTCACCACCTGACAGGGCTGAAGATAAAAAGCGTATTCCTGATTTGTCATGATATTACCACTCTTCTTCACTTCTGACCACCTCTTTTAGTTCACTAACAAGCCTGGCTCTTTATACAACCAAACTTCTTTAACTTCATACATCAACAAAAAAAATCACAGCTATTTACTGGAATTGTTAAATAGACATGTTAATATTGAACAAGCTCAAAAAGGCAGCCCAAACAGCAAGTTCCTCTCTTAACTCTCTTATTACTCTAATGGAAATCTGTCACTTTTTTCAATTTGAGGCTGTTAGGCAGAAAAAGCTATTTCTGTCAGAGTCACTCTATATCCCAAAAGTGAATTGCTTACTTCTGTGTGATTACTGCAAAGCCAAGAATGCTTTAACTAAAACAACTACCTGCACATCAGGAGTTTATCCAAAGAAAAATAAGACTTTGTCCTCCGACTTGAGTTCAGTGCCTAAAAATGTGTTTTCCCTGTACTAGAATCCATAATTTTTATCTGACAAAAGAACTGCAGATTCACTGGCTATCTTCTGAAGAGTCTGGAATGCTTTGTGACATTTACGGTAGTCACCATTTACCAACAGATGCTGTACTATAATAGGTGAGATAATGATATGGCCTGATAGTTGGGTTGGTCCTGCTTTGAGCAGGGGGTTGGACTAGATGGCCTCCTGAGGTCCCTTCCAACCCTGAGATTCTATGATTCTATGATCCTGAGATGTGCTGAGCAACTAGGAGCAACAAGCCTCCTGTAGCTCAGCTCTTCTCAGATGTTTGCCATTTCTGTATTTCCTAATCTAAATGTAAGGAAATACTACTGATCTCAGATACCACAGGGTGGTTGCCATTAAAAAGCCAGAATTGGCTAGCAGTTATTACACTAAGAATTGCCACTGAACCGACTGGGAGACAATACTCTAAAATACAGTAATATAAACAACTTCAGATATCTTTCCAAATATAGCAAGAGCAAACATGAAATGACATCTGCAAGCAAGGGAGAACGTCAAGAACTCCAGAAAAGGCTATTCTTAAGGCAGGGACTATGTCCTGTTTTCCTAGCAGTTTTAAATGGACTCCTCTTTAGGGTAACTCTTTTTCTTAAAGCAAATATAATCTGTCTGCAAAAAGTCATTACATTTGTAGAAAAAATTTGAATGGTAAGGAAGTGCCCTCTCCGTTCTATTATAACAAGCAACCCTCTCTCCTTTCAAATCTCTCCTCCAAACATACTACGTACCACTGTTAATCCTCCACCTGCAGATGTGCTATTTATTATGTTTTGGGGATTTTTTAAGAAAGGGGCAGGGGTTGCTACATGGTGGTTCTTGTGTCTGAGCTGTGGTCTTTTCTTTCAAGTCCAATCTGCTCTTTTTAAAAACAATGGCAAAAATCCTATTTCCTTCAGTAGCGTTGAAACAATTTTTGTAGTGGGGGTGCTGAAAGCCATTGACAAAACTGTAAACCCTGTATATGATGGAAATCACTTCATGCCTGCGGGTGCTGCCTCACCCCCAGCACCCCTAGTTCCAGCACCTCTGATTTCCTTGAATGGGAGTTTAAAACCTGCGGCCTGAAGCTTATTAAACAAGGGAGGTGACTGAGTGTGCTCCCTGATGGCATCTGCTGGAGAGCAAGGGGAGTCAACTGAGTAAGGCAGTACCTCATTTGCATATTAACTGCAAGTAGGTGGTGACATTGGGGTCTAATTTAACTAAGGTTTGTGCTTGGGGCCCCTATTTTTGAGAGTACCCTGTTGAGAACCTGCCTGGACAACGACTGGGTATGGCATCACCCTGATTAAAACTGATGTTTGCCTAGGTGGGGTAAGAGGCCCTGGACAGAGCTAGAGGGCAAAGGCTTATTTGTTGTTTGTTACCAGGAATATTTCTCTGGGTGGCGGGGACTCTGATGGGTTTCTAAAACCCCAGATTCCCTTGTATCTGAAAGAGCTGAGCTAAGAGCTTATGATGTTTCGCACTCGGGAGCATTGTGTAGTGGTCAGGGCTTAGGCCTTTCAACATGGAGGGGGGGAATTGATAGGAGAGGCCGGGCCCTCCCACTTCACCAGGCTCTGGCCCAGGGCCCCTGTGGGCGCTATCAGAGGTCTGACACCCAGGAGTACCTTAAGGCTATTGTCCAAAGTTTGCAGTCAGTGGCAAGGAGGTGTGAAGGGGGTCAGCTCACCACTGGGCACCTCCTCATGGCCATGTTTGGCATGGCAGCTCTCTCTCTCTCTCTGTCTCTCGGGGAAGCTGCTGGCTCTTCCTGTGCCTGGGCCTTCTGGCCAGGTCGGTTCAAAGTCTCTCCCCTGTCAGGGTAGTCCATAAACAACACAAGGGGAATTAACACAAACTGAGTTCAGATGAGAGAGAGGAGGAAATGCCTCAGGGTGTATCTGAAGCAGGTCCTCCCTTCCTTCAGAGAGGGACCTTCAGCTAGTTTTTGTGGGGACAGATCCTGCCTTTCCTTGGGAGTTGTGCGTCTGGTCCACCACCAAGTAAGCTGTTCTGCTCCCTTTAACTCCTGCCCCAGTCTGCATCTCTTTCAGGTGTGGCGGGGCGGGGAGGAGAGGGCTGGCTGAGCCCAGAGCAGCTCCTTAAACCCTTGTTGCTCAGTGTGGGGTTTGTAATATACCCCATCACAGAGCTGTAATTGCTTTACATAGGCAGCGGCCACTAGAGGTTCCAGTTGTCTAGCCAGTGGCAAACAGAGATCAGAGCCCAACAGCAGTTCTGGTCACCTGAGTACCAGAAAAAATCAGCAGGCAGCTGCAGTTGAGCCTAGCCCCAGCACCCATCAGGCAGAACAAAGCAGAGCAAGAGCAGAGAAGAGGAAAGTGGAAGTTGTATTTACCCACAGGCCATAGCTTCCAACAGGTGAGCAGCAGAGTTAGAGCAGAGGAAATCATAGCAATCATTTGTGTGAGTGTAGTGACTCTGGTGAGGCCTCCCTCTCCTAGCTGCTGAAATCACTATAGCAGGACTGGTGGTAGCGCCCCAGAGCTTCCTACAAAATGGGGATCCTGATTTTCCTGGATTCCTGAAAGCATGAACTGTGAGTGAGGAATTCGGGGACCCACAAACTGAGAGTGGGAGGCAGAACAAATTGCATCAGCCATTCAGGGTTCACTTTGCTTGGGACTGTGACTTATGCAGCCTGAGGTAAATGATGATGGAAAGTGTAAAATTGTAAATATGTCCTAGTTCAACCTGTTCTTTCCCTTATCTCCCCCTACCACCAAAGTTCATTTGTTCAAACCTCTGTGCTTGAGTGGGTGCCTAGTAAAGGCACCCAGAATGGTTATAGGCGCCCAGATGACTGGGTAGGGGCTTGAGCCAAAACTGAAGAGAATCCAATAAAATAAGGACCAAGCCCTTGACACTGCCAGCATGTTGCCAGAAGGATTACAGGAGGAAGACTGGGGCCTTAGGAAACACTGGTCTACAATTTTTGAGAAGTCGTCTGCTTCAGAGATAAAATGTGCTATTTAATATGTATTTTGATGTGCTGAATTCAAATATGACAATTAAAACAACTGATTGGCTACTGTTTCTAAGATATTTAAGTTTTTACATTTTATGTCTATGTATATTGTGTAGATAGTAGAGTTTTAATCATAAATTGTAAACCTAGGTCTTTTCATGTGTTTATGGTTGCTTTACATGATACTATTTCACCTGTCCTGTTTATGTAACACTTTAAAAATCAGCAAAGGGGTTATAGAAATAAAATTGATTATGAAACAAAAGGCAAAAAACTATTATGTACATAGTTTAGTCATATTCAGTGTCTACTCGGCGCTTCTTGGCTTGTCTCTTGTATTCATTAAATGGAGCATCTCTTGTCACTGTCCAGCAATAGTCTGCAAGCATTGATGGGCTCCATTTGCCCTGATAGCGTTTCTCCATTGTTGCAATGTCCTGGTGAAATCGCTCGCCGTGCTCGTCGCTCACTGCTCCGCAGTTCGGTGGAAAAAAATCTAGATGAGAGTGCAAAAAATGTATCTTTAGTGACATGTTGCAACCAAGGCTTTTGTATGCCTTGAGGAGGTTTTCCACCAACAACCTGTAGTTGTCTGCCTTGTTGTTTCCGAGAAAATTTATTGCCACTAACTGGAAGGCTTTCTATGCCTTTTTTTCCTTGCCACGCAGTGCATGGTCAAATGCATCATCTCGAAGAAGTTCACGAATCTGAGGACCAACAAAGACACCTTCCTTTATCTTAGCTTCACTTAACCTTGGAAATTTTCCACAGAGGTACTTGAAAGCTGCTTGTGTTTTGTCAATGGCCTTGACAAAGTTCTTCATCAGACCCAGCTTGATGTGTAAGGGTGGTAACAAAATCTTCCTTGATTCAACAAGTGGTGGATGCTGAACACTTTTCCTCCCAGGCTCCAATGACCGTCGGAGTGGCCAATCTTTCTGGATGTAGTGGGAATCTCTTGCATGACTATCCCATTCGCAGAGAAAACAGCAATACTTTGTGTATCCAGTCTGCAGACCAAGCAAGAGAGCAACAACCTTCAAATCGCCACAAAGCTGCCACTGATGTTGGTCATAGTTTATGCACCTCAAAAGTTGTTTCATGTTGTCATAGGTTTCCTTCATATGGACTGCATGACCAACTGGAATTGATGGCAAAACATTGCCATTATGCAGTAAAACAGCTTTAAGACTCGTCTTCGATGAATCAATGAACAGTCTCCACTCATCTGGATCGTGAATGATATTGAGGGCTGCCATCACACCATCGATGTTGTTGCAGGCTACAAGATCACCTTCCATGAAGAAGAATGGGACAAGATCGTTTTGACGGTCACGGAACATGGAAACCCTAACATCACCTGCCAGGAGATTCCACTGCTGTTGTCTGGAGCCCAAAAGCTCTGCCTTACTCTTGGGTAGTTCCAAATCCCTGACAAGGTCATTCAGTTCACCTTATGTTATGAGGTGTGGTTCAGAGGAGGAGGATGGGAGAAAATGTGGGTCCTGTGACATTGATGGTTCAGGACCAGAAGTTTCATCCTCTTCCTCTTCCTCGTCTGACTCACGTGAGAATGATTCTGGTGCATCAGGAACCGGCAGTCCTTCTCCGTGGGGTACTGGGCGTATAGCTGATGGAATCTTTGGATAATGCACAGTCCACTTTTTCTTCTTTGACACACCTTTCCTAACTGGAGGCACCATGCAGAAGTAACAATTGCTGGCATGATCTGTTGGCTCTCTCCAAATCATTGGCACTGCAAAAGGCATAGATTTCCTTTTCCTGTTCAACCACTGGCAAAGATTTGTTGCACAAGTGTTGCAGCATATGTGTGGGGCCCACCTCTTGTCCTGAGCTCCAATTTTGCAGCCAAAATAAAGGTGATAGGCTTTCTTAACCATAGTGGTTATACTGCGCTTTTGTGATGCAAAAGTCACTTCACCACAAACATAGCAGAAGTTATCTGCACTGTTCACACAAGTACGAGGCATCTCTGCTCACTTTGGCTAAACAGAAATGTGTCCCTTTGCAAAATCAAATACTGACAAATAAGAGAGCACGACACTGTATGATTTCTAGAGCTGATATAGGGCCATTTGTTCAGCAGAGTGATGTAAGCTTCGTTATGATTGCATCATCCATGACTTCTAGGAATAACATGATGCAATTCATATCATGTATGATGCAATACCAGCTTCAGATTGCATCATTCATTGTTTTGCCTAAAAAGCAAGTACTGTCCAAACCCAGTCATAGATTTATTCATAGATCCAGTCAAAGATGTATTTTAGTCATTTCTGGTTTAAATTGAGATCCCTTCCCTTTATAACTCACTTATCCTCCGCCATTCCCAAGTCAAGGGTCGTATATACTGACCCAATAGCATGTCTTGAAAACTAGAGCCAATCAACAATTTTAAGCATCATTTTTGTTCTCAGTGACCCAGAATTAGTAAAGTTTGACTACATTTATTTCAGAAGCATTTTGGCTGTAGAGCAGTGAAATCAAATTCTAGGACCATGTCTTTCTATGTTCCAAAAAGTCCCATACACAATATCGGTATTGGACAAATATTAAACACTAATAGCAATATGGAAACAGCTTATAAGTGTTGCATGTTTTACTGAGGGTTACTTATAATAAAACAGGTCTCTGTAGGTTACAGTGCCTTTAAGGCACAGCCCATAATAAGGGACAGTGCTGAACAGCACCACCGCAGTGAGCTATTGTATCAGGAAGGTACAATGGCTCTCAGAGCGCCCTGGAACGCAGGGAGAGCATGTCCACTACACCCCTTTATGGAGTACCTCCTGCTCTGTACTGTATACCAGTCCCCCGCCCCTGGCTGGTGTGTAGGGACAGAAGCCAGGGTCCTGTCTTCTGCCAACCTATCTCCTCCCCATTTGGAACAACAGACTTCCCTTGGGAAGTAAGACTAAAACAATCCCTGTACACCAGGCTTGTAATTGTGCCTGGCCCCTACATGGGCTACCCAAGTAGGGTGGGAAGGTGCTGTACCGGTTCAAGGGCCAGAGAAAATCTTGCCCTATGCTGATCTGTCTGGTGGTGGGTGTTTAGGTTTGCTTTGGATTTTTGTTTTATAAGGCAGTGGCAGATGGCTCACTGGTCTAACTTGATGTGGCAATTCCTATTCGCCTGTGTTGCCTTCATGGACCACTCCATAGCCACAGTATGGGGTAGTTTGAGAGCTCTCTGATGCATAATTGACATAGCTATTGAAGACCACAAACTGAGATACTGAAAACACTAGGTTATTTAAACTTCTAGGCTTCTTTCTATCCAAGGTTTTCTTCTATATTCAATTTCCTTGTAAGCTATGAACCATTCAGACTATACTTTTCATATAGCTGAAAGCAGATTTGATTAATATGATTTCTTTGTGAAAATCTGAGAAGATTAAGGAGTGTTGATGTAGAGAACATATGCCCTTTCTCAACATGACATTCTCTAACATTATACAGAGGTCTGCAGATCCTTCCAGTCATTATATTGTTCCCACTAGCTGCATCTAAGAGGAAAAAAATCTATCTTCAGGGAATTTCATTTTTCACATTATAGTTTCAATCTCATGCGCAGGTCAACAAATCTGCAGCTGTGTATTGATGTCACTTTGTAACCAGAGAAAAGACCACGTTTCAAGGAAGCATTTGCAGATTGTTTTGGTTTTTTCTTTGTCTTATGTGGTCTTTTTGTGATGCTTCTTTAGAAAAAAAAATTAAGATTGGACAGATGACTTCTATGCTCAGTGAAGCAAAATACCAAATAAATGTTTATAGGCATTTCTGTTAACTGTTTTCTGTCTACATGTCCCAGAATATTACTAGCCAAGCAAACACTCTTCAAAAAAATCAGTGGGGAAAAATCAGTTCAGTATTGCTTCAGCGTGGTTTCTCATCTGTTTCTTGACCTTCTGTAACATTTATAATTAGAAATTGAAAGGGCTTGGCTGGCTACTCGTAATATCCTCTAGAATATAGATAGGGAGTTTGGCTCAGTCCTGGGATACATTAATGGCAGAAAGATCACAAACTGATGTGCCTGCATACCCAGAGCTAGCCAGTAGAGCCCCCATGGTGGGCAATGCTGGTGGTGTAGGACGGCATGGCTAGGGCTCTCAGGGGGTGGACTGATTTAACATAATCACAGGAAGCCTCATCTTACATGGCTTCTATGAAGTCTCATCGGCTAGTTAAAGTTATTCACCCCAGGATGAATCCCCATTTAGATGCAAAAATTCTTGCTGACACAGGGGCTGCAATTTGCAACCTCATATACCAAAGAAGATCGTCAAGCTTATGCATTGTATGATATGCCCTTTGCTACTTATTGCTAGTGGTATTGCAATGTCGGCCAGCTAACATGATGTCTAAAATAACAGACTAGGGAAATAAATTATCATACAGCAGTAGGTATTCACCTTCAAAAAGTGTGGGTCAATTTGTTCCTTATGAAGGTCTAATAGCACTGGCTAGAATCAGTCATGCTGAAGACAGGCATTGTGCAAGCTCCTGTTATATAGTTCTGTTACAGTGCTCCCACATCCTCACCTATAACCTCCCACCCTCCCAAGCTCTCCTGACCAGAAGCTTCAGATTTAAACAGGGTTTTAAGACCAGCTCACAGAACTTTACTCATATTTCACATCTGTACTGAGGAATCAACTCATGAACAGTCTACTTGACACTAGCTTACAAAAATTTACTTGCTGAAGAATTTGTACTTCACACTTCTGCAGGATAAAATGACTGTGCACTAGAATGGTGCCTTTGATAGCATTCTCTGTTGAGTAAAATCATTAGTAAATCAAACCTTTAAACACAGGTTTACACATCAGCCTATGGGCTAGATTCTGCTCTCCATTACATTCAATGGGTTTGCAGGACTGCTGTCAGCAGAACTTGGCCCTATGTGTATACACTAGCCATTATGTCACATGAACACTAGCCATTATGTCACATGGACACTTGTTTTCATGCAATGCAAATATAGTGGTAGTTGTGTGACCAGGATAAAACTGCTCAACTCATTTCATTTTTATCTATAATTCTCCAACATGTTTCTACTCAAAGCAATGCTAGAAAATGTTGTCTTCACCATTTGCATTCCATCACAAAAAGTTCGGATCACCTGAACAGTCTGCATTAATGAACATCAGTGTTGTGGGAATGAAGACTGCTTTTTCCACTGTGAAGTAACCCTGTGCTTTCAGCAAAACATTTTGCGAGGCCCTAGCTTTATAGGCCATGTAGGTCTGTGGCTGATGGGAATTAATTGCTATAAGTGTAACTTGTTTAGGAGATATAAAGCCAGAAGGGCTTATCAGACTAGATAATAACACAGGCCATAGGCTTCCCTCAATTAATTCCTGTGCTAATTCCTATACGGTATTATGTGTACCACTCGTGGTACGTGAGCTTGATGTTCCCAGTTCACTTCACAACTATTTTTTTAAGAAGGTGGCACATGAATCAATAAGTTTGGGAGCTGTTGGAGTAGAGCACATCTTTATTAATAGACCTTTCACATCCAGGGTGCTGGTTCAGATCAAATCTAGCACACATCAGTAATGATTGGAAGTTCTCACCCTTGTTTGATGGTCTCAGTGCAGTTCCTAGTGGACAGATGTCCACACCACATAAAGTACCTCTGTAACTGGCACTAATTGAGTCCTTGGTCAGCAGCCATGGCAAAGGCAAATTATGAATGGGCAGAGAAAGTGATATATTCTTTGACACAGTCCTCTTCATTAGAGTTAAGTATATTGCAGGGAAGTTTTCTGCACAGCCTATGATGAACTTGGTGTGTGGATTATTAGAGAATTTCAGTATCTAGGTCTGCTAAACCACCACCTTTGTATGTACTAAAAATGTATTTTTGTAAAAAACAACTTGAGTTCCTACCTTGCTTGTTATGAAAGTCCCTGAGCTCTTTGGGTTAATGAAGTGTCTTGCAATAGTCTTCTTGTTAGGTGTCAGAGGGACGAAAAAGTTAGCAGTGCAAAATTTCACCAGGTATATGAAATATAAAAATGCTGCTCTCATTCACCTGTATCACTTGAACTGGATAAATAATGGATATTTTGGTTCACTTGCCATTCCAAAAAATTGAGGTGGGGGGGGGGGAATTGTTTTGGTTCGAACCAAAAATGAACTTTTTCAAACTTTTTAGCAAATCAAAAAGTTTAAACTGTTTTGGGTCAAACAAAACATTCAGTTCAATCCAAAATGAAATGTTCTGATTCTGAGCATTTTTACATCCGTTTTTTAAAATAAAATTAAGAGAAATTTGAAAAGGAAAAGTTGTTTCAAATCAAAATTCGTTCACTTCAAAAATGTCAAAATGAATCATGTCTATTTTATTGATTTAGAAGTGTGGAAGAAGTTAGTTGTTTTTGTTTTTCAGAACAAAACAATTCAGCAAAATTGACATAAATTCACAAAATGTTTTGGCATCACCAAGTCTGTATGTATGTGTATACATTTCAATTGAAAAATGTCTCCAATCCTATGTACCCCCTCATTGGCTTCAGTGGGGCTGCAGAAGTGTAAATTAAGCAAAATTTGGCCTCTGGAATGTAATCTAGCTCTGTCTATATCCTAAACTAGGATTTGAGTTCAGTTTCCAGCTGGGAGAGGTTTGAGCACTACCCAGCACAGCCCCATCTGGTTGTGACCAATTCATTGTAAAAGAAAAGAATTTTGCCTCTTTATTAAATATAGTCCCTGAAAGGCTTAATATTTGAGAATTGAAATAGCATTTTATAATAGTAAATGTTTTGGTAGGAGGCTAGATAAAGTTTATATTATTTTGATTAAAGACCTGGATCAATGAAAAAATTGTGTGTATCCAACATGTCAGCAAATAAGAGCAGCTAGAGAAAAACACCCCCTCAATATTTGGATGGAACATAGTACATTAATAATGAGTCACTGTATCTATCACACCAAGAAAGCCTAGCTTAGTGTTTTGTAAGACATCAGTCTTTTCTGTAGAAGGGGGAAACGTAATGGTATTCCTGCAAAAGATATGATATGATGCCACCTTGAGGTTGAATTGTGAAGAAAAAGTAATGGTTTTGCTCTGAATAGCTCTCTGGTATGACATTTGGCCTCCAAGATCAGCTAAAGGGAATATAGGCATTATTCACATTTCAAATCACTTCTTCAGGCGATGTGTTCACTTACAGTAAATACTCTACTACCTGAGCTATATGTTTTATAGACTGGACTATAGACATGCCCTTTTAGCTCCATAGTTAAAGTTGTGTTGAGGTTTTCTCTATTTCACATACTAATGATTGGAATTATTCTCCAGTTTCAAGTGTCTTTTGCAGACCAGCTGAATGTTCAATAATACTTCCCTGTTCAAATATGTAATAACTACAGCAGAGGCAATGTTTTTAAAATTAGACCTTTCGTGATTTTTTCCTGAGAGCCTCAGGTGCGACTGGCTTCTCCTAGCTAAAAACCCAGGGAGCCTACAAACTACAAACATTGTGTACACAGACCTTTTCACAACAGCTCAGGGACAGGAAAGATTTTATATATTTTCCAGTGTAACAAAAATGAGAGCCATGCCCCTTATTCAATAGAACCTATTTGTTCCCCACAAAGAAAAGTCAATAGATCTGTCAAGTTCCACTGGCTACTTCCTTTGTTCAGCGCTGTTAGTCACCTCTACTCAAAACAGAGACTTTGGAGTCTAGGGAGACTGAGCAGCTTAAAGGGAGGAATGGGGGAAGAGGGCTCTGAGAGGGCATGAGGGCTGAAGGGAAAGTGCGAGGCGGAGGGCAGGTGAAACAGGGCTTATGGCTGCTGTCTCAGCGCCAAGGTGCAGCAGGCCATAGGTGCCGACTTCTGCTCCCACCGGTGGGTGCTCAACCCCATCTTCCCCCAGCCCTGCCCCTACTCCACCCCTTCCCCCAAGTCCCCACCCCCGCCCTGCTTCTTCCCACCCCTGCTCCGCCTCCACCCCACCCCCATTCCACTCCCTTCTCTAAGTCCCCACCCCCACCCCACCTCTTGGGATTGGGAAGGGGTGAGGAAGAGGGCATAGTGGGCATGGGTTGCAGGGAGAATGAGACTACAGGTGATGACCAGGGCTTCAGGGGGCCTGGGGAAAGTTGATTAAGCCTGTGGAAGAAGTTTATGTGCAGGGGAAATGTGGGGGGAAATGGGATGGTGTGGGGAGTCTAGTACTTTCCACAGAGGCATGTGCCCCAGAAAAGACTCCTGGCACTGCTGCTTGAGCTCCCTGGTGACTGGACACAGCAGCACTAGAGGAGCTGAGTGTATCTGCTGAGTCATGGACATTTGAAGAGTTTCCCCAGCACTGCTGCCTCATGAGTGAGGGAGACAAGGCAAAGATAGGGCTATATTGCCCACTCCTATGCTAAAACCAATGGCCAAAGGGATGGAAAACTCCACAAAAATCCCCTCATGGAGTTTCTCTAATATTGTTCCATCTGGGGTCAGAGTTTGCCTATCTCCCCGAATGAGATTTGGAGCCTGCCTTCAAAACCTGCTTATCCCCAGAAGTTCCCCATGAGGCCACACACAGATCTTTTGAGTCTGCACCAGCTCAGTGTCCTCCCTACTTGTTCCCTGGCAGCACAGTTCCATAACCCTGGCTATGGCTGCTCCTCCCAGAACTCCTACCCCTAGAGAGGAGGATGCCCATCACAAAAGGGGCCTACAGCTGTATTGTTTTCCCAGGGAACCTCCATGGGGCACATGGGAGGTGACATGTGCCCCAACTCAATGACTGCCTTGTGACTCCCAGCTGATTCCATACTGCCAGCCTGCCCAGTTTCCACTGGTTCCCACACAGATGTCCCAACTGCCTTCTAGAGCATCCTCTGTGGGGTCTGGTAAAAGGGGAATGATGCTGTGGAGGGGGTACACACATGCACACCCTGCCCCCAATATGCTAAAGCAGGGTTGCTCCCTCAGCATGCAAAACACGGGGACATGATCTGGCCCATAGTTAGTCAAATGTACTTTTAAAACTTTAGAGTAACACATATTAAAATTGCCCCTAGAAGGAAATAAATTTCTGAACAAGCATCTGAGATTTTTATTTGCTATGAGAGTAAAACAGAGCAGTGATAAGAATTACTATGTTATAAAACTACAGTAAGGGAGGCACTGTAACAATTACTGGTATTTATTCAACTGATTTTCCTCAAGGAATTTTAATGAGTATTTCACACTTCATAACCACATGCTTTAGATTCTGTCAGTAAAAATGCTAAATGCTTCTGTTAAAGTAATGTGACACGGCTTTTACTGCATTGTTACTTGCAGTGGAATGATACTTTAGCTAGGCTGAGAGCATGACCACTTTTTTAGATATCCTGGGAATGGTTTCAATTATTTGAGGCTGTGGTTTAATCCATCAGTATGCCATTGAACTATGGTTGCCAACCCTCCAGGATTGGCCTGGAGTCTCCAGGAATTAAAGATTAATTTTTAATTAAAGATCATGTCATGTGCTTAAATCTCCAGGAATATGTCCAACCAAAACTGGCAACCCTACATTGAACCCAGCAAGGCTGTCAGTGCCAGTAACATAGTAGAATGATTGTGGGGGATCCTTCAGCTCCAGGCTTAAGTTTCTATATGCTCTCCATGTAGTAGGCGCTCATACTGTGTATAATGGAAACTAAATGGTTATTGTAGGATTTAAGGTACCAAAAAACATAAATTTTAAACAAAAAGGTACAAGGTTAGACTAATGTATTTAAAAATATATATGCCATATATGATGGTTTTGTTCCACATGTATAAGAATTAAGCTTTGGAGGCCCAATCCTATACCTTTACTGACATGAGTAAGGCAGGCAGAATGTAAGTAAGATAGTGTGGCACTGGACTGAGTGTCAAGGAACCTGGTTTCTGGCCTTGGCTCAGCCAGTAACCTGCTCTGTGACCTTAAGTCACATCATCTCTCTGCCTGTTTCCCCTTCTACTCTTTGTTTTCCTTGTCTATGTAGATTAAAAATAACTTCTTCAGGATGAATTGTCTCTTGCTATGTGCTTGTATCATGTCTAACACAACGGGGCCCTAATCTTGGCTGGGGCCTCTAGGCCCTACTGTAATATCAATAATATGAATAATTCTTACACACAGGAATAGTCATCCACTGAATGAGAGTTGTAAGGTCACGTACTTTCATTGCTATTCCAAAGTAATATTACTTTACTAAGCCCAGGGCTACACTAGGGGAGGGGGTCGATCTACGATACGCAGCTTCAGCTACGTGAATAGCGTAGCTGAAGTCGGCGTATCGTAATTGACTTACCTGGCCATGAGGACGGCGGCGAGTCGATCGCTACCGCTCCTCCGTCGACTCCGCTTCCGCCTTTCGATGAGGTGGATTTCCGGAGCCGATGGGGAGCGCGATCGGGGATCGATTAATCGCGTCTAAACGAGACGCGAAAAATCGATCCCCAATAGATCGATTGCTACCCGCCGATCCGGCGGGTAGTGAAGACAAGCCCTAAGTTTCTGATTCTTACTGCACTGTTGATTGCTCACAGAATTACTCTCCCAAGCTTGCAGACAACATGGCAGTGTTTAAACTGCAAATGTGCATATATGTCTATGAGGTGATCTGCACTAAATCATTCTGGGTTTGCGCATTACTGTGGTTATTTATGCATTTCCAAGTATATGGCAGATGGCCTGCTTCTTCTGCTTAGACGTTTTAAAGTAAATAATCACAAAAAAGTAAGTAGAGCAGTGAATACCCCTTGAATACAAAAATATACATTTAGTTTAAAATAATTAGTGTTTCCATATTTGCTTATGTGAGACCACAGCAATTTACAACTCAGTGGAGTGAAACTGAAATCTCAAACCAGTGGTCCAAATTCATCATTGGTGTAATTATTGACTTCCATGGAGTTACACCAGAAATTAATTTGGCCCAGTAACTTCATATGACTATCAGTCTTTGGAAATGTGTTCAAAAAAGAAAATGCCTTTCATATTTCATATTGCAAATTGCAGTGTATTTTTGTTTTGCAGTCTTGGTAACTCAGGTCTTGATTCCACAAACTCATGTGAGCAGTCCTCTCTCATGGAAGAAGCACCACTTAAGTAAATAGGATGACTGTGTATGGATAAGGCTTGTAGGATCAGGCCCCCACAGAGTTAGCAGGACATGCCTAATTTTATTTATCTTAATTTTTTTTGGACCCTTACTCTTAAAAAATGGAAAATTGAAAAGGTTCTGGAACATCGTAACAAGAATGGGGGAAATATTGAACTTTGAATAAAGGCTATAAATGAACCAGAAATCAAAGGGCAAATGATCATGGGTGAAGCAACTAAAAAGCAAAGACTAATAAATATAAAACGGGCAAAAATGGGCAATGGCAAATTGACACAATTAAAAAAAACTGTAAACAGCTAAAAGAGTGAACAGAAATGTTCTTGCTGTGCTTAACTTCACACAATATGCATCATCTTTGGGGCTACCCATGGCGTGAAAAACTGAGCATGCACATGTTTGCGGGAATGGGGCCTTAGAATATAAATTCTTTAAGGCAAGAAGGGATCACGTTGTCTTATGTGTTAGTGCCTTAAAATGTGCTGGGTGGTTCACAATCAAACAGTAATTAGCAACAGCAGCATAACACTTGTATACCAGAGTATAGGATCCTGCCTACTGCAGTGACCTATGCCTGCCAGTCCAAAGTGTGTGTACCTAATAAATAAATAACATCTACTTACACTACACTGTATGGGGGAAATAAATTCCCTCCTAACCCCTAAGGTGATCAGCTGATTCTTCAAGCTTATCTCCCGTCAACTAGTCTGGCTAATCAATAAGAGGAGAAGAGTCAAGGCTCCTCCTATTCCTCATCCCCCTTTGCTCCTTTTACTACTCATTTGCTCGCAGAAGAGAGCATACTTCATGAGCAGCCCTTGCTATCTTCCCCTGCAGCCAAAGCCTCAGCCGCCCTTCCTCAAATGAGCAAGGGCAGTAAATGTAGGGGGAGCAACTACCCTTATTCCTCTGTGTGGCCAAGTAAAATGAGGGACAGGCTTTAGTTTGCTTTCAGTCCTTATGGCAAGCTTCCAGTTAAGTAAATGGTTACACAAAGAGTTAGTTATTCTGTTTAAAATATGGCCTCTTTTGGGGGGCGGGGGGAAAGGAGAGTAGAATCAACAAAGAAAATTTTCACACACAAAAAGTCATTAAACAATTTTTGTTGAAAAGAAGCTATCAGCATGAAAGGACTCAAAGGAGCCTGGAATTAGTGAGTCCATAGACAAGTCACACTCAAAAAAGACTCTGATTTCCTCAGAATGTTTTTCCTAAGCTGGGAAAGTCAAAATGATCATGAAGAAGAAAGGGAAAATGTGGCATCTGAATTAATAGGCATTAAGCACTTAAAACAAGAAGCTGAAATAAATGTGAAAATTTACATTTTTGAACTTTTCCTTTGTATCCTGCCTCATTGTTATTCATAGGGCAGTCACCATTATTTGCAAACAAAGATAAACAATATTTACTGATGCTGGAAAATCCAGCTGTAATTTGCTGATGCATGCCTTCATTCTAGTACAGGGATCGGCAACCTTTGGCCTGCGGCCCACTAGGGTAAGCCTCCTAGCAGGCCGGGCCGGTTTGTTTACCTGCTGCGTCCGCAGGTTCGGCCGATCGCGGCTCCCACTGGCCACGGTTCACCGCTCCAGGCCAATGGGGGCTGCAGGAAGTGGTGGCCAGCACATCCCTCGGCCCGCGCCGCTTCCCACAGCCCACATTGGCCTGCGATCAGCAGAACCTGTGGATGCAGCAGGTAAACAAACCGGCCCGGCCTGCTACGGGGCTTACCCTGGCGGGCCACGTGCCAAAGGTTGCCGATCCTTGTTCTAGAATATACCACCTGATGCTTTGTAAAACTATCAAAATAAAATACTAAACCAAGAGAAACTTGCCTTGGTTGGAGTTGGTTCCAAACCCAAAACTGAGGCCAGAGTTTGAGAATGTTTTAGCCAGTCTATGGGGAGAGGGGAGGAGAGTGAGTGGAACTAGGCCAGCTTTAAAGAGAATCTTGAATAAGTTGTTTGGTTGGAAACTATGGAACACAGGTGAAACTCAACCATTTGAGATGTTTCACTTGGTTTTGAAGTTCAAAACTCAAAGGGTGTAAACCCCTCAAACCAAAATAACTACATTGGTACCTCCAGTTGCTGGGGGTGGATATTAAACTAATTAAATGTTACCAAAACATCATAACTTTGTTCATTTCTAAAAGTGAACATGTAAAAATTAGTCACTGTGATCATTGTGTTTGAATCTGGATTACGTTAAATTAGGTTTTATACTGAAATGAGTCAGGTTGCAGGTATGGATTCCATTGCACTGAAATCTCCCAAACTAGTTTTCTAAAAATCTTGTCCCAAATGGCAGATATCACTGAGATTAATTATTCATACAGGATTCCACTGCCTTGGGTGTATTTCCAAATTTGGGTCTGACTCAGATCCAAAATAGTGTGAGGGCGGGCTAAAACTGGAGAAATGTTTGAGAAGTTTGTGTTAACTTCTCAGTGAATGAAAATACATAGAGTTTATCTTTTCACTTAAGTGTTTTGTAATCATTGATTTCTTGGTCAGCGGAAACACCAGTGAAAAAGAATAATGAATAGATCTATTATTGTCACTCTTTGCCCATGCATGACTGATGTGTGTGGGAGAGAAGGAAGGACCTGCCTTCCTTCTCTCTCCCACACCTGACTTCTGAGTTCATAACACTTCAGTTACTATCATTATATTACATAACAGTAGCATAACAGTACTTTACCTCTCACCCTATGATTTAGTTTCCTTATTTCCTGCTTGTCTGAGAGAGCATAAAAGGCATCTGAAAATCCAAATAAATCATATCACTTCTTTCTCCTTCATCCACTATTTTGCTGACAATCTCAAAGAATTCTAATAGATTAGAGGGGTACGATTATCTTTTTCAAAAGCTGTGATGGTTTGACTCTCTCTGGTCCTTTTAGGTAGTTTTTAAATTCTGTCTCTAACTATTTTCAACTGATTTATCCAGTATTGAAGTTTGATAGCTAGATTGATGGGCAGCTGGGGAAACTTGATACTTATATATGTAGTACAAAGCAAAATTAAAATAGCACATGTATTGTTTCTTAAGGTGAAATCCTGCCCTTCAGTGAAGTCAATGGTAAAACTCAGGATTTCATCCTTAGTGTTAGCTCGTAGGGGGGCCATTTCTACCTCTATTTGGAATCACCCAGGTTATGAAGAGGCTCGTAGGGGGGCCATTTCTACCTCTATTTGGAATCACCCAGGTTATGAAGAGGCACCAGGCTGCAGTGAAAATATCCAGGAGGCATTCTGGCTGGGAATTCTAGGAGAAGATACCAAATGTATTCCTCTCCGCCCTCACCAATAAAATGGGGAGCTTCCAATCCTCAGTCTGCTTCTTTTGGGGAGGTTAGTGCCATTACCTGCCTTTGCTAGTCAAATTGCAGCGAACCGTTCCTTGTATCTTCTCCCCCTGTGTATCTGCACAATGCCAGCCACAGTCTGGCACCAGATGTTTTGTTTGTGAAAAAATACTATTTTATATAAAGATCCATGTCTATGTAATGTAGGCTGAATTAAAACGGGAAAATAATACAGATTAGACACTGATTAGCCTAAGTAAATTGTAACCATTGTTTGTATCATTCATTTGAAGTAGAGGTTGATAGACAAAGGAATGGAAAATAGCACAGTATACACTCACATAGGATGGTGACAGTTGCTTATATTACTTCTGACATTCATAATTTGTAAATTGTTTAGCAATAAAGGTTATTAATTATGCTGCTTATCAAAGGCAAGATTAACATATGTTCTTGCAGGGGGGAAATGACTGTTTACATGTGGCAGAATGCTGTACAATTCACCTTTAATTCACACCAAAAAATGAGTGTCCATTTGGTACAATGTTTACATCTCTAAGATGCACTCCACCATCTTTCAATATCAGTCAAAGTCAGTCCAAAATTCTGCTGCTCATTTTAAGATGGGCTGAAAGGTTTTTGCCTGCCAAGACTAGAGCTGGTCAGGAATTTTTCAACAAAACATTTTTTTATTGGAAAATCCCATTTCATTTAACTGAAACTTTTTATGGGAAAGGGTCAGTTTTGATTAATTTCCCATTTCAAAACTTTGTGAACAATTTCTAAATTGTTGAAACATCCTGTTTTGACAGGTTTCAGTGTAGTAGCCATGTTAGTCTGTGTCAGCAAAAAGAAAATAAGAAAGGAATACTTGTGGCACCTTAGAGACTAACAAATTTATTTTCAGCATTTTGTTTCAAAATTTAAGATAATCAATAGTTTAAAAAAGTTTAAAAACTGATAAGATCAACATTGAAACAAAACACTTCAAAATTATCAAAATTGAACATTTCATTTGACCTGATCTGAAACTTTTTTGGGCGGGGGGCAGGATTTTGGTTCAAGAAAACTTCCAAGATTTTTACTTTTTGTCCTGATGTGGGATGGGAAAATTGTTTTGTAATATCAAATTCTTATGGGATGCGGAAATCATTTCCCACTCAACTCTAGCCAAAACCTTCGTTCAGGGGTCTGGGTTCTTCCTATTATGACTGGAGCCATCACTAACTCAAGCAACATCTAAATCAGAGGAGGGGGTGAATACTTTCATTCCTTATACTGCTTAATGGGTTAGGGTTAGCATTTTGGAAACAGAGAATCTTGAATCCAAGCACTGGAAGGTAAGTGGAGAAAAAAATGATTTACAACTTGGTTTTTAATTTTTAAGGGCCTATCCTTGTCCTGTTGTTTTCAATGGAAGCTTTGCAATTAACATCAGTGCGACCTAGATCAGACCCGAATCTCAACATGAAAAGGTTACTTATTTGGGGGCTTGCGTAGTCTATGGGTGTTTTTTATAAGAGCATTTCCAATCACCTTTAATCTACTGCCATCTCTGCTGTCTCCACATTACCCCTTGGTTCAAGCAACTGCAGTGTCTCTCTCTGAAACTCAGGTTTAAGTTCAGAATTTTACTGTTACCTTTCAAGTTTCTTCAAGCCTCAACCCCTGTACTTGCATAACCTGGGCCACGTTTGTTTCTTCTCATAACCTACTTTCAGTGGCTCATTTATCTTCTCTCCCCCTCAGATTTTAACCAATTAAAGTTGGTTAAGCCAAAATATAGTGCTTTCACACAGCTGAACTCAGTGTTGTGGAATTCTGTTCCTCTTGATATCTACTGATTTGGAAGAAAAATTCCCTCTCCGTCACCCTAAGATTTCTGTTGCCCATCTCATAGGGTATAAAGTGTGGTTAGGCCATGTGATATTGCTTTCAATCCACCACTACCCCCCTCCATTTTTTTTAAGCTAAGGATAGGCTGTGTGAAAGCATCAGTGTTCACAGCAGAATAATTGGAGTCATCTGAGATGGTGACATAAAGGTCATGGAGGTTAGTGCCTTTGAGGAAGCTGCGATAAACTGAGAGGGATTAAGTGATCCAGACCAATACCTATGCACATTATAAAGGGCTGAAAAACCTTTGTTTTGTAACAACTACACGTAGCAGGGATAAAATTCCATCTTGTATTGCTCTTTATCTTAATAAAGTTTATGGGCCAAATCATGCAGTACTGAATCATGCAGAAATCCCTCTGACTTAATCTGCTGATGAATATTAGTAATCTTTCCAAATCCTGCCATGCAGCATGTTAGGGCTCAATTCTGCAATCCTTACTCAGATGAGTATTCCTTAACCACATGAATAGTCCTGTAGACGTCAACTGGACTACTCAGATGAGTAAGAGTTTACCAGATCATGTTCTTAATTTCTACATTAATACACTGAAGGTTTTTTTTAAGAGCATGAATTATTTTTTGGGAAATATAAATATAAAGTCATTGCAAGAATAATATTTTTCAGAATGTATTGATTATCTTAGAAAAATATATGTTTTACTGAACTAGTCTCCAATAGGTATAGTTTTGAAGACCTTTGGTAAGAAATCCTATTACACTACATTTAAACCCAAATATACTGAAAGTGCTCTGAACTAGTATCTATTGCAAATTGCTCAGGCTGGGTAGTCTAAGCCAAGATATTAAAACACTGGTGTCTACAATTAGGCTCCAAATGTAGGTTCGTACTTAAGTGGGCTGTTTGTTTTTTTTTTCTTTTTGACATCTAACTCCTAC
Organism: Macrochelys suwanniensis; assembly: GCA_033296515.1. Classification (NCBI taxonomy): domain Eukaryota; kingdom Metazoa; phylum Chordata; order Testudines; family Chelydridae; genus Macrochelys; species Macrochelys suwanniensis. The sequence continues at coordinate 44,201,133 of CM065776.1, forward strand.
TGAAGTAAATGGGAGCTGCTGGGTGTCCAGCACTTCTGAAAATCAAACTATTAACTTAGGTTCCCAATTATGGATTTAGGAGACAATTTTAGGACTTTTCAAAAATAGGTGCCTGGCACAGTACCCAATACTCTGTAGGTTTCTCAGACTTCTTTAATATTGGTACGTTGATATTTAAAGTGGAAAAACACTGAAGGAAATGTCCTCTGACTCCTTTCTCACATATCCTTGCTTATTATATTTGTGCTAGGTTGGTTTTATTATTATTGTTTATATTACAGCACTGCCTGATGGAATAAGGAATAAGAATCAGGAATGAGAGCTCTGTTTTGCCAAGTGCTGTACAAACATGTAGTAAAGAGCCTGTGCTCTATTAGTAGTAGTAATATAGCAATAACACCTAGTGGCTGCAATCCTGGACCAGGTCCCCATTCCTGTACAAACACAGAACAAGGAGACAGTCCCTGCTCCGGAGCTTATGTATCTAACTTGTTTTCAAAGTAATATAGATGACTTTTGTTGTTGTTGTTGTTAAGGCTCACAATTACACTCCTAAGTTTCTTCTCCTGATAACTTCTATATCTTGAATATGCTACTTGTCCCCTTACCTAAATGTGCTGCTTTCTTCCTAAGCTGTCCCATAAGGAGAAAGTTTGAGCTTAGGTCAGGAATTAAGAATACCTCTTTTGGGTGTCCATTCTTCCACCGTTTGGGCAGGAATCAGAGACCCAGGTGTGGCTAAAGAACTTGAGCAGAGTGGTTTGGGGGCTTGAGAAAACAAAAAATGAAAATACGTGTGCCCTGACTGTGCTTTATCTTAGAAATAACAATCTCCTCCTGTTTCAGTTAGCAAACACTTCTCACCTGATCCTGGCTTGTCATCTTATAAATCAATTCTAGGAATAATGCAATATACAGTGAAAACACTTGCTACCGGTTTCTGACAAATTCTGAAATGAATAAAAAGTGACCAAAAGAAAAAGTCCATTTGGCGAGTACAGAAGACAAACTTTCATTTCATCAGTTTCTGTAGCGAGAACAGAATAGTGCTTTCTAGGGTACATATGGAAAATCAACAGTGTAGTTTGCTTTAAAATTCTGCTTTCTGGTAATGCAGTGTCCAGGCTGCACTATTCCAGTATGCTCTCACATCCGCAGTGACCAAACTCGCACGGACCTTTTAGTTCAGTGTTATCATGTTGCAAAATCTCACAGGCTCAGGTAAATCGAGGACTTTTGTGAACCAGCTCAACTAGGCCCTCCTGTGGCAAAGTCCAGTGAATGACTTTCTCTTCATACTACACCTCCTCCAGAAATGGTGTGCCATGTCAGCAAGGGTTGTGCAGCACTTAGTCCCATGGGGTGGAGGTCTGAGCAGCAAATGAGTCCAGAGCTGGCGTGTTTGGGGAGGGAACTTAGTTCCATAACAGCCCTGCTTAAAAGCCACAATTAATTCCTGATTCCAAATGTTTAATATGTAACCCCCTTTGGAGTCTGTAGTTCCTGGAACATTGAACTGAGCCTCTAACAGGGACTATCCTCTGGACTACAGCAACAAAGGCTCCAGGACCTCTGGCCACCATTTTCCAACCCAGGGATTTCCTTACAACCTCCCTGAACTCCCGCATAATCCCCCCAATGGTCAAATCAACCAAGATGAAGAACATACCAAGAACCAAGACTATACCAACGTGTCATCTGAAGGTTCAAGTGGCATATCTACATCCGAACAGCCTGAAGCACAAATACAGGTACCTACTGAAAAAGCAGTTTCCACAACTTAAAGGCAGTTCCTGATGTTTGTGAGTCAAACTATTCCCATTTATTGAAGTTACAAAAGATGGCTACTGGTGCACCTCCTGCAAAAAAAGCTTATGAAGAAGGAAAGCTTCCCACTGCTACAATTGGTAAAACTGGAGGAGCTTGGTTTGCCAGATGGATCAGCAAAGCCAGTGCTGACAAACTACGTGAAAAGGCTGCAAAATACCAAGCCTCTGGACTGCATCGACATGCAGAGAGCCTTATAAGCCAGTCACTGTCAAAGCCAGTTTTAGAAGTACTTTATGAGGCTGTGAAGAATGCTGCAAACACAACACAGTTTATGCAAACAAACATGGCTGTGGCATCATATTTTCTGTTTTAGCAAAGATACCACACACTACAAACTGGAGGCCCATGTTATGTGCATTGACACTTGTTAACCCTGAAGTTGGACACTGGTTCCAAACAAGACCAGCAAATGCTCACTATCTTTCTGCAAGAAACTCAACTGACTGGTGGTTGGAAGCATGAAGTACAACAGTGAAAGACTCAGCAGTTGAAAAAGTGAAGAACTCTCTCGCACCACATTCCAAAAATGTGTACTCATGGCTGATGAATGCACCGATGCAAATGGGTGTCCAGTATTAAGTCATTGCGTCTGTTATCTTGATGTCACTGGTAGGCTAGTAGACGCATTTCTAGATGTTCAGGTTATAAAAGACACATTGGCTACAGCTGTGACAATGCACATCTTAGAAGAGTTACATGCTTGTCAGTTGGACCCCAAACAGATGGCTGCTTGTGCATTTGATGGAGCTGCAAACTTCTCTGGAAGACATGGTGGAGCACAAGCTTTGCTCAAAGAAAAGTGTAACCCTAATATTTGCTCAAAGAAAAGTGTAATCCTAATATTTGCTATACACACTGCAGAGGCCATCTTTACTTCAGTACCCAGAAAGATAATGGAGCACATAATTAAGCAATCAACTTGCAAACATCTACAAGATAATAAGGTGCTAAGTAACAGCATGATTTGTCAAGAACAAATCATGTCAAACCAACCTAATAGCTTGCTTTGACAGCCTTGGGGATAGGAGGGAAGTTGTAGATGTGGTACATCTTGACTCTCGCATGACCTTCTCATAAACAAACTAGGGAAATACAACCTAAATGGAGCTACTATAAAGTGGGTGCATAACTGGTTGGAAAACCATTCCTAGAGAGTAGTTATCAGTGCTTCACAGTCAAGCTGAAAGGGCAGATTGATTAGGGTCCTGTAGGGATTGGTCCTGGGTCCAGTTCTGTTCAATATCTTCATTAATGATTTAGATAAATGGCATAGAGAGTACTCTTATAAAGTTTGTGGATAATACCAAGCTGGGAGGGGTTGCAAGTGCTTTGGAGGACAGGATTAAAATTCAAAATGATCTGGAAAAACTGAGAAATGGTCTGAAGTACATAGGATGAAATTCAATAAAGACAAATGTGAAGTACTCTATTTAGGAAGGAACAATTAGTTGCACACATACAAAATGGGAAATGACTGCCTAGGAAGGAGTACTGCAGAAAGAGATCTAAGGTCATAGTGGATCACAACCTAAATATGAGTCAACAGTGTAACACTGCCAAAAAAACCAAACATCATTCTGGGATGTATTAGCAGGAGTGTTGTAAGCAAAACACAAGAAGTAATTCTTCTATTCTACTCTGCGCTGACTGGGTCTCAACTGGAGTATTGTGTCCAGTTCTGGGCGCCACATTTCAGAAAGGATGTGGACAAATTGGAGAAAGTCTAGAGAAGAGCAATAAAAATGAGTAAAGGTCCAGAAAACATGAAGTATGAGGAAAGATTGAAAGAATTAGGTTTGATTAATCTGGAGAAGAGAAAACTGAGAGGAGACATAATAGTTTTCAAGTCCATAAAAGGTTGTTACAAGGAGGAGAGAGAAATATTGTTCACGTTAACCTCTGAGGATTGGACAAGAAGCAATGTGTTTAAATTGCAGCAAGGGAGGTTTAGGTTGAACATTAGGAAAAACTTCTTGTCAGGGTAGTTAAGCACTGGAACAAATTGCCTATGGAGATTGTGGAATCTCAATCATTGGAGGTTTTTAAGAGCAGGTTAGACAAACACCTGTCAGGGATGGTCTAGATAATACTTAGTCCTGCCTTGAGTACAGAGGACTGGACTAGAAGATCTCTCAAGGTCCCTTCAAGGCCTACAATTCTATGATCTACTCAGCTAGCACTAATATGAGCTGCAAAATCTTCAAAAGACATTTAAAAGCCATAAATATCTTCGTTATACTCTTTTTTTTCCCCAAAAAAGTCTGAACATCTTGTAAAAAATAGAAGATGTTTTGGGACTGAAATTCAAATTAATCCAACCTGGAAATACTCACTCTGCTGACTTTCTCATCAACGATCCTTGACTGATGTCTTAAAATTACTGCAACCATTATTACTGGCTTTAGAAAGTATCCATCAAGATGGGACAGACCTAGTGAGGCTGGTGGCCTATTTGTGCTACTATGTTCAGAGAAGACAATCACCATGCTCTATCTTTTGTAAGTCTACTGTTGAATCCACTTGGGTCATTAAATAATGCCATCCAGGCATCTGCTACAACAGTAGTAGATCTTTGTCCAGCAATAGAAGCTACATTTGGATCAATCAGAGAGAGATATCCATTGAAAACGTACTGGAAGAAGCAAGGACCCCATTCCAGAAGTTGACTAATGAAGGCACTTATATTGAACCCTTAAGTGAAGAGGACAAGAAGTGTTTGTTAAGCCAGCTGAAAAAGTACACAGACTTGATTCTTACAAATCTACAACTTCTGCATTCTACTCAACCTCTACGTAGTTTTTACAAATGCCTATCTTATAAAATACTGACAGTTGAGTGGAGTGAGGCACTACCCCGCCGCAGTGCTCTGTCCCTGTGGAATGCACAAGACTAACTATTCTTTACTCTATGTCCTAGTGCTGTGTGTCTCTGGTCATTCCCTGTGTCAGACACATCTCAGCTCCCCACCCTGATCTGAGTGGTGTGTGTGTGTTTTCCCTTTTCTCCCCCTGCCAGTTGTCAGCTCCCTGCTACAGTCACAATACTGTGTGTTTGTGCCATACAGAGAACCTGCCTGTTTTCAGTCCTGCACTCTCTCACTGCAGCATGTCTTTGCAATAACCAGAGTCTTGTAGCAGATAAGCAGCATCCACAACTGAAAAAAGATGTTGCACAAATGTTGAATGTTAGATAAATTATATCAGTTTCATATGGTCTGATAGCAATAATAAAACTAATACTATTAAGAAAAAAAGTGTAATTAAATCTGAGATCTATTCCTGAATCCTATGTCAATATCACAATAAAAGCATATGCTGGTATTCAAGTATTTAAATGATATGTCTCAGTTTAATCTTCTGTGTTCTACATCAACAGGCAACCTATTGCATTGATGGACTCAATTGCTTACTCTGGATATGATTAATTTCAGAGCTGTATCATCTCTACTTCTAATGCAGATGTGCATTTTAATGCAATCTTATCATAACAACTGTTAGAAATTGTGTTAATACATTCACTTATTTAGAAGTTACAATAGGAGCCCACTGATAACTAGCAAGGAAAATTTTATTCATATTTTACATCCCTCTGAAGATAGACCTGTTTTTATGAACATTAGTTTTATTCTGGTAGTTGTTTTGTGTTTGTGGAATGGGGATCAGGAAAAGAAGAAAAATCCCTTTGGAAAAAATAGCTTTCTTCAGAATGTTTTTTCCCTACCCTTGTTCCAAGCGCTACACTCTGAATATGCCTGAATACAATTAGTGGCTGAAAAGATTTCTATACTGGCAATTGAAGCATGAGTTGTAATTTGAATAAAAGAGGTATTCTAGAAGATGCTGCCTATGAAAGCAACAAAAAGTCTTTGAGGTTCAAGAGGCCTTTATTATCTTCCTAAGGGGGCCTGTTTAGCACTGGCACAAAAAAGAGAATGTATACACTCCTAAACTTTCCTATTTTCATAGGAATAATTATTTCTTCCTGTTAGTTTTCCTTCTTCCTCTACTTTCTTCCTTGTGCAGTTTAACCTCTTTGTAATATGTAGTTACAAAACATTTCTTATAACATTAATTTCAAAGAAGGGAAATTCTTTCCTTCTGCTTTCTCCACCTACTTTGAAGGTGCTTTAGTTCAGCATATACTGTAAAATGCATTTTGCCAACATTGAGATTTGTTCCAAATTTAGTTGGCCAATAGGAATTGTAGTATAAAAAAAAGAGTAAGCTTTTGTTGGAGATAAGGTTGTCAACCCTCCAGGATTGGCCTAGAGTCTCCAGGAATTAAAGATTAATCTTTCATTAAAGATTGTCATGTGATTAAATCTCCAGGAATATGTCCAACCAAAGTTGGAGTGCCTTGCTGGAGTCATTTCTATGTGTGATTAATCTCTCTGTTGGGATTTGGTATGTAGGCTGGGAGACTGAGAAGTGGCAATTCCTTCACTGAATGACCTCTTAAACAGTGTGGTGGGGTTTCCCCATCACCTGTTAAAGAAGCAGAAAAGCCCCGGTTAGAAACACGATCCACACCTGTGGGATAATTGCCTCCCAGCCAGAGTGGAGAGAGCTAGGGGATGATCATTGGGCACCTGGGACTTATGAGCAAGCAGGGGAAAAGCTACATAGATTCTCTTGCAGTAGAAAGCCTGGCAGTTCAGGACTGGCAAGCTGAGCCACAGGAGTAGAGATAACTCCTGTGGTGGACATCTGGAACAAGAACCAGATGCCTAGGCGAGTAGTGTTGGGGCTGAGGTTCCAGAAAGGCGACAGGGAATAGAGGAGATCCACAGGGAGCAGGATAGGCTTTTATGGGGGAGCCCTGAGCTAGGGCTTATAAGGAGCAGGGAACTGAAGAGAAATCCAGGAAGAACTGTGAGTTGAACCCTGGAGGGGTGGAGGCCCTTTTGTTTATTTGGGACTTTGAATACCCTGGAAGGGGATTGAAGCTTCAACCTCATATATGACATGGCCAGAGGGCTGCACCACAGGAGATGCAGGCTGAGGCAGATGGCCTGCAGGGGGTGCTGGAGCAGAGAATACCTGCAATATTATGCCCTTATGCACACTCAACAACAGAGCACCCGATTGTATCATAACAACAGATTCCAGCTGGCCCACAAAACTACAGGGAAAAGATGTTTTTGTTCTCACTTGGCAGCCTTGCTAAGTCAGCCTGGTATTTTCTGTATCCTACATCTTCACAAGTAATAAAGTTCTACAGTTTAAACCTCACTGATTATTCTGATAATGTCTGAAGCCGAAAAAAATCCAGCTTCCTTTTCTTTTTGGAGTAGCTGTTTGGGTGCTGTAGTTTTGACAGTAGTGAACCTGGTTTTTGTTAGTACTATATAAGTAAAGAGGACTTGAAGATACAGTTACATTTTCAGAGGCCTTCAGCTGATCTTTTAGTTCTGGATCTCAAGTGTTTGGATGCTCAACTTTGCAGATACAAGATGCCATATAAACACAAACATTGAGACATTTAAAAATATAACAAGCCAGGTTCTAGGCACAGTGCCATAATCTTGCACATGTCAGAATTTTGGGTGCCTAACTGGGCTCACAAAAACTTAAACTTAATTTGAAAATATGCCCCACAGGCAGAAATGTTGAGAAAATAGGCTCTCTGCTGATCACAACCACACTTCAATTAATCTCTTACCTAACTACCTGTGAGATGCAGTTAGTTCTATGCTACGTCCTATCTTCTCCTTACATTTGTGTATGACCTTGTTTCTTCTAAAAAAAAAAAAATACTACATTGGCAGGCACTTCTTGAGAATTAGCAGCTCATTAGCCACTTACAGAAAGCAAAGAGTACCAAAGTTATGTTCGTCATACATAAAAAAAATATTTAAACTGATAGGTTTTTAATAGCAAAGATACTTGCTTTACTAAATTCAAACAAAAATGTCCAGGTTGGGTCTTTTTTTATTTACTTTTTTTTCGCAGAAGCAGCCTCCCATTTTAGTGCTTGTAAGTAACAGCAGCAATTTTCCACATGCAAATAATTACAAATTCATTTTATAACTAGATGATCATGTCATAAAGACATTGAGTTTAAGTCCAGAGAGGACCACCTGATACCTAGACTGACTGACTGTCCATCACCTGCCACCAATACCACCCAGCACCTGCACACTAACCCCTGACCAAAATATTACAGCCTACAGAAGAGTAGACTATTATGTGCCAAGGGCAGAGAATAGCAGGGACTGAGGTGCACTAGTTCCCTGCAGTAGCAGGAAATGATTAAGTGAGTTAGATCCCTTTTACAACTCAGAGTTTTAATATTTAAAACTGTGACTTCTGTTTGTTTTGTTCATAAATGTTTTGTTCTGTTTGTTTTGTTCACTACAGGGTTGCACACTTTGCTTCTGTAGGTTGAGCTCATTGCACACTCTAAGGCAGCAGTTCTCAAACTTTAGCAACCCGAGGACCTCCATTTTGATCTAAAATTTTTCAGGAACCCCCCAGGGCTCCCTGCTCAGCCTTGCCCCACCCCCTTCCCCACACCTTCTCCGAGGCCCCTCCCCCTGCTCACTCCATCCCCACTCCCTCCGTCGCTCGCTCTCCCCTACTCTCACTCATTTTCATCAGGCTGGAGCAGGGGGTTGGGGTGCAGGAGGGGGTGCTGGGTGCGGGCTCTGGGAGGGAGTTTGGGTGTGGAGGGGGTGTGGGCTCTGGGAGGGAGTTTGGGTGCAGGAGGGCATGCGGGGTGTGAGCTCTGGGAGTGAGTTTGGATGTGGGCTCTGGGAGGGAGTTTGGGTTCAGGGTGCAGGCTCTGGGCTGGAACAGGGTGTTAGGGTGCAGGAGGGGATGAGGGGTGCGGGCTCCGGCCGGGCAGCATTTACCTCGGGCAGCTCCCAAAAGCAACCAGCACATCCCTTTGGAAGCAGCTCCTAGGTGTGGGGGCCGGGGGTATCCGAGCTCTGCCCCTGCCTGCAGGAACCACCTCCGCAGCTCCCATTGGCCACAGTTCCTGGCCAATGGGAGCTGCGGTGTCAGCACTCAGGGTGGAGGCAGCACACGGAGACCTCTTGGTGCCCACCCACCCCCCCACCCCCGCCCCAGGGGCTGCAGGGATATGCTGGCTGCTTTCAGGAGCGGCGCGGAGCAAGGGCAGGTAGGAAGCCTGTTCCCCGGCATGTTGGGAGGGAGGGAGAGGAGTTGAGGGAGGGTGGGGGAGGAGTTTCTCAGCAGGGCCCACGGACCCCCTCGAGGGGGGAGGGATAGCTCAGTGGTTTGAGCATTGGCCTGCTAAACCCAGGGTTGTGAGTTCAATCCTTGAGGGGGCCACTTAGGGATCTGGGGCAAAAATCTGTCAGGGGACAGTACTTGGTCCTGCTAGTGAAGGCAGCGGACTGGACTCGATGACCTTTCAAGGTCTTTCCAGTTCTAGGAGACCGGCATATCTCCATTAAAAAAAAAAAAACAAAGACCCCCAGGGGTCCATGGACCCCAGAGTGAGAAACACTGCTCTAAAGGCTCCTGTGTGTGTAGATGCAATTATTTGTGTGCACATGCAGTAGCTTTCAAAACTGCACATGCCTTAAATGTGCAGAACAGGCATCAGATGCAGGTCACTCTGGTAATTTGACCCACAATAACCTGACTATGGTATTCTCTTATACTAGCTACACAGGATTACAGCTATGCCCTCCCACTTTTTACCGGATGTAAGGGCAAGAGATGGTGGGGAGGGGGTGGAGACGAGTGGGGGTGGCCTCCGAGGCAAGGAGCAGTGGGGGGGAGGGGGCTGAGCCTCAGGGAAAGGGGTGGCATAGCCACACTTCGGGCGCCGGTGATACCCCCCCATACACACACACTTTTAGGGAGCTTCTGCCGCTCCTGGACTAGAGAGGAACCTGAGAGGAGTGTAAATGAAACAAATGGAGAACATGGGCTTGTTTGTTTTGGGGTTTAGTTATTGTGGGAGTTAGGTCATGTTTGTAAGGAGGTTATGTTATATAAAGTCCCCTCTGCCCCTCCCAGCAGGGGGGCTCAGCACTGACTGAGCTGGGAGCACGTAGCAGGCAAGCAGAGAGGAGGCTGCTGGACTGTAATCCTGTTCTTTACAGCCTAAAATCTTGTTCCTTGTGGTTTGTCTGGTCGGACACACCTGCTGACGCACAATGCACAGCACACAGAGGAAGCTCAAGCCCAGCTTCCCAAAATTAGGGGACGTCTCCCTTTGAGCTTTTTACACATCTTGAACAACTTCATGCTGTGAATAGAAAGGGGACTACAACTACATCATCTACCAGTAGGTATTGCAGGTACCACTGATGCAGAATGATACTTATATTGGCCAGATTTTCAAAGAAGCCTCAACTCAGTTTGCAGCTGTGCTTGTGCAAACAGTTGTTCATGCAGTTTCTCCACCGTAACGCTTGTGAGCACAAATGATAGCATCTACACATGCAACAGCTGATGTATATACTAAACCAAGCATGAATAGAACACAAATAATTGTGTGTGTAAACGCAATTGTGTGCATAAGCGGTAGCTTTCAAAAACTGCACATTTAAGGCATATGCAAACAGACGTCAGATTCAGGTCACTTTGGAAATTTGACCCACAATAACCTGGCTATGGTATTTTCTTATGCTAGCTACACCGGATTACAGTTATGTTTCTGTAAATGTTTAGGTATAATGCAAAATTCCTCAGTTGGTCTAGTATAAAGTTATACTTGATCTTCCAAAACTATACATTTAGGGCAGAGTTCTTCTCTCCAAGCTAGGCTGTGGAGCCTTTATCTACACTGTAGATCTCTACTGAACAGTCCCATCATGTGCACTGAACTTTCATTAACATCAGTAAGGGTTCAGCATGCAGAATGAGTGCAGAATATACAATAACAATCTGTAGTGCAGCTCACAAAGAAGAATTTTGCTCACAATATTAAATTTTGGCCGCTCTTATTAATTCTTTGCTACACACCCTTATTGAGGATAAGACTAAAATTGCTGGCAGACTTATTTAATTATACAATCATAAACTAAGGACAAAAAAAGCAACTGTGCAGACTTTAGTGGTAAATATGAATGTCACAAACATACAACTGTTCCCAATTTCTGAAGAGCATATGTTGTCATTGATTCAGTTTGAATGATGCACAGAAAAGAAATGCATTTTTAAAAATGCAAAATAAAAACCAGCATTTTGTCTATGAAAAAGGTGAACTACAAATTTAAATCATTTAAAGTGAAATTATGCCCTTAAAATTTGGGAAGGATTGGCAGTAAAAATGTCAGGTTGAGATTATGTCAACAAAATTAATCACTTATGACCCTGATGGAGCAAGAGGGTTGGAAAATGCTACAAAATTTAAAGCTACCATGAGTGAAGGGACTTGGGGAATTCATTTTAATTCACCACAGGCAAGTTCAAATACAAGCTGTGCTTTGTTATTCAACCTGCAGTATTTTTTTTTCATATGGCCCTTTATATCTGACGAAGCCATAATCACCTACAAAAGAGTTTTCTTTATTTGATCGTAAGAGTTTCCTGGTTAATTACATATTAACAATGAATTGGATGTTGTGTGGTGGTGTTTCAGTATCAGCTCTGTGCTCACCTAACCACAGCTACAAAGTTGCTCAACTTAACCCAGGGGAGCAGGGAGTCAAGACAGCTGTTGAGTAACAGAGGCTCCTGGTGTCTAGCCACTCCCTCATATTGGCGTAATAGAAATTTTGTACTATCTCTTCATTGCCCTTTCCAGCCAAGCTAACAGTAAACACATACAGTTACACAAAAATGTATTATGAATTGCACTAATCTCTTCTCTCCCATCTGCATCTGCTGAGAGACTGGAAACCATCACCTTTATGATACTCCCAGTCCCAGCAAACCCCAACATCATTTGAAATTCCTGATTTCAGAAATAAATAAGGCTGATTTTAAAAAAAATAACATTGAAGTTGTGATTTCCCCGCGCCCCCCCGCCCCCCACACACACACACGGTTGCAGCCATAGGCTGTTAAAGTTTTGGTGCAGTCAGTTCAACCTGGCACACGGGGTCAGAATAACACTCAAACTTGGTTCAGCTGCCCCACCATCATGCTTGGCAGGTATGTGTAGAGGTGATCTCAAGGCAGAGGGGTAGAGGGGGGCTTCAGGACATGGATGTGGGGGTGCAGGAACCTAAATTCTTAGTTTTCTAACTAGGTGTCTCATTGGTAGCTGGGTCCCTTACTCATCAACAGGGGCTGTATACCCTCCCTCCAGGCCTTAGGGGAGCAGGGGGAGTGAGCCCCTGCATCCTAGAGCCAGCTCCAGCTCAGAGACGCCTCAGCCTCGTGGGGGGCTGGCACCACTTGGACTCCCCTATCTCAGAATTGAACCTTGTAGGAGGCATAAACTCCAGCCCCTGCCTGTCCCCATTTACCAGGGACTCCCAAACCCAACCCCCGGTGCGGTCAAGCAGCTGCTGAAGGCAAAGTTTTCAAGGATGCTCAGGATTGCTGCTGCTTCGGTGGAGGCAGAAATGCACCTGTACAAATTGTGAGGCCAGTCCAGCAGGGCCGAGTGCAGGGTGAGGTGCTCAGCCCAGAGCACAGTAGCGCAGCCAGGTCCGGAGCGCAGGGGGAGTGGCACTATAAAAAGGTGCCTCCCCCTGTACTCACCTGGCGGCGCTCCGGGTCTTCGGCAGCACTTCGGCGGCGGGTCCTCACTCACTCCGGGTCTTCGGTGGTACCCGCCGCCGAAATGCCACCGAAGACCCGAAGCGCCGCCGTGTGAGTGCAAGGGCTGGTCCACACTAACCCCCCATGTTGAACTAAGATACACAACTTCAGCTACGTTAATAACATAGCTGAAGTCGAAGTATCTTAGTTCGATCTTCAAAGCACTTACCGTGGGGCCACACGCGGCAGGCAGGCTCCCCCGTCGACACCGCTTACTCCTCGCGGCGAGCAGGAGTACCGGTGTCGACGGCAAGCACTTCCGGGATCGATTTATCGCGTCTTGTCTAGACGCGATAAATCGATCTCAGAAGATCGATTGCTTACCACCGAACCTGGAGGTAAGTGTAGACGTACCCCAAGAAGCGCCGCTTCCTTTCTAAGGCGCCGCTTCTGCTCACAGCGGGAGTGGCCACTCCTCCTGCTCCCCCCCTGGCTATGCTACTGCCAGAGCAGCAAGCAAGATGAGCCTACTGGGGAGCCTGACCCCGACCAGCATGGGTCGCTGGCCCTGTACTCCTCCTCGTCTGCCTCCACCACTGCCCCACACTGGCTCATGCCGGAGGGGAGGCTGAGCCAAATCTGAGTGGCATTGCATCCCCATGCATCAGGTTGCAACACTACTCACTCAGATTTTCCAGCATGACAAAGGGGATGGTCAGGCCAAATTTGAGTTACATGGGGTTGCAACATCACTCACATTTGTGGCAAGTATAAAGTTCAGTGAGTGCTGACAGTTGCTGCTTCCACAACAAAATCACTGCCTTCAGTTTTCTTACTATCTTAGAAACAAAGCAATATACCAGGCCACTGGACTGACCTGAAGACTGATATTCACATCTAATACACTCCAGGTGTTAACTCTATTAGAATGCATGCTTTGGTTTGAAATATAGCTTGGTTTTCCACATTAAAAAGTATGAATATAGCCTTATGGAAAAGTCCTACAGAATCTAATAAAGAATGAGAATCTTTCTACAGAGATTTTAAATCAACCTATAGAATTATATAGAAGGGATTAAATTCTATGGGATAGTTTAAAAAATATCATTCTGTATTAAAATCTGTAGGTTTCAGAGTAAGCTGAATAAGAACCCTATCTAATTTTTATAGCACCAACTGGTTTAATCCCTATTCCATGCCAATGGCCTTTTCTACAAGAGTAATTGCAGCCAATCATTGTATATTTGCCCAAATAGTATATATTGACAATGGGCATTTTCCTGAGGGGTGTTGAACCCTCACTACTTCAATGAGAGCTGGGGAGAGGGGAGGCCTCGCTGCTTCTCAACATCAGGCCTGAAGTTTGCAAACTCCTTGACCGATTTCAAAGTATTAGTTCTAGAAGTCACATGGTAGCACAGAGTGTCCACTTCCATTTGTTCAGTTCAAGGCCAACTAGTAAGACAGACCTGCATTGTACCCACAGGGATGAATTTTTATTCTGATATAAAATAGATCAGTCTGTAATACATACCTTCTTTTAAAATTTATAGCAGTTCTTTAGCTGGATTCATGCATTGATTTAACAAGCTCTGTGGAGGGTTTGGTTTGGTTTGGGTTTTTTAAGTGAACGTTATCTAATTAGAGCCTGAAAAGTTATTTTTTCAGTGTGCAGTACACCCTTTTCCTTGGTACCAATGGAACTTGCCCATTTCCCAGAATAGATTTACATATAAAAGGTTTGGATTGATGATGTTTTTATTATTTCCTCCTTTCCCCATCACATGCACACTTGCTGTTGACTCCCATCGGCACTAATTCCTGAGGGGCATATGGAAGAAAGGAGGGAGAGGTGATCTTCTTACCACAAGGAATAGGAGCACAATATTCTACCACTTTATCTTATCTGTCATGCAAACTGTCTCCCAAAATGCTTTGCACAAAGAAAAATGCATCTTGAAATATTAAATATAAAATCTAATAAAAGTAATATCTCCTCTTCAGTAGTCCTAATTTAATATTAAATCCTAATACTTTACATTGAAAAGGGATGTTGAAATGACATTTTTTGGGAAAATATAATTCTCCCAGTGAAGGCTTAGATATCAATTCTGCACAATGTTGAATGCCTCCAAAGCAGAAGTTGAATGTCGTCAGTCCCTGTCCAGGATCAAGCCCTTCTGACCCAATTCTGTCCTCAGATTCACCTTTCCATTTTACACTGAAGTGAGACTTGTGACCTTATAAAATATCCCCAATAAGAAGATTAATCTCTATTTGGTCTCATAATATGGATCACATTAGTCCCATAATAATAAACATTGCAAACTTTAATACAGAGAAACCAATGCTTCTTTCCATGAAGTGTGGAACAAACAGAAGCAGACACTGACAGTGTGTTTGACCATGTCACCTCTAGTGATTGGCCACAGTGTCTATAACAAATTAGCATGAGGAGTGCTCTTGTAGCTTAAATGGGTTTTTAAGGTCAGAGCTGTTCTGGCAACCATGGCGTGTCTGTGAGGATGTAGCTATGGTTCATTGCACAGTGGATGAGTATTATTTTGTCACAGAGATTGTTATCCTTCTCCTGCTTCTGAGATAAGTAAAGGAAACTAATGAGTTCCTGTTTCCAATTCAGTGTAGTATCTCAGACTTCAAACCTATACCAGATTTTAACAGGGCAGCTATCTTGACGTACGCAGAGCTAGAGGTGTAAAATTTAATAGCTCAGATCAGGTGACTATCCCTAAGTGGAATGGATATCATACATTAGTTACTCCGGGGGGAATTCTGCACCACTGCCTGTGTGCGTATTTCATGTTCCCTGTATATTTTTTATTTTTTTGCAGAAAATAGCTGCTGCTGAAAAGTTGCTGCAGTTCCGCCTTCTAGCCACCAGAGGGTGCTGTGGCACTAGAACAGAGCAGCAGCTCCCAGCAGAAAATAACTTCTGCAATTCCATCTTTTGCCCACCAGAGGGAGCTATAGCGCTAGAACACAGCTGTTGGGCCTGGCAAGCCCCAGTCAGGATAGTGAAGAAAAAGAGCCTGGTCTTCTTCACAGCACTGATCTGGTCCGATCAGGAGACAGGGGCTCATAAGGGCTAGTGGGGGAGGACAGAGTGGGGCAGGGGCTGAATGGGAGTGGAGGTGCAGAGCCATGGGGCGGGGGAGGTGCAGGGCCAGAGGGGGAGGGGTGCGCAGAGCTACAGGGGAGAAGGGAGATGGATGAGTGGGGGCACAGAGACACATGGGGACAGGGGGTGCAGGGACACATGGAGATGAGAGGAGGTGGCTGGGTGAGGGGGTGCAAGGACACATGGGCAGAGGGGAGGGGTTCAGAGCTACAGGAGGGAAGGGGGATGGTTGAGTGGGGGCACAGAGACACATGGGGACTGGGGCAGATGTACCTGACTGAATGGGAGAGGCTAGGGTTCAGCCAGGGTCTGCATGGGGACGCTCCCTAACAATCACTCCCTGCCTCCTCCAAAAAACCTGTTTTATACTTTTCCCCACTCATATCCAACAACCCTTCAAGTTCATATCCAGGCTCCTTCCCACTATATATATCTAGATCTATATATCTCTCTCTATCTATCTATATCTATATATATAAATATAAATAAAATATTACTTCCCTCTCCCTCAGCTCCTTCGTAACCTCTGACTCCCCCAAGCCTTTGCAGTGCTTCTGAGGAGTGTGAGAAATATGGTTCTGTATTAATATGCCTAGTAGAGAATCTATTTGTCAAAAAACATTTCCTGAATCTTTTTTGTTGCCATACTTGCTGACAGGCATTTTGAAATAAATTACCAAATAATTGAAACTGGTGTGATATTATATTATTTTGACAAATAAAATATGCAGAATTTTGCAGAATTTTAAAATATTGTGTGCAGAATTTTTAATTTTTTGGAGCAGAATTAATTAGGAGTAATTAGTTCTTTGCAAACAGAACAAACCAGATCTTATTTATTCTACTAGAAGAATAAGTAAACTAAAGTAAACCAGGAGTGAATCCTGTGAAGAATTAAAAAGCATGAAAAAGCATGTTTACACCATTGTTTATTCTCAGTCAGAATTAAAAACCTCCTCCATTAACATAAAATATCAGTGGAAGTATATGCTCAGATAGCAGAACTGAGCCCTAGTGATCTAACAGGGCTTTCGTTCTAGATCACTAACAGAAGCATCTCAACACAAGTATCAACCCTGCGTTGCATAAGAGAAAATGAGGATTTCCTGGACAGATGTCAGGATTTGCTTCTGCGGGCACAACATTCTGAAGAATCAGAGCAGGCTGCACAGTAGGGACAGAAGAAGGGTGAAGAAAATTGGCAGTATGTGACCTCCAGAAGAAGAAAGAGGAGCATCTATGTACTAGCAATGCAGATACAGGTGAGCAACTGTTTTCATGTTCTCTCCACAGGTCCTAATGCGGAGGGTGGACTAGATGATACATCTGAGGGAAGGGAGCGGAGGGAGACTCCACTGATTGGAAGGCATGAGATGCACTGTCCTAGGAATGAGGGTTCCACGACCACCACTCCCAAGAGAAGGAGGCGGGTGATGGTGGTCGGGGACTCCCTCCTAAGGGGCACTGAGTCATCTATCTGCAGTCCTTACCAGGAAAACTGAGAAGTGTGCTGCTTGCCAGGAGCTAGGATTCATGATGTGACAGAGAGACTGCCGAGACTCATCAAGCCCTCTGATCACTACCCCTTCCTGCTTCTCCACGTGGGCACCAATGATACTGCCAAAAATGACCTTGAGTGGATCACTGCAGACTATGTGGCTCTGGGAAGAAGGATAAAGGAGTTTGAGGCACAAATGGTGTTCTCATCCATCCTTCCTGTGGAAGGAAAAAACCCAGGTAGAGACCGTCGAATCGTCGAAGTCAACGAATGGCTACGCAGGTGGTGTCGGAGAGAAGGCTTTGGATTCCTTGACCATGGGATGGTGTTCCAAGAAGAAGGATTGCTAGGCAGAGATGGGCTCCAACTACCGCAGAGAGGGAAGAGCATCTTCGCAAGCAGGCTGGCTAACCTAGTGAGGAGGGCTTTAAACTAGGTTCACGGGGGGAAGGAGACCAAGGCCCTGAGGTAAGTGGGATACCAGGAGGAAGCACAAGCAGGAGAGCACACGGGGGAGGACTCCTGCCTCATACTGAGAAAGCAGGACAATCAGCGAGTTATCTTAAGTGCCTATACACAAATGCAAGAAGCATGGGAAACAAGCAGGGAAAGCTGGAAGTCCTGGCAGAGTCAAGGAATTGATTGGAATACCAGAGACTTGGTAGGATAACTCACATGACTGGAGAACTGTCATGGATGGATAGAAACTGTTCAGGAAGGACAGGCAGGGCAGAAAAGTTGGGGGAGTTGCATTGTCTGCAAGAGAGCAGTATGACTGCTCAGAGCTCCGGTATGAAACTGCAGAAAAACCTGAGTCTCTGAATTAAGTTTGGAAGTGTGAGCAACAAGGGTGATGTCGTGGTGGGAGTCTGCTATAGACCACCAGACCAGGGGGATGAGGTGGGCGAGGCTTTCTTCAGGCAACTAACAGAAGTTACTAGATCACAGGCCCTGGTTCTCATGGGAGACTTCAATCACCCCGATATCTGCTGGGAGAGCAATACAGCAGTGCACAGACAATCCAGGAAGTTTTTTGAAAGTGTAGGGGACAATTTCCTGGTGCAAGTGCCGGAGGAACCAACTAGGGGCAGACCTCTTCTTGACCTGCTGCTCACAAACAGGGAAGAATTAGTAGCGGAAGCAAAAGTGGATGGGAACCTGGGAGGCAGTGACCATGAGATGGTCGAGTTCAGGATCCTGACACAAGGCAGAAAGGAGAGCAGGAGAATACGGACCCTGGACTTCAGAAAAGCAGACTGACTCCCTCAGGGAACTGATGGGGAGGATCCCCTGGGAGAATAACATGAGGGGCAAAGGAGTCCAGGACAGCTGGCTGTATTTTAAAGAATTCTTATTGAGGTTGCAGGAACAAACCATCCTGATGTGTAGAAAGAATAGTAAATATGGCAGGCAACCACCTTGGCTTATCAGTGAAATCCTTGCTGATCTTAAACACAAAAAAGAAGCTTACAAGAAGTGGAAGCTTGGACAAATGACCAGGGAGGAGTATAAAATATTGCTGAGGCATGCAGGAATGCCAAATCACAATTGGAGTTGCAGCTAGCTAGGGATGTGAAGGGTAACAAGAAGGGTTTCTACAGGTATGTTAGCAACAAGAAGGTGGTCAGGGAAAGTGTGGGCCCCTTACTGAATGGGGGAGGCAACCTAGTGACAAAGGATGTGGAAAAAGCTAATGTACTCAATGCTTTTTTTGCCTCTGTCTCCACGAACAAAGTCAGCTCCCAGACTTCTGCACCTGGACAGCACAATATGGGGAGGAGGTGAACAGCCCTCTGTGGAAAGAGAAGTGGTTCCGAACTATTTAGAAAAGCTGGATGAGCACAAGTTCATGGAGCCGGATGCACTGCATCTGAAGGTGCTAAAGGAGTTGGCGGATGTGATTGCAGAGCCATTGGCCATTATCTTTGAAAACTCATGGCGATCAGGGGAGGTACCGGATGACTGGAAAAAGGCTGATGTAGTGCCCATCTTTTAAAAAGGGAAGAAGGAGGATTCATAGATTCATAGATTCTAGGGCTGGAAGGGACCTTGAGAGGTCATCGAGTCCAGCCCCCTGCCCTCATGGCAGGACCAAATACTGTCTAGACCATCCCTGATAGACATTTATCTAACCTACACTTAAATATCTCCAGAGATGGAGATTCCACAACCTCCCTGGGCAGTTTATTCCAGTGTTTAACCACCCTGACAGTTAGGAACTTTTTCCTAATGTCCAACCTAAACCTCCCTTGCTGCAGTTTAAGCCCATTGCTTCTTGTTCTATCCTTAGAGGCTAAGATGAACAAGTTTTCTCCCTCCTCCTTATGACACCCTTTTAGATACCTGAAGACCGCTATCATGTCCCCTCTCAGTCTTCTCTTTTCCAAACTAAACAAACTCAATTCCTTCAGCCTTCCTTCATAGGTCATGTTCTCTAGACCCTTAATCATTCTTGTTGCTCTTCTCTGGACCCTCTTCAATTTCTCCACATCTTTCTTGAAATGCGGTGCCCAGAACCGGACACAATACTCCAGTTGAGGCCTAACCAGCTGTCAGGGTTCCCTCCCCACTCTAAACTTTAGGGTAAAGACGTGGGGACCCGCATTTAGAGCCCCTAAGTTTATTTTTACCAGCTTAGGTTAAACCCCCCAAGGTACAAAATTTTCTGCACCCCAAGAAACGCTTTTCGCTGCCACCATCAAATGTCTAACAGGAATTTAGGAAAGGAATTACTTGAACTTTCTTCCCCCCCAAAATACCCCCTCAAGCCGTACACCCCCTTTTCTGGGGAAGCTTGAGAACAATTTTCCAACCAATTGGTTACACAGTGATCTAAAAAGCCACCCCCTGGGTTTTAACACCATAGAAAACAGTTAGCTTCTTAAAAGAAGGATTTTATTAAAAATAAAGAAGGTAAAATTATCTCTGTAAAATCAGGATGGTAACTATTTTACAGGACACTATATTTTTAAACTTAGAGAGATTTCCCCCTCTGGACAAAACCTTAAAGTTTCAGAAAACCATCAATAACACCCCCCCCCCTTTGCCCTTTTTAACACAGGGGATACACCAAGCAAAAATAAACAGAAATCTATACGCTATGCTATCTAAACTTACTTTAGAAAAGGGAGGTTTGATTTTTTGTAGGTTTCTTTTGTCTTTCAAGATCACCCTCTCTCAGACAAAGACACACGACTTCTCGTGTCTTGCTCACAACACACCTGTTAATGCAGCCCAGAATCAAGTTTGCTTTTTTTGCAACAGCATCACACTGTTGACTCATATTTAGCTTGTGGTTCACTATAACCCCTAGATCCCTTTCTGCCGTACTCCTCCCTAGACAGTCTCCTCCCATTCTGTATGTGTGAAACTGATTGTTCCTACCTAAGTGGAGCACTTTGCATTTGTCCTTATTAAACTTCATCCTGTTTACCTCTGACCATTTCTCCAATTTGTCCAGATCATTTTGAATTATGACCCTATCCTCCAAAGCAGTTGCAATCCCTCCCAGTTTGGTATCATCTGCAAACTTAATAAGCGTACTTTCTATGCCAATATCCAAGTCGTTGATGAAGATATTGAACAGAGCCGGTCCCAAAACAGACCCTTGCGGAACCCCACTCATTATACCTTTCCAGCAGGATTGGGAACCATTAATAACTACTCTCTGAGTACGGTTATCCAGCCAGTTGTGCACCCACTTTATAGTAGCCCCATCTAAGTTGTATTTCCCTAGTTTATTGATAAGAATATCATGCGAGACTGTATCAAATGCCTTACTAAAGTCTAGGTATACCACATCCACCGCTTCTCCCTTATCCACAAGACTCGTTATCCTATCAAAGAAAGCTATCAGATTGGTTTGACATGATTTGTTCTTTACAAATCCATGCTGGCTATTCCCTATCACCTTACCACCTTCCAAGTGTTTGCAGATGATTTCCTTAATTACTTGCTCCATTATTTTCCCTGGCACAGAAGTTAAACTAACTGGTCTGTAGTTTCCTGGGTTGTTTTTATTTCCCTTTTTATAGATGGGCACTATATTTGCCCTTTTTCCAGTCTTCTGGAATCTCTCCTGTCTCCCATGATTTGCCAAAGATAATAGCTAGAGGCTCAGATACCTCCTCTATTAGCTCCTTGAGTATTCTAGGATGCATTTCATCAGGTCCTGGTGACTTGCAGGCATCTAACTTATCTACGTGATTTTTAACTTGTTCTTTTTTTATTTTATCTTCTAAACCTTCCCCCTTCCCATTAGCATTCACTATGTTAGGCATTCCTTCAGACTTCTCGGTGAAGACCGAAACAAAGAAGTCATTAAGCATCTCTGCCATTTCCAAGTTTCCTGTTACTGTTTCCAGGGACCTACAGGCCAGTCAGCCTCACCTCAGTCCCTGGAAAAATCATGGAGCAGGTCCTCAAGGAATCAATTTTGAAGCACTTAGAGGAGAGGAAAGTGATCAGGAACAGTCACCATGGATTCACCAAGGGCAAGTCATGCCTGACTAAACTAATGGCATTCTATGATGAGATAACTGGTTTTGTGGTTAAGGGGAAAGCAGTGGATGTGTTATTCCTTGACTTCAGCAAAACTTTTGATACGGTCTCCCACAGTATTCTTGCCAGCAAGTTAAAGAAGTAGGGCTGAATGAACGGACTATAAGGTGGATAGAAAGCTGGCTAGATCGGGCTCAATGGTTAGTGATCAATTGCTCCATTTCTAGTTGGCAGCTGGTATCAAGCAGAGTGCCCCAAGGGTCAGTCCTGGGGTCGGTTTTGTTCAGTATCTTATTCACTTTCTCCACACCATTCATGATTGTATGGACTTCTATCATACTCTCCTCTGACAGCTCTTTTCTAAGATGAACAGTCCCAGTCTTTTTAATCTCTTCTCATATAGAAGCTGTTCCATATCCCAATCACTTTTATTGCCCTGCTCTGTACTTTTTCCAATTCTAATATCTTTTTTGAGATGGAGCAACCAGAACTGCATGCAATATTCAAAATATGGATGTACCATGGACTTATGTAATGGCGTTATGATATTTTCTATCTATCCCTTTTGTAATGGTTCCTGACTGCTGCTGCACATTGAGTAGATGTTTTCAGAGAACTGTCCATGACTACAAGATCTCTTTCTTGAGCTTTCCAATGTGCATTACTTTGCATTTATCAACACTGAATTTCAACGGGAATTTTCATGCCCCATCACCCAGTTTTGTGAGATCCCTTTATAAACTCTTTGCTATCAGCTTTGGACTTAACTATCTTAAGGAATTTTGTATCATCTGCAGACTTTGCCACCTCATGGTTTATTCCCTTTTCCAGATCATTAACAAATATGTTGAATGGCACTGGTCCCAGTACAGATCTTTGGAAGACCCCACTATTTACCTCTATCCACTGTGAAAACTAACCATTTATTCCTATCATAGAATCATAGAATCTCAAGGTTGGAAGGGACCTCAGGAGGTCATCTAGTCCAACCTCCTGCTCAAAGCAGGACCAATCCCAACTAAGTCATCCCAGCCAGGCCTTTGTCAAGCCTGACCTTAAAAAACCTCTAAGGAAGGAGATTCCACCACCTCCCTAGATAACCTTTGTTTCCGGTCTCTTAACCAGTTACTGATCCATGAGATCCCTCTTTATCCCATGACTACTTACTTTTCTTAAGAGCCTTTGGAGAGGGACCTTGTCAAAAGACTTTCTGAAAATCCCAGCACACTATATCCACTGGATCACCTTTGTTTAAATATTTGACCTCCCTCAAATAATTCTAATAGATTGGTGAGGCATTTGAAACCCCTTTTTAACTCTCTGTTTTACTTTCTTTGTAAATACTGCCTATTTAAACCAGGCTTTGGAAAATACTGCTCTAACTACAGATAATAAAATGGCCAGTTTTCAAAGCAAGATATTTATTTTTGTGATACTAATACAGAATCTACATTTTAAAAAATGTTTTAACTGGAAGGATATTTTTAAATCACTTATGTAAGCAGTTGTTCCTATAAAACATCTTTTTCAGTTACCATGCTTACCTACTTCATCTTCCTTCCTACATGCATATATGTCAGATCTGGAAATGGGGCAAAATAAGAACCACATGTTTCATATAAACAGTTTGATGCTTTTCTTATAGTTGGTGTTCAACTGGAACCACTAAAAAGAAACATAATAGGGAGAAATGGTAGGTGGAAGACTCAGCATTTTAGCAGGAAGAGAGAAATATAAATGACTAATGATTTAGCCGGCAGAATATGGAAGAAATGGACAGCAAGAGAAGGAAGGATGAAAGAAATTGATAAACAGAAGAAAATGCAGAGATCTCTCTAGGCATCATCTAAGGTCGGACCTATCCAACACAGAAGTGTGCGTGTTAGGTAGAATACAGATTCAGGGCCAAATTTTGACTTGATTTACCCCTCTACTACCCGCTAGATGTCAATGGAGTTCCATGGGAGTCAGCCAGGGCAGAATATGGCTCTCCATTTTTAGAAGGAAAGGAATAAAAGAAATATACAAAAGAAGAAAATCAACAAGTTAACTAAATGGAAATACAGCATCTCAACCTATTCAAAAACCTTACTGTATTTGTATGTTAAATATACACATTGAAATCTTTAATTTTGAACAGTCTGAACCCATTTCAAATCTCAGTTACACTTGAAGAATATTGATGTAGCTCCACTAAAATTACCAACATTGAAGCAAATGGAGTTATTCCGGGTTTGTTCTGGTGTATCTGATCAGAATCTGGTCCTTAATCATTTGTGGAAAAATAATTATTTTGAAAGCCTTCTATGCACTTTACCAGACATTTCTGACATTCATGGCTGTTATCACTACTTAGATTGATTCAAAATATTGCTTTAATTCCAAACTGTACTACATCCTATTATACTATATTCTATTGTAATTGTATTAAACCCTTTGTGCAAAATAAGGGCACTGACCGCCATATGTACCACCCTTGCACTGCCAAACTGGTTTGCTGCAGTGGGAAACGTATGCTGCATCCCATTAAGAGGTGTAGCAACAAGCACATTGCCCCGGGTGTAGGGATATTAAAGAAGGTACTGAAAGTGATTCCCCAAGTGAAAGTAACTCCCCATAATTTGTCCCCCACAATTTAAACCTCATAGCATTACCAAGTAAAAGATCTCTTGAGTCTCTTGTTAATTTACAAACTACTGTCTGTGTCTATGTAAAGCTTGTAAATCATTGATTGTATCTGTTCTCAGAAAGATACTATGCGAAACTTGCAAGCTGTTGATTGCGTTAGTACATCCTAAGACAAAGAGCCTTTTCTCAAAGCAATACTTTAACAGTTGTGATAAAGAATGTATGTTGATGAATGCATGATATCCATGAATGGCTAGGGAGGTGCCAGCCTAGAAAGGGAGTATCCATCAGCCGAAGAAAGGTTTTGGGTGGACCGATACAACCCCCGGAGGGTAAAAATGGGATCCACCCCACCACCTGGAAGGATGAGAAAAACAAACTTTGGACAGCATGGAGCCACCAGGAATGCCACCAGGAATGTGCCATCTGCTGATTGAGTTAGCAACAGCAAGATGAAACAGTTCCCATAGACTGACATAGGGAATAAGTCCTATAAGAATGGCTTCTACACACTGAAGACTTTGAGTCTCTGGTTCTGCTGCCAACCTCCAGGAGCATCAGATGAATCTGACAAGGACTTGGCTCCACCCTCATGCCCAGGTTACCTGGCCAGTAACTTGGCATGAGCAGCTTCTAGGCTGGTAACTATGACATCTATGCAGAACCTGTGTGTGTGTGTGTGTGAATGAATGTGAAACTGAATGAAATATTATAGCTATAACTGACTGCTTACTATGATTCTTTTTGTATTCACAATAAATGTGACATTTTGTCTTATCCCCTTTAAAAAGATCTTGCTGGTTTTTATTTTATTGGTATAACACTGGGCACTTGGGAGTTCAAAAGCCATTTTGCCTCCCTAAGGCACAAATCTCCCCACAATGCAGGACAGTTCATTACAGGCACAACTGAGCCCTTATCAACAAAAATATCCAAAGAAAACTATTTACACTGTTGTTACTAAATTTCAATATTTGCTAAATGTTACCACATAGTGGTATCTAAGGTATCTTCTGATATTTAGGGTAGGAAACCTTTGCAGTTTCTTAGGCACTAGTGTGTAGTAACAGTTGGGGAATGCTGACTTTCCAGTGGCAATCACTGTACATGCACTTTACATTGTGACGTAGATATTCCTTGTGAAAGATGTTCCTCTTTAAAAAATACTGAGCAATGCAAGACAGTTGAAGTACATTCTTAATTTCTAGTCTAATCAAAGGACAATCCTGGCATAATTTACTAGGACAAAAGTTGTTGGGTAACAGCGAGGCAGAAAGAAAATTACAGCTTTATGAAAAGCTTGTGTAATATCTACCAGATTCACGAATATCTCGATGAGGAAATCACCAAACAAAATGTTGGATTATAGCTAAATTACATTGTACAGCATTAATGCTCACTACTTGTAATATTTTTCCATTTTCATTTACAAACTTTACCTAATTTATCCTTAGCACACACCTGTGAGACAGCTAGGGATTATCATCCCCACTTATAGCATTAATGGGATAAAGGCAGAGATTAAGGCTTTACCTCGCCCAAGGCCACAGATTAAGGCCCAGATCGTGGTCTCAACTCTATCCCACACCTCTTTCAATGCAAAGAGGCATAGGACGTGGGTAGGGGCAGGCTGAAATGTATTGCACTCTGGTGATTTCCACCAGTGAAATGGCCCTTCAGGGACTGTTAGAAGCCAGCATAGTTTAATGCAGCCCTAAAGCTGCTCCCCAAAAAATTATTGGAACAAGGATGATAGAAAATAGCTACATATGAGGAACTCCCCTCAAATGCAGCTACTGCTTGCTTGGCACTGAGCAAGATTCAGTCCTCTGTCAAAGCCAGGTAAGAACTCAGGAGCTTTTGGTTCCTAGTCCTGTGCTCAACCATCTCTCCCTCATATTTCTTGTATGGAATATAGTTCATTTAAAGCTATAAACTTTAATTAACATACCTATATCCGTTAGGAATTTAGGCCCCATTTTGTCAAAGGGATCTTCAAATTAAGAGGCAGGCTTCCATATGAGGCCCCATTTGTGTCAATGGAACTCTGTGGAAGTAAGGGTCTGTGCTGGTGGATTATTTTGCAAGGTCATGACCAGTTCTTAACTTGTAATAAATTGTATCCACATATGAACTCAACCCTTCCTTAAGATTCAATTTAGTCGACAGGTATGGTTTCATAGATAGTTTTTGCATATTTGTGAATCAGAGGTAATGCAGAATTAAGAAAGAGCTGGAAGATGTGCACCCACTCCATCAACAACACGGGAAATAAATGCCTTGACAAAAGGAAGCAGATGTGTTCTTAATCATCCAGGATGAACTATGGGATGTGTGTCCTCAAACATCCAGGATGGATTCTGTGGTATCCTAACATCTCTTGGTAAAGGCAGAAACAGAACGTTTTTCATCAGCTCAGACCTCAGTTTGGGATTTGTGTATTTTTTTAATCCTTAGATCATCCATCTTTTTTTTTTTTTTTTTTTTTTAACTGAGCTGCCACAAATTTTCAAAGACTATCATTTCTTTCCAGCAGGGGAAGCCACTGATGCTGAGCAATCATCTGCCCTCTACAAGGCATAGTAAGCCAATTTCACAGCACATTGAAAGGAGCGCAACCAACCTGTTGTAGGTGCCAGATTTAGGTTTTTCTAAATAAACTCTTTCAAATTTCTTACTACTTTTGTTGGTTTATGTTGAATGTATTTAACATTTTGCTTCCAATGTTTAGATCCAAACTATGACCATGAGAGAGATGGGGGGAGATCTGGAAGGGGTGGAGAAACCTCTGTGGCGCTCCAACAGTGTGGTGGAAAGAGGCATTATGTGCAAGATATAATACCTCTCATAACCCTGAGGGAGTGCCACGCCCAGTGCAAGCTTTTTTGCTGCCCTAAGCAGCGAAGAGAAAAAAAGAAAAAAAAACCTGATGCCACGGCAGAGGAGTCACTGCCGACATGCTGCTGAGAAGAGGAGTCGCCGCGGCCAAAATGCCACTGAGAAGAGGAGTCGCCGCCGAGAAGAGGCGGGGTTACCGCCGAAATGCCGCCATGGACCAAAGCGGGAAGAAGGAGTCGCCGCCGAAAAGCCGCCGAGGGCGCGAAAATGCCACCCCCAAGAGCTTGGCACCCTAGGCAACTGCCTAGGTTGCCTAGTGCTTGCGCCGGCCCTGTGGAGTGCAGTGAGCAGCCACGGAGTTCCACCTTGCAGTCCCTTCAGCACAGTGTGTGAAGACAGGGCTGGGTAACTGCCATGCCCATGCATTCCATTTCTTGGGGCAATAAGCACTGTTAGCAGGGGTAGCTGCCCTCACTTTGTGCTCCAGAGAGATTGCCTCCTTCATGAGCATGTAGGTGGAGAGTAAATCAAATATCCAGCACTAGTGTTTGCAACCCAAACACCAGAAGAAAAGACATCATTCTCGAACACACATGGTGCACCCAATGGGCCATCTCCTATACCACCCACCTTGTAGCCCCATTACACGGTTTTGGCAGGGCAACAGAATGGGAGAGGGAGTGGCCAGAGCCTGCTGAGCTTCAGCAATCCCCAGCTACCATACATTCCCTTGGGAGCTGCTACCAACTGCTCTAAACTCCACCGGAGCCAGGACAGAACGAGTCAGAATCAGAGCACCATAAATCTTTTCCTTCTGGCACCCACAGTCTCTTCCTCTTCCCCTCCCCTGCAGTGCTCTGAGCAGATTTTGGCATAGCAGATAATGTAGCCAAATCTGTGTAGTATCCAGGATAACAGCACTCATACTCTGCCTTGGAAACAAGTGGAGCACCTGGTACATTGGGTGAAACATTCTTCACAAAACATTTGGCAGCATGGTCTACCAGACTGATCACAGGGTTAGGTGCCATTAGGTCCTGAGGTTTATTTCCACCTCCACTACTCACTGGTCTTAATAGTTAGAACTAATACAACACTTTATAAATATTGTTTAGGTAAGTGTCATAAAACCCCTATAAAGTAAGTAAATATCGTGACCCCTGTTTTACATACAATGAAACTGTAATTCATGAAGATTAAGGGTTGCATTTTCAAAATACGTGAGTCCCATGGGATGTCTGCTCCTAAATCACATGGGCCCTTTGGAAAATCCTACTGAAACTGATTTGCTTAAGGTCACACTGCAAATCAAAGTCAGAATCATGATTAGAATACAGATCTCCTCAACCAATTCCTAATCTACTAAACCACAGTTCCACCTGACAAGTCACTTAACCTTTCTATGTCTCACTTTCTCCATAGGTAAAAAGGTTGATTGTATTTCTACATATATAACTGGAGTGCTGAAGAAGCACATGAATGCTCCTACAACACTTTGAAAACATAGGGTGCTATGCAAGTTTTTGAAAAGGGACTTAATGGTTTACCACTCATCTACATAGTCTAAAGGAACACAAAGAACAAAGCTGCTACAAACATCTTCCATAGAGGCAGTCATACTGGTTCCTTACAGCAGTGCAGTGCAATTCAGTATACATGGTGTGATGAATTATGGGATACTTCCTTATCTGTCCCATGATGCCATGGCAATCCTAAACACTTCTGAACTTGTTGCTAGAGGAGTAGAGTGGATGTTAGAAACACAGCAGATAGAGCTAGAAGAGACCTCCTGGATCATTCAGACCAGTCCCCTGTTGTTGCAGGCAGACCTGCCATATAATTCCATGTTCTCACATGGTTTAACTACACAGTTATAAAGCTAAAATGCTCACTGCCAACGACCGTGCTTCACTGAGTCCAAGTCTTGAGAGAGAGACTTGTCTTGCGGTGAAGGCACTGGAATGCAACACAGGAGATCTGGGCTCAATTGCCAGCTCAACCACAGACTCCCTGTGCGAGCTTGGGCAAGTAAATTAACCTCTGTTCCTCAGCTCTCTGCGTCCCTAGTGCATCGAGAAGTTACTGGGTTTGAGGCAGGAATTGCTGAGTGAAAATCTATGGTCTGTTTTATGCAGGAGGTCAGATGATAATAATAATTCTCCCTCCGGGACTTAAAAATCTACAGCTCTAAATAACATCGTAGGCTACAGTTCAGCCAGAAGCAGGATGGTGAATTTCTTTTTTAAAAATACACCTCTTTTCCTTTACTTGTACTGCTACAGATATGTGATTCGAATGCATTTTATTGGTTTTTTAAAAATCTTGCCAACCTACCACATTTTCAGAAGCTGATGGAGGTAGATGAGGACTGAAATATCTACAATAAAAAAAATGAAAACCAATTTTCTGTTTAATATTTGGACAGGAAACCAGCAAGACCAATGATTTTCCAGTGGTCACTTTGATCAAGGGATCTTGAAGGGTAACTCTTTAACAAGAGCAAACCCTTCTCTTCTCTCACTGTATTGGTTTATTTCTATTTTTAAGTCAGAGTAACAATGTTCCCTTCTGCCCATTCCCATTTGCATCCTGTCTATAACACTCTAAGTTAATTACAGAGGCAGAGACCATGATGGGAAAACAGAATATGATGATAGTTTACACATTACTCACAATTAGATGTGATGGCCGGAGTGAAAGTGTAACACTACATAAGGGGCATAAAACACAAACTTAAGTTATATCTTATTTACAGAGTTGCCAAAAGTTACAACACAGTTTGTTTATACCCAAAAAAGAATGAACAAATTTATATGTAGGCATATCTTAAACAACACTATAAGCCTTTTAGTTAGTTTCTTACCAAGTTTTGTATTATATTCCCATTATTATGACTTGATTTCAGTGTTGCTCACACTCCACCTAGCTGCAGAAAGCAGAAAGGCCAGTTATGTAAATGTTAAAACTTTTTAAGTAGAAACTTTTTTTGAAATGTACAGGTTTAAAATAAGTACAAACTGCTGTAATTTCAAGATAAAAAAAATTCTAAGAAATTATTTTTAAAACATGATGTTCGGTGTCAAACAGGGATCCATCCAGCGTATAACCTCCTGTTTTCCATCATTTGTAGTTTTATATTCTTATGAGAGTTTTGCAAACTATTTATAATTACACACACAAAAAACTATGTTAACAGAAAATTAAGGTGGCAAAGTCGAGCATTGAATTGTTAGGAAATGCCAGAATTAAGGTTGCCCTTTCCTCCTCCCCAGGCTGTCAATCGCAGTTTCTCTCTGCCTGCTCCAGACAGGCTCACCAGACTCTGTACTAACCTACTCCTTTTCCTCACCCATGGTCTGGCTTTTGTCTCCTCTGGATTTAAATCAGGCAGTTTCCTCCTCCATGCTGCCTGAAGTGCCAGCCGGGAGAGGTAAGTGAGAGCACAGGTGAGACAGGCTCTCTCCTCTCAATCCCAGTGCCTGGCCCCACCCTGCCCCTGAGCAGTCAGGAGCAGCCATTACAGAGAAATTCCTTCTCAACCCCCTTTACCATGGGCTGGAGCATGCTCAGTTGCTCTGTAAGGATGGCACATGCACCATTTGGTCAGCACTAGGAGCTGTGAGGGGGATGAAGCATACTCACTATGTGGGGATGGCATAGGCAATCTGTGTTAGGATCTATCAGAGGCTTGACCATGCTCAGATGATGATGGAATCATGGGAGATTTTAGCAGCTAACATCAAAGAGGTCTCTACTGAGCATGTGAACTGCAATTTTTCAAATCTTATAAATTTGGGCAGATTGTTACAGGGAGAGCAAAAGGCACATCCCTGATACAAAAGTCACCCACCTGGCAAATTTCAAGCCCCTGCTCCTAAGAAGGGAGGCATTGGAGCTATTCAGAGAAAAGGTTGCCAAGATTTTATAACATGGGAAAGAACAAATTTTTTCCTTAGCCCAAATCTCAGAAATGGCTGAACTGTTCTGGCTGAAATTAAAAAATATAATCAGCCTGGGGAAAACACCCCTGTTAAATTTCAGCCCAAATGGTTAAAGTTTGGCAAAATCGTAAGCAACTGAAAACGGCTTTACAATGAAAAGTATTGGGCAGCCTTAATCAGTGGACCTACCCAACCCATCTATAATAATTGAATGAATTTCATCTTTTGTCAGGTTTGTGTTTGTTTACCAGGTTTTTCCCCAGGAATAGATTGATTTCTTCACATACATGCATCACAGGATTAAAATGTTTGAAAATGAAACTAGTTGTACAGTAGTTCATGAAAAATGTGCTGTGACTGTTTGAGAATATTATAATAATAATTATAATTATTATTCAGGATTCATACTGTGTGACTAGCCATTTTAGGCTCCCTGCTCCAACACCCTGCCAGGCTCTGGCCAAGTCCCTTACCCAGCCCTATGTCACCAGATTCCTTCAGGTCCTTGCAATCTCTCCACATCTACTTTTTTGGCACCTGTTTTCACTAGCCCAAACCCAACCTCTGCTGAAACCCCCCTGTTATCCTGGATCAACCCAAATCACCTGCTCCAGTTTCTCCCCAGCCTCTGGTTATCCACCCACAATCTTCCTTGCTGCCCTTTTCCCTGAAACCTGCCTCCCACAAGACCCTTACCCCAGCTTTGTTTCCCAAGGTTTCTTCCATGTCAACCCCAGCTTCCGCCACGGCTCCCCATTTCCATCTGTGGTACCTCCTACCATAACCTCCAGCATCCCCCATCCATCGTGATTGGTCTCTTTTACCACTAGCCCCTCAGGGCAAAGCTTATCCTTACCTTAAAGGCGAGGAATAGTGAATTTTCCTTCTTTCCCTCTACTGTTTTCTGGCAATGACCACACTGGTCCAGCATCTATCTTCAGTTTTTATACAGGTTGACAAAGAAAGTCCACTGCCATCTTCCCCCAATCTCAAGGGCATCAGGCTCGTCAGGCAAAAGGCCAACAGTCAAGGTGTCCAACTGACAGATTGAAGATGATTTGGGTTTTTAGTGTATTTTTAGTGGGGGCGGGGTTGTTGTTTTTTATTGTACTTTATATTACAGTACAGATTAAACTGCTCGATTGAAACAAAATATTCCTCTCCTGGAAAATATTCTCAAACGGTTATCTTGGAATCTCCCTGGAGGTAACAGGCTGTTTCCTCCTTCTGTTTGTTACAAAATGGTGAGAGAAAATTCCCAGTAGGACTAGACATGACAAAAACATTTTAGAAAAGATATAAACCCTCATTCTTTATGGCATAAACCAACCACTAACTGATTGAACACTAGAAAGAAGTTTCCCCTATGGGCAAATTAATCCATGTTTGCCTATTATAAGGTTTCTTACATGTGGTGCTGGCCTCTGTCAAAGAAGAATATTGAACTAGGTGGACCACTGGTCTGATCTTTATAGCAAGTCCTGTGCTCCTACGTTTGATGGGAGACTAAGCTTTCATTGCACTTTTACATACCGTGACCCAGAAGCCAGGGTTTGGCCAAACTGTGCTTAGCATACTTCTCTATGGATGGGGTGGGGAAGAGTTCATCTAAACCAAATTTGTTCTTTCTCCCTCCTGGAGCTCATGGGGAAAGCAGAAAATGGTTGTTTTATGTCAGTGGAAATGTTCTCCAAGGATACATGGATTCCCCCTTAAACTGAGGTGGCCTATGTCAGAAGAATTCCTAAATAATCTGCCCTAGTGCCTTTTAAAACAAGTATAATAATTCTGAATTACCCTTCCTGATGCTTGGTCCTCTGAGATACCTACCAGAGATGGTCCTCAACATGTAATAATGAGTGTGTGATCAAGTTGTCATCCTAAGTATCTTTTAAAGTACTAACCCAAGATTTCAGATACTTGGTTACAGAAGGATTTTAGTCAAGAAATTTTAACCATCTAAACTTTCAAATCACAATCTATGGAGTCATGATTAGTAGTATTAGAATATACATACTCTTCCCTTTATAAAAGAATAAAGGAACGGTAATCTGGAGTGCTATGGGAAACCACAAGGAAATAAAGCTGTGTGGTTTTCTAATCTTTTCTATGTATATGAAAAAGGGATCTAAATTTAAGACTGACACAGGAACTGTGATTTCATCTTATTTTTGAGAAAACAACCTAGGAACCAGGAGGAAAGCTGAGTCTAGGGAATCTATTCAGAAACCAGGATGGCAGGGAAAGAACTTGCTGCCCCTGAGGAAAAGCAGAGCCAAACTGCAGAAACCACATCTCAAGGAACTTTCTCAAAAGTGATCTTGGGTATAGTCTGGTGATCTACACAAGTGAGGTAGTTCAGAGAATCAGGAAATGTATGAAACAGATTTAGACCATAAACTAGGGACCTACAAAGGAGAGCAGAGACCAGGGAGTCAATAAGGCATGTTCTGTTGTTTTTAAGAGTCCCAGGAAAGATTTATATGCAAGAAGATTAAAAAGAGTAAATACTTTAGTATAATGTTTTTTAAAAATTACACACACTTAGTTGCTATGTAAAAATTTACAATTGTGCTTACTTATGCATACTGAGCCAAATTTAGCACACTTATATATTGTGCCACTAAGGTCAGTGGAGCTACACCCACTTGCACCTGGCTAGATTTGTACCACTGCTCTTTGATGGGCATCAATTCTCTGTTCAAAGTAGTTTGTGGTTCAGTAAAGTATTAATATTGGAAACACATAAGCCAGTGTTCTGATCTTTCCTGTAATACAACCAAGCACCTACCTCCACTCTGGGTATTGCATATGTATAGCAAGTGCACTTTCATCAGCCTGTTACAGTTGTCTGATTAGGACGTAGAGGCACCTACCTCAATATTCCCATTTTCTTCCTCAGTCTGCCAGTCTCTCCTCACATCTAGTGCAATCCTCTCACTTCCTCCCGCTTTGTCCATGCCTGTTGCACTGCACCCTGTGTTCCACCATTGATGCTGGCCTCAACACTCCATTTATCTCACAAGTGTTTAAGTGTCTTCCTCCAGCCTACATGGAGATGCCCTCACTACTCTGCTTCACCAAGGTGCTACTTTCTCATTCAAATCACTCCTGAGAACTCTCTTCTTCCACAGTGCCTACACTAAATGAGACAATAATATTCACTATTTTTCATCTTTACCTAACTTTTTATAGATATGAAAAAAAAAACATGGGACCACCAAGATGTGCCATCCCTTAAAATAAGTAAATGCATTCTCATATTCTTACCCATATACGTCCTCATCCCTATTGTTTATCCCCTTAATTCACATCATGTCGACAATGTGGTTTGTAAGCTCTTTGGAATGTGGGTCATGTCTTTTGTGAAACACTTTTGGGTGCTGTAAAGTATCAGCACTGTCACTCCTCCCACCTTCAGCACTACCCTATCCATGCTGACCTCAGAGCCAGTCCTATTAGCTAAAGATTCCTTCTTTTCCTGGGAAGCTTCCCAGACTTCACAACTTTATTACATCTGTCAGCAGTGAACTTCAAGAAGGTAAAATAATAGTGAAGGAATCTTTATATAGCAATGAGCTAACTCCAGCTGGTGGCAATTCTCCTCCTGTCCTGTGTTTCTTCCAAGTGAAACAATATTTTTAAAACAAATAATTTTCAAGGCGCATATGGCATACACCAAAATAAATGTTTCAGGGCAGTAAAGCCTCAAGCAATTTTATGTCCTTTTTAAAAGAGCCAAATATAGTTTTACCATTCTTTTTGGCTTTGCTGTGAAATAGCACACAACAGGATCATTGTTAGACTCTCAACTGGTCTCCTCCTATCATCTCAACAAGGAGCATTAATAATTAACATTCTTTGAAAAGATACCATACACATACCATACCCATTATTGGGTCTCTGTTTTGTAGCATGAGACATTTGGAATTCCCCTGCCTCTCAGATTTTCAGCCTTTTGAGGCATTGGCAGTGGAACATGAGCCCTTTCCCCATGTTCCATTCCAGCTGCCAATACCTCACTTCCATCTAGAACCTTCTTAATCATTTTCTTTATGACAGTGATCAATAGAGGGGTTCTCAGAGGTGAAAGTAAGCCGGTATGGTCCGGTACGGCGTACCAACAAAAGCTGGTACACCGTGCCAGACCAGACCGGCTGCCCCGGCGGTGATTTAAAGGGCATGGGGCTCCAGCCACTGTGGGGAGCCCCGGGTCCTTTAAATCACCGCCGGAGCTCTGGAAGTGGGGCTCCAGCGGCGCTATAAAGGGCTCGGAGCCCCGGGCCCTTTACAGCGCTGCTGGAGCTCCATCAGAAGGGCTCAGCCGGCGCTATAAAGGGCTCGGGGCTCCCCACAGCGACCGGAGCCCCTGGCCCTTTAAATCACCACCGGAGCCCCGGGGCTCAGGCAGCCGTGCTCCGGAGGTGATTTAAAGGGCCCGGGGCTCCTGCCGCTGCGGGGAGCCCCCGCCCCTTTAAATCACTTCCAGAGCCCTGTCGCCGCTACAGGTAGCGGTGGCAGGGCTCCGGCGGTGATTTAAAGGGCCTGGAACTCCACGGCAGCCAGAGCCTCAGGCCCTTTAATTCTCCACGGGGCTCCCAGCCACCTCTGCAGCTGGTAGCTCCCCGGAGATTTAAAGGCCCTCGGGCTCCCAGCCACAGGCGGAGCCCCAGAGCCTTTAAATCCGCCTCTTCTGGTTGAGGCCACGCCTCTTTCGGTTGAGGCCACGCCCCCACTCAAGACTCCAGCGTACTGGTAAGTCCTCTAAGTTACTTTCACCCCTGGGGTTCTCCATGGATGCTGGCCACTGGCATTTTCTGTTGCTGCTACAGCTTTTTCTAGGATGTTGTCCCACCTCAGGAAGCTCTGTCACAGCCTTTATTGGTCTCTCCCTCTTCAGTAGTTCAAATTAGTGAGTTCACAAGTGGTGCTGAGCTGTAGGTCTTAGGTTTCAGTTGTGGCTTAGGTTTCAGTTGTGGCAGCTGCTCCCTAGTTTGTCTGCCTGTGGAAGTTCAGAATGACTGTTCTTACAAGTATTCTGTCTGCAACTTCTTTAAAAAATGGCTTTGTCCTCACCATATTAGTCTGTCTGCAAGGGTGGAGAATGGTTGCTTTGTCAAATAGTCAGGCTAGGCTTGCATTGCTGTTTTTAATGGATTTGGGGCACCAATGCATGCTGCGTACATGTATGCATGCACTTTTCCAGGGAATCATCTGTGCTGAAGGCTCTCTTCCCGTGTCTCACTACACAGTACTCATGGAGCCTTCTGGCTGGTTGAGTCCTATGTCCCAGGAAGGCATCATGCTAGCAGAGGGGAGTGAGAGTCCTTTGGGTAGTGCTTCCTCAAGTCCCACAAAAGGGATGCTCCGTTGAATGCTTGAATTGGCCTAGGCACTGAACTGCTCTGTTCAAAGTCAGTACCTTGCTTATGATCCAACATCAAAACTTTGCCTATGTCAGTGCAAAGGCTGCAAGTTCTTGTGCAAAGTTTCCTGGAATAGTGCAAGCTCAGCACATAGGAATATGGTGCTGCCAAGGTGCAGAGACAATCAAGGGTTTATATGATCTTCAGGATCTCCACTAAACACACAGTCATCTGATGGCAGCCAGTATCTCTGCAGCACAATGCATGGTCCGGGGCGGGGGGGGGGGGGAGTGTTGTGCTTGTTGACAAGGGAATTTAGAGAAGGGGCTTTTGGGGCAATGGTTTTCCTAATGAATGTGGCGATACCTGCCAGTTCCCATGGTATTAAAACCATAATGTGGTATAAACGCTTGATTTGTCAGATCTCTGCAGTGCAATTCATCTCAGGGTACTGTCCCCGTCATTAGTTTAAGCAAGATCATCCCTCCTTACAACCCAAGCACCTGATTCATTGAGAGACCCATGACCTTGAACTTCAGGAACTGGGATAACATGCAAATGGGCATGGTTCCTGAACTCAGCCCACTAATGTCAAAAGCATAATGTAACCTAGAACCCTTGGTTGACAGGACCAACTAAACCAGCAACAAGTAATTAAATGAGTTTTCAGCAGCCCCCTCTCAATGCACTGAGATCCTGGTGAAATTTTGAGGTCATATTTGTCTCTAACTGAACCCAAGTTCACACCATTCAGCATAGTGAAAATGTTTGCAATCTACAACAGAGGAAAGGCCAGGAGCCCCATTTTTGTTGATTGTGGTTCCTTAGTGGCCCAACTGCTAGATCTCCACATAACATTGACGGTAGAGTTTGATACAACAAAGAATGCAGGAGCCTAATACCAGCCCTCCATCTCTCTCTCTCTCTCATTGTTTCCATGCTTGCTCTGGACACACTAGACAGCTTTAGGGAGGGGTTCCTATCCTTTAATAGGTTACTCTTTTTCCAGGAATCCAAGAGTGTGTGCCTGTTTCCTCTTGAACCTATCCATGTGCTCTAGGCTATACAGTAAAGTTCTGTTTATCCAAATTCTCTTATCCAAAAATACTAGTTATTTGAATTCACAGTGTGTCCCTCTTCCCCAATATAGCCCTATGTTCATGAATCACCCACTAATAACTTCTTAATTAGCCTCTAAACTCTAATCCATACAAAAATGTCGATTAGCCCTAACAGGTCCTAAGAGGCTAGTTGAGAAGTTATTAGCACGTGGTTAACACAGAGCTACACGAAGGGGCCACTATGCCTGTGAAACTGCAGCTCAAAATAGCACTTCCACTTATCCGGACACCCAGTTATCCAAAAGTATTGGACATCATCCAGGCCATTTCAATAAACAGGAGCGCACTGTCACTGTGTAGGAGGCACTGGCATCATCTTGGCACTGAGTCAACAATATGATTTTCAGAGCAACCTGTGACTGGGACTGCATGGCTCTGGAAAGAAGGATAAAGGCATCTGAGGCACAAGTCGTGTTCTTGTCCATCCTCCCTGTTGAAGGAAAAGGCCCAGGTAGGGACCGTCGGATTGTGGAGGTGAATGCGTGGTTATGCAGGTGGTGTCGGAGAGAGGGCTTTGGATTTTTTGACAATGGGATGTTGTTCCAGGAAGAAGGATTGCTAGGAAGAGATGGGATCCACCTAACGAAGAAAGGGAAGAGCATCTTCACAGGCAGGCTTCCTAACCTAATGAGGAAGGCTTTAAACTACATTCTCCAGGGGATGGTGACCTAAGCCCAGAGGTAAGTGGAAGGAGTGGGATACCGTGAGGAAACACAAGGAGGAGGGTACAAGATGGGAAGCATCCTGATTCATACTGAGAAAGTAGGACAATCGGCTAGTTTTCTTAGGTGCATGTACACAAACACAAGAAGCCTGGGAAACAAGCAGGAAGAATTGGAAGTCCTGGCACAATCAAGGAACTATGATGTAATTGGAATAACAGAAACTTGGTGGGGAAGTTCACATGACTGGAGTACTGTCATGGACGGGTATAAACTGTTCAGGAAGGACAGGTATGGGAGGAAAGGTGGAGGAGTTGCATTCTATGTAAGAGAGCGGTATGATTGCTCAGAGATCCAGTTTGAAACTGGAGAAAAGCCTGTTGAGAGTCTTTGGGTTAAGAGCAACAATGGTGATGTCGTGGTGGGCACGTCCTATAGATCACCGGATCAGAAGGATGAGGTAGACGAGGCTTTCTTCGGACAACTAACTGAAGTCTCCAGATCACAGGCCCTGGTTCTAATGGGGGACTTCAATCACCCTGACATCTGCTGGGAGAGCAATATAGCAGTGCACAGACAATCCAGAAAGTTTTTGGAGAGTGTTGGGGACAACTTCCTGGTACAAGTGCTGGAGGAACCGACTAGAGGCTGTGTTCCTCTTGACCTGCTGCTTACAAACAGGTGTGACAAAGTTCCTCCTCTACCTTGGTGAGTCCTGCGCTTATTGGTGGATTTTGATCGCCTCAGAGATCTTCCCCTCTGGTAGAACCCACAGTCAAATTCCTCCTGTGTCTGATCAGGAGTTGGGAGGTTTGGGGGGAACCCGGGCCCGCCCTCTACTCCGGGTTCCAGCCCAGGGCCCTGTGGATTGCAGTTGTCTGTAACAGCTGCGTGACAGCTACAACTCCCTGGGCTACTTCCCCACAGCCTCCTCTCAACACCTTCTTTATGCTTACTGCAGGACCTTCCTCCTGATGGTCTGCTGATGCTTGTACTCCTCAGTCCTTCAACTCTTCTCACTCTCAACTCCTTGTGTGCCTCTTGCTCCCAGCTCCTCGCACGCAACACCACAAACTGAAGGGAGCTCCTTTTTAAACCCAGGTGCCCTGATTAGCCTGCCTGTCTTAATTGATTCTAGCAAGTTCTTCTTAATTGGCTCCTGGTGTCCTAATTAGCCTGCCTGCCTTAAATTGGTTCCAGAAAGTTCCTGCTTGTTCTAGTGCAGCCCCTGCTCTGGTCACTCAGGGAACAGAAACCTGCTTCTCCAGTGGCCAGTAGATCTGCTTTTGACTCTTCTATTGCACCCAACTGGCCTGGAGAGAAGAGGGAGGTAGAGGGCTGCTGCTCCTGCTACTGGGGCTACTGCTAGGCCCTGGGCTCTCCCAGCTACTGCTGTAGCTGCTGCTGCTCCAGCTACTCCCCTGGCTGGACCAGACACCCCTCCCACTACTCTACTCTCTGGTTGCTGGCTGGCTGGTAGCTGAACCCCCCCAAACACCTTGGTTGCTGCTACTCCTGCTACTGCAACAGCCCCTGGGGAGGGGCCTGCTCTCCCCAGAGGAGGGGCGTGGGAGACCCCTGCTCCAGCCGCTGCTGTGACCACCACCGCTACCACCATCCGTGAGGGGTCCTGCCTGGCCACCGGACCACTGCCTGGAGTTGCTGGAGCTGCTGCTGCTGCCGTATTTGCTGCCAGGAAGCTGCTGGAACCCAGAGGAGGAAGACCCGGAAGACCGTCGGCTGCTGAGGGAGCGCAGAATTTCTGCAGTCCACCGTGGAGGGGGCCTTCAAGAACTGAGTATTTTTTCGAACTGTGCTCTAGTGGTGGGGATATTGACTGTGTTTGTAGGGGCACAGGGGGTGTGGTGTGGAGCCTGCCCCCAGGTTCATCTGTGCCCCCCTCCACCACCTCTGCTGGCTGCTCACCATCTGCCCTGGTTCCTGCCTCTGGACTCAGCTGCTTACTTGGCTTGCCAAGCTTGTTTCCACCCTTTGGGCCTGCAGCAGCAACCAGCCTACCATTGACTTTGTACAAGCGCACGTGGGTGCCCGTGCCCCCCCCCCATTCCCATGCACCTTGCTTTGCCCTTTGCTACTTGCCCCATCTGCCCCTTGCAGCTGTTTTTGTGTCCCGGCCCCTTGCTAGCTTCGGTTTAGTTGCCTGCCCTGACCTTTTCCCTCTACAGCCTTGGTTTTGTTTGCCCTGCCCCAGCCCTGAAGCTAGCCCCTTGGTTTTCTGCCCCATTTCCAGCCTGACTGTCCCCCTCCCCTGCAGCCCCCACTTGCCCTGATTGGCCCCTCCCCTCATGCGCCCATGCCCCCTCCCATGCGCTTGTGCCCCTCCCGTTTGAGTTTGACCCTATCTCACTGCACACACCCCCCATGCTGTTATACCTCCCCTCCCCTAGTGCAACAAGAGGAGCCAGATTTTCTGAGTCAGTGACTGAACCCTACCCCCACACTAGTCCTTGATAACCCCAAATCCAATCCCCACTTTTAGTGCCCTCCTCCCCTGCCTGCAGCCTAGCGGGGAGGAGTGGTCACCCCAATTCCTCTCCCCCCCCCCGCTCTCTCAGGTGTTTTCCCGTCCCTCCCTGTTCATTATGGCAGGCGACACGGCAGGGGCGGACCCTCCAGAAGACCCGGCCGCCCCTCCCCCCACCTGCCCCCCCGTCAGCCCCCCTAGCCTCTACCTCAACCGCCGCTGCCAAACCACCTGCTATTGCCCCTGCTGGGGCACCGGCGGCCGCCGAGGTGACCTCTGCTGCTGCCACGTCCCTTGCCCCCCGCCCCCGATTCTGGGGGAGCTCCCCCAGCCAGAGGAAAGGGCCAGGGTGGGAAGAAGGGTAAGGGCCCCGCCAAAAAAGCCACGCCCTCCATGGCAGAGGCTGCCCCCACTGCCGCGGCCCCGCCACCGGCCGCAGCGTCCCTCCCTGCTGTTCCCTCCACCAGCTCTGCAGGTGCCCCTCCTCCGGCCCCCAGGGCGTACGCCCAGGTGGCGGCAACCCCCCTGCCTGCCGCTACGTCGTCTCACCCGCCCGCCGCCTCTG
This sequence comes from Macrochelys suwanniensis, assembly GCA_033296515.1. Taxonomy (NCBI): domain Eukaryota; kingdom Metazoa; phylum Chordata; order Testudines; family Chelydridae; genus Macrochelys; species Macrochelys suwanniensis. The sequence continues at coordinate 44,242,340 of CM065776.1, forward strand.
CTACCACCTATAGCGGCCGGGGCCCCTTCCCCACCTTGACTAGGAGGCATGGCGTCCGTTGCCTCCTGGTACCCGCCTCGCCCCACGTAGAAACCTATGTGCGGGCGTTGGCGAGGGTGGTGGGGCCCACGGCCATCGTAGCAGCCTCCAAAATGTACGGGAAGATCGTCTTCTTCCTCGCATCGGAGGCCGCGGCCCAGGAGGCGGAGGAGAAGGGCCTGGCGGTAGGAGGCGTGTTCGTCCCTCTGGAGCCGCTAGAGGACCTGGGTGTCCGGATAGTCCTAACCTCTGTCCCTCCCTTCCTTCCCAATGCCGCCGTTACCCACCCTCTCCACCCTGGGGAGGCCCATCTCCATTGTCAGCCCTCTTCCGCTGGGCTGCAAAGACCCCACCCTCCGTCACGTCCTCTTGTTCCGCCGGCAGGTGCAGCTTCAACTGCCGCCAGCGGCGCGTGACGGAGAGGCACTCGAGGGGTTGTTTATGGTTCCCTACCAGGGGGCCCGCTACCGGGTGCATTACTTGACGGGGGAGGCCCGGTGCTACCTCTGCCGGGCAATGGGACACGTCCGGAGGGACTGCCCCTTGGCCCGGCAAGGAGGAGCATCCGAGAGCCCCAGCAGGGCACCAGCCCCGTCATCGCCGGCCCCCCTGAATGCCCAGCGCCCAGAGCCACCCCTCCTCCTTCCCAGTCCACCGCTGCTCCCGCTCGGGCCCTGGGGGTACCTCCCTCGGTGCGCCCAGATGAGCGGGAGAGCCCCGCCTCTGCTGCGTGCAGTCTGGCGGCGCCTGTGGAGGAGAGTGCGGCAGGGATTTCGCCGGGTGTGGGAGAGGGCCCGCCCCAGGGGGACCCTTCCCTCCCTTATGCCGCCCCACCACTACCTCCTCGAGCCCCTAAAACATTGCCCCTACCCCCCGACCCAAGCCCTGCTAGCCAGCCCCCAGATGATGCCATGGAGGGCTGGGCCCTAGTACAGGGGAAGCGGGGCAAGCGGAAGGCTCGAGCTCCGCTCCTTTCCACCGATGCGGAGGCCCCCCGGAAGACCAGGAAGGGGGGCACCGATGCCAAGCCTTCCGCTTTGCCCCCGAGTGGCAATTGTCCACCAGTACCGGCTGGGAAAGACGTGGCAGCACCGGAGGGCAGTACCGCCCCTCCCTCGGAAACCCCCAATGGAGCCGCTCCTGTCCCTTTCCCGGTGGTTGAACCTGCGGGCCCCGAATTAAGCATCACTTTGGGTGCCGGGGGGGAGAACCCCGAGGTGGCGGATGGTGAGTTACCCGCTATTTATGAGATCGAGGCCCTGGGTCTGACCCCAGTCACCCAGGGGGAGGACGACCCTCTGCCAGCGGGCCTCGATCTCAACCACCTCACCCCAGCTCCCCTCTCCCCTCTCTCCCCATGCTCCCTCCCCTTGACTGCTCCTTCTGCTCCCACCTCCGAGGACCTCCTGGGCTCTTCCACCTGCCCGGTCGCAAGTGGCACACCGCTGACGGCCGCTGAGCCTATCGAGGTGACGGCCGGTGCCACGCGGCCGGGACCCGAATCCCAGGAGGCACCCCTCGTTGGTGTGGGGCAACCGACCACCTTCCCGGGCGGGGACCCTGCGAAAATCCGTCCACCTCTTGATGCCACGGATGTTACACCAGCTACCGAGCCAGAGCCCGGCATCGCTGGGGGTCCCCTTCCCGCCCCTATCTCCACTCCCCAGATCCCTGAGCCTAATCAAGAGGGGCCACCTCCCAGTGGCCCAGGTCCTACGGCTCAGGATCCTTTTTCCGTTCCTCACCCTGGCCCTACTCATGACCCCCCCTCCTGCCCCTACTACTGACCTCTGCCCGGCCCCCATACCTGATCCCTGCCCTGCCCCTGATGTAGTCCCACTCCCTTCCACCTCCCGTGATGCCATTGCCGCCCCCGGGGCCGTCTCCTTCCCCTTCCCGGTAGATGACTCCCGGAGAGTGGCCTTTGTATTCCATTGTCCTGACCCACCAGGGGCTGCTCTCCTCCCTCCGCCGCCTCTCCCCATTGAACCACATTTTGCGGAGGACCCCGTGGCACCGGCCCAATCGGGCGCCACGTCGGGGGTCCGCCCCTTGCCTGCCGGTCTCGGTAGGCCGCGGGGCTGTGTCAGGGGCCCCTTCAATAGATAACCAGGGGCCAGTGACCCCGGCCCCCTCATACGCTGCGAGAGGAGATGCAGGAGTTTCTTGAGGACGTCCGGGGCTCCCGTAACAAAGTGCAACTCGCTCTCCAGCGATGGGGGGGATTTCCATCAAATCCTCCGGGCCACGAGGGCCCTTATGGGGGAGGGTAAAAGGACTGGGAAGCAGCCCGCTGCGGCCTACCAGCGGGTCCGCCTCTTCCGTGACTCACTACTCACCTACGGGGTGGGTCACAGATTGATGCATGACCCGACGGAGGCCGTGAGCGATCCTGCCGGCAAGGATCCCCCCCAGCCCTCCTCATGGCATCTCTCACCTACGCAACATTAAACACCCGAGGCTGTAGGATGGGTCTCCGCAGGAGCCAGGTGCTCTCCTTCCTTCGGGAGGGGGGGTACTCTGTGATTTTCCTGCAGGAGACCCATACGGTTCCGGCCACCGAAAACAGTTGGCGGCTGGACTGGGGGGACAGGGTCTACTTCAGCCATCTTACCGTTCGTCAGGCTGGAGTGGCCACCTTGTTCTCCCCCGACCTACGGCCTGAGGTGCTGGGGGTTGCCGAGGTTGTGCCGGGTCGCCTGCTGCACCTCCGGGTCCGCATGAAGGGGCTCGTGGTCAACCTCGTCAATGTCTATGCCCCGACATCAGGCCCGGAGCAGCTGCATTTTTATCAGCAGGCATCCACCTTCCTCAGCACCTTGGATCCTCGTGAGTGCCTGGTCCTGGGCGGGGACTTTAACAACACCCTTGAGGAACGGGACCGCTCGGGGACCGAGCAGTGCCCGGCCGCCGCAGCTGTCCTCCGGGAGATCGTCGATCATCATTCCTTGGTGGACGTCTGGCGCGACCACCACCCGGATGACATCTTGACTTTCACCTTTGTCCGGGTGGAGGCCCATCGGTCGCGCCACTCCCGGTTGGACCGCATCTATTTATCACGCTTTCACCTTTCGCGGGCCCACTCCTCCAGCGTCCGGCCGGCCCCGTTCTCTGATCATCATCTAGCTACCGTGACGGCCTCTCTCTGCGCGGAGAGGCCGGGGCCGGCCTATTGGCATTTTAATAAGTTTGCTGGAGGATGTGGGCTTCTTGGCGTCCTTCCGGGAGTTCTGGCTGGCCTGGCGAGGGCAGCGGCACGCCTTTCCCTCGGCGTGGCGATGGTGGGATCTAGGGAAGTGCGTACCCGGCTCTTCTGCCAAGACTACACCCGGGGCACCAGCTGACGGAGGGATGCGACGATAGAGCAGTTGGAACGGGAGGTCTTAGAGCTTGAGAGGCATCTGGCCGCCAGCCCCGAGGATCCATCCCTCTGTGGGGCGTGCCGGGAGAAGCGGGAGGAGCTCCGGGAACTCAAAGACCATCGGGCCTGGGGCGCCTTTGTTCGATCCCGCATCCGTCTCCTTCGGGAGATGGATCGCGGCTCCCGCTTCTTCTACGTCCTGGAGAAAAAGAGGGGGGCTAAGAAACACATCACCTGCCTTCTCGCAGAGGACGGCACCCCCCTCACAGATCCGGTGGAGATGTGCGGGAGGGCCAGGGCCTGCTACGCGAGCCTTTTCTCCCCCGATCCGACTGATCCAAACGCTTGCAGAGTGCTCTGGGACGAACTTCCTACGGTCAGCGCGGGCGACCGAGGCCAGCTAGAGCTGCCTCTCACTCTGGCCGAGTTCTCGGAAGCCCTCCGTCGCATGCCCACTAATAAATCCCCGGGACTGGATGGACTGACCGTGGAGTTCTACCGCGTGTTCTGGGACGTCCTTGGCCCAGACCTTGTCACCGTCTGGGCCGAGTCCTTGCAAGGCGGGGTCCTCCCTCTTTCGTGCAGGCGAGCCGTGCTCGCCTTATTGCCGAAGAAGGGGGACCTCCGTGATTTACGGAATTGGCGTCCCGTCTCGCTCCTCAGCACGGACTATAAAGTCGTGGCGAAGGCCATCTCACTGCGGCTGGGGTCCGTGCTGGCGGACGTGGTCCACCCAGACCAGACCTACACCGTCCCGGGCCGCACCATCTTCGACAACCTGTATCTGGTCCGGGATCTCTTGGAGCTTGGGTGTAGGGATGGTCTGTCGTTCGCCCTCCTGTCCCTGGCTCAGGAGAAGGCATTCGACAGGGTGGATCACGGGTACCTCCTGAGCACTCTGAGAGCATTTGGCTTCAGACCCCAGTTTGTGGGTTTTCTCCAGGTGCTGTACGCCTCCGCAGAGTGTCTGGTCAGGCTCAACTGGACCCTGACCGAGCCGGTCAGCTTCAGGCGAGGAGTACGGCAGGGGTGCCCCCTCTCGGGCCAGCTGTACGCTCTGGCGATCAAGCCCTACCTCTGTCTCCTCTGCAGGAGGTTGACGGGGTTGGTGCTCTGAGAGCCGGAGCTGAGGCTGGTCCTGTCGGCGTACGCTGACGACGTGCTCCTCGTAGTCCAGGACCTGGGCAACTTGGCACAGGTGGAGGCTTGCCAGGCGATCTACTCGGCGGCCTCCTCCGCCCGGGTCAACTGGGTCAAGAGCTCTGGCCTGGTGGTAGGGGACGGGTGGCAGGCAAGCTCCCTCCCACCCGCGCTTCAGGCCATCAGGTGGAGCGCTGGTCCGCTGCTCTATCTCGGCGTTTACCTTTCTGCCACGCATCCGTCTCCGCCGGAGAACTGGCACGATTTAGAGGGCAGGGTGACCGAGCGGCTCCGGAGATGGACAGGACTACTCCGGTGCCTCTCCTTTCGAGGGAGGGCACTGGTAATCAATCAATTAGTCCTGTCCATGTTCTGGTACCGGCTCAACACCCTAGTCCCGGCCCCAGATTTCCTGGCCAACCTCCGGAAGTTGATCCTGGAGTTCTTTTGGTCAGGACTGCACTGGGTCTCTGCAGGGGTTCTCCACCTACCTCTGGAGAAGGGAGGGCAGGGCCTGAAGTGCCTACGCACTCAGGTCCATGTTTTCCGCCTCCAGGCCCTGCAGAGACTCCTTTATGGTGCAGGTAGTCCGGCATGGAGCATACTGGCGCACGCCTTCCTGCGCCGCTTCCGAGGGCTCCGATATGACCAGCAGCTCCTTTATCTCCATCCGAGAGGTCTTCCACGAGACCTCTCCGGGCTGCCGGTCTTCTACCAGGACCTCCTCCATACCTGGAAACTGTTCTCAGTGACCAGGTCCGTGGTGGCCACTGAGGGGGCGGATCTCCTCGCGGAGCCCCTGCTACACAACCCCCAGCTACGTGTGCAGGTGGCGGCGTCCCCCTCGGTGCCAGAGGTTGGTCCTGGCAGAAGTCACCAGAGTCGGAGATCTCCTGGACTACAACCGGAGAGACTGGCTGGATCCCCTGATGCTCACTCAGCGGATGGGGCTCTCCAGACCTCGTACTCCCTGGCGTGTACTTCAGGAGGTGAAGGCCATTTTTCTGCCCGCTGCTCGGGTTTACCTCGACCGGGTCCTGCGAGAGGGCATGCCCCACCCTCCCTCCACCCCTGGCCCTCTGGACCTTCTTATCGGGCCCCTGCCCCATGGCCCCAACCAGCCCCCTCGTTCCTTCACCGCGAGCCGGCTGCACGAACTGTAGCCGGTCCGCTTCCAGACCGCACCAAGGAAACATCTTTACACACTCGTGCTCCACACCCTTCATCTCCTCACCCTCACGTCCTGCCCCGATACGAAATGGCAGGACCTCCTGCCACCTCTAGAGGGTGAGAAGCCCCGGTGGGCCAGCCTTTACTCCTCCTTAGTCCCAAGGCCTGCCGGGGATGTCAGTTGGCGGCTCCTTCATGGAGCCGTGAGCACAGGCGTGTACTTGGAGCAGTTCACCCCTATCCCCGACACCTGCCCTTTTTGCAGCATGAGGGAGACCCTGGCGCACATTTATCTGGAGTGCGCCAGGCTGCAGCCCCTGTTCCGGCTCCTCTTAGACATTTTGTTGAGGTTTTGGTTGCACTTTTCCCCTCACCTTTTTATTTATGCACTTCCAATCCGTGGCCCCATGAAGTTGCAGGACCTCCTGGTCAACCTCCTCCTAGCCCTAGCTAAACTGGCCATCTACAAAACCAGGGTGAGGAGGTTGGCCGATGGAGGCTCCTGTGACTGTAGGGCCTATTTTCGATCCTCTGTTCGTTCACGCATGCGGGCAGAGTTCCTCTGGGCAGCGTTCACTGGCTCCCTTGACGCCTTTGAGGAGCAGTGGGCGCAGTCCGGGGTTCTCTGCTCGGTGTTCCCATCTGGTTCACTTCGTCTGACCCTTTGACCGCACTCCCGTTCCTGTTTTTTCATTTTTTGTCCCCCGGAATCACTTGGTATCCAGGTCCTGTGGATCCCTCCCCTTAGGCTGGAGGGGGGGATCCTTTAGCAGTGGGCAGGCTTTGCCCGCCCACTTCCCGGATCCCAATAGGATCAGACTTCTGTACCCCACTTGTCTGGGTCTGTCACACAGGTAGGAATTGGTAGGGGAAGTAGAAGTGGGTGGCAACCTAGGCAGCAGTGACCAAGAAATGGTTGAGTTCAGGATCCTGGAAAAAGGAAGAAAGGAGAATAGCAAAATACGGACCCTGGACTTCAGAAAAGCAGACTTAGACTCCCTTAGGGAACTGATGGGCAGGATCCCCTGGGAGGATAATATGAGTGGGCAAGGAGTCCAGGAGAGTTGGCTGTTCCTGCGCCCTCAATAAGGCTTCTTTAAAATACAAACCATCCCAAAGTGCAGAAAGAATAGAAAATATGGCAGGCAACCAGCTTGGCTTAACAGTGAAATTTTCGGTGAGCTTAAACTCAAAAAGGAATCTTACAAGAAGTGGAAATTTAGACAGATGACTAGGGAGGAGTATAAAAATATTGCTCGAGTATGCAGGTGTGTAATCAGGAAGGCCAAGGCACAATTGGATTTGCAGCTAGCAAGGGATGTGAAGGGTAACAAGAAGGCTTTCTATAGGTATGTTAGTAACAACAAGAAAGTCAGGGCAAGTGTGGAATCCTTACTGAATGGGGGAGGCAACATAGTGACAGATTATGTGGAAAAAGCTGAAGTACTCAATGCTTTTTTTTGCCTCGGTCTTCACAGACAAGGGCAGCTCCCAGACTGCTGCACTGGGCATCACAGCATGGGGAGAAGGTGAGCAGCCCGCAGTGGTGAAAGAACAGGTTAAGGACTATTTAGAAAAGCTGGACATGCACAAGTCCATGGGTCCAGATCTAATGCATCCAAGGGTGCTGAGGGAGTTGGCTGATGTAATTGCAGAGCTATTGGCCATTATCTTTGAAAATTCGTGGCGATCGGGGGAGGTCCCGGACGATTGGAAAAAGGCTAATGTAGTGCCCATATTTTAAAAAGGGGAAAAAAAGAGAACCCGTGGAACTACAGACCAGTCAGCCTAACTTTAGTCCCCGGCAAAATCGTGGAGCGGGTCTTCAAGGAATCCATTTTGAAGCACTTGGAGGAGAGGAAGGTGATCAGGAACAGTCAACATGGATTAACCAAGGGCAAGTCATGCCTGACCAACTTGATTGCCTTCTATGAGATAACTGGCTCTGTGGATATGGGGAAAGCAATGGATGTGATATATCTTGACTTCAGCAAAGCTTTTGATACGGTCTCCCACAGTATTCTTGCCAGCAAGTTAAAAAAGTATGGATTGGATGAATGGACTATAAGGTGGATAGAAAGCTGGCTAGATTGTCAGGCTCAACCGGTTGTGATAAATGGCTCTATGTCTAGTTGGCGGCCGGTATCAAGCGGAGTACCCCAGGGACCTGAACTGGGGCCGATTTTGTTCAACATCTTTATTAATGATCTGGATGATGGGATTAATTGCACCCTCAGCAAGTTCACAGATAACACTAAGCTGGGGGGACAGGTAGATACGATGGAGGATAGGGATAGGGTCCAGAGTGACCTAGACAAATTGGAGGATTGGGCCAAAAGAAATCTGATGAGGTTCAATAAGGACAAGTGCAGATTTCTGCAATTAGGACGGAAGAATCCCATGTACCACTGTAGGCTGGGGACCGACTGGCTAAGCAGCAGTTCTGCAGAAAAGGACCTGGGGATTACAGTGGACAAGAAGCTGGATATGAGCCAGCAGTGTGCCCTTGTTGCCAAGGAGGCCAATGGCATATTGGGCTGTATTAGTAGGAGCATTGCCTGCAGATCAAGGGAAGTGATTATTCCCCTCTATTCGGCACTGGTGAGGCCACACCTGGAATATTGCATCCAGTTTTGGTCCCCCCACTACAGAAGGGATGTGGACAAATTGGAGAGAGTCCAGCGGAGGGCAATGAAAATTATTAGGGGTTGATACATGTGACTTAGAAGGAGAGGCTGAGGGAACTGGGGTTATTTAGTCTGCAGAAGAGAAGAGTGAGGGGGGATTTGATAGCAGCTTTCAATTACCTGAAGGGGGATTCCAAAGAGGATGGAGGTAGGTTGTTCTCAGTGGTTGCAGATGACAGAACAAGAAGCAGTGGTCTCAAGTTGCAGTGGGGGAGGTCTTGGTTGGATATTAGGAAACACTATTTCACTAGGAGGGTGGTGTAACCCATTCCAGTGCTTCCTAGGGAGGTGGTGGAATCTACATCCTTAGAGGTTAAGGCCCGGCTTGACAAAGCCTTGGCTGGAATGATTTAGTTGGTGTTGGTCCTGCTTTGAGCAGGGGGTTGGACTAGATGACCTCCTGAGGTCTCTTCCAACCCTAATATTCTATGATTCTATGACTGGGCAACACATTTTCCATATCACTTCAGTAACCTAATTCATTCAAACAGTTCTCTAAGACCTAGTTCTATGGCACTGCTTGTTCTATGGCAGTAGCAGCAACACCTCTATCAAGGCCTTGTGCAGTTTTATTCACTTAGAGACTGAGTTTGAGCTGCACAAGAGCTATGAATGTGCACGAGTACACAGAAGCTTCTTGTGTGGTATTCCATCAATGGAAGGCAGTAGTTATTCTCTGCCTCTGCACCTGATTGAGAAATGTTCTAGGCTTCTGCTCCAGGTGCTGCTGGAAAGAGCAACATTTATAAAAGACACCTTCTTCATCATCGAGTTTAGCGTGGTCCTGTATAACTATCTTCCAAAATCTATACTAGAAGTGGTCCAGAACAAACTGAGTAAATCTATAAACTGCTCAAGTATGGTTTTTATCTTGCAAGTGGTTGACAGAGCCAATCTGATCAAGTTGAGATTCTAGTTACAAATGTTCACTTAGACGATACCCTGGCTCACCTTTCTGCAGCGTGAAAGATCTCTACCAACTGACAGGTTTCTAGAAGGTGGGATTCCAGAGGAACAGTGTTTGATGTGGAAGGTTTCCAACTCCCTGATTCTAAGACAAAGTTATGGTCATATCATTTAAACAGGTTTACGTAAATCCTTCTTAACTGTAATTCTGCTCCTTTCACAATATCAGAACACAGGATTCCTATGCACTCACCTTCTTTTAGAGTTTGGGATTCTGTTCTAAATATGTTGAGGTCCAGCTTTTCTATTATTTCAGTCCTCAGGGTGGTTGCATCTTGTGACTTTTGGAGAATTTACACTTGTGATTTGTGTTGGGGGTTTTTGTTTTATTTATTTAAAGGAAAGTTCTTGCTTCCTCCACATTTAGGAACTTCCTGAGAAGGTTCTAAATTGAGAGGAAGCAGTGACAGCTAGAATGGAGTATAGAAGAAGAGATTTCATTTGGCTGTCAAGTGTTTCAGTGGGCCAAAAACCCTCAGAGTTTGGATAATTCCTATCTGTCTTGCACAAGGAAGTTGAGGCCCAAGAGTCAGAATCCTGCAAGTATAGTATCTTCAAAGAAGCAGAATTACAGGTTAACTTTCCCTTATTCAGCAAAAAGTGTTAAACAAGTTAATACAGTCACAATACAACAAAGCTTTCATTAATCATTTCCATACTACTGTTTTGAGAATTTTTACATTTTTACAGGGTTCAGAAGCTCAAGCTCATAACACTGATGGTCTCACCATGGATAAATGTGACCCACAATCTTCTGTATCTCACAAATGAAGGTGTGCACTTCACAAATCCAGTAATTAGTAGCAATATATTATAACATGAATTATTCCCCAAAGGCTTCCATCCTATGATTCTCTGATAACTTTTAAAAAAGCGGCTTTTGGCCACTGTAGTTACTGATTGTGTTATTTTTCCATTTAACAACTATTACCTCTTTGCTTTGCCTTCATAAAGTTTCTATTTTAACATACACATTAATATTAAAAAAAAAGAACCAAGGTTTTATGTTTTATCCCCTTTATCACTAAAATGGAAAGAAAACACAATATTTAATGGATATTCTAGGTCATAAGTGAGCTATATGTGAACCTATCATTTTTGTAAATCTCTTTCATTGAAGTATACCTACTTGTAACTAAGCCCCCTTTCAAACTATCTTCCTTTATTGTCCTAATGATTTATTATTTTAATTCACTCTGATTGGCAAAAAGAAAATAACTGTTGTTCTACTCTACCATGTTTCATTCAAATTTTTGTTCTCAGTAAATGTGATACAACTCTTCCATTGGCAGTCAAAGAAATTCTGTACAAAAGCAGCATTTACTTTAACTTATATCTGAGCCAAGAAACACATATGCAGTTTGACATTTTGAAGTATCTGTTTTCCAGCATTAATCTGAAGTTGTTATTAGAGCAATTACAATTATTATTTTACACCATTTTAACAGCATGGCCTATACTAACTTATCTTGATAAATGATACAGCATGTTAACAGTAAAGAAAAACAAATGCATGGCATAAAAGCTACTGAAATTGCCCAGAAATTTACACCCTGCCTTGTTGATCTTTAAGAACTCCATTTTCTAAATCCCATCACTGAAAATAACACCAGCAGAAATAAAGTTATAATTTCTGGTGACTTTTTGGGGGTGCCCTCCTAAGGCAATATCAGACTGTACAACAAAGAGAGATTACCTTTGATTTTAAAGACAGATAATTCTGTTTATTTCAGAGAAATGATGATGCATTTTGCTGCATATGGCTTATCACCTGCCCCTTTAAATAAGGAGCTAAGGACTAAAAATTCCCTTATACCAAAGAGTTCTGACTTCCTGTGACAGGGTGCTGAGCTGGGACTCCTGAGCCAGCCCTCTGCCATGCCAGCTCCAATTAATGGAGTTAGATTGGAGCTGCCTAGAGAAACCTGTGCCTGATTGGCAAAGGGGAAACAGCTGCCAGCCTAATTAGCCTGGGGCAGCATAAAAGCCTCATGGGCAGGAAGCCACAGAGTGGAAGACCTTCTTTCTTAGCTGCTGAGACTGAGAAGTCCCCAAGGTTGAACCCCACTCCCCCCCCCCCCCGCTGTATGTGGTGAGAATTGCACCCTGTAAATTAACTCCACCAGTGACTGCTGAGCCAGAAGGTCTCGGAGTGATTTTGGAGCAGAGCAGAGGCAGGACCAAGGGGGGCCCTGCTATGCCCTGTTACACTCCCCAATCTAAACTAGGGCTTACCTTCCAATCATAACTGTTTTGAGCCAAAAATATGTCAAGACCAAAACAAGACTAAAGCACTCCGTCAAACACAGCAGCAATCCAATCCTATATTTTTTATACTGAAATCCTCCCATTTTGCTCAAAAGGATTAGGCCCAAAAGTTTTACTGTTCCTATGAGGGGGTATACAAACTCTACACTGGACCTGAAGGGATTAAAAGGCAATACTGGGCCCAGGCAGCCCCCCCACTCCAGACTTGAAGAGCATGCTCCAACTGGAGGTGTGGGTTAAAGGGGAGCTAAGAAGTGCAGGCAAAGGGTTGTGGACAGACTGCAAGACAGAAGAATCCTTCTCCAGGAAGCCTGACAGAAGATTGAGCCTGTGAGGAGACCACGGAGTGGGTAAGACCCCCAGGTAATGCCTTCTTTAGCTACCACTGCCCCCTCTGAGAACTTGTAGGTCCAGCAAGGCCCTGCTTCTTTGGATTCTTTCTTTGCTGAACCTCTAACTGGTTGGACTATAAGGGCCATGCCCCAAACTGAAGGGACCTATTGGTAGGAAGTAGCCTAGCAAAGCAAACTTGGACTTGCTGCAGGGAGGACCATGCCAGTGCTGCTTTTCACCAGGGTTCTGGGCTGGGACCCAATAGAGAGGAAGGGCCCAGGTCTGGGGGCTGGGGCCCAGGTCTGGGGGCTGAGGCCCAGAAGCAGGTGGAAAGTCAAAAATTCCCTGCTTAAGATTAGGAACAGGCACCTCTTCCACCCAGACAGAGGAGCAAGAGGCTGAAAGTTAGGCGTGCTAACCACTAGGCCGCCTGGCCCTCCAAGACCCTATCCTACATGGTGGAGAATTCGGGAAGCAGTCCTAGTCCTGAAAGTAGGCCAGAGAGAGAGACGGGGGGCGGGGAGGAGGCAAAAATGGATTTTGAGAAGTTGCTGACATGGGTCTTGGAAAACCAACAACAGCAGGCAGCCGAACAACAGCAGCAGCAGAACCAACTGCTCCAGCAGCTCGCCATCCAGCGTCCAACAGCAGTAGCAGTAACAGCAGCTGATTAAAGAAACGATGGTACAGCAGCAATGGCTCATCCAGCAGATGACGGTGCTCCTACAGCCATCTAGGTCAGCAGCAAGTCTCACCAATGGAAAAGGAAGTGCTGCCCCAATGCCATCCAAGCCAGTGAAACTGACAAAGATGGGGCCCATGAACAACCCAGAAGCATTCCTTGTCATGTTCGAGAAAGTCAATGGTCAGTGGAAAGCTGGGCCACCCTACTAGCCCTCTACTTGAGGGCCCTGGCCCAGGCCACATACCAGTATTTTGTTGCGGTGGCCGCTTAGGATTACACCCAAGTCAAGGCAGCTGTCCTGGACACCTCCCATAACCCACCAGCAGTGGTTCTGCTTCTAGGAATTCCCACTTGGAGCTCAGCCCAAGGCTGTCACCTAGAATCTGAAAGAACATTGCTGGAAGTGGCTCTAGACAGAGGGCTGCACAGGGGTTCAGGTGACGGAGAAGGTTGTCATGGAGCACTTCACACAGATCCTCCCCATGGGTGGTGAGGCACTGTCTCAAAATGCTTGCAGAAGCCATTGGGCTGGCAAAGAACTAGCTGAAGTCCCTTGGGTCCAAAGCAGAAACACCAAAGATCAGCCCAGCAAGCCCCAGGGACCACATACTACCAACCCACAAATCCAGCTAAAGGGGTCCCGGGGAACTGGGATACCCAGTCCCAGTGAGGGAGGGTACAATGACCACTCATCAGTGCCTAACGAGGGCAGTAAGGTCCACCACCACCCTTCAATCTGGACGTACTGGCAGGTGAAACTGGACTTCGTAGAAAAACAATGACCCAGCCTTGGGTCAGGTTTATGAACAGATTGCCCATGTGGACAGCACAGTACTATACGCTCAGCTTTGAAATGGTGGCCCCATTTTGAGCTGGTTGAGGAAAGGCATACCAGGCCATGAAAGATTCCAAAGGGGCGGAGAGGGAGTGGGAATCCATCTGGTAGTTCCCAGGAAGTTCCAAAGGAGGGTATTCCAACTGGCCCATCCAATACCATGCAGAGGCCACTTGCAGAGAGAAAAGGCACTTGACCGAGTGACTATGTGGTTCTACTGGCCGGGCATCCACTTAAAGTTGTACTCATCCCCAAGTGCCAGTGGACAGGTCAGAAAAAGATCCCAAAGGCCGCTCTGGTACCACTGCCCATCATAGGGGTGCCCTTTGAAAAGGATAACCATGGACCTGGTGGGCCCATTAGAAAAGTCTGCAGCCAGGAATACATCCTGGTGATCCTAGATTATGCCACCCGATATTCTGAAGCATCCTTCTCTGACCAACTACAGCTGTCATGACCAGTTTTTTTCTGTTTTTTTTTCCTGCACGGGGATCCCCCAAGGAGATGCTAAGGGATCAGGAAACCAACTTCACCTCACAATTAATGAAGGAGCTTTGTGGCCTGCTATAGGTCAAGTATTTGAAAATGTCTGTACACCACCCTCAAACCAGCAGATTGGTGGAATGGTTCAACAAGACATTAAAGAACATGTTGACGAAGTTTGTAGTCACTGATCACCCAACACTGGGACTTCCTGCTCCCACCTCTCCTGTTCACCATCCATGAGGTGCCCCAAGCATCCACTGGCTTCTCCTGTTCAAGCTATTGTATGGGAGACAGTCACTGGCTGTGTTCCCTCTACGCTGCGCCATAGGGCGGTCACCCAGGAGTGATTCAAGTGCCACGCACTTGATTAGCAGAGCCATACACATCTAGCAGCGTGTATTCAGGTGCCTCCACGCTGCTCCTGCAGCTGCTCCTGGGACCCTCCTGCTGGCTGTGCAGAGCAAAGGGGGAGGGGGTGCTGATGTCAGGGTGTCCCCTTCCCCCATCTCCACAGAGCAGGGGACAGGGCTCAGGACTTGAGCAGGAGAGAGCTGCTGTGGTCTGAACGAGCCTTCCGGGTAGGGTGACCAGTCAGCAACTTTGAAAAAACGGGACGGGGGTGAGGGGTAATAGGCAGCTATATAAGAAAAAGTCCCCAAAAACGGTACTGTCCCTTTAAAAACAGGACATCTGGTCACCCTACTTCCGGGTGAGTGAGTAAGTACCGTAAAGAGACAGCGCATGGTCTCAGACTTCCCCAGCAGCCAGCTCACACAATATCTCTCTCTCACGTACACACAGAGTCTCTCCCCATCCTCATGTACCCCATCTCCGCAGAGCGGAAGAGGGGAGACAGGGCTCAGGAGCAGGAGAGCTTTCAGTGAATGCCTTAAACAGACAGCACACAGCATCTCCCAGAAAATTCCTCAACAGCCAGCACACACTGTCTCTGTGTGTGTGTGTGTGTGTGTCTCTCTCTCTCTCTCTCACACACACACTATTTCCTACTCACCTCCCAACACATACTTGTATTATTGTTGTTGTTACTTCTTGGTACTTCCTGCAATGCACATATATTCTCTGTAATTTTATTCTTTAAAAGTGTGTTATTTTAGTTTTTTGACTGGTCTATGCATTTCATAATTTTTCTCTCTCTCTTACACTTAAATTTAATTCTTTGAGTAGTGAGTTCTAAAATGCCTAACCTGTCCTGGCTGGAGTTTTTTTGTTTCTACTGGTGGCACACATCCACACATTACCTTGGCGCACATAACAAAATTTATTCCACACATGGGGCAAGAGGCCAGAAGTCACGTAGGAGCAGGATTTTAAATTGTACTACAAGAATTGATGTAAACTTTGATTTCATTCTGCCAGCCACCCTTTTTGAACAACAGAAAGGAATGACCCTCTGAGACTGGGATCCTATTTCCCATATGCATTACAATTAGGCCCTTTTAGTTTCTGTTACAAGGTTTAGTTAGTAAGAGACAGGATTTTGTATTGTGTCTATGATAAGCAGATTAGAGAAACATTGAAGGCCTGAAGCCCCAATGTGAATTGTTTTAGTTATAAGATTTAGCAAGGCTTGATTTACAATGTCTTTTGCTCAATATAAAATACAGCTGTTTGTATACCTTTGAAGGTCTCTGTGAAAGACTGTTTGTGTGAATGAGGAATGCATGCATCAGGAAAAGATAAGGTGTGGAGGCCATTGTTAACCAGATGGTCAAGAAAGGAGGAGTGTAGATGCTTAAAGAGACTTATCGATGCCAGAGAATCATCAACGCGCATCCATGATTGAGGAAGGGCAGATTGACAAGGTCGGCACCCCTAAAGACAACTGATTAAATCAATCCAGGACAGGATGACCCTCTTGGAGGTGTTTTGGAATGTTAACATTGAAAGATAACACCAATTAAGGAGTAACCGGTCATAAACTGACACAGTGAAATCCATAGATTTCAACGGAGAAAAAGACTATAAGAACAAGTTGCTTTGCCATGGGACTTTGGGTTCGTCTTGCCACAACACCAGGAGCATCAGATCGCGACCGACAGAGCCTGGCTCCCCTCTGCGACCAATCTGGCTGGCCACTAGATTGATCCAGACTCTGGACTGGTAACTATATCATTGACTGGCGGGACTGTGTGCATGGTGTGTGTGTATGTGTGACTGAAAAGCATATGCTAACTACTGTATTCTCAATAAATGCGGCGTGTTGCCTTCTACCCTATAAAAGATCTCATGTGATTTGTATAGCATAACAGTCAGATGTACCAACCACTAGGACACCTCGCCCTCAGAGCACCCTATCACAGCTCCTAAGAAGGGAAGAATAATTGTAGAAACATAGCAGAAAAATAAATAAGCTTTGTTAATTTAACCAGAAGTAATCTTAATGTTCAGAACTCTGGGTTGTCGCCTTCTTGCCATTCTGACATCCACTCCCATGCATGTCAGATTGGCATTCTAGTAAACATTCTCCTGACATGACTCTGCATCAGCATTCTATCTTCAGACAGAAATGCCTAGAAGACACACGTCTGAGCACAATCTCTGCTGAAAATCTAATCAGAAAGTAATGCTTCTCTTGTAAACATTTAAATTTATACCCAGATAAAATGTACATTTCCCAGGACGCTGAGAAGTCAAGATCAAATTTAAGTCCCCAAACCTGCAAACACAAGCAGGTACCTACTGAAGTTTTGCTTAGACTTCAGACTTAGGATCCAGGTTCTTTGACTTCACCCTCTTCCTGCAAAGGAGGGAGTGAAAAAAATAGACATTTACTTACACCTGATTAAAGCAAGAGGACTAGATGTGTGATCAAAGGGTAAGAAACATAAAATCACACATATGTAAATATATATATAAATCCTTAGATCATGTAATTAGGTGGGGGAAATGTGTCATTATACACTTGAAATTAACAGAATTACCTGTTCTTAAAATCAAAAGCAGTTTGTATTATGCTTAAAGGAATAATGTCATGTAGTTTTTTGCATTTAGGAGCTACCTCCTTAAAGTATCTATGATTTGCAAATGCCAAGAACATTTGTCCTCATCTGAGAGACTTCTGTAGCATTTAATGAATCATCTGTCATCAGATCATTAGGCTTTAGACAATACTTTGATGTCATATCCCTTTACCAACTGCTGTAAAGGAAGCTACCCTTCTAAGTGTGCCTGTTAGATTTAAGCCAACTCTTCATATTATTAGATTTTATAGGTTTACGGGGACATGCTTCTATCATAAAGACTACATCTATACCAACCCTTATCAACAGACCTTTCAATGCATTTCTCAAGGACACAGGCTCCTAGATCTTACTTATCTGTGATAAGATGAAGCAATGTAAAGAAATAATAGATTACTCCAGTCCAACAACTGGCTCCTGCAAGGGCTTCAATGGGGCTCCAAATGGATGCAATGGTTTGCATGTGCTAAGCCTGTTCCAGAATCAAAGGTATGAATGATCTCTTGCTTTTGTATGGAAGAAAGGGCAAATAGTATACCCGACTTATCTTCTCTGTACCATTCATTATTCTGTATATCGCTAATATTGCCTCCAACTGGAGTCCTTTCTAAATAGTCCCACTCTTTTCAATATCTGTGATTCACTACCTTCACAGCTGGTAAGCAAGACACTAAACAGTTCTCCTGGTCACCCCATAGCACCCTGCTAGTGACAGCTGAGAATTTACTTATCCTAAATAAGCAGTGCTAAGTAACCACAAATGATTTTGAAAAAAGTTTCAAAATAACAAAACAGGACCCTTTTTCAAGTTTTTTAATTTGAAAATCTGACCCTGTATTCTCACAGAATGGATTCTGTCCTCTTGATTAATCACCATGCACTACGTAATTTTTCCAGTTTAGCTTCAAATCTCTTTTTACTTAAAGTAAGGATGCCAATTCCATAGGTTTTGAAGTCATAACTAATTTTTTCCAGTTCTTTGACTTTGCATCTTACAGTACCGATACTTACATCCAGAACGCGAGAGGTTTCAACTATTTGTTTAATGTGAATCTTTGCTTGCAAGAGACAATCTATTTTATCACTGAGGTTCTTGGATGAAAGAAAGAGCACTCGTGGATAGCTAATGAAAAATCTATCCACCTCTCTTTCAGCGCACCCAAGAGATAACAGCTTCTCTTTAGCATTTATAAAGTTTTTTTTGATATATTCATTAGATAAGTCCAAAATGTCAGCTCCACTGCCATGTAGCAGAGCTAGTAATTCCTCATTGCTCAGATGGAAAGATGACTGCAGGAACTCAATATTTGCTCTCACTTGTTTCCTGCTCCGCAGGAGGATGAAGACATTTTTAGAAATGATGTGCTTCACAAAATCATTTGGGTTTTCACCACTTAAAGATAAACAGATCTCATGCAGGAGGTCAGTCATCTGCTTATTCAGCTCCACTCTGTTAGAAAACGCCCGTGGTGCTCTGGTCAACATATTGCAAAGGTGTTTAGAGGTTAGCCCAAGGGAACAGAAAAACGTAATATTTTTCTCCATATTGATGTTATTACTGGAACGAAAGAAGGACTCGGGGGAACGTCCCAGAATATTTACGATTTCCAAGTCAGTCATCAAAATACTTCTCCAGAGCTCCCAACGTTTTTCAAGAGACTCATAGGAGCGTGTGATGGCCCGTGGATAACGTGAGATGATGCTGGCAATGACTTCATTAGTAGCCCCTTTGCTTTGCAGAAACCTTTTGAGGCCCTCTTCATTTGTGATCAGCTTCTTCAGAACTCCGGGTTGTCGCCTTCTCGCCATTTTGACATCCACTCCCATGCATGCCAGATTGTTTACTAGAATGCCATTCTCCTGGCTTGACTCTGTATCAGCACTCTCTGTCTTCAGACAGAAGTGCCTAGAAGACACAGGTCTGAGTGTAATCTCTGCGGAAAATCTAATCAGCCAGCAACAATTCATATTGTAAAGAAGTGAGTTTTTCGTGTGCAACAGTCCCCTGGCTGCCATAGGGATCAGCTGCTGCAAATATCTTTGTAGTACTGTACATCCACTGTTTATCATCTGAGGGGAAAAAAACAAACAGCCTTTATGCACAGCTACTGGACACTAAATGAAGAATGTGGGTGGCTTTTTTTAAATAGAGCTTAAAAAAAATAAAAACATAACCTGCCCAAGTAGGAATATTTAATTATTTAGTTAAAAGATGTGGCTTAAAAAAAAACCCCTATAAATTAGCAAATTCAATAAATTGTTTAAATTCATTCATTTAAAATTCTGGATGGAGGCAGAATTGTACAGGATTCTGTACAGAAGTGTACAGGATTACTACCATGAAACCAGAATAAAATGTTCAGTTACACTCAAGGAGTAAGATTCAGGCTTCCATCTCTGAAGAGGCATGGTACAGACAGCCCAGGTGGGAAGCTAGGGTAGCTTTAAATCATCTTTGCATGCTCCCAATTCGGGACTGCTCTGGTGGCTAAAGTGTCCCCCTCTCCCATCATATTTCAGAAAGCCCTGGAGGTCTGTCTACATTATGGTAGACTCCCTGGGCTATAGTGCTGCCTAGAATTTCTCACATGCCTCACTCCAAACACTCCTCTCCCAGCCACAGCCATTTCCCCAGCACAACCCCTACACATGGGCTTGAGAAGGGTCCTAGGAGGACAGCCTACAGCTCTCTCCCCCAGATCCTGTTCCAAAGGAGCTTTCTCCCAGCTGGACCTGGGGCTTTTAGGCCCTTTTATACTACTCTGGTCCCTTTATTCAGCATAGAGCGATTGGTGCAGGAGTGAGAATCTCACCTAAGGTGAGGACTCAGCAAGAAAAGTTTGCATAACACTGACATCTCACCACATCCAACTCTGTTCCCTTTCATAGTTGCCAACATTTGAAACTTTTTCTCAAGGAATAGTTCTCCACAAAGAGTTAGGAAGTTGGAAATCACAAATCCCCCAAGAGCTGAAGTGTGTGTGTGTATTCTGGTCAATTTCATGTTGAGTACTGGGTTAGTTGTATTTTTTTCCCTTTCCTCCTTGCTTCTTCTATTTCCCCACCCTCTAAGCTGTTTCTTCCATATAACACACTACACCACTATCCTGAGCCACGAAGCCCCTCATCTGATTCAGCATATTACAACCAAGAAGATATCAGGCATTGCAAGGCCTGATTTTGATCCTGACACTTGGGTTTACAAATATAACTCTCTTGTAACCAATCAATTGTCTGTACACAGTCTAAGTACAGTAACAAGTTTTAATGTAATCTGATCAAAAATGGAAGTTAAAAAAGATGAACACGTTTTTTGTGTCCCCTTCACGGCTTGAAGATGGAGTTTTAGATTTAGGACTTACAATATGAGTCTCAGCACAATGTATGTCATTTCTTGGAACCTTTGCAGAAGGCTGGTCATTTAAAATCCCTAGCTGTTAGGTCCTCTAATACAGTCAAACTAAGCCAAGCAACTCAGAAAATTATATCAGTCTCTTAGTGCCACAAATTCACGTTGGAAATCCTCAACAAGGGACACAAACACCCCCACTGAAGTGAATAGAATCTTTGTCCTATTCATTAGAATTGGGAGTTTTAAATGTTGATATAAGAACAAATATGAAAAGGTAGCTTCAAAAGTTAAAAATCTTAGGTGCTGCAAAACATTTTTCAAAATAGCAAAACGGACTCCGACCCCATTAGGGATTTATTCCTGGCAAATTTCCAGAGTTTTAAAAATCAAACCATTTTTACATTAAAAAACAAAACAAAAACAGTTTAACTGTTGGCATGTGCCAAACCCTTATTTTGTAATAAATAAGAGTGAGCGGCACTTGTAGCTTCTGAGAGTTTATTTACAATAAGGGAGGGTGGGGGAGTTAGGAGCTCCCCAGACACTTCTGGCTGCCTAGAGGGAAGTCTGATAGGCTCCCTCTCAGGTGTTATTGCAAGGGTCAGGGCTCCTGAGACAGGAAGGAACAAGCATTTCAAATGCTGAAAATAAAAATTCTTCAGCAGCCGTGGTGCAATGGGGAACATCACCAAAGCCCCCTAGAATAGGAAAAGGATCAAACATTCCTACTGACAACATCCTGTGTCAACAATGGGAAAAGGGAAGGACACCATCATGCCACGCAGAGATAGAAGGGGAGCAGACAGCTGTGTCCTCCAAAAATAATGGTGGGCAGGGACCGAATAAGGAGCATGGACCAAGTAACCTCTCTGTAATTCTGCATTAATGAACAGAGGGGGAAGGAGGGGCACAGGTGGGCATGCCCCACACTGTAACTGTAATGCGTAGACATTATGCCTCACCCCTGAGACAGAACAAGCAACCTTTTTCTCCCTTCAGAAAAACAAAATAAAAAGTGCCAGACACTGCAAAGGAATAGGAGAAAGTGAAGGTGGACATGGAGAGCCATGTCTGGTTTCACTTGGGCTGGAAACCAGCCACACAGACTTTCATCTCCCCACTTCCCTTGCTGAAGGCAGGTTTCTGCAGTTGTTTTTTCTCTCCCTCCCTGGGTAGGCATTTAAAGCACCACAGAGAAAGGAGAGAGGTCATAGATCAAGTCTGCTCAGCTCTCCTTTCCCTAAAGCCAATTGGGGAAAAGGAGAAGGATCAAACATCCTGCACCCAAAGTCCTGTCTTAACAATGGGAATGGGCAGGAGAAGCACTAATGCCACCCCATAACCCCTTACCCAGTTCTGAGGGAGGCCCAGGAGAAGAGGACTAGGGACCTCTGGCGGTGTTCCACATTGCACCATGGCTGATTGGCTGCCGATTATGGAAAGGCTCATGTCTTTCAAAGGTATGCTTTAACAAGGAAAAGGGAACTGCTAGGGCAGCCCTGGGGAAGATCAGAACCTGGGTGGCTGGTTTCTAGCAGCTATCAAAACAGCCATAACCTACTCCCCGTCCCACACACTATCACCGCAACCATTGCTTGTTCCCCCACACCAGTTATGGAGAGGAGTAGAGCTTTCCACGCCTCTGCTATCTCAGATGCCTCCTTCATTAATGCATGGGGATTAAAGCAGGATTTATGCAGGATGCTCCATAGCAGCTACAGAGTTGACATTCAGAAGCTGGGCTTCCTTTTCTTTCCTTCTCCAAAAGCCCAACCCCCGACAACATCTGTCATCTGAAAGGAGCTCTCAAATACTTCCTCGCAGCAGCAACAGAACTCCTCAAAGGGGACCTTAAAAATCATACATTTTGGGCTGTAACTGTCCCTGAATCTCTTTTAAAAATAAAGTGAGGGTCAGAGAAACACTGAAGGTAACCACCCTTTAAAGAAAGCTATTCCTTTCATAGCTTCCCATACCTCCACAATTGCTTATCTGAGTTTTAAAGATTACTTAGATAATCAGCAAAGAACAAAAAAACAAATACAGAGTACTAGAAAGCAATAATGAAAAGTAATACTTTGTACTTACCTGCTGCCTTTTACTGGATGCTCAAAAAGCTCTTAAACAGAAACTATGCCTCACCACACCCCTGTGAGATAAGTATTTCTACATCAGTTTTACATCTAAGTAAACTGACGTACAAACTGGATGACTGATTTGTCCAAGGCCACACAACAAGTTAAAGGTGAGCTATGAAAAGAATCCAGGAGTCATTACTTTTCGTCCCCTGCTTTCACAACTTGGTCCAACACTTCCTCAGCAAAAAAAATCTTTCCCTTTCCTCTACCTTCTTCTTCCTTTCTCTCCTTACTATTCCATTTCTCTTTCTCTTCCCCTTTGCATTTCCTCCATCAGTTTCTTCCTCTTAGAAGGCATCAAGATTATTTTAATTCAAACTGCCATAAGTAGTGGTATTGACATCTGAATCTAATATAGTTAAACATACAAAAGTAAATTTAGACTGGAAAACCTGACTCACCTTTAATAGTAGTGGCCCAGCATTAACACCTTGAGTGTGTGCAAACAACCTATTGGTATTTTTCAGTGCCTGGGTGGCACATATATAAATCCTTTTCCACTCACTGCAGGAGGAAGAAAAACATGTAAATCAAACTGCCAGACAATGTTACACAGATTAACAATCCAAGCCAATTCTTAAAACAACAGTAAATATGAAATTAGTAGCTCAAGCAATAGCGGCTTGTGAGCCTCTGTTACATGGAGCAAGACCATCACATTATAGTCTGGACCCAACCAAGGGGCAATGACTTGTTTTGTTGCCTGTGGAGAAGCCCAGCAGTGAGATTCATAGACAATGATTAGAGGATTAGAAAACATGCTTTATAGTGACAGATTCAAAAGCTCAATTTATTTTTCTTAACAAAGAGAAGGTTAAGGGGTAACGATTACAGTCCAAAAGAATCTACATAGGGAACAAATATTTAATAATGGGCTTTTCAGTCTAGCTAAGAAAGGTGTAATATGATCCAATGGCTGGAAATTGAAACTAGACACATTCAGATTGGAAATAAGGTGTACATTTTTCGTGATAAGAGTCATTAACCACTGGAACAATTAACCAAGGGTCAAGGTGCATTCTCCATCACTGACAATTTTTAAATCAAGCTTGGATGTTTTTTTCTAAACGATCTGCTCTAGGAATTATTTTGGGGAAGTTCTACGGCCTGTATTACACAAAAGGTGAGACTAGATTATCACAATGGTCCCTTCTCATCATGTATATTACATGGGGATGTAGTGGATCTGTGGAGCATGCTACCCTCTAGCGTGCTGGAAGTTGTGGTACAAGATTGTTTTACTCCTTACTCCCTTGTGCCAACGCCAACACACAGGACAGGCTACAATATGGCTCATAATAATCAATTTTATAAGAAACCTACAGTAATACATAGTAAGTCTACGGTAATAACAGAATACAGCTTTAAGAACCCGACCCAAAGTCTGTTGAACTCAAATAGAATTTTTCCATTGACTTTACTGGGCTTGAGATCAGGCCCTACATTTCTACCAACATGTGGAACACAGGTGCCACTTTGAATCTGGGTCCGCTATAAAATGGTTTCTTGGTCATTTGGACAATAGTACAATAGCCAAACCCCAGAGTTCCTTAGCTAAATACTGATGATAATCTTTCTGTTCTATCCAGAACTTTTCCATTAAAAATTAATTAGAGGCTCTGGCACTTCAATATTGCAATATTATTCTAGGCACTGAATTCAGATCAGATTCAGGACCATAACTACTGATTACATTTCTTGTTTGACAAAGAAAAGTTCTCTTGGAAGGAAAGTGATAAGGATGCCCTCTTATGGAATAACTTTATGAGCCACATTCTCCACACACCCCAGCAACAAAGGGGTGTAATAAACTTCAAGTAAAAGTTTCAGACTAACAGATATAGTTCTAATTGTTTCAGCAATTGTACTATAAGGAAAAATAAATATCCTGTTCTAGCCTGCATTTTTCAACCAAGTGGCAATCCACCAATCCCCAGAACATATAGCACATAGTGTTTCCCAAGCAGTGAACTATCAAAAGATCATTTTCAGAGAAAGAGAATTTGCCATTACAAATCAGACCACGTGTATCAAAATCCAATATGCTGGCCCCAGAGAATATCTGACACTTAAGAGGAAGGCAACTCCAACCTATCCTCATCCACAGCACCTGGCTAATTATTGGAGGGAATACCTTCCTCATCCATGCTCTGATCAGCTGATGCAATGTAACAAGATTGGACAATCCATATCTTGGTCTAAGTACAATCATTTTTATTGCTTATGAAGTTATCTTACCCCTTTTCAAAGTCCAATTATAATATTTGACTCAATGACATATTGCACTAAGGATTCCACTAGCCTCCAGACAAACTAACTTCCTTTTGGACAAAGTACATTCCTGTCTGGGTCATCAGTAGGGTTCAAACCCCGCCCTGGATCTAAAGGGCTAAGAGAGTAAGCCTCTATTGCTTGAGAAAAACTCCAATAGCTGGAAACTGTAGTGGACTAATCTTCCTCTACCACCAATTAGCAGAAGACTAAAAGATTCACAATCCCTTAGTGTGGGTTACGAAAGCAAGTATCTGTCCCATTAAATTGAGTTCCAAAACCTCAATGTTTTTAGTTAAAATAAAAGCAGTCCTTAACCATTTTATCCCTATTGGGATTCAGGTCAGCTAGTCCCAAGAGTTCAATGGGACATACAAGCTAACTATTCTTATTACATAATTTCATTGCAGACTGCTTTTCTTCTTGTTACATTTTATAATCTGTTCGCTATTAGCAATAATCTGATAAGTGCTACAGTAACACTTGATGAAAGGGAATTCCATGGATAACTGATCTAACAGTCTCAGACTCACCAGGGCATATTGGAGCCTTCTTCAACAGATCAGTATACAGGTGAAAACCAATAGCAAGAAAAAACAGTCAAGAAGGATGAAAACTATCTTAAGAAGGGGAATATTTTCTCACTGGTACAAGTGTGTAACTCCTATTCTCACCCAGGAGTAACAAATATGCCTGAAGAGCAGAATAAACACCCTAAAAATGACACGGAACAAATCCCTATTACTTAAAATTGTGGAAGCTTCTTCACTGGAGGTTTTTGCAGCTCCCAGTGGCCTGCGGTTTGCCATTCCCGGTCAATTCCTGGAGACTCCAGAACAATCCTGGAGGGTTGGCAACCCTAATTTTGGGATTCTTATTTCACATTGCTCAGACATGAGACCTTTGCCAATACACAGAAAAACTAGTCAAATTTCAAGTAAAAATTCAGACTAATTAATACAGTTAAATATCTTTAGAAACTACATTATAAAACAACATAAATATACTGCTCTAACCCCTCTTGGTTGCATTTTACACAGCAGAATCAGTCCTAATGTTGCACGCAGATAATCCCACCACTCTACTCGGATCCGAAGACCACTTTGACTTCCCTTTAGTATTGCTAACTCTTCCTACTGGGCGAAGCAAATCTTTTTCCTGTTAAATCAAGCCCCAAAACCTTACCGCTTCATAAGAGTAATTTTCAAGCATTTCATGGGCACATACTAGCTAACCCCTTTTAATTAAATTATTCCACTGCAGCTTCCGTCCTTACATTTCTTGTTTTACTTTGCAATTTGCATTCTACTAGCAGTGCTGTGAAAGGCGCTATAGCGGAGTAGTATGTGATTTGTGTTTTCCATCCAGTAAGATTGAAAGTAAAATAACTCTTCCCTGAGTAATGGGGTAACAGGACTGTAAAACGTCTTACCATCACCATTTACCATCACGTTGCGGTCTGGAGTCTTCCGCATCGTAGGTTAAAGTTGAAAGCTAACAAGGAGAAAACAGTCAAAGCTAGTAAAGAAGAAAACTTGATATTAAAAAGGATTTGGTTTTCGTTTTAGTGCTGCCACCTACCAGATTCCTGTTTTCACTCATTTTAGTTAAAGTGAACTGCTGCACCAGGAGATGGCAGTATAAGATAACATAACCATGCAATTTGTGCTGGGGTATTTTGTGCTATCTTTAAGATTTTTGGGGTGGGAGGAGGTCCATAATATTTTTGTTCTGTATGTAGGAAAGAAGAGTGGTGTCTGAAGCCTCTCCAGGAGGATCTTATGAATATGGAATATGGAGCAGAGAGAGACATTGTCATTGACCTTTATATAGCACCACCACATTTCTTCCCCAAAACGTCTCATTAAATGGGTGGGTGAGGATTCTAACATGTCTGTTACAGAAGGTTGCCACCTGTCCAGGTTTTCCCTAGATTGTCCTTTTTTGAGAGAGCTGTCCCAGGAAATCTGTAAGGGTGCTCAGTACACCTCTGCCAGCTGTCCAGTTTTATGGGCTTGGGTGGGATCATCCCAGATGGCAACCCTATGCATTGTTGTCATTAACACATTCACATTGGGTACCAAATGTATTTTTAAACAAATTGAACAAAAAGAAGGATTTGTAATTATTATTAATTTATTATTTATTATTATTTATTATTATTATTTAATTTTATCATAAAGACAGGCCTAATGTGTCAATTCTTTATCAGAGCAGTAAGGACTAGTAATGCATTAGGGCTAATCCTGACCCCAATGCCCAGCCAGATAACTAACCTGGGTATATATGGGCAGGTGTCTGTAGCTGCTGTTTCAGCCTCAGGACTGCAGTAGTCTCAGTGGTCATATGGGGACAATGATTGATGAATACCCACACTGCTTGGCCCTGACCCACTCATCTCTTGTCCTACCCATCCCCATATAGCAGCTGGGCACTGGCTGTGGAGGGAGCCCCCATGAAGCTCCACAGAGTGCAGAGGATGTGCACACCATTTACAAGCTCTACACACACATCACCCTGCAGATGACCCATTCTGGGTCTTCTGCATCGGGAATAATTTGTACCTAAGGAGTTGTGGCATGATTTGCCCCTAAGTACCAAAGCTAAGCCTCAGACACTTAACCATACCTACCAGTTCTTATGGGACTAATAGAGATGGCATGTCAAGCCTTATCCTTTAAATGTAATAATTTAATACTGGAAAAAACAGATCCCGCTCCGCCCCTCCCCCCCCCCTCCCCCCCCCCCCCCCCCAGTGATGTACTGTTTTAGGACTAATCCTCATAATGAAAGTAATTCAATTATCTGACATATTTGGGGACATTCTACCACATGACAGTCTCCTCCATGTTAGCACCTACAGAATTTACTAAAAGAGTTACACTTCTAGGAACTCCGGCTTTTCTGGATTTCACTGTCATGGTATCAGTTCTGGGTCATGCAATTTCTCTTCTCACTGGTGCCAGATTTCAGGGCAGGTGACACAGGTGACAGCCTGGGGTTCTGGGCTTGGGGGGGTGTCGGGGACAGGGTGCTGTTTTTGTTGTTAGCAACAAAAAGGGAAATAAAATGTTTGAAGTAAAATGTTTCAGTTATTCCATATGTGGATTCATTTTTCATTAACCTCCTAGAATATTCTGGACCTTTGTAGAATCTCATGGAATCTTCAAATGGTATTCAGAAATTTAATAAATGGAGAGGGGGCCACCGAAGACACTTCTAGCCTGGAGTGCCATTTGGTCTATGGCCAGCTCTGCTTCTCACATTCTGCTGTGGACACTTTAATCTGCCATGAAGCATGGTCTGCATACATTTGGAGGGAGGCAGAGGGCACTGGTGGGTATTTATTCTGGCAAACTGGTACATTCCCCCAAAACTGTTGGGAAACGTGGATATTGTGACAAAGGTTATAAAGGTTTCATACTGTAACTGAGGTTTTATATTCCATTTAAAACAAATAATGATCATAGAGATAAAATACAAAAGGAGGTAAACTTATATCTACATATACAATAAGCATAAAATAATTTTATTCTGAATATTTAAAGGAAGCTGGGACAATTGTATGCACTTCAGACATACAGTAACATGTAAGTGTACTATAATATTTTATATATATACCAACTGATCTGTGATACAAGTAGAACTTTTGTACATAACTGAATTAGGAAATGTCAATCAGGTGCTCCAGGATCACTTAACTAATTATCTGCATTAGTTATAGGCTTACTTAAATTACCTCCCTGATATATTATACTTCAGAATAAATTATTCATCCTACTAAACTTGCTATACTGCAGGGGGTCTTGATCTTCTTTTCAGCTACAGTATTCATATCAAATAAGTGACCAGCTCAGCAAACCTACAATATTTGTTTTTTTAATTAAAAGATGAGGAATAATAATCAAGTATGTCCAAAAAGAGATATGTAGAGTTTACAATCTGTCAAACGATAAGCTGTACAACTCCAGGATCCAGAAAACAACAACACTCTACTTCAGAGGGTATGTATTACTACACTATTACAAGAGGTCTGTGCTTCATTCCATTTGTCTGAGTTAGTGATTAATATCTTTACAACAGGAGATAAATATGCTGCGTGTTCAGAATATAAGTAAAGCGCTTATGTATATGTTTTTGCAGATGCATATTTGAGGCATGGAGCGAGCATGCTTGTATGCCTGTATGTATGATGTCTTAATGCATGTATATATAGCATGTGAATGTGCAGGTGCTGTTATCTTTGTATAGCTCCGCGTGTGATGTGTATGTGTTCTGATGCATTTTGGAACACTTTATAAAAGGGCTCAGCAAAATATATTTAGATTTACAGAGTATTAATATTTAATGAATAAAAGTAGACATACAATGGAGGGACCTATACAATGTTTTCATTGTCTATAGGTCACATGAACTTGGCTAATTTACAAGGCCTACAATTAACATATAAAAACCACACTTTATTTTAGTTGACCTTCCAGACATTGTTGTTTCTTTCCTCAGTGACCATATTGCTTCACAGAGATGCTTTTTTAATTAATTATAAATAAGAAGTGGATAAACACAAAACAATGATCATGTCCACATCAGACCTTGAGCAACCTCTATAATAACTACTAAGGCCTAGATCCTCAAAGATGTTTAGGCTCCTAACTTCCATTGATTTCAAGTTAGGAGCCTAAATAACTTTGTGGACCTAGGCCTAACCCCACTTTGTAACTTTTTCCTTTCAACATGATTCTTAAGTGACAGTAGGAATTCCTGAGTTCTAATCCCACTTCTTTTACTGACTCAGTATTTTTGTCTGGACTGAACTATTCCTAAAAATACCCCCCTCTTTGCTATCACTTCTCCAGAGGTGGCAATAGGGGGAGCGCTAATGTAGACTGATGCCTCCCAACATTTCTAGCAGTATTTTGTTTACCCCTGCTCAGAGCAGGTCTGGCTGAAATGGTGGTAAAGATGCTGGGCCCAGATCCACAAAGAGATTTAGGTACTACTGCTATCCATAAAACCCCTGTTCGGTTGTTGCCTAAACTCATTCAGTGCCTACTTTTTTCACTATAAATGTTCCCTAGCTGCCTATATTTCTGCCTCTGAGTATAAACATTACTGCCTCAGGTGGGGTTCTGGACTATCTCATGCACAGCACAAGCATCAAACCAGGTGAAGATAGGCAGGGCAACACCTATTTTGCATGCTGGGTCTGATCCAGTAGGAATGGTCAGAACACAACTAACTGCACACCAAATGCAGGCAGCATTCCTTATAACCTTTAGACCAATGGTTACTCCCCCAGGATGTGGGAGACCCTGATTCAATTCCCCACTCTGCCTAATGAGGAGATGGGACTTAAAAAGGGGTTTCCCACCTCTCAGGTGAGAGCCCTAACTACTTAGGACGCATCCTTCTCCTCAGCATCTGCAATTGGCTAGTTTAAGCGGGTCCCCTCCCAGCATGTTGGCTTTTGTGGATGCGGTTCTCAGGCAGCTCTCTCTCCCATGCAAAGTATAGGGAACCTAGGAACCTAACCCAAGGTTTTGTGGCTTCCACTTAGGCATCATACGGTATGTCTATACTGCAATAAAACACCTGTGGCTGGCCCATGTCAGCTATGGGGTTCGGGCTGTGGGGCTATAACATTTCAGTGTAGCTATTCTGGTTTGGGATGGAGCCTGGACTCCAGGACCCCATGAAGGGGGAAGGTCCGAGAACCTGGGGTGTGAATCCCTACACTGCAATGTTCTAGCCCTGAGCCCAAGCACTGCGAGCCTGAGTCAGCTGATTTGGGCCAGCCATAGGTGTTTTATTGCAGTGTAGATATACCCAAGATGCTTAAAAGTTATGCTTTGTAATGCCTAAGGTCCTTTGTGAATCTGGGCCCTGATGGCCAATCTACTGTAGGACACCCATCACTGCTGGTGCCAGTGAAGCTGCTCCAGTGCTAGACTAATAATGAAAATGTTTTTTAAAAACTGACACTGCAGACAAGATTTCACTGACTTCTATGGGAACTGGACTGGGATCAAAGAGGATTTATCATTCATAGTACTCATCCTTATTGCACAGTTATCTGGAGTGATTGTTTACAGCTTAGTTAAAACATGCAGAACTTGAATATAACAATAACATTTAAAAACACAAACATTTCTTGGCAGATGTTATTAAAAAGGGATCAGTGAGATTGAAAATGGAATGCCTTGACAGAGGTTTTAGATATTACCTTTAATCAATATGAGTTTCATGTATGCTGTATTATTTAAATGGTTCCCTTAGTAGTCAGTACAAACTATTTCATTGATATGCACATCAGTGCACTCTGCATCCTCTCTTTGTACTCTTAAGCAATAGAATCTCATCAGATGCTACTGCATACAATGATGAATTTCCTGAAGTGGTAATTGATAGTCAAAGAGGCAGAGACAATATAGAGATGTTTCTTTAGAAGATATAGTTGTGCAAATCAGTTGCATTATTTGATGTTATTGGATGTTTTTAGCAATCTACTGAAGCTAAGAACATTCTCGTAAGGAATATAGAAATCAGACATAGTCTGGGGATATGATTAAATTAAAAATCCTTTCTGTAAGACATTGTCTTTGGAAATAATTTGACACGTATGTTTTTGTATGAGAGAGAGAGAGATAGAGATAGAGAGAGAGAGATCTTGCCCATGATTTTTTCCCACCAAAAAATATGTATATTTGTTTGGTACATGTGATTTTCAATTCTAAAATAAAGTTACAGAATGACTTCTCCCTCAAAATTATTCCTTACAACACTAAAATATGATTCTTCACGTGTTTGATAACAAATTAAATTAAAATATAGAAAATAGTGTTCTTCCTTATGCAGTAAAATATCAGCAGTTTTAACATTAAAATATATTTAAACATCCTGTTTGGTGATAAACAATGTATCCTACTGCCAAATTTGGGAACTGAACATTCTTTTAAAATTATATCTTTTATTTCAAATTCAAAAATGTAAATAAGCTTTAATTAAAACATGTACAAATACAAACTGATAGGGAATATTATTTGTGTTCCTATAGAACAGTTGCATGTTAATCTGACAAGGCTTGCATTATGTTTAAGAAAATATATTTCAAGACACACAAATGCATATATTTTGTAAGAAATGTTTGTGTTAATGAATATCTAACCCATTTTCCTGCATCAACAAAAGTAAAATGGAGAGATTGGACACAACAGAAAGGAAAAGCATGCCATGTGCATATTCAGAGCCCCAGTGTAAAACAAATGTATTATTAGCTATCACAGCATACTGCTTAATCTTGAATGACCAGGTACTGATGTGCCCCTAACGTTTCACTAATACATGTCAATTAAACAGCATGATCCTTAATCAAACAAAAGCTATTAAAACTTCTGATGCATGAAATATACACGTTATGAAATTCAGACATGGGGCCTAATCTTACAAAATACTGGGCATCACCCTCCCATGGTACATAATGCACAAACACCTTGCAAACTTGATTTTTATGATTTCCAGGACAAAAATGCATAGGGCATGCAGACAGTTTGCAATGTAATGTGCTCTGATCATTGGATCAACTTCAGGAATAGGTCGTAAGGCAAGGAAACATTCCTCTTTTTAAAGAAAGCATTTAGAAAAACAATGTTGCACACATGAATACTGTAGCAGCATTCAGTTTGCAAGTGTTTAGCCTTTACTTACGATTTCAAATTTTTAAAATTACAACTATAGACACCATCCAGTGTCATCCTATTTGGGGAAGGACAGCGTGTCACAGGGTGAGTGACTGGGGAGGAGGTGTCTGTTAGGGGAGTGGGGGTAGATCGCCCCCCGGTGAATGTGAAGGGAGGGGGCAGGGAGCTGGGGACTGAGGGGGATTTCCAATAAGGCCAGTCTGTGACTGGTGAGGAGGCAGGGGTCTCGGGGGAAGTGGGTGGCTCCCCCCGCAGATGGGGGGAAGGGCAGGTAGCGGAGGGGGGGTGGATCCCCCGCAGATTGGGGGGAGGGGAAAGGGCAGATGTCTCGGGGGTGGATCCCCCCGCAGATGGGGGGAGGGGCATGGGGCTCAAAATGGGGGGAGGCGGATGCCCCCATTCAGTGCCGGGGGGGGAGGGGTCGGGAGCAGGGTCGTCACGCCCTCTCCATCCCCTCTCTAGTGGCTCCCGTCGCCGTGGGGGTGGGCGGGGCTCTCGGCCAGGTGCGGAGCAGCGCGGCTCGGCGAGGAGGAGGAGGCGGCGCGGACGTCACTTTCCCCGGCCGCGCGTGTTTACGTGGAGCTGAAGATGGCGGCGCCGGGGGATCCGCCACGGAGGCTCCTGTTGCTGTAGCGGGGCGGGCGGGGGTAACGCTCTGCTCTCTGCGTGCAGGGGCCATGGAGGACGAGGAGAGGCAGAAGAAACTGGAGGCCGGGAAAGCCAAGGTAAGAGGAGGAGAGACTGTGGCGGCGGGGGAGGGGCACGGGGGGGAGAGCTGAGAGGCGTGGGGGGAGGACGGGGGAAGCTGTGCGGGAGGCTGAGGGGGGTGGGACGGGGGAGGCCGAGAGGGGGGCGGGGGAAGCTGGGGGGGGGGGGGAATGGGGGAAGCTGTGGAGGGGAACCAAATGATAAATCCTCTGTTGAGTAGCCTGGGATGAGCACACCCCAAGGTGTAGGAATAACTCTGCTTTTCATCGGGAACCAGTGTGTTGTGTCCCCGGTAATGGGGCGTGCAGGCAGCATGGGGGTATCTGTAGGAGCTGGGATAGTCTCCTTGATAGCACTGTAGAAGCGACAAAGGGTCCTGTGGCACCTTATAGACTAACAGAGGTATTGAAGCATAAGCTTTCGTGGGTGAATTCCCACTTCTTCGGATGCATGTAGTGGAAATGTCCAGGGGCAGATATAAATGTGCAGGGATATAAATGTGCAGTGTTTATAGCACTGGGCTCCAGAGCAGGTTTTCTTTCTCTCTCTCTCTTTCTCTGTGTGTGATTGGCTTGTGACAGCTGTTGGTGGACGGCCATGACTTGCAAGTGCCACAGGTGCCAGTAGTTACACATTGAAAGTTAATGGTATTTCTGTGCGTGAAACTTTGTGTGCTGGTGTCTTTTGTGAATGTGTATAACTTTAATGGTCTGGGTAAAATACTTTAAAGTTACTTCAGTTTAGCAAAAGGAGATGTGGGGGTGAGGAAAATGCAGTTTGCAACATACTGTTAACCTGATGCACAAGATGCTGTTTGCATTTTTAAAAGGCAATGTAAAAATTTATGGAGATAACAGATTTTCATTTTGAAGGACATCTTGTCTTCAGTGAGCTAATAATACTATAAAGTAACCTTACAGTGCAGTGTGTTTGATGCCTTTATTTCCCAAACTATTCCCATAATCAGCTGTTTATTGGTAACTTAAATGTATTTAAACAAATCACCGTCAGAATATATCTGTAAAATAGTACATTGGCTCAAGTACAATGACCTTGTTTCTAGAGTAAAGGAAGCTCACAAATGATCAGTGAAAGAAGACTCCAGGTTACCCAACCCTTATAATAAAACATGGTAAAGCAAAATTTAGGTTTAGCAAACCATGGCAGTTGGTCTCAATTTGTCCATCTAATTGGGCAATTTAGCATCAAATACTAGAGTTCATAGAACATAAATTGTCAGTTCACATTGGAAAAGATAATTTAGCAAAATCACATTGTGTGTGCAGTTGGAGAACAAAGTAAATCTATAACTACATGATAATGTCCATCTCTTTCTTGCTTGCAGAGTCTCTTTGCTAAAATTGGGGTTGGCAGTTCAATTGTGCAAAGTTGAATAGGCTAAGATATGTTATCCAGAAAAGTGTTCAGTGCCTCTATTTGGTTGTTGTGACTTATATCTATTATTTCTATTGGAGTAGCAACCAAAAGCCCCAGGCAGGAACAGTGTTCCATTATGCAAGGTACTGCTCTGAAGAATTTACAGTCTACGAAGAAATTAATGAAGGGATAGGGCAAGAGGTCAGGATGGTGGCAAGTTGAGTGTGGTTTTATTTATATAGATAGAGAGCAGAGAAGGCCACTTGAGGTTGGGGAGAGGAAGGGATTTTTGAAGCAAGAGTGGGGTTTGAGTGATGGGACAAGTAATGGGGGGAGGAGGGGAAGTAGAATGAGTAGATGAGGGTGAGAAGCCTTATGGGCAGGAGAGAGGCTGGGCAGCTGAGAAATTGAAGAGGTAAGAAATGGTGAGATTCAGGGGATCTTCACCCAATTGCAATACACCTAGGAGGGGGGGGGGGGGGAATCTAGAATCCAAGTATCAAATTGAATGGATGATATTGTCAGGAGTCTCTGCAGCCCCTTAGGTTTCCAAGTCCATTAGGATTCTACCCAGTTTTAATCCTGAAGATCTTTATCAAGTAGGAGAAATCCTGTACAACTAGATATTTCCCATAGCTTATAGCAAGGAAATCTATCTTAGCAATGTAATAGCATATTTTGCCAAATCTAAACGTTGTGATAATGGTTAATCTAAACGTGTAACTGGAAGAGTATCAGTGAGTAGTACTAAACTATCAGAAAATGCCGTATCTTGGAATAAATGCTCCCCAATACAGAGTGCATGTAAATGTAATAGCCACCTTTCCGTTGCTGAGGTATCAAAACAGTTCTATGGTTTTATGCTAGTTCTGTAATGGGTATTGTACGCCAGCATTACATGATAATCAAACGAAGATGTTTTGGTATGGCGTGGCATTGTACACTGTAAATTGACGTATTAAACTGTTCTTTTTGAAACGAGGGGAAATTTTTCTCAATTTAAAATTAGTAATTCTACTTATTCATTTTTAAACTTCTCAAGTAGTCATTTTGAACAACAGTGAGCAAAGAACAAGCACTGGCAAGTTATACTAATATTAGCTGCTAAACATGAAGTATATGAGGGGGCAGGGAACAACTAAGGACACTCAAATGTGTACCTTTCTTTTTGTAGCTTCAATTTTTTTATTTAAAAATTTATGCTGTGCACATAGTAGGAAAGAACTTGCTTTTGTAATAATAATTCATTGAACATTTAGTCTATATTATTGATGCACTTTTTAAAGTAAGTTTTCAGAGGTGTCAAAATACCTTTCCACTTTAACCACTCTGCTGTTTAAATCATCTTTACCTTACTACCTCTAAAAAGTGCCATATATGCTTATGGCAATATCTAAACATTTAAAAGAATCAATGCAAGTCTTTTTTTTTTTTTTTATTATTATTTTTTTTTACCATATTCATACTTGTGTTTATATATAGCAATTGAAATGTTTCTGCTGGTTTGAAAGATTTCCTATACATTTTTGGGAGAACAGTGGTAGAATCAGTTAAATTATGAATCAGTAGAAACTTTTAAGTATAGCCACTGTACCTATTTATATAATTCTTTTAAAAGTGCCATCAACCAGCAGACAATCTACTGTATCTAACAAGCTTCCCCCTCCCCTTCCTTCTCTCCTCAGAAGAATCACCAGGAGCGCTGTGATAGTAGCCTGGTGTATACCATTAATTTAGAGGCAAGCATGTTCTGCACTTCAAATGCTAGGGTTTACAGGCTTTTGTTCTTGGTTGGTTCCCAGTAGACACTTGCATGCACCTAGTAAATAAAGGCAGATTCTTTATTAGGGCTGGCAGAGAAGAAGGGGTACAAAGACTCTACACTGAAACCTAAGAGATTTATCTGCAGAAGAAAGGTACAGAAAATTTCCAGGCTATTCCCCTCAGGGGCAATCATATAGGAAGTTACAAGGCTAGTATCTGAGTCCTTCTGTTTAGTTCCAAAGATTCTTCAAAGTTACCTTCTTTGGGAGGGAAATCTTCTTAGCCTTTGGTTGCATAGGCTGCTGTTGCCTCTAACATTGATGCCTGTGGCATCTCCTAGTGCAGTGGTTCTCAAAATCATTTGATTGCATCCCCTTCTTTGTGTCTATAGTAGTTTATGCTCCCAGCTTCCCAGACAGAAGCTGATGCTCTCCGGTCACCCATTTCTGAAGGCAGAGTAGAGGCTGCTGGCCGGGTACCAAGCTCTAAAGGCAGCTACACTGCCAGCAGCAGCACAGAAGTACAGGTGGCATGGTATGGTATTGCCACCCTTACTTCTCTGCTGCTGCTGGTGGCAGTGCTGCGTTCAGAGCTTGGCGGCTGGAGAGCAGCAGCCGCTGGCCAGGCACCCAGCTCTGAATGTGTGCGGTAAACTTTCCCCCTCCCCCAAAGCGTCTCACATCCCCAGAATACATTCTGCACCCCTCTGGAGGGCGCACCCTGTTTAAGAACCTCCATTCTAGTGTTTGCATTAGAGAAGCCCCTCATGTTGCCTCCTTGCTGAATTTGCCAGCTGTAGGCTTCTGCTTCTCTAGGCAACAGACTACAAGCCCTTCTGGCATCTCTAGGTGGTTCTTCTCCCATCATATTCTCTGCACTTTTGCATCTGGCCCAGATCCCATGAACACAGGACAAACTGCTCTTTCCCCTGTGCCAGGTCTGCCAGTTCCAATATTTACTCTTCAGCAGCAGCCTGCGCCTGCTGCCTCTCTGAGTGCTCCCTTTTTCAGATGTGCTTTTCCCCCAGCTTTGGATGAGATTCTGCTCCTGGATTCATCTCTCCAGGTTCTATCTTTGGCCAGCTCTAAAGCAGCTGCATATTTAGCCAGCTGCTCTCATATGTTCCGTTCCTCTCCCCACCCCTTTATTCTTTATCTGCATGTCCCAAGGATTCCACTTCTTTGTCTTGATCACGCTGGATCACACAGTATCATCTATTTAGCTAGATGTCTATTAGTCCTTTCCCCTACTATGATGAGTTGTTTCCAATCCTTTCCATCAAGGTGATGGGGTGCTAGTAATTAACTGGGTGGGGAGAAGTGTTTCAGACAGTTTTTGTTGCAGCTCTCCAGTGTTTTGTTTTTTGAAATACATGTCAGGGGCATCCAGAGTTTTGGATGGGTGCCTTTTGTGTAGTTTTTAACATCTAATTCAAAATAAATACACCCTTTTATGCTATGAATTCATAACCATCCAGACCTACTGTAATATTATTGTCAGAGTAACACTAATATTTTATTTCTGATCGGAAAATTCTAGTGCAATTATTTAAAAAAACACCAACAATCTCAAATATTCTACAAAGAAATGTAATCTTTGCGATCACTCAACATCTGAACTAGTGGTTTACAATGTCAGCAAACCTCTCAATAGAATTATCTTTCTACATGCAGGGGTATGGACATGGAACATGAGTATGGTAATGGTTGAAGAGGGAACCAAAGAGATGGAAAGGGAAGCCCAACAGCCCCCTTCTGATGTGGGGTGAACTGTGCATTTTTCTTCTGGAGTTCCCCTTGATTTTCTTCTGTGACTATTATTTAGATCTGCCCTCTCCTTGACTTCACTCCAGGAGGGTTAGTGTAACTTATACCTTCTTCTAATCCTCTCTGGATGAAAGCTAAAATGGTAGTCCTCCTGTAAGTGCTTACTTAAAGACTTGGTATCTTACACCCCTTAAAACATCACCTCTGAATTTTACACTCTGTTATCTATTTAAATTTTTGTAAATTAAGTGCTGAGGTGTGTGTAAGAGGATTTTTAGTTTGTTTTTCTTGCTACTTATGGCTCTCTTCAGACCTGAAGGGTGCAAAGTGAATGTAATTCTATAGCAACCTTCCTGCTATATAGTTGCTCATCAGCCTTTACCGTTGTAGGTAAATGAAACTGTTTAACTCTAAAGACACAACAACTTTAATTGAAAAATGTATAAAGTTTCACAGATACTTCTGTCAGTACAAAGTTTTGTAAAACTGTTTATCTTGCATTAATGAAACTTTGGACATAAACTGCTTCTTGATCATGCTCTTGTCTTCTGTTATATTCAGGAGGAGGGATGAAGGGCAGTGGTGGCATGCCATCTAGCTTGTTAAATCATACTTATACTGAATTTTGCTTAGAAAATCTTTATTCCAGCTTTGGCATTGTTAATTCTGGATTCTCAGGGCTTTTAGGTACTGTCTATCTTCTTTTTATAAAGAGAATGCCCTCTAGCATTATTCATTGTCATGGTTGTCAGTGTCTTCTGTATGTTCACAGTGCGTATTTGGTCCCTTGCTTGAAAGCATGTTGTCCACGGAGATATACTCCCTAAACTGCCTGAAGGTATTGTGGAAAGAAGCTGTCTGGTTTATTCAGTACATGTTTAAACACAGAACAAGGAACTTGCATGTCTTTTTGATTTATACTCGGTAATAATCAGAGCAAGTGTAATGGCAAAAGTTACAATATTGGGTCCATTGTTGTGGAGAGCTAATGCTACTTAAAATGGCTATCTGATGATGCCTTCAGAAATTCAACTGTACCAGAAAATATCTTCAACAGTTTGGCTTGTGAATATTTGTTTGTGCCTATTTCTAGTAGCTGAGCATGAAGGTGGAATGTATCCAGACAACTACACTGATGTTGCCTGGTAGCCTGAGACTATGTAGTTTTGTTTCCCTAGAAATTACTGATGCACAAGATACATTTTACTTCTGTCATCTGATCTTATTGTGTTGAGAAATTATGATTTTTTTTAGAATGAAGTTACAGGTTGTTCCAGTTTCCAGTTTAAAAAAAATATTGACTTGACAGAAGCATGAACGGATTTCATTCCACAATTCATCAGGTCAGTGTTTAAATATAACATAAAGAATTTAGTTTGAAATAGATTGTTTAGAGGTAAACTTTCTTAGTTAATGAACAGTCCTTTAAATATTGTTTTCTCTTTAGGATAACTGCTGAAACTTCTTGCAATTTATTAAGGATGTGGTGAGTAGCATCCTCTCTATTTTTTTAAAAACTAAATTTTGTGTGTCATTTAAAAGCTGACCTTACTGACATATCTTGTTTTGCTTTCAGGTGCAGATTGCTCATTTTGTTTCCAACTGCTTTCAGTAACTTCAACAAAAACATTTATGAAGCAGAATTATACAGACATTTTCTTGCCAGTGTGCATCTCGAGTCAGTTTTTTTAACACAATAAATGTTATGTAACAAAGGCATTGCTTGTGGTAAGCATTATGTTACTGCTCTCACACTTCATGCTTTTTAAAAAAAAAAAGGGGCATGGAGATAAGGAGGTGCTCAGGCCCTCCTAGCTAGGGTGAGAAGTTTACTGTGGGTTACCACTACATCTGGCATGGGTGGAGTAGTGTGTGAGAAACTGGAGGGGAGACTCCTGATAATGCACTGGAGTAAGGTGGAGAAGGGAGTGGATGAGCATAAGTTCAACAGGACTGAGAAAAGCAAACTGCTCAGTAGATTAGGTGTCTGGGGCCCAGAGGGGAAGCTGTGAGGAAACAATGGAGGAAGAGAATGGGGCTGGAGACAGTTCTTTCCTTTCTTTTCTCCTGGGTTCCCTTTTCTTGTGCTGCAGAATTGTTTCCTTTCCCTGGTCCTGTTCTTTGTTCATCCTCTTCTTCCTCAAACGGCTCCTGCCGGTACTTTCTCTCTTGTTCATCCCCAATCTAAGTAGAACATAAGAATGGCCATACTGGGTCAGACCAAAGGTCTATCCAGCCCAGTATCCTGTCTACTGACAGTGGCCAATGGCAGGTTCCCGAGAGGGAGTGAACCTAATAGGTAAGGATCAAGTGATCTTTCTCCTGCCATCCATCTCCACCCTCTGACAAACAGAGGCTAAGGATACCATTCCTTACCCATCCTGGCTAATAGCCATTAATGGACTTAACCTCCATGAATTTATCTTGTTCTCTTTTAAACCCTGTTATAGTTCTAGCCATCTCACCTCCTCAGGCAAGGAGTTCCACAGATTGACTGTGCGCTGTGTGAAGAACTTCCTTTTATTTGTTTTTAACCTGCT
Source organism: Macrochelys suwanniensis (assembly GCA_033296515.1). Lineage (NCBI taxonomy): Eukaryota > Metazoa > Chordata > Testudines > Chelydridae > Macrochelys > Macrochelys suwanniensis. The sequence goes on from CM065776.1 coordinate 44,282,904, forward strand.
GTCCGTTAATTTCATTTGGTGGCCCCTAGTTCTTATATTATGGGAACAAGTAAATAACTTTTCCTTATTCACTTTCTCCACACCACTCATGATTTTATATACCTCTATCATATCCCCCCTTATTCTCCTCTTTTCCAAGCTGAGAAGTCCTAGCCTCTTTAATCTCTCCTCATATGGGACCCGTTCCAAACTCCTAATCATTTTAGTTGCCCTTCTCTGAGCCTTTTCTAATGCCAGTATATCCTTTTTGAGATGAGACCACATCTGTACGCAGTATTCAGGATGTGGGCATACCATGGATTTATATAAGGGCAATAAGATATTCTCTGTCTTATTATCTATCCCTTTTTTTTTGTGTGTGTGTGTGTGTGTGTGTGTATGATTCCTAACATCCTGTTTGCTTTTTTGACTGCTGCTGCACACTGTGTGGACGTCTTCAGAGAACTATTCACAATGATTCCAAGATCTCTTTCCTGATTAGTTGTAGCTAAATTAGCCCCCATCATATTGTATGTATAGTTGGAGTTATTTTTTCCAATGTGCATTACTTTACTTTTATCCACATTAAATTTCATTTGCCATTGTGTTGCTCAATCACTTAGTTTTGTGAAACCTTTGAACTGCTTCACAGTCTGCTTTGGTCTTAACTATCTTGAGCAGTTTAGTATCATCTGCAAACTTTGCCACCTCACTGTTTACCTGTTTCCCCAGATCATTTATGAATAAGTTGAGTAGGATTGGTCCTAGGACTGACCCTTTGGGAACACCACTAGTTACCCCTCTCCATTCTGAAAATTTACCATTTATTCCTACCCTTTGTTCCCTGTCTTTTAACCAGTTCTCAATCCATGAAAGGATCTTCCCTCTTATCCCATGACAACTTAATTTATGTAAGAGCCTTTGGTGAGGAACCTTGTCAAAGGCTTTCTGGAAATCTAAGTACACTAGGTGGGAAGGTATGTAGAATTGAGTTCTGGGTTGTGTATGTGTGTTTTATGAATGTGTGGAGGTGATAATTGACTTTGAATGGGAGTGTGTGAGAAGAGACTTTGTCTAGGGAAAGAGATTGCAAGTGTGTGAGGATCGACTGTTCCTTTGTGGGGATAACATTATTTTTTAATAGAAGAGGGTGAGAGAGGGGATACAGCATGGGTGGGGAGGAACAAAGGAGGGAGAGGAACAATGAAATGAAACATGCAGCAAAACTTATTTTCTTCAAAAAAAGAACAAAATGAAAGTCTGCATTTTGGCATTAAAATTAACTATATGTGTACGTTTGAGACAAGACATGCAAGTATGGTAATTGCTGCCAGGATTGCCACTCTTATCACTGGAACCCTTCTTCTTTCTCCTAGTTGAGCTATTTTTTCCCTTCTTACTGATGTACTTTTTGCTTTTTACTGCTGGGTTTCAGAAGTCTCAATGTTGCTTCATTATTTGTGGCTTAGCTGTTTCTGGTGTTACTGTACCTGCTACCTTCAGTTCAAGTCTCTACATTAACTTGTGACTCCTTTCTGCCTTGCAGCAACAATAACCCAAGGAAGAAAGTTTCCTCCAATCTTGGAGGATGCAGCTGTATACCATCTACCATGGCAGTCTGCTAGACGTTGTTGTTAAAGGGATATAGGCTGTTTTTTGTAAGCCTCGTCAAAGACAGACGCTTCAGATTTTATGCAGGTCACTTGAATAACTGTTTATGGATGGTGCTAGTCATTTCAAATGTTAAATAACAATTTTTAAATTTTATCTTACAAGCTGTAAGATAAAAACAATAGAAGTAAAATTGTACGTGAAACTCCCTTAGATGATTAAGACTGTCACCTAGGAGATATTAATTTTGTTACAGTCTCATAAAAATTACAAACTGCGTACAGTAGTGACTACTGTTTTATGATTATTTTATGAATAAGGGGGGAAAATTAAAGGTGTTCTCCCAAGATTCAAAAAAAGGGCAGAAATACGCCAACGAATTGTCCTAAGAAGTACTCCAAAAGTAATAGAAACGTAGACATTTAAAAATGCAACTTTTATCTCTTTGCTATTTCTTCAAATCAAAAAGGAGAGATTTACAGGGAAGGCTATAGGTGGAAAATGACTTTGGAGAAATCCGGGAGACATGAGTTTGACAAATCAGATGAAGAGGCACTTGTTATAACTGCCTTTCCTTCTTTCTCCAGTCTGTTCTCAAACTACTTTGTTTTTTTAGTGATCTTCTTGTGATGGCGGGATTGCAGTGACCATCTATATTTAAGGTAGCATAGATTTCTATTGAGGATATTTTTATATTCTGTCACATACTTTTCAATTTACTTGTACAAGTAGAAATATTTTGAACTTTCAAATTAGTGTGAATAAATATAAGTTCTAGACAAAAAGTCTCACTTAGCCCAGGGCTACACTAGGGGAGGGGGTCGATCTACGATATGCAACTTCAGCTACGTGAATAGCATAGCTGAAGTCGGCGTATCGTAATCGACTTACCTGGCCATGAGGACAGCGGCGAGTCGATCGCTGCCGCTCCCCCGTCGACTCCGCTTCCGCCTTTCGATGAGGTGGATTGCCAGAGCTGACGGGGAGCGCGATCGGGGAAAAATCGATCCCCGATAGATCGATTGCTACTCGCCGATCCGGCGGGTAGTGAAGACCTGCCCTTAATAAAGGAAGAATTGTACGGTGTTTTCAATAAAGTGCATCTAGTACTTTAGGGAAAGTAGTGCTTGACCTTTGACAGTTTGAGGATAGGTCACATGAGAAACACAAAATAGGTTTTTTTACATGCAACATTGTCTATCAAAAATTTACTCTTAAATGCCTATACAGAGATCTATTTCTGCAGAACGGTACCTGAGATACCACAGTAATCAATATTTGGAAAAATTGGAATTTGAGAAATGTAAACCTGTAAGGAAAATAAGAGGACAGTGGAAAAGAGGAAATCAGAAAAAGGCTGTGGAAGTGGTTTCAACATTAGTTATCAGTATCCTTTCAACTACAAATTGTGTTACTAATATATAATTGTTAGTTGCTCCCTTCATTAGTTGAAGGCTTCTATCCCAAATTCCTTTCCCATCTCCCTTTACTGCTTCATCATCTGCTGTAGTCTGATCCTTAATGGACATCCAGAGGTCATGGTGTACTTTGACTGATCCGTCTTAATAGTCATCAAGGAATTCTCATAACTGGAATTGGCTAATGCGTCACTTTGTTATTGCAGAGATATGTTGAGAAAGGAACAGCTTTAAAATAAACACTATCATTTGACCACTTTTTATCGTTTGTATGTAGTAAAGCCAAAGCGCATAAAAGAGCAGCAGCCCTCAACTGTTGTCTTTGGGGCATTTGCTGGTGGTTTTTCAGATTACTGCCCTGTCTTGTGGTGGTGGTTTCTAGCTCGTCGCACTGGTTGGTAACCTTTACATTGTAAAGATGTCATCCATGTGTAAAAGCATGTAGAAACAAAGACTAATGGTCTCCATTAGGAACTACTGCTACAGGCAAGAGAGAAAGTAAGAGGGAATCCACAAGGACTACAGCCAACAGCAAGACTGGAGCTACTAGCGGACTGAAGTTGTCATTTGAATAGGGAGCAGGGAATGAGATAATCTGGTGGTTCTCTTCCCCCACTTGCTATCTGCAGGGGAAGGGGAGGATCAGCCACCAGGGAAGCATGTGCAGGGACAGAAGGAAGGGGCAGGTGCATAAGAAGGACGAATAGAATAGATGTAAGGAGAGAATAAACTGAGAGCAAGAAGTGATGTCATAAGTAGCAAATTATATAAATAAAATTTCTGTAAATAACAGAGTAATGAGTCATGGTGATGTGATCTGTTTGAAGGGAGCAGGGTTAATACTCAATGTAATTTCACTAATCTGCAGTTTTGTGCATACTGCACTTCAAAATGCATCATTTTACAGTATTGCTAGCTCATGATTTTATCACAACTCTTGTGATATTTGGTGTGTTTTCCTTAAAGCCCCAACTGCTAGAGTCAATTACATGAGAATCTCAGATTTTGTTTTTAAGAGCACATTTCTAGTCTTTATGGTTGCAAAGAAAATCTTGAAAACATGAAGCAACTTCCTTAAAGGCTCAGAAACCAGAGCCAAAACATTCCCCCCAAGATTTGGGTTTTTTAAAAAAATCTCAGGATTTTGCGGTTTCTGCCTCATGATTTTTGAATGCTTGGCATTGGCAATACTGAGCACATTAGTTTGAGATTTTAAAATATTTTCAGATCTAGTTTGGATTGAGGGAAATGATCAGACTGAGAGTTACAGAAGACCCTGCTGCTCATTAAACCAAACTAGTATTTTGTTTTTAATTCCTTTTGCTAGGTTATAAACTAGCAAGAAAGACAAAAGCTCTTTACTCAGCCCTGGTTTAGCTTTTCCATGAGCTGATTATCCTGCATCGTGTGTTCCTCCCTACTGGTGCCTCCTGAGTCTGACTATATAGCAACAAAGGAAAAACACATGATCATTCTCCAAAGACAATTTGTTTGTTACTCTCGAAAGTGAAGAATAGACATAATCTAAAAGACTATGTGAAATTTTTCTAGAAGACATGTACTTCTTAGATAACAGATTCCAAAACAAAGGGGAAAGCCTTTTTTTTTGAGGTCAGCTTCAGTAGGATGTATTATGTAGGTAGGGTTTTAAGAATGTTTTATATTGTGTACAGAGATCATTCATCTACTAAGAGTGTGTGAGGAACAATTTTTTTTTCTAGATTTTCTTCAACAACTACAATATATTCCAGGGTCTAAGTTTCCTATATTAGAGGAAAAAAGACATACTACACTGGAATTTCCTCAACAACTTCCATCAACCCTCTCTTCTAAGTCAGAGATTCACCAGGACAGCCAAACTTAGCTGACTCCTGCACTTAATAAAGTATCCCTTTTGCTGGCTAAATTTAGTACTTCAAGCCCTCATACATCATCTCCTAGGAACGTCAGTTATAATTTTAACGTTTTACCCATACACAGTATTGGTCATTGGTAATCACACATCAGCAAAGAGATACAGGTGATATTGGTGTAAGATAAATCCTGTCTCATTCATACTGAATTTGTGCTAACCATTTTTCACATTATTCTCAAATTCATTTTGATTTCTTTCCATGTCCAAAACAAAAGTACAGAATCTCTTATCTAGGACTTAAACCTACAGACGAGCTGTGTCATATATCAATTTTCCCACCCTGCAGAACTTTTCCTTTTGGAAAGCTTTTTTAAAATATAATTTTTGTTTTATTTTTAAAAATTATTTTTGCCTTTCATGACACATCAGTACTATTAGTGCACAATTTTATTTCAGTTATGACATATTATAGCCTATTATTTGTAGTCTTGGTTGTAGCTGTGTTGGTCCCAGGGTATTAGAGAGACCAGGGGGCTGAAGTAATCTTTTGTTGGACTAACTGCATTTGGTGGAAGAGAGAACCTTTCAAACTACAGAAATCTTTAGCAGACCTGAAGAAGAGCTTGGGGTAGCTCAAAAGCATCTCTTTTTCACCAATCGCAGTTGGTCCAATTAAAGATATGACTTCACTCACCTTGACTTTGTAATAGTCAAAATATTTTTCATTTACTTCTTTAAAAAAACACTAAGGAGAGCTGCTATGTTGTGCTGCCGTTCATGTCTGTTTAAAATATAAAATAAGGGACCAAGAGACTTTTTCCCACTGGACCATATGAACTGGAGCCATAAAATCACTGAACATTAAATGTCCCCAAACGAGGGTAAATCCATCCTCATCATCGTACCCACTCATTATACTCTACACCTGATCATAGCCATTATCTATGAACAACTTACCCCCATATCTCAATCTCTGTACTTTGACCCCTTAAGCCTTTACCCCCAATTGGGGATTTTGCAGATTATGTATTTCTTACGTCATTCAATCCTAAACTGAATTTCGCTCCCCTTGATAATCTGTACCTTATTCCCTGATAACCAGAAACTTCTATGCTTAAAGTCTGTACCGTTGCTTTTATTTTTAACATTATCTTAATAAAATTCTCAATTCTGTTCTAAGTCAGACTCATAGATGCTGTTGCAGCTTGGGCCAAGTGTCTCCTTGTGGTTACTCACTAGCTTGCTGTGAGAAAATCCAGCCACTGATTTGCATGTGTTTTTAAACCTCTGCGTATGATCAAAGTCAACTCACGGTCCTGATCATGGGGTCCCTAGGCACCCACTCTGCCTGCAGACCCTCTGTCTAGCCCCTATCCTGAGAGTTTAGACCATGTCATTGTCACCTGCCCACACTCTGGGAGCAGTGCTGACTCCTCTGACTCCCTGTAGCTTAAGCATACCTTTATGCAGAATACCACTAATGGCATGCGCCTTCTGAGTAGCAGTTTAACTCCCTCAGAGGGCATGTAGTGGGTATAAATACTTAACTGACACACAGGGGTTGTGAAGGATTCAAATATGTCATTGCTCTTTACTTAATCACATAAGATATACACAGATAGTACAGATGACATCATAAACATTCTGTACACAATGCTCCTCACTCTAGCTCACCCTTCCCTTGGAAGTTCTTAGGGACCCTCTGTGTTCAGGTAGGCAGGGGGAACTGTTACGTGGTTGTGGCAGCTTCCCTCATCTTGAGCTAGTAAAAATGACTGAGGACACCAAATAGATCAGGTCCTGCACTTTTTATAACTGTCCAGTCCTGTCAGGTGACTCCTGGATCAGCCTCAACAGGTGATCACAGACCCCTGCCTGATGATTTCCTTAGCAGGCCACCCATCTTGACAAAACGGTTTTCCTAGGCTATTAACTTGGGATAGTCTTCTAGGCAACAACCCTCATTTGTCAGCTCAGCATCACTATGCCTTGAAATTTCAGTCTAGCATGGAGGGACTCGGACCACTTTCAAAATGCAGTTTGCAGATACAGAGAGTTCATAATCTCCTGCAGAATTCATAAATTATAGCACATTTAATCATATTATAACAGTGACACATCATCTACTACTACTGATGTTATGAAATCTAAAAAATAAAAAAACAAATTTTAAAATATCAAAGTTCTTTGAAATTTTCTGATTTGTTTTTCAGAATTTCCATTTCATAGGAAATTTCACAATGTGTTTTATTCCAATTTGAAACAAAAGTAAATGTCAACATTTCTTGCAAAATGAAAATTCTGAGTTTCAGCCAGTTCTAGATCTAAGTTAGACACTGACAAATTGAGGCCATTCAGTAACTTTATGAAAGATGTGTGTCTAAATCCCCCCATCTATTTGACTCTCTCAGCTATAGTCTTTATGAAATGATTGTCCTTTAGTAACTGGGCAGAAATTAACAAATCACTTTTACTGACCATCACAGACTGATTATGTGGTAACGACTTTCATTCACTGCTTACCTGAACTGGAGTCAACTAGTGACTTAGAGCTGAAAAGCTCTATATCCAATTGTCAATCACTTAAAATATCCAGATCTATAGTAATGTGTATTTAATTTTATTTCACTCATTGACTTGGGGAGACTAGCAATCCTGTATTGGTTATTAGCAATGTCCATATTTAGATATACTGTGTATAACTCTTTAGTTTGTTGGTTCTGTGATGAATGACTTTCTATTGTATATTTCTCAGTCTGTTTGCATGTCTGCCATTTAATTTTCAAGTTATTTTCTGTGGCGCTCAACTTATTTTTAGTCTATACAACTTTTGCTCTAGTAAATGTCTATGAAGTAAGTAAGTTTTCTTAAAAGGACATTGTGCAGGCTGAAAAGCCCAGAATATATCTACTGTACATTGTTTAAATTGCTAATTTGCCATTAAAAATATTTTTCTAGTACAATCTATTTTCTTACATTAGAAATAATAAAAATTTATCAAATGTACAAGATAAGTAAATACATCAGAGTCAAGTCACTATAAGTAGGTGGTAGATAAATAAATAGTTTAGTTAACCTAATAAAACATTTTATTTTTCATTTAAGTAACAGCCGGAAATTGAAAATTTGTCCTCCAAAATATTTAGTAGCAGGATCCTTGTAAATTGCCCTTAAAAACTTGCCCAATTAAAGGGATACCAGGACCTGTACATCAATAAACGAAGATCAAAGTTGTAGTTCCAGTTCAGGCCTAACATTCTTGGGAGTGTCCCTTCACATCATTCAGTCTGCATGCAAAGATTATGACATTGGAAGTTATTTATTACAATAATTAAAGCAGTCTAACCTACTGGACTCAAATGTTTTCTTATGTATGTATGAAGTTTTGGCTGTATGTGATCCCTTTCTCAGAATAGTCTACTGAATAACTTTTCAAAAATGGCATTAGTTTAGTTTAAGCATTTAAACTTAGTCATTTTTAGAGTAAGTAGATGCATAATTTACTCAAAGTAGAACTGCATCCTTTAAGAAATGCCTAAAGTTAGCAAGTAATGTAGTGTTGCTGTGTTATGAAATCATGGTTGGTTCATAATTTCTAGTTTTTCAATTTTTCAACATAGGCTCTTCAGATCTTTGTCCACATTGGTCCCATTTAGGGTGCATATACCTCTCATGCACCTGAAATTGGAATCTTTTGAACAGCAGTGTCTGTTGGGGCTATGCCTGCACCTTGCATGTTCTCATGACCATCCCCCATGGAGGGCTTGATAGGGCGGAGCAGCCCTGACTGCCTTTCAGTTCCCTCTTACCCCCTATAACAGTGAGACACATCTTGGTAGTGTTTGCCAGCTACCCCATTGTATCCAATATATCCATTATCAATATTGGCTACTATTATCATTTGGCCTGTCCATAGCCTGGAGAGTCTTCACAAAATGCTAGACAGTAGTGGCAGCCCTTCTGAGTTGGGAAGGAATACATGTACACCTGCACTTGGAAATCACATTAGGAAGTGTCCAGTGCAATATTGCCAGTTTTCACGTAATTCCATTCCTTAGGACTGAGGGTAAATTACTAATCATCATCTCTTACTCCTACTCCATAGAATTGGTTCATGGTATTGTTTTACAGGCTTTTTACGTCTGTCCATGCTACTGCTGATTTCACTCTCTAATCTGACAGACGAGTTTTCTCAGAACCAGGGACAAATTCTTCATTCAAACCCACTATCTTTACACCTGCTGTCCTGGAAGTTGGCTGGCTAAGCTCTACAGACGGGTTGCGCTGCGGAGGTTTGAGAAATCTTTATACAGAGCAGGAAGCCCTCTACAAAATCAGATTACAAATTAATGTGGAATCCCAACTCAAGATGTTGGCCTCACCATTAGTTCTATCAGGATCCACATGCCACCCTCCAATACAAACTTATACCGTGTTGCATCCCAGTTTCAAAATTTCTAAAAGGACTGGACCACACCTGTTCTCTGGTTCATGAACTTCCTCCTTCTTTGAACTTTAATGCAGTTCTTATGGCCCTCCCTTTGAACTCTTATCCAAATGTCCTCTTCACTGTCTGACTCTCAGGACTGCCTTCCTGTGGCTTTTATCTTAGCCAAGACAGTTACTGAGATTCAAGCACTAATAGCACATCTCCCTAAGACTGTCTTCCACGGGAATGTGGTGGTGCTGAGACCCCAACCAAAGTTTCATACCAAAGTGGTGTCCAATTTTCATTTAAACCAAACCATCAACTTCCCTGTTTTCTTCCCCAAACCCCACTTAGATCCAGTGGAATCTAAGCTCCATACTTGGTCTCCAGAGCCCTTCTCTTTTATTTAGACAGGACAAAGCCATTCAGAAAATCGCCCTGTTTATATGTGTCATTAAGGAAAACTGATGGGTCAGGCCATCTCTTCTCAGAGATTATCCAACTGCATTACAAAATGTTGCCAACTAGCAGATGTACCCCTTCCTTCTGTAGTAGGGCCCATTCAACTAGAGTCCAGGCAATCTCTTCAACATGCCTAAAAATATTCCTGTGTCAGAGATCAGGAATTTAGAGCTCAGCCTGTACCTTTACCAAACATTGCATTCTGGACTTTGCAGCTAGATCAGATGCCAGATTTGGGAGAGTATTTCTTATTTAGCTAGCTGAATGTCTCAGACCCTCCTATTAATTTGGGAACTTCTAGCTAGTCACCATAAATGGATTCACCCAGATAAAGATTTGAAGAAAGAACGGTTACCTTTCAGTTTTTATAGTTTTGATCTTGTGGATCCCATGACCAATTCCTTTGGAACCAGTCTCTGCTGGAATTCTGGATTGGTGAGGGAACTGAGAAGTGGTTGGGGCTGCTCTGCCCTATTTGCCGTGGAGTGGGAGTACACTAGTGAAAAGATTCCATTTGTGTGTGGGATCCATACAGACAAAATATCTTTTTTTAAAAAAACCACACACACACAGAAAACTTATTATAAAGTAACCATTCTTTTTTATTACCTCTTTTTTGATTACTATTGTGATACAGCATGGCCAGAAGGCAGCAGGAGAGTGATCTAGGATGAGGAGAAGCCTTATTCCCTGTAGATTAATTAAAAGCACCTGAAACCAATTAAAGCACCTGAAGCCAGTCACCTGATAAAATCCCCCTGCTTCAATCAGCCAGAGAAGGAGCTGGAGTAGAGTGAGGAGGAGTTGTAGCAGAGTGGTTTGGTGGTGGAGCAGAGAGCAGTTTGGAGGAGCTGAATCAGAGTGGTTTGGTGGTGGAGCAGAGAGCCGTTTGGAGGAGTGAAGCAGAGTGGATTGGTGGTGGAACAAAGAGCAGTTCGGAGGAAAGTGGAGGAAAGTTTTGAGAAGTGCTGCAGCGGGCTAAGAAGACCAAGATCCTAGGTAAAGGGACACCTGGCTTGTGCAGAGGGAAGGTAGGAAGCCCCACAAGCTGAAGGTCAGGAGAGGGAAGTAGCCCAGGGGAAAGAATCACTGGTACAAGTGGTTCACCTGCTATCATAGGGCCCCTGGGCTGGGACCCAGAGTAGAGAGCGGGCCCGGGTCCCTCCCTCTCCACTCCCCTTCCCTGGGATACTAGTAGGATAGCTGTTACCCCAGTTCAGGGGCAAGAAATGGCACCCTGAAACCCCCCACAAGAAGAGAAAGTGCGGGACCCATCATAGTAGTGCCGGCAATTTGCCACACTATCTTAATTCTGTTTTAGTATAAACGAAGAGAATACTTTCACATTGTGAGCCAAATGTTTTTTTAAAAATCACTTAAAATGTCATTCAGAGTGAGCAATTAATAGTCAACTCTTTCAGGCTTGTGTGTAACCAGCTATACAAGATCCTTTTTTCTACCTGGGCCCTGATCCTGCACAGGCAGACAAATCCTTGTCCCCACATAGAACTCCATAGACTTCAGTGCCTGGACAGTGACAAGGGCTTTATTTATCCCAACTTAGCTAAAACTCCCACTGATTTTAATGGCTTCGGTTGGAATTTTGTCTAAATAAGGAATGTAAGATAGGCCCAATGGAGAAATGCTATTTCTAACTTTTTGCTAAACTCATAACTGCTGTCCGACAAAAGCAGGGCAGTCTATATTACAAATTATCAAGAAAATGGGATATGTGTGCGTGCGCACTCATGTTAAGTGTTTTCTTCTTCTGTTTTTCACTGTCACCCATTATGCTGGCCATCACCCTAATCTTTATAAATGGTTATTTTTATTCCTTTCTCCATATTATCTTTATTTGCTTGAGTTTAAAAGGACACTGTCAAGATTACTTTTTTCAGATTGACTAATTTTAAGTAACTCAATTTTCTATTTGTGAACCCTTTGAAAAACATGTCCTGATGTTTTAAAAGAGGTTTCTTAAAAAAACAAAACAGGGAGGGAGAGCGGTTTTGCTCCCGTTAATGAGGACTTATTTGGTTAGCTCTGAGAGCATAATCGTCAAACGTGCCCAAGTCACTCTGTTTTCCTGCTTTCTCTTTTTTTCTGTTCATACAACTGCATGTCACTTGCTACCTCTTCAGATTCAAAGTTGCTGCTACTTGCTGCTACTGTTACTGTTAAACACATTCTTTGCATCGTCAACAAAACAGTGAAATTAATTGTACATAAAGTGCTACCAAATGTACAATGTAAACAAAGATGTAAGGAAAATAATTAGATGGTAAATAGTCTCTTTGTTACAGTAATCTTAGGGGTTACTTGTAACACTGGTGGGTACAAAATACTTATATAGAAATTTGATTTTTTTTTCCAAATTGGGAGTATCCCTTTATTTAGTTTTAGAGAAAGGGATCTATAGTCCCCATTGATAGAGGGTAGTTCTATTAAAAATAATTGTTATTACTTGGGTAAATAACTCCTTTGTACGCCGAATAGACACTAAGTCCATAAAGATGGTCTTGCACATTAATGATTCTAAGGCAGATGGCCTCCCTCGTTAAACAGGCCACAAATGGTAAATTGTAAAGCAATAATAGGCCATTCAAACTACCATCATATAATATTTCATCACTTTATCATCAGCCATCAACATTATACAGACAAACACTGTTTAAACTCTTTAGAGTCTGTGGGCTCAATCCTGCAAACAGTTATGCTAGTGAGTAATCTGATTCATGTAAGTAGATCCACTCAAGTTAAATTAGTCGTGCATAACTTTTTGCAGGATCGGGACCTACATGGTATGCCTTATGAAGGCTTGCCATATATACCATTGCAGGTTAATGCATTTGGTACATAAAAGTATTGAGAAGAGCTTGGCACATGAGAGATGAAATATATTTAGTTCACTGTGCATATGGACCCATGTAAAGACTAGAAAAATGATAGAATATATATTTTCAGTAGTGGGTAAATAAGTATTTAGCAGAGTCTTCCTCCTTCCCCCCAAATATCTTAGCAGCAACTACTGATTTTCATCAGTATTGCTTTTCTAAGGTTCCTTGTCTAATCCTATTCTAATTTTAGGTAAATACTGTGTATGGTCATTTTGGAAGCGAACACATAGCTATTATTAAACTTGGTGTTGAGTTTTTTCTTGGTCACTCAGAACACACTGCTACTTACATAACAATTTTTTTCACATACACTGAATCTTAGGCTTGTTGTAACATTATTGATTTTAAAAACTGCAAATAGGACATTAGTGGTGGTCATTTGTGCAGTTTTGCTACATTCTGAATTTAGAATGTTCTAATAAAGCAAAATGGAAATAAATATGTGACATGCTTCAGATTGTTAAACCTCGAAGAGATACATATTTTTACTGATCTATGAAATTAAGCCAATCAGCTATCATTACTCCTGCTAGAATAACATATTCTAAATAATAGCTTTTAGAGTGAGAGTAATATCCTCAGCCATTACTTTATATTGCCATTCTAAAACAGTCATTTAAAAACTATTTAATTTATGTGACGGGTTCTGAGTCAGGAGTTGACTCAGTAGTACCCTGTCACTCAAATCCCCACCAATATAGGTTAATTGGGACCTAAATAGAGGATCAGTTAACAAGTGGGGCAATAACTGAAGGACTAATTAGAGAAAGAAGCAATCCCAGAGGCTAGCAGTAGATAAATGTGTGTGGTGGGAAAGAGTCTGAAGGAAGGCAGATCTGGTCGCTGCTGTTGGTACTGCTTCTTTCTCCCCCAGAAGTAGGAGGGGGAGCTGACTGGGACCTGTAACTATGTAAATAGTACTGCATGCAATGGTCTGCTAGAACAGTATAATAAAGCACAGTGGTGGTGAAGGTGGCCTGTAGTGAGTGTGGTCTATATCCAAGATGAGAGAGACTTGCAAGGTACCACCCCATGACAATCTAAAAAACCCTACTTTAAAAAAACACAGGTTCCAAAGTTAAGCCCATGAAAGTTAGGAAATGCCAAAATAATGTCCTTGCAACTGTAATTCTGCCAATTTTGTGCATATGCATTGTGATACAGTATTTAATTACATGATTTAATAATATTCATTGCACAGAATAGATGGTGCTTAGGACATGAGACAGCTGTTCATTATTTTTATCCTCATTATTCAATTAGTTACCTGCCTTATTTATTGTACACATTGTCCAAAGCCTCCAATTAATTTGGAATTATTCATTTCCTCAGAGTCTTTTCTAGGGCACTCATCAACATAAAATGTGAGTGCCTCACAACCATTAATCAATTTATGTACACATTGAAATAAGCGTATTATTACCCTCATTATGCAGATGGGGGGGGGAAAGAGATGAAGAATCTTGTCTGAAACCACAGGCAGAGTGATGATTGGAACTCAAGATATCCTGAGACCCAACTCTGGGTTCATTCCTCCAGGCATACTGAGCGTTCACAACTCCTGCTGATGTCTTTTGCTGTTGAGTGCTCAGTACTTCTGCATATCAGGCCTCAAGGTATCTCCTAGAAACTGAGTAACACACAGTAAGGGAATGAATACCTGCCAAAATTGTGGTTTTTAGTGGCTTGATCAGTATCACATAGGACAACTATGACAGAGATAGGGATAGAACTGAGTTCTCCTTTGTGGTACTCACCTGTCTTAAGCAGGAGACCATCATTTCTTTTCCTGCAGCTCTCTGCATCGTTCTCTACACACCTTCCAACTTTTAGAGCAAATGAGGCAAGGATCCTACGAACAGCCTCATTCACTACTCAGCTCTGCTTCATTCCTTGGATACTGTACACCAAGTGCACTTAATGAGGCAAGGGTCTTGTGTAAAAAATGGTATGGGATTATACAACTAAAGAATGTTTCATAATGCATATACACATGGGGCAGAATTAAATTTCCACAGACAACCTTTATTCTGGTATTTGTTAATTTTGAGTGCTTGACTTTACATCTAAGATCATGCATGCTCTTTTAGCATACAGGGGTTTTGCTATGTAATATTGCAGGGCTTTTTTAAAGGAAAAAATAAAACAAATTATTTTATGTGTAAATTGAACTACAGGACATTAGGTGCCAACAGGAGAGGGCTATAATCCTGTGGGAAAATGGGCTGTTGGGGCCATGTGCTCTGTCTCAGGGTGGTTGCAGGGATCCCAGCCTGCCTATCTGAACTCTTTTGTGGGGAGTTCAGTCTGGCTGTCTCTTCCTCTACCTTTTCTCCCTCCATTCCTGTCTTCTCAGTGCAGTGTGTTCTGTTGCATTGCTGGTGGTGTGGGCCCAGCTTTATGTTAAAATAGTTATGTTCATTTCTTCTTTTGGCAAGCTGCCAAACTTTTGCTGGAAACAAGGAATAGAATGGAAATGGTGATTTTCAAAATGTTTATATCTTAACCAAACCTTTGTGGAATTTCATGGGATAAAGAAAAGACACTTCTCTAACCCTGGGGTTTTCTCCCTGTCCAATTTCAAGGGTCTGCTTTAAACAGTGGCGGTATTAGAATGTCTCAATAGAGACTGAGATAATCTTTTATCCTGGAAAGTGTCAGGCAACCTAACTACCAGATCCCCTTACAATTTCGATTAATGATTTTATGTGGACATTTGATTTCTTTCTTTTAACATTTTGTGTTCTTGAAATTAATAAACAGTCTCCAGTTTGTTTTTCTTCACCTAATACAAAGGAATTTACAGATTTCCAACATATCATGGAAATTTTACTTTAAATGAGTAAAAATAGTTGGATACTGTTTTAGAAAACAGGTGAAATAAAGTATCAGAGGGGTAGCCGTGTTAGTCTGGATCTGTAGAAGCGACAAAGGGTCCTGTGGCACCTTTCTTAACTGGTTAAGGAAAGTAATTTCCCAACATCATTTTTGTCACAGAAACAAAATTATACACAAAGTAAAGTCAGATTAAAATAAGAATAATATGCCAGTGCGTATCCTGGTTACTATATGTGGAAATTCAGTACTGTGGTGATATATGGCACGTGTGAAAATGACTATACACTTGCACGGCCTAGTGTGAAAGCAAAGTAGAAAAGGGCAATTCCTTATATTAAAGGGAATTTACAATTGTATTCTTAGAAAACAGAAGGTTATATAAATTGTATTTTGTATGTAATCCTGAAAGACACGACAAAGGGTCCTGTGTCACCTTATAGACTAACAGAGTCTATAGACTAACTGTAAGGTGCCACAGGACCCTTTGTCACTTCTACAGATCCAGACTAACACGGCTACCCCTCTGACACTGAAAGAGACCGTGATCAAGGATTAGTTTAGATGGTGCGCAAGACTCTACACACACCTCAGTTCAGGTCTGTAACTTTTGTAGCACCAAAGAAAGAACAATGATGATGTGGAAGCTGTGGTAATGTCTTGATTTGCCTTTTTATGGTAATGAACTGAGACCAGTGTGTCCTTACGGACAGTGGAGAAATTATGCATTAAGCACTTGTTCTAGAGCCCATTGACATCAATGGACAGACTCCCATTTACTTCTTTGGGCTCTGGATCAGATCCTAAACCTTCCTGACTCAAGAAGGTACATAAACACGTGCCTGACTTTAAAGACTGGAGTAGTGTTATTCAAATCAATGGGACTACTCACATTCTTAGGTGTGTGCTTAAGTACCTTGTGAATCAGAGCTTAAATACCTATTCCAGAGATGCAGTGAGCATCCTCCTTTCCCAGTGATGCCCATGAGATTTGCTGGTGCTGAACATCTCCAGGATAGGACCTATAAAATGAGGAGGTTAAATCTATTTTGGCCAGCTTCATAGCAGAAAAAATGAAAATGTTGGTGTTCAGGCACAGTCATTTTGTATATTAAACCAAACTTTCCTGTAGACATTTTGCTTAATGGTAATACCCAAATCAAACTCCCATTTCTTTTAGTCTCTATATGCAGATTATTTATTGTTGGAAATGTTTGTATAGATTGAGGCAATATGAGAAGCATGCCATTAAAAGCTTTACATTTTCTGTAGTTGATGTTTTAAGATTAGATTTAGAAAAACAATCTTATAAAACTGTCAACTCTCAGACAATAATTTTTAAACACTCCAGAGTCCAGACAATTTACAAGCAGAAAAAAGGCTGTGTACAAGAAATGGGTCTCAGCATTTGTGATTTATTACCAGTAATTTGAGCGACAAGCACTCTGGGAAGATCATTGCAACTGTTGCTGCACTTGCATACATTCACATTTTTATAATTGGCTCCTAACAGGCAAACACAGATGGCTGCAGACTGTGGCTTTTGTATGTTTCTGAATAAACTAAAACATGTTTACACAATAATTTAAACTTCATTATCTAAACATCAAATGTTAACTAGTCTGAAAGGCTTTCAATTATAGCGGGTAGGTCTGTAGTCTGATATATTTTTTGCAAAATAGAAATAAAGAGATTGGCACTAGTGTTAATCTGAAGAATTCATGACCGTTGTATTTCAAAATAATATTTGTAGGAGTATACATGTTTAAGCAAAAGTCTTCGAGTACATCACTGTGCGCTTATTTTTAGATCATTTTAAAAACTCTGTGCATGGGTTAATTTGCGATTTTATCACCATCAATTTAGTGTCACCTTCTGGAATTGTAACCTTTTCAACAGAGCCTGATTTCCTTCCACTAAAATTAATCAGACTGGAACAGATTGAGGCCTTTAATTTGCTGATAATGTTGTGGTGTTTCTTTAAATAGCTTTTGTAAACAGTGGTTTCAACATGAATCCTCTCCATATATGTCCTATTGTTGTGTATATACAGTGTTGTGTGAATTGTGTGTGCATGGTATTTGCAGATAAATAAGAGAATGGGTCCCTGCCTGTGCTGCTGGCCTTAGAATCTAATTAGCCACTGAACTGGCTTGTTACAAAAGAAAATAAGCAGTGACTCTATATTAACTATATTAACACAGCTTTCTATCTGAGAAATACTTTCAATTAAATACATTAGTCAATTGTGTAGTCTTTAAGTGTTAATACAGTATTTTAATCTGGCATTATAGGTTTTTCAAATACATAGTGTATGACAGACTTTGTTTAGATGTGTAAAAATTAATAAATTTGTAGGCTGACTTGCATGTAACATTTTGTACGAAAGATGCACTTAAATTGTTCAGTAGAAAAAGAAGCTGTGAACTGGTGAATCAGCAGCTTACTATGGAAAGACCATCAGGGAGCAAGCAGTTAAATTCTTCTCTATTTGTTTTTAAGTGTGGTACAGATAAGTTTCCTGAGTAAATAATTAGAGTTGTGGAAAAATGTTTGTATATAAAGCAAAATGGACAAAATGTGCCATGTTACTGTACTAGCTAAAGGCTGAAAATGTTGTGTGGACAGGCTTAATTTTAATGAACACAGACATTAACTGTTTTGAAGTATCTTGTGCTCATTTGTGTGTTCTGCTGCATTTTCATCTTTCTCCATGCAGGTTGTCTGGTTCTGTTTTGGTAGGTGTTTGCTCTGTCAAATCTACTGCCCTATTTGTCCTCCATGATTAGTTACTGGTGATCACAAAGTGGCTCTTTGGCTATGTGGGACTCCTCTGACTCAACTTTAGAACCTCTTTAAAGAAGCCCTGCTAGCTCTTATTTGAAGATTCAAGAGCATGGCTTAAATCCAGGAAATTCAGAGTAAAATCATTTAGTGGAAAATATTTTCAATGTTCCTAACAAGAGTTAGCCCAGTTCTGTTTTCCACTATGTGATTCCACATATCTTGAGCAATATGCTAACGACAAGTGCTAGAAGAGTAGCAGGTTTTTTTCCCCAAGATATACAGCAATATAAATCCATGTATCTGAAGATAAAACTGAGTCCTTAGGGACTTTCAGCTAGATAAGTGCACTATCTAATGTACTGTGATTATAGTGTGAGGAAAAACAGTACTACTTTTCCCCGGAGTTGGCTATGAATGGCTTACTATGTTCTTTGGGGCCTCCAGATAATTGATTTTTTTCCGCTCTTGCCCAATGCAAAAAAATAATAGGGAAGAAATGTAATTATATTTCTGTCCTTTGTGAAATGAAGATAGCCTTTGCTACCTCACATGGGATTTGAGGGGGTGAATTACTATTATTAATGTTTGTAAAGAACTTTAGAA
Source organism: Macrochelys suwanniensis (assembly GCA_033296515.1). Classification (NCBI taxonomy): domain Eukaryota; kingdom Metazoa; phylum Chordata; order Testudines; family Chelydridae; genus Macrochelys; species Macrochelys suwanniensis. The sequence goes on from CM065776.1 coordinate 44,301,780, forward strand.
ACATTATTAGTGCTAAGTATTAGCTATGGAAAATATTTTTCTCATTGTACAAAGAAGTTTTATTTCCTTCCTTACCCAACCACTATTAGATTTCATTATATTTTTGATATATAAGCTTCATATGAGAGCAAAGCAGATTTAAAGAAATAGACTCAACTTTTTTCGCTTTGTGTTCTCAGAACAATCTCCATTTGATTTTCAGGGAATGAAATAGTGCCTGAATAAAATACAGATATACAGTTCTCTTTGTGAGCACAGATGAAGCTCAATGATACCATTGTCATTAGTCTTGAGTCTTTTTGCATTCTACTGTTGCTGTCACTCATTTTACTTTACCCCTGGAATCCCATGTCTCTTTTGTGACAGGAATAAACATGTTTAACCCTGGGACTACATTGGGGCTGCTTTTGGAAGATAAATGCTGCCCATGTCAGGACTCTAAAGTGGTTAAATAAATCTCTAGCAGCTGCATAATACACTAGTCATAGCAACTGGTCTTGCACCTGTTCCTTAAGGCAGAAATGAAATGAATTAAATACCCAAGCAATACTAGGATTGTTGGCAATTTTTCTAGTGTGACAAGAGGTGGCATACTTTTTGACGTTCTGCCACTTTGATGAATGTGCTACTTGCCAAAATCTCACATTGTCTTCTCTATTGCTTATATTTAATCGATACTGAGTTGCCACTCTGCAACTAAAACAGTTTTTCTTTTGAGCCCAATAGCTCATAAATGTGAATGACAGTTAACATGGGCCATGCATTTTGGATTTACTTTTTCTCTCACTTTACCAGAGTAAAGTGTGTGGCATATCTATATAGACTATTTTGAAATTATTGAACATGATCAGCTCAAGATGTGTTGCTTTATAGATGAGAATGGACAAAAAATTTCCCTGGTGTAATGACACTGACTGCGCTGGATTTATTGAAATCTGAGGGTAATAAATATAAAGGCTAGCAATATATATTTTTTCTAACGTTGATGACTAATTTTCCTTCTATACTGTGTGTAGGAAATTTATTCAACAAAATGCACTGCTAATGTACAGTAACTCCTCACTTAAAGTCGTCCCGGTTAACGTCGTTTCGTTGTTACGTTGCTGATCAATTAGGGAACATGCTCATTTAACATTGAGCAATGCTCCACTTTTACGTTGTTTGGCTGCCTGCTTTCTCCACAGCTGGCAACCTCCCTACACCCCCTCCCCTCCCCACAGCGCTGCAGGCTCCGGCAGACCCCAAGGATCAGCGCCTTCCCCCTCCTCCCCCGCCTCCTGCCCGTGGCAGTCAGCTGGCTGGTGCGTTTTGGAGCAGGAGGGAGGGGGGAGGAGCGAGGACTCTGCGCGCGCAAGCCCCCCCTTGCCTCTGAGTCTTTTCCCTGCTCCATCCCGGGCTCACCCCCATTCCACCTCTTCCCCGCAAGCCTCTTCCCCCAGCGATGGATGCAGCCCGGAGGATTAACAGGGGGGCCTGTGTCGGCAGCAGGGGTTGGGCCCAACTCTGCACTCACCGGCAGCCATAGGTGCCGACTTTACCCGGCACCGGTGGATGCTTGTGCCCCCCCGCCCTGCCCCCATTCCAACCCCTTCCCCAAATCCACAGCCGTGCGCAAGCCTGGGAGGGATGGGGGAGAAGCAGAGCGGCAGCGCGCTCAGGGGAGAAGGTGGAGCAGAGGTGAGGCGGGGGGGCATGGGGAGGGTCACAGGAAGTAATCCTGGGGGGGGGACACAGAGGAACTGCTCCCCGCCCCAGCTCACCTCCGCTCCGCCGCCTCCCCTGAGTGTGCTGCCGCAGCTCCACTTCTCTCCCCTCCCTTCCAGGCTTGCAGTCAAACAGCATTTCCCGCGGCAAGCCTCGGGGGGGGGTGGAGAGAAGCAGGAGGTGGCAGTGTGCTCGGGTGGAGGTGGAGCAGAAGTGAGCTGGGGCGGGGGTGCGCAGTGGGGAGCTGCCGGTGGGTGCTCTGCACCCACCAATTTTTCCCCATGGGTGCTCCAGCCCCGGAGCACCCACGGAGGTGGCGCCTATGCCGGCAGCGGCGGAAAGTGGAGCAACCCAGCTGCGTCACTCCGCTTCCCGCTGCCAGTGAGTGTGGGGGGCGGTCCTTCCCCCTCCCGCAAGCAACATGACTGGGGCTGGGGCAGGGGAAGCGGAGCTGACTGGGGTCGGGTCGCTCAACTTCCTGCTATCAGTGAGTGCTGGGGGCGGTCCTTTCCCCAACCCGAGCGACCCGGCTGGGGCAAGGGGAGCGGAGCGGGCTGGGGCCAGGTCGTTCCGCTTCCTGCTGCGGGCGCCAGGCCCCCCGCTAATCCTCTGGGCCTGTGGGGTCCCCCAAAGCGGCCCCCTACAGCTCCTGCCTCCCTGGCCCCACAGGCCTTGAGCACAGCCCAGACCCTCCGCACAGGGGTGTCGGGGGAGCAGGTGATCGGGCTGTGTAGGGCACCATAATTGGTAGGGATGGCCCTGGGGACTAAGCAGCTGCCCTGCAAGGAGGAGGAGTGGCTGGGATGTTGGGAGTCATCCTCTCCCAGCGGTGCTGAGCCAGGAGCTCTGCAGCTCTCCCTCCCTGCAGGGCAGCAGCTTAGTACCCACTATGCTCTTTGCCCCTTGCTCCCAGCCCCCCTGCCCTCCCTAGGAGCCCCTAGGCTGCATGCACCAAAATCTGTCTGTGCTCTTCTGACCAGATAGCAGCGCTCTCTGCAAAAAGCTTCTTCTGTCTCCACTGAAAACCCTGCAGGCCACCTCTCTGATTTTTACTCGCACAAAACCAAACACCCTTGCCCTGCCCCTCCTCTGAAGCTCTGCCCCGCCCATTCTCTGAGCCCCCCATCCCCGCTCACTCCATCCTCCCCCCATCACTCGCTCTCCCCACCCCCACTCACACTCGCTCATTTTCACCGGCTGGCTCAGCTGGTTGGGGTGCGAGAGAGGGTACGGACTCCGGCTGGAGGTGCAGCCTCTGGGGTGGGGCCAGAAATGAGGAGTTCAGGGTGTGGGAGGGGGCTCCAGGCTGGGGGGTGGAACTGAGGAGTTTGGAGTACAGAAGAGGGCTCTGAGCTGAGGCGGGAGGGTTGGGATGTGGGAGGGGGTATGGGCTCTGGGATGGGGGTGCGGGCTCTTGTGTGGGGCTGGGGATGAGGGATTTGGGGTGCAGAAGGGGGCTCCGGGCTGGGTCTGAGGGGTTTAGAGTGCGGGAGAGGGCTCCAGGCTGGGGTAGGGTGTTGGGGTGCAGGGGGATGTGAGGGTTCTGGCTGGGAATACAGACTCTGGGGTGGGGCTGGGAATGAGGGGTTTGGGGTGTAGAAAGGTGCTCCGGGCTGGGACCGAGGGGTTCGGAGGGCAGAAGTGGGATCAGGGCTAGGGCAGGGCGTTGGAGCTCAGAAGGGGGGCGAGGGCTCCAGCTGGGGGTGCGGGCTCTGGCATGGGGTTGGGAATGAGGGGTTTGGGGTGCAGGGGGGTGCAGGAGGGTGCTCTGGGCTGGGACTGAGGGCTTCGGCGGGCGGGAGGGGGATCAGGGCTGGGACAGTGGCGGGGCACGGGAGGGAGGTCAGGGGTGCAGGCTCCAGCCAGCGCTTACCTCAAGCAACTCCCAGAAGCAGCAGCATGTCCCTCCTTCGGCTCCTACGCGGAGGTGTGGCCAGGTGGCTTGGCACTCTGCCCCATCCACAGGCACCGCCCCCATAGCTCCCATTGATCACAGATACCAGCCATTGGGCGCTGCGCAGCGGATGCTTGGGGTGAGGGCAGTGTGCGGAGCCCCTTGGCTGCCCCTTCGCTTAGGAGCTGGAGGGGGGACATGCCGCTGCTTCTGGGAGTCGCGCAGAGCCACGGCAGGCAGGGAGCCTGCCTTAGCCCCCCTGCCCCACCAAATGGACTTTTAATGACCCAGTCAGTGGTGCCGACCGGAGCCGCCAGGGTCTCTTTTCGCCTGGGCATTCAATCAATTGTATAATATCTTTAACCAAAATTGCTAGGGTTTTATCTGATAATTCCTCATTGATAAAAATTGGTAGCTTAGTTTTCAACAGAGAGGAATATAATGTAACTAGATGCATCACCCAGACAGTCCGTACTCGAGGGGATTAGAATCCTTCAGTTGTTCTTGTTGGAGCCATTTATCTAATTTTGTAGGCAAATAAAAAATATAAAGTTGCACTGGAAGAAGATGCATTACCTTTTATCTATTACTTAAGGTTTCATCCATCATAGAGTTGATGGGATACTTTAGAACCAGTGTGTATGTGTTCCAGAAAGCTCACAATTACATTTTCTTGCAGCAACTTTAGCTGCAGAGACAATGTTAGGGTTGCAAGCTGGCTCTAGGTAACATAAAAATGTGTGATCAAGTTTGGGAAGAGAATGCTTGATTTCTGATACTGTCTACAGCTCTTAAAATTTTTTCAGTACTTACTTCTGAAGGCCACACCCACCAACTTATACTAGTGTCTCATTTAAAAAATACTCTGGGTTTTACTTATGACTTAGCTAGCCCTTTTTGTTGCGGTAACACACAGTCTCAGACAGGACTATGTTAATGCAAACTAGTTGCCTTTTAGAGCTCACCAGCAGAGTCTACATGGGCCAGGGTGAATAAAAATCAAAATACTTCAGTAACAACCACTTTGCAGAAGCTGCTCTGAAAAAAGTGGGAGGAACCAAGCTAACTCTCCCACAAGATGTGCGATGGAACTCAGTAGTGGACTGTTTTGAGTACTTTATCAAGAACTGGCCTAATCTGATGACAGTTTGTGAACAAAAATCATGAAAAAATAGATGGCACTGTCACAGCCAAAGTTCTCAACATTGGGATTAAGAGAAATGTTGAACACATGCTGAGTACCCTGAAGCCTATTTCTGTAGCCTTGAACAAAATGCAGGGAAATAACGGTTTTATTGCTGACGTTATTGAAATTTGGAAGGAACTGAGTGAGATCTTAAAAAGAGAAATATGCAATGACAGAGTTAAATTACAAACATTAAAATAACGAATGGAACAAGCACTATCTCCAGATCATTTTCTTGAAAATATTCCCAATACTTGGTATCGGGGTCAAACCTTAACTGCTGAAGAAGAGGAGTTGGCTATGACATGGACATCCAGCAATCATTCCTCCATAATGCCAACTATAATAAACTTCAGAGCTAAGGGTGAACCATTCAAGAAACATATGTTTGCTGATGATGTTTTAAAGAAAATTACACCAGTGAACTAGTGGAAGTCACTTAAACACTTGGATTTAGAGACTGTTGAAGTGATGATATCACTTTTAACAGCAGTAGCATCTTCTGCTGGTGAAGAAAGAATATTTTCTTCCTTTGGACTAATTCATTCCAAATTGAGAAATAATTTGGGAGAGCCTGAAAAAGCAGGAAAGCTTGTTTTTTTTTCTTCCAGATTATGAACAAATAGGAAAATGAAGGTGAAGATGACTGAGTTAGCCTCAAAAGCCAATGTTTTAAGTTTCTCATGTTGACCTGGCTGACAGTTGATTTAATTTTTGTTTTGTTTTTTTAAATATTTCATTTAACTATTTTAGTTAAAACAATTTTAACAAAAACAAACCTGATTTTAAAAAACTTGAATGTTTAAATCAAAAATTCATATGCTTGTTTTGTTAAAATATTATGTTTGCTGTTGAAGAAAAAAATCCAGAATACATAACGTTGTTGTTTTAATTAAATAAAACAATTTAAATGTCTGTCTGGTGATGTTCTCCTCCTAATACAGCATGGCAAGAAAATCCTCCAAATATTAATGATTAACCTGTTGAACTGGAGATAGTTCACCTCCCAATGACTTCATAAATATCTGCTTCAATTACCTTTGGTAAATGAAATAACCAAACAATCATTCATTTTCTGATATAGCTGTAAAACTAGTCTGAAAAGTTTTTAAAATAAATCACTTTAAAAATGTAGTGTGTACCTTCTAAAAATGAAACCTACATCTGTCTCTGAGTTGTGAGGAATATGTATTAAGGTTATAACAACCAACAAGAATGCACTTTTATGTAGAAATCCATGATTAAATTGAGTCTTCCTGACAAGTGATTTAAATCGTTATTTAAATCATGATTTAAATCAGTTTGATTTAAATCAAATCCACACTGACATGGGCCAGTTAAAACGCTTTACAAATTACACCCCTTTTTTGGTGCACTTTGCCACACTGTATAGACAGGCCCTCGAACATGTATTGCTATTGTGAAGAGCTAGAGAATAAGTATTCCCTCTTCCCTCTATTAAGAAGATAAGTCTATGATGTATCCCAGGCATCGGCAACCTTCGGCACACGGCTCGCCAGGGTAAGCCCCCTGGTGGGCCAGGATGGTTTGTTTATTTCCTGCATCCGCCGGTTCGGCCGATCGCGGCTCCCACTGGCCGCGGTTCACCGTCCCCGGCCAATGGGGGCTGCGGGAAGCGGCGCGGGTCGGGGGATGTGATGGCAGCCGCTTCCCGCAGCCCCCATTGGCTGGAGACGGTGAATTGTGGCCAGTGGGAGCCGCGATCGGCCAAACCGGTGGACGCAGCAAATAAACAAACCATCCCGGCCCAGCAGGGGGCTTACCCTGGCGAGCCGTGTGCCGAAGGTTTCCGATGCCTGCTGTATCCTATTCCTTACCTCAACGTGTTGGTGGGGAATCTCTCCTCTCTCCCTGGTGTAAAATACTTATTCTTTGGCAAATGTTCTGAAATATTAAAACGTTTTATTTATTTTAAAAATAGAAAAAGCCTTGTTAAATATTTAAACTAGTTAGGGATGTAATGAAGAGAAAGCGGAAATAAATGCTAAATACGTAGGTGAGCATTTTTTGCTCAGCAAATCTCAAGGTCCTTCTGAGCAGAGCAGAAGCTATATTCCACATTGTCAGCTGTCCTGAGGCTGCAGAATCCTGCTGGGGAAATAATAAAATCTTTTCTTGCAGCAAGACAAAAGTAATAGCTATGGAAGAAATCATAGTTGATTTGCAAGTCGCATCTATGTTTAATTTATGGCTTTCTCAGCTATCTTGAGGTTGAATGATAATTAGAAAACACAAAAGTGACAGCTTGCATTGTGACAGAGACTGGGAAGGGATATTTGCCAAACTGGAAATCCTGTTTGATCCACTTGAGCGTTGACAAAGAGTTTGAATGGAAGCCTGGCTCTCTGGATTGGTGAATATCATGAGCAAAAATTCCAATATTACTTTATTATTTTATAGAAACTTTTTTTTTTCAAATTGACAGTGGGTTTACCAAAATGCATAATAAATACTTTGGTGTTAATGAACATAAAATAGATACAAAAGTCTAGGGCTTTATTTAAATGTTGTGTTTGTAAGTGTATGTGCTTAATAAAGTAATATGGGTTTCAGCAGTCATTAATGTTGGACTTTTGAGGTGACTTTTGAGCATAAAACCTGGTGATGGATAACACTTTGTTAATGTCCGTTTAATTTTGTCTTTACATTTGTAAAAAACGTAATTATTATTTTTCTTTCTTGAACTGAAGTTCTGTTCCAGTTAAGAAAAATATATTCTAAATGGATTTTCACATGTAAACTGTTATATCTGATTAAAAGTGATAAGCTCTGTAAAAGGCAGTGTCTTAGAGTATTTGAATAGCTTACGTACTAATTGGTTTTTCACTGTGCTGTGTCTGGATCACCTGCGACTTTTTATTCATCATCATGTTTTGCTACAAGGTAGAGTATCTTGTAATTTGCTTGTTGTCTTTTGTTAGACGATTTCCTGAAGATGTATTTTACTTTCTTCTATGTTTTGTTAGTAGCTTGGGCTGGTTTTCTTGATTTCTAAAAGTAGTTTTTTCTGAAGAGTGCAGTGATACATATTTGGTATTAGAAAGGGTTGCTCTTCTGCTTTTATTTCAAAGCAGATAAAATGAGTTTCATAGTCTTGTTGGTGTGTAAGGTAATTATTATAAAATTAGGGAAACTTAAAGTTTCTCTAAAGAAAATTAGATCAAAGATTATTTTGTTCTTTATGTTTAACTTTGAATCTTCTGATTTCTAGATATCTGTCCAGTAAGTACTTACTTATTGTTATGAAACCTGTAAGACCTATATTAAATTATCATTATGCTGCTTATATATTGTACATTTAAAACATTATTTTAATGCTTATATTAAATTGTATTGAAGGGTATTTGGAATATGCAGCATTAACCTCAGCTTTGTTTTCTGCAGAGATTAGTCGGAAGATTTATGTAGAACAGTCCATAAGCTCTCATAATTGGTGTCATTAGTAATAAAGAAGAAAACTTTCACCTTAACAGGATTTTCTCTTATGTGCAGCTTGCCCAGTTTAGGCAACGGAAAGCACAATCTGATGGGCAGAGTGCATCCAAGAAGCAGAAAAAAAAGAAAAAGGCATCAAACACCAAAGATGAAGAATCGATACAAGATGGTCCTGATATTGACCAGTCACAGGGTGATGAGACATCCACACACCAAAGAGGAGCAGCTGCTACTGCGGACTTTGCTATAATGAGGACTTTACGCAGTAGAGAAATTATCAAACATGACCAGACGTATACCATTGAAGTAAGTGTTTATCGGGTCTTAAGCAATTACATTATTTTCTATTTAAAGATGGGCTCTTTATATTTTACTAAACTGCAGTGAATATGCAAATGAAAATGAGTGGGCATATGAGAATATTGACATTATTCCCTTGCCTCAACCTCCATACTGCTTTATGCCCAGAGCTGACACTTTCCATTTGCCTGCTGGTGACATATTTTCTATGTCATGATAACTGAGCTATAGAATATGAAGCATATGTTGGCACAGTTGTGTGCATTCCTTGATAGGATAAAAGCTGTATGTATTTTTTAAAAGCTTATAATAAAATAAGTATTACATAGGCGTACGCCCAGAAATGTTTTACATGGCTTGCACAACTGAACCCCCTAGTGTTCTTCCACTTTGGGGCTCTCCATTGCCCCTCTCCTGGCCAGCTACCCTATGCAGGTGCTCACTCCAGCTCCCTGTACTTGTAGGTCTTGAGGCTGTTGATGAGCGAGTCCTGTGGGCACAGCAGAGGGGACATGGATTGCTGGAAGCAGGGTGAGGCTGGGCAGGCTTCTGGGAGGGGCTACCTGGTGCGGGAGCTGGCCTCATGGCAACAACATGGAGAAGCAGTGCTGACTGCCCACCCAGGTTTGGTCCCATGGTTCTTCAATGTTCAGTGCCGCTTAGGTTTGGCCCTTACCTGAGTCTGAGTGGCTCTGTGACCCCCATGTGTCAGGTTTTAACACCACTCACTCAATTTTGGTCCCACCATCTCCACGACACAAACAGTCCGCGGGGCCTAACCTGAGTGGATCTGTGACCCTCGTGCACCAGGTCACAATACCAATGACTCCGTTTTGGCCCCACTGTTCCCCGGCATGATGGAAGGACTGTGGAGCCAAAACTGAATAGGCAGTGGGGCAGCCAGGGCTGCTTCTCCACGCTGCTGCCATGGGGCCAGCTTCTGTACCAGGGCTCCCCTGTCAATGATACACATCATGTTTACTGTGCCTACAGCTGTGTATGCCTCTGGTATTACACTGTTATAGTTTTAAATAAGTACAATTGTGGTTACTGGTAAGGAGAAAAAATGCAAACCTAAGCATTTTTCTGGAATTCATAAAGTAATTTGACTCTTGCTGGTTTATGGTGACTAGGAATTTATTTTGAAAACACTAATTTGGGGGAGGAATTGGATGGTTCAGGGGACTTGGTGCTCCACCTTTTACTATTTATTGGAATTTAACCCTGGTCATTAGTGACTCAAAGTGCTTACCATCTAAAGGTTAAAAAATGGCCTATGTGAAATGGATTGGCAGTCGCAGTTCAGTTCTGAGTGGACAAGTGTTCCCATAACAAAATTCAGTACTATTGTTATACATCTAGGAACAAGAAATGCAAGCCATGCCTAAAGCACTGACTTGAAAAGGATCTAGGAGTCATAGTGGACAAGCAACTCAACATGAGCTTGATGCTGTGACACAAAGGGCTAATGTGATCCTTGGATGTATAGATGGGGGAGTAGTAAGCAAGAATAAGGATGTGATTTTACCTCCATATATGGCATTGACGAGACTGATACTAGTATACTGTATACAGTTCTGGTGTCCACTTTTTAAAAAGGATGTTCAAAAATTGGAGAGGGTGCAGAAAAGAGACACAAAAAATGATTTCATGGCTGGAGAAAATACCTTAAAATGGGAGACTTAAAGGGATCAATTTGTTTAGTTTATCAAAAATAAGATTGAGTGGTGACTTGAATATAGTGTATAAATACCTTCATGGGGAGAAAATACTGCGTACCAAAGGGCTTTTTAACGTAGCGAAGAATGGTATAACAAGAAGCAATGGCTGGAAGCCGAAACCAGACAAATTCAAACTGGATTAACCATTGAAACCAACTATCAAGGGTTGTGGTGAATTCTCCAGTGCTTGTTGTCTTCAGATCAAGTCTGGATGCCTTTCTCCAAGAAATTCTTTAGTCAAACAGTTTATTGATAGGGCTCAATACAGTGTCAACCGGATGAAATTTAAAGGCCTATGATACACAGATATAGACCTAGATATATAAGGGTCCTTTATGACCTTAAACTCTGTGCCTGTTGGCAGTCTGATCTACCAGGTGAAGAAACTGAATGGTGACTGAGCTATCTTTTTAGCTCTGTAGGTGGTTCCTCTAACAGAGGGGCATCTGAACAGCATGTACTTGTTGTGTGGACAAATAGCAAGAACTTCAGTTTCTGGAGTTGTCTATCAGCTAAGAACCAATTATAAACATCTAGTTCATATGAGAAAACAAAAACCAGTAACTATTTATGTCACGTTCATTTTCAGCGAACCTTTGGTTCAAACAATTTAGTTTTACTGGACTTTAATTAGTATGATAAGACTGTTAAAATATGCATATTTTTACAGTGATAAGTGTTACCTTTTCTCACCATTCTGACCTAAGTTAACAAAAATCTTTCTGTTAATCTTTATTAAGTTTTTAAAAGTGACGGGTGAACCTAGTTTTTATGAAAACGAAATTCATAACACTGGGCAATGTATAGACAGCTGCTTGTCAAGTTGACCTATTATACTTCAGCTAATACACCTTGATCCTGACCTGCAAATACCTCCTGCTGTTCCAACCTTGGGCTTTTCTTGAGCAGACTGCTAATCGTGCCACTTGTGTAGTGGTTTTGAGATGTGGGCAAACATAGAGTAGAAAGTAGGGTAAGAATATTTCCTGGTGACTTAATATTTAAATCTACCTATCCTGAAGCGAAAGGCTATGAGGCTATGTGTTGTCCTATACTATGCATTAATGTAAATGATAAAAGGTAGAATTATAGAATTGGCTGTTCATGACACTATAGATAAGATTGTAAAACCCTTCCATTTTGTAAAAACCTCTCTTTTTCCCACAGAGTCATAAATTGGATGTCAACATTTTTGGAAAAGGAGGAATAAAAATTGGAATACAGGGTCTCAGCAAAGAGACATCTTTAGAAACCCTTTTTGTAGAATTTCTTTTTAAAAAAACTTGCACAAGATTTTTTAACATAAATATACATTTTGTATGTTTGCTGGTTTAATAATATTTTGTGCTCTTAATTAAAAAACTGGCTTTTATTTAAACATCAAATGGAATTGTAAGCAATTGTCTAGTCTGATTGTTTTTGATATTTTAGGAAGAAAAGTCCGTTGAAACAAAGATGTTTTAATGTGGTTATTGAATATGCACAGCAACTACATTTTTGTTAATAGATTCATAGATTCCAAGCCCAGAAGGGACCATTGTGATCATCTAGTTTGACCTCCTGTATAACACAGACCATAGATCTTCCCCAAAATAATTCCTAGAGCATATGTTTTAGAAAAACACCCAATCTTGATTATCATTAAGGGGGAGAATCCACCACAAACCTTGGTAAATTGTTCCAATGGTTATTTATGTCCGTCTCCAGTCTGAATTTGTCTAGTAATTGGGTCAGATTATGCCATTCTCTGCTAGATTGAAGAACCCATTTTTAAATATTGTTCCTCACGTAGGTACTTGTAGACTCTAATCAAGTCACCCCTTAACCTTCTCTTTATTGAGCTAAATAGATTGAGCTCCTTGAGTCTGTTATTTTAAGGAATGTTTTCTACTCCTTTAATCATTCTTGTGGCTCTTCTCTGAACCTTCTTCAGTTTTGCAATATCTTTCTTGAATTGTGGACAATAGAACTGGACACAGTATTCCAGCATCACTTGCACCGGTGCCAAATCCAGAGATAAAATAGCCTCTCTATCTTTACTCAAGATTCCCCTGTTTATGCCTCTGAGAATCACGTTAGCCCTTTTGGCCACAGCATTACACTGGGAGCTCACGTGCAGCAAATCATCCACCAAAACCCCAGACCTTTTTCACATGCATATTTAATGCATGTGCTAAAACATATTTACACTAATTTGAGCTATTAGTGTATATAGAGTAACTCATACATCTCTATTTTTTTATTCTGATTTACACTTCAGGGCTCTCCTCCCCTGCCAAATAATTTGTGATCTCTTTGCATTTCTTGAGACACCACATTGTGAAAGCAATACCCACTAAATGGAGAGGATTTGGAAGCATCAGTGTTCTTTCCTGATCAACTGAGCATGGCACCAAATAGTGTGGTTTGAGAGTGGACAAAAATGCCAAATCTAATGGTCACTAGCTATAAGAGTTCCCAATAAAGTGAAGAGATGCAAGTTGCAGATTTACTTAATGTGCTTGTGAGAAGAGATTCAGTGAAGAAACGTGAAGTAGAACGATATGATTGTGGCAAAAGCAAGAGAAACTATGCTTACAATATATTATAAAGCATAAATTGCAGATACGTAAGCAGGATATTTTCAAGAGGGGTTTCACAGCAGTACTCTCAGTTTTGGCTTGCTAACCCTACACTGGGAGAAGAAGCAGAATTTATAACTTCCTTGGCTCCCCTCCCTTCTCACCAATGGCCAAAAAGGTCTTTAATAAACTCCACCTCCCACTCCTGCACTCATTAAGAATGTTTGAGGTTATCCTGTCAGTCAAAGAGCCTAAACTACAAGTTTCCATTTAGAACCTTAGCATTGCCAAAATTGTCTTGTATATTTTGTCAACTACTGTGGACTCCTCTTTAAATGCAGTTATACCCCTAAACTAGATATTTCAGAGCAGCGATGCAAAAGGTTAACCGGTAAGCATTAGTCTTACCGGTTAACCTGCCTTAACCGTTAACCCCGGGCCAGCTGGCCCTCCAACCCCAGTGGCCCCGCACTGCGCAAATGGAGTGAGCCCAGAGTGAGTTCCACCTTAATGAAGTTGCTGTTAAATGTAGAACTTTTGCTGCATTCCATTTATTCTCAATCAGGACCATGTTAGTCAAGCTAAATGAGAAGTGCTTTGGAAGTTCAGCAATTATCTTCAAACTTTAATTTTTTAATATAGTATCTGTAATGGAGTTAAAAAGCCAAAATAGATTTTTATGCATCTAGTACTTTACTGTTTAGTGCTGTAAATGTATGGATAGACAAACTAGATTATGATAATCAGACTAGAGTTTGCTCAGTTGGAGGTGCAGCCCAAGTAGTAGCCAGGTTCAGGTTAATCTCTCCAACTGAGATTTACAAGGCATTTTCTTAGAGCTGTCTGCTCTTTCACCCAACGTTACTGTCTTGACACAACATCCTATAAAGATCTAAGGCAAGATTACTGGAAGTATTACAAGGGATTATTTTCTAGCTGAATTTCCAGTTCTCACTTACCTCTTCTTTATAGTAGGATATGTCTTTGGTTTTTGCTTTTGTGCCACAAAATATATTCAGTAGTTGGTGTATGTTGCATTTCTAAGTGTCATGACTGGACTCTCTTTGTTCTTCTAGTATTTCTGTAGATAAAATAAATCACAGCTTTCTGTGATTTTTCTGATTTGTTTTCCCTATCAGCAAGTGGAACTAGAATCTCCAATTTAAAAAAATAATTAAAACAGAGTCCTGAAGAAACCCTTGTTCGTGATGCAGACCACAGCAGATGGAATCAAAGTGTTTCTATTTCTTTACTTTATGGGTTCCTTTTCTTAGATAGAAGGGATCTATTCAAAGGACTGAAACTTTTCTTTCCCTTTCTTGGTTGTATCATCAGAATTGTAACTAGGACCATTTTGTTCTCTCTATTGTTCAGCATTTGCAGTCTCATTGGCTACTTCAGTTTATGGGCTTTCTTGCTCTTTTCCTATAGTCATTAATATTCCTCAATAATCATGTTAGAGTGGTTCCCCTGAAAGAAGTCTGTAGCAATCTGACAGGCATAATTTCTACTTGAAGTGTTGTATAGGACCCAGTTTAAGAAAGGTGGGAGGAGGGGAGAGGAGTGTATGTTTGTGTTAGAGTCCTGAAGATTACTACAGTTTTTATTATTGTAACTGATCAGAAATAACAATCCCTCTTTTCCCGTCCATTGTATCTCTCACCTGAACTTCATTTGTAATGTCCTAAAATCATAGTTGCTATTCCTTTAGCTGAGAAAAGTTTATCTCCCTGCTTGGAAAGTGAGAAATATGGAGAGGAACTCTAACCCTGATTTCCTGAATATTATATAATTAAAATCTTTGGGCCTGCCCAAGGTTTGTTTTAAATTCCCTTCTGTCCAGTTTCCTTCTCACAAAGATAATGATATGCTCTGTTGTTTATTAATTTATTTGTGGTTGGTTACTTTTTTTTAAATACTTTAAAAACTCTGATATCGTCCAAGATCAGCCCCACATGTCTGGCAGCATTTTAGACCTAAATTATACAGCAAGCCCCTTTGATTTAAACAAATCAAAACAAAATAAAGTTTGTGCTTTTTCTCAAGACAAATGTGTGTTTAGTAAACTGTCTTAACAATAGACCAAAGAATTTTAGCTTCTGGCCAAGCCAAAATTTATCCCAATTTTCCATATTTTATTTCCATAACTTTCTCTAAATTCCTACAAGGTTAGTACCTGAGATCTGCAGCATCTTATTAGGTAGTTCAAGTTTTTAATTTTTAAGTTCAATTACTTCTGACATGAAAAGATTTCAGCTTTGCTAACTCACTTTTCAAAATACATTGTCAGGTTAGAGGCAACATAACTCTTCAGTATTAATAAAAGAAAATACAATTCAAATATAATTCAGATAGTATACACTATAACTTCAAAATGTATAATATAGCTGCTAAATCAGGGGTGGGCAAACTTTTTGGCCCAAGGGCCACATCTGGGTTTGGAAATTGTATGGTGGGCAATGAATGCTCACAAAATTGGGGGTTGGGGTGCGGGAGGGAGTGAGGGCTCCGGCTGGGGTTGTGGGCTCTGGGGTAGGGCCAGAAATGAGGAGTTTAGGGTTTGGGAGGGGGCTCCAGGCAGGGGTATGGGTGGGGAGGTGAGGGCTCTGGGGTGCAGGAGGGTGGGACCGAGGGGTTCGGAGGGCAGGAGGAGGATCAGGGCTGGGGCAAGGGATTGGGGCTCAGGAGGGGGTCCGGGCGGCACTTACCTCAAGCTTACCGGCGCTTACCGGAAGCAGTGGCATGTCCCCCCTCTGGCTCCTATGCAGAGGCATGGCCAGGTGGCTCTCCGCGCTGCCCCATCTTCAGGTGCTGCCCCTGCAGCTCCCATTGGCCCCATTTGCTGGCCAATGGGAACTGCGGGGGCAGCACTTGGGGTGGGAGCAGCATGCGAAGCCCCCTGACTGCCCATATGCGTAGGAGCTGGAGGGGGGACGTTCCGCTGCTTTTGGTAGCCGCGCAGAGCAAGCCGCCGACCCCCCTCTGGTCTGTAAGTACCCACATGGGAAACAAATGTTTAATAATGGGCTCTTCAGTCTAGCAGACAAAGGCATCACACGATCCAATGGCTGAAAGTTGAATCTAAACAAATTCAGGCTGGAAATAAAGTATACATTTTTAATCGTGAGACTTATTAACCATTGGAACAGTTTACCAAGATTGTGGTGGATATCTGTTTAGGAATTATTTTGGGGAAGTTCTATGTCCTGTGTTATACAGGAGGTCAGACTAGATGACCACGATGATCCCTTCTGCCTTAGAATCTGTGAATTTGTTTGGAATTTAATTGGGGCCACTGGGAGCTTCATCTCCCTCCTTTTTGAGACCCCGAGAATGGTCCCTTTTAAGTGTAGCTCTGTTGACTCTGGGAATCTGTTCTAGTATGGATGAAATGTTAACAAGATTTGTCTGGCACTACTTTTTTTTCTAAATCTATGAAGTTCTTCACTTTATTGCAAGAACAGGAAAAAAACCACTATCTTTTTGTGGCCTTTTTCTTTGTTTTTATTTTATGTGTGTTCATTTGTACCCTTTTTTTCCCTTTCTAAAGCTGGGGCACGTCAGAAGAAAAGCAGCAGGTTCAATTAAGTCCAGCTGGTGCTAACTGAAAGGAGCTCAGGTGGAGGGGCAGCAGCTTCCGAGAATCTGAGATTATGTGATCCAGTTGCCTGTGCAATCATGATCAGGAGACTAGAATTGGGCCCCTGGGAGCTCTGAGCAGAGAGGGTTGGGTGGAACTCTGGCATAATTTCAAGGACTGGTACAATATGTAAGTGCTCTCAAGCCTTTGAGGAGCTAAAGGTCTTTTTAGGGGACTATAAAGTTCTTTTTGTTGATAAATGTTTGAACTTTTTCCCCTTATGCACAGCCTGCCTATTTCACCGGTCTTATCAGCTGGCCTATATGCCAAGTCATCCATAAAATAACTTGGCATATGCACTAGCACTGATGACTGCTCTTACAATAGCAATCAGATTTGTGGGTGGTGAAATAAGTTATTAGGAGGAAAGGCTGTGAAGCTTTTTTCCCTTAAAAATAGAAGAAGGAAAAAAGTGTAAAAGAAGCACTTAGAATATCATTTTAGAATCACAGCTGAAGATGTCTCTCTTCTTGCCCCCCTGAAATGGATGGAATTCCCCTTAGCCCAATTATTAGCATTCCTTCAGAAATTAAACCTGTAGGGCATCATCCATCATTTGAGGATGACACACCTCGAATGAGGGTTGGAATCACCACAGTGAGTGAAAGACAACAAGCCCACCTTTAATATTGGCCATATGACATCAGTACATGGTATAAAAGATTATGTGACTGTTTCTACTGATCTATCTGAATCCTAAAATCCAAACATCCACAGAGACCCCAAGAGCTCCACAGTGGGATAGAATAATCTTAACAGAATCAAAGGCCTATTCCATGGGTGACACAGATAAGCTCTCCACTGCTACAGAGAAGTCTGTAACTTTCTCCTTCTGTTATAGACAGTGCTTGATGGATAGGAGCTTCTTGTTGTTTATAGTGCCCAGAAGTGTGCTAGCATAGGTACTTCATGGTACAAATAAAAGACAATTGGTTTTCCCCCAGAGGTCCTACAACCTAGAGTTTAGACAATATACAAATGAGATCACACAAAAATTGGGAGAGCATCCAGAGGAAGAGAGCATCCAGAGGAAGAGCAGAGCAAGAGTTACAGAAATACATAACTATCAGAGTCAACGTGTGTGTGTGTACATTTATGTGTATGTATAATTTTGTTATCCCTTTTTGGCCCAAATGGTTAGCCAATTTGGGGGGTCTTAGAGGCTGTTTCTGTTAGGAAGAGGGATTAATGATGGGGTCATGTATTTCTTTGATGCAAGGCAGTTTACTTACAAAGAGTGTACATAAAGTCCTGTTTTTCTGAACGCAAGCAGGAATCAAATGGCAGGAGATAGTTTCTTTGCTCATGGTTCGAAGCCTCTTTCCAGATGGCACTCTACTCAAACTTGCTATCTTAGCTTTTTCTCAAAGTCATGCTTTAAGGGCTTCTCTGGTGGTCTCTGGAGCTTCTTTGCTGTCTCCTCTGTATGCTTCTGTGGTGATTCGGTTGCTTCTCTCCACACACACACAGATCCCTCAAACAATACCCAGCTCCCCTGCATTTGTGTTCAGACAGTATGGCTCAACTCTTACTCCAGTTTTGCATATGGCATGCATTTTGGGCAATGGCTCCTGTAGTTGAAGCTATCTATTCCATTTTACATTTACATTTTCTTGAATGAAAAGCAGCTATTACACCCTTCAGCTTCAAAGAGATTTCACCTAATCCTGCAGTATAACAACATAGAGGTACAGAGTCTTTAAAAAAAATTACTGTGAATTTTTAAAAGATTATGTTAATTTTTTATACACTAAGCCAATTTTGTTGTTTTGGAAAAAGGAAAAGATGGGAAGGTGAGAGCAGGAGAGGATGAAGAGAGGGTGAAGCATGTGGCTCCTGCCAGCCAGGGTCCCGCCGCCCGATGCGATGATGGTTGGGGGGCCGGATAAATCGAAGCCGCGAGCCGTAGTTTGGAGACCCCTGGTCTACAGTATTAATACCACCAAAACAACTCAACTGAAGGGAAAACTTTGTAAGGAGAAGAAAAGAGATGCTTAGATGTCTAGTAGATAGGAAGATAAAAGAAAGATGAGAAGGAAAAGTGACGTAAAAGAAAATGAAGTATAATAAAAATACGTGAGAGAGTAAGTCAGGCTACTCTCTCAGCAGCTGCCCCAGCAAATTAGTTTTATGTTGAAGGGCAGAGGACTGTTTGCTTATTAAAGAACTCTATTTGAAAATAGTTTGTCTAATAACATTAATTTTCATTGGAGGAAAGAGTAGATACCCAATGACATACAGGAAAAACTGAATACACATGCACCATCTGGACAAAGGACTGCCAAAATTGTTATCTCTTTCAGCCTACACAGACAAGCTCTGGATTGAAGACGTACACTCTGTCTATAAATGCTAACATAACTCAATGAGGGGATCATGAAATCATTTATATTGTCTGCTCTGCAACAATATAAAGTTTCATTTTGGTTTGACTACATTTAAAAGATTAAGTTCTGTATCACTGAAGAAAAGGGAAGCTGAACTATTTAAAAATTCATAAAAGTTAAAGTAAAAATATCAACAATCTCAGGTTCAAAATTTCCTATCCCATGCTTGGAATTTCTTGCCTATGTGAAAAAGAGAGGGAATCAATGATAGAGAAAATTCAGAATCTGAAAAAAAGATTACCTCATAAAAGACCTAAGGTCAAATTCTGCAATGCCTCAACTCCATGCAGCTCCATTTGTTTTAAATCTGATTTGGAGTCAGTTGGTTTGTTTTGTGTATAAATTAGCATAGAATTTGTTCATTGTAAGTGGAATGGTATTAGAGAAAGGAACTAAGAAAGACAAAGATCTACATAATAAACAGTCAGCACTTTGTGTTCATTAATCCTTACAAGCGCTCATGTAAGGAAGGTAAGTATGAGGAGGAAAACTAATCACAAAATACCTTAGGACAGGAATCTCAAACTCAAATTACCATGAGGGCCACATGAGAACTAGTAAATTGGCCCGAGGGCTGCATCACTGAAACCTTTTCATACAATGATACAAAAGTATAGTCAAAAATGAAAAGAAATGAATAGTAATATAGTATGCTATTCAAAGTCAATGTATTAACTTTTTAAAAACTAATGCAAAGAGGGGTTTTAATAAAATATAAACACTCAGTAATGTTTGGAGCTTGGCTGCTAGTGGAGTCGGTGCCTATGGCGGGCCGCAGGAAATAACTCCGTGGGCCGCATGTTTGAGACCCCTGCCTTAGGATATGTCTACACTGGAGCCAGAGGTGTAATTTCCAGCTTGGGTAGAGTCATGTGGGTAGCTTTGATTGAGCCAGCATGTTAAAAATAGAAGTGTAGCCATGGTGGGCAGGTGGCAGGATGGCTAGATGCATGAGTAAGTACCCTCCTGAGCGGGATTGTATTCTGGATAACTAGCCCATCCTGCTCCCTGCAGCTACGTTGTTTTTTTTTAGTGCACAAGATCAGTCAAAGCTAGTGCACATATGTCTACCTGAGCTGGAAGTTACACCTCCAGCTCAAGTGCAGATGTACCCTTAGTGTATAAGGAACTCATATAAGCTTTAAAAATGAACCACGGAAATTAATTGACTTATTTGAGACCAGAGCTGGCCAAAATTTGGAATTTCTGATTTGTGTTCCTGTGAACCAGGGTTCTGAAAATTTTCATTTCAGAAACACGAAACATGGTGTTTCTGAAACTAAATAGGCTCCCCAGATTTCCAGCACCTGCTAAATGAAGTGGACTTGATTCATATCAGTTTCACTGCTACCATCGCTGGCTAGTAGCCATGAAACCGATTTGAATCAGGGCAGCAGCTGTGGGGAGTGGGGAATATGCAGTGTAGTTGTTGCCGTGTCAGTCCCAGGGTATTAGAGAGACAAGGTGGGTGAGATAATATTTTATTGGACCAACTTCTGTTAGTGAGAGAAACAAGCTTTCAAGCAACACAGAGCTCTTATTCAATCTGGGAAAGGAACTCCCAGCGTTGTAGCAAAATGCAATATGGAACAAATTGTTTCCCGTAAGTAGTTAACACGTATCGTAAGGAACCATTCAAGTTACAGTGGCCTGTTAACACCACAGCAGTCATAGGACAAAAAGAGGGTTACAGATTGTTGTAATAAGCCATAAATCCAGTGTCTTTGTTCAAGTCCTTGATTGTTGGTGTCTAGCAGAGTAATAATTTAAGCTCCCAGCGTTGTCTTTTGAAAGCGTTGTGCAGGTTTCCTTTGAGGATGAGGACTGAAAGGTCAGATATAGAGCGATCGCCTTGTGAAAAGTGTTCACCCACAAGTGACAGGGTGTGTTTTGTCTTTTATCATTCTCCTATGTGAGTTCATTTGAGAGCATAGTGATTGTCTGGTTCCACCCTCCTAGTTGTTGGGCACATAGTGTGCTGGATTAGGTATACCACATGTTGTGATAGGCATGTGTAGCCCAGGGGGCCACCTTCGGCAGGAGTCAGGCAGCCTGGGGAGCCAATTGGCCAGATAGTCTAGCTCAGTGGCAGGGAGCCTGATGTCCTGCTGTGATGTTGGAAGCCTAGACTGTGGGGGTATGTCTACATTGCAGTAAAACACCCACGGCTGGCCCATGTCAGCTGACTTGGGCTCACAGGGCTGAGGCTGCAGAACTATAAAATGCAGCATAGATGTCTGGGTTCAGGCTGAAGTCTGGGCTCTTGGACCCCACAAGGGGGCATAGTCCCAGAGCCCAGGCTCCAGCCCAAGTCTGGACATCCACTCTTCAATTTCATAGCCCAGTGAGCCTGAGTCAGATGAGATTCTGTGGTCTGCATTGTGCAGGAGGTCAGACTAGATGATCATAATGGTCCCTTCTGACCTTAAAGTCTATGAGTCTATGAGACATGGGCCAGCAGTGGGTGTTGTATTGCAGTGTAAACATACCCTGAGAGCCATGACTTGAGCTGGGGATCCCAGGCTGTCAGGCTTTCAACTTCACAGCTGGGAGCCTGGAAGTCTTGAAAACCATGGCTTGAGCTAGGGTTTTCAGGGCTTCCAGATTCCCTGCTGCGGAGCCAGGAGCCCTCCCTGGTTCCTTGTCCAATTGCCATTCTCCTTGCCTACCCAGTACCAGTGTCCTTTGCTCAGCCAGTCCTAGTCTTCCCAACAGGGCTGCTCATCATAGTCCCAATTTTCTCCCAGCTCCTTACCTCTAGTCTTCTTGCCCAGCCAGTGCCAGCCCTTCTGGCTTTTCATCCGATCTGTCGCCCTCCCTCCTAGACTCCAATTGTTCACTCACTGGCTTCTGGTCTCAATTCCTCTTCACGTCCTTCTCTCAATCTTTTCCTACTCTGTCCACCAGCCAAGTCTTCTTGCTCAGTCAGTCTCAGTCTCATTTTGCAGCCAGTCTCAGTTCCCCCTTACTGGCTCCTTGTCCAGTCTGTTTGTCTCCATCCCTGGGCTCCTTATCCAAGTTCTGTCTCCCAACGCCCTCCCCAGCTCCTTGTCCCAGTCTCCTACCTCCCTGGGTTCTTATCTCAGTCCCTGTCATAAATATAAAGGGAAAGGATTAAGAAGCTCTGATACACTACTATAAAATTCTCTTACCTGTAAAGGGTTAAGACTCAGATAACCTGGCAGGCATCTGACCAATAAGGGGACAAGATACTTTCAAATCTTGGGAGGGGGGAAGGTTTTGTGTGTGGCTCTTTGTCTGAGTCAGAGTGATCTTGGGGGACTAAAAGGACCTGCAGAAAATCAGTCTTCTCCAACCCAACCTCCCTGTTATAAAGTAAGTTAGTCAGCATTGCAAATAGGTTTTGTTTGTTTTGCTTGGGGAGCTTTCCTTGTGTTAGAGGGAGGGGCTATTCCTGTTTTTCTGTAACATTAAGGGTTTGTCCAGAGGGGGAATCCCTCTGAGTTTGGAAATTGAGTACCCTGTAAAATAGTTACCATCCTGATTTTACAGAGATGATTTTTACCTTCTTTGTTTTAATAAAATCCTTCTTTTAAGAAGCTGACTGTTTTCTATGGTTCTAAGACCCCGGGGGTGGGTTTTTGGATCACTATGTAACCAATTGGTTAGGAGATTATGCTCAAGCTCCCCAGGAAAGGGAGTGTATGGGTTTGTGAGGGTATTTTGAGGGGAAGGGGAACTTCAAGTGGTTCCTTTCCCAGGTTCCTGTTTAAAACACTTGATGGTGGCAGCGAGAGAAGCATTTCTCAGGGTGCAGGGAATTTTGTACCTTGGGGGTTTTAACCTAAGCTGGTAGAAATAAACTTAGGGGATCTTTTATGCAGGTCCTCACATCTGTACCCTAGAGTTCAGAGTGGGGAGGGAACCCTGACACCCTTTGCCCACCCTGTTCCTGTTCTCCCCTGCACACTGGCTCATTGTCAGATCTGGTCTCCTGCATGCCCCAGTTGTACTCATCCATCCTCAGTCTTCTTTTCCCCTTCCCCCAGTTTCCTCTCTTCTTTTCCTCTCCAGCTTCCTGCCTCCCAGTTCCCAGGCTGTGCCCTTGCCTAGTTAGTGTCAGCACTTCCTACCCCTCCAGCTGCCAGTTCCAGTTTCTCTCTTCACCCACACCACACCAGCTGCCAGATCTCAGTCTCAAATCTTCCTCCCCAACCCCAACTCTGTCCCAGTTTGCGCCTTCCCTTCCCTAGTCTGGCTCTTGTCCCCTCTGCATTTGAATCAGGCACTTGCCTAGTCCATGCAGCCTAGGCACCAGCAGGTATGGTGTGGGACTGAGAGCACAGAATACTCCTGTGCCAAAAAATTAAATATTCTGCGCACAATATTTTAAAATTCTGCAAATTTTATTTGTCAAAATAACACTACATAAATCCGCCTGTTTCAGTTATTTTGGTATTTATTTCAAAATACATGTCAGCAAGTATTGCTGGGAATTGGTGACAGAGGATGGATCACCTGATAATTACCTGTTCTGTTCATTCCCTCTGAGGAACCTGGCATTGGCGACTGTTGGAGGACAGGATACTGGGCTATATGGACCTTTGGTCTGACCCAATATGGTTGTTCTTATGTTCTTTTGTAACAATACAGATACACGCAAAAATTCTCCTAGGAGTAGAGAGCTAAAGAAACCCCTATGACAACCCAGTTCCTGTTTCTCTGCCCCTTTCCCTCCCCTGCCCCTCCGAGCCCAGCCAGGGGGCCAGACATGCACAACCCCTCCTCCCCAGAGCCCACCTGCAGGCCCCCCAGCCCAGATACCCTCACTCCATCTCCCCCTCCCCCTCTCCCCTAGAGCCCAGGGATCCAGAGGGAGAAACAGCCTCATGCTCAGACCCAGGCTTTCACAGAGTTTCCTGCCCACTGCCCTCTCCTGGGAACTGCAGCTGCCAGGAACCTTCTAGCTCCCTCCCCATCCTCCCGGTAGTATCTTCTATATGCAAGTTGGGCTCTACTGAGTCCAGTGGCCCCAGTGAGGCTAGCAGCACTTCAGCCCATTTCTGTGGGGGAAAGGAAATTTTGCGCGTCAATTTCTGCAAAATTCTGCATTGCACAGTGGCACAGGATTCCCCAACGAGTAACAGACGAGACAGTCTTCCTGCATTCAGCCCTCTGCAGCTGCAATTACAGGGAAAGTCCTGCTGAGCCCCTGTAGCCCTGGGCAGGAATATGCTCAGTTAAGATGATGCAAGAGCAGTCACACATTGGAACTGCGAGGGGCTAGAGCATGCTGAATGAGATGGAGTTTTGCAGATTTTATTTTAGCTGTACAGTTCTAACAAGCCTCCACTGAACATGTTCAAGTTGAGATTTTAAAAAGCTTATAACTTGGCCAAATTTGGCCAGATTTTCATGGGAATCGCAAGAGGCACATCCCTGCCACAAGAACCACTCTCCTGCCAAATGTCAAGTCCCTGCTCCAAAGCATGGGGCATTCAAGCTCCTCAATAGAACCATAGTAAGGATTTTTTAATGTGACAAAACACTATATCTTTCCCTAAAGTCCTTCTCTGAAATGGCTGAACTGTTTTGACTGAAATGTTCCAAAATATTCAGCCTGCAACAGGCACCTGGGATGGAAGATTTCAGCTCAAATGGTTACGGTTTTGCAATGTTAAGTAACTGAAAGTAGGATCTTATAGTAGGAAATGTCAGGCAACCTGACGTAAGCGGTGCTGCCAATTCTGCTTATAATATTTTTTCTCCTGGGTAACCAGTGGCTCCTATTCCTCTCTACTTGAAGGAAATCCATATTATATGCTCTGATTAGAGATTTCATCTCTCATATACATGGGCGCAGCACACTTATTATATGTTTTGGTGAAGGATGAGAGGTAGGAGAAGATCAAAAGAATCATTAAGAGCTGTGTGGTGGGGGGGAGTAGCATCCACACTGTACAAGGATGGGTGAAGACACAATCCCTGAGTTGAAGAGTTTACAATCTAGCCCAGCACCTTGTGGGTCTATGCTCTTTTTTTGGTATTCAAAAGGTTCTCCTTGATGTCTACAGTTAACGTTAGAGATTTTAATAGCAGTATTTTAAATGCCAAAGACCACAGAAGACTAATATTGTAGAATTATAACCAGATGTGATACAGGAGGGCCAGGGAGCAGCAGTAGTAGAGTGTGAGAGGGGAAATATATAAGCCCTAGGCTAATTAAGGCGTGGCTCCCTGGAGACTAGGGAGGGTGGCTACAAGTTAATTGGAGCACCTGCAGTCAATTAAGGCCTCTCAGGAACCTAATAAAACCCCCTGCTTCAGGCAGACAGGGGAGGAGGAGGAGGAGGAAGGAGTTGGAGCAGAGTGTTTTGGTGGTGGAGCAGAGAGCAGTTTGGAGGAAAGCAGAGGAGAGTTTGGAGAAGTGCTGTGGCGGGCTAAGAAGACCAAGACCCTAGGTAAAGGGACACCTGGCTTGTGCAGAGGGAAGGCAGGAAGCCCCACAAGCAGGAGAGGGAAGGAGCCCAGGGGAAAGTATCACTAGTACAAGTGGTTTACCCACTAACCTAGGGCCCCTGGGCTGGGACCCAGAGTAGAGGGCGGGCCTGGGTCCCTCCCTCTCCATTCCCCTTCTCTTGGATACTAGTGGGACAGCTGATACCCCAGTTCAGGGGCAAGAAATGGCGCCCTGAAAACCCCCCACAAGAAGAGAAAGTGCGGGACCCTCATAGTAGTGCCAGCAATTTGCCACACGTGGTGTCAGGGTGGGATTACCGCGCTGGGGACTTAAACCAGGGTTAGCCAAAACAATCCAGTCCTTAAGATGGATGACGTGATCAAGGCCCTAATACAAGCCACCGCCGCTCAGCAGGAGGCTACCCGGGTCCAGGCAGCTACCCAACAGGAGGCCATGCGGCTGCAGCAAGAGACCAATCGCCTGCTGATGACCCAGGCTGCCCAAGATCGGGCCATGCTGCAGGAACTAGTGAACCAGGTGAAGGCCCTTACGGAGCTGAGCCGTGGGTATGACGGGACACGGACCATACGGGCCAGCTACTGTCTGCAGAAAATGACCCGGGAGGATGATGTGGAGGCATATCTCCTTGCCTTCGAGAGGACAGCCCTGCGGGAGACTTGGCCCCGAGTTCAGTGGTCAAGCATCCTCGCCCCATTTTTGTGTGGGGAGGCTCAGAAGGCCTACTATGATATGACCGCAGAGGAGGCGGCAGATTACCCCCGACTGAAGGCGGAAATCCTGGCCAGGGCAGGGGTAACGATGGCCTTGCGAGCCCGGAGGTTCCATGATTGGCAGTTCTGTGAAGACAAGACACCACGATCACAACTATTTGACCTAATTCACCTAGCCCGGAAGTGGTTACGCCCGGAGGCTCTCAGCTCAGAGAAAATGATGGAGCTCCTTGTGCTGGACCACTATACAAGGTCACTACCCTCAGGCCTCCGAGCCTGGATAGGCCAGAATGACCCCTCCACCTATGACGAAGTGGTCACCCTTGTGGAGAGACAACTGGCAGCCCGTGAATTGTCTGAAACCCCGGGAGATGGAACATGGCGTTTCAGGAAACCAGTCCCAACCCCGAGGACCCGGATCATCGAGAACTCCAGGAAAGCCATAGCTGGAAGAACAGGCACCAAGGAGCGGCCTGAGGCCCCAAAGGGACCTATGGGTCCTGGGGGAGAGGGTTGGAGGAGCGAGTTAGAGGGCCCAAGACAGAGGGAAATCTCCGGAATGAGATATCGCTGTTATGAGTGTGGGGAGTTGGGGCATATAGCAGCACAATGCCCCAACAGGGAGGAGCCCATGCAATGTAATCTGGGGGATCCCGGAGACCAATGTGGCCTAATCAGCCTGGTGGGGGTCGTGATGGACCCACATGAGTACACTAGGCCGGTAAAGATGAATGGCCTCCAGACCATAGCTTTGGTAGACTCTGGGAATGCTGTCACATTAGTCTCAGGGAAGTTAGTAGGGCAAGACCAACTGAGCCGGGCCAAGAGTACTGGAGTGACATGTGTCCACGGCACAGTAAATTTCTACCCCACAATTCCAGTATGGATTGAGATCCAGGGAAACACTACCAAGATGACTGCAGGGGTGGTCCCCAAGCTCCCCTACCCGGTCTTAATTGGCAGGGACTTTCCTGGGTTCGAGAGCCTACTCCCCCCCATCAGGTTAGGGGAGGGAAGTAAACCCAGAGCAGAGTTTGAGGTGCCCATGGAGGACCCTACCACTATTTTTGCTGGGTTTTCCCCAGAGTTATTTTCAAGCCCTAGGAAGTCCCGGAAATCCAAACGAGAAAGGAGGGCAGACAAAAGATTAGGAACCAGGATTTTGGCGGCAAACCAGAGAGCTGCCCTGGTTGGGAGGAGGTCCCGTGGAGACCCAGAGACAGCTCCCAGCACAAGCAGAAGCACCCCTAGAGAAGGAGGGGAGCCCAATCCAATGGAATCAGGCCAGATCGGTCCCGCACGTGAATATTTTGGGCAGGACCAAGCCAATGACCCACTGTATGCGAATGTGAGGGAGGAGGTAGTAGAGGTAAATGGTGTGCCAGTAGAAGGGAAAACCAAAGGCCCAGGGCCATACTATATACTCAAGCAGGATCTGTTGTACCGGGTAGTGCCAATACAGGGGGAAGTAGTAGAACAGCTCTTGGTGCCACGGAAGCACACAAAGGCTGTATTAGAATTAGCTCACAGTCATCTGTTTGGGGGACATTTAGGAGCAGACAAGACCCTGGATAGAGTCCTAAGGAGGTTCTACTGGCCGGGAGTACGGGCAGAAGTCCAGCGCTATTGCACCTCTTGCCCAGAGTGCCAGCTGCATAGCCCCCGACCTCAGTTAAGGGCCCCATTGGTACCCTTGCCAATAATTGAAGTCCCTTTTGAAAGGATAGCAATGGATCTAGTGGGCCCACTAGAAAGAACAGCCCGGGGCCACCGAAGTATACTTGTAATCCTGGACTACGCTACACGGTACCCCGAAGCCATTCCTTTAAGAAACCCCACGTCCAAGGCAATTGCAAAAGAACTGGTGCGGGTTTTTGCTAGGGTAGGCATCCCTAAGGAGATCTTGACAGACCAAGGGACTCCCTTTATGTCGAGAGTAATGAAAGACTTATGTACCCTGCTCCGCATCCAAGCCTTGTGGACCTCGGTCTATCATCCGCAAACAGATGGTCTGGTTGAGCGATTTAACCGCACTCTCAAGAGCATGATCCGAAAGGTGGTGGCCCAAGATGGAAAAGACTGGGATACCCTCCTACCATACCTGATGTTTGCAGTACGAGAAGTTCCCCAAGCATCTACTGGTTTCTCCCCCTTCGAGCTACTGTATGGACGCCACCCACGTGGCATATTAGACATCGCAAAGGAGGAATGGGAGGAACAACCTAACCCAGGGAAGAACGTCATTGCACACATAGCCCAGATGAGAGAACGAATAGCCCAAGTGACTCCCATAGTACGAGAGCATTTGGAGAAAGCACAAGAGGCCCAACGAACCTACTACAATCGTCGGGCAAAAACACGGAAATTTCAACCAGGAGAACGGGTGCTGGTATTGGTACCAACAACAGAAAGTAAGCTCCTGGCCAGTTGGCGTGGACCCTATGAGATCGTGGAAGCCGTTGGGGAGGTGAATTATAAGGTGAAGCAGCCAGGCCGCCGAAGGCCAGAGCAGATATATCATGTTAACTTACTGAAACCCTGGTTCGATCGGGAGACATGCCTGGCCGTCCTGCCGGCTCCATCCCAGGCAGATGGCCCACAAGAGCAGGTAAAGATATCCCCCAAATTAGCCCCAGAACAACGAACAGAGGTCATTGAAATGATCCAGCGGAACCAAGATGTGTTCTCTATACAACCAGGCCGTACGACGCTGATCCAACACCACATCGTCACCTGTCCTGGAGCAAGAGTGACGATAAAACCATACCGTATACCAGAGGCAAAAAGAGAAGAAATTAGGGCAGAAGTAAGGAAGATGCTGGAAATTGGGGTGATTGAGGAATCACACAGCCAGTGGTCCAGCCCTATTGTATTGGTCCCGAAGCCTGATGGCAGCCTAAGATTTTGTAATGACTTCCGGAAGTTAAACGAGGTATCCCAATTCGATGCCTACCCAATACCACGTATTGATGAGCTGGTGGATCAGTTAGGCAAGGCCCGATACTTGACCACTTTGGACTTGACAAAAGGCTACTGGCAGAGCCCATTGGCTGAGGACGCCAAGGAAAAAACAGCTTTCTCCACACCCGATGGCCTTTTCCAATATACCGTCCTCCCTTTTGGGCTCCATGGGGCCCCCGCGACTTTCCAGCTTTTAATGGACAGATTACTTCGACCCCATGCCAAGTATGCTGCTGCCTATTTAGATGATGTGGTAATCCATAGCCCTGACTGGGAGACGCACCTGGGGAAAGTAGAAGCAGTACTGGATACTCTTAGGCAGGCTGGCCTCACCGCTAACCCGTCCAAATGTGCAATAGGGTTAGCCGAGGCCAGATACCTCGGGTATGTAGTCGGAAGGGGCCTGGTGCAGCCCCAATGGAACAAAGTGAAGGCAATACAGGAATGGCCTCGCCCGATCCGCAAGAAGTAAGTCAGAGCCTTCTTAGGGATAGTGGGGTACTATCGCCGGTTCATCCCTCACTTTGCCACAAGGGCAGCGCCTTGACAGACCTGATAAGAGCTCGGGGGCCGGAGATAGTTAAATGGACTGAGGCGGCAGAGGAAGCTTTCACAGACCTAAGGACAGCCCTTTCCAGCCATCCGGTGCTCATAGCCCCAGATTTCAAAAAGGAATTCATCCTACTAACGGATGCCTCAGAGGTAGGACTTGGGGCCGTCCTTTCACAGATGGTGGGGGATGAGGAGCACCCTATCCTTTACCTTAGCCGAAAGCTCCTGCCCAGGGAGCAACGGTACGCCGTAGTAGAAAAGGAATGCCTAGCGGTTAAATGGGCCATGGAGATTCTACGGTACTACCTGCTTGGGCGGAAGTTTACCCTTGTGACAGACCACGCCCCACTCCAATGGATGCACACAAACAAGGAAAGAAATGCACGAGTGACTAGATGGTTTCTATCACTACAACCTTTCCACTTCCGGATACAGTATAGAGCCGGAAGCCAACATGGCAACACGGACAGCCTGTCACGACAACAGTGTCTCTCGTCCCAAGTAGCCCAACCCCATGGTGTTGAGCAGGGGAGGGGGATATGTGATACAGGAGGGCCAGGGAGCAGCAGTAGTAGAGTGTGAGAGGGGAAATATATAAGCCCTAGGCTAATTAAGGCGTGGCTCCCTGGAGACTAGGGAGGGTGGCTACAAGTTAATTGGAGCACCTGCAGTCAATTAAGGCCTCTCAGGAACCTAATAAAACCCCCTGCTTCAGGCAGACAGGGGAGGAGGAGGAGGAGGAAGGAGTTGGAGCAGAGTGTTTTGGTGGTGGAGCAGAGAGCAGTTTGGAGGAAAGCAGAGGAGAGTTTGGAGAAGTGCTGTGGCGGGCTAAGAAGACCAAGACCCTAGGTAAAGGGACACCTGGCTTGTGCAGAGGGAAGGCAGGAAGCCCCACAAGCAGGAAAGGGAAGGAGCCCAGGGGAAAGTATCACTAGTACAAGTGGTTTACCCACTAACCTAGGGCCCCTGGGCTGGGACCCAGAGTAGAGGGCGGGCCTGGGTCCCTCCCTCTCCATTCCCCTTCTCTTGGATACTAGTGGGACAGCTGATACCCCAGTTCAGGGGCAAGAAATGGCACCCTGAAAACCCCCCACAAGAAGAGAGAGTGCGGGACCCTCATAGTAGTGCCAGCAATTTGCCACACCAGATCTCATTCTTAATGCATTTAGTAGAAATTTAAGGCCATATAGTTTGTGCATTGGGAGTTTAGAATACAAAACTCCAACAAGTTTAAATATTTTGATGTGAGCAGTCATGTAAATCAAGCAGTGAACTACCATCAACACTTTTGTCTAAAATAAAGGTATTTTCTTCACCAGCTAATATTCAGAAATGAATGTAAGATTTTGCAGTTGGAGTTTTTATACTAGTTTTCATAGCGGTTGTAGTCCTGTCAATAACAATAGTACATTCAAATATAAATGGGTTTCATTTCTGGTATGTGGAATTTTGTTTGCTCCAGGCACAGTGATTTCAGTGTCAGGCTGATTATTGATTGCTCTTCTTGCTTTAATGGTACTCAATCTTTGGCTCTGTCCCTTTATAACAGGCCTGCACAACTCGTAAAGCAGCGAGGGCCATATTACTCCAAAGAAAACAGCAGAGGGCCGAAACCCCTCGGCCCCATGGAAACACACCCCGCCCCCAGCACCGCCCGCCCCGCGGAAACAACCCCTCCCTCCTCAGCGCTGGGGTGTGGAAGCCTGTAAAGGGGGAAATAAACAGCGCGCATAGGGTGACCAGATCACAGCAGTAAAATAGGACCCGCCCCACCATAACACCCCTCTTCACCCCCCCAGGGGTCACTATATTACTGCACACAACAGTCAATCAATGCAGTTGTAGATAAATCTCTGCATTATGCATTTTTGTATAACTTTTATATGACTTTGTATTGAACCTTGGTAATATGTTATAGTGGGCCCCTAAGGTAGTATAATTAAGGTAAAAGAAAAATGTCTTTTTGCTAGAAGTAGAATAAGATCTCTTCCCCCCCCCCCCCCCCCACTTTGTATTCAGTTGCCCTGTTGAAAGAATGAAAGGTGTGAATGAGGAAGGCAGGCACCTCCAGACAGCTGCAACCCTTGGAGAGGGGATGGGAACCAGACCAAGGACAATCAAACTTGTCAAGTAGGCTGACTAGAGAAGAGCAGACCTACTGACGGCCTCGGCGGTTAGAAGCAAGCACCTTCCTTTGGGAACATCCTCTTTGCAGCATTGGGATAACCCCCAGCCCAGAGACAAGCAGCAAAAAGGACCAACGGACACAGTCCCAGATTTTGAATCTACCCACCTACGCACATTCCCTCCCCTCCCCCACGGGCCGCACAGTGAGCCCACGCGGGCTGCATGTGGCCCCTGGGCCGCATGTTGTGCAGGCCTGCTTTATAATACTATCCAAGAAGTGCTAGAATTGGTGGGAAAATGCTTGTGTGTCACTTATTAAATACTCTCTTTTTCCTACACCTGAGGTATTCCTTAAAAGTGAAATAGCATTAAGTACTGAAAATAGGCTGTATATGGACTTTTTAAAAGTATGCCAGAGTTACTTTTCAGTTTCTGTGGCCAATTAGGGTAACATAATCAGTTCTTTGTGATTCTAGTGAGTATGTAGGGGATTTTGTGCCAAGAAAGGTGTGTTTTGAGCAATGCCTACATGTCTGGTACTGAATTCTAATCTTCCTTCTGAAACAAACTTCCTGTGTTGCCTTAGGCAAGTTACTTAACACCTTTGCCTCAGTTTCCTCATTTGTAACATTCCCTCTGAAGATTGTTGTGAGGTTTAAAATCTTTTGAAGGTGGAAAAATATATGGAACATTGAATAAAAAATAATTAGAAAAAAAACAGACTTCAGGTTAGTAAAAGAACTGTTTGTTTGTACAGAGGTTATACGAAAAATTATTTCATAACCTTGGACTCAGAGGTGGGAAAAAAATCCTTTTTCTGGATATTCTATAGCCCACAGATGGTATAACACGCAAAAATTCAGACCTAGAATGTAAGTGAGGAATCGTAAATCTGAAACAAATTGCACAGATATAGGGAGAGAAAGCAAAAAATAGTTTAATGTGCGTCACCCTAGTCAAATGATTTTATTGTTATTAGCCAATGATTTGTTTAAGAGAAAAGCCATACTTCCTTTAAAACTAAATCCTGAGGGCTCAATCAGATGAGATATATAGACATTAGTGATTCCTGTTGACTGATAAATATTGGAAGTACACAGCAATAGGGTAAAATGTAAAGAAAGGGGACAATACAGCCTTACAGAGAACTTTGTTTTCAAGTGAGTGAGCAGGCTTTGATCAGCCATAGGAAATGGAATATAACTGCTTAGACCAGGGGTCGGCAACCTTTCAGAAGTGGTGTGCCGAGTCTTCATTTATTCACTCTAATTTAAAGTTTCGCGTGCCAGTAATACATTTTAACATTTTTAGAAGGTCTCTTTCTATAAGTCTATAATATATAACTAAACTATTGTTGTATGTAAAGTAAATAAGGTTTTTGAAATGTTTAAGAAGCTTTATTTAAAATTAAATTTAAACTCGGAGCCCCCCCAGACTGGTGGCCAGGACCCGGGCAGTGTGAGTGCTGCTGAAAATCAGCTTGCGTGCCGCCTTTGGCATGCATGCTATAGGTTGCCTACCCCTGGCTTAGACCCACAGAATATAGGATGAATATTTGCAAATTGTTGCCTGTTCTGAATACTGCCTACAGAGACTGAGGCAGCAAGAGAATAAAACAATAGACATGTTATTAAGGTTTGATTCAAAGCCGATTGAAGTCAATGAGACTCTTTCCACTCATTTCAGTGGGCTTTGGAGCATGCCCTTAAAGTAGAATACACATCCAAAGGGGTTTAATTTGAGCTCTTCTGGCCAGCATTCTGAAGTTATCTTCAGACAGATCTCTTGGCAAAACAATTCAATCTTAACAGCCAAACAGGAGATTTATCAAAGCTACCAGAAGTACCACCTATCTGAAAAACAAAACTGTGTGGGCATCGTCTTGGAACCTTGGAGCCATCCACAGTAGTCTACCCACATGGAAGAGAGAACATGTACCTTCAATTAGCAACTTGGAAACAGCGCAGAGCTGTTAGGATATGTACAGATGTGGGGTCCAGAAGGATATCACCATTATTGCCACAGAGTATGTGTATTTGTTTCAATCAGTGATGTACACACACTGAAAACACACCAAAGATGTCATGTTACCAGTCTTTTCTCAGAGAGAACCTGCTAGAAATAAAAGTTGTGGGGGTAAAAGTTGCGGGGACATGGAGTGTATATTATATAGGTGAAAAGTAAAACTGAATCATAGAAACATACAGTCCAATGTGATATTTTCTCCCTCTAGCTTAGATTCAGTTAATCTGAGACATCTTTTGTTGCTGTGTCAAGAGTAGGAGGTGATCTGTTTGTCTGTCACTGCTGGTTCCGCATATCAGTTGGAAGCCTTCCTAAATCAATGTGAAAGAAGTAAAATGAAAAGGCTGCTTTCATGCTGTATTACAAGTGCCGATAGTCATTAAGGTCTGGGTGGTCTCAGTCAACAGAAAACCTCTCAGTTTGTATGTCACACTTCCCTTGAAATTCACTGAGTCAATGGATGCTTCATTCTGCCTAAAAAGAGGTGGGACAGAGGCAAATGAATTAAGACATTATTTGCAAGTACTGCACATCTAAACTGGGAGGGAGAACACATGTAGAATGTCTCTCAACCATGCATATTTAAGAATTAACACTCAATCTTCTGAATGCACTGGGGACACAGTAGTCAGAACTCTAATATCAAACTAAATTATCTAATAAAGTATTATTGGGCTGCTAAGACTAATCCTGTTAATTTGGAAGCCACCACTTAAAAAAGATCCACGACTATTTACTGCAACAGTAGGGAGAGCATCACTTACATAACAGCATTTATACAGATTTACTGCATGCTGTAGTTTAGTCTTTCTTTCGTCCCAGGAGCCAGTCAACATCTAGAACATATTGCTATCCTCCGTATTTGAAATTTGTGCTTAACTCTTCCATTCAGTCACATTTTGTGATACGAAGGATTCACATATGATGTGTAAGAGGGTGTAAATCAACTACTTTAAGGCTCAGACTTCCTCACACCTGCTGATAGCCACTTACAATATGTAGTCTTCGCAGGATTCGATATAAACTGACAGAAGTCAGTAAATGTTGTTTCAGCTAATGCTGAAATCAATGAAAAAAATGTTAGCAACAGTCAGCAGGAGTGCAGCCTCTCCCGCCCTCCCTTGCTCCTGCAGGGAACAGGTGTCACCAGCCTGAGGCTGTGCAGGGAGTCCTCTGCAACCTTGCTGTCATGGGAGTGAGGGAACAGGACCATGACAGCTGGGTTGCAGAGGGCTCCCTGTGCTGCTGCAGGGCTGGTGACACCCTTCCTGCAGAAGCAAGGTACAGGGAAGGCTACAGTCTTGGCAGGACAACGTAGAGACCCCAGCAGGTAAAAGAGCAGGACTGTAGAGGGTTCCCTACACTGCAACAGGGCCAGTGATACCCAATCCCTGCAGGTGTAAGGTGCAGCAAAGGCTGTGGACTTGGTGAGCAGAGCACAAACCCCCAATCAGGGCTGCAAGAAGGATGAGGATGAGCTCTGGCCTTGGATAGGCCATCCTGCTGCTGAATGGCTCTGTCCCCAGGCAGGAGTGAGCTTCCTCCTTCCCATAACAGTGGGGCTGCAGAGGGCTCCCTGCATGGCCACTGGGCAGGTGAGACCCGTGGGAAAGGCTGTGGTTGTGGCAGAGCAGGGACTGCTGACATGGCCTCAAGAAGGAGGCCAAGTCCCCTGCCATGGGGGAGGTTACTCCACTGCTGAATGATTATTAATAGGCAGAAGGTTTAAAACAAACAGGAAGTACTTCTTCACACAATGCACAGTTAACCTGTGGAACTCATTGCCAGGGGATGTTTTGAAGGCCAAAACTGTAATTGGATTCAATAAATAATTAGATAAGATCACGGAGAACAGGCTATTAACCAAGATGGTCAGGGATGCAAGCCAGTGCTCTGAATATCTGTCAGCTTCTGACTGCCAGATGCTGAGACTGGACTACAGGATCATTTGCTAATTACTCAGTTCTGTTCATTCTCTCTGAAGCATCTGAAGTATCCTATCAGAAGACAGGATATTGGGTTAGATGGACCATTGGTCTGACCCAGTATGGCCATTCTTATGTTCTTACGAGGTGGCCTCCCCCATGGCTGGGAGCTTGTCCTCTTCCACCTTGCAGTTCTGGCCAAGACGGTGTGCTCTGCCCCCCAGTGTACTTTCACTCACCTTACATCTTCAGGGATCGGGTGTTGCTGGCCATGTGGCCATGCAGGGAATCTTCTTCAGCTCCACTGTTACAGTCCTGCTCCCTCACTCACCAGCCAGATGTGTGGGAGCCATCTCCAGGCAAGAACAACTCAGCAGTACTGGGGTTCATCTTCCTCCTTGCAGTCCTGGCTGGGGGGGTCTCTGCTCCACAAGGCCTGGACTGCAGCCTCCCTCATACCTTGTGTCTTGGGGCACCCTGGCCATGCAGGGAGCCCCCTGGAGCCCTGTTGTCAGTGCTGGGAGACCCCTGCAGCCCCACTGTCAACACTTCCCTAATCCCAACCCCTATCCCCCACACACACTTAATTTCCAGCAAATGTAAAAATAAATTAGGCAGACTATGTTGTTACAATTTATATGCCAAAAAGCTGGGGGGAAAGTGTAAGTTAAAGGTTCTGGGGTGGCCTACTTTAACTTACATAATCATGACTGAGGCAATACCAGCTCTTTGCCATATCCCCTCTCCCTTCCAACAATTCCATGGAGTTTTACTACCAAAGTTAATGTTGACTGGGTCAGCATTTGTTTAGGAGGTTTCTGGCATTGTGAAACACCACCTGTGAGATGTCTGGTCCAGTGGCTGTCTGTACGTTCTCTGGTTGCGCAACTACTGTAGGAAGCTGGGAAGTCATATTGCCCAGAATTCAGGCACACTCCCATCTTCAAGTAGTTTTGATGACCAGACCCTTTGGTCATTCCTTAAAAGTACAAACCCCACCTTCTAAAGTAGTTGTTCACTGGAAACGCCACAAGGGAAACCTTGCCAAAATTACTGGTCCTAGGATGGTATTAACATAAATTGCATTTAATGGGAATGTATTTGACAGGTGCCAAGTGAGTGAGTGGTTCTTAGTTATGTGTTAAATAATTCTAAATCATGGCCTGTTAATACAGAATTTACCAATAAACATTAAATTGAGAAGAAATAAAAATAAAAAATGATAAAAGCAGTGAATTTCATTTTTATTATTCAGAATAGGATGAAATCATCTTATCTTTCAGACTGTTATGTTCATATATTTATTAAAATATTTCTGTAAAACAAGTTTATGTAGTAAAGGAAATATACAAATTAACATTTGAGTTACATCAAGTTTTTGTAAATAGGATGGAACTCAAATTCCTATTGATTGTTTTCAAGTTTATCACATTATTTTCTCTTAAGTGGCATAATGGCTTAGAATCATAGAATATCAGGGTTGGAAGGGACCTCAGGAGGTCATCTAGTCCAACCCCCTGCTCAAAGCAGGACCAATCCCCAATTTTTGCCCCAGCTCCCTAAATGGCCCCCTCAAGGATTGAACTCACAACCCTGGGTTTAGCAGGCCAATGCTCAAACCACTGAGCTATCCCTCCCCCCTGCTTAATTGTGATAATAGGGTGTCCTCTGGAATATCCTAGTTAAGGGAATTCTACAATACTTATTTCAGTTTTGAATGGCTAACTTTAATATTATTTTAATCTGTGCGAGTGCTTACAATTTAAAAACATCTTTTTGGTTTCTGTTTTAAACTTCAGTTTATAGATTCACTACAATACTTTCTTATTCTTAAAGTGGATCTTTTTGGTCTATACAACCCTATTGGTTTTATGAGCTGTAAATCCCCACAATAATATGATAATTTAGATTATCACAGCAGTCCCTTCTGGTCATGGAATCTATGAATAAATGTTCATATTTAAAGAAAAGTTTTGTTTACTCTTTAAACATAACAGTTTTGAATTTTGTTATTTCTTTGTGAAGTTATATATTTTATTTACATTTTGAAATCTATAGGAAGTGTGGCATTTGAATAGCAAAAAACTGAAGGGCTCCAATAGACCTCTTGAGGAGATTTTCAAAAGCACAAATGGCAATTCAGCACCATTCAAAGTCAATGGAAATTAGGCATCTAACTGCTATATGTGTCTTTGAAAATCTCCCTGATACTATTTAATTACATGAGGCCTTATCCAACACCCATTTAAGTAAATTAAGAATGTTGGACATGTCCCCTTCCACCATTTTTGCCTACATAGAATTAAGTTTTAAAGTGTACCCTTATATCATTTAGCTTTGGGAAAGATAAGTAGTATTTTTTAACATGCCAAGTATGGATTTCATGTGAATACCTCTGAAGTTTTGTTGTAGAGAGAATCCTTTAGATATTGAAACTTAAACTGGTGCTTTGTTTCAATTGATAATCATGTTTGGTAATAAATCAGGTCATTCATTGGCCATATTTGTTGCTTTCAAAATTGAAGGCCTATTCTTGCAATTGCTTGAATGCGTGTGGATCTGCTTGCAGGATTTGAGCCCACGTACCTGATCCTAAGCGCCTCCTGCAAGAAATCACCTTCCGCGCTCATTAACTTCAGTGGAAATTGAAGGTGTTCACTGCTTTGCATAATCATATCTGAGGCTGGAGCAACACTAGAAACTTTTGCATGTATAGTAATGCCACTTCTGCCAGTACTGCTTATTTTTTGCAGAGAGACTGGTATTGGCTATATTGGCAAAAGCACTTTTTTGTCTATATAAACTGCATCTCCACTTTTGGGTTTGCCAGTATAGTTATACGTATAGACAAGGCCTCAGAGAGCTGGAAATGGCTTTCATTTTGTAGATTCTAATGGATAACATGAGTATTTTAACTAGATATGCTTCATCAGGTGGCTTTGACTACTGTACAAATACACAAAAATAGATGGAAACTATGTTTACTGTTTTGAAGTCTGTTAACATTGTAAATATTTTTATTTTTCTCCTATTTTAGCCAGACAGTGAAATTTCCACTACAGCGGATGATTATAGTTCTGAGGTAAGAATGAAGTAACATTTTACATTTTTAACATGTCACATTTTAACATTGTGGAATAGTTTTAAATATTTTGTTTAAAAAAAAAGAAAAGGAAGTATTAGTTTGAAAATGTTATAAATAATATGAAAATATAATTTATTTTTTTTAGCAGTCACAATTAAACAACGATCATGCCAGATAAATAACAAGATAAATACTATACCTAATAA
This sequence comes from Macrochelys suwanniensis, assembly GCA_033296515.1. Taxonomy (NCBI): domain Eukaryota; kingdom Metazoa; phylum Chordata; order Testudines; family Chelydridae; genus Macrochelys; species Macrochelys suwanniensis. Next base: position 44,340,662 of record CM065776.1, read on the forward strand.
AGTAGTAGGTTTGTAAGCTAATGTAATGGTTTCCTCACTACAACTGCACTTTAATGGTACTGTTCAGAGTTCTGGTTATGCAACCATTTTCCTATGTTAATTTTCTGTGGAGAATTAAATGCCAAGTTGAGTGATTATCTTTAACTTGTAAGTAAAATGGAAACTACTTGTTCAGAAAACTAGTTAATTATAGAAAGAAATACCTTGAAATAGTTTGATCCTGTTCACATTTAAGTCATTGTCATCTTGCCATTGAGAGCAGGTTTAGGCCCTTAGAGCGTTATTAATAATTAATGATAGGTTTCAGTGTAGTAGCCGTGTTAGTCTGTGTCAGCAAAACGAAAATAAGAAAGAAAAACTTGTAGCACCTTAGAGACTAACAAATTTATTTCAGCATAAGCTTTCGTGGGTTATTACCCACTTCATCGGATGCATGGAATGAAACATACAGTACACAGATATTTATACAGTCAGAGAAACATGATAAGGTCGAGGTGCATAGACCAACCTTAAGAGGCGAATTAGTTGAGAGGAACCATAACAGCAGGGGAAGAAAAACCCTTGAGAGGTTTTTCTTCCCCTGCTGTTATGGTTCCTCTCAACTAATTCGCCTCTTAAGGTTGGTCTATGCACCTCGACCTTATCATGTTTCTCTGACTGTATAAATATCTGTGTACTGTATGTTTCATTCCATGCATCCGATGAAGTGGGTAATAACCCACGAAAGCTTATGCTGAAATAAATTTGTTAGTCTCTAAGGTGCTACAAGTTTTTCTTTCTTATTTTCGTTTTATTAATAATTAACTTCATGTCAATATGCTATTAATTTTCTTCTCTCTTGAGGATTCCTCAAAAACTATGATAGTTTCTTTAATCTATTGCTAGAGTTTATAATTAAATGTGCTACTTTGTATTTATGGTGAGGTGAGCCTTGTAACATATAGTATCCCTGCCAATTCCCAGCTCTAACTTTCTGAGTTAGCACAAGTAGAAAAATTGTAATATTGTCAATTTGAGAACAATAAATGTGATTAAATAAATTGGCCAGCATATGTTATATTACACATACAAAAGCTATGTTAAAATATCATTAAGGTTGCAAAGCCAGTCGCTGAAAAGTTAGGAAATGCCAGAATATAGGGTGCCTGTGCAACCTTAATTTGGGCCCCTTATGCAATGCATTATGATAGTCTTTAATTACATGCTCACATACTGTCTTTTCCCAGGACCCCTGCCTCATTCAGTGCTCATTAAATAAGCAGCTATTCAATATTTTGTTTTATCTGAATTGTCGAATGCTTTATTGCCTTATTTATTGCACACAATTCAAACCCTGCTCTTAATACAGTTATTAATTTCCTCAGGGGCTGTTCCATGGCACTCATCACTATAGTATTTGAGTGCATCACAAACATTAATTAACTTATCCTAACAACATTGCTGTTAGGTGAGAGGCTATTATTATTCCCATTTAACTGATGGGGAACTGAGGAACAGAATGATTAAAGTAAAAAGTGTCCACTAATTTTAGGTGCTCAGTCTGAAATGCCTACAACCTGATTTTTTCAGTGTACTTAGCTTCATATAGCACTTTATACGTTGATGGCTCTGCTTCCACTGACTTCAGTTTGCAGATATGAGTGTACAGCACTTCTGCAAATCAGATTAAGGATCTCAAGTTGGCTACATATGAGAAACATACAGTTAGGGTATATCTTCGCTGCAGAGTTAACTCAAGTTATCTTCACTTGAGTTACTTCTCTTGAGTTATCCTAGCTTGAGTGAAAGAGACCATACTGCAAAATAACACTCAAACTACTGTATCCACACCAATGCTGTACTCACTTGTGTGTGGCACTGACTTCTGGGGATATATCCCATAGTTCTTTTCACTGCAGTAAGCTGAGCCACTCTATGAATTCTTTCTCAGTGATTTGTGAGAGAACTTTTCCATCCTTTCTGGGGATCCAGAGGGAATTGTGGGAAGGCATTGGAGGACCAGCAGTGCTTGAGTGGAGCTAGCCTGCATCCATACTGTAGAGTGGCTGTGCTAGGCAATTTAAACTTTATCTGATAACCCCTGCAAGGCCAACCCAATTCAAGTTAAAAGCACAGCCACACTCAAGGTAAGGGATTTTGTGTGTGGATGGGACTCAAGCTGGCGGCAGTACTTGAGTTATAACTCAGGTTAACTTTGCAGTAAGCCCTTAGTGAAAAGTTTGGTTTAATTGACTTGCCTAGCATCACATAGGAGCTCTTTGGCAACCTTAATGTTCTCTTAATATGGTTTTAAAATTTGTAATTTTCTAAGTGTTTAAAAAAGCAAGCTAAAAAGAAACAGATGCCATTGTGTGACATCAAATTGAAAACCACATGAGTAATCAGCAGGGTTGGAACCTTTAGAACCATCACACAGACCTCTGCTGTTTGAGCAAAGGAAGTAACTGATAGCAGTGGTTATCTCTCTAGAGGGCGACAAAATACCCACCTTGCCAGTGGGTTTCAGAGATATTTGCCGACAGCAGAGGAATGTTCAGATCCAGGATTTGGATTCTGTTACAGGCTCTAGAGGGGAGTGTTCTCTAGTAGGCACATAGACTTCTACCCCTTCTTCCCAAGCTTGACCCTTTCTGCCTCATCCCCTCCAACCTGTCCCTGTCCCAGTCCTGACTTTCCTCCCTACCCCAATTCTCCTTGCCTACCCAGTACCAGTGTCCGTGCTCAGCCAGTCCTAGTCTTCCCCTCAGGACTGCTCATCTGATTCTCAGTTTCGCACCAGCTCCTTGCCTCTAGTCTTCTTGTCCAGCCAGTGCCAACCTTTCTGGCTTTTCATCCGATCTGTCACCCTCCTAGACTCCAGTTGTTCACCCACTAGCTTCCAGTCTCAATTCCTCTTCACACCCTGTTCCTGGTCTTTTCACCATCCACCATCCAAGTCTCCTTGCTCAGTCAGTCCCAGTCTCATTTTGCAGCCAGTCTCAGTTCCCCCTTAATGGCTCCTTGTCCAGTCTGTCTGTCTCCATCCCTGGGCTCCTTATCCAAGTTCTGTCACTATATCTTTTCCTAAATTCCTTCTCTGAAATGGTTGAACTGTTTCAACTGAAATGTTCCAAACAAATTCAGCCTGCACCCTGGCAGGGCCGGATTAACTCTTCTGTGGGCCCGGGGCTATTAGATTTTGTGGGGCCCCTGTATACAATTATTTTTTCTAATTAAAACAAAATGATCACAGTTATGACATCGAGGCTATTAGCTCTGTACTAAACTTGCCTTTTAATTAACATAAAGCCATTCTGTGGTTACATTTCAGTCTTAAAATATGTAGAATATAGTTAAGTTAATTCAAAATAGCCTACTTCTTACCTTAGAACAGCTGTTATATTAGTTTCTTTCTGGGAGGGAGTTTGGGTTCAGGAGGGATTCTGACCTGGGACAAGAGGTTGGGGTACAGGCTCCAGCTGGGAGGCGCTTAACACAAGCGGCTCCTGGCCAGCGGCGCAGCAGAGTTCAGGCAGGCTCCTGGCCAGTGGCACAGAAGGACTCTGCCTGTATGCCATGGCCCCACGCCGCTCCCGGAAGCAGCCGGCTGCTGGCAAGTCTCTGCACGCCCCTAGTGGGAGGGGGACAGCGTGTCTCCGTGCGCTGCCTGCGCCCACAAGCACCACCCCACAGCACCCATTCGCTCGGAACTGGAGTTGCGGGGACAGTGCTGGGGGCAGGGGCAGCGTGCGGAGCCATCTCCTGCCCAACCCCCCCCGGCCGCAGAGGTGTCAGCAGCCCGCTGTTTCTGGGAGCAGCGTGGGGCCACGGCATGCAGGCAGCCTGCCTGAGCCCTGCTGTACTGGGGCACCTCTTAGCCCGGGGCCCTGGGCTGCAACCCCTAAAGCTCCTGCATTAATCCGGCCCTGTACCTGGGATGGAAGATTTGAGCCCAAATGGTTAAAGTTTTGCAATGTTAAGTAACTGAAAGCAGGATCTTATAGCGGGAAATGTCAGGCAACCTGACATAGGTGGTGCTGCCAGCTCCGCTTATAATATTACTTCCCCTGGGTAACCAGTGGCTCCTATGCCTCTCTATCTGAAGGAAATCCAGATTATGTGCTCTGATTAGAGATTTCATCTCTCATATACCTGGGCACAGCACACTTCTTGTTATGTGTTTTGGTGAAGGGTGAGAGGTAGGAGAAGATCAAAAGAATCATCAAGAGCTCTGTGTGTGTATTGAGGAAAGGAGGCAACTCACACACACAGGTTGCCATTAAAAAGGAAACAAATACAATTCAGTGCACAGAACTGACTTTACTATCGTATTTATATGTTTAGAACATATACCACAGTGAGATATTTCTACCACACCCGTTGTACATGAAGAGCCAGCCTTCAATGTCTCAGAAGCCCAGAGCGGTATGACATGTTCTGACATATGCACAACTGAGAGCTATACAAAAGTATAATCAAAACCTCTAGTCTGATGTAAGAAGCAGCTATTGCAGAACGTGAGAGCAAAAATCCCAAGAAAACATGCAAGTCCTGAGAGATCGAGAAAGAGTACATGAAGGACATGGATGTAATGTCTCATGATAATTTATGGGTGAGCATGGGTTAATCAGTATTTAATATTTAGACTATGGTAGCATCCACACTGTACAAGGATAGGTGAAGACACAACCCCTGAGGTGGAGAGTTTACAATCTAGCCCAGCACCTTGTTGGTCTATACTCTTTCTTTGGTATTCAAAAAGTTCTCCTTGATGTCTACAGTTAATGTTAGAGATTTTAAGGGCAGTATTTTAAATGCCAAAGACCACAGAAGACTAATATTGTAGAATTATAACCAGATCTCGTTCTGAACTCTATTTTTTAAAAAAAATCCCATTTTTCAGCCTCTTTGAAAACCAAAATGAAAAAAAACTATGAATGAACTCATGCTTTTCTAGGAACTCTTGTTCTCTTTCCTGTGAGAGGGACCCCCTCCCTTTTCTCATGAAGTAATAATTCTGTTCCAGAACGTAAGTAGACAGTGAGAAACTTGTGTATGAAGTTCAAATAGTGGTTGGCTTGAAAAATCGAGCAATTATTGTTAAGATGCAGGGTGTGCAGCTTTTCAGTACATTCCTTTTAATTGTTAAAAGTCAGTGAAGTTTGTCACTGTCTGCAGTGAGATCATGGAACTAGTGTACATGTATCTTAGGAACTGCATTGAGTTGTCATCAAGCATATATTCAGGTCAGCCATAATAACACTTTTAGTAATAAATATGTTTCATTTACATTAATGAACAACTGCAGCCATCTGTAACATTGAGAATTTTGAAAGGTGAGAGAAAATTAAATTCTGTATACCGTAGCATAGACTGGACAAATTTTGTATGGAATTGGAGAGTGAATCTTGAACTCAGTTTTGTTTCAGGCATGTAGCACATTATGTTTGGAGATGCTAAACACTCACAGTTTAATTCAAAGTTGGTGGGAGCCAGGCGTGCTTGGCAACTCGAACAAGCCGGTGATGAGCTTAGTAGTGGTACACATCTTATTCATTGCTTTCCCTCTTTCTTCTCATTATTTAAAGAGACTTTGCATCATTTAAAAAAAATTAATGTTTTCAGTCAAAAATAATGCTAAAAAAGTAGTAGTCATGCTTTCAAGTGAATATTTAAACTAGTATTATTTAAAAGTTGTTTGTTTTATTATAGCTGGCAAAGTGAGCATTATAGTTCTTGCTTGTTAGCTAGTTCTCTAGGGGAACTGGATAAAGTCCAGTGACAAATAAATATATCCATCTTTGAGGGACATTGCTCATAATGGCTCTGTCTAATGATAGAGTACAGTTTCCTGTAAAGTTGGGGGAAACAGTAATGCAGATATCAGCATTCTTATCTTGCAGGAATTTTATTATTATAAATGAAGTCTTCTCTTTCCTTCAGTCTCCTATACAAATCCACAGTTGTGGACATGGTAAACAAATCTAAAATATGGATATATACAGAATATGCTGTTTGTAACAAATTACTTATTTTAAGCTAGCATGAGACCTTATGTAGCCTTTAGAATTAAATAATGGTGATGATTAGTAATCTAGTCAGGGTAACAGTTCAAATTCAAGACTAAGAGAAAGTTGGGCTTTTCCCAGTAGCAAGCACTGTTTTTTACCTTGATGATGCTTCTCCCTGGGTCCAAATATAAACTTGTATTCCATACTTCTTCAAGAAGTACTAAGAGACAGTAGCCAAAACTTCTTTTTCTTTTTTTCAAACCCTAAGGAATATTGTTAATCACTGTTGAGGAAGATGAAGAAAATAAGTTTGTTATTGGAAAAACTAATTACATTATAAACAGTCTTTAATCTTAAAATGAAGAAATTTTTCTAATGCACGTTACTATATAATGGAAAAATAAATTAAGTAACACTGCCATCACATATTTTTAAAAATTATGGTTAAAGTCTCTTTAGATTTGAAAGGTTGTGCATCCATTATTGATAGGCTTAAGTCTTTATTCTAATTGTTTCTATGAAACCAACAGGAAATATCTTCTGCCTATGCACAGTTTGAAAATAAGAATGAATGGAAATAGGTTTTGCCAAGGTGATCTAATTATAGTGCTAGAATCTTAGATAAATTCTTTGTAGTAATCGGACTAAAACTTATTGGAATGGTCAATATGTTGTGAAAGCACTAAATTATAAGAGTACAAAAGCTGAGGATTCAGCACTTTGTGTAAATTTTCAGAATCAAAGTGTTTTCTCATTTAGTTTAAACGAGGGACCCATTGAAAGAGACCATTAGCAGTTAGCAACATTGCAGGCTGCAAGCAATGCCTTCTGCCAGTATTGATATTATAAACCTCTGTGTTCATGGAATAACAATGTGGCAATAAAAGTGAAATAATTCCTGAATAAAATGTATAATCCTCACATTGGAATAAAGAACATTTTAAAATAAATAAATATGAGTTGTTTTAAAGATGTGTAATAAAAATACAATACCCATTCCAGATGCTTTTATATAAACTCATATATAACAAAATTAAGGGCTTTGGTTTTTTGTTTTCAGACCTGAAAGTTTCTTGTCAGTCAATAATATGTTATTCTTTTATATATTAAAATTTGTCCTACATTGCCAATGCTTTGACATGTAAACTTGATAATTTATATTGGAGAGTAATTTTTTAATTTCTAAACTAATCTTTCTAATAGCATTGAAATAGCTCCATATAGAAGATTGATGCTATAGTTTGTGTGGTAGAATGTCAGGGATTCCGAGGTCTATAGGATCTAAAATCTTCTTTATGGAGCTTGATGGTGATAGCTGTACTGTACTGTACATTAAAGTGCTATGTCTCAAATAATTTGTGCTGACCCCTGGTGGCAGTAGTCATGAATCATTATATTCAGTGGTGCTGCTTTGTTAGTTTTGTGGTATTTAAGTCTGCTTTTGCTTAAATATGCATTGTGTTTGCTATAACAATATAAAATAAAGTATAAATCAAAGCACATTTGCCTTTACACAATAGATTATAAACTATTTAAAAGAGATTTTATGTTTGGGGAATATTTCTTTTGAAAATTGTAAGATAATAATGAAAACAGGAAAATTCAGAAAAAAGATTCAAAACTGTGATCTTGTTACTCGATATTTCCAGGATCTCCAAAGATGGAAGATTTCATTTATTATATGCTGCAGTACTTAGGCACACCAGTGTGATTAAGAACATTTCAACCTTAAAGGTGCATTGCAAAACTTTAAAAGTAGAAATTAAATTATAAGATTCCAAATCAATAATCAATGGATTTAGATGCCAGGGTTGTAGGGAGCTCTGTGTAGGCAATCCAGTATGACCACATGGAAACCCATTGAAATCAATGAGCCTTTTACAGAGGTCCACAAGCATTGAATCATTTGCAGGATTGTGGCCTTAAAAATTACAAATTAATTTATAATCTATTTTAAAACAAGATACTTCAAAATCAGTGTTTGCACATTCCTCTAATTGTCAGCGAGCTTTCCTACAACCAGTACTCTTCCATATCTCAAATGATGCCTGTTTGGCATCCACCAGATCTCTCCAGCTTCTATACTTCATTGTGTTCAGTCTATACCAAGTGAAATTTATTTAAAATGTTGTTAGGTTTCATCTTGCACCATGCCAAAAGAGAAAAAGTATAATAGATTCCACAGAGAGTTGGATGGGAGAAGTACAGAGGTTATACACAACACAAGAGGACCACTGTGGGCAATCCAACAGATGTGGCATATAACGCTTTGGTAGCCAGTGTTTTTATTTATCAATTTAAAAGCCAATAGAAATTGGAGTACATAAAGGAAGAAGAAAAGTAGCATTTTGTTTTGTTTACAGTCGTGTTTTGTTCCTACTAATCTATTATTATTGTGATAAGACCAGAAGCCCAAATCTGGTCTAAGGCCTCATGGTAGTACCTACAGTGCAAACGCTGGGTGAATGTAGTGGTAGTCAGTTGGCCTGCAGAGTTAAGAGTACCTGCTGTGCCCATATGGGGGCAGAGGAGTTTGTTGGGATCCCCTGAATGTTTACAGTATTTTACAGTATTCATTCCCTCTCAAACTTAGACTATGTTTTGGTGACCTTACTTATTGTAGAGGAGGTCTGGACTTGACTCCCCCGCAAAGCAAGTCAGCCACCCCTCTGTGTCTCTACCACAGTATCATTCAGGAGTGAGGCATTCTTATTTTTGGTACCCTACTGCTTTAATCAAACTTGGGGGTCAGACTTTGATCCCTTGCATGCCAGTGTATTTTGATGTTAGTAGACTTTAGGGTTTTGTACAGACATGATGCCCTCATATTGTAAATAAGCCCTTCCCTGCCTAGACAATTCCTAAGCAGATTTCCATATAGTATACTGGTTTTTTACTTAAATGCTACAGTGATGACGTTTGGTGGATCTGAAATACTATAAATATACAGTAGCTCCCCTTCTCCAAAATCCTCACTCCTAGTTCAGATTCTTATGTGGAGAGGAGCTCTGAGAGGAATGTGGCAGTTTTTTGTTGAATCTTTTTACACATGGGTCAAAGGACCTGCTGAGTAAAAGCCGTGTGTATTTTTGTGTTTGTTTCTTACAATTTTCTTGTTGATCTGTAAGTATTGTTTTGGGTTGCACTTAAAATTTTGGAGTTTCTTATGTGGCTTATGTGGTCTCTAGAGCCAAAAATCTCATGGACGCTGCACCGTGTGACAGCAGCAGGTAAGTGAAAGGGAAGAAATAATTTTCAGATATTTTATTTTAAATCCAAAGTCTCTTGTACATTTTTCAATGTAAGAAATTATTTCAGATTACAAAAATACAATATAATGACTCTGGTTCCAGGGGAGAGAGATTAGTAATGGCAAATTATGAAGTGCACACCTTAAAAAAAATGGATGAGGAGAGGAGTTTAGTAATTTAAGATACTCTTTACTGAGCTTCTCTCTTCACCATTTTTAAATGTGTATACTCAAAATATTTTGTGTTTAAAATATATTATTTGTTCAGTCTGCTCATACTGTATGTTCTGTTAGTGATTTTTAATATTATAACATTTAAAATGTGAAGCTTTAAATCTAAATGTCCTTCTTTTCTTTGTTTATCAGAATTCTAATGCAGTTTATATCATAAAGACATCAGCCCAGGTTTAATTAATCTGAGTAGCTCTAAATTACAAAATAATAACCCTTGCTACTTTTGATTCAGTTAGGTATATCTGAATTGTGCAAAACAATCAGATTCTAGAACAGTATATACTAAAAGTGTGTGCATTTCAAATGAAGTGATTGTTCTCTGCTCACAAGGTTTTGGTTACAAAAATTATCAGATACATCACAAATGAAAGGAAGCTAGAATTTAAGCTACATCTAAAATTATAATGTGTCTAGAAATTGTCTTTATACAGGTAAATGGTTGCAGTTTTGTGACAAGAACAGCTATACCAGCAGACTTAATCAGGGTATAGTATTACAAATTAAATCATATTACTAATGTTGGGTACTAAAAACCTTAAGCGATTTGTATAGTAATATTCTGGTTGAACAAAACTACCTGGCTTACTAACAAAAATTCTGTGGTATGCTATGTTATCCAGCTTTGTTGCTGTTTCACGACATCTTAATATGTATAATGTTGCCTCTTTTAAACTTTAGGAAAAACAAAAAAATACTCCTTCTAGTATAAAGCTTAGCCTTTTAATACAGAATTCACAGAAGTACTGTATGTCAGTGCTCTTGAGGTGTAAATTATGCCAACAAGGCAGGTTACCATGGAAATAAGCTCCTAAATGCTATGTTATATTTTAATGTTCTAATGTGGTATTTGAGAGAATTCAAAATTTGACTCTGCTCACCTTGAGGAAACATGTAAGTGTTGAGTTGTTAAGGAACTTGGATTGATTTAGGAAGAAGAATTTGGAGTTGGAGAGACTTATTCTGAGCATGAAATGCAGCACTCTCAGACACGACTAGAGATGATGGAGAATGAATTGGCTGGGAAACAACAAGAGATTGAAGAGCTAAACAGAGAACTAGAAGAAATGAGGGCAGCATATGGTACAGAAGGATTGCAACAGGTATAATTACCTTATGTTGCTTTCTGTTTGCTACTTGGTTACACACAAAAATGCTGAGTATCACCTGGAAGTGTTTATGGTTAAAGAGAGCCAGTCAGAGGATGTGGAATATAGAATTTTGTTTAGTTCCAAAGAGAATGACGTTTCATCAGTATGTATCATCTTTGCATGAAAGGAAGTTCAGTGTGTTTCACCTTTCTTTTTATTCTCTGGCCAACATTTTCACTCTGTGCTTAGCTGTTGCAGTGCTTGTCTTCTGGTTGGAAGAGTGGATACGTGGGCTTCCTCAAGACAAGCTCTAATTCTTCCTCATTAATTGTCCAATGGCAGTACACCGTTCTTTCCCCCTTGCTCCTCAGAGACCAAGCAGAGTATAAAGTTCCACCTACCAAAGAAGTGAGATTCCTAAGGGCTGGTCTACACTAGCCTCGAAGTAAGATACGCGACTTCAGCTATGTAAATAACGTAGCTGAAGTCGACGTATCTTATTTCGAACTTCAAAGTACTCACCCCTGGTCCACACCGCGGCGCGCAGGCTCCCCCGTCGACTCTGCCTGCTCCGTTCGTGGAGCAGGATTACCAGCGTCGATGGGGGAGCACTTCCTGGTTCGATTTATCGCGTCTAGACAAGACGCGATAAATTGAACCCAGAAGATCGATCCGACGCGTCCGACAGAGCTGGTAAGTGTAGACTAGCCCTTAGGCAGCTACTGAACCAGGAGGTCATTTGTCTGTCAGAGTTTACAGATAGGCATACAAGCCAGTTGGATGAACATATTCTAAGAAACTTTTCCCAATTTGGGGATAAAGGAAATGTTTCTTACATTAAATCCTAAACATCTGTATTAACGATCCCTGTAATAATGGGAACATTAATATCAGATTCTGCCCTGATGTAAGCAGGGGTACTCCTATTAAAGTTGTTGGGTTTTTGTTAGCTTACATCACACTGAATTTGGACCATTGGTGAATTAAGGCATAGTTTTATTTTCATGGTCTGTATTTCATTTCACATTTGTCTCTCTTGACCTTTTGTTGATTTGGATACTGCATGTGTGCTCATATGTTTTGCTTTGTTTTATAAGTTTCTACTGTAGATAGAATTTATTGTTGGATCATGGTTTACAAAACGTGTTTTAAACTAAGTAGGCTTAATTGTATTCATCCCTGTGGGATTTTTTGTTTATTTGGTAGGTTATCACTGTTTTGTCTTTCAGTGCATATGAATCATTTGAAAGACCACTTATCTCCCATGGTATTGATAAATTTTAATTCATGCTTAGTTCCTATTTATTGTATCTTGTACCATTTGTGCTTGATGGATTTTATAAGAGTTATAATTTCTTCTGTTTAGTTGCTGCCAACACTGTGTGCTTTTCAGTGAAAGAGAAGATAGTGAACATATATAATTTTAAGTTTATAAGACAGTCGTAACTCTGGTTGGTTTGTTTTTGTTTGTCTTTTAAGATGTCCTTTTTATGTGATATCCTTAAAAGTATGTAGCACAATAATGTTTATGAACGTTTTTTCAATCACACTAAATTATATTTACTGTAGCTTTGTAGTATGCATTATATCTTAATTGAAAAATAGTTTCAACCGATACTTTCCTTAACTCCCGTATGAGCCTTTTATTTTCCTAACCTTCTAAAAAAATCAGTTTGAATGTATCTGTGTCTGTTTTAATTTCACCTGCCAGTCATGATTTTTTTTACTATTCAAGAAAAAACTAATTGAATAAACAAAAACAAATTTAAAAACAGATTAGATAATAGTATGAATGTCCTTAAGAATAAATTTTGTTCATTTAATTTTGCTGAACATACTTTCTGGGCATATGTATGTATAGGGCCCTACCAAATTCACAGTCTGTTTTGGTCAATTTCCTGGTCATAGAATTTTTTAAATTGTAAATTTCGTGTTTTCAGCTATTTAAATCTGAAATTTGACAGTGTTGTAATTGTAAGGATCCTGACACAAAAAGGAGTTGTGGAGGAGTCACAAAGTTATTGGGGGGGTTGCGGTACCCTTACCTTCTACCCTTACTTCTGCACTGCTTCTGGTGGCAGCGCTGCTTTCAGAGCTGGGCAGCTGGAAAGCGGAGTCTGCTGGTCGGGAGCCCAGTGCTGAAGGAAGAGTTGCCACCAGCAGCAGCGCAGAAGTAAGGATGGAATGGTATGGTATTGCCACCGTTACTTCTGTGCTGCTGCCTGCAGAGCTGGGCACATGGCCAACAGCCGCCACTGTCTGGCTACCCAGCTCTGAAGGCAACGAAGAAAAGGGTGGCAGTATCGCAACCCCTCTGCAACTGCCTTTTGGGTCAGGATCCCCAATTTGAGAAACACTGGTCTCCCCTGTGAAATCTGTATCGTATAGGGTAAAAGCACAGAAAAGACCAGATTTCACGGGAAGAGACCATATTTCATGGTCCGTGACGCGTTTTTCATGGCAGTGAATTTGATAGGATCCTATGTATGTACAAGGGCTTGGCATATATAACTGCCCAATTTATGCTTGTTTATGTATTAATATGGTTGTCCAGCAATTGCATCATCCAGGAAAGTGAAGGTGTAAAAACAAACAACTGTTTTAGGACTTGATCTATCAAAATGGGATTTGAGGGCCCTTAGCACTTTTCAAGATCAGGCCCTTAGTAGATTCAGCAGATTATTTTTTTCAAAGCAATCAAGGATGCTACAAAAATAATTCCGTTCTCTCAAACTGCTCATAGAGAGTAGGTTTGTGTGTTTTAAAAAAAACACTTGTTTTCCTACCAGTACTGAATAATATCCCTTTTAACTATGAAGTAAACCTTAGCTAAAACATTTGAGAACAATACAAAAGCATCATGTGGTAGTATTAAACCTTTCCTTCAGTGCACACAGGTGAATGTCTAGCATTATAAGAAAAGTGTTCCGTGTAGAGACTTCCATTGACTTTCTGAAGTTAGTTTTCCAAGTTTAATGAAAAGCCAGAAACTAACACTTCATTTTGATTTTCTTTGTAAAAATAATTTTAAAATTCAGTCAACCTGGGGAACAAAATGGCTGCTATTGGTGCTGTGGTTTTCATACAACTGGGAAGTGCTGGTCCCACTTTACCATTGAAGTAAGTGGCTGCAAAGCCATTGAAGTCAGTGGAGTGAACATCTCCCTGTATGAACTGTAGGTGCTTTTTATTCTTTAGAAGAGCATAGAAAATTAAATGTACAGTATAATATATGAGCAGATTAATGATTTAAGAACATGTATATTGATTGACAGATTATATACATTTTAATGCTTCTGCTGGCTATAGAAATAAGAGTTTAAATAAATGAAGTAATTTTCAAGTAAACCACAAGAAATTTAATTTTTTTAAGAAAATGAGTGTGAGTTAATAATAATGTACAGTTCATGGTTTACAGAATTTAATAAAATATATGCTGCTGAAAGGTACTTATAACACTTCTGAAGGAATTTATTTCCATCAACAGTACTTTTGTCCTTTTTCCTTTCTTTATTACAAGTGTCCATCGAAGCTTTTCTCTGCTATATACCATGTATCAGTCTTGAATGTTTAATCTGATTTCCCCATTATCTCGTGAAGTCCCAATGTATTGCATGTTCCATACTGATGTCAAATAATGTTTTAGAGAACTCTGGTTTAACTTCAGATTCTAACTCTGATAAATGTAATCAAGATGCAATACCTTGTCAATATAAAGTCCAGATTACATTCTTCAGTTAGGTATTTTATGGGGCGGGTTCAGGAAATTGTATCAAAATTACTTAATGAAGAAAGCAATATCCTGTGTTTGAATAGTTTTAAATACTTATGATATAAAAGTTATTGCTAAAATATTAATCCTACCGTAGGTGTTTGTAAGCACTTTTGAGTAGAGATGTCGTGCATTAAATACATTTTACTTTTTTAAATTCCATTTCATGAGAATAATTTAGTATGTTTGTCGTAGATATTTTGACTTGCACTAATTGTTTAAACTTAACCTTCCATAGCTTCAAGAATTTGAGGCTGCTATCAAACAAAGAGATGATATTATCACACAGCTTACTACTAATCTACAGCAAGCACGGAAAGAAAAAGATGAAACACTGAGGGAATTTTTAGAGCTTACTGAACAAAGCCAGAAACTGCAAATTCAGTTTCAGCATGTAAGTTTTATTGTTAACAATATTTCATCAGGTTTGATGAAAGAGCGTCAATTTGGATAACACAATCCATGAAGTATTACTTCCTTTCGAAACAAATTCAGTGTTCTTTTATGTAAACTTTTGAAGATTTGAACCCAAGAGTAGGGATCTAGAGTGATTAAAAGAGTCGGTATTTGCCAACAGTTACCACATTGTAGTATCTGGAATATTGCATTCATTTCCTATAATACAATAGGAAATAACGTGGCTTCACTTCTATTGCGCGATAGTAACCATTGGTAAATACTGAATGGCAACCACTGTAGAAAGGAAAACTTACCTGTAATAACTGTTCTCAAAAGATTAGGGGTCAAATCCTGGCATCTTTGAAATCAATGGCAAAACTCCCATTGACTTCATTGGATTCACCCTTGAGTCTGATTAGAGGGTTAGTCACACCCCTACTTTCATTTGTGCTGCAGTTAAATGTTTTAGTATTTTGAGCTGTTGAACACTCAAAGGTAACTTGCACAAGCTTCGAGCATGGCATTGTGAATCTTCAGTATTTCACATACTGATTTCTGAGAATTAACAATTGCAGGTGCAAGGCTATTATCACTTCAAAGTGACTTCCTAATATACTGCTGCCCTGTCCTAGTTGGCCATAAAACATATTTTGAGATATGCCTGCAAATGAACAACAGATATATGGGATGGATTTAAGAAGCAGGCCACAATGATATTAATTTTACACAGTGAAGAGGCACTTTATGCCTACCCACCACTCTCACACACCAGGTGTTTAATTGGTTGCAATGCAGAGTTACAGGATTCCCACCATATAACCAGTAATTCAGGCCTACCCTTAGGACTCAGTTTGCTTTTAAATCCTCTCTGCATCCCCCTGAGTGAAGGGGGCAGAGATTATCAAGAGGGAACCTCAATCTGAAAATCTTTCAGGTTTCCCCTTTTCCTATAGGCCCAAGGTCTACCAGTGAAATCCTGAATCTCATTTACCTGTGGGAGCTGGCCCTTTTAACCTTTATTTGCACTGGCCACATGTTGTGACAAGCTAAACAGTCATTCCTGTCCTAATATTAAACTTTAAAGTCTATTGCATACAACCCACCTGTGCCTCCATGATGCTGCGAGGAAAGTGAAAAAACCCCACTAGACATAGGCTAATTTGATCCAATGGAAAAAATTCCTTCACAATCCCAAAACAGGTGATCAGTGACACCTGCAACATCCTAAAAAACACAGCTCCTACACTACAACTAAGAGGAGGGGGGAGGGCAGGGCAGCCGACAGGAACAAGAGGCTGTTGAAAAGCCCAGAAGAGTATAAATATGGGTGAAAGGGCGCACAAGAGCCAATCAGCTAGCCAGATCACTCATCCCCAGCCAATGGGAAGGCAGTGGACTTGAGATGGACGGGCAGCCACCCCTCTTACCACACAAATATACTTGCATCGCCCATCCCTTCTGGGCCTTGTGTTGTATCCAGCAGTCATTCAAGATCTCTCCCCTGATGACTGTGGGGGGAAGAAGCAGCAGTGTAATACTGCGCATGAAAAAATAATTTGCTGGCTATTCCAACATGATGAACACCATTCCATTGCTACTAAAAGAGAAGATAATGTGACAAACAAATTTCAAACAGTCTTTCCCTGCTTATAGATAAATTGGAGCAAATGGGAGGATTGCTGGTTTAGAAAACTCTGACCTGCGTATGTTTTTTCTATGTGTAAGTTACAGGCAAGTGAAGCCTTAAGGAATACCAGCCATAGTAGTACAGCTGCGGATTTACTGCAAGCCAAACAACAGATCCTTACACATCAGCAACAGCTAGAAGAACAAGAATATCTACTGAAAAATTATCAAAAAAAGAATAAAGAATTTGAAGTACAAATTACACTTCTGCAAGACAGAATCACAGTCTATGAAATGGTAGGTTTCTTACTAGGCTGATACCTTTTACTATTGACTTGATGTTGTTTTCCTAATTATAGTTCCTTTGACGTTAATTATAAATATAACACCAAATATGTGTGTGCAACTCCTTAGAGGCGGCAAAAATATTGGCTTCCTATATTTATTTTATAAAGGGAAGTCGTTGTCTCTTTAAGACAAAGACTGTTATGTTTATTATATTAAATATATATTGTATGCATAGTTTAGAAGTAAGTACTAGCTGAATTGCCTGGTTCTTGATTTTAGACTCCAGAAAAAATGTCCAACTAAACTTATAATTACAGCAGAAATATTTATAACAAGTGAACGAGAAAGGTAGAACTGGAATTAGAATGCTTATGTTAAATTTCAGTAACTTTGAAAGAAAATATAAAAACAGTTGTTTGAACAACTCTGTCATCTTAAACAAGAAGTACTTTTATGCTTTATGGTATATCTTTTGTGTTTATTTAGTGTCCTTCATGGAAGACATCTCAAATCACTCCACAAAATTGAAGCACTCCACTTTAAAGAAGCACCAACCAAAACCTCTTGTTCTACAGACATTTGAAATACATCCACTAAAAGAGTGCAAATTTGGGCCTATTGATATATCTACTTGTATTCAGTGGCATTTTCAAATGGCATGGTGTATACAGTATGAAAATTAATGGACCCTTGGTGCATACTGGTACAATGCCCACTAAAATCAATGAAAAAACCTCCCATTGACTTCAGTGGGTGGTGAATCAGCCCCTAATGGTGGTGCTCAAAGAGTTAAACATAACAGTCAAACTTTCCCCACATTTTAAATGTTATTCTTGTGTATATTTCCCTTTATAACGTCTAATTTCTGAAGAAAAGTAGTTTGTATAGGAAACTAATTCTATAAGAATTGCTTTCAACTAACTAATCCAAAGATTTTTGAAATGCAAGTGCAGAATGGAAAAAATAAAGTGATCTTGAACCATAATTTATTCCCAATGCAGAGAAAATTATTGAAATAGAGTAGCAAATGGTTTAGGTCTAATTTTAGAAATGGTTACAGTGTAACATGATGTTTTTAAGAAGAAATTTTAAGTATAATATTCAAAGTTTAAAAAATTCATATATTGAGATGCCAAAAGTTAAAATATGGCATGTTTTTTCTTTTTAAAGGAGAAACACAAAAATGAAAGAGAAGATTCTAATAAAAAACTACAAGAAAAAGAAGCACTAATTGGAGAGCTGAAAGCAAAAATAATAGAAGAAGAAAAAAATGCATTTCAGGTGAAGGAAAAATTATCAGATTCCAATAAATCACTTGAGGAATTAAAAGAACAGATTGTACAAAAGAATCAAGAGGCAAATAATGTGAGACTACAACTGGCTAGCTGCAAACAAAAAGAAAGACAATGTTCTGATGAAATAAAACAGTTAATGGGAACTGTGGAAGAATTACAGAAGCGATGCCATAAAGACAGCCAATTTGAAACTGACATTGTACAAAGAATGGAATTAGAAACACAACGGAGACTGGCACAACTTCAGGCAGAATTAGATGAGATGTATGGGCAGCAGATTGTACAAATGAAGCAAGAGTTAATCAAGCAACATGCATTAGAAATTGAAGAACTTCTTGCCCAACAAAAAATAGAGCTGGAGAAAACTTTAAATCCATCTTCAAGTGATAGTATTAATGAAGATCAAGTACATTTAATGAATATTGCAATTAATGAATTGAATATGAAATTGCAAGATACTAATTATCAGAAGGAAAAAATAAAGCAAGATTTGTCAAAACAACTGGAAGAAATTTCAGCAGAAAAGTCTCTTCAGCAAACACAAATTGAAGATCTTTTTCAAGAATTGACCTTTGCAAGAGAGCAGATTCAGAGAGCCAAGCAGACCATAATGGACAAAGAATGCAGATTAAATGAAGCAGATAAATACCAGGTTATGATTGAAGATCTGAAAGCTCAGCTTGCTTCTGCATTTGAGCTCAGGAAAGAGTTAGAATTAAAACACGAGGCAGAGGTCACAAATTATAAAATAAAGCTTGAAATGCTAGAAAGAGAGAAGGATGAAGTTTTGGACAGAATGGCTGAATCTCAAGAAGCTGAATTAGAGAGACTGAGGACACAGCTTCTGTTTAGTCATGAAGAAGAACTGTCCAAACTTAGAGAAGACTTACAACAAGAGCACAGAATAAACATTGAAATTCTTAAAGATAACTTGGCCACACACTATAAACAGCAATTAGAAGGAGTACAAAATGAAATGAGTCAAACGATAGAAGCCATGCAATTTGAAAAGGACAACTTAATAACAAATCAAAGTCAGCTGTTATTGGAGATTTCAAAGCTGAAAGATTTGCAGCAGTCTGTTGTAAATTCTAAATCAGAAGAAATGACACTTCAAATACAGGAACTCCAAAAGGAGATTGATGTTCTTAGGCAAGAAGAAAAAGAAAAGGGTACACTTGAACAAGAAGTTCAAGAGTTGCAACTTAAAACTGAATTGTTGGAGAAACAAATGAAAGAGAAAGAAGTTAGCCTTCAAGAAAAACGTACAGAGCTTGAGACACAAAATAACCTTCTTAAAGATGAAAATAGAGCTTTAGAGGAGAAATTAAAACACATTTTGGTAAGTTCAGAAGAAAATTTGATTTTCACAGACAGTGTTAATTCTAAGTCAGAAGACCTTGACGTGCAAAAAAGAATAGAAAAGCTAATGGCTGAAAATGAGCAGCTTATAAAACAAGACATTGAACTCAAAGCAGAAATTGAGAGGCAAAAGAATACTTTTTCATTTGCTGAGAAAAATTTTGAAGCTAGTTATCAAGAGCTGCAGGAAGAATATGCTTGTCTTCTAAAGATAAAAGCTGATTTAGAAGAGAGCAAAAACAAAGAGGAAGCTGAATATAAAACCAAACTTAAGGCTCTGACCGAAGAGCTTCAACATTTACAAAGCTATGAACTGGTTGTATTGAAAACTAAAAGTTCAGTCTTTGAAGGCTCTAAAGAAGACAAAATATGCAGAGCAGAAACTTTTGATGTCGGAGAAGTTGTTGAGAAAGATACTACAGAACTTATGGAAAAGCTTGAGGTAGCCCAGCGTGAGAAAGTGGAACTGTCCTTGAGACTTTCGGATCTTTCTGAACAATTAAAGTTAAAACAGAGTGAAATTTGTCAATTAAATGAAGAAGTTAAATCTTTAAAACAAGAGAAAGAACAAGTTTTAGCAAGATGTAAAGAACTAGAAGTCATAATTAGCCACAATCAGACAGAAAATGTTAACATTTTTGAACAGAAGACAAAATACTCTAAAGAAAAAGCTCAAGCAGATGCTATCCCAGTGTCTGAAACTAGAAATCTAATATTTGATCCCAGCAATGAACTTGGTGAGGAAATAAAAGTAAGAGAAGATAATCTGAGTTTGTGTAAAGACCCAGATCATCATGTAACCGAGAAGGAAATTCAGCAAATGTTGAATCCAGAGCAGCAATCACTGTTGGATCATCTGCACCAGATGACTGACAGACTAGCAGGAGAAACATCACTACTGACCATTACACAGCATGAAAATGATCAGCTTCAGCAGCAGCTGGATATATTAAAATCTGAAAAGGTATGTTTATAGAAGTCTGATAAAGAAAGTACATCTGTGCAAAATAATGAAAGTTAATGTTGATCGTAAATATGCCTTTTGCTTCTGAGCTTTTGTTTGTTGTGCATATGTTGATTAGTGGTTAAAGGAGGGGTCATAAGAGTGATTTGTTTCATAGCTGTATGTTTAAGAATTGTCAAGCAATGTGTGATGGGGTTCCTTTTTAATGGATGTATGAATAGATCAAAAGAAATAAAATATTAAATTTAGTGAAAGCAAAAATTATTAAACTTTCAGTTTTGGTAAATTCTTTGCCATCAGTTAAAATATTATGAAACAAAATGTAATTATTGCATTTTGTCTTCAATACAATTGTAACATCCTATCTTACTCAAAGAAAGTAAAAATTGTAATGACTCTAGATTTTTGTTGGAGAGGTCAGGAAAGAGTTGATTATTTTTTCCAAGACACTTCTACCTTGTTTATAATTAGTTCTCCAGCTCTACAGTATAACCACCCAAACAAAAAATAGGAAGGAATGCAGACAATCCACTATACTTTCTCACTAATTATGTTCAATTAAACTTGCAAAACAAAATGTAGAACCTTTAAGAATCCACTGCCACTACATTAATGTTCTCTCAATTTAATTTTTCTGGATGAGAAGTGGAGAAATGGAAGGTGAATAAACTGTCAGAAGATATTAAAATCCAGTTGGGCCTCCACCTAACCT
The DNA here is from genome assembly GCA_033296515.1 of Macrochelys suwanniensis. Classification (NCBI taxonomy): domain Eukaryota; kingdom Metazoa; phylum Chordata; order Testudines; family Chelydridae; genus Macrochelys; species Macrochelys suwanniensis. The sequence goes on from CM065776.1 coordinate 44,361,642, forward strand.
CCATTTTTGGAGGTGTATTTTTGTATCCATGCTGAATTGCAGGTACAAATACAAATAGTATTATCTCTACTTGCTTGTGGGTGCAAACTGATAGTTAGTTAGATATTTTACTAATATTTAAACAGAGACAGGCACCAAAAATCTGGTTTTAAATCTACACACGATTCAATAAATATTGTAGCAAAAGTTAGGTTTTCCATAGGCACCAATACCTTAGACCAGGCCTGCACAACATGCGGCCCAGGGGCCGCATGCAGCCCGCGTGGGCTCACTGTGCAGCCCGCAGGGGGGTGAGTAGGTGGGCTCACTTGCAGCCCGCGGAGGGGTGAGTAGGCAAGCGGCGGGGTGGCCGGACTCATGAAGAGGCCAGTGGCAGGCTGGAGAGTGAGGGTGAGCCAGCGGCAGGGGGCGGGGGCAGCAGCAGAAGGTAAGAGGCCAGCAGCGGTCAGGCAGGTGAGCTGGCGGCAAATCTCCCAGATTCAAAATCTGGGACTGTGTCCGTTGGTCCTTTTTGCTACTTGTCTCTGGGTTGGGGGTTGTCCCAATGCTGCAAAGAGGGTGTTCCCAAAGGAAGGTGCTTGCTTCTAACCCCCGAGGCCGTCAGTATGTCTGCTCTTCTCTAGTCAGCCCACTTGACAAGTTTGATTGTCCTTGGTCTGGTTCTTATCCCCTCTCCAAGGGTTGCAGCTGTCTGGAGGTGCCTGCCTTCCACGCCTTCCTCATTCACACCTCCTTCATTCAACAGGGCAATTGAATACAAAGTGAGGGGAAGATCTTATTCTACTTCTAGCAAAAAGACATTTTTCTTTTACCTTAATTATACTACCTTAGGGGCCCACTATAACATATTACCAAGGTTCAATACAAAGTCATATAAAAGTTATACAAAAATGCATAATTCAGAGATTTATCTACAACTGCATTGGTTGACTGTTGTGTGCAGTAATATTGTGACCTCTGGGGGGCGGGGGTGAAGAGGGGTGTGATGGTGAGGCCGAGCAGGGATGGGGCAGGTCCTCTTTTACTGCTGTGATCTGGTCACCCTATGCACGCTGTTTCTTTCCCCCTCTACAGGCTTCCACACCCCAGCGCTGGGGAAGGAGGGGTTGTTTCCGCGGGGCGGGCAACGCTGCGGGGAGGGGAGGTGTTTCCGCGGGGCCGGGGGGTTTCGGCCCTCAGCTGTTTTCTTTGGGGTAATATGGCCCTCGCTGCTTTACCAGTTGGGCAGGCCTGCCTTAGACTTTGTCCTCTACCAGGTTTTTGTAGGTTATCATATGTATTTCTTGATAGTTTTAAAACAGTCTACTGTTAAGAGTCCACATGGCTATTATTACCAGTGGATATCAGGAAGGGTGACCAGATGTCCCGATTTTATAGGGACAGTCCCGATTTTTGGGTCTTTTTCTTATATAGGCTCCTATTACCCCCCACCCCTTGTCCTGTTTTTTCACAGTTGCTATCTGGTCACCCTAATATCAGGCTAACTTTTCACTTGCCCTTCCTCAGTTGTGATGTATGCTTCTTAGACTTAGCCAAAGACCTGGACCATAGAATCCAATGCTAATTTCAGTGCACTGTGTGCTAATGTAGAAAAATAGAGAAGAAAAATAAAATGAGGCTTGAAATAACAAGAGAAATTACCAAAGTATCAACATTTACAAAATATAATTTGATATGTAAATGATAAACAGGTCCCTGACTATCTCACTGGCTTGAGAATTGATGCTATTTCTTTCCTTTCCAGTCAAGCACACAGCATAGTCTGGTATTCACTTCCTTTGTGGAGGGACAGCTGTGCTTTTAAACTAAGAACTCAGTCCTTTAATCCATTCACTGAATAAATTTGGGACTGTGCTTCTACTCCAAGTCAAGCTTCTCTCCAGACTACCTTAACTGACTTGTCATTCCCCTGAAAATTTTCTTGAAAACTGTCATGCAGCCATCATACTGTCTGGCACATGCCCATTGAACTTCATATCAGTTCACTAAGTAAGAGTGATTTTTCAAAGGAAAATATGGTTTTTAAGTATGCTTTACATTACTGAATCACTAGAGCAAGAATGTGCAGATATATTTTGAACTTTGGAAGTATCTTAATTATTGTACAGAGATGGTTTATGACTGTAAATAAAAACTAGATAATAGTTAACAAATGTTTAAATGTTAATATTATGTTTAGGTGTCAGGTGGACACCTAAACATAATTATTATTGTCTGAAATTAGCAGCTGTAATGATATACAGAAAGTTTGAACTTTCTTGCTTCCTTATTTTTAACTCTTTGTAATATGTGTATTTCTTTTCAAAGACTGATTTACGGCTACAGATGGAGGCCCAGCGCATTTGTCTCTCTCTGGTTTATTCAGCTCATGTGGACCAGGTCCGTGAGTACTTGAAAGCTGAAAAAGAGAATGCACTCTTCAGCCTTAAAGAGGAGCTCATCTGCAGTCATACACAAGAGATGAATGAGCTTAAGAAAATGCATCAGCTGGCACTCCAGACCTTGAAAGGTCAACAAGCAGGTATATTGTTGAAAATGATAGGAGAGAAGATTTCTGTGTAAAAATATTTGTTTAAAAGAGAGCATGTGACCAGAAAAGTTGGAGAAAAATTTTTCTTCAGTTGTCTAACAAAATAGTTTCTTCTATCCAATATTTCCTTTTTTATATTTAAATGTTTTAACTGAAATTGTAAAGTTACAAGAAGCCATTATGTAGTACATACCGTGTATTATTCAGCATCATTTTGAAAAATCTTATGTAAGTTATCACTTTTATTATGATTATATTTATTAATAGATGGTTGTATTCAAATTTCTTTTGCTATTTGTCTTAAGGCAATCATTTTAGAGGGTTACATTAAAAAATGTTTAGATTTGTATTCTTTATTGAAATCATGCTAGTTAAATGTAGTAACACAATACCTTCTTTGTCCATTGTCTTGATTATGTCATTCCCCTCCTTGAATCCCTCCACTGGATCCTTATCCACTATTCAAGCTTGTTTGTCACCACCTTCAAAGCTCTGCATAAATCTGCCCTCCCTTCTTATCTGAGTGTGTCTCACTTCATGTTGCTGTCCTCCCCATGGCTCCTCCATTGACTGTTCATTTGTCAATCGTTTCTGTGCCTTCTGACATGCTTCCCCCAATATGGTATGAGCTTCCTGAACTTATTGACATATCACAAATGTTCTTCCTTGAGTAATGTCCCTGTGGGTGATCCTCTTCAGGTGAGCACATGCCCAATGCACCTTTGGAGACTTTTGATAGCAGTGCCTGTTTGGTCCACACATGCACACTTGCTATCCTCATGCCCCATACCATGGATATATAGGGCAGTGTTGACGAACTGCCCTCGGTTCCTTCTCAACCACGTTGGCCAGAGACAAAGTGTCTAGTGAAGCTGCTTCTATCTAACTTACCCTTTGGAATAGTTTAGTTTAGTTTTAACATAGTATTTAGTTTTACTAGTTTAGTTCGGTGTTTTATTTTTGGGACCTTTCACTTATCCACCCTCAAGGGTCTCTCTCCTCAGAGGTTCTCCTTCTTTGAGGGAATCTTAAATCCTCAGGTTATGCCTGGTTCCCTTGGATTTAAACATTGTGTCACTTGTTGGGACCCTTCCTAGTTAGTGATGGTCACCCTTGCTCTAGCCAATGTATAGGGGACACTCACATTCCTTCTAAATATGAGATTTGCTCAGGGTTCAAAAGTATATATAGAGAGAACAGGGAAATAAAGCTGAGGCTCTTCATGATGGAGCACTTCCTCTGACCTGCATCAGATCCAGGGCTGGATACCACCTGCCCTCCACCCCCGGTACAGCAGTCTTCCAGTGACCATGGTTGACCTCTTCAGCTTGATGACCCTTCACAGGAGAGAAAGCACCAAGTCATCTAGCAAGAGGAGCTCCAAATCTCAAAAATAAGTTGGTGCTAAGAGCCCTGTCATGTCGGAGACCTTGTGTCCCAATCAAGGGCACTGCCAAGGCTCCAAGCATTCCTGATACCAAAAGTCCCTCCGTGCTGAAGGCTTTGGGTATTTCTAAGTCCCACAGTACCCATCGATCACTGCTAAAGCCTGCCCCAGTACCATGCAAGCACAGTCAAGATTCTAGTAAAGATTCTACAGCTAGGAAGACAGTAGTGTCTACGGCCTCCACTTCTTCCTCACTGTGTACCATACCCAAATTGGCAGTACAATCTGGTTGACTGTTTTCCTTGCACCCTGCATCATCTTCAGTACCACTCTATTCTACTACCAAGCCCTGCCAGGTTTCCACACAGATTCACCTTGTACTGCAGGAATATAGCTTTTCCAGGGACCTGTTTGTATTCAATTAACCTGAATCCCCCTAGCTTACATACCTGGGAAGACTCTGGGTACCATTGTCTCACCTACCATCAGTACTTCACTCCTCTCCAGTACCGACTGGTTCCGTGGTACCCACTGGAATGGATGGACAACCTGCAGTTGCGCTATTGTTTGTGTTCCCCGTTCATTATGAGAATAAAAGCAGCTTTGACTCTCATAGCTCTCTCCAAGGTTATTTGACTACCAACCTAGACCAACCTCCCCTGAAGTCTATTCGGAGGAGACCCCAAGACACAAACAGACTCAAGTATCTCATATATTCTTCTTCGAGTGATTGTTCATGTCCATTCCAACCAGGTGTGTGTGCGCCGCATGCACACCAGCCAGAAGATTTTCCCCCTAGCAGCGTCCATAGGGTCAGCCTGGGTGCCCCCTGGAGTGGCGCCTTCATGGCGCTCAATATAGGGTCCCGCCGACCCCCAACCACCTCAGTTCCTTCTTACCACCGGTGACGGCTAGCTGGAACTTGGCTCGCTCCTGTAGCAAGTTTATGCCTAAGAGTGATCCTCACTCTTCCTGCTTGCGGTGCCTTGGGGCTGGTCTACACTAAACCCCCCTGTCGAACTAAGATACGCAACTTCAGCTACGTTAATAACGTAGCTGAAGTCGAAGTCTCTTAGTTCGAACTTACCTGTGGTCCACACGCGGCGCGCAGGCTCCCCCGTCGACTCCGCCTGCTCCGTTCGTGGAGCAGGATTACCAGCGTCGACGGGGGAGCACTTCCTGGTTCGATTTATCGCGTCTAGACAAGACGCGATAAATCGAACCCAGAAGATCGATTGGACTCCTCCGACATGACGGGTGAGTATAGACGTACCCTTGGTGAGAGTCACCAGAAGGAGAAGTGCCGTATCTGCAAGGGTTTCCGCCCCAGAACCCTCAAAGACTGGGAACAGAGACTAAAAGTCCTGTTGATGGAGGCTGCATTGAGGCCATACTCCGACCCGGGACCCACCAAACCGGCACCGAGCACGACCTCATCGGTGCGCAGCGCTCCAGCACCAACAGCGTGCAAAATAGCCCCGTCTAAGGACTCTAAACTATGCCCTAATACATGCCTCTAGGGCAGACACTACCTTTGGTACTTTAGTTCTATAAAAGCCTCAGACTGGATTCCTCAGTACCCATCTCCTTTAAGGAATGCAGCTCAGGAGTCACTTGAAGTGACGCACCCATAGGGACATTACTCAAAGAAGGAGAGGATACTTTGTACAGTAATTGGAGTCCTTCAAGATTTTTGTCCTGTGGGTGCTACACTACCTGCCAGCCCTTTCCCTTCTTTTTTGGAGTCTTGTTTCCATTAGACTTTGTAATACAGAAGGAACTGAGGGTAGTTCATCTGACACTGCCCTTAGTAAGGGACACGAGGGTAGCTAGGGTGCATGTGTGGACCAAACAGGAACTGCTACCAAAAGTCTTCCATCATGGGCTCATGGGGCACATGCATACCTGAAGTGAATCACCACGGGTCAAATAAGCAACATCTCCTTTCCCATTCCTTCAATTTCTGTCTCTTTGTTTGTCTGTCCACATTGTGAACTCGTTAGGGCTGTGCCTTCTTGTCTGTTTGAAAAGTGTGTGACATATAGTGCATGCTACAGTAAATAAGTTAATAATATTAATAATCTGTATTAATAGATGATGAAGGCAAATCTACAGTGATGCTTATAGAAAAGCTAAGCAAGGCAGTGTCTGAGGAATGCTTTAGGCTCACACAGGTAAGACTTTGCCAAAGAAACACTTTTTTACATAGGAATTTTGAAAATCAAGAACTGTTTATATATTGATAGAATTATTTCTTCTTAGTTTTCTTCTCACTACCCCTAACAAACTTTCATCAGAGCTTTTTCCTCTCCCAGTAATCCTTCAGTTTGAGACTGAGAAACCAGAACATTTTTTCTTCCTTCATGTATTTCCTCAGCTCCTGTATTTTTCCCCACAATGTTCTGTATATAGTGCTTCTGAAATCTCGCCACCTTTCTGTAAACCTCTGTAAATGGCCAAAAATCATAGATTCGTAGATTTTAATGCCAGAAGGGACCATTATGATTAACTAGTCTGACTTCCTGCAAAACACAGGCCAAAGTACTTTACTCAGTAATTTCTGCCTTAAGATCATAACTTCTGTTTGAGTTATAGCATATCTTTTAGTTTTGATTTGAAGACTGCCAGTAATGGAGCATCCACCTTTTCCTTTGATAAATTGTTCCAATGGTTAACTGTTTCGCTTTTTTCCGCTAGATTAAAGAGTCTTCTGTTATCAGAAATATCTTCCCGATATAGGTGCTAAGTCACCTCTTAACATTCTTTTACATAACCTAAATACATTGAGATTCTTTAGTCTTTCACTATAAGGCATGTTTTCCATAATTCAGGTAATTCTTGTAGCTCTTTTCTGAAATCTTTCCAATTTTTCAACATTCTTTTTGAAGTGTGTACACTAGAACTGGACACAATATTCCAGTAATGGTCTTACTAATGCTATGTGCGGAGGTAAAACCACCTTCCTTCTCTTTCTTGGCAGCTCACTGTTTATATGTCCAAAAACTGTAGGCCTAGTAGCTAGAGCATCACACTGGGAGTTCCTGTTCAGAGGATTATCAACCATGACTCCTGTCTCCTTTACAGAGTTACTGTTTTCCAGGATATAGTCCCCCATCTTATAAATATGACCTACATTTTTTGTTCCTAAATGTATGACCTTGCATTTGGTTATGTTAAAACACATGTTGCTCAAATGAGCCCACCTGACCAAGAAATGCAGGTCAACCTCTGTGACTGACCTATTCCCAGCATTATTTACCATTTCACCAATTTTTATGTTGTCTGCAAATTTTACCAGGAATGATGTGTATTTCCTTTCAAATCATATCTAAAGATGTTGAATAGCATTGGGCTGAGAACAGATTTCTGCAAGACCCCACTATAGACACACCCAAGATCATGATTTCCCCATTTACAGTTATTTTCTGTTATATGTCAGTTAAGCAGTTTTTAATCTATTTAATATAGGCCGCATTGATTTTTGTCAGTGCTAATTTTTGTATCAGAATGTCACGCAGACTAAGTCAAATGCCTTTCAGAAGTCTATTATGTCAACATAGTTACCTTTATCACCAAACTTGTGATATTAAAAAAATTCAAAGATGTACATACATTATCTTCTGCCATCCAAAACTGGCCAATTTACATGAAACTGGCCAAGCTAGATACTTTGAATATAAGAAAAAAACCCAAAGCCCTGCCTTCTTTACTTTGAGTCCATATGCTAGCTGTAGCAGAGTAATCACATAATTGTATAGATATTACCCTTGTATTCCCCCCTCTCCTTACTCCTGCCTTCTGTTCTGTGACCACCTCTTTACATAATGTCTAATCTAGTTTATCTCCTCTGAACAGAAATCATGTCTTCTTTCTCTTTTGGGAGTACCTATTCAAGTTGTGGGCACTGTTATACATTTTAAATGATTATGTACAGGACATTCAAATTATTTATGGTCAAAACAAGAGATAATGACACTTCTTAGTACAAAAACTCCTCCCCGTATGAAGTTAGAGTTACTTCCCTGACTAAAACAAGTTTTTATTGAATTGTATTCATGCTACTCTAGTACTAGAGAGCAAATATAGGGAGAGATTGAACTGGATTTCATTATGACTTACATACACCATCAAGGGAACTGTTAACTAAATTCCAACTGCAGATGCTTTAGTGTTAGTGGTGTTAAAGCCAAAAAGAACACAGCTTCACATTAAGTTTCCAGGTTGAGTTTGTACGGCTAGCAGTTAGAGAAGCTATCCTTCTATTTGTAAGTTAAGCATATTTATTTTAGAAATCATTGAGTCAATAAACAAGGAACCCTGCACTGCTATTTCTATAGTCATTTTTTTCAGAGTATAGCCATGCTTTCAGATGCTATATGGATAAATCTTTTTTTTCCCCTTCAGCCATCTCATTGTTAAAATGCCATACATCCTGGACAATCTAGCACCAATAAACTTGAGGCATTCTTTTCATTTGTGTTTACATGCATTTCACACCATCCCTTTTGTTTGTGCCAGTCTGATGTATCCTTGAGAATAGATTGGATAATGACTTCTTCAAAAATGGTAGAAACACTTTTATAGGATTCTTGTAGAATCCGTATTGTATTCTACAATACGGATACTTCTCACCAGCAAAGGAGCAGGAAGTCCAAATGAAGGAATGGTGCAATATGTATTGACCTGTGAGCCACAACAGGGTAGGGCTAATTTTACAAGACCTAAAAGACTTGACAGTGTCAGTTTCAATGCTAAGGCAATATTTTTTTTCTGAACCACCCTCTCCCCACTTCCCACTGTTTTTTTAAAATGCAAAATATGAAGTGGTGTTTATAATCTGAAAACTTTGCAAACAGACATATACAACTATTTCCATGGAAGTTACTATCCCAAAGATCCTGCTTTATGGATGCTATTTTTCTATTTTGTTTTCTCTGCCTGTTGTCTTTAATATGGTCATAAAAAATCTGATGTAGCCTGAACTATCTTTATTTCTTTTTGATATTTTTGTTTGTCATAGCATCTCTGCAGTGTTCAGAGTGAACAACACTCTACTCCTATCAAAGTTAGTCCTGGAGAACAAGACATTTTCCATGTTCCTACTGTTGAGAGAAAGGAACCTGACATAGAATTACCAACGCACAGAATTCAAGCTCAAGGTAACACATATAGTAACTTTTAGATATTGCTGACAACACTATATTAATATACTGGTATTTATAATTAATAATCTAAGGCAGTGGTGCCCAAACTTTTCCTCTCGCACCTCCCCCCCACCATTAATGGAATATGTCCATGTCCCGCTGGGCCGGTGGCCGGGGGCAGAGCTGTGGCTGAGAGCAGGGGACGGGCCGGTGGCTGAGCCGGAGCTGCAACTGCAGCCGGAGATGGGGCTGGAGCGGAGCTGAGGGCAGAGGGGACAGGGTGGCTCTCCCTCCCCACCCAACTGTGGGGGTTGGCCCAGGCCCCACTGCGCCCCCCTCCCCAGTTGTTCCTCCCTGCCCCCCTCGGGGGGCGTGTTCCACAGTTTGGAGATCACCGATCTCAAGTCAGTATTAATATGTCAGCTCAACAATTTTTATTATACCCCTTTTATTTCTGCATGTGATTCAGTTGCTTATTTACATCACCAGTTAATCAGCATTCAAGATGTCTCAATATTCTGAATCACTCTTATTTTATGAGTGCTGTCCTGTGCAGTGCTTATTGTAGTGGAGGTTTCAGATGGATAATGTGAGGAGACTTATTTTTCTGCTCATACAACAGGAGAAGCTAAGCAGTTCTACCATAAATTATAAACAAACACATGCATACTAAGTGTATAAAAATGTATACAGCCCCTCTCCCGCTTACAATAATGGAGTAGTATAACAGTAATGGTAATAATCCTCTTCAGTTAAGAATTTGTGAGCAAGTTGATTAATTTAAAATACGTGTAATGATGCAGTAACTGTGAATTTGATGAAAATGTCACCAGCTCTCTTTGTAATTTAGCCTTGCAAGAAAGTATGCAAATTCTTCTGAGCAAGATAATGGAAGAATACAACAGGCTGATGGCACTTCATACACAGTTTATGAGGGACTATAAGAAGGTAGACTATTTACAATTCCATATGATTATAAAGTGGATATGCGAACCAGGCTGGTTGTGGATTCCATCTGTTCCTTGTTTATTAAGTCCCAATCCTGCAAACACACCCATATTTAAATTTGTGCATGTAAACTTCACTTGGCCCATTTATTTCATGCATAAAATGAAGCACATGTGCAAGTTTTTGCAGAATTGAGGCCTTATATAAAGACCATTTAATGACTGTGTAATGTACCTGAGTCTAAGAAGGGGAAATGAACTTTTCAGAATTAAATGGAAACCCTCTTAAATGTGATGTTTTATGCCATATAAAACTCAGTTGGTATTTTTGGTGAAAAAAGTTACACTAATATTCTTATAATATTTCAAGATGATTTTACAAGATATTTTTATCATCATCTTGGCATATCCCAATGGGACGTGCCCTCCTTGCAGATCAAGTGCCACCTGAATTATTCTTTGGTTTGGTCCTTAAGGTGGCCTGGTTGAATGTTCAGTTTATGTCCATCACTAGCAATTTTAATCTCAAAGCTTTTGCTGCCCCCGTAATCATCAGCCATGTAGAGCCATTCCTTGGTAAACTTGCTTCAGAATTCATTGTTCTTCCATTCTAATATGTCCATGCCAAGAAAGCCACCAAAACCAAAGTAGTACTAACGGAGGTGGATGCTGGGTTCGGCTTCAAATATCCCCATTTCTAATCTTGTCCGGCTGCTTAATATGGAGCCACAAAATATCAGGTTTTGTGCTATTTTTTACATTTTTTTGGAAATTATGTACTAATTACATATTACTAATTACTAATTACATATTACTAATTACTAATCAGTTAGTACTAATGTACTAACTGATGATGCCACAGCACAACTGGTTGCTGAACTCTGTGATTTTATCCTCACGCACAATTATTTCAAATTTGGTGACAATATATACCTCCAGACCAGTGGCACCGCTATGGGCACCCACATGGCCCCACAATATGCCAATATTTTTATGGCTGACCTGGAACAACGCTTCCTCAGTTCTCGTCCACTCACGCCCCTTCTCTATCTACACTACATTGATGACATCTTCATCATCTGGACCCATGGGAAAGAAACTCTGGAAGAAATCCACCACGATTTCAACAGCTTCCACCCCACCATCAGCCTCAGCCTGGACCAGTCTACACGGGAAGTCCACTTCCTAGACACCATGGTGCAAATAAGCGATGGTCACATTAACACCACCCTATACCGAAAACCCACTGACCGCTATGCCTACCTACGTGCCTCCAGCTTCCATCCCGGACACACCACACGATCCATTGTCTACAGCCAAGCACTGAGGTACAACCGTATTTGCTCCAACCCCTCTGACAGAGACCAACACCTACAAGATCTTCACCAAGCATTCTCAAAACTACGCTACCCACATGAGGAAATAAGAAAACAGATCAACAGGGCCAGACATGTACCCAGAAGCCTCCTGCTGCAAGACAAACCGAAGAAAGAAACCAACAGAACTCCTCTGGCCATCACTTACAGTCCTCAGCTAAAACCTCTCCAACGGATCATCAGTGATCTACAACCCATCCTGAACAACGATCCCTCACTTTCACAGGCCTTGGGAGGCAGGCCAGTCCTCGCTCACAGACAACCCGCCAACCTGAAGCATATTCTCACCAGCAACTACACACCGCACCATAATAACTCTAACTCAGGAACCAATCCATGCAACAAACCTCGATGCCAGCTTTGCCCACATATCTACACCAGGAACACCATCACAGGACCTAACCAGATCAGCCACACCATCACCGGTTCATTCACCTGCACATCCACCAATGTAATATATGCCATAATATGCCAGCAATGCCCCTCTGCTATGTACATCGGTCAAACTGGACAGTCCTTACGCAAAAGGATAAATGGACAGAAATCAGATATAACGAATGGCAATATACAAAAGCATGTAGGAGAACACTTCAACCTCCCTGGACACACAATTGCAGACCTAAAGGTAGCCATCCTGCAGCAAAAAAACTTCAGGACCAGACTTCAAAGAGAAACTGTAGAGCTTCAGTTCATTTGCAAATTTGACACCATCAGCTCAGGACTAAACAAAGACTATGAATGGCTAGCCAACTACAAAAGCAGTTTCTCCTCCCTTGGTGTTCACACCTCAACTGCTAGAAGAGGGCCTCACCCTCCCTGATTAAGCTTACCTCGTTATCTCTAGCCTGAATCTTCCCTGCACATTTATATCTGCCCCTGGACATTTCCACTGCTTGCATCCGAAGAAGTGGGTATTCACCCACGAAAGCTTATGCTTCAATACCTCTGTTAGTCTATAAGCTGCCACAGGACCCTTTGTCGCTTCTATGTACTAACTGTCCTTCCTGAGGAAAGTAGTTTTGTTAAAATTTGTAATTAATGTGTTACTGTTTAATTAATGTCATGTATATGGTTCCTAAAACAAGTACTTAGCCAAGTCTGTCCTGAGAAATTTGAGGAAAATAAACATAGTTCAGTCATGATTTATAGCTCAGCCATTTTTAGTATATACAATAGATCCCACTTACTAACAACTCTTCAGCAGATGGCCAAAATTGGCTATTAACCTGCAGTTGCCAATAAGAGAAGGGCAATTTTGCAAGGCTGCAGCCAGAGAAGGAAGCTCAGAGGCTCGAGGTACCTCTCCTTGTGCTTTCCAGGCTGCATCCTCCCTGGCACCAGGGCCCCAGGCTCGACATGTCACAGTGCTACCTTCACTGACTACAGCCCCGCAAACCCCCTGTGGCTGTGGCTTTCCACAGGTGGCAGGGGCTCTGGAATGTGTTGAACCCAGTCCTCCAGGGCGGGACGCAACTTGGGGAGCACAGATACTTTACAGCCTTTGCGACACCAGCAGCCCCACTCCCTGCTGCTGCCCTGCCTGCAGTCTACCCTGGGGCCTGGGTTCTGCATGTCCCATTGCTTCTGTCCCTCGCTGCAGCCCCACAAACCTGCCTACGGACAAGGCTTTCCACAAAAAAATTGTCACTAGCTGGCATGCCTGTTGCCAATGTCCGGGCCAATTAACATTATAGTCCAGGGGTAGGCAACCTATGGCACGGGTGCCAAAGGCAGCACGCGAGCTGATTTTCAGTGGCACTCACTCTACCTGGGACCTGGCCACCGGTCTGGGGAGCTTTCCATTTTAATTTAATTTTAAGTGAAGCTTCTTAAACATTTTAAAAACCTTATTTACTTTACATGCAACAACAGGTTAGTTATATATTAAATACTTATAGAAAGAGACCTTCTAAAAACATTAAAATGTATTACTGGCACGCAAAACCTTAAATTAGAGTGAATAAATGAAGACTTGGCACACCATTTCTGAAAGGTTGCCGACCCCTTTTATAGTCATTGCATGATATTGGTTCCATGTTCCCATGAACAGAACGTTTTCATTAATAGGGTTGATATTAAGCGGAATCTACTATACTTTGAAGGTTGTCACTTTTTATGGGTGTTGCTGTTTGCTTTTTACAATTTTGATCATAGGCACAGGTAGATGTATAAAAATGAGCAATTGCATAATGTAAAATTACATGGATAATCTTATTTAAAGAATGACCCATCAAATATCCTGTTTTTTCTTTCTTATTTGTATAACTTTGACTCCCTATTCAGTGGAAAATGTATATATTCATCTAAAACAGGGAAGCACCCAAAGACTGCATACAGCATGTTGGCTGTGGATTGGCCTGATCTATTTAGAACACAGGTTGGAAAACGTATTATGAAATAAGATTAACCGGCTAAATCTAAAAAGAAATGAAAAAAATCAAAATGTTTCAAAAATAAGTTTCCTACACTGTTGCCTATGAACAAATTCAGTAAGCTTAAATAAAGATTTTTAAATTCTAAGAGAGAAAAACCTCAAATAATCTCAAAGAGAGAGATCCTATATTCTTTTAAAAATAAGTGTCTGTGGGTAATCTGACCAGTAATAAAGTATTTCTTCTTCCTTAAGGTAACTTGAATTCCTGTTATCTGCACCTTATATATGCTAGTATTTTTTAGGTAAACAGAGCATGAGCTTTCAATATAAAGTAAAAATTCTCATTCTGAGCTCATTCTAAGCTTTTTTTGCATGCACTACTTAGCTTTTATTGAAAAGCAGGAGGGAGAGACATGCGGCATTTATAAAAGTCACTCTGAATTCCACTTGGTGGATCTGTTAACAAGATGGGTTGAATAAATGTGTAACCAGCAATACTCCAGCTGGATCCATAAGACCAAATGGATCATCTTTGCAGTGTGCCTGCCCTCCATATCTTGATATACTGGATACTGTAGAATTTAAGACAGTCTTTGGGTAAATAGCACAGTATTCTTTCATACAAGTATAAGGTGATATTGATGAAATGACCATTTTTGTTACTGATGTACCATCAGTAGAAAATTTGATAATAGTACAGACGGTGTATCCTGCATTGCTACATATTAAAAGGTTAAATGATATATTCAGTGGTTACGTTTAGAAAAAGTTTGTGAAATATGCATATGTGGGTGTGTGTATATATTTTATATAAATGGTAGATTGGATGCAAGTAAAGTATTAGCGCTTGTGTTATGCTTTCAGGACAGTTACAGTTTCTATTCTTGATTTAAATATTATTTAAATTATTGTCATTTGTTTTTACTGTACTTTTCCTAGGTTGAAGAGCAACAGACATCATATGTTGAACAGGAGCATAGAAAAGAAGAAGAAAGCAACTGTCTGCAAATGAAAATAGAAGGCTTTCAGACCCCTTCACAGGACCTTATTGGTAAAAAAATACATATGCAATTATTTATAATGTCCATAGCCATAAAGGTGAACAAACTGCTTTAAATCTAAATTTGTTTCTCGTTGATAAGACAAAATTAAACACCATAAGTACTGAGGATTCTGTCATCTGATTTATGTGCTTTTTGTTCTTATAAATTTCTGGAATGTTGTTTAAAAATTCAGCTGATCTTCTCTAGAACTGTGTTCAGTAATATTTTTTGGTTTTCAGCAATTAAAGGGGTTGTTAATATTACCTCTAATAAGAGAGAGAGAGTTCTTGTGTTATTTTGCAGGATCGTTGTTATTTATAGAAAATAGGATTGCTCTGCTATCACAATAAAAATAATTACCTTCATTAATTTTTTATGAGATCTTTGATGTTATTGCTAGTCATTGTTTTACTATTTCAAATAAACTTTTTATGAGTATTAACATAATTGTTAACTGATTTTCTCCCTTTAATTTACCCATTTATAGATCTTATGGTTAGAGCATCTCGTTGGGAGGAGATGGAGAACCTTAAAACACAACTTGAAGGACAACATGCTCAAGAAATTGAGCATCTTCGATTCTATTTCCAGCAGCAGTTGAAAGAAACTGAAGAGAGATACACTACAGAGATTGTTCATTTACAGAATAGACTTCAGGATGCCAGTGAGTCCCCTGAAGATTTCAGGTATCCCGTGATCTTTATCCTCCTTTTTTACAGTGTTTACCATTTTGTACTGAACTCCATATGTAAACATTAGTGTTTTTAAAAAGCTAATGCGTTCAAAGTTTTATATTTTATTAACAACAATGGAATATGAAAAATTCATCAAATTATATGAACATTTTTTACTCATCAATTTTTTTTAAAAATCAAGTATTTTACAAAAAAATGACATAACCAGTATGAACTAAGTGAGGTAGCAGTATCTGGTAACCCAGAAATTATTGGATACTGAATTCACTATTTTACAAGTATTTCTCTAATACAGGCCTGCACAACATGCGGCGGCCCGCGTGGGCTCACTGTGTGGCCCGCAGGGGGGTGAGTAGGCAAGCGGTGGGGTGGGGCAAGCCAACAGCCGGCTGGCCGGGCTCATGAAGAGGCCAGTGGCAGGCTGGAGAGTGAGGGTAAGCCAGCGGCAGGGGGCGGGAGCAGCGGCAGAAGGTAAGAGGCCAGCAGCGGTCAGGCAGGTGAGCTGGCGGCAAATCTTCCAGATTCAAAATCTGGGACTGTGTCCGTTGGTCCTTTTTGCTGCTTGTCTCTGGGCTGGGGGTTGTCCCAGTGCTGCAAAGAGGGTGTTTCCAAAGGAAGGTGCTTGCTTCTAACCCCCGAGGCTGTCAGTATGTCTGCTCTTCTCTAGTCAGCTCACTTGACAAGTTTGATTGTCCTTGGTCTGGTTCTTATCCCCTCTCCAAGGGTTGCAGCTGTCTGGAGGTGCCTGCCTTCCACGCCTTCCTCATTCACACCTCCTTCATTCAACAGGGCAATTGAATACAAAGTTGGGGGGAGATCTTATTCTACTTCTAGCAAAAAGACATTTTTCTTTTACCTGAATTATACTACCTTAGGGGCCCGCTATAACATATTACCAAGGTTCAATACAAAGTCATATAAAAGTTATACAAAAATGCATAATGCAGAGATTTATCTACAACTGCATTGATTGATTGTTGTGTGCAGTAATATAGTGACCCCTGGGGGGGGTGAAGAGGGGTGTGATGGTGGGACCGAGCAGGGATGGGGCGGGTCCTCTTTTACTGCTGTGATCTGGTCACCCTATGCACGCTGTTTCTTTCCCCCTCTACAGGCTTCCACACCCCAGTGCTGGGGAAGGAGGGGTTGTTTCCGCGGGCCGGGCGGCGCTGGGTGGGGGGGGTGTTGTTTCTGCGGGGCTGGGGGTTTTTGGCCCTCAGCTGTTTTCTTTGGGGTAATATGGCCCTCACCGCTTTACGAGTTGTGCAGGCCTGCTCTAATATAACATTGCAAATTGTTGTATGTTATACCGTTGCAATAGATTTGATAGTTACCCTTGAACATTTGCAAATTTTACTCATGACTTCATGTTACTCAATATATAAATTATTTAATATTTAGTGTATTCAGTACAATACTTGTTACCAAGTAGCATAGGAAAGGTGGGGGCAAACCTCCCAGGTAGCTGTGGGAAGTGAAAAGGCACAGACACTCCCTTTCCCCACTGCCCTTCAGAACCCTGCCAGTCTGAACAAAACCACTCTCCATCTCAGTTGGGGGCCATTCAACTAGGCATGTCTGCTTTGGCAAAGTGGAAAAGGCATATTTTTTTCTTTTTGTTACACTTTTCTAGATTTTTTATGTCTTTCCTTCCCTTTCTTAAAATACATTTCTACCCTGAGAAGTGACTATGTAAAAATGGTATCTATTTACCAAGCTGATCTGCTCCTTGTGTGTACTCAGTCATATATGCGTACTTTATTGGAAACAGTAGGCCCTGAACATTCATGGATTTACACACAGGCTTAATGTTTGCAGGACCAGTACCTTAGTTTTTACAGCTCCCTGCTACTGTCTGCTTTGCAGAACAAACACAGTGCCTTCTGAATACTCATACAGCTAGGCATGAACTCCCAGTAAGCGTTTGAGATTGTTTAAGGCCTGCTAGCCTGGTCAATTTTCAGCACTGTAAAAATGGTACATTTGAAGTATTTTCAATGTGGATTTTATTAAAATCTATACACTGCAATATCTGTACTGGCCTGGACAAGTTATCAGCCTTTATTATTAATTTCCTGGTGCTTTTTAGTTTGTGTCACCACTTGATCCTTTTTTAGACTTCTTTTTGTGTACATGTTAATCTGCTGGTTTCATTCAAGTTAACTCTTTGTGCAGTGAAAATATTTAGCAATAAGTAAATACCCACGAGCATGCATTCTTTTTAGAATAAACATTTTAGGTGATGCACTGTCCTGTTCATTCACTCCTGTATTCTTGAACCTTATGCAAGTTAGAAGGAAACCAAAGGTTTTCATATAAACCTAGAATGTAATGGGAAAAATACCCTTGCTTGGGTATAACTTAGTCTTCTGGGAACCAAATGTGTAGTTCCCCCTCTTTATAGGTCTCACCTATGATTACCAGGTAGCTGCTTTTATAAAGTTTTCGGGGGTGAGGGGGGGTCTTCAGTCCCCATCCTTACTTTGTTACTCCACTTGTATTCTGTGTAAGAGCTAAGATTCGAATTAATTACTTCCTTGCTGGAAGTCAGGTAGGATCTTTTCACCAGGTTGCATATCCTGTCACATCTTGGTAAAAAATTAATGGAACAAGCTATTTAAAAATTAGAGTAATTTCTTTAATAGTTATTTACTGCTGAACTCAGTGAATCCTAAGATTGAGGAGCACCATACATTATAGTATAGGACTTGTTCATTACCTGACTTCTTTATAAATAAACCAGAATAACATTTTGAATAAGTGTCCTAGAAATAATTAATAACTTTTTGTAGCTAAAAAAATGAATTGTTGCTACTTTGGGAAAGTTATCAGGTATTTTGGATTCCGTGCTATTTCAAAGTTGTCTTACTGAAGACATGGTTTTACATAAAATATGCTGTTGAGGAAAAGTAAGCTTGAAAATTTGTATACGTTTTAAATGTGACAAAAGATCATAAACCTAGCAATAAAGAAGCTTAACGTCTTATTTCATTCACCCTACACATTATGTCTTCTTTAGCAAGGCACTCATTTGTCTCATGATAGCAGAGAGGGAATATTAGAGGAAGGATTTGTGAAAGCCACAAATCTTAATATTTTTTATAGCCTGGTTTTAACTTTGGCCTTTTGTAACATCTCTCCTAAGAGGAGTATAGCCAGAGCTTTGAGCTTCCTTGTATCAACTTGCTGCCAACAATAGGAGATTTAACATAACCCGGTTAGAATGTATAGAGCTCTCTAAGGTGCCTAGCATTCTGGTGTTTAAGTGTAGAAAGAAACAAGAGACTTCTTACCTGCCTTATTCATTCAGATGCTTGACTTGTCTGTTAACAAGCCACCCATATAATACAAACAGGACATGCTTCTGACTAGGGTGTAACAATTAAAAGCAGCAAAAAAATTGTGACCAATCTTCCAGCTGATGTCTGGCCCCATCTGGTTTCTCCAGCATCTCAGCACCTCCTCTTCTTTAGCCTGCACCCTACTAGTCAAACCTTGACCATTGGCTTCCCCTTAATTGTATGTTGGTGGTGAGTAAACAATAGCAGCAACCGGAGCTTGGCAGAGGCTGCTAGTCTCAATGGGGCTTTCAAAGGCAACCTATCTGTAAGGGTGAGAGTCTTTATAATTGAAGGTAGGGAGTGTAGATGTTGAGAAAAAGGACATGTGGCTGGGAGATGGAAGAGTATTCTATGGAGGGAGGATTGTAAAGTGAGTGGGAGTGGGTAGTGGATGATATGGGGTAGGATGATGTACAGTGAATGAGGCAGGGAACTGGCAAGGTGGATAACAAATAAATAGCTCCCTCATTCACTATACTCTGTCTATCTTGTTCCCTAAATTACTAAGAAGTCCCATGGAAAATATTGTATATCAGCGGTTCCATTGCACCGTGACCCCCTTCTGACAACAAAAATTACTACAGGATCCCTGGAGGGGGGACAGAAACCTGAGCCTGCCTGAGTCCTGCCACTTTGGGTGGGGAGGGCCAAAGTGGAAGCCCAAGGACTACAGCCCAAGCAAGGGGCCTGTAACCTGAGCCCCTATGCCCAGGGCTGAAGCCGAATTCTGAGCCCTGCTGGCCAGGGCTTTGTCTTTGACCCTGGACTCCAGCAATTCTAACGCCAGCCCTGCCGACCCCATTAAAATGAGGTCGGGACCCACTTTGAGGTCCTGACCCACAGTTTGAGAACTGCTGTTGTATATGATCATGTAATTAAAGACTGTATCATAATCCATATACATGGGGGTCAGAGCTAAACCAGACTTTTTCATACTTCATTTCGTAACCATTAAGCTTAATATTGGATGGAATATTTCATTCTTTTGAATATATACACAGTAGTCACACTTTTAAAAATATCTTCTGTTTTGAAAGATTCTGTCAGTTTGTGAAAGTGTCCTTTTACTTGCAATGGTGAATACTGGTAGAACTGATAATATCTCTCAAACTTGTAGAAACTTTTAAAGTGTGATTATGTATGTATTTGGTAAGTTTTGTGATTTGCTTCCCTGGCCACTAAGTAGGATGGATAGAAAACATAGAATGGAGGTGGGTTTGACATATTTAGGTTTGCCTAGAGTAGCAAAATGTTTGGAGATGCATCTGGTACTGTTTCACCAAACTTTGTTATTGATTTTGAGTGGAATTTTAAAAAGTGCCTACATGACTTAAGACGAGAGGTCCCACTCAGATCAAGAGGACTTGTGTTCCAAAGCTGCTTAGGCTCTTTCGAAAATCCCAACTTTTATGTTTAAGCTTAAATTGTCAAATTGTGTAGTAACTAACATGCATAACGAAAAGTTTTTATTTTCATTACCGTTATCCTCCATTTCCCCTTTGCTCCTCTTGTTTGTCACATTCACTTATTTATGGTTTCAAATTAGACTGAAAAGTCTTTGGGCAGAGGCTCTGTTTAGCTTTGTGTTTACACAGCATTTTTCTCAATGGGGCTGATACTGACTGGGGCATTACTGCAATACAAATAATAAACAGTAATCATCATTTTGCATTCTACTATTAAAAGAGCACCACAGAATTTGTGTCACGTAAAATATGTGTCCTCTGTCACTAGTTTAATTTTTTCTTATATAATCAGCTAGAGGTATTGGGAAACTGAAATGAATATCTTGTAATATTAATCTTTTCCCCATCTTTCTTTTACATTTTAGTGTATCTGCAGAGTCACAGGGAAACTCTAAAGACGTCATGCAGAAAATGACACAAACTGAAAGTCTTTATCAACAAAGTACAGATACGGCAGTAGAGGTACTGTATAATTCACTTTGCCTATCAACAATATTATGTGTTTTCAATATAATTTAGGTACCTTGGGATATAAATATTTACACTTCAACAAGACGACATTGAAATTTGGGAATAATGTTTTGGAGTAATAAACAAATGATCATGATAATCTCAATAGTTATATCATATGTTTGGAAGTGAAACATGAACATGAGTTCAGCCCATGCTCAAGAAACAAATGAAAATCTGATTTAAGTTTTTACAAAACATATCAAAGAAAATGTGTGTGTCATACAAATTATGATGAGCAATAATCTTAGCTTTCATTTAAAAAAAAAGGTTTCTAGCCCTGGTTGCAGAAGAAAGTTTGAAAATTTAATTCTTAAAGGTTCAAAAACCAGATGGCAAATAAAAAAATCCAAAACTTTTAAGTTACAGTGTAGTAGCCGTGTTAGTCTGTGTCAGCAAAAAGAAAATAAGAAAGAAATAAATACTTGTGGCACCTTAGAGACTAACAAATTTATTTCAGCATAAGCTTTCGTGGGTTAGAACCCACTTCATCGGATGCATGGAATGAAACATACAGTAGACAGATATTTATACAGTCAGAGAAACATGATAAGGTGGAAGTGCGAATACCTACCTTAAGAGGCTAATTAATTGAGAGGAACCATAACAGCAGGGGAAGAAAAACCTTTGAAGTGATAAACAAGATGGCCAATGTGGACAGTTGACACACAGGTGTGAATGACAGGTTGTTTAGCATAAGTAGATCCCTGTAAATCCCCGGATATCCCCTTATATCCATGGATATCTGCATCCATGGATATGGATACAGATGAGATTGTATTGTTTACCATCTTTGTGAATGACACATTCACACCTGTGTGTCAACTGTCCACATTGGCCATCTTGTTTATCACTTCAAAGGTTTTTCTTCCCCTGCTGTTATGGTGCCTCTCAATTAATTAGCCTCTTAAGGTTGGTATTCGCACTTCCACCTTATCATGTTTCTCTGACTGTATAAATATCTGTCTACTGTATGTTTCATTCCATGCATCCGATGAAGTGGGTTCTAACCCACGAAAGCTTATGCTGAAATAAATTTGTTAGTCTCTAAGGTGCCACAAGTATTTCTTTCTTTCTTATTTTCTTTTTGCAAAACTTTTAAGCCACCCTTAATATTTGTTAAGACCAGACTCATGATTTTTGAACTTTTGGAATTGTCAGTACTGTATTTCAGACTTGTTTGTAAGGCTCTGTGACCTAGTCATGTCCCTTCTGCCCTTACCCCGGCTTCTGTGCTTCTGAGGGTGCAAATAGTGCTGGAGAACTGAACCACCACTTCATCTATTGCAATTTTAGCTTTTGTATCTGATTTTGGAGCCACAGTGAGGAAAATTCCCTTTCCCAACTCTTTTTCTTCATGGACCAAGATTACTAAAACTAATTTACAGGTAATCTTTAAAAAAAAAAAAAGAGGTTTAGAAAATTCAGCATCCTAGTTGAAACTTGTAAAATAGAGAAAGTAAAAAAAGAAACCATGAATTAATATTTCATATTTTTTTCTTACAGTTTCCTAGTGACATGGAATCAAAAGGTGATATGGACATTATTCAGCTGTTGGAAAAACAGTACCAAGAAAGATTAGAAGAAGAAATAGCTAAGGTATAACTTTACAGTAACAACTTTTTAAACACGTATCGTGGTTTTATTTGCTGCTTGTTACTGTTCAGAAAATTACAGAACAAATATATTATTATAGTTATATTTATTTATGGGAAACTATCTTGTTCTGATTCTGAATAAGGAAGAATCTTTCAAAGCCTGTAGGGAACATTATGCTTTTGACACAAGCTTAACGTGATAAGTAGGCATACACTAGTTAATCCTTTTATTTTCTTAACCAATACCCCTCTTACAGGGGCTCCTGCCCCTAAAATCCTCTGTATAACCCTCTCAAAATCTTCTCCGTAAAGGAAAAGAGCAACTTAATCAGTCTAATCCAATTTTTTTGAAAGAGGTGTCTGATTACAGTTGACTGGAAGCTTAGCTAAGTTTAGAAGACTTGGGCTGCTTACCTGGTTTGTTCCATTTTTATTAATTTTTATTTTTATAAAAGGAAAAGAGAACTGATTTACTTTTCTGTATATCTGTACAGTGTGAATACATTTTCTCTTTGTGGACCAATTGACTGTATTTTCATTAGAGAGACAATGTGGGTGAGGTAATATATTTTATTGGACCAACTTCTGTTGGTAGAAGAGAGACAAGCTTTTGAGCCACACAGAGCTCTTCTTTAGCTCTTGGAGAGATACTCCAAGCATTACGGCTAAATGCAAGGTGGAGCAGATTGTTTAGCATAAGTAGAGCCCTGTAAATCCCCGGATATCCCCTTATATCCATGGATATCTGCATCCATGGATACGGATATGGATGAGGTTGTATTGTTTACCATCTTTGTGAATCAGATGCAGATCCAAATTTTTGTATCTGCACAGACAGTGCTTAATTTGTGCCAGGGCTTGCCAAGGCTGTGCCCCGGCACCTCTTTCATTACAAATTAAGCATTGCGGGCATGGTTCTTACAGTGAGACAGGGTGCGGGTGCTGGTGTGGATGCAGATACTTATAAAAGGTGGAGTGCAGATCGCGGGTCAGATACAAGTTAATTATCACGGAAGCACATCGGATGCAGATCCAAATTTTTATATCCACGCAGGGTTCTAAGTATAAGAAGTTAGCACATATTCTAAGGGACCATTCAAGGTACAGTGGCCCGTTAACACCTCTGCAGTCCAAGGACAAAAAGAGGGTGTTAGTGGGTTATAGATTGTTGTAATAAGCTGTAAATCCAGTGTCTCTTTTCAGTCCATTATTTTTGATGTCTAGCAGAGTTATGAATGTAAGCTCCCAGGCTTGTCTTTTGAAAATGTTGTGCAGGTTTCCTTTGAGGATGAGGACTCTAGTGGAGATTGTATGAAGAACTTAAATGGGACATTTCACATTTTACAGAAAGCCACTTTACCCAGTTGATGTCTAGGAAAACATCTGCAACTATAACAAAAGGTTTTGAAGAAAGTAGCAAGACACATATTATGTCTGATCCATCAGTCTTCATATCCTTTAAGTGTCTGGATCTTCATTCAGCCAAACTGTCTTATCCTCAACATTAGAAATTATTTATGAAAATCAGGAAGGGTGAGTGATTGAATGTCCTGCTACTTTCGTCAAAATCTGTTGTTATAGTTGCAGACATTTTCTTAGACATCAACTAGGTAAAATAGCTTTCTATAAAATGTGAAATGTCCCTCTTAAGTTCTCTATACAATCTCCACTATGTCAGCTTTGTCATACTTCTGATGAAAAGAAATATCTCTCATCATTGGAGAATTTATTTTCTGTTCTTGTACTCTCCATAAGTACACGAAGGTTATAATGAAAAAATGATCCATCTCCTTTCATTATGAGACAGCATAAATAGAAAAAAAAACAAGGGGGGGAGTCACTCAGTGAGATTAATAGGCGATAAATATAGAACTCATAAAGTAATAACTTCTCATATGGTTTGTAGTCATCTTGTGGAATTCAGGCAATGGAAGGTTATAGAGTCAAATAATATAGACTGACTTTCTTTTAAAGTACTAGATAGTTGTATTCCCAATAATATATCTCACTTTAGAATAGCTTCTTTAAAAATACAAATATTATTTGCTGTGTTGCTTTTTTACCTTTTTAATGTGTTTATTTCCATATAAATGTGATTTATTCATTTATTCATATTATTGATGGGTAGCAGCTAGTTTTCCTCTGCAGTGGTAGACGCTAATATGTATGAACTTCTAAAGGTTGTTTTTATTTTTTCAGGTTATTGTGTCAATGAGTGTAGCATTTGCCCAACAGACTGAACTAGCAAGAATGGCTAGACAAGAGGAAGAATCAGTACTATTGGTAGCACAAACACAAATTGTTCATAAAAAGGAAAAATGTTTTGAAAGTAGGAAGAAGTGCACTGAAGATGAGTTAGACAACCATCTTATTAAGGAGAAGAAAGCAGACATTAAACATGCAGAAGAATTTAAACCTCTTAGCAAGGAGCTAAGTGAAGAGTCCAGTGAAATTTCTTCTCTTGAAGAACAACTTGAATCAAATGTTAAGCCTGGTTATATACTAGAACTGAGCAAGAATGAAATGAGGTTTCCAGTAAAACCTTTCTCCCATGACGAAGAGCTTACAGTGAAGGAAATATCAGTAAGTATATAGACATCCACCTGAGAAAATCTTTTGCTTTTTTACCCCAGTTCTACTAGGTAATTTAGGCCTAAACTGAAGGGTTTTAAAAAATTGTAAGTGGAAAAGAGTTAATTTTAACAGAAATGTTATGATTTATTTTAATTCTATGAAAATTCATATTTTATTTAGCAACTTTTATGCTGTGTTTTAACCCAAATATTGTAGCATTACACTAATGCATGAGAACTGGAACATAAAACTAAATATACTGAAAATGACTAATCCATTTTCATGATCAAAGCTTGTGAAATGCAAAAAAAAGAAAGAATGGCATAAACAGTGAAAAATAAGCTTGATTTTTTAAAAATTATTTTAATACAAATAAATATATCTTACTAGTGACACATGAAACGTATATAAAGGGGATAAAATTGTGTAAATGTATTATTTTAACCCCTCCCCCATGTCCCTCTTGATATATAGGGGACATCATCTGAAAGGATAAAAGCGATAGCTAAAGTATATTATTTTTAATAATCTCTGTGGGAGGAGAGGTATGTACAGATCCCACCATTCAATCCTAATAGCCAGGTATTTGGCAGTTTACAAAGTGAGATGGGGAAATTTTTAGCCTGTTCTGTCTACAGGGCTACTGCAGGTCAGTGACAAAGATAGGTTACTCAACTCATTCCTTTCTGAAAGAGATAAGATTGTAAGATCCACAACGCTGAGGATCCTCTGGCCCATGTTATGCTCACTCATTGTGTGCTGCCACATATGTATCCTCTGCAGAGTGGAGCTACACACAGTATAGGAGGGTGCGTATCTTTTACAGCCCCCTCAGACTGTGTCCCTTCACCTTCTTAAATAGCAAAACCATCCTGGTCTACTTCTTTTTGGTATCATGGAGACAGAGGCAGTATATGTCCAGGGGCAAACTGAAATAAATGTGTGGGAAAACTAATATATGGAAAATGTTTATAGCAAAACAAGGGGAGGGATAGCTCAGTGGTTTGAGCATTGGCCTGCTAAACCCAGGGTTGTGAGTTCAATCCTTGAGGGGGCCATTTAGGGATCTGGGGCAAAAATTGGGGATTGGTCCTGCTTTGAGCAGGGGGTTGGACTAGATGACCTCCTAAGGTCCCTTCCAACCCTGATATTCTAAGATTATGATTCTATGAAAAGGTTAAGTTATGTCTGTAACAGAAATCTCAGCCAGCCTCCCTGTACACAATCCACTTTTTAAGTAACTAAACATGGACTATGGTGTTAAAAGTTTCATTTTTCCAATTTTTTATAATATTTTCAGGGTCTAGATTTAATCAAAATTGTTTGTTCTTCTTCCTAGGATGGAAACAACTGATATTTGTACAGCTGGGAGCTCATTAGGTTCAGTTTTAGGGGACGGTCAGCACCACTGATTAGTGAGAAAGCTTGACAATTAAGAATTGGCTGGAGTTATTTCCACCTCTTTCTTTACAACAGAGATTACAATGTCATGATAGTGAGTCCTCTGAATACTATATATCAGGGAATAAGAGACAGGAAAAAAATTAATGTGTCTGACAATGATTTTCTAGTATCAGAGGGGTAGCCGTGTTAGTCTGGATCTGTAGAAGCGACAAAGGGTCCTGGGGCACCTTATAGACTAACAGAGGTATTGAAGCATAAGCTTTCGTGGGTGAATACCCACTTCTTCGGATGCACGAAAGCTTATGCTTCAATACCTCTGTTAGTCTATAAGGTGCCACAGGACCCTTTGTCGCTTCTAATGATTTTCTAGTTACAAAGCATTATATAGGTAGAATTATAATTAATCTAAATATTGCATTTCAAATAAGTAACCCTTCCATCTACCCTCTTCAGAAAGGAACCAGTGAAACTTAGCTAGCCTAGTCTTCATTAAAATCTTATAGCACTGTATATATATTTTGAGTGGTAGGATTCTCACATATTCATCCATAACCGGATTCAGATCTAATAATTTTTTATAGAGTAGTGAGTTTGTTCTTTGGAAACTATGTTTTGAGATTATTTGAAATCTCTGTCTATACAATGCTTAAAGTTCTAAACAAATGTATGTTATATATTCTACTTGTAAAGATATGTATTTGCAGAAAAGAGCTTCTGACATTCATATTTTTACAAAGATCATGTCCTAAAGAGAATAAAATTGGAATTGTAAAATGCACTCTTCTATATATAATTTTTAAATAACATGAAATGTGCATGATCGACTCTTGTTATGAGTGCACGGTATAAGCATTATCTATATTTTAATGACTGTTGTTGTCACTTGAACATAGAATGTACATTTTCAAATACTAATTTATCACTATAAACAACACTGTACAATAGGAGAACTCCGCCAAACAAATACTTTAAACACTGTCCTGAAGAGTTAAAAGTTTGAGCTGTACGAATAACTGATGTTTTGGGTTGCTAGCAATTCCAAAAATTGTGAAAAAAATATTTGTTTCAGGTCAACCCAAAACCTAAATTTATTAGAATTTTCAATTAATAGAAAAATGAGAAAAAAAATTGTTTTGGGTCAAACAAAACATTTTGTTCAAGATGAAGGATTTGGTTTTAATAGATCTGGCATCTATAACTGTATTTTTTAATAAAAGCAAAGAAAATGAAGGGCTATATTTACAAGGGGACTTGGCACCACTCACAAAATGGAGGAGGAGGCTCCCAATAACCCAGAGGCAAGGGCACTCATGTAGGAGACCCAAGTTCCCTGTTGAGCAGGGACTTCAAACCCAGGTCTCTCTTATTCCTGGTGAGTGCCCTAACCACTAGGCTAATAGTTATTCTGTAATGGGTCTCTCTTAGTCTCTTCTGTTGAAGCTGTTGCACTTTGTGTAAAATACTTAAACATTCATTGGACCAGAGAATGGTAATGACTCTATAGCCTCTTCACTCAGGCACTCACCTGGGAGTGGGGACTTCTCAGTTTCAGTCTCTGCTCCAGTGAAATTAATTTTTTATACAAAGTGGAACAGCTTCAACAGGAGAGACTGAGAAAAACCCACCTCAGAATAGCCAATACTATTGTAGTTAAGGCACTCACTGGGATATGTGAGACCTGGGTTCAAGTTCCTAGTCATGGGGCTCTTGGATATAAGGAGGGAAGGCACCTCCTGCTAATTTTTTTTGGACTGATGCAATTAACTGAAATAGACATGAATTCGCAAAATGTTTTGGTTGAACCAAAAATGCTTTTTTCATTGGAAAAAAATTAATTGGAAAAGTCAACAAATTTCACCCATCTCTATTAAAGGTATAATAGCACAGGTAGTTTGTTGCTACAATACAAAAATAGAGGGATGGGTAGTTGCAATGGGCACATTTCAGATATAAACAGAAACTGTAACTGGAGTACCTCAGGCAAGTAGTAGGCTACATGGATATTTTTGAATGTTGAATATGAGGAGGCTTTTGAAAATATGAATTGGGGTCTATCCCAGGTATGGAAAAGTGTGTGAGAAAGCACTCTGTCAGAAGTGAGTAACACACACAAAGGGAACAGCTAGGAGCGATGCTTTTGGAGAACAAAAGAAGCAGTAGTGGTTATGAGAGGAGAAGAGGTAGGAGTTGAGTTGTGAAGTGCTTTGAAACTGAAGAAGAGAAACATTTATTCAGAAGAAAAAGGGAAGAGAAGAGTAGAGAGAAATAGGGAAGAGTATATGAGATGTGGTCCAAGGAAGATGATTGTGGGAGCATTTTTGATAGATTTGAGAAGAGGAAGATAAAAGTGCAAAGCCAGAGTGCAGGAAGGTTGCAATGAGATAAGGGCATGGATATTAATATTACTTGGATAGGACTTCATATATGAAGTCCCTGCACTCTCTCACCAACCCCAAAATATTAAACAAAGCTTAATATTTTTCTTTGTTTTGGAACATTACATCATTACGTATGTTTACTGTCTCTTAGTTGAGGAGTATGTGATTCTTTAACATTTGGCCTTCCAAGAAGCAGGCAACAAGTTGATTTCTTGGATGATAGATGTTTTGATTTGTGCAAATCTTTTTGAAAAATTGTTTAACCATTTCATACATGCACCTGCATATAAAATGCTAATAACAATTCAAATATTACAGCCGTATCATGAGATGGCAACATCCAGTACAGAAACCTCAGGTCAGCTGTTGCTATATGAAGAGCGTTTGGAAGACATGCGACAGGAACTTGTACGACAATATCAGGAACATCAGCAGTCAACAGAACTATTGAGACAGGGGCATATGCAGCAAATGGAACGGCAAAAAGAAAATCAAGAACAACTCCTAGCAGAGCTTGATAGACTTAAAGTTCAATTAGCCGAGGTAATGTAGGGTCTGGGGCAATGGCAGGGGCAGAAGAGTGGATTGACAACTGATCTTGGCTTAAAAAAAAAAGGAAAAAAAGAGTAAGAATTCTCACCACAATTAGCCCTAAACTGTCATGGACTAGTCTTGGTTGGAGCCTCCAAGAGTTCAGCCACCTTATTGTTGCTGGGAAGACATTTAGCAGCCTGATCTCCTGCCACTATCTGTACAGTGAAGCCTACCAAGTCAAGGGCATGAGGGTTCTGGGGCCAGCTTCCATTAACCAATTTCCCTTAGAGTAAGTGTGGTCCCAGAGGATTATAATTAATTGACCCACCCAGTGATTGTTGTCAGTGGAGTAGTGATCCATTGCTTTTTTTAGTGCCCTGTCCTCACTGCTATCATTGGCACAGTGTTCCCAGGAATGACTGTTCACAGTCCAAACTTGGATCATCTGTGGAATGGGGCATTCCAGGAGTGGCCTGCACTGATCCAACTCCCAGTTAGTATCTCTAATGCCATATTTCTTCCCTCATGCTCCGTTTTACCTCAAGCCAGATGCCCTGTCTTGTGGTGTAGAAAGGCAGTCCACACTGCTCTTCCTCTGCATAATATGCTGCTTCCACCTGGGTCTCAGGTAAAATGAGAAGAGTAACAATTACAGGAGACTTTGTGGTCTTCTGGATTGGACCTGGTGTTGTGGAAGCTGCAAGGAGCTTCCATGCACTGGTGGGAAGAAGGGTTAATATTCCCTAGGAAAGAAAGAAACCATTATGAGCAAGAGTGAACTGTCTCTGTTCTGCTTCCCAGCAGCCAAAAGATGTCCTCCTTGATTCCATTGGGCTGTAAGGAGCTTGGCTTTATGAAGTACAAATTAGTTTAGTGGGAGAGGCAAGGGTATATGTTTACTATATTTTTTTTGCATTTCTAAAGTATAGCCACCCTAGAATCCAGTGTCCCAAACCCATACAGTGTCCATAAAAAGGTATGTTAAAAGAACTCCTCTTAATTATCGGGGTCTCAGAAATAAGATTTTATCTCTTACCAGACTAAGAGGACAAAACTCAAAAGAATCCATCCAATCGTACATTCACAGACTCACATATTACATTGACAGTGCATTCATATGTATTTGATGTGTCATCTGAACAATGCAACATTACAAAAATATACAAGAAAATAGTGACAGGAGAACCCTAAAGTTCTTCAGTTCTGCTCCACTATACTTACAAGGTTCCACCTGATGCCTTATACTCCTTCCCTACTAGGGTTTTCTCTATCTACCTTCTGTCTGCTTCGTGGGGGGGAAAGTGTAATAGTGACCTGCTGTTCCCAATCATTGTGGTTGTAGGTGGCTGGTAAGCCTGCTTCTCCTTTGTGCAACTTCAGGGGTGTGGTTGGCAGGCCTGCTTATTCTTTAGCCTATTTCTGGACCTCTTCCCACCCATTGTCCTGGAATTGTTCCTCTGGGGTATCTATATCTTCCCCTTCTCTGCACTGCCTCTTCTGTCTCCTTACACTCACATCTATACATTGCGGGAGCTGAAACGTCTAACACTGGGGGAAGAGAGTACTTGTGTGATTTAGGTCATTAGCTCCTCTGTTTTAATGTAAAGGATGTTTTTGCCATGAGATCTATGTTAGAAGTAATATGTAATTATTAAATCAGGAATACTTCTAGCGCCTCTAAATTTGGACCATAGCACTGGAAGGGACCTCCCTGGTGATAAAGTCCAGTCTCCAGTAGGCAACCCAGTCACTTAATCCAGTTCATAATCCCTTTATCAAGCTCCCTAAAACTAGTTAGGTCAGCGCTTCTCAAACTTTAGCAACTCGAGGGCCCCCAGTTTGATTTTAAAAAATTTGTGGATTCCCAAGCCCCCCACTCAGCCCCAGGCCCCACCCCCACTCCATCCCTTCCCCCAAGGCCCCACCCCACCCCACCCCCAGTACACTCCTGCCCCTCCTCTTCCCTGCCTATTTCTACTCCCTCCCCTAAGTGCGCCCTGGCTCCGCTCCTCCCCCGCCTTCCCAGTGTCTCCTGCACACCGCTGAACAGCTGTTTCCCAGTGTGCAGGAGGCACTGGGAGGGAGGGGGAGGAGGAAAGGGAGGAGTTGATCAATGGGGCCCACAGACCCCCTGGACTACCCTTGTGGACCCCCACAGGTCCGTGGACCCCTGTTTGAGAAACACTGAGTTAGGTTGTTTGCCCCCCTACTCCTATTGGCAGACTGCTCCAGAGTCTTGCTCCCCTGATTATTAGAAATCTCCTTCCCTGTTTCTACTCTCAGCTGTAATTAGTTTATTATACTATATTCTTTCACCTTTATGAAGATCTTTTATAAAAAGGACATATTATCCGGGTAGTCTATCTGCCATCCTAAATATTATACTACAGTATTTATATTGTGAAGTTAAACTTGTAACTTCCAGTGTAAATATATTGCTTTAAAAGAAGTACTTACAGATTTGTATGAAAATCCTAGGTATACTTAAGCTACCAAAACCACCGATCAGCTCTCAGTTTCATAAAGCTTTAAATTTGCTTTGAATCACTTAACAAAAGAAGCTGCATTTTCCTGATGCAAAATATGTTTAGTATTGGAAGTGCCAGGAGTCACTAATACCAAAAGATTAAAAACCTTCCCAATGTTATTGCTTTCCTTCTACTATTCATAGTATGCCCTTATGAAATTTCATTTTTAGAGTGAATCAGTGGAGAATGACAACTTGGTTACAGAGAGAGAGAGAATGCTTTTAGAGGAACTAGAATTGTTAAAGCAACATTCTGTACCCGGAAGAGAGAAGCTGCATTGTGAGCTATGTAACAACAGTACGCAAACACAGGTAAACGTGGACTTTGGCTACCTTAGGAGCCATGGTATGTAAAGTAGGATTTCTTTTGTCTGCTGCCTTATGGTTGGTTAAATAATGAGGAGGTGGAGTTTAGCTGTCTATCTTTTTACTTTAGGTAAACTCAAATTTTAATGTTGCTATAGCAACATCCAACAGAGAACCCGGAAACTGTTTATTTAGCATAACAAACTTCATTTTAACAGGCTCTGGCTTGGATCTGTCATGTTTTTTCCATCTACACATTAATGTGTTTTGTACTTACTATCTTTCCTGGATGCTAGCAATTTCATGGAAAGGGATAGTTGTTTTATTTCAAACAATATGTAATTTTTGCATAAAAGTTTTAATTTCATAATGTAACCATGTATCAGAATACAATGTTGATTCCAACATGACAGGATTTTTGTCTTTTTTGTCCTCTCTGCCTTTGCAAATACTTACTCAGAATGAAAATGAACGCCAAACTGAATCAAAAGAGTACACCTTTGAGGGTGAAGACGGAGAAGGAAAGCCTGAAGAAATATCTTCGGATATTCTTTCGAAAGAAAGGTATTCAGAGCCTGTTAAAGCCAGACTTTCTTTAATTTAAAGTTTTTGTATCTATACTATAATTGCAATCAAAAATTATATTTAGCTTTGTGAATCATATAATTATCTAATGTATCAGTCATATGCAATAAAAATTTATAAGTCAATACAGAATCCAAATCTGGATGCTTTTTGAGTGAAGCTAAATAATTTGTCACTTTTTTACTGTTTTATTTGAATGGCTATATTATAAGATTGGATTTTTTTAAAATGGTCTTGAAAATGATGTTCTGAGGCTATTCACTCCAAGTAGTTGAATCAAGCATTTAAAGTCATATTCCAATCATTGGTTACAGTGTAGTAGCCGTGTTAGTCTGTGTCAGCAAAAAGAAAATAAGATTCCAATCATTGGAATTTATAAGGCTATTTCTTGGCTTATGCCACATATTCCTTGCATACTGCTTGGGTTTTGTACTCTACCTGAAACTCAGCCTTTTCTGTGTAGCTACATAATGGCAAATAAGGATGTTTTTGATGTTTGCACATTTTCCTATCCATTTCATACAGTATATAGGGCAATATATATTTTTACATTGATTTTTGTCAAAGTATCCCAGTGTATCTTTGAATATTCCTTATCTTGAACTTTTTATGTAAACTTTTACAATAAATAAATACAAAGATGCTCACCAGAAACACAATAGCCTAGTTTTCAATGTCATTATGTAATTTTAAATATTGCTTATACTACATGGCATAACTTAGGCATTTCAAAAAATATCATATTAATATCTGCCTAATTTAACTATTTTTGTGCACAAATTTTGCTGTTCGTTTTATATAAAGCTACCAATATAATATGCTTACAAAACCTCCACAAATTACATTTATTGTTATAAAGTCAAAGGCTGCATTTTAAACATAAATTCATCTTGAGGTATGTAATTTTCCCCATCTCTAATTTCTGACTTCCAACCCTGCCACATTCTCCCAATCTCCTTCCTCAGCCTGCATGTGGAATCTTGGCCACTAAGGTGTTGGCTCCCCATCATTATGAAGCACAGTAATTCTTTGAAAAAATGAAGTGTATGAACTATAGTTAGTATACTGTACTGATATAAATAAACTAATGTTTATTTTATAATTATGTAGCCATCATATATAAATGAACAGACTGATGTGGTCTATATTTAAAAAGTACTTTTCCAGTGCAAAATAAAATAATAATTGCGCTGGTTTATTATCATCATCATCATATATTATCATAGCTGGACAATAATATTTATTTTCATGTTGTCCAAGTTGTGCAACTAGCAATTTTCTTTTTCCTCATGTGAAGAACCTCTAAGACAGTGGCTTTCTATCTGTGGCCTCGTACTCCTGGGGGCTCCGGAAACTATGTCTATGATTTCCAAAGGGGTCCGCACCTCCATTCAAACATTTTTGCGGGTCCACAAATGAAAACAATTTGAAAACCATTGCTCTAAGAGACTCAAACTATAAGCATGACCTTTAATAACTTTTATAGTTCTGCTTTTTAAAGTGATTATAAAAATACTTTACTTACTTTACTCTGCAAGTCTACTCCTGGGGTAAAATACTGGCCCCAATTAAGTCAATGGCAAAGCTCCCATTGACTTCAGTGAGGTTAGGATTTAATTCACCCCTTCTGTGTATGCTGAGTCATAGTTGCTTAATTTAATGACAAGAATAAATGTTGACTATTTTTAACTCCTTATAGCACTGCCGAGCCAACAGACATGGATGAGTACGAAGGGAAAGGACCCAGCTTGACTGGTTTTTGAAGGGTTGGTTTTGAAGGGGTGGTAGAAAAAAATGTACTTTTACTTGTAAACTAAGAAATTTGTTAAGGGAACCTGTGGTTCTTGTCACACGTGGTGTCTCAAAATGTCATTTTTAACAGTGATTTTTCAGAGCAGGACTGTACTTTAAAGACATCCCCTTCTGCTTGACCTTGTGCTCATGGAACTGCACAGTGCTTAGATTGTTGCTGTTAGGTTCCATACTGTTCATTCAAAAGGACTATAACCTGCCTGTGTCAGAGTGTGTAGTGGATAGGCAAAGTAGCTTCCATTAATCCTTACTTCATTGTCAATGAACCATTTGTGGCTGTGCTGTATATGCTTTCTGGCATACAACGCCACATGGAATAGGATTTTTTTTAAATTGTTTGCATTTGGCCCGTCAAGGCCTATTTCAATGGGTGGGGAAGAAAGACAGTTAAGGACAAGACAAACTTCACTTTTATTAAATGATAAGAAATATTTTTTTGTGAAGAGACTGAAGTTTTGTGATTTTTACAGAACTGGTGTGAGGTTACATTTCACTCTGTCTTATGGACATTGTCAATAACTTTGCACAGAACTAATACAAATTCTACTTTAATATTACTCGGCTTTGCAAAGGACAAAAGTTATGGTTTATCTTTTTTTGTAATATTAGCCAAAAGTACTTTGTCTGAAGTCCAAATCTCACATCATTGTTGAGCCAATATGACATGGTAGGCTAGTAAGAAGCAGTAGTTTCAGACACTAGAAGCATCCTAAAAGGTCCCTGTACCTAGACACAAATATTCAAGTTGGAGAATTCTGCATTGTTTTCACTAGGCACACTATCCATGTAGTCTTTACTTGTGTTCTAGAGAGCAATAGTGCATCACTGTCCAATACATATGAAACCTGATAAGGAGGAATACATAATGGAAATGCTGACAAACATGGCACTGCTATCTGTATTTAAAAGAAGAATTACTAGGACATTTTTCCTCAAAATTGTAGCTTTCCATAGTTATTTAATATAACAATATGTAATATATATATATTTTTAAGTGATTGACTATGGACTAATATAGATGTGCTAATGTAGCATTTATGTGACTTATGTACTTTGCTATCTTAAAACCAAATCCTAGTACCACTAAATCAATAGCAAAACTTTCATAGTTTTCAGTGGGACCTGGATTTGGCCCCACAAAATAGAATGTGAGGGGAAAAAATGTTTTGATTCATTTCTATTTCATCTATATGTACAGGCATACTCTACAGAAGGCTAATAACAGACTCCTGAAGATTCTGTTAGAGGTTGTGAAGACAACTGTAGCTGTAGAAGAAACAATTGGTCTTCATGTCCTTGGATTACTGGAGAGACCTGGGAAAGACCCTCCTTCTTCTAAAACTGTTCTATGGGAGGCGGAGGCAGAGCAGTCAGTAAAGCCCTGTGTCCATGTGGGATTTGAAAAAGGTACTGGTTGCATGTTTACTTCTAATTTCATATCATCTAGAAGCCATGTAATGTGCCAAGACTTTTTACTTAAAAAGTAAGATTTTTGAACTCATTTAATTTAAAGGATAGGTATATTTAAAAAAAAAGAAAAAAAAAGTGTCTGAATATACATGGCATCTCCATTTGATATCCATCATTAACAACCAGCATCTGATTCACTATTGCACATTCCTAGGCACCTGCTGAGGGGTAAATTGTACCTTTGCTACAAGCTCTGTGTATGTGGTATTGTATAGCTGCCCTGCCCCAGGAGCAGACCAGGAAACAGATATATCTTGTGCTAGCACCTATACATGGTGCTGTGAACATCTGCTGGCACATTGGTGGGGTTGAGGGTGCAGTTTGGATTATAGAAAAGGGAGAGTAATGGCTCTGCAGAGGCTTCTTTCCCCAAACTGCTACCCATGGTGCAGGTAGCCAGTGCAAGAGGGAAAAGGAGCACCCTAGGTGGGCACAAAGGATAGGTGACAATCTAGCCAGAAAATAACATTTTATTATATGTGCCTACACTTAACTGGAGTCTTAATTTCTTCAGTGAATGTCACTGGAAAAAAGTAGTAACCATTAAAAATTACTAAATTTCCATTTTAGGAAAATGTATACTATAGAGTGGTTACTCAAATGGTAAATAAAGATGCATAGTATTTACTATGTCTATTCGGTGTTTATACTTTTAAATAGTTTATATTCTCTGCCCTCCTGTAGCCTTAAATCTGTGTCAAGTTACATCTTGGAACAATGTATAACAAGTTTATAAAGTCTGAGGTAATTTGAGACTGGCAACTTCTCACAACTGAAACAGTGAAATCTTTCTTAAGTGACCATTCAAAGTGCTGCTTAAGAGAAGTAGTCATCTAGTGCAGGTGAAGAAGAATTGTACTGGTACATAATGTCTTTGGGGATTCTTTGAGATGAACTCTTAAGAGTACATGAGCATAAACATTCTAACTTGTTCCAAATAATACTCTAATAAGGGTGGTCTATTGTACAGATTTTGCTCTGTGTCCATAGGGGAAATAGACTCTGCTTTTGAGGATTTGACTTTTTACTCAGATATCAGAATGGATGAGAATAACTTCCATCTTTAATTTGGTGCCTCGTCAGGAGAATCTAATGCAATGGTTCTCAGCCGTGGGCCACTTGCAGCCCAATCAACACAGAGCTGTGGCCCATGTGACATCCTCAGGGCCATAAAGGTAGTATTGGAAGTGGCCCACAGTGGTAAATAGGTTGAGAACCACTGATCTAATGATTGAGTTTGACTGGTACTTTGGTATATTTTCGCCTGTGAATAGGGTAGCCATACTCTTATCGTGAATCAATTAGCGAAGGAGGTATAGTATTGTTTCTTTTCCACCTTGTCTGTTGTCAAGGTGGTTGTGTTACCCAAGGTTTTCAGAACCCAAAGCAGTGGTAATTGGAATAAATCAGGCAGCGTCAGGAATAAATCAATAGGGATACAGCTCCTCCGTCTGATAAATGATTGGTACAAACAACAGTGCTTTTGCCTAAAGGTCTCAAGCGCGTGCACACACACACAAACACACAAGCAATAGGTTCAGAGCATTCCAAACATTTATAGTTGCCCAAAGTCTGAGATGGTTTCAAGTAATCAGCAACCAGGCTTCTAAGGACCCTCCTTCCATCCAGCTGCTGGGGAGTTTAGGTGTTAGCTCCTTGCCCAAAGAAAAGCTTGCTCGGACTGCTCCAAAATCTACATTAACTCTCTGTCTCATTCTCCCATTCTAATTAGCAAAACTGCACTCATGCAGCTGTTTGGCCTTGCCTCTCAAAGTACTAAGTACAAAGTACTATTCCTTGCTATGTAGTATTTTGGGTTCAGCTAGCAGTGGCTGAACACAAAAAATGTCTGACTGCAGTAATGTCAAGTTCTGAGGTTACAGTTGAGAATAAGTACACTTTCTTCTTTGAGGAGTGTCCCTGTGGATGCTCCACATCAGGTGTTGGTGTGTTCCTGCACCTTTGATCGGAGAATTTCAGCAGCAGTGTCCGTCCAGGTCACACATGTGCTATCCCCATCTCGCGCCGCTAGTGGCGCCTATCTAACACATGAGACCTGACCCCCCTCAGTTCCTTCTCAACAGAGTTCCCAGCAGTGCGGTAGCTGACATCTTTTTTTACTGGGTAGAATAATTAGAGCAGGGGTGGCCAGCCTCACCCTGAGAAGGAGCAAGAATTTACCAGTGTACATTGCCAAAGAGCCACAGTAATAGGTCAGCAGCTCCCCCGCCCCGTCACCCACCAGCACCTCCCACCCACCAGCAGCTCCACCAATCAGCACCTCCCCCTCCCTCCCAATCAGCTGTTTCGTGGCATGCAGGAGGCTCTGAGGGAGGAGCAAGGGCACGGCAGGTTCAGGGAGAGGGTGGGAAAGGGTGGAGTGGGGGCAGAGCCTGTGGCAGAGCCAGGGGTTGAGCAGTTGAGCATCTCCTGGCCCCATCAATTCCTGAGCCTGCTTCCACCTACTTTCTGGGCCACACTAGGTAGCACAAGCACTATACCAGATCCAAGGGGATGGGTGGTTTGTACTGTCGGGCCCAATGCCATCTGCACTGGGGGCCTGTAGCATAAATTTCACTGTTGGAAACCCAATAGGGAATCAAAACCTGGGCTCTAGTCTGGCACAAAATATGTTCCAAATGAAGTAGGTTTGATTATCTTAATTTAGTTCTTAATATATGTCAATCCACATCTCAAAAAGAATGTACTACTTTGTATGAAACCTTGGACAGAGCACTGTGTGTCTTTTTAAATTAACTCTTACTGGGCTATGACTTCCTACATCTTGATGGACTGGGAGTTCTATGGCATAGAGGCATAATAAAGTACATCCTTTGTCCAGAAAGAGTGAGGTTATATAAGAAGAAATAAGGCGTTTTTACGCGTGTCAGTTCTATACTCCTGCTTACTTTACACCAGTGAAAAAACTAAGGGCTGGTCCACACTACCCCCCAAGTTCGAACTAAGATATGCGACTTCAGCTACGTGAATAACGTAGCTGAAGTCGAAGTATCTTATTTCGAACTTCAAAGTACTCACCGCTGGTCCACACGGCAGCGCGCAGGCTCCCCCGTCGACTCTGCCTGCTCCGTTCTTGGAGCAGGATTACCAGCGTCGACGGGGGAGCACTTCCTGGTTCGATTTATCGCGTCTAGACAAGACGCGATAAATCGAACCCAGAAGATCGATTGGACTCCTCCGACGCGGCGGGTAAGTATAGACGTACCTTTAATGTATTCTAAATTGAGAAGTTCTGCAGGTTTGATTTTAATGTTTTGGTTCAGATTTTATTTGAACAGGGGTAAAGATTAGACTGAGGGGAAGACAGAAATGGCATTTAGGATCCGAATCTCCACTGATGCTAACTGTTCTTTGCATCTTTGAAAATCACCTCCTAAAATGGTATTAAGAACATATAAAAATGGCTGTAACTGGATCCATCTAGTTCAGTATCCTGTCTTCTGGCATTGGCTGTTGCCAATTGCTTCAGTGGAAATGAACAGAACATGGCAATTATCGATCCATCCCTTGTCATCCAGTCCTAGCTTCTGGTGGTCAGAGCTTTAGGAACACCTGGAGCATGTGGTGTCATCCCTGATCATCTTGGCAAATAATTGTTGATGGACCTGTCCTCCATGAACTTATCCAGTTCTTCTTTGAATCCATTTATACTTTTGGACTTCACAACATCACCTGTCAATAAGGTCCAAAGGTAGACTGTGCATTGTGTGAAGAAGTACTTCCTTTTTCTTCAAGTGATGGCACAGATGTGGGAATGCTCAGCTATTTTCAGAAGAATAAATCTGGAGACTTACACTTTCCAGGCAAATAGTGTTTTTAAAGTGCATTTCTACGCTGAAAAGTGATTTTGTAAAAATGCCATCAATGGTTTCTATATTTACCATCCCACGGTGACTTCCATATTGCAGTTGTTCACTCTGCAAACTTAATCAAAACTCTGAGAGAGTCAAGCTGCGTTTTTTCCTCTTCAAGTATCCTTACTGTTTGTAAAGTTTCTGCAGGCCAAATCATGGGTGACACCTGGGTAATCGCACTGCACTATTGGGGCTTGCACAGGTGTAACTAATTAGAATTTAGTAAATTATTCTGTTGGTGATGTATTAGGAAAAATAGAATCCCGCTTACATGCTCTTAGCTCTGTTGGCTCTGCAGGGCCAACGGGAATAAAAAACAGTGAAAACCTGATTTTAGGCCTCAGTCTTGCCCACGCAGAGCTCAATGCAGGATCAAAGCCTTAATCGCTGAAATAAACAAATATGATTCTGAATAAACACAAGAAACAGATCTGTTAAATATAAATTAATAAATATAAAAATTGTTGTGTTTCAGAATAAAATAGCACTTTACATTCATTACCACTGCTGAACTCAAGAGACGGGAGATGGCACTTCCCTTTGTTTGACAGCTATCCTGTCAAATTATACTTCAGAATTGTTCTTTTCTTTAGAAAATGCTTTATTGCATTTGGTTTTTATTTTATATATAGCTAAAGATAAACTGCAAAACAGTAGCTACAGAATTGGGGATGGGGTAAAAACTAATGTAACCAAGCTATGGTTTTAAAATCTGAAGTCTGAAATCTTTGTCTTTACCTCATGAATTCCACACCATAATCTTTTGATCATTGGCATGGATAAAGGAGAACTTACTTAATACTAGTAGCATCGGTAAAGAGAGAATGATATTATTAGCATCAGCTGCTGAAATGATGATACCATGTCAGTACTGATTATGAGCAAGCTTTGAAGCTTGAAATTTTTCCATTCATATTTCTGATCAGCCAGAAGTTGCAGAAAAGTGCTGCATATCTATGCAGTTGCTTTGCAGAAAGAATACTTTGTGTTCTAAAGTAACTCACCATGGCCCAGAGCAACAGTACTTCTCAGGCAAAACTTCTATTAAAATTCAGACATTACAAGCTATGACCGTTAGGTTGTACTGCAATTATGTAATTTGAGTTTCAAGTTTCATTCCAAATTCATTAATTAACATTAACAAAACTTTAATAAATGTCTTTCAAGCCAGAGTTTGTATCTAATTATATTTTGTGTGCAGCTGTGCTACTATACTGTGGGTGCTTATTTTGTCAGATCTCAGAAGCTAAGCTGGGTCTTTCCTGGTCAGTACTTAAGTCAGGTGACCTCCAAAGAGCAACAGGTGATGCAGTAAATGGTGGTGGTGTTTTAGTAGGATGTATGTTTCCCTCAGCTCAGTCTTTAGCTGGTACAGCATTGGGAAACTCTACACTGCTGGATGTCCGTCTTAGATAAAGGTCCTTTCTACTCTGAAGATATTAAAGCACGTGTGTCACTATTTCAAGATACTGAGAGGCCTTTCGGCTTGAGTGCTGAGAAATCCAAATGACATGTTATTGTAAAAGTATAGAATAGTTAGTTCCACTGAAGGTCTTACATTACAGGGGTTTGGAATCTTAAGGTGCTGAGAAAAATCTTCATTTCCCCAAACCTACCCTAAAAGTTGTGTAGAGCATTGACAGAAAATGGCTGCTAGCCACACCTGAGGTGACTGCACTTTATTGGTTGTGAACAGAATTCTAATGTTCAGTGTCTATAAAGTGCTTTGAAATCCTGTGTAGATGAAAAGTGTCATGTGAATGTAAATTCCATTCATCCAGTTATTCATTTCCTTCATATTTAAAATTGTGGTTCTTCCTTTATGTTCTTTTTTTTCATGGAGTGTTAAGAGATTTTCTAAAATTACGTTCCACCCCTAAACTAAAAGGAGCTATGAAACAGTACTGATATAACGTCAAGAAAAAATATTAACAAATGTAATATGAAATTCAAACAATCAAACCAAAATCTGTTTTAAAATTTGATGTAGAAGTAGTTTGTTGTATATGGGTAATAAGCTTGATTGTGGTGAAATAAATGCGAATGACATGAAATAAAAAATGTGATCATTTCCCTGAATGGTATAGTTTAGGCATAAAAATGTATAATATATCAACTACATTGTTAAACACGTTGCAACTCATTTAAAAAAAAATTAAAACTAGAATCTTTCACTTCTTGCTGTATTCCCGCCAAAACAGCTGTTGTAGGAGTTGGTTTTTCAGAGGGACCAACCATTCTTATGACAATTTGAAGAAGGGAGAGCAATAAAGAAGAGGGAAGAATAGGTATAAAGAGATTTGATCAAACCAATGTACTAAATACAATTTTTTTTTAAAACAAGTAAATTCTGAATAGGCTGCTGTAGTTTCATTTTGAAGTTCTGTTAACTACACAGACTGTTCCAGCTTTGCTGTCATGATTCTTCTGCAGACTAAATAATAATTTAGTCTGCAGAAGAGAAGAATGAGGGGGGATTTGATAGCTGCTTTCAACTAATTGAAAGGGGGTTCTAAAGAGGATGGATCTAGGCTAGGGATCGCCACATCTGCAGGTTTGGCTGATCGCAGCTCCCACTGGCCGCAGTTCGCCGCTCCAGGCCAATGGGGGCTGTGGGAAGCGGTAGCCAGCACATCCCTCGGCCCACACTGCTTCCCGCAGCCCCCATTGGCCTGGAGCAGTGAACAGCGGCCGGTGGGAGCTGCGATCGGCTGAACTTGTGGACGTGGCAGGTAAACAAACCGGCCCGGCCCGCCAGGGGGCTTACCCTGGTGGGCCGCGGGCCAAAGGTTGCCGATCCCTGATCTAGGCTGTTCTCGGTGGTAGCAGATGACAGAACAAGGAGTAATGGTCTCAAGTTGCAGTGGGGGAGGTTTAGGTTGGATATTAGGAAAAACTTTTTCACTAGGAGGGCGGTGAAGCACTGGAATGGGTTACCTAGGGAGGTGGTAGAATCTCCTTCCTTAGAGGTTTTTAAGGTCAGGCTTGACAAAGCCGTGGCTGGAATGATTTAGTTGGGGATTGGTCCTGTTTTGAGCAGGGGGCTGGACTAGATGACCTCCTGAGGTCCCTTCCAACCCTGATATTCTATGATTCTTGATATCATCAGAACCCTTAAATGAAATAACAACTCAATACTGTAACTTACAGATCCCTGTTATTTGTTTCATATTTACAAGCATAGATTGATTGATACCATTACTTGCCCCCCAAAAAAGCATTTTCCATCTCTCTCCAAAGCAGTTTCATGGGGAAATTATTTGACTTTCTGTAACTAAAAAGCAGGAATGACATTTAGTGTGTCATGCACAGAATTACGAATTGCTAATGCCATGCGATATATTGAGTAATTACTGTTGACTATCAGATATTATGAATTGGAGAACAAACCTGTTCAGTCTATGAAATTTAAACCTTGGATAAAAAATACTTGTCCATTTGAAAAAAAAATTGCAGAAAGATATTTTAAAGATTATATTATTTTGATAAAACAAACTTTTCCATTTTAAGGAAATATTTTTGCCGATTCAAAATCTAATAAATCTAATAATCAGATAGTGCTTTTCATTTTCAAAATTCTGTAGTAACATAATGAAATAATATACTGCTAGGAGACATTAATGGATTGTTATCGCACTCACCCTACTGTTATTGAAAATTCACCTGTTGCCTAAAAGGTTTGAAAACAGCCAATATGTGCACATTTGTCTCTTGCTTTACTTAATCCCTACATTCTAAATATTCAAAATCCAGTGCTTTCTGATTACTTGTATCAGGCTAAAAAAGCCTTAGGCAAAACTGTGTCTGCTGCTGCTTTTCAGACAGAAAGGATTTTATTAAGATGATGTTAAAAATAAGAACAACGGTACAGAGTTTAAGCGTAGAAGTTTCTGGTTATCAGGGAATAAGGTACAGATTATCAAGGGGAGCGAAGTTCGGTTTAGGATCAGATGGCGTAAGAAATACATAATCTGCAAAATCCCCAAAAGGGGGTAAAGGCTTAACAGGTCAAACTACAGAGATTGAGATATGAGGGTAAGTTGTTCATATATAATGGCTATGATCAGGTGTAGAGTATAATGAGGGGGTACGATGATGAGGATGGATTTACCCTCGTTTGGTGAGATTTAATGTTCAGTGATTTTATGGTTCCAGTTCTTATGGTCCAGTGGGAAAAAGTCTCTCGGTCCCTTTCTTGTAGATGATGCACGATGTTGTTCCGGCTCATGCCTCCTGGTACTGTCGGTGGCTGGTGACGTGTTCGATGTAGATGTCCCTAGACCATCGGATGGTGTCCGAGACCATGAGGTGCCACATGAGCCGTGCATAGCGTCGACCGATCCCACAGGTCCACAGCACACACTCGTTGCAGGGGTCCCAGCCACCCAGGGCTCCGACGATCAGGGCGTCCATCTGCACCTCGTAGCCCTTCGCTCTCAGGGTGTCGGCCAGGGGGGCGTACTTTTCCAGCTTATGAGCTCGGGCTACGTGAAAGGCCGGGGGTCCTGTTCTCAAAGGAGACCGTGACGTCGACGAGGATGATCTTTTTCTGGGCCTCGTTGGTGACGACCACGTCAGGTCGCAGCTGGCTGTCGGTACTGGGGATGGCGCAGTTCACGGCGACCTGCCCCAGGCGCGGTGCGATGGCTTTCACAAGGCGGTTCTGGACGGCGTTGTGGCGCAGCTGCCAGGCTCTGGAGTGGGGCTTGCAGCTGCACAGGATGTGGGGCAGGGTCTCGTTGCAGTAGCCGCACTTCCTGCAACGCTTGTCTCAATTCCCGTGGCAGACAGCTCCGTTGAGCGGGACGCAGTTGAGCCGGGCACGGTGGATGAACCGCCAGTCGGCGAAACGGGTGAAGCCGCCCCCGGTGAGGAAGTGGTTGCTGGCGTCCCACTTGCTAGTCTGCTCGAAGG
This sequence comes from Macrochelys suwanniensis, assembly GCA_033296515.1. Lineage (NCBI taxonomy): Eukaryota > Metazoa > Chordata > Testudines > Chelydridae > Macrochelys > Macrochelys suwanniensis. The sequence goes on from CM065776.1 coordinate 44,406,432, forward strand.
CTTTACCCTGGTCCGGTTTACGCTTCAGGGTTTCCACGTACAGTGAGTGGATGGCTGCCTTCAGGGTCCTCTCCAGCATGCCCCTGGCGCTTGGGGTGAGAATGGTGTTGTCTTAAGACCTGATCTGTGGCACCAGGACTCCCAACTCCTAGCGCTCCTCGCACTACTCCCAGCGCCAGTCAATGCACTTCCCCAGGCGACACGTGGCGTTGCGAGGGCGGGACCACAGTGAAGCGATGTCGCGCCCGTCCCATCCGAATTTGCCATCCAGGGAACTGCTCAGGAAGGTGGCGATGTCTTGGTTGGAGGGGGCTCTGCCGATCCGCTTCTTTGTCGCGTCCTGGAGGGTGTTCGCCGCGATGTTCCTTACCGTGGCGTCGGTACACGTCAGCAGGCGAAAAGCATGGGTGATCACCGCGACGTCGCACAGGTTGCCCATGCGGGGAACGTTGGCACCTCCATGCCTGTGGGTGATGTAGACCAGCTCGTTGCTGGCTCTCTGGGGAAGGAACAGCCACTTCTTCACCAACTGCCGGATGATCTTGTCTGCCTTGTTGAGGGGTACCTTCGCCACAGCAGCTCCCCTTAGGACGAATGAGATGCGGGGGATCAGGAAGGTGTTCAGGGCATTTATCTTCTGCCACTGTGCCAGCAGGGAGGCGTCAGTCTTGGCGGCATCCTGCAAGATCTCCTGGATGGTGTCCTCGGGTGTCTGCCGGACACGGAAACCCGTCGGCGTACCGAGGTGCTGGTATGCGTGCCCCTCTGCCAGGGGGATGACGGGCTCGCCCTGGATCTAGAACCTCGTCGCCTGCACCAAGTCCCTTTTGCTACTGTCGATGTGGAGAGTTGCGCACTTCTTTGCATTGAAGCGTAGCCCCATCCAGTCGGCAGCTCAACTGGTGGCATCTAGCATACCATGGAGGCCCTCTGGGTCATCCGCGATCAGGACCAGGTTGTCCGCATAAGCCAGGACGCTCACCCTCTCACCGTGGACGTTGAAGCCATCTGTGCCATTGGAGATCACTCGCAGCAATGGCTCAATGGCGAGGTTAAAGATGATGGGGCTGAGGGGACAGCCCTGCTTAACTCCACTCCGGATCGGGATCTCAGCGGTCTCCCCTTCAACCGAGCGGATGGTGATGCTGCATCCCTCATACAGCTCTTGGATCACACAAAGGAAGTTCTCTGGTATCCCAAACTCCTGGACTGTGGCAAAGATGTGGTGGTGGGGCATGGACCCGAAGGCGTTAGCCAGGTCGAGCCCCGCTATCGCACACTGCCTCCGCACCCTTCTGGCCATTTGGATGATGGTTTGGAGGACGAAGTTGTGTTCATAACAGCCCTCGCAGGACATGAAGCCTTTCTGGATGGAGCTGATGGCTCCCCCCCGCTCACCGACATCGTGGAGCAGAGGGAGGTGGGCCTCCAGTTGCAGGGGTCGTCCCGCTCACCCTTCTTGTACACCAGCACCGTCATGGCCTTCTTCCAGGAGTTGGGAGTCTGGCAGAACCGCTTGCACTGGTTGAAGAGGGTGGCGAGGACCAGGCAGCCGGGATCTCGCTTTTTCAGGAGGTGCTAGGGGATGCCGTCTTTCCCAGGAGCTGTGTTTTTTGTTTTGGAGAGTCTGGCCATCACTTCCTTGGGTGTATAGTCAGGCTCCAGGACACCTGCTTCGTCGACACAGGGTAGGGGGCGGAGGCACTCTGGGCGCTGCGCGTCGTCCCGGGCTATGTGGTCGAATACATCAAATTGCATATGAAACTGAAATCAGACATCAGGAATATTAAGGACTAGAAAAAGGCCATATTGTCCATCAATACAGACCCTACCAGTTTATCTGCAACGTTTGTCATTGGTTCATATGCCCCTTTAACCAATTTACAGTTCATTAATAATATTGCTGACTATCAGTGTGTTCAGTATTCCAGTATCAGAGGGGTAGCCATGTTAGTCTGGATCTGTAGAAGCGACAAAGAGTCCTGTGGCACCTTATAGACTAAGGGCTTGTCTTCACTACCTGCCGGATCGGCAGGTAGCAATCGATCTATCGGGGATCGATTTTTCGCGTCTTGTTAAGACGCTATTAATCGATCCCCGATCGTGCTCCCCGTCGGCTCCGGAAATCCACCTCATCGAAAGGCGGAAGCGGAGTCGACGGGGGAGCGGCAGCGATCGACTCGCCGCCGTCCTCATGGCCAGGTAAGTCGATTACGATACGCCGACTTCAGCTACACTATTCACGTAGCTGAAGTTGCGTACGTAGATCGACCCCCTCCCCTAGTGTAGCCCTGGGCTAACAGACGTATTGGAGCATAAGCTTTCGTGGGTGAATACCCACTTCTTCAGTATTCCAGTCACCTTCATTCCAAGAAATTTTGTATGGATTGTTTACGTTGTTGTGCTCAACTAATTTAAGTCTTTGTATTTTAATTAGTAATTTTCTTGAACAATTGGGCTAATTCACAATGGCACACTACTGATGACAGAAAGATTATCTGTTTCTTAACCTGTTACTCCATATTAAGGACCAGTTCTGCAAATCATTATTATGGTCTACTCGCAGCAGTAAAAATTACCGTCAGTAATAAGGGTTTGAAAAATCAGGCTCTTAGAGCCCAAAGCAGTATTACCAGGCTATTCAAAATATTATTCTCGGTTCATAACTCCGTTTCTCTCTCTCTCTCTCTCTTTTCTGCTTGTTCTCTACTTAACTTGCACTATACCTTGTTTGTGTATTTTTAAGTGTACATTTTCTCTGTATGTCTTTGTGGTGTCCTGCTTTGAAGGTATAAATATTTTATAATTAGTTTATGACCTGTCTCTGTAATCATAATTCATATGTGTCTTTTTTTCATTTTAAATGCTGAGTCCATATATAAAGATTATTGTTGTTATTGCAGAAGAACCCTCTTCTTTATATCATGGTACTGATTTGGGAGATGATGCTACTATCAGGTGGTCAGTAGTAACAGATGAAGGACTTCAGCTGACTCAGCATCTCACAGAGAGTGGCTTTGCTGGAGCAGAGATAGACCCTGACAATGACGAATTAGTTCTAAATATTAGTTCTCGACTGCAGGCAGCTGTTGAAAAACTTCTGGAAGCCATCAATGAAACCAGCAATCAGGTAGGGTTTACCTAACTGTAATATGCTTTGAGTTTGCAGTGGTAGGCCTTTTTTTCTTTTGTTTTTCATTAATGTATTATTTGTATAGATGCAGACTCTATAACAGAGGTGGTCAAACTATGGCCCGGGGGCCACATCCAGCCTGCGGGACCATCCTGCCTGGCCCTTGAGCTCTTGGCTGGGGAGGCTAGCCCCTAGCCCTTCCCCTGCTGTTCCTGCTCCCCCGCAGCCTCAGCTTGCCATGCCGCCAGCACTCTGGGCAGAGGGACTGCAAGCTCCTGCCGGGCGGCATGGCTGCCAGTCCTGCTGCTCTGAGTGGCATGGTAAGGGGGCGGGGAGCGGGGGGGTTGGATAAGGGGCAGGGGGTTCTGGGAGGCAGTCAGGAGACAGGGGTGGTTGGATGGGGCGGAGGTTCTAGCGGGGGAGGCAGTCAGGGGATGGGGAACAGGGGAGTTGGATAGGGGGTAGGGTCCCAGGAGGGACGGTTAGGGGCAGGGGGTCCTGGGAGGGGGCGGTCAGGGGACAAGGAGCAGGGGAGATTGGATGGGTCGGGAGTTCTGAGGAGGGTAGTCAGGGGGCGGGAAGTGGGACGGGGCAGATAGGGGGCGGGCTGTTTGGGGAGTCACAGCCTTCCCTACCCCGCCCTGCACTGCTGCCTGATTGATTACTTTCAGTTCACTGGTAAGTCCATAACATTGGTGTATCTTTGAGGTTCTACTGTAAGGATACAAAGAAATTCTAATACCAGCAAAAGCTGAATTTAGGGTTGATGGTCTGGTTTATCTCATCATGTTGTGCCTTTTTTCTTCACTAAGGCATTCAGCCAGAACCTTGGATTTTCTAGCTTGTGCTATTTTTTGTCTAAATTTAGTTATTTGAACTTTGTTACTTTATAGTAGATACAGTTCTGGACAGATTACATTGCATAATGGTTTTGTGAATATGATGTTCCACATGCATGAGGAATAAGTGATTTCTCCATCTGGAGGGTGAAGCAGGAAAAAAAAAAGGGAAAGCAAATGTTAAGCTGTTATGTTAAACTTTGCCACAGAGAGGTTTTCAGTAGCACTACAGTTTACAGTAGATGCTATCAGTTCATTTTACAGCATAAAGAAAACAAAAAAGGGTGCAGTGTGGATATTTGTACTTTCTGGTCATATCATAAAACCAGTCAGAAGGTACATTTTCCCCCATCCTTCTGTTTATGGTAATCTAATGTTTGTATGTTCTGACATATTATACAAGTGCCCAACAGCCTTGGCAGACATGATAATTTGTTATTCTAATTATAAATGTACTTCTTGTGCAGTTATTGCACATTTGCTATAACTAATTTGTATAACTTTTTATTTCTATATTCTTCAGCGCTATAATGCAGATTATTCTCACACAAAATATGAGATGTAGTGGGTAATACTAAAATGTAAACATTTCTCTTACAGCATTAAATTATTGTTATTGTTTATTATTTTATAAGGGACCAGGACCTTTGGAATATGCACTACACAAACAGAACAAAAAGACCTCACCATAATATATTATTTAGAATAGGACAATGTTTCATCTTTTTAGCATCCTGTCAATACTTTGACATTTACAAATGTTTTATTTTGTAATGTCAGAAAAGGTACATCATTTTGGTTCAGTTCCTGGTCTCTGTTCAGCTCCCTTATATCACTGCTGCAGGACAAAGATCTGGAATACTGGCTTAAGCAGAATCCCTAGGTGGCACGGAGCTGGTACGGGTGCCTCTATACCATTCCCTTTCAATCCTCCTCCCTGGAATATGGGTGTGCTAATACTGTGTCAGAGGAAGGGTTGTTGACTGAGTATCTACTGTATCTTGTGCTCTAGTAATTCTCAGCTGTATAATAGCACCTAGGAGACTATTACCAGCTATTGCAAATTAGTACAATTCTGAGTTTGCTCCAGATTCCACAGCAGATTAAATCAATTGCCAGAAACCCCTGACACTGGGGGAAGCATAAGGAGGCATAATGCTACCTTTGTTCCCTCTGTGCCCCTCGCTCCCTCAGCTCCTCAGATAGGGCCCAGTGTGCAGGTCTACACTTAAAATGCTGCAGCGGCACAGCTGCACCAGTGTAGCGCTTCAGCGAAGAGGCTACGACGTCAACAGGAGACCTTTTCCCATCGGCATAGTTAATCCACCTCCCTGAGAGGCAGTAGCTATGTTGATGGGAGAAGCCCTCCCATTGACATAGCACTGTCTACACCAGGGGTTAGGTCAGTATAACTGCATCACTCAGACCTGGGCAAAGTATATCCTGTCAGTACTTGGTAGTCTTATACTGGAATGTGATCCATTCCATATGCTAGAGTTTTGCATCTTAAACCCTAATATGGTATATTTTACAGTCCCAACAAAACAGTGGCATGAATGATGTTGCTAGATCAATCTGTTGAATTAAGTTCTCCAGGAGACATTATTTTGAGAGCAGTCTTTGAGGCTCCATTCTTTAAACTGGCTGGGATTAGTAGTAGTCCAGAGGCACAATTTGCCGTATGCTACAGACCCCTTGAGTAGCTGATCTAACAATGACATTAGACTCTAAAACTGTCTGCCTTTCTAATCTCTGAGTAAAATGCATAGATCAGTGCTGATAGAAATGGAAAGAGTTGAGGGGTTACACAGAATAGCAGCAAATCTAAGTTGACCAAATGGAACGGAAATTCAACTACCTTGCACTTCCTGATATCATAGAGGAAACCATTTGTGTTTTAATTCATATCTGAAAGCATCATATATCCAACAAAATGACGATTATGGTACAGCATATTACAAAATGTATAGTTCTTGTAGCAACATTTATCAGAGAAAATTAGAGACAAAAACACATAATTGTAGCTGTCTAATTACTCATAACCCTTTAAGTATAAGTAGAATTGTTCATAGTATGTTGTTTTCTCACATAAGCATTTAAAGAGTAGGTGATTGATAGATGTACAAAATAAAGGAATAGAGCAGTCAGATGTTACAGTAATAATTAATGGAATACATACCACTATTATAAAAGTGGTATCATTTATTTTTAGCCAGTTTATGCTACATGGAGCATGTTTCCTCCAAATAGTTCAGATGATAATTTTGTATCATTAGTAATGGGTGTACTAATCTTAATTCTTTTACTTTTGTCAAACGTTTCTATTTTTGTTACCATCATGATGAAATAGTATCTAATGGATGTAGTTGTGAGTAGTCTAAAACAGGTGTGTATTTTCATATAGGATCAGTAAATTAGGACAGTTTCCCTAACACCTTCATAATAGTAATGTAGGAATTATATTTTGAAATAACTTTTGCAACAGTATTCTAAAATCAAACCAAAAGTTTTTCAATTTGGTCAGTTTCGAGTCTCAGAAGATAAGCATATGGTTCTCTATCCCATGGCATTCCTGCCATCATTTGGCTGTGAATGTTATATCTGTTTTGTTTTCTAAAATTGGGATTTAAAAATTGTTGCATCAGAATTTTCCATGAGTTGGAACTTACTCTGTTAAGAGTGCTTGGCATTATATCTTTCCATTCTTATGAAAAAAATTGAAAAAATTCCCCAAACTATACTCGTGTTCTCTATGTTGGCAAGTTCTGTGCCACAAAAAGGGTTAATATATAGAAAATAATGTATTTGATTAAATGAAACTAAAATTTCACATAATTTCAAGAAAAATATAAATTGAGAAAACAAGATTAGTGTATATATTTACAGTTAACATATTAATTTCAAAATCATAAGAATTTGAAGTAGTATAAAAATAGGTTTATCTCTGTTAATGAGACCTTTGATAAAAAAAAAATTTTATATGCATTGTTTACACGTTTTTCTGTAGTATCTAATATAAATTGTGGCCCCATTTCCCAACCACTCACCAGATAATGTTTCTCTACTTGGGAATAACAAGCATATCGGGTGATGTGGTGTCTACTAATTTAGTTACATGTAATTGGTAACAGAAACAGAGGAGTTGTAGGGAGTTTCTTAATGTTGCAAGAAGTTTCTTGATAATTTATTACATATTCTGTGTATGAAAATTTAAAAAGTAAACTCAATCATTTTACCTTTAATGGCAGCCCGAAAGAAAAGAGTTTGAAAAGATGAATAATAGAAATAACATGACATGTTCAACATAATCAATATGAGAAAATAACATCTAACTAAAATAATTACAAGCAAAGCAGATACTTAAGTCATTTTCCTCAATTAATTGTACTATACATATAAATCGGCATACTTTTTAAAAGGAGTGGTAGAAACCTGACATAATCTTCAAAGTGCTATTTTAAACCTGTTTGAACACACTCTTTTAGAGCTCTGATGTGGAATTTGAATCCTGTTGGGCAAGCTTCATAAGTGGGCGTATTAATTCAAATTCCACCTGCCAGTGTACCTAATTTAGCCACTCCCTCTGTCCTGAACTCTTTATCAGGGAAGATATTGACAGGAAACTTTTACTCAGTGAGACGGAGCATTATTTGATTAACTGAGTTCAAAACAGCTCTTCCTGTTGAATTAACTCAAGTAACAAGAATAAAGGCAAATATCGTCATATGTACATTTCTTGTTGATGCTCCAGTGGAGATTAAAAGTGTGGACAGTTGCTGCCAGGTTCTTCTGATTGCTTGCTTGCTGCAGCGTACTTGCTTTGATACCGAAAGTATACTTTCTTCCTTTGGTAATTACCTCCTCCTGTTACCATTTTTCTGTTTCTCAAGGCTTCAGATTGCACTTTCATGTCAAATATATTATAGAGAAGGGTTTTTTTAATGGTATTGGAAAAATGGCAAAGCTAAGTTATCCAGCTGGTTTCTGCAAATGTTGATTCCTTTTATTGCTTGATGTTTACCTGGGACCTTCCTGCACTTTTTGATTACTCATGTGAATGTGAAATGATTGTTCCCCCACAGTCGCTAGCACTTCTGTGCCATTTTCCTCAGAGTGTCAAAAATGTAAGATGTTTTATTGCAAATTTCAACAACTAAAATAGCCAGTGCAAAATAGCAATATAACTGGGGAGAAGAGAGCAACAGCAACATCTTTTGGAATGGATTCTTACCGCACATACTGGGAATCTAACTTATTTAATGGCTTGCGATCAGGCCAAGAAGAAGATACCTATGAGGTTGAATCTCGTGTGCCTTTACCAAATCCTTTTCCTTTCACTGAACATTTGGATGAAAATAACTCTGTAGTTGTAAATACTTCAATTTTTCACTACAGGCACAAAAAAAATGGGCATATATTAAAAGTTGTCTCTAAAATCTCCTTGCCTACACCTCCATATTCAGTAAGTATGATATTATTTAAGGAAGTTCAACTTTTTAATCTTTACAACTAAAAGAAAGTGTGTTTGGAAATAAATTAAACATATATCTCTTGAACATAGAACCCATTGTTTTTAATCATGTATGACTGTCCATTTTTTAATTTAATGATTTAGCAGGCAGTGATAAGTCTTAATTATAAAAATTATTAGGGCTACAAACTGTAACTGTATTGGGTGTAAAGTTTTTTTATGAAAAGATACAAAGGTCGAGTATTTCATGTGTTCTTATGCATGTATTTTAGTAGTGCTTATTACTTAGACCAGTAACAAAGAGATTTACTATGAGTTTTGGTTCTTTTATGTGTGTGATGTGGAAATGCAGAGTAATGTAATAAAACCACTCCTGAAGGTTTCATTTTCTAAGCTGTAATATATATATCTTAAATATAATAGCACTAGTACATTTTAAATGGCATAGTTGTAGTGGTTTTATGAAAAGGATATTGTCAACTTAAAAAACACATTTCTGTCTGATTTTTTCCCTATGCTTATTATCAGTAACACCTAACTTCTTTACAATTTAAAGGGATTAGAGAGAAAAAATCTTTTATTTTTCAGTTTTAATGTGTGCATTTGATAGCACTTTGTTTAAGGGCTTGTCTAAACTAGGAAAGTTAATCCAAATTAACTAAAGGTGTGAATTAAAAATTGATTGGTTAAACTGCATTAAAACCCTGTTTAGACACTCTCATTCAAAATTAAACGGGCTTTATTTCAGTTTAGTTTAATTCAGTTTGGAAATTAGTTAATTCAGATTTCCTGAATATCTCCTTGTAGGCAAGCCCTAAGTCAGTTTCACTGTTTACTCTGTATAGCAAGTTTGTTATTTAGTTTCCCATTTTGTTTGTGTGGGTCTTTCATACAGCAACCTAGGATATAAAAACTTAAAATAGTATAATGGTGCTTGTAAAACCACAACAAATTAGTAGAGTGATTCCTGGGCACCTCTAGTACCTGTCCCTTCTTTTAAATTTATTTTTGAATAAATTTTGTTTCAAATTTTGTTGATGTCCCTTTAAAAGTCAGTAGAAGCTATAGAAACCATGCACCCTGTTAAAGCCTTGCACTGCTTTCAAAGGATAGTTTAAATTCGTTAATGTTAAAAGAGGAAATATTTGTGATTAGATGTTTTCTAGTTAGAAGTTTAATTCTGAACAGCCATTTTTATCGATAAGTAGTCAAATTGGTGTGAAATTGTTATAAAATTTTCCCAATTCATTTTTCAAAAATAATAAAGTCTTCAGTTTGAGTTTTAGTAAGACAGTTTAGTTTGAGCGATTCAGTATCCTTTATTTTACTAATTAGTCTAGCTGGAGTTAGTGAAAAATGAACAGCTCTTATTTTTGAAGAATTTGGTGAAGTAGCCTCCATTTCACAGAACAGACTTGCAAAACACAGAAGCGACCATACTTATAGAAATCTGCCAAGACTTACAATATAAAAACAAGGGTGTGAGTTCTTTACTTTTCTGAAGTTAAGCAAACATTTGTTGTGTCATTCTGTAACTTGAGTACCATGAAAAGACATAAATTAAAAAGCCATTACAATGTTAATAAGGAACTGTTGAAACAAACATTGCTTTCCTGCCTCATTAATTGAAAAAATTAATATTCTCAAAGTTCACATTTTCCTAGTGTGTCTACTTACACATATGTATGGAACAAGAAAGGAATGCTGCTTGCCTAAAAATGTGTTCAGAAATGCCATAGATTTTGTATAGTGCTTCTTAAGCATACTAAGGATGTGGTTAGTGACAGTATACTCCTACACATATTAAATGCAAAACCCATTCTGTTTAAATAAAGGTGAGTCTGGTATAAACTGACATAAAGCAGGAAGTTTCAAGTTTTGGCACATAGCTATGGATTCAGTCATGTGACTCATACTATACACTGTACTGAACATTTGTCTGTATTTGCTTAGATCTTATTGTGTGGGACTTCGTATTGCAGTATGTCAGTGCATATTCATTGAACATCTGATCCACTATCCATTGAAGTTAATGTGTGTCCTTTCATTCCGCTAATAATCAGACAAAACAGCTAATAATTTTACATGAAAGACAGAGGATATGTCTACACAGCCAAGAAAAACCTGCAGCTGGCCCATGCCAGCTGACTCGGGCTTTCGGGGCTTGAGCTGTGGGTCTGTTTCATTGCTATGTAACCTCCTATCTTGGGCTGGAGCCTGAGCCCTGGGACCCTCCAACCTCGCAGGGTCATAGAGCCCAGGCTCCAGTCCAAGCCCAGAAGTCTGCACAGCAATGAAACAGCCTCAGAGCCTGAGCCCAAATCGACTGGCATGGGGCCAGCTACAGGCTTTTCTTTGCTAGACATACCCTTAGAGTAGGTGTTTTTATTTAAAATTCTCATGAATGTCTAATATTTGTAACTTTCTCCTGCTGTAGCTGGAACATGCTAAAGTTTCGCAGACAGAACTTATGCGAGAATCCTTCAAAAAGCAGCAAGAGGCCACTGAATTTTTCAAATGCCAGGAAGAATTGCAAGAGCGACTCAATGAAGAGGTCAAAGCCAGAGAGCAGCTGGCATTGGAGCTCAGCAAAGCAGAGGGTGAGCTGAATTTGAAAACCTAGACATATTCGTTCACTTTTTATAGTACATGGCCAAATTTTGTAGCTACAATACTTTTTTTTTTTCTATTTAGAAATCTACTTTTATCAAATAGCTAAACACATTGCAAATTAGATCAATTTATTTGGCATGGAACATTTTAGATCACTATCAAATTTTGGATAGTTTTGGCTAAATTATCCTTTTTTCCCAATAGTAGAGGTAGAAAGTACAACTAGAGAGAAAAAGAAAACAATTGAAAGTAAGAAGACATGAAATAAAATTAAACAAAAACACAGCCATGGTGTGATATATAAGGAGAGACCGAGAAAGAAGGGAAGAAAAGGCATATAAACTAACTTAATGCATTGTCAGGAAGGTTAAGGAGACAATACTAACTTTTCAATTTGGAGGGATCCTCATAGTTCATCCCTCCCCCAAATTCACTTCTATCCCTTCCCCAACCCCTGGTTTTTCCTTGCCAAGAATAAATACACTGTTTCCTCATTGCTCCTAGCCCATAGTGACCTGAGAAACCAAGAGACTGAGTATTAGAACTCTGATTCCAACATGTAGTTGTGCAATTAGTCCCCCAGGCCAGCCCAGTTTTTTAATTTTACATTAATGTAACCTAAACTAGATGATCATGATAGTCCCTTCTCGTCTTAAAATCTGTTAATCAAAAATCTATTGATCTAGAAGGGAAACCTGAAAATTGAGCCACACACACAAATATGTAATGAGTGCCTTTCACTAGACTATGGATGCTAAAAAATTCTTTGTAGCGCCCATGACGTTTGGTGACTTGTTTTAGGTATGCTGCAGGTATTGTTCTCTACGAAGGAAACAGAGAAAAATGCAGTGCCTGGGTTGTGGGGGAAGCAACTTACCTGATCTACTCTAAACCAGTTTCATGCAACTGCAAAGATTTCCATTGTCTGTGATATCTTGGAATCATGCATTCTGGGACATTGACAGTGAACTCAGAACTGATTAGCAGATTTCACAGGTCTTGTAAAAGGTTCTTTTCTCTAAATTCGCTTTAATAAATTGTAAGTTTTCCAATTTTTGTATAATAATTGGAATAAATATCATTAACTTACATCAGATGATCAGCTTATGTGATCCTGCAAAGTTGGAGTTGGGGCTTCACAGCATTGATAAAGCCATGGTCTATATTTACACTATGTCATGAGAGGTTATACTTCTGAAACCTGCTGTGGCAATTGATGCTAAATGGAAACTACTGCTATTGATGCAAAGCCACCTGTTCTTACAATACAATATACTGAAAACAGCATGTATCAAATATGTTTCAATAGCAGAGTTAATTTAAAAAGGAAATACAGAGTGCAAGTTGCTTTAAAATCTTATGTTCCTGATACAGTCATACAAGGGCAAAAAGATGCAGATGGGCAGTTCCTACCATTAGAAATTGATCTTAGTAAAATGTTCACAGGTGTGAAGCTCTTAAAGTAGCCTCAGTTAAGAAAAACAAATTCTGTAAATATTGCTTTAAAATAGCCCAGTTGTAGCCATTGACAAGAATCAGTCTTACACATTCTAGGTTTTACTTCTGTATTTTGAATAATTTAATGTATATATTATGTATCAGGTTAAAGACCACTGCAAACTAAATTACAGTAACTTTGAATAAAATAAAGTATACCATTCTTCAGTACTGTCACAGGTTTTATAATAGTTTGGGTATGTATTATTGTCCTAAGAAAAAAGTGTCTTGTTCCATTTTGTATAGGCAAAACCTAACAAGCATCAGTTTAGTTTCACATGAATGTAATAAAAGGTAGAACTTCTGCTCATTATTTTTGTTCGTACTTAGAGTGGCTTAATTTAATGAGAAAAATGTGCTTTACTGCTTTTTATTCCTGATAGCATTGGAGTGCCACCACAGCTAAAAGAGGGAGAGCTGGATTCTGTTCTTGAGTAATAACATTTCTAAATTCATGGAGGATAGGTCCATCAATGACTATTAGCCAGGATGGGCAGGAATGGCGTCCCTAGCCTCTGTTTGCCAGAAGCTGGGAATGAGCGACAGGGGATGGATCACTTGATGATTACCTGTTCTGTTTATTCCCTCTGGGGCACCTGGCACTGGCCACTGTCAGAAGTCAGGGTACTGGGCTAGATGGACCTTTGCTCTGACCCAGCAGGGCCATTCTCATGTTCTTATGAATGTTGCCTCAAAAGGTGGTTTAGGACTGATAGGCAGGACAAAAGTGTGTTTTGAGGAAGAATTTGAATAGGAACAGGTGAATGTTTTCCATACCAAGAAAAATGTGCTCCAGTCTCACTCACTTCATTGGAAGTCTCTCATGAGTATGAATTTACTCACATGAACAAGGCTTTTCAGGACTAGATTTTAGGATTGTAAACCTAGTTGGGGGAACTTGTCTACACAGTGTTCCTTAGAGCACGGAACACGTTGTCAGCACCCAACAATTGTCATGGTAACATTGTGGTAATACTAATCTGACCCTTAGGTTTCTAGAAGTTTTATGTTTCCTCAAATTCTGGAAATTCTGCCATAGCACTGAAATTACAGTTCGAAAGTTGCCATACTAAATTAACCTAATATTTCTGCTCAACAGGCCTCATTGATGGTTATGCAGATGAAAGAGCATTTCTGGAAAAACAAATCCAGGAAAAAACAGATATAATAGACCATCTTGAGCAAGAGCTACTATGTACAGGTAACAAATTGCAGGAATTAGAGGCTGAACGACAGCAGATCCAGGAAGAAAGGGAGCTACTCTCCAGACAGAAGGATGCCATGAAAGCAGATGCAGGACCAGTAGAGCAGCGTATGTATTCTACACAATCTTTCTATGAGATTCTCTCATATTTTCCTACACCATCTTTAGTAAATTTTCAGAAGTCTTGACTAACTTTTTTTCTTTATTAGTATCATTCATAGAACAATGCAATAAGGCCAACAGTTTCATACGTAGGTGTCTAATTTGACCACAAAAATTAATATTTAGCCAACTAAACAAAAAGTAGCCTGATTTTCAGAAGTGTGAGCAACCACAGCTGCCAATAAAGTCAGTGCAAAATGTCGTTGCTCAGCATGTCTAAAAATTTGGCCACTTTTAGGTGACCACATTTGGACTTAGCTTGTGACTTTAGACACCCAACTTTAAAAATGTTGGCCTAACTCTGTTCCTCCCTAGTGCAGTTAGATCTGTTACCACTGTTTGCACAAGAAACTCTACTTAAGTACACATGATTGAAGTAGTCACACAAGTTCACACATGATTAGACACTGAGAAAGGTGTGTTCTTCCCTCACCAAACTCCTCTTTCAGGAAAGAATGTAACAAATATGATGTCACAAATCCGGTTGAGCTCCCTCTGCAGGGTGGCATAGCAGACTCTATCAAGGGGAAATCCAGCACCTGGATCCCCAGTTATTTTAAGCCCCCAGAGTCTGAACAGAGGCCAGGCACTGTCCCAATCTTGGGGTCCCTGGGTACACTCTTGGAATGCAGACCCTCACCTAACACTTCCTTCAGAGAGCTATGACCACATGGCCCAGCTGCCTAGCACCTGGAACCAGTGCTGACTCCTCAGACTCCCCCCTGTAGCTTAAACATGTCCTCGCCAAAATCCCCTCAAAAGTGTGAGCCTTCTGGGTTGCAGTTTGCCTTTCTCAGGGGAAATGTGGTTGTTGTAGCATACAACGCATGCACATACTTTGCACAGTTTTTAACACATTATTGTTCTGGACTTAATCACACAAGAAATATACAGATCCATACAAAGTAAGTAACCCCACACAGTAGAACCTCAGAGTTACAAACACCTCGGGAATGGAGGTTGTTCATAACTCTGAAATGTTTGTACTGAACAACGCGTTATGGTTGTTCTTTCAAAAGTTTACAACTGAATAATTTACTTCATTCAGCTTAGAAACTTTATGATGCAGAAGAAAAATGCTGCTTTTAACCATCTTAATTTAAATGAAACAAGCACAGAAACAGTCTCCTTACCTTGTCAAAAACATTTTTAAAACTTTCTCGTTATTTTTGTAGTAGTTTACATTTAAGACAGTACTGTACTGTATTTGCCTTTTTGTGTGTGTCTCTGCTGCTGCCTGGTTGCGTACTTCCAGTTCCATATGAGGTATATGGTTGACCGATCAGTTCATAACTCGGCGTTCATAACTCTGAGGTTCTGCTGTATTTGTTTTCCCTCACTTTTGCTCACCCTTCCTTTGGGGGTCTTTGGGGAAACCCTCTGAGCTGAGATAGACAGGGTCCTCCTCCCTCTGTTGCCTCATCTCTCTCTCTCTTAGCTCCCCTCATCTTAAGCTGGTGAAAATGGCTGGAGAGAGAGCACATAGAACAGCTCCTGCTCTTTATAACCTTCCAGTCCTCTGTCAGGTGACTCCCTAGGTCAACCTCAAGAGGTGACCACAGAATCCTATCAGGTGATTTAATTGCTAAGCAATGTCATTCCTCCCCTTCCCCACCCCCGCCCCGCTAAGCAGGTCTTCTGGATAGGAGCTATCTTATTGTCTAAGATGTTTGCATTTGAATAGAGGACCATACCAATTTAACGAGCCTCTATTGTCAGCCTGTATCACTACACCTTGGAATTTCAGTCCAATATGGAGGTAACAAGGCAACAGAGAAATTAAAGAAGTCCATATCTAAAATGGAATCTGTAGTCTGACACAAATACATATAAAGGGCTCCTACTATCAAGTAGAATTCACAAACTGTACAAACACATTCCCAAATTGTCAGATATGACAGGACAAAAAAAAGCTGCTATCTGCATATAACTAGCATCATCCACTGAGTTGTCCAAAAGGAAGAGAAGTACTCTGGAAAAAAATATTTTGTGGCTTTTGACAGTGAAGGGACTCTTCTGTTAAATAGCACATAGAAAGAAACCTCCCAGTTGGTTTAATCTAATTAACTGTTTACTCAACAAATGTTTAACTTCATAAAGTAAATGCATTTTTTAATCCTTCCTTCTACAAGGAACTAAATGCCTGTGAATTAATATTTGTTGAGGAGAAAAAGTTAGGACAATGGTATTTAAACAGTGCTATCTTGATCATTCCTATGCTATAAATGGCATGTGAAATGTTAGCATTTTATATAATGTCTGGGAGGTTTGATAATTGGAATAGTAAATTAACTTCAAAAATTTTTGTACATTTATTCGAAACATTGTTAAAGCTTTATTGTTAAATTATATTTTATAATCCCATTGTATATTTGCAATCTCAAGTATCCACGCTTACGTAATGAATAATTTTTTAATAGTAGTCTGTTCATTCTTGTGCTACAGTAGAGGAATCCTTGTGTACAGTTTTGATTGTTTTGTGTACATTACAAAATCACTTGAAAATATAAGTTTTTTTTTCATGTGAACCTTAAACTTGTGGATGAAAAATACACATCAGTGTCATACTTCCCAGAATAACCAAGCACATTCCTTAAGTTATCACAATAACTATGTCTTTAAACACAGCATTCTGTCTTCAGCTTCATTTTCTCTTACATAATTGAATAATGAGAAAACTGTAGCTGGCATGTGAATTACTTTGCTTCTTGTTTTTTGTTGTTTTTTTTCTGTTCTCCTAGGCATAGTAGATGCTGCAGTCGATGCAGCTTCCCAAGCAGGTGTGTTTGTATATTGCATGGCTGATCTTTAACTGGGTGGCAGACTTACACCTACTGACATTTATTAATCAAGAACTTCTGAGCTGTCAGCTTACTGACACTACTCTAACTCTTACTGGCCTTCGGCTTTGATGTTATATTTCAGACTCACCGTTTTTCTTTTTAATAACCAAATTTCTTATAATTTCTAAGCACAATGTATTAACAGATTTAATAAGCAGATTCATTAATAACCATCATCTTATTCACATATGAATTTTAAGATTTTGTGCTGTATTGGAAGGGGTTTTTAATAGCCTTTTGGTTACTGTTAACTTGTAAATACGATTAACATAATGATTTTGCTGGATATTGTTTTATATTGACATGTAATGTTTACCTAACAAAACAAGAATTGGTTAAAATTTATGTAAGATGATGGTATCCAAAGGATCTATACCTAAGTATCAATCATGTTTGTGAAGATTCTCCAAAGATAATTGCACTTTATAGATCCCTAGTCTTCAGTCTTACCTCAAGGGATAGATAAGGCTAGGTGATATGACCCTTTGAAGTACATGCCTTTAATGTTTCATCAGAGTGGTCCTAAGCTTTATCATATATGCTTCCCAGTCCTCTCCTGAGGACACAAAACCAAAAACTGGGGATCTATACAGGCCTTCTGAAAACTCCAATTACAAGTAAGTAATTTCCCTCTCTGTCTCACCTCACCAGGTCAAGTTCTGCAGTATTTCCCTTCACATGTTGTATATGCATCATGTGAAAAAAAATTTTTTGGAATGGATTAAACTGCTACAGGATGAGAAGATGGTTGGGTTTTCCATGCCTTGTTATAAAGCTGTGCACCTTCCTCAGTTGTAAACAGAACTGATGCATTTCCTATATTGTACCATTTGTACAAACATCTTTATCTTAATATGGACAATAAAGTGACATGATAAAGCTGTGCTATTAATAATCTTGTAAAGAAGATGATAGCATTTTAGCCATTTCGTCTGGGATTTGTATGGTTTTGTGGTATCGTGATGATTTTTTAATAGAAAATACCACACTTTAAAAAAATTTAATAAACCCAAACCTGTTCACATCCTTTACTTGGGTATAGCATGGATATGCAGTCTTGGAGAGTGGTTTTGCAATGATAATATAATTAACTATGCATATCTAAAAGCAATATGGTTCCTTTATTTAAAAACAGAATTACTGGAGGAGACAGAAAAGCTAATGAAGGAAAAAATAGAAGTACAGCGTCAAGCTGAAAAAGAGTACGATGACCTCCAGAAACAAGTGAAGGCCCTGGAAACAGATGTGGAGGAGCAGGTCAACCGGTTTATAGAGCTAGAGCAAGAAAAAAATGCAGAACTAACAGATCTAAGACAGCAAAACCAGGCTTTGGAGAAGCAGCTTGAGAAAACAAGAAAATTTCTAGATGTAAGTATTGAGAAAGCAAAAGACAGAAAATGTTTGTTTATGCTGACAGGTGGGCCATACAGGTGCAGAGACTTCTCTCAACTGCAAGAAATGCTATTTCTTTAAGACTTTGAACTAAAACAAAAAAATAGATATGACTGGACTTGCAGAGTGGTGTCAAGTCTAGAGATGCCATTAACACTGTGCTTTAGAAGTAGAGCATCAAGTTGAGATCTCTACATTTAGAATATTCCCAATGTATTTTGAAGTATAATTTGGTTGCAAAGTTGTTGTTGTTTTTTAATATTTCTAAGCTTACAAATCTAAAAATCTCTAAATGAGTAAGGAAAAATGAATGTTTAGAATTGGCTTTGTGTATGGTAAAGTATACTGTGTTTTCCAGTTTATAAAAGTTCAGGATAGGATTTTCAAAGGAGCCTAAGGGAGTTAAATATCACACTCCCATTGAACTTCAGGGGAGTGGGTGGTAAGCTCTCTTCGGCTCCTTTGGAAATTCCATCCTTTAAGTGGTTTGGACTACGTGTAAGTTTCCCTGACAGCCTCTCCAACCACACTCTACTGGATTCCCATTCCATCTGTCTCATCCCCCTACAGCAGTTGCAGGTGAACCCTTCCCTTCTTCCAGGTTGCACGTCCTACCTGGCCACTCGATATGCACTATCTGATCTTTCCCTGTTTGCAGCTGCAGCTACCCTTCCTTCCATTCACCATGCCTGACCTTCCCCTGCTACCAGGCTGCCACTGGAGTGCCCGCCCCCCTGCAAGTGTCTGTTCAAACTCCACCCCAGCTTGTATTACATCTGCTCCATCTACTCTCTCTTTCTGCAATCATTTATGCAGTTTTTGAACCAGCAGAGTAGGTGTGGTAGCAATCTGCAGATTCTGACTTGTGAAGAAGTCTCCTGCAGAGGATCATGTACCAAAAACTACATTAAAAGTTAACTATAAGATTAGACCACTGATAATGATATTCATTCATACTAGGTGAAATTCACTGAGATCCAGTGGATCAACACAGTGCCCTCCAGATCACTTCAGTTCTGTGGTTAAGCTGTGCCAGGAAGTCTACATGCCACTGGATCTGCAACAGTATGGATCCAGTGTCAAAATCAGTGCACAGGGAACACAGAGTAGCAATGGCTGCCATTGTAGCCCGTGGCTGGAAAAGCAGCCTGGAGGAGCTGCACTAAAGTCCTACCTCCTGCTTGTGGGTTGGAGGTGATGAATTCCATCCTGCTACAATTAATTCTCTGCTCAAGCCCAGTTATTCCAGTTATGTGTAGGGAGGGATGAATTTCATTTGTAATTAATATAACAGCTAGAATATTTTCCGATGCTACCTCTGCATTATTTACTACTAAGCAGTGTGAACTGGAAGACTGGTCTAGAAATATTTCTATCACTTCAATGAATTTGCATTATTTCATTTTGTGCTCTTCTGATGTTGTTGTTACAATTAAAATTAGTGTTTTTTTCTATAGCTAGGTTCAAAATTAACGTGATAAATCCATCACTATAAATTTAACACAACTTGTGTTAATCAACAATGTGAGTTTAAGAGCGACATAGCACTCTGCTAGAATGCAAATAAACTCTTTATAAATGCATTAGAATTCTGGTCTTTCTCCTGCAGTAGAATACACCTGGATTCATTAAATCAGCAATTCATGGAGGTTAATGTTATGTCTCACTGTGTTTGACTTTTGTGAAAATTAAAGACACACATTATTATGCTAATGTGGTATTAAAAAAGAGAGAGAATAAATGTTCTTTGCTGCTGTGTCTTAGACATTTGATTGTTTGCTTTCATTTAGCAGACAAACTTAATCTTATTTTTACAAACTGATAGTTGGGAAGGTGCTACAGCCCCTGTTGTTACAAATGTTGCAGCATTTTATATATGAATATTTAGAAATTATTTCACAAATGTCACAAATGTTTCTCAATTTGATTTTATCAAGACAAAATTGATATGCAAAATTCAGATAATTTATTAATTCTTTGAATCTCGTTTTTGTAGTTGGTGCCAAACTAATATTAGTATGAGTATTCAGACTTCAACACTTGAATTTACATTTGTACTAAATATATTAAAGAAAAAGGAAAGTTAAAAACATCAAAATAATAGGCTTCTGACTGGCTGTTGCAGAAGAAATAATACACTGTGATGCAGTATCACAAAGTAGTATTCGATCCATAGGGAAATACAATATCTTTTTGTTTTTTGACTGATCAAGCAGAAAAATGTGAAGTACGGTGGCTGTCCAATAAGTAGAGAGATTTAATAAAATAAAAAGGGATCATGCTACCTAACAAAAACTGGTATATTTGAAACAAACTCACAATTTGCAGAAATGAGATATATGCATAATTTGAATATGCGTCTTTCTAATAATGTTTGCCCTAATAACATTGTCATAATTAAATTTCAGGAGCAGGCAATTGATAGAGAACATGAAAGAGATGTGTTCCAGCAAGAGATACAGAAACTAGAGCAACAACTTAAGACTCCACAAAGGTTTCAACCTATCAATGAACACCAAACCAGAGAGGTAACATTTTGAAGTATTATCAGCTGTGCTTAATGAATGTATGTGATAAAAGCAAATGATGGACACACTGTACAAATATTTTATAACATTATTTTATAATGTACATAATCTGCATCTTTTGCAAAGCAAGAAAATAAATCAATATGGATGAAGAGTGAAAATGTTGTTATTTGAAACAGTAAAATAATGCAGAGTTTAGCTATCTCAGTAACAGACACTTTTGGAACAACTACTGAAGATAGATAAAACTTCTTAAGAATGTGTGGAAATGTTCAATCTATTTGCCAGTTTATCCAGGTTCTTATATTGGAACATGTCCCAAGTGTTGAAACTATTGATTGTGAAGAAACCACTGTAAGTGCACATACATTCATACAGAAGACAGTCACTAATAGCTGACAATTAACTAGCATCCCACACATAGAGAAGTCATCATTTTTAAGTTAGATACACATGGAAGAGCAAATAGCCTGCTATTGTATTGTCCAAAAATGTCATGATTTGTGAGGTCCTGGTTATAGGTGAAAAATCCTATTATTGAATGTGAAAGACTAAGAGATGAAAAAACTGAGGGTATTACTACATAATATAATGTAAATGAATTACTAGACTTGCTTTTTTTAGTTGCATGGAGGGATATGTAATAATATTAACTTTCAAATGCACTGCATATAGACAATGAGGAGAAGTGCCTCTGTTACATGATCTTCCTATTCATTAAAGGTTAAACAGAGTCTTCTTCTGTCTCTTGCTATAGCTGACATGTCTGTATTCTTTACACTAGCACAGTTATGAAATAGTATTCTATTCTATATAAGTGCCTTGAGCAAAAAGCAGTACTGTGTTCTTCTCTTTGCTTGCATTTTACATTACTAACTACTCTGTTCTTACTTTCTGCTGTTTAATGTTGTCAGTTCTTCCACAATGGACTATCTTTAGACTTGATCTCAGAGCTTTTTTCCTTTCCATTTATCTTCTCCCTCTGGGATGTCTTAACTGGTTGCTTCAAACTTGGATAACACTTTTAGGTGGATGGCATCCTTCCATCTGATCTTTCTATCTTCCATCTGTCAAATTGCATTGACTCCGTTAGCTCCAGGCTAAATCATAACTTCTAAATACTTCAGATACTGAAATCCACTTCTTGAATGAAAAGCTGTGTTTGTCCCATCTCTCCCTATCACTCAGTTTAACTCAGATCTTAGCTTTGCGCCTCAGGCCAGATGTTTTGAACTAGTTACTCACACATTTTCCTTATCTGTAATTCTGTTCATGTCATATCTCGAACAGTGCCACAATTGTTTACCTTAGCCGTACCTCTGCTGAAATCTTTACTTGTGTCTTCATTACTTCCCATCTTGGCTACTTTCATTACTCCCTTAATATGGTGCTCCTAAGCCTTGAATGTCTCAACTTCAGGAGATTCAGAATGCTTT
Organism: Macrochelys suwanniensis; assembly: GCA_033296515.1. Classification (NCBI taxonomy): domain Eukaryota; kingdom Metazoa; phylum Chordata; order Testudines; family Chelydridae; genus Macrochelys; species Macrochelys suwanniensis. Next base: position 44,428,550 of record CM065776.1, read on the forward strand.
ATCTAGATGATGTTTTCTACTGCAGAAAGTGGGACCATATAATCTACATCCTCTGTTACTTTTACTGACTACCTAGCCATCTCCAAATCCTATTTAAAAATTGACGCAGAAAACAAAGTTTCTTGTTAATCTAGAGTTAAGGTAGAACTGTATTAACTGACTTGAATGTTAAAGATCTAGATGAAGTTAGAGTAGTTATAAAAAACACTCAAAAGCTAACATGTTTTGAAGTATGGAAATGCATAATTAAGGTTACCCAGACAACTTTAACTCTGCCCCCACACCAACATGAACATTTTATCATTCCTTCCGTCACAAATTATTTTTGTTTCAAGGACTTTTGGCACAAATATTTTATAGGACTTGAATAGCAGAACTGCCAGAATTGAATTTGTTCTCCAGAGTCAAGACACTTCTTCCTTGGATGTTTCAGGGATCCCACTGATGGGCTGCACAGGGATACCATGGTATATGTCTTAGCCCAGTGGGGAGTCTGAAGACCTTCAGAAGGACAAAATAAGTTGTAGGGAGTAGCAATGCCATCACACAAAACATAAAACTCATCAGAGGCATAATTTATATTTATTGGATTTGGAGTTATAAGACACTAATTTTGCACTGTTTTCTGCCAAGGAGGTTGGAGATTCATTAACAGAGGAGTTTTTTCCCCTCAAAAATCAGTGTTCTACTAATGCTAGAAACACATTCCAATATGCTACAGAGTATTCACCATGCTTACCATGTTGTCCACCAGGTTGAACAGTTAACAAATCATCTACAAGAAAAAACAGACAAATGCAGTGAGCTTTTGCTCTCTAAAGAGCAACTTCAGAGAGATATACAAGAACGGAATGAAGAAATTGAGAAACTAGAATGCAGAATAAGAGAACTGGAACAAGCCTTAATTATCAGTGCAGACAATTTGCAAAAGGTATTGTTGTGTATAAAAGTTCCATGTATTTCCTATTATTCTTCATTTACCTAAGAATAAGGCAGTGTTTACTCAATTAATAATAAATAAATGAAAGCTAAAGTAGCTAATATTATAATACTTGTTTAAAGGTGGAGGAAAGAAAGCCGTGTGGAGCTGCCACTGTGAAAGGAGAATTGCCCCTTGAAGTACAATTGCAGGCCGAACAAGAAGCTGTAGACAGAAAGGAAAAAGAGGTAGAGTATCTCTAAATGTTCAGGTTTGCTTTTAATATGAATTATTTATTAGTGATTTTTGCTTTACACCCGACTCAATGCAGCAATCTGTAGTTCACTGTTTATACAGTGCAGCAAGGCCATATTGGACAGTGATCTCAACTACTCCCACAAGCTGAGCAGGCTTATGCCTGGTAATTATTGGAATAGGTTCTCCCAAGGACCTCCTAAAGTGCTGTAGGCAGTGGTGGTGTTTATTCAGTGCCTGGCACTTTTTAGTTGAATTGTTTTCCCAGCTAAGTTCTAGTGAAGCTGTTGTGTACACTTGTGGAGAAAATCTTGTTAGGACTATATATTTGGTTAGCAGACTGGCAGTGTTACAAAACACCAGAGTTCTATTAGGGAAGACCAGGTATGCGCTTGATTTTTAGATTCCCATTGCTTTTTCCTTGCAATGGGGAAAAATGTGCAATTCTTAACCTTTACGAGGGTGTTAGAGATAGTAAGGCACCCCACCACCAGCACTAGCCTGCACATATTAAAGGTGTTTTTGGAAAAGACCTATCTTATACCTTCCCAGCCAAAAAGTAAGAATCTTGATGGTAAACAGGATGGAGTTCAGGAAACCTTAAAATGAAGGAGTGAACATCATCCACAGTCTGATGGCTGAAATCCAATTTTATAAAAATGAGAATCAGTACAAATGTAGTTCAGTTGTGATTACAGAAGTATTTATCCTGAGAGAAAGGATAAAGGGCCACATTCTGATAACACTGATAGTGAGTGCAGTTACTCTAAATTCATATAGTGTAAATGAGATCCAGATATGGCCCATTTAGTCTAAATAAAGAAATAAAAAGGACCTGGTCACATGAGCTAAGTGTAAGAATAATGGGTGAGAATTTTAAAGGAACCTGAAGGTGGTAGGTACCCAGATCTCATTGGAATTTGGGCACCTAACTCTATTAGGCTCCTTTTAAAAGCCCAGCCAATATCCTAAAATGATTTTAAACATAATGGACCAAGCTCTTCTTTCAGTTACACTCTTGAAAATCTGGACTCTATTGATTTCACTGGAATTATTCCAGATTTACACCAGTGTAACTGAAAGTGGAATTCAGGTCACTTATATATATTTTAATTGTTTTGAAAAGGCTGTTGAAGGCAGCAAAAAGAGAAGCTCATGTAAACAGTTTTTAAAATGTCAGTTAAGTATTTTGAGAATCTAAAGCCATTGTGAGGTAGAACTTGTAAATTGAAATGAGCCCAGTCCTGCAAGCTCTCCCTCACTGGAACAGTCATCATAGTGATTTCAGCTGACATCAGTGGTAGTGTTCCATACAAATAGCTTGCAGGCCTTCAGAGGATGGATGAGTGACCTGATCTACTTCTAGATCACTATTTCCAAATCCATTCAGTCTTAAGAATCAACTGTATCTTTACAATCAATATGGCCAGTGTATTGGTGAACACAGATCTCATTTGAGTAAAATTCTGTTATTTGCAGAAACAAAACTGATCCCAGATATATATGTTGTTGTTTTTTAAATGTGGCTCTGCTGTGTGTGTATTAACCCCTTCGATCCACATTTTGGATGTGCAGATCACAAACCTTGAAGAACAACTGGAGCAGTTTCGAGAGGAACTAGAAAACAAAAATGAAGAAGTTCAACAATTGCATATGCAATTAGAAATCCAGAGAAAGGAATCCACTACACGATTTCAAGAACTGGAACAAGAGAATAAATTATTTAAGGTAATTATCCAACAGACAAGATTATAGTTTCATTCCTGTTTACCCTGAATAAATTCATTCTGGGGTAAAACCAAGATCCTTAACTCTATTTGATGTCTCAAATGTTGTACTGTTCAACGTACAAAATATTCAAAATTTCATATAACCATTCTTTATTTCATGTTATCTTCTATCATTTAAATAATCTATTAATTGAACAATATTCAGAAAATGATACATGTAATTATATCGCATGTTATGGACTTTTTTCGGTAGGATGAAATGGAAAGATTGGGACTAGTGATCCAGAAATCTGAAGAAGTATCCATGAAGGATCATTGTCTAGTACCTGGGAAACTTGCTCAGATCATGCAGGAAAAGGAGGAGGAAATAGATCATCTTAATGAACAAATAACAACACTGCAACAGCAACTTGAAATCACAACAGACAACAAAGTATATTCTTTTGAAATCTTTTGTTTATATTTAAAGAACACGTTTACTTAGTCATTAATAGAATACAGTGCTCTAACCTTCAAAACTAATTACTATTTCTCAGTTCTTTTATGGATCCAACATTCTGTTAAGAAAAATACATTAGAATTATTTTTGCCTGTATTTGCTTATATAATCATGTATACTTTGTTGTCTTTAAGTACTCCTGATCCTCTTGCAGCCTATCAGGATGCATACATCTGAGCTGCATCTCAGCATACTTACTGAATTTATTCTACTGTCTTGTATATATGTGATATATTTAGTAGGTTGCATTTTCGTGCCACCTGCTGGATAATGCTTCATTTCTGAAATTTATTCTTTTCAAACTAATGAAGCTATGAGTTCACTGAATATGTGTAAATGCAGCCTTTCTGATCATACCATGAGCCATTACCCTTTTCTAATACAATATAATGCTTGCCGGATCTGCAAGGATTTCAGACAAGGGACTTGCAGCACTATATTGATAAGACAAAGTGGAATAAGAACCATTTCCAATATTTTCCATATTTTAACAGTTCTAGCTTTTTGCTGCTTTCTAAACAACTATCGACACTTCTTTTTCTCCTGTAATAGACAATGGACCTGATTCTCCACTGTCTTGCATCCATTTTACATTAGTATAATTCAGGGCTTGTCTGCTGTATGCATTAACAGTTTGATTTAGTCCTCTTTGTTAATGTGCGTCAGCAGAGTGCAAAGAGACAGAGCACAGCAGGCTAGTGCAGGATTGATTCACCATCCCAGCAGAGGTACTTCTGATTTAAACTAGGATAAGCATGAGGAGAAACTGGCCCAATGTCTCATATCTCATATAGAAAGCAAATTGGGTGATTTATTGTGGTGGGATTTTATCTTCTATTCAAATAGTTGTACACATGACTCTATATACATTTTAATCATAAACATTTTCTCCAAAGACAAATATCCTTCATTTCATATAGCCCTTTGGTAAGTCATAAAGAACAGCTGTGTGTACACTTAGCTGGCTGAGCATTTTGGATTTCATCCCACAAGGTGATAGTGGAATCTGCTTACATTGAACTCCAATGAATTGGATAGTTTTAATACATTTCAGTGTGCTAATTGTAGCCATAGTGAACCTGAACTTATAATGAAAGAATCATAGAAATTAGAGGTAGCAAAGAACATCTTCTAACAGTGCAGGATTGTTCCCATACTCTGTCCAGTATAGTTTTAAATGTCCTTCGTATAGTTTTAAATGTCCCTCAGCACTTTCACTGTGAACCTATTCCAGAATCTAATATAACTTACTATCAAGAAGCTTTCTGTGTGCTTAGAGCTTCTGATTTTTGTATTTTAACCAATGAATACCTATAAAACATCCCTGATTGGGGGGGGGAAATGAAATCACTGTTTCTTCTTCAAGTTGTTGTCCCTCTCGGTGCTCCACTTCAATTGTGTGCGCATCCATGTGCTTTCGATCACAGATTTTTGTCAGCACTGTCCACGGGGCTGTGCCTGCACCCTAGACATCCTCGTGCTCTGGTCCAAAGGCATATAGGAAGGGGGTGGACCTGCCACTGCTCCAGTTCCTTCTCAATTCTGTGCAGCTGGAAGCAAAGGGTTGTGGTGTCTGGTAGTTTAGCTTTCATAGCTTGCTTGGTTTTTTTTCTTGTTTTATTGATATTATTCCTTTATTTTAGTTTGTCGTTTTTATTTTTCCCTCTGCACAGGCTTTCAGGCCCCCTCCTTTGTTTCAGTCAGGGCCTCTGCTGCCCTCGACCCCCATTTGTCTGCAGCCTTCTCTCTTTGGGTTATGTCCCAAAGCCCAGTCTTCAAACCCTGCCAGACCTGCCACATGTCCTTTCCCCTCAGTGATGAGTATTCCAGCTGCCTTCACTGCTTTAGAAAGTCTCACGTTCCATCAAAATGCAAAGTCTGCTGCATTTTCAAGAGCAGATCTATGAAACTGAGAGAGGACAGACTGAAGTTGCTCCTTACGAAGTATTTTTTGAGACCCGTCTCCTCTTTGGGGTGTGAATTCCCCCCTTCTTCTTGTACATTGGCCTCAGCCTCTTAGTGCTTCAGTGACTTCTCTAGATCCGGTAAGCAGAGACCATGTGGCACATTCAGAGACTTCAAAGCCTTTCAAGAAGAAAAGACACTGATTCTGTGATAGGGAGCCTAATAAAAAAGGAGTAGCCCCAAAGGCCAGGGAGTAAGGAGACCTCAGGTCCCAGTACAAGTAGTGCTGAGGCTGCTATCTCCTTGGGCACCAAGAGGCCAGTACCGCCAAAAAGGACTTCCAACGTGCTGCCTACTGGAAAATCTTTCAGCAAATAACCCCATGTGGCACCATTGTATCAGAACCATTCAAGCACAGGGACGCCTCAAACAAACTGTCCTAGACCCCAACAACCTTCTTCCTCGGACCACATAAATAAAGAGTGTACAGACCATACATCTGTACTGTCTCCACTGCTCAGTACATTTCAATATGAGGAACAGTGCTCAGGATTACCGTTACCGAGCAGATTCTACTCTTTGAATGTCAGAAGAGCCCGAATTCCATCTGTTGAGAGGTGCCAAGAGGAAATTCCTGCCAGTAGCAACATATCTTCTGGTGCTACCACACCCTGACATAAGAACTTGGCCACCAGTCCCAGCACAGCTACTGGTACCAGTTTGACCACCAGTACTGACACGGTCCCCAGTACCAATGCCTCTGGCTCCTCTGCTGGATGCTGACTCGGACATTTCCATCCAGGATACCATTACTTTTCCATTCCAGTCTCCCTCTCCATCAGTATATCCAGAGGATGAGACTCCAGGGACCAGTCAATGATTGTTTGTTGGTCTTTTTAAGAACAACCAAGGAGTCCCTCTTCTTTAACTTATGCCCTGCCACATTGGGCTTTCTGGAATCTTTGGGCCCCTTACCAGGATCAGCTCTATAGAATGCCCTCACACAAGAGAACCTGCCAAGAGCAGCCACCACCAGTACCCTGGGCCTCTCTTCCCCACAAAGACCCTCCAGAAGAAAAAGAGATGAGGACAGAGGAGAAGACATTGCCATCTAATAAATCCTCTTCCCCACCAGATGAGAGAGTTAAGCCCCCTCCACTATCCTATGTGGATGACTACACTATCTCCCAAGAGCTCATGAAGAGAATAGCTAAGACTTTACAGACCCCTTTGGAAAAAACAGAAGAACCACAACACTCACTGGTGGAAATTTTGTATACCTCTCCTCAAGGCAAGGTAGCCTTATCTATTAATGATGCCGTGCTGTCACCAGTTTGTACAATATGGCAAACACCTGCTACCAGTCCAGCTACAGGTGAGGGGGCTGATATAAGTACTGTGTATCAGCCAAGGGCTGAGAGTGTCTTTTCACCCATTCCAGAGCAAAATCTCTGGTAGATCAACCCCTCACAACAAAGAATTTAAATAGCTGGATCTTTCTGGCCACAAAAGCTATTATTTGGCCATACTACAGTTCAGGGTTGCCAACTACCATGCCTTGATGGCAAAGTATGACTATGAATTATAGCAAATCTCTCCCTGTATTATTTGCCTCAAGACCAGAAGGACCTGTTTCAAGCCTTCATCATGGAAGGCCGGATGATTGCCAGAACTCCTCTGTAAGCTTCCCATAGTGGAGCTGACACAGCATCTCTTTCTTTGACTGCCACCATAGTCATTCATCAAGCTTCATGGCTGCAATCCTCCAGGCTCCCCAGGGAGATACAAAATACAGTGGAATATTTTCCTTTAGAAGGGCCCAAGCTCTTCAGTGATGCCACAGATGAATCCAGACATTCTCTCAAAGACCCTGCGATCTCTGGGCATCTACATCCCTGCATCAAAAAGAAAATATAGCAAGTCACGGACACACCAGTGGTCTCACCAGTTCAGTATCCAACCTCCCAAAGACCTCCAGAACCACCTAAGAAGAGGTCCATATTCCACAAAAAGGGCCCATCATCTGCTGTTTCCTCCCAGTCAGTGACTTCTTCGAAACAGCCATTTTGATGCTTTACTGAGGGCTGTAAATCACTGCATTTTATAGATCTACACTTTGTCCAACCCTCCACCCACCCTATGGGGATTGCCTCTCCTATTTCATGCCTTCTTGGGAGCATATAAGGTCAGACAGATGGATACTTGAAATAGTTTTATCTGGTTACACCATCCAGTTCAACTCCCTCCTACCCCCCTCCCCATCCCTTTTCAGTGACCCTTCTCACAAGGGTCTCCTAATCTCTCCTGCTTCTGGGGGACAATCAAACATGTTCCTTCCAACTTGATTAGAAAGGTTCTACTCCAAATACTACCTTGTGTTTAAGAAAAAAGGGGATGGAGACTGATCCTGGATCTCAGGACTCTGAACACTGTCATCCAGACACAGCAATTCAGGATGCTAATGCTAGCAGCGATAATACCATCATTAGATCCAGAGTACTGGTTTGAGGCCCCCAGCCTCCAGAATACATATTTCCATATGGCTGTGAATCCAGCTCACAGATCTTCCTACAGTTTGTCATTGGTAATGACTGCCACCAGTACCAAGTTCTTCCTTTTGGTCTTTTGACTGCACCAGGAGTCTTCAGATAATACCATAGCAGACACCCTGAGCAGGCATTTCAGCCAGGACCATGAATGGAAGATGAGCAATCTGGTCTTTGAGGAGATTTGTCTTTCCTGGGGCTTCCCAGACATAGACCTCTTCATGACACTGTCTAACTTGAAATGCTGGTGTTTCAGTGTGGCTCAACTACTACATCAATCAGAACATTCAGTTACCAGGTTTTTTTATCCCAAACCTCATACTTCAAGGGAAGAAGCCAGTCTTCATACTCTGGATGTGAGAACAGACCCTTGCTTTCTAGCTTGATAGGACTAAGCCATTCAGAGCTTCTCCTAGACTCCTAGTTTACTTCACAGAGAGAACGAAGGGATCATCAATTTCTACCCAAAAGTTATTGAAATGAATACATTGTAGCATGTTACAAAGCTTCCAGAGTGCATCCCCCACCTACAGTGACTGCCCATTCCACCAAGGCACAATTCACCTCTATAGCCCTACTTAAGAACACGCCTATCACAGATATTTGTAAAGCTGCCACATGGTCATCTGTGCACATATTTCCCAGCGCTGTGCTCTCAGGCTTGCTTCTAGGGCAGATGCAGCCTTTGGCGAGGCTGTTCTCCAGTGTGTAGTGAATCCATCTGCTCAGCATCCGCCATAGCCGGGGCACTGCTCAGGAGCCACCAGAAGTGCAGCACCCATTGAGACAACATCTTAAAGAAGGGGAGGTTACTTACCTATACAGTAACTGGAGTTCTTCAAGATGTTTTGTCCCTGTGGGTGCTCCACTGCCTGCCCTCCTTCCTCTCTGCTTTGGAGTTCTTACCCATGGACTTTGTAGTAGAGAAAGAACTGGAGCGGCAGTGGCAGGCCCTCCTTTCCCTATGTGCCCTGGAACCCAGAGCATGAGGGTATGTAGGGTGCAGGCATGGGCCCACAGACACTGCTGACAAAACTCTCTGATTTAAACTGCACAGGCATACACGCACTTGAAGTGGAGCATGCTGAGGGACAAAACATCTTAAAGCACTCCAGTTACTGTACAGGTGCTCTCTTTATCAAATGAACACCAGAAAACCCCCAGAAATGGTTACTTGTGTCTAGGGGCTTATCTACACAGAGCAGGAATGCAGACTACGAGGCTGTGATTTCTAAAACGCATTAATGTGTGTTGCTCATTAACTGGTCCATATAGAACCTATTAGGTTCCCTACTTTAACTAGTGCTGTTAGAAAGAGTACTGTGTTAAAGCGCTCTAGGGAACATTGCCAAGAGATTAGTCATTATAGTATAGGAGTAATGAGTATAGTGTACATTACTCATTACAGTATTTACAAAGAAAAAGCCCCGAAAAACCCTCATTCTTTTGACCTATGTAAAACTCAAAAATTGCAAAAAAAATAACCCCAAAAATGAAGTTGTTAAATCTCGAAAAACAGAAGCCTTGCTCAGATTCAACCTATATTATCCCTTTCTTAATTTCATCCCATCACTCTTAGTTATATTCTCTAGCATGTTAAATAATTCCCTTCTCTCCTTGGTGCAAGATGTAGATAAAAAATAAGACTAGACCTTAGATCAGTGTTTCCCAAACAATGGGTCGTGACCTGCCAGTGGGTCACAGAAAGGTTCTAGGAGGGTTGTGGCTCCTGTCCCATGGGGTGGCTGGGTCAAACCAGGTTGCAATGCCACTCAAGCAAATTTTGCCCAGTCATCCCTCTGTCATGATGGAAGGGTGGCCGGGCCAAACCTGAGTGGCACTGCAACCCTGTGCACCAGGTCGCAATGCCCGGAGTAGGAAGCCAGGCCCAAACCTGTAGGACAGGAGCTGCTGCTGTAGGGTGAGTGTGAGGCAGGCTTGCCCTTCAAACCCCTGCTCCCTGCTAGGGCCTCCCCGACCTAAACGAGCCGGTATTAGGGTTGCGGGGCCAGGATGGAGGGTGTTGCTGCAGGTGGCCAGTGCCCTCTCAGCGGGGTAAGGATGAGGAGGAGATGGCGGTGGAGAAGGAGGACACTAGCCTATGATTTTGTATGCCCCTCCCTTTCCAAAGATGGACCCTCTGCAGGACCCTCACAAAATCAGGCAAAATGCAGTTGTTGAGTCGCCTTGCTAAAAGTTTGGGAACCACTACTTTAGATCAATCCCTTCAGTGCTCTTCTAGACCTCTTCCTCCCTTCAGTGTTTGTTTTGTTTTTAAAATCACTTTGTGGCCTTTCGCCAACTTTCAGTCTATTTGACTGAAAAATATTGCATATTATACTCATGCCTAATTAAATGAATTTTGTGTGCAAGATTTCTTGATACTGTGTGAATGCTTTTACTAAAATCCAAATGTAATTCTGTGGTAAACCAATCAAATGTCTATAGCATGATTTCTTCTTTATAAACCCAAACTGCTTGTTACTCATGGTTGCATTTTCCACTAAAAGATCTTTTTTTTTTTCCTCAACAGTTTTACTGGGGTCAGAAATGAGACATACTAGACAGAAATTGCCAGGATCACTCTTCTTTCTTTTTTTGAAAATCAATACCTCATTTGCTTTTCTTTAGTCTTCTAGGATTTCTGCAATTCTCTGTGACTTTCCAAAAATATGTTTATTGGAAAAGGTATTTAACATATTAGTTAGGATGCAAAATTGGCCCTACTGATTTATATCTATTCACATTTTCCAAGTGATCTTGCTTTTTGCCATTTTCATAAGATCATTTTACAACTTTACAATTTTGCAATTTTCCTAATTGTCTAAAGGGAAATTAAGCAGTTTAATAATTTTGTAGTCATTAATTTTATCCCCAACTTTCTGTATTAGCTGACCTATTTTCTCTCTAGTGGGCTTTTTGCTCCTGATATTCTTCTGAAAGCCCTTTTTACTCTGTGAAGTACTTTGGCTATCATTAACTCATTGTTTGTTGCTATCCTTATCTTTTCTATACAAGTATTGACTGACTGAATATTCTTGTTTGATTGCCTGCTACTTTTCCATTTCCAGTACAGACTTTTTTTAACCTAAGATATTTGAGCAATTCCTTATGAAGCCACATTGACCACTTCTTGTCTCTCTCATCATTATTCCTCTTACTCTGGTGCACCTGTATTATGGAGTGTTTAAGGGTCCTCCAGCATTCTTCTACACTTGTGGAATGAGAAGTTTCTCCCACTGAACATTGCATATTATATTTTTAATTCTCCAAAACTTATTCCCTTGAAATCTTATACTCTTTTATTACTGCTGCTGTTGGTGAACTCTTATTCTGGTAAATGTTTATGTTCACTGACCCCAAATTTCCCTTTTCTTCTCTTATACAAGCTCAGAAAGAAGTCAGTCTCTCTTTTGGTCGTATTCTCTATTATCTGCATCATAAAGTCATCCTCTTCATAATTTAGGTACCTCAGTGAGGACATATATTGGGCTGTTTCTGTTACTCAACTAATTTCTGGGTAGTTAAGAATATGAATCTGGTAACTTCAAATATCATGAGTTAATCCAGAAATGTATTCTTTTTCTCTACTTGTATCATCACAAATATCTTCGTTGCTGAATTGTTTTGACAGCATTATAGATTATTTTGACAAATAGTGCCGCATCTCCATCTCTCTCTTCTTTCAGTTAAATTGTAGAAAATAAATTACTTCATTACAGGTGGCTTGCACAGAAATATATATATAATTCGTATTATATTTGTGCTTAATAATATTGATATAGTTAAGGGCCTGTTTGCATTTCCATTATAAATCCATTATATTTCACATTCGATATAAAAATCTAATGTATATTTTAAGTGGTAGAGCTAATATAGCTGTATTTGAATATCACTAGATGAATTTATATTTGGAAAGGGGAGCTGCTTCTTTTTAATGATGAAGAAATACAGTATCTGACTAATCTAGTTTAATATAGTATCTAACTTGTGTATGCTAGAACCCTCAGTCTTGAAACCGTTATTTTCAAGACTGAGGATCCACTACTTTTTTAGAGAGAGGGAGATTATTTGTGTAATATACTGGAGGATGATTTCTCTAAAGGTAGTATGATTCAAAGAACCTTAGTTTCTTGGGTGCTGGAAGTCAATCTATGTCTAAGGCCCTGATTGTGCAAAGAGATTTATCTGCACAGACCTTACCACAGTTTTAACCTCAGTAATAATTTGCACAGTGGATGGATGTTGTCAGAGCTTTAGACAAGAAAGCTGGAAAAATATTATGAATGCTTCAGCTTTCACATGTAGCTTTGTAGATAGTTCAATAAGCTCACACCTCTTTTCCAAGTGCTACATGCATGTACTTTGATTCATGTAAAGATCTATGAGCGATAAATCATCAAGGCAATTTCATTTATTGCTACTATGCTTCTTTTACAAGATGTCCGGATGAATGATTAAACAAACTGCTGCCAGCAAATCCAGGAGAAAACATAATCTGGTTGCTATATAATATTAACTATCATAGTAACTAGTAACTATTAATTTCTTTCATTAACTTTGTAGGTTATTGAAGAAAAAAATGAGCATATAAGAGAACTTGAAGCCCAGATAGAATGCCTAAAAAGTGATCAAGAACGTGTGAAGAAAAACAGTGAAGAGGAAATAGAACAGCTGAATGAAGTGATTGAAAAACTTCAGCAGGAGTTGGCAAATATTGAACAAAAAGTACCTGTAGATGTTGCTTCCATTCAAGAGGATGCTGACAGTCTGAAACATGAGCTTGATACAGTGTTGGCAGAAAAAGAAGCTTTGAAGAAGCAAGTGGAAGATAATAATGTAGAGTCATCCATGACAAAGAATGAGCTTGAAGAAACTAAATTAAAAATGAACCATTTAAAGAAAGAACTAGCTATATTAAAGAGGGAACATGATAGAATAACAGAGAAATATAAGCATTTGCTGATGAAAAGTGATAAGGCAGAAGTAAAGGACAGGAGCAAAGACAAAAGTGAAAAACTGGAAGAAGCCCTGAATGAGAAGTCACCAGATCTGCTAGAAAATAAAATCCAGCTTAAGTCTGTGGAAGAAAATACAAAGATCACCATCAGCAACATGGAGATAAAGCTGCAGCAACTTCAGGCAGCTATTAAAGAGAGGGAATCAGAGTTATGCCAGTGTTACAACCAAATAAAGGACTTGAAAGAGCAATCCAAGGTTGAAACAGAAGTACTTAAAAAGAAAATACTGGAACTTGAAGAGAGACTTCAGGAAAAGGTTGCTGCTGCTCTTGTGAGCCAAATTCAGTTGAATGCAATTCAGGAGCAAATTAAACTGAGGCAGAGAATGCAGGCATTTTCAGAAGGTGCTGAAGAAGTAAACAAAAATACAGAAACAGAGAATGTAAATCTCATAGCTAAAGAAGAGACCGAATCAAAATTATCAGTATTAACAGAGAAACTTTCAGAGATGGAGAACCAGCTGGCAAAGATGTACAATAACCTAGAGCTAGAAAAAGCAAATGCAGAAATTGCACAGAAGGAAGCTATAAAAAAAGAAAACAGACTGTTAGAACTTCAGCAGTTACTAGAAGACATTCAGGAAAAACACAAAGAGGAGATTAAAAAGACCCTTAAACAGGGAGAGATGCAAACATCTGAGGTAAAAAATTATATGCTTCGTGATCTTTTGCTCAGTTTGCCTAAGAATCAATTATTTTTATGGGAACTGTAGTGGGTGCACACATTTTTAATAAGACTAAAGACATTAATATTCTGTTACTGTATGAACAGATTCAGTCAGAGCTGTGTTAGATATACATACTCCTCTGAGTTACAACTAGAACAAAAATTACACTTTTGGTAAATACCACTGTTGATTTCCCAGGGATATTTGAATAAAACATATCCAGCCTTTTCATGGGAATCAGGCATTTTAAAAACTAAACATACTTTTCTCAATTTTTTGTGAATATTTTCTGAAGATAATAAGATTCATGATGTGCTTGCCATGAATCTGCAGATTGATTTTTGAGGCACTGGTAGTCTTAAACAACATATTTTTATTAAAGGTTTAATTTGGGGCATGCATATTGATTTAGCCCTTGAATCACAATGGATCTTAGGCATTGTGACACTTAGTATTGCACTGCCCAACTTTTAGGCACCTAAAAAATCACTGGAACCCACAACGCTTGAGTTAGGTATTAGGCTTTCTATATAAGGAATGGGGAGAGAGAAGCACCTCAGAAAGTCAGCATGCTAGACAGAGAGCTACCTAAGCTAGTCAAAAGGAGTTGCTAATTGAAGGGATGTGCCCTATGCCTTGCCCGCTCAGGGAGTTAAGCCAGCTGCAGGGAGGTGCCTGTGTCTCTGCTTGGGATCCACAGCATGGAACCCTCTCCTTTGGAGCCTGAACCATTTCTTGCAAGAACAGCAGCGGTGTATGTAGAGGTGAAAATAAGCCAGTACGGGCCAGTAGGGTGTACTGACAAGAGCCGGTGTGCCATACTTGACCGGCTTCCCCAGGCCGGCGATTTAAAGGGCCTGGGGCTCCCGGCAGCGTCCGGAGCCCCGGGCCCTTTAAATTGCCACCTTTAAATTGCCTTTAAATGGCCCACTGCCGGAGCCCCTGGGTAGCGGAGGTGGCCGGGAGCCCCGGGGCTCTGGCAGCGATTTAAAGGGCCCGGGACTCTGCTGCAGTAGCCCTGAGCAGGAGCCCTGAGCCCTTTAAATCACCACCGGAGCCCCCGGCTGCTGCTGCTACCCTGGGGGCTCAGGCAGTGATTTAAAGGGCCTGGGGCTTCGCTGCAGTAGCGGTGGCCAGGAACCCCTGGCCCTTTAAATCACCACCGGAGCCCTGCCGCCGCTATCCCAGGGCTCTGGCAGTGGGGCTCAGGAGGCGATTTAAAGGGCCCAGGGCTCCGCTGCAGTAGCGGCGGCCGGGAACTCCTGGCCCTTTAAATCACCACCAGAGCCCTGCCACTGCTATCCCAGGGCTTCGGCAGCGGGGCTCGGGTGGTGATTTAAAGGGTCTGGGGCGCCGGCCACTGCTAGCACGGCGGAGCCCTGGGCCCTTTAAATCGTCCCCGAACCCTGGGGCTCCCAGCCACCTCTGCAGCTGGTAGCTCCGGCGGTGATTTAAAGGGCCCAGGGCTCCCAGCCGCTGCTACCGCAGCCGGAGCCCCGGGCCCTTTAAAGCAAGCCCAGGCCCTTTAAATCTTGATTTAAAGGGCCCGGGGATTTAAAGGTCCACCTCTTCCGATTGATGCCATGCCCCGCCCCCCTGCTCAGGACTCCAGTGTACCGGTAAGTCCTTTAAGTTACTTTCACCCCTGGGTGTATGCCTAACTCCATCCAAAATGGCTGGAGGTAGTGCCTCCCTTATAACCTTTAGCCCCCTGTTAGAGTACTCACCCAGAATGTGTAAAACCCAGGTTCAATTCCACATGCTGCCTGATGGGGAGAAAGGATTTAAATAGAAGTCTTCCTCCTCTCGGGAGAATGCCTTAACCACCACTGTATTGGGCCTGCCAGCAAGATAGGTGTTCCCTTGCCTATCTTTACCTGGTTTGAGGTAGCAGTGCACATGCCTAGAGGCAGAAATGTGGGTGCCTAGGGGACTTTTACAGTGAAAATTTAGGCACCAAATGAATTTAGGTGCCTGCAGGGTTAGGCAGCAGCTGAGCGGGGCTTTTGTGGATCACAGTAGGATCTAAATCTGGGACTTAGGCATGTAAGTCCCTTTGTGGTTCTGAGTCCTAGTTATTTGTATATATTGCAGTGAAAATTTACAAGCAGGTATAATCCGCTCAAAGGGATTCTTCTCACAGAGTTCTCTGTCCATATATAACCAAGACCACAGCACTATCTAATCTATCCATTCATACAGTCCCCATTGTCATAGTATCAGACCAACTCACAATCCTTAATGTATTTATCCTCACAGCACCCCTCTGAGGGCAGGAAGTACTATTATCCCATTATATGGATGGGGCAGAGAGGCTAAGTTTCTGTGTGATCTTGAGCAAATCAGTCTGTGACAGAACAGGGAACTGAACCTGGATCTCCCCAGGTCCTAGGATATCACCTAACCACTATACAGACCATCTCTCATTTATTCAAGAGAAATCTTTCCCCCTACTTCCTCTTCAAGCAGTCCGAAAAGCTAGTCTTTCTACCCAAATCCCATTCCAACTCCTGTCTAAAATGGTCACTTCTTACAGCTATTAAAATGGTATGAATTCAGCAATTACGCATTTTTAACATTGCAACAACAGTTTAATGCTATTCGCTTTTAGAAAACAATGTTCTATTTGAATATCAAATTAACAATGTTACTCCATCTGTATTTGGAATGAACAGGCATGAAAACACATGTAGCTGAAGTAAGCTGATCTCACAAAAGTATAATGTAAATTCCAATTTAGGATGCTCTTATAACATAAATAACAAAGGCACTAGAGCTTGGACCTGCTTTGGATGAGTTAGTTTCCTTGCTCTTGTCTAATGCCAGGAAAGCATCTTCATTGCACAGATACCTGCTTTCCAGTTTTGACTTGTTAACATAATCAATTTTAACTTCATTGTCACTGTCATTTATTAAAATTATGGAAGCCAAAGTTCAAAGAAACTTAGTGTTTTAGCCTTGTCTCCTCATCTAATAATGGTGAGGTTGTGACAGATCCTATAGCTTGCCACATTCTAGGCCTAATGTCTGAAATTTCCCTGGATCAGATTTAGAGGTGAAGTATATGAGGGTTAAATTACACATCTATGTAATTTATATGCCTAGGAGGCAAAAAGACAAAGTCATAATAACAAACACAGCCAACAAGAGGATTAAGAAGGGGTTAAAAAAGTGCACGTGGTTTGAAAGAGATTCCTTTTTCTCTTACACCTTTTTACACCCTCCTTTCGTTGCTTTCTGCAGTGACCCTGGCCTTATGCTTCTTTAATGTTTAACTTATGCCAATTTATGTTCACACTGCCTTCCATCAATCACCAGTTATGTCACCTGTTAATTTGACCCTCTGAGTCAAAGATGAGTTGAGTGTTGTCTTCCATTTTCCAAGGCAGAGATTCTATGTTCTGTAGCTAGCAATTTAATGAAAACCTCAGCTTTGCTGCTGAAAGTCTGAAGTTCACAGATATGGAATGCAGGGCCTGGACCACAGGTGCTAAAACCTTTTGTACAAATGCTATTGAATTAAGGTCAGAAACTTCTCTTTAAAACTTTATGGTGTCTAGCAGACTTCATTTTCCAGAGACTTACTGTTTTTTCACATCCCTGTTGCTGCCTTTTAGTATATTAGTGTTTTTTCCATCCTTGGCCAGAGAGCTTCCCAGAAGATTATCCTTTTCACAGCACTTCCACGCCAGTCCTTTTTATTTTTTTTATTTTTTTCCAGTTTGGGGATCCCAGTTAATCTAGAAAAGTGGCCTTTTGAAACTTAAGTCTAGGAGGTTAGGTTGGTCAGAACACCACCTATTCAAGGCACTTGAAGTTTCTTCACATGGCTTGGCTCATCTCTAGCTTTTGTGGAGTGGCATGCAGGGGTCAGCATCATTAGTATTTTGATGCCAGTGTAATAGGTGTTTTATCTACCACTGCTTATATTTTATACTGACATGTAGGTAGTCACAGAACTAACTTCAAGTCAAGAAGGAAGTGTATTCATTGCTGAAAGGGAACTAGAGAAAATCAAAGCTGAATCAGCTGCTGCCAAGGAAGAACTGAGTAGTTACAGAGAAAAGTCAGCAAAACTTCAAGAGGAATTAATGGTAAGAACTGGATCATTCCATAATTGTTTCATCTCTTCCACTGAAAAAAATTATTTCATAAAAATGACTGTGCAGTACACACTGTTCGTACATTTATGAAAACTACATGATGCTGTGGACCAGATCTTTGGTTGCTGCAAATAAGTGTAATTCCAGTGACTTCAAGGGAGTTATACCAATTTACAGGATCTAGTCTGTTTCTTGAGATAGTAACTTTGTGTTACCTAACAGACATAATCCACCTAAACAAAATTAATCTAGAAAGAATAACTGTGACTCCTCATTGTATAGAGCATTTAAAAATAATAAACTTGGTTCTTTAAAGGTATTTGTATATCTGCAATTCAAATTTGTTATATCTCTAGGTGAGAGAAACAAGTATGACACATCTTCAAGAAGAGCTACACCGAATCAAGGACAACCTAGTTGAAGCAGAAAAGAAGCTTGCAGATTATATAAGAAAGGAAGAGGAAATAGCAGAACTTGAAAGCAGAAAGGATGTTGACAACCCAGATAATGTTTTTACCAAAAAAGACCCAATTTTTACCAGAAAAACGTCATCATCTCAGACTGACAAGACTATGCAAATCAATAGCTCCAACCAAACTTTACAGGTCCTTGTTAAAAATGCAGAAATCCAAAATGATTTACAAAATGAATATTCATCAGAGGAGGTTGCAGAGGTCATAAGAGAGTTTACCGAGAAAATTGACCAAATGCAAGAACTCCACGCTGCTGAAATCATGGACATGGAAACCAGGCATATTTCTGAATCTGAAGCATTGAAGAGAGAGCAGTTTGTTGCAGTCCAGGTATTATCGGAAGAATGTAATGCTTTGAAGGAAGTCATAGAAACTTTGAGAGCTAAAGAGGTATAGATTGTATTTTTTTTTTATTCTGTCATTCTGTATTTTATAAATAATTATTTAGTTCATGATACTCCTAAGTAGGGTTCCTATTTTGAGTCCTCTTAATCATGGAAGACTGTGCCAGTAAGGCACTAACTACACTGTGTTTGGAATTATGTAGAGTTGCTCCACCCTAGGGAGAGTTCCTAAATCCCTCCCCAGCTTTATCATCCCTTAGGCTGGAGCAACCTGCTGCCCTCTTGTGCCCAGCCAGCTCAATAGACTTGTGAAGCAGAAGTGTTGGCCCATGAACCTTCCCATTTCTGCCCCCTTTTGAGAGGATCTATACTGCCGGGTGACTAGGAGGGAGTAGCCCATCTGGTCCTCTGTTCAGCTGTTCTTCTGATTAATCTGGGCCCTTATGTGTCAGGTTGTGTTTTTTGCAAAGTTTTAAATGTTTTCTTTTCCAAATATAGGCAATCCCAATTTCTGGGTTACCGCACACTGCATCTTATCAGGCCAGAGATGGATGTTCTAGTGGTGAGAGACCATTGTTTTATAGCCTTCATATTTCCCATAATAGTATTATAAATTAAATGATGATTGTATGATAGAAAACGAA
Source organism: Macrochelys suwanniensis (assembly GCA_033296515.1). Lineage (NCBI taxonomy): Eukaryota > Metazoa > Chordata > Testudines > Chelydridae > Macrochelys > Macrochelys suwanniensis. Next base: position 44,447,656 of record CM065776.1, read on the forward strand.
AGTAGCTGTGCATTACTTGCGGGCATTCCTTCTTATCAGTTATGACTTTCCTACAGTGACCTTGGACCAAAGTAAGGATTTTATTAAAGACACAACAGGTACTTACTTGATGCTTTTCTTCTCTACTTCCAGCATGCAGCAGCAGCACAGCACAAAATTTAAAGTTTAGAAAAAACACAGCACAAGCAACATGTAATACCATCAGCAAGTGGCCCTTCCCAAAATTCCTTAGTTTTTGCCTCCTATAAAGGCGGGATCTTCCCCTTCTTCTTTACTCATAATCTTCCCATAGGAACATCAAGTGTCTGTAATGAAAACTTGATCTAGTTCAAACCCAACTTGTAAGCAGGACCTTGATCTTCATCCCCTGTTTGCCTGATAGGCTTCTGTATTAAAGGAACTCCTCGCATCTGTAGCCCAAGAAGCAAATCAAAAAGCAACCTGCAATAAAAAAAGGATTACTACAGGAGCAGCAGTGAAAATCAAAACAAAATCCCATAATAATCGAATGCTGGCACATCTGGGAAAGTCAAAGAGCATTATATCTCTATGTGAATCTTAATTACTCTAGGACAGAAATGTGTATGTGACAGAGGGGGTATGGAGCTGCCTTGAGGAAAGAAATTGGAAGTTGGTTCCTTCTCTCTTGGCAGAGTCCCTCCATCGTTTCTTCATACTGCTTTCAGCGTCTCTCCAGGGCAGTCTCCTCAGCCCTGAATGGAATTTAAACTGTGGTCCTCTGGCAAAATCTCTCAGGGTGGGAGAGTGGCAGTATTACTATCTCCTTCCCCTGGGGAATACTTCCTCACATTAACCTCTTTCTATGGCTGCAGAGAGGTGTGATCTGAATGTGTGTCCCAACAGGAGTGAGTCAGACCCATCAAATTTTTACCATAAAAATTAAAACGCTCTATCCTACAGTAGCAAATAGGAAGTAGATTCAACTGGAGGCAGAGACTACTACAGATACTGAGAAGGGTCAGTTGGCAAAAGGTTTATGTAGTGTTCAGATAAATGTCTTGAGTCTGCCTCCCAGAACTTTAAATGATTTTCTTTGCTACTGTGTTTTGAAAGCAAAGAAGGAAAGTGTAAGCCAGTCTTAGAAAACAAAACAAAAAAACTTAGATGTTATGCAACCACTTGTCCTAACAACCAAGAAACAGAAGTCCTTTTTTGTTATCTGTTATTTAAAGGTTTCCCAGCAATTCAACTTCATTGTTTTTCTCTTTTATTTTAGACTCTAGTTCGGACTGGAGTCAAGGAATTTATCTCGCCCAGAGCCAGGGATCTGACATAGTATCAGAAGGAATAGGAGAAGAAGATGAAACTTCAACAGATCTGCTTCCAAAGAAAATAAAGGTAAATCAGAGCTGGTGTAATTTTTACTTCAAAACAAGATCATTTTAAAGCTCCTTTAATACTGTCTGAAATATAGATCTTCTCTTTTTGGGAATCAGAGCCCTGTATATAGTAGATATCTTTAAAATTATTTAATTGCATTTTTGAAATATCACCACTATATAATACATTGGCTACCAGCAAAGGCCAGAACGATATAAATAATTTTAACAAATAAGAATATGCTATTTTCATTTCTAACAATTATAAAGAAGAATCTGTCTCCTGCCACCAATCTCATGGTTGCCCTAACCCATAAGCGAGTTTCAAAAGCATAATACAAAATTTGAATGGAAACTTTCCAGGACTTAACTTTTAAAATATAAGGTTCTATAGAGAACTCAGTTTAAATTTGTAGTATTGATGTAATAGATTTTTTGTAATGATCTTCAGGGACTTCAGCAATATTTGTTTTGGGGCAGGGGGTTACGGGGGACAATATATATATTTCTAAAACCCTATTAAATAATCAGGCACTTTCTGTATTTCTAGTCTCAACATTAATCATATTCATCAAGCTACTTGTAAATAGATAGTGCTTTCCCTTGCATAACCAGCCTCCTTTTTCTGATTCATTCTGATGCCGAATTCTAGTGCGCATGAGCCAAGATCGCTATTATGCTTGTCAGTATTATAATTTTTTTCTTATATTATTGTTATAGGGTTTGCTAAGAGCAGTGCATCATGAAGGCGTACAGGTGCTGTCGCTCACTGAATTTCCTGACAGTGAAAGGGATATACTATCTCTTAAACAAGGGCCAGAATCATGGCTTGAGGAAAGGAAAACTTTTCTGAGCACTGTTTCATCTTTGAAGGATTTAATTACACAAATGCAACTGCATAGGGAAACTGAGGTACAAACAATATTATAAAACTCTACTTAGATCAAAATAATTTGTACAGCAGCATTTGAAACTAGAGGTGTGTGAATAGCTGATTTTTTGGTTCACTGGCAGTCCCGAAAAATGGGGTGGGGGGGCAGGGGAGGTTGAATTTGATTTGGGTTAAACCAAAACTGAATTTTTCAGAATTTTTGGCAAATTTCCAGAAATTTATACTTTAATACAGTGGTCTCTACCTTCCAGACTACTGTACACCTTTCTGGAGTCTGATTTGTTTTGCATACCCTCAAGTTTCACCTCACTTAAAAACTACTTGTTTACAAAATCAGACATAAAAATACAAATGTGTCACAGCACACTATTACTGAAAAATTGCTTACTTTCTAATTTTTGCCATAACATTATAAAATAAATTGATTGGAATATAAATATTGTACTTACATTTCAGTGTATAGTACAGGCCTGCACAACTCGTAAAGCGGCGAGGGCCATATTACTCCAAAGAAAACAGCTGAGGGCCGAAACTCCCTGGCCCCATGGAAACACCGCCCCCCCCCCCCCCCACCCCCAGCACTGCCCGCCCCGCGGAATCAACCCCTCCTTCCCCAGCACTGGGGTGTGGAAGCCTGTAGAGGGGGAAAGAAATGGCGTGCATAGGGTGACTAGATCACAGCAGTAAAATAGGACCCGACCCCTCCCCGCTCGGCCCCACCATCACACCCCTCTTCACCCCCCCAGGGGTCACTATATCACTGCACACAACAGTCAATCAATGCAGTTGTAGATAAATCTCTACATTATACATTTTTGTATAACTTTTATATGACTTTGTATTGAACCTTGGTAATATGTTATAGAGGGCCCCTAAGGTAGTATAATTAAGGTAAAAGAAAAATGTCTTTTTGCTAGAAGTAGAATAAGATCTTCCCTTCACTTTGTATTCAATTGCCCTGTTGAATGAATGAGGTGTGAATGAGGAAGGCGTGGAAGGCCAGCACCTCCAGACAGCTGCAACCCTTGCCTACTCACCCCCCGCCCCGCCGGCTGCACAGTGAGCCCACGCGGGCCGCATGCGACCCCTGGGCCGCATGTTGTGCAGGCCTGGTATAGTATATAGAGCAGTATAAACAAGTCATTGTCTGTATGAAATTTTAGTTTGTACTGACTTTGCTAGTGCTTTTTATGTAGCCTGTTGTAAAACTTGGCAACTATCTAGATGAGTTGATGGGTCCCTGGAAGACCTCTGCATAACCCCAGAGAATCACTGCATTAGTATGTGCTAAACTGATTGAGTTAAAGCCTAGAGAGGAGCCTAGGTTTTAACTCAACTAGTTCAGGATATGCTGCAGTACAATTTACTTTATTTTGACTAGAGTTTTAGAAGGTCTTATTTGGATAGATGTAATAACACAATCAAATAACACACTTTTAAATCCAATTCTAGACAATGCCATTCAGATCAATGGGAGGTGAGGGTACTCACAACCTAACAGAATTGGGCCAGATATAATCAATAGTTTCTTTCTACTAAGAGAACTTGGTAATTTGGTAATTTTTAATATAATGCACTTGAACCTTACAGGTGTTCTTCCAGTCAGATGTTCATGTTGCCTCTGCATTACAATTTTGCCCAATGTTGTCTCTCATTGTGCTGGTTATGGAGATGTTCGTTTTAAATGTTGGAGTGTTCCAATATTTAGTTACACTGACAGGAAAAAAATATTTATCTTTATAAGATAGACTTTATTTTGTTGTTTCATTCATTTTATTTCATGTTTTAGTGATTTATAATGCTTGTTTGTGCCATAATCTAGATGCTTATATTTGGAAAATTGGCCTTAAGAGGAAGGGTATAAACCTTTTACAAATATTTCAAAGTACCCTTCATCATCTGTGCCTGACTTATATTTTGTAACAAAGATATTGTGTTGTTTATCTGAGTCTAAATATACATCATACTATATACTGCAAAATTAAAAAAATATAGTCCTGTGAGATTTTTTTTTTAAAAGAACTAAAAAAAAATCATTAGTGAAATTCACCTTTTAACAATACAAAATCCCTGGGAACTCAGGTACAGAATAGTAAGCCAGCCTTTACGAACATTTCTAGAAGTAAGACTGCTATGAAAGATATTATGTGAGAGAGATCATTGAGTCCTATTTGTACATGCTCTCAGAGCAATGGATGGATGCATTTTTATAAACTGAAATCAAATAAAAAAAACCAGTGCATGAATTCTGCCACCCTTACTTACCGTGAATAGTGCCTTGCTCAGTGATTTCAATGGGACTTGACATGGCGTGAGATACTACCAATGTGAGTAAGGGTGGAAGAATCAGGCCCATAGTAAGTAACAGAGTAGTCTATCTGCTGCAGCCGAGGATCTGTAGTTACAATTCCTTGATTCTCTGCTCTTCCCCCCCCGGGTGTCAGTGGTCTGCAAGGGATTGTATACCAGCTGTGGGGCTAGCTGGAGTGCATGCTTAGCGCTACAGTGGATTGGCTAAGCAGCCAGGGACACTAGCTCTGTGCCCTCTGAGGAGCCTTACACAAAGTGTCTTCCCTGCTTCAGATATGTGGGTAGTTTCCTTTCCTGTTGCACTGCCTGTAGGGTGCAAAGGGAAAGGAATAAGTCAAAGAATCTGGCAGTGTCACTACAAAATGTAACCAAGATTAACTCTGCTCCATAAAAACCATTAGTACAGTATACACTCAGTGGTGTGGTACAGTACCACATAGAATCATAGAATCTCAGGGTTGGAAGGGACCTCAGGAGGTCATCTAGTCCAACCCCCTGCTCGAAGCAGGACCAAACCCAATTAGATCATCCCAGCCAGGGCTTTGTCAAGCCTGACCTTAAAAACCTCTAAGGAAGGAGATTCCACCACCTCCCTAGGTAACCCATTCCAGTGCTTCACCACCCTACTAGTGAAAAAGTTTTTCCTAATATCCAACCTAAACCTCCCCCTCTGCAACTTGAGACCATTACTCCTTGTTCTGTCATCTTCTACCACTGAGAACAGTCTAGATCCATCCTCTTTGGAACCCCCTTTTAGGTAGTTGAAAGCAGCTATCAAATCCCCCCTCATTCTTCTCTTCTGCAGGCTAAACAATCCCAGTTCCCTCAGCCTCTCCTCATAAGTCATGTGCTCCAGTACATAGTTTTGTAATAGTTTTGTAATAGTCAGTGCATAGAGTTCCAACTTAAAAGCTATACCACTAAAAGGAGAATCTGATACACTATAAAACAGGCTATTACTACATGGGGCCAGATTTTCAAATGTAGGGATCTAAGTTGCCCCTGTGGAAAATGCAAATGTCAGTTTGCATGCAGTAAGTAGTATTAATGCATACGGAGAGAATAATTGCATGTATACAGTAAGTACATATATACACACAAATCTGTATGTCCACAGGCACAAATTGTATCTGTATATCTGTTGAATGAAAGAAGTTTAGTGTTCCACTGACTCTGCACACATATAATTATAATTTAACATGATCAGTATACTTGCAATTCTGTTAAGTACTTAGTCACTTTTATCCCACTGTAGATTTATGCGAACTGTGAATCTCCTGAAAGTGTTCCAGACTGGCGAGGTGAACTTCTGCATGCTGTTCAGCAAGTCTTTCTGAGAGAACAGGATGTTCTTCTAGCAGCATTTCAAACAGAACTTGCAGAACTGGGTACCAAGGATGCAATTGTATTGATGAACCAGTTAGAGCACAGACTTCAAGAACAGGTGATGCAAAACACTACTTCTGCTCAAAGCATGGTACATTTTAATCTCGGATGTATAAATGCAGTGGGGAAAGCATTACAAAGCAACTGTTTCCTTTATTGTTACATTAATTACTTTCTGGAGTTTTACTTTTACATTTGTAACACTAACAGGTTATTAGCCAGAGAACGGCAATGGACTTCATTCAGAATGCAGATAGAAGAAGTTTGCTAATGGAAATTCAAGTACTGCACACTCAGATGAACAACAGAAAAATTAATCCAAAGAGAGAACAAGAGAGTGATCCAAAAAGTCAAGGTGCTTTATGTGGTAATTCTATATGTATATACCTGTGCATGTGTATTCATACACACTTTTAAAAATATGCTAACACATAGAGTATAGGTATATTTCCTCAGATTGTGCCCTTCATTCTGTGTCTGTCATTTTGAGGATTCAAAACTTTCACTCTTATCTGACCAATCTACCTTTTGAAAATTAAAATAATCTCTCTGTTTACCACTGTTACCTAATTTGAAGAGATGCTGAGTGATTTTGAAAGTGAATCCATATTGAAGTTTGCACCTTCAGGATTTTTTCTGAGCCTGTACTTCAATTTTTAGGTCTAACAGCTTTGAGAGAGTCTCTTTAAAATGCGTAGTCATTGATAGTGATTAAGATTAAGTCATGTATAGACTTGACAGAGAAAAATGTTCAAAGACTAGATGTGTATTTACAATAACCTTTCTGTGATTTGTGACAAATATGTTTTCTACATATGAGTATAATTTGCAATATCAAAATGTATGAGTCTTTTTATATATTTCCAAATAATCTATAGAATGTATATTTTTATTTAACTATAATTCTTAAAATGTTAATGGACTACAATAATTTTAGCATGCCCCTTTTCAAAGACAGTATCTGGATCCTGCTCAGATCCTGAAAGCTTAAAGGCATGTGGGAGCCAAAGGTTGGGTACAAAAAAATTGAAATAATTGTGCATTCAAGTCCTGCTAAACAAATATTTATGTTTTAACTGATCCTTACAAAGGATAAAATTCACTCCTGTACTCAAGTCTGGCACAGGGCCTAGGCACCATTTTGAAAGCTTATGTGGAGCAAGAGTAATTGTGATGGTCCTATGCACAGGGGCAAATTTCATCCCAAATGAGTAACATTGTTTGTAGAATGCGACCTGGGTAAGTTCCATATTAATTATGTTATCTCTAGAAATGCTGGAGTACAACATGCAGCAGAAACAATCTCAGATACTGGAGATGCAAGTGGAGCTCCATAGTGTGAAGGACAGAGCGGCTGAACTTCAAGAACTGCTGAATTCTGAGAGAATGATGGTTTCAGAACTGAAGAATGAACTTGCCCAAGCTAAACTAGAACTTGAAACAACCCTTAAGGCCCAGCACAAACACTTCAAAGACTTGGAAACCATCAGGTGTGGCTTTCAACGGCTAACCCTTCCTGCATTGGCATTTTAGATGTTCATTCTTGTATTGCTTTCTATAACCATATTAATTTTATTAAGAAAAATGTTACCGTCTGAGTTTAAGATTTCTATAAAACATTGCTGAGGAAAAGTAGCCCATTATCCCAATTGAAATGTAATCCTATAGAAACAAGGAAAGCTTCGTTTTTCTTAGTTTTACTTATCGCTTCCTCTGAAATACTTTCGCAGCCCACGGACAGATATTTTGAGATTTCTGTACTTATAGACCATTATATATAAAATTGTAAATATTTTAACAACACAATAGCAAGAAAAAACAGTTTATGCTGAGACTGACATGGTGTGAGAAAGTCACAGGTCATTTGTGATAAATTTTATGTGCAGTTCCATGTAGCTTATGTGAATGAATTACTCTTGCTTTGGGGTCAACAGCAGAGGTGACCGGGATAGGAAAATCATGCTAAGGAAATAATTTTCTCAGATTCTCTTTACTGACTTTTCAAATATACCTCCTACACACTGATTTAAAAAGCAGTTCTGTGTATGTGTTAATGTTAAATGCTTCTCCTCCTCCCCCCCACTCCCCCGTGTAGTTTGTGGCTTTTTGACAAAAACAATAATCCTAAAGGTAGCCTGTGTATCTTTGTTAGGACTGAGGTTAAAGAAAAAGCAGCTGAGCTAGATATGTTAAAGGATACAATGGCAAATGAACAGAAAAAATCAAGAGAGCTTCAATGGGCTTTGGAAAAGGAAAAAGCTAAAATGGAACGCAATGAAGAAAGAGGAAGAGAAGAGCTTGAGGTACCCTATCTTTGCTCTCAAATTATCCTCAGCATTAAAAAATGTACAAATACTTTCAGATTTTCTTTAACATTTCATCCCATCTTACCTTTTGTTTAATGTACTGTGCAATCTATGGGCTAGATTTTCCCCTCTGCGGCTGCAGTATATTCACTGTAGTTGAAAGAGGGTGTACAGAATCACTCCCATACAAGCAGCGGAGCAGAAAGGGCCTGATCCAAAGCCCGTTGATATCAGTGGGAGTCTTCATATGAATTTCAGCTGGCTTTGTATCACACCAATGGTGTTTCAGATATGAGTAGGAAAGGGGTCAGCCCACATATACCACATCTTCAAAGAGATGTATTGGCTGACAAGGCAGCAGACACATCCCCCACATCTGGCTAGAATGTACACAGCACTATACAGAGGTGCACATTGCTGGTCCTGTTTTAAGCGTTGTGTACCAGGGCCCACCATATGGAATCCTATCCTGGCTGGCAGGACTCCTATGGCAGAGGATGCATTTCCCAGCATCCATGCTACCTCTCAAGGCACTGGGTATGGCAGAATTTGGCTCTCTATAGTATTTAGTGTTTGTTTTTTAATCAAATCAGGACAAAACAAGAAGCACTTTCTTAATGTTTACAAAGCCAGTAGAAAAGTCTTAGAGATGTGACATTAAAATACTATAAATCCTAAAGAAATGTGGCTAAATAAAATGTGTTAATTATCCCTATGGCCCTCACCCTGCTGGGAGAAGTAGACAGTTGTGCATACCTGACTTTGAAAATCTGCTTTCACCATTTAGGAAGTAAAAACAACTAGCTCTAAATAGCCCGGGCTTTCACATTAAAGGTTAGGGTAATCTTACGAAAGCTATAGTATATTGTAAGTATTCTTATTCTTAAATTGGTTACAAATGTATAATTCATTATATTGTCACACATATTTAACAACAAAACCAGATTCATGGCATTAAAACAAATTGTCTAGATTTAAATACTTTACATTTTCAGCAAAAGGGCATATTTTAAATGAATATAACCGGTCCCTTTCTTTTATTTTCTTATTGAAGGATTTGAAAATTTCTCTTGAGGATCAAAAACAAAAGAATTTACAATTAAATAAACGTTTGGAACAAGAGAAACAGCTGTCTGGTGATCTGCAACAGAAAATTGATTCCCAGGAAGTTCTGAATGCAGCCCAGCTGTCACATGAACGAGGCCGTAACTCTGAGCTTCAGGTGCTCCTTGAATCAGAGAAAGTCCGAGCCCTCGAAATGAGTAGTGCCCTAGAAAGGGAGAAAGAACTGTGTGCTCAGCTTCAGAGTGTTGAAAATAAGGGGCAGGATGGAGCACCCAAACCAACTGAAGAGTTACTTAAAGATTTACAAAAACAAATGGATGAAAAACATGACCGTATAGTGGAGTTAGTCAGTGAGATGGAGAGGTATAAACTTGACTCTGTGCAAATGAGGCAACAGATGGAAAAGGAGAGGCAGATTCAGAGGAAGACGCTGCAAACTGAACAGGATGCTAACATATTAGCACAGAAGAAAGTACATGAACTGGAGTCCAAAGTGGAAGATCTTCACTGGCAGCTTGGCGAGAAGAGACAACAGGTTCATAAACTAGAGCACGAGGCAAAGAAGTTGCAGGAAATAATGCAGGAGCTACAGAAAAAAGAACAGGAGAGGGAGGAAAAAAAGGAAGCTGAAAGAGCAATGTGCCAGAGTCTCAATGAGGTAGAGTAGAGCTTAGAAAAATGTGTAACACTGAGCTGAATTCTAAAGCTGTCACTGTGCTCTTAAATCTCTAGTTTGATTAGATGGGCAGTAAAGTTGAGGAGCAATTTTCATCAGATTCATTTGCTGCTCTTTTAATTCAGTCTTCTGGAGATTCTCCTTGCTTTGGGCTAAATCCTGGCTGGTGACGCACAGCCTGGCTGCCAAAATCATGGGCAGGAGCATTAGACCACTCCAATTCTGCCTACTCCAGAAAGATCAAATGACACCACTCCACGTGTCCTGTGCAAGTGAAATCACGGGGGGGGGAGGGTAACTGAGAGTGGCAACTGGAGAAGTAAGCAAAGCCTAACTGTATGTCCACATACATATATCCATTGCCAAGCAGACCAAGCTGTAGTCCCAGCACCCAGCCCCTTGAACAAATTATTCCTATTCAGCAATGCTTCAGGTGATTGTGCATAGGGTTGGCCTCAGGCACAATACAGTACCTAGTAACACCATTTTTTCAGGGTATATCTGGGCCCATTTGGAAGGGGTGTATAACCCCACATAAACCAAAATGTGGCCCTGTGTTTAGGAGTGTGTGTTGGAAATATCACACATTTGCTAAAGGTGAGGAATAATGGACAAACTCTGTGCTGACTGAGACCACATACAACCTCATTCAAGTAAATAGGGTTACCAGGGGCATAATTCAGTGTAGAATTTGACTCAACATGCACTTTGTCATCTGTAATTTGACCTAGAACTGGTTACATTTTAAGTGTTTTCAATTGAAATACATGTACCATTTGCATTTTTATACATACATATGCAGACTACTTGGGATACATCCAATGAGAGAACAAGAAATTGGGTTCTCCAGCAGAAAAGGGAAGGAGCTGAAACGAATGACTCAACCTACCCTGCGCTGACTGAAATAAAAGGAGACGGTGATCTAAGTGAAGGAAGTAAAGTTCTGGAGAACATCAGACAAAAGCTACAAAACGTATCTTCAAAGCTGAAACAGTTGGCACACAAAGCTGCCAGCAGGTTAGATGCATCTTCACCTACATGTTTTTGTTAGTAGCAGCCAACGAACTGTAGCATCTTGGCACATGAATCAGAATTTCCATTTCTGTGTTACTCTAGTTCAGTGGTCACCAACCAGTCGATCGCAACCGACTGATCGATCCTAGAGGATCTCCCAGTTGATCGCGATCTCCAGCGGCAGTGCAGGAGGCCGCACCCCAGCCCTGAGCCCCATCCCAGAGCCAGCACCCCAACCCCCTCCTGCACCCTGAACCTCCTCCTGCACCCCCGGCCCTGAGCCCCCTTCCAGATCCAACACTCCAAACCAGCCCTGAGCCCCCTCCCGGAGCGAGCACCATAAAGCCCTTCCTGCACCCCAAACCCCCTCCTTTACTCCTAGCCCTGAGCCCCTCCTGGAGCCAGCACCCCAACCCCCTCCCCAAAGCACCAGCCCTGATCCCCCCCCCTCCCAGAGCCAGCACCCCACCCCCTCCTGCACCCTAACCCTCTGCCCCAGCCCTGACCCCCCTCCCAGAGCCAGCACCCCGTACCCCCTACTGAACCCCAGCACTCTGCCCCACTCTGGAGCCCCCTTCTGCACCCAAACTCCCTCCCAGAGCTTGCACCCCTCACCCCCTTCTGCACCCCAACCCCCTCCCTAGGCTCAGCCGAGATCCCTCCCATACCGCAAACCCCTCGGCCCCAACCCAGAGCTCACACCCCCTCCCGAACCCCAACGCCCTACCCCAGCCCGGTGAAAGTGAGTGAGAGTGGGGGAGAGCGAGTGACAGAGAGAGGGAGGGGTGGGGTGGGGCTTTGGGGAAGGGGCAGGGTAGATCCTGGGTTGCCCTTAAATTCAAAAAGTGATCTTGGGTGTAAAAAGCTTGGAGACCACTGCTCTAGTTTTATGTGGTGTAACTTTAGTCAAGTTACACCAGCATAAAACTGGATCACAAAGTAGTGAATCCAGTTCTAAATATTAACACTTAGTGTAATTCAAACCAAAAAAGGAGGCTTCTTGTGCAAGGTGGGAGGGCTTGAGCTTGATGTAGATGGAAAACCCCTAAAAAGAATTGAGTAATTATTGTATTCAGTAGTACTTTGAATGCTTTGAACATTCACAGAGTGAAACAAAAAGGATTACCTGGTATTCTGTAATTTGTGCATTTTATTTGCAAAATATTCATTCAGATTGATATTCCTGAACCTTTTTTTACTGGCTACCACCTTGCTAAGAGGGGACTTTATTTGTGACACCAGCAGCATGGAAGCCCAGTGTGAATCAGTTTTTGATTCTGCTATTACACTGATTTAATATCAGAAAAACTTAGTGTGAAGTGAAATACTTTGAACATATTCTGCACTTCTGAAAATGTCTCAAATACAATTGGTCACAAAGGTTTAAGAATTTTGGGGAGACTTGGGGTCCAAAAGTCCAAAGGTTCTCAGCACTGTAAAGCTCCCCTTCCAAACAACAGTAGCTGCTTCGTGCCGAGTGCTGTTTAAACTCTGGCCAGCTTAGGTGCTTAAATGGGAAAGTGAGCACGTTGGAATGTTGTTAAACCCTTTTGGACTGTGAGTGTCTTTACCTGAGAAATGGCCAGATTTTCGAAGTGTCTGTATTTATGAACAGTGTCTACAGAAAAATGAAAGCGGTGCTTGCTAAAACAAAATTCAATAACCAGAAAAATACAGTTCTACTTTGTGAGAATTGGGTTCATCATAGCATCGTCTCCTTTTGAAATTTCAATCACTTTCCCTATGCCTTCCTTCAGAAATGCAAAAATCTAGTACTTTATAGAACTGTATACTTCACTGTAGTTACATTGTGTTACACTGCATACACTATAAATATTTGCTATTTTCATTCCAGGTTACAGTTTGAAACAGCAGATGATGACAACTTTATTGGGGTACAAAGTAATATTGAAGATGTTCTTTTACTGTTGGGAACATTACCTGGATTGTCCCAACTAGAAGAGGTGAGAACGTAATCACTTTTGGTAAACTTATACAGTGAAAAGTCAACTATACTCTGTGCTCATTTAACATTGTCAAAGAGTGCTGTTAATCCTTTCCTTTTTACCTGTCAACTTTGAGAAGGAATCACAAATTGACGTATATTTCACATTTCCTAGCATTTTCTTTAGTAAAAGTTACTAAAAGTAACTGTACAGTTGCAACCGACTGTGGGAAAAACTACTCAATATTTCCTGGATGTGAAAAATCAGTGTTTAATATTTACTATATCAGATTGTTACAGGTCATTTACTAAGAGAAATGCAACAGGAAAATCTGCATGCAATTATAAATGTTTAGAACATGAAATGAGGCAGTCTAGCACAAAGAATAACACTTGGGCAATGTTTGTTTCTTGACTGAACTCAACCTTAAAGCCAACATCAGTGTGAAGCATCTGTTTTAAAAGTAGCTCAGAATTAGCTTTCCTTGTTTTGTTCTAATATAGCACTAACTTGAAAACTGCTCTTTAGGTTTTTAGAAACAAATATGAACATAATAAAAATAAACATTGCACATTATATATTATATTAATAGATTAGCTTGTGTTGAAATGTTCTGCTATAACATACCATAAAAAGTCACTGTACCTGTGTAAAAACAATAAGGAGTCCAGTGGCACCTTAAAGACTAACAGATTTATTTGGGCATAAGCTTTCGTGGGTAAAAAACCCACTTCTTCAGATGCATGGAGTGAAAATTACAGATATAGGCATAAATATATATTGGCACATGAAGAGAAGGGAGTTACCTTGAAAGCTTATGCCCAAATAAATCTGTTAGTCTTTTAAGGTGCCACTGGACTCCTTGTTGTTTTTGTGGATACAGACTAACACAGCTACCCCCTGATACTTCGTTCCTGTGTATTAACTCACCTGTTGTTTAGATTAACATTACACTTTTCAGATTTCTCAGATCAAGTAACAAAGCACTGTTATCATCCACAAAACTTGTCATGTAGGGTAGGAGTCGTATCATCTGATCTCATGCAAGTTTTTTCCTTTCTAGCTGAAGTTAGTGTTTCCCCCTGGGGCCACTGCTAGCTCACTAACTGAAAAACTGCTGAGACAAAATGCAGAGCTGACAGGGCTTGTCAGCAGACTGAGTGAGGAAAAGAACAATTTGAGGAACGCTGCCATGAAACTGGAGGAGGAACTCAGACGATACCGACAGAGAGGACCTTGTGGAGACTATGTATGTATCTTCTCTATGCATTGCCATAAGCAAATGTGTATAGACTAAAAAGTATCACCCTGTTTTCACATGAAATATATCTACGCAAGTTCTGTTCAGTACTCAGTGAGCTGGAAGTCTAAGAGGAGGGGAAGAAGGGTGATTAACTTTTCTACCTTTTTTCCCCTCCTTCCCTACTCCCTTTCCCCTTCCCAGGAAGCAGATGTTAGTTGTTCCTTGTCCTGCCCTCTAGCTGACTGTAATCAAGGTGCCTTGGCAAACTCTTTTTCCCATAGACAGGCACTTTTTGTTTTCGTCCATCTTTGCATAGTTGGCTGCCATTTTTCCTGTAAGTCCCTTGTGCCTCCTCATAAGGAGCTAACAGACTCAAGGTGTTTTTAAGACTATAAAGCTACTATAAGCCAGCTGTTAGTTTGGGTTCTTGGGACAGATGCAATGAGTATACTTTTCCTTGGAAGTTAATAGCATCATCTCACAGTGCTCCCAACCTCTGTTATCCTGAAGTGTGAGGGCCCAAGGTTCACCTCAGACCTGGGTTTCCCACTCAGTAATGTGATGAGCACACTACTGAATCAATGAATAAATGACAAGATGTGTTGTTAAAAATAGGGTTTGGTCCCTCTGCAGTCTTCTAGACACTCACTGGACAATGGAGCTAATATAGATACACTCACTGCCTCTGAGAGAGAGATTTGGACCAGAGAAAAGCTGTCACTACAGAAATCTTTGAAACAAGCTGATGCAGAGCTGTCCAAACTGAAAGCAGAACTAAGGAGTGAAGCTTTTCTGAGAGAATTGGGATCGAATTCTGAAAACGCTGTTTTAAAGGTAGGAAGCTTGTCATGGACTGCACTCTCTCAGGGCAGTGGGCTGTCTTGTTTAGAACTGGGCCTGTTTTCCATTGCATTGACCATCATTCTCACTTAGACTAACTGGGGACATCAGTATGATTCAGTTTTCAGAGGCTTGGTCTTAGAGACATGGAACTCCATTATAACTTTCCCTGGGGTAAGACACAAAAACACTCATGCCCTTCTTCTGTAAGTTACATTTTTATTTTTTTTTTGCAACACAAAATGTATATATTATGGAACTGGTATTCAAAGAATGTTAGCATTAGTGCAGGCAGGAAGTGAATAATCACAGATGAACTTTGACAATGATGTCAAAAATCTTGGAATTGTAACAGTCCTCTGAATGCTTTACTTACAGTGCTTTCTTTGTTTCTTGTCATCTAGATAATTTATGGAAAATACCTGAGAGCAGAGAGCTTTCGGAAAGCTCTCATATATCAGAAAAAATACTTACTGCTCTTAGTAGGTGGATTCCAAGAGTGTGAAGAAGCCACCCTAGCCCTCATTGCAAGAATGGGTGGGCAGCCTTCATACACTGACCTAGAAATTATTACACATCGTTCAAAGGGTTTTACCAGGTTTCGCTCTGTGGTCAGAGTGTCCATTGCAATTTCAAGGTAAATCACAGGAAGTTACAGGTTAACCAAATGTGAACATGCAATTTAACATATATTTTATTAAAGCCCTATTTAATTTGTGATATTGCAAAATTGCAGATCCCACAATATTAGGCTTCCACTGCAGTTTTGATACTAAATTCAGGTGTATGTATATTGCATTTTAACAGTTGGCCCCACTGTCAGTCCTGGGCGGCAGGGGCTCCCGCTGTCAGTCATGGGCAGCCAGCTTTTCCAAATTACTGCAATTAATACAGGTCCATTATTACTTTTCCATGATTTTCCATGTCTTGTTCACAACTCAGCCACAATTATTTGACAATCATCCCACAATTCACGTAGGGCCTTATATTTTATCAAATTAAGTATCTTGTGTAATCCAGCATTTTTTGTGATACACTGTAAATTGTAAGTCTTGGTAACCATGAAAATAGTGCATCTTAAACAGAATACAGAGTTACACGGAGCACTGGTAATGTAGAAGACTGGAGCAAGATGTTTAAGACATTCTGCAGCACAACTGTAAATCAAAGCAGCCTGGCTCTGTGTTGTAATCCACTGATGTCAGAATTTATGGCCTATGATGATAAGCTTTAAAAATTACTAATGAATTACCGGTGACGTCTCCAGAGTGCCTGTGTATTTTAGAAATGTATCATTGTTTCTTTTCTGTAACCTACTTTTTCTTTAAAAGTAAAAACAATCCCTTAAAACATAGACATTGTAAAATGGAATTGTATCTAAGAAATCAAATTGTTATCATTAAGATTTTTGGAGATGATAGAGAGGATATTGTGTATAAGCAGTAAATACTGTAGCTACATCTGGTTTTTAAATTCCTTTGTGAGGCCCCAATCCTGAAAATACATACATGCTTAACTTTAGGCACATGAACATTCCCCTGAACTCAGATTACTCACATGCCTCAAGTTAAGTATGAGTGAAAGTGTTTGCAAGATGGGAGACCCAGTGACTGCAGGTTTTACTTTAGACTATACCACTGCTATCATGGACCTTTTTTCTGCATTGGGGCTGAAATTTTTTGCAGTTATTTGTTGTGACTTATATTTTAAGATATTAATGCTAAGCAATGTAGACATCTAGGACAAGTGCTGCCCTTAGACCTGTTCAACACCCAGACATCACTAGAATTGTATAGCTATAACCGAAGGTAGAATATGGCCATATCTTTTTCTTAGGTAAATTCTATTTCTGTTTAATCCAGGTTCTTTAGGTTTTAAAAGTCTTATCTCCTTACTCAGTTTGCTGCTGTGTATTAGACCCCCTGGAACATTATAAGCTTGTTATTTAAATAAAGAAATACTTGGCTTACTTTAAAGTATCTTTTTATTTTAAATGCAGAATGAAGTTCCTGGTTCGTCGATGGCAACGAGTTACAGGTTCTAATCTAATAAGTGTCAACAGGGATGGCGTTAGCCAGAACACAGGTAAATCACTGACTGGCAATGTCTGAAGAAGCATCATCCATGAATTATACTAGTGCTGAGTGAACATTTTAGGTCGACTTCCCATGGTCTGGAACCAATGGGTTCCTCCTTCCCTTTCATTTCAGTTGCTAGACCTGTTTCTCAGGTTTCTCGCAATCCCCTCAGCAGTTCACTCCACTCCACTCCACTCAGCACAGACACTAGTCTGAACTCTCTTGTACCTTGCTTCTCATCAGATGCAAATCTGTGTGCAGGAGGTTGGGTTTTTTTTAAATGTAGCAGCTTCATCTTAGGCAAAGGGCAGCATGTGAACTGTAAGATTTTTCTGTGTCTGCTGAAGTGTTCTTCAGTATCAGAGACCCTTCCCCCAGCTGTAAGAAGGGTGGCTCACTGAGTAAATCCTTCTCAGGGCATGTACAGACAGGAACCTTGACTATCACAGGGCCCATCACACAGCCTGAGGCAAGAGCAGACGAGGCAACATTGCTGACCATTGTATTGAGCAACACTTCCTCCCTTTTTGTCTAAACTCCAACCCAGACAAAAGAGTTCTGATGTCCCCTGGATCAGAGGCAGTGCTAGCCCATTGGGGGCCCTAGCAGGAAAATTTTGCCTCCCCCCCCCAACACATAGTGAATAGGGGCCCCCCTTGAGCTGATCAGGGCCATAAGCAATTGCTTAGTCTGCTTATGCCTAGTGCCAGCTCTACCCTGGATTAGGGTGACCAGATGTTCCGATTTTATAGGGACAGTCCCGATTTTTGAGTCTTTTTCTTATATAGGCTCCTATTACACCCCACCCCCGTCCCGATTTTTCACATTTGCTGTCTGGTCACCCTACCCTGGATGTACCTAAAATCCAGGAAATCTGATTCCGTTTGCCTGAGGGGGGTCAAAAAGCCTTTTACTCACTCCTGGCTTATGTAAACATGGGGTGAAATCCTGAATCAGTTGAAGTCAATGGGAGTTTTGCCATTGCCTATAGTGAGCCAGGATTTTACCCATGGTCTCCTATCAAGAAATCTTAAAAGAATGAAATAGTCTCTGTTTCTTGAGGTTCAAGAAAGCCTCCTGGGCTGAATGGGAGTCTGCTGGGAAATGACTGGGAGCACAGACCACACATGCACTAAGTGTTAATATAGTGCTACATCAGAATTATAGTTCTAAATTAACCAGTGCAACTCCGTGCAGTGCCAGCCTTATGTGAATTAGGGTACTGCTAGGCAGAATCCCGTAGCTCCAGCCTATGGAGTAGAAAAGGAAATCTAACTTTTCTACCTGAAAACTGTTTTTCTGCAGAGCTCCCAGTTCTGGTTGTGAAGCTCCACCCAATATTCATAGTTACTCTGTACAGTTAAAATAGCTATTTTTGAGAGTGCCTCAAGGAAGTTTTGACTGGATCTTGGTAGCAGGAAGCACCAAGATCCCGAGAAGTGAAAAGTTGTAACTACTGTACCTGAATGTGAGGAGGGGAAGCAACCCATCGTTATATACTGGGGAAGCTCATGGTAGAACATAAAATTTCCATTTTACAAAAATTACTCTTCCTAAGCAGAAGAGCTGTTACAGCTGTTTGAGACTGCCTTTGTCTTAGAAGTTTGACATGCAGTTTGTGAGTATACGTGAATTTATTTCTTAACTATTCTTCCGAATTTCAGCTTAGGTGTCAAAACGGGTGATCAAACACTGGTAATTGGTTTTATTATTAATTATGTTTTGCTGTAGTGGCTAAGATCCCCAGTCATGGATGAAGCCCCCATTGTACCAGGTGCTGTACAAACACAGAACTAAAAGACAGACTGTAAGCTCCTTTGGGGCAGGAACTAAGTGTAACACACGAGATGGCTATAGACAGAGGAAGGAGTACAAGTAAACAGTGTTGGTCAGCTTGATGGGCAATAATAGCTGCACTTTCTTAACTAGCTGTAGTTTTTAACTCTCACTTTACCACATGTAAAACAAAGAGAGCACCTGTCAATGTGCAAAATGTCTGATTTTCACAAGTTGATATTTTTTGTATAGACAGTACTTGTTTGTTGTTTTAGGTAATGAGGTAAGGCCTGATTCGTTAGCTGGTGGTCTGGAGCTCTATGGAGAACACAGACATTCTTCTGATAGATCAAGATCAGACCTGGAGTCTCTCAGATCTCCTATAAATTCTCAATACAGGTAAGTTTGTTAAATAATTATTCTTTGTCTGAAAAGTTTATTTCTACAATTAATACTAATGCACTTTAGGAGTGTTGGAATTTCACATTTTGTTATGTAATTTTCTGTTCAAGGCCTAACCTTGAGGTCTCCAGCCTTCTGATGAACATAATGTTCTTCAGAAACCATCAACAGTATTCATAAATCAGTAAATGGGGTTGCTTCAAAATTATGCAAATGCTTCTACCTCCTCATGCCAAGCCCTCATTTATGGCCATTCAGAGCATCACAACTAGGACACCGCAGTGAAATCCTAGCACTGTTGAAGTAATTGGAGCCAGTATTTCACCCCAGAGGCAAGATTTTTCAGAGTACCTGCAGCCTTTCTCAGCTTCAGATAGAGTTGTGGGGCCTCAGCACGTCTGAAAATCAGGCTCCAATAGTTCTCAAGCTGTGGGATGTATTTTCACCTAGTGCCATGAACACTTCCTCTCCCACTACTGTACAAATAGTCTCCCCTCTCATTTGCAATCTCATAACCTATGGCAACTACAGCAGTTGGTTACATGGAAAAGTATTTAATCTAGTTGTAGTTGTCTTTAATGTGATTTAGCAGCTGGACACTACAGAGGAGAAATAAAACCATAGAGAGCTACTTCAAAGATCCTGCTTTTTCTTAGGAGAAATTTTTAAAACAACTGTACTTGAAACTACTGCTACTTCTGCATGTTTTATGCAGTCTCAATAGGAGACTGACTTGTGACTTTTGCCTCAAAGGAATGCAACAGAAATCTTGGGAATAGCAGGGACGTTAGGCAGCTGAGGGTACATTTACATTGAAGGGGGGGAAAAACAACCCCACAGCAGCACATCTCAGAGCCACAGACTCCAGCTCACGGGACTTGCGCTACGGCACTAAAAATAGCAGTGTAGACATTCCTGCTTGGCCTCTGGACCCCTTCCCCGGCCAGGTTTCAGAGCCCGACTAGGAACATTGACGCTGCTATTTTTAGCACCAGACCGTGAGCCCCTTGACCAGCCTCTAAGACTCACTGTCATGGGTCTTTTTTGCAGTGTAGACGTACCTAGGGGGTGAGGTGGGGAGAATCAGATGGGGAGGACAGTGTGTCCAAGAAACTGGGGAGCCAGGATGGGGCTTAAATACCCTTAGTAGAACACTGTGCTTTTCTAAAATTGCTGCTACTTTCTCCTTTGGTAACAGGATTCCAGTACAGTAACTTCAATTTTTGAAACCTACAGCTCATTGTTTTTCTTCTGCTAGGTACCAGGGCATCCATGTTGATTTAAGCCCAGCTTCCCTTGCATGTTCTCAACTGCAGAATTATGATCCTGACAGAGCTTTAACAGATTATATCAATCGACTGGAAGCACTACAGAGACGACTTGGAAGCGTACAGTCAGGTAAATACTCAGACTTTCCTCTTTCTGGTACAAAGACACCGAATACCTGTTCTGCATTAAAAAGTATATGCTGGTTTCTTAGGTTCAGTCTTAAAGGGGGAAATTCACAGCTGAACTCGCGGAGCAAAAAGCCCACTACAATGAGCAAGTGGTCAGAAACTATATAGGAATTAGTTATGTACTGCATAAATATGTGGTGTAGCTTTTGCTGGAGCTGTCTGATAAGTTTGCAGCAACGTTTTAATCAATATCTAAGAAAAACGGGATTGGTTTTGTAAACTCTTTTGTATAATCAGCTTTTGTGCTGTTTGGCTTAGTTGCCCTATTCCAGTGTTGACAAGTACTGGATGACACACTGCAGCATTTTTAATCACGCTTTCTGAAAAGGCTCTTCCAGTAAGAAATACCGCAGTTAACTTATTGGCTAACAGGATCCAAAACTTCTAGCAGTACCTGTTCAGAGTGAACCAAATCTAGTTTGATAAGGAGTCAAACCACTTTAACAAAACAGACCTTACACTTCAAGAACAAAACTACTTGTTTTTAATCTTTTACTTTATAGTACACTCTGCACAGGTCAGAGTCTTGCAGAAATGTCAGATAACTAATACTGACTACAAGTCATTATCCAATTTCTCCAAGCACTTTAAGATTTTTTTTTAATCTTACAGGTTCTACTTCCTACACTCATTTGCACTCTGGTGTTAGAAGATAATATCCTTTCAACATCTCCATCACTGGTAATGATGATGAATGAACTGCCTTTTTGTAAATCTGTGCTCCTTCCGTGCTTTTGTATAATGTGTACATTGTGGGACCAACATGAACACAGCTGGACGATTACACAGTTCCCTTGCTGGCACATCCACGCAGACTGGAATTTATGTATATAGGCACTTTGTGTTCGTTCAAAAAAATCATTAAATTACATGTATATTTGTGGAATGCTAATTTAAATGATTAAGTTATTAAAAAAAAAAGTGTGTATTTATCAAATGGGATGCCAGGAGATGAAGCTTGTGTAGTTGATTGCTGAATGTGTAGCTTAAAGTGCACTGCACTTTTTCTGACAAAGCTACTGAAGTTACACAACTCTGTCCTAATATATTTGCTACTGGCAGTGCAGACAGAATATATCACTTGTAGAGACCTATTTTTGTAAGGTAGAAGTTTTGAATTTTATGGGTATTTTGTCAAAGTACTGAAATAAAGATGACTTCATCCTTTTAACTGTTGTTTCAAGTTATTTTAAGTACAGGAGCATTTCTTGTGCACACTACTAAAGCATAACCAAACCCTGACTCTTGCCCCCACCCCCAAAAAAATACTCTCACCACCTTCCTTGCTGGTTTCAGCTGCAGGGGTAGGCAAGAGGATTCATGGTAAGAACCAGAGTGCTGCCAGCAGCTGCCTAGGGAAGAATTCTACACTCAGCATGATGTTCTATTACAATAAATGATAAATTAGGAATTATTTTTACTCAGCCTCTCTGCAATGGGAGTTTCCTCAGGCAACAGCTTGCCCGATAATGAGATTTTCACTTTGTTGTGGCCACAAAGTTTTATTACTAACTAGTGTTAGCATCAGGCTGGCTTAAGTTCACATTTATCCATTCCTTTATTAAAATTCAACAAAAAGGAAGTTTTAAAGCAGTAAGTTAAAAGAGCATACTTTCTATATTTTTCTGAAAGTATGGACAGTGTTCTGAGCATAGGAAACTTTCACAAAGTTTATAAATTTTAATGAAAAATTTCTACAAGTCACATCAGAGCTATTTTCCACCACACAAGTACAACATTTAAGAGTCCTGAAATAAAAGTTACCTGTTCCCATGTGAATAGAGCTTGGACAGGCCATGTGGAATTATGGGAGAAGAACCGTATTAATTCACTGCACGTCTTTGTGGACAGCTTCAGTCTTTACTATTAAATCTTCGCGACGTGGGCAAAGTGTGGCATAAGGTTTAATATTGATAAGACTTTGTCCCCCAAACAGCAGGCACTTCTAAAACAAAAGTTACATATTACTGCTTTACAGTACCTATTCTCCCCTCTACATCATTCTAAATATTGGAAATACTACTACAGTAGTACACTAGTTATTTCATTCACTTTTAGTATACAATGAACACAGTGAAAGATAAATTACACTTCTCAGATATACATGGAATACAAGTGCCTTGCTCTGCTTACAAATCCAAAATTAATAGTTAAGAGTAAGGTTCCACCTCTAATCTTTGCACTGAAACCAAGACTTCCCAGTGTGAATGATTATTGTGGATGCCTAATTTTACATAATTTTAAATGGAACTAATTTTCAGAGGGTGGATAGTTCAGCACTTTCTGAAAATCCAGACCCTTCAAAAACTGTCTCACAATGAGCACCTAAATCACCTGTCACCTTTGAAAATATTGAGAATGTTAAAGTTCTCTAAATTAAAACCCATGGCAATTGTTGGCTCATTCATGAAAATGCTGAATAGTTCCTTATATAAAAGTGTTCACTTCTGCAAATATAGACAGGGCTGCAAATCTGCAAAGGGAGCATGTTCCAACTTGTTCATGTTAAAATATGCACCAGCATCAGAGAACAGATTCTGTTCCCACTGATGTCCATGAGAGCATAGTCTTGCCCCTTAAAGTAGCTGAAGTACTACTTCAAGGAAACTAGGTTGTCTAGAAGTTAGGGAAAGTAGGTTTTTTAGAAGTGCCAATTAAAATTTAAGCTTGTAAAAAAAAGATTAGATGCTCACCTTTGTCCTAAGATTTGACTGAACAGTTGGAGTCACCTATACCAATATGCAGCATCCACCTTTAAATTGTTACACAAGTAGTAAAGACAGTATTTTTATAATCAAATGTCTGGTTAATTTAAATGTGAAATTGTTGTATACTGCACAGTACTGTACATTTTATGATTAGATTAACCTCACTTTCATAACACTACACATCAAATGGACCAGCTTTTCTATTAGCCATTTAATTGTGTCATAACTTATTCAAAACCAGTAATTTTCACAATTTAAATACAGAAATAATTTTGTCTCCAAAACTTAGTGTGATCGCTTCTTGTATCTGATAACTGGGTTATCAGGTGTGTGAATCATGGTTGTATAGTTTACAGTAGGAAAATATCCATCGATGAGATCAAATTCATATAAACGAAGCAGAGTAGACCAAATAGTCTTAATCTGAACATAAGCAAAGTTTTCTCCAATGCAACGATGACGGCCTAGAGGAAATCCCACAGAGGAGAACAGTTATTGTACTTCATAATGCATCTTGAGCTAAAATACGAGTTAAACAATATGTGTTTAAACAACTGTTATGGCACCACTTCAGCAAAGCGCATACTTAAGACTGGTTGATATCAGTAGGACTTAAGTATGTGTTTAACTGCCACAGCACTGCTGGTTAATGCAATTAGTACATTGTTTTGATTTCAAATCCAACCCTACCTTCACAGCAGCAAATATCTCATACTATCTACAAAACAGATTCTGCTGTATTTTCTTGGCAAAAATCTTCATTAATTAGCATTAAGGGAGAACACACATTCAAATGTTATTTCCAGATCAGCCATAAAACTTTCCTCTGTTGAATATTATGTACAATGATGCACAGTTATTGTTGCCATCAGAATTAAACTACATTGAAAATTTCAGTGAACATAAATGTATTTTTTCCCTTGAAAGTCATGCATGTCTAAAGATTCCTTGCTTACTATTCCAAGCAACAACTAAAATTACATTAATTGAAATAGAAGACAACTTTTTACTTCATGCATTAAACAGCACTTTTACAGTCAGTTTCACTTTTTTTTTCCTGTCTGATCAGTCTCCCATTTGAGAGGATCTTTCACAAAGCAACAAGAGAAAAAAAAACTTTAAAAACTTTGCGTAGTGTGGGTGTAAAACCATACAGTGGCAAGGACTCAAGTGTTGTACCAGAAAGTACTTCAAATGGACTAGATTTTAAATCTAAGTCCCTTTAGTTTAAAAGTGAAGGTGGCATTGGGTAACAGATATTTGAATTACTAACATGCTGCTATTTTATCAATGACCTAATGCAGTGGTTCTCAAACTCTGGGTGGATCACGACCCGATTTTAAATGGAGTCGCCAGGGCCAGCATTAGATTTGCTGAGACCCAGGGCTGAAGCTGAAGCCCCAGCTCCAGCCCCACCTGGGGCAGCAGGGCTCAGGCTGTGACTCCCTCTCCACCCCACCCAGGGTGGTGGGATTGGGCTCTGCCCCCTTCCCAGGGTCATGTAGTAACTGTTGTCAGAAGGGGATCATGGTGCAATGAAGTTTGAGTACCCCGAGTCCTAATGCAATTTCTTACTTATCATTTGACTTACCAGCACCAAATGGCACATATGCAAACTTCTCTCCAGCTGCAGGGTTATCTTGGAGGTAACGGTCAGGTTTGAATTCTAAACTTTCTATCCAAGAATCCTTAAGTCTGTGATTAACAGTGGGAGATACACAAACCTGATGGCCAGGAGGAACAGTATAGCCAGCAACAGTCTACAAGGGAGAAAAAAGTCCTGTTACAAAAAGCAGTTCTCCCTTTTCCCTTCTACAAAAGTTCTCCAAAGTGTCATCCTCAACTTGGCTTATAAAGAGATTTTTTTTAGCTGAACAATTAAAGCAGTCTAACTGGTCAGACCTCATCTGGAATACAATGAGTAAGTCTAGTCACACCGATAGTCAAGAAAGTTGAATTCAGTCAAAACAGGTGCAGAGAAGAGCTATTAGGAGGATACGGGGAATGGAAAACCTATTATAAGAGATTAAGAGAGCTTGGCTTGTTTACCCTGGCAAAATAAAGGCTGAGAGGAGACAACTTTAAATAGCTCTTCTCCTTCTCTGGTGTTTACCCTTGGTATATTTATAAAGGAAAATGTTGGCATAAGAATAAATGGATATAAACTGGCCCTGAATAAATTTCATCTAGAAATTAGAAGATTTCTAACCATCAGAGGAATGAGGTTCTGGAACAGCTTTCCAATATGAGTAGTAGGAGCAAACAACTTAACTAGTTTTAAGATGCAGCTTGATAAATCTATGAACAGTAGTATAGGGTGCAGTAGCAGGGGACTAGACTCAATGACCAAAGAGATCCTATGTTCCTAACTAGGTACTGTGTTCAGATAATTGTAAAACGTAGCTTATGAACACTTGAGTGAGCTCATTTCCCCTACAAAACTAATTATTCTTTAAAAAATAAAAAAAAATAAAAAAAAAAATAAAAAGATTGTGCAGGCTGCAGAATGACTTTCCAGTTTTAGTGAAAATGTGTTTCATATTAATCACTATGCCACAGTGAATGTACTTTCAAGAATACTTTGCTCCCAAACAGGCATCTTATGTACAGCAAGTTTATTTGGGACATAGTACATAAGTGTAGATGTTAAGTAAATATAAAGACAAAACAAGTACTGCCAGCGTAATGTAGTAAAACAGACTTTACAGCAAGACAGTGAAGTTGTGTGACTGCAGGCTAGGAAATAGGGCCAACTCTGCTTGGGGAGACTGATCAAGACTGACGGAAGTAAAAAAAGATTAAAGAGAAACAAGTAACGTATGAAAGGAAAGGAAATTAGCACTGCCATCTTTTTTCTTTTAAGTGTTGCACACCATTTTGCAAATCTTCAGAGCCCTTTTGGTAATCATGCCCCAGGCTTTTTTTAATCTTTACTCATTAATCTTTAGATTCTGTTTCACCAGCCCTCACTGACTGAAAAGAGAATCTGGAAAGATGCATGTTAGAGTAAAAGCTGCTGACATTACTACTGTGCTGGTTCCCTTCCAAATATGAGACTATCCCTGTGACCCGAGCCATGACCATGCATATCACATGAGCAAATGTTGAGCTTATTTTCACACACAAAAAGTGAGCAGAAAAAGCCTCCTATTGAAGGAGATCTCTTACTACAGAAGATTTGTGGGTATCTTTGTTGTTGTTCATTTAAAGAAAATTTAAATAAGGAAAGACAAGATTAAGAAAATGTGTCAGTTGTATTACAAGCAATATTGGTCACCCAATCAAAGATAGTAGCCTGAACCTTGAGAAATATCTGTAAAGGGTCATCAAAAGAAAAGTTTAAAGACAAGGGGGTGTTTGGTTTCTCATGCATGCATATAAAAAGAAACGGAACAGGGTGTTACACAAGAGAAACGGCTTCCTTTCCTTGGAATTAAACAAGGTATTTTCAGAGTAAATGAGCCTGTGTTACAGTTCCATCTATTGCTGAACTAGACTGAGATGAAAATAGTAAGAGGCAGTAAGGAAAGTATCACTTTTTTCCCCTTAAAATGTTATACATAGTAACATATCTGTGATCACCAGCTTGACATATTCATCCCTGATACAGAGCTTCCAACAGAACAAGACCTCTTAATACCCACACACGCAAAAAACTTAGCTGCAATGCAGTTAAGGTCATTCAAGTGAGCATCCAAAAATCACAAATAAAAAAAAAAAAAAAAGTTTAAAAATCCAAAGTTAAGCATGTTATCATCCATAACATAGAACAGCAGTTATGCAAGAATATTTATTAACCAAAACCCAAACAGCACTCCGCTCCAACAGCAGTTTCTCTCTCTCACACAGATTTTTTTTTTTTTTAAATTGTTGTTTGTGCCCAAGGGGACAGACAGAGGTAATCAGAGACTGCTTAATATCAGATCAGCTGAAGTCAATGCTCAGCCTATGTGCAATGCAGAAGCATATGTGAGGTATATCAGGTAAGAAGGGCAGGGTACTAACAGGTTAGAACAGGGGTCTCCAAATTTTATGAGACGAGGGCCATATTAGATTTTTGAAGGCGCTGGGTGGGGCCAGTGGCGGGACCCCGGCTGGCAGGAGCCCGTGGTGGGAATCCCAGAGCGGCAGCGGGCTGAGCCGGATAAATCGAAGCCGCAGGCCGGATCCGGCCCACGGGCCGTAGTTTGGAGACTCCTGGGTTGGAAAAACTACAAATCAAACTAAGACCAAGAGATGAAAAGTTCACACTAGATAGCAATGTGTGTTTTCCAAAGTACAAAGGAACAAGTGTTAATGTAGGAGACAGAAGGCCCTTCAGGAGGAAGCAACATTACTTTACCAACAAAAATATCACAGTACAATAAATAAAGTTAAATATACTAATTTCATGTTCACAAGTGCCAAAAGTAGACAAGTTCCAAGGCAGGGGAAATCCTGATCTTTATGTCCTTAAAAGAAAAGTGTACAACAGGCCCACAGCACCAGTGATTTAGAGAGGTACAAAATGCCACAAGAAGTTCTCTGATAAACAGATGATCGCCGCTGGCTCCTAAACTCTTCTTCATTTCCCCTGGTCTGACAGGAATAAGCTGAAACCATCACATTCCAGTCCTCCTATGCCCCCGTGCTAATTAGTGTTCTGCACACTGTGTAGCTCACTGCACAATTTGCTAATCTCATTGTTGGTGACACATTTACTAAATTAAAAACCTAGTTTGGACTTACAGTCAGAAAGGATGTGTCATTCCCTATCTACTATAGATTTACAATTAATTTACATTGTCCAGATCAGTGGTGTGGCTGATAGTCAACAAATATGCTCACCTGTGGAGTTCTGGCCATTCTCATCATGGTCATTATAGGAGGTCTAAGCCTTAAAGTTTCTTTTAGACAGCGGTCCAGCATGTTCAGATCCTTCAGCTGCAAATATAGTAAACTTTATCACTTGCCTTATGATTTAGGAATATTTAACATTCATAAAGCTGTATTTTTCCATCTGAAAAATCCATGTGATAAGCTTCTCATATTTTAAATACATAATTCCAAAAATATACTTCATTAGCTACCCTATTTGTTTCTGCTTCTTCATTTGATTGAATTAAAAAAAGATTCCACTCTCTAGGATGTAATATTAGAATACAAGTTACCACCAAAACCTGCTTTCATTCACCAAGTTCAAGGATATTAGCATCTAGCATACATGGGACATAGATGCCGTAATTGTAAGAGTATTTGATTAAGAGTTTAAACACTTTTATAAATTCATTTTCAAAAATGTAAAGATACTCTGAAAGTTATATAACAAACAAACCTGGTCAAAATTTAAGGGCCTTAAATCATTTTCACAAACTGCTTTTTGTTCTGCATAGCATTGTTCCTGTATTGATTTGTCTCTAGCTAAAAAGAAGCCAAGCCAAGCACTGGTGGTAGAAGATGTGTGCTGGCCTGCTAATAACAACCCAATAAGCATTCCAGCAACCTCGTCGTCTGTCAGCGGACGGCCATCCCTAGATGAAAGAAATAAATACATTGTAGCTTTAGTTGATTGGTATCCAGATATAGTGCCACACATGATGTTAAGTGTTTGATTGTAGTTACTTTCAGCTTCAGTTTTTTCCTTCCTCCAGTTGGGGAACTGCAGATGCATGGGAAAGAAGAGAGATTGCAAAGCAAGGAGCTAGAGAGAAAGTCATCACATAGCTGTTGCTTTTCTCCCTCATGGCAGCCATCTGACAGCTGCCTCCAACATTTGGCTAAGCATCTACAGCAAATGACCTCCTAACCATTTGATCTACACTTAAACACAGCTAGTAATGAACCTGGCAAGACCACACTTGAAGTCTGCCATTTGTGCATGGAATTTTACTGAATCCCCAATGCACAGACAATTCTTTTTCTTTCTACAGAGAACAGAGGCATGAGAGGGTCAATATATATTTCATAGTAAGAGAAACTGCTGAAAGATTTCAAAAGAGGCTTGAGGGCAACAGAGAAACTGGAGGCATCCAGCAGGGGTACAGTAACTCCTGCAGTACATAATGGAAATTAAATTTTAAAAACAGCCACCTTGATTAGTCCACAGAAATTGAGCTCGAGGGCTTTTGAAATGTGGGACTTGAAGATAAGAAGGCTGGGAAGCTTTCCAGAGATGATCGGAAGACAACTTTACTGGGTTGGGGGGTTGGGGGGGGGGAAATACATCAGCTGTGGCATATCCTCTCTGGAAGAGACTCCTGATAAAATCTGCATTATGGAAACATTGAGGTGACCTCATCTAGTGGGGTTAGAGTTCCTTACCCTAAGGATCGATAAGTAGGTTGGGTAAGTGAGATGGAAAACAAGGCTGTTAGGCTGACTAAGGGGGGAGGGAAGGGTTTTACTTTCTACCCATGTAACATCTTTCTTCTCTATAATTAAGATAAGGAAGCCTAGGTCCCTGAGCTTTGCACAGTATTCAGGTGGGGTATGTTATGCAAACCATTAGTTTTATTTTAGTCTGATTTTTCTTTCCATTTTTAAATCAATCTTGTTTTTAAGAAATCTACTGTTTGGGTGCTTCACACAGTCTGCACCTAAACAAAGTGAAATCCTTCAGCCTCTAGAGGCAGTTGGCAAAAAAACCTAAACTTCATCCATTATCCTCATCAAAATGGCATGGAAAGAGGTGTTCTCGCCAAAAGCCTACAGAAAGCTGCATATGAGGGGAGAAAGCTAAATAACCCAAGGAAGAGACGTGAGGAGTCTCTGGGTGTCTGGTTGGTGAGTCTTGCCTACATGCTCAGGGTTCAGCTGATCATCATATTTGGGGTCGGGAAGGAATTTTCCTCCAGGGTAGATTGGCAGAGGCCCTGGAGGTTTTTCGCCTTCCTCTGCAGGATGGGGCACGGGTCACTTGCTGGAGGATTCTCTGCATCTTGAAGTCTTTAAACCATGATTTGAGGCCTTCAATAGCTGAGACATAGGTGAGAGCATTATTGCAGGAGTGGGTGGGTGAGATTCTGTGGCCTGTATTGTGCAGGAGGTCAGACTAGATCATAATGGTCCCTTCTGACCTTAAAGTCTATGAGTTGGGTGGGGTGGGTGACAAGAGTCATGCGGCAATGACTTGGAAAATTTTGGTAAATGACGCATACCCTGTTAAAATACTAAGCACTTCCTGCTGATGCTTCCAAATGGCAAACCTTCAACACTTTCACTTACTTATAGGTAACATCCAGCAATGTTTGGAGCATGTCATCCTCCCTTTCCCCAGATTGCCGGCGTTTCTGGATTACTTTACAGAAAATGTTCTTTATTTCTCTGTGTGCTCTGTCTCTACGTCTGTAATTCAAAGCTTTTATTAGAGTCTGTGTATAAAATAAACACACAAAATGCTGTAAATACTTATCAAATGTGCAGAATTTTTCTTTGCAAATTATCAGTGACAATCCAAAAGATTGTTTAGCTAAAATGCCTAAAATACTTATTCACAAAGTTTTCACTGGTCTTTAAAAGGAATATTTCAGTAACATGTCAGTCATTTACTACCCAATATTAACTGGGTCATAGTAATTTCAGATACCATTTTGAGGAGAACAGATTAGGTCTGTGATCTGATAGATGTAACTGCATCAAGGATTTTGGGGAATATGGAGTGGATAATGTGCATCACAGTACAAGGCGCGCACCAGAAACACAAAAGAACATAACACTGGGAAAACTGGTTCAACCACCATTGAACTGATGAGATGGGCCAGAGAGAGAGCTGCTTTGTGTTACAACATGCCCCAATGCACCTTAAAATTAAGCACAAATATCTCAACAGTGTTGTTGCCTAATCTGGCCTATACCATAACCCTGTTCATTTATACTAAGTATCCTGTAACACCTTGGGGGGAGGGATAGCTCAATGGTTTGAGCATTGGCCTGCTAAACCCAGGGTTGTGAGTTCAATCCTTGAGGGGGCCACATAGGGATCTGAGGCAAACAAATCTGTCAGGGGACAGTACTTGGTCCTGCTAGTGAAGGCAGGGGACTGGACTCGATGACCTTTCAAGGTTGTTCCAGTTCTAGGAGATTGGCATATCTCCATTTATTATTATTATTTTATTATACCTTGCATTTGCTGAAGCAAGCATTTGGCATAAGCAGATAGGAAACGTGTCAAAATCGAGATACATTCATTCTATGGCTTAGTGCAAGCTAGGGAAGTACCTTCATGGACCAGTACCTGGAACGCTAGTATCCAAAACAAAGATAAGGAAGGAACAGAACAAGAAGTTTGGGAACTAATGGGTTGGATTTTAGTGACATGTAAAGAGATATGTAACTTGTAAAATCATTATATAAATACTACCCAGCTGAAATGTGTAACTGTGAGCACATCTTCTACATAAGGTGAATGTAACATCACTGCACGAGACAGCTTCCCAGAGACTGGTATCATGGAGAACCTTCTCCCTGTACGACATTATTATTGGCTTAGAGCAATACACCTGACTGATATTAGTTACTTCGGGTACGTCTATACTACCCGCCTGATTCGGCGGGTAATAATCGATCTTCTGGGATCGATTTATCGCGTCTCATCTAGACGCGATAAATCGATCCCGGAAGTGATCGCTGTCGACACCGGTACTCCTGCTCCGCGCGAGGAGTAAGCGGAGTCGATGGGGGAGCCTGCCTGCCGCGTGTGGACCTGCGGTAAGTGCTGTTTAGTTCGAACTAGGATACTTCGACTTCAGCTACGTTATTCACGTAGCTGAAGTTGCGTATCTTAGTTCGAACCGGGGGATTAGTGTGGACCAGCCCTTGGTCTCTTGAACATATGTCATAACTAACTAAAGCATGGTCAAGGAGCTGACTATACAATTTCAACAATAGCATACACTGAGGTACAGGTTGCTGCCTTCCAAATGTCCTGAATGGAGAGGTTTGCCAGCAAGGCCAGAGACAGACAGACTGTGCCCTGGTGGAATGTGCTTTCCCACTTTTCAATCTGTGGCTACAGATCAACTAACTGTCCAGATAACATGTCCAGATACACTAGGCAATCCAGTTTGATATTCTCTGTGAAGATACGACCTGCCCTTTAAAACCCTCTGCACAGGTCAGGAACAGTCTGGACAATTTTTAGAAAGATTTAGTGCTGTCCAGGTAGAACAAACTGGCTCTGCACACATCAAAGGGGATGTAGTTCCTGTTTGATCTGCTGGCATGAAACTTGAGAAAGAATACAGGTAGGTGGATAGTTTCATTAGCACTGGATTCAATCACCACCTTGGGCAGGGATCTAGGATGCAGACTCATGGATATTTTGTCCAATTGAAAAATGTATAAGGTAGTCCCTACCATCAGGGGCTGGAGCTCTGACTCTCCTGGCAGAGATAATAGCCAAGAGAAAGGTCACCTTCATTGACAAATAAGGTAAGGGACATCTGATGTTGCATCACCCAATGTGAGAATCTCATCCACTTGGAGAGAAGTGGAAGTCTTTCTGCTGTTAATATGAATAGCCAGCTCTCAGGATGTTCAGGGTATCTCTACTGACGTCAGCCAGCAAGCATCCACACTGTCAGGCGAAGGAATGCTCATGTCCTGGTGCAAGGTTGAGACACTGTTATGGGCAAGGTTGGGGATCATGGGCAGAGAGATACGAGGCACTACAGGTCTGTCGCGTCTTACGCACATTTAACTTGTGCAATTTCGGCTTTGCGCGGTTCGCGGTTTAAAAAAAAAAAAAAAGTTCACTCGGCCGCCTCTAGTGCGGCCGATTCCAGCAGCGTATGCCCCGGAGTGAGCGTGAGACGCGAATCTGCTGTTCCCAATGCATACTTAGTCCCCCTGTGCCTCTCATTCTGTGTGCATCTCGCCGCGCTGAGTGCAACATGGCCCCTAAATGCAAGCCAGCTACTTCATCTGGTGCTCCACCAAAGAAACAGCCATCTGTTCCAATGCTGGAGGAAAAACTGGATGTGTTGGACTTACTGAAAGGCGGTATGTCAGTTGCCAGTGTGGCACGTAAATACGGCCGCAATGAATCTAGCACCCGTGCCATCAAGATTAGAGAGACAGAAATTCGTGAAGCCGTGGCATCAAGTGCTCCAAGAACTGCTAAGGTGACGAGCCAAGTACGTGACAAGGCTTTAGTGAAGACTGAAAAGGCATTAAACTTATGGCTGGAAGACATGAACCATAAACATGTTCTGTCCTCTTGCAAAAAAAGGTCTATGTGGGGGACCCCAGAGCCAAAAGAGGTCCCAAATAACCCCTTGTAGAGAGATCCTTCGTAGCTGTCAGACAGACAACCCTGCTCAGATTGTCCGCCTTCACATTGTCTAATCTGGGGAGATGGTCTGCCATACACCATGGTATTGCTTTATCAGCAAACTCCCAAAAGGTGAATGGCTTCCTGGCATAGAGCAAGGGACCTGCCTTCAGCACTTAACACCATCACCTATTTAAGTAGAACACAGCTGCCATATTGTCCCTCATTACCAGGACTAATTGACCAAGAATTACAGGAAAGAAGTCAGGGCAGGCATTGTACATGGCCCTGAGCTCTAGGAACCTCCTCTACAGCACTCAAAGCGAGATGGCATTATAAATCCCAGTGAAGCAAACTCTTGTTGGAGGGGTCCCTGAAGAGGGACAGGAGAGTCAGACAAACAGAATGATCTAGCCTGCCCAGACTACCTCCAGAAGCCAACAGTCTGACACGATGTTGGATCACGTGTGCTAAATGTGGGCCAAATGGTCACCAAAAAGGTGGGAAGGCAAAGACCACAAGAAGAATGGTATGCTGTCCTCAGGCACCAAATCAAATGTACTGCCTGCTTGGTGTCAATATAAGGGGAGTGACTGGGAGGAAAAATCCCCAGCAGGTTTTCATCTCAAGGACCTCTGCCTGTGGGCCAAAGGCTCAGGTGGTCTGTATTAGATGAATGGCTGGTGTTGGAAAGGTTGAGGCTTAAATGATTACTTGACAAGTCATATTTCTCTAAGATCACAATCCACGTCTGGATTCTTGATGAGAAGTGAGCTTTATGACCCAGGAGTTAGAGGTGTTTAGCCTCTTTCTCCTTAGGGGTCACCTTCGGACAACCCCGATGAGTCCTCTCAATGTCTGTGATTATGATATGACTAGGATCCTGGTACTGCATGGGAGTAGAACAATTTGTGTATCGTAGCTGGGACTTGATACCATCTATCAGCTCGCTTGGATGTCAGTGCCAGCCACAGGCCTTTTGTGAGCTCCAGAAGGCCTTTGTTGATTGGGCTCACTATGTGCCCTACTGACAAGGAGTGATGGATGATGAGGACCTTGTGCAGCGTGTTCTAAATCTTCTTGGTGGTTATCTCCAGGGCTGCTGCTACCCACCCGAAAAGGTCCTAAAACAGTTTGTAATCCTCAGGGGTAGAGGCTGACTGACCCTATCTGGCAACAACACTGTGGCAGTATCACCCATTCCTCTCAGATGACCTGCTGTACCAGGGAGGGAGGCTGAGACTGGTTGCACCAAGAAGGTCAGTCCCCAATAGTACTGAGGACCCAAAAGGGGACATATGCCCCACATGCCATGCTCATACGGTACCGGAGCCCAAAGAGGTCATCAATCATCTCAGTACTGGGCGAGATCAGTGCTGTGCTCTGCCGTAGGCCACAAGTAAGTAGACCTGGATCCTCTAGACAAAGCTGATGCTGCCAAGCTTTGAGACCTGGCCTGGGATGGCTGCTAGCTGTCCTTCAAGTCAGAGGATAAGAGTGAACAGCAGACATCTGGAAGAGAGGGAGCTCACCCCCATACGTGTAAGGGAGACATGACCCAAAGGATGAATCAAAGCTGCCAGGTCGAGAAACTTCACTGGTGTCACCAGTGAGTGCAGTTGCAATAGCCAAAAAGATGCTGCCTTGGCCCACTGTGCTCAGACAGGCATCGCTACGGTAGACCTGTGCAGGGTAAACCGAGCTGGAGATGGTGCTGTAGGAAATAGGATAGCCAGTACCCAAGTGAGTCTCCTAGCCAGTACCACAGTTGTATGAAAAAGGCTAATATAACTATGGAGACCCCTGTCTGGCTATCTAATGACTCTGGCTTTGCATGGCTGGTACCAGCTCCAGTCCTCAGAACCTGTCTGAATTTTGACGCACGCTTAAAGTCCAACAGCCTACTGGTCTTATGTGGCCTCAAGATCAGATCAGCAAAAAGGAACTTACGCCTTCTCCCCCCCCCACCCTTTCTTTCTTCTGGTCAGGTCAACTTATCTCCGCGTTTCCCAGAGGACGAAGGCACCGATCTGACAGGCCCCTGAGCCAGTTTGGAAGCTGCGCCCAGAGCAGATTTCGATGGCCTCTGGTCATCTGAAGGACTAGGAGCCTGAAGCCCAGGATTCGACATCAGACTCATGGCTTGTTTTCTGAGGAATGCCCTCAGACATGCCTCTCTCAAGCACTGGGTCCATATGGAAAGGAACTTGCAAACATCACGGTGCTCCAGGACATAATCCTCACCGAAGCAGAACCACCAACTTGAGTCTCCATTGTTAAGAGGCATGGCCGCCTCACAGGATGAGCAGTTCTTAAAGCCGGGGGACTTGCTGTGGTTGGCCACGGTGGCCCATACTGCCTGTGATCAGTGAGGGAAAAGTGTCGTTCTTTTCAGAGGGTGCCCTAAAGCCTAAGTAATCAAACTACTGTCTGTCTAGTTGCAGGAGTAATAAAGAGTAGCTCCAACATGTATCATGGGCAGTAAAGAAGGACCTGGGTGTGACAGGGCAGCTCCGCCCTCTAAAGGGCAGACCCTTTAGACCCTCACAAAATGCAACGTGGGTACTACTGCTAGAAAATTCTCCAACACATGCACACTGGCCTATATTCACTTAATATGGAATATGTATTAACACTATCACTTGAAGAACTACTAGTTTGCTTGAAGTTAACCATGCACTTAAGTGCTTTATTGAATAAGGGCCTATACTATGCAAAAAACAAAATGTTAATTATTTGTTGTAGCCATTTTAATTCTAAAGTTTTGATACAAACGAATTTAAGACAAGCTGCAAACAAACCCATGTGCTCATGCAGAACTTGAAGGATCAGACCCAATATAATAAATATCTTACATAAAAGTTATTTGCTTTGTAGAAAATAAACAAAGCTTCAAAAAGTGCTTTGAACTAGATCAGTATATACTCAATTAACATGTTTAGAAACTCCCCAACCCACATTCTTAATGCTTTGACTAAAATTTAGGTACTCAACAGTTGTGGGGATAACATTTAGTTATGCTGTAATTGTTGTGCTTTTAGGCATGCTATAGGTCTTATGCTTTTAGATGTCAATTAAAAGCAACTGCCTTCGTAATTTGTAATTGAGATAACATCATGAACACAGTATTTTGATAAACTCCCCTACGGGAAATATTCTTGCATTCCATTTTTATTTATAATTCATATTTACTTAAAACATACTCTAAGAGCTGAAACAGGCACAGAAGTTTCTTAAGTACATCCTGTTTAACATGTTATTTTTGGTACCTGAAGCTAGGTAAAGGAAGCCAACCTGGCAGAAGCCAAGCTGCATGAGTAAATCCCCCATCCAGATCAGCATACAGTTGTGCCACCTTCTCATTGAGTAGGCTTCTGATCTCTTTCCCATGTAAACAATGACTTGCTGTCAAAATAATAAGCTCTGAAAGAGCTTTAAACAAATCTGAATAAAGGAAAGAAAAGGAGAGTCAGTCAGCATGCATTTTAGGGAGATGGTATCAAGATTTATAGGCCACTACTTTCACTTCTGCCAAAAAAAGGCATTAACTACATACACACAGAGAATTTTAAATAATTTTTTCTCTGTTTCTAAAAAAAGTGTTTTTCCACAAATGGATCCCTGTTTTGGGACAACGGGGAGGGAATACTTCCAGAAAGGATTACTTGGAAAGGCTGGTTGGGAGAGAAGATAGAAAGCATAGTAAAGAACTAAAGGGGATTCACTAACTAAGGCAGCTGTAAGCCCCATTTGTGCAAGCAAGATGTGCCCAAACTGGCACTTGATTGTTATTTACCCAAACAAAATCCAGAAGTAATTGCCCTGATGGTTGAACTCGTACCCCAGCATCACACATTTGATTTGAAGCACTTTTGTGGGAATATAAGATGCATTTCAACCAATTGAAGGAAAATATTTTTAAGTATTTCCAAGATAAATTTTTCCAGTGGAGATGAGGGCTATGTTGTGCTAGGATCGATCCCTGGTCACAGCTCTGAAAGAAAGGTGCATCGCTTGTAGAAGACTGATGAGATCTGGTTTCAGAGAGAAAACAATACCAAGAAGCTAGTCCTGGAACAATAATCCTCAGACGGGAAGGTTGGACTCAAAGCCTACTCTGCACAGTGCCCTATCGACAGTAGACAGGAAGGAGTAAGCTATTTGAAGATGTCCGAGCTGCTCTAATACAATGGGAGAAATAATTGTATGGCTGTCATGTTATGTGACAAAACATGCTGGGAAAAGAGGAAGGAGTCTGGGGTCTTTAAAATACAGACTCCTCACTTACTAGTGAGCTCTAGGGAAGACAGCACTGAGGAAGGGAGTGGCAGCTGGTTCACTGAGAATGAACTCAAGAGACTGAATTTATGGGCAGTTCAGTTTAAGGAGCTACAGAGGCTCCTTTATTATTACTTTGCATTTTGGGGGACTGGTCTGTAGGATAGTCATTGTTGTGTCTAGCTTGATTAAAAACCTCTTTATCTGTTCTTTAATCCACCACTTTTGTGATCGATTGGACCATACTGACAATCCACCATGGCCTGTAGTACAGAGGGAAAGAGACTTCCTGGGATCTTAGATGACAATAACAAATTCAACAAAGGATGCAAAAGCAAGGCATTGTTAACTTCATCAGTGATGTGAGTGTTTTTGCTGAGCTACTCCAATATGCAAGACTATGTTTGAGGAAAGCTGTTTTATTTGGAAAGGATCCAAAAAGTGTCAACAACAGTCATCAGGAAAAGAAGTTGCTTCTGTACAATCCTACATCATCCACTGATAATCTTAGGGCCTATGCAAACAGACATTCCCTGAAAAGAGTAACGTCACATTTAGGGGGGTTAGACAAAGACTGCTCATGCTGTCAAAAAAGAGGTGAGTGGCAATAAAAAATATTCTGCTGATAAATCTGACAGTTTTACAGACTCCTTTAGAAACACAAGTAATTCAGTCGTAACTATCTTCTATTCTGTGGGCCCAACTGTGCAATTCTTACTCATGCACATGCTACTCTGGGGGAATTCTGCACCAAAAAATTAAAAATTCTGCATATATTAGTTGTCAAAATAACACAACATAATCACGCCGGTATCAATTATTCTGGTAATTTATTTCAAAATACCTATCAGCAAGTATGTATGTAACAATACAGACAACAAAAGAGAGAGTTAAAGAAACCCTTACGACAATCCAGTTCTTGTTTCTCTGTTATGCTTTTGTTGGGCGCCTCAATCTAGATATGTCACATGTGCCAGCAGGGCATATCTTGGGGAAAACTCTGCCTTTCCGGTCTTTTAGTAGATTCTTGTTTGATCTCCATGCCCCCATAGGGTTACCATATAGAAGTTCCCAAACAGAGAACACTGCTGGGGGAAGAGGAGCTGGGGGAGGTATCTAGGAGTGCTGGAAGAGTGTGTGTGTGTGTGTGTACTGGGAGGGGGTATTTGGGGGTGCTGGAGAGAGCTGCAGGGCCTGACATATGCACTCCCTTCCACCCAGAGCCAGCTCTGGAGTGTCCCCCCGCTCCCGGCCCACACTCCCTCCACCCCCAACCCAAGGATTGAGGGAGAAAAACAAACGGATCCTGGGTCCTGAGCTTGTATGGAGTTTACTGCACCCGCTGCCTCCTTCCTTCAGAGCATGCTGGGAATTGTAGCTGCCGGGAAGCCTCCAGCTCCCCAGCCCCAAGCAGTGTCCTATATTTGTGAGCTGAGAAATCAGACTCTGTGGGCACCAACGGCCCCTAGTGGCAGCCAGAATCTCTGCAGCACCAATTCTGCACAGAACATTAATTCTGCACAAATTCTGCATTGCACAGTGGCTCAGAATTCCCCCAGGAGTAACATGCTCATGATGAAGCAGCCCTATTCAAGTCAATGAAATTTGGGAATAAATGCTCACCAATAAAATGGACAGGTGGGGTCTATTTTTTCTGATTAATTTTTAATCTAATTTGGCTTAAGTCAGACTGTTTTAGTTAAGGAAGTACAAATGGTCTGTTTCTTTAAAGAGTATGTGAGTTATTGATCTTGATTCTGGAACAAGGGCATAACAACATTTAGAAATGTTGAGTTGCTGGTTTAACAGTGAAGATATTAGGCACAAGTCGCCTAATCCCTGCAAAACTATCCTAATGAAGCCTGAACTGTTAGGTGGGGGACAAACAGGCAGCGATTATGAAACCAAGAGCAAATTAGCTCTTTACACCTACTACTAAGTTTGTGAGTGGCTTCATTCTCCCTTGAGCATTAAGTAGGCAAAGAACATGCTTTATACCTGGTTCTTTTGAGCATGGAATGTCTGATACAGTTTGACCGGTCTTTCCTTTCTATTAAAAATGTTCAACAGATCAAAATACTGTCATATGAAGCTAGTT
Source organism: Macrochelys suwanniensis (assembly GCA_033296515.1). Classification (NCBI taxonomy): domain Eukaryota; kingdom Metazoa; phylum Chordata; order Testudines; family Chelydridae; genus Macrochelys; species Macrochelys suwanniensis. Next base: position 44,487,720 of record CM065776.1, read on the forward strand.
TTTGTCCATTTCTCGTGCACGCCCTTCAGTGTAACTTTTCAAAACACAAAGCATCTGATTTTGCTTACTTCTTTCTCCACTGTCTCCCCAGGATTTGAAGTACTCCTTTGTTTCTTTTTCAATTACAGGTACGTGTTGTTTAAACTGAGTTATATTCAGGCCAGTTTTTAGCATTTTCTTTTGTTCCAAAAACACCTGCAAGGGTTAAGATATTAGAGGTATAGAACAAGGAGGTACATCATTACAGTTTAGTGATTAACAGCGTATTGCATATAGTACTAAAACAGAAAAGACAGAAATAAAAAAATAGAGAAGTCACCATGGACAGGGAGAACCTTCTAGAAGCTAAAGTAAAATTAAATCAAGATTAGGACTCTAAAATCCACTACACACTCTTTAAAAAACTCCAAAACAAATTTTTAAAAAAATCCTAAACTATAAATCTGAAATTCCATTTGAGTTTAGTTGCTTTGGTTTTCAAGCAAGAATGCTTGCTTAAGGACATCCAAACCACAACAATACTGTAATGGAGTTGCAAATCTCTTACAGTGTCAAAGCAGAACTCATTTACCTCATTCTATAATAAAGTTTGGCACTATATTTGGCTAACATTTTCAGAGTTAAATAGAGTTCCTAACTTCCGTCACTCAAATAGCTAAACAGCACCTGCAGATCCTATTTACTTCAGTGGGAGCTGCAGATGCTTGGCACCTTTTGAAAATTAGTCAACTTACTTAGTGCCTAACTTTAGGCACCCAAATCTGAAAATGTTAACTAAGTGTTGCAACACTGAGCCAGAAAGGGTTAAGCAACTAGCAGGCTAAATGACCTGAATTCAAAACTTTAAAGAGTATATAAATGGTAATTAGGGCCATTCCTTATAATAAAGCCATGTCAGATAGACTCAAGCTTTGAAATGGAAACATGTATTGTTACAGAATTAGAGGTAAATACTAATTGTATGTGTTTACTTATATCTTGTTAGATGTTAATCATGTAACCAGATGGTTCCTGTCCCTTACTATACTCTATTGATTCAGAGATCAAAAGGGAATTTTAACATTTAGATGAAACTTGGGTGTAATAATATCATTGTCTATATTGCTCTTTGAAGTTAGTAAGGAACTGTTTATGAACTGCTTAATGGATATTACCTTATGCTAATGAATGCAACTGGTTACTTGAGTATACATAGGAAATGGGAGGTTTTATTTCAAAACCACTATTCTTCACCAAAGGATTACCTGCTGTCACAAGACTATTGATAACCTGCCACAGGTCTATAAAAGATCTCAGATCTGCTTAAGCTTGGTCAGGGGAAGATTGAGTCGTAAGACTGAGGTCTCCAGATCATGTCTGGATTACCCTGCTAATTCTCATGGAAGAATCTGAACAAAATCTATATATGGACTGCCTATTTGGACTATAACCTAATGAACCGATCCTGGAAAGAACATTTTGCAATTCAGCAGCTCACCATCTCTACTATGAAACTGACCTAGGGCGCAAAATATCCTTGCACCGGCCTTCTTCATTCAAGGCTGCTCAATGCCAGCTTCTCAGACAGTCTTCAACAAGGCATCAAGCCTCTACTAAAGAAGAGATGCTGTAATCCACAAAGGAGGTTGTAATATATAAGGAAGGTCCTCCAAAATATAGCCCCGAAAAGAAATGGAGTTCACAAAACAAAATGGAAGACAAAAGCTCACAATATGACACAAACATATCCTCAATTTGTGAGTGTGTCCACTAGTCTGGACACGACTCATAGATTAAACTGCTCATTCCATCAGAAAGGAGACAATTTATGCCTTTGTCTCCCAAAGCTCCTCCGACCCCATTCTCTAAATAGAGAGCTGAAGTAACCCAACAGATAGTAGGTTGCCCAACATGTTTTTAAACATGAATTTAGGCTAAGAGGTATGCACTAGGTGAGCTCCTGCTCACATTGTGGATGATGTTTATCTATGTCAGTGGTGTCTAATCTGTGGCCATCAAGGACAGTTTAGTTAAACTGGATTTGACTATGAAAGCGTTCCCTGAGCTGTACCCTGCAGTTTTATCTGAAGTGTTTGTACAATTCCTGTTGCTACAGGGGGAAGGTAGGGAGCACCGCCTTCCCATCTGCCTCAAAGTTCTCCTTGTAGCCCCATGAGCAGCTCTGTGACCCAGGAATGCACCAGACAGTTTCTATCCCTCCTGTGCTAGAGCTATTCAGCAGCTCCCCCACTGCCTGGGAACCCCAGGGAGAGCAGGAAGGGATGTGTAAGCCTAGCAGAGTGCCTAGCAAAGGATGGCCCCCACACAATCCTGGGCAGAGCAGAGGGGACCTCCCCAGTTCTCTGCACTAACCCAGGTTAGAGCAGCATGGGCACAAATTGTCTGAGGGCATTCCAATCTGACAGAGGACGACAAGAGATTATATGCCACCTGGGGATAGCTAGAGCACAACATATTTCACTCATTCTCCCTCCTCCCCCTGGAGACATAGGAGCTGATGGAACAGGGAAGATTTTCTGCCCCAAAATATTGGGCCCCTTGACCTTGTTCAGGGCGAAGAGGTTGGACACCACTGATCTAGATACTTACATGGTTTTCAGTGTAGTACATGCATCTCACCAAACAAACAAACAAACCACCAACTCCCTCCCTTCTTCACCTGCAGTGGCATAAAAAGTAGCAAGCTCCTTCTGCTTCAAATTTTCATGTAGCATATAAGGAAGCTTAATCAAAGAAATGGGTCTGGCATTTAGTTCTGAAAGCACTGAATCAATGGTCATTCTTACATTTTGTGAGTTTAAATTCCAAAGTCTGAGTCTAGCTCTTGTGACAGTTCTATCCACGTTAACAAGTATCCCACTGACCAAGTTTCATAGCACTGGTGTAAGATAGCTGTTGCTGAAGATTATGGTCTGAGTGAGAAACAACCCCTCAAGAAGAAGGGCCTTTCAAGATCAGAGAAGAGACCTTTAATGGGCTCTATTTGGAAAGCAGAGTTCTGGGATTATTTCCAAGCAGATGGACTGCTGTACTCTATACCAGCTGAAGCTTTCTTATCCTGTTCTGCTTCAGGCTCTTACTGCTACTCCATATTTTGGGAAGGAAGCCAGATAGAGCAAGTAATATTTAAAAAAAAAACTAAATCAATACTACGACCACATCTGGAAATTCATGTTATTGAACTTTTAGCTAAATTATAAATGCTGGGAGGTTTTCAACTCACGTCACTGTCATTACTAGTGGGGAATTTTATTTTAATTTTACAAAATTACTGTACATGAAAAACAAAATACTGAAAACTGAAATCCTGGTTGATAGTTGAACTACTGATGGAAGTGAGTTCCTGACAACATAAGCTTCTACTATATTTTTCTATCATGAGTGGAAACTGGCAAATGTGTAAAATTGCATTCTAGGATACACTTAAATCCTGTTCTTACTGCTTTCAGAACATGCACATTTTGTCATTAAATTGTAATTAAAGCTTTTTAATCTTTTTCCACACTCAAAAGCTTCAGCAATTGAACGTTATTATCTAGAAAGAAATTCAAGTGCCATTGAAGTTTACTTTCATATTTGGAGCAACTCCTCAGCAAACTTCTTCAGGTCAACATTTGTTAGTCATTAAGTCAATATTCTGTCTATACTTCTTTAAGATTTTAACTAACTTCTATCTATCCATTCAAGTCATTGCCTCTTCCCAGAGAGCCTCATAGGTTCCAAAAAACAAAGAAAAAAACCTACACAAACAGTAACTTATCCTTTCCAGCCACCAAGACAACAGCTTATGGGTTTTTAAAAGCTACAGAGTCCTGTGGCACCTTATAGACTAACAAATGTTTTGGAGCATAAGCTTTCGTGGGTGAATACCCACTTCTTCTTATGGGTTTTTAAAAGTGCATCTTAGAATGGGGATAGTATTGGACAGCTTGGTTGAAGAGGGGAATTTAGCATTTAGCTCTGAATAGTGAGGTTAGCGAACACTTATTTCTTCTGGCAGCAAGTTCCACGTTCTTGGTCCATTCTGAAATGAACTTGTGGGCAATCTGCAGAAGTATTCCACCTTGCTACTTTCAGCATGGCAAATATACAGCCACCTACTGGTTTGATTAAAATTATTGGAGCCAGTCAGCCTTAGTTTATCTGGCTCTTCAAGAATGAAAGGATTCTGAAGGCCTCACGGTTCTAACTTTTTCTTTTCCTGCATAGCAGTTTATGTATGCCACCACTATCCCTCTCTGTAGAATGGGAATATGCTTCTGAAGCATGCAGCCATCCCTAGCATATTAGATAACTATCATCCTCAAACTCTCAGCTTTCACCTTGTGCAGTCCTCCATCTTCCCATAGTCAGGGAGGAAGGTCTGCTGCCTTCCTCTCCAGTCTCAGCCTCTGCAAAGAGGGTAGATATAACAGAGAGGGGTTAGGCTGCTTGCTGTCTGCTGCACTGAGGAGACTCAATAACACCTGCTGGTGAGGGCAGAAGTGCAAGGTTTTGTAAAGAAAACCCATTAAGCACTTAGATCTGGTACTAGAAATAGGGACTATGGGAGTGGCTTGGGGAGGTGGTACCATAAGAACATAAGAATGGCCATACTGGGTCAGACCAAAGGTACATCCAGCCCAGTATCCTGTCCACCGACAGTGGCCAATGCCAGGTGCCCCGGAGTGAGTGGACCTAACAGGTAATGATCAAGTGATCTCTCTCCTGTCATCCAACACCCCACTCTGACAAACAGAGGCTAAGGACACCATTCCTTACCCATTCTGGTTAATAGCCATTAATGGACTTCATCTCCATGAATTTATCCAGTTCTCTTTTAAACCCTGTTATAGTCCTAGCCTTCACAGCCTCTTCAGGCAAGGAGTTCCACAGGTTGACTGTGCGCTGTGTGACCGCCTCACATTTGTATGTACAAACAGACCTGGTAGAAAAAAATCTCACTCTGAAACACCCATGGAAAGGAGTGAGCCTAAAGGTGCTCTTAGGTTAAAAGGAAACTGTCAGTGAGGTGCTGCAGCACTCAGGAAGTGTAAGCTCAAACGAGGAAGGAAAACAAAGAAAGCTAAGGTACTAGTTTTCCACTCTGGTGGAAGAAGGTCTAACCCACGAGTATTGTCCAAACCAGTAGATGGCCATATAAAAAAAACAATACGAGAGCCAAATGTGTTCAGTCTTTGGTCACTCTATGCCTAACAATCAAAATCAGCAACTGTGTTGGCAAACCACGCTACCAGAATTTCACGGATATTGTCAATCCCCATCATATAGGTCAAACAGCTCATGGCAACCTTGTCAGGATTTGATCTGCACCCTAGATGTTTAACTGACTTTGTACTCAAAATACATACCGGGTTAGGTACATCATAAGCAACTCCCTTGCCAAAGACTGGTGTGGTCAGTCGAGAGTATACATCCTCTGCATTCAGGTCTTCATTTTTACTGTTGAATATCAGAGCAGCAGCATCGCTACCCAGGAGGTAGGTAAATGTCTTGCCCACCATAGTGAAGCTAAACACAGGCCCATACTGAGGAGAGAAAAGGACAAGTTTAAAATGAGAATAATTTTTTTTATAATTTTCCAAATTCTCATTATGTAGAACCTTTCAGATTTTAATTGCTTCAAATCTATATGCTCACAATACTACTGAAGTGCAGCCACCTCTGGGGTGGAAATGAGCACAATCATGGTACAGCAAGCTGGATTATTTGCTGAAATTTCAAACCCAAATCACTTTTATTAGAATTTTTGGGTTTAACACACCAGTACTTTCCAATAAAACACAACCAACTCTACTTTTAAGGTTTTCTTTAACCAAATCCCCATGAAGTAAAGTGCATATTATTCAATTTGTCCATTTCACAAACATGAAATCAATAGTACCACAAGTCAAACCTGTGGTTCCAGAACATCTAACCATTAAGCCTTCTTCTGACATAATTCAAACACTACAAGTACAAGATCAGTATCATTTCATTTTTTCCCCTGAGCTAGTAAAAATCTTGGTGCAGCTGAACACCCAATTATTCATAGTTTACAATAGACACTCAAATTATTCAAGTAGTCAGGGTAGTGGCCCAGTCATACGCTGATCTCCTAATAAGACCCAAGATTATCAGCAAGGAAGAGACTGAGAAAGAGAGCCTGAATAATACCAACAAATGGTAAGGTAAGTAATTCAAATAGCTCATTGGATAACTAGTGAATCAACTGGCAGGCTTCCCTCAACTATATGTACACTTCTTTGAAACCGGGTCATATCCACAATTGAAATCCAGGGATGTGACTCTGTTTCAGTCATAGTCTGGGAACACGTGGAATTCCATTGGCATACTAATGACAGAAAGGTAAGGGAAATGTCATTTGATTCGTAAAAATCTACAGAATCACAATTTCAATGGTGTCATCCCCTGTGGCTGGGGGGGGGACGGGGGGGGGGGGGGGGGGACGGGGGGGGGGACGACGACTCAATGCCCCTTGCCTCTGCAGCTCCCAGTCCTCTGGTTGGTGAAAAAGTTGATAATACAGTGTCGTTGGAAATGGGAGAAATGATACCCAGCTCAACCCATGAACACAATGGTACCAAACCTGACAAACTCAGAACAAATATATAGATACATATTCAACAAAATGCTTAAAAATCAACATTACAACACTTGGCAGAGCTACACTGGTGGATGTTTTCCAAAAAGCAGACAGATAAACATTGCCACTGATAACAGGTGCATCTTGAAGTCTTTAAACCATGATTTGAGGACTTCAATAGCTGAGACATAGGTGAAAGAATTATTCCAGGAGTGGGTGGATGAGATTCTGTGGCCTGCATTGTGCAGGAGGTCAGACTAGATGATCATAATGGTCCCTTCTGACCTTAAAGTCTATGAGTCTATACTTGTGTGACAGATATAATGTAAACATTTTATCTTTATTTTTCTTGTAATCATTATGTCTCATTACTTGTACTCACTTAAAATCTCTTTGTAGTTAATAAACTTCTGCATATTTGTCAAAATAAAAATATCGTCATGCCACTATCATTTTAGTACTTTATTTCAAAAATGCCTGTCAGCAAGTATGTCTGTAACAATACAGTAATTCCTCACTTAAAGTCATCCCGGTTAACATTGTTTTGTTCTTACATTGCTGATCAATTAGGGAACATGCTTATATAAAGTTGTGCAATGCTCCCTTATAATGTCGTTTGGCAGCCACCTGCTTTGTCCACTGCTTGCAGGAAGAGCAGCCCGTTGCAGCTAGCTGGTGGGGGCTTAGAACCAGGGTGGACCAGCAGCCCCCCTAAGTTCCCTGTGCGGCAACCACCCAACAGGCTATCAACTGCCAGCAGTTCAACTGTCCCTCCCCGCACTGCCATGTGCTGCTCCTGCCCTCTGCCTTGGAGCTGCTCCTGGGAGCCTCCTGCTTGCTGTGCAGGGGGGGGATAAGGGGTGCTAATGTCAGGGTGTCCCCCTCCCCCTTGCTCCTGCACCCACTTACCCCATCTTCCACAGAATCGGGGGGGGGGGCCCCCGACAGGGCTCAGGACGGAGGTAGCTTCCTGGCAGCAGCTGCCACCTCAGCTTGCTGATCAACTTAAAAAGGCAGTGTACTCAGAGTGGGGTCAACGTGCTTAAAGGAGCAATGTGCATCTCTCTTCACACACACAGAGGGTGTGTCTCTGTCTGCCATGCTGTCTCCCCTCCCTCCATTCGTGCTGCCTTGTTAATGTAGCCTCACACTCTAAAACAATTAGTTAACCTTTGAGGGCTCACTCAATTGCTAGTTCATCATTTAGCAGTAAGGCATTCCCTGGGAAATATCCCACCCTCTGACTTCACCACCTCAACCAAGCTTCACAATCATCATATCTGTGTACCTGTATTAACCACCCCTATTTACATTAATTCTTACGGGAAAATTGGATTCGCTTAACATCGTTTCACTTGAAAGTTGCATTTTACAGGAACATAACTACAACGTTAAGTGAGGAGTTACTGTACAGACAACAAAAAATATTCCGCCAGGAGTAGAGAGTTAAAGAAACCCCTACAACAATCCAGTTCCTGTTTCTCTATTATGCTTTTATTGAGCGCCTCAGTGTGGGTGCGTCACACATGCCAGCTGGGCATATCTTGAGGGGGAAACTCGTTTTTTGCCCTGCTCCCCTAAGGCGACCATATAGAGGTTCCCAAATAGAGGACACTGCCAGGGGAAGTGGGAGCTGGAGGGGGGCGTATAGATGGGGGGTGCTGGAGGAGTGGATGTCTGGCTTCTCCTAAAAGCCCAGCTGCAGGGCTGGATACCCGCACCCCCTCCCACCCAGAGTCCAGCCATGGGACCAGACACCCACACTCTCCCCTTCCCAGAACCCAGCTACAGGGTGCCCCCCAGCTCAGACACCTACACTCCCTCCACCCCCAGAGCCCAGCCGCAGGGCCAGACACCTGCACCTCCTGCTTCCCAGAGCCCAGGAATACAGAGGGAGAAACAACCTGATGCTGGCTTCCAGGCTTGTATGGAGTTTCCTGCACACCTTCAGGGCATGCTGGAAACCGCAGCTGCCCAGAACCCTTCAGCTCCCGCTCCCCCTCCCCCTGGCAGTGTCCTCTATTTGCAAACTGGGGAGCCAGGCTCTCTGGGCTCCAGAAGTCCCTAGTGGCAGCCAGATGCTCTGCAGTGCCAATCCTGCAGGAAGAACAAATTCTGCACAGAACATTCATTCTGCGCAAATTCTGCATTGCAGTGATGCAGAATTCCCCCAGGAGTACTGTTAGTGAGCAACCCAGGCAGGGAAGCTACAACAGCAGAGCACTGTAAAGATCACCCCAAGCTAGCGGGAAGGGGTGATGCAACTACCCATTAGTCTGGACTGCATCCTGGTATGTCACAACCTGTTATTAAGAAGGCAAAGTATAAAGTACTGGGATGGGATGATTGAGCAAATCCAAAACTACACTTCCCTATCGGGCATGTATTGTCTTGGAGGATGAACTAATCATACAAGTTTGGGGCAATATACCATGCGCTCCTGAATCCACCATTCAGCTAATCAAATGTTCGTGTGAAAAGACCAGATGCCTACCACCTTGCAAATGTTTGACCAGTAGCCTGTCTTGTACATCGATGTGCGAGTACTGTGTGGATGAGGATCAATGTGACAACATGTCTAGCAGTGATGCCCTACCTGATAACACTGATGATGACTTTGATGAATAAATGTTTTCAGTTCTACATATCAAGGTCAACGTACCTAGAATTACCAAAGATCAATGTCTTTTATGTAAGTAATGCATCCCTATGTCAAAGTATAATTCAAAACATTAATTTTTAAATATTTTTTCTCAACTACATATCTACATAATTGTTCTAGGTTTATTATGTTTGGTATCATTGGGTTTGTGGAAGAAAAAGCTTTTGAAAGATATCCAGCTTGACCCAATTCCAAAGACACTGCATCAACAAACTTTCCATCAGAGAACTTGAAGCTGGGAGCCGCAGGGACCGGGGACACCAAGTCCTACCTGCCACACCACAAAGAATGACACCATTGAAATCTGTAGATTTTTATTAATCAAAGGACATCTCCCTTACCTTTCTATCATTAACTTGCCCACAGAATGAGGTATTACTACATTATGTGCCCATACTATCAAGGTTATATGGTATACTGAACTCTAGCAGACAAAGTGTAAACATTTCATTCCAAGGAGATTCAAAATTATCCAAATTCTAAACAGGCTCTGGGAATACAGAAGGTAGAAGAACAAAAAAAATATCCTAGGTACACTCAACCATTCATTAGGCAAGACTCACCTTTTCATAGGCATTTTCTAAAAATTCAATAGGACTTTTTCCAAATGCTACCGCATGTCCAAGAAAAGGGATATTAGATGAAATATAAGGTGGGTATTTCTGAAAGAGAATATTCATTTAACATTTAGATTGCTTCAGAAACTAATTAAATACTGCATCAGGACTGCTGACTTATTTCATGGTTCATTATGTGAATAATAGGATTAAACAACTCACACTGGCCGAGAACTATATGGATAGTCACTCGTTATGGCACCTACAGCTTTGGATAAGAGACTGTTATCAACCAAAGATCTAAAGATAGGAAAGATTCAAATAAACACTTCTGGAGACTGATTAATGAGACTAGAATAGAAAGATATGGTAAATGGAAAGATATGAAGCGTGCTGAATAAGAGATAAGGCTGCAATGAAGTGTCGCTCAATAAAAACAAAACAGCTCTGAAATAAACTTCCAAACTGGCCTCAGTTTTATGCTCACAGGGTTGCAGGGACATGTAACCAGGGCCGTCCTTAGGCATACACAGCATACGCAGTTGCATAGGGAACCCAAAAATGTGGGGCACCACCCTCGCTGGCTGCGGTGCAGATTCCTCTCTTCCCCCACCTCCCCCAGGCCGGCAGGCTTCTCCCCGCCCCAACCCCCTAGCCCGTCCCCTCCACCCACTCACTCCTCAGCCAGTCAGCTGAGGGCTCCCGCTCGGGCAGGGCCTCATGGGGCCAGGAAAAAAAGTCTGCTTGTGAGTGAGCAGAGGGAGCCGGGCCAGGCAAGGCTGGGTCCAGGCTGCGGATGGCTGGGGGGAACCGGGCTGGGAGGGGAAGAGTGGGGGGGGTTCTTTGTCTGGCTCAATGAGCGAGCAGTGAATAGGCGCCGACTCCGTGGGTACTCCAGGGCTGGAGCACCTACAGGGAAAAATTAGTGGGTGCTCTGCACCCACTGGCAGACAACCTCCGCCCTTCCCTCCCTTTTCCTGCCCATTCACAATATTCCAGTGTGAACAGGAGGAAAATGACACTAGAACAAACAGAGGAGGGGGATGTACCTGGAGAAAAAAAAAGCAGGAATCAGGGCTGTGAATGTAAGGGAGGGAGCGACCTCTTAGCTGGGGAGGAAGATGGACTCGCACTTGACAAGGCTGGAGTGGCCTTTTTGCCACTGCCATGCTGGAGCCTCCACATTTATTTATTGACAAAGTTTGCAGAATTTTGCAAAATTTTAAAATATTGTGCACAGAATTTAATTTTTTGGTGCTGAATTCCCTCAGGAATATGTGGTGCTGGGCAGCCGGGGGGGGCTGTGAGAGGAGCACTGGGCAGGGTCTGTAGGTGGGAGATCGCTGGGCATAGGGATCTGTGGTGGAGATCTCTGGGTGAGGGGCCACTGGGCCTGGGGGTTGCTGGGCATAAGGGGGTACTGGGCAGGGGGGCAGTGTGGCAGGGCTGGGGGGGCACAGGTAGGAGGGAAGTGCAGGGGTTGGGGTGAAGGCAGCACTGTGCAGAGGTTAGGGGTGAAGGCACAATTAAACTGTTTTTAATTAAGTGCATGTGGCAAGTTTTCCAATACTGTAAGCTTATATTTGTGTTGCTAAGAGCAAGTCGAGCATAAGGGCACCAGTTTAATAATACTGCAAAGGGCCCCATAAATCCTAAGGACGGCACGCATGCAAGTGCATTTCAAAAAGCTTGTTCCAAAAAGTCAGTCCTACTTGGAGGCAAAGAAATCCTTCTTCTGCGCAACAGGTAGGACAGTGCCCCATCCAATGGAACTGCTCCAGGGGGTGTGCAGCTTGCCACTCTCTGGAAGCAACGCCAAATAAAGTGCTCCGGCACAACTCCTCACCCGTCCAGTCAGCCCCTGCCAGCTCTTCCGTGGGGGCAGCTCTCTGCCCAGAAGGGGCACACACAGGTTTCTCCAGCCAGAAGGCGTTAAGTGCATCCTTGCGACCCGAGGCTTTGGGCTCCAAGGCGGACCCGGGCACCCCAGGGCTAGGTAGGGCGGAGGCCGCTGAGGGCAGCAGGCTCTTCTCGGATAGCCCCTTAACGCTGCGGGTCTCGCAGAGCAGCCCGCTCCGAGCAAGGCAACACGGGCGTCCTCTTCCGCTGCCCCCCGGTGCCCAGCCTGCTGCTGGGTGCCCCCGGCTCTGGGGCAGCGGCCCCTCCCACAGCCGAGGTCCCCACGAGCACATAAAGCCTCCCTCACACCTCCTCCCGGGCCCGCCATCTCAGCCCCCACCCTGCCGGCCCCTCTCCTCCGCCCCGGGACCTACCCCCTCGGCGGGCCGCGGCTGGCGCCGGGAACCCAGCTGCAGCAGGTAGCCCAGGCTCAGCACGAAGGCGGAGGCAACCAGCACCATGGAGAGGGGATTGCCCGTGGCCACCCGCTCCAGCACGAACCCGCCGACCTCCAGCAGGCTCAGCATCTCGCCTCGGCTGCCCGCGGAGCGGTTACACGTAACAGGCGCGCCAAGGCCTCTACTGCAGCTGCGGGAGCTGCCGCGGCGCCTGTCTCACTTCCCAACCCCGGGTGAGCGGGGGGGAGGGGCAGCTAGCCGCGCCTCCACGCGCTGGGCTGATCTCTGCCTATATGACGACCACCAGGTTCCGAACCAATCGGCGTCCGAGCGCCACAGGGCGACTTCGCGTGCGGGGCGGGGAAGTGCTCGTGACAGCGGCCGGGGGCGGGGCTGAGCGCGTCGGGCGAGTGGTGGGGAGCGGGTTCGACAGGGCGCAGCAGCCAATCGGCAGCCCCTGGCTGCCTCGCCAGGTAGGTTGGTGGGTGGGATCCCCAGCGTCCCTCCGAATGCTCCGGGTCTGGTGTAAACGATGTCAGTGGAGTTATACCAGATTGCACCGGTTGACCCAAAATCTCCATTGCCTGACTAAAGTGCCTCTTCTGGGCATTGGCCAGCCCCCTGTGACATGTCGTCTTCCTGCTGGTCTCTGAGACGGGCGTCTCCTCCTGCACTCACGCAGTTCAGAAGGAGAGACAGCCCCACCTGCAGGGACAGCTGTCCCTAGCAAGCGTTGCATCCTGGTGGGATGAGGGTCACTCACAGTGCTGTTGCTCTCTGACCAGGACCGGATTAACACATGGGTTTTAGCCTTTTAGCAGGGCCGGCCCTAGCTTTTTGGCCGCCCCAAGCAAAAAAAAACAAAAACCCACAAGCGCCGCCCACCCCCAACACCGGCCAAAACACCCCCCACAACAACGCTGCCCCACCAAAACGCGGGGGGGGGGGCGGAAGCAGGGAGGGCGGCATGCCCACCCCGCTCCCCCTGCCAGTGGGGAGCGGAGCACGCCGGCCGCCCCGCTGCCCCAGCTGGGAGCGGAGCACGCCCGCTGCCCCGGCTGGGAGTGTAGCACGCCTGCGGCCCCGCTGCCCCGGCCGGGGCACCCGCTGGGAGCGGAGCACGCCGGCCGCCCCGCTGCTCGGCCGGGGCACCCGCTGGGAGCGGAGCACGCCGGCCGCCCCGCTGCTCGGCCGGGGCACCCGCTGGGAGCGGAGCACGCCGGCCGCCCCGCTGCTCGGCCGGGGCACCCGCTGGGAGCGGAGCACGCCGGCCGCCCCGCTGCTCGGCCGGGGCACCCGCTGGGAGCGGAGCACGCCTGCCGCCCCGCTGCTCGGCCGGGGCACCCGCTGGGAGCGGAGCACGCCTGCCGCCCCGCTCCCCCGGCAGGGGCGCCATCAGGAAGATTAGTTTTTTTGTTTTAAAAAAAAAAAAAAACCTTGAGTGCTGCCACCCCCCTCCAGGTGCCACCCCAAGCATGTGCTTGGTAGGCTGGTGCCTGGAGCCGGCCCTGCCTTTTAGGGGCTGCAGCCCAGGGCTTCGGGCTATTTTTTACAATTATATACAATTCAATGGTCACCAACCTGTGAATCGCGATCGACTGGTCGATCTTGGAGCCTCTGCCAGTCTATCATGATCTAGACTCCGGGCCACAAAAAGTCCAGCAGCACAGCAGGCCTCAGGCAGGCTGCCTGCATGCCGTAGCCTCACACCGCTCCCAGAAGCGGCTGGCTGCTGGCATGTCACTACGGCCCCGGGGGGTGGGAGGTGGCAGCTCCGCGTGCTGCTCCCGCCCTCAGCGCCATCCCCGCAGCTCCCATGGGCCAGGAACCAATGCGGCTGCAGGGGTGGCACTTGTGGGCGTGGGGAGCACACGGAGACATGCTGTCCCCCTCCCCCGAGAGGCACGCGGAGATGTGACAGCAATCGGGAGCAGCGTGAGGCCACGGCATGCAGGCAGGCAGCCTGCCTGAGCCCTGCTGCACTGTTGGCCGGGAGCCTCCTGTGGTAAGCGCCTCCCAGCCAGAGCCTTTACTTCGCACCCTGTCCTGCAACCCAAACCCCTACCCAAGGTCAGAATCCCCCCCTGCACCAAACTCCCTCCCAGAGCCCTCACCCTCTCCTGCACCCAAACTCCCTCCTAGAAAGAAACTAATATAACAGCTATTCTAAGGTAAGAAGTAGGGCTATTTTGAATTAATTTAACTATATTCTACATGTTTTAAGACTGAAATGTAACCACAGAATGGCTTTATGTTAATTAAAAGGCAAGTTTAGTATAGTGACACTTTAAAAGGCCCGCAGCTCCTGCCGCTGCGGGGAGCCGCCGGCCCCCCCCCCAGCCCCGCTGCCGGACCCGGGCTGGGGGGGCGCTTTAAAAGGCCCGGGGCTCCTGCCGCTGCGGGGAGCCACGGGCCCTTTAAAGCGCCACCCCCCAGCCCTGCTGCCGGACCCGGGCTGGGGTGGGGGAGGAGGGCGCTTTAAAAGGCCCGCGGCTCCTGCCGCTGCGGGGAGCTGCGGGCCTTTTAAAGTGCCCCCCCAGCCCCGCTGCCGGAGCCGGGCTCAGGCGGGGATTTAAAAGGCCCGGGGGCTCCGCAGCTCTAAACCTGGCTACGCCACTGTTGGACCAATATGTGTTGGCACAAGAGACACTCGAGCTTATACACCTGAAGAAGAGCTCTGTGCAAACTCAAAAGCTTGTCTATCTCACTAACAGAAGTTGGTCCAATAAAAGATATTACCTCACCTACCTTGTCTTTCTAGAGATTAGGGTAGACAGGAGTGTGGAGTGTTCAAGGTACCACCTTGCTGACCTGGTGGAACTGGTGAAGTGAGGAGAGGGTAAGGGGCAGAGATGTCTACTTAAAAACCCCACTCATCTTTTGCAATCTCTTTCCATGTAGAGGGCCACACAAGTAGTGATTATCTCCTCTTTGCCCCCAAGCCTGGTCCCCCACACAGTGTACCTAAATATTCACTTCTTTGGTTGCAGGCCATGCCCATATATGTCCAGGGTCCCAACACCCATCATTATCTTTAAGGCATTGGCTACACTTGCGAGTTACAGCGCAATAAAGCCTCCCAGAGCGCTGTACCTCAGTCCCCGTCCACACTGGCAAGGCACTTACAGCACTGTGTCTCCGTGGCTACAGCGCTGCTGGTACTCCAACCCTCCGAGAGGAATAACAGCTGTTGCGTATTGGCTGAGACTCTCAGCTCCAGTGTAGTTGGGGAGTAACGTTAGTACACACTGACTGACCTCCAGAAGCTCCCTTTGTTTTGAAACGGCACTTCCGGGTCTGGAATTCAGAGTTCTGCTTCGGGGGCTGCTTATCAAAAAAACAAACACAGCTACTGTTTGCTTTGAATTTGGAGTGCCGGCAGCAAACGTTTGCCTGAAGAGAGAGGCGGGGGGCGGGGGGGAATGGGTTCCATTTCCGCGAGCAGCTGCTTATCTGGTCTATGAGAAAAAAACAAACAGCTGCTGTTTGCTTTCAGTGAGTGAGAGAGAGGCAGGGGAGGGAGGGGGTTGTAAACTTAGGAGATAGCGAGCTGATAGTCTCTGGGTACCCCAAAAACCCACTCTCTCTTCCCCCATGCTCCCTGTCACACTCCACCCACCCCCATTTGAAAGCACGTTGCAGCCACTTGAATGCTAGGATAGCTGCCCATAATGCACCGCTCCCAATACAGCTGCAAATGCTGCAAATGTGGCCACGACAGTGTGGCCAGACTGCAGCGCTTTCCATACTCAGCTGTACGAAGGCAGGTTTAACTCACAGCGCTGTACAGCTGCAAGTGTAGCCAAGGCCTAAGGGTGCATTTTTACCAAGTAAAAAGGTGTTCTTTTCTCAAGTTAATTAACATCTAAATAACATGAGGTACAATCCTAGTGAAGACAAAGCAGTGTGTAGTTTTCGTCTGTAAGTAGGTTGAGGTTTAGGGCTTGGCTACACTTGCACTTTATACGCAATAAAGCCTCCTAGAGCGCTCTACCTTACTCCCCGTCCACACTGGCAAGGCATGAAGAGCGCTCTAACTCCCTCTAATAACCCTAACTCAGGAACCAATCCATGCAACAAACCTCAATGCCAACTCTGCCCACATATCTACACCAGGGACACCATCACAGGACCTAACCAGATCAGCCACACCATCACCGGTTCATTCACCTGCACATCCACCAATGTAATATACGCCATCATGTGCCAGCAATACCCCTCTGCTATGTACATCGGCCAAACTGGACAGTCCTTACACAAAAGGATAAATGGACACAAATCAGATATTAGGAATGGCAATATACAAAAACCTGTAGGAGAACACTTCAATCTCCCTGGACACACAATAGCAGATTTAAAGGTAGCCATCCTGCAGCAAAAAAACTTCAGGACCAGACTTCAAAGAGAAACTGCTGAGCTTCAGTTCATTTGCAAATTTGACACCATGAGCTCAGGATTAAACAAAGACTATGAATGGCTAGCCAACTACAGAAGCAGTTTCTCCTCCCTTGGTGTTCACACCTCAACTGCTAAAAGAGGGCTTCATCCTCCCTGATTGAACTAACTTCGTTATCTCTAGCCTGACTCTTCCCTGCATATATAATGTATTTTTAGCTTATTAAAAATGCTTCTTTTCAACTCCAGAAATCAAGAAAAAAAGGCATTGAAGGTTTGAGGGTTTGTGGGGAGAGTTTTTGGACTCAAGAAATGTTGAAAAGACATTCAGAATTACAAACCAACTTCTAATAAGAGACTCACCATTCAGTCTCTCAATTTATAGTACATTCAGAATGATGATATTTTCAGAAATAGATAATTATATCACAAGCTTTCATCTTGTTCAAAAATAAAAATGATTTTTTATGCATCAGCTATTTAGAATTTTAATGACCGTGTATAGAGTTTTAAAGCTTTCACTTTGTTTGTCAGGTAATGCATGCCTGTCATTGTTAGTACTCTGATCAACTGATCTATCATTTCAGCAGGAGTTAGAGCTTGGTTTTCACTTTTCCAGCTCTCCAGTGCCTGGAGGATTTTCTCTTCCAATACAAGAGTCCTAAACAGAAAAAATAAAAATGCTACTGAGAAGATGTTTGAGAAAGTCAAAGGCTTAAATAGATGACTCTCAAAATGTACTATATTATACTGCGTATGCTATATACAATATTTTGATAGTATATGTATATAACATATTTGATTATATCACTATCACAATTGTTTATTACATGACATAAAAACAGTAACAGAAACTAAATTATACTAAGAATAAGACTATTTTGTAAGTTTTTATTTCTGACTAACCTGTTATTTTCAAGAGATTTAATTTCAGCATTATTAAATTGCAGTTTCTGGCAGAAAAATTCAAAATTTTCAAAGGAAACATTTCCAGAAATTATCTTTAGTATCTTCTGCAAAATTTTCCCTGAATATAAACATATTACAAGTGTTATGCTTTATCAAATGAAACTGATATACTTTATCTAACATTCACCATCTGTACAACTATTAATCTTTTTTCAGTTGTGGATGCCACTTATCTGCGACAAGACTCTGGTTATTGCAAAGACATGCAGTAGTGAGAGGGTGTGGGACTGAACACTGGCAGGTTCTCGGTACAGCACAGACAGACAGTATTGTGACTGGAGCAGGGAGCTGACAACTGGCATGGGGAGGAAAGGGAAAACACACACACACTACTCAGATCAGGGTGGGGAGCTGAGATGTGTCAGAGGCCTTGGCTACACTTGCACTTTATACCGCAATAAAGCCGCCTAGAGCGCTCCACCTTACTCCCCGTCCACACTGAAAGGCACGAAGAATGCTCTGACTCCACAGCTGGAGCGCTCCTGCTACTCCACCTCCCCGAGAGGAATAACGCTTGATGCACTCCCGCTGGAGTGCCGTGGTGCCAGTGTGGACACCTAATACGCTCTGATTGGCCTCCGGAAACATCCCATAATCCCCTTAAATCAAGTAGCCTCTCTTCTCTTTGTTGTGAAATCGGCTGAGGAATGCGGAAGTGCCGTTTCAAAGTTCCGTTTCAAATACCTACACACATCTTTTATGTTCTAATTAAAAGTGCTCTGAAATCCATATGTATCGAAAGACTAGCCTGAAATTAGGTATGCCACTTCAGGGTGCATGGTAGTCTGAGCTGCAAATTTTGGGTCATTTGGTTAAGGGATTCCCAAAATACAGCCTCAGCAAAATGACTTGTTTTAAAAATTATAGCTCAGTATATGTCAAAAATATACAGTACATGCACTGGGATGAGGAATGCAGAATAGGCTGATTTGGTACAGGCAGAGACCAACAATGTTGAGACCAGGGTAAGTATTTTATCTTCACTACAGGGAGATCTAGGCTGCTGCAATCGATGCAGCAGGGATTGATTTAGCAGGTCTAGTGAAGACCTACTAAATCAATGGCAGAGCGCACTCTGGTTGACCCTGGTACTCCATCTCTTTGGGCTGGTCTACACTGGGGGCGGGGATCGATCTAGGATACGCAACTTCAGCTACGTGAATAACGTAGCTGAAGTCGAATATCTTAGATCGATTTTTAAAAGTACTTACCCCAGTCCACACGGCAGCAGGCAGGCTCCCCCGTCGACAGCACTTCCTCCGCTCGCGGAGCAGGAGTTCCGGTGTCGACGGGGAGTGGCTCTGGGATCGATTTATCGCGTCTAGACAAGACGCGATAAATCGATCTCAGAACATCGATAGCTACCCGCCGAATTGGGCGGGCAGTGTAGACATAGCCTTTGAAGAGTAAGGTAAGTCGACCGGAGAGCATCTCCCGTCAACTCCAGCTATGTTATTCACGTAGCTGGAGTGGCATAACTTAGGTTGATTTACCCCAGTAGTGAAGAAAAGCCCAAGAATAGCCACGCTTTATGCATAGCACGGATATGCAGGATTGACACCAACAGGGAAGGAGAACACTCCATTGAGATGAACTGGGTAGTTTGTACCTCTGTAAGCCTCCTGTAGTACCCAGGTGTGAGTCTAAGGCTTTTGCAGCTCCTCTTTCTGCCTACTTAGGGGAAAGAGCTTTGGAACCCCCTAACCCCTATTTGTCTCCTGGGGACAAAGAGTGTATCCAGCGTGGAGTATGGACTTTAAGGATGGCTCTAAAGCTCTGGGTATTTCTCCCCATCCTTCTTGGTGATCTCTCCAGCTGATAGATACATTTCTTAAAATTGGAGCTGGCCAAAAAACGGGAATCCCTTCCCTCTTCTGGGAGGAGGCAAAGAGGCTCTCTGCCTTTTAGGCTGCTGATGCTGGGAGGGAGGCAGAGTGCCTAGGGCTCTAAGTCTGGCAGCCCTCTGGGTAAGTTTTGTCAATTTCACTGGCAGAAAGTGAAATTGACAAGAACCTTCTAGAGTTTCCTGAGTGATAATTTACATTTTTTTGGCAAAACTCACATTTTCTCACTTTTTTTTTTATCAGAAAATCATTCAGAGGACAAATTTTTGACCAGCTTTTTTCAAAACCTATTAGCTACTAGCTTCCCACCTCCCCATCTCCTCTCCAGTTCCACAGGGAGCATGTGGGGGCCAGAAAGAGTGGAGAGCTGGAAGCTAAAGGGCAGTGAAGTATGCCCAGGAAGCCCCCTCAGCAGCCCCTCAATACCACCAATTTTTCAAAAAGCAATGGAACCCACTATCAAAAACTTTGTTGAAGAGGAGGTAAGGCTACCTAGATTTACCTAGTACCCTTCCACAGTGTGGAAATTAGCAGCCAGAAACCTGTGAGATCCAGGAAATACATTCAACCAAATAAAACACATACATTAGAAATTCAGAAAATGCAGAGTTAAGGTTATGATTCCTACATCACAAAATCTTAACACTGACCCCCTTGATCACCACCATATAGGGCCACTCAGGCAGAACTGTGTCATGCCACTCTCCAAGATATTTGGCAGTTAACCAAGTAAGGTGAAGAAGAGAATTGTTGGGGAAACTCTAAAGAAGTTTTAAGTACTTAAATTCGTCTGATCCCTGCCCCAACGTATGCACATAGGGAGATCACATTGCCATACCCTTCACTTAGTCGTCTTATCCAGGATGATAAGAAGATGCCACTACTGCTCCCTAGACTAACATGGTGTTGCACAGAGCACAGTAAGGGCCTGTGGGAGAGTATGAACAGATGTGTGGATTTGGAGTTGTAGGGGGGCAGAGAAAATGGCAGGTAGTGTTTGGGAAGGGTGAGGTGGTACTACTTCATTCCTAGTGCCTATTGCTATCTCCAGAGGGTCAGAGTTAGTGGGGCATAATGATGGAACTCTGCATTTCCTGGTTTTCTATGTTTTCATTGCAGTGTATTTCCTGGATCCAGGTTTCTGGTTTTGGTTGTCATCTTCTACTTTGGAAGGATACTAGGCACAGCTAAGCAGACTTAACTCCCCTTTAACCAAGTTTTTGTTACTGAGTATTAAGAATAACTGTATGCAAGACTCTAACACAACAAGACTGCTTAAAAACCTTATAAACTTGATACCTGTCATGGAGGACTGGCCCATTACAGAGAGCCAGAGCCCAGGCTACCTGAGACAGACTTCTGTAAAGGAGAATGAGCCAACCCAGACTGCACATAATTAGTTACCTAGGTGGCTGGTTGGCAGCTAATTACCTAATAAGCCTGAAGGGGATTACCTGGGCTCAGCTATGTTGGTTCATAGACAGGATGGTCCAGATCAATAAAGATGCTTAAAGACCTAAAGTACAGAGTGAAGGAGCTCCTACATTAGAATATCCCATAGATCAATGATTAGCGCACCTAGTGTGAGGTAGGAGACCCCTGTTCAAATCCTTTCTCCCGATCTGACATTTAACCTGAGTCTCCCATATCACAGGTGAATGCTCTAACCACTGGGCTAAAAGTTATCAGTTAGGCATCACCACTATCTTCTCCTCCTCCAGTCATTTTGTGTGGAGTGAGGTAGCACTTAACTCATTCCCACAAGAAATGCCTTAGGCACCTCAACTGCCTGACTCCAGGCAGCTGGTTCCCATTCATGGATCACTAAGCAGAGATAGACAACTCCCTGCAGCCTGGAATTAGGCGCCTGTCTCCAACGGGGGAGGGAGGGCTTAGGACATACACCTATCATGAACAGCTCCTACAGGCTATGTTAGGCAGCTCCCTGCATAGCATGCTGGCTTTTGCAGATCCTATTCCAAGGCAACCAAGATGTTTAACTCGGGCTTTGTGGATTGAAGTTTTGTTCCTGTGACTTTTAGGGGCCTAAAAATTAGGCGTTGCAATGCCGAGCATTGCAGCACTTAAGTCCCTTTGTGGATCTGGGCCAAAGAGCCTAGAATGTGTTTTCCTAGGGACATGGAACTTGTGGGAGAGCTCACCAGAAAAGGTAGACTACAAGGTGTGTTCCTAGAGAGAGGAGATTCCTAAGGAAAGAGCTAAAGTTTGCAGGCCTCCAAGAATGCCTGGTCTCAGTGAATGGATCTCTCAGATGGTGGCAGGAAGCGCATCCCATCAAGAATTACATGCTGCCTTGGAGAATAAGTGCAGTTGACAGATCTCTGTTGATTCCTGGCTCCAGGAAAGGATTCTTCCCAGGTAGCAGTAAGAGGTCTGATTCCAGGGAAGGTACTTGAGCCAAGAGAACCCCGATGGTTAAGGGCTTGGATGGAGAGGAGAAGTGGATTCAGGTGTGAGCAGATAAACTAAGACTGACTCTCCCTCCCATCTCAGATGCTGGGATAAACGGTTGGCTGTATTCTTGTTGGGCCTTAGTTAATAAACTAGACTCCTCAGAAGCCTCATTGAACATACTGATGGTGAATTAGGGGAAACCGAGGCAGGGAGTGCCTACAGTGATATGCTTGGCCAGAAGGGGGTGCAATCTAGCAGACACACCATCTGACATTAACATTATTTGATCCCTACAAAATTAGGTAGACTGTAGATTATAATTATGCTGTTACCACTAACCATAGGCATTAGGATGGGGAGACAAGGGAAAACATGACAAATACGAAACCTGACTTCTTAAATTAGCAAAACACTGGATTTCTAATACCTGCTACAGTAGGCTGTCTTTAACACTTAAACAGCATGTTTTCCAGGATACTGCATTATAATATAAAAACAACGAGGAGTCCAGTGGCACCTTAAAGACTAACAGATTTATTTGGCACTTCTTCAGATGCATGCGTTATAATACACTTGTTCTTAACATACCATCTCTTTCATCAGCACTCTCCAGGTAGCGTACAATGGTATATAGTTGTTTTCCTTTACAGACTTCCTGCGGAGGTCTGACCAGAGGATTTCCATCAAAATTTATATCCTTCAGTGACTGAAGATGTTGGAGACCACTCGGCAAACATATTAACTGATTTCCTGACAAAATACAAATAGTTAATTATATTAGTATTCTGTTAATCTAAGAATTTCAGTACGTGAGTAACAAAGCAATGAAATTCCTTTACAATTATTTGTTGATTCTGATAATAAGTTCAGCCGTGCACAGAGACCCTGCCTCAAGATGTTTGCAATATAGTGAACCTTTCCTTTGACTTTAATAGGCTTTGGATCAAGTTCATAGTGCAGATATAAATTAGAAAGGTCCAGACACAAATAATAGATCAGGTGCTTGTAAAAGTTTGAAATAGAGTTGGAATCTTACAGAAGTCATTGTTAGAACTTATGGAGGAAGTGTTTCTTCAGGAGACATTGAAGGAAGAGATGGAAATCAATTAGTAGAGGCACAAGAAAAAGGAGACTGCTCCAATGGAAGAAAAGGAGTGAAGACGAGTGAATAATACAAACGAATCAGGAGGCGCAGAGAAAGAAATAGGAGGCTTGGAAAACCTACTTCCACATGAAGAATAGAGCGGGGAAATAATGAAAGCAGAAAAGCAAATAGGAGAGAAGTTGTGCAGGGCTTTGAGGGTGAGAAGAAACTTGAACTCAGTGCAGAAAGGTAGGGAATGCAGCAAAGAGACTTGAAGAGAGGAGTAACATGATCAGAGTAATGAAAGAGAAAGAAATTCTCAATTGGTTACTACTGAGTTACACTGGTGTAAGTAAAAGGAAAATCATTTACATAATGCTAATCAGGGAACATTTAAATAACTTCCAAATCAGGACTTCTAAGCAGCCCAGCTGACTGTAAAGCACAGTGGATGAGCAGGAAGAGATGCACAACCTGCATTCAACTGAGACACTGGGGGAGAGAACTTCAAAGCAAACTGCCACATTCCTTTACAACCCCAACTACAGCACACTGCAGGTGGCTGAGATGTTTTGAGGTTTTATGTTCAACAGAAAAATAAATTAGGAGTAGGTTTCCCCTCAAGCATATAAAAGTAAACTTCTATTTAAAAACGTATTCTATACCCTTTCAGAATCGCTGAAATAAAATATTTCAGAAGTGGTAGAGCACTAGAGTTTGGCTTCAATAGAACTTAACTCTCAACTGGACTGTCATCTGATTTTAAGACAAAATGTCTACTTATATATGCTCTACACTAAACAAAATTATGAATTAAATTTTCCTTAAAGAAAACAATTACCAATTCATAAATTTTGAATAATCTGTTGTTGTTATAAAGCACTGAACTATGAAACAAAACAAAATAAATAAAGATGTAATTATAAATATACATGGATCCTGAAGCCTCTGGAGTCCTCTCTTTGCTGCACTTGATAGTGGAGTTTCCCAAGAAATGTCTCAGTCTAGACTCTAGCTATAGAGTACATTGCCAAAGTGAGCAACTCTAACCTAGAAGAACTAACAGTCCAGTGTAATAATAAAGATCAAATTAAGGTATCAAAACTGTAAGTTGCACATCAAAGCAAAATAATATAAGGTATCTGGCTGAATATCCTTAAATACTTTTATAATCATCAGATACTTAGTAAATATTCTAACATATAGTATTAATTTTGATTTATACAAAGCTGCCATATGTTACTCTGGTAGTTTTTATAAAAATTAACCATAACAGCAAAATAAAATAATTTTGTCTATTATATAACAAGCTATTTCTAGAACTTCTTATGAATATATTGCAAACCACAGTAATAATCATCAGAATCACCCAATATCTAATCACACTACGTCATTCAGCCCAACCCCACACCAAGCACCCCAGAAAAAAGCTGGGTTTTACAGCATATCCTGCAGGCTAGGAAATTAAGATTTAGCTAATCAAATGGTGGCAGCCAGGATGGAATCCTCAAAGCAACTGAGGCACCTAAGTGGACTCTGTGTACAGCATCACTATGTGATCCACAAAACTCCTCCGTGGCTGCCACCAAACCCTATAGGTGTCTAAACTCACTCAGTACCTAACTTTCTGCTGTAAAAGTTCCCTAGGTGCCTAATTTTGGACCTTGGAGCACATGCACTGCTCCCTCCCTCTGGGGCATCCAGATGCCTAATCTCCCACCTAAGCCCTCGAGTGATTCACAGACTGGGGAAAGATAGGCATTTGGCCACTGAAGTTGCATGAGACACCCAATCTGGTAGTAGAGTTGCCCACTTTCCAATCACACAAAAACCGAACACCCCTGTCCCGCCCCTTCTCCGAGGCCCTGCCCATGCTCTGCCCCTTCTCCAAGACCCCACCTCCCATTTGCTCCATCCCCCCTCCCTCCATCACTCGCTCTTCCCCATCCTCACTCACGTTCAACTGGCTGGGGAAGGGGGTTGGAGTGCGGGAGGGGTATGGGCTCTGGGCTGGGGATGCAGCCTCTGGGGTGGGGCTGGGGATCAGGGGTTTGGGGTGCAAGAGGGGTCTCTGTGCTGGGGTAGGGGGTTGGGGTGTGGGAGGGTGAGGGCTCCGGCTGGGGGTGGTGCTGGGGATGAGGGGTTTGGGGTGCAGGAGGGGGCTCCAGGCTGGGCCAGGGGGTTGAGGTGCAGGGGGTGAGGGCTCTGGCTGTGGGGGGGGCCAGGGATAAGGACTTTGGAGTGCAGGAGGGGTCTCCGGGTTGTGCCAGGGGGTTGGGGTGTGGGGAGGTGAGGGCTCCAGCTCAGGGTGGGGCCAGAGATGAAGGGTTTGGGGCACAGGAGGGGGCTCTGGGCTGGGCTAGGGGGTTGGGGTGCCAGGGGATTGAGGTGCAGGAGGGGTTAGGGCTCTGACTGGGGGAGTGGTCTCAGGGGTGGGGCCAGGGATGAGGGGCTTGGGGTGCAAGAGGGGACTCCAGGCAGGGGGTTGGAGTGCAGGGTCCAAGTGCTGTAGTTATCTTTAGAAATCTCACATTGGTATCTTCTTTGTGTTTTGTCAAATCTGCAGTGAAAGTGTTCTTAAAAAGGAACAACATGCACTGAGTCATCATCCGAGACTGCTATAACACGAAATATGTGGCAGAATGCAGGTAAAACAGAGCAGGAGACATGCAATTCTCTCCCAAGGAGTTCAGTTACAAATTTAATTAACGCATTATTTTTTTAGCCGGCGTTATATCCTTTTAATGTAAATACCTTGCAATGCTGGCTACAAAAGTGCCATGCAATTGCATTCTCACTTTCTGGTGACATTGTAAATAAGAAGCAGGCAACATTATCTCCTGTAAATGTAAACAAACTTGTTTGTCTTAACAATTGGCTGAACAAGAAGTGGGACTGAATGGACTTTAAGGATCTGAAGTTTTACATTGTTTTGTTTTTGAGTGCAGTTATGTAACAAAAAAAATCTACATTTGTAAGTTGCACTTTTAGGACAAAAAGATTGCACTAAAATACTTGTATGAGGTGAATTGAAAAATACTATTTCTTTTATCATTTTTACAGTACAAATATATGTAATAAAAATATACTTTGATTTCAATTACAACACAGAATATTATATATATGAAAATGTAGAAAAACGTCCAACATATTTAATAAATTTCAATGGGTATTCTATTGTTTAACAGTGCGATTAAAACTGTGATTAATCATGATTAATTTTTTAATCGCAATTAATTTTTTTGAATTAATCGTGTGAGTTAACTGTGATTAATCAACAGCCCTATTTAAATTAAATTAAAAGGAAAAGCCATTCAGAAACCAATAGGTGTCTAGTACATGGCATAGGTGCAATTTATTCATGGGATTAAATTCTACTTACATTTGTGCAGCCAGTCTTCATTAGCTTCAGCTTCCCCATGGTCTTAATATGTACCACAGAGCACATTACAGTAGCCTGGTCTTTAGGTGACAAAAGTATGAAAAACTTCAGTGAAAGCCCACAACCAAATGATATGGTTACAGTCATCTCACCAGGTGCAAATGGAAAGAACTGATTTTGTCCACAGCTGTTAACTGAGCAACAAGGAGCAGCATAGGTTCCACAAGCACCATATTGTGAAACTCTGTTATAAATAGCAGCACCAAAGTACTTCTTTTCTTTGCTTCCCCATAACCTATTGACAATACTTCAATTTTGTCTGGAGTTATCCTCATCCAATCTCATACAGAAACTGTTTGAGGCTCAGAAATTATGGAGATGTAGAGCTGGGTATCATCAGTATTCTGAAACCAGTGTAGACCATGTCTCCTAAATAACCCTAATAATGACCTGAAATATAAGTTGTACAGGAGAGCTGACGGAGTAAATCCTGTTGTACCACACATGAGACCAACCTGGAAGCAAATAAGCAATTTGTCCCAAACTACCCTCGGGGTCCTCTTTTTAAAAAAACAAACAAACAAACAGAGACACTTAAGAGTTAATATATATAATCTTGCTAGGAACTAGAGTTGCGTCAACAACACCTCTTGGCAAATTGCACCAAAGGTAGATCTAAAAGATTCAGGATGGACACTCCTCATCTACTATTAGGAGGAGACCACCAGCATCAGAGTTTCTGTCCCAGACCCAAGCTTAGAACTCCATTGACTGGAGACAAGGAAATCTGAGGACTCCACTGACCACCATCATTGCTTCATTACCATCTCAGTCAATGTTTCCATGAAGGGAGGACTGTGGGCAGGTCAATAGTTAGTGAGACTGTCAACATCAAAAGGTAATTTCTTGAGATGAGACCTTAAAATAGCATCTACTAGCACTTGCCCCCAAGGGAAATGCTTCCCAAACAACCAAGAATAGGTCCTATTCATACACTTTAGCTCTGATAGTCCTAAGTGTTTCCAGAAACTTAGGCCTGAATCCACAAAGGGACTTAGGCATTGTGACACTGAACTTTTAGTTGTCTAGAAAACCACAGGAACAGCACTGTGATCTATAAAGTCTGAGCTAGGCAAAGCAGGAACTTGAACTGGTGGTGTCCCATATCCCAAGTTGAATACCCTAACCACTGGGTTAAAGGGAAAGCCTCCTGACACACATACATACACAGTTGTTTTGTGTAGATCTAGTGGCCTCTGAGTTACTAGCATGCTTACTAGCTCAGACCCTGCACATGACTTAGGCAGAAGATAGCCTAACTTCCCCCAAATCATGGATTGCCCTGGAGCTTAGATGAGAAACAGGTGTTCCAGATGCCTTGAATGGGGCAGTGATATGTATGCCCAGAGGCAGAAACATAGGCACCTAGGAAACTTTTATTGCAAAAACGTATATGCCAATGAGGTTAAGTGGCAGCCAAGCAGGAGTCTGGTGGATCGCAGTGGTGCCTATAAATGGAACTTAAGCTCCTAAACCTGAGGGCAAAGTGTCTTGTGGATACAGGCCTCAGTGAGCAAGAACAGTTGAATCTCAAGTAAATGTTTGTCCCCACAAGATATTATACTGTCAGTGTAAAGGCAGATAGCTCAGTTTGGAACCAAGTAATATTATCCACAAAATAATAGGAATTCCTCACACCAAAAAAACAACAACAATCAACTCTGTAACTGACTGGAAGCCACCTAGAATAACTATTAATACTTAATATCTTCCATCTCACATGGGTCTCATGCCTTTAATAGTCTCACATTCATATGATAGTAAAATCAGATCTCGTGTGCAATTCCACACAGTTAGGTCCCTGCAACAGACATGCTAGGAGATGCTAAACTTGAGAGAGATTCTATAGTATGAAGACACCAAAGATACTGCAGCATACATGAAAAATGGGAAGTTGTATTTTCCTCTCTCCCTCAACCTGTTTGCTTAACTAATATATTTATAGACTCTGCTGGCTCAATATTTTTATGTTCGCATTTCAATAACGGATGGGGCATCTGATACATACCACTCAGATTAAGTTGTTGTAGATCGCTCAATGATGTAACAGATTTGGGAAGCTGACTAATGTAATTATTATTTGCAGCTAAGATGACCAAGTGTTTCAGTTCCCCTATGCCTTCTGGAATTTCTTTTAATGCATTGTGAGATATATCCAGCTCTCTGAGGCAAGTCAGTTTAGACAGCTCCTCTGGAAGTTTAGTTAACTGGGAAATAGATAAAATAATTGCTACATTTATTCACTTATTTAGTAAATGACAGTATTTTCTTGCACAAAAAGCTGAAAAGGTAATTTTTCCTACTTATAAAATTATATTCTGTAACTCAGTTCCACCAATAAAAACTCATAATCTTCCATTCTGATGGCTATTGATTTGTTTACCAATAAGAATTTTGGTGATAGGCATACAATAGGCAGAAGAATTTTCTCTAGATAAAATAAAATAGTATTTCTATCAATGCTGATAACAACTGTATTATGGGATAGTGTCTGCATTGTTGGGATTGTGGGAGGGGAATCTTTTGATTAATTATTTGATTAATAAATATAACTAAAGAAGTGATTTTGCCCTCTTTGGAGAAACTGAAGAACAATCATATTTTCTCTCCTTTGTTTTGCAGTCAGAATGAAAAGAAATATTTATTCTCTTCTTTGCTTTTCCTTTTACAGCAGAGGGACAGTAAAAGGGAATGAGTTTTCTTTTTCTTTTTTTCTCTGGCACGGATAATTGCTCTCAGTAAAGTACAGTGAATAGGATTCCCATACTAATTGGAGATGGAACCGATCTGTTGGATCACTAAGTCTATTACCCTGCAAGTGAAGCACGTAGTACCCTTATAGAAGTCACATATACATATATACAAAAGAAAGGAGAGCCCTGTAGGAAACCAGATGTTGAAATGCCGATTCAGCAAGTTTTGGTGACAAGAGAGATTAAAATAGCGAATATTCTTTTATGAGTGAGCTCCAGCAGTTTTTCATCAAAGGATTGTGTGTTCTTACACTTTAAATTTATAAGTGCTGGGTTATGAAAAGGAAGGGCTTGCTTCAGAAACAATAACAGTGTTTGCTTCAATTTCCATTGGTGGTAGAGTGTCACAATGCTAACTTCTCTCTATGACAACTACTCATCTGCTATTTTAGTCTGAAGAGGGGGTAGACAGATTTTTTAGTAGAGAATTCTACAGAACAAAGAGTTCTGCTCTTTAGCACAAAAGAAACAAGCAGTCCAGAAAATCAGACTTTAGAAGTCTGAGGCAATTTTCTCTATTATAAGTAAAATATCCTGTGTAACTATCTGTGCTGAAATGAGTGAGACTGCAGTGATGAATATTGTGGTTGTCTAAATCCTGTTTCAACACACAGAATAGAAATGGTAAGGTTTTATTCCTTTCACACAGAAGATTCCTGGAAGTGGGATTATTTGCATAATTCTGATTGGTCATTTTGCTTGTCAATAAACATCAAAATAGGAGGCTTCTGCAGGTGCAACAGGAATAGAATATACAGTACTTAGATTATTGCTGATCAACCTGATTCAGTTTTTATCAAAATGACAAACTGAGAGATTCCTGAATTACATAAATGTGAGGTCAGAATCAGACCTAATCTTTCTAATGAAATTTAATTGAAAGATAAGCATATATCTTTGCATTACTGAGAATATTTTAATCAATTCATAGCCAAAATGTTACAAAACACATTTTCAGTCAGTAGCCAATTACATTTATGGTACATTTTAGCCCCTTTACAAACTGTTCCTTTTCTGTGCTAACTGTAGGTGTAAAACTGTAGGTTTTACAAAAACCCTTTTAGCCCCTTAGAAGAAATTCTACTATTAATAATTTTTCAGTACAGCAATTTGTATGACAACTAAGATTTTTTCCCCCTAAAGAAAATAATGTTCTCTTACCTTCAATCCGTTTATTTGGCACAACTTGAGTTTCTCCAGTGATGAAAGATGACATATTTCAGATGGAAAAGATACTAACTGACTGTTTGACAAATTTAAATTTTTGATCACTTGCAGATTACAAATATCTGAAGGAATGCACTGTATTTGATTCTCTGAAAGATCAAGTGTCTGTAAACTATTTAAAGCACACAGTTCCCTGGGAAATGAGACAAATTTGTTATGGTATAAAAGAAGTACTTGGAGATACTTCATATTAGATACCTCTTTTGGAATGCTATTTATTTCATTTTCACTTAAATCTAAGTAAATTAGTTTTGTAAGTCTGCACAAGTGTTCAGAAAAAGAGGACAGTTTGTTTCTACTTAATTCTAGGTGCTCCAAATTTTCAATAAAAGAAATGTCAGTTATTATTTCTGAAATATAGTTTCCACTGAGGTTTAGGATTTTAAGAGCAACCAGTGCACACAATCCAACTGGAAACTGAGAAAGTTTGTTATAGCTCAAGTCGACTTTAATTATCTGCATGCAATTTTTTATTTCAACAGGAATGCACGTTAATGCATTTCCAGAAGCTTCTATAATGGAGAGGTTTTTAATACGTGATATCTGTTCATCTAGGTTATCCATTTGATTTCTACTTATGCAAAGTTCCCTTAAACGTTTAAGTCTGTGCATCCTATTAGGAAGTTGCGTTAGCTGATTGCCACGAAGAATAAGACGTTCCAGCATTGTACAATTGCAAAGATTCTCTGAAATGTTTCTGAATAAATTGTTGGCAAGACTAAGAACTCTAAGTTCTTGCAAATTCTCAAGTTTGTCTGAAAGAACATCCAGCTTGTTATCATCCAGCCTGAGTTTTTGTAGTTTTGTCAGTTGAAAAAGCTGCACAGGCAGAAATATAAGTTTGTTGTGATTCATTGAAAGTGCTTGTAATCTCCTGAGCTCTTTAATGTCCTTAGGTAAACTCTGAATCAGGTTCCCCGAAATGCTGAGTTTGATTAGATTTGGAAGGTAACAGAGGACCTTTGGGAATATTAAGATCTGATTGGAATCAAGGTTGAGTACATTCAAATTTTTCATGCTAACCATGCTTTCTGGCAGTGTTTTTAAATTATTTACAGCAAGATCTAAAATTTCCAAGGTTTCAAGCCCTTCCAAAGCAGCTGGGAATTCTTCAATGTTATTGTGACTGACAAAAAGTTGCTCAATATTTATAAGCTTTGATAACTCTTTAGGGAGACATGATAATTGGTTGTGACTGATGTTCAAAACTCTCAGTTTGTGAAGTAGGGAAATTTCAGGTGGCAATGCTATCAATCCATTTCCTTCAATGGATAGTATTTCCAGGTTTGTCAGATTACCTAGATTTTTATGTAAAGTTTTGATTTCATTGTTGTTTAAATGCAAATATTTTAAAGTATGTATTTCAAAAACTACTCGAGGGATTTCCCTTAATCCTTTAGCATTTAGTTTAACCATAAATTCCTCATGTTTTACCTCATGCAATATATGTGTTGATTCCTTTTCAGCTATTTCAGGATTCTTTTCTGATTGTAATTGATCTCTTTTAGCATCTCTTTCAACAACTTCTTGAGGGATTTGGTTTAGTTCTTCAGCATTTAGATCAGTTGTGATTTCATCATCCCCTATTTCCTGTAACACACTTGTTGATAATTTTTGAAACACTTCAAGATTTTCTAGTGAGTGTAATGTGTCTTTTTCCACATCTCTTTCAAAGATCTTCTGAGAGATTTCCATCAGCCCTTCAGCATTTAGATCAGCTGGGAATTCATCACTCTTTTTTTCAGGCAATACACTTGTTGAGAATACTTCAGCTATTTCAAAGTTTTCCACTGATTGTATTGTGGTTTTTTTGGTATCTGTTTCAAAAACTTCTTGGGGGAGTTCCATCATTCCATCATCATTACAATCAGCTATGTTTTGATCATCTTCTTTTTCATGTGACATACTTTTTGATAATCCTTCACTAATTTGAAAACTCTCAAATGATTTTAAGATGTCTTTACTGGCATCTGCTTCAGTAACTTCGTGTGGAATTTCATTCAGTCCTTCAGTATTTAGGCCAAGTATGAGTTCATCTTTTTTTTCAAGAGACCTTGTTGATGATTTTCTAGCCATTTCAAGATTCTCTATTGATTGTAATGAGTCTTTCCTAGCATCACCTTCAGAAACCTCTTGAGGGCTTTTGTTCAGTCCTTCAGTATTTAGGCCAGCTGTGACTTCATCCTCATTCTTTTCCTTCCTGCTTGTTGATAAATGTTCAGACATTGTGGGATGAATGGATCACTGATTCCTTTCCTGTATCTCTTCAGAAACTGAAAAATTGTAAGTGTGGAACCCATATGAAGCAACATGTTGTTTAACATTAGGAGACTGAACTAGTGATTATAACAGAATTTTATAATAATCATGATTTTTTAATGTAAATATGCACCTATCCATTTATTTGGGCTGTTTACTGAAATCCGGATTTGGCTTTAATTCTGATGTTCATTATTTCCTTAGTATAGTCCTTTGTTATCTAGATTTTCTTGACTAGAATAACAGAAAAACACAGCGTCACAAGCAACTCTGCATTTGTTCTGTGGGTTTCCATGATGTCAACAAATCCTGGGATTAAGTTGAGAGGGAAATGGGATTTCCCTTTGTTTTTATAAAATAATTAGATTAACACATTCAGATTGACAAATAATATGAAAAGTAAAAAAGGCCAAGTTTTTTTTTTTAAATAGGCGGCTAATTTTAGGCTCCTAAATCCATATTTAAGTGCTCAAGTGGCCTGATTTCAAAAATACTGTGCATCCAACAGGTCCTGTAAATGTATTAAAGGTGTCTAAATATAAATTAAATTGCTATTTTTGAAAATCTTGGCCAAAATGTTTACCATAAAAGCTCTAATCGGAATATCTTGATGTATGTTAGAAATTTCTTATGTTCTATCCTTAATGTACGTCTATATGGATGCATATAGACACATCACATAAACCAATCTTCGAATAACTGAGGGGGGATTTACAAAGGTACTTAGGCTTTTGGACCCCAGACTTAGGCACTTAAGTGTGGGGTATAGATTCCTAAATCCCAGTTTTAGGCTCCACTGTGATTCACAAAACTCCCATCGAATGCTGTAGGCACTTAAACTTACTCAGTGTCTAACTTTTTAGGGTAAAAGGTTCCATAGGTGCCTACGTTTCTGCCTCTGAGTATGCATAATGCTGCCTCACTATATGCATTCAGATGCCTATCTCCTGCAAAAGCCCTAGAGTGAGTCACCTGGGGGGAACAAAGCGTTCATTTCAGAAAGGGGGCTGGACATGGGTTCTCCCACTCATCAGGCAAGTACTCTAATCACCGGCTACAGAATCATTCTCACTCTTATCTCACAGTATGAGTATTTATTCACAGTGGAAAAGCTTTAACAGAACAGATTAAGGGAGCCCTGTGTTAGAATATCCCATAGCTCAGTAGTGAGAGCATTCTCCTGGTAGACTTCTGTTCAAATTCCTTCCCCCGCTCCTCCCAGTTAGAGGGGGCAACAGAATTTGTGTCTGCCACATCCCAGGTGGGTGCTCTAACCACTGGATTAAAAGTCATCAGATCAGCACTTCCACCTCATCTGTTTGTAGAGCAAAGCAGAAACCTAACTAATTCTCACAAGAATCTACTTAGGTGCCTAAGCCACCTGACTGTAAGAGAATGGTTCCTGTTCGCGGATCACTAGCAGAGATAGGCACCTTGGATTTAGGTGCCTAACTGAATAAGAGGAAAGAAGTTAAGGACACGCCCCATATTGTCAGCATCTCCCATTAGCTAGTTTAGGGGATGCCCAATTTAGCATGCTAGCTTTTGTGGATTGCTGTCTAAAGTGCATTCTCTCCCCATTCATTTTATAGGAGCCTCGGTGCCTAACTCAGGCTTTGTGTATTGCAATGTTGTTACTGTGATTTCCTAGTCTACGTCTACACTAGAAACGTCAAAGTGCTGCTGCAGGAGCACTCCTGTGGCAGCATTTTGAAGTGTGAGTGTGGTCATGCGCGAGCGCTGGGAGAGAGGTCTCCCAGTGCTCCTGGTAATCCACCTTGAGGGGAACAGCTCTGAGAGCTGGGAGCCTGTCCACACTAGCGCTTTAAAGCGCTCAAACTTGCTGCGCTAAGGGGGGTGATTTTTCACACCCCTGCACCAGCAAGTTAAAGCACTATAAAATGTAAGTGTAGACAAGCCCCTAGGCACCTAATAGTAAGGCGTTGCACCACAATGCCTACGTCCCTTTGTGGATCCGGTCCTCAGTCCCTTTGTGAATCTAGCTCTGAGGACATTTAGATATAACTCATTACTCCTGACAATAAATTGGTTTTAAAATTAGTCTGGTCCTAGTCTCCTAATGCAGTCAAAACTCCCATAAGAGCAGCTGCTAAATGAATCACAGTTCTCTAGTTATATCTTACTTGATTTACATTTTTATGAAAAATGGGGTATAGTTTTGGAAAGGGCTGATTTATTCCAGTATTTAGTGCTTTACACTAAGTTTTCAGGAGCACATAGAAGTACAGTATTCTAGTGAGGGCCATGTGCCACCCTCATTCCACAGGTGATGCTCTCATTGAGTCACATAAATTAGACATCCAGGGAGTCTATTTGGTCATCAAGTAAATTTGGTAGAGGCCAGCATAGGCTTGTTCCCCAAAATAATTATCCAAAGGCTTTGTTAGGTCTAGCACTGAGTGACCAGGGGAGAGGCCATAGGCACCGATTTATTCAGATCCTGGGGGGATGCTTAACCCCTGCTGCGCCCTAGGCCTGCCCCCACTCCACCCCTTCCTCCAAGCCCCTACCCCACCCCTTTCCACCCCTCCCTGACCCTGCTCTTCCTCCTCTCCCCAGTGCCTCCTGGACCTGGTGGAACAGCTGATCACGGGGGCTGGAGGCACTGGGAGGGAGGGGGACGAGCCGACTGGCAGGACCGCTGGTGTAGTACCCCGGCCGACACTGGGGAGGGCGCTGGCCCTCCGGGCTGCCAGTGTTGCTGAGCACCCATGGTTTTTTTCCGGTGGGTGCTCCCAGGGTGGAGCACCCACGAAGTCAGCGCATATGGGAGAGGCTCTTCCACAGCCGGACAGTGCTCCTTGCGGGGGTGCTGGGACCTATTTAGCCAAACTGTATGGCGACCACTTCAAGCCAGGCGGCCACCCCTAGTTCCAGCACCTGGCCAGGCTCCCTGTCAGCCACTGCGCCTGCTTTACCCTACAAACTCCCTTCCCAAGTCACCTCATCCCCCAGCGCTCCTAGGGCTGCCCTCCTGCCCCGCCCCCGCCAGCAGACAGCGCCCAACGCTCCCGCCCCGCCCCGGACTACGGGCCACGGCTCTGCCCCTGCCACGCGTGGGGCCGTTCAGCTGCCCGCCCTCAACACCGGGCGCGGGCCCCAAACAGGCGGACGAGAGGCGGCGCGTCGGCCCCGCTAGCCCAGGCCGCGCCGGGGCGAGGAAGGGGGCGCGGCGCGCAGCCGGGGACACACCCGCCTCCGGCTGCCGCTGCTCAGACGCGGCATCCAGTTGCCATGACAACAGTAAAAGACGCTCGCTGGAGAGGGGAAAGACGGTACTGCGCCGACTCTAGCGCGTGCGCACAGCGGCGCTGCTGCACTTCAGCCTGCAGGCCGGGGGCTGGCGGCCGCGGGGAAGGGAGGGGAGCCAAGCAGAGGCTTCGGGTATTTCCTGTTTCAGTGCCACTGGCATCCTCTTGCCCCCCAGCGCTTCCTCCTACAGCTGGGTGGGGGAAAAGTGACAGTCACAGGCTCGTTGTCCATTTTCCTCCTGAAAGTTGCAAAATTATTTTTTTCCACCCAGCGTCCCCTTG
The DNA here is from genome assembly GCA_033296515.1 of Macrochelys suwanniensis. Classification (NCBI taxonomy): domain Eukaryota; kingdom Metazoa; phylum Chordata; order Testudines; family Chelydridae; genus Macrochelys; species Macrochelys suwanniensis. Next base: position 44,523,764 of record CM065776.1, read on the forward strand.
ACTGACGTCTCACAGCAGAGGAGCAGTGACCTGCGAAGATGGACATTGAAATTCTTGTGGATGTGGTAGATAGAATACTCAAAATAGTTCACAATGCTGCTACAAGTTCCCAGGATTTTTTCAGTAAATGCGGCTTTGTTTGCAATTCCATGGTTACTAACATACTTACTTAGCCCTGGTCTACACTACGAGGTTAGGTCAAATTTAGCCGTGTTAGGTCGATTTTATAAGCAATGCATCTACACAGCCAACCCCGTCGACCTAAAGGGCTTTTAAAATCGACTGCTGTACTCCTCCCCGGCGAGGGGAGTAGCGCTAAAATCAACCGTGCTGGGTCGAATTTGGGGTAGTGCAGACGCAATTCGACAGTATTGGCCGCTGGGAGCTATCCCAGAGTGCTTCAATGTGACCATTCTGGACAGCACTTTCAACTCTGATGCACTAGCCAGGTACACAGGAAAAGCCCTGAGAAATTTTGAATTTCATTTCCTGTTTGGTTAGCATGGCGAGCTTAGCAGCACAGGTGACCATGTAGTCCCAGAATCGCAAATGAACTCCAACATGGCCCGAAAGGGAGATACTGGATCTGATTGCTGTATGGGGAGAACAATATGTGCAGGCCGTACTCCGATCTAGCAGAAGAAATGCTAATATATATGCCAAAATCGCACAGGGCATGGTGGAGAGAGGCTACAACAGGGGGACACAGCAATGCCACTTGAAAGTTAAGGAGCTCAGGCAAGCCTACCAAAAGACAAAGGAGGAAACAGTCGCTCTAGGTCAGAGCACCATACATGCTGCTTCTATGATCAGCTGCATGGCATTCTAGGGTGGGGACCCTACCTCAACCCCACCACTGTCCGTGGACACCTGCAAGGGGGGAGTCTCACACAAAAGGGAGGAGGATTTTGTGGATGAGGAAGAGGAGGAGGAGAATGCACAGAAGGCAAGCAGATAATCCGTTCTCCGTGGCAGCCAGGACCTTTTCATCACCCTGGAGCCAATACCCTCCCCAGATGGGTTCCTGGACCCTGAAGCCGGAGAAGGTACCTTTGGTGAATGCACCTTTGTAAATATACTACAGGGTTTAAAAGCAATTGTGTTTAATGTTTGATTTGCCCTGAAGACTTGGGATGCATTCGGGGCCAGTACAGCTACTGGAAAAGTCTGTTAACGTTTCTGGGGATGGAGCGGGAATCCTCCAGGGACAACTCTATGAAGCTCTCGTGAAGGTACTCTGAAAGCCTTTGCAGAAGGTTTCTCAGGAGGGCTGCCTTATTCCGTCTCCATGGTAGGACACTTTACTACGCCAAATCAGTAGCAAGTAGTCTGGAATCATTGCAGCACAAAGCATGGCAGCGAATGGTCCTGAGTTTTGGTCAAGCAACATTCGGTCTTTACCTCTCTGTGTTAGCCTCAGGAGAGTAATATTCATGGTCACCTGGTTGAAATAGGGGAATTTTTGTAAGGGAACAGTCAAAGGACCCCGTTCATGCTGGCTGTTTGCATTTGGCTAAAAGGGATCATCCCTGATAATAGTCACGCGGTGGAGGGAGGGGTGAAGGGATCATCCCAGAGAATTGCCACCCGGTGGGGTGGGGGAGGGTTGTGTTGCACATCCACCCGAAAACCGCAGCCCCTCCTTTTAAATGGCCAACCCAACCGGCATTGCTTGCTACGGGAAAGGAGGGCACTGCAGTTTGAAACCATTCCCACATGTTATGAAGGTGGAGCAGCCAACCCCGCATACCCTTTGGCTTACCATGGCTGCCTGGAAACTGAAATTCTGTTGCCCAGCCATGTGTGAGGTGTCACCATACCAGCAGACGCTCAATATAAAAGGCAAAATGTGATCTTGTACTTAAAGCACATGTGCTATCTGCTGTGAATTGCTTGATTCACTGTGAAAGAGTCTCCCTTTTGTTCTCAGAAATGTATCTTCTTAAATTCTACTCTCCCTTTTTATCCCCCCACAGGTGCAAATGTTTCTACGCTCCCCCTATCATCTCCATCCCAGAGGTTATCGCAGATTAGAAGGCAAAAAAAACGCACTTGCGATGACATGTTTTCCGAGCTCATGCAGTCCTCCTGCACTGATAGGGCACAACTGAATGTGTGGAGACATATAGTGACAGAGGCCAGGAAATCATACAGTGAGCGTGATGAGAAGAGGCAGGATGTGATGCTGAGGCTAATGCGGGAGCAAACGGACATGCTCAGGTGTCTGGTGGAGCTGCAGGAAAGGAAAGAAGAGCACAGGCCACCACTGCATCCACTGTATAACCACCTGCCCTCCTCCCCAAGTTCCATATCCTCCTCACCCAGTTGCCCAAGAATGCGGTGGGAGGGGGGCGGAGGGTGGCTCCGGGCACCCAGCCACTCCCGAGGATGGACCAAGCAACAGAAGGCTGTCATTCAATAAGTTTTGATATGTAGTGTGTCTACAATAAGCAATGTGGCCTTGTCCTTCCCTCCTCCCGCACCCCACCCAGGCCACCGTGTCAGTTATCTCCCTTTTTTTTTAGTCAATAAAGAAAAAATGCATGGTTTCAAAACAATAGTGACTTTATTTCCCTTGCCAGCTGTGATTGAATGGGAGAAGGTGGTTGGCTTACAGGGAATTAAAATCAACAAAGGGGGCGGGTTTGCATCCAGGAGAATCACATACAACTGTCATACCATAGCTCGGCCAGTCATTAAACTGGTTTTCAAAGCCTCTCTGATGCACAGCACACCTAAATGTGCTCTTCTAATCGCCCTGGTGTCTGGCTGCTCAAAATCGGACGCCAGGCGATTTGTCTCAACCTCCCACCCCAACATAAACATCTCCCCCTTACTCTCACAGCTATTATGGAGCACATAGCAAGCAGCAATAACAATGGGAATATTGGTTGCGCTGAGGTCTAACCTAGTCAGCAAACAGCGCCAGTGAGATTTTAAACGTTCAAAGTCACATTCTACCACCATTCTGCACTTGCTCAGTCTATAGTTGAACCGCTCTTTACTACTGTCCAGGCTGCCTGTGTACGGCTTCATGAGCGATGGGAGCAAGGGGTAGGCTGGGTCTCCAAGGATAACTACTGGCATTTCAACATCCCCAACAGTAATTTTCTGGTCTGGGAAGTAAGTCCCTTCTTGCAGCTGTTCAAATAGCCTGGAGTTCCTAAAGATGCGAGTGTCATGCACCTTTCTCAGCCATCCCACACTGATGAAACGTCCCTTGTGATCCACCAGTGCTTGCAGCACCATTGAGAAGTACCTCTTGCGGTTTACATACTGATTGGCAAGGTGGTCCGGTGCCAAGATAGGGATATGCGTTCTGTCTGTTGCCCCACCACAGTTAGGGAACCCCATTGCAGCAAAGCCATCCACTATGACCTGCACATTTCCCAGAGTCACTACCCTTGCTAGCAGAAGGTTAGTGATTGCATTGGTTACTTGGATCACAGCAGCCACCACAGTAGATTTGCCCACTACAAATTGATTCCCGAGTGACCGGTAGCAGTCAGGCATTGCAAGCTTCCACAGGGCTATCGCCACTCGCTTCTCAACTGTAAGGGCAGCTCTCATCTTGGTATTCTGCGCTTCAGGGCAGGGGACAGCAACTCACAAAGTTCTAGGAAGGTGGCCTTATGCATGCAAAAGTTTCGCAGTCACTGGGAATCATCCCATACCTGCAACACTATGCAGTCCCACCAGTATGTGCTTGTTTGCCGGGCCCAGAATTGGCGTTCCACTGTATCAACCAGCCCCACTGCTGCCATAATGTCCCAATTGCCACATCCCGTCCTTTCAGGAAAGTCTGTGTCCATGTCCTCCTCACAATCGTCTTCGTGCTGGCGTCTCCTAGCTGGGTTCTGTACATACATCAGTATAATGCACGAGGTGTTTACAAAGCTCACAACAGCAGCGGCAAGCTGAGCGGGCTCCATGCTTGCCGTGCTATGGCGTCTCCAAGGGTAACCCAGGAAAAAAGGCGCAAAATGATTGTCTGCCATTGCTTTCATAGAGGGAGGGAGGGGACACTTACGACATATACCCCAAACCACCCGCGACAATGTTTTTGCCCCATCAGGCATTGGGAGCTTAACCCAGAATTCCGATGGGCAGTGGAGACTGTGGGATAGCTACCCACAGTGCACTGCTCCGTGAGTTAATGCTAGCCTTGGTAATGAGGATGCACTCCACTGACTTAATGTGCTTAGTGGGGACACACACACAATCGACTGTATAAAATCGCTTTCTAAAGATTGACTGCCATAAATTTGACAATTTCGTAGTGTAGACATACCCATAGTCTCCATAAGATGTTGCCACAAGGCTAGTTAATGTAAACAACCATAAGTGGCATGCACAGTCTTGTAAATAACACAATATAAATGTACAGAGGCACAGAAAACCCACCACACTAATGGAGAAAAGAGTTATATCTATCTATGGTTCAATTAGAATCCCTGGAGGAATTAAAACTGATTTGAGGTAAAATTTTGTGTTTCTGTTATATTAATTTTTATAGTGTTATCCTTACTGAAATAGTCATCCAGTCTTCAGAGTGGCAGCCATGTTAGTCTGTATCAGCAACACAACGAGGAGTCCTTGTGGCACTTTAGAGACTAACACATTTATTTGGGCATAAGCTTTCATGGGCTAGAACCCACTTCATCAGATGCATTTCCACTCCTACTGACTTTAGTGCAAATTGGATTGGGCATTAGGTTTGTTATAGCTCCTAGATAGATTTAATTTGAAACGGGGGCGTGCACAGGATTAACATTTGGCTGCTTTTGCAGGGGCACTTTCTGTGCCCCCTGTGGCTGGAGGAGCTGGTTCTTCCTCCCCTCCCCTGCAGATGGAGGAGCTGGAACCCCACGCCTTCAGCTGGAGCAGCTGGATCCCCGCTCCTGGCGGCCCCAGAACCAGAGGAGCTATCATCTGCCACCCCGGTCAGGCTGGAAGAGCTCGCTCTTCCTGCCCTGGCCCCGAAGAAGTTATGTGCCTCCACTGATTGGAGGGGCCAGTGCCCTTGCTTGCCCCGCGCACACCCCTCATTTGAAAGTAAGGTCATGTGGAAATAGCCAATTATCTTTCCAACAGCACCTTGTCTGCCCACTGTGAATATTAGGACTAATGCCTATTGTATTGTGTCGACACAGCAAATAGTATTGTATAGCATATAAATATAAATGGTATACACTGATGATCTGAACATTAAATTGTTAGTAATTTTTTTTCCAGTCTAAGATATCTGATATCCTCATGTAACGGTTTGTAGGGTCCAAACAGCGTGTGTAATGTAGACCTTTGATAGGTTGCTGGCTTTGTCAGAGATCCTCAAATGTGTGTGTTGAATATGCCAGTGATTAATGTTCATCTCCTAATGTGCTATTTATTATGTTTAACATACTTAGAATAATATTGTAATAAAACATATCTATAATTCTCAAATGTGCTTTTATGTGCATCAATAGCAGCAGATTTAAGTGTGACAACCAGCAGATAAAACACCTAATACTCCAATATACAGTATTATACAGTAAGGAATATACAGTAGAACGTCAAAGATACAAACACCAGAGTTACAGACTGACCGGTCAACCAGACATCAAGTGAAACCAGAAGTAACCAATCAGGCAGCAGCAGAGACCTCTCACCCGCCAAAATAGCAAATACTGTACTGTGCCTGTATTGCATCTTAAAGGTAGGCACATCTGGGCTGCCTGTCCCCACACCTCCACCCTCACGCCCGGGGCAGCCACGTACAGCAAGATGCTGGGGCTGCCAGTCCAAGGCAGTCGGAGCCAGTCAGCAGAGCAGGAGCAGCGCTTGGGTCTGCACCACTTTCACCCAGGGACGTCCTTACCCATACGCAAAGTACGCAGCTGCGTAGGGCACCAGGAGATTTGGAGTACCAAATTTCCTGGTGCCCTGCGCAGCTGCGTACTGCTCCAGCCCCTGCCCAGCCTCTTCCCTATGGCCCCCGTCCCTGCTCCGCCCCGCCTCTTCCCGCCCCTGCCCCGTCTCCACTCCCCTGAGGAGTGCAGCAGGGCCAGGCCTGCACTCACCAGCAACGGGAAGTGCAGCAACCCAGCCCCAGCCGTGCCACCGGTGACTGCTGGGGTGTGGTTCCCCCCTGCCCCCCAAGCCAGCCCCGCCCCCCCCTCAGAGGCCTGGGGCCCGCCTCCCCGATCCACCCGCCCACATAGGCCTAGGGCTACCCCCTGCTCCCCCCCCCACACAGAGGCCTGCTGTAGGGCCCCAGAATAGCTAGGGACGGCCCTGCTTTCACCCCTCCCCTGCCCGGAGGGAGATGTATTGTTTTTACCCCCCCTCCCCGGGAAGGGAACATGCTCTTGTCTCTCTACCTGGCCTGGAGTGTCAGCTGCTGGATCTGGATCCCAAACTGAGCTTTGTTCGGAGTTACCAACATTTCAGAGTTATGGAAAACTTCCATTCCCGAGGTGTCCATAACTCTGAGGTTCTACTGTAGCTAACAATGAGCAGCATTAAACGGCACACTTCAAAATTCACACAAAACCCAATATAATCATCTAGGAATCATCTACAAAAAGGTGACAAGACATTGTCATTCAGATATATGTAGCATAACTACAGCAATAGATACTTCAGTTTTAATTTCATTTTGCTTATACCATTATAGTTTCCTTACAATGCCTATGTTTATATTGATAATGCCTTTGTACCCATTTTCCTTTAATGGAAAGCTTCCTTGCAGTCTTCTTGCTAACTTTGTAAATATGGGAACTAGACCAAGCTTTCTTACAAGAAAAACTGATCATTAGAATATTCCATCAATTGCAAATGAAGATTTTAGATCAATAAATAACATTTAACCCACCACAACTGTTTAATCTTGCTAGGAATTTGATTAATTACATTCTTCATGATGCTATAATTATGTCTGATTCAGAGTTTACAGTGCATTCAATTAATTTTCAGTCAAGAGAGCTTGACAAAAGCTTAGAATCAAAAGAGCAGTCACAGTCTGACACACATTTCTCTAGTGTTGTTATAAGTCCAATGTTCAATGCTGGCACTAAAATTTTAGGCCAGATTTTTAAAAATAGGAGCCTAAAGTAAAGTCCCATAGACATTAATGGGAGCTGTCAGATGCTTAGCTCTTATGAAAATCAGGTCACTTATTTAGGTGTTTAAATATGGATTTAGGAACCTTACTTTAGTCTCCTAGGCCCCTATTCACAAAGGAACTCAGGCCCGGATCCATAAAGGAGCTTAGGTGTCACGACACTCAGCATCACAACACCTAACTTTTAGGCACTAGAAAATCACTGGAACAATACTGCAATCTACAAAGCCTGAATTAGCAGCCTAGGCTTCCTATATAATGCATGAGGAGAGACAGGCATCTTAAAATGAGGTCCAAAAAAGCCAGCATTCTAGGTGAGGAGCTGTCTAAGCTAGCCAATAGATGCTGATGAGAGGAGTGTGCCCTAAGTTCTTCCTCTCTCTTAGACTTAGACACATAAAGCTGGGCTGCAGGGAGGGACCTCTCTCTGCCAGCAATGCAAAACTGCGAACCCATCTCCCAGGCTGAGGCAGCTTGGGTGCTTAAGTTGTTTTTTGAGAGAATAAGTTAGGCACCTACGATTCCCCCAAACAAAATAGTCAGAGGAGAAAAGACAGTGATGGTGATGGTACCACCCTAACTTTTAGCCCACTGGTTAGAGAACTCATCCAGGATGTGGGAGTCCCAGGTCCAATTCCCCCTTCTGCTAGAGGGAGAAGAAAAGATTCAAACAATCATCTCCTACCTCATGGGGATGGAATAACCACTGAGCTGTGGGATATTCTGACGTGGAGGTCCCTCCATCTCTGCTGAGGAAGCTGCTCCACTTTGGATAAATAAGGCATTTGAGCGGGGGGAGTTGACCCTTGGTCTTCCACTTCCCGGGTGGATGCCCTAACCACCACACTTACAGTCATTCTTTCTCTCTCTCTCTTTGACCCAGTGACTACTTAAAGGTGTAAATAAGTGCCCCAAGTCAGAGTGAAAGATCCCTATGGTGTCACATTATTTACCAAGATATTTGGATGGATCATCAACATGTACTTCATAGATTTTAAGGCCAAAAGGGACCATTATGATAATCTGCATAAAACAGACCATAGAACTTCACCCAGTAATTTCTGCATCAAGCTTTTACAGTAGAACCTCAGAGTTACGAACACCTCAGGAATGGAGGTTGTCCATAACTCTGAAATGTTGGCAACGCTGAACAAAGCGCAGTTTGGGCTCCAGATCCAGCAGCTGACACTTCAGGCCAGGCTTCAGCAGCAGCTGAGCTCCCTACTCAGCTCCACCATGAATTTCTAGGTGGAGAGCGAGAGAGAGAGAGATGAAAGCAGTGCAGATCCCAGCACTGCTCCTGCTCAGCTGGCTGGCGGCCGCCTTGGGCTGGCAGGCAGCATCTTGCTGTAACTGGCTGCCATGCATGTGAGGATGGGGACAGGCAGCCCAGATGTGCCTACCCTTAAGAGGCAATACAGGCACAGTTCTTTTCTTTTCTTTTTTTTTGGTCTCTGCTGCTGCCTGATTGGTTACTTCCGGTTTCACTTGTCCGGTTGACCGGTCAGTCCGTAACTCTAGTGTTCGTATTTTTGAGGTTCTGCTGTAAGCTCTGTCACAAGCGGAAGTTATCTTTCAGAAAGACATCCAGTCTTGATTTCAAAGGTGAAGGCTTGACTACTTTGTAGTCAATGGAAGTTTTGCCATTAACTTTAGTAAGGCCAGGATTTCACTCAAAGAATTCAAGTGATGGAGAATCCACCACAGCTCTTGGTAAATTGTTCTAATGATTAAAAATTTAACTCATTGTTAAAAATTTACACCTTATTTCCAGTCTGAATTTGTCTTAGGTTCAACTTCCAGTATTGAATATTGTCTTTGTCTGCTAGACTAAAGAGCCTTCTACCATTAAATCTTTACTTTATGTAGGTACTTATAGACTGTGATCAACTTGCCTGAACCTTCTTTTGTAGAAGGCACATAGATTGAGATTCTTAAGTCTCTCACTGTAAGGAATGTTTTCCAGACTTCAAATCATTCTTGTAACTCTTCAGAATCTTAAGTTTGTCTACATCCTTGTATCCACATTTAAAAAAGAACTGGCCACAGCATTCCTATAATAGTCTTACTAATGCTGTATGCAGAGGTAATACTACCACCTTATTTCTATTAGTCATTTCTCTGGTTACATATCCAAGGATCGCATTAGTCTTCCTGGCCACAGCTGTAAGGATAAGGTCTTTTCATGTAGCCATATTGTAAGGTCTGAGGCCTTTGTCTGCAGCCATATTAGGAGAGCAGCCGCCATGAGCCAGGAAGAAGAAAGTCACATCCTCACATTCCATCTAAATTACATTAAAACAATGTACTATCGGGATGTTAAGAAGGCAATCCTGTCTGAATAGTACCCATCACCACCAGATAAAGGAACAGATCTTAAGATGAATAAAGAAAACTTTGTTTGATGGCATTCTGTCTGGCAAGAAATTACTTATCAACAAGTTGTGGTTGTGAAATCCCTACTTCTTTATTGTTTTGCCTTTATGGTCCCCACTTCTCTATTGGTTACCTGTATGGTTTCTGTCTGTTGCATAACTAATTTTGCAAGGTGTAAATCAATTAAGGTGTGGGGTATGATTGGTTAAAAAATTGTTTTGCAAAATGTTAGGATTGGTTAGAAAATTGTTTAGTAAAATGATTGGTTAAGGTACAGCTAAGCAGGACTCAAGTTTCACTATATAAACTGGGGCCCGAAAGGAAGTTCTTTGGAACCAACTCCAGGACACAGCCCCAAGATCAGAGCTACCGGATCTCAACGCTCTGCTAATGACACCATGCAGAAGCTGAAGTTCCCCAGCTGACCTGATCCTGACTGGCCATCAAGAAAAGTTCATCTGCCTTATTAGGAGTGGTGAGCATTGTATGCTTAGAGTGTGCATTCTGTTTTGGTGATTGTTAATAAATAGAGGTTAAGTAGGATATTACTGTGTAAGGCTCTTTAACTGGTAAGACTCTGCAAACCCAGAGTGTAAGGTTATGCTCTGAGCCCACAGAAGAGTATGAGTGGGTGCCTAAATTAAGAGGGTTACACCTTGAGCCCACAGAAGGGTAAAGTTGGATGCCCTAGAGTGTAAGGTTATGCCCTGAGCCCTAGGAACAGGGTAAGGGTGGATGCCTAAATTAAGAGGGCTATGCCTTGAGCCCTACGAACTGGTTAAAGGTGGATGCCCCTAGAGTGTGTGAGTAACAGAGAATTTTTGTGCGGGTAACACAGCATTGTAGTTGGAGTTCATGTTCAGTTGGTTATCCATCGTGACCCCTACAGTCCTTTGCAGAGTCACTGCTTTCCAAAATACAGCTCCCCATCCTGTAAGTGTAATCATCATTTTTTGTTCCAAGATGCATGATTTTGCATTTGACTGTATTAAAATATGTGGTGTTTGAATAAGCCCAGTTTACTATGTGATTAATTACTCTCTCTCTCTCATTATTTATATTATTATTATATTTATAATTACTCTCTCATTATTTACCTCTCCACCAATCTGATTCTTCCAGATCATTGATAAAGATATTGGATATCATTATTATTTATTATATGTATTACCATAGTGCCTAGGAGACCTACTCATGGACCAGGACTCCACTGTGTGTACAAACACAGAATGGAAAGATGGTTTTTGCCTCAAGCAGTTTACAATCTAAGTATAAAACAAAAAACAACAGATAAGATATAGATAGAAGGGGGAATACTAGTAAACAATGAAACAATACTGGCTAGCATGATAAGCAGTGGTCTCTGCACACTAGCAATCTGATCAGAGGAAAGCATCGATGCTTGACACTGAATGAGAGATGATAGGTAGGGTGGGGATTAGCTGTAAAGATTCACCTTAAAAGTGAATACAAACAGCTTATATTTGATGCAATACAGACAGGAAGTCACTGAAACAATTCAAAGAGAGGGGTGACATGCTAAAAGCGATGGGCTAGAAAAGTGATCTTTGCAGCAGCATTCTGATTGGACATGAGAGAAGCAAGATTACACATTTGTCAAGACTACAGAGAAGGATGTTGCAGTAACTGAGATTCAAGATGGTGAGAGTTTTGACAAGAGTTTTAGCTGCATGCGTGGATGGAGTGGGGTCCTGCAGGGATCAGTTCTGGGTCCGGTTCTGTTCAATATCTAAATAATTAATTTAGATAAGGCATAGAGAGCATACTTATAAAATATGTAGATGATACCAAGCTGGGAGGGGTTGCAAGTGCTTTGGAGGATAGGATTAAAATTCAAAATGATCTGGACAAACTAGAGAAATGGTCTGAAGTACACAGGATGAAATTCAGTAAGGACAAATGCAAAATACTCCACTTAGGAAGGAACAATTAGTTGCACACATACAAAATGGAAAATTACTGCCTAGTGTCTACACAAAGGAGTACTGCACAAAGGGTAGGTCTACACTTACCCGCTGCATCGGAGGCATCCAATCGATCTTCTGGGTTCGATTTATCGCGTCTTGTCTAGACGCGATAAATCGAACCAGGAAGTGCTCCCTGTCGACGCCGGTAATCCTGCTCCACGAACGGAGCAGGCGGAGTCGACGGGGGAGCCTGCGCGCCGCCGTGTGGACCAGCGGTAAGTACTTTTAAGTTCGAAATAAGATACTTCGACTTCAGCTACGTTATTCACGTATTCACGTAGCTGAAGTCGCGTATCTTAGTTCGAACTTGGGGGGTAGTGTGGACCAGCCCAAAGAGAACTGGGGGTCATAGTGGATCACAAGCTAAATATGAGTCAACTGTGTAACATTGTTGCAAAAAAAGCAAACATCATTCTGGGATGTATTAGCAGGAGTGTTGTAAGCAAGACACGAGAAGTAATTCTTCCACTCTACCCCACGCTGATTAGGCCTCAGCTGGAGTATTGTGTCCAGTGCTGGGTGCCATATTTCAGGAAAGATGTGGACAAATTGGAAAAAATCTAGAGGAGAGCAACAAAAACGATTAAAGGTCTAGAAAACATGACCTATGAGGGAAGCCTGAAAAAATTGGGTTTGTATAGTCTGGAGAAGAGAAGACAGAGGGGACATAACAGTTCTCAAGTACATAAAAGGTTGTTACAAGGAGGAAGGAGAAAAATTGTTATCCTTAGCCTCTAAGGATAGGACAAGAAGCAATGGGCTTAAATTACAGCAAGGGTGGTTTAGGTTGGACGTTAGGAAAAACTTCCTGTCAGGGTGGTTAAGCACTGGAATAAATTGCCCAGGGAGGTTGTGGAATCTCCATCACTGGAGATTTTTAAGAGCAGGTAAAACAAACATCTGTCAGGAATGGCCTAGATAATACTTAGTCCTGCCATCAGTGCAGGGGACTGGACTAGATGACTTCTCTCTGTCCCTTCCAGTCCTACGATTCTATGATAGGAAATAGCATATAACTGCTAATCTGTTTGTATAGTTACACTGTATTACAGATGACCAGAGGGAGGCTCCCAAACAACTTATGAATATGAGAAATAGTGGCAGAATCTCGTTCTCTGGAAATAGCATGTGTTGTGTTAAGTTACTCAATATTTATTTAGAAAGAAGAATGCATCTTTCATAGTGGCTGGGATATTTAAAAGGTAGTAAACTTGGCCATTTTTGCAAACAAGCAATTTATTAGATAGTAATAATAAATAATATATAGCAGTAAGGTTTATTAATTTTATTGTTAAATATGCAAGTATGACACTTAATTGTATATACAGTTTGTAACATTATACACTTCTAGTTTTCTAACAAGTGCTTGTTATAAAAAAGGATATTCTGATATTAAAGCCAAGTGATAGCTGTGCATTAATTTAGCATCTGCTGTACTATTCACTTCTGATAAAAGGCAATATAATCAATCTAGGAAGATTTACAAGTAACTGCATGCCAATGAAGCTCACGTAGCTTAGGTACGGCTTTAAAGAAAATTCTATAGTACAGACTTTTTCCTGCATGCATTTTAAACAATTGCCCACCGAATACTTTATAATTTGTTAAAATGTACTGATTTTGGGTTTCAGAGAAGTTTGAATGCAAAGATGAAAGTACTGCAAAGTGCTACAGTGCCTGGCATTGAATTGTTTAACTTTCATTTTAGGGGCAAGTGCAAATATTTAACTTTACCACAAAATATTGCACATGGTTTTAGCCACACAATTCCCATTAAAGCTGAATTTTAATTTAATTTGTGTGGTTTTAGTCACACAATTCCCATTAAAGCTCCCATTCAAGGGGGAGCTGAAGTTAAAACCCTACAGCACCCCCTCGAAAGTTCAGAGGTTAGTATAACAGGGTAGTAGTTTGTGGTACAAAGATATCCATTTGATGATTTAAAATATTCATACCATACTGTTCATAAAAATAAACCTAATTAATATACAATAGGAAGATTAAAATATGTAGCAGTTTTATTTTAATTACTGTCATGTTAAGCAAATGTACGTTTGCTTGTTTAGGGCAGATTCTGACAGCCTCAAAGGCTGTCAGAATCTGTCCCTAAGTCTCTTTCAAATGATACAGTTTCCAGACTTCTTAAATATTATGAAAAGAAAACAATTATTCCATCATATTCTATTAACAAGATTGTATTAGGGTCTCCTCCTGCTCCCACTGACATTAATGAGAGCAGAATCGAATCCTCAGTAAACAGCTCTATGGATGACCAGTTTCTATCTCTACACTGTAAATCCCCAGTCCTGCAAATCCTCCACTCTATGGAGTCCCAACAAAGTCATGTAAGACATGAGCACGAAATCTCAATTAATGGAAACAACTCAAGTCCCTACTGCACAAAGTATTACTCAGTCAAACCTGTTGCAATCCAGTAACTAAACTTAATATAAATTTGTTGGAATCCAGTAATTATTACGTAAGATGTAATTATGTAAGTAATTATTATGTAAGCAGGATATTGCATTGCAAAGTAATAATCCACTAGTTTCAAAACATTAAATATACAAAACATTTAATCTGCTCCTGAAAAGATTTAAAAATGTTTTTCCTGATAGCTGTCCTGAGGCAATATTCTAAAATAATACTGGTACATAAAAAAAAAAAATTAAACTTGAAATTAAATCAAGTCTTAACTATAAAATGTATTGAACATCAAATTAAAACAACACAGAAACTGACAGGATCACTCATGGGACCCTACGGTCTTCTAATTGAGGTGGAGAAAAATTTTACTCAATATATCTGGGAATACCTTTGGCAGTCTCTTAAGAGAGCAGGTTGCCTATTAAAGGTTCTCTCTTGTACAGGTTTCACTGCTACAACGTCACAAGTAGATCAATACAGGTATATTAGGGAATGGTTTAAGGCACTTTGAATCCTCCATAATCTGTTAGGAACAAAATCATACTTTATTTTATATTTTAATCTCAATATCTTTTTTCTTGTGGTTTAGCTCAAAAATTAGAATAGCTTATATTGAAGAAAATCTCTTTATAAAAATAGATATGTTATATACTTTTTAAAAAAATAACCCATGCAGCTTCTGTACAAAGTTTATACAAATTTCACAACATACTTCATTCTGAGAAACTTTCATGCACATGAAAGGCTTCTATTTTAATTAAAACAAAGTTATTTCTATTTAATCACAAAACACTGTTGCATAATCACTGTCCATCGCTGTCATTCATTTCGTTCAGTAGACATTAACTGGCTGTTTAATTTCATCAGCAGTTTTACGACAAGACCTGCCTACATATAGGGGGAAAAATGAAAAAGTTGTATCAGGGGTTTCTAGTTATCATATAAAACCACCACAGCCTACTTAAATATATGATAAACAAATGTATTCACCTCAGTTGCTAACATTTTAGATGATTAAAACGGAATTTTAGAAATCCAGTTCACTTGCCACTATTTATGCTGTTTGTTTGTCTTTTATTTCTCTCAGTGAAAAGAAAACCACCTTTACTTTAGCTCTTTTTACTTTCAGTCTTTTTTGCTTTCAGGTTCTCAATAGGGCAGTGTTTGAGTTGCAAACAAAGTACAGAGAAAAGTACAGAGAAAAACAGCAATTTATACTGGAATTTAAAATTAACACAAAAACATTTGTATTGCTGTTATCAAGATTAGTGGCACCAGCTTGAATACCACAGTAAGTTGGTGTGACTTCATCAACAAATTATTTTATAGCATAGATATATCATTTTAGGCAATGAGGGAGAAAAAGAACTGTAATTATTCCTAGCCTTCAACTTTCTCTTGTATCTCAAGAGGTACCTATTTTCATGTACCGATTCAACCTTTTTCTCCTCCCGATAATATTAGATATGCAAAGGGCTGAAGCATGTAAAACATCAAATCTGCAATTTCCTCACAGAATTAACTAACATAGATGTATATGTTCAGGCAAGTATTTCCAACCTGACTCCAGCCAAAGCGTTACTCAATAACAGCACTATAGCACAGAGTTAATTTATTCCATCAATTGCTATACAGTAACTTTGTAACATTGCTTTCAAAGCTCTTTATTTCACCTATCCCCAAACTGCTACTTTTACTAATGCGATTACCAGCTCTCATGATTTCATTGTGGGTCTCATGGTACTTAATATTTTTATTAAAACCACAACTCTTGGATTCATGTGATTAGGTGAGATACTAAGTTTAAAACTTTCATTTTAAATTTATTTTCTAATACTCATAGTTCCAGAGAAACTTTAGATAACATGAACCCTAAAGGCTCAAATACCAGAAAGTAAATAAGAATCACCTAAATTTCTCATTATAAAATAATCTCCCGATTTTTAATTCAAACATGATTTTGGGGGCCTGACACATGAAGATGGATGAACACTTTTAGAATCATAGAAATGTAGGGCTGGAGAGACCTCAAGAAGTCATCAAGTCCAGCCTTCTGTGCTGAGGTAGGACCTAGTAAACTTAGACCTTCCCTGGCAGGTGTTTATCCAACCTGTTCTTAAAAACTTCCAACAATGGGGATTTCCAACTTCCCTTAGAAGCCTACTCCAGTGGTTTACTACCTTTATAGTTAGAAACATTTTCCTAATATCTAACTTAAATCTCCCTTGCTGCAGATTAAGCCAATGAATTCTTTTTTTACTTTCAGTGAACATGGAGAACAATTTATAACAGGCCTCTTAATAACAGTCTTCAAATGTGTTAAGGGCTGGTATTAGGTCCCTCCCTCAATCTTCTTTTCTCAAGACTAAACATGCCCAGTTTTTTTAACCTTTGTTCATGGGTCAGGGTTTCTAAACCTTTTATCATTTTTGTGGCTCTCCTCTCTCCAACTTGTCCACATCTTTCCTAAACTGTGGTGCCCAGACCTGGACACAGTACTACAGCTGAGGCCTCACGAGTGCCAAGTAGAGCAGGACAATTGCCTTACATATGATACTCCTGTTAATACACCCCAGAATGATACAGTAACTCCACACTTAAATTCATCCCGGTTAACCTTGTTTTGTTGCTGATCAATTAGAGAACATGCTCATTTAAAGTTGTGTAATGTTCCCCTACAACTTTGTTTGGCAGCCGCCTGCTTTGTCCACTGGTTGCAAAAAGAGCAGCCCGTTGGAACTAGCTGGTGGGGGGTTGGAACCAGGTGGACTGGCAGCCCCCCCATCAGCTCCCCGCTTCCCTAAGTTCCCTGTGCGGCAGCCGCCCAGCAGGCTCTCAATTGCTGGCAGTTCAGCTGTCCCTCCCCCCACTGTAATGTGCTGATCCTGCCCTCTGCCTTGGAGCTGCTCCTGAGCCTTCTTCTTGCTGTGCGAGGGGGGGAGGGGGGAGAAGGGGTGCTAATGTCAGGGTGTCCCCCTCCCCCCTGCTTACCCCATCTCCATAGAGCGGAGCGGGGGAGGGGGAGAGACACGACAGGGCTCAGGACAGAGGGAGCTTGCCGGAAGCATCTGCTGTCTCAACTTGCTGATCTACTTAAAAAGGCAATGTACTTAGGGTGGCGTCAGTGTACTTAAAGGGGCAATGCACATCTCTCTCTCACATACACACAGGGTGTGTGGCTCTGTCTGCCATGCTGTCTCCCCTCCCTCATTTGTGCTGCCTTGTAGAGTGTGAGGCTACATTAACAACAATGTGTTAACCCTTGAGGGCTCAGCCGAGTGCTAGATCATTTAGCAGTAAGGCATTCCCTGGGAAATATCCCACCCTCTTTCACCCTCTGACTTCATCACCTCAACCAAGCTTCACAATCATCATTGCTGTGTACAGTATTAAATTGTTTGTTTAAAACTTATACATGTGTGTATATAGTCTTTTGTCTGGTGAAAATTTTTTCCCCGGAACCTAACCCTCACTATTTACATTAATTCTTATGGGGAAATTGGATTTGCTTAACATTTTGCTTAAAGTCACATTATTCAGGAACATAACTACAGTGTTAAGCGAGGAGTTACTGTATTAGCCTTTTTTCCAATTGCACCACACTGTTGACTCTCATTCAGTTTGTGATCCACTATAGCCACCAGATCCTTTTCAGCAGTACTACCACTTAGCCAGTTATACCACATTTTGCAGCTGTGCATTCAATTTTTCCTTCCTAAGTGAAGTACTTTGCACTTATCTTCACCAAATTTCATCTTGTTGAATTCAGATCAATTCTCTAACTTGTCAAGGCTGTTTAAAATTCTAATCCTGTCCTCCAAAGCTCTTGAACAACCCACCCTCCCCACCGTGGTGTCATCTATAAATTTTATATGCATACTCTCCACTCCATTATCCAAGTCATTAAGAAAAAATTGAGTACCACAGACCTAAACCAGACCTCTGCAGGACCCCACTAGACACACCTTCCCAGTCTGATAGTGAATCACTGATAACTACTCTTTGAGTATGGTCTTTCAACCAGTTGTGCATTCACTTTATAGTAATTTCATTTAGACAGCATTTCCCTAGTTTGCTTATGAGAATGTCACGTCAAAAGCCTTATTAAAAATCAAGATACATCATGTATACTGCTAACCTTCCTATCTGCTATGCCAGTAACCCTGTCAAAGAAGGAAATTATGTAGGTCTGGCATGATCTGTTCTTAACAAATCCATGATGGCTGTTCCTTGTAACCCTATTATGCTCTAGGTGCTTACACACTGATTAATAATTTGTTCTAGTATCTTTCCAGTTACTGAAGTTAGGCTGATTGGTCTATAATTCCCTGGGTCCTTTTTGGTCCCCTTTTTAAAGGTAGGTACTATAGTCGTCTGGGACCTCACCCATCCTCCATGAGTTCTCAAAGATAATTATGGTTTGACTTGTGGTTAGCAATATTGTAATTGGTCCTCCAATAAGGAGGAAATTAAGAGTCTCCATGAGGCATAAGAAGTCAGGGCAGTATTTTGAAATGGTGACTCTCTTCAAGAGGAAAGCCTTTTCTATAAGTATATAAAAGGGATAAGTATAACCCTGCATGGATACCAATTTATATCCACAGATGCAGATAGCCGCTGCACCGCAGGGCTCTCCCGGGAACCACATCGGCAAAAGGAGCAGAATGTGGGGCCACCACTCCCAGGAGCCAGCGTTCTGTGCTGGCAGCTCCTCCCATGTGGCTGTGCCACCCTCAGCCCTACCCTCCGGCTGTACAGACCCCAGACAGGAGATGCAGTTATGCAGAGTGCTGCGTGGAAAGGTCGGGAGTGGGGTTGGGGGCGGTACAGCTGCACAGGAGGAGCTGCCGGCGCGGGGCGCTGGCTCCTGGGAGCGGCAGCCCCACATTCTGCTCTTTTCGCCGCTGCAATTCCTGGGAGAGCCCTGCAGTTCAGTGAAAACCGATTTCTATCCGTGGATATCTGCATCCACGGATATTAATTTGTATCCGCGCA
Organism: Macrochelys suwanniensis; assembly: GCA_033296515.1. Lineage (NCBI taxonomy): Eukaryota > Metazoa > Chordata > Testudines > Chelydridae > Macrochelys > Macrochelys suwanniensis. The sequence continues at coordinate 44,542,655 of CM065776.1, forward strand.
GGGCTCTAGGGATAAGCCTATCTAAGAAAGAAATGTAACCGTGAATAAAAAAAGAACAAATGACCAATTGTGTGCCAATAAGAAAGCTACACATATAGTAAGGATCTAGCTGACAAACAGGATTTTATAGACATCTTGTCTGCTTAGGCTTCCTGATCTATAAAGTACATTTTTCAAAATAAAATAAAATAAATCCTAGATTGAAGTCAGCAATAAAACATTCAACTAAACATATCTTTTTTCCTCCTTAGAGTTCTATTTACACTTATTTTAACTGGATTCAGGAAGGATTACAGTTTGTTTCGGATACTGCAAGCTTTACATAAGAACATACCGGCTCAAACCAATGGTCCACCTAGCCCTGATTTACAACAGAGGCCAGTGCCAGATGCTTCAGTGGAAATGAATGGAACAGAGCAATCTATAGAACGATCCATCCCGTCATCCACTCCCAGCTTTTGGAAGTCAGAGGTTCAGGGACACCCAGAGGATGAGGCTGCACCTATCCTCCATGGACTCATCTAATTTTTTTTAACCTAGTTATACTGTTGGCCTTCACAACATCCCCTGGCAATGACTTCCACAGCTTGACTGTGTGTTGTGTGAAGAAGTACTTCCTTATGTTTGTTTAAAACTTGATGCTTATTTATTTCATTGAGTGACCCCTAGTTATGTTATGTGAAGGGATAAATAACACTTCATTTCTCCACACCATTCATGATTTTGTAGCCCTGTATCATATCTCTGCCCTTAGTCATCTCTTTTCCAAGCTGAACAGTCCCAGTTTTTAATCTCTCCCCGAAACTTCTAATACTTTTTGTTGCCCTTCTCTGTACTTTTCCCAATTCTAATACATCTTTTTGAGATGGGGCGACCACATCTGCACGCAGTATTCAAGATGTGGGCATACCATAAATTTATATAATGGCATTATGATATTTTTTGTCTTATTATCTATCCCTTTCCTAATGGTTCCTGACATTCTTTTAGTTTTTTTGACTACCACTGCATGTTGAGGAGATGTTTTCATAGAATTATCCAAAATGCCTCAAAGATGTCTTGCTTGAGTGGTAACAGCTAATTTAGACCACATCATTTTGTAGGTATACCTGGGATTATGTTTTTCAGTGTGCATTACTTTGCATTTATCATCACTGAATTTCATCTGGCATGTTGTTGCCCAGTCACCAAATTTTGTGAGATCCCTTTGTAACACTTCACAGTCTTTTGATTTAACTATGTTGAGTAATTTAAGCTAGGTCTAGTCTACCAATCCACACCCCTGACACAGTTATACTGACCTAATGCCTGGTGTAGACAGCACTATGTCAACGGGAAGGCTCCTCCAGTCGAAATAGGTACCGGTGGAGTACCTATGTCAATAGAAGGTCTCTTATTGGCATAGATAGCATCTTCACTAAGCTCTACAGTGCTCTAAGTGTAAACCGGGTTTCTCAAACTGGGGGTCGTGACCCCTCAGGAGGTTGTGAGTTTATTGGGGGGAGGGATAGCTCAGTAGTTTGAGCATTGGCCTACTAGACCCAGGGTTGTGAGTTCAATCCTTGAGGGGGCCATTTAGGGATCTGGGGCAAAAATCTGTCAGGGGACAGTACTTGGTCCTGCTAGTGAAGGCAGGGGACTGGACTCGATGACCTTGAAAGGTCCTTCCAGTTCTAGGAGATTGGCATATCTCCATTTATTATTATTATTACGTGGTGGTCGCGAGCTGTCAGCCCTCACCCCCAAACCTTGCTTCACCTCCAGCATTTATAATAGTGTTTAATATAAACATTTTGTTTTTAATTTATAACGGGGGTAGTATTCAGAGGCTTGCTGTTGTGAAAGGGGTCAACAATACAAAAGTTTGAGACCCACTGGTGTAGACAATCCCTTAGTATTATATGCAAACTTTGTCACCTCACTGTTTACTCCTTTTCCCAGATCATTCATGAATATGTTGAATAGCAATGGTCCCAGTACAGCTCCTTGGGTAACCCTATTTACCTTTCTTCATTATGAAAACTGACCATTTATTCCTACCCTTTGTTTCCTATCTTTTAACCAGTCATTGATCCATGAGAGGACCTTCTCTCTTATTCCATGTGTGATGCTGTGTAAAAAGGAAGATAACTAGCTATACTGATAGTCACCACTGTTACAAAATTGCAATAAATCTTGTACAAAGTATGTTGTGTACGGTATCAATGGAAAAGTTATAGACCGATAAATATTATTATTCTGTTTAAATCCATGTATCATTTTGTAGATGAAGTTATGAATATTTGCTGTGTGTTTGTTTCTCAAATGTTGTTTTCTTGGGTGACACCCTACGACAGATTTGCCTGTAGACTAGCCAGACTGCTTAGTGGCTCATTAAGGACAATCAGTTCGCCCAGTGAGCCCCTCCTGGAGATGTTTCAGAGAGCACTGAGGCAATGGCTGCCCCAAGATTCAGCAAGGCATATAAGGACATGTGATCAAAGACTCCATCTTTTGCCAGTAACTTTCCATGCACTTGGGCTGAAAGTATAAAAGGAGACTGTGACATTGCTTCTTTGTCTTCATTCCTGCGCCACATCTCTGGACAGCATTTCTAACAAAGGAGAGCTTCGCACAAAGGACTGATGACCCCCAATCTAATGGATGAACTAGAAAGACATATTACAAGATAGCAGATTTACCATCACTGCTATGAACTTGATCTATAGACTTTGAAATCACTTGTATATGATTCCTTTAAGCATTTAATAACTCTTTTTTTCTTTTTATTAATAAACCTTTATTTTTTAATTACTAAAGGATTGGCCACAAGCGTGGTATTTGGTAAGATCTAAAGTATATATATTGACCTGGGGGAGTGGCTAATCCTTTGGGATTAGATGAACCTTATGTATGATGAATCTGGTTTTCAGTAACCTCTCTCTCATCATAAAGACCAGATGTCTGGGTGGTGATAGGGGCTGGATTACCTAAAGGGACTGTGTTTTGGCTTCTTGTTAATCTGAGTAGAGATACAGGAGCTCACGTTTGTTACTGGTTTGGTGAACTCTAATGTTAGAATAACCACCAGTTTTGGGGTGTGACTGTTCTGTTCTTTTATCAGTTTGTCCTTAATTTGGCATTCTCAGCTGTGACTGACACCAGGCATAGTCACATCATGACTGCTTACTTTGCTTAAGAGACATTGATGAGGGACTTTGTGAAAGGCTTTCTGAAAGTCCAAATACACTATATCCACTGAATCAGTCTTGGGCACGTTTGTTGACTCCCTCTAGAATTCTAACAGAATTGCAGTATTTAACTACATTTTTTCAATGCTTACCTGTTTGGTATGCACTATGAAGCTCATTTTGTTTTCCAGACTATGGATTTGAAAACAGGTATCTGCATCTCCTAACTGCCACATAAAGCAACCATACTTTAGACTGATGAGCAAACCCTGCAGTGAAAAGTAGAAAATGTTGAGAATATTTTCGGAACTATAATGTGAACCTTTCCCACTTTGTCTAAATAAGGTTCTGGTATACAGTTAAGGATACAGCATATATAATACTGAATTTTAAATGATCAACTGCCATAATATTAGGATTTCCATTTCTAAGAATTTAAAGCTGAAATTCCATATTTTTGAAGTTTTTAAACTTCACATATTGATTGTAAATGCGTACAAGATTTTAATTCAATGCTCAGATGAGAAATAAATCACCAGCACTTAGTAAACTCCCCATGCTCTTAACTTCTATGTAAACTGCCAGTAAAAACTGTTAACCCTCACCTTGGTTTCCATATTGAGGAGATGCAGTCCTTTTATATTTACTCCTACGTACACTCTGATGACTTTATGACTGCTTGAACTCGCCTTGGTGAATACCTGTCCTGTGAAAAAAGCAGCTCCATAGGTAGGAATTTCCCAGCAATTCTGCAAGAACATGCGTTGCAGGTGATGCATCTCTTTACTTACACCTTCACTAGTGCTGAGACTCTAGAATTAAAAGAGCAAATAAGTCACATAAGAAACTGTATTAACAATGCACATTCTTCAGATAGGGTAGCTGGTTTTCTTGAAGGGCTTTTTCTGACAATCATCCTGAAATGATGCCACACCTGGAACAACTACCTAATAGCAGCGTGATGGGATGTATCAAGCATTTGATGCTCCCTGTTGGAGGCCCTGCAGCCTTCATGGACCCCATCTGAAGAAGGTGTCCTTCTGGGGGAAAAGAGCAGTGAGTTCAGACCTAAGAGTGCGTAGAGAGGTCACCCAGGATCAGCTGCTGGTGGAACCAATGAGAATTGGTCCTCCAGCAGCGAGAAAGGCTGGGAGCAGGTAGAATCCAATCAGGGCCCATCAGGGAAGGTAAAAAGGACTGGCTGTTTCCTCTAAGGTGCAGATCTGGGTGAACCTGGAAAAAAAGGAGGAATGATCTCCCTTATCTTTATTCAAAAGCTCAGCCTGATCAGGGACCTAACTCTGACTACACCTTTTGATTGAGTCAGCAAAAGACTGGTTTGTTTTACTTTGTGTAATTTAAACCCCAGATGGCCAGCTTGAGTTAGCTATTAATTGACTTTGGTAAAATTAAAAGGAGCTCACTTCATGAGATGTGCCCTCGTTTAGATGAACCCATGACAAACAGTCTCAATTTGTCAGAAATTCAGAACTGTGTTGTTTTTTTTAAAGCGTTGAAAACATTTCCATTAGGTTTCATAAACTTACACTCTTCTGACTTATACTTTATGCCTAAACTGAATTGACAGCGCCCCTTTAAGCACAGTTAGCTGGCTGGCATCAAAGTAAAAAAAACCCAACAGATTATGACTTCAGTGACACAATTTACAGACAAACAAATCAACTTTTAATTTTATAATCAGAAAAAATGTTCAAACAGCGCAGTACTAAGATATGTTGTTTCAGGGTACAGTATATTTTACTTGAATATATATATTAAAAAAATGGACTACTGAATCAGTAAAAAGAATGATTCCTATCAATTTTTAACCTTCCTACGTTTCTGGCTTTGTATATTACTATTGTTATAATGCAGAACAGTAACAGAAAACTAAAGAAAAATAACTAAAGATTTTAAGATAGGATTTCCAGTACCTGGGGGATACTGTTAATGTTCTTACCTTGTATTCATGAAGTATCCTATTTGTCCAGTGAGGAGCCTTACTTTTTAGTTTGGTGATGGGTACTATAGATTTAAGATTTTCTTCACTAAAAAGAAAAAAGCCAAAATATTACCTGCAGTGTCTTCCAGCATGGCAATACTAACATCTTTAAGTATCAAATATTGGGATAGACTGTCAGCCCCAATTCAAACTGCTCTATTGTCATCTCAGCAGTTGAAAAGCTTTCCTAAAGAGGCAGCCAAGGTTTCCGACTGACCAAGAGGAATCCTTAGCTTGTGTACAGCTAGTATAGTTGACGCTACGCTACCTGTTTCTACTTACCCTGCACTATGGGTGATGCAGGGGTGAGGGATTCTAGGAGTGGGGTGGAACGCATGATGCTCTGCCTGATCCTAGTACATTTAGTAGCTCTAAATTATGATGGGGGCCATTTCATCTTACAGTCAGCTTCTTCCCTACCCATTTTCTTCAGCTGCATCAAGTGTAAACTCAGCACAGCTGAGAATTTGTCCCATTAGCTTTCAATTGTTACAGATGACCTGAAACCAAGGTATAGGTGCAAAAATCCATTGGTGCACATTAGTCACTTGGTTTACAAAAGAAAGCTCTTACTTTCTTTTTATGCACAATCAGTACAGGCAATATCATCAGTTTAGATGTAATGTTTTTCTGTCCCGAAATGTTTTTTCACCACCTGCAAATATTATGGTCTGAAAACAATGAAATGAAAGCTTGGACAGTACAGGATACCCAAATTTCAAAAACTGTTATCAAATCACCAATATTGAGGAAGAGAACATTATTAAAGTTACAGATTTGAAAGGACAGATCTTTTGCTAAATACATGCACTTGTTCTAAATCAAGTATAGCAAAACATAAAATATAAACAAAAATCATGATGTCTGTCTTGCAAGAATAAAAAGCGAACACAAAGTAAAGTGAAAATGAGTTTTCTCAAGATTCAGAAAAAATATTCCCTGTTTCCCTCACACCTAAGAACATATGAATGGCCATACTGGGTCCGACCAATGGTCCATCTGGCAGAGTATCCCATCTTCCAACAGTGGCAAGGACTAAATGCTTCAGAGGGAATGAACAGAACAGCGCAATTATTGAGCGATCAATCCCCTGGTGTCCAATCCCAACTTCTCGCAGTCAGAGTTTTAGGGACACTAAGAGCATGAAGTAGTGTTCCTGACCATCTTGGCTAATAGCCATTGATAGACATTTCCTCCATGAACTCCTCTAATTCTTTTTTTGAACCCAGTTATACTTTTGGACTTCATAACATCCCCTGGCAACAAGTTCCACAGGTTGATTATGCGTTGTGTGAAGAAATACTTCCTTAGTTTATTTTAAACCTGCTGCCTATTAATTTCACTGGGTGACCACTGCTTCTTGTGTTATGTAAAGGGGTAACTAACACTTCCCTATTCACTTTCTCCACACCATTCATGATTTTATAGACCTCTATCATATCCCCCCTTAGTCGGCTCTTTAGATGAACAGTCCCAGTCTTTTTAGTCTCTTCTCATATGGAAGCTGTTCCACACCACGATCATTTTTGTTGCCACTCTATGTACATTTTTCAATTCTAATGTATCTTTTTTGAGATGCAACCAGAACTGCATGCAATATTCAAGGTATAGGCATGCCACGGGTTTATATAATGTCATTATGATATCTTCTGTTTTATTATCTATCCCTTAGTAATGGTTCCTAACATTCTATTAGCCTTTTTGACTGCCGCTGCACATTGAACAGATGTTTTCAGAAAACTATCCACAATGCCTCCAAGATGTCTTGCTTGAGTGGTAACAGCTAATTTAGACCCTATCATTTTTTATGTATAAATTGGGATTATGTTTTCCCATGTGCATTACTTTGCATTTATTTAATTACTGCCATTTTGTTGCCCAGTCACCCAGTTTTGTGAGATCCTGTTGTAACTCTTCATAATCAGCTTTACTATCCTGAGTAAATTTATATCGTTTGGAAACTTTGCCACCTCATTGTTGACCCCTTTTTCCAGATCATTTATGAAAATGTTGAACAGCACTAGTCCCGGTACAGATCGTTGGGGGACCCTGCTATTTACCTCTCTCCACTATCAAAACTGATCTTTTATTCTTACTCTTTCGTTCTTATATTTTAACCAGTTACCGATCCATGAGCTGACCTTCCCTCTTATCTGATAACAGCCTACTTTGCTTAAAAGTCATTGGGGAGGGTCCTTGTCAAAGGCTTTCTGAAAGTCCTAGTACACTATATCCATTGGTTCACCTGTTTGTTGACCCAAAGAATTCTAATAGATTGGCGAGGCATGATTTCCCTTTACAAAAGCCGGATAGACTCTTACCCAACATATTATGTTCATCTAAGTGTCTGATAATTCTATTCTTCTACTATCATTTCAACCAATTTATCTGGTACTTAAGTTAGGCTTACTGGCCTGTAATTGCCAGGATTGCCTCTGGAGCCTTTTTAAAAAAAAATCTGTGCCACATTAGTTATTCACCAGTCATTTGGTAAAGAGGCTTATTTAAGCAACAGGTTACATACCAGATAGTAATTCTACAATTTTATATTTGAATTCCTTCAGAACTCTTAGGTGAATATCATCTGGTCCTGGTTACTTATTACTGTTTAATTGATCAATTTCTTCCAAAGCCTCCTCTATTGACACCTCAATCTGGGACAGTTCCTCATATTTGTCACCTAAAAAGAATGGCTCAGATGTGGGAATTTCCCTCACATCCTCTACTATGAAGACTGATGCAAAGAATTCATTTAACTTCTCCGTAACAGCCGTATATCTTCCTTGAGTGCTCCTGTTGCACTTTGATTATCCAGTGGCCCCCCTGATTGTTTAGCAGGCTTCTCGCTTCTGATGTACTTTTAAAAAAAAAGTTGTTTTTTTGGTGTCTTTCAATAGTTGCTCTTCAAATTCTTTTTTGGCCTGCCTCATTATACTTTACACTTGACTTGCCAGAGTTTATGTTCCTTGCTATCTTCATCAGTAGGATCTGCCTTCCAATTTTTAAAAGATATCTAAAACCTATATTCAAACTTCTTTGCATAATCCGTATAGATAGCATACAGCATATGCTGTATTTTTTTTGCATATGTACATTTTTTGCATATTCTAAACAATTTTGTTCAAAAAGGTGGTATTCTTAGGTCCTAATCCTATAAACTCTTATTCCTGTGTGGAACCCTTACACATGCAAGTAGTCCTATTCACTTCAGTAGCACTACTCACATGAATAAGGATTTGCAGGATCAGGCCCTCACCCCCTTGGTAATGTATACATCGGAAGCTGCCATAGTCAATATGAATGGGAAATCAGTTTCTTGTATAATGGTTTATACAAAAGCTGCCTCATCACCCCACTAACACCACAGCTCAAGGTTACAAGAACGTGATACTGTTTAGCACCAATTAATAAAATTGACTACAATTTTTGTTCTTTTAAATGATAACATACCCACTGAAAAACACTAAGTCCTCTAGCCCTTAAGTTTTACAAACTAGTCCCTTTCAGTCCCAGACACAGGGGATTTGATGCACAGCTCACATTATTGATATGGGAATTAAGTGGCTAGATCAATGTGCACAGTTCTGAAACTGTACTCCACATACTGGAGCTCAATGATAGTGTTTAATGTCTAGTTAATACAACACACCTGCAGTTTACTTGGAAATAGCTGAAACAGTTTATATTAAACATTTCATATTAATAACAAAACAATCTCAGTTTAAATATTCACTCACTTTAGGAAACCTTGTTTGTGTTTCTTACTCTCATAATTCCCATAGACTATTTGTAGCAGCAGACTTGCCAGTGTGATCAGTTTGGCATCAGGTGAAGTATAGAAACCTTTCAGCAAATTATATCTGGCTTCATCAAACAGGATAAGAATAGCCAGTGGATCCTCAATCTGTTTAAAAATATAAATTTTAAACATTTTGATTAAAATGTTTAAATGTTATTTTCATTTTACAAACTAAGTATAACTTTTCACTGATTCTTTAGGAGACAAAGATATGATCTTGTTTAACTGAAATGTGTATTTTATTTGGTCTAGAAGAAGAATAAATGCTATGATTCATAAATATCGATATGCAAGTATTTCCATTTTCTGAATTACACATTCATACTGATCTAACATATATAAATTACAACTGAATACTACACTATACCAAATCAAAATCGCATCAAATCCATAAAAGCCAAAAAACATTTTACACTATTGTCAAAAAAATCTATTTTCTCACTCTATACTATCTATTTACGACCAGTTTCTATCACCCTTACTCTTGCCAAGTAGTACCACCTTTCTCTGAGAGTAATCTCACAGATATCAATGAACTATTTGTAAGAAGATTACTCAGAATGAGTAAGGGTGCCAGAATCTGGTCACTAGGAAGTGGGCGGGACTGGATGAAAATCTGATTGGCTTAACTAAGGTTCCAATCCATAAATGATATTAGCTGTTTTGTGATTAAGTTTAATTGCTTAGGAGTATACTCTGACAAGTCTTTATTCTATGGAGGAATAGCATTTATGAGAAACTGCTGTTTATAGGAGATCGCTTAGTACTATTTTATTATTACACTGGTCTACAATTTTTGAGAAGTCGTCTGCTTCAGAGATAAAATGTGCTATTTAGTATGTATTTTGATGTGCTGAATTCAAATATGACAATTAAAACAACTGATTGGCTACTGTTTCTAAGATATTTAAGTGTTTACATTTTATGTCTATGTATATTGTGTAGATAGTAGAGTTTTAATCATAAATTGTAGGTCTTTTCATGTGTTTATGGTTGCTTTACATGATACTATTTCACCTGTCCTGTTTATGTAACACTTTAAAAATCAGCAAAGGGGTTATATAAATAAAATTGATTATGAAACAAAAGGCAAAAAACTATTATGTACATAGTTTAGTCCTATTCAGTGTCTACTCGGCGCTTCTTGGCTTGTCTGTTATATTCATTAAATGGAGCATCTCTTGTCACTGTCCAGCAATAGTCTGCAAGCATTGATGGGCTCCATTTGCCCTGATAGCGTTTCTCCATTGTTGCAATGTCCTGGTGAAATCGCTCGCCGTGCTCGTCGCTCACTGCTCCGCAGTTCGGTGGAAAAAAATCTAGATGAGAGTGCAAAAAATGTATCTTTAGTGACATGTTGCAACCAAGGCTTTTGTATGCCTTGAGGAGGTTTTCCACCAACAACCTGTAGTTATCTGCCTTGTTGTTTCCGAGAAAATTGATTGCCACTAACTGGAAGGCTTTCCATGCCTTTTTTTCCTTGCCACGCAGTGCATGGTCAAATGCATCATCTCGAAGAAGTTCACGAATCTGAGGACCAACAAAGACACCTTCCTTTAACTTAGCTTCACTTAACCTTGGAAATTTTCCACGGAGGTACTTGAAAGCTGCTTGTGTTTTGCCAATGGCCTTGACAAAGTTCTTCATCAGACCCAGCTTGATGTGTAAGGGTGGTAACAAAATCTTCCTTGATTCAACAAGTGGTGGATGCTGAACACTTTTCCTCCCAGGCTCCAATGACTGTTGGAGTGGCCAATCTTTCTTGATGTAGTGGGAATCTCTTGCACGACTATCCCATTCGCAGAGAAAACAGCAGTACTTTGTGTATCCAGTCTGCAGACCAAGCAAGAGAGCAACAACCTTCAAATCGCCACAAAGCTGCCACTGATGCTGGTCATAGTTTATGCACCTCAAAAGTTGTTTCATGTTGTCATAGGTTTCCTTCATATGGACTGCATGACCAACTGGAATTGATGGCAAAACATTGCCATTATGCAATAAAACAGCTTTAAGACTCGTCTTCGATGAATCAATGAACAGTCTCCACTCATCTGGATCGTGAACTATGTTGAGGGCTGCCATCAAACTATCGATGTTGTTGCAGGCTACAAGATCACCTTCCATGAAGAAGAATGGGACAAGATCGTTTTGACGGTCACGGAACATGGAAACCCTAACATCACCTGCCAGGAGATTCCACTGCTGTAGTCTGGAGCCCAAAAGCTCTGCCTTACTCTTGGGTAGTTCCTAATCCCTGACAAGGTCATTCAGTTCACCTTGTGTTATGAGGTGTGGTTCAGAGGAGGAGGATGGGAGAAAATATGGGTCCTGTGACATTGATGGTTCAGGACCAGAAGTTTCATCCTCTTCCTCGTCTGACTCAAGTGAGAATGATTCTGGTGCATCAGGAACCGGCAGTCCTTCTCCGTGGGGTACTGGGCGTATAGCTGATGGAATGTTTGGATAATGCACAGTCCACTTTTTCTTCTTTGACACACCTTTCCCAACTGGAGGCACCATGCAGAAGTAACAATTGCTGGTATGATCTGTTGGCTTTCTCCAAAGCATTGGCACTGCAAAAGGCATAGATTTCCTTTTCCTGTTCAACCACTGGTGAAGATTTGTTGCACAAGTGTTGCAGCAGATGTGTGGGGTCCACCTCTTGTCCTGATCTCCAATTTTGCAGCCAAAATAAAGGTGATAGGCTTTCTTAACCATAGTGGTTATACTGCGCTTTTGTGATGCAAAAGTCACTTCACCACAAACATAGCAGAAGTTATCTGCACTGTTCACACAAGTACGAGGCATCTCTGCTCACTTTGGCTAAACAGAAATGTGTCCCTTTGCAAAATCAAACACTGACAAATAAGAAAGCACGACACTGTATGATTTCTAGAGCTGATATAGGGCAATTTGTTCAGCAGAGTGATGTAAGCTTCGTTATGATTGCATCATCCATGACTTCTAGGAATAACATGATGCAATTCATATCATGGATGACGCAATACCAGCTTCAGATTGCATCATTCATTGTTTTGCCTAAAAAGCAAGTACTGTCCAAACCCAGTCATAGATTTATTCATAGATCCAGTCAAAGATGTATTTTAATCATTTCTGGTTTAAATTGAGATCCCTTCCCTTTATAACTCACTTATCCTCCGCCATTCCCAAGTCAAGGGTCGTATATACTGACCCAATAGCATGTCTTGAAAACTAGAGCCAATCAACAATTTTAAGCATCATTTTCGTTCTCAGTGACCCAGAATTAGTAAAGTTTGACTACATTTCTTTCAGAAGCATTTTGGCTGTAGAGCAGTGTATTATTGACAATACATTTGTTTGGAATGTAAGTGATTTTCTGCAATTTCAATAAATAAAAGGAGAATAAACCTTAGAATTGTAAAAAGTCAGAGGCCTATTCTACCATTGTTCTGTTCCACAATTATTAACAGGAATTACAGGCTTGATCTAACTCCTATCAAAATCAACAGGACTCTTTCCTTAATCTTCAGTGGGAGTTGGATTAGGCCCTACATGCACACAGGCAGAAGAACAAATCACTTTAATTGACAGTTACTCTTATACCTACTAATGTTTTCTAACAGGTTTAAATATGATCTAAAGTCATGGGTTCTGAACCTATAGTTTGCAACTTCCTTCCCTTTCTTATTAGTCAGATGGGAAGGGGGTCCCAAAATTTATTTAAATTCTAAAACAGACTAACAGATTGATATTCTAATTAACATACTGCCAGCTGATAAAGGTTTCTGTTTCTGCGCCTGTATTTGATATTAGCACTTCTAATGCAGACCTTTTTTTCAACCTCCAAAGGAAGTCTCACGTCCCTCCTCAGGAAAAGCTGTGGAGTTTCCCTTTGAGGATCCAAATTTGTCAGTTCAGTGAGTATTTCAGGCCAGTCACGAACATGCTGCAAAGGTTTATGATATGGCTTCAGCTGGAGGCCTGGAAAATAATAACTTTTCATTTAAAATAATAAACAGGGGAATCAAGCACATAGATGCTCAAATGAACGCTATACCAAAATGTTAGAACTGAGAATTCGCTTTTCTCAAACAAAAAACTGTTTTCTTTTTATCATAAATAAAAGGTCGCAAACATGGTGACAAATTTATCACAGCAGAGGCCACACCAATAATTCAGTAAATGCATGCTTGTATTATGTTCAGCTTCTCAAAAGTGAACTGAAATTCTTTTTAAAAAGTATGTAACTTTAAAAATTTTAGTTTGTAATGAAACACATCGGTGAACCTTAAAACGACAAATAAAAGGCTGTGGTAAGGACTGCAGGATTGGGCCAAAACACTACATCAAATAAAACATTTTAAATAACTTCCTCTTATTGCTTCTGGATCGGTTTCTTCTGCAAGTGCCTGTGGAATCACAAATGTCTAATTCAGGGTAAGGAACTACATTAACTACTAGGTTTTAATGATTGTATCAGCTAGTCATTGTAACAGTTATTTTAGGAGAAATAAGAGCCCAGAACTCAGATCTTGACAGGAAAATATATCTTTAGTTTGTTTTAGAAACATATTTGCCATTTTATAGACTGTAATCGTTTCAGGATACAAGCTGTGTCCTTTCTATGGTCTGTAAAGCATCATGATCACAACATGTTGTAACCATGCAGTTTTTCCTCCTTCCCTACTCTTATGGAGGCTGACCTACAGATCTAGATACCTGTGCCAACTAGCACACAGCCGCAGCTACATTCAGGCAACTCGTTTGCCTATCCTCCTTTCCCTCATGATCTCCCTACTGCTTGCCTGCCTTCTAGCTCCCCACTACTCAACTCTCCCTCGCTTCTCTGGCTTCTGCACAGCTACTGCCCACTTAAAATCTTCTCCCACTTCTGCCACTGATTTGTCCTTCCTACATTCAAACCCCTCTACAATTAAAAACATCATAACCTGTCATAGTTGTCTTGTTAGATTTTAATTATCTTACGTAAGATGACTATTAGTTGCTTAAATAGGCAAGCAGAAACTGAAGCTGATTTCTCATGGGCAAAATAAGATGGAACACACATTTGGAAGGTAAGGGACTAGAACTGGGTGATTTTTATTTTTTTTTATTTTCTGAAACCAGCTGTTCCACTTGGTATAAACAAACGAACAGTCACTGGGTCAGAGAGAAAGAGCAAAAGGACTCTATAGGTTGGTGATCAACACACTCATCTGGGAAATCCAAGTTCATGTTCCTTCTCCAATGACTATTTAATTATTTATGCATAGTGGAACAGCTTCACCAGAAAAGACAGAGAGACCTACATTAGAATATCCCATAGCCCAGTGGCTAGGGGACTCTCCTATAGTGTAGGAGACCCAAGTTCAAGTTCCTTCTCCATTTGGGCGGGGGATCTGAACTCGGGTGTCTCACATCCCAGGTGAGTGCCCTAATCATTGGGCTAAAGCTCATCACGGAGGCACTACCACCTCCTTTTCCTCCCCTATTTTGTGAATCTAGCACTTTAATACTGCCCAGAAACACAATGTTTTGCTCAACCCAAAAGTGACTTTTCCAGTTTGCTTAAATTTTTTGAATTTTCAAATTTGATTTCACACAAACTGATATTTTCCCCACATTTTTTCAGAAATACCAGAGAACCAAAAAATCAGTTATTTTCCCTACTCTAAAAGAGACACAAGCATCAAGACATCATCACTCAGCCAGGCTCCTTTCATCTCAAAGACTGCAGGTCTGCATTTGTATGTCTGCTGGTGGGCCCATATGGTTCTCTACTGGTTGTGCATAAAGGGAAGTTAAGTAACAGTGGTGAAACTGGGAGAAAATGGTCAGACAGAAAAACTGAAGAAAAGCATTATTTAAAACAATTTCAACTATAACATACACTCATCATATTTTAAATTCCAATTATAAAAAGAAGAAAGCAGAACTGAAGTGTTGAATTCTTAATGCACAGCTTTTTCCCTTACACTACCACAAGCAGTGAGTCTAACCTAATTTGAAGCAGTTGAAATCATAATGATAGTTTCTCACATTTAATTGGCATTACAAATGAGCCCCATAGCAACCGTGTCACAGTAATGCTGTTTACAACCTTTTCTGACAAGCAAGCATAATCATGACTGACTACAGCTTATGCATATTTCTACCTATCTTTTTGAAAACTGGTTGGAAAGAGGTGGCATGAATGTTGCTAAAGAAAAAGAATTACAAAGATATATACCGTACATATTACTTTAATCCAAGAGGAGTCTTAAATTGTATGAAAAAGCTAGCAATAGGAATAAAGATGCTTCCTGTGCTAAATATAGCTGAGAACTTGTATAAAATTAAAAAAAAAAAAGCTTAGTGCAACATTGATTACACAAATTTATTATACATCTGAAATAAACTGGGGTAATCAAATTTACCTTAGTTACACATTTAAGCAGACTAAATAGTCATAAAAAGTACCTCATAATACATTATGCTAGAATCAGGAAATAAAGTATGTACTAAGGACTGTCACAGGGTGAGGAAGCCCTTTAAGGGGGATGGGGCTCAGCTGCACTCTGTGCCAGGCTCAGCTCACCTTCCCCGGTGAAGGGAATAAAGTCTAGAGATCATATGGTAGAAGACTGAAACTAAGTGCCAGACCTGCTGGGATGCAAAGGGCAACATGATTTCAGGTAGCAGGCTGAAGACAAGAAGGGAGCAGATGGGCTTTCCTTAGCTCCCAAGCAGATGTTCTAGGAGTGCAACTCTGCAAGGAGGAAAGCTGCAGCAGAAGGGAGCAGACAGAAGTGAGAGCTGCAGGGAGTAATAGTTCCTACAAGAGACCACGGGCCAGGGAAAAGGACATGATTTACATCTGGAAATTACGTTGTTTTATTTGAAAGAAATAAAAAATTCAGTGTTCAGAAAAAAAAAGGTATTGAAATCCTGTGGCTGCTGAGTGTTCTTTTGATGCAGTGGCTGGTGAGATGGCCCACTGCTTACAGGGATAAACTAGAATGCTTTAAAAATTACAAACTGTTTATGATCTCAAATAATTAATGCAACATATGCATAGATTACATAAGTTCAGACATTTCATTATTACTCGTATGAATAATTCTACTGAAGTTGATTAAGTTGCATATATGAGTATGGCTCATTTATGTGAGAAAGGTTTGAAGGATTTGGCCCTATACTTGCAGGCAAAGATTTTAAGAGTGGGTGCCTAAAACCAGGCTGCAAAGTCCAAACTTAGGCACTTTAATAAGAGGCATGATTGTCAAAAGCATTAGGCATCCAGCAGCTCCCACAGAAGTCCTGTGTTGTCTCTTCAGGCATCTATATCTAGTTCTCTTTGTGGAGGGTGGCCAGGCAGACTACTGCAGCAGCTCCACTGATCTCAATGGTTTAAAGTTCTAGAAGGCATTCAAGATGATTTTCCCACAGATGGTATTACAGAACTGTAAGATATTTCATGGTGCACAATCTTTTCCCTTCTTTTCAATGAGAATCACTATTTTAAAAAACATACATGACAGACACCAAATCTAAGCTATCGAAAAAAGTGTGTTTTTAAATAATTTTTTTTCTAGGTGTTAAAAAAACCCAGCATACCCCCCAAAACCCCAATAACTCAACACTGCTCAGCTCCAAAGTCTCATCTAACTAACAGCCAACTCTCTCTATCAATCTAGTCATGTCTAAGTTTTTCGCAATTGCCTCTCTGCACTACAGTGAGCAAAATTCTCATAATTTTTTTTAAAGGTCTCAAGAATGACTCAGCAATGCAGAAAATGACGGGACAATGTATATGACTACAGAAAGCTGGCAAGTTTATTGTTTGGTCTACCAGTCTTGCTCGTGTCC
Organism: Macrochelys suwanniensis; assembly: GCA_033296515.1. Lineage (NCBI taxonomy): Eukaryota > Metazoa > Chordata > Testudines > Chelydridae > Macrochelys > Macrochelys suwanniensis. The sequence continues at coordinate 44,559,456 of CM065776.1, forward strand.
TTTTTTACTTTAGCAAGACATTTACAAAAATAAATGTAAAAAAACAAAACCCAAAACAATAACTCCAACGTTATAAGTTTTCTAACTACTTACTAAGGTTCTCAGAACAAATCCAAATAGTGAAGTACTGCTGTGTTTCTTGAGACAGACGCATTCCTTCCATTATCTGCAATACAGTAGTATTGTTTCCATGTTTCAACTCAACAGAACGATATGACCCATCCATTCGATAAATCCGTACCTTTTCATACTATGGCAAAAATATATACAAATATCATTAAAATCATAAGTTAAAATCCCACTCTTCTATTGCTTTCATTTCCACAAGCATCAATTTTTAATCCAATTTAGCAGCATTTACATTTTGAGAAAAAGAATTTTGCAGAATTCTTTTATATTTATCTCGGCTCAGAACACCCATCACAGATCTGTGGGGCCTCCGAGACCCATGTAGCACTGTCTCTCTCTACATTTCTATACCATGCCCATTACCCCAGTAGCTAAAGTGCAGATTTTTAATGGTATTTAGGTGTTGCAATGCTGATCAGAATAATGCATAAATACCTTCAAAAATATGGGGCTAAGTGCCTACGTATATCCTGCCACATGCATTATGTGATTACTACTACTGATTGACTATGAATTATGCACACAACTAGTTTATATTAAAACATCTTATTGTTACCTTTTCCTCCCTCCATCCCTCTCATTTGTTTCACTCATCCTTTAAGTCTTATCTTTTAGGCGATAAACTCTTTGGGGCAAAGGCCTTAATTTATTATATGCTTGTACAGCTCCTAGCACAAGGTGACCCCCAATCTACTTGAGACCTTTAAGTACTACTACTACTACTACTACTAATTTTTACTCAAAACTCCCATTAATTTCAATGGATTGTGGGTGCAGAACGTCTACAGCCATGCTTTAAGCACGTGACTAACTTTATGTATGCTATAAATAATCCTATTTAAGTCAACGGGACTATTCATGTGCTTAAGTACCAAGATGAACTGAGGGCTTAAACTTCTTATCTCCAGTTGTTTCAGTGCTTTAGCTGTTTAAAAAAAAGTTGCAAAACTTTATTATAATAGCAGTGTATTTCCCTATCTCCCCTCTGCTCAGTCTTTCCCAAAAAAATTCAGAGACCAACCCTGGAAACTTTTAGCCAGAAAGGTGAATGTCTTGGAAAATTATGACTGAAAATGTGGTTAGAATGGAAAAAACATTTTGCAACCTTAACTATAGTACTTGCTCCCACTTCTACTGTAGTAACTTCAATTACCAAACATTTAGTTATACTATATTAATCTGGTTATAGTAGAAGGCAATAATATCTATTATGCTCAGAGCTTAGAACAACTGCTTTATAAGGCAAAATGAGAGGGATCAGTTCCTTCTTCAATAACACTGAAAGTCAAATGAAAATGCGCTTAAAAATAACGTATCAGCAGACTGTATCAATATATAAAACGCTGGTATACATACAAAAGAAAACAGTGGTAGAATGATCAGTAGTGGCAGTGGAATTTGTGCTATTTTATACTTCCAGAAATCAAAAAATTACATTTTAAAATTTTGCACACAGCTGTAGAGCCATAGGTACAAGATACAAACATTTAAAATGACAAAATGCATGATTTTTCCTAGTTCACAACAAAAACCTAAATACATGCAGAGTATGTGTCCTGTAGTCTGTCGTTGTTATATCTGGACCTATCACATGCCTTGGTTTTCCACTCTGCATACATTTTCTAAGACTTTAAAATATTACTACTAAACTGTTTAAAAGGTAAACACATACAGGTTTATTTATGGCTTCCTTCAGCAATTTTGCTGTTTCTTCCCAATCATTTTGTTTGCTCTCTTCGCAGACATTCAATGGGGATCTTCCTTGTTGATCAGTAATGTGCTACAAATATGAACAAAAATACTGGCATAAATATGGTTTTCAATCTAGAAAGGTAAATGTTAACAAGTTTTGAAGATAACTAAAATATCTGGGATTTTCAATAATATTAATTAAAATCCTCCCTTGTTCATAGAGTTCAGAAGTGTGATTGTTTAAATACTTTTCATTAATTGTACTTCTCTGTTTATTTTGTCTGTTTCTGGCAGCCTCTCTCCAGGAAAACACTGGAATAAGAAGAGCAGGTGTGTTTGCAGGCCAAGAGTGAGGTGTGTTGGCAGGGTTGTAAGAAAAACCTTGCATAGAGCTTGCTTACACTAAACCTTATTCTAGTCAGCACTGTCAGTAATTTATTACATAAGCACCAATTTGACTCCATTTAAGATAGAATTTTAGTATTCTGATTTTGTGCTACTGTGCATTCTGACATACGCTCTACATATACAGTAAAATGCATAGTCATAGATCTTCTGTGGTTGTGTTGGTGGTGGAGAGGGGGGTCTGAAGTTCCCATACGTGAGAACATAAGAACGGCCCTACTGAGTCAGACCAAAGGTCCACCTAGTCCAGTATCCTGTCTTCCGTCAGTGGCCAGTGCCAGGTGCCCCAGAGGGAATGAACAGAACAGGTAATCATCAAGTGATCCATCCCCTGTCATTCATTCCCAGCTTTTGGCAAACAGAGGCTAGGGACACCATTCCTGCCCATCCTGGCTAATAGCCATTGATGGACCTATCCTCCATGAATTTATCTAGTTTTTTTTTTAACCCTGTTATGGTCTTGGCCTTCACAACATCCTCTGGCAAGGAGTCCACAGGTTGACTGCGTTGTGTGAAGAAATACTTCCTTTTATATACAACTTACTTATACTACCATTTAATTTACTGATAATAACTAACAACCAAAACTACTGCCCCACTTGATGAGGTTATAACTTCAGTCCTATAATGTATTTTCCATCTGTACATTTTCATCACACTATGTACATTTGTTATTGGACACAGTATGTATATACACAACAAATGTATACAAAAATTGTGCAGAATTTGATTGCTTCCCTCTCTCTACCCTTTGTATGCTGCAGAAAAGAGAGGAACTAACACAGTGTCTCTTATAAGTGTGACCACTTTGCTTGTACTTGGACATATCCTGCTCTACTCCTCTTTATCTATTTTTTGGCTTTTTTTGACTATAAGCTCTTATAGGGCCAGGCACTGTCTCTTTCTGTATGTCTACAGAGCACCTAGAACAATGCAGCCCAGCCCCGATTGGAGCCTATCGCTGCAGTAGCAATAAAAAAAAAAAAAGACTATTAACTAGATAAGTAACAGAAATATGCAATTCAAGCAAAACCCAGAGGCTGAGGAATTTACTTCTTGATAATGAATACGAACTTTACAAAAAGATAGTGAGTGTTTAGACTAAAATCTCTAGTAAAATCTAGTTAAAGTACAGTTGACAAAGAGGGCAAATATAAATCAGTCTGTATGTTTGGGGCAGAGTAAGTTTTAAGATGGAATTTCCTATGATAATTGTACAATTGGAATTTGGGAGCTTAAAATGTACGTCCTTTTTAATTTAATTTAAGAGACAATAAAGAACTGAAACTGCATTTATTTGTTTTTACCTTGGGAACTGGAGACATATAATATATGAGAGATATTGTAAGTGTGTGCTGCAACTGTAGGTAAGACTATCATTCTAATTACAAAGGTATCTTACTCTGTCAATTTCCAGATGGTTTAGAAGAATTTTCACAATTTCAGCATGTCCTCCTCCAGCAGCAAAATGAAGAGGAGAGCTAAGTTGTCCATTTAGTAGGTTTGGATTACATTTCCCTTTCTCCAGCAACATTCGAGTGGCTTCAACTTTTCCATACCTACAAGAGAGATTAAAAGCAGAATGGCCACAACAAAGAACACAACTAGATTTTTTAAAAAAACCTTATTTCAGATGCTTTCAGAGATATTCCTGAATGTTGCAGGACAGGGGTCTCCAAACTACGGCCCGAGGGCCGGATCTGGCCCGCGACTTCAATTTGTCTGGCTCCCCAACCAATTGTTGCCACTGCCTCGGCGACACTTCGGCGGCAGCTCAAACGCTGCTGCCGCCTCGGCAGTATTTCGGCAGCAGGGCCCCGTCGAAATCGGGCCCTGCACTCCCTAAAGCCGGCCCGCGAAGCCTCGTCAAAAATCTAATGTGGCCTCCTAAAGTTTGGAGACCCCTGTTGTAGGACATATGGCATATTTAGAATAGGGAAATGTGGTCTGGATGCAATTACTATAACGTGGGTGTACAATTGGCTCAAAAATCGTACTCAAAGAGTACTTATCAATGATTTGCTCTCAAACAGTGAGGATGTTTCTAGTGGGATCATGTAGGGGTCTGTCGTGGGTCCAATACTATTCAATATTTTAATTAAATTACATGAAGAATCGAGTGGAGAATATGCTTATAAAATCTGCAGAAGACAACATCCTGGGAGGGGTTGCAAACACTTTGGATTAGAATTCAAAATGATCTTGATAAATAGGAGAATTGGTCTGAAATTAACAAGATGAAATTTAATTAAGACAATTGCAAATTATTACATTTAGGAAGGAAGTACCAAATGTGCAACTACAAAATGGGGAATAACTGACTAAGCAGTAGTACTGCAGAAAAGGATCTGGGGATTATAGTGGATCCCAAATTTAATATGAGCCAACGATGTGATTTAGTTGCGAAAAAAGAAAAATATAATTCTGGGATGTATTAGTAGGAGTGCCAGATGCATGATGTGGGAAGTAACAGCTTTTCTCTACTCTGTCTTCAAACATGTTAAGGGATGTTACAAAGAGAACAGTGATCAATTGTTCTCCATGTCCACTGAAGGTAGGACAAGAAGTCATCAACTTAGTTTGCAGCAAAGGAGATTTAGATTAGATATTAGGAAAAACTTTCTAACTATAATGATAGTTAAGTACTGGAGTAGACTTCCAAGGGAGGTCATGGAATCCCTGTCATTGGAGATTTTTAAGGTATACTTGGGTCCTGCCTCAGCACAAGGAGGGTTGAGGTCCTTTCCAACCCTCTATTTCTATGAAACAAAGAATACGAGTGGTCTTGTGAACAATTTTAGTTCAGGAATGCAGAGAATTCTTTTTCTGGATAAATCTACTCCTCATTAAAGACTATTTACATGTGTAGTTTGGTGGGAAGTGGATTTGAGCCATTTGAATTTTGGTGAGCTAAAAACATTTTATAATGCTTTAAAAGAAGTGTAATTTCTTTCACACTTCAATAATTCAAAAAATAGCTGAAGAATGTCTCCCCATTTTCCATAAAAATTCACCTCTGGGCTAAGAACACACAAGGATAATTATCCAAAGGACGTATTTTCAGAATGTAACGATCATGTGAAAAGAAGGGTTATAATGAAACTTCGGGTGTAATGTTATCTATAGTGGCCAGGTTACAACTATAAGACATTCTGTAGAAACACTGCTTAGAACCAGAAGTAAACACTGAAATAACAAAAATAAAGGAAAATATTACTTAAAGTTCTTGCTCTCTATCTGTGTACTTTCAAAATGGAATAATCAAGCCATTGCTTAATAATAATGTTCGTCACTTCTATACCACATTCTATCTAAGGGTTCCCACGCATGACATTAAAATAAAAAGATTTTAAAAATCCAGTTTATTTTGCATCATTTATGTGGTTAACTTTCTGCATCTGTCTCATCATAGACAAAAATCAATTAAGTAAGTTTCACATTTGTTCATGTGTCAGTTTCACTTTCAAATTCTCAGTACTGTAATATTTGCAGAAGAATGATTAATTTAAAGATTAACAAATAAGTATTTTCACTGGAATTTAAGAAAAATATTGAAACATTTATATTGGTCTGAGGGTTTATAATATTTGTTTTAATAAAATCTAAAATTTTGGGCTACCTAGGAATTGGTATTCTGGATCAGACTTATGGTCCATCTAGTCTAGTATACTGTCTCTGATAGGGGCCAGCACCAAATATTTCACAGGAAGGTACAAGAAAACTAGCATTAGGCTGACATAAGATAATGTCCCATTAGATCTCCACCTTCTAAACCTTTTAGTCAGAGATCAGCTTAAACCTTGAAGCATGAGGTTTAATTTCTCTTTCAACATTTTTTTATATTAACTATAAGAACAAATGACAACTAAAGTGTTAGAGTTTGGATTTCCTGGCATTTAATTATTATTTTAAACCACACACGCGCTTAATGGTAGAGGTTTTCAGCCATAAATACCAGAAATACATTCACTTGGCAAAAATACTCACCAGCACGCATAATGGATAGGTGCCCAATGGTCACTGTCTAACTGGTTGACTGAAAAGTTGTCATCTAGAAGGCGACTCAGTAATTCGGAGTCTCCTTCACAAGCACTGCGATGAAGAGGGAAATCATCTACCCATTGGCGCTCTCTAGTAATGAAAAGCAAAATATGAAAAAGATGCAACTCACATATTTCAGCAAACATAAAGAAATATAAAAATGACAACTTATGGGTATCGAATGATGTGCACAAAGCACAAGCAGCTAAAATAAGTCAATGTTTATACAGTTAGAACTTAGGTAGACAGATGGACAGCCATGACTAATATTCATCATGCTAAGAAACACACATTTTAGTGTTGCCTCGTCCTCCAACTGCCCCCTCCCCACACTCCACCTTATATCTGTTTGTTTCACCAATCTGTTGTGTTCTGCTGCAAGCACTTTGGGGACTACTTTTTATTTAAGTCTCTGTGCAGTCCCTAGGGCAATGGGGCCCTGCTCCCTGAATGGGGCCTTAGACATTACTGTAATATGAATAAATAATATAAAACATAATTATATAAAATTAGCACAATACTTGTCTTCCATGACACTGCTCATGCTGCGCTGCCACTTTTCTCGTTTTGGAATCTGAATCTTTGAATAGTCTGGAGCTCCAAGACCAAAGTAAGGATTTATAACCACTTTATCAACCTAGGAAGACAACGTAATTTTAAAAAAAGTCTGAAAAACTTCCCATTGAGACTTCAACAAACCAATCACAATGACTTGTACGTTCTGTTGGAATCAATGTAAACATAGTAACTTTTTGCTATTAAGGGGACAGATTTTCAAATTCACACATTTGAAAATCAAATCTGGCCCAGCATTGCACTTAGAAAAACTATGTTAAAGTTCAATACATGGTTATCAAATCCCTTTCACAACTAAAATATAGTTCATACTACAAAACTCTTACCCTGTTGGTATACTGAAGATCTGACCCAAACAAAGGGTTGTAGATACACATATCTGCTTTCTCCAGCGCCAACATTTTGCTCTTTATTTCTAATGCAGTATATCCCATGTGTAGAGAGCTCTCCGTCTGCCCAGGTTCAATAGCATATGCAGGGTTTGTGACGTTAGTTTTAATCCTCTCAAGAGGAGATGGTCTGAATAAAGCTGGAATGGAATGAGATTGTGTATGTCGTTCATCTAACCACCTGCAGAACAGAATGGAAATGTCACACTAGTATTCTGAAGATAAATAAAGGACTCATTCTTTAGCCACACTGGGTACACCACTTTTGGGGAAGTCAAATGTTGTTGTGTGTATGAAGAGGCTAAAGAATCAGGCCCTAAATCTGTTGCATGAATTGCTCCTCTGACTCTTAGGAGTGCTTTTACTGACACAGAGGGAGGGACCTGCCCCCCGTTTAGGTAAAGCTGGGGAGAAACATAGGGCCATTCACATACTCCTCTTGCTGTGGTAAGATTTTGCCACCCACATATGCATTGTGGCGCATGACTTAGGGCAAGCATTCAGTCTTTATCTTCAGGAGACTGCCTTAACATTTAATTGCTGATTTAATGTTGTTGTTCTATTGATCACTGTGGATTTTTGGGGCTTTTTTTAGGTCAAGTCATATTTGTGTGTGGGTTCTCACATACTGCAGTACACAAGTTTGGGGTGGACATAATCTTTGCAGGGGAAAAATTTATTTGGTTATTTAGGCCAGGATGGGAGGGAGGTAAACAGGGATATATATCCCCAGAATTGTGGGATTCACTGTGTAGCTGGGACAGAAACACTCACAAGCAGAGGCTGCTCTAGTCTGTCTTAGGTGGCAGGTCTAACCTCTCTATGGGAGTGGAGTGTGGCTTGCAGTCCAATCCATGTGTCCAAACCTGGGTAGCCTGGATGGTATCTTTAGCTGAGTAGTTTCTTGTGACTTTTGGTTCTCCTAGTCTGGACAAAGGGTGTCCTGGACATCAGCTACCCTTTGCTCCAAAGAATACCTTAATTCCTTCCATTTGTTTACAGTATTGTTTATTTGGTAAAGTTGTGGCCACTGTGCAATAAACTGTGAGGGGTCTTTTGAGCAAGTACCCCATTAGATGGCTAGGATGTTCCAACCTTTCAGAGCTATTTCTTCGTTTGTCTAAAGACTCAATTAGATGACCTAGCATCAGTTACATTCTGTTCACATTTTCAAGATTTTCTTCACAACCATGAAGTCTGGAAACAAATATATTAAATGGAAGCTTAGATACTAGTGCATCCATTCAATGACAGGTAAGTTTGACAATTGCCACTGCGAAGCAGACAGAAACTGTTATGACTACCAGTCAGTAGCATAGCCAGTGGGGGAGCAGGGGGAGCGGCTGCTCCCCCAGTGAGCAGAAGCGGCGCCTTAAAAAGGAAGCGGCGCCTTTTTTTAGCAGCGGGCGCCGCTTCTTGCACTCACCTGGCGGTGCTCTGGGTCTTCGGTGGCATTTTGGCGGCGGGTACCACTGAAGACCCGGAGTGAGTGAGGACCCGCCGCCGAAGTGCCGCCGAAGACCCGGAGCGCCGCCTGGTGAGTATAGGGGGAGGCGCCTTTTTATAGCGCCGCTCCCCCTGCGCTCCGGATCTGGCTGCGCTACTGCTACCAGTACTAATAAATAAAAAATTAACATATAACGTATATTTTGCTATTGTCTTTGGCCCTGATCCTCTCATCATTTATGCATGTGCTTAACTTTACTCATGTGAGCCGTTCTATTGAATTCAATGTTTGTAGAATAGTTCAGACAAGCCATGCCAGTATTTCTTCATTTTTGAAGATAAAATGAAGGACTGATTGTTTTACCACTGAATGGAACAGCACACAAGTAAAGTTAAGAGCGTGTGTGTTTGCAGGATCAGAATTTAGGAGTGAGTCACTTTTAAAATCACAAAAAAAAAATCACAGATTTCTTTGCTAGACGGAGCTGAAGAAGTCAGACTCACCAAAAATATGTGTTTAGCCGATTTCCAAATGATTAAAAATCAGATTAAAGTAATTATTTGTAAATTTTCATAATTATCTAATTTAAAAATAAGTGCTGTAAATCTGGGGAAGATACTTATGAATAATATAGCGTAACGGGTTTAATTCCTAGTTTAAGTGCAAATCTTAGTGCAATCTAAACTATGGAGATGCTAAAGTGACTCCATTATACTCTGGCAAATGTTATTAGTTTATCATTAAGATTATCTATACAAGATGTAGGTATCATTATTAATATTCTTGCAAGGTTCTGTAATGCATTAGAAGTGAACAAATCTCTTTTTGGAAACCTCTAGATTTAAAAAAGTATAACCATCTTCACCTCAAAACTATCTGGTGTGAAGAATTACAAATTAATCCTCAATATTTGCTTGTTTTTTTTAAATAAACTTACTAAGAAAACAACATGTGATATCACTATGATTTCCTTCTCAGTGATCACAAGACTGCTGTAAAACAGATCTAATTTTTCATATTTGCAGACTTCCTTGTCTATTTTCTATTTCTAACCACGTATTTCTACTAATGATATTTCTTACTTATCCAAGGCTATTAACATTCTAGCAGTGAGTGTAGCAAAATGAGTGCTGGATTCGCTGCAGACCCTCATGATGTCCTGTAAGCAGTAGAAAACTGGGCATCCAGGACTGTATGCGTATTTTGTATTATCTAAAAAGGAAAGAGAGACACAGAAAACTCTTCAACACCAACAAAAATTCTGTTTTCCTCTTTTGCAGTTATACATTTTCAGCCAAAAGAGATGATATTTTATCTTTAGACTATGGTAGATCACATTTTCCCAAACGGTAACTGATACAAATTACATATGCAGTGTTTTTGTAGTGGTTTTGGTCCCAGGATATTAGAGAGACTAGGTGGGTGAGGAAATATCTTTTATTGGACTAACTTCCAAAGCTTATCCCTCTCACCAACAGAAGTTGGTTCAATAAAAGATATTACCTGAACTAACTTGCCTCTCACAAATTACATACGTAACAAAATTAAATCCAATAAAGTTGCCCTAAATGTATTATAAAATGTTCCGTTACTGTCCCACCATTGTGATCATGTTCGTTTTCTGAGTTACTGAAAAAACTGTATACACTGAAGGAAAAATAACCTGTTAACTATGACAAAGACCTTACCATTCAAATGGTGTTTATTTGCCAACTTTCACTTTCGAAGCATATCACAAATAGCAAGTGAACATGTTTTCCCAGTAAAACACAAAAAACTTCCATAATATTTTAAATGTATTTTATAGTCCCTTATTTGAAATATATCTTGCCTTCAGAGACCTACTCAGTATTCTTTACTCAGGCAAGAATGCCCATTCACTTCAATGGGGACTCTTCTCTCAGAAGAGTGCTGGAAAAGATCCTTTTTTATGTTTGCTAGTATAAATACAGTAGCCTTTGTAATAAACAAAATTTGTTTTCTTGTTTCATAATACCAAAATTAACTATTAGTAAATGTATTGAATATATAACAAAATACCGCACTGGTTCTCTAAAAATGCAACATTTTTTTAAAATTTGATTCTCTTTAAACTTTGACTAACTACATTTTCCCCATTCTTAGGCATCTGGAGAAACAGACAATTATGGACCTTTATCAACCTCAATCTAATTCTTCCAAACCCAAATATAAATATCACAGCAATTAACATTACCTTTGACAACGGTTGGAACAATGAAAAGAGAGGCTTCCCTGCCCACCTTCTCTCCATCAAGAGGAAATTTCTTCATTAACACTACTCGCTTTCCTAATATATTATTAAAACAACAAAGGAAGTCAACTGAGTGTTGGATGGCCAAATGGTTGGCAGCTTGATTTTTCCTGGTTCCCAGGAAACAAAATAAAATATTATTTTCTGAAAACCAGGGAAGCAAATTAAATCTGAATAACCCTGAGCAGCTGCATGAACATATGTGCAACTCAACACACATACACAGTTGTTAACAGGTAAAGAATTAATTTCTCCCATTAACCTAATCATTGTCATTGCCCTTCTCCAAACCAGCTCTAAAATCCGTAATATACTTTTTTAAACGGGATGTGCAGCAATACACAGTATTCCACATGAAAGTGAACCACCAATTTATATAATGGTATTACAATGTTTTCCATATTATTCTCCATCCCATCTTTGTGCAACCTAACATTGATTTGCCTTTTTGACCTCAGCTGCACATTTAGCAAAGTCTTCATCGAACTGTGCACTGTGATGCCCAGGTTATTTTCCTGAGTCAATCCTGTTAAGTTAAAACCCTGTAAAGTGTATCAGTAGTTAAAATTTTTCTTTCCATCATGCATTACTTTACATTTATTAACATTGAATTTAAGTTTCATTGTGTTACCCATTCACTTAGCTTGGTAAAATCCTCTTAAATTCCTCATAGTCTTCTCTGGATTTGGCTAACCAAAATAATTCTGTGCCAGATGCAAATTTTTGCTACTTCACTACTTACCCCCTTTTCTAGATTGTTAATAATTATATGGCCTTGGTATAGCTACACCAGCAAAAATCACCCTAGTGTAGAAGCAGTTACGCTGGCAAAAAAGTGCTTTTGCCAGGCTAACTTATACCATTCAGCAAACAAAATGAGCTTTACAGGCAAAAGCACTTTTTGCCAGTAAAGCTATATCATTAAAAAAAACCACACCCCTACTCAAAATGGCTATGCCAAGGAAACTTTTAAGTGTAAACATGGCCTATTAAACAACAATGGTCTTAATATAGAACCTTGAGGCACTCTGCCATTAAGCTTTTGCCCTGATGAAACTGGATTATGTATTCTTAACTGTTTCTTATCTCTCAACCAGATTTTGATCCATTACAATACTTTATCTCTCACCCCAGAATTACTTAGTTCCTTTACTAGCTTCTTGAGAGGGAACCTGTCAAAGGCCTTGATACAGTCTAAATAAACTATGTCAAATGGCCACCCTTTATCCTCTATTTTACTATCATGGACAAAGAATTCTAACAGATAAGTGAGGCACAAATTTCCTTTGCAAAAACTGTGCTAGCTAGATACTATCATATCACGATCTTCCAGATGTTTTATTATTATTTTATTATAACTCTGACCAATTTACCAGGTATAGTTTAAGGCTATCTGGTGCATAATTTCTGGATCATCCCTAAAGCCTTTTTAAAAATTGCTAATTATTAAACTGTGATTAAGGTTGTGTGCACTGTTATCTAGTTTTTCCAAGTATTTAGAAACTTAGCTATAAAACTCATTTTGGACTGAAATATAGGTATGAGCACACAAGGTCTCACCTACGATAAACTTGTCAAAAACAATTTGGGTTTTTTTGAGAGTTTTTTTTTAAAAAGACATTTAGAAGTAAAAGGAAAATAAAGGAAAGCCTGAGGGTTCAGTTGCATGTTTCTGTTTGCAGACCTTAAAATAGAGCTTGATGTCTAAAACAGATATTGTTTTATTACTTCAACTGGCCTATTTTGAGTATTACAATTATTATAGAGACACCAATACCAAATAAGGAAAAACAATTCTCACCTTTGATACCTTGATTAGCTGGTGAAATTGGTTTCGTAGTTTCTACTACATAATCCAAGATGCTCTGGGTTATCTCACTGCCTCCCTGAAGTTTAGTTTCCAACAAAACCTTCTTTCTCTTTTTCTTTTGTCCTTCAATGGGAACTTCAAGCAACAAAATCTTGCAAACAATAAAATTAAAGAATTATTTAAGAATTACTGACATTAGTTTTATTTAACAAGCGAACTAGCAAGTTTTTGCTTTTAATTAACCGATTGTAGTGCTATGTACAGAAGTCTCTAAATAGCAAGGGTATATGGGACATTCAACAGATACTGTAAGTGATTTTGAATGTACTTTCACCCCACTTTTCAGGTCCTCAAAGTCATGAATGGCCAACTCCTATGTGACATTCTACTAAGCATTTTACTGAAGACTTCACAACCATCATGAACTCTGCTGACACATGGGGTTTGTCCACAAGTAATCATTTACAGAATGTATTCCTTTTTATATTTTTAGTATTTTTGATATTGCAGAAGCTGGAATGTGTTTGCACAAATTATGATGTTAACTATATGATGAATGTTTGATTTTGCTTATTTGAAATCCTTTTATATAAAATAATAAAAAGTACAAAGTCATTATGCACAGGGCTTTTTATTTATAAAATGGGTATTATAAAAGAAGCATAACTGGCCAGTAAAGATTCTACATTTGTGGGATCATGGTGCAACTTCACAGATTGGTTCTCGGTAGTCAATTGTAAAAGCAGTGAGAAAATCCAGAAAGTACTGAATGGAAAACAGCATGTTCTGGAAGGTCATCTCGACCACCAAAGACACAGAAACGGGAAAAGCCATGATCCCAATCTTGCTTTAAGTTCCATGTAGCACAGAGATCCACCAATATGTAACATGATACGTGACCTGGCCTTACCCTAAAAGACCTGACTCTGTTAACACTTGCACATGTACGACAGAAGTTGTAGGATCAGATTCTAAAACAGCAACTGTTTGACATGTTCCTGCCATTATGCTGTGCTGAGGTTTGATTGTTGATTTTAAGCACAAAGAAAATATACAGTAACTCCTCACTAAACGTTGTAGTTATGTTCCTGAAAAATGCGACTTTAAGTGAAACGATGTTAAGCGAATCCAATTTCCCCATAAGAATTAATGTAAGTAGGAGGGGGTTAGGTCCAGGGAAATTTTTTTTTGCAAGACAAAAAGTATTATATACATTTTAAACAATTTTAAACAAGCAATTTAATACTATAGTCATCATTGCCGAGTATGAAGCTTGGTTGAGGTGGTGGAGTCAGAGAGTGGAAGAGGGTGGACTGTCCCCCTGCTCCTCTTGCTGTTCTTCAAGCACAGGCACCGACTTTGCTGGGGGCAGGGGGCTCAACCCTCAGCCCGACCACTCCACCCCTTCCCCCAAGCCCCCACACTTAACCCGCCTCTTCTCCCCCCTGCCTCCACCTCTTCCCCCTTTACTCTGCACACCACGTCCTCGCTCCTCCCCCCTCCCTCCTGAACGCCGCAAACCAGCTGATTGCCATGGGCAGGAGGCTGGGGGAGCAGGGGGAAGGCACTGATCCGCGGGGTTTGCCAGCGGGTGGGAGGCGCTGGGGGGTGGGGGTGGGGGCGCAGGGGAGCTGATAGGGTGGCTGCCAGCCGTGGACAAAGCAGGCGGCCAAACGACATTACAGTGGAGCGTTGCACAACTTTAAATGAGCATGTTCTGTAATGGCGCAGGGACGTAAGATCCAAACAACGTTAAGCGAGAGGACGTTAAGTGGGGAGTTACTGTAATTAAAAAAAATCACTTCAGAAACTTAAAAAGATGTTACCTGAATTTTACTAGTATATGTTGTGATTATGGCATTTGTTTAAAGTGTAACATAACACATTATAGTATTTTGGTATTTGTTGGGTTAGTACACTAGCCTGAGACACAGGTTCAGCTCCTTCCTCTGCCACAAACTTCCTGTGTGACTGTGGCCAAGTCACTTAGTCTCTCTGTACCTCAGCTCCCCCTCTGTAAAAGAGGGATAATTATACTTCCTTTTTTAAAAAGGTTTTTCTGAGGATAAATAAATAAATAATAAAACAAATAGTGGGACACAGCTACTATGGTAATTGGAGCTTTATAAGTACCTAAGATTGCTCAGATAGTAAATCTCTGTTTATATATCTAAACTGTAGGTTAATTAAGGTTTTTTTTCATTTATGTTATTTTTTCATATTTTCAAACTTTAATCAAAGTTAAAAAAAATGGTTTATACTTCATATGATTTAGCTCGATATTCCCGAGAATTCAGGCTAGCAGTAGTCTTTGGACGAATCACAGCAACATATGCATCTCCTATGTTTTCTGGGTTTCCCATGGTTTATTCTTTTTCATTTATTACTAGAGACAATGAAATAAACAGAAATAAAAGGTTAGATTGAGGAACAAGATAAAAACAAACCAAATATGGTATCATACCCTAGCATTAATTATTATATTCACTGATGTTTTCCATTGAAAACAGGTTATTCATTTTTTATTATTTGGATACATTGTTTCAATAGTTGTTACAATTCATTTTCCTTTTCATGCACTAAGAGAATGTATCAGTGAAAAACCCCTATATTGTACAGAATTAATATGAGTAAACCTGTTCTCTAACTTATTTTTATAATTAGGCTTGGAAGGATTAGATTTTTTTTGGATAAGTGTCAGTGAACATCGATTTCACCATGCGCACACAAACTGATGAAAAAATATTACATCAATAATAACTGAAATTTACAAATAGGTAAAGTAACAAAAATGCTGCTTAGAAACTTATTTGAGTTTTATTTTAAGATATTTACTTTGCAAATTTTAACATGTGACATTGACAATTTGTGTTATAATGGTTGTAAAGCCAACTTTGTGAATATCAGTGTTTACTATCATTAAATAATTGTCAGATTCCCCCTTAAACTGTGAAAGTTTAAACTGATAAAAATAAAAAAGCTTAAAAACAAACATCAATATTATCCATTGAAATTATAATTTTTAATAGTTTTAATAAAAAATAAAAATAAAATTCTGCCAAGCCTATTTGTAACGTAAAGATGACTATATCTCTTTCAATGAGCACGTAGCCTCTATACAGTAGAATCTCAGCGTTACAAATACCTCGGGAATGGAGGTTATTCATAACTCTGAAATGTTGATAATTCTGAACAAAATGTTATGGTTGTTCTTTCAGAAGATTACAGCTGAACATTGACTTCAGCTTTAAAATTATACTGTGCAGAAGAAAAATGCTACTTTTAACCATCTGAATTTAAATGAAACTAGCACAGAAAGTTGCCTTACCTTGTCAATTTTTTTTTAAACTTTCCCTTTTTTTTTTTAGTGGTTTATGTTTAATACAGTACTGTACTGTATTTGCTTTTTTTTTTTTTTGGTCTCTGCTGCTGCCTGATTGCGTATTTCCAGTTCCAAATGAGGTATGCGGTTGATAGGGATGTAAATGTCATTAAAAAATTACCCATTTAAACTATTAAAATTATATCAGTTCACCGTTTAACCGATTCAGGCCTCACAATGCCTAGGATGGCATGTCTCCCCTCCCGTCTTGCCCCGGACAGATGGGAAGTGCAACTGTGATCATACTGTGGGTGACACAGCAGGCCTAGCCAGGAATGCCTGGGGCAACTGAGGGGGCCCAGCACCCCCCCTCATATCCTCAGTATCCAGGAAAAGGGAGAGCGGCCCCAGGTACCTAGTTTTTCCTGATGTGGCCTCCACAGACACACCGTACTACCCCAGCAGCGGCTTCCCTTCCCTTCAATTATCAGCTGAAGCCACAAGACCGACCAGCGTGCCGTCCGCCTCCACAGCTGAACTCCCTCCAGTGGCACAGGGGGAAGCTGGGGACCACTTTACCCCTTGACGGGGCCCGTAGCACTTGCCTGCCCCCTCCAGCCTAAACACGCTCCTCTTTCCCGGCTGGCCATCCCCCGTAAAACTCCCCTGACTGGTGGTTTGCTCACCCTACTTCCCTGCGCTGCCAGGCGTTTCTTGGCCTAGTGAGCGGTATCCTTCCACTGGGGTAGTCACCCTTGGGTCTGTGTAAGTATTTCCCCTCAGGTCAACGGGGCTGGAGGGACTGTTTTTACCAACTAAGGGGTGTACAGGACCCTCCTCATCGTTGGGTCGAAGACTTCGCTGGGGCTAGAGAGTTAATATTAACCCGGCCCCTTTAAGAGGGGGCTGGGCTCCCAGTGATCTCTTGTGATGCCCGCCCCTTCCTGGTTGCCACAGACATCTCTTGCCAGCATCCCAAAATGGCATCTCTGCTGCAGGAGAACCTGTTTGAGACCCGCACGCAGGCCCCGGCTCCAGCAAGGACTTCTACCCGCTGATCGTCACCCGGAAGGTGGGTGAATGAGGGAGGGTTAACGGTATGACTAATACTTATTGGTTAACCATTTAACCGTTTAATATTTTACATCCCTAGTAGTTGACCAGTAAATTCATAACCCTGAGGTCCTACTGTATTTTGTAATTTGCCAAAAGCCTGAGCAACTCTAGAATCTTGGAAGGAATAAGCAACTGATAACTCTTCCCAGTTTTTAAATATATCTATGTAGTGTACAGCGTATCTGATATTATAAATACCACATTTACACCAATTCAAGAACTGAAACCTAAAGGAAGAGCCTGAATCTCTATTCTGCAATGGGAAGTAGAACATTCTTACCAGGATCCCAAATAAAAGAGCTGGGAAAAATAAGCTCTAAAATAAAATATTCCTTTTACTTCAGTGGAGCTCCACGTGGAGGCACAGGTACACCCTTACAATTCATGGCGAATTGGAACCATATTCATTCCAACTGGTTGACAATTCTTTCTGGACCTCAAAGCTGTCATTACTCTTCCTTATATTAAAATAGATTATAGTGGCACTCCCTTATAATCCTAATTCTGCAATAAAATTAAATTAAATTTAAAAAATCTGCAAAAGCTAACTAGTTCTACCTTTATAATCTAGAAACAAGATAATCTCTGGTCCATTTCAGATGATCTTTTCCCTGACCCACGACTGAAAACCCTTTAATTACCTATGATCAATAAATATAGATTATATGCAAATTTGTCTCACCACAAAATTGAGATTTTATCATTACTATTTATAGTTTGCAGGGCTACTGCACCTCTTTGGAGGATAAATAGAGGACTTCAGTCTTCCATGCATTCAATCCAGTATATTTCACCAAGATAAAGTTAACTGAAAAATGCAAAGGGAAAAGAATTGTAATTAAAGGTGAAATTTTATAAACAAGACCATGATTAAAAATGTTTTTCATCATCATGACAATTCCAGAATTAGATAAATTCATGGAGGATAGGTCCATCAATGGCTATTAGCCAACATGGTCAGGGATGCAACCCCATGCTCTGGGTGTCCTAATTTCCAGAAGCTGGGAGTGGACAACAGGGGATGGATCACTCGATAATTGCCCTATTCTGTTAATTTCCTCTGACATTGGCCCCTGGCCTAGACAGACCATCGATCTGACTCAGTATGGCTGTTTTTATGTTCATGTTCTGCTAGCTTGAAGATATCAACGCTGGGATTGGGGTAGAAGTCTTTAAATACTGAATTGTATAATAGTAGCATCTATGAACCCAATCAACCATCAGGGTCTCATTGTGCTAAATGCTGTACAGACATGTAACAAAGACGATTGTCAGCTCTCTGGAGCAGGAACTATCTACATGACTGACAGGACACAATTGATGATAAAACAGACAAACATAGTGGAGTTGGGTGGAGAGGATGAAGTAACAATAAAATGAAGAGAGTTTAGCAGAAGTCATAGCTAAGGTTAAGATTTTGTCCTGGTTATTTTTAGTAAAAGTCACAGACAGGTCGCGGGCAATAAACAAAAATTAATGGGGGTGAGCGGCTGACCGCAGTGGGGGCTGAAGCCCGAGCCCTGCTGCAGTGGGGTGCCTGACAGCCCAGAGTTTCGCCACATGGGGAGGGTGGGAGTGATAGCCTGAAAGATCTAGCCCTGCTGCATGGCTGAAGCTGAAGTCATTGAGGTCCATTAAATTCACGGAATCCATGGCCTCCATGATGAAATCATATCATTAGTCATAGCACATCATTTGCCTAACAAATGCCATATGGGAGTGATTGGTAAACATTATAGCACAAGTATGTTGTAAAGGAGGGATTTAAAGTGGTTTTCTATCAGGATGGATAAAAGTTGATTTATAAAAAATATATATTTTTTTAATTTACATTGGATTTTTACTTAAATTAAATATTTATTTTAAAAATAAACATATTGAAAATTTAGTTTGAAACTCTGACAACCTATTTAAAGTCTTAAACTTACTATAATCCATTAAAATCAATTAAATTAAGCAGTACATATTTGCGGCCAAATATTTTAAAAATGTCATATCACTGAACTGGTGAAAGTCCCTGGCTAAGCACCACCTCTATCCAGAGTTTGCTTAAGTGCTAAGCCAGCTTTTATTCAGAGTTGTCAGGATATTAGAGAGACAAGGTGGGTGAATGAAGTAATACAGTATCTTTTATTGGACAAACTTCTGTTCATGAGACAAGCTTTTGAGCTTACATGGAGCTCTTCTTCAGGTCTGGGAAAAGTACTCTGTGCCACAAAGTACTTAGTGCCACAGCTAATACAAGTTGGAACAGATTGTAAATAGTTACATATTTCAATGGACAATTCAAGGTGAAATGGTCTGTTAACTCCTCTACAATCATGGAGGGACAAAAGACCTAAACTTCTCACAGATTTCCACCACAACTTCAAGAACTACCACCCATGGGCGGTGCATAGCATAGGCTGGGGAAGGTTGCGCCTTCCCAAACAGCCCCCTGTAGCTCCACATGTTCCGCCCCAAGGCCCCCTCCTGCTTACTGCTAGTTGCCCCAGCTCCTCTTCTGGGAAGCCTACTGGGTAGGGCTGCGCGCCTGTGACCAGGACTTGGGGTGGCTGGGGCTGTGCTGCCTGGCACTCTCGGGCTGGGGGCTGCGCGCCGCCCGCTCCAGAGTTGAGGAGGAGGGTCCGTGCACTGCTCACCTGGTGCTCCAGGGCTGGAAGGGGGGGAACACTGCCCGCTTGGACTGGAGGTGTTCGGGTGGCCCAGGGCTGGCGGCTGCGGGGGGGCCCCCTCTGGGCTTCAGCGGGGGAAGGGAGGCAGGAGGAGTGGGGCCTCAAACAGAAGAGGCAGGACGGGCCAGGGGCTAGCCTCCCATGCCTGTGGTTCACACACTGCCCATGTTACCACCCATCCATTAAATTCTCTCTGGAATTCTCCAACACTAGCATCAATTTCTTTGATGCCAGGATCAGCTTCAACAAGGGAATCCTACAGCAAATAGCTATATACAAGAAACCTATAGATTACCACACCTACCTTCATAGATCCAGTAACCACCCCAAGCACACGAAGAAATCTGTTACCTAGTCAGACACTGAGACACCACAGAATATACTCTACCCAGGATTTTCTTCTCATACACCTTAACAAGAACACTCCACCAGAGAAGTAAATCACATCATAGAGCGGGACACTCAAATACCCTGAAAGAACCTGTTTCAATATGAAAATAACTCCCCCATGAGAGCATACCAGTTGTCACCTTCTACCGCACACTGGAATCCATATGGGGTATAATTAAACAATTACAGTCCATTCTTGATGGGGACCACATCCTGAAAGAAATCTTTCCTGAACCCTCTCTACTGACCTTCAAATAACCCCCCAATCTCTTCAAGCTCATTATCAGAAGCAAGCTCCCCACAGACCAGGACATATCAACTCAAAGCGTCACCAGACCCTGCCTGAATAGGCATATCTCCACTGCTACAATGATCAACACCTACCACAACACAGCTTTCAAGATCCACGGGTCCTACACATGCCTATCACAACATGTAGTACTATATGCCCCAATAGCAATTATGTGGGTGAAACCCACAAAGCAATTATTCTATATCCAGAGGTGAAAGTAAGCTGGTACAGGTCAGTACAGCGTAGCGGTAAGAAAGTGGCTGCCAGTACATAGCCGATGTTAAAGTGCTACCGCAGCACTCTTTAAGCACCGTACCAGCAGGGCCACTGATGAGGGGAGGAGGGGCGCAAAAGGGGCAGCTGCTCTGGGGTCTGGCAATTTAAAAGGGCCTGGGGCTCCTGGCACCACCGGAGCCCCAAGCGGTGCAGGCCGGGCAGCGCTGAAGGGCTGGCTGGGGGAGTCTAGCTCCCACTCCTTCCACCCGAGGCCCCACTCCTTCTGGGGGCCCAGAGCCGACCCGCCCCCCCCCCCACACACACACACACCTTGCCCAGGACCCCGGCTGCCCTGTGTACTGGTAAGTTCTTTAAGTTACTTTCACCCGTCTATATCTGACCTTTCAGTCCTCGTTCTCAAGGCAAATCTACACAACACTTTCAAAAGATGAGCCTGGGAGCTTAAATTCATAACTTTGCAAGAAACTACAAATCCTGGACTGAATAGAGAAACTGGATTTGTGGCTTATTATAACAATCTATAACTGACTAACAAGCCCCACCTCCCACCAATCTGCCTTTTTTCTTTCTCCCTTCCTTCCTCCTCTATGATTGGAAAGATGTTAATGGGCCACTTCACCTTGAGTGGTCCCTTGAAATATGCATTAATTAAACAATCTGTTTCATCCTGTATCTAGCTGTGACACTATGGTCTGGTCTACAGTACAGAGTTAGGTTGACATAAGGCAGCTTACGTGGACCTAACTCTGTAAGAGTATGTCTACACAGCCGACGTTAACATGGCTGTGTAGTCGCAGCTCCAATGAGCTCTCCCAGCACTGTAATAAAACCACCTTCACAAGGGGAAGAGCTCCCAGTGCTGGGAGCGCGGCTCCCAGCGCTGTAGCACTGTCTACATGGCCACTTTACAGCGCTGAAACTTGCATAACTCAGGGGGATATTTTTTCATACCCCCGAGCGCAGAAAGTTTCAGCGCTATAAGTGGCAGTGTGGACAAGGCCTAAGTGTCTATTCTACAACCTTGCTCCTGCTGCTGTAAGTCACCCACTACACCAACTTAATAATTCCACGTCCGTGAGAGGCATAGCACTTAGGTCGGTGTAGTTAGGTCGACACAGTGTTAGTATAGACACTGCATTGACTGTTCTGGCTCTCAGCCTCTGGTCGCTGACAGCCCAAGCCCTGCCGCCTGGGGCTGGTACCTGGAGCTGGGCGGTGGGGTCCAGCTCTCACTGTCCCACACTGACAGCTGGTGTAAGCGCTCCTGATGAGGCTGCACACCACCAACAAAAGGCGCTAGTATGGATGAACAACACTGATTTAACTACTGTGGTGGCTGTACGTTGACATAACTTAAGTAGACAATTTTGTTATGTAGACGTCCTATGAGTACATTTCCCAGACCTGAAGAAGAGCTCTGTGCAAACCAACTTTAGACAGCAATAGCATCTTCTGCAGATCCAGAGAGAATATTTTCTTCATTTCAGTTTATTCAACTAACTCAGTTCAATGACTGGTTCATTCAAAGTTAAGAAATCAATTGGGAGCTGAAAATGCAGGAAACCGTTTTCCTCTACCAATCTATAAATAAAAACTAGGTGAGAGAGGATGTGATCTACTAGTTCTAAAATGCTGAAGGACACGGTAAACAGAACCAATCAGTTTTAGTCACTATCTTGTTTAATAAATCAACTAGTTTTAAATGCAACACATTTTGATAAACCTTTTCTCTTATATATCCAATATATTTAAGGTAGTTTTATTAAATTAATAAATACAATTTTAAAAAGCAGTTTTTGTGCATTTAATTGGATTTGAATTTTCAAATAGAGCTTGACACATATCAAGTAAAAAATGAATCATTATCTAGTAAGTAAAGAGGTCCCCAAGCTGTGGGGCATACCCCCCTAGGGGGCCATGGAGGAACATTTGGGGGGTGCGGCTGAGGCCCAGGCCAGCCCCCACAGGAAGCGGTGGAAGGAGCGCCACCTAGCTCCACTCCTGGCCCTGGCTCCAGCCTTGGTCTCCTTACCCCTGTCTGCATCTCCCCCCAGCCCCGAGCCACGGCCCTGCTCCTGGGGCCAGGGGGAGAGGAACAGACAGAGGAAAGGGGAGGTGCAACCTTTAAAAGTTTAGGGACCACTGAAGTAAGGAATGCGTTATTTACTATTTTCTAACATAAACAATGTAAAAGTTAAGAATTTGAATAAGAATCTGAATAAATGTAAGTTAAGCTTAATTGCTTAAATAAATGTCTATTGATATAGCATATCTTCCTGGTTAGCAAAAAGAACCAAATTTAGTGCAAAGGCTACATTTAGATGCAAAGGGTTACAATGAGAAACAACCTTTAGGAAGATAACTAAAAAGTACAAATGCAAAACAAGATTAAAATTGATGATTTGTTGAATGATGAATTGGGAGGCCAGGAAATAGCTCAGTGGTTTGAGCATGGGCCTGCTAAACCCCAGTGGTTTAACCATGGGCCTGCTAAACCCAGGGTTGTGAGTTCAATCCTTGAGGGGGCCATCTGGGGCAAAAATTGGGGATTGGTCCTGCTTTGAGCAGGGGGTTGGACTAGATGACCTCCTAAGGTCCCTTCCAACCCTGAGATTCTATGATTGAAGTCAAGGCTTGCTGATTTAACTGATTATTAAAATCGATGATTTAAATTGCTTTTATTTGTTTTCTAGTGAAGGTCTTTTAACCCTTCCCAACCACCTCCCATCCTTTCTTTGTAGTGAAGTCTTTGCTTTAGTGGTCTCCCAAAAGAGGAAAAAGAACCAAGGTTCACCTCAGAGCTGCTGGCTTCTAGTGAGATGTGAATAGTAGGTGAAGGAAGAAGTACATACTATAATATTCTACAGAGCTCCCTCCCAAGTCTTACTTCTAAATTTTAGCTTCAAAAATATGTTTTAATACACACACATCCCTCTGACTTGACTTGTGTCAGAGAAACTCATTTTATTTGTATTTACAATTGGTTTGGGCATCCTTTTGGGTACAAGCAACATTCGTCATTATCTTTTCTATCAGTCAACAAACCTATCATTTCTGAGAATCGGAGATGGGAACAGAATACATCACTTCCTCCTCTTTCAGACCTGGGTGCTGCGCACACTGCCCCATAGGTTAACCAGAGATAATCTGCACACAGCGATTAGTTAAGGGCCAGATCCTACAAACATTTAGCAAAGCAAGTATTTCGTACGTGCTGACGTGAGTAGCCCTACTGAAGATAGGGGATCTATATATGTAAGTAAGGGTTCTACAGCTGCTGCGGGAGCGCTCAACAGAAAAACAATTATAACACAGCACAGGTAGTGTCTGGTGTCTGTCACAAGCGAGTGGGGTCACTGAAATGAAGGAAAATTTAACTCTGCGCAGAACTGAGATGGGCGATTGTTTCAGTGAGAGAGCGAACAGCAGAGCAAACTCCACTCCCCTCGCCTGAAGGGGCAGAGACGCGCACCGAGAAACCCCACCCCAGGCCCTTCCAAACTTCATTAGGCGAGACGAGGCTAAGCACTAGCTCGCCCGCTCTAAAAGCTGCCCCGGGAAGAGGTCTTTGTGGAAGGGGACTGGGTGGGGAAACCTCGCCCCTGTCCCGGAAGGCAAAGGCGCGGCGGGGACACTCCAACCCCGTCCCCGCTCGCTCCAGCTCGGGCTGGGAGATGGTCCCCAAACTTTTCTCTGGCCTGTTGATCTCCGCCCCCCCTCAAAGTAGCTACAGGAGCTGATGCTCGTTGGCTGCAGCCGGGCCAGGGAGGGGCCAGAATGGGGGGCTCGGGCCCCCTCTCACCAGGTCGGTTCCCCCATTAGGTAACACGGCGCCGATGCTGCTTGTTTAGCGGCTCCAGGCAGAGCTGGCGGGCGGCCCCGGCCCGAGCTCGGCTCCGTCCGTCTCGCTCTTACCGGGTGGCGGCCGGACTCGCCGGGACGCATCCTCCAGCGTGTCGCGCGGGTCCAAACCCGCCCCTGCTCCGCACAGGCACACACCGAGTCGGCCCCGCCCAGCTCCCTCCCCCTGGGCCGGCAGATCCGCTTCCCGTCCAGACGCCCCTGGCCCCCGGCTGCTGTCAATGAATTTCCGGGTCGCCGGCCTGAGTTGCTGCTGCTGCTGTTGCCGCCGCTGGCGTCGGCAGTTGGCCACGAGTTGAGCGGGACGGGGCTGCGGGCCGGGCCGGCGCGTGAGGCGCCGCGGACTGGGAGGGAGGCGCCGCGAGAAGGGCCCCGCCCGAGCTGAGGGGGAGCCGCGCCGGGGACTAGCGCGCCTCGCCGCCGAACAAAGGGCAGCGCGGTAGAGCCCGGCCGGACCCCACTCCCCGCCCCGGCGAGCCCCGGACGTGGCCAGACCCCGCTCCTCGCCTCAGCCAGCGCTTCACTCGGGGGACCCCGGACTGGGGGCAGATGGAGGTGCTGGATGTGGGGAGAAGAAACGGAGGGGAGAGACCCTCTGAGGAGCCGGTGAGTGACCCGCTGTGCCGGGGGGCGTTTCCCCTCAGGCACGGCCCCGGTGCCGGCGGGCGCGGGGAGTCCGCCCCCTCTCGGGTGGTGCAATGGGGGGAGGGAGGGGGGTAAGGGAAGAGCTAAGGCGCCGCAGACAGATAACAGCCTCCTCCTCCGCATGTCTGCAGCCTTTGGCATCCCCGGGGGTGGGGCAGCTAACTGGAGCCAAATGCTGAATGCAGCAGGGCAGCGGAGATTTGCTGAGGAGCCCAGTGCAGAGGAGAGAGGAGGCGGCTCTAGGGATGTCTCGGTTTTTGCTTCCACCAAAACAAAGGAGGTTGGAAAGGCAGTATGTGCGCCTGTATATACTGTACACGTAGTGCTTATTAAACATTACCCTCTGGGACCAAGAAACACAGAGTTAGGCTAATTACTAACTGGTCTGACACAAGCCCTATTTTGAAGAACATAGTGTAAATGATTTTGGTGAATCTTAATTGTGGGAGGCTCAAGAGACATGTCAGCTGTTTACGGCATGTGTGTCAGACTATGGACAGTCTATGGTGTGGGCATTATATAATATATGCATGCATCAAAATTTGTTGCTTATGAGGAATCCATTGCACTTCCCGTTATGACTTTCCACGTCGAGTTTTAGTCGCTTGTAATTGCCAACCCTTCACTGTCGAATGAATTGTTTACTTGGAAACTTATTGGATAAAGAAGTGGGATTGTTCAGTTTCCTCTGAATGGTATATGTAGGTATCACTTATCAATTTCTGTTTTTCTGGGTGCTGTGAATTCCTTGAGACCATTAAGAAGACAAGAATGGAAATACAAATGGTAGTTTTGTTGTACCCACAGAATTGTAAGAAACTTGAGTTGTCATGCCCCAGTATCAATTCCTTTGTTTAAAAACAAATATTTGCATTGACTTTAATAAGACTTCAGGAAATTTTTACAGAAGAGGAATATTATAATAGGAGAGAGTGTGGGAGGCTTGTGCAGCTATAATTATAGTTGTGATCCTTTTGATATAACCCTATTTTCAGGATGTATAGCTTGGTTATAAACAATCACTCTAGGCTGAAATTGAGCATTCAGAGTTTCAGATTGGAATTTTTTTTCAATTACAAAACAGCCCTGATCCTGTAAAATTACTCACATGGATAGGGCCTGTAGGAGCCTTTGATTTGCATTTAAATCATAAATTCAAACCTTATTAGAAAGTGTGTGGATTTAAAAAAAAATAAAGTAGAACCCTACTAATTGACGTTTGCTGAGTCCTCTTGCCTCCTCCCCCCCTCAAGGATACAGAATCACAAAATGCCCTTTGTTTACTTTTGAAAGTGTAGTTTGGTTTGAAATGAGGTTTACATACTGCAACTGAATGTAAATGCGTGAACCCCTGCATCCATGGAGAACACCATTGGCTGCAGCAGGTCTCCATGTGGGCACTGAAGTGAGACTTTTTTTTTTTTTCTCAAGTGTTACTGGCTGTGCAGATTAATGAAGTAGAACTAATGAGATTCTCTTCTAGTATATGTATTGGTTTTCCTTGGGGTGTGTGTGTGTGTTTTTAAATAGTAGTTAGCGCATTTCTCTGAGGACTTAGTCTCTCTTTCTCTGAAAGAAGATATTGCTACCTGTAAACAAGAAATATTTTCCAACTAAAAATTTTAGGGACTTATATAGCCTGTTCATTTGGGGTTCATATACAGCAGCTGACCATATACACAGAGAGTGAGGTAACATAATTCAAAGAAGGACTTTCTGAGCATGGAAAGAGCAAGCAGCATGAGGAGAGGAGGAGACTCTGCTACAAAGTTTTCTGGAATCTTATCCTAAACGTTTCTGTGCTCCCATACTAAACAATTTGTTCTCACACCTATGATCATAGAATCATAGAATGATGATGTGAGAACAAATTGTTTAGTATGGGAGCACAGAAAGGTGATGTGTCAAGGAGTTGGAATTTAGGAAGTTAATGTTGTTGCTTTAAATAGCTAACTTAGTTGCTAATTGAAATTAGTATATTGAATGTGTTTCATACTTAATTGTAAATTAAAATGTTTAAAATACCTGAAGTAATATGTAAAAGAAAGGACTTGGCTATTATCTCATTTGTTGCCATTCTTTTGTATATAGTGTCAAAACAGTGCACCATGAATAAAGACTCTTAATACAATGTTTACTAATGTGGTCAGAATTACAGATTAGTAAACAGGATCCAGTGAGACTACTGGTAATAATTGTTATGCCTGATAGTAGTAAAAAAAAAAAAAAAAAAGAAACATTGCAAATTCAGGACCTTCAGTCATAAGTTACTTGTGATGATGGTTTTGTCACTTGTTTTGCCTGTATTATTCTGTGCGCATGCACTGTCACACACATGATTTCCTTCTGGGGAACATGCAACTTTATTGACACAGCAAACTTAAAAAAAATTCAGATTTAATATGTACTCAACGTTCCTTTAGGTATTGGCCATTGTTTAATGGGGAAACTTAAAAAAAGAAAAGTATTTATTTAGAACCTAGTGTACTTCTTTGTCTTATACACTGTATTTCTCTTTATTTGCTCTTTATTATATGAGGCAGTTTAACAGTGTTTGATTTAATCTGTCCTTGCTGATTCTTCACCCAAATAATTATCTGCAGCAACACTGTTTTCTCCTCCTCTGTTGTGGAGGGCCTTTTGCACTGGTCAGTAGTATAGCAATACGGGCATTTTGTTGGTGATTTGGTAAGTTTGTGTGATTGTTGTACAGTTGACTTGGAACCATTGACAGTTACCTTTACCTGTCTTTCTTGGTACCTTCAAGGTTTCAGGTGCCCTATGCTAAACTCAGTATAGATTTGTTGTAACCTTATAACATTTTCTAGACAGCGTGTGACTTTCTGTTGAGGGACTGACTAGCTATGTGAAACAGTGGGGGGGGATAAGCAGATTGTGATTTATTCTGCAGCAAATATATTATTATACAACAATGATATAGAACAAGGAAAGATGCATATTATGCTTTTTGGAGTTTTCCATTAGGCTGCTGTTCAGGTAATGTTCAGACTGACAAAATGATAAAGAATTGTTAAGTGTTTCAAATGTCTGAATGCTGCCTGATAGCCTCTAACTTTCCAAATATTGTGTGGGATCTGGCCACACCGCTCTGCTGGAATTCTTTGAAATTGTAAATGTAAGTATCATTAATGTTGCAAGACTTTAAATGAAAATAAATACTAAGACCTACGCTTGCTTTCTTAGAAATTTTTATTAAATACAATTTCTACTAGATTTCTTTAGTAGCTCTATTATTTTTATTTCAAATGGAGCTGGTGGCATCATCTTTCTTTGTTTCCCATTCTCTGTGGGTATATCAGCCTGTCATCACTAGTGTCAGAGGAGTAGACTTTGTATTTTTCTGCTTTACATTATTATTGTGTAAAGCTCAAAGTGTGTGGGGTGCTTTAGCTAAATAAGATGTGTCCCAGCCCTAAGGTGCTTTCAGTCAAATAAGACAAAATGTGGGTGTGAAGAACAAGTGATAAACACACCTCACTCACTTAGCTTGTAAGTTGTGACATCTTGTTAATATCCTGACCTTTTACATTTCCTTTTTATCCTTCATTTCTGCCCATCTGTACCCAATCCTCTCTCTGCACTCTGTTAACAATGCTTTCCTTTCCCACTTCCTGATTCCCTTGACCCCATCATAGACCTTGAGTTGGGTGTGAATTACATCACAAAAGGATTAAAACAAAAAAATATCAGGGGTAGCCATGTCAGTCTGGATCTGCAAGAGCGACAAAGAGTCCTGTAGCACCTTATAGACGAACAGATATATTGGAGCATAAGCTTTCGTGGGCAAAGACCCATTTTGTCAGACACGTGGTGGAAATTACCAGAGGCTGGTATAAATGTGCAGGCAAGAATCAGGTTTGAGATAACAAGGTTAATGCAATCAGGGAGGATGAGGTCCACTGCTAGCAGCTGATCTGGAGGTGTGAACACCTAGAGGAGAAACTGCTTTTGTAGTTGGCTAGCCATTCACAGTTGTTTAATCCTGAGCTGATGGGGTCAAACTTGCAAATAAACTGTAGCTCAGCAATTTCTCTTTGAAGTCTGGTCTTGAAGTTTTTTTGCTGCAGGATGGCTACCTTTAAATCAGCTATTGTGTGTCCAGGTAGATTGAAGTGTTCTCCCACAGGTTTTTGTATTGCCATTTCTAATACCTGATTTGTGTCCATTTATCCTTTTACGTAGGGACGGTCCAGTTTGGCCGATGTATAAAGCGGAGGGGCATTGTTGGCACATGATGGCATATATTACATTGGTAAAGGTGCAGGTGAATGAACCAGTGATGGTGTGGCTGATCTGGTTAGGTCCTGTGATGGTTAACCAAGTCAGGAAAAAACTGAAGTCCCAAGTGCCAATGTCAAAAGGTTGTCTGGTGGGATCCTTATCCTTTCCTGCCCCAGCAGTCTATTACAGTGTTAACACACTTATTATTTGGAAATAACTTTGACAAGTTTAAAAAAATTAATGGGTTTTTCAAATATTATATATAAACTAAAGATACCTAGTCCTCACCTGAATAAAACCATATCAGAACATCTCTAGGTAAACTTTTTGTCAAATAAAGGAAAGGAAACTCACTAGTCTCTTAGTTCTAAACATAATTTGGAATGTTGATCTCAACATTGAATTTTTTCCTGTTTTGTGTTAAACTGTAATACTACTTAAGATTACCACACAACGCTACTTTATTTCATTTTGCGTTGAACAAAGACCTAAATTATAAGACTGAGAAATTCTAACCTTTCAGAATTTTGAAGGATGATCACAGCAAGAAAATATAGTAACAACTGATAATGGGTTATTGTGCTGTAATAGATGTCTTTGATTAATGCCTAGTTCTTAGTAATCTCTTCAAGTACCTACTTTAGCTGAGCAGCTGCATGACAACATTAAATCTCTAGAGTTCTCCTAGAATTTGTGATTGGTCCTAAATTGACAGGGATGACAGACCTTTGTCCATGGTGTCATTATATAACTGTGTTGTTTATATGTAAATACTATACCTCTTGGTGGTGGTTAAAAAAACCCAAAAATACCTGCTTATTCCTGTATCAGGACTGAGATGCAGACTTTGGTCTCATAATTCAGTTTATCTAGGGATATGCTTACAACTATCAGTCAATGCTTATACGTTGCACACTTTAATCATAAAGTCAGTTGAAGATGTATTGCATTAAAGTAGTATATAACAAATTATTGTACATTTAGGTTTAAAATACAGATTTATTTTTTTTAAAGCAGTTCATGCATTAGCTTTTGTTTAGACCTTGCAGTACCCTGGGCCCCCTCCATTGCATGACAGAGTATCTTTACAGTATTAGTCTGGTCCTCCCCAGTTTTCTCAGTGCACTACAAGACCAGATATGTCTTAGTCATTGTTCATATAGGGGCAGACCCATCTTACATGCCCCGCTTGCTCACAGTCAGTGTACACAATTGCCAGGATCCCAAACTGCCTTCCCTTTCTATGCCTACAGTGGCTGATCCTTTCTAGTCACTTGATCTCCTCTGTGTTGTGGCTGCTGCTTGGGCACTTCCAGAACAGGAGATAGAGCTCCCAGGGTCGTTGCTACCCTTCTATATGCCATCTTGGGAGAATGAATGTCTCACAGCTAAGGGAAGGGATCTGTGCCTTTTCTGCTCAATCATTGCTCCTTGATGGGATGGGGATCTGGTCATCTCATTGCTGGTACCAGTTGTCAGAGAGTGACATCCGAGAGCACACCCTCTCACGCCACAGCACCCTGCGCTCAGTTTCCTCCTGATTCTCCCAATAATTTATCCACAGCTTTGTGTCTTTAAAATATTAGCCTCCTTCTTGGGGGTCTAATTTATCAAGTCTTTATACAGTATTGTATCCCGTGGCCCTTTAGGCCCAAACCCATTCCTTTTGGGGCTTCCCAATCACCCTTGCAGGACACTCTGTTCCTTCCTCTTGCTTTAAGGGAATCCACAGTTCTTGTTCTTGGGCTTTGCTGCAGGCAGACTTCCTCCTGCTATGTGCCTCTCCAGGCTGTCTGCCTTCTCTCTTTCTTCTGGTTCTCTAGAGGCTTCTGTTTTTATCTCCCCAAAAGTCATGATTTTAGGCACATGACTGTTATGTGGCTTTGATTATTTACCCCACTTGGGGAGGTGAGCTAAGTTTGTTACAGGCGGGGCTTAATCTTCACCATTTAAAAGGCCAGTCACTCTGTGACAATGATTTATATAAAATGTCACCAAGATATCAAATATGCATCCATAAGAATACAGTTTTATGTGTATGAGTGTATTGGGAGTCAGATGTGAAGGTAATTGATAATTTGAGTATTTTACATTACTTTTAAACCTGTTTATATATTTAAAACAAATAATGGAACAATACTTAACCTCTTTTAAACCCCCTCCAGAGTTGGGAAAACTAGATATGCCTGCCTGCTGCATACATATACCAATTCTGTATATGTCTTAATGAGATAAAAAGACTCTGATGCAAAGGCCACATTCACCACAGCATGTGGAATGGAGACTTTTATATTGTAGTCAAATAGTGCATTCTCCTTATGGAAAATGTGCATTTTAAACTGGAGTTAACCACCTAGCACTTACTTTATTGTAAATTTGCTGTTAAAAATGTAATAACATTGATATTTCCAAGTCTGCATGGTTATATGTGTAGGCCATTACATTTGCTTGAGTACCCTGGATTCTGCCAGTCATAATTGCTGATGACAGCTAAAAATGTAGATCATAAGCCAGTCTGAGTTTAGCATTCTGGAGGTAACATATAGCTCTTGTTGGTGAAAAGACCAGAAATATGGACACAAGGATGATCCACAAGAATTTACTCTTAAACTGACTTTTAATTTTGTAATATTTACAAGTCTTGATTTTTAGTAGCGTCCGGAAATTTTTCTTTTAATGGGTTCCAACAGTGATATAGGTTTGAAAGACCCAAAGAATTTTAAGTATCAGAGGGGTAGCCGTGTTAGACTGAATCTGTAGAAGCTACAAAGAGTCCTGTGGCACCTTATAGACTAACAGACATATTGGAGCATAAGCTTTCGTGGGTGAATACCCACTTCGTCGGATGCATGCAGTATTCACCCACGAAAGCTTATGCTCCGATAAGTCTGTTAGTCTATAAGGTGCCACAGGACTCTTTGTAGCTTCTAAAGAG
Organism: Macrochelys suwanniensis; assembly: GCA_033296515.1. Taxonomy (NCBI): domain Eukaryota; kingdom Metazoa; phylum Chordata; order Testudines; family Chelydridae; genus Macrochelys; species Macrochelys suwanniensis. The sequence continues at coordinate 44,591,932 of CM065776.1, forward strand.
TTTTAAGTGAACTTGAACTGTTGGAGTCAAAGATAGTAGCTGGTCATGGCTTACTCTTTCCTTTAAGCAGCCTGAAAGAAGCATCAGGACTCATCCACATGAGTTTGTAAAAAAAAAAAAAAAAAAAAAAAAAGTAAGGACCTTTAAGGCTGAAAGGAGCTGTACTTCTGTTTCAGTTCTAACCAACTCACCCAACAAATAAGTCATTCCAAAAATCTATTTTGTAGAGTGTTTCTAGGACAAAGCAAATGGAAACCGCTAAGTTTTAACTTGATTAGTAGTTGAGCTAGAACCTTTAATTCAAAAATACCAGATCCAAATACAGCTGAACCCCTGTTTTACTAAATAATTAGGGATTTAGGAGTTCATAAAATTGAACATCTGAAAATTATAGTGGATATGGTGCATAAGTTGTGTATGGTGTACTGTGTACTAAGTCGCTTTCTTGTCCTTCAAACCACTGCAGAGCAATTTCCATTGGACTGAAGGCATTGTCATGTCAAGGGATATCTACTTGTTCTTCATTGGTGCCACTTTTGTTATGTGCTTTATTTATTTTTGTGTGAGTAAAAAAAAAAAAAAAAGGCTTTGTGCAACTGGTCATTCATAAGACTGATGTTTGTTAAATCGAGCTTATGTTGTAAATAGAAATCGCTAACTACCACCTAAAGCTCTGTAAGGCTGAACTAGAATATTGTGAAAGTATCCCATTCAAGAAATATTCCTTTGGATAGAAGATGGCTTCCTAGTGTGTTTAAGGGCCTGATCCTAAGTCCATTGAAGTCAGTGGGAGTCTTTCCATTAATTTCTATGGCTCTGCTTCATGCCTTAAGAGATTAGAACAACTATGAATATTGCCACATTCAGAATAGAGTGCTTCTGCAATGGAGGCAGGAGTACATGGCAGTTTCCCGGCTGTTATCTCCTGCTGCTCCATTTACCTGGTGCCCCAATTTCAAGGGATCAGTTGGAAACAGAGTGGGGAAAAGGCACAACTTGAAACAGAAGAAGTTAGTTTGTTGAGGTGTTTTATTTTATTTTTTACCCCCAGTACCATAAGGCTTAGGTATGTCATCAGTCACATGCAGATGGAACCTCAGAGTCCCCCTAGAGCAGTCTTGTGTCCCCCTATGGAGTACATTCTATAGGTTAGGAACTATCATACTAATAAGTAAGAGAAATTTAGAGGAGGAAGATGCTCCTTCTGCATTGACATTATTGGGAAAAGTTTTGAAATTGAATGTTTTTTTTTATCTGTGTATATATCTTCAGTGTAAATGCAGTTTTCTTTTGACTTGTATATTATTTACAGATAATGTCTAGGAATTTCAGATGAAGGCAACCTACAAAATAGCTTCCCTGAGAAATGGTGAAATTCTGATTTCTTTTCCCAGCACTTTTGCAGCTGCAGTCCATTTGGACTAGACTGTTATCCCAGATCATCCTTCCTCTCATCCTTCAGCCTGAAACCAACAATAATTACATGGAGGAAAAAAAGTGAATACAATGCTAAGGTCATACGGTTAATCCCACAGAAGTCTGGAAATGCCAAAATTAAAGTTGACATGCAAGGTTTTGAAAAATGCTTTCATGCGCATATGCGTTATGATAGCATATTTAATCAAACACTCATATGCAAATACATTATTTTACCAATCTTAGGTATATACGTGTAGCATCTTGTAATGTTTTAATTCTTGTGTACTTTAATTTTGTCATAATTATATGGACTGCTATGTTTAATATATTTCATAAATTGTATCAATGACCCTTTAATATACATTTTGAAACAAATATGCCTCTGAGGGAGGGGGAGCCTGCGCCCGCTGAGTCCTCGCTCCTCTCCCTTCTCTCCTACTCCAAAAAGCCGCCCGCCAGCTGATTGCGGTGTGGGAGAGGGGGCGCACTGAGTCCTCGCTCCTGCCTGGGGCAATCAGGTGGATTGCAGAGTTTAGGAGGGAGGAGCGAGGACTCGGTGTGCCTCTCCCCTGCCCTCAGCAATCAGCTGGCGGGCGGCGTTGAGAAGGCAGGGGAGGGAGGGGGAGCTTGCGCACGTGGAGTCCTCGCTCCTTCCCCCTCCCTCCTGCTCCAAAATGCCACCAGCCTGCTGATTGCCGCGGGCGGGAGGAGGGGGAAGGCACTGATCTTTGAGGTCTGCCAGGGCCGGCTGCTCTGTGGGGAGGGGAGGGGGCGTAGGGAGGCTGCCAGCTGTGGAGAAAGCAGGCAGCCAAAAGACGTAAAAGTGGAGCATTGCTCAACGTTAAATGAGCATGTTCCCTAATTGATCAGCAATGTAACAACAAAATGACGTTAACCAGGACGACTTTAAGTGAGGAGTTACTGTAAGCCCTATGGTCCCAGTCCTGGAAAGAGATGCATTAAGTAGACTGTTTTTCCTGCATGTAGCCCCATTTAACTCAAATGGCCTTCATGTGGATACAAAAGTCTTGTCTGCGTGCAGCTGTTTGTAGAAGAGGGACCAAATATTCCTATAACTGAAATAATTTGGGGGGGGGGGGGAAGAAACATAATCCTTGTATTTTTCAGTGTACAGTAAGCCAGTTGTCTTCTCAACAAAAGAGAACCTTCTTTGTAAAGATATGTGGAGGAGCAAAAAAACCTTTTGGGAACCCACAGTTTTTTAATAGGAACTTAAAAACCAAAAAGCAAAACCAGGATAGCATATAAAGGGTGTTCTGTCAGAAACTTGAATTTTTACTGCATTAAATAATACTAATAGTGTATTTATAATATGTATTAATGAACCATAATGATAGTGACAAAAGTATTGACAGAGTTCATGTTATAAATCAACCTTAGAAAAATTATCATGACAGTTTACCAAATGATAGAGAAAAACACTAATATTAGTTTCTGGCAGCCAAGTAAAGTATTATCACAGACAACTGAGTGAGTAGAATATTGCAAGGCTATTGTACTTTAATCATAAAATCTTATCTGTATTGATATTGAAAATGTAACTATTTCTCTATAATGTACTTCTGTCATATGCTATTAAGTACGTTTTTCTTTGTGCTTCATAGACTGCTTCTGACATAGACTCGTAGGACTGGAAGGAACCATGAGAGGTCATCTAGTCCTGTCTCCTGCACTCATGGCAGGACTAAGTATAATCCAGACTAGGATTGGGGTGGGCAAACTACTGCCCGCGGGCCGGATCCTGCCCGTCAGGGCTTTGGGTCCAGCCTGCGGGACTGCCACCCCCGTAGCGCTGCAGGCCCCGTGCCGCTCGCGGAAGTGGCTGGCACCACGTCCCTGTGGCCCATGGGGGAGGCGGGGCAGAGGGCTCCGCGTGCTGCTGTCGCCTGCAGGTACCTCCCCCGAAGCTCCCATTGGCCGCGGGTCCCTGTTCCTGGCCAATGGGAGCTTTGGGGGAGGTACCCACAGGCAATGGCAGCGCGCGGAGCCCTCTGGCCCCCCCACCCCCAATCCCCTGGGACCACAGGGATGTGGTGCTGGCCGCTTCCGGGAGTGGCGTGGGGCCAGGGCAGGCAGGGAGCCTGTCTTAGCCCCGCTGCGTGCCACTGCCATCCCGGAGCCGGTCCTGGTAAGCGGCGCTAGGCCAGAGTCCGCACTCCGAACCCCTCCTGCACCCCAACCCCCTGCCCTGAGCCCCTTCCTGCACCCCACCCCCTTGCCATGAGCCCCTTCCTGCACACCTCGCACTCCCTCCCGCACCCCAACCCCCAGCCCTACAGTCATGGCCCTGAATGCAATTTCCCCACCCAGATGTGGCCCTCGGGCCAAAAAGTTTGCTCACCCTTGATCTAGACCAGGGGTCGGCAACCTTTCAGAAGTGGTGTGCCGAGTCTTCATTTATTCACTCTAATTTAAGATTTCACGTGCCAGTAATACATTTTAACGTTTTTAGAAGGTCTCTTTCTATAAGTGTTTAATATATAACTAAACTATTGTTGTATGTAAAGTAAATAAGGTTTTTAAAATGTTTAAGAAGCTTCATTTAAAATTAAATTAAAATGCAGAGCCCCCCGGACCGGTGGCCAGGACCCGGGCAGTGTAAGTGCCACTGAAAATCAGCTCGTGTGCCGCCTTTGGCACATGTGCCATAGGTTGCCTACCCCTGATGTAGACCATCCCTGTCAGGTGTTTGTCTAACCTGCTCTTAAGAATCTCCAATGATGGAGATTACACAACCTCCCTAGGCAATTTATTCCAGTGCTTGACCACCCTGACAGTTAGGAGGAGTTAGTACATCGAGTACTACACAATAATAAAAGATGCCATATGTAGGCCCTGTGTACTTACTCAGTAACATGGTAAGACCAAATTCTGTTGCAACAGTTTTATTTCTGTCCCCATGAAATATTCTTCATTCTCATCCCCCACAAAAAGCCACAGCTCTGACACATGGTTGAAAATGCTAATTGACATAAAATGTGTTTATTTTATAGCATGATTGTTTCTGAGGATGAGTATTTTTTTCCTCTGTGCTCTCTAGGTGGCTCCCAGACCCCTTCCTGCTTGGCTACATGAAACAGTGCAGGAAGTATACATTAAACCAACTGGCCTTTCCTTTATGGAGAAAGCTGCAAACCAAGAGGCAGTTGTAGGAAGGTCCTGAAAGGGAAGTGTGTCAGAATAATGTCTGGTGCCTGGCTCCATCAAAATGGCAAATTTCATGGCATCTTGGATCAGATGCCAAATTATACAGCTGCTAAACTGTGAAGATGAATGGGGCAGGTCACATTTGAGAGTTATTGTTTCATGCTTTCTGCAAATGCAGGCAGATGATACTGCTTCAGTTAACATTGTTTCATGTATTCAAGGTTTTCTCTGTTACCATAATGGCTAGGAACGTTTTGGTTTTTTTTTAAATGAAAGTTCAGATTTTGGAGCACAGCTCTGTGGCATATTTCTGACCCCAGAATACATAGGGCCCCATTGTTTTGAGAAACAATCTGTATGACATTATTTGAGCAACACTATGTAATTGTAATGTCGTGTGGAGATAATCTAGGCTTACACAGAATTAGGAGGCTAATGCTATTTATTAAAAGAACTCCACTAATTTGCTACATGCTATAACAGCTTGTATAGTAGAGTAACTTCCAGCAGTGCTGGTTACAATACTATGGTAACCTTAAAGGTTTACCAATCATTAAAGATTTCATTGTATTGCAAATGTAAAAGGTGACATAATTTTAGTTGCATGTTCAACCTTAACTTTGGCATTTCCTGATGAGTACCTAAGCATGTAACCTTCATATTACATGAACGTTGCTTTTTGCATTTAGTTTTCTGTTTTTTAAAAGGAAGTGGGCAGGGAGGAGAATATACCTCAACTGGAGCCACTTCACAGGAAGTCAGTAGGATCTCACTGCCCATACCTTAGGCTTCCTGAGTTTTCTTAATCTTTATTTGGCAGCTTGAATATTAAAATACTAGATCTTGTAATTTCACATATATTTACCAGATGGTTAATCATCATTAAGCTACTTGAAAGTAGCTAAATTTATCCTCATTAAGAAACTGTCTTATTAAAGTAAAACCTCAGAGTTACGAACACCAGAGTTACGAACTGACCAGTAAACCATACACCTCATTTGGAACCAGAAGTACACAGTCAGGCAGCAGCAGCAGACACCACCTCCCCCACCCCCAAAAAAGGCAAATACAGTACAGTGTTAAACATAAACTCCAAAAAAGGGAAAGCAGCATTTTTCTTCCACATAATAAAGTTTCAAAGCTGTATTAAGTCAATGTTCAGTTGTAAACTTTTGAAAGAACAGCCATAACATTTTGTTCGGAGTTACGAACAACCTCCATTCGTAACTGAGGTTCTACTGTAATATTTAATCTGATTTAAAGAATATTCATTACCATTTACTATCATTAGGCTAAATTGTTTTCCTTGAAGATGTCCCAATAAAGCAGCCATTCCCAATTAGTAGAGTATACACTATAGTTTTATCCTGTGTGTGTGTGTGTGTGTGTGTGTGTGTGTGTGTGTGTGTGTATCACGCACACATTTTGGCACATGCTATATATAGGACTGCAGTGGATTCTAGAGTGAAGGGCAGTAGCCAACTGGCACACAGAATATAATACAATTGTGGGGTGTTGAGGGCTGGGAAGCTTTGGGTATGTCTACACTACAAATGCTACATTGGTACAGCTGCGGTGCTGCAAGTATGCTGCAATAGTGTAGATAGTTGCTACAGTGACGGAAGGGATTTTTCTGTCACTAGTAAATCTGCTCTCTCAAAAGGTGGTAGCATTGTTGACAGAAGAAATCCTCCACCGACCTAATGGTGTTCATACTGGGGCTGATGTCGGCTTAACTAGGGGTTTGTCTACCGAGCCAAAAAAAAACCTTGTGGCAGTGAGTCTCAAAGCCCAGGTCCATAGTCCTGGACTTTGATGCTCACTGCTGCAGGTTTTTATGTCATGCAGACATACCCCATGTGTCTCAGGGTGTGAATTTTTAACTCCTTTGAGCAATGTAGCTGGTTTGACTTAATTTTTAGATGTAGCTCAGATCTTTGTATAATGACACCGGCATACACCCCTTCTATAAAATGCATCATATGCTCTTTAATACAACTGTACAGTTCAGTCTTTGTTTTTAAGGATTTGCTGGAAAATTCCACATAATTCAAGATTTGAATTAGTGGCTTCAGTGCAACTAGGTATTTTGAAGCTAGTATTTATGGCACTGATTCATTTTCTTTGGTATATTGATAGTGTTACATGTAGTTTGTTTTCTCTAGGCTTGGCAACATTTTTTTAAATATAATTTTGATGGATAATATTGGTTTTAAGCATTTTACCTTTTTTTTTAATCAATTTATATTTTCACAGTTGTGGAAAATTATGGGATGAGGGTTAGACACAAATTATTTAATGGCAATAGATGCTGAGATTCAAAAAGTTAAAGCTTTATAACCATTAAAGTGCAAATTGTCAACATCACTTGTCAAAATATATGAAGTAAATACCCTTAAACTCTAAGTTTTTCAGCAGCATTTTTCTAATCTGTACATTTCAATTATTAATAATAGAAATATTTGTCATCCGATTGCATGCATATGGAGAAATCAACATTTACTAATACATTTAATCCTTCAAAACCTATTTCTCACTTGCTTTGTAGAGAAAGACAATGATTTAAAAAGCATGCAATCCAAACAGCTTTTCTCCAGCTTCCATTCTTTCTGCGTTGATAGATACTGATGATTTGTCACATGCCCCTTGAGGTCATAAAGCAAAACAAATTTGGATCCATGATTAGAACCTTCTTGTCTGTTGGCTTTTGGCAAATCCACAAGACCGTAGTGCCTCATAGGGAATTCATTCAGTGAACTTGTGTTCCTATCTTAAAACATGCAGTGTTGTCATAGCCGTGTTGGTCTCAGTATATTAAGGGGGCAAGGTATGTGTTTTATTGGACCAACTTCTGTTGGTGAGAGAAGACAAGCTCTTGAGCTTATGCAGAGATCTTCTTCAGGGCTGGGTAATCTGTATAATTGCAGGGGTGGCCAAACTGTGGCTCCGGAGCCACATGCGGCTCTTCAGAAGTTAATTTGCGGCTCCTTGTATAGGCACCGACTCCGGGGCTGGAGCTACAGGCACCAACTTTCCAGTATGCCTGGGGGTGCTCACTGCTCAACCCCTGGCTCTGCCACAGGCCCTGCCCCCCTTCCATCCCTTGCCACTCCCCTCCCCTGAGCCTGCAATGCCCTCACTCCTCCCCCCACCCCCAGAGCCTCCTGCATGCCACGAAACAGCTGATCAGGAGGTGCGGGGAGGGAGGGGGAGGCACTGATCGGCTGCCGGTAGGCAGGAGGCACAGGGAGCCGGGGGTGGGGCGGAGCTGATGTGGGGGCTGCTGACGTATTACTGTGGCTTTTTGGCAATGAACACTGGTAAATTCTGGCTCCTTCTCAGGCTCAGGTTGACCACCCCTGGTATAATAGTATTTACAATGTTACAATTGAGTAAAAAGCTGAAGCTATTTGACTTGAACCGAGAGGACTTGATAGTTAGCTATATGAGACGTAAATTTAGCACAACTGAGAACAATTACCATTTTCCTTCATGTGCAGCAGTTGCATAATCAAGACCACAATCCCTGTAATTCAGAGGCCACTTCCAATAAGCAACTGGGTCAAGATTGTTGGTTTTTTGTGAACTGAAGCAATTGTATTCAAATTCTGTCACTTGGGAACTTGAAAGGAATGAGAGCACCATCTAATACTAGTGGTGATGGACATTATGCACTGCTGTTTGGTTTTTTGTTTTTTTTTTTAATTTTTTTTAAATTTTTGTCTTGAAAAGAAAATGTCTGAATGCTTTGGGTGGGGCCAGTGGCCATTCTGTAAAGAAGCTCCAGTTAATGGCTTGGATGTTTTACTCTATTCTGTAGATTTCATAAAAGGAAAACTGGGCAAGCCTTTGCGAGGATGAATTGTGTCCGTCTTAAATCAAAGATTTCCAGAACAGCTAGCCTCTAAAATATATGAACATTCTTTTCAGTTTCACTCCGCTCCAGTCAAAGCATATTCTGACACTCTAGTTTTATATTAGCTTTTTAAAAAAGCAAACAGCATCCTGAAATGGATTTGAGGGATTGCAGTTTACTTAATCTTTTTGTTTTGAAGCACGTTCTTTAATTAGGATAAATTCTTGGTTATGCCAGTTCTTTGAACTTATGGATATTGGAGTCACTGATATCAACAGCTAAATTAATAGGATTTTTCTTAACATCAGTGGGAAATAACATTCCCCCCTGTACATTTTTTTTTTTTTTTTTTTTTTAAATTTGTATTGCAGTAGCATTACAACACTGCTGGCACAACTGCCAGCAATGTTGTATGGCAGCAAAACATGGACGCTGACGAAGACAGAGGAGCAGCAACTGTCTGTCTCAGAGAGGGTGATGGAAAGAAGAATTTTGGGAATTTAAATCCGCGACCGAGTCCCCAGTGATGTGATCAGACAGCAGAGTGGAGTGCAGGACATCGTTGAGAGCAGGCATAGTAAAATGCAATAGGCCGGGTATATAGCAAGGCTCACTGACAACTGATGGACTGCAGCTGTTGCCGAGTGGTACAGGAACTGAAACGACAACTCAGCCGACCTCCAAAGAGAGAGGAAGATTTTATCGTGAAAAGATATGGCCGCACATGGAGATGGAAGGCCAGGATACGAGAAGAATGGAAGACTTACTGTGATCGGTGCACTCTATACTAGGGCTGAAGGACCGATTGATCAAGGTGATTGCAGTAGCATCTAAAAGCCCCAATTGGAACATGGACCCCAGTATGTTAGGCATGGTACAAGCATGTAAAATGATATCCGGCCAGTTTTTTAAAGGTATTTAAGTGGCTTAGGAGATTTTCATAAGTGCTAGGTACCTAGCCCCCTTGGCCACTAGGCACTTTGGAAAATCCCACTATGCACCTGTCTGAATCTTTAGTTGTATAAATACCCTTAAAATCTGGCCAATAGTCTCTACACCTAAGCACTTAAAAATCTGTTGTAAGTTATGATGCAGCAAGTGGATGTGACCACTGTAGTACAGAAAGAGATGAAGGTATGCAATTGGAAGTTGAGGTTATCTTACTTGGGTTCAAAGAGTCTAAAGTGCAAGTGAATGGGAGTCCATGCAGCATAGGCTTAATTTTTACGGCCTTAATTTGGTTTTCATTTTAAACTGTAGTATTCCAAAATAAAGTCTGAAAAGGAGAGTAGCTCCTGTCCAGTATATTTAAAACTGAAATCAGTTGTGATGATTTGGGGAATCTGTAGATTCTGTTGTGGTTGATGCTATGTTTTTCCTCATGAAATTGCTGTGTTTTTGAATACCTCAGAGTCCATATGGAATTCACTCTGGGCTGTCTGGGCCTGTAGCATGTGCCCACCAGACTAAGAAGGATGATGGCAAGTAGTTACCAAACAACTGTGCTTTGACTGAATCATAGAAGGATGTTGTATTCTAAGGAGGCTGAATCTGGGAGATGTCACTTCTTTCAGCTTGCCTGTAGAAGGCTAGTGAAGTGTAGCTGTAGGATAAATATGAAATTAAAGAATTAGTTAGCTTAAGTGTGTGTGTGTGTGTGTGTGTGTGTGTGTGTGTGTGTGTGTGTGTGTGTGTTTGTAAACTAGTGAGGTGAAATGTTTTCAATGTGTAACTTTTATCTGACAGTAGGCTTTTTGGTCAAATTCAGATTCTTGGTGAATAATAGAAATCACAAACATTTTTAGGCTGTTTGTATGATACAGTGCAAGGTATACATCTGGAATGTTCCCACTTCAAAAAGTGGAAGTGCGGATGGTTGATGCTAAAAATATTTGGGATTTTGCGGGGACAGAGGGGGATTTATTGTGTCATGTTTTGTAATTCATCTTTTTTTAATCTAGTAATATGGCTATAAGAAAACTCTTTCCATTAACTTTGACCTTCACACTCTGCTTTAATTTTCCACCAATTCCATCATTACAATATCCATAATTATCTATGGAACTCATTGTCACAAGAAAACATTGAGACCAGGAGTTTAATAGGATTTCTTAAAGTATTAGGCAAATGCACACACATGATGAGAACATCCACAGTTTATTATATATGATACCAAAAAAACTCCCCTCCTGTTCCTGGATATAAATCTGTTACAGGATATATTCTGTTACAGAATTAAAAAGAAATTTTCTTTATTGAAAGATTATTTCATAAATTGTCTAAAGCATCTGTGTACTGTCAGGTAAGATACTGGACTACATGAACCACTGTGGGTCTGATCCAAGTTGGCAATTCCTATGTTGGATGCAGAAAAAGGACAAATAAATAAAAATAAACAAGCTCATAACTGAGTCCCTCATCTTCTGAGTCATCTTTCAAATTCTTTTGTGCTGTTTGTAGCATTTTAGTAGGAAAAGGGGTTAACCAGTACGGCTTTAAGTGAGGAGTTCCTGTACTGTACACTTTGTATTCTGTGTTGTAATATAAATCAATATATTTGAAAATGTAGAAAAGCATCCAAAATATTTGACCAATTTCAATTGGTATTCGATTGTTTAACAGTGCAATTAATTGAGATTAATTTTTTAATCGCAATTATTTTTTTGAGTTAATAGCATGAGTTAACTGCGATTAATCGACAGCCCTAATTCTAACACACTACATTAACCTACAGCAAAATGGCTGAAGTTTTAAACTTGGATCATGGAGGGCTTTTGCATTTGCTCATTTTGAGAAATAATTAGTTTTACTGAAGTTCTGAGTGTTTAAAAATATGCAGTAAGAAAGCATGTTGTTGCTTATTACATTTTATTAACCCAATTGGCACTCTATTGTGGTAGGTACTGTAATAAGACATAACAAGTGACAATCACTGCCTCAAACAGGTCTGATATTGCAATTTAATCCACTTGAGTGGACCTCTGTGCCATACAAGATCTGATTCTAGGACTGGGGAATCTATAGTAAGCTGTTGTTCACAGGGATGAGCGCTTACTATGTATTTGTTCAACACTGGGTACAGTGCGGCCCTAATCTGATTGGGGTCTCTGGATGTAAGGCTGCACCTTTAGAGATTTAAATAAGCAATATTAAATTGCACTTTAGTGTTTTGAGATCAGTTCAGTGGTCCCCCTGCATAAACTAGGTTATAGGATTGTCCCTCAAATTAATACAGGGTAAACAAAATAAGATACAAGCAGTGGGTGTGGGTGAGGGAGGTTGAGAATATCAGTGACAGGACCATGCAGTTGCATAAACTAACTACATGCTCAACTTGCAGGTTTGAGACTTTTATAAAAGATACAAATGAAGGGTGTACTTTTCCTTTAGTGCGTAAATGAAGAGTTAGACCCTGCCCCTGTAATGATCTTAAATGTGCATGGATCCCATTGCTCACTGGGGGTATGTCTACATTGCAATTAAAAACATGCAGCTGTCCCGTGCCTGCTGACTCAGGTTTGTGGGGCTTGGGCTAAGAGGCTGTTTTATTGCAGTGTAGATGTTCAGGCTCGGCCTGCAGCCCAAGCTGTGGGACCATCCCACCTCTCAGGGTTTAAAGCCCAGGCTCCAGTCTGAGCTCAAACATATACGCTGCAATTAACCAGCCCCTTAACCTGAGCCCCACATGCCTGAGTCAACTGGCACAGACCAGCTGCCAATTTTTAATTGCAGTGTAGACATACCTAGACGGCCCTGCACAGATTCAGGGATCTACTTGCACAGAGCTCATTGCAGCATCAGGAGCTAAAAGATGCATTGTGGATGTATGACAGCTAATTAAAAGTATACTTTTCAAGTCTGGTTTGCAAAACTGCTGCATCTGATTTTCTTTAAGATGAGCTTTATTATAGATTTCATTGGGACCTGAAAATCAAGCTGGCTTGAAGAAAATTAGTTTTAAACTTCTGAATGCTTAAAATCAGCACATTCTGAAACTTTAGATTTGCTGTCTTAGATCAATTCATAGCTAGAACTTGTAAGGACCTTGGGGGCCAAAGGACTCTGAAGTACTCTAGGTTTGCATTAATCCAAAATAGTGGCTTTCAACGATTTTCCATAGTATGACCCTGTGTTGCAACAAAAAAAGGCTTTGGGACTTCCCCATTTAATTGTGAAGAAAGGAAGTGCTATTGCACCTCACCCCCTGGGATTGTTTGTGACCCCTATGTGGGAGAATCCATGTTGATAATTTCTAGAGCCCTACCAAATTCATGGTCCATTTTGATAAATTTCATGTTGATATGATTTTTTAAATCTTATATTTCATGGTTTCAGATATTTAAATCTGAAATTTCATGATGTTATAACTGTAGGTGGCCTGATCCAAAAGGGGTTGCGGGGGGTGCAAGGCTATTGTAGGGGGGTAGTGGTATTGCCACCCTTACTTCTGCACTGTTGCTGGTGGCGGCACTGTCTTCAGAGGTGGGCAGCTGGAGAGTGATGGCTGCTGGCTGGGAGCCCGGCTCTGAAGGCAGCGCCACTGCCAGCAGCAGCGCAGAAGTGAGGGTGACATGGTATGGTATTGCCACCCCTATTTCTGCACCGCCACTAGAGGTGGGTCTGCCCCTACACATGCTGCTCCTGGGGCCAGGTAAGAGGAAGTCCCTTCCCTCCACAGCCCAGCCAGGGCTAGCAGCTGGAGCCATAGTAGGAGCCCCTGGCCAGGGTGCCCCCAGCCCTGCTCCTCCCAAGCACGTGGGTGTTAAGGGGCCTTAGACTGGCTGTGTGTGTGGGGTGTGTGTGTGTGTGTGTGTGAGACCATACCGCTCTCCCAACACGTTACCCACCCATAACGCTGTCCCTGCCTCTCCCCAAAAAGTGACGCTCCCCCATACCGTGCCACCCTCACTTCTGAGCTGCTGCTGCTGGCAGTGCTGCCTTCAGAGCTGGATGCCCGGCCAGCAGCCACTGTTCTGAAGTCAGCGCTAAAATAAGGGTGGCAATACCATGATCCCCCTACAATAGCCAAATGTCAAGGGAGAGACCAGATTTCATGGTCCATGACGCGTTTTTCACAGCTGTGAATTTGGTACGGCCCTAATCATTTCCCTTTGGCATTTTAAATCTTGCTGGTTTTAAGCTTTTTTTGATCCTCCCAGGACTTGCTGATTTTAAACTTCAAAACTACTAAACTGAATTTCTTCAAACTTGGGCTTCATTTTTACTTCTTGATGTAATGTTCAAAAGGTACTACCAGCCTTAAAGAATTTGGTTTGGTTGCAGTTTCAAAGGCATTCATGTTTAAAGGCAATAAATGTATCCCGAACAAGCAATGATCTGAACACCGTGTCCTTGCCCAAATGCTGCTTTTTAACCTTCTGTCCTGTTTGGACTCTGAGCCCCTTATTCTCCCTTCGTATTAATTGTTTTTTTAAGTTTATAGTTTAAAGCAATCTGGCTCAAAGTGGTTTAAGAAATTTAATCTAAAGCTTTAGATCAGTTTGAGATGATTAATATGATCGAAGGCTGTGATAAATTTCAAGGGTAAAAAGAATTCCAAAAAATACAATTTTGAAGGACAAGGGCTGGAGAGCCAGCTGGGGAGAGGAGCTAGAATTTATGCTGATGTAAGGATTTTCTTTTTTATTTGTGCACTTATAAGAATGTACATATGGCTAGGAATGGAAGTACCAGTTTAACTTGAAGTACAGATACAATTTGCCAATTGGTGAGCAAACATTTCATCCAGATGTGCCTTGAAGAGATACCTTAAGCCAGTGGTTGCCACATGCTTCCTGATGCAGTTCACATACCACCAGTAATACACATATTAGATTTTGAGAACCATAGACTAGGTCTTTCTAGTAGATTTACAGTGGCCCTGGCCTATCTGCTGGCTTCCTGAATCTGAGGGACTTCTGCTGCATGAACACACATAGACTGTTACTGTATGTCTGAGGAGTTTTTCAGACTATTTGCTGGAGGGTCTTTCACTTGAGTAGCTCTTCATTATCAGAGCCATTGTTATTTTTGCTCTATTACAGGGGTGGCTAAACTGTGGTTCGCAGAGCCCCTCTTCCCCCCCCTTTTCCACCTACCAGACTGGGGGCGGGAGGAGGGAGCTCAGGACCTCTGCCTTGCAGCAGGATGGTGCAGTAGGGGCTTTTTCTGCCCAGCGAGGAAGGGGATCTCAGGGCTTCTGCCCATCGGGGTGCACCTGCCACGGCTCGGGGCTGACGCCCTGAGCCCTGTCAGGTGCCTCCTGTGGGGCTCCCCAACCTCTGGCTCCCAGCAGGTATGCCCTGGCTCTCAAACTTCTGAAGATTATCATATGTGGCAAGTCGTGTTAAGCTAAATTGACTGAGTTAACACAAATTGAAAAACACACCCTTGACCCTGTCAAGGCAGGGCTTATAATGCTCATGTGCATCTCCTTTTCCCACCCCTTTTTGATTGCTTATTCCAGTTCTCTGGATCCTGGCCTTGCTGTTTTCTCTAATAGCCATTTGTGTGTCTTCATGCTTACTTTTTCTCCTAGCAGTTTTTCCCAAGGCTGGTTCTCTGTTTTCTTCATCCTCAGTCTTTTACAGTCTCTGCTTGTTCCTGCTAGGCTGAACCATGTCCCTGAGGTTGCTATCCCTTGCAACCCTGGACTGCTTATCCCACCTATGACCCAAGAACCTCTTAATGCCAACTGGCAAGGGGGTACAGGAATATCCTGGTTCAGGGATGTTCAGTCTGGTTCACCAAATAATGTCATGTGAGGTCTCAAATGAAAGGTGGTGTCACATTGGTTATTAATATCATTGTGAAATATATGTACAGATACTGTGTAAGGAATTGTGTGTGTGTGTGTGTGTATATGTACTGAAAATATGTTCTTAGAGTCTGGATCAAGGGTATTAGTCACCAGCAGAGGTGAAAAACAGATTTCCTGTCAGACAAGAGATGTGTATTCACCTATCTCTCTGTAAATTAAGCATTGTAAGCTAGTACAATGGTTGCTCATGTACATCACATTTACAAATGTTAACAAAGTGATGTGAAGTCCATAGGAAAGGAGTACACTGCAAAAAACAATTTATCCGGGGGTTATCTTGTCTGTGAGCAAATACAATGAACTTTAGGGATATTTCTAGAAGTTAAGGCACCCCTTCATCTTGTATCGAGGAATTAGCGCATTTACATTGGTGAAAATGGGTCTCAGCTGCTCTTGGTTGAAAATGCTGAAGAGGCCTTTGGGTGAGTTATACTTCTTTAGACAGAGGTTATCCTGTTAGTTTTGTCTCTAGAAAGAGTATTATGATTTTTGTTTTCTATTTTTTATACATCATATAACCATTTTGTTTCCAGTATCCTAGCTCACTATCTACTGAATCTCTAGTCATTGATGATAAACTTATTCTTATTTTCACTATAAATAGATCTCAGTGCTGCGTGTTAAGCAGAGTGTTGAGTGAGAGTTGACTCTTACAAGCTGGTGTGTGCTGTTCCTCTGGGAATAGCAGACCTGGTAACTCTGTAAGTGTTTAGTGGATGAGAGACTGGGTGCCACAGGGAATGCTCCGAGCATTTGGGGGTAGATGTGTGCCTGTCATTACCTGTGCAGAGAGAGTGAGGTCTGTGGAGGCCTGAAAGGTGCTTGTGTTGCCAGAGGCAGTTGGTTTCAGGGTGCTGATCCACAGCAGGCCCAGACAAGGCTGTTTAATGCTAAGGGGAGGTGGTAGAGAGGTGCTTCACAACCTTGAGTACCCTGCGGGAGCATCATACCATCTTCTCAGTATTCTCCAGAATTCCTTCTTTAGCTCACAGTAGTCATATTGACTGGTTACATAGTACCATCTGAGCCTGGCCTTGGAATTGCTAATACTCAGCCTTTGCATAAGTTGAGTGGTGGAGGAAACAGTCCTCACCTATCGTCTTATGGCTGAACAAGACCCCTGGGGTTATCCAGCTGTCTTCCAGGAGGTACATCAACTCCTCTAGATATTTGCCTAGTTTTACAACAGGCTATGTAAAAAGCACTAGCGAAGTCAGTACAAACTAAAATTTCATACAGACAGTGATGTGTTTATACTGTCCTATAGACTATATTTAGGCTGACCAGATAGCAAGTGTGAAAAATTGGGATGGGGTGGGGGGTAATAGGAGCCTATATAATAAAAAGCCCGGAACTGTCCCTATAAAATTGGGACATCTGGTCACCCTAACTATATTAGCAGTTCTCAAACTGTGGGTGAAGTTTGTTTTAATGGGGTCGCCAGGGCCAGTGTTAGACTCACTGGGGCCCAGGGCAGAAAGCTGAAGCCCAAGTTGTTAAATTAGGTAAAACTTGGGGTACACAAGATGCATCAGATTCCTGAAAGGGATATGTCTGGAAAGGTTGAGAACTACTGTCCTAGAGATCCTTCTTATAAGGAGATCCCTGCCCTAGTTGACCTGTGGCTCTTGACTGTTTGAGGCAGAAGTTAATAATCAGAAACATTGTAATATGTGAACGTGAATCTTATGATACTGATGATTTCCCTATACCGTTCCCAGAGAGTAGTTATCAGTGGTTTGCAGTCATGCTGGAAGGGTATAATGAGTGGTCCCCCGCAGGGATCAGTTCTGGGTCTGGTTCTGTTCAATATCTTCATCAATGATTTAGATAATGGCATACAGAGTACTCTTATAAAGTTTGCGGACAACACCAAGTTGGAAGGGGTTGCAAGTGCTTTGGAGGATAGGATTAAAATTCAAAATGATCTGGACAAACTGGAGAAATGGTCTAAAGTAAATCGGATGAAATTCAATAAGGACAAACGCAAAATACTCCATTTAGGAAGGAACAATCAGTTGCACACACACAAAATGGGAAATGACTACCTAGGAAGGAGTACTGTGGAAAGGGATCTGGGGGTTATAGTGGACCACAAGCTAAATTTGAGTCAATAGTGTAACTCTATTGCAAAAAAAGCGAATATCCTTCTGGGATGTATTAGCAGGATTATTGTAAACAAGACATGAGAAGTAATTCTTCCGCTCTACTCCATTCTGATTAGGCCAGCTGAAGTATTGTGTCCAGTTCTGGGCGCCACATTTCAGGAAGGATGTGGAAGGATTGCTCTTCTCTGGAGAGAGTCCAGAGAAGAGCAACTAAAATGATTAAAGGTCTAGAAAACATGACCTATGAGGGAAGATTGAAAAAAATTGGATTTGTTTAGTCTGGAAAAGAGAAGACTGCGAGGGGACATAACCGGTTTCAAGTGTGTGAAAGGTTGTTACAAGGAGGAAGAAGAAAAATGGTTGTTCTTAACCTCTGAGGATAGGACAAGAAGCAATGGGCATAAATTGCAGCAAGGGTGGCTTAGGTTGGACATTAGGAAAAAATTCCTAACTGTCAGGGTGGTTAAGCACTGGAATAAATTGCCTAGGGAGGTTGTGAAATCTCCATCATTGGAGATTTTTAAGAGCAGGTTAGACAAATACCTGTCAGGAATGGTCTAGATAATACTTCTGCCATGAGTGCAGGGGACTGGACTAGATGACCTCTCGAGGTCCCTTCCAGTTCTTTGATTCTATATTGATACTCTTTTTAGTCAATACTTGTTAGTCTGTCATTGTTATTACTGACTCTTAATAATATAGCTGAGACAAGGTGGATGCCATATCTTTTATTGGACCAACATAGCTACAACAATAGAACATAATGAATTTTGCTTTATGGCCGGATGGGAAACTCCACAACCTGATGCAAAACTTAACAGTGACATCTACTTTCAGTGCAAATGCAAGAAACAAATCATCATCCCCAGAGGTCTCACCATTTGTAACCTTCTGACCACTGCGTACAGCGCCCATCCTGGGACCAACATGGCTATAACAACACTGTATATAAGAATGGAAGATATCTAATATTGCTAACAGTTACTTATTTCCTCTGAGCATTGGCTGGTAGGTATTCTTTCACATTTCTCACTGGCGCTTGGTTTCATACCCAGTGTGGATAGTGCAGTACTGTTGGAAGAGCAGAATTATTTAGTTGCGAGCTATTGTACAGTGGATGCTTCATTGCACTAGCAGTATTTAGCTCATATTATAAAGTACTTTGAGTCACATCAGTATAAAGAGCATTGTATATTTCACTAAATTCTGTTCTATATTAAAGGTTATTCTTGAGAACATTTTAAAAGGTTTTAATTTCTTTTTGCAGGTTATGATATTTACAATGTAAAATGCCAGAACCGTCATGCACATTTTGTGTGAAGTCTGTCTTACTCCAGTAAAATGTCAATTTTTTTGCTTTAAGATACTAGTGGTATTTTCACCTCCTGGCTTAGGCAGAAGAAAATATAAGGAAATACCGCCAAGGTTGTAATAGTGGCAGCCATGTCATCTTGTTTAAGATTAGATCAGTCTCTTTAAACTGACAAAAGAGAAGCTGACCCTGAAAATGTTTAGCTGGAGCTAATAAAGGGCTGTTCGGAAAAATATCTCTCCATGTGACAGTAACTAAAGGTTCAGTAAATTGAACAGAAGTACTATGCTTTGACAGATTATCAGGTTGCTGGCAACTTGCAGTTTTTGAAAGGCATTTTGTAATTTTCTAATGACCTGGTGTACTAGAATGAGTGTAATATGGGTGAGGATGTTGCACACACTCATGCAGAAATTCAGGAGAATTATTACTTTACTTAACTGCCTCTTCCTGAGGGTAAAATATTAAACCAAAATATTTTCACTTTTAAATAATGTCTTGTCCTCTGGGTGAGGAACCATTACTACTTTTCTTTAAGTAATGTTGAGGAGGATAAACTGCTTGTCTGACTGCATTTCCGTGCACTTTTTATTGTAATGAAGTAATATATTGCACTCATCAGTACAATATGAGCATTTTGCAGTATCTCCCTGCACGTCATACTATATCTGGCCCAAGATGGGTTATCACTTTTTGCACTTCATTGACATAAGGAATAGAAATACTATAGGGATGATGTTGAAATAATGGTAGCTGCCATTTAAACTATGTACATTAACGTTTTCTCCCTAAAATTTCCCATCACTGCTGCTAATTTCTTTCACACCTGAAAAGCTCACAGAGAAAAATCCCATCATTATGGAAGTAGTGTGCTTCCGTAATATCAATGCAATGTAGATCAGGCTCCTAAGTAACTCTATTTTGACTAGACAAAAGGATAAGAGAGAGACAAAAAGAAGTGAGACTAGTTGAAGGCATGTCAACATAGGTACTTTGTACCTGGGCCATAGGCTCAGTCCTCAAGTAAGTAAATTTTGGGGACTATTTTTTGGGTGGATATGGGTGTATAGTAGGACAGAACCATCAACAACATTATTACAGTTGCTAGACTGAATATCCCACTAAAGCAAACTGTAACAAGCAAGGAAATAAACAATTAATTTATTCAACACTCCACTCATCAGTTCTCTTTTAGAGCCTCTACTACCCACGGTTCACATCTACCCTCATCTTAACAACAAAGCAGACCTAAAAAATCACGTTATTTGTTGGTGATGTGTTCATGTGTTTTGGTTACTTATATAGAATTGGTTTGGTTTTCACAATTACATGGTCCATAGTTCTCTCCATGATTGGGTGTGTGTAAGTGAAGCTTGATATTAAACCAGTGGCTCCCTTCTGATGAACAAGAGCTTTGTTAATGGGAACAGCTGCCTTTTTTCTGGATCTCTGACAACTTGTCTCTGTCTCCTATCCTTCATGAGCCTTTATTTCTAGGATGGGATGGGAGTGAGGGTGGTCAGGGAGACGGGGAGGATTGTATGTCTTCACTGCAAAAAATAGCTGGGTTTTTTTTAACAATGAGAGAGCTATTTTGATGTAAAATCCTAGCAGAGACAAGGTATAGGTAGTTTTTTTACCTTGATGTAGCTAGTTGAGATCCATCCAAGTGTTGCAGTATTGAGCTTGATTAGCTACATTTCGGTTAATTTGGATGGTGGTAGACACTTGTCTGACCTCAGGGCAAGCCCTTCACCATATTTGAAGTCTCTGCTCCAAAATATGGAAGCTGAGTACAGCATCTGTATTTTTCAGTAACCTTGTTCTCCTGCTGAACCATTTTTGCTGAAACACTCAAAAAATATTTGGCCGGAGGCAGACACCTAAATGGTTAAAGTTTGGTAAAGTTATAAGCAACTTAAAAGTTAGCCTTACAATTTAAAATGTTGAACCACATTACTACAGACATCTCTGCCAGCTGCATGTATAATATTTACACACACACAAATTAGAATGATTTGTTTAAAATTTTTAAATCTGGCTCCAAGCTAAAGCAGGGATGTCTTTTAATACCCTCGTGTTCGGTAGCACTGGAGGGAAGAATTAGCTACTTTTTTTCCCTTTTGTATATTTATGAAATATAGCTGGACATCCTGGAGTTCTTAGGATGCAACTACTTCTGCATAACTTTCGATGTATTCATTTGCAGTAGTTCATCCTGATGGACATCATCACTCCCAAAATCTGTATTACTAAAGATTTTGGGCTTAGTTTAGCCTGTGTAATCAAGAGCTCGGTGGTGGTGGAAAGTCTACCTGGACGTGGGTTATGGTGTCACAAGTCACCA
Organism: Macrochelys suwanniensis; assembly: GCA_033296515.1. Taxonomy (NCBI): domain Eukaryota; kingdom Metazoa; phylum Chordata; order Testudines; family Chelydridae; genus Macrochelys; species Macrochelys suwanniensis. The sequence goes on from CM065776.1 coordinate 44,612,962, forward strand.
AAAAAACTCCATTCCTCTGGATGACTTGCAGGTGGCCATCTCAGTCCCCAGACAGATGGTTCTGGCCATAGAGGGGAGCCCAGCAGACTTCCTTAGTCATCTTTCATCAGCAGGGCTCCTGTGGAGCTCTGGACATAATTTAAAACCATCCTGCCCAGCAGAACTTTTGGGGACGGGCTGTTGTGAATAGTACTTTGGGGTACAATAGGCCGATGGCACAGAGATGTACTAATTACACACAGCTACACAAACAGAGGTGATTCGAGCTCATTTTGGTATGTTTTTCTTTGAGTAAACTTCTACAGTACCTACAGCATAATATCTTGCATACTTGTGAAACATTTCTATCATCCCTCCATTTTGTTCCTTAACGATTTTAGTTGGATTTTAATAAGAGTTAACTTTGCAATCACTTATAAATATTGCAATTTTAAGTATGTCTTGGTTTTCTATTGCAAAGTGGTATGTGCCAGGAGAAAGAGTTTATATATATATTTTTTTTTAATAGCACAATCCAAGTTCAAAGTGTGTGTGTTGTAAAAACGATTTCCACATAATCGTGTGGAAAACATGTTAAACTATAACAGGGAAATAGTTAATCTATGTAGAATTAGAGACTCAGGGAAATTTGCCTAACTATTCATATAAGGACTTTGATAATGCACCATAGAGTTTACTTGCCTTAAGCAATTGTTCAGATACGTGTTTACACTACATTGAATTCTGGACAAACTTCTTTAAGAAAGAGGGTTTACAACAGCATTTGAAATGAATATATAACTTTTTTTTTTTTTATTTTTTTTATTTTATTTTTTAGGATGTGAAACATGTTGCGGACTCATAAAATGAGTGGCTGAAAGGGAAAGGAAAATAGTGCCATTATTTACTAGAATAACAACATGGGAAATACAACCACCAAATTCCGCAAAGCACTTATAAATGGAGATGAAAATCTGGCCTGCCAAATATATGAGAGCAACCCTCAACTAAAAGAATCTCTCGATCCAAATACTTCTTATGGGGAACTCTATCAGCACAATACTCCATTACATTATGCTGCTAGGCATGGAATGAACCGAATACTAGGGTGAGTATTACTATGTGATTTGTTAACATATTTAATAGTTGCTCTAGCAAATGGAAGAAGTTTAGATAGATTTATAAATCTTACTTTGTGGGTAGGTCATTGGTGAACATTTTAATTTGTATTTATTTTGTGTATAAATTTTAAAATGTCCAGATTATAATAAAATATGCAAAATAACCTGTTATGACAAATTTATATAATAAAGAACATGCTTTTTTTTTTAACTTGGGAAATGTTTAGTTTTAATTGATCTTTAATGTTTTTTTTATAACATTCATTTCAGGCATAAAAATGTGTTAGAATAAAAATAGCTTGCTTCCTGAGGTTTCTTATTACAATCCCTTGTTTTTTTTAAAAGACTTTTCTACACACACAAATTAATTTTTTTAGTAGCCCTTGTAACTCTGTACCCAATGTACACCTTTATCTAAAATTTTCTGGTTTTCCTGATCATTCATTTGTGCTTTAAACATGCCTTCTGAAGTTGAATTTTTCACTTTGCAGTTATCAAATACTCTTTATGCCAAAGATGACCAGTGCAGCAAGGGCTTTTGTGATTCAGACAACAGCTGAATTTTTGATATATAGGCCTTTTCGTAGAAGGTGTATTAGTGTTCGTTGTCTATCTCCTTCTGTGTCCGCTTACAAAGTACATTCTCTTTTTTGTTGTTATTGATTAACAAATCAGGCTTCAAAATTTTTTGTGTGAGATGTTTCTTTGGTTTGAAAAATTGATCTGTGTGCTAGAGTACTTGGACTGATATCCATGTCTCATTGGACAGGATTCTTTTTCAAAACATCTTTGTATCTCTTTTACTGTCAGCCTCTTGATTTTTTTTTTGCCTACTAAAATTCACTATCCAATAATTTTCTTTGGGAGCTCAGTTAAGATTATATGAACATTGCTTAAATACTGGTTGTGGAACCTCTTTCCAGTCCCTCATTATATGAACAAGATGATAATCTAAAAAATGTAATGCTATATTGATATGTTCTGCAAGGAGCATCAGCTAATTTTACTGCAGATAGGGCAAATAAATGCACATGTTCTTATAAAGTTCAGACAGTTTGAATTTTTGCATTTTGTTTAATGATAAACACAGTATCCTACAATTAGTTCTGGGGGAATTCTGCATCACTGTGCAATGCAGAATTTGCACAGAATTAATGTTCTGCGCAGAATTTCATTCACCCACCCACAGAATTGGCATTGCAGAGCTGCTGGCCACCGCTAGGGGTTGCTGGACCCAGCAGAGCCAAGCTCCCCAGCTCGCAGTATGCCTGTGAAGGAGGCCTGGGTGGGTTGCGGTTCCTGGCATGCCCTGCATGAAAGGCGGCGTGTGAGCCATGGCCCCGCAGTGAGTGGAGTGCCTGTCCTGCTGGGAATGGAGGCCCTGTAGCTGTGCGCGCTCTGGCTGCCAGGCCCCGATCCTCATTTGCCTGGCTGTGCTGGCTCTCGCAAAGGGTGAGGGCAGGCAGGGGTCACACCGCATCCCCCCGGCAGGACAGTAATGAAGCTGTGCGGAGTGGAGCCTGTACCTGGGCTCTGAGGGGAAGGGAGTGCAGGTGTCTGATCTCGCGCTGGACTCTGAGCGGGGGAAAACGGGGCAGGAGTCTTGGCTATGGGGCCTACAGATACCCCCTCTCTACTCCTGGAATAATCTTTGTTGTCTGTATTGTTACACACATACTTGCTGACCGGTGTTTTGAAATACATTACCAAAGTAATTGCAACTGGCATGATTATACTGTGTTATTTTGACAAATAAAATATGCAGAATTTTGCAGAATTCTAAAATATTGTGCACAGAATTTTTAATTTTCTGGTGCAGAATTCCCCCAAGGAATATAGCAATGGGCAAAATTATCACTATCAGTATGGAAAGATTTGAGTATTTGTGTGTGACTTGTAATAAGGAATTGTGAGATCATAAGTACACTGCAATTCATATCTAAACGAAAACTATTTTATGGGTAACATCAAAACTATGAATTATAAGAGTATACTAAGACTTGTTGGAGCAGTAAAATCCACTCCAGCAACACTGAATAAAGAGTCACTCTGGCATTGTGAAAAGCATTTGACACCTTTTATGAGCACTCAGTTTACTAAAAATAAAAGTTAATATTAAAAACATTGTTCTAGCTATGCTGTCAAACTTTTGATTATCGAAACCCTGGTTCTGGATAAGTTGAAGGTCAGACAAGTTTTACGTGAAATGTTGATCCTGGGAAGTTTACCACTAAATTGGTGCTTTAGAACCTTAAAACTTAGAGACTCCCAACTCTGGAGCTCTTGATGGTTCTGCAGTTCTATCTAATTAACTATAGCTTAATGTTGCAGAGTTTGAATGGTTTTATTTTTTTATGTATTTTTATTGTGGTAGCCTGTAGGAGCCGCAATCATGGATAAGGGGTCCTGTGCAAAGACCTAACAAAAAGACAGTCCCAGCCTCAAAGAGCTTACAATTTGACTTTTAAGATGGAGCTGATCCTGCCACCAGTTAGTTTGAGCCCCTTAAATAGCTGAATGTGTCATCCAGCCCTCCCCCCACCCCCCAACACAGTACTTTAGATAATTTGGGGTTATACTCTGGATAAAATTGTCATCCTGATGTATCCTGTTTTAATTCGGATAATTATTTTTCTTAAATAGCTTTTAAAATTGATTTATAGACCCTTTTTTATGTCAAACAGACAAAATATAGACCAACAAATAAGACAAGGTTTTTGAAATGTCTGTGCCTGTCTACACTAGGACTTACATCAATGCTAGCACTAGTGGTGCAGGACTAGTGCAGGAGCCACTCAGCCCACCGCTGCTCTGGGATTCCCACAGCAGGCTCCTGCCAGCTGGGGTCCTGCTGCTGGCCCCACCCAGCGCCTGCTCCTGGCCTAGGTGAAGGCAGGGCCGGCCTTAGGCCGATTCCCCGGAATGGGGCCCCACGCCGAAGAGAGGCCCCGCAACATCCGAGAGGGGCCCCGCAATGTCCCTTGGCGGCAATTTGGCGGCAGCTTAATCGCTGCCTCTGCGGCCACTGCCTTGGCGGCTACTGCCACCTCAGCAGTATTTCGGCGGTGGGGCCCTGTCGAAATCGGGCCCCACACTCCCTAAAGCCGGCCCTGGGTGAAGGAACCCAGGCTGGCAGCGCAGTCGCTTCGGCCCGCGAAGCCCCTTCAAAAATCTACATTATCTACTAAAAATGGCCCTTGTCTCATAAAGTTTGGAGACCCCTGGTATAGTACAATATATTACTTAGTGAGTCCATTCCCGGATACTGTGTCCAGGTCTGGAGTCCTTGCTTCAGAAAGGATGCTGACAAATTGTAAAGGATTCAGAAAATATCTGCAAAGATGATTAAGATCTCCAAAATACGCCTTATAGTGAGAGACTTATCTTTATTTTACTTAGTTTATCCAAGAGAAGATTAAGGGGTGTTTTGATAATTGTCTACAAGCACCTACAGCAGTGGTGGGCAGCCTGCAGCTCCCATTGGCTGAGAACGGCAAACCGCGGCCACTGGGAGCTGCAGGTGGCCGTGCCTGTGGATGGTCAGTGTAAACAAACTGTCTCGCAGTCCGCCAGCGGATTACCCTGACAGGCTGCGTGTGGCCCATGGGCCACAGGTTGCCCACCGCTGAACTATGGGGGAAAAGATTTCTGATTGTTGACAGTTCTTTAATTTAGAAGAAAAAGGCAATGGTTAGAAACTAGATAAATTCAGGCTGGAAATAATGGGCAAAGTCAAAATTTTAACAGTGAGGATAACTAACCATTAGAACTTTGCAACTTTGCAAGTTGTGGAGAATCCACCAAATCCGTCTTTAAATTAAGTCTGGATCTCTTTCTGAAAGGTACACTGTAGTTCAAACAGAAGTTATGGGTTTGATGCAGGAATTATTGGATGAGGTTCTTTGGCCTCCGTTATACAAGAGCTCAAACTAAGTCATGATAATGGTCCCTTCTGGTCTTAAAATATATGAATGTGGGGAAACTGAACTAATAGGACTTCTCTTTGCCACCTAATTTGCTGCTTTTTCCTCGTTCTCTTTGGCCTGTGTTCAGTTGTCAACTTAAAGTACTTATAAATAACTCCACTATTCCAGCCTGATGTAGAGTAGGGGATGAAATTTACAGGAGGATTGTTTTGCTGTAGTGTCATGGTATTCATTGTAGGCCCTATTAAGAGAGCCACATGACCATCAGAAACAAATGTTAACATTCTGTTCTCTGCCTTCCCCATCTCCTTTAAATTGTATGGAGCTGTCTGATGGCTGTATGAGAGAGCAGTACCATCCTGAAAATAATTGGGGATGTGTGGAACAAATATGTTGCAGGGTCCCATTACATTTTGATGATTCTTTTATTTTATAACATGTTATAGCCATTTTTGAATTTGCATCTCTGAAGCATAAGTCTCCATTGCCACTCATAGTCTTAAAAGCTTAGATTTCTTTCCTGAAAAAGGTTGAGTAGGCTCCACCAAAACCAAAAAAGCCTTTCTGGTATTGCTGCTCAGTGTGATGCTCAATATATGGAAAGTATAGTACTTTATCAAATAAGGTTTTACTTAAAAAGCAGCTAGTAGGAGGAGTAGAAAAGTAATCTCTCCTCAAACAAGGACCTAGAGGCTTGTTCCTGATTTAATTCCTTTTTGCTTCTGTCTGAAATAGGATTAGAATTTAAATGCCAGTTTTGCCATGCCTGAATCAGTTGACTAACCGTGATTGTGCTGACCTCACAATTAGTAGGTCTCTGAAAGGTGAGTTTACTTAACTCTTCTTGAATATTCAGAAGATCAACAACAAATCAAGAAACCTAGAATACCTCTGCAGATGTCACAAAAGACCTTTTCTGTTTGTGCACTACCCAAGGACCTTAAAATGAGCTTCTGAGAGTCAAATTGAAAGGCCTGTTTGAGATGCTTTTAGGGCCCAGATATTCAGCCAGACTTCTTACTTTGCATGTACAATTGTCTGCCTGGCCTTTTGTGCACACAGTGAATTCTGGATGTAATACTGATTACATGATTTGTGAGCACAAATTGTCAACGATACATCTTGCTACAAATATTTAAGCCTTTAGGTGCAGTTGTTTGCTGTTGCAAAATTTCTCCCACAAAAATGGAGTTCCATTGCATAAAATCTGGCCCCTAATATATATGAGCTTTTAACTTGGTAAAAGCATGTTGGTTGAATGTACTTGGAAAGCGTACTTTGCCAATATCTATATAACACTCTAAGGCTGAAAATCATCTTTGAGGGGAGCATGATAAAATTAGTCTGCTTTAAAAGGAATTGGACTGTAGTGTGTGCCTGCCTATAAAATAAATTGTAAAAAGGGAAAAAGTAGTTTCCCCTCGAGTCCATTTTTGTAAGGAGGGTAGGTACTGGAAATTGTGGAGATGAGAATTCTCTGAACATTGAAATGTTTTTTCATTTACTGCTGGGAAATAATCGCCAAAAATAAAGGCATTTTAGGCAATTTGTATTTGAAGATCTTTTCAATTACTGAAGGTCCATACTATGTTCATCATGTGGTATATTTTTGCTTTGATTGATGTCTTTTTAAAAATAGACATGTATAATCATACTAAGTTCTGTTTCAGTGTATTGGCATTTCATCTATGTATCATGTCTATTAAAATTTCTCATAGACCCCTATGGTTTGTAGTACCTTGTGCATATATGTCATCTTTTCACTCACCTGCATTTCAAGCTTCATTGCTTGATATTTTCTTTAAGACAAGTAGTTATTGTATAACTATTAATACACATCTGCTGAATAATGGAAAATTGTTTCTGAACACTTAAGAAACCACTGTGTTAATGTAAACCATCTAGAGAACACTATTTCCAGTTACCATAATAAAAGGGATGGGCTCCCTTCTCCAGACAACCACAGCAAAACAGTATTAAGTATTTCAGTGAGTAGAACATGTTAACCTTGATCAATCAAATTCAGAGACAAGGCTCAGTGTTTGTAAAATGAGCAAAATCATGGAGCTTATAAAGACGTCTAAGGGAGAGGTTGCTATGGATGTGAAATGAAATACATATACTTATGTACATTATGGATACATAAGTAACATAAGCTCCAGAAGACTTACCCATACACCAGTGGGTCACATAAGGAATTATATGGCATTGAAATACTCCATAGTGAAAGGTTGGCGTAGCTCTGTTTTTAAAAATAAATAACAGTCAATTATTTAAGTTTCTCAAGCAATATTAAAATTTCAAACATGACAAGGATCTGGATTCTCCAGTCTATTAAGGACACTTTGCACTGTAGAAGTGGCACTAAGTGGCTTTAAAAAGCTTAAAAATATAAAATAAAATAAATCTAGCTCTTGACTATAATACTGTAAAGGATACTCAGCCAGCTAGAATGCTTAACTGGTTTAAAGTTCCACACCTAGAACTACATGTAAAACTGTCTTCGGCGAGCATTGTTGCATTTTAATATATAGACTTGAAATGGTGAGGAAGAGTTGAACTAAGACATCTATATTTTTGTTTTAGTTTAAAAGTGAAGCCAATACCTATTTGTAAACTGCTTTATAATATAATTATAGGACTTCTGAAGAAACTTCTAGCTGAGTAACGAATGAGGTGCTTTTATTTTCAGATGTCTAGCAAGAGAACAGTTCAGCACAATCCTTTACTCACTGGCTGGAAAATTCTCACAAACTGTCAGTTAAAATGAGGAATGGAAGTGGGATTGGCTCCATGATGTGATTGGACACATTTTTAACTGTCAGTTGTAGAAGTTTGTTCTTTTTTCATGGAGGTTTTTGCTTTGAGCTGTTTCCCTGATGAAATAGCAATATGTAAAAAGACACAAAAATAGTATGTGAAGACTTTCCCTCCATTAGTTTGGTTCATTCTACAGACTCTTTCCTGAATCTGCTCCAGTGTTGTGCTGTATCTTGATCATGTTTAAAGCTCTTTGGACTGAGTTTCATACACAGGACTTAGAGCACAATCTATTTTGAGACAAAACAGCTCTCATATATTCATTTATTACATGTTTAATTGCATCACTTGCGATTAATAATCCCATTAAGTGCAGACTAGCACCCTGAATCCTTTGTATATCCGCTCTAGTTTTTTAAGTAAGTATTAACATAAGTAAAACATAAGTATTAACTAAATTCTATTGTCTATATCTGTGTTTTATTTGGTATGAAGTACACACTGTTATTCTCAAACTTACAGGAATTCAGTAGTTGCTCTATTAAGTAGGTAAACAAATATTTCATCAAATTTAAATCCAGATTTGACTAGCTCCTTCTGTGGGTTCAGTGGTCGGGAAATCAGATTGGAGTACACAGAGAGTAAGATGGTGCAGGTAATGGCAACCCTAGAAAAGCACATTGGGGTCTTTTTTTCTGCTATCTAGTTTACCAAAGATTTTTACCAAGGAAAGAAAGATCAAAAGATTCAATTCTTGGGAAAAGTCAAGTCAGTGTTTGTAACCTGAGGCTACTTAGCTTGATAAATACTGAAGAGGATTCTGACATACAGTAGAACCTCAGAGTTACGAACAATGAAGATTGTTCGTAATTCTAAAATGTTTGTAACTCTGAACGAAATGTTATGGTTGTTCTTTCAAAAGTTTACAACTGAACATTGACTTAATACAGCTTTGAACTTTATGTGGAAGAAAAATGCTGCTTTTAGCCATCTTAATTCAAATAAAACAAGCACAGAAACAGTTTCTTTATCTTGCCAAATCTTTTTTTAAACTTTATTTTTTTAGTCGTTTAAATTTAACACAATACTGTACTGCATTTGCTTGTTGTTGTTGTTGTTTGTTGTCATCTCTGCTGCTAACTGATTGCATACTTCCAATTCCAAGTGAGCTGTGTGGTTGACCGGTCAGTTTGTAACACTGGTGTTCGTAACTCTGAGGTTCTACTGTAATTACGTTTTAGGGGAAGAAGTCTCCCTGAATATATATCCACAGATGTGAAGGAGGACAGTGTCTGAAACAAGTGAGTGAATGACAAAAGTGGTGGTTATAGGTTCAGAAATTCTTTCAATAAAATGGGATCTAATGCTTTAGTATCAAGAGAATTCAGGAAACTAGCTTGCAGTTAATTCAATTATTAATTGCAAGTAATGAAATTAGACAATGAATTTATGACAGCTATTTGGTCCATAGTATCCAGGGCCAGATTTTCAAAGAAGCCCCTAAGTCTAAAAATCTCAGATTTGCATGTCCTGACAGGCACTTAAATAAGTGACCTCATTTTCAGAGGTGTTGAACACCTTCAACTCCCATTGGATGTGAATGGAATTTAATGCAATTCTGAAGCCACATGCTTCTGAGCCAGATGAAACTTGAAACTGATTATTGGTTTATACAGGTCTGTCGTGTCTTACGCGCATTTAACTTGTGCGATTTCGGCTTTGCGCGGTCGCCAAAAACAGAAAAAAAAAGAAAAATAACCATTTTAAAACGGCATCGGTACTGCGGGCAATTCCGTCCGCCATTCAACTCAATGGAGTCTCAACATACGCGGTTTTTCGCTTTACGCGCTCAGCGCAGAACGTAACCCCCGCATAAGATGCGACAGACCTGTATATAGTTGAATGAAACTTGTACATTATAGCTTAACTGATACTTATACACCAAGCTGAAACTTGAATCTGGTTATGTAGTTACATTGTTTGGGAATACCTTTGACTGGTATTAAAATTAATTTATTTTATTATTATGTATTGCCATGTAAGAGCATATGCAGTCTTTGTAAACTGCAACTTTCAGTTAGTGGTATGGAGTTATTTTTTAAGCAGTAATTTGATACTTTTGAATAGTGTGTGTATATGTATAAGGTACTTAAAGATCTTGGCACAGATTCTCGACTCTGGCTGAGCTGTACTAGAAAGTTGAGGGGAGGTGAATCTCCAGGAAGTCAGTTGCAGCTCCTTGATTCAGAGCCACCTAGCCCAGGCACAAGTTAGAACTAATTTTAGGCCGCTGGCATCTTCAGGGAGTTTATACTAGAGGAGGACCATATATAGTGGAGCTTCACTCCACTATATCTCTTTCCTGTCCTACACACACACTGTCCCCAGAATGCCCTGATGTACCTGTCATGCTGCCTGGAGTGGCTTGTGACCATGAGTGCCAGTTCAGGGCAGACTGTCAAAACCAGGGCAGACACCCCAAACTGGTGTTACGTTCTATAATTAGATTTCACAAACCCAGTACCAAATGTGAACTCCCAAAGTCCTACAGTAGTCTTTTATAATGGAGTCCGAGAAAGTCCTTTTGGACAGGTAAACTGGACTGCGATAAATGGTCACACCAAAAATCTCTCACATTCCAGGTTACTCCCAGGCCCAAGAGACCAGTCTCACCCAGGACGGGTTGCATCCTAGATCTCACACCAAAGACAATGTTGGTAGCCAATACTATAGTAAACTAACTAAAGGTGTATTAATTAAGAAAAGAAATGAATTATTGAGACGTTAAAGCAGGTAAAATACGTATACAGGTAAATCAAGGTCCATAATTCCAAATGGTGGCAGTGATGTGATAATCTGCCAGTTTCCCAAAAGTCTCTTATTGTGTCCTGTTAGAATTCAAACAGTCCAGAGATGACAGATCTTTTCCTGAGTCCATAGTTACAGCTTTTTTTGTTTCAAAAAACAAACCGACAGGGTCACTACCCTCATGGGCTCTTTCTTTGATTGGCAAAGAGAGAGGAGCACATTTAGAGTCTTTGATTTCTGTGCCTCCAAATGTGCCGGAATTAGTGTTTTCTTGTTAAAGTTGTTCATTTGCATTACATAAGGTTTCTTTCTTGTTTGATGGGTTATTTTAGTTACAATATAAATGTTTGCTATTACATTATAACAGGATACAGATAAGTAGAAACAATGCATGTAACATCCCATTAGTTTTCATTAAGTTTAAACACCAAATGCATTCTTGGTGATTTAACGATCACTTGGATTTGTACTTGTACACAAGTGAATTGGCCTGGCTTCCAGCTGTGAGTCTGTCAGTTCTCAGCTGACACCTTTGGCATGAGCTGGCACCTGGTCTGCCAGTGTCGCACATCTTTTTATGCTAAGAGTGGTAGGAACTGCTGGCATAGGAGGTAGAGTTGCCCTCACCAGACTTATGTTAGTGGAGAATTCCTCTGCCATCTCCAGCCACTCTATGCCCACTTTGCAGTAGTTATGCAATATGGCCTGGTTTCAGTTGTTTCAATTATTAATAATACCTGAAAAAACTAAAATAATTTACAGACTCAGAAAGAACCTCTTACAGTAGCCAACTTTTATTTCTGCATTCTTATCTCTTCATGTCTCTTCTTTTTCTCCTCTTCCAAGTGGAGGACAAAGTAAGTGGGACTTACACTTGTTTATATCATTTTAAAATTTTGCTGAGACACTTGATCTTATTTTTGTGTTCAGCTGACTCAATGAGAATGTGTTTGAGATGTTTGAATTGCTTATATTTTTGTATTTCTTTCTGGCAAGCAAAGCTCTGAGTTGATGTATTCCTTTCTTTAAATGCTAAAATCAATAAATAAAATGTAGAAATTACCTCCAGGATGCTTAGTTTTATTAGTGTTCAATTTGGAAATCAATACATTGCTGTTTTGTTTGATCTGCAGCCAATTGCATTGATTGCCCACCCAGAAATGTAAATATCCACTTTTATTTTAGTAGTGTTTAGTTGGCCATAACTAGGGTTTTGACATTAGAGTAAGCAAGTTTGTCACCAAACCCCGCCCCCCAAATTAAGTTACCAAAATTTTATTATGAAACTTTCAGTGGTCCAAAAAGCAGTGTCAACATCCTGAGTCTCATTTGCTCTTTCCAGTAAATAAACACAAAATTGTGTAAATTAGCATATAGGGATTGATTCCCCCCCCCCCCCCCCCCCCCACCCAAACAATTTTTTTTGTATTAGGTTAAGGGACTAAAGAAAAGACGTGTACCTTAAAACCTGTCCAGGGAAATTTGAGCAGATTCTTGTGGATTTCAGTGTTATGAGAAGAAAAGGGGACACTTTTTTTTTTTTTTTTTTTTTTTAACTGACTAGATCCAGTTAGTGAAGAATCCATTTGGATGCCATCTACTCAGTGATTTTCTGACAATATTGTTCCTAATCTTTTGCTGAGCTACTCAGCTTTGCCCTGATTGTAGATGGCTCTGATTTAGAGATTTCATTTCTGTACGTCAGAGGATGAGACGGTTTGCTGTTGCCGATGTGCTGTGACTTTGGATGTTGGCAATTTTACCAGGAAGCTTTCCAAGTAATGACAGACTTTTATGCCTTCTTTTCTCAGGCTCAATACTACTTTGATAAATACCTTGTGAATACACAAGGTGAAGAAGAAAGACCAAAGTGCATTACTTGCAACTGTTACCTTTGGTCCTGGACTGAAGTGGAGGAAGCTTTGGTGGCAGGGACGTTGGGGATATGGAGGGAGATCAACAGATCTGAGAAAGTCCTGTGGGACTACTTTCTTGATCAGAAGAGCAAAGGTTTCCATCTGGAAATGAGCTTTTCTTAGTGACAGATTTAGAACAGAGATCTACAACACCGAGCAGCTCATTTAGTAGCTGTGAAGGATCTGGAGGAGAAATAACTTTCTCTCTTTGAATGCACAGCAAGGATGACATTCTACAGGAAAAGTTTCCATATGGATAAAAGGAAGGATGGGGGAAGTGGAGAGGATCCTAAAATTCAATGAAATATGCTTTTTAAAAATTTTCCGAAAACATTATTAGGCTTTTCACTGAAAGAACAAAGTCCTGGGCAGGCAAATGTGTTCACTGTCCGGCTGAGAAATTTCCACAAGAGGGTCTTGGTCAACTAGTTAGTATTTACTAGGGAAGGATGTGCTGCTTCCAGTTGAATGAAAAAGATGATGGTTCAGGTAATTCTGCCTAGCCTGACAATTCCTGTTGTATCAAATAAGAACATAACTACTCTCTGACTTCCTGAAGGATGTATATTGCAGCATTATCTTCTTGAGTTCTGATAAATCTTTCAGACATTTTACTAGGGCATCTCCAAGCAAATTAATACCATCAAAGGGAACTTGAGTGAGATTGCCAATGTGTTGCATAAGAAAGATGTGACCAAAAATGTTTTAACATCACAAGCAGTGTTGCACAGAAAGTGTAAGACCATCTTGACTGATTTAATATTCTCCCCCCCACCCCCCCGATTCTTTTTCCAGCTGTCTTGGTGACTACTCCTTCTGGGGCTTATATGAGTGGTAGGTTGGGAAGAGTTCTGTGCAGGCTGATGTTCAAACCATGGTGCCTCTCAGTCTGATGGGGATCAGGAACTTCTTGGAGTGTGAGCAGTGCTGGCGAAGGTGTTACACAGAGAGATTTATCTAGAATAGAACAAATCTTGTGAGTTTCCTAGTTGAATTTAACAGCATCTCTCAAAAATTATGCCGATGCATCTTTTCTCATGAGGGAGAAGCCATGCTGAGTTCAATATCTTTTCCAGTGATTTGGGAACAGGAAATATTTATTTTCCCTTTTTTTAATTTTTGGGATTTGGTTGAGACAAGTGTTCTGTAATGTGTAAAGCGGTTCAGGTCACCTGTGTTGTTACCATGTAAATGGTGACCCCAGTATTGTATCCTGAAGTTTTAGAGGAGGAAGGACAAAATGTCTCCCCTCTTCATACATCTTGCCCCATTTCCACGGTTGGCGATTTCCCATGAAAAACTAGTTTAGGACCGGGCACTGATATATGTTGGCTTAAACCCGATTTAAACCAGGAATCCGGGAAAAATAATTGTATCGGTGTCCAGCAGGTCCAACAAGTATGGAATGTATCCAAAGTTTGAAGATTCATCCATTCAAAACTGAGGAATAGGTTTGGTCTATTCACTGCATCAAAATTGGTCTTCTGCTACAGAATGCTACATGGCCAAATAGATCTCGATTGGAAGTCTGAAATTGCATGCTTCTGATTGCTTCAGGCCTACAACTCTGCATTCTTGTCATGTTTGCATAATCGAATCTTTTTGACTTTCATTTATATAATATTGAAAACTGAAATGAGTCATGACGTGTAACTTCCTTAAGAAAATACCAAACCAAAATACATACAGACGTTCTGATCAGTAGTATAATTACATAAATTAGTATTACACCCACTACAGTTTTACTTTTTATTCTTGCAATTCTAAATCTCTGAATCTACTGCTTTATGCAACCCCAATTTGAATATGTAACTAAAACTAAGTGTGTTGTGCTGTGTAGTCCCAGCTTAAGACCTTCTTTTTTTATTTTAATTTTTTTTTTCTGGGGTAGTAAAAACCAAAGTTTGACTTGGTAAAAACCACTGCTGGTAAATACCATGCTATTCACTGCTTAACCACAAGATGCCCATTCCTTCCTAGACCATCGTTCCTATCTTAATTTTTCTTGTTACATACTTCCTGGGCAGAACTGAGAGAAAAAAGAAAAGTTTCAAGAGGAGCTCTTGGTAGCTGGCATGGTTAGTGACAACTGGCAGGGAAAACCATTCAGTACTTGGCCAAAACAACTCTGACATGAATCTGTTATCTTCATTAAGTAACTTTGAAACACTGGAGGATTTTTTCCTTGTTCTAAATCAAGACATTTTCAATGTTACTTATTTGCTGTTGCACATGCAAAAACAGAAATCTTCAATACAAATATTTTTGTATCATTTTCTTGAATTATGGAGATTTTAACTTTTTTTTGTTTTAGTGTGGAAGTGTGTCCAATTGGAAATTTTCATGTGACCATCCTCCCAGCTTTCTTCTTCAGCAGATGACTTCTGTCCCTTTTACTATATTAGCTGACTGACTTCTTAAAAACTTGGTCTGTCAATACCTAGTTGATATCCATCCACCTTTGAACTGGAAGGCTCAGATCTCTGTTTATTACTAAATAATTGGCTGGTTTTGGTGAAGAGAACACAAATCGAATCTGTGAATTTGAAAAGACATTTATATTGCCCTAGTTTAAAATCTTATTGTGTTTTATAATTTTGTGAGATCAAAAAGAACTAATTTCAGTAGGTGTCTGTAAAATAGAGACTTGTACGTCATTTCATAGGTTTAAGAGGTAAACAACATATTGGGCATTAGTTTTAGCAGATGCTACCTTTAAGTATGCAGTTCCATGGATAGTGGTGATTCATCAGTGTAATCCTTGGATCCTGATGTTCTTTGTAATTAGATGTTTTGCTTGGACCAAAACGCACTTTCACTGTACTTATTAAAGAAAATTTCTGATGATCATCTCCATCAATTGATGATTGAAAATAAGTTGCTATAGAAAAAGAACTCAGACATAGTGGTCAGAATATACTGCTGTTAACAAAATCTTGATTAATGCACACTTTCACTAGGGTAAGCTACTTTGCTTCACTGCTTACTGGGACTGAACCTCTGAGCTGTCAGCATCCCTGATTCACATTGTGAGCTCCCTTCAGTGAGTCCACTTGAGTTGGAAGCTTGAGAGCAGGGTGGATTTGATTTAAATCAAATTGATTTACATCATGATTTAAATCACTAGTCAGGAAGACTCGATTTAATCATGGATTTCTACATAAAAGTGCATTCTTGTTGGTTGTTATAACCTTAATACATATTTTTCACGACTCAGAGATAGATGTAGGTTTCATTTTTAGAAGGTACACACTATACATTTTTAAAGTGATTTATTTTGAAAACTTTTCAGATTAGTTTTACAGCTATATCAGGAAATGAATGATTGTTTGATTATTTCATTTACCAAAGGTAATTGAAGCAGATATTTATGAAGTCACTGGGAGGTGAGCTATCTCCAATTCAACAGGTTAATCATTAATATTTGGAGGATTTTCTTGCCATGCTGTATTAGGAGGAGTACATCACCAAACAGACATTTAAATTGTTTTATTTAACTAAAACAACGTTATGTATTCTGGATTTTTTCTTCAACGTCAAACATATATTTTAACAAAACAAGCATATACATTTAGTTAAACATTCAAGTTTTTTAAAATCAGTTTTGTTTTTGTTAAAATTGTTTTAACAAAAATAGTTAAATGAAATATTAAAAAAAAAATTCAATCGACTACGTCAGCCAAGTCAACGTGAGAAACTTAAAATATTGACTTCTGCAGCTAACTCAGTCATCTTCACCTTCATTTTCCTGTTTGTTCATAATCTGGAAAAGTAAAACAAGCTTTCCTGCTTTTTCAGGTCCCAAACAATTTCTCAATTTGGAATGAATTAGTCCAAAGGAAGAAAATATTCTTTCTACACCGGCAGAAGAAGCTACTGCTGTTAAGTGAGATTATCACTTCAACTGTCTCTGAATCCAAGTTCTTAAGTGACTTCTACCAATTCACTGGTGTGACTTTCTTTAAAACATTATCAGCAAACATATATTTCTTGAATGGTTAACCCTTAGCTCTGAAGTTTATTATAGTCGGCATTATGGAGGGATGATTGCTGGATGTCCATGTCATAGCCAACTCCTCTTCTTCGGCAGTTAAGGTTTGACCCTGGTACCGAGTATTGAGAATATGTGCAAGAAAATAAGCTGGAGATAGTGCTTGTCCCATTCATTTTTTTTAATGCTAGTAATTTAACTCTTATTGCATATTTCTCTTTTTAAGATCTCACTCAGTTCCCTCCAAATTTCAACAGCATCAGCAATAAAACAGCTATGTCCCTGCATTTTGTTCAAGCCTACAGAAATAGACTTCAGGGTGTTCAACATTTCTCTTAAGCCCAATGTTGAGAACTTTGGCAGTGACAGTGCCATCTGTTTTTTCACGATTTTGTTCACAAACTGTCATCAGATTTGAGCACTATATCAAGAACTGGCCTAAACAGTCCACTACTGAGTTCCATCGCATGTCTTGTGGGAGAGTTAGCATGGTTCCTCCCACTTTCTTCAGAGTAGCTGCTGCAAAGTGGTTGTTACGGAAGTATTTTGCAATTTCAACAACATTACCCTTTATTTCTGGAACACTGATATCTTTGGCTAGGAGGTGCATCAAATGAGCACTGCAACCGTATGTTGTTAGCTTGGGACTCTCTCTTCTAAATCATTTCTTCTCATCTTGGATACATGTAAAGCATTGTCTGTTACCAAGCTGCGTACTAGACATTTACATTTTTTTTCATACTTTGTTATAGCTTTTACTGCTACTTCTTGTAAGTATTCTGCTGTGTGTGCATTTCCTGATGTATCAGTTGTTTCTGTAAGGAAGACATTCCCTTCTGTTGTCACACAAGCTCAACAGGATCATTGTGGACATTGCTCCACCCATCAAGACTCAGGTTAACAATTTCACCCTCTAGACCTTTTACACACTGCTCTATTTCTTTCATACACTTCCAGCAATTTGTCTGTGAAATCTACTCTGTTGGGTGGACTGTATTCTGGTCTTAATACCTGAACCATGTTGATGAAGTGTGGGTTCTCAATCATACGGAAAGGAGAGTTTGTTGCATAAACAAACCAGGCAATTTTTCCATCAATTACCTCTTTTTGTAATCTGCTGGTTCTTATCACAAACTTATCTATGGTTGTTTCTGGATGATGGAGCTTTTTTTCTTTTCTTTTTGCTACAGGTGCTATACTGTGGCTGTGACATACATGATGTGACTGAAACACTATCATTGTCAGATAACTCTGAAATTAAAAAATGATGGTGATCTTGAAGGTGGATAGTCTTCAGAACCCTGAATGTTGAGGGTGGATTCTCCTAAACAAAATAAGTTAATGCAGTTATTTAATTATTATTACCATACTTCTCATTTAGTATTACTCATTGCATTCACTGACAGTACTACTTTAAAGGTGAAATTGTAAAAGGAAGATCTGCCTAGTTCAGCTATTTATTTTTTTTATCACAACTGCATCTAAAATGATAGTACCATAGAGTAACAACTATATTTTTTTGCTCAAACATGAGAATTCAAGAATAGTCCAGAAGGAAGACCGGCAGTCCTTAAAGAAGTATGAAATAAAAAAGTTTACCAACCTGAAGATCCTGCAGGTTCAGACGTATTCCTTTCATCATCTTCAGCGCAGCTTCCTCCTGAGAAGGAACACTTCTTATGACCTTGTTGCATTCGGGCAACCAGGCCTTGCATTTCTTTGTTGCACTGTTTGCATTTTGCACGCATGCCTGTCTTACCCACAGGGAGAGGAACTTCATTAAAATATTCCCAAACTGGGTTTCTTTTATGGCCTGCTGCCATTATAGGCTTTCCCTTCTAGTGAGAGAGTGGTATGGTAGATCTCAAATCAATGAAGGCTACACTCAGAAAGACCTCAAGACTTCTGGAATACGCTGCTCAAACAGTTTCACTTTTGTTTCTACTGCCTGTCCTTCTCTTCTCACATTTATCTCCAGACTTCTATCGTTGTCCAGATCTGTTCTGCCCGCAACAATCTTCTATTCATTGTACTTTTTTGAAACTTTTCACTTTTAGAGAGAGGTAAGGGATTGACTCTGTGTACACAAATTTGCAGAGGACAGTAGGGTTGAGGTCTGTTGTTTCTCACCTTTATATATATTTATTTATTTATTAAAAAACAACATGCTTGTTAACAGCAAAAATATCTCTGGAGAGACAAATCCCCAGTTTGAGAACTGCAAAACTAAGCATCTCTGATGGTATCTTCTAGACTGAGCACTGAGTCCCATTGGGTAGATAGAAAGATTAACATAAATAAGCTATACAGAAGCCCCTGGAACCCCATAAGATTGGGTCCCTAATCCATGAACTATTGGAACTCCATTTACAAAACTTTTCTTAAACATTACATGAATATATTATCTCATACTATAGAATTAGAATTTATAATTCCTTTTCTATGATGAGATATATTTGAACTATAATATATCTGTGACGGTGTACCCCATAAAGCTTTATGGGGAGAGGCTTATAAATGTATACATGATGTAACTGGAATATGTTTTATGCTACATGTGCCATGTAACATATCTCTGTGAAAGTTATGACCTAATGAATCTATTCCTCATGTTTGTATGCATGTATCATTGTTGTAGTTGAAGTTATGAATATTGGTTTTATATTTGCTGGTTTTATGCATAGCCTTTGTAAAAGCATGGGACCAGGTTTGGAGAAAAGAATGTGCAAGTTAAGTACAAGCACTTAACAGACAAAAGAAGTTGCAGACCCCAATCCACATCGGGGCCTGGTCAGGAATGCAGCTGGCTGGACTGGTTAGGGTGCTTGGACAGGTGACTTGCCCATGTGATCCCAAAACTCCAGGGCAAAATGATGCTACAGAGGGAGTGGCGGGGGGGGGGGAAGGCTATAAAAGCCCTTGGAAGACCCCACCATTTTGTCTTCAGCTGGCTAAAGAGAGAGATTCTCCACCCTCCAAGGACACACCTGAAAGAGACTGAACAAAGGACAAAGACAATAGGGGGGTGAGTGATTGCTGGACCCAAGCTAAGAGGAAGATAGCCTGTTTACTGGACCTAGTGAGGTTGTTATCTGTACACAGGGTGATTAGACATAGAACGGCGTGTTCTATTTTATTTTATTTAGTAATTCACTTTGTTCTGTCTGTCACTACTTGGAATCACTTAAATCCTATTTTCTGTACTTATTAAAATCACTTTTTACTTATTAAGTTACCTGGAGTACG
Source organism: Macrochelys suwanniensis (assembly GCA_033296515.1). Lineage (NCBI taxonomy): Eukaryota > Metazoa > Chordata > Testudines > Chelydridae > Macrochelys > Macrochelys suwanniensis. The sequence goes on from CM065776.1 coordinate 44,632,709, forward strand.
AGTTACCACCTGGGGAAGGCAAACAGCTGTGCATATCTTTCTATCTTTGAAATAGAAGGCGAACTATTTATGAGTTTACCCTGTATAAAGCTTATACAGGGTAAAATGGATTTATTAAGGGTTTGAACCTACTTGGGAGTTGGGCACCTGGGTGTCAAAGGCAAGAGCGCTTCCAGGAGCCTTACAGTTGTTAGTGGACTTGGTTCGGACCGGAGGGTCTGTGTTTGCAGCAGATCAGGGGGATCTGGCTCAAAACAGACATGATTCGGGAGTCTCAAACTGGAAAAGGCCTGGAAGCAGGGGCAGAAGTATCCTTGGCACACCAGGTGGCAGCACCAAGCAGGTCTCTGTGATCCCAACCCGTCGCACTATTGTAATTAAAACTATCTTTAGATAGTTTTTTTTTTTTCCTCAAAAAGCATTTTATCAAAAAATCCGATTTAAATCGGATTTTTAAAAAATCATTGATTTTTTTTTTATCCACCCTGTTATTCACTCACTTTCTATTAATCTTAATACCTTCTGTTTCTTAGATTCATTTTAATCAAGCACTCACCGTGAATGTTGAATGAAGTCAGTGACATTGTACAGCCTTGGCTCACTCCTGTCTTGAAAATGAAAATCTGAGATCATCTCCTATTATAATCACCGTTTGATTCCAGTATAATTGTTTCATTACTTGGCGTTTATACTGCTGCAGTGCTGCAGATCTTTTATATTGAACAGTTCGTAGTAACCGATTCTGTCAGATTCTTCTTAGAAAACAGTGAAACACAAGTTACTGTTTTCCCTATTTCAATTGATCTTTCTTATGAGTTTCAGGTTTACAATAGCGTTTACCATGCCCTTTCCACATTTGAAGCTGTATTGTTCACTTATTTTCTTATCAAATTTTCTTTGTATTTGGTCTTGAACAACTTGCAAAAATGTCTGAAAGGCATATGATACTAGCTTGCTTGTTCTGTAGAATCTTTACAATCTGTAGTGGTATTCATTTGGGGGATTTGGATACACAGTGAGGTTGTAAAATCTTCTGGCAATTCTCCTTTCTCAAACATATTTTAAATTACCTCTAAAAGGGCTTTCAAGCCTTCATCTCTTATGCTTTTTAACAATTCAGCCAGTATTCCATCACAACCTAGTGCTTTTCCATGCTGATACTTCATTAGTTAAAGTCTTAATATATAACTAGTTAGGTGACTAAATTTTCAATAGTATTGGAAATACACAAACATTTAGTTAGCAAAATTTGCTAACTCACAAAATGTAATATTTCTGTATACTTGTTTTTTCTCTAAATTTAAAAATGAAATGGTATAAACTGGCAGAGCAATACTGATCAAGAGCCAGATTCTTCAGTCTTTAAGCAATCAATGGACTTCATCATCCATCAGAAGCTGCACCTCTAAATCAGAATTAGTGGCCTGATAACGTGCATGAATCCAGGAGATCATTCTAGTTTATCTGACGGGGTCAGGAGTTTCTGAGGCAATACTACGTTTAACTATTGCATTCCCCTTCTTGTATTTGAGCGTAACTCTATGATGATGTGAAGGATAGACTTTTCAAGATCTTTTTCAGAAAGCATTACACAGAATTAAAACCTTAGGGTTATTGTATATAAACCCCTGAAAAGTAGGTGTTAATTGTTCCCAGTCAACTTCAAGGAGCAAGTACGATAATTCCTTAGGGCATGTCTGCACTACAAAATTGTCGACCTAAATTGTGTCAGCATACAGCTGCCGCAGTAATTAAATCCCTTTTGCTTGTCTATGCAATGCCCCTTGTCAGCAGTGCGCATCCTCACCAGGAGTGCTTGCACTGCTTGTACTGTCAGTGTGGGGCATTGTGGGACGGCTTCCAAGAGCAACACCATGTCTACACCAAGGGTGGGCAGACTGTGGCCCGTGGGCCCACGGGATTGCCACCCCTCTGGCGCCGCGGGCCCCTCTCTGGGAAGTGGCTGGCACCATGTCCCTGCAGCCCCTGGGGGAGTGGGAACAGAGAGCTCCGTGCGCTTCTTGTGCCTGTGGTACCTCCTCCAGAGCTCCCATTGGTCGGGAACGGGGAACCACGGCCAATGAGAGCTTTGGGGGAGGTACCCACAGGCAAGGGCAGCATGCTCAGTCCTCTGCCCCCACCTCTCAGGGGCTGCAGGGATGTGGTGCCGTCCGCTGAGCAGAGTGGGGCCAAGGGAGGCAGGCAGGGAGCCTGCCCTGGCTTGGCCCCGGTGCGCACAGCTGCCACCCCGGAGCTGCTCCAGGTAAGTAGCACCGGGCCGGAGCCCTCACCCCAAACCCCTCCTGCACTCCACTCCCCAACTCCCTGCCCTGAGCCCCCTTGCCGCATCTGCACCCCAACCCCCTGCCCTGAGCCCCCTGCAGCACCTCGCACCCCGCCTGCACCCCGAATTTTAGTACAGGCGAGTCTCCTCTTACGTGCATTTAACGTGCAAATTCAGCTTTGCGCAGTCGGCAAAAACAAAAAAACAAAAAGAGAGAGAAAAATAACAATTTAAATACTTTACCTGTAGTGCGGGTGATTCCGCATGCCATTACACTCAATGTATATGCGATTTTCGCTTTACGTGCTGACTGCGTAACTTAACCCCAGCGTAAGGTGAGACTTGCCTGTATAGATACTTACATTGTAAGGTTGATGTAAGCTGCCTTGTATTGATTGACCTGACTCTGTAGTGTAGAGTAGGCCTAAGTAAACATTCAGTGTATAAAAAAAGCATTATAAATATTATAAAACATTGTAAATAGTTTAGAGTACTTGAAATACTCTGAACAACTTTTAAACAAATACCATTAGACAGTAAATCTACTGGTGTTCATCATACAGACTTCCTTGCCTTTGTTGCTATTACATATTTAAATGCAAGTTTTCAACATAACATTTACACTTCTACTCACTCTCTCTTCTTTTCCTTCTCCTTTTCTCAGACTTTTCTGAGTTTGCAAAGAAAGTAGCATTTTAGTCCTTTTAAATACTCCAGAACCTTGTCAGCAAACAGTGTGGGATCTTCACAGCTAGTAGCATTCCAGTCCTTGGGTTAAACAGAAATATGTAGGCTGTAACAAGGTACAAGTATTGGGATCAGCATATAAAATTGCCATTCACTGATTTTCTGTAAGGTAACTATCATCTCTCCAGAAGGCCAGCTAAGTCAGGTAAGAATGTATAAACTCTTGCCTCATTTATCTCTACCCCTGTTCTCTCTCTAATCGCGAAAGAATCCCAGTTTAAAGCAGTTAGTGAATAGTGAAAACAAGTTCCATAGTTTGTGTAGCCTCTAGAGGTGACACATGCTCTTCTCCCAGCTCTTCTTCTAAGTCCACGAAACACACCACAGTGGAATAGTAATTAAAGCTGGAATAACGCTTAGCTGTGTCCATTCTGGTAATAGATATTTCAATGCAGCCCTCATATCAGACACATCTCCTGGTCTTGCATTGATCAGCCACATGGCTGTCGTTAACTCCTATAATTATAACCTTTCCCTCCCAAGCTCTGATTGTCTCAGCTCTCAACTGGTGTCTATGTGTGGGACCTGCAAGACTCCTAACTCACAATTAAACCTTCCCATACAACTGCAGAAACAGCTGTTCAGCATAGAACTAAAATCTCCCCACTGTTTGGCCCAAAGAAAATCAGAAAAAGTCAAATGTTACAGTATAAAGCATATGGATTACATTAGCCATAATATAAGCATAACAATAAAAATGCTGCTCTAAAAGTCAGACTTACTGATAATATCATAGCTACATCTATGGAAACTAATGATGAGAAAATCTGCCTTGCGCTAGGCAGGATGTAATAAAATACTCTCATGGCTCTGATAATACAAAATGAAATTTAAATTATTCCATAAATGTTTGCATACCTTGAATTACACACAGAAAACTAGACTAATATTGGTACCCTTTAATTATTTGATTTAAAATTTAGAACCATGCACCCCTTAGATTAGATGGAAAGGAGTTAATATGGAGACTCAGTGGCAAAGGTGCCAGAACCTTTGTAGAAGTGGGGGGGGGGGGGGGAAGGAGGCATTGATGCTGAGACTGGGAGGACCTAGGGGGCTATGCCCCCCTTTTTAACATGAACATAGTTTGGGGGCGGGAGGGTGTTGCACACAACAGTCAATCAATGCAGTTGTAGATAAATCTCTGCATTATGCATTTTTGTATAACTTTTATATGACTTTGTATTGAACCTTGGTAATATGTTATAGCGGGCCCCTAAGGTACTATAATTAAGGTAAAAGAAAAATGTCTTTTTTTCTAGAAGTAGAATAAGATCTTCCCCTCACTTTGTATTCAATTGCCCTGTTGAATGAAGGAGGTGTGAATGAGGAAGGCGTGGAAGACAGGCACCTCCAGACAGCTGCAACCCTTGGAGAGGGGATGGGAACCAGACCAAGGACAATCAAACCTGTTAAGTGGGCTGACTAGAGAAGAGCAGACATACTGATGGCCTCGGGGGTTAGAAGCAAGCACCTTCTTTTGGGAACACCCTCTTTGCAGCATTGGGACAACCCCCAGCCCAGAGACAAGCAGCAAAAAGGACCAACGGACACAGTCCCAGAGTGCAAGCCTCGGGTAGGTGCAGAGTGGTGCCAGTAGGGGCTGCGCCTTTCAGTGGTGGTGTCCTGTCCCGTCCCCCAAACTGCAAGCTTCAAACAGGCATGAAATGGCACCGGCAGGGGCTGTGCTTTGTGGTGGCGTTGCCTGCCCAAACTGCAAGCCTTGGGCAGGCATGGAGTGGCACTGGCAGAAGCTGCGCTTCGCAGTGAGGTTGCTCATAACGGTGATCCACTCCCCCACTATGAAGTGCAGCCCCTGCAGCACCACTCTGCGCCTGCCTGAGACTTGCATTTGGGGGGGGGGGGGACAGCGCTGCCCCCTGCTTCCCAAACTATGCCCATGTTAAAAAGTAGGGATGCCTAGCCCCATGGGCCCCCCTGCCATTCCGGCGCCATTGCTCGGTGGTTCACTAAGTTCCTTTTTTGTTAACTCTCTGGAAGATCATTGTGGAGGAGACAATAATTAAAACCTGTTGGCTGTTTTCCTTTTTTCTGGTTTTTAACCAACTAATACTTCGTTTTCAGAGTCAGTCTTTAGTAGTTGATGAACTTGTAAAAATACTTCTTCTGGATTTGTTTTTACTTTTTTATTTGATATTGGTAAAACTTTCTGATTATAAACCAATGTAAATATTCTCAGTGTGGGAGTTAAGCTATGAGCTTCTGATAAGTGCTTGAAATGTTTGATGCCTTTTCACTGTTCTCTAAAGGACAATCTGTGCTCTCATATTAGAGCAATAAAATAATCAAGCTCCATTTCAACCTCCAAGATCTCTGGCATGGTTTTCATCTGAAAAGTGTATATATCAGAACCCACGCTGCCACCTCTTTGTGGGTTTGAAATATTGGTCATGCTGCATATGCTGTTAAATTTACAGATTAATTTATATGGAGAAGGTAACTGAGTTCAAGGTGCTATGGGAACGATAGTTGAGTATTTCTTGATTTTTAGGGAATTTTCTAATTAAGATGGTGTGAATCTTTGACCTGAACTAAGCTAAATAATCAGAATCATACAGGGCAGAACTTTTCAACTGCTCACCTTAAATAACTCCTATTTTGGAATTTTACCACTAAAATAAGATTTTGCTAGAAACATTCTTGTATAAAAATTTCATTTTGCCAATGCAAATAGAACATTTAGGGAGGAAAATTATCCTTTTTGTATACCGTATTCTATATTCTACTGTCTTCATCAGTTATAAAAAGGCTTAAACTGTTTCCAAATGTGGAACTTTTATAGAGTAACAGTATTTTCTCACTTGAATTGTATTATTTACATAGTAGTTTGCTGTTGAGATTACTTTTATAATAGCTTCTTGCCACAAAATGCAATGTCTGTTCTTGCGTAGATGATGGCTAGGGTGCAATAGTCATTCTTCATACTTTTGGTAGTAGGTCAAGTGAGGCTCTGAGAGTAATAGGAGGGTGAGGTAATATCTCTTATTGGACCAACTTCTGTTGGTGGAAAGAGACAGGCTTCTGAGCTACACAGAGCTCTTCTTCTGGCTATTTTAGAAATCTACAGATAAAAATTGCAAAATGTTTTTGACCTTGGATATTTTGTCTCAAACTAAACAAAATTCTATTTGAATTGTAAATATGAAATACTAATACAGGTACAACGTAGTCACTGTCAAATGACTGAGTTCTGTTGACTTAACCCTCTTAGGTACTGGAACCTTCTAGGAAGATGCTGATTTGATAACGGTTAACAAGCCATTTGCCATAATGAATGACCTCCCCTCTGGAAATAAGGGCATGGCTTTTTTTAACAGAAGGAGCTAGAGTCTGGAACAGAAATGTCTTTGCAGCAAAACTCTAGGAACAGCCAAGATTAGTGTGAAAGTATAGACTGAGTATTGTATTTTTATTGAGATAAAGCCAAACTGCAGAAATGGGGTAAATTTGGATTAAACACAGAAGCTCTGATATTTCACTGACAGAGGCATAAATCAGAAGTAATTCTACTGAAGTTAGTGGAATTACAAGATATAAAACTGGTGGAATTGAGTAGAATCAAGCCCAGTAACTGCAGATTTTCCTCAGAGCAGAGTGGAAAGTCCACTTACGTCAGGGGAGTTTGGACCAGGATTCAGATATGTGGAGAGTAACATGTTAATAAGTTTCTGATAAACAGAAGTTTGTTTAACATCTAGCTAACATTTTCAGGAGAAAACTGCCATCCTGCATACAAATTCAGTTTTACTCTTGACTAACATTTACAAACTGAGTAAATTTATTTTTAAATGGGTGAAGAATGCAGTAATGAGGACATCAAAATAGCTATGCCGAAGTTGCAACAAATTATAGATATAGTAAAACATAAACGATTTTCTTTTAAAACCAAAACTCAGACCAATTTATAATGTACTATCTGAACAGTCTTCTTTTGCCAATTATTTCTCATCTGAAGATCCACCTACTGTATGTAAAATTAAATTTTAAAAAATGGTGACTCTCATTAAATATTTGAGAAACCTGAGGTTTATGAACAATCAAAACTCTCTTGTACAAAAGTAATTGAGACCAGCAAAGTCACAGAGATGAGGATTCAGTCTCTCCCTCTTTTCAACAGTTTGTGTCAGCACATACCAAGCCCTATATCAGAGGGGTTTGTGACCACCATAAAAGGCTTGTCAAAATCTGGGCTTATCAGAACTGAGTCTGTACTTCAGGCTTTGTTCTGTTCTCAGAAGGCCCACTGACACTGTTTGGACCAGGCAATCTTGTCTGGTTTACCCTTCTTACATAAATCAGTGATGGGAGCAGTCAGGGTACTAAAGTACAGGATGGATCTCCAGTAATATCGTGCCATCCCACTAAAGGTTTGTACTTTTTTTCTTGTCTGAGGACTGGGCCAGTTCTTAGGGCAGGTCTTCACTACCCGCCGGATCGGCGGGTAGCAATCGATCTATCGGGGATCAATTTTTCGCGTCTCGTTAAGACGCGATTAATCGATCCCCGATCGCGCTCCCCGTCGGCGCCGGCAATCCACCTCATCGAGAGGCGGAAGCGGAGTCGACGGGGGAGCGGCAGCGATCGACTCGCCGCCGTCCTCATCGCCAGGTAAGTCGATTACGATACGCCGACTTCAGCTACGCTATTCCTGTAGCTGAAGTTGCGTATCGTAGATCGACCCCCTCCCCTAGTGTAGCCCTGGGCTTAGTAACCTCAATTTTTTTGCAGGTTCTGGTTTTATACAGCCGCTCAAGCTGCTGTGAAATACACTCCTTATGTGGGTCAGATGCTCTCCCCAAATGTGACTGAAAATACAAATATCTGTATATGGAAAATTCCCCTGTCCCTTATAGTAATTGATCTACCAGCTACTGGAGGGTAGGTGGGGCCCCCTTCAGGCCAAAAGGAAGGACAAGTAATTCAAAGAGTCCTATTAAGGTAAATGCTGATTTGAGCTGGAAATCTTGAGTCCAAAAGCACCTGCCAATATAACTTTTGGTGAGGTCTCCAAGCTCAGGCCTGTTTTCCCAGTAACCCTGAAGGGTGAACTTTTAGTTGGAGCCCTGGTTCCACCGAGCAGTCAGCAAGTGAGGTGTATCCTACCTTACTGGAAAATACCTAGTGATAAGCCTGCAGCACACCCCTGTTCTCTGCTTGTTGTGTGGCGATTAAGTGATATGAGATGGCTATGGAGTCCAGGGAGGGGATAGCCCCAGATCTAGAGGGGGTCCTCTCCCTCCAAATCCCTTCCCACAACTAGCATCAGATTTTCTTTGTCATCATATGCTTTCATCATGTTCACATGATACAGTTGGTGCCAGTGTGAGCGAGTAGACAGCACCACCACATAGTTTAACTCACTGAGTTTGATTATTTTAAAGGGCCCTTCCTAGAGTTTATTTATTTGCACTGGAATGAGCACTATAACGTGGTCTCCTGTACCATATGTCTGACAAAATGCAGTGCCTACATACCAGATTTTCTGTTTCTCCTGAGCTCTAGTTAGATTCTCCCAGGCGAAACCCATGAGTTCTATAAGGTTTTTCCAGAAGGCCAACATGTACTACTTAGACTCAGCTGTGAGAGAGAGTCCACTGTATTTTCCCACTCTGCCCTCATTAGATCCAGAGGGCCCTGTACCCTCCTCCCATAGTGCAGTTCAAAAGGGGGAATCCTGTGGTTTCTTGGGGAACCTTGCGATAGGCGAACATTTGGTAAGGTAAACATTTACCCCAGTCACTGGGGTATTGGTCCACAAACATTTTAAACATAATTTTAAGGGTTCAATTAAATCTCTCAACCAGCATGTTAGTCTGAAGGTGGCAGCATGGATTCTGACTCCATAGGTGCTCCGGGGCTGGAGCACCCACAGGGGAAAAAAATGGTGGGTGCTGAGTACTCAATGGCTCTCCACCTATCAGAACCTCCCCCTCTCCCCAGTGCCTCCTGGCCACTGGCGGGCCCCGCCAATCAGCACCTCCCCCTCCCTCCCAGCGCCTCCCCCCTGCTATGGATCAGCTGTTTCGTGGTGTCAGGAGGCACTAAGAGGGATGGGGAGGAGTGAGGGGTAGGGCCTTGGGGAAGGGGTGGAGTGAGGGAGGGGCCTGGGCAGAGCTGGGGGAGGGGAGCACCCCCTGACAGATTAAAAACTCGGTGCCTATATGGCAGGGAGATGACCGGAAGTGTTGAAACTCCATTTCTCCCCCCCCCACCCCCCAATAGTCCTTCATAGTCACCATAGTCCACCATAGTCACCCATAGTCCTTCATGCACGGCAGACACAAAGTTTGCCCCCTGATCAGTCAAAACCTTGCCCCGCCCCTGCACTTTCCCCCACCCCCCAGCATGCAGCCAGAGCTGGAGGGAGGAGCCCGAGAGCCCCGCCTGCCTGGGGAAGGACGCAAGCAAGCCAGCCCAGCCCAGCCCAGCAGCACTGGTGAGCAGCCGGGCGTGGGGCTGGCAGGGAGCAGCAGCAGGGCCCGGTGGGTGCTGGGGTGCTCTGCTATTCTCCCCCCACCCCCCGCTTGCAAGCAGGGGGTGGGGGGAATGCAGCACGCCTGGGGCTGGGTGAGGAGCCGGGGCTGGGGGCGCGAGCTCCCACCGGCAGCTCCCCGCCCGCCCAAGTCACTCACCTTCCGGGTTCCCTGCGCGGCCGGAGGCGCCTCTCGCTGCGCAGGGAACCCAGAAGGCGCTTTTTTTAGCCGCAGAAGCTGGCCTCTCAGCTGAGCTGCTGCGGCTAAAAAAAGCGCCTTCCGCGGAATCCGGAAGGTTAGTGAGTTGGGCGGGCGGCCAAGCGTGCGCGGGGTTGCCGGTGGGTGCTCAGCACCACCAATTTTTCCCTGTGGGTGCTCCAGCCCCGGAGCACCCAGGGAGTCGGTGCCTATGCTTCTGGGCAAGTTCCCCTTCTCTCTTCTGGAGTGGGTCCTGATTGGGGGTTAGCATTGTGCCAATATATCTTGATTTTTCTCTTAAATCCAGGCTGACTATCTTCATACTGGTCGCCCCATTTTCCAGCTATGGTTACATCTCCGGGATCTTTATCTGTTAACCATGCTTTCAGGTTGGGGTGGCATGATTTCAGGTGTACGTGTTCAGGTGTACATGGCAGAGACACATTGCTGGCACATGATGGCATATATTACATTGGTATATGTGCAGGTGAACGAGCTCCTGATGGTGTGGCTGATGTGGTTAGGTCATATGATGGCGTCCCTTGAAAAGATATGTGGACAGAGTTGTCACTGGGGTTTGTTGCAGGGTTTGGTTCCTGGGTTGGTGTTTTTGTTGTGTGGTGTGTAGTTGCTGGTGAGTATTTTGCTTCTGGTTGGGGGGCTGTCTGTAAGCAAGGACTGGCCTGTCTCCCAAGGTCTGTTAAAGTGAGGGATCATCCTTCAGGATAGGTTGTAGATCCTTGATGATGCGCTGGAGAGGTTTTAGTTGGGGGCTGTAGGTGACTGCATAGGACCTAACCACATCAGCCACACCATCAGGGGCTCATTCACCTGCACATCTACCAATGTGATATATGCCATCATGTGCCAGCAATGCCCCTCTTCCATGTACATTGGCCAAACCGGAAAATCTCTACTGTGATGGGGCAAGGCCAGATGGCTATAGAAAAGTAGTGGGAGGCAGATATATTAGCCCCAGGCTAAACAAATCCCTGTTACCAGGATAAGTAAATGACAGCTGCTCCAGGTCAATTAAGACACCTGGGGCCGATTAAGATCTTTCCAGAAGGCTGGGGAGATAGGTAGGTTGATTGGAACACCTGAAGCTAATTAGCGGCTGACTGAAACTAGTTAAAAGCCTCCCAGTTAGTCAGTTGGGCGCACGTGTCAGGAGCTGCAGGAGGAAGCCGTGCTGTTGGAGGAACTAAGCAGTACAAACCATATCAGATGCAAGGAAGGAGGCCCTGAGGTAACGATGAAGTAGATACTGAGGAAGTAGTGGCTGCTGTGGGGAAGTGGCCCAGGGAATTGTACACGTCCTATTTCCAAAAAGTCAGCTACTATAGCTGCTACTATTAGGGTCCCTGGGCTGGAGCCTGGAGTAGAGGGCACGCCTGAGCTCCTCCCCTCCCCTTCTCGATTAATCACTGAGACTGGGAGACAACAGAGACTGTGAGAGGGAGGGTTGCTTCTCTTCACCTCCCTTGCTGGCTTATGATGAAAATGGCTCAGTGGGCTGAGGGCTACATGATGGGTCACGGAGAGCCTCTGAGGCTAGTGAAATCCACCAGGAAACGTGGGACCTACTGAGACAAGGACAGAGCTTTGTCATACTACACAAAAGAATAAATGGACACAAATCTGACATCAGGAATTATAACATTCAAAAACCAGTAGGAGAACACTTCAGTCTCCCTGATCCCTCAATAACAGACCTAAAAGTGGCAATTCTTCAACAAAAAATACTTTAAAAACAGACTCCAACATGAAACTGCAGAACTGGAATTAATTTGTAAACTGGACACCATCAAATTAGGACTGAATAAACACTGGGAGTGGTTGGGTCATTACAAAATCTAAACCTAATTTCCCCCTACTGTTCCTCACACCTTCTTGTCAACTGTTTGAAATGGGCCACTCTCATTACCACTACAAAAGTTATTTTTCCTCCCTTGATATCCTACTGTTAACTGAATTGTCTCATTAGACTGACCTCACACTTGGTAAGGCAACTCCCATCTTTTCATGTATTTATACCTGCTCCGGTATTTTCCACTCCATACATCTGATGAAGTGGGTTGTAGCCCTCGAAAGCTTATGCCCAAATAAATGTGGGAGTCCTTGTGGCACCTTAGAGACTAACAGTTTCTTATGTAACCCGTAATTTGAGTTGAAACCTCACGTAAGTCATATCCCGTTTTTTCTGACCTCCATGAAACCTTGTCCTATACACTTCAAAGTTCAGTTTAAACTTGTTTACATGGCCCATAAAGTTGATAGTTCTCTGTCCATAAAGTTGAAAATGTCTGAGGCCTTTGTCCATGGCAGTAGTGGATCCACACACACGACCATGTCTTCCTGTCCCACCTTGTTAGCTTACACCCCATTTCAAAAGCATGTAGAAACACATTCATGTCACCCCCCTCTCTAAAGTGAGGAAATAATTTGGAATATATGCCCCACTGGGACAGGTACAGGGGATCTGGCTTTACCTATTAGATTAGGGTTTTCCTTGTGCAGTTTCTCCATTTCAGGTTGGTATAGACATTCCCTTTCCTCCTCTCTTCTTGTGCTGGTTCTACATCTCTTTTCTCTTGTACTGAAACTGCCTCCCCCAGTTTGCAAGCAGTTGGGTTTCCAGATACACACTGTCCCTCTCCAGCTGCATCTTCTCCTGCTTTGTCAATCTGTCCACAATGCCTGTTGCAGACATGTCTTCAATTCCAATGGAATATGAATGCTGCCTCTGTCAGATTCTTTCCAGCTTCCCTCCCAGGCAGTCAGCTCCAAGATTTCTCCTGCCTCCTGGACCCTTTACCCAATGGGCTGGATGTTCCTGGCAAACCTGGACCATCATTCCTTTTCTGGACATAACTGCACAGCAAGTCTACTGGTTGTATCTTTGTCCACTCATCAGTGTTGAGCTGCTTTTCTTCACTTAGCTCAAGTAATTGACCTTTCTTCAGCTGTTCATAACTCATTTTCCTCAGCTGTTCTTTTTGCTATTCCTTTACCCAAAAGACTGATACTTTTCACTGTGCTTTTCCCTTCTACAGTACTTGCTTCACTGCTGTTGGCGCACATGGCAATTCATACTGTCATAGATCCCACATACACTGCCACCATATGTATATTATTACCACTAGTAATGAGCATTTGTTTGAAAAAGACATCTGTTTGCAAACATGAAATCAGCACTTGGTTAAAAGAAATAGTTATGCATTAGTGCCGAACTAGTCTGACTAAAGATAAATTATTCAAAATATCATCTCATTGTTTTACTGCTTATCAATTTAAAAGTTACTGAAGGAGAAAATATGTAAAAGCCATTTTAATTCATGTATATCAATGAGGTCTCCCTTGTAATCCTCAACAAAGCAATTATTAGTAAGTATGTTACCTGAAAACTAAATGTTAAGAAATCAGTCACTGGAGGGTCTTTACTAAAACTTTGGTATCAGCCTCTCATAACTACCTTGATGGCTTCCATCCAAAGCACTTATTATTTAAACTGCTTTTATTTGCTGTCCATAATTAATATTTTCCAGACACCCTACCAGCAATTAGGTATTTGTGGTGGACATGGTGACATTTATCTAAAAAAGGTACCAGTCGCAATACTGCACAGGAAAAAAATAGCAGAATTTACCTCCTTCTTCGAGTGTTTGCTCATGTCAATTCCAAGTAGGTGTGCACGTGCTGCGTGCAGTGTTGGAAGGTTTTTTCCTTAGCAGCACCCGTCGGGTTCAGCTGTGGAGCCCCCTGGAGTTGCGCTTCCATGGCGGTGAATATAGGTCCCTGCCGACCTGCCGCCTCTTCAGTTCTGTCTTACCGCCAGTGACGGTCATTGGAGCTGTGTGTCTCATTTGCCTCGGCAAATGCTTCCCCTAGCGATCGAACTTTGAGCTTTCTGTAAATATTTATTAAGTTAGTGTAAGTTAGTTAGCTAGCAGTGGGGCTTTCCCCCCACACTCTAATTTGTCTCCCCTCTTGCGGTTCAGTGCATGCCTTGATCCGAAGGGTTTAAACCGTGTGGGACCTACCACAAATCCGTGCCAACGGGCGACCCCCATGACTCCTGCTTCAAGTGTCTGGGGGAGACGCATCAAACAGATCACTGCAAGATCTGCAAAGGGTTCCGCCCGAGGACGAAAAAGAAAAGGGACTTGAGGCTGAAGCAACTCCTGATGGAGGCAGCCCTCCAACCCCAGCCGCCTCTGGGCCACCAGGATTCAGCACAGAGTACCTCTGTGGGGAGTGCTCCGGCCTCTGTTAGAGAAACGGTACCGAGGAAGGACTCTGGTCATAGAGACCCTTAGCACCGACGCTCCCGGATGCCGAAGTCCGCGGAGGCAGCACAGCACCGCTCACATTCTCCAGTGCAGCATAAGCAGCACAAGAAGGTGGATAGAGGGCGCTCACCCACATGTAGAGCGGCGAGGTCGGACAGCGCCATCAAGGTACATCCTACGCTGGGGCAGGAGCCGGCACTGTTGACTTCGGACCCACAAGGGGGTCCATTGAGTCTGGTGCTATTGGATTCTTCTGTTCGAAAGTGCCTTCCACCCGGGACGCTTTCGAAGAGGCCAGGGACTTGATTGCCATGATGGCTCCACAGTCCCCTGCCAGCCAGTGCTCCGGCACTGCAGCAGGCAGCACTGTCCAGAGGCAAGCCCACAATGATGAGGGGCTGCTCGCTGCCTCCACCTCAGCGTTCTCCGTCACCGTCCCGTCTGTACCGCAATGGTCTTCGCTCTCTAAGTCCCCATCATTGGTCTCTGAGGTGGAGTCCTACTATTCGAGGTGCAGTCGCACCGATTGGAGCGGCGCCAATACAGGCAGGATGTGAGGATGGTGCTGTGGCAGGCGCAGTGGCAGGGGCCCACGCAATGCCCATTCTGGAACTTGTGGGCCTACCACCAGGCCCAGGGCACACACTCCAGGGGTTCCCGGTCCTTGATATCGGAAGGATGCGCACCCCCAACAGCCAGGGACTGTCCCATGCCTTGGGGTACTGAAACAGCTTCAGTCCATGGGGTGGAACCATGTCCAGATCCCAGCTCCACCACTGGCACTCATGCCGCGGTCGGCACTGAGAAGCACGGTACTGAGCAGGAAGCATCCAGAGAGCTGGAGGGCCCAGTGCCGCCTGTAGCTTCATCGTCGTCCTCACCGGATGAAGTGATGGCGGGGTCTTCCTTCTCCGGGCTGCCCCCCATTGATAGCAGAGTGCACCAGGACCTGTTGCGCAGGGTGGCCCATAATATAGGGTTCAGGCCGAGGAGGTGGTCGAGTTGGAGGACTCGATGATAGATATTTTAACCTCACAAGGGCCATCCAGGGTGGCATTACCCCTTATTAAAACTATTCAGGCCACTACAAAAACCCTGTGGCAAACTCCTGCCTCACTTCCTCTCCACCCCTTTAGTGTAGGGGGAATGAATACTTCCCACTCAAGGGGTATGAATACTTATTTACTCACCTGCAGCCAGATTCGCTAGTTGTGGCGGCGGTGAATGAGAGAGAGGGATGGGGAAGCAAGGGCCAGCCCCAAAATCTAAAGACTCGAAGAAGCTGGACTTCTTCAGCCGGAAGGTCATCTCCACTGGGGAGCTCCAGCTTCGGATTGCTAACCAGCAAGCAATCCTTAGTAGATATAATTTCAATTCATGGAACTCCATGGTGAAATTTAAGGCGTTGGTTCCGTCAGTTTCTAGGGCAGAGTTTGCAGCCATAGTAGAGGAGGGCAAGGCAGTGGCACAGACCTCTTTACAGGCCTCACTGGATAGTGCAGACTCAGCCGCGAGAACTTGTCCTCTGGCATAGCCATTAGGAGGAGTTCATGGCTTCAGGTGTCCGGCCTTCCACCTGAAATCCAGCAGACAATTCAGGACTTACCCTTTGATGGCCTTGGCCTGTTTTCGGAGCAGATGGACTCCAGGCTCCACGGCCTAACGGATTCACGGGCAACATTAAAATCATTGGGCCTGCATACTCCTGCTAACCAGCAAAAGCACTTTAAGCCACAGCCCCTTCACCACTTCTGTCCTCCCCGGCCTAGACAGGACTTCTGCAGGAAGTGGGGCAGGAATGGCAGATGTAAGCCTCCCCATCCTCTGCCCAGTCAAGGCCAGGGCTCGGTGAGGCAGTCATCGGGCTCTAAGCAAGCTTTTTAAAGGCGCGCCCGGGGTGACGCACCAATCATCTCACCGGATCCTTCTCCCTGTTTTCTGAATCATTTGTTCCATTTTTACTGTGCTTGGTCCCAGATAACATCAGACTGCTGGGTCCTTCGCACCATAGAAGTGGGATATTCTCTCCAGTTCAGCTCCTCCACCCCCTTTTCCCCGTCCCTCTTCAGGGACCCTTCTCACAAGCAGGAAGGGTCACAATTCCTCATGCAGGAAGTCCTCCACTGCTCCCCCTGCAAGGAGCGTCTGGAGGTTCCTTAGGAGCTATGGGGCACGGTGTTCTATTCCCAATATTTCCTAATCCCCAAAGCCAAAGGGGGTCTCAGACCTATCTTTGACCTGCAAGGCCTCAACAGATTCATGAAAAAGTTGAGGTTCCGCATGGTCTCTCTAAATGCCATCATCCTGTCTCTGGATCTGGGAGACTGGTACGCCACCCTCGACCTCAAGGACGCTTACTTCCACATATCTATAATTCTAGCCCACAGACATTTTCTCAGGTTCATGGTTAACCACAATTATTACCAGTTTACAGTCCTTCCTTTTGGTCTGTCAGTGGCCCCTCGGGTGTTTACCAAATGCATGGCAGTCGTAGCTGCCTTCCTGCAATGAAGGCTGGTGCAGGTATTCCCTTACCTCAATGACTGGCTCCTTAGGGGCCGATCCAAGGCGCAAGTGGAGTATCACATCAACCTGGTAAGATCTGTCTTCGATAGGCTGGGTCTTCTTCTGAACGTACACAAGTCAACCCTATCCCGTACCCAGAGAATAGAGTTTATTGGGGCAGTGTTGGACTCCGGTCAGGTCAGAGCCTTCCTGCCAGAATGTCTCGTTTTTGGACACTGAGTCATCATACAAGGCTTCAAGCAATACCCCACCATCACAGCGAGGAATTGCTTGAAGCTCCTCGGTCATATGGCAGCTTGTACTTATATGGTACAGCACGCAAGGCTGAGGCTCAGACCTCTCCAGTCTGGCTGGCATCAACCTATCGGTCAGGGCGCAACGGTCTGGACAAGGTGGTCACTCTTCCAACTTCAGTTCTTGAATCATTCCACCGAATCAACCCACTGAAAGTATGCACGAGAGTCCCCTTCATCAAGCCCCAGCCCTCGCTGTCCCTGGTCACACATGCGTCAGCATTGGGATGGGGTGCTCACCTGGGAGATCTTCGGACCCAAGGTCTCTCGTTGCAAGACGAGCTCTCGCTCCACATCAACGTCAAGGAGCGGTCTGCCTGACATGCCAGATCTTCCAACCCCACTTGCAAGAGAAATGCACGGAGGTGATGATGGATAACACGACTGCGATCTTTTATATAAAGAAGCAGATTTGGGCTCATTCCTGTCTCCTATGTTGGGAAGCCCTCAAGCTGTGGGACTTCTGCATACCCCACTCAATTCATCTGGAAGCATCCTACCTCCTAGGCTCTTAGAATGAGTTGGCAGACTACCTCAGCAGATCCTTCCACAATCATGAGTGGTCCATTCACCCAGACATGGTGAACAACATTTTCCAAAGATGGAGAGTTCCCCGAATCGACCTCTTCCCCACAAAAAGCAACAGAAAATGCTTGCAGTTCTGTTCCTTCTGGAATCACAGTCCGGGCTCCCTCGCGAACACGTTCCTCCTCCCTTGGATGGATCAACTATTGTATGTTTTTCCGCCTTTCCTGCCTGTCCATGAGGTTCTGCTCAAGATCCTCAGGGAGAGTGCCGTGGTCATACGGATAGCGCCAGCCTGGCCCTGCCAGCACTGGTAATACCACGCTCCTGGAGCTATTGATGGACACCCCAATCTTGTTTCCCTCATCATCCAAGATTATGACTGTCTCCAACATCCCAGCCTTGTCTCTTCACCTCACCACTTGGAAGCTTCATGGTTTAACCAACAGCGCTAATGTGCTCTGAGCCCGTTAGGGAGGTTCTCCTTGGCAATAAGAGATCCTCCACCAGGGCCACCTATCTAGCAAAGTGGAAGCGATTCTCAATCTGGTGTTCTCAAGGACGTGCTCCCTCCACCCCACCCCACCCCCTGATGCAGGCACCTATACCTCTCATCTTAGACTACCTGCTACATTTAAAACAGCAGGGCGTCTTGGTATCATCTCTCAAGGTCCACCTGGCTGCCATTTTGGTGTTCCACCCAGGAGCGGCCTGCCGTTCAGTCTTCGCCAACCCGATGGTTGTTTTCTGAAAGATCTTGACAGACTATACCCGCAGGTAGATAACCTATCCTGGCCTGGGATCTCAATCTGGTCCTTTCCAGATTAATGGGGCTCCCCTTCAAACTCCTAGTGTCCTGTTCATTGCTATATCTGTCATAGAAGGTGGCATTCCTGGTCCCCATAACATCATCTAGGAGAGTGTCTGAGCGTAGGGCCCTAACCTCCGACCTTCCTTACACCGTTTTTTATAAGGACAAGGTGCAGCTTAGGCCTCACCCAGCCTTCCTCCCAAAGGTTGTCTCCCAGTTTCATGTCAGTCAGGACATTTTTCTTCCGGTCTTTTACCCTAAGCCCCACGCTGATAGTTGGGAACAAAGCCTGCACTCCTTGGACGCTCGACGACCGCTGGCTTTTTATATTGAACGCACAAAGCCATTCTATAAGTCGACCCAGTCGTTCGTTGTGGACAGAATGAAAGGCCTTTGCTCCTCTGACACAATGGAGCTCTCAGTAATAAGAGTAAAGCTCATATGTGCTGGAGAGAACTTTCTTGGAGGACAGTTGGAGCTTTTTGAATTAATCCTCCTAGGTACAGAGCTCCCCCTAGTAAAATGGAGAGGATAGAAACTGATAAAGTATAGGTAGGAACTGAAGAGAAACAGATAAGCGAAAGAGTCCAGTTACATCACATGAAAGAAGACCACTAATTATAGGCACATTTTGTAAGTGCTTGTCAACAAATGCTATGGGTGAACTTTCGTGCCACGTGTTCATGAGGATATGAGTATAAATAGGCATCACAGAAACTGGGTGGAACGATGATAATCAACGGGACTGGGAAGTACCAGGAATTCAACCATGCAGAATATTATACACTCTGTTATTCAAATTTTGTTTCAAGGTGCAGACAGTTTGTTTTATATGAAAATTTTAAAACAGAAGAATTTTCACTCTTGAAGGAGCCCACCATTCTATAACCTGGACTGCTACCATATTGTTATGGGTAGAGCTAAGAAGAGCTGTTTGGTAGACTTTTGACACCCAGTTAGGGTTGCCTGATGTCCGATTTTCAACCAGAAAGTCTGGTAGAAAAGGGAACCTGGCAGTGTCTGGTCAGATGTACTGACCACATACTAAAAGTCTGGTTACCGGGGTGGGGTGGGGTGGGAGAGTGGCAGCCTGTCACCTGGCCCTGAAGCAGTGGCTCCTGGGGCAGCATGTATGGACCAGCTTGGGCCGCGGGCAGCTCCTTTGAGGAGCAGGTTTTCAGGGCTGCAGCGGAGGAGAGTGTGGGGGCTCATGGCAAGTGGGGTAATGGGCTCCCAGCAGGCATGGAACATTCCACAGGAGAGAAGGAACACGTGCAGCCCTGTCAGCCATCCCTTTCCCCGGCCAGACTGGGAGGGCTTGAGCAGGCAGGGAAGGGGGCTGCTAGGCAGGCAGTGCAGAGGGAGGCAGGAGGCTGTTGTTCAGGAGGGCCACATCCTTGCTTGCCAGTCGGGCTGCCTGGTTGCTCCTATGCGGCTGCAGTGCTCTTCTGATCTGTACTCCCAGGTGGCCTGCTGGAGCTGGGGTTTGCAAGTCTCTTGGTGCTGCTCATGCTGGAGTTGAGGCTGGAGAGCAGCAAGCGATGGAGGGAGAGAAGCGAGCAGGGGCAGGGCCTTGGGGAGAAGAAGTGGAGCAGGGGTGTGTCCCTCCCAGCAGGTAGGGGATCTTGGGGGACAATTACTGCACTGGTGGGGTGCAAAATAAACTTTATTAAGAAAATATAAAAACGGGGAAAAATTCAATAGTGAGGGGTATGGGGTTTGTTAAGGTAGACAACTGGGGAGGGGTTTCTTTTAGTAAACAGAATAGGGGGTTTCAATAGTGGGGTACAATACAGTGGGGTACAATACAGTTGGTAACCAATTAACACTGAAGTATAAACGTAACAGGTAGCTAACAATTTCTATGTAAAGGGTGTGTCACAGCAGCATATAACCAACTAACAGTTATGGGTAAAATGCGTTAAATAACCAACAACTCTAGGTAAAGATGTGTCACGGTGTAAATGTAAAATGTGAGGTGTGTTAGAGAGAAAAAAGGTAACCAATGGGGTTTTTATGCTATACAGAACACAGCAAAATTTTATCTATGATCTAACTTAACCAAGACTACACAAGTTAGCAAGTAACAGAACACAGTGCAACAACTTGTTACACCTAACTTACAGAGCACAATACAAACAATTCTTTAAAGCTAACTTAACCACAGCTATGCAAAATGAAATGACAATTTAGACTAAAGACTAAACCTAATGGGTGCACCTTATACTAGGGGTAGTTCCAGAGGACAGAGTGGTGTGTGCCCAGGATACAGACCAAGGAGTTAGCTTGGGTCTGCCTGCTGGGGAAAGAAAGCCAGCAGTTAAAACAAGGGAAGTGTGCAAGAGGTTTTTCCTTACCAATCCCCAAAGCAGCAGCAGGAACAGCAGTTTCAGCATCAGAGGACGCAGAGAAGACTTGATTTGCTTACAATAATCAGGAGATCTTCAGGCACAAATTCGTAGTTCGTGGGAGGGGAGTTTAAAAACGGGGGTACGCTCAAAAACAAACGAGAGCGGGGAGAGGGACCCCCAAAGACCCCAGCTGATCAGATCAGGTGGCAAAGCAAGGACCTTCTCCGGGGGTCTGATCAGAAAATGTCTGGTTTTAAAGGCAAACTTAGGCAGTCTCCCGCCAGTAACACTGATTGGTTCCCCTTAATACGGGGGAGGAGAGAAGGCAGGGAAAACTACAGGTAAGCATAGGCATGCCTGGGCATGTTCTGAGCCACAGGTATGACTCATATGCTTAGCTATGTGGCCACTTTAGGTCTTGCATACCTGGGCAGAGCACCCCTACACCAAGCTGGGTCCGAACAAAGAAGCTAGACAAGGGAGCGAAAAGCCCCCTCCTTCCTGAGCAGAGCAATGGCTCCAGTTAGTCTGCATAAGCCATTTCCATGAGCAGGGCCAGGCTGTGACTTTGGTCAGTTCCATGGCCGGGGGGGCGGCCACTCAGCACAAACAGAACGGAAGGGGGAAAAAGAATCCAGCAGGGGGACAGCTGTAACAGACAGGGTGGGGCCTTGGGAAGAGGTGGAGCAGGGGTGAGACATTGAGGGGAAGAGGTGAGGCAGGGCCTGAGGGAAGAGGCGGGGCATGAGAGGGTCCAGTTTTCAGATATTAGAAAGTTGGCCACCCTACTCTCCGTAAAGCTCCTCATTTCAGCAATCTTCCTTTAACTCTGGTTGTTTGCTACCTTGTAGTCAGGTGAACTCCTGCTGGAAACTTCTGCAGATGTAGTGGTACCAGTGGGATCTAGGTGGGCACACTCCACTGCAGAATGAGCATGGCTCCTTCTGTGGTAAAACCTGCTTTCCTGCTGGTCACATTGTTTATTTAGAGATAGAAGAGTCTTTGTGAAATGAACCTTGTAAATGAAGATAGAGTGGCAGCAGTATTTGTTGGGGGTAGACTCCACATAAACTGCTCAAGCATACTGACTTGGACATCAAGGGAGTAGTCCGTCTAAAAAAAAAATGACAGAAATGGTCCACAAGTCAGCATATTCAAGATATTTGTGTTTCTTTCAGGTGTGAAGCTTTTCCAGTGCCATAACCTCCCGTGTTCTTTAGGGGAGAAATCAGCAGTTCTTCGAGTAGTGTCCCTATGGGTGCTCCACTTTAGGTGTCTGTGTGCCTCTGCACCTCTAATCAGAGTTTTTTGGTAGCAGTGTCCCATTGAGCCCGCACTGCACGGGCGAACCCCCCTCACTTCCTTCTCTACCGCCTTTGGCCTCTGTAGTTAGGCTAGTGTTTCTTTATTTTATTTATTTATTTATTTATTTTTATTCCTTTGGGTTTAAAAAAAAAAAGAGAGAGAGGAAACCGTTTCCTGCCTTCTCTGGGGGCATTCCTCCCCTCCCCCGCAGTTTAAAAAAAAGAAAAAAAGGTAAAGATGACTTTCTTCTGCATTCCTCCCTGCTAGAGGATGACAGCCCCCTTCCCAGGGGCTTGCCAGGCTCTCTCCGCTTCAAGCGGTGCCTCTCCTGCCAGGAGTCAGTTCCTTGTGGTTCCCTAAGGAGAGGGGACAATTACCGTACCATCTCTGAAAGAGCGTCACAGAGAAACTCTTTGGTACCAGGTGCAACAAATCTCCCATCTAGGAAGTGTTCTGCACCTTCCCAACCATGGATACTGACTACAGACACTCCTCTGTGGTACCACATGAGTCCATGGTAACACATGAGCTCTGGTACCCTGGAGACCTGATGATTGGCGAAGAACCACAATCCCCATTACTTGGTACCAGGACCCTGGTATCGAGCACATCCCACCACCCATAATCGCTCTTAACACCTGGCTGTATACTGCCAATACCCCAGTCTGCGGCACCCTTACCCACTGATGAATCTGACACTGTCCAGGAGTAGATCATTCCCTGGACCCTTGTGATGGCCCACCATCTCACTACAAGGGTCCTCCCCAATTTCATCACGCCAACCTACAATCGAGGTATGGGCCCCCTGAGGTAAGGCCACCGCCCATGCCCGCCTTCCTCCCTCTCCCCCGCGAGGCCATATTGTAACTGTTTGGCAAAGTACACTCACATGTCGCGACAGTCTCCGGTGTCTCTCAGGGAGAGTCCATCAGATGGTTTGCTACAGCCTGGCTGTCCAGAGCACCTGAGCCAGGGCAAGACAAAGCTTTTTCAGATCAGGAAAAAAGAACCTGAAGAGGAAGCTACCTCTCCAGCACACTTCTCCTCAGCTCTCCCAGATGAGGCTGTGCTGCCCACCCCTCATCACTAGGCGAAGATTTTAAGAACTTTCTGGATCTGACCAAGAGGGTGGCAGACGAGCTGCAGATTCCCCTACAGGTGGCAGGTACTCATCACAAGTCGGTGGAAATTCTGCACACTACCTTCTCATCTAGAATTGTCCTCCCAATTAATGAGGTGATTCTAGATCCTACCAAAGTCATCTGGCAGACACCAGCCTCCATCGCACTGACCAGCAACAGAGTGTAAACAAAAAACAATGCCACATCTCTACCCAAAGAGGCAGACTTTTGTTTTGAACATCTGCAACCCAACTCCATCATAGAGGATGTGGTTAATGCACGAAGCAAGCAACATAATGCCAAATCAACTCCATACGATCAGGCTTCGCAAGATGGCGTATTCATCGACAACATTACTGTTTAGAGTAATAAATTACCAAACTGTCATGGCCAAATACAATTTTATGAATCATGGGAAACCCAGTATGTTTCTGGAACATTACTGGAAACACAAAAAAAACAGATTCAGACCATTCTTAGAGATGGTCAGTTAATAGCCAGACTGGTCCTAGAGACACCACTGAATGTAGCTGTTACAGCTGCCCACCCAGTCTCCTTGACAGTGGTACTGAGGTGGGTTGTGGTTTTTGTTGTTGTTGGCTATACCTCTGTAGATTGCCCGAAGAGCTACAGACTTCCAGTTTGAAGGGCCAAACTCTTTACGGAGAAGACAGATTTTCTCTCCAGATTCTGAGGGATTCTCGGACCACGTTACATTTCTTAGGAATCTACACTGTGGGACAGAACAGAAGATATACCTCTCAACCAAACCACAGGTCACAATCTTCTCAATACCCACCATCTCAGTGCTGTTATGAGCCAAAGTGTAAGACGCCTAGGGCTCAAAAGTAGGAACAGTCTGCACCCCGGTCCATGACCTTTCAAACTGCCTCTTATAAGCACTTTTGATGATCTAGTCGAGGGCCTGAACAATGATACCTTACAGCATCAGCTGCCATCTATATACCAGTTGCGCCACTCAGAAGTAACCTTGCCTTACTTCACAGCAGTTAGGACCAGCTCTAGAGCAAAGAGAGTGATTTCTAGCCCTGAACCTACAGGGTGCCTACTTCTATATCTCAATACAACCATCGTACAGGAGATTTCCTACTGCTTACCTTTGGGGCAGGATCATTATCGGTACAGCCTGCTCCACACAGGGTATTCTCCAAGGTTCTCTTCATTGTAGTAGCATACTAACCCCGGTACAGTGACTGAACTTTATCACCACCAACCTGATGCAGTACGAGCGAGAGCACTCCTCTCACTACCCACATTCACCACCCTGGGACACGTTTCCCTAATATGCTGGGGAGCTCACCTACACAACAATAAGGTTCAGGACAAATGGCCTTCCACAGAAATGACCTTCCATATCACTCTTTTGGGGCTAAGGGCTGTCAGGAGTGCCTGTGCGCGCACTCTGCCTTTCATCAAAAACAACACACAAAGGTCATGATGGACTTAATGTGACCTGTATGTTTTGTATAAACCGCCAAGGAGCTGCCAGATTTCCCTCCCTCTACAAGACAGCACTCAAACTTTTGAATTGATGCACCTATCACAATGTGCTCATCTCAGCTGTCTATCTACTAGGGATACAGAACGTGATAACTAACAGTCTCAGTTGGAATTTTCTCACGACAATGAATGTGTACTGAATTCAGAGGTGCTTCAAAATATATCCGCCCTGTGGAGAACCCTGCCTATGGATCTCTTCACTACTTGTTGAAACAAGAAAGGTCCTTGTTACTGCTCCAGGGCTGGCCTGGGGAAACATTTACTGGCAGTTGCCCTCATCTTCCCATGGACAGGGCCCACTTGTATGTCTTTTCCCAGTTTCCTACTCTGTCCAAGATTCTGTTGAAAATTCAATGAAACAAAGCGAGAGTTATTCTGATTGCCCCTCTTGACCATGACAAGTCTCGCTCCCTTACCTGATGCAGATGGCAATATGCCCTCCTGTTTCTCTGACTTCAGCCCATTCCTCACCCGCTCTCTCAAAACAATGGGCTGACCCTTCACCCCAACCCGTGGGTCGTCCTCCTCCAGGCCTGGCTCCTTCTTAGTTCCAAGGCTTAGAGGCAGAATGCTCTGACAAGCTGAAAGACGTGTTGCAACACAACCACAAGTTGACCACTTGACATACTTACCTACAAAATGGAAACGTCTCCAAGTTTGTGCCATTCCAAACACACAGACCCAACCTCATCTTTCCTCCCTCTGATTTTGCACTACATTTTAAACTCTCACTCAGCTCCTTTAAGGTACAGCTCGCAGTGAAAATGGCTTCCCACTTGGTGTTTGCTCACCCACTAATACGTAGATTCTTTAAAGGCATTGGGAATCTCTTGCCCCGTGTGCCACCACCCGCTTCAGCTTGGGACTTTAATCTAGTTCTCAGGGCTTTGACTAGACCTACCTCTAAGTCCAGGGCAACTTGTTCTCTCTTACACCTGTCCATGAAGACAGCATTTCTAATTGCCATCACCTCATCTAGGCACATAGGAGAAATAGTGGCCCTGATGGCACACACATCATTCACACCTTAAAAAAAAAAAAAAAAAAAGACAAAGTAACTCTGAGGCCATATACCAAGTTTCTCCCTATTTTTTCTGTACTTTCCATATGAATCAACAGATACATCTCCCTATTTTTTCCCAAAACCACATTGTGATAACTCGGAGACAATTGTGCATATGCTGGATATTAGAAGGACATTAGCATTCTACTTAGATAGGACTAAGGACTTCAGGAAATCCCTTAAACTCTTCCTTTCGTCCACAGAAAGATCCAAAAGCTCTGTGATATCGCCTCAAAGACTATCCAAATGGGTTTCTAGTTGCATTAATCGCTTATCAAGGGCGCAACTTGCTTCTGTCCATACTCACTCCACAAGGTCAATTTCTACCTCAGTCACATTCCATAGGGATACCCCTATATCAGCAATCTATAGAGCAACAACTTGGGCCTCTGCCCTTACTTTCGCAGAACATTATGCAATCACTGAAGATTTGGCTGCTGACACCATCTTTGACTCCACAGCAATGTTCCCTCTAATTTTTGACAGGCCGTGTGCGCAAAAAAATTCTTCTATGCAAATTGTTGTGCTTCTGTGCAAATTTTTGTGCACGCAGTGTTTCGCCGTGTGCGCGGGGTTTAGGATCTGTGTGTGTGCGCGCGCACACGCGCGCAGCTTAGAGGGAACAGTGCTCCACAGTACTCTCTGTAATAAAAGGTTTCAGTGTAGTAGCCGTGTTAGTCTGTGTCAGCAAAATGAAAATAAGAAAGTCTCTAAGGTGCTACAAGTTTTTCTTTCTTATTTTCATTCTGTAATAAAAGACTCCACTCCGAAGTCCCAGCCTCCAGTGGTGGGTACTGCTCGGGAGTCACCTAAAGTGGAGCACCTATAGGGACACTACTCGAAGAGGAAGTTACTCACCTTGTGCAGTAACTATGGTTCTTTGAGATGTGTGTCCCTGTGGGTGCTCCACAACCCACCCTCCTCCCCTCTACTTTGGAGTTCTCTATAGGGCTCTGTGGTAGAGAAGAAAGTGAGGGGAGTTCGCCCGTGCAGTGCTAAATAGCCTTGAGGCAGACCATGAGGGAGGGAGAGCACATGCGCGGGCTCAACGGGACACTGCTACCAAAAATCTCCAATTAGAGGTGCAGGGGCACACAGACACCTAAAGTGGAGCACCCATAGGGACACACATCTCGAAGAACCATCGTTACTGCACAAGGTGAGTAACGTCCTCTTGTTGGTGAGAACAGACTTTTCCACTACAAGCCAATATGCTTCTACCAGCCTTGATGATAGTGTGTGCTTGAGACATTTAAAAAAAGACTTACATAATTGTGATCTCTTCACATTTTTATTTTTTCATTTTGCTATTTTGTCTATTTCTGAAACAGTAGACAAGATTTCAGGAGAACTGCTGAACAGGAAAAGTCTTCTTTACAATTTCCATTTTCTGTTAGTTTAAAATTATTATAGGTTTAACTGAAATGTGGAAACATGATAGTAAGGTCTGTAGTAAAATAAACTGAAATATGAAATTAACAGAAAGGGAAGGGAACCAGTATATTATAGAATAGATTAAATTATGAGAGAAGGGCATGGAATGTGTTTTAGTGTGAACATCCACAAAATTTCACGTTCCCGAAAACCAGATCTGTGTTTAGCTATCTACATTGTTGTACTGGCACCCATCACTGGAGTATCTGAGCACCACCTTTTATTTCCTCCACTCTTCTTCTGCCCCTTTCTGTAACTCCTTCCTTCTTGATTTAATCTCTTTTATGTTCGTTCTCGTTCTCTCTCTCTCTTTTTTTTTTT
Source organism: Macrochelys suwanniensis (assembly GCA_033296515.1). Lineage (NCBI taxonomy): Eukaryota > Metazoa > Chordata > Testudines > Chelydridae > Macrochelys > Macrochelys suwanniensis. The sequence goes on from CM065776.1 coordinate 44,659,995, forward strand.
TCAAAGTTACAGCTGTGGTAAAGCAAACTCAAAGAAGTGAGTTTTTTATGCTTCATTCTGAGATATATTGAGAATATTGGCCATTCTTATGTCCCCTTCAGTGATGAGTTCCAAAGCCTTGGCTTTATTGCCAAGAAAGCTCTGTCTCAAGCTTCTCCCTTGAATTTGATTGCTTTGTAGTTCCTGAAGAATGCAGCTGCTAAATTGTCATCATGGAAGGAGAGAGAGAGATGTTCTCTAAGCTTCTATCTTCACTGCAGAAAAGGTGCATTTTTACATCAAGATAGCTATCTCAGCGTAAATCCTAATGGAGACAAGGCACATGTTGTTTTTACCTGAATGTAGCTAGTCAAGATCAGCCCCAGAAGGTGGGATATAGGGTTGACCGTGACAAGTTACATCATGGCAAAACCTTCAGTGCCTTGTCTCCAATAGGCTTTACATGGAGATAGCTCTCCCCCCCCCCAGCCCCCTGCCCTCAGCAAAAACATACCCATAAGATACCTAGGGCCATTTCCATGGCAAATGTCAAAAATTTAGATCAAGGCTGTGAACTTATTCTATGTGGAGTGAATGTAGTAAGCATATCCACCTGGGTGTTATGTTTTAGATGTCTAGTGCTGCTGAGCAAGTGGCCTGTTGAATTAACTGACGTGCTTTTATTGTTGGAATGCCTGTATTTAGGTAAAATGAGTTTGAATAATCTAGTGCAGTGGTCAAAAAGACATGAATCACCATGGCTAAACCATTGTCTGACTGGTTGGAAAAATATGCCCATTCTATTTTAGGAGGAAGAAGGCATTTTTCAAAGTAGCTGTGTACTGATTTGATGATTTCTAGTAAAGTCTCTTGACACGGGTTGTTATGACGATAGCTAGATCTTCAAAGTTTTTCCGTCTTCCCACTAACGTCATCTCTGTCTTGCTCAGTGTCCGTATGATGGAGTTTACAAACCCCACACTAAGGCTGAGACAAGGGAAGGGTTGGAGCAGTACTGCTCCTGGGAGAAGGCCAGTATAAAGGGATCTTCAGCAGCTCCAGGCAAGTGGGGAAAGAAAGAGGCTGTTTCCTTGAGGAGTACTGCTCTGCAGCAACAGGAGAGAAAGCTTCTGCTGAGTCCTCTCCCCCCTCCTCCTCCGAAAATGGAGGGAGAACTGGGGCAAAGGTTCAAGAAGGCTGTAGGCATCAGCCCTAAACTATGGGCTTTAGAAATAAAGTTTAAGTCCACTATGTCCGCACCCCAAACTGAGACACAGGCATGGTATGGGGAAGGTGAGCAAAGGGGCCAGCTGAACATAGGCCAGTGCACACTGCTTCACTTTCAGGCACCTGGGTTGGGATCCGGTGGACAGGGAGGGCCCGGATCCTCCTATCCACCTCAGACCTATGACCCCTAGTCTTAAGGAGTGCAGAACTAGGCGTGATGTTGCACTCCATAATGTTTTATGGAAATATGCTTGTGAGTGTGAATATAATGTAACTGGAATATGTTTCATGCAAAAAGTCTCTTCTAAGGTATCATTACAAAGTTTATGATCTACTGAGTGTGTTCATCCTATTTGTTTGCATGTATTATTTCTGTCTGAAGTTAGGAAAATAAGATATAAACTTGTATTACTGATGTAAACCTATTAAGTGGAAGCTATTAAGGGTGCTTCAGAATCAATGACCTGTAAATGGCTCTGTTTACTTGCAAACCTTCCTGGGTACGTGTAGGCCAGCCCTGGAAGAATGGAGGCTGGGGTCTCTCAGGACATGTGAACATGTCACCTGATACTGGAATGCATGTTAAACCTGATGCTTTTCCATTTAGAAGAAGGGGTGGGGACCCAGAGAGACAAAAGATTCACTCTTTGTGCCAAAGTTATAAAAGGGGGCGGAACAGAACAAAGGAGGCAGCCAGTCATGAGAACACCCCTGCTTTCCACCTAAGATGTCTGCTGGAACTAACAAGGACTGTACCAGGGTAAAGGATTGGGCCTAGACTAGGAAGGAGTCTAGTCTGTGAAAGGAGCTTTTTGGAATATCTCTGAGGATGAGATCTTACCTGTAATCAGTTTCTTAATATATTAGGCTTAGACTTGCGTGTTTTTGCTTTATTTTGCTTGGTGACTTACTTTGTTCTGTCTGTTGTTACTTAAAACCACATAAATTGTACTTTTTATACTTAATAAAATCACTTTTGTTTATTAATTAACCCAGAGTAAGTGATTAGTACCTGGGGGAGCAAACAGCTGTGCATATCTCTATCAGTGTTATAGAGGGCGGGCAATTTATGAGTTTACCCTGTATAAGCTTTATACATAGTAAAACGAATGTATCTGGGGTTTGGATCCCATTGGGATCTGGGTGTTGGAGATAGGTGACCTGCTGAGCAGTTTTTGGTTAAAGTCTGCAGCTTTGGGGGTGTGGACAAGACTGTGTTGCAGCAGGCTAGCTTGTCTGGCTCAAAAAGGCAGGGTTCTGGAGTCCCAAGCTGGCAGGGAAAATGGGCTCAGAGATAATTTGAGCACGTCATGTGACAGTCCGAAGGCGGTCTCTGTGACCGAACCCGTCACACTAAGGATTACTGTCAATGAGGCCAGTCCAGTTAAGATCTCATCCAAAGGGCTGGGACACCTTGAACTGACATAAAGGTGGGAGTTGGCGTCACAGACCAATAGGCCTGCTGACTTCCCAAACCACCCCACTGTAGTCAGCTTCAGCCGGCTGTCTTTTATAGCTAGGTCAGTCTCAGCCAGGCATTGGGATGTTGAAAGGTGGTGCTATTGGAATAGAAGGTATATCTGTGTATTGTCCGCATTGTCAGCTGCCGTTTGAGACCATGGCATCTCAATCTCTCCCTGTGGTCAACTGTATCAAATGCTACAGAGAGATTGAGGAGTATGAGTGTAAATGTGCTCCCCAAGAAAAGGAGGAGGTCATCTGCCAGTGCTATCACTGCTGTCTCTGTTTCAGGACCTGACCTGAAATCTAGCTGGGAGGGGATCAGGAAAATGGCCGTAGAATGGTCTGTTTGGAGACTATTCCATTCTTGAGCTTGTAATCAAGAAAGTAGTGAAGGTAGACAACAGGTGGAGTTGTGTGAGATATGCTGAATCAAAGGGAAGGTTTCTTCAGCATAGGTCAGACTGTTACATATTTAGAGTACATTGTTTCCTGGAGGAATACCACTCTGCAGCAACAGGAGAAGAAGCTTCTGCTGAGGGGACCTGGCTGTGACTCCTCCTTTCTCTCCCTCCCCCAAAAGATAGAGGGAGAAATGGTTAGATGCTGTTAATCATTGCTGGACCAGTAGTAGCCTTTCTATACTCTTAAAAAATGCTCAGCTTTATAGTTCAACTCAAATTCTTGCAGGGTTATGCATGTGAGCTCTATACTGTTGGAAAGGGGAGATTCCCAGCTTCCCCAATGAGACCAAGACCTTTAGCCCTCAAATATCAGACTTTAAATTGTGACATTTTATGTACATAAAAATTAATTTAGATCGTTCTTACATGCCTTTATGGGTTGCTCTGAGGTCAGGATAGTGCAATCTTGGTGAATAAGGCAGTTGACTTTATAGGTAGAGGGATAAAAAATAGTTCCAATAATTCTCTAAAACATTTGTAAAATAGATTTTGTGTAAAATATGTAGCATATAAAAATCCTTGATTGTGTGGTATGGTATAAAGGTTTTGTTGGCGCTCGTTTGGGAAGACCTTCTTAATTCAGTCATGACTTCACTGCTCATTAGTAATGGCAATCCCAAATTCATGCCAATTAATCCTTTACACCGCACTACATGTGCACTTCTTTAGGACTTATTTCTGCCATCCTGACTATGCATGGAGTAAGGTGTGACAGAATTGAAGCTGCACTGTAATAATTTATGAATATTGTATGTTGATCTGGTTATTAGGATGTTTACTATATGAACATTGGTTTAGTTACAGGGGACTATAAGGAAAACGAGCAAGAAAGAAAATAATGGTTCAAGATAAGCCACCTCTGGGGTAAACACTTAAGGGTTGTTAAAAAACAATCCCTGTACTATTAGCTTTGAAGATTCTACCCTCTGGCTCCAGCCAATTTACAGAACTGGTTTTGGCAAACAGGGCTAAGGACTGGGAACCAGAAGATCAAAAGGATTGGAGCAGTTTAAAAAGAACACCCTGTCAAGAAATGGTAATTGTTGTGGGGAGTTGTTCAGGGGGCCCAGACTGACACAGGACGTACTGGGGTGTTTGAAGAAGTTAGGCCTGCCAAGGCTACCATCAGAGGATGGAAAACCTTTAGGTAAGATAGACATTCATGTAGACTTTGTTTTAAAATCCTTTTTTGCCCTAAATGCTTTGTTCCTACTGTTAAACAATACTTTGGTTATAGAGAGCTGTCTGCTCGCTGTATACAGCACTTGTCACAGACACCCAAAGGGAAGAACTACAGGTGCTGAACCCAGTCAGACCAGCTGGGTAGGCACTATTGAGAGCGTACAGGGTACTGTAGCCCAAGGCCTGGTCTAAGAGTGGGAGAATTGAAGAATTTCACCCTAGGAGAGAGAAAGGCACAAGGCCTGATACTTAAGGGGGTGCACTCAGAGAAAGTGGAGAGAGGTGCAGTTAGCCCTATAGCTATGACATAAGTTACTACTCCAAGTGACCAATGGTGGGAAAATTAGGCTGTTATTCACTGTCAAAATTGCTGTAACTAATCACTGCCCATTTCCATTAAGTTGGTAAATATGGCAAAATGTTTCCATAACTAACTTCAGTGTAGCATGGAGCGGTTCATTTAAAACAGGGGTTCTCAAACTGGGGGTTGTGACCCCTCAGGGGGTCGTGAGGTGGTTATGTTGGGGGTTGAGAGCTGTGAGCCTCCACCCCAAACCCCACTTCACCTCCAGCATTTATAATCATGTTAAATATTAAAAAAGTGTTTTTAATTTATAAGGGGGGTTGCACTCAGAGGCCTGCTGTATGAAAGGAGTCACCAATACAAAAGTTTGAGAATGACTGATTTAAAACCTGGAGTATGTTTCATAGAAAGTTTGAATTCTGAAAGGTCACTGTATCAGACTTAAATGTCTCTGCTTGCAAATGTTTACATTATTTCTTATATCCAGTCTAATGCTTGCTTCATAGATACTATCTTTTATAAAGACCCATTGTCATAGTTAATTAGTACATGTAATAACTGTAAACTAAAAGTTTCTTGCTATTATATGTGCTTCAGTTTTCCATTTCTCTCTTGACAGAAGTTGTTTGTCGACTGAAATGTTTTACAGATGAACAGTCTGTAGTAAATGGTCTAGGGTCAGATTAAAGGTCATACTAGGAAATGATGGTAGGAAGTTACTGCACAATTTTTTTTAAGGTTGATAGTTTAGTAATTCTGTCTGTCATCCTAAATTTGCTAGAATAATGTAAAGTCTGTTTACCTTGAAAACATTGAATGCACATGTCATGCTGTCTGGAGTGACTCACAACTGTGACTACCTACCTCAGGGCAGACTGTCAGAAACAGGGCAGATACCCCAAGATGAGGGAGTGTTCTATAATTAGATTTCAAAAAGCCTTTAACAAATGTGAATTCCTGGATCACCATACCAGTCTTACCATGGAGTTGCAAATCCCTTTAGATTCTTCAGTCTATCATGCCACCCAGACAAACTGAACTTTGTCATAGGGGTCACTTAAACCAAAAATCACACCACATCAGATTTCTCCCATTCCCAAGAAACCAGTCACTTACACCAGATCAGTTCCACTTACACCAGATCAGTTGGTACTCCAGATCTTACACCAAAGACAATGCTGGCAGCCAATTCTGTAGTAAACTAACTAAAGATTTATTAGCTAAGAAAAAAGAATGAGAGTTATTGAGAGGTTAAAGCAGATAAAATATATATACAGGCTAATCACAGTTCGTAACTCCAAATGATGGCAGTGATGTAATAAACTACCAGTTTCCCAAAAGTCTTTCAGGATACCTAGATTGTCTCTGGGGATCTCTGCTTTGCATATGGTACATTCCCTGTAAGAGTCCAAACAGGCTAGAGATGAAGGATCTTGCTTTGAATCCATTTTCATATCTTCTTCTGACAGAAGACAAGCTGACAGTGACTCTGCTCACATGGGCTTTTCCTTTGATGATGATGAGTGAGGAATACACTTAGTCTTTTGACCTCCGGTCATCATCACAATGCCTTTTGCTTTGGAATGAGCATATTTTCTGATAATCCTTCATTAGCGTTTCACAAGGTTTCTTTGGTGGGTTATTTAGTTACATGGGTATACACAGTGCAAATGTTTCACTAATTTTCATGAAGTTTAAACATCTGAAAACATTTATACATTACTCACTTAGGTCTATATTAATACAACCAAATTGGCCTGTGGCCCTGATCTGACTTGGTCTGCCAGCGTGTCAACACATGCTCTTTCTTTCCAAAGACTGAAGTAAATATGAGTAAAATGAAAAAGCAGATAGTATAAAATAAGTCACCTTTTCAAATATGGCAGACTGAGAGCATTTTAAAAAAAAATCTGTCTCCATTTTTCCTATAAGGCTGGTGGCCAATAAGGCTGGCGGCTGAAAGGAACTGGTAACTACTTTTTAACTGGCTTTCAGGTTATTTTTTCAAGCCTAATTACATGTCTTCAGTGAAATTCCAAAATACAGTTAAAAATTAAGTATTATTTTGGGTTCTTTTGGTTCTCACAAGCTGTGAGGAGGGAGTTCGAAGGACTTCACATTAAAGCAAGGAGCAGCTGGAATATGGGTAGAGACAGAGTTTGACTGATATTGCGTGTGGCTGGGGTTGGAGTAGTTATGAGAGTATCTCTGCAAATGACCTTTTCGAATGCATGTGAAGTCCCTGGTCCATCTCCTAGCTCCTCCCAGCTGATCCTTCCAGTTTATGCAAAGTCCTTGATTCTGCTTCCCACTCCATTCCCTGTTATCATTCTTTTCCCTTGAATTCACTACCCTGCTGCAGATTCCTCCCAGCCACCTACAAAAACCCCATTTTCCCCCTCCCACAAATTGCTAATTGCTTACCCTCCCTTAAGGATAATTATTTTTTAAGTAGAGCCCAAGGGCCCAGTCAAGTTAGGACCCCATTGTACTGGTGTAACATGCCCTAATTGTCTTTTCTCAAAACTGGATTGTAATTTTATAATCCTGCCTGTGTAAGGGGCAATGTAAAGCTGGGCAGGAACCAGATTGTGACCCCAAGAATCACTATCTATTGCTTTCCCATAGCTTCAGAGGAGAAGAAAGCTGCACCTTTTCACTGCTGCAGATTACTTCCCCATCTGGGTTGGCTCTGGGGCATGAGATTTTGCACTGGGGGCAGGACAGAACCTGGACTCTTCCCACTCCCCACTCGATCCACGCTTCACTCATATTTGCTTGGGAGGGGGAGTACCACTGGCAGCCCCTACTTAAGCCCCTCATTCCTTGGAATGGGGAGGGGCTCATTACTGAGACCTCTGAGTGTAAAACTTTACGTATTGTCTTAATTTTAAAATACTTTGAAGAAAGAAAATCATTTGTACCTTTGTCTTCAATGAGTTTAGTGCCTGATGAGGGGGAAAAATAAGAAAGAGGTTTTGTTAAAAAAAAACACTGACTACATTTTAAAGGTGGAAAAGTCTGTTTGTAACTGTCAGCATGCCTTTGCAAATCATGAGATATATCAGTATTAAAACAATAAGTAGATAAATGTACAAATTCTGCTAAAATATTAATTTTAATATGTATTCTGAATCTTCTTCTGTTTCTTGGTGTATCAGTTGTATTTATTGCACAGAAGATTTTTTTTTCGTGCATTGTGAGTAAAATACGCTATTCAGGGGTGTTTTGGTGGTGCTGTATTTTACTGCTACCTTGGGATTAGAGATTATGGCTGATTTTGACAGTAACTCACTTCCAAGAGTAATGGACATGGGTTGGGAGTAATTGTGCCTGGAGAGAAGAAACACACCTCTAGTCTCTCTTGAATGAACTTGTACAAGTGAGCATTCAGAGTAGGATGCATGAACTCTGGAGTGAGTTACATCCAGCCTTCTTCCATGGAAAGGAAGGTCAAAGCAATTTGGGGCCTTTGGAAGATAATAAAGGCGGTAATTAAAGCAACCCAGGAGCACCACACAAATGAGAGAGATTAATAATATTTTTAGTTTTACTTCCATATTTTAGCAGCACAACTCAAGAGACTAAGATCATAGCCAGCTGTTCACACCTGTGAAATATTTTTAATTTATCACTGAATAGGATAAATCAAAATCTTGGCTAGAAGAGAGTAGCAGCCATAATGGAACTTCTCTGCTTTGACTTACTGTATCAAAATAATAAATTGCATTATATACTGATTATTTTTCTTAATTTTTCCATGTAGGACTTTTCTTTTTGTTAGAGATGGAAACCCGAATAAACGAAATGTGCACAATGAGACATCTATGCACTTGCTGTGTATGGGACCTCAAATTATGATAGCTGAGGGAGCTCTCCATCCTCGCTTGGCACGACCCTCTGAAGATGACATCAGAAGAGCAGATTGTCTGCAAATGATCCTAAAATGGAAAGGAGCAAAGCTTGACCAAGGAGAATATGAACGAGCAGCTATTGATGCTGTTGATAACAAAAAAAATACACCTTTGCACTATGCCGCTGCCTCAGGGATGAAAACCTGTGTAGAGGTAAAAACCAGATATAAATATACAGATTTGTGGTTATATTGTGGTATTTATATATGTATTCAACAAGGCTATTACACAAAAAGAAAAAAAAATTAATACCAACTTAAGAATTACAAATATGGGGAAAAGTCCATTTAGAATGCTACATTTGTAAATCTGAAAGAAACAGAACATTAAACTATCAGGTTTCAGAGTAGCAGCCGTGTTAGTCTGTGTCAGCAAAAAGAACAGGATTACTTGTGGCACCTTGGAGACTAAAAATTTATTTCAGCATAAGCTTTCATGGGTTAGAACCCACTTCATCAGACGCATGGAATGGAACATACAGTAAGCAGATATTTATACATTCAGAGAAACATGAAAAGGTGGAAGTGCCTATACCAACTTTTAGAGGCTAATTAATTAAGAGGAACTATATCAGCGGGGGGACGACTTTTGAAGTGGTAATCAAGATGGCCCATTGCGGACAGTTGACACAAAGGTGTGAGTGCGGATAGTTAACTTAAGGGAAATACATTAAATTAATGTAATGGCCAAGCCATTCCCAGTCTCTGTTCAACCCTGAGTTGAGGGTATCTAGTTTGCATATTAATTCAAGTTGAACAGCTTCTCATTGAAGTCTTTTTTTGAAGTTTTTCTGTTGCAAAATTGCCACCTTTAAGTTTGTCACTGAGTGATTAGAGAGGTTGAAATGTTCTCCTACTGGTTTTTGAATGTTATGATTCCTGATGTCAGATTTCTGTCCATTTATTCTTTTGCGTAGAGACTGTCCGGTTTGCCCAATGTACATGGCAGAGGGGCATTGCTGGCACATGATGGCATATATCACATTGGTAGATGTGCAGGAGAACGAGCCCCTGATGGCCTGGCTGATGTGATTAGGTCCTATGATGGTGTCACTTGAATCGATATGTGGACAGAGTTGGCATCAGGCTTTGTTGCAAGGATAGGTTCCTGGGTTAGTGTTTTTGTTGTATGGTGTGTGGTTGCTGGTGAGTATTTGCTTCAGGTTGGGGGGCTGTCTGTAAGCGAGGATTGGTCTGTCTCCCAAGATCTGTGCGAGTAAGGGATCATCTTTCAGGATAGGTTGTAGATCTTTGATGATGTGCTGGAGAGGTTTTAGTTGGGGGCTAAAGGTGACAGCTAGTGGCGTTCTGTTATTTTCTTTGTTGGGTCTGTCCTGTAGTAGGTGACTCCTGGGTAGTCTTTTGGCTCTGTCAATCTGTTTTTTTTACTTCAGCAGGTGGGTATTGTAGTTTTAAGAATGCTTGATAGAGATTTTGTAGGTGTTTGTCTCTGTCTGAGGGATTGGAGTAAATGCGGTTGTATTTTACAGCTTGGCTGTAAACACTGGATCGTGTGGTGTGTCCTGCATGGAATCTGGAGACATGTAGGTAAGTATAGCGGTCAGTAGGTTTCCGGTATAGGGTGGTGTTTGTGACCATCGCTTATTAGCACAGTAGTGTCTAGGAAGTGGACCGCTTGTGTGGACTAGTCTAGGCTGAGGTGGATGGTGGGATGGAAATTGTTGAAATCATGGTGGAATTCCTCAAGGGCTTCTTTTCCATGGGTCCAGATGATGAAGATGTCATCAATGTAGCGCAAGTAGAGTAGGGGCGTTAGAACAACGCGTCCTTAGCTCTCGTCCCCTAAGTCAGCCATACAAATGTTGGCATACTGTGGGGTATACTGTGGCATACTGTGTCAAACATGCGGGTACCCATAGCAGTGCTGCTGACTTGAAGGTATATATTGTCCCCAAATGTGAAGCCTGATGCCAACTCTGGCCACATATTTATTCAAGTGACACCATCATAGGACCTAATCACATCAGCCAGGCCATCAGGGGCTCGTTCTCCTGCACATCTACCAATGTGATATATGCCATCATGTGCCAGCAATGCCCCTCTGCCGTGTACATTGGGCAAACCGGACAGTCTCTACGCAAAAGAATAAATGGACAGAAATCTGACATCAGGAATCATAACATTCAAAAACCAGTAGGAGAACATTTCAACCTCTCTAATCACTCAGTGACAGACTTAAAGGTGACAATTTTGCAACAGAAAAACTTCAAAAAAAGACTTCAATGAGAAGCTGTTCAACTTGAATTAATATGCAAACTAGATATCCTCAACTCAGGGTTGAACAGAGACTGGGAATGGCTTGGCCATTACGTTAATTTAATCTATTTCCCTTAAGTTAACTATCCTCACTCACACCTTTGTGCCAACTGTCCGCAATGGGCCATCTTGATTACCACTTCAAAAGTCGTCCCCCCGCTGATATAGTTCCTCTTAATTAATTAGCCTCTAAAAGTTGGTATAGGCACTTCCACCTTTTCATGTTTCTCTGAATGTATAAATATCTGCTTACTGTATGTTCCATTCCATGCGTCTGATGAAGTGGGTTCTAACCCATGAAAGCTTATGCTGAAATAAATTTGTTAGTCTCTAAGGTGCCACAAGTAATCCTGTTCTTTTTAGTAAACTATCAGGTAGCCCCACAAACTGAGATGAGTTCAAAGGAAAATCCAAACTACATACACTTATAAAGTTAACTTTATAAGATAAACCATATAGTATGAGGAAGAATCATACTAGTTATTAATAATAATTAATTAAAGGAATTTAATGTTAGAGAAATATGTAAGAGAAAAATGGAATAAATAGCTACCTGAGCCAAATTTTAGAAACTTGTTTACCCTGCTCGATATGGGAAAACAGCTGTGACTGGAGGAGTTTTAACTACTCATCCCCTTCCGCAAGAATAACTTATATGTGCATAGCCCATAATCTCCACCTGCTGATTGAAGAATGAACTCTACTCTCTGTGCTAGCATAACTACAATTTACCAATGAGAACAAATTCTAATGTATGTGAAAATTCTGTATAGTATCTGCCACTAATTCTGGGCACTCTTAAAACAGGTCTACACTACAGCTGTAGCGCATCTGGCGAAGATGCTCTAAGCCAACAGGAGAGAGCTCTCCCATTGGCTTAATAACTCCACCTCCACGAGATGTGGTAGCTATGTTGGTGGAGGAGCTCGCCCTCCGACATAGCACTGTCTACATGGGGTTACGGTCAATATAATAACTTTGCTCAGAGGTGTGGATTTTTCACACCTCTGAGTGACATAGTTATACCAAAGTAAGTATGTAATGTAGACCAAGTCTTTACTGGGAATTCTGCTTAAATGGGAGGTCTGCAAAGGAATCAATTTAAACCTGATACTAAATGGCAATGGCTGCTGTGTAATTGGACAGGTAATTCTACTTAAATGAGTGTCTTCAGGTGATTTAATAGTGCTTAGGTCTCTGATTGTATTCCAGTTTCATGCTGATACTGCCTGTTAGCCCTGTTTCAGCTTTCAGTCTTGTCTTAGTTTGGTACATGCAGTAAATCTTTGATCTAATGGAAAGAAAGAGACTGTGAGCTCGTCAGTTATTCTCTCCTTTCAACTCCGTTGGTCTATCAGCCTGATGGGCTCTGACCACAGTGGTGTTTAGTCACTCACAATTCTACCAACCTGCCTTCCCCAGTATGGCTCTCGTTTTCACAACCATCTGATTTTTGAGCATTATTGTACAGTGCAACAAAATGTACGTGTAATATGGAGGAGGAGGAGGTAACTGTGCCTAGCACTCTAAAGGTCTTTGATCTTTCCCTGTGCCCACCCTGGCTAATGTCAAGTTCCTTGTTTCTTTCCTTTGGGTCTAGGGCCCACTTTCCTTTCACATTTGACCGAGTGACTAGGTTGGTTTCTCAGTCCTCTTCTGTTTCCTTTCCTTGGGAGCATCTAACAATACACAGAAAAGTTGGTACCAGTTCTTTGAGTGCTGGTACCTATATGTACTCTATATGTGGGAATGCATGCACACCATGCACCCGAGTCCCAGAGATTCTTAACAAGCTGTGTCCATTGGCCAGCGCATATGCAGTCGATCTCCTCATACTCCAGACCAAGGACATAAGAGACTGCAAGCTGATGCCTCTCCAGTTCCCTCTTACCACTGCATGGCCTGAGTTGGAATCCTCTATGTCCACAGATTTCTCCAGATTCTTTTTATAGTCTGTAAATAGAGATCACTAAATGGACTTTGGTTGCATCATTATGTGCTACCAATTAGCTTATGTCCCTCTCCTAGGTGGTGTAAGAGCACACTCCACAAGAGCATAGGCTACTTCTACAGCGTCTCTACAGGAGGTACTCATACTAGACATATTCAGAGCATCTATCTGGAGTTCCATTCACATGTTCACAAACATTATGAGCTGGTTCGGGTCTCCACTGTGGATGCAGTGATGGGGACTGCAGTTCTTCATACATCTTTTTTGCTGGCATCTTCGCACCAACGTCTGGTCTGAGTACTGCTTGTCAGTCACCGACGTGTAGAATACACGTAGAGACCAATGCTCAAAGAATAAACGGAAGTTCTTCGTGATGTGTGGTCCCTGTCTGTATTCCACTATCTGCTCTCTGTCCCCTCTGCCGTGGATCATATTGGATTTGCTGTAAGAGGAGGAGCTGGAGAGGTGTTAGCCCACATTGGCTCTTATACCTTTGATTTGGAGCATGAGAAGAGCAACTGTGCATGTGAAGGCCAATGGATACTGCTTGTTAATCTCCAGTCTGACACCCATGTGTACCCACGTGTGGAATACAGATAGGACCACACATCTCCAAGAACTTCCAGTTACAGGTAAGTAACCTCCATTTACAAATGCCTTAACAAAAGCAAACTAGTAGGCATGGGATTAAAAATAAAAAAAAATCCATCAAAAGTAAAATTTAAACAGAAGTCAACCATAGCAAGAATATTTCTATGGGAAGTATTGATAGCCTGGCTGGAGCTTTTAATTGCAATCCATAAAAAAGGAGGATTAAATCTCTTATTTCTTGAAAATTTGTTTGCTTGATTAAAGCTTGGCTTTGAGCAGAATTTTCTCAGGGGCCAGCCTGAGACTAACATGAACTGCCCCAGGAATCCTCACAAACCTCAGCACCTTCGTTCCAAATGCAAGGTGCCTTTCATTAACCTTGCCATGTCTAACATAGATACATAAACACACATATTTAAAATAAAAACCATATATGACCCTACCAAAACAAGATACTCCATTGCATGCACTTCTCCCCTGGAGAAGAAGATGAGAGAACAAAGAACATATGACAGATGTGTAGCCATGTTGCTTAATATAGCTCGGGAAGGTGCTAACATACTTCAAAGATGGACACAGTATAAAGACCTATATAAACTAAAACATCTGCATGCTTGCTCTTAAGTCTGTGACATGACTCATCAGATTGCATTCCGTCACTGTTTCTTTTGTTATTGCTTTTATCATCATTGTATTATTGTAGTGCCTAGGAGCCCTAGTCATGGATCACCTCTCTATGCAAGTAGCATTCTTATTTGCCGTCATCTTGGCCAGACGCATCAGGGAGCTTGCTGCCATGATGCCAGACTCTCTCCTCCCTCTTCCCCCTCCACGTGCTATTTAACAAGGCTCCAGTCAAATAGCTTTCCCTGTTAACGAAGCCATGCTGGAGCCAGCTGTTTTTTAGAATTGCCTGCAAACCATTACCAATATTTGTGATGCTATAGAACTAAATAATAAGAATGATGCTGGAGCTGGTCACAATAGCATGATTAACCTTAATGTGGAAGTTACAGTGTAACATGAGTTTTAAAATTTTGTGAAAATCATGATTAGTTACTTTTATAAATATCTAACACACCTCTTGATTGTGAGGGACAAAAATACTTTGTATAGGCCAGTGTTAATGAGAAAAACTGAATCTGGTATTTCCTATTGAGCATTTTAATATTACTTAATTTACCTCCTCCCTCCCTCTCATTTAGTGAGACCATGTTTTATACTTAGTTCTTCTTTCTGTTTCCCTAGTAGTTATTATTTTCTCTTCCTTTCTCAGACTTATTTATCTGGCTGGTCTTCTCCTCTCTTCATTGTATTATTTAGATATCTCCTAGGCTCTACCTTTAATTTATTATTATCAATAGATTTACAAATACTTGTGACACAAGTATGGGCTGGAAATAAAGGGGATCTGAGGATATTTTTTTAAATGAACTCTGGAAACCTATAATATATATTTTTAAGTTTATATTTCACCCAAAAATGAATAGCACTCAAGTAGCAGCCTGAGCAGTTGTGCTTTCAGTTTTATCTTATCCAGTTGTCACCATAGGTCAGTTCTTTCTGAATAGGGGCTCAGCCCTTAGAGTGTTGAGCACTCTGGCTCCAATCCAGCAAACCACATGAACACATGCTTAATTTTAAGTATATGAGCAGTCTCATCAAAGTGACTTCACTGAAGTCAGTGAGACTATTCATGTAATTAAAGTTAAGCCTGTTCTTAAATGCTGTACAGACATTTCCTGGTGGTTAATTACCAGCTGGTGTTCACTCAGACCCATAAACAGGCAGACATTAATTGTCTGGAAGTGCTTGATTCAAAGGTCATTTGTTACTATTGTAAATCATGACAGGTGTTTTTTTAAATAAACATTGAAGTAATTGCCTTTTTATGTCTAGAAATTTTAAAAGATGAACTGCACATTGCTATGGATACAGTTCCACTCTTTTCCTAGCATCTAAAGATCAGCAGAAAGCAAGAATCATAGAAGATTAGGGTTGGAAGAGACTTTGGGACATCATCTAATCCAACCCCTGCTCAAAGCAGGACCAACCCCAACTAAATTATCTCAGCCAGGGCTTTGTGAAGCCGGGCCTTAAAAACCTCTAAGGATGGAGACCACCTTTCTAGGTAAACCCTTCCGGTGCTTCTAGGGTGACCAGATATCCCAATTTTATAGGGACAGTCCCGATTTTTGGGTCTTTTTCTTATATAGGCTCCTGTTACCCCCCACCCGCGTCCCAATTTTTCACATTTGCTGTCTGGTCACCCTAGGTGCTTCACCACCCTTAGTGAAATAGTTTTTCCTAATATCCAACCTAGACCTCCCCCACTGCAACTTGAAACCATTGCTCCTTATTCTGTCATCTACCACCGCTGAGAACAGCCTAGCTCCATCCTCTTTGGAACCCCCCTTCAGGTAATTGAAGGCTGCTATCAAATCCCCCCCCCCCCTCCAATTTCTCTTCTGCAGACTAAATAAGCCCAGTTCCCTCAGCCTCTCTTCATAAATCATGTGCCTCAGCCCCCTAATAATTTTAGTTGCCCTCCGTTGGACTGTCTCCAATTTGTCCACATCCTTTCTGTAGTAGGGGGCCCAAAATTGGACACAGTACTCCAGATGTGGCCTCACCATTGCCGAATAGAGGGGAATAATCACTTCACTCGATCTGCTGGCAGTGCTCCTACTAATGCAGCCCAATATGCAGTTGGCTTTCTTGGCACCAAGGACACGCTGTTGACTCATATCCGGCTTCTCATCCACTGTAATCCCCAGGTCCTTTTCTGCAGAACTGCCACTTAACCAGTTGGTCCCCAGCCTATAGCAGTGCATGGGATTCTTCCATTGTAAGTATAGGACTCTGCACTTGTCTTTGTTGAACCTCATCAGATTTCTTTTAGCCCAATCCTCCAATTTGTCTGTCACTCTGGACCCTATCCTTACCCTCCAGCATATCTACCTCTCCTCCCAGCTTAGTGTCCTCCGCAAACTTGCTATGGGTGCAATCCATCCCATCATCCAGATCATTAATGAAGATGTTGAACAAAACCGGCCCCATGATAGACCCCTGGGGCACTCCACTTGATACCAGGTGCCAATTAAACATCAAGCCTTTAATCGCTACCTGTTGAGCCCGATGATCTAGCCAGCTTTCTATCCACCTTATAGTCCATTCATCCAATCCATACTTTTTTAACTTGCTGGCAAGAATACTGTGGGAGACCGTATCAAAAGCTTTGCTAAAGTCAAGATATATCACGTCCACCACTTTCCCCATATCCACAGAGCCAGTTATCTCATCATTAGAAGGCAATCAGATTGGTCAGGCATGACTTACCCTTGGTGAATCCATGTTGACTGTTCCTGATCACCTTCCTCTCCTCCAAGTGCTTCAAAATGGATTCCTTGAGGACTTGCTCCATGATTTTTCCAAGTGACTGAGGTGAGGCTGACCGGTCTGTAGTTCCCCGGATTCTCCTTCTTCCCTTTTTAAAATGTGGGCACTATATTTGCTTTTTTTCAGTCGGCCAGGACCTCCCCCAATTGCCACGATTTTCAAAGATAATGGCTTCAAAGAGACTTCATCCTTCCCCTCCCATTAGGTTTATAAATATTTTTAAGCATAAGAAGGTGTCAGGAATTTGTTAATCTTGTAACAAAGCCGAAAACATGCAAGACTTCTTTAGGTTCAGAAAGAATTTTTCTGTCTCTAAAGTTCTATCTGCCCCCCAAAAAGTGTGTGGTTTTTATAGTGCTTCCCTAAACAAATATATACCACTGGAAAAATCTTTTTTTATTGGTTTGAATCTAGGGATTTGCTCTTGTTTGGAATATTAACTGTTTGGCTCTTTTAAGAAACATAATTTTAATGTTTTCCACGAAAAGGAGAACCCAAGATCCATAAACCTGGAAATCCTGGACGCCCCATCATCTCAGGCATTGGCACCCTAACAGCAGGATTGTCTGGCTATATAGACTCTCTCCTCAGGCCCTATGCTACCAGCACTCCCAGCTATCTTCGCGACACCACTGACTTCCTGAGGAAACTACAATCCATCGGTGATCTTCCAGACACCATCATCCTGGCCACTATGGATGTAGAAGCCCTCTACACTAACATTCCACACAACGATGGACTACAGGCTGTCAGGAACAGTATCCCCGATACTACCACGGCTAACCTGGTGGCCGAACTTTGTGATTTTGTCCTCACCCACAACTATTTCACATTTGGGGACAATATATACCTCCAAGTCAGTGGCACTGCTATGGGTACCCGTATGGCCCCACAGTATGCCAACATTTTTATGGCTGACTTAGAACGCTTCCTCAGCTCTCGTCACCTAACACCCCTACTCTACTTGCGCTACATTGATGATATCTTCATCATTTGGACCCATGGAAAAGAAGCCCTTGAGGAATTCCACCATGATTTCAACAATTTCCATCCCACCATCAACCTCAGCCTAGACCAGTCCACACAAGCGGTCCATTTCCTAGACACCACTGTGCTAATAAGTGATGGTCACATAAACACCACCCTATACCGGAAACCTACTGACCGCTATACTTACCTACATGCTTCCAGCTTCCATCCTGGACACACCACACGATCCATTGTTTACAGCCAAGCTCTAAGATACAACCGCATTTGCTCCAATCCCTCAGACAGAGACAAACACCTACAAGATCTCTATCAAGCATTCTTACAACTACAATACCCACCTGCTGAAGTGAAAAAACAGATTGACAGAGCCAGAAGAGTACCCAGGAGTCACCTACTACAAGACAGGCCCAAAAAAGAAAATAACAGAACACCACTAGCCGTCACCTTTAGCCCCCAACTAAAACCTCTCCAGCGCATCATCAAAGATCTACAACCTATCCTAAAAGATGATCCCTCACTCTCACAGATCTTGGAGGACAGACCAATCCTCGCTTACAGACAGCCCCCCAACCTGAAGCAAATACTCACCAGCAACCACACACCATACAACAAAAACACTAACCCAGGAACCTATCCTTGCAACAAAGCCCGATGCCAACTCTGTCCACATATCGATTCAAGTGATACCATCACAGGGCCTAATCACATCCGCCACACCATCAGGGGCTCATTCACCTGCACATCTACCAATGTGATATATGCCATCATGTGCCAGCAATGCCCCTCTGCCATGTACATTGGCCAAACCGGACAGTCTCTATGCAAAAGAATAAATGGACATAAATCTGATATCAGGAATCATAACATTCAAAAACCAGTAGGAGAACACTTCAACCTCCCTAATCACTCACTGACAGATTTGAGGGTAGCAGTGTTGCGACAGATTAACTCGAAAAGCAGACTTCAAAGAGAAACTGTTGAACTCGAATTGATATGCAAACTAGATTGCATTACCTCAGGATTAAATAAGGACCTCGAATGGCTCGGCCATTACGTTAATTGAATCTATTTCCCTTAAGTTAACGATCCTCATTCACACCTGTGTGACCATCTTGTTTATCACTTCAAAGGTTTTTCTTCCCCTGCTGTTATGGTTCCTCTCAATTAATTAGCCTCTTAAGGTTGGTCTATGCACCTCCACCTTATCATGTTTCTCTGACTGTATAAATATCTGTCTACTGTATGTTTCATTCCATGCATCCGATGAAGTGGGTACTAACCCACGAAAGCTTATGCTGAAATAAATTTGTTAGTCTCTAAGGTGCTACAAGTTTTTCTTTCTTATTTTCATTTTGAATTATCAAATACACTTCACTTTTTACTAGCAAAAACTTAGAAAGAATACAAGCCTGAACTGTAAAATTGCAGGTATTGGAATCTCTATTTAACAAAGAAATAATCTAGCCATCTTGATAAATCAGTAGTAATATTTGTTTTTGGATTCAAAACAAGTAACAAATATATTTTCATATCTTCTTTTAGCTTTATCATACCACATTATTGATAATGAGATGCTAGAAATTTCAGAAAACTTACCGTGTTTTATATTTTGCATTTTCATTTTTCATTCCAAATAACTCTACCTTGTGGAGGCCACAAATGCAGTTTAGTACCAACCAACAGTTGGTTTTGTAAGTCAAATATTAGTATTGTTCCAAACGTTGTCTACAGGGACGGGCTACCTGGAAGTTGCACATACTTTTTTTTGTTTTAGAAATCTAGTGTACCCCCCTGTTTTACAAACTCCACCTTAATTCCCAGGCTTCAAACAATATAATCTGGTCACACTAAAAGTAACTGAAAAATATTTTTCAGAAATGCAGTTGAAAGATAAATCTGTCAGCAATATTTGTGATGTTGACTGTGCAGATTAATAAAGAATATTTACCACTTCCATAGTATTTAGACTGTAAGCACTTTGAGGTAGGGACTGTTTTTTATTCTGCGTCTGCATAGCGCCTAGCGTGGTCCATGACTGGGGCTCCTCCCCACTATGACAACAACGATTATTACTATAATAATACTTTTCATCCATAGATTTCAAATCCCATTGTAAAGGTGAGGTAACCAGTGTTCTTTTTTTTATAAGATTAGGTAACTGAAGCATGGAAGGGTTATATTGGCTTGACTGGTGCAGGGTCAAGCCCTAAGTAATTTAATCAAGGTCACGCTGCATAACAATGGCAGAGTCAAGTGCAGAACATAAGAATGGCCATACTGGGTCAGACCAAAGGTCCATCTAGCCCAGTATCCTGTCTTCCTACAGTGGCCAGGGAGGAGTGCCAGGTGCCCCAGAGGGAATGAACAGAACAGGTAATCATCAAGTGATCTATCCCGTCACCCATGCCCAGCTTCTGGCAAACAGAGGCTAGGGACACCATCCCTGCCTATCCTGGCTAATAGCCATTGATGGACCTATGCTCCATGAATGTATCTAGTTCTTTTTTTGAACCCTGTTATAGGCTTGGCCTTCACAACATCCTCTGGCAAAGAGTTCCACAGGTTGACTGTGCATCTTGTGGAGAAACACTTCCTTATGTTTGTTTTAAACCTGCTGCGTATTAATTTTATTTGGTGACCCCTAGTTCTTCTGTTATGAGGAGTAAATTACATTTCCTTATTTACTTTCTCCACACCAGTCATGATTTTATAGCTCTCTATCATGTCCCTTCTTAGTCATCTCTTCTCCAAGCTGAGAAGTCCCAATCTTATTAATCTCTCCTCGTACAGAAGCTGTTCCATATCCCTAATCATTTTATTGCCCTTTTCTGAACCTTTTCCAATTCTAATATATCTTTTTTGAGATAGGGCAACCAGATCTACATGTAGTATTCAAGATGTGGGCGTACCATGGATTTATATAGAGACAATATGATATATTTTGTCTTCTTATCTATCCCTTTCTTAAGGATTTCCAACATTCTATTGCTTTTTTGACTGCTGCTGCGCATTGAGTGGATGTTTTCAGAGAACAATCCACAACGACTCCAAGATTTCTTTCTTGAGTGGTAACAGCTAATTTAGACCCCGTCATTTTATGTGTATAGTTGAGATTGTTTTCCAATGTGCATTACTTTGCATTTATCAATGTTGAATTTCATCTGCCATTTTGTTGCCCAGTCACCCAGTTTTGTGAGATCCCTTTCTAGCTCTTCACAGTCTGCTTTGGACTTAACTATCTTGAGTAGTTTTGCATCATCTGCAAATTTGGCCACCTCACTGTTTAGCCCTTTTTCCAGTTCATTTATGAATATGTTGAATAGTACTGGTCCCAGTACAGACATCTGGGGGACACCACTATTTACCTCTATCTATTCTGAAAACTGACCATTTATTCTTACCCTTTGTTTCCTATTTTAACCAGTTACTGATCCACGAGAGGACATTCCCTCTTATCCCATGACAGCTTACTTTGCTTAAGAGCCTTTGGCGATGGACCTTGTCAAAGGTTTTCTGAAAATCTAAGTATACAATATTCACTGGATCCCCTTATCCACATACTTGTTGACCCCCTCAAAGAATTCTAGTAGATTGGTGAGGCATAATTTCCCTTTACAAAAACCATGTCGACTCTTCCCCAACAAATTATGTTCATCTATGTGTTTGATCATTCTGTTCTTTACTATAGATTCAACAAGTTTACCTGGTACTGAAGTCAGGCTTACTGGCCTGTAATTGCCAGGATCACCTTTGGAACCCTTTTTAAAAATTGGCGTCACTAGGGCTGGCTCTAGCTTTTCTGCCGCCCCAAGCGGCAAAAAAAAAAAAAAGTAGCGGCCGGAGCTGCCGAAGCAAAAAAAAAAGCCGTGGCCCTTGAAATGTGCCGCCCCAGGAATGGCCGGAATGCCTCCTTCAGATGTGCTGCCCCAAGCACCTGCTTCCTTTGCTGGTGCCTGGAGCTGGCCCTGGGCGTCACATTAGCTATGCTCCAGTCATTTGCTACAGAAGCTGATTTAAATGATAGATTGCAAACCATAGTTAGTAGTTCTGCAAGTTCACCTTTGAGTTCCTTCACTCTTGGGTGAATACCATCTGGTCCTGGTGATTTATTGCTGTTTTGTTTTATCAATTTGTTCAAAAACCTCCTCTAATGACATCTCCATCTGGGACAGTTCCTCAGATTTGTCACCTAAAAAAAATTGCTCCAGTTTGGGGATCTCCCTCACATCCTCAGCTGTGAAGACAGAGGCAAAGACTTCATTTAGTTGCTCCACAGTGGCCTTATCGTCCTTAAGTGGTTCTTTAGCGTCTCGATCGTCCAGTGGCCCCACTGGTTGTTTAGCAGGCTTCCTGCTTCTTATGTACTTAAAAACAATTTTCTATTACTTTTTGATTCTTTGGCAAACAGTTCTTCAGATTCTTTTTTGGGCTTCCTAATTTTGTTTTTACACTTCATTTGCCAGAGTTTATGCTCCTTTATATTTTCCTCACCGGGATTTAATTTCCACTTTTTAAAGGATGCCTTTTTGCCTCTCACTGCTTCTTTTACTTTGTTGTTTAGCCACGGTGGCACTTCTTTGGTTCTGTTACTATGTTTTTAAATTTGGAGTGTACATTAAGTTGAGCCTCTATTATGATGTCTTTAAAAAGTTTCCATGCAGCTTGCAGGGATTTCATTTTTGGCACTGTATCTTTTAATTTCTGTTGAACTAACTTCCTCATTTTTGTGTAGTCCCCCTTTCTGAAATTAAATGTTATCGGGTTTGGCTGCTGTAGTGTTTTCCCCGCCATAGGGATGTTAAATTTAATTATATTATGGTCACTATTACCAAGTGGCCCAGGTATATTCACCTCTTCGACCAGATCCTGTGCTCCTCTTAGGACTAAATCAGGAATTGACTCTCCTCTTGTGGGTTCCAGGACTAACTGCTCCAGGAAGCAGTCATTTAAGGTGTCAAGAAACTTTATCTCTGCATCCTGTCCTGAGATGACATGCACCCATTCAATATGGAGCTAGTTTAAATCCCTCATTATTACTGAGTTTTTTATTTTTATACCCTCTCTAGTCTCCCTGAGCACTTCACAGTCACTATCGCCATTCTGGTCAGGTGGTGTGTAATGTATCCCTACTGCTATATTCTTATTATTCAAGCATGCAATTCCTGTCCGTAGAGATTCTATGGTATAGTTTGGTTCATTTAAGAATTTTACTTCATTTGATTCTATGCTTTGTTTCACATATAGTGCGACTCCCCCACCAGCACGACCTGTTCTGTCCTTCCGATATGTTTTGTACCCTGGTATTACTGTGTCCCATTGATTGTCCTCATTCCACCAAGTTTCTGTAAGGCCTCTTACATCAATATCCTCATTTAATACGAGTTACCCATCTTAATATTTAGATTTCTAGCATTTGTATATAAGCACTTAAAAAAAAATTGTCACTTTTTAGCTGTCTGACATTACATGATGTAATTGAATGGGACTCTTTTTTTTAATTTGATTGTTTCTCATCAGATCCTACCCATATTTTATCATCTTCCATCCTCTCCTCCTTACTAGAACATCGAGAATCTCCATTAATAGATCCTACCTTAAGTGATGTCTCTGTCCAAACCACATGTTCTTCCGCACCTATTGGCTTTCCCCCAGCCCTTGGTTTTAAAACTGCTCTACGACCTTTTTAAGTTTGTGTCACCAAACCCAGGCCTTTTGACTTTGCTGGTATAAAAGACTGCTTGCTTAGAGGAAGAAATATTTTTTTAATAAATGATGGTGTAATCTGGTAATTCTACATAGTTTGATAGGACATATATTTATTAGAGATATTAGAAATGGAAATCTATTCACTAAACTTATTGCAGCACAACAAGAAAGGCTAGCATAAAAAAAGGAAACAAGATATGCAACAAAACTGATAATGTGAAGAATACATTGTGCTTTTATTTTAAAAAGTTGCCCGTTATCTGTTGTGAGCCACTCTAAAGTCATGTAAAACATACTCTTCTACAGATTTTAGTGTGTTCTTATGTTTGCCAGTCCATAAGTAACTATAATATTAATGCCTAGCTCTTACATAGTGCTTTTCATTAGTAGGTCTCAAAGTGCTGTATAGGGCTAGTCTCTGAAGAGAAAGTAACAAAACATAAATTATGGTAATTTTAAGAAGGAGATTTTTACTTGTTACCCTTCCAGTTTTAAACAGTCAACCTTGTGATACTGTTTGAGAGATCCTAAATGGGATTTCCAGTTGGTATATTTTAAAGCTGGAGCACTAAACATTTAAAAATCACTTTTTACTGTGTCACATGCATGTTAACGTTGACAACATCATATAGTACTATATTAATCCTTAGATCATTGGCCTGTACTGAGGTGTGCTATACTACTGGGGCTGTTCTGTTCTCTTCTATTTAGTGTCTTATATCAACAGTATCTGAGCACTTTTTGTTATGCAAATACCTGACTAGCTATTTCCTGGTTTTAAAGGGAGCTTCTGGGGCTGCTGTAGTGAAGACAAGAGAGAGTCTGTTGCCTCTTAGAAAAATAGTTGTATTGCAACTCGTGTGATAGTGCCAATGAAACCTGCCTCCCAGTACTGGGAACCAACCATCCCATTGTCTGCAATCCGACTGTGTCACAGATCTCTTAAGTGCTGGGTCCTGCCCTACCCACCTCATGCAGGAAAGCATCAGAGGAAAGTAAATGGAGGTGTGGATTTTTTGATATGTAACCAAAATTGGTGCCATATCTGAAGAAGTGGCTAATAGGGGAGGTAATCTAGTTGGTGACTATAAGGTTTGTTTCCCATTGATAAGATGTTGGGATCTGCTGATGCTTTTGGAGGGAAGGCAATGAGGAGTGCAAAGGGGTGGAGACCTCATGCAAGGGCAGAGCTAGAGAAAGTAATCTTGATTCCTTTTCCACCCCCTTAGATTTCTCAAGATAAATACTACCATTCTTCAGGTTTGAAGGGTAAAACAACATTTTATCACCACTTCAAATCTAATCAGTTTTCTCTGAATTTGATTTGTGACAGGCATTTTACAAAAGCTGCATTATAAAATTTCAAGAAGTGGGGTGGGCTTATTTACCACTTGCTGATGTGATTACTTGCTAATTTAAAAATTAAATTGCAGTACAGCTGGATAACCAAGACACACATGATGCCCAGGTACCAGTCAAAATCAATAGAAATCATTCTGTAACGTGTTTTAATTTTATCTCTTAATAAAGAATGTATTCTGTAATCCCTTTGCAATTATGCAAGCTTCCTTTTGTATACTTTACATACTAGTCCATATTTGATCCCTGTTTATTAATGTTAGACATCTTTCAGAGTCAGTAATTGATAGGTGTCAACTTTGATTTTTGCTTTTAGCTTCTGGTAAAACATGGTGGAGACTTGTTTGCGGAAAATGAAAATAAAGATACTCCCTGTGACTGTGCTGAGAAGCAGCACCATAAAGACTTGGCCCTCAACCTGGAATCTCAAATGGTATTCTCACGGGATCCTGAAGCTGAAAGCATTGAAGCTGAATATGCTGCTTTAGACAAAAGAGAGGTGAAGTGAAACTTGTAATTATGTGTACTTTATGGTTTTATAAATCTGCGTATGTAGCAACACTTTGTGATAGAGGCAAAAATATCTTAAGCATGAGTTTAACTCTAGACACACTTTTAGATTCACTGACTTCAGTGGCACTACACACTTGTTTAAATTTAAGCACACTGCGGAAGAGCAGTAGTGATTCCATAGTTAAGGCTGAACAGAGCTTTCTGTTCACAGAGCTCTAAATTTCAGAGAGCTCTAAATTACATACACAATGCAAGTTGTCTTGGAAAATTGCTGTGCCACATTAAAGCCGGGGTAGAGTTGGTGGTGCAAATTTGGGGTCATTTGGTCAAGTAAGTTGGGAGATAAAGCCTTCCAAAAACAATCAACTTCTAAAATTTTCAATTTCTTATGATTTTCTGCTCAAAGATGGGGGGTGGGGGGGGAGGAGGAATTTAAGAAGGATCCACAGCATATTTCTGCTAATCTCAACTAGTGAATACCACCAAGAAGCAGCTGCAAAGTGCAATATTTCAAAATATATTAATTTTTCTTTCTGGTTCTAGAGGGTTGTGCCTGGAACTGCTGCAAACCAGATCTTGTACAGAAGCAGGAGAGCATGTAATTTTCATGTCCATTTTTAAAAGTGCTCTAGTATTCATAGGCACGTTCAGATAAGATTGAAATTTGTTTTTGGAGTAAATTAGGTATGTTTTGGTTAGGGGTTTCCCATTTTAAAATTGCTTTCCAATCATGACCTGCTTTTTAATAAAGTGCTCTAAAATGCACATGCAGAGCCAGATCAGCTTGAACATTGGATTGTCAGAAGAGGGACCCCAGGTAAGAGGTAGTAGTGCAGTCTTGGGAGTGGCTTGATTAAGGGATTTATAAGATACACCCCACCTCAATTCCCTTCTCTCCCAGAGTGAGTTGATTATAGTGTGGTTCCATGTATCACTGACGAGAGGAAGATAAGGAGGGCAGGCAAAGCTGCAAGGGTGGAACACCATGCCAGTTTCATGGCACTTTTTCAAAAGAGTTCTAAATTTCACAGGCTAAGTCAGATCAACTTGGAATTTGGTAAGCCAGTTGAAGACCTTGGATAGAGTTTATGGGGTAAACTTGTGTAATTTAGTCTCAGGTTTCCGAAATGACAGGCTTTCATTTTTCAGAATGCTTCAAAATGCACATGCATAAGCAGATTGCCTTGGAAATAGCTATGCTACATCAAGATCCCGGGTAGACCTTTTGGGATCATTTAGTCAGGGAGTTTCTAAAATAAAGGCCCACTCGTGACCTACTTTTAATTATCAAAATGCTCTAGAATGCACATGCAGAGCCTGATTGACCTGGACATTTCTTTGCCAAGAGAGAGACCAGGGTAAAGACACTGGTGAAAAATTGGGATTATTTGGTCAGAGCTTTCCCGTGATGCAGCTCCCCTACATATTTCTTTTCAAACTGTTCTAAAATACGTATGTGTAAGTAGATTGCCTTGAGAATAGCTATGCCACATCAGAGTCCAGAATAGACTGTGGGTTGCAAATTAAGGCTCGTCTGGCCAAGAATTTCCAAAATAAAATCCTTTCCCCAGATGGTCTGCTTTTAATTTTCTAAGTGCTCTAGAAGCAGGCGCACAGCACAGGAACTGAAGTGGTAACTGTAAACAGGAATGCTCAGTGTATGCCACAGGCACACAGTGCTGAAATTAGATTAGGGGGTTAGGACAGTAGCGTAGCCAGGTGTTGAGCACAGGGGGAGCGGCGCTGTAAAAAGGTGCCTCCCGCTCCCCCTGTACTCACCCTGCAGCGCTTTAAAGGGACCGGGGCTCCAGCCGCTGCGGAGCCCCGGGCCCTTTAAAGTGCTGCCTCCGGAGCTCCGGCAGTGGGGCTCCGGCGGCGCTTTAAAAGGCCCGCGGCTCCCCGCAGCGGCAGGAGCCGCTGGCAGGGCCGGGCACCCACTAGGCGGTCGCCTAGGGCGCCAAGATTTGGGGGGCGGCGGACAGCTGCCCACTGCCTCCCCGCTCAGTGGCTGAGCTGCTGAGCAGAGAGACAAGGGGCGGCTTGCTGCGGCTGCCCCTTGTCTCTCCACTCAGCGACTGAGCGGGGAGACAAGGGGCGGCTTGCTGCGGCTGCCTGCTGCCTCCCCACTGAGCTGGGAGACAAGGGGCGGCGTGCCGAGGCTGCCCCTTGTCTCCCCGCTGAGCTGGTGAGCGGAGAGACAAGGGGCGGCTTGCTGCGGCTGGAGCCGCGGGCCTTTTAAAGCGGGCTCCCCACCCCACCCCCCCCAGCCCGGCTCCGGCAGCGGGGCTGGGGGAGCGCTTTAAAAGGCCCGTGGCTCCCCGCAGCGGCAGGAACCGCAGGCCTTTTAAAGCGCCGCCCTAGCGAGGCTCTGGGGGCGCCTTAGCGCCGCTTTTCCTCATAGTCGGAGCGGCTGCTCCCCGTGCTCCCCCCGGCTACGCTACTGGGTTAGGAATAGACTTGCTCAGTGCATGCCACAAGTACTCAGCTCTGAGTGGAAGCTGAGGATAAGCAGGCTTTCTTAGCACAGGCCACAAGTGTACAGCACTGAGACCAAAGGTTTAGGGAAACTGCTCAGGCTCAAAATCAGTGCTGGCTCAGGCTCTGGCTCAGCCTCCTCAAGGAAGGGCTCAGTGAGTGAGAAGATCTGTGAGCAACCCATTCACCAACTTAAAATCCCTTTGCATATCTCTTACAGGAAGGTTAGCATTTCTGGAAAAAAACCAAAACATAAACTATGGGAAACCATGAATTATAGCGTTAATGTGACACTTCCCACACAACCTGCCTGGATGAAGATGGCAATAAAACTGGGAGTACAACAGTATTTTAGCCCTCCCTAACCAATCCTGCCATTTTATCTGTGCCCAGCACAACTCAAAATCAGCACTCTTATTCATACAGTCCAGTGGACCTGCACTGAGATCTGTGCAGCATCTTTGATGCAAAGGAGTACTTGCTGCTCGCTGGCAGAGGCTGACAGAAGGCAGAAAGGTACTGTTATATTCCCAGTTCCAATTGCCATCCCCCTGTGGGCAGAGTTAAGTGTTCTTGCATAATAGTAACAATATCTTAATGTCAAATGTCATTGTTCGTATTCAGATGTCATCAAGGAATTATAAGGAATGCTTCCATTTAGAATTGAACCATTTTGCAATGAAGAAAATAAACAATTTGCAAAGCTTAAAGTCATAAAGAATGTATCATTTCTAATTGCTATGGGGCAGAACAAAAGCTTTCCACCTTTAAATAAGATGGGAGTCAGTAGTGACTCTACAACTTTTGCAAGTGTTTCCTTACTTTGAATATTTTTCTCAAGAATATTTCCTATTTAACTGTTTCTAATAGAAATAATTGTTTAACATGAGTTCATTCTAGAATCTTGTTTTCCATTGGTACTGGTTGAAATGCACTTTCTTCTGAAGAGACACTTCTGTTTTAATTGTCTTTTTAACAGATCTTGGGCACCTTTAATGATTAAATCTGAGTTTGCAATTAAAAAATGAAAAGCAAATGCAAGGTCATAAATATGTTCCTACATAACACAATATAGAAGAATAGGAATATTAAACATTTACAAAACAAGATATAAACTTAAGAACTATGGGTGTGTGTAAAACAACGAGACACAAAACTTTATGATCAGAGTCTATTTTATCATTGCCTATACGTATAATGTGTAAGAATATAAGAGATATTTCTCTCTCAAAATTTATTAAAGGCGAAGTTAGGCTAGTAATAACCCAAATAATATACATTGTAATTTAATCTTTTTAACTAATTATTTTTCATCAATTTTGATGGCATCACATTCATAGTTCTCTGGTTCACTGCTTATTCCTAAAATAGAAGTAGATTCATCTTTGCAGTATAGCCCCAGGAGGTAAAAGTCACTTTCATTTTAACCCCATGCTGCCATGTATTCAGTATAATCTAAGGAACACCTGGGAATAAGCAGAAATTCAGAGCAGATCATCCAGAACAGTTTTAGCTCTCTGCCAGACACATAGAGCATTATACTGCACAATAACAAAACAATCATTTTCTTCAGATATTTAATTCATATTTGGAATGAATCTGTTCAGTTCCAACTGAAAGCCATTTAGCAAGTAGCATAAGCACAACTTTAGTGTTCATATTTAAGAAAGTGAAAGATATGTTTGCACTCTTAAAATAACCCACTTAAAGTTAGTACATGGAGATAGAAATAGCTTTTTTAAATAGGAAGAGAAAACGAAAACACCGCAGCCTTTAATGTCTCCAAATCTATGTATTACATACGTGCACGTGAGTGGTAAATGCAGTGTCAGATCATTTTTGAAAATATATAGCCCCAATTTACAAAAAGGATGATAATTACATAAAGTAAATTTGGCATCACTTGGTTACCATCTTAATTGCACAAAAAGGAATTGTTTTGTCTTCTCAATTTTTAACAGTATATTAAAAATAGAAAAATCACTTTAATATTAAATGAACTGATAAAATCAAACCTCTATGCAAATGCTAAGATATTAATAAACACTTTAACATAGTTTCAAATAGCAATTTGATAATAAAAGAATTGATGGTATCTTTGCTTTTTGTATTTGGCTCAGAATGTTAGAGGTAAAATAAAGGGGAGGAATGCATGTGTGTGCTCAGATGTGTGTGTATGTAAAAGGAGGAGTATATAGAAAATATTACAAGAATTGAAGATAATGGAAAACTGTTATTCCATGGGTTGAAGAAGTGACAGAACATAGAACATCCCAAAGTTACAATATAGTTTAAAGGTCTGGAGATCTTTGTTAAACACAAAGGGCAAGTTTTTCAGTACAAACCTCAATTCTAATGTAAGGGCTTCTGCAGATGGAATGAGTTAAAGAAGTTCTTCTGTGTACTTAAGGTTTGATCCAAAGTTCATTGTAATCATGGGAGTCTTTCCATTGACTTCAGTACGCTTTCTATCTCGGCCTATATGAGTTATTCAGATAGGAGCTGCACATATATCTGATAAAAAATTGTTTGAATTACATTGAGAAACAGTACGTGTTCATATAATTAAAGAACGTATTATCTTGCCGAAGAGGGCATATTAAAAATTTTCTCTGTGTACAACTATCATTACCATTTCCAGACTTCTGACTGCTTAACTTTGTCTCCTTAATGTTTTTTATGGAATAACATATTACTTTGTGGACAAAATATATGTATTTTTAAAACACGGTCGTAAGGAATATTTCCCACATCGCTTTAAAGAGCAAATTAAAATTCTTAAAACCAGAGAATCTAAAAATCCTTTCTGGAGCTTGTGTGGAACATTCCAACTGAGATAGTATAACACGTACTACTCAAGCGAGATAAGTGCCAGTGTTCAACCTAGAAACAACCAATTAAACATAATTTAGAGCAATTGTGCACTTCAGATTGAAATGTTAGTTCCTTGAATATACATTTGTTTCAGATATCATTAAGAAATACCTTTGCCTTATAGATTCTGTCGTTAAAAGGTGGTGATTGTCATGCTGATGAAGCTAATTTATATTCTTTCAATGATAATTCAAACTACAGTTCAGATAAAGTCCAGAGAGTTTAGTCATTGTCCCAATTTTTTTTAGAGCATATCCATGCAAATGTAATCACTTGAGCACCCAGCTGTTTGTATCCCTGTCGATTTGATGTGTTTTCATAAGTTATCGCTTTAGTAAGACATTAGATAGGTCAATCAAATTCCAGAATGCTGTCAAGCAAGCAACCCAGATTTACTTTAGCAGGAACCATTAAGGATCAGAATGTTCTTAGTCCTACCATAGGTGTGTACCAACAGGAAGGCACAAGGAAACACTCCCCAGTTTGTACAGCCCACATAAGGAAATGCAGGAACCAAAGAGGACAAAGAAGAGGCAGAGCTCTGGGTCCACTTCTTCTGTTCACAATAGTCTGGGGAATTGGCCAGTACCAAAAAGGAGAGCAGGCTCTACCATCAATTGAGGCTAGTTTATGTTGCTGATGGATCCTACTGCTTGTGGATAATTACTGAAGTTTGTTTATTAGATGTATTTTTGAGAGTTTATTGTGGATGTCCAGTGTGTGAGATGGACTCTTTTGTTTACTGAAGTGTAAATGTGAATTATAAAAAACGATTTAAAAGGCCAGCATATCATTTTCTCGGTCCCTTGCTTCTCTCCTGGATGGTGTCTGCACGGGTGTGTAAGACTTCGTATAGACTTTATTTTTTCCTGTGTTATTTTTAAGGAGTAAGGATTCAGCTCTCATATCTTGGCCATAGGAGCTGGACTGTGACCTCAGAGTTGCTGCCTTTTTGCCTTTCCACCTGACCCTATTGCTAACACTGTAGGAGAAGATGCCACCCTGAAACCAGCCAGGGGGATTGAAACTAGTTCTCACCATTTAAGGTGGTGATGTCCGTTGCCACTGCTGCCCAAACTGCACAGTTGAACTTCTGTACTTACGATGGATCAGCCACCTATAGCTGTATGCTCAGACCACTCAACCAATCAATTACCTCCATTCCCACTTCTGACTAGGTGCGTGCTGCCTCACGTGGCCTGCAGTCTGACGCCAGCCAATTATACCTTCCCTTTCTTTCTATCCAAGTCTTCAGCATTCCTGCCCCCAGGATAATGCCAAGGTAATGGCCCTCAGCACATATGAGGTCAGTAAAAAGTAATCCAGCTGCTACCTGTGTTTGCATTTTTGCCAAGCCAAGCAATATCTTACTTCAGATAATTCTGGATCTAGCATTCTTTTCTTATCCATCCCTCAGAAATAGATTTTGAACAGCTCCAGAATTCTAGTGGCTACCTAATGAGTTAACTTTTCCAATACAAATTATTTGGATTTCCTGTCTTCAACCATATCACCAGCTGAGTTTCATATAAACCTAGTAATTTAGATTCTTTCCTTTTTTTAATCATTTGATATAGATTTAGACCATTTCAATGACTGAACTCTAGAAATACCAGAGAACTGTAGATATATCTTCTTTTGGCTTTAAAATGCATAAAGTTGATGCACTATAAATAAACATCACCAGATTACAGTGTCTTCATAGAATTTGATATAGTTGTCAATCTGCACAGTCATGAGTCAAACTAAAGAATTCTTCCCCAACTTACCTATCAAGAGGGTAGTTCTTCCGTCTGCGGTTTGAGATAATTGTTAGGTAGTAGAAATGTTTAAATTGTTGTTGCCAATTTAATGCAAAATTATTGGTTCACTGGAAAATATCTACTTCTGAAGAGCTAACCTGTCTTTTTCTTTTTTTTTCAAAGCCATATGAGGGACTAAGACTTCAGGATTTGCGAAGGCTAAAGGATATGCTGATAGTGGAATCTGCGGACATGCTTCAGGCCCCACTGTTTACTGCAGAAGCTCTGCTTCGGGCACATGGTAATCAAAAACTAATAAAGCATTCAGACAGTTTTAGAAATTGTCTCAGCAAAATAAAAGTCATGTTCATGGGGGTTTTTTCTCTTTTTTCTTTTTTTTTCCCTAGCTATAATTGAAAGAAAAAGAGAAAATAATTATTAACAAAATGTGTATTCTTTTTCGAGTATATTCCCACTCTTGGGATAGTTTGCCAAGCAGTATCATACAATGGAAGGAGGGAGTAGAGTCCTAATTAAACAATGACTAAAACACCGCTCTGCCAAGCTGTGCCAAACTGTGCTTCAGACATGGATGGCAGATGCTATGCATAATGTCTTATAAAAGTGTGAATTGGACTTCATGTAGCAGCCCAGCATATCTCAGTGAGGGGGATATAGCAATCACTCTAGGAGAATGGGCTCTAAAAGGAACAGGAGAAGAGAGTGAAGCTTCTGTACAATATTCACCAATACACCGTCAGATCAGTCTAGAGAGAGATTGCACTGAAATGGCCTGACCCTTAGAGGTGCCAATATACAAAATAAACAGCTTAAGAGAAGACCTTACATTCTTAGTTTTGTCCAGATAATACGAGAGTGCTCTCTTTGCATCTAAAAGATGTAATCTAGATTCTTCTTCGAGTGATTGCTCATGTGCATTCCACAATAGGTGTGCGGGCTCGCCACGTAGGGTGACCAGACAGCAAGTGTGAAAAATCGGGACAGGGAGTGGGGGGTAATAGGAGCCTATATAAGAAAAAGACCCAAAAATCGGGACTGTCCCTATAAAATTGGGACATCTGGTCACCCCAACGCCACATGCACCGGTACTAATTTTTTCCCTTAGTAGTACCCATAGGGGAGTGCCCCTAGCGGCCCCTGGAGTGATGCCGCTATGGCGCGGTATAAGGTGCGCTACATGCTCCCCCGACCCTCAGTTCCTTCTTGCCACCAGTGAAGGTGCTTCGGAACTGCTGTGCTCCAGCTTTCTGCTGTAGTTTTCCCTGTTGGACTGTTGTTTAATTTATAGTTAGTTAGTACCTGTAGTTTAAAAAAAAATAAATAGTAGTATCGTTAGAATAGAAAAGTGCACCTGAGCGGGGCATGCCCTGAGCACAGGGCTTTAAGTTGTGTGACACTTGTAAACGGCCTATGCCAGTAAGTGATCTGCACACTGACTGACTGTTTATGCTGTCTGGGGGAAACCCACCTCGGCAACCATTGCAAAATTTGCGGATCTTTTAAGCCTCAGACCAAGAAGGAGCAGGACATATGGCTCCGAGCCATGTTCATGGAGTCAGCCCTGACCCCAACATGACTGCACCACTCCGAGTCAGCACTGTGGCATCGGTGTGCAGTGATCCAGCGGTGCCTTGACACTGTAAGAAGACGAAGAAGAGATCTTCTCTGTCAAGGCTGTGGGGCAAGACTAGGGGTGAGACTAGACCCACGTTGGGCAGCTCTCGATCCCCATCGACCTCGCGGCCTCCGACTCAATTTGAGCGGAGTAGCCCAGCCCACTCTGAGACGACCTCCCCAGACGCCAGTGGCCACATACGGGTGCCCTCCACGCCGGAGGCCCTGCAGGCAGCTCGAAACATAATGTCTCTACAGTACCGGTTGCACCGACCCCAGCAGCTCCCCGGTCCAGAGGCAAGCAGCCGCTCAGACTGCCACAGTCACCACCCGGACAGTACCATTCACGGTCAAAGGAAGGTTCCCGATGCCGTTCTCCGCTCAATGACCGTCCCGCTCGCAGCCAGCACCGGTCCCTGTCGACCCCCACCAGGTTGTCTGGCTAGGTGCTGAGCAGCAGGGGATCCAGGTACTGCTCCACTTCGAGGGAGCGCAGGCCTCGCAGTCAGAGCGTGCCTCGCCGGGACTGGGACAGACGACTCCGAGAAGCCATCGTAGCCCCTTGCGGTACTGACGTAGACGCCGCTTATGCTGTTCGTCCCGGTCGAGGTCCCCGACACGGCACCACTCCCACAGCCCAAGGCGTAGATCGCCAGCAACCAGCCATCACGGATCCACCCGACGGAGCCATTCACAGAGCAATCATTACAGATGATACTCCCGCTCCTCCATATCGGAATCATGGTCTCGAGCCCGGCACCGTTCTCAACGCTGTTACTCATCCCTATCCCGGGATAGCGGTCGATCGTACGCCATACCAGCCTCCCTTCGGAGTCGACAGACAGTTGGTGAACCAGGCGAGTCCAGCGGGGCAGCCTGCTCTGACGGTGCCACAGCAGGTGCAGTGGCACCAGCCTCCCTGGCCAGCGACCTGGTACCTTGGGCCCCGACACAGCCCCTGGTGGTGGCTTGCTCAGTAGCCGGAGCCTCAGAAAGACCGTCAGCCTCCCTCTGTCTCCCAGGAAGGGGTCAGCGGAGCGCTCTTCCCCAGCCCTGCGCTCAGAAGGGGACCAAGCGTTGGGATCTGCGGCACCGGTGGGGACGCAGAGTACCGTGCCCTCATTCTCCCACGATGAGGCAATCACGGCACCTCCTCCTCCAGTCCCCCAGGAAGACACAAAAGCCCACCAAGAGCTCTTGAAAAGGGTGGCCTCAAGCCTCAATCTACAGGCTGAGGAGGTGGAGGAGCCTTCGGACTCCCTCTTCGATGGCCTCTCGGCTACAGCGCCGGCCAGGGTGGCTCTCCCTCTCCACGAAGGGGAAGCGAAGATCTCAAATTCCCTGTGGCAGACCCCGGCTTCCTTGCCCCCGATCTCCAAGAGGGCAGAATGAAAGTATTTCGTGCCCACCAAGGGGCACGAATCTCTACATACCCACCCCGCCCCCAACTCCCTAGTGGTTGAGGCGGTCAGTCATAAGGAGCGTCAAGACCAACCCGCTCCTACCCCCAAGAATAAGGACTCGAGAAGGCTAGACTTGTTCGGTAGAAAGCTTTATTGTTCCTCGAGCTTCCAACTGAAGGTGGTAAACCACCAAGCCCTGCTGGGCAGATATGACTTTAACCTGTGGGGCTCAATGCCAAAGTTTGCGGACTCCCTCCAGGAGTGTGATGGGAAGGAGTATAAGGCCCTGGTAGAAGAGGGCACAGCTGCCACCAGAGTGGCCCTTCAGGCAGCCTTGGATGCTGCGGACACGGTTGCAAGAACTATGGCCTCTGTGGTGTCCATGAGAAGGGCGTCATGGCTCCTGCTGTCCGGGTTGTCCAGCGAGGCACAGAGCTCCTTGCAGGACCTGCCCTTCGATGGCAAGCCCCTGTTCACGGAACAAATAGAAGTGAAGTTACACGGTCTCAAGGACTCAGGCACGACATTAAAGACCCTTGGTCTCTATGTCCCGGGCCCAGCCAGGACCAGGTTCAAGCTGCAGTGGACCCCCAGCCAGGCCACCCACTCCAGATGCAAACCCCCTTATAAAAAATCAAGGGACTATAAGAAACGCCCACAGCGGCAGTCTCGTCCTGCACCCCAGCCTGGCCCCTCCAAGGGCAAGCAGGTGGGTAAGTGCCAGTTTTGATGGGATGCCTGGGGACTACTTACCAGTCTGTACCAGGGATCCACCCGACCTAGTCTTCTCCAACCTTCTATGTACTTTCTTCCCAGAGTGGTCACTACTGACCTCAGATCGATGGGTCCTCAACACTATCTCCCGGGGCTATAACTTCCAGTTCCTTTCTACCCCACCCACCCACCCTCCCTCCCCGTCCCTCTGCAGGGACCCCTCTCACAAGAACTTACTCGAGGAAGAGGTGTGGCGGCTCCTTCACTTAGGAGCAGTGGAGGTGGTGCCTGCGAAGTTTAGATATAAGGGGTACTACTCCCGCTATTTCCTTATCCCGAAGGCAAAAGGGGGGCTCAGGCCTATCTTGGACCTGCAAGCCCTGAAACCAGTACATGGTAAAACTCAAGTTCCACATGGTCAATCTGGCCTCCATCATCCCCTCCCTGGATCCCGGGCACTGGTATGCCTCCCTCAATCTCCAGGACGTGCACTTCCACATTCATATATTCGAGGACCACAGGCATTTCCTCCGCTTCACAGTAGGACAGGAACACTACCAGTTCACCGTCCTCTCGATTGGCCTCTCAATGGCACCCAAAGTCTTCACAAAGTGTATGTCTGTGATAGCAGCCTACCTCAGGCGTCGGGGGGATCTGGATCTTTCCCTACCTCGATGACTGGCTGGTCAAAGGCAACTCCAGATCACAGGTACAGGACCACATAACACTCCTCCTGTCCATGTGCACCACACTGAGGCTGCTGGTAAACAGCACCAAATCCACGTTGGTACCAGTGCAATGAATTGAGTTTATCAGCCATAGCCTCCCTCCCGCCGGACAGGTTCGACACCTTGACGGAGCTCATGGAGGTGGTCACGAGGTTTCCTGTGACACCCGCCAGCGCGTGCTTCCACCTCCTGGTTCATATGTCAGTATGCACGTACGTGGTTCGTTACGCCAGACTCAGGATGCGGCCCCCTTCAGCTCTAGTTGGCCTCAACGTTCTCCCAGGCCAGAGACAGGCTGGACAAAAAGTCCTCATTGTGCCCGAAACTGTGCTAGCCTCACTCCGTTGGTGGTCCACCCTGGTGAACATGCTCCGAGGGGTCCCGTTCAGGAGCCGCCTCCGACTGTACAGTTGGTGCCCGACGCGTCGGACTTGGGGTGGGGAGCCCATGTGGGAGACCTCCATACCCAAGGTCTGTGGTCCGCGCAGGAACTAGCCCTGCACATAAAAGTCAAAGAGCTCAGGGCGGTCCCTCTGGCCTGCGTGGCCTTTCGCTCGGGCCTTGCAGGCAGGGTAGTAAGGGTTCTCATGGACAACATGGCCTCGATGTTCTACATCAAGGCCTCGATGTTCTGCATCAACAGGCAAGGCGGGGCCTGCTCCTCAGCCCTCTGCCAGGAAGCCCTCAGGCTGTGGGAC
Source organism: Macrochelys suwanniensis (assembly GCA_033296515.1). Classification (NCBI taxonomy): domain Eukaryota; kingdom Metazoa; phylum Chordata; order Testudines; family Chelydridae; genus Macrochelys; species Macrochelys suwanniensis. The sequence goes on from CM065776.1 coordinate 44,697,580, forward strand.
TTCTGTATAGCCCACGATATCAACTTGGAAGCCCATCACTTACCGGGCGTCCAGAACTCTCGGGCGGATTGGCTGAGCCGGGATTTCTCCTCCCAACACAAATGGTCACTGCATCCGGAGGTGGTGCACTCCCTAAGTGAACCTCTTCGCGACCAGACAGAACCACCAGTGCCCTCGGTTCTGCTCCAGGGGAGGCCTGGGCAAGGGTGCGATTTCTGATGCCTTCCTTCTGTCCTGGTAGGGTCAGCTTTTATATGCCTTTCCTCTGATTCTGTTGATCGGCAAGGTCCTGGAAAAGATCAAGACAGACAGGGCTCACGTCCTTCTGATCATCACAGCATGGCCCAGGCAGCACTGGTACGGGACTTTCACAAGCCCGTCAGTCTCTCTCTCTCTCTCTCTCTCTTCTCCCCCCCCCCCCCCCCCCCCCCCCCCCCCCCCCCCCTCGGTGGCCTCTGCCAACCTGCTCAGACCTTCTCTCTCAGGACCAAGGTCGCCTCCCCCACCCCAACCTAGCAGCCGTTCATCTCACAGCGTGGCTGCTTAATGATTAGGCCAGGAGGAAAGGACCTGCTCGGAGGGCGTCCAGCGTGTCCTCTTGGAGAGCAGGAGGCCCTCCATGTGTCAGGCCTACCTGGCAAAATGGTCTCAGTTCTCCCGGTGGTCCTCTGATCAGGGTGTCTCGCCAGGGGCTGCCCTGATCATCTTATACTGGATTACCGCCTTCATCTCAGAGCCCAAGACCTAGCGCCCTCGTCAGTCAAAGTGCATCTGGTAGCCATATCGGCCTTCCATCCTCCAGTACAAGGCCACACAGTATTTTCTCATGCCATGACTGGTCGGTTCCTCAAGGGCTTGGATTGCCTCTTTCCTTATGTTAGACCCCTTGTCCCTCAGTGGGACCTGAACTTGGCTCTGGCCAGGCTGACAGGACCTCCATTTGAGCCGCTTGCTACATGGTCCTGGTCCCACCTCTCATGGAAAGTGGCCTTTCTTGTGGCGATCACGCTGGGAGGGTCTCAGGGCTCCGGGCCCTGACCGCCGAAACCCCGTACATGGTATTTCATAAGGATAAGGTCCAGCTCTGCCCACACATTCCGTTCCTCCCTAAGGTGGTCTCCACCTATCATATGGGCCAAGACTTTTTCCTGCCAGTGCTCTGTCCCAAGCCCCACACGTCTAATGAGGAGCACCACCTCCACATGCTAGATGTGAGATGGGCCCTGGTGTTTTACCTGAAACAGATAAAACTGTTCACGAAGTCTTTGTAGCTGATCATCACCATGGCCGCACGCATGAAAGGCCGGCCGATCTCCACTCAGCGGCTCTCCAACTGGATCACTTCCTGTATCCGTACTTGTTACGATCTGGCAGGAGTTCCCCCGCCGCCAATTATGAGGGCACACTTGACAAGGGCGCAAGCCTCGTTGGCTGCCTTTCTGGCTCACGTCCCTATTCAGGACATTTGTAGGCTGCCGCATGGTCATCGGTCCACACGTTCACCCACACTATGCGATCCTCTCCCAGACTAGAGAGGACGTTGGGCTTGGCAGGGCAGTGCTCCATCCCGAGTGTCTGTGAATTCCTATCACTCGAAGAAGAAAAGACAGTTACCTTTTCCGTAATTGGTGTTCTTTGAGATGTGTTGCTCATGTCCATTCCATATCTTGCCCTCCTTCCCCACTGTCGGAGTTGTCTGGCAAGACGAACTGAGGGCAGGGGGAGCACGCAGCGCCCCTTATACTGCGCCATAGCGGCAGCACTCCAGGGGGTGCTCCCCTATGGGTGCTGCTTCCCTATGGGTAGTGCTAAGGGGAAAACTTCAGGTGCATGTGGCGAGCACGCTCGCCTATTATGGAATGGACATGAGCAACACATCTCGAACACCAGTTACGGAAAAGGTAACTGTCTTTTTTTCCTTTTACTTGTGTGGAAGTTTGAGGAAAATACAGGTAAATTAATACTTTGATTTACATGAAACTCTGAAATCATTTTAGGAAGGAATTTTGGGTATGGTCTAAGAACCACGTTATCTTTATAAAAACTAGTATGAGGAGAGGGTCCTCTGTCAATGCATGTTACTCACTAACTCTTCACACAGAGGTGATTGCTATTATAAAGCTTGTTTTCAGAGAGAAATGAAGGAGCAGCTTGCTACAGTTTCAAAAGGGGAAGACATAAGCTGCAATAGAACTAAATTCAAATTCCATGGAGGGAGCAGGTACTGTACTGAGAGAGAGATTCAGTAAACCTTTAAAAAGTTTTTCACAGGCTTGTGCAAGAAAATAGATTTTTCCAGTAACGTCCATATGTAATGCTGCTACTGCTGCTAAATGGACTTTAATGGAGGAGAGAGACAACCCCATTGGTTATAAGTGTAACACACACTCTAAAACTAATTGTATAGGAACAGTAACTGGTCAACATTTCTACCAGATTGCCCGTATAACAAATCTTTTCCATTTGAAATTGTAACTTTTTCTGGTAGATGGTTTCTTAGCATTAATAAGAACTAGCTGCTTCTTTGAGGAGCAAAGTCTTTCTAAGGGCTGGTCCACACCGGGGGGATCGATCTAAGATACACAACTTCAGCTACGTGAATAACGTAGCTGAAGTCGAATATCTTAGATCGATTTCAAAAGTACTTACCGCTGGTCCACACCACAGCAGGCAGGCTCCCCCGTCGACTCCGCTTACTCCTCGCGCGGAGCTGGAGTTCCGGAGTCGACGGGGAGCGGCTCTGGGATCGATTTATCGTGTCTAGACAAGATGCGATAAATCGATCCCAGAACATCAATCGCTACCCGCCGAATCGGGCGGGTAGTGTGGATGTAGCCTTAATCTGTCAAAGTCCTGTTGCCCAAGCCAAAAGATGTAACAATTGAAGATCTGGATGGAATACCCTTCCCTCCTGTTGGGATAGTAAGTCTGTGGAAAACAGGAGCGTCTTGTATTTGACGTTAGATAAATGGCGCAACTCGGTGTACCATTGTTGCCTTGGCCATGCTGGAACAACTAAAATCACGCTGTCTGAATCTTGTTTTATTTTCTTTGGAACTTTGAGGATTAGAGGGAATGGGATAAATGCATACATCAGACCCATTTCTCAATCTAGGATGAATGCATCTGTCACTGATAGATTGTCTGAGCCTGCTCCTGATAAAAATTGGGACATTTCGTATTGAATCTAGTGGCGAACAGATCTATGTCCAGAAACCGCAAAAGACAGAAAATGTTCTGAATCACCGAGTCCTTTAGAAACCACGTGTGCATCTGTGAGGAATCTTTACTCAGATGATCTGCATCCTTGTTGTGTTCTCCCATGTCATGAAAGGCAATTGATTAAATATTGTATAGGATACACCAGTCCCAAATCTTTATCACCTCGTGACATAGCTGAGAAGATCAAGTTCTGTCTTGTTTGTTCAAATCATATACTTCAGACATGTCTGTGACCACCTGGATTACTGCATCCTGTATCTGCAGAAGAAATGCTTAGAAAGCCTGATGGATTGCCCTCAGTTTTAGCAAGTTTTTTAATAAGGATTTTGTGTAGTTCCAAAGACCTCGAATGAAAAAGGTTGGGGAGCACACCACTGCAACCATCTTGGACACATCTGTGGTTACTGTTGACATAGGAGTAGGTGGGTTGAACAATACTCCTTTGAGGATATTCTCTGGGTTCAACCACCATATTAGAGAGAAATGAATTTTCCTCGCACTGGTATTTTTCCATATACACTCCCTAAACGGCTTGAAGTTCTGTAACATCCAGTGTTGAAGTGGCCTCATTCTTAACTTGTGGACATTCCTCCTGGTGGTCTTCTTCAAAAGGTATAGCCTGTGCCAAAGAAAGGGTGCCATACCACTTTTCAAAGCTATGCTCTCAGAACACGTTCATATGCTGGGGGCAGGGAGGGAGGTGTGTGAACAACCTAACTGTAACACACACTGCTACCAGAATTTCCATTGTCCTGGCTGCTCCCCCTCTGCGCATCCCAAGAGTGGGAATATGCAGAGGACACTTGAAGAAAATTTTATTACAGTATTTTGTCGTGACATAACTCTACCACTCAGCAAATCTATTTAGCAATTGAAATTTTTGTCTAAAATGTAGATTAGCGCTGAACATTGTGGTAGAAAATAAAACCAGCTTCTTTTTGAAGTAGCATTTCCATTTTAACTATGTTCATAAAGATTGTTTTATATCCCCATTTATTCAGACTGTCTGCAGTATATCAAAAACATTCAGACAATCAGGGGAGTTGATAGGAAAGTGATTGAAACTGGGGATCATAATCTAAGAAGTTTTGAGTTAAAGCTGTTTGGAGAAACAAGGTTTTATTGTTTCAAAATTGAGGCCTAAAAGTGAAACTACTTAGACAGTTGATCCCATATTGAAGTTCTGACCTTCATAAAAGTTCATTCCTATATTTATTTTGTCAAACCAATGGTGGTTTGCTGCTAAATATGTTGTGTGTGTGTGTGTGTGTGTGTGTGTGTGTATAGTGAGTGTGTAAAAACAGACTCTCTTCTTTCTGCTACATAAAACTGGTGTGTTCATTATAATAGGTTTACCATGGATGTGAATAATAGCAATTAAATTAGCCTTCCAGATACCTCCTCTTATATTCATCCTTGTTTGAAAAGCTACTGTTTCCTGTTTGACACACTGGGACAAATTAACCCCTGGTGTAACTCCATTGAAATTAAATGGACATTGCCAACTTAAAAATCACAATTCTTTCTGAAATTAGTTTATCTGTGTTAGTTAGAAGTAACACCTAAGATTACTATAACTGAAAGGTTATTCAGTTTGTTGATTTGTGTATTTGTTAACACTTTCTGGATAGTCATTTCACTGTTTCCCCTATATAGTCACATAAGAGCATAGGAATTACCATATCAGATCAGTTGTCCATGTAGTTGCAGTATCCTGTTACCAACTGTGACCAATACCAGATGCTTTTAAAGGGAGATGCAGTAGGAAAAACCTACCTAAATGAATTTAACAGGTAGAAATTGTAGCTTTATGTTAGAACAATTGAAAATGGAAATGTTTGCCTTTGTCTCCTTTTCTCCCTCCAAATATTTATTAAAAATTTTAGTAAATTGTACAACACTTAACTCCCAATAGTTAGAAGTTGGTTTATGTCTTAAAGCATGAGGGGTTTTAGAGAGAGACAGGGAAGATGCCCGACCTAAGTATGAACTTTTGTGTTGTGGTGATGGACTTTATTTTGGGACCCTGAAGATGGTTTTGAACTATTTCTCTTATTAAACCAGGCCCAGGTAAGGGTGCCATTAAACCAGAGAGAAGCCTGTGTGCAGTTCTTAAGGGGTCCTGGAGAGTGGGAAACAAAGGCAGGGTGCTGCAGAGTGACCTCTGGTCAGGAGAGGGTGATCAGGAGGCAGCTGGCCCTTCTATAGTCTGCCTGCCAGAGGTCACATTGCAGGATTGAGGCCTCAGGCTCTGACCCAGTAAAGCACATAAGCATGTGCTCACTATATGGATGTGAGTAGTCCCTTTAAGTACATGAATAGTCCCAATGAATATAAAGTTATGCACGTTAATCCCTTTGCTAGAATGGTCTTTAGTTATTTTTTGTGGGTTTCTTGCATAGCAACTGAAAAATTGAAAATAGGGAAGTGTGATTTTAAAACCACAGAAATTGGCAGAATGTCTCACAAGTGGGTGTGTAGTACCTGAAACTATTCTTGTTATTTTTAGTTTTGACTAGATTTCAAGTTGATTGTGTACCTTTAATAGAAAATTATACCAGAGACTAACCTTTATCATTGTGTTTAAATGATAACCTAATCACATACAAGTCACTGATATTGCATAATTTTTTTAAATTTAACTAATTTGCTTTGTTTCTTATATGGTATTAATATATAAGGAGAACAATATTTTGAATTTTAAGAATACTCAGTTAAGACTGAAGATTCTCAGCTGAGAAATTCTGTAACCTATACAGACATTTTTAAGAACAAAATGTTGGCAGTACTGTGTATTACACACTATGCCGGAAGTCTGAGTCTCAAAGCAATGAGGTTGATGTAAACTGTGCAGACATGTCTGCCACCATCTAGAGAGCAGTAATTGAGATTTGAGAAGGAATCAGTCTGGGTTGTAAGGTCATTCTCTTGTTGTTGCCTTCATGGTGTAGCTGTAACTTAATGCAATTGAATATTACCTAAAGAGAAGTACAGACATAATTTGCAAGTCATGAGAAGGCAGGCTCTTTTGCCGTTAGCTTATTCATTATAAATTGGAAATTATTCAACCAAGCATAATTAAAACTTAATAATGTTTGACATAAAAATAAGGACATACAATTGGTGTGATTATGTAACATAACTGATTAATATATTCAGCTTTAAATTTTATTACAAAAATTTTATTACAAGCATTGCCAAACTCTAAATATTTTCCTATTAATTTTTTAAGAAGAGACAAAATAAGACTATCTTAATTCTAACTTTTTTAATTCAAAGAACATGAGCTAAGATATTTTTCTTATATTTAAAAATAATGCATTTTACTCGCCTTTTTAGAAACTTGACATTGAAATCTATTTACTTGATAAACTTTGATTTCCTGTGTCACACACAAGCATGGATTTGTTAGTACAGCTTGTTCGTGAGAGCTGGAATTGGGATTTTGTTTGTTTTTTCACTAATAGAGCACAGATGATTTATGGGAGAGGGATGGAAAACAAATTATTACATGGAATTGCAACTAGAGAAGAAAAACTTAGTTGTTTTTTTGGACCTATCAACTGTGACATTCTGTACCTTGGGGGAGCATACTGTAACCCCCATATTCCACATTTTCATATAATCATGATCCTAAATATAAAGCATGCCTTGGAAGGTATCGGGGAAAGGTTATGATCTGCTGAAAGTCATTTCTCTATCCATATATGTATATTATTAATGCATATGAAGTTATGAGAATTGTGTTGTATGATTGTCACTAACACATGCTGTAAGTTGGGAAATCAGCCAGATATTCACTCCCCAGAGGCAATAGCAGGGAAAGTAACCAACACCCAGGCAAGGTGTTAACCCATCAACAACCATTGTCTAGCAATTTCTTTTGATATGTTTTACTGTTTAACTTTGATTTTGCCTGAAGTGCGTGATAAATCTGCTGAGGTTTTGCAAAGACTGGTGTATATCCACTTTCATTGATGAAGTGGTGAACCAATTAATAAGTCTGCACTGCCCATCTTGAGCAGTGCAAGATGGTATATTCCTGGGGTACAGTGCTGGGAGCTGGGGTGGGATTTGACTCAGATGCCTTTCCCTGTGTGATTCATGAGTAGCTCGGGGAGCATTCATGCAATCTAGCTGGGTGTGGGGTCCCACATGCAGTTGTGCTGAGTGATAACAGCACCTGGAGGTGTTGCTGGTCACTAGCAAGGGATTGTGAGAGACTGCCCAGGCTGAGAGAGTTCAGGGGGCACAGCAGTCCCACAGTCCCAGGCCCCACCCCGGGAATCCCGTCACACCAACCTTTATATTATTATTCTCTTTTTAAACTTCATTCTTGTAGGAAGAAAGGTAGAGCACTCCAATTTCAAATTCAGCTCACACTAAAATAATTGATTTCAGGGTAAAAGAGGTACAGTTCGGCTAATAATCTTATGTTATGCTGCAGCTCATGATTTACTAAAAAGAACAGTGGAATCCATCAAGCAAGACGTCTTTGCTCCAACTACTAATTTAAAAAGGCACTACAAATATCGGTATTGAGGACTTATAGTTCTTAGCAATATCTCAAGTTCAATAAGTTCCTGTTTAAAAGATTATAAAGACGACAAGATAATGTGTAAAATGGCATAATATGTTATGCTGGTAATAAGAGTAGCAATTGTTTGTTATTGCAATCTAATAATGTTACATAGGTATCATAACTTTAAGCAGATGAATGAAATCTTTAAAATGTACAGTTTGGACAAGTTATGCAAACTTGTCTCCATAACATTTTCATTTATATTAAAAATCAATAAACAAATTTCAGTGTGATTGACCTACTGATATTCGGAATGAATACTTTGATAATATCTCTAGTAAATAGGGCTCCTTATATTTTGTTGTTTACTTATAGTACACATGCAATTTTTATTTACAATAAGCTAGGGAGTTTTGTTTTATTATACATTTGCTTCATAAAAATTGAAAATTTAGGGTTTTTCTAAACATCAGATACCTATGATGGACTATGATTGTCAATTACACAAAAGTTCATTTTATTTGTCAAAGTTTGAAAATGTTTGGGTTGGGGTTTTTTGAGGCTTAAAATCGCAGTGATATGATAAAGTATGTCTGTTCAAATTTGTCTTTCAGTCTGAATCTATCCATGTACATGGATGCTCTTTACAGTATATTGGTATTTTTAGATTCAAAGTGGCACAGAAATTTGACAAACTAACATTGTTGAATGTTTTGTTTGTTTTTAGATTTGAAATAAAGCCGTTTTTAAACTATTTCAAAAAAATCATCATCTTTGTTTGTAATCATAATAACTGATTATATATTCATTTATGCATACAATGTTGTATAATATAGCTGCTGTGTTACTTCCAGGATATTAGAGAGACAAGGTAGGTGAGGTAATATTTTTAGTGGACCAACTTCTGTTGCTGAGAGAGACCAGCTTTCAAGGTTACAGAGCTCTTCCTAGGGGCAGATCTGAAAAAACTTGCCTCTCTCAGCAACAGAAATTGGTCCAATAAAAGATGCTTTTCTTCGAGTGATTGCTCGTGTATTCCACAATAGGTGTGCGTGCTTGCTACGTGCCCCGGTGTCAGAAGTTTTTCCCCTAGCGACCCCTGGTGTGGCGCCTCCATGGCTGCGCTCTCCCCACCCTCAGTTCCTTCTTGCCGCCAGTGATGGTGCTTCGGAGCTGCTGCAGCTCTTACCCAGAACGTTCGTTCAGTGTATGGTACCTGTAGTTAGTAGTTTAGTTTAGTTAGTGCGCCCTGGGTTTTAAGTCGTCACTTGCTGGAGGATTTTCTGGATAATTCTCTGCACTTTGAAGTCTTTAAACGCTTTGGATCTGGGGTGGAGAGCCCATGTGGGAGACGTTCAGACCCAAGGTCTGTGGTCTGTGCAGGACCTGGCCCTCCACATAAACGTCAAGGAGCTCAGGATGGTCCAGCTGGCGTGCATGGTCTTCCGCTCGCACTTGGAGGGCAGGGTGGTCAGGGTTCTCACGGACAGCACGGCATAGATGTTTTACATCAACAGGCAAGGTGGGGCCCTATCCTCTGCCTGGAAGCCCTCAAGCTGTGGGACTTCTGTATAGCCCATGACATTTGTCTACAGGCCTACCACCTACCGGGCACTTGGAACTCACGGGCGGATCACTTGAGTAGGGACTTCTCCTCTCAGCACAATACCTATTGTGAATATTTGTTTTGAAAGTTTTCTTCTTCCGTTGCTTTTAACTCTTCACTCTAATCAATAAAAATGTGGTTTTTAAAAAGAAAAAATAGAATGGATCTAAACTGAGTGGTCAACATTTATCATATGAAAGTGAGAATAAGTTTTCCATTTAGTTTATGGTTGACATTAATAGAAGGGAGATACTAGCAGTGGTGTTAGCTGTGAATAATGTACATTGTATGTTATCCCAAAATATATACTGTAAAATTAGTGTCCATTGAGGGCTGCAGTCTCCAGTATTTCAAAAGATATGTTCACCTCTCATTTTTATTAGTAAAATATAGATCTTTTTAATGATGCAATCATAAAATGTAAACAAATCCATATCCTATAATAGCTAAATAATTGTCTTTATTTATTTATTAAAGATTGGGACAGGGAGAAATTACTTGAAGCATGGATGTCTAATCCAGAGAACTGCTGCCAACGTTCAGGTGTTCAAATGCCAACTCCACCTCCAAGTGGGTATAATGCCTGGGACACACTCCCTTCTCCACGAACTCCCCGCACCACTCGCTCTTCTGTGACTTCCCCTGATGAAATCAGCCTGTCACCAGGAGACATTGAGACAATTCTGGTATGCTTTATTCTTAAGAAAGATTCCCTGCCTATTACTTTGTGAATAGTTAGAAGCACAAAGTAATGTATTAAATATTATTAAAAAGTTGTTCTGGTATATAATGCTTTGCAACTTGTGAGAAAATCTTCCATAATCATTGTGCAGTTGGTTTTTAAAGTATGTTTTCAGTGCCTTACAAATAGGACTGAAATTAATTGGGAAATTGAACGAATTTCTCCCTCCTGTTCTCTCTCCACCTCCCCCCCGCCTCATCCCCTTCTTCTCCAACTTAGTGCGAGAGAACTATTTTGTCATTACCTTTGCAAAATAACCTTGGAAAGGACATGAGAGTTTTTTCTTTCTTTCTTAAATGTAAGCAGACACTGAAGTGTGTGTAGAATCATAGAACTGTAGAGTTAGAAGGGAGCACAAGAGGTCGCCTGGTCCAGCCCCTTGTGCTGATTCATTTTAACAAATGGCTTTATAATGACACTCATTGAGCATGTGGCTGGAACAGGGGACACTGTTTTCAGCTTGACTGCCACCATTATAATGTAGGACTTCTGATTTAACAAGATAGGATCATACCAAGTGTGTGTAGCTCAGCATTTCTTTGGAGACTTTTTATCTAGATGTTCAATTTCATGGTATCCATTTCCTTCAACATACTTAAATGCTTTGAGTATTCCCTTTTTATATTTTTCATTAGGAAACAAAGTTTTCTTTGTTTGCATTTTAAATGTCAGCCTTCTACTGTACTGTAAGATTATAAATAATTTTTCTGTGTGAGGGCTGCTTTAAGCAGTTTACAAGGCTATCACAAATTTAAAATATAAAAGCATCTTTCATTAAAATCAGTAATGCTCTTTTGGAAGACAGAACTCTCTTTTTATTAATCCACAGCTGTAACTTTATAAAATTTGTGCCCAGTGACCTATTTTTCTAGGAGATGCATAGTTTTGTAACTGGATTATCCCTGGACAATATATCAAAGTAAAACTTTGCATGTAGTATACAGACAACCCTTACTTCTCTAATTTTAAAATACTACAAAAAAGGTATATGGCATTATAGTTTTATCCTTTTTTATATCTGCTGCAATACTTTTCCTGAAATGTAACTGCATGTGAAATGAAGTGACAAATGTATGTTATATTGTATATTTCCTTTCCTTAGTATTGGGGGCTTATGATGGGAATGGTGGATGTAGTTTTATATCTGTGGTATTACTTTAAATCCAGATATAAAACTGTGTGTGTGTGTGTGTGTGTGTGTGTGTGTGTGTGTGTGTGTGTGTGTGTGTGTGTGCAGCGAGATTATATATAGCTAGTTTACTTCCTGTTTTACAGTCTTCAATTGTTAAAGTGGATCTTTTAGGAAACTAAAGAAACAAGTACGATTGTTGTTAGAATTTCAGATTTTACATAGAGATTTTTTCTATTAAGATGTTTCTCACTTAAAATGCTCATCTGTGCACAAAAAGACAAATCCTGGGCCTCATTAACATCCTTATGTGAGACAAACACAAAATTGATAAGCCTGGGGGTTGGACACAGCGGCTGCTTCCGGGAGCAGCACGGAGCCAGGGCAGGCAGAGAGCCTGCCTTAGCCCTGCTGCGCTGCCAACCAGAAGCCTCCTGAGGTAAGCACCGCCCGGCCAGAGCCTGCACCCCGAACTGCCTGCCCCAGTCAGAACCCCCTCCCAGACCGTGCACCCCCACCTGCATCCCTGCCCAGCCCTGAGCTCCCTCCCACACTCAAACTCCCTCCCAGAGCCTGCACCCTGAACCCTCACCCGTACCCCTGCCCCAACCCAGTGAAAGTGAGTGAGGATGGGGGAGAGCAAGCGATGGATGGAGGGGGGCTGGAGTGAGTGGGGACGGAGCCTCAGGGAAGGGGCGGGGCAGGGGTGTTTGGTTGTGTGCAATCAGAAAATTGGCAACCCTACCCTGGCCGGAGCCCCCTTAACTGTTTGCTCTACGCTAACCCCTGGTCGGAGCCCCTTAAGCTGTTTGCTGGGCGCTCACCCCTTCCTGAGGGCTAGAACCCAAGACTGTGTACGCCGCCCCATCTGAAGGCCAGGGTTCCTAGACTATACCTCACTATACCCTGCCTGATGGTTGAGCTTTAAACTGGTGCCTCGCCCTGCCTGAGGGCTTGGGCTCCTGAACCACTCATTGCTCTACCCTGCTGGAGGGATCGAGTACTGAGACTGCTAACTTCCCCATTATCTTAGACTGTCCTTACAGGGGCCTGATAGCAAAGAGACTGGTCTCCCTCTGAGATTGACAGCAAGGGAGGGCCATACACGCCTACGGGGTGCATTCAGTCACACATATATCTCCTTATGTGTTTGCAGGATCAGGGTCTTAACTTTCAATATTTTGTTTTTTTCTGATAGCAGTTTTTATAAAATTCAAAGAAGATATCCTACCACTAATATCATGGAAGGAAGGAGCCTTTATAATTTAGCTTATTGCATCTTTAGATCAAAATGTATAAAGTACAAATTTTCAAATCAGTTTTACAAACCTCAACCTATTTTTTTTTAAATCGAGTGATTAAAATCATAACTTTAAATCAATTATTTAAATTACTCCACCCTGCCTTGGGCCTGATTTTTTTGTGGGGCAGAATACCTCCTGTGACGTACGACTGACCTTATCTACCAAGTCCTGCTCCTGCTATTGACGTCAGTGGCAAAACTCTCATTGACTTTACTGGTGCAGGATATGGCCACTGTTGTCTTTATTGGGAGCTAAGAGTGCTCAACATCTTAAAGGCTGGAGGTGGCGGAGATCCCAGAAGGCAATAAAAAAATTTGTTGCACAAGTTCCTAAAAATATTTACTAAATGTTTGTGGGGAGGTGTCTGGAAACCAAGACATGCACCTTTCCGTTTTCAGTTTTTTGAACATAAAGCAACACTTTCTCCTTGATACATTCATAAAAAATTTTTCCCTACTTTGTACGTGGCCTGTTTTCTTACAGTAGTTTGGTTTTATATTTTTATTATGTAATTCTCATGAGTTCTGCATATGGCACACAGGAGTTCATTTTTCTTTCCTTCATCTGTATTTTTTTTCTTTATCTACAGTGTGACATTTGTATGTGTAATATTTCTATTTTTGAAGACCCAGTGGATATGCCTTGTGGACATGAGTTTTGCAGATCATGCTGGGAGGCGTGAGTATATGCATTTAGCATTTTTTTGAAGATGATTAGACTTTCAAGTTTAAAGAGGGGGGGAAAATCACAGCCAATAAATAGCCATTGTCAAATGTTGAGATGTAGCTGTTCTGAACCATATAGAATACTTTCATATGTATTGTTCTTATTGGCCATTAACTGGCTTATGAGTACATAGCAATGGCTTTGGTCCTGATACAAGCTTAAGTGCATTGCCGAATAGGGATGGATTTAAGCATGTTGTTTAGTGCTTTGCTGAGCTGGGGCCTAACTGTCTGAGAACTGGTCTACACTTAAAAGTTTTACCAGTATAATTATTTTGGTTAGGAGTGTGACTTTTACTGAAATAGACTAGTAAAAGCCCAAGTGTGGATGCAGTGATAGTGGTATAAGGTCATCTTTATACCACTATCACTGCATCCACAGTAGGGGTGGTTGTACTGCTTTAATTATACTGGTAAATTTAAAGTGATGCAACTTGTCTAGTGTAGATAAAGCCTAATTCCAGTGCATCCATTATTGTGGTATTTTGTAAGAGCATTAAGCTCATCATAACCTTAAATGTGAGTTACTATTTAAAACGTGGATTTTAGAGCATGAAGACAAAATCATTCATGTTCCTATTGTATTGTAAATTGGTGTGCTGTATCAAGGTCTGGGTAGGGCTAGTGCTGCAAATCTGGAGTTATTTGATCAAGGGGTTTTGGGGATACAGTGTCATCTTCCCCCCGCACCCAGCAAAGACCTTGTCAGTAAAATTGTTGAGTTCTTATTTCTTTTTCTCTTTTTTGCATACACATGGCTAAAATATGTTATTTATTGACCCCAAACTAATATCACTGATCAGTTACAACTCAGCTAATGTCCGGCATCCACTATCACTTTGGGGAAGCAATATTTTTAAAGATAGTAGGGGTTATCATTAGCTCTACAAACTGCCTTTCACTTGGGTGATATGGTACAGACAGAAATTTGTGCATGTATTCAGGTCATATGCTCTGTGGTGAGGCATAGCTGACATCAGATCACTGGGTACCTCACACAACATGCTGGAGTTGTTGAATCCAAACAACACCTGAGCGTTCAAGTCCTGAGTTCAAGTCCTACCCTCAGCAGACTTCTGAGATTACTCTCTGCCTGCGTTCTGCTTGTGGTTAGGAGCTGCAAAGGGGGGTCCTTACGGAAGTTTGGCCCTGAGGGCAGAACTTTCTGTTTAAGAGCTGATCATTCAAATTGCTTCAAAATTCACGTGCATATTTCAACTGTTTTGACAAATTCTGTACCTCATCAAGGCCAGGATAGCATTAGTGGTGCAAGTCTGGTTTCATTTTGGCAAGGGATTTCATCATATACAGCCCATCCAAAAGCTGTATACAATACCAGTATTAGTTCTGGTTATAGAGAGTTTGCATCTGTTCAAGCTTCCTCAGGAACTCCTTTGTGAGGGACAATCACTGAGCAATGATAGTTACATGGTGTCTTGAGGAAACAAGCACTGCACCTTGACCATGAACCATCAGTTTGTTTGTTCTCCTAGGGAGACTTCTGTGTGCTGTGCACACTTAGTGTTACCAACTTGCCATTTGCTTGGTGTCCAGGGCTCAGCGGGGCTCCTTTTGAAAGTGTGAGTGGTATGTGCAATTTTGAAGATGATCAGAACCCCATAAGTCTTCCTCAATGCCATCTGCCCAAATCCCACTCTAGGACAGTTAGGCAGGCCAGGATATGAAGCCAAGTATGATATTATGAAGCTCAATTGATGGGAGAGACTAGATGTCACATTGAAAATGGTATCAGAGAGGCTGGCACAAGAGTCTCAGCCAGGATGGATCAGTTCTGAGCTGGGAGGGGCTCATTGAGCTTCTTTAAGGTACTCCTAGGCATGGCAGACAAGATCTATACTGGGAGCTGGGAACAGGCATGTTCTGTGCATACCTGAGGCACATACAGCTGAGATTGGCAGGAAAACTCCCAAAAAGTTGAATGGGGAAGTTCATACATCTCAGACCTATTGTTGAATGCTCTGTTCATCTCCAGGAGGTGTTCTCATTCATTTTAGATAGGATGAATGGGCCACTTCACACCTCTGTGAGCTTCCAGTGCTGCAGACAGGTGTGCAGAGCTCCTTTCCACTATGCTAGGGACTTTGGGACTCTCCTCTCCCCGTTGCTACCCCCAGCTGGAAGAAGTGCTCCTTGCAGCCCTTCCGCCAGCACTTTGCCTCCTTCTGAGGCCCCTGCAGTCCTACTGGTGTTACCCAGGGTTCTTTCAACCCAAAGCTCTTGGAATCTTTACTCTGTGCAAGGTGGTGTCAGGAAATAATCAAGGGAGACTCTCTGTTCAACTGATAGATGGCTGGCACAAACAGGACCAACACAAGAGTGCTCTCAACTTAAAGCTATACTTTACTTAGTCTCAAGCATTTGCACACACCCGCAACAGGTTAGTAAAACACCCCCAACCCTCAATAATTACCAAAGTTGGGTATGGCTCTCGAGTAGCATAACGTCAGTCTTCCGATGGCCAATCTTCCGTCTGCCGCTGGGGAACACAAGATGTGTCCAGAAGGAGAGTTCCTGAAGAGTCCAACTACCCCCAAACTTTCTTACCTTATTTATTCATTAGTATTACAGTAAGACATCACTCAAAGAAAACTTGTTGAGCAAGCAATTTCAAAGGTTAAGCAAGAGGTTTCCTTCTGATCATCAATTAGCCAGATGTGTGTTTTTCAGAGTTTGCATGCCTTGAGGCCCTGACAGAGACATCCCTGAGGGCACATATTAACAAGCTTCCTGTTTTCCTAAAATGCATATCTCAACAATTTCAACAGAGATCTCATCAGGAAGGACGCGGGGTCAAACTGCCCTTTCTGAGGCACCTAACACCTCCCCGATTTGATCTTGCTAAGGCTGCATAGGCTTATGACCTGCGAGCTTGGCTACTTTTAGCAATAAGCAGTAGTGGTTCTGGCATTTTACTGGTCTGCCAAGATCTCCCCGTACACTGGGGGTGTAGCAGGGTCAGAGGAAGTGCAGAGCTGGTAACTAATGTGGTGATAGTGAGGGGGACATGATTGAAGGATACCTGTAGAGTGGCATGAGAGTGCTTCCTAGGCACAATTCGTCACCATTTAGGGTATGTCTACTCTGTAGTAAAAGATCAGCAGCTGGTCTGCATCAGCTGACTTGGGCTCACAAGACTTGGGCTGTAGGGCTATAAAAGTATGGTGTAAACTCTTGAGCTGGAGCCTGGACACTGAGACCCCATGAGGGAGGAGGGGGGCTCTGAGTCTTGGCTCCAGCCCAAGCTCAAATGGCTACACTGCATTTTTATAGCCCCATGGCCTGAGCCCCATGAACCTGAGTCTTGTATCACAGTATAGACAGTAGCCTAAGTGGTGAAAGCGTGCCCAGGAAGCCCTCTCCTGCCAACCTACTGGTGCCCTTCAAAGCACAGGGAGAAATTTACAGACAATAAATACCTAGTCGGCACAAAGTTATGGTTGCCTAGCATTGCCTCATATCCTTTCAGAACATGGTGACTAGCTAAACCTAAACTTTTGAACACCAGAAATAAAGAGCTATGCTAAGACAAACTTAAACCTCTGAAAACTGGTAGTCTCCCACACAACATTTACTCAACCTACTTTGAGTGATACCCCAACTGGCTAGGGATCATAGGACTGCATCCTTCCTGAGCATGTGGAGGACAGTGGGGAAAGTGCACAACAATAGCGTGGCGGGGGGAGGGAGAGGATATTTAGGCCTTGTCCTCACTAGGAAAAGGATAAACTTTACAAGTGTGAGATAGTAAGCCCAAGTTACACTTGACCACTTTGCCGACTCCAGACAAACTCCCAAAACCTCGGCAAATACTTCTTTGTCCTAAGAATTCCGTCTGGGATATCACCTTTTGGTTGCCACTGACTGAGCCTTGTGATGCACTGTGATGTGTGTCAACAGGCTGCATAAAAGCTTCATGGTGGTTTGCAAATGCCAGTGCAGGTGTAGAGTTTTGATGGGCACTGAGAATATGCTACTCCTGGGGGGATTCTGCACCACTGCGCAATGCAGAATTTGAGCAGAATTTCCTTTTTCCTTTGCAGAAATGGGCTGCAGAGCTGCAGGCCACCACTAGGGGCTGCTGGCAGTAGCGTAGCCAGGGGGGAGCGGAGGTAGCGGCCACTCCCCCTCTGAGCAGAAGCGGCGCCTTAAAAAGAAGCGGCATCTTTTTTTAAAGGGGGAGCGGAGCTAAAAAAAGGTGCCGCTTCTTTTTAAGGCGCCGCTTCTTGCCCTCACTTGGCAGCGCTCCAACTGTTCGGCGGTACTTTGGCGGCAGGTACCACCGAAGACCTGGAGCGAGTGAAGGGACGGGACTTGCCACCGAAGTGCTGCGCTGAACAGCTAGAGCGCCGCCGGAGCGCCGCTGGGTGAGTACAAGGGGAGGCGCCTTTTTTTTAGCTCCACTCCCCCTGTGCTCTGGACCTGGCTAGGCCACTGGCTGCTGGACCCAGGAAACCCCAGCATCCCAACTCAAAAATAAAAAACACTGCCACGGGGAAGGGGAGGAGGAAGGAGTTGGAGGATTCCGAGCTGCTGCAGTTCCTGGCGTGACCTGAAGGAAGGAGGCAGCATGCAGGAAACGCCATACAAGTCCAGGACCCAGTTTCTCCCTCTGGATCCCTGGGCTCTGGAGGGTAGGGGGAGTGAGTGTCTGTGCTGGGGGGACATGCAGCTGGGCTCGAGGGGGGAAAAGAGGGGATGTGGATGTCTGGGCTGGGGGGCACCCTATGGGTGGGCTCTGGGGGAGGAGGGGGTGTGGGTGTCTGGAATTTTTTTGTGTGTGTACTTCTGTATTGTTACAGACATAGTTGCTGACCAGTATTTGGAAATTACCAAAGTAAGTGAAACTGGTATGATTATATAGTATTATTTTGACAAATAAAATATGCATAATTTTGCATAATTTTTATTTTTTTGGAGCGGAATTCCCCCAGGAGTAGGATGCAAGAGAGTGTTAGAATGGAGTGAATTACTCTTATAGTTCCCTATCTCCTTGACGTAACTATTGGAATGTTAGCTTCTGGGAGGTGACAGTGACAGTCTAACAGCCCTGAACTTCATGCATTCTTAAGTTTTAGAGCCAAAAGGGGCTATTGTCAGAAGTCCTGCATAACACAATCCAGAAAATAGGAATCCTGGATCCCTCTAGCTGCAGATGCCAGACATTGCACTGTCATCTAAGGCGATCTGGAAGTCGATGTATCTAACCCCGGATTAATACAGCTACATCTAACACAGTGGTCAGTGCATGTACACAAAAAGGCATGTCCAGTACAATTCCATATCATCATAACACAGAAAATGACAGATTTTGTTAGAGGTTTACGTTTAGCTACCCTCCATGTTGTGGAAGAGCACGAGGAAGTGCTAGGCAACCTTAACTCTGTTAATGACATGTTTTTGCCAATGAATTTTGGTATTTTTCAGAACAATATTGTTATGGTGCATGAAAAAAATAGGAAGAAAGCTTTAAAAAAAGGAAAATATAATAGTAGAAAAAAGATACTCTTGATATGTTTTGTGAGGCCTGGTCTACACTTAAAACATATACAGGCATAGCTATGTTAGTTGGTGGGGGGAAAAAAACAAAAAACACCTAGCCTACATAGCTGTGTCAACAAAACCTCCAGCATAGATGCAGTTATGCCATAAGAAGAGTGCTTCTGTTGACGTAGCTAATGTTGTTCTGCCAGCATATGCTGCATCTACACTAGGAGGCTCTGCCGGCATAGCTATGCTGACAGAGGATCTGTAGTATAAACATAAATAATCTTTAAATTTGACTATCTTTTTATGATCTCACAAGTAGTCTCATTTCAAGTACTAGTTAATAGCTGATGGGAACGGGTAGCCATTCCAAAGACTTATAGTTGATTTAGTCTAGCTAACTGACAATTTGTTCAGATCAAGCAGCTTACCTGTTTCAAACTGTATTTTGACAAGAACAAGGATTGCTATTTATTGTAAAAACTAAATACTTGTCAGACTAATTAGTGCATACATTAAGTACTGCTTAAGTACTATATACATCTTTTGGGGACTTAATGAAGAAATTTTGCTTAGTTTTATTAAATATTGTACAGAGGGCTCTTGCCAATGGGAGACAGGTGTAAACCACACATACATACATTCAAGTACTTTTTTCAGTTGCTCACTTGTGGACTCTTCTTTTTTTTTTTGTTCCCCCACCAAATGCCTCCTCAAATCTGAGGTACTTGTTGAGTGTAAAAACCAAGGGCTGATTCATATTTCTTGTTTTAAAAAGAGATGTAAATGAAAGTGTATATTTTATTACGTTCGTTATAAAGACAATGAATTTTCATCAATTTCTTGACTTCTTTATTTTTTATCATCAAATTCTGACTGACACAATTCTGGCAGGTTTTTGAATCTGAAAATTCAGGAGGGTGAGGCTCACAACATTTTTTGCCCAGCATATGATTGCTTCCAGCTTGTTCCTGTAGAGATCATAGAAAGCGTGGTTTCCAGGGAGATGGACAAAAGATACCTACTGTTTGACATTAAGGTAAACTCTCAAGCTGTTCCTGTGTGACGAGTGTGTCTGACTTTCTTATTCCAATTATAATGCAACTTCTGTGTGAAATATGACTGCACCTTTTCTCAGCAGAGTTTAATAAATTAATACTATAGATCTGAACTGTATGTAGTTTACATATGGTAATGAAGGAGTTGGCATGCTGTTGATGACATTTTTAAAAGAGGAATAATTATATTTCTTCCTCAAGCACAGAAACTACACTTCTGTTCTGGGCAATTTAATAATCTTTCTCAGTACTTGTAAAATTGTTTGATGAAATTAGTGTCCAGAACAGGCAACACCTAGGTTTTAAACTGCCAAGAATATTTTGTTGGCATATCATAAAAAAAGTTTTAAAATGAGTTTCTGGAAGAATATTTTGATAAATGAGTTACTCTTTCCATTCAGAGTTTCTGGGAAATTTCTACTGTACCTGAGTACAGTACCTGCTATTCACATCACTAGAGTTTTTTGCTCTAGCCCATACTTTCCGAAGATTCCTATATAACCCAGATAGGAAAGGAAGTTGATAAATCTTGATTTGGTTCATACTTGATTTTATTTTCTCCATTGCTACAGAATGTATCTTTAAAAAGTAATCTTTTAATATATTTGTCAGGTTATTGGCCTGTAGTGTAGATCCTTGAAATAACTTGTTAAATTATTCCCTGGGTGGGGAGGGGAGAGACATGTGTAGTACAAGAACTTACTTAGATATGTTACAAGTCACTTTGGCATGAGGTCATAACATTTTATACATCAAAGTGGGGATCTGATACCCAGATTTGATCCAGTGTCCTTCATAGCCTCACCTTCTGAGCGACATACAAGTCAGCAGAATTTTGAAGGGGAGCAGCCAGAGGTTCCTTTTCTTTCACATAATTTATTTTAGATAATTAATAAAAGGGAAAACATTCTACAGTGACAGAAAAAAATTGAGGCAAATTTCTGAGTTACTTTATTCTGGTTCTTAAAAGTTTATTGCAGTTTAATTATATTGAGATTGGTGATAGAGAGCATAGGTTTTATTCTTCTTCGAGTGCTTGCTCATATGTATTCCAATTAGGTGTGCGCGCGCGGCGTGCACGATCGTCGGAAGATTTTACCCTAGCAACACTCGGTGGGCCGGCTGGCGCCCCCTGGAGTGGTGCCATTACGATGCCTGATATATACCCCAGCCGGCCCAGCGCCCTCTCAGTTCCTTCTTACCGCCCGTGACGGTCGTTGGAACTGTGGAGAGCAGCTCGCTGATCTCCACCTCCCTAGCATACTTAGCACTCGTTTATCTTGTAGATAGTTTTTAAGTACTTCTTAAGTAGTTGTTAATAGTTTACTGATAGTTCTTTTGTTGTAGTTAGTGTAAATAGTAGCGGGAGATAAGGGGCTTCTCCCCTGTCTCCCTCCCGGTACCGGGCCAATGCCTGGCTCTCCGGGATTCAAGCCTTGCTCGGCCTGTCAGAAGCCGATGCCCACGGGGGATCCCCAGGACTCCTGTTTAAAGTGCCTCGGGGAGTCCCATCTCCCGGACAGGTGCCGAATTTGCAAGGCTTTTAAGCCGCGGACCAAGAAGGAGCGGGACTTTCGTTTAAAGCAGCTCCTCTTGGAGGCCTCGCTCAGCCCGATGTCGGCCCCGCACCGGAACCTGGTGCCGACCCCGGCGGGCTCGTCATCGACAGCACCGGAACGCCCGAGCTCTGGGAAAGAGCCCCGGCACCGTACACCTCAGGCCGGGACTTCTCAGAGGCGTCGCTCTCTGTCACCGAGAGCGAGGAAGTCGGGTCCTGGACCAGCACCGACTCCGGCGCCGCTGCTCCTGCAGCCTGTTCAGGACCGCGCCAAGTCCGGTGTGGCACCAGCACCATTGACTCCGGTACCGCAAGGACCGTCGAGCTCGGTGCCTGTGGCTCAGATATCTATGCCACCTACTCCGGCTCCGCAAAGGCCGTCGAGTCCAGCGCCACTACCAATACCGGCACCGACCCTGCCGACTCCGGCACCCCAGAGGCCGTTGAGCGCAGGACAGCCTTCTAAGGCTCCGGTACCGACGACTCCGGCCCCACAAGGCCCGTTGAGCTCGGTGACCGTCAGCTCCCCGGTACACACCGTGGTAGAGCTTCCACTGCCGTCTACTCCGGACACCTTCTCGGCGGCACGGGACCTGATTGCTATGACTGATCTGGCACCGACCTCATCCTCAGTACCGCCATTGCGGATCGTCACATCCCGCGGCAAACTGGCCATGTTACGCCTGGTGCCGCATGCAGAGACCAGCCAGCAGCAGTCGGGTTCTCCTCGGCACCGCTCGCAGTCCCGGCGCCGGTCACCATCCCGGCACTGGTCGTACTCGCGGTACCGTTCCAGGTCGCCCTCCAGGCGGCGGTATGACGACTCCCGGTACCGCTCCCGTTCCCGCGGCCGGTCACCGCGTAGATCTCTGGACGATCGACATCATTATCGTTCACCGAGACGTTCCCGATCCAGGTCGGGTTCCCAGTACCGCAGCAACCGCCGGTACCGTTCCAGCTCCCGGTACCGATCAAGATCCCGGTACCGATCCCCGGCACCTCGACATACCATGGCCATGCAGACCGCTCTTCAAGGTTACTCTGCACCGCCTTGGCCTTCTCGCTCCGTCTCCCACTCTTCTAGAGCCGGTAGCGACCTTTATGCTGAGGATCACGCGGTTGGTGAACAGAGCCACTGGCCGGAGGCTGGACAGGAGCCATCTCAAGACCAAGGGCAATGACCCTTCTGGACCCCTATGGCATACCAGCAAGCCCAAGGGGTCCCATCTAGAGCCTCCCACTCGGCCCAATCCGAGCCCAGAGCACCAGAGGCGACGGTATCCCGCCCTCCCCCGGAAGTCTCTGACCCGCCACAGTCATCGGTCGTGGTCCCAGACCTGGAGGCCCCGACCTTGGACTCCTCAGTGGTTCCCCACCAGGACCTCTCCCAGGATCCCCTGGCTCAAGGTCTATCGTCGTCCTCCTCTCCCGACGAGGCAGTGGCAGGAGCGTCATCTTCCGGCCCGCCTCCTATCGATCTCCGGGACCATCAAGACCTGCTACGCAGATTGGCCCTTAACATGAATCTGCAGATCGAGGAGGTACCAGAACTTGAGGACCTGGTGGTGGACATTCTGACAACTGACGCCCCCACCAGGGTAGCCCTCCCGTTCGTCCGCACGATATTGGCCAACGCCACGTCTATCTGGCAGTCCCCAGCCTCGATACCCCCCACTGCCAGGGGTGTAGAGAGGAAGTATATGGCGCCTCCAAGAGATTTCCAGTATCTCTATACTCACCCCCCCTCCATGCTCCTTAGTGGTTCAGTCGGTCAACGAGAGGGAGAGGAATGGCCAACAGGCCCCCGCCCCAAAGTCCAAGGACGCCAAGCGCCTAGACTTATTTGGGAGAAAGATCTACTCGGGGGGGGCCTACAGCTCAGAGCTGTGAACCAGCGGGGATAACACCTGGGTCTCCATGGAGAAATTCAAAGAACTTATACCTCCGGAGTCCAGGCAGGAGTATAAAGCGTTTGTCGAGGAGGGTAAGAAGGTGGCCAGGACGTCGTTGCGGGCTTCTCTTGATATCGCCGACTTGGCTGCCAGAACTATAGCCTCAGGAGTCGCCATGCGGCGTATCTCCTGGCTCCAATCCTCCACCCTCCCCACGGAGGTCCAACACACTATTCAGGACCTACCGTTTGAAGGTCGGGGTCTGTTCTCAGAAAAAACTGACCCGAGGCTGCAGACCCTTAAATATGGTCGAACCATCATCCGCACGCTGGGGATGCATACCCCGGCAACGCAGCGCAGACCCTTCCGGCCCTTCGGGCAACGTCCCTACTTTACACCCGCACCACGGCAGGACTTCTCTAGGAGACTGCGTGGTCGAGGGGGCAGGAGGCAACAGTCCGGTCGGCAGACTGGTCAGAGGCAGGGCCCCCACAAACCATCGTCGGGGCCCAAACAAAATTTTTGAAGGGACGCTCGAGGCCGGACTACCAGTTTCAGTCGATCCTCTCCCCCCGTTCCGAGACCGCCTTTCCCATTTCTCCCATGCGTGGTCGAATATCACCACAGACCGCTGGGTCCTACGCACGGTGGAAAGCGGATACCACTTGCAGTTTGTCTCCCCCCCTCCCTCCCACCCTCCCTCCCTGTCCCTCTTCAGGGACCCTTCTCACGAGCAACTCCTAATTCAGGAGATACAATCGCTCCTCTCCGCAGGAGCGGTAGAGGTGGTTTCGAGGGACCTCAGGGGCAGAGGTTTCTACTCCCGTTATTTCCTAATCCCCAAGTCGAAAGGGGGGCTACGTCCTATCTTGGACTTGCGGGGGCTCAACAAATTTATGGTAAAGTTGAAGTTCCATATGCTCTCCCTGGGCACCATTATCCCCTCTATGGATCATGGAGACTGGTACGCCGCCCTCGACATGAAGGACGCGTATTTTCATATTGCAATCTACCCACCTCACAGACGCTTCCTCCGCTTCGTGGTGGGCCAGAGACACTTTCAATTTACGGTTCTGCCCTTCGGCCTCTCGACGGCACCGAGGGTTTTTACAAAATGTATGGCAGTGGTGGCAGCCGCCCTTCGTCGTCAAAGAGTTCAGGTGTTCCCCTACCTAGACGACTGGCTTATCCGCGGCAACTCCAGCAGCCAGGCCCAGTCGCACATTCGGACGGCCATGAGCATGTTCAAGCGGCTCGGCCTCCTCCTGAACGTAGAAAAGTCCACTTTGGAACCAACACAGAGGTTAGACTTTATAGGGGCAGTACTGGACTCCACTCTCGCCCGGGCGTTTCTTCCAGAGGCTCGCTTTCAGGCCCTTATAACCATCATACGCAGCCTTCAGAGTTTCCCAACGTCAACGGCCCGCTGCTGCCTCAGCCTCCTCGGTCACATGGCGTCCTGCACTTTCGTGACAGCTCACGCCAGGTTGCGCCTCCGACCCCTCCAGGCATGGCTCTCCTCAGTATACCAGCCGCGCAGAGACAGCTTGGACCTGATTTTGACGGTACCATCACAGGTCCTGGCCTCCCTCAACTGGTGGCTAGACCCCAGGAAGGTGCTGGAAGGTGTTCCATTCCATCCACCTCAGCCATCCCTAGCCTTAACCACGGATGCGTCATCGCTCAGCTGGGGAGCCCATTTACAGAACCTCCAAACACAGGGCCTGTGGTCAGAGCAGGAATTGACCCTGCACATCAATGTCAGGGAACTGTGAGCGGTACGCCTTGCCTGCCAAGCCTTCGCCCAGCATTTACAGGGTCGTTGTGTCACCATCCTTACAGACAACACAACAGCCATGCATTACATCAACAGACAAGGAGGGGCACGCTCCTCCCTGCTCTGCCGAGAAGCGATTCATCTGTGGGACTTTTGCATAGCCCACTCCATTCACCTGGTAGTCTCTTTTCTCCCAGGGGTCCAGAACACCTTGGCGGACCGACTGAGCAGGTCCTTCCAGACTCACGAGTGGTCCATTCGACCGGACGTTATCCACTCTGTCTTCCGGAAGTGGGGATTTCCCCACAGACCTATTCGCGACTCGCGAGAACCAGAAATGCCACACGTTCTGCTCACTCCAGGGTTGCTCCCCAGGCTCCCTGACAGACGCTTTTCTCCTGCCTTGGACGGACCACCTGTCCTATGCCTTCCCACCAGTTCCACTGGTCCACAGAGTCCCGCTCAAATTGCGCAGGGACAGGGGCCGCTTAATCCTGATCGCTCCGGCGTGGCCCAGGCAGCACTGGTACACCACTCTCCTGGAGCTCTCGGTGTCCGCCCCGATCACTCTTCCATTGTGGCCGGACCTGATTACGCAACAGCACGGCAGGCTCCATCATCCCAACCTGCACTCTCTCCATCTAACAGCGTGGCTGCTGCATGGCTGAACCCGTCCGAGCTCTGTTGTTCCAGCCTGGTCCAACGGGTTTTACTGAGCAACAGGAAGCTGTCTACCAGGTCCACCTACTCAGCTAAGTGGAAACGGTTTTCCTTTTGGTGCGGCCCTCGGGGTCTTAACCCCTTGCAGGTGCCGATACATACCATTCTAGACTGCCTCCTGTCCCTAAAGGAGCAGGGTCTGGCCCTTTCGTCGCTAAAAGTCCACCTCGCGGCAATTTCGGCCTTTCACCCTGGCGACAGTGGGCTTTCGATCTTTTCCAACCCCATGGGTAGCAGATTCCTCAAGGGGTTAGAGCGGCTACACCCATTGGTTCGCCGCCCGGTCCCCACCTGGGACCTCAACCTCGTCATCACTAGGCTCATGGGGGCCCCATTCGAGCCTATGGCCACCTGCTCGCTTCTGTACCTCTCCTGGAAGACGGCCTTCCTCGTAGCCATCACCTTGGCGAGGCGCGTCTCTGAGCTCAGAGCGCTTACTTCGGAACCCCCTTACACGGTGTTCCACAAGGACAAGGTACAGCTGCGACCACACCCGGCCTTCCTGCCCAAGGTAGTGTTGGCCTTTCATATTAACCAAGACATTTTTCTACCGGTCTTTTACCCAAAGCCGCATGCCTCTCAAAGGGAGCAGCAACTC
This sequence comes from Macrochelys suwanniensis, assembly GCA_033296515.1. NCBI lineage: Eukaryota > Metazoa > Chordata > Testudines > Chelydridae > Macrochelys > Macrochelys suwanniensis. The sequence continues at coordinate 44,723,938 of CM065776.1, forward strand.
CATTCCTTGGACGTCCGTAGGGCCCTCGCCTTCTACATCGAGTGAACAAAGCCCTTTTGGAAAACGACTCAGCTGTTCGTCACCGTGGCGGACCGGATGAAAGGTCTCCCGGTCTCTTCCCAATGCATCTCGTCCTGGATCACATCATGCATACGGACATGCTATGACTTGGCAGGTGTTCCCACCATGAACACTACTGCCCACCCCACCCGAGCTCAAGCCTCGTCCTCCGCCTTCCTGGCACACATACCAATTCAAGAGATATGTAGGGCAGCAACTTGGTCATCGGTACACACCTTTGCCTCTCATTATGCCATAGTACAACATTCCAGGGAGGACGCCGCTTTTGGTTCGGCGGTCCTATGCTCTGCAGTATCACAATCCGACCCCACCTCCTAAGAAAGGCTTGGGAGTCACCTAATTGGAATACATATGAGCAAGCACTCGAAGAAGAAAAGACGGTTACTCACCGTAGTAACTGTTGTTCTTCGAGATGTGTTGCTCATATCTATTCCAAACCCGCCCTCCATCCCCACTGTCAGAATAGCCGGCAAGAAGGAACTGAGAGGGTGCTGGGCCGGCTGGGGTATACATCAGACACCGTAACGGTGCCACTCCAGGGGGCGCCAGCCGGCCCACCGAGTGTTGCTAGGGTAAAATCTTCCGACGATCGTGCACGCCGCACGCGCACACCTAATTGGAATAGATATGAGCAACACATCTCGAAGAACAACAGTTACTACGGTGAGTAACCGTCTTTTTCTTAATCTGTAGTACAGTTATGCACTGTAAAATTTCAAAGTTTATGTATTAAATACATGTGTAATAATAATGGATTTTTTGCAGTAAAGGCATGTCTACGTGGCAAATTATTCCAGAACAGCAATTCCTGATTAACTCCATGGGTGAACACTCTCTTAAATTTGGAATAAGGTACTCTTGTTCCAGAATAAGTGTGTCCCATATGTTGAGAGAATCAGGAACAGGTAATCCATTTTAAATTTATATGCTGTCTTTTTCTGAATTAACTTTCATATGTGGCCAAACCCCAAATCTTTTCACAAAAGAAGAGACTTCTACACCTCATGCAAAATGCTTAATGTGTACATGTTCAGGTCTTAGTGAGAATCTTCAGTGTTGCTATAAGGAAGAAATACAGTTTTTGAGCTAGTGATTAAATAATTATCTTTTTATAATTATTTTTAAAATACCATACTGGTTTAATTACAAGACTATCTTATGCTCTTTGGCTTTGCTCCTTCAGAGGCAGATTGTGATCAAACGTTACAGTTCATATCAGTGATCTATTCCCAAGTGTTAAGTAATTTTCTTCTCCTTTTTTCTTCTTTTCAGGCCTTTGTTGAAAATAATCCTGCTATTAAATGGTGTCCTATACGAGCCTGTGAAAGAGCAGTCAGGCTAACAAGACAAGGGTCAAATACAGCTGGTTCAGACACACTTAACTTCCCATTGCTAAGAGCCCCTGCCGTGGATTGTGGAAAAGGGCATCTCTTCTGCTGGTTTGTATTAGAAATTTGTACATGACTATATAAAACTATCACAGCTGCTGCCACTCTAAAGGTCAAGAGAAATCTCCAGCCAGCTGCCATGCTGCAGAAGCCTACTGGAAACTCTGTAGGTGTTGATACAGTAAATTACTGATGTATAGTTTGACATGAATATATTTTCATACATACATGGGCTGAATATTAGTGTGTGTAGAGTGTGGGCCAAATTATCCATTCCTCCTTTTCTGCACTAGGCATGACACCAAAAGTAAGAAGGATTCCACTTACCAAAACCTTTTTGAACTTTGGAACTCAAAAATTCCTCCTCCCTGAACCTTAATTACTCACAAATCATAGCAAAACATATGCCAAATATTAAACTAACTGCAAGTATAAAAACAATTCTCTCTCCATCTCCCTGGTCTACACTAATGTGTGTGTAACCTTTAGGGCAGCAAAGGGTATAACATTGTCTCCTTCAATATATTAATAGCTGTGCTGGACACAAAACAGCTGTGTGGAGCTCTAGGCTTTTCAGTTCTATTTTCATGGTAGAGAAACTTTTGTGCCTGTTTTAGAGGTTTACAGTATAATCAGAATAGATGTTGGCATGTTCACAATTATATTCCAGAAAACCATTAGCTCATGCTTTTTTAGAATCCTGGGGTTTTACTTAATCTGAGGGATTCACATACTGTACTATGTATGACTCTCAGTAAGGCTAATTCTTAAGTGATTTTGCGGAGGAGGCTTTTATGTGAAATTTGCTAGTACACAGTTACTCAAATACATAGCCAAGTTTCCCTGTTCAAAATTCTTATCAATGCCCAGAATATATAAATTATTAAGAACATAAGAACAGCCATATTGGGTCAGTCCAGAGGTCCATCTAGCCCAGTATCCTGTCTTCTGACAGTGGCCAATTCCCAGATGCTCTAGAATGAATGAACAGAACAGGGCAATTATCGAGTGATCCATCCCCCGTCATTCAATCCTAGCATCTGGCAGCCAAAGGCTTGGGAACATTCAGAGCATGGGATTGCATCCCTGACCATATTGGCTAATAGCCTTTGGTGGACCTATCTCCCATGAACTTATCAAAAATAATTTAACCCAGTTATACTTTCGGCCTTCACAACATCCTCTGGCAACAGGTTCATTAGGTTGACTGTGTGTTGTGTAAAGAAGTACTTCTTACATTTGTTTTAAACTGCTGCCTATTAATTTCAGTGGGTGGCCCCTAGTTCTTGTGTTACGTGAAGGGGTAAATAACACTTCCTTACTCACTTTCTCCACACAATTCATGATTTCATATACTTCTACCGTATTCCCCCTTAGTCATCTGTTTTCCAAGCTGAACAATCCCATTCTTATTAATATCTCCTCATATGGAAGCTGTTCCATACCCCTAATCATCTTTGTTGCCCTTCTCTGTACCTTTTCTAATTCTAATATATCTTTGAGATGGGGTGACCAGAACTGCATGCCATATTCAAAGTGTAGGCATATCAAGGCTTTATATAGTGGCATTAAGATATTTACTGTCTTATTATCTATCCTTTTCCTAATGGTTCCTAACATAGTTAGCTTTTTTGACTGCCTCTGCACATTGAGTGGATGTTTTCAGAGAACTGTCCACAATGACTTTGTAGCAGAGCACTGACTCACCTCCGCGGCGCCTCCTGCTGGCTGTCCTGGGAATTAGCTCTCTCAACCCTGGAGTGTCCTCCCTGGTGTCTCGCCCTCTGTTACATGCCCCTCTATCTCCACCATGTGTAGGCCCCACGTCCCTCCCAGACCACGGTGCCCCTTATCTTGGGGTGCTGCCCCTCACCCAGGGAACCCCACTCCCCTGAGCCCACCTCGCCTCAGTGACCCACTGCCAGTCCTCATCTAGCCCCTTTACTGAGGGGCAAACTGCAGTCTACAATGGCCACTCATCATTGGCTAGGAGGTTGGACCTGCTGCCTTTCCCTGGAGCCCCAGTACCTCCTTAGGCCTTCCTGTGAGGCCTCAGCCTGGGAGGTTTCCAGGTCTGAGCTCCTCAGCTCAGCCTGCCCCTTCCCCAGCACTGCTCTGTTGAAGGTTCCCTGTGCTCCCAGGCAGCCCGGTCCTTCCCACCCCAAGGCTGGAGTGAGACTGCCTGTCTCCTAGCTCACAGCCCTTTTTATACCTGCCTTCCTACGCCCGTATTGGCTGCTACCTGCCCTCCCCTGATTGGCTCCTTGAGGCAGCCCTTTCCCAGAGCTGGTTTTAACCCCTTTCTGACTGGAGTGGGGTGACTGCCCCGCTACAGACTCCAATATCTCTTTCTTGAGTGGTAACAGCTAATTTGGACCCCATCATTTTATATGTATAGTTGGGATTATATTTTCCAATGTACATTACTTTGCACTTATTAACATTGACTTTCATCTGTCATTTTGTTTCCCAGTCACCCAGTTTCGTGAGATCCCTTTGTAACTCTTCACAGTCTGCTCTGGATTTAACGATCTTGTGTAATTTTGTATCGTGCAAACTTTGCCACCTCACTGTTTACCCCTTTTTCCAGAGCATTTATGAATATGTTGAACAGCACTGGTCCCAGTATAGATCCCTGGGAGACCCCACTATTTACTTCTCTCCACTGTGAAAACTGACCATTTATTCCTACCCTTTGTTTCCTGTCTTTTAACCAGTTACTGATCCATGAGAGGACCTTTCCTCTTATCCCATGACTGCTTAAGGGCCTTTGGTGCAACACTTTGCCAAAAGCTTTCTGAAAGTCTGAGTACACTATATCCACTGGATCACCCTTGTCCACATGCTTGTTGACCCCCTCAAAGAATTGTAGAAGATTGGTGAGGCATGAGTTCCCTTTACAAAAGCCATATTGACGCTTCCTCAACAAATCATGTTCATCTATGTGTCTGATAAGTCTGTTCTTTACTATACTATAGTTTCAACAAATTTGCCTGGTACTGATGTTAGGCATTGTAATTGCCAGGATCACCAGTGGAGCCTTTTTAAAAAATTGTTACGTTACCATTAATAGTTAGTTCTTCTTCAAGTGCTTGCTCATGGTGATGCTATTCTAGGTGTGCCTGCGCCCCTTAGAAGATTTTTGCCTTAGCAGTATCCATAGGGTCAGCAGTGGTGTCACTGCTGACCTTACTCCCTCTCTGTTCCTTCTTACCGCCTGTGGTGGTTAGTCTGAGCGCCTTCACTTGCGTTGCAAGGGCTAGCGGTTTTCATCTACTGTCTTTGAGCCTTAGGGCCTTGTAAATAGTTCTGTTCATAGTAGTTAGTGTTAAGTAGTTGTTAAGTGTAGTTAATAGTTAGCAGTTAGAGTCCCAGCAGGGACTTTGCCCCAGGAGGGACATGCCCCGGTCTCCCGGGTTTAAGCCCTGTACGGACTGCAACAGGCCTATGCCTGTAAGTGACCCCCATAGCAGCTGCCTCACGTGCTTAGGGGAGTTGCACATTAGAGACAAGTGCCGAATCTGTAAGAATTTCCAGCCCCGCACACACAAGAAGCGGGATATTCGGTTACAGGCTCTCCTCATGGAGTCCACCCTGCGTCCGGCCCCCGTGCAGCCCCACCAGGACTTGCCGAATACCTTGTCCTCGGTGTGCAGTGCGCCCACAGCACCAGGCTCTGCCCATCATTGTTCCCCGGCACCAGTGCCCAAAAAGAAGACTAAAACCCCAACACCAAGCAAAAAGGGCCATGGGCCATCAGGCAAACGACCTGCTTAGGGCTGCCTGGCGACTCCAGAGCTGCATGCTCGCACCTACCCGGATGGAGACCTTACCCCCGTGAAAGGTCCACCTGGTACCGACTCCCGGGAGCGGCATGGGACCAAAAGCCCTGATGGCACCAACGCCTTTATAGGCTCCCCCGGCGCCGAGAGAACACAGGCCTCTGCCCACGCCACTGATGTAGCATGTGCCCCAGGACCAACAAAGGCTTCTCACGAGGGCAAGCCAGCCGCTAAAACCCCTCAGAGGGTAATGGAGCGCCACTGATCCCCCAAGATGATCAGTGCTCTCCTCCACCTCTGCGCTGCAGGTCACCAGAGTTGCAGCCCAGACTCTCTGGGGCTTGCCCTCGATCACCAGCGCTGTGTTCACAGTTGCTGCCGTCTCGACGCGGATTGCCTAGAGCAAGATGCCAGTCTCCGTATTATTGACGCAGATCGCCCTCCCACAGATCATCCTCTAGGTGGCAGGTCCCAGTCGGCTGCATCATGGAAGTGCTCCCTGTCATGTCTCCGGTCCCCTTGGTACCAGCACCGATCACCTTGTTCCGGGCACCGGTCCCCGACGACGATGGTCAGCAAGCAGCCACCCAGGCGTCAGCGGTCCCATGTGGTCACTGGAAGGGGATTCCTCTGTCACAGAAGCCCAGTTCAGCCCCTTGCCTCATCTGCACTGGCGCGAATGGGCACCTAAGGCCACGACGACAGCGCAGACTTGGCAGCACAGCCAGTGGCCAGTGCAGTGGCCTTATTGCGGCACATAAGGAACGCCAGTGGTGACAATGCACCCTTCTCACCACTGATCGGCTGCCACCTCGGAGCAGCAGCTGGCAGCACTGGGATCGGTGCACGAGGGACACCCGGTGGTCGAAGCAGAGAGAATGGCACCCACCCCTAAGCCTCCCTCCCGTGCGGGGGAAGATGCCCCAGAACCTCCCCGGCAGAGCAATCATCGTCCTCATTCCTGGATGAGACAGTTGAGGGACCCTCCAGGGCAAGCCCGCGGGACGATTTCAAGGAATAGCAGGCCCTGCTGCGTTGGGGGGTCTTCTCATATTTCGATGTCTGGCTGTACCGGGCCTGGTGGCGCATAATTATCATGCAGTGGCGCATCTTGCCTGTACTGTTGCCAAAGCCATTAATTTAACCTCTACCGTTCTTGCCTTGCTTACGCAAGAGCTTGGGGAGGTCCGCCAGGGAATGTTACAGAATAGACTGGCCGTTGATTATTTGTTGCTCCGGCACGGCCATCCCTGCCAGGATTTTGCCGGTATGTGTTGTTTTAATGTTACTGATGCCGGGCCCTCTGTAGACGCCGCTTTGGAGCGCCTTCGCCACCTAGCAGAGGGCATCCGTCAACAGCAGGGGAATTTCTGGCTCTGGTCCTGGCTCACCTCCTTACGGGGATGGGCAGCACACTTGGTGCAGGGCCTTTGCCTTGGCCTCCTTTGCTTTTTGGGCCTTTATGTGTGTTGTTTGTGTGGCCGTTGCTGTTGTTCCCGCTGCCCCGCACCGGCCCCCTCGGGATCCACGTGGTCGCTGGCGTCGCTCGAGAAAGCGAGGGGAGGAATGTAGGGAACCGTGGAAGACTGTGTTACGGCCTAGCTAGGGTGTTTTCGCTTTCTCGGCGGCCGGTCACTGTAGGACACGGCACGCCAGTTGTAACCCGTTTGGAGCTAGTTAGAACTGCTTTGTATGGTTTTGAGCCAAGGGGCGGACACAGCCTGTGGAAAGCCACTGATTAATTATGTATGAGTTGTTTTTATATAGTTGTATAAGGCCAGCCCCGCCTTTGGACTCCGCACCAGGCCGAGCTTCGGTGAGCTGGGTTCCCCGCCTCTGTGACAGCAACGCCAGGAGTCTCCATTGCGGGTGTGTCACTTTGCCTTCAATAAAGCCGATAACTGACAGTGTGTGTGGCCTCGTCCTTGCAGAGCACCCTGGGTAGGCCCGCAGCCTCCCAAGAACCTAACACTGGCTCATTAAGGGCAGGTCTCGGAACCAAGTACAGAGAATCCTCTGTCTGGTGCATACCACCTGCCACGACCTGGGCCTGTTGATAAACGAGAAAAAAATCCACGTTAAGGCCGGTTCAACGCATAGAGTTCATAGGGGCGGTTCTTGACTCCACATGAGCCAGTACCTTCCTCCTGGAGGCGCGTTTTCAGGCCACGTAGGCCTTGATCTCCATTGTGAGGAACTGCCCACTCACCACGGCTCTCACCTCCCTGCAGTTGCTGGGCCACATGGCCACCTGTACATGTGTGGTCAGTCATGCATTGCTCCACCTCCGGTCTCTGCAAGCAGAGCTGGCATCTGTTTACACCCCCAACAGACACAAGCTAGACCAGGTGATTAGGATGATTAGGGTGTTGGATCACATCCTGTTGTCCCTGTATTGGTTTTTGGATGCCAGGTCGGTGTTTCAGGAAGTCCCCTTCGCGACCCAATTCCCATCACTAACCCTGGTCTCCAATGCTTCAGACCTTGGCTTGGGAGCCCACCTGAGCACCCAGGGTCTCTAGTTGTGGGACCATCTGGCCCTCCACGTCAATGTCAGGGAGCTCCGATCAGTTCGCCTGGCCTGCCAGGCCTTCTTGCCCCCACCTGAAGGGCAAGGTGGTGCAGCTCCTTACAGACAATACCGCCACAATGTATTGCATCAACAGACAAGGTAGAGCAAGGTCTTCGGCCCTCTGCTAAGAAGCTCTGAACCCTTGGCACTTCTGTTCGGCATGCCATTCATCTGGTAGCCACACACCTGTCCGGCACCAAGAATGTACTAGCGGATTGCCTCAGCAGGCACAAGTGGTCTCTTCATCCAGAGGCAGCCAGTATAATCTTCCGGAAGTGGGGGACTCCCCAGGTGGACTTGTTCGCCTCCTGACAGGAAATGCTACGTGTTCTGTTCGCTCTAGGGGATAGACCAGGGTTCCCTGTCGGATGCCTTCCTGTTTCTGTGGTTGGGAGCCTACCAGTGCCGGTGATCCACATAGTCCTCGTGAAAATCAAACGGGACAGAGTGAGAGTCATCTTGGTAGCTCCCGAGTGATCTCGCCAGCACTGTTTTGGCATGTTGCTGGTCGGTAACCAAGCCACTGCGGCTCCCTCTCTGGCCAGACCTGCTGTCCCAGAACCACGGCAGTCTCCTGCACCTGAACCTGGAGGTGCTGCACTTGACAGCATGGCTAAATGTGGACAAGCGGGAATGCTTGACAGGTTTTGCTGGGTAGCAGAAAGCCCTCCACCAGAGCAACCTATGGGGCAAAGTGGAAAAGATTTCTGTACAGGGCCTCAGATCGGCACGTTCAGGCTGAGCAGGCCTCCCTGCAGGTGATTCTGGACTATCTCCTGCACCTCAAGCTCCAGGGCCTGTCGCTGTCATCAGTCAGTGTCCACCTTGCTGCTATTTCGGCTTTCCACCCTCCCTTCCAAGGCAGGTCGTTCTTCACTTACGACATGGCAGCCCAGTTCCTGAAAGATCTGAAGCGTTTTTACTCTCCCATCTGGGATCCAGTCCCTCCCTGGAATTTGAATCTCATGCTGTTAAAGCTCATGGGGCCTCCCTGTGAATCTCTGGATTCCAGCTGTCTTCTCCTTCTCCCCGGGAAGGTGGCATTCCTGGCATAGGTGCTGACTCCGTGGGTGCTCCGGGGCTGGAGCACCCACGGGGAAAAATTAGTGGGTGCTCTGCACCCACCGGCAGCCAAGCTCCCCTCACCGCCCGCCCCACCTCACCTCCTCTCCCACACAGCACGCTGCATCCCAACTCCTCCCCCTACCTCCTAGCATTTCCTGCCGCCAAACAGCTGTTTGGCAGCGCTTAGGACTTTCCAGGAGGGAGGGGGAGGAGCGGGGACATGGTGTGCTCAGGGGAGGAGGCAGAGAAGAGGCGGGGCAGGGGCGGGGACTTGGGAGAAGGGGGTGGAATGGGGGCAGGGCCAAGGGTGGGGGTGGGGTCTAGCACCCACCGGGAACAGTGGAAGTCAGCGCCTGTGATTCCTAGTGGCGGTTACGTCCACCCGCAGTGTGTCTGAGATCAGGGCACTTATGTCAGAACCACCCTATACGGTATTCTACAAGGATAAGGTCCAGTTGCGGCTGTACCTGGTGTTCCTGCCCAAGTTTTTTTTAAGCTTTTCTTGCTCACATGTTCCCTGTTGTGATGAGGACAAGGGAGATCATGAGTATTAATTCAGCTTATGACATTGCATTGCAGGAAGTAGTTTACCATTTGATCCTCAAAAAACAATTTGGATTTTCTTTGATACAGCAGGTGTCTATGTGGAAATATACTCCATTTGTAAACTATTTGTGTATTTCACGTGGCAGATGTCTCAAGCTGTTTTGCTATATTTCCAGTAAAAGAGCAAGTCGTGACAATTCTGGAATCCGTGTTGACACATCTACACCCCAGCACCATCTGGAAGCCGTGTATCAGCTGCTGTATACTGACTACCATCCTGAAAACTAGCAGTAGTAAATCTGGAAAAACTTGAGGGCTCCACTGTTAACTCCTTATGTGTCCATATAATTTCAGCCAATAATATCTCCTTTCCATTTAGGGACTCTGGGAAGGGTAGATATCCAAATCAATCGGCATTAGAGGAGCGTGAAAGCAATAGGGATTTACTTAAGCACCGACCTCGTTATTAAGGATTAATGATCATCGGTGGACACGGACAAGTAATTCTGGGTGAAATTCATCCCAGCTGTAGAGGGCGTACTCAAGGCCCTATGCAGCACATAAACTCCCCTTAAACTAGGAGCTTATACTTAGCCAGAAAGGTTTTTGGAGCAGGGACTTTGTCTTACCATATGTTTGTACAGTATCTAACACAGGGAGGCCTCAATGCTGATTGGGGCCTTTTGGAATACTACTTCAATATGAATAATAAAGGCCTTTCATAGTCCATCTGCACTGAGGTCAACTTTACCCACTGTACAAAAGTTGTATGACCATCTTACATGGGCCTAGATTAATTACTGGTCAGCCCATAAAACATAGCACATACCAGCTGCTTTTGAGATATTCTCCATCATAATTAAAAAGCATTTTTCTTTCCTGCCTCACTTAATTCTCCCATTAATTTTCATGAAGCTCCACCTTGGGTTGTGAGCAAATGTAATAATGTTTTAAAGTAAGAGTAATTGAGTAGGTTTCTTTATCTTCCTGTCTTAATTAGAGTTTTAATGTGGCTTCATTATTTTTCAGTTTGAACCAAAGTAGAATTTAATCTACACAATTACCTACTGTACTTATGACTTAATTTTTCAGGGAATGTCTTGGTGAAGCGCATGAACCTTGTGACTGCCAAACATGGAAGAACTGGCTGCAGAAGATATCAGAAATGAAACCAGAAGAACGTAAGAGTGGTTTTTGTGGGGTTTTTAACAGCATGAAATAAGAACTGTATGGTAGTGAAGAAATCAGTGTGAAAGAGGAGAGGAACAGGTCTGATAATTTGTCCTGTAGAAATTGTCTAATAAAAAAATGGTGCTGAAAACTGTACAATTCTGTTTTTTTCCCTTTCTTTAACTCGGAATTTCCTTGCTCATGTCTTAAATCAAGCCCTACAGATTAGAGGTTTGTTTTGGGTAACATTATAGGGGAAAAAGTTACCTAAAACATATATTTTTTAAAAATCCTAATTCAATAAATTTACGGTAAAGTCAGAAACTGGTTTTACAAGAGGAGCAGCAGTGTCCATGTAAATAGCTAACCTGTCTCCCCAGGCCAGGAAGGATTAAATGCCACGCCTAGAGTCTGTTCAGGCCTTTTCTTCTGGGAACTATTTATTGTTTGCTCAAGATATTCAGTGCAAACTCCCACATAAAAAACAGTTCAGCATAAATGCCGTGACCTTTCCCCTGATCCAGTGGCTTCCTTGCTAGCTGCTTATTTGATCTGTGGCAGAAGGTGAATTATTTTGGTAAGTTGGAGTTTCAGCCAATTTTGAGTAAAAGCACAGTAGGGAAAAATAGACTTTTCATATATTTATATCTAGATAGATCGATAGATCTATTTTAGACAGAAGATTCAAAAGCACTTCTCCTCAGTTAAAACTATTTCCATGCCAAATATTCAGAGTAGTTTCAATGGCAGAGCTGTTTAAAAAAAAAAAAAAAAAAAAAAAAAAAAGTCACAAGATTTTATATATATATATATATGTGTATATATAGATATAAAAAAATATAGGCACATGCGCGCGCACACATACACACACACAGCTGCCCCCGTGACAGTTTGATTATTTCGGTGTGGATATGGGAAATGCATCTTACAACTGGAATGAATTGGAAATCCAAGACTTTCATAATTGTTGTAAAGGTAAGCTCTTCAAGTGGCTCTCTGCACATGCCTACTTGGGGATGTGCCCATGATACCATGAGGACCAGAGGAAGCTTCCAGTAGCAGTGCCTGTTGGAGCGCTCTTGTACCTTCTTCCCCTTTCTCTTCCCCTTGTGGCTCTGTACATACGGAGAGCGAAGCTATAAATGGGTTGTGCATCAACCACCTCCTTCAATGCTGAGTTGGAATTAGAACTCCAAGGAAGAATCATTCCAATGTGCAGTACTGCTAGAAGGTTCCATTTCTGGCTACACCATGAGTACATTCAAAGGGCTGGTCCACACTGGGGGGGGGGGGGTGTCGATCTAAGATACGCAACTTCAGCTACGTGAATAACGTAGCTGAAGTCGAATATCTTAGATCAATTTTTAAATTACTTACCCCCGGTCCACATGGCAGCAGGCAGACTCCCCCGTCGACAGCGCTTCCTCTGCTCACCGAGCTGGAGTTCCGGTGTCGACAGGGAGCGCTTCTGGGATCGATTTATTGCGTCTAGATGAGACACGATAAATCGTTCCCAGAACATCAATCACTACCTGCCGAATCAGGCAGGTAGTGTAGACTAGCCCTAAGAATGCGAATGTGCAGGGGCCACTTGAAGAACTCTGGCTACAGGTCAGTAATCTATCTTTATAATAAAAATATTGGTTATTTTATCAGTGTAATTAGATTAATTGTTTACAACTTTATTCTGATTTCATGCTGGCTTATTGCTGTAACTCTGTTGCCTCTGCTATTTTACACGAATGTTAAATGAGATCAGAATTAAGCCCTTCTTGTGTCTACAACATTTAGAACATATAATGTGATATGTAAATGCTAATTATTATTATAAAATCATTGTTAAATTAACTAAGCATTTTAAAATAGAATTTGCTTGATACCAGATTCCCTCTTCATGCTATTATGAGAGATTTCCTGATTCTTTTTACTTTACAATGGAAAGTCCAATTTAATAAATATAATCTCCCATTAGCCCAATTTACATTTGTATTATATTTCCTGTAGTTGTTTTAATTAAGTGTGCTTTAAAACTGCTCTAGGCTAAAACTGCTGCTTTCACACAGTTCAGTCAGGCAGTGTGGATGAGGCTAAAACGTATTAAAAACTTCCTCCCTCCACCTCTCAAACTTGTATTCTAGAGCTTGGTAGGAAATCTTGTAATCCCCAAAAGAGTCCCAAAGGTCTGAGTATTTATTTTCTAAAGTATTACCTATTGTACATGGGTTGGCTCTTAATGCTATGTCCATAAGTCATTTCCAGAAATCTTAGAGAAATAGAAGCAGCTGATACTTATGTATTTGAAAAATGGGGGAAGAGTGAATAAGTCTATTTAGATTGTAAACTTTTGGGGCAGGGACTGTCTTTTATTCTGCTTGTACAATGCCTAGTACAGTGGGGTCCTGATCCATGACCAGGGCTTGTAGGTGATACAAATAATATTACCATTATTTATTTATTAATGTAAAATAACATAGGACACGCACGTATTTGGAGTGATCTGTAGAAACTAGTATAAAACTTAAGTATCAACAATGATTTTTTTTAAATTCCTAGCATGGGTCTTGGACTGTGTTAACATCTTATAGTATATTTAATAAATTATAATGTAAAGCATAATAAAATATACAGATGCATTTCCTAGCCAACTGAGGTGTGGATGTGACCTTTGACTTATGTTGTATTTGTCAAAGTATCTTAATTTTTGCCTTACATTACTTTGTACCATGCTGTAGGTTTATGAGGAAATTAATGTGCACTGTCAAGAATTAGGGAAACATGTAGACTTCTTAACCTACTTTTTACAAAAATTGATATGCACATAATCTTAACTTTTCTTTTTCCACTTTTTTTCCAAAGTTGTGGGAGTTAGTGAGGCTTATGAAGATGCTGCCAATTGCCTGTGGTTACTAACTAACTCCAAACCGTGCGCTAACTGCAAATCTCCAATTCAGAAGAATGAGGGCTGCAACCACATGCAGTGTGCAAAGGTATAAAGAAGTTTATATTGTTTATGGTGGAAAGTGAACTCAAGTTGTATATACATGTCTGTTTTGTAAATGCAAACATACAAAGCCTCTGAAATCACAGGCATGGGATCTAGTGGAACTTCTAAACCAAATTGCAACATTGGCAGATAGAAAGAAGCTCTAATGTATTAAGATGTAAGCAGAGTATTTGATATGCAATTTCATTAAATCTTACTTACAAGATCCATTTTGGCTTGGCAGTGAACACTCGTTACATGGGTTGAAGGACAATAAAAGAGAAATGACGAGCAGTAAACGAAGAATAAAATAGGAGGAAAGGCTTAGAGGAAAACTATACAGATCTTTGAATTATCCACTCTTCATTAATGATCTAGAAGAGAAAGTGAATAGCGTATTTAATTCACAGAAGATACTAAATTTTGAGGCATTGTGAACACTAATGAAGATAGAGAAATAATACAAAGGGAAATAAGGTGAGCCGAAAATATCAAAATAAGGTCAGCTTGGAAAAATGTAAACATATTCAATGGGAGTGAGAAACCAGGAGAGCAGTAATTCCAAGAAAGACTTTAGGGGTAACAGTAGACAGAAAATTAGGTGCAAGTTTTCAGTACTTCACAAAAAGAAATAGGTTTTGCATAGCAATATTTTCTGTCAAAACCTCTTTATGTAACATTATAATACATCTCAGACAACTTTTTTCAAATGAACTAAAAGCAGAAGGTTAGAGTACTCCTCCTCTGCCTTGGTGGGTCCTGCGCATTCTGGCGGATTTGCTTGCCTCAGAGGTTCACGACAGCCCTCAGTTTGGCCACTTTTGCCACTGGCTGAAACCTGTCATTCACTCAGCTAACCTCGTCACTGGCCAGCATGGGGGAAAGGCAGGAGAACAATCCCCGCAGTCTCTGTTGGCCCACCTAGTGGGTCGGGGACAGGCCAGAGACCTTTCCCTCTGATATGACTCTCAGTCCAGGTCAACTCTTTTTGTGTCAAATAGGGAATGGGGGGAACCCGGGCCCGCCCTCTACTACGGGTTCCAGCCCAGGGCCCTGTGGATTGCAGCTGTCTACAGTGTCTTCGTAACAGCTGTGTGACAACTCCAACTCCCTGGGCCACTTTCCCCATGACCTTCTTTGTCCTCACCGCAGGACCTTCTTCCTGATGCCTGATAACATTTGTATTCCTCCGTCCTCCAGCAGCACGTCCTCTCACTCCCAGCTCCCTACGTGCCTCTCCCTAACTGAAGGGAGATCTTCCTTTTTTTTAACCAGGTGCCCTGATTAGCCTATCTGCCTTAATTGGTTCTAGTAGCTTCCTAATTGGCTCCAGGTGTCCTAATTAGCCTGCTTGCCTTAATTGGTTCTAGCAGGTTTCTGATTGTTCTGGAATAGTCCCTGTTATTTTACCCAGGGAAAAGGCACCTGCTTAATCTGGGGCTAATGTATCTACCTTCCACTCCTCTCCTGTAGCCATCTGGCCTGACCCTGTCACAATGGCTTATGTGAAAGTAGCAAGAACAGCTAATATGTCCATTTAATAATGTCGGGTTTTCAGATTAAGAAGGGGGAATCTGTCACTACTAAGGTTTCAAACATTTATTTGTGTAGGTAGGTTGGCTTCTAAGAAAATATACCTTGGGCTAGAAAACAGTTCTCTTTCCCTCTTTTTCCAGGAGTCTGTCTCTCCATACCATGCAAATGGCTTTTTCGTTCTACGCCCATCACATACTCCTCCTCACTTTTCCTCTGCTATATTTAGGGATTTTGTTGTTTATGCTACCAGCAGAAACAGATCCTGCCTTATCCTCACTGGTTCATTCTAGGTTTACCATTTATATTTTTCTTTCTTCAAATGAGCTCAACTCATGCGGATAAGCTCAACTCAACCAGATTTCAAGTGTTCCATACTATAGGCTTGATTGGCTTTCACCATTAAACATAAGTTAGTGTCACTACTTCAGTTCTACCAGCATTTGACTAACCAGGGACCAGATTCTCCAGTCTGCTAAGAACGCTTTGCACCTTGTAGCAGCACAAAGTGATTTTAAAATGGCTAGAGATAACTGGTGTTGAATTCCCCTTATGTAATTCCCCAGCTCTGCTACTTCATGTGCCAGCCTCCCCTCTCCTTCTGTAAGAGGAGGGAGAAGGGTTATGCGAGCAGTATTTCAGGGCTGGGCCTCATGGTGGAGTGGAGTTCCCTTATACTTGTTCATCCACTTGCATAAGTTCTGTTATGGACTTTAGGCCTTTGGCAGAAGTTAGAGTAGTCTCCCTGCTGCTCTAATTCTGCCAGATCCTAGCGTTTGAGTATGAGAAAGTCACAGCTGGCTCCCTGCAGCTGCCACACTCCATTATATGTCCACACAGCCCAAAGTGCAGAATTGGGTCCTAAATGTTTTGGACCATAATTTTGAGAAGTCATTCGTTTTCACCAGAGTTTCTCTTTATTGGCTGTCATTTATACTTTAAATCAGTTCAGGATTATTCTTGCTGTATTCCTCCAGGTCTTCTAGCATTCATCTTAATATCAAATAGGTGGGGAAGCATAAGATTTGTAAAGGACATAATAGGGGAGAGACCTCAGTATTGATGCAAAAAAGGTTATTAATAAAACAATTATTATTTATTATATTTTTAGGTTATGTAATTGGCTTCACTGTTACTGAATTTTAGGACACCGTTATTTTCATACACATGATGCTTGGAGAATATGATAGCTCACATTCTTATGTTTTTGGGTTAATTTTATAATGAAATGTTCAAGCTAATTAAGGAAATTCCTAGGAAATGTCTGAATTCTCTCAAAACAGTGAGAACAAAGTGTCAAAAAGGATGACACTGCCCTGCCTGTAAAACCATATTTATTACCTTCATGTGTGTTCACACAGATTCTTTTATGCAGCTTTATAGCTTCTATTTTGTTTTAACATTCTGTACTATTTTCTTTTTACATTATCCTTTGGAAGATGTATATAAATGTTAGTTATTGGGATTTTGACCTTGTATAGAGTATTTGATAAGTGTCTTTAATTGCAAATTGTGAATGTACAAAAAATAATAAGTTGTAAATCTAGGAACTGTTTGCTCAAAAGGCAAGCAACCAAGAAGACTCATGTACGGTTGGGGAATGTTTTATGGAAGATATTGGTTACTTCTAACTCACGTTTCTACTCACAGATGAAAACCTTTGTTGTCCCACAAATGCTTAATATGCTATAAGCTTATTTTGACATGTATATTTGCAAATATTGTATATCTAAATTCGGGCCATCATATAATAACTGCCAGATATCATTATATGAAAAGTAAAATATTTTATGTACAAATATAGCTAAGCCATTTGATGCTATAACTAATGTAAGAAGCCATTTGAGTATAGAACGTATTTATATTATGTGGGAAATTAGTTCTCTGGCAATGCGTAAGCAGCTCCTTATCAAGCTCAGAAAAATAAGAATCTTTCAAAGGATGGTACAAAGAAAAGACAATGCTTTGGCCATTTACGTTTAAATACTCTTTAAGAATCTTTTATATTTAAAAAGACTATTTTAAGAGCTCAGAGTTTACAATTAAAAAGGCTATTTTAAGACCTGAAAGACCTGAAGACTATTTTAAGAGCGACTATTTCAAGAGCTTTTATATAGGAAATGGGAATATTTTGACTCATTTGAAACATAATTTCTGCTCCTATTAAACACTGATGGATCTAAAGGGATAGCTCAGAAAATGAATTAATTAAAAGAGAGAGTTAAAACTTTAAATATCAAAAATCAATATACCCATAAAGCTGAAGAAAAATAACAACTGTGCTGCATATTCATGAGCTGAAGATGGTACCAGCACAATCCAATAAAGATGTTGAGCCAATGGAAGTTGACAGCAGTTGATATTTCAATCCAGCTATACCCCTGAAAGAGGTCTGTCTTCCACCTTCAGCGAGGCCATGGAAAAGAAGTGTATAAATTTCTCTGAACTGAAGCACACTCTTATGCTTATACCCTTACCCTTATGTACTGTTACACACACTTGCTCACTTACACACTAGCTCTCAGCACTCATCTTAGTTTAGACTATTCATTTCATCTCTAAAAGCAAACAAAAAACAAGACAGCTAAGAACAATAAAACCACAACACAGCAACAAGAGGAAGCAACCTTCCAACCCACCACTGCTTCTGCAACGTCATCACAACATCGAGAATTCAGCATCACTGGTGAGCTGGAGTTTGCCAAAGCACTGCCAAGGGATTAAATTTAACTTGTTCTTAATTTTAATGCAATATTGAAATTCTATTATAATTTAAGTATTAACAGCTTTTTGTGTTAAACCCCAGATTGTTTAGACTATGTATTCCTGGAAAGGAGACCTACGCAAATATTGATAAACAGAGAGAAGTTGTGGGATTTAATTTGAGTTTAAGATCATTAATATTATTAATTTGCATGTCTTGGCCACTGCTTGAATGGCTTCTTTTAAGTAACCAACTTAAATACCTTCTTTAGTTTCATAGGACTTGGACCAACTTCCATGATTTCAATGGAGGTTAAGAACCTAAATACTTCTGAGCATCTGGGCCTTAGTTAAGATCACTCATCTTTCTTATTCATAATGAGATTCACAGATCAATGGCATTGAGTCTCTGCGCTATGCAGCCCTGGAGACAGACCAGATCTGTCAATTAGAGTTATGGGATGTGTGGCTCCACCTCTGAGGAACCACCAGTTTTTCATTTGTCTCTTCAGCTTCAGGCAGGCAGACCATCTTCTCCCTGCTGTAGAGCAAATTGGAAGAGGAGGAGGAAAAACAGGCTTAAAGTCACTAGGCTGTCTTGGTCTGCTTTTATCAGCACAGGGGGATTCCCTTTCTCTTCAGAGTCACTGGGACTCTTCGTGCCCTGGCTCATCTATGTGGAGTTCAGCCTGTGGAGAAAGCTAAAAAGGCCAGACGCTGTGTCTCCTGTACCTCCCTGGATGGAGATTTGTGCCTCCTCTGCAGAGACTCAGTCGCCTCTCAAGTGCTAAGGCTAGGGTACAGTTTTCTATGGCCTCCCTCCTCGTGCAGGAGAGCTCCTAAGAAGCAGCAGCAGCACCTCGGCTGCAAAATCGCCCTTGGGACAGGTAGCAGCCCCAAGAATGATGGCTCCTTCCTTCACACACCCACATGTGGCAGGAGTGTAGGTTAAAGTAGAATATCAAAGGGCCAGGGAAACTTCCCTCCTCCAGCTGCTGGAGCTTGTGCTCACAGCCCTGAGTTGACCATGGTACAACTTCCCAGCCCCTCCCACAAAACTGCTGTGGCAGCGGGGAGCTACTGATAGGGATGCAGAGCAAGGAGCGCCTTTAGCCAAACCTCTCCCTCCATTCTTCAGCCTTTTCTATGATTAGCTTATTATCTTTGACAATTTCAAAACTTTTTCCAAAACCTTTGAGTTAAAAAAAAATAAATCATAGAAACTGACTCTGCCCCACAGTTTGTTTTTGACAAACTGATATTTTTCAACAGAAACATCATGTTGATATATTCCTATCCAGCACTAGTCAACATCTCGTTCTGTGCACCCACCCCCGACTTAATTTATAGCTTGCAAAGCATTCCTGCCCTGTGTCTGAGAATCAAACTGTACGTTTATATGGCACTATAGACCTATTACAATGTATACAGCAGCTTAGAATACATCTGCTAGGAGGGTCCTTGATCATTTTATTTTCACATATAAACATATGGGGGAATGTACTATTCCTGTGAATTCTGTTGCTTCAGTTGGTTGTGGTGGAATAGTGATGCAGTACTGGAAATCTGTAACATGATTGGATGCAGATATTAGTTTTGTTTTCTTCTTTTTCTGAAGTGCAAATATGACTTTTGCTGGATTTGCCTAGAAGAATGGAAGAAGCACAGCTCTTCTACTGGAGGCTATTACAGGTGCACACGCTATGAAATCATTCAGCATGTAGAGGAACAGTCCAAGGAAATGACAGTGGAGGTAGGAGATTAAACTGTATTGGCTACAATAAAATACTTAGGCTGTCATTTTCTGTCTTGCCTAAGATTCTGAATTGGTGTTCCTGAGAATAATTTATTAGACTTTAATTTTCCCCATCCTAGGTCCACAATGGAACAAAAGTGAATTATAACGCTAAATATCATATTGAGGTAATAGGAAGAAAATACCGTCTGGCTTGTGTTATACTGGGAACAAAGACAACTGGGTTCTCAGTTCTGATACTAACAAACTGTGTGATGTTGGGAAAGTCACTACATCTCTCTCTACCATAGTTACCATTCTGTGCAATGAGCGTAGTAGTACTGTGATTACTCGCTGTGCTTCAGGGAAGTGTCATTTGGCTTAATTGATGTTTGCAATGTACTTTAAGGTCCACTGCTTAAAGGTTGCTCTATAGGCACAAAAATCTCAGTTCTGATGGCTGTATCTGTCAGACTTCTGATTTCAAAACATTACCTTTCTGTCTGTCTTAGACTACTCCTGGGGGAATTCTGCACCACTGTGCAATGCAGAATTTTGCAAAAATTAATGTGCGCGCAGAATTTCCTTTCCCCCACAGAAATCGGGTGCAGTGCTGCTGGCCACCACTAGGGGCCACTGGACCTGGCAGAGCCCAGCTTGCACACAGAAGACACTGCTGGGGGTAGAGGGAGGGAGCTGGAGCACAAATCAGCACAAAGTTCCCGGCAGCTGCAGTTCCCTGCATGCTCTGAGGAAAGGAGACCGCGACATGCAGGAAACTCCACACAAATCCCTGGGCTCTGGGAAGGAGGGGGCGGGGGTCTGGGCTGGGGGAGCCCTGCAGCTGGGCTCTGGAGATGGAGAGGGGCGGGGATCTGGACTGAGGGCGCCCTGCAGCTGGGCTCTGGTAGTGGAGAGGGGCGGGGGTCTGGGTTGGGGGGGCCCTGCGGCTGGGCTCTGGTAGTGGAGGGGGGCGGCGGTCTGGGCTGGGGGGGCCCTGCGGCTAGGCTCTGGTAGTGGAGGGGGGCGGGGGGCTGGGCTGGAGGGCCCTGCAGCTGGGCTCTGGTGGTGGAGGGGGGCGGGGGTCTGGGCTGGGGGGGCCTTGTGGCTGGGCTCTGGCGGGGAATGGGGTGTGGGTATCTGGGAGAGGGGGCCCCTGCAGCTGGGCTCATGAGAAGAGAGGGGCAGGTGTCTGAGCTGGGGGCCCCTGCTGCTGGGCTAGGGAGGGAGGGTCTTCAGGTGTATTGGCTGAGGTCTGGCCCCGCGGCTGATTTTGGAGGGAAGGGGAGGAGGGGGTGAAACAGGAACTGGGTTGTCATAGGGGTTGCTTTAACTCTCTACTCCTGGAAGAATTTTTTGTGTGTATGTCTGTATTGCTACAGGCAAACTTGCTGAAAGGTATTTTGAAATAAATTATCAAAATAATTGAAACTGGCGTAATTATATAGTGTTATTTTGACAGATAAAATTGGCAGAATTTTAAAATATTGTGTGCAGAATCTTTAATTTTTTGGGTGTTGAATTCCTCCAGGAGTATGTCTTAAACAGTACCCATTACCATGGTATTTGTGTATAAATGTCTGATGTTCCCAGCTGAAACAGCGGACTATACTTTTGTATTTGCTGATGATTGTTAAAATAATATAAGTCTAAATGAATGACTCGTGTTTGATTTCTTATTTTCTAGGCTGAAAAGAAACATAGACGATATCAAGAGCTTGATAGGTTTATGCACTATTACACGAGGTTTAAGAACCATGAGCTCAGCTATCAGGTATGGTCTAAACAGTTTATGGTAAAAAAATTTCCCACTTTATTAGTCCAGAAATTAGATGAATTTGAATTTTATTTGTCCCTTTTTTTAGTTAGAACAGCGCCTTCTAAAAACTGCCAAAGAAAAGATGGAGCAGTTGAGTAGAGCTCTCAGTGGAAGTAAGTAATGTTTGTTTGTATTTACTGATTTATAATGGTGGTCTGAAGTCAAATATCTCTTTACACTAAAAGAACAATTTTGTTCTTCAGATTTTTCTTTACTTCTATTAATGCCTACAAGAAACGAGATCTTTCAGACTGCTACTTCTGTACATTTCAGGCTTTGAACTTTCAGCTTTTGTCAGTCCTCAGTTCATCTGATAATAACTTGAGTTTGAGTCCTTTGTTGTTAAGGAGATAACAGTTCTCTTTCAGTGTTTATATGTAACAGCTCTCCACACCTGATTCCATGTATTTGTTTAAAATATGTGGGAGAAAGTACAAAACAATGTTAATGAAAATTGCTTGAGGAAACTGTGAAGTATGAATTTCAGACTTTTAATGGTATCTTACATTTATGTCGTGACCTACACTCTGAAGGATCCCAAGGTGCATTAGGAACTACAGCATGTATGCTATACAGGAAGTATCATTTGCTTCTGAAATGCAGTCACCTTTAGGGTGAGGAAAGGTGATTTGATTCAACCAGTGCACAGCACAGTGCACAACTTGTTATATGTGAATCTGTTCTGAATCAGTTTATTTTCTTACTTTGTAGAGAAGTGTACCCATAATAATGAAATAAAGTCTTGATCCTCCAGTGAGCTCTGCGTGTATGCAGGGGTTGCCCACAAGGAGCTCTTTGCAGGATCATGGGCGTAAGTCTGTATTGAAACTGTATGAAGACAACCTGCTATGTCACCACCTGAAAGAGTGGAAATTCAGACCAGGTCAGGTCGTCACTGCTAGCAGTTTTACCCAGCTGGCCCAAGTGAGCAATCTTATCTGTCCTTCTGGATAGGCCTTTTATTGATAGGGCCCATTAGGGCCTATTATACGGTGTAATTTCTCATTCTGAAATATTAGTGTAAATAAAAAGTAGTAAAAGCTTCTGATAGGAAGTAGAATAAGCATATGAGACTCTAAATACAAGGAATAGATGACCTGAGTCAGAGAGAAGCTAGTGATACATAGTTACTTTTTTTTACCATAACCACACCTACCCATTTACAGTATGGACTGGATTTTATTTGGAAAATATTTCTGATCTTATATTACACTTTTACTTCTCATAATAAAACTACTGAGGACGGCAGAAAAATGTTTTTACAATGCTTGTGTTACTGTACAGCTGAAGGAGGCTGTCCTGATACCACTTTCATTGAAGATGCAGTACAAGAGCTCCTAAAAACTCGCCGCATTCTCAAGTGTTCTTATCCATATGGATTCTTTTTGGAACCTAAAAGCACAAAGAAAGAAATATTTGAACTTATGCAGGTAAAATAAGTATGTTTTGCTTTTTGTGACACAACTAATTTTTCTTGTAATACTAGTTATCCATATTGCATGTTTTCTGACTATATAAAATTCTGAATCTTAGGCCTGGTCCACACTGCGGGGGTGTCGATCTAAGATACGCAACTTCAGCTACGTGAATACCATAGCTGAAGTCGAATATCTTAGATCGATTTTTAAAAGTACTTACCGCGGTCCACACGGCAGCAGGCAGGCTCCCCCGTCGACTCCGCTTACTCCTCACGCGGAGCTGGAGTTCCGGTGTCGACGGGGAGCGCTTCTGGGATCGATTTATCGCATCTAGACGAGAGGCGATAAATCGATCCCAGAACATCGATCGATACCTGCCAAATCGGGCGGGTAGTGTGGATGTAGCCTTAGTTCAAAATGACAGACGTGGAAAGAAATCTGTATAATGAACTGTTTATTTTGCTGTAGCATAAAACTCACTGTTGGGTCTATATGATTTTGAATTCTGTCTTTAGAGGTTTTAAGACTACAACCAAATTAGGGGGAAGGGAGTGAAAAATACTTTTGGCAGGGTTGTTTAGTCTATAATACGATATATTTTAATTCAGCTTTAAAGACAAACAGATTCTTAATGAAAAAAATACACTTGTAATTCTGCTTTTCTGAAGATATATGAACAGGATTCTCATTCCTGGATTCAGTTGAGACCAGCAGATCTCCCTCAATTCTAAAATAATTTTGATTCCTGAGGGCACTGGTTTTGGGTATAGTGCAAGCCAAGCCCTGTATTGACCATCAAATCTCCTTTCTCTGCTGGGTGTAAATAATGCCCTCTAAATGATCTAGTCAGTCCCATTGTTTGCACAGGAAGTGAAGCTCCCTAGGGTGATAAGCTAATACAAAATGATTAACCATGACCAAAAATATGCCCCTCCCCCCAAAAAAATAGAATCAAGGCATAAACATTAAAGAAGATACCTCCCCACAGAGTTTGGGAATTATGTGATGAATTAAAGTTATGTCAGAATGATGCTTTTTTCAACAGACAGCTCCTTTGTTGATGGGCATCAAGGAGGAACTGACTGGAATTTAGACAGCAGTATTTATTACAGCCAGCAGGGGATGGCATGCAATGGCCACTAGAGGGCTTGGCTCACTATACTTCACAACTTCATTTATTTATATGTATTTCCATAGCACCTAAGAGCCCTAGTTAAGGACCAGGACCCATTATGCTAGACACTTTACAAACACAGAACCACAAGATAGAACCTACCCCAAAGAACTTAAAATTTAAGAATAAGACGGGATGTATAAAGACAAATGGGGAGTACAAGGAAACAACGAGACAGTATTGGTCAGCATGATAGGCTTGGTCTTAGCACACCTCTGCCCTCTGTGGTAAAAATTCTTTGAGGGATGAGGGAGTTCCATCAGTTTCTTGTTAAGGAGCTAACACCCAGGAGTGAGAATCCTGTCAGGATGGTATCTTTAGAGAAATTGAATTATTCAGTACAGTAACTCCTCACTTAACGTCGTCCCGGTTAACGTTGTTTCGTTGTTACATTGCTAATCAATTAGAGAACATGCTTATTTAAAGTTGCGCAATGCTCCTTTACAACATTGTTTGACAGCCGCATGCTTTATCCACTGCTTGCAGAAAGAGCAGCCCATGGGAGCTAGCTGGGGGAGGCTTGGAACCAGGGTGGACCATCAGCTCCCCGCTCCCCTAAGTTCCCTGTGCAGCAGCCTTCCAGCAAGCTATCAATTGGCAGACAGTTCAGATGTCCCTCCCCCCATTGCCGTGTGCTGCTCCTGCCCTCTGCCTTGGAGCTGCTCCCGGGAGCCTCCTGCTTGCTGTGCAGGGCGTTAGGGAGGAAGAGAGGTGCTAATGTCAGGGAATACCTCTCCCTCCCTCCCCTGCTCTCTGCTCCTTTACCCCATCTTCACTGAGCAGGGGGGGACACATGACAGGGCTCAGGACAGAGGGAGCTTGCTGGCAGCAGCTTCTGTCTCAGCTTGCTGATCTACATAAAAAGGCAGTGTACTTAGAGTGGGGTCATCATACTTAAAGGGGCAGTGCGCGTCTCTCTCACACACATGGCATGTGTCTCCCCTCCCTCCATTCGTGCTGCTTTGTAGAGCGTGAGGCTACATTAACAACAATGGGTTAACGCTTGAGGGCTCAGCCAAGTACTAGTTCATCATTTAGCAGTAAGGCATTCCCTGGAGAAATATCCAACCCTCTTCCACCCTCTGACTTCACCACCTCAACCAAGCTTCACAGTCATCATTGCTGTGTACAGTATTAAACTGTTTGTTTAAAACTTATTTTGTGTGTGTGATATATATATTTTTTTTTAATTGTCTTTTGTCTGGCGGAAATTTTTTTCCTGGAATCTAACTCCCCTGGGATTCACTTAACATCGTTTTGCTTAAAGTAGCATTTTTCAGGAACATAACTACAACGTTAAGCGAGGAGTTACTGTATAGCATGTTTACAGTGCAGTTATGCCGTTTTTCATTTAACTGTTTTATTTTGTTGTAACATTACATGGTACACTTTGTTTATTTTCTGTTGCAGACAGACTTAGAAATGGTCACGGAAGACCTTGCTCAGAAAGTAAACAGGCCTTATCTTCGTACTCCTCGTCATAAAATAATCCGTGCAGCATGTCTTGTGCAGCAGAAGAGGCAAGAGTTTTTGGCCTCTGTGGCCCGTGGCGTTGCCCCTGCAGACTCACCAGAAGCTCCAAGGCGCAGGTAATTTAGGCATAAAAAAAGTGTGCAAACCAAAAAAGTTCAGGTTACAGCTACCAAGCTCTGTAAACCCACCCCTCAAACTAGTGCTTCCTTTGACATACACCTCAAGGCAAAATAGAGCTGACAGAATTTTGTAGTTGTAGGTTACTGGCTCAACAAACACTTCCTTCATTTGATTTGTGTGAAATTACACCCTTTCACTTTAAACTTCAGAATGTGAAACTCCGTTAAACTGCCAAGTGTCTCGCACTTTCATTTTGGAACTGAAAATGAGGAATCTTGGCTGACTTTTAAATTTGTAATGAAACCCAAAACCAGGCAGGATTTTCACCAGTTTTGGGGATTTTTTGTGCCAACTCTTTCCACACAGGTGCAGTTGCAACATCACCACGAGAGATAGAGCCCATGCTTTGGTAGGAATCCACCCCTGGAGTTTAGGAAGCTGCAGAGGCTGACTAGATCTGTATGGGGAAGTCATTGATTTCCTCCTTTAGCTAAAAAGCCAAATAATCTCATTCACAGTTCCTATATTTTTTATTAGATTGGCGTTTTTATTTCACTCGTATGGCACCTTGTGGATGCCAACTCAAATTGCTGTATACACTTCCATTGCAGTCTGGTCATTTGACAAGTGAAAGGTGTTAAACTGAAGACAGCTTGTTAATAGAATAAAGATTTTAATAGAGTAATGTGATTGATGGAACTGAGAAGCAATATTTTTGCTACTCAGTGTTTTGTTTAGATTACATTTTAATTGTTTGAAGTTACTGGTAGGTTTGGTGTATGTATACTGTTTTATCCCCACATTTCTCTTCCTTTTCTTCTAGTGAAAGGATGTAAACATAACAATCATTCTCTTTTTTATTTTTTCTGGTTTTTTTATTTACATTAAAATATGCCAAGTTGTGAATTACAATAATAGTTAATAAGTATAATTATAACATATACTCACGCACTCAGTTGTTCTACCCTGCAAGCCATTGTGACAGTGAAGCATAATTTGGGTGTAATGATTCTTGCCCAGTTTAGTCAGTGTACTAGATATGAATTTTTATAGTATAATTCACACCCAGTTTTGTGATCTGTTAATAGCTAGCTGAGTACTTGTGGCCTCATTTCACGTCCTGTACTTCAAAATAGCCACTTAAATACTTGGCACTCACCAAACACTATTTAAACAATTGCTGAGAATAATTTTCAAAATCCAGAATTTTAAATAATTTACTTATCCAATCTTCTGAAACATTTTTATAAATGTATTTGTTAACCAGATGAGGAGTTCTCCTCAATGTGGTTTACAATTGTAGACTGGGAGAGCCATTGTTCGTACTTTATTCTGCTAATAAATTACATGATGTATCTGATTTAATTTATAGCTTTGCTGGTGGAACATGGGATT
This sequence comes from Macrochelys suwanniensis, assembly GCA_033296515.1. Classification (NCBI taxonomy): domain Eukaryota; kingdom Metazoa; phylum Chordata; order Testudines; family Chelydridae; genus Macrochelys; species Macrochelys suwanniensis. Next base: position 44,750,895 of record CM065776.1, read on the forward strand.
GGGAATATTTAGGATTTGCATCCCCTGAGGTAAACTATTTCTTTTTTACATTTTTAATGTCGCTCTGCATATTATAGGAACCAGGGTGTAATTCTGTTTTGCATGGAGAGATTCTAGATTTTGTTTCAAATTGTACTGAGGTTTGCAAGGTTGGGTTTAAGCTTTCCATTTTCTTTGCTTCACAATAGAAGGAAATATATGCATGGGTAACTGGGTAGTACCTAAACAATGAGTCTTAGGAAAAGACAGTTCATTTTTGGATGTTTTCTACATTTTCAAATATATTGATTTCAATTACCACACAGAATATAAAGTGTACAGTGCTCACTTTATATTATTTTTATAATAGTTTTTATAAATAGTTTTTTCAATTCACTTAATACAAATAATGTAGTGCAATCTCTTTATCATGAAAGTTGAACTTACAAATGTAGAATTATGTACAAAAAAAACCTGCCCTCAAAATAAAACAATGTAAAATTTTAGTGCCTGCATATCCACTCCGTCCTACTTCTTGTTCAGCCAGTTGCTCAGACAAACAAGTTTGTTTACATCTGCAGGAGATAATGCTGCCCTCTTCTTGTTTACAATGTAACCTGAAAGTGACAACAGGTGTTTGCATGGCACCGTTGTAGCCAGCATAACAAGATATTTACGTGCCAGATGCTCTAAAGATTCATATGTCCCTTCATGCTTCAACCACCCTTCCACAGGACATGCGTCCATGCCGATTACGGGTTCTGCTCGATAACAGTCCAAAGCAGTGCGGAGCGATGCATATTCATTTTCATCATCTGAGTCAGATGCCACCAGCAGAAGGTTGATTTTCTTTTTTGATGGTTCAGGTTCTGTAGTTTCCGCATAGGAATGTTGCTTTTTTAAGACTTCTGAAAGAATGCTCCACACTTCAGCCCTCTCAGATTTTGGACGGCACTTCAAATTCTTAAATCTTGGGTCGAGTGTTGTAGCTATCTTTAGAAATCTCACGTTGGTACCTTCTTTGCGTTTTGTCAAATCTGAAGTGAACGTGTTCTTAAAATGAACATCATCTGCTGGGTCATCATCCAAGACTGCTATAACATGAAATATATGTCAGAATGCAGGTAAAACAGAGCAGGAGACGTACAATTCTCCCCCAAGGAGTGCAGTCACAAATTTAATTAACACATTTTTTAAAACGAGCGTCATCAGCATGGAAGCATGTCCTCTGGAATGATGGCCGAAGCATGAAGGGGCATACAAATGTTTAGCGTATCTGGCACGTAAATTCCTTGCAATGCCGGCTATAAAAGTGCCATGTAAATGCCTGTTCTCACTTTCAGGTGACATTGTAAATAAGAAGCAGGCAGCATTATCTCCCATAAATGTAAACAAACTTGTTTGTCTTAGCAATTGGCTGAACAAGAAGTAGAACTGAATGGACTTGTAGGCTCTAAAGTTTTACATTGTTTTGTTTTTTTGAGTGCAGTTATGTAACAACAAAAAAATCTACATTTGTAAGATGCACTTTCATGATAAAGAGATTGCATTATGGTACTTGTATGAGGTGAATTGAAAAACACTATTTCTTTATCATTTTTACAGTGCAAATATTTGTAATCAAAAATAATAATATAAAGCTAGCACTGCACACTTTGTATTCTGTGTTGTAATTAAAATCAATCATATGTTTGAAAATGGAGAAAAGCATCCAAAAATATGTAATACATTTCAATTGGTATTCTGTTGTTTAACAGTGCGATTAAAAGTGCAATTAATCGCGATTAATATTTTTGAGTTAATTGCGTGAGTTAACTGCAATTAATCGACAGCCCTAGATACAATATTATGTTAGTCGTGTCACAAATAATGTCACTTTTTCTGCAGGATGGACTACTGCTGACAAGATTAGAAAAAGCAAAATACAATTTTTTAAAGTAATATTTCACCATTTATATACATGGTGGAAGAATATTTATGTGATTGTCAAACAACTGCACTGCATATAATATGTGCATTTTCCTTTCAAGTTTTCCTTTCTCTCCTTAACTTGAATTAAATATTTCAGGGGTTTTAAATCAAAGTGTGAGGTTAAAGGAGAAATCTCACTTCTGTATTTTTTTTTTTTTAAAGAGCCAGTCACTTTCAGACACACTGGAAAAATACCATGTCTTATAAAACTCCATTTTCTATATATTTCCTTTCCTATTGTTGCTGGTTAGCAATATGCTGTCAGAAAAAAACAGCTTGCTTCTTATAGTGTAATCAGCTTGTTTCTCCTGTCCAATTCCTTCAGTTCTTCCTTTGTTCCTAAATAATTCAGTGTTTTGTGAGACTGAACTCTATCTGTGATGTTACAACAACCCAGGGGGAACAGGGTAGGAGAAAAGGCAGATTAGAAAAGGGAAAGCTTCTGTTAAACAATAAGTAACATGGCAGTCATGTTTAGATGACAGTTCATTAGCAGTTATAATTTGCCCAAATATGGCACTGTCTAATTTAAATTGGATCCTTTGTACCTTAGCTGCCAAAGATACTTGCAACCACCTGAGCTAAAGGAATTTTGTAGCTAAAATAATTCAGTCCTTTTTGTATATTTTCCATTAAATTCACTAGACAACATTTTTTAGCACAATTATGTATTTTTACTTACACCAAAGTAAAATATTTGTGTATACCAGATCTTGTTACCACAAAATTCTACCCAGAATAGAGAAAATTTGAATGTTTTCAGTAAAAAGCACTATATTTAGGCCAGTATACGAAAATTCTACTTTTCAGTGCAATAAAATTAAAATCTATATTGCTAAAATATATAAAATCTTTCTAAGTAATCAGAAACAAAATTATATCTGTATGAGTAGAGGTATCTGTCTGAAACACAAATACATTAAAGAAACAACAATTATTATTAAAAGGCCATAAGTGAAATCTGTGACCTTATTGCAAATGTAGAGAAAATTATATTTCATGTAATATCTGCAATTACTTTCAAATCTTAATACTTTATGGACTCATTTCTGATCATTCACAATCCCCCTGGTGGGTGGGTGTATTTATAAATGAATATGGATCGCTTTACTTAAGGAATAGGTGTATATGGTGTAAAGAATACTAAGTCAATTGTTAGGCATCAAGATCTGGTAATTAAGGTCCTGATCCTGCACTTGAATCAATGGAACTTCACACAGGAGCAAGAGTCTGCCAGCATTGATTCTATTGTGGTGAAAGTGCTTATGGCTTGTATTTGTTGTTAATGTGTAAGCACCTGGGATGAAACTCTCCATAGAAAGAACTGAAGAGTCCATGCAGTAACTGTCTGGGCTGTTGGTCCTTTCTAAGTTTCTTTTTGTGTTGCAGAGCAGCTGTACGAAAGGAGGCTTAATGGTTAGGCTACCTTTTCCAGGCCACGCAGTACAAGAGAAGCGTTGGAGTAGGGGTTTCCCAGGTGTACAGTGCAGGGGCTGAGGGAAGAAATATGTTTAGTGTGTGTTTAACTAGTTAAATTTGTTTGAGATGAGTGTGAATCCTAGGGAGAGAGAGAGAAGCTGGAGACAGCCGCTTCTTGGGGCAGGACTGTGGTGCCTTACCTGCAGTTTCTAATAAAGGGAGTTAACACCTAAGTGCAGTTTTTTGCCACTTCTGTTCATGTAAAACAAGATTTGTGTACATTTTGTAAATAAACTAATCACACTAAGAAACATTTGCAGTCCCTACTCTGATGCCCACACCCAACCTGACTTGTTAAATAAGTAGGTACGATGGCATGCCTTTTTTTATCATTGTGCAGTGGATGAAATCCACCCTTTAGCACATAAGAATGGCCATACTGGGTCAGACCAAAGGTCCATCTAACCCAGTATCCTGTCTTCCGACTGTGGCCAATACCAGGTGCCCCAAAGGGGATGAACAGAACAGGTAGTCATAAAGTGATCCATTCCCTGTTGCTCAGACCCAACTCCTGGCAGACAGAGGCTAGGGACACCAGAGGGGCACAGACCAGCCACTTTGTACCACAGGTTTGTGTTAGCCCTACAAATATAGGCCGCAAGTCAGTAAAGAACTTTAAGCACATGCATAACTTTACTATTCCTGGAAAACAGGCACAAATTTAAGTGTTTTGCTGGATCAGGGGCCTTAGAAGGTAGCTCCTTAATGTCTAATGTTAAACAAAAAAGAGAAAAGGCTCATATTTAATCAGTTGTATGTCTAAAAATAATTAAAATTTGGTATTAAAACTTGTAAACAAAATTAACAGTACTTGGAATTATTTAAAAATGGAGATTGCAAGTATTCAGATATCTGCAACTAGCAAGCTTCTTTGCTAGTTAATAATTTTGTTAATTTAGGATTACCTGCTGTCTTTTTTTTTTTTTTTTTTTTAAATGCATGACAATCTGCGATTTATTTTTCTGGGAACAGGTGATTTTATAATAAATGTATAAAATCACACATTTTTCTTAATAGAAAATGTACTGTTGGTTATGGCAGAAAAAATATTACTGCATGTTCCCCTGTATTTTATAACCTTTGATTTATGCAGGAATATGCTGAATTTCAGTATCGGAGGAGGCATAGACAACGTCGACGTGGAGACATGCACAGTCTGCTCAGTAATACTCCAGACCCTGAAGACCCTAGTGAGAGCACATTAGGTATGTTCTTTGTTTGGAGTAAAAAAGGAAAAATAAATGTATCTCAAATTGTTAGTAGAGTCCACTGTGATCCTTAGTTTATAGATAGATTAAAAGAAGATTATGGTCTCAGTGCTGCACTTGCTTAACTTTACTTCAGTGTGACTACTCCTGTACAGTTGAACATATCCATGAATCTTTGCAGGAGCCCGCCATTAGACTATCCACCCTTACTTAGAGCAAACTTATTTTTCTGTCTCTGAAGAAATTTTTAGCAGTAAATACATCACGTGAGATTCTCATCCCCATACCAAGCTCCTTTATGCCCGATAAAAGGGCCAGAGTGACACAGAAGGGTTCTAAAACCCCTGTATCCAACTGTCCCAACATAATATAAATTCACTGTTTTTTGTCCAATGAGATATGCAGGAGAAACTTGGAGGGACAAAATCAAGGTGTGGATTAAAATAATTCCAAGACTGCAGTTTAAAATAACTGGTGCAAAATTGCCGCCCATTTTGGCTTTTTACAAGGTCATTTATTTTTATGCCATCAAGTTAGTTGTGATTAAGGGACAATCTGTTGGGATCTCACTTCTATTTCATTCTAAATTTTCAAATGAAAATGGTAAATCTTATTACCATAATTCAAAAGATTGATATTTCCCTCTACTACAGAATGAGTTTTTTCTGACAACAGTTATTTCATTATTAGAAAAAAAAATTTAAGAACAGGAATGTCACTTGGATTCACAGGGGAAGCAGTAGCAACATTAGTCTTAGAAATGCTGACACATCAACGGGTAGTGATCAATGGTTCCATGTCTAGTTGGCAGCCGGTATCAAGTGGAGTGCCCCAAGGGTCGGTGCTGGGGCCGGTTTTGTTCAATATCTTCATTAACGATCTGGAGGATGGTGTGGACTGCACCCTTAGCAAGTTTGCAGATGACACTAAACTGGGAGGAGTGGTTGCTATGCTGGAGGGTAGGGATAGGATACAGAGGGACCTAGACAAATTAGAGGATTGGGCCAAAAGAAATCTGATGAGGTTCAACAAGGACAAGTGCAGAGTCCTGCACTTAGGACGGAAGAATCCCATGCACTGCTACAGACTAGGGACCGAATGGCTGGGCAGCAGTTCTGCAGAAAAGGACCTAGGGGTTACGGTGGACGAAAAGCTGAATATGAGTCAACAGTGTGCCCTTGTTGCCAAGAAGGCTTATAGCATTTTGGGTTATATAAGTAGGGGCATTTCCAGCAGATCGAGGGACGTGATTATTCCCCTCTATTCGGCACTGGTGAGGCCTCATTTGGAGTACTGTGTCCAGTTTTGGGCCCCACACTACAAGAAGGATGTGGATAAATTGGAAAGAGTCCAGCGGAGGGCAACAAAAATGGTTAGGGGACTGGAGCACATGACTTATGAGGAGAGGCTGAGGGAACTGGGATTGTTTAGCCTGCAGAAGAGAAGAATGAGGGGGGATTTGATAGCTGCTTTCAACTACCTGAAAGGGGGTTCCAAAGAGGATGGATCTAGACTGTTCTCAGTGGTAGAAGATGACAGAACAAGGAGTAATGGTCTCAAGTTGCAGAGGGGGAGGTTTAGGTTGGATATTAGGAAAAACTTTTTCACTAGTAGGGTGGTGAAGCACTGGAATGGGTTACCTAGGGAGGTGGTGGAATCTCCTTCCTTAGAGGTTTTTAAGGTCAGGCTTGACAAAGCCCTGGCTGGGATGATTTAGTTGGGTTTGGTCCTGCTTGAGCAGGGGGTTGGACTAGATGACCTCCTGAGGTCCCTTCCAACCCTGAGATTCTATGATTTTATGATCACAGGAAAAAGAAATGTGAGCAAGATTCTCAGTTTGCAGCTGAGCTATGGAGTGCACATGAATATCTGTGACCTCCATATTTTGGCCCCCGTCTTAAATTAGAACAGTTTCATGGCTGCTCTAAATTACACTCAATTGCCACAACATACTAGGGGCCACTCTGCAGCTAAGAATAGAGGAAGAGAACTGCTAACATGGATTTTGACAAATAGGAAGGAGGCAGACAAGCACAAAGGACCAAATCCAGGTCCCTGCATTAGGGGCTGAGAGGGAGTGACCAAGAGCATTCTGGCAGCTCTACAGCATCCAGGGAACTCTATTATGCCAAGGGTATTTCCCAGAGGCACTTTCCACAAGGGAAAGCATAAAGAGGCCAAATCATGATGGAGAGTTTGGCCCCGTATTTAGAAGGAAGATCTTGTTTTCAAGCAAATGTGAGGAGGGGAAGAAAGATTTGCTTTTTACCAAAGTGTTCCATAATGCACGAGTGGGTTTTAGAAGCCCTTCTGCCACCTTATCCATCGACTTGTATTATTGACCATGTGTCCCATTCTCGTAAAGAGAGGAAGAATGCAATTAAGGGAGCATACAAGCCCAAAGGGGTAAATCAGTCCCATCCTGTGCAGCCATGGAGACTCCCAAAGCAATGTAACTGGTACTGTTCCACTGTACATGAGTTGGGGCTGGATGTGGGGAGGGGGGGTTAATGTGTGGTATGCACGGAGCAAGGCCAGAAGAACCATTTGCTACAAGGCTCCTCTTGTCTCTCCCCACCCCCACCCCCCCTTCCTTCCAAATCCAGCAGGTATTCATTGGTGCCATGGGAGCAGCTGTGCAAGCATCCTAAGGAGGGGATGGAGAAGCAGTCCTTTCCTCTAGCACACAGCCAGTGGTTTGGGCTGTGCTCTGTATTACAGGATTTGGGCCAAAATGAAGAAGAGAGCAAGATCATACACTTGAAGACAAATTTATAAGAAAGGCAGGAGGTTCTGCCGATAAAAATGGGTATTAAAAATGGAGGGAGGTTTCGTGTTCATACTTAAATGTTTTTGTTTACATTATTTTAACAGATACTCAGGAGGGTGGTAGCAGTCGAAGACACGGTACCTCCATGGTGAGTTCAGCTTCTATGAGTATTCTGCACAGCTCTTCACTTCATGACTATACCCCTGTCAGTCGCTCTGAAAACCAGGATTCTCTTCAGGTATCTTCCCTAGTCTCCTGTCCATTTGCTTTGCTTCCCTTCCTATATTTTTCTTTATCATATTTTCCTGCATCCTACATTTGTTACATGACTATTTATAGTGGTGAGGGGGTGGAATCTAGGATAAGAAAATATGAATTTACGAAGTATTGTTAAGCTACCGTAAATGTATCATCACCACCAAGGATAAATCAACTTTTAGAATTGATTTTAAAACTTGACTGGAATACATTTTTCAGACATTTTAAACAAAATGCAACAATATACATTAATTTTGAATCCAAAACTTGATGAAAGCAAAAATTATTTAATTTTGAAAGTGATCTTGTATATCTCCATAGGCTCTTAGTTCTTTGGATGAAGATGACCCAAACATCCTGCTTGCTATTCAGTTATCATTGCAAGAATCTGGCCTGGCTATTGATGAAGAAACTAGAGACTTCCTTAATAATGAGGCATCATTAGGAGCAATAGGTACATCTTTGCCTACAAGGTTGGACTCAGTTCCTGTAAATATAGATAACCCTAGGGCTGCTTTGAGCAGCTCTGAGTTGTTAGAACTTGGTGATAGTTTGATGAGACTAGGGGCAGGCAATGATCCATTTTCAGCTGATCGCCTTAGTTCACACCCTTTCAGTGATACAAGAATTGGATTATACTCAGCATCTAGTGATGCTGATTCAAGTAGCCAGGACCCCAACATTAATGAAAATCTGCTTGGAAATATCATGGCCTGGTTCCATGACATGAACCCTCAAAGTATCGCACTAATTCCTTCCGCAAGTACAGAAACTGATGAGGATTCACAGCAACATAGTATCGATGATGGGTCAGGAGGACAACCAAATCTTATAGAGGTAGGACTGGAGCCTCAGGAAGAGCATGCACTTTTTGAGGATGCCCTCAGAAATGAAGGCAGAGGAACCCAAACAGCAGGGAGTATTTCTGAAGAAAACATCATTCCAGGGGAAAGAGTGCCACAAAGTGGTGACTGTACTGGGGAAGGTATTAGCAGTGTGGATACTTCAGAAGATGTTTCAAGTCAAACTCCTCAGACCTCAAATGAATGGATTGAGCATGTACATTTGGTATGAACACAAACTAGTTTTTGAGCTTAAATGGATGGCAGTTACAGATGGTACAGTATGTGGAGTAAGCATTATTGGGACTTTGATCCACATACTTACAGCTCAGTTGTAAACCACAGACATAATGATGGAATACATAGGCGTTCCCTTGAATTGAAGTTCTTTAGACTAATAATATGAACCTTTCAAGGAATATCCTTTGCATTTAATTAGGTAGTGTTTGCCTTTTTTGCTCTGAAGGAAGAGGAATAAGTAGGTTGTACTCCACATTCCTAATACATTGCAGCATCTGTTTAGCCTTACGTTGGTGATCCTTAATTTGAAAGTATGGATTAAAGGCTTACACTGATTATTTTCGTTATTTAGCCTCAAATAGTTTTTTCCATTTTTTAGAACTCAATCTTTCAGCAAAATAATAACATTTAGAAGTTCATTTACATTTTGTTTTCGCTTTTCCATAACTTTTTCCTTATTTATCTTTCATTTTTTACTAGCAGAGTTAATTGGGGTATTTAATGCTTCTTTTTAGTGCTGCTCCAGGAACAAGGAAATGGATTTTCTTTTAATATTAAAATCAAAGACTTTTTGTCATGTCTATTTACAGTCCAAACGTGCCAAACTGTGAATAGCTAACTAACTTTAACCCAATACAACAGGTGCACAGTGTGCCTGTATCAAAGTAATCCCATGATTCTTAGCAGTGAACCACTGGGTAGCATTTCTTCTCTAAATTAAATGGCATTTATTGCCATGGTGGCTGCATTTAATTAAATGTAGCCTGTACCTTAAGTTAATTAAACCTAATGCTGCTGTTAAACAGTTGTTTTAAATATTAAAATACAGTTTATTAGCAACAGCTATGTTGTATTTGAGACACTTTAATGGAAGTGCAATCATAGTTCTTTTTCATAATTTTACAATGCATTTTATGCACTAATGGTGCAATTAATTTTAATAACAGTTTATAAAATATAGAAATATGAAACTTTCATATTATTGCCAGCCCCACAATTATTAAAGTTCAATAATGCATTCTGTGCAACATGTTACCGTGCCTTTGCCGTAACCCAAATGGATAGTTGCCACAGTTAAATAAGTAATTCAGATTCAGTTGTCTGTTCTGGAGTAACTATGCTATTAATTGAAAAGACCTCCATAAAACCACCCATGGCCTTGCCTTTACAGTAAACAATGACTAAACGTTCAGTCAGTGTTTTTACATAAATAACAAACACTGCTAGATATTTGTTCAATTGCACAATATTCACTTGCTGTGTGATTACCGTTTAGTAGAAAAACGAAACAAAAAGACCCTTTCTAGTTGTTGTACTGTGAAGAAAATATTGATTTTAGATTTGCTTAAAAGCATCAAAATTACAGTTAGTGGTAAGTGAGATACAATGGTACAGTATGTAATTACAACTAGAGTAAATTGTTGAAAGTGCTGTTTTACTTGCATATAGTCAAAACTTGTCATAATATAAGGAAAATCAATACACAACACTCCATTGTAAGATTTGCTTGACTGTTAGGAGATCTGTTGATATAAAAGTTTTTCACAACTGAGCGTGTATAGGCATGTATGATGGCAAACAAAGATATATGGAGAGAGATTACTGAGAGTGTTTTGGTAAATATTTCATTCAAATCCTACTTCTGGAACCTTGTAGTCACAAGGTTCATATTAGTAAGGAGCTATATATGAATAGTTTATCTCCAGCTGCCACACAAAAATCTTTTTCTCTTTATCAGTGTCTTTAGAGAGAATGGTGTGAGGCTTACTATCCTCTATAATTCCATTACATTTTCTAACTTTACCTCTAGGTGCCCCATTCTCAAAAACATTGATGTTGAACCCTTTGTCATCTTTGGAAAATACCTATTTTAAAATGTTCTATGCTATAAAATACTATAATCTAAAATAGTTCTTTAAAGACTGTCATCATGAATTGGTCCAAAACTTAAAAATGTTTGACTCGCATAGCGTCCTTGAGTTGTAATTTCTGAATACAAAGATTCTCACAAAGATTGTGTATTGCATTGAGATGTGTCTTGCAAAGCTACAGTAAGATATGTAAGAGTGCTCTGTGAAGATAGTGAAGTTTGTGGGTTCTGGTTTTTCTGTACTTTGTTTAGGTTGTGCAGTATATCCACTGTTTCTGTGTTACTCTATTCCGAGCATGAAAATAAGCATATTAAATTTGTATTTTCTTAGTACTTCTTTTAAAAATCACCACAGTCATTCACTTTACAGTTCAGAAATAAAGTCTGGCAAGCCTATTTTGTAAACCTATTAATTTTATAATGTAAAAAAAATTACTCTAACCTTGAATTGTTGTTTGCACTTTCATAGTCTATACTTGATACATTCCCACTTTATATACAGTAGGATACTACAATGATGTAGATGTTTGGCCAAAAGAATGCTGTTAATATGTAAAATTCTTTGATTAAACATTTATTACTTAAACTATTTCCCTTCTGTCTCATTACATCTTGGACTTTATTTTAGCAAATTCTTAAAATTGATTTGATTAATTTGGTTCTTAGACTATGAATATTTCATCCTACACTGTGGATGGGAGTTGCAGACCATATAAAGTCAGGCACTTCTTGATGCTTTAAAAAAAAAAAGGATGACAGTATAATGTATTTAACTGAGGTGGCCATATTTTATTAGGAGTAAAATTTTAAAAGGGAAAACCCATCCAAAATGCACTTAATTTTTTGTTTAATCACTAGGGGTCAGGTTATTCAAGATCTTTCATCAGACTGAGTATTGTTGCAAACCACAACTTGTGCTACTAAAGTCCATGGAACTACTTATGAAGTAAAGGTATCACAATCTGGGAACAACTCTGAACATAGGAGCATATGAAGGCAGAACACAGTAGAACCTCAGAGTTATAAATGGAATACCTCTGGAATGGAAATTGTAACTCTGAAATGTTCGTAACTCTGAACAAAACGTTATGGTGGTTGTTTCAAAAGTTTACAACTGAACATTGACTTTATACAACTTTGAAACTTTACTATGCAGAAGGAAAATGCTGCTTTCCTTTTTTTTAATAGTTTACATTTAACACAATACTGAACTGTATTTGCTTTTTTGTCTCTGTTGCTGCCTGATTGTGTACTTCCAGTTCCAAATGAGGTGCGTAGTTGATTGGTCAATTCGTAACTCTGAGGTCCTGCTGCATAAAGTGCAGATATTGTACCATCTCTATAAGAGAAAAGCTGCATCCGTAGTGACCCTGCTGATTTTTGTACCTGAGCTCCCAAATTCCACCCCTAAGGAACACATCCAACCCCTAATAGGGTTCCAAAAGATTAAACTTCTAGCCAGACCCTTTGTGTGAGAGATTAAATAGGAGTATACATATTCTGTTGTTACCAAGTATCTTCCTCCAACTGGTATGCAGTATCCGCTTTTATTTTGAATGTACTATAATAATCATACTTGAAGTCTTAAATTGGATACTAGAATTTACTCTTAAAATACTGGGCCTTGGGCAATTGGAGAAGACAGATTTGAGCTTCCCTAGCCATCACAAACTGATAATAGCTATTAAAATTAAGAAAAAAAATTTCTTGAGGGTCTTTTTAAATAACAAGCATGCAGAGTTGTTGGCAACCCATTATGGTCCAAGCTCAATGTTCTGCTTAATTAAGTCTTCTCATGATGGCCTCTTCCTCCACACTAGGTTTCCTACTACTGTGACCTCAGGTGGTGGCAAGGGTGGAAGACTTAGGGTACACATGATGCAGGTAGCCAGTGTTTTTTACCATATTGTCTAGAGCTCTTATCAGGACTAAACAGTAGTAAAAACACCAGCTATTAACCTGTCTAGACTAGGGTTGCACCATTGCACTCAGGTAGCGGTGGAAAACTTTCAGGATAAAGGCCCAGAACTTCAAAGGTAGTTAGGTGCCTAATTCCCATTCCAGTCACACAGGATCTGGGCCTAAGAGGCTAGTGGAGATGCATCCCTGAGACACATTTCACTGCCCCTGACACCTTCCACTTCAGAATAGTGGACAGGTTATATTGAAAGAAGGGGGCAGGATCTGTTTTACTTGCTGCACATGCCATATTTCTAGCAGACAGTGATGACAGAGGAAATGCTTTAAGGCATAAAAGTGGAGTCCCTAAGATATGGTATACTTCAGCTCAAATTTAAGCTACTTCAAATGCTGTACCTATGTATTCTATTAAACAATTGTCTATGAAAGTAGCAATGTATGTCTATATAACAAGACAATGTAAGAAGTTTGTTTCAGATAATATTTTGAAATTGTTTTTACAGGTAGTGTTGAAATTTGTTCACAAATACTGTACATGTATTAAAGGAGGAAGTTGTCCTGCCTCTTTTTTTTTATTTTTTTAAACAGCTTCAAACCTCCTTTCTTAGATTCTTCATATAGAATTGAGGCTACATCTCACCTTTATGTTCATGTTAAAACTAACTGTTGGTAAGATTATGCCTTTGTAAGTGCATTTAGTTCCAGCTATAAAAGTTAAGATTTACTACTTTTTTTTTAAACAACTGCACTTCTACTGAGTTTTATATTACACCACAGCTTGAATTTTTGTAAGTGATTTTCCTTAGCCTTACTCTAAAATATTTTGCCTCACTCTTTTCCTTTTCTCAGTTCATGCTGAAAAGGATTTTTCATATGAAAGCCCAATGAACTGGAGTAGATAAGTAAGAAAATATTCTTCAGGATTCAGGCAGTAATGGTGCTTTCCTCCCAGCATGAGTTGTGAATCTGCCACAAGATACTGAAAGATAATAAATTTCAGATTTACAGGTGTAATGTAAAAAAAGCATAAGAATAATTCACCTGACCCAGAAACTAAGTAGTGATGTGCAAGATTTGAGTTTATGGATCCAGGTACTTTTCCATAATCAATGACTAATAGAGCTGATCAAGTGACTCATGGAACAGTTTTTTGTGGCGCTAGCCCATGTGTGTGAATTGTCTGATCAATAAAAACAAACAGTTTGAAAAGACCAGTTTTTACAAATTTCTGTCGCTGGTTAGTCTGCAATTTGTGTTTACTTTGGCTGTTTGTTTCTACTACGTGGAGCTTTTTAAACTAATTCTATTTAGCCAACACCAAAAGCCTCTTCAGAGGTGTAGATATTTATATAAACAGCCATCCCCAAGCAGTCATGTACATTTGCAATTGTTTTCAAGAATATTCACTGCCAGCCTATGCAGAGAGGTAAAAACATAAGAATGGCCATAGTGGGACAGACCAAAGGTTGGTCTAGCCCAGCATCCTGTCTTCTGACAATTGCTAATGCCAGGTGCTTCAGAGGGAATGAAAATAGCAGGTAATCAAGTGATCCATCCCCTGTCGCCCATTCCCAGCTTCTGGCACACAAAGGCTATGACCACCATCCCTGCCCATTCTGGGTAATAGCCATGAATTTATCTAGTTCTTTTTTGGACCCTGTTATAGTCTTGGCCTTCACAACATCCTCTGGCAAGGAGTTCACCAGGTTGACTGCATTGTGTGAAGAAACACTTCCTTTTGTTTGTTTTAAATCTGCTGCCTATTTATTTCATTTGGTGATCCCTAGTTCTTGTGTTATGAGAAGTAGTAAACACTTCCTTATCTACTCTCTCTACACCTGTCATGATTTTATAGACCTTAATCATATCTCCCCTTAGCCGTCTTTTCCAAGCTGAAAAGTCCCAGTCTTATTAATCTCTCCTCATACAGAAGCTGTTCCATCCCCCTAATCATTTTTGTTGCCTTTCTCTGTACCTTTTCCAATTCCAATACATCTTTTTGACATGGGGCAATCACATTTGCATGCACTATTCAAGATGCGGGTGTAACAGGGATTTATAGAGGCAATATATTTTCTGTCTTATTCTCTCTCTCTTTCCTAATGATTCCCAACATTGTTAGCTTTTTTGACTGTAGTTGCACATTGCGTGGATGTTTTCAGAGAACTATACACAATGACTCCAAGATCTCTTTCTTGATTGGTAGCAGCTAATTTAGACCCCCTCATTTTATATGTATAGTTGGGATTATGTTTTCCAATGTGCATTACTTTGCATTTATCAACATTGAATTTCATCTGCCATTTTGTTGCCCAGTCACCCGATTTTGTGAGATCCCTTTGTAACTCTTCACAGTCTGTTTTAGATTTAACTATGTTGAGTAGTTTTGTATCATCTGCAAATTTGGCCACCTCGCTGTTTACCCCTTTTTCCAGATCATTTAGGAATATGTTGAACAGCACTGGTCCCAGTACAGACATCTGGGGGACACCACTGTTTACCTCTCTTCATTCTGAAAACTGATAATTTATTCCTACCCTTTATTTCCTGTCTCGTAACCTTATTGATCCCTGAGAGGACCTTCCCTCTTATCCCATGGCAGCTTACTTTGCTTAAGAGCCTTTGGTGAAGGACCTTGTCAAAAGCTTTCTGAAAATCTTAAGTACACTATATCCACTGGATCCTTCTTGTCCACATGCTTGTGACCCCCTCAAAGAATTCTAGTAGATTGGTGAAGCATGATTTCCCTTTACAAAAACCAAGTTGACTCTTCCCCAACAAATTATGTTCATCTATGCATCTGATCATTCTGTTCTTTACTATAGTTTCAACCAATTTGCACAGTTCTGAAGTTAGGACTGTAAGTGCCGGGATTGCCTCTGGAGCCTTTTTTAAAAAATTGTCTCACATTAGCTATCCTCCAGTCCTCTGGTACAGAAGCTGATTTAAATGATAGGTAACAAAGCACAGTTAGTAGTTCTGCAATTTCACATTTGATTTCCTTCAGAACTCTTGGGTGAATACCATCTGGTCATGGTGACTTATTAATTGTTTGTTTAATTAATCTGTTCCAACACCACCTCTAATTACACCTCAATCTAGGACAGTTCCTCAGATTTGTCATCTAAAAAGAATGGCTCAGATTGGGAAATCTCTCACATCCTCAGGGGTGAAGACTGCTGCTAAGACTTCATTTAGTTTCACCGCACTGGCCTTATCTCCCTTGAATGCTCCTTTAGCATCTCGATCATCAAGTGGCCGCACTGGTTGTTTAGCAGGCTTCCTGCTTGTGGTGTTCTGAAATTTTTTTTTGCTATTTATTGAGTTTTTGGCTAGCTCTTCTTCAAGGGTTTTTTTCCTTCCTAATTACATTTTTTACATTTCATTTGCCAGCATTTATGCTCCTTTCTATTTTCCTCACTAGGATTCAACTTCCACTTTTTCAAGGATGCCTTTTTGCCGCTCTCTGCTTCTTTTACTTTGTTGTTTAGCCATGGTGGCACTTCTTTGGTCCTCTTACTGTGTTTTTTAATTTGGAGTGTACATTTAAGTTGAGCCTCTATTATGGTGTCTTTAAAAAGTTTCCATGTAGCTTGCAGGGATTTCACTTTTGGCACTGTACCTTTTAATTTCTGTTTAACTGTCTCAGTTTTGTGTCGTTCCCTTTTCTGAAATTAAATGCTATTGGGGTGGGTTGCTGTTGTTCTCCCTCACCTCCGCCCACATAGGGATGTTACATTTTATTATGTTATGGTCACTATTACCAAGTGGTTCAACTATATTCACGTCTTGGACTAGATCCTGTGCTCCACTTAAGATTAAATCAAGAATTTCCTCTCCCCTTGTGGGTTCCAAGACTAGCTGCTCCAAGGAGTCATTTATGGTGTCAAGGAACTTTGTTTCTGCCTCCCTTCCTGAGGTAACATGTACCCAGTCAATAGGGGGATAGCTGAAATCCCCCTTATTGAGTTTATTTTATAGTCTCTTTAATCTCCCTGAGCAGTACACAGCCACTATCACCATCCTAATGAGGTGGTTGGTAGTATCTCCCTATTGCTGTAGTCTTGCATAAGAATGGCCATATGGGTCAGACTAAAGGTCCATCTAGTCCAGAATACTGAAGGCCAACAGCATCAGGACCATAATCATGAGGATTCCAGGTGCCATGGTAAAGTCTCACTAAAGATAAAAATGTGACACACTCAATTTCCTTAGTTACCACATCAAATCAGCACCCACCCACCTGCTGCCCCATGTGGAATAAAGGGGACAAGAAGTCAGAGCTAGACAGTAGGACACAGATAAGTGCCACCTCCTTCACAAGTCTTCCCAGGAGTACAGAGCTGAAGAGGGGCAAAACTAGGAATAGCGACTCGAAGACAGGAATTCTCTACCTAACTGTAATGCTGAAAATCTCAATGTAGTATTTGCTTCCCTCCATACCTGAAAGTGCCTGAGGAGGAGACAGGGCAGAAGTATGGAGTATAGAATCATAGAATATCAGGGTTAGAAGGGACCTTAGGAGGTCATCTAGTCTAACACCCTGTTCAAAGCAGGACCAGTCCCCAACTAAATCATCCCAGCCAAGGCTTTGTCAAGCCTAACCTTAAAAACTTCTAAGGAAGGAGACTCCACCACCTCCCTAGATAACCCATTCCAGTGCTTCACCACCCTCCTAGTGAAAAAGTTTTTTCTAATATCCAAACTAAATCTCCCCCACTGCAACTTGAGACCATTACTCCTTGTTCTGTCATCTGCTACCACTGAGAACAGTCTAGATCCCAGTAGCTGAAGAGGCCCTATACCTGCAATGTTCCCAAAGATCTGAGTAGGTAAGCCCCTACTACTTACATATGGGAGAACCCACATCCCAAGGGAAGAACTCATAGGAAATTCCATGAGTTGAAACTCACCAAGAATCCTGTCCTCATTCATAGGTGGAAGTATCCCAAAAGGGCACTACAATGGACTGAAGGGGCTAGTATTGCCACATTTGAAGCAGGGTGAGTTTGAAGCATAATGGTATTACAGCAGTGATGGTAAATTACTAAATTGCTTTGGCACTTTAATCTCGAAGTTAGCAGCTTGGAAGAGTTCCTTTACAAATGTTTTACTAACTGCCAATTACAGTACATGCTAGTTGCCACTGGGAGTCAGCATTTGCTTGTAGTTACTGCAGCTGCTTCTACTGTAGCTATGAGAATATATTTTAAAATAAAGTCTCATGTCAAAAATATAATTTAGCATTTTAGTCATAGCTCATTAGTGGATGGATACGTTTGTCTGAAAAGCAAACAGGACTGGTCCCAAAGTCACAAATGGAGTTGCACCTACAGCCCATATCACTGCATCAACATCAGAGGCTGAAACCCAAGCGCACATCAGAATCTCAGTGAAATGCAGTTGAGCAGACTTTGAATTGATTGTACCAGCTTAATGACTTCAGACTTGCTCCAAGCATGAAACCTTCAAGAATGGTCTAAAAATAAAGCTGCTAGCTCCACTTATTATTAAGGTTGCCCAACACTTCTCTTTATAAGACCCTGTTTTCAGTGATTTATAATGTTGGTAAAATTTTAACCATTTGAGCAGAAATTTTCCATGGCCGGTTCTCTGCCTCAGCCTCATTGTGATAGAGGTTTTTTGTTTTAATTTCAGTCAAAACAGTTCAGCTGTTTCCGAGAACAAGATCAGGGAAAAATACATTTTGCCCATGTTAAATTCTGGTAACCTTTTCTTTGAGAAGTGCTATACCCTGGGACTTGAAATTTGATAAGGATCTGGGCCTGAGATTGTGTCTTTTGCTGTACCTGTGAAAATCTACTCAAGCTTAGCCAAGCTATAAGCCTTTGGAAAAATTCAAGTTGCATATGCTCAATAGAGACTTGCACAAATTTAACAGCTAATACCTCTAGAGATTCTGTCCTCACTGAGCTTGCTCCAGCCTCTCAACTCCTAGTGCTGACCAGACAGCATACATACCAACCCTACAGGTAACGGGTTACAAATGGAGATTTGCCCCCTTTCCCATCTGATCCTCCTCCCTTTCAGGCACCACCACCAACAGCCTGACCCCCCTGCTGTCCCATGAGCCCTTATATGCACCCCCTCCACAGCTGAGTGGCATTGGAGCACTACTCAGGTTTGACTCAGCCAAAGAGTGGCTGGGCCATGACCCGGGGTGGGTCCTCCAGTCCAGGGCTAAGCCAGACCTTTCTGTAACACTGCAGTTCTGAGCTGGGACCAGGGAGGCTGGCTCACCTGTGCTCTCAATGACCTTCCTGCTGGCACCCTGGCAGCATAGAGGAGGAATCCATCTGATTAGAATGCAGAGGGGATAAAAGCCTGACCTGGGAAGTGGGGGACAGAGAAAGGAGTAGAGTGAGATAAGTAGTCTGGTGAGACTGGGACTGGATGAGGTGGAGGGTGGAAAAGAGAAACCCTCAGGCCGGGCAAGGAGATTTGAACTAGGAACCGGTGGGGTGGAGGGGGAGGAGAGACATCTGATAAGGAACTGCAGTCTTGGGGGGTACAGACTTTTAGGGCAAAGAAACTGGGATGAGGAGCTGGGGGGGCGGGGGGCGCGTTAGGAGAAGAGCCAAAGCAGATGAGGAGCTGGTGGGGGAGGAAATAGGACTGGGAGAAGCAGCCTGCCGAATCAAGATGAGGGTGAGGTAGGCAAGGAAAATTGTACGGGACAAAGAGCCAGGTATGGAGAAGAGACAGGACTGGGACAGGCTGGAGGGAAAGAGGCACAAATGTCTGTGCCCACTACAGACCACTCCTCCTAGAGCCTGGGACAGAACCCAAGATTTCTGACTCACTCTTCTGCTGTCAGCAAATATCTGTGGAAACCCACTGACAAAATGTGTTCCATTCCCCTCTAGTGCTGGTCCACATAAACAATGACCACCAATAGTCTTATGTAGAATAAATATGAATTAAAGAATTAGTTACCTTAAGTTTGGTTAAGGAAATATATGTGTTGTAAAGAAAGGACCTGACTAGCAAGCAGAAGGAAGGCCTTGAAAATGAGTGATAATACCAGAAGAAATGAAGTAGGGAGGATGTCTGGTTCAAAAAATAATAAAGGAAAGTTGTTTTTTCTAAAAAAAAAAAAAATGAGGGCCTCTGACCAACGGGGGGGGGGGGACTGCACATGGTTTTAAATAAGACAAAGACAGTCTATCTTAAAGTGAGCTAAGTACTCTGAAAAATAAGACTTTAGTCATCTCAAATGATCTGAAGAAAGGGGTAAACAGTGAAGTGGCAAAATTTGCAGATGATACAAAACCACTAAAGATAGTTAAGTCCAAAGTGAAGAGTTACAAAGACTGCGAAGAGTTACAAAGGGATCTCACCAAACTGGGTGACTAAATTTCATCTGCCATTATGTTTCCCAGTGTTGATAAATGCAAAGTAATGTACACTGTAAAACACAGATCCCATCATTTTATATGTACATTGTGGATTAAATTAGCTGTTACCACTCAAGAAAGATGTTGAAGTCATCATGGATAAGTCTCTGAAAAACATCCACTCAATGTGCAGCAGCAAAAAAGCTAACCATGTTGGGAATCATTACGAAAGAGAGAATAAGACAGAAAATATCATATTGCCTCTATAAATCCATGGAACACCCATATCTTGAATATTGTGTGCAGATCTGGTCACCTCATCTCAAAAAAGATATATTGGAATTGGAAAAGGTACAGAAAAGGGCAACAAAAACTATTAGCGGTATGGAACAGCTTCCATATGAGGAGAGATTAATAAGACTCGGCCGACGCTCCCACTAGGCGACCCTAGGCCGTCACCTAGGGCGTCAGGATTTGGGGGGTGGCGAATCCCGGCAGCGATTCAGCATCAATAAAAGCAGCTGCTGAAACGCCGCCAAGAACGCAGCTTCCCAGGAGCTGCTGCCGCCGGCGGAGGTGAGCTGCCGCGGCAGGGAGCCAAGCCTGCCACGGCCTGCGGGTGGGTGGGCTGAGCCGGCTGCCGAGGCGGGGGAGCCTAGGGCGCAAAACTTCCTTGCACTGGCCCTGATAAGACTGGGAATTTTCAGCCTGGAAAAGAGATGACTATGGGGGGGATATGATAGAGGTCTATAAAATCATGAGTGGTGTGGAGCAAGTAAATAAGGACGTGTTTTTTACTCTTCTCATAACACAAGAACTAGGGGCCACCAAGTTAAATTAATAAGCAGCAGGTTTAAAACAAATAAAAGGAAGTATTTCTTCATACAGTCAACCTGGTGAACTCTTTGCCAGAGGATGTTGTGAAGGCCAAGAAACTAACACGGTTCAAAAAAGAACTAGGTAAGTTCATGGAGGATAGGTCCATCAATGGCTATTAGCCAGGATGGGCAGGGATGCAAAACCATGCTCTGAAGTGTCCCTAGTCTCTCTCTGCCAGAAGCTGGGAATGGGCGACGGGATGGATCACTTGATGATTACCTGTTCTGTTCATTCCCTCCGAAGCACCTGGCATTGGCCACTATCAGAAGACAAGACACTGGACTAGATAACCATTGGTGTGACCCAGTATGGCTGTTCGTATGTAGAAAGACAGGGGAACTCCCATCAATATCTTTAAGTTATTATGCACAAGTAAATATGCTGCACCACACACTGTTTATTGGATACTTGTGAGATTCCAATACAGGGTTGCTGCGTAGGAGACGTCACTGGTTTCCCCAAAAGGGAGGTCTCCATTTAAAAAAAAAAAAAGTTTTACAATCGAAGTGTCCTTTGGATCAGTTCCAGGGAAGCCAAACGGGCGGGGTGGGGGCGGCCAAGGAGCCATGGTCCTCCCACTTTTTACCGGCAGAGAGGAGCGAGCAGGGGCTGGAGCCTCAGGGGGAAGGGTTGGCGTGGGGGCAGGGGCAGCACAGGGACAGGCCCACAGTTTGAGCATCAGTGCCCCCACACACACTTTTAGGGACCTTCTGCCGCTCCTGATCAGTTCCTTCCCTGCTCTCCCTTACAAGAAAGATTAGCTACCCACAGAACAAAGCCCAGGTTGGATATTCACCCTCCTACCTCTGCAGATAGTCTTTTCAAAGAATTGGATGGGCAGTTCCACAGTACTCTTGTATCCTGAGAGATTATCCTTCCAGATAGGTATTTGGTGGCATGTAAGCACCTGAAATTCCTTCTTCACCTGGCTGCTGCTGGTAGACTGGGGGAGGCAAACCAGAACATAAGGCGAAGAACCTGCTCGATAACCCTCGCTCCAGCGTTGGCCTCCCTGCTCTGAGGTTTGCTCTTGCTGTACGGTGTCTGTTTTCCATCTCCAGCATAATTTGCTGATTCATTTCTCTCCCTCTTCAGACATTAACATCCCTCTGCTCCTTCACAGTAATTGAAACAAAAGCTGTTAGTGGCATTATATTCATGAGCAGAATACTTTAAACACCTGAATCAGTGATTCCAGGGGGGGGAAAACCACCAGCCTTTAACTTCATATTACCAAGGCCATTTGAACATACATTTAAAGGAAAAGCTGCACAATGCTTCTATATGACAGGAAAATACTGTTACAGATCAATAATTCATGTTCACCATAGTGAAGACCTGATCACTAAACACAACTATTAACCCTATCAAATTAAGACCTATTATTAACTTACTTTTATTTTTCCCCTGCTAAAGATCACAGAATTTCTTTGCATTAGAGAACAAAAAAGACTGAGTCACTAACAGGAATAAGGAACCACCTTATACCAAACTACTGATCAATTTTCATCACATCTGATTTCTTTATCTGAATTGAGAAATTATTTACTTGGTAGGGAGCATTTACACAGAGCTAGATAAAGAGCTTTTCTCCTTTTCGTGGGCCCATGACAGTTTAAAAGTTAATGTGAGAAAAATAATTGGTTACTGTAGGTTTATTTGAAGCTGTGAAAACATGACTGCTCAATTTTTCTCCATTATGTACAGTGTTATGAGCTAGACTGTTGCCATAGTGAGGAGAAAGTACCAGTAGTATAAAATGGGCACAATGTCATACATATGTAAGAAGTTATCAGAGTGAGATTAAACACAGTATGTTGCTTAATTCCAATAAAACTGGCTTCCAGCATGCCAGGTGTTTGTTGCAAAACCAGACACCTCTTCTAGGTGCTTGTTTATACATATGAAGACAGCCTTTGCCCCAAAGAATTTAAACATATGAGTAGCATGGGGAAGACTCAATCACACTTTGAGGTTATACTGACCCCAACAGTCCTACCGTGCAATTACTAGCAGTTTAGTTTCTGGTAGGCATTACAGTGAAAGTGGATTTTGGAGGAGCAGTGCCTTATGGATAAGTTCTGGGGCATCACGGACAAGTGTGAAGTCAAGTGTCTGCAGTAATCAAAACAGTTCCATAGCTTTTATATCCTTAGGTTTGCCAACCCTCCAGGGTGCCAACCCACTGTATTTTGGCAGTCCTTTTCCCTACATATACAGAACCCGATCCTGCATTCCTTATGAACTGAACTCTCCTGGAGATTCAATGGAAATGTTAGGTTTACAAGGAATACAAGATCAGGTCCATAATTATTAAAAGGGACTGAAGACCCTTACTCTTAGGACATGTCTACATTAGAAAGGTAAGTCGACCTTACAATCATAGATGCTGACTTCTTCCCTACCCAGGGGGTGCTCGACCCCGCCTCCGCCCCAGGTCAGCCCTCACTCCATGCCTTCCTCAAAGCCCCGCCCCACCCCACCTCTTCCTGCCCCTGCTCCATCCCAGGCCCTACCGCTGCTCCTCCCCTTCCCCCAAGGCCTCACCCCCACCCTGCCTCTTCCCAACCCCTCCCCCGAGCACACCCTATCCCTGCTTCTCCCACTTCCTCCCAGCGCCTCCTGCACGCCGCAGTGGTTGCTGGCGGGTGGGGGGCAGCTTGGCTCCTGGTGGGTGCTAAGCACCCGCTTATTTTTTTTCGTAGGTGCTCCAGCCGTATGGAAAAATGCTTACAACCACTGCAGTAATTACTGTGGTGGTTCATGTCCACATTACCCTCCCTCTGTCGGTGGTGCATGTCCTCACCAGGAGCATCTAGAACTGACTTAAGAGGGGTAGTGCAGGGGCCGGGGGGCTGAGAGCAGCTTCCCACCACCGGGAGCCCTACTGCCCCCTTTGGCTCTCAGCTCCCTGCTCCCCACAGCAGCCAGGCTCCCAGCAGGGAGCCGGGAGCCTCTGAATAGCCAGGAGCCTCTGGGCTGCTGCCAGGCTCCCAGCGGGGAGCAGCGTGCCTCTGGGCAACAGTTCAGCTGGCAGCAGGGCTCTAGCTGGAGTCCCCACCCGACCCATGGCTGGAGCCATGAAACTGACAAGAATGACAGCCAATGTAAGTAATTCAGTAGCTACACAGACACTGCGTCGCCCTGACTACACAAATGTAAGCCCTACACTTCTCCTGGAAATGAAGTTACTATGTTAGTGTTGCAGGGCACTTACATCAGCAGGAGCAAGGTGATATTGTGTTCACTGATATAATTAGGTCAACATAAGCTGCCTTACGTCAACCTAACTCTGTAGTGTAGGCCAAGAGCAAGTTACTGAAGGACATTTTATAGTAACCTAGTAGCAAGTTTAATATTAGTAGCCAAAGGCAACTCTACTGCAACTTGCAATAATAATGTTGCTCCTTGGCCCAAGCGGTTACCCAATACTGAGGACCTTGCCAGGCTGTTTTCTTTAGGAGGAGAAATCGATTATGGAGTCAGGAATTTCTTTGGTGCAGTCCTGTTTATTTCTTTACAAAGAGTATAGATCACCCAGGAGGTGGTTTCCTTGTTCAGAAATCCAACCTTTCTTTTCCAGCCAGTCCTGTGTCCCAAGATCTGTCTCTGCGCCCTCTCAGGGCTATGCCACAAGCTCTTCTCTGATGCTTCTTTTAGCTTTCTAGGCTATGTCTCCACTAACACTTATGCCGGCAAATCTTATATCACTCAGGGGTGTGAAAAAATCACCCCCCGACTGACATAAGTTTCACCAACAAATGCGGCAGCTTACGTCGACCTATTATGTCAGTGTACACATTACACCCTTGCTCCTGCCAATGTAAGTGCCCTAATTCAACATAATTACTCCACCACCACAAGAGGCGTAGGGCTTATGTCAGCGTAGTCTGGGTGACACTGACACAATGTCTGTGTAGACCAGTAGTCCCCAAACTTTTGAGGGTTGCCCCCACTCACACATGCCCTCCCAGAGCTGGACCCAGAAGCGGGGCCACGGCTCGGCAAGGGAGAGGGCTGTGGACAGGGATAAGGGGGGCCAAGACTGGGGATGCAGCTGAGGGTGGGTCTGGGGCCGGGAGCAGTGCCAGGGCTGGAGCCACGGTCAGGGGCTGAGGCTGGGGGTGGAGCCGCAGCCTGGCTGCAGTAGGGGCTGGTAGCCGGACCTGCAGCCAGGTGTGGCTCCATTCCTGACCCCAACTCCACCCCCAGCCTTGGCCCCAGGACAGAAACGGAGCCACAGCCAATGGCTGAGGGCAGGAGCAGAGCTGCACCGAGACTGGGGATGGGGCCAGGAACGGGGCTGGGACGCGGCTGGGGGCAGGACCGTAGCAGAGCTGGGGGCAGAGAGGGGCTGGGTGGTGCTCCCTCCCTGCCCCACTTGGGTCTGGCCCGAGCCCTGCTGCCCCCCAACATGCTTCCATGCATTAACAAAATGTATTAGTTACCAATCTGGGATGGACGCGGTCACCCTTTCCCGCCCTTGTTTCTATACTGACAAGGGGAACTATGGCAACATGATGCACAGAAGCTATAGGCAGCAGAACTGTAAGAGTGACAGTTGGGAAAGGAAGTTAGAGAAAAGCAGGGCAGGTGGTGGGGAAGAATTTAACTTTAAAGGTGGAGTAAAGAAATAGCAGTCTCCTTGTGAGAACTCTGATATACAAGATACTGAAATAATTAAAAAATACAAACAGCTATATAGTGAAGACTTAAAGAAGAAGGGAAAGAAAAGAAACAAAGGGTTAGGGACAAAGTTTAAAGGAACAGAAAAGTAAAGGTTTTAAAACAGGAAGGGGAGGAGAAAAACTGTAATTTAAAATGCAAAGAGTTTCTTAGACAACTGGTGCGAAACAGAAGAGCAAAGAGAAGTCATAAAAAATGGCTCAGAAGCCAGTACAAAGCAGGACAGCTTCAGAAGCAATAAATATTGACCGCAACTCCCTTTGGCCACAGGGTATTATATTTGAATGGAACAAAGGAAGAATGACCCTTGTAAATATTGTCTGGTATTATGCAATTGGTAACATAATACACCAAATATTGAACTGATTGGAAGTTACCTAAGCATGAACTATCAGGAACTAAAGTCACTGGAGTCATTTAATGAAAATTCCTAGACCGGTAAACATGTCAGAAGTAAACATGGCCGAGGTGCTTGATGACTTCTTTTTTTCAGTTTTCACCAAGAAGGTTGGTGGCGATTGGTCGTCTAACATAGTGAATGCCAGTGAAAATGAGGTAGGATCAGAGTCTAAAATAGGGAAAGAACAAGTCAAAAATTACATAGACAAGTTAGATGTCTTCAAATCACCAGGGCCTGATTAAATGCATCCTACAATACTCAAGGAGCTGACTGAGGAGATACCTGAGCCATTAGCAATTATTTTTTAAAAGTCATGGAAGACGGGAGACATTCCAGAAGACTGGAAAAAGGCAAATATAGTGCCCATCTATAAAAAGGGAAATAAGGACAACCCGGGGAATTACAGACCGATCAGCTTAACTTCTGTACCTGGAAAGATAATGGAGCAAATAATTAAGAAATTAATTCGCAAACACCTAGAAGATAATGAGGTGACAAGTGACACTCAGTATGGATTTGTCAAGAACCTGATAGCTTTCTTTGACAGGGTAACAAGCCTTGTGAATGGGGGGGGAAGTGGTAGATGTGTTATATCTTGACTTGGCTTTTGATACTGTCTCGTATGACCTTCTCATAAACAAACTAGGGAAATACAACCTAGATGGAGCTACTATAAGGAGGGTGCAGAACTGGTGGAAAATCATTCCCAGAGAGTAGTTGTCAGTGGTTCACAGTCATGCTGAAAGGGCATAACGAGTGGGGTCCTGCAGGGATTGGTTCTGGGTCTGGTTCTGTTCAATATCTTCATCAATGATTTAGATAATGGCATAGAGAGTACAGTTATAAAGTTTGTGGACGATACCAGGCTGGGCGGGGTTGCAAGTGCTTTATAGGATAGGATTAAAATTCAAAATGATCTGGACAAACTGGAGAAATGGTCTGAAGTAAATAGGATGAAATTCAATAAGGACAAATGCAAAGTACTCCACTTATGAAGGAACAATCAGTTGAACACATACAAAATGGGAAATGACTGCCTGGGAAGAAGTACTACGGAAAGGGATCTGGGGGTTATAGTGGATCACAAGCTAAATATGAGTCAACAATTTAATGCTGTTGCAAAAAAAGCAAACATCATTCTGGGATGTATTAGCAGGAGTATTGTAAGCAAGACACGAGAAGTAATTCTTCCAGTCTACTCCACACTGATTAGGCCTCAACTGGAGTATTGTATCCAGTTCTGGGCCCCACATTTCAAGAAGGATGTGGACAAACTGGAGAAAGTCCAGAGAAGAGCAACAACAATGATTAAAGGTCTAGAAAACATGACCTATGAAGGAAGATTGAAAAAATTGGGTTTGTTTAGTCTGGAGAAGAGAAGACTGAGAGGGGACATGATAACAGTTTTCAAGTACATAAAAGATTGTTACAAGGGGGAGGGGAAAAAATTGTTCTTCTTAACCTCTGAGGATAGGACAAGAAGCCTTGGGCAAAAATTGCAGCAAGGGCGGTTTAGGTTGGACATTAGGAAAAACTTTCTGACTGTCAGAGTGGTTAAGCACTGGTTAAGCGCCCCCAACCACTTGGCGCCCTAGTTTGCCTAGTGGTTGCACCAGCCCTGGGTGGGAGCTGAGCCGGGGCCTGGGCTGGGAACAGAGCTGCAGCTGGAGCCAAGAATGCAGCTGTGGCTGGGGCCGGGGCCGGGGTCAGGGCCAGGAGCGGAGCCTTGGCTGAGGCCGGGAGCTGAGCCGCAGCCAGGGCTGGGGCCAGGGGCAAGGCCAGAAGGGAGTTGTGAACAGGGCTGGAGAGGAGCTGGGGGCAGGGCTAGGTGGTGCCCCTTCCCCGCCCCCTGTGGGGCTGGCCCTGGCCCCGCTGCACCCCCCACATGTTCCTCAGTGCCCCCTAGAGGGGGCACGCCCACAGTTTGGGAACCACTGTTCTTTGTCATATTATTGTAATAATTACCATAATTTATTAGCCCCATGCAAACATTATGCAGTCTGCTATACTGTATGTATAAAAAAGGTTAGCATGTGGAGAACTGGAAAACTTCTGATTAATTTTTATGGAACATGTGTGATTCAGTTTCCCCTCTCCCTTTGTATTGCAACCTGTCAGATGGGAAAGCATTATTTATTTAGTGAAACGAGACAACCAATGCAGTGACGGATTGGAAGTTTCCGAAGCACAAGCTATCAAGAACAAACGTCACTGGAGAGTAATTAATGAAAATACCCAGAGGGGTAAACATATCTGGAGAAGTACCAACATCTGGGAAGGAATTGCATATACTGGTTTTGACTGGGTTTCAGAAGCTCAGCTAACAAAGAACCGAGAAGCATATAAAGCGACCAGGCTGATATAGAAGACAGGGCACTCTCAGTTGATCCAAAAACTGTATCAACACTGTGACCAAGAGGGGACAGACTCTGCAGCAAGTGTTTGAAACCTACCAGGGTGGTCACACGGGTGCCATATGGTAGATTGGCATTACCTGGTAAGTATGTGTGTAAGCTGTTTATTGATTTATGATAGCTATACATTCAATGTCTTCATTATATTCTTTTTTCAGCAAGAGTCCAAAAAGACTGAATATCTTGGAAAACATAGAAGATACACTGACTGGGACTGAAGTTCAAATAAGTCCAACTTGGGAAAACCCTCTGGCTTTCTTGTGAGTGATCCTTGGCAGTTGTCTTAAAATTACTCCAGCCATTATTACTGGCTTTGGAAAGTACCTACCAAGATGGAATGGATCTAAGTAGTGAGGCTGGTGGATTACTTTTGCTACTACGTTCAGAGAAGACTATTGCCATTCTCTCTTTCGTAAGTCTACTGTTGAAACCATTTGGGTCATTAAACAATGCCATCCAGGCATCTGCTACAACAGTAGTAGATCTTTGTCCAGCAATAGAAGCTAAATTTGGATCAATCAATCGGAGAGATATCCATTGAAAAAGTACTGGAAGAAGCAAAGACTTCAGTCCAGAAGTTGACTAATGAAGGCATTTATATTGAATCCTTAAGTGAAGAGGACAAGAAGTGTTTGTTAGGACTACTGAAAAAGTACACAGACTTGATTCTTAAAAATCTACAACAGTGACTTCTAGATTCTACTCAACCTCTACGTAGCTTTTACAGATCCCTGATCTATAAACCACGGACAGTTGAGTGGAGTGAGGCACTACCAGCTATGGGGCTGCCATGTGCTCAGGACAGAATAGAGAATTTGAACACACAATGGAATATCATACAAGGAATGAAGATTTTACCTAAACTTCTTTTTTATCATCACTAGTGCCTTGACCTGATCTTTATGCTATGTTTCCTGGGGTGAAAGAAGTAGGAATTCATCTCTTGCTATTCCCAGTCACAACAGCTACAACAGTTGAGCATTCTTTTTCATCATTGAATAGAATTTTATGTTCTGAAAGAAGTCGCCTTCTGCCTGATCATGTGAATGAACTAATGAACATATCAGTTGAAGGAATGGAAGTTCTGGACACACAAGCAGCCACCAAAGATGAACGCATTGCATTCAAGAAGTTCATTAACAAAGTTGTGCAAAATTATAACAAGAAACCAAGAAGCTTGTAGATATAGTGCTTCATAGAAGGCTTGAGTAGCCAACTTCAATTTGTGTGATGATTTTAAAACATGAGTTAAATCTAATAAAATGGTCATGAAACATTTTTCAGTTTTTACTATGGTGCCATAAAGCCCACGTTCACCCTCACAGTCTCACCCCTCATCAGCCCTGACCCCCCCCCTCCCCGCCCTGTAAATTCGAACACACCACCACCCCTAATTTCAATTCCTGGGGAAAACACTGCATCCAAATCAACTTGTAGAATGAGAGGCATACTGCATTTTAAGGTTGTGCTTTTGCATCAAGCTGGAGATTGCTGTGCTACTGTTAATAAAAGTGATTATGTTATTTGGGTTCCTTTATTTTTCTATGTTGCAGAAATTTATGAAAAGTAACTAAAAAGTGGGAAAGGAAACTGGTGACTTTTCTGGTAAGAATATCTTAACAAAAGGCCAGCTCAGCCTGAAGCACAAACTGAGGCCTCAGCTCATCAACTGACCTAGTGTGGGGGCAGGAGTCCACTCAAGTCCCATTCAATTGCAGAATGGGGGCCCCAAGCAGTATATACTTGGAGGCCACTAATTCAGCCCTCACTCAGCCAAAATATTCTTTTGTTTTGAATTTTAATTTAATCTCTGTTCCCCACTTTTTGTGTGAATTTCGTGCTTAGAAATGTTACAAAGTGACAGCCCTGCATTCTGAAGTCCTTTACTAGTCTACAAAACAGTATAGCTCTGGCAAAGCATGTTTCTTGCTCCCCATGTGGGTGTCACAGCTGCTGACTTAAAATAAGGCCCTGATCTTGCAGTCAGACGTGCACAAGCTGACCTCTGAGCTGTCCATGGCCATGATTCTGTTAGTGTCAACCCTATTGTAGGATTGTGGCCTATGTTTTTTAATGGTTTTATTTTTACTCGTTTGCCATCTTTCTCAAGTGCCCTTCATTATGAGGTATAGCACTCATTTTAGTCCCAAAATTACCTACATTCCACAAAAATGTACCGTCCCTTCACTTGTTGAAAGACGGATTGTTTAGCCTGCAGAAGAGAAGAATGAGGGGGGATTTGATAGCTGCTTTCAACTACCTAAAAGGGGGTTCCAAAGAGGATGGATCTAGACTGTTCTCAGTGGTAGAAGATGACAGAACAAGGAGTAATGGTCTCAAGTGGCAAAGGGGGAGGTTTAGGTTGGATATTAGGAAAAACTTTTTCACTAGTAGGGTGGTGAAGCACTGGAATGGGTTACCTAGGGAGGTGGTGGAATCTCCTTCCTTAGAGGTTTTTAAGGTCAGGCTTGACAAAGCCCTGGCTGGGATGATCTAATTGGGTTTGGTCCTGCTTTGAGCAGGGGGTTGGACTAGATGAGCTCCTGAGGTCCCTTCCAACCCTGAGATTCTATGATTCTATGAAAGTAACAACTTTAATGGACAAATTTCTATTGGTGAGAGAGACAAGCTTTTGAGCCACACAGAGTTCTTCTTCAGGTTGAAAGTTATTTACAGCAGAAATAAGAAATCATGGCATTGAGGTTTAGGGTTGCCAACTTTCTAATAGCACAAAACCGAACACCCTTGCCCCGCCTCTGCCCCAAGGCCCCACCCCTTCCCCAAGGCCCCGCCCCCACCTCACCTTCTCTGCGGCCCTGCCCCACTCACACTATTCCCCCTCCCTCTGTCGCTCGCTCTCCCCCACCTTTGCTCACTTTCACAGGCTGGGGTATGGGGCTGGGTTGCAGGATGGAGTGAGGGCTCTGGCTGGAGGTGCGGGCTCTGGGGTGGGGCTGAGGATGAGGGGGTTTGGGGTGCAGAAGGGGGCTCCAGGCTGGGGCCAAGGGGTTCGGAGTGTGGGAGGGGGTACGGGCTTTGGGCTGGGGGTGCAGGCTCTGGGATGCAGCCAGAAATGAGGGGTTCAGGGTGTGGGCTGGGGTGAGAGCTCCAGCTGGGGATACAGGCTCTGGGATGGGTATGAGGGGTTTGGGGTGCAGGAGAGGTCTCTGGACTGGGGCCAAGGGGTTCGGAGTGCTGGAGAGGGCTTAGGGCTGGGGCAGGGGGTTGGGGCACGGGAGAGGGTGCAGGCTCAGAGAGGGAATTTGGGTGTGGGAGGGGGCTCAGGGTGCAGGTTCCAGGTGGTGCTTACCTCAGGTGGTTCCTGAGAAGCAGCCAGCATGTCTCTCCGGCTCCTAGGCAGAGGCACAGCCAGGCAGCTCTGCATGCTGTCCACGCCCACAGGTGCTGCCCCCACAGCTCCCATTGGCCATGGTTCCCGGCCAATGGGAGCTGCAGAGTGGCACTCGGGTGGGGGCAGCGCACAGAGACCCCCGTGGCCATCCCTCTGCCTAGGAGCCAGAGGGATATGCCGGCCACTTCCCAGGAGCCATGCGGAGCCAGTTAGGGAGCCCTCCTGCACCGCCAACTGGACTTTTAACAAGCTGCCAGGGTCCCTTTTCAACCAGGCATTCCAGTCAAATCCCGGACACCTGGCAACCCTCAATGAGTTACAGGATTAGTTATTTACACTACAGGAGTGAACCCTGCAGCATTTTTAGTTACCTGCATGAATATTTTTGTGTCTCTGATTCTGTCTCTTTGTCACACATTCCACCCCACATTTGGGCTGTGGCAGGTTAAGGTACGGTAATTAGCCCTGCAAAGCTAAGAAAGCAAAAAAGCAGAATAAGATGGAATCTATTCCTCTATTTGCCGGGATCTCAACTTTTTTTGGCGGGTGGGGGGTAGAGGTACATGCTAGAAAGACTGGGGTGGGTGCAGCTGACTCCATATCCTGGATCCCAGCTGGGGGAGGGATTGCTAGGCTGGTCGGTGGAATGGGTGCAGCTGGGCTGGGTGCTGAGCCAGGCTGTCTGTGGTCAGGGGAAGGGTGGTTGGGGGCTAGGCACTGGGCTGTGTGTGTGGAAGTGTTAGGTCCAGGGACAGGCTGTGTGTGTGGACGGGCAGGAGCTGGGCTAGGCTGGGGGTGAGGGGTGCGCCAAGCCACGCCGTGCAGTGAGGAGCTGAGTGCTGAGCTGGGCACAGCGGGGGGGAGGGTTGGGTGCCAGGCCGGGCCAGGCTCGGGGGAGGGCGGATTGGGGGCCGGGCCGCGGGAGGCGGGTACCTGAGCAGCAGCCGGCTCCGCAGCCAGCAGAGGGCTCGCTCCGCTCTTCCCGCCCCCGGCTGCTCCGCGGCGCCGCTCCCAGCAGCAGCCGCAGCACCCGCACCCGGCGGCGGAGGAACGGAGCGGCCCAGTCCGGGCAGCCGGGCTCGCTGTGGCTGCGCGGGGCCGCGGCCCGGGCCGGCGCCGAGGATGCCGCTGGGGCTGAAGCCCACGTGCAGCGTGTGCCGCAGCACCTCCTCCTCCATGTGGAAGAAGGGCGGCCAGGGCGAGATCCTCTGCAACAACTGCACGGGCCGCGCCGGGCCGCCGGGGCCCGGGCCCTTCGCCACCACCTCGGCCGCCGCCCAGCACAGCAACGGGGGCGGCGGCAAGCAGGTCAGGCTGCCGGGCACCCGCTGTGCCGCGAGAAGGGGCCGGGGTCCCGGGGCGGGGGCTCCCTGGGGGTTTACACGGGGCGTGACAGCGCCGCGCCGCCCTTCCTGCCCCCGGCGGGCGAAGAGCGGAGCCCGCTGCGGCAGCCCCGGCCGGCGGGCAGTGTCCGTAGCCGGCCTCTCGGGTAGCGCGGCCGCTCACGCCGGGGCGTAGCTGCAGGGAACTCGGGGCAGTTCGCTACGCGCCCCGGCGAGCGAGGGGAGCCGCTGTCGGGCCTCACCCGATTTGGGGGCGAGCCCATGTATAGAGTGTGTGAAGTGTGGCAACCCCCCGCCCGTAACATGAATCCTCCTTCCCCCGCTTTCCCGTGTCCCTGTCCGCATGGCAGAGCAAACAGGAGATCCACAGGCGGTCTGCTCGGCTGAGGAACACAAAATACAAGTCTGCTCCGGCTGCTGAAAAGAAAGTGTCCACTAAAGGCAAAGGGAGACGACATATTTTCAAGTTAAAAAATGTAAGGTGATTGTGGCGCTAATGTCTTGTGCTTATTGTAATGATACTGTCTAGGGCTTGGGCTAGGCTACCACTTGTGTTCCTGGGGGGTGGGAATAAGCCGCCCCCCAGAGCCACATAAATTACACCGACCTAAGGGCTGTGTCCGGGGGAGAGCGACTCGTGCCCAAACAGCTACCGCCTCTTGGCCTTGGTCTACACTGGGGGGGAATCGATCTAAGGCCTGGTCCACACTGGGGGGGATTGATCTGAGGGCTTGTCTTCACTACCCGCGGATCGGCGGGTAGCAATCCATCTTTTGGGTATCGATTTTTTGCGTCTCGTTTAGACGCGATTAATCGATCCCCAAAAGCGCTCCCCGTCGGCTCCGGAAATCCACCTCATCGAAAGGTGGAAGCGGAGTCGACGGGGGAGCGGCAGCAATCGACTCGCCACCGTCCTCACGGCCAGGTAAGTCGATTACGATACGCCGACTTCAGCTACGCTATTCACGTAGCTGAAGCTGCGTATCGTAGATCAACCCCCTCCCCCCCCCACAGTGTAGCCCTGGGCTAAGCTACCTAAAGCAAGCAGGCTCCCCCATCGACAGCGTTTCCTCTGCTCGTGGAGCTGGAGTTCCGGTGGCAGCATCGGGCGGGTAGTGTGGACGTAGCCTAAGTTACGCAACTTCTGCTATGAGAATAGCATAGCTGAAATCGAGGTATCTTAGGTCGACTTACCTGGGTGTCCTCACGGCGCAAGTCGACTGCTGCTGCTCCCCCGTCAACTCCGCTTCCGCCTCTCGCAGACGTGGGGTGAAGGGGAGAGCACTCGGGGATTGATTTATCATGACTACCACCTAGGCACGATAAATCGATCCCCGATAGATCAATCACTACCCACTGATCCAGCGGGTAGTGTAGACGTACCCTTACAGAGGAGGATTTATTATGCCCACAGGAGAACTCTCTCCTATCTGCATAGAGTCTCTTCACCAGAGGCACTACAGCTGCATTAGTGCAGCTACGCAGCTGTAGCGCTTCTAGAGTAGACTATCCCTAAGTTGTGTGTTCTGCCACTCCTTTTGACACACGGCTTTGGTGTTGCAGTCTTCTCAAAGCAGTGGCCCAACATGTCAAGGTAATCCAGTTCTGCAGCAGTATTTGTCATTTCTCCAAAGAATTACTCCTTTTCTGCAGAAAATCAAATTAAACCCAAACTGAGTCTAGCTCGGCTGGCCCAATTTCTGGATCAGTCCCTTCGTTTTTGCCAGGGTGGATAAAAATCAATGACTTAAAAATCCAATTTGTCCCCCCCCCTTTTTTTAAAAAAAAAAAATTCAGTTAAATACACTTTTAAAAAAACAACAACTGTAATTTAAAATCAAAATAGAAAGTGACAACCTTTGATAATGCATTGAATTATTATAATTAAAATAATTTTAAATAAATAATATTAAACGATATATGTTTGTTGTTAACGTTTAAATGAAGTCGAATCATTGAACTAGTGGAAAACACTGGCTAAGCATCTGGAATCAGAATTTGCTGAAGTGCTAAACTAGCTTTTGGCAGCAGTAGCCTCTTCTGCAGTTGCAGAGAGAATATTTTCTTCAATTCAGTTTATTCAACTAGTTCAGTTCAATACGAGGTTATGCAAAGTTAAGAAACCAATTACAAGTTGAAAAAGCAGGACAGCTTCTTTTTCTCTTCAAATCTATGAACAAAAACTGCAAGATGACGGAGATCTGCTAGTTCTAAAGTCTTGGATAACACAGTGACCACAAGCAAATGAGTTAAATTCACTAACTACAGATAATACTTCCCATGTTTTGTATTTACAATTGATTTTTATTAACAAGTTTTTACAAACTGCTTTTGTTATGAATCCAACACATTTAAGGTAGTTTTATTTAATAAAAATATTAATACTGTTTTTGTGCATTTGTAATTTAATTTGAATTTCCATCCCAATAGAGCTTGACAGCAATTGGAAGTTAAAAAATATTATCTAATAAATGCATTATTCACCATTTTCTAACACAATAAAATGTTAAAATTAATATAAGTTAAGCTATATAATAAATATGTATAGCTATAATACATTTTCCTGGTTCGCAAAAAAGCTTAAAATTTAGTGTACAGCCTGTATTTAGTTGCAAATCAACATGTCTGAATGGTTGCCAAGCGAGAATCAACCTTCCTTTAGGAAAATAACTTAAAGTACAAATACAAAACAGTACAATTTAAATCAGTTTTTTAAACAAATGTTTCCTGCTTGCTAATTTAAATCATTTTCTGATTTCTGATGACATGTGCATTTGACCATGTTGTAGTTTCTTTGGCAACTTCATTCATGCAATCAGTCTTTAGTCAGGGTAGGATATAGTTGCAGTGTCAAGTACACAGGTTTGGATTGTCCCTAGCTCTGAGCAGCGTGAACAAACCTACTCACTTGTCTCTGTCTAAGGGGTCATTCTGCCTCCTGGTTTGAACTTAGTTCTCAAGGGTCCTGTGTTTTCTTCTCCTCTCTCCCGCTTTCATGTTTTATAGTGAGACTAATCATACAAGTTTATAACCAGCCTTTCTCTTTAAAACCTGATTTTTGAGATAATGGTATTGTCTCAATTTTTATTATAAAAATTGAAGTATTTAGCAAAATTCTAATTTGTCCTTTCTTTTTTGTGTGAAAATTCTGCTTTAGTATTTTAGGCCAGGTCTACACTAGGGGCGGGGGTCAATGTAAGGTATGCAACTTCAGCTACATGAATAACGTGGCTGAAGTCGACGTACCTCGCTCGACTTACCGCGCCATGAGGACGCCGCAATGTCAGCTGCTGCCGCTCCCTCGTTAACTCCGCTTCCGCCTCTCGCCGGGGTGGATTGCCAGAGTCAAAAGGAGAGCGATTGGGGATCGATTTATCGTGTCTACTGTAGACGCGAAAAATCGATCCCCGAAAGATCGATTGCTACCCGCCGAATCAGCACTTAGATTTGCTAGAATTTTCTTTCCTATTTCTCTAGAAAACAATGACATTTTCTTCATGAATTTTTCTACCCTTGTAACTTCTAACTGTTTTTATGTTGTTGTTTATTTAGCCCATCAAGGCTCCTGAATCTGTATCCACTATCATTACAGCAGAATCCATCTTTCATAAGGTATGTATGGTTTATATAGTAAAAAAGATGATATTCTTCTAAGACTTTCAAAAGTTATCACAGATAGATAGCGAAAGGATTTTATTTACAGAAAGTTTTCTTCCTTTCATGAACTGAATTCTTGGGGAACCCCAGCATCAGTGTGTTGTATCATTATACTGCTGCCCCCAATCATGGAAAATTGTTTACCCCAGAAGTTTTAATCTTTGTTCTCTCCAGAGGTTAAGCATTAAATTGTGTAATTCTTATAAAGAAAACCAGCTTTTTAATTGAAAAAAAAATGGCAAGAACACACTTGTGAATTTATGAAAAAGTATCCGCTTTCACTGTTACTCTGGGAACCAAGCAAAATTGACATTTACTCAGCATAGTTCAAATTTAGTGTTGTGGGTCCTATTTTAAGTAGAGGGCATATCACAGATATAGGAGGTTGTCTTTGTGTAGTTCTGACTTCAAGGAGTGTTGTTACAGCCAGTGGGAACACTCTAGAAGTTTCAAACAAGGGGACAGTATATATTTGACAAGTTAAAGAAAGAATAAGCCAAACTTAAAAGAGAGAGAATGTTCTGAGGAAGTTCTGTTGTCAAAATATTGGTGTGTCTAGCACTTCTACGAAAATAAATGTATGTTCTCATATTTGCTTCTTTAATAGGATGTCTGAGTGCTGTCCCAGCTATAGACACTGCTACAAATAGAAAATCTCAATCATATATAGTATTTTTTAAGAGGGTGTTCTTTATCTTTTTTTTTTTTTTTCAAAGGGAAAAATCAAAACCAATATTAACTGGTAACTTATTTATCTCAAAGACCTGTTGACACTACCAAAAACCTGTTTGCTGGCTGGTTACTCTTTGTGCTGCCATGTGTATGGAAGCTAGAATCACATGTAGCTGTTGGGGACAGCATGTAGACTGGCTCTTGTGGTGCCCTGAAGAATTGTACTTGTGTTAGTGAGGCAGTGACTGTCCACTTCTGCAGGATAGAAACTCAGGCCACTAGAGATTAGGTGATGATGCACAGACTATACTATGGGTGAAGAATAATTCAATTTTACAGCAACCCTTTCCCTTGGTTTGAATGGCTGAATTGTTGGAGTGCTTGGAGAAGGGTGCAGTTTATCTGGACTGGAGATGAGGTCTAAGCATTGTGCTTGCAAATAAATGGTGTAAGGTAGGGAAATTTGGTATTCAAAGCATCCCTGAAGAGAGTTGAGGAAAGTTCCAGGCAGTTGCTAGTAAAAACAGGTTTTTTTAAACGTAATTATCTATATCTCTTCCAGGGAGTGTACTATCAAATTGGAGATGTTGTTTCAGTGGTTGATGACCAGGATGGAAAAACATACTATGCTCAGATTAGGGGGTTTATTCAGGACCAATACTGTGAAAAGAGTGCAGCTTTAACATGGCTCATTCCTACCATAGCCAGTCCCAAAGACTGTTTTGACCCTGCATCCTATATCATAGGTAAGCGCCAAGATTTCCTATTATAACTTGTATACATGGCTACACTGGTACAAAAAACCCCTTGTATAGAGTCTGCCTATCTGTGGTGTAGTTTATAGAATACTTTGTTGTTCTCCCTGGCCATCATTCATGTAGTTTTTAGGACCAGATCCTGTGAACATAAGGCACAGGAATAACTGTGTGTGAATAGTCCCATTTAAATTGAATGGGATTACTTACATGCATAAAAATAATCATAATTCTTGTGGGCTTGTGGACTTAATTATCAGAATCTAGCCCTAGGGATATTAGTCCTGGCTGATAAAGTAAGCAATTTACTATACAGGCCCAGATTCTCCCTTTGGTTTACAAATGACGCAAATTAGGTGAAACTCACTTTGGGTGTATAGAGGGATTGTGGGGGAGGGGGCTTGTGTAACATAGTTCCAGAAGTTTCTATTACAAACATCAAGTATGAATATATTTGAGAAAAATGAGCTGGATATGCAGTTCAGGCACAGAGAACAGCTAAATTCATTACATATATTTTTTTCAGCTGTACTCAAAACTACTGGAAGAGTGCTTCAACACTCGAACACAGAATGGAACACATTTAAAAAGACTTATACCATTTACAGTAACTCCTCACTTAAAGTCGTCCCAGTTACCGTTGTTTCGTTGTTACATTGCTGATCAGTTAGGGAACATGCTCGTTTAAAGTTGTGCAATACTCCCTTCTAACATCGTTTGGCAGCCTCCTGCTTTGTCCACTGCTTGCAGGAAGAGCAGCCTGTTGGAATTAGCTGGTGGGGGCTTGGAACCAGGGTGGACCGGCAGCCCCCAATCAGCTCGTGCTCCCCTAAGTTCCATGTGCAGCAGCTGCCCAGCAGGCTCTCAGTTCCCAGCAGTTCAGCTGTCCCTTCCCCACTGCCATGTGCTGCTCCTGCCCTCTGCCTTGGAGCCGCTCCCGGGAGCCTCCTGCTTGCTGTGCAGGGGTGGAAAAGTGGGGGGCTAATGTCAGGGTGTCCCCATCCCACCTGCTCCTGCACCCCGCTTACCTCTTCTCCATATAGAGCAGGGTGGGGACATGGACAGAGAGAGAGAGAGAGCTTGGGGCAGCAGCTATGCATCTCTCTCTCTCTCCCACCCCCCACCCACCCACACACACACACACCCACAGGGTGTGTGAAATTTTTTTTCCTGGAACCTAACCCCCCCTATTTCCATTAATTCTTATGGGGAAATTGGATTCGCTTAACATCGTTTCGCTTAAAGTTGCATTTTTCAGGAACATAACTACATCGTTAAGCGAAGAGTTACTATAGGCAGTTTTTGATTGAAATAGTAATGTTCGCCGATATTGTTGGCTGTTGTTCCATATTCTGTTCGTTCTACATATAATGTGTAATGCTTAAAAATGTTTTCCTGGGTGAATTTTGTGCCACTGTGTGTGCAGAGAATTCATGTCCCCCACAGATTTCTTTGCTTCCCTGTAGAAAAATGACTTTCTGACAGGGAAGCTGCAAGAGCAGTCACGCACCACTCCCTAGCTTCTCTGATGCATCATTTCTTGCAGCTGGTGGAGAGGTAAAGCACCGCAGGGCTGGGGACACCTCAGCCAGTGGCTCCTACCCTGAGCTGGGATCAGCTGCTAGTCCCGGCTGGGCTGGAGGCAGGAGAGGACGGGACTTCCTCTTCGCCTGCAAGGAGTGGCTGGGGCTGTGACATCCACCTCCAGAAACCTCCCCCAGCTGCAGGAATATCAGCATCCTCCCTCCCCTGCTTCCTGCCCCTGTCGCTCCTCAGCTGTGGGGGGAGGGGGTCACTGTACAGGGAGCTGCTCCCCCATCCGCCCAACCCTATGTATCTGGACCTCCCATACCCAGACACCCCTGCCAAGCCTCACTCCATACACCCAGAAACTGCCTAGTCCGCCATACCTGAACCCCACCCCATCGAACCTCAACCCCTGCATCTGGAGACCCCCTGCCTCCATACTTCCACCCCTGCACCCAGACCACCCCCCATTGAGCATCCTGCACTCAAACCCCC
The DNA here is from genome assembly GCA_033296515.1 of Macrochelys suwanniensis. NCBI lineage: Eukaryota > Metazoa > Chordata > Testudines > Chelydridae > Macrochelys > Macrochelys suwanniensis. The sequence goes on from CM065776.1 coordinate 44,790,970, forward strand.
ACCCTCATGAGCCCCACGCCCTGCACCACCCTGAGCCCCCACATTCAGATCCCCATGCCACTGATCTCCAACTAGCTGCACCCAGACTCTCACCTTCGTACAGCCAGTGGCCTGTGCTTGCTTCCCACTGCCATGCTGAAGCTTCTGCATTTATTTATTCACAAATAAAACTTGCAGAATTTTAAAATATGGTGTGAAGAATTTTTAATTTTTTGGCGCAGAATGCCCTTAGGAGTAAATATTTTACTTTGTTTTTTAGGACCAGAAGAAGATCTCCCAAGGAAAATGGAATACTTAGAGTTTGTTTGTCATGCACCTTCAGAATATTTCAAATCTCGATCATCTCCCTTCCCCACAGTTCCTACTCGACCAGAAAAAGGCTATATCTGGACTCATGTCGGACCAACTCCTGCAATCTCCATCAAGGAAACTGTTACCAACAATTTATAATCTTTGTTTGAGTGCCCTTTAAAAGTATATTAGTTGTATTCTCAGCCGCTATCTGTACATCTATTACAAGAAATTAGAACTTTTTTTTTTTTTATAAAATGTTTGGTTGGCTACATGGATTATAGTGGTGTTTATTTTTTTTAATTATCTGACTTTTGAAAGAAAATTTTCTTATTTGATGCTTGTTTCCCTCCCTTGCTCCAATTAAAGTCACTTGTTTTGTCACCATTACTTGAGTATGAGAAACTACATGTTTTGTATTTTCCTCTCTCCTGCCACGAGTTAGTGATTTCTTTCAGTTGGCTGGGCCTGTAGTCATCTAATTTTGCCACTGTCTCTTACAAAAGAGGACTAGCACTATGTGCAGTATTTTAAAGAGCCATCACTACCCACACAACATATTATATAGTTAAGGTACTGTATTTTTGTTCCCTGCCATTGACTTTAAAGACTAAAACCGGTGTTCATTAATGTGGCTATGCTCTGCACATGTTTGTTCAAGATTTTAATGAAAGAGCATCGAGTGTACTGAGCTGAATTTTACAAACGGGTGCAGTTATACGAGTTTCTGTAAAACTGCATAAGAGAAGGACACCTATTCAAGAACTACCATTCTTTGGGTTTTGCCACTCTGTCACCTTCCCTGCAAAAACCTGCTGAGCAGAGCAACATCACTTGGTGCAGAAACAGAGACAGCCTTGAGCCCTGACTAGGCAAACATGATGTAAGTAACCCTTTTGTATGTGTTTGCTAGATCAGGCCCTTAGGTTGGTTTTAAATTCTCTGCTGAGTTTTGGTACACTATTTATTGATGGTAGTTCATAAGAATGAAAAGGTAAGTAGTAAAAAATGGACTTCTGAATAACAAACAGTTTAATTACGTTAAACTCCTATGATTCAAATTCCAAAGGAATTACTAAAGAAATAGAAGACATTTAAACATCAAGATTAACAACTGACCATTAGTAAAGTCTTATTTTGTACATAAATATTTAAGAGCCTTCACTAGCATCTTAGACCTTAGAACCTGAGAAGTATTGACTTTTTTATATTTAGTCCATTGACCAGAAAATATGCTTAATAAATTCATACTAACATTTTTACCCCACTTAAGCACTTGACAATCTGCTTAGATCATGGGGGAAAATACTACATGCTTCAGAGATTGTAGGTCCTTCAGGCTTTTTATTTATATTATGGTAGCACTCAAAACCCCCCAGTCAATGTTGAGGTATTCTCAGGTGGTCCTGTGCAAGCACAAAGACAAGACTCCTGCTCCAGAGACATGTTTTAACTTAGTGAGGAAAAGCTGAAGTCAATTAAAAAAATTCCCTTCAAGGGTATGTGCCCTTGAAATTTAAAATAATCACACTTCCTTTAATTCCACTAACCGTTAGCTAGCAATAGCGAGCCAAAGTGTAAACTCCACTCTCCCCCTCTCCAAATGCTAGGGAAAACAGGTAAGGTTTGCAGCATGCCCTCAAGGTCAACCTATTGGGAGTATTCCAGGTGGGGGAGTAAATTCTAAAGTTGAGGGACTCAGCCACTAGCTCCCACTTCTCTAGAGGGGACTCTAGTAGCCATAAATACAGCAGAATGGCACAAGGTCTATTATGTGCATAGGGCCTACATTTTTTTTCTTTTCTTTTTTTTGGGAAGGGGGTGTGTGTTAATAGCTCAATAATACCATCTTAAATTCCACCCAGAAATGAATAAGCAGCCAGTGCAGATCATGGAGCACTGTGCTTATAGCATGATACTCCATGTATTGAACAGGTAGCTAAATTCTGCACTAACATTAGTTTCCAGATGCATTTAAGACCCCACCCCACCCCCCACGAAGGACATTGCGGTAATCTAATCTTCAGGTGACTCAGGCATGGGTGACAGCAGGAAGATCCAGGAAGATCGAGCTTCCTTCCAGCCCTACATTGCTATGATTATATTATTGCCCTGCTACTACACAGGCATTGCAGGATGAATTCTCACAATCTTATCTATATAAGAAGAAGCAGTTTCCTCATACAGGGAGGTATTTGAATCAGCCACACAGTGAAGGCAGCTTATCTTTACCAAAAATGTCCACCATGTGAAATAAATCTCTTGAGCTGAGAAGTTGTAGAATCGATGGTGGAGGCAACCTTTCATTTGCCTCCTATAAAGCCATGGCATGAAACTTCTAAAAATTCTGTCACAAGCAGTCAGCTATAGTCTGAGACATCCCTAGTGGTCATTTAGGGATAGATTTTTAAAGGTATTTAGTGCTCACTTTACATTTTTTTATTACAAATATTTGCACTGTAAAAATGATAAATAGTATTTTTCAATTCACCTCATACAAGTACAGTAACTCCTCGCTTAACGTTGTTATATTCCTGAAAAATGTGACTTTAAGCAAAACGATCTTAAGGGAATCCAGTTTCGCCATAAGAATTAATGTAAATAGAGGGGGTTAGGTTCCAGGGCAATTTTTTTCCCCAGACAAAAAAAATATATAGATGGATACATATATAAACACACACAGTATAAGTTTTAAACAAACAATTTAATATTGTACTGTACACAGCAATGATGATTGTGAAGCTTGGTTGAGGTGGTGAAGTAAGAGGGTGGGATATTTCCCAGGGAATGCCTTACTGCTAAATGATGAACTAGCATTTCGCTGAGCCCTCAAGGGTTAACTCATTGTTAATGTAGCCTCACTTTACAAGGCAGCACGAATGGAGAGAAGGGAGACAGCATAGCAGACGGAGACACACACCCTGTGTGTGGGAGAGAGATGCGCATTGCTCTTTTAAGTATGTTGATACCTCACTCTAAGTACATTGACTTTAAAAAGATCAGGAAGTTGAGACAGCAGCTGTGGCCAGCAAGCTCTCTCTGTCCTGAGCCCTGTTATGTCTCCCCCACGCTCTATATGGAGAAGGGGTAAGCGAGGGTCAGGAGCAGGAGGGAGGGGGACACCCTGACATTAGCTTCTCCCCTTCCCCCCCCCCGCACAGCAAGCAGGAGGCTCCCGGGAGCGGCTCCAAGGTAAAGGGCAGGAGCAGCACACAGCAGTGTGGGGGAGGGACAGCTGAACTGCCGGCAATTGAGAGCCTGCTGGGCAGCTGCTGCACAGGGAACTTAGGGGAGTGAGGAGCTGACAGGGGGGCTGCCGGTCCACCCTAGTTCCAAGCCCCCACCAGCTAGCTGCAACGGGCTGCTCTTCCTGCAAGCAGTGGACAAAGCAGGCAGCTGCCAAACAACATTATAAGGGAGCATTGCACATCTTAAAAGTGTAATCTACAAATGTAGATTTTTTTTGTTACATAACTGCACTCAAAATCAAAACAATGTAAAACTTTAGAGCCTACAAGTCCACTCAGTCCTACTTCTTGTTCAGCCAATCGCTAAGACAGACAAGTTTATTAACATTTACAGGAGATAATGCTGCCTGCTTCTTATTTATAATGTCACCAGAAAGTGAGAACAGGCATTCGCATAGTACTTTTATAGCCAGTATTGCAAGGTATTTACGTGCCAGATATGCTAAACATTAATATACCCCTTCATGATTCAGACACCATTCCAGAGGACATGCTTCCAAGCTGTTGATGCTTGTTTTAAAAAAAAAAAAAAAAAAAAAAAAAGCGTTAATTAAATTGGTGACTGAATTCCTTGGGGGAGACTTGTATGGCTCCTGTTCTGTTTTACCCGCATTCTACCATATATGTCCTGTCATAGCAGTCTCAGATGATGACCCAGCACATGTTCATTTTAAGAACACTTTCACAGCAGATTTGACAAAACGCACAATGTGAGATGTCTAAAAATAGCTACAGCACTCGACCCAAGAGATAAGAATCTGAAGTGCCGTCCAAAATCTGAGAGGGATGAGGTGTGGAGCATGCTTTCAGAAGTCTTAAAAGAGAAACACTCAGATGCGGAAACTATAGAACCCGAACCACAAAAAAAGAAAATCAACCCTCTGCTGATGGCATCTGAATATGAAAATGAACATGCATCAGTCTGCTCTGCTTTGGCTCATTATCGAGCAGAACCCGTCATCAGCATGGATGCCTGTCTTCTCAAATGGTGGTTGAATCAGGAAGGGACATATGAATCTTTAGTGCCTCTGGCATGTACATATTTTGCAATGCCAGCTACAACAGTGCCACGTGAATGTGTGTTCTCACTTTCAGGTGACATTGTAAACAAGACCCGGGCAGCATTATCCTCCAAACTGTAACCAAACTTGTTTGTCTGAGTAATTGGCTGACATACAACTGAGTGGACTTGCAGGCTCTAAAGTTTTACATTGTTTTATTTTTTGAATGCAGTTTTTTTTTTTTTGGTACATAATTCGACATTTGTAAGTTCAACTTTCATGATAAAGAGATTGCACTACAATACTTGTATTAGGTGAAGTGAAAAATGCTATTTATTTTGGTTTTTTACAGTGCAAATATTTGTCATCAAAAATAAATATAAAGTGAGCACTGTGCACTTTGTATGCTGTGTTATAATTGAAATCAATATATTTGAAAATGAAGAAAACCACAAATATTTAAATAAATGGTATTCTATTATTAACAGAGTGATTAATCGTGTTTGTTTTTTAATCAATTGACAGCCCTAGTATTTAGGCACCTAAAGCTGCAGATAGGCAGCTAATGGGATTTGTCTAGGTGCCTGACTCCTATTGATTTCAATGGTGTTGCAATGCTAAAGTCCCCCTAATGGCTTAGCCCCAACCTCTTCACCAGGCCTACATAGCCCCATCAATGACAGCATTGTTTCATCATCTTGGCCACCCTAAAGTAGCCACCAAAAGGATGCCACTGGGCACCCAAATAAGGGCAGGCTGCAAAAGGACAGCCTAATAATTTAATCACCATCACCACAAGCGAAGACACAGTCTCCCATTCCCTGCAATTTGCACAAAGGTTAGAACACCTCCACACAACCATCCAACACCAAGTGATCCTCTCCTAAGAGGGCTCATGGTCTCCCCCTCCCCATGACCTTCCATAAGTTATCACAAATACATTTTCCCCACAAAATACCCTTTAATTCCCTAATATCCCACATCATCTTGGACACGCCCCCTCCCCCACAACACCCCGCTCAGTATCAACCCATCTACTAGTGCAGAGGTTCTCAAACTGTGGTCTACAGGCTCCACTCAGGGCATCCGCGGATAGTTTCCTCTAAGGTGCGCGCCTGGGCAGCCGCACACAAGAGAATGAAGGACCACCCACTTAATTAGTGGTGGTGTGGCTTCGCTAATTAGGTGCCTGGACCCTGGAGTAGACGCACATCATGTAAGGTGAGGTGGTGGCCTTGGGGGGAATAGGGGGTAGGTGGGAGGGGGCAGTGAGGTGAGAAGAGGGGGTGGGGGAATTTGGGACATGCAGGGCTACAGCAGCCAGAGAAAGAGGCTCAAGGGCTGCGGCTGCCGGGTAGAGATCCCCCCTCCTTCCCAGCCCCAGCTCGGGGGCGTCTGTGATGGGGGGAGACCTCCCTCCTTCCCAGCCCCAGCTCAGGGGCTTCTGTGATGGGGGGAGACCTCCCTCCTTCCCAGCCCCAGCTCGGGGGCTTCTGTGATGGGAGGAGACGTCCCTCCTTTCCAGCCCCAGCTCGGGGGCTTCTGTGATGGGGGGAGACCTCCCTCCTTTCCAGCCCCAGCTCGGGGGCTTCTGTGATGGGGGGAGACCTCCCTCCTTTCCAGCCCCAGCTCGGGGGCTTCTGTGATGGGGGGAGACCTCCCTCCTTTCCAGCCCCAGCTCAGAGGCTGCGCGATGGGGGAGAGCGGGCACATACATCGCATTAGAAAGGTAAGACGACTGGTATTAAAATATGAGTTGTGCGCTTTTATTTGTAGTACAAAAAAACATCATTAAGGTTTTATTTTATATAGCGCTTTTATCCAAAGCGCTTTACAATACAGTGGTTAGCTAACGGTACAAGCAACATTTGGAAAGATCATTAAGTGGTCCGCCGAGACCCTCAATAATTTTCAAGTGGTCTGCAAAAAAAAAAGGTTGAAAGCCACCGTACTAGTGTTTTTCACACTCCCACAGGACATTAACATTTCACACTCCCACCACAACATTAACCTAGTCCCCTTACCACAGGGCCCAAGAAGCAAGGAACCTATATAGATAAAAATAGTTCAGTCTAAAAGTCAGTCTTACCACGTAGTGTACTTCTCGCATGATATGGGAGGATTACCAACTCAGCACCCCAAAATAACAACTCATTGCTGCCCCTGTCCTTGAGTCTGGCTAACCCAATACTCCATTAGCAGGAGCATAAAGAAGAAAAGGTTTACAATGTCTGTGTAGAGATTCAGTGCTGGACGAGCATAATCGATGGGCTTTTGATCCTCTGTGGATTCTCTTCTGATCCTAACTTGTGTCATCAACAAATGCTTACAAGAATAGGGAAGGAAAAACCTCAATTACCATTTTTTTCCTCTTTTGGGTCTTACAACTTTTATACAAAATGCAAGGTTTATATACAGTACTTGCCCTCACCTGGGCCTAAACCTACCGTGCAACATATTATGAAGGTAACTGTGATGCAGGACTCAGATGCATTTGTTAATGTTTATGGACAGCATAACTGCAAAGGTTTATTTCTCCTAAAGGGGCCTCTAGTCCTAGTAACAAGACTGTAGGGCAGAATTTAAGCTGTCACTCATTTTTCTGGCAAAATGCTTTAATAAAAAGCAATTTACAAATATTTTCTTGTCCCTCTGTTATTTTATTAATGACCCCATCCACAGGGAACAGCCCACTATCACATGCCCCAAGCCACCTGCTCCAGGAACTGCAATCTACTAGAGCACTCAGGCAGCCCCACTGCCATCAATGAGACTGCTGCTGCTTTTTCACAGCAAAATTACACATTCATTGCAACAAGCACTAAATGGCCTAGGCAAGATTGCTGGGGAAGAAACTTGCATTTCTCCACAACAGGCCTAGGTAAAAGTGGCCTGGTTCCTAGAGATGCTAAGCACCTGCAAAGTCACTGCCTTCAATGGGAGAAGAGAGTGCTTAGCACTTCTGAAATATCAGGCCACCACTATTTAGGTGCTTAATTATGGAATTAGGAACCTCATACTAGATAACTGAGTTTGAAAATGTTGGCCAAAGAAAATAGTTTGTATGGTGTCAACATCTTATTTGAAAAAGAGAGAGAGAGAGAGAGTGCTATAGAAATATTCTACTTACAATTGCAAAGGTCAGCGTTCCAGCCATAGCATAAAATAGTTGTAGTCTCTATAAGAAAAGGTGCAGAAATATGTTTGTGTTCACCATCATTGCAAAATGACAAATCGGAACAAGTTAAAGTTACAGCTCTTATAACATTTAAATCAATATTAGCATTAAAAGGGACATTTTTGGCATAGAAAAAAAAAAAAGCCCCATCAGAACTGTCTCATAGCTGATCTAAAACAAATGCTAATCCATAACTGGAAAATAATACACTTCATCTATCTGTTACTAAGCTTCTCATTTAGGTAGGATCATTTAGACTCTCTCCCACGGTATTCTGTTTTTCAGACCTGCTGGCCACTTCCGGGGCACAGTGTGGTGTCAGAACAGGTAGGGACTAGCCTGCCTTAGCTGGGCAGCACCACTCATCATCGTACTTTTAACGGCCCGGTTGGCAGTGCTGACCAGAGCCTCTAAGGTCCCTTTTCGACTGGGCATTCCGGTCGAAAAACAGACACCTGGTCACCCTAGCTACAACTTGGAACCTCAAAGATTAGGGAAATGTGGGGTTCTTTGACCTCCAAAAAGGACACGGCAGTAGAGGGAATGCTCCAGAGACAAAAACTTGGTGAGATACAATTGAATGATCTGACCACCACCACATCGTTCGTCCTTTCTTCCCTTCAGCTTCCCCTGATGCCAGGCAGTAGATGGTCTTTATTCCTGCCCCAGCATGTGGTAAATGGATACACTACACAATAGGTTAGTGAACACTGCAGAGGGGGAGTAAATCAGACTTTCCTTTGTAAAGCAACTTGAGTTTTAGGGATTAGAAGTCTAGAAAGGAGCTAAGATAATTAATTTTGTTATAAAGACTCTCCTGCAATTGCACAGTTCCACCTCCTCCACAGGCACAACGTGTCCTTTTTATATTTACACAAATTCCGTGTTATTCAGCAGACTCCATCCTGCAGAATAGGTGGCACTGTCAGGGTACAGGATTGTAGGAGTCATTTTTTGGAATCTGTTTTGGTTCAGAGAAATTTTCATGTTTACATATCTGAAGAAGACCTGGCGAATTCCTTAAAACATATTAAAGGAAAATGATAGGGAAAACGCATAGACTTCAACAATATACTTAAAATCATCAATGGTAAAACTAAGTTCAGTGGGAATTTTTTGCAGTTCTCACAGCAGTCAATTATAAACAGCAGAATAGTTGCTGGTCTAAAAACAAATTAAACATTTTAAACTTATTAATATTTTGGCTAAATATAGTTGATGACAATTATTAGTATTTCCACTATTTAAAATATAGCATACAAATATTACATCTGAATCACTTATTCATACAATGTTCAGTTGTCTATGTTTTTTGTTATTGCACCAGGCTCTTAATTATACAAAGACACATTAGCTGAAATATGGTAATGTCCCTCCAGTCAGAATCTTATTTTTCTGAAATTATGACTTTTGGCTATAATCCCTGAATCATCGTATGTTTCTAAGTGCATTAAATGACTTGCACATTCTCTGATTTGCCTGACTGAGATGTCATTAGAACTGCAGATTTGTGCAGAAATACAGACCCTAGCAAAAAAATGTTGCTGTGGCCAAGTTTTCCAAAAGTGGCTTTCATTTATGCCTGTGCACTTTTTGATTAGCAACACCTCTAGGTACTCCGGTGATGGGTTTTACACATGTAAATCATATCACTCGTGTTTTGCCTTCTTCTCTTTTCTCTACTCCCTCTGACATTTCTCTTTTAACATCTGCTCACCTCTCTCTTCCCCCTACCTCCACCTGCTATTTGTTTACATACATATGTGGCTCTCATCATTGTAGTATCTGAGCACCCCACATGGGACTCTTTCCACCTCTTCACCAAGGGTATCTCTACACTGCAGCTGGGAGCGAGGCTCCCGACGCAGGTAGATAGCCTTGCACTAGTGGGGCTTGGGCTAGAGTGCTAAAAATAGCTGTGTGGATGTTGTGGCTCCAGCAGAGACTTGGGCTAACCACTCATGCTCAAGCCCACCTGACCCCCTCCCCAGGCTGGAGCTCTCTTCTGGAGACTCCATTGCAGCAGTATTGCAATGCTGATGAATACATTGGACAGTGGATAGGGTGACTAGACAGCAAGTGTGAAAAATCGGGACAAGGGGTGGGAGGTAATAGGCGCCTATATTTAAGTAAAGCCCCAAATATCGGGACTGTCCCTATAAAATCAAAACATCTGGTCACCCTAGCAGTGGATCTCCACACAAAGCCAGTGTAGCTGCCCACCTCTTGTGTTCCAGCACTGTGGGTGAGTCCAGCAATCTGGTGTTATGTGGCACATGTGTGCCTACACACCAGCTACTGACAAACTCCCTGGTGTGGTTGAGTGTATTCACCTATTCAGAGGGTAAAGAACAATGATAAATTGTCACTAAATGAAATAATGCCGTCGGAAAGCTAAAACACATACACTGTGGCATACAGAGTATACTGGTGTGCATTTCTATTCACTAGACTCACACGGAAATCCTAGGACTGAGCCTTCTATAAAGGAGGGGGAGGGAAGAAGATGGGGAACAGAGAAAAGAAAGCAGAGGGGGAAATGTAATCAATTCACTTCTTGTGTCACTATCAAGAGATGTGACAGCAGTACTGGTCACACCCAGCCTGGGAAGGGATACCTGTTTGTACTGTTAATAATCTCACAGATCATGACATTTGATGAAACACAGTGGGTTGGTGAGTCATTTTGGTTACTTACAGAAGTTTAAGCTAAAACCAGAGATTCTTCTGCTGCCATCCTTGAAGCACGTTCCTAGCAAGAGACAAAAGTTGTTGCTACAAAATCACATAGGGCTTTGCAAAATACATTGGGCAAGCTTCAGTTCTCTGTGATATTTGTGCATCTCCATTGACCTCAATGTAGTTACAGGAGTTTAACTGAGTGGAACTGGCCCTTTATTTGTATTTAGCATTGCTTTCCTTACATAGTCCTGCTTCACACACACGGCTTGAACTTACAGGAAGTGCTGTTTACACCAACAATTCACAGAAGACGAACAGGCAAAAAGCGAAGAATTTAAACAGCAAAGATGAGTTATAGAGCAGTGACAGACATGGTAAAAGTTCACACTTATGCCAGATCCTTCCCTCATTCTCCATGGAAGGCTCTAAACAGACCTGCTGTGGTCCGTCTCTGTAGTGAAGCACATGTTAGGGAAGGACTATACAGGGGGACTTTGTGCTCCCTACACAACAGAAACCTGTGCGCTGTGGCTGTGCGGAGAGGACAAATCAGGGCTGGGTTGGGGGATGACCAGTGGGTCTGACACTGTAAGGATCAACAGGCTGGTCTAAACTTTGGGCAAAGAATCAGCATTTGCCTTTAATCTCAAAGTATAACATGCCCAACCCCAATTTATGAGGAAGTAAGAATATAGAACAGAAATATCTATTGAGACCATTCCTGCCTTTTCTACATCTCTATTTACAGTTTTACCATCTGTGTCTAGGAATGGACCTGTATCTGATTTAGAGTTTTTAGTGTTTTTAAAATGCCTTCTTATTATCTTTAACTCTATTAGCCATTGATATTTTATTGATTCCTTTGGCTTCCCTTACCAGTTGCTTACATTTTTAAACTAGTTATTTATATTCATAACCCTTTACTTCCCCTTTTTCCATCTCCCCCTCTCTCTATATATATATTTATCACTGATTCTACATCTCCTTTGACCTAGGATGGTTTCTTGCCTCATGTAACTTTTTTCATGTCTATGGAATCATTGCTTTTGGGGCATCGAGTAGGACGTCCTTGAACAATTACCAGTTTTCATTAACATTTCCCACTTTAAATTTATGTTCCCAGCTTTAAGCTTTGGAAAATTAGTCATTTTCAAGTTCATAATATACATATGGCAAGTTGGTACCATATTTGGATTGCACAATATAAATGTAACCAGAGCACAATCACTGGTACCTAGGAAACTGGTAATTTTTAGGTCACTGATTAACTCTTCATTGAATGAGGTTCAGTGCTGCATTACTCTCTGTTGGGTGCAGGGTTTTCTGTGTTAAGAAATCATCATCTGTTTTTAAAAGCTCTAAGAAAGGTTTGTTACTGGCTGCACTAGGTCTTCAGCAAACAATCCCCAAGTTGAAGTTGGAGCAGTTTGTCCTGTTCTTTGGTGAGATTTGGTGGTCTCTAAGAGATGCCCACCACTACACCACCTGTAGTTTGACTAGTTAGAACTTTAATCCATGAGCATTTGAGGTCTGGTGATTCTGCATTGTCTATGACTCTAGGTAACGGTGTCTGTGACGCTGGTAGACCAGGTACCAGGTCTTGTCAAGGCTATAGGTGTCAGCTGAGCACTGACAAATTCATAGCTGGAAACCAGACCAACTCACCTGTTTATTAGTATTGTTCAAGGTAGGTGTTAGATGTGTAAGGACGTTTTTAGTGTTTAGACTCTATAAAATGCTTGTAAGTTGCTGAATGCATTAATCTTACATATAATGTCTGTATCCCATGCTATAAGGTAATATGTAAAGTATAAGGTAATTTTGCTTTATAACTGTAAAAAGGCCTGCTCTGAACTTGTGAACTCAGGCAGGAGGAGCAGTTCCCCTGCACATCAAGAGGACTATCAAAACTAAGGGGGCCATTGTGAAGCATCATGATACAAAGAATGGGCGAATGGCCCTCTCACACCCATGAAGGTGCTACACGCAAGGAAGCTCGTCCCATCAACTTGAATTATGGAAGAAGGAACGAAAGATAGCTGACATGAACATTCTTCACCTCTTTGCTGTTTGGGCTCTCACAGGACTGGAGCTAGGAAATAAAAGCAGAGATCTCCAGGGTCAACCTGGGCTAGCCCTAAAAGACATTCAGCGCTGACAGATTACTATATCTCTGTCAGCTTTTGGAACCATATACCATAACTCATTTGTGTGTATATGTTGCCTGCTTTAATTTGTAAATACAGTAGAACCTCAGAGTTACGAACACCTTGGAAATGGAGGTTGTTCGTAATTCCAAACAAAATGTTATTATGATTGTTCTTTCAAAAGTTTACAACTGAATATTGACTTAATACAGCTTTGAAACTTTACTGTTCAGAAGAAAAATGCTGCTTCCCTTTTTTGAAGTAGTTTACATTTAACACAGTACTGTACTACATATGCCTTTTTTTTTTTTTGGGTCTCTGCTACTGCCTGAATGCATACTTCCAATTCCAAATGAGGTGGGGAGTTGACTGGTCAGTTCATAACTCTGGTGTTTGTAACTCTAAGGTTCTGCTGTAATTCCATCATTACTTTTTCCTAGTTAATAAATCCTTAATTAGTTTCCTATAGGATTGGCTACAAGCATTGTCTTTGGTGTGAGATCCGAGGTACAAATTGACTTGGGGTAAGTGACTGGTCTCTTGGGACTGGAAGCAACCTGAATATTTTGTGATATTTGAAATAAAGCAACTATTTATCAGCGAGTCCAGCTTGCCTGGGTGGCAAGATACACTGGAGTGCCCAAGGGGACAGTTTGTGACTCCATGGTAAGAGTGTTACAGTGATCCAGGAGTTGACATTTGTTACTGAGTTGGTGAAATCTAATTATAGAACATGCAGCCAGTTTGGGGGCATCTGCCCTGATTTTTGACAGTCTGCCCTGAGGTGGGCACTCATGATCGTGAACCACTCCAGACAGCATGACAGTGTCTGTGACAGAACGTGCTCTCCTCCACTCTCATTTTTCCCCATTCTGTCCTTAAAGAACAAGTTGTAACCATTGATTTTACCATAAAACCAATCCCACCACATTTCAGTCATAGCAGTCATATCATATTTCCTCTCAAACATGAGCATCTCCATCTCCTCTTGTTTATTACCTAGGTTCTTAGCATGAGTATCTAAACAATTAAAAATGTGTTCCTTACATGCTCTATAGTCCTTGGGTTGGTCATATGCGTTAGGTTTGTGCTTCATTTACATATCTGGTGTTTGCTCCATAACTGCTTCATTTTCCTCTTCCCCCTTCATAGTTAGTTCAAAGCCCTCCCAAATATACTAGCTAGTCTATAACCCAGGAGATTGGTACTCCTACTACTGAGATGAAAGCCATATCAGAACCATGAATCTCTCTATATATACTAATTGACCCAATATTCCACAAAACCAAATTCTTTCTCCTCTATACCACTTACTTAACCAGCGATTCACTCCAATAGCTTCACCTTCTTTCTTCTCTCACTCAAGGAACAGGAAGGATTCCTGAGAAGATCACCTGGATATTCCTTTCCTTCAGTTTCCTTCTCAGTTTCCTGAAATCTTCCAGGATCTGTGGAATGCTGCCTGAGGCGGCGACATTGCTGATGATGAGGATCACCACCAAAGGAATGTCTCCGGCCGACCTCAGAATCTTATTTATTCGTGTGGTGATGTCCTTCATCTTTGCTTCTGGATGCAGCAAACTGTCCTGTTGTCCTTCTTCCCCTTGCAGAATGTTCTGTCCACTCTTCTTAGCACGGAGTCCCCGGTGAGGATTGTATTCTTCTTTAACCATTGATGGATGCTCTTTTGGACTTGTCTGAGGTCCATCTGGTTTGATTTGAGCAGCAGTTCTCAGTTCTTTCCTTCGCTATTTTTCTTCCAGTAGGTCCTTGCAGGTTCTTCTCTCCACATGAATTGCTACCAGGTGCTGAATAAGACAAGACTTCCAGCTGTGAAAATATCCTTCAGGTTCTCCTAGCGGGAGTGGTGACAAATTCCCAGTCATCTTTCTCCTTGTCTCTCCTCTTCACTTGGCTCTGTTGCTTCCTCCTGCAGGACCTGCTGTGCATTGATTAGAGCTGGATAGACAGGAAATCCTCCATAGCCCCAGTGCCTGGAAGGTGGTCACCTGGTCCTAGAGACCACAAACCTTTCCCTCCATCAGGGCTATCAGCCTGCACTTCATGCAGACAATCTCTCTCGCTTCAGGCGGGACGCAGAACATGGGACATCCAATGCTGGTAACAGTAACTGATGACTTGCTGTTCATCCTTGTTGCTGAGGCGAAACTGAACCTGTAATGCAAAGCCTGCAAACTTCCTTCTACAAACTCCCATGGAAACTCTGCTGTTAGATGCCCCCTATTTCCTTCTAGGCTCCTGGGTTGCACTATTGGGAGGTGGTACTTTGTGACATCGCTTTATGGGGTACAACAGAGCAGTGCATCCAGCTAGCTCTGCCTACTCCCTACCTCCTGCCTACTTGCACCCAGTGGGAATCCTCTATATGCCTTTGAGCACAATTGTGAGGAGCCCTGACACAGCTGTACAAGGGGGAAGTCTCCACCCCCTCCTGTTTCCCCATATGGCCATGTAAGGGATAGGCACCATCTAGCCTTTGGACAGCATTAATCTGAACTGATGCTACAAGGACACACTCCTAGAAGTGTAGTTTAATATGAAGCTTAACACTGAGAACTTACCAGTAAATCAATCCAGAGATTATACCAATTGTTATGGACAAGAGAAGTGTTGCAAAGCAGTCCACTTTCAAGACGAAAGCTGAGGAAATAGTGCAGAAAGTGTTGTTTCAGATAAGACATTTACATTTAAAATAACATCCATGAGTAAAACTTGACTGAAAATGTCATGTCCCATTTCTCAGGTGTAAGAACTGACCTATATTGGCCTGAAAGAAGCCACCATATTCCATTTATATCAGGCAGTAGGTCACCATACAATAAACAGTCAATGGGTTGATGCGGAGAGTGAAATGCCTCCTCCTCATAGGTCAGGTTGTCCGAGAACCACTACAAATCTTGAACAAACAGAGGAATCTTTCCAACCCATAAAGGCTGCATGACTTTCATGAGATGCTGCTCTGGGTGAGTTTGTCTTTCAGCAGGTGTGCACGCGTGTGCAGTTCTGGCTCCGAGTGGGGTTTTCATGTCAGTACTTCTGGTAACATAGCCAATGCTTACGTGATAGCTGCGGTATCATAGAATCATAGAAATATAGGACTGGGAGGGACATCAAGACCCTCAAGTCCAGCCCCCTGTGCTGAGACCATCCAGGACAGATGTTTGTTCTTATGAACCTCCAATGATGGGGGTTCCACAACCTTCCTTGGAAGCCTATTCCTGAGCTTAATTTGCCCCATAGTTAGAAAACTTTTCCTAATATATAACCTAAACCGCCATTGCTGCAGATTAAGACCATTGCTTCTTGCCCTACTTTCAGTGGACATGGAGAACAAGAGATCACTATTCTCTTTATAACTGCCCTTAACATATTTGAAGACTGTAAACAGGTTCTCTCTACCCGGTCTTCTTTCCTCAAGTCTAAACACGCCCAATATTTTTAACCTTTCCTCATAGGTCAGGTTTTCTTTTTATCATTTTTGTTGCTCTCCTCTGGACTCTCTCGAATTGGTCCAGATCTTTCCTAAAGTATGGCCATTTATAGCTTTCTTATTTGTTTTTATGTTATGCCTAATTTGGTTGTTTAGTCCATGATCTGCTGCCTCAGTTATCTCAGCCAGAGATAAGGTTATGCCTCTTGTGAGCCACAGTAGAGACATGGAGAAGGCTGGAGACATTCTGAGCACTAGAGGGCATGTGTGTGAATTGTCCCTTGCTACCTATAGCAAACACTCCCAAGCAGCACAGCTATGCTGGTGGACAGGAAAAAGGAGCTAGGGTGACGCTTTTGCCCTCACCAGACTCAGACATGCCCTCACTGAGGTTGCTAATGCTGTGCCGGGCAGGGCTGGCCAGGCCTCTTATGTTTCCTCAGCGTTGGCAGCCATATTTATTCCCATCTGAACCTGCCCATTTCTGTTCGTCTTGCCTCATGTGTATTTGTCTCCATGCTTTTTATCATTTGTGTTACAATCCTCTGACATAAATCTGTTGATATCTTGACTGAAAAGTGGTGTCTCAGACTGAATGCAGCTCTCCAGTTGAGGCCTATCTGGTATCAGAGTGGAAAGGAACTTCATGTGTTTTTCATTCACATCCCTAGTAATAAAAACACAGTAAAATGCTGACTATGTTTGACAAGAGCATTGCATTGTTGACTAATAGTCACTTTCTCATGTGCATTGTTTCCCTTTTACTCCTCCTGTGCTAAGAGCCTCAAGAAAGAATACATTTATTAAGGGCCTAATTCAGTTCTCCTTGTATAAGATCACCTCCCACAGGAAAACTGACTAGGCAGTTGCATTTCCCTGCTTCTCTTAGATGAAGAGATTCACTTAGGACCCAGATCTCCCATTGATTTCAATGGGCGTTGAAAGCTTGTAGTGCTTGGTTGGCAGGAAGCAATCAGCATTTTGCAGGCATTTGGTCCATAGTTGTTTTGTAACAAATCCATTATTGCTGAAAATGGTGCATTTACATGTTGCAAATAATTCTAAATTGCTTTTGTAGGAAACAATGAGCTGGTAAGTGATTTACAAGCTACCCTTTGTTTGTCTTTTACCTTAAATGGAAATGTAGTCTTGTGTAATGAACACTGCCTGAGTTTGCCCTTTTTATTTTATGAGTTAATTGCACAAAGGTAAACTGTTTTTATAATACCTTCTACAAAGACTTTGAACTAAAGTTATGTTCATTTGGACTCTCCAGTCTATTGTATACTGTTTTACTGGAGACTATCAGCTGATTTGTTCAGGTTATATTCAATCTTTTAAAAAATAGTAGTAGTAAATAATAATAATTTATTATGTTTATTCCTTAGAATTCTAATACACTTTTAATTAGGATGGTTCTGAAAAATAAATTATTTAGGCTTGTTATTTAGTATAATACTGCCAGATCCTGTACAGTCCATACTCAGCCAAAACTCCCAATACCTGAAAATCGAGTAAATAACTCAGATTAGACATCTGCCTTCCTGAAATCAGACATGTGGCTACCTGATTTGCTCACAAATGACATTTACATGTATATTTGAGTAGTTATTGTGAGCAAAATCTAGGTTGCAACAATTTGCATGCAAAAAAAAATGGATTTTGCTATTTTAGTTGTTCTTACTATCTTTCTAGAGTACATATTAGAAATTATATTTACTTTCACAGACTGGAATGTAGAGAAAAAGTCTTCCCTTTATTAAGTGCCATACTGTAAATATCATATTAAACACAGAGGTATAACAAAAACAAAAGCTGGATTTGGGTTCTTGGTGATCTTTGAATGAAAAGCACTGTGCAAGTACAAAGTATTAATTTTTTGTAAAGGTCTAGCTGGAATAACTCCTCTTTAAAGCCATGCCTTGAAACATGTGTCTTTAGTTAGGCGTATAATATCATCATAATCTTTCCCCTTTGAGCAGCATTAAAATTACAAAAAAAATAATAATCAGGAAATAGGACATGTACACTACTCATTGCATTACCTTATTTTGGTCCCCTCCTCCCTCTTTCCCCATATGCCTTCACCCATGTTTATGCTTATATCTTTAGGGAGCAATTATTTTTAATTCTATACCACCTTGTTATTCCGCTATAAGCTCTCCTGTGTAGCCACGCTAAGCTGACGGGAGAGAGCTCTCCCATTGACTTAATTAATCCACCTCCAATGAGAGGCGGTAGCTATGTCAGTGGGAGAAGCTCTTGTGCTGACATAGCGCTGGCCACACCAGCACTTAGGTCGGTGTAACGTCCGTTGCTCAGGAGGGTGGCTTATTCACTCCCTTCAGCGACACAAGTTATACTGACATACATGGTAGGAAGCGACGTCAGAAACTCCCCCATTCCTCCTCCAAAGCAGAGCTCCTTACAAAAATGCCAGGTTTTAAAGTTGGAAAGTGGTTCTGCTGCTGCAATCACATTGTCAAGAATAAACTCTTGTCCCAAGGGTGAATAATTCACTATTTGAAATCTACTAACAAAAGGAAAATGACCTTTGCTAGCTCCTTCCCAGGGGCAGCTCTACCAATTCTGCCACCCCAAGCAGTCACCGCCAAATTGCCGCCGCGGCTGGGGGAGCGGCGGAGCTGGTGCCGAATTGCCACCGCGGCGGGAACAGCAGCGGAGCTGCTGCCGAATTGCCGCCGCGGGACACAGACTGCTGCCCCATTCTGGATGCCACCCCAAGCACCAGCTTGGAAAGCTGGTGCCTGGAGCCGGCCCTGCTCCTTCCTTGTGTGTATCCCAGAACCAAAGCCCAGATATGCCTGATGGTAGGAAGTGGTGTTAGGCATTCCCAGACCTACCTCTATGAAGACTATCTGAGCTTTCCGACGTGACTCCTGTAGACCGGGGATTTGTCTTTGGACCGCTCATCTGGGAACCCATATTGTAGCCAGGTGAGGCTACTGGGAAATTCTGGTTCTGAGTTTCAGGCATCTGCCCTCCATCTTCAATGTTAACCTCAGCTGGTTTGTTTTTCTCCATCTCCAGCAGTTTTCTTTTTGCAGCTTCTAAGGTTTTGGTAGATATTGTAGCATGAGGAGATTCAGGTGTCATGGTGAAGTCATAAGTTAATTGCTAATGGAAACTATGTTTATTTCCAATTCAAACAATGGACAAATATTGGGACAAAATCATCCCTGGTGTAACACAATGGAGTTACACTAGAGATGAGTTTGGCCCATTATTTACAGTGGCTAAATAAGAATTTATTATTAGACTTGCCTCTACTTTTCTCCTGTAAAAGGACATTGAAATATTGTTTGGTGTCAGAGGCAAAACTAGCCTGACAGATGGTCCACACTGCACAGACGAAACGCTCCTAATACTCTAGTTTCTGACAAGAATATGCAAATAACTGTTAGGGATTATGAAGCTTTCCATTTTTGGTTGAATCATCGCTTTTTTTGGAGACCCTTGAGCACAGGCACACTGAAAGTGCGTGTCTGATGTAATACAGCAAAGGACGGCAGCATCCCTGTGGAGCACCTTGTTCATGCAGTGGCTGCTGTTGGCCCTTCAAAATCAAGCATTATTTCACTTTGAAATGCTATGCTTATGCACACCCAAGAGCAGTATCAAACCTATAGGAAGGAATTTGGTTAAAACAAACAGAGGCGGCAGGTTTGGATAATTTTTGGTGGTGCCCAGAACGGGTCCAAGTCCCGCCCTGCACCTCCCGCCTAAGGCTCTGGGAGGGAGTTTGGGTGCAGGAGGGGGTTCAGGCTCTGGGAGGGAGTTAGGGTGTGGGGGGGTGAGGGGTCGGGCTCTGGGAGGGCATTAGGTGCGGGAGGGGTGAGAGGTCGGGGTCTGGGAGGGAGTTTGGGTGCTAGGTGTGGGCTCTAGGCTGGGGCAGGAGGTTGGGGTGCAGGAAGGAGTGCAGGCTCTGGGAGGGAGTTTGGGTGTGGGAGGGGTGAGGGGTCAGGCTCTGGGAGGGAGTTTGGGTGTGGGGTGCGGGCTCTGGGATAAGGCAGGGGGTTGGGGTGCAGGAGGGGGTCAGGGGATCAGCACTTACCTCAGGTTGCACCAGCTTCTGAAAGCGACCCGCAACCCCCTTTGGCAGCGGCTTGGCACTCGGGGCGGGGGCAGCGCATGGAGACACCCCCCTGGGGCCACAGGGACGTGCCGGACGCTTCCTGGAGTGGCACGGAGCGGGCGGGCAGGAAGCTGCCTTTGGCAGTGTCTACACTGCCACTTTCAGCGCTAAAACTTTAGTCGTTGAGGGGTGTGAAAAAACACCCCTCTGAGCGACAAAAGTTTTACGCTGAAAAGTGCTAGTATAGATAGCGCTTTATCGCCGGGAGCTGTGTTCCTGACAATAAAGCTACCACGCCTCGTTCGGGGTGGTTATTTTTTATCGCCGGGAGAGCTCTCCCCCAGCAATAAAGCGTGACTACACTGCCCACGTCACAGTGCGGCCGCGCTATAGCGTGGGCAGTCCCGCTGCGCTGCTGGTGGTGGCGGTTGGGGGCCCCCGGGCCCTTTTAAATCACCCGGGGGCAGCAGAAAGGGCTGGGAGGCACACGGGGATGGCAGGTGGGTGGCAGGGTGGTTGGGGGAGAGACCCAGCCCTGAACATTGGTGGAGCTGTACCCCCAGGCCCTGAATATTCATGAAGCCCGGGCACCAAGGGCCCATACGACTCGACGCCCCTGAAAACAAAATCACAGCTCCTATGGGTAGGAAGGGATTTCTAACAGATCAGCTAGAGTTTCTATACCACCCCACTGGATTGTGGAAAGATTGATTTTGTTGTTCCTAAACCACCCCTGACAGATGGATTTGGGAACGGGAGAGCGTTATACAGTGGGAGTGTTTGGCTTGGGGGAGACCCCATTCACAAATTATTCCCCCTCCAGAAGAGCATAACAAAGGAATAATCTCTGCATAGACTATGCGGAAAGGACCAAGAAGGGGAAGAGAGAATAAGACAGGAAGAATGGGTCATTCTAAACAAAAGTGGGGATGGTACCTATGAGTATGCAAATATTTTGCAAGTTTAAATAGAGAGTTTGAAAAATCCACTTGTCCAGGACAAGTAGGAATCTTTCCTGGGCAAGTACCATCAAATTCTGCAGAATCTATGCTTTCATTTAACAAAAAAGGTCTTTTACTCCTTACTGTTGCAAAGAAAACCTTCCAAATAAGAACTGTGTGTAACCAATACAGCACAGTCTTCCTACTACACATCTGCCGATAGCTCTGGTGATCTAGGTTCTACTATGAGCTTCCGGGCCTCTGCTGCTGCCCAGAATTTTCTTAAGCTGCAGCAGTATCAGAGCTCACCAGATTTTCCCCACTTTCACTGCTCTTCAGAACTCTATGGGCTGCAGTGACTGTGACACTGGTACACAAAATGCCAGCTCTGGCCAAGGCCGTAGGCGTTAGCTAAGAGCTCACAAAATAATAGATGGAAACCAAATCAGTTCACCTGTATGTTAGTTTTGTTCACAATAGGTATTAGTCTTATGACAATGTATTTAGTGTTTAGACTCTATAAAATGCTTGTAAGTTGCTGCATGCATTAATCTCACTTGTAAGGGCTGTATTCCATGCTTTATGGAAATATGTAAGATTTGCTTTATACGTTTGAAAATGTTTTCTCTGCACTTGTGAACCCAGGCATGGGAATCTCCCCGCCACCTCATCCAGGAGGACTGTCAAAAATTAAGTGGGCCATTATAAGACACAAGTTTTGTTAATTGCCCCATCCATCCATGGAGAAGTAGGTGCAGAAGACCTCATCCCATTGGTTTGAATGCTGGAAGAGGGAAATAAAAATAGTGAAAATGAAGATTTTTCATCTCTTTGCTGTTTGAACTCGACAGGGCTAGAGACACTAAACTGAAGCCAGAGATCCCCAGGGATTACTCCTGGGTCTGCCCTGAAAGACATTTTAAATTGACAGATCTGTATAACTCTGTCACTCTTAGGATTTAGATTACAACTCATTTGTGTGTATAATTTTGGTTGCTTTAACCTATAAATAACTCTCATTTCTTTTTCCTAGTTAATAAACCTTTCAATAGTTTATTGCCGGATTAGCTACAGGAGTTGTCTTTGGTGTAAGATCTAGGTACCAACTGATCTG
Source organism: Macrochelys suwanniensis (assembly GCA_033296515.1). NCBI lineage: Eukaryota > Metazoa > Chordata > Testudines > Chelydridae > Macrochelys > Macrochelys suwanniensis. Next base: position 44,813,119 of record CM065776.1, read on the forward strand.
TGGTGACTGGTCTCTTGAGACTGGAAGCAACCTGAATATTTTGTGGTTTTTGGTGTAGGTGACCATTTATCACTAAGTCCAGATTGCCTGGGTGGCAAGAGAGACTGGAGAGTCTAAGGGGACTGTGTGTGGCTCTGTGGTAAGACCGTTACAGTGATCCAGGAGTTCACATTTGTCACGGGCTTGGCGAAATCTAATTAGAGAACATACCACCAGATTGGGGTGTCTACCCTGTTGTTGACAGTCTGCCCTGAGTTAGGCACTCACAGTTGTGAGCCACTCTTGACTACAACACCTGACAAAATCAGCTCCTTTTCAATTGTTTGGTAAAGCTCTGAACAGCAACTAGCAAAGGAGTAGGGTAGCAGAGACAAGACATTCCCTTTGCAGTAGCCAGAAATGTAAGAGCAAGGTAAAAAGTAGAAACATACATACACTAGCACAGCAGTCAGCGTCCTGGAGGAAAGATATAGTGGAGAATTCCCTCCCACACACCCTGTTGTAGCTTGGAGATTTTCCAGTGGGATCTGACTTACAAGTGTCTGATACACTTGAAACCCCTCTAGGGGCTGCAGGTGTGTGCATGTGTGTCTTCATTATTTTACCCCTTACCCAGCTGCCCAGCTACTGTGATGGGTGGAAGTCTCTACCGTTCCCTTACATTTCTGGCTGCCAGGAAACTGTGAACTAAAAAGAGATTTTCTAAGGGATCAAATCACTGCACTTTCTTTGTCTTTCTACATTGCACAGAAATGAAGAATGAATGGCTTCTGTTCCCTGGTGTTTTAACGTACAGATTACTTTATTTGTATGCCGTTTCTCTTTATAACCCCTTGATGCAAGCTCTTTGGACAAAGGTCATTTTTATCTGGAAACATCGAGGCTATTGCATAATGTTTGATTGGCGATCAGAGAATTTACACTGCTGGGCACCTGCATGAATCCTGCAGTTGATCAATCAGAACTGAAGCTGTGCACCCACAAACTTAAATAAGATTCCATGGGAGTGTGCAAGCACACAAGCATGCCTTATGTTGCAAGTTCAGAGCCCTGGAGTTCTTTGAGGAGGGGCAGAAGGAAACAGCATTTTTATTTTCTAGGACTCTAAAAAGGTGATAAAATATTGAGGAAATGGGGACGAAGAGTAATCATGCCAAGGTATGCTGAAGAGGAACATAGATTTAAAACATCTGTTGGTTACTCAACCATGGCTCATTAAATTATTAAAACTACTGCTGCATACAAAAATACAAAACTAAATGTCCATTTGCAATTGCAGTGTGGCTACTAACTTACCACAGCAGTGACATTTGAAATGGTCACGCAATTAAGCCATGAAACTGAAACACTCAGCATTCCACCCAACAAAACATTGTTATGAGATGTGACTGCTGGTAACATTTAGCAGCTAATTTTTAAACTTCCATATCAGCAGTTAGTTTCCTTAAAAAAGAAAAGCAAGCAAGCAAGAAAAAGGCGTGATCTTGCTCCCACTGAAGCCAATGAGTCTTTTTGCTCTTGAGCGCAATGGGCCAGATTGTGACACTCCTGTTCAAGATGTGCAATACTTTAACTCAGTGAGCCACCCCACTGATTTCAATGAGACCACATGTGGAGTAACATTTTATTCAGTAAAAACAACGAGGAGTCCTTGTGGCACCTTAGAGACTAACAAATGTATTTGGACATAAGCTTTCGTAGGGTTAAGCTTATGCCCAAATAAAATTGTTAGTCTCTAAGGTGCCACAAGGACCCCTCATTGTTTTTACTGATACAGACTAACATGGCTACCCCTCTGAAACCTGTCATTTTATTTAGTGTAAGCAAGGGAATCAGAATCTCAACAATGTGAGCAGAATTTGGGCTCCTTATTTCCTGTGTGTAAACCCTGAACTTCATGAACCAGTTAAGAACAAAAGCAAAATATCCTTTCAATCAGCAAGGATTCATCCAGAAAAGTAACATCCACTTCTGGAATTTCCCCACTTACCCTTCTGTGAACACTCAGGACACTGCCACTCATCTTTGTGATCGTTATTGTGCTGGTTTAGCATTGAACTGCTCTGCTGGGACCCCTTATTAGGAAGCCTTTTTTCGCTGTGTTGGGCTGGGGGGGAATGGACATTTGCCATTTCAATGTTTTGGTTTTTTTGACTGCGTCTCGATGAGCGACGTCTGACCTCCGCCTCCATTGTTTTACTCATTCTCTTGAGTACTTTCTGCACCTTGACGCATGCTGGGAAAAGAACTTTTAAGTAACCATTATCCTCACAACAAGAATGTTTAAAAAGTATCTTAATGCATACCCCAGAAACTCTTGCTTAATCTAGTATATTTTAAAAACATGATCTATACAAATGCAATAGAGTTGGTTCAAACACAACTATGAATTCATTAATAATTTGTTAATGTGAAAAGTACATAACTTTATATAACTGTAAAACACACCTGTGCAAAACAATCAAATCATTAGTGTTTACCAGTCAATTATATTTTAAATGTTACATATTGAAGCCCAACTAAGCATGATTAACAGTTGTCAGATTAAAGTTTACTACTAGACTTACCTCTATTTTTACTAGACTTACCTCTAGTGTAAGACCGCTGAGCTATTTTGTCTGGTGTGTGAGATAAAACTAGACCGAGCTATTAACAGGCAGGAATTTCCTTATACAGAGCTAATCATTGTTTTTTCACTGCACCTGATTTCTTTAATCTTTGTTTCTAAGTAGCTTAACTGGCAGATTGCTGCAGCATTAGATAATATTAAAAAGACTGTTTGACCCTTTTTTTGGAGACGTTACACATAAAACCAGCAAGGGCAGCGAGAGTGGAAGCTGCAAATGCATTCACCAGACTAAAAGTGAAAGCAGTTATGTTGTTTGTTACCCATCAGCATCGGGTACAATGCCTGCGTATCTGGGGTGTGGCTAGGCATTAACAAGGCGAGAAGAGCAGAAATACTGGTGTCAACAAATAGCACCCTTGAATCACTAGTCCAAATCTAACCCATGTTGGTAATGGCCTATCCAGGTACTTGTATGGGCCGTCTCCCCATAGTAGCTGAGCACCTGTCCCGAGGAGAAAAGATGACAATGCTTGTGCTGTCTCTCACCTTTCCCTGACACCCCCAGACAGGATTTGGGGTTGTTTGTTTTCTTAGATGAATGGGAGAAAATGCAGGGACTCTTGTAGGAAAGGTTGGGTAAAGAGATGGGCTTTGCGTCTGGCTCTGAACGCGGTGAGGTTAGCAGTCATTTTTATTTCACCTGGCAGTGAGTTGTACAGGTATGGTCAGACTCCTCCCTACTGGTCAACTGTTCCATTGTTCCAGTGAAAGGCAGCTGTGGTGGTAAATCATGGTCCTGGACGAAGCGATCTCCCAGATAAGCCAGGACTGTTTCTGTGCACAGCTTTGGAAATCAAGACATTGACCTAAAACTGTTCTCTGTTCAATAGGGAGCCAGTACTGAGAGGTGAAAGTGTCCTTATGGGGTGTGGCCCTTCGTGGGTAGAACAGAAGTCCCATCCCTGCCACAGCTGTATGGCTGCTGTACATAAGGCAGTTCTTTGGGCTAGATCCACAAAGGGGACTTGGACTCAGCAATTAAATGCCTAACTTGTAGGTATCCTGCCATCTAATAGAACCCACCACGCTCAGTTGGGCACCAAACTGGGTGAGTGACATACCCAGGGTACAATCCAGACTGATGAGTAGCTGTGTCACCTCTGCCCTGTAGCCTGGGATGTCAACTGCTGTAGCCTCCAGTCTGGACCGCTTACAAACAGACTCTAGCATGCAAGTCACTCCCAGCTGTGTCTGTGTGTGTGTTGCAGTCAGCCAGCCACACCTTGGCTCTTACCAGCCTTGGTTATGCTGCTGGGTGACCCTAACATCTCTCCAAGAAATGTATGTCCTGTACTGTCCAGCCCCTCTCCTGGACAGTACAAGTTTTATATAAAGTCCATTCTTGTATTAATAGAAATGATATGCAAACAGTTTGTTACCCCAAGTGGAATTTCCCAAACACTTCAATTCAAACACACTGGATTAGATAAAACAATAAAACAGTTTATTAACAACAAAGAGAGAGATTTTAAGTGAGTACAAGTAATGAGGCATAAAAGTCAGAAATAGTTACAAGATAAATAAAGATAAAATGCAATTGGTGCCTAACTTAACCGACTATGTTAAATTCAAAGCAATGTTTTTCTCATCACATGCTCTCAGTCATCTGACCAAACTTCTTAGGTCAGGACCCCTTCCCCAATTCAATGGCAGCTTCCTTTGCTCCTTCTGGTGTAGTGAATCGATGGACTTGGGGTGTTTGTCTCTCATTTTTATAGTGTCAGTCCCCCTCTCGGAAAACAGTTCCAGCTGAGATTCTGGAGACAGAGAGTCTATAGGAAAGGCTGTTCCCTGCTGCTTTTCCTCACTATTGGAGCTTCTTTTTGTTTCCCTTCCTGCTTGAGGACTGCTTACATTTACTGCTTAAATGCAAATTAAGCAGAGCACACATTCCTTTGTCTGAGACAGACCTGTTTGTCAACCTCAGTTTGGAACATGGGATGAGATCACCATACAGGGGAATCTTATAACTTCACATACAATGTTGCCAGACATATTTTATCAGGACAATACTGACCAGCAAATGATGAGTTTTCAGATGATTCCCTACAAGGCATAGGCACCAACTCCGGGGGTGCTCTGGGGCTGGAGCACCCACGGGGAAAAATTAGTGGGTGCTTGGCACCCACCGGCAGCCAAGCCCCCAAGCACACTGCGTCCCCGCTCCTCCCAGCGCTTCCTGCCCCGCCACCACTTAACAGCTGTTTGGCAGTGATTAGGACTTTCCTGGAGGGAGGGGGAGGAGCAGGGACGCGGCACGCTCAGGGGCGGGGACTTGGGAGAAAGGGGTGGAATGGAGGTGGGAATGTAGGAGTAGGATTTTATATTTGTATTAGAGGTTATAATGGATGGTTATAATAATGTAGTATGTATTAAATGTATTAATGTATGATTTGATCATCCTGCCAGCCACTCTTTCTGAATAGCAGAAAGGAATGACCCTCGGGGACATTGGTAGAAACGCTTCTGACAGACTGCCAGTGTCTGTACTGATGTTAAGGCAGAAATAGACCAGAACCGTCCTTATGGCTGATTATGGTCACCCTCTGTTTTAGGATAAGTTACAATGTTTACTATGGGGTCTTGTTTCCTATATGCATTACAAATTAGGCCCTTTAGTTAAATATACATTTCTTTGTTTTAAGGTTTAGTAAGTAAGAGATAGGATTTTGTATTATGTCTATGTTAATGAGATTAGAGGCATGTTGAAGGCCCGGGCCCCAATGTGAACTGTTTTGGTCACAAGATTTAATAAGGTTTAATTTACGTCGTCTTTTTTTGCTCAACATAAAACACTGCTGTTTGTATACCTTTGAAGGTCTCTGTAAAAGACTGTTTATGTGAATGAGGAGTGTATGCATCAGGAAAAGATAAGGTGTGAAGGCCATTGTTAAAGTCAGATGGTCAAGGAAGGAGTGAAGAGAGACTTGGAAACACCAGGAGACAATCAGAGAACATCCATTGTATCCGATGCTAAACGTGTTAGCAGCATTGATGACCTCAGAGGTGAGGCAGGCACCCCTGAAGGTGAGACAACAAATAGGGGATAATGATGGGAAGCCTGACAATAACCATCAAATGATAACAGCAGAAAACCCCAAGATTAACACCACGTAAGGACTAATGATTACAGGATGACATGGCAAAATGCATGGACTCAAATGGGAATTTACAACTATAAAGATGGGGTGTTTTGCCATAAAACTCTGGGTTCGGTCCTGCAAAGCCTCGGAGCATCAGATCACGACTGACAGAGCCCAGCTCCTTACTCATGCTCAATCTAACTGGCCATTAGATTGACCTGAGCTAGACAGACTGGTAACTGTAAAGACCATCTGCAGGACTTTTGTGTGTGTGTGTGTGTGTGTGTGTGTGTGTTGTGTAATAAAATACATATTCTAACTGTTGTATTTTCAATAAACGAAGAGTATTGCCTTTTTCCCCTGAAAAGATCCCATGTGCTTTTTATAAGCACAACAGGAAGGGGGCGGGGACTTTGGGGAAGGTGTGGGATGGGGGCGGGACGAGGGCAGTGCAGGGGCGGGAAGAGGCAGGCCAGGGGCAGGGAGGGTGGGGTCGACCACCCACCGAGCAGAGGGGAAGTCAGCGCCTATGTTACAAGGCATACTTTGTGTAGCTCCCCCTCTCCACCCGGTTACCTTCTTTAATGTTAATCTACTTACAAGTTTTTATGGACAGGTCTGGGTTCTTCTGGGTCCTGCCACTCACTCAGCAGGTGTATCTTCTTTATTTTTCCCTATGAATTTATTTGGCGGTGCTGTCACCATCCTTGCTCCTTCCTGGCAGGGTCACCAGGGCAGCTTGGGAGGAAAATTCTACCCACAGGGTAACCCCCACTTACTTGCCAGATAGTTGGAGACTCCCAAGAAATAACACAAACACATATAATATATTCAACACAGTAATTATATTAAACAGGAGACAAATATAACATAACAGGATAAAACACTATTCTTAGGGTCACCGGTGCCCACGCTGTTAATACCAGTGACTTTCCCCAGTCACGTGACCCGATGTAGCAAATGTATGATCAGTGTCCTGTTGGTACACATACTTTGTTGGGGCCCTTGATGACCTATGACCACGATATCTTCTCTGCAGTGGTTTAGCAGTGTGGCTGACTGGGTTCAGTACAGGCCAAAGGACTCACAAGTGGGAGAAGGTGGTAAGTCCCTCCCCAGGTTTAATACGCAGCAGGTTATTAAATCCCCAAACTCTTACTCCCTGGCTTGAGGACACAGTTCAGGGAATAGGGGGGTCCCCAAAACAATTTCCCTAACTAAAAGATGGTGTACTCACAAACTCCATGAATGATCCTCAGGTTCAGAGATGTCTCTGGAGTTCTTGGTCACTGCCGAGGGGCTGATCTCTGCTAGCAGGGATCCTCTTCAGGCAGGAGTCAGGCTGCTTCTGGTCCCAGGATTTCCCCTCACAACAAAGGGGTGCAGGGCTCAAGGTGCAGATTACACAACTGTACTAAAATCCAAACTGTAGTCTCCTAGCCCAGCGTCCAGACACACTGGACTAGCAGCCAGAGCAGAGCTGACCATGTGGTTACTGGTCTCACCTAGGGAGCTGGAGGGCTAACTCAGCCTGGGTGGGGAAGTTTCCCAGAAAAACTCTACAAACTGGCAGTCATCAGTGGAGAGGGAAAAGCCCAGCTTAGGGATCTTGCTTTCAGGTCCCTAGAGGCCAGTTCTCAGGGGGAACCCTGCCTGCAGGCCTGGAACTCACCAGCTCTCCACACAGCCAGTCCTGCACTTGCCCTGGCTGGCTCCAGACTGCCTCAAAAATGGCTTCTCCCCTTTCCTGAGCTCCCTGGGAAGGGCATCTCACTCCCTATTGGTTGCTGGGCAGACGCTGAGTCTGCCTTGGCTCCCCCTCCCTACCAGGGACACTGTGCCTCTCCCTGAGCTGCCAGCAGACAGAGCCCCAGGAACCTAGGTAATCTCCTTGGGGGTTACATTTGTATAAAGATTATTATTACAGCAGTGTGTAGGGTGTGGACACAAGGGTACATGCTGTCAGTGAGTGTTCTAACTGGGTTACATGATGTAAGAGGGTACTGTCACAACTGCATTTTGTGTAGGGCCCAATCCGATAGGTGACCTCAGAGAGCACCTACTGTGTCGGGCCCCACTAGAAAGATAGACCATACCTGGTTTGAGGATCCTGGTCGCCATAGATGCCACGAGGATTTAGGTGGCTTTGTATATGCCCACTGACAGAAACTTAGGCACTTACAGGGTTAGGCAGAGTGAAGGTTTTGAGGATCTAAGTATTGGACTTAGGCACCTAAATCCCCTTGTGGATCTAGCCCTTTGTCTTTTTCTGTGCGGTGAGGGGGCTGGACAGTTGCTACAGACTGTAGAGCAAATGACTTTTGCCCTTAAGATCCTCAGCTAGGCCAGGCAAAGAAACAATGCTTTTTATACTGTAGAACTCATTGCCACAGGAAGCCACTGAGGCTAAGAATTAGAGATGTAATAAATTAACTGGTTTCTGTTAACGGTTAAACTCTGCCTAGGGTCCTGGCTGCTGCGTGGCCGGGGTCCCTCCAGGCTGCTGACCCCATAGCCAGGGTCCCTCCACGCTGCTAGGGTCCCTCGTCCAGGGTCCGTCCCGGCTGCTGCCTTGTAGCGGGATGCCAGGCGGCAGCAGAGCCCCAGGTGCGGGGCTGGCAGATGGGATGTCGGCATGGGCGGCAGCAGAGCCCCAGACAGTTGCAGAGATCCCTGGATGCGGGGGCAGCAGCAGAGCCCTGTGTAAAATGTGGGGGGGCTGCAGCACTCCCCGCACTCCTAGTTCCCTGGGTAAATGTTTAACCGTGTAACCGATAGAATTTTAAAATGGTATTTACATCCCTACTAGGAATTTAACAAGATGCACAAAGGGTTTGGATAGTAGTTACATAGATATCAAGAATATGTAGAGTTGTTTTAACAGTTGTTTAACAGTAATAATTTTGGAAGGGTGAGTGAACCTCATGCTTCGGGGCTTAACCCTAATCTCAAACTATGAGAGACCAGGTGGAGACCTATGATGGGAAAAATTATCCCACATCTGCTTACAATAGGGCTCCACTTCCTCTGAAGCACCTGGTGCTGGTTACCATGCCCTTTCCAGCCAAACAAGGCTGATCCTCAACTCCTGAACCTGCAGAACAGAGGAAAACCCAGTGCAGAAAGAGCGAGCCAAGGAAACTAGCTCCCTCGAACTATCGACGGTCATGGCAGAGCCCTTTGGGATGGGGTTGAGCAAGTCACTGCTTCGGAGGGAAACATGTTGTTGCACAAGCTACCCCAGATTCACTTGATGACAGCTGGTCGGTCTTCCAAGGGGAAAAAGAAAAGTTCTGCATCTCATCTCTTGGCAATGCAGGATGATACAGGATACATTACCTTCCTGATATTTTTAAATGCTAATTTTTAATTTACTGGAAGATTGACACATACACAAAAGTAATTTAATTCAGCTGTTTGGCTAGTGAGCTATAATTTGCAGAGCCTATGCCATTAAATAACAGATAAACTACAACATAACTATCCCTTTAATTGAAAAGCAAATACATTTCTCGCTAGACAATAAATATGAGTTTAAAATTGTAACCCTTAAGAAGAATTTGAAGGAATCATTTTGACTGCAGAGATGTGGTCTGCAACTTTATATTTAGGCTTGGCAGAATTCATTTAACAAAAATAATTTCAGTGGATAATATCAATGTTTATTTTTAAGCATTTTAATTTTTATCCATTTAAATTTTTACAGTTGTGCAAAATTATGAGTTTTAAGCACTTTTAATTTTTGTGAATCAATTTAAATAGTTGGGAGGGTCAGACAATAATTTAACAACAGTAGATGTTGAGATTCAAAAAGTTAAAGCTTTATAACTGTTAAAAACATTGTCATCACATGCTAAAATGTATAAAATAAATATTCTTAAATCAAACTCTAAGAAGTTCTCAAGCAGCATTTTTCTTACTTTGCCTATCTGTACATTTCAATTATTACTGATGGAAACATTTTTTTCATTGGTCTGTGTGTGTACCATGAAATTGATGGTTACTGGCATTTACTGATAAAAATCTAATCCTTACAAGGCTACTTATATTAGTATTACATAAAAATCCCTCCCATTAAAAATGCAAAGTATTCCTATATTGAAACCATGCAGTGAGCACCATCCATCTTGTGCACTGAATGAGGCAGAGTCCTGTGGAAAAGTAGCATATGATCATGTAAAGCCTGTATCCATAGTGCATATGCACAAGGGGGCTACATTAAGACTGCACAGGGTGCCTTAATTCTGGCATTTCTTAACTTTTGGCTGCTTGACCTTGTAACCTTAATGTTTTAATCTCTCTTTTAAAATTTAATTTCTTACATTTTTAAAAAGCAGCCATCCGCGCCCCCCCTCAAGCCAAAACAGAAATTCTGTTACGTGGACCCATGTTGACCCTCACTAGAAAGTGAAGAGACATTTGCCAGTGGGATTCACAGCTAATCGATAGCAGTCAGGGGAATGTTACAATTTGACAATCCAGGATCCAGTGCATTTCTGCCTCTCTACCCCAGCCAGGGGCGCCGGAACAGGGGGTGTCAGGGGGCCCTGCCTACCCCCTTTAAAAGGGGGAGGGCTATGCTCTCCCACTCTTTGCTGGCTGTAAGGGCAAGCGATGGGGGGTGGGGCACAGGAGGAAGGGGTGGTGCTGGGGGGGGCCTCAGGAGGAAGGGGCGGCACAAGATCCGCAACTAAAGACAGGATTTTATAATGGAAAGTTTTAAGGTTGTCTAAATATAGGTGGCATGACAACTACCACCCACAATGGGATTTTCAATGCTATAGAAAGTCCTTTTTTTCCTATTGAGATTCTCTGTAAAAGAGGCTTCTGATTTTGCAATTTTATTTCCCCCCTTCCCAGTCCTAAAATAAATAAAGCTATGAATTAAATCTACAAACATAGGTCTAAACATTGGTCCAACACACATCTGTCAAAATGAATGCATACGACATACTTCAAAATTTCTTTACATTTATATTTTATGAGAAAAACTGATCCAAAGGACTGATGTTTTTGCAAAAAAAGTTGCAAATATTATAATATACAAATAAGCATTTTTTACACATCTGAAAGGAAGCATGAAAGCCAAAAAACTGAATATTTCGTAAAAAAGTATTTACACTGGTGTGCATATTCAGAAAGCTCATGTACGAATTATTTTAACCATCTTAAAAAGTTCCCATGTAGATTTTATATATACATATCTGTCTGTCAACTGACAAATTTAGCAAAATTTGACAACCAGTATCAGCTGTTCAACATTTTCAGTCTTCTGATTAAAATATATACTCCATAATATAAAATATTGTGTTCAAGATTAATTAAGGCCCTGAGTAAGCAAACCCACCCTAATCAACAAAGCACTTAAGCACATGCTTAAGACCCACTGACTTTAATGGTATTTAACAGCATGCTTAAAAAGTGGGCTTTAGTGCTTTGCAGAACAGAGGCTAAAGTCAGTATAGGGGCCAGGTTACTAATTCTAGCAGTCCAGTTTGCAAATTAGTAACCACAGGCTACAGCGAAGTGAGACTGTCCTATAGCATTACAGCCAAAGTAACAATTTTAGTAAACACAAGCATGCTATATCATGTTTTGTTTAGTCTTCAATTTCATATAAGATTTTAATAGACAACGATTTTTTTCATGTCTGAGTATGCTTCTGAAATTTCATCTAATGGTGTATTTGAGTGATTCACTGAAGTTTCGTCTTCTGAATTGGATAACTCATCTTCTACAGCAGATGTTTTGTTTGCAACTGGTTTAGCAGTTTTAGTTTGCAGCATTTGCTCAAGTCTCTGTATACCTGTAAAAAGAAAGACACATCGGTATAAGTTTCTTCTCCAGGGAAGCAGTGGTGTTGAAAGAGTCCTTAACTATACTTTAAACATCTTAGATCCTTAGAAAATAATTTTTAAAATCCAAATTACTTTTCCACAAATGATGCAGAATGCAGGATTACTTTTCCACTAATGATCTTTTTACATTTCTCAGACTGGATAAATAGATTAATTTCAGGGGGTTTTATTTTCACTTTCAAGTTACATCAATTTTCAAGTTGGTTCTCATGCATAATCAAAATAATGCACCCCTTGGGTTGCAAATTTTGCAGGAAAAGTTTATGTAATAACTGTTTCCACTGGAACTTTAAAAAAAGTCAAGAGAACGTTTCTATTTGACTTCAGTTCATGAAAAGTTTATTTTTACAAAACAAAGTTTGTTTTTTAATTTACCAGACGATGTGGCCAGCTGCAAAGCTTCAACAGATTTCACATCCATATCTCTATGTCCTGCATTTCTTTTCTGCGTGGCAACTGCAATTTAAATCACTAAACTCTGTTGTAATTCACACCTTTAGTTATTTCAATGCAAGTCTGTGTGTCAATACTCATTTCAGAATAAAAATGTCCTACTGTAAACCGATTGTTTAAAACCAATGTAAGAATTACCGAAATAGGGCATTCTTATCTGAAATAACACTGTGATTTACAACCAACGTAGTTATTTCAGTTCCAGTTACTGTGCAGACAAGATCTTACTCAGATTGTATAGGAGTTTTGTCTGAGAAAAGAAATTGCAGGATTTGGCCCTTAATCATGAAAATTTAGAAGGACAGAGTTAGGCCCTGATCCTGCAAACATACATTTAATTTTAATGTAACAATAGTCACATTAAGGACTTCAAAATGCTACTCACATGCATAAAGCAAAGCATGTGCTTAAGTATTTGCAGGATCAGGACCTTAATTTACATCAACCAACAGATAAGATGTTTACTAATGCCAAAGTGTCCCAGCAATTCTCATTACATATCTTCATATCAAACCAGCTTTCCTCCATGACAAAGAGAAATACTGTTTAGGAAAAGTCTTTTTTTTTTTTTTTTTTTTTTTTTTAATTTCTATGAAAAGTAGTTCTCTTATTTATATTGTGGCGCTGACAGCCAGCCAGCCAACTCAGATCACAACTTCAAGGAAGTGTACCAATTCACTGGTTAGGACAGAACAAAAGGGGATGTTATCCCATTACATGTACATGGCATATGCCAGGTAATTACCTTTGCTCTAAATGCATGAAAGCTAGTGAAATGCTAATTTCAGAGTAGTAGCCGTATTAGTCTGTGTCAGCAAAAAGAACAGGAGTACTTGTGGCACCTTAGATGCATAGATCCGACGAAGCGGACTGTAGTCCACGAAAGCTTATGCTGAAATAAATTTGTTAGTCTCTAAGGTGCCACAAGTATTCCTTTTCTTTTTGAAATGCTAATGTTATTGTCTTCACCTGTTTCCTGTGGTTATCATCTTTGTACTTAGTCAGCCTTTAATCACAAAGTGTATTAGCTGTTAGATGAGAAATTACTATTTAATGTGTAAAACTGCATGAAAACTAATGAAGCATTGTTTCTGGATTGCTGTAACTAAATGTATTATGTGTATCAGAGGGGTAGCCGTGTTAGTCTGGATCTGTAGAAGCGACAAAGGGTCCTGTGGCACCTTATAGACTAACAGAGGTATTGGAGCATAAGCTTTCGTGGGTGAATACCCACTTCTTCGGATGCAAGTTTTCCACTGCTTGCATCCGAAAAAGTGGGTATTCACCCACGAAAGCTTATGCTTCAATACCTCTGTTAGTCTATAAGGTGCCACAGGACCCTTTGTCGCTTCTGTATTATGTGTGCCTCTGCAATTGAACTGCCTCAGAACTGTAAATGAAGAAACATGTTAACTTCAAAGCATGAGTCTTTACATTCAACAATGGGAAACCCACAAACTTTGTCTGCATTTAGTCAACAAAGCAAGAGCTGTGTGGTGCTGAAAACACGTCAGACTGGAACCCTGGGAGCAATTCTGCAACTCTGATCTATTTGGATGCTGTCAGGGGGCATTCCGGATGCATGACAGGTCCCCAAAGCCATTTTGGGCAACCCTGAGGGACTTATGGGAAACTAGCAGATATCACATCATTTGGATTTAAAACTTTGACTCACTTGTTATGTATTTTATTTGTTTTAAATCTCTCAACTCTCCATTCTTTTCTCAGCTAATAAATCTATAGTTAGTTAATAAAGGATTGGCTATCAGCGTTGTTTTTGGTGTGAGATCCAGAGTATCCACTGACTTGGGGTAAGTGACCAACCCTTTGGGGTTGGAAGATCCTAATGTGTAGTGATTTTTGACAAGGTTATTAAAACCAAAGTCCAGTTTGTCTGAGTGCCAAGATATGCTGGAGAACCTAAGGGGACTGTCGGTGGTTCCACAGTAAAGCTAATATAGTACTCCAGGAATGCATGCTTGGTTTGGTAAGATCTAATTATAGAATATACAGCCAGTATGGGCTGTGACGCTGTATGGAATATGGGACACACTATTAAATTGTTACCAATATTATAAAATGTTAAGGAATCTGACCATGTTAAGGAATCTGACACACACAAGGTATGTCGTGTGAGGTATCTGCAAAAATGTTAAATTGCCTAGTATGATAATCTTGTTTATATGTTTGCACCACCTTTGTATTATGAGTTACAGGTATACCATACATATCTATATTTCCAAACTTGTGACACCCCCAGACAGACTGGCATCAGGGCACTGCCTGGCCTGTTTGATGGCCCATCAAGGGTCATCAACTGTACAATTAACCCATTGAAAGGAACCAGGGGATACACCTTACGAGTCAGCAAGGCATGTGGTATGCTTATGGAAAGAACGCTAAGACTTTACCATGCCACGTGCTGTAAAGCTTGTGTTTGTGGACACAGGAAGTACAAGCCACATGGCAAAAGAATATAAAAGGCAGTTGCATCATCTCCATTGGTCTTCATTTCTGATTCTTCCCTTGGAGTAACCTTTCTACAAATGAAGCTTTGAACAAAGGACTGAATGACCCATCCAAGCTGTGGATGTGTTCCAGAGGGACTTTCAAGCCAGCAAACTCACCAATACTGCTAAGAATCTGATACAGTAACTCCTTGCTTAACATTGTAGTTATGTTCCTGAAAAATGCTACTTTGAGTAAAACGATGTTAAGTGAATCCAATTTCCTCATAAGAATTGATGTAAATAGGGGGGATTAGGTTCCAGGGAATTTTTTTTGCCAGACAAAAGACTATACACACACACACACACACACACACACACACACACACACATATACACACACATAGATACACAGTACAAGTTTTAAACAAACAATTTAATACTGTACACAGCAATGATGATTGTGAAGCTTGGTTGAGGTGGTGAAGGAAGAGGGTGGGATATTTCCCAGGGAATGCCTTACTGCTAAATGATGAACTAGCATTCGGCTGAGTCCTCAACGGTTAACACGTTGTTAATGTAGACTCACACTCTACAAGGCAGCATGAATGGAGGGAGGGGAGACAGCATGGCAGACAGAGACACAACCGTGTGTGTGTGTGTGAGAGAGAGAGAGCGCGACCGACTCGCATTGCCCCTTTAAATACACTGACCCCACTCTAAGTACACTGCCTGTTTAAGTAGATCAGCAAATTGAGACAGCAGCGGCTGCCAGCAAGTTCCCTGTCCTGTCCTGATCCCTGTCATGTCCTCTCCCCGCCCCCGCTCTGTGGAGATGGGGAAAAGGAGTGAAGGGGAGGGAGACACCCCTACATTAGCACCCTTCTTCTCCACCCCACCCCACCCCACACACACCAAGCAGGAGGCTCCTGGGAGCAGCTCCAAGGCAGAGGGCGGGAGCAGCACATGGCAGTGGGGGGAGGGGCAGCTGACCTGCCCGGCAACTGATAACCTGCTGGGTGGCTGCCACACAGGGAACTTAGGGGAGTGGGAGCTGACAGGGGGGGTGTCAGCCTACCCTGGTTCCAAGCCTCCCCCAGCTAGCTGCAACGGGCTGCTCTTTCTGCAAGCAGTGGACAAAGCAGGCGGCTGCCAAATAAGGGAGCCAATTTCCCCATAAGAATTAATGTAAATAGGGGGGATTAGGTTCCAGGGAATTTTTTTTGCCAGACAAAAGACTATACACACACACACACACACACACACACATATATACACACATACATATATATGTTTTAAGGGAGCATTGCACAACTTTAAACGAGCATGTTCTCTACTTGATCAGCAACGTAACAACGTTAACCGGGATGACGTTAAGTGAGGAGTTACTGTATATGGACTTTGAAGTCTCTGTATGTATCTGACTGCTTTGCCATTTAACAACTCTCTTCTTGTTCTTTTTTCTTTATAATAAACCTTCAGTTTTAGATGCTAATGGATTGGCTGGCAGTGTGGTATTTTGCGTAAGATCCAACCAAATATTGACCTGGCAATGTGGCTGGTCCTTTGGGGTTCAGAAGAACATTTTGTATAGTGAGAAGAGTTTTTAAGTAACTCCTCACCTTACTGCACCTAGGTGCTGATTGGGAGCCAGAAAACTGGAATGCTATAAAGGGGGCTGTATGGTTTCATTTTTAGCTTCTTGATAACTAGTGTACAGAATCAGGAGCACAGTATGTGACTGGTTGGTGAGTCTACTTCAATGTTAACCATCAGTCTTGGGAATATCTGCTCTCCCTTTTGCAGCCGCCCTGACCTTGGCATTTTCAGTCAGGGCTACCCCAGGCACCCTGGGTCACACGGGCTGTCTACCCTGTTTTCTGACAGTCTGACCTAAGATTGGCAGTCTCAGTTGTGAGCCACATATCAGACACCGTGACATATATGCTCCACTGGAGTGTCAGAAACCCAAACAACTGAATCATGCTGGTGCACAATTACCAGAAATGAGACTGGCAACTTTAATCTACCAAGCGGAGTTAAAGGCAGAAACTAAACAAGAGGTCAGACTACTTGATCTGGTGGTCCCTTATAGTCTTAAACTCTAAGGGCTGGTCTTCACTACCCGCCGGATCGGCGGGTAGCAATCGATCTTTCGGGGATCGATTTTTCGCGTCTCGTTTAGACGCGATTAATCGATCCCCGAAAGCGCTCCCCGTCGGCTCCAGAAATCCACCTCATCGAAAGGCGGAAGCGGAGTCGACGGGGGAGTGGCAGCGATCGACTCGCCGCCGTCCTCATGGCCAGGTAAGTTGATTATGATACGCCGACTTCAGCTACGCTATTCACGTAGCTGAAGCTGCGTATCGTAGATCGACCCCCCTCCCTAGTGTAGCCCTGGAGAATATGAGCATAAAAAGTGAAAAGTAGTTTACCTTTATAAAATTATTTCAGTTTAAACAATCATCTAAAGTGTAATTAGTAACACAGCGTGGGAAAAACTTTAGGTTGTGTGTGTGCGCGCGCGCATGTGTGTAATTTTTCCTTTATGATAGCAATAGTTCAGGGAAAAGTGCTTATCTAAATATACTATCATAAGTCAATGTGTTTATTCAATCAGAGTTATTGGATTTTTCAAAACTATTCGTTTGTATTTTGGTTGTTAAATTATTCCATCCTACACATGTTACAGTCCTCTCAAAATTGGCTTTATGTTGCAACAACAAAATAAATTACACTGCTCTACAGCCAAAATGCTTCTGAAATAAATGTAGTCAAACTTTACTAATTCTGGGTCACTGAGAACGAAAATGATGCTTAAAATTGTTGACTGGCTCTAGTTTTCAAGACATGCTATTGGGTCAGTATATACGACCCTTGACTTGGGAATGGCGGAGGATAAGTGAGTTATAAAGGGAAGGGATCTCAATTTAAACCAGAAATGACTAAACTACATCTTTGACTGGATCTATGAATAAATCTATGACTGGGTTTGGACAGTACTTGCTTTTTAGGCAAAACAATGAATGATGCAATCTGAAGCTGGTATTACGTCATCCATGATATGAATTGCATCATGTTATTCCTAGAAGTCATGGATGATGCAATCATAACGAAGCTTATATCACTCTGCTGAACAAATTGCCCTATATCAGCTCTAGAAATCAGACAGTGTCGTGCTCTCTTATTTGTCAGTATTTGATTTTGCAAAGGGACACATTTCTGTTTAGCCAAAGTGAGCAGAGATGCCTTGTACTTGTATGAACAGTGCAGATAACTTCTGCTATGTTTGTGGTGAAGTGACTTTTGCATCACAAAAGCGCAGTATAACCACTATGGTTAAGAAAGCCTATCACCTTTATTTTGGCTGCAAAATTGGAGATCAGGACAAGAGGTGGGCCCCACACATCTGCTGCAACACTTGTGCAACAAATCTTCACCAGTGGTTGAACAGGAAAAGGAAATCTATGCCTTTTGCAGTGCCAATGATTTGGAGAGAGCCAACAGATCATGCCAGCAATTGTTACTTCTGCATGGTGCCTCCAGTTGGGAAAGGTGTGTCAAAGAAGAAAAAGTGGACTGTGCATTATCCAAACATTCCATCAGCTATACGCCCAGTACCCCACGGAGAAGGACTGCCGGTTCCTGATGCACCAGAATCATTCTCACTTGAGTCAGACGAGGAAGAGGAAGAGGATGAAACTTCTGGTCCTGACCCATCAATGTCACAGGACCCACATTTTCTCCCATCCTCCTCCTCTGAACCACACCTCATAACACAAGGTGAACTGAATGACCTTGTCAGGGATTTGGAACTACCCAAGAGTAAGGCAGAGCTTTTGGGCTCCAGACTACAGCAGTGGAATCTCCTGGCAGGTGATGTTAGGGTTTCCATGTTCCGTGACCGTCAAAAGGATCTTGTCCCATTCTTCTTCATGGAAGGTGATCTTGTAGCCTGCAACAACATCGATGGTGTGATGGCAGCCCTCAACATCGTTCACGATCCAGATGAGTGGAGACTGTTCATTGATTCATCGAAGACGAGTCTTAAAGCAGTTTTACTGCATAATGGCAATGTTTTGCCATCAATTCCAGTTGGTCATGCAGTCCATATGAAGGAAACCTATGACAACATGAAACAACTTTTGAGGTGCATAAACTATGACCAACATCAGTGGCAGCTTTGTGGCAATTTGAAGGTTGTTGCTCTCTTGCTTGGTCTGCAGACTGGATACACAAAGTACTGCTGTTTTCTCTGCGAATGGGATAGCTGTGCAAGAGATTCCCACTACATCAAGAAAGATTGGCCACTCCGACAGTCATTGGAGCCTGGGAGGAAAAGTGTTCAGCATCCACCACTTGTTGAATCAAGGAAGATTTTGTTACCACCCTTACACATCAAGCTGGGTCTGATGAAGAACTTTGTCAAGGCCATTGACAAAACACAAGCAGCTTTCAAGTACCTCCGTGGAAAATTTCCAAGGTTAAGTGAAGCTAAGTTAAAGGAAGGTGTCTTTGTTGGTCCTCAGATTCGTGAACTTCTTTGAGATGATGCATTTGACCATGCACTGCGTGGCAAGGAAAAAAAGGCATGGAAAGCCTTCCAGTTAGTGGCAATAAATTTTCTCGGAAACAACAAAGCAGACAACTACAGGTTGTTGGTGGAAAACCTCCTCAAGGCATACAAAAGCCTTGGTTGCAACATGTCACTAAAGATACATTTTTTTCCACCGAACTGCAGAGCAGTGAGCGACGAGCACGGCGAGCGATTTCACCAGGACATTGCAACAATGGAGAAACGCTATCAGGGCAAATGGAGCCCATCAATGCTTGCAGACTATTGCTGGACAGTGACAAGAGATGCTCCATTTAATGAATACAACAGACAAGCCAAGAAGCGCCGAGTAGACACTGAATAGGACTAAACTATGTACATAATAGTTTTTTGCCTTTTGTTTCATAATAAATTTTATTTATATAACCCCTTTGCTGATTTTTAAAGTGTTACATAAACAGGACAGGTGAAACAGTATCATGTAAAGCAACCATAAACACATGAAAAGACCTAGGTTTACAATTTATGATTAAAACTCTACTATCTACACAATATAAATAGATATAAAATGTAAAAACTTAAATATCTTAGAAACAGTAGCCAGTTGTTTTAATTGTCATATTTGAATTCAGCACATCAAAATACATACTAAATAGCACATTTTATGTCTGAAGCAGACGACTTCTCAAAAATTGTAGACCAGTGTTACTCTAGTCTCACAGAGGAAAATGTTCAATGCCTTCAGTAACTATATTCTACCAATTATAAACTAAAAATACAGACTTATCCTAACAACTGTGAACAAAAATCACTTAGATAATGCTAAAATCGGATCTACAAATTCAGACTAATTGACCAGCACTATCTTACACCAGGTATGATTATGGCCCAAAACCTCTTGCCTTCACAAGTCAGTAGGAAATAGAAGTTTTGAACTGAACATTTGAGATGTATCACCTTTCTATAGCATCATAAAAGTGTAGGACTGGAAGGGACCTCAATAGTTCACCTAGTCCAGGCCCCTGCACTCAAGGCAGGACTAAGTAATAACTAGGCCATTCCTGACAGGTGTTTGTGTAATCTGTTCTTAAAAACCTCCAATGATGGAGATTCCACAACCTCCCTAGGCAATTGTTCCAGTGTTTAACTACCCAGACAGGAAGTTTTTCCTAATGTCCAACTTAAACCTCACTTGCTGCAGTTTAAGCCCATTGCTTCTTGTCCTAACCTCAGAGGTTAACGAGAACAATTTTTCACCTTCCCCTCTTCCCCCCTGTAACAACCTTTTATTTACTTGAAAACTGTTATGTTCTTCCCTCAGTCTTCTCTTCTTCACACTAAACAAACCCAATTTTTTCAATTTTCCTCATAGGTCATGTTTTCTAGACCTTTAATAATTTTTGATGGTCTCCTCTGTACTTTCTCAAATTTGTTCACATCTTTTCTGAAATGTGGCATCCACAACTGGACACAGTACACCAGCTAAGGCCTAATCAGTGCAAAGCAGAGTGGAAGAATTACTTCTCCTGTCTTGCTTACAACACTCCTGCTGATAACATCCCAGACTGCTGTTTGCTTTTATTAGAACATGCATATTATTTTATGATAAAAGTAACACCTAACTTACCCAAGTAAATCTTATCTACAGAGTCTGAGAAGACCATTCTAAACCATCCAGGCTCATAACAGCAAAAGGCTTTTCCAGGACTAATGAGGAGTTTTTCATCAAGCAACTTCCACCATAACTCCATTTCAGCTTCAAATGTCTGTGATTTTAGGAACTAAAAGAGGGAAAAAAATTGCATTAAGAAAACTGGTATACAACCTCAAATTAATGAACTACTGCAACAAAGTATACTCCACATGAAGGCTAAAGCAGAAAAGGACCCGATGTTCAGAATTATTGAACACCTGCAGCTCCCACCAACTTATCTTAGAGTTTTCGGTGCTCAGCAATTCTGAAAATCAAGTCAAAAGCTTGCTTCTTAGTCATTCCTTTGCCCATTATACTGCATAAACTTGTGAGATCCATTCTACGTGTTCATACTGTGTAGGCCAGACTGCTAGCTGGGGCAAAAGGACCCATGCAGCATCTCCCCACAGCCACGTGGCCTTTGAAAAAGAAACAGCAGGAAGGAGCCAGCCAGGGTATGTCTTCAGTGCAGAGGTAACTCAGGTGCTTGGCACCAGGGTACAAGAACCCAAATTAGTCTAGTTCAGGTGCAAGCAGCGACACTGCAAAGCCATACCTGAGTTTCTGAGTTCTCACTGGTGCTGCACTCACCCGTGTCACTAAGACTTCTGTCATATCCTATGGTTCTTTGTGCTGCAGTAAACTAAGCTGCTCTGTGATTCTGTCCCAGTGAATTGTGGAGGAACGTGTCTGTCCTTCTGGGAACACGGAATTGTGGAAAGGCATTAGAAGACTATCAACACGTGAGTGATTTAGCCTGCATCCTCATTGTAAAGTGGGGAGTTACTAGCCTGAGTGAAAGCAGCATGTGGGCTCTAGCCAAATGCCAGCCGGGCCAGCTAGCCTGAGTTGAAAACACCAAATCTGGGTGAGAGGATTTTATATGTGGATAGACGTGGGGGTGAGGGGCAATACCAAAATCAGAGCCTGAGTTAACTCTGTAGTGAAAACTTACCCCCTGGATACTGAAGCATGCACAGCAGCTACAGAAAGCAGTTCAAGCAGAGACCGGGCAAGGATACTAAAGATATCAGACTGCTTTCTGCAGTTTTCACTATGAACTTTCTCTCTCCCCTGTGCCGACAGGCTGTTTGCTCCAACCCCTTCTACTCCCTCCTCAGAATCACCAACCTTTCCTAAAGCCCTCTGATGTTTGTCTTTCCATCTAGTTAATCCCCTCCTAACATAACCTCAATGAATGGATTTAAACCACAAAAATCACAGAACATGACATTTAAAAAGAGAACTAGGTAAGTTCAATGGCTATTAGCCATGATGGGCAGGGATGGTGTCCCTAGCCTCTGTTTGCCCGAAGCTGGGAATGAGTGACGGGATGGATCACTTGATGATTACCTGTTCTGTTCATTCCCTCTGGGGCACCTGACGTTGGCCACTATCGGAAGAAGGATACTGGGCTAGATGGACCTTTGGTCTGACCCAGAATGACCATTCTTATGTTTGCCGCCATCATATTGTTTACTCTGCTTATATGTGATATCCCTTTCTCTACTCTTCATCTTGTCTATGTAGATTGTCTGCTTTTCAGGTGAGGGACAGTTTCTTATTTTATGTTTGTACAGTGCCTAGCACAAGTGGGCCCATTCTTGGCTGGCCCCAGGCACTACCATAATAAACAGGATAAATAGTCGCATCTCAAAATATTGTGGCTTGTTAGTTATAAATGTTATTGTGATTCCTCCAGTTAAATGTTTTATGTGGATATACTGTTTACTAACAGTGCTAGAGATGCATATCCATCTGCAGAACAGGCACAGCACAGTCAGTGGTAGAGCATGATTCTCCACCAATCTGCCCTAGCCAGGTTTTAGAGTGATTTACACTGCATACATTTATATAGTGAGGTTTGTCTGTAAATCTTACAAAGGTGAGCACATATCTTCCTCCTCCTCATTTTACTGATGGGTAAACTGAAGCACAGAGAGGTTATGTGACTTGCCCAAGGACACAGCAGGGACCAGACCCCATGGCTCAACTGTTAGTCCAGCACAGGGGTCTCAAACACGCGGCCTGCGGAGCTCTTCCCTGCGGCCCGCCGGGCTCCCCCCGCCCACTCTCCAATTTTATTTTATTTTTTACCCCCAGGCAATTCCTGCCACCAGAACAGGTGTCTGGCGGCTTCGCGGTTTCTGGGAGGGAGAGGGGAGGAGCGGGAAGCCGTGCGCATGGGGGCGGGGGAGAAGAGGCGGGGATTTGGGAAAGGGGTTGTAATAGGGGCAGGGAGGGGGCGGAGTTGGGGTGGGGACTTTGGGGAAGGGGCTTGAAGGGGGACAGGGAAGGGATGAGAAGAGGCGGAGCCAGGGCCGGCGCTTCGGCGGAGGTGAGTTGCTGCCGCGGGCGGGGGGTCAAGAGGCTGCCCCAGCCAGCGGATTAGCTGCCACCGGGGGGGCTGCTGGCCCGGCCCGCGGATTAGCTGCCGCGGGGTTGGGGGGGAGGCTACAGTTAAAGAAGTTAATAAAAAAAGTTAATATATTTACTTTTAATAGCATACTATATTACTCTTCATTTTTTTAAGGAGGAAGGAGCGGGGAGCCGTGCGCTCAGGGGAGGAGGCGGAGAAGGGGCGGGGCCTAATGGAAGGGGTGGCGTGGGGGCGGGGCCTGGGGCAGCGAGGGGGCGGGGTCAGTGATGCAGCCCTCAGGCCAATGCACTAGTCCTCATGCAGCCCTCGTGGTAATTTGAGTTTGAGACCCCTGGTCCAGCACCTTATCTACCAGAACATGAAGCCTTCTAAAGTTAGATGTTCTATATTTAATAGAACATTTCAGGAAACTTCCTTTATTTCATAGTTTTACAGTATGTGTTCAATTGAATTGCCATCCACTAGGCTTTTTCACATTTGCCAAATTGCAATATCATTTCTAATGTAAAATGAAAAATAGACAATATAAGAGGACAGGAATATCTGTCTAAAAATTCTACCACAAGCCCTGAGGCCTTCACTTAAAAATAAACTGTTGGCAGCATTAATTTTTCAAACGCTTTTTCCCCCATCCCCTCCCAAGTGTTCAACATACTTTTCTGAAGTCTGCCCATACATATAATCCTCCTGAACTTTTGAGAACAGGTATTCCAATCTTTGCGAGACCATCCACAAGAATATTCTGTGCTTCTCTAAGTCTTTTTTTGTTGGTAGGAAAATACACATTATCCAGCCAATCTATCAAAACAAGAAAGAATTGTCATATCTCTGTTATATTTTATTTCCAACTATCATGGAACAAAAAAACAATGAACATGGGAATATATTTGTTTTGCTAACCTCTATCACTGAGAAACTGGCTCAGAACATACTGAACAGGCCCAGGACACCCATGAAAAACAGCCAGTTTATTCACGGCTTTCCGAATTTCATGGCTTCTGGTGTACAACACTCCAACTCTGATACCACACATACCAAAATCCTTGGAAGGCAAAAAGAAAAAAGTTACATATAGATTATTCCCAAATCCGAGTGTACATTTGAAGGCGGCAATTTCACACTGCATCTATACGTAAAGACTATAATTGGACCACATTGCCAGTTTTGCTTCTTTTATCTCGGGATAATACATGTGTTAGAAGGAAGGGGGAACATTTCTCATTCTGATGCGCACAGGAGATGCATACTATAGAGATAAGTGTCCTAGAATTACAGTATATAGGACAACTAAGTAAGTACTGAGGAGAAATGAGTTTGAAATGCCAGTCCTAGAAATGGGTGTGAGTAATCTTGCTAACAGTAGTTCCCGCCTTAATGAATGCTTCCAAAATTGTGTAGCTTTCAGTATATACTATATTTATGTAAACTTGTTGCATACCTAACTGGGAAGCCACATGGTTCAGCGGACAGGCCACAAAGACCTAGGTTCTATTCCTAGATCCGTCACTAATGTGATATGACCTTGAGCAACTCACTTAACCTGCCTGATCTCAGATTCTCCACCTGAAAGATGGGGATAATTATATTTACCTACCTTTGATAAGAACTGATGGAAAAAGTGCTGTGTAATTATTTTTTCAGTTTATGAACCCAGCCCTATAGTTCCTTCTTAGGCAAAGCTCCTATTGAAATCAATAGAAGTTTTACCTGAATAGAGAATGCAGGATCAAGCTCAAGGAATTTCAGTTGACAATTCCATGGCACTAGTCACATTAAAATACACACAAGCCCAGTGCAAATATACATAAGCAAGACTCCAAATGACACTGTTGTGGGCCAGTACGTTTAGGGAAATGGCCATCTCACTGAACAAGACAAAAAAAAACCCAACAAAAAATCCAACAACCAGCCAGAAAACACACACCTCCTGCAACAAAACTCCAAATAAATCCTGGTCTGCCACTGGGAGCATGAAGCTACTCAGAAGCTGAGAGCTCATTCTACTATCAGACCACCCGTGGTAATGTTCCCCACAGAACAGTGCATCTCTGCTGCTCAATCAATGAAAAAACTGAGTAACTGATAGGCTATGGCGTTCCATGATTATATGAATTGATTGTGCCCTTTATTCTTCAACTTTTTGTTTTACAGCCAGTTACATTTGTATCAGATAATGTCATAGTGAAGAAACACGTAGTTTATGGGATTTTTGCAATATTAAATAAATTTTGCATGCCTTAAATATTTGCCGTTATAGTTGAATCCAGAGGCTCAGATCCCAATTATTATAGAAGAACACTGGTCTGGGGTTGTAGAAAAAATACTGAATGATGTTATATTGTTTCTGACAAATAATGTGTGTTCAGGTAACTAAAGACTATCATGAATGCAGTCCCCAGGGGGCAGAGTTAAAGTTGCGTGTACAACTGTGATGTTGGCATTTCCTGATTTTTGAGAGTTTAAACAAGAAGTCAGAGTGCTATAAATGTAAGTTTTTTTTAACGCTATATATTTTACACCTATCAAAAGTACCACAAATTAATATTTGAACAGTGCATCCTTCCTTCAAAAATGAAGTAGGATGGAAGAGTAAAGCCTTTTTGCCTTGAAGTTTTGTTATTTAATTGGTATTTAATCATCATACACATTTTCTAGCATTCTTATGGAACTGGCTCAGTAGCTTTATTGGTACACCTACATTGTAAAGAAATGAAGGGCCTGTTGCTACAAAATGCAGAGTACATTGGGCACTTCCAACCATGACGGCAAACTATGTCTATCTGTCCATGTTAGCTAATTCTATCCCAATGTGATAAGCCCTTATTGCCCTTAAACTGTACAAAAGTTATATAGGATTTTTAAACACCACTACTACTTTATATTTTCAAAACACTGTATACACACTAACTAGATGACCAATTGATAATATTCATGTAAATAATTATTATCCTCATTTTAGAGATGGAGAAGACCAGAGTGGGGGTGTTGAGAGCCATTGAATCAAACTGTAAATTTTTAGATGATAGAAACCACTTCAAGTCAGGGGGTGCAGCAGCACCCTTAGTCTTTTCCATAGGTGCTAGAACTAAGACAGAGATAAAGTAGCTTCACCAAGGCAGATCAGTGACAGAATAAGGATTATAACTCAAGTGCTCCTGGCCCACAGTCCCATGCTTTGTCTATTAAACCATGCTGTTGTTAGTGACCCAAACTCAGCTTTGTTTCTGTTTTAGAAGACAGAGGAAGCAGGAAACCACAGGTGAAAGATACCACCAGTACACCTTTGGAATAGAGGTTAAATATAATTTCCCCAAAGTGCTCTAAAATACTCATTTTCTGCAATTTCTCCTACAAACAAAATGTTTACAAAGTGTTTGTGCTGCTCTTCACAAGTATTGAAAAGACTTTCCATTATTTTGTCACTGTAAACTGGCAAAACTGTGTCCTAATGCTTCAAATTGGAAATAAACAATTCCTTTAAAAGATGGTAGTTATATTCTAAGTTATTTTGGAGAGAAATATTCAAAACTGAAAACTCAGATATAAATCAACATTCTGGACTTACCTTGCTAAAGCCCCACATAAAATGTGTCCGTTCTGGATCTGGTAAACTGGAGAAGGAGCAAAACAAAACAAACTTTTACAGATATAATTACAACTTCATGTTTTTGAAGATTACCACAACTTCCTTCAGACTAAACACAATAAAAGTGATTTTCAAAATTACAACGTCTCTTTGTAGAAAGAATATAACCATTTATAGAGTAACATCACTTTCTTCATAGCTTTCAATATTCTAATTAGTAACAGATCATTATTGCAGAATACTGATATCCTGCAGCTACATAAATGCTGAGGTATTAATAAAAAACAAATGACAGAGGCTGAGACATGAGCCTGTTAAAGATATTCTATTCATTTAGAGCCCAAATAGCACAATGGAGTGTTTCTGTAAAGGGCTCAAAATCTACAAGGGGGCCCTCTATACCTCCTGCACTTCAGAGCATTCTGAGTCCGTAATGAGTCTGCATATCACATCATGGAAGTGGAGAAAGGGACCTATTTAGGGCATGTCCTCACACAATGTGGCTCCATTGAGCCACAGCCTCATAAAGGAAGAAGAATGCACAGCAGAAGGCTACATCCACAGCTCATTGCACACCTTGGTTAGTAGCGCTGGCTTGCTACAGAGTAAGGCTGATAATTGTATCCTTTAGCCCTATAATGTTGGGATGAATTTTCAGAGAGAAAAGCATCTTAAAACAATTTTTGTTACCACAGACTTCATTTTGTACTCGAAAATTTGGCCCTTATCCAATTTTTCTTACGGATTAAAGAACAGCCAGATGCTCGCTGTGCTAGGCATATTTGGATTGACCTGGAGAATTACTACTGTGTGAGGTGTATTTCAGTAAGTACTTAAATAGAAAGTTAAAAATGAACATTCTGTATTTTGTGAAAACAAAATGTATAAGTTGTCAAAATGCCTAAGTGTTTTAGGGGGATATGTTCTCCCTCACACACCCCAGGAAACCCAAAAGCTCCAAAATATCTGATTTCAGATGGAGAGGATACAGTAGATAACTTGCAGGACTTCTGACATCTTATATAGAAAGAGTCCATTAAGGGCTCTAAACATTCCAATGAAAACCTTAAGCTTAGTCTGTGTGGCAACTGCAGCCATTGGAGAAAATGAAGCAACTAGGAAGACAAATTCCTCCCCCCACTCCTGATAAGCCTGCTGATGTATCTGCATTAGTTGCAAGCAAGCAAACAGTCTTGTAGGCACCCAAAATAAGGCACTGTGCATTAACCAGTTTCAGCTATAAAGGTGGAGATATAAAGATTAGCCACCCAGAAATCTGAACAGATGGCTCACATTCTATTTGGCATTATAATACTAGAAAGCTACAACACTTACCAATCTAAGCTAAGAACACTGGTGAAGGTGGTATCATCGTACACAGACAGCATATATATTTCATCTATTATTACATGTAATTGATATCTATGTATAGAAATAAATAAATATGTTAGAGAAGTATTTAAAAGTCAAAGCTTTAACAAATTTCCATGTATAGATTACCACAATTATTTCCTATTTATAATTATACTCACCCCAGAGAAGTTTTACTCAAAATATCAATTCTTATTTAAGATTACAAGGTTCAGTTTAAGCACTTACATATTACCAACATCCATTTTTATATAAATCTGTACTTCCCAGCAGAACTAGGTGCAAGTATGTCTAAAATAAAATTCTACTGAGTGCTAAGAATGTCTCTGCAGGACAGATATAGTTCCCCACAACCAATTATTTAAAAACTAAAACACAAAATGCAGCAACATATTGTAGTTTACCATGCAGAACTTATTGCAACAAGACATGAATCTGAGTGCAGTTCTGTTAGAAATGTGCATGGCGAGTTTTATTTAATATATATTCCCTATTATAGTCCCAAAGTTTAAAGCCACAAATACACAGCAAGTTGTGTGATTATACTTGATACCAGCATGCTTTGGGTATATTCAGAAATATAGAATCAATGGCAGGATGCCTTTAAACACCCAAGCAGTGGAGGTATTCCAGTGTAACATAACCCTTTATTTTTATAATTTAAAAAAGAAAATTCAGTTTCAGAATACAAAATTATTCATTTGAAAATTTAATGCTTTTTTGGGCAGGGGAGGATCTTTTTCCCCCCCTCCAAAATGCTGTTTTACTACTAACTTTAGAAGACTATTGCATCCTGAAGTCTGTGGGTCCTGCTGCAAAAAAAACACATTTGCAGTAGGGCTGTCGCTTAATCGCAGTTAACTCACAAAAATTAATCACGATTAATTCGCATTTTTAATTGCATTGTTAAACAACAGAATACCAATTGAAATTTATTAAATATTTTGGATGTTTTTATACATTTTCAAATATATTGATTTCAATTACAACACAGAATACAAAGTGCACATTGCTCATATTATATTAATAGAATATTAATTGATTACAAATATTTGCATTGTAAAAATGATAAACAAAAGCAATAGTGTTTTTCAATTCACCTCATACAAGTGCTGTAGTGCAATCTCTTTATCTTAAAAGTGTAATCTACAAATGTAGATTTTTTTGTTACATAACTGCACTCAAAAACAAAACAATGCAAAATTTTAGAGCCTACAAGTCCACTCAGTTCTACTTCTCATTCAGCCAACTGCTAAGACAAACAAATTTGTTTACATTTACGGGAGATAATGCTGCCCACTTCTTATTTATAATATCACCAGAAGGTGAGAACAGGCATTTGCATGGGACTTTTGTAGCCGGCATTGAAAGGTATTTATGTGCCAGATATGCTAAACATTCATATGCCCCTTCATGCTTCGGCCACCATTCCAGAGGACATGCTTCCATGGTGATGACGCTCATTAACAAAATAATACGTTAATTAAAGTTCTGACTGAACTCCTGGGGGGAGAATTGTATGTCTCCAGCTCTATTTTACCCATATTCTGCCATATATTTCATCTTATAGCAGTCTCAGATGATGATCCAGCACGTTCATTTTAAGAACACTTTTACTGCAGATTTCACAAAACGCAAAGAAGGTACCAATGTCAGATTTCTAAAGATAGCTACAGCACTTGACCCAAGGTTTAAGAATCTGAAGTGCTATGCAAAATCTGAGAGGGATGAGGTGTGGAGCATGCTTTCAGAAGTCTTAAAAGAGTAACACTCCAATGAGGAAACTACAGAACCCGAACCACCAAAAAAGAAAATCAACCTTCTGCTAGTGGCACCTGACTCAGATGATGAAAATGAACATGTGTTGGTCCACACTGCTTTGGATTTTTATTGAGCAGAACCCGTCATCAGCATGGACGCATGTCCTCTGGAATGGTGGCTGAAGCATGAAGGGACATATGAATCTTTAGCGCATCTGGCATGTAAATATCTCGCGACACTAGCTACAACAGTGCCATGAGAATACCTATTCCCAGTTTCAGGTGACATTGTGAACAAGAAGCGGGCAGCATTATCTCCTGCAAATGTAAACAAACTTGTTTGTCTGAGCGATTGGCTGAACAAGAAATAGGACTGAATGGACTTGTAAGCTCTAAAGTTTTACATTGTTTCATTTTTGAATGCAGTTATTTTTTTGTACATAATTCAACATTTGTAAGTTCAACTTTCACGATAAAGAGATTGCACTACAGTACTTGTATTAGGTGAATTGAAAAATACTATTTATTTTGTTTTTTACAGTGCAAATATTTGTAATAAAAAATATAAAGTGAGCACTGTACACTTTGTATTCTGTGTTGTAATTGAAATCAATATATTTGAAAATGTAGAAAACATTCAAAAATATGTAAATAAATGGTATTCTATTATTGTTAACAGTGCGATTAATCACGATTAAAAAAATCAATCACGTGATTAATAGCTATTAATTTTTTTAATAGTTTGACAGCCCTAATTTGCAGTATTCAGCTTTGACAATTTAGAAGAGTTCTGAGAACTCTAACTGCCACAATTGTTTCCAAGGAAAGAAAACTAGATCATCAGAAGTTATACAGTTTTTTTTAATGTTAATTTGCTTCAAAGTGAAAATAATTTAATAAACAGGATATTTTTGGTATGTACTGATCAATGCATACCAACCTGTTATATTTTATATCATCAGAAATTTGCTGCTGCTCTGGAAACTAATAGCATAAGGACAAATTTTGCAGTCCTTATTTGGCAAAACTCCCAACGATATTACATTGAATTTGAATGCGTAAAAAATTGCAAAAGCTAAAATGTGGCAAATGTTCCCCCATCCAGGCTTCAGGAGATTGTTAGATCCTAGAATATGAACTGTGAGCCAGAGGACGAATAAAAGCAAAATAGAAAAGATTTTCTTTTTTGGGGTCTTCCTTCTCTGAGGAAGAGTAAATTGATTTATAAATCTTAAACTAGGTCAATATAGAGTATACCTTGATACCTGGAACCTTCCCTAGCCAATTAGATGCCTTTTTCACAATGCCAATTTTATAACATTATTATTTTGGTAATTTTTCAAATGAAAGTTCTATCTGTATTATACCCTCTTGCTCCTAAAGACTTTGATAATTACCAATTTTCATTTTTTTGACACATGCATTAAACACAAAAACAATGCTATGCATACAAGAAAGCTTTTTGTTTAGTTGCACAAAGAGCTAACTCTCAGCATAGGGCTATTCATTCAGAAATAGCATCTTGGGTCCCACTTTAAGTAATTTCACTTATAAATTTCCCCAGAAAGGCCGCATAGAAAGGATAGTTATGGGATAATAAACTCTACAAGGAACCACCCCTCCCACAGGTCATATGCCCAATGGAACAAAATAAGATTACCAAAGGTGATTTTTATAACTAGCATATTGCATCATGGAAATTAAATCCCAAACAAATAGCGCTAGGACTCAAACCTGTGCGCAAACTCTAGACATTCTTTCAGTAACTGTGCTGGGTAAATGTCCCCTAATGGATTGTGAGGGTTGATCAGGATTAATGCTCTGACTCGGATGCCCTGAAAAAAGAAAAACTGATAGTCGGAGACGCCAACATGACGTCAAACAAATGACTAGCGAGGCTATAAAGCTGCTACCCCTTCAATAAAAAGTTATTAAATATTACTTGATTGCACATGAGCACATATGATCCTTCTTTAATAATAAACCACTAAAACACAAGGAAGTTCCGGCTATGCAACTTGTTCTGTAGTTTACCCAACCTTTTCAGTTAATAGCATCAAAGAAATATATCAAATAATTTACTGGCAAATGTAAATTGAGCTAGTTCTAGTTCCATAAAAATATGAATACCAACAGGCAGGGTTATAATACAGTATGGACCAAATTCTGCTCTCATTTACACTTCTAGAATTGTTCCGTAGAGTTCAGCGGTGTTACTAAGGATACAAGCTGACATAACAGAACAGAATTCCGACCTTCATATCTCACAACCAGTTTTTGAGTAAAAATTTTTCACTTATTGCCTTAAAAAATTAAGAGCATCTAAGGCAGTAGAAGTATGAAATGTAAGTTTCTTGGTGTCCTAAGAAGAATTTAGAAAAGTTAAAACAAACACTGAAGTAAATAATTACTTATATCCAACTGTCTTGCTCAGTTAAGGAGGAAAGTACATTTGAAATAGAATTCTGCAGAGATTAGAGAGTTTTCGCCCCTCCAATTATAAAAGGCTGTACATACGGTGTAGAGAAAAGAATCCCACACAAATTCAGTTATGCAACTAGGAACACACAACTTAATGCTCTTTTTATATTATATTTTTATACAGTATGTAGTGGGACACTCAGGAAAAACTCATCCATTGTATACTAATGCAATATGTACTAATTAACACACACATTTAACATATTCTTTATCTAATAAAAAGTTTTATATTGCATACATAGCCAATTACTACAATGATTATTACAAGAAATATAAATTGTTATATTCAAACATTATGTCAATAGGAGGATTTGCCATTGATGTACAATTGAACATTGGAATTACACCACACTTCTATTTTGAGTTTACCCCATTTAGTTTTTAGTGAACTAGCTATTTTGAGGATTTTTCTCACCCCTCTCTAACCTTCAAAGGAGGGTAGTTATTTTTAAGGGCAAATATCCAAGGAACTTCTATCACATGTGAGACAAAAAACGAAGAGGAAAATGCATTTTCGGTTGTGAGGGAACATTGAAATCTATTCTCCCTTTGATATATGTAATTTACATTAACATTAATAGGAGTTATAAGCATGAACTGAATTAGAAATAAATCTGTTTTGGAGCCTTCCAGTAACAATTGTCCCAAAGCAGTTATTTGTAATATTATTCTTGAAAAACACCTTCAATTTTATAAGGATTGAATCATACCGATCTCTAAAAGTTAAAGTGCATTAAATGTAAAGCTTCCAAATAAAAATTGAACGTGCAAGATCAAAATTGCCTTTAAGATACAACATTAAAAATTTTCCATTGATTTTATGGGACTTTTGGGCTAAGTTTGGGCCAAATCCTACAATCTTTACTGTCTAAAAGGGAAAGATACTTGTCATAATAAATTAACAACTAAAACTTTCCCCCTGCTCCCTTCAAAATATATGATTCCAGTGCATTTTAAGTACCCTTCCACACAAAAAGCAGTGTCCTATTCAAATCCTAATTTTTACAGTTATTTCTGGGTATGGGAAGGAGGGAATTATATAGTACACTGAAATGTTATAATTTGAAGGGTAGTTAATGTAAAATTCAAGACTTTACAAGATTGTAACACAAGATTAATTAGCAGATGTTGCATAAAATTGCATTCAAGCTACTACAAAGCCCCTGATATTTAGTCAATCAGATTAAACTGAATATTTCCAATACTGTACTTTTTGTTAAAGAGAGAGACAGTTTCATGTACTAGAACAACCATAGGGATTACTTAGGAGTTTCTTAAAATATTGAAGTTTTAATTGAGACAAAACCCAGGGTACGTCTAATACACAGATACATATACATGTTGGAACGTTACTGTTAAGGGACCATGTTCTCAGTCTAAGTGTCAGAACCTCTTACATTCACCTTGTGGTCCCTTAGTCTTGCTTAATCTGCTCGAATTACGATACCAACAGAAACACGGATAGGTGACTGTATTAATATAGCAAAACCTGTGGACAACAGCTAACACAGAGATGTTAGCTAAAGTGGTTTTTTTAGGATCTGGTCCTACTGCACCTACGTGCTGAATCCCAGCCCTAGCTATAGTTGGAACTGCTCTTTCTACAACTTAAGTTGGACAGTTTCAATACAAATAAAGTGGAAGCGTACATCTCGGTTTGGCCAAAAATGCTTTTTACCAGTGGTCACTTAATACAGAGAAAGTTAATTGTGGAAAATAAGTCTTGTGAGGACAGAGACTTCACTGGTCATTGATGCAAGTGACTATAGGAAGCAGATGGTCAAAAATATTAACAGAGACTGTGTTTAAGTTTACTACAAATTTTTTAAAAATAATAATTATCTATTTTAACATGCCCACAGCTTGAGATTAGTGCTGAAAATGATGAAATAAATGTTTCATAGAAGTCAAGCTAGCAACTCTCAGTAGGTTGTTTAACTCTAACTATGTTTGTAACACATTTACTATAAAGAGATACAAACGTTTTCCAGTTTTATTTGTAGGTTTTAGTGTTGATTGTTTGCAATACTCTCTTCTAAACTTAAACATTTTCTTCCCTACTGCAAGCTATGTCCTTTACCTTTTATCAAACCTTACTTCTCACCTTGTGTTAATTAGAAAACACAGAACAGTAACTCTACTTAGTTTACTTTCTTGTTATGAAACCAGTATTACCAATGCTACCGCCACAGCTCTGGTAACAAGATTTGCTAGTTATCATGTGTTCCCTCTTCTGGATGATTGAGCAAAACACCGCAGACAGGTTCAATATAAATAATGCCTTCATGTTTTTTCTATGAATGTGTGGATTTAAATAAATACAGATATTTAGAATTTAAAGTATATTCCCTACCAGATAATTTTAAAAGGTATGTTGTATTTTGGCCCAAAGTATGTGATAAGTAATGGCGAAATGTAATAAGACTATCACAAAATAAATATATGAAACAGAATAGGATGAAAGAAACCCAGAGTACAAGACAAACTGTGCAACCATGTGGAAGTCATTCAAGCAAGAATGCTTAGAATAAGACAATTTAATATAATTTCAACAGAAAACTAGGTAGTATTTTTGGCAAAATCCTTGAAAGATAACTTTCTGCAAGGAGTCTTCCCTTGTTTTTCCAGGCTTTGCATCCCCCATCACCAAGGCCATGTTTCATGATTCCCAATCCTCTTGGCTACGTGGAACTTGACAGGACTCCCTTCAGAATCTGACAAGACTTTTTTTTTTAAATTGAACAGGCCACTCAAGTAATGCTTTTCCTCTTCTTAAAGACCTGAATGTGTTGCCTTTACTACACTCCAAACTTCTGTAAGACCAGTGAATGATAAATTAAGTCTACAAAAACATACATTTTAAGACTCATTCTGTACAAAGTAGTATGATGCAGACTCAATACATTATCACACTGTCTGGTTTATATGAAAAATTTAAGTCTTTTTTGTTGCCAGAGTTGTGCGCATGCCTGTAATAGTTCATGAATTTAGACTTCTGTAAGATTTCAAGCAGTTGGGTTTTAAGCCAGATAAAATAGCGTTCCAATGTTGAGCGAAACCGAGTTATTAACATTGTACTTAGAGAAAACACACACAGCTGATCCTGGAGATCAGTTAATATCATTCCTACCTGTTCTTTAGCTCTCTGTAGGGCAGCTTCTAATTTTTCAACTGTTAATTGAAAAGGATGACTTTCTTCATCAGTCACCTGTGCAAGACAAAACCAACAAAAAACAGTTAAGGAATCACTTCCAAATAATGCAAATATAATAGTAGTTAAAGTTTCTAAAATAATCCAGTCTAAATGGAAGGGAGCTTTAAAGAGGAGAGGGATGTATCTGATATGTATGTGCAGAAGTGATTTCTGGAAGAAAGCAGTATCTGACTTTAGTTATTATTGCTCCCCTTACCTTCTAAGAGTATGTCTACACTCCAATTAAAATCCCCTGCTTTGCCCATGCCAGCTGACTCGGGCTTGTGGGGCTCAGACTAAGGGGCTCTCTAACTGCAGTATAGACATTCAGACTTGGGGTGCAGCCCAGGTTCTAGAACCCTGCGAGGTGGAAGGGTCCCATTGCTCAGGCTGCAACCTGACCATGAACCCCTACACCACAATTAAACAGCCCTGCCAGGTGAGCTGTGGGCCAACTGAGGTTGTCTAATTGCAGCATAGACATACCCTAAGTGTGACTGCTGAATAGCAGAGGCAAAGCAAGTTTTCAAAAAACAACGGTGCAAGTAGGGAGGAGGAAAAACAAGCTCACAGGAACAAACCCAAGGTCCATCTCCAAATTCATAACCAAGAATAATCCTGTCCACACATCAATAATTTTGTTTGTAAATGGTATCTTTATCCCAGACTTCTCTCTCTCTCTCAAGCTGCACATTTAGGTTAATTGTGGGAAGGTGAAATATATTCCAGGGCTAGAGAAAAACATTTACATGATGAATTTAACTCTTGTGAAAGCTGAACTGCCAGTTCTGCAAAACTTATTCTGCATGTAAACAGAGCCAGTACTGTAGACAGCTGAAGTACAAAGTCGATCACACCTTCCTACCAATATGCTGCAACCTGAACAAGAGAGTCTTCCTCTAAAGATGAGAGACTAGGTGGGTGAGGTCATATGTTTTATTGGACCAATTTCTGCTGGTGAAAGATAAACTTTTGAGTTTACACAGAGCCCAGAACTGAAGAAGAGCTATATGTAAGCTCAAATGTTTGTCTCTTTTACCAACACAAGCTGATTAAATAAAAGATAAGACCTCACCTACCTTGTCTTTCGAATATCCTGGACCAACATGGCTACAACAACACTCCAAACATCAAAAGATGAGAGGCTAGTTCAGTTTCCATGCCTGCTTTAATCTGTGGTCTTTTGTTGCTTTGATGCTCCCTGTGAAACTGTCATTCAAATTCTTTAACATACATTTTTGTACGTACATATAATACAGTCTTTAATAAATTGAAGTTTTACCTCACTAAACAAGGGCACATGGACAGGTTGTATTCCACCATACAGCCAGGTTTTTGAATTTATTCCACCATAATATGGAGTAGGAATAAGGTACCCATCTAAACCAAAAATGCAAATAAGAGGTAATATAAAACATTCCCATTATCAATTACTTTACTATACATTAACAGACTGAATCTGTTGTTTCCAAGAGATCTATATCCAATCTACTCTCACCATCTACTTTACACCCTAAAGTGAATGGCTACTGAAACCCAGCATAAAGTAATTTGTTCCATTTGCTGAGTCATTTTCTGGGTTTTTTTCCTTGCATTTTCAGTTCAATATCTATTTTGACAACCACTTACGAAGCATGAGTTGAAGGTGACCTGACACACTGGGTGTTTCTTTAATATCAAAACTGGCATATGACTAGTGTGTTCTTAAATGATCATTTTGTTAATATTCAACTGTTGCCATCTTTTCTTCAGGTAAATGCTGTGAATCTTAATTACTTTTTCTGTACTGTAGTCAGCTGCCAGCATCCCCCATGTTATAATGCCCATTTGATCTTTTACACAGTAAATAGGTTTTTATACTGCACCATTCACTGTGGTATCCAAGCATCTTAGTTGTGTATTGCCAGATACAATACAGTCACTTCCTTTTCAAATGGATGTTCTTGCTTTTCCATCTTTTAAGGTAGCTCCTTCCATGCAGCTCCCTTATTATTTAAGTTTTTATTGCTGTCATAATGTTCTACACTCAGAACTTTAGAACCAGTGGTTTGAAACATACACATAGCCACTGGCTTGACTCCAAGATTTGCATTCCTTCCTCCCTCTCCCCATCCTCATTTAGGTGCTGCAATAATATAAGTAGATCTTCTATTCCTTGCATCCTACTTATTCCTACGTACTGCAGTATTTCCAGGGTGGCATATTCATATCATTATTTAATTTATATCTGTATTTATCATTTGCAGTCAATATTTTTTGTGGTTCTTGTAAACAAAGTCTAGAAGTAACTTGTGCCATTTTGATTAATCTGTATACTACTATTTCTTTTAACACTGAAAACTTACATTTCCATACATTTTCAGAACATTTAGCAACAGTGCTTGTCCCCAAAGTTTACATCTTATAGGTGCCCGAGAGGGGTGCTCTCACTATAACAGAGAGGAGGAGGCTGGCAGAGTGTTCGCTGTGAGGGCTCTGAGTCTCTGGAATTTGTTCCCTCCCATTATCCAAAACAGCCCAGATTTGGTGACCTTCCAGGCATACTGAAAGAGATCTTTGACAGGGATTTTGGAGAGGACTAAGGATATACTTTCTGTAATAATGAAACGATGAAAATGAACCTCTGTACGTGGCTAGTTGAATTTCTATTGGAATTATTATTTTAATGCTGCAGGGATTTTTTAAATTAATGTCAGGGCAACTAGAGCCTTGAATAGGTGGCTTTTATCACTTTTAATATACATACAATAAATACATACAAAGGCTACTTACTGCCACTGTGGATGACACACATTCATTAAGTTACCAAAAAAAAAAAAAAAATATGAAATTCACCTGTATATATATATAATGCTTTCAGATTAAGAACATTTATTTTTAAGCTTACCTCCAGGATCACATAATACAGTTGAAAGGGTAGCAAAGACAGCACAACAGCCACTCATAACAACTATCTGAAACAAGTAGACAAAATTATATCAACAGAACTGCCAACACCTTTGTGGCTGGTTAGAAGGTAATACTTAGAAAATTAAAGAATATGCAAGATTGGATTTGATAAGAACTTTATTAAAAAGCAACCATTATTATAAAGCAAGATTCTGATCTTGCAAACTAGAGTGTTATATAGGATATCCAAGTTGGTCATGCTGCCACAGTTAAGGTTTTTTAATGCATTTCAACTAGCTTCACAGTTTGTAATATTTTGAAAATAAATTTAAAAAAAATAAAGGTGGTTTGCACTATTGATTTAAAAAAAAAAGTCAACAGCCTTCTAAATTGAACCTGCATACACATCACACATGAGCAGCAGCACTGAGATCTAAAGTTGGGTATAGCGGAAAGATTTATAACCACTGTCTGTTTGGAAAGTTTTTTTCCAAAATGTGCAGTCCTGCAATAATGCCTCCTTTCCAGCAGTCCAGAGGCTCAATGGTGGTGTGTGTGAGAAAGAAAGAGGTGAAGATACAGAAAGCTCCTTCTACCTCCCAGCAGCTGGAGGTGGGTTAACTGAGGCGTCACGAGTACTACACACCTACTATCCAGAGGTGGATAGAAACGTCTTGATATATTGTTGCCTACAATATTAGAGCCTGGAAGTAAATGAAGCTTTTATCAGCCTTATCTTGTTACTGTGCATATGCCACTCCCAGCTAAAGTCAATGAGAGTTTTACGTAATAACCACTAGCACAATTTTAGTGCTCATTTTGTTATACATAAGTACACAAGCTATTACTCTACATTTGGAACCTATGCAAATGATCTGGGGAGACATAACCACTTCCCTCCTACCCTATTCATAGTCTCCACACACAGTTTTTCCATGGCAGTAAAGGGGGTGGGAAGAACACAGCCATAACTCCCTAACCCCTTCAGAACCCAACCTACAGTTTTCCTCCTCATAGTTATAGCTCCTCTCTACAACATAAATCTGGAGCATATGGGCCCTAGTTCTAGGGATTTAAGATCAGTTAAGGGTCAAAGAACAACAGCATAAGTTCTTCATACAAAGTGGGTTTGTAACTAGTTTCATGTGTTTTTTGCAATCCAGAAAATTTTAAATTTGATAAGACATCTGGAAATGCTTTTATAATACCTTCTAAAAGATAAGCAAATCTGTACAGAAAATATCTATAGCTAAAAAAAGCAAGATGCAGAGATGAAGCACTCGTTTCTTACATGCTCTGGATTCAGTGCTTTTGGAGCTTTGGCATACTCAGTGAGAAATTTGGCAATTTCTTCTCTGAAGCTGAAATGCAAAATTAAAACACTTTGCATTACATAATTCTTCTTACAAAAAGATCAAAATACATAGAATAGACTTTATCTAGAATAGGACAAATGCATGATACACTTTTACTCTAATGAAAGATGGACAAATTTTGGTTCCACTAAGTTCAGTCTCTGAAGATGTCTGGCTTGTTACAGTACTTGAGGTGGAGACATGCAGTAGGCCAAAATGAAAAGGCTGGTGTGAAGGACAACTAGCAATTGTAGCTTCCACAGTCTAGGTTGCTTTGGATAGGCTCTTTCCCGCTAAAACTGTCTGGTGAAGAATTCTAATAAAAATAGATCAATTATGACAGGGGAAACCAAACTGTGGCTTGTGAGCCTCATGTGGCTCTTTTACAGTTAAAGTGCGGCTCACAGCGCCCCATTTCCCCCCCAAATACCAGCCCCACAGTTCCCTATGCCCAGCGCGCCCCTGCCTGCCCAGAGACCTCTCCACAAAGTGGGGCCAGGAGTGGACCGCTGGGCAGCCGGACCCTGCCACATGGGGCCGAGCAGCTAGACCCAAGTCCCACCGTGCTGGGCAGCTAGGAGTGGAGCACTGGGCACGGGCTAGCAGCCAGGACCAGAGGAACCGGGGCAGGAGCAGAGCCCCACCTAAAACCTGGGGGTGCTGCAGCATCCCCACAAACCCCTAGTTCCCAGGGCCTCACCCCCTCACTGCTGAGGC
This sequence comes from Macrochelys suwanniensis, assembly GCA_033296515.1. Classification (NCBI taxonomy): domain Eukaryota; kingdom Metazoa; phylum Chordata; order Testudines; family Chelydridae; genus Macrochelys; species Macrochelys suwanniensis. The sequence continues at coordinate 44,853,569 of CM065776.1, forward strand.
CCCCCCGCCAACCTGCCCAGAGACCCACTCTCCCGCCCCCTGGAGTACTTGCCAGTCCCATGCTGGCAGAAGCGCTCCTGCAGGCTGCCTTACGCTCTTGCATCCTCAGCCAGCCCTGCCAGACCAGAGCGGCAAATTTTTTAATTCTTATAGCACACATTTGGGCCGCAGCTCTGTGCTAATTGGGCCGCATGCGGTCGCAGGTTGAGAACCGCTGGTGTAAAGGCTTCAGTCCTGCAGGGGCTCAGGGCTTCAGAATACATGCTGGTGTTGCGGGCTTCAGCAGGAGTACAGTTGAAACCCCAAGACCTCCCTCCCTGCAGGGCAGAAGGCCCTAGTCCCATCACCCTGCTGCAGGGCTGAAGCCCTGAGCCCCAGCAGGCACACCTGGCTCTCAAACTTTTGAAGATTATTGTATGTGGTTTGGAGGGTCGGTAAGTTTGGCTACCCCAGAACTATGATATCTGTATGAAAAAAATAACTAGAAAAAGCAGATGCATCTTTGCACCCACTCCACTGCTGAGACCTGGTTTTGTAAGGAACCCAAGAATTGGTGCAACAAAAATCAGTGAAATCTGAGTAAATCAAGATTATATTCTCAGGTGGGCCCCACTCAAGTCAATGGCAAAATTCCCATTGATATTTACAGGATCAGCATTCACCCTGATCCTGTCCCTGAAGAACACAGAGTTCTAGCTTAACTGTTCATTGCCAGAGTTTGTCTGTGAGAATTACTGCTACTAGCTGTGAAAGGACCTCCACAGCATTCTCCCCTGCCTATATGCAAGGTGTCATGCTTTTGGGGATGGGGGAGCGGTAGGGTAAAGGTTGTAGGAGCTGGAAAAACAAAACAAAACAGGAAAGTAACTCTTGAAAACCAACAGGAAACAGAAAAACATCTTCAGAGCAAGAAGCTAATATTAAACTGGGTATAAACCCCTGGGTTTGTAGATTAAATGAAACCACACCAAATTGTGAAAAGGAGACAATATTTTAAACTTCATACCTTTCAATGCCTTGTGTATCAGAATATTGCAAAAGGTGAGGTTCCAGATAGTTCATGTCAGGTCTTGTGAGCTGTTAACATAAAAAACAGAGAGACGTAAAAAACATACTGTAGAAAAACATGTTCTTACCTATGAGCTTGTGTTCTACTGAACCACATGACAAGCTATCTAGTTACATAATACCATTCTGTAACAATGGGGAGATGGAAAAACTTAATATTCAAGAGTTACATCCATCTTCCCAGTTCAAAACGTCCATCTTTTTATTTGCAAGATGCTCATCAGTGGTTTCTTCATCAGCAAAAAGTTACTTATGGACTATTCCAGGGGTCTCAAACTCAAATTACCATGAGGGCCGCATGAAGACTAGTGCATTGGCCTGAGGGCCGCATCACTGACTCCGCCCCCTCGCTGCCCCCGCCCCCACTCCACCCCTTCCATTAGACCCCGCCCCTTCTCTGCCTCCTCCCCTGAGCACCTGGCTCCCCGCTCCTTCCTCCTTAAAAAAATGAAGAGCAATATAGTATGCTATTAAAAGTAAATATATTAACTTTTTTTATTAACATCTTTAACTGTAGCCTCCCCCACAACCCCGCGGCAGCTAATCCGTGGGCTGGGGCAGCCTCTCGCCCCCCAGCTCGCGGCAGCAACTCACCTCCGCTGAAGCGTCGGCCCTGGCTCCGCCTCTTTTCATCCCTTCCCTGTCCCCCTTCAAGCCCCTTCCCCAAAGTCTCCACCCCAACTCCGCCCCCTCCCCACCCCTATTACAACCCCTTTCCCAAATCCCTGTCTCTTCTCCCCACCCCTGTGTGCACGGCTTCCCGCTCCTCCCCTCTCCCTCCCAGAAACCGCAAAGCCACCAGACAGCTGTTCTGGCGGTGGGAACTGCCTAGGGGTAAAAAAAAAAAAAAAAAATGGGGGGGGGGGGGAGGCGGGGAGCCTGGCGGGCCGCAGGGAAGGGCTCCACGGGCCGCGTGTTTGAGACCCCTGGACTATTCTGTCCTGGTTACATTGTTGAGTGAAAATCCAACACATTGTTGAATAAAAATATACTAGGACTAATCTCAGAGATTCTACAATTACTGTTTGAGGACAAAAATCCCCACCATTTTCTTTTAATATTTACAGGAGCTGAAGCATTATTTTAAAAATTAAAGGTCAATTGTTTTTAAATTACCTTCTCAGCAGTGTTCCCTCTAATTTTTCCCACACATGTGCAGAATGAATTTTGTTATGTGCACCAATATGAAGGTGATGTGTCACACATCACCTCTATATTGGTGCACTTAACAAAATTCATGTGGTGGGGGTGGGGCTGAGGGATTCGGAATCTGGGAGGGGGAGTAGACGGTTGGGGTGGAGAGAGTGAGGGCTCTGGCTGGGGGTGCGGGCTCTGGGGTGGAGCCAAGGATGAGGGGTTTGGGGTGCAGGAGGGTGCTCCGGGCTAAGGCGGGGAGAGAGGACTCCCTCCAGCTCTTTCTCCCCTCTGCAGCACCTGGGCTGGGGCCATAGGATAGGCGCCCCTCCCCCAGCCAAGGCAGGTCTGGGCCAGGACTGGCTTCAGGCCACCCCTCCCCTAGCCGCGACAGATCTGGGGCTGAGTTGGGGCCAGGGGAGGGGCACCCCCATAGGCGCCGACGCCATGAGTGCTCCAGGGCCGGAACACCCACAGAGAAAAACTAGCGGGTGTTGCTGGCAGCCAAGCTCCCCACTCCCTCCCAGCACCTCCTGCCTGCCGGTGGCCCTGCTGACCAACTCCTCCCCCTTCCTCCCAGCGCCTCCTGCCCACTGCGAACAGGTCTGTAGGAAGCTCCGGGAGGGAGGAGGAGGAGCGTGGATGGGGCGCGCTTGGGGGAGGAGGCGGGGAAGAGGTGGGACAGGGGCGGAGCGGGAGAAGTCAGGGTGGGCAGGGACTTGGGGGAAGGGATGGAGTGGGGGAAGGGCCTCTGCAGAACCAAGCACCCCCCAGCTAGAGGTGCGCCTCTCACTCGGCCAGTCAGTTGGGCTGGTTCCCTGAGCGCTTGTGCGGCGCTAAATAGGCTGCTGCGCAGCCACGCAGCTTACAGGGAACTTCACTTCTCAGCTGGCTGGGAAGGAGCCAATAATTTTACCTGGTACAGTTAAGAAATAGCAGAAGCAACTGGGTTAGATTTTTTTAATTTTAAAATACGGATCTAGTCTGAAAGTGACTAATAAAGACAATGTGCAGTTCCATATTTACCAGGCCAACTACTTCCAGCTAAAATTTGCACAGATCTCATGTTATGAAAAAAACATTTCCTCTCCCAAATTGTCAGGCATGCCAACTCACCTTGAGATCTACAAATCAAGCACTGACATCAGTAATAAAGATTCTGCAGAACAAACTGCATCCCTGCAATTTCAGTGACTTTTAGATAAATAAAAGCACAAGCTGGCCCTACAATTGGAAATTAATTTTGCTGTTGTGTGACCCAAAATAAAATCTAGTTTATTCTTCCATAGCTGTGCTAACTAAGCAGGGCTAATAGACTTTTTTAAAAAAATTACTTTCTCACTTAAAAATATGCCATTTTTATATTATCATTTTTCAGATAATAGAAATTGCCTTTGTGCAGCACTGCAGCCTGACATCTGGACTGGTATACAAAAAAATACTCACTTTTTTTTATAGTTTTGCTTAAAATCAATACATAATTCCAACATAAATAATGCTTTCAATTCTAGGTAAGAGTTTTGGCTCCACCAGGAGAGAATCAAACCATATGATAGAGTACTCAGTAATTTCTCTCATAAGAAAAAATAATCTCCAAACAATTTTTTTTGGATTAAATGAGAAGAGTACTTTAAATTATTTCTATCTAAACATAAAAAAACACTTTGGATTGAACATTTAAAAAAAATCTGATTGATGTTGCTTAGGCAAATTTAAAAGAAAATGGTTTTGGCCCTCTGCCAGAGCCACACTTTTCATTGTTACATTACTTTGCTAAGTGTACCTGACTATGATATACAAATATTAAGTATAAAGCACGGTTGTTTAAAAAAGTTGTTTGTTATAACGCTATCAATTCACTAGAGATAATTAAAGGCATTATTTATTCTGTTCTAAATTATTCATCTGTCAAAACACACCAGTATTAAAATTCAACTGACAGCTGCAATACCATTCTATAGGTCAAAATCCATAATGCCAAATTATTCATTTTCACTTACTCTTTCCTGTATTAAATCATAGCAAAGTTTGTTCTCACTTGTTCCCAAATTCAAAATGCCCTGAAAGAAAATTACAGATATTAAACAACTGAGGTCATCTAAAAATAATCCAGTTTGGATTCCCTTTGTCTTTATAAGAAGGGCCTGAAACATTTACTACCATATCTCCAACTCAGTGGCCCAAACCTGTTAGCCAGAGGCCAGTATGAAAGATTGCCAGAGTTGAGAATAACTGTGACAGGCTATTTTATCATAAGCCTTGGGGTATTTGGTGCTTTTCTTAAAGCCTCATTTCCTGAAGTCAGGTGATTATGTGAGAATCTGAGTTTCATTTAAAATTAAACTAAGTTTCTAGTCCTCCTAGTTGGGGAGAAAAGCTTGAAAATGTTACTCCTAAAGGCTCAAAAACTAGGAGGCAAATAAAGAGAACCTTACATTTTATTTTTTAAGTTCTCATGATTTTTAAGTTCACATCCTGTTTTTGATCGATTGTGCCAGAGGCCCGACACATTTCACTCTGGTCTGGACAACAAGAAACCTTGTTTGTATCAGAAAAACCACTAGCCTCTGGAAATAGGATCAAAGGAGTTGGAATTGTTTGCTTGCATCCAATTATGCTCTGGCAAATGAATGCTCTCACAGTATAGAACACCGATTATTCCTATTCCTGTAGGAATATAACATCAAACAATACATAACATTGGTTGCTGGGGCGGGGAAGTGGTCTCATTATGCAACGCCCAGCGGAAATGCTCATGTTCTTCAGACACTATGCAGGGAAAGAGGCAGCAACAGCATCTCCTTGTTAGGGTGATTTCGGATCAGGGAATAACGTCATCATTTACTGGCACAAACCAGCTTGAACTACCGTGCCCAGACTGGCTCAGCAGCACCATCCGGGATCAGCAACAACAATGCGTCTCAATCTCCCCCCCCCTCCCTGCCTCCCCGCTTGCGTCTTTACTCCTTAGTCACCCTGCAGTATCGCAGTTTACCGAGGGCTGTTTTAAAGCCCTGTTTAGGAATCTCGAGGAACTCTACACACAGGGCTTAATTTGTAACGAAAGAGGTGCCGGGCTCAAGGAATTTCTTTTCTTACACAACAGCCGTGGCAAGCCCAGAGGTGCCGGGACTATGAACGTCCAGAGCGGTTCCAGGGCTGAGCCCTGGCACAAATTAAGCACTGCCCCCACCCCACCTCCCGGCCCCGCTCAACCCCCACAGGCGGCCAGGAAGGAGGCTCCAGCGGGTAGGGTGCTGACCTGGAGCCCCGCGGGTCAATGCCCCGCTCTCTGGGCAAGTCCCTCCATCTCGCCGCTGCGGTGTGAACATCCCCGGGGTGCCTCGGTTCGCAGTGTGGGCAAGGGGGATAAGGGAACTACAAGCGCCCGCGGGCGGCGGGCATTAAACCCTGCGCGGGGCTCTGGTACCAGGGCGATGGGGGCCCTGTCAGCAGCTCCCAGGGATCCGCTGCCCGCTCCGCAACGCCCGCCCGTCTCCGACACCTGCTCCAGGCAGGACCTGTTATTCCGCAGCGCCCACCCCCGTGGCGCGGGCCCCTTCGCCCTCTCCCCGCTCTGCGGCTGGGAGGGACTGACGCCCCCCAACCCGTCGGGACTTCTCAGCCCCTTCCCCTCTCTCCCCTCCCCCGCCGGGACTCGGGAGCGGGGCTCTGCCCTGCCCTGCGGGCTCCCCGCCTCACCCGCGGGTTGCGGTCCCGGTCGAAGGGGTCCGCGATGTACAAGTCGAAGCCTTTGTCCAGCAGGCCCCGGGCGCCGCCGGCGATGCGGGAGCCCCGGGCGGAGAGAGCCGCCGCCGCCGCCGCCCGACCCTCGCTGCCTGCGCTGCCGCTGCTCATCCTGCGCCCACCGCGGCCCTTCCGGAGTCGAGACAAAGGATGGAGGGAGTAAGGGACAGAGGCGGCGTCTTTCAGGCCGGGATGCTGAGAGGGACACGCCGCCCCGCCCCGCCCCGCCCGCTGGAGCCACCCCCTGTCCTCAGCGTGGCTGCGCCGGCCCAGGGTGCCCTGAGGTGAGGACCGCCCCTCGCAGTCTCCTGCCCGGACTTCGGCTTTCCGGAAGCTGCAGGGCCCTGCATCCCCGCCCCGGCTCCAGCCCGGAGCGCCCTTGGCTCCCCCGTCAGCTGAGCGGCCCGAGCCCCCCTGAGCCTCGCCCGGGAGCCGGCACACGCAGGGCCGTAGATTCCCCCCCCCGCACAGTCCCTCTCCTCCGGCGGGCCCAGGGAGATCGCCGCGTACGTGTGTCGAGCCCAGAGTGTTGTGTCAAAACGCACGGGGTTGGTTCTGATCCGGTATGTTAGGAGATTAAATCCCGGCGTTGGAATTGCCTTGTTAAATGAACTTCGCAGCGTTATAAGTATTTCGCAGTGACAGGAAATGTGCTTTACAGTGCTGCAGCTGCAGAGACGTCACAGAGATGCAACAAACAGGAAGGACAGAGCCTCCTGCACTAAGGGTTCAGCTACACCCAAACTTGTACGGAAATAACTAAATCTGTTTTAATTCACACATTTTGGTATGGAATAAGTGTCCTATTTTGATCCAGTTTTAGCAAAATCAAAATAGGTGAAGTCACTTAATCTCTGTTTTGCTTTCTTCTGCCAAATGGAAGTACTGTAATACTTATATTTCAGCCAGGTGCTGTGAGAATTAAACTCGAAACTGCAGCTGTGCCACTGTAGGGCTTCAGTATAGACCTACCCGAAGGGGAGGGGTTCTCCCATGGGCATAGGTAATCCACCTCAGAAGAGGGAGTAGCTAGGCCCAGGGAAGAATTCTAGACCCGCTACACTCATGTAGGCTAGCTGCATCATTCAGGAGTGTGGATTTTTACCCCTGAGTGACTTAGCTAGGTCATCCTAATTTAGCGTAGACCATGCCTGAATTAATATTTGAATTGTGGTTTGGTTATGTAAAGCATACTAAGTGCAGAGCAGACTGTTCTAACTGCATTTTACCTAATATAGGGCTGAGACAATGGTATTTTTGACATGGAAAAGAAAACCCTAGGATTCGGATAGACCACAACATAATGTTCTTTTTTTTAATCAGTACTTTAACCTTGGATTGAGTATCATCCTTATTACTGGTTTTAGAAAAAGAGCTCTGTACCTCCAGAACAGATGAGTGGCTTAAAAGGTGGAGTGTCACTTGTCAATACAGAGATTTTACCTTCATATCTGCTAAGCTCCATGTATCAGAAAACAGGGTACATGTGTTTATTTATTAAGCCTTTTTAACTCTTGCTTTTCCAGAATTAATTTGGAGGTAGGTACAGGTATCTCTGTGAGTCTGTCTGTGTGCATTGGGAGGATGGATATGTGAGGAATGCCATACTGTCATGCCCAGGAGAAAAAAATTAATGTGATAGAAGTTACAAGGAGGGTTTACCAGGATTCAACAAAGCATAGATAGGAATAATTCCCTAAGGATTCATGTACATTAGAGGGTCACAAGATGTTTGTTTTAAGTTAAAATGTCCAGCAATGTGTTCTGTTGCTAATGTTGGTACCGGATGGGATGCTGACTGTTGCTTCTCCAGTGCCAGTGGGGCTGCATTGCAGCACTGTCCTTGATTTGTGCTTGTTTCTCTGTTCTGCATAATAGCATACATGTCACAAGGCAAGCTTAGAGTGTTGATCATAGGCAGTGCTGCATGGAGTATCATGCAGAGCTAAGGTCACTCAGTGGGAGACAAGGGGTGCACGCTGCTGCATTTAGACAAGTAATTCTCCTGTGAGGCCACAGGATGGAAGACAGACTTTCAATCTGGTTTAAACTACTTCTGTTTGTTTTTTTAAAATTACCTGTTTTTTGCTAAGGACATTTTCTTCTGTTAACGTTAGAACACCATGTCTTTTATCCATTTTTAATACTTAGAATACTGGCATGTTTTTTGACTGCTATACAAATGGGTGTCAGAGAAATTCTGTCCCTGCAGCTGTCTAAGAGTAACTTTTCTGAGCTGTTGGCTGCTAATAAAAACATATTGTGCACCAAAGAGGCTTGTTGTAACTCTCTACTATCCAAACAAGGTCATGCTGTATTAGTTACATATTTTTATATAGTACTCGGAGGCTACTGTGACTTCCTAGAAGTTCCTCGGAAATGTTATACAACTGCAGTGTAGGATTAGCTGCTATTAGATAACCACAGCACGGGGTGGATCTCTTACACATAGCAGTGCTGTCTGTCCTTGATTAACTTCCAAAAACAGAGTAGAATTTAAAAACACAAATAGCTCGAATTCACTGAAAATCATCTAAGGTTTCTTGACCAATGGAGAGTGAACATGGGGGAGAAAATCGCATTAGAACTGTACTGCAGACAGGGACAAGACCTGCATTTTACTCATTGTTCGTTGCAAATTTTTTAGGAGACTGGTACTTATTGGTTTAGGTACATGTGTAACAAAACAGCTATTTTGCTGTGACCCACTGAAAATTGACTTCTCACACAAGTTTTTATATATGAAAAATGATTTTTTTTTAAAAACAGATCAAGGCCACACAGTCCTTGGCTGAATGACAGATTCCCTTACTGCTAAGATCATCAATATTCTGTAAAAATAAATAAATGAGAGATTCTAAACCACTCCCAGAATCCAGTCTCCTAAAGTCAGACTGTGTTATTCCAGCAAAGAATTCTATGAAGGATTTGGTTCAACGGCTCTCTTTTTTTGGGGGGGGGGATCATGTTGGAAGTCTTGTGCTGACTTAATTGAAAATCCAATGCAAAACACCATTTTCCTAACTATTGTTTTGCTTCCAGGAAGCAAAACAAAACAAAAAGATCCCTTGCACGTATGTAACTTTGTCTATATTTAGCTCTTGTTTCTTTAGATACCCATCAACTACTAAGAAAGAAAGGCTGGCAATTGAGAAAATTTCAGTTGCAACTGACAAGACAGATGATAACAGAGGATTGAAAAGATAGTTGACTGTAAAAGTTAGGTTTTCACACTGTTTATAATAAGCACCCAGAAAAAAAATTGACTTCACAGCTTTATACATCACATCAGGGGCACAGGGTGACATAAGGGATTAGTATTGAGGCACAGACCCTTTCATCTTTAGCTCAGTGGTTCAAATATAGATTAATTATGTCATCATTATCCAGTGACTTTTGGTGGCCTACCTGAAATTAGTGTCATGATATCAGACTAGTTCCAATGAACGCATCATAAACACTACCATCCCAACTGTCACTAACTGGCATCACCGTTTATTCCTGGCATACCTCATATGCTGGGTCTTGTGAGAAGGCCTGCACAAGGCAGCCTATGACTAAGGCTGTGAGTCTTTCAAAGAGGTCATGGAAGTCACATACTCTGTGACTTTCCAGGACCTCTGTGACTTCTGCAGCAGCCGGTGCGGTTGACTCCATGGCTGCCTGAGCAGCTGGGTCGGCCTGGGGCCAGCCCCAGGCAGCTGGTCCTGGGTGCTGCCGGGGAGCAGCAGCGGTCTGGGAGCAACAGCGGCGGGGCCTCAGGCCACCCCCTGCTCAGAGCTTCTGCAGCGGAGCCATGCCCCCGCAGCAGTAGCATCGGCAGAGCCCTAGGCCACCCTGCCCCAACAGTGGCGGGGCCCAGAGTGCCCCCCTCAGAAGCAGCAGCGTCCCTCAGAGCACCTCCCACAGAGCAGAAGCATCCGTGGGAGCACCCCCCCCCCCCCCACCTAAGATTTAGTTAGGGGTATTTTTAGTAAAAGTCATGGACAGGTCAGGGGCTGTGACTTTGTTTATTGCCTGTGACCTGACCATGACTTTTACTAAAAATACTTGACTAAATCTTAGCCTTACCTATGACTGGTATGCAGTGCTTGAACCAGAGGAATTCTTCCCAGGCTGGCTAAGGGTCTCTTATGTCCCCTGTACACCATAATCATACACCTGAATAAAACAGTCTGTAGACATGCTTCATTCCATCTATTAGTTTTTAGTTACTGAAGGATTAGTGAAGAAGAGATTCTCATATCTGCTAATTGCTAATAGTGACCTCTGGCTGAGAAGTATTACCCACAGCCCCAATCAAGGTTCTACCATTTACATCAGTTAGTACAGCACATCTGTAACAGTCTACTTACTCTCTGCTCAGAGATATTTTTTTTTGGGGGGGGGGGGGGGAGGAGGATAGAGAGGAAGTAAAATATCATTATTATATTTATTAACGTCCTCATTAAAAAGAGTGAGGAGGAAGTAGAGGAGTATGTACTGTTTTCATGAAAGTTTTGCAAGACATGGTATGTAATCCTAGTTTTATTCTGCAGAGTGAAAGGGAATTGATCTCAGTGTGGAGCCTGATGCAGACTTGCTTTCATTTTAAGATTGTCAGTACAATATTTGACACTGAAATACAATATGCTATTTAAAAAAACTCACACATACTCTGACTATGAAGGTGACTCCACAGAGCATTTTACTGACAAATTTACTATGTTCTGATGCTTATCAATATCCCAGTTCTCCACTTGGTCATCCCTTCAGACTTAAATTTCAATGCTTTCTCAGATTAGTTAGTTGGAAAATGAAAGCATCTTTTCCCTTTTTTAAAATAAATCTATCCTGTCTCTATTTTCTTACTTTAGAAGGTAAGCTTAGATTTTGGTTTGTTTTTAATTCTATTCATCTGTAGCTGATCTGAAAGAATATATTGGACTACTTACCTACCAATAAACATGCAGAATGTTTCCCCCTTAGACTTATAAAGACCATAACATACATAGCTCAATATATTTGTATATTTCCAGTGTTGTTAGTTACTAAAATTTATCCATATAAGTTGTATAAATACCATGCTTCTGCTGAACACATAATTTTGGTAAATCTACCTTAGGATGACATTTGGTTTTCATTACAACTATAGATATACAACTGTAGAACAGCTGTGAAGAAAACAACATATATTTGTTGTGAGGAAGAAGACAGCTTAATAAAAACTTCCTTCCAAAAACTGCACAATGACAAGTTCAAAATCTGGACTTCATTGGCAGATAAGCAATTAGACACATTGTAACCAATGTTGTCTCAAAATGTTTAATACCAATTTGTAGGAAGACATATTTTTGCAAAATAAAATGTCAAATAATTTTACAGCACTTAAAATTAATTTCAAAGAAGCCTGTCATTCAGTCACTGCAGTAATAAACCCATATGAATATAAATCTTATAATTTAAACATCTAACATTTATAGCTACAATTTAGTGATTACAATCACATTAAAAATTATTATGCTAAAGTCACTTTTTGTCCTGGTCTGAAAGTTGCTCCATTCTGCCCTTTACTCTTCTTGGGATGCTGAAAATTCTCATAGCTAGAAACAAAAATAAGTAATAGCATATTAGTATAAGATGCCATCATTCTTTTCAAAATCCTCAGTTACACATCAGTGCCAATGAAGACCAAACCAGTTGTGTGTGACTATGAATAACGCAAGAGTTGTACGTTTTGTAGGAGAATACCCTCTTTTTACAATGTTAAGAACAAACTATGAGTGGTCATAAATTCACATTAATGAAAGATTTCTACCTATAAAGTCCCTTCCAATAATTTTTGTTGCAGGATGGGACATTCTTACTCTTTATTAGCAACACTGCAGATATATAAGATTAATAGAACAAAATGTATGTTACACAGAATCCTCAGCTAGATCAACAGATTTCAGTTACTGTAATTCCAAATCCATGTGAAGTTCCCAGCAGATTGTGAGAGGCAATTCTTATTCTCCCAAGCTCTGAAAAGCAGTGACCCTGAGTCTATTTTCTAAGAGATAATCAACTCAGGGATCAAAGTACAGTGCTAGGGCAGCCCACCAAAAGGGTTTCAACTTAACACCTCCTCAATCTGACCTAAAACAAAACTAAAAAGCCCCACAAGACCACCCAACTTTCCAGTCCCAACTTCAACTTTCTCAGTTCACTATGAAATTAGGTCTAACTTAGCAATGATATCCATGTCAATGGATATGAATATGGTAAATGAAGATTAAAACTGTTATAGAACTTTTGCCTCAGATTAACTGCTCCTTTTCTCTCTGTATTTTTCCTAATTTTTAAAAAGTTATTAAACTCAAAAGAACAAAAAATGTTGATACAAAAATACACCCCCCACACCCCCCGCCAACACCTGATTTACTTGCTGCAACAAAGCAGCTGAAACCACTGCTTGTCCGGTAAAGATGCAGGATGGGCCTAAAATATTTAAAATACTACTTGCGCATTCTGAAACATTAGCATTCAATTACATGTTAAATTATTTAAGATTTTACTTTGCAAACAAAAATATGAATACAACTAAAAATGTGAATATCTTATACTTTCATGAGCAAAGAAATTTAAACTTTACTCATCTAACATACCAGTTTGGGGATCCAAGAATCTCTTGGTGCTATAGAAAGCAATATAGTTATACATAATGTAGCTGTAACTTGGAATCTAATTGAGAAAACTCAGTTATAACATGGAAATAAACTGAAGCGTGTTCTATTCATATGAAAAAGACAGATTAAATTAACTGAAGATTTTATTATTTTTGTAGCTACTGTAGATAGTACTTACAGTAAAAATGGGTCTGACCCAAAGCCTATTGATAAAAATGGGATTGTTTCCATCATCTTCAATGGTCTTTGGATCAGGTGCATAATTGCTTCATTTTTTAAGGGTCAGTTGTCCCCTTCAGGCAAATAGGTAACTTCCTTTAGCAATAGTTGGATTTATGTAGACAATTATGTAGCTGAAGTAAGAATGAGCCACTAGCATGCATTATTGCTATCAACCATAAGATAAAATAGTCTAAATAATGAAATAGCTAAATCTAAGCAAGTTAATATCTAGATGCAATCAAAATAACTACAAAGAAAAACAACAGAGAAGATAATGAAAATGTTCAAACAAACATACTGGTGAATTGTGCTTCCCTTATGCATATTTAATTTTATTAATATTTAATAGTTCTGAAGTGCTAAAAAGATTAATTTTACTGTGGGGATTATATAATTTATAATATAATTCCATTATTTTGTTACAATTCAGTTATTTAAAACTGATATTAAACAACTCTTAAAAGATTGAACTAAATGTAATGTTCATGCATGACATTTAAAAATAATAACGGTATACAAATTTAGTAACATAATTTACTACTTACAGTTCAACAAAATTCTTCCAGTCATCTTGACTTACAGATGGTCTTGTGTCCTCAAGTGCAGTCATTAGGTGGGACTGACTAATAATTAAAGTGTTCTTGGTTAATCCTGATTGGCTAGGAGCAACATCCTCCTTGAAAAGAGAAAATAAATAGCAATAACTTTGGGATCTTTTCATGTGTCAGTGTTATTCTAAAGTATATTTATCTCAAATGTACTACACACAGAGTACTACGCTTATCTCCAGACATTAAAAACACAGGAATAATGTAGCTATATGAAGCAGTCAACTTGCTGGGATATTTTGTCAGACTACGTCTTCGACCTTTACATATTAAACTTAAACAGAGTAAAGCTAATATTACTGCAGAAATCACTTATAAACAGGAAAAAATACAGACAAGGAGTGAAAACTAATGGAAACACGTTAGGATTGAATAATATGAAAAAACTGCCATACTCCATTCTTGCTCCTGTAGTTGGCCTTGATTGCATTGATTTCAGCCCTGAGTTGCTCTATTTGTTCCTGATTAAGTTCTTGGAAACCTTCTTGTGAGGCGGTTCTGAGCACGGAGGGTTGTGACGATACTATATCTCTCAAAGTAATGCCAGTTAAATCATGGGTCATGGAGTTTGGTCCGGACAAACACTGAGAGCTCTAGAGTGACGAGAAAAACACTAAGTTATTATTAATCCAAAATAGCAACTCCATAGTTATGATTTCAATACATGTTCCATTTAACCACAATTGTGTACCTAAGCTTTCTCTCTTCACCAATAAAAAGTCCCTTTTTTCTAAAATGTGTCATTTATGGTGACATCCCAGCACAAAAGCATCTGGTTAACTAGACAAGCTATTTTAGACATTGTCAAAGGTATATGTACCCCACGCTGGCCCAGCAACCAGAAGGTTAACACAGGCACTGCCGGTCATTGCTCCTTAGTAGCCACAATGTAGCTGGGAGGATAAAAGGACTGGGAAGCAAAGGGGCAGGGTGGGGCGGCCATCAGAAGAGTAAGAGGGTCTGAAGGAGGGAACTCCTGCCAGCAAGCTGCTGAAGAGCCACTCAGGGACAACACCCTAGAAGGAGATAGCCAGAACAGCAGGCTGAAGAGTCTGCAGAAACTTGGAGGAAGTAGGGAGGAGCTCAGGGCACAGCCGGAGACAACAAACCCTGGTCCAGCTTATCTAACTTGAGGACCCTGAGCTGGAACCCAGTGGAGTGGGCGGGCATAGATTTCCCTACCAACCCCGACGGACTTAAGAGTTGAGACGGTCTTCAGATCCCTGGGCACCCGTAATAGACTAACAGCCCACCAGGCTAAAGGAGTTCTAGTGCCAATGCCAACACATCACCTCAGACAACATACAAAACTTTGAATAATAAGGTATTTCACTTTTAGAAAAATCTAACTTTTTGGGAATGCCCTATTTCAAAAACAGTTTGGTCTAATAAGTCCAAATTTGTTTTAGTTATGAGTGAAAAATGAAGGTTATTTACTTGTACCCGGAGTTCTTTGAGGCCAAGCTGCACCAGCTGGTGCACTTCAAGAGTGTGAATACGCAGAGTACACTTGAAGAAGAAATGAAGGTTACTTATTTGTAACCAGAGTTCTCTGAGGTGGACTCTAAATATTCAGACTCTTGGGGATCTAACATCAGTAGAACTTGGATGGTGTGTCCAAGCTGTACTGGTTGGCGCATCCCAAGAGTAGGAAGAACTAGGGGCTTTGAATTCTGGGAAAGTGTACATAGTTTTGAAGCTATTCACTCTGATAATTTAAACATCAGCAATCTGTGAGTTCTCTGCAGACTTTAGAAAATTTATATCATTCCAAAGCCCAAAGCTGAAGCATATTAGGAAATTCAAGAACTCTGAAGTATCAAAGGTATGTTATTACAACTGTCATCTACGATATATATAACATTTCAAAAGCACCTCAGTGACTTAGGTTTCTAAGTCAAATTTTCAAAAGTGATTTAAGCATTTACACTCCTAAGTCTCTTGAAAGAGTCCTTGAAAGTCACCTAACTGCCATTTGTGCCTCTAAAAATCACCCCCTGAATCATTTCTGAAAATGGGACATAGGTACCTAAGTTACTCATTTAGGCACTTTTGAAAATTTTACCCCAATCTAATGTATACAGCTATTGGAGAATAAAGGTGTCTGCATTGGAGGGATATCAACATTTACCATGACACTTCATCATAAAACTAAAAGAATTTCTCAGACAAAATTCTTTATTAAGATAAAATTAAGGGTCTGAATACACATATGAACTTTTTAATAAAAGAGCTTGATCAGAACACCGCAGTTATTACAAAAATAACATCTGAAAGACAGGTGAGTCTAAATTAATGTTAGAGTTTAAAGTACAATTATGGAAAACTATGAAGTTCATAGGTTACACAACCTTAACTCTGATGTTATATCAACATATGTCTTCTACCTACACATCAACAATCCCCATATACCCAAACATGCTAGAACTGCACTAGCAAAATCATATTTAAGCATAGTTTTAACCACAGTATTGACAGCGACTAACAGACCTGCTACTTAGAGATTGTCTTTGTTGGAATGTCTGCCAAGCTGTTAAAGAAATTCCCACAGCATGTAGTCTCTGATAATCCTGTAGTGTCTGATTGAGAGAAGTACTTAAGCACATGCATAACTTCAAGCATATGAATATTTCCACTGACTTCTGATATCCTTAAAGTTATTCATATACCTAAGTACATTGCTGAATTGGGACCTTAATCTCTAATGGTCTGATCCAACAACCACTGAAGCCAATCAAGACTCCTGTTGATTTTACTGAACTGAATCGAAACCTAAATGCATTTCAATTTACTGTGTTAGAAATGTGGAACAAAATCAATTTCCCTACACAGAGAACTGCCTTTGAAATTGCCTCCTGTAAGATACTGGCTGCATTGCTAGCCATTGTGCTTCAAAAACTGTTATTAATGTAGATGAAATTTGACATATTAAAATATTTTGAACATTCATCCATGTTTTAACATGGAAACATTATGAATATACAGCTTTCTTTTAGGGAAAAGAGTGGAAGAGTTAAACATGTTACAGCTTGACAAACTTGTTGGAATTCTGTTAAAGGAGGGGAAAAAAACAAACAAACAAAAAACCTTAGGTTCAGCCTGGTAACAACAAACAGCAGCAGTACATTTTCCCACTGGAATGGAGATCTGGGTGCAGAAGTGATCATCGGAGATTAATCCCTATACCTTTAATAGGATTCTGTCATCTCTGGTTAAGACTGGATTGTTGTCAAGGCAAAAAAAAAAAAAAAAAAACCCAACAAAAAACAAACCGCAAATGTATTTTGTTTTAAAGAAGAGCAAAGTCAACAGATCACTTTATTTTGTAATTTAAAATATTTTAAGCTGCTTAATGATAATAACCTGATTTTTTTAAACAATTAATCCAGTTACATATAGAGCCAAGTTTATAAAAAAAAAAATCATATAGGAGTTTTACTCAGAAAGTTACAAGATCATTACTTCTTGCTAATAAAACCTTAAATTCATGTTTTTGTGTTTAAAAAAAAGTTTGTGACAAAGCTATAGTCTTAGTCATGGTTATTGAAGAATGCCAGGCACAATTAATTGCATAGCATTATAGGTGTGCATACTGTATTGCAGACTTATGCAAAAATATAATCCCTTATCCAAAGACCTTACATTCTAATATAAGTAAATATAAAAAACTTCAGAGAGGAGATGAACACACAATGCACCCAACTAGCTGAACTCTAGAACTGCAGTGACAATGGTCCTGGATGAAGACATTTGTCCCAATATCTTGTCTCAAAGAAAATAACTTTGTTTGCAGCTCCCTGTGAATAAGGTGGTGAAGTAGAATTGAGCTAAGTCCTACTTTAAGAATAAATGACATGAAGGATTGGCTGAGAATCCAGTCTGAACGCTAGGTGCAAAAAAGGGCTGGCTAAAGTGGGTTCTGATACCTGGAAGACCACTGGGCATAATAAAAATTCCATACATAAGGTTTGAACATTCTCCTGGTATTAATACTTTGGATACCCATCCACCAGGATTTAAACTTTTGATAACAAATTTTATACGATGTTGTGAGAGACTGTAATATCCTGAACAAACCTTATGGAATTAAGATAAAACTTTACTGAATTAAGTTAAACCTTATTGAATGGGGGTTAATACCTTTGGAGTACATTGTGTTAAAAATGCAATTGTGTATGTATTGTTGTGGCATTGTATATACCTTCTCCAGTAGGGAGGGGATACTTATGTACTCGAGCTGTTATCACCTTCTGAAGCCACCTCTGGCACCCCACAGAGAAACACAAACTGGATTCTCCAGAAACCAGTAGATGAAGAAAAAACTTTTGGATAAACAGCCTGATTTTAAACTGACTTGGGGACTTCTAGAAAATTTCTCAGACACTCAGCCATATTTTAGAGCAGGGTTTCTCAAGCCATGGGTTGGGACCCCAAATTGGGTCACCAGAATGTTTCAAAGGGTTGTGTGGCAGCTCCTGTGGCTCCTGGCCCCTAAGGCTGGCTGGATTTGCCTCCCTGCTCTAGGCACTGTAACCTCTGGGCTCCCAGAGCCACTCAGGTTTGGCCCAGCTGTCATGATGATGGGAGCCCAGGTAGGCCAAATCTGAGTGAGTGGCACTGCAACCCCAGGAGCCAGATCACAACTCCACTCACACAAACTTGGTCCAGTCAGGGAGCAGGGCCAAACCCGAGTGACGCTGCAACCATGGAAGTTGCAATGCCCGGAGCCAAGAGCCAAGGCCAGCCAGCCCCACAACAAAGGAGTTGCAGGAGCCGCCACTGTGGGGTGAGTGCCGGGCAGATCCAATCCCCCGGGGGGGAGAGGGGCAGGAGGACTTGACCGAAACCACCCAGGGCCTCCACCTCCAGACTATTTACTGGGTCGTGACAGGCCATAAACATTTACAAATGGGTTCTGAGCCCAAAGAGGTTGAGAACCACTGTTTTGGAGGGTAAACACTTAGAAGCCTCTAGTTAACCTTTATTAGACTAAAACAATAGAGACTACAAAGTGCAAAAATCAAAGGTCAAACCAAATAAACTTATATAGAACCTAATATTGCCATTAAAGAGATTAAGGTAAATCAAAGACAGAATGATCACAATATTTAAAACAGAGAAAATAAAAGATGGGAGAGGAATTTGGACAAAAATTAATCTAGATGGGGGTCTCTGTATGAGAAATGGGATATACGTTTTTAATATGTGTAGCTCAAAAAGATTTTTTTTAAATAAATTACTGCATAGATGGCATTTGACTCCAGTTAAGATCCATCATATTTTTACACTAGGGATGCACTTAGTTGGAGGAGATGTGGAGAAAGGGGGACACACTTGCATATGTGGCAGTGGCACCCAGGAATTAGATGATTTTGGGAGGAAATTATTAAAGAAATTCATCTTATAACAAAATGCCAGCTTCACAGGAATTCCCTGACCTGCTAACTTAATGCACCAGTAAAAGAGCTACATTTTAAACAGAATGACAAATTCATTTCTTTTTTATTGTTAGCAAGATTTTGTATTGCAGGTTATTGGAAAAAATGTGACTTCTATGGGATTGTGGTATAGTAAAATATGGAGTCTCTTTATAATGGAAAAGTTTTCGCATCAAGTACGTATACAAGAGAAGCACCAAAAAGGGGATAGGTATTTAGAAATTTGGTCACCCTTTTTAGCATACTCAGAGGAAGAGGGCTCCTTAGACAGCAAGCCAGAATCTTTAGCTAGGTTCTTTGAATATTAACCTGAATAAGTAATGTACAATGAAGTATGTTAATGTCTTATTGTAACTTTGACATCATCAAAAGTAAAAAAAAAATTTTTTTCTGTGTGTTTTAGGAAAATATTTGAACTCCCTCATGTTAAAACTTCTTCCAAAATCTGGAATAGACTCATTTGGATTGGAAGGGTCCTCTAGTGTGTCATGTCAATCCATTCCCTGTATCATAGCAGGATTGAATTAATTCTCTCTAAACCACCCTTAACAGACAGGTGTCAAGTTTAGCCTTGTGGCAAGTCTATCTTTGAATACCTCAAGTAATGGCAATTCTACAGCTGCCTTTGGCAGTTTATTCTACTGACTAGCTGACATTATATTTATAAATTATTTCTAAATACCTGATATTAATTTTCCCTGATGCAATTTATCCCTAGATCTTGTGGGATTACTGCAAGTAGTCTAATACTTGCTCTACTGTATTTGAAAGAGGCATTGTAAACTTAAAGTTATTTTGAGGGGTTTTATGATTTCAGTAAATATGAACAAAATGTATTCCCTGAGGATAAAAATAGAGAAAACAGCTTTGAATATTACTGGCCAAGCTTTGTTATAAGATTGTATTATTACTTCTATGGTAACATAATTAAAATTATACCTCAAGTGACCTTGAAGGAATGGAAGCAAAGAGCTGCCAAAGAACTATGCCTACCCGGAGAATCTAGTTCTACCTGTTGGGAAGAAGTGGCTACCTGAATTATAATGTTACTAAATGATTAAGTAGGAATTTAAAGGAAAGTTGTTTAGCCAGGTAGGATTTCAGCCTGACAACAGGCTGTTACAGTTTCAAATCACCACGCTTTCTTCAATATGATTAATATTTATTTTCTGTACAAAGACCTCTAATAGGACTTTTAGAAAACCCCTATTACCTAGAGCCAATTTGAAGATAAGAAAAAAATATGATTTTATCAGTAAGAGGTGCTTTAGCCCGAAAAGTTTTTCAGGATTTAAACTATTTTTTATAAATCCATGCACTTCATAGAGATGCCAGATCCTGTTTCAAAAATTAAATTTAAGTTTCAGTTGTTCACTGCATCACATAAGTTTTTAAATATATTATCAATGTTTTTTTTACAATTTCTGTTCTTTGGTTTTCACCACACGTTGAACCTGTTCATGTGTGTCTGACGTGAATTATAACAAACAAGCCTTTGGATATATGGCATCAGTAGGACCAGCATTAACAAAATAAGTTATCCATTCACGATTGCTAAAGTGCCATTATGGTGAAATTCTGAGTCTGGCACAAATAAAGAGATAAAGGAATCAATTCCTTAGGTGACCTGTTTAACAACAGTGGCAACAAAACTATAGAAATTCTGGTTCTTAAGTCCAATCAATAACTGCAGCTAAGATTTTCTTACTCCACAGAAGCAACCCATTTGGCCAAAAGTAGTGCACTGATGGAATAGCTGATTGGAAACTGCCACATTCCAGGTGCTGGCATTCTCAGCATTTTGATTGTGACTTGGCTCTCCAGCACTCTATGCTGACTGAAATTATTCTGTAATATGGTACTATTCAGCCTCGGTTACTTTGGGAGGATTTTTTGGGGGAAAAAACAGATAGTTTACATAAAAAG
Organism: Macrochelys suwanniensis; assembly: GCA_033296515.1. Classification (NCBI taxonomy): domain Eukaryota; kingdom Metazoa; phylum Chordata; order Testudines; family Chelydridae; genus Macrochelys; species Macrochelys suwanniensis. Next base: position 44,874,359 of record CM065776.1, read on the forward strand.
AACTAGTTAGGATGTGGTTTATTTAATTATCAAATATCTTGGTCTAAGACACTGTCAAATTGCAGAGAAGTCAATATCATATTTTGTCAGTGAGCCTTCCTCTCTCCTCTCAGGAGGTGGCAAGAGAAGATGGCATGGGAAGGTTTGAGAGATAAAGCACTGTAACTGTTCCTGTCTTTTAAATTCACAGTATCTGTTTTCAAACACAAAATATCCTAATTTGTACATTTTTATATTGCCCCCCTAAAAAAGTTTAGAAAAAATGTCAATTATAGAAAAAGAGACAAATTACCAGTTCTGAAGGAGTTCCATTTCCTAGCTCTGATTCATAGGAGCTTCCAAAGTAAAGACGATAAATGTTGGACCTTGAATCTTCAGGAAACAACTCGGACATCTCTAGGGAAATAAGAGAGTGCTCCAGCCCTCCTTCTACATCTCCTGCTGAATCATCTGAACCACTGCTATGGTTTAAGAAAACCATAGAAGAGAGACTGAGGTCACTGTCTGAACTAGAACCAATATCCTGGGACAAAACAAGAACAAAATGAGAATCATTGCCCGGGGCTTTAATTTATTTACACAAAACAGCAATTTGCTATTTCATTTAAAATTGATATTTAACAAACAATTTAATTTCGGTTATTTCTGTCTGGTTGCTGATTCTAGCAATCCCTCCTCCACTGCGAGGAAATTTCTAAATGTTTTGCAGAGAATATTCTTCAGATTTAGCTGGAACTTTTTGCTTCCGTAGCAGACAGAAGAGCAATAATTTGTGGAAATAAATATAATGTCTTATTTTATTGTTTTATGGCCTGTGTCACTCACTAAGCATATGGAGATGTTAACAGAACTTCAAACACAACCTGTACTGTACCATATCCTTTAGGGCTGAGGAAAGACTGCTGGAAAGTAACAGGTCCATTATTAGTGGTCTTTGTTAATGTTTCTATTAAGAGGGAAAGATGCTGCTAAATTTGAAAGAGGTTTGTGTATGCCTTTTCCTCAAGAAACCATCATTTGATGTTGACAATGGGGCTACTTACTGCCCTATTTCAAATCTTTGTGAGATGGGTGAGTTGTGATACAAAAATAAGCAACCTGAAGGTTGAAGGCTGAAAAACAATCCCCTGGTTGTAATGATGGAATTATAGCTACAAGAGAAACCATCCTGAATTTTTGAGACTCAACAAAGTTGTTTAGGAGTCTTATATCCAAAATTGGTCTCCATTTGCCGTTCTTTTTTGGGACCAGAAAGTAGATGGAATAAAACCCCTTCCCTCTGTGCCGAATAGAAACAAGTTCTACAGCCAAGTATCAGAGGGGTATCTGTGTTAGTCTGTATACACAAAAACACAGAGGAGTCGGTGGCATCTTAAAGACTAACAGATTTATTTGGGCATAAGCTTTCGTCAAGAAGTGTTTTTTTACCCATGAAAGCTTATGCCCAAATAAATCTGTTAATCTTTAAGGTGCCACCAGACTCCTCGTAGTTCTACAGTGTCCATTTGCAGATCCACTTCTTGCTTTAAGAGGTACTTGTCAGAGGGGTTCATGAAGAGGGACGGGGAAGGGGGTGGGTGTAGGGGAAGGAAGTAAAATGGATAGCATACCCTGATCTTATAACCTCAAGGACCCATCTGTCTGATGTGGTTCTCTCCTATGCAGAAAGAACGTGGGAGAGAGATTCCAAAAAGAGTAGAAGGAGGGTACAATGGTGTATATACAGCTTGGTGTTGGGGGATAGTTCCGGGTCTTCAACAAGCCCATTAAAACTGATACTTAGATTATGGTGTTTCAGTAGCAGGTGCAGAGGGAGCAGCTGGTCTCTTTCTCAAGACCCTTAACTTTTTCCTGGGTGGTTCATATGGTTTCTGCAATCCTGAGAATGAAGCAGGGTAGGATCTTTGAGTGGTTTGGGATCTACAACATTTGTCTGTAGGCGTGTAAATCCCAAGGGATCACAACGTGGCTCTGGAATCCTTACAGGTATTCAGTGATTCACCAGTGGACTCAGTGAACAGTTTGAAGTCATCAAAGGGAAGGTCCTCAACTAGGAATCCAGAGGGGAATCCCTATGCATGACTACTGCCATAGAGATGGATCAAGTGGCAGTGTAGGCCATGTTCAAAAAGGCCTGTAGCTAACAGCTGACCCTCATTAATAGCAACCTGAAACTGGTCACACTGATTAGCCGGCAGATGCTCAATAAAGGTGGTAATCTGAATGATTGCATTTAGTCATGAGAGCTTGACAGTTCGCCATCCTAAATTGAAGTGTTGTGGATGAGTAGGTCTTTCTGCTGAATAGATCAAGGTGTTTTTGGTCCTCATCAGATGGTGTGGCCTTCGCATGATGTTGTCTGTCACTGACTCCACAACTGGGGAGATCAGTGTCAGATGGGTTAACAGAAATTCAGAGTCTTTAGCTGGGACATAATATTTTTTATAGTCCTGTTTACATGTTGGTGGAATTGTTGCAGGGATCTGACAGATGGATTTGGCAAGATCAAACAGGGCCTCAATAGGCAGAGCAACTCAGGTAGAGGGATCCATTGGAGGATGTCCAAGAGCTTATGCTGTGACTCCCTGACCTCTTATAGGGGAATCTGGAGGGAATCCATAATGCGTTTCATTAACTCTTGGAAGTATCTGAAGTCATCAGCCACAGTTGGTGAGGGAGGCATAACTGCTTCATCTGGGAAAAATGAATATTTGTTTGTGGAGTAACCTCTATCTGTTCTGGCCTCCTGCTCCTCAAAGGATTTTCGTTCCTGAGATAACGAAGGAGGAGCAATTGGAGTAGGGGAGCTTGTGGCTTGCCCGTGCACCCCTATATAGCCTCGGAGTGGGGCATGAGGAATTATATGATGCATGCACGGGCCAAAGAGACACTACTACCAAAATACTCCGATTAAAGGTGCATGGGGCATGAGCACACCTGAAGTGGAGCACCCATGGGGACACTACTCAAAGAAGAATTATCAGGTGTGCATGCTGATATTATTAGGTATCTCAACTGCTTTTAGTACCCTAATGTTGGGAAAATGCTCACTGACCCTAAGGACACTCATGTGAGGGGCTACTAGGTTCTATCTTGTCACTCCTCTCGTACAATATGCACGGGTTCAGACCAAAACAAATCAATTTAACGTATTTTCTAAATGGCAAAAATACTTTAAAATATTAAACTAATTTTGTCACAGGAAAATTATTACAATTTGAATAAGCTACAAATATAAAATAAGTTTTAAACTAATCGGTCAGAGTTTACAGATCACAGAAATTATAGGAAAAGGAGACATTTTATTTAAATATAATTTTGCCAAAAGTGGCAGAAATCTATTTAGGGATAAAGTTAACCTTTCTAAAATATATCTGTAACACAACACAGTAATTAAGGAAATACTTTAAATACTTTAAGTGCACTTACTTGTGGTAAACTTGAACCCAAGCTAGCATGTATTGCCTCTAACTGGGCATTGTACAGTAAAGCTTTTAGGTCAGCTCCTGTGAAGTGCTCCGTTTTTGCTGCCAAATGCTGAAAGTCCACATCATTTGCCAAAGGCAGAGAATGACTGAGGGCTTTTAGGATTTCAAAACGAGAAGTCTAAATAGGGGGAAGAAAAAAAAAAAAAGGTAAAGTCATCTGTTTCCTGCTTCTAACTGTTTATTCAGTACTTTTACAGTAATTCTCTCAAGCACTTTCTCAAGAGATCAAACTAATCTACAGAAATGTATGTTTTGGAAGGGGATACTCATATAATTAAAATAGTACATATATGGAAATACTGCACAATCTATTTTCAAATATAAGCATACGCTTACTACTACTTTCACTTAATTTTTCTAAGAAAAATACCACCAAAATATCCAGTGAGCCATTAATTCTCTGAGCGCATTTTCTAATTATATTATCAATATCCAAGATTTTTAAATATGCCATTAAATGTGAACTCTCATGCACATTTTGTAAATATAACTGGATTTGCCTTTTTACCAGTTTTCACCTTTCTAAACATAAGAAGGGGAGACAAAGGAAATGACCCTGTTGGCCTGAAGAGCTCATTTTTTTGTCCTATGGAAATAGCAATGAAAAATATTTGGATAGAATGTGTTTGCATTCTTAATGCATGGGATTATCTTTGTGCATGTGAGAATGAAATGGAGTGATATCTGTTAAACTTGCCATGTAAATTGCTAATGACTATTCTCCATTATAATTAGGGGCAATCAAAGGGACAAATCCTGCAATCTCTACTGGCCTGATCCAAAACCCACTGAAGTCACTGAAAGTCCTTCCATTTACATCAGTGAGTGTTGGATCAGATCCTATGTCTGTACATAATTGTCCAATGATGATGAAATATGTATTGCATGGAGGCCAGGTAATGCAAAGCTCAAACAGCTGCACTCCAGGCCTAGCTGCTCTGGAAAACACTAGGTCACTAATTTGCATGGGGAAACAAAAGGCCATGTACTCTACTCCTCATCATGCCCTGCAACAGCAGGTGAAATGGTGACCTGGGCCCTGTTGGCAAATGGAAATGACAAATTTCAATCTCCACAATCCCTGCTCCTAAGCATTTCCTGTAAGCAAAGCCCCTTTTATGTGGGCTTTGTCCACAAGATCATGATTGGTCCTACATCTGTGGAAAACATGGAAGAATATCTGGAGAAAATAAACACTAACACTACCAGTCAAATCAAATCGACTATGGCTGTCTATTAAATGGGATTACAAACATCTGAAGGGTTACATTCTTTCTACAAACACAAGACCTAAGAATACTGGGCCTGATTCTACACTGCTTGACACTGCATAGTCAGTTACACAGTGCAAAGCGGGCATAAAACTCCATAATTCTGATTTGGTCATGTTTTATCCCCATTTTACATTCATTGCATCTGATCCACTCTGCATTTCTCCAGTTTTACACCAGTGCAATTCTACAGAAATTAGTAAAGTTACACAGGTGTAAAACTGAAGTGATGCAATGGTGAATTAAGTCCACTTTGTTCAGGTGTACATGACTACACAAAGTACAAGGCAGTGAAGAATCCCACTCATTATTCTGATTTTTTTCCTTTCATATATGGTGCAGTATATTGTTTCTTCACCTGATCAGGAGGAGGACAGTACAGGCATTTATCCAGTCGACCCGGCCTCAACAGAGCAGGATCAATCAAATCAGGACGACTAGTAGCAGCCAACACATAAACCCCTTGGAAAAAGTAAGAAATTATCATTAATGTGTTGAACTCATGCCTTAAAAAAAAAAAAAAAAAAAAAAAAAAAAAGACAGCTAAATTATTTACCTTGTAAGCCTTCTACTCCATCCAGCTGAGTCAACAGTTGGTTAACCACTCGGTCTGTCACTCCAGTATTATCATGACCTCGTCGAGGGGCAATGGAATCAAACTCATCAAAGAAAATTATACAAGGCTTGGCTGCCTGTGCTCTGGAACAAAATACAATCCTTCAATTCTGCTTAGGTTTAAGATAAGTAAAATAAATATGGCTAGAGATGTGAAATATGTGTTCTGTTTGTAAGGACCTGTCTACACAAAACACTTATTTGTAGCAAGTAGGGGTGTAAATCTACCCTGCGCTAGAGGGGATCCTACTACCATGCACTATAAGTTCTGTAGTATTTGATCTACCCTGCTTTGAAAAGAGAGTAGACTGAAGCACAGTAGGGAACTTCTAGTGTGCAGCAGCAGGGTTCACACGGACGCTAAGAACTTGTCTACACAAACATTTAGTTTACAGCAAGCTGCTGTGTGAATCTAGCCTGAACTAGACTAGTCTGCCACAGTTTAACTGTTCGTGTGGACCCAGCTGATGCACATTAAAAATCCGCTAATGCGCTTTGGTCTAGTCCTGTTTCAAAGAGGACTAGATCAAAGTGCTCTAACAAACTGTTTATGCCTGAACTGTTAGACCTTGGCAGACTAGTGTGGGGTAGATTCACACCGCAGCTAGCCGCAGTCTAAATGTTTGTGAAGATAAGCCCTTAGTGTGTGGCAGGCTATTTATTGCAGGGTAGATTTACATCCCAGCTTACCATGAACTCAGTGTTCATGTAGGCCAGTCGTGTGCAACGTTATTACACAGGAGAGCAACATAAACCTAATACTCCTGGGGAAGTTTTGTGCCAAAAAATGAAAAATTCTGCATGCAATATTTTCAAATTCTGCATATTTTATTTGTCAAAATAACAATATAATCACACTGATTTCAATTATTTTTGATCATTTATTTCAAAATACCTGTCAGCAAGTATGTCTGTAACAATACAGGCAATAAAAAAAGATTCAAAAAATGATTTTTGACAAACAGATTCTTTACTAGGCATATTAATACAGAACTCTGAGTAATAATTCATTTAAACTTCAATACAGAACCATATTTCCTGCACCCCTTAGAGTCAGGGAGGTAATGGAGGAGCTGAGGGAGAGGGAAGTAATTTCTGGGACGGAGTCGGTGTGAACTTAGAGGATTGTTGAGTATGAGTGGGAAAAATATGGAACAGGTTTTTTTGAGGGGCGGGGAGGCAGCTTCCCCCATGCAGACCCTGGCTGACTCCTAGCTTCTACCATTCAGTCAGGCACATCTGCCTTGTCCCTATGTGTCCTTGCACCCCCATGTGTCCTTGCACGCCTTGTCCATGTGTCCCTCCACCCCCACTCAGACCAGACACCCACTCCCCCAATTCCCATGTGTTCTTGCACCCCGTCCAGATGTGTCCCTCCACCCCCACTCAGACACACCCATTCCTGTGTGGTCCCCTGCACCCCCTTCCCCTTTGCTCATGTCTCTCTGTGCCCCTACTCAGCCACTCCCTGTGCCTGTCCCCCTCCCCTCATCCCCATGTGACTCTGTGCCCCCACTCAGCCAGCCCCTTCCCCCTGTAGCTCTGCACCCCCTCCTGCTCTGCCCCTGTGGCCCTGCACCTCCCTCCCCCTGTGGCCCTGGGCCTCCACTCCCATTCAGCCCTAGTCTGTCCTCTCCCACTAGCCCTTATGAGCCCGTCTGATCACCCAGCAGTCACACGCTGTCTGTCTCCCCATAGACCCTGTCTCCTGACGTGGCCTGACAGGCGCTGCGAAGAAGGCAGGCTCTTTCTCTTCCCTAGCAGGCTGGGAGCAGTTGCTGTGTTCTATCGCCATAGCATCCTCTGGTGAGCAAAAGGGGGAACTGCAGCAACATTCCAGCAGAAGCTTTTTTCTGCGCAAAAAATTAAAATTATGTGTGGCTCATTAATTTTGCGCACGTGCAGTAGCACAGAATTCCCCCAGGAGTAACCTAAGCACAACCTTGTGTGGGCCAAACAGATTCTACATATTATAATAAAATTGAAAATCACCTGTATTGGTTTATATTTTCAGTTCAGCTTGTTTTGTATGTTTTTAGATAGAAACAACCTATGTATAGTATTGTCTATTTATACACTTGTGTAAATTAAAATGACGTAAACATGACGGCAAAACGCTAATGAATCGGTCATTAGTATATTGTGTCAAAGCAGACAGTGGGCCTTATGAAATGCTCTGGTGGGTTGTGTATGGCCCACGGGCTGTAGGTTGGGCACCCCTAATGTAGGCAAGTCCTAATATAGTTACATTTAATTACAGAAGGCAGCAACTACTATGGTTTCCTGAGATGTTTTGAAGAACAGGATTTCCAGTTGACTACCATTAATATTTTATACTTTATTTTGTACTTATGTCTATTTCCTTCTGAAGTTCACAATTATGGTGTTAAAATACTACGGAAACTTTTAGGTCAATACAAGCAAATGGTCTCAGTTTGTAAAATCTTACCCGAAGGCCACCTACACAATAAACTGCAAGGAACTCAATTTATCAAAGTATGAAGAATGAAGGTTAAGTTGACCCTGTCAGGATTTTAACATGTGGTTTCACTAGCTATTTCAGACCTAATGATCAAGATCCATTAAGCCTGCTCCTTCAGACTGCTGACCAGGAAATTCAAATAATTATTTTTAGCATCAGCCATGAAAGTGGAATCTATTTACAACAACATTTATTCTTAGAGAACCAACCTGTTAAAGACATCTCGTACAGCTTGCTCACTTGCTCCAATATATTTACTGAGGAGCTCTGGTCCCTGTAAAATAGCAAAATGAGAAGACTCAGGAGTTGTGGTTTTTCTTAATTTCATATCACTGTGAAATCTATTAGCAAGGTGGGTTATTTATGCAAGCACCGGAGAATTTCAAAGTAATGGGCAAGCAGTGGTTCCCAGGTGAGTCAAAAAACTAGAAAAACTGTGCCAGGTAGTGCAAATTTCATTGACTCTCAGTTTTCCTGCTATAAATGGAAATGTGTTACAGTATCACAAATCTGTGGATTGTGTTCTGAAGATACATTTAAACTATTCTGGCCAGCTGCATTACTCACTGAGTTAGAATCCTTTTATAAAGAAGAAATTAAGAACATATAACAAAATTCTCCAAAAAATACTTAGTGATTAATTGCAAACAAAACTCTCAGAGATAACATTGCGTGGCCACAGCATGCAGTCACTCAGTGGTGCTTAGATAGCCAGGGCCAGCTCCATAAAGGTACTTAAGCATTTAAGTCTTGGGTTTAGATGCCTAAATCCCAGTTTTGGCTCCACTGCAATTCACAAAACTCCCACCAAACCCACTCAGTGCTTAAATTTTCAGGATAAAAGTTCCCTCTGTGCCCGTGTTTCTGCCTCTGAGCAGGTGGACTGGTGTCCAGACACCTGTCTCCCGCCTAAGTCTCAGACTGATTCACAAACTGGGGAAAGATAGAAATAGGCATTTGTCCACCTATCTTGTGTGGCGGGCTCAACCCATTAGGTGGCTGCTGAGCAAGCCTACTGGATTGGCCCCCATTCAAAACTGCCATGGCAGTGCCCACCTTATAACTTTTAGCCCAGTGGTTAGAGCACTCACCTGAGATGAGAGAGCCAGGTTCAATATTCCCCTCTCATGGAGGGGGAAGGATTTGAACAGGGGTCTCCCACCTCCCAGGAGCCTGCTCTAGCCACTGAGCTACGGGATATTCGGCTGGGGGGTGGGGTCCCCCCTTCAGTCTCTCCTATTGAACCTGTTCCACTGTGGCTAAATAACAAAAGAGTGAATGGAGCACGGGGACTGGACCCTGGGTCTCCAACATCCCAGACAGGTGCCCTAATCTCTAGACACAGACACGACACGACACACACAAAATATGGCCCAATGACTAAGTAAGTATTTATCCACAGCAGAAAAATTAAATGTTGTAACTGTTTCTTTGTGGTCATGACAATGACTTCATTTTAAATGTGAGTTTCTTATTTTGGTATTTGTTTTTGCATACATATTACACACACACTAGACAAAGTAACTATGTTAGAATTTTCTGCGTTAATACAAAGATCTAATAAACCATCAAAACTTCGTTACCTTGATGCTGATAAAATTCATTCCACTCTCTCGAGCAACTACACCTGCTAATAGAGTTTTTCCTGTTCCAGGAGCACCGTACAACAAAATTCCTGTCCTCTGTCGTATCGGCAGGTTTGCAAATAATCCTGGATACTGAAAATACAGTCATCAAGAGTAATATCTATTTCCAAATAAGTAATTATTTGGTAACATAATGTAATAATTGGCTTCTGATGAGTGCATATTTATATGGATATTCTTGTGGAATTACTTACTTCATCCACATTATCACCAGAAGGGCTCATCTCAATTGATATTATTGGTTATATTATAATTATATAATTGAATTATATTAAAGTAGCTATTATAAAAAGTTCCAAACCATTTATTTGAAAAGCTCTAGGATGAGTTTCTCACCCTTACTCTGGTACCTTTACATTGGGTAAAAGAGCCAGGCTGATGTAAAAGGGTACTAAAAGCTCCATAACCGGCTAAGGGAAGAGTCCTCTGGTTCAGGCACTGCAGAAGACAGCTGTAGTAATGTTACCTTTTCAGGACCAACTTACAAACCCAGGAGTAGAAGATAAGCCTGGGGTTGGGAGGAATGTGTCCAGGTCAAGACTGCAGTACTGCAGAGCTTCTGGGCAGAGTTATGGCCTACAGGCCTGGAATGCCTATGTTATGTCTGAGGCCTCTCAAGCCTTCAGAACATCTCAGGTAAGGGAGGGTGCAAAAATGGCTTAAAGGCACCGTAGTCCTCCCTCTACCAGGACTGCAAGTTCTGTGCTGTACCTGTAAGAATCTATTTTTTCTAAGAGTAGCTGTTCCACAAAGTAAAATTGTTAATCAGAGTTCCAGAAACACAATGGTTTGTAAAGTACTGAAGCATCTGTTCTTGGTTTAAAAGAAAAGGGTACCTTTGTGGGTAACTGGATGGTATCCATGAGTATTTGCTGTACATCCTTTAAGCCACCAATCCTGTCCCAGCCCAAGTCTTTAGGTTTGTGTAGGTTAACATTTCTCAGAGATGAAGGAGTAAAATCTTTTAAACCTTTTTGAAAGTCTGAGGTTGACAGATTCAAGTCTGTTGAAACCCCCCCCAGGAACAAAACAAACTCCAGTTAAAATCAATTTACTCTTACAGTGGGGGGGTGGGGGGAGGGAGAAAGAGGGAGAATATATGCATATGATATCAAAAACAACAAAAAACTTTCTAAATAACAGTTAAATGCATTTTAAATGTAAAGTATAGAGACAGTTTTACTATAACTTCTTGCTTTTGTATTATTGCAAACAGATGCCATATGGTACAACTAAAACAAAGTAGAGATTTGGTGACTATCACATACCTTCCTTGTTGCATGCTCCCTTATTAGAAACACAGGAGTGTATGGCACGATCCACTAGCATTGTAAAATCTCTAGCTATAAACCCTTCTGTTTCCTTTGCAATATGCTGGAGATCAAGATCATAGAATCTGTTTATATTGGAATTCAATTTATTTTCTATTATGGAATGCAGTAATTCGCATCTTTGCTCCTGAAAAATAAAAATATACAGAGAATTTATACATAGTTTTACACAGATGTGAATTATTATCTTAAGTTTAGAAGACTCAAATGTTTCAGATAATGAAAACAGTTTCCAACATTTCATTCAACATAGGAGTTTTGTGACTAATATATAAAAAATACTAACACAAATTGAAGAAAAATTGATTCTTTTATCTGACTTTCTCTAAGAGTTTACAATTCTAAATGACTAATTGACCACTGTAACCTCTAGCCCAGCAATGATCATTTCAGAAATCAATCTTTCTATTCTATCCCAGTCATATATGCATCACAAGCACTGGAACAAATTCCAAATCAGAAATGAAGAATGAGAAATCCTAGGAACAAACAGACCAAATCACACAGGTATAAAGGGCCTGATCCTGAGAGGCACTGAGTACCCTCAACTACATTGTAGAATAAGGCTTATACTGGAAATTTTCATTTGTATTTGGACACTGGTTAAAACACAAGTCTGGGTAATTTCAGATTACAGAGGTGTCATACAACATAGTTTTTCAGGGGAAGTCTTTTCTTCTGCCACAAGTCAGCACTTAGAGATCTGAATGCAGTCCTTGATTTTTAAATGGCTCATTTATGACAGGAGAACAATAAGCACCATAAACTTGGGGCAGAATTCCGTGTTGTGGGCATTCTCTCACACAGAAGTACAAAATGCAAGTCTTTTTATTTTTCCTTAGAGTACACTATATTTAATACATTGGTTGCCATTTCTTTTGTACCATTTCAATATAGCCTATTTTTAAGAGTAGAAGGATATATTCAATTAAACCAATTTTTGAATTAAAACAAACTAGTTTCCTTTAAATATTTTACAACCCAAATACAATTTGGGAAAGTATACATTATGGTGAAGTGTCTGTTAATTTGGCTGGTGGGAGGCAGAGTCACCACTAGGCATAACTTTCTGTGCTTTTTTCCAAAAGGGAACCGTGAAGATAACATATAGAAAAGTTATATGCTATTTAATATCACAAAAGATCTCTTAAAATCCTCCAATAGCGTTGTTGTGTTTTTAGTTTTGTTTTATCTCAACTTCAGCAGCAAACTATCCTTTTTTGTTACCTCTTTGGTGCAGCATCTGAGGCTGTAGGGAAGTCACAACCAACATTTTGACCAAATTATTCAATTATTGCATTTACCTGATCTGGAGGCTGGATATGTTTGAAGCATTGAAATATATGAGTTCCTTGACCAGAAACAAGGGAAGGATGCAGAGAATGTTCAGACTGGCTTGTGGCAATTAATGCAATCAAACTGCCCATGGAAATAACTTCTTTTATCACATCTTTCAAAACTAGATATAGAAGACATTGTTTCAAGAGTAATAAAAGATTTAAATTCCATACATTTATTAATGCTGAGTATTTTTACAGTACTGAAGATATTATATAACACTGACTACTACATTAACTTTTCTGTAATGTATTCTAGAACTGTTATCATCTAAACAAATGCATTTTTTTTTCAAGGCATAGTCTACTCCAACAAGGAAACACTGTCAGAAATGCTTTGCACAGGACTAAACTTGTATAGTTATTGATGATGTCTACCCTGTGATATTAAAAATGATTTTCTCTATTGTGAATTCTGCTGCTGTATCTGGAATGAATAAAATGCAGAAAGCTATAATTCCAACTCTGCAGCGTAGTCAGGAAAAAGTTGAAATAATAATATAATTTAGATAGTTTATTGTATGACTTATCACAATACCAAGGTGTTGAACTTTGTTGTGTGCCAAGCCATTGTACTAAGAGTTTAGGATAAATAGCAGTTTTGAACTACTTAGACAGATCTCTAGCTGTCATGTACAAAAATAAAGTGTATAATTAAGGCAGATCATTTATGCTAACTTTTAAAACTGTGTATCAAGGTTGTGTGCATAAAACAAAAATGAAGCATTAAGACATTGAAAATTGTACATACAACTACCCACTTTATAATTTAGGTGTACATTTTTGAAAATTTAATCTCAGTGTGAATTCCAGAAACCACAAAAGGAATTTAATTTTAAAAGCTGCAATCTCCCTTTGACACTGCTTAGAAAATTGAAGATCTGTTATAGTTTAAATCCTAAAAGGGCATAATTTAACACAATTAAAATAATAAAATACATTGATGTTGATTATTTCATATTATGTTATTTCAGCCTCCTGTACTGAAAACGTTTACATGGAGAGATTTTAATGTTGGCTGCACTTTAGAGAAAAAGATGGTATGGAGGCTGCATTGTCCAGTTCTTCACTTAAAGGCTATGGTTTGTGAAAATTTAAATAAAATAACCAATGACCTGCACACAATGAAGTGAAACAAGTAGATAAGAAAGGTACACATTCAGTTAAAAGAATTGCTACTTATGCATAATAATTTATATTAATACTGGTTCAAAATTCATCTGGAACTTGTAAACTGTGGCAGTTTATCTGAAGTGTGAACAACATACAATGCTAAATGATCCAGAAGCAGGGCTGGTGAAAATAGAACTGTCCAGACAGCTGTCATTCAGGTACAAGATATTCTAAATTACAATACATTTTTATCCAGACACATAAGAAGCAACAGGAAAAAAATACCCAGAAGCTGTTAGCATAGCATTACCACGTGCAAGTCTATAGCTCTGAACTGCTTCAGGGCTGTTCTCATGCTCTGGTGTAGAAGGAACCCCAACAATGTGATCAAGATCATCCATCAGAAGAATGGATGGCTGTCTCCATGCTGCCTCTAGAAAAACTTCCTCCACTTTTTTTCGTATGTTTTCTAATCTTTTTCCTAAAACAAAAATACAATCTTATAGTAACAAAACACAGCATGAAAAAACTAAAACTTTGAGTTTGATTTATTTCTTTGTGCTGGCAATGCAAAAGGGCCTTAAAATTACTCAAAATGGGCAGCTAAAGATTCTCCTTTATGGGAGGAACCTTCAACTGGCTATGCCAGTTCTACACGAATGCTCGTCTCCTCCCCTGGAATAGGGATCATGCCGGGGGCAGAAGGGGGAATGGCCAGACACAGCCATCCAACACAACAGGGTCTTTAGTTTATATAACTTCAGAGTAAACTAGAACAGCTTCAGAACTATATAAAACCCAGGATTACAAGGAAAGGATGGTCAGTGGAAAAGTGGCAAAAAGCCATATTTGCCCTCCTACCCCTTATGTTGCACCTAAGTCCTTCTGAACTCACAAGAGAACCAGAATGTTGGTCAACAAAGACAACTAGCACAATTTGGTACATACAACAATTAGAAATTGTCAATACTATTGTAGTTCAGCAAGCACTGAAAATTTAACACTACCTTCAGAAGAATGGCAGGTTTTATAATTCACCATTCCTGGTTTCATAAATGTCCAATGAAACTATATATAAAGAATATTTATTTTAAATGTCTGCTTTTTAAAAGTTATTTTTCATCAGATGGACAAAGTCATTTACATTAGCTCTATAAAATTCATAAAAATATTAAAATTTCTAGGCCAAACTTGAAATTAGAAACTAAAGGCTATGCTATACAATATGAAGTTTGTACATTCCTTAACATACAAAAAATAATTAGTTCTCACTAATTTGATATACTTTCACCTGTTCCAGGAGAAAAAGAGTATAGATAGAATTATATTCAGCTACTTTTGTTCCAGCCAGCACAGAGAAAAACTACATAGTCCAACTTGCACACTTTCTTTCTTTATTTCATAATAATAGGGACTAAACATTGAGATTGTGGTTGAATTCTGGGAAGGAGATGTTGCTTACCCTGGAGTTCTTCAAGATGTGTCTCTCTATAGGTGCTCCACTTGAGCTGCGCATGTGCCTTCACTTGGAAATTTTTGGCAGCAGTTTCCGTTCAGTTCATTTATGTGCCATGGTTAGCCTTGTGCTCCATACCAAGGATATATGCAGCTGCAACAGATGAACCACCTTCAGTTCCTTCCCCATTGCACTGTCCCACAGAGATAAAAGACTATGAAGCAGAGGGGATGGAAGGTGAATAGTGGAGCGTCCATAGGGACACACATCTCAAAGAACTCCAGCTACTGTCTAGGGTAAGCAACCTCTCCTTCTTCGAGTAGCATCCCTATGGCTGCTCCACTCGAGGTGACTCCTGAGCAGTACCCCCTGAAGGAGATGGGAGCTTCAGAACTTAATCCGGAACTGTTTCTAGAAATGCAGAACCAAAGGCAGCATCTGCCTGAGAAGCATTCACTAGGGCATAATGTCAGGAGGTGTGGCACTTTTAGCAGGGCAAAGGATATGGACTGAGATCTGGTAAAATGGGCTACGATCGAGTAAGGCTGCGAGTTTGACACGGAGGTCACGGATTCCATAACCTCCGTGACTTCTGCAGTGGCTGGTGCGCCTGGATCAGGGGCAGCTGAGGTAGCCCCTATGCCAGGCGCAACGGCCGCTCCTGCAGTCCTGGGGCCCGCGGTTCCAGTCTTGGGAACCGCAGCCAATAGAAGCTGCGGGGGCGATGCCTGCAGGCAGAGGCAGTGCGCAGAGCTGCCTGACCACTCCTCCACCTAGCAGCTGAGTGAGGGGTATGTCGTCACTTCCGGGGAGCCCCTCAGGTAAACGCCGCCCAGAGCCCGCCTCACCTCGTCCTGTGCCCCAATCCCCTGCCCCCTCCCACACCCAAGCTCTGCTGCTACTGGGGGGAGGGGAGGCGCAGAGCCAGGTAGGGAGCCTACCGGCCCGGCTAACCCCTCCTCCCAGCACCAGCGGGGGTCCTGGACCATGGACTGCCCCCGCACCCTCCCAACACCAGCAAGGGTCTCCTCCCAGCACAAGCAGGGTTCCTGGGCTGCGTGCCACTGCCCACCCCGCCCCCAGCACCAGCAGGGGTCCCAGGCCGCGTGCCGCCACCTGCTCCCGCTAGCACCTGGGCTGCCCTCCCACAGCACCTGTGGGGGCCCCGGGCAGCCCCCCCCCGCAAGTTTTAGTCATGGGTATTTTTAGTAAAAGTCATGGACAGGTCATGGGCTGTGAATTTTTTTTTTTACTGCCCGTGACTTGTCCGTGACTTTTATTAAAAATATCTGTGACTAAAACAGCCTTAATCATGAGTAGGCATGGCATGTTAGTGACTTCTTAGCATGAAAAAATACAGGTGGAAACCCAGTTAGAAAGTCTCTCGGTAGACATTGGTGTATCTTAGGCTCTGTCTGCAAGAGATACAAATAGCCTCAAAAGTTCAAAAAGGTTTAGTCCTGTCCAAATAGCATGCCATTACCTTCCTAATATCCCAAAGTATGGAGGGCAGCATCTTCCCTAGTTTGATAGGGTTTAGGATAAAATATGGGGAGATGAATAGCCCGATTTATATGAAAGTCTGAACTGACTTTAGGTAGGAACTGTAGATGTAGCCAGAGGAACACATCATCTTTGAAGAAAACAGTACAGGAGGGTCAGCCATCGAAGCCCCTAGCTCACAAAGGCATTTTCCTAGAAAGGTGTAAAAGCATACAGGTAGCTGTTGGTTTAAATGGAGGTTCTGTCAAACTGAGAACTAGGTTCAAGATCCAGGTTGGGGTGGGCTCCCTGCCATGTGGGAAAAGGTTTGATAACTATTTAATAAATCCAGAAGTTGCGAGGTGAGCAAAACACATAGGACTCTTCTACAGGTGAATGAAATATTGTGGTGGCTGCCAGATGGACTTCGGTGGAGCTCAATCAGAGACCTCCCTTTCTTCGGGGTACTCTAAGGTATTCTAAAACTTCCGAGATGGGAAAATCCGTAGGAGACAGGTGTTGGTGAGTGCACCAATGGTAAAATCTTTTTAATTTCTGAAGGTAAGTTTTCCTGGTGGATTCCTTTTTACTGTTGAGCAGGACCTCCTGCACCTCCCCAGAACAGGAGAGCTCTATCTCTGACAACCATCCAGGTACCAGGCTTTGAGTCAGAGTTTTGAGATAGGGGTGAAGAATGTTCCCCGTGTCCCACAAGAGAAGGCTGGGCATCAATGGTAGATTGATAGCCAGTCGAGAGGAGCGGCGAAGGAGATAAGGGAACCATACTTATATTGGCCAGGTTGGTGCAATCAAAATGCCTGTGGCTCTGTCCTGTCTGATTTTGTTCAGGTTCCTGAGGATGAGCAGCGTTGGAGGAAAGACACATAGAAGATGCTTCGACCACGAGAGGAGAAAGTCATCCCCCAAAGAATGATGACCCAGACCTCCCCTTGAGCAGAAATTCATGAATCTTCAGCTGGCAACAATGGCAAAAAGAGATCTATCTCTGGAAAATCTCAGGTGAGAGAAATATCTGTCGGAGTTGGATTTGTTGAGTTCCCACTTGTGATCCTATGTGAAGTATCTACTAAGGTCATTGGGTATAGAATATTTATGTGAATGGTGAACTCCTGTGTGGTCCACCTTCTCTGTACTGTGTGATCCTGTAGGTGAACTCCCTATATGAAGAGGAACGTGTCCAAAACAATTGTAACGGCGAAAGGGCAATGTTTGAAAGGAACCCTTGAACACACCTTGTCTGGATCCTTCCACCAGTTAAGGGAGACTAACACACTTTGAGGGGCAGAGCTAAAAACTTGTTCATACTATCCCTGTTGGGGATATCGACTGACCTGAGCCAGGATTGGAAGCAGTGCAGATGCAAGGAGGCATATAAGGTGATGAAGGCATAGGCGTCAACTCCGTGGGTGCTCTAGGGCTGGAGCACCCACGGGGAAAAACTGGTGGGTGCGCAGCTCCCCGCCGGCTCCCCCACCCAGCTCACCTCCGCTCTGCCTCCTCCCCTGAGCGCGCTGCCGCCTCCTGCTTCTCTTCCCTCCCTCCCAGGCTTGCCGTGAATCAGCTGTTTCGCGCACGGCAAACCTGTGAGGGAGGGGGAATAAGCGGAGCGGTGGCACGCTTGGGGGAGGCGGTGGAGCGGAGGTGAGCTGGGGCAGGAAGTGGTTCCTCTGCACCACCACCCCCAGCTCACCTCCGCTTCCTATGGCCCTTCCCACCCGCCCGCCCCAGCTCACCTCCGCTTCGCCTCCTCCCATGAGCGTGCTGCCGCGGCAAGCCTGGGAGGGAGGGGAGTGGAGGGGAAATGTGGCGCGCCCCGGGGGAGGAGGCGGGAGTGGGGATTTGGGGAAGGGGTTGGAATGGGAGCGGGGCCGGGGGCGTGAGCACCCACTGGTGCCGGCTAAAGTCGGTGCCTAAGGATGAAGGTGAACACTGCCGTGACCTGAGGCAGTGACTTGAGGACTTAGTTGAACTCATGCAATTAGTTGTGTCAGGGTGAGGAATCTGTCCCTTGGTAGACAGCTCTATATGCTGTAGCATCAGAGTGACTCCAATAACCTCTATCTGCTGTACTGGTAGGAAGAAGGACTTTGTGGTGCTGAGCTGAAGACCAAGCCTTGCAAATAGACAGATGGCATTAAAACTCAGGTTTGAACATTTTCTAGTACCCATCTGTTGGAAATAAACTTCTCCCATGAATGGTGGAACAGGAAGAGACAACCCCCAAAAGGTGGGAGGATAGACTGGGCAGGATGGTGTGGCATCTGGTCCAGATTGTGGGAATGTTCATGGTCCTCAACCAGCGCATCAGATGGAATGTTTCACAGATGACGTTTGTTGCGTCAACAGGGCGATAGTCGTGTAGGGTTTTCCTTTCTGCAGTCTGGGTCCCTTCTCAGGTGGCTCAGATACTCAGGTGGTAGGTAGGTGGAAAACTGGGATAGGTGGTACCCTTGAGCCATTTTGGACCTACTGAACCTCCTTTTGTTTGTAGGTGCACATATCCAACAAGTCAAGTGTTGCCCTAGAATACTTCAAGGAATGTACGGACTCATCCGTGGTCTCGCTGAATAATTTGAGGCCTTTACAGTGGCTTGGATGTCACATGGGAAACCTGAGGATTGCAGCCACAATCGCTGTGGAGATGGAATGAGCTGCCATGTCAGTTGCATCAACAGAAGCCTGTAAAGTCATCTTGGCCAAGCGATACCCCTCATTAATGATAGCCTGAAATTGTTGCCTGAGTTTCTGGGGAGATGCTCTGTAAAAGACTTCATATAGATTTCATAGAGTTTATGTGATTATATTTCATGAGTATCACCTGATTATTCATGTTTCTAAACTGCAGGGTGGCAGACAAATAACTCTTGTGAACAAATACATCTAAATTCTTTTGGTCCTTGTTATCTAGGGTAGCCTTTGACTGGTGTGCCTGTTCTGTTCACTGATTGCATCTGCAATTAGGGAGTTGAGAGTGGGGTGAGAAAATACAAATTTTGAGCCCCTAGCCAGAACATGGCATTTTTTAATTCACCCTCTTAGCTGTTGGGATGGCAGTAGCAAGAGTTTGCCAAATTGTTTTGGCAATTCCAACAGCACCTCATGCACAGGCAGGGCCACCTGTGATAAAGATGGTGCATGTAGAATGTCCCATAATTTATGCTGGGTTTCTTGGACTTCTTCTATTGGAATTCAGTCTTCTCTGCATCTGTAACAGGTCTCTCTCAAGGCTCTGGAGGGTGAGTGAGCTGCAGATGATGAGAGAGGATTATGGTCATTCGGAGCACGCTGGAAAGTGTGGGTCTCCAGGCCAGGGTCCGAAGCCAGGCAGAGGGAGTACTCCACCATTAGAAGACAGAGTTTTATTTCCCTTTACCTCCTAGAGTGGCTTTTGAAAGTCATGTAGCTCTTGCACTTAGTGGGCATGTATGTATGCCCAAAGCAGTGCATACAGTGTAAAGCACTCCCAGCAAGTGAGACCACATTTGAAGCATGGAGACTCCTGCATATCGCAAAAACAAAACAGGCTTAATTAAACTACAAAAGAATAAAAATGGACTAGAAACTAGTTAACAGGCAGAATTGTAAATGAACGCTATTGAACGCACTGTTTCAGGTGAGTGGTCAAGAAGGAACAGAGGGCGGTTCATCTCTTGCAGCCCTATATGCCTTTGGCTGAATGGATACTACTGATGAAAACCTCAAATTGAAGGTAGATGCACACCTCAAGTGGAGCATCCACAGGGACACTACTTGAAGAAGCACAAAAAATTAGAAGTGTGCGCATTTTGAATATGCTTAAATGATGTAACTAGTACAATGCAATGAATATATAAAGGCGCTTACTGCCAGGCACCAAAATGCATTATAAAAACAATACAAAACATTTTAAAGAAAAGCCACGCAGCCCAAATAAATAGCTAGATCAAAGTTTTATAATACTGTAGATAATTTGAACATAATAAAATGATAAGCCCTGAATGCTTCCCTATCATTATAACAAATGTTTGAGTGAAAAAATATGATCATAGTCATACCTCTTAAAGCCTTACAGTCAATTACTTCCACATGAGTATCCAATTTATCAAAGGCTTCTTTGCAGATGGCCTTCGCTAATGTTGACTTTCCACTTCCCTACAAAATAAATGTTGGGTAGTCAACATCCAGAGTAACAGAAACTACTTCTTTCTCTGTTTCTGTGGACTATTCCTCAGGAAACACAGATGCTAAATAGATGGCTGGTTGTATACAGGGTGATTTTCATTCCTTGTCAATAGTAGTACCTAGTACGGGCCCAGTTCTGAAATCAGTGGTAAAATTCTCACAGATTTCAATGGGTTCAGGATTTGCCATTAAACATGGAAAATATAACAGGAGAATCACTGAGAGTCAAATGTGTGAAGTGATTTCATACTAGTGTTTAAGAAAAAAAATGATATTTTTCTGAATTCAAATACTTAAAAAATAAATGTTAAATAATGTTCAGGCATAAGTGTCTACACATATTTGAAGGGTAAAAACACAGTGTGGAGCAATCTTCCAAGGTAAATGATGGAAGCTCCAGTGTTAGGGACATTTAAAATTTAGATTGTACAAAACACTAAAATATAACAGCGGAAATGATGCTGCATTGGCAGGGGAGGTGGATTAGTTAGTCCAACAGCTCTTTTTCAACTCTATTCTCCAATTCCTTGTAGCAGAAAAGAAACAGGTTTGCAATGCCTGTTTGGAGTATTAAAATTAAGTTAGTGCAAGAAAACTATTTTGGCATACAGGTAAAGAGAGTTGTAGAAATGCACCTTTGCTCCTGTGAGCAGGACAGCTCCACTGCGCAGTCCCACAGCTATGGTAGCTAGCTTTTGAGATAAAGGGCGTCCCAAGAGACTGTGGGTTATGTGCTCAAAGGAGGATGTTCCTAGTTTACCCACTCCTCTGCAAAGTGAGGCAAAACAAATAAAACATTAGACAAGCTACGGCAGTCTCAGTACACTCAATCTAGGTAATGATAACTACTTGCATTTAGAATAGCATGCTTTCCATAGATACTGAAAAATCCCAAGTGCTTCAGATGTTCAAGAAAATCTATGGCCCCCTTCAATTAGATGCCATGGAATTTCTACATTCACAAGTGGCATAAAGGGGCATAGAGGTTGCAAAATTTCCAACCAGTGAAGAACCACTGTAAGAGCTCTACACCAGCCGCCTTCCCTCTGCTGGCATAGAGGATGTGTCCAGGCATAGGAGATGTGTCCAAGGGTGTGGTCAGAGCACACTACACTTTGGCTATTATACATTGGTGTAATAGCCTATAGAAAGCTATTACAAGCTGGCATAACTCAGAGCAGCCTGGGGACAACAAAGGTCTTTGACCTGGGCCAGAATTAGGGAAATACAAAATTGGCTTAAAGCTACCTTTATTCACCTCCTTTCCTGAGCTGTGGGTCACTTTTAACCTGACAGCACACCTTTAAGATCCACAAAACAGGCTAGCAATTTTAGATTTCAACTGAAAGAAAATGCATACTAACAACAAAAAAGAAACATCTAGCAGTATAGTACCCCTCAACACTAGCGAGGCCCTGGTTTGGTACAGATTGAGGGAAGAGCACCACCTAGTGAGTTATCAACACTGCTTCTGGGAGTACATAGCATGGCAAGGCATCTCCTTCCAGAGGCTTTTAATTTTTCACTCTGGTTTATTTTTCAATATTGGGTAGGTCCAAGTAGTTCTCTCATAAGCTAAACAAAAACCCAAATTCATAACACAAAAAGAAATATCTTTCCCTGCCCCTCTCTTGTGTGTTGTCTTATTATGCTGGCTTCTGGATGACAGTCTTTCCACAAACAGCAGCTAACTAGGTTGTTTCCCTTATAGGGAGGCGAGCAGCCTTCCACCCAGGAGAAGCCCTTTCTCCCTGCTGCAGCTTGTTCCTCATCCCTTCTTCCTCTCTCACCGGAAGTGGGGTTTTTAAAGGTCACCAGCAGCCCTTAATTGGACTCAGGTATGTCTACTTAGTCTGTGGTAACCTCTTTTCAGTTCATAAGAAAAAGGGCCAATCTTTCTAGGGCCAATATACCTGCTTTCCACCACTCTCCTATAATTGTCAGGTCTGACTTTGTCAAAGTAGGTTGTCCTTCAAGGCATCTCATCCAAGGATCTGATCCTGCAAACACTTTAGAACGTACATCACTTCAGTTTGTAAGTAATCCCATTGACTACAATAAGGCTACTCACAAGAGTAAAATAAAGGTGTAAATAAGTAAGTGATTACATGATCAGGTCCCACGTATTGTCAGCCTGACCCAGTCCAAAGAGATGTCTAGTTACATTTTTCACAGAATTTTTAACAGCTAGTTTAGTTTTCCAGAAGCTGTGCATTTTCTAATATATCTGGCTTTCTTTTTTTAATTCTTATCCTCTTTTTTTTTTCTTCCCATATTTGACATTGTCAGAATATCTCACCCTAAACTGTTTAGTTTGTGGAAAGGAAGGATCTGGTCAGTATCATGTATAGTAGACTGTGTGTTGTCATCATCAGCTTTTGTAGGCATAGGATGTATAAGAACCTATAAACAAAAAGAAAAAGTCAATATTTTAAAAATCAAATATACATTTAAAAAAGAAAAGTACAAAACTGATTTGCATCTTTTTGTAATTTGTTTGAAGAAAACACTGACTAAATATTTTGATGAAACTACACTTGTATGAAAGACTCACATATTGATAAAATGGTGTAGATGAAAGCTTCATTCAAACTAGCTAAAGAGAGTAATTATCTCTCAATTATCAATCCAATTCTTCATATAATATATCAGGCCCATTTGGATACTAGTGCTAACATGTCTCCAATGTGACTAATCTTGGACATAGTGTTCTGATAATGATGTGGTTCTGTGGCAGCAGTAATAAGGAAAAACTTCTATTTTACTTTTAGTGAACAAGTTTGCAGAGCAACAGGACAGTTTTCTTCACTGCTTCGGTCATACAAATGCATCAATATAAAAAAATTAGCCCATCACCAACAACAATAGTGGGGTATGCTAATACTGGAGACTCAGATCTCAACTCAACAACTCAACTCAACTCAACTCCCTTTAGGAAAGGGAATACTTGCCCAAAAAGAAGAGGCTGTAGGGGGTTACGGGGAAAGGGAGAGACGCAGGACATAGAAGCAGTTTGAGAGCAAGAGCATGGCATGAACTGGGACAGGTGTGGATAGAAAGCAGCCCTCACATTTGATGGAATAAGCCATTAACACCTCCCCACTTCACATGTTCCAGACAGTACAGTTGCTTGGGGGGGGGGGGGGGGGGGGAGGGGAGGGTGAAATAGGTATTTAAGGCAATTAAATAGGAAGAGTGGAATTTTCAAAATTGCTCAGTGTTGGCCTAATTCTGCTCCCACTGAATTTAGTGGGAGTTTGATCATTGTTACAGAATTCAGGGACATTGCTACAGAATTTAGGTCCAAAATACTATGGACTACGTGGAGTCTTAGCAAAGCCTCATGCTATAAGGTAACACATGAGATGTGCATATATGGTGATGAACACAGGCACTACAACGTTAAATTACTTAATAATTGAAACAGACACATATGATATACGGTTAATTATATTTTTCACCAAATGTAACAGAATTTAAGTTACTTGATACCTGACACTATGTGATATTTACTTGTATATTTGTCTTCTTCAGCAAACTGGGACCCAACATAAAAATATTCTCAGAGTTATTTTCTTCAGTGTGAGAAGGATGTACCACGCTAAGGACAAACTCTTCCGTTCCTGTGGAAACACACTGAACAACTATCAAGATTTCAAATTAACTATTTTTCTTCAGCACAAGATGAGCCCAGTAGTATTTTTTTTAAATAAATGTAATCTAAAATGAATGAATTAAACTAAGATCACTGTTAAAGATTGACTTACATCTACAATTTAAATGGAAGGAAGCATCTGTTATGTTCCTCAGTATACAAACTCCATTTTTAAAAAGAAATGTTGCCAAAGGAGACTTCATAATACAGAGAGAATAGAGACATAGCCACAGCAGAGGACTTAGTTTTCCTTACCTTCTTTAACAACTAGTTGTATGTGGTGTGTGTCTGTCATTATCCAGGGAAGATTAACAGTAGTGGTATCCTCCAACCATGAACTAAAAGCAGATTTTATGTCATCTTCACTTATGTCTTTATGCTAAACAGGAAAATGGGGGGGAAGGGTTACTTTATTAAGGCTGTTCCCTTCCAAATGATAACTCTTCAGGATAGATGGTATTTGTTCCTAATGGGAGCTCTCAGATGGAAAAAGTTCTAATGGCATTGTTCATTCATAACCCTAAGTCCTGTCACATCCCCAGTTTCCAACAACCTATCTATGTTGGGTACACATATGACTCCCGTTACCATAATGTTGGAATACTTCACAATAGCTAATGTATTTATCCTCACAACATAACTGGGAGGCAGGGAACTTCTATTACCCCATTTCACAGATGGGGAACTGAGGTACAGAGAGATTAAATACCTTGCCCAAGGTCACACAGGAAGTCTGTGGCAGAGGAAGGAATCGAAACTGGGCCTCTTGAATGCCATGCTAGCCCCTTGACTACTGGAGCATCCTTCCTCTCAAAGAGAAGGGAGATCAACAGAGATCTCTTTGGGAAGGGAAGAAGCACTGTTCAGAAAGGAAAAAGAGGATCCCTACCATATTATTCACCTAATTTTCCACCTTTCTCTTTACTTCCTTTGGGAACTAAAATCACTTGAGCTGAAGTAGAAAAGAAATAAAGGAAGAACTCCATATTAAATGTATATAAGATCACATAAAATTACTTTATATTTCTTTAGTTTACTGCCTTCAAGATATTTATTTTACACCTAAGTACAAAACCCTCAGGTTTAATTACTACTTAGTTCAATCATCCACCCTGCAATCAACTATTTACAGAAAAAAGTAGTATTTATTAAACTGATAGCTTTCAACCATGGTATATTTTAAAATATAGTAAAAAAGCAAAACAAAATTCAGTCCATTTGTAGATAAAGACACCAGATGCATATGAAAACTCTGTGCCTATTATAGATTAGTACTACATGCTTTGTGGAGCAACTAAAGTGCAAAATGACCACACAAGTGTCACAGCAAAACAAACATACTGCAGATAATGAACTAACCCAGTGAAGACACATTTGCCTTGTGTAAGAGCAGCACTGGTTGGACAGTGAGAGCTGACATTAAATAGTTTTTTGTTGGCATAGATTTGCAATGAGAACAATGGATGTGGCTCAGTTGAGGGAGGATAGAAGGGTTCAAATGTTTACTTCACTATTAAATTTCTAGTAGAAGGAAAAAGGCAAAGATAATTCAGAGTAAAACTTTAACCACCAAATTAAAATGCATTAATATGCCTTAACTATCTTATTTAGAAACTCTCCCCAGGTGTTGCCTGCTAGAGGAGCATAAGGGCTTCTTCTCAAAGGAGACTTAGGAATGAAGTTTCAGCCTCAGCACTGGGTTTCTTTGCCTTTGTAGATTTAAAGCTGGACTATACTAAATTCACACCAGCTGAGGATCTGGTCCAATATTTCTTTTGTAAATCACTTTTATTTTTTAACGGAAGTCTTATTTATGTGGGACCTTGTCAAGGAAAAAATGTTGCTTGTGTCCTAAGATGAAATAGGAACCATACTATTCTTGCTATGTAATGCTTTCTAATGCAGCATTATGTAATTAGGCACAACAATATTCAAAATATAATGTTGGGACTTGGCCCTGTAAACCGTTACCAACATATGTGAGTAGCTTTTAACTTCTCATGCCTCACACGCATATAGGTTTGCAGGATTTGCCCTTTATACTATATAGCGATATTTTATGAAAACTATGTCAGAACACACTTTACAGAGCAAAATGTTTTTATTTATAACACACACAACCTACACCAGGTGGCTAGGGGTCCTGCACATAATGAGTCATATTTAATTACATTATGAACATGAAAAATGCCATTATGTTAAACAGAAGGAGAGAGAAATTATGAAGGAAAAGCAAAGGAGAAGACAGATGTTTTCACGTGATTTGAAAACGTATAGAGACTTGATGAAGTAAGTGATCACTGCTACATACTACTGGTCTAGTGGTTAAAGGAGACGAAGGCTAGGTCTTCATTACCCGCCGAATCAGAGAATAGAGATCGATCTTTCGGGGATCGATTTATCGCGTGTCATCTAGACGCGATAAATCGATCCCCAAAAGCGCTCCCCGTCGACTCCGGTACTCCAGCTTGCGAGAGGCGCAAGCGGAGTCGATGGGAGAGCGGCAGCGGTCAACTCCCCGGCATGAAGACGGCCAGGTAAATCGATCTAAGATACGCCTACTTTAGCTAAGCTATTTGCGTAGCTCAAGTTGAGTATCTTAGATCGATCCCCCCCGCTAGTGTAGACCAGGGCTAAGAGTCCAAACTTATAGGCTCTATTCCTCAACCATTGTATGACCTTGGGCAAATCACTTTATATTCAGAAAATAGAAAATCTGTATTCAATACACTGTAGAATGAGTATTGTAATACCTCCCAAACACAAATGGGTGCTGTGAGGTTTAATTACTTGACATTTATAATCCTTGGATGAAAGGTGATTCAGAAATATGAAGTAATATTACTGTATAAAGTTTCATTTATATAGATGGTACAAGTGTCTCACTGATTTAGATATTACTTTAAATCATAAAATTGTATTTATTGGAGGGGAAATTGCATTGGAATAATGTGTATTTTAAATATTAGTCTAATGTGATTTGAAATTCCCAAATTATCACCTGACAAATAAAAAACAAAACAACACTCGTAAACCTGAACCAGAGCAACACTATCATTGCTTAAACATGCAAAATGACTGTATGATACTAAGAACGTCAACTCACTAAATTCCTTTTGGGTTGTAATTTAAGAGATGCTGGAATTTTAGGGACTGATTCCAATGACTTAATTCTGAGTGTTGCATGCATTTCTATATGTATTCTCTTTCTCAGGCCATCTGGAATCTGAAATATATAAATTTAAAACAAAAAGTAAAGAGAAAAGATGGTCACATAGCAGAAATTGGTTACAATATCCCACAATATCAATATCCATGGAAGTGTATCCATCAATAAAAGCATTTCCATTACATTAGATCATCAGCCTGACTAGACTAGTTTGTAATTTGCAACAGAATTTAAGGGGAAACCATTCTATTGCCAGTTGTACTCAAATCCTCTTCACACGCTCTCCTCCTAATTGCCTCTTTTGTTCTTTGTGGAAATAGTTATTAAAACTTGTTAACATGCATTAACATCTTTAGAAACAAACAAATGAGGTGAGATAAAAGAGTGAGGGGGAAGGAGGAATCTGTCTGCATTGTATTACCATATAACTTTTAAAGGTTTATGCCTATCCTAAAAATGTTTCAGTTTTAATTGCCATTTGCTAAGCTTCTTTTCTTTTAAATACAATATTCATATAAACCTGTCTTAACCACCAGTCACGCATTTGATAATTGATTCATGGGTGTAATATAGATAGACAGAGGGCAGCCTTACAGAAGAACCATCTAACTTAGCCAGTGAAAATGTAATGATCTAGTAATTTTGAATATCTTAAAAAGTCTGAACACGTTTTTTGTAAATTAAGATATAACAGTTGTGTGCTTGAAATTACAATTAAATACATCCTATTTAGTATTTGATTACAAAGATGTTAAGAGAATCTGAGCAGTAAGAATTTGAGTCTTTTTTCCCCACAGAACGAAATAAATAATACTTAGCTCTTAAACAGCTTCTTTCATCCACTGAACTCAAAGAGGGTAAGTATCATTAACCTTATTTTATAGATTAGAAAACTGAGGCACTGAAAGGTGAAATGACTAGCTCAAGGTGACGCAGCAGGTTAGTGGCAAAGCCAAGGATAAAATTCAATTTTCATAGCTTACACTAACCAATTTGTCCTCCTTTATTTGAAATATATTTTCCTTACACTCTATTATAATTTAATTCCTAAATTGAAACAGCTCAAAAATAAAGAGCCTATTGTCACCAAGAGACTATACAGTAAGTCATATCTGGAAAATAGCACGTGAAGTTCTCAACTGATATACAAAACTGAAGTCTGTAAGAGATGGCTGTAATGGCTCTGCTATTGGCTGGTATTCTCATTCCCACTGAAAAGGATGGTAAATTTGTGGGAACGCTGCCTTAGGAGCCACTGTTTTAAAACATCCAAATGGTGATTTTAAAAGCATTTTATCTCTTTTATTGATCCAACATGTTTCCTGGGAATGAAGAACTAAAGCTAGCAGCAGAGCTGTCAGGACACTGAAATGACAGCGGCTGCCAACTGACCTGCAAGTGCAATCTTCCAAAACAGCATGTAAGGATATGGCTACACTGGAAACACCCACCTCCTCACCAAAAAAAACCCCAACCCAACAAAAAACAAACAAACCCCACAGTAGTGAGTCTCAGAGTCCGGGTCAACTGACTTGGGCTTGCACTACAGTACTAAAAATAACAATGCAGACATTAAAAAGAACAGCATTAATTGTGGCACCTTAGAGACTAACAAATTTATTTCAGCATAAGCTTTCGTGGGCTAGAACCCACTTCATCAGACGCATGGAATGGAACACACAGTAAGCAGATATTGACACAGACTAACACAGCTGCTACTCTGAAATGTAGACACTCTCAGCTGGGCTCTATTTTCAGCCGTAGTGTGAGTGTTGCAAGCCTGAATCAGTTGACCTGGGCTCTGAAATTCTTCGCTACATTTTTATTTATTTAATTATTTTGCAGTGTGTATGTGTCCTGAGATCTAGCTGGAGATTCCTATTAAGGTTTTCAGTGGCTTAACTGTGAATTAAATGTTTATTAATATAAAATAATTTATTTTAAACAAACTTTTTTTTTAAAAAAAGGAGTTTATTTAATTAAAGTTTTAAAAAATTACTAAAATTATACATCAATTGTACAATGCTATGATATGTAATACTATCACTTTTAGTTTGTTGAAGGCTGGAGGCCAGAGCACACCAGAGAGGAATGAGTATGTGATGTAACCACATACCTTGTTATATGTAATATGTATGTACACATGTATAGTTTCAGATTCTCTGGAATACTATAGCTACAAGCAGACTGTTAAGGCACTCAATATAAATAACTCACAAATTCCAGAAAATCTTTAAAAAGTTGCTGGAGAACTTTCTCATTTTTGCTGTAGAATTGCCAGAGAGCTGTGGAGACCCAGCCTACTCTGTACATTTCAGAGGGATACTGCTGGGTTTGAGTAGTCCAGAGCAGGACAAATTAGCAAAGAACAGCTACACTTAATGTGATCTATTTTATTTTAGTCTGCCTTACTTAAAAAATTAATGTTTACAAAATCTACTCTATACAATTTTATACTAATCAAGCAACCCCAAAGTTATCTTATTAAAAACCCAAAAGCAACTGTATTCAGACTAACCCAAACTCTTCCAACATGCATGGCTTCCACACTGTTGTTATATTTTATGGCACTCTCTAGGTCTTCAAATCCATTCCATACTATCTGCACGACAGAGATCTCGCTGGATTCTTGACTGATATTAGAGCCATACTGGTTTCTGTCTTCTGTGCTGGACATTTGCTTTTGCTTCTCAAATGGTAGATTCTGCTTTGCTTCTCGATGGCGTTGTCTTGGGGAGTGAAGCTTACTAATCTTCCCATAAGACACTTTAATATTGGGATCTAGATCAACAAACTCCAGATTCCATGGAAAAACATGAACAGTATTTTTCTGAAATGCCTTTGTGGCTGAAGTGCTCTGTACACTAGGAGGCTGGGACTGACACACTCTGAAAATAGAGTCCATGTGAATCAAGTTTAATAGCTCATCTTTGAATGCACTCATTTCACTCGTACCACAGGAAATCTCCTGTTTCTGCTCAGGAGAGCGAGAGAAAATGCTCCCGATAAAATTCCATACGTTTGGCAGGACATTTGAGCCAAATGTCTCTTTTGCATCTGGCTTACACTGTTCGAGGACACCTGGATTTAAATGAGATTCTTTGGCCAAAGGTTCCTTTATTATTTCTCCCTGATCCATGTTACTTTTAATAAATCTTTCATGTAAAAAGTCACTTTTTGAGGAAGGCATATTGGTAGTGTTTTCTTCAAGCTGGCGTGTTTTTGGACATACAAAAAGCTGTGTGCGAGGTTCTAGTCTCCCATAAGAAGCAGGTGGCTTTAGTGTACCTGCAATTAAACAAAAATCATCAGTACATTTATCCACCCTTGATAAAGGCTCTCTGTAGCATTGTATGAAATGCCTCCGTCACCACTTACCAATTCGAATGTAAATATGAGTATTCTGCTCAACCCACACTGGGAAGATGGCTTTTGGAAATACTATTCGAATCTGATCAAGAAGATGCCTTTCAAGAGAGGAAGCATGCACCTCCTAAAGACAATTTTGCATAATTAGAAATCAAATACTTCACATTACATTTTGCATTTGTTTTAAGATACAAACTGTATATCCCTATATATAATAAAATTTGAATTATACACATGTATTGTACACCACAAATGTATAGGAAATAGTGCCTTGAGAAGAAATGGAACAGGTTGGGGGCGGGGGAATGCTTATCATGAGTAACAAAAGTATGAGAGCAATTTAAATGTTTTTATTACCAGTATTTCCCAATCATCTGCAGAGAGGGGTTCCACTTCTACTTGCTGACAGGACAACGCTTGGGAGCATGGCTCAAGGAATATCTGGCAGACAATAACACTTTTAAAAAAAATGTTTAGCCTCTGATATTTACATAAAGAAAAAAGTTAAATCTTTAAGTAATTTGAAAGAATTAAGTCTGTTTCACTGTACACTTTAGATGACTAAAATTACTTTCCTTTTAAATTACATTAGCTATACCACTTAACACAGCATTAAGTTTCAATATATTACTCCTGAGGGAATTCTGCACCAAAAAATTAAAAATTAAGTGCCAAAAAAATAAAAATTCTGTGCACATTTTAAAATTCTGCATTTTTTTGGTCAATAAATAACTGTGGAAGCTCCATTGGGGAGCACAGGCCACTGCTGTACAAAGGTGGTACATCACCCTGCAGCCCTCCCTCCCCCCAGGACAGGGACTCGGTGGTAAGGGTGCACCCGGACCCTGACACAATGCAAGGGCCAGGTCTACCCCAGAAACACCCCGGAGCCCTGCCAGGCACACCAGGTGTGGGCAGGCAGGCTCAGCCAAACAGGATCCAAGTGTGGATGGTCTTAGTGTGGAAGGATCCAGGTGAGGGGTGAGAGGGTTCTGTGTGAAGCAATCTGGGTACGGGCAGCTCACTGGGGGAGATGGATGCAAAGGTTGCGGGGTTCTGGGTGCAGGGTGCAATGAGACTCTGCAGGGGAGCCGGGTGAAGGTGGTTGGGGCTTGGCAGATGGGGTATGGGTGAAGCGGTCTGGGGCTTGACAGGCGGGTCTGAGTGTGGGAGGGCTCTTCGGGGTGGTCCAGGTGTGTGGGAGGGGGCTCATCAGGTTGGGGGAATCGATGGTCCTGCTTAACGGGAGCTCTAGCTGCTGAGGGGACACCGCATGCTGGGCTCCGGCTTCCCCCTTTCCCATCCCCTTTCCTCTCCCCACTGCCCTCTGCCCCATCCCCCTCGTCTCACTCCCACATCCCCTCCCTTATCCTACCCCCTTCTTTCCCCACTGCTTCTTCCCCCCAACCCAGCACACAACCACCATTTCCCCCACCCCACCCCTCTTGCCATGCCCACCACAGGCACTCTCACTTGTACAGAAAACAGGAAGGCTCCCAGCACAGAGAATGGGGAGCTTGACCAGCACTAGGACCCAGGAGGTGGCATCCAGCTGCAGAGTCAGCAGCTGGAACTGAACCCTCCTTCAGCCAGGCAGTTCTGCACTCCCAGAAATGGCAGCACCCCTGCCCAGCGCCCCCAGTCCTCCCCTGCTCACTGTGGTCACTGGCCTCTGCCCCAGGCTAGTGCCCTCAGCCCCCCTGACCCCGGAGCGCCAGCAGCACGGCCCCAACCTCCCAGGCTGCGCCACCGGGCCCGACCCCTGGCTGGCATGCCCCAGCCACACTGGGAGGATGGGTGGCGCCGCGTGGCCCCAGGGGCACACCGCAACCCCCCAGCCTGCCTGCCCCAGGGAACAGCAGGCAGAGTGGGGCCTAGGGCTGGAGTTTAAGCCCCCATTCCTGCAATTTATTCCATGTGAGTGGACACCTCTTACCACATACAGCCCCAGTGAAGACAGTGGGGATCTGTATGCCTGCATGGAACAAGTTGCATGATTGGAGTCTAAACTGTAAAGCATTATTCCTTCAGAAATTTTGTTTATTTTTTTAAAAAAGTGCATTCCAAACCTGCTCTCCTTCTGCAATGCCAAGTTTCTCTGCTAGGTGTCTGTTAATTTCAGCAATATTTTCACCATGGTGACCACAATGTCTGATTTCCATCCAACTCAAGAATATAGGCTGATGACCCCAGGAGACTTTCACAGCTTGGCCCTGTTGATTTCAGAGAACAGAACAACATTAATATAAAACAATTTACGTTAAATTATCCTCATT
This sequence comes from Macrochelys suwanniensis, assembly GCA_033296515.1. NCBI lineage: Eukaryota > Metazoa > Chordata > Testudines > Chelydridae > Macrochelys > Macrochelys suwanniensis. The sequence continues at coordinate 44,907,231 of CM065776.1, forward strand.
CTGACTAACAATATAGACAAAATCTTCCATTTGACTACAAAATGAACAAAATGTGTTATTTATTTCTGGATTTGTCATGCCCCATTTTAATAAATAATGTAGGATCTTAGCACTAGTAATACAGAAATACAATATAATGCACTGAATCATTGCAAATCTGAATAGGGCTCTCTCTGCAGGTGCAGGGGTCTCTTTATATATATCAGATTTGATTACTGGGGCCTTGCTTTAATACATAATAGAAACATCAAGTAAAGAAGATAGAAAAAGAGGTTTACATGCACAAAAGGTTATGAACCTGTTTGGTCCTCCAATATATGCATCTTGCCAGTTCTCCTTTAAAGGTTAATTTTAGGATGACCATATTTCCCTATGCTGAATACAGGACAACTGATAAAATTACTTATATTCAAATGAATTCAATGGCAATCGTACAAATGTTCAAATTAGCATCAAGTTGACTGAGCCCCTGCTAAAAAGAAATACTGCGTAGTTGGATTCTTTTTATTTACCTTCTTACCTTTGAGGCTTTAGAGTTCACATGGGGAGGGGTGATACACACACCCCTACCCCCCCACCACCTCACACACACAGGAAGAGGGGTGATGCATACACTCCCGTACACTTCTCTCACACAGTGAGGATGACTGACCGACCCGACCCTCCCTGCCCAGCGCTCTTCGCCCTCCATGCTTGGCTGGGCCCCCAGGATGAACACACCTCTCCTGGTACCTGGCACCACGTCTTCCCGAGACAACACGTGAGGGGGGCATGCAGGGTCACATGGCCCCCCACCCTGAATTTCTACTAGGGTTCACACCAGAATGTGGCCAGCAGCAACCTTTCGGCAGGAGGGAAGGGGCCACAGGGCGGGGGCGGGGGGGAGGGATGACCTGACCTGTGTCTTTGCAGAGCTCATCTCTTCTTCCCCCACCTCCACTGCTCCCATGTGGCTGGAAGCAGCTTGTCCCTTCCTGCCCGCACAATGTCACAAGGCAGCTAACCAGGCGGCAGCCGGCCACTGACGTAACCTAGCCGCCTCCTGTCCCCTGGGTACAGCACAGGCAGGAAGTGGTTAAGCCCTAAAGATGCATTGTGTACCAGGGCCCAGGGAACTTGACTGCAGGGGCTTCAGCGAACCCAGCCAGAGAGGTGGCTCAGCAGAGGGTGTCTAGGGGACGGAGCAGCCCCGCGCTCCCTGAGGGCAGGACCCAGAGGGAGGGGTGGGCGAAGAGGGTGTTAAGCCCCTGCCCTGGGGCTACTGTGGAACCTGCAGGTTCGGGGCATGAACAAGCTGGAAAATCGCTTCCCCTCGCCACTCCACAGCTTAGCTGAGAGGCGGAGAGGCTTCCCTGTGCCAACACTGCGTGGGGCTTTGGCATATGTAGGGCTCGGCTCCTCCTGGCCAGCACCCCAGGCCAGCTTGGGCTTTCCTGGGGTGCCTGCCCAGCCAGAGGCGGCGGGCGGGGGGGGGGAATAGGAGCCTGCTGGCCAGGCTGTTGGTAAGCTGAGCACTCCTACCAGGGTCTGGTTCTCTGCACAGCGCTGGAAGCTGGACACGCCCCACTGGGGGGGCGGGGGGGGGGCAATATGGAGAAGCAGCAGGGATTGAAGGGGCAAAGCAAGGAGAGGACTGCAAGAGGGGAAGCACGTAAAGGGCTGATGGGTGGGCAGCAGAGGTGACACATAACCGGCCGCCACTGGCGCCTGCCTGCACTCACCAACCACTGCAGCTCACAGGAGGGCTTAAATATGGGACTGTCCCTTTAAAAATGGGACATCTGGTCACCCTAGTTAATTTAGATACTATCAAGCAATTGTTGGAGTGTAGAAAATGTAAAGCTGTGGGATATTAGGAGGGATTTGCATGAGTATAGGCAGATTGTGTGACATTAGGAATCAGGGATGACATTCCAGGCTACAATTTTTTGGGGAAGGGGACAAGCAGAGGGTTGTATCACGTCAAAAACATGATATGATGCTGCATTTGTTTTGTTTCACTGGACAAGTCAACAAGAGTTGAAGGCAACTTGACAGAAAGTTATTTTATATTGCCAGCTACTATGTTTCTTGTACCTTCCTCTGAAGCATCAGCTATTAATCACTGTGACAGACAGGATACTGAACTAGATGGCCCAGGGATCTGATCTAGTATACATTCCTATATTCCTGTTCCTAACATCAGGGATGCCCAAAGTCCTAAGTCTTGGTCTACACTGGGGGGCGGGGGTGGGGAGGGGAATCGATCTAAGATACGCAACTTCAGTTAATGTCGACGTACTTAGATCGACTTACCGCAGCGTCTTCACAGTGATGAGTCAACTGTTGCCGCTCTCCCGTCGACTCTGCCTGCACCTCTCGCAGTGGTGGAGTACAGGAGTCGACAGGAGAGCACTTGGGGATTGATTTAGCACGTCTAGACTAGACTAGACGCACTAAATCGCTACCCGCCAGTTCGGCGGGTAGTGTAGACATAGCCGTAGTCCTTGTAAATTTCAGAGTGAATGGTAGCAACTCTACCCAATAGTGATTCCAGCAAACTTTGGACCACAAGAGTCCCGGTTTGACTTTTGGCTGTGATAACAGAGAGCACACAGCAAAGTCTAGACTCCAGATGGATGGGAGATTTAACCAACTGGCCAAAGGGACCCTAGTCCAAACATGGCCCTGTCCCGAATTCTCTGGGATTACCATGGTCTAAGCACGGCTTGCACATAACACAGTTTCATGGTCTTCACATTGTGCTCTGCCCAACAAGTCATTATCATGTCAACCTAGAATATTACAGGCTTGGGGCACCTTGTCACAAGGGGATGTTAGTGGTGAGGGGCTCTGGTGGCAACAGGGGGGCATTGTGAGAGGGCACTGACAATAGGGGGCTGTCGCTGGTGGTGGGGAGCATCGTGAAGGGGTATCACTAGGGATATCAAGGGGGTGCCGCTGGAGTTAAGGGGGGCATTCTGAGAGGGAACTGGTGTTGAAGAGGGGCCTCGGTGGAATCAAGGGGCAGTGCTGCTAGCATTGTTGGCATTGAATAGGGCATTGTGAGTGGCACTGGTGTTGTGGGATGCATTGCTGGTGTCAAAGAGGGATGATGCGAGGAGTCACTGGCATCACAAGGGCCTGTCACAAGGAAGTGCTTGTCTCGAGGGGGCGTTGCTGGTATTGAGAGAGGGCGTCATGAGGGGATACTGGCATCAGGGTGTGTTGCGGATATTGAGGGGGGCGTTGTTAGAGGGGTGTCACTGGCATTGAGGGGGTGTGATGCAGAGGGTGCTCGTCTTGGGGGAGGGCATCATGACGGGATATTTGGATTTGAGGGATCCTTATGATGGGGTGCTAGCATGGGGGTGTTGCTTACATCAAGAGGGACATTGTGAAGGGGCACTGGCATTGAGGGGGTAAAGGGTGGCATTGAATGGGGTTTGTGAGGCGATGCTGGAGTCGGGGGCATCAGGGGGTGTTGTGATGCTGGCGTCAGAGGCATTGCTAGTGTCGGGATATTGTGAGGAGGTGCTGATATAGGGGAGTGTTGCTGGCACTGGGAGTGTCGGGAGGTACTGGCATGAGGGGGCATCATGAGGAGGTGCTGGCATCAGGGAGCATTGCTGACAAGGAGGGGGAGCATTGTGAGGTACTGCTGGCATCGGGGAGGCATCACTGGCACTGGGGGATGTGCTGGTATCAGGAGGCATCATGAGGAAGTACTGGCATCAGGGGTCATCACCACCATCAGGGGGGCATCGTGGGCAGGGCTGGCATTGAGTGGTGTCACTGGCATTGAGTGGGGTATCAGTGGTGTTACTGGTGTGAAAGGGGTGTTCTGAGGTGGTGCTGGGATTGGAGATTGTTGCTGGCATAAGAGGAGCTGTGAGATGGCGCTAGTATGGGGGGGTTGCTGCCAAGGGGAGGCATCTTGAGGAGTTGCTGGCATCAGAGGGGCAGTGTGAGGAAGTGCTGGCATTGGGGGACATTGCTGGCATTGCAGGACACAGTCAGGAGGTGCTGGCATTGGGGGGCATTGATGGCATTTGGGGTATCATGAGAAGGAGCTGGCATTGGGGCATTGCTGGCATCAGGCACTGGATTTAGGGGGCATCACTGGCACTGGGGGTGTCACTGACTCTGGGGCATTGTGAGGACATACTGACATCGGGGGCACATTGTGAGGAGGTGCTGGCATTAGTGGGGCATCACTGGCATTGAGGGATGTACTGAGGTGCTGATATTGGGGCATTATTGGCATTGGGGGCTGTCGCTGGCATGGAGTGGAAGCGTCGTGAGGGGGTGCTGGCATTGGGTCATCACTGGCATTAGGGGGCATAGTGAGGAGGTGCTGGTGTCTGTGGTGTCACTAGCACTGGGGGCATTGTGAGGAGACGGTGGCATTAGGGGGCCATCACTGGCACAGAGGGTGTTGTTGGTGTGGGGGGAGTGTCATAAGAAGGTGTTGGGATCAGGGGTGTTACTGGAATGGGAGGGCACTGGGGCATCACTGACATGGAGCGTCGTGAGGAGGCGCTGGCATCGGGGTGTCACTGCCATTGGGGGCATCGCTGGCATGGAGGGGGAGCGTCATGGTGAGGGGGGTCACTAGCATTGGGGGCTCAGAGTCGCCATGGCAGGGGGACGCTGGCAGGCAGAGGGGGTGTCTAGCGGACTGGGGGGTAGTGCGGCAGGGTCACTGTAGCGATGAGCGGGAGGCCGGCGGGAAGGGGCGAAGCCATGAGGGGCGGAGGAGGGCGCCTCGCTGTCACCCCAGCGACAGGGTGCTGGTGGGGAGAGGGGACGGGGCGCTGCTATGAGCCGCTCCGAGGGGCCTCTTCCGCCCAGAGCCCGGACGGGGCCCAGGCCCACCCTGGTACCTGCTGCAGGCGAAGGTGGGAGGCCAGCGCAGGAGGCAGGTGCAGGAAGCAGTCCCGGGCGCCGCTGAAGGCGACAGTCACAGCAGCGCCTCCCGAGGCCCCTCCGCCGGGGTAGCCGGTGCCCCACATCGCGGCCGCAGCACCCAAGCCCGGCGCGCCCCGGCAGCATCGAGCGACCGCTCCGCGCCCAGGTAGAGTTACCCAGTACGGACTGAGAGAAGGAAGCACGAGCCCTCAGTACGTTGCCCCCCACCCTCCAGCGGCATTGGTATGGCCCATTACAGACCAATGAGAGTGCGTACCACACTCACTCGCTTTCTCTGATTGGCTGTTCTCTCGAAGGATTCTGTTTGTGCTGTCTGGCCCATCGAAATCTCTCTTGTACTTCCCCGCCCGGAGCCAATGAGGGCCCGGCAATCGTTTCCCGTGTCCGTGATTGGCTGTTTTCTCTGGCAGCTGCTGGTGCTGCCTGGCTGTGGCGCGCGGGGGGAGGTGGGAAGATGGCGGCGCCTGGCGATGGAGTTGGGGGTGTCTGTAAACATCACGCGCAGCAGGACGTTTGCGACTCGCGCGCCAAGTACCGAGAGGGGCGCAGGCCCCGCGCAGTGAAGGTGGGAGTGGCCGGGGCGGGATCCGGGTGGCTGCTTCCAGCAGGTTGTGTGTGGTGGGTACTGGTTGGTTAGACAGGGACCGGTTGCCTGGTTCTGCTCCGCCGGGAAACCCGCGCCACGGGGGTGAGGGCTGGTGGAGCCTCTGGGTGTCTTGCCTCAAAGGCCCTCATCCGGGGTACGGAACCCCCCGGCCTGCCTCTCCCCCTTCGCCGGGATGCAGCCCAGGAGCCCCTTGGGCGCAGCAGGTTAGGGGCTGCTCTTGTCGCCGCCCCGTCCTCACTGGTGTAACATCACCCCTAGTGCGAATGCTGCAGCGCCCAGAACCGTGTTAATAACTCCCTGTCCCGAACAAAGCCATGCCCCCCTGAGGCTCCCCACAGCACGGGGCTCAGGCTGAACGCAGCCCTCCGCGACAAAGCCATGCCCCCCCTGAGGCTCCCCACAGCACGGGGCTCAGGCTGAACGCAGCCCTCCCCGACAAAGCCATGCCCCCCTGAGGCTCCCCACAGCACGGGGCTCAGGCTGAACGCAGCCCTCCCCGACAAAGCCATGCCCCCCTGAGGCTCCCCACAGCACGGGGCTCAGGCTGAACGCAGCCCTCCCCGACAAAGCCATGCCCCCCTGAGGCTCCCCACAGCACGGGGCTCAGCCCTAGCTCCCTAGCGGGATGTGAGTGCACTTCATGCATTTATTTATAGTCCGGTCCGAAGGCCACAGTCTGGCGGGTGGAGAGGGGGCTGTAGGATGATGCAGGATTTACAGGATTACAAATCATCCCCTCACACACACTCACCTACCTGGCACTGGCAGGAAATTGATGAGGTTTCAGTCTGGTAAAAAACTAATATAACACTTGCCTCCAAAGAGTTAGAAACCACTTGATTAACTAACTTGTGTGCATCTCTCATTACAATAAACATCAATTTGTTCAGACCACAGTTTACCCACCTTCTACACAAACCTGGTGGTATTGTGAATGTGAATCATTAACATCAGGAATGTTCAATCATGAAACTATAGGAAACTTTATTCACATTGATGGAAATCCCACATTATTTGAAAATTCCACTTGTACTATTTTTGTTTTGGACCTCATTTTAGATATTTTGTTACGCACTGAGAAAGCCTATCATCATGCAGTTGAGTCATGGAATTGTAGAAAACAGAAATGGAAAGATTTATTCATTTATATTGTCTTGAAAGGTTGAGTACAATGCATACAAATCCAGGGTCCAATTCTGCAAACATGCATGTAATTTTATTCACTCAATGAGACCACTCATATGAGTAAAGTTATTCTTGTTTTTGTAGTATCAGGATTATAAAATGCGATTTTGAAAGTTGGTTAAGCTTGAGACCTAAATATTCCAACTGTATCCCTTGTGTTATAAAAACTAATTAAATCATATTCAGTGAATATCTGTGATTGACTAAAGGCTATTTGAAGAAAGCTGCTGGGTTGCAAAATATTTTTTTGTTTGAGTTTTGGAAATATACGTGGCACTTCTTATGTGGCATCTCCATTACTGGAGGTTTGCAACCAGGGTAACCCATTCTGTATGATCCTCTGCTAATCTCTTTGTGGATGAATAGTTCTTTTGACCCATGCATGATATCATACTGTCCATCCAAGATCTTCTTTTTCTGTGCTGGGCTGTGCTCTTCTGTCATCAGCTTTACCTTGCAGTGCCTGTAAACATGCATTGCCCACTGAACCTCTTAAGATATGCCCTGCAACTCAGATCTTTTAATAACATCTCTAATTAGATTTTGCTGAGTTCCAGTCATTTGCAGTACTTTTTTGTTGGTTTTGGGGTCTATCCATGATTTTTTTCTGTAACACCATAATTTGAAGGATTGTCGTTTCTTTATTATTGTTTGAATATCCATGTTTCATAGCTGTAATTTAATAGGCCAAATGTAAGTGCTGAAGATTTGGAATTTAGTCTTCAGACTTATGTCCTTTCTCATCAGATGTTTATTCTTCCAGAGTGTCTCTTTCGCTCCTGCTATTCTGGTGTTGACTTTAGTATCCGATCTTCTAGTAATGATGCTTCCTAAGTAGAAATAATTTTTCAGTTGCTGTACAGCACTGTCATTATCTGGAATTTTGTTTGTTTCCCAGAATCCTTGTATACCACCATAGTTTTTGTTTTGTCTAGAGTTGAATGTGGACCATATTCTTTGCCATATTCGTACATAATTTCCACTAACTTCATCAGACCTAGTTCTAAATCAGCCAACAGTACTGTGTCATCTGCATAGCAAATATTAACCCGTTTTCCATTACTTTTAATATTTCTATTTTGTCAGTCACTCACTATAAATGTTGAATAAGATTGGTGTCATTATACAGCTTTGGCTCACTCCTCTCTTGAAATCCATTTCATTTTCATCTTCCATTATAATCGCCTTCTGATTCCAGTATAATTGCTGTATGACTCAAAGTTCATATCTGTCAGTCCTTACACTTAATATATTGAGCAATATGTAGTGGTAGATTTAGTCAAATGCTTTTTGGAAGTCAGTTAAGCACAAGTATACTGTTTTCCTCATTTCAGTTGATTTTTCTAATATGATCTTCATTATTGTGCCTTTTGCAGGTGTGAAGCCATATTGTTATTCACTTATTTTCTTATCAGTCCATTGCCTGCTGCCTTGTGGATTGTCTTTTGGCTAGAGGCTAGGGTTCCAACCTGAAAAAAATGTCTGCAGTTGATTCTTGAGGCCCTTGTGGAGTATTAGTGCCAAAGTTGTCATAATCACCCAGTGTAACATTCCTCAACTGCCATGCAATCTGACTGGCCCTCAGTGTGAACCAGTGCCCTGCATGGCCAGACATGTGAAACTGGTGACCACAGGAATGTAAGGGGACTGAGTCAACCCAGGTAGCACCCAATGTATGCGGACAAATGGAAAGGTGAAATGTTACAATAGGATTGAGATGTTCTGTATAGGTGGAGATGACTTTCTCACAAGTCTTCTGAGCAGCAAAGAATTATCAGTGCAGGTGGACTGTTAAGTGGGAAAGTAGTGGCAATTATGGTAGATAGAACTATAGCTGAAAGGGCTGAATAAGTGAATCTGTCATCTGAACCTGTAATGATAATAGCAATAAAAGCATGTCCAATGATTATTCAAATATATGTCTGAAGAAACTGCAGATTCTGAAGAGGATGTTGAAAAATTCTGTGAAAACACTGAAGCAATGGAAATCAGTAGTGGAAAGAAAGATAAAGTGGTATTTCTTATTGGAGACTGGAATGCAAAAGTGGAGGTGGAAAAAGGCCACTTGTCACAGATATTTATTTGGTGCCAGTGAAAGAAATGACAGAGAAGAAAGATTCAGAGAATTTTGAGAGACACCTGGTCTCATTATCTGCAGTCCTTATTTTCAACAAAAAGAAAGCACAAAGCATACATGACAATCACCAGGAGGGATGAATAAAAACCAAAATTGATTTGATCATGATCAACCATACGTATAGAAATTGTATTAGGAAGATTACGGTTATGCCAAGTGTAGATTGTGGATCAGATCATAGACTGGTAATGAGGAGACAGAATATCAAACTGAAAAAGTTACACGAAGTCAAACACCTTGAAGCTCTAAGGAATTATGAGATGGAAACTCCCTACAAAGAAGTGTTGTGGATCATTAATGCAAATAAAGACCAAGTGACTTGGGAATGTCTGAAAGATGCTATCAAAGAATCTGCAGATAAACCTGTATGGTAGAAGTTACTAGCTAAGACATCCCATGGATAACAGATAAAATCATTGCTCTGGTGTATGAGAGAAGGAAAGTAAAAACACAGTGATCGACAACAGAAAAAGAGGAGTACTGAAGACTAACGTGGGCCATACATTCAAAAAGCTTCTTCAAAGACTCACTGAATGCATTTTGCCCTTAACTGTAATGAGTTTAGATGATTTAAATATGGATTGAGCAGATGTGGAGCTTTTCATGGAATACATACCTTATTATGCCACAGAGTCAGAATGATCTCTAATCCTGCATAACCTGCTGAATGGGGAAAACCTGTTTTATTCTGAATATCTTGTATCTAATGCTTCCCCAATGCACATGTGCTACATGATCACTGTACTTGCAGAGCAGTCTGCTCTTCGTATGACACTGCACAGAGTCATGCTGTTTAATCCGACTGGGGATCCTTTATTTTCCCCATGTAAATTCACCACGTTTCTAACCAAGAAAGATGTGACAGGAATACTTTTTTTTAGTTTGCCAGTGCCACGTGATAATTGTCCAGAAAATCAACTGTTCATTGTTGCAAGGAATTTGCAATGTACTGGCTAGACTACAGCACTGCTCTTTCTTGGATCAGACCCACTCTTTACTGGATCAGACCTGCTGAAAAATAACCCCTAACTCAAATGGTAGACACCTGCTTTTGGATCAGAATTAATTGAGTTCTATCCCCACTCACTGATGAGGAGGTCCTTGCTGACCATGGAATTCTTACAGATTCCTGTTGGAGTCCTACAATACTCCAAGCTCAAAATCGAAAGGGTAGATGTTTTAAAATTTTCAAAGTTCTAAAAGGGTTTTAGGTCCAATAGATAAGAAAATTACATGAGCTGTTTGAATATGGTATGTAATGTTTTATTGCAAGATAAGTATGAATGTATTTAAATGTTTTTATTTCTTTCAGGTGTATACTGTCAACTTGGAATCTCGTTATTTGCTAATACAGGGAGTTCCTGCTTTGGGTGTTATGAAGGAATTAGTGGAACAATTTGCATTATATGGTGCCATTGAAGAGTACAATGCTTTAGATGAGTATCCAGCAGAACAATTTACAGAAGTTTATCTTATCAAATTCCAAAAATTACAGAGTGCAAGGTATTGCAATAGATAACATCTGTCTGCCTTCCATTTCATTAATCTTTGGTGTCTTAATATTGGTAAAATTTCTTGAGATTACAGTAAAATATTCATCCCACGTAAATATATTTGGTACATATAAGAGTGGTATGTTCTCAGCAAGTCGCAACTGAAACATTTATTACAAACATAGATCAAGAGAATATCAGTGATCCTCAAATATGTTTGTTAAAATGTGAACTGTGATAACACTGGAGTAATGTAACATTTGAATACAATTTCCTTTTGTTTAGGGTAGCCAAGAGAAAACTGGATGAACGGAGTTTCTTTGGTAGTTTGCTTCATGTGTGTTATGCTCCAGAATTTGAAACAGTCCAAGAGACTAGGGAGAAGCTGCAAGACAGGAGAAAGTATATAGCAAAAGCAACAAGTAATAGAGGTTTGTAATTGGCCACCCTGTTGAAAGTTTAAAATACCACTTTTGTTGTGGGTATGTTTTGGCAAACTAAAAATGTCTACTCTTATAGATAATTGTTCATATTTACTTTGCTGCAAAACCTGCATGTGTATCTTCATTACTTTAAGAGCAGAATGGAAAGGCACCTCAATGTTTAGTGGATTCTAAATGATCAAAGCCACACAAAAGATGGTGAATAGGGGAATAAGAAATGCACAGGTTTTAATGCTTCTGTTTCCTTGGTTTTCATCGTGTGTGATCTCATTTATCAGAAACATAAGCACAGCTAAGAAACATGGGGTGAGATTCTTATCCCCATTCTGACCCCTTTATGCAGGGTAAAAGGGCCTGAGTGGTATAAACAGGCCCTAAAAATCATGGATCCACCAAGGAGAGAATTCTCCCAGTGGAGGGACTGGTGATGGACATAGTGGGAGTGGGATATGTCAATGGTGGGGCTGCAGCATGGAGCACTGTGGAGATTCGAGACAGTGTTGTAGCCCATAGGACAGCCCCAGGAGTTACTGTAATTTAGCCTCACCCCCCCAACCCCCCCACATTGGAAGGGCACAAAACTGACTTAAAGCCATTAACCAGCCACATTCCCTCTCCCTCCTCCTGCCCCTCCACCTTTGAGCTGTGAGTTCTGTGCTGTATCTCCAAGAAGCACACCATAGAATCTCATCCCTAGATTTTATAAAGAGTTTAGACTCCATGTGTTTCATATATTGTCATTGTATGCTCAGATGCTTTGGTTCTGATTGGGGAAGATAATTGCACCAGTGAACTTCTGCACTATATTTGAAAAAGGAAATAGTTTATATATAATAGGTGTCAGGAACACAGTCTTGGCTTTCTGAACTCTAGTGATTTCACACTTACTAATAATCATGAATAAGGTTAAGATTTTGTCATGGTTATTTTAAGTAAAAGTCACGGACAGGTCATGGGCAATAAACAAATATTCACGGGAGCCTGTGACCCGTCTGTGTCTTTACTAAAAATAACTGGGGGGCAGGGCAGGGGGGGAAATGACAGCTGGGGTCCCATGGTGTGGGACTGACCAGCTGAGCCGCACCACCATGTGGGGAGGAAGGGGGCATACAACACAGGCTCCGGAGATGGCTGCAGCTGCAATGCAGGGGCACACTGTCCCAGCTATAGACGCAGGGTTGTGTGCACCGCTACAGCCCTGGCCAAAACCGCTGAGGAGCGTGTGCACAGCCATCGGGGGAAGGGAAGGGAGGGGACGCATGGCCCTGGCTGCATTCCCGGCTGTGTGGCAGGAGCATACAACTCTAGCTGCAGCCACAGGGTGTGTGCACAGCCCAGCCACAGGGTGTGTGGTTCCAGCCCAGCCACGTGAGGAGGAATGTCACACAGTCCTGGCCATGGGGGGCCGGGGCTCTCAGTCCTGGATCCAGCACCGACTTCAGCTAAAGCCAAAGAAGTCATGGAGGTCAGGTAAAGTCACAGAATCGGTTCCTGCCATGACCAAATCATATCCTTAATCACGAACTACAATTGCTGTAGCAATCAACACTTTCGCACTTAATGGAATGACATCTGGATTGCCAGAAAGATAATGCAAGTGAATTAATGCTAAGAAGTGAAATGTTAAACTTCATGAGACTAATTTAATACTCCATCAAAAACAATGTAAAGAGTATTTTAACTTTGCAGTTAAGCACTTGCATCAGGAGATGCCAAGTTAAGGTTGCTCCTTCCTTCTGCATATGTATTATGATTAGATTTGGAAGGATTATATTTTTATTGGTAAATGTCAGTACAAATCAAGTTCACTATACACACACAAAATATTTCCATTGATGATAATCAAAATGTACAGATAGGCAAAGTAAGAAAAGTGCTGCATGAGAACTTATTAGAGTTTAAGGATATTTACTGTGTGTATTCAACATGTGATGTTGACAATTTGTATTTTAAGGATTACAAAGCTTTAACTTTTTGAATCTCAACATCTGTCACTATGTAATTACTGTCTGACCCCTCCCATAATTTCCTGCAACTGTGAACATTTAAATTGATAAGAATTGCAAAATATGCTTAAAATCCAAAATTTTGCACAATTGTGAACATTTAAATTGAGAATCTAAAAATGCTTAAAAACAAACCAATATTATCCATCAAAATCATAAAAATTGAATTCTGCCAAGCTTAATTATGATAGTCTTTAATTACATGAACACATATTATTTAAAAAGTTGGAAGAATTGTTTGCTTTCCTTCTTTCGCAAAAAGTGCTGAAATGTTTTTGCTCAAAATTTCCAATATAATTAATAATCAAGCAGAAGCCATGCCTGGAAAAGAGTTTGAAAGGTGAAACTTTTGAAAAATGAAACTTGATGTTAGACTGGAAATGGCTATAAAATCTTGATTCTGGTGATCAGCCTCACTATAATTCAGCTATGCTAAATAAATGCTTTTCTTTGTTGTATATAATTTAGAGAAGTTATATAATAACAATCAAACTACCTCTTTGTGTTAAAGTTCATTTTGTGGCAAAGAAGATACAGGAGCCTAAAAAGACTGTTTCAAAGAACTCCAAACATGACTTTCAACCAGAAACCTCAGGATTCAGTGCAGCTGATGCAAACACTGGTAACTGGGATCCATCTGCATGTTGTCCTTACCCTTACAAGCCATCTTGTGAATTTTCATCAGGAAACACACCATGTCCTTCAGGAGGTCACTTTCAGAGGGTGTTGGCATTCCCTCAATATGTCAATAACTGTGCTGAAACTTCTGAATACTTTAGCCAAAGTAAACCTTTGATTCAAAGTGCACAACAGCGGGGACATACTAACACACCCGTTTCTCTTGTGCTGCAAAGAAAAGTTCCTTCCGATAATGGAATTGGGAGATTTATGCCCCGAACAACTCAACTGCAAGAGCGAAAGAGAAAGAGAGACCAAGGCAATCAAATTGACTTCATTGGAATAGACTCAGATAGTACCGAAGTCATTATTGGTCCACGGCTACCAGAAATACCAAAAGTGAACATGGATGATGATTCATTGAATACTTCAGCAAGTTTAATTCGAAATAAACTTAAGGAGGTATGCACTCAAAAAAAATTCTAATTTTGATTTTCAAACATATGTTTATATTAATCGTTCATTAAAAATTGGTTTAAAATGTATTTATGGGGCCATACAGTAACTTCTCAATATATTGGATATTTTCCCAGCAATTTGATGATAATGGGGCCTGATTCTGAGAAGTGCGAGCACCCATAATGCCCATTGAAGTTAGTCACAGGTTCTCATCTCTCAGGATCAGGCCAAATGTAAAAAAAGCACCTAAAACCAAAGGGTTTTTTTAACCCTCTAATCATAATACTTTCTGATTCATTTTGATACTGCACCAACTTTGTGCTGTTGAAGTATTTTCATTTTATACAGATTTGTTTTTTAGGCCTCTGTCATTTTTGGAAATAAAAGTAACATCAAGATACTATTCACTTTCCCCACACACTTCACTTTTCCTTGCAGTTGGGAGTATCTAAAGTAGCTGACCATATATTGGGATTTTAGAGGTCTTCATAATGTTGGACTTAGACTCTGAAGAAGTTAACACAATCTTGTTTATGGCAGACTGCATGACATCATTTAAATCTCTGCTGTCTGATTTAGTCTGCATTCATTTTGAGTGAAACAAAAGTATACAGATAGGGTGAACTGTGTCTTCCTAGAATTTCCTTTTCTTTGCCTTTTTAATTATTTGAAAATTTATATTTTCTTCATTGATGTTGCATACTGCCCCAGGTGAAATATTTTACCTGAACAGCTGAATCACAACGAGGGGTTCAGGATTATTTTCACTTTTTTTAAAAAAAGTAAAGGGGTTAAACAAGTAGGACAGAATGCCATGTGTAGAGTCACGTTTCATAGTACAGTAGCCCTTTAATAAGAATTGTAATACTGTACATGAGATAACGTGTAATAGTAAACATTTTTCTTTTACTATTATACTATTTGTATTTAGTAGGCTTAAGTTAAGACAATCAAGAAACAGAGACCGCTTCCTTCAATACAGAAAACTATGTAGATTTGAAGGGGCTCAACTGCAACTAAATTGCTAAATCAATTAATGAATCACACATCACCTTAAAAAAAACCAAAACACTTTATTCCAAAGCACTTCTTTCTTTTTCCATATTACAGTTTTAGTTGCAGGTGGCTAAACTATACTTGGATATTCCTCTCCTGTTGATGCACATAATGAAAGTGTGCAACATTCTATCATTACCAAACCTTCAAAATCAATTATTTGTTAAAATACAGCAAGTTGTTTGTCACTGATTCATTTGCTTGTTGATGTTATACTGTTTCCCCAGTATTCCACATTGTCATTTTAAGAATTAAAAATTTGATTTAATTTGTCTTTGTGCATAACATTCACTTACAACTTTGTGTGGTGGAAAGCTTGTAATACAATTGCAATGAACAAATACTGTACATTGCTCCTAAAATTCAAATATTGAAGTTACATAAACATCCAGGGACATTTATTCTAAAAGCAACAGAAGCAGGAATAATTACAATTTACTGATTTTGGACTTTTTCCTTTTAAAACTAGGTAGCAGTTTCTGTTCCAAAATCATCTGGGGAAAAGCCAGAGGATACTCAAACAAAGCTACCGATAAAGCAGAGAAGAAGAATATAGATACCCCTGGCAGCATCTTTGGTGTTCATCTGCCTTTAAAGGATGTAATTTCAAGATTTTATTTTTGTAATAAAATTGTCTGTATATTATAATGTATTTTCTAGCAGTAGCATAAACATTCATGATTATAAATCTTGTATTTTTTGACATTTCATTAGGCAAATGTCTATAATTAGGAGCACTCTTGTATCTCAGTAGCCAGACACACAGGTAATATTTTATACCTCATGAAACACTAACTCCTTTAAAAGCCATTTGATATCCTCTTACCCATTTCTTCAGTAGCAGATATACTGAAGTTAAGGAATGCTGAGATGTAGTATTAAAGTAAGAGTTCTGACTTGCTGCTGTTTTTACTGTCTTAAGAAAATTGATGCAGAGAAACCGTCCTTTACAGAAGTTTTCCAGTTGCAGAGCTACATATCACCAGTTTCTTGGAATGCTTGCATTTCAAATGCCATGTTGCTCTGTAAAGGAAAGAAGACACAATGTGACAAAATAGTTGTAAAATAAAATAAGTTAAACTAGTTTAAGAAAGGATGAAAGGTATTCAGAAAATAATAGTGCTAAATTGAGGCTTGTAAGAGTAAACAAATTACTGAACATTTGAAAACATCTTTCTAATTTCTCGTATGCCACCTGGCACTTCGATAATGTAAATGGCTTCATGGCTGAGAACTTAAGTCAGAACATTCAAAGAGATGGTTCCTTTGGGAAACCAAAGGATACATATATATAGTTATAACTAGATATACTATTTATGGGAATATCCTGATTTTTGAACATCTGAAGTTAAAAGAAAAGGCTGCATTGAGAATGCTGTTTTGCCTTGGCTTAAGAAAAGTAAAAGAATAATGAGGTGCTTGTTTTGGTGGGGTTTTTTTTTAATGCTACAGGACAATAATGAGCATATCCAAACTTCTTCTGGGACTGGAGCTGCAGGCTAATATGCACTAGAGTGCTCTCCTTTTCTACTGGAGCCCTGGTTTCCTTTTAAAAACTTACACGTTTTGTAGGGCACAGTACACAAAACATAGAAGCTGTGAGCATGTAACATTTGATCTGAATCTTCAACAAGAGCCTGGTTTAATAACTAGAGCAGAGTAGGAGTTAGATGGCTTGGATTTTCAGTCCAATTTTGTTATCAACTTTATATGAGGTTGGGCAAGTCACTTAATCTAATGCCTTTGTTTTCCTTATCTCTAAAATAAAGCTAAATACTACAGCTAGGCAGAGGATAGTAGTAATAGTAATCCTCTTTCATGATGAATTTCAAAAGTTGGTTTTGTTCTGAGTTAGAATAAAACCTCAACATTTTGAAGTTCTGTGCAAAATGGAATCTTCTGTGAATTGGGGCTGTGGAGGAGCCAGGCTCCTAAGAGCCCCAGCGCTTATTTCTACTCCTCTGGGATTCTGTGTTGGCCAAGGAACTGCAGGACAGTTGGCCCACTCTGGGACAGTCTGGCTGTCCTGGGCAGTGATCCTGGAAGCCCTGGATTTGCAAGGAAGTGTTTGTGTAGGTGTTGCTATGATATGCAGACATGAATAGAGCATGGGCACATGACTACCTTTCAACTGGAGATCTGGCAATTCTCAAAGAACTCTGAATGTATGTATTGTGGTGTGAAGCTTTCCAGGCAATAAGTAGGCTGATGGGCAGTATTGTCCCAAGTTATTTAATTTTTTTTACATGCAAGAATACTTTAATACCTTGATATCTGGCAAACATGGTCCAAATGCTTCCAAGAGAAGATTTTCATCTCTTACAGCTTTTTCAAAATCTGTGTAAGAGAGCTTGCCATCATGATCATAGTCCTAGGAAAGGATGATAAGCATTATTGGTCAAAAGTGGTTACTTACAGTAAGTGTGCTTATGCTATAAATAATGTAATCTTTGAGTGATTATCGAGTTGGACTCCACTCTTGGTGTGCATGCACACAAGATCAGATTCATTTGGCCAGCAGTTTCTCTTGGTGGGGGGCAGAGGGGGGTCGGTCATGCTTGCACACTATATGTTCTCATATCCCCCACCTGATTGCATAAAGGGCAGAGTGGGCCAACTGTCCTGCAGTTCCTTGGCCAACACAGAATCCCAGAGGAGTAGAAATCCATAGTAGCAGGGAAGGAAGGCCGGTCATGGAATCCATGTGGACAGTACATCTCAAAGAACCGCAGTTACTATAAGGTAAAATACTACTACTAGGAATTCTCCACATGAATTCCACTTTTAGTAATTAATATGCAGTGGTCTGATTGCTTTGAGATGGGCTTTAGGAGTCCTGTTTAAACAGGACAGCTCTACCAACACAGAAGAAGAGCATTTTATAAATATGTGGTGTGAACTCCACATAGCTGCCTTACAAATTTCAGAAATAGGGACATTCTTCAAACAGGCAGCAGAGGCTGCCTGACCTCTAATGGAATGAGCTCTAAGGTGACTAGGTAGATCTAACTTGGCTAGCTTATGACACTTTCTTATACAAGTGGAGACCCATTTTGTTAATCTCTGTAAGGATACAGCCTGACTCTTAACCCTCTCAGTCTAAGTGTGTTCCTCAATTATTTTGACCTGTTAAGGTAGTGTAACAATGACCTTACTACATCAAATGTGTGAAGTTTAGCTTCATCCATGTTTGAGTGAGAAAACTGGGAGATGAATTGACTCATGGAAGTCTGACACAACTTTGGGCAGGAACCTGGGATGAAGCCTGAGAATGATCCTGTCCTCATGAAACACTTTATAAGGAAGACCCGCCCTGAGAGCCCCTACCCTTCAAGCTGATGGAATGGTTACTAAAAAGACAGGCTTCATAGATAGGGATGATCTAGGGAACAGGCTGCTAAGGGCTCAAAGTGGGAGAGGGGCAATCATCCTTGCTAATACTATATTGAAGTCACAAGAGGGAGAGGGGCTCCTGATGGGAAAAAAATATGGGTTAGGCCCTTAAGGAATCTAGCAACTGTACGGTGAGAAGACAGAGTGTGGCCCTGGATAGGAAGGTGATGTACAGAGATTTCTGGTAGATGGACCTTTATAGAACTAATAGAAAGTCTGAGTGGTTTCAGGGTTAATACTCCAGTATTGCTTGAAATTGGTGTTGTCAAAAGGAGACAGCTGTGATTCTGAAATGCCTAAATGAAAACCTTTTCTACTTAGCTGTATAAGTTAGTCTAGTTGAACCTTTCCTGCTTTGGAACAGAATGTACTGAACTCCAACTAAACAGTTTCTTTCAGTGGATGTCAGTCAGCCAGTGTTCAGGCTGTAAAATGTAACAATGCAGCGTCCTGGAGTATGACCTGATCATTGTTCTGCCAAACTCAGGCAACATAACTGGAGGCTGTGTTCAGAGGTTCACCAGATTTGAATACCAGAACGGCCGAGCCCATGCTGGGGCTATACTGATCATCAATCCAGCATCTTGTCTCAGGACACTCAGTATCATCCTCCGGTGTTTCCAGGTGTGTTGTTGTAGGGAGAGTGAGGTACCATCATGATGTCATTTATGGATGGTCCTGTGATCGTTTGTCCCATTTTAAAAACTCATATTTAAAGAAGAGTTGGTAGCTAGCTATAAGCATCTGGAGGCTGGCAGGTGAACAGACTTTGCATCCAAACAGGCCTAGCTGTTTAGGGTTTTTCTCCCTAGATGTTTCTTTGGGAGGCCCTAGCAGCTTGGACTTAAAAAAAATAAAAAACCATCTCCTGGATGGTTCCTACAACCAGAGATCCCTCTAGCAGGTGAGAATAAGAATATTCAAATCCACTGGAAGGGACTTCTGTCTGCACTCTTAGGTATAGCAGGAATCAAATGCTGAAGTCTGCCTCAGGTCTTGTGAAGGCTCCAACAATACCTTATTTCTCGGCATGGAAAGCCTGACAGTTATGAAAGAGTGCAACGTATCCAAGAGCTTGTGAGGTTTCCTCTGCACTACTTTCCGATAATCTCTAGAGACTCTGCCATGTACTTGATGAGGTCCTGGAATTCACTCAAGTGATCAATGAGGATACATTTTAGTTAATTCAGACTCCTACGTTCCCCAGTTCTTTCAGTAGCACTCCATAGATACAGGGCTACAACCCTGATGTAGTGTTTGTTAGCAACACTATAGCTGATTCATAACACAGACTTAATTTGGGTCTGATTCCACATTCGCAGCACTGGCCTCTTGTGATGGGAACCCCAGGATACAACGTGGAACTGTGGGACTGCTGTGCTCTCTTAAGTCTCCAGCCTGGGCTGTCTCACACAATGCTATGCCAGTGACAAGTAGCAAGACCCTTCCAGGTGCTGTGATCACTCAGCCATCAACGTGTGGAGCCCCATACCCAGCTAAATTGCATGAATACTCCCTGAGCCACTTATGAATCATACAGAGACAGGCACCAAACAATCATCCCAGCCTTGCACCCCAGAAATATACCATCTTACACTGCTCGAGAGTCCCGTGGACAGTGCAAGTTCATTAATAAGTTTGCCACTCCAACAAAAGGCTAGTGCATGTGCAACAGCCTTTGCTAACCTGAGCTGAGATTCCCCAAGCACTCCAACCAAAACCACACTGTTTTAGGTAAAATATAAAACAGATTTATTAACTAGATAGATTTTAAGTGATTATAAGTAGCAAGCATAGAGATCAAAGTTGGTTACCTAAAAAATAAAAATAGAAATGCAGTCTAACTTCTAACTTTAACAGACTAAGCAAGATTTGAATTAAACAGTCTCTCACCCTCATAGATGTTACAGGCAGATCACAATTCCGAATGCACAGATGGGGTTCCCTTTCAGCTTGGGAGCAATCTCCCCAGTTTAAAGACTTGGTCTTCTGGATGATCTTCCAGGTGTTGAGAGGGGGGAGGAGAGTGGCCCAGTGATTATGTCACTGTCCCTCTTTTATACTTTCTTCCAGCTGCTGGAAAGATCCTTGCTGTGACGTGGGGGTCAGGCTTCCCCGACTGTGTATGTGCCCTCTCTCAGAAGTCTCTGGGATAGTGGATTCTTCTTGATGGGCCATCAACACCCGTATGGCCACTGATAGTTGCTCCTTTGTCCCTACTGAAAGGCCAGGTGTGGGCACTTCCCAACCTCACAACATATTTCAGTAACACATGTAGGAATACTTCATAACTTCACATCCAATGATGGCACATACAATTCAACAGGATGTTAATGTTCAGCAGATCAAGACTTTACAGATGATACCTCACAAGGCACACTTTGTACAACTTGTATCAATCATATGACAATGGTGAATATGGGAGTTCCAGGCTGGTATTCTGAGGTACAGAGTGTCGCACCCATCACCATACAGATCAATGCAGCCATACCGCCTAACTCAATACCATGTTGGTACTGCTTTAATTTAAAAAAAGCAGAATGGAAGGGCTTCACCAACGACCTTGATGCCATTGTAAGAAAGATCGAACCAATACCAGAAAATTATGACCAGTTTGTCAATGCGGCGCTGACTGTCTCAAAGAAGTATATTCCACAAGGCTTCAAAACAAATTATGTGCCAGGACTAACACTGGATTGGAATGGTACACTAAATCCTATTGGATTGGTATGCTAAATAGAAACAGAAATTCAAGGCAGACCCATTCATTGAGGATACCAACACAGCCAGTGAAGAACAGGTCTCTGCACTAAAGAAGGAAAAACAGAAGTAATTGCAGAACCTTATTAAGAGCATGGACCTAACCCACAGCAGTAAGTATGGATAACCATCCTCAAGTTTAACAACCACAGAGGGAAGGCAGAGTGATACTACAATGTTACTACAGATCAGGTCACATGAACTCATAGAAAATGGCAGAGCACTGAACAAACAACCCAAGAAGACCAGGTGGTTTATATTTGTAGGGCATAATATACAATGACTGAATTAACCTCCAGAATTAACACCCCTCAGGAATGGCAAAGCTGCTGGTCTAGATGTCATTCATACTGAACAAATCAAACATTTTTGACCAGCAATAAAGAACTGGTTACTCAAGCTGTTTAACACATGCTCAGCAACATACAAAGGACCCAAGATCTGGCAGTGAGCATATGTTGTGGCACTCCTGAACCCAGGGAAGGATGCAACAGAGTCAAGGAACTTCAGGCCTAAATCACTACTATGTCACCTCCACAAACTGTATGAGCCATCTCAGTCTGCACCACCTATCACTATTCATTAAAAAGCACCCAATCCCAGGACAAGCTGGGTTCTGTCCAGGCAAGTAAGTCATGCACTAGTCAAGTGCTGAACATCATTCAATATATCGAAGATGACTTTGAAAGGTGTATGATAGCAGCACCGTGTTGGTTGACCTATCAGCAGCATATGACACAGTGAATCATTGAAGGCTCCTTACTATAACATACAACATGATGAAAGAGGACCACCGCGTATGACTGACAATCTCTACTAGAGAACCAACGTTTTTACGTTGAACTATGCAGGAAGGGGAGTTGAAGGCAACCAACAAATAAAATGGCCTACCACGAAGGAGCGTACGCTCTCCAATACATGAATGATCAACTGATCCATCTCAGCACAGGAAATGTTATCTGTGCCAATGACCTATGCATCACTGCCCAAGCCAAAGATTTTGCCCAGATCGAAGTTACACTAACATCAGTACTGTCTGAGCTCTCAGTTTGTTACACAAAGAACCAATTGCATGCCAACCTAGCGAAAAGAGAGGCGAGTCTCTTCCATCTTCAGAATCATGAGGCCAATAGACAACTCAATATCATCTGGAACGGGATATAATTTTCCCACTGCTGGAATCCTGTCTAGTTTGGAGTGATGCTAGACCACACTCTCTCCTTCAAGGCACATGTGGAGAAGATAAAGGCAAAGTTAGCTCCCAAAACAACATACTGAGGAAACCTGCAAATTCAAAATGGGGAACCAACGCAGCAACACTAAGTGTCACTGCACTTGCACTTTGCTATTTGATCACTGAATATGAATATCCAGTGTGGGAAAGATAGCTTCTTTGGATGAGCCAAACTCCTGTGCTGAATGAGAGCTGCCACTATATCACAGGATGTCTAAAACCAACAAACGTGAACAGCCTTTACATGCTTACCAGAATCGTGCCACTAGATACCAGGAGAGAAGACATCGAGGGATTTACTGCCTCATTGAGGGAGGATGAGGAGATCACAGTGGAAACAAGTTGTTTCTCTCCTGGCAGATATTGTTCCTCATCTCTTTCCTTCTGCCTTTCCAGAATCTAAGGCTTCCCTAACTGACATGGCTGGGTTGGTCTATACTGCCTCTTTGGGGAGGGAGAATCTAACTCTGGAAGGGGCAGAAGATGCAGGTTTACAAGAAAATGGCTGTACACCCTCCCTCCACCTCTCAGGTTCCTCAGTAGGGACAAAGCTGAGTTCTACAAAAAGTGGAAACTAGGTCAAATTACAAAGGATGAAATATAAACAAATAACACAAGTATGTACGAACAAAATTAGGACAGGGTAGGCCCGTTACTCAATGAGGGTGTATGTGTGGGGGAGACAGTAACTGAAAAGGTGGAAATGGCAGAAGTGCCAAATGATTTTGTTGTTTCAGTTTTCACCAAAAAGTTTAGTAGCAATTGGACATCTAACATAATGAATGCCAGTGAAAATGAGATAGGATCAGAGGCTAAAATAGGGGGAAAGTTAAATATTATACAAGTTAGATGTCTTCAAGTCACCAGGGCCTGATGAAATGCATCATAGAATACTCAAGGACCCAACTGAGGAGATATCTGAGCCATTAGTAATTATCTTTGAAAAGTCATGGAAGACGGGAGAGATTCCAGAGGACTGGAAAAGGGCAAATATAGTGCCAATCTATACAAAGGGGAATAAGGACAATCTGGGGAATTACAGATCAGTCAGCTTAATTTCAGTACCTGAAAAGATAATGGAGTAAATAATTAAGCAATCAATTTGCAAATACCTAGAAGATAGTAAGGTGATAAGTAACATAAGTGACTCCCCTTGTGCAAGGGGGTGTTTGTGTGCATATGTAGTAGATGACTCCATACTGTGTATCAGTGGTGATGAAAAAAAGGAATAGACCTCTAAAGATGAAGCCATTCTGTCAGCAGTGTCCTGGCTTTGCTGTATTTTCCCCACTTGGGTAGGAGATGAAGTCAGTACCAGAGAGACCTCCTTCATCTGCCATTCTGATGACCTGGTAACTGGTGGTTTAGCTATCACCAACTGCAATCTCTCAAAGTGATTCTGGTTCCAGTCCTACAGTTAGGTCATCTGGTGCCTTATATGCTTTAGATGGCAACAGAGAGAGGATAGATGCAGTAGATACCAAGGCAACGAGTTCTGATAGATTGGTGCCAGAGGAAGGGCAGTCCACAAATGTAGTTGGAACCCCAGACACATGTTTAGCAGTCAGTACTGAGGCACCAGAGAGATCTATGTCAGGCTGTTGGCTAACCTTCAGTTGTTGAGCCTGAGATGAATGAGATATTTGCTGACTCTTGTATCTCAACTTGGTAGGCATCAGGGAGGGTGATCTACATCTCATCTTACCTCTGGAGTGGGTTCTCCTTCCCACCCGTCTGATGTAGTTAAAGCTGGAATGGAAGCAGACAACTGGGACCTATTGGTCAATGTAGCATGGAATCTTGGGGTAGAATTTTGACTCACCAGGGTGCTCATGGAGAAGGACTGACCGGAGGACTGACATCTTGCTACATCCTTTCTTTTGGCATCCATGTAGGCTTGTATATAGTACTTCATGAGGAACAATTTAGGCAGGTTTCACTCTAGCTTTTGGAGTCCATTTAGAACATTAGAGGAGTGATATATGGACATTGCTCAAGAATGTCCTTCCTTTAGGCAAAAAAGGCACCTGGTATACCTTCTGTTAAGCAACACTGAAGCATCACACTTGGGCCAGGTTTTAAGCCCCAGGGATTTTGCTTCTGCCATGCTGCTAGAGCCTCTGTACAAGGGAGAGGGTGAGATAGAAGGAATGTAGTCTAATACTAAATATCTGACTAAAACCATTTTTTATTTGCCACCAGGCAAAAGGTTAACACTTCTAACCAAATAACTAATCAATACTGCTACTAACTAGCACCGTGTGGTGTTTAGATGTTGCTGGAATTATTAGAACTGGGAGCACTGGCTGCTGGGAGTCTGAAAGGACAGGAAACAGGAAGGAGAGAGGGAGGAGTTGAGAGTCAGGAGAGCTACAGAGGGTGCAGCAGCAGCTTGGTAAAGAGGTTTCCACTTTAAAATAAAGACCTGTTGAAGTTTGTTAGTACCTTGCCTGATTGATACAACATTTTGGCGACGAGGATGGATCTTCTGCCTCTGAACCCACCTGCACCCTTTCTGCAAAGCCCAGGTGAGCCTCCAATTGCTTTTACTGTCTGGATCCATATGTTTGAGACTTATCTGCTTGCAATCAGTGCTACAGAGATTTTTGAAGTAAGAAAGCGTGCTCTGCTAATCCACTGCCTTGGAGCAGAAGGGCAGCGTATATTTTACACTTTTCCCCTTGCAGATGATAAATATGAGACTGCACTCACTGCATTAAAGAATTTTTTTGTGCCAAAAGTGAATGTAGTAGCTAATCGCTACAGATTTCGCCAGCGTGAGCAGAAAACAGGGGAGACTATAATGCAGTATATTGCTTACCTGAGGAGTCTGATTGTAACTTGTGACTTTGGGAATATGGCAGATGAGATGATTAGAGACCAGCTCATTGAGAAAACAACCATGCTTCTTGTAAGAGAACGCTTACTTCTGGAACCAGAACTTGCACTAGAAAAAGCAATAACCATTGCTACTCAGATTGAGTCAGCAACAGCTGAAGCCAAAATAATGAGCATGGATACAGGAGGCACCGTCCAGGCTGTGACTCCTTTGCAAAAAAGGTCACTATTGCTGCAGACAAAAGATTACAAGAGGAAAACTAATGAAAAACCACTGAATCAGCAAATGCAAAATACAGTAAAAGCATGCTTTCGCTGTGGATCCTCACAACACCTTGCAAGCTACACAGGATGTCCTGCAAAAGTAGCTCAGTGCAATCATTGCAAAAAGATTGGGCATTTTGCTAAAGTATGTCACAGCAGCCAGTTCAACCAACAGGTGCATGCAGTTACAATACCAGATGTTACTGTGCTGAGTGTGGACAAAATCACTACTGCACATATTCCAGAACAAATAAAGTGCACTGTAAACATTTCTGCCAAACCTACAGGCATATCATACTCTATTCAGCTAATGTTGGACACTGGCTCAGCAGTATCTATACTACCTGATTCCATCTATTTGCACGGCTGTAAAGATGTGCCTCTTACTGAACCCAAACTTCACTTGGTGTGCTATTTGAAAAACCATATTCCAGTACATGGCTGCCTGCCAGCAATAGTTACTTTTGGTGATCGCTGTGTAACTGCAGAGTTCGACATTGTCCACAAAGGCACCCCTATCCTTGGCAGAGATTTATTGGCTGCTTTAAATCTCAGGGTAGTTAATGGACGAATTGATCTTCCTCAGCAAAGGACGCTTGCAGTACACACACCAGTTTCAGCTGGGACCCAACACCAGGTTGAGGAGAAACTCAGTTGTGCTTATGGGTTTCTGCATAAAGTTAAAATGCGGAATAATGTGATGCCTGTACGACAGAAGTTACGGCGCTTACCATTTTCAGTCAGGGACGCTGTCTCAGAGGAACTTAGAAAACTTGTTCAAAAGGACATTATTGAAGAGATTGACTCCTCGGAATGGGTTTCACCTATAGTAGTATCAGAGGGGTAGCCGTGTTAGTCTGGATCTGTAGAAGCGACAAAGGGTCCTGTGGCACCTTATAGACTAACAGAGGTATTGGAGCATAAGCTTTCGTGGGTGAATACCCACTTCACTGATCCGATGACGTGGGTATTCACCCACGAAAGCTTATGCTCCAATACCTCTGTTAGTCTATAAGGTGCCACAGGACCCTTTGTCACCTATAGTAGTGACTCAGAAGAAGGGTGCAGGCATTCGCCCTTGTGTGGACTTAAGGGAGCCAAATAAAGCTATTGTGATTGACAGCCATCCTCTCCCTCACATAGAAGAAGTATTTGCAGAACTCCGTGGAGCAAAGATGTTTTCTACACTTGATTTGCAGACTGCATACTACCAGGTTATGTTGCATGAAGATAGCAGAGACCTCACAGCATTTATTACACATGAGGGACTATTTCGTTTTAAACGTGTTCCATACGGTCTCGCATCTGCCCCAAGTGCCTTCCAAAAAATGATGTCATTGATTCTGAAGAATCAACATGGAGTTCAGTGCTATCTGGATGATATTATCGTGTTTGGAAATACTTCTGAGGAGCATGACAATAACCTGCAGTCTGTACTAAACTGCATCAGCAAAGCAGGCCTCAAGCTCAATAGATCCAAATGCAAATGTAGACAAACTGAACTCTCCTTTCTGGGGCATACAATTTCACAGGCTGGACTAAAACCTGATCCAGATCATATCCTGGCAATTTCAAATGCTCCTCCTCTAGCAGATTTGGAAACCTTACGTTCCTTCTTACCTCCTGGTATGCAAAATTAATTCCCAATTATGCTTCTGTCATTGAACCGTTACGAGAATTACTACGGGGAAGTTCAGCCTTAGTGTGGACAATGGATGCACAAGCTAGTTTCGAAACGGTGAAAGACTTGATTGTACATAGTGTGACGGGGCAAGGCCAGATGGCTATAGGAAAGTGGTGAGGAACCAGTATGTTAGCCCCAGGCTAAACAAATCTCTGATACCTTGTTAACCAAATGGCAGTTGCTCCAGGTTAATCAAGACACCTGGGGCCAATTAAGATCCTTCTAGAAAAAGCAGTGGAGATGGCTGGATTGATTGGGACACCTGAAGCCAATCAAGGGCTGGCTGGAACTAGTTAAAAGCCTCCCAGTTAGTCAGTGAGGAGGGGATGTCAGGAGCTGTGGAAGGAGGTTGCGTGCGAGGAGCTGGGAGCAAGAGGCACTAGGAGCTGAGAGTAAGAGGGCATACTGCTGGAAGATCCTGTGGTGAGGATAAAGAAGGTGTTGGGAGGAGTCCATGGGGAAGTAGCCCAGGGAGTTGTAGCTGTTGTGCAGTTGTTCCAGGAGGCACTCTAAACAGCTGCAGTCCACAGGACCCTGGGCTGGAACCTGGAGTAGAGGGCGGGCCCGGGTTCCCCTCAAACCTCCCAACTCCTGATTAAGCACAGGAGTAGTTGATCTAGACTGTGGGTTCTACCAGAGGGGAAGATCTCTGAGGCAAGCAAAAATCCGCCAATAAGTGCGGGACCCACCGAGGTAGAGGAGGAACTTTGTCACAATAGTCCAGAACTTGCACTATTCAGTCTTGCATTGCCCACAATTGTAACTACTGATGCTTCTCTCTTTCAATTATGAACTGGAATATAAGCCTGGAAACCAAAATGTGGTAGCTGATTGCCTTTCTTGCCTGCCTTTGCCTTCACCAGATGGACCACCGGAGGATGAGGAGGTAGTAGTTGCGCTTATTACAGGCACTCTTACTGCAGTTACAAGAGAACAGTTTCAAGCTGCTTGTTCAGCATGTCCAATTCAACAAAAACTATGGGAATTTCTGACAAAGAGATGGCCCAGTAACCCTAAAAACCTTGAGTCAGTTTTGCTGCCTTATTTTAGAGTTCCGGATGAACTTTCTTTGCTTGATGGCTGTGTGCTACGAGGTACACACCGGCTCCTTATGCCAGAAGAATTACAGTCAAAACTCATACACCTGGCACACGATACTCATCAAGGAATTGTCCGAACCAAACAATGACTACGGGATCTGTATTGGTGGCCAGGGATGGACTCTCAAACTGAAGCACTCATAAAATCCTGTGTCACTTGCCAAATGCATGATAAGACAGCAGTGACATGTACCCCTCCATTGCAGCCTGTTCCTCTTTCTGATTCTGCATGGGAAAAAGTGGCGATTGACATTGTAGGACCTTTTGATACTGCTCCAATTGACTGCCGGTATGCCATCACTTTAATAGACTATTTCAGTAAATGGCCTGAGGTAGCGTTTACATCGCAAATCTCTTCTGCTACAGTAAATAAGTTCCTCTCTTCGGTTTTTAGCAGGGACGGTAACCCCAAAGAACTGGTTTCAGATAATGGTAGTCAATTTACTTCCCTGGAATTTGAAACTTTTCTAGCACAGAGGAACATTTTACACAGAAGGTCATCCCTATATTACCCTCAAGCCAATGGGGAAATCGAACGGTTTAACAGAAGTTTGCAAACGACTAAACTGGAAGGGTGATTGTGGATACCCTTCACTACTGATTTCTTGCAAGCATACCGGGCTACACGACATGCCACAATGCAAAGATCACCCACAGAGTTACTGCATGGGAAACAGATGAATACTAAACTGAACATTGCTGGATTGTTACAGGCATGACCTGATGCCCCAAATGAGGATGATGTGAGAAAAACAGTTGAACAGAACCAAGCAAAGTCTAAGGCTTTCACAGACAAGAGTAGATTGTTTAAATTGTGAACTAAAAATGATCTTCCATTACTTTTTCATTTGTGGTAGGGGGGAGTTTAAGCCACAAATACCCTCATATTTTTTTCCCCTCATATCCCTTACATCTCTGTCTGGTGCTGTGTCAGCCCAATCTTCTTCTACGTAAAGAGAAACAGAAGCAGTCAATGCCAATCCGATACTGGCTGGATGTGTCACTGGAGAGAGATTCAAAGAACTCTCTCTGTGCCTGATAATGCTCTTTCCTTGGTGCTGACGGGCTAGCTCTTAAGGGTTCATTATTAACAGAACTCACATAAGACCATGGTAACTCTTGTGAGTGACTGAATCTTATAATCTGACTCAGTAGCTCATTACAATAAACTGGAATAAACAAGTTTTTAAAAAATGCTGTTGCAGCCGTGCAATGCCTGTTTATGGCTCAGTTAAATCAGATGGAGTTTGAAGAATATATCAAAGAATTTTTAACTTTACCGTTCTTGACATTCTTAATACCGCCCCACTGTTGCCAACTCTTGTGATTTTATCATGAGTCTTGTGATACTTGGTGTCTTAATTAAAGCCTCAACTCATCTTACTATGTGAGAATCTCAGCTTTTATACTTTTGAAAAAAGTAAGTTTCTAGTCCTCATAGTTATGGAGAAAAGCTTGAAAAAATTAAACCTAAAGTTTTAAAACATAGAAAGCAAATAAGACGACCCTACAATTACGTTTTAAAATATCCTTATTTTTAAGCCAATTTCGTATTTCTGTGAGCCTGACCTGATTTTTGAATGTTTGAGGTTGGAAATTCTATTGTTATTACATTACTTGAATGTAACAATTTATACTTCTCATACGGCAAAGAAAGGGTATGACAATTTGCCTAGGTTACTGGAAATGTTGCAACAACTTTAGCATCCAATTCTGCATTCAGTACTCACGAAAATAGTCCCATTGATAAGGCCCTTAGTTTACATGAATAGCCTTGGGATTGTACTTTAACAGAATTAGTAAACGGAAGAAGTAAGATTTACCTAATAAAATCAAGTGATAACATACAATTTTAGTAAAGAATTAATTGTAGGTGACACCTTTTATTGAAATAAATACACAGCAAGTTTGAGAATCATATGTTCTCATAGAAGGGATCAGCTACACCTTGGAGTTTTGTCTACTGGACTTTTAAAAAAATATTCCTAAGTCTAAAAATAAGTATCTTTAGTTGATCAGGAGAAAATATATTAGTGATGAACTGAGCAAGGAAGGATAGTTTTGTTGTTAGGACACTGGACTGGGATTCATGAGATCTGTGTTATATTTTTGGCTCTTTCTTAGACCTCCTGTATGACCTGGGCAAGTCACTTAGTATCTTTATGCCCCAATTTCCATTTGTAAAGTATGGATAATATTTTCCTACCTCCTGGAGTTGTTGTGAAGATCAATTCATTGATATTAGAGAGGTGCACCGTAACTAAAATAAACTGCTATTTAGGTTTAGTACTTGCCATTTTCTTCAGTGTTATTTCTACCAAGTCCTTAATTCCCTCATCAGGATCTTCTTCTGATGGTTGTTTTAGCAGGCTATTCTTCAGCATATGAAACATTTCCTCTCTTGAAATGTATCCATCACCATTCAGATCATAGACCTCAAAACAATCTTTTCAAAAGATAAATCTCATTTAATTTCATACAAACATTTCCCAAATCATTAGAGTTGCTTGTGAGCTATGTGTTAGAACAGGTAAAGACAATGTTATACTGAGTAGCTCAGGTATAGAGAAGCATTTGCCATGTACAAATGTTATATGCTGATGGTTAATTATAATTTACTGATCGTTCATAGCTAATCTTCATTTCAGCTAAAATATATAATAGAAATTGAACAAAAATATGCAATGCATAGTAAAGTGACAGATTTTAAATAATAGTTACAAAAGTGAGCGGTTATTTGGATTATAAGGAAAGCTGTAAGAAAGTTGTGAGTTTTTGGTCCTAAAGTTGAGGACACAGTTTGGTAGAGTGGCTGGGGGGCTGCAGAATCTAAACTTGTTTTGTAAATGACTGGATGTCAAGTTGGCAGCAGAGTCCTTTACCCTTCAACAGGGGCTGGATCCCCACTATTCCACCAATCCACAGGACAGAGGCCTGAGCCCCGGCACCCTACAGCTGATCACAGCTCAGAGACCCCTGGAGGTCCTATGCGGGGCTGGCACCACAAAGACTACCCCATCCCAGCCTTGCGCCCTGTGGGAGAAACAAGCCACAGCCCCTGCCTGGTCCCACTCACCAAGGCCTCCTGTTTGGAGATCGGGGGTCGGGAAGACTGCTACTCATACTCTTTCTCCTGCCATTCCCTAAACATGTTTAATATGTGGTGAAAGTTTGTTTCCAAGCAATTTGTAAATTGATGCCTATATGAAAGAAACTGAGTGAGAGGCAGATAGGAGAGAAGGACTCAATTACCCATACTACTGAGGTATTAAAGAGTTCTGTGGCACCTTATAGACTAACAGATGTATTGGAACACAAGCTTTTGTGGGTGAATACCCACTTGGTATTGTTACCTTTGCATTACAATTAGAGGATGAACCCTAACCAGTTCAGAAGCTGGGCTAGAAGATCTGAGCATGAGCTATATCTGTTCAAAAACTGCAAATCGGGCATCCTTTAATGCAGAGAGAGAATCTCAAAATACTATAAAAATAATAGTTTATTTTTACTATATATTAATCAATCAACAAAAATACTGTACTTGTCATTGCTTCCTCTTTGCTAATATGTGACTGCTCTCAATGAGTCTTGTGATACTGCAGTACAAGATACAAGTGATATACCTAACTTTCACAAGAGCAAAAATGTTTCTGCCTTTGGATAAAATCCTGCCCCTGTTGAAGTCAATAAGCATTTTGCTACTGACTTCAATAGAACTAGGATTTTGTCCTTTTTCTTAAGGATGTGCCCCAATTGTGGAGTCACACAGCTATCAGTAATTGACAAATTCCTTCCCAATGCACAATGAAAATATAGACCGAATCATACTATTCACAGTGTCTAAACAGTGAAAATTCCACAAAGCCAAGTAAGGTTAAGTCCAAAAAGCTCCAAACAAGCCAGAAACAGATATTTTATGTTGAGTATTTTTAAATTTTCTTTCCTTTTTATTTTTCTCTGTTCCTTCCTCCTTGGGCACACAGATTGCTGGCTAGTTTAAACTGTGGTGAAAAACTGTTTCCCCTCTCTTTTAAAGTCCTTAATCTTTTAAACAGAACTTCTTAGCAAGTTTGGCAACAGTCTTTCTCCCCTTAAATCTAAACATGCAGTTTTGCTTTTTCAGCAACAAACTGTGATGGTAGCCAACAGAAAGCTTGTCAGATAGAGTGGCTTTACTCAGATTAATCTAATTTCAGAGTAGTCATTTGAGTAAGATGACCAGGTATTGCAGTTTTATGGGTGTTCTGGATGATGATACAAAAATTGGTATAGTTTCAGTATGATGGGGGTCTGTACCTCCAGCATTGTGATTATGTTGAGGTCCAGTTGCATCTGGTGTTGGGCTTCAGTATGGCTCTTTCTCTAGAATTATGTGAGGGAAATGAATTTGTGGAACCCCTGACATCACTGCATGGCAGAGCATGAAACAGTTCAAAGGACAAGCCCAGCACAAATGCATCTGAGTCCCAGATTCATCTGTGAAGGCATGAAGGAGATGTTGCAGGTCACAGGCCTTGTTTAGACTAAGCTAGAAGGCATATTTCTCGGTAGCTAACATGTACGAAAGTTGCAGGTTGAAAGGCCTGTGATAGAGATGGATATGGAGAAGACTGACAGCACACACACACACACACACGGCCGGCTTTCGGAAGTGCGGGGCCCCATGCCAACAGTGTCTACAGGTCCCCTCCGTTGAAACGCTGCCGCACAGAGCGGCATCATTTGAGCCGCCGCCAAACCGCTGCCGAAGCGACAGATGTTGCGGGGCCCTGACATGGACATTGCAGGGCCCTCTTAGGCGCGGGGCCTGATTCCAGGGAATCGGGCGAATTGGCCTAAGGCCGGCCCTGCACACACACCCATTTCCCCTTCTAGCTGCAAATCTCTCCTTAATTGTCAAGTGGCTCCAAGTTTATCTTGGCTTTCAAACCATGTCAAGCCCAGCCCCAAAGAACAAATGACTCTAAACCAATCCTGACTTCTGCTAAAACCTTCTGGTTCTTTCCTTTGCCAATTACACTATTAAGAAAAAGCTCCAGGCAGTAAAATATCCACCCAACCTTCCTATTTGTAAATACTATTCCAAACTGGTTTAGCCTACTTGTATTTGTCAATACTTGAGCTGGTTAAAATATTTTCAGTGAAACATTTTTTTGTCAAAGTGCTGTTTTGTTGAAAGAGAAATGTTTCTTGGAAACTTATCTGTTTCAATGACAGGTTTGGCAGGACGGTTTCTCACGTCCAGGTTTGGCTCTTGGAGGGCTGGGGGTGGGGAAGTTAGCGTGACTTTGTAGTCCAGGGGTTAGGGCACTGGCCTGCGATGTAGGAGGCCCACGTTCAACTCCCAGCTCTCCCCAATTTGGACTGAAAAAACGAAAGTCCAATAGCAACAAGCTTAGGAGGACTCAACCCAGTGGCATTGTTTCCACCTCTTGTATCTGACCAAGCAATTGCCTTTGCTTAAAATGAATGCAGAAATTTTAAATAGTTCTTTAAAAAGATCTTAAAAGAGATTTTAAGATTAGATTAAAGGCTATGCTTCAAAATAACAATTTCACCATTTTAGGCTTTTACTCCAGTGTCTAGGACAGAGTGGCTTCTGGACTTCCCTGCACTGGCTTAGTCCCTGTGAGGCTCCCCATGATGAACAGCATTTCACATGGCCCAGTTTGGGCCTTTAAATGTCTTTAATTCTTGGTCTTAATATCTTGATAAAGACTTTTTCATGTCTGGGGGCTCTAATGCAAGCACAGAAATGGAAAACACAAAATACCAATGGTAATGAGCTTTGAAGGACTCAACCCAGTAGCATGAAATTGTTCAAAGGAAAACCCTCCAATTACCCTGAATTTTATAACAGCAGATGATTAGTATTAGTTACATTTAAAAAGTAGATTTAAATAGTCATAAATTTAATTATTACTAAAAACTGACATACACATAAACCTTACATTTCATCTTTTCTTCTAATGTCCCCCGAAGAAATATTGATAAACCTTCCACCCATTCTGTTACACTGACACAGCTGTCATTGTCTTTGTCAAAAGCACGGAACACTGAAAAGAGAAGAAAAGCTAGATGTATTGCAAATGTAATACTTACAGGGGGGCAATGCAAAGCCAAACAATTCAAAATGATTTTGACAAACTGAAGAAATGGTTTGAAATTAAATATCATGAAATTCAATAAGGACAAATGCAAAGTACTACAATTAGGAAGGAATAATCAACTGCACAAATATAAAATGGGAAATGACTGCTTAGGAAAAAGTACTGTAGAAAAGGATCTGGGGGTTATAGTGGATCACAAATTATCAAGAGTCAACAATGTAATACTGTTGCAAAAAAAAAAAAAAAAAAAAAAAAAGCAAACATTCTGGGATGTATTAGCAGGAGTGTTGTAACAACACACGAGAAATAATTCTTCCACTCTACTCAGCATTGATACAGCCTCAACTGGAGTACTGTATCCAGTTTTGGGCACCATACTGTGCAATAGATGTGGGCAAGTTGGAGAAAGTCCAGAGGAGAGCAACAAAAATAATTAAAGATCTAGAAAACATGACCTATGAAGGAAGACTGAAAAAACTGAGTTTGTTTAGTCTGGAGAAGAGAAACTGAGGAGGGGGGGGATATGATAATAGATAATAAAAGATTGTTATAAAGCAGAGGGTAATAAACTGTCTCCCTTACCTCTTGAGAACAGGAAAAAGAAGTAATGGGCTTAAATTGCAGCAAGAGAGAGTTAGTTAGACATTAGGAAAAACTTCCTAACTGCAAGGGTAGTTAAGCATGGAACAAATTAACTAGGGAGGTTGTGGAACACATTAGACAAACACCTGTAGGTAATAGTCTAAATAATAAATACTTAGTTCTCCCTCAGTGCAGGGAACTGGACTAGATGACCTACTTTGGTTCCTTCCAGTCCTCCATTTCAATGATTCTATGAAACAAGGCAATAGTTTCTTTCATTTAGTGTAAATATGAACGTTTTTTGGATGAAGAGGTTTGTGTGTTTTGATTTGCTTCACTTTAGCAAAAGTTCCTTTCCTCAACTATTCTGTTGAAAACCGTATGAGCCTTGACATCCATTACTATAAGAATCTTGCATCCAGGTCTGACAGTCTTCTGCTCCAAACTCCTATTGGGGGATCTAGGCTATCACAGGTGGAATAGCCACTTGGTTCTGCTAGCTGACCTGTTGCCTTGCTGGGTTTATGCATCCCAGTAAGCAGCACAAATCCCAGAAAAGCCTAAAGGAGATCCACCATTAAAAACGTATTTGCAGATAGAAGGACTTTAGCAATAATGTTTTGTCTTAGACAGCCATGGAGGAAGTCATCCAGAAAATCCAACACACTTTTTTTTTTGGTACACTCAACACCAACAACTTTCTGCCATCTTGCATGAACCAATATGCATATTTATTTCTTCACCCTTCCCTATGATAAGAAACAAAGCTACTGTGTGTAACTTTGCAATCAGTGGAGCCTGTAAATACTTAGGATTGTGCTTTGCATCTTAAAAATTCTTTTAGAACAATTAGTAAGTTAGGCCCAGATTCTCAGTAGTATTTAAGCAGCTTAGTTACAGCAACACTCCTGTACCATTGCAGTGAATTGAAATATTACATACATGAAAATTATGTGAAAAGAAAATTACATAGGTAGAGTCCAGCACTGCAAAATTAGGAAATGCCAGAATTAAGATGGTCTGTTCAACCTTAATTCAGCCCCTTTTGTATATGCATTATGATATACTCTTTAATTACATGTTCACGTACTATTTTTTCCACTGGACCACTATCTCATTCAGTCCATAGGATGACGTTGCCGTATTCCTTGCATGGGGGAAATCAGACCCAGTGATAGAACATCTCAGATACTTCTCCCCAGCATCTCTGTGTGTGGAAGTTAGACCCAGCTTTGCAGCACTTCCTCAGTAATGTCTCCTCAGTACCCTCCTCTAGGCACCTATATGCTAGAGGGAATTCATGCCAGCACAATAGAGCCCCAAACCACCCCCTTTCCACCCCATGGGTCAGGGAAGGAGGCACATTTTTGCACACTAATATTTCCCTATCACTCCTATCTATCAGTGAAGGAAAGACATCTATGTTGGCTCAGCAACACCTCCATGTCAATCTGGTCTCAGTGCCCTTGCTCAAGAAGGTATCCACTCTGACACGGTATTATTCCCTAGTACTTCCCGCACTGGTACCTCACATTGCAGGAAGAGCGGTCTAAAGGCTGTAATGCCTGCCTATTGTCATCCCTATAGTGGCTCACTACAGAGAAGGAAGGTCGCTATGCGAACATAATGCCCTCTTCTAGCATCATACTTTCAGCAGCTGGGAGAGAGCCAGCCATGTGGCTTCACGACATCCCCATTCATAAACCTCCCACACACAACAGTGGAGGGAGCTGTCCTCAGCACAGCAGTGCTTACTCATTACCCTTCCTTCATCAAAAACAAAGGAGATATTCTCTGTGCAGGAGTACCAGCACATGACCCTTCCCTTCAGCCCTGTGGCATGGTGTGGCCCTAAGAAGCCCTCAAGGCCATATGGCAAGGGTTTGGTGTTCTATAGCAGCAACTCCTGTCAGGCCTGACAAACTCACTACAACTAGCACACTAGTTCACAGTCTTTCTCAAACAACCTCAGTTGAAACACTGCATGAAAGGACAGAGTTGCTTTAGACAAGGTTAGCTTGTTAGAGTTAAGTTTTAGTCTAGTAGAAGCATTACACTTTTGTTTTACTTGTAACCTGTTGTTCTTATTACCCTTGCTCACTCTTTTAAAATCTTAGCCTTTGTTAATAAACTTATACTTGTTTTCACTATAGATTACAGTGCTGTGTTATATTGGAGCTGACACAGAGTTGAATCAAACAAGCTGGTCAGTGTATACTAGTCCCTCAGGAGTAGCGAACCTGGTAATTATTGCGATTGTCCAGTCACAGGGGCTAAAGACTGCAGGGAAATGCTTCTGAGTGCGAGGAGGCTGGTTGTAACACTTTGGGGGTTTGCTCAGACCAGTAAGGGGTTGTGTCACCACCTGCCCTGCAGCCCTGGGTGCTTCGGTGCTGTGCAGCTTTGGTTCAGAGCCCTGACACCAGCAACATGTTCACAGCACAATGGCCTCACCCTGGCTGCCACCAGACTGGTTACTCCTTGCAGGGTGACACCAACAGACCTTCCCGTCCTGAGTCTCCCCAGAACCATCTCCCTAGTGGTATCCAGTCCCTCTCACTGGACCCTCACAGAGGTTACTAAATTTGTTGCCTCCACAGAGACTGAATACACATTAGCCTGCTAGATTAGCTGAGGATTTTACCCTTTGGTTTAATATTCAGCACTGAAATGGTTTTGTAAAAGTAAAACAAGTTTACTAACAATAGAACCCAGATGTAAGTGATACCAAGTAGAAGGAGTAGGGAGAGAAATGGTCACAAACAAAAGTAAAAAGACACTTCTAAGACTATAAACTAATTTAACAAACTAGATTCTTACCACAGTCATTCTTCCAGCAAGGCTGGCCAGTCTTTAGCCAGCACAGGCACCAACTTCCTCTCTACCTGGGGGGTGCTTGCCCCCCCCCCGTCCCTGCCCGTACTCCACCCCTTCCTCCAAGCCCCACCCCTTCCTGCCCTTGCTCTGCCCCCAGCGTTGCCCCTACTTCACCCTTTCCCCCCAAGGCTGGACCCCACCTCGCCTCTTTATGCCCCCTCCTTGGAGCGCACCCCATCCCCTCTCCCTCCCAGTGTCTCCTGCACAGTGTGGAACAGCTGATCTGTGGCTGGGGAGAAAGGGGAAGCTGGCTGCCGGTGGGTGCTAAGGACCTAATTTTTTTCCATGGGTGCTCCAACCCTGGAGCACCCATGGTGTCGGCGGCACCTATGTTAGCCAGTTACCAACAAAGAGCCGAAAGCACTGGTTTACTTTGCCTCCTCAGGTGAAGGATAAAGCAAAGTGTTTTTCCAGTTTCTTATATTTCCCCAAAGTTCAATGTCCTGGTGTCAAGAGCCAGGAAGGTCTGCTTGGGGATTCAGCCTCTTGTCTGATCTGGGAGGGTGTGATATGGGGGCGACACCATCTTGATGAAAGTATCCCATCCTGGTGAATTCCCATGCAATGTTTCCTGCTGCAATTTTTACAGTGCAAATGATGTCTTCCCTGAGAGTTGATTGCTTTGTTTATTGCTTTGCTGATGTTTCCCCATTGTCCATGGCTTGCAACACAGACAGGGAGAGTTCACAAATCTTTGTCTAAGTAAAAACTGTTTATTAACTTTTCTGACATGCCTGCTTTAAACACATTTTAGTCACATATTTCCAGCATGTCTGTATTGTTCTTTGCTTGTCAACCGTACATACATCATGCAAGAATATTAATGATCAGTGAATTGCTAGTTGTCCAATGATAAGGCAACTTTTAAATAAATATGACTACAGTGTGTGGGGTACACTGAACTGTAGCAGCTGAGACTCACTGCTACATACCAGAGAGCCCCTTGCCCTCTGATCTGGCATGCTCTTAGGGCAGGCCTGCACAACTCGTAAAGCGGTGAGGGCCATATTACTCCGAAGAAAACAGCCGAGGGCCGAAACTCTTCTCCCGCCCCAAAAGTTGTTGAGCAAAAAAATAATATATATATATATATATATATATATATATATATATATATATATATTTTGCTCTACCCCCCCGCGGGCCACACAGTAAGGCCGTATGTTGTGCAGGCCTGTCTTAGGGTCACACCTCCCCCCTTACAAAGCTGCAGGAGAGTTAGTCATTGAGTGACCCATATGCAGTGGGTCAGAACCCTGGACAGAGCATATGCCACCATATTTTATTTCCCTTTTCTATGTACACTCTCCATATCATATTCTTGGAGCATCACATACCAAATGTTAACCTGCAAGGCAAAGTAAGGATTGGCAGAGTCCTGAGGAGTTTGTTTGGGTGGCTAACTGAATGTGGGTGCCAGGAAGCTGATACATAGTTTAGCACCAGCAAATCTCTCTCTCGTTGAGGTGGGGAAAACACAGTGACCCAGTTCTGGAAGAAAACATCACACATGGGTGAGAGATCAGTCTCAGTGCAGATGTGTCAATCAATGGCTTTTTCATAGAAAATTTCTATCTTCTGCTCTAAGCAAGAAATTGTCAATTTTTTCCATAATTTGGATTATATTTTAATAAATTGTCTTTTGGACTCCTCCATTTCGAATCACACACATCGCTTTGCCTGCCATTCACATCCCACTTGCAATTGTGCAACATCCTTGTGGCAACTACAGCAACTATTCTATTCTGTATAGGTTCGTATACTGCACTCATCACCATAGTATCTGAGCACCTTCTAGTAGTGCATTAAGCAATATGACTAATATCTGTCACATCTGTTTTCTCATCTCCATGGGAAGAATGGTGTACAGTGGAGTGTCTTGTTTTGGTAGGATTTTTGTTTGGGGGGGATATTAATTAACATACATGCAGCTCCTCCTCCTTGTTTCCAGCTACCTTTACAAGCATCAAGGCTCTTCTCTGCAATGCTCTTGTAGAGCAACAAGAACGAGAAGTCAGCATCATGTGAACTGGGAACACTCCGTGGCCCACTAGCATGAGCTTCACAGACCAGTTTGGAAGCTGTTGCCCTAGGTGTCTTTTACAGAAATTACAGCCTTTTTTAATCAGTCTTACCTCGGTCCATAATCATGTCATCTGTCATCCCAAATGTGACATGCAGAATGTTTCTGAACGTGTTACGATCTAAGCCAAAGATGGCATGCCGATCACTGGGTTCAACCACCAGGGTGTGGAAGAGCTTTATGAGACATTCCACTTCAATTTTATTGACTGTGAAATAAAAAAAAGTTATAATAGATGTTATAATATTAAGTTCCATTCAAAACTAAGGAGAAGCTGCAACCTTAACATTATAATAAACCTTTAACAAGTTAAAAAAACCCCAACAAAATATGAAGTAAATATCTCTCAGGGACAGAAGCCACTTTCCCGAGGAGGCATGAGATGTTAGGAAGTTTTTTCCAAAAAGAGAGGCAACGCTAGCTCAGCTCTATGTAAAAGAGGATACTACCGTTTCATTAATTTTCAGTGGGTTTTAGACTCTGTAATGCTGTCAAGATGAGAAGTGACAAGAAGACTATTGTTTCAGTCTGCTATTATATTTAGAAATATCACTAATAAAGCTGGAGAAATGCTATGTAAAGGCTTTTAAAATCAGGATTCATAATACTTTGGTACTTTTTTCTTTTAACTGTTCCACATTTGAAATTGGTCTCTTCAGCATCAAACTGAACCACCAATGCCATTTCCAATGTCAGCTCCAATGCCATTTCCATTCCCATGAAAATGGACTTCAGGTCACAAGAAAACAATAGGACACTTGTTTCAATATACCTTAAAAACTTATGTCCATATATAGCTTAATATAGGCTTAAAAGAAAGAGATAAGCATCTTCTAG
This sequence comes from Macrochelys suwanniensis, assembly GCA_033296515.1. Lineage (NCBI taxonomy): Eukaryota > Metazoa > Chordata > Testudines > Chelydridae > Macrochelys > Macrochelys suwanniensis. The sequence goes on from CM065776.1 coordinate 44,947,908, forward strand.
CCCTCTCTCCTTTCTCTAAGCTACACATCCTTTTCTTAAATATTATAACAAATGTGTGACCAACAAGAGCTTCATGACTTTCATTGTACTGTTCCCTACATTCATTTCACTGTGACAACTAAAGTAGATCTCACATCTTCCTACTCAAGCTAAAGGAGATTCCCAATTAGCTTTTAGCAAGGCCTTTACAAACTACAGGAGACCCTCGCTAGATTGCATGTCTACATAGCGCAAATTTGGTAATAGCGCATGGATACCAAATTAAATCACTTTAATTGGAATCCATGGTAATCCCCCCCGCTATAACACGATCCCTGCATTAACACGGTACCGCACATGGATCCCAAACCCCGTGTTCTAGCGAGGGTCCACTAGAATAATAATTAGTTATGACTCCATCTTGTAGTAGGCCATGTTACACATGTAGTAGGCCATCTTGTAGTAAGCCAGGTCTTTACAACATATAGAGACTGGTATGTTCCCCATCTTAATTTCAAATTTTGAGAGACCTATAACAGTGTAGTAACTTAATAGAGATGCAGAGTGAATATATAACATACTGTGTGGCAGATGCATAAGGGGTGAGTGAGTGGGATCCAGTAGGGCTGATTCTGTAAGGGGACCGACATGGGTTTTCTAAGGGAGCTGGAAGAGTTTTGAGGGCACTAGTTCCATGACAATGGGGAACTGCAGGTGAATTCCTGGGGGTTGTTTCCATGGGGATGGGGGAGCTGCAGGGGAATACTTGGGGACGTGCTGAGCATTAGGGGGCTGGATCCATGGGGGTGCACAGGAGGGGATGGGGTGGTGTGACGGGGGTTGGGGAGACGTGGATCTTGCTTGGGGCGGGGCTGAGAACTGCTGGGGGAGCCCGGGGCGTGCCCCGCACTCACAGTGCTTCGCGGTCCTGCACAGCGACTCCGCGAGCTTCTGCAGCTTCTTCCTGTTCATGGCGCTCTCGAGCCGGCGCGGCGCGCGCCCGGCAGCCGCTCTCCTCCTAGGAGCCTCACGCTGTCACCATGGAAACAGAAGACCGGTGACCAGCCAATCACAAAGCAAGAGCCGGGGCCTCCCGCAGAGGGGCGGGGACTCATAAGGCGCCGTTGCTCAGTAACGCGAGCAGCGGCTTCCTCGTCTGCTGCCTGAGTACGGGGACGGAGCAGGTCCATTTCTCCGCCGAACCCCGTTCACACGCGTGTGCTGTCAGGAGCCGGCGTGGCTCCGCAGCCCCGTGTGCACCGGGCCCCGCTCTAGTGCGCCTGCCCCCTCTGGGCCCCTCCCCTCCGCCACAGGCTCAGCGGCGACCTCTCCAGCCGAGCGCCCGGGCACCGCCCCTGTCGGGAAGCTCCACGCTCCCCCCTCCTCTCGCTCTCCTGCCACTCTACCCAGGCGGCCCGGCTAGGATCCTGCTCCGCCCCGCGGCGGCTGCTGCTGCTGCTGCGCCCCCGGGCCGCTCTCCACCCTCCATCGCGAAGCTGCCTTAGTCCGGGCTGTCCGGCACTGGAGGCTTGAGATCCCGCCTCAAGTGCCACCTGCCGATTGCGTTGCTGCTGCTGGGTTATAGTCTGTTCACCTGGGGAAATGAAACTCTCTCAGTCCCTCCGCTTTTGGGCAGAGCTATTGGCCTGCGTTTTTGCACTTTGCCTCTCTTCCCAGTTTTCGCTTTCCCCACTCCTTACTGGGCAGCAGATAGTAGAGTTCTGCTCTAGGCAGGGCCGACGCTAGGGGGTGCGGGGCCCGAGACAAATCAGCCTGTATGTGCGCCCCCCCCCCCCTTCACATTTTTTACACAGGTGAAATCTGGTGTGGGGAGGCGACGCCAGTCCTGGGGGCAAGGTATGATGGAGAGTCACAGGCTGGCTTCTGTGCTAGGGGGCCCTCTGTGCTGGGGAGTCCCAGAAAAGGGAGGCAGAAGAGAAATGGATGGGGTCAACCTGGCACTGGCATGGCATGTTCTGGCAGCGCTGGCGGCCGGTGCGGTGGCAGGCAAGCAAGGAAAAGAAGTAGAACATATGCTTCCCTCCAACCCCCGGGGCTGGCCAGGCCCCCTGTGTGACGTTGCACCCCATAATGCTTTATTGGAATATGCTTGTGAATGTATATATGACATACCTGGAATATGTTTTATGCTACATATGCCATGTAACATATCTCTGTAAAGGTTATGATCTACTGGATATAGTAATCCTATTTGTATGCATGTGTCATTTTTGTACTCATATGAATATTGTCTGTATCCTTGTTTAATTTTAAATAGCCTCAGTGAAGCAGTTGTTCAGCTTCCTGAGAAAAGACTATTCTCCGCAAATGCCCAATCAAGAAATACTTTAAGCCAACAATGAACTTGGAGATGCCAATTCACATCTGAGCTTTCCCAGGAACCTGGGTTGGCTGGTAAGGAACTCAGTCATGCACGGACATGTGACTTGCCCAAACTCCATTTTGTAGCTGGATTCTACATGGGGGGGAGGGGTGTCCACCCACAAGAGAAAGTCTATTTAAACCCCGGGGAGACCCCTCCATTTTGTCTTCAGCTGGCTTAAGAGATAGCCTCTCCCCACCCCACCCCCCGCCAAGGGATACCAGAAAGAAACTAGAACAAAAGACAGTAATCACAGGGGGTGTGAGTGATTGCTGGACCCAGACTAGAAGGAGACTAGTCTGTAAAGCAGGCCTGCACAACATACGGCCCGCAGGCCACATGCAGCCCACGCATGTTTACTGTGCGGCCCGCAGGGGGGTTGAGTGGATCGGCATGCCCCGCTCTCCCCAGGCCGGAGGAGCGCCGGCAGGGGGAGAGCCCAGCAAGCCCCACTCTCCCCCGGCCGGAGGAGTGCCGGGGCAGGCAGGGTGAGCAGTGAGCCATCAGGGGTCCTAGGGGCGGGCATGGGGGTTTCTGGTAGGGGAGGGAGGAGGTGAAAGGAGGCGAGTGGTGGGTAGGGGACTGACTAGGAGGGATGCAGCAAGCCAGCGGGGGACTAGGGGGTGAAGAGGGGTGTGATGGTGGGGCTGAGCTGGGAGGGGGCAGGCAGGGGAGGGGCCGAGTGGGGGGGGGCGGCACTGGGGCTGTTTCCGTGGGGCCAGAGGATTTCAGCCCTCAGCTGTTTTCTTTGGGGTAATATGGCCCTTGCCGCTTTACAAGTTGTGCAGGCCTGCTGTAAAGGAAGCTTACTGGAACACCTCTGAGGGTGAGGTTTTATCTGTATTCAGTTTTCTTACTGTATTAGGCATAGACTTGTGTGTTCTATTTTATTTTGCTTGGTAATTCAGTTTGTTCTGCCTGTTACTACTTGGAACCACTTAAATCCTACTTTTTGTATTTAATAAAATCACTTTTTATTTATTAATCCAGACTACGTATTAATAAAGGGGGGGGGCAAACAGCTGTGCATATCTCTCTATCAGTATTATAGAGGGCAAACAATTTATGAGTTTATCCTGCCTAAGCTTTATACAGGGTAGAACAGATTTATTTGGGGTTTGGACCTCATTGGGAGTTGGGCATCTGAGTGTTAGAGACACGAACACTTCTTATGCTGCTTTCAGTTAAGCCTGCAGTTTGTGGGACATGGTTCAGACCTGGGTCGGTGTTTGTAGTCGGCAAGCATAACTGGCACAACCAGGCAGGGTTCTGGAGTCCCAAGCTGGCAGGGAAAGCAAGGGCAGGAGTAGTCTTGTCACATCAGTTGGCAGCCCCAAGGGGGTTTCTGTGATCCAACCCGTCACACCCTGAACCACTAACTCCACCCCCCGGGCCAACCTAGCACACACCACATGCCACGCCCACTGAAGTGTGGGGCCCCCAAAGCACAGGGCCCAGAGCAGTTGCCCCAATTTCCCATACCCAAGGGATGGCTCTGGTTCTAGGCTTGCACATTTCAGTGCCTCCAAGTCAATCAACGAAGCTTGGACTAGCCCTGCAACACTTCGCAGTGAGCAAAGCTCTACTGCAGCTTTTATTTATAACCAGTAAATATGAGGCAGGAAGTGGTATTTGCACACATCACCTTATTGTTCAGAAAAGACCTTGCACAGTCCAGACCTGACCTAAAAGACAGCTCAGCTGTTTTCAGAGGGTGCAGTTCAGGTGCCAAAGCCCACCCTTCGGTCATTCTGTAACTACAAATATTATATTCTATTAAGAGGCTCCGGTTTGCGAAGCTTTGCTAAGCCTTTAAAACAATGTTCTTACCCTCTCATAGACAGTTTGGTACAATAACCTTATGAAGTTAAATAGATATTCAGACAGTGTCACCCTTTCAAACTGTGTAGAATCATAAAAGGATACATCTGATTCAAAGTTAAGAATCTAAAGGTGAAGTGTTGGTTCTAAAGTTAGGTGTGACTATCTTTTTAAAGGTGCTGTATATTCATAACTCCCACTGAAGTTGATGCAGGTATTCATCACCTGTGAAAGTCAGGCCATTTTTATTTTGGTGCCTACATGTAACTCCACATACAGAACATTTGGCCTGGCCCTTTGGGGATGTTACAAACACAATCAACTAGCTTACTTTTGAAGCATGACCTTCTTTGTAATAACATCATAAAACAGAAATGTATATAGAGTTAAGTACATCATGGTAACCCGTAAATGTACATATGGTATACAACAGCATTCCTTAGCTGTTCTAATGCCAACCCTCAGAGACAACATAAATTAGTTAGAAATACTGCTGCCAGAGCTCTGCCTAAAAGGCTTTATGCTTCAATGGGTTGAGTGCCCTCAGCACCCACTAATTAAATGGGAGTTGAGAGCACTCAACCCCCCTTAGAACTGAGCCATAATAAAAACTTTGCAGTGGATGAGAAGGCAAAAAACCATGATGGCTTGGTGTTCCAAATAAAAAAAAATAGAAAATCAATGTTTACCACATGTAAAAGGACAACTGTCAAGGGAAATAATTTGGTTTCAAACTTAAGTGTATGGAGGCTAAACATTTACTAGCTACTTTATAGGATAGTACTTGACTGTCTCTTGAAAAAGGGTGTACAAAAATAATTGTAAAAATTTAAAACATTTTAAATGCACACATTGTAGTTCAATACTTTCTTCTCATCGTATAAACAAACTGATAAGTGGATGTTTTGTACATTTTTTTTTAGTTTCTTAAATGTTAGTAGACATTTCAGACTTTTCTATGAAGTTTCACACTTGAAATGCTCATGTATGCTGAAAAAGACTAATAATCCAGGGCCTTAACATTCTTACTTGGATACAAACACAAACTCATATAATCGATAAGCAAATAGGCAAATACATTTGCCATCAACACCCACATTCTGGTTTAGTGAATTTACACAAGTTAAGAAAGCTACAATACTGTGACCAGACTATACACTTGCATCAGGGTTTGCAATCAATGTGATTTGTGCTCCTAAATCACTAAAGTCCTTTTGAAAATCCCACGCATAGAAACCTAATTTACGCTCCTATTTTTGGAAAATGTGGCTGATATATATAAAAAGTTCACTATAACTTTTTTAAAGTATTGAAAATCTGAGTAACTTTTTTCATTGTTAATACTGAAGAAATTTGATTTTGAAGTGACAAAGATTTCATGCCACTGAAAATTTAATAAATATACCATAGTAGCTCCTGATGCTAATGTACATGCTTAATTTAACGCATGTGTAGTCCCACTGAAGTAAATGGGACTATTTATCTGAGTAAAGTCACATACCTGCTCATGAGTTTGCAGGATGAGCGCATTCATTTTCAATTTTTTGTGTTTTGCCTACAGCAGTTTCATAAAGGATTCTAGTAAGATTCCCTACCAGTAGTAGCATTAACAATTTAGTTCATTATAAATTTTAATCTAAAATTGCAATAGGACAAATTTTCAAATTAGTTTTTCAAAGCATCAAACCCGATTTAAATTACTTCATTCTGTCTTGAAGTCTTACATTTATTCTCAATAATGATGCAATTGTCTTAAAAACCTGCAATTTCACCTAGCTGCAGCACGGATGATTGATCAAGAACCCTTTCAATAAGTTTTAATCTAGTAGTGATAGGAAGTCAGTTTCGTAAAATAAAATTTGGATGTTTCCAAGAACTTGCTTGAAGGAGAAGTCAATTTGATTGAGGACTAGCAAAAATATTATCTTTCCTAATTCTGCTGTTTCTTTCTTTATGATTTGCAAATTTATGATTGTTTAGAAAACATGCTAAAATTCTTGAGTAGCAGAAAACTATGGTAGTTGGTTAACTAACTAACTTAAGGTAGTTAGTAACTAGCATGCATGCAAGGGCTTGAGAGGGGTTGGTTTGTTCTACAGCAGAACATTTTGGAATACCTTAAAGGCAACAGCAGACCAGGCAATGGAGACGAAGTGAGAGGACGAGAGAGTGTGCACTTGTATAAAACTAAAATCCAAGGGTTGTTTTAGTTTTTGTGAATGTTTTGTTAATTGATCATGTTTCTTTTCTGTTTTTGTTACTGAAGTAGTTGCAGGTGCAAGTAAAATAGCTTAATCTGTTTGTGTCAATATTCCATGGTCCTGTGGTCCAAAAATACAAAGACATGCTTTTTAAAGAGTATCTTTACTGAGATTCTGGCAGTAGTTTTAGATAACAAGACACATCCGCATAATAGGTCTGCCACTGAACTTGCTTAGAGTAAAATCAGCTTCAATATGAAGCTGTTAGATATCAAAACCCTGCTTTTTACATGCTAAATATTTTCATCGTGTGCATTTTATCACAGCAAATGAACTTACAATAAGAATAAAGTAAATACATACATGAAGCTCCACACCTGGAACATAATTCATAAAAGAAAATATCACTGAATACCTGTATGTTATTTAAAAATGGTACAAAACATACAAAATAATTCTAAATATCTCAATGGCAACGCAAAGGAAAAAAGCTACCAGTGTTTGCCAAAAATGTTCAGTTAAACTCAAAATTACTTTAAATGATATAATGCATATTAATAGCACAGTATTCAGCATCATTTCAATTAAGTGGAGGTAAAGCCTTTAATTTTTGGATGTCAAGTTATGCTGCAGCGTGTCACTGCTCTTACTTAATGAAGAAGTACATGCTAGAGGCCCAGAATTGTTTATTCAGGAAAAACCTGCTGATACCAGTTCTGATCTCCCTAGGAAATACAGCTGTTGTACTGTTAAAAATAGTTAGATTTTGCAAGGATCAAAGGCACCCTAATTCAGCTAGCCAAAATGGTACCACTCCCAAAAGAAAATAAAGGGCAAAATGATCATAAATACTTCTACAAAAGTAACCTTTAAAATTGTTACTATTCTATTCCCATTTCACAAATGGCATTAGTAGTCACCAAGTATCAATAGTCTTATGTTATATTCCTCTTCAAGATTAATTTTTGATTTTATTTCTGCAGATTTAAAAATTAGACTATATTACTAACTTGTTAAAACACTATTTTTAGTATCTAAAAGGTTGCACTCTATTTCCTAATATTTTACATATTAGCTGGACCACCCTCTCTTATGATTTTAAACTAACACTGGCTACTGTAATTAAAAAAAAATTGTACCCCAGGTATTAAGCAGCAGGCAACAACAATGGACTTTTCGGGCACAGTAGCACCTGGCTGGCTATTGAAAATCTAGTAATATTTCTAAAACACTGGAAAACTCATGCAGTGTGGTAAAGTTTGCGATCATTTTCACAGTTGACGTTTCCTTTAGTCATTGCACTTTTGTTGAAGGGACAGGCTTGATTTTTAAGTGTTATTCTGAATCTGAACTTGAACCAGCCGTCTTCTTTTTCTTCTTTTTCCCATGTTTCTTGTGTTTCTTTCTCTTTTTTGTTTTATCCTTTAAAACAGTTAAATAATGTAAGTTATTTCATAAGCCAAAACCCATCTATTAAAATTCAGCTAAGGAAGTGGAGTAAGAACTTTGAAAGGGTATTTGTCCAAAATTATTTCAGCTAAAAGACTACTACATACATAAATAGTTTAAAACATAAAAAAAAGAAAGAATACCATGAATGATTTTTTTAAAGTTAGTTCTATTTTGGTCTGGTAATAGGTCTGAAATAGTCATTGTCTCTATTTTGTTTCATAATCTTTTAAGTCCTATGAACTCTTTATGCATTTTTGAGAAATCAATAATGGGGGTTACTGATGCAAATGGCATTTTGCATACTTGTGAAAGAGCAGGGTAGGAAGCCCTATTTAATCACATTTTAGTTAGACTTCCCCATTCCTCACAAAGTAAAATAAATTGTCTTAGGCTCCAGCACTTATGCCTCATTTAATTTGGGATAATGTAAGAGTTCAATTGTGAAAACCCTTATACAGTCAAGGAAAGGCTGCAGGATCAGGACTTAACATTAATACTCTAAACTCAGAAACACATATGCTAGTAGAACAACCCTTTTGTCCTTAGTCAGGCAGAATTTCAGTAGTTCTTCCTGAGTAAGGCATGCAGGACCAGGTTTATGTTGTACGCTATAACATTGTGTGACAAAGTTCCTCCTCTATCTTGGTAGGTCCTGCGCTTATTGGCGGATTTTGCTTGCCTCAGAGATCTTCCCCTCTGGTAGAACCCACAGTGCAGGTTAACTCCTCCTGTGTCTGATCAGGAGTTGGGAGGTTTGGGGGGAGAACCCGGGCCTGCCCTCTACTCCGGGTTCCAGCCCAGGGCCCTGTGGACTGCAGCTGTTTGGAATGCCTCCTGGAACAACTGCACAACAGCTACAACTCCCTGGGCTACTTCCCCATGGCCTCCTCCCAACACTTTCTTTATCCTCACCACAGGATCTTCCAGCAGTACGCCCTCTCACTCTTAGCTCCTAGTGCCTCTTGCTCCCAGCTCCTCACACACAACCTCCTTCCACAGCTCCTGACATCCCCCCCTCACTGACTAACTGGGAGGCTTTTGACTAGTTGCAGCCAGCCCTTGATTGGCTTCAGGTGTCCCAATCAATCTAGCCATCTCCACTGCTTTTTTCTAGAAGGATCTTAATTGGCCCCAGGTGTCTTGATTAACCTGGAGCAACTGCCATTTGGTTAACAAGGTATCAGGGATTTGTTTAGCCTTGGGCTAACATACTGGTTCCTCACCACTTTCCTATAGCCATCTGGCCTTGCTCCGTCACAACTGATACACAAGAGTTGTTGCTCAATACTCTCTCTCTCTATATATCTATATATTCTACTATACACAAGATATATAGCTTCAGTGCAGTATACAACATATGTACTGTACATTTATTTCAAAGAAAAAGCTCAACACATCAGCCACTGGGAATCACGTGGCTGACAACCTGCCCAACTCTGGAAAATTTATAACTTCGAATCTGTATGTAGATTACTTACTGAACAAAATAGTTTAAGAGTGATTAATGCAGAAGGTCCTTGTAAAGAAATTAGTTAAACGCAAGATCCTCATTCCAGCTCCTGACCTGTTGTACTGTGTAAAAGGGCCACAGAGGCGTAAAGGGATGGTAAAAGCCCCTTATTCAGTTGGAGGAGAATTTCCCAGAATAGGGACTACAGGGACAGCCTTTTGAGTACTTTTTCCCAAGCTCTGGCATAGAGTGTGCGCCGGGGAGGGACTCAGTATCCAGTGTCGGGGAGAATGAGCATTGCTGGGGCCCACAGGGCAGCTGCTGTAACCTACACAGGCCTCCAAGGCTGTTCAAGTTATGCCAGGGGCCCCTGCAGCCACCCAAAATCAAGAGGGAACAACGGTGTTTTAAAGCTGCCATAACTCCTTTCCCCACCCTCTTTCTGGGCTGAGAGTTCAGTGCTGCACCTCACAGGGTATGTCTAGACAAGTGCATGGGCTAGCCACACTCAGGTGGCTAGCCTGTGTTGCAGACCGCACTGAAACATCCACACTGGTATTTTTAGTGGGTTAGTTTGAGCATAGCTAGTGTATGTCTGTCTACCCAGTCTGAGAAGCACACTCCCAGATGTGATGTAGACACACCTTATAAGGCGTAGAACAAAATATTTTCCTACATATTGTGGAGCAGGATGTATATTATAAGCCCCATATGATATACGCTGGTAATGTTCCATTTTATTAAGGTGAACATAAGTAAACATATTTGACATTTACTGCATCTAGAAAATAACTTTTCTACTCATACATATCTGTATTTAGATAACATACAGATATCTCTAGGAATTATTTTGGGGATGTTTTGTGGCCTGTGTTATACAGGAGGTCAGACTAGATAATCCCAATGGTGCCTTCTGGTCTTGGAATCTATGAATACAGGGCCAAATTCTGTTTTCTGCCACACTGATATAAAGGCCAAGGAGCTTCCAAAAGTAAATTGAGTTATTCTCAATTTACAACTGTGTACCCGAGAGTAGAATTTTCCATAAAATGTTCAACTTTGTAAAGGGTGTTGTCCGAGACAACAAAAGTACATGCTAATTTCTCACATGGTTAAGACACTTTCTAAAAATATGAGAATAGGAATGATACTTGCTGTTACTTTCTCTCTTTCTTCACTGTTTTTTTTCTTTTTCACTTGTACCTAAAAAAATAATTAACAAGCTTTTGTGGCAGAACAATATTTCCAAACATACCTGTAAGTAAAAAGTTTTACCTTTGGCTATAAAACATGATGGCACAATATGGTACAGCATACAATGTTGTAACAATATAAAGAAATACACTGGGATATCTGTGCTATTTTCTGCAAATCATTCTATCCAGTATCATCTGGTTTTGGAAATAAAAAATGCTGAGTGCTTTCAAGGAAACAATGTCAGTCCACTTATACAACATATAGCATAGCAGGGAATTATCATGTAGATGCCAGTAAAATTATTAAAACTAGCTATGTGAAAAAAATCCATAACAACTCCAATTTTCCCTAGCCTTCACGTAGTCTGGAATTCTATATGAAAAACAGGGTGGATAAAAATGGATAATTTAAATAAAATCAATTTTTAAAATTTAAATTATATACAGGTTTATTTTTAAAAAAATAAAGCTATTTAAACTTGAATTTGAAATTTACCTTTGAAATTATGACAACCTATTTTGGACTTAACTTACTATAATATATCAAAATTATTTAAATTTAAAAAAATAATAATATTTAACAGTACACATTTGCTGCTGAAGTTTTAAAGAAAGTCATACTACTGAACTGGAGGAAGTCACTGTCTAAGTACCTGGAACCAGAGTTTGCTGAAATGCTAAACCAGCTTTTGACAGTGGTAGCCTCTTCTGCAAGTGCAAAGAGAATATTTTCTTCCTTTCAGTTTATTCCACTGGTTCAGTTCAAAGAACAGTTGATTCAAAGTTAAGAAACCAACTGGGAGTTGAAAAAGCATGAAAACTTGCTTTCCTCTTCCAAGCTATGAATAAAAGCTAGGAGTGAGAGGATGAGATCTACTAGTTCTACAATCCTAAAGGACACAGTGTCCAGAAACAAATCAGTTAAATTCACTAACTACAGATATTTCCTTTGTTTAATACATCAGTTTTAAACACGAAACATGTTTTGATAAAAAGAATCAATATCAACCATCTAGTAAATGCCTCATTTATAATTTTTGCTAACATAAAAAAAAAGTAAAAATTAAGATCTTAATAAATGTAAGGTAAGCTAAATAACTGCTTGAATAAATGCGTATCGATACAGTGTATCCTACTAAGAGGTACAAAACTTAGTGTAAAGGCTAACTTAGGTGTAAACAAACATGTTGTAATGGTTATCCACCAATGAAAATCAACCTTTAATAAAAAGTACAAAAGCAAAACAAAGCTAAAACTATTTACATCAAGGTTTCCTGCTTACTGATTTAAATTATTAAAATCAGTGATTACAAGTACTTGATTTAAATCAATCCACGATGAAAGGATCTCAGTTTTAGAACAGGGACTAAACTCAGATTAACCCTCGATTTAAAAAAACAAACATTGCAAATGTAATCAATGTCCAGCAGTAACTAACATTAATAGAAGTGAGATGAAAATCCCCTGCCTTTGTACACACAGTAATGAAATGACAGTCCCATAAACTGTCAATATGTCAAGCATTTAATGTGATGTTAGTGAATATTATGGTATTCAGAATTTTAACTATAACAAAATAGTTCACAAAATAATCAGTAAGTGGTAAGCGTTCTAACTTTAATGTACTGCAAGAGTCCTTATTAAATAGGCTGGTGCTTATACAACTTTGAGATAGATCACATTGCTGAAATCCAATTAAACTGAGCTAGAACAGCTTCACGATAATACATAATTTGCCACTTAGTCTATTGATGAGTTAAGCACAGTAAAATTAGCTTACTCACTTATGCGCATTTAACTTACCAAAAGTTGAAATCTAGATCGTATTTTCACACTGACCTCCTCTGTAGGATCTGACTCTGATAAGGACTCGGATGATAAAGGTCCATTCCCACGATCAATTTTCTTCCTTTTCCTACTAAGACTTTTGTTGTCCTACACAAAATAAAACACAAGTATTTTGTTTGCTGGGAAAGTACAGCCTTTAAAATAATACAACACTTAGACTGTGACAAAAACACTGACTTTAATGACAGGTTTCAGAGTAGCAGCCGTGTTAGTCTGTATTCGTAAAAGGAACAGGAGTACTTGAGGCACCTTAGAGACTAACAAATTTAATGTTTCATTTAAATTATGGAATCGTAGACATGAAAGATTAGAAGGGACTTCAAGAGGTTATTTAGTCCACCACCCACTGGTGGAAGGCAGGACTAAGTATATCTAGAATACAAATATAAAATATTCTCAATTTTATTAAAAAGAAAATTTTGAACTACTGAAGTAATTATGCATCAGCACCAAGAAATTGAATGCAGCAATCAATGCCACTGCCTAATAATCTTCAAGAGACTCTTAGCAGAAATGAATTTTTTGATACTGCTTAGCTTCATTACATAACTACTACACTTTTTTTAAGGTAGGGAAAATATTGCAATACATTTTAAAACATTTAAAATAAATATCGTATAGCCTAATAAACATTTAAAATAAAATATGCTGCACAAATTCAAATGAAATTGAGATGCAGACTACTTAGTAAATTTGAATATATTTATTGTAGCTCTTCTACTTGCTGTGCTACTGAGCTAAGAGTACAGCTCCCCCTATATGTCCAACTGCAAACAATAGTAGTTGTTTACTACCAGCTTATAGCTGCAATATTAAGTTTTAAAAATTTATTTAAAAAAAAAAAGAAAAAGAAAAAAAGCTTAGATCCTTCAGAAGTTGATAACATTGGTCATATTTGTCCAGGCCAGCTTCATCATTGCACTGGGCCAGGCAAATGGGATTTTGCAAAGCTGATATGGAACCTTCTCCTTCCACCCAGCTCTTCAAGGCTAGGAAAGGAAAAGGAAGATCATGTGCTCTCTATCCTCCACGGTGGGATCAGAAACTCAGTAGTCTTGGTTACCTCTATCTAATCAAATGAGGGGATAGAGTAGAACTCTCAGCCCTTCCTACAGGCACTGAGTTAGTGATATTGCAAGTGAAGCAGCCAGGATGACAGGTATTGAAATAAGGGAAAATGGGAGAGAAATGTGGCGGCAACCACTGTATGTGTAAATCTAACCAGGGAGAAGAGGCTGAGGTAAGAACTGCTGCTTTGAAGATCAGCTACTGAGAGGTAACCAATTTAGTAGGGCAAGGAAAAAGTATTTTCTCAATTTGGAATGGGGGGAGGACATAGAAGAGAATCAGTGCATTTGGTGTGCATGAAGCTGAATTGATGAGTCAGACTGAATAACTGAACAGAAAGGTAACAGAGGTGACTGAACAGGGGAGTTGAATGGAAGTGAGTGCAACACAGAGACCTATCTGCAAAGGATCCCCAGTTCTTTGCAAACAGCTCTCACCTTGGACCTGACAAATCCACTACACCAAACACATCTTACAGGGTATTTATCCATAAAGAGTAACATGGAAGGTATCTACAGAAAACTCACAATTTATCAAGATTCAATCACTGTGAGATGTATGCAGGGCCGGCCCACAACATTTTGGCACCTGAGGAGGGGAGCTCAAATGACGCTCCTATGACCCTTCGCTTGGGCCAAAACTTTGAAAGGTCTCAATTCTGCCTTCTTCCTGTTCTACTCCTCTCATGGTACTGCTCTGCTACCTACCCCAATAAAGGAGAACTAACAATTTAAAATGCCTTGTTCAAAAATTTTAAGTAACACTTAACTTTCAAATGCCTGAACAGCAAATGTAACTTTTCTTGTCTGCATAGTAAACACTGGCATTTGTATCTGTTTGAATAATCAAAGTGGTGCTTTCCGTGCCTTCTTCGTTGCAAAGATCTAAGTCTGATTTGAGATGGTTGCAAGGCCGACCAGTCTCTCCTGGTTCATTGTGGAGTGTAGATGTGTTTTTATTAACTTCAACTTGGAGAAGCTCCACTCGCAACTGTTACAAGAAGTGTTAGAAGTATGCGCAGAGCAACAAAAGCATTTGGAAAGAGGGTGGTCATCTTATTTGTGCACATATATTCCAGAACAGCCTTTGGAGTTGATCCTGCTGAAATGCATCTTGAAAGGGCTTTCAATTAATCACCTAAATCACTCGCATCAATATCGCGCATGTCATCATGTGTCAACACTGTCTCTAGTGCCCTGCATTGCTGGTGTATGTCGTCTTCAGGTATAGTGAGGAGTTTTGGAATATCATACAACATCCCAAATATACTGTTGTGTTCCTTGAGCTGCATGAAACGTTCTTCAACTGACTTTATTGCACGATGTAGCACCTGGTTAAAGAATTGAACTTTAAATTGTTGTTTGGGGTCTCTTATGGGATTATCCTGTGCCTCGTAATCAAAATGTCTTCTTCGGTGACTCTTGTATTCTTGAATGGGTGGGAAAATAGCTTCAGTGTGAAGTTCCTCTGCCAACTTCTGTGCACTCTTCAGAATGTTCTGAAATCCCTCATCTGACCGGTAAGACTGTAGGTATGACTTTGCTTTGTCCAGTTGTTCCATTGCTCCAGATATATCAATGTCAACACCTTGGAGTCTCTCGCTTACAACATTTATTTCAAACAGTATGTCATGCCACAACACTAAGCCACACAGTTGTTTCTGGTGATTCCATTTCCCTCTGCCATTGTTCTCCCACAAACAGTTCCTGTCATAGCATTATCCTCCATAATGGCAACTATGGCATCATCTATTTTCCCAATTTGGTGTTTGATAGGCTTTATTGCCTCCACTCAACTTTCCCATCATGTGGCAGTCAGTGGTTACAGTGTCAGAGAGGATGTTCTCAGATGCTGCTTCAAAATTTGCAGACAAAAATACATAGATGCTTTGAATTACATTAAAAAATTCAGCAGCCTCACTAGAAGCTGATCCTGCATCACTGACCACCAATTTCAGTGAATGAGAACTGCATGGGACAAAAGAATCCGAGAGTGAAACCCTCGAGCTTTGTGTCTGCACTCTGTTCTTTCCTCTCATGTTGGCACCATTATCATAGCCCTGACCTCTCATGTCAGCTATCACAATTCCCATATCTTCCAGCTTTTTAAGAAGCACATTTGTCATACCAGCTCCTGTAGTATCATCAATGGCAACACATTCTAGAAAATGCTCTCTGACAGTCACCATTGCAGGGACTTTTTCACTAGGTTCTGTTGTTGTTACAAAACGCACCATTAAAGTCATTTGTTCCGTATGACTGATATCAG
Organism: Macrochelys suwanniensis; assembly: GCA_033296515.1. Classification (NCBI taxonomy): domain Eukaryota; kingdom Metazoa; phylum Chordata; order Testudines; family Chelydridae; genus Macrochelys; species Macrochelys suwanniensis. The sequence goes on from CM065776.1 coordinate 44,963,574, forward strand.
GTGTGCAGTCCAGAATAACAGAGTAATATCTTGCTGACTTTAGATCTGCCACAATCTTCTGTTTGACTTTTGTTGCCAGTAACTGTATGATCTCATTTTGAATTGTTTTTCCAAGGTAGTTGTGTGTGTACATTTTCTTGGGTGGTGACTCTTCTTAGATGCTCCTGGAGTACAGCATCAAACTTAGCCATCGGCTTCACAATTTTAAGGAAGTTTCCACTGTTTGGCACATACAGCTGATGTGAGGTGCCACGCAGTGCTAGGTTTTGGGTTGCAAGCATTCTCACAATGGCAATGAGCCTTTTCAAAACATTTTGCCAGTGAAGAGACTCTGATGCAATCTTCTCTTGATGCTGATCATCTATGGTAGCCTTTAACCTTAGTCTCATCTCAAGCTCTTTCCACCTATGGAATGCTCTCTGGTGATTTGATGCCTTCTCATGGCATGCCAGATTTCTAGCCAGATTTTTCCAGTCCTTTGTTCCCGTAGAACCCAATGTGGCTGGAACATTCGACTGGAACAGTTTGCAACAAAAACAGTATGCAGCATTCTGGGTTTTTGAGTACATAAGCCATGGCCTCTCCACTTTGTCACCATTGGGAATTTCACACCAATAATATGTTGGATGGAAACTTCTATTTTCATTGTCTTTGGGGAACATGCAGTTTTTCACTTGCCGTGGCCCATGCAGTACAAAGAGGTCCCTCAGGCTACTGCTCAAGTGGGTCCACAGTCCTGGATCATCTAGACTTAAGGAACTAAACTCTGCAGCAGCTGTTTCTTGCGCCGCCTCCACCACACTCTTCTCTGATCTACACTTTTCTTCAGGAATGTGTATGGTTACATCCATTTGAGATGGAGATATGGATGCTGCAGTAGCTACCAGGTCACCTGCACTCTGACTAACTGGAAGATAAGGCATCTCCTCACCACTCACATCCTCACTAGGGCTGGAAGGCTCACCATGAACATTTGTGTCTATGTATCTCAGGAGAGCTCCTTCCTGCTTAGATAGAAAAGCTTCCTTTCTTTTTCTGAATGCTGCCCCAGAAGTTCATTTTCTTCCTTCACTCATGACTGCTGCTCTGTGCCAGCTATAGTGGCCCTCAACACTCAATTGAAGGGGACAAATAAGGAGTCTGGTAGCAGGCCCTGAGTGAGGGAAGATATCAGCATCTTAAGAGCCTAACTGGCTCCTACTTCTTCAGTTGACTGCCTGTTTTCCTCAAGTGGGTTCAGGGAAGCAGCAGGAAACAGGAAGCTCCCTGAGAAGCTGGTGTTAATCAGTCCAGGCTGCTGGGGGTGCTAGAGAGATACATAAGAGGCTCCTCCTCCTCTCTCTCCCCCTGCAGCTCCTGCAGCTTTCTGTAATTCCCTCTCACTTTTCTCCTGCCTGTCTGTTATGTCTCTTGTGCCCTCCTTCCTCCAGCACAGCACTCCACCATCTCTGTAAATCTAGAGCAGAGAGAATACATATGCATCAACAGCAGACACAATTTTCTACACTCTGGGTCCTAGTGGCGCCCCTCCACAGTCTGGCACCTGAGGTGGCCACCTCAGTTCACTTCATGGTAAGGAGAGCCCTGGATGTATGTATGAATAGTATTTAAGGAATAATGTATTCATGCTGAAAGTACGCTCTGTGGACTTGGGAGTAGAACTTAGTCACTGGGGGCAATGTTTCTCGATGACCCACCCAAGTATGAGGGAGTTATCACCTCTCCCTAGTCAGCCAACTACGTAATGCAAGGTGCTATTGTCTACCATTGCCACAGTCAATGGAAAACCATCAGGGACAATGACAAACAATCAAAACCACCTAAAGGTAGACAAGAAACTACAACAAGGCAGTGGTTCACCCTTTCTGTGAATAGAAACAAAAGTCTGTTTTCTACATGACAGAGTTTAGGGAAAGGCACTCTGTAAACTTCTGGCACAGAGAGATGTTTTTATGTACGTTTGGATCCTGGTTCTTGAGCAACCAGCCAGCTCTGCAAAGGACTGAACTTTTGGGGAAAAATCTACTTTATTAGGTAGGAAGGGTAACTACTGATAAGTGTAGACACAGGTTTGCGTTTTATGATTTTGTTTTGTATTGTAAGTACTTGTTTTCATCACTCTCTCTTATTTCTCATTAAATCTTTATTCTCTCTTAAATAAACCTTCTTTTGCTTTAAGTTCTCACAAGTGCTCTGTGGTTTACAGGGGCTGTAGTTTACACTAACATTGGTAAACTGGGATACGTCTCATCTTTGGGTGTAGAGCAGGCCTGCACAACATGCGGCCCGCGGAGGCTTTCTGTGCGGCCCGTGGGAAGCTGGCAAAAAAAATAAAAAATAAAAATAATTTTTTTTTTTGCTCAACAACTTTCCTCACATCCGGCCCTCGGCTTTTTTCTTTGAAGTAATGTGGCCCTCACCGCTTTACGAGTTGTGCAGGCCTGGTGTAGAGGATCAGAAATTCTGTGAGTAGCTTGTGTTAGGGCTGGATATCACAGGAGAATGATTCAAAGGAATTCGGGGACTGAAGTGAACCTACTGTTAACCTGCTGATGAAAGAAGTAATGGTATCAGCCCAGAGGAGAGTGCTGAGTGGCTGGCAGTGTTAGGGAGCTGATGCCCAGCTACCATATGAAAAAGACTTCTCGCTGGAGGCAGTGGCTAATAAGATGACTCTTAGTCCTTGGTGCAAATTAAAAAACCCAAAACAAAACAGAAGACCACCTGAAAGCCACTGAGGCATTTGTTCTTGAATTCACCCTATCTGCTTGAACAAGTTTGCAAATTTGCCATGTAACTAGCAATTTTTGCCCTCAGCAGCTATTGGGACCATATTTTCATAAGAGCTCAGCACCCAGCAGTCCCCATTGGCAACAATTATTTAAATAGAAGCTGAGGACCTTTGCAAATCTGGCCTAAGATGTGCAAGCATAGGTTCACAACTGCCATACATGCAAGGCTTGTGCCTCTATTTAAAAATGTGGTCCTTTGTCTATATTTGTATAAAATGCAGTTTTGAGACAGATTTTTATTTTTCAAGTACTTAATACTTTACCTTTTCTCTTTCATGTTCTTCCTTTGATTTTTTCTTTTTTGTGCTGTCCTAAATAGAAGGTGAAAATAATTCATTTTTACATAACGGTTTCAGCACACAATGGTATGAATCACAACAGAATCTTGACCAGATATCATTCACTGTATAAAAGAGCCTACTTTTCAAAGCTGTTATGGCTGTTCTGGGTTACGGTGCTAACAAATTGCTCTGAGATATTTTACCTGGCAATTCACATGAGCATTATGAGAAAACTACCATTTTGGTAAAACTCCTTCTGTCCTTGCCCTGCAGTATAAAAAGACACTGCTCTTACTCTGGTAGGCCTGTGGGGAATCAAAGAATAGAATGCTGCTCAGCAGAACATGCAGACAACCAATATAGGAGGTCAGCCACCATCACTCTATTCCTAAGAATCTTAAAAAAAACCCAACACGCTACCATGGCAGAGTCCACATGTGTTGGGTGAGAAAAGAGCCCTTTGGGAGATCCTAGGGGACAGGATGAAGCCTAAGATGAAGCATACTCCTTATAGAACAGTTCATGATGTGCTTTCCCATTGAGATCCCCATGTATGGAGTGCCTCTCTGCTGTTCCTTCCTGTCTGGTGATAATACAAGACAAGTAATCTTTACTGAAAGCATAGCAAAGAGGCATATTGTGCATGAGGCAGCAGAAAAGGCAAAATGCAAGCAGGGCCAACAGAGTGAAGAAAGTATCAGAGATGGAGAATAACTAGGAAGGAAGAAATGGTAAGGTTATGAGTCTCTCCACCCACCTCAGCTGACAGGAGAGAGAAAGAATGGAGACTTCTGTCCTCCAATTCAGGAGCAGGAGGTGTCTAAATGTCGTGTCCCCGCCACCATGTGTGTGAGGGATGACTTTTCAAACGTACATTAACAAACACTGGTGTGTGTGTGTGTGTGTGTGTGTGTGTAATGATTTAATCATTTGTATCTATGGATGAAAAACACTATATAAAGAGCTAGTTGTTATTATTTGTATAGCACATACACTAACCTAGGTACTTTACAGATAAATGAAGACAGGACTGAGCTCCAAAGAGCTTTCATAAATGGCTTCTTAGATTACCAGTTTTTAAGCCAAAAATATAATTACTACCTGCTATAGTGTAAAGAACTGTTGACAGATGACAGGCTCCTTACAATTTGTTTATTTTCTAGTTTACACAGGATGAAGTCCAAAATTCATACCAGAAAGTTGAATTAATTGGGTATGCACTACTCCAAATAGAACAAAGAAAAGGTAAACCTCCCCATAACTGCATTTATGATAGGCTCAATTTGTGCTGCGGAGTGTACAATTTCTGAAGGAAAGCACTTTTCCCACAGACATCTGGTAAGGCAGTATTTTGAGCACTGGTATCCTGTCAGACCTTCATTTAAAAAAAAAAAACCTACACGTGAAACAACACATCGACAAAGAATTAAGACATTTATAGGTTTTAAATGTTAGCTTATTTTACACTAAAACAGAGCTTGTTAGGGCAGGAAATAAGGCAAAATGCACATTTATAATTCAAAAGTTAGTGATAATAGTTTGGAATCATTGACAAGTCTTCTCTCTAAAGATCAAACTATTCCTTTCAGCCAGTGTTCTGAGCTCAAATAGGGATAATACTTCTTGGAGTATGGAAGCAGAAGGCTGGAAGCACTGCTTGCGCCCATAAAGTAGCACTGTATGTTTGAAAGAGAAGTAAAAAAGCGGATATGCAAAAACAAAATCAGATGTTTACAATATAAATAAAGGAAAACTTCCCCACACTAATATATCATTACATTTTACCTTGCTGTCTGATTCAGAATCAGAAGTAGAGCTTTCAGAAGATTTCCGCAAGGAGCGATACTTCTTTTTTCTCCGTTTTTTCCCTTGTTTCTTATCCTATCCATAAATGTTTTAGAGAAAAAGTTTGTATTTGTTCAGAGTGAGGCTATAACTCAATATTCAATCTGAAGAACACAGAAACTCAAGGTCCTATATGCAAGTATGCTCTTTTGATGAATACAACACTGCAGAGATGACTGGCTCTTAGAGTGGATGATATTCATAATTTTTCTGCATTTATTCAAAATTTATATTAGTGTTCAATCCAAATTTTTCTAGTTTCCTTGTTTATTAGTTTTTGCATAGTCTATCATAGGGCCTGACTCTTCATCTTCAAAGTGATCTAACCTAAAATACCATGAACAGATTTTTTTCAAAGTAATAAGGTGTGCCTGGGTTTTATTTTTAATTTAGAGGGAAAATTATCTTTCTTTAAAGAAATGCCAAATAACACACAATTCTCTTTAAAAATCAAAGTGAATCCAGTTTGTAAACCTGCCACCCAAAATAAATACAGAAGTTCTTATTTGTAGTCAAGAGGATAACGTTCCTTAGCCAATGCATAAAGAGGTAAGAGAGTAAAACATTTAGGTAGATGCAGCTTAAAATCTACATGTAAAATACATATACTGCAAAAAACCAGTGTTAAAAAGTTAACATAATGAACCAAAATTACTAAGTGTTTCATTACTGTTCTTTTAATATGTTGCTATAAAATATAGTTTGGTGCACAGAAAAATCTATTAATTGAACAGATATATTAATGTCATGTTCATTTCTATTCTTCTTTGTGCACTAGAAGTTTCTTTCCTCGCTGTAAAAAAAGAGGCAAGTCTTCTATCTCCCTGTGAGAGCTCTGCAGATTTGCCTTTCTTGTTCCCAACTGTATGCTTCCTTTCTTCAAAGCATCACTTGAAAGCCACCTTGGAGCTTGCTTTATAATCCACTGTTTCACAATAAATCAAAGGGATTGCTACTTCCAGCAGGTTTGCTATCTCTGTAGCACTCCTAAGTCTCTGCTAGTCTTCTAAGTGAAGTGCCAATGCTAAGGGACCCAATCATGGGCTCAGAGCTCTCAACTCCCTTTGAATTTAATGAAAGTTGAGGGCCCGCAACAAACTGTGGGACCAAATGTTAGTCTCTTACACAATAGTGGAGAGCACAATTGAGAGTCCAGAAGTTAATTTTTTTAACAAGTTTGTTCACTATATTATCGTGTATTAATTTGGTTATAGGAAATATCAGGTCTTTAACTCATTCACCTTTTAAAAACTACAGTTATAGTTTCAGATCTCACAGATAAACCAGTAACCCTTCATGTATAATTAACAGGGTACTAACAGACAAATTATCTAACAGGCTACTGTTCCTGAGCTGTATGGCCATGAATGGTTACTATTAATCCAAAAAAAATTATGTCCCCAGTCCTGCAACGACTTACTCGTGCTTAAACGTATGCATTGAGCAGCTCCACTGAAGTAAATGGGACTGTTCATAGTGTGTAAACAGATGCATAAGTAGTTGCTAAATTGCGTCCTCTGTTAAAACGCTGGCTAATCTACAATCACTATTTCCATGTTAAAACAAGAACCACACATTTCTTCTTGAATGCACCACCCTAATAATAACCTGAATAAGAGAGTAAATGGTACCAGCATATTCTAGAATTATACAATAGCTTATTTTCAAAGAAAATACAAAAATTACAATTCTGGTATGTTAGTTCTCACCTCATCATCAGAATCAGATGAACTGCTGGAAGAATCAGAGCTTGATGAAGAAGAGGAAGATGAAGACAACTTGACCAAACACAACAAAAATTAAAGCTTGTGAGATGCAGCATTTTGTCTGTTTGAGAAATAGTTAAAGGAACATCCAAATACTCTCCCAAAAGTCTCTGCATTTGCAAATGTTATCTATAGTGATCTTAGCTCCAAGAGTCTAGCCTGCAGAGATTTTCTTAAATTAAGCTGTATGAGTGAAATTTCCTCAAAACAAATAAATGTATGGCATTCTAGCCAAATTCTCTATTTTTAAAGTAAGACCTTCTTATTTTTAAACCTTTTCCACTCAAATACAAACTAAACTACCACTCTCATAATAGGCAACACAAGCATAGTTATTTAAACATCTACGTAAAATTCCAAATTACACACTTATTTTGTCTTTTCAGGAACTCAAGCCCCGTAAAACTTAAAAACCTGAAAACTTTGCTCACCCTATTTGATTTCTTCTTTTCCTTTTTCTTTTTCTAAAAAGAAAGAGATAATTTTGTTACATGGTATCATGGTCTCTCAACATATGTCTCAGACAAGGAAAGTAGTTCTGAATTTGCATTTTGATCTGTGTTCTTTGGAGATGGCTGTTTCAGTGCAAGAGTGTCATATCAGGAAAATCCAACTCATGAATACTTTACCAGACTTAAGATATTTACCTCTTTCTTTTTGGAGGAACTCTCATTTCCACCTAATAATTTCTCCCTGTGTTTTTCTAGTTCTTTCTTCCAATTCTGAAAAAACAGTGATAGTGACCATTGGCATAATTTTCAAACCCTTGGTGTTAACAAGAACCTTTGAAATATTCCATCTGTGACAGAGCCACCAAGTATTATTTGTGCAGGTTTAAAAAAGATAATTCAACTAATCCTAAACCTAGGGAATTACATATTTCATTTTATATAAACAGAATAATATTCATCTGAGCAAAACTTGCTAATGTGCTCCTTGATCCATCAGTTATTTAAACAAAAATATATACACAAACACCTGAATTGACTATCTGCATTAGGATATTAAACTTACGATTGTATATACATATTTCACTGTAGCAATGTAAGTAATCTGCTTTTTAAAAATCAAGTACCACCAAATACGAGTCTCTTTATTCAAAGATGGTGGGTAAGGATCTGGACAGCCTTTGATGAAAAGATTTCACATAGAGTATAGAGGTTCACACACTATTGCTTCTGTAAATCGAGGGCACTGCACCCACCGGGGGCTCCTTGCATTCTTTCTCCACCTTCCCTACACCACCAAGCTTCCTGTGTAGCACCCTTAGGGAATGTTCTAGGTATCAATGGCCAGAATCCTATAAATTAGGGGGGAAAATCAGAAAACCAAAAGGGGAAAATGGGGGACACCTGGAGCCCCTGCCATCTGGTTAGCACAGCCACAGCTTCACGCACCTCTGGACTGTCTATCGTTCGGGCAACTGGTTGATAGCACCCATCACCTTCCAACAAAACAATATCCCCCTGCTCATCCTCCCAATAGACTTTAATGTGTCCAAACCCTGAATGATGCATCTCCGAGACAAATAATAATGGGTGGGTTGGAATGCAGATGTGCACAGAGCCCCTGGTGCAGGTGGGAGGATGGGAGACCCTGGTATGGTGGGAAGGTGGAATGGGGGACAGAACTCGGGGGTGGGGGGGGGAACACGGGGAAGGGGAAGAGTGGGGAACCCGGTATGGGGGAAATAGGGGCTAAGCAGAGCTTCTGACATGTGGGAGAGAATGGGACCCTGGTAGGGTGGGAAGGTGAAAAAATTATCACACAGAATCCAGGGTGGATAGGGGAGATTGGCTGAATGGTGGGGGTAAACAGAACTGTTGGCAATGGGGGGCAGAATGGGGGTTCTGATCTGAGAAGTGGAGAAATGGGGGACCACACAGAACTCCGGCAGGGTGAGATTTGGTGAGAGTTATAGGGAGTCCCTGAAATATGAGGGGGATAGGAGGGTGGTACACAGGAAACACGTGGAGTGGAATAGAGGGATGCAAGAAGCCCCTGGGATACGCAATAAGTTCGGCCTACAGAAGCAATGAAGTGTGTGGCCCTCTAGTGTATTACAAGAGCTCAAATATTATTCAGGTGGCACCTTTTCAAAACTAGACCTGACCAGATATATACTGTAGAGAACAACTATGCATTAACAGGGAAAAGGAAACGATGGTTTTTGCTCTGTAACTGCTGTAATTCTAATTTAAATATTTTAATAACAAAGTTAGCTCATGAAGTATCTCACACACACACACACACACGGCTTTTCATCCTGCTAATGACAGTGGAATACAAAGGATCATTCTAATTTTTCTAAATGATCCACCAACACAAAATTAATCAAATCACAAACCTCATTCATCTTTTCTTCAAACTCAGCCAATGCCCTTGATCCTTTCTTTTTCTTTTCTAGTTGTTCTTTCACTTCCTCCCTTTGTATAACAAATACATAGATTTTACATCGATATCTATACATCTAAAAAAACCTGAACAAAGATTTTTTTTTAAATTTCCACTGAAAAGCACAGACAGTAATACAAGTTGTTTCCTCAGTTTATCTTTAGCTGAATTTCCCATGAAAGGAGAAAGAGAGTTATCTTTGGGTTATGTTACAATTTACATATCTTAAAGGCTAGGTCCTGCAAATAAATTCCCGTGCAGGGTCTAGTCCTTACTTTGGTGATAGGCAATGTATGTATAATAAGATAAAATTGATTGAACACAAGATCATTTCAGTAACTCATCTTAAGAGATGGTATAATTCTTAATAAGTCAATTCTGCAAGGTAGAATAGAATTCAATTCTAAAAATGTATCCAGACAAATTTCTTTCCATGTGTGATTCTGTTAAAATTATTAAAAAAACACTGGTGAGGGCACACCCATGATTCAGGTAATGGTAACCATGACAAAAAATAGAGGCATAAAGTTTTTCCATTCTTAGGCCTGGTCTACAGTACAAACTTAGATTGATGTAAGTCACCTTGCATCGACTTATATCGCGTGTCTACACTCAAATTTGTCTCAGGTCGATGTAAGCACTCTATTATGGCGAGTCAATAACACCACCTCCCCAAACGATACTGAGCCATGGTTGACCTACTGAGGTCAACACAGCATGAGTGTAGACCGATTAAAACAGATAAAACCCTAACAGTCCTCCAGCAGCTGTCCCACAATGCCTGGCAGTGACCGCTCTAATCACAATTGTGAACTCCTCTGCCCAGGGGTCACAGAGCCCAGAAGCCACACTCCTTTCTCTTTAAAACTCCCACATATTCCTAACTGCCCACCTTGGCAAGCTGTCCATTGTTGTGCGCAACTGCCCAACCAACCCTGCAGCCTCCATGCACTAGAAGCACGCCTGCCTGGAGTAGACGGGAGGTATTGGATCTCCTGGGCCTTTCACGAAAAGAGTCTGTGCAGGCTCAGCTAGACCAGTTGTGGAAAGGTGGTCATCTATGAAAAGACTGCTTAGGGGACGCAGGGTATGACAAGGATCAGCAGCAGTGCTGCATGAAAGCAAAGGAACTGTGCTGCGCATAGCACCAGCTCAGGGAGCCCAACAACTAGCCAGGTGCTGCGCTGCAAACCTGCCACTTTTACAACAAACTGCATGTCATAGTTGGAAGACACCCCACCAGTACCCCGCAGACCACTATGGATAACTCTCAAGAGTCCAAGACACACACCACTGCTGTGAACAGTAAGGAGGACGACAAAGGTGAGGACATGCAGCCGGGGGGTTTCAGCTATGTTGTGAGGCAGGATCTTTTTTAGACCCCCACTGCAGTCTAGCCAATCCCACCAGATAAGCATGGATGAGCTCAATGAAGGGAAAGGAACCTCAGGCAAGAGTGCATGTGTGTTTTTCCTTACAATGTTCAAAGGTAAAGATGGTGCCCCACCCAAGACCAAATTAGCAGGACACAAGCATCATGCTGTCTAGAGTGGATCACAGCCGTTGAGTTCCAACCTCAGGGTAGACTGTCAAGAAACAGGGCACGAACCCCTAACTTAGATTTCACCAACCAAGTAACAGATGTGAACTGTTCAGGCACTATAACAGTCTTAATAGGAAGCCACAGACGGTCCCCTTGGATACTCTAATCTATTTTACCACCCAGACACGCCTGCCTGTGTCATAGATGGTTCTTTAAACCAACAATCACAATAATATTCAGGTTACTTCCAGTCCCAGTCATTTACCCCCAGGTCAACTGTACTAAGATATCAAACCAAAGACAATGCTTGTAGCCAATCCTGTAACAAACTAAAGGTTTAACAACTAGGAAAAAGAAAGGAGAGTTATTTACAAGGTTAAAATAGGTAAACATACACACACTAATGAGGTACAATCTTAAATTCAAAACGTAACGGAAACTTCTATAATAAGCAAGCTTTTAGGGCTAACCGAAGCCAAGCAGCTTGGGGACCTCTTGCTTATGTTTAGGAATCTTTGCCCCTCAGAATCCAAACAGCATAAATATACCAATATCTCCTTAACATGCATTTTTATTCCCTTCTCCCAGTATTCAGGCTGATGTGGGACAGGGGTTGTGCACACACCCTCTTCAGAGGTGTGGGAAAAGCAATCAACAAAGTCTTTTGTCCACAATGGCTTGTCTGATGTCTGTAGAGCTTCTTTTTTGGGGGAAGAAGATAACACCTCTTGTGATAAACTACCATTTCACACTTGGAAATGTGTCTCCTGACTCTGGGGAATTTAGTCTTCGGCTATGTCTACACTACACAGCTTTTAGCGACATGGCTGCGTCGCTACAGCCGTGCCGCTAAAAGTTGCACAGTGTAGCCACTGTTTGTCGGCTTTCCTGCCAACAAAAAACTTCCATCCCCAACGAGCGGTGTTTCCGTTGTCAGCAGGAGAGTGCTCCTGCAGACAATGTGCTGTTCACACTGGTGCTTGTCATGGCAAAACTTTTGTCTTTCAGGGTTGTTGTTTTTTTAACACCTCTGAAAGACAAAAGTTGTGTCATTCAATTGCCAGTGTAGACATAGCCTTAGCAAGTATCAGAGGGGTAGCCGTGTTTGTCGCTTCTACAGATCCAGACTAAGGGTCCTGTGGCACCTTATAGACTAACAGAGGTATTGGAGGATAAGCTTTCGTGGGTGAATACCCACATCATAGCTTATCCTCCAATACCTCTGTTAGTCTATAAGGTGCCACAGGACCCTTTATAGCCTTAGCAAACATTTTCATAGCTACAGAGCAAACATTTAAACATTACCTTATAACATGGGATATAGTAAGTAGGATTAATACATGCAGCATCCTACAAGCATTCCATAAAGTCTAAACACATTCTTATAACTCTAATATCTATTTTAACAATACTAACACAGAGATGAGCCAGACTGGTTTCCAGCTATGTATCTGGAACTATTCAGTGAGGCCTAGGGGCCTTGGCATGAGCTGGCACCTGGTCTGCTGGCATCACAACAGGTATCGACTTTTCATTGTTTTACTCGTTTGAGATGAGGCAACGGTACAACAAACAGAGGTAGAGTTGTCATCTGCATTTCATTCCCGTGGGGCTGGCAGGGAGCAGGCATGCAAAGCAGTTTGTTTATGTACGTAGGGATGTTTCTTGTAACCTCCTGAGAGATCTCATGGAGGCACTCTGCAATCCTTTCCTGAAGGTGTCTAAGAGACAGCAGCCTTATTTCTTCCTGCGTGGTAGGACACTACCATGCCACTCTATTATGACTTTGGCAGGCACCATTGCAATAAACAGGCTATTGTTCATAGGGGATATCAGCTAAAGTCACCACTGCCTGTGAAAAATAGTGCCTGGTACTCGTACACATGGAAATACGGGCCGAAATTGTATTGTTTCATGCAACCAAAAAATTCCCTCCTCATCATCCCCTCTTCCCCCATCGGTGGGCCATACTCCCCATGGCTGGGGCTACAGGGCAGGGCTGTGCAGAGACACTCCAAAGCTGAACTGTCAATAAGCTAGTCTTATTTAAAACTTTTATAGGAATAAGGGAAGGGAGTTCTGAAACTTATTTTTTGCCTTCTGTTGTGACTGTAAATCCAACGATACAGCAATCTGTTTTATCTGTAGCTGCTACCTCTACTCTACGGCCTTGAGTGGTCCCCTGAGGAATACCTGACCATGATGAGGAGGATAAAAAGCGGACTAGAGGGGATATGTTCAGTGAGATCCTGCAGGCCAGTGCTGCACTGGACTGTAAACAGAGGGCCTGGAGGGTAAATATTTCAGAAAGTATGGAGAAGGAAAGAGCAGACAGGATAAAGGCTCAGGAGTCCCTGCAGGAAAGGAGAGGGAGATGCACTCAGGCAGCAAAACACAAATGCTGCAGACTCTTGTTGACCTACAGGTCCAACAGTCACATACTCACCTCTCTTTGCAGTCAATGAAGAACTCCAATTTAGGAACTTGCTACGGACTCCAACATTCCATGTGGCCTCATGGGCTGCATTCCTACCACTCCAACCACAGCCTCACATGCACTGACATGGGAGAGTCACAGATGGTGTATGTGAAGCGAAAGTGGACTGAAATGGCAGGAATGTTTTCTACCTTTCTAATTTTAAAGCTGAATTCCGTTAATTTATTTTAGAAGTTTTTATTGTCTTTTTTTAATTACACTTTTTTTTGCACTGTTTTAGGTATCCAATAAATTTTCATTTTTTGGAAATAAATTTATCTTTATTACTTCACAACATATAGTGAAGAATGACTAGCACTACTCAAAGTACCAACTATGTGCAACTCTACAGGATGACAGAATTCACAGGTTCAGTGAAAAACAGTGTAATAAATTATAAATGTACAGCAAGCACCACATAATTCATAAGTTCATTAAAAGACAGTGCAATATTCATAAATGTACACTAAGCACTAACAATTCTTACCAGCCCCTAAAACTTCTGGGCCAGGAAGAGTATAGCCCACACTACCACATCAAAGGTCTTTTTTCAAGGGCTCCCTCAGCTGCACATCTCCATGCTGAACTTATGGTTCTTGTGTCTGTTCAAACTCAGTACGCAGGCACTCCACCTCCTCCTTCCATCCCAACAGCAACTTTTCCCCCTTTGCCTCACAGATACTATGCAGCACACGACAGCTGTAAACACTGGGAATTTTTCTCACTGAGATCCAATCTCATAAGTAAATATTGAGGGGACACTGGATGCTAGCAATCTATCAAAAGCACATTCAACTGTCATTCTGCACCTGCTGAGCTGGTAGCTGAATCTTTCCTGGGTGCTGTGAAGGTGGACAGAATATGACTGCATGAGCCGAGGAAGCCAGGGGTAGGCAGGGTCCCCCAGAATCACTTCTGGCATTTCAACACTGTCAATGATAATCTGCCGGTTGGGAAAGAATGTTCCTGCTTGCAGCTTTCTGCAGTCCTGTGTTCTTAAAGTTGCAAGCATCATGCAGCTTCCACACTAATATCACTAAAGTGTCCTCGGTGATCCATCTACACTTGCATAATCAAAGAAAAGTATCCCTTTCTACCGATGCTCTCTGCAGCAACGTGGACCCGTGCCAAAATAGGGAAATGGGTGCCATCTATGGCCCCACTGCTGTTCAGGACCCATTTCTGCAAATCTATCCACTATGTCCTGCATGCTACCAGAGTCAGAGTCCTGCATAGCAGAAGACGATTAATGGCCCTACACACTTGCATAACAGCTCCCAGTATCGATTTTACATCTCCAAAATGATTTCCCACTGACTGGTAGAAATCTGGTGTTGCAAGCTTTCACGCTGTAACTGCTACCCACTTCTCAACTGTCAATGCAGCTCTCATTCTGGTACCTATGCCCTGGAGGGATGGGGCGAGCTTGGCACACAGATCCAGGAATGTGGCCTTTTGCATTCAAGAGTTCTGCAGACACTGCTCGTCATCCCAAAACTACATTTCAATGTAATCCCACCAGTCAGTGCGTGTTTCTCCAGCCCAGAAGCAGTGCTCCACTGTCCCAAGCTGCTCCGTGAATGCCACCAATAGCCCTGAATTGATTTTCACTATGTCCCTCAGCAATATATTCTCAAAGAAATCATTACATTTCAGTGCTTCCTGTGGGTCTGCAAATAGTAGAGGACTGTCCGTCCTGTGTTTGCAACTTTCATGACAATAGTGCAGAACTCTGCGGGCTCCATGCATGTGTCACAGTTGGTGGACAGTGAAAAGTGCCATGCAGGTTTGTGGGATTTAAAAAAAATGATGTAAACATTTTGGGGATAAGGATGGCATTATGTGATGGAGAAAACTACATGATGGGAACTTGACCCCTTGCTCCCAGTCATCCCTGTGTGACTCATTTCTGTTCTACAATGCACTGCAAAAGTTTCCCAAAAAACAATGCACCAGACGGTGGCACACTGGGATATTTACGGGTGTTACACCACACTGTGCATTGACACAAGCAGGAATGGTGAGTAGTCGCAGCGCTGATGCAAGCAGCCAAGTATGCACGTACACGCGCAATATATTAACTCAGGTGACTTTCCGCCAATGTATCTTGGGTTAACCAAAATTTGTAGTGTAGACATGGCCTGAGAAATGCCTCCGGATCAATTTAATATATTCCTTTTCAGAAATGGTTGCTGAAATACCATCCTCTTACACTGTAACAATTTTAAAAAAATTTAAAATTAGGACAGATATTTAGAAAAAATGCTTTGGCCAGACACTAGGAATCCCTTTATAAAGTATCACAGTGGATGTTGGGAAGGAGGGCACTTAACAAGATAGTATCTTTCATCAAACAAGTGGTTTTGCAAAAGGAGCAATCAGATATTTCCACACTTACCATGTAGGCCTTGGTCTGTTCAAGTAGTCCTGTATTGTTGGCCCTGCAGACTGGGAAGGACCTCGTGATCTGGCCATGGCTATAGGATTCATATAAGCCTTGCACATGACAAAGCGAAGTGAGAAGTAAATTGAATTACTTTGCTGCAGAAAACCCACACATACAATTTTCCTTACTTATTGAAAACAATTCTATGTTTCTTATAGATGGAAGGCATTTAGCCAGAGGAAGATGATGATTCAAGCTGATAGGCAGACTCAACACAATGTTTCCAATTCAGAATTTCATAATCTACTTAGCCACAAAAGGAACAAGGGCCTATCCAGTGGCCTAATGATACTTAGCGCTTCTTTTGTAAAGTCCTTTGAAATTTCTGGATGCGATGCTCTATTATAAAGTATTATTACAGTGCCATATATCCCTAGTCTCTTACTCTCTGGCACAGCAAAGGTGTTACACTCACTTTGGCCAAAACAAACTGATGGTGGCACACAACCAAGACTGTAGAAGTTAGTGATATTACCACATAATAAAACTACATATGGGATTTTTTTTTAAACAAAAAAACCTTATATGTAAATAAATAAAACTCCGGTGAATTTAGCAGCATTTAAGTACTAAATCATATGTTTTAATCCCAAATATATTCAAGTTAACAACAGATCAGTTATAACGGCTTTATTAATCAAGCTTTGTCATCTGTTCCTCCTTTTCAAGTCCTTGTATTCTCTTTTTATGCACTTCAAAATGTGGTAAATTTTATAAATCCAAATATTTAAAAAATCCCCCGTTTACCTAAACAAGGAAGTGATTCCCTAACAATTTTTTTAAATTTTGGTTCATGAATATACTAGAATCATATGGCCACACGAATGCTTGTGTGCATGTATCTTCCTTTCTCTAGGCAAATTTGTGTATACAAATAGGTATCATGTAAGCTATGTTAAAAAAACATTAAGTTTGAAAAGTCAAGAGCACTCAGAAGTTAAAAAAATGCCAGAATTATTGTTGTCTGTGCAATCCTCATTCAGTCCACTTATGTGTACATTATGATACAGTCTATAATTACATGAGCACATATTATTTCTTCCATAGGACCCCTGCTTCATTCAGTGCACATGATGGACAGTGCTAATTTCTCCTTATGTTTTGAAGGCAGAATTATCAATTTCTTCATGGGCTTTTCCATGGCACTCATGACTATAGTATCCAACGGCTTTACAAAAATTAATTTATTTTCACAACACTCCTGTGAGATAAGGGGATATTATTATCCCCATTTTACAGATGGGAAATTGAGGCAGAGAGAGATTAAGGTCAAAAGTATCCATCCACTAATTTTGGGTGCCCAATTTGAGACACCTAGGACCTGATTTTTCAGAGTATTTAGAATTATATAGCACTTTATATATTCAAAACACAGCTCCGATTGACTTCATAACAGCCATGAGTGCTCACACTTCTACAGATCACACCACATGTCTCAGGCAGACACCCAGAAACTAAGAACAGAGTTAGTGACTACTTGTGAAAAGTTCGGTTTAAGTGGCTTGCCTAGCATCACATATGAGCGTTGTGGAAAATGCAGGGATTGAAGCCATTCCTTCTACTCATCTGCCTCAATAGCTGTACATCTTTCAAATTCGACAACAAACCAATCAGGGGTCCTAAAGATAACAGGCCCCTTCACTATACAACCTCTTATTCATTCCCAGAGCAGGTCCATCCTATGCACTCAATGAGGCAGGGATCTTGTGCAAAAAATAGTATGTGATCATGTGATGAAAGACTGTATTGTAATACATATGCAGAAAGTGGCCAAATTAAGGTTGCGTAGGGAATTTCCTAACTTTTGGGTGCTTGAGTTTGCAAACTTGTTAATGATTTTTTAAACTTTTTTTTAAGAGTTTAATTTCCCAACAATTTTTGTTTTAGAAGAGCAAACAAAAACCTAGACATTCTATCATGTGGCATCATACTAAAACCCACATGGTTCACCAGCAGGGTTGGACCCTTTGGATCCTCTGCCAGTTGAGCTAATTGAGTAAACAGCAGCAATAAGTAAATAGTAAGTTGTCATGCTTTATGTGGACCAGTACTAGAAGATGAGGAGACATTCTGACAGCAGGTTACACAGACATTTGCTAAATGCAGAGGAATGGTGAGACTCAGGAAGCTTGGGTTTCATTCTAGGCTCTGGAGGAGAATATTCTCTTAACGCAGGAGTTCTCAAACCTTTTTTCTTTCTGAGGCCCCTCCAACATGCTATAAAAACTTCTCGGCCCACCTGGGCCATAGCAACTGTTTTTCTGCATTTAAAAGCCAGGTCCAGCATTAGAGGGTAGTGAGCAGGGCAACTGCCCAGGTCCCGACACCACATGTGGCAGGGCTCACTCAGGCTTTGGCTTTCTGCCCTAGGACCCAGTGAGTCAAATGCCAGCCGTGCTTGGCAGATCCCTTGAGAGATGCTCGTGACACCCTCAGGGGCCACGGACCTCCTGGTTGACAACCACTGCTCTAGTGGGCACAGAGACTTCTGTACTTTTCCCCCAAGCATGACGCCTTCTGCCCCTTTCCCTCCAACCTGTCCTTGTGCCAATATGAATAGGGTGGTGATTTCTGTTATTTCATTTCTACCATACCAGTGGTGTGCATGGTGCTTTATGCACACACAAAAAAGAGAAGGCCCTTGCCTTTGGCCTTGTCTACAGTAGAAAGGTTTGTCGGTATAGCTATAAACACTCCTAGTGTAGATGTAGTTTACAATGGCAAAACAGTTCTTTTTCTGATACAGCTTATACTAGTTTTTTTTACTCAGGGAACTATATCAGCGAAAGCACACTTGTTTGCCAATTAAACTGCATCTGCACCAGGGCTTTTGCCAGCATAAAAATGTTGTAGAAAATCACACTCCTGACATTAGTGGCAAAAGTTTTGTAAACCTGGCCTTACAGTCCAAGGCCTGAATACTATCAATTTATCTTTTCAGGGAGACCACTATGCTCACAGGGAGCCACACTAAAGTCACGGAAAGGATCTGTCTGCTGGGAACAGCTTGCAGGATCACAGCCTAAATTTGAAATACAGGCAAAGAAGGGGAAAGGCTGAAACAAAATAATGTGATTTGCTTTATGTTTATCACACAACTTATTAGTTGCAAAATTTTTATTTTAATAAGATTAAATGAAATATGAACATCTGGTCAAGCATAAAAGTATTTGTAGATGGTTAGTGGTGGATGACTAGTTGAAAAGAGGAAGTTTTAAGGAAGGACCTGAAGGACAGACAGTAAGGTTGACAACCCAATATTAAACTTTGATCCTACAATCAGATTATATGTGAGGAAGTCAACACTTGTTTTGGGGAACATCCTACTGAAGTCAACAGAGCCTCTGGGTAGAGACAAGGATCTGTGACCCATATGTATCCAATACTCTAGGCCAGAGGCCTTTTTTTTTTTTTGGTTCCATAAATCAGCTTGGCACACTCAATAATAAAATAATATTGCTAGGAAAATGTCTTTGCAAGGAACTGGCCAGCACCCTAACTTTTTTCACGTAACAGAACATGAAACAGACAGAAACTACATATAGTCATTAGCGATTTGTGCTAGATTTGACTGGGAGATGAAAGGTTCTATCATTTAGGACACAAGTAAATTCCTTGGGTTGTCTAGCTGCCCAGTTTTGAAAGAATACATGAGGGGTGAGGGATCGCTCAGTGGTTTGAGCATCGGCCTGCTAAACCCAGGGTTGTGAGTTCAATCCTTGAGGGGGCCATTTGGGGATCTGGGGCAAAAATTGGGGATTGGTCCTGCTTTGAGCAGGGGGTTGGACTAGATGACCTACTAAGGTCCCTTCCAACCCTGATATTCTATGATTCACAATATAGAATTTAAGATCAGTGGAGATTTGGATACATATGGGTCACAGATCCTTGTCTCTACCCAGAGGCTCTGCTGACTTCAGTAGGATGTTCCCCAAAACAAGTGCTGACTTCCTCACATATAATCTGATTGTAGGATCAAAGTTTAATTTTAGGTTGTCAACCTTACTGTCCTTCAGGTCCTTCCTTAAAACTTCCTCTTTTCAACTAGTCATCCACCACTAACCATCTACAAATACTTTTATGCTTGACCAGATGTTCATATTTCATTTAATCTTATTAAAATCAGATTTAAGATCAGTCTTTTACTCTGCTGGGAAACATGCCAGCTAGGGTGACCAGATGTCCCGATTTTATAGGGACAGTCCCGATATTTGGATCTTTTTCTTATATAGGCTCCTATTACCCACCACCCCCTGTCCCAATTTTTCACACTTGCTGTCTGGTTACCCTACCAGCCCATGTGAATGGCACCAAATGCCTTACCCAAGAATCCCATACTGGTGATAGGCAACATTTTTGGCAGGACAATTATATTGTAATTACTATCATCATCATAAGCTCCCAGTTTACATAGGGAGAGTCAAGGCTTTCATGCCGACAGGAACCGCCATTGTGATGCATGATGACACTGATATTGTGCTGATATTGGGGGCTGCCCCCCATCTTGGGATCCCCAGACAGCAATTTTACAAATACGCTTTAGACCGTTCAGCAACAAGGGCCCTTCCTGGTCTGACCCTTGCGCAGACCCACCGGGGGGCAGGGGGAGGCCGGGGTCCCCGCACAGCTCCACGCCCGGGGACACGCCGGGGCGGGAGTGGGATGGGGCGCCTGGAACAGAGCAAGACTCCCCGAGGCCCCGCCCGCCCGCGGCTGCGGCGCTGTTGGCCGGGCAGAGCCGAGCGCTACACCCGGGTCTCGCCGGGCCCGGCCTGAGGCGCGGGACGCAGCAGCGCTTCCCCGGGCGGCCTC
Organism: Macrochelys suwanniensis; assembly: GCA_033296515.1. Classification (NCBI taxonomy): domain Eukaryota; kingdom Metazoa; phylum Chordata; order Testudines; family Chelydridae; genus Macrochelys; species Macrochelys suwanniensis. The sequence goes on from CM065776.1 coordinate 44,983,929, forward strand.
CCCTCGGCCCTGCCGCCGCCCCGCGTCACTCACCACACGGTTATCCCGCTTCCCCATGGCGGCGCCGCACCGACGCCTCGGCTCCGCCGCGCGCTCCCGGCCGGGAACTCGAGAGCAGGAGGCGGCGAGGCCCAACTCGGCTCCTCTTCCCACGGCCCAAGCGGCGGCGGGCGCACAGCGCCACCTGCAGGGCGCGCCGCGCTAGCGCCCCGCCACCCGGCCCCTGTCAGCCGGGCTCCGCCTATGCCGACGGGCGTAACGAGCCCCGGCCCCCCAGCCGGCCCGTTGTTAGCGGCACAATGCTGCGGGTCCCTCCCTGCCTCGCGAGTCGGCCAGGGCCCTTGTCCGATAAGCGGGCGCAGTGAGGGAAAAGCCGCCGAGGCCGAGAACGCCAGTGCAGAGAAGCTGACCCCCTGCCGCAGTTCACGCCGCAGCTAGGATCGGGACAGGAGTAACCTACCCACCCCTGCCCAGCCCAGGTACTAAAGGGGAAGTACTGCCCAGGCGTGCAGGCACAAAGTGATCGTTTACATTCAGGGAAGAGCAGCAAGTCTCGGCCTGAAGAGTATTCATCCAGTTCAGACAGAAGCTAAGAATGAAGGAAGGGAGTGAGCTGCCAACGATAGGCATTTCTTGGTCAGCTGGAGTACTGGAGGAAGGCACGAGGTAGGGGGGATTAAAGAGCAGTAAACCTTCCTTCAGGGTCAGGTAGTCTGGTTTAAATGATCATTAAAAATAGAATCGTAAAATACCCAGAGGAATGTGATGTGACAGGGACAAACCAGTGTGCTTTCTGCAGAACAAAAGCCTGCTTCTCCAGTTTACTAGTCTTTGAGCAAGTCAACAAAATAGTGGTTAAGGAGAATCTGATGTCACATTCAGACTTTCATAAAGTCCTTGACAGCGGCTATTAAGTAGCAAGAGGCTAGTAAGAAAAGTAGGGCAATGTTGTCACTGCAAAAAAAAAAAAAAAGTTTGTTTTTATATTGAAACAGCTGACTCAAGATAGTTACCTCACAGTGGAGACAACACACTTGTCCTTCATGTAGCTAGTCAGGCGGTGTAGGGTTGGTGTAAAAACACACCATTTTTAGTGAAGGCAGAGGCTAAGAAATCAGGACATGAGAGGTTAAGTTCTACACTAGGGAAAATGGTGTTTTCTTACCACAGTTAGCTAATACTTGGTAACTCATGATGAAATGCTAACAAAAACAAGGAAGTTTGTAGTTTTCAAATGTATTAGAAGGTGGAGGTAAACACTGGAGGGAGAGCCTAGGATTTATCTCAACCTACTAATATGTGTTAAAATATAAACTGCCTTGTCTTCACTGTGATTTTACCATGGGTATTAGATAGCACGATGAGAACACATTCCCCCCTGCTGCCGAAGACAAGGCCTAAAAGGCAGAAAACTGAGATTAGGAAAAAATAGTCAATTTTTAACATAATGTTCCCAAATTTCCTTACTAGGATTGGTGGTGTTGAACATACTTATCAGTGGCTGCGAAAAGAAGTGACGAGTCAGATAGCAACACACCTGTAGAAAATACAAAATTATTAAATTTTGACAAGACTGGAGAAGATTGTGAAGAACTTCAGCGAGGTCTAATAAAGGCAGGTGAATACGCACCACAATGACAAATGAAATTCATTATTGAGAAATGCAAGGTAATGTGTACTGGAAGGAAAAAATTGTAACTACTTCTACACATTGCTGTGTTCTAAATTCACCATCGTCACTTTAGAAACCATCCTGGGTGTCTCAAAACCTCTGCTCAATGTACAGCAGAGTGTTAAAAAAACAAAACCAAACAATATTAGGAGATATAGAGAATGGGATGGAGAATAATACACAAAATATGTCTTTATATGAAACAATGATATGCCCTTACCTAGAATACTTTGTTCAGATCTGGTTACTCTATCTCAGTGGTTCTCAAACTTTATTTTTCATGGACCACTTGAAAATTGCTGAAGGCCTCGGTGGACCACTTAATGAGCTTTCCAAATGTTGTTTGTACCGTTAGCTAACTATTGTAAAGCGCTTATATAAAAAAACGCAATAATAATTAACATTTTTGTTCTACAAATAAAAGCACACAACTCATATTTTAATATCAGTAACCTTACCTTTCTAATATGATGGATGTGCCCTCTCTCCCCTGCCGCAGCAGCAGCCCCCGAGCTGGGGCTGGGAAGGAGTGGGGTCGCCCCCACCACGGCAGCTCCTGAGCTGGAGCTGGGAAAGAGGCGGGTCTCTCCCTCACGGCAGCAGCCCCTGAGCTGAGGCTGGGAAGGAGGGGGTGTCTCACCCCCACCACAGCAGCCACAGAGCTGAGGCTGGGAAGGAGGGCTGTCTCTCCCCGGCAGCCACAGCCCTGGAGCTGGGGAATGTCGCCTTTCTCTGGCCACCGCAGCCCTGCACGTCCCAAATTCCCCCACCCCCTCTTCTCACCCCATTGTTCCCTCCCACCTACCCCTTATTCCCCCCCAAGGCCACCACTTCACCTTACATGTGCGTCTTCTCCAGCGTCCAGGCATCTAATTAGTGGAGCGACGCAGGTGTGTGGCTGCCCAGGCACACACCTTAGAGGGAACTATCTGCGGACCACATGAATGGAGCTCGCAGACCACTGGTGGTCTGCAGACCACAGTTTGAGATCCTTCGCTCTATCTTAATCAGGTTATAACAGAAATTAAGGGCATTCAGCAATGGATGATGAAAATGATTATAGGAAAGACTTCCATGAAAGGAGATGGAAAAATTTGGATTGTTTAGAGAAGAGAGAAAAAAAGATGGGACATGATGGAAGGATGTAAAATAATGAACGCACAGAGGAACCCTCATGCTCCAGGGCATAAGTAAGCCCCTAATTGATGAGGGTTAGGAAGAAACTTCCTCTATAAACATGTTATTCCATAATTGTCAATTATGGGGTTTCTTGAACCTTCTTTTGCAGCATCCGGTACTGGCTAATGTGAGAGAGAGGACCACAAGACAGAGCACTGGTCTGATCCAGTATGGCAATTATGATATTCCTACATTCTACCTACCAAAAATTTTCCCTTCAGTTTCACTTGGTTACACTATTCTTAATTCATTCTTGCCCTAAATTGTTATGTAATTATGCTGTTCTGCTAAAAGAGCTGCCGTGTGCCACTCCACAAATGGTTACATTTCAATAGTATTCAAAATTATTCCTGTGTAAACGAGCTGTTATATGGCTTTACCTTGGATTTTTGTGTGAGGATCAGCTCATAGTTTGTAAAAACCTTCCTTTTTTGAAATGGGGCGGGCTATTGAGAAGGTTGTGCCAAAGCAGCTCTAATATTAGCTAGAGTTCTCAGATTTTCTTGACCCTTTCAGTTTGATTTTTGTTGTATCCTAGGGGCAGCAGGTTTAGGAAGAAATCATTTGAGACAGAGAGCTGAGAGCCATGGAAGCAATGCTTTATTTTCACACACTGAACTGACCAAACCAGCCAAAACTGGCTGGGCTATCCCCTAATAATCTAACTCAGTTGCCATAGCAACAACAAGGTGCTATTACCACAACAACCAAATACACAACATATTCCTCCCCGTTAATAAGAACATTCCCTAAATAAAACAAACACTAACTAGAGAAGGAGGGTAGACTGCCTCCATTCCCGGCTAAACCCCGGGGATTATTGTGCCCAATAACCGTGGGTTCGGCCTAGTTAAAGATCCAGCCATTGAGGAGGTCTTCTGTCTCAAGGTGGATTGCGGCGAACTCCTGGTGTTGTTGCACCTGAAAGTACCGTGGGCGCAGCCCTGACAATGGGCTCAGGGGTCGTAGTGCGAACGGGTGAGGAGGTGATATCAGCTTGTTCGGGGCAAGGGGATATCTCAGCCGCTGGCAGTAATGGAGGAGAACAGTGAGGAACAGGTGATTCTTGATTCGGTGTCTCGCCAGAAGAGGTGAAGTCAGACAACTCAACTGAAGATGTATCCTGAGGACTGGCATGACCTGGCAACAGCTGATCTACATGACGCCACCAGGTGCAGATTCTCTGCAGTCCGGACTGTGTAGGAAACAGGTCCTGTTTGAGCGATGATCATGGCAGGGACCCATTTTGCTCCAGAAGTATAATTCCGAGCCAAAACTGGCTGTCCCGAGCTAAAGGTTCTGTCTTTTGCTCTGGGTGCACGTCTGATGACTTGATATTGCTGCTGATGTTGCACAATTTGTCTGGGTTCAGAAGGTTTCAGCAGATCAAAGCAAGTGCGCAGCTGTCATCCCATCATTAGAAAGGCTGGGGATGCCTTGGTCGTAGCATGAGGTGTGTTTCTGTAGGACAGTAAGAAGTTGTCCAGACACTTTTGAATGGAGTGTTGTCCACTTGCTGATTTCAAGCTTGTTTCATTGTCTGCACAAATCTTTCAGCTCATCCGTTGGTGGATGGATGATATGGTGCTGAAGTGATGTGGTGTATCCCATTTGCCTTCATAAAATTTCGAAACTCCTGAGAGACGAACTGCGGTCCGTTGTCACTCACAAGTTGTTCTGGCAGACCGAAATGACTAAAGAGTCCCTGTAGTTTTTGGATAGCACTCTCTGCAGTAGTGGACTGCATTATAGAGACTTCTGGCCATTTAGAATGGGCATCTTCCGCCATCAAGAATAATGCTTCCTTCAAGGGGGCCAGTGAAGTCAACATGAATATGTTGCCACGGGTTTTCAGGCCAGTCCCATGGATGTAGGGATGCCCACTGGGGTGCATTCCTGACACCCTGACATGACATACAAGGTCTTGCCTTCTCTTCAATAGCACTGTCCAATCCAAGCCACCAAAAATAGCTTTGTGCAATTTCCTTCATGCGCACTATTCCACAGTGACCGGAATGTAGCTGTTCTAACATCTGTGATCTCAGTGGTGGTGGGATAATGACATGTCTCCCCCACAACAAACAACCAGATTGGATCGATAACTCTGTCCTCCTGAACATGTAGGTAACAAAGTCGGGTGAGACCGGAGAGGTTCGTCGAGATTTTCCATGCATCACCAGGTCCATAACTTGGGACAATACTGGATCAACACGAGTTGCCTTCTTTATCTGAGTAGCAGTGATGGGTATATTCTCTACGTGTTCAAAGTAGAAGATTTCCCTTTGGGCAGTATCTTGATGTTTGACTGGCAAAGGCAACCTTGAGAGACCATCTGAATTGCCGTGCAGAGTGGATTGCCGATATTTGATGTCATATGTGTGCGCTGAAAGTAACAATGCCCAACGTTGCATATGACTAGCAGCTAATGGGGGAATGCCTGTGTAGGGTCCAAAAATTGTCAGAGGTCGATGGTCTGTAAGAAGAGTAAACTTCCACCCAAACAGGTACTGATGAAACTTCCAAATTCCAAAAACGATCCCCAATGCCTCACGTTCGATTTGGGCATAGTTTGTTTCTGCTTTGCTTAGAGTGCGTGAAACAAAAGTAATAGGTCTCTCTTCTCCCAAAGGCATAATGTGTGACACGACTGCTCCCACTCCATAAGGGGAGGCATCACAGGCCAGTTGTAGGGGTAAGGATGGATCAAAGTGTGTTAGAACTTCAGAATTTAGCAGTGCATCCTTAGCCTTGTTAAATGCAACATTACAGGCTTCAGTCCACTTCCAGGTCTTGTTCTGCCCAAGGAGTTCGTGAAGTGGTTTTAGCAGTGTGGCTAACTGTGAGATGAACTTTACATAATAGTTCAATAGTCCTAGAAACGAGCGCAGCTGGCTAACATTTCAAGGAGGGTGAGCCTCCACAATAGCCTTAACTTTTGCAGGGGCCTGATGAAGACCCGCAGCATCAATGATGTGTCCCAAATATTCAACAGAGGGCTGGAAGAATTCACACTTGTCTTTGCGGACTCGTAGGCCATACTCTTCCAGTCTTTGTAGGGTAGCCTCTAAATTCTTTAGATGATCCTCTTCATTCCTTCCAGTGACCAGGATGTTGTCCAGATAGCATTGAACTCCTGGCAAGCCACACAAGATCTGGTCCATCGCCCTCTGGAACAGGGCAGGAGCAGACGTTATTCCGAAGGGTAGGCGACAGTATCGATAAAGCCCCTTATGAGTCACAATAGTCAATAGCTCTTGGGACTTTTCATCGACGTGCATCTGTAAATACGCTTGACGCAGATCAATCTTACTGAACTTCTGTCCCCCAGCCAGGCCCGCGAAGAGGTCATCGATGCGGGGAAGCGGGTATTGCTCTGCACACAAGACCGGGTTGACAGTGACTTTAAAATCACCACATATCCGGAAGGAGCCATCTTTCTTCACTATTGGCACAATAGGAGTGGCCCATGGGCTATGGGTAACTGGTATTAGGACTTCACTGGTGACCAGGCGCTCCAGGTCTGCTTCAACTTTTGGCCTGATGGCATATGGCACAGTTTGGGCTTTCAGACATTTTGGTTGACTGTCAGGTTTAATGTTCAATATCACCGTGATTCCCTTCATACTTCCCAGATCCTCTCCAAAAACAGCAGCATGTTTCCTTAGTATAGTGGCCAGACCGGTTTCTCCTTTAGTCATTCGGTGCACTTCTGCCCAGTTCAACTGAATCTTCCCAAGCCAAGACCAACCCATTAAGGCTGGGTAATTACCTCTCACCACAAACAGTGACAATTTAGCAGCCTGTCCATTGAGCTCCACCTTAACATCAATAGTGCCCAACATGGGCACAGCTTCTCCCGTATACGGCTTCAGAACAGTTTTTGTTGCCTTAAGTGGAAGATGCTGTAGCTTTTCGTTATACACCGTCTCGGAGACCAGCGAGACGGCTGCACCGGTGTCCAGTTCCATGCGTATAGGTTTGCCATCCAACAACGGGGTTACCCAGTATCCATGTGAGCCCACTGCCAAAGACAAAACGTGCAGTGGCACTTCTTCTTGCGATGAGGTGTCACCTTGGCCATCCTGGGTCTGCTCTAGGGTATGCAGGTTTCCCTTTTTGGTTGGCCAGACCACAGGCCTCTTTTTCTTTTGTTTACAGGCACACTGAATGTGTCCCTTTTTGCCACAGTGTCGACACACCAGGTCCTCACACCAGCATTCTGATGCCTGGTGATCCAGCTTACCATAGCGGTAACATTCTTGACTCTGCACAGTTTTGTGGGTAGGTTCTTGCGACACCTTATGCACCCTAGGGGATGCACCGATGTATTGCGCCTCCTTTGTAGCCAGTTCCATGGAGACTGCAATATCAACAACCTTCTGTAAGGTAAGCTGAGCCTCTGTCAATAGGTGCTTCTGTATAGCTTCACTGCATAGGCTACACACTAACCTGTCATGCAGGGCATCATTTAACATCTCCTTAAATTCACAGTGTTCTGCTAGCCTTTTTAAAGTTGCTATAAATTGTACAACTGTTTCATCTTCTTTTTGGTCTCTTTCCACAATGTCACTGTAAGATTTGGTCTCAGGCTTAACAGAGTGTAGTAAGCTGCGTAGCAGGGAGTAGGTCTTAGCCCCTACAACGCTTAAAAATATTGGCACCTTCTTCTCTTCTGTAATGTCATTTGCAATCACAAAAAGCTCAAAACGCTCAGTATACACATGCCATTGCACTATATTCTCCTCAAAAGGTTCCAGTGGCCCTGTAAGTGTAGCCATGGTTTTAGTTTCAGGTTTCACAGTCAGTGCAAACAAGCCAGCACAGTCAGTGCAAACAAGCCAGTTCTCACCCCCTTCCAACAGCTAAAAGATTTTGGTAGGTTGTGTTTTCTTTTCTCTTTTTACTTGACTTCTTCTTCCTTCTGTTGCTGGGGCAGCACAGGGATCCCATCCTCGTCACCACTTTGTTGTATCCTAGGGGCAGCAGGTTTAGGAAGAAATCATTTGAGACAAAGAGCTGAGAGCCATGGAAGCAGTGCTTTATTTTCACACACTGAACTGACCAAACCAGCCAAAACTGGCTGGGCTATCCCCTAATAATCTAACTCAGTTGCCATAGCAACAACAAGGTGCTATTACCACAACAACCAAATACACAACAATTTTAGACGTGAGCGTAAGTCAGACTGCATTGGTCTTGGTCAGTGCTTTCCTTCTGACTATGGACATAGACAAACTACACTGACTCTTTTTGCCTGTCGAACCATTGGCCATGAAGTATTGCTGAAGTAATTGCAGACCTTACTATTGATGGAGTGGTTCTATTTCTTTTCTTCTTAGAGGACACAGAGAGTTCTGATGGGCAATTATTCAGTTGCTCCCAGGGTTCTCTTATGTGGTGAAAGAAAGAGTCTTGTCACTCTTTCTGCTCTGTCTGTATGGGAGGCTGATAGGGGTGATCAATGGGAATTAGGTGAAATTAAATGAAAATCTGTGGGAGTTATGTGTCTAAGATCTTTTGTAAATCTCACTAGGTGCCTATCTATATCTTTAGGTGCCTGAGTAACTGTGTAAATCTGGCCCTTAGTTTCTTTGTGTCTCAGTTCCACATCTGTAGAACAGGGATAATAGCACTTCTCTACCTCACAGGGGTGTAAGGAGGATAAATGCATTAATAACTGTGAGATGCTCATATACTGTGGTGATGAGAACCTAAGCTAGATAGTGAACCCAGGCAGTAATATATTTCAGTGTCTGCCTGAGATTGTGCTGGGGAATAGTTGGTTGAGGCTTGATCTGCTTAAGGCAGGAATTATGCTGGTTAGCTGGGGAAAACAACCAGAGGTGATATCAGTTACTTCAGTCAAGGGTTGTTTTTTTTTGTTGATAAGGTTTGCAGCATGGTTATCAGACCCTCAGCTGATTCACAGATAACAGCAGTAACCAACATTCCTTTTTTAATCTCTGTTTGGTGAGGTTGTTGTGACTGTTCCTTTCAGATATGACCCTCACCAATGAGGGTCATTGGTAAGGGTCAGATGCCTATGTAATAGGCATATACCTTTGTTATACATGCCTTTGTAATCTTCAGGATGATCTACTGCAATGTGCTCTACTTGGAGTATGCTTAGAGTACGTCTATACTTACCTTCTGGTTCGGCGGCAAGCAATCAATCTTCTGGGATCGATTTATCGCGTCTTGTCTAGACGCGATAAATCGATCCTGGAAGTGCTCGCTGTCGACACCGGTACTCCTGCTCCGTGAGAGGAGTACGCGGAGTCGACGGGGGAGCCTGCCTGCCGCGTCTGGACGCGCGGTGAGTACCTTTTCGTTCGAACTAAGATACTTCGACTTCTAGCTGAAGTTGCGTATCTTAGTTCGAACCGGGGGGTTAGTGTGGACCAGCCCTTATAAACCACTTGGAAAGTCAGCTACCGAAAGATGTGCCTGCTTTTTTATTTAATGGTATGTCATATATGGAGTATATCTGTGCTTTGTAGACTTCAGTGGGTCCCTGCTGATTTCTGGGTGCAATACAAGATTTTGCTTTTGATCTGGAAAGCCTTGTGGTCCTGGTTATCTAAATAACCACCTCTGATTTAGTGCTTTAACGCAAAAGTTGAGATTTGCTGGGATGCTTGAGCTAACACTTTCTAGATTTATAGGTGTGGTGACTAGTTTCAGGGCCTCTCAGTTGATTCTGGAATTTGCTTCTACCCCTGCTCAAAAGAGCCTGTATTTATTTACATTAGGGCAAGCTACAAAGTATCTCTCTTCCCCCCCCCCGCCCCCAATAGCATGAAAGCAAAAAGGTTGAAAAAAGGTAGCATTCTGGATTGATGGCCAGAAATTTTTGAGTTTGACATCATATTTTAAAGTATTTAAAAAACTGCTCTACAACCTTTTTAATGTTAAGTGCCAGCAGTCTGGTTCCACTTTGGTTTAGGTGGAGCCCATCCTTCCTGTATAGGCTCCCCCCATCCCAAAAGTTTCCCCAGTTCCTAATAAATCTAAACCCCTCTTTTCTATACCATTGTCTCATCCACGCATTAAGACTCTGAAGCTCTGCCTGCTTACCTGGCCCTGCGCGTGGAACTGGAAGCATTTCTGAGAATGCCACCATTGAGGTCCTGGATTTCAGTCTCTTTCCAGCAGCCTAAATTTGGCCTCCAGGACATCTCTCCTACCCTTCCCTACGTCATTGGTACCTACATGTACCACGAGCACCGGCTCCTCCCCAGCACTACTCATAAGTCTATCTAGATGCCTCGAGAGAGCCGCAACCTTTGCACCAGGCAGGCAAGTCACCATACGGTTCTCCCGGTCATCACAAACCCAGCTATTTATGTTTCTAATGATCGAATCTCCCATTACTAACACCTGCCTTTTCCTACTGATTGGATTCCCTCCCCCCCCCCCCCCCCGAGAGGTGACCTCAGTGCGAGAGGATACCCCAACACTATCTGGAAGGAGGGTCCCAACTATGGGAATGTTTCCCTCTGCTCCCATTGACTGCTCTCCTTCCCTGGGGTTTTCATCCTTCTCAACAGCGCAGGGGCTTTCTGACTGGAGGTGGGACAAGTCTACAGTGTCCCTGAAAGCCTCATCAACATACCTCTCTGCCCCCCGTAGCTCCTCCAGTTCCACCACCCTGGCCTCCAAAGCCTGTACGCGGTCTCTGAGGGCCAGGAGCTCCTTGCACCGAATGCGCACATATGCCACCTGCCCATAGGGCAGGTAATCATACACGCTACATTGAGTGCAATAAATTGGATAGCCCCCGCTCTGCTGCTGGGCTTCTGCCTGCATTCTCTTTTACAGCTACCTAGGCTAACAGTAAGGTTTTTGTTTAAATCAAAAAGTTCTGGTTATAGTTTGGGTTAAAGGTTTTAAGAATGGCAAGTATACCTCGCCCCCTTCCCACTCCCCTTCCAAACTCCCTCTCAAAACTCCCTGTTAGCAGCCCTGTTCGCAAAAGATTAATTTTTTAAATTGCTTGATAGCCTATATATATATACGAATGAGAAGGCAAGGTTGAAGGCAAGATACTTGGAGCGGTAGTAGTAGGAATTTGTGTGAATTCCATTCTCTTCCGCCCATCCACTATTACTTGGACTTTGAGCAAGGGAATGTGATTTTCACCCTAGTTTATAAACCTTTATGACTTTAAAGATATTGGTTTGCTTATTTAGTCTCACTGGACCCCCGCCAAAAAAATGCTGTACTAGTTTCTCCAAAACAACTCTGTATATATTTAACTTAGTTTAAATGCATAGAAGCAAGTCGATAAATGATGCAAGTTTGATTTACACCATGAATGGCCTGTGTTTTGTACTGTAACCCTTACTTATGTGACCATTCCTTGCTCTGGTGAATTGTCCCATTGATTTCAACAGGACTATATGTGTACGGGTTGTGAGATCTTTAGGAAGATAATTACTTATGTGAGCAAGGGTTGCAGGATTGAGCCATAAGACATTGAAAAAAATCTTTTTAAGAAGGATTGAGAGCCATAGTAGCCAAATTATGAAATTAATCTTATGAACTCATGCTAAGTAAGGAATAAAGCAGTGCATTAGTGACGGAATGAGACTAATGTAATCAGTAGTTGATAGGAAGAGGTTGTGTAAGTAACTGTTTATATATACATGTGCATGCATATAATGCACGTGTATATATATGTTCACTTTATACTGTATATGTGCTGCCTAGGAAAAGTATTTGCGAGACATAAAAGCTAGAAACCAATCTTGCGAAATGTCTGTATTTAATATACATTTCATTACATTTGTAGGTGATATAGGCACCGTTTCACATATTTTATGCTGAATGAGGAGCACACAGAGAGCATTTCATAGGAATTTTTAGGCACATTGAATAAAAATAATTATGCACCTTTAAAAGAAACAGTAATACACGCACCTTTCATGTTTGTACCCTGATATTAAAATAACCGACTGAATTTCAAGTATGAAGTGACACAGTGAAATCATGTCCTATGAATAGATATAAATGATAATCTTTGTAGTACAGTTTGCATCTTAGGTAACGTCTCACCTTGTAAAATAAAGTCATACTGAATGTTACATTAAATGACTTGATCTAGAATACAAGGGGCCAGCTCCTCACCTGGTATAATTTGGGATAGCACCAGAGAAGTCAATGGAACTCTGCTGATTTATACCAATCGAGGATGTTGGCTCAAAGGATGGAACTACTTTTGATGTTTTTGACTCCACTGAAACCAGTGGAGTTACTCTGGATTTGTATCAGTGCAACTGTATTCAGAGTCTGGCCCACTGTTCAAAATAATCCACATACCACCACCAAAACCAACATTTTTAACAAGGCCTTTTGAAAATGTCACATATCTTGCAGATAGGGTGACCAGACAGCAAGTGTGAAAAATCGGGACGGGGGTGGGGGGTAATAGGAGCCTATATAAGAAAAACACCCCAAAATCGGGACTGTCCCTATAAAAGTGGGACATCTGGTCACCCTACTTGCAGATTTCAGAACCAACACCTTACAGTCATATACACACATGCTTAACTTTACACACGAGTCATCCCAGTTATTCTGTTGAGTTCATAAATGCTTGGAGCACTGAGGCCTAAATTTCTAATTTTGGTACGTTTTGTACCAACATTGTGCTTATCGCCACATATCCCTATTTCACTAAGACACTTGCTTTTCATTCTTTGTATCAAAAAATAACCCATAGAAAATTTGAGACACTAACATGTTATTAGGGCTAATTATATCTGGTCACACACTATCATAAGTATAATCTATTTTTGCTTAATTACTAAACTATATTTGTATATAAACCTGAGATGCCTGACATTGAAATTTATAGACTTAATGGGCCAAATTCATCCTTGGTATAATTTAACTATAGTCAGTGTAAAGGAGTGAATTAGGCCCATTGATTTAAAATACTTTGAAACCTAGACCCTATTTCATGTAGTTGTATTTCCACAGCAGTCTCTAAGCCTGCTACTTTCATATTTCTCTTTATTTCAACAACCTTATGTAGTTTTGCCTTTTTCCAGAAACACACACAAACCTACAAGAGCAATTTTATCATTGCAAAAACTTATTTTAACCATGAGAAGCCAGGCAAACTCAGGCACTGATATAAGTATCTGTTATTGACTGGTATCTACTATGACTACTGCAAACAAAATAAAGCCAAAACGGCAGCTATGTGAAATGATTTCTAATTTTAATCTTTCAGACAATTTCCCCCCCACATTATGCTATATGTACATTTAGCTCTACAATAAAATTTCAAAGTAATTTGTTTTTTCTTTTACGTATTAAATCAAACAAACAAACAAACCCTCTAGGCATTTAAAAATACTACATCTGAACAAACTTAGTTTCTAGTTTCAAAATTCAAATGTACAGTATGCAGCTTATTCAGGAACATTACAATTCATCTATCATTTTGTCTCTCTATGAAACTAGTTTTACCTCAATAACTAAAATGAATGCTAAATGCAAATAATCTATAAAACAGCAAGACTCAATGATTTTCCTGGCAACTACACTTTCACAGGACTAGTGTATTTCAGTTACAAATAATATACATGAATTATAATAGCAATAATTTATGTTAATGTTGAATAACTTGGATATAAATGTATCCACATTAACACAGACCCCATTTGCTGGTGTCTGGGTGCTGTTACTAACCATGTGTCCTCACTATTACAATCAGTTATTAACTAAAGGCTTGATCCTGCAACACTTTTATATGAGTACCTTTACTCATTTAAGTAGTCCCATTCAGTTCAACAGGACTGCTGAAGTGAATGAAGTTATTCACGTGTAAATGTTTGAAGGATTGAATCCTCAGACTGAAGACTATAGAGCTAGTGAGGAAATACAGATTTACACTATTGTATAGAATTTAAAAGACACACAAGGTAAAGCATATTGTGATGCTTTAAGGAGCTATAATAATATCAACAACATTCCCACAGTATACACTTCAACTTATAAGACATCATTTTGGTAGGTATGATTTTTCATTTATTAGAACAGTGTTTCCCAAACTTGGGACACCGTTTGTTCAGGAAAAGCCCCTGGTGCGCCCGGCCGGTTAGTTGACCTGCTGCGTCTGCAGGTTCGGCCGATTGCGGTTCCCACTGGCCGCGGTTCGCTGTGCCCGGCCAATGGGGGCTGCGGGAAGCAGCGGCCAGTACGTCCCTCAGCCCACGCCGCTTCCCCCAGCCCCCATTGGCCGGGCACAGCGAACCGCGGCCAGTGGGAGCTGCGATCGGCTGAACCTGCCGACGCGGCAGGTCAACAAACCGGCCGGGCACGCCAGGGGCTTTCCCTGAACAAGCAGCCTCCCAAGTTTGGGAAAAACTATATTAGAACATTCAAAGACATTCTGCTTTTAAAGCTGTTCAAAGTAATGTAAGTATTGCATTAAAAAAAAAAACCCCACCCAGACCCAAAGTCAGAAACAGGGCATTTATAGGAACTGGAACAAAAAGGGCCATAAATACACTCATCGGAAAGGAACTTATAAAGAAATCAGAGGCTGGAAAGGAAATAATCCATGTGTGCCTCAGGTTGATTTAAGTGCCAAAGTGATACTGTCTCTGTTAAGGAAAAAATAAATGGCAGTTTCATATCTTAACGTTAAATATAGTTTCTATGTTTCTTCATTTAAAAAAAGATGTGATTCTAATGCTTGTGAAAGGTGTCCGATTGACAGCACTGGAGACTGATGTCCTCTTTTAGGCTCTGTTCCAACTGGATCAGGACCACAAGCTTTCTTACAAGTGCAGCAATTATGCAAATTTCTTCACTCACCCCCAATCATTGCTCTAAAGGGGTCACCTCCTGGTGGGAGGGTAGATTGGTTTCTAGATCCTGCATCCAGTCTTTGACCTTGGCTGAGTATGACATCCAGGGTATTAAGTAGAGCCAGTTGTAATGGTGATATTGGTGAAAGACACCTGTCTGTTAAACTCTGGGCTGAGACCTCCAGCACATTTCACATTGGCCATAAAACTACCATCCGATGGGAACAGGTTTTAGTCACTGCTGACTTTAGTCTGGTTCTGAATTAGTAATCTAGATCAACACTTCTCACCTGTTGGTATGCAAAGCAGAAGAGAGCAATGGTGGGAGGATGTCATACCCTACCAGCTAAGGAAACACCAAAATCACTGGGTTGCTAGGAGCCTGCACAGGGAAAGCAAAAGGCAGCTCATGCTGTGCCCTTTTCTCCTGATGCCTTGCCCCTTTTAGCTCTCTATTCCAACCACAATGGAACTCCTCACTTCAGTGGAGCTGAGCATTGGGCAGGGAGATGACTCTGTACCAGAAGCTCATCATCCCTCCCTCTCTTACAGACACCAAGTCCCTGAAGCCATCTCATACAACCCAAATCTCAGAAACCCATTGCCAGCACCCAAACTCAGACATGCTTTTTGCTGCAAAGGGTTGTAGGACTCGGTGGGGCATTGCAAGAAACCATGTATGGATTTTGAGTCTCAGCTAGAAAAAGGTTGAGAACCACTGACCCAGAGGCTCCGTATTCTTAATACCATTCTCCACAGCTGGTCATTTTGTGGTTTTTTCCCTGGACCCAGATTTCTCATTCACCATGGATCATTCTTGCTCTTAAGACTGCTCTAACTTCTACTGGTGGACAGCAGTGCTCAAGGAGCCACTTTGCTATCCAGAATCATCCTCTCTTCATCCCCAATCTGCCCCAGAAAGGAGAGTGGTGTAAGGCTGGCTATTGAAAATTGACCCTATTGAAGATTCCTCTACAATAGGGAAATCATCATTTACTGCATTAAGGCATCTAAAAGCAATGCAAAGGAGCCTTTGAAAGGGCCAAAGATCTGGCCTGCTGTGTTTAGTGAGTGATCTGCTGAATCAAGAGGTACTTGTTTTGGTCAATGAAATACATTTTGTTCATTCCAGCAGATTCAGAACTATAATCTCCCACTCTTTGCTTGTGTATCATATGAACGCAAGCAGCAAGAGAGGTGATGGTAATGATGGTTTACTGGGGCACAAGTGGGATTGGGAGCATCAACCAGAGTAAATGTCAGGCTGTGAAACTGACTGTTTTTGATGCACTGTGAACAGATGTACCTCTTTTGGCACTGAATGTCATTTAAAGTGCACATTTGATATTGAACCTTTGCTCTTCCTGGGTTGGGGGAGGGGGAAGGGGGAGGCTCTCCTCCCACAGAAAGCTGTATGAATGGGGCAAGATCAATGACAAAACATGCAGGGCAGGAGGGAGCTGCATGGCATGCTTTCATCTGTTTAAACTGTGACTTGGATGCCGGGGTGGGGAGGGGGGCCTTGACTGGAAAGCGCTTTGGAAATGACCCATCTTAGCAAGGTTGATAGTGGAAAGTATAAATCAGAGCAAATAAATGTAGAGGTGTTGCAGGAGCTGGGGAGAAGGGAGGATTAAGATTATTCTTGGGATCTGCGGCACAGAGGTGGAGTGGGCCCTCACACAGCAGTGAGCAGTAGGATGCAAAGCATACAGCTGATTGCTGGCTGGCCATGTGCTGGCGGCGTGGAGGTGCATCTTGGGTCTGGATTCAAGTTGTGTCAGGACATTAGCCAAGGGAAAACAGGCAGGGATGTACTAGGCAGGGAGTCAAGTTTCTCCTACTTGGACAGAGTGGGGCACATGCTGCCTGCTCAGATACTACAGGGATGTGCGCTGTAAAGTATCTGAGTAAAACAGAGAATGCTGCTGGCTATTTGTGGTGTGGAGTGTGGAAATTATTTGGGGAGGGACGGGCTCTATTTCAGTGGGAGTTTTGACTAAGGACCGCAGATTTGACCCTATAGCTGGTGACACCAGTATGTGGGTATATTTTACACATTTCTCTGACATGGAAGTAAAGAGCAACATTAATAAAAGTAAATCAGTCATTGAAAAAGGGTGGGGGGAGATAAATATTCTGTGGCTGCAAATAGAAATGGTGTGAACAGAGAAAGCCCTGTAAAATCTTTCATATTTTACTATCCTAATCACCAGTTCCTAATGAGGAAAAACAATGGTACAAATCAGTGATGTTCCTGCATATCAGGGACACTTACAAATCCACATGCAAAACAACAGACCATCCATCGTTGCACCAACAGCGATGCAGAGATGGTTAAACTCACTCTAGCTTTTAAGGTGCTGTAGTTCCTAATTCTGAAGTAGCAGCATGTCAGATACAGGGTACAACTGATGAATAATAAATACCATCTAATAAAAGATGTTTCTATGGAAGTCCTAGTAGTTTCTCCAAATGGAGCAAATGGGACAGACGTATTTTGTGAATTTCATCCTTCAAATGTTATTTTACAAACCAGTGTGTTTCAGGGACAAATCCTACCCGCTACCTCCATGTCATGGAAATCCTGACAGGCAGCAGAACCAATAAAGTTCTGCTGCACAAGGGGAGGCAGGATTTTGGGAGCCTGCTGCAAGGGCGCCTTGGTAAGACACGGGTAGTGTGATTGGCTGGGAGATCTGTGACTATGCAGATGCAGTGAATACCATTGAGAGGCTGCTCTGCAGCCTAGGAGGAGGTGTCCATTCCCTGACACCACTGAACATGCCACCTCCTCTGTCCCCCTGCTTCCTCCCGCCTGTGCCAAGCCTATTTACTCATAGTGCAGGGACCAAAATTAGGCCCTTTGTCTCAGTTGCTGCCCACTCTTCTGGACACGGCCCCAGAACCACTACATAGCCCCTCATCCTCCTCTCTCGCCGACAGGATGGCAACTAGATTCACAGAGTGAACTCTAGTTTTTACGCTGACATACCAGCTATGGAGGCTCCATTCCTGCTGTTTGGCATGTGGGGGATTCCTCCTCCCCTTCTTCCTGCTCCAAGCCTTGCTGTGATACCTAGGCTGGGCACTGTGCAGAGGGCCTGGGATAAGGCTCAATCCTGCAAAGTGCTGAGCATTCTGGGCCACTCCAGCAAAGCATGTGTTTAATGTCAAGCACTTGAGTGGTCCATTGAAATCAATGGACCACTCAAGTGCTTGATGTTAAACATATGCTGCTGGATTGGCCCAGAGTGCTCAGCACTTTGCATGATCGAGCATCTAACACGCTAAAGCATTTAACAGCAACGAACACCATTTGTTATCCTTTCGGCATGCAGTGAAAGCAATTTCCTTGCACATACTGCTGCACATTCTGTGTTTTTTTATTGCAAGTGACACTGGGAGTTACAATGACTCACAAGGGTAACTTTACCTGTTTTCCCCTCTCCTTTCAGGGAAACCAT
This sequence comes from Macrochelys suwanniensis, assembly GCA_033296515.1. NCBI lineage: Eukaryota > Metazoa > Chordata > Testudines > Chelydridae > Macrochelys > Macrochelys suwanniensis. The sequence continues at coordinate 45,002,072 of CM065776.1, forward strand.
ATGGATCGTTTTACTTCTAATTAGGAGGCCCTACCAAATTCACGGTCCATTTTAGTCAATTTCATGGTCATAGAATTTTTAAAATCATAGATTTAATGATTTCATATATTTAAATCTGAAATTTCACGGTGTTGTAATGGTAGGGTTCCTGACCCAAAAAGGGCTTGCGGGGAGGGTCACAAGGTTATTGTAGGGGGGTTGCGGTATTGCCACCCTTACTTCTGTGCTGCTGCTGGTGGGGTGCTGCCTTCAGAGCTGGGCATTTGGCCAGTAGCTGCTGCTCTCTGGCCACCCCACCCTGAAGGCAGCGCAGAACTAAGGGTAGGAATACTGTGACCCCCTACAAAAACCTTGTGACACCCACCACAACCTACTTTTGGGTCAGGACCCCCTGTTTGAGAAACACTAGTCTCCCCTGTGAAATCAGTATAGTATAGGGTAAAAGTACACAAAAGACCAGATTTCAAGGTCTGTGATGCATTTTTCACGGCTGTGATTTTGGGAGGGCCCTACTAATCAGCATTAAAATGCTATTTAGAATTAATTTATATCTAGATTCAGTTCCTCCATAAAACTTTCTGTGAACATATCAACACTGCAGGCTCACATATATATACACTCCTCCTTTCTTAATCCAACATCATTTTCCAAAAAGCATCCTATAATCCCATTTCTCATTTTACCTAAAACCATATTTTTAAAACCAGGCAACATCTTTTCTCTAACATCTCTCATACACACAAATCTATGATAATCGATCAATATCAAGGTATCCATATAAGAGACTATATCTGCCTTTCTTAGGCATCCAAAAGTCCCGTTGATTTCAGAGTGCCAATGGAAGGCAGGATCAAACCTTTCATGTATTTTCTAACATAGATAAAACGTTTTATCTGAAGTGGAAAAAACAGTGATATGAGAGAGAGAGAGAGGCAGAAATTTTGTTTTATATTACCTTTGCTGCACAATACTTTTAACGATGGATGGGAATGTCCTTTGCTATTCATAAATGTGCAATACAATCCACTGCAAAAGTTTTATTGATATATAACAATGGTTCTCAAAGTTTTGTACCGGTGACCCCTTTCACATAGTAAGCCTCTGAGTGTGACCCCCCACTCCTATAAATTAAAAACACTTTTTAATATAGTTAACACCATTATAAATGCTGGAGGCAAAGCTGGGTTTGGGGTCGAGGCTGACAGCTTGCGACCCCCCATGTAATAACCTTGCGACCCTGAGGGGTCCCGACCCCCAGTTTGAGAACTCCTGATATATAACATTGTCTCAAACACATTACTGAAAGACCTATAAATATGATTTGCTCTCATGTGCGTACTGTAGAAAGCCTGCCCCTGTTTAAATCAATAGCCACTCTTCCATAGAATTCACTCAGAGCAGGCTAAAACTATGTCTACACTATGGGGGCTATAGCAGCATAGCTATAACCCCAAAGTATAGATGCAGCTAATAGCAATGAAGGTTTTTTCCCCCTTGCTGTAGGAACTCCACCTCCACAAGAGACGGTAACTAGATTGACGGAAGCATTCGTCCAATGACTTAGCTGCATCTACATCAGGGGTTAGGTTGTCATAGCTACAGTGCTCAGGGTGTGGATTTTTCACACCCCTGAGCACTGTAGCTATGTCAACCTAAGTTTTAAGTATAGACCAGGCCTTAGGCACTTGTGTCAGCAAAACAAACAAAGGGTCCAACCATATAAGATGCTGAGCATCATCAGCTGCCGTTGAGTATAATAAGAGCTGAAGGGGCATGTAGGTTCTTGCAGGGCCATTTCTGAGATTAGGATCCTATTTGATTCAGTATTAGATTGATGATTATGCTGTTTTGGTTTAACAAAGCACTGTCTTTTAAAAGGAGAAATTACATTCGTGGAAAACACATACAACCTTCAAAGTCTAACATTTGTTACTTTTAAAGATAAAGGAATAAATTTCTTTAGCAGGTTTCTGCAAGAACTTAATCAGTGAGACAGAATTTCTCAATGTTTTGATGGTTATTTTATTGTTTTTAGTATGCATATATTATTACGCTGTGCATACACTGTCATTTATATAAGACGTATACTAAGCTTTAAACTACAGGTAAGCGGTAAACATGACAAAGGTGTGTGTTTGTTAATATATGCACACCCTGAGTCATCTTCTCTCTTAGGACCTAATTCAGCTCTCTCTTAAATCAATGGCAAAACTCCTCCTAATTAACGTGAAGAAATGGGATTTGAGGGTTATCAGCACATTGTAGAATCACACCCATAAACGGGAATTGGATTAATGGCACTAAATAGCAATTTGCAACTATTGCTTTGCAAAATTTATACAGAGATATAATCAAATAAATAACTCACAGAAATAAGATAATTATCTGCATGAATAGGGTACAAAAATGTCAATAGATATTTAGGCTATTAAAGTTGTGGCATAGTTTTGCGTGCCTAAAATTTATTTTGCACAGTAACTGGGTGTGAAAATGCATGTGCAAAAACAAAATTGCACCCAGTATTTGAAATACTGTTTCTGAAAATATTTCCCTTAACAAAGGAAGACTGCAACACTCCATATGTTTGGTTTTTAGTATCCTGACTTTAAGCATCCAAGTGGAAAAAAATTAATAGCTTGCTTATAGTTAAGTTAATAGTATGTTTCAGCATAGAAAATTTAATTAGCTATATATATATGTAAAAAAATAATTCTCAAGTTCCCCCCAAAGTTTAGTAGAACTGTTTTTCTAATACACTGATTTCAAGACAAACTTCTACATATATAAGATCAAGAGTGAAAGTTAGCATCAAGCAGAGATGCTAATGTTGACAAGGACATTCTGAAGGTTTTGTAGCAATGAAATAAATATGCTAGGTTCCCAGCTTTTGACCAATTCAAGCTCTGTTACCTCCAACGATAAGGCAACAAAATAACTCCCAATGGTATAGAGAGGTGCAAACAACATCTCCCTGTGCCAGCCTGGCCCACTGCGCCCCAGAAGAGCTTCATCCAGCAGAAGGCAGGTAGCAGTATCTCAGAGTTTTTGCCAGCAGCTTTAATGTTGACTGGAGGTCAATAGGAATTTGCTGGTGGGGGACACCTAGGGGCTGCCCTAACCACATTCCTTCCCCAGCCAGTGACCGTGCTGATTAGCTGCAGGCCACTTGACAAAGGGAAAGTGACTGGGGCCTTGCAACTCACCTGCGTAGACTTCCTTCCATCAGGGACACGCCCACGGGTTCCATGCTGGAGGAAGCCAGCATAGACCCTCTTTGAATTTGACACAGGCTCTTCAGTCTCCCTGCTCGGTCTACTGAAAGGCCTGGCTGCACCAAAGGAAACCCTTTGAAAATAAGTACACTGGAACATGTAGGTCCTTAAAGGCCAATTCCTGACCTGATTACACCTGCAAAACTCCCAATGAAAAGAAATACTGGAGTTTTGCCTATATAAGGACTACAGGATCAGGTCCTAAGCCTGATTCTAACTACTCTGTCAGTGGGATTTAGGCAAAGGGCTTTACTAGAGTTAATAGTTTTGAATCATGGAGAAAAGTATGAAATGAGAAGGATTCAGACTTACAGTATATATGGTTTAAATCACATCACAGGCCTAGCAAAAATTCATCTATTCCTGAAACTATCGCATCAGAAAAACATTAGCAAAGTGGTTCTAAAGAACAGAATTCTCAGAAAAAACATCTGTTTCGTTATTCAAATTTAACTCATACTAGGAACGTAATTAATGTGGTCTTTTCAACCACACCATGTGGTTTATGATTCATCTGATGTGTTTTCAGCTGTAAGTCAGATAAGTGCTCCCGATTTGCTGGCTACATGACTGGAATGGCATATTTGCTGTTTATTCCACATATTAAAATGGGCACTGTATCTAGCAGCTGAGAGAATTAGCCCTTGTACAATAAAACATGCTTCTCAAAGACAGTTGGTATATAAGCAGTGCAGAGTAACAGGGTATAAAAATTTCTGCTTATTCATACAGAAAACTCAAGTGTAAATTGAGCCTGAGGACCAGGATTTGAGTCCTGTCACAGGATCCTAAACAGTGGATACTTTGCTTGAGCATTTTCTGTGTGCTGGACACTATCCAAATCCCACACAACTCATCTAGAGGCGGGCATGGTTCTTGAGTGCGGGGAAGTCTCGTGGGAGATAGTAGCAGGCAGCTTTCCTGGATCTGTTTGTGCTGAGGAGGATGAGGGAGAGGGCTGGAGAGGCAGAGGGAAGGCCACCGGATCAACCAGTCAGCTGCATCTATTTGCCTTTGGCTTGGCATATCTTGTGCTGGGTGCTTTTATAGATGCACAACAGCCATTAGAATATGTTAATATAACATTGGCATATGCTAATGACCTGTTACTATATGTCAGTGTGAAATATGTGCAGCCCAACAGGTGCTCAATTTCTAAAAACTGGTCTTAGGGGGGCCACAGAGGGCCAGTAAGGAATCAGCCGAGGAAGCAGACACTTTCATAGTACAGAAGCAAATATGCCTGCAACTACACTATCCTCGCCTTAGTGGTTTCTTCAGTTGTTGGGTCTGCTTGGCCACCAAATGACTATAATGTTGGACCGTAGATGGGAGTTGCTCCTTTCCACTGCTCAGAACATCTGGGCATCTACTGTAATGAACACCCTGGCTGGAGGTGCTCCAGAAGATAAACAACTATTTTTACTTTTTTTTTAATTGAATTTTTGTTGTTCAGTAATTTTTACCTGTGTTCACCCAAGTCTGCAGCACTCACTCAAGCCAAAGTCAAGGCCGAGTAGGGCTACATGCAAGGGCCCTGTTTACAGTGTATGTGAATGGTTTTCTTCACTGCTGTGGTGATGGCAGGGAAGGAGGGAACTTGTACCAGTGGGCACCTCCTTTTTGAAATCCAGTTCCCACATCCCCACCTATCACTACACACATGGAAGTAGTACCCAAGGGACACACACAGTCTGTAGAGGAAATGGGGAATAGCAATCAGCCTTGGAGCGCTGGAGAAAGGTAAACTGCATGTTTTTTCCATTGAGGGGGTTTGGGAATGGGGCTTGGACGGGATGGAGTGTAACATGAAGTAGATGTATTCTACTCTGTTCTGGTTCTCACACTGCATCCTTCAGAGTGATTGCTAGCACCTCTGCACATCAGTTTTTTAGCATGATTTTAAAAACAACTAATGTTTCCCCCCCTTTATAGCGCTTGCAGAGCTGCAGTGTCCAGGAGATAGTCCCCTGGCAGCTGCTAGAGGATGATGCCAGCTGCGTGCCCTGAAAAAGTATGTACAATAGTGTGGTGCTAGATAAAATGTGGAATGTTTTAAAAATTGCTAAATGGTGCAGTGACCTTTTCCCCATTTGTTAATTTTACAAGGTTGGCCTCGATTTTTTTTTCTTTTTTTGCTGTTTTAAATAACTGTTTTAAAATTATTAATAGCAATTGTGGTTCATTTAATTGCACTATGATCCACCTTTTTCTAAAGATGTCAAGACCAGCCAAGCGGCACACTCAGTCCTCTCTGAGCTGCAGAAACTAAGACCATGGGGAATGGGGTAGAGCCAAAACCCACCGAGTGATACCTCATTTATCCTTGGGCCTAGACACTGAGTGAGAGGGAACAGGGCAGAGCCAAGACCAGCTGAGTGGTGCCTTGGCTACTCACTGGCCTTTAGCCTGGCACGTTGAGCCCCTTGGAAAAGCCTTCTGCTGTGCAAGCAGCCAGACTCTCTGCACACATGCCTTGGATGCACTCTTGTCCGGCCTAATTTACAGCCTGCCTATTCATGCTGTAGATCTTTGAACAGACCTAAGAGATGCCACTGCACATGTGCAACTGGTCCTTTGACAATTTGGCCTACATAGCGCAGAAGTAATTTAACCCAAGTCTCATTGTTAGATATGTAACAGAAAAGGAATGCCTTCACAAAAGGTAGATAAAACCACTCACTATCTTAGCAGCAGCCTAAGTGCTAAGCAGCTCGGAGCTAATGGTGAAGTTTGCCACAGAGCCAGTCTGCTACATACCCGAGGAACCTGCCAGGGAGACAGCCCCAGGCTCCCATGCCATAGTTGGAAAAATATATATTGCTCAGGTTGGCACTGGGGACCTGCCACTGCCAAGCATGCTGTGAGTGAGGATATGGATATTGGCTCAGTAGCTAGAACAGATGAAACAGAGGCAAGAAAAGTAGGATAGCATATGAAGCACCATCACAGGAGTAAGCAATGGTAGCTGCTATGTGTATTATTATTTATATTGCAGTAGTGCCTAATCTACCTTTATGGCAGGGGTTAACTAACTGGGCCAAATGTTCCCTTGAGTTATATCCAGGCAACTGCACTGAAGTTTAGGTTAGGGATAAGCCTTTACTTTATGGATTTAAAATATTTACTTTTTCTGCACAGTACTAAAAAAATAAAAGTTTCTTTTAAAAATAATGAAAATATATTTTAGTTAAGGTAAAAATACTAAATATAAAAATGTAATGAAATATTTAAAATAACTGCTAAAAAGTTATGTGAATTGTTTAGTTATATTGACTTTCAATTATGGCACATTACTGCTAGCAGAGTGAGAAATAGGAGGAACGCTCATGCATTTCTGCACAGAAAAAAAATCTGCTAGTAAATGAAATATGAGTAATGTTCATGCACTGTGTTGTATAAGTTGTGTGTTACAGGTAAAGCAGTGCAGTGTATTCCATCCAATATAGCACGTATGCATAAGTGTTCTTCTCCTAATCAAAGAATTCTCTCCTTCTAAAACAGGAAGCATTTTTCCAAGTTACTTTTTGGTTGCTAATAAGTATATGTTACAATGGGAAACCCTGTTTTGATTTTTATCAGCTCTATCTACCTCTTTGAGCTACATATTATAAAATTCTGTACTAGATCATGGAACATGTGCTTACAATTGTTTTGAGAAAGAAATAAAAAGTTAGACTTCATTGACTATTCAAACAACAAATGCAATATTTTTGGAGAGCAAAGAGTCTTTAGAGAATAAATCCCTTAAAGTTTTTTTTTAACTTATTTTTGCAACATGCACATAAACCCATCTAGTTAATAATTCATTTGTATATTAAAAAAAACTAAAAATTGGTTCAGTTTATCATTGTCATTATTTTTATGGACAGTAATGAAATAATAAAATTGTATGTCCAAGTGTTCAACTGGGGAAGCATTTCCTTGTATGTTACCAACAGTAGCTAGACACATTCATGTACTTATCAATTATTTGCGGGTTGTAGAGATCCAATATTTCAATGCCATTCTTTTAAATATCACTTGAAGAGATCCCAAAATAACAATTAAAAATAGCAGATGAGGCTTCAGCAGCTAGAGGGAGGGACTGTATCATGTTTTGGCAGTGACTGGAACACTGGCAGCATTCAATGTGAGAAGGATAAAATGGTAGCAAAATTGATCAGCAGCTTCTCTTCATTTGGAGTTTTCCCAGGTATTAAACAAAACAAACACACACACATAAAGCTGCAATGGGAGCAGGTGAAAGCCCTGGCTCTTGCATTGCTTTGATGAAAGTAAACTAGGTTGATTTCCTTGGAGCACATCACCATCCTGAAGAAGCAGACAGATGTGTAAAACCTCCAAATAATGATCTTCAGTAGACCAGCTAGGGATAGTGACCTTTGTCAGCTACACATCTTGTTCATTTGTAGGTTCAGCTTCAATCAGCCTTATGATTTATTCACCTCAGTCGAGTTTTGGCTGGTTGACATGTGGGAATCCAGATTCTCCTTGCATTTCTCCAGATCATGGAAATAAGGGTGAGACAGGGCAACATAGGCAGATATCCTCTTGGTGGGATTGAATGCTAAACATTTCTAAAAGGATTAAAATAAGATGGTAGTGGTTATGTGTATAATATGCAACTGATATTATAAATAATGTAAATAATATAGATACAAATTAATGAGTGTCATTATATTGATTTATAACTACAATAGCCTGAAGATCTAGAGCCAGTTCAAGTACTGCATGGACCTTGCATATTTTCTCAGTCAATGAGAAGTGGCCAGGCAGCTGGGTCAGATATCAATATTACACACCAAAACTACATTAAAAGAACACTAAGGTTGCAAAATCAAGTCCTCAAAAATTAGGAAATGTCAGAATTAAGATTCTCTGTGCAAACTTCATTCGGTGCCTTTGTCCATAGATACTATGATAAAGTATTTAATTACATTATCATATATTTTTCTACATGATCTCTGCCTCATTCAGTGCACAGGGGAGCAGTGCTGGAATATATACAATGCTATATAATGCTAAATTCTCTGAAAAATCAAGCTGTAGATACGTCAAATTGGGCATCCAGAATTAGTGGATACTTCTGACCCTAATTTCTCTGTGCTTCAGCTCCCCATCTGCTCCTCATCTCACAAGGGGCGTGAAGATAAATTAATTAATGTTTGTGAAGCACTTGGATACTCTAGTGATGAGTACTGTAGAAAAACCCAGGAAGAAATTAATACTTTTGTCTTCAGAGCAGGATTTGAATAGAGTGCAATAAATAAGGCCTGAGGCCAGACATTGAACCATGGGGATAAAACAAAATACTGTATAGCACCATCCATCCTGTGCACTGAATGAGGCAGGGGTCCTATGGAGAAAAATATGTGAGCGTGTACTTAAAGACCAGTGGGGACTGAATTAAAGTTGCACAGGCAACCTTCCCACCCTTAGGCTCCCAGTCTCCTTGCCCAATCAGTTCAAAACCCCTGCCACAGTCCCAGCTATTCTAGATTCCCATGTTCCAATGTATTGCTTTCCCTTTCCCAGGTCTGGCTCTTGTCCCCCCTATATTCAAGTCAGGTGGCTTCCTCCTCCATGCTGCCTGGGCACCAGATGGGGGCATGGGCGGCAGGTATTATAGGCCAGGCTAAGCCTTCCCTGCCACAGCCGCCCCCGAGGGACACCTGGGCCACAGTGGCCCCGCCCCTTCCCTGAGGCCCACCGCCTGCTGCTGCTGCCGCCTGTCTACCTGCACTCCACCGCCCAATCAGGAATGGCAATCGTGAGGCAAGTCTGGCTCTTCTCTAGCCCTAGGGTGGAACATGCTCAGTCGCTCTGAGGGGATGGTGCATGCTCAGTCTTGCCAGCACTAGGAGCTGTAAGGGGATGCAGCGTACCCAGGGCAGATGGAATCTTAAGAGATTTTAACCAGTAAACTCAAAAAAGTCCCTACTGGGCATGTGTGAAATGAGATTTTTCAACTGCTTGTATCTTAGCCAAATTTGGACACATTTTCACATGAATAGCGAAAGGAACGTCCCTGACACAAAGGTCATCCCCTGACAAATTTCAAATCTCTGCTGTAAATCATGGGCTGCTAGAGCTTCTCAAAGAAAAGATTGCCAGAATTTTTTAACATTGCAAACCAATATATTTTTCTTTAGCTTTGTTCTTGGAAACAGTGGAACCATTTTGGCTGAAACTTTCCAAAACCAATTCAGCCTGAGGCAGACATCTGGCATAAAAAAATTCTGCTAAAATGGTTAAAGTCTGATAAAGTTATAAGCAACTGAAAAAGTCTTATAATATGAAATGTTAATAATAGGCAGTGCTACCAGCCTTGCCTATAATAAAATAAGTACAGGAAAATCCAATATGTCATAGCTGTTAATCACCTTATATAGACCGTGCATTTTCTAATAACATTCTGTGAAAGGCTAGCAGGCATAGGGATAGAAGGCTAACCTAGTTGTTACACATCATTAGCACTTAAATAAATAATAATGTATTTATTCAAATCCTTCTAAAATATTTATTTGTTCTGTGACACCCACTAGCGTGAGTCAACAACAACATTTTTAGGCAATCCTATCCCTGGGTTTCTGGTGTATGTGTAACCATGATCTTTACCAGTTGTTGGCCCAATGGTTGGTGTGTTTTCCGTATCCCCCTTAGTGCCTAATCCACAGAGCATGCAAGTCTGTTACAGCCCCCAGCTATGGAGCTTGATTCCTTAGCTCACGGTGTAGCAAGTCAAGCTTTTAGCTCTGGAAGTCCCTGGTTCAATCTCTGGTGCCACCATATGTAGCCAACTGGTCAGTGTGTGTTGGAAAATATTTAGTGAATGAGGCAGGGGATTGTAGGAAGAGTAAGGATAGTCTCATGGTTATGCAGTTGAATCTATCCTGGAGAACTGGATTATATCCCAGCCTCAGCCAGATATTTCCTGTGTGATGGCAGGCAACCCCTACTCCCAGTCCACAGAGAATATGGGTTTTCACAATTCACTGCTGAACTGAGCTCTACTAGAACTGCTGAACTCAGCCAGTGCAACCTCCTGTTGTTCACTTATGCCCAAATTCTGTGAATCAGTGTAAAGACAAGTAAAGCTGTGCAGTGGTGATCTCCACAGGAGATTGAGGAGAAGAAGAAATTGCATCTTCTCTGTCTGTGAAGTGGCCATAGTAGCCTGGAATACCCTGAAGCTGCAGTAGTCCCTGCACTGCTTATGTATGCTCTCTGTGGGGGAGAACAGTTGGTGAATCCATAAATGATGACCCAAAGGAGTCTGAGGCCCTGGGCTCAGCATTGCACAGAAGACAGGCACCACTCAAATGGCCTATCCTCTGTGCACAGCAGTTATTGTACAAGTTCTGCTGTATATAGCACTTCTGCACCATGGAGGAGGGGCAGTTCAGCCTCTGGAATCACTTCAGGCTCACCTCTAATAATATTATTACATTAAAAAAAACATTGTTTCTTGACATGGTGCAACGTGCAGTAGCTGCAGTCACTTAAGATATGCTTGGAGAATAACAGAAACTTACAAGAAGTAAGTCCTTGCCTAGTTCATCGATATCTGGTACAAAATTTTCAGTGGGTTGTGGGGGTCTGGAATTGAAAGCATGTCTTGGAAGGGCAACATCACTAGGCCAGTCTTCTTCTTCTGGGAGCCCAATGACACTGTGTAAGGAACAAGCACACATATTAGCTGGGGGTGAAACACAAATAGGTTACTGCTGTATTTATACAGCCTCATTTTCTTTCATTGTATGAAACTGCTAAAAGGCGGCCTCAGCCTCCCTGATTGAACTAACCTCGTTATCTCTAGCCTGGCTCTTCCCTGCTTATTTATACCTGCCCCTGGACATTTCCACTGCATGCATCCGAAGAAGTGGGGATTCACCCACAAAAGCTTATGCTCCAATATGTCTGTTAGTCTATAAGGTGCCACAGAACTCATTGTATGAAATGCTAAATCCTGCTTCACATGTTTTCATGGGATTGCTGCTTGTTCTTTTGACGCGAGCAGCAGCATTATCCAGGATACAGAATAATCTATGAAATCATATAAGGCAATTTTAAAAACCATTATAGACTATACTTCACATGCACAATAAGGGCCAGATAATGCAGCCCTTGCTTGCACTGAGTAGCACCTTACTCTGTAAGTAATCCCACTGATTTCAATAGGACTGTTTGCAGAGCAGTGCATTATTCAATGGGAGTAGGGGTGGCAGAACTGGGACTTAATGATGCATGGTAAAAAATCTTTATGGAGGCAGCTTGGTGGTAGTGCTCTGGCCTGGGTCTCACTCTCCTGAATCCCTGGATTGGCAAGGTGCTGCAAGTGCTTTGGGAGAAATGTGCTCAGACCTTGGAGGCATGGTGCACCTTATATCACTCAAGAGTGATTAAAAGGAGATTTCATAGAGGAATTCCATGCAGGTCTCATTTGCCACAAGGATGATGATCCTGACAAAAGTCCTTAAGGAAAAGACAGCAGAGCATGGGTCAAGGAGGCCATTTCCCAAAATTAAGTAACTCAGCTGCTTTAGGATAAAATTTTCAAAAGCACTTAAGTGTACATAGGCTCCTAAGTCACTGTGGTGCTTTTGAAAATTTTACCCCTAATTTTGTTTTATGTCCATCTTATCCATAGTTGGAAAACTGATATTTCTTCTTCTGTTCTGAATATGACACAAAGCTTCTGCTTATGAAATGAGCATGCTAATTTCTAGAAACATGGATGAATGCAAATAGCTGAATTGTTGGGATTTCTTTTAAATGTACCAAAAAAAAAAACAACCCCAACCCCTTTCTTTTTGGACCATGTCTCTACACAGTCCAAGCTTCAGCCTGGAGTTAATATTTCCGATAGAGCTATAAAGTGGTGAAATAAGGGCTTGTAATGGAAATGCTGACAGAGACCCATGAGCCAGACTTTACACACCAAGTTTTAGCCAAAATCAATTTTACAGCTGAATTTTACACACCTTAAAATTGAGATTTGTAATGAAAATGCCGACAGACTCAGAACTATAACACAGAAAAACAAAAGTTTCCTTAAGAGTTTGGGCTTTCAATGGAAATGCCACCAGGGTGCAGCATTGTCCTTTCTTTTTATTAATAGTGCTTGGTAGTAGACACAGAATGAAAATTAGGACCAAGCATTGCTCTTACTTACTTATAAATCCCGAGTTACTCCATTCAAGTCCAGGGCCGGTTCTAACTTTTTTGCTGCCCCAAGCAAAAAAAAAAAACCCCACAAAAAACGAGCACCGCCCCGAGCGCTGCCCCCCCCGCCAAGCCAAAAAAAACCCAATGAGTGCCGCCCCGCCGAAACACGCCCCCCAGTGCCGCCCTGCCGAAACAAAAACAAAAAAACAATCCCCCCCGAGCGCCGCCCCGCCGAAGTGAAAAAACAAACAAAAAGCTTGGAGTGCTGCCCCGCCGCCCCAAGATTGGCCGCCCCAATGGAATTACTTCAGATTTCTACAGGTATGAGAGCAGAATTTGGCCCTTAGTATTTAAGGTACCTCAACAAACTAAATCATGTACTAAAAACCAGCACTGTGGCCAGGAGTGCACCACCACTTAAATCTTGTGGCTATTTCCTCGCAGTATCCACAGCCTGCTAAGCTCTTGCCAAAGTGGGAATTAGATCTCTTTGAAAAGTTAAACTTGATTGTTATTTATTATTTATAGGTCACCACTGACATGTAGGGAGCTTTACTTATCAGATGACAAGTCCTGCCCTGAGGGTCTTGCAGTTTAAGACTCCGATCTTGCAAATGCTTACCCATGTAGGTATAATTACAATGGGACTACATTGAACCCAGTGAATACATACATGTGCATAAGTGATGCAGACCTGAGTTCACATCAGATATAACACAATGGGCAGTGTGCGATGAGAAGGGGAGGAGGAGTTTTTAAATGGTAATTAAATATCCAAGTTCGTTTTCTTTAAAATGTGTCTAGTTAGTTCTGATTTTTCTTTTAAGGAGAATACGATTGGGCATGAGAGCGCAGACAGACCAGAGTGGATGCTAGCAGTTGGAAGTTAGCGGCAAGAAGTGAGGAGGCTGCCTGGTGCCCAGGAAAGGGGGGCTGGTTCCAGGCATAAGGGGCAGCATTTAAAAAAAAGTACAAAAATAGGAGTTGGATTTTTTTCAAGTGGGTCTTTACGGATCCTACAAAGCTTTTGGAAATTGTTTAATACACCAGTGTCTGCCTGGCAGCCCTAGCAGGTTGCACTACCATTTGGGTGACCAAGATTGTGGAGCATATTGGAAGAAGCTATTTTATCCTCTCACCATACCAACAGTACAATAGTAGCAGTAAATATTGATATATTATGGTAGAACCCAAAGGCCCGGGTTCAGACCTGATCCTGGGTGAGGCTGAGCACTTTCCATTCCCCGTGACTGCCACAGGAGTTGAGTATGCTCAGCACACCCTGGCATCTGGCCTTAAATCTGTGAGCATACACTATATTGATGTTGGCATGGGAAAAGGAGGGGAGGGTTATGGGCCATCTCCTAGGGATCTATCCTCAGTCTTTGTGGAGAACTCCAACTAATGTAAATAAAGGCTGCACACGTGGAGCAAGGTCCAATTATCTGAAAAAATGTCAGTCCAGAATGTAGGAAAATCCAAAAACAACTTTATCCAAATTAGCCTAGAGAATGACTCACTACCATAGCAAGCAACAGCTCCCTCCTAAAGGCAAGGCCTATGCCTAAATGTTGGGGGTCTCCAGCTGTGAAAACAGAAAACAAACACTATCTGACATAAAAAAGCAAGAAGGAGGCATCTGAAATATTGAAGGATAATTACACAAAAGAGGCAAGGTAGATTTTCTCTTTAAGTGGAGTGTGTAATAGAGAATTTCTTCTCTCTCCTAAAATTGGCACAGTATTTTTTTCTTCCTGATTAATCGTTGAATTCTTTTCCATACAGGTAATCTCGCCCACTAGGGAGGGATAGATAGTTCACTGGAGGAGGCTGCTGTTGGCTGCTATGTTTTTAATCCTATTCCAACTCATTTGTTTTGGGTTTTTTTCCTGAAATGTCAAACAATTTAGGATCTTTAAAAAAAAATTCACAACCATGCTCTTTACGTTATTAAAATATGCTGTATGTATCAAAACATTATTTGTTTACTACAGCAGAATATAAATTAATCAAAGGGATAACTTTGCCAGAACTAGAAAAAGCAAACAGGCGAGGACTGATTGTTTTTGGATTGTGCAGGAAGTGCTATTCACGAGCATGGCAAATTAACCACGCTAGTGAGTCACATACACTGGTATGGTATGCAGGAAAGGGAAGTCAACTGAACGAAAATCAAGACCTGCAATTTGGAAACCTCATTTTAAATTATGAAAATCTTCAGAAATGGATGTGTTATAATTTGAGAGCTGGAAAAATGATTAGAGAGACAAATTCATTATTTGACCTACAAGAGTGCTTTCCTTTGAAGCTTTATTATCTTCTCTCTGGGGAGTGCTCCCTCTCCCCCCCCCCCCCCCCACCCCCGTTCCTCCCTGCCTACTATTACTACTAATCTTGAATTCTCCCTCCAACTGGATGCCTGGATCCCTGGAACTCTCTCCATAGGAAAGGGAGGACAGCTACAGAGGTGAATGAGCCCTCATTCTGTGCAGGAGTGGGAACAGCCATATGCATGTCTGGTGGTCATAACCACTCCAGTATTATTACAAAACATTTATATTGGGCCTCAAATTTACATGGCACTTTCCAGGACACCGTCAGAAACATTCCTTACTATGAAGATATTTTAATCTAAAACAACAGAAAGGTGATTGATATTTTTCTCACTTATCTGAATCACTGCCTTTAAAATGGAGAATTTTTATTCAAAAACATACTTTGGAGGGGGGAGTAATTCTACTTTAAAAAGTTCAGTTTGTCTGAAAAGTAACTGCAGTACAAACAAACAGAGTTGTAAAATGCTTTAAAAATAAATTATCCCATCTCCAAGACAGCATCCATTTAATCTTGATACCTTTTATGTTTTCATAGCTGCCTTTATCACCAAAATATGGTTTCTTAATAATCTTCATTGGATATACAGTGAAGCTAAAATATTCCTTTCCACAGAAGTTGTTGATCAATATTAACATTTCCATTTAATAATGAACATTTTTGAGGGATTCTGATTACATTTTTTTGAAATTCACATATGAGCAAAATATTCAATAGCTAAAACTTTATTTGGCTTTGTAAGGTGATTCTTTCTTGGATGCGCTAACTTTTAAGAAACTGTCTGAATGGTGCATGAACCACACATTTCAAAGAGTAGAAAAAATCCCCCAGAAGTCTATTGTCTTCTTGATGATTATTGTTATTTCTTTAAAACTATATTCCATGCAGCTTCCTCCTCCCTCTTTGACAGAGAATACACGGAAATATTATATTGCAGTGCAACAGCAACAGGAAATATGTTCTAGGAATACTTTGTTCACGTCCTTTTACTCAATACAAAACATGGCAAAGAAACCTTAAAGTGTTTCAAGCTAAACTGCCACTGACATAATGCAGCAAATTAGTACTTACTCAAAGATTTTTCCTAGCTGATCAACATCTGAATTTCCACGAAATAGTGGCCTGAAAGAATAAAGAAATAGAGTAAGATTTCTTTAACTAAAGCGAACTTGTACTTGTCACTGAAAGTTTCCAAACCAAACCAAAAGCCTGTTCTTTTGCCGAGTGCTCAGTTACCCCTTCGTGTTTTTATCCAGTCTGTAACTGCACTTTCCAAGGTTTCTCCTTGGATTGGTAACAAAATCAGGCATACCTAGAGACATGTTATATTTGAGAAGTAATTGCATCCTTTAATATGAGTAAAATAACTTTATTTCCTATCCTTTTTAAAGCTATCAGCATAAGAGTAAATCAAACCGCTGGTTGATGAAACAATGTACATTACATAGGCCACATTCAAAGTGCTGTTTCGAGAGAGAGTCATGCAATGCATTTTAATAAAATAAGACTGATTACTAATGGAAATCAAATTCCTTGTGTATTCTACTAAAAATGAATCCCTAAACTCTGGGGGTCAACTTGAAGACAATGGGATTACATGAATCTGTAAATCATGGGATGTAAAACAGTGCAAAATTTACCTTGAAAGAGAGGAAAGCTTCTGCTGCATAAATAAAGATACATTTAGGAAATAAATTAATAATCCGAGCCTTCAATGGGTTGTAGAAATAACAGTGACTAAAAAATACTCGCTTTGAAAACTAGTGATATATACCCATGTCCTTTTAAAGTGCAATTACAATTTTTGTTCTTCTGTTGTTGTAATTTGCAAAATATCCCCCTGTAATGGTACATTTATGTGAAAGCGACTGTACAGTAAGAGATGTAACAGACATTTGCGTGATACATTATCTACCTGTCCCGACCGCACAATAAGGGTGTGATCTATGCTGTACCTATTTTTATGCCTAAAATTCTAAAGAGATTTAAAACAGACTAGTAAATCCCAGATAATTTAGGGTCCTGTCCACCGGGAATTTATACATCTTCCTGTGGTGAGCAGGCTGCTGGTAGCTGTGTAAGGTAGTGTAGCACTTTGGCGCAGCTATAAAAGGGCTATAGTGGGAGCAGTCAAAGGAGCACACTGTAGGCAGACTGTAAGAAATGAGATGTTACTATTGTCAGCTGACAGCTAGGTTGCCTCCCCCTTCAGAACTCCTAAATCCCAGAATGCAATGCATGTTGTAAGCTTACAATTGCAGTTACCATGACACAACACAGGGTAGCACTTTAACTGAAACACAGAGACTTTATAAATGATGCATATTCTGGTATCTTCAGTAGCAGCGCGTGATTGAGTTTCCCCTATGACCAGTTCTCCTTCCGCTTCACTTGCCCAGCATATTGCTTTTCTTTCCCCTGGCTGAGCTCCCTCACAGTGCTACCAGTCAGTGAGATACCAACCATTTCATGGTTTCAGTTTGCCAGAGAAGAACTCCCATCTGCATTAGGAGATAAAGGGACACTTGGCCATACCCTTCCTCCTCCCCAAACCACAGGCACAAAAATGGGAGTAGTCTGCAGAGTCCTAAGGATGGTTTAGAAGGCATGTTTCTCCCTGCCTACAAGTTAATTCCTGGAAAGGCTGAAGGCCCTCTCACTGGGGCAATGCAGCTCCATGTCACTGTCTAATTTAGGGCTGTGGATCAATTACACAATCTAGCCTTATATGTCCTCACGTATGTGACAGACCCAAGAACTGTAACATCTCTTCTCTAAAATGACTGACCACACAAAATACATGTCCTGAAAGAAGTCTGTGACACCAGAAAAACGATAGCAAAAGAATGACTGTAAAATGTGCAGGTCGTCTTTCATGTACTATATGTGCATTCTACTCCCTCATGTTTGCACATGATGTCACATCAGCTTAGACTAAGCTGTTTTGGGGAAGGAAATTGAGAGAAGAATCTGACCCACTTACCCCTGCAGCCGTACTAAGTTTAAACTGCCTTTTTGTTGACCATAAAGCATTGTGCACATTTAGGACAGTGGCTCTGAAATAAATAATAAGTAATGGTACATGTTGTTTTGCACATGTATACCACTGTTTGTTGATTAATTTTGGCCTCTTTTTAATAAGATTGTTTCAGTTTACATTGGATCTTTAGTCATTTTATCCTTCCCTGCTTTACGTCATTTCACCGTATCAGCTTCTAAGGAAAAGAGAACGTGACTCCAAACAGATATGCACAACTAATTCTGCGGTCAGTTATGGGCCTGATTTTCGTAACTGTTTGAGCACCCATAATTCCACAGAAGTCAGGGGAGCCACCAGGTCCTTCGTACCTCTGTTCATTTTGACAACTTCAGGTAATTTTTAAGTGACCATTTGAAACTGCTAACGTGCCTCAACCTCCTCCATCATGCTGTGGATTTTCCTCTGGGTCAAAGCATTATAAAGCAGGCCCCTTTAAGCTAAAGAAATGTACACATTCAAAATGCTCCATCCAAGCAAAAGTAAAGCAGATCCAATGTTTTAAAATGTATTCTCAACCTTGTGTTAATGTGAAAACTTGGCAAATTCAGCCTTGTTCTCGGATCACCTTAGGCAGTGTCATGCCAAAACAAGTATGATTCTTGGGATTTTTAAGAAAGACTTTTCCCATAGCTGCTGCTCCCTTGGATTTAGTAAGAGCTGAAGCAAGAATTTAAATTCTTTTGAGAACGTAACCATAGAGCACAACGTGACCTTCCGGCGCACTCTGATATTCCACCACAATGAAGAATTAATTCATTCATCTTTCAGACTCTTATCCATCCCAGAGTCATGACTTCAACAGGGTGCCAGCATTGGGCAACACCAATGGCATGAATTTGCCTCATGAATTTTGGCTGATGGCTCAATACTCCCTGTACAGATGACTGGGGAAGTACATTCATTTAATCTGCAGGCACACGAAGACCTCCTGTCTCACATTTTGGCACCATTTACTCTGTAGTAGTGGTGTGCCAACACAGACTGTATGTGCAAATCCAGTGCACCTTATATGGGAACTCTCATCTCAAGCAATTGTTTTTTAATTCTGTTCTTAAAGGTGGATGTCAGCACTCCCAGTACTGCTGAAACTGGAGTATACTCCAGCAGCCACAGGAAAAATCAAATTTCAGCCCCTGCTTCTTGTATCTTTCACTTGACTCACTCCCCAGGGTTTATTTATCTTATATGAACTGAATGCAGAAGTCCTTAACTCAGACATACAGTCTCTTCTATGTGAGGATAATCTGTGTAAAATAAGTTAAATGCGGGGGGATGGTTCATCTTATGGAGTTTCCTACTTGCTCTTTTGTGGGGCGAAGGCAAGGGACTGAGTTTGCTACCTGTAGCAGAGGCTGCAGTTCCATCCTCTGAACTCATGAACCCCTAAGAGGGAACCTCGGAACCCCTGAGTTCTGTGCAGATAGGGATCCACAGGATGCAAGGGCTATCCACATGGACACCTTTTGCCTCTATTATTCCCCCCTCCCTCCTGGACCCTACCAGCTCCCAATGACGCTGGTTACTGCAGGAGCAATGCTTGTGGGAGGTCCCCATTCAGAACATATCTAAAAGGCAGGGGGACGGGCCATGTTCTACAGTGCAGACAAGGCAGAAGTTTATATTTGCACAGCCTCAGAATATCTCAACTTCTGCAGTGTCCCCCATGTTTTCTTTTGATGGGCAGGTTGGTTTGGGGACAATCCAGAGCATCCCCTGTGGCTCCCCCACTCCCTCTCAAACTCTTTGGAGCTGGAACGTCACAAAGTCCCATGGGTGGCCTCTGCTGGGTGCAGGGGAAGCATGTCACAGAGTTGGACTCCTCTTTACTGTGAGAGCAGGCTCTCCTCAGTATGTGGATGTGGAGAGGAGTAGGAGACACTCAGTTTTGACTCAGTCTTAGTGGAGCGAGCTCTCAGTGAAGTCAAGGACTGAGTGAAAACTGAATAAGAATCTCAGGATTTAGCCTTGAAGTACAGAACGCGCTGATGCCCTAATTAAGTGGATATGAGCTATAGGAGTTTGCAATATGGTTTTTTTCTCAGGGCAAATCTATTTACCTTCTTAACAGAGCAAGCCAAAAGAAAGATAAATACACACACAAATATAAATAGAAGTTATAACATAAATTAACAGTGGAAAACAACACAAATACAAAACTGTAATGTGTGTGTACAGATCAAAAACATTTACACTGATATTTCTCTGGCAGAAAGGAACTGATCATAGATTCCAAGGTCACAAGGGACTAGTAGGATCATCTAGCCTGACTGTGTAACACAGGCCCTAGAACTTCCCTCACAAATTTCTTAGAGCAGATTTTTTTTAAAAACACCAAGTCTTGATTTAAAAACTGTCAGTGATGGAGAATCACCATGACCGCCGGTAAATTGTTCCAATGAGTAATTACCCACACTGTTAAAATCTTACACCTTATCTCCAGTCTAAATTTGTCTAGCTTTAACTTCCATCCATTGGATTGTATTATACCTTTCTCTGTTATAGCCCATTATCAAATATTTGTTCCCTGTGCTGATACTTATAAACTGTGATCAAGTCACTTTTTCACCTTCTCTTTGTTACGATAAATAGATTTTGCTCCTTGAGTCTATCACTGTAAGGCATGTTTTCTAATCCTTTAATCGTTCTTGTTGCTATTCTCTGATCCTTCTCCAATTTATCAACATCCTTCTTGAATTGTGGACACCAGAACTGGAAACAGTGTTCTAGCAGGTTTCAGTGTAGTAGCCGTGTTAGTCTGCGTCAGCAAAAAGAAAATAAGAAAGGAATACTTGTGGCACCGTAGAGACTAACAAATTTATTTCAGCATAAGCTTTCGTGGACTACAGTCCACTTCGTCGGATGCACAGAATGGAACATACAGTGGGACGATATTTATACACTCAGAGAAACATGAAAAGGTGGAAGTAACCATACCATCTGTAAAAGGCTAATGAATTGAAAGGAACTGTTATCAGTAGGAAAGAAACTTTTGAAGTGATAATCAACATGGCATTACTGACAGTTGACACAAAGGTGTTAAGGGTATTTAATGGCGGGGGGGAATTCAATTCTAGCAGTGTTTTAGAGTAAAATAGCCTCTCTGCTCCTACTAAAGATTCCCTTGTTTGTGCATCCAAGAATTCACTGCTCTACAGCCAAAATGCTTCTGAAAGAAATGTAGTCAAACTTTACTAATTCTGGGTCACTGAGAACGAAAATGATGCTTAAAATTGTTGATTGGCTCTAGTTTTCAAGACATGCTATTGGGTCAGTATATACGACCCTTAACTTGGGAATGGCAGAGGATAAGTGAGTTATAAAGGGAAGGGATCTCAATTTAAACGAGAAATGACTAAAATACATCTTTGACTGGATCTATGAATAAATCTATGACTGGGTTTGGACAGTACTTGCTTTTTAGGCAAAACAATGAATGATGCAATCTGAAGCTGGTATTGCATCATACATGATATGAATTGCATCATGTTATTCCTAGAAGTCATGGATGATGCAATCATAACGAAGCTTACATCACTCTGCTGAACAAATTGCCCTATATCAGCTCTAGAAATCAGACAGTGTCGTGCTCTCTTATTTGTCAGTGTTGATTTTGCAAAGGGACACATTTCTGTTTAGCCAAAGTGAGCAGAGATGCCTCGTACTTGTGTGAACAGTGCAGATAACTTCTGCTATGTTTGTGGTAAAGTGACTTTTGCATCACAAAAGTGCAGTATAACCACTATGGTTAAGAAAGCCTATCACCTTTATTTTGGCTGCAAAATTGGAGATCAGGACAAGAGGTGGGCCCCACACATCTGCTGCAACACTTGTGCAACAAATCTTCACCAGTGGTTGAACAGGAAAAGGAAATCTATGCCTTTTGCAGTGCCAATGATTTGGAGAGAGCCAACAGATCATACCAGCAATTGTTACTTCTGCATGGTGCCTCCAGTTGGGAAAGGTGTGTCAAAGAAGAAAAAGTGGACTGTGCATTATCCAAACATTCCATCAGCTATACACCCAGTACCCCACGGAGAAGGACTGCCGGTTCCTGATGCACCAGAATCATTCTCACTTGAGTCAGACGAGGAAGAGGAAGAAGATGAAACTTCTGGTCCTGAACCATCAATGTCACAGGACCCACATTTTCTCCCATCCTCCTCCTCTGAACCACACCTCATAACACAAGGTGAACTGAATGACCTTGTCAGGGATTTGGAACTACCCAAGAGTAAGGCAGAGCTTTTGGGCTCCAGACTACAGCAGTGGAATCTCCTGGCAGGTGATGGCAGGGTTTCCACGTTCCGTGACCGTCAACAGAAT
The DNA here is from genome assembly GCA_033296515.1 of Macrochelys suwanniensis. NCBI lineage: Eukaryota > Metazoa > Chordata > Testudines > Chelydridae > Macrochelys > Macrochelys suwanniensis. Next base: position 45,024,212 of record CM065776.1, read on the forward strand.
CTTGTCCCATTCTTCTTCATGGAAGGTGATCTTGTAGCCTGCAACAACATCGATGGTGTGATGGCAGCCCTCAACATCGTTCACGATCCAGATGAGTGGAGACTGTTCATTGATTCATCGAAGACGAGTCTTAAAGCTGTTTTACTGCACAATGGCAATGTTTTGCCATCAATTCCAGTTGGTCATGCAGTCCATATGAAGGAAACCTATGACAACATGAAACAACTTTTGAGGTGCATAAACTATGACCAACATCAGTGGCAGCTTTGTGGCAATTTGAAGGTTGTTGCTCTCTTGCTTGGTCTGCAGACTGGATACACAAAGTACTGCTGTTTTCTCTGCGAATGGGATAGCTGTGCAAGAGATTCCCACTACATCAAGAAAGATTGGCCACTCCGACAGTCATTGGAGCCTGGGAGGAAAAGTGTTCAGCATCCACCACTTGTTGAATCAAGGAAGATTTTGTTACCACCCTTACATATCAAGCTGGGTCTGATGAAGAACTTTGTCAAGGCCATTGACAAAACACAAGCAGCTTTCAAGTACCTCCGTGGAAAATTTCCAAGGTTAAGTGAAGCTAAGCTAAAGGAAGGTGTCTTTGTTGGTCCTCAGATTCGTGAACTTCTTTGAGATGATGCATTTGACCATGCACTGCGTGGCAAGGAAAAAAAGGCATGGAAAGCCTTCCAGTTAGTGGCAATACATTTTCTCGGAAACAACAAGGCAGACAACTACAGGTTGTTGGTGGAAAACCTCCTCAAGGCATACAAAAGCCTTGGTTGCAACATGTCACTAAAGATACATTTTTTGCACTCTCATCTAGATTTTTTTCCACCGAACTGCAGAGCAGCGAGCGACGAGCACGGCAAGCGATTTCACCAGGACATTGCAACAATGGAGAAACGCTATCAGGGCAAATGGAGCCCATCAATGCTTGCAGACTATTGCTGGACAGTGACAAGAGATGTTCCATTTAATGAATACAAGAGACAAGCCAAGTGCCGAGTAGACACTGAATAGGACTAAACTATGTACATAATAGTTTTTTGCCTTTTGTTTCATAATCAATTTTATTTATATAACCCCTTTGCTGATGTTTAAAGTGTTACATAAACAGGACAGGTGAAATAGTATCATGTAAAGCAACCATAAACACATGAAAAGACTTAGGTTTACAATTTATGATTAAAACTCTACTATCTACACAATATACATAGACATAAAATGTAAACACTTAAATATCTTAGAAACAGTAGCCAATCAGTTGTTTTAATTGTCATATTTGAATTCAGCACATCAAAATACATACTAAATAGCACATTTTATCTCTGAAGCAGACGACTTCTCAAAAATTGTAGACCAGTGAAATCATGTTAGCCCTTTTGGCCACACCATCTCACTGGGAGCTCATGTTCAGCTCTTTGTCCACCACAACCCCCAAATCTTTTTCAGTCACTGCTTCCCAGGATAGAGTCTCCCGCCGTTTAAGTAGGAATTACGTTCTTTGTTCCTAGATGCATATATTTACATTTAACCGTATTAAGATGCATACTGTTTGCTTGCACCCAGTTTACCAAGGGATCCAGATCACTCTGAATCAGTGACCTGTGCTCTTCATTATCTACCACTCCCCCAATTTTTGTGTCATCTGCAAACTTCATCAGTGATGACTATGTTTTTTCTCAGGTCATTGATAAAAATGCTAAATAGCGTAGGGCAAAAACCAGTCCCTGCAGGACTCCACTAGAAACACACCCACTCAATGATGATTCCCTGTTTACTATTACATTTTGAGACCTATTAGCCAGTTTTTAATCCATTTGATGTGCGCCATATTAATTTTGTATCCTTCTAGTTTTTTAATCAAAATGTCATGCTGTACTAACTCAAACACCTTACTGAAGTCTAAGTATAATAACAAGAAAGATTTCATCATTCACCAACTCTATGCTCTTGTTTGCTTTTCCAAAGCTCACAAAATCCCATATTTTGTTCACTTGCACTGAACACTTTGTCAATCTGAGCTGGATACCTGCTCTCTAAATGTTGAGAGCTTTGTTGTGTACATGCTGCTCTTTATATCAGCTGCCGCTCAGTGAAAATTAAAGTGTAAACAGATCATAAGAAAATCTCCTGTGGCCAAATTCATCCCTGGTCTAACTCCACTGACATGTCACAAGGTGTGCACACAAAGTCGTGGAGTTGCACTCCAGAGATAAATGTGGTCTAAGTGTATACAGGCTGCATTGCTTCTAGACTTCAGATTATACTGCTTTATAGACTTGAGGAAAATACTTGTTTTCCCTGTAACAATAAAACCACCTACATAGAGAAAGAAAAGGAGATTTTGATATGCTCCCTGGCAATGATTCATCTTGAGTACTAGGCATTAAGAGCCAATGCATTTAAACTAGTTTATCCCACTGGAAATCACTTTTCAATTTTTGACTTTGAGGTGTTAACCTTTGAATAAAACAGACATAAAAAGATGTATAAGAAATGGAAAATAGTATCAAGGAGAAAAAAGAAGTCAAGACATTCCATTTCTAATCCAAACACATTACAAAGCCACAGGGGTAGCTCTAGAACCGCCAACACAACTGGGCCAGGAGTCAGATATATGAGATGCAAGCAAATTAACTTCCAAAGGCAGATACTGTATTCTGTCATTGTTAGTACAGCATGGTGACTACTCAGCAGCTGAGCACCTATCAGAATCTTCTTTATCGCTACAAAAATCTATGGAGATTGTTTCCTAATTATTGACTGAGTATACTGCAAATCTACTCACATTTCTTGGGGCCAAAATCTAGCTGTGGAATGTAATCTTTGAAAAGTTAAGTCATATAGAGGCTCCCTAAAATCATGAGCACAGTGAGCATAAAAGACTGTGCATCTCCAGTCTCAGGTGATCTTTGCGTTCTCAGGCATGTAGGGTGGATAAGGGCTGATGACAAGGCATGAGGAAGTGTTGGGAAGAAGAGCAGCAAGTTCAGAGCTGATAGTGGGTGACTGGATGGCAGAAGAGGAATTAAAAAGAGGAAGTCCAGAGGAAATAGGGTGACATGACACAGTGGAGAGAGATATGTAAATGAGAGGGATACAGCCCAAAAGAGGCAGTCCATGAGGGTAGGACTGGGGATTTGGGAATTTAGTTCTCCCAGTAGGGTTGTGGAGGTAGGGTTAGGAGCCTGTATGTGTGTTTGAAAGGGATAAGATGACTGCAAAGAAAGAAAGGAGAGGTCAAGAAACATTTTCCAAGGGATCCTGCCTCTCCTGGGAAATCTGCCCAGCTACAGAAACTGTAATTCAGAGATATATTTAAATGGTGGGTTTTTCTTTTCATGTTACAAATAGGCGAGTGGCAGACACCACTGACTTGTTGACTTAATGTATCCTCTCTACCTACCTACCCCCCCCCCCAACACACCATACATCATTTGAAAGCTTCTTATATCTACTTTAAGGTGAGCTATGATGTTGCGCTGTCAAGTGGTGCTATTACCATAGAAACAGGGATAAACAATGACACCATCAACACATTAACATGACCACTTTGAAAGATTTCCATTTGTTTCTGTTGGTTTAATGACTCTATGTATTATTTAAAGACAGAAAGTAGGATTTCTTTGTGACCTCAAAGCATCACAACAACAATCTAAAGGGTAAAACAAAATCTTATAACTTTGTACAGGTATCATTGAAATGTAATAGTGCTGGTGACATTTCTAGTCAACACCATTATCGTCATCTTGTTCATCATTATGATCTCTGTCAAGAGTGCGTGGGTAGCCACAGTCTTCATTGCCTTGACATGTACACAGTTATATGCGGGGAACATCATTTCTGTATCTTGCTAAGGACAGGGCTGTGCGGAAAACAATTTTTGGACTGATAGCTGCTGTGATTGTCCCTCCTTAAATTTGGTCTTCTTGGCCAGGGCAGCAAATGTTTTGATGCCAGATTTCTTGACATGGCTGAAAAAGCTACCTGTCCCATTAGAATCAAGTGCACTTCTCACAAATCTCTGCACTTGTTCTTCATCAGCATCTGCTATTTTCAGTAGATACTCTTGTACATCTGATGATACATGCTATACAGTAGATACGTTGATAAGCAACTCGATGTGATTCAGGGTCAAATCGTTTATCATATGGTTAATTATATGACTGGTAAGAGCTGTAACATACTCATCATCCCTCTTCATTGCAGAGGCAGGACTTGTTTGTGGACTTTGTCTTCACAACTTCTTGTCAGACCACTTCTTTCTCTGAAAGCTTTTGCATATTCATAATACAAAGCTGTGTAATGTCATCTCTAACACTAATACCGACCTGTGTATAAATGTCACTGAATTAAAAGGCTAGTTTCTAGAATATTTCATGTAATGCCTGGGTAGTTACAAATTAAAATCTTTTGCCAGGCAAAATAAAGGCAATATTGTACATACAAAAGTTTACAAAAGGAGATGCATTAGGAATTCACATACATTTATATCTACCCACTACACAGTACAAACTGTGGGCATGTAATCTACTGGTGCAGCCTCCACTGTGAGACTGATCTGGTCAGCAAATTTAAATTGAAAATATTGAAAACTATTATCATTTGTGAGTAAGATTGCCAATTTTGGTGGGACGTATTCCTGGAGGTTTCATCACATGACATAATCTTTAATTAAAGATGGATGTTTAATTCCTGGGGGCTCCAGGATAATCCTGGAAAGTTGACAACTGTATGAGATATTTTGACATTTAAAGATAGGCAATGTGAAAACATTTGATGTTAGTATATTGCAAAATGTTGATATCTGTCATTTTTGCTTTATGCTAAACAGCTTAATCGTTTCTGAAAAAAAGATTCTTGCCCATGTAAAACCAATAAAAACCTTTTACTACATTGTCATTTGGTAACTGACAAAAGAACAACATTACGGTGTTGAAATTAACAAACTGTAGTCATAGTCATGTTGCAGTGTTTCTGGGACTGTGGAAAAAATGGCACTTTCTCATTTTGGGTTCCTTTGTTTCACCTCACCAACAGGTTTACAGCACCACTTGACAGCTCCACATCGTACCTCATCTAAAGGTACATAAAATAAGCATCCAAATGATATATGATGTGGGTGTGTGTAGGGCAGTGGTGGGCAACCTGCGGCCCGCATGTGGCCCATCAGGGCAAGCTGCTGGCGGGTTGCCAGACCGTTTACATTTGTATGGCTGCCCGCAGCTCCCAGTGGCTGCAGTTCACTGTTCCCGGCCAATGGCAGCTGTGGGAAGCGGTAGCCAGGCCGCAGGTTGCCCACCACTGGTGTAGGGTGTACATTAAACTCCAAAAATATGGCACTTTTTGGAGAATTGCTGCATACCTGAAAATGTGAGTAGCTGGAAAATACTCATTTTTGTCAGATTATTAGTAGTTTGTTAAGAAGGAAATATTTTCATTTTAGAATTTAAACACAAATCAGACCTAGAACTAAAATCAAAAGCCATCTGAAATGACTGAAAAGCACTTGAGCCTGAATGTCCCTCAGAGACTCATGTACAGAAGGGTCCCTCTACTAGCCGCTCTCTCCACCCCATGCACAGTGGGTCCTTCTCCCTCTTCTATGGATCCCACAAAGGCATTTGTACTGCAGATGTGAAAAGAGAAACTCAAGCAAGGTACGAGGGAAAATATACGTAATTTAAAGAGGAAGATTCTTGCAGCCTTTGATCAGTAACATAACTGCAAAGCAGTGAAAGAACTGCATTCTGAAATCAGGCCACCGCTGAAAGCTTTGCATGCTCTGGACAGTTACCCGCTTCCAGGCACAAGTGACTTGCCTCAGCTGTTGTGCAATTCTGAGTTCTCATTTTAAATGTAACAGTTTTTTTACTTCTCCCTCTGCTCTCCCTTTAAGAATATCCTTGTGTGGGTGAGTACAAGACACAGCATGGAAATGACTTACTTCATATAAAACTTAGTACGCTTGATCACAAGTTACGCAGGTGTTCTAAGGAACATACAGTCTCCTCCTCATAGATAGAGTAAGAAAGCTGACTTCAACATCGGGTAGGTATATGCTGGGTGACAGCCAGTCCTTAATTTGTGCCAGGGTTTAATTCCGGCACCTCGGGCTTGCTGCATCAGTTATTCAAGTAAAAAAATTGACTGAGCCCTGGCTCCTAATTGCTTAAGCCTCAGCACCTCTCATTACAAATTTAAGCACTGGTGACAGCCAAACTTACATTTGAGAGACACCAGTCTGCCATCTTGACTTTCTCAATTTTGTCTTTAACACCAACAGCACAAAATGCTTTACCAATATGTACCCTTCTTCAAGTGAAAAGGCATTGGGCCTGATTCCAATCCCACTTCTAGTGGTGTAAATCAGGAGTTACCTCACTGAGATCATTGGAATTACATCAGTATTAAACCAGTGAAAACTCAGAATCAGGCCCGAAGTGTTGGAAGAGCTAAAGATTCTCACAAGTGTGAGCTTTGAGAGTTTCACCTAGCAAGTGGTTGCAGGTTAAGTGCAATGGCTTGTTTCTGAAAAAGTTGCTGCAGATTTTCAGGTGCTGCAATGTCTTAAATTTGCTCCCAGTTCATATTTAAAATGAAATAAATTAATTGAATAAATAAGGACCAAAACCCAGGCCCTAGATGTGTGCACAAGCAACTCTCAAAGAAGCCCACATGAATTCTGCCTGAACTGGGGAGGCAGCACGCTTTCCTGAGGATGCTCTCTGTGTTCTGATGGAGCATCTACCCCAAAAATGGAAGACAATGGGGGAATGAGCTAGCTAAATGTTCAGTGACATTCCAGGAGCACAAATCAGAGAGGTGCTGAGATAATCTGGTGATGTGCACCGTATAAAAACCTACAAAGGCTAGCATAGAAGAGACCCAAAACTTCTAGAAATGAGTCTGGAGGCTACTGGCTCCCCAGAAGACTGTTGACGTCAAGATGGAGCATGATACTTGTAGGTACAGACAACCCATGAAAACAGAGAGGCAATCCTACTGGTTGGTAACAAGATCAGAAATCAGGTGAACTTTCCTTGGTTTAAGTTTCATTATGAAAGGTTTGCAAAGCTTCTGCCACCAGTATTTCCATTATCCAGAGATGGTGAACTTTCAGATGCATGATCTGAACACAGAGGCTGGCCACCTGGATAAGGCCAGAATTGTAAAGGTTAATAATGCATTAATCATGAGAAATGTGGAGATGGAAGCAATGTAAATATATGTTCCCTCTGAGTGGTGACTTAAAAAGGAAGCATTACTAAAAAGGAAAGTGAACAGAAGTACCATGTGCAGTGCTACAAATAAACTATTGATATTCTCCCTTTAGATTCAGTCAGTAAGTAAAAACAGTAAAGAGCAGAAGAGAGATTTTAAATGGAAAAAAAAAACCTCTCTTTTTCAGGTTGCCCGTAGGGGTAGGCAAGGGAAGAATTTGTCCTGGGTGCTAGCAACAGTTGCTTGGTGTTTTTCACTTATATATCATACTTCAAAATCCCAGATGCCCTCAATGTTGAGTGAAGGTGGCTATGTGTTTGAGCCTGCACCACTGAAGTCAAAGGGAGGTTTAACATTGACTTTAAAAGGTACAGGATCAAGCCCTATAAGCCTTTGGGGTGAGTGAAGCCAGACAGAAAAAAGGGACTGTATTTTAAAGGTGAGGAAAGAGTATGCATGACAAAAATTATGAGCAAGATGAGTGCAGAATTCATTTGCTCTCACAGTACTCTCTAACCTAGGTAGTTCTCATCTGTTCCTGAAGCAGAGTTGCTTTAACATTCATCTTCTAACATTCTTTTTTTTTTTTTTTTAATGGAAGAGCCTTGATAGGTTGAACGTCCTTCACTTATTCCCTAATCAGATACGTCACTGCTTTCTTATCTGTGGACATCTGCTTCTCCAGAAGATTTGTAGGTATATTTCACAAGGGCTTTTGGAGTGGTTATCTCAACTCAGTGAGCATGACAAAACTATGGCATATTGAAAACTGCCCCAATTTTTGAACCAAGTTCTGGAGGTGCATACACAATTGACCTTGGAAAAAAGGGAAAGGGTACAAAAATGCATGGTCTCTGCTAAGAGTAGAAGCAGAAGCTTTACCCCTAGTTTGCACTAAAAGTTTTCCTCAACAATGTGATTAACTACATGTGTGTCCTACCCCCACCTCTCTACAAACACTGATTCAATTACATTTACCTATTATGAGCCAGCAGTTTCAGGTCTGAATGTGCATCTAAACTGTAGGCATCTGCATTTTTGTGTCACTCAAATGCATCAAACAGAACTACTGATATGACACATATGATTCAATCCAACTCTTCCTGCGAACACTAATTTAGCTTTCTATATTCTTTTCTTGCTCTGTGATTTAAAGTTTTAAAGATATTACTTAAATTAAGGTGGATGGCTTAGAGCAGGGAGAGAACACAGAGAGTTCCTTCCTTTCCAATTCACCCACACAGGAGACAGTCAAAATTTGTCTGCAGTGGAAGTGTGAGGAGGCCAGTACTGCGTGAAGCAACCCTGCCCCAAGGGGTATGTGATGAGTTGGCCCTGTGTCACAGACTTCTATCCATCAGGAAACTGTCAAGCACTTGTGCTGTGGAAGCACTGGCTAGACCTTTTTAAAGGTGTGTGGTAGTAAGATCCACTGTACAGCATGTTCCTCAAGCATACCTTGAACAGCCGTAAGGCCCTCCCCCACAGCACTCCAGCACTGGAGGTGTTCCCCACTCTTTACAGTCCCACAGCTCTCCACAGCCATAATTTACTTCTAAAGTAATGGACCTAGAAGACAAGATTCAAAATTACACATTGCACATTTGATTCACAGCTGGTTGTGTAAAAATGGGATTAAAGTGATAGTGATCTCAGTGATCTTTGATATTATATTTTTTTAAAACTGCATCGAATATCTCTGGGTAAGTGTATTCTGAAGCTGGGAGTGTGCTTCCCAGCACAGGTAGACAGACATGCCCTAGCTCTGCTTGAACTAGTGTGGTAAGAATAGCAGTGTGGCTGTGGCAGCATGGGCAATGGGCTCAAGCTACCCACCCGAGTACAGTCACACATGACCCTCTGGGTAGGTACCCAGGCTGCTAGCCTGAGCTGCTGCCTATGCTGCTGTGGTTATACTGCTATTTTTAGTGCACTAGCTTGAGTGGAGCTAGCATGTTTCTGTCCACCCATGCTGGGAAGCAGGTGCCCAGCTGCAGTGTAACATATCCTTTATATCAACAAAAGGCCTAGCTCAGGCTTAGGGACAGTTCTTGCCAGGTACCGTACATGATCTAGTCTTTGACTGTGTTTCCGGTGCTACACCAGCTACTCCAACTGGAATAATAAATTTGTCTTGAACATGAAATACCTGCTCCTTTAACTTGTACAAAATCCCACTGGGCAAATCCAATCAAATCACAATTTCAGAGGTAGAGAACTATGGTTAATTTATTGTGGGTTCATGACTGCCTTTTCAATGCCAAGATGAAGCCCTGAAAGCTCATCAGTTAATGGTAACTACATTTATAGGCCTAACGTGAACTTTGTCCTGAGATTTCTTTTTAAATCCTGTTATAGGTTGAATCCATGGATATATAATGGCTTTTCAAGTTTGAGGCATTAATTTAAATCCAATTCCGGCCTCACCAATTTAAAATATTTCTAATCAGATTGTTGTGATGGGAAACTTTTAGACAGAAAAGATTTAGTGCCATTAGGTCAGTTTCTCATGGAATAAACTCTCCTTAACCAAATACATAACAGCCTACTCATAACTGTATCAGCTGAAAGTCTTTGCACACACTAATAATAGCATGAAGGAAATTAACTGTTACCTACCTGCAGTCTTTCTAAACCAAGACAGAGGCAAGTTAGTGAAACCAAATGGAAGTAGTATAAATTGGTGATCTCAGCATAAGACAGGTGCCTGGCAAATGAACATCCAAGCTCATCCTCTAGTTTTATTGTTAAAATATTTTATTCATATCTTGCCAACTCTGGGCTAGGAGCTTCAGACAGCTAAGCAGAAAAAGTCTCTTTCCAAAAGAACTTACAAGATAAATACATAACTTAAAAATCACAGGAAGGGGCAACTGATACAAAGTAGTTCCCTAGTTCCATTATTGCACATTACATCATAAAACAGCACATCAATTTGATTTAAATGTTGTCATGACATTTTTGGAAATTCTGGAGCTGGGTAGTGTTAGGAACAAATGAACCATAGGACCTACTATGAAAAAAGTTGGGAAAACTCGCCTGTCATTTGTAATATTGGGGTAGGGTGGGAATTTGCAAGTTGCACTAGTGGTGAGATAGGATATTCACACTACTGAAAAAGGTCAAACTCCCAAATTTGAAAGGATACATCAAATAGAAAGAAAACAGTTTTACAAAACTGAAAAGGGCCAAATCCTGGGGAAAAGGAATTTGTTCTGAAAGAAAACATTACATGGCTGGGAAACACAATTGTCAGCACCAAATGATGAGGGTGGCTACACAGCTGGACCATGGCTGCTACTACAGGGTATTAGGTACATGTTCTGAACTCTGTGGCTTTGGTTGGGTGATCTTCAGGGGCACCTACTGCACAAAGTTTCCTTCACAGTTTTGCATCTGAAACAGGCTAAGTAAAACAAAACCAAAAACTGACTGTAATAAAAGACTGCTCATCAGAAAAGAATTTCTTAAAGGGGATTAGAACCTTCAGACAAGGAAGGCAGCAGAAAATATTTTCAGCACTAAATAGCAAACTATTACATGAGTAGAGGTGAAATTTCAACTTATACTTTTTCTCCAGCTGTGGAGAGTGAACCTCAAAAGACATGAAAGTGAATTAGATGGATGGCGTGAAAAAAATATTTTAATTTGTAGCAGCTGTCCTGGCTTACTGTGAATTAATAAACACCTGCAGACAAAATTAAAGGTTGATAAGTTTTTACAGCAATGATAATAATGAAAACTGATATAGGTTTCAAAGGCCTATTAGAATTTAAACTAGATGCATTTTGTTCTAAATAATAAATTATCCAGTGTTGTTCACTTCTGTTACTCAGGCAGGAATACTCACACAGACACACACTGACATATGGCAGCACTATACTATGGAGTATCTTATATAGGAAGCTCTACCATCATTAAACTCATTCATCCATCAGTAATTTTTCATTAAATTATCCTGTTCCATTGGTTCCCGGCCAAAAGAAAGACAAAAAAAGTAAGATTTTATTTTAAAAAGAAAAAAAAATCAGTAGAAGGAATTCCTGATGCAGCTACTGCTCACAGAGCTATGGTTGTAATGCAATCTTCACTTCTGACACAGTATTTACATACATGCCACATCACAAAACAGGTAGTTTGTTTAATGGTGACATGCAGTGCGCTTCATTACTTTGGGCCATATTTTGCCCTGTCCACCTCCTTCCCCTAGTATCCTACCATAGGCTGAGCCCAATCCTTGTTCCTGGTAAGTCAATGGCAAAATTCCATTAACTTTTGGCATTATGGTTCATATCGTAGCATACACATTTCTGTCTGAGATACTTATATGGTGCTCATCACCATGGTACCGCACACTCAATGTATCTATCCTCACAACACCCCTGTGAGATAGAAATGTGCTATTATCCCCATTTAACACATAGGGGACTTGGGTACAGAGAGGCTAAGTGGCTTGCCAACATTCACACAAGCAGCTGATGGTAGAATAGGGACTTAAACCCTGGTCTCCCAAATTCTAGGTTAGGACCCTAACCACTGGACCAGGCTTGAACATGTTTGGCTGGCTGCTCTCACTCCCAAATTTCTCTTTTGAAAAAGAGGAAGGGAGGCACTTACTAGGAGGCAGCAGAAAAACCCTTAAAAGAAGAAGGCATTACAGTTTTTTTTCACATGCTATTTCAAGAGTGCTCTATAAGAAACTGGCATTATTTAACTATTAGTTTCTTTAATTCCATTTTCACAGTATCCCTTTAAAATGGTGACTGATAGAATATGAGTCCTGATCACAGAAGAAACAGCACCTCTGCCTTTGGATGGCAAGTATGCTATACAGAGGCTTTATGCAGATACTCTATCAGGCTTAGTGATTCTATGATCATGCTCGTATGTCTGCATTCTTACAGCATCAGAGTACTATTCAACACTGCCAAGTGGGCCTAACTGAACAACCAAAAAAGTCAATGTTACTGTAAAACTTGCTCCACCCACTTCTTTACACGCTGAGTGAACTCAAACCATTTGGAAACAAAAAGTAATTTTAAGTTGCTCAGTTGTTTATAATCAACACACGTAATGTAGCCAATTATAGTGAGAACTTTATTTTTAACCATCTCCTTCAATTCTAAGGAAACTGAGTCATAACATAAACCTACTGCCCATAGTTCAATTTTAATCCACAAAAAAGGCTTCCTATATTTTATAATAGTGGGTCAAATCCTGTGCAATGTCCTAGGCCCTGAAGGCCCTAATATAACAAAACTTCCATCGCTTGATGACCCAGAAGGGGGCAGGCAGAGAGAAAGGAGAGGGGGACTCCACAATCCCAGCTTCCTGGGACCACACATGATAGTTTAGCTTTGTTTCTTTTCTAAAACTTTCTTTAGTGATTAAAGTGTACTTGGGGGTTTGGCTGGTTCAGAGAACCAGAGCTGACGCTAGGCATAAGCAGACTAAGCATTTAGGGCCCTGAGCAGCTCAAGGGGTCCTCTATTAATTATTAGTATGTGTTGTGCGTGTGGGACCCCCCCCAAATATTCCTGCTTAGGGCTCCCAATGGGCTAGTACCAGCATGCAGAGAACTATGTATATACTGTTATTCTGGGAGTTACCAAATGAGGCTGTTAAACCCTGCAAATTCTGAAGATGCAAGCAGTGTACACTTTGAAGAAAGGCTGTATAGTTATTTCTGTGCTGTAGTTTCTTTTTGGGGGAGCTGTTGCAAGCATCAAGAGCTCTCTGCCTTAATCTTTCTAATTATAGTCAACTCTTGGTGCAGGGTTGCTTCCTGGGAACTAAGCATTGGTGTTTGGGCTGAGATTCCAAAAATGAGGATTGCTGCGTTCTGTTTGTGACCACCTCTGTTCCAGATGTATATAGTGTAAACAAACAAGCAACGCTGCAAAAATACTCCGCATCTCTGATTTCTCCTCCAGGGGGAAACTGACCTGCAAAACCACAAATTCTACTACTGTTAGGCAGAGGGGCGACCCCATAGATAGACTGATTGATCTCAATTTCACTGTAAAATAGATTCTGATAGAAAAATCAATACAGCTCTCTCTTATTTATGGCCATCTGTCTGTACATGTCTCTGTGTGGGAGACTTCAGTGGAGTTCGCTGGGATGTAAAGTCAGGGCAGAATTAGTAGGTAGAAGGGTTGGGGGAAGAGAGAGAAGTCAATGATTTGTGTTTCCTAATTGATTTCTCAGTAAGAATGAGATCATGACATTTTGATCCGGGATCTGAATAGAAATACGGTCCTTCATGGATATGGTTTACAATTTCAAAATATTGGACATGCTGAGGATTCATGTAGGTAGATAAAATTCAGAGAGAACAAGGGATTGCCTGGATATGCATGTCCTGCATATCACTGGCTGAGGAGGGACATTTGAAGCAAAGCAGTTATTGTCAGGGTTTCAGTATACTGACATTTCCTTTTGAGAAAGGATCAGGAAAAAAAACTAGCTCTTAGGGAGCCCAAGCCCTGGTCTACACTACGAGTTTAGGTCGAGTTTATTAGCGTTATTTCGATTGATCCGTGCACCCGTCCACACGACGAAGCCCTTAACATCGACTTCTAGGGCTCTTAAAATCGATCTCGCCACTCCACCCCCAACGAGGGGATTAGCGCTTAAAGCGATATTGCCGAATCGATGTAGGCTTAGTGAGGACGCAATTCGACGGTATTGGCCTCCTGGATCTATCCCACAGTGCAACATTTGACCGCTCTGGACAGCAGTCTGAGCTCCAATGCTCCGCCCAGGTAGACAGGAAAAGCCCCGCGAACTTTTGAATTTCATTTCCTGTTTGGCCAGCGTGGTGAGCTGCAGGCGAGCTGCAGGTGAGCGCAGATCTCATCAGCAGAGGTGACCATGATGGAGTCCCAGAACCGAAGACGAGCTCCAGCATGGACCGAGCGTGAGGTACGCAATCTGATCGCTGTATGGGGAGACGAAACCGTGCTAGCAGAGCTACGGTCCAAAAGAAGAAACGCCAATACATATGCCAAAGTCTCCAAGGGCATGCAGGACAGAGGCTACAACAGGGACGCGCAACAGTGCCGTGTGAAAATTAAGGAGCTCAGGCAAGCCTACCAAAAAGCCAGAGATGCAAACAGCCGCTCTTGGTCAGAGCCCCAGACATGCCGCTTCTATGATGAGCTGCATGCCATTCTAGGAGGTGCAGCCAGCACTGACCCACCCATGTGGTATGACTCCGTATGTGGATCATCAGAAACCACAGAGGAGCATGATGATGATAATGATGCTGAAAATAGCGCCCAGACACAGCAAGGAAGCGGAGAAGCCCCTTTCCCCGACAGCCAGGAACTCTTTGTCACCCTGGAGCCAGCACCCTACGAACCTACCCAAGGCGTGCTCGATGCAGGAGAAGGGACCTCTGGTGAGTGTACCTCTGTTAATTAATACATGTTTTATAAGCAAGCGTGTTTAATGATTAATTCGCGGCCAGTACAGCTACAGCTACTGGAAAACTCTGTTAACATGTTCGGGGATGGAGCAGAAATCCTCCGGGGACATCTCCAGAAAGATCTCCTGGATGTACTCCCAAAGCCTGTGCAAAAGGTTTCTGGGGAGGGCAGCCTTATCCTGTGCTCCGTGGTAACACACACTACCACGCCAGGCCAGTAGCACGTAGTCTGGAATCATTGCTTTGCAAAGCATGGCGGCGTATGGTCCCGGTGTTTGCTGGCATTCAAGCAACATCCGTTCTTTATCTGTCTGTGTTATCCTCAGAAGAGTGATATCATTCATGGTCACCTGGTTGAAATAGGGGAATTTTATTAAGGGGGTATTCAGAGGGGCTCCGTCCCTGCTGGGCTGTTTGCCTGTGGCTGAACGGAAATCTTCCCCGCTGTGACCCACGCGGTGGGGGGAGGGGGAACAGCGAACATCTTGGATGTGTGTCTGTGTGTGTGTGTGTGGGGGTGTCGATTAGGTTCGCGCTGCACGTTAACCCGAAAACCGCCGCCCCTCCCTTTTCAATTGCCAACCAGTTTTAAATTGCCAGCCCAAAGGCTGTTTGTTATGGGAAATGAGGGGGTTGCTGTTTGAAAACATTCCCACATGTTATGAAGGTTAAAGAAGCCTATAGACTGTGGCTTACCATGGCTGCGTGCAAGCCGAATTCTGTTGCCCGCCGGACCTGCTTGTGTGATCTCTCACACCAAACCGGCAGACCCTCAATATAACAGGCAAAGTGCAACCTTGGACCGAATACACATGTGATATGTAATGTTTGGAGCATTGTTCTCTAATATGTCTTTTAAACTACTCCTCTCCCGTTTGTTTCCTCCCGCAGCTGCAAATGTTTCAACGCCACCCCCTTCATCACCGTCCCAGAGGCTAGCGAAGATTAGAAGTAAAAAAAAAAAGGAATCGAGACGATATGTTCTCAGAACTCATGGAATCCTCCCACACTGAAGCTGCCCAGCAGAATGCGTGGAGGCAGACACTGTCGGAGTCCAGGAAGGCAGATTTTGATCGCGCGGACAGGTGGCGTGATGAAGAGAGTAGGTGGCGTCAGCGTGCAGAGAGAAGGCAGGATGCAATTCTGAGGCTACTGGAGGATCAAACGGAAATCCTCCGGCTTATGGCTGAGGAAAGGCGTAGGGTTCAGGAAAGGCCGCCTGAGCCCAGACCGCCGCTACAGCCCCTGTGTAACCAACAGCCCTCCTTCCCGAGTCCCATAACCTCATCCCCGAGACGCCCAAGAACGCGTTTGGGCGGCCTCCGTGCACCCAACCACTCAAGCCAAGAGAACAGTCCAAGCAAGAAAGGGCTGGCATTCAATAAGTTTTAAAGTGCTGTGTGTCCTTGTCCTTCCCTCATCCCCTCCTCCACCACCCATCCTGGTGCTTCCCTTCCTCCACCAGCTATCCCGGGAGACTGTGGCAGTTACCCCCATAGTTCCCCCTCTTTGTTTGACGAATTAATAAAGAATGCATGATTTTTAAGCAACAATGACTTTATTTCCTCTGCGAGCGGTGATCGAGCGGGGGAGGGCAGGGCGGTTTGGGTAAAAGGAAGTAGAGTGAATGAAGGGGCGGGGCTTTTCATTACAGGGGAAAAACAGAACTTTCACACAGCATCCTGGCCATTCATGAAACTGGTTTTCAAAGCTTCCCTGATGCGCAACGCACCCTGCTGTACTCTTGTAATAGCCCTGGTGTCTGGCTGCGCATAACCAGTGGCCAGGCGATTTGCCTCAACCTCCCACCCCGCCATAAACGTCTCCCCCTTACTCTCACAGATATTGTGGAGCGCACAGCAAGCAGTAATAATAATGGGAATATTGTTTTCGCTGAGATCTAAGCTAGTCAATAAACTTCGCCAGCGAGCTTTTAAACGCCCAAATGCACATTCCACCACCATTCTGCACTTGCTCAGCCTATAGTTGGTCCTGACTACTGTCCAGGCTACCTGTGTATGGCTTCATGAGCCATGGCATTAAGGGGTAGGCTGGGTCCCCAAGGATAACTATAGGCATCTCAACATCCCCAACGGTTATTTTCTGGTCTGGGAAGAAAGTCCCTTGCTGCAGCAGCCGAAACAGACCAGAGTTCCTGAAGATGCGAGCGTCATGTACCTTTCCCGGCCATCCCACGTTGATGTTGGTGAAACGTCCCTTATGATCCACCAGTGCTTGCAGCACTATTGAAAAGTAACCCTTTCGGTTTATGTACTCGCTGGCTTGGTGGTCCGGTGCCAAGATAGGGATATGGGTTCCGTCTATCGCCCCTCCACAGTTCGGGAACCCCATTGCTGCAAAGCCATCCAGTATGAGCTGCACATTTCCCAGACTCACAACCCTTGGTACCAGCAGCTTGGTGATCGCCCTGGCTACTTCCATCACAACAGCCCCCACTGTAGATTTTCCCACTCCGAATTGATTCGCGACTGACTGTCTGGCGTTGCAAGCTTCCACAGGGCTATCGCCAGTCGCTTCTGTACTGTGAGGGCTGCTCTCATCTTGGTGTTCTTGCGCTTCAGGGCAGGGGAAAGCAACTCACAAAGTTCCCTGAAAGTGCCCTTACGCATGCGAAAGTTTCGCAGCCACTGGGATTCATCCCAGACCTGCAGCACTATGTGGTCCCACCAGTCTGTGCTTGTTTCCCGGGCCCAGAATCGGCGTTCCACTGTATCAACAAGCCCCATTACCACCATGATGTCCACCTTGCGGGGGGGCCTTTTTTGAGAGAGGTCTGTGTCCATGTCCTCATCACTGTCCTCAGGGCGCTGCTGTCGCCTCCTCGCCTGCTGTAGCTCTAGCAGCTCCTGGTTCTCATTCTCCATATACTCCTGGACAATGCGCGTGGTGTTCATACCGGCGAGAACAGCCGCGGTGATCTGATCGTGCTCCATGCTTTCCCTGGTATGCTGTTTGCAGGACAGCAGAGTGGCAGCAGAAGCGGCGGGTGGATAACAATGGAGTCAGCAATATGGCGCCCATATGAAAAAAGGCGCGAAAGGATTTTTTGCTCCCCCCTCAGTTGCTTTCACGGAGGGAGGGGGGAGCAAGGGTTAGGCTCATTTCCTTCTAGCAGCAGATGGTACAATATGCGGTGAGCAAGGGTTAGGCGCCTTCCCTTCTAGCAGCAGATGGTACAATATGCTTGATATCCATCATCATCTCCTGGCCCCCTCAAGGATTGAACTCGCAACCCCGGGTTTAGCGGGCCAACGCTCAGACCGCTGAGCTATCCCTCCGCCCGTGTTCCAGGCAGTACTGAATCTCCCTTAAACAAAACGTAAAAAAGAGAATGACCAGAGTCACTCTGGTCACTCCCATTTATGTCCAAGCGCCCCCAGCCAGCCACACCATAGGCCGCCGGCCAGGAGCACACGAATTTCAATCATATTGTACAATCTGCAGCTAGAAGGCAAGGAGCTTCTGCTGTATGGTCCCGCGACCACGACCATTTATGGCATATTGCACCATCTGCAGCTAGAAGGCAAGGAGCTTCTGCTGTGTAGTCCCGCGACTACCAGCCTCAGGCGGAATGGCCCCCTCAAGGATTGAACTCGCAACCCCGGGTTTAGCAGGTCAACGCTCAGAACGCTGAGCTATCCCTCTGCCCGTATTATAGCGTGACTGAATCCCCACTAGACCTAATGTCCAGGCGTATGCTGGAGATGTACGGTAATTGTGAGCTGAGCAGGCTTCCGTAGCAAACACGGAAACCCCGGAAAAAAGGTGCAAAAAATATTGCTTTCACGGAGGGAGGGAGGGACGTTTGATGGCTTGACGACATATACCCAGAACCACCAGCGACAATGTTTTCTGCCCCATCAGGCTTTGGGATCGCAACCCAGAATTCCAATGGGCGGCGGAGACTGCGGGAACTGTGGGATAGCTACCCGCAATGCAATGCTCCGAAAGTCGATGCTAGCCCCGCTACTGTGGACACAGTCAATCGACCTCATGGTCTTAATGCTCTTTAGTGGGGACACACACAATCGATTCCATAAATTCGGGTTTTAAAATATCGACTTCTATAAATTCGACCTAATTCTGTAGTATAGACGTACCCCAAGATCTTATAGATCCCAAGCCAAGCCTCAGTCATGATAACGAACATGCTGTCAAAGAATGTACTTGACCAGACCTTGTATCGTTAATAGCGACAGTCATCACCAAATGTAACAAGTAAGAAATGTGACAGCAGATTGGAAAAAAACCAGACTGACAAAAGGATCTCTATCACTGAGCTGACTCCACCTGCCTACTGGGAACATGGGCCAGTAAGACGATGGCATGCTCCACTGGGGGCCAACATCCTAGAGTCACTCAGTGTCAGCTGTGCCCTCCTCAGAGCGGAGATTCTGGGAATGTGGGTTCTGAGACTGCAGCCACAGGAGGAGGAAGGCGTGATCTTGTCTTTCCTTTCTCTTACCCTGGCTGATAGAAAGGAAGGCAGGTTCAGGGTTAAAGTTCAGCCCAGGACTTGGGAGGTTCAATTCCCTGTTTTGCTACAGCTTTCCTTTGTGACTTTGGTCAGGTCACTTTGTCTCTCTGTGTATGCCTCAGTCCCTCACCTGTAAAATGGGATCATAGCACTTCCCTACTTCACCCGGATGTCGTAAGCTGCTCAGATATTATGGTAATAGAGTCCATACAAGTACATAAGAGAGGCGGCGGCCACCAATAACTATATATATACTGTGTGTGTGTGTGAGTGAAAGGGAATTTTTTTTAAAGGGGTGATTTTGGCTTCACCCTGATGTCCAACAGCCTGTGACCCACCTTTGCCTCATGGCCCCAGTGCCAAGAAACAATGCCCTCAGTGACTTTCAGCAGCTGACTCTTTGCACTGAAGACAAACTATTATTTCAACAAGTTTCTTTCTGAACAGGTCAGAAGGCCAGCTGCAAGTATTATGTTTTATTAGACTAAGCTGACTACTAAACAGTAAAAGCACTGGATGAGTTATCACCCTTAGCACAGTGTTCTACCATAAACAGCCTAAAACACTGCAACTAGAAGTATTGTTCCTACTCTACCTGAGGGCATTACAGTAGTATTTTTAACAGGCATATAGACACCTAAAAAACTTGACTATAACTTTGAATTGTCTTAAAAATGGAATTGTTCTTAACATGGTCTGACGTGATTTGAACAATGGGGTTTCCAACAACTTGCTAATTTTTAGCTTAGAGCAGGTAATACCTTTGGCCTGGTATAAACATCTTCCCCTACGCTGTATGCATGCGGAGGAGTCTCATGCTTGGATCATGCCCTCAGGATAAAATATGTATGAGGGTGTATTGGGTATGTGCACATACACAGCACCATCCTGTGGACCCTGCAAAGGACATTAGAGCTATGGTCTATGCAGGGGACGGAGGAAAAGACTGGCCAGGAGGGGGGAGCAGGAATGGTTGAGTGAGGGGTGTACATGTGTCATGTGGATGGCCCCAGCCTTCTGTGGTTCCCAAGGATTTGCCGGGTTTGATTGCACAGTATCCTGTGGAATAGTCCATAGCATGACTATGTGGGAGGAATGCTGCCTGGGATCCTTATGGAGATTTTCTCCCCTCCTATGGATTTTAATGATTTGGGACACTGAAAGGATCTGCATGGAGAATCATATTCTACCTACTGCAATAATAAGTATTTTTTACTTCTATTTTACTCCTTCCATTGGCTTATATCTAAAGACCAAACACTGTAGTTAATCAGGTAAAATGTATATTGACTCCCAAGACTGGCCCTACCACTGGAATGAGCGCAGTGGTTGAAAAGGTCCCAGACTCTAGAGAGAAGTTGGATCAAAACAGTAGCGCAGTGCCTGTGGCAAAAGATATTGCCATAAATATCTACATAGCATCAAATTCAACATTACTTTCTCCAGGCACTTTGAGCTCTTCTGGCTCAGACAGATATTTACTTGGTACAGAGTGGTAAAAAGTTTCAGAGATGTGTTATGTTTTGCTCAGCTGTCCTTAAATGCTGTCCAAGTCCTGCCATCCCCTGGTCCTTTATGGATCTGTTTTATTTTCCACTTCTCTGGATGCAGATTTACTGATATTTTTTAAATATAAAGAACATCTAAGAGCTTTGGTGAACACACATGGGGAGCTGCCAGTGAAAAGCTCTTGCAAGGGAAAGAAGCAAACAGGAGATAGATTTATTCTATATATTTCTGAGCTATAATGTACATTTTTTATGGCTGATGAACGGTAGGAAATTATAATATTTTTTCTGGAAAATTCAATAAAAACTGTCCAGATCAAATTCTCTGACCAGATACTTGACCATGAAAAGCACCTGGAAGCTTAACAATGTAAGCCAAAGTTAAAATCAGGTCTTTCTCTCTTTTCTTTCAAGGGTGTTTGTGTGAAGCAGGAAAGGATCCTGATCACCAATCTGGAGTTTAAATACATTTTGTGGAAGTTTCTTGTAAAACAGAAAAGTAAATATACATGTTTTGTTCCATTAAGGACCAAACACAAATCCTGCAGGGCTTCCCTCAGCCAAAGTCCAAGTTACAGAGAGGGAAGCAGTGCAGTACAATGGCCTATAGTTCTCTCAGTTTTAGCCTTCTTCCTACAGTTCATATGCCGGTTTCTGGAACCCCACTCTGGCAGCTTTTCACTGCTCGGCAAAGCAACCAGAAAATCCCTTTCATAAGGGGAATCCCCAGGTGGCATAGAACTTGCTACTGCTCCTCTCAGACTAGGGCCTGCAACTGAGAAAAAGGGGTGTGATCAGAGAACCTCCGCACTGCAGTTGTTTTTCTTACAGCCATTTGCAGCTGGGTGTAAATTAGAGCAGTCTTCAGGCTGCGTGATTTATGCTGGGACTAAACTTGTTCCTGACTAGCACCAGAATACAGGGGCTACAAAGGTGGCATACAACCTTCTCTGCCCTTCCCCTGTCCCGAGCTGCATCAAACACAGATCAGAATCTGGGGCCCTGACTCTTGGTATCAGACTCATCTCCCAACAGCACATCCCCATTAGAATGTTAATGTACTAATTACCTTCAAATATTTGAGTCTAGGGCACACATCTGTGCTCACAGGGAGAGGGTTCACTCCTTCTCCACTGACTTCTGGCAGGCAGGAATGATTTTTTTTCTCTGACCATTACTTTTTTAAAAAGTGAAGGTCAGGTTAGACTATTTTGAAGTCAGATTAGATCTATTTCTTTTCCGCTTCCTAAAGATCAATAGGAAATTTTCCAGGTCTGCTAAGCTCAAGCAGGTGGCAGGTGCAGTGTTCAAGGCTAGTATCAATGCCTGCTGCCTGGCCTTGATCCCTCAGGCATCCCCAATCCCTCCCTAGATTGTTGCCTTTCTTTGAAAGTGGAAAGGATGTCTCCAATCATCTCTTCCAGCCTACCAGCTTCTTAGCTCCTCTTCCTCTCCTGTCCCCCATCCCGTGGTCATTGACTTTTTCTTGCCCATGGCAAGTCAGGTTCCCCTTCCTCGCGGCTTCTTTCTGACTCACCACAAAGGTTGTTCGCCCAATTTAAAGCAGAAGCACCCAGTGGGAGAACTGCTGCTGGCCATACCTGGTTCAAATGACAGAAATAGCAACTCTTAATGGAGGATTGGGCATCTGGGGAAAAAAGGAATCCCAAGACCATCCTTCCTTTCTTTCCTCTTTTTTTAAGACCAGGATTGGTCATTTACCCACTTTGACTTTTCCCCTCTCCCCTGCAAATATCAGGGGTTTCATCAACTATTTAAAACAAAAGGCACACATTGACTTTGTGTTTAGGTGCCTAATTTCTGGGAATTTGGCACTGGACTGCCAGTGGAATCTACCCCAAACTCTATTTACTAGACAATGAGGACATCAGGTTGGCATTTTATTTGAGCCTTCTTATTTTCACTGGAAAAATCATCATTGCGTTAGCCCCACAATACAATACTTGTGTTTAACAATCCAGTTCATCTCTGCACTCACATAGCTTCTAGTGGTCCCCCACCCCCACCCTGTCCAGGTTTTGTTTTGTTTTTTTGTTATGGTTAGTGACAGTTTTTGGTTTCTATGGTTTATCAACGGTTTCCCTTACCCACAGCATTTATTCCTCTGAATGAAAGTCTGGCACGATTGGAAGCTGGAAGGAAAACCACAACTGAATGGCCAGGCACTCACTTAACACTTATCTCTAACCACAGGCTGATACGGTTACTGGATTTGACTAACGGCTATCAATCAGCCCAACTGTAGACACTTGAGAAGATATCAGCCAGCAAAGCCTAGTAGGAAAATGTCAGCTAAACAGCAGCACTATATATTTTATATTGGGCCTGTCTACCTGAATGACAATGTCACTGTCCTGAGACCTCTTACCTCTTTTTTTCTGATTGATAATCCTCAGATTTACTCTGATTGTCCACCCTTCCTTCCCTTCATTAATGTGCATATGTCCGGTATCCAGAGTCAGTGGGAGTTTTGCCACTGATTTAGGATTGAGCTGAAAACACTGTTTTTCAACATACTAGAACAACATGGACCAGTGCACACTTCTGCCTTTCCTTTGTCTGTTAGTAGGGCTTCAACCAAGATATCACTGTTATCCTGTCAGACTGGGAAAACAAAGGGTTAAATTAGTGGCCTGGGTTCAGCCATCTTGATGATACGAATCCAAGAGTCCAGTAGAAATTCTGAAAAAACAAATCTTTCTGACAGACTGGCCACTTGTCTAGGGAGGAAGAAAAATCCTGTTTCATTAGGTCTGGTTTGGAAAAACCATCACCCTCCCACACATCCATATGCACATGAATGGCAGAGGAATAAGGGAGAAAAGGTGCAGAGTACAGAAGTCCTGGATGCTGACTGGATCTTTCCAAGGGATCAGACCTTCTCCCAGTACAGTTGCTCTGGTCTGTGGTGAACTTTTATGGCACTTGCACTTAAATCATTCTTGTAAAAAAGCAAGATAATTTCCAAAAATGGCAAAAACTGACTCAGGCCAAAACTGTATCATACCTTGGTTCAAAGGTTGCAAATTGAGCTGCGGAGCTATTACAACTATAGGCAGCACTGTCCACCTTTATTTTTTTAAAACAAAGAAAAAAAGTTTTGTTTTTAAGTTTTCCTGCCACCAATACCTAACTGAGACCAAACAGATAAGTGAATACTTGCTAAATGTGTTTTTGTGCTCTTGGTCCAGTAGATACGCTGGTTTACATGTCACTGTAAAACACAAGATAATATGATTTCAAACTTTGTGTTTGAAACTGGTTGCATAATAACGATACCAGTTTTCTCTTAAACCTCATTTAAGGAGCCTGCCACTTTATAGGGAAATCCATAGTTATAAGCAGGATTCGTAGACATGTCTTTGCATGGCTAATTTTTACGTAGGGTGCTGCACCATCTTAGTTTTTTTATCCTTTCCCCTCAATATCCAATCAGAGATGTCTCCCTTTTCCTTATTTTCTTTTATCCTTTCAACTCTTGCTGTCTCCACTCCTTTTACCTTTTCTGATATTTATAGTTTTGAAAAGCATCTGATGGCCTTGTTCCCTCTCTGTTTCAGGGTGGCATTTCAGAAATCTGCCTAAGTAGAATTGGGAGCCTAGAAAGATATGTTTTAGGGTAAGATCTGCAAAGAGAGGAAGAGGTGACTATGCAGAGAGATACAGGAAGGCTGTAAATAAACTGAAATACTCCAGCAGCTCCACATCTACAGTGCAGTGCTCACCAAGATAGGGGAGAAATCAGTGACCAGATAGTCTCAAGCACAGGGATGCATCTGACAAAAGAACTAGCATAGGTCTGAAATGAGACCATATGGAAAAAAGGACTCCGGAGATGTTACTACTGACACGTGTCAAAGATTAAAAAAGGAACATGGGCTCCACTCATCCCACTCCTCTGTTACCAACACACATCAGGCGAAATCCTGGCCTCATTGAAGTAACTGCACGACTCACTCTGACTTCAGTGGGGCCAGGAGTTAATCCATAATGTGTGTACATAAGAAGTGGAAAGGGGAGCTCAATGAAGAATGTGTGCTGTGTACTGTGAGTCAACTACTACCAATAAACGTCATGGCACAAAGACCAAGGGTGAAATCCTGCCCCATTGAAGTCAATGCAAGTTTTACCATTGAGTTCAATGGGGTCAGGATTTCACCCCAAGCGTGTTACAGGTACACCTCTGTCCTCTCCTCCCCTCTGGGTCTGCGCTGAGTGCAGGTCAGCTAGGCCACAGACTCTTCAACCACCTTCTACACTCTTCACTGAAACACTTGTTCTAGGCTAGCAATAAGCACTGTATTGATAAAGATGAGCTGGTATTAAGGTGCATGGTACTTTGTTGCTAGTGTTATGCGACATGATACTTTATTGTTTACAACAGGCATTACAGAAACATATCCACTTCTGCAACCACAGCAAAATTTTGTATAATTTCAGCTGGAATGACGAAAAAAAGTTTTCTAACTGATGACAGGCTGTTACTCATGTAACTTGCAATTTAGATCACCTGTGCCAGGCCTGGCACAAAGTTTTGTGTATATCCTTGAACCCGAGCCAATGGGGACGTGCCTTGCAAAACATTAAAAACCTCTACTATTGATCTATGATTAAGGCTGATTCAGCAGAAAGTTATATTTCATTCACACAAATCTGAAATGAGACCTATACTCTGGTTAATCCAAGCATACCCAGTCTGTTGCAGCCTTTGGGTCATTGTAAGCACTATGAGCTGGATTCTGATAGCCTTGCTTCTAGTTAGTATCCTATTCCCAGAACAGTGCCAATGAAGTCAATGGGACTATGTGTGGAGTAGGATAGCCTTACTCATACTGCGTAGTATCTGATATCACAAATAGTCCCACTGACTTTTTTGAAATAATTCCGAGAATGAGACCCCACTCAACATGAGTAAGGCTATCAGAATCTCATCTGATATAAAGAGAACATCAGAACATCAGTTAGAAATGACAGAAGTTTAAAGATATTTTCAAGTGAAAGAAAAGGAGAATGGGGGAAGGAATGGAAAATAAGTCTCTGGTGATTTGGCAAAAAGAAAAGGATGGCTGGAATGCTGGACCAACAGGTAAACTTAAAAAAAACAAAAACAACTCTCCTACTCTTACCCCCTCAATGCCAGATGAAAAGCAGATGGGTAGTGACCTAAGTTCACTGGTATTTTTCAGCAGAAGTAGCTGCTTCACTTATTGAATGTTTTGGAAATAATCCATGGGAGTTTGCAAAATTTTACAGTTTATTGCCACCATGTTCACAGTAGAATACATTCTCTTTTGCAATTTATTAAGGATGTTAAAAAGACAATATATATCATACAAAGGTCATTGCAAAATTAACTCAATGCAACAATCCATAACGAAGATATTCAATGCTATTCACTGTAGTTTAATGACAGTGAAGCCTTAAATTGGGCTTATGACATATGTTGGGCTCCTGCATGTTCAAATATCATTATCTGTAAGTCATAATGTTACTAATTAAACAATGTAGCACATATACACTTGGCAGATTCCTGACATACACAGTTTTTGACTGTCTCCCAGATTTAGGACTGAGAATGTCAAACTGACCCTGTCTTTGGCAGGGACAACAGAAGGCCTGGTTGTATCAAACTCTGCTTCAAATCAAATCTTATTTCTGCTAAAAATCTGCCGTTTTACCCTTAATCCAATATTTGAATGTGTACAATTGTTCCTAATTCAATTGATCAGGTTAGATTTTTGGATTTGGAGAATGAGTGCTGTGTTATAAAAAATAAAAAATTCAATTTTATAGGGTTCACACAAGGCAATTTTATAGGGTTTATACAAGGCAATATTTAATCTAGGGCAGTACTGTAAAATAGACAATAAAAAAAGTTTTTTGAGCAAATCATAAAGCATTCTCTGGTTGTTTGTCATGTTTTACTCTCCTTGTCAATGCAAAAATGAAACTTTTTTTTTATTCTGCAAGTGAAATCTTGGAAAAGTCAGTGTCATTATGAACCTTATATGGAATAAAATTTAGTATCTGAAAGTTTGCAATGGAGGATATAACTGAAACTCCTAAAATCCACATTCTCCTTTTCTCTCATTTTCTGATCTCATTTATGAGTCACACACAGAGGGTGGAGTGTAGTAAATCTACTCTGGCCATTTGACTAGGCAGTAAGCCCAAGAACAAATATTTTTCCATATGTTAACATTAATAAACAGTGAAATCCCAAAATCCTTTTGCAAGGCTCCAACTAGCATTTGAACTTCATATATCGCAAATTCATCGTTGTCAAGTATTGCTATTGCCTGGTTGTTTCTAGAGGTCACTGTCCTGTGGCTACACCTTTGTTATTTGTAAAAAATGGATAATTCGTTTTTAAGCTCAAAGGTGAGCCATTTTCCTTTAGATTTTCATATTCATTTATTTAAAGGTACATCATTTTATTTCACAGTAGCTGTTCCAAAATCGTGTATGAGGTTTCTGTAGGCATGTCACCAATAGACTGTATAGTAACACCATATAATTCCTGCAGTAGTTTCTGGTTTTCATCCAAAATGCATTACATGGGATAATAAGATCAAGTAAGTATAATACTCCAAAAGAATACTGATAGTTTAACAGATTTAACAGAATGAGCCAAAAATAAGTCTTATTTCTGACTACATTGAAGTTTTACTACCTACATTACCCTAGACATTGTCAAAACAGTTTATTCTTCAAAAACTTCTACCTCAGTCTGTTTCTAGAAATTGACATTACAGTGACTTCCCAGATCTCAAATATGCCAAGAGATGACTACAAGCAAACATCTGGAACTCAAAAAGCACAAACTCCAGAAGTAAGACGACCGTATTGAAGGCTATGTCCTTCCTTCCCCAAGACAAATTATTTCCAGAACCGTACAATATAGACCTCTGTCAATAGACCCTTCAGCCCCTATTTATCTATAGCGCAGCCATCTGGATTCAGGTGTTATGTTCTTGTCACAGTGTTCACATGTGCTTTTGTAAAAGAAAACGTTTTAAAAAGGGCTGTGGGAGACTCACTCCTCAGAAAAAAAGAATCCAAGATGGAAGTCACAACCCTGAGTTATATATAATGGGCTTTTGTAGTTCCAACTGTAAATAAAACATGCTTCCAATCTTCTACTGCATACAGTGTTACAATATATAGTACTGTATATATCTGCACAATTTTTACATTAAAAATAATGATGATAAAACAGTATTTCTTACTTTCGACGGAACATTTCTGCAAATATGCAGCCAACACTCCAAAGATCAACTGGTGTTGCATAGCTGGATTGAAGCAAAACTTCAGGAGCTCTGTACCACAGAGTGACAACCTGTAAAACAAAGAGAAACGTATTAGGAGAAATATTCAATTGCAGAAATACCAACTAGTGTGTGGTGTTGCCTAGTGACCCAGATTGCCTTAAATTTGTATGGTCTCACACACTAAGGATGGTCAGGTTTTGTCATTGCTTAGATGACAGTCCTCTAAGGAAAAGCCAGGTGCTGCCAGAAGTGGTGTGGAGGAGTCAATAGGTGGGATTATTCCTTCTGAATCGTGGTATTAGAAGGCACTGTACACTCATTTAAAGGATGAGTCAAAAAACCTAGTCCCAACTCACTTATGGCCATTAAAGCTTCCATGGCATATTCTGTAGAAGTAGGGATATTAAGCATGGTGTCCTGACCAAATGTCCTGACTTAAACCATGATTTGAGGACTTGAATAGCTGGGACATAGGTGAGAGGATTATTCCAGGAGTGGGTGGGTGAGATTCTGTGGCCTGCATTGTGCAGGAGGTCAGACTAGATGATCATAATGGTCCCGTCTGACCTTAAAGTCTATGAGTCAAATTCCAGCCTGATTAAATATATTCTGCTGACCTAAAATATCCCTGAAATCTCTCCCTAAAATCTACTGATCTGGAGACAAATTGTAAATTGTCATATCTCTATTGAAGTCAGTCCTCCAGGGACTGTGTCCAGTAGCGTAGCCGGGGGGGGAGGTAGCAGGGGGAGCGGCTACTCCCACACTGAGCAGAAGCGGCGCCTTTTTTTTGCTCCCGACGCCTTTTGCTCCTACGCTGCAGCCAGAGTGGAGCATTTTTTTTGCTCCCGGCACCTTTTTTTGCTCCTGACACCCTTTTTTAGCTCCGCTCCTCCTGTGCTCTAAACCTGGCTACGCCACTGACTGTGTCTTATAGGTATTGCGCTGTACTAGGGGCTGCGTGAGTACTGCAAATTGGGCCCACAAAGAGAAACCAGACAGTTAATATTTATCACTTTGTTTCCCCACCATAGACCTAGATACAGGTGGCTCTGACTGTACACATTAAAGACTAAGGCTCAATTATGAACCCGCCAGCATGCCTGCACCCTTACATCCCTGACTGAGTCACCACATGGCTGGGGCACAATTTCAGAATCACAGTTTGGTTCCACAGTTGCCAACTTTCACGTGGTAAATAAGCACCCTGACTTTCACAATAAGCCAAAAATCAAGCTAATCCCATTTCAAAACAAGGTCAAAGAACCCCAACTCTCTATGTGACTAGATCCCCCCGGCATGCAGTCTGGGACTGTGGTGGGCCCGCTGTGCATCACTGACTCTCTCCCCCCCTTGCCCGTGCTTGCCCCTTGCCGATCAAAAAAAAGAAGAAGCAACAAGCTACAAGCCAAACAAGCAACAAGCCAAAAATTAACCAACAAGCAACTCACAAGCCAATTAAGCCAAACAAGCCTAATTTCTGCACTTTTTTTTGGTAGGTTTGGCAGGTCTGCTTGGTTCCTATGCTACTCCTTGGGACAGTTACAATCCAGCCCTAAAGAAACAGGATTTTCAGCTGAAGGACATACTGTATTGGTAGTATGCTGTAGTTATAAACCACAGACCATATTATAAAGAGGAACAGTGGTCTGATAATTATTGCATTAATTTTGAGATACAAAAATACATGTGTTGGAAAGTGCAGTGTTTCTCTAGGCTCATGAACTTGAAATTAAAAAAAGATACAGAAAAATAAATAATTGCAAAGTAAAAGATAGAAATTTGTATTTAGAATAGAAAATGTATTTGTAGCTTTAAAATACATGTTATTTAAAATTGTGAGTGCTGAATTTAAAGACCACTACTCAGAAACATATGACAAAAGGTGGGTTTTTTAAATAACAACAATATAATTCTCCTCTACGCAGAAATAACAATGCAAGTAATCAGCTGAATTTGCTGGTCGGAACCAGCTGAAACAAAAGCAAATACAACATTTATTACAATCATTCCGTGCCCTGACAGCATCTGGAGGTGTTGAATGGATAGAGGAGGGAAGTTCAAGGATATTTACACAAGTGTCATATTTGCTAAAAGTTCTTTTACATGCTTTGATCTCTATTCATAAAATTTATTTTTGAAACAGTTCAATAACTTAGTGCAAAATAAAGCTGAGCTGAGCCAACTTTGACTTCAAGATACATGCCCATGTAAACTGGCACAGCAACAGAAGGCATAATGTAATCCCATTCATTTTCTCTGATGGATTGGTACCAAATAGGGATGCTTTTCTAACATATGTACAGGGAAAGTAACTCTCCCTCAGAAGTTCATTCCAGTGAAGCAGGAGAACTTTAATTTGAGGACAGGATGCCGCTATGAACCCCATTGATAAAGGCTGCCCAGGGAATATGCTGAATCAGGTGGCGTTCCTTTTTCAATATTTTGTTTAATGATATTAATGTATTTCTCAATGTTTGGTCTGCACATATATTCTCTTAGGGCCTTTGGGGAGAAATCCATGGGATAGGAAAAATTACTTTAAAAAATTTGGAGATTTCTAGGGTCATGAATTTCCTCAGATTCTTTTTTTTCAGATGTGGGGGCAGTCGCCTAACAGAAGGGGAGGAGCAGCGTGAACTGAAGATCTGTAGGAGAAACAGGACCAAATCTTGCAGATTCTGAACTTGAGATCCAAGTGGGCCTCCCCACACAAACTGAAGGGAAGTTATTTACCCTTCACAACTGTTGTTCTTCAAGACGTGTGGTCCCTATCTGTATTCTACTGTGGGTACACATGCGCTCCATGCGCATGAGACCATAGAATTCTAGCAAGTAGTGTCCATTGGGCCACACCTGTACCTTTGCTCTCCTTTTGCTCTGTGCTAAGAGTATAAGGGGTGGTGCTGCCCCACGCCTCTCCAGTTTCCCCTCTTACCATGAATCAGAGAGGATCTGAAGCAGAGAGGAAGGAGGGTGAGTAGTGGAATTCAGAGTGGGATCACACATCTCAAAGAACTCCAGTTACAAAGGGTATGTAAGTTTCCTTTCTTCTTTGATTGCTGATCCCTACGTGTATTCTGCTGTGGGTCATTGACAAGCAGTACTCATAGAGGAGGAGGGTGTGAGGATGCAGGTGGTATGGTTGCTTGTAAAACCACTATTCCAAATAATACATCAGCGGAGGAGGCTTGGACCCAAAGCACATTGTGAATGTGTGGGTGGAACTTGTTGCTGCCTTGCTAATATCAAGCAGAGGTACTTCTTGGAATGCTGCTATTGAGGCGGTCTGTACTCTTGCAGAATGAGCCTGTAGTCCATGTGGGGGAGGAAGGTGTGCCAGCTAATAAAGCAGGATACAGCCAGAGATCCACTTGCAGATCCTCTGGGAGGAAACAGCTTGTTCTGCTTTGGCAAGAAAAAGCCCAGGTGACTTTCTGATCTATTTTATTCTCTGTGGAATAAAATGCCAAAGCTCATCTCATGTGGCGGGAATGAAGTCTCTTCTCTATGCTGCAAGCATGGGGCTTTCGGAAGAACACAGCTAAGTGGATAGTCTAGTTTATGTGAAATTCTGATACTACTTTAGGGGTGAATTTTGGATGTGGCTGTAGCGAAACCTTGTCTTTGTGAAATACAGTGCAAGGAAGGGTTGCCATTAGGACCCCCGGTTCATCTACCCATCCATCCGAGGTGATGGCAATGAGGAAAGCAACCTTCATAGACAGGTGAAGCATCAAACAGGTAGGCAGGGCTTCAAAAGGTAGTGTGGATTTTTCATACCCCGAGCGACATAGCTGGGTTGACCTAAATTTTAGTGTGAACCTGGTCTTAGATTCCTGGCACATCACTGTAGCAGTCGCCATGAACCTTTAAACAGTATTGGCCTCATCGACTGCAGCTTGTAATGAGGGTCTTGCCACTAAACTGTCCTCATCAATAATTGCTTAAACTTGAGCCCTATCCTTCTTCTTCAGGTGCTGGGTCCTTATGTGTATTCCACTATTGATACACATGCACTTCATCTGCCTGAGACTGGAGAAGTCTAGCAAGTAGTGTCCATTGGTTTGCACCTGAACCCTGCTTTCCTCATACTCCGTGCTGAGGGTATAAGGGGCAGTGCAGGCTGACACATTTCCTGTTCCTTCTGACCACAGCGTGGCCTAAGAAGAGTTCCAAATCTCCTCAGAGGAAGTCCAGGCCTCCAACACAGGCTTCTGGATAGCCCAGAGCCTACAGGATCTAGCTGAATAGCACTCCTAATCAATGAGGCCATACTGAAACCAGGAAGAACTGTGTGGCAAACGTCAGTTACCTGTGCCCCTACTACCATGAGAGCAAAAAAGCAGTACTTTGTCCTAAGGGAGTGGAGTTGTTCTTCCATGCTGCCCCGAACTCCACAGTCATGCAAGCAGCCATGGAAAAGTCTAGACAACAACACCCAAGGGCCACCTGGCTGGATCAGGAGGCCAAGCGTTTAGACATTATGGAAGAAAGGTGTTTGCTGCCGCCAGTCTCTAATTTAGAATTTCCAACTTCCAGGCCCTCTTGGCAAAATATAATTTTTTGAGTTATTCTAAGTTCCTGCACTTCTAAAGACAAGTTACCCCCGAACTGGGTGTTTCCCATTCCATGATTCCATTGGCTCCCTCAGTGTGACGGTGAACTGCTCTGGGGCAGGGTAAAGGATTGAATGCTGGTCAGACCAGCACTAACCTCCGTGACAATTTACCCCAGAACTGCAGTTCCTTTCCCAGGGAAGCATGCCACATACAGCAGCTGCTCCCTTCCTGCTGGCCACACACCTCAATTTGTAGCAGAGAGCCAATGTGAACTGTACACTCAGAGGGGACGCTGCTATTTACAGAGGACTGGGAAAGCATGCAGCATGGGAGCTGCTCCTTCCACATGACCACTGCCTGGCCCACTTCCCTGAAACTTTTCTCCCCTCTGTGCTGCACACACACACGAGTAATGTTGTATGTGTCTGTCTGTATATCTAGCTACCTAGAGAGGGGGGCATCTGGTTCTTAATAATTTGGGAATTTAAACAATTATGCACTGTAAAAAAAGGCATGCAAGTTTATTTCTGACAAATATCTGATAGTTTCATACTGAGAGGAGAACTTGTTTGCCTTGGGCTGCGTTCTGATAAACTGATCTTTACCATTTACCTACAAAAGGGTCCGAGTCATATCAGGGTTTGCAATGTGCAAGTTTGAATTTCAAGATGTGAATCTCAAAATGAGTGTTATTTATCAAATGTCAACTTGCACATAAATAATAACCACAGATAAGTCCTATCTTGCTAGGGATCCTCTTTTAAGAAATACAGTATGATGTAGTTTGGGTTTGACAGAATTTCACTCACTCTTTCTCACCATAGAAACCAAGCAAATATTTGTGGACATTCCATTAACATTTACAGATAAGTAGAAATGAAAATTATTCTGAACACAGGATATGGTGAGCTGAACAACTAGCTCATCGCTTCCTCTTAACACTGCTCTGTCTTAGTGCTTAGGTAAGCCACTTAATCAGCGAGAGGGGCCCTATCACAGAGAAAGAGAGAACTTCGACATTACAGCTTGATCAAGTAACATTTTTAGCATAAAAAAGCATGCATCTGCATTTTATGTGTTGCTCAACTATGCTTAACCCTTTATACCTGACACCACTAAAATGGAATGTTGGGGCCACAACTGTAGCAAGGGGGGTTTAGTGATCCTGTTGAACTTCAGTCCCCTGATTAAACAAGCTCCTCTCTTCAGCTGCCTCTCTTTTTTCCCAGCCTGTTTGGTTTCTTCAGCTCCTCCTTCCTTAGGGTCTTCCAGGTCCTTCCAAGTAGAAAATGTCACCTTCCAGTTCCTCTCCCTTGGCTCTGCCTTCTCTCCATATGCCAGTTTCTCCCTTGCTTCTTCTACTCAGCACACCTCTGCTGCCCCTACACTAGTCTCCAGGCTAATACTCCCTCAAACCTTGCCACTTTCCACTCACTCTTACCTCCCTCACTTTCTCTAATCTGACACCCCCACCACTTTCCCTTTGATGCTCCATAATTTCATCCAGTTTTCTTCCCTTCCTCTTGCTGCATTCAAACCCTCCCATGCCAAATGGCTGCTGTCCTATCCTGTCCAGCTGCCCTTTGCTTTCTCATTAACTGGATGCTCAGGTGGACTACAGCATCAAACTAATACTTTATCTGTTAGTCCAGGGGTGGGCAAACTACAGCCTGTAGGCCGAATCCGGCCTTCGAGCTCCCGCTGGGGAGCGGGGTCTGGGGCTTTTCCCGCACCGGTGCTCCAGCTGGGGAGCAGGGTCGGGGGCCACTCCACGCGGCTCCCGGAAGCAGCGGCATGGCCCCCTTCCAGCTTCTACACATAGGGGCAGCCAGGGGACTCTGCTCTGAATGCTGCTCCCGCCCCAAGCACCATCCCCACAGTTCCCATTGGCCGGGAACCGTGGCCAATGGGAGCTGCAAGGGTGAAGCCTGTGGACGGGGCAATGTGCAGAGCCACCTGGCCGCACCGCCACATAGGAGCCAGAGAAGGGACATGCTGCTACTTCCTGGAGCCGCTTGAAGTAAGCGCTGCCTGGAGTCTTCACCCCAGAGCCTCCCCCCATGTCCCAACTCCCTGCCCCAGCCTGGAGCACCCTGCACCCCAAATACCTCATCCTCAGCCCCACCCCAGAGCTCCCTGCCCTAGCCCGGAACACTCCTGCACCCCAAATACCTCATCCCCAGCCCCACCCCAGAGCTCACCCACCCCCAGCTGGAGCCCTCACCCCCCATGTCCCAACCCCCCACCCCAGCCCGTATCCCCCTCCTGCCCTCCAAACCTCTCAGTCCCAGCCCGGAGCACCCTCCTGCACCCCAAACCCCTCATCCCCAGCCCCAAACCAGAGCCTGCACCCCCAGCAGGAGCCTGCACCCCTTCCTTCACCCCAACACCCTGCCCCAGCCCTGATCCCCCTCCTGCCCTCCAAAACCCTCGGTCCCAACCCCGAGCAATCTCCTACACCCCAACTCCTCATCTGCAGCCCCAACCCAGAGCCTGCACCCCCATCTGGAGCCTTCACCCCCCCCCCGCACCCCACTCCCCCACCCCCACCCCAGCCCGACCCCTCCTGCATCCTGAACTAATTTCTGGCCCCACCCCAAGCCCACACACCAACCCCAATTTTGTGAGCATTCGTGGTCCGCCATACAATTTCTATTCCCAGATGTGGCCCTTGGGCCAAAAAGTTTGCCCACCTCTGTGTTAGTCCAAGAACAAAAAGGCTGAGAGTAATTTTTAGGTTGGGACCTGGTAGAAATGCTTTCCCCACCATACCAAGTCACAGTTCAGGTCCCCATTCACCAGACAAGCAGGGACTAAAGCTGTTTACAGTGGCTACAGATCACTGTCCTTTCAGGTCAAATATCAAATGATCCAGGCAGCATCTCCAAATGAAAATAAATGAAAGAAGCTTCTTGGTGATATTATAGAAGCAATTAAACGTGCAAAATTCTACCAAAATGTCATCTGTTTTCCTACTCCTAAAAGAGGAAGAAGGAAATGTACCCAGTGCAAGTATGGGGGAAGAAGAGCTGAGACATATGCAGGGGCAGAGCTCTGCAGAGCTTTGAAGGCGAGAGCAAGGAGGAATATAACCTTCTGTGAAGCATAAAATTGTCAATCGTAATGTATCAGAAGATTCTAGGAGCATCTGACATCAGCAGTTTCAATCCCGGCCATTTTCAGCCATTTATATCTAGCACAAAGCCAAGTTATGAGCAAGTATCTGCTCACTAGGAGTGAAACTGAGAGATGACACAAAACCTATGCACCATTTATATTCCACTTAAATCCCATTTAAGTCACGGGTGAATTTCACTTTAGGCTATCTATTTAGATGTCAGTAGCATCTACACCATGCTAGGCACTTTCCAAACACAGATGAAGACACAGTCTCTGTCTTGAATAGCATACAGTCTAAAAAAGGAAGACACATAAAGGGTGAGAGAAGGGGATTAGTAACATACAAGGGCTATATTTTGGTTTTATCATAAGCCCTAAGGGCTTGTCTACACTACCGCTTAAGTCAATATGTTACGTCGCTCAGGGGTGTAAAAAACCACCTCCTGGCGTGACATAACTTACATCGATTTAACACGGTGTCTATACTGCACTATGTCAGCGGGAGACACTCTCCTGTCGACATAGCTTCCACTTCTTGTTGAGGTGGATTAATGACATCAACGGGAGAGTGCTCTCCCATCGACATATTGCGTCTTCACCAGACCCGCTAAATCAACACCTTGCATTGATCGCAGAGGCGCTGATTTAGCATGGTAGGGAAGACAAGCCCTAAGTAAAGAGCAGTGAATAACTGCGCTGCCCCAGGAGCAGACCAGGGATCGGTTTGTGACTCAGAGGGGAGGTATTCTGTGCCAGTGCTATATCCCGTGCCTACACTGGCTCAGCTATATTGACTTGCATGTTTGGGGGGGCAAGTGGGGGACTCAAGGCTCCACCTATCCCTGCCCAGCCAAATCTCTTGCCCAGAACAGTGGCCATGCCGAAGCTACTCATCTCACCGCTCTGTGACCCAGGACACGTAGCTGCACAGGACAGTAAGGAGGTACCTTATTCCCTAGACATTCCTGATGCGAGCACTGGTTTGCCTTGGAATGCTGAGTTCATTGAATATCACATTTGTAGGGGAAATGGCAATAGTGAGATGGCTTCCTATTGAGACTTAGTGCTTAGAGACATTTTTGAAAAATTCTGTATTGGTAAGCTCAAAAGTATTGTTTAACATTGTGAAAATTAAAGCTGTAGTTATGCTTATTCGTCGGTAGAGTTCACGGTTATTCTGGTTATTTGCTCATCTAAACATACTTAAGGATAAACTAATAATTTCATTTTTTTGATTAAAATTAACTTCAGTGGGCTTTGAATCGGGCCCTAGTTGAAGACAAAGGGATTCTTTGCAATTACTTAAATAGGCTTTGGGTAGGGTGACCAGATTTTACAGGGACAGTCCCAATTTTGGGGTCTTTTTCTTCTATAAGCTCCTGTTGCCCCCAACCCCCTGTCCCAATTTTTCATATTTGCTGTCTGGTCACCCTAGGTTTGGATCAGTCACAAAGGAGGGGAACATCTGTAGAGAATACATGAGATGTGGTAGCAGATTCATTTTTATAAGGATCTATCAGCCACATACAGTAAAAGTAAGACTGTACCACATCTTCAGGTTTTGCATTCTGGTAACCAGAATTCATTCCACGTTTAGAGCAAACTTTTTTTGAGGTCTATGGGCATGTGTATCCATTTATTTAATAATTTGGAACACAACACAAAATGGAAAAGCAATGTTAAAACTTGTTTCCCATTAAAAAAAATCCCTCAGTGTGTGGGAAATTAATCTGGTGTCCTAATCAAGAGCTAAAACTTTCTACAGAGCTAAGGTACTATGGGTATGGAATGAAGTTTATGAAATATTGTATGAATATCCTCTCCAAGAAGAGAAACTTTGTGATAAATTTTATTTACCCTAATTCCTGTAATTGCTTTTTCCTATCAAATAACTTCTGCCAGGGGTTTGATTATCATGGAAAACAATGACAGGTAAAAGGAACAGTAGTGAAAAGTGTCTATCCCCAATCTAAAAGCAGAGGAAGTAAGAATGACAATTCAGTGGAAGACATGGATAATCCAGTTTACAAAGTTACTGCTGAATCAAAACATTTGGATTACTTGCAACTGAGGTCAACTCTGTAGTCAAAGGCTTTTTATGACAGTATTCCCAGACACTAGATTTACATTAATCTTCGGCCACCTGCCTGAACCTGTGATGGATTATGGACTTGGATTGCTAATAGGGGGTGACACTGAATCAGAGATAGAAGCCAGTACTTTGATTATAATTGTACATGAATTTATGACAGAAACTGAATAATATGAAGAACAGATAAATGGGTCTTTCCTTTGGTATCCGTTAGCTATAATTCTTGCTTCACTGAGGGGAAGGTGTAATTGAATTTTTTCCCTCAGTATCTTTAAATATATATGAGAGTCAATTATAGTATAATTAGGGAGCCAAAAAAAAAGAATTTGAAGAGCAACCAGCCAAAGACTCAAAAACTAACAGCAATTTTTTTTAAGTACATCCGCAGCAGGAAGCCTGCCAAACAATCAGTGGGGCCATTGGACAATCGAGGTGCTAAAGGAGCACTCAAGAAAGGCAAGGCCATTGCAGAGAAGATTAATTAATTCTTTGCATTGGGTTTCACTACAGAAGACATGAGGGAGATTCCTACACCCGAGCCATTCTTTTTTGGAAACAAATCTGAGGAATTGTCCCAGATTGAGGCGTCAATAGAGGAGGTTGTCAAATAAACTGATCAGTTAAAGAATAAGAAGTCATCAGGAGCAGATAGTGTTCACCCAAGAGTTCTGAAGGAACTCAAATGTGAAGTTGCAGAACTACTAACGGCGATATGTAACCTATCATTGAAATCAGCTTCTGCACTAGGTGACTGGAGGATAGTTAATGTGATGCCAAATTTTAAAAACGGCTCCAAAGGCGATTCTGGCAATTACAGATCAGTAAACCTAATTTCAGTATTAGGCAGATTGGTTGAAACTATAGTAAAGAACATAATTATCAGACACAGATGAACATGATTTGCTGGGGGAAGAGTCAACATGGCTTTTGTAAAGAGAAATCACGCCTCACCAATCTATTAGAATTCTTTGAATGGGGGCCAACAAACATGTGGACAAGGGTAAGCCAGTGAATATGTACTTAGATTTTCAGAAAGCCTTTGACAAGGTCCCTCACCAAAGGCTCTTAAGCAAAGTAAGTAATCATGGGATAAGCGGGAAGGTCCTCTCATGGATTGGTAACTGGTTAAAAGATAGGAAACAAAGTGTAGGGGAATAAATGGTCAGTTTTCAGAATGGACAGAGATAAATAGTGGTGTCCCCCAGAGGTATGAACTGGGACCAGTGCTGTTCAACATATTAATAAATGATCAGGAAAAAGGGGTAAACAGAAAGATCGCGAAGACAATACAAAATTACTCAAGATAGTTAAGTCCAAAGCGAGGAGCTACAAAGGGATCTCACAAAAATTGAGTGATTGGGCAACAAAATGGCAGATGAAATTCAGTGTCGATAAATGCAAAGAAATCCACATTGGAAAACATAATCCCAAATATACATACAAAATGATGTGGTCTAAATGAGTTGTTACCACGCAAGAAAGAGATCTTGGAGTCATTGTAGATAGTTCTCTGAAAACATCCGCTCAATGTGCAGCGGAAGTCAAAAAAGCTAACAATGTTAGGGACCATTAGGAAAGGGATAGAAAAGACAGAAAATATCATAATGCCACTATATAAATGCATAGTCCGCCCACAGAGTGCAGATCTGGTCACCCCATCTGAAAAAAGATACATTAGAATTGGAAAAGGTACAGAAAAGGGCTACAAAAGTGATTCAGGGTATGGAACAGCTCCTGTATGAGGAGAGATTAAAACAAAGGGGACTTTTCATCTTAGAAAAGAGACGACTAAGAGGGGATATGATAGAGGTTTATAAAATCTTGACTGTTGTGGAGAAAGTGAATAAGGAAATGTTATTTACTCCTTCCCCTAGTTCTTATGGTGTGTGGTCACCCAATGAAATTAATAGACAGCAGGTTTAAAACAAACAAAAGGAAGTATTTCTTCATACAATGTGCAGTCAACCAGTGGAACTCGTTGCCAGGGATGTTCTGAAGGCCAAAACCTTAAACTGGGTTAAAAAAAGAACTAGATAAGTTCATGGAGGATAGGTCCATCAATAGCTATTATCCAGTCTGGTCAGGGATGCAACCCCATGCTCTGAGTGTCCCTAGCCTCTGTGTGCCAGAAGTTGGGAGTGGACAACAGGGAATGGATCACTCACTGATTGCCTGTTCTGTTCATTCCCTCTGAAGCACCTGGCACTGCCACTGTCAGAAGACAGGATACTGGGCTAGATGGACCATTGGTCTGACCCAGTATGGCCATTCTTGTGTTCTTTTGTATTTATATCTGTATGTCTTTGTAAAGATGGAGGTCAATGAAAGCATTAAATGTCTTCTGAATCTCCTTCGAGACTTTAGAGACGCTGATATTTTTACACAGTTATCTGTTTTACAGGTCCCCTCAGGACTAATTTCATTCATAAAAAGTTTCATTTAATACAAGCAAAATTCTTCTTCTGTGTCTTCTGCTTTTGTGATTGTGGCTACAATGTTTTTAATAAAAAAAAATAAAAAAAAAATAAACAGAGATATGCCAATCTCCTAGAACTGGAAAGACCTTGAAAGGTCATCGAGTCCAGTCCCCTGCCTTCACTAGCAGGACCAAGTACTGTCCCCTGACAGATTTTTGCCCCAGATCTCTAAGTGGCCCCCTCAAGGATTGAACTCACAACCCTGGGTTTAGCAGGCCAATGCTCAAAGCACTGAGCTATCCCTCCCCCAGGGATAGTTAATGAACCACACCTGTGCCTTTTCCCCCCAACTTGCTATTAGGCATTCTGGCTCATTTCCCTATTCAAACCATGGGTGGTGCATCAACTGCTGGCTGGGGAAGGCTAGCCCCCAACCCCGCCCCTTCTGCACACCCCCCGCCGGAGCCCAGAGCCCCCCACCCCCTGTCCCAGGCAAGTTCCCCCAGGCCCGGAGCACAGGAGACACAGCTACAACCGCTCCCAGCCTCAGAGCACCGGGAGGGTGGGCAGCATGGCTGCAGCCCTGGAACGCAGGGAGGGCAGGCAGCGCAGCCCCTGCCCCTGCCCCGGATCGCCGGGAGGGCAGGCAACGTGGCCCCTGTCCCCCCCAGTCCCGGAGCGCCAAGAGGGCTGGTAGCACAGCCCCAGCTCTGGAGCGCTGGGAAGGCAGGCGGCATGGCCGCAGCCTCAGAATGCCGGGAGGGTGGGTGCCATGGCCCCAGCACCACTGCAGCCCCGAAGCACCGGGAGGGTGGGCAGCACGGGCTGCAGCCGCAGAGCGCTGTGCAGGCTGGGAGCACAGCCCCAGCCCAAGCCAGAGCCATCATGCAGGGGGACTGGAGCCATGCTGAGGGGGCAGTGTGGGTGGGCCATGCCTGGCTGTTTGGGGAGGAATAGCCTCCCCACCCCAGCCTATGATACCTGCCGCCCATGATTGAAACATTTCTGTTTCATTAAAGACAATCAGTAAGATATCTTTTATAGACACATAAGATCTCTAATGTGGCTCTAAAACTAAATTATTTAGCTCAATTCTTGCTCATAGGATTTTCACATTATCTTTGGGCTGAGGCATCTTTTTTAGCTCTATTTTCTTCTGTACAAAGAATGAGATTATACAGCCATATCAATGTTAGCTTCATGGTTTCCCATAATAACTAAAAAGCATCTCCGGTGTTATTCCCAACTGTTCAGTTCGATTTACAGTGGAACATTGGTTGAAACTTTACTACGGATCTCCTACTGAACAGTTTCATATTCAGGATGATTTTTAATGACCTGTAACTCAAAAACAGCTTGACCAATTTTCTTCAGACTTTGCAGAAAATTTCTCTATAGCCTTATGAGTAACCATGACAATTTTCAGGACAAATCAATTTTACTAGACGGAGTTATAGGGTGCTAAAAGTAAGGCTTGACATGGAACCTGGCTTCAATCTTAACTATCCTCTCTCTGCATTATGCATGTTTCTTGCCTTTTAGGAGGGCTCTGCTGAAGCTCCACTGAGACAAATAAGAAGGATGGATGTGATTTCCTAACTAAATATGCTTAAAAATGGGTGTGTGCTCCAACAACACAGTATTACCTAATTTAATGAAAATATGGTATTAAGGAATCATTTAAAAACCAAGAATTAATCTGTTCATGCGTCAGCACCTGCAGTATGGAAGGGAAATAAACAGTCTTTATGTACTGATTTCGCTATACTTTCCCCTCATCTTCTGCCAAACCTTTATTGAGTACTCGAGGTTTATTAAGAAAGAGGGGGCTCGCTTGGCTGAGATTCTGTCTAATCTAATCTCTTGATTAATCTCATATGATTAATGAAGAATTAGAGGAGACTAATATAATTAATGCAAATCAACAAGGGTTTATGGAAAATAGATCCTGTCAAATTAAACCGATATCTTTTTCTGATGAGATTAGAAGTTTGGTTGTTAAAGGTAATAGTGTTGCCATAATATACGTAGACTTTGATAAGGCATTTGACTTGATACTGCACAACATTTTGATTAAAAACTAGAATGATATAAAATTAACGTGGTACACATTAAATGGATTAAAAACTGGCTAACTGATAGGTCTCTACATAGAATTTTAAATGGGGAATTGTCATCAATCAGGAGCGTTTCCAGTATGGTACCGCAAGGATCGTTTTTTTACTCAATGTTATTTAACATTATTATCAATGACCTGAAAGAAAACATAAAATTATCACTGATAAAGGTTGCAGATGACACAAAAATTGGGAGAGTGGTTCTGATTCAGAGCAAGCATACAGTATGTGTTTTACTATGGCTAATTTATACATCTAGGAACAAAGAATATAGGCCATACTTACATGATAGGACAACTCTAACCTGAGAAGCAGTGACTCTGAAAAAGATTAAGGAGTTGTGGTGGATAATCAGCTGAACAGGATCACCCAGCATGATGCTGTGGCCAAAAGACTTAATGTGATCCTGGATGCGTAAATGGGAATCTTGAGAAGGAGTAGAGACACTATTTTACCTCTGTATTTGGCACTGATGTGACCGCTAATGGGATACTGTGTTCAGTTCTGGTGCCCACAATTTAAGAAGGATGCTGACAGATTGGAGAGGGATCAGAGAAGAGCCATAAGACTGTGTAAAGGATTATAAAACATGCTTTATAATCACAGACTCAAAGAGTCCAATGTATTTGGCTTGGCAAAGAGGAGGTGAAGGGGTGACTTGATCACTGTCTATAATACCGACATGGGGTATTTAAATATTTAATAATGTGCTTGTCAATCTAACAGAGGAAGGTATAACATGATCCAATGGTTGGAAGTTGAAGCTAGACAAATTCAGACTGGAAATAGGGTGTAAATTTTTGACAGTGAGAATTGTTAACCATTGGAACAATTTACCAAGTGTTCTGGTGGAGTGTCCATCACTGACCATTTTAAAATCAAGATTGGATTCTTTGTTAAAAGATATACTCTCAGAATTATTTTGGGGATGTTCTATTGCTGTGTTATACAGGAAGTCATGCTAGATGTTCACAATGGTCCCTTCTGGCCTTGAATGTATGAATCCCTCAAAAGTACACATCATCACAATATCCTATCCATAATGTAGTTAAGGTGACAGATAATATTCCCTGCATAACATATTCTGGAGTTTCCAGATTTTATTATCACCTGGATCGATCGGACTTCAGCTGTCATTAAGACTGCGCCGATCACAACACGTCTGCCATTCTTCTCGCACTCTTGCCTTTCTTCTCCACGTTTGTCCGAAACGTTTTACGATGTCATCTTCCCATCTTCTTGGAGGCCGACCGGGGGGTCTTTTCTGTTCTCGCGGGTACCATTCAGCAATGATTGCGGTCCACCTGTTATCCGTGAGCCGTGCTGTGTGGCCCGCCCATCACATCTTGTTATGTCTGCTTTCCACGACAATATCTTTCACACCGCTGCATTCTCTGATGATTTCATTTGGTATACGATCCAGAAGGGAGATTCCCAACATAGCTCGTTCCATTGCCCTTTCAGCTACCAACAGCCGTTGCTCTTCTCTCTTCGTCAGTGCCCACGTTTCACTGCCATACAGCATGGCTGGCAGCACTGCTGAATTGAAAATATTTTTACGTGTGGTCTTGTCAATTTTTCCTTTGAGGACGTCCTTGATGGAATTAAACGCACACCATCCTGCCCGAATCCTTCGCGAGGGTTCTCCGTTCAGGTCTTGGCGCACATTAACTTCTTGGCCCAAATATATGTACTGTTCCACTTCTTCGATGTCTTCTCCTGTTACCATTATTCGGGCTTTTCGTAAGACGTCTGATCGCATATATTTTGTTTTGCAGCGGTTCATTTTCAGGCCGACCTGACTACTTTTCTTGTCGAGTCTTCTTAGCATGCTCTGCAGTTGGTTGGTGCTTTCGGCAATTAGTACAATGTCATCTGCAAATCTGAGATGAGATAATCTCTCTCCGTTTATGTTGACACCACTCCTCCAATTGATCTTGTTCATAACCATTTCGAGGCAGGCAGTGAATAGTTTCGGTGAAATTGTATCTCCTTGCTTTACACCTTTCTCGATTGGGATGCG
Organism: Macrochelys suwanniensis; assembly: GCA_033296515.1. Lineage (NCBI taxonomy): Eukaryota > Metazoa > Chordata > Testudines > Chelydridae > Macrochelys > Macrochelys suwanniensis. The sequence continues at coordinate 45,068,500 of CM065776.1, forward strand.
GAGGGGAGTTTCAAGGACAGTAATGGCTGTTGTACATCCAGTATTCGCTTCCTTCAACAAACTAATGTACTGAGTGTTAATGCCCTGCTCTGCGAGCGCCTGTAATATTGCGTTAAACTCAACGCTATCGAAGGCCTTTTCATAGTCGACAAAAGCAATGCACAGCGGGAGTTTGTATTCCCTCGCTCTTTCTAGGAGCTGGCTAAGGGTAAATATATGGTCGATTGTACTGAAATTTCTTCGAAACCCTGCCTGCTCTCTTGGCTGTTGTTCATCCAGACTCTGCGAAAGTCGATTCGTTATCACCTTTGTGAAGAGCTTGTAGATGTGAGAGAGCAGGCATATAGGGCGGTAGTTCTTAAGATTTTCTCGATCACCCTTCTTGTGCAGCAAGATGGTATTCGACTCCTTCCAGCTTGATAGTATTTTTCCCTCTTCAAGATATCGACTGAATCTTAAAGTGAGGGCCTTCCAAAGTTTTTCGCCTCCTGCATAAATCATTTCTGACATTATTCCATCTTTGCCTGGAGCTTTTCCCTTCTTCATCTGGTGTAGTGCGCTTCGGACTTCGCTGACTATTATTGGGGGGACGCGTTCTTCTGACTCTTCGAGGGTTGGGAGGGGGACGTTGATTCTTGATTTGAACAGTTCTGTATAGAAGTCCTTGCAGACCTCCTCCATCCCTGCTCTGTTGATTACTGTCTCTCCATCCTTGTTCTTCAATGCTGTTACGCTCAATCTATACTGCGTCAATTCCCGCTTGCATGTCCTGAGGCCCTTGCGTGATTCAGCTGTTTTAAGGAGCTTTTCTTTCCGGAAGTTCTCGAAGTCATCCTTCAGTTTTCGCCATATAAGCTTGCACAGAATGGAGTACTCGAGGTTGTTATCCGAGCTCCTTTTCATGTTTCTCCGCTTCTCCAACAAGCTTTTTGTTTCAGTCGAGATTCTTCCCTTCGCCTTCTTCAGCTTTTTAATTTCAGCTGCTTTTATGCAACATCTCAACTTGTCAGCAAAGATACTATAGTCCTCATCACACTTTTCCATCTGGCTCCAGTCAAACCCAGAAATCGCTTTTTTCAGCTTTGCTTCATCGAATGTCTTCGGCTGCTGTTTCCTGTTTGCCATCTGTAACGCCTTCTTTTCCACCTCTTCGTCGAAAATCAACTTTGCTCTAATCAGGCGATGGTCACTGCCGGTGTTGAATGGCTGCACCACAGCGACGTCTTGAACGATGTGCCTTTTATTGACTAAAATATAGTCGATTTCATTCTTACTCTTCACGTTTGGTGCGATCCATGTCCACCTTCTTGAGATCTTCTTTTTGTACCAGGTGTTTGCCACGTACAGTTCTTTCATTTCTGCCATCGCTACCAGCCTCTCTCCTCTTTCATTCCTTTCACCACTGCCGTATCTCCCTATGAACTTTTCGCCAGCTTTCCCTCACCCGACGTTGGCGTTGAAATCTCCCATCGTCACAGTGTAAGTGGACTTTTGCGCGAGAGCTCTTTCAAGCTCTCGGTAGAATTTTTCCACTTCTTCGTCCTCACTTGCACTTGTGGGAGCGTAGGCCTGGATGACCTTGAGGGTAGCTTTTGACTCCATCTGAAGATGCAGCACACAGATACGTGATGATATTAGCTGGCATGATATGACTTTCGAAGACCAATCTTTATTGACGATAAATTCAACTCCTCCAACATTTCTAGCGCCATCTCCCTTTCCGAGCCTCACAGCACTTCCATCCTTCCAGTTGACTTCCAACTCCTTCTTTCGTCGGGTTTCGCAGACACCGAGAATATCGCATTTTATCCTTTTCTTCTCCTCCATCAGATGGTTTAAAGTTTCCTCCTTTGCCAGTGACCTACAATTGTAAGTACACACAGCGAGGATTGTTCTTTTCCATGTTGGCCTAGCACCTGACATTTTTAGCAACCTCTTGTCGCTCAATTTCCGCTCCGCCACCGTAGAATGTGCATTTACTCGTGTTGTTTTAGCCGTTAACTTCAAGCCATCCCACTGGCTAGGTGGGCAGGCATGTGTGGCTCCTCAAGCTTAGCTAGCCTTCAACCTCTAAGGAGAAGGAAAAGCGCTCTTTCCTCTGAGAGAGCAACCCTCCTCCCTGGACTGGATAGTCCGACACCTTTGTAGCATGGTAAAACCTACCAGGGCATACGCCCCACTACCATAGCTGTCAGACGGCCAGGGTCACCGCTGCACCATGTTGAGGCGCTGAGGTAGGATTTTGCAGCAGGATTTTATTATATTATTGGATAAACTTTTGGGCTTGTATAATTCATTCCCCAAGTAATAGATCTTCCATTATTACCCATTTGCCTTTGATTCCATTAGAATGATAGGTATTGTTGGTGAGAAGGGTTCCTTCAATGGAGAAATGCAACCTTCATTCTACATCTTTTTATAGAAGTATTAAAATCTTTTTTTCTTTTATGGGATGGGTGAATCAAATTGCTCCAGTGGCTTTTAGAAAGTACGAGTCTACAAAAAGTGGAAACTAGGTCATATTACCATTGAATATAAACAACTAACACAAGTATGTAGGGACAAAATTAGAAAGGCCAAAGCACAAAACGAGATCAAACTAGCTAGAGACAAAAAGGGTAACAAGAAAACATTCTACAATACATTAGAAGCAAGAGAAAGACCAAGGACAGGGTAGGCCCGTTACTCAATGAGGGGGGCGGGAAATAACAGAAAATGTGGAATTGGCAGAGGAGCTTAATGACTTCTTTGTTTTGGTTTTTACCAAGAAGGTTGGTGGTGATTGGATGTCTAACACAGTGAATTACCAGTGAAAATGAGGTAGGATCAGAAGAGGCTAAAATAGGGAAAGAACAAGTTAAAAATTACTTAGACAAATTAGATGTCTTCAAGTCACCAGGGCCTGAAGAAATGCATCCCAGAATACTCAAGGAGCTGACTGAGGAGATATCTGAGCCATTAACGATTATCTTTGAAAAGTCATGGAAGTTTGGAGAGATTCCAGAAGACTGGAAAAGGGCAAATAGAGTGCCAATCTATAAAAAGGGAAATAAGCACAACCTGGGGAATTACAGACCAGTCAGCTTAACTTCTGTATCTGGAAAGATAATGGAGCAAATAATTAAGCAATCAATTTGCAAATATCTAGAAGATAATAAGGTAATAAGTGACAGTCAGCATGGATTTGTCAAAAACAAATCATGTAAAACCAACCTGATAGCTTTCTTTGACAGGGTAACAAGCCTTTTGGATAGGGGGGAAGTGGTAGACGTGGTATATCTTGACTTTAGTAAGGCTTTTGATACTGTCTTGCATGACCTTCTCATAAACAAGCTAGGGAAATACAACCTAGATGGAGCTACTATAAGGTGGGTGCAAAACTGGTTGGAAAACTGTTCCCAGAGAGTAGTTATTAGTGGTTCACAGTCATGCTGGAAGGACATAATGAGTGGGGTCCCGCAGGGGGATCAGTTCTGGGTCCAATTCCATTCAATATCTTCAGTGGTTTAGATAATGACAGAGAGTACACTTATAAAGTTTGCGGACGATACCAAGCTGGGAGGGGTTGCAACTGCTTTGGAGGATAGGATTAAAATTCAAAATGATCTGGACGAAATGGTCTGAAGTAAATAGGATGAAATTCAATAAGGACAAATGCAAAATACTCCACTTAGGAAGGAACAATCAGTTGCACACATACAAAATGGGAAATGACTGCCTAGGAAGGAGTACTGTGGAAAGGGATCTGGGGGTTATGGTGGATCACAAGCTAAATATGAGTCAACAGTGTAATACTGTTGCAAAAAAAGCGAACATCATTATGGCATGTATTAGCAAGTGTTGTAAGCAAGACACGAGAAGTAATTCTTCCGCTCTACTCTGCACTGATTAGGCCTCAACTGGAGTATTGTGTCCAGTTCTGGGCACCACATTTCAGGAAGGATGTGGACAAATTGGAGAGAATCCAGAGAAGAGTGACAAAAGTGATTAGAGGTCTAGAAAACATAACCTATGAGGGAAGATTGAAAAAATTGGGTTTGTTTAGTCTGGAAAAGAGAAGATTGAGAGGGGACATGATAACAGTTCTCAAGTACATAAAAGGAGGGTACAGGGAAGAGGGAGAAAAACTGTTCCTCTTAACCTCTGAGGATAGGACAAGAAGCAATGGGCAAAAATTGCAGCAGGGGACATTAGGAAAAACTTCCTGTCAGAGTGGTTAAGCACTGGAATAAATTGCCTAGGGAGGTTGTGGAATCTCCATCATTTTTAAGAGCAGGTTAGACAAACACCTGTCAGGGATGGTCTACATAATACTTAGTCCTGCCATGAGTGCAGGGGACTGGACTAGATGACCTCTTGAGGTCCCTTCCAGACCTATGATTCTATAAATTGCCTGTTCTTCAAGAGGTTAATATATATTTGGATGTTTGTTTAATTAACTGATTTTGTGAAGTGAGATAGGGTTGTTGTTATTATTATTACATAATTATTATTTTACTGGTCAAAACAGCAAGAAAAAAATCACTTAAATAAAAAAAAGAAATAACTCCGGACCACACATACGACTCACTATAAGGTTCCTATTTCAATGTGTTCTCTTCTTTTTGATGTTAAGATATTTGTGCCTTGGAAATAAAGAAACAAACATCAATAACTACTGAAAAATAAAGTGAGAATAAAGGAGACATTCGTTTGCTTTGATGGTTTACGCACAAAATTAATCAGAATTTTGTGTTTTATTTCTAGGAAGAACCATGTTACCTAGTATGGTGACGTTGATGTAGAATATTTCTAGGTACATCCGTTGTTAGTGTGTGTGTGTGTATATATATATATATATATATATATATACACACAAACGGAAGGCACTTTACCTAGACATAGTGGCTTTCACCTCAAGAGTCTTCTGTTGATTAGACAGTTGTCTGTAACTGCTACTAGAAAAGAAAACTAGCTCTGAATATGAGGTAATGCTTTAACCATTGGTTAGAATTCAGTGCTTACCTCAAAACTCATACAAGGAAATCTCTTTCCATTTAGCACATTTCAAAGAATTCTTTTGAATTCTATACGGATATTATAAGTAGAGTGCCTAGCTCCTTTGTTTCTGAGTCACTGAATGAAAATTTACTTGCATAGTGGTTTATCTTTATACAAAAATAAAGATCTTGAAACAGCATCTACAATAGGAGATGTGGCAATAGTGCCTAATCCAAAACCCATGGAATCCAATGGGACTACTCCCACTGATTTCTATAGTAAATGGGAATTGAGAGTGCTCATTTCCTTAGCAAGGCAGTCAGCATCTGAAGTCACAGTGTGTTAGCACTGAGATAAAATAATGACATTGACAGAGATGTGCTCTACATTGACAGAGATGTGCTCTACAATAACAACCGTCATTTATTTCTGTTTTTAAAGAAATCAAGCCAAATGTTTCACCACCAAAAGTTTATCTAAAATCAAAACATTAATACAGGGATACAAGCCTACAAGCAAACAAATGCCTTAATTCTCTTACATTATTCTAAACAAATAAGGGTTATAAGAAAGAATAGAATTCTAGACTATTGGACTGAAAGGAAGTACTCAGTAGGTAGTAGCTTGATACAGTACCTTGGAATACACATACTGGTCCAGATCCTCAGCTGGAATAAACCAACATGGCTCCATTGAAATCAATCACAAATTTACATCAGCTAAGGATCTGGCCCATGATTTTAAAAGACACAGCACCAGGTCCTGGGCCCTGCTCCAGTTGCTTTGTCTGCTCTGACAGCGCAAAGCAGCCATAAAACTGACTCACATCCAGTCCCCTGACTATTCCCATCAAGTGGTGTGAAGTTGCTATAGCAACTCCTACACTACCCTTTCCCAGTCTCTGGGAGAAAGGGGGCATGGCCGGGACATCTCTATGGCTGGAACACCCTTGGAGCCATAAGTAATTCTTAGACCAGGGACCAGACCATGACCAGCTCCAGGATCAAGGGAGTGTAAAGGTGGCTTAAAGCCACCTTTGTGTCCCACCCACTCTGGTCTTGCACTGAGTCCCTCTTAGCCTTGGAGGATCTAGGCCATAGCATTTATATTTCGGCTTTGTAATGGACCCTTGACTCCCCATCACTAACAGAAACCCCAGACTCTGGTTAATAAAGAAAAATTCTTCCCACTTCTTGAGGTGCTTTGTTTTATTTAAGTTCTTAAAAGAACAAACAAAACCAAAGAAAAAACATAAGGCCACCATACACCTCTTCTGTTCTGGTTCCCACTAGTACTTTGACAGTCTCTAACAGTAGCAAATTATGCACAAGGAAACAGTCCCAGGGCAAAATGGACTATGGGCTCCATGGCTGATGCCAGGCAATACCCCGGCAATGACAGCAGGTTATACAGTTCCTAGTAAGGGTTGAAAAATACGGGGAAAAGTAGGGAAATTCACAGCATTTGTCACAATTCTCTCGCTTGTTCAGTTTTCATACAAACAGGGCACTTTGCAACAAACTATAGAGCTGGTCAAAAAAACAGAGTCAGAAGTGGGGGGGGGGGGAGGCATTCAGAAAAAAAAATTGTAGAATTTTAAAAAAAATGTTGACATTTTCAGACCACCTGCAATACATCCTAACTAGCTGGAACTTCTTTTCAAACAAACCCAGTTGTTTAACCCAGGGATCTCAAACTCAAATCACCACGAGGGCCACATGAGGACTAGTACATTGGCCCAAGGGCCACATCACTGAAACCTTTTCATACAACAATACAAAAGTATAGTGAAAAATGAAGAGTAATATAGTATGCTATTAAAAGTCAATGCATTAACTTTTTAAAAACTAATGTGAAGAGGGGTTTTAATAAAATATAACACACAGTAATGCACCTCACTCAAATGACAAAACACGCATTTACTTTTAGAATTACTTCGGTTAAAGCCCCACCCCCTACCTCTTCCCCGCCCCCATTCCAACTCCTTCCCTAAAGTCCCCGCCCCAACTCTGCCCCCTCCCTGCCCCTATTCCAACCCATTCCCCAAGTCCCCTTCCCGGCCCCGCCTCTTCTGCCTCTCCTCCCCTGAGTGCACCCCGTTCCCACTCCTCCCCCCTCCCTCCTGGAAAGACCTAAGCGCTGCCAAACAGCTGTTTGGCGGCGGGAAGCGCTGGGAGGTAGGCGGAGGAGCGAGGACGCGGTGCGCTCAGGGAGGGGCGTGAGGGGAGCTTGGCTGCCAATGGAGTCGGCGCTTATGGTGTTTGAAACCCCTGGTTTAACCCATTCATAGTAGAAGCAGGGGTAGCAAGGTTTCTGTTCCTAGGGCCAACACAAAGTGAATTCTAATGTGAAGAAATATTTCAAAAAGAACTCTAAGATCACTGTGGGTGAAATTAGAACAAATTTAGATGGAATATAAACATCAGATTTTGGCCTGTAAAAACGTTATTTTCAAAAAGGAATAATCTAGAAAATCTTGTGTCAAATTTAAGAAGACTCTCACTGACTACCTTTGGACCAGCCCTTTATTGTGAAAGTGAAAAATGTATACTGTATGCACATTTTTGTTAGAAAACTGAATGGATGGATGTCCTTTTTGTCAAAGCAAAGGATTACAGTTCGGTATTCTAAATAAAAGGAAATAAACTGGTGAAAATATTATCCAGGAGATACGTTTTTAGCTATTATTTTAATTAAGATACATAGTTATGAAATAATCCTGTGTTTAGAGCTAATGACTAGGAACTTTTTAACAGGAAAGAGATACAAATGTTAATTTAAGTACACTAGCTATTTGATGAAAAAGGGCCAGAATTTCAAACTTAGGTGTGGTATTGGGTGTCTCATTTGCACGTGCAATTAAAGGGAATGTGTATACAAACTGGCTAACTGTGCATTTAAATATGCCTAATTATGTATTTGATTATGTATTTACCTGATCTGTACTCAAAAACATGGTAACAGTGCTCCGAAGTGCATGCCTAACTAATGCAAAAGTGCTCACAACTGCATGCCTAACTAATTTGAAAATTTTAGGGAAAATGTTTCTGAGCTCTAAATTGAAAGTCTAATTTAGACACGAGTAACCATTGACAGGTCTACAACTAAGATATTCATCTAGATAAATGATACACCTGAAGTGGGTTAATATTCAGAAGGAACCTGAAATTTGATTAGTGAAAGGTAAATTTTCAGCCACAATCATTTATAAATCCCCTTTTTGTCACCACTTGGAGCTCTGTTCACTCACAGGTTCCACTAGCTTCTTGTTAATGGAAACTCTCTGTGCTCTTGATGGTAGAAAGTCTGCCTAGAAGGGATGTCACAGTCAGGCTGAGGTTACTGAGGGGGTCTGGAGAAAGTCAGCACAGCCTCCAAAGCAATCACTGATGGCTGGGTAGGGGGAATTTAATTGTCAAGCCAGCCTGAGGGAGGGCAGTTTCAGCACATCCCTGAGAAGCCTTTGCCAATGGTGCTCTTATGGAGCAATAGCTGAAAGTTAAACCTGTTCTACTACAACACCACTCCAAAGAGGGCCTGGTGTTACAGACCTGGCAGCCCTCTTTACAGCAGTGGTTCCCTGGGATGCAGCTGCCTCACTACTTCAGAAGGGTGCAAATTTCAACTCCCTCATCCCTGGGCCAGAAGAGGTGCATCAAGCCCTTTAAACTACTACAACCCCATAAATCACAGAACAGAACTATAAACACTATAAAGCCGCTGCAAAGCCGAAGTTAAATCCAGCAGATTCTATTTAAACCTAATGGACACAATGCTGCATCACGAAGGGGAGCATAACATGAACGATAACTGTTGGAGATGTGGCAGTCAAACAGCAGACCTTACACTTACATTAAGGAAGTAAAACTTCCTGAAATATCCTTTTTCTTACAAATAATACAATCAAATATGTTATTTTCACATAAAGTGAATAACAGAAATAAACTACAATGCTATAACATGTAAATATGTACAAATATACACACATAGTACAAATTGTAGGAAGTAAATTGGTTGTTTCATCCAGTTCTTAGAGTATGAGTGCCAGGCCAGCAGCCCAAAAACCATCATCACAATTGGCCCAAGCTAGTACCCATGCTCACAGTTTGAGCAGAGAAACCCAGGATTTAATGGACAAGGAGACTGAACTATCCCCTCCCCTCCAGAGGGGGGACCTCTAGAAGTGGGTTGAAGCCTACTGGCAGGGCCTTGTGCTATACTGTTCTGTGGAGACATTGACAACCTCTCTCCCCTGTGCTGTCAATATGGCACTTTTCACAAAACCCACGTCACAAAACACACAAGATTGTTCAAGTACCTAATAGAAAACTCAGTTGTAAATAACAGAAAATTCTCTACGTTGATATGAAGAATTTGAAAATTTAGCAGAATATAACAATTTTAAGGAAGGTCAGATTTTTGGCCTCAGCTATTTCACAATGTAACTTTAAAGTTAATATGTATTACTTTTTGGTATTGTTTTCATGAACTCAGATCCCTCAAGAAATGAACTGGCTAACTTACTCTATTAGCTTGATGGTAAGAGTCAGTCTAAACCTCTGAAGAATCCAATCCAAAGGGACTTTTATGCCCTACCTATGAAGATACTATTTTTTTTTACTGTGGCCTTTTGTATGTAAGGCTTCTTACTCAAAATCTATAAAACACCTTCTCTGAGTTTAAGGGATACTAGTTTAAGAGACAGTACAAATAATAATGTTCAAGGTAATAAGTGCTTTCATGTTACTAGTTCTCATGTTGGAGGTTAGTGGATCAGGCTAAAGGACAGAGAGATAAGAACAATATTGCTAGTTACTAACGAATGGCAGATAAAAGAGCTCTTCTGGGTTCTGATTAAGTGACAGCATTCTACACATTCCTCTGAGTTGAGAAAGTTTGCCTGAGAACAGCAGCTATGTTACATGTGAAGTACCACTAAACAAGCATATCTTTCTGTTTCAAATTCCAGAATGAGAACAGGTTCAACACCCCCCCTCCCCCTTCATTTGAACAGGAACACTCTCTCTGGACATGCAAAAATAACTTGCTGTGTTTCAGTCTCCATTAAAAAGTATAAATGTATATCCTGCAAGCACAGAGAAGTTTTGTAGGACTCCATGGCTGTGAGCCAATGTTTACAATCCCCTGGGTGGGAAATGCAGGGTGAAAGGCTCTTGATGGCAGGCTTTAGAAGTCTTTGCTGTTGCCGCCAATGACCTTCTGCCTCCGTTTTCAAAGTAGCTCCCTTGTTAACCCCTTGGATACTGTGTGTGTGTAGGAGCCTGCAAAGGAAATACCTTTCCTTTGAATCCAAATTCCGTCCATGCGTCAGATGGACAAACTCTGATTTCAGTAGCAGCTCAGGAACAGTGGGCTAATATGTGCTCCAAACCTAATATCAGAGTCATGGCGATGTGAGGTATTTTCAGCAGTCACTGAGGCTGAATTTAATCGTTCTCTGTGGGCTAAAAAGTGAAAGTTTCCAGTTTCAGGCAATGGACTTGAGCTTACAGGCTCAGGGGTTGTGAAACATGAGCACAGTGAGTCTCCAGGAGAGGAGGAAGCTTCCAATTTAGGCAGAAATGCTTTTTCTCTGGCTAGCTAATGAGTAGTGATGGTGTTGGTAGTAGCAATCCCTTCTCCTGGGGTCTCCTTGCTAGAGGAATGACATGCTGAACTACCACCAGTGCATCAGAGAGTTACTAAAAGGAAGCACTCAGTATAGAATTGAGATCCAAACCTTCAGAGGGTTTTGCCTCTCTCTGGCCTCAGACCAGAACAGAAATATAGTTCAGGATGTCACCTTCTGCACTCTGTAGTCTCTCTTGTTGCCTCTGTGTATCCCCTTTGCACTTACTCTCCAGAAAAAGTCTCTTTTTAAAAAAGTGTCTTTTAATATATTCCTTATCTGAAACAGGAAAATAAATCAGATTGAAATGAATACCTAAGAGCTGGTCTAAATGGTCTAATGGCTTCAGCATGAAAGCCAAGAACTTCTGAATTCTAGTGCCAGGTCTACCACTGATTTATTGTATGGCCTTTGGCAAATCATTTAAACTCTCTTCCCCCCGCCGTCTCTAAAACAGTGATAATAAAAAGGGGAGGATTGTCTGTGGTGCCTTCCCCCAGAAGGTGCGTGCCCAGAAGTAAATCCTCCATGGAAAGATCTCCTTGCTTGCTCCTGTGTCAATCAAAAGGATGGAAGTCTCAGGTCCATTCATGGCATTAGGATTCACGCAAGGAATGAAAAGTCCCCACTAGTGTGGACTGTGAATGGAAATCCTTTATAAGGGGCATTCTCACAGCAGCTGCAGCCAGCCACTGGAGCTGCAATAGTGAGAAACAGGTGCAAGGGGAGAGAGATTCAGTGTCTGTGGATATAGCCCTTGGATTTGCATAGATCCCAGGAGATCCATCGGCCTGGGGAATTGGTCCCGCAACCTGTACCACGCATAGAGAGGGGCCAATCCCCAAATGGAATGTAGTGGAGAAATCCCCATGTGGTGATTCTCATGAAGATTTCCCTGAACTCCCTTCTGTGAGTGTTTTTGTGGGAAGTGGGAGATCCCCTACTGACCTTCCTCACAATGGTGCTTTGTGGGTTAATTAGTTATCTTGTCTTTAGAACACTTTGAAGACGTAAGGCTCTGTGTATAGTGGTTACCCTTAAAAACTTGCCAACTGCTTTAGATAGATGATGATTCCTTAATATTTGCAGTATTCCCTAGATAGTCTCTATATAAATAAGTACAGGAAATACTATATTTACCTCTGCAAATATAGAGGTAACCTCGCCTATTTATCTGCGGCAAAAAATGGCACATTTTAAATGGCACATTTGATAAGTATTATCAAATCATGCTAAAGGATTATTAGACATGCAGACTGATGGCCCTATACTGTATAGTGCCACACCTGTAATTCCCATCATAGGTGCCGTCATGAGTTGCTGGGGGCGCTCGACCCCTGCTCTGCACCAGGCCCCACCCCCACTCCACCCCTTCCCCACCCTGCCTCTTCCCGCCCCTTTCCTGCTCCATTCTGCCACCTCCCCCGAGTGCACCCCACCCTCGCTCCTCCCCCACCGCCAGTGCCTCCTGCACACCACTAAACAGCTCCACAGCAGGTGGGAGGCTCTCGGGGAAGGGGGAGGTGCTGATCCGCAGGGCTGCCGGTGGCTGCTGAGCACCCACTTTTTTTTTTTTTTCCTGTGAGTGCTCCAGCCGGGGCACCCACGGAGTCAGCGCCTATGATTCCCATTGACTTCAACAGACGTTTTGGGCAAATAAAGGGAGACAGCTTCAAGCCTGAAAGCTCAATATAATATACCTATCATATATAGTTCTACCTATGGCTTTAAATATTCCTTTTACTAAAAAAACTTTTACGAAAAATATTTTTCCTTCAAAATATACTATGTTTTCCAGAACGTATGGCTGTCCCATTTAAGAAAAAGTGCCCATTCATTGGAAGGTGACAGTCTGCAGTGAAAAGGGACTATTGTTATTAGAAAAAGTATAAATTCAAATAATTAGAACATTTTAGTTTTGTAAGCAGTATTGTTAGCAGTGTGGTGGGTTACTTAAGTGCCATTCAACCCCTCCTCCCACCACCACCAATGATTGCAAGATGTTTCACCTAGTCAATAACAAGGCTACTCTTGAAAGGACATAGGCCAAATTTAGCCCCAAATTAGCTGCTGTAAAATCAAACTTTTACAAAATCTAGGTTGAATAGATTTTTTCTCATCAATTATTATTTTAAATCCCCAAAGGAAAGCATTTTTAAACAACAAATAAACACTGTTCTGCAGGGTTTGCAATCAAAACACTGCAGCCTTGTGTCAGTACAGGTGAAAGTGAAACTGACTTGAAATAAAAGTGAAATTGGCTAATCTATTATCATTGTCCAACTGAGAGAATACAAAAAGCAAACAAATAGCATAACTAGTGAAAAAATAAACTGGATTTTAAAATCTTTTCAATTTCAATAATCTACTGAAGTGTTATAAGTAACAAAAGCAGCGACATTTGGGGTTTCTTTTAAATATAAAATTGTTGGTGTAACAATCTCCCTTGAAAATGATTTTATAGTAAAGACTTACAGTATTTCTACAAAATATAATTCTGGCACATAATCCCATGGTTGAATACGTTTGAAGACATTTCTTAGCAATATGTCATTCCTAGCATTAAGTCTGGGAATGGTGATGTTCAACAGGTAGTTTAGTACCCAGGAATGCCATGTAAATGTAGCTCACGTGCGTGGTAAAAATGTAATCTTATTAATAATCAATTATACCTAACGCAAATTTGTAATCAATTACTTTTTTTCAAAGTAATTTTGGAAATCCTGACTATCTGGCCAGCAACAGAGCACAGCCATGGGAAATGAAACCTGGGTGGTTATCCAACTGATCTGTTTTCAAGTACTATATTATATATTTCTTGTTGGATAATAGCTATGTAAATTGCAAGTATATGATATTCATGTTTCCCTTCAGAAAAGGAAGAAATTGCAACTGAATGAAAGTATTTTTTTAAATTAAAAATACCATTATGTTCCTAAGTACAGGCCTGATGCTACACTCTGTTGAAGTCATGGTACTTACTATCATGTGGCCTGATACTGCAAACCCTTACCACCAGTCAATGGGCCTGATTCTCATTTACACTAAAGCCCTTTTACATTATGCTGGCAGTCTCAAGTGGGCCAAAAGTGTGTGCAAATTACATGTATTGCCACCTAAGGACCTACTACACTTCCAGAACAGTGTAGAGCACCTCAGTGAAAATGAGAATCAGGCCCAATGCATCTACATCCTTACTACATGTGATAGTAAGGATGTGCAGGACAGAGCCATGTATGGGAAAATCCTATAATAAATCACAATCTGTTCTGCATCCTGGATTTCATAAAAGCCTGTGGGACGGGCCTGGGGAGAGCTCTGCAGACCTGGAGAGAGATGCATGACCCCTTCATGTAGTGTGCTCTGCACCAATCAGCAGCCCTAGGTCAAGGGCTGGCAGTAAGGGGTATTGCATGTGTCTATATTATAGATGGGGCTGTTAGCTGCCTATTATTAAGGTTATGTCACACTTCTCATTCTAAGATCCTGCTTTCAGTTGCTTATAACTTTCCCAAACTTTAACCAATTAGGCCGAAATTTTTCTATGCCAGGTGTCTGCCCCAAGTTGATTTTTTATTATTTTTGTTGTGGAAAACTTCAGCCAAAGGAGTTCAGCCATTTCCAAGAATGATGCTAGAGCAAAATACATTTTGCTGATGTTGAAAAATTCTGGTGACCTTTTCTTTGGAAATCTCTATTGCCCCATGCTTTCGAGCAGGGACTTGAAATTTGGAATGGAAACCTCTACATTTTATAGCTAACAAAAAGAATAAAATAACATTAAAAAAACACTTTTGCCAGCAGGCCCAGGCTGCCCTGTAACTATTAGGGACCATTAATCAGGGGAGTGAAGTAAGTAATACTTTGTAACACTATAAACACGGTCAGTAACAGCAAACCCCTCCCAGTCAATGACAATGGAGATTTTCTTAAATTGCAAACACAAATCAGACCCATTGCTTGGTGCAGTACATACTATTCTCTATACCTCCTGCACACACCATCCAGAGCAACTTTCATTATGTTTTTCTTGTTCTAGTTTGTAGAGACTATCTAATAGCAGTCTTCAAGATTATCTTACCTTCCCTCAAGCGCTCTATCTGTAGAAGTAGCAACATCAAACTTAGCCTGTTATTTTTATCTTCTTTGCTGGGGGCTAATACTTGCAAAATCACTCCCACACTGCATGTAAGAAAACAGGAGTTTAAAACTGTCTTATTTAAAAAGGAGCTAATAACGTAATTGTTACACTGATGAATCAGAGCGAAAGGTCGTATCAAACTGGGTTGTTTGTGCCACTTCCTATTTTTACCCCAAGTGTTAGTGTTGGGTCATGGGGCTTTTCTCTATACAAGATAACTGTAAGTACTCTCATTTCATTGATGAGTTAAAAAAGACAGCATTCTCTGCTACTGAGGGCCTCCTAACTGCAGCTGTTGCTGTAATGGCTTGCACTAAAACTCTAATTTTTCCTCTCTCAAAATTCAACAGATATAATTTAAAATGTAAAAACAGACAATACTCTAGCATCTCACAAGAAAAAAATACTGCATATACCAAAGACAGCATTTTATTTCTTGCAACAAAATCATTAGATTTGAGCAGGAACAACTGAACTGCTCCATACACAGTATATAGTTAAAACTGCACAACTGAAGCCAAAATATGCACAGCTAAAAGGAATGTTACAGGGGGGCCTCTCTTGGTGAACAAAGCAGGCTCAGTTTGGCTCTTTTTCCCTAGCGCTACCACATCCGCACATCGTTAGTTGGAAAATTCCAGATATATGCTGTAATTTTTTGTGCTTTTTTTCCCCAGTACACTTGAGGCTTTAGTGTCCAGATGCCATTCTCCCCTCCCGCCCCCCCCTTATCTGTCCCTGTTAGTTTGGTTCTTTGCCAGCTGTGGTCAACAATTAATACAGCAGAAGAAAAATACAGAACACTCCCTGGCAACTGGCACAGTCTCACAGGAAATACCAAATAAAAACTTTATTATGTATTGTTTAACTGTTTTGTTTGCCTGTAGGCCACCCTGTTGTTGGTGTAATTTGGAAAAGCATGCTCTGTCTGGATGATCTGTGCGCAGGCTCATTGTTCCCAGAATCTGTCACGCAATCACTGCTTCAGCCTGTGGCCCTCTACAGAAAGGAGCAGAGACATGGCAGCCCTCCAGCCTGCATTCCTTTTCATTAGACAATTGGTGAACAAATGTAATAATAGAAAAGTAACCTTTCAATATTCATGTAATTAATTTACTTTCCCCTGTAATTAGAAAACCTCACGTGAAAAGAAGTGGAAGGGGGGAAAAGCCCCCCTCCTTTTCTCTCCCTTTGCTTTTCAGGATCAGGAAGGTGCACGGAACATCATTACACCTGGGTGCCGACATCTCTGACTGTTGGGAAATACCAGCAATGTTGGTTTTTATTAACTACTCTGATATGTGAATGAGTTATAATAGAACTGGAAGATTAAACTTCTTTTCATCTACATGCAGTTACTGCATCGGCTTCCTCATATGAATCAATGGATTAATCCATTGACACAGAGCCATTCCTTCAAATTTCCACACACAATAGGCTCCTTCTACTTTAAGCTCCCTTTCAAGTTAAAGTCAGCCTGTGTGACTCAAAATACCACGTGCACTAGACCTTTGCCCATACAGCCCACAGCCTCAGGTGTACACTCAACTCATTGCCACTCCTGGGTTCCCTGATAATGGCAATGGCACATAATGCCCTTTTGTCCCGAGTTTGGACAGGAGACTTCCATTTCTCCTTGCAGATGATGAACTTATTGTAGTGATTCACATCTTTGTCACACCCAAGACAGAGTGCGCTGCCTTTGAAGAGCACTGAAAGCTTCAACAAGTGCAGAACACAGCAGCTTGACCCCTACGTGGGTCACTATAAGCACATTGCATTGGTGCCCTGGGCTATGCAGTGGCCATATCTTCACTTCTGGGTGCAAATTAAGGTGCTGATTATGGTTTTATAAATCTTGAATGGGACTGAGCTAAGCGAGAATTTGTCTGTCTCCATAGTCGCTGAGTTAAGCTCTTGCTGTCTGATTCTGATCATGGTTTTAATGGGAGAGGAGGACATCCAGCAACTTATAGGCAATGCTTAGCGTCTCAAAGGATTCGGCTGAAAGACACAGCCCAAGTATCACAAGTATGATGTAATGGTTCCAATAGCAAATGAACTGTGCTCTCACTTTTAAGTTATTATATGGCTATATGATCAAGTCAAATCTGCAAGTGATCAAAATCGATGTTAGATGGGCCTGTGGTTTCAATTTTTTCATGCACCAAACAATCTTGTGAATGGAAAGCACCACAGAGACTTTTTGTTTGGGGCCATTTGAGAACCCAGCTCGTGAAGCAAGTCCGGATGGGTTAGACATGGGCAGAGCTTAAAGCTTCCCGAATGCCTTTCAGCTAGTTTTAAAAAATGGTTTATGTTTAGCTGGAATGATTCCCTGAGTGGCACACCCTGAGCAGAGAGCAGAACACAAGTATGTCATTTGTGACATGAATTGCAAATCCCAGGTATAATGTTTTACATATTCACTGGGAAAGAATCTCAGCTATGTGGTAGATTAAACAGCTTGAACATATTAAATGTGTGTATGTGCGTTTGAGTGAGACATATTATGTATAATATTTGGGCATCTTCTGCCCAAAAGGGAAAATGGAAATTTGAAGAGAAAGTAAACTGAAAGGACTCCTTGGCCTCTGGAGCTCCAAAGAGAAGAACCATTATAAAAATTATGGGTCACTGTATTCAGTATGAGACTCATTCTCCCTCCACTCATCTCTATCAACGACTGTCCCTTCCCTTCTCGTTGGCTGTGCTATCTTACCCCCTCATCCACTTTTCCCTGTTCTCTTGTCTTTCTCAATTTGCAGTACGTAGAATACTAGAAATGTGTGTGTCCCTTTAAATATGCTGTAATTATAGAAGTCAGAGAAGTTAAGGAGTTGTGGGAGAAGGATTCAGAAAGAGAAGCAGTAAGGTGTGTGTGTGTTAACCAGAACCATTGCTTAAAATAAAAGAAAGTAATACTATACTGCTGGGGTGTGCTACTGTTAAATACGAAGGAACAGAACTCTGTCCAGCTCCTCCCACAAATCAAGCGCCTTCCTCGATCCCAGAATTCCCCATTTATCACCCCAATTTTGAGCCTGAACACCCACGTGAAGAGCTCTGAATTTAATTTACATGACTGAGATGATGAAGAACATCCTGGGAACGAGGAGCAATATGAATAACTGCATATGGATGTTTTTAAATAGCAAAGGAGACCTGCATACTTCAAACAGGGAACTCTCAGGGGTCTCCTCTCCTCTGAAGACTGTGAGGGAGTGAGTGAGAATGAATATCTTTAGGCAAACAGCTATACCAGTTATTAAAAGCAGGAATTCACCAGAGTGGTTAGAGGAAGGAGTGAGAAATCTAAAATGTCTGTTCAAAAGATATAATGAGCTGAAAGGTTTGAAAAAGTATTTACCTATTGTAGAAAATGACAGAATTGAGGATCTTGATTTAAGTTTGTATAACACCTATCACAGTGGGGTTCTTTCTGGTCCATGACTAGGGCTTCTAGGCACTATGGTAATACAAACAAACAAAACAACCACCACCACCAACAATAATAAATTCAGTAAGGCCATGATTCAGGAAAGCACTAGAGCAGAGGTTCCCAAACTTCCAGATCTACCAACTGCCCGCGTACTCCTACCCGTCTCATCACTGA
The DNA here is from genome assembly GCA_033296515.1 of Macrochelys suwanniensis. Taxonomy (NCBI): domain Eukaryota; kingdom Metazoa; phylum Chordata; order Testudines; family Chelydridae; genus Macrochelys; species Macrochelys suwanniensis. Next base: position 45,086,866 of record CM065776.1, read on the forward strand.
TACTGTGTGTGTTCTTAACACTACCATCTATCCATATTTTTGCTGTTATGTACAGATATATTTATAGTGCAACATACACAACCGGAAAAAAACTCAAAAAACCATGACTAAGATCTGAGCTCAGTTAGACTGGACAGTTGCTAGGCAACTGAACCCATGCTGTACAGTGATTGCAGGTGAAGGCTCCATATGTCAAAATCAACAAGGTTTCTGATCATCCCTCAAGCTGACCCCTGGGCTCAATTACAACTTATGTGCTTAGAGTAATTCATACTACTAGAAATATAATGTAAGACCTTTTCACCCAACGCACAAGATGATAGCTTCTCTGTCATGGAGATTTGACTGCAGTAACATTTAAAGGGAAAACAAACCCAAGATGCTGATTGTACAAAGATCACAGTGGTCCCTAGTTTCACATGACCCACTCCTCCTTCTATTTTGTTTGTTTAATTTAAATGGTCTTGATTTTTTCCTTTAACATTTAAAAAAAATAAAATAAAATAAAATATAATTACATTTAAAAACCCGTGTCAAAGAAATATTAAGGTAAACACCTGAAAGTGAAAAATGTAATGTTCCAAAATCAATATTAATTAATCAGCAGGGACACTGCACTTAAAATATAAACTATTTTCTATTTCTATTTTATTTATTAAATGTGTCGTTTATTACCACTGCTTATGAGGTTAGTGAAGGCGCACACATTCAAGTCAAAATCTAATTTTTAAACATGGATTACAATTAGTTACAGGTACTTTGCCTTTCCCTGAGTTCAACTGCTAATTTTATGGTTCTGCAGTCACATCTTCCTATTTTAAACAATGCTTTTCTTTTACTCCTTCCTGTGTGAAATGCTCGCACAAACAATAAGGGAAACAGTCATACTGACAATGCACAATATAAATGAACTGAAATAACAGTGGAAAATGTATTTCTAATCTTTGTCAGTTAGAGTAATCTTAGGTGTTATCTCTGACAACGATAGGTAAAACATGTTCACAGAAGTGTGATATTTTTAAAGTTGGCAGAGTCCCTTTCAAAGTATTCACTAAACATACCACAAGAGCAAATCGGATGAGATAGCATCCTTGGAACCTCAACACTTACATTGCTTGACTTTGTGTTATTTAAATGTGCAGCCTTAATATTTGCCTATTTTCCCATTAACTTAGTAGTTTCCTTAGTTTAATATGCATTTAACAGTTTCAACGGGAGTTTTATTCCTTTTTCCTGCTAATTTTATTTACAATAATAGAATTTTGTAAACAAGGCAAGGCCTGGAGTCATTGTGGCAGGTGCATCTTGTTAATGACACCCTGAATACCCGGGAGGTGGGAATGACTCCCTGGAGAGAAGAAACTGGAATTCATGAATTAGGGCTAGGAAGTCCTAAAAATAGCTAAATTTATGAAGACAACAAACTGAGGTTTAATGTTATTGTTTATATGTGAGTTGCTAATAAAGTTCCAAACTCTCGTTAGGGCGTAAATCTGGACTACGGCAGTCTGATTCATCACGCCATGACTCTAGTTATAGGCCAGTGGAACTCCATGGACATGATGGTTTTAAATTAGAGTAATGCAGTGCCGTGGTGAATCCAAATTACTACGTATAGATTCTGATCACCCCCTTTCGGTCCTCCAGAAATCTCTGCTGGGCAAACATATAGCTGATGTTGCAAAGACAAAGGAGAGAGGGAGAGAGGGAGAGAGAGAGAGAGAGAGAGAGAGAGAGAGAATGAATATTCAGGAAGCTCAGGCAAAGTTCAGATTACGTTTACACAGACTATAAAAAATCAGAAAACAATGTTTACATTTAGAGCGGCATTCTCCACCGTTTCTGGTTTACAACAGATTTTTCATCTAAGTTCGTCAAAACCTAAAGTAAACTCTACCTTAATTTTTAACCTGTACTTACCTGTAACAAGCATATTTTTCTTTAATATATTGGTTTTGTCTAAAGTTCTTTTTCTAGTCAAACTATCTCTTATGCACAGTCTTGAGTCGAATTTAATTTTACAGTAAACATTGCTGCCTCTATCTAGTTAAACTGGCAATCAGGAGTACTACATATGTTTTTATTTTCATATAACTTAGATTTCTAGGTTACTGGACCTCAGCTAGTTAACAGTGTTATTTAAAGTTGTATGCAGGATGTTCTTCGGAAAGAAGGACAGTGTCTTCATATTCTTGAGATATGGTAGGACCTTTCGTTCATCTATGCATTAAAAATGCATTACATGCAAAGCCTTGGGATGTCTGATGTGTTACCTTGACTCTGTTGTCTTAACGCTGGAAACAAAAAAGGGGCTGCATTCTATGAAGTGGCTGTGAGAATTCTGTGGTAAAAGTTCCCGAACTGGATAGGGCATTAACATGAATATTTTTTCTGAAGGTCATTGCTGCTATCAGTAGACTCCTCCTCCAGAGCAAGGTTGAATATCTGACCACAGAGGGTGTCCATATTTTACAGCAGCACATGAAAACCTGAGGTGAAACTTTGGCTCCACTAAAGCTAATGGGAGTTTTGCCACTGACTTAATTGGAGCTATGATTTCATACCTGAACATCAATATTGGTGCTTCAATTCATCTTTAGCAAAATCTTCAGTCAATTCTAAAAGCTGGAAATTAGGAACAAGTAAATTTTGTGGATTGTTTCTTATCCCTTGTGTGATAACCATTTTTGTATGAGCTAAAGACATAGTAAAGAGAGGCTTGTAAATCTAACTACTCTCTATGAACACAATGATGAGGATACTGAGTTTTGTAATTAAAATAAAGCTTATGAGCTAAATTCATTTTTACTGCAAATCCATTTGTATTTAAATGTTCAGTTATTGACACACATTGCTTTTATTTGTGTTGAAAATTGTTCACTCCTTCCTAAAGTGACATGGCTGTGTATATGACACTGCTTGTAGTGTGTCATAAATAACAGTACAAATAATTTTTATAGCATATGGCCAAGTTGCAGTGACCTAGAAAGGTCTATAATTTAATAGGAATTTTTTTGGCTTTACACTGTACACAGGATTTCTTGCCCACCCCCCCTCCCCCCAGTCTAGTCACAGTTATTACAACTTTTTTTTTTTTTTTTTAAACAGACTGGTAAAAACTAGTTTTCTGGAACTAGGTTATGTACAGACTTTGGTCCATTTAACAAGGTCAGACTGTTTACTCTTGACCAAATTCTTTCCCACTGTAAAAAGGTACTTTTAAATACCACATTCCAAAACCAGTGCCAGTAAGTCACTGAAGCATATTTTCCCACAAGAACTGATACCATGCACAGGCCCCTCCTTATTTAATTCTTCTAGTGTTTAAATTATATAAGGTGCAGTTAGTGTTTAATGTCATACATTACTTAAAACTACCCATGTCTTAGGTGTGCTGAAACTTGCCAATCATGAATCCATTAACTTAAAACAGTCCCATGCCTTTCAAAGCAACAGTATCCTTTTAAAAAGCTACTAGAGGGAGACAATAAAAGAAAGAAAGGACATCTTTAAGTACAAATTTAAACTACTGAAGTAAAAGTAAAGCAAGCACAAAATGCTTGCATTTGACTTAAGGGCCAGATCCCACAGTCCGTGTAAACTGGCATAGCCAATGGAACTATGCTGATTTACGCCAGCTGAGGGATTTGGCCTTTATGGCTACTGCAATAGCAATTATTAAAAAAAAAAAAAAGGCAAATCCAAAAAGCACTTTCAAGCAGATACATTTCCAAACGTGTTTTTGATTTTACAAAGCCTGAATATACAAATGTAAACAAAATGAAAGCAAATGCCATTACATTAAGAAAGATACATATCTACCTCTGAGCTCCTCTGTTTAAATGTTACCCTCAGAGCATGTTTTGAATTATATTTGTTCTTAATGTAAACAAGGCACCTACATTAACCCTACCCTAAATTGCAAACCAGGATATTTAAATTTTCTAGCAATCTTCCTAATTTCAAAGCTTATTTTAAGGAGCTTGGTTTTGTGCTTTCAAATGCAAGGTGAAACATAGCACATAAAAATAACTAACCAAATCTATCTCCAAATAAATATGGTTCCAAAAGAACTCCTAAACTCTCAACCTTCCAACTTCTCCCTTAGATAGGATGTGGTGCCACTGAAATTACAGCAGTGGTGACAGAAGGACATGTATCCATAATTGTATTGTCATCACCTAATGCCTGCATATTATGCAAAGGATAGAATTATATCTAATGCTACAGATTTTATTTTTCCCTAAATATTATAGGTAGCGTATATCAAAAAGTGATGTTCTATCTAAATTATTTACACCAGAGTTGGTCAAAAGACGCAGAAAAAATTCTCACCAAAAATGTTCAGAATTTTTCCTGTAAAATTTTCAAATACATTGAAAATGTTTGATCAGCTCTAATATACAGTTCAAGTCATGCCCCATCACCAGCACTTTGAGAGCTAAGTTTCACTGAATAATAAAAAGCGCTGCCAGAAAAGGCCAGAGTTAATTTTTTTCCAGGCAAAAGGGCCTGTATATATTTTTTTCATGAAAAACTACTGATCTTCTATGCGTTGGAACAAACCAAAGAAGAAAGTTCATCTCCTCCTAGAAAGTGCCCATGCCAGCATGCCAAAGTGAATAATATAGATGGTTCATCTTTTCCATGCTGTTTATTAGCTTTGACTGAAGTAAAAGTGACAAGATAAATATTAGCACTTATTCCAGTATGATGATGCTGGTATTTCAAGATGTAGTCCTAGAATCCCTTTTGTTATTTAAAAAAAAATAAATGGAGATATGCCAATCTCCTAGAACTGGAAGGACCTTGAAAGGTCATCAAGTCCAGTCCCCTGCCTTCACTAGCAGGACCAAGTATTGTCCCCTGACAGATTTTTTGCCCCAGATCCCTAAGTGGCCCCCTCAAGGATTGAACTCACAACCCTGGGTTTAGCAGGCCAATGCTCAAACCACTGAGCTATCCCTCTCCCCCCCCTTTCTAACTACAGATTAGTTAAACCTACCAAATTAATATGACAAAACTGTAGCCATCTGGGATGACTGTGAGGTATTTTGGTATCTGTTCATCAACCCAGTGGGTACAGCTATATTGTTTTCTCATCCTCTCCAGAAGTACTAGTGGTATTTGGATGACATCACACCACTTCCAAAATTTTCAGTTGACTGATGCTCTTAGATACTTCCTCGATGTATGCTAAACATGATGACCCCTGACAACATTCAATCGTACCTACTGCTTCCAAGCTCATATCTTCTTTTCATAGTAAGTAATATATCAAAGCGTCTCCCAGCTTCATCAATCTATCAAAAACACCTAAACTATAACTAAGGCTGTGAGTCTTTCATGGAGGTCACAGTCTTCTGCAGCAGCCAGTCGGGCTGCTTGGGTAGCCAGTCCTGGGCATTGCCCCGGAGCAGTGGTCCGGGGGCAGCGGGGCCCTGCCCCCCACCTGAGCAGTGGCGGTGGGGAGTCCCAGGCCGCCGCCCCCCCCCCCCCCGGAGCAGCAGCAGTGGCAGGTCCCAGGCCATCACCCCCCTGTCCAGTAGCATCAGCAGCAGGGCCCCAGCCACCCCACTCCAGCAAAGGCGGGGCCCAGAGTGCCCCCACCTCCCAGAGCAGCAATGTCCCCTGAAGCACCCCCCCAGCCAGAGTAGCAGCGTCTGCAGGAGCATCCCCACTTCCCACTCACCCCACAGCACCTAAGATTTAGTTAGGGGTATTTTTAGTAAAAATAATGGACAGGTCAGGGGTTGGGACTTTTTGTTTATTGCCCATGACTAAATCTTAGCCTTAACTATAACTTTTAGTTGAATGTGCTATACAATATTTTGGATCAGTTAACTGTATATACAGAGAGAGAATATACTATACTTTCTAAAAACAGACTATCTTTCAACCTATAGTATGGTTACCTCTTCCGACCTGAGCAGTTTGTCATCAAGACCCTAAATGTTGGCTGAGTCAGGTATCTCTTGGATGCAATCTGTTTATTTATAAAGAATATGGACATAAAGTCCTGTTTTCCTGAACACAGTGGGAATCAAACAGTTTCTTTGCTCACAGTTCCAAGAGTCTTTCCAGGTAGCTCTATACCCAAAAGCTCGCTCTCTCTCAGCTTTTTCTCAGGGTGATGCTACAAATACTTCTGTGGCTGTCTCTGGAGCTACTTTCTCTCTCTTTTTCTGTTGTGTTTCCCTGCTTCTCTCATACACACATACAGTAACCTTGAATATCAGTCAGCCAACTGCATTTGCATTCAAACATGTCAAACCCCTCTGCCCACATAGCTCAGACAGCCTTGCAATTGGCCTGTGTCTTGGACAGTGACTATTATTGTTTCAGCTATCTAGTCCATAAAGGGGCCTAATTGCTTTTTCTAATTTATCCTGAATGATGGGCCGCTCGAACACCCACCAGGTTCAACAATGTTCCACCCAATCCCTAGCACAACAGTATTATTGTAAAACTGGTTTTAGTCCAAAGACTAAATTGCAGCACTATCTACTTATGAAAGAGTTAAACAAGTGAGTTAAATGAATGACTGCTATTTTGAACAACAGGGAAGGTCAGTCATTTGATTAATTTTATACATAGATGTGATGTAATTACACACACACACACACACACACACACACACAAAATGTGGTGGCTTGCTGTGGAATTAATCATTTTGAATGAAAGTAAAACTCAAAACTCATGAAATTTCATCCACAAAGGTGAAATGAATGAATCTTGTACTAACAGAAGATGTATCTTGTTCATGCCATAATGCATCAATAAAAATGTAGATTTAAAAAAAAATCAAATGTTTGTTTTGAACATCTCAAGCCTCAGAATTCACAAAGAAATGCCTCCCACTAACACCAGTGCTCCTGCATTACTCCTGTGGCATGCCCCTTCCCTTAGTGGTGAAAGTGAAAATGAAACTAAAACAAACACTCCATTGTTAACTACAGAAAACATGCAATTTTGCATTTTAATAAAATAAAAGTAGAATGTGCGCTACTGTGGGGACTTCTGCCAAGACTTCATGGCACCAGAGAACCATTTCTGTTCAAAGGAGATACTGTGACTGGTGGTCTTTTAGGTTTATTCAAGTTACATTTTTTGAGACACTGTTTCCTAGATTTATTGGGTGTGTGTTGGTGGGTTTTAGAGGCTTCTGTTGAGAGCAAATATGCGGCCTCTTCCCTGCAATGCCACAAAACCTGTTCAGGCCACCACTGTATGTATAATTGACAATATGAGAGGAAGGGAACAAGCAATTTATTTTTTCCTGTAAGTTATGAAAGAGTATAGCTCTTTCCAAGCTCTGGCTCCGCTATCTATGCTTCTACTTCACAACAGCTAATGTGATGAACTATTAAATCAAAACCACTCACTCAAATCTTGGATATTCTACCTCTATCTCTGAATGGCATATGTAAATTCAGACAAAAGAGGATTGATTCAAAGGTTGTTCCAGTACTGGTGTATGTGTGTAAATAAAACCAGTTACACTACTCAGATCCATGTCACTGATTTCTCCTCCACTGGAAGCCGACCTGCAAGGCCCTGGACCTGTGCTACTGACTGACAGATGGGCAACCACAATAAATAGAGGAAAATAGGATGAAATTAAGAATGGGAAAATATAGGTTGGATATCAGGAAAACTTTCTGAAAGCAAGATGTATAACGCTTCGGAATAGTCTCCCAATGGAAGTGATGGAAGCCCTGTTGCTTGGCATACATACAGCTAAAATGTGACAAAACAACACTAGACAATATATAATAAACAACAATCTTGAACTGACACAGAGATGGACTGGGCGATCTACCAGATCTCTTCCACTCCCACCATCTATTGATTCCATTAAACTGAAGCTGCTAGCCATTCTCCACCAGCAACACTACACATCTACATTTTAGATGAGTAAGCATAATTTCTCCAACTGAAACTACAGCAGGGAATTTCAGTTAGGAAGTAAATTCTGAAGCTGGAATTTGGCCAGTACCTAGAGGAAAATTAGGGCTCTCCCCTCTACTCTTGCAAAAAGTGCCAGAGCCTCAATTTTATTATGTCCCATTCTAAAGATGTCACCTGCAGCAGCACGGTGCCTCCTAGCACCACACGGGAATTCTAGTGTAGCACTGATTCAGACGGAAGAATGCCATTTAAAAGACTTACCAACATCACTTCCTTTAACACTTCTCCCATCCAAGTACCAACTAGGCCCAACCCTGCTTATCTTAATAGCTCTGATAAGATCACAACCTGAGGCAGCATGAGTGCAGGCCGCTAGGGTTATTTTAGCGTTTTAGGAATGGGTTTAGAATTATATGGAAACAGTTTTGTAATTACACAGTTTGAGAGCCTGTCAAACAATCGTATTGCTTTTATAATCCCAACCACCTCAAAAAACAGTCATTTACCTCTTCGGCTAGATGTAAAGCCATTTAAAACAATGTAAAAACAATTTGTAGAGAACAATTTTAAATAACGTTTTTCCTGGACTGCACAACAGTTTCATAACAGAAAACAGTACAGTAAAAAGACAGGCCACACAACAGCGGAGCTATTTTTTACAATAAAGAGACAAAAATACAATAACCTGAGTTTATACATCTTTTCCAGCTAGGTTAAGCACCGACCCCCATTCTTTCAACAGGGATTACATGTTAGAACAATAATGTGAAAAAACATAAATCAATCCTGGTACCATTAGTAACAATTTAAACAATCTCTGATTTTATGTCCTTACCAGTAAAAGAAAGAAAACGAAGGGAAGGGGGGGGGAGGGGAAGGGGAAGGAAAGCAAAGAATATTTCATTACAACTTTTGGACCAGTGTCTGAGGCTTGTCTATCTATACCAGGTACTTTTTTTGCACAAGTGTAGGTGCACTGCGCTGTTTACTAACTCAGGTTGGGCTGCATTGGGATGAGTCATTTTTTACACAAGTGCAGTGCATCTATGCTACAGGTTTGCATTGGTGCAGCACACTAATGAAAAAAAACCCAAGTCAGTGTGGAGAAGCCCAGTGATCATAGTCCATATCCCATTAGCTCCAGCTTCCATGCAGCAATTTTGTTGACATAGCACATATTCTCACATAGAGCCAGTTTGCTTGTTTACTGTCAAGTAATTCACTTTCTATGAAAGGCTAACTGAAAGGCTTTTTACATTTCAAGATAAACCTGGGACTGAATCAGAGCAGAGCTGCATTCTCTGCATTCCTTAGATGGCTTTCAGGGTTAGCGGTGGTATCAGCTGTAATGGAATAGAAGCATAGAACCCTGAACCAAGGTCTTGGCAGGTAGGGAATTAAAAATATGTCAGATATTTTGTTTGAAAATGTATTTGGTAAAGATGCTCAATTTTTTTCCCCAAAAACTCAAATACACTAACAAACTTTAAGATCCTAAAGCAGTAACTTAACAATTAAGGCCCAGATATTAAAAATTCAGTGGGAGCTGCTGCGTTTTGTAAAGCTGCTGCTTTTCAAAATCAGACCACTTATTGTAGGTTCCTAAATATGGACTCAGGAGACTAACTTTAGGGCAGTGGCGTAGCCAGGTTTAGAGCACAGGGGGAGCGGAGCGGAGCTTAAAAAAAGGCGCCGGGAGCAAAAAGCGTCGGGAGCAAAAAAAAGGTGCCGGGAGCAAAAAAAAAAAAAGCTCCGCTCCGGCTGCAGCGCAGGAGCAAAAGGCGTCGGAGCACAAAAAAGGCGCCGCTTCTGCTCAGTGGGGGCGTGGCCGCTCCCCCTGCTCCCCCCTTGGCTACGCTACTGCTTTAGGGCCCATTTCTGAAATTACTGGCCTATCACAAGATTCTCTCTCTCTTATGTTCTCATGTTTATGTACTCTCTCTCTCTCTCTGTATACACACAATTGGCCCCTCCGCCAAATTTCAAATTCTTTAAGGTTCTCAATTTGGGCACCCAAAATCTCTAGTCACATTTGAAAACGTAGGCACTTCCTATGTGATTTTGGGGAAGATTGTCATAATGCATATGAGCAAATGCAACCTTTATTTTATCATTTCCTAGCTCTTGCGTGCTAGACTTTTCAACCTAAATAACACACTTTTAACAAAATTATTTATATATTTGTAAGTGTGTGTGTATATATCACTGTATCAGCCTTAGATAAAACTGTCACTGACCTGAACAATCTACTCTTTTCATTATCTTTTGTGAAGCATGAAGTAGAACCGGTCTATCTAGGTGTGATCTTAGACTGCACACTGAGTTACCATGCCCACCTGAAGAAAACAGCAGCTAAAGTTAAGAAGCGAAACAATCTTCTTAGCAAACTGGCAGGTTCGTCATGGGGTGCTCATGCTCCAACTTTGTGGACGTCAGCTCTTGCCACCTCGTATTCGGTGGCAGAGTACTGTGCACCAGTTTGGAGTCGATCGTCACACACCAAACTGGTGGATACGCAGTTACATGCCACCATGCATATCATCGCCAGCACCCTGTGTCTGACTCCACTCCCATGGCTTCCAGTTCTGAGCAATATTGCTCCTCCTTATATCAGACGAGAGGTTGTCACTAGCAAGTTACTGAAGAAACTATGCACCAACTCAAGCCTGCTGCTGCACAATGACCTTTATAAACCACCAGCTGCACGTTTGCTGTCACGTCGCCCATTATGGACTCATCCGCCATGCCAGGATGTTTGGGCAGAAACACTCCGGCGAGAGGAATGGATATCTGTTATAATCCCCAACCAGTTCCTCGTTACCGACTCCACAATTTGCCCGCCTGGTTTTGACCTGCCCCATCATCAATGGTCCCTGTTAAACAGGTTCTGGACTGGGCAAGGTCTCTGTGCAGCCAACCAGTATCTCTGGGGCCTTAATGACAGCCCTTTGTGCAGGTGTGGTGCACCACACATGATGACGCCCATTGTCGATGAATGCCTGCTGACTAGGTTCAGCAGTGGCCCAGAAGAACTGCATCATGCCACTGAAGATGCCATCGGTTGGCTAGACGACTATGCACACGCTAAATAAAATTATCTTTTGTGTACAGACATAAGCCACATGATCCACAACAGTCAACATAGTTTACTCAGTCTAGCTATATATTTCAGATTATTTTTAAGTGTCAGCCAGAAGTTTTCCTATCATCTTACTGAAAATTATTTTTATTCTTAAAAGGACTCTGAAGATACATCACTCAATATATTTCTCATTATCAAGTGCATGCAATGGAAAGAACCTCCCTGGGCAATGTTTAAGAGGACGCATTCCAGATTCCTTCAGCTGCCCTGTATCTGCACTATGAGAAATTAACTCTTCCTGGACAAAACCTGAGTTACAGGGCTTTTTGTGGAGAACTCTGTAGTGGTAGGGAGGGAGGACTCAATTCAACCCTTCAGAGTGTGGGCCAGCTGTGGGACTGCAGCTTAAACCAAAGTGCACCCATTGGCAACTAACTATGCTACCATAATGGATGATGAACCTCTGCAGGGATTTTAGACTGCTGAATCTGTGAAATCATGGATCCAGTAGCTCTTCTTTAGATCATCTCCCAATGTCTCCTTCTTCAACCTGCCTATTCAAGGCCAGCTCAGACCACCCTTCGGGACAGACAAGGAGAGAGTTCCCTGCACAGCCTCTGTGCCTGCACCCCTAATCTGTAGAGGGTATAGCAGGGCTGTAAAGCAGATCCTCCATACTTGGGCGAATATCATGATGTTGAAGATGAAAGCAATAAGTAGAATTAATTTTTGTAAGGAAATGAAACCAGAAAAGAAACCAGCTGCTTTGGACTGACCCTGTTAAGGTTAACTGGGTAATTACCTTGTTGCTGAAAATGTAGATACTGTACTATGAAGAAAAAAGAAAATCTCCACTATATGCAGTTATAAAGAATAGTTTCCAACAGATACCAGACTATCCTTCCAACTGGCACTGTGATTTCAGCCATTTAGTTCTGGAAAATCTGAGATAACTACACACGATACAATTTAAAATCTTCTCCTGGGTGAAATTGAGAGTCTTGCATTTACAGGACTGTTCATTATCCCAAATTTTGGGGAAAAACACACAGCTTTAGCTAAGCAACCAGTTACAATCATACTGCATTCCTGGGTTAACACAATATTTCGACAGCACTCCAGAATTCAACATCACATATTTTGATTCTCTGGACATTCATCTGTGACTCATTTTCCTTTTGAGGGCCAACGAGGTGGACTGGAGAAAAATGCTATGAGCTACAGAACTGGAGCTCTGAGTTCAAGACTAGGTACCTCCTCACAAAAGCTATGACTGGGAGAACCAAAGCAGTGTTGCTCCCATATTAGAGTGAGTGAGTGAGTGAGTAATGTCTTTTATTGGACCAACGTGAAAGAGACAAGATTTCGAGCTCCACAGAGCTCTACAACACTAGCGCCCATATGTCAGTGATAAGAAGCCTTACAATCTTCAACAAAATACAAGACGACAGTCATCTCAGACAAACAACAATCACGGGGTCTAAAAGTATGTTTTTCTGCCTGGGCTATAGGAGAGAAAAAAAATTGAAGGTAGAATCACCTAGGAGTACTTCTTTCTCAGAGCCCAGATTTCAGCTGTGATTCAGCAAGCTACTTCAGCGTGTGCCTAATTTAACTGCAATGGAACTACTTATGTGTTTTGTGTGAGCGGATTCCACAGGGTGCCATATAAAATGATATATGTATGGGTTTCAGGGGAAACAGAGCACCAGGATGAAGCGGCCAAAAAACAAGGAACCAAATGAAAAAGGAACTCTCCTTTGCCCTTAATGTGGCCAGTCTCCAAAATCATATATTAGTTCAGATGAGAGCTAACACCCACATTATTTACTAAACAGGTGGTATTTATTAGCATCTTACAATGCAATATTGGGTAGAAAACAGAGAAGCATTCATTCCTCTTTGGAATAGGATATTTTCTATCTTTTTTTGTTATTGTTTGCGTTGCTGTAACCAATTTATATATTTATTTTTACAAAGTAAGCCCAGTTAGTGAAAATTATTTTATGCTCCCTTGCCACTATACCAACAAAATGAAATCCAAGTTGCTGCATGATGTGACTTGTAAACCATTTGTGCTGAAATGACTGCCAGGAAATGGATGGAAAAATCTTTATCCTGAAGAAACACTCAAATAAAATGCTAGCATAATCTGAAAACGTTCACTGAAAGTGAGAGTTGGGTTTTTAAAAATTCTCAATCTCGTCAGCTGATCCCAGTATAAACAATTTAGTGCATTAGCAGCAAAACTGATTTTTCCCCCTCTTACTTTGAGCAAATCTGAAAATACGATTTTTTTAAAAGGGAAAAAAAAGCAAAATAAAACAATTTTGTTTGCATTTCAGGGAGGAAAAAAAGCAGCTCTGCCATCTAATCTAAACCACGCGTTTTCAAAAAGGCTACTATGAGTGTTTTACAAACACTAGTCTCTTGCCAATTTTGCTTCATTTTTTGGAGTTAGGTCATGATTTAAGATCTTGACCCTCGCAGCTTGGGCTAGACACTGTGATTACAATTAGACAACTGGGCTAAACACTGTGATCACATCATCTCACTTTGCTTTCTGATACCCAGCAATTCATAGATATTTCCTTTCTTTAAGGCAATCAGCTGGCAACAAAGAGGCATGTTAACAGATTCTGAATACTAACAGGCCTATTTTTTCTTTATAATGTAGCCCCTACCATTTTCATTTGTCGATCCTAATAGATACCTGTCCCTCTGTATAGGGCAAGTTTTGCCTACACTAGAATTTAGTGTCCATTTTTCTGAACCACAGAGAAAAGCAACAGCTCATTTGCTTATCCATTTAACTCTAAAACTACATAGCCATATCAACCCCTCTTCTCCCTTTAACCCTCGCTGCATCTCTTGTTATCACAAAGCCTATTCAAAAGGCTCCCAAGAGCCAAGACCAACAGCAAGACAATCTAACTTCATGTGAAACTGAAAGGCTGACTCATTCTTCCCCATCCGAGAAAAAGCCCAGACATGATTCTTTCTAGTGCTGTTATTTCAGATCTGTATCACTTCTTGGTTTGACCACAGCTGGGACTAGTGTTCTGCCCCCTAAACATGTGTCACGTTATCCTGAACGTTTTATTCATTCACTGGAGGAGGTATCAAGAGATTTCTTCTTTAAATGACAGCACGATGCCCAAGGGACTGACCTGCCAGAAGAATTCTTTAGCATTGTGGAAGTAACTGGCTACCGCAGAAAAACTGCTTTGAAGTTACTCATTTGCGGCACCCAATGAACTAGGGCTGCGTCAGTTCTTTTTTACTGGATTACTTTCATGGCAAGCTCTTTTTGTTCCATCTGAAGAGTTCCTTTGTGACCAAAGAATGTGGATGTATCTTGGGACTGATTTGATACCTCAAAAGATGATTCTTGTAGCTTATCTTGCTGTAAGCTCTCTGCTGAAGGAAATGATGCAGAGCTCTCATGTCACTGGATCAGAGTGATAGCTTCTACAATGTACTTCTATCATCTGACTGTGCATGCTATTGCTTTTATGTACGGTACTCCAACCCATACCCCTACAGTGTAGGAATTTTATTAAATTGACACACTGATAGAGGGTTCTTGGTAACCATATTTTACCATTAGAGAAAGGAGCATTCCCCTCAATGACAAACTTCAGGCCACATCTTGGTCCCACTGACATCAATAGGAGCTTTTCCATTGACTTACAAGGAAGGGGCTACAAATTGGACCTCACTGCATTAAGAACCAATAATTTGCCCAAAGAGACAGGGGAGAGGGGGAGGGTTTAAAAGTTTTATTCATGTCCTGAATTTTAATGGAAGAAACAATGCATAACAAATGACACACCATTTGTTTCCTATCTTTTAACCAGTTACCAGTCCATGAGAGTTACCAATCTATGACTGTACAAAAGGAGCAGAGAACACAGATAAAGTCCATTAGACTAAAATGTGTTAGCTGACACGTATTAACTAACGTGTATTAAACACCATTTATTACCTAGTTTAGACAAAGACAGTGATGTTTAAAATCATGTTAGATGGTCATGCTATAAATGAGGCGCCTCACTAGGTTACAGCATAATCAGCTGACGTGATTTTAAAGGCACTAAACTACATCTATGCTCGGTGCTAAGCAGTGTTTCCATTTAAGTTAGGTCTGTTCTACACTTGGAAGTTGTATCGGTATCACTATTTGAGTGAAGGATATGATTTACCAAAATAATTATACCAATAAAAGCCCTAGTGTGGACACCATTATACCAGCATAAAGGTGCTGGTATAGCTTCTTCTTCTTCCCAGGAATAGGCTATACTGGTATAAGCACTTTTATACTGGTACAATAGCATCCACTGTAGGGGGACTGTACCACATTAACAATATAAGTATAGTTAAAGTGGTACAATTTTTATGTGTAGACAAGCTCCTAATCTAGACAGACCCTTTGTCTACAGTAAGGGCTGAATCGTGTTTAAAACCATGTAAATACATATTAGCTAATGGGTTTTTAACACCACCCATTTTAGCAGTCTGGACAAACCAAATATTAAATGTCACCTCTTTCCGTTTCACCCAGGAGTGCTGACAATGGGCTAATACAGGCAGGTTTCAATGCATTCTTGCCTTAGCAAATGAGTTCTCTTCCTTGGGTTTCTGATCCTTTGCTTCTATTCCTCTGGCAGAATTCATGACTACAGAAGAATCCTTGATTAGCTTAGTACCTGGCTTTTTCCTTCTTTAATAGACTATTTAAAAAACCTACTGGCAGGCTCAGCAACTCCCCACAATTTCAGATGGATGCAGTTTCCATTTATGGTTCAGTGGAAAGAGATATTGAGGCTGTGACTGTTTCTGATTGATCACCTAACATATAAACAGCTATTGCAAGCTCAAAGAGAACCTATCACCACCCCTCCTTTCTTTAATACTTCCAAGAGTCTGATCCAGTGCCCACTGAAGTCAGTGGAAAGATTCCTATTGTCTTTGGAGGACTTTGGATCAGTCCCTAAGAGACGTTCTACAGGCAATGAAAAAAAATACCAAAAAACAGCACAGCGACTTGCCAGTCTGCACATGTCTGAAGTGCAGAAGATACTTCCCTCTGTTTAATAACATGATGATATGATTTTCTGTTTCTTCCTGTCTTCATTCATGCTGAAGCAGGAAACCAGACTAACATTCTGTCATGCTTTACAAATGTGGTAGGGCTCTTGCAGTTAACTAATTATACTGTTACGGGCTGGGTGAAATCTTGTTATAGGCGGAGTTAAAATCTCTTTAAACTGATGTGTGAATGACTCCCGCATTTAAGAGAGATAGGACGGGTGAAGAGTAATATATTTTATTGGACCAACTTCTGTCCTGAAGAAGAGCTTTGTTAATGCTCAAAAGCTTGTCTCTCTCACCAACAGAAGCTGGTGCAATAAAAGATATTACCTCACCCACCTTGTCTCTCTCATATCCTGGGACCAACACGGCTACAACACTGCATCCCTCATTTAAATCAGTTGTACTAAGAGCCTAATAGAGTCTGTCCAGAAACTAGTACCAGTGGGTGGAGGGTTTAACTAGGTATTCTAAGCAGGTGGGGGCATAGGGAGTTTGGGAGAGGACACAGAAAATGTGAACAGGTAAGAACAGACTGAGTGGGATAGAGAGCCTGAGGGAGAGGCTGAAAAAGTGTATCTGACCCTGGAAGAAGCTGGGGATAGGTTTTTTGGGTCAGGGATGCAGGCTGAAAAGATTTTGGTGCTATGAGCAAAATAAGCTATTTCCTGCTATTTGATCCCCTCTGAGTTCACAAATGCAGGATTTTGTCCATTCTTTGTGCATAAACAAAACTGCATGAAAGAAATACCTATCACCAATTTCTACTCCCAACTGGAACATCCACAGGGCCTCACATTTTGATTAGCCGCTCAGGACGAAACAGGGCAACAATAGCAATGGATTACTTTTTATCAACGACATCTGGATGAATTTATAAAATAAAATATGTAAGTGTAATGTATATTACTTTCAGTTCCTTTCCTTAGCAATCCTACCTTTCCTGTCCTAAGTATAAGTGACACTGTCCTAGTAGATATGGCACTCAGGACGGCAAAGGGAAACAATAGAACTAACAAGCAGAACACAAAACCAAACTAATACTGCTGTGAGGAACTATTAACAACACCTAACAGGTAGCACATTTAATCTTCAATGCATTTATAATCACTCACTCACTAATTATCACAACTGAGAAGTATGGGAGTAAGACGTATAATCCCCATTTACATATATGGAAAAATGGCAAGATTAAGTGTGGGATTTTCAAAAGTACCAATGTGATTTAGGAGCAAGACAATAGGACTTGTCACCTTAAATAACTTCAGCACTTTTGAAAATCATACCATAATCGGATGGCCCAAGGCTATAGAGAGAGTCATTATAACAACTGAAATTAGAACTTGGGAGCTCCCGGAGCACTATCCTATGCTTAAACAACCAGTCCATGCCTCAGCCCCACTAATCAGTCATTATGTAATTCAGAACCGGTCATCAGTAACAGATTACTTTTACGAAGTAGCCAAAGCCACTACTCTGTCCTAATTGGAAAGCTATTTTTCTTCCCACACACGTGCTCTAAAATGGAGAGGGTTTAAAAGCACAGTTATAACTCTCAGGATCCATTGACTATATTAATATAGTGAACAGAGACTATTACTAAGGGTAAAATAGCATTCTGAAACTTACCACTGAGGTAAGGGCCATCTGAAAACTGTAGATTCGTGCAAGGCCAAAGTCAGCTAATTTTATCTGCCCACTGCTTGTCACGAGGATATTTTGTGGTTTCAGATCACGGTGCACCACTCGGTGTGAATGCAGAAAATCCAGCCCTCGCAACAGCTGAAACATCATGTCCTAAACACAAACAATAAATAGTAATCAACACAAAGTGGCAAATAAACAAAGTCTCACATCTGCAAAATGAAGTTAAATAACTATTGACTTGAATATGTGCACAAGAGACAAAAGTGCCTATTAACAGCTAGAGCCAGCTGATTTGAACAGGTGTACTTACCAAGGCAATTATAATTTCTAGTTGAATTATTTGAACAAATTATTTGATGCTGATAAATAGAAGTGTGAAGACCGATCAATACATGTTAAAGAAATTATATATCAAAATTCGGCAGTGTAGCAAAAGCATGCCCATAACCCCCCAAAAACAATTTCAAGAGCAAATTATCTAGGTCAGAAACTGGCAAAGCAGCTGTTCTGCACTCAGTCTCAAGCCACCTAGTACCTAACTGAAGGAGAAGGATGCTCATCAAATAAATGTGTGCCTGGTCCTGCCCCACTGAAGTCAATGGGAGCCTTAGCATTGACTTCACTGGGCACAGGATTGGGCTCTATATGAGAATACTAAATCTTAGCTAATTGGCACTGTCAAAATTGTCGTTTTATGTTCAATGTACTGTATAAAATTTATAAAATATGTCAGGGTCTGTCCTTTGCTCTGTGTTTGTGTAGCACCTGGCACAGTGGGATCGTGGTCCATCACTAAGGCTTCTATGCACTATGGCAGGGGTAGTCAACTATTTTTTTTTGTCAAGGTCCAAATTTCTTGGTCTCAAGGCCTAGTCAAGGTCCAGACTCCAGAGAAAATAATAAAAAACAACAACAATAATGATAACAATTAGAAAATAAAAAGATTTCAAGGCCTGTTCAAAAGCGTCTGGTGATCTAGATTTTGGCCGCGGTCTATCTAGTGACTACCCCTGCACTAGGGTAACACAAATAATAAGGTTTCCCTTTTTTGCTTTCCATATAACATAGTTATAGTGACACAATATTTTAGAACATTTTCAGTGTTTAAAAGAAACTTTTCTATTGGTGTTCATTAGGCGTTGTTTTACAACAGTCACAATAACACAAAAACAAGGAATCAACCAATAAATTCTTCTCAAAACACAAACACTAAAAATCCAAGAATTTAAAAATTCAAGGGAAAGCATCAACAAAAAAACCCACATCTGAAAACTGTGTACCTAGCATTGCTACATGTAATTTCTAAGGTCACTAATAAGTAAAAGAAAAATTAATTTTTCAGGTTCTTTATTTTGTGCATTTGACAGCAGTTTGTGTAAGTCAGTTTCACTGTCTTAGTGGTAGTATATGCCCTTCCCCAGGCCCTGCACGAGGGTATTTACCAGTGACATTAGCAACAAAACTGAAACTGAAGAAGTAGATGGGAGGAGTGTACAGAGACAAAGGGGAGGAGAGGTGAGCTGAGCATGCTTAGTGTTGTTGCTCTGGGGTCCACCCAAAAGATCCTTCTAAACATCATCAGGGGAGCAAACTTCCACCCCCTCCCTGACATTAAAAAAAAAAAAAGGATACAAAACTTCAGCGCATACTGCTGAAAGGTACCACTATCAGAAAATTACAATGATGATACCACCCACAATTACCACGTCTCCACCAACAGTCATAAGAAAATAGAATAATCTGGCTAGAAACCCCACAAGGGACAAAACCACACTCTTGACCATTATACTGATGGCTTCAGGAAAAAAATTGACTGTGAAATGCTTAATAAACATCATATCCACCACAATCTCTCCACCACCAGGAGGACAGCTACACAGTCCCTGAAATCCAACTACCAAATAGTGATCAAAACAGCAGACAAAGAGCCACGATCATAGTCCTCAACTGTGATGACTACGTTAACAAGGCCAAGTGACAGCTCTCCGATATCACCTACTATATAGAACTCAAGGACACACCACCACCACCACCACTACATTTTATCTAGGAATTTAAGGATATCATCAAATCTTTCCCCAAACAATTCCAAGAGAAACTCTACAACCTCATCCCACATGAACTCCTCAGGGACCTTCTACATGCTTCCCAAGGTGTACAGACAAGGAAACCCAGGCAGACCCATCATATCTGGCCACAGCACTCTGACTGAAGGCGTATTGGGATTCTCAGAAACCATCCTCCAACCACTCACCATACAAAGGGCCAGCTTCCTCCAGGACACAATTGACTTCCTCCAGAAACTCCACAACATTAACAGCCTCCCTCAGAACACCATCCTTGCCACCATGAATGTCCCAGTCCTGTACACCAACATCCCTCACAATGATGGCATTGCTGCCTGTCTCAAATATTGACAAGATAACGAACAACCCAGAGATATCCACCCCAAACACATGGTCAAATTCTCTATTTCATCCTCATCCATAAGGACCATTACTCCTTGACAGAACAAGGAGTAATGGTCTCAAGTTGCAGAGGGGGAGGTTTAGGCTGGATATTAGGAAAATCTTTTTCACTAGTAGGGTGGTGAAGAACTGGAATGGGTTACCTAGGAAGGTGGTGGAATCTCCTTCCTTAGAGGTTTTTAAGGTCAGGCTTGACAAAGCCCTGGCTGGGATGATTTAGTTGGGGTTGGTCCTGCTTTGAGCAGGGGGCTGGACTAGATGACCTCCTGAGGTCCCTTCCAACCCTGAGATTCTATGATTCTATGATAACAATTGTACATTCAACAACACTTTGTCCAAACAATGGGAACAGCCCTGGGTACCAGGATGGCTCCCCAATATGCTAACCTCTTCATAGACCATCTTGAAGAAGAATTTCTGGACAAATGCACCATGAAACCAATGATATACCTGAGATATATCAATGATATTTTCATCCTCTCAACAGACAACCTAAATTCCCACCACAACTTCAACAACCACCCCCTGTCCATTAAACTCTTTCTAGAACACTCTCACACTAGCATCTGCTTCCTGGACACCATGATCAGTTTCAACAATGGAACCCTACAGACAATTATGTACAAGAAACACAGAGGATCACCACACCTACCTCCCCAGATCCAGTAACCACCCCAAACACACCCAGAAATCTGCTATCTACAGCCAGGCACTCAGATACCACAGAATATGCTCCGAGGACAAAGTTAAAGACCTTAACACGCTTAAACCAAACAAGGACACTCCATGAAAGAAGTAGATCGCATCATGGAATGAGACACCCAAATGCACCAAGAAAACCTGCTTCAATAGAGTAATAAAACCTGCTCCAAGCACAGACCTCTAGTTGTCACCTACTACCCCATACTGGAACCCACAGGAAGTATCAAACAATTACCACCCATAATCGATAGTAACTCCATCCTATCTTCTTCTGGCCTTCAATCCCCCCCAACCCCGCAACCTTTCCAAGCTCATCATCAAAAGCAAGCTCCCCACAGACCAGGACACACCAACTCAAGCGGCACCAGACCCTGTCAATTCGACAGAGGCAAAACCTGTAGACACATCTCTACTGCTACCATGATCAACATCCTCCACAACACACCTTTCAAAATCCACGGGTCCTATACATGCCTAGCACAATGTGTGGTGTACCTCATCCAGTGCACTAAATGCTCCAATAACAACTATGTAGGTGAAACCAACAACCACTATGCTCTCAAATGAACTCACACACAAAAATGGTAACAGACAAAAATAACACATCACCTTTGGGTGGACGCTTTCCACTGAACAATCACTCTATATCTGACCTCTCAGTCCTCACCCTCAAAGGAAACCCGCACAACACCTTCAAAAGATGAACTTGGGATCTTGGGATCTTAAATTCATAATTTTGCTAGACACCAAAAATCATGGACTGAATAGCTACACTTATTACAACAATCTATAACCCACTTAACCCAACCCCCAGTTCCCCCCCACCTTTTTTCCTCTATGACTGAAGAGGTGTTTACAGGCCCCTTCACCTTGAATGGTCCCTTGAAATGTGTTAATCACTTATGCTAAACAATCCGTTCCACCTTGTATTTAGTTGTGACACTCTGAAAAAGAGCTCTGTGTAAGCTCGAAAGCTTGTCTCTCTCATCAATAGAAGTTGGTCCAATAAAAGATATTACCTCACTGACCTTATCTGTCTAACTTTTACATAGGTCTTGTGACCTTGAGAATGTAATATGGAATTCATGGATTGATACATTCTAAGGCTCGATGAGGTCATTATGATCATTTAGTCTGACCTCCTGCATACACAGTAATTGCTCATAATTTCTGTTTGACTAATAATAGATCTCTCATAAAAACATCAGCCTTGGTTTAAAGACTTAAAGTGATAATCTACCATGTCTTTAGGTAAGTTGTTTCAATAGTTAACTACTCTCCGTTAAAAATTTGCACCGTATTTCCAGTCTGAATTAGTTTAACTTCACCTTCCAAACACAGAGTTTTGTTCTGTCTTTGTCTACTAGGTTCAAGAGCCCTTTGCTATCAGAAATCTCTTCCTCGTGTAGGTGCTGGTAGACAATGATCAAGTCACCTCTTAACCTTCTGTTAGATAAACTAAAGAGACCGAGCTTCTTAACTCTCTCACTGTAAGGCATATTTTTCAGACCTCAGATCATTCTTGTACCTCTTTTCTGAACCCTTCCAATTATTCAACATCCTTTTGGAAGTATGGACACCAGAACTGGACACAGTATTCCAGTGATGGTCTCACTAATGCTGTATACAAGGGTAAAACCATCTCCTTACTTCTACTTGACATTCCACTACTTATATACCCACAGATCCCATTACCCACTTAGCTACAGCACGGGTGGGCAAACTACGGCCCGCGGGCTGCATCTGGCCCGACAGCTGTTTTAATCCAGTCCTCAAGCTCCTCCTGGGGAGCGGGGTCTGGGGCTTGCCCCGCTCCGGCACTCCAGCTGGAGAGCAGGGTTGGGGGCTGCTCTGCACGGCTCCCAGAAGCAGCAGCATGTCCCCCATCCGGCTCCTATGCATAGGAGCAGCCAGGGGGCTCTGCTCTACACGCTGCCCCCACACCAAACGCAGCCCCTGCAGCTCCCATTGGCCAGGAACTGCGGCCAATGGGAGCTGCAGGGGCGGCACATAGGGATGGGGGCAGCATGCAGCAGAGATGCCTGGTTGCGCCTCCACATAGGAGCTGGAGGGGAACATGCTGCTGCTTCCGGGAGACACTTAAGTCAGTGCCACCCAGATCCTCCCCTCAATGCCCCAGCCCAGAGCCCCCTCCCGCACCCTGAACTCCTCATTTCTGGCCCCACCCCAGAGCCCACATCCCCTCCCGCACCCCAACCCCAATTTCATGAGCATTCATGGCCTGCCATACAATTTCCATACCCAGATGTGGCCCTCAGGCCAAAACGTTTGCCCACCACTGTGCTACAGCATCACACAGGAAACTAATATCTCGTTGATTATCTATCATTACTCCTAAGTCCTTTTTAGTATCACTGCATTCCAGGATACTGTCTCCCATCTTGTAAGTATGATCAACATTCTCTAGTAGGGACATAATCCTCTAGAATGGTTCAAATAAACCAATTTTTTTTTAAAAAAAGATTAATCTTCATTAAATTCTATAGCTTTTAGAATAATTTCTATAGACATTTATTTGTTTCATCCATATTAAATTCCTTAGGAATTTTTCATAGTGGAAACTTCTAACATTAGGAAACATGGACATGCTGCAAATAAGGTGACCTAAACATTCTTAACCTAAATATGCTTAACCTTACCCTTACTCCCTGCCAACTATTATCTTGCACACGCACCACACCGTCCACGTAAAATGAAGACCTTTTGTTGAATGTGGTTTTGATTGAAGTTTTGAGCCTCTGACAATAAGATATCCAAAGGCTTGTCTACACAGAGGGATAAAGCACACTAACATTTGTACATGAATTGGTCTGTGTAGACTGTTATGCTCTTTGAAAGAGTATTATGTTAAAGCCTGCTTCAGTGCACACCAGCAGGATCTACACAGATCAATTAATATGCAACACGTTAATGCACGTTAGAAATCACACCCCCATACAGTGCATTACCCCACCATGTTGCCAAGCTCTATGGTTACTAAATCGACTTCTGTTTGTGTAGTTTCTCTTTGTAGTTGAGGACTTGTGGAGAAAATGTGACTACGTTGTGCATACATATCGATACTATAATCAATATGTTTTATATTCTGTCACTCTGTGCTTCTACAGCCGGATCCAAAGCCCAATGGCCTTTGGATCAATCTCCTAGGAGATAAGGTGGTGATCTAGCAAAGCACTAAAGCACATGGTTAACTTTAACCAGATACATATTTTTTTTGTCTAAATTACCTGAATTTTATTCCAGCTCCATATCACCAGATATGGTAGATGTGAATTTAGTGGATATGAGAAATGGTCTCTAGAGGGTCCTTCTTTCTGGCACTTCTACATGCCCCAGGTTTTTCCAGGTGTGTAAACTAATTACACAGTCACTGAGCATGTCAAAAATGATTTTTCAAACACTTATAAATTTTTATTTTGCATTCTTCCTTCAAACCCAGCAAAGACAATTCTCCTCTGCAAGTATTAGTTATAGGCGATTTCTCCTGTTTCAAACATCAGATGCTTTTCTTTCATCCAGGACTAAAAAAGGAGGTATTAGAATGTTTTAAAATGGAAAAGGGAAATTTTTTCCACCTCCAACATAACTCAGAAATGGATACATTTCTTCAAATTACCTCCCTCTGAAAAAAAAAAAAATCACAAGGAAAATGTCAGTTAAAAGGGAATTTTTTTTCCTGACGTTATGAGTGTCTAAAAATAGTGGGTAATTATTACAGTGTCAGTGTCAAATGAGTTAAAGAAGGGGAAAAAAAATATATCCTTCAGTCCATCTTCCAACTAAAGCAGGATTTGTCCATACAGGATATTTTCTAGTGTTTTTTCCAGTTTAGTTTTTATTCTAAACAGCTCTTTGTTTATGTTATGCCTGTGCTCCTTGTTATTTGCCAACATATGCATGAATGGGTTTTTATTTACCCGGATCTTTGGGGAATAGATATTTGTATTACCTGAACTCATTTGTGAATAGAGGAATTTTGTGTCAATAAAGTAGTATTTGCTAATCAGTATTTGTTATTGTCCTGCTTCTAAAGTTTCAGCCATCTGGTCAGGGATACAATACCATGTGACACGTCACCAGTTATACTCTATGAATAGTGAATCCTGAATAATCCTGTGCGTTTGATGAACAGTTCATAATTTGACATTTGTTTGCATAAACTGTTGATAGAATAATTACTAATAGTGAATAGACTTGTAAAAATCAAAGTTGATTAGCAAACAGAAAGAGAAAGAAATTTGCAATGAATATTTTTCACAATTACTCTATCAATTCTTACCTGGGAGACTATGCTATGGTATACTAGACCTCACACAAAGCACATGAAAGTACATTCCTTGCAAGAGGTCCCTTGTCAACTTCAAAGTGTAGTTTGTAGCATGTTGTTTTACTTTTCCCCACAAAACTTTCCTGTGGCATCTGGCCATAGCATACTTTCTATGACTGGTCAAACATTTTTCAAAAGATTGTTGAAAAGTGTTATAATCTCCACTTCGCCAGACAGCATGGAGATACTTGTGTTGACAGATAACTTGGGAGAATGATTTATTATGAATAATAAACAATTATCTATTGAATTTATATAAATTCATCTTTCCTAGGATACTGTGTACTTGCAAACACAGACTATAACAGCGTCTGTCACTGCAGATTTGCAATTCCTACTACCATCAGACCATATTACAGAAGTTGCCATGATGGTTGCTAAAGTTAAGATTGCATACACATTTCCACTCTAACCTCCTGTTTTCAGAGGATCATAACTACCACATTTTTACCATTCACGTTAGGTTTTGACTCTACCCAAATATATTGTTTTTTGTTTGTTTGTTCTAAGATTCAGCAAAAATGATTGAGCCATTTTGGGGCAGAGTGAAAAATTACACTTTCATCACACAGAAAAATGTAATTTTTTTTAATTTACAAGTGGAAACGGTGGGAGGCAGAAAGTTGAAATTTTCTATAGCAAGAACGCTTTCTGAGGAGAATTTTTTTGCATGTTCCACTGAAAAATCAGTGTTACTTAGACCAAACAATGAGACTTTGAAAATAAACCCAATTCTTCCAATGTACAGTGCATTTTACACATGATTTTTCTACTAATTTCATAAAGCACCTTTTTGGGCAACCCTTACTCAGGCAACTGATATAAATTGTATTACTCGCCTGAGTAGGTATTCACCAACAAGAATATGGGTTGCATGTCATGTCCAAAGGGTGAAGAATATTTCTCAAATAAAGAAAATACATCATGAATTTTCCTATAATAGAAAATTTTCCTATAATAGACACTTTTATGTGTGTAGCATCCTTTAGTACTACTCTGGGTATGCTAGCGTAGCTCATGGGTGAGTGAGTGTTACAAGTCCTTTCTGTGCAGTTTGGCTGAGGGTATGAGTTGTTACTGCCCCCAGCTATGGATCCTTGACTCTTTAGTTCAAGCTGCAGCAGCCCGGGCTTTTAGATATGGATTTCTCTGGGTTGGTCCCCTGCATGTTGGCCAAGAGAGCATCCATCACACCAGCATCCCTGAACGCTGATCATATGATAAGTGCACAGTAAATTCTACTTACATACCATAGATTATAAGGCCAGAAAAAAGCCATTATGATCATCTGGTGTGACCGCCTGCATCACACAAACCATAGCATTGCATCCAGTAATCCCTGTACCAAGTCTATAACTTCTGGTTGAGTTAGGTCATATCTTTTAGAAAGACATCCAATCTTGATTTATTAATGTAAAATGACAGCTAATTTACAACATCCCTAGGTATGTTGTTCCAATAGCTAGTTACCCATACTGTTAAAAATTTGTATTTTATTTCTAGTCTGAATTTGTCTAGCTTCAGCTTCCTGCCCTTGGATCTTGTTACACCTTTGTCTACTTGGTTCAAGCACCCTTTACAGTAACTCCTCACTTAAAGACATCCTGGTTAACACTGTTTCATTATTAGGTTGCTGATTTATTAGCGAACATACTCATTTAAAGTCGCGCAATGTTTCATTATACGGTTGTTTGGCTTGCCCCATTCTGCTCCTGCCAGGGAGTGGGGTTGGGGCGTGGGGGCTTACCCCACTCCACCCACCCAGCAGTCCAGCCAGGGAGTGAGCAAGCCCTCGACCCTGCTCCCCGACAGGAGCACCAGGCGGGTGGAGCAGGACAAGCCCTTGCACCTTGACCCCACTACACCCCTGCCTCAACTAAGTTTCACAATCATCATTGGGGAGTCCAGTATTAAATTATTTATTTACAATTATTTAAAACTTGTACTGTATATGTATATAATGTCTTTTGTCTGGCAAAAAAAATTCCTTGGAACCTAGTCCCCTATCCCCAATTTACATTAATTCTTATGGGGAAACTGGATTTGCTTAACATTGTTTCGCTTAAAGTAGCATTTTTCAGGAACCAAACTACTATGTTAAGCGAGGAGTTACTGTACTACCAGAAATCTTTTCTCCACATAGGTACTAAAAGACCATGATCAAGTCACCTTTTAGCCTTTTCTTTGCTAAACTACATAGATTAAGCTTCTTTCGTCCATCACTGTATAGCAGTTTTTCCAGACCTCAAATCATGTTGTAGCCCTTGTCTGACCTCTTTCCAGTTTGTCAACATTTTTTTTTTTGAAGTGTGGACACCTCAACTGGATACAGAAATCCAGTGATGGTCTCCCTAATGCTGTATATAAGGTAAAACAAACTCCCTACTTCTACTTGATATTCCAATGCTCATACATCCAAGATTTACATAGTTCTCTTAGCCTCTCTATCACACTGGGAGCTTGGGTTCATCTGGTTAACCACCATGATCCACAAGTCTCTTTCGGAGTCACTGATATCCAAAACACAGTTCGTCATTCTGTAAGTGTGACATGCGTTCTTTGTTTCTAGGTGTATGACCTTGGATTTGGCTGCATTAAAACACATTTTGTTCAAGTCCCTCCCAGGTTACCAAGCAATCCAGATTGCTCTGTAGCACTGACCTGTCTTAATCGTTACTTACCATTACCCTAACTATACAATAGAGAGAAGTAGTGAATGTTTAATGTCATATACAGGCCTCCTAAATTTGTAGCCTCTGAACTGCACTGAAGAGTGCACATGAATGCACAACTAATCGAGCTTCCTAGTCAACTGCCTCATCCCCTATATTCAATTAAATATAGCTGTGGTGCAGATTTACAAAAAAGTACATAGTATATGGCTGCTGACAAAATTACATATCTTAGAGAGAAAATAATTCATACATTAAAGGTCTAAGCCAGGGTTAGATTTTCCCATTTAGTCACAGGCCATAGTAAGAGGTGGCACAGAGCTGCACCACCTTGGGAAGACTGCTAGGCGGTAGAATACATCCTGGACCTCCCATGTACATAGAGGAAGCATATCTGCCCCGGGCTACTTATTTTGTGGGGTGCAGTTTTCCCCTTCCACCGGCTGGTATCTAGGAAAGTGAAGCCACATCTGATTCCTACGAATCTAGAGGATACGATTTTATCTTCTGCATCTGAGTTCCTTCCATCACTGGAAGCAGGGTCGGTGCAATCACTAGATGAACTAGGCGGCCACCTAGGGCGCCAAGTGGTTGGGTGTGCCAAAAAGCGCGCTCAGGGGAGGAGGTGGAGTGGAGGTGAGCTGGGGCAGGGCCGCCCGCAGCAAGTAACGGGGGGGGGGGGGGGGCGGCGCAGGGGAGCCACTCCCCGCCCCAGCTCACCTCCGCTCCGCCTCCTCCCCTGAGCACACCGCCCCCACTCTAATTTTCCTCTCCTTTCAGGCTTGCCGGGCCAAACAGCTGATCGGCACCGCAAGCCTGGGAGGGGAGGAAAATTAGAGTGGGGGCGCCGTGCTCAGGGGAGGCAGCGAAGCGGAAGTGAGCTGGGGCGGGGAGCTGCTGCAGGGGGGGTGCTCCCCGAGTGGAGGAGTGCTGCCGCAACGGGGGCTCCCCAGGCGGAGGGTGGGTGCAAGGTGGAAGTTTCGCCTAGGACACAAAATATCCTTGCACCAGCCCAGACTGGAAGGAACAGCTTCCTGAAGCACATGGATAAGTTTTGTCCTATCACTGAAGGGCAACAGTAAAGGGACTCTCTCATATGCAGAGAGGGGCTAAAGCATGGAATTGTGACAAGATGCTTTTCCATTGGCCCTTACTCCTTTTGTCGCTTATGTGCTAAAACATGGTAAAATATCGTAATCCTTAGGAAACTAGCAATGCTTCTCCTCCCTGTATCTGGAGTATTCCATGTACCTGCACAGTATTCTCCATCTTACAAGGACTGGAATCCTTCATTTTTTTATACTGTAGAAATGGAACGCTCCTATTTTTGACACCAGGTGTTGGCATACTGGTGCTGAATGTGTCCCGTACGAGTGTTTGCGTGAGAGAGAACCACAAGCGTAAACAAAGGAGAAGAGTTTTAGAAAGTAGTATGTAATGAGTCAGTGGTGTTAGAATTTGACAGATGGACTGATCCTGCTTCCCACTAAAATCAATGTCAAAACTGCCATTGATTTCAGTAAGAGCAGGAGTATCATAGTATCTCAGGGTTGGAAGGGACCTCAGGAGGTCATCTAGTCCAACCCCCTGCTCAAAGCAGGACCAACCCCAACTAAATCATCCCAGCCAGGGCTTTATCAAGCCTGACCTTAAAAACCTCTAAGGAAGGAGAGTAGACCCCAACTGTCCTCCAGGGTAATGTAGGATCTCAAGAAGGTAAAACAAGAAACTACTTTCAAGTTCAATAGTGATCGTTAAATGTGCTGGAATGAATGCTGAAAGGTTTCACATTCTCTCAGCTCTATTTTAAACAGAATAGTCATAGCACTTCTAAGGTAACACTAACACACAGTCAACATTAATTAATGCCAAAAAACAATGGCATTCCTGAGGAATTACATGAATAGCAAAATACTTCATCATGATTAATGTTATTACACTGAATCCCAAAGGAATTAGTAATGATTAAGAACAGTACATTTATTTTTTTAATTTCCTAACACTGGCCTAGGAACCCACAGTTGGGACTTCCCAGAACTCCCTGGTTGCACTGTAAGGGGTAGAGTTGTTACATCCTTTTAAGGGGCGCAGAATTCTCTTCTCCATGCAGCGGCCAGCTCCACTGGCCAGCATACAGGAGCAGGCATAGCCGTGGCCTCACCTACTTCCTGCCCCACTGCCAACCTCTTTGTGGTGAGTGGCTCTCAGGCAATCACAGGGACTGCCATCCTAATCAGTCCTTCTGTGGACCATGCAAAGGGAGGAGGGGGGTCTTTACTCCTTACCTCCCACAGCTTCATCCACAATCCACTCCATTATTCATTAAGGCTCCAGTTTTACTCACTTTGGGTACTATTTTACTTCCAAATCATCCTATTGATTTCAGTGGGGCTACTCCCAGGGCTACCTGAGATGATGAAGGATGGCAAAATTGGGCATAGAATTTGCTGTGATTTCCATCTGTAATTATTCAGCTGACTTCAAGAACACACATGAACTTCATTATGTGTTCCATTAAAATGTATTTAGCATTTGACCCACTGACCCATTGGTTTAGTTGAATACACCAGTTTTATCATATTAAATAAAATGTTTGTTTCTATAGAATACAAATGCTGTGCTTAAAAATAGCAAGGAGAGAAAAATACATAGAGATAGGCTAATAAAATACTCAAATCAAAGAAGGCGGAAGTTTACTCATTTTCAATGTTCTGAATGTCACATACATATCCAAATCCAGAGGGTGAATGATAACTAATTCAAATTTACACCTCATTTTAAATATGAAGTAAAAGTGCTTGAGTAATTCTCTTTGAGCTGTACACACTATGGACATGATTAATCTTTTCATAGATT
The DNA here is from genome assembly GCA_033296515.1 of Macrochelys suwanniensis. Classification (NCBI taxonomy): domain Eukaryota; kingdom Metazoa; phylum Chordata; order Testudines; family Chelydridae; genus Macrochelys; species Macrochelys suwanniensis. Next base: position 45,117,646 of record CM065776.1, read on the forward strand.
TTTGTTGAACTATATTTATTTAGTTTACTGAATGTTATTTTGTAGTTTTTTTATATATTCTGATAAGGGTTATATTTTGAACTTTTTTTAACCAGAAAAAAAACCCATGGCTTGAACAAGCTACTTTGGGTTAGGAAACTGTAGGGATTAAAGAAGCTTTAGCAGTCACCTGCAAATGCCCTTCAATGTGTGTACCTACTAGCACTGCTAAAGTTTGGGGTCTTGGTATTTTCATGATAAATGTTTGGCCCTGATTTTGCAAAAAGCTTCCACACATTATGCATAGCGAAGAGTTAGTCCCATTAAAGTCAATGTTGTCAGTACTCTCTCTGAAAAATTCACACACGATACTGATCTAAATGTAATTTATTTTTAAAACAGCTAGAACTACCTGTTAAAAGTTAAAACATCAGTTAAAAGTTAAAACATCTCAAGGAATGGAGTCCTTTAAACACTATTTTAAAGAATATTTTGGTAATTATTAGAAGTGGTAAGTCCTAAACAAAATGATGTTGAATAAGCCTTTGAAACCATATTTTCAGAATTGTGGGTACTTATTTATCTACCTGTTGGCGCTTGCAAATGCCACAGTTGTGCATACACTTGTCTGTGCAAAATGACTGATAGGTGACTAATTGGTCAGTTTCATGCAGAAATACCAAGACTGCATAAATGACTTGGTAAATAAACGTTTTGGAGAGATTTTTATGTAATCAATTAAAGGCTGCTGCAGCTAAAAAAAATTTTTGTAAAGAAAATACTCCCAAATACATAAGAAGTCCATATATTCAGAACTTTCAGCTTGATTCACATTTACATTAAGGCCAATTTACCCTGCCAGAGTGGTGTAAAGTAGCCTTAGATCATGTCTATGCTAGTGAGCTTACAGTGGCATAACTGTACCGATGCAGCTGAGCTGCTGTAAGATCACTTGTGTAGCCACTTTATGCTGACAGGAGAGCTCTCCCATCGACATAATAAAACCACCTCAATGAGCAGTGGTACCTATATCAGCAGGGGAAGCTCTCCTACTGACAGCACTGTGCACACTACACTTATGCCCGCGAAATTTATGTTGCTCGGGGGGGGTGTTTTTTTCACACCCCTGAGCAACATAAGTTTTGCTGACATAAATGGCAGTGTAGACATGGCCTTAGTGCAAATGAGAATCAAGCCAAAAGTTCTGAATATATGGACTTCTTATGTATTTGGTAATATTTTCTTTACAATATTTTTTTTAGCTGCAGCAGCCTTTAATTGATTACATAAAAATCTCTCCAAAACGTACTGTGAAAGCCGCATCCAATTAATGCAAAATTCTAAAGAGAAAAACACATTGGAAAACATTAACATCTAATAAAAATAATGTTTTGCTAATCCTGTTAAATAATCTGAAAGTGTATTCTGTATCTGAAGATAACTCACTACTGTGCAAGTTTAGAAAAAAACACTTGACATCTGTTTTTTTCTGCAGTTTCCTGTAAGTTCAATGATAAACTTTTTACAGCTAGAAATATACAGAGGCAGTTTTTTCCTTTCATTGTCATGACCCTGTTCATAAACTGAGCTCAATTCTTACCCACTGAAGCAGGGATGTGTATATTCTAATCCCTCTGTGTAACCAGAGCAATTGTGCTTTCTGCTTTTATCTTGGGAGAGAGCTGATACTATTTACATTGCTGAGTTCAGTACAGAGTGAGGAAGCCTTGATGGCATAGGCTATGTGGAAGGTGTGCTGACCTCTGCCCTAGATATGACCCATTTCCCAGCTAGCACCAATGACAGGCTCTACGGCTCTACCAATCGAGGTGATGTTAAGAGAAACAGGGGCCCCATGCACACCCCCATATTACTCCTCCACCTGCTCTTGTTAAAATGGAAGTTTACACTCAGACATCATTCATGGGATTCCAGGAGCTGGGGACCTATGCACATGCCTAGTGTGCCCAGATCTTAATCTAGCCCTGTCACCACCACAACTCCATAAAAGCTGCAATTCCTACCACTGGGGACCCTGTTTTCTAGGTTACACTGGGAAAAGCACACAAGGCTGAAATCCAAATCTCTACCATCTCTGACTTAGGCCAGGTCTACACTGCCACTTACTTTGGTATAACTCACATCATTCAGGGGTGTGAATAAGCCACTCCCAAGCAACATAAGTTACACTGACCTAAGCACCTGTGTGGACAGCGCTATGTCGGCAGGAGAGCGTCTTCTGCCAACATAGCTACTGCCGCTCGCAGAGGTGGATTTATTATGCTGACAGGAGAGCTCTCTCCCATTGGCATAGAGTGTCTTCCCCAGACACGCTACAGCAGTGCAGCTGCGCCAATGTAGCACTTCTAATTTAAACTAGCCCTCACAATGGTTTCGCAAGCCTAAACTAAGTTCCACATTAGAAATGTGTGCTGAACACATGTATGATTTACATATATTACATATACACAGATATACATTTTAATTAGGGCTGTCGATTCATTGTAGTTAACTCATACGATTAACTAAAAAATTAATTACGATTAATTGCAGTTTTAATTGCACTGTTAAAAAATAGAATATCAATTTAAATTTATTAAATATTTTTGGATATTTTTCTGTTTTCAAATATATTGATTTCAGTTACAACACAGAATATGTAAAAAATGATAAAAGAAATAGTATTTTTCAATTCACCTCATACAAGTATTGTAGTGCAATCTCTATCATGAAAGTGCAACTTAAAAAAAATTCTACATTTGTGTTACATAACTGCAGTCAAAAACAAAACAACATAACACTTTAGAGCCTACAAGTCCATTCAGTCCTATTTCTTGTTCAGGTAATCGCTTAGAGAAACAAGTTTGTTTACATTTACGGGAGATAATGCTGCTCGCTTCTTATTTACAATGTCACCTAAACGTGAGAACAGGTGTTCACATGGCACTTTTGTAGCTGGCATTGCAAGGTATTTATGTGCCAGATATGCTAAATATTCATATGCCCCTTCCTGCTCTGGCCACCATTCCAGAGGACATACTTGAATGCTGATGAGACTCGTTAAAAAAATAACATGTTAATTACATTTGTGACTGAACTCCTTGGGGAAGAATTGTATGTCTTCTGCTCTGTTTTACCTGCATTCTGCCATATATTTCATGTTATAGCAGTCTCAGGTGACGACCCAGCACGTGTTGTTCGTTTTAAAAACACTCTCACTGCAGATCTGACAAAGCACAAAGAAGGTACCAATGTGAGATTTCTAAAGATAGCTACAGCACTCAACCCAAGATTTAAGAATCTGACGTGCCTTTCAAAATCTTAGAGGGAGGAGTTGTGGAGTATTCTTTCAGAAGTCTTCAAGAGCAACACTCGGATGTGGAAACTACAGAACCCAAACCACCAGAAAAGAAAATCAACCTTCTGCTGGTGGCATCTGACACAGATGATGAAAATGAACATGCGTTTTGACTGTTATCGAGCAGAACCCGTCATCAGCATGGACGCATGTCCTCTGGAATGGTGGCTGAAGCATGAAGGGACATATGAATCCTTAGCGCATCTGGCATGTAAATATCTTGCGATACTGGCTGAACAGTGCCATGTGAACACCTGTTCTCACTTTCAGGTGACATTGTAAACAAGAAGCGGGTAGCATTATCTCCTGCAAATGTAAACAACTTGTTTGTCTGAGCAATTGGCTGAACAAGAAGTAGGACTGAGTGGACTTGCAGGCTCTAAAGTTTTACATTGTTTTATTTTTGAATGCAGGGGTTTTTTTGTACATAATTCTACATTTGTAAATTCAACTTTCATGATAGAGATTGCACTGCACTACTTGTAATGGGGGAATTGAAAAATACTATTTCTTTTGTTTTTTAGTGTGCAAATATTTGTCACAAAAATAAATATAAAGTGAGCACTGCACACTGTATATTCTGTGCTGTAATTTAAATCAATATATTTGAAAATGTAGAAAACATCCAAAAATATTTAAACAAATAATATTCTATTATTGTTTAACAGTGTGATTTATCGAGCAATTAATCACAATAAATTTTTTTAATTGCATGATTAATCACAATTACTTTTTTTAATCGCCTGACAGCCCTAATTTTAATTTAAAATTCAAAATTATTTTAAGTGTCTACAAGTTTTTTCACCTAAACTGACCATCTCTGTGACTCAGAATCTAAGGACCTTTTTTGTAATTCACATCTTTCAAGTTTTACTGAATCTGCTGTTAAACATTCACACTAGATAAGAGTAATTTGCATGTTTGCAAAACAATCTATACAGCTCTTGTCCAACAGTGCACATTTTCAGTAATTCTGCACACTACATATTCCTGTCAAAGTGGAATTACCAGACATGCAAATTAGCCATCTTAAACTTTCCTCTTTTGGCTACTAGTATTTTTATAAGAAAATACACACAAAGCAAATTAGAACAGGTGGGGGATTTCTTTTTAACACTTTAAGAGAAACTGGCAAATGTGGGGCTATTTCCTAGCTCTTGTCTGGGTGTGAGATTTTTACAGTATTTGAAAAGCAATTTTGTAATTTACAACTGCTTTTCCCACCCATAAATCTTTCCACAGTTTGTGCCTGGCAGAAAAACCTACAAGAGGCAAAGCTCTTATAGGATTTATAGATCTGGGCCTAAATAAGTAAACAAACAAAACTTTTCACTAGGACTTCTGGATGCTATCATGACTAATTTGTAGGTCCCTAACTACCTAGTGATAAGCCTCCTATTAACATTGTTTCTTCAGTGCAAGCTCTGCATAACCATGTGATGATCTTGAGCCAGCCAAGACATGCATTTGGGGAGAGCAATGTCCCGCAAATAGGGACACCACCATCCAAATGAGGACAGCTATTGGTACTACTGTACTTGGTGCGGTGCCCCATTATGTCCTTCCTTTTGTTGCTCAATCTGAAACAGCTAGGTATTGCAAAGAACCAAAACTTCCAAAAAGTGACTGAGGTATTGCAGTGTCAAAAATGGATGCCTTTACTAAATTAAAAACCAGTTTGCAAGCATAATTACAACAGAACTTAAAACAAAAGTACAATACTAGCTCTCTCATTTTTGTGTTTTCCCCTTTGTTGTAGTTAAATGCTACTGTGGTGCGTTTCTTTGGTATTTTCTCCCTACAAGGATGTTGTTACATTTAATTATATTATGGTCGCTATTACCAATTGGTTCAGGGATGTTCAACTCTTGGACTAGATCCTGTGTTCCACTTACATCTAAGTCAAGAACTGCCTCTCCCGTTGTGGGCTCCAGCACTTACGTGCTCCCCCAGATTTTTGCCAGGGTTTGTAGGCTAGCTTGGTCACATGCTGCCACGGGGCTCCCTCCCTGCATGGCAGCTGCTGGAGCCAGCCAGCTGGGAGCTAGGGCCAGAGGCAGTGGCAAACAGCTGGGAGTTTCAGGGAGAGCTGCTGCTTTTGCTGCTACCTCTCCCTGTGGAGCTAAAGCAGCGGTCCCTCCCTGCAGCTCCCGGATGTTTGCTGCTGCCTCTTCATGCAGAGCTAACACCTGGGAGCTGCAGGGAGGGGCTGCTGAGGGAAAGAGGGGTGTGTGCGCCTGGGGGGCATGAATCAAGCTGTTGGGGGGGCAACCCTTAAGTTGTGCCACCCCGCTCTCAGCAGGCACCAGTCATCTCTGGCAGAAGCCCCGAGCTCTCTCCCACCCCCACCCCCGAGTCTGGTAGGCGAGAATGGGGGTGTGTGGCAGGGCTCCACAAGTCACACTTTAACTGTAAAAGAGCGTGGTTTGGCCACCCCCGACATATAGGGCCACTCCTCCACCAGTGCAACATACTCTGTCATTCCTATATATTTTGTACCTTGGTACTATTGTCTCCCATTGATTATTTTCGTTTGACTGTTTCTCTTCAGCTCCAGCCTATACTTTATCAACTTCTATCCTCTCCTCTTTCATAGGATACAGAATACCTCCTTTAATAAATCCTCTACGGGATGTGTCTGTTTGAAACACGTGCTCCTCTACACCTGTCAGCTTTCCTCCAGCCTTTAGTTTAAGAACTTCTCTACATGCATATAATATATATAGAGAGATGGCAAATTTGGTTACTCACTTGGGCCCTGTCAAATTTACCTACCAGATCAATGACCGCTACCAAATCAGCAGGCACAGGGAGACCCAGGTCCTGAGGCCCACCAAAATTAGTGTGATGTTTACCGCTCATGGGGTGTCTCATGTTGAATAGGTATTGTCATGATAATGCCTTGAGCACCTCATAAAATTTCGGGGCCTTGCCACCTTTATCATGTCCCTGGTTGAGGCACATCACAGGTTCTTTAGTCCTTCTGTTTAACAGGAACCCCCATTCACCATCTCCCTAATTTGTTCTATAAATATACAAAGTTGGCATGACAAAGGAGCGTGGAGCGGGAAGGGGGAGAGAAACACATTGAATCCTGGTCCTTTCAATTAGTGAACCCAAACAAACAGCATTAAAAAGGGCCCAAAAATGTGCTTGCACCAGCCCTGAAACCTGCTTGAGTGTCTGGTTTGGGACAGATACCATACAAAACTGTCAACAGGAAACCAGGAGAAGTCTGGTAGGTTGGGCAGAGTTTCACGTGAAGTTTTGAGGTTCATTTTTCACACCGGTCCTGGTTCCTACACTGGTCAACTCTCTTAACAAGGAAAACTATGACGGATTGATGTAATTGGCCTCTTATTTCTTCTATGCTGGGAACCAGATTTTCATTTGGCTAACCTGATCTATCCTGGAGCACAGCATGTACTCACACAGCTCTGTCACTAGCTCAGAAGGGTTTAGTAATTTCAGTCTTTTTAAAAAAGACTTTTGGATGCTTCTAGCATATTTAATTTATAATTTCGTCTCTCATCCAGGACCTTTCCCCTTCTATAACTTTGCTTGTGAGTCCCCCAAAGCTGGGAACATCATAAGGATATCATCACTCAAGGCAATACTTGGTAAAGATTCGTTGATGTAGTCAGAGATCACTCGTCTTAGAAAAGTAGAAAAGCTGGAGCCAAGTCATTTTAACCAGCTCAGTATACTGAGAGGCGTTCAATGCAAGCACCATCATATTTGCTGCCAGAATCTATAAACACTAAGTTATGACAGCTGAAGAGTCAATTCACCACCTCCACATACCCACCTCATCAGCCACACAAACTGAAGTCTACCCCCGTAAACAAAAAAATTCTACTCATTCAGTCCTGCAGCTCTTTTCTGGGGGATTGATGATACTACATTGTGTAATTGCTCTTTTTTACCTAATCAAACCCCTTTAAGGGTTAAAATATGGCATATGTTGATAGCCGACACTCCTCACTAACAGCAAAGACACATTGCTGTGGGGCCCACATCTAGGCTTCTCCTTCCCTCCAGCTGTCTGTGGATAGCTGCTAATTGTATCCACTTGTTTAACCTCAGGGATAACGTCTGGAGGGGACCAAGTGCCACAAGCATGCTTTTTTTTTTTTTTTTAAACGGTCATTTCCTCTCTGGTGTAACTTGCATGACAGCATGTGACAAGCAGAAATTAATGGGGACACTGCTGTGCCAATACCTCTTGAATTGCTTTGACACTGGCTGCAGGCTGCCTGCTTGGCCACCCAGCCAAGACCTCACATGAAACATGGCAAGGGGCCCACAGTTCTATTCACTAACAAGCCAGCTGGTCAGTGATTAGAAAGCTGAAACAATGCAGTGCACATACCCCAAGAAAAACACTTTACAAAGAGCTTCAGACTCAGGAGGTAAAGTTGGTTTTAAAAAAAGTAAATCTGTAAATTTATCTTCTGGAGCTGCAAATTCAAGTTGACACCACAGACAACCTGGAACATCCTTTTAGTTGAATCTATATTCTCACCTGAATAGGATCAGAAATAAGACTAAAATCTTAGCACACAAAATAATAGCATACAAACAACTTAGACCACACTGATTCAGATGCAGTGCAGCATTCAAATTATGTAAATATATATGAGACTTATGACAGATTACTATTCCTATTGGCCTATCAACACCTCAGCAACATTGCCTACATTTCTGCAGAAATCCTCATCGGACCTGACTACAGTGGGCCAATAAAAAATACTGAGATTTTTTTATAGACTGAGAAATAAAAACAAAGGCTGAGATTTTCAAAACAGCCAAGGGGATTTGGATGCCCCGTTCCCCTATCCCCTAGGCAGCACTGAAAACTTCAGCCAAGACTTTTTAAAGACGTGTCGAATCTTTGGCTAGATGCAAGAATGTTGGGTAGACCTTTCCTCTTGTTGCATGTCCAAGTTTTGGAAGATCAATATCCTGCTAAATGTAGGGTATTCACCACCTGCTCTTTGCAAAAAAGGAATTACTACTACTACTACTACAAAAAAAAAGATAGGATTTTAAAAGCAGCCTAAGGGATGTAGGCACCCAGATCTCATGGGAAATCAATGAGATTTGGGCAGCTAACTCCTAGGACTCCTTTGAAAATTCCAGTCCAAGACGTTGTCTCTTAATAGCTAGAATCATTAGGATAAAAATTACTGTTACCCAGGCCAGCATTTTTTGAAGTATCAAAAGATAGGCTGAGCTGACAGTCAAGTGACAATCGCACTAAGACGGAGAGGGTTTGGTTTTGGAACCTAATTCACATTGTTTGCTTTCTGCATGAGAAAGGGCTAGGAATATTGTGGAATCTTATGGGAAGAGGCTGGCCTCATACTGGGTCCAATTCAATGCCCAGTGAAGTCAATGGGAATCTATCCACTGTCTTCAAGGAGTTGGACTGGACCCACTGCCTTTGAGTAAACCCCTCTGCCTAACATACATATCACAGCTGAGAAGAACTGCAGGGAGCTGTATCTAACTTTGACAAAAGGGAGATCACTATGACACTACACAGCATTATGTAACTCTGCTTCTTGGCTGGGGTTCCTAGGCACTATCATAATCACCTTCACCTTGATTGATCGGTCCATCAGCCCTCACATAGAGAGCGCCAATCACAACACGTCATTTGTGTTGTTCTAGCCAGTCCTTTAGCCACCCGCTGGTCAGGCGGTCAGTGGCACCAGACACCCAATCAGCATAGCGCACCATAGCCGCAAACCCCTGAGCTCAAGCAATCCGCCAGCCTCAGCCTCCCAAGTAGCTAGGAATACAGGCGTGCCCCACTGCGCCTGGTACTACCGTAATAAATGAAAAAGTCAGTTGTTATTAAAGGTGGGTACTTGGAGGAATGTGGACTGTGTATACTCATCAATCATCTGGTCTCAGGCTTCTTTCTGTTACCCCATCTAAAAATCAGGGATACTGCTTCTCTACCTCACAGGGATATTGTGAAGATTAATTAGTTTATGTTTGTGAAGTATCTTGAAGGGCTGATGTTTACTCAGTTATAATGGTGCAACCGCAGTGAATTGGACAGCATATGCAAGAAGAATTTCCTGTATGCACAGTATCATGGTGATGGGTCTTAAGGAAAGGATTTGAGGGAGGAGAGGACAGTGGTCTTTCAGGTCACTTCAGGCAGGGTGTTCTAAATGGAAGGACCTTCAGGATTTGCAGTGTTATTGGTAGAACATGAACCATCAAAAAAGTTTTTATTTTTGATGTGCAATTTCATCTAACTAAAATCAAATGGGGATGGTTCCTCTGAACTGCTTGAGTTGGAGTTGCTGTAAGTGTTTACCATAGTTAATAGTTTACACCAGTGTTTATATTTAATTAAAAATAGATAGATCTAGGACAACAGATTTTCAGTGTGGAAGAACCAGGTCCCTTGCCTGGAGAGAAGAGGGTTAACAGGGGATGGTTTTAATGGGGTCAGGGAGGTGGGCACAAGAAAGTTTGCCAGCTGGGTGGAAAGGAGAGTGAAAAGGCTGCCCATCCCTGCTTCTTTTTCTGTGGCTTTTTCTTTTCTTATTTCTGCACTCTCCTCTGCTCCCTTGTCCTCCCCCTTGATTCATTGTACTTCCCCTTCTTTTTCCCTCCCTAGCTCATAGTCATTCTCTCTATCATATTTACTCTCAATCTCTTGGTCCCGTTTGATCTTGTCTGTTCACCAGCACTACCCCAGATACCTTGCCACAATCTAATGCTCCCCTGTGATGAAGGGGAGGGGAGCAGCACTGAGGATGCCAGCCCCAGGTACGGATCAGGATCCACTGGCCTATGGTGCTGGCGCAGCTGAGCTGTCTGAAGGCACATCACATGGTGCCACATGAATTGGACTCCATGTGTGGTGGTGATCTGGCTTGAGCAGTGTGCTCACTGGAAGTATTCATAGAGGCTGGCCTCATTCTAGTAAAGTACTTCCAGGAGTGGCCCCTGAGGTGCACATGTTGTCACCCACCCTGCAGTTGCTTTCAGCAGTTTAGCTGACCCGTAGCTCCTTCAAATGTCAATAGAATGACACCAATTTACTACAGCAGCTGTGGCTCAGCCTTGTCTTCTTTACTACCCTGGACAGACCTGGAAAAACGTGGCACTCTAGATTTTCAGTGACACACACTTAACCCATTGGTGCGCACCATGTTTATGTGCTTTAGACCTCACACCCCCATAGTGTGCACTTCCCCATTGTGCTGTTCATTTGCATTAGCGCACAGCATGAGCACGATGGATAACAATCAGCATTGGGGTTTTGGGCGGGAGGAGAAGAGAGGAACAGCACAGGAGAGGAGTCAGTAATGGTGAGGAGGGGAGAAAGTTGTGACAAAATGTTTCCCAGATCTGGCCAAAGAAATAAAACAAAAGGTAAATCCAAAACTGCACAGAATACACTTTCAGTGTACGAAAAGGTAAAAATGCAATCGAACATTATCTTGTGGAACGAGCTGGTCTGTAGAATAAATAGCTCAGGGCTTGTCTACACCATGCAGCAACGTGCATTATGCAGGTGTGATTTTTAAAGCACACTAACATGATACGCATTCATTGGTTTGTGTAGACCCTGCTGGTACACATTAAAGGTTCCTTATTGTTCTTTAACATAGTCCAGCCCTACGATACAGTGCACTAGGAAGGTCTGACTCTAGACAAAACAATTAATGCGCAACGTGTTAGAGCGTTTTAGAAATCACATCCCCATGGTGTACATTACCTCATTATGCAGACATAACCTTAGCTGAACAAATACTTTTTCAAATCATACTGCCAGTGACAAATACACCATTACTTCTCAAATAAATAATTTGCGATAGACAAGAATGTTATGGCATTATTTATACAGATGAGCAGAACAGAGGGAATGACAGCTCTTCTTACCTATCTTACCTAATCATTCTTGCAAGAGTTCTGAGACTAAAACTTGCTAAGGTGCAGATATCTTGAAGCATATGCTTAAGTGCTTTGCTGAATTAGAGCCTAAAAAAAGTAAGCCTCTTTTCCCTCATACCAACTAACAAAACATTATCAGTCAGGGAACACACAATATAGAACTATGTACTATTACAAAATACCAATCAATGAACTGGAAAAACCCTGTATATTTAGCAAAACAAATGAAAGAGGCTAGGGTTCACTATTGAAGGATTGCTGTTTTCTTTTGTTTATTACATAGTAACAGTATTATTTACTGCAGCTTTGCAAGCTAGCAAGCAGCTGGGTGTAATACATTTCCATGCTGTGTAACCTCTCCTTATGCTTCATTAGACTTCTTATCAGGAGCAGAAGAAAAGAAATCTCTCTCTTATGCCTTTCCTGTGGCAAAGGAAAAGACAAGATGATGACTTTCCAGTTCATTTCACTTGTACAACATTTTCATCAATCACCATGGGGTAGGTTTTTGTTATTCTCACTGGAGGACTGTTCTTGGTTTTCTGTCACAAAGAAGCATGACTCCACTAACTAGCACGTTGGGGTTACCTCCACCAGACTTGTAGAAAAACAAAATGCAAACATAAGGCAAATGGCTACTTCTCCAATACTTTCTAAGGGCCTCGTCCTGCTATCCTAATGCAGGACTACACTGGGACTAGAAAATTCGGTTTAAAATTTCTCTCATTGGGAGGAAGTTTAAAGCCCTGAAACACACTAAACACTTGAAGTAATGAAGCTAAACTACCACATTTCATCAAGAACCAAAAAGCTGCTTTCTGCTTGTTTTGCGACTTTTGCTCCAAAAACCAAGCAAAAGAAACTGTGGTTTATTTTTATTTTAATCTCCCTGTGAATTATGCATCCCTTTGCAGTTTTGGTTCATTATAGCCCACACAGTTTGGCCTTCATTCTCCTTTTCCTATGCGTTCAATAAGTCCCATAGATTTCAATAGGAATTACATGAACATACAAAAAGAAGAATGGGACAAGGTCTAATCAGAGTGTTAACAGAGCAATGGAGAAGACAAGATGACAATAAAACATTTATTTGGAAGATGGTTTCTCTTCCCATAACTTCATGTTTTTAAAATGTCTTTTCCTTTTTGGTCTGTGTTGTTTCTCACTGAACGACAGAGCTATACACAACATACTACTGTAATAACAAGCATATGGCTCAAAGATCACTGTTGACTTTCTTGAATCTCAAATTAGCCTTTTTTATTTAAAATACATGAAAGACATCTGTACACTCTTTCATTAAACCAATTTTACATTTGTAACATCCTACGTATTCTTTTGGAACCATTTCTGTTAAACTGCCGAGTCTGGGTTTGGACAGCAAGTATTTCCTTTGTAACATTAAAGGAGGAGTGTACTGCTGTCAAAATTTCTCTCTAAAAATAAGTCTTTGATAAAATAGATACTGTACTTGTCAGAACAGGAATATCTGAAGTTAATTTCAAATGAAAGAATATTTTAGACTGAATCATAAACTAGATTTTAAAAACCCACCAGACTCTGCCATTGTACTGTCCCCTTTCCTGCAGGGAAAGTAAAGAGAAAAACTACTCTGAATTTCCATGCACAGAATACTGTAACATTTTGGAGACTTCTGAGATTCCTAAATCACAGTTATGCAACATAAATATCATATCCTAAAACAGAAGATAGATAGTCCTGCAGCTGAATTTATTGGCTTGAATATGAAACACTCCAAAGAGATGACTAAATGACTTCTAAATTATGTTTGGCAATTTAAAGCTACAGTGTTTAGTTTTCTGTTGCATTTGACAGAGAAAGGGGACATTTTACAAGTACTTAGGCGCAATTTCTTTTTTCACATTGCTGTTTGTAGGTCTCATGTATTTAGCCTCCGATTGTGAAAACAATTTAGCAATTTAGTCCACAAGCAGTCCCACTGATTTAAAATGTGACCACTTGTGGAAACAGATACTACTCAACATGAGCAAAGACATACCATCTAGCTTGTAATGAATCTGAATTAAAAATAAATGAGCTTTTAGATTTGTGAATTCTAAAGTTCACTTCAGAATCAAATGGAATAATTATTTTGGCTCAAAAAAGTTAAAGTTATGATTTTTAAAAAATTAATGACGCCAATATTGTGTGATTCCCTCAAGACCTTTTCCGTTATATTACAGGGTTTACCACCATGACAAACTACTGCACATTTTTCTATCTATCCAGGAGACTGTTCCATGCATAGCTTTTGCTGTGTAGACACACCCTGTCTCTGGGTTAGCCTTCATGAGCTAGTCTGAATCTAGCTAATGCACGTAAAAATAGCCATGAAGATAGCACACAGTATGAGTTTCAGATCAGGTAGTACAAGCCACATACGTTCCCAGGGTCTGTGATAGGCTTGTAGTACTTACTCTGACACCTGAACTGTATTGTTTGCACTGCTGCTGTTGGCCACACTTGATGGAGTCAAGCCAGTTCAGGTAAGCTAGCTCATGCACAGCTTTTGCTGTATAGACATACACCACTGATGCTGCTGCCACATATATTTCAAGGGGAGACTATTTCCCTGATCCAGCAAAGCATTTAAACACGTGCTTAACATTAAGCATGTGACTAGTCTGGGACTATAGAGACAATGGTTCAAATCCTTCTCTTGAATAACTCTACTGACTTCAGCAGGTTAAACCAGGGATGAATTTGGCTTCATGTTATTAGCATCAGCTAGGGAGCAGTCTTTTAGTTTGGCTTCATTTAAAATCTGGGACTGCTCATGTGCTTAAAGTAAAGCAGATACTTAAGCACTTTGCTGGATCAGGGTCTAAGCTCTTCAGTGTCTGGTTATGGGGGTGGGGGGAAGGAAGAGAGAAACACAAACTTTGATATCAAATTTGGGGTTCATTTGTCAAAGTCCAGAACTCAATCAAAACATTCTGACAGGGTTTTAACTGGGTTTCATTCACTAACATAAATGGTATTGCTGTGTAGCTGTATATTAAGAGAGGAAGTCATACAAACTTAAAATATTGATATTTATGAGTTTCTGAATAAGGTTTTCAACCCAACAATTAAGGACAGATTTAGGCCCTTAACTGCAAACTCTTCACACTGTATATGAAATCAAATGAAAGACTGCTCGCTAGCTAATGCTAATAGCACTGGGCCAAATTCACCCTGGTGTAACCCAAGCAAGCCAACAGGGTTACACCACAGAAAGGTCTGACCCACTGTGTCTGTAGTACTAAGTGTTCAATATTAAAAAAAAACAGATATCCTTTACCAAAGTTACAGATTAAGCAGCCACTTTTCTACTGAAGTTTTTTCCTGTCACACAAAGGGTTAAGTGCCAAACAGTATCTCTATTATTTCACTCATGACTCCATTCCTAATTTTCTGTTTTCTGGCAGCTGCTTACTAACTTACTAATAATGTGCGTCTTTGTTTAACTTCTTAAAAAGGGGATATTCTCAAAGTGGAAGAAAGCTTAATTTATTTCACTTTGAAACCTGAGAAACTAGTAACATGAACTGTATGTTGATTATAGAGCAAGGTGATAAATAAAGGAAGAAGCTGTGTAAATATGTGAAATGATGATGGGGGGAGAGAGTAGAGGAGAAGTCCTGCTTTAGGTATATGATGCTTTTGTGGTATCTTATATCTGAGGGAAGCATTCATGCATGCACAATAGAGTCTTTTCTTAGTTTGCATTCTATATCTTTTACTATTATTTGCCAGAAAACTTGTAGCACCTTAGAGACTAAAAAATTTATTTCAGCATAGTCTCTAAGGTGCTACAAGTTTTTCTCTCTTATTTTCGTTTTGCTGACACAGACTAACACGGCTACTACACTGAAACCTATTATTATTTGCCAGTTTTCCCTAACACACTCTTGGCTATTCTGAGGCGTCAAACAACCATCACCTGCCCACATCTCCCAGTGCCCCTCTCAGGCTGGAAGCTCTTCTCCTTAGTTCTACTGTACTTAAGCATGGACTTAATTCTAATTTAGCATCTTCCAGGTGGTCGAATCTATCTACAATTATTTCTAGGTCTTGTGGGGAAAAAATTAGTGCCATAGCTGGATCCTGGCAAATCACTGCAGAACTTGTTTCTAAAGCAGCATATTTCACACATTCAGCCTGTAGAGTTACGGTTGGGTTTTGTGTAAAATAACAAAAACATCCACAAACAGGAAGTGTTCTACAGTATGAGGAAGAGGAGCTGGTGTCCCTGACTGGAGGAGATGGAGGGGTGTGGCAGCCAGACTAAATGAAGCTGCCTCATTGGATGTGAGGGATGTTTGTGTAGAGAACGAGAAAATGCAGCTGAATTTTAGCTAGTGGGAGGGAGTAGGAGGAAAACTGGTGCTACCAACACCCCCACACCCTTCTTATGGCCTCAAACTCAGGATGGCGTGGGGAAGAGGAAGAATGGACTTAAGTCCAGATCCTTGCTCCCAGTCCCAGCCAGTGTCATACATCCTTTGGGATCTAATTGTTATCCCTATGACATTTCCCTGTCTTACACCTTAGGGCCTACACAAAGCCAGAGACTATAATAACCTGCTCAAGACATATACTCTCTCTCTGATTCCCCCCAGGAACAGCTAGGGAGACAAAGTTGCTGTTTCTGGCTGCTTCCACCATCTTTTGTTGTAGCTGGGGAGCATAGCCCTTCTGCTTTTAGACAGTTGGAATAGTGTCCTCCTAAATAATGGCCAATGGATCCCCCTTTCTCCTGCTCTTAGGTATTTACATTTTTGCTGGAAATATATTCTGGGGGATTTTTCACATTAATGGAAATAGCAAAAATAAATAGGGCTAGTTTAAAGATCTACAATATCAAAATATGCAGGAGAAACACAGCCCTTATATTTGTCTCTGTTTTTCTTCAGATACATGAGGCTAGATACAGCTGTTGCTGAAGAAACAGATACAGCTTAGTAAAAATCAGAGTTACACTAAAATATCCTAATTATTTTTTTTTCTATGGGACACAATAATTTGTTTTTAGTGGCATCAAAACAATTTATGTCTCTAGTGCTAGACTAGATGCCTGTGGAAAATGATAATGGGTTGAGTTGAGTGAACAGTTTGTACTAAATAATTTAATGAATTTATAGTCTGACTGGTTGTGAATTGTCCACGATCATCCTACAATTTTTGCAAATGCAATTGTTATTCTAAGCTATTTGCTGTCTAGTTGCCATGAATCATTTTTGGTTTATAGATTGTTTGCGAAAAGTTTATGGGGAGTATTTGATATTCAGAATTCAAGCTGCATTAGTTTTGGTTAGTTCTGACTGGACATGTCACAGAGCACTATTTCTGTTCCTTGATTTAGCTTAACTCTCAGAACCAGGCAGCCAATGAGAATAACTATGTTTATGAGGATTTTTTAGGAGCCTGCTCCCTCATCACAATGTGCCATCCTGCCTCCTCCTCCCCCCATGCATCACCACTCCCTTTTGGGGGTGGTGTGCCTTAGGGGGTACCTGGAGGGAGAAGTCCTTGATCTCCCTCAAGCAAAGGGACTACACTTGTGAATAGCACAAAAATTAAAGGGGGAGAAAGGCGGGATGGCTCTTTGCATGACCTCCACACTGCATACCCATGTAAGGGTCTGTTACAATCGGCCTTAATTTCCCAAAGACAGAGATAAGTATCTTGTAGCTTTAGGGTGACCAGATGTCCCGATTTTATAGGGACAGTCCCAATTTTGGAGTCTTTTTCTTATATAGGCTCCTATTACTCCCCACCCCCGATTTTTCACATTTGCTGTCTGGTCACCCTATGTAGCTTGTAAGAAAAGTTTAGAATACAGGTAAATTATTAGCATTCCCTTTCTCTCTCACACTGCATCACTCCAGAGCTTGCAGCGACTATCACTACAGTGATGTGCTAGCAATAAAAATGCCAGCTTCACAAGTAATCTCTATCCAGTCACTGTAGCCTTCACCTATCTCTCAAAGGCATCCAGAATATTAAGAGCCAGAAGCTTTCTTGCATCAGTTATAATTTCCAGCTCCATTGAGGTAACAGAAATTAAATCATATTCTCTTAAATGCACCAAAATAAACATGCAAGTTAAATTAATGGGCTAAATTCTTCTCTTATTTACACTAGTGTAAATCTGAAATAACGTCACTGAAATCAATGGCGCTATCTTGGATTGACATTCATTTAATGGAGAGCTGAATCTGATCTCCTATATTCGCAATATTACAGTTTTACTAGGCCTAAGTCATAATTCTATGTACCAGAAAGAGTGAGAGAGTGGTGAATACTAACATTTCACTGTTTAAGGAGTCCTGAAAAGTAAGTCTGTGCGGACTTTAACCAAGATAAACTTTAACCTTCATAATCAATGATATAACCAGAAATTATTTATGTATTTCTTTTATTCTTTTTATTTGTAAGTTATAGAAATAACTGTCTACCTAAGGCACTAAGTGCTTTTGAAATGTGTTAAAAAGACAGTCATACAAATAAACCCTCACCATCCAACCACCCCCTCGGCAACCTTTCCTCACCACCAAAAATGGAAAATCAAATCCATGACAATATCGCAAAGTGGAGCTAGTCATTATCCTTATGATGCAGGTAAAGGCATCAAGAAAAATTGCTCATATAAATTAAAGATTGGTGTAAATTACTTTGGAGGAAGTGTGTGAGTTGTCCTGATATGGCAAAAACTGTCTTCTTTTCCCGACTACATGGAAACCCATCATTGCTGGTTTACCAGTGGAACCTTACCTCATCTTCTATTCTATTCCATTCCATGAAGGTTCTTATATCATGTTCATCACTGTAGTATCTGAGCACCTTTCGGCAGTGCATTAAGCAACATGACTAACAGCTGTCATGTTGTTTGTTCTCTCATCCTCTCCCCCGGGGGGAGAAGCAAGTGCAGTGGAGTGTCTTGTTTTGGTAGATTGTTTTAAATTTAATTTTATTTCAAATATACACATTGCTATTAGGGCTGTCAAGCGATTAAAAAAATTAATCGCAATTACATGCCAGATGTGCTTAAGATTCATATGTCCCTTCATGCTGCCACTTCATGTCCTCAGGAATGACGACAGGTTCTGCTCGATAACAATTCAAACAGTGTGAATCGACACATGTTCATTTTCATTTTCTGAGTCAGATGCCATGAGCAGAAGGTCGATTTTCTTATTTGGTGGCTCGGGCTCTGTAGTTTCCACATGTGAATGTTGCTTTTAAGACTTCTGAAAGCATGCTCCAGACCTCATCCCTCTCAGATTTTGGACGGCACTTTAGATTCTTAAACATTGGGTCGAGTGCTGTAGCTATTTTTTGAAATCTCACATTGGTACCTTCTTTACGTTTTGTCAAATCTGCTGTGAAAGTGTTCTTAAAACGAACATGTGCTGAGTCATCATCTAAGACTGCTATAACATGAAATGCAGGTAAAACAGAACAGGAGACATACAGTTCTCCCCCAAGGAGTTCAGTCACAAGTTTAATTAACACATTTTTTTAATGAGCATCATCAGCATGGAAGCATGTCCTCTGGAATGATGGCCGAAGCATGAAGGGGCATACAAATGTTTATCGTATCTCGCATGTAAATACCTTGCAATGCCGGCTACAAAAGTCCCATGCAACTGCCTGTTCTCACTTTCTGGTGACATTTTAAATAAGAAGTGGGCAGCATTATCTCCTGTAAATGTAAACAAAACTTTTTTGTCTTAGTAACTGGCTGAACAAGAAGTAGGACTGAGTGGACTTGCAGGCTCTAAAGTTTTACATTGTTTTGTTTTTGAGTGCAGTTATGTAACAACAAAAAAATCTATGTTTGTAAGTTGCATTTTCACAATAAAGAGATTTCACTATGGTACTTGTTTGAGGTGAACTGAAAAATAATGTTTCTTTTATCATTTTTACAATGCAAATATTTGTAATCAAAAATAATAATATAAATTGAGCAGTGTACACTTTGTATTATGTTTTGTAATTGAAATCAATATATTTGAAAATGTAGAAAAACATCCAAAAGTATTTAATACATTTCTATTGGTATTCTATTGTTTAACAGTGCAATTAAAAATGCAATTAATCATGATTAATTTTTTAAATCGTGATTAATTTTTTTTAGCTAATCGTGTGAGTTAACTGTGATTAATCGATAGCCCTAGTTGCTATGTTATTTATGTTACGGAAAGCAGGATCAAAGAAATGCTCCTTGCAATTAGAACAGAAGGAGGTAAGATTTTCCATGGTCCTTAGCCCTTGACTACAATTAAGAATCCATTCAGTTTATCTTTAGTCCCATAATCTTGCTGAAGAAAGATGAGTTACAGTCCCCGATCCAATGCACCTTGAAATCAATAGAAATCCTCTCTCTGACTTCAAAAGATGATGGGTCAAGCCCTTATACACTTGTAGCTCTCTCCGGCCATTAGACCTTTATTTTGTGACTATTTGGTAGACATCTTTACACAACAACATTTACTGTTTCGCTTTATTATATTTAGAGGCTCAAATTATTAATACAGTTAGGTTGCCTTCATTCACTCAAAAAAAATGTGAAGCACTTGAACGACTTTAAATCACACTAGAGTGGGCATAGTGATTTAAAATTATTGGAGTGCTTCACATTTTTATGAGCTCCTGAGTTTGGAAGTGATTAGGGTTCTAGGCAGGCATCGATTAGGGCACCACAGGAAATAGGAGAATGGTTTATTTTTTTCATTTTCTGAGTGTTTGAATTTGGAAATAATTAGAGTTCGGAGTATGTCCACTCCATGGTACTTTAAAAATGAATGGTAGGACTCTCCCAAAATAAAAAAAATAGATCATTCAAATTGTGGTAGTAACAGTACAAGTGCCTTAACGGTAGGGTGACCAGATGTCCCGATTTTATAGGGACAGTCCCGATTTTGGGGTATTTTTCTTATATAGGCTCCTATTCCCTCCACCCCCTGTCCCGATTTTTCACACTTGCTGTCTGGTCACCCTACTTAACGGAGAGGTAAGAGCAGGCCTTACTTACAACAGTGATGGGCATTATAGAGAAAGAGTCATTTTCCCCCAGCAACAGCCAAAATTTGGCCATCGGTGTAAGGAGGGCAAGTTCTGGATTGGAGACCTCATACTGTGGACAGCATCAGTGGCTCCAGAGGGGCCATCTCTGGATGGCAAAGGTGTGTGGCAAAGAAGGGTGTGGCAAAGAAGTAGACATGCCTTCATGTTTGTAGGAACTGCTGCAGTATGGGGAAGAGCTAGCTACACCACCATTAAGGGGAACCTCTCCTGTATCCATCACCCAGAAAGCATGTTATTGACAGCATAATGCCTCTAGAAGCTGCCATTTGTGTGGCATGCTTCTTTTCTCTCCATCTATCCAGCCAGCTAGCCGTTGTAGGAGGCATAACAGCCCCCATTTTAAAAGAATAAATTTTTCGATTTAAAGTAGTCCTCCAAAATAATAAATCACTTAAAATAATTTTATGTTGCCCTATTATGTGCATGTATATATAACCATGACTCTCAATGCCTAAAAAAGCTTTTGCTTCTTTTCCTCACTATAAAATATTAGCAGGACAGTTTTAGAAATCCAACTAATCAAGCATTTATTTAGGTCATACAACAAGCACATTTGAATGGGCTCATTAATGCAGTGACACTTTTTAAGGAGTTTCTTTTAACAATGTTGTTAGATACAGGCCACACTAAAGATTTTTTTTCTTCTTTTTACAGCAGTTTCAGCATCACTGTGGTGTTATTCCTGGAATTTCTCACCTTGTTTTCAGTATCACGTGACTGTGCAACATCTGCTCCACATCTCAAACATGATCAGAGTACATGCGTCTGTGGCAGAGGGCTAATGACTCACAGCACAACTCAGAAAACTGGCTTGTTTTCTGAGAAGCTACATCTTCATTTTAATTTACTAAGAAATGATACATTACCTGCTACTAACACAGACAGCGTGGAATTCACAGGGTACACAGAAAGGAGCAATGATTGCATTCATTTTCAGGGATAAAGTGAATTTGTGGCACAGTGCGCTGGGATAAATTTTCAAAAGTGACTTAGGCACTTAGCAGGCTTTCAGTGAGATGTAGGCTCCTAAGTGCCTATGCCTATTTTGAAAATAAATGGGATTTAGACTCCTAGGCCTAGATCCTTAAAGGTATTTAGGCACCAAACTCCCACTAAAATCAATGGGAATTAGGTGCTTCAAAAACCTTTGTGGATTTCTCACTCCAAACTCCTCGGCCCCACCCACAGCCTGGAGCTCCCTCCTGCACTCCAAACCCCTCATCCCCCGCCCCACCCCAGAGCCCTCACCCCTGTCTGGAGCCCAAACACCCTCCCGAACCCCAACCCCCTGCCTTAGCCCAGTGAAAATGAGCGAGGGTGGGGGAGAGTGAGCAATGGAGGGAGGGGAGACGGAGTGAGCGGGGGCAGAGCCTCAAAGAAAGGGCAGGGGCGAGGCAAGGGTGTTCAGTTTTCTGCAATCAGAAAGCTGGCAACCCTACTTGCAAATACTTACTTGCATGAGCAAGCCTGGGTGACTTCAACTGCACTAGCAGAGCATTGCTCATGTGAACAGAAGTTTGCAGGGTTGGGCCCTTTTATAGTCATAGTAACAAGGTTCAGTTAAGAAAGTTGATGTATGCCTAAACTGGCACTGGAGGTGTAAATTCCTGCTTGAGGAGACAACTTGTGCTAGCTCTCATCGCGCTAGCATGCTAAAAATAGAAATGTAATCACCATGGCACGTGCAGGATCCTAACCAAGACGCTAGGAATATACGGCAGCCACACTTCTATTCTTAGTGCGCCAGCTTGCTTACAGCTAGTGCAGTTGTGTCTTCTTGAGCTGGAATTTACACCTCCAGGTTGAAGTATAGACTCCTCAGTTTCCTTCTCCTTACGGCACAAAGTTCATAAACCAACACATGTAAATGCTGAAATCAGGAAAAGGGATCATGTAAACATTAGCTGGATTTTTTCCTTTATCCATTAAATTGGCTTTTGTAGACATCACAAGCCAAATTTTGCTCTGATTTACTCCACTGACATCAATGAAATGTACATAGGCATAAGTGGGCAGAACTGAGCCTGTTCATTTTCAGATGGCTGGACTGTTTTCCTTCACATGCTTTATAGAGCCAAATTATCACGATTAAGGCTACGATTTAATCATGGGTATTTTAGTAAAAGTCATGGACAGGTCACAGGCAAGAAACAAAAAAATCACGGCCTATGACCTGTCCATGTCTTCTACCATAAATACACCTGATAGAATCTTGGAGGGGCCACTGCTGGGAGGGGAGGAAGCCTGCGGCACCAGCAGCCATTGGGAGCCCCGGGGGGACAGCAGCTGCTCTGGCTGCCGCATTGGGGAGCCCCGGGGGGCCAGGGGCTGCTCCGGCCACCACTGTAGGGGAAGCCCCAGGAGACCAGCGGCTGCCCCAACTGGCCCCGGACCGCTGCTGGGAGCCGCCAAGCTGCGGCTGCTCCTGCCGCCCCCTGGACCGCTGCTAAGGAGGTTCCTGGAGCCAGCTACATCAGCCACTGCTTGGGCGGTCCCCGGGGCCCACAGCCCGAGGCCATCAGAGCATCAGCCAGTGAGGCTGCATCGGGGCTGGGACCACTCCAGCAGTGATTGGTGTGGCTGGCTGCAGAGCCGCTCCAGCAGCAGCCGGCATGCTTGTCCCCAGAGCCAGCTGCTTGGGCGGCCCTGGGGTCAGCCACGCTGGCCGCTGCAGAAGTCATGGAAGTCGCAGGAAGTCATGGATTCCGTGACTTCCGCAATCTCTGTGACAAACACGGAGCCTAATCATAATCCATCACCCGAATTGCAATGTCTGTGCAGAATTATATATTGGTCCATATACACCAGTAATTGCCTGCACAAGTACTTAATTCCTAAGCAGAATTTTATGTTTGCAGATGCAATTTTAGAACCAGGTTTTGAAAAAATGGCACACAATGTTATAGGCCGATATTCTTTTTTTCCATTTGCCTCGGACTATTGCATGAATTAATCTATATATGTACTGAAAGAAATATGATTTAAAAACAAAAGGTGAGATTTTTTTAAAATCCACTTAGGGTGTTGGGACACTTAATTCCCATTAATACTAATTAACTAATTACATTTTAATCAGGATTAAATGACCAAATCCCTTCAGCAGCCCTGAACATCTCAGTGAAGAGTAGAACCCTAAAAGCATTAGAGCATGATATCTTTGTAATATGCGAGTTACATTTCAATCCACTGCTGAGGCTGAATCCAGCTGTTTTCATTTTTTTAATTTAACATTTATGCAAGAAGGTTGCTTACAGAAATTAAACTACTGGAACTGCCTGAAGTTACACTTTTTGTGGCTTTGATAAGTAAAATGATCTGTCTCTGAAGTGTATGATTTCAGACCCAAAGGTCAAAAAAATCACTTAGGTTGCCAATGTTAACAAAAATTAGTGGAATAATAAAAAAAATGTAAGTGAATTTTCCCCTCCCCTCCCCCTTTCTCCTCTGCCGCTGCTTTATTTCCCTAGGAGTCCTGCCAGGTTAAGAAGACACAATACACCTTCAAAAATTACTAGTACAGTAGCAAGACAATCCTTGCTTGGAAGCAAAAGTTGTTTCTTATCACAGAAGAAAGCAAAACACTTATCAGGCATAACCACGAGGTAGGAAATGTTAACATCAATCAATCCCCCTGCTTCTATTCCCCTATTTGAATATTTTGATCAAGTTCAAACTGCAGTCCTCAATATGGAGCTTTACTATGGCACCCCCAAGCAGGAATGAAAAAAGCTATGGTGTGAATACATTTAAATCAGTATTTCCTAACTTGGGGAGAGGCCTTCCTAGGAAGGCAGCATACTAATGCACACGGGAAGGGAAAATTACATGATTTTGGATCCACTCTGACCAACTCCCTCACCACAAACATACTGCCATGCATAAACCACTAGGCAGCTCCTTGAAAGCCACCCACCATCCATCCCTTCTACAGTGGTTTGTAATGCAGCTGGCCATGGGAGTAATTCACATGTATAGGGATAGCAATATGCCAACCTAAGCTTTGCTCAGTGACACTGAGCTCAGCTGCAAGAACACAAGGGTCTCAGGTACACAGAACCATCAATGAATGCCCTCTATCTTGAGAGCTCTATGTAGCTTTCTAGTAAGTGCAGGCAGGAAAGAGAATCAGTTAAAAAAAAAAAAAAACCACAAGGAAAAGAATAAAAAATGAATAAAAAATAAAGAAAAAAACATAAAAGAAAAAAGAATAGGAGAGTAGGACTTGTTATAATAGATCACATCAGTGGTCCATCTAGTCCAGTGTTCTGTCTCTGACACTGGCCATTAACTGATACTTCGGGGACGGTTCCAGTAACCCTGAAGTGGACAGTTAAAGAATAACCTGCCATAGGGGAAGGCTGGTGGGAACCACTACTGTAAGTGAAGGTATTTGAAGACTACCAATGGTAAATCCAGATCTGGGAGGATTAAAGGGAAACAGTGGGATGAGGAGGTGGGGTGACATGGAATGGGGGAGGAACATAAAACCCAAACCAAAGGAAAACAAGTATGAACATTTCCATAATAAAAGTTGTACCAGTTACTGAACCACAGATCAGTGCACTAGAACTCAAGTCCTAACTAGGTGATTACTCAGTTTTTACTCAGCCCTCACTCATGCAAACTCCCACTGAAGCAAAAGGTAGCTTGCCTGAATAAGATCCTTATGATTAAGCCCTTTGTCTTTACATAGTAATATTTCCTAAATTATGAAGGGAAAAAAAACCTTCTTCAGTACCTTTATAGTTTCCGTAGGCACTCCAGGCTTTGGAACTTTATCCAAGTAAGTGGTCAAGTCTTGATCGACATGTTCAAACACGAGTGTTAGTTTGGTCTCTCTGTCTGTTCGTGACACTGTGCATACATCAAATAACCTGAGAGGAGGAAAAGGAAAGGGGAGATAAGTTGACAGAAACCAGTGAAGCAGTACCTTGCAGCTCATAAAATGCGGAGTGAAGAAAGAACTTTCCAAAGCAGGGACAGTCTGTGAGCTCTTGATGATTCAAGTGATGATCAATTATTTGTGACATCACATTAAAATTTCATGTTTGGATTCTGAAATCACAAGTATTACAACTTCACAGCATGATCAAAGAGTAGTAGTTAGGTGAGGAGATGATCAATTCTGATCAAGGCACAACTACAGTTAACAGAAAATAATTTGATTTTGTATACATGTTCTCTGCCTCCTGCCACCTTTGCTCCCCTTTCATTCATCTTCAAGAGGAAATAAGTAAACAGTGACTTTGAGAAACAAAGAAGTGGATTGCTTTTATACACCTTTTAATTTCTTCTCACACCTCTCCAACTTATACCATTACAATGATTTGTCACTCAGTTTAGAATCACATTATCCTTCTCCTCTGATCTACAGAAACAGTATTTTTGCACTTGTAAGGGGACTGTTATCCCCTTACTAACATTCAGAGCTCCCAGTACCAAAAGGGGAAGGGTCGATGGGACTGACAGTCCCCAGGGGCAATGGGGAGAGGCCAATGCTCCAGGTCAGCCTGATTGACAGGGCGGGCAGGCGAATCAGGGAGTCAGGAGGTCAGGGTGAATCCCGTCCTCCGTGTGAGCTGAAGTTGCCTGAGTCAGAGTGAGTGGGGCTGAGCTAAGGAGAGGCCAGAGGTGAGCTGGGCCAGATCTGGAGGGGCCAGAAAAGCAGCCCAGAGACACAGACCTGCCCTGGGAGCAGAGCTGCAGCCCAGAGACAGACCTGCCCTGGGGGAAGAAGCTGCAGCCCAGAGACAGACCTGCCCTGGGGGGAGAAGCTGCAGCAGCCAGAGGGGCCAGGGCAGCAGCCCAGGCAGCTGGAGGCAGAGCAGCAGCAGCAGCAGCCGTGCTGAGGCAGAGGAGCTGGAGCTGAGGCAGAGCGGTGGAGCTGGGGCTGGAGCGGTCCGGAGCCGGGTGCGGTGAGCAGCTGGGGAGAGCGAGGGGAACCCTGGGCAGTGGGCCCAGCGCAGGGAGACGCCTCAGCCAAGGGGCCCTGCAGGCCAGACTTGCAGGGGGATCGTAACCCCGACGGGGCGGGGGCGACGCTGGGAAGAAGGGTCCTGCCACCCAGAGCCTGCGAGCGTGTGGCCACCGCCAGAGCAAGTGTCCAAGCCACAGCGTCCCTGCAGCACAGCCAAGGCCTGAGAAGGAGCCTGGGACTTGCAAAGGAACAGACTGAACTGCCCTGACATTGCAGAGACACTGTTGGGATGTTCCCTGCCACAGAGCGGGGCGATGTGTTTTCATTAGTCTTCCCCATTTTTCCTTATTCCTGTTACAAATGAATTGTTAATTAAATAATTTGCCCTTGCTTTGAATTGTATGCAGTGATCAGTGGGTCAGGGAAGCATCCTGTTTAGAGAGTACACCCCGGAGTGGGGACACCCTAGCCCCTGACCTAGGTGACCACAGCAAGGTTGGGGGTTGAGCCCCCCAGGAATCCTGGGCCCAGCCTTGTTGGGGTTACGAGGACTCTGCCAGACAGGAGAGTGCAAGGGGAGTCCTCGAGGGCAGGGAGGCCTCTGGGTAAAGGAGGTGGGAGCGAGGACTCAGATCCTTCCGCTAGCCCATTTTACCGGGGTAGTGCAGAGACGAGGAAAGTTCCCCACAATAGCGGGACTATTCCCCCGCTTACATAATTGGCGTCACGAACAGGATCCTATCCACAGGGTCCACCCCATTGGTTTACTGGTTGCATTCTGGTAGCACTGTCCAGGCCTGGTCAAGAAACCTACCATGGCTCGAATTGAAGAACTAAAGGCCCAGGTTGCTGAACTTCAGCGCAGATTGTCAGACCAAGCTGAGGCATTACAACAAGCTAGAACAGAACAGAGAGAAGCCTTATCACTGGCTAAGGCTGTAATAGACCAACAGGCAGCAGAAGCTAAGAAACCTCCTACTATTTATGTCCCACGGGAGCAGAAGGTCACAGAGTTTGGTGGCTTCCCGACCAGAGCAGGAGACATTACAGTAGAGGAGTGGGTCAAGTCTGTGAAGACGGCTCTGTGTGTGCTAAGAGTACCTGAGGAAGACCATGTGGACTTCATAGAGGAACACCTCAAGGGCCAGGCGAAGGCCACTGTAAAGTTCATGGCAATGGCAGACAAGAAAGATGTGAAAAAGGTGTTTGAACTCCTCCTGGAAGTGTACGGAGACAAGGTACCTATTGGAACTCGACTAAAGGAGTTCTTTGAGAGAAAGCAGGAGCCCGGTGAAACTATCCGGGCATACGCATATGACCTTCAGGAGAGAATGAGCAAAGTGGAGCGGCGAGACTCTCAACGAGTTCCAGACCCAGATATGTTTCTAAAAGAGCAGTTGGTGTTGGGGCTCCGGGACGACTCCCTCCGACGTGAAATGAAAAGGAGGTTTAAGGAAGAGCCCAGTAAAAAGTTCCATGAACTCATGCAGGCTGCCATTATGTGGTCAGAAGAAGAGGAAGTTCCTGGGGCAGAGAGGGCCAAGCCTAAACCCCATACACAAAGTGGGGGCCTAGTGAATGCAGCTGCTGGGGAAAAGGCCCTGCCCCAAACACAGCTAACATTGGAAAGCCTAAGTGAAGCTGTCCAAAAACTGGCTGTCCAACAGGGGGAGATGCTGAAAGTGATGACTGAGGTGATGAAAGGAAATACCTCCACTAATGTGCCAAAATATCCAAGAGCTCCAGGATCCCGAAGATCTCCACTGAAGGATGAGCTAGGGAGGTACATTTGTTACACCTGTGAAAGGCCAGGACATACTAGCCGAGATTGTACACTGAGGAGGAGACCAGAGTCCCAGGCACTCGAAATTGGTGGGGCACCAGGAGCGAGTGGTCCATCTACAGTAGAAGGCCAAGCAGTGGCAGAAGGATTCCTAGGCCTCTCCTTCGTGGAAAATCACTCTGCATACAGTGATGGGAGGAACATGGGCAGGACCAGCATATCTAGCGACTTCTGTAAGCGAGCATTTGGAGACTGTCTAACTGCTGAAGTATGTATAGCAGGGGTAAAAACCAGATGTTTGTTAGATACTGGCTCAGAAGTCACCACCATTACTGAATCACATTTTCAAAAATACTTGAAAGACAAGGAGCTGACCACGCACAACACACAGTTTGTACATCTAACAGCAGTTAATGGACTGGCAATCCCAGTGGTGGGATGCCTCGAAGCAGACATCGACTACATGGGCCAGACACTGCCAGGGAAATGCATCTTCATCCTGAAAGACAAGGCCTCTGAAGGGAGCCATATAGGAGAAGGAGTCCCAGGGATTCTGGGGATGAACATCATTAGTGAGCTGAAAGAGCTACAGTTGCCAGTAAAAGGAACCAGGAGGATGAACCGTCATGGGCACTCTAAGAGGAATGCTGTGCTGAGTGGAGTACTGGCTCGAGCGGAGAGGCAGAGTCATTCCCTGGGCCCCACAAGGTGGATTGGAAATGTTAAAGTTGGCAGAAACCGGAAGACCATTATTTCTCCTTGGAGAGAGAAGATCCTTCATGAACGCTGCTGGATGCCAGGAAATACCAATGAATATCGAGTGCTGGTAGAGCCTACATCTGGGTCAAGCCTACCTAAGGGACTTCAGTCAGCCAATGTATTGACTAGTGCCATCAAAGGAAGAGTACCAGTGAGTCTTTTAAACCCAAGCGTGAAGGCTATGGAGTTGCAGCCTGAGGAGGCGATCCCTCAGGTAAAGGTAACATTTGGGGAGAAGGGAGAACAAGTTACCTTTCCTCAAGAAAGATGTGGTGGGAGACTGCCAGTTCCAGTTCAAGCGGTATGCCAAGGGCTGATTCCTGCACAGGTGGCTAACTTAAGGGTGTTGCCAGAGAAGCATCAAGTAGCCTTTTCTAAGGATGAGGTGACCAATTTTGATGACTGGGTCAAAGGTGTCCATTACAGGCCAAAGACAACCAGCAAAGTTGCTCTCAGTACAGCTAAAGACACAGCCCAAAGTAGGAAAAGGACTTATGATCGCAAGTCCAGTGGGGCTCTCATCAGGCCTGGTGACCGTGTACTAGTTCGTAACCATGGACAACAGGGGCGTAATAAAATACAGGACAAGTGGGAGTCAAATCCCCACATTGTAGTTGCTCACAACAATCCCGAGCTACCAGTTTATACCATCCGGCCTGAGCGAGGAGGTCCTGAGAGACTAGTACATAGGGATCAACTAAAACATTGCACTCTTAGTCCAGTCAGGGACCATAGGAGGCGTACATCAGCACACCCTGAGGAGACGGAAACCAATTGGGGGATGGTTCTAGTCCCACAAACTGAGTACAGAGGGGAACAGAGTGGGGCAAACACAAACCCTAACAAGAATGGCCAGATCCCTCAAGCTGACCCAGTATTACCCGAGGACAGGGAAATAGAAAATATGGGTAATGAACCACCAGTTTTAAGAAGGTCCCAGAGGGCTAATAAGGATGTACTGCCTGTTAACTTTAGAGATGATTATGTTATTGGTTCTATGTAGTGTTTTAATGAATATTGTTATGTATAGTATGAAGAAATAGATGTGAAATGTTTAATATGTTAAATGTTCTTTTGATGTTAATGGGTTTGATATGATATGATGTGGGTATATGTTGTTAATAATGGGTCCGGAGGTATTAGTGTAAACCTTGTGGTTGTGGCAGAATTTTAGCAAGGGAGAATGTAAGGGGACTGTTATCCCCTTACTAACATTCAGAGCTCCCAGTACCAAAAGGGGAAGGGTCGATGGGACTGACAGTCCCCAGGGGCAATGGGGAGAGGCCAATGCTCCAGGTCAGCCTGATTGACAGGGCGGGCAGGCGAATCAGGGAGTCAGGAGGTCAGGGTGAATCCCGTCCTCCGTGTGAGCTGAAGTTGCCTGAGTCAGAGTGAGTGGGGCTGAGCTAAGGAGAGGCCAGAGGTGAGCTGGGCCAGATCTGGAGGGGCCAGAAAAGCAGCCCAGAGACACAGACCTGCCCTGGGAGCAGAGCTGCAGCCCAGAGACAGACCTGCCCTGGGGGAAGAAGCTGCAGCCCAGAGACAGACCTGCCCTGGGGGGAGAAGCTGCAGCAGCCAGAGGGGCCAGGGCAGCAGCCCAGGCAGCTGGAGGCAGAGCAGCAGCAGCAGCAGCCGTGCTGAGGCAGAGGAGCTGGAGCTGAGGCAGAGCGGTGGAGCTGGGGCTGGAGCGGTCCGGAGCCGGGTGCGGTGAGCAGCTGGGGAGAGCGAGGGGAACCCTGGGCAGTGGGCCCAGCGCAGGGAGACGCCTCAGCCAAGGGGCCCTGCAGGCCAGACTTGCAGGGGGATCGTAACCCCGACGGGGCGGGGGCGACGCTGGGAAGAAGGGTCCTGCCACCCAGAGCCTGCGAGCGTGTGGCCACCGCCAGAGCAAGTGTCCAAGCCACAGCGTCCCTGCAGCACAGCCAAGGCCTGAGAAGGAGCCTGGGACTTGCAAAGGAACAGACTGAACTGCCCTGACATTGCAGAGACACTGTTGGGATGTTCCCTGCCACAGAGCGGGGCGATGTGTTTTCATTAGTCTTCCCCATTTTTCCTTATTCCTGTTACAAATGAATTGTTAATTAAATAATTTGCCCTTGCTTTGAATTGTATGCAGTGATCAGTGGGTCAGGGAAGCATCCTGTTTAGAGAGTACACCCCGGAGTGGGGACACCCTAGCCCCTGACCTAGGTGACCACAGCAAGGTTGGGGGTTGAGCCCCCCAGGAATCCTGGGCCCAGCCTTGTTGGGGTTACGAGGACTCTGCCAGACAGGAGAGTGCAAGGGGAGTCCTCGAGGGCAGGGAGGCCTCTGGGTAAAGGAGGTGGGAGCGAGGACTCAGATCCTTCCGCTAGCCCATTTTACCGGGGTAGTGCAGAGACGAGGAAAGTTCCCCACAATAGCGGGACTATTCCCCCGCTTACACACTGATTAATCTTGTAAATGGCTGAAAGCAGGAAAAAGTCAGGAAATTGAGTTTATAAAAAACTTTTATATACAAAATACAGCTGCTAAGATATTCTTCTTTTCTCATCGTTCTGAACACATTACTGTCTTATTTAAATCCCTCTGCTTTCTTGCCTTCTTTCATAGCACCAGATTCAAAGTTTCTTCCCCTCATTTTCAAAGCTCTTCACAGCTCTCACCCTTCTTACTTGTCTACTCCTGTTTCTTACTGATACGCTTCCCAGCTCCTCTAGCCAGTGATCTATGTCTGCCTGTTTCTCACACACATTTTTGTGCCTCCTTATATGCAACTCTTTCTGCATGGAATGGCCTCCTCTAAATGATATGGAGAGTCACTGTTTTCTCTTCTGTCAAACCCTTCCTCAGGGCCCTCCTCTGCCACAATCCCATGGGAAAATCATCTAATGACAGATGGCTTTCAAATGAGATGGGGTTATCTGATACTATTTTTTTAATTATTTAAAAAAAATTACAAGTGTTATTTAAATAATTATAGATTTGGTTGACTTCCTGTGTGAAAGGTGAAACAAAATCAGTCAATATATTTATCAATTGATAGTAGATTTTTTTTCTAAACTACATGTAATTGCTAATCTTGAGAAAAAGAATATGTAGTTTGATAGGAAACTGAGGACACTATTTTGAAATTAGTGGTGAAAAAATATTTATTTTGGGTCAAAGTTAAGATTGTAGTGATAAAATATGCATTTATTTTATACCCAATAAGAATAACACGCTTGTTTATTGTAGGGGCAGGGTAATATTAATGAGGTCCTTAATTAATAATTTCCTTACTCTTAGACCCAGCACTAAACTCCTGATATGCTGGTTCCACAGTATTGCCTAGTGCAGAGGTTCTCAAACTATGGGGGAGGTGCACCCCCTAGAAGTCAGAGAATGTTTTCTGAGGTGTGTGAGGAGCTTTAGCAAAAAAAAACCAAAAAAAAAAAAAAACCCCCACCTTACTGCGCACATTCAGAGCTGGGTGGCGCATGCTGGCTGGGTGCCCAGCTCTGAAGGCAGAACTGCTGACAGGGAAGTAAGGGTGGTAATACCATACCATGCCACCCTTACCACAGGCGCCAACTTCCGGCACCGCCGGTGGGGGCTGACGCCCAGCGTCGGGGGCGGGGCCACGCCCCCAACGCCGGGCCCCACCCCCGACGCCGGGTGACGTTCCGGGGCCCCAACCCCGACGCAACATTGCCCGGTGTCAGGGGCGGGGCCCCGGAACGTCTCCCGGTGGTGAGGTGAGCTGGGCGCGGGCCCCGGGGCTGGCGGGGAGCTGGGTGTGGGCCCTGGGGCTGGCGGGGAGCTGCCGGTGGGTGCTGAGCCCCCACCAATTTTTCCCCGTTGGTGCTCCAGCCCCGGAGCACCCACAGAGTCGGCGCCTATGACCCTTACGTCTCCACTGCTGCTGGCGGCGGCACTTCCTTCAGAGCTGGGAGCCTGTGGGTGGCCGGAGAGTGGTGGCTGCTGGCCGGGTGCCCAGGTGGTGGGATGTAAACTACCCCAGACACAGAAGCAGGGCATGAATAAGTTTGAGAACCACTGCACTAGGCCACAGTGCCTCCCTCCTAGTCACCGAAGTTATGCCATCTGAAAAATATGGGTAAGAAAAATGCTTTGCACTTATTTAGTGTTTTCTCATTTGTAGATCTCAAAATATTTTATAAAGGTGGTTAAGCATTATTATCTCCATTTTACAGCTGGCCTAAGTTCAAAGATTTGAACCAATACATAAGAGAGTCAGCGTGCTCTACTGGATGCTCTTATGGGTCTACCACTTCAGGGTTCTGGACCCCGCTTTAATAAATATTGCCTATACAATCTCTGGCTAGCCACTTAAACTTGGCTTCTTAATTATTCCATTTTGAAAATCGATGTCTTAGGCCAAAAACACATTTTGATGAAGAATAATTTTAACACAACCAAGAGTTTCATTTCCTTTCACTTCTGAAAAGTAGTCGGGGCTAGTTCACAGGTAAACACTGAAAAGTCTCTCTATAATGCCCTTTATACCCCCTAACAGCTTTAAATGACAAAAGATCATGTCTCATTTTCAAATATTGGCAATTTCTTAAATTATTATTGTGCTTGAAAACTGCCTATTGCATGAGTCACTGTAAAACTCTTTCACATTTTGTAGTGTATTAGAATTTTGTTGGGGAAATCAAAGGACACAAAGAAACATCAGAGGTTTTGTAACAATTTCTCCTCCTTTTTTGGTTTCAACAAGTTCCTACTCCATTTAAGCAAAATGTTCAGAAAACCTTCTAGTAGGCAATAAGACTTAAACCTAAAAATGAGCAAGAGGCTTCTTTACTGGAGTTGCAAGGAGAATTAAAATCGGCTTTATGATGGGACAGTGGAGGTTATCCACTCTCCATAACCAAACTTATACGTGAAGAACTGATATTACTCTCTTGGTTCTACAGCTCTAATAACCCAGGTCTCCACCACTGGAGCTCAAGGAACATTGCTGGTAGCAGTTCATTACAGAAATATCATTATGTGCTTTCTAAGCTCACTAGCCAACAGAGGTAACATATTCTCTCAAAAATATATAGGGTCAAATCCTTGGCTAGTGTAAATCAATGTAGCTCAGCTGACATCAATGGAACACCACCAGTTTATACCAGCTGAGGATATGGCCCCTTGTGCCCAATACTGTTCTAACTATAGACAATGGCAAGAAGCCTCTTTTGACATCCATCAGATCAGAATTGTGCCCCAAAAGACCCACAACAAAAAAATCTTAATAACTTTGCTAAAAAAAACTATTTATATTAAATACAGCTAGCACATGAGTTTCCAAGGAGATTGAACTGTCTGATATATTTGAAGGAATAGTAACAAGTGGTTCTGAGATGAAGGAAGACAAAGAAACAGGGGAAAGTTAATATTTTAAATCGGGGTGATTTTCAAAAGACCTACAATTTAAACATCATTTTGATTAATTTTCTTTATAGAAACATTCTACTTTGCTTTCACAACAAATATGGCAGTTTTTAGATCAGAGTATTTTCTGAGCCAAATTTATATGGGCTGCAGAATAGAAGCTTAGTGCAATTTTAACAGAGAAAACTTATTTTGACCTAATTAATCATATGAATAAACATTGATCAGATGAACATGAGAACATATATTTATGGGGCTGATATTGGCTAGAATAGCAAAAGCCCTGGAACAAATATTATTCTCTTTATAATTCCCTTAATGGGGCAATATAAAGAAGATGGGTGCCTCTGTATAGAAAATAAGTTTTGTGAAAAGTCACTAACCGTTCTGAAAAGCAAAATTCCTTGGTATTTGGCTGGAGGTTAATAATCTGTAATATATTTATATGAATCAATGTGGAATGTAGCCGGACTGCCTATAACCCCAACACATGCAAACAGAGAGGAGCCAGACAGGTCTGAACATCTGAACATAAACACTGGAAAATATTTCCAACTGTATGATTCCTTTGTGTTTGCTTACATTTACTTTAAAAAAATTAAAACACCTTTTTTTGCCAGGTATTTAATACATTGGCAAAACTGCCCTTTCAACCATTGAAGGGTTGTAATTCAGTTTGTTTGGGTTTTTTTAAAACAAGATTTCACTGTGTCAGATGTAGAAGCAATGTATATTACTACAAGCTTCCTTTAGAAGGAAATCAAATACGAATACTTTTTTACCAATTGTACTTAATTTGATCCTGGTATTCTAAATGCATGTTAATAGGTACTCTGCAAAGTTTAAGAACTGTAAGAATGAGGGGCAACCCTGTTTGTCTATTAATCACTGTATGGAGTAATAATAATGCTAATATCTTGCACTTCTATGCCATCTTTCATCTGAGGATCCCAAAGTCCTTTACAGTTAATTAAATAAGTCTAAAATCCCACCCCAGCGCCATCTGAAGACTGTAAATAGGATATAATTATCTCTGCAAACTATAACTGCTCCCTAAATAGATAATTTTAAGCAGAGCTTGTTTAAACTTTGATACTATAAAAAAATAATATGTAGCATTTTGCCTGTGTTAATTACCCCTGGAAGAAGATAGCTAACACGAGGTACACCCTTTCTCTTGATAGCTCCCCTATTGATAGGATAACCTCATTACAAATTATACCCTTCTATAGTCATTGTGAGAAAAGCATCCTTATGTGATTCCATAACAGTTGCCTTCTGTGGTTAGGATTAACTCTGCCATCTAAACTGTAATTCTTTCAGGCCATTTCCTGCTTATTTTTTCTATTTGACTGGTTATCTCTGGCACAGGCTACCGCATACAGCCTTTTATTTAAAAGGTTACATTGTGTCCATAGACCTCAGTGGAGTAAATCCAGATAAATTAATACAGGATTTCCATACTGAATACTTTGTAAACACTAACCCTGCCTTTTTATTGTACTTATAAAAGAAACCTTTGCATTATTTGCAATGCCTAAATCTAAGATCCACTACAGGAAGTCCTGCAAGTATTTAACAAGAAGTTTGGCTGGAAACGGTTGAAGGGCTGATGTGCAGATCTGAATTAGAACACTATGAAATACTAGACGCATACTGCAGAATTGCTTTTCAATGGAGCCAACTTTAGGAGTTAACAGTACTACCTAGGAAAGATTTATCAGCTATGAACACACACAGAGCTCTATTTTAAATTTTTATATTATGTGAATATTTTCTGTATCACTACACAGAGACATATTTGTCTTTTTCCCAGCGGCATTTTGCACTGAGAATGTAGAAAATTAGAGAATGTATAATTTTGCAGCCTCTTCTGCCACAGATTACATACCCCAGGGATCTCAAACTCAAATTACCACGAGGGCCACATGAGAACTAGTAAATTGGCCCGAGGGCCTCATCACTGAAACCTTTTCATACAATGATACAAAAGTATAGTCAAAAATGAAAAAAATGAAGAGTAATATAGTATTCTATTAAAAGTCAATGTATTAACTTCTTTAAAAACTGTAATGCAAAGAGGGGTTTTAATAAAATATAAACACTCAGTAATGTTTGGAGCTTGGCTGCCAATGGAGTCAGAGCCTATGGTGGGCCGCAGGAAATAACTCCGTGGGCTGCATGTGGCCCGCGGACCGCGTGTTTGAGACCCCTGACATACCCTATAGGGCACACTCTCCTTTTCCCATTTTACCACAAGATCCAACTTTGCAAGTGTAATCTTAATTCGTCTTTATTCTGCAACCTATACACATGAACTGTAAATCGTCTTAAAAAAGGAGAAAATCTACTTTGTTATTTCAGCTGAAAACTGCTGCTTCTGCTCTGACTGATGCAAATATAGTCGCTGCTGCTGGACTTACTTTTTGCCTTCTCTGTTGTGGGTCAAGCCGCACAATGTTGGGAAAGTGTAACCAACATTTTCTCACGAGCACCAAGAACTACTGGTGATGGAGGGATACGTCAGTCAGAATCATCTGCATGAATCTGGGGCACGGGTGAGGAAACCTGCCCCTGAAAAAACGTTAAAATCCTTAAACACAATCAGTTCTCCTGGCTCCTGACAGGAATATATCGAAGTACCAGTGGTGAACTACCTAAAGCATAGCCAAAAGGAAGATGGAAACACAGACTCTCGTAGCAAAAGCATGTGAGGGACTATTTATATTATATATATTGCAGTAGTGCTTAGGGGTCTCACACATTGCGCTACACGCTGTACAAACACAGAACAATTAGAAAAGTTCCTCCTCCAAAGAGTATGCAATCTAACAGCATGGAATTATTCTCATTATTTGGAAAGAATAGCTACAGGGACACTTCATTCTTAGCTTATATATGGTAAAGAAGGAAACGTGGAGTCATTAATACATGAGTGAGAGAAACATTTCAGAAGAGGGATGGGAGCTAAGTAGTGGTGTGTTAATAAAATGCATTGGAGACTTCACAAATCTGGAGTAAGTCACAAACAGAAAGAGTTTGATGGTCTCAACCTAGCTCCTATAGATATTTGTCCAGATGGAAAAAAACCCTCTTGCAATTTATGTAGGATTGGCATTGTTTGCGAAGGACCACCACAAGACTGGAATACCAAGAGTATTACAATGCATGATTGAGGTTCATTGACAAATATGTGTGA
This sequence comes from Macrochelys suwanniensis, assembly GCA_033296515.1. Lineage (NCBI taxonomy): Eukaryota > Metazoa > Chordata > Testudines > Chelydridae > Macrochelys > Macrochelys suwanniensis. Next base: position 45,155,030 of record CM065776.1, read on the forward strand.
GGAAGCCTGAATAGCTTCTGCTTTCACGACATTAGCTCAAGCTAATTCTAGTGTCTCTAATACTTGGTATCTAACCGAGATGGAAAAAAAAGACGACAGTGATCCCACTGATCCCAACTGTCAGCAGAAGCCTTAGATCTCCTCTTCTCCTGTAATATGGTAGCTAGTCAGTTTGCAAAAGCGTACTCTTAACCAACAATAACCCCTTCGTACCACAAAAGTATTTTAATATATACTCTTAAGTAACCCATTTTCTTTATAACTCTGTGATCAAAAGCTGCATTTTAATATAAGCCATGTTTTCTTTCTTTTTTAAAATATAATATGATTCTGCTAACAGACATCAACCTCCTCTTGGAATCAGATATAACAAGCTTATTGTAGTAAAGGACCTTATGCCGGAAGAAGAGTACTATATAGCTGGACAGGAGAATTAGAGCAGTGTGCAGTGCAAAAGCCATGCTCAACAGAGCAAGCAAGCATGCAAGTGAACAGAAGTGAAGTAGAAGCATCATACTCATATGTTTTAGAGTCCTCTCTCCTTTCCCACTACATGCTGCTTTGTCTCAGTACTAGATGTTCATTTCCCTTAATAAATGCTAACCAACTCCTCCATACCTTTGAATCAGTTTATATCTCAGAAGGTTCAGTACCCTTGTCCAAAGGAACTAAGTATACAGTGCCGGAGAGAATACACAAACAGAGGAAGGGAAGCCCCAAATGTACAGTCTCCCACATCTCATCTTTGTTATAAAACATTTTAAAGCACCTGAGTGACCTTAGGAGTCTATGCCCAATTTTCAAAAGTAATGTAGGCACTTAGGCCCAGACTTTTAAAGGTATTTAGGTGTTTGTGCACTCAGCACTGCAATGCCTAACTGATTTAGGAGCCATCTTCAATATAGGCACTTGAGCCTACGTCCAATTGACTGTCAATGGGAGTTTAGTACCTAAGTGTCTAAATCCCTTTTGAAAATGAGACATACGTATTGCTGTGCTGAACGTAACAGTGCCTAAATACCTTTAAAAATTTGGGCCTTAAGACCCCAAGTCTCATTGCAAATCAAATGGACTTAAGCACCTAAGTGCCTAAGTCACTTTTGAAAATGGGACTTTGGTGCTTTTGAAAATTTTACCCTCTGCTGCTCCACCTTAACACTTGTGAGGTAGGAACGATCTCCTTTCTCACCACTCATTCATAAGACTCTTGTAGCTCTTCCAGGCGTGGATCACAAAAGAATGGAATAACACACCATCAAATACAATAAATTGACCTATATGTGGCAGGTCCAAATGTTATACAGATTCATGTAAGTGACTGAGCAAATTTTCAACCCTGAAGTCTCTTGTTCATTAGCTGTTGTACTGAGATCAGAAACAGCTGCTATGCAGAAGCCACTGCATGGCGCAAGCGAGGCAGTAGAACCTCCTGTTCCTATAGCTGCACTCCAAGAAGACTTGGACAACATTCTTTCTTGCAGATCGCATAATAGTGAGGGTTAAGAGAAGAATGAGGATATTAAGATGACAAGGTGATCACTTATCTGCAGGCTGAGCTTTATGCTATAATTTTTTCTAGAGTCTCTCCTTTTCTCACTTGGAAAAATTATTTAAAATGCTTACTTTTTACAAAAGATGATGTTTTTGTTCTTTAAAAGCGTGTGTTGTGTGTGTGAGAGAGAGAAACTAGTGCTCTTGAAAGTGAAGTAAATAGCACTGGCTAAAGTCCGATAAAGTGCAGGCAGACGAGAAAAGCTTTCAACACACAACTCTGCCTTCAGTCCTGACCTGCAACACCCCTGTTCTGGGCCTCTCTTGAGCAAAGACTGCCCACAGTGCCAAATTGCATGGTGGTTTTATGTTGTAGACAAATGTCTGGTAGGGACTAAGATGAAACCACCAAACTAATTTTCACTTGCAACATAAGCCAAGATTTGTGCCCAAGAGATGAAAAGGCTAGTGCATTAATTCACTATGCCAACCAGTTCCCTAAAAGGTTCAGCTGTTAGAGTTTAACGTCAAAGAAAAAGCGTTTGACAAGATGGTCTCTTCACCTCTTGTTTACTGCACAATGCTGTCTTTTCTAGACCTCCTGCTGCTTGTTCACCTTCCCAGAGGTTTGTTTCTAAGGGCCCAACAGAAGAGATAAGTCTTGTAGGACCTCAAGATTGCAAACAGTTGTCATAATAGGCCAGGCCCTCAATTTAGGGAGTCATTATAGCATTTATCAGTTCTTCAGAATACCGGCCTCCTTTGCCAGCCAGTTATCAACTTCATCTCGTCTGGAATTATTTTAAGCCAAATCGCTTTTATTCAGGACCCACTCAGTCATACACTGAGTTAGCAAGAATACCACCACCGTCTGAGAAAAACAATATATGGAGGTCAGTATCATCTGCCGGCTGATGGTACTGTAACTCATAGCACCGCACACTCTCCAGTAGTGGCTTCAGATACATATCCACATGGGGGTCACAAGACTGACCCTTATGGGTTGGCATAACTAATACACCAGAATCTCTCTGAAAGGAACAAGCAGAGTCACTTTCAAGTGATTCCATTCACCCCTGCTAGGTCCCATAGTCAGTAGTATAACACGACCGTCAGCTGGAAAGTCTCAGACAGATCCAGTAATATCAGTCATGGATGTCTGACCTCTCTCCATTGCTCTGAGGAGACTCTCATATAAGCAGGTAAATGCTGTTTCACAGTTATGCAATAACAATACTGACAGCATTCACGAGGTCCTGGTTCAGCACATAAAGTAAAGATGCTCTGATTCGCTAATAATGTATGTGCCTCTTTTATGAAATGTTTTCAATTTTTAAGAGAGTATTTTCCTCAGGAAAAGTTACATTCCTTTTTACATGTTTTCCATCCTTTGAGTTTCTTGATATATAAATAAAACTTTATGTCTGAATACTGATTTTGTTTAATTCAGACGAAAGGAACTCAGTGATTACCCTTGAATACCAGTTATGCCTAGCGTAATGAAGGACAAAAATAAAGTCCAAACTTTATTCATTTATGATCCATAATCAAGCAATTGTGTTACAAACTCCAAACTTCACTTTACATTTTATATTCAGGCTTCAGCCAAAAATCTGCAATATCTAAGCTGCTTATCTCACTTCTGTACAAAAAATATGAAGACAGATAAAAATCAGGTCTTCATGAAGTCTGATCAGTTAAAATTTTTTGAAGATTAATAATTATTACATATTCACCAGTTGATCAAAAAAGTGAGCCAAAAAACCCAACAACCCCTACTTGTTATGGACTGTAGACCTAGCATAAATCAAATAACCATGCTTAGTAATTTGGGCAACATCATATATAATATTTTGCATGCAAGGGTGTTTTGAATTACAAGTCCAGTCCTTGAGATGCAGCTAAAAAAACACCTTACATCTGCCACAACTTTGCTGGAACTTTTTTTTAAATTTTCAAGTCTTTCTAAAGTATATTGGGTGCTAAGCTCTTTGAATTTTTCAGAAAGAAAGGAGAGAGATTGAAGAAAAATGGAGCTACAGATACAGACAAAGCAAGAGAAGATATACCATATTATATCAAATGGAAAAAGGGAGGGAAAAAGGGAGTGAAGTGAGCAAGAAAATGAAGGTAAAATAAGAACAAGATGCAAGTTTAATTTTAAAATATATATTAAATAAAGAATGGACAATATATTACAATTAAATACATGGAGACTGCTATTTTATTTCTTTAAATTGAATAGTGAGTGGCTTTGGGGTATTTGGCAAATTGCATATTTTATAGCCTGACTTACATCTCAACAATTCCACTCACTACCCCCACTCCTCCCCAAATCCTACTTTTTGAATAACTAATTTGGCAACAACAGGTACACTAGGCCTGATCCAACTCCCATTAAATTCAACAGCAGACTATCCACTGATTTTAATTAGAGATAAATTGGGATTATTAGCCTAGACCCCAACCCAGCAGAACACTTAAGCAGGTCTTAAGAAGTTTGTTGAATCATTGCTATATGTGGCTGAGAGTAAGAAACAAAAAGATATACAATACTTGACTGCTACTGAATTTGATGGAAATAACTAGTAGCAATGACATTTAATCAGATGAAGTCTGCAGAAAAACTACCACATTGGCAAATTTAGGCTCTGCTGACAACTTAGTTTAGTATAAATCTTTTAGATTTTTTAAACAAGGAATTGTTTTTACAAAACCTAATGGGAATAGAATTATACTTTTTTTAATAATTCAAATTTTATAGAAAGCATTGTTCTGCAGTGTTGTGAACCCAATCACAAAAGCAATGTGACAGTACTGGAGTATTACAAAAGGAAAGTCTAGAAACAAAAGATCATCATCAATCAGTCCAGTTTCATTTTCCAGGCCAGATGTGCAAAAAATAAACAGCATCAATGTTGGTCAAGAAAAGTGGTAAACTGAAAAGCAAATTTAATGAGACAACTAAGGAAATTTGTTTTTATGATTTTTATTGTGACAGTGTCCCTTTCAATAATCTTTTATTTATTTGGAAGAGATCAATTGCTATGTCAAAAAAACATTAAAAACTAATACAAACACTGCATAGTTTATTTTTATCTCAATTCTCTATGTTTCTGGTTTTATTATTACTTATCATTTGTTAAACACAATGTTCCCAGTGCTCCAGAGGTCATTGCAGTAGACACAGCCCTCACCCTAAGGAGTTTAGAGCCTACATAGATGGACAACACAAAACCTGCTGGGAAATCCCATGGATGTTTCTACTTACATTAACAAACAAACACAGATGCTGTGATAGCATGTTAACTGACATGCAGAGAAGTGAATTTTGAGGTGGAATTTGAAATAAAAGAGGATAGCGTACATTGGAAGAGGGAGAGTGTTCCTGGCATAGAGCTTGATCCTACAACATGCACTAGCCCCAACCCTGCAAAGAATTTAAGCATATGCTCGATTTTAAGCACGTGAGTTATGCCATGGGTTTCAAAGGGATGATGCATTGTTTTAAAGTATATGCTTGAGTGCTGTGCTGGACTGGCGCTGGATTGCTCAGAACATTGCAGAATCGAGCATATAGAGGTGAGCATGGAGGACATGAAATCAAAAATGAGAAGAAAAGATTCACTGGCTGAGCACAAGGGATAAAGGGGTAAGAGTAAGAAATGAGGAAGGGATAGTAAGTTCCCTATGTGATAAATTGTTCATGGTATGGACAGCCAGTGCAAGGACCTCCACACCATTTAAGCCCACATAGAGGCTGTAGGGGGAAACTGTGTACTTTGCATGTATTGTGGAAAGGGACTACATGCTGGCACAACATAGTCTCACATTAAGGGCAGGCCAAGGGAAGGTCCACAGAATCTGTATATATACAGGTGATATGACTTCAACCCCTGGTGTAATGAGTATTGAGGGCATGTGGCTGCTATTCCATAGGCTAGAAGTTGGGGGCAAACCCCTGGTTGTTGGAGGGGACGTGCATTTCACCATTCCAACCCCTGTGCATTTCACCTGTCCAGAGCCCAGTCGCTCTCGCTTTAGGAATGTGAAGTAAATTTCACCCTATCAGTAAGGGTTTGGACATTATAGGTCACTCTGTCTTGGAGTCATTGTGCTTAATGTGCAACAGCAGTCAAAAAAGGTAACAATGTTAGGAACCATTAGGAAAGGGATACATGAAAATATCAGAAAATATACTGCCACTGTATAAAGCTATGGTATGCACACACCTGGAATACTGTGAGCAGTTCTGGTTGCCCCATCTCAAAAAAGACATATTAGAATCGGAAAAAGCACAGGGAAGGCAATAAAAATGATTGGGGGCGGGGGGAGAATGGAACAGATTCCATAGGCAGCGAAACTAAACACTGGGACTGTTCAGCTGAGAAGAGAGAGAACTAAGGAGGAACATGATAGAGGTCTATAAAATCATGAGTGGTATAGAGAAAGTAAATAAGGAAGTGTTATTTACCCCTTCACATAACACAAGAATCAGGAGTCACCCAATAAAGTTAATAGGCAGCAGGTTTAAAACAAATGTAAGAAAGTACTTCTTCACATAACGCACAGTCAACCTGTCGAACTCGTTGCCAGCGGATGTTGTGAAGGCCAAAAGTATAACTGGGCTCAAAAAAGAACTAGATAAGTTCATGGAGGATAGGTCCATCTATGGCTATTAGACAAGATGGGCAGGGACACAACCCCATGCTACGGGTGTCCCTAAACCGCTGACTTCCAGAAGTTGGCACTAGATAACAGGGGATGGATCACTGAATAATTGCCCTGTTCTGTTCATTCTGTCTGAAGCATCTGGCACTGTCCACGGTCAGAAGACAGGACACTGGGCTAGATGGACCATTGCTCTGACCCAGTATGGCCATTCTTATGTTCTTAAGGTCTTGATCCTGCCTTCCTTACTCAGGCAGTGGAATTTTTGCCTGATTAAGGACTGAAATTTTGGGCCCTATATGCAGGTTCCCCCAGCCCCTTTTCATTCCTCAATGTCCTTAGTTCTAAATGTAATCTCTCTTCCCTAACCTTTCCACTGGATTCCACTGAATTTTATGATTGCAAATTAATTTCTGAATATGATTCTAGATGTTCATGCTTTGTTGCCATTAGTCCATCACAATACAAATGGATTCCTTTACGTTCCTAAATAAACATCAAACTGTAAACAATTTTTTAGTTGCTCTTTACAAGAAAGGCGAAGAAGACAACAAGAACTGTCAATTTTAATTGCCATTTTGCAAATTAGAACAGTAATTTATTTGCAGTAATTTAAACAGCATGAAAGCTCATTTTAATGGCTTCCAAATCTGCATGAGGAATTTGTTTTAGCGATACACTGGCTATAAGGGCGTTGTACTGCTTAAGATTTCCTGAAAATAGATCAGATACATCTACCTGTTTCCAGCACAAGTCTGGGGGCTGGGTGGCAATACATCTGCTATGTCAGACAATAGACAAAACAAACAATGAATATGTGTCCGATATTTTCTCTCAATTTTTACAGATGTCAGTTTTGTGAGAAGCTAAAATGCAGTAAAATGGAGAGGGGGCTTATCTCACCACACTGGTGCTTCGGGCCACACAATATGTGGGGGAAACAGACTTAACTGAAGAAAGGGAAGAGAAGAACTGTAGGTGTAAAACCCGCAGAGATGAGCAATTCTTGTCACATATATCTTATACCACTGTGACTGGCATCTTCTACCCACGAATTATCACCATTACCTGATCTATTTTTGAAAAGCCTATATGCTGTGCTGTGCACCAATGCTAGTGTGCTATGAAGGAGTCACCCCCCCTACCAGTGAAGTCAATGGAAACTCTCATTGACTTTAATGGGGGTTGGCGTAGACCTTACATTAATTAGACACTAGATATTTTCTGTAGAAAAGGTGTATTGGTCCAGACTCACAACAAACAAAATAGTCAAACAGTCATCCTGAACATAATGTACAGGAAAGTGTGGCATCCTCCAGTGCCATTTTATTTTTGTGACATAACTCCCAGCATATAAAATGATGGTTATTTCACCAGCCACCCAAGAGTGACTACAATTGCACACAGTTACTCACAAGGGCCCAGAGTTAATTGGGAATTCTCATATGAGTAAAACAACCAGGATTTGGACATGGGTTTAGAAAGGAGGCCAATTATTTGTATTTAATCATTGTGTTCCTTTCAGTAATATACATTCCCAAAGAAAAACTACATTAAGATGGAGCTATAGTTAGGTACATTTCAGTAATTTAAGGGTAAATAGCATTACAGGGCTATTGTACTTTTCCAAAACTAAGCACCATAAACAACGGAAGTTCAAAGTTAAGGTTATACTTAAAAGAAATCCCAGCATATTAAAGCATGGAAATGCACAGTTAAGGCACCAAAGCAAACTTAACTAAGCCCTATACTGACACAGAGTCTCTGTGCTGCCATCCACCTCTGTACTATCTGAACACTTTCCATGTAAAGTCAACAGCCACAGCAAAGTGCCTAGTGCATTTCATTACTTTTCCCCTCATGAGGGCATGGGGAAAGAGAGAGACAGACCAAGAATGCAACACTCCTCACCCTGTTGCCAATTTTCAAATAACAGGATCAATCCTGTTGAATGCGCCATGCATTAAGGGCCTGATCCAAAGATCAATGAAGTTAATGGAAGTCTCTTTCATCGAAGTCAGCAGGCTCTGGATCAGGCCCAGGATTATCATTTATTTCAATAGGAGTGCCACCTGTGATGGACTCACAGGATTAGGCCTCACACTAAAGGCTGTATAGACATGGAATGAATGGAACTAATAAAACTTCATTAGAAACATGTCTGACTTACTACATTCAGTCCAGAGGAAGTCACCCTTAAGCATTCAATAGGTGAAAAGGGCTCATTTCCCTTGCAGTGCAAAAATTTTTTTTACAATTTTTGTCAGAATTGTAGACACTGCATCTTAACTTTTTTTTAAAATGGAAGCTTCACAGCATCTTTTTTCCCTACACAGATTTTGCATTCCGTTCTCTCCATTCACAGTTGTTTACACATGGTCAAGCAAGCTCTCTGGCCCTCATGTGTTTTTCCTCTAATGAGCTGTTTTGTTTTAAAGAATCTCAAAGCACATCCTTGGCAGAAGGCAACTAAAAAAAATATATCTCCTACTGTAATATTCTCACATGGTTTCATTCCTTTTTTCCGTAGCTAGTAGTTTAATAAACTTATTTCTTCCTTTTCCATCCAGTTTACATCATTTCAAAATTAACGCACATTTTGTGACACATTCTATAGATTGTACTACTCTCTTGCACACATACAAGAAAAACTATTACACATTATTTACAGGTTTGCCAATGAAAATGGAGAGCTAGTAACTTTTTGAGATAACTACACATTTTATTTGGCTATGTTTTACTACATTTGGTGCAAAGGCAATTGCTTTCTTTAGGGGCTTCCTTTAAGAGCATGGAATTAAGTTTACTTTTTAATGCAGAGGATATTTTTGGAGTATGTTCATTGTTTTGAAAATGTACAGGGGGTACCGTTGCATCCAAAAAACCAGCAGAATTATATTTTCATTATATTTTGCAATTGTATGTTATTCAAATTTCTTAAAACGTACAAATGGTAACAAAATCTTACAAAAAACAGGTTCATTAGCTATGGCATTAGAACCATTTTACAGTAAGATAAATGGAAGCAGAGAGAGGTGAAGTGAATAACTCAAGGTCATATAGCAAGTCAGTGTCAAAGATGGGAACAGAGTTTAGGGGTGGAGTCCTGGGATCTAACTACTTGCAATACTTAACTTTCTCTTTCATGGTCTTTTGAAAACCAACTGCTTAAAAGTGGAAGTGAAATAAAATTATGGGTGTAAATTTTAACACTTTTGAGTGTGCAAGTGTTTAAAGTGACTTATAGTTGTTTGCATTTACAAAGTGCAGTTGCACACATGGATAGATGGATGCAAGTGAACGCTGGGTATAGACTTGACTGAAAATTTGGCCCATAAATTTTCAGGATTAATGCTGTTTTAAAACAGTTTGTTTGGGATGAATTTATAACAATATCCAAAACATGCTTTATTTTTCCCCAAATGCTCAGCCCTATCTGGAAATGGGAACACCCTCTCAGAAACTTCAAATGGCTTTATGTCTACTACAGACACTAGTACAAAGCCTCCATTCCCGTCTTTAAGATCGGTCAACACTTCCTACTTCTGACATCTCTTAGTATTTCCCAACCCATTTCCTATGCTCCACAAATGCAGACTTCTTTCTGTCCCCTTGCAGGGCCGGTGCAAGGATATTTCACGTCCTAGGCAAAACTTCCACCCTGAGCACCCCCCCCCGCAGCAGCTCCCCCCTCTTCCTGGGGAGCCCCCCCGCGGCAGCTCCGCGCCCCCCTCTCCGCCTGGGGAGCCCCTGCTGTGGCAGCTCCCCACCCAGGGAGCCCCCCCGCAGCAGCTCCGCGCCCCCTCCTCCGCCCGGGGAGCCTCCCCTGTGGCAGCTCCCCCCTCCGCCCACGGAGCCCCCACTGCGGCAGTTCTGCGCCCAGCTCACCTCCGCTCCACCTCCTCCACTGAACATGCCGGCGCCACTCCACTTCTCCCGCCTCCCGGGCTTGCGGTGCCAATCAGCTGTTTGACGCGGCAAGCCTGGGAGGGGAGGAGAATTAGAGCGGGGGCGGCTTACTCAAGGGAGGAGGCGGAGCGGAGGTGAGCTGGGGCGGGGAGCGGTTCCCCTGAGCGTGCCCCGCCCCCTGTTACTTGCTCTGGGTGGCCCTCCCCCTGCCTCAGCTCACCTCCACTCCACCTCCTCTCCTGAGGGTGCTTTTTGGCGCCCCCAACCACTTGGCGCCCTAGGCGGCCGCCTAGTTTGCCTAGTGGTTGCACCGGCCCTGTCCCCTTGTCTACAATGGGCAGGCACTTCTGCTATGCTATTACCTCTGTCTTCTAGATCAGCTTCTTTGATCCAATGACTTCCTATTTTTAAATTCCCTGTCTTTTCACTGGGGCCAATTACTGATCCCAACACTCCTTCTGAAAAAGAATCAAATCTTGCTTCCTGGACCTCTTGCTTTCCCTGTGCTCAGTCATTCTCCCTTATCACCCTCTGCTTACTTCTTTACATCTCTCTTACCATATGGGAGCTATGCCCTTATTTTCTAAATTGGCTACCGGTTTAACTACAACTTTAAGGCTTTGTTCACTTTGACTCACTGTCCACTCATGTTTTAAAAAAAACCCCCAAAACACAATTCTTTTCTAACCAGTTAATAGGCACAGTACAAGTTAGATGTCTTCAAATCACCAGGGCCTGATGAAATCCATCCTAGAATACTCAAGGAGCTGACTGAGGAGATAGCTGAGCCATTAGCAATTATCTTTGAAAAGTCATGGAAGATGGGAGACATTCCAGAAGACCAGAAAAGGGCAAATATAGTGTCCATCTATAAAAAGGGAAATAAAGACAACCTGGGGAATTACAGACCAGTCAGCTCAACTTCTGTACCCGGAAAGATAATGGAGCAAATAATTAAACAATCAATTTGCAAACACCTAAAAGATAATAAGGTGATAAATAACAGTCAGTATGGATTTGTCAAGAACAAATCGTGTCAAACCAACCTGATAGCTTTCTTTGATAGGGTAACAAGCCTTGTGGATAGGGGGGAAGTGGTAGATATGGTATATCTTGACTTTAGTAAGGCTTTTGATACTGTCTCGCATGACCTTCTCATAAACAAACTAGGAAAATACAACTTAGATGGAGCTAATAAAAGCTGGGTACATAACTGGTTGGAAAATCATTCCCAGATTGGTTCACAGTCATGCTGGAAGGACATAATGAGTGGGGTCCCGCAGGGGGATCAGTTCTGGGTCCAGTTCCGGGTCCAGTTCCGTTCAATATCTTCAGTGGTTTAGATAATGGCATAGAGAGTACAGTTATAGTTTGCGGACAATACAAAGCTGGGAGGGGTTGCAAGTGCTTTGGAGGATAGGATTAAAATTCAAAATGATCTGGACAAACTGGAGAAATGGTCTGAAGTAAATAGGATGAAATTCAATAAGGACAAATGCAAAATACTCCACTTAGGAAGGAACAATCAGTTGCACACATACAAAATGGGAAATGACTGCCTAGGAAGGAGTACTGTGGAAAGGGATCTGGGGGTTATGGTGGATCACAAGCTAAATATGAGTCAACAGTGTAATACTGTTGCAAAAAAAGCAAACATCATTCTGGGATGTATTAGCAGGAGTATTGTAAGCAAGATACGAGAAGTAATTCTTCCGCTCTACTCTGCACTGATTAGGCCTCAACTGGAGTATTGTGTCCAGTTCTGGGTGCTACATTTCAGGAAAGATGTGGACAAATTGGAGAGAGAATAATGTCAAAAATAATTGAACAAGAGGCATTTTACAATGAGGAGTGAATCTAAAGCCCTTTTATGCAGGTCAAATGTTAGCAAACTATTTACTTTGTTCTTTTTAAATGCCAGATGAATATACCTTATGATGTTATCTGTTATACAGTGAAAATATACATAATCACATACTCAACATTATTTATGTATACATTTTATCATATGACATTTTGACAGCAAACTTCCCACAGAGAATACTTCTGCTGCATGTGCTACCACCTGGTTGTTTTATGCCATCCTTTTCTCTCCCTTTTCTTTTCTTTCATCTTATTTGTTCCCCTTTCTCTCATCAATATTTCAGAGGGTACGTCTAGACTGCAATCGCTGACATATCTGAGTTAGTTTTGATCTAGCTAACTCAGGTACCAGGGCAGTGAAGCTGCAGAAGCACAAGCCTGCTTGGAACCCTGGGCAATTACCTGCAGGGCTAGCCTGTGCTAAAACTCACGACGCTGCAGCTTCACTGTTTCACAACCCAAACTAGCTAGTGTGACAAAGTTCCTCCTCTACCTTGGTGAGTCCTGCGCTTATTGGCGGATTTTGATCGCCTCAGAGATCTTCCCCTCTGGTAGAACCCACAGTCAAATTCCTCCTGTGTCTGATCAGGAGTTGGGAGGTTTGGGGGGAACCCGGGCCCGCCCTCTACTCCGGGTTCCAGCCCAGGGCCCTGTGGATTGCAGTTGTCTATAGGGTTTCCTGTAACAGCTGCGTGACAGCTACAACTCCCTGGGCTACTTCCCCACAGCCTCCGCCCAACACCTTCTTTATGCTTACTGCAGGACCTTCCTCCTGATGGTCTGCTGATGCTTGTACTCCTCAGTCCTTCAACTCTTCTCACTCTCAACTCCTTGTGTGCCTCTTGCTCCCAGCAACTCGCATGCACCACCACAAACTGAAGGGAGCTCCTTTTTAAACCCAGGTGCCCTGATTAGCCTGCCTGTCTTAATTGATTCTAGCAGGTTCTTCTTAATTGGCTCCAGGTGTCCTAATTAGCCTGCCTTAAATTGGTTCCAGAAAGTTCCTGCTTGTTCTAGTGCAGCCCCTGCTCTGGTCACTCAGGGAACAGAAAACTATCCATCCAATGGCCAGTATATTTGCCTTCTATCAGACTTCTGTACCCCACTTGTCTGGGTCTGTCACATATCCCTCCCCCCTGCTCAACACCATGGGGTTGGGCAGCTTGGGACGCCAGACAGTGCACACGTGACAAGCCATCAGCATTGCCATGACGGCTCCCTGCTCTGTGTTGCACACGGAACTGGAAAGGTTGGAGGGATAAGAACCACCTGGTCACCCTAGTGTTCTTATCCTTGTTCCGCTGCATCCATTGAAGAGGGGCATGGTCGGTCACGAGGACAAATCTGCGCCCGAGCAGGTAGTAGCGCAGCGTTTTCATGGCCCATTTTACAGCGAGGCACTCTCTCTCCACCACGGCATATTTTTGCTCCCTCAGAAGGAGTTTCCTCCTGAGGTAGAGAATTGGATGTTCCTCTTCCCCAACCATCTGTGATAGAACGGCCCCTAACCCTACTTCCGATGCATCTGTCTGCAGGATAAATTCCTTGGTGAAATCTGGGGCTATCAGTACGGGGTTACTGCAGAGGGCAGTCCGTAGGTCTGTGAACGCTCTGTCAGACCATCTCACCAGATCAGGTCCATGGGCTTTCACTAGGTCTGTCAGGGGGCTAGCCCTTGTGGCAAAGTGGGGGATAAATCGTCGGTAATACCCCACCACACCTAGGAATGCCCGGACTTGCTTCTTGTGACGTGGTCGGGGCCAATTTTGGATGGCCTCTAACTTGTTCAGTTGGGGTTTTACCAGACCTTTTCCCACAATGTAGCCAAGATATTTGGCCTCCGTAAACCCTACAGCACACTTAGCAGGGTTAGCTGTAAGGCCAGCTGGCCTGAAGGTATTGAGGACTGCCTCCACCTTCTCGAGGTGGGTTTCCCAGTCTGGGGTATGAATGACCACATCGTCCAGGTAGGCAGCCGCATAATGATTATGGGGGCATAATAGTTTATCCATGAGGCGCTGGAAGGTAGCTGGGGCCCCATGTAGTCCAAAAGGGAGGACAGTATATTGAAAAAGACCCTCTGGCATAGAGAACGCAGTCTTTTCCTTTGCGTCTTTGGCAAGGGGAATTTGCCAGTACCCCTTTGTCAAGTCTAGGGTAGTCAAGTACCGGGCATTGCCCAGACGGTCCACTAACTCATCTATGCGAGGTATGGGGTACGTGTCGAATTGGGATACCTCGTCTAGTCGCCGGAAGTCATTGCAAAACCTTGCGGTGCCATCAAGTTTGGGCACCAGTACGATTGGGCTGGACCACTGACTGTGGGATTCTTCGATGATCCCCAACTCCAGCATCTTTTTTACTTCTGCTTTTATTTCCTCCCTTTTGGCCGCTGGCACCCTGTAGGGCCTCACTGTTACTCTGGCCCCAGGGTTTGTGACAATGTGGTGATATGTCTCGGTTGTTCGACCCGGTTTTGTGGAGAACACATCTTGGTTCCGGAAGATCATCTCAAACACCTCATTCTTCTGGTCTGGTGTTAAATCGGGAGACACTCTCACTTGTTTGGAAGGTTTGTTTTCCTGGGGTAGGTCTTTTCGGACAGCTGCACATGCCTCTTGTGCATGCCAGGGTTTCAGAAAGTTGATGTGATATATTTGTTCTTGTTTCTGATGTCCTGGCTGCCGCACCTTGTAGGTTACTTCCCCCACGGGTTCAACCACCTCATAGGGCCCCTGCCATTGGGCCAGAAGCTTGCTTTCTGCCGTGGGTACCAACACCATCACCCGATCCCCTGGTTGGAACTGTCGGATTTTTGCCTGGGGATTGTAATGGGTTCGCTGGGCCTCCTGTGCCTTTTCCAAATGTTCCCGTACAATAGGGGTGACCCGGGCTATCCGGTCTCGCATCTGCAATACATGCTCTATTATATTTCTCCCCTCACTGGGTTCCTCTTCCCAGATCTCTTTGGCGATATCTAGTATGCCCCGGGGGTGGCGCCCGTATAATAATTCGAAGGGGGAAAATCCAGTTGAGGCCTGAGGTACCTCCCGGATAGCGAACATAAGGTAAGGTAGTAGGGTGTCCCAGTCCTTCCCATCCCGACTTACCACCTTCCTTATCATAGCCTTGAGGGTTCGGTTAAACCTTTCTACCAACCCATCAGTCTGCGGGTGATAGACTGAAGTTCTCAGGGCATGTATATGGAGCAGCGTACAGAGGTCCTTCATTAGCTTCGACATAAATGGAGTCCCTTGATCTGTTAATATCTCCTTTGGTAGCCCCACTCGGGCAAAGATCCCCACCAGCTCTTTGGCTATCGTTTTAGAGGCTGTGTTTCGCAGGGGGACGGCTTCTGGGTAGCGAGTAGCATAGTCCAAAACAACAAGTATATATTGGCGACCCCGAGCCGTCTTCTCCAGGGGTCCCACTAGGTCCATGGCTATTCGCTCGAAGGGGACCTCTATGATGGGAAGGGGTACTAAAGGTGCCCTCAAATGGGGACGGGGACTGTGCAGCTGACACTCTGGACAGGACGCACAGTACCTCCTCACTTCTTCATGTACTCCAGGCCAGAAAAATCGTCGTAGGACCCCTGCCAGGGTCTTTTCTACCCCCAAATGCCCCCAAAAAAGATGACTATGGGCAAGGCTTAATACAGCATTCTGGTGTTTTTGAGGTACTAGGATCTGCTGTACCTTCTGCCCCTGTACTGGTGCAACCCGGTATAAGAGATCCTTCTTCATTATGAAGTAGGGTCCTGGTCCCTGGATTTTCCCTTCCACGGGAACCCCGTCTATTTCAGTCACCTCTTTCCTAATGTTGTCGTATCTTGGGTCTTCAGCCTGGTCCCGTCCAAAATTTCCTCTCCCGGGGCTAATCTGCCCAAAATCTAGGGGACCAGTCTCTGTTGCCTCTGCTGGTTCAGAGGCGTTAAGGTGGGGGTCAGACTTGGGTGCTTCTCCCTCCTGGGTGGCCTCTTGTTCAGCTGCACGGGTCCGCCTCCCTATGAGAGCGACCCTCTGGCTTTGGGTCAGTATTCGGGTTCCCAAGGCCTTAGCTGCCCTTCTTTCCCTTTTCGTCTTTCTACCCTGTCTGGGAGTGGGGAACAAATCTGGGGATATTTCAGAGAAGATTGGGGGTTGACAGTCTACTGTGGATGCCTCACTAATTTCAGGGTTCCCTTCTTTCTCCAATCCCCCTACTGGGAGTAAGTCTCCAAACCCTGGGAAGTCTCTCCCTATGAGCACTGGGTATGGGAGTTTAGGGACTACACCTGCTGCTACCTCAGTAGTGTTTCCTTGGATTTCGATTTTTACTGGGATGGTGGGGTAGTAACTATCCCTGTATGTTTAGCCTGCAGCAGCTGACTACGCTTCACGAGCCTCCCTGAGATGAGCGTGATAGCACTCCCTGAATCAACCAGTGCTGTGGTCTCTACCCCATTTAGTTTCACTGGTCTGGTGTACATATGTGGGGTTAGTGAGACCCCCACAAGGTGGATTAGGGAGCATGGGTCTGCCCAATTTCCCAGGTTACACTGCATAGGCTCCTCGGCATTGGGACACTGTGCAGCTATGTGTCCCCACTCTCCGCAGGCATAACATCTGTATGGAACCCTAGGCATTCCCCGGTCTCTTGGTTTGGGCAGTCTAATATCACGAACTTCTTCCCCCTCAGTGCTCCGACTCTGTGGCCTCTGGTGGGCCTTCAGCCCCTCTCTTTTTCCACCTGGGCTCTCCTGGTGGCCCAGTCACTCGAGCTCTTGGGTTTGGTGCTGCTAGTTTAACCCGGGGTTCCGCTTCCTTAACTGGTGTGGTCAGCTCCCTTGCCGTCCTTCGCCTCTCTACCAGTGCAACAATCTTGTCATAGGTGGAGGGTTCATTCTGGCTTACCCATGTGCGAAGGTCTGGCGGTAGTCCCCTCATGTATTGGTCAATGACCAGAACCTCTAGTATCTCTTCTGGACCCCGGGACTCAGTTCGCAACCACTTTCGGGCGAGATGGATGAGGTCATACAATTGGAACTGTGGGGTTTTGTCTTCCTGGTACCTCCACTCGTGATACCGCTGGGCCCGCACTGCGGTCGTTACCCCAGATCTGGCCAGGATCTCTGCTTTCAGCTGTGGGTAGTCTGCTGCCTCTTCAGGCAGATCATAGTAGGCCTTCTGGGCCTCCCCGCACAGGAATGGGGCGAGGATGCCAGACCACTGATCTCGAGGCCAGGCCTCCCGTAGGGCTGTCCTCTCAAAGGCCAGGAGATATGCCTCTATGTCATCCTTCCCTGTCATTTTCTGCAGGCAATTGCTGGCCCGTATCTTCCGCGTCCCATCATGGCCATGGTTCATCTCTGTAAGGGCCTTGACTTGGTTTACTAATTCCCGCAACATAGCCCGGTCTTGAGCGGCCTGGTCCATCAACAGGCGATTGGTCTCCTGCTGCAGCCACACTGCCTCCTGTTGGGCAACTGCCTGGACATGGGTAGCTTCCTGCTGGGCAGCTGTGGCTTGTATCAGTGCCCGTACTACATCTTCCACTGTGGTGAAGAAAAAAAATAAACCCGCTCCTTTTTTTTTTTTTTTTTTTTAAACACCCCTCTTCTTCCGCCACGCTGTGCACACCACAATCCCCCCCGCCTGACACCAGTTGTGACAAAGTCCCTCCTCTACCTTGGTGAGTCCTGCGCTTATTGGCGGATTTTGATCGCCTCAGAGATCTTCCCCTCTGGTAGAACCCACAGTCAAATTCCTCCTGTGTCTGATCAGGAGTTGGGAGGTTTGGGGGGAACCCGGGCCCGCCCTCTACTCTGGGTGCCAGCCCAGGGCCCTGTGGATTGCAGTTGTCTATAGGGTTTCCTGTAACAGCTGCGTGACAGCTACAACTCCCTGGGCTACTTCCCCACAGCCTCCGCCCAACACCTTCTTTATGCTTACTGCAGGACCTTCCTCCTGATGGTCTGCTGATGCTTGTACTCCTCAGTCCTTCAACTCAACTCCTTGTGTGCCTCTTGCTCCCAGCAACTCGCATGCACCACCACAAACTGCAGGGAGCTCCTTTTTAAACCCAGGTGCCCTGATTAGCCTGCCTGTCTTAATTGATTCTAGCAGGTTCTTCTTAATTGGCTCCAGGTGTCCTAATTAGCCTGCCTGCCTTAAATTGGTTCCAGAAAGTTCCTGCTTGTTCTAGTGCAGCCCCTGCTCTGGTCACTCAGGGAACAGAAAACTATTCATCCAATGGCCAGTATATTTGCCTTCTATCAGACTTCTGTACCCCACTTGTCTGGATCTGTCACACTAGATTAAAGTTAGTTTGGGAATGTCAGCATGAGCTGCAGTCACACCCCCTGATTACAATCTAGGCAGACCCTCAGCCTTTCAGTGCTTGTGTTTTCTCATTATTTATTATTATTATAAAAGCTTTTAAAACCATTGTCAGTTTTAATGCTCAAGAAGGATGCTGGGCTAATTGTCAGCCCCAGAGACCAAAAACCTTTATCAACAAATACAGAGTGGGAAGATGCTGTAAACTTCCTCAAACTGGTCCTGCCAACACATATCCATCCTAATGTGGAGGGCTCTTCCATTCTAAAAGTGACAAATGGATTCATTCTCTATGCTCAGTCAATCCTTGGCCTCTAGGATAAACAGTCAATAAGATGGTCAGTTAGTGCCATTTGTGGTGATATGTGGACATTTGTAATGTGGACATTTATCAACTGGGAACTGGGCTAAGACCACTAATGTTTTTTCATGCATGTGGCCAGCATTCCAAGAGGATGGCAAGAGTTAAAAAGAAAAGGAAAGAAATAAAATTCTAGAATCAGAGTCGGAGTGATGACATCAAATGACCATACATACTACACTAAATACCCATGTGTATGGTGCTTAGATACTATGTTAGAAATGCATTAACAACAGATAAAAACAGGTTGGGTACCACTAAGTGACTTAGGAGCCTAAATTGCATACGTATTGAAAAGTGACTTAGGCATTAAGAGCCAAAGTCTAAATGAAAGTCATTGGGACTTAGGGTCCTAAGGCCCAGATCCCCAAAGGTTTTTAGGTGCCTGACCCCATTAATTTCAGTGGCAATTAGGCACCTCTATACCTTTGAGGATCTGGGCCTTAGATCACTTTTCAAAATGGGAGTTAGGAGCTTTTGAAAATGTGCCTGAGATCAGTAGTCTACATGGTTATGTCCGTTTGCACTGTAAGCATAAGATAGCTGCACAGATAGTTACAAGTGTGTAGTACTTTTGTGTGATGAGTACTATAAAATAGTAAAATGGATTCTAAGATGTACAATTTAAATTTGTGTTCTTTATATATCATGCTACTGGCAATAGCGTTTTGTCCCTTTTGTTGTAGCCATTCCAATTTAATTCAGAGGTGACTTTTCCCCCCTCAAGTTTTATGAAGGTCTATTCAGCCATTTTGTGAGTTATCTTTGAGGGAGTTCAGATGTTTTTTTGGCATGCTTTTATCTCAAGCATAGCCTGGTTTTATAAATTCACAATAGGCATGTACTTGGTCTGAAATGAGAACTCATGTCTTGAACAAATATGAAGACATCATCATTTCTTTCTAAACATCCATATATTCACTAACTCAACAGAGGATGCAAGTTAGAGACCAGGAATAGACTGTTCAATTGAATAATGAAGTAATTTTGTATAAAGGTCTGTGGGGCAAATTTTGAAGGCATATTAGCTCTAATGAGAATAACATGGCATATGCAAAGTTGCATTCTTAAGGACTAATCTTGCACCAGACTAGGGCTGGAGGTGGAGGGCAGGGGAAGAGAGGGAAGCAGGGGATGAATGGTGAAGGGGAGCTACCTTTGTGGTTGACTTTAGGGCCTGTTTGAATAGCTCTCTCATTTTTCTTAAACCCCTCCTTTCTAAAGTTTAGCATCACTGTACTAGTTTTTTGGTGGTCCCCTTCTCCAAAGATACTGAATTTAATTATATTGTGAACACAGTTACTTAATGGTTCAATATTTCTTAAACCAACTCCTGTGAGTTACGAAGGACTATGTTAAGACTATCCTCTTTTCTTCTGTACACTAGAACTTGATGCTCCAAGAAGTAACCATTAGCTGTGTCAAGAACGCTTTTCTTTAAACCTTGCCCTTTATTTGTCCAGTTTATATGTGGGTAGTTGATGTCACCCATGTTTACTGTTTTATTAGACTCAGATGCCTCTTCAGTCTCTAACATTACACACTCAATATCCTTTTCCTGATCTGGAGACTGGTAGAACAGCCAAATGAGTATATTTGTATTTTGATGACTTGGGATTTTTATTTACACAGATTTTGCAGCACTGTCTTTTCCATTCACAATTTTATCTCATTACATTCTATGGAATCTTTAAGATACATTGCTACTGCTCAACCTCCTGTAAAGTTTATAACCTGATATCACAACATCCCAGCGATTTTTATCATTCCACTACATTTCAGAAATGACTCATGAAGATGTCCTCGTTAGGCATTCTAATAATTTATTTTGGCTTTAAGCTTTTTGCATTGTGTACAGACATGTATAGTTTTTATTTTAGGCCAAATGTTTTATTGTCTAACTCCCCGTTACTTTCCCCAAAAGTACTTCTGTGATATCAACTTGTCCCTCTTCCAGTTCATGTAATTTCTGTCTTTATCTCTTACTACTCGATAGGGATGTCAATAATATCTATTAGAGAGTTCTTTTTGTGTTTTAGTCCAACCTAATAGAGTGAGAGAGAGACTTCTAGAGGATATAGTAACATGAACAATAAGCAGCATGGGAATAAGCACTGCCAGATAACCTGGCTTGTTGTTTAAAATTAAATTACAAGGTTAGTGGATAAAGGGAACATGGTGGATGTGATATATTTAAGCTGGAATTTTCAAAGGGGCTGAAGGGAGTTAGGCACTCAACTCAACTTCTTTGGGCCCCTTTGAAAATCCCAACCTTGGAGTTTAACAAAATGTTGATCTTGCAAAAAATCTTACTCTCACAATTAGTTCAAATAAAGACAGATGGATTGAAAACTTTCTGGTAGAAGTTAAGTAAAGGGTAATGATAAACAGCAATGTATCAAGCTGATGGGAGGTTTCTAGTGAGAAACCACAGGGACTGGTGTTCTGTCATGCCTTTATTCCAAATCCGAAAGACTGAATAAGCAGCACATTTGCAGATGATGGTAAATTGTGCTGTCGCATATTGTCACTTATGATAAACATAAAAGAAACTAGCATGTTTATAAATATGAGAGAACAAACCAAGTGAGATTCAATTTGGAAAAACACAACCTACTGCCTATGGGAAAAAATAATGGAAGTCGATGATATCCAGTTTTCTCCCTGACACGGATATCAGTAATGCTGAAAGAGACCTAGGGATGATAGTGAGCAACAAATTAGACATACGTTTACAATGTGATATGGCAACCAAAAAGGCTAGCACAATTCCAGACTGTAGATACAGAAATATTCCTTCACAGAGTAAGGAGGCATATACAACTCTAGAGTGACTGTACCTGGAACACAGCATTCAATACAGGGCACCACATTGGTTTATCTTTCTCGTAATTAGAAAGTTCAGCAAAAAGCATCAAATGATTAGCGGGCCGAAAGGATTTACATAAAGGTTAAAAAAACAGCATAGTAGGTATAGCTTAAGAAGTGGGAAGGATAACATAAGTTTTCAAATACTTGATGATTGTAAATACTAAGGTGGGAGAATAATTACTTATGGTTTTAAAAGGGGATATAGGTGGGAGTAATGGAGTGGAATTCAAAAAAAAGGGAAAAAATTGGTGGAATATCAGAAAAAACTTACAGATGTGACGTCGATTATATTATAGAAGAGTTGCTCAAGGAAAGGGAACCCAATAACTTGGGACACTTAAAATTTGACTGGACAATGCCCTACGGAATATATTTTATATTTGGATTTCTGATTTAGCTGGAAAATGTGTAAAAATGTATCCATCTCTGGAGAGCTACCTATCTCAGGGGGCTCAAAATGATAAGTAGTATATTGCCAGTTATGCTCATTCAGCAGGCTCAAGATCCACCTGTTTCTGACACAAGATAGGACTAATCTAAACCTTTTGATTTTGGTCAAACAAGCCTCAGTTTGGGAGCACGAAAGCAAAAAATCCTGCATTTTCTGGAGGACACTGTCCAGTACTAGTTTTTCAGGGGTAGGCTCCAAACTTTCTTAGGAAACACGTACTGGGATTCTAGAATTCCGCAAACGTTGATCTGGGGGAATTATTTGGTCAACAATGAGGAAAATTTAAACAAAAATTAGCTATTACTATAATTTTAAGAATGTCATTTATCTCTGCTACACTAAACAGCATAAAATACTGTTGCCATTTACATTAGGGGAAAGGGGATAGAATCAAAGCTAGACGTATGACTGAATTATGGAATCTTATACTAATGCTATTAAAAAGGATGTAATTTTAGCTCTGACATGACAAGACTGCATCATAACATGTGGCAGGAGTGGGAGGTGGAACACAGAAAAAATTATGTATTCTCTAAGAAAAAAACTATTTTTACATAGTTATATTTTTAACTCCAAATTTTGGTGCTATGGCTTTTAGTGTTTGTTAATAATTAATAGATTAAAAATCTTTCAGGTTCTGAATTTATTTTTCCATTGAACTTTTGTTCAAAGCTTATGGTAAATTAGATTTTAAAAACACCTTATTATCATGCTACAGTATTTCCAACAATTTCTTGTGGCAGCTTTCACAAGTACTCTTTAAAATTCCTTGCCATAAAGATGGAAGTTAAAATGTAATCAGAGGCTTCAGTATAAAGGCTTTTTTGTAGTGAGACCTCAAACCTGTGGAACAACAGTTTTATGTGGATTTTTTTTAGGTAAATAAATTCCACTAAGACTGTTTCATTTCAGCCATCAGTTGTGTATCCCCTTTACCACTCCCCCACATATCTGAGTACAGTCAGTACATTCCCAACTCCTACTGCCAAGTTAAAATAAAAACGCTCTTGGTCTAGAAATGATTGAGGTGGTTTGCTCTAATCAAACTAAACCAGCCAAATGTTCCTTTCAAAGGTAACTGTCTACTCTGCAGCTGTATGCAAACTACCAGATCAAATGTGGAAAAAAAAATAGCAATAGAATTCTATCCTTACAGTACAGTGCTGGCTCCAAAGATGAAGAGAAACAAAAGCATCAGCACAGCTAAGAATTACATTCACAAAAAGCTCCTAGAAATATGCTGACTTAAACTGTGAACAATGTATTGAAATTTCCAGTATATAATTAGCTAATTTTGGGGAAGGGGGGGAATTCCCTAGAAGTGTTAAATAGCAACAGATACCTTGAGTCATTTATCCTAGTGACCAGAGTGTCAACTAGATATATTAAAAGATTTAGCTAAAACGTCACAACAAATTAAGAAAAAAATACATAGACCCGTTTCTCACTTCCTGTCTCTGTCAAAATACTTACTGTTCTGCACTGAGTAATATTGAATTTGGACTTTTAGAACAAGCTTCAATTAAACTTGTAATGATTCATCTGTATGTAGAACTTGTCAGTTAAATTATTAAACACTGGAAATTCCTGCAAAGATGAATTCATGGTGGGTTTAGCTTTCAGTTTGCTTCACTAAGAACAAACCAGTTACTTGTTTGTGTTAAACTAGCGTGACATAAAGAATAACAGCATTCACATAAGGGTTGCTCTGAACTATTTTCAAAACACGATAGGCAGAATTTATTGTAGGTGCAACTCCATTGACACTAGTGAATTGGTATAATTTGGACAAACCTTCATTTTGGTAACTGAAGTCATCACCTGGACAAAACTACCTGGTTGCTTTTTAGGGCAGAGACCTGTTGTCGTCTTATATGTCTATAAGACACATAGTACACATTTAAGCTCTATGATCCCAGTAGGATCACCATGATGACAGACATCATCTCACTGAATTCAACAGGATTACTCATCATGAGTAGGGATGATCTAATTGGTCCTTACATAAATAAGAACTTTGATTTCAAAAAATAATTTTGAGGAATATTTTGTTATCTTATACATTCTATCCTTAGAAAAGTAAAGTGAGCAAATTAACACAACACCAATATGGATGGGACATGACTAATGCTACTTTTATGGCACACACATTAGTCTCAGTTAATCAACAAACATTTGCGTTCTCACCACGTGAAGAGCTCATGATATAAAGTTTTCCAGTGTGAGGGGTATTTTTACCACACTATACCATTCTCCATGGAAACTTTCACTAAAAAGATGTTAATTACACTCACTCAAGAAAGCTTGTACTCACCCCCATGCAAGTGGATTTTCCAAGCCTTGAACTACATCTTCAACCTCATTTTCCTTATTCAGCCTTAGCTTGCCCCTGCTTCTCATGGATACTTATTCAAGCTTCATCATCACTTACTTAGTCTAGTTGTAAACACTCTACACACACAGGTAGAATAGATGGTCATTCGTGATCTCCCTAAGTGCCTATTACCTGAACTACAGAGGTTTCAAACTGATTGCACCAGGTTTCTCTCTTATTTCAGAAATTGAGGCCACATCCCCTGTCCTCAGTCACCTTTACAGGCATCTCCAAATCCTAGCCATCTGCAGATCCAATTCAAAATTGTTCTCACTGTTTTCCAAACTCTCATTTGTCCACTAATATTACAGCCACTGATTCTCCTATTTGGTTACTCTCCCTTTCTCCACTCTCGTTCTCTGCTCTCCATCTCCACATAACTTTCCAGAGTTGGGGAGGGTCACTTTTTTCACTTTCCCCTATAAATCTGGGACTGTCTCCCTCCCTTCAAGCCACTGCCTCTCTTCAAATCTTGCTTAAGGACCATCTTGTTTGTATCAGAGGGGTAGCCGTGTTAGTCTGGATCTGTAGAAGCGACAAAGGGTCCTGTGGCACCTTATAAACTAACAGAGGTATTGGAGCATAAGCTTTCGTGGGGGAATACCCACTTCATCCGATGAAGTGGGTATTCCCCCACGAAAGCTTATGCTCCAATACCTCTGTTAGTCTATAAGGTGCCACAGGACCCTTTGTCGCATCTTGTTTGTGTTAGTTTGACTCTGAATCCCACTCATATTTCCCTTCCCTCCCATTATTTCATACTCCCATTCTTCTCTAATTGAAACTAATGTGCAGTGATAATTACCTTTTAGTTTTACCATGACTGCTCTTAAATTTCAGTTTCCTTTTCTTTTACTTTCCTCCATCTTTGCACATTAGCTTACCTGTTCTGCCTTCTGAGAATCTCAGATTACGACAGTATAAATGTACTAATTTCTCTCTCTCTCTTTAGTGGCTTGTCATACATCACATAAAGAGTTCTATAAAAAAATTAATTGATTTCACAATGTTGACCCGTAGGAGTGATGTTACACACTAAAAGTTATAACATTAGTTTGGCAGTAAAAGCAAGGAAGGAAGGAAATAGAATTCACTGGAGACTACCACTCTCTAAAATAGAACTGTCACACTTTAAAGGATGGAACTTCTGAATGGCTTCAGTAGACTGTCCTTTAAAACTTATTACCAAACAATGTTAACATCCCCACAAACTGTAAGTAAAAACAGAATATTAGCTTCTGTGTTTTAAAATTCCCCTCCCACTTGTACATGCTTTTCATCATTTTAATTAAAAAATGTGAAAACGAAATGTTAATCACCCGGCAAAGGGAATTAACAAAATTCTGCAACTACATGTTCTGAATGCTGCCAATAACCAGGCTAACCAGGAGTATTCAACACTGAAAACTCAGTTATATTTTTATTGTTAGGCTCTATCCTCTATTTTTATGTAGTCCTATTACAATATAATGCACAGGAAGCATCAGACTATTAAACACCTCTGAAACGTTGAGCTAGTCTACAGGGAGTGAAGCAAACATTGACCTTTTTCTATAGAGCATAGCTTGCAAAGTTGCTAATATTGTCTTCTAATATTTTATATCCTTTGGGACAATATTAAAAGACCCCCTAATCATTGCCAAATTGTGCAAATAGAGTAAAAGAATGATACTTCTTTGGTTTCCTATAGACTGGCTCCATGTTGCAGGGAGATCATTGAATAACGTGATGCCTCCAACTGGCTAAACCATCATGTAAGAGCTGGAGTCAATTATCTAGGCTACATGTCTTGGAAACTAACAAAAGACAGAAATGAGATTTTCAGTATTTGAGTGCCCTTGTTAGTCTGGCAATTGAGGCATTCAGTAAATACAAGCTAAAGGTGCCAGAATTTTGACAATTCTTTTAACAGCAGGAGCACATTTCAGATCACCAAATTCTAATAAGGATTTGTCTATCTGGAGCTTTTAAGACCCGGTAACTCCCAACAATACTAAAAAAGCCAGAGTTCTGGGAAAGTTAAGTGCCAAGAAACAAAAATATAGGGCTTTGTGAGTTTGTTTTGTTTGCTTAAGGACCTTGAACATTCTGAACACGGCTAGAACTGTTAAATATATTTGTCTTGAAAACATTTGGAATCTGAGTATTCCCTCTTTTGTAGCATTCTTTAATTGCATATTTCCAGTATGAAGCCTGATTAACTTTTAACTGAAACTAATAATCTGATTAATATCAAGAAAGATATAAAATGAACACAATGTAGAGCTGAATTTAACAGTGTGATCATAAGATTTTTTTTACAAATCTATTACAGCAAGGAATACTCCCAGTTTTACACACAGGAATTTCCTGAATCTAATATGTCATTCATTCCTGGCAAAGTCTGTCCTTTGTCTACATATACTTCATTTTTTCCCCAAAATAGAACAGCAGTAAGTTACATAAGTACTGGACTAATTTGTGCCAGATTTAACTACTGTATACAATAACTTTTAATGAAGCATTTCATCTTCCTATCCGAACAGTGAGCTAGATGAGCAACTTAATCATACTACCAATTACATCTGAAGTGTCATAATACACAAAATATTTTAAAGCAATGCACCACAATTTGCTCATGCAGATCTTTCTTTAGTTTTAATAAAATGTCTTGACTCAGAGGAACTTTCATACCAGGGCAAATGTGAAAGCGAGAACATTTTCTACACAAGCAAACAATCCTTTTACAGTACTTTGCCTGTAACTTCCTAAATCCCAGTTTCTACAGTTTTAAATTATCTAGGCTCAATCCTTCAAAGTCAATGGGACTTTTGGGTGCCCAAGGCCTGCAGTATCACCCCTTTTAACTATTATAAACTCTTGTTTTCAGCCTAGCTCCTCTTTCTGCTTAATTCTGCAGTGAAGTCATAATGAAATTCACTGTCTGTTACTGTAGAAGCAATCGTGATGTCACAAATTCAGCACTGCACTGTAGAAATATAGAGAAGACAGGCTACGACAGAATCAACGTGAACCGAAATTCAATTAGCAAAAAATAGCATGGTTTGAAAAATATTTTTTAAATATTATTAATGGTTATTTACAAGTGCAGCCCATTGTGAAATTTCTGCCTAATGGGTTAAATCCTTTGCCATCCCAATGCAGAGCAACAGTCAGCTTGGGGAATAATCTGTTTCTCGGTGGCCGCGGGAAGAACTCCAAGCCCACTATGATAATCCTGAGTCTGCAGTAGCTCTTGTCACTTCTGCAGTCCAGCTCCACAGAGATCAGTGACTCCTGAATCCATGTAGCAACAGGTCTATGTTCCCAGCATCTGGCCATCCCATGGCCCAATCATTTTTCATCCTCCTAAACACCACTGCATGGGGACATATAGGAAAATCCGTTGCAGTTCTGGGGTCCATGACCCTGTGTAGGCTACCCAAATCCTGCTATTCCTGCACAACAGAACCACATTAATTCCACTGGGCCTGTGGTGTTTTGAAGAGGAAGAGGCAACTTCTGCTGTTAACTGAAGGTTGTATTAATTGTGGGTGTGTTGATATATATCGTCTGGAGCAAGCAGACTGAAGCAAATTGTTTAGGTGCACTGATCATGTGTGGCTCAATTATTTGAAGTTTGTCTATATTTTGACTCATAAAGCCATCATGAGTTTGTATTGAACAACTCATGGCTCGCACATCTCATTACTCAGACACCAGTTTCTACTTTATACTTGCATTTGTCACTTATAAGTCTCAGACAGACTGCTTGCAGTATTTTGAAAAAGAGAAATTTCCCCTTCACAACACTACTTGATTTTAAATGCTATTTTAATTTTTATTCTAATTATGATGCAGCTTTTATCTTAGTGTTAAAATGCTGCATGTTTCACTATCTTAATTCATGAATACTGACAAGGTTCCAGTTTCTAGACCGATTACTCATATAATAAACATTTGTAATGAACAAAATACATTTAATAACTGTGTGCAGATAGGTCAATGGAGTGAAACTACAGCTCTTCATATATAGCATTTCTTTCTCCGGGTATATTTACATAATAAAAAAAAGTAATCCTTTAATCTCAAGAAATTATAAAATCGTCTACTGTGCTTGGTAAAAGAATCAAAACATTTAAGTCTTTGCTCCTTCCTATACAAACAAGTCAGTCTTCATTAAAAGAAAATTATTTCAAACACTCCAAAACGATACTTAAAACTCCACCTACTCAAAAGATACCAATGAAAACAGGTATGCTTTTAAATTGAATTTCTCCCATCCCAGAAGAGCTACTGCTTGAACTTGCTTTTTATTTTCTACTCCCACGGATGGAAAGAAGGTGTACTGCAGAGGTGCCAAACTCACTGGTACATAATGACCCAACCTGTCGCATCTGAAATGCTGACTGTGGCAAGCGCTGCAGGCTTCAAGAAAACATAATTAAGTCCTGGAGCATTCTTCCAGATAAATTTCTATTAAAACTAAATATTCAAAAGTACTTGTTGCTTGGAGGTAATGAATTATTCATTTGATCTTATAATAAATATTTTAACTTGTAATATACCTGTAAAATACCAAATAGAGGCTGCTCTGCATTTTAATCTGAGCAAAACAAGTCTGTATTTACATGCTCTTTTCAGACATTTTGTTCTTTGTGATTTTGCTGAATTTAAAGTGTTCATGAAAATTGGCGGGTTCAAGAACAGAGCCTCTTCTTACTGGATCACTGTATATGGAGTGATCTCAGCAGGGACAAAAATGCCACAGGTACGTCTTATATTTAAGTATTTCCAGGATTTTAGTTTTTTCTACACAATCTAATTTGTTCTACACAATCTGTTTCATTTAAACAAATAGAGATCAAAAGTTTCAAATGGGGAGTGTCTAAAACTAGGCACCTAAACCCATACTTAGGCACCAAAAGAAGTGGCCTGAATTTCAGAAGTTCTGACCACCCCCAACTCCTACTAGTGTCAAAGAAACAGTGTCCGCTCAGACAGTACCTCTAAATCAAGCCACTTGTTTCAGTGCCTAAATATGAATATGCTGCCCAACCTTAAACACCCACATCTGAAAGTTTTAGACTAAGTTTCTAGTCCTCTGTATTACTAGATGGCCATCAAAAAACTGTCACTATCCAAACAACGGAAACAGCAAAGTTGTGAACTCCAGTCTATACCACACCACTAACCTCAATGAGGTCTCTGCTTGGAGTCCAGTTGAGATATAAAAGACACACAATAAGGTAAAACCCTACTCCCACTTTAAAAAAATACATTGTTTTTCTAAGCTATTTTTAGAATGTAAACCCTTTGCCTACCCAGTCCTTGGCATAATAAGACTACTGCCACAATGTCTGGAAAAAAAAAGAGAATATGAGTTTCTCTATCCATCTACCTTTGCATTTTAAAAATTACTCCCAATCTCCCTCCTCCTGTTGCAGCTCCAACATGGAACCTCAACTCCCTAAAATGGGCACATGGCTCACAGCATGTACTTCATCTTGTACTTTAGCTTCCCAGGCCTATAAGAGATCTGGCGTCACAAAAGTATGAACTGTCTTCATTTTGCTGTCTAATATTGCATTATTTGAACTGATGCACGAATATTGGAGGTGCTTTTGTTAATGTTACATTCTCACCTAAACTGCAGATCAGTGAAGTTTCACATCATCATGTACAGGTACACCTGCTATAAACTTGTCCATTTGTTAAAGTTCATAAAATAAGATTAATGATAAACAAAGAATTCTACATATTTGAAAGAAATAGCTCAAAAGAACTTTCCAAAACACTCTGCGTGATTGCAGAGCTAACTGAAATCTGCAATAAGTTTAAAATGTATAACCATTTACTAGTAAATCAATTACACAGTGGAGGACAGTTCCTACAATGCTTCACAAACATTCCTAGCAAAATTCCCTCTAAGTTCCTTCAAGTTTTCCAGCATCCCTGGGCACAACCTGCAAGGATTAGTAAGCCACTTCAAACTGTTGAATATGTAAAGATATAAAAGCTTATAACAGAGGCAGCCTTTGTTCAAACACTTAGGTTTGGGTATTCAGAATTACTAGTTACAATAAGGAAATCCTTGTACCTTTCTTGACACTTCGGAAGTAGGGCTTGCAAATTGTATTTCTGTATCTGTTAGTACAAGGTCCCCCAAATGCGGTCCTAAGTAGTCACTTCTCCTGCTTATGCTTAGCACACTGAACTAGAACCCTAAAAATTCCCACTCCTTGTCTAAAGTTGGTGGGAACATTACATTATCCACTGCCACTTTCATAATGAATAGGTCTGCCAAAAATCAGCTGTGTTGGGCAGAGTGGATATGCAAGACAAAAGAGTTTTCTCTTTTCATTCCCTCTTCTTGTGCCTGCAGAGATCAAAGGGTATATATGGCTCCTTGCCCATCCACTCAAACACTTCTGTCATACACCTATGCCTCTGGAGATGGGTGCCTGTATGTGGGAGGCAGAGCAAAAGGATGAGATGAGATCAGGCAGGCAGCATGCTTGCCTGCTGAAACCTCATACCACACTCCATGTATCAATTTAGTGTTCATTCCATCCATATACTCGAATTGGTGTCCAATCCACCCTTGTACCATGTACCAAAACTAGAACTCAGCTGACCATGGGTCCCATTCCAGTGCCTCACCTGACCACATTGGGGTGCTCAAAGGTCTCCAGGTGCCTCAATACTGCCACCTCACGGATGGTGGAGAGAGGCATTCCCTCCTCGCTTGTCTGCACCCGCACACGCTTCAAGGCTACAAAACGACCTCCATTCTTCAAGTCTCGGGCCTTGAATACCTTCCCATAGGCTCCTTCTCCAATCTCAGCCACACATTCATACTGCTGGTCAGCCAGGCTCATGCTGTCCTTATCCATGCTGGTGCTGCTTTTTCTCTTGTGTCTGGAGTGCCACAGGTCTTGCTGTTGAACTGGCTGCTTCCTGCAAACTAGTACTTTGCTGCTGCTGCAAATGCACTGCACACACCGTTTGCAAAGCTGCCACTGCTGGAGGAACAGGCAGGATGATTTCACCCTCCTGCTCCCCTGTTCTGCTTCAATACAGTCCCCAAAATGCCTTCTCTTTCTCAGCCACCAGCAATTATCATATAGACTTTGGGATCATTGTCTGGGTAAAACCAGTTAGATCTAAGGGACAAAAAAAACCAAACACGAGAAGTTCATTAGTGCTGGGGTTGTCTCCTCTCCAGCATCATTTCTCCCTGTACATAACATGCATCTGCTGCATCTTCAGTTCACTTACTTTACATGGTTTAATAACTGAGAAAAACAGACTGATATACATTATTTGATTAGATGAATGTATGCAGGACACAATATGATGCAGATAATGGGAGCAAGTGGAATGCTGTAGGACTGCAAGGCATGAACAGCACTGCATGGTTACAGGGTAGGTTCAACACTGCATAGGGAGGGGTAGAAAGTCAGTGCCAAGGGAAAGGGTGGGTACCATCTCAGTGCTGAGGATGGGCGGGGTGGGATATAGTCCCAGGGCAGGGGGTACCAGCTCAGTGTTGGGGATGTGGGTTGAGTGAGCAGTCCTACAGAAGCAGGTAGCAGCTCAGTGACGAGGATGGACAGAGTCCTAGGGCAGGGGATAGCAGCTCAGTGATGGGTGGGCAGAGTCCCAAGGTGGGGGAGGGGGTAGCAGCTCAGCACTGGAGGTGGGGTGGGAGGAAGAGTCCCCAGGGCAGGGGGTAGAAGGTCATGGTTGGGGTGGAAAGCATGCCAGGGGAGGTGGTAGGTCAGGGATGGGGGGGGGGCAGTCCCTGGGGAGGGAGCAACAGTTCAGTGTTGGAGATTGAGGGGGGGTGGGGGAAGTGCCCAGGGGAGGGGGTAGCAGGTCAATCTCCTAGAACTGGAAGGACCTTGAAAGGTCATCGAGTCCAGTCCCCTGCCTTCACTAGCAGGACCAAGTACTGTCCCCTGACAGACTTTTTTTTTGCCCCAGATCCCTAAATGGCCCCCTCAAGGATTGAACTCACAACCCTGGGTTTAATAGGCCAATGCTCAAACCACTGAGCTATCCCTCCCCCCTAAGGGGGTCACTGAAGGGGGGTGGGGAAGCATCCAGGGGAGGGGGTAGCAGGTCAGTGATGAGGAGGGCGTGGGGAAGCGCCCAGGGGAGGGGGGTAGCAGGTCAGTGATGGAGGAAGTAGCAGGTCAGGGGGGTGGGAAAGCGCCCAGGGGAGGGGGTAGCAGGTCAGTGATGGGGAGGGGGTAGCAGGTCAGTGATGGGGAGTGGGCAGGGAAGCGCTCAGGGGAGGGGGGAAGCTCATCGATG
This sequence comes from Macrochelys suwanniensis, assembly GCA_033296515.1. NCBI lineage: Eukaryota > Metazoa > Chordata > Testudines > Chelydridae > Macrochelys > Macrochelys suwanniensis. The sequence goes on from CM065776.1 coordinate 45,187,642, forward strand.
GGCGGGGAAGCGCCCAGGGGAGGGGGGAGCAGGTCAGTGATGGGGAGGGGGCGGGGAAGCGCCCAGGGGAGGGGGGAGCAGGTCAGTGACGGGAGGGGGCGGGGAAGCGCCCAGGGGAGGGGGGAGCAGGTCAGTGATGGGAGGGGGCGGGGAAGTGCCCAGGGGAGGGGGGAGCAGGTCAGTGATGGGGGGGGGTAAGCAGGTCAGTGATGGGCAGGGGGCGGGGAAGCGCCCAGGGGAGGGGGGAGCAGGTCAGTGATGGGCAGGGGGCGGGGAAGCGCCCAGGGGAGGGGGGAGCAGCTCAGTGATGGGCAGGGGGCGGGGAAGCGCCCAGGGGAGGGGGGAGCAGCTCAGTGATGGGCAGGGGGCGGGGAAGCGCCCAGGGGAGGGGGGAGCAGCTCAGTACCCGGAGGCACAGCGGAAATGCCCCCAGCCCGGGGGCAAGGGAGCCCCGCCGCGGAGGAAGCGGCTCAGCGCCCTGCCCCGCGGAAGGGAGGCACCGCCTGTCTCCGGGAGCAGCAGCTGGCTGCCCAGCCCTAGGGAAGAACGTCCCGCGAGGCCAGGCCGCTGCGTGCCTCAGGCGGAGGGGCGCCCCCGCAGGGGGGGCTGCTCCGTGCCTCCCACGGCGCCCGTGTGAGGTCGCGGAGAAGGGGCCTGGCCTCGGAGTCCGTCTGCGGCTCCGCGCGCACCACGGCGGCGTTTAGTCGAGATCCAAGGGATCGGCCAGAGCCGCTATTGCTGAACCGCGGAGCGCTTCGCCCATGGAAAGTTACTGCTCGGAGACGAATGCGTCCACCGGCGGGGGAGCCCCCAAACAGCCCCCACCAGCGGGGCAGCCCGCGGGGGGAGCCCCCAAACAGCCCCCACCAGCGGGGCAGCCCGCGGGGGGAGCCCCCAAACAGCCCCCACCAGCGGGGCAGCCCGCGGGGGGAGCCCCCAAACAGCCCCCACCAGCGGGGCAGCCCGCGGGGGGAGCCCCCAAACAGCCCCCACCAGCGGGGCTGCATGTGCGTAATCACCCCCGAGAAACAAACGTCTTCTTACGGCTGCATGCTCGGGAAATCCCCCAGCAAGAATGCTTGCGGGGTGGGGGGGCGGAGGTAGGGCAAAACCACCCCCGAATAAGAATGCGTGCAAGGAGGGCCCCCCCCCAAAGTAACCCCCAATAGGGATGCATGCGGCGGCAGCAGGGGACTCCCCGACAACAAGCATTAGGGGATCCCACTGAAACACCCGAAAATAGAAAAAAGGCGTGAACGGGCCCCCCCCCCCGCCACGCAGACTCGTGCCCAGGCAACAGGCACGGCGCCCCCAGAATACATGCGGGAGGGGGAGGGCAGAAACTGTACCCCTTCCGCCAAGGCTGAACGTCTTGGGGGGCCGGCCCCACACTGCAGGCTCCCCTGAAAGCCCCAATCACAGCGGCCGAGGAAGAGAAGCCCCCAAACCCTCCAGCCGGGCAGGGGCGTTCGGCGGTAACACTACACAGCAGGAGAAGCACATGGCCACTTCCAATTACCTGGTCCGCTCCGCAGCTGCCCCGATCGCCGCACGAGCCCCAGATAAGCTTCCGCAGCGGGGAAAATAACCTTCCCCGAGGCAAACCTCCCATTCGATTACCGCAAGCGAAGACCCCAGCCGGGTAATAAATATTCACATGATGATGCCGCCAGCAGGTCTCTGCCGCGGCAGCCCAGGCCACACAGGTAGCTGCAGCAGCTGCTCCTCCTCGGCTCTGCCGCTGCCCTCAGCTCGCATCCTCCTGCAGCCGCTTGGCAGCACCTTCCTGCCAAGGGATCTTTAACTCAGAACCAGACCGGCTTCGGCCTCCCACCCCCACCCCCTGCCTGGGAAAAAAATAAAAGCGACTCGAAGTCTCGTGTTCACCAGGCTGCAGCTGATCAAAGCCCTGCAGGCTGCACCACGCAGCTCCCCAGTGTGCGGGGCTCGTAAACCAGCCCTCCACGCCGCCCGATGCTGCTGCCTCTCTCGGCTCCTGCTCACTCTGAGAACAGCGGCGGCAGCAGCACAGCTCGCAAACCTCCCCCCCCCCCACCCTCAACTTTTTTTTCCCCTTGCTTTCCCACGCTGGCTGAATGTGACTTGACCCCGTTTCAAAAAAGTTTGACATAGTGCTTTAACATTTCCGCATTCCTCCCCGACTACAAAGGCTGCAGCCGCCTCCTTCTGCTTTCTGTCTCTGCTCTCTGTCTTCACACTCAATGAAATCCTTCATGTGCCTCTGCCAAAGGCAGCCACATACCGCAAGGGTCGCCGCTAGCGCAACTGCCAGAGGCATGCACCCCAGGGGGGAGAGAGGGAGACATCATTAGGGAGCAAAAACCTTAAGGTGATTCTTATTTGCACTGAGGCAGCCCCAAAGGTCCCCTGGTCATAACTGGGGCACTGCTGTGCTAGGTGCTGTATAAACATAATTATTTATATTGCAGGAGCCCCCAAAGGCCTGATTCAGAGGTAGGGCCCCATATGCAAGAGCCTGCAAACACTTAATAATAAATATTACTGCTTAGGCTTTTAGTGCTTTTCATTCACAGATCTCAAAGGAAGCATGCTCCCAGCAAGAAGATCATTATTATTATTTGCTAAGCAATCACAATGTGTTTGACCTTGACAAGACAAAAACAAAGAGCAGTCCCTGCCCCAAAGAGCTTCCAGGGGGGATGGGGGAAATGAACACTTTGCAGGGCACTTCACTGCTGCAGGGAACACTTTATACAAAGTTGATTCCTACAAATATTGAAATTCACTGCAGAAGAATGCACAAAACAGATGCCAAACTACTCTCTCAGTAGGGGAAAACACATCTGGAATTCTTGATCCTCATTCCCTTCCAATTGATCCATTCCACCAAATTCTTCTCAGAACCTCAAGGACAATTATGGAATTCAGAAACTCATCAGAATTAGTTCATTTGGTGCTTAAACCAGCTGGGACCCGAGATCTCCCAGTTATTTTTGGAGATGGAGGATGGGCTAGCTGGAAGGGAAGAAAAGGGTACAAAGCATAATTAAATTCATGGAGTGACAGAAATCATTCTGTGCTGAAGTTTTTGCATCATACATAGTGTTAAATACTAACCTCTTTATGTGCTGAAAATAACTCAGCACATATGGTTTTATGTACATAATATTATATAATTTAAAGACTTCCACACAGAAAGACATGAACAGAATTATTTTTTGAAACAAACTTGACATGTCCTTTCAGCTGTCAGCTGAAATCAAGCTGTGGGTGCTGGTTCTACCATCTATTCTGAAAACGAGGGCAGATAAACTTCAAGGCTCCATCCCTGTTTCTGACCAGTTTAGAAGCATCACTTGGACTGGGGTTACTGAGAAAAAAATTAGGTACCCCGACTTCATTTGGGAAGAGAAATGGAAGTTTGTGCCAAAGAACTGGGACTCTTCAGCAAATAAAATTTTATGGGCTGTGCACTAGAGTTTTCAGAAGTCCATGCATACATTGCAAGATCTACAGGAACCAAATTTGTGCTCCTAATATACCTTATTTGATTCATAAAAATAGAAATTCCCCAAATGTTTTTGTTAAATTAATGTTAAGCTTGTTAAAGCAAATGACAAACATTGTTAGAAAAACATATACCCAAAAAGTTAGTTAGAAACCTCAAAACTTTAGCACATGTAAATAAGATAATCTAAATAAAGATTCAAATACCTGTATATTAATACTTTTTCTAAAAAAAATTCTAGACATGAATATCGGCATTACATCACATCTGTATGCACATTACCTTGGTTTATCATTTCCATACTTTTTAATGTTCAGAGTTTTTGAACTGTAACATTCTTGGGTCCTCGCCCCCGCACTTTAACAACCTTGGACCAGATTCATGTACATAGGGCATAAACTACATCTCTGAGTGCAACAGTATTAGCTTTGGAGGAAGGACAGGCAGCAGGATTACACATGGGAAAGGTAGCTTTAAGTTCCAGCTGGGTCTTTCCTGGAACCTGCTTGATGGAGACTGCCTGTGAGAGGCATTGAACCAGTTACATGTAAAACTTCATATTCAGCACGTGCAATGTGGGAGGGATAACACTGCTATTAAGCCCTTATGTTTTCCATTTCCATTGCAACGTTTGTGTTCAAATTTGCAGCTTTAACATTTCACCATTACTAAGTTTTGCACATCACAAAATCTATCCTTAAAGCATTCGCTATATAAATACTTATTAGAGAATATGTTTGATTGTTCAGTGTAGTATAAATGTTTTGTCTGCATGAATTTGTGATGGTCCAATACTAATAAGTGGTGAAGCCATGAATAACTTATGCTACTCATTCTACCAAATAGATGCCAATAAACCATCTATACCACACTACGCAGTTATGAATTTGCTACATTGTACATGGTTTTATAGGATTTTAGAAATCTTTCAGAGAGTTTTAAAAGTGCTATGGGGTACTTTTTAATTTTTTTCTGTGTGTGTCTTTCCACCTGTAAGGCCAGCTACTTGAGTTACACTGCTGTGCAGGGTTCCGATAATTCCTACACACCTCTAAAATGAGCTAATAGTTTTTCTGTACCTAAAAATTAAGTGATTTCTGGAAGAATTTCAAAATATACTTCGGTATAAACGTCCAGTTAAAAATGGGTGATACTACAAAACAACTTGCAGCACAGAAAGCAACTGCTTGCCCAAATTTGCAAAATTATTTGACTGTTTAAATCTTAAATAGATTTTAAAGTAATAAAGTTGTTTCACATAACGTGCTTTGTGAAAAAATTATAAACCACCAAAACTGAATATATTGCTAGAAATAAAAACAATCCTGTTTAATTTTTTTGCTTTTGAAAATATTTCTAAAATATCTGCTGTCCCTTTTTCATGAGACATTTTACATTTCAGTGTTTCTGATTTCAAACACTTAAATATGTATTGTATTTTCATTTTGTCTCTTAACATCAGGAGGCTTTGTAGTCCAGATAACAATACATTTCATATTGCCTTTTTAGTTTAAAATCTCTTCATTAATCTATATCTTTAAAAAAATCTGCATCCATTTTTGGCCACTGGTGTTGTGAAAGTCCATTAAATATTGCTGCTAAAAATAAATTCAAAGTAAGAATAGTTGCTAATTCTACACAAATTATTACGAAAATATTTGTTGTACTGAAAAATTAGTTCTTGGGGGTGCTCCTAAAAAGGAAGGAGAAATAGAGAAAGCTTTCTCTGCATCTCACTTTTCTTTTAACCCATCAATTTTTGCTTTGTGAAACCCTATTTCTGAATTCTGTTTAGCTCCTAACACTAATAAAGAGAACCAATTTATATGGAAAGATATTTAAATGAGGGCAATTTTCCTGTATTTTATTGGTATTCAATATATATTAAAATATAATTAAATCACCTTAAAACTAAGACCTCAAAATCAAGTATGCTGCTTTTGTAACTACAAAACACATTAATAAATGAGGTCTATAAGGTTTTTCTGGAAACAATGAATAAACTGATGGTGTGACAATAGGTGACAAACAATTACTGGAATGAACATGCTTTTACAGCAGTTTATTTGAATGATATGGCATCATGCAGTACCACAGAAGTGCTATGAATAGTTTAAGACTCTCAGAAAGAAAGCTACAGTATATTGGTTTGCTTAGTGTTTTAACTGTTTCAGGAAACTGCTAAAGTTTTGTTGGGGATTCCAGAATCTGGTGTTACAAGAAGTCCTCATACAAATCAGAGTGAAACTTACTCTTCAAACGTACATATTTGAATAGAGGGTTTTGGAGGATAAGGCACTCTGTGTATATACACGGCTGCTACTCTGAAACCTGTATATATACTGTTTTCATACTGATTTATCTTTTTTTAGCCTGCATCATCTCTCTTAGCTGATATGGTTTGGTTTTTACCCTTTTAGTTAGGCATTCCTAGTTAGAAAATCCCTTACATAGTTGAGAAACTATTATTTGGCCAGAGTAGTCACAAATCAATTGAGTTGGTACAACAGATCGTGTTTATTTGTAGAATCCCCTGGTAGTCGGATTTTATAATATATGAGCACAAATTGTAAAATCATGATCAAAATAACTTTTAGCAAGTGTAAAAAGGTTTTGTAAATAAAACACCCACTGTTTATAATTATTACATACCCAGATATGCCCTAAAATAAGAACTTTATTTATCACAGATTATGTTGAATTCACATAGTACATTCTTAATTTAATAGTAACTGCATTATAAATTTGTGTGGGAAAATGTATAACAAATAGAAAACACGTTTAAAGCTACTTTTAAATAAAGTGTAGACATAATAAAGAAAAAATGTGGTTTTTTGGACAAAATGTACCACTGAGATTTGGTACAAGTATTAAATTATTTTAAATATTTATATGATCAGTATGCACATTCTTAATTAGTGGACAAGAACATAAAAAAAATCTCTAATCCATATTTTCAGAAAAAACACACTTGGTTGTACAAATATCCACAGAATGTTTTAATTAGTTCACATTCTAATCTATGTAAAATGCACGTAACCACTGTATAATTGGCAATGATTAAGGTAACTTAAGCCAATTACAGAATGATTCTGTTTAGTTTATTTTTCTTTCAATCAGCGCCTCTGTTTATTGTTGATAATTTTGTGTTTGACAAATTGTATCTTTCCATTACTTCAGAAATAAACACTACTGTGGGACTATTGTTTTTTTCTAGCAGAAAGAACTGCATATGATGCTATGCTATTCAATGCACACATATTTTTCCATATTTGCTTGTATATACTTTAGTAATTACAAATCCCAAGAGTTGCCAGTAAACATGCCATATGAAAAGCAAGTTTACAAATAAGTCCATGCCTGCATGCTTGCTCTAATAAAACTCTGAACTTTTTAATGAATGCATTTGACCACATATGTTATACATAACCTGCTCGTCCTCTTCTTTAGACAAGATCTGGAGAAGACCTTATTTGCTTTAGAAAGGAGATTTTTACATGGTTTATTATGTAAGATACTGTACTTTGCTATGAAAGACCCAGGATAATTGGATGTTTTTCTTTGAGAGAATAACTTCTTATTTATTGTTATTTGTATTTTGTATCACCTACAGACCTCGACTGAGATTATGGTTCATTGGGCTAGTATATAATAAGAGACAAACTCTATGCCAATGAGTTTACAAGCTAAATAGGTAAGACAGACAAAAGATTGGAAGAGAAACAGGCACAGTGTGGTGAATGAAGAGACTTGCCCAAGGTCACCCAGGAGATCAGCGACAGAATTTGGAAGAGAATCCAGGTCTCCTGACTCCCAATCCCATACCCTATTCACTAGACCATGATTTAGAGATCCAAACATGCAGCAATATACCCCAAAAGATTTAAGGAGGACAAAGTGGCATACATTTTATCCATTTTTTCAAGATTTTAAAGTTCTCTCTTATCCTGTAATTATTACTGTCTGACATGTCATCATTCTTTACTGCTCATTACTAATAATTCTCATGGATAAGACTCCCCCCCTTCACCCCTTTCTATTCTCTTTCCTCCTTTTACAGACCTGTATATCTGCTTCTGATATATGTATGTGTAGCATGCTCCTGACCTTATAAAATACTTCATTATTTTGGACTTACAGATGAGAAATCTTTCAGAAAAATCTCCATTTGATTTATACATGCAGCATCCTAAACACTTTTTGACATGAAGTTGTAGTATGAAAAATAGTATGGTATCAGACTTTTTTTAAAGGGCAGCTCTATTCTGAAAATTTTGCTATAAAAATGGCACTTTACTCAACAGACCTTATCCTTGTGTGTACCGTCATATTAGCTGACTTTACTGACTAACGCACATTTTTACTACTTTTTATTCCTGTTGGCTCTGCAGAGTCAACACAACTACACAAGAAGGTGAGCAGGATTCTATTCTAGCTCATGAATGATCAACAGAATTATCAACTAAATTCCAGTTGCAGAAGCCTTATTGTTCATGATGTTTAAATGAGAAAGAACCTAGTTTAACTCAGATTCCAGGTTGAGTTTGAAAGGCTGGCAGTTAGTAAAGCCATTTTTGTTTTTACATGTTACAAATTTGATCTGACAGCTATTGATAGTCAATAAATATGGAGATTCTGATGCCATTTTTATAGAATCACTTTTCAGATTGGAACTGCACTTTAAGTGTTTGGTTCTAGCCAGAATCACACAAAGGTTGCCGCTTTGTAAGACTAGAACAATTTATTTATCACAGTGTACAAGATTAGAAAGAAAAACTAGTAGAGGAGATAATGCTCTGGATATAATCCTATCTTGCTGAAGTCAACAAGCGCTTGGCCATTAAATGCCCTGGAAACAGGAGCAGGCACCATCTTTGGTATCAGGTAAATAAAAATAAATGGAATAAAAACAACTATGTTCAAATTATGTTAAGCATTTGAATGCCAGGGAAAAAAATCAGTTGTGTAGTGTTACTATGGGCTGCTGAACAGCTGTACCTCAAAACTCAGAAGAAACAGCACTTCACTGGTTGGTGAATTGATTCCTATATCTAGATAGGATAAATAATATCTGCTATTTAGTTATTCCCATTAAAATAGAATTTTATTATATGGAAATTAGAGTTTCCACCGTATTATAGGTATTTCCTATCCTAAGTACAAAGACAATAGCAGTATATATGCACATACAAGAGTCGGAATTTTAAAAATTGATATTTATGACTTGTAAGTCATTTTATATATACCAGAAAAATACTTGGTGGATGGAATCTTTTTAACACCCTAGTAAAGCTAATTACTTTCAAATAATAAATGTCAAGAGCTTAATCAGGACTGCTACATACATATAGACAATGAACAACTGCGTGTCTCTTTATAAACTTAATTCCATAATAAAAGCTTTTGGGAATATACATACACAAAATAGCTTAAGAGGGGGGAAATTCAGTTTGTTTTTATATGACTCCAAAAATGAGAAAGCCAGTATATTATAAAGTAAAATTATAAGAACCAAGTATGAAAATGCAGTAAAGTTACATCAATCAACCTCACTGCTGCCCCCATCTGCTGTCTACTGCCCTCATGTGGACACAATTCATTGTGAAAGGTGTGTGGATACATCATAAAATCTTCATTTAAAAAGCCTCATTAGTGTCACTAAGTGACAAAAATATACTTACTGATGCCGTCATATACAAAACCCAAGCATTTAAAAGCAAAAAATTGAATAGTTAAGGACATCATAAATATTATACTGCCTATATAATAAATTAGATTATTCTTATAAAAGATAAAGCAATGAATATTTAATCACAATACAAGAAGTTTTTACTCTGAAAAAATAGTTTTCATTTTGGGTCAGTGTTAAGGAAGGACTGCATATTGCCACTGAATCCTAGCTCGGTGAGCTACAACCCTGGAGGTACTGTGGAAAAGGACACAAACTATTTAATATAGAGATTTTTTTTTCACTAGAGCATCTACAGTTACAAAGACACTTTTGGTATATGTAAAAAAACCCGATTTAATGAACTCAGTTTAATTCTGCATGTCACTTAGATAAACTAGGATAAGGGGCTGAGCTGGACTGGTTTGCAGCAGTTTGACAAACTGGATTTTTTTTCTGGAGGCTCTGTCATCTTATGCCCTACAGAGTGTAAGCTTTTGCGATTGCGAAGATAAACTTCAAAGTGTGAATCAGGTGTAACCAATACAGTGATGTCTGCCTGAGCTCACAGAGAGCCTGAGATAGCCTGAGATGTGGGCTATCCCTATTCATTGACTTTGAGGTCTAATTTTACGTACCAATATTGTTAGCCACCTTACTACTGTTCAAAACATGCAAGAAAGGAGGATAGTCATATTATGAAAATCTGTGACTACAGTTTCAATTTGGTATCCCAACTGAGAAGAGCTTGGTTGGTGAGCAGAACCTGAGAGAGCCACTACTACTTTTTTTCCCAAATAGATCCCTACATCTAAGTATATATCTCCTACTCATTCTAATAGTATCTAAGCACATTAAAAGGCCGATTACATCCATAGTAGACCCTAGTTTCCCTCTGAACTTTTTCCAAGGCAGTTGGGACTATTTATTTATTATAAAAATTCCTCTAAACTCCTTATCCTTTTTCACCCTCTTACTTTCGTTGTTGCTGTTTCTGTTGCGCATGCAGTAACTCATTTTAAAGGCATTCCAGATATAAGCATATAAGCTGTTTATTATCTACAGCATACCAGAAGAGTTTATATCAATTACAATTATCTCGTGTGGCAGCAGTATATTATGTATTATTAATGGCTACCAGTATTTCACTCTCACTATGACCACTGTCATAGAACACTTAGTTCTGAGCTTGAAATGTAGCAGTCATCATGAGATATTGTTAAAGCTGAGCCAGAAAACTACTACTTTAGATACACTATAGTACATTACTAACAAAAGATGTACCACAGGCAAACAAGGTAGAGTAGTTATTAAAAACCCCATAATTTGACAACAGATGCCATAGAGTAGGAATTAACTAAGAATAGGAAATAAATGTGGGATTTCAGATATCACTGAATGGTAATTGTTGGTAAATGTTTAACTTTCTAATAGTAATCATTCTTCAGGGCTCAAGTTGCGCTGTAACACCATTCTGGCACTTTTTGGAGGGCATCATAATGGTAATGCTGTTCTGTCATTTTTTGGGGGGAGCCATGATGCTTTTCTGGTTCTTCTGATACTATCACTTTTTTTAGGGATGCAAGTGTGTTCTGGCACTTCATTTTTTTAGGACTGGAGCATTGCCACTGTTCCTTGTACTATTACCACTAAAGGAAGCTGTCTAATGGTTAGAACAAAGAACTAAATATCAAAACTCTAGCTCTGGCTCTGCCGCGACCTATGTTGTCTTGGCCAAGTAATCTCTGTGTGCCTCATTTTAGCTATCTCTAAAATGGTTATAATAAAATGTACCTATCTAACAATGGGAGAAATTCTGAAGGTCTCTATATAAGTGCAGAATATTGTAGTAATTTATCACAGTGAAGCAAAATCATTATTTATCTTATGATTCCAGATCCATATGCTTTTATATGCACAGGCACACATACATGTACACTTATGGCAACATCACTGACAAGTCTCAGGGAATTACATTAGCAATGTATTGAAAAGAGATTATATTAATAGAAAAGAAAGATTACCTGAGAGTATAATTACTTCTTTGGAGATAAATTTACTATATTGAAATCAGATTTAATAAATGATTGATAAATTTTTGAAGAGAAGTTAATTTAATCTGTAGAGACTTTCAGCATTAGTATCATCAGCACTGTTTTAAATTTCCTAAAACATTTACATTGTTAAAACTGAACACAGTCTGTATTTTAAATGTGTAGAAAAAAATGAGAGAAAATTAATTTAAACAGAAATACTTATGAATCTCCCTGCACCCAGCATCTCCAGTATTGGTATAAGAGCCTTCTCCTCTGCAGCTATCTCTGACTCATTGACTGTCTTATCTATCTTCAGATCTCATCTGAAAACCTCTCCCCACCCTCCATTGCCATGACTTTCGCTGTCCATATGTTGCTGACTCTGTGATTGAATGCTACAATTTATTCATTTTGCTATATTTCATATCACTTTTTTTGACCATTTAGAGACTAATTCATCTCATACTGAAGTCAGCGACAGTTGTGCCAGGCCCTTATACCATATAATGTATTGTATTAATGAATGCAATGAAATGTTTGGGGATACAGTTCGTATGAAAGACATTATAAGACATGAATAATATTATTTTAAACAAATCTTTAATATAGTTAATTTAAATAAAACCACTGAGGTCAATAGGATTTACATGGGCATATTTGAGAGGAGAATTTGGACCAGTATTCTTTCAAGGAAATATTTTAATATGTGGTTGTACAGTCCTTGAAAGCTCTTTACGGTTAAGAGTAATAGCGCTGCCTTAGCACCTGCCACTCAGAAAACCTCATTGCAGTTAAGTGATAAATGGCAGGTGTTCTTACATTTATTGTACAGCCATGGTAGTTTCCATACTTACAGCATAATGCTTATCAGAAACTAATTATTTGAAAAGATTTTATTGCAAGGCAAAAAGCTCCTCATTACCATTATCACTTCTTTATTATCTCAAACTGCAGCAGCCAACAACAAAAAACAAAACAAACCCCCAACATGCTGCAGGGGTCAAATCCTTTCCCCATCAAGCCATACTCAGGGAAAAACAAAATCCATAAAGCACCACAGAAAAAGTTGTCCCTTTAAAGCTTCCTTTGTTCTACATCAATCTTCTTAGGAAAGTGGGAGCCCAACCTCCACCCTCTTCTTTGCTGCTTTAAACACACTGCAGAAGGCTGGAATCAGTTGTAAGAAATTTCTCTTACTTTAAGGTCCTCTGCAATGGAATTTGCCTGCAGCATCAGAAAAGCTCCTCACCCCTGCCAATACATACCCCCTTCCTGCATTGGTTGGCCATGTGATAGCTCACCATTTGCTCAAAAATGTTAATGAAAGATCCGGGGCAAGTCCACAAACAAAGGGAAATTTGGAAGTGTATGAAAATACAGCTTGAAGTGATTGCTTTTGGGATTCTTTTTTAGACTTATTTAAAGGTGGATCAAGGAACTTGGTTTCATCCAGAAATATCAAAACACTCTCCCAAAGGTGGGTAAGCATTATTAAACCCAATTTAGTGATGGAGTAACTAAGACAGAGACTAAGTGACTTGTCCAGGATACTATAAGAGAAGACATGGGAAGAGAACTCAGATTCTCTGACTCACAGTCAGGACCGAATTAAAGTGTACTAGGGATGTTCCTTTTGGTGTTTTGGTGAAACCTCTGGGAGAAGCTTCCTCCCCCTTTAAGCAGGGCTGGAGGAAAGAGAGATGAAATAGTTCTTCTACGATAACTGCAAGAAACTATCCCACTGAGTCATCTATTTATCTTAAAATACTCATCTTTACCCTACTATGCTGTTCATTAGTCTTGTTGAATAAAAGCATAGTATTATTGATGTTGTCCCGTCCTTCCTCCTCTAATGCTTCCTATTGTCTTGTTATCACCCTCTCCCCTCCATGCTATCCTGTCATGTCTCTAATGAGTTTGCAAGCTCCCCAGGATAGGGATCATATTTTCTTATACCTGTTGATAGTCAGTCATCATATTTTGGGTACTGTATGATAATGATAAACATTTGCTTCCCCACTCATTGCTGGAGAGAAAGGGAAAATGTACTTGTACTCATGGTGTCACACACAAAAAATTCATTTTGCAGCAGGACCCAGCATAGATGCACCAGAGTCAAAAGGAATCTCTGGTGGAGAATTTAGGTTCAATATGTCACAGAATCTACGGAGCAGAATTCTGCAAGGTGCCAAGCAATTTCTGGAGGTGTGGAGCAATTTCTGGAGCAATTTCCTAGTCTTCAATGGGAGCTGCTGGGTACTCCCAACTTTTAAAAATCAGGTCTCTTTTTAAGAGCTTAACTTAAGGCTCCTATGTTTGAAAATCATGGTCTGAGTCTCCATGGCGCCCAGTGGCCAATGCTTGCTGAGCGTTCATTCGCCAGAATGAAGACCTGAAGTCCAGAGTGATTTCACTCACATTTCATACAAGGAAATCATTGCTGCTGATTATTCAAAAACAAATGAAGAAACAGCAGCAGATGCAGTGCTGCAACAGAGAAGTTCTCTGAAGTGGGAAGTGTGATATCAGTTCTTTAACCTAATAATTTATAGACAATACATGGGAATGAAACCAGCAACGATAGTTATATTTTATCAACTACACAGCAACTCTGACTCAGCAAGACAAGCTGTCAGTACCATGCACATCAGAATAAGCATGCAACTGCCATTATTGTTAACTGGAGCTAATTAGCATCAAGGAATGAACAGAACAGGTAATCATCAAGTGATCCTGTCGCTCATTCCTAGCTTCTGGCAAACAGAGGTTAGGGGCACCATTCCTGCCTATCCTGGCTAATAGCCATTGAGGGAGCTATCCTACATAAATTCATCTAGTTCTTTTTTGAACCCTGTTATGGTCTTGGCCTTCACAACATCCTCTTGCAAGGAGTTCCACAGGTTGACTGTGCATTGTGTGAAGAAATACTTCCTTTTATTTGTTTTAAACCTGCTGCCTATTAATTTCATTTGGTGACCCCTAGTTCTTGTGTTATAAGAAGTAGTAAACAACACTTCCTTATCTACTTTCTCTACACCAGTCATGATTTTATAGACCTCAATCATATCTCCCCTTATCTATCTCTTTTCCAAGCTGAAAAGTCCCAGTCTTATTAATCTCTCCTCAGACGGAAGCCGTTCCATACCCCTAATCATTTTTGTTGCCCTTTACGGAACCCTTTCCAATTCCAATATATCTTTTTTGAGATGGGGCGACCACATCTGCACACAGTATTCGAGATGTGGGCATACCATGGATTTATATAGAGACAACATGATATTTTGTGTCCTATTATCTATCCCTTTCTTAATTATTCCCAGCATTATGCTCACTTTTTTGACTGCTGCTGCACACTGAGTGGATGTTTTCAGAGAACTATCAACAATGACTCCAAGATCTCTTTCTCAAGTGGTAATAGCTAATTTAGACCCCATCATTTTATATGTATAGTTGGGATTATGCTTTCCAATGTGCATTACTTTTCAATTATCAACATTAAATTTTATCTGCCATTTTGTTGCCCAGTCACGAGAGATCCTTTTGTAGCTCTTCGCAGTCTGCCTGGGTCTTAACTATCTTTAGTAATTTTGTATCATCTGCAAATTTTGCCACCTTACTGTTTACCCCTTTTTCCAGATCATTTATGAATATGTTGAATAGGACTGGTCCCAGAACAGACCCCTGGGGGACACCACTATTTTCCTCTCTCCAGTCTGAAAACTGACCATTTATACCTACCCTTTGTTTCCTATCTTTTAACCAGTTACCAATCCATGAGAGCACCTTCCCTCTTATCCCATGGCAGCTTACTTTGCATAAGAGCCTTTGGTGAGGGACCTTGTTAAAGGCGTTCTGAAAATCTAAGTATACTATATCCACTGGATCCCCTTGGTCCACATGCTTGTTGACCCCCTCAAAGAATTTTAGTAGATTGGTGAGGCATGGTTTCCCTTTACTAAAACCATGTTGACTCTTCCTCCACAAATTATGTTAATCTATATGTCTGACAATATGGTTCTTTATTATAATTTCAACCAGTTTGCCCTGTACTGAAGTCAGTCTTACAGGCCTGTAACTGCCGGGATCACCTCTGGAGCCCTCTTTAAAAATTGGCATAACATTAGCTATCCTCCAGTCATCTGGTACAGAAGCTGATTTAAATGATAGGTTACATAGAGTTAGTAGTTCTGAAATTTCACATTTGAGTTCCTTCGGAACTCTTGGGTGAATACCATCTGGTCCTGGTGACTTATTGCTGTTTACTTTATCAATTTGTTCCAAAACCTCCTTTAATGATACCTCAATCTGGGACAGTTCCTCAGATCTGTCACCTATAAAGAATGGCTCAGGTTTGGGAATCTCCCTCCATAAATACATCCAACCAAAATTGGTGACCCTAGTTACTTATCATGAGATGCTGCCACCAATTCCGTTAGATTCCATTTGAAATGGATCCCATGAATCTAAGTTCTGTTTGAATTTGTCTTTCTTATAAAGTGACAAGAGACTGATGTTAGAAAACAGAGGGAAAATGTATTGCCTTGAAGCCTGCTAAAAGGAATCAATGAATAGTAGAAGTCTAAGGGCAAAAAATCTGTGTTGACTACACCTCTTGCAATCCTACTGAGTGCATTGGGGTTGAAATAACTACAGATCAAAATATGGCTCCCCTTCAATTGTGAATGAAGATTTCCATTCTGAATTATTTTTTTAATGATTATTGAATTATAACAATGACATATGTTACTTAAGTTATGCAAGTCACTCTGCCATTTAACTTTTTCTCAGAACAATTTTTATCTTACTTAAAGTTCAGATATATGGGGTCCAATCTTGCAAACCCTTACTCACAGGAGTAGAAACCAATTACTTCCGCAAGTAGTCCCTTCAGTAGGACTACAAGTAATTTCAAAGAAATTTTGGTAAACAATGGGTAGTAATGTGGGTAGAAGTTTGCAGGATCAGACTCTAGTAATCATTTGGTGAAATGCAAATTTTTTTTATGAAAGCTGCAAAACAATATAGCCCTCTCTGGGCATCTGAACCAGTGATGGGTGATGATTCATATTGTAGGTTCAGTTCAGACAAGTATTCATTTTTCAGGTACGTCTGGACACATACCAGAAGCTTTGAGAGCCTCTTTGATCTGGAAATCAGCCTAACAACGTTGAGACAAATAGCAGATTTCTAGACATTCATATTTTCGGTTGGCTCAGAAATTCTATGAAAATCACCTTTCTTGTGGTATTTTGGTCTCTTCATTTCCTGACACAAACCAGGAACCAGACGAGTGTGACAACTGAAAAACAAAACAAAAACAAAATGTTCAAGATGGTATAAAAAATAAAGCCCTTGATTCAATTCAATTCACATTTTGCACAAAGACTGAAGTTGATTCTTATTTGATCGGTAGTAATTCATTAATCCCCGATCAAAACAAAGGTTCTTCCTACCTGGCTCCAATCAGACAATCTGCAAAGGGGACTATCACTTTCCCAAGACAAGGACTGATTTAAGTGACGCTCATAAGGTATTTCATTTCCCAGGGCCCCCATCCAATACACTCCTCATCCTTAATTAACATTTCTGCACTATTTAATGGCCTGCTCAAAAAGACCATTGAATTCAGTGGGAAGATTGACTGAGCTTTGGTTCAGATGCTAAGACCCTTTTATTTTTCTTGCAAAGAAATGGTGGCTTTCCCCTAGATAAGTCTGTGGCTCTAGAGCCTTATATGCATCTTTGGAGCACTGTAGATGGCTCTTGTGGAGCTCCAAGAACTGACTGCAGCTCTTCTTACTTTTAGTGGTTTTAGGCAGAATGAAAGATGTACTGATTACAAGTGTACTACCTATGACCCATGTGAGGCGGCAGAGACTGCTGACCAAATAGATGGCAGCTGAGAGGATCCTTCCCAGTTTCTCCAAGCATCCAGAACTAGGAGCGAAGATGAAAACAGATGAGGCAAAGACAGTTCCACCCTCTTAGCAAACTGTAGTGGGATGTGTGTGTATATGTTGTGGGCAGGGTTAGAGGTGCAGGAGGACAAAGAAGGGAAATGCCTTTCATTCCCTCCCAACAGGAGGGAGAGGTGTGATTATGATGAACAGGGTTACAGAAATCCATTAAATATGGTGGTGCAACATGGTGACATCATATTACAGTATCTATGGGCCTGCTCCAAAGCCCCGTGAAGTCAATGGCATTCCATTGGCTTCAATGGGCTTTTGACTAATCCCATGATGCAATGAACTCCATATGCTAATGATATTGTATGTAAAATGATACTGGATATGAGCACCAAAACACAATTCTTATTTGGGTGTCACTATGTTTATGCCCTTATATAATTTTGTTGAACAACTACAGAAAATACAGGCTTGGTGGCATCTAAATAAACACAATGGTTTTGTTCTGTGCTCCCTCTTCTGGCTTTGGACTAGCAGTAATCTAACAAGCACTCTTCCTGGAATCATGCTCATTCCTGTTGCAATCAGTGATAATTTTGATGCACAGAGAAGTAAAGAAGAAGGGAAGCAGATGTATTAATGACTTTCTCCTTGTGTCTCTGGTTACTAAAGGAGAAGGACTAGATCACTTTGGAAAGGAAATTTTCAAACTTCTAAGAGATCGTGCTAAAAAGAGTCTAAAAAGCACATGTCAGCGTCCCTTTAATTATTAATTAATGTACATTCTACTGTGTGCTATACACCCTGAAAATTAGGGTTGGACTGCATGGTCTTGGTTTAGCTACAATATACGATAATCTGATATCTACAGCCTCAGTCACATATTCATCAAGAGCAGTTACCTTGGGACTGGTATATTCCTGTAGCTTAAATGACTGCATCTGTTCCTGTTCTTTCCCACACTTGCTTCAGTATGCCTATAACAATCTGCTACTGTGCACAGCTATTAAACAGATGTAAATGTTTCCCTTGAATTCAGAAGAACGTGTAGTACCATTGAACTGTATGTTTACAATAAAGGCTCAGATAAAACTACTAACCCGTGAATGGAACTTGAGTCCGGGGTCAGACAGCGTAATGCACATTTGGCTCAAGACATGCAAATAGGTTTGCCTCTGGCCATGATTGTTGGCAAGCATGCAGTTACTTGAGATAAATTTATTTATGGGTGTAATACACTTTTTTGGTCAAAATATTCAATGCATATCCATTAATGTGGAGGCCTCATTAATATGTTGCTATTTTGCTCGTTTATTTCATTTCTTTTAAAAACTCCCACAGTGGCCAAGACATCTGTCTCACTACAAACACAGCTTAGTGTCCCTTGCACCCACAAATCCCTTCCATGTGTGTTCAACTTAAAAGGAAACAAAAATATTTACAAAAATGCATTCTAAGATGTGGAAAAACTTACATCCAATCACTGAAAAACACATAATTGGCCTGATTTTCAGAAGTGCTGAGCAACTACGATTCCCATTTAAGCCAGTGGGAGTTGTGGGTACCTTTGAAGGCCAATACTCCTTTAACACAGGCCTGTCAAACATATGGTGCCAAATTCACCCTTGTTTTCATCCCATCGATGTCAGTAACTTTATACCAGGGATGAATTTGGCCAACTGTTTATTGACTGTTTTTGGCCACATAGTAGTTGAATCTATCTTCCTAACCTGCAGGGGCATGTTTGTCCCGATCGAAATTGTCAACCAATTACAAAGATATCCTACCACTTGGCTTCCAGCGTGATTGTCTCCTGCTGGGATAGATTGAAACCCATTCTGTCAGTTCAGTGAGTGGAGAGGCAGAACAATGACTGCTGTAAGAAACCCTGATTTAAAATAAAATAAGAGAGGACCCCTCCTTAAAGAGAACCATGAAATACAGATTGAAAGGGACTCTTTTCACATCAAACCCCCTCCTTGCATTGCTGTTTGGCTCACGATTAACTGTAGAGGAGCAAATGTTTCCCTGACTTAAATGAGTGTCACCCTCATGCCTTAAATTGTTGTCAACATTCGTTACCCTTTTATTTCCCCCCCACCAGTTTATATCTTCTCCTACAGGTGCACATGGTCATATATAAGTATTTGTCCTATAGCACAGTAATATTGTTTTGGAAAAGATTATTTATTGCTTTACAGTCACACCCAAAATTTGATAGACATTCTTTGTACGTCAGGAGACAGTCCCAATGTATATTTTAAGACTCTCTATTATGTACTTGTGTAAATAGTTGCATCGTATTGTATCGTAGGGGAGCATCAGCACCCCCTATATTTCGATGTTTAACTTTGCATTATAAAAAAAAATTGTGACCTTTGTTTGAAGAACTCTAACACCTCCATGGTTTGCGTCAGGACTTTGTAACTTGGCAGTGGAGTAGTCTTGGGGTCAAGGAGTTGTCTTTTGTAGTCACCAAGTGAACCCATTCAGATTTGGTTCATTATAAGATATCAAAAAACTAACCTTTCCTGACTGCCATAAGACTGCTATAGCTTCCTTGAATTGAGCCAGTCAAAACAGGATACTTCACTCCGTGTGAGACCATACCAATGACAATATAGTTCCAGTATCCTTGCATTGTTTGTTTGTGCTGTGCCTAGTACAATGGGGCCCTAACTCCTGTTTGAAGTCTGTAGAAATCACTTGCATCCAAGCAAACTATTTGCTTATTTGAACTGCTGATGCACTCTGGGTAGGTGCTTCATTGTGGTTTCTAAGTTGGTTTTTTCCCCTCAGAGGACACTAAGTTCAGATTCCCTCAGCAGATACAAGATGTTTAGGTTACTTTTGTAAACATGGAATCATAGAATATCAGGGTTGAAAGGGACCTCAGGAGGTCATCTAGTCCAACCCTCTGCTCAAAGCAGGACCAATCCCCAACTAAATCATCCTCCCCAACTAAAACATGCTTTACTATACACACATCCAACTTGAATTTCATCCACTGCTTGGAACCTCAATCCTTTTCAAATGTATACCAGCTGTAATGGGTTGTTCACCTCACCCTAGCCCCTGAAAGGGTTAAGGTGGCCAATTAAACACTTAGATTGCATCTGGAGGAGGAAGAGGGAGGAATGAGGACTAATTGAAAGATGAAGCTCAGCTGAACAGGAAGAGGCGCATCTTGTATAAAGCCAGGTAGTTGAGAGAAGAAAGAGACTGCAAGGAGGAGGGGAAAACTACAGTGATCTGGCCAGAGGGCCAAGCCACGAAGAGGGAGCTGTTGAGACCTGAGAGTGTGAGAAAAAGAAAGAAACAGAGTGAGCATCTGCATGAAAGGGTGTCATACTGGCTGAGTTAATCCCCAGCTGTGGCCACAAGGAAGTGCTCCAGAGGTGAGTAGAGCACCCGTTGACATGCTGTGGAATGTAGTTAATTCCACCTAGAATATCTCACATTTTCCACTCTCTCCCATTCCTCCTTTAACAAATATGGTGCTAACATCAGCTAATTGCAAGAATTCAATTTCCATGTCCTCCTGCTTGTTATTAATCCTAGGTATATTAAACAACACTGTTCCCAATGCTCACACCTGGTACATCCTACTATTGCTATTCATTCTGAGGAGTACCTGTTGATTATTATTTGGTTAAATGATTAAAAAAAACTACCAATTTTTTAATCCATGCCAGGACTTTGCCCTGAAGTCCATGGTTACATGACTCCCTTATTAATTTCTTATCAAAACTTTTTGAAATCCAGGTAACTATATGCACCAAACTCTATCAGGTTATATTACACTTACTTGAACTTTCTGCAGTTTCCTCAGGCCTGAGATGAGGGCCCAGCCCTTATTGGTCTTGTAGTCCTGAGATCCTTCTTAGATCCTTTTTGAAAATAGGTATTGTGTAAGCAGCCTTCAAGTTGTTAGAAGAAGCTGCTGTTTTTAAGGATATGCTGGATATCTTCTCAGTATCTCTATTCATGCTTTAACGTCTTCAGAATTCCCACTCATGTGGTTTGGTTATTCATTCTTCTTGAGTTTCTCAAATTGCTCCACAATGTTCTCCATAGAGGCCTCAGTCTCCATTAAGTGCACTCTTAGATTGTCAGTGAATGTGCTCTCACACTACTAATTTATCCAATGTTCTCTGTTGTAAAGACTGGTGCAAAATATTAATTTAACTTTAAAGTTTTGTTCAACTATACCTACAGCCATATCCATCCTAGGCCTGTGACTTCATCAGATCTCAAACCCTAAGTGGGGATAGTTCTTGTACATGATACTCTACCTCGATTTCAGTAAGGCATTTGATACAGTACCACATGAGGAATTATTGGTTAAATTGGAAAAGATGGGGATCAATATGAAAATTGAGAGGTGGTTAAGGAACTGGTTAAAGGGGAGACTACAGCGGGTCATACTGAAAGGTGAACTGTCAGGTTGGAGGGAGGTTACTAGTGGAGTTCCTCAAGGTTCAGTTTTGGGACCAATTTTATTTAATCTTTTTATTACTGACCTCGGTACCAAAAGTGGGAGTGTGCTAATAAAGTTTGCGGATGACACAAAGTTGGGAGGGATTGCCAATTCAGAAAAGGATCGGGATATCCTACAGGAAGATCTGGATGACCTTGTAAACTGGAGTAATAGTAATAGGATGAAATTTAATAGTGAGAAGTATAAGGTTATGCATTTAGGGATTATAACAAGAATTTTAGTTATAAGCTGGGGACGCATCAGTTGGAAGTAACAGAAGAGGAGAAGGACCTCGGAGTCCTGGTTGATCACAGGATGACTATGAGTCGCCAATGTGATGTGGCTGTGAAAAAAGCTAATGCGGTCTTGGGATGCATTAGGCGAGGTATTTCTAGTAGAGATAAGGAGGTGTTAGTACCGTTATATAAGGCATTGGTGAGACCTCATTTGGAATACTGTGTGCAGTTCTGGTCTCCCATGTTTAAGAAGGATGAATTCAAACTGGAACAGGTACAAAGAAGGGCCACTAGGATGATCCGAGGAATGGAAAACCTGTCGTATGAAAGGAGACTCAAGGAGCTTGGTTTGTTTACCTTAACCAAAAGAAGGCTGAGGGGAGATATGATTGCTCTCTTTAAATATATCAGAGGGATAAATACCAGGGAGGGAGACGAATTATTTCAGCTCAGTACCAATGTGGACACAAGAACAAATGGATATAAACTGGCCATCAGGAAGTTTAGACTTGAAATTAGACGAAGGTTTCTAACCATCAGAGGAGTGAAGTTCTGGAACAGCCTTCCAAGGGAAGCAGTAGGGGCAAAAGACCTATCTGGCTTCAAGATTAAGCTAGATAAGTTTATGGAGGGGATGGTTTGATGGGATAACATGATCTTAGTCAAAGGTCAATTAATTTCCATCAGTGGTAAATAGGACCAATGGTCAATGATGGGATGTTAGAAGTTACTACAGAGAACTTTTTCCTGGGTGTCTGACTGGTGAGTCTTGCCCACATGCTCGGGGTTCAGCTGATCGCCATATTTGGGGTCGGGAAGGAATTTTCCTCCAGGGTAGATTGGCAGAGGCCCTGGAGGTTTTTCGCCTTCCTCTGCAGCATGGTGCACGGTTCACTTACTGGAGGATTCTCTGCATCTTGAAGTCTTTAAACCATGATTTGAGGACTTCAATAGCTGAGACATAAGTGAGAGGATTATTCCAGCAGTGGGTGGGTGAGATTCTGTGGCCTGCATTGTGCAGGAGGTCAGACTAGATGATCATAATGGTCCCTTCTGACCTTATAGTCTATGAGTCTACTCCAAGCCAGAATGTCGCAAGGAAGGTTGGTATTTCAGTAACTAGCTCTCTTCGTTCTGAGATAGTTTTGAATTAGTATCTCAGTATGTTGTTAAGGGCCCAGTGCTGCTAAAGTAAAAGTTTTGAATGGAAAACACAAAAGCCATCTTGACCACTTGTGATTATTAGCAATCCTACGACACTTAATAGAAGTGCAGGTGTGAGTCTAGGTTTCCTAGCCAAAACCAAATTGGGGTCATTACCGTATGTTTTACATACATGAGTCAAGATCTGATCTTGTGAGATGCTGATGACCCCCAGTCCCACTGATGCAAAGTTGGGCCCTGCAGCAGAGCATGGCAGGGCCCCCTTGACTCCCGTCTCTGCTAGGTTCACGAAGTCACTCTGAGCCCCTGGGGTTAGTAAGCACTGGTGCAGTTTATTCACAGAGTTGTTCCCACCACTGTTTCACCATATACAGCTATCCCTTCACCGTCTGCAGGCAGGAGGGAAGAGCTTGCTTCCGATTCCTGCCTGTCCCTTTCTTTCTGCTCCTCCTGTGGCTTCCGTCTCCTGAGGCTTTTATACAGCCCCAGGCTAATTAGGCAATGGCTGTCTCTACTTCCCCAATTAGGGACAGGTAATCTCCAGCCAGCTCTAATTTATTCCCTTAAATGGGAGCTGGCGTGACAGAGGGCTGAATCAGCAACCCTTTGCCCAGCACCCTTTCACAGGCCCTGATAATTACAAGTTTATAGATTTTTAAGGCCCAAAGGGACTACTATGATAAGTTAGTCCTGTATAACACAAGCCATAGAATGAGCCCAATATTTTGTGGTTGAAATAGAGCATCTTTTCTAGTGAGACATCCAGTCTTTATGTAAAGACTTCAAGTGAATGGAGAATCTACCATGTTCCTTGGTTCCAATGGTTAGTTACCCTCACTGGAAAACATTTATATCCAGTCTGTGTTTTCCTAATTTCAGCTACCAGCCATTGATCCTTGTAATGCCGTCATCTGCTAAATTAAAGAGCCCTCTTGTATAACATTCATAGAGCTTAAAGATTATTTAGTCTGTTCTCCTGTCTGCAACAGGCCATTACATTTCACCCAGTTAGCCCGTACTGAGCCAAGAACTTGTGGCAGTTTCTCAAGGCACCCAGGACTGTGGGTTACCCTGTGACCCCCAATTATCAACAAGACAGAAATTTTCTGATGCTAAACTGTGTGACAGGACCCTAGTCCGTTAGCCGCATCTGACAAATTTATCAGTACTCTGCCAGCCATTACCTTTCCTGGCAAGCAACACTTTGGGCACCCCAGTTCTCAAGTCCCATGGAAGAGCATTCCCGTGGAGTATCCAGTCCCTTCCCCTGGATACTCACAGTAATGACAAAGTTCACTATCTCCAAAGGGACAGTGTATACACCAGCTTGTTTGATTTAACTAAGAATTCACATGTTGCTTAATATTATAGCACTGAGATCTATTTATGATAAAAACAAAGAAGGTTATTAACACAGATAGAGATTTAAGTGGTACTGAGTAAAGATAGTGGAAATTGAATTGGTTTCAAATAAAACAAAGTATAATATGCTTTTAGAAGACTAAACATAGCTTTAGCAAGCTACAATCCTTTGGTTAAAGCAGTTTTCTCACCCTCAAAGGCTTTTTGCAGGGTTTGTTGATTTTTCAATCAAATCAGGATCCAGATTTTCCTTGAATCACTCCCTTTGGCCTAGAATTTGTCAGTGAAGTGAATAACAAAATGTCTTTCTGCTTCTCTTATATTTTCCCCAAACTCATTGTTTTGATCCCAGTGACAAGACAACCCCATGTGGGTTTAGTCTTTGGTGTCTTCCCGGGCTGATTTCACATCCCCCCCCAGTCAACCTGGCTTTTCCTGTTGACTCTCATCCAAATGCAGCTTCCTTTGTGTTGGTTTCCCAATGCTCAATTTACATTAGAGGCAGGGAAATTACTGTTCCTTCTGTCTAGAACAAAACCTGTTACTCCCTGTATTTGGTTACAGACTTTAAAACATAATATCAGTAAGTATCCATACTTCCTCATAGTGTTACATTTCATAATGATTAGTCACCAGTGTGTCACCAGCTTTCATTCCATATCTTAGAAGACACTTTTTGGATAAGCAATATGAAAATGGTGTGTTAGGTGTAGCAAGTTTGTCAGGCCTCAGGGGAGTTGCTGAAATAGAGCAGTGAACCAGCAATGTCTCTGAGTCTGACCGATGTTTCACTAAAGCGTACTTTCCAGAGGGGCATCAAGTCTTGATTTGACAACATCAAGAGATGAAGAATCCAACACTTTCCTTGGCAGTGTGTTCCAATGGTTAATCACCCTTTCTGTTTAAAAAAATATGTTCTTTGCTTCTAAAATACCTTATCCCTGTCTAGGGAACCCATCACTTTTATTGTAAAGCATCAAACAGTGCCATGGCATTGCAGAGACAATAAATAAATAAAAATCCATCATCATGTTTTATGTTTTACATTTATCCTGCCTTTAAAAATATAGGATTCTTCAGTGCTTTACAGAGACTCCAAATACAGGTATCGCTGCATCCACTAGGAAAACGCAGCCAACCTTGAGCAGCAGTTATAATGATGCCAGCAACACTACACAACAGTTTCAGCACAGAGTGTAGAGAAGAATGCCATATTTAATTGATGAGACAAGGTGGATGAGGTAATACCTTTGATTGGACCAACTTCTGTTGTTGAGAGAGACAAGCTGACCTGAAGAAGAGCTCTGTAAGCTTGAAAGCTTGTCTCTCTCATCAACAGAAGTTGGTCCAACATTACCTCTCCCATCTTGTGTCTCTAATATCCTGGGACCGACATGGCTACAACAACCCTACAACAAATTTAACTGATGTGACAGGTAGAATGAAATTCTACAAGGCACCGGGATTAACCCATACTCCTGTGAAAAGTGCTATTGGATCTTAAACTACAAGACTTTTCAAAAGCTTTCTGTATTCATTCATGAATTGAAATTTTTGTTCATTCACACTACTAATAGGTATTTTCTCCTCTTGCTCTATTTTCTTTTCAAGACTGCTCAGCCCAGAACTATATACTAGACAAGCTATACCATTGCACAACAGATATATGAATTAATGCAAATGAACTTTCATGTAACTTACAAAATATATGTATACCATATTTTAAATTTAATGTATGATGCAGTTTTGTTCACCAACTGGCCAATTACTATATTAGACAGGTATGCTATGTGCTATAATGAAAAATTTTAATATGGAGCTCACAGTTCATTTTTTTGACAAATTAACTGAATAAATCTATTAAAAGATGAATGAGCAAATTTTAAAAATGGTCTGAATGTGACTCAAAGCACTGAGGGCAAAAATGATAGTCTAGTAGTTAGAGGTTTAAATTCTAACTCCACATATCACATAATTTAGCTGTCAAATGCTATAAGCCACACAAACAATGAATTGCAGATACATTTGGGTACAGTTTGGAAATGGGGTTAAACCCTTTAAAAATGTGACCCTAAAGATTAAATTGTGTACTAGGTACATAACATTAATAAACTGACCTGTAAAAGAATTTTAGTACAGATTATTTTTTGGCACACTGGGCTAAATTAATCCCTGGAGTAAATCATAGGGAATGTCATTTGAGTTATATCGGAAATGAGCTGGACCCAGTAAGTCAGATTGTACTTTATAAAAATTGTGTTCCCCAGATCAAATACTTGTATAAAGATTTCATAATACAGTACTATTGCATCTGCAAGATCACATGTTAAACTAGAGGCTCACAAACTGCAATAACTGCCCTATAAGAACACGAAGACACTTATAAAAAAGAGATAAAACAAGCAAATATAGAACCTAACTAAAATTATATGTTTAATTTTGGCCAATTAATTGTGATTCTTCCCTTTAGATAAAGTTTTCATTTTACTATTACATTCAGTATTTAAACTAAGTGCTCTAGTCTTGTAAGTTCCAGATGGAAAACATGATGCAATATGTGGTGTGGTGACAACAGTGCAGAGTTAACATTTCAATTCCATAGTTGCTCTTTCAACACTTTGGTTAGGAGGTCAATTAACAAATATCAGTCTGTTTCATTTATTTTCTAACAGACTGAGGATTTGAAGAACCCGTCTACTGTATACTCAGAGCTCTTGCTACTAGGATAGGTTTTTTTAATTGACCATAATACACTTTAAAAAAGTAACATGTTTCTAAGAGCAGATTTATTTAAACAGTTTATAGATTACTATGAAAGTGTACATTGTGACCTAGCACATGAGAAATGTCATGCTTTATAGCTTTAAAACCAATGTAATGGAAAACTGTCTGTAACAGGAACCTAGTCTCCAAAGCTCAGAGTTAAATATGGATATAATTATTTGAGACCAGAGAGGCTCTGTAAGAAGGAACGCAATCGTTAAAATATTGTAGTCTATTAAACATGTACATGGATATAGATTTCAGCCTTTATACACACAGTATAGTCCAATTCACCTTAGATAGGGAACCCCAAGAACCAGACTGAAATGTTGCAGTGCCTTTGTGAAAGATGCTAGAGACATTCTGCCTTATTGGTTCAGATCCAGACTCCCATAAGTATCATGCTCTTAGCAATCTCTCAGAAGAAAGAATTGTCATAGGATTTCTGTAATGAAAAATTGGATGAAATCATGATAATGTCACCTAATATGCCTAGCAGTATGTGAGATTAGCTCAAATATTTGCAATCAACAATCCTATAAGCGAGTCAACTTTAACATAATCAGAATGATGACTTTCCTCTTTAATCATAATGTTCTGTTGAGAAATAAATAATATTAAATGACCTAACTGGGGATTAAATGAAGGTCTCTGGGCTGTTATCCTTGCACTCAGTAAACTAACGCATTAGTCATGTAATGTTTGTTTTGTTGATATTATTCAAGGGGCTGTAGCTACAAATATAACATATTAAGCAGCCTGATCTTTCAGTATTACCTGTTTGTGTACAGGTAAAACATCTTATTTTAAACACAGTTGGCCCATTTGGCCTAAACTATCTGGTGGAAATATGTCATGATATCCATTTAAACTGAATTCCTGGCCCAGGTACACTGAGTGAGTGAAGCAGCATAGGAATCTCCTTTGACAATTACTTTTGACTGCGCCCAACCTGAAAACCTGAGATGGAGCAATGTAGGAACTGTAGTTGCTGGGCACCTGCAAGCTGTGAGAAGCAAGTACTAACTTCCCTCTAGCTCCCTGCATAGCAACAGCAACCAGCAAGTGGAGAGGAGGAACAGGAGGCTGATGCAGTGCTATCTACTGTCTGCAGTAAGGGATTATAGTCAGTAGTTGTTTTGGGAGGCATGGGAGAGTCTGGTCCAGAGAACACCAACATGCAGCTGCACTCTTAGCATTCTCCTAGGACTGCCTCTAAATTTACCATCACACCTTCTTTTGCCTGGTCATGAAAGATATTCTTCAACAGCGGAGGAGAAGGAGCCAGGAGAAGGACTATCTCTAGTCCTAAACCACTCAACTGTGAACATAATCAGTCTGCTTCACTCTACCTCACTAACTGTAAAGGGATTTTAGTGTAAGTGAGACTTAGGTCCAGTGTTTCTATTATCCCCCTCTAATGTGTCAGTTTTTACCCATACCTTGTTCATCCTCTCTCTTTCTACCTTCTTTTGTCTTCTGTCTAATAGGAGTCTGGATTACTCATACAGGACAAATCTAATCTTGCAACCCTATGCTGTGATTAGCTTAGCAAGCTACAGGCCATTCCTGAACAGCCCAAGCTTGGTTAATAAACCCCCCTCTGTTTTCCACAGGCTAGCCAAAGGAAAATAAGAGCTACTTAGCCAAACATTTTCCAGAGCCAGGGGAGTAAAGCCAGGGTCCAGGATTGGCTAACTGGGTTGTGTGCTATACGCTATGCCTATGGTCTTCTAGCAATTGAGCCGTGAGTATCAGGGATAGAAGCTGCATTTATCTACCAATCATTGATCTTTTCTCTTGACCTTTGCATGCATTTGTTTAAAGGGGAAACAGAAAAGGACTTTACCTGCAGCACCTGAAAAATTCCATGTTGACTGAGTTTTTTCCACCCCCATTGAGGACAGTTGATGCCATTTAACAGACTTTCAGCTAAGAGTATTCCCTGTAAAAGGCTCCATACAAACATGGGGGTGGTGGGAAGAGTCGGAGAGCAGTGTGGAAATAAGGGAGTTTGTTAAAATGAAGACTTTTTTAAAATATCCCCTTTGTTTCACATGTGTGAAGAAGGATTTCTTGTTTGATGCTATACACCAGGTCCTTTCCTCAGCTTTCTTCCCATTAAGGGCTGAGCTCTTTCCTCAGGAAGATGCTTCCTTCTCTTCGCAGCTGAACCCCTTCTGTCAAGGAGAGGTTTCTCTGGAGCAAAGCCATTGCCAGGAGTCTACACGATCCACCTCCTGCCACTTCTTGGGTTTGTCTTAACTCCTTCTCTACCTTAATGGTGGTTGGGGTCTAGACACCTTATCATAAGCCACACTTCCGGAGAGACTTGATGGGATTCTACTCTGCGGAAGATCATTCCCATTGGGAGGAGAGGTCAGCATTCTCATAGCGAGCAGGAATCTGCTGATATATAGAGAAGTATAGTAGCAGGAGCGGTACAAGCACACTTGTATCTTTCATAACATTTAGCTATTTTACCCGAAAACCTTACCCACAGTAAATGCATAACTTGCAGCTTTCTCCCAAAGGAAAATTAGGGCACAGATTGCTCTAGACAACGCCGGTGAGAAACTACAGCTGCTGACCAGAGGCAGCTTTTATCCACCAGGTGTACTGGCCTCTGAGCCAGAGACTGCAGGCTGCTCGAGCTTTCAGATACCTGAGCTCTTCCATCACGGATGAACTTCCTTCCCTTCAGAACTAAACCAAGCTCTGTAGGAAAATTTTCTTCCTCTCCAACCCCAGTTCTTGTCTGCTAAAGCAAAGCCTTTTTATAGCAGCAGCTGCAATTGAGTCCAGCTGGTCCACTTCCTGCTTCTCCTAAGGTCTGTGTTTAACCCCTTCTCTGCTCTGATGTATGTGGTCTATACATCCCCATCACACCACCATAGGCAATTCCTTTCCCTTCTTGCTCCTTGTCACCCATCAGATATTTGTAGACTGTTACCACATCAACACCACTTTTTCCATCTCTTAGCCAAGGGTGACACTGTAGCTCTTTATATTTAAATCATTTGTTTAGAAAAAATCAGCTTGTGTGATTTAATTTTCATGTTGTTTTTAAAGGATGAATTGAGGGTAAAAAAGGGGCCTCAGTAAATTTATTCAAATATGTAATTGACCTATGGCGCTTTCCAAGAAATGCATTGGCACCTGGATGCACCTTGTTGATGTCTCTCAGTACACTTCTGTGAGGCATCAGGACTCCAGTGGCACTGAGGAGGAGTCATTTCAGTTCTGTCACTTGGGTAATCATTTGAAATACATGTGTGTCCTCATTTATACATCTGGAACATTACTCCTCCAGACATTATTAAAAGGGTAGAAAAGCTTCAAACAAAAACAAAGCCATGGAATGACCGAATTTTCAAACAAGCTATTTTATGAGTTTTCAGACACTTACTGTGACAAATGTCTCTTTTTTTAAAAAACCACCAATTTAGTCATGCTCAGGTAATAGCAGCCAAACTAAATTTGATCAAACCTCAGAAAAACAAAACAAATTAACCTTTGGGCTGAGAATAGACACAGGATAATTCAGCCCAAAAGATAACTTCATTTTAAAAGTATCATTGCCTGAAAATAAGGTGTTATAGCTGAAAAGGCATTTCCACTATAAAGATACCAATAAGAAAACACAACCCCAAAGTGTCCTCATCCTTGCCCTCATTACTATGATTCCATGCCTGCAAAACCTGTGCACATGATAACTACACACTCGGGTAGGGACTACTCACATGCATAGTTACTTGTGGAAGAAAGCATTTGCAGGATTTGAGGCCTAAGTGTCTAAAATCTGTCTATAATAAAATCAATATTTTGTATGTATAACCCCCCCCATCTTTAAAGGAGCTAGTGATTTTTGCAATTATATAATAAGCCAAATGTGAATGATTTATTAATACATTATAGTTTATATTATACCAAAAGAAAAAAGGGCTAAAAATAACACTTCATTATCTGTTGGTTATTTCCAGACACAAAGTGCTGAGGTTTTGTCCTTGTTAAGCAGATTATCTTCGCTTTTTCCTCTGGAATGCATGTAAAACAGCTCTCGCCTTGGTGTAAGCCTTAGGAAAAAGTTCAGCGCTAAATTACCTGTTGTCTGGGGACTTACATTTTGCAATAAGCTGTTGAAATTGCATTTTAATAAGAAGTCCTGACCTATGATGTGTATTTCCCTTCAAGGCTCTACAAGCCATTTTTGCTTATGGAGGTCTTGACCTGAGAAGTTCAACCTGGATAACCACAACCAGAGGGGATAAAATGCAACACCTAGGAGATTTCAGTAAACAGTAAAACCATTCCAACTTAATCTGTGCTAAAATGTTTGGAATGTGAGAGCCACCGATGATGCCCGTTGTCTGTGTGTCTGACTGAATCCTTTCTTTTCTCTGAGGAAAGCAGAGCCTGGGAACTAGGCCAAATGCCTGCCACTTACCTTAAATTGATCAGCTACTTTGAGATTAAAAACACTGAAAACTGCAACACTGTGAAAACAAGGCTCCCTTCACATTAAATGCAAAATGCAACACTGGATTGCTGTGATCTTTTTTCCATTTTACCCACTGTCCACTTTTTCCATTTCTGCTAAAAGGTAGAAGCCAATAGTTACAGCATCTTGGCCAAGTATTCATTAAGCTTTATAAAAATGAAATTTATGGTTATTTAGAAGTTGGCACAAAGGCAGGTTGTTGCTGGAGAAAGAAATATAGTTTTGAAACATTGGTCTAACACTGAACGTACCATTTCAAAGAAACTATATATTCTACTTTTGTCTGTTTTATTCAGAATATTATTTAAATATGTGCCCAAGATAATCACTGGGGTAAACTTCCTGTTTTCCATTTTGTACAGTTATAGGTCAATCCATGAGATTTCTCTGTTTTGTAAGAATGATTGATTGCATTGTTGTACTAGACACAGATGAAAATAGTGGGACAAATTCACCAATGGTATAAGCAGGTTGAACTCTGTTAAATTAATGGAGTTGTCATCTCTCTCTCTCTCTCTCTCTCTCTCTCTCTCTCTCTCTCTCTGGGAAGTAGGATTAAGAGTACAAAACAAAGACCCTGTATGATGGTTCAGAAATGACTTAGGCCACATCTACAGTAGAAAACGTTTGCTGGTGTACTTATACCAGCAAATCCTCCTAGTGGAGATGCAGCTGGTATAAAGAGTACTTTTGCTGGTATGGTTTAGGTTGGTTCTCCAAGAAAAATAAGATACACTGGCAAAAGCAATTTTATGCCAGTATAAGGCCTGGACTTAAAAAGTTAGGTTGACCAGGGAACATCGCTCAGGGGTGTGGAAAAAACCTAGTTACCACCTCTCGGGGAGGTGGATTACCTACAGTGAGAGGAGAACTCCTCCTGTCAGTGTAGGTAGTATCTACACTGACATGCTACAGCTGAACCACTGTAGCATTTCAAGTGTAGACAAACCCAATCTGTCTACACCTGGGCTTTTGCCAGTATAGAATTGGTGTAAAAAGTCACACCCCTACCCAACATTACTATGACAACTCAAGTTTCTAGTGTAGACCTGGCCTCATAATTTCAGCTTTTTATGATGCAAAATGGTTTAAACTATTTTCAATCACAAGTTGCCATAAATGTGCATTTATTTATGTAATATCACAATCCAATTTGTGTGCTATTGCAATCATCTCCATAGTAGTGAAAAATGATCCCACACCCAGAAGACTCTGGTATCAGTGAAAGAAACAGGTAAAAGCAGATGGCTTTCAAACAGGTATTACTCTGATAACTGGCAACGATGGGAGAGAATACTGAAAAGGTAGATTACACTTCAAATTTGCATTGGTTAAAACTGTGTTCTTCCCGCTCAACAGACAACCCTACCCTAGAACAAATGAGCAGTTTGTTGCTGATGTGAGGTGGTGGTGGAGTCAGCCCCAGAGCTGTGAAGAGATGTTAGCTCTCAAGCAGCAGCCAGACTTGCTCTGCCTTCTTGGAGTTCAGGTTCTACCTGTAGTGGAGATACCCTTGGGCTCCCTGGGTGTTCAGTCTGGGAGGTAGGCACAAGGGAATAAACTCCCTCTGACCCTGCTGTGTCTCTGTAAGTAGCTGTATTGTTTTTCTCTTTCCTTCCAGAAGAGTCATTTCCTTGTTTTTAATCTCCTCCGCCTCTCCACCTCCATTTTAAGGTCAGAGCAAGAGGAAAAAACATGATTTTTTCAGCTGTGCATGTCCTGGAAGGCCATGTATGCTGGCCCTGCAGTGCCCTGGCTTAATCAAGAGGAGGTCCGCCAGAGAAGGCCCAAAGTAAAACACAAAATATATTCCCTGGGAGTGAGTTGCAGATTAGCTAGAGAAGAATAGCTCACGCATATGAGCTCTCCAAATCCCATGCTCACTGTGTCTGATTCTAGATATATCTATTTTCTCACTGTGGTGGGCTGCACATACAGCAATAGGGCTAGAATAACCACATGGTGTGGCCATACAACAGTGAGAGGATTAACCCTAGTTTAAGGGCCAGGAATGTGCACTGTGGATTGCACTATCATTGGGTGCTGGGGGTATAGTGGGGAGGTGACTCCTACCTCATATCACCAAGGAATTTTGTATGTTCTTTCTTTCCTCCCACAGAAAGTAAACCAGTGCCCCATTGTGCTAGATTAGGTACAAACACATAAACTGACAGCCGTTGCATTGAAGAGCTTACAGTCTAAGTGTATATGGGAGTTACAGACCCATTAAAATTCTTATTTGAAAATGCAGTGAATAACAGCGGCCTTACTGGCATCTGTCTCTTGAACCTGATTACAAACCCAACATGGGATGAATGGAATTTGTGACTCCCCCTGGGGAATTTGAAGGATGGGGTGGATTCTGGTGGTCAGCAGCATTGAAATGATTTTTTTTTTCCAGCTAAGGTCCTTTATTTCTTTCTGGGCTCTATGCGCATAGAAATTAGCGTGCAAACATGTATTATTATAACAAGTTTGTTCTTACATTGCTATTTATGGAAGTGGACTTCACTGATATAATTTTCTAAAATTTGATAAGTAACGGATAACATTTTCAAGAGCACCTAAGTGACTTAGGAGCTCCTAACTCACTTTCGCACTTTTAGAAAATGGGAGTAAGGTATCCAAACTTCATTGACTTTCATTGGGAGATGGGTGTCTAATGGCCATTTTTGTCTTTGAAAAATCTTCCCTTCCAGCTCCTAAGTGATTTAAGCACTTCTGAAAATTTTACCCAGTAGTACTTTTCATTTAAACAGCTCTATTCACCAGAATATCTCAAAACACTTTACAAACAGTAATTCTAAAATCTCACAATGATGAACCTGTGCTTTAGGGAAATAGTAATAATAGTATGCAAACTGATGCAGTTAAGGGATTTCTTCAATATCACACAGCAAGTCAGTGGGAGTCAGGAGAATTTTTGCATTGATATAGAGAAAGTGTGAAAGTCTTTTTTTTTTCACCTTTGTGCCGGCTACTGAGCACATCTGTTTTCTGTACATATCTATATATTTTAGTGATTCCTAAAGACCATGTGCATCCTTCCTGCCCATAACACAAAGGGGATAACAGTCAAAACACTGGATAAATATTTTGTTCAAAAATGGAACATTTCTGTAGTAAAGAAAAATGTAGAATGAAAAGTAACATGGCCTTACTTTACATGCGTCAAGGCTAATTCCCCACTCTGGCACTTCAAGTGCAGAAAGTGGAGGCCCACAAGAATTCTAAAAATTAATACTGGCCACTCCAGGCTTGTATTAAACTCCCAAGGCTACAGCTTCTCTCTGACCTTGGATTGGTAGATGCTGCCACCACCCAAGTGCAGAACCCCCTTGAGAGCCCAGAAAGGCGCACTTGGGAATTCCTTCCTGTGGGGTACCCTCAAGCCCTTTCACCCCCACTCTGGGAAAGAGCGGAGGGGAAAAAAAAGGGAATCAGTTGTTGCCACCTGCCAATTAAACAACATGTGAACAAACCTCTTAAGACACAAATCCAATTCTGTTCTTAAAATAGGTAAATTTTATTAATAAAAAAGGAAAGAATACATCTTGGAACTCAGGCTATTGCTAGATTTTAAAAGAGCAACTACAAGATTTAAGCACCAGGAACAGCTTTCTTGAGGTCCAGCTTAAAGCTTACAAGCAAAACAAAAGCACCTGGGGTTAGCACAGAGAAATCCACAAGCCATAACTAAATAAAAGGGATAAACCTAGTCACATCTTCCTAGACATTTCGTGGTCTACTTACATATCTGGGGTTTTAAGAGTAGTTTCTAAGTATGATACTGATTTTTTTCATACCTGGTCCAAGCTTCTTATAGCATAGCTGTTGCCCTGTCTGTTTCTCCCCAGGAAAACAACACAGACAAAAAAGGAGTCTTGTTTCAATTTTTAAAAGTTCTAGCCTTCCCATTGGCTCTTTTGGCCAGGTGCCCACTCATTTCCTTTTACCTATGCATAGCAGTGAGACTTTTTAACCCTTTACAGGTAGAGCAATTAGGGAGCAGCTACTAAGAGGATTTTATAGCTACTGGCTGGCTGGGTGTCCATAAAAGGGAGCTCCCCCGCCTTCATTTATCACATGCCCCCCAAATCACAGACAGTGTTGGCCAGCCTGGTTCAGGTCAGGTCCACACCAGCTGGGATTTCTTCCTGGAGGTTTAGGAAAACAGAGTTAATAAGATACATGCACCTCTAATTTTACTACTAATTACATGGAGAACTAAACAGTATTTTCCACATTTTAAGGACTACGACTTAGAATACAGGGCCATTTTTACCTGGCTAATTCTGGGAAACCTTCCCAGGAGAGTGCATCAGCCACTTTGTTAGAGGTTGCTGAAATGTGTTGTATTTAAAAACCAAAGTCTTGAAGAGCTAAACTCCACCAAAGAAGTTTTTTTGTTAATCTCTTTGACTGTGTGAAGCCACTTCCGTGCAGCATGGTCTATCTGCAGGTGGAAACGCCATCCCCAAATGTCTGGGCGTAGCTTCTCCAGAGCATACACAATGGCGTAACATTCTTTTTCTGAGACTGAACAATGGCTTTCCCTCTCAGAAATTTTTTTGCTGGGCAACATGACAGGATGGAATTGTTGATCTGGTCCTTCCTGCATTAAAACTGGTCCTACACTATGCTTGGATGCATCTGTGGTTACGACGAAAGGTGGGTCGCAGTCTTGGGCCCTTAGTACAGGGTCAGACATAAGGGCTGCCTTAAGCTGGTTAAAGGCTTTCTGACACTTCTCAGTCCACTGAACTGCATTTGGCTGTTTTCTCCTGGTTAGGTCGGTCAGTGGAGTGCAGGAGCGGCTCTATGTTTTTTGCTGCCCCAAGCACGGCAGTCAGGCGGCCTTCGGTGGCACGCCCGTGGGCAGCCTGCTGGTCATGCGGATTAGGCTGCGTTTCTGTGGGTGATCTTCTGGTCCCGCGCCCTCGGCATGCCCACCGCTGAATTGCCGCCGAAGCTGCAGGACCGGCGGACCTCCCACAGAAACGCTGCTGAAGGCTGGCTGACTGCCGCCCTCACAGCAACTGTCACACTGCCCCCACACCGCCCGCGGCTTGCCGCCCGAGGCACACGCTTGCTGCGCTGGTGCC
Source organism: Macrochelys suwanniensis (assembly GCA_033296515.1). Classification (NCBI taxonomy): domain Eukaryota; kingdom Metazoa; phylum Chordata; order Testudines; family Chelydridae; genus Macrochelys; species Macrochelys suwanniensis. The sequence continues at coordinate 45,224,356 of CM065776.1, forward strand.
TGGAGCCACCCCTGGGGTGGCAATTTGGCTGTAGTGTGGCACAAATCGTCTAATTCCTGGCCAAGCCCAAGAAGGATTGGACCTGCTTCTTTGTCTTGGGGACAGGCCAATTTTGGATAGCATTTACTTTGGCCTGTAGGGAGTTGATAGTTCCTTGACCCACCTGGTTTCCCTGTTTAGGCCTATCTGACTTTTTTTTCCTTAACAGTTGATCCTGCCTCCCTTATGTGCTGGAAGACAGCTTGGAGGTGTTCCAGGTGTTCTGCCCATGAATCTGAGAATATGGTCACATTGTCAAGGTAGGCGACTGCAAATTCCCCAAATCCAACCAGAAGGTTATCTCCCAGTCTCTGGAAGGTGACTGGTGGATTTCACAGTCCGAAAGGGAGCACATTAAATTCATACAGCCCTACATGGGTGATGAAGGTTGACCTTTCCTTAGCTGGGTCATCTAGCGGCCAGTACCTGTTAGTTAAGTCTAAGGTGGAGATGAATTGGGCACATCCCAGTTTCTCCTTCAGGCCACTCAGCGTCATCTCTCTCGGGCTGTGAACTGGAGAACCTTGATTTCTCGGGAATAAAAGGGCTTTAGAGAATCAACATGGTATACTTTAGGTTTTAGGGTAGGGTCTGGGAACGCTATGAGGTAATTAATAGCTCGGACCATAAATGGCCCCTCCCACGACACTTCCATCTTATTGGCCTGGAGCGCTTTCAGGACCATGACTTGGTCACCTATTCTGAAGGAACGCTCTCTGGCATGTTTATCATACCAGGCCTTTTACTCTTGTTGAGCATTCTGTAGGTTTTCCCAAACAAGGGCTAGAGAGTCTTTGAGGGTGTTTTGCAGGTTGTTACAAAGTCCAAAATGTTAGTTCCTTGTAACCCCCTCCCATTGCTGCTTCACCAACTGTAATGGCCCCTTAACTCCGTGGCCATAACGAGTTCACAGGGTGAAAACCCCAAACTGGGATGTGGTACAGCCCTGTAGGCAAAGAGCAACTGCTGCAACACTAGGTCCCAATCATTGGAGTGCTTATTCATGAATGTATGTATCATGGCCCCCAAAGTTCCATTAAACTTCTCCACTAGGCCATTCGTTTGATGGTGATAAGGGGTGGCAACCAAGTGGTTTACCCCATGAGCTTCCCAAAGACGTTTCATGGTCCCTGCCAGGAATTTAATTCCTGAATCTGTAAGGATGTCGGAGAGCCAACCTACCCTGGCAAAAACGTCTGCCAATGCCTGGCTCATGCTTTTAGCCCTGGTGTTGCTTAGAGCTACTGCTTCTGGCCATCGGGTGGCAAAATCCATGAAGGTCAGTATGTACAGCTTTCCTCTGGGTGTCTTCTTAGGGAAAGGACCCAGAAGTGGCTGAAGAGGGGCCTTGACCTGGTCTTGGTGTTCTCCCACCCTCTGGCACACCTCACAAGACCGGTGGAAACGTCCTTGCCCATCCCTCCCAGTGGAATGACTTTCCCAAATGGTCTTTGGTCCTATTCACCCCAGCATGGCCACTAGGGTGATCGTGAACTAAACTCAAGAGCTTTTCTCTATACTTAGTTGGAACTACCAACTCTCTCTGAGGATGCCAGTCTTCCTTGTGCCCACCAGAAAGGGTTTCCTTGTATAAGAGTCCTCCTTCTACAACAAACGTGGACCTATTAGAAGAGCTGAGAGGCAGTGGGTCATTCCGTGCTGCCGTCCAAGTTCCCTTGAGGCTTTCATCCGTTTCCTGCTCTGCCTGGAACTGCTCCCTTGATACTGGAGACATTAGTTCCTCGCTGGGTTGTGGACTTGGGCCTGTTCCCACTGGAAGCGATGCAGGTGATGGGGGTGTCTCCATCGACTGTGAACTGCTCTCCGCTGGTGCACTAGGTTGTATTTCAGGCTCCAGTTGAGCTTCTTGAGCCAGTTTAGCTGCTGCTGCAGGTGCAGGCTCTGTGGCGCCCTTTGGTGCTGGTTCCCCTGACTCTGGGGTTGCAAGCACAGGCTCTGGTGCTGATTGCTCCACCAGTTCTGATCCTTGGGCTGGTTTTGGCTGGGTCCCAGGAACTGGATCTACAACCGCTGCCATAGACTCTGGTCTGGGGTCTGGTTCCACCACCTCTGGCTGGGTTCTTGTAGGAGGCTTAGGAATGGAGTTAGGTGTGAAGGCCTGTTTAGCCTGGCTGCGGGTGACCATCCTCACCCTTTGTTAGCCTCAGATGATTGGATAAGTCTTCTCCCAGCAGCATGGGAATGGGATAATCGTCATAGACTGCAAAAGTCCATATTCCTGACCAGCCCTTGTACTGGACAGGCAACTTGGCTATAGGCAAGTTAAAAGAGGTGGCCTTAAAGGGTTGGACTGTCACTTGGGCCTCTGGATTGATGAATTTGGGGTCCACCAGGGATTGGTGGATGACTGACACCTGTGCTCCAGTGTCTCTACACGCAGTAATCTTCCTCTCGCCCACACTCAGTTTCCCTTAGCTCTGGGGGTACCTGTGAGGCATCTGGGCCTGAAGGCTCGCAGTGGGCTCCTGGGGTGATGAGTTGCAGTCATCTGGTGCTTTTGGGGTAGTTGGCCTTCACATGCCCCAGCTCATTACATTTAAAGCATTACCCAGATGACTGTGGGCTGGGGCAAGGTGGGTGGTTGGAGAGTAGGGTGGTGGGACGAGAGGACATCTGGGGTCTCCCTGGCTGTGTGGAGGGCTCCTCCTTGCAAGGTGGTGCCTTGGGCTGACCCCGATGGTGGGTTGTCATCTTGGGTTGCCCCTTCTGGTATCCCCACCAACTGCTACTAGCTTTTTTCTTCGCCCCCTTCACCCATTTGGCTCTGATCTCCTCCACTTTGATTTCAGTTTTGGGCTTCCCATCTAGGATGTACCTTTCTATTTCCTCAGGAACACCCTCTAAGAATTGCTCCATTCGTGTTAGGAAAGAGAGATCTTCCAGAGACTTAACATTGGCTGCTGATATCCAGGCATCCCAATTTTTTACAATGTGATAGGCGTGTCAGGAAAATGCCATGTCTGGTATCCACTTTATGGCTCTGAACTGCCGACGGGCATGCTCGGGGATTTAGCCCCATCCTAATTCTGGCCTTTTGTTTAAAAAGTTCATACTTGTTCATGTGCTCTTTAGGTATTTCAGCTGCCACCTCTGCTCCACCATATACTGGTCTGTAGGGATGTTGTACCCAAAGCAGTCCCTTTCAAAATTTTCTAAGAAGGCCTCTGTATCATCGCCTACTTTGTATGTGGGGAATTTCTTGGAATGGGGAGCGGTACCTGGAGGAGGACTGTTAGGGCTCCCTGGCTGACCCAGGTAAGCCCTTTCCAGCCCTAACTGCTTCAACTCCATTTCCGCCTTCAAGCGCTTCGACTCCGCTTCCGCTTCCAAGCGCTTCATGTGTAGAAAGAAATTCCTGTCTTCCACAGTTAGAACTCGGTCTGGGTTAAGGGCATCCCTCCATCTTGACACCTGGATTTCGGGTTGGGGAGGGCTGACCATTCCCTCTGGGGAAATCTCTGGTTCCTCCATCCCCTCTCTGCATTTTTATCTTGGAGCTGGATGTCTGGGCTTGATCTGGGTCTGTCTTCTCTGTGGTGTGCTGCTTTGGGAAGACTGGTTGTTCCAGGGTTTCGGTGCCCGACCGCAACCTTATGCACAGGGCTGCCCTACTCTAACCTAGCTATTTTGTTGCCACGAAGGTAGAAAAAAAATAAACTGCTTGTTGGACTCCATGGCTTTGCAGGCTGAATCCTTTGCGTGCTTGTTCCCCCACAGGCAGCAAAGAAAAGAAAAGAAAAAAACAACCCTCCCTGGCTTTGTAGCCTGCCAAAAGGAAAAGCGTGTCCTTTTAAAATCCTGAGGTCTGTGCCTCTGGTTCAAAATGATCTCACCACTCTGCCAACATTTCAAGGCTGATTCCCCACTCTGGCACTTTGAGTGCAGAAGGTGGGGGCCCGCAAGGATTCTAAAAATTAATATTGGCCACCCCAGACTTGTATTAAACTCCCACGGTTACAGCTTTTCTCTAACCTTGGATTGGTAGATGCTGCCACCAGCCAAGTGCAGAACCCCTTTGAGAGCCCAGGAGGCGCACTTGGGAATTCCTTCCTGTGGGGTACCCTCAAGACCTTTTCACGCCCCACCCCCCGGGAAGAGATGAGAAAAAAAGAAACGAAAATCATCTATTGCCACCAGCTAATTAAACAACATTTGCACTAAGTCAGCAGGGAATCCGTCCGCAACACGTTGACTTCTGCAAGGATACTGGCTAGTCCCTCCCTGGGTTATTTCCTACCATGACTCCTGTAGTTGAAGTCGGGGTATCTTCGGAGTCTCTGGTCTCTTTGGATGGTGGCAGCAATCTCCCTGGGGCGTCGGAAGGTACCATGCATCTCCTGCGGTCCAGGATTTCAGCTGCTCCTCAGATTGAGCCAGCCAGGTGCATCCTTCCTCCTCAGCGATCAGCCTAGACTGGGCTACGCTGTTCCCTTTTATGCTGCAGCAGCAGTTGGAGCATGACCAGCAAGGGTGAGGGGGCGTGGCTTCTGCCACCAAGAGTGCTGTCTTAACCTTTTCGTCTCCAGTGTGGGGCAAGTACACCCTGTCAGAGGAAGTTACAATTAACAGTCAGACTATGCCTTTTGAAAAAATAAATTCTCAGCCTCATATCATAAACACAGATCCTTAAAAACTAAAGGTGTGTTCAGTGTGACTTTCTCATAACACATATTATAGTTTCATAGCATTTTATGCCAGAAGGGACCATTACATTATCTAGTTTGATATCTCAGGCTATTAATTTTCACCCAGATGCACCTATATTATGCCACAGACTTCAGAGTAAAACATTTCAGTCCTCAGGAAACTGAACTGTGTGTTAGAAGGAGAGAATGGGAGAGACCAAAGTGCCATCAATGCCTGAGGCCCCTGCAATTGCAGGGAATTAACTAGGTGAGATATGTCCAGATGGTCCATGATGACAAACCTCCTTTTCTTAGTTGTTTGAAAGCTCTGTAGAATTTACATTGGTCTAGATCGGGATGGGCAAACTTTTTGGCCCGAGGGCCACATCGGGGTTGCAAAAGTGTATGGAGGGCCAGGTAGGGAAGGCTGTGCCTCCCCAAACAGCCTGGCCCCGGCCCCCTATCTGCCCCCTCCCACTTCCTGTCCCCTGACTGCCCCCTCCCAAGACCCTGCCAACCCCAATCACCCCCCCAGGACTCCACCCCCTATCCAACCCCTCTGCTCCCTGTCCCAACTGCCCCAACCCCTATCCACATCCCCGCCCCCAGACAGGCCCCCCAGGACTCCCACGCTTGACTGCCCCCCGGGACCCTCTGCCCCTTATCCAACCCCCCCAGCCCAGGCCCCCTTACCACGCCGCTCAGAGCAGCATGTCTGGCAGCCACGTGGCCCGGTTGGAGCATGCAGTCCCACCCCCACAGAGTGCTGCCCACGAGGCGGCATGGCTCCAGGGGAGGGGGGACAACAGCAGAGGAGGGAGGGGCTAGCCTCCCCAGCTGGGAGCTGAGGGGCCGGGCAGGACGGTCCCATGGGCCGGATGTGGCCCACGGGCCGTAATTTGCCCACCCCTGGTCTAGATGGCCAGCCCTCCAGTCATATGCCTGGGGGTTGGGAGAAGGAGTGCAGCTGTATGAATTTGGAAGTGCAATCCCAGTCTGAAAGTGGTATTAGATGCTCGAAATGGAGGAGGAGGAACATGGGCCTTCAAGCATTTCCACCATGGTTGGTGGACTGAAGCTGCTGAAGCTCATACTACTTCTCTAAAAGGTGGAGAAAATGTACCTAGGAGGTCTCCAAGCAACCTGGGAGACCTTCTCCTCTGCAGGCAGAATGCTTCCACTGACTAGTATTGGTGCACTTCATTCCACACATCCCAAGAGCTGCAATATAGGTTATTGGATTATTGTTAGTGTATTTGTACGATGAGTCCTTGATGTTATGAATTTCTCCCTTCCTCCCTTGCCCCCCATTCATTAGTGTGAAGCATTTTATAACAAGATCTATGGTAGAACCGGATACATAGCGTTCAACTTGGGCCAACTGAGATGCTTGTTATAGTGAGTACTGAAGCATTAACATTCATAGCACAGTCTGGGGGCATTCTGGTTATCAAATGGCAAACAGGAAGGGTGAATTCGTTTAAGTTCAATTCTTTTGTAAATAGTATTCTTAAGTTCAACTGAGATTTTGAGATACTTATTCTAAATTCTTATGTTGATTTTTGCACCATACTCATTTTTTATCACATAACCAAGTCAGATCTGTATTTTGCATTTGGTTCAGAATGCACAGCCATTGAGGATATGGAACAAAAATCCACCCACCCTCCTTTTTTTGTTTTGTTGGTGATAAAGGGTTCAAGAGGCTCAGAGGGACTGGAGTTCAAAGTGCTGCTTCCTTGTGAGCTATTTTGTTGAGCTGTACTTAAGTTATTTTAAACACTCACACAGCTACCCTTTTCTATTATACTCCCACCTCTGTCTCTTGCATTCTCTCTAGGTGCTCATTCTCTTTGTAGGTGTTCTTGTGTTGCACTGTATCTTTTTATTCAAAAAACAAACATTTAAATAGAAAAAGGATTCAAAAGAACTCTTGATGATCTAATATTTTGCTTATCAGTAAAGCATGCATTTTAGTTGCATTAGTTATATTTCACTAAATATAAACCTCATCCTATTTCTTTTGCCCCAATCCTCTAATTTGTCTAGGTCCCTCTGTATCTTATCCCTACCCTCCAGGGTATCTACCATTCCTTCCAGTTTAGTGTCATCTGCAAACTTGCTGAGGGTGCAATCCATGCCATCTTCCAGATTGTTAATGAAGATATTGAACAAAACCGGTCCCAGGATCGACCCTTGGGGCACTCCGCTTGATACTGGCTGCCAACTAGACATGAAGCCATTGATCACTACCCGTTGAGTCCGATGATCTAGCTAGCTTTCTATCTAACTTATAGTCCATTCATCCAGCTCATACTTCTTTAGCTTACTGGCAAAAATACGGTGAGAGACCGTATCAAAAGCTTTGCTAAAGTCAAGGAATAACATGTCCACTGCTTTCTCCTCATCCACAGAGCCAGTTATCTCATCATAGAAGGCAATTAGGTTAGTCAGGCATGACTTGCCCTTGGTGAATCCATGCTGACTGTTCCTGATCACTTTCCTCTCCTCTAAGTGCTCCAAAATTGATTCCTTGAGGACCTGCTCCATGATTTTTCCAGGGACTGAGGTGACGCTGACTGGCCTGTAGTTCCCTGGATCCTCCTTCTTCCCTTTTTTAAAGATTGGCACTACATCAGCCTTTTTCCAGTCATCCAGGACCTCCCCCGATTGCCACGGGTTTTCAAAGATAATGGCCAATGCCTCTGCAATCACATCCACCAACTCCTTTAGCACCTTTGGATGCAGTGCATCCAGCCCCATGGACGTGTGCTCGTCCAGCTTTTCTAAATAATCCTGAACCACTTCTTTCTCCACAGAGGGCTGGTCACCTCCTCCCCATACTGTGCTGCCCAGTGCAGTAATCTGGGAGCTGACCTGGTTAGTGAAGACAGAAGCAAAAAAAGCATTGAGTACATTAGCTTTTTCCACATCCTCTGTCGCTAGGTTGCCTCCCCCACTCAGTAAGGGGCCCATACTTTCTTTGACCTTCTTCTTGTTGCTAACATACCTGTAGAAACCCTTCTTGTTACTCTTAACATCCCTTGCTAGCTGCAACTCCAAGTGTGATTTGGCCTTCCTGATTTCACTCCTGCACGCGTGAGCAATATTTTTATACTCCTCCCTGGTCATTTGTTCAATCTTCCACTTCTTGTAAGCTTCCTTTTTGTGTTTAAGATCAGCAAGGATTTCACTGTTAAGCCAAGGTGGTCGCCTTCCATATTTACTATTCTTTATACACATTGGGATGGTTTGTTCTTGCATCCTCAATAAGGATTCTTTAAAATACAGCCAGCTCTCCTGGACTCCTTTCCCCCTCATGTTATTCTCCCAGGGGATCCTGCCTATCAGTTCCCTGAGGGAGTCTGCTTTTATGAAGGTCAGGGTCCGTCTTCTGCTGCTCTCCTTTCTTCCTTGTGATAGGATCCTGAACTCCACCATCTCATGGTCACTGCCTCCCAAGTTCCCATTCACTTTTGCTTCTCCTACTAATTCTTCCCTGTTTGTGAGCAGCAGGTCAAGAAGAGCTCTGCCCCTAGTTGGTTCCTCCAGCACTTGCACCAGGAAATTGTCCCCTACACTTTCCAAAAACTTCCTGGATTGTCTGTGTACTGCTGTATTGCTCTCCCAGCAGATATCAGGGTGATTGAAGTCCCCAATGAGAACCAGGGCCTGTGATCTAGTAACTTCTATTAGTTGCCTGAAGAAAGCCTCGTCCGCCTCATCCCTCTGGTCTGGTGGTGTATAGCAGACTCCCATCACGACATCACCTTTGCTGCGCATACTTCTAAACTTAATTCAGAGACTCAGGTTTTTCTACAGTTTCATACTGGAGCTCTGAGCAGTCATACTGCTTTCTTAAATACAATGCAACTCCCCCACCTTTTCTGCCCTGCCTATCCTTCCTGAACAGTTTATATCCATCCATGACAGTACTCCAGTCATGTGAGTTATCCCACCAAGTCTGTTATTCCAATCACATCAGAATTTCTTGACTGTGCCAGGACTTCCAGTTCTCCCTGCTTGTTTCCCAGGCTTCTTGCATTTGTGTATAGGCACTTAAGATAACTCGCTGATCGTGCTCCTTTCTCAGTATGAGGCAGGAGTCCTCCCCTCTTGCGTTCTCCTGCTTGTGCTTCCTCCTGGTATTCCACTTCCCCACTTACCTCAGGGCTTTGGTCTCCTTCCCCCAGTAAACCTAGTTTCAAGCCCTCCTCACTAGGTTAGCCAGCCTACTTGCGAAGATGCCCTTCCCTCTCGTCGTTAGGTGGAGCCCGTCTCTGCCTAGCAATCCTTCTTCTTGGAACACCATTCCATGGTCAAAGAATCCAAAGCCTTCTCTCCGACACCACCTGTGTAGCCATTCGTTGACTTCCATGATTCGACGGTCTTTAGCTGGGCCTTTTCCTTCCATAGGGAGGATGGACGAGAACATCCACTTGAGCCTCACATTCCTTTATCCTTCTTCCCAGAGCCACGTAGTCTGCAGTGATCCACTCAAGGCAGGAGCTGCTGTGAGAGCTCTGGCTGTACAAAAGTTGGATTTTTAGACAATGTGGTCTTGTCTCATTCCTTAAGATATCCCTGCTATTATACAATGTTCACACATTTCTCAATGCTCCCATGTCTTGGCACAATTACAGTAGAACCACCACAATATGCCAGTCAAACCATATTAGCAAATGCCATCAAACGAAAACTCCTCTGCCATATATAACCCTCCTCAAACAAGAGGTGAGCAGGCAGTAATCCAGCCTTCCCATAATCAAACCATTGAAGAGCATACAGCAAACTAGCCTTACAGTTGCAATGTATTAATTTAGTGATGAGGAAACCTCAACAGGCTTGGACAAACATGAACTAAATATTGATTAATTATTAAATGCTTACTCCCCACTCCAGCAGTTTTCCGTTGTCACACAACCCCGCACCCCATCACAACAAGCCCTGTGATAGACCACCCCCCTAGGATGTGTACCATCTCCCCATACCTGTTGTTGCATTTTGGGGAGTGGACTGGTGGCCTTTCTTGTCTTCCCTCAACGAGAGGTACATGGCTTTGTCCAGTGTCCTCAGAGTGGAAGTGTCTCCTAATGGGGTGGTTGCCATTTCCACATAGTGAAGGGTTTGTTGGTGTCAGATGCAAAGGTAAGTGGCCTAGTTCTCCTCTTGCCACTTAGTAGAGAGCAACATTTAGTCACTTCAGGCTGCTGCCATTAGCTAAAAGGAATCTAGGACAGAGATCAAGGGCTCAGTCCTTATAGGTTCATTGATTCCAAGGCCAGAAGGAACCACTGTTGAGATCTATTCTGACCTCTTGTATAACACAGGTCAGAGCCAACCCTTAAGATCTGGAGAGTGATTGCTAGAGAAAAGCAAGTTACAAGCGTAACCCTGGATTTACATCAGTGCAAATGAGAAGAGTTTCTGAGCTGTATTTTTTTCCTGATGAGTTCAAAGAGCAAGCAAGCTGCAGCCCCCCTTCTTCAGTGAAATAAATCAAAATATCTTCTGCAAACCTATCTTGAGCATAGCCAAGGAGGTAAACGATGTCAGTCAGAAAACTAGAAGAAATACTATGTGACTTCTACTATGTGACTAATTACAGCTCAAAATTTGAAATACACGACAAAAATCTGCCTCTGTTTTTACTGACATCCAGATAATGCAAAAACTGTAATATCCAATTACAGTGACATTTTCTGCTGACATGGAACATTTCACAGGAAGCGTGGTTGCATGTTCAGATGATCCATGAATTCAAAAATTTGAACGTTCCTATGTATGATTCTAATATTTTCCCCAGCTCTAGGCTGGACCTTGGTTTCTCCACTGAGTTGTGTAACTTTCATGCACATTGAGAGTTATAGATGTACATCAAAAGGAGACCAAACTGTGTTCATCAAATGCTTGCACCTTCCTACTTACTTTGGTAAGAGTTGCACAGATGCATTGGAGGACACAGTTTTGGCCTTTGTATAATACCAGTAAAATATTATTCTTGGGTAGCATGGGGTTTTAAATTTGCTCTTCCATGCAGGTAAGATTTAAATGGGAAAATGGTGTGTCCCTGATTTTGAACTAGAGAATCTCCATGAATAAAGCAGAAAGAGTCCCATAGCAACATAATGTTTTGTAAATAATCGCTCAGCAGTTATAAACTTACATAAATTGTTAGATTGCTTTATTGAGTAAATCAAATAATTATCATTGTTTTGATTTGGCAATTTTCTGGGGCAGCACCACCTACTCAAAGGAGCTCCGACTGAGCCGGGCGATAAAACAGCAATAAAGTGAGGCGGCTAACCATATCAGATTGCGCTTGCATTATTTAATATTTGCAGTTGTGGTTTGACATACAGTAAAACCAAGTTATAAGGACACAGTTTATGTGTTTGTTAGCAGCAGCTGCAAATATTAAATCAGCTGCTTTTCCAAGAAGAGCAGGGCTGACAGAACACTCCCTGGGTGGCTCATTTCCTCTCCTCCTGCCCCAGACTATTTCAGTATGGAGCATTTGCTCCTACTTCATTTAAAACCTATGAAGCTTTTACATTGATGGGCAGGGGAAGGGACGAGGTAGCATTCAAGGACACTCTCTTGGGACCATCAAAGTAATACTATTTAAAGCAAAGCACATCACTGATTGTTTATGAATATGAGTATTTGACATAAGTCATTTTCCTTCTCTCTCTTGGCAAACAATAGTTTCTTCACTTCCCAGTTTAAGCTGAGCTAAGTAAATCATAAGTAACAAAGCACATTTCCTCTCTCTTGCTCTGAAAACTCTCAAAGATATGTCAGGGTCTCATTGTAGAATTTAATATGTGGTTTGTTTTTCTCTGTTCATTTTTATCTACAAGTACAGACGAGGGCTAAAAAAGGTCAAGAATCTGACTTAGGAGCAGAGCAAAACTATTCTATTCTATGTAAAAATGTATTTTTGAAATAAACTAAAAAACTGCTTTTGTGTCTTTTTCCAGAACAGCTTTCTACTATGATAAAGAATAGTTGATTGGGAGACTAGGTGGCTCTCGCCATTGGTAATGGCTTTTCACTTCCAGGTTGCAGTTTGACTGTAGCACAGACCAATGCTGAGACAAACTTATTGCCGTCTGATGGGTTCAATGGGCAAATGAATAGGGGCTCCTGGCCAGGGCCTAGTGGACAGGTGTCCACTCACAGAAACCACCACGGTCTAACTGGCAGCCTTGTCAGTCTCGAAGAAGAGTTCAAGGACTGAATCATCATGGAAACTTAACTGTGCTTATACTCTTTAGAGGTGGCTCAACCATTCAGACACGAGGGACATTAACAGTGTAGTGTGGAGAGGTCTGTTGCATTTGTTGTAGCCACTTTGTAGTCACATGGACATTAGTAGAGGTGGGTGAAGGCTGCACAAGAGCATTTGTGCACAGAAGTTTAAATTCTGAAGATCTCTGTGTTCACACCCTTATTCAGGAACTTTGCGCAAGAGTTTTTTCTGGGTGTGGCTGGAGGGCAGGGGCAAAATGGCTATTTTTTCATAAAATGAACCGTAGTCACATAAAACAAGCATATTTATACATGAACAAGAGTAATTCCTGTTTGTTCTCCTGTTTTAAACAGTTTCAGTTAGCCAAACAGGCTGTAGAAACAGTATCAGGTGACTTAGATCATCAGTTACACACCATGATGGCCAGGCAAAGCGTCAAACAGTGAACAGTTCACAAAAAAACCTGTTCATTGGACAATTATGAATTACCAATGTATTTGTAAAAATCGAAGCCTGTTTGTAGATAATTCAGGAACAAGAAAATTGGGCTAATTTAATCAGATATATGAATAATTGACCAGTTATTTTTGCTGTATGCCAGATTTTGCACAGAGAAGCCTTAGCTTGGAGTAGGATTCTCTCTCAGTAAAAACTCTAAATCTTGGCTCCACTGATGTCAATGGCAAAACTCCCATCGTCTTGATCTCCTCACACAAATGTATGTGTGCTTATTACACATCTAAATTAATTCTTACTATTCTTTCCTCCTTTTCTCCCAGCAAAAGCCAGTGTAGCAATGGGAGAGCCAAGTTGAAGTTTGTCCTCGCTTGTGCATCATCAGCAAAACCATTAACTATATTCCATTTGTACAGTCTGTATTATCATTACTGTGCATGTCCAAAAGTACCCAGCTTGACTCTCAGTTCACATACGACGCTGCAGCACCTGCAGTTGCAAAGCTGCTTCTTCAACTTGTCAAAGGAGCAAATTTAATAGTCATTGTGGACTAGACCAGTGGTTTTCAACCTGTAGCCCATGGACCCATAGGGATCTGTAGACTATGTCTAAGATTTCCAAAGGGGTCCACACCTCCATCAAAAATTTTTTAGGAGTCCGCAAATGAAAAAAGGTTGAAAACCACTGGGCTAGACTGTCGGTCTTTATTCATCCAGACAGAGGAATAAGGCCTCCTCTCTGAGCCCTGCTCAGATTGTGACGTCAGCTGCAGTAGAAAGATCAGAGACAACTTGCTAAATACTTCCTGCTACAAGCAAGAGTGGAGGAAGGGCATGTAGAGGTGTGTGGAGTGGGAGGAGCCTTGGATTCACCCTCCTACTCACTGGCAAGGGTAGCTGGCCAGGCACCTGGTGGGGAGGATGCAGCTGCACAAAAGTGAGTGAAATAATTTACTCCCTCCCAAGAGCAAGTAAGGAGCGGCGTATGAAATTGTGACCAAGTCACAATTGGTTCTCTGGTCTGCTCATGGCCTGGAACAGCTACATGCTCCCCCTCTGATAGACTATAAAAGTTACAATAGAGCTCCAAGTGCAACCAACCCCACTCAGTCATTTTTCAAACTATTACTGCACTTTAAAACTCTGCCCTGAACTTCCTCAGTATAAACAACACTCTACAACCCTAGTTTTATTTGGCTTCTCTGGTAGATGCTCCACCATATATGACCTGGACATTGTTTAACTCTCTTATAAGGTTTCCCCTTTGGAATCATTTCTTGATTCTGGGGCTGCTAAATTACCCAGACAATAAGAAGAGATCCCCAGAACAGGAAGAGAGAATAATGTTTGTAGCATTTTCTTTTGTGGGCTTATGGACCTAATTAAGAAAAAGGCAGGCTGTAGCTAGTGATGGGTGTGGATCTCGATCAAAGGCACGGAGGAAGCTCTTAGTATTTCTTGGAAGATGCAACCAATTGAAGTGGCAGGGGCACAGAAGTGGAATTTCTCAGCAGTCCAAGATAAATCATTAGGGAACAGAGTTTATTTCAATTTCATTAAAAAAAAGAAGAGGAGTTAGGGCAAGCCTGCCAGACCAATAGGAGTCATGTTGGGAATCTGAAACTGAGTCTTGAGCTTAGTCCCTTACTAAAGGGCCAGAAGAATGGGAAAACGCTTTAGAAGCTGCGCATTCAGCCTTCTTCAGTGACCCTCCTGACAGATACATGAAATAGTGCTGAAGAGCTCTGGAGAGAACCGCATCCTGCTTTGAAGATGGCAGAGACTACCAGGAAAAAAAAAAGTGAAAGGGCTTCTGGAGGTCCCTGCCATTGTATGGTGCATATTTTAACTAAAAACAGCAGCAAGTCATGTGGGATTTTCTACCATGATTTCTCTGCCTTTTCTTAATACTAAATTAAATATGGAGTAACCCTGGCAACTGTTTGGAATTTATACGGCACCCAAGTTATAAAGAACTGTAGAGGGCCTGGCTCACCACTCTGTTACACTAATTTTATACTTCTGTGATTCCACTGACAGAAGTGTAAGCCTGCTAACACAATGGCAAATCAGACCCTTCTACCTGGCAATTTTAAAAATTAAAGATTCACTATAGTGGACTGTCACAACTCTGTCTCTTCTGTCCTCCCTAGTCCCTTTGAATAGAAATAAGAGCACTGATTTGTTTTGCCACTGACACATTGTGATCCACACATAAGTGACCTCTTTAGTCACTCCATGTCTATTCTATTTTTTTCTGCAGAAAGTTTCTCTTGAGCTTTTTAATACAATGTACATTCACTCTATCAAGTCTTTCCAACATAACAAAATATCTTCTTATATATAAACTTCTGCACTTTTCAAATAGATGACACTTTTTGCCCACAGACGACGGGTTCCCTCCGGGTGCTGGAACAATTTGTATAGTGGGGGTGCTGAGAGCAATTGAACCAAATGGTAAATCCTGTATATAATGGAAACCACTTCAAGCCAGAGGGTGTGGCAGCACCCCCAGCATTTCTAGTTCCAGTACCTATGCCTCCATGTCACGCGGAGTTTAGCTGAACAGAGTAGAGAGGTCTCAGCAGGGCCGGCTCCAGGCACCAGAAGGCAAAGCATGTGGTTTCTGGGGCTGCCGTTTTTTTGTGTGCGCGCGCGCTTCGGCAGTTTGGCTGGGCTTTTTTTTTTTGCTTCGGCAGTTCGGCGGTGGCCACTTTTTTTTTTTTTTTTGCTTCGGGCGGCCGAAAAGCTGGAGCCGGCCCTGGGCTTCAGTTCATATGGTCGCCATAGAGGAACACTTCAAGGGCATCAGATCCCATCTCCTGGCTTAGGTGGTTGTGCTGAGATGAGGATAAGAAGAAAATACTTACAGCTTAAAAATTAAGGTACAGTTTTGGATAGTGTCTTTAAAATCTGACATTCAGGATATAAACCTCTATCTTGATAGTAGCTTATTTGTCAGGGGAACCCAAGTCGATATGGATTCATGGACATCTCACATTTCCAATGAACTCTGTCTTGGGCATTCCAAACCTACTTTTTATTTTGGAGAACAAACATTCACATAATGTCATTATAATGGTTTAAAATTAAGGAAAACAGTACAGTAAAGCCTTAATTGGTCCTATTTGGATTACTGGGAATATTATTGGGGAAGAGACCAGAATACTTTGAAGTCTGTGCTCCGGGGACCATAAACCTGACTATAGACAGATGGCTAGCTTCCTTGAGGCCAGCTGGCTCAGCAGGTGTTCCTGGCAGCTGTGCTGCAGAACTTCACCTCATAACTCTTTATGAATTTATCATCCTTCGGTGCATTGACATTTATGTTTTCAAGCCTTTGTGCCTGCATCAGGCACAAGTCAGGCAAGTCTTTATGGGCTCTCTCCAACAAGGTGTGAGCAGTCCAACCCTGAGCAAGCAAAGCACTTAAGCATGTGCTTAATGTTAAGCATGTGAATAATCCCAGTGGCTTCACTGAGACTACTCATATGTTTAAAGTTAAGTATGTGCTTAAGTGCTGTGCTGGGTTGAGGCCAGACTGCTTAGCCCCTTGCAGGAGTAAGCCATCTATGCTGAAGTCTGATTAGGGCTTAAGCAACAATAGTAATAATACTTTGCACGTGTATTTTATAGCACTTTCCATCTGAGGAGCTCAAAGAGCTTGAAAAACATTAATGGGATTTTTTAGGCTAAATTCATTATTCTCATTTTACACAGGGGGAATAAGAGGCAGATGGGGTCAAACGTTGCTCTCACGCAAATCATTCTGGAATCACCTCCCTAAAGCCAATGGAGGCTGGATTTACATGAGAGTAAGTGTGATCAGAATTTACAACCCTGATACAAAGCCCACTGAGGTCAATGGGAATCCTTCCATTGGCTTCAGTGGGCATCGAATCAGGTGATTTGCTCAAGGATACATAGGAATGTCGGGAACTTGTGTAACTCCAGCACAGGTCTGACCTGGGGCAAAGTTCTGAGATCCAGCTGGACCTTGGAATGAACGCTTGCTTTGATACTTTATTTTCTTAATAGTCTGATTCATTCTCTCAGTCTTTGTAACATTTCCTATCAGCTCTAGTCAATAGTAAAACTGTCTTTTGTTTCATCTCAGAAGAACTGCAGGAGCTTAGGAGCTCACTTTGGCTAGATCTACATTACAGAGCCTATGTCAGCATAACCCCTAGTGTAGGCACAACCTACACTGACAGGAGGAGTTTTTCTGTCAGGTACGAACACCATCTCCCCAAATGACATTCATTAGCTTCAGAAAACTTCTCTTGACAGAGCTGCATCTACACTGGGAGTTTTGTTGGCACAGCTAACTCGTGGAGAACCTATGGATGCTCCAAGGCCCCTGGGCTGAGCTAGGTTTAGGTTCCAGGACATTTGCAAGAGGGACTTGAAAACTTTCAACTTTGACATGGCAAGCTGGTAAAATGCACCTAGCAACAGGCCACACTGGAGGGTGGCGCAGTGGTAGGGACACAAAGAGGCTGAAGGGAGGTAATTGAAAGCAAGGAAAGTGAAGAAGGAAAGCAAGCCTCAGTTGCTAGTAATGCATTGACTTCATCCTCTATCCCTGCGCCTTATGCCTGCACTATTTGTGGCAAGGACTGTCACCTGACAATTGGACTTTTTGTAGCCACTCGCAATGGTGCAGCATGACACACAGTAACTAAACTGCTTGGTGCTTACATCATCCTCTTTTGAGATGAACAGTTGCCACCATTTTAGCTATGTCAGTCTGGCATGTGTTTTTTTCCACACCTCTGACTGATGTAGCTATACCACCATAACTTTTAAGTAGGCTTGGCAGAATTCAATTTTTTAATAATTTTATTGGATGATATTGATATTGATATTTATTTAATGTTTCCATTTTTATCAAATTAAATTTTCACAGTTGCACAAAATTCTAGTGTGTGTGTGGAGACAGACATTTTTTAATGACAGACATTGGAGATTCAAAAAATTTAAGCGTGTGGGACATTTCTGAAGTTCTTTGTGGGATGCCACTGGTTCTGGGAGTTAGGGGTCAAGTTTCCACCATCCCATTAATGCCTGTTCCATTCCATAATTTTCACATTTTTAAAAACTACCACAGTCCTGTGCCCTGCTTTTCAGTCTCTGCCATCTCTCTGCCAGAAGCATGGATCCTACACAGCTCAGTTCAATTCTCATGAGGATTGCTAATACAGGAGGCATTATTCTTCTGTATTTGCAGAACTTAAATGAGTACTATTACAACCAGGTATGCAAGGAGGAAGATGCAGAGATGTTCAAGGATGCTGATGGACACAGCAACAAAAAATGCCAGGTGGTTGCTGGCATTCACAGAGCACTTCCACATGGTGGATTGTTGCTTTTGAGTCTGAGAAACGAGTGGGGATTGGTGGGATTGCATTGTAATGCAGGTTTGGGCTGAGCAGTGGCTGCAGAACTTTCAGATGTAAAGGGCCACTTTTGAGGGTGACAAAGCCACAGAGAACCCAGATGTTATTGGCATCCTGAAGCCTCCCTAGCCCCTATGCTGCTAGCGTGCTTACTTCATTGGTCCCAGCTGAACTCATCACAGAGTGGCATGGGGAAGTCTCCTATCATGGGGGAAGGAACAAGGCTACCATACCTAGAAATGTTTGGGAGAGGATTTCATCTAGTTTTCTCAAGAGGACAAAAGGAACATCCCTATTCAGATAAACAGAGAACTCCACATGGCTCTCACTTTTTAGCCCCAAAAACCCAAAGAATTGAAAAGTGGACACTGACTCTACCTCTGTTTCTCCTACCTCTACCTATGCACAGGACACAGATCTGATGTAACTGGACTGCCATACTTTTGTCTGTATTATCTAACAATATATTTTCTAACATTATACCAGTAACGTAATTAGTCAAAAGTCAATGTCTTTGTTCTCTAAAGCTGTGGATGGGATGGATGCCATTTATAAATGGCGAAGCTGGGAGGTGGAGGTGGGAGGGAGAGAAGGAGATGAGCTTTCAGAGAACAAAAAGGGGAAACAATTACTATAAAGGAATAATTCCTGTACAAACTTACCCAAGATTCCTTCCCCTTCATCAGTGGGTTCATCTGCATTTGCGTGGAAGGACTGTCTCAATTCCCGAGGAGTTTCAAACAGTTCCTGGCTCATGGCATGGTGTGAATGCACTGCTGTGCTGTGCACCCCTCACCCCACTGTTCACGGTAGGGATCTGCACCTTGGGCTCCTGCAAAGCGCCCACAGTCGAATGCAGGGTACTAGTGGGAGCCCTGTGAAATATGGCCTGCAGTTTGTCACAAAAGCAGTAGATCTGTGGTGCACCACAAATTTGTTGTTTTCCTCCCTCACCTCCTGATATAGTTCCTTTGCTTTCATGTTGCACTGCTACTGATCTTTGTCATGCCCCTTTGCCAGCATCCTCTGTACAATCTGCTCGTATAGGTCAATGTTTCTATGGCTGGTCCACAGCTGTGCTTGAACAGCTTCTTCTCCCCACAGGCCTGGATATCCAGTACTTCTTGGAGTACACTTGGTAGGTGCACTCACCAAGGTGGGCAACCAGGAGAAGGTAGTTCAAAAACATGTAAGGGATCCTTAAAAGGGGTGGTCTTCTGGTGTCTGTGGCCCCTGGGCAGTGGAGTTCCAAATTATGACCAGAGTAGCCACTGTTGCAGGGACAAGGGAATTATAGGACAGCTGCTGCAGGACTGTTAGCATCAACACGGGTCATGCAGTATCTACACTCGCATTGTATCGACCAAAGTGGCTGAACTGTGTTCGGGGAGGTGGGGTTATTGTGTCACTATAATGGGATGCTTACATCGCTGGGAGACAAATTTTTGTGCAAATACATGTAGTATTAGGTTGATGCAAGTCGACTTAGGTTGACCCAACTTTGTAGTATAGACCAGCATTTAGCCAGGGATTTCAAGCCCCATTGGGTAAGCGCAGTTGTTCACTTTTGTGAATAACATGTTCCAGACTAGCCAAGAGGTGGTCAGCTAGAGATGGTTGTGGTATTATGCTTGTAGGGCTGCTGGCCTGGGTCCTCAGCTCAGGAAGGACAAACACTACACCCAACTCTCTGGCATGCCTTTCCTTCATGGTACAGTTTATTAATTCAAACAAAAGCTCCCAAAGTATTCCCCTGACCAATGCCAGCAACAGAGGCTCAGGACTTCCCACTCTGGGCCAGCCCTCCCCCTTCTAAATGAGTTCATCAGCCCTTTAAGGATCACCTAGTCCCTTCCCAGTTGGGTGTTACTCAAACAGGGTGAGTTGGCTCCAGGTTCCCTGGCCTTAAAGGGGAAGACCACCCTGTTACAATGCTGCCTTGCTATCTTTTCTTAGAGATTAAATTAAATAGGATGTATTTCTTGATAAGGTCAGTCCTCCTAATCACTAGACTGATATGACCTTCTTTAGCTTTACTATTTTCGTCTAGAATGGAACTACATAGAAACCAAGTATACTGGTTTTATTTCCACTTCCCTAGACAATAAAGCAATCTTTGTGTCTTCCAGCAGTGCAAAGTCCTGCCACAGTAGTTCATATCTGGAAAACTGTTATATGACTGTAGGGAGTAAATTTTGAACCTGTCCAGCAGCCCCTAGGCTCTAAATCAAACTGTCTTCTGAGCTATTACGGCAGGGACTAGCCTTATGAGAGAGCATTCAAATGGTGACTGTACAATGAAAAGAACCTTTGACTGTCTCTTTACCAGTTTCTCATTTGCATTCATGTGCAATAAGTACTGGAGACTGTAATGTATGTGTTGTGCACAGCCAACCAGGCTCTACAAGGAGATCACAGAAATCAGAACTCATGATAATTTTCAAGCCAGGTTGTTCTTCACTGGATTAAAGCTAAGGGGCCAAACTCATCCCATGCCAAATAAGTTGGCTTCAGTGAAGTTTCAGAAGGGATGGATTTGGCCCAAAAGTATCCACGTACTCAGTGATATTTAAAATTAGCAACAGACTATGATTTAACAATACAGTATAATTGTATGTTAAAGGCTTGATTTGGAAGGATAGCTGGAGTTAAGAAGGCCATCAGCATGTTTTTCTAACTTGATCTTGTTTGTTGGATTCTCTATGCCATGCTCTGCCCTATTTATACTCATTTTGGTATTTTAGATAAATTATAAACTGAGGCTGGTTCGTCTAATACGATTTTAGGACGGTTGCTTCCTCATGAGAATGTTGTGATCTTAGACCTTTGCTATGCTGAAAGCCTTAGCAGCAAATAATTCCATCTCTGTGCGGTAACAGGTATTTCTTTTGAAGCCATAACAAATATCCATCAGAGAATAGCTGCCTAAATTCCAAAACCTTTCTGTGAATCCAGCTTTTAGTGAGAGATGATTACATCAAGAATGCATGAAACTCTGATTTCTGAAGACTTCACATTTCAGATGTTTTGGCAGTGAAAGCCATATACTTCTTGTCTGCATTATTATACCAAGCTGAGAGTACAAATGGGCATGGCTTCAGATTTTCTACTATGTTCAGAATCAGTTGCATGCAGCTAACTGGAGGAGATGTTGCACAGATTGTAGCGCCCTGTTTCTGGGGCTGGTTATATGCTGGGATCAGCACATCTTAGAGCAGCCTGTGGCTCCTGGGACAGTGGTTCTTAACCTATTTACCACTGTGGGTTGCATATGTGGCCTACCATGTGTTATGTGGGCGGCATCCACTACTACCTGTATGGCCCTGAGGATGTCACATGGGCCACAGCTGTGTGCTGATTGGGCCGTAAGCGGCTCACAGGCCACGGGTTGAGAACCACTCTACCTGCAGGAGAATAGCTGGAGATCTAACTGCTTACTGGATCCTTTGTGCCAAAACTGAGTAGCACAAAAAGAGTGACTTACAATAGCAAATCTGATCCATAATGTATACAGTTCAAGGGCATAGGCTCAAGATAATCTCTCACTATTAGAGCCAAATCTGGAGTCTCCCAGTCCTGCAACCATCATCTCTGATACGATAGATCTTAATTTTACAAAACAATACACACCTTTAAACTATCTGCTTGAATTTGAGGATTCTTAATCCCCCTAGGGAACTGTCAATTGTTTTTTAGATTCTGTGAAGTATTACAAGGAATCTTTTATGGTTAGCCAATACATAAAGATAGGGCCTGAGTCTCCACTCTCTTGCATCTTTGATAGCCATTTAGTGTAAAATGCTACCAAATCAGCATGGTAGCATTTTTACATCCACTTTGTACACACTGGGCCTGACTCATCACACCATTTCTCCAGTTTTTCACTGATATAACACTAATGATTCCCAGTAGTTTTGATACAACCTGAAAAGAGCACACTGAATTTGGTTTAAATGGAACTACGGTAGCACAAAACTGGGATAAACTCTGGTGAATCAGATTCAGTTTGCACAAGTTTGAATGACTATACAAGATGCAAACCAGTGAAGAATCTAATGATCTAGGGAGTACATTCATCTTTATCAGATTTATTTTCCTTCATAGTCTAAGTTGCAGATGTACCTATCAACTTAAGTCATTTTCATGTCACTTTTAAAAATGAAACAGTTTTAACATTATTTAAAAATAATAAAACTAATATTTTAAACCCAAATACTTTAAGCCCTTTGGAGCACATAGGAGATTCTCGCTCTCAAAGTATACTTTGACGCACTCACTGGAGACTGGTCAAACTTCTAATTTAGTCCAATTTATTTTGTAATTAGCCAATGATCTATATTCTCTGACAAGTTTTAATGTTGCTGGAACCGTTTGTTCTAGTTTCGCAATGAGCAGTAAAGTGTTGTGAGCTTATATTAGTTCTTTATATTAATGTTCACCTATTTTGGCATGTAAACAGTGAGTATTACTGCCAAATTGCTGCAGTCAGTGGTCCTACATAAGAACATAAGAACAGCCATATTGAGTCAGACCAATGGTCCATCCAGCCCAGTATCCTGTCTTCCGACAGTGGCCAATGCCAGATGCTTCAGAGGGAATGAATGGAACGAGTGATCGATCCCCTGTCGCCCAGTCCCAGCATCTGGCAGTCAGAGGCTTAAAACTATAAAAATAGGACAATGAGGGGAGAGTATCTTTGACATGTTCCCCTCTCAGGGCTAAAAGGCTGTGATGTTATCCCATTTGTAGATACACATGCCTATGCTTTGTTATATCAAAGTTCAATCCAATTAAGGAAACTCCTGTCAGAAACTACCCACCCCAAACCACTGTAACCGCTGTAACATGCAGAAGAGAAACTTTCAACGAATTCTGTCAAATGCCCCTTTTCAGCATTCAAAGAGACAGTGGTTATTGGCTCTAATTTATTCTTGCCTAAAGCAATTATGTTTAACAACTGTTTCACATTATTACATGACAACCAATTTTTAATAAATTCTGCTTGGTTAGGGTGAATAATGCTTGAGAGGACCATTTTAAGTCTGTTTGCCAAAATCTTTGCCAATATTTTGGAGTCTATATTTATGAAAGATATTGGATGTTAGTTTGAGCAACTCTCCGATATATCTCCAGGATTAAAATAACTTTAATAAAAACTATTTTTATGCTAGCTGGTAAGAATATGTTATCCAATGTCGGTGCATATATTTTTTTAAGAACAACATAAGAACATAAGAATGGCCATACTGGGTCAGATCAAAGGTCCATCCAGCCCAGTATCCTGTCCACCGACAGTGGCCAACGCCAGGTGCCCTGGAGTGAGTGGACCTAACAGGTGATGATCAAGTGATCTCTCTCCTGCCATCCATCACCCCCGTCTGACAAACAGAGGCCAGGGACACCATTTCTTACCCATCCTGGTTAATAGCCATTAATGGACTTCATCTCCATGAATTTATCCAGTTCTCTTTTAAACCCTGTTATAGTCCTAGCCTTCACAGCTTCCTCAGGCAAGGAGTTCCACAGGTTGACTGTGCGCTGTGTGAAGAACTTCCTTTTATTAGTTTTAAACCTGCTGCCCACTAATTTCATTGGGTGGCCCCTAGTTCTTCTATTATGAGAACAAGTAAATAACTTTTCCTTATTCACTTCCTCCACACCACTCATAATTTTATATACCTATTAACTATTAACACTTCTTTGCACTCCTAATAGAAGTCTTCTGTGAACACTTCTAGTTCAGGACAGTTTTGCTTTTTTTGGATTGAATGGCATCCCTTATTTATTCTGTTATATCCTCACTCAAATTTATTTTTGATCTATTAAACAATCTTCTACGTAGATTGCAAAATATTATGTTTTAAATATTCACTTATTTTCTTATTTGAAATCAACATGGTGTTATTGGGGGGGGAGGCAGTATCTAAGATTATACCTGTATTATTCCTCCTTTAGCTGCATCTGTGGGTCAGTAATTTACCAACTCTTTCCTCAGCATTTCTGGTCATCTGAAAAGAGCACTGTCACAAGAAGAGCTGGGCTTTAGCCTCCCTTTAGTCCCTCTCAAGCACACCTGTTGACTTGGCTTCCTTCACCTCTCTCAACGAAGAAACACCACAGTCTAACCACTCTGCGGCTTAATCTTTGGATTGCAGCCCTTGTTTCCCAACTGCGTAAGAACCACAAGTCCAAATGAACTTGGAAACTGCAAAAAATCATCTTAGACTCATAGACTTTAAGGTCAGACGGGATCATCATGATCACCCAGCCTGACCTCCTGCACACTGCAGGCCACAGAATCTCACCCACCCACTCTTCAGGACTCGGTGACCACTGGCTGATTAAAGGAACGCAAAAACAGTGTCTTCAGAACAAAAAATATTTATGCATCCAGATGTACATAGCAAACAATGAAAAGGGTTAAAACAAAAAGAGGCCAATATGCCTAGTTCTTACCTCAGCTTTATTCTTTCCCTACAGTACTGGATAAGTTCCAGACCCTCTGTTTCTGGGCTGGGAAAGTTAGACAGCCTCCTTAGTACCCTCTGCATCTCTCTTTGTCAGATTCTCACCTCCAGCCACTGCTGCCTGAGAAATCCCCCAAGACCGGGGCCTTTAATGGTTTAGTATTCCATCTGATCACAGGTTCGGACCTGGGAAGAATAAACCTTCCTAGACTATTTAGGGCCAGGCAGGGGGGTAGTCTCTAATTAACAGCATCCCCGGTTTCCCTCAAGGGTCCTTGGTATTTTCTCTGACAGTACCTAATATTCACCATTGTTTTGTTTCTGGTTTGTTCCCCCACCCTCACCACCTCTCAGCCTCCTTTGATTGAATTCCATGCTGTCAGGCTGGATATTATCAAGCAGATCAACATGTGCACCTCAGGTTTTCATAAAAAAAGGTAGATAATGCTCTCATTCTTCACAAGCACAATTAGCCTTAGTTTTGTGGCAGGCCAGACTTTGGGTAGGGCGCTCTTGGCATCACCAGTCCATGTACTGCTTGCAGGCTTCTTTAGTCTCCTCCAGGGGACTCCAGCATTCATCCTGGATATGATAAATTCGTTGGACCTTGTTGACAGCCATTGGGTTTGGAGAGTCTGTGGGTAATGCAGGGTGGAAATGGGGATGATATCCATAGTTAGAAAAGAAGAGGTTCTGCCCTGGAGTGACATGATCAGCATTATTGTAAGAGAAATTGGCATATAGTAATAGGGAAACCTGGTTGTCTTGATGGAAGTTAATAATAACGGATTGACCTTCTCCAATTGCCCAACGGTCTGGGGCTGATTTGCAGTGGAGGTGGATCCATGAACATCCATTAGGCAGAGTCTCCTCCACCAGAAGCGAGACATAAATTGTGGCCCTTGGTCAGAGATGATTTGTACTGGAAGCCTGTGGAGGTGGATGACATGTGACACCAGCAGCTGGGCTATTTCTTCATCCAAAGGCAAATAGTTGCAGGGAGTGAAGTGGGTCATCTTAGTTAGTTGGTCTATGACAACTAGGACTATGGTGTGGCCCTTGGAGCTTGGGACTTACACAATGAAATCCAAAGTGATTGAGATCCAGGGTCTTGCCAGAGTCTCCAGGAGTATTAGGGTACCAAGGGGTTTTGCATGAGGTGTCTTAGTACAAGCACATTGGTACAGGAGTCTACATAGGCTCAGTTTTCAGCATGCATACAAGGCTGCTGGAAGAAACAAGTGATGTGCAAAAATTCTTGAGGTGACCAAAGTGGCCTGAAAATGGGATGTAGTAATATAAACATAGTGTCTCTTATTGGGTGTGCCCCAGCCGGAGGTCTGTGTGCCTGTTGACATGTGTCATCCCATCCTACACGGATTGTTGAACTTTGGCCATTCCCTTTGCCGGTGCATCCTTCCTGCCAGAGGTGTCTTCCTGAGCAGGTGTCTGAAGGAGGTTCGTCAAGTCTAGGTAGGTCAGTGTTAATGAAGTTATAGGGTGATTACAGGTTGGGCTCCTCATTTCCCTGGAAATATTGCCCTTTATGTCACAGGGTAGCTGCTTTCCCATTTCTGTTTCCTGGGTGGAATGAAATGGTGGAGTTATATTGAGAGAAGAATAGTGTCCACTGAGCAGTCTTTGGTTCAGGGCTCAAGCCCTCCAGATAGTGTTTTCAAATTTTCTATGGTAAGTGAAGACCTGTACTGGGTGTCGAGCCCCCTCCACATAGTGTTGCCACTCTTTGGAAGAGGATTTGATGGCAAGCAGCTCTTGCTCCAGTATTTCATAGATTTTTCCAGCAGATGTGAGCTTGCAAGAGTAGTATGCACAAGGGTGCAGTACCAATTGGAGCCCAAGCCTTTGGGATAGGATGGCACTGAGAGCCACCCTAGAAGCAATTGATCAAAGGCTCACTATACATCAGGTGACCAGAGGAACTTGGCAGACTTCAGGAGAACTGAGGTAAGGGGAGTGATTTGCCCCAAGAAATTTGGAATGAATCTCCAATAAAATTTGTGAATCCCAGACAGCACTGCAGCTCCCAGAAAGTCTGGGATGCTGGGCAATTGTGGATTGCTTCAACTTTCTGAGAGTCCATTTGGACACCCTGCAGTGAGAATATATACCTTAAGAACTTGGTGGATAGCTGGCCAAACATGCATTTTTCAAGCTTGACGTATAATCTGTACTTCCATAATCTTTCAATGACTAGCTGGACGTGGTTGTTACGTTGTTCGGGTTTCTCAAAAAACATCAATATATCATCAAGGTAGATGATTACAAACTGGTCTTGGATGGCCCTACACATGTCATTTATGAAGTGTTGGAAGCTAACAGGAGCACTGGTTTGCCCAAATATGTACGTATGACCAGATATTCAGTGTCTGTAGTGGGTCCGGAATGTGTTCTTCCATTCTTGAATCCACACAAGATTGTTTGCTCCGCAAAAGTCTAATTTAGTTAAGATTTTAGTGGATCGCACTTTGTCTAATAGCTTCAAGATTAAGGACAGGGGGTAACAGTTTTGGATTATTATGCTGTTCAAAGCCAAACAAGCTATGCAAAGGCATAGTATTCCATCTTTTTTACAAAAGTACTGGGGCCCCTGATGGGGAGATCGCCAGGTAAAGCCCTTTGCCAAGTTTTTTGGATGTAGGCCTGAAGGAATTCTCCCTCCGGTTCTGACATAGAGTATATCTGCCCATAGGGAACCTTGTCTACAGGTCTATGGGGCAATCATAAACCCGCTGTGGAAGTAGAATGTCAGTGTTTTTCTTTTTGAAGACTTCAGTGTAGTCTTGATGGTTGCTAAGAAGCTGGGGGTGGTGTCTCATGGTGGTTACCTTCGGCTAGCCCCCAAGGCTGAAGGGCCTTCCCCAGTTGTGGCCCTGGGCTGGAGTTCTGAATTTGGTGATGGAAAATGGCACTCAGTGGGTTGCAGGCAGACCCTTTGACAGTAGTCTAAAGAAAAATTGATTACCTTCTCCCAGCAGGAAATAATGGGATCATGATGCACCAGCCATATAATGCCAAGAATCATGGGAAAATGCAGTGAACAGATTGCTTTTAGTAGCATGACCTCTCAGTGTCCCTAGATATAAATCTCTTGGGGAACAGTTTTGTGGATCACTAGATCAGAAGACAAGAGAGACTCATCGAAAGTTTGAACAAGATCTAGCATGCCCTTGGGCTGGAGGGGAATACGCAAGGCACAGGCTACCTCAACATTGATGAAATTGTCTACAGCCCCAGAATCAATCAGAGCCTGTTGGAGATGGACGTGGCTAGATCCAAAATGCACATCTGTATCAAACCTGGAGATGCAGGGAAGCCCCATGGGTCTCGATTTGCATCTGGGTGGCTAGTTGGGAGGTGTCACCAGAGTGGGGAAAATTAATGGTGTCCAAGCTGATTCCCCCTTAGCATGCCTCTGTGCTTTTGTTTCCCAGCAGCTCTTTGACTGAGCAGCAGGTGAATGCCCCACAATGGAAAACAAATTCTCATGACATTGTCACTTCCTTTCTTCTGGGGTCACACAGCAGCTTAGGTCAATCTGCATCCTGTAAGAAGTTGATATACAAGGCTATGGTTCCATGTGCAGTGGTGAGAGTGGATCTGCACCGTTCTTCTCCTCCTCTCACTCTCTCTCTCTCTCTCTCATAATCAGACTCAATACAGAGAGCGAGGTGAATGAAAGCATTCCATCAGGAGGGAATTTCAATATGGGCCAGTTCATCCTTTTCACCTCTTCACTCAACCCCCTGCAAAACTGGTGTAACTTGGTTGCCTCACTCCATTCCACATCTGCAGCCAGTCACTGAAAGGGAGTGGCATAGGTAGTGGCTGCTCCCTGCATTTTTCAAAGCTTCCACAATGTATGTGATAAATGTGAGATCACTGAATATAGCAGAGAATGCTTGCAAAAAAGCATCCTAGTTGGTCAAAACTGGCTGCCCTGTTCCAAGAGGGGCAAAGCCCAGTCCAACACTTCCCCTGTAAGTAGTGTTGCCCCAGTCCCAGCTTTGCTTGTTTGATGGAGTACATACAAGGACAGAGTAAGAAAAGCAAAGAGTATGGGCTCAAAAATCCCCTAAACTTTCCTGTTCCCCTCTTTCCCGGAGAACATGAACAACAGACACAAAAGGGAAGCTTTTTCCCCCATTTTAAAAAGTTCTAGCTTTCCCATTGGCTCTTTTGGTCAGGTGCCCACTCCTTTTTCTTTTTTTAATTTTTAATCTTTTTTAACCCTTTACAGGTAAAGCAAGCAGAGAACAGCCACCAAGAGGGACTTTCTAGCTAACTGGCTGGCTGGGTGTCCATAAAAAGGAGCTATCCCCCCTTCATTTATCACAAACCCCATAAAAACCTAGTTTTGATTTCACAAAGATATTACCATTTGAAAAATTGCACACTAGCTAAGTACACAAATCTGTGGCCATTTAGGAACTTCATGGCTATCACTATAAAACAGGGGTTCTCAAACTCCATTCCACCTTTCTGAAAACAAAAGTTACTTCATGACCCCAGGAGAGGGGACCAAAGCCTGAGCCTGCCTGAGCCCCACCTCCCTGGGTGGGGAGGCCAAAGCCGAAGCCCAAGTGCTTCAGCCCCAGGCATTGGGGCTCGAGGTTCGGCTTCCGCTCCGGGTGGTAGGGCTTCGGCTCTGGCCCCAGGTCCCAGCAAGTCTCAGTCCATTAAAATGGGGTTGCAACCCACTTTGGGGTCCCGACCCACAGTTTGAGAACAGCTGCTATGAAACTCAGTATGGCCACCTGCAATTTCATGGCCATCACATTATCATGATGGCAGAGAATATACATATGTAAACTAAGTTAAAGCAGGGAAGCTTCTAATGATTGCTAGAGGGTTTGAATTAGGAGGAAAAATCTTACAAGGATGACTGTTTTAAGGAGGACAAGCTATTCAGAGCACCAGTTCCATTTTACAGCTCACAGCGCAACAATATTTAAGTATACATCTGATACAAAGAACATGGAAAGTCTCTAGAAAATACTGACAGTCAAAGACACAGGAATCATTCTTTACCTGTTCTGACAGAAATATGTAATCTCTATATATCAATATTTTTATTTCAAACCAGATTAACATACCTTAGTTTATATAGTCTAGGAACAGCAGTCAGTATTTTAGCAAAGCTATAATCCTGTCATAACAACAAATTTTATCACCTTGCTCATTTTTGTTAGGTTCAGAAGGCTAGATTGTTCATCTGAGTTTGGCGCACATATCTGGGGATCTGGGCGCGAGGAAAGGGCTGGGAGACACATGTAGCAGCCCAGAATGCCACAATTTCACCCAGCAACGAGCAATGAATTTACTGAAATGTTAATACAGCCTCAGACTGCATTAACTTTCCCATAGTCCCATCTGCACTGTGGAAAGCACCTGGAGGCATGCTGCTTGAGAGCTCGAGTGGAATAGAAGGGGTCCCTGAGATGGGGCGTAGGCACGGTGACCTCCTGGCTAAGGTACTACATTTCCCATGGATCTTGGTGGGATTTGTGGATCTGTGAGTTTCAAATTATTGAACCCTCTTGGCGGTTCTGGAGGAGTGAGGATAAAACCTCCCCTGATGGCACAATCTGGGGAAATCTCAGCAGGGAAAAACTGGTGATGTTTTCCTCTCTCCCTGGATCCCTGCTATGGTGTTTGGTGCAAGTTGTGCAAGTAGGGAGGTACTGTAGACAGTTTAGATTCATGGAATAGATCCTGAGCAATACTGATTTACAGCAGCTGAGGATCTCACCCATAGATGTTTACCCGTAGAGATACTGGGCTCCAGCTATTTGAAAACAGAAAAGAATTGCATTCCTTAAATAGCCCATTAATATATGATTCAAGATGTCATAGTTTGGATGAGATAATCAAATTCCTGGAATAAATCAACGAAAAACAGCTGCTTCATTTAAGAGTGATTTGAAGTTAATAAAAACTGAAAGCCATTCTTTGAATGTTAAAAAGAGCAGATCTTCAGATCTAAGTTCACTTTTGTGAACACGTGTACTTCCATAGTTTTATTTTCATGTTGCTGATCTAACAAAACAACAATCTAAATAAGCACAGAACTTAAAACACTATGGGAAGAATGGTCCAAATTCATAACTGTATAGACTTCCACTCTATTGTCTTCACTGGAGTTTCATGACGGATGACTAAGTCTCAGTGTGTTTACATCTGCCAATGTCATCTATTTAAGAAGTGTGTAATAAAAACCCGAGGAAACGCGCCATTAAAAGCATATGCTAAAAAACAAGCTTCATCAATAATACAGAATTACGTAATACTTTTACTCCTGCTGTTGAGAGCAAATGGAAGTGTGTTTGCAAACAGTCGCTACCTTCATAAGTCATGATACAATTCACGACACAATTGTTGCAACCTTTGGAAATAAAAGTAGTTTTTTCATATGTACAAATCTGTCCCTTAAGTGGTGGGGAAAGAGATGGTCACTCTAACCTTGAAAAGCAGCATTTGAAAAACAAAACACCTGTGTTTTCTGGCTGGACAACAGCATATCAGCTAAAAACTCTGTTTTAATGGATTCTCACTGTGGTTAGCTAACTCCCCATAATTCATTTCATAATTGGGAAAAAATGTAACATTTTCTGACATCATCTCAGTCCAGTTTTGGACACGTACTGCAGAGAATCCAACAATATCCATTTAATTTTCCCCTCCACAGTTTAAGAGGAATCCAGTGACTAGGGCTGCAAATGGAAGCTGCACATATTCCTTTTGGGCTTTTCAATCCAAAAATCTGGACACAAATGGTAGACGTGAATTTGTTCATGGGTGAAATTTTACCTACGAACTCTTCTTTCTACTTCTCTGCTAAAAAACAGTGAAGTTTGGACCTGAGACCCTCAGAGGTCTGGGCTTGAAAAATAGACTACAATATATCTGGGATGGTATGAGGATGTCGGCTCTCCTTTTTGGAGGACCAGAAGAATGTTTAAACTTTATGACCTGCGGGGTCTTCCCCTGGCTCCTAATTTGTAATGGGGTGTTGGATGACAGTAACCATTGGAGTCAGTGGGTATTGACCTCGGCCACACTGCAGGGCTATTAACATTTAAAAATCCTGACCTATGCTATGTGATTGGGGCAGACACTAGAGATGTGCCACTTGTGAGCATTCACACCTTTGTAGAAACAAGCTTCAGGGGATGGATCCTTCTCAGTGGCTGAACAGGTCACTGCACAACCAACTTTTCAGAACAAGAAGTGAGCATGTGATCAGAAAGCTGCTGGGGTTCAGAGACAATAGTTACTCACAGAATGGCCCAGAAGAGGCAGGATAATCCTTTCAACTGTCAGAGGACTCAGCTCATCCACTCTGTCCTCCATCCTAGGAAAGACAGACAATGGAATTCATTATTTTTCTTTGTGTGTGTGTGGGAGAAAGGGGCACTAAAATGTTGGCAGCACATAATTGCTCATCTGCTCCTTTTTCCTGATGGGGGGCCTTGGGCACTACCACAAAATTAATTAGGGGCCTCTTCTGATTTCAGTTATATTGATGTAAATCCTTAGTATAACGCCATTGGAATTAGTCTGGAATTAGTCTGGGCATATCTGAGGGAAGAATTTGGCCATAGAGCCTGTAATGCAAGAGTGACTCATTCTGTGAGAGTTCCAGTGGTTTTTCATAAGGTAAGTCCCTTCTATAACATAGGTTTCCAGAACAAACTTAACTATGGCCATATGGTGGCATCAGCCTTTCTTCCCATTAACAGTCTATTTTGTTACACAAATGTAGATTTAGTCCTGTTGTAAGAAAGTGATTGTGATGGAGGTGGTGGTGGCATCGTGAGTGGGAACTGGGAAGGTGCAAGGAATGCAAAGGAAGTAGTGATGCCGACACAGATCCATCCATTTTATGCTCCTCCAAAGCTATTGCCATCACCATGCTGAAAAGTGAGGTAGAGCAGCAGAATCAATTAGTCCTTGAAATGTCAAAGCTAGAACAGGTTTCATGGGTATGGCCGTATTTTAAGATGATCTCTCAAAAGCCATTTTGTGTCTGCGCAAAGGATTAACTGGGATGGCCATGGAAAATATTTGGGCACCTCTGTTCTAGGAAAAATGCATGGAGATCAGACATGCTGCAACATGCAGGGCATCGCCATCAGAAAAAGCAGGGTGTTGGGGAACAGAATGAGGCTTGTGAGTGAAGGTAAGTGTACAGGTAACAGCTGTCATGGCATGGGATGGTGTTAAGAAGATGGAGCCGTGGTAGCACTGTAGGTAATCTCTACAAAAGGTAAAGGAGAGTTAGGGATGAAGAGCATGAACGAAGCAACTGACTCTTACCAAGGCTCTAGAAGTGTGGGAAAATTCATTGTAATCTCCCCAGCACCTTCATGTTGCCTGTGAGACTGAACAAGCGTAGACATTAATGTACTATTCTTACTTGCAGAAGGTGAGGGCTTCTGGAAGTGGATGACACGTACAGCTCCCAGATGGGATGTCAAGTTGGGTACTTTTCTCCCTGAAGACAGTCCAAGAGAAGTTCTAAGCACTATGGGAAACAGGAGAGCAGCTCTCTGGGAAGGCTGAAGACAAGATTATTATTCACAACAGATAGATGTAGCACAGGTCAGACCAGTGACTGCATGTGTGGATACCTACCTGAACTGCTTTGGAAAAGAGAATTTACTTGGGGAGACAGAGGTGACAGCAGCAACCAGGAGACTTGAGAAATCTCATACTGAACTAAACAAAAGGAGGTGACAGCTGAATGGCTTACCAGCTCTTCTCTTTCCCCCAAATATGTGCCATTTGACAATGATACCAATGTTGCAGGTACTATGCATAATGGTGGGCTTAGCCCGTTCTTTGCTTTGCATACTGCATATTGCCTGAGAACATGAGCAGGAATGGATTCTGACAGTGGCCTGCTTAATATTTGCAGCCACTTTAATAACAGCTTTTATTTAGCAATATCACCCATTTCTGAAAGAGCAGCAGGAGCACAATGGCCTGTGAATACAAAATCCAATGAAAGGCTGGTGTTGCTATGGTTATGTGCCTGTCTCCACTCCCCCATCATTTCTTCCCCTTCATTGGTTTAACAGCATTTAATATGGATGGATGGGGAAGTGAAAGTGAAAAGGAGCAGTAGAAGGGGGAATGCTAAGACGAGAAGGAGAGCAATAGAGAATAGGGAAAATGATTACCACATTCTATTTTAAAAAACCACTTCCTAAAAAATAACCGCTGGCAGCCCAGAACTTTAAACTTTTTCATTCAGACTTCAGTTTGGTTACATATTATATTAAGAGTGCATTTAGAAGTGGTTTATAGAGGATTAATACATGATTAATAGTGGTTATAAACATGTTATAGGCATGAATGGTATGTGCTACACATGGTTTTAAGTATATCAATAAAAAGTAGCATAGAGGGTTAAGCCATGGGACTAACCTTAAATTCTTTATTGGGAGTTCATTTGACTCACCACTCAGCTTTTAAAATCAAACGGAAAAGCTAAAAGCAGGAAAGAAAAGTAATATCAATGGCCAGCCAACTTCAGTTGAAAATGGTGGGGTTTGAAGGTGATATTTTAACTTTTGCTCACACTACAGCAGGAAAATAGGATTTATTCACTAGTTAACTGGGTTATAGATATATAAATAGTTCTCAAGATTGTAGGTGCAGCTGGCCCTGTTGCCTACAGTTAAGGTTGTCTGACATGTTCCATAAGATCCTATTTTCAGCTGCTATAACCTTGCCAAACTTTAACCATTTGGGCTGAAATTGTCTATGCCAAGTGTCTGCCTCAGGGATGAATTTTTTCTTCTTTAAATTTCAGTAAAAAGTGGTCCAGCCATTTCCAAGAATGAGATTAGGGAAAAATACATAGTCAAAAATTTTTTTTAGTGTTTCAGATGATGACTGAAGGAACTCTTTTGCTCACCCAGGCTCTGAGGTAAGAGCCATGCCTGGGCCAGATTTTTGAATCTTTGCGTTATTTGTCTGACTAAACCCAGACCACAATAAGGGTGGTGATTGGATGAGCAAGTATATGGCATTTCTCTATAAGGGCCTGGAAGAGGCAGAGTAAAAGTCAGGGCAGAGGCACCCTGGCCATAAGAAGGTGTGAAAAGGGGCATGGGGGCACCTTGTTTGTAGGAACACAGACAGGAGTCAGACTTAGGGGAACCACGCACAGAATAGTCTGTGGCCATTATAGCACATTCCCCCTTCAAAACCTGAAATTGAACCCAAGATTCAGGAATCTCAGCATTCCTCTGTTATCAACAAATATCAGTGAAACCCATTAGCAAAGTGCAGGTCTCATGCACCTGTAGTGACAGATCAACATAATGGATGACAACCTACTATTGCTGTCAGTTACCTCTGCCGCCAGCTAACAGAATATGAACTGCGAATCTAAAGGTTTCAGCCATACTGTTGACCTGTATAGAGGCCAGTATGATTACAGATGGAGCTGTTTTTTCAAGTTGCTTTTTTAAAAACCTAGGTAGTCAGTCACACACACACACACACACACACACACACACACACCATGTTAAAGGGAATATTAAAGATGCAAAGTCAAGAACTGCAAAGTTAGGAAATGCCAGAGTTTAGGTTGCCTGTGCACAGGAGTGGCTCTGACAATTCTGCTGCCCCAAGCAGTCGCCGCGGCCCCGCCCCCGGACGACATTGCGGGCCCCCCCACCCCGATGCCAGGAGACGTTGCGGGGCCCCGCCCCCAACGCAAACACTCTGAGTCCCGCAGCGGCAAGGTAAGAGCGGCGGACCTGCCCCATTGCCGCTGCGGCAGACGAGAATGGGGCGGCAGTCCGAGTCCTGCCGTGGCAATTTGGTGGCGGGAAGAGCAGCGGATCTGCCGCCGAATTGCCGCCGTGGGACTCGGACTGCCGGCCCATTCTCGATGCTGCCCCAAGCACCAGCTTGGAAAGCTGGTGCCTGGAGCTGGCCCTGCCTGTGCAACTTGAATTTGTCCCTTCTTATATATGAGTTATAATACAGTCTTTAATTACATGATCACATATTATTTTTTCCACAACATCGTTGCCTCATTCATTCCACAGGATGCTCCCTGAACAATCAGCTATTCAATATTTTGTCTTCATTGTTTCTTCAAAATCAAGTTTCTTCACATTTCATTACAAATTTGGAAGTGGGTCCATTTTTGTGAACATTTTTCTGCAGTATGGAACATGTCAGCATGAAAATAACCAACTGTTTTGTGAGGAAAAATGGTCTTATTTTCAGGGGAAGATAGTGTTTCATAAAACCACAGCCATTCTAGTTTTCCATATACTTTCAGTGGAAGACAGACATCTAATTGAAATTTTGCATAAAGTTAAATTGTGAGGGAGAGGTGGTATGAAATCACGTGAAGCCAAATGAGATTTGTTTCACTACATTTTCTTGTAATTTCACACCGCTCCCCAGTACACCCAGTCAAGAAGGCAAAAGCATAGTTTATTTAAACCCTACAGGAACAGCAGCTCTTGTCAATGGCAATTGTGGGCACAAGAAGGCCCACAGACATCAGTGGCAATGCTTGTATTGCCTTTAATGAGAGGTGGGATGGAACTGTGTATGTTAATTTCTCGGTGCTGGCTTGATGGATAACCGTTTTAAAATGTAAATATTTATGGCCTGATTCTGACTATACACGTGTTCTTAATGGCCCTTCTTTATAGAGATCAGTTAAGTGGCTCCACATTTACATTGGAAGGGAATGGTGTAAATGGAATCAGAATCAATCAGGCTGACGTTCCCTACCACATTATAGCACTGTCAGCCTAGACGCTGAACTAGACTCAAAATGCTTGATCCTGTGTCAGTGCTGATACTTAGGCAAGGTGTAGTTTATCTCTGGACACTGTATTGTGTCTATGTGGAGTCTCTTCTGAAACGTGCTGTACTGGTAACTCTTTGCATGTTAACACCTGAGTTAGCTGAATGTTTGGCACAAAAGCCAAGTTAGATAGCTCCACTTTTAAGGAACTGGGTAGAGTTGGAGAAACTCTCATAATTCACTCCATATTTGAAATAGTGTAATACAAATAACAGTTGTCTAATAAAAAAAAACCCTGCTTCTGACCATGCCTTGGAAAGGAAAAGCTCTTGTGACTGCATGCAAAAAAAAAAAAAAAAAAAAATCCCCCCACAATTCTGACACTTGCAGCCCCATAGCAACAACAAAAGACAAACATTTCCTTTCCATGCCAATATTCGCATCAGAGAAAAATATGGAATGCTTTGCATTTACCTAATCATGTGTGGAAGAATGATGTCCATCTATGGAGAGCACAGTTTGTAGCAAGAATGGATTTCTCTGAGGTTTGCTCAAAGATGATTCCCTCATTTCTGTCAGAAGACATCCCAGTAGGAGGTTTTTGTTTTGGTATTTCTAGGCAATTTTGCAAAGTGTCTATCTTTGCCATGTCAGAGATAAGTTGATGCAACGGAAGAGCTGAACACAATCAGCCCAGTGAAAATAACATGACTGGGAAGATATGATCACAGCCAAATCTTCAATTTCTTTGTCATAAAAATGTATTTTAAATTATTGAGAAGAGCTCTTTCCCCCTCTTGTATCCACATTTTAATCAAAATTGATTTAAAAAATCTATACAATTTAACATTTTGTTTGTGTGGGATTTATGTAATGTGAAATGGAAACATATATATAAATTCAGCATAAAATTGATAAATTTATAAATCTTCATAAATGACCACATGTATAAAGATACTCTGAATTCACTTGCTGTGACTACTACAGGTTTCAAGAATTGTGAACAATAATGTCACAGCCAATAAATAAGCTATCAGTATGTCAAAGGAGATTAATTCTCTCCTGAAATTGCTATTGAAGTTAAATTCCAAGTTCAGTATAAATCCACTGTGAAAATTAATGGTTTTTAAAATTACAATGATTTGACAAAAATTGGTGGAATTACACAAGTACCTGAAATACCAGAATCAGACCCCATGCCTCTGCTTGGTAGAAAGCTATTTTGCAGGTGACTTCACATTTCGTGTGTTTCAGAGAAGAAATAGTCTCTTGCAGATTTTGAACATGTCCAAGACAAATCTTAGACCTTTAATAGGAATTGTTATGGTGTCTAACTTTTGTTACTGGCATGGTAGGACTACTGACTGAGCCAAATTCATCCCTGGCTTAACTCCACTAATGGAAGTAGGCCAATGATGAATTTGACACACTGATTTTAAAGCAAGGGTCCAATCCTGCAAGGTGCTGAGGGCTCTCAACTGCTGATCAGCTCACTGAATCAGGCCCTAACAGAGGGCATCAACAAAGCATCTAAATCTGAATCTTAAGGAGCTGAATTCAGTTTGACTTTGCTGTACATCTCAAAAAATGATCCAGCCTAGATTTTCCTGGGAATCCTGTTCTGGTGGTGGCATATATAATCAAGGAGACGATGAACTGCATGCAATTACAAGTGCTAATTTTTCCCCTGACGTTTGAAAAATCTGACATTTCTCACCATTGAGTTTTCAGTGGTGCACACAATGACTCACATGTAAAGGTCCCCATTTGCTATTTCATTAATTGCTTGAACTGCTCATACATAAATTGTGTGTGTGAGAGAAAATTTACTTGGTTGTGTGATTATAAACCCCTCCGCAGCTGGGCTGTGTGCTGGGGAATTCCTCTGGTACTGGAGAGAGCATAGCATTAGACATCAAACCCCAGTCTTTTTTACCAGACATTAGGGAGAATAACAAATTACAAACAAAATGAGCTGGCTTCAGTTTTGGTCTATGACTGGAAACTGCTCCCTTTTCTGGAGCTCTCCACACAGCACAGAGTCATGAAGTAGCTGAACACCATAACTGCAAATAAACAATAGAAAGGAACCTTCAGTCCCAGTCTGCAGCTGCTTTGTGGCCGCTACTCCAAACTCAGGCCTAGAGTAGTGTCTGCCACCTAAATCCAATGTCCGTTCCAAACAGACTATGGATCCACATGGAAGAAGATCCACCTCCAGGGAGGTCCCCCACATCCAAGGAGATCCAGAAATCTTGTCTTTCTGCCTGCACAGCAGGCATGTGTGTTTTTGATGTGGCCAGGTCCTCTATGCCCATAGGAGTGGGGACAAGTTTTGCTTCAGTATGCAGGGTATGACATTTTAGCCTTCAATATTATCTTAGCACATGGGCATAGTTTTATTTATTTTTACTTTCAGTGGAAAAGAGAAAAGCCAACTGTAACTTGTGTTTTGCACAGATGAGATTTGGTCCTGAAAGTTGTATGGTTTTTCCTTAAGCTGCATCTGATGCTGTACAGCCAAACTTATACCAATTATATAAACTAATTTTGATGTAAGATGTTTTAACTTAGTATCCATTGCTTCTTCACCCTGTTCACCCTATTGCTGATGAAGTGGAGTGTACCAATTTGGACAGCATGACATTTGTGACCTGGCATTAGAACACTGTTTCCTGAACACCACACAGGTGTAGTTCTAAGTATGCACATTCATTCTTAGTCAGAATTATGCCGTGACCAGGTTTAACCAACCCCTGGTCACTGCTGCAGGCTTGATCTAGGCTCAGTCTTGCCTTGCCACTGCACACTCATGGGCATCTCTTCAGTCTTGTCTCTTGCTCTTATTCCAGGTTTCTATCCAACATCTTATTTTACCCTTTACTTCATTATTTCTTCCCCTAACCATTGATCCTGGTTTTGGGAGCTTATTAAATGCGTCTTGAAAATATATGTTAATTGCATTCACTAAACTTCCCTTATCAGTCATGGCAATTGTGTGTTCAGAGAACTCCAGTAGGTTCGTTAAGCGTCACTTCTCCTGAAATAATGAAGACTATCCATAATCAAGCTGTAAAATTTAATTTACTCTCCTACCATAACCTTTACAGTTGTTTTTAAGATTCTCTTACAAACCTGTTAAATTCACTGATCTATAGTTTTCTGGTTTCTCTCTCCAACTTTTTGAAATGATGGTATTTGCCATATTCCAGTCCCAGGAATTTGTGAACTTTTCCAGTCCCAATTGTGAACTTTTACAAATGTCATTCTAAAAGTTCACCTATTTCTTTGAGTTCAATTTCAGTAACTTTATTGCCATAAGCATGTATGCAAATACTACTAAGGTCAATACTTAAGTCTTCCTTGATCGCTTCCTTTAAAATTTGAGGATGTATGTTACCTGGGTTGAGTGGTTTGTCCACTTTAAGTGCCTATAACCTTTTACTCTGTTCTTTACACAGAGTTTCTCCTTTATTGTTCCCCCCCACCCAAAATTACCCCCAATTTGGACATATCTCTATTCTCTTCCTCTCTAAAGAGGTGCATGTATATCTTTAGGAGAAAGCTCCTTTAACTGAACTGCGCCATGTAATTTGCTCTAATTTTTCATTCTTCTGCAAGTTAAAAAAAACCACTTCCGTTTTCCTTCTTCCAAGCTTCAGTTGTTATAAGTTGTCCTCTGCACCTTCTATTTCTCTTTAGTCTCTCTGATTAAACATTGGGATTCCGGCTGGGCTCTTGTTTTCATTTTTCTGGATACATTGGATTGTAGTGTCCGCAACCGTACTGAAACAGTTCCCAGCTATAGATTTCCCATGCATTACTGAATTCCATTTGCCACTCACTTTTTTTTATACTTACTGTCATTTCTATAGGCCCTCAACTTTTTAAAACCTATTTCAAATCATCTGGTTAGTTACCATTCAGTTGTACCCTTTAGTCTAATTTTGGTTTTACATATACCAGTTTTACACTGGTGTACCTTCTTTGACTTTTGTGGAGTTGCTCCTGGTTTGCACTGGTGTGAAATCAGAATCAGGTCCCTTATTTATTGCACCAAGCTCATTTCCAGTTATTAGGTCTAGAATAACTTCTGAGCAGGATGGCTCTTCAGCATGCTGCTTTTAAATTTGTGTCTTCTGTACAGTGCACTTCCCTCAAATAGGAAAGTTTTAAAAACCAGAACACTAATAGCAGAAGTGAAAAAAGCTTAAGAAAACTCCTTGGCCTGACTAAAGATTAGTGAGTAATAAAGATACAAATTCCCCTCAAGATGAATGTGTTAAGTTTGTTACTCCTGTGAATTGCACTTAAAAAAAAAAATGTATGGACCAGTTACATTATTTAACAAAACTATTAGACTACTTAAAGCCAGGAGGAATTTCTTCATTCATAGCAGTCATCCAGGCCATATTTAACATGCGATCTATTCAAGTTACTTTGCACCTTAGCCACTTGCCAGCTTTTCAGCTTGACTCCACCACTTTGTCCCCAAACCTACTAATCCCCTCTCCTCCCCCGCCCCCAATCCTAACTATCATTATGGCAAATCCCAAAGGGATGTAGCCTCCTGGCAGATCGAGAGCCATCGAGACTGATCTGTAGCTAACCATCATTAAGGTATCTTAAAATGGCCAGTTTAAGAAACTGCAGAGCAAATATGCAATATTTGCTGCTTACTCACAATTTGTCATTTGAAACTTCCTAACTGGATTTTCAGTGGAAACTGCTGGGCCAGTTCTGCTCTTTTATCGAAAGGATGTTTGGTATTTCTACATATTAGGAAAGCAACAAAAATAGCTAAGTGTATACGAATTGGAGAGCAGATAGCGTGGCATACAAGATTTGTGTTCTCATTTTTGTTCACATTTTTAGTTAGAATAACCAAAAATATTGAGCTGAGAAACAATACTAAACACTTTGTACTTCTATAATGACTTTCATGTGAGGATCTCAAAATGCTTTCCAAATTTAAGGCTAGATTGTGTCCCAAGGATGAAGCCCATAGAAATGGGTGGAGCATTGCTGCACTGGTTCAGGAGCAAAGCAGAGAAGGAATTACAGCTCAGAGAGCCACCATTCTCTCCTTTCTACAGGGGGGTAGTACTTTAGGCCTAATCAACAAATCTTCTCTAGTGTAATTATAGCTATACGAGCAAACCTTCCTATTGTAGACAGCTTATACTGGCAAAAGAGTGCTTTTGTTGGTATAGCGTAAATCCGTTCTCACAAGAGAGATAAGCTACAACAGCAAAAGGACTTTTATGCCAGTATAACTCTGCCTATGCAAGGGCTTTTGCTGGTATAGAAGTGTCGTAAAAAGACAACTCCCCCCATTACATTAGGAAAAGTTTCTAGTATAGACCTAGCTCAGGCATACTGGTACAGCCCCATTGGCTGGTGCACTCGGAGAGCGTAGCCAAGACTCAGTCCATTCTTCGTCCTCCTCACTCACTGTCTCTGTGGGAGAGGCAGGGCAAATACATACACATCTTGTGTAATAATTCAGTACAAGCAATGGAATACTCATATGCAGATCACCCCTAGGCCTAACAAACATGGCTGGTCTCCAGAGCCAGACAGATTGCAATTCTCATATTGCACAACATCTTGAAAACACACTTCTTTATACATTGTACTGTAAATTTTGGCACGAGCAGACATCTTTTCAAGTAATATGTATGGCATCTTGTGGAATGCAACTTCCTCTGCAATGCAACATGCATTACATTTCGCGATAAACCAGTGGCACTGTACTGAGGAAGAAAACTGCACACTAATTACATGAACATAGCATTGCGATCATTCTTTCCTATTCAGACTTTTAGAATTGCTGTCTGCTGGTAATAATAAAAGCTATGCCTGAAACTTTAAAAATAAAATCAAAACAACATGTCAGCAAAACTGAACTCTTCATGGAGAGGATGGGGTTTCCAGTATTTATTCTATGAAAACAGTTACAAAAGTCTCTTCTGGCTTTAATGAAAGCCAAATGTTAGAAATAGTAATTAAAATGTTTACAATGAAGTGCAGTTTTAGATCTGCGGTGTACCCATGCCTGGCAGGTTTTGATTAATTATGGCAAGCCACACAAGAGGCTGTTTTTTCAATAACATGCTAGGATATTCAATAAGCATCGTTCACTGTCTCTCTCCTTCACTACCTCCCACCTCTGCACTTTTAGGTAAATCTTACAGGTAAGAAACTATTTTCTCCAAGAGAAGGTATTTTAAGTAGAAACTAAGGGTTGGGGGGGGGGGGTGTTTAAATACCATTTTGGAATATCTGGAAGGAGAACAACAAGTTTTTGCCCACTTTGTCTGCCCGTGGCTCTCCTCCTTCCTGTTGTCTCTTTCGTGCCTTTTTTCTGTCCCCTAGTCTGTGGCTTGTCCTTCTGTATTTCCTTGTATGTCCCTTTTGACCCCTGTTTGCTTGCATCCCCTTTCCAACCTTGTGTTCCTCCTTCCCCTGTCTACTTTCACCTCAGCCTTCACACATCCCTATCAACCTATTCTGGGATTATTTCCCCCTCTTGTATGTAATGTATCAGTGAAGCGGTGCTCTATGCCAGGGTGACAAGTGTGTTTATAAATGTCTGCATAGACAGTTATATTTAAGTACTCCCTTGTCTTTGCTAGTCCTTTGTCCACTGCCTGTGCTTGGTCCCTGTGTCTCTCCATTGCAGATCCTAATAGTTTCTTCCCTCCCACTGGTTAATTGAAGGTGCCACTGAGTAGCACTGAGCAGCACAAACAGTGTTACTCAGACCCTGCATGGGGATCAGAACAAGGGGGAGAGAATCAGTCCCCTAATTCATGCTGACAGGCCCATGCCTCCCGATCAAACTAAACCCATCTGTTCACAAGTGTTGCTTCCGGAACATCCCACCAAAGCTCAGGCTACAGACTGGCAAATGGACAGGGCAAGGATCCTGGGCCAGCATCCACAGTCTCAGTCCAGTTCCTAGCGGATAGGTGTCTATCACATGGCTATGGAGACAGAACTATCTTCTTGCAGCAAGAAATTCCACCAGTTCAAGTCTGAGGCATGGCAATAGGGGAGTCTTGCAGTGCTGTCGCTCATGCTGCTCCTGCTCTCTGGACAAAGAGAGAGGACTTAAGTCCTCAGTTCTGGTCATGTTACGCTTTGTGAACAGAAATGGTTTTACACAATTTACATCACTATTTTGGATTTAATACAGCACTAGATCATGTGAGAGTAACTGCTCAGTAAGGGCTCCACAAAATCCCCATATCTGGAGTGCGCTTACTCTCAGGAGTGGTTCCTAAAGTCTTTGGCTAAAATTTTCAAAACACCTAGTTGACTTAGGAATGTGAATACTGTTGACTTGCAGTGGGACCTAGGTTCCTAAGTCATGTAGGCATATTACAAATTTTATATGTTGAATCTGTGTTTCTCTCATATTGGCAAGCACTTATAGAGAGTTGCACAACCTGTGATATTTACTATTCAGTCACTACTTTTCTGGGCTGGCATTTAAGATTCTGATTGGCTTCACTTCTTGAAATAGGAAGCAGAGGACTCCTGTAATCAGACCTTTGGACAAGTTTCTGTGGGCCACATCTACTCTGCTACACCTGTTTCAAAGAAATGTGCACTTTATTCTAATGTAGACTGGATTACAATTTGCCCCACCTGTCTGTCTTGTTTCACTGCCTTCTTTGTACTATTTCATTATTTTAATCTTTGCATCTCTATGTTCTTATACAGAGAGAACAGTACAATACAATTTATTTTTACTTCAAGAACTGCTGGCATTTAACTCTTTAACTCTGCCTCCCCTTTCCCTCCCTGGGTAACTTGAGAGCAGGCAACACTAATTTGTGTGCCTCAGTGCCTGATGTTGTGTTGACAGTAAAGAAGAGCCTGAGTATCCCAGTGGTGATGTTGGATAGGTGGGAATCCTCTATCTATCCCTCTTCTGCAGTCCTTTCATTTGTAAAAGAAATGTAAATTGGCGGTGCCTCCTCCTAGCTGGGTCCTGTACACACTCACCAGGGTGCCTTGGGAGCCTCCGGGAGTAAACCTAAACTAATCTGTGCAATGGGTCTAACTCAAAAATACCAATTATAAAGACAATATAATTCCAATATACACTTAACACACCTTTACTTAAAGTAAGGAAACACGGTATAAACTTGAGATTAAATGTCACTACTCATTTCAATCAGCAGGGGGCAGTTTGATAAATCAATTAACAAATACAGTTAACAGTAGTAAATGAAACTTATCTAACTTGCATTTACACTGCCACCATTTACCCCACCCCCAAGTGCGCGCTCCTCTGCATTTCAGAGTTCTAGACCGGGGGTGGCCAACCTGAGCCGGAGCCAGAATTTACCAATGTACATTGGCCAAAGAGCCACAGTAATATGTCAGCAGCCCCCCATCAGCTCCCCACACCTGCTGCCAGCGCCTCCCACCCACTGGCAGCCCCACTGATCAGCACCCCTCATCAGCTGTTTTGTGGCATGCAGGAGGCTCTGGGGGGGAGTGGGGAGAAGGGAGGGCACGGCAGGCTCAGGGGAGGGAAGGGGTGGAGTGGAAGCAGGGCCTGGGGCAGGGCCAGGGGTTGAACAGTGAGCACCTCCCCCCCCCCCAGCACATTGGAAAGTTGGCACCTGTAGCTCCAGCCCTGGAGTTGGAGCCTATACAAGGAGCCGCATATTAACTTCTGAAGAGCTGAATGTGGCCCCTATTCTAAACACTTAGAATCATAGAATATCAGGGTTGGAAGGGACCTTAGGAGGTCATCTAGTCCAACCCCCTGCTCAAAGCAGGACCAATCCCCAATTTTTGCCCCA
The DNA here is from genome assembly GCA_033296515.1 of Macrochelys suwanniensis. Classification (NCBI taxonomy): domain Eukaryota; kingdom Metazoa; phylum Chordata; order Testudines; family Chelydridae; genus Macrochelys; species Macrochelys suwanniensis. The sequence goes on from CM065776.1 coordinate 45,269,248, forward strand.
GATTCCTAAATGGCCCCAAGGATTGAACTTACAACGCTGGGTTTAGCAGGCCAATGCTCAAACCACTGAGCTATCCCCCCCCTGCTTGAGTGGGTGCATGTTAAGATCTTGAAGCTGGGGCCAGCACTCTGTTGGTCCACTGAACCTGTCCAGCCAAGACAACAAGGGGCAGAACAATTCTAATTTGGGACTTTTACGAGCTGCACACCCTCTCTGAAAGTTGGAGTTGTTTTAATCAGATGCCAGCAACCCTGGGCTCTGGTTAGATGACAAGACCACTCCGCCCCTTCTCATACTCAGACAACCCCTTCAGGGCCGGCTCCTGCTTTTTTACCTCCCCAGGCAAAAAAAAAAAAAAAAAAAAGCAGCCGGAGCGCCGCCACCAAAGCAAAAAAAAAAAAAAAAAGGCCAGGCAGAATGTGCTGCCCTAAGATTGGCCTAAATGCCACCCCTTTTAATGTGCCACCCCTAGCATGTGCTTCCTATGCTGGTGCCTAGAGCTGGCCCTGAACCCCTTGAATTCTCTTTGCAGTCTAGGTTGCCCAGACAGCAAGTGTGAAAAATTGGGACAGGGGGTGGGGGGTAATAGGAGCCAATATAAGAAAAAGACCCAAAAATCGGGACTGTCCCTATAAAATCGGGACATCTGGTCACCTATTGCAGTGTGACCCTTGCAAACACTTTTGCAAACAAGGGTGGTTACTCACACGGCCTTCACTGCAGGCCCACCTCAGTCAGCTCTAGGCACAGCTACAGTCTCTGCCCTGGCTCCAGTGAAGCCACCAGCAGCCTCTGAGGCCCGCTGATTGATCAAGGCCCCAGCAGGCTCTCAGCAGCAGCTCCTGGTTTGGACAGAGCTCCACAGCAGCAATCTCAGCTCCTCGCCAACATGGAGCCCACCGCACGCTGGGCTCCATTCCCTGGAAGCGGATGTCTCTCTCTTCCCCAAGGCATCATGGGAGTTGTAGTCTCCAAGGATGGATTGCAGCACTCAGGATCTTCCCAAATGGAACACCCAGAGGCTCCTCTAGGAAAGGGTGCCTACAACGCCTTCTGGAAAGCCATGCCAGAGTGTCACCCCCAGAGTGTCACTGCTGCAGTAGTAGGGAAACACACAGTGCAGATGGAGGTCTAGGTAAGAACAGGAACTTTTCTATCGAGGTATAACAATGACAAGGGAAGAGACTCTGCCTAATTCATACTGTCCAGAAAGAACTGCCTGCATATTCACAGAGCTGGAGGGAGACACACAGGAAGGTCAAGCTTTAAGAGATACAGACACTGGATTTTCAGCCCCAGGGCACTGTGAACAGGTGTCATGGGGTCCCCCTTCCCCTAGGGCTAACTGAGAGGAGTTCTGAGGAACTGGGAAAGAAAAGATTGAGAACTTCTTAAATGTACTATTAGTTCATCTGCACATTTGGGGCCTGATATGGCTGGCATTGAAGTAAACAGCCTAACTCCCAGTTCCATGAATGGAGCAGGATTGAGCCTTTGGAGCACTGCTGCAATGGGTGAGGCAATCCCATAAATCATGTATTTGAAAGGATTACAAAATAAATACTTGTTTGAAATGGGTTTCTCGTCCATCCTCCAAGCACAAAACTTGTCAGATCTGGAGTGGTTGTAAAAACAAAATTCCTCTACGCTGACAAATATCTTTATTTGAAAAATACCCTCCAACACACTGCAGGGCAGCTTGAGGAAGTTTGACTTGTTATTTTATTCTCCAGACGTGTTACATCTCAAACTCAGCAGGGACATGAGTGGAAAAATGGGTTTCACTTGTGATCACACAGACGTCCCAGAAAATGAGAAAGAAATAGGTGAAAATGTTTCATTGATAAGCTACTTTTTCTCCTCTAATTTGGGTTTCCAGTAGTATGCTATTAATATTGCAGCAGGTCACATTTCATATGGTTAAATAGAATGAAACTTGCCACATTGGTTATAGTTTCAGAATGCAATGTATGTGTACATACACACACAACATATGGCTCATGCAAAGTCATGGGGACTATGATAATGGAGTTTATGCACAAGATATAGTTCAGGAGCATTTGTTAAAAGAAATGGCTGCTGCTACAATTACTTAGGCTGGGATCCACAAAAGGTACTTAGGCACCTAAGTTGTGTTTTTAGGCACTACTGTAATCCAAGACTCCTACTTGGCTGCTGTCTAACCCAGTAGGCACCTAAAGTCACTTAGTGCCTAACCAGAATTTTCCTAAGGAGGGGGCCCACATCCTGTACCCAGCCCCAAACTCTCCCCCGCCACTCCCCCATACTAGCCCTGAGCTCTTTCATGCTGCCTCTGTACCCAGATCCGCACTCGTCCACACTGCACCCAGAGCCACCCACAGTCCCCACCTGCTGCCCCACACCCTTCCCCCTGCATTACTGCACTCCCAGCTCAGAGCTCTCCCCCCTGCATCCAGCCCCAGAGGTCCCTGCCCCACAACAAGCTCTTATTCAGAGATGTGGTCAGGCTCAAGAAAACCATCCCCTCCAGGGGCCAGGCAGTTCTGGGAACCCTAGATCCATCCTCCTTCTACTTTCCCAGGAAGGACCAAAAAGCCTGCATCCAATCTTCCCACCTTCCTGGTGACTAAGGGGTTCTTGGTGCCCCCTGCTCCACTCTTCCCTGGGTGTGCCCAGTGCCCATCAGGTCTGTAAGGACTGCAAAAGTGTGTGTAAAAAACAACAAGGAGGCACACAGGGTCACAATGCCACTCAAAGATAGCTCAGCCATGATGGAAGGGCAGCAGAGTGAAATTTCTAACGCTGATCAGGAGCCAAGGCGGGGCCTGGGCCTCCTGCCCCCACCGTTGATCCCCTGGGTTCAATTCACTAGTGGTAAGGTTTAGACTCCCATAAGGTCTTATTCAGCCCTATGGTTAAGAGGTCAACAAGTCTAGGCCCCTACGCTGAGGCAGGACCAAGCATACCTAGACCATCCTGGACAGGTATTTGTCCAACCTGTTCTTAAAAACCTCTAATGTGGATTCCACAGCCTCCCTTAGAAGCTTACTAGACCTTAACTCTCCTTATAGTTAGAAAGCTTTTTCCCCCCTAATATCTCATCTAAGTCTCCCTTGCTGCATATTAAGTACAACTTCTTTTGTACCTTCAGTGGACATGAAGAACAATTGATCATCATTCTTTTTATAACCGCCCGTAACATTTTTGAAGGCTTATCAGGTCTCCCCTCAATCTTCTTTTCTCAGCATGCCCAATATTTAAGCTTTTCCTGAAAGGTCAGGTTTTCTAAGCTTTTTTTCTCATTTCTGTTGCTCTCCCCTGGACTCTCTAATTTGTCCACATCTTTCCTGAAGTGTGGTGCCCAGAATTGAACACAGTATTTCAGCTGAAGCCTCACCAGGGCTGAGGTGAGTGGGACAATTACCTCTTCTCTTACAAATGAAACTCATGTTGATACACCCGAGAATATTAGCCTTTTTCACAACTGCATCACATTGCTGGATCACAAATTGAACGAATTACTATAACCCCCAGCTTTTTTGCAGTGCTACCACCTAGCCAGTTATTCCCCATTTTGTAGTGTGCGTTTGATTTTTCTTTCTTACGTGTAGTACTTCGCACTTGTCTCTGTTGAATTTCATCTTGTTGATTTCAGGTCACTTCTCCAATTTGTCAAGGTCATTTTGAATTCTAAGCCTGTCCTCCAGAGAGCTTGCAACCCCTCCAAGCTTGGTATCATCAGCAGATTTTATTAGCATACTCTCCACACCAATATCCAAGTCATTAATGGAAACATTGAATACTGCCAGACCCAGGATTGATCTCTGTGAAACCCCACTAGAAACACCCTCCCAGTTTGACAGAAAACCGTTTTTCAACCCATTGTGCACCCACCTTATAGTAATTTAATCTAGACCATTTTTCCATAGTTTGCTTCTGTGGATGTCATATGGGACCAGGTTAAAGCCTTACTAAAAATCAAGATACTACATCTACTTCTTCCCCCTTCCACTTAGGCCAGTAACCCTGTCAAAGGCAGCAATTAGGTTGGTTTGCCATGATTTGTTCTTGACAAATCCATGCTGGCTATTCTTTATAACCCTATGATCTTCTAGGTGCTTACAAATTGATTGTTTAATGATTTGTTCCAGTATCTTTCTAGGTATCAAAGCTATGCTGACTCATCTAGAATTCCCTAGGTCCTCTGTGTTCTCCTTTTTAAGTATAGATACTATGTTTGCCCTTCTTCAGTCCTCTGGAACCTCACTCCTCCTCCAGGAGTTCTGAGAGAGAATTGCTAGCAGTTCTGAGACTGCTTCACCTCAGAGATCTCAAACTCAAATCACCACGAGGGCCACATGAGAACTAGTAAATTGACCCAAGGGCCGCATCACAATGATACAAAAGTATAGTCAAAAATGAAAAAAATGAAGAGTAATATAGTATTCTATTAAAAGTTAATGTATTAACTTTTTAAAAACTGTAATGCAAAGAGGGGTTTTAATAAAATATAAACAATCAGTAATGTTTGGAGTTTGGCTGCCAGTGGAGTCAGTGCTATGGCGGGCCACAGGAAATAACTCTGCGGGTCGCATGTGGCCTGCGAGCCGCGTGTTTGAGACCCCTGGCTTCAGCTAATTCCTGAAGTACCCTAGGATGAATTTCCCCAGGCCCTGCCATCTTGAGTACCTGTAGTTGACCTAAGTAGTCTTTAACTTTTAAAGCCCACACACTTCACACAAATTTAAAATAATTACACATAGGGAAATATAATTTAAAAACCAAATCCTTTATTGGGATAGCTTGCACTGCTGTTGCCTGCATTGCGTAATCTTTGTCCTGTGGATAAAGAGAGGATTCCAGCTTTGGAGCTTTTAATCTGACAATGTTCATGATCATCAAAATGAAACAAAACAGATACTGCAGAAAGGAAAGTATAGGGAAGGAAGGGAGAAGAGAAAGAAAAGTATAAAAAAAATGAAAGGAGAAAAAGAAATGGGAAGTTCTGTCTTCAGAAGAACTGATTCAGAACAAGAAAGGTCCTGAAAAATTCTAAAACCTATAAAGAGAAGAGCAGAAAAGAATGAAACAGTCATTTGTTTACTCTTAAATTGGTTTTAATTGAATCTCCAAATTTTAATTTTAAAAACAAAGTGTATTTAAAATCCAGTTCTGTGGTTTCTGTGAGTGTATGACACCCACTAAAATTGGATCCGAAATACGAATCTGACGACTTAGGGAAAAACAGACATATGCATGCTTATGCTCCAATACGTCTGTTAGTCTATAGGGTGCCACAGGACTCTTTGTTGTTTCTACAGATCCAGACTAACACGGCTACCCCCTGATACTAGAGAAAAAAATGGATCAATATTCTTTCTGCTGCTTTAGAACTGGACCAGAACACCAGGAGGACAATTTCAGCTCAAGAGGGTAAACCACAGCACCTAGAACTCCACTTGAATGTTCGTCACTGTAACAGAGTCTACTCACCACTATGCGCCCCTCATGGGCAGGCATGGCTTCGCGGTTCTATCACTGGGATCACACACACCCCATCTACAGTTGCTATAGCAGTTTCAGTCTAGTAACTCGGCCCTCCAGCCAGGTCACAGTCTTGAATCCCCCCCTTCCGGTGTCCCAATTGCCCAAAATGTCCTTAACAGAAACAAAAAGAACTTCCGCCTTCTCTGGGGCTGCTTCAGACAGTCCTTGGTTCCATCTGCAGCCCCCTTGCTGGGCTCAACTACCCTCATGATGGGATTGCATGCCCCATCCTTGGGGCTGGTAAGGAAGGCCCATCCCACCCTCTATCAGGGTTCCAGTTCAGGGCTCTGTACAATGTAGCTAGGCTGAATCCTCTACCCATATTGCAGTTTTCCGTTGGCCACTTTCAACCTGGCCTCTTATTTCCCTTCTGGGTTGCCTGGTCTTTTTCCCAGTTTTTCAGGGTCTCTTCCAGACCTCCCTTCTTGCTCAGGAACCTTTTTGCTTCCTACAGTCTCTTCCCATTCCCACCCAGCTGGGCTCCCTTAGGCCTGGCTCCTTTTAATGAGAATCACCTGATTTCTCGCAGGTGGGGCCCATTCTGTAATCAGGACTGGTTTAGCAGCAGGCTTTCCAGTCTACAGAGCACAAGCAAGCCACCCTGTTAGAAACACACTGAAAGCTAAGGGAGAAGATTATTTTTAAGCTGTAAAAAGTTTCTGAGAGTGAGCTGTCAGCAAGTATAACTAGCTGCCCATGACATACTACTAGCATCCCTTTCCCACGGCCCACCGGGGACATCAGCCGTGAGCACAGGAGTGTACTTGGTGCAGTTCACGCCCCTCCCAGACACCTGTCCCTTTTGCGGCATGAGGGAGACCCTGGTGCACGTATATCTGGAGTGCGCCAGGTTGCAGCCCCTATTCTGGCTCCTCTTGGAGATATTATTATGTTTTTGGTTGCACTTTTCCCCCCACCTGTTCATCTATGCACTCCCTATCCGTGACCCCACAAAGTCATGGGACCTCCTTATCAACCACCTCCTAGCCCTGGCCAAAATGGACATATACAAAACCAGGGAGAGGAGGTTGGCCGACAAGGTTTCCTCCAACTTTGGGGCCTATTTCCGCTCCTCAGTCCGTTCACGCATCCAGGCAGAGTTCCTCTGGGTGGCGGCTGCTGGCTCCCTTGACACCTTCGAGGAGCAGTGGGCGCTGTCCGGGGTTCTCTGCTCGGTGTCACCTTTAGGTTCTCTCGTTTTGACCCTTTGACCTTCACACCCACCCTTGTTTTCTTTTTTGTTGTCTCCTGTAGTCAGTTGAGTTCCAGGGCTCAGTGGATCCTCCCCAAAGGCTGGGGGAGGATCCTTTAGCCACGGGCGGGCTTATGCCTGCCAACTTCCCCTGGAATTTTCAATAGGACTACTAGCATCCCTCTCCTTCATGTTAACCCTTGGCACCACCATATGCCCTGTCTCCAAAGTAAACAACCTTTCACTGCCATTGATGTTTATGTAGATAACCTTGAAGAAAACATATCTGAATGGTAAAGTGCTGGGTTTAGATATACGCTCAGAAGAAATGCTTGAATGGTCTGAATTAGAATTTATGAACTGAAATAAGCCTGTGGTATGGAGGAGAGATAAGGAGCATAACTTTCTAATGCTTGCTTTCTTCTACATGATTTCAAAGTTGTCTCACATCCTTCAGCTAATTCATGGAAAAGGTATCATTCTTTTTGCCTTTTGTCATCAGTGTTTTCATATTATGATATTTTGCTTTTTTAAAATGACATTTTGAACAACAACAAAAAAGAATTTTGCAGAAAACATCCAAGAAGTTCCTAAGAGCTGGAAATGGCAGCATGCAGCTAAATACTGCAATTGAATTACCAGAACATGCTGGCAAGACAAAATGGGTGAGGTAATCTCTTTTATTGGACCAACTTCTGTTGGGGAGAAATACAAACTTTTGAGCTACACAAAGCTCTTCTTCAGCTCTGTGTGGCTCGAATCTTGTCTTTCTCACCAACAGAAGTTGGTTCAATAAAAGATATTTATCTCACCCATCTTGTCTTGTTAATATCCTGGGGCCAACACGACTGCAACAACACGTCACAGAACATAATGGTCAGGCAGCTTTGGCAGGTTTGTTTCCTTAGTGTTTTTGAAACAAAAGAGAAAATTCCGATAAGTTCAACTGAGCATGCATGGCAAATGGTAGCTTTGTTGCTCAATGCATTTCTGGAAGGCACCTGGATACTAAAGTGATGGGCAGGGAGAGGTCTAGGAATGGTAATAGAATAGAATTCACTTAAAGTTTTTCTTGTTGTTCAGTTCTGTAGAATGTATTCCTAAAATGCACTATAAAAATAAAAATCCAGACAAGGGTCTCCCCTGGACCCTTTATTCAAAAAAGGGGCATAGTATGCTGATCATACCCAGCAGAACAAATTGTGCAAACACTCCTGAAGTGAATCCCCAAATGCTAACTCACCAGACTATTACATTGTAGAATCAACCTCTTAAACTGCATATCCTTGGACTGAAGGTGCTGACGCATCTGTAACCCTGATAGGCTGATAAGTGGGTATTTAAGATGACAGTTACTCTTGTTATTAGCTGCCCTCTTTACAAAGGTCCAAGAAGGAAAATACCAAGGTGGGAGTTTTCTCTCTCTCTCTCCTCTTTGCAGTAGTCACTGTCATCGATCAGTCTATCAGCCCTCACCAAGAGAGAGCGCCGATCACAACACGTCAGATGTGTTGTTCTAGCCAGTCCTCCAACTACCCGCTGGCCAGGCTGTCAGTAGCACCGGACACCCGATTGACATAGCGCACAGCAGCCTAGAACTCCTGAGCGATCCGCCAACCCCAGCCTCCCAAACAGCTGGGATTACAGGCACGCACCACCACACCGGGCCCTTTGCAGTAGTAGATGCTAGAAACAGCCTGCAGCTTCCTCATAATAATTCACATTGGCCTTTATAAAGTTTTAAATTTTCCAAGAGCTTATTATAAATTACTTTCATGTTCTCTCTGTTGAATCTCTTGAATGGATCATTTAATATACACTCTGTGTGTAATGAGTCATGAAGTTCACTAATCCCAGATACTTGGCACAGTGGGAGACAGAGCTCAATTGGTGGAGTTATTGCAGATACTGATAGGTTATCTCCCTCTCCCCAGTTTCCTGTATTCAAGGCCTATACAGCTTGGGGAAGATTTTTCAGTGATGAGCACTCTTAACTAACTTCCATTGATTTCACCAATATTTGCAATGGCCGCTCAGTACTTGGAAAGGATTTGCTCCTACTGATTATGTGGACTAGATGAGCACTTATTACTTAAACTGCTTGGCTGAACTTTTGAAAGCAGATCCTCACCTCTGACTTCACAGCAAGCATACCAGTTTCTTTGAGTAGCTTAGCTTGCCTGCTGCCAACAAAAAGAGGCAAGTGAAAATGGAGTTACTTGTACATTTAAAGCATGATTATTTACTTATTTGTATTATCCTAGTGCTTAGAAGCCCCAGTAATGGACCAGGACCCCACTGTGCTAGATACTGGGCAAACACAGAAGAAAATGATAGTCCCTGCCCCACCCACCCTTTCCATCTAGGTATGGCTGCAATAGAATTTTTATCTTGGAGTTAATTGATTTCCCATTAACTAGACATAGTTAACACATTTATAAAGGCTCGTCTCCATCCTCCCAAATGTTTGTTTCAGGCTACAAGTGTTTGTGGTTTACTCTAGAAAGGAGCCTAGGCTAAATTACAATCATTTGTAGCCCTTTGAGGAGTGACCAGACTAGCCATTACAAAGGTGTTAACTACCTCACATTGACTGGCAATCAGTTAATTCAAGGTAAAAAACCCTCTAATGAAGACAAGTGTTTTGAGACTGATTTTCCACTGCCTTGCACCTGGTGTCGTCATTTACACCTACTGAAAATGAGTGCAAAGCAGGTGTGAAACACTGGTTTCTCACCTGCTTTGTACAGGTTTAAATGACCACATAAGATGTGAAACAGTAGAGAATCAGGCCCTCCATGCATACAATGGGACTACAGACTAAGCACAATGATAAAGCTCCTAGTTAATTCAGTGGTTCAGAATCAAGCTAGATAATGACAGCTGCACTGATAGGTGTTATCCTGATTCAGAATTTCCCCTTGAGATTCCTCAGCAGCAGCCGAGGAATCCCATTTCCTAACTACCTTGTGCTCAGAGCACATGCTTTCATGGTGGGGGCTTGAGAGAGCCGTATCAACTATCAAGCATACTCTGGAACATACTCTGCTTAAAATCCATTGCAAGTTTTCAGGTGTCACAGTTCTCTGAATTTTCACATGAGCCGGGAGGATCTGAAATAAAAGCAAAAAACAATTTGGGTCTGATTTTGTAAGCATTGTCTGTGGAACTCCCATTAAAGTCAGGCCATTGAGTTGTTAGGGCATGGAGAAATGTTTGAGAAGGCAATGGAACAAAGTAACTATAAAATCTGTTTGAAAGTTAAGTATCAGAGGGGTAGCCGTGTTAGTCTGGATCTGTAGAAGCGACAAAGAGTCCTGTGGCACCTTATAGACTAACAGACGTATTGGAGCATAAGCTTTCGTGGGTGAATACCCACTTCGTCGGATGCATGCAGTGGAAATGTCCAGAGGCAGGTATAAATATGCAGGGAAGAGTCAGGCTAGAGATAACAAGGTTAGTTCAATCAGGGAGGATGAGACCCTCTTCTAGCAGTTGAGGTGTGAACACCAAGGGAGGAGAAACTGCTTTTGTACTGTTTGAAAGTTGTTTATATTTTGGATTACAATATATTCCTAGGGATGAAATTCAGCTCACCAGCACACAAGGTCTATGTGCCACTCAGGCTATGCTCTCTTGGACTACCAAACAAAGTAATCCAACTCCCCAGATATTTTTCTCATCTCTTGGGTTTGTATTTTACTGCATTTATGATGCATAAGCTGTGTACTACTGTCTCTCTGCAAATTAACTGATGAAGCATGACATGTTCTGCCACATGTTCACAACTCTGTTACAAGACCACCTTACGACCAAAGTCACCTGAATGTGCTTTCATGTGGGGAAAAAATTGTATCACTCCCACACCTGCATCAAGTGTAAGATTGTGTCAAACATGATCCAATATTTCCTAAAGCCATAAATTACACAGACCATATGTGTATACGTATGTGTACACGGCTACTACACTGAAACAGACCGTATGTGCATGCTGCATGAACGAGCCTATGAGATACTAGTGCAAATGCTCAATAATACTAAAAAGAAAAAGAGTTCCCAGTATTCATGGAGGAGCTGATCTAGCAATAGCCTAAATCTGCCTTTCTCCTGAATGGAAAGAATCCAAAGATTAAACCATCTGCTGGGGCCTATATTCAAGATTAAGCACTCAGCCTGTCAGCCAAGAGGACATGATTAATTCTTAGTTTTATGACACAAAAATGTTAATGTGATATATATTTTTTCTTTTGTCAGCCTCCTCTTTGGGACCATTTTCCTTTTTAACTGGAGTCCTCTTAGCCCTAATGAGATCAGTATGGTTTATTATGCCCAAACACTTACTACCTCTAGGAATCTGAGCGCATTCTCCCTTAAGGAATTATTTTGGGAAGTTCTGTGGCATGTGTCATACAGGAGGTCAAACTAGATGATCACAATGGTCCCTTCTGGCCTTGGAATTGATTAATCTATGAAATCTATGAATCCCTCTCTGTGGTGGGGCCTGGCTGAAAGTCCTGATGGGGAGGGCAGGGGAAAGAAGAGCTGGGTTAAATTATCTGCACGGAACATGAAACTGGTGAAGTGTCAGGCCACATTCTTTGCTGCTTTAAGCTGGCACAGCTTGATGGGAGTCAACGTAGCTGTGTCAGTCTGCACCTGCACATAATTTGGCTCTTAGCTTTTTTCCCATTTCAGGAATATTAAAAATTTCTGATTCTTTTGCTAAAATAATTTGTTTTTCTGGCGCATTTGCAAAAATGAAAAGTTCCCCTAGCCTTCTGTTGTGTTGCCAAAGCTACCTTGTAGGCACAAGTAATCTCTTGGCTGACAAAGTAGGGTATTCTACCTCTCCAAACATTTTTTGTGTCCCTTGTACTTGTTTTTTGACCATAAGCATTCCCTGTTGCTAGTACACACTATCTATCCCGGTTGCAAGCACAATATAAGTCCTATAGGTCTTAGGGCATTTGTAGGGTGACTCTGTATTCTTGAAAACCATTAGTGCCCCAATTTGCATGGTCTGACTTAATCATTGGTTTGTTTTGCCCCAGTTTATATAATCTTCATAGACTGGCCCCTTCAAGGAGCATCTAGCCAGTTGAGCAGATGATATTGACAGTGAGCTGACTAAGTGGTTATTCTGCTCGATCACCATGCCCCATCTTTGTCATATGATAATACTGCCACCCTGGTTTCCATGAGCCTTTTAGAGAACACCCCATTCTCAAGCAAGCCAGCACAGTCAGGTCCATGTGGAGTCAGTGACCCTGAGCACAGCTGGGAATTACTCGCCTATAGGTAGCTCATCTGCATTGTCACTAGATGGAGGTGAGCTGCTGGCCCAGGCTAGGCCAGCACTCAGACTTCTTCTTGCCACCCTTGAGCCATAGTTGAGGATGGGATTGTGGTAGGGCATCTGGGGAGGAGCTGGTAGGAAGCAAGGAGTGAAGAAAGGACTCAGGCCCTGATGCTGTAAGCTGGTTTTGTGGGCAGACCCCTGAGAAATTACCCAACATTTGGTCAAATATACCATGAACTCTAGGCAAAAAAATCATGTTTCAAAGGTATGTTGCACAATTAAAACTAAAACTGTTGCCATGCTGAGAGAACACCACAGTAGTGATACAAAGCTCCTTGTAAGCATGGGGACTCCAGAGGAAACTTTCAGACCAGCAAATGTGGCAAAACATTAATCAAATTCTTGTGTCATTCAGACTAATTACTGGAGCACAATGGAATGCTATATATATATAGCCCGCCGCAGCACTTCTCAAAACTCTCCTCTGCTTTCCTCCGAACTGCTCTCTGTTCCAACACTAATCCACTCTGATTCAACTCCTCCAAACTGCTCTCTGCTCCACCACCAAAGCACTCTCCTTCAGCTCCTCCAAACTGCTCTCTGCTCCAACTCCTCACCACTCTACTCCAAATCCTCACCTGGCTGATTGAAGGAGGGGAATTTTATCAGGTGACTGGCTTCAGGTGCTCTAATTGGTTTCAGGTGCTTTTAATTAATCTACAGGGAATAAGACTTCTCATCCTAGAACACTCTCCTGCTGCCTTCTGGCCATGCTGTATCACAATATATATATATATGCATGCATGAATGAACCTATGAGATTCTAATGCAAATGCTCTCTCTCTCTCTCTCTCTATATATATATATACACACACTAGCTAAAGAAAATAAAAATTCAGAAATCCAAAGCAAAGCGTGTTTCATATTCATCATACTAAATACCACTACATGAGTATGTATCTATTACAAGCTGTTTTAAAAACCAGTGTCACTTAACTTTCCAGAGTACATGGTAATGTACCACTAGTGTTAGGGCTTAATTCCCGCTTAGCCATAAAGATAGCTAAAAGATGTTTGCTGTAAATGCCACAGGACTGTATATAGACATCATGGCATACTGGGAGAATCCCTATATATCCTTCCAGGGCTGTCCCTAAGGGGGGTGCAGGGCCCGAGGCGGAAGTGACGAATTTGTCACTTCCGGGACCAACCGCACTGGCCAATTGCACCGGCCCGCAAGGCCCCACAAAGCGCGGGGGCCGGAGCGGTCACCCCGATTGGCCATACCTAAGGGATGGCTCTGTGTCCTTCAATGCTTCCTAATTTAGACAAATCAGTAGCCCGAGTGTTACATCTACTAAGAAACATTCCATTAAAATAAAAATTCAACTTGATATTATCAAAAAGTTGGGAGTTATTGAAAAAATAAAACAACCTACAGCCTGGCTTTATTCTAGGATTCTTTTATAATACCAAATAAACGAATTGATATGCACTGAAGAAAAGGCAGGCATGTTCAATAACTACTTCTGTTCTATATTTGGAAAGAAGCAGGATGATGTGATGTATCACATGAGGATGATGGAGTACTTTCCAGTCCATTAGTAACTTAAGACATTGTTAACATCATTTACTAGGGATAAACGTTTTAAAATCAGCAGTCTGGATAATTTGCACCCAAAAGTTCTAACAGAGTTGGCTGAGGAGGTCAATGATGTTAATTTTTAATAAATCTTGCAATACCATGGAAATTCCAGAAGACTGGAAGAGTGCTAATTTCATATCACTATTCAAAAAGGCATGTAGGATGGGATGAGTAATTACAGGCTGTTTTAGCTTGGCATCAGTTCCCATAAAAATAACGAACAAAGCCCATATGGGATTCAATTATTAAAGAATGGGAATATAATTAGTGCCAATCAACATGGTTTTCTGGAAAGTAGGTCTTGTTAAAGAAACCTGATTTCATTTTTGGATAAGATTACAACTATGGTTGCTAAAGGTAACTGCATAGATGTACAATATTTAGATGTCTGTAAGACATTTGACTGAGTACCACACCACATTCTTACTAAAAAATTAGCACTATACAATATCAATAAAACACATTAAATTAATTAAGAACTGGCTGACTGATAGATCTCAGAAAGCAGTTGTCAATGAGAAATCATCATCAAATTAAGGCATTTCTCATGGGGTTCCATAGGGATTAGTTCTAGGGCTGACATTCAATATTTTTGTCAATTATCTGGAAGTAAATATAAAATTGCTGCTAATAAAAAAGACTATCTTCACAGGGAGAAAGCACTGGGTATTAAAAATACTCTTTAATTTAGCAGGGAAAAGGATAACAAGATCTAATGACTAGAAGATGAAGCCAGACACATTAAAATTAGAAATACTGCACACATTTTTAATAATGAGGATGATTAACTATTGGAGCAAACTACCATGGGAAGTGGTGGATTCTGCATCTCTTAACATAGACTCATAGCAGATTAGGTTTGGAAGAGACCTCAGGAGGTCATCTAGTCCAACCCTCTGCTCAAAGCATGACCAACAACAACTAAATCATCCCAGCCAGGGCTTTGTCAAGCCGAGCCTTAAAAACCTCTAAGGATGGAGATTCCACCACCTCCCATGGTAACCCATTCCAGTGCTTCACCTCCCTCCTTGTGAAATAGTGTTTCCTAATATCCAAACTAGACCTCCCACACTGCAACTTGAGACCATCGCTCCTTGTTCTGTCATCTGTTACCACTGAGAACAGTCTAGATCCATCCTCTTTGGAATGCCCCCTTCAGGTAGTTGAAGGCTGCTATCAAATTTCCCCTCACTCTTCTCTTCTGCAGACTAAATAAGCCCAGTTCCCTCAGCCTTACCTCATAAGTCATGTGCCCCAACCCCCAATCATTTTCATTGCCCTCTGCTGGATTCTGTCCAATTTGTCCACATCTTTCTGTAGTGGGGGTCCAACCCTGCACCTGCCTCCTGACCCCCAGATTCTTGGACTAACTCCAACCTGATTTCACCCTTTGTCTTGCACCCGGATTAGGATCCAGATTTGGCTTGTTATTGTCTCTGACCTTGGTTCTGACCCATGGCCTTTTCCCAGACTTTGGTTTCAGCACTTCCCTCAGCCCAGTACAGACTCTATGGCAGGTTTTGACCCTCATACCTGTCCTCCACGGTGCCACCACAGCTCCAAGCACTGATAACTACCAATAAAATTTAAATATATCCAAAACTGGTTTGTCGTAAATGGATACAAATTGAGCAAAAATGGCTTATTTGCTAATCCAGATAAAGCAAAAACAGTTGAAATGCTCATTCCATAATGTAAAGTGGATCTACAAATTATTTGGCAAAATTCATTCCACATCTATCTAGGGCCAATAAACCCTTACATGAATTTCTGGAAAATGACATTGGCACCGTAAAAACAAACAGCCATTTGAACAGTTAAGGACACAAAATACAATCACCAGTATGCCCATTTAATAATATGATATTTTAACTATGATATTTGCATTATCAGTAGACGCATCTTCTGAAGGATTGGGTGCACATCTTATTCAGGAATGGCAGCATGTTGTATTCACATCTAGACTCTGAACAAGGTTGTAAGAAATTATGCCCAAAGTGAGAACAAGCTGTTTGGTTGTCTGAACGTCCATCACTGGAAAGTTTATTTAAACAAACCTTTATCTTTAGCGCACTCTACCAGTTCTATGTGGAATATAAATTGAGTAAGGAACTGCATGCAGGGCTAATGTAAGCAGACAGTAAGTCACTCAGCACATGTGATCACTTCCTAAGAGCACACAAACAAAATACTGGTGCAGGACACTGAAATTCCAGAGATGAAGATGAAGGCTAGGAGGGAATGTATGTGAATTTGACAAATAAATTGATTTACTGTTAACTGTTTGCTACTCCAAATTCATGATAATTTCAGAACTCACATGCACAAGTCATGGTATGTTAAAGGTTCTAATTACTAGTATAATGGTATGTTATATTATATTATTATTATGACTACTACTTTGAGTGGTCAAATACAGATTTCAGGCATTCCCTAAACTGTTCAATCCCTCACTAAAATATTAACAGTTTAACATGGTGAATGACAGAGCAGTTCAGATAGTGAAAGTCATTTAAAGAAAGTTAAAAATGACAATACAGATTCATATCTAACTCTGTTGGTCGGTAGAAATACACCAGGAAGAGCATAATGAGAGAGTCTGTATGCGTGCCAGCGGAACAATAGCAGATATTGACACTATTAAGGTTGCTAAAAGCAGAGATGATGATGATGTTGATTACAGCAGTTAGAGCCCCCAAATTGGAATAGGATCCCCTTGTGTTGGACATTGTAAAGACACACAGTGAGAGACAATCCCTGCCCCAAAGATCTTACAATCTAAATAGGTAAGAGGTGAAACAGAGGCTCTTGGATGGATCTGGTGCACAGGAGTGCTGGTAAGAAGCCAAAGATCAGATTTTCAAAGCTATTTAGGTACCTAAAGATTTCAAAAGTGCTAAACAGATTAGGTGCCTAAATCCTATTGATCTCAATGGGAGTTAGATGTCTAACCATCTTAGGTGTTTTTGAAAACCCCCATTAGGCACCTATTTGTATCCTGAGATACCAACATATCTTTGAGAATCTGGCCCTGAGTGCTGAGTGCTCAGTGTATCTGTGGAGGAGAGGCTGGGCATGACTGGAGGCTGTTCCTCAAGGCTTCTCTAAGTTACACTAGCTGGGGCTGTTCCACCCAAGGGGCTGTTCCACCTGTCTGGATCAATGGAGTGCAGTAGTACTCTGGCCACACTCTCTCACCTTGGCTATGCCTCCAACATACCCCCTATGCTGGGGGTGGGAGTAGAGCTAACTATGCTGACTGTATGGCACCTGGTTATTCCCCTAAAGCCAGGGGAACCCCCAACCCACCAGTTAAGATGGATTCCCCTCTGTTTTCTTCTGTTGGAGTGGTGTAAACAGGTAGGAACACTGGGAAGGAGTCCAGGATCTAACCCTGAGACTTTATTTCCTGGGCTCCCGCTCAGGGAGATAAAAATCAATACCCCTCTCACATGACAAGGTCAGTGTTTGCTGGTTCCAGTGGTGCCAGTTATAGGAGTCATTACAAACACTATCTTCACCAGCATTGCTAGGTGTAAGTAGCACTTACCTGAAGTTTCAAGATACACAGCCTGGACTGTCGCATGTTTGTGCCCATTTCCTCAGTTATGAAAATTATCCTGATACTGAAATATAGGAATGAAATAACCCATAATCTAAATTAGCAAAGTGACTTGGGAAAGTATTTCAGAATACACAGACCTGCTATATAATGTTATTTCCAAGATGCTATCCAATTTAGAGGAAGCAAAGTACCTAAAAAGAGAGGACACAGGGAAAGGTCCATGTTACTCTTATGGGAGTGACAATGCTAATATCAATGAGCATTGTTTGTGAACGAGACATTTACAGAAGCCTCCGCAGACTGTCTGAGATGTATGCTTGTGCGGTTTGTGAAAAGGCTGTAGCCTTCTGTTCAGTCAGCCCATCTCTGGAGTGTTTACTAAGTATTACATTCCTCTCAGACCCTCCGCTGTAGTGCTGGCCTGTTTATCACAGTGTGGGGGCCTGCACTGAAGTCCAGTTACTGCTGCTTGTGAGCTCCCTCTGGGAATATGCATATCATTGGAACACTGGGGAAGCCAGCTGCTTCCCCATGACAGGTGAAAGTGCTATTCTGATAGTGATCACCTGGCTCAAGGAGATTTGCAGATGAAGTTTTATTGTTCTGTATTTCATTTGGCAGTGCTCCAGATGTCCCAAAAGAACCACCAGCACTGGAGTGTAACTCCTATAATCAATTCGTCCAGAATTCCCAGTAACCTGAAAATTCAGCATCCCAATTAGATTCTTAAAGAAATCCATAAAATGAAATCTGTTACCATCTGACATACTGGGATTTATTACAGTTAGCACTATACAGGATTTAAACAGATGTTTATGGATCAGGATAAACTTTGAAATGAGCAGTATATCACTACAAAGGAACAAACAAGGAAAAAGAACTATGATGAAATGCAGAATGAAATCTTACAGGAATGATGGACCTTTTGTTAAAATCAGTTTTAATAACTTGTGTTTTCTGGACATACTTCTCTTAACATCTGTGTTATTTAATGATCACTAAAGTGCTCCCTTCCGCTTTATCTTTATAAGCTCTGATAACTTCTGATATTTTTTCTTAACTTTTTCTTCTATTGGTGTGGTAAGTCAATAGAAGAAATATGTATTTTTTAAAAAAGTAAAGAACTCCATGATATTTTATCAAGCATGAAATGGTGTTTAAACAAAACAGGGGAATTTGCTGAAGTAATGTTTCAGTAAGGAAGGAAATACCATTGACTTTATTACAGCTGCCTAATGTTTTCCATGAACTGCAGAAAATAAGTCATTGTATCTTAGTGACCTACCATAACAGCTGACTGCTTGCACTTAATGGAAAAATTATTTGTGCCTACTAAAAATTAACTATTTAACTTCTCAAATCTCATGCCTCCCGCCTCATCTTTGATTCCTTTGCATTGTTTTGAGCTGGCTTGTGAGCTGTTTGCCTGAGATTTGAACTCCAATGATTAAGTCTGTCTATTTCTATATAAAGTTATTTTGTGGAAAAGAAAGATCTGGATGGGACCATGTCTTTGATGCCTTATGCTCATGTTGAGGTCTCAAACGACTAAATTCAGAAGTAAGTTCCACTTCTTTTTTAGCACTGTTACCTTATCTCATGGGCTTAATGATGCAGTAAATAAAAAGGAAAGTTACTGATTGTGTTTGCGCATGCACATACTCTACAGCAGCTCTAGGGAGAGTATGTTGCAGAAGACAGAGTTGCAATGAAGGTTCAGTGCAGGTTGTGATGAAGAGACGAATTAAGGGAAAAATCAGTAATTATACTAATGGCAATATGGGAAACAAAGTGAATGAGGGTAGGGCAGGAAGAGTGAGAACAGGAGCTTTGCCTAATGTGATTTCCCAGAAGATTTACTGCAGCTGACAAAGAAGATGTGGCGGGTAGCTGTCCTGCAACTAGCTTCAAGGGAGGTCAAATAGGGTCTTTGTTGGTAATGCTGTATCATACTAATATAACACTCTTCATCCTGAAGGACCCGTAGCCCCACAGACATTATTTATATAGCACCACTGAAATGCAACAGCCAGTTCCTGCACCACAGCACAACAGTGGGGAAGGAGTGGATAGTTTGGACAAGGACTGTGGGGCAAATCTGTGCTCTTATGAAAACTGACATGGGACCCTTAAAGTCTGTCCATAATGGGCAAGACCTTACACATCTCCTCTGAATGTCACCCATAGAAGTGTATAATCATTATAGAGATGCACCTGCTTTGAATTTGGCTTTATACAGTATGTAAAGAGGCCTCCTTCCCCACACTTGAAAAGAAGCCACCTCTAAGATGGAAATGTGGTGCTTGATTCTTCTCTCTTATTAGTGTAAATCAGGAGGATTGCTACTGAAGTTAATGGGGTTAGACTGGTATAAAACTGGTGAGAGGAGATCAGACCCCTGGTCTCCATTCTACTACACAATAGTATTCAATCCAAATGAAATTAAAGGACATTGTAGGCAGGGAAGTGTTAGGCATTACCTAAACTAGAATCTGGCCAGTTAAATCATTGACGAATCCAACTTTTGTAAAAATTGCCATGAAAATTTAAATAACTGCAAGCGGTCTGGACCTCAGCTTTATATTATATTCATAGAATGACACATTTAATAGTAAAGTGGCTCTTATCACCATATGAAGGGATTGGCATGCAAGTGGCTGCTAAGTCACTCACAGGCTTGAGTCAGAATTCCACTGACTGGCCATGAAAATCACTTCCTTGGGCGGTGGGCAGGTTTCTCATCCACATGCTGACCAGACCTGCTTAGGAGATGAGATCTCATAAGATCACTACTCAAACTGGCATGGCTGTGGTTAAATCCTATTCTTTCTTTCTTTGCAGCATTTTAAAAATCTGAATCTTCATTTTCATCCGTATGACTAAAATACTAGTCCACACCTAGGTCATCTCTAACCTTGATTTCTGTGACCACCTCTTCTTTCTAACTTCCCTCATTTGACTTCAGGTTAACTACTCATGGAATAATTGTCCAGCATGGGTGAGGGTAACAGGATCTCTCACTCTTTAAAATAAAAATGACTTATAGAGCTGGAAGCTTTGCAATATGAAACTGAGAATAACAGAAGTTACAGAGGGTAATGTAGTATTCATATACTCCTTTTGTATGAAGAACTGTTCCCTGCAATTCATTTTGAATGCTTTGTCTAGTCAGTTTCTGAATGACTCAAGAGATTGTGCCTTCACAGCTTCCCTGGGAAGTTATTCCATTGTAGACAAGTAACTCCTTACAGCAATAGATTCTTGAATGTATGCATGTTTGTGGACATAGGGTGGAGGAGGTATAAAGCAAATGTTTATTAAACCATATTACATTTTAAAAATAATTCCCTCCATTGGTTTTCATTGATTCTAAAACTCCTGTTGAATGTAAATTGAGTTGAAGGGGGATCATGGACAGTTGTGCTGGAGGAGAGTTGTGTTTCATACTTATAAAGAAGGGTCATTCCCATTGTTAAGTCTTTACCAGTCAAGCTGTAATAGGAACTAATAGATACTATGCCAGAATTCTACCAATCCACCCGGGATTTGACAGCAGTGAAGAAGCTTCCCATTTACTTGGGGATTAAATCAAGCAAGAAAACAGGCATGTAGATAAGTATCTGAAAGACAGGCTGTTGTGCAGTTCAGACAGAGGAACATTTGAAAATCTCTAGATAGGGAATTTGACATGCTATGGCAGAGTTATATAATGCAAAGTTTGGCTTCATGGAACCTATGAGAAGCGTATTTGATTAAATTCCCTGGGAGCACTATGTGCTGCATTGCATTTTTCCTAATTTATTTTATCTTTTACATGAAGGGATGGTGATGGAGCAGTGACTTGAGGATCCTTGGATGTGGGCCACTAGGGGATCCAGTTTCCCAAAGGATGCATTAGTGGTATGCTCATTTTGCATGAAAGCAAGCTCATCCTGAAACACACCTGCACTGTTCACTTCCAGATATTTAAGTGAAAGAAAGAGGAATGCAGGAATGTAAGATTTGCTAAACAAGTTCAGACCTATGGTCCATCTAGTCTGGAATCATGTACTTGACAGTAGCCAAAATCAGATTCTTCAGACTGTATTAACGCCTGTCAGTGACAATTATGTAATAACATGACTATCAGATACATTTATCTAGTGGTTGTCTTAGGCATGTGAGTTGATGGTAGATATCTCCTTATAAATTTTCATCCCAGCTGGTGTCACTGACAATGTTTGTGTGTTGTGTCTTTTTCTGGAATTCTACAAAGTTCTTTGCCTTAATGGTATTTTGTAACATGAGTTCCACAGGTTAATTACATTGTGTAAAATTGATTGATAAATCTATATTTTTTGCCTTTTAATTTCATTGGGTGAGCTCCTGTTCTTGTACTATGAGGCAAGGTAAATGTGAATGCCCAACTGGCTTGTTCAATACTATTCTTCATTTTTCATACCTCCGTCACGTTCTCCTCTTATGCAGCTCCACTTCATGGTGGATTTTGATACTTTGAAATTTGGCTTCATTCTGATTCAGAATGAAAACCAACAATTTCTAAATTCTCCACAAAAGGGAATGGAACCCTAGCTCCACAGCAATCCACCTGGTAGGCTGCCCCAGAGCTGTGGACCCTGCCAGCCTGGGGGTTCTCAGTCCCAGGGCAGTCCACATTATGGGCTGCTCCATAAGCATGGATCCTGGAACCCCTGAGGTCCTCAATTCTGAGGTAATATACCTGGGATGCTGCCCTGGTGCATGGACCCTGCAAGCCCTGGCTTCCTAGTATCCCATGAAGCAGGTTGCAGAGGAGGCAAGTGGGCAAGCTGTCAGAATGGAACCCTGCCTGGCTTCTACAGGCGCTAAATCTAAATTGAACCATTTTCATGAAATGTTTAAATGTTGACAAATTGGCAAATTCTGACAAAAACGTTTTTCTCAAATTTCTCTGACCAGCTCCTAACCTTAACTCTGCCCCTTGTAAGTATGATTTTAATAAAGGGTACGATTACTCTGGTGTCATCAAGAAGAGAATCAAGAGGGACATCACTGAAGTGATTGGCGTTATCCCAAGTTAGTGACAAAAGAATCAGACCTATGGTGTTCACATGGTGTTACTCAAATATGATATAAACTCAGACATTCTTCTCTATCAGGTTCAAGTCAGATAGACACAAGTAGCAGCTTGCAAATGTTTTCAGTTATTGTGTACTTACACTAATGTTACATGATTCTTAATAAGTTTGTCAGCATCTCTATATTGTACATATTCTTTACAACCCTCAGCCTCATTTGGTGTTATTCAGAGATGTTAGCTTCTACTTAGGTGTTATTCAAAGAACAAGACAGCTGACTATATAACTAATCTACTTGTGCACTTTTGCAGATTTCCTGAATTGTGTTTAAGAAAGGTTGCAGTGAGGCAGTAAACTATTAAGCTAATTTAGCAGCACATCTGTCGCCTTCCTTAGATGCAGGACAGTCTTAAAGACAGATAACTATGAAGCTAATTGATCTGTAAATGTAAGTGGATTACATATGCCAGCAAAGCTTCACTTTGTTATTTAACCTATAATATGGTGTTTAAGTACTGTTTGCCGTGTAACTTTTCATATACAGTAGATTGCTTTCACAGATTAGGTTTGTTTGGCAGACACAGAATAATACCAGAAGACACATGTTCATCTAGAAAAAATTGCAGAATATTTCCTGATCTTAAATGGTTTTATCTAAGAATCTGACTCTGAGCCTGACTTTCTTCTTACTTACACAAATTTTACACCCCTATAACTCAGCTGACTTAGTTGAGTTATTCTTGATGTAAATTAGGGTGGAGAATCAGGTCCTATATCATCATGGAGACTTACTAGAGGTCTGAGTAAAGGTTCTATATCCAATCTCAACTTTGTGATTTCTGTTTTGAGCATTTCACCATCCAAGCTGAATGTAGTTTTTTAACAGAGCCTAGATACATTTCACTACGGTTTTTGATATATATAACTGCGTTAGTGCTGACTATTATACCAGATGTGTGGAGCAAGACACACCTTCAGTGCTGAACTTGGTATGTCTTTATTGACAGGCCAGCTTTTCAATCAAATGTATAAAAGGATTCTGCTAAAAGATACTGCATCATAGAAACCACAGTGGAATGCAACAATGAAGCAGTTAAGATGGGATTCTCTATCAAATTAAATATTAGAACGTGGCATAGGGTGGTGAGCTGCATTCACTACAAGTTGAAGTAACTGGTCACTCCTGAAAGCATACAGTGTATCTTCTGTGTTACTTGTTAGATATTTAGGCAAATATGCCTGCTTGCCAGGTGGATTTTTGTTTAATCTTGTGGGATAGTCTGAGATGCACCCATCAGATCATCAGATCTGGAAAGAGCAGGAAAAGTTCCTAATAAAGGACATCTGATATTAACTTGATCCTATAATTGTCAATGATCTAAGCCAACAGTCTGAGAAGTTCCATTATAGAATCTCAAAATAGACACAGAAGGCAGCCACAGTATCCCAGAGGTTTGCTGCTAACATGACTGCCACTGGCAGTACCTTTCAACGTCTGCCATGATATACGGAATGTTCTGTTGTCTTGGATCCACATGGATCTAAGCCTTCTATTCTTCCCGGAAGGAGGATAGGCAGCAGGAAATCTCTCTTTTCACACTGAGTCCTTTTATGGTGTAAGGATCTTGCTGTGAGCCTATACAGGAAAACAGTTCCTGGAATGGCGAGACAGCTCATGTGTAAAGTGATCCTGCATCAGTTCCACAGCTGCCACAGCAGCAAGCATTGGAGCCAGATGAGAGTCTTCACTAAAGGCGGGACAGGAAGCCCAGCCACAGACAGAGACACTGGTACATAAAACACATTCCAGCGGTTGGCATCTGGGTCCTGCAGCTGCCAAGCACACCCTGTGTGTGGCCATGGGTCTTGGCTTCAATACTAGAACATTTTGAGGAGGAGGCCAAACAACCAGTAACCCACGGAGGACAGAGCCAAGTTACTACAGAAATTATATTCATGTGCCAATTTGCTTGCTATGTCAAAAGACAAAGTTTTATCTTGGAAGTGTTGTTTTGTATGTACATATACCACAGTTTGCAGAGATAGGCTCATATTTATTGCTAGGGGAGGGGTGTAGCCACTTGTGTAGGAAGGCACTCTTTATAGCATTGTAAAAAGCTACTCCATTCTTTAATTCATCCACATGCTGCTTTAGAGACCATAATAACTCTGCTGAGGACCACAAGCCCAGGGTACATTTCCCTTCACATAGACAATATAGGAGGAGCAATATCAAAAGAAAGACAAAGGTGAAATAAGATCAGCAATATAGGTGAGCTGGTTCCATCTCCACTGACAGTAAAGAATGCTTGAGGATGTTCATATGCAGGGCCGGCTCTAGACACCAGCCTAGCAAGTAGGTGCCTGGGGTGGCAAATGGGAAAGGGCGGCTTCCCGGGCAATCTTAGGGCAGCACTGCGGTGGCTTTCGGGGCATGCTGGCGGCCGCTCCTTCGGCAGCATGCCGGCGGCAGCTCCGCCAGTCCTCTGCCTTCGGTGGCATGCCGGCGGCAGCTCCTCCCTCTTCAGTGGCACGGCGGCGGCAGCTTTTTTTTTTTCTTCGCTGCTTGGGGCGGCAAAAAAGGTAGAGCTGGCCCTGTTCATATGTAAACTGGTCACAATGGCTTTTAACACTTTACAGTATACACATTTAGTACGTATAGTACAGCAAGATGGATCTAGATTACAGGGATATATATTTTATGTAACACTGTACATTCAGCTCTGTAAGAGCACAAAAAAAAATTGCCATAAATCATGTGTTCTTTTTGTGAATATGGTGACGCTCCATGCACAGTGACTGCATTTTATAATTTAATTTTAGAAGGAGTATGGGGTTGAGGCATGCGGGGAAATTCTTGCACCTCTCCATTTAAGGGCTGCACGTTTTGATTTTCCCCTTCGAAGCCTTTAAGGCTATGTCTGTACTAGGCGCTAGAGGTGCGGCAGGAATCCATAAAACCCTACAGAATGGTTACAAGCTAATTAATTCTTATAAAAAAACTCTGCTTTTGAGGCCCGATCCAAAGCTCATGGACTAAACTGGACTTTGGATCAGGTCCTTCATTTGTTTCTCCTTTTATCAGCCTGCAGAACCCATTCCTTCTTACCGCCCTAACAGCAAACTAAATCTGTAGACAAACAAGTCACCTCCAAATGACCCATTTTACCACTTTGGTAACATTAATGAGAAACTGACATTTTGCTTGAAAGTTCTGCTCCTACCTTGTGTATATTTATATATGAATTTACCTCCCTTGCAGACATTTCCATAATCTTTTGCTATCGGAGACCAGATTCAGACAGTAGGGGTAAAATTCTGAAGAATGAGAGTTTTACTATTGACTTCAGTAGGGCCAGGATTTCACCCTAGGTTGTTTGTTTGGTTTTTTTTGGGTGTTGTCCCACTACATAGAACAGACCAGCCTATCATGAAGCATGTCAATTAACATAGGAGCAAATTCATAATATTAAGTAAGGCTCTTTGGGTATGTCTGCACTGCAACCAAAAACCCACGGCATGCCTGTGCCATCTGACTCAAGGTTGGGCTGTGGGGCTGTTGAATTGTGATGCAGAAGTTCGGGCTTGGGCTGCAGCCCGAGCTCTGGGACCCACCCCGTTGCCGGGTCCTAGAACCTGGGCTCCAGCCTGAGCATGAACATCTACAACATGGCAATTAAACAGCCCCTTAGCCCAAATCAGTTGGCACGGGCCAGCCGTGGGTTTTTAATTGCAGTGTAGACATACCTTTTAAGTCTGCCACAAATGATGAAACTCTGGCCCTTCATTTGGTTTTCTTTTGTGACATAGTTTCTCAGTGTTGACCTGTGGCTTCATAGTGTGCAAGACATGTCTAAAGTGCTTTTTTAGGATCTCCACATGTTTTGTCTATTTGGTTGTATCAGACTAATTGGGTGAAGATTTTACTTCCCATCATGCTCAAAGAGATGCTTCCTCCCAAATATTTGAATGTATAGAATCAGATTGCAGCCCTCGGCCCCCTCCCCCATCACTTCTAAGTGCTATGAGATATACGCGGGGAGGGTTATGTTTATGGCATACACACTTAAAAACAAAACATAAATATTCTTCCTGAAAGGTCGCAATGTAACACTGCTTTATTTCTTAGAATCCAGAACTCTAACACACAGCCATCAATTACTGAGAGAGCTAGAAGACTGCCACCTATGCAGAGGCACAACTCAACTCACCTTGCACCAGTCTGACAGCTCAAGACCCACATCATACACGTCCCAGAGCCTCCCCCCCCCCCCCCCACCGCAAGCAACACCATAAATAGCTTGTAATTGTGAGTACACAACAGGAGTCTTCCAGGAAGGCAGGCAACCAGCTGGGCAGGTCCCCTCTCTTCCTTTTTCCTCAGTCCTCTTCACTCTCTTCCCGCCTCTTTAAAACTTTAATTGAGGGCCAGCATTCTACACCACGTACCCCTGTGCCCTACTGGCCTACCACCCCTCACACAGTGCTAAGTCATTTGTTCACCATGCAACTCCAGTCATTGAACTCAATACAGTTACACTAGGGTGGAAGCTGGCCTTGTGTGTCCAGTCAGTCTCTATCAAGACACTGTTTTTAAAGGTTTTGGGGTGATGACAGGATGGCCACACATCTGCTCTTTAAAAGCTTTTTGTTAAATAGAATGCACCACATTTGTGTGTGTTTGGTTTTAATGGAGAAGTAAGGAACAAACTCGTTTTCCATAAAGCAGGAGTTATAACAAGTCTAGTGATAGGTTAGGTAAGTTGAGGCTAGGTGAAAGGTAAATAGTCTGTAGGTCTGTGGTTCAAATAAGTGAAGGGAAAGCAGAAGGGCTTCCTATAGCCAGGATTCCTTAAATCAAATCAATAAGGGCTTCTCACAACCAGGACTTCCCTCATGCTAGGGTGGGTCTGACTCCTAACTCAGACCACCCCCCAGTAAGAAACTCTCCAGTGCTCTCTTCTTTTATATCCCCCTAGGCTATGATAAGTCCCTACAGCTTAGCCCAGTCACATTTTTCTTATAGGTGGGGTCCCTGGCCATCCCAGTACTGAGGAAACAGAGGGGGTGGGCGAGTGGTGTGTGTGAGGGAGGTGGGGGTGGGGAGGTGATTATTCTTATATACTCAGGGGAATCATGTTAACCCTTTCCATATTACCCTCTGGCTGGGAGCCTATGCCATCCTATTTTAGATATTATATTTTACATTGTTTTAATTTTTTGTTCAGAACAGGCACCACTCCCAACACTTATCCTCCCCACATTGTTTTGCTAATTTGTTTGAATTACGTGTGAGAGAGTTGTCCATTCCCCGTGGTCCATTCAACCAGGGGCCTTTCTACTGAGACTGTCAGTAAGGACAAGGGCTGGTGAACATCTATCGACTGGGACCTGGCTTGAGACCCTCCCACCACAGCACATTCCACATAGGGTACTAAAGAGCCATCAAATGGTAACTACTAGCGTTAGCTGGATTTGAACCAGGGCTCTAGATTTGAAAGGTTCTCTGTGCTGACACAGACCAGATTCTGCTCTCCATTATACCTGTGTAAGTCTGGAGTAACTTCAGTAAAGTTAATGGAGTTATTCTTGATTTATGTAGGTGTGATTAAAATGAAAGACTACCCTTAAAATATTTTGAAGGATAGGTTTCCCTAATAAAAATCTAGGCTAAGGTGTTACTCATTTCTCTCAAATGTAATTCTTGTAAGAAGTACACTGTAAATCGAGAGGGGACTAGGATGATGAACACAGCAGAGAACAACACTTTTCTAGTGTCATGGCACTAGTTTGATTTCAGATATTGAAATTACACAGTGTTGTAATTGTAGGGGTCCTGACCCAAACGGGAGTTGTGTGTGTGCATGTGTGGGGGGTTTGCAAGGTTATTGAAGGCGGCGGGGGAGTTGCAGTACTGCCACCCTTACTTCTGCGCTGCTGCTGGCGTGGCACTGCCTTCAGAGCTGGGCACCTGGCCAACAGCTGCCAGTCTCTGGCCACCCAGCTCTGAAGGAAGCGCAGAAGTAAGGATAGCAATACTGCAATCCCCCTAAAATAACCCTCCAACCACCCAGCAACTCCCTTTCGGGGCAGGACCCCCAATTTGAGAAACATTGGTGTCCCCCATGAAATCTGTATAGTATAGGGTAAAAGCACAGAAAAGACCAGATTTCATGGCCTGTGATGTGTTTTTCATGGCCGTGAATTTGGTAGGGCCCTACTTATGGTGCTGCATAGTTAAGGCAGGGATTTTTCATGTCCCTTACATGACCGTTACAGACAATTAACCTGAAATACAATCTTCTCTTCTCTCTTCAGTTCTCCTTTGATGAGGATGATGTCTGCCCAGGGGGTTCATTGGTGGGTTTTTAAGTGGCTGAGGAGCCCAATTCATGCCCTGCAGTTTTTCCCATAGAAGTGACAGGTGTAATCTTGGAGGAGACATAGTTGTTGGCTGGACTGTTGTGCCCTTTCTTTCCTCTTTTGTCACGTCTCTGTCTCATGAGCACTTCTGTTCTCTTCAAAGTGAGCTGTGGCTTGGCGTATGGCATGGCACCACTGTGTTCTGTTCTGCACCTAGTCCTCCCAGTTTGTTGAGTCAATGCCTCCGTTTCTAAGGTGTACTTTCAATGTGTCTTTGAAGTGCTTCCGCTCCCCTCTGCGAGCCCTTAAGTCTTCCCTAATTTAACTGAGAGAAGAGTACTTGCTTCAGGAACCGAGTGTCAGGCATACGTACACAGTGACCAGCCCAGCGGAGTTGGTGTTTCATGACCTGCGCTTCTATAGTGCTGATGTTGGCTGAAGTACAATACATAGCAATGAGATGGTCAAGAAAGCATGTATGTATGGAGATGAGAGTGGAGGCAGGGGCTCTCAAAGAACAATGTGTGCAGCACAGTACATAGGGGAATACTGACACCTAGTGCCTAGTCACCAAACATACATTTTGTTTTCTGTTTCCAGTCACCTATCAAAAGAATAATGTGAAACTTGCCATATAACTACTATGATTCCCTCCCACTTTCTGCCAATCGAGGCTGCTGTCAGCTGCAGGGAGCTGCCATTTTGTGTTCAGGTCAGATGCAGCCTGCCCCAGAAGAGAGAGATACTGTTTTCTGTCATGGAGTCTTTAATATTTTCCATCTGACCATATTTTGCTTTTTCCCTTAATCTATAATAAGTGTAATTTAGAATGAGAGTATGTGGATGTTCTATCATGTTTTCCAGGCATAGGCACACATACAAAGAAGCCCAATCACTTCATCCCCACTTTCAAACAAGTCTACTGGTTCCCCAGCCATCTCAGAACTAGCTCTCTCTGTTTCTCATTTCACTCCCAAAACATGCAACACTAGCCTCCTCTATCTCACCATAGACATCAAATTTTTGTCTACAAGAATTATCTCTTCCTTTGCAGCTCCTGCCATTTGAAATGGTCTTCTTGTGTCTCTCCACCTCATCAGTTTTCCAGATATTTCCAAACCTCATCTGAAAGCAGATCTTTCCTCCCTTAATTTCTCATTCCTTCTGCTATTATACTTTATTTCAACTTTGCCTTGTGTACTTCAGTATGTGTGGCATTGTATACTAGTATTGTGTGGAAAAGGGAAGAAATAAATGGAGAGGCATATTCACCCTGAAGCAGGACTTGTGTCAAACAGATGATGTTAAAGATAAAGGTCTTTTGCGTGAGTCATGTAGATATTGCTAGTTTCATCAACTGGAGAAAGAAGAACTGAAAACACTTATTGACTTCCATATTATAGACTAGTTCAATGGGGAATAATAACTAATGACCTAGTAATTAGAATGTAGTTGTTTGTTCTAATCATTTTATGATAGGACTGCGAGTTTATAGTGGATGTTGTTTATGCTACAGTTTGGGTAAGTGCATCACCATAACTCAGAAGCACTAGAGAAGCAGAGGTGTTTGAAAGTAAAGTATTTAAATTTAACTTTTATAACCTCTCAAAGAATTTACCACTGTTTGCTCTCTAATACAAGGCTAAAGTGGTTTAATAGAATATATAGCAAATATATTAGTACTCTTACAATGTTTTAGATTTTCAAATGCAAATATTAAATAATACTTGCAACATGGGGATGCTAAAGCAGAAGTGAAGTGACTTACCAGTATTATTCAGAATCAATGGTAGACCCAGGATTAGAACTCAAGAGTTCCTAGGAATTCAGTCCACTAGGAAGCACTACGTCAGTTCTATAAAGGACGGTTATTATTTCCTTTATGGGACAGCTCTTTATTATGAGGGGTGGGGGAGGATGGAAATAAAAGTAACATGGAGCTATATTTTTGGCTCCTAATATATTTGAAACAGAAAAGCTCAATTAAATATCAAATGTGGAGCTGAACCAACTCCAAGTGAGTAGTTGCAATTAGCTGTGCTGACAATGGGAACTTCCTAGGTGCCACTTGGTCCAAATCACACAGACCTCTCGAATAAGAAGGTCATGCGTTTGCCACTTACTTCAGCCGTGAACATTTATGGTGATCCTAAACACCCACCAGGTGTCACTGTAATCTCATGCAGACACAGCTTCTGTATGACAGGTTTCAGTGTAGTAGCTGTGTTAGTCTGTGTCAGCAAAAAGAAAACAAGAAAAATACCTGTGGCACCTTAGAGACTAACAAATTTATTTCAGCATAAGCTTTCGTGGGTTAAGAGCCCACTTCATCAGATGCATGGAATGGAACATGCAGTGAACAGATATTTATACATTCAAAGATACATGAGAAGGTGGAGGTGTCTATTCCAATGTTAAGAGGTTAATTAATTGAAAGGAACTGTTATCAGTAGAAACTTTTGAAGTGATAATCAACAGGGGCTATTCCAGACAGTTGACACAAAGGTGTTAAGGGGGAAATAAATTCAATTAACATAATGACTGAGCCATCCACGGTCAATATTCAAGCCTAAGGTAATGGTATCTAGTTTGCATATTAATTCCAATTCCGCAGTTTCTCTTTGGATCCTGTTTTTGAAGTTATTTTGTTGCAAAATTGCAACTTACACTATCCCAGGAACCTATCCTTGCAACAAAGCCCGATGCCAACTCTGTCCACATATCTATTCAAGTGACACCATCATAGGACCTAATCACATCAGCCACACCATCAGGGGCTCGTTCACCTGCACATCTACCAATGTGATATATGCCATCATGTGCCAGCAATGCCCTTCTGCCATGTACATTGGCCAAACTGGACAGTCTCTACGCAAAAGAATAAACGGACACAAATCTGACATCAGGAATCATCACATTCAAAAGCCAGTAGGTGAACACTTCAACCTCCCTAATCACTCAATGACAGATATAAAAGTTGCAATTTTGCAACAAAATAACTTCAAAAACAGGATCCAAAGAGAAACTGCGGAATTGGAATTAATATGCAAACTAGATACCATTACCTTAGGCTTGAATATTGACCGTGGATGGCTCAGTCATTATGTTAATTGAATTTATTTCCCCCTTAACACCTTTGTGTCAACTGTCTGGAATAGCCCCTGTTGATTATCACTTCAAAAGTTTCTACTGATAACAGTTCCTTTCAATTAATTAGCCTCTTAACATTGGTATAGACACCTCCACCTTCTCATGTATCTTTGAATGTATAAATATCTGTTCACTGCATGTTCCATTCCATGCATCCGATGAAGTGGGCTCTTAACCCACGACAGCTTATGCTGAAATAAATTTGTTAGTCTCTAAGGTGCCACAGGTATTTTTCTTGTTTTCTTTTAGCTTCTGTATGGTGTACGTACGGCAGGTACTGTAGTTTTCAATCAATTCGATGCTCTCCGAGAGCCAGAGTCAACTTAAAATAGGCTGCCATTGCTGTAGCCCTGCAGCACAGCAAACAGGATAAAGGCGCTTATTAAATCTAAGAAGAGAGGGGGCTGGGCCAGAGTGCTATTTTTGTTTATTTACTTATTTTAACTGTCTACACAATTGCTGAGTGTCTAGTGGCAAGTCAAGTGTTGCCACGCAGAAGAGTCAAGCTCAGTTACTTGGAGCTGGGCCTGTAATTCAAAAAGAAAATACCAGATGGAGTCTTCTAACAGGCAACGTGATCAGAATGATTTACCAACCCTGAGACCAGATCCTGTGGTACATCTTCTGAGAGAGACAGTGCAGAAA
Source organism: Macrochelys suwanniensis (assembly GCA_033296515.1). Classification (NCBI taxonomy): domain Eukaryota; kingdom Metazoa; phylum Chordata; order Testudines; family Chelydridae; genus Macrochelys; species Macrochelys suwanniensis. The sequence goes on from CM065776.1 coordinate 45,301,693, forward strand.
GTGCACCCCATGAGCTGGAGTGGAGGTAAGTAGAGGTGGCTTACACTACCTTTGTACTACCCATATTCTGGGCTTCTGCAGGGGCTGAAACAGCCCCTGGAGTAAGGTACAATAGCCCCAGGAAAGGTTCTTATCTACAATAGCCTAACCAGTGCTTCTTTGCAGTCCAAAATTCCCATAGAGCTGAGGGCTATGACCACATCCCCTCTCACTTGCGCCATGCCCTCTGCGCCAGGGCCTGCAAAAAGCAGGGGGTGTTTAAGGCAAGCCACATGTTCCCTTTTGGCCCTTATACACCGTTGGAGAATCATACAGAGTTTGGGCAGGGGTTAGAATCTAGCCTCTTAACTCTACAGCCTAATTGTGGCATTAAGAATTTAAACTAGCTAATGAAAACTAGGGGAAGGAATGCCGTCTAGCGCAGTTAATGAATTACACTAGGGATGAATTTTGCCTGCTATGGATGTGTGTCCTTTTGCTGACCTCCAAGGTAGAATCCTTGTGACTATTAGAGACCAGGGATCTCCCAGCTGGCTGAGTCAGGTGAAGCTAAACTTGTCTGAACTAAGCTGGATGTTTCAGATAAACTTGTCTCAGCTGGATGGTGCTCTTATGCCAATTTTACCAGCCTGGGGCCAGAGCCTGATCTCGTTTATACTGGTATAAATTGGAAATAACTTGACTGAAGTCAGTGGATTTACTCCCAGTATAAATCGGTGTGACAAGATCAAAGTCTGGCCCATTACCTTTTAATAAGAGATAAGGGACCATTTCTGCTAAATGTTGGTCTGAGAGTGACTCACCTGCCAGCATACTGCCTTGTGGCTAGGCCTGGCATAGGGAGGTCTTCTTCAGCATCCCCTCTGATAGCCACTCCTTCCCTGTGGTGGTCTGCGTTTTCTTGTGACTCAGCCCTCTGACCAACTCATATTCAGTCCCACCCCTTCCAGGGTAGCTGAAACTCCCACCAACAAGTGCAATGGCCTTGTATCAGGTCTTCTGTCCCTGCCTCTGGGCCCAGTAGTCCTTATAGCCCTTGACTCAGGGGAATCATGCCAATTTCCTCAGTGGCCTGTAAGAGAACTCAGGCCCTCCCTCCACTTTGGATTCCACTCCAGGGATTCTGTATTTGGCAGCCAAGGTCTGCTCCCTCAGACTCCATGCTGCCAGTCTGGACTACTTCCTACCTTGACCTGTCCCTAGGCCTTTCCTCCCAATCACCTTTACAAACTCTGCAGAGCAATTTCCAACTATTATAGTGAGCAATGCTTCCCAGGGTTTTCTTCCTAGAGATCCAGTTCCTTCCCTTCTGTCAAGGTTCATCCTAGGAGCAGCGATGGATTAGACACTGGGCTGACAGGGCCTGTGCCCAGGGGCCCTGGCCAACTGGGGGAGCCCAGAAAAAATCCACTGCTGGGCAGTGGAAGCCCGGAGTCCCAGCCACCAGGCAGGATGGGGAAAGCCCCAGTGGCTCCTGACCCCATCCCCGGGAGAAGCACTGGGCAGGTGGGGCAAGCCCCAGCGGCGCCTGACCCCATCCCCTGCAGAAGCTGTGGGGTGGTGGGGGAAGCCCCTATGCCCAATCCCACTCTCTGCCAGAAGAGCTGGGAGGGCAGGGCAGGAGACGCCCCAGCACCCTGACCCTGGTCCCACACAGAAGCATGGGGGGGTGGCAGGGGAAGTCCCAGCACCTGGACCCCCGCTGTGGCCCTAGGACTGGAGGAGTCTTGCTCCCTGCCGCATCCCCAGGGCCATGGCGTGGGGACAGAGCTTCTCCGGTCTTGGGGCCACAAGGAGGGGGGCAAAAAGGAGCAAAGGGGTTGCAGATGGCTGCGGTGGGGGGAAGAATGGGGGGGACCCTGGGTGGAACAGTGGCAGGCCCCAGGTGTGACGTTCCCCTCTGGTGTTATCTGGACCAGTGATCTGCTAGGTCACCCCAATCCTTGACTCTGGGAGCCAGCCTTACTCTGCTCTGCTGTGAGAACCCCCACTCCTGGGCTGTTCACGTACAGCCTCTGGCATGTAAGCTGCTCCTTGGATTGTGCAACTCAATTACACTAGCCAATATCTCTAGTCCCAGACACAACCCTAGGTACCTCCGTCTTGCAGTGTCCAGTTATGCCTGCTGGACGCTGCAAGCTTATATGAGTTTGTGAATTTAGCAAAGAAATTGATATGCACCAGGCTTGTTATACCAAGGGGAGCCTCTGTCATGCTTCAAACCAAACACACTACTTCAGGTAGAACAAGCAAACCGATTTATTAACTATAGATTTTAGTGATTGTAAGTCAGAGCATAACAAGTTGCGGGGGAGGGATAGCTCAGTGCTTTGAGCATTGGCCTGCTAAACCCAGGGTTGTGAGTTCAATCCTTGAGGGGGCCATTTAGGGATCTGGGGCAAAAATCTGTCAAGGGACAGTACTTGGTCCTGCTAGTGAAGGTAGGGGACTGGACTTGATGACCCTGCCTTATCTCCATATTAAAAAAAAAGTCAGATTTGGTCAAATGAAATAAAAGCAAAACGCATTCTAAGCTGATTGTAACACTTAGACGCTTCTCACCACAGGCTGGCTGGTTGCTCTTCAGCCAGGCTCTCCCCTTTGATCAGCATGTCAGTTGCTTGGTGTGGTGTCTGTAGATGTAGGTGGAAGAGAGAGAGGAAGTCAAGAGCATGGCAAACGTCTCTCCATTTTATCATGTCCTTTCTTCCCTCTTGGCTTTGCCTTCCCCGCTTCAGAGTCAGGTGAGCATTATATCATTGCAGTTCCAAACTGACCAAAGGAAGTGGGGGCGGGAGGGGGGGACTCCCTTGAAAGTCTAACAAATTATTTTATTGCTGCGTAGGCCAGCGTCCTTTGTTCCGGTGAGTCTGGGCTGGGTTTCTCCCATACCTGCCCTGATGAGGTGTGAACTGCCTCTCCATTCTTGCAGAGTTTTTGCCTAGACTTCCTTTAAGCCATGAGGATAAATTTTCTGCCTCATAACTATATACATGAAATTATAACCTATAACCTTACTATAACATCACTATAACAACCATGTTCAGTGCATCATGAGCCTCCTGAAGACACCCAACATGACAAACTTTGCATTGGATACCACACAATCATTTTATAAAGATGAACATGGGGGTGTAGGGTGTTCCCCCGAGGTACAGAGCATCACACCAGGGAAGGGGCAGAAAGGGGTGTGGCTGTGGGAAGGGCCACAGGCAGAAGGGGCAGAACAGGGGTGGGACCACAGTCAGAAGGAGTGGGAAGGGGCCCCCCGCTTGCTCTGGCCCAGGGCCCCAGGAAACCTTAATCCGCCTATGCATAGGAGCTTGCTTCACCTGTATCTTCCTAGTATCTCCCATGGTCTTTTCCAGAATTCTCTTCTTAGGAAACAAGTATCAGAGGGGTAGCCGTGTTAGTCTGGATCTGTAGAAGCGACAAAGGGTCCTGTGGCACCTTATAGACTAACAGAGGTATTGAAGCATAAGCTTTCGTGGGTGAATACCCACTTCTTCAGATGCAAACATCCGAAGAAGTGGGTATTCACCCACAAAAGCTTATGCTTCAATACCTTTGTTAGTCTATAAGGTGCCACAGGACCCTTTGTCGCTTCTTAGGAAAGGATCTCAACTTCTACTCTCCATCTAGACCTACCGCCCTGAAGACCTTCTATTATTAGTCTCCCCTACCCCTCACAGCTGGGTCCATCTTTAATTGGGCCTGGCCCACCCCCCTAAGGGCACCCAGGTGTACTAATTACTCTCTGGCTCCAGTTAATTCCTTGTATACCAGTGTAGGGTATACAGCCCATCACAGTTTGTTATACTTGAATGTTAGAGAGTCTATATGAGGGTGTGTGTAATATGGAAAAGTCATTGGAGCAGGGGGACTGGACTCTTGGTCTCCCCCTTTCCCAGTGGGTGTCTTAACCACTGACCACCTGACTCCAGGAAAGGGGCTCCCAGTTCTGGATTGCAAGCAGAGATAGGGACCTCCCTGCAGCCTGGATTTAGGTTCTTATCTCTGTGAAAGTGGTGGGGCTTCACCGTTCTCATTGTCTATCTTATATGGTTCTCCACCTAGCATGTTGGCTCTTGTGGATTGCATTCCAAAGTGACTATCGCCCTATTCATTGTATAAGGAGTCTAGGTACCAAACTCAGGCTTTGTGGATTGCAGTGTCATTCCTGTGATTTTCTAGGCACCTAAAGGTTAGGTGTTGCAGCGCAGAGCGTTGCAACACCTAATTCTCTTTGTGGTTCCGGGCCTCAGTATTTGCATAACTCTCCTCCCATTGCAATCAATGGTCAAACTCCCATTAACTGCAATGGGAGCAGAGTTAGGCCAATGCTTAGAAAATTCCACCTCACATTCTCTTTTCCAGGCGCTTTACTCTGTACAAGGGGCTGAATATTGGGAAGATAAGGCCTCTAAAATTTCATAATTTTGCATTGGACAGCTTCGTTCCTGTATAAACAGTAACTGTTTCTCTCTCTCTCCTCCTCGCCCTCCCCCACTTTTTGAGCATTTTGCCAAATATGTAATACTGAAGCTTTGGAAAGTAAAATATCAACTTCACAATGCATTTGTTGAGAAAGTTCGTACTAGTCTTATGGGGCAGAGAAAAGTTTGTTATTGGACTGAGTAAGAATTTTCCCATGTGGTTAACTGACTGGATGAACTGTAAACTATCTGTACGGATTATTTTCAGTCTTTTTAATGCTTAGCTTTCTTAGTGAAAATGCTGCAGTTCTGCAGTTTGTCTAATAGTTATGGGTCAAATCTTGAAGTCCTTCTTTTGGCTGTTACTCAGGCATTGGCAGACAAAACTCTTATTGATTCATTATTTAGCTCTTTATTAATTACTGAAGCAACGTTAAGTCTAAATTTCTGTGAGAAGGTATCTATATATGTGTGTAGAGTATATATTGAGATGGACTAAACTTAAACCCTGGATTTGAACACCCCCAAACGGTGGTGAAATTCAATTCTGGACCCAAATTTAGTAGCTGTCCAAATGTGCCAATCCAAAATTCTAAGGGCCAGATCCTAAGCTGGTGTATAACTGTGCAGCCCCATTGACATCAATAGGCCTATGCCAATTTACCCTAGGTTGGGATCTGTACCCTCCTGAACTTTGGGAAAGTTGGCAACTAGATTTCGATCCAAACTTTGTGGTACAGGCGCATCTCTAATATATCAGTATATAGCTTTGGGGATTTTTCTCAGTGAAATATACACATGACAGTTATCTGACTGGCTTCTGGAAGCTGAACTAAATCAGGCCTAAATTTAGGCATCCAGAACCTAGTCTGAGTAGGAGGTTATGTACTTGTGGCAGGGGTGAGGAGGCTGAAGTAGCCCTCTGTGCCCAAAGTACACCCTACTGTGGTAGTTAGGGCGGGGGCATGGCAGGGCCCAGGCTAGCCCCTATGGGGGGGGTGGGGAGGGAGCGCCACCCTGCCCTGTTCTTCCCCCAGCTCCACTCCAGCCCCATTCCCAGGCCCACCTGAAGCTCGGGCTTCGGTGGTAGCCATGCTCCTAGTCCCCATGGTAGCTCTGCTCTTGGCCACAACCCTGGCCTCGGCTCCCAGCTGCAGCTCCAGCCCAGGCCTCGGCTCTTGGCTCCTGGCCCTGACAGTGGTCCCTGGCTCCTAACCAAGGCCCTGCTCCTGGCCCCGGCCATGGCTCCAGCCCTGCCAGGGGTGCCAGAATGGGGGTGGGGGTGGGCATGGCCCCATCACTTTTTACCAGCTGTAAGGGTGAGTGATGGCAGGGAGGAGGTGAACAGAAGCAAGCAGGGGGCAGGGTCTTGGAGAGAAGAGGTGGTGTGGGGCTGCGGGCTTGGTGAGAGGGGGCAGTGCGAGGGCAGGGCCTTGGGGGAGCAGGCGGTGTGAGGGTGGGCCCATGGTTTGGGCACCGGTGGCCCCCCCCACACTTTATGGGAGCTTCCGCTGATCCTGAGCCCCACTCGTGGCCACGGTTCCAGACCACAGTTCTGAGGGAGGGAGGAGGGCACAGATTGGTTCCATTATGGGTAAGGGAGGGCCTGATGGAAAAAGTTTGGGGACCACTGCCCTACTGGGAGGGAGAGGACTGGAGGATCAGTGTAGCAGCAGACTCACCATCTCAATATTCCTCATCCCTCAGACTTCTGCTTCCACGCCTGTACTTACTCATTCCCGTATTGCCATGGGAGTGACTTTTACACTGTGCAGGAGGGGAGCACTCTGGGCTTGATCCAAAGCCCAAATGAAGTCAAAGGAAAATCTGTCCTAGGGACAGATCCTCAACTTGTGTAAACTATTGTAGCTCCACTGAAGTAAATGAAGATATGATAATTTACTCTAGCTGAGGAGCTGGTTCCCATTGAGCTTTGGATCAGATTCCTTATGTGCTGCTCCTCAAACTCATTCCCTCCCTGGCCTAGACTGGTTCTGCTACCAGGTATGAAGGTGGGGGCTGGATTTACTCCTCAGTGGAACACTTGCACATATTCATCAACCACATAAATACTGATCTAAGCAATACACACAGTCAAAGGTATAGCGCAAAGCACATACATTAATGACATTCAAAAACAACATTGTGGATTCCAAAATCCCAAACTTCCCTTTTTTATTAAATATCATGTTTCTGAATGAGCAAGGAAAACTTCAGGCAAATCCACATAAGATGTAACAAATATTAATCTGCACGGTACATGATGTCCAGAGAGCTGGAAGTCAATTCGTGAGGAATATAAATAGCCCCTAAACAAACAAAATACCAAAAAAGCTCCAGTAAGCTAAAGAATTGCTTAAGCCCAGATCCTCAGCGGTATTTAGACACCGAACTTCCATTGATTTCAATGGGTGTACAGTGCTTATATACCAGGGGTTCAAAAACTGGGGGTCGGGACCCCTCAGGGGGTCACAAGGTTATTACATGGGGGGTTGCGAGCTGTCAACCTCCACTTCAAACCCCGTTTTGCCTCCAGCATTTATAATGGTGTTAAATATATTTAAGTGTGTTTTTAATTTATAAGGGGGGGTGTCGCACTCAGAGGCTTACTGTATGAAAGGGGTCACCAGTAAAAAAGTTTGAGAGCCACTGCTATATACCTTTCAGGATCTGGGTCTTAACATGTAACATTCCTAAACAATTCACTAATGCATAAATATGTCCAGGTTTTCTTATGCATGTGGCATTTGGCAGCTATATCAGATTTTTTTATACCTTTTTGGATACCTTGGTGAAAATATTACGCTAAACTATTATCAAAGTTTAACTTAAACTATTATCAATCAGTGAATATTGACCAGACCCTTCCTTTTACTTTATCCCATAATACAAGAACAAGAGGTCACTGAATGAAATTAACAAATGAGTAAAAGGAAGTACTCCAAGTAGTATACAATCAAATTGTACTATTCACTTCTCTAGGAAGCTAAAGAGAAACAATCTGACTGCATTTTAAAAAGTTTTATAATTTTATAAGCATTCCAAATACTGTACCAATATTTGCAGCTATAAAAAGAGTTATACTATTGCAGAGTAATGTTGCAGAAGTATATTTCAAAGTAACATTTGAAGCTATAAAACCTAAGGTAATGCTATGGGTAATTAATCCCATCGTGATTCAGGACAGAAGTTGATTGCCTGCAAGGGGTCAGGAAGGATTTCCCTTCATGTACTATTTTGTACAGCTGGCTAGATGTACTATAGGTTTGTTTTTTCACCTTACTCTGAAGCACCAGGTATTGTTTGTTGTCCAATAGCTGGAAGAGACCTTACTCAGGTGATTAGTCATATTGAAATCCCATAGCTGGATCGGGCCTTATATACAGTACATCCTATGTTACTGACACATACAGAGTTTTAAAGTAATTTTGAATGAAAATTATTTATGTAAATGTTTACTAACTTAATACATTTAAAGTCTGATGATCATATTCACACAGTGTAGAAGTATAACTGTGGAGAATCCTCAGACTCCAGTAACATACTGTTTTTGATATTTCATACTAGTGCACTTTTCTGTGTGGAAAATTTATAATGCAACACTAGCATATGAAATGGCAATTTCCTGCGTATGCATTCAATTGTTTCTCCCATTGAAGAAAACAGTGATCAATGTTAAAAAGGAAAAAATCACTGGAAAGAAACAAATGCCCCTAATATGGAAAAACCACCAGAGGAGGTAAACCTTTAGACCTAGAAGCATACGTGACAAGGGGTAAAATTTCAAAATTTCTTAAGTGACTTAGGAGCTTAAGTTCTATTTTTAAACTTCTAAGTGTGTAAGTCCCTTTTGAAAATGGGACTTAGGCACTTTTGACATTTTTAACTCAGATCAATTTAAAATGGGCCAGAAATAGTGATGTTCTTTCATTCAGTGCCTTGTAAGTCAAAACAGAAAATACTTGCATCCTTGCTTTGTACCATAGACCTATCTTTATTTCCAAATATCTCAGGGGAAGAAGTAGGGGAATGCTTGCTTTCTCCTGGAGTAAATATATTACAGTTATTGTTTATCTAAAATATGAGTATGTCAGAATATAGCTGTTATAGATATCTTTTGCTGTAGATCAAAAGCTTATTTTCATAGCTACCCGAAGGCCTGATCTTCTCTGCCTTGCACCTTGTACAGTCATTTACTCTTGTGCAAAGTTGGTGTAAAATGCTACCATTTGATTTGGTAACATTTTACACCCACAACATACAAGGTAAATCACTATATAAGGTAAAGGCAGTGGAGAATCAGACCCTAATTGATCAATGTTCTATGTACGTTTAATATGTATAGGAGTATTAGCTTGGTGACCTAATGTTTTTAGGAAAATAGTAAAAATAAAAAAAACAGCTGGGAGCATAGGAGGGAGTGTATATAGAAGAAGGTGATAGGGCTTTATAACCATCATGGCATTTTAAAAACAAACCATGTTGGGATCATTTTGTCTGCAAAGTTCTTTCCAGGCTGAATAATATCTTTCTTCACATTAGCCATTCAAGAATCTTGCTTTGCATTAGCATGTCTGCATATCATACAACAGTGCTCATATCTGGAAAAGTAGGAGAGGAGTTAGAGAGCTCTGCACTAGATGTGAAGAGGCTGGAGGAATAGAAGAGGGAATTGCACAGAAACCCAGATGCTGCCTTCTGAAGCTACGAATAGAGAAATGCTAAGGCTAAAAAGGATGTATCTAAAAGGCTCCATGGAGGTAGAAGTGGAGCATATCATACTTTAATTATTCAAACTCTTAAATCATTTTTATGTCATATGCTATTGGACCATCCATGGAAAATCCCAGATAGAAAGACACTCTTTCTATGCTTTTGCCACTTCTGAGCTGGCCTAAGAAAGCAGGTCGCACTGGTATACTGATTTTTTCATCAATTCCATAGTCTACATAGACAAGGTCATTTTCAACCTTGCCTTGTAGACGAAGCAATAGATTTTGGACAACCTTTTCTTCCCATATGCATCCTTTCTGCCACAGGGAATGTAAGTCATGTCCTTGGAGCTCACTGAAAAACTGATCTATTTTTCCTTTGTGAACAAGCCTATTCAGATCTCTACTCCCAAGATAGAAATGAGCAACAGGCTGCTTGGAACGACACATTTGTTTGTATTGCCCTCTAAAAGACTTCTTCAGTGATGTGACATACTTTTCCATTTGTCTGGAATCCTGATTTAATTGTTTTTGATTCTCTGGCCAGAACAATAAAGAGGCTAAGAAGTAAGGTTCTGAAAATCGATGCTCTAGACCTACTTGCTGTAGGATTTTTCTAAGCTGTTCTTTCAATTCACGAAGAGCACATATCTGCCCTGATTTCGGTTTAATACAACTGAGAACAATGTTTGCCAAAATGAAATTTTGCTTCTCCCTCAATAGGGGTCTGTGTGTGCATTTGTCAATCAAAAATGTATATTTAGTCACTATGTCTTCCATTTTGCTTCCAGCTTTTTCATAACTGTTGAGATACTCCAAAAGCCCAGAAAACCTGTCTGCTTTGGAAGCCTCCAAACTTCTCCTGCAGTGATCCTCCTGCCGAGGCAAACTGAGTTTTGAGCTCATTAGATTGTCCCCCGATATCTCAGGATCCAAGCGGCAAAATATTTCTGCATATTTGTTGAAACATTCTCGAACCCTCTTACGTATTTTGAACTCCACACTTTCTTTTTCAATATTTCTTGGTTTCAGAAGGACAAAGTAGTTCTCAAAAAACTCAAATGCCTCTTTCAAACTTGAGCGCAAATTAGATAAATAACCACAGTAATAGTCAAATGCAAACTTATATTCCTCACTTTCAGTGTCACGAGTTGCTGATGGGATGGGATGCTTTCCTGACAAATATTGTAGCATATCTTCTTGGGACAATGTATTTTTTTTGTTGAAAAGAGGAGTACACCCAAGAATATCTATAGTGTACAGACCAGTTTCTATCTCCCCCAAATAACCAGCTGTATTATAAGTATCATACCTCCTTTTAGACTTTTGGAGTTGCAAAGCTTCTCTTACATTGTCTGTACTTTCATTCTGTTGCTGGGATTCTTTAAAAGCCTCTGAAGCACACTTAGCAAGCTCTAGCAAACGTTTCAGGTCTTCAGCAGTTATGACCTTCCTTTTTGCATTTTCATCCACCCAATTTTTTACCTGACTTTTAAAAACTTGGCCTAAAGTATCTGATATGTACGAATTGTTAGGAGCTCTTTTTTTGGCTTTTTTGGCCCACTCCAGTGCACATACAAAATTCTTGTCTATAATGTAGTAGTGTCTTGCTAAGGCTTGGCAAATGAATGGATTTTGGCTAAATCGAAGGGCTCCTTCACATAACACACTTTCAACTTCAGCACTACCTTCTTCCTTCTGTATTTTTTCAATTAATGGGGAAAACAATGTGTCTGTGTCATCTCCATGTTCTTTACGTTGTCTGGTAAGTAGCATACTTTGCACATCATCTAGAAGTTTTCTTCTTCCCAAGCCAGAATCATAAAATAAATTCTGTTTTAACAATTGCAGTGTTATTGCACTTTTAGTTAACCTATAGGTTAGGTTAAATTCTTCTAGACAGCAAATAGCGATCAGTGGGTGAATGATACGCACTCCTTTGTATGTTCCATATTCTTGCACCTGACTTTGTATTAGAATATTAGAACAAATTCCCATCTTGTCTTCTAAACTTTCTTTACCCCAATATTTACTAATTATTCCAAAGAAATCTTCACATTGCGATACTGAGATAGAGGACTCTGTAACGTAAGAGTTTAATATTGCCAGGAAGGAAATAAGTTGTCCTTGTTTGCTGTTAATGTCCAAACCTTTCAATGTGTTCTTGACCACATTTTTTATATACTCTGGATTAAATTGTTCTTTCATAATCATAAATGAATAGAAATCTTCAGGGTGCTGATGCTGCTGTTTAATTTCTTCCAGTTTCTTCTCAAAAGCCCGTTGCTCTTTGAAAGAAAGTTCATGTTTTAGATTAATGCTGTCTGATTGACTGCTCTTTGAGCTTTCCACAGGATTCTGAGATCTCATACAATTTATAATGATCACTAGAGGGTTTTCATAGCTAATGCATTTTCCTACTATAGCTGACTGAATTTCATGCTGCAGAAGGTAGACATTTTCTTGCTCTTCAAAATCATCTACAAGAAGTAATACTGGCAAGTAATCTTCTTGGTTGGTTGTGCCATAGGTGATTAAAGTTGTTAACTGTGTTCCGATTTCTGCAAAATCAACAGTTTTATTTTTCAGAACGGCACATCTGAATTTCTTCCTTAACTCCCAGAGAACATGCATAGCTAAAGTAGTTCCACCACAGCCTGGAGAGTGATAAAGATTGATAACTTTTGATGGCTTTTGTGTAGAGGACTGGGATGAAGATTGAATCAACTCTTCAAGTTTTTCATAACTGTCCCTTTTGATAAAGGGGGAAGAATAGTTTTCAGAAGAAAAATAAAAATTCCACCATGACACTTTGCCACCCCGGTAAAAATGCTCTTCTTGAGATTTTCTGAATTCAGAAAATTGAGCTTTATCCTTTTCTATCTCTGTGTCTTTGCATTCATTTTCACAAAGTATTTCCAATGCTGTCATGAAGTCTTCTTCCTTCTTTAGAAGAATAGTAGAAGAACCATTACATGGTAAAAGCCTCTGAGAAGACTGTGTCACAGATTTCAATTTAAGGATAGTACCGTTCACTGATGGAAGGTTTAGATTAGCAACACATCTCTTAGTAAGTTCATCTGGACTAATGGATCTAGCTTGCAGAAGATCTTTCCATAGTTGGAATGTTTGTGCACCAATACAAATGCAGAGCATGTCTTCAAGCCCTTCCAGATCTTGATAAAATGTGCAGAATGTTTCAATAAGGGGATCCCCTGGATCTTCCACTTCAGAGAGCAAAAGAAACACTACTAGAAACTTTCCTCTTTGCAGTACGTCTGGGTGTGAAAGAAATGAAATCAATTTCCTGACTTCAGCAGCCCTCTTTTGTTGCCACAAACTGGGATCTAAAGGTTGATATTTTTCATCATTAAGATCTGATCTGCCATTGCAGAAAATCCAGCTGGGCTGGTGATAGAGATTCAGATCTTCAATTATTTCAGAAAATGATTTCCCTTTCATTTGATACTGATTTGGAAAATGAAGGTTTGCACCTCGTTTTTCTCTGTATTTTTTGGCCACCCCAATATTTTCTGACTGAGAATCAAACTCCAGCACAGCAAACCATTTTACTTCCTGCAAAAAGTCTAAGTGCTGTGTTTGAGATGGATGGCACTTGTTTGTTACTAATATGTACTGGTCATAATAGGAATTATCCAGCAAGTCCTTGCTACCTGTGAGTAGGCTAATCAGCTTTCGACCCTCATTCTCTTTCCTCTTTCGTTTTTCTCTGTGTTCTTCCTCTGCTGCTTTTCGACGATCTGCTGCAAATGTAATCTTCGATTTAAATGACTGGAGTTCTTTTGGATTATTAAGAATGTTTTTAGAGCTGGGTCCATCCCGTATAAATAAAGATTGTTCCCAAGTTTTAGTCTTAAAATTGTAATGATTTATTTGAAAAAATTTTGTTTCACATATAGTGTGGTTTGGAACTACATCTACTTCAATGACAAATGTATTTGATGGAGTGTTATTTTGCAATAATACTTCCACAAATCTAGGTTCCCTGATGCAGGCTTTTGCAACACAGACAAAACTTCGGTCAAAGTACTTTTCAATTTTTTCATTAAAATAGTCAATAAATTCATCTTTACGGCTTAGTTTCACTCCTATGATTTCCCCATGTGGCTTGTTGCTTACTCCAAAATGAATAGTACCATTGGTGCGGGAATTCATACATGCAGCAGCAAATCTAAAGGTCTCATTGCTAAATTTCAGCTTAATATCCTCTTCTGTTGCATTCTCTGTGTTTGTGAACAGTTTGAACTCATGTGCTGGCTCAATGAGATTCAGTGGCCCTGTTTCAGGGACATTGAGAATATAGTGCTGTATATAACGACGACTATCATGAAACTCATCAAAAGGATATGGCAAACAGTTTTGTCTGATTGGATGTTGATTATTTTCCAGTAATTTCTTTGATTTATCTTTTGCTTCACCTAACTTGTTTTCTGTTCTATCTGTGAGCATAGACTCGATAGACTCAGTGCATTCAGATAATCTAAGTTCTTGTGACTCACTGGCATCTGCTGACTTTGATTTTCCTTTATTCTTTTCATCTTGCTTTGAACTTCCTCCATCTTCCTTCTCCATTAAATGTTTTTCATCATGAGTCTTTTCACTATCTTCTTGTCTAACTGTCCGAGCTGTGCTTTCAATTAGAAATTTACATTTCAATGCATTCATAATTTGAAGAGCTGGGCCATACGTTATGCCTATAGCTGTAAGGTGTTCGTTAGTAAACAGCTTCAAGGCTGAACCTGTCACATCTTGGCTAAACAAGATTTCACCATATTTCTGGTCAATCTTAAGTTCTTCAGTTACCCATTGTTTTACTTGTTCTTTTGTCCAGTCATCAATATTTGGAGACAGATCTGGTTGTTCACTCTTCTCAAGGTTTTTAACTTTAGCCCTTGAAAGAAAAAGACAAGATAACCAAAACTATTATCTATTACAGTATATTAGTTTTTAAAAGCTCTTTAAAATCATATACTATCAAATTCCTTTATTAATAGTATCTGAAATATAATAGGCTACCTGGAGAAGATAATAATAATGCCTCTCTCTTATATTGTGTTTAAGGCACTACATATGTCAAACAGATTAGCTTTAGTATTATTTCAAAAAGAATAAAGATATTTCACTTTGCAGTCCCCGGTTTAAATTAAATTAAGGTCAATAATGAACAAAATTTGTGAGTTTCTGATAGCTATTTGGTGGCCTATATCAAATGAGCTGGAAGTTTTGGTCCCTTTGTTGGTCAACAGATGTTCATACCACAAACTCCATTATCACAATCGGATCAAATTGGTACTATGTTTGTAGTTTCAGCAGGGAAACCACTGGTGAGGTGGTCTGCGGAGTCCTGTACTCCTCTCCCAGTGCTTAGTTCAGTGGTGTCCAACCTTTTCCGCCTGATGGCCGAATTCATTATTTAAAAAATAAGAGCCCACAAACAATAGTTTGAGGCAAATATTCTCCTCTGTTCCACTCCTTTTGCACCATGCAGACAGTGCAAAGGGATCCCAAAACATTCATAAGTCCCCTGCTGGGGAATCCTCCAATAGCTAGGTTGACTCTATACCTATCTCCTAGTATAGTCTCACCATAGCTGCAGGTGCAGGATGTGTTTCAGAGTGGGGAAGGACTTGTCAGATGGCGAGGAGAAATGGCTGAGATGTGCTGTACTCTGTAATCCCTTGAGGATTAGAGGCAGCTGGTGCAGGTTAGAGCAGCCCTACATCAGAGAATCAAGTAGTTATAACTGATAGGTGGGTCTCAGATTCTCTTTCTTTTCCTGGGTTGCCCTGGTTGGCTGTGTGGGGGAGAAGAGCCATCCTTTGCTAGACACTCTTCTAGGCACAGTAAGAGCCAGTTTCACTCCTATCACCTGCTCTTCCTCGGGCTTCCACAACCCAGCAGCAAAATAGGCAATGGAGCATTCAAAGCTACACTCTCCTCCTACACAAGAGGAATTGTAAAATTCTCACTGATGAGAAGAAATTTCTTATAATTGGCATTACTGAAGCCTGGTGGGATGATCTGCCTGACTGGAATGTTAAAATCACTGGTTGTTCCATTCTATGCATCCGATGAAGTGGACTGTAGTCCACGAAAGCTTATGCTGAAATAAATTTGTTAGTCTCTAAGGTGCCACAAGTATTTCTTTCTTATTTTCTTTTGGTTACAACCTGTTTAGGAAGGATAGAATGACTCAAAGAGTCTGGGGGTGGCACTCTACATTATTGTCAAGGAGGGTGCTTCCTAGTCTTTGTTACAGACCACGGCATCAAAATAGAGGACAGGGTGAGTAGTTCCTTAAGTTGCTGTCTGTAATTTGTGGAAAGAAAAAAATTGCGTTATTGCAGAGGACTTCAAATTGGGATACGTGGTAGAGCTCTCATTAGAGCCAGTGACAAAACAACATTAGAATTTCTAAAAATTACAGAGGATAATTTTCTTAAGCAAAATGTGCAACACCCCACACGAGGTAACTATTTTGGACCTCATTATGACAGATATAGCTGCTATAGGGAGCTGCAGTAGGCAGGGGACAGCTCCCAGCAGAACATCTCCTGGGATTGTGGAGGAAGTGGTGGGCTGCATTTGGAAAGGTAGCACCTCCTCAGTGTAGTAACAGGGCTGATTCAAACACTTCAGTTTAGAAACCACAGACTGCAGTTTGAGGGACGGGCATAATTCAACTCACAATCAAATACAAATTTTCTTCTTAACACAGTCACCCCAGAGGGACAAAATTTAGAGCCTTGAGGGGCACAGGTTGGACACCACTGCTTTAGGTATTTTTCAGATAAGCTAAAGTTTTAGTTTTCATTGATGTCTAGTCAGCACCTTTCACAAACAAAACACTAACTTAAATAAAATAAAAATGAATAACAAAGCAATGAGACTAGGAATGCCTAAAGAAAGTGGGTCTGATCTCATTTACACTGGTTTTACTGTGTTGTACTCACTTCACTTCTGTAGAGTTGATCCTGATTTACGCTTTCTGATAGAGCTTTCCATTGCAAAGCTGCCGATGCTTAAACATTGAAGACAGTAAGTGATGGGGTATAAACCCCACACCGACCGTGAAAGGGAGCCTGAGGGTGCGAGTAACCTCACTAATTGCACATGGGAAGGGTGTAGTCAGCTAAAGGGGATGGATATAAAAGAGGAGAGAGAGAAGGACAGTTGGCGAGAGGAGGCCCAGAGGAGAAGCTGTAGTAAGTTCCCTATCTTTGGGAAGGGGCCTGATAGAAGGCCAAAGAGGCTGGAAGGGCAGGAAGCAGACAGTCTGTTCCTGAGGTGAGCCTGAGGGAAGATCAGGAGCTGTTTGTATCATGATCAATGGAACTGGAGTCAGAAGGCCCATGTGGAACCTGTGTGCTTAACACAAAGGAAAATTCCAGTGGCACTATGAATTCCAGTATGCAAGAAACTCGAAAGTCTGCAGAGCAGGGGTATCGTAGCACATGAAGAGACCAGTACAGCTTGGGTAAACAGCATGGTTGCGGTAAAGAAGCCATCAGGCAAATTAGGCATCTGCATAGAACCCAAGCCACTGAATCAGGCATTGAAAAGATGCCACTATCCACTGCCCACAATTGATGACATCTTGCCAGAACTCTCCAAAGCCAGAATCTTTATGGTCTGTAATGTGAGGAATGGGTTTTGGCACATAAACCTGCATAAAGAGTCCTGCATGCTGATAACCTTTGCAACACCATTTGGCTGCTACAGAGGGCTATGTGTGCCAATTGGCCTAAGCAAAACAGCAGAGGCGTTCCAGAGAAGACTCACCCAACTGCTTGAAAAACTGCCTGGGGGGAAAATAATTGCAGATAATATCCTCATTGTAGGTGAAAAGAGCAATGATACAGAAGATGAACAAGATCATAACAGAAAACTACATTTTTACAGAAATGCACATACAAGAATGTAAAACTCAGCCCAGAAAAACTGCAACTCAAACAATATTTGGTGACATACATTGGACATCTGCTCACATCAGAGGAACTGAAAGCAGATCCCAGCAAGATCAAGGCAGTCAGAGACATGCCAGCTTCAGTGGATGTGAAAGGGGTACACACTTCATAGGATGATAAATTATCTGTCCACGTTCTCTCACCTGGCTGAAGTAACAGAACCCATATGTCAGCTGGGGACTGTCACTCCTGTGAGGATCCAGCCATTAGAGAGATACCAGAAAGAGGGGACTAAAGGAGTCATAAGGAGTGCAGTGGCAAGATGACTATGCAAGAGGGACATGCAAGAGGGACAAGAGATCCAAAGGAATGGGAGACACATATGAGCCAGCAGACACCACACCTAGAGAAGGCATACAGAGCTACAGAGATCATCACAGGACACAGAGACGGAGACCATTTGGAGGCCAATCCCACAAGGAGGGAGAAGACTCTACAGAGCAAGAGTTTGCTAGACTTGGAGACAGGTGATAGGGAGACAAAGAGAGGTCACTCCCAGTGTGGTCACCTGTTGAACAGACCCAACTATCTCAAAGACTATGCAATCAGCTGAATCTGTGGTAAAGGCAAGACTCCAACTCGGCTATGTTCTAGCAACCTCTGGCCGAAGGGATACAGGGTGAGGATCTGGGTGTCAATAATTTGTTATTAATGTTTATATTAAAATGTCTGTCAAGTATGGAAGATGTAGCATGAATGGTGGAATTGGAGTCAGAGGGCCCATGCTTCGTGGAGGGACTGTTATTGAGGGAAAGAGGCAATATTAGGAACTGGTCTGGAAGCAACACAATCTTATGGACAGAGCAGTGCACAGGATTTCACACTTAACCGGCATTCAGCATCACTCTTTGCTAATGAAACACTGCTGAGGGATGATGGCCTGCCTGAACCCTTGGGAAGGTGGAGAACTATGCCAGCCCTAGACTGTGTGGTGGAGTGAAACGAAGCACAGGAACCTGTAGACCAATGTGAGGACATTTCATTATAGCTGACCCTTGCCTGCGAGGGAGAGGGTTGCCAGCTGAGACCGACTGGGGCTGAAGATTTAATTGTCTATATATTTTAGTTGGACTTGTGGCCCTGGAAGGGTTAAACTCTTGAATGTGTCTTGGCCAGAGGGTCAGGCCACTCTTACAGCTGGAATAGCCTGAAAAACACAAGGGAAACTAAGGCATTCACATTGCACATTCCTCATTCAGCCACCAGTGAATGGGTTGGGATGGAAAAACTGTGACATCCTATGACATGCAGCCGTAATTCTCAGCCAACAAAGACTACAGATTTTGATGTTGATATTTCTTGCTTTATTCTTTAACTGATGCTACCAAGTGCTATTATATCAAACTAGGATCCACATTTCACTATCAAATTTTGTAAGTGTCTGTGCATTCTGCTTTGTCGGGAGATGAAACTGCTTTGTCTATGGCATATTGCCCTCTGTCAGACACAGAGAGATGTGCATATGGATCACACTCTCATGACCATTTTGTATAGTTATGTCAATTATAGACCAGATGGCTTGTACGTTCGACTGGCTACTGTAGAGTAAACAGGAGAAAAGAGAATTTGTCTTACATTTTTCTTCAATATTTTGTCTGTTTATTTTTAGAAATGGGGCCTGAATTGTAAAGTTTGGATCTGAATCTACTGGAGCTGAGATTTGGGTTGGGATCAGCTGCCGTTAATTCCAGTATGAAAAGGCACGACGGAGGGAGGTGGCAGCACTAGAGCAGAGATTAATGCTGGAAAGAAAGCCAGAAGAAATTGAAAAAGGCATAGATCACTAGTGGGAGAAGGAGACAAACAATCAGCTAATTCAAACACATTTTAAACTTTCTACAGCTTTCCACTGTGCCTTGCTCTGTGGCCAAGTAGCTGTGACCAAACTGAATTTCCACATTACCCTCTCTCCTTCACTGAGCTCAGGGGAATCTTGGGCTATTTGTACTAAATTATTACTCCC
Source organism: Macrochelys suwanniensis (assembly GCA_033296515.1). NCBI lineage: Eukaryota > Metazoa > Chordata > Testudines > Chelydridae > Macrochelys > Macrochelys suwanniensis. The sequence continues at coordinate 45,320,792 of CM065776.1, forward strand.
TGATCGAATCATTTGCAGCTACTGCTGAATCAGTGGCACCAGTCAGCTTAATGTACCTTTTTTTCCCCATAATGGAATCCTTCTGAATGAAGAGTTTTCTTCTTAGTCTTTTTCAGTGGAGAGAATTCCTGCATGCTGAAAAAAGGAACAATAGATTATCTAAGCTTCCCTAGCAGCATAATTTCTCAGGCTGCCTATCTCCACTGCTGTATAGTTACAAGTACAGGCAGGATTCTGGGACTTACTGCTTCAAGGGCTGGAGAAGTGCATGGCATGCTATAGAATGAAGCCACTCTTCTGGCTCCAGTCCAGGTTTTATGGGCTTGGGGACAGGTGGCAAGTATGCCATGGAGCCATTGCTTCCGCATCTCTTATCCTTTGCACAGATCCATCTGACCTGGCTCCACTCTTTTCACATTACATGAGGTGAAGGGACAAAATCAACCCCTATGTTAGTAAAGTACCTTGTAAACCTATGATGCTACATAATTCATTATTAATAATACTAAAAGTATAGCACTTATTTGATAAATAGCATTCTCTAAAAACAAGTTTGCTTGTTTTCTTTTCACTCCTCAGGATTCAAGTTGCTTTATTATGGAGTTTGTTTTATGATCACAGACATAAAACTGAAATTCTTGTAAAGGACATTACGGAAAATCACATAGTGGCAGGGAGATTATTTTTAGCCTAGCAAGTTAGAATCAGAGAAATGTAGGGGTGAAAGGGACCTCGAGAGGTCATCAAGTCTAGCCACCTGAACTGAGGCAGGACCAAATATACCTAGATTATCCCTGGCAGGTATTTGTCTAACATGTTCTTAAAAACCTCGAGTGATGGGGCTTCCACATCCTCCCTTGGAAGCCTATTCCAGTGCTTAAGTATCCCTGTAGTTAGATAGCTTTTCCTAATATCAAACCTAAATCTCCCTTTCTGCGGATTAAGCCAATTACTTCTTGTGCTATCTTTCGTGAACAATGAGAATAATTGATCACCAGTCTCGTTATAACAGCCCTTAACATATTTGAAGACTGTTATCAGGTCTCCCCTCAATCTTCTTTACTTGACATTTCCAACTTTTTTTAACCTTTCCTCATAGGTCAGGAACCTTTTTTTCTAAACCTTTTATCATTTTTCTTGCTCTCCTCTGGACTTTCTTCAATTTATCCACATCTTTCTTAAAGTGGTGCCTAGAACTGGTCACAGTACTCCAGCTGAGGCCTCAACAGTGCCAAGTAGGCCATTTACCTCCCGTGTCTTACGTATGACACTCCTGTTAATACACTACAGAAGATTAGCCTTTTCTGAAACTGCATCACATTGTTGACTTGTATTCAATTTGTGATCCACTATAACCCCCCAGATCCTTTTCAGCAGTACTACTGCCTAGTCAGTTATGCACTATTTTGTTAGTTGTGCATTTGATTTTTCCTTCCTAAGTGAAGCTCTTTCCACTTGTCTTTATTTAATTTCATCTTGCTGATTTCAGATTAGTTCTCCAATTTGTCAAGATCCTTTTGAATTCTAATCCTGTCCTCCAAACTGCTTGCAACCCCTTACAATGCAGCAGCTTATTTAGCGCCGCGCGGGTGCTCAAGGAACCCACCCAGGGACCCGCCAGGGGAGGGGTACCTCTCTCCCGGCCCCAACCCAGCCTGGCCCCCCACACCTGCTGCAGCTGGGCGGGGTGGCCCAGACCTGCTGCGGGCAGGGCGCCCCTACCCCTCCCATGGGGTGGTGCTGCCCGAACCTGGGTGGCCCAGCCGAGGCATCACAGCCCAGCCCAAACGGAACTGCGGCCGGGGCAGCCGGGCCCGAACCCTATCTGTGGCCCCAGCCCCGGAGCTGCCAGAGTGGGGAGAGGCACCCCTCCCCCTCCAGCCTCGGTGTTGCTGCGGGGAGAGAGAGCTGGGGGGAGTCCTCTCTCTCCCTGCCAGAGCACCCTCCTGCATCCCAAACCCCACATCCCTGGCCCCAGCCCAGAGCCACAGCCCAGAGTCTGCACCCCCAGCCGGAGTCAGCTTATGCACACTTAAATATAATTATTTAAAAACTATTACTGTAGGTTTCATTATTTGGAAAATACGTAGTGAAAGAGATGTCTGAAGCTGGATGGTTTAAGTTTCATTTTCTAGGCTTGCTGTAATGCTGCTCAGTTTCATTTTACTAACCAGGAAATGAAGCTAAAAAATAATACGGGAGTATGAGTAATTTCTTGTTGAAAGTAAAAATCTCCTGTTTTTGCAATAGCAAGTTTGCCACCTCATTACTGTAGCATAGTATCTTTCATTAGGAACTTCCACTGAATTATTTCATTATAATCACTTCTGCAGCTCCTACTAATAGTTCTTTCAGCAGGAAAAAAGTTTTATGAGAATATCCCTTTTATCCCATTATAACTTCTGTCTAATATTTTGATAAAATAGTTTCACCAAAAAAGAGCAAATTTAAAATAAGCCATTAGCTGGTTTAGCATTGCATAAAATATATTTTAAGTTATATGCATCTTCTTTGCCCCTTAGGGCTAAAAACTGATAATGCACTTACCAAGATTGTCATTCAATTCCCTTTGTATAGTAGCTGGAGAAACGTGTTTATTCAGGTAGGAAAACTTGTGAAATAGTTAAATGGTTGTTTCTTCTAATCAGCTATAAGATGAAATTATTTAAAATACAATATCTTCTTGTTGCAGTAAAGGTCTGGCACACATGAAAGCTGGCAAGAAACTGAAACTTTATTTCCTGTTATCCACTTGCATGACTTGCTATCACCGAATCACATGACAGGAACTAGCATTCACTTATCTAGAGGCTACTGGTGCATCATCCCTTAAAAAACAAAACAAACAAGTAAATAATTACTGTCTCTGAACCTCAGTGACTTTCTGATCACAAAGCCAGATTTTGTCTCAAAATATTTCTTTCTGAGGGTACGTCTACACTATGGAATTAGGTCGAATTTATAGAAGTCGATATTTTAATACCCGATTTTATGGAATCGATTGTGTGTGTCCCCACTAAAGACCATTAAGGCCACTAGGTCGATGGACTGTGTCCACAGTATCGGGGCTAGCATCGACTTTCGAAGTGTTGCATTGCGGGTAGCTATCCCACAGTTCCCGCAGTCTCCGCCGCCCATTAGAATTCTGGGTTGAGATCCCAATGCCTGATGGGACAGAAAACATTGTCACTGGTGGTTCTGGGTACATGTCGTCAAGCCATCCCCCCTCCCTCCTTCCCTCCCTCCGTGAAAGCAACCTTTTTCGCGCCTTTTTTCCGGGTTTTCCATGCTGGCGCCATACTATGGCAAGCATGGAGCCTGCTCAGCTCGCAATCACTGTATGTCTCCAGCGTGCGCCTGGACATTTGGTCTAGTGGCGATTCAGTCCCACTGTAATATGGGCAGAGGGATAGCTCAGCAGTCTGAGCATTGGCCTGCTAAACCCAGGGTTGTGAGTTCAATCCTTGAGGGGGCCAGGAGATGATGACGGCTAGCAATCATACTGCACCGTCTGCTGCCGAGCACCCAGGAGATGATGACAGCTAGCAAGCATACTGCACCATCTGCTGCTGAGCAACCAGAGATGATGACGGCTAGCAAGCATGCTGAACTGTCTGCTGCCAGCCTACCCCTTGCTCCCCCATCCCTCTATGAAAGCAACTGAGGAAAATCCTTTTGCGCCTTTTTCCATGTGGGGACCATATTGCTGGCACCAGTGTTATCCACCCGCCGCTTCCACTGCCACTCTGCTCTCCTGCAGACGCCATACCAGGGAAAGCATGGAGCCCGCTCAGATCGCCGCGGATGTTATCGCCGTTATAAACACCACGCGCATTGTCCAGCAGTATATGGAGAACGAGAACGAGAACCTGCAACAGCAGGCGAGGAGGCGACGGCAGCGCAGTGAGGACACTGATGAGGACATGGACACAGACCTCTCTCAAAGAAGGCCCCCCCGCAAGGTGGACATCGTGGTGGTAATGGGGCAGGTTCATGCCATGGAACGCCGATTCTGGGCCCAGGAAACAAGCACAGATTGGTGGGACTGCATAGTGTTGCAGGTCTGGGACGATTACCAATGGCTGCGAACCTTTCACATGCGTAAGGACTCATCTGCAGAGTAGACCCCTGGAGCTGCTGGACTGACACACCCCACAGTGCCCACTGTCATGGGGGCAATTGGAGCCACATGCTTGCACTCCCCATGTAGTGCAATAAGAGGACGGTCTGCTGAAGACAGATTCATGACAATTGGTGGAGAATATGCGCACTCACCCCTGGTATAAGACAAAGTGATGATGCTTAAAAAACCCAAACACCTAAAAACACACGTGCCATTCTCCTCTGGTGTTATCCGGACTGGTGATCTGCTAGGTCACTCCAATACTTGACTCTGGGAGCCAGCCTTACCCTGCTCTGCTGTGAGAACCCCCACTCCTGGGCTGTTCACGCACAGCCTCTGGCATGTAAGCTGCTCCCAGCTACTTGCAACCGAATGACACTAGCCAATATCTCTGGTCCCAGACACAACCCTAGGAACCGCCATCTTCCAGTGTTTAGTTATGTCCACTGGACGCTGAAAGATTATATGAGTTCATCAATTTAACAAATAAATTGATATGTACCAGGCTTGTTATCCCCAGGGGAGACTCTGACATGCTTCAAACCAAATGCACTGCTTCAAGTAGAATAAACAAACAGATTCATTAACTTCAAAGATACATTTTAAGTGATTATAAATCAAAGCATAACAAGTCAGATTTGGTCAAATGAATAAAAGCAAAATGCATTCTAAGCTGATCTTAACACTTTCAACGCCCTTACAAACTTAGATGCTTCTCACCACATGCTGGCTGGTTGCTCTTCAGCCAGGCTCTCCTCTTTGATCATCGCTTCAGTCACTTGGCATGGTGTCTGTAGATGCAGGTGGAAGAGAGAGAGGAAGAGCATGGGAAATGTCTCTCCCTTTTATCATGTCCTTTCTTCCCTCTTGGCTTTGCCCCTCCCCTTTCAGAGTCAGGTGAGCATTACCTCATCGCAGTTCCAAACTGACCAAAGGAAGGGGTGACTCCCTTGAGAGTCCAACGGATTCTTTTGTTGCTGCCTAGGCCAGTGTGCTTTGTTCCTGTGAGGCTGGGCTGGGTTTGTCCCATACCTGCCCCGATGAGGTGTGAACTACCTCTCCGTTCTTGGAGAGTTTTTGCCTGGGCTTCCTTTACGCCATGAGAATACATTTTCAGCCTCATAATTATATACTTGAAATTATAACCTGTAACATTACTATAGCAATTACTATAACATCACTGTAACAACCATGCTCAGTGCATTATGAGTCTTCTGAAGACATCCGACATGACAAACTTTGCATTGGATACCACACAGTCATTTTATAAAAATGAACATGGGGGTTCTGGGTGTTTCCCTGAGGTACAGAATGTCACAACACACCTCTAAGGGAGGAGACAACTTCAAAAAAACATGGACCTGGATAGATTATTAAAATGGGCTATGGAGAACCAGTAGCAGGCCACCCAAGAGCAGCAATAGTGGCTGGAACAGTTATCTACCCAACAACAACAGCAGATGGCACAACAGCTGTTACCGGAAGATTTGTATTCAATTATACTATACCAATGATGTTGCCTAAAACACTTATTTTAATTTAAAACCTTTCCTTTATAGCCATCTAAACTGGTAACCAAGGTTGTGGCCCGCCCCAAAGGAATTGCCAGGGAAAGCCGCAGCTAGCTTGCTTTCCCTTGAAAGCACATGGATACAGCCCTCCGATCAAGAATAGACAAGTAAGCAGCAAATCTTCGAAAACAAAACAATATTTATTTAGAATTTATTTAGAATTTAGAAATGAGTGGTTACAGTAAAAAGAATAGAGATAGAAATAATAAGGGTTACAGTTAAAAGGACTGAAGCGGTGCAGCAAATAAAGAGGCAACACCACAGTAACACTTTCAATTAACATATAACAATATAACATATAACATAGCATATAACAATGTAATCATTTATTTGATACTCTATACCAGATAACAATAAGCACATAATAATGTATCAATTAAATATTCAATACTAAATACTTAAAACTAAACACCCAATAAGCACTTGCCGGACGGTTACTAGATGGGTAGGAGAAGATCTCGCTCAGACCACAGACACCCAGCTTTATTTACAAGCGAAACCCATGTACTCGAGGAATAAAAGGGTAAAAAGGAATATTACATTTACAAAGACTTCTTAAAATTTCTCTGAGACTGTCTCAAAAGGTCCTTCTGCTCTGCTACAAATTTAGGGAGCGTTGTTCATTGATGATGAGCCACGGGCTGCTGTAGTAGCTGCATGGGGTGGCTGCCTGCTCCTGAGATAAATCGGCTTCTCAGGTAGGAGAGACGGAAGCCTGTTAGCTGCTGGGGTAGCGGCTGCGGTGGCCCTCTGCTGGCTGGGTAGCAAAAGCAGCCGTTGCCCGGGGCAACCCTGGAATTCTGCGGTTGCTGCTGCTGCAATAGCTGCTTTTCAGGTAGCTTTCTGCTTTGCAGGGTTTCACCGATGCTGTTGCTGTTGCTTATTGAGCATTTCCTTCTTCGTAGGTGTCCTGCAGCTTTCTCTCTCTTCAAGGTCCCTGATCCCTGAACCAGGGATTAGCCTAGTGGCTATCTCCCTTATATACGATTTTGTCACCCAGGCTTCCAGCTTTTTGCTGGCTCTGTGCCAAGTCACACCCAGTTACGTGTACCAACATGTGACTAGTAGCTCCTCCTCCTTACCGGAAGTCCCATGTATTCCTATGGACTACAATGTATTCCTATGGGGGGTTTTCAGCTGACCTGTGGATGACCCTAGCTACTTCCTGTTTGGAAACCCCATTTATTCCTATGGGCTGCAATGTATCGATATGAGATTTTGCTGAGTCATTCCCCACAGGAAGTGGAATTTACCATTGCATCACAGAAAGTGAAATTATTACATCATAGGTTATGGACCCCCATGTGCTTTAGAAATGGAATATTCCACTACATCACCCTATATCCGCCATTACTGGATTTCCTAATTTAAACTACTATTAATTTCAATTTAATTAAAGCTTGATTCTTGAAAATAATTGCTAGTCTGAGTATCCCAAAGGGTCCTGACACTACCACCACTCTTTTATGTCCAATTAAGCAAGTTATAATTTTTTTCTGATTTTAAACCCTCTCCCAAGGTTTTTCTGCAAACCTTAAATTTTAAGGTAATTCGAACAACCGAGGCAAAATCTTTTGTCACACAGCTGCAACCATTGATTAGAGACCTACTGGACCAACAACAGGTCCAGCAGCAATGCTCGGTGCAACAAATGCTGTCCTTTCTCCAGTGTCTGGAAAGCAATGGGAAGTCCAACAGCTCGGACGCTGAACCCCATCCCACTGGCCGATCTCAATGAAGCTTATGAAAATGGCCCTGGTGATACCTTCAGGCATTCCTTAGTATCACTGAGTAGATGCTGGTAGCAGTGCAGTGACCTCCGACTGTGGGCCATCTTGTTAGCCCCCATCTGACTGCACCAGTGCAGTCCACCTACCTTATTCTTAAAACTAATTACTGTTCTAGGCATTCCAAATGGTCCTGACACTACCACCACTCTTTAATGGTCCAATTAAGAGAATTATAATTTTTCCAATTTTTAAAACCTTTCCCGAGGTTTTTCTGCAAACCTCCAATTTAAGGTAATTCGAACAACTGAGGCAAAATCTCCTGCTACAGTGAAGACAAGCCCATAGACTTATGTTGTCCGGAAAAGACTATGCACTTGTCCTAGGCTATTATTCTCACTTCCCTGAGAGCCTTACTAGAAGATACTACAGCTAAACAGATGGTTGCTAGACATGGTATACCTGACATAGTGATGTCTGGCATTGGGCCACAATTACTGTGCATGAGTTTAAGCAGTTTGCAGTGAAGTACAGCTTTAGACATGTAACTGCTAGTTCCCATCCCCAATTCAACGGGTTGGAGGAAAATGGTGTGAAAACAATAAAGCACCTACTGAAAAATGCCATGGAGACAGGCTCTGATCCATATTTAGCGCTGCTAATTTACAGAATGGCACCAATGAAGCATGACTTGTCACCTGCTGACATTTTGTTTAACAGAAAACTGAAAACAAGAATGCCTGCACTGTTAGAAAATGATGTCAAAGTCCCTGGGGACTTGCCGATGTATAAAGAGACAGTTAAGACAAAAGAAAAAGATTCAGGGTCCTGAGAGCTGTCACCACTTCTTGAAAATGATGCCATGTATCTTTTTGATGGGAAACAATGGTCGCAAACAGCAGGAGTGTCCCAAAGGCTTGTGGTCTTATGATATTATTACCTCAGATGGACACGTGCTGTAGAGAAATAGGTGACACATTCTCCAAATCCCAAAGGGTGAGAGATAAGGGGCACTGAGTTGGCCATGTTGTCCGAGAAGGTCTCAGACAAGCAATAATCACAGCAGGGTGAGATGGTTGAGTCCCCGGACATGGAATGACCAGAACAAGTGGACTTGTCAATTCCTGATGGCAGGAACCCTGCAGGTCTGAGCAACAGTGCAGGGTACCTCAGATACTTAAATTAAATTTGGAAAAGACACAATTACCTATACTCTAAAGAGGCATGGGAGCTTTAATGACCTCAGGTGGTCAGGATCTATATTTTACAAGTCTAGGAGGCCAGGAAGGCTTTACGTGGTCAATTTAAATTCCTTGGGAGAAGGGGTTTGCTATGCTGGTTGGCCAACAACTGCCCGAGTCAGATTACTGCAAGAGAGAAGGTGTGGAGCAGTGTGAGTGGGTTTGCATGAATTTGTGTGCGTGCTTTTCTCTTTTCATTGCTAGAAACTTTTTCATATTGGAATCTCTGAAGACAGAACTGCCTTTGGTATGTCTCATCTTGACGATCCTGGATTACTCAAGGCCTGAGAGCCAGAGGAAGGAACTCTCATACAAATTAGAGAATGAAAGTAAAGGGGTGCAAGGTAGGGAAAGGACACAGGTAAGGACGGCTCCTACTGCCTCAGCACTCTAGTGAATACACCACACAATCTCCTCTCAAAGATCTTTTCCAAAATGTGGCACCCACAGTTGGATGCAACACTCCAGCTGAGGCCTCACCAGTGTGGAGTAGAGTGGCTGAATTACCTCCCCTGTCTTACATACAACACTCCTGTTTATACACCCGAGAATATTAATCTTTTTTGCAACCGCATCAAATTGTTGACTCATTCAGTTTGTGATCCACCCCCATCCTTTTCCGCAAGTACCACCGCCTAGCCAGTTATTCTCCACTTTGTAGATGTGCATTTGATTTTTCCTTCAAGCTGTAGCTCTCTTATTTCAAAAATGAGATGGTTTAATGATTTTGTTTTATAGCCATTCATATTTTTAAAACTTTTCACAAATGCTTTGTTTTCTTTTTCTTATTCTTTTGTTTACTTTGAAATTTGTAGTTTCTGTGATTTCCAATAACGTTGATGGCTTAGTGTAAAGGCATTTAAAAAAACTTATAGCAAGTAAAAATGAAATGTTTTAAACTGTTGAAGATTAAGTCTTCTTAGCAGATTTTAACTAAAATAATATCATGGGTTATCCCCTTGTTAACAGAATATCTGCTTAATTCTGGGCTGCTTCTGCATTAACTGTAAATAGAGTGTCAAACCACCTGAACCAGTTGTTGCAAAAAAGCTTTGTGGTTGTTTGATTGTGATTATTTTGTTTTTGCAATGTGTTTTTTGTTGTTTTGATCATGAGAAGTTGTTGCTGTTTTGTGCATGGGAGACAACACAGTGCTGGTGTTGCAAGTTAGATCCCCTTGATGGGCTAAATTGCCACAGTGGACATGCTGTCCTAACAAAAGCTGGTGGTGAAGCTGGTGGGCAAGGTCTGCCATGAACTAAAAATGTCTGCCCTTTTTTTTTTTTTATTGCCTTTGGGTATTGCAAATGATTTGTAAAGTGTTCCAAAAAACACCAGTCTTTTTAAAAGAAAGCAGTATGCTTGGTTAAAAAGGCTGTAAAGACTAATAATTTCCCAGGTAAGCAAGATGAAGCACTTGTGCACAGAATTTTCATGGTTTGTGTAAATGCACAGATTTAAATGTGCAAGTGGCACAAAGAGGGGGAAGGGTTTTTTGTTTGTTTTTTTGTCTCAACCTATTCTAGGCATGCAGCCAAAGTAAGTAATAAGGGTTGGTATGTTTCAAAACATCTTAAAAATGTGATGTTGATAACGAAGAGGGCTGGGCTTGACACCAGCTTGAGCTCCCACCCAGAAACTAGGGAAACTATATACTCCACCCTGGGCACCCCAGTGAGCAATTCTTCCCCACTCACCAGCTCTGAGCTCAGGCATTACAACAAAGAGAATGTTTTGGGGTGGGTGTTGGGAATACAACAAAATGAAAGTGGGAAAATCAACACTTAATAAGTTACATCAGAGAATTGGTTAAGACACCCACCACCCAGAATGTCGTTTACAGTGGTTCCAACCTCAGTTCTCCTTTGGGTGTGGTAGGTGGCCAATGTGCTCTGGCCGCTTTTTTTCTCCCCAGCTCCCCACTCACAGTTAGCTGTCCTGGGCTGGAGAAGTCCAAGGAATCTAGCAGGTCAGAACTGCCTTGGCTGCCCTGAGGCTCTACTACCTAACCCAGCTAGAGTGCTTTCAGCTTTCCTTGCTGGGTAGGTAGGGAGACCTACACAAGAGGCCCTTGAGTAAACTTCTGCTCTCTCTGGTTTCAGTCCAAAGTGCCTAGCTCTGTGCCATGCAACCCTCAAAGGTGCTACCCTCCCCCAGAATCATTTATCACCTCAGAGAAGCCACTGCTGCTCTGAACCATCCATCGCCTTGGAGCTGCTGCCACTGCTGCTCTGAACCATCCATTGCCATCAAGCTGCTGTTACTGCTTTGAAATTTTTAGTGCTCTGCATTGTCCACCATTCAGCAGTCTCTGGTCAATCCTTAGGGAGAGATCGATGGTATCAAGAGCCCTCGCCAGAGTCATCACCACCAGAGAGGCACCCCCAGTAGCAGGCAGGAGACTTTTCCTTTACTCTTTCTCTCTTCATCCTTCTGTTCTCTCCAGGCTCCCTTATCTGACTGGGCCCAGGCACATCTGTTGTTGACGTCTTGGCCTTGTAGTTCTCAACAAGATCAGTTGCATTTTATCGCCCCCAAATGCAACACTTAACTAAAATTTAACCAAAATGCTCCGAACCGCCACATAAAACAAATGCAGATGAGGCCTGGTCCACTCAGTCAACTCCTTGCTCCCCAATAGATGCTGGCAGACAGCTCTTGGCCAGTGGAGCCTCTGACCAACTGCATTTCTTAAGCAGCTCTGGGCCGCTCTTCTTCCATTTCACCGGCAGGTGACAAAACTGAGCTCCCCTCTCCTCTCGGGCTTGTGGCCACAGGGCTGACAAAGCCCTATAAATGGTAATACATGAAGTAAATTGTAAATTCTTACTAACATTTGTAACATCTAATGAAATGAAGTTTGAGGGGCCGGGGAAGCTAATGATCCAACCAGCGGACCAAATTCGCTGATGAATCCTAGTCACATGCCATCAGAGGCACGTTGCGCATACGCTAAGAAGATTAATAATGAAATAAAACATTAGCATCTACAAATACCTGAGACAGGGAGTCTCTTTACCCCCAGGCCACTAATACACAAGCCGGGCAGGATACTTTCCTGGCCCTCCTTTTGTTGCTAGGCTGCTAAGCTGGAAAGTGGCTAACATGATGCCCAGTGGTCTATGGCCCTAAGGGGGCATGGTCTGCAAACCCAGTAATGTAAATAGGTACTGAACCATAGGCAGCAGATACCAGGAGAAGCACATGCTACTCCTTTTGAAGCAGTAGGAAGGTGTGCTCCAGATGATGTCCTCTCAGCCCCTCCTGAGACATCCTGTCCTTCGAGCATTCAACTTTAGACCAAGCCCAATCCTATTTAGTCTCTGTGATCTGATGAGATTGCATCCCGAGGGAATCATTTCAGGCACAAACTTGTCATTACACAGCATTTGTACTCATTTAAAGAAAATAAATAATGAAACATTATTATTGCAGACACGCCTCTGTTGGGTTTAACTGTAATTGCGTGGGTGTTGGTTTCATTTTCACAAATTGCTGTCTATTACCTGCTACAATACATGTTGGGTTTCTGTTCTCTGGAAAGTTAAGTGAAGGCTTTGCATTTTTAATTTGAGTTAATTATTCAAAACCACCGTGTTTGCATGTTCAACAAATAGCATGCTATTTGCTGAACGTGCAAAAAAACACCTGAACATCTCCAGGCTTGTTTGTTTGCACCTGAACGTGCAGACAAACACCTGAACATCTCCAGGCTTCTGTGACCTACACACACCACATATATTGAAATTAACATTCTAATTCCTTGTTGACCTGCCTACTGAGCCTGCCAACTGGGGTTCCAGGTATGATGCTAACACTGTAAATTAGGAACTGGACTTGTATTACGGATTTATTTCATATGGGCCTCTGAACAATTATTAGATAGCAACAATCATCCCTTTAAAAAAATCATCAACTTTTAAAGATGGCACATTATTGTAACATACGGGCATCTGACATCTTCCTAACATTGTAATGAGCTGCCTGGTATATACATAGCTGAAACAACTAATCTGGAAATGGCTTTGATGGCTCCTGGTTTTCCTCCCTTCATCATCATTATCAATGGTTTATGGAGTAAGGGAAAAGGCTGATTTAATGGAGCTCCTTTTTCTGGCTTTCTACTAAGTAGGTGCAGTTGAAAATGATGATTGGAAGTCACTTCCTATTCAGCCAAACTACACGTGGCTTCTTATGCTAGTTTGTGCAGTGATTACTCTTGCTATCATGGAGGGATAATGATAATATTCAACAAATACACTGTGAGCTTCTTAAGCTTTTTGCTTTTTCCAGTTTCAGCATGGTACACATTGCCCAGAGCACCACCAATGGGGTATTTTTCTGTTTTTCTAAAACCAAAACAGAACAATGTAAGTTTTGCATAAATTAAAATCAGAACTCAACCATCTGAGCCTGTCTACCTTATTCAAATTTTTGTTTGATGGTTTAGGATATGTCAATACATATTGTTTAGATTTGGACAAAATATAGAACAAAAGTAGAAAAAGTTGTCTGACTGTCATACTGGTATGTGGTAATTACAGCTCTCTCTGGGTTATGTCTCAGGAAGAGATGTGCTAGAGATGGACCTTTTGTAGAATACCAGATATGAATCACTGAACTTTGGGGATGCAAAGATTCATGGGAATTAAAGCTGGGTCCATGGGGCTTTGGATGGGCAGTGCTTCTATGCCAGGCAGTCACAGCACATCCACACTCAATGCAGCGTACATCCTGAGAGACCAGTCACTGTGAGAAGTGCCACCTATGCTAGAGGTGACTGGCAACCCCTCCCATGACCTCTGATTGACCCTGACCTGCTATTTAAGCGTGGAAGGATTACCAGGGAGTTATCTGTACAACCAGGTAGATACCTGACCTGCTGCTGACAGACTGTGCCTTGTTCCTGGTTTCTGCTACCTTGTCTCATTCTCAGGTCCTGCCTCCTCGCCCTACCCTCTGGTGCCTGACTGCTGACTCTGGACCAGCCCTTAGCTTTGGCCCCAGCTATTGACTCTGACAAGACCCTAGGCTCTGGTTCATAGCTATTGACCTTGGTGTGATTCTTGGCTCTGCACCCTGGCTACTGACCCTGGCTTAACCCCTCAGGCCCAATGACTTATGACTCTAACCACTGGACATGACTGCCCATACCCTGGTTCCTGACAAAAGAATTTTGAATCTAGATCAAATTTAGCTCAGGCCCATCTGAAGTATTGATTATAGTTAAATCAAAATGAAAAAGCCAAGGAGGAAAATATGTGCCCATATTTCCCCTTTTCCACCAGAATAAATAAATCAGCCATGTGCAAAAGTTCTTACTTTAATATGAGGCAGAGTAGCTATACTCTGTATCCTAATACTTTGAGATCTACTGTTGAAAAGCTCTATTGTAAGTGCTAGATGTTGTTAATTGCATGCCTATTAAACTATGTAAAAGGTTAAGGAAATGAAAAAGAAAATATATTTTATTTTAAATCTACTCTTTTGGTGGCTGGATTTTCAGAAGCAAAATTAAAACACAGTTTAGCTAAAATACCTGATATTGTTTAATCCCGATACTTGTGCATGTGTCCTAACCTCCATCTCTATGGAATAGCCAGTTAAAAGAACTGTACTATATATGAACATGAATGGGGGAACATGTACTATATATGAACGGGAGGGACAGATAGCTCAGTGGTTTGAGCATTGGCCTGCTAAACCCAGGGTTGTGAGTTCAATCCTTGAGGGGGCCATTTAGGGATCTGGGGCAAAAATTGGGGATTGGTCCTGCTTTGAGCAGGGGATTGGACTAGATGACCTCCTAAGGTCCCTTCCAACCCTGATATTCTATGATTTATTGGATATGCTCAGTTGAACTGGACAAGAACATCTGCTGGATATGTCTGGTACATCTATGAAGCAATTAAGTGCTTAGATGTAACTCGTAGTCATAGGTGCTGGAACTAGGGGTGCTGCAGTACCCCCTGGTTTGAAGTGGTTTCCATCATATTCAGGGTTTAGTTTGGTTTAATGGCATTCAGCACTCCCACTCTACAAATTGTTCCAGCGCACCTGCTGGGATTAATTAGGCTTTTTAGTTAATGCCTTATTAACATGAATAGGCAATATCAGTACTTTTCTTGGTGTCATATTGCTTCAGTCTGCTTTGTTTCAGTCTCAAAAGCACAATAGTGCACATACTGTATAAGTTTACATGTGAGAGTTACTTAAGGGCCCTGTCCTGTACTCTTTATTGAGATAAAAGTCACACTCACTTCAGCTGAAGTTTTAGCCTGAGGAAGAAGAGCAGAATCAGCTTCTAAAGCTTCAGTTTAGAGTAGGAAAAAGTGGTTTTTTTTAAAAAATGTGTTAGTAAACAAGTTTTAATTAAGTGGTGCTTAAAAACCTAGATGAAATCCTGGCCCCATGGAAGTCAATGGCAAACTCCCATGGAGTAAAATTTTCAAAGAGCACCTAAGTGATTTAGGCTCCCAAATCCCATTTTAAAAAGCAATTTAGGGCTTGTCTACATGGAATTTAAAGCTAAAGTGTGAATTTAAAGCACAATAGCTATTCTGTAATGAGAATGCCTGCAGGAGGACTTATTCCACAATAGCTATTCTGGTCAATTTCCCCATGTAGACAAGCCCCAAGCCACTTAGGATCCTAAATTCAATTGGCCTTCTAAGTGGCGAAGTAAGTCACTTTTGAAAATGAGACTTAGGTGCTTTGAAATGTTTTACCCATTGCCTTTAAAGGGGCCAAAATCCCTTGCCTTCTCCCCCTCCCCATGTAGAAAGGTTTTAACATGTTAAAAAACCTGTAATCTGGTCACAATCAGCCCTTGACTCCCCCTAGGGTTGTTTGAGACCAGCTGAAACACTTAATGGTGTTCCTGTGTTTTTAAACAGCACTTAATTAAAAGGTTGGCTGGCATGTTATAGAAATATTTTTTTCCTCCTAAAGACTAGGCCTAGAAGGGCTAAAAGCTTCATTCTTTGAAAATGATTGTTTAAATTCTGGAGAACAGAGAAAAATGTAGAGAAAGACTCAAAATCCACAAACAATATTAGTGGATCAAAGGAACAATCTGTTTAATTAACATCTAGTTTACGTCCCTATGTCCTTCTCAATACGGGGTCTGTGCTGATGGAACATTTTTATGTTGTTCTAGAATATTAATATTGCCTGGGCTGTGCTCTGCATCTGTAGCTTGGTACTATGTGTATGCGTGAGAGTGAGTCATTTAAGGGCTTCCCAATCTCTTTAGCCCAGTGGAGGAACTTGTTTTGTATATAGGGAAGCATGTAAAATCATACACAACAATGCCAATATATTTTCTCTCTTCAGTCAAGATCTATTATATTTTGACTCAGTACAAAAGAGAAGCATTAAGGATTCATTTATAAATGGTAATAAGGTCATCATAATGCAGTGGCTATTTATTTAGAAGTGCAGGTGTCACTATGTTTACCTTGACAAATGCAATTCTCAACTTTGGCACCAGGTGGCACTCTTGTAAATAATGCCGCGTTTATACTATTCGATTATGACAAGCTGTAATTCTTAGGTGCTCTTTTTCAGTTTCTTTTCCTCCAATACTGCCCCATTAACTTGTTTAGATTACATTTGTGCTTTAATTGATCTGACCCACTGTGTTTTGCTCTGGAAATCTGAGCAAAGAGCCCGAAGAGAGCGGGGTGTATATTATCTTTTAAGGTGGGATAGGCCTTCCCTGAGCATTTTGGTGTTTACATTGTATGATGGAATGAATCCTTGTTTAACTTTTTATTTGTATTGAATCCTGTGGTATTTAACTCCTTACTTGCTTTCTGGACATTTGCTGCACACGTGGGATTTCTTTATATCTAAGTTCTTCCTATAGTTTTAAGTGAGGAAGTTATTCTTAACTTTCTTTCTAAAAAAGCTCTTAGCACTGGCACAGTGCCTTTTAGTATTATAAGAAGTGATCCCTTCATAGACGGTTGGCAAAGAGCTTTGAAATCCTTTTGTTGCATCTTTATTGTTGTCTGGACTGGGTTTACAATGGTGCCACTGGCACCATGGCACCGGGCCCAGGCTCAGGGCAGAGGGCGGGATGGGACGGGGGGCTGGGAGCACCCCCACAACCCCAGCCCACACCCCCAGCTCAGTAGCGTAGGCAGGTCTGGAGCACGGGGGGGAGTGGCGCTATAAAAAGGCGCCTCCCCACTCACCCTGTACTCACCCGGCGGCGCTTTAAAGGGCCTGGGGCTCCAGCCGCAGTGGCAGGAGCACCGGGCCTTTTTAAGCGCCGCCAGAGCCCAGGTCCGGCAGCGCTTTAAAAGGCCCGCGGCTCCCCGTGGCTGCAGGAGCCGCGGACCTTTTAAAGCTCCCCCCGAGCCCGGCTCTGGCAGCGGGGCTCGGGTGGGGATTTAAAAGGCCCGGTGCTCTTGCGGCCGCGGGGAGCCACGGGCCTTTTAAAGCGCCGCCCAAGCCCGGCTCAGGCAGTGGGGCTCGGGCAGCGCTTTTTAAGGCGCCGCTTCTCCTCACAGGGGGAGCAGCCGCTCCTCCTGCTGCCCCCCTGGCTACGCTACTGCCCCAGCCCCCTGCCCTGACTCCTTCACCCTCCACAAATACCCAGCCCCCCACGCCGCATGCCCTGGCTCCTGCACCCCCCACATCCCCACCCTGAGCACCAAATGGGAGCTCCTGCACGCCCCCCCACATTCCCACCTGCACCCCTCGCACCAAATGGGAGCTGTCCCAGGTAAGCGCGCCACACCCCAACCTCCTGCCCCAGCCCTGAGCCCCCTCCTGCATCCTAAAACCTGGCCAGACCCTGCACCCCAGCCCCCAGCCCGCTCCTGCACCCTAACTCCCTCCCAGATGCTGCACCTCCAGCCCTGAGCTCCCTCCTGCACCCTAAGGGTATGTCTACACTACGAGAGTAGTTCGATTTTTCTTAAACCGAACTTGTGAAACCGATATTACAAAGTCGAGCGTGCGAATCCACACCAAGGACATTAATTCGAGTTTGTGAGTCCACACTAACGGGTCAAGCGTCGACATTGCAAGCGGTGCACTGTGGGTAGCTATCCCACAGTTCCCGCAGTCCCCGCTGCCCATTGGAATTCTGGGTCTAGCCCCCAATGCCTGCTGGGGCCAAAAATGTGTCGAGGGTGGTTTTGGGTAAATGTCGTCATTCGACCCACACTCCCACCCTCCCTCCGTGAAAGCGCAGGCGGGCAATTAATTCGTGCCCTTTTCTGGTGATTGACAGAGCGGACGCCACAGGACAGAGAGCATGGAGCCCTCCGCGATTATCGCTGCTGTTCTGTCCATTGTCAACACCTCGCGCCTTATTGTCCACCTTTTCCAGAGGCAGATGCTGAGAAATAGGGCGAGGAGGCAACGAAAGCTCCATGAGGACATGAACTCTGAGAGGGGCACAGACCTCTCGCAAAGCATGGGACCCCGGCTCCTAGACATCATGGTGGCAATGGGTCACGTTGATTCTGTGGAACGGCGATTCTGGGCAAGGGAAACAAGCACTGACTGGTGGGACCGCATAGTGCTGCAGGTCTGGGATGAATCCCAGTGGCTGAGAAACTTTCGGATGTGTAAGGGCACTTTCCTGGAACTGTGTGAGTTGCTGTCCCCTGCCCTGAAGCGCCAGGACACCCGGATGCGAGCAGCCCTGACTATCCAGAAGCGAGTGGCCATAGCCCTGTGGAAGCTTGCTACACCTGACAGCTACCGGTCAGTCGCGAATCAATTTGGAGTGGGCAAATCTACCGTGGGGGTTGCTGTGATGCAAGTAGCCCATGCAATCGTTGACCTGCTGCTCTCAAAGGTAGTGACCCTGGGAGACGTGCAGGTGATCATAGATGGCTTTTCTGCTATGGGATTCCCAAACTGTGGCGGGGCTATTGATGGAACTCACATCCCTATCCTGGGACCGGACCACCAGGGCAGCCAGTACATTAACCGTAAGGGCTATTTTTCTATGATGCTGCAAGCACTGGTGGACCATAAAGGACGTTTTACCAACATCAACGTCAGATGGCCGGGCAAGGTTCATGACGCTTGTGTTTTCAGGAACTCTGGTCTGTTTAGACGGCTGCAGGAAGGTATTTACTTCCTGGACCGCAAAATAAGTGTTGGGGATGTGGAGATGCCTATAGTGATCCTCGGGGACCCAGCCTACCCGCTAATGCCCTGGCTCATGAAGCCATACACAGGCGCCCTGGACAGTGAAAAGGAGCTCTTCAACTACCGTCTGAGCAAGTGCAGAATGGTGGTGGAGTGTGCTTTTGGCCATCTGAAAGGGAGATGGAGAAGCTTACTTACTCACTCTGATCTCAGCCAAACCAATATCCCCATTGTGATTGCAGCGTGCTGTGTGCTCCACAATCTCTGTGAGAGCAAGGGGGAGACGTTTATGGCGGGGTAGGAGGTTGAGGCAAATTGCCTGGCTGCTGATTACGCGCAGCCAGACACCCGGGCGATTAGAATATCCCAGTGGGACGCACTGCGCATCCGGGAAGCTTTGAAAGCTAGCTTCCAGAGCGAGCAGGGTAACTTGTGACTATTACCTTTCTGTAAGCAGAACCTGAACCTGCCTATGTTTCTTTACCCAGTTAATATTGCCTATCCTCTCCAATTTACAAAACCCTTCCCCCCCTTCATATACTGCTTTAAAAAGAAAATAAAGGACTCGTTGTTCATTAAAACCGTCTTCTTTATTAAGGATTTCTCGGTTAAGGGTTTAACCTGGGACGCCTACTGCGGTTGGGGAGCGGGTGGAGTGATGGAAAGGACGCTTCCAAACTCGGGGAATGACAGGCTCCTGCTCCTACAGCAGTCCACAGTGGTGAACTGCTTGTTTCTACGGCGCCTGCCACCCCTCCTGTTCGCAACTCTGTGAGGGGGGGCCCGTGTCACTTTTTGGCCGTGGATTGCGGCCACAGATCCCCTGCTTCATGGCCCTGTCATGCAGGCTATTGTCCGCTGCAAAATATCTGCAGCCATCCTCCCCCACAAGAAAGTCACAGAGCCCCCGCCATAGAGAACATGAAAACCCCCTCCCAGAATGACAAGTGTGACTAGTGAATGCAATGTGAGTGTGAGTGTCTGCTGAACCTTTCCCCTTGTCTCTACCCTGGTGCAGGCGCCTATCATCTCAAATTACAAACCCGCTTTCCCCCTCCCCCTAAAACATACCGTCCTGTAAAAGGAACTCAAGGAAACAGCACTTTACAGAACAAAATTTTTTATTAAGGAGAGCAAAGTTTTGAGATGAAACTTGGACGTGGACTAGGGTGTGGTGTGGTTGGAGGGAAGGAAAGGATCCATCAAATTTTTGGGAATGAGAGCCTTCTGCTACTGGAGCAGTCCGCGGGGGTGGAGTGATTATTTCCACGGCCCCTGCCGCCCCTCGTTCTAGTGACTTTGGGAGAGGGGGGGATTGGACTTTGTGGCGGGGGAGGGCGGTTGGAAATCACATACAGAGGGGCTCTTTCCTCCTGTCTCCGGTCCTGCAGAACGTCTACAAGGCGCCGGAGCGTGTCTGTTTGCTCCCTCATTAGTCCAAGCAGCATTTGAGTCGCCTGCTGGTCTTCCTGCCGCCACCTGTCCTCGCGAGCTTCAGCCCTCTGCTCCTGTTCGCTGACTGCTCGCTCGGACCTTGAGATGTCCTCTCTCCGCTGTGCCGCCTCATTTTGGGAACAGACCATCAATTCGGAGAACATGTCGTCCCGAGTTCTTTTTTTGTGCCACCTGATCTGCACAAGCCTCTGGGAGGGTGATCCACGGGTAGGGCGGGAGACACTCACAGCTGTGTGATGGGAGAAAGGGAGTGAATTCCTCAGAAAGAAACATTTTCCCGAACAATGCCTATACTCTTTCCCTGGTAAAAAGACCACGCACACTACCTATTACATGTGCACTCAGTACAAGATCGAATATTATGTCTTTATATTGAGTGCCTGGGGTCTTGCTGTACAGATCACACAAGCGGGGCTGGACACCGGAAATCGGCTCTCGGGAGACCATGGTAAGCCGTTGACTTTGGACTGCTGAGAGCTTACTTCACAGCAGTGCTGTACTCCCATGTTTCAAGCACAGTTCCTAGTGGTGGCCAGTTCCTGCTGCTGGCAAAACCGCTCAGCTACAATGGCTCGCCTACCCGTTCCCCCCCCCCCCCCCGCCCCCGCCGCGTGGCCGGTCCCGGGAAATGTCCCTGCCTGCGAACCGCTGAGTTTGAACGGCTCGCCTACCCGTTCCCGCCCCCCGCCCCCCCGCGTGGCCAGTCCCGGGAAATGTCCCTGCCCACGAACCGCTGAGTTTGAATGGCTTGCCTACCCGTTTCCCCCCCGATGCGTGGCTGGTCCCGGGAACTCTCCCTACCTGCACACCGCTAAGTTTCAACGGTTCGCCTCCCAGCTCTCCCCCGCCCCGTGGCTGGAAACCGCCGGGTATCATTATTTAAAGGAAAATTCAAGAAGTCACTATACTAAAAAAACCACTCATTCAAACCAGGGCACCATGACTGATATCACTCTGATGAGGATTACGGAGACAGACAAAGACTGCATGCTGCGTGAATGCCAGCAAACCCCGGGGCCGTATGCCGCCATGCTCTGCAAGGCAATGATACCAGAGTACCTGCTGCTAGCATGGTGCGGAAAAGTTTCCTACCATGGAGGAGACAATAAGGCCGCTCTCCCTGGGAACCTGATGCAAAAGCTTTCACTGTACCTCCAGGAGAGCTTCGCGGAGATCTCCGATGGGGATTTCTCCTCTATCCCCATACATATTGACAGACTTTTCCAGTAGTATCACTGGAAACGACTCAAAACTAAAGCGCCTATGGCAAAGTAAGCAATGAAAACCCATTGCTAACATACCATGCCTATTCTATTCAAAATAAATGTTTAAAACACTGACCTGCTGATCCTTCGCCTGGTTCCTGGTCCGGGTTGCTGCCTTGGGAGGGTTCGTAGGGGATCTCAGTGAGGGTGATGAACAGATCCTGGCTGTCGGGGAAATCAGCGTTGAAAGCGCTGTCGACTGCCTCGTCCTCCTCCTCTCCTTCCTCATCTTCACCGTCCGCAAAAACCTCAGACGATGTGGCCGTAGATAAGACTCCGTCGTCGGAGTCCACGGACACTGGTGGGGTAGTGGTGGCAGCACCACCGAGCATAGCATGCAGTGCCTCGTAGAAACGGCATGTGTGGGGCTGCGATCCAGAGCGTCCGTTTGACTCTTTGGTCTTCTGGTACGCCTGTCGCAGCTCCTTGATTTTCACGCGGCACTGCGTTGCATCCCGGCTATATCCTCTCTCTGTCATGGCCTGGGAAATTTTTTCATAAATTTTTGCATTCCGTCTTTTGGATCGGAGCTCGGATAGGACGGATTCATCTTCCCACACAGCGATCAGGTCCAAGACTTCTAGATCAGTCCAAGCTGGTGCCCTCTTCCTATTCTGCGATGGCATGGTCACCATGGCTGCAGAGCTCTGCATTGTTGCCAGTGCTGCTGAGCTCGCCACGATGTCCAAACAGGAAATGAGATTCAAACTGGCCAGACAGGAAAAGGAATTCAAATTTTCCCGGGGCTCTTCCTGTGTGGCTGTTCAGAGCATCCGAGCTCGGACTGCTGTCCAGACTGTCCACAGAGTGGTGCACTGTGGGATAGCTCCCGGAGCTCTTAGCGTCGAATTCCGTCCACAGTAACCCGAATTGGACATGGCCATGTCGAATTTAGCACTACTCCCCTCATTGGGGAGGAGTACAGAAATCGAATTAAAGAGCCGTTTATGTCGAAATAAATAGCTTCGTAATGTGGATGGGTGCAGGGTAAAATCGAGTTAACGCTGCTAAATTCGACATAAAGTCCTAGTGTAGACCAGGCCTAAGTCCTGGCCATACCCTGAACCCCAACCTGCTCCTGCACCCTAACTCCCTCCCAGACCCTGCACCCCCAGCCCTGATCCCCCTCCCACACCCTAAGTCTTGGCCAGACCCCGCACCCCGATGTTTTTTTAATATTTTTTTTAATAAAAGGCTCTTATCCAAAGCGCTTTACAATAGTTAGCTAACGGTACAAACATCAGTTGGAAAGAGCAAACTGGATATATGCCCATTTTTGTCAAAAAAGTCAGGCTGGCCGGGACAGAGCTTCGAAAGGGAACGTTCCCGGCCCGATGGGGATGTATGGTCACCCCACCTCCAGGCAAGTGGGTCCTGAGGGACTCTTGCCAGGGCAGGGGCAGAGTCTGGCCTGGCTAATCGCACCACTCCGGAGAGGCCGGAGTGATTCCCCACCCTGGCACTGGACCGGCCCCGGCCGCGCTGCCAGCTCAGCCTGGCACACACCGTCACCTTCCAGCAGGCCGGTGAGTGTGGCCAGGGGGCAGGGGGTGAGGGAGTAGGTCTCTGGAGGTGTGTGTGGGGGGCTGCTGGGCATTGGGGGGGTCTTTAGGGCAGCGGTGGGGAAGGTCTGTGTGTTGGGATGCTGGGCGGGGGGGTCTGAGTGAGGTGCTGTGTAGTGGTGGGGGTGGGCTGTGGGGAAGTGCCTTGGGCAGTAATGGTGTGGCTGTGCGGGGGGCTGCCGGGCAGGGGTGGTGGTGTGCAGGCTACAGGGCATTTGTGGTGGAGGGTCTGGGGGGGGGGCTGCTGGGCATAGGGAGTCGGGGGCCTTGTGGCATTGCATGGGCCCACCCCTGAGGGGAAGGGGCAGGCTGGTAGCACAGGACTGGGTGGGCCAGGGTGTGTCTGACAACTGCCGGTTCGTATACAGTGCCCTGGCACTGGGGCTGGCCCCACCATGCTAGGCCCCATTGCTCCTGGCTGGCCCCTTGCTCTGGGGACCGACCCCCGCACGCCATGCTCCTTTGCCCCTATGGGGGCCCACAAATATGTTTGGCGCCAGGCCCACAAAAGGTTAATCCGGCCCTGCTGGACATGCACAACAACCCCCAAAGAAAGAAAAGCACAGTTGAAGCTGGGCTCCTCTTCCTGAGAAGTTGGACTCCTTTTATATGCTTTCTATTGAGGTACCACAGACAGTATTTTTATCAGGAATTCCATCCTGAATTTGGCAAAACCTTTTGTTTGAAGCATTTTTTGGCACAAAATGCAGATTTAGCAACACAAAAACATTTAGTGAATTCACATTGGATTTGCTGAATTGTTTCATTCAATTTGGGGGGAAAAAAACCTTAAAAAACCCAAACCCTCAAAATGTTTTGTTTCAACATTTTGGAGATGAAACATTTCAGTTTTTCGGTTTGACAGAACTTTTATTTTCAAAGTGTCATTTATTTTTAATAAAATTAATCAACATCTTTTAAAAAATGCTTGAAATCGAACTGAAATATTTCATTTTGGATAGGACTGCAGACAGGCTTTTTTCAACTGTTCAATTTGCTAAAAAGTTAAAAAACAAACACCCCAACCCCATTTTTTGGTGAGACCTGAAACTTTTTTTTTTCAGAATTACAGAACAGAAAAATCCATTATTCACACATCGCTAATATTGCAAACATTTCTGTCCAGATTGTCATTTGGGGTTAAATTTGTAGGCAGTGGCAAGGATTTGACCATGCACCTTCCACTGATGTCATTAGGATCTCCACAGTTTAGAGGCCATGCACCATACTAACAATTTACCTCATTGTTAATAATATGTAACACATAATCAACAAGACTGCACAATTTACCATTCAAAAACTATTCAAATACAGCACTGCATAAAAACAATCTCTCTTGTATTACTGGAGAAATACTGCCAGAGACATTTTACTTCCCTGCAAAGCCACAGCAACATCTCAGTAAACGGAGGGGGGAGAGATAGCTCAGTGGTTTGAGCATTGGCTTGCTAAACCCAGGGTTGTGAGTTCAATCTTTGAAGGGGCCATTTAGGGATCTGGGGCAAAAATCTGTCAGGGGACAGTACTTGGTCCTGTTAGTGAAAGCAGGGTATTGGACTCAATAACCTTTCAGGTTCCTTCCAGCTCTATGAGATAGGCATATCTCCATATTATAACTCATGACAGGAGGTAGCCAGGCCTATTATTTCCAGTTACACCGCATATCAGAAATGTAAAACAGTTAGATCTTCTTTCTTTGGGGCCTGATCAATCCCCATTGCTGTCAATGGGAGTTGGACTGTGCTCATAGCCACTGACTTTTGTTTTTGCCGATGGATGCTCCTCTCCTCCTGCACCCACCGTGTGAGCAGCAGGCGAGGCCTCGTGGGAAGAGGCTGAGTGGGAGCAGGTCCTTGGGGCAGAGCATCGACGGAGTGGGGGGCGGGGCCATTGTCCGGGTGCCAGGGCCCACAAAAGATTAATCCGGTCCTGCGGATGCTGAGCATCCCCAATTTCTTTTGGTGGGTGTTTGAGCCCTGAAGCACCCAGATAATCCCCCCAAGTGATCTGGGCTCCATGCTGCAGAGGAAAGCAAACTCCCTCCACCCCAAGGTCACCGCCAATCTGACCTGGGGAAAATATTCTTCCTGGCCCCATATACAGCGATCAGTTAGACCCTGAGCATATGAGCAATTTAATACAAATTAATCTGCATCTAACTAAAAACAGGTTCCCATTGCAGCTTTGTGGTGTATCTCAAATATAACTATAAATACATACAAGGAAACAAAAAAGCAAATGCTTTAAATTGTCTCATTTGAGAGGTCATAAAAGGGAACCAAAAGGAGAACTTGACTACTAAAAGAAGCTTTTTTTTTATAGAGATTACAGAACAATAGCTTTCCTCTTCAATTAGCTGTCAGATACCCTTGCAACACATACATAATTATAGAAGCACAATGCTGTGGTTACTTTTAACGTTTGTTTGTTTGCAAAGAGTAGCCACGATAGCTGTCCATATCTGTTCTGATTTTTCACAGGAGACAGAGTCAGTTTACTTTGAGTGGAAGTATTTATCCCTTTTACATAATTTCTAAGATACCAATTTTCATGGCTTATCCCTGACTGGTCGAGGCCTAAAGTACATCATTCTACAGGTTTGGTAGACAAGTGTGGGCCAAAATTGTACAAAAGATAACAGGCTGCCTTGTATACCACTACCCTCCCATCTATGAGTCACCCTCAGCCCAGAAATCCAGAAGGGGGGGTCTAGGATCAAAGTGCCCACCCACTATGGCTACAAGTTTGGTGCTTTGGTCATCAGTACAAATTAAAAGTGTAACAAGACATTTAAGGGGAAGAGGAAAGTATTTTGCATGCTACCATTACACACTGCTAGGCACCCAGGAAACATCTGTTCTCTCCCGTGTTTCATACTATTCACTTCCTCACCCTCGTATTCTGCCCTGACACCAAGTGGTGGGACCCACTGCCACCTGAAAAGGGTGAGGAACCCTGGTGGGCCAGTCTGTACTTCACTCTGGTCCCAATGCCTACTGGGGATATAGCTGGTGGCTCCTTCACGGAGCCATAAGCATTGGTGCGTACCTGGCACGGTTCATAAACTCCACCAACACCTCTTCTTTCTGCAGTGAGAGGGAGACCCTGGCGCACATCTAGGTGGAGTGTGTCAGATTGCAGCCCCTCTGGCAACTCCACCAGAACCTCTTTCTGAGGTTCTGGCTGCACTTTTCCCTGCACCTCCTGATCTATGCACACCCCATCCACAGCCCCACAAAACCATGGGTCCTCCTTGTCAACCTCCTCCTGGTGCTGGCCAAGACAACCTTCCATCATACCAGGAGGAGCAAGCTGGATGGGGGCGGCGTGATCTGCAAGTGTGGGGCCTACTTATGTTCCCTTGTACAGTCACGCCTCTGAGCAGTGGGCTGTGTCCACTGACTCTCTAGATGCCTTTGAGGAGCAGTGTATGCTGTCGGGGGCTCTCTGCTTGGTGTCCCCTTTTGGTTGTCTGATTCTTGTCCTTTGACCTTCACTCCCATCTCTGTTTTCTCATTTGTTGTCCTCCCTAATTGCATATGGCCCAGCTTCCCTGGGCTCCTCCCTGCAGCTAAGTGGGAGGACCTTTATATATGGGGGAGCTTAGGCTTGCCATCTCCCAGACTTACAACAGGTATGCACTGCTAGGTGTGCAAAGGTAGCCAAGTTGGCTGGCCTGGAGACAAGAGAGAAAGAGTGAGGGGAGCCCAAGTAGAAGGTAAGTCATGTTTTCTGAGTAGCTATTGAGCCAGGAAATGCTGAAGAACATTGCAGCTCACTGTCTGAGAGAAAGGGGAAGTAGAAAGGAAGAGGAAGTTGGAGTCTTTGTTCCTGCCTCTTTGCCAGCTGATGCTTCCTGTCCTGGGGGAGTCTGGAGAAAGGTGGAGACTCTGCTTCCTGTTCAAAGGGGCCATATGTGTGTGGGAGGAAGATAAGATGGAGATACCTCTCTGCTGCCTGCTGCATCCTGACCTTGAGGGGATGAGAGGTGGGATGGAATCAGAACTGCTCAGCTGTGTCATGTGCCTTCTATTCCGAACAACCAACAGACATTCTCCTTTAAATCAGGATATTATGATAAATAGCTTCCCGATAGGGGATTGTGATGGGGTGTGCTCCCCACATTGGCCCTGCAAGAGCTGAATAGGGTCAGGTGGGCTCAGTCAGATAATTATGCTGCAAACAGGGCAGCTTTAGGCTGGAGGCAGCTAATTACAGAGAGGCTCACCTGTGCAGGAACGGGCAAGGCCTATAAAGCCAGGTAGCGGGTTACAGACTAGGCTGCTGGGAAAGGCTGGAGGAAGGTAGGCAGCTGTCACTCCCTGTGAAGAGGCTTCTTGGAGCTGATACACCCAGCGAGTGAAGGGGAACCAAAATGGTTGGAAGTACTTTAGGAAAGGAGCAGTGAGGGCAGACAGAGAAAGCCCAGGGCTGCTGAGCTGAAGGTCCCTGGACTGGTACCCAGAAAAGAGAGTGGGCCTGGGTTCTTCTACAAGCCACCAAGGGTATGGCATGGAACTGAGGCAGTGAATGGGAAGACTGCCTATGATTGCTGATGGACTGGACCCTGGAAGGGGAATGCTGAGTGACTTAGACAGAGGGCTAAGTCACGAAGGAGTCACTGAGAGTCTTGGAGTGAGAGGAGCTGCAGACTGGAGTCAGAGTGAAGGCGTGCAAACCATGGACAGGGGCGTCAGCCTTGAGAGCTAATGGCCAGAGGAGGAGGCACCAGCCCAGCGGTGAGTGGTGCACCCCATGACAGGGATGCTGTAGTATGATTGTGTGTAGGAATTTCAGAAACTCTACTTTCGGGAGGCGCTTGATAAGCTAGAGTGGTATTCGGGGAGGAAGGAATAGACTGAATGTTGCACTGTCTTGGCTCCCTCTCTTTTTATGCTCAGACACTGAACACAAGAGGGAGTGGCCCATAGAAAGTTCTGAATGAAGCAGGTAATCTGTCAATTTTATACTGGAACACTAACATCTGTTTTATATACTTCTTTCTCTTAGACAAGATATTTATGCAGCCTTCATGTTTCTTTTTATTTTGCAGCTTCTGGAGCTCCAGGGCCTCCTAAATCATCTGTCATTGTAAGACAGCACGGAGCCCTTCTCGTGTCCTGCTTTCCCTTGCAGTTTTTTGAGGGGTGGCTTCTTGTCCCCGTCCCCCTCCCCCTCAGCAAAGCACTGCAGAGCAGTGAGGATGCACCAATATTTTCTTCACTACTGTAGTGCAGACTCCACTGAAATGGTAGGAGAAAGAAGGAGCTAGACCGCTTTGGATTCATGTTTAAACATATCTGATCAAACACAACATGAGACATATATGAGCTGTGAGGTATTTAAGCTGCATAACTGCCCCTCGGACTTCCTTTTTTTTAAAGCAATCTTCAGCTACTTTTGTGGCAGCATATTCCATTCTCTCTAAGCTTTTATATGAACTGTAGGGGCACCACCTAATGGTAAATATTAAATGGTACAACTCCGAATTGTGCTAAATATTAAATGGTACAACTCCAAATTGTGCTAACTTGCGTCCTAACACACACTGTGCTGCAAACTAAACTTTGGGATCATCCCATCATAAATGAACACCCAGATCTGGTGGACACTTTGCTTGTGAACATTAATATTTGTACAGGGCATAGGTGAGCAAGGCACTTTGCACACAAGTATACAATTACAGGGCCTTCCACTAGAAATTTCCCTTGCAATGGTATTTCTGATCAAGTCCCAGCCTCTCCAGATAAACGTGGACTTGAACTGTTAAAATGGATTATCTCTGGTGGCACTGTCACCCAGTAGAAAAGATCAAGTCATTTTTATGGGACAAATGGGGTAAAATATTCTTCTATTTAATTCCAGAGAAAAGCAGGTGATTGAGACAACGAGGGGAGAGTGAAAAACGTGAGTGTTTCCAATCATGCCTGCCAGCAGGGATGGCTTCAGTTTGGTGATTCATTTTGTTATTGCCTGGGCTACTGTGGCCACGTGTAAAATTTAGCAGAATATATTTATTTTGGTATTTATATTGCTTTTGCCATAGTTGTATCAAAAGCCTTGTAATCATTTAATGGATCTTATCCACAAAGTATCTCTGTAGTATTATCCCCATTTTACAAGTGGGGAACTGAGGCACAAGGTGGCTTCTTGACTTGACTTGCGCCAGGTGACATGAAGTCTGTGGCTGGGCCAGGATGTGAGCTCACATTTCTTGAAGCCAAGTCCAGGATTCTATTCACTAACCCATCTTTCTTCCCCTGAAAAATTTGGGTTCTGCAAAGCTTTTGATGATCCTTATTAATGCTTATTTATCGCCTATGAACTTGTCAGCCCAGTCAGGAGATTTCCCTTCTCAGTGATCATCACCTTTGCCCTTCACACAACAAGGGTGGTGCCTATCCCTGAGCTCCCAGCAATTGCCAAAACAGCCGTGTGTGTGTGTGTGTGTGTGTGTGTGTGTGTGTGTGTCTAGGGGTGGGGTTAATGTGTCACACCCATGAGGTTTAAGGGGTGGTGTAGCAGGGCGGTTGCCCCGCTCCAATTAGAAAGGGGTTAAAAGCAGCCAAGGGCGGCTGCTTGGGTAGCCAGGAACAGCTGGCCCTGATAAAAGGGCAGGCTGAGAGAGTGAGAGACTCTTGCTCCAGCTGGGGAGAAGAGAGGACCAGGCGGCCTGGGAGAGCAAGCAGGGTACCTGAGGCAGAGCAGGTTTGGGGAAGGGCAGGAAGAGCTGAGGAGCTCTGGCCTGGTGAGTCCCCAGTCTGAGGCCAGGGGAGATACTAGGGCTGCAGGGAGGCAGCTGGGGCTAGAAAGGCAGCAGGTCCAACCCCCTTGCCAGTGATGCATGGCCATTACAGACTGCAGTTTGCCCCTGAGGGAAGAGGCTAGATGACGACTGGCAGTAGCCACTGAGGCAAGGTGGGTATAGGGGGTTGGGGTTCCCCTGGGAGGGGAGACCCAGAGTGTGGGGGCACTACTGTCAGGCAGCACCCCAATATAAGGGGCACCAGGGTCCGGGAGGGACTCAGAGCCTGAAGTGCTACAAGTGGTGGAGATCAGGAGAAAGCAGGTACCGGGAGGAAGACACCAGCCAGCAGGAGGCGCTCCGAGGCTGGAATTGAGCCAATTCCCGGATGACAAGCAGGAGGTGCCGTGCTGGTAAGTCAGTGAACTGCTACAAGTGGGAACATTCTCATAAGGTACTCAAGGCCTGAGTTAAACATTCACTAACACCCCACATCATGCCTCACAGAGGTATACAGTAACTCTTTTAAGAACAGACATTATGCTTCACAAGATCTTATTACAGAGACTCTGTTTCTGGGTTGCTCTGGTCAGTGATCATCATCATTATCTTTTGCTGTCAACTGGAGTCCGTGGTGGCTCAGCCTCTCTATCTGATCTCGAGGACACACTTATTTATTTCCCCACAGAAAATGCAATTGTTCACTGTTGACAGGGGAACATTTAAAGGGCAAAGCTTACATCTCTATATCTATCTCTTTGAGAGAGAGAGAAACAGTCTTTCTAATTTGGTCATTGCGTATCAAAGGTTTGGATCAGGTATTACTTTCTCAGTAACCTCCTCTTCACATCCTAAGAGCCTGATGCAAAGCCCGTTGAAGTCAGCGGAGAGACTGACTCTACTAGGCTCTAAAAACAACACACACACACACACACACACACACACACACACACACACACACACACACACACACACACACACACACACAC
The DNA here is from genome assembly GCA_033296515.1 of Macrochelys suwanniensis. Classification (NCBI taxonomy): domain Eukaryota; kingdom Metazoa; phylum Chordata; order Testudines; family Chelydridae; genus Macrochelys; species Macrochelys suwanniensis. The sequence continues at coordinate 45,351,589 of CM065776.1, forward strand.
ACACACACACACACACACACACACACACACACACACACACCTGTTGCAGATAACACCTGCTGCAGAAAGGTTCAGAACTTCCTTTATACGAAAAGAGCATTTTCTTATCCATTAACAAGTCTTTATAATGCTGCAGTGTGTCAGAGGTGGTTTCACACACATCTCTGATTTTTGCAGCAAAAGTTACTAAATCATGTTTAAATTACACAGAAAGGCAAAGAATAAACAATTTGAATGGGATTTTAGATCTGTGTTGTGTGTTTTTTGTTTAATAGCCAGCAATAAACTGATACAGCAAAAGACAAGTGAACAGAACAATATAATATAAGCAGAAGGTGGATTGCATACGCGGTATTTGCTTTCTAATCCCATGGAAAAAACACGCACTTTTGTTTGTATAGGCGATGTTATCTGCCATTTTGCTGGACTTTTTGTTCTGCAGGGCAATGTCCAATTCCAAGTAGACATTTTTTCCTCTTCCCATAGGAAAATTCAGTTTATTCTATTTCATTTTTTTGCATTTTGTTTACTATGTGTAAATTTTGCTTATAAATGGGAAATGTGAACTTCTCTGTAATGTATTACATATAATACCATATGCCAGATAATGGATGGCGGTGTGCATAGGCACATGACAGAGAACCTACAGTGGAATAATGGGATGGAAGTTGGTCAGTTCTATTCTGTCCCTCCTGAAAAAAGGTCTTCTGCAGGTCCTGTGTAGCAGGATCTGGAAAAGGATTGAGGCATAGGGGCTTCAGAGAGTAATCTAGGAGTCAGCAAATGGCTTACATATTTGTGCATACCATACACTAATTAACTGACAATGGTCTCTAGGCACAGCCATTCCTACAGACTATTCCTAATTGTAGGGCTACTCTTCTACAACAAGGATGACATCAGTGGTGCTTTAGCTGTGTGTGTATGTGTATATATAGTTGTAGGTATATGTAGTGTCACTATTTGGGGTTCTATTATGCCTTTACTATGTAGCAGCCAGAATTTTGCTCCTTTTTTGGAAATTTAACATACTTTCTTTTGAATTACATCTAGATTTTTAGTTTACATTTATTGGCCAATAGTAATCTACATATTAAACACAGAAGCAAACCCTTTCTTTCTACAGCTAGCTGAAAGATCTGGCTAGGTAGTAAAACGAGTGTGGTTTTTCTGTGCAGGAGAGAGGCAGTAGATTAGGATGAATCTTTATGTGGGAGCGTGCAACACTTGTGCTCACTATAGCTGTGCTCCATTGGGCTCTATTATGGAAGAGTAATTTGGTTGGTGGGGAGGGCCAGGCATACAGCCAGTAAGACTGGGACTGCTGGCCAAAGTGTCCCATAATGGATGGTGCAGCTGCTGAAGATGGTAACGATGCCCATAGGTTGTAGTAGTAGCTGCGGAGCGGCTACCACAGCTACTCTGCAGCCTAGCTGGTGGTGGTAATGGAAGAGTGGTGGTGGAGCAGATGGAATATCCCAACCCTAGATTCCTGAGAACTTCCCTGTGCACAGTCTATTCATTCAGAATTCACTCCACAGTAAGTCATGTAAACTTTTTCCAAACTTCTTTCCAATAATGGTTCAAACTGCATTATCAATTGACATAAATACATACAGATATTTAGGGCCAGGGTTTCAAAAGAGCTCAGCACATGCAAATGGGGAAGATTTTCAAAAGACTTCATCTCCCATTTAAGCACCAAGACAAATGTCCAATTTTCAAAAGCGCTGAGCAATCAATGTGCTGAGCTCCTTTTGTCAAACGAACACTTGAAAACCCAAACAATTTTGGTGCTTGGCTGAAAAATGTTGATTTGTAAATGCCAGCCTGGTGCCTCTCGGGATTTGTTGGTTGGATGCCTCATGTCCCCATCTTCCTCTCTCGACTGGCTTCTCCAGCCAGACCTCAGCTTTCATGATGCTGGTGAAGTTCAGAGGTCTGATGTGTGCAGCTTGGTCTCCAGAGAGCTGAGTATGAGTTTTTGTATCTTACAGATCAGCCACTTCTGATAGATTCAAGAAATGGTAGACAACAGTCTTGTCTTTTCAATCAAAGACACAGTGGCACAGCAGTGTCTGGGAGAAGCAAGGCGGGAACGAGTATTAATGGATCATCCCTTTTATTTTCAGCATGATTACATTTTTTTCTTACTGCTAATGGAAGAGAAGACATAGCTGGTATGAAACCTGTAAATGCACAGTTCTGCTCCCCCAAGACCCACGCTTTCACAATAGGAACAAATTATACACATATGTGCTTATACTTAAAGTGTCCTACACATCTTCATACAGGTAACTGGCATTTCCACAAAACGGTTGGCTACTGATTTTCTTTTAAATGGTTGAGTGATCACGTGCCTGTACGCGCGCGCGCACACACACACACAGAGCTATTAAACATTACAGAATGCATAGTATATTTGACATTATTTTATTAAAATATTTACACAGGTATATTACAAAGGCCTAAAATAGATCTAATTTAGACTTATTAGTTTAAAGACATTAATAGATGGCTTAAGTTTACACAAGGTTATTTTATATGGCGAGAAAAAAATCAAGAAAGCAAACACTTAGGGAACAACTGTATCTTACACTCGGATACCAGGCAAAAGTGTGCTTTACATTGACTTCATAGGTTGTCAATTATATTAAGTTAATCTATGACTTATAATTGAAGTGAGACAGCATGGCTAGGACAGGGGGTTGGGGGTCAGGAGACCTGGGTTCTTATTTGCACCTCTGCCACTGACTTGCTGGTGTCAGTTTATTGACTGCAGAGTTACACTGCTGTAGCTGAGAGCAGGGTTTGGCTCTAAGGGTAAAATCATATCTCTGAGCTTGTGGCCCATGGAAAGTGTCTTGGCAGTGGAGCCCGTGCTGGTTTGCTGCACAATGCGGGGCAGGATTCTGTGGGGCTGAGCAGCAGGAAACAGAGAGATGAGTATCCATTGTTACATGGATCCCTCTCTTTCCCTGGACCTCCCCATAAAAACTACCCACTGCCCAGCCCTAAGGCTTTCTGCTCCAATGGGAATTTGCCCCGTTCTGCATTTGAGAAGAGTCAATTAAGAGGCAACAGCTAGAATTTAAGCTACAAACAGTCACTTGGGTGAAAAGACAAAACAGCAGTATTTTAAAATCAGGGTGCTGCAGTGGTGCTATCAACCAGTTTGTGTCACTGTACGAACACCTCCCCTTTTGTCCTGGGAGCAGGAAGAAGCCCTGGTGCCCCTGCAGCGATATTAAAGGGCGGCTAGATGCTATGCTGATAAGCACTTTAGAAATCTCTGCAACAGAGTGTTTTAGGAGAAATTCTAATATCCTGCCCACTCCAAAGGGGCAACTCAAAGATTTGCACATTTAAAAACCTCCCTAACTTTTTAAAAACAGCATAAGTGGATCTATATTTTGGATAAGGAGAAAGTTCTAGGGGATTGGACCACATAGTTTCCCAATTCCTCTCAGTGACTTCACTCTTAAGAGTTCTGGATAGATATGGGAACTTTCAGCCCGACCTGACCCCTCTTCACTAATTGGCTGGATCTGAAGGAATAAAAGGGTGATCTGCGGAACCAACAGTATCTTTGAGATCACCCCTCTACTTCCTTAAAAGCTGTGGAGCAGAAGCAATGAAATGCTAAATTCTCATTGCCTCTAGTGCAGAAGATGGCACCCTGATTCCCTTTTGATCTTGCCATGGTAGGTGGAAATATTTATAGGGAGGGGAGATCGTTCTCCTTTAGCGAAGGAAACCAAGAGAAAGTTTAATAAGCTCTGTATAGGAAAAGTGTTTTTTATTGTTTCGAAAGCCTGGAACATTTCCACGCTGCTCTCAGTAAAGCACATAAATGCTGTGTCTACTCCCATTACTGGTAATGGAAATAATAGCAACCAACCCTAAACCTCTGCCGAATCATCTCCCCACAAACAGGCTGTTACTAGGGTGATTAGTTTGTTTTCCTTACAGAGACTCTATCCCAGAGCATAGTTCCATCTTCTACTTAGGCTCAGATGCCTTTTATATCCTGGTTGGTTCTAACTGAATCCACCTGTTTGTGTGACTCAGTGGTACACGTGCATTTCCATGCAGTATGGTAACAGCTGATAACAGGATGCCTCAACAGAGAATATCTGCATTCCTATGCGGCTGCTACCAAGATGGGTCTTGGTCCCATTGGAGCCTCCTGATGTTTAAGTGTTGATCTAGTCTAGCCACCCCTTCAGTGCACAGTAATTACCCATAGATTAATCAATATTCTAACGAATGGAAAACAGGCTCTCAAGGTGGGATCCACAAAGGTACTGAGGCACCTAACTCCCATTTTTGGGTGCCACTGTGACCCACAAAACTCCTGCTTGGCTGCTGCATAACCCAATTGGTTCCCAAACACTCTCGGTGCCCAAGATTTTTGCAATAAAATTTCCCTAGGTGCTTATGTTTCAGCCCCTGAGCATGCACACTGCTTCCTCTCTCTGGGTGCCTGGACACCTATCTCCTGCCTAAGCCCCAGTGTGATCCACGAGCCAGGGGAAAGGCTGCTAAGTCGTGTGCAGGGCCCAATCCAGTACGAGTGCTCAGAGGCTGCCTAACTTCATGCCGTAGCAACCATCCCTCTTTGAACCTTTATCCCAGTGGTGAGGGTACTCATCCAGGGTACAGGAGACCCCCAGTTCAAATCCCCCAGACCTGATGAGGAGAAGGGATTTGAATGGGGATTTGCCACCTCGCCACTGAGCTATAGTGTCATTCTAACTGTTTTGGGGGCCAATTAATATTTAATTATTCAGTTACTTAATTAAAGTGGAACAGCTTCAATAGGAGAGATTGAGGAGTCCCCACATCAGAATATCCCATATCTTAGTGGGTAGAGCAGTCTCCTAAGAGATGGATGACACCTATTCAAATCCCTTCTCCTCATCAGGAAGGTGGGGCATTGAAGCAGGAGTCTCCCACATTTTGGGTGAGTGCTCTAACCACTGGGCTAAGGGTTATAAGGGATGTCCTCCTCTTTCTTCCTCCCCATGCCCACCCCCACCCCCCCCCCAGCTGTGAAGTTAGACAGCCTCTGAGCATGTCTACTGGATCAGACCCTGCATGTGACTAAGGTGGAGGAGTGCCTATTTCCCCCTAGTTTGTGAATCACTAGCAGAAACAGGTGCCTCCCTGCAGCCCAGACTTATGTTCCTATCTCTTTGAGAGGGGTGGAGCTTAGCACACATACCTTTCATCACCATCTCCCAGTGGCTAGCTTAAGCAGAGAGCTGCCTAGTATCCTGACTTGTGTGGATCACACTTTAAGGTGCTTAGTTCTCTCCATTCATTGTATAGGGAGCCTTGGTACTTAACTCAGGCTTTGTGGATTGCAGTGTTGTTTCCGTAATTGTCTAGGCACCTAAACGTTAGGTGTTGCAACTTTCCTGGATCACAAAGCCTAAGAACCTTTTGTGGATCTGAGACTTAAGAGGATAAAAATGGGAAGACAGCTTACATGCAAAGGAAACACAAATTAATAAAAACAAAACATTCTGAATAATATACATATATACATTTTTAACTATAACAAATTAGTTTTTATAAATTGGTAAGTTACAGGTTAAAGTTACAAGAAAAATGTAGATACTGACTTAAAAAAAAAGGATTTATTTTTCAGTCTGACACATTGTATTGTTTATTATTGCCAATGTACAACAGCTTCTCTTTTAAAAGTCCACGTCAATGGAAAATTTAATACAATTTCCTTTCCATGTTACAATATAACTAGCAAGGAAAGTCATCTGGTCTGACTCCTAGGCAGCTATTCCAGTCTTAATGATATAGTATTTATTATGTATATTTTCTTTTGGCTCTATTTTCTTTTTGCAGTTCATAATGCAAAAAATTGTCGGCAATTAAAAAATCCCAGCTGTTTCAAGAAACCATTAGTTAAACAAAATCAATAACCAAATCCAGTATGTTAGGAGCAATAAAGAAGAAAAAGAATGGCTAGATTAAGAAAGTATCATTTCAGAAATGCTGACTTAGTCCTTTGCCATTTTGAGAGCTGTTGACATTTGCTTTCCATTTCCAGTAAAGACACAGAAGTTAACATTTGTATTAGGATGTCTTGATTTGCTGTGCTTGCATCTTCATGTACCTCTAGAAAAGAACAGAACATTGTTAATTAATGTCTGTAATGCTGCATTCCTTTTCTTAAAAAAAAAAAGCATTGTAGTAAACAAACTCAAAACAGAAGTTAAATGGATTTTTAATTTTATGCAACTTACAAGTGTAAATTTTCAATATGATGAGCTGGGGTTTGATGCTCATTAATATTGGTGATGGTTGTATGACTAACACACTGGGCACTATGCTGAAGATTTACCCTGATGATACTGATAAATTGACGCTGGTATTATTCTCACAAATTCAGGAACTGACATTACTTTAGAATGTCTGTGGGTAAACTGTGGCATTAATTTTGAAGAGTAAAAGTTGTGATGGTATTGCTATCAGACATTCCCGTGTGCTACAATGTGTAATGCTAATGTAGCCAGGTTTCTTAGTGATTGTCTTGGTGATGAAAGTGTAGTTTTGGTGCTATATTAATATAGCCCTTCATTGTAAGAGTCAGAAAAGTTCTTCCAGACATACAAATGTGCAGTTTATATGCTACATGCATATCATCACTATAAACCACACAGCCCCTGAGCACCCCTGGGTTACTAGCATCTCAGCAAGGGGCACTGGCTACCACCAGCTCAAGGAAAGAGGAAAAAATACTTTTGGAGAGGGAGAACGTCTAGAGACATTTTTACTGGGTCCCCAGTGCATGATCATTTTCACAGAGACTCCCACACAATTACAATTTTTCAAGGCAAGTTTCTACCCTTGTATACCTGATACGCAGTTTCCACTGTGGTAGGACGCCAGTGGTGCTGTGTAAATTTGTGAGGTTAGCTGTTTACATTGTGTCACAGAGAGAGGGGCTGATTGAGGTACTGAACATGAGTAACAGAACAGTCAACCACTCCTGAGTCTGAGGTCTCGTTTCAAAAAGGTATGTGCAGGGGTAAGGCAGGCCTGGGCTATGCAAAAATTGTGCCACCCCAGTTAATATAACACATAATCATGGTGGCTCTCTGGTGAGGTCTTTCTTTTAGATGCTGCAAATGTTTCAGCATGTTCATTCATTATCAGTAATAATGTACTCTACCAACTATTAATGACTAGCAGGGATATGCTGAGTCAGTGCAGGCTCTCACAAGCCTAGTGTTGAAATGATTGGGAAATGTACAGATCTCCACTGCTCTTTGGCAGTCAGCGCAGCAGAAATTTGTGGCATAATAATGCCTGATGTGAGCGAAAGAGAGTGTATATGAGAAACCGAGTTGGAATGAATGTGTGTTTTTTCTTCATTTCAGATGAAGATTGTATGGAAGTTATAACAGCTTTCTCTTCTTAGACGAGATACGAGGTGTGAACTTTCACTAGTTGAAAGCTTTGTAAACTTTAGCCTGTAACTGCCAGTTTTCCAGTTTTGTGTGTGGCAGAATGATGTGACAGTTTGTCATAGATATTCAAGTTCAATTTAAGCAATACTGAGGGTGCACGAGAAGTTTGGATGAAAGGTTGTGTTTTATTAGACAATTCTTTTTATGGACCCATTCAGGCCCTCCACTAACCACAGGTGTCAGATTGTGTTCTGTGGTTGTTTACCCGAGGGGGGTGGGTGAGAGCAACTTCCTCAAAATGGTTCTCATGTTTTTATTTTGATTCTTTTTGGGGTTCTGCAAAGTATGTGATGTGCAATGTCTAATATCTTGAGGAAATGGCCACTTTTAGCTGGAATTTTCCAGACTAATGTTAACTTAAAGATTGCATCTTTTCAACTTGATTGGCCCAGATGGTTGGAGCCCCAGTCATTCTTCACACCTGGCTTTGCTTGAAGACATCAAAGGGAGATGTTGTAAGGTGAAGCAAATGAGGACCACAACTATAAGAATGAAGGTCAAGACAGAAGGTGGTCAGTGTTCAAACATGAAAAGACAGAGAGAGCCAAGAGAGTGCAACACTCAGGCTTTATTCCTTTCTCCATATATACTGTCCTCTCTCATCAAGCAGTTTCTGCAAGTCAAAGCCTTGTAGGATATGTTTACACTTGAGGCTGGGGGTGTGATTCCTGGCTTGAGGAGAAAATACTTGTGCTAGGTCTCATGCACTAAAAGTAAAATGTAGCCATGGTGGCGCGAGCTGCAAGACAGGCTAGTCACCCTGCATGCCCATCTGAAATCCTCGATATGTACTTGAGTGGCTAGGCCATCCTACTGGTCACCCTGCCATGGCTACATTCTATTTTTAGTGCACTGGCTTGATGAAAGCTAGCACATTACCCTATACATAAGCATACTATCATATCGGGAAGTTATCTCTATCAAAACAGAAGGCCTTGTGTTTTTTCGGACCAGAAAAGACACCTGAAGAAGCTAACCCTTCTGCTTTCCCAGGCTGGTCACCTATAAAAGGAAGAGGGGAAGACTGCTGCTATGGGCTACACCAGCCTGAAGTCTCACCATTTGTGAAACCTTGCTAGTATAAGAACATAAGAATGGCCATACTGGGTCAGAGCAATGGTCCATCTAGCCCAGTATCCTGTCTTCTGACAGTGGCCAATGCCAGATGCTTCAGAGGGAATGAACAGAACATGGCAATTTCTAGTGATTCATCCCCTGTTGTCCAGTACCAGCTTCTGGTAGCTTCTGGCAGTGCATAACTGTGCTGACCCATCTATCAACTTGCCTGGTCCTGCAATTGCAAAAGCTCCAATGATGACATGAGTCCGAAGACTGAGAGCTAATGAATCAGAACCCTTTTAAAAAAGTGTTTTACCTGTTTCTTTTGCCTAAGAAGCTGGGAGAAATCCTAGACTTATACTTGTTTTAGGATGTGGGTGTGTGCATGCATGTGTGAGCACTTGTAACACCCCAAGAGAAGATGCTAGAAAGAAATATTCCCCAGGTTAAAATCACACTAATCGCTGTCTCTTGAATGCTACTTATAAAAGAGTTCTGTGCTGGAATCCTGAGAAATGGTAAAATTTGTATATGTAAATTATTGGGCAAGAGTGTTAAACTTTTGCTTATCAGGCAGTTTTGTCATAAGAACGGCCATACTGGGTCAGATCAAAGGTCCATCTAGCCCAGTATCCTGTCTTCCGACAATGGTTAATGCCAGGTGCCCCAGAGGGAATGAACAGAACAGATAATCATCAAGTGATCCATCCCCTGTCCCCCATTTCCCAGCTTCTGGCAAACAGAGGCTAGGGACATCATCCCTGCCCAGCCTGGCTAATAGCCATTGATGGACCTATCCTCCATGAATTTACCGAGTTCTTTTTTGAATAAAGTTTTCACTGAGATTTCTGCTAGGGGTGGCGAGACGAACAGCTTTAGTCCCCACTGTAGTATTATTATATATTAATAATATTATTTTATTATGAATTTGTATTGTCATAGTGCCGAGGAGCCCCAGTCATGGACCAGGATCCCTTTGTGCTAGGTATTGTACAGACACAAAACAAAGACAGTCCCTGCCCCAAAGAACTCACAGTCTAAGTATAAAACCAGAGACTATAGACTGATACAGATGGGCCTGCAGAAGAGTACAAGGAAACAATGAGACTATATTGGTCAGCATATGATAGGCAGTGGTCTCAGCACTCCAGCAGCCTAACCACCGTTAAGTTTTTGTATGCTTCATGGCAGAGGAGAGTTTTAAGGGGACATTGAAAGAAGCTAATGTAGCTTGCAGATGTAGATGCGGATGCAAGTGGGAGGGGCAGCATGGGTGAAAGCATGAAGGTGCCTGTTTGAAAATTTAACAAGTGGGAGATGGAGGCTGGGATCATGCGCTGATGTGAGGTAGGAGCTGAACTTCAGTACTGCATGAGAGATGGGGATAGGCCATGAAGGGCCTTGGAAATGAAGACAAGAAGCTTATGTTTGATGCGATAAAGAAGATGATGCCAGTGGAGGGATGAAAAAAGGGGTGGCATGATCAAAGCAACGGGCTAGGAAAATTAGTGATTGATTTTGAGATTGTAAATCAGACATAACCAAGTATTTGGGTCTCAGAATTATGTTATTTAACCATGTAAACCTAATTATACTGCCAGGATTAAAAGTTCTTTAATTGGGATATGCACAAACGGGCCGCCACCTTCTTGGATTCCTGTTTAGGATTTGAAAGGATTGATTATATGCTGTACTAATTGCAAGATCTAACTAATTTGATTTTTATATTAATTCATTACCTTTGTTGATTCATTGATTTCTGTATTTGATTTTAATTTGATTTCAGTTTGATAATTGTATTAATTAGTCCTTAGTTTAATAAAGTTTGTAGTAGCTTAGTCCTAGTAATATGTTTTCTTGACTTTTTTTGCTTGTCTCTTAATCTCAATACATTTATATAAAGAATATTGAATCATTTTTCTTTCAATAAGCAACTTGGGCCAGAACCATTCAGAATCTGAGACTTTGTCTACACTACAGGTTACTTCAATATAACTTAGTTGCTCAGGGATGTGAATAATCTCTCCTGTCTGCTTAGAGGCTCTCCACAACAAACACTACAGCAGCACACCTGCATCAGTGTAGTGAAGGTGTCACCTGAGTAAAAAAGCTTTTTTACTTATAGCCCATTTGGGTCCCTTTCATTTAACCTTTTTGGCTATTACATTGAAATTGGTTATTCCTGCACTAATTGAGTGGTTGGCGCAGTTTCTTCTCCGCCCCAGCCCTCCCAAGCAAGTTCAGTGCCATTCCATCTGTCACTCCCACAAGAACACAACTGACTGCATATGACTGATCATCAGTACTGTGGAATTCAGTTCTGGCAATCACTGCTTATATTGATCATTCCAAAGCCCTTTCCTGTTCTGATGTTTTAGTCCCTTGCTTATACTGATCACTGAAGCATTTGGTTGTAAGGACAACCATGGGACTCATTTCCCTGATTTATGCATGGATTTAAGGATCACTTGGCTGCATATTAGGAATTTGAAAGCTTGCAACAGTATCATTTCTAATCAGACTAACCTGCCTGGACATGAGTTGTGCTAGGCATATTAATTCTGGCTTTTCAAAATGGAAATTTTCCTTCTGTGCTGCTGTCTTATTTGAGAAATTTTGTTTTCTAAATCTTGTTGTAGCAATAAGATAGAACAATCAAAATGTGCCTGTCCACATTTATCCTCATAACTAAAGAAGGGTTGTAGCTGTGACGCTTGGATTCAAAGTCAAACTTCCATGAAGTTCAGGCCATGTCTTCTTATAACAGGAATTCACTCTCCTTGTTTTGGAGGGGGCATGCTAGAGTGCGTGTGTGTGTGTGGAGAGGGTGTGTGTGTGGACTGCAAGAGGAAGGATAACAAGGGAAAGATAAGATCATTGGCCATCCTGGACATGCACAAAATTTATTTGGTATTTTGCATATTTAAGTAACATTTTCAAAAATATCAGAGGGGTAGCCGTGTTAGTCTGGATCTGTAGAAGTGACAAAGGGTATTCAATATACCCACGAAAGCTTATGCTTCAATACCTCTGTTAGTCTATAAGGTGCCACGGGACCCTTTGTCGCATTTTTAAAAATGTGTACCTAAGATGTAAAATGAATAACTCTAGGCAAAGCCTCTAAATCATTGGTTTAAACCAGGGGTAGGCAACCTATGGCAGGGGTGCTGAAGGCAGCACGTGAGCTGATTTTCAGTGGCACTCACACTGCCTGGGTCTTGGCCACCGGTCTGGGGGCTTTGCATTTTAATTTAATTTTAAATGAGGCTTCTTAAACATTTTAAAAACCTTATTTACTTTACATACAACAATAGTTTAGTTATATATTATAGATTTATAGAAAGAGACCTTCTAAAAACGTTAAAATGTATTACCGGCACGCAAAACCTTAAATGGGAGTGAATAAATGAAGACTCAGCACACCATTTCTGAAAGGTTGCCGACCTGGTTTAAATCCAGCCCAGGGTAGTGGGAATCAAATGTTGTCACCATCTTGTGGCTGTGCAATGACCAATGAATACTTAAGTTAGCAGGGTTCTTAGCTGACCAATTTCTACATTGCAAAACCCACCCCTACAATCGGTACACTTGTTGACACGCCTGAAAGAGAAGCCAAGGGTTAAATTGAAAATGATTTGATCTCAGTGGTTATTGCTGGGTGCTCAGCACGTGAGAAAATGTGGCTGCTCATGTATGTGCCTCACTATGGATTTAGGAGCCTTCGTTTAAATTTCTGTTTTTAAACATCTTGGCCCCAGTTTTTCACAGGTAAGCAAGTGTGGTGAGACTCTGGGGCAAATTTAGAGGGAGGGTGCAGAGAGTGTCAATGTAACTTACACCTTCTTCCCCCACATCCCTTATGGTACACATCACACCAACTTAGCGCTGGGCTACAGAGTTAGGTTGATACAAGGCAGCTTACATCAACCTAACTCTGTAAGCATCCTCTAAAATGTAGCTCCCACTGATGTAACTCGCCTGCTGAACCAACTTAATAACTCCACCTCCATGAGAGGCGCAGCGCTCAAGTCGATGTAGTTAGGTCAACACAGTGTCAGTGTAGACACTGCGTTGCTTACACTGACTGCTGCTGCCTTTCAGAAGCCGTTCCACAATGCCTCACACTGACAGTTAGGCTATGGCTACACTGGCACTTTACAGCGCTGCAACTTTTTTGCTCAGGGGTGTGAAAAAACACCTCCCTGAGCGCAGCAAGTTACAGCGCTGTAAAGCACCAATAGCTGTAAGCTATTCCCCTCGTGGAGGTGGAGTGCCTGCAGTGCTGGGAGAGCTCTCTCCCAGCACTGGCAGGCGACTACATTCGCACTTCAAAGCGCTGCCGCGGTAGCGCTGCTGCGGCTGCACTTTGAAGTTTAGAGTGTAGCCAAAGCCTTAAATTGGTGCAAGTACTCCTGGTGAGGACACACGCCGCTGACACAAGGAGCACAGTGTGGACCTGCAAAAACAATTTAATTACTGCAGTGGCTGTACATCAGCCTAGCTTAGGTTGACTTAATTTTGTAGTGTAGCCATTCGCTTGCACTCCCTCAGACTCTTACTAATTTACCAACATGTAATTTACACAATCTTACCGATTACTTCTGGATTTGTCTCTAAGTCTTTGGGTTACCATATTAGTGCATATAGGACTTACTCTTGATGATCTTCCTGTTGCTCTGGAATATGCTGAATAACTTCATAAACCGTACTGTGTAAATCCTGCCCTTGGACAAAGTCAGAGCCAGAAACAGATTGACTTGGAACCTAAAAGTAACAGGCAATATTTTTGCTATGAGTACAGATGGGAAAAGCTGGAGCAGAAACTAAACATATAGAATAACCTTCCCTTCCTCTCCCCGCTTTTTTAGGACAGATGTTCTCCACTGATTTTGTTCACATTGCATAGCTCAATTTAATTAGTTTCAATTTGATTTTGAGGAAGGGAATTTTATCATACTTATGATATGGCATTTCACAGACTTAAATGCAGTTAGAAACGCAGAAATTTTAGGATGCCTCTACTGCATGTAGGGTAAAAAGTGCTTCACATTACTGTACCACAAATAATAAACGGAGAAATAAGCTGGTGAATAAAAGCTGGGGACAAAGGACAAAAGTAGTCAGGGAAATGATTCAGGATACATAAAAAAAAAAGTAAAGAAAATCAGGGAAGTGTGCAGTCTACATAAGTCCAAGGAGAGCTGCTGTGAGCTAGCATAAGGAATGTATTAAAATGTTAAATTAGTTAATGAGTTACATATAGCAATTTGTTCTTCCCTCTTACATCTACAACATCTAGATTCAGCCCTCATCAATACAGAGTTCACTCAATCTGCATACTCCCAAACTCCAATTCTCAACTATTCATCTTTCACCAGGCTCTTTGTTCCTTTCCTACAGACCAATATGACTGCAGTGGGTTAAATACTCATCTCAGCCACACTGGTGTATATCCAGAGTGACTGTACTGAATGTAGTGGAGTTGCTCCAGTTCCAGAATCCATCCCACTGCCTCTAATTCTAATTCTCTGGTGTACAGTCTCTCCTCCTTCACTCTCCAAGGCCCTGACTCTGTAAGGTATTTAAACGTCTCACTATGACACAACTAGTCCTAATGAAATCAATGAGTCTATTGTGTGTTAAGTTAAGAACCTTGCTGAAGTGGGTCTTAAACCCCTGACTCCCACCCTAGTCCTGACGTCCCTCCTACCTTTATGAGCACTCACAGATGCTCTTCCTCCTTCTTTAACGCTTTCATCTTTGGAGTGGCCTACTGTTATCTAGACACTTGATGTTAAAAATTGTTTTTCTTATCTACACGACAGGTTACTTTGGTATCATTTACGTCACTCAGGGATGTGAATAATCCACACCCCTGCGCAATGTAAGTTTCATTGACCTAAGCGCTGGTGTAGACAACACTATGTTGAGGAAGAGATTCTCCTGCTGACAACTCCTGCCTCTGCAACAGATGATAGCTATATTAAGCTGGTGGGAGAGCTCTCTCCCGTTGGCTTAGTGCATCTCCACCACAAGCGCTACAGCGGTGCAGTTGCATCAGTGCAGCTGTGCTGCTGTAACTGCTGTAGTGTAGATGTAGCCTAAATGTAGGATTGCTTAACAGAACTAACTTCTTTGCACCACTTTGAACCTGGGCATGTCCCTGCTGCTTAACATTGATGTTAATAAGCACAGTGAGTAACAGTGCTGATGGATAAGCCATTGAAATATCTCCAAAGAGGCATCTCATGTGGCCCTTTTGAGCAAGCCACATAGAGATTCTAGTGTAAATACTACATACATTTTAGTGAATGAAATAGAGCCTTAATTGGTTGGCTACTGATTGATTGTTAAAACACATACTGTAGGAACACCAGCGGGGTCTGGAAAAGCAATAAATTCATATATTCCAAAGTCATCCATAGCATTTTCATGCCCTAAAATTAAAAAAAATTATTAATAGGTAACATAAATGCAAACAAGAACACTTCATTAGGGATGGGCAAACTCATTCGGCCTAATTTCGAACCCCCCTGGATTCAGAGACTTTGAAAGTTCTGCTGTCTTCTACTGTTCCACCCTCCACTAGGACTGGCTCAGTTCTCAGAACTTAGAACCGCCACACTGATGTTTAAACTATACTTGGCTGCATCCATGGGGCCATTACACCGTTGAAGATAGAGAGCAGTAATACTCTGGCCATCCCCCTTCACTAAGCCACCTTTCACATTCTCCCTATGCTGGTCCATGAGGAGCAATTTTCCAATGCTGGGGAATACCCGTGTAGCTAATGAAGCATCTCTGTTGCTGCTCTACGGTCTGTGGAAGGAAGATTCAATCTAATTTAGCTAATCTATCTCAGTATTTATATCATGCCCATCACCAAAGTATCTGACCACTGAAATGATCTAATACTTTCCCCTATGGCACTAGGAAGAGGCCCAGCCCTGTTCCTCAGGGGCTGGGGGCTTGAATTTGGCCTTATGTTCCCATTTTGTTCTTTAGCATTACCTGAGAATGTCTGTGCCTTTCTGTAATCTGCCCCAGGCCTAGAAAACATAAACATGACTTTCAGTTTGATCTCACTGGCAAAGAAAAGAAATATAGCCTGAAACCAAAAAACCTCTTTTTTGGGAAAGATACAAAGCCATACGAATGATTTATTTTACTACCTGCTCTGCAGCTTCCGTTGTATAACTGAAAAGAAGAGATAAAGGAAAATCACCCTTTTTGTTATAATGTCCAGAAAATATATCTGGAGTGTGTTTAAGTTTTACCTACCTTTATGTGGCCGATATCTTTTCCATAAGAATAGAAGGGACATAGATAGGATCAAAAATAATGAAATTCCTGTTATTACTGCTAGAGATGACAAAGATTTTCCTTTTTGGGCAAGCTTCTCCAGTCCTGTGCCAAAGAAGAAGAGATTCATAGCCTTCATAGCTAGTCCTTCACTATATATAACACGTTATTGCATCTTCACTGAAGAAGTGTCTCCAGACATGATTTGTGGCCAGCAAAACTTGCACACAGGTAATGCTTGAATTATTGTAAGCTAGGTAATACAATGTTTTTCAAAGACATACCTGAAATGGCAACTTGGTACAATAATTATATGCATTTCAGAAACTACTCCTAAACATGTATGGTACCGGTAACTAGGTGGAGGCCACTATGAACATTATGGCAAACAGCACTAAATGCGAAAAAAAAGTGCATCTTAGAAGTATTTTTGAATGTAGCCTCATAGCTCCACAAGGAAGTATGTAAATAGTCCTGTCCTATGCACAGGGAGATGGCGACCCAGAGGTTACACAGGAAATCAATAGTGGAGTTGGGATTAGAAACCAGATTTTCTTAGTTCAAATCCTGCACATTAACCGCAAAACCCTTCTTCCTGTGTACATTTTTATTATAAAATATACACTTTTTATGTGTCCATCACCATAGTACAAGGCTCAGATACATCAACCCTGGAAGACAGCCAAGTTCTCTTTCCGTCCCTGAGTTAGTACCACTTTCTAAACAGATACTTTAATTAAAATGAACATAGAGCTGTTTGTGTTTTATCATTGTCTTCATGGTAGTATACAGTAAACAATATTATTAGACAAGAACATACTATTAAACCATTGTGTCTGCAAATCAAGACTGGAATTTGATAGCTATTAAAAAGTTCTCTCCTAAACATACTGAGGGGATATCCTGTCCCCACTGAAGTCAATGGGAGTCTTGTCATGCCCATTCTGCAGGGTTTCTCTTTTTCTAAGATTTGCCTTTTATCGGCCACTTATTCACTAGTGATTGCGGAATCATTTCCTGAAGCAGGAAGCACAACTCTGAAATGCAGAGCCAGATTCTGGCTAAGCCCTGCATAGGTAAGAGGCCTTGCAAAGATCTCATCAGGGAGCCTGGTCCCTGAAACTTACAACCATCCCCTATGGCACTAGCTGTCTCATACTCCTGTGGTCTGGCTAACAGACTAGATGGGCACGGAGCAGTGAGCTCACTGAAGTCTCTTAAAGGGTCTAGAGCTACCCCTCTGGTGTGTGCTCCCAGGGAAGCTCAGGAGGAACTTTGGCTGACTCAGGCGGTATGCACCCTGCGAGTTGGAGCCCCAGTGCTGTCTGTACAACACCCAGCAGTGACCAGGGCAGAAGTTTGCCTTAGTCTGGGGTACATATGTAACAGAGAGTTTGACAAGCACTTTATAATTTACAATTCAGAGAAAATCAGTAGTTCAAGTGTTTTGGACACACCGTGAAATAGGGAGAAAGTTATTTATAGTTGTCTCAGGTCAAGAGACTGAACATCTGGTTTTATTATTTAACAGGTAAGTGGGGTAAAGCTGATGGTAAAGACTTATTGTAACTATCTGATCTAATTTCAAGAGGATAAAATGGTGTTTCTCCATGCAGTTTCACTCTCTGATGCGTAGCTGGAGGGTGACCAGTCTCATTAGCTCTTGTTGTAGACTATGTCTTCCGTTTTGTTTTGCAGCTATTTTATGTTTATGCATAGCATGAAATGTTGCTTGGAAAGACCTGGAGTTGAACTTTGCCATTCAGTCTCCAAAACGGAGAACTATGGACTTCCTCATTTCAGTCACAGCACTGAAATCAAAACCATCAGGGGAATTTTTGTTGGTAATTTAGTTTTCTGGCCTTGTCTGTGCCAGTGCACAGGCCCTGCCTCTTCCTCATCTACTTTGGGGCACTGATTTCCCCCATGGGGAAAAAGAAGGAAGCAGTCTCTCTGCTCCCTGGAGCTCTAGGGCTGCAATTCGGCCTGGTCATGACTCATAGGATATTTTCTCATGTAACAATGTTCTTACTGGACATGTGATATGATTGTTTTTACAATGGAAACATTTCATTTTGTACTCCAGTTAAAGAACCAACAATACTATATTAACAGAACATTCCGACTGTTAGTAAGTGCTGTGTTAAAACCATCTCAGCACCATGTTGGGCCTACATGCTCGACTTGCATACTGCATATACAGAGTGGCACATATACTGCAGTGCCTAGATACAGTGAGAGTCATAACTTAATTTCCTTGCCTTGGTTTCCATGACTGTGTTTCAATAGGTTTGCATGTTAAGGATATGTTTACACAGCAATTAAACACAAACAACTGGCCTGTGTCAGCTGACTAGAGCTCATGGGACTTGGGGTATGTGGTTGTTTAATTGAGGTGTAGATGTTCGGGTTCGGGGGAGGGTTCCAGAGCCGAGGCTCCAGCCCAAGCCCAAATGTCTACGCTGCAATTAAACAGCCCTGTAGCCTGAGCCCCGCAAAACCCAGTCAGCTGACACAGGCTAGCCGCAGGTGTTTAATTGTAGGTAAGATGTACCCAAAGACTCTTCATCTTGGATTAAACTTTGAGGAAGCCAACGCATGCTCCTGTTTGCAGCAAACCACATGTAAATAAAATCTGTTGTGTTCTCAAAAATGGAGTATTCCACTCCCATTATATTTAAATACAAAAGATTTGTATCCAGTTTTTAGATAATCCTTGTTCTTCCCCTCCCTGTAGCTCATTAGGTCTCCTGTTTGGAACAGACCTCTGAAAAGAACTGCAATTTACTGGCAGTACTTGTGCTGGGTATATTTTCCAGTTCACACATGAAAGGCTAACTTGCCAGGTACCTGTGCAAATGTTATTTGTCTCTCAAAGAGTCTGTTCTTAGTTAAATAAATAAAATGAAATATCTCACCAAGTGCAAATATAAAAGAGATATGGGGTATCCATGGCATCACACAGCAGCAAATGTGTTTGATTACACGCAGTAACATTATAACCATATGCCATAGCTTGTAAAGTGTAGTGGTTCCATTTTGGCATTGCTAATAGGGTCAAGAATTATAATGACAGTAATTAGCAGACTGTTTCCAGACTGAAGGCTGCCAGTAAAAAATAAAGAATGACTCTGGGAGAAGTGAAACCAGTGTGGATTAGGAACAGGTGCAGCATTGCTCCCAGTAGTCATGCCAAATATTACAAAAAAGTGATTAATGGATATATATATTTGGGGTCATATTATATATGATTGTAATAATACAGCATATCAGTCATCATTAGAGACTGAACCAAGATCCCCAGAGCTGAAGGTATATGTTGCTACAGCTTGAGATAAAGTACTAAGTTTCCTAGCTGACCACTATGACACACTCATGCTTGCATGAGAAAGATGTGTGATGTACACTGAACAATGGGTTACGTATCCAAAAGTATTCTGTTGACTGATGGTTTATTAGTGGAAATGTTCACAAAACTCCACTTTATAAACTGTAGCACTATCAGATGAGATATTTGCTATTCTTCAGTGTTAAAAAGTTCCAAGCTTGCAGTCAGGAATTTGAAACAATATCATGTGATTTAAGTGACTAATCACATATCACAAATAACATATCAAACAGTTGAAGTCAATAGTTTGCAAATGAGACAAGGAAAAAATTGTTAGCACGAACTATTCTGTGGGTCCATGTTAACCACGAATATATGTGTAATTTTAGGATAGTTGTGCAAATTGTTCAGAAACAGAAATATAGGCTAAATTTGTTGAATAATGTAGTCACAATTCATAATTTGATCAATTCTAGCTTTCAGGGTCTTGTACATGTATCAGGTCTGCCGTCTCCTTTCTGCTAATACAGATGTGGGAATTCTTTAGCTTATTACATGAGGAAGATACAGCAGATTGGTCCTTGGTCTGGAAGTGAAGAGAGAGATGTTTAATTCCCAACTCTGCTCCTATGTAGCCATAGATATGTCACTTTACCTCTCTGTGCTTCCTTTTGGGGATTTATAGATCATTGATAGGTTTTCTGATCAGATTCTCACACAAACTGCTAAATGATATGGCTCCTTAACATTGGTTCTGCTGATCTTTGTTTCCTTTGCTCATATCTGTTGCTGAGTCACACTAAAGCAAACTTTTTCCAATGAGACTTATCTGCACATCATGACCAGATACTGTGTGCGTGTGTGTTGTGTGTGTGTCAAACAAAAATTATGTTAAAAGAACCAAATTTAGGTTTCAAAGTTAAGCACTTGAATGTTGGGAACTGCCAGATGTATGGTTGCCCGTACCACCTTGTTTCCTTCCCCATAGTGCCCTACATGTGGCAGGGGTCATGTAGAAAAAGTAACATGTGATCATGTAATTAAAGACAATACCATAATGCATAAACACATAGTGGCACTACAAGCTGGTTACTACCAGTTTCCCCTATAATGGAAACTTTAAATTTGAAGTATTTAGTTACATGTGTTTCTACCTGAACTTCTCATACTGCTTAGGGGTGAAATTCATCCATTCCTATGTGGATGGGCAACACAAGATCTATGCACCATGTAAATCCACCTCAAGTGTTACATTGGCCTGGGGCTGGTCTTCTACACAGGGCAGCATTTCACCCTTGGTCAGTTACAAGGTTAAATATATGAGCATTAATCCAGACATGTACAACAAACCTTCACAATTCCAGCCAGAAAAAGTTCCACCCCATCAATCCCCTCTTTCCCAATCAAAGCTCTTCCACACTAAGAAGCCTGGGGAAACAGATGAATCTTTAAAGGATCATTTAAAAGAGCAACTTCATTTTTATAGCCAAATAAAATTCATTCCTACAAGGCATCACCAAAATCTGTATAGAAAACAGCTGTGCTGTTAACATAAATTTAATGTTATTCCATCTTGGTTCAGTCCTACAAGGAAGTCTTGCAATTAGTGCTCAGCACCTTGCAGAATCATGTCCATAATTAGAGAGAGACCTTTATTTTAAAATCTAACTCTCTAACACTTCTTGGCTAAAATAGAACACTTAGTTGACTGGATGAACTGTTTATAACTGTTCTCTTTGTAGTTCTCTTGGTTTTAGTTGGACATATATGTACAAAACTCTATAGGTGAATTTCAGACCTAGGTGCAGAGAAACTGCTGAAGATCTTCTGAAACATCTAAATTCTGTGTAAATGCCTTAACTAGGGTTTAAGTGTCGTGTAAGGCTTTGCACGGGCTCTCTATCTTAGGTAGTGGGGGAGCAGGGACACAGAATATCTTCCTTGGAGAGTAATCATTAATCAGGTAAAATTACCATTAAAGACTTCAGAGTTTGGTCCCCAGGGAGAAATTCACTGGGTGTGCATATGTTTGAGGCCATACTCAGGCAGAATTCCCACCGAAGTTAAAGGGAATTTTACCTGAATTAAGGAGTGCAGTCTGGGATCCAGGGTTTAGCATTACTGGAATAAATCATCAGAAACAGGAAGAATGGTATAAAATGGAAAAAGCTGATTATCTCCAAACTGATTTAAAATGCCATGGGATAATTTAACAAAGGAGATCTGAGTTTTTTAAAGTACAACTGAACAAAGAATATGCACCACGTGGACTTTGCTTTTTATCAGGCTTCAAAAACAGATCTCAAAATTGTTGCTCATGATTGTGAGTGTGTTTATTTATACACACTGTTACTGCAGGAGTCCTGGTTTACTTTCACTTTCAGGAAAAATGCCATTTGTATTCCTAATGGAACACCACTGCTCTGTTTGCATTTTCCCCCTTCTAGTCATCACATTGTTTTATTTTAAACTGTATTATTTCCACTGAAAAATTGTAACCTGTTTTCTGCCAGGGTGTTTGAAACCATGGAGCTTTCATTTGTGAAGATTACATTAAATCCATCTGAACAATAGACACCTGCTGTCCTTGTTTATCTTAATAATAAATGTCTGAGCTCTTTGTCTGGTACCAGCAAAACAGGTTTGTGAAACTTTCTAAAGGCAACAGTCTGACATCTTGCTGTACATTAGTAATATGGCCACATTATCTGAAACAAAAATCTGTTGTTCCTTAGTAATTAAATTATTACCCACCTAGAAAATATGTTTTCTAATTAGTAATGAAAAGGCAGAAGATAAGGAGATTTCAGACTTCAGCAGCATCGTACCATTTACAGTTGCTTTTCATTGCTTTTGTCCGTTCTCTGACAAAAAATTGCTTTGCAGTCATTTAATTTTGGCATTGTATTATATAGGACCTAAATCTAGCATGTATTGAAAGTAAAGGAGAAACTCTATGCATCAGTACTAAGCAATAAATCTATATAAGAACATATTTTAAAAAACCCTTCTTGCAATGAAACCATTGATTCACCAACACCTTTGTGTTGCTGCAAAGATAGTCTAGTGTGTGATGGTAATACAAGCTAAGACATAAGTTCTACTAAGTCCCAGAGGCCCTTTCGATGCCCATGTTTGTTGGTCTCTACTTGGCCATTCCAGCCATTGTTGAATGACTAGAGGCATCATCTTCTCCATACCATGTGCTGGTCATACTGCCTGCAGAGCACTCCCAGCCCTTGCTAAGAGAGGGAGTGAGAAAGTGGGAACTGAAATAGAATCCAGGTGCCCTACCTGGCAATGCAAAGCTAGCAGTCCAGTCTTAGAGCTCACTATATTTTTGTGCCACTTTCTCCCAATATAGCTTCTTTTCTTATACTGAACACACTCAAGCAGAGATGGTAAAAAATGTGTATTAAATCTGCTTCATGAATTGGTTATTATGGGAGAGAGCAGTGGCATTTCTAGCCAAAGGACCAAGTTCACTACAAGACACAACTGTGGTGAAATCCTGGCCTTATTGAAGTGAGTGGCAAAACTCCCTTTGATTTGACTATTGCCAAGATTTCACCCCTGGTCTCTACCCTCTTGCTGAGGACAGGGAAGTTCAAACTATCAAGACAGTGTACTGGTTCGTCACCTGGCTTGCACTCCAGTTGCTTGGTTCCCCTTAGGTTGGTACTGTGTTTATGTGTTATACTAGATCAGGATTTGTTATGTTATACATTTTATGTTCTTACCTACAGAAGTAATGATCACTGTGAAATGAGTTTCGTCCCGTTTTCCAGTCACATTGTTGTAAGCACAGCACATATAATCTACTGTTGTCTGGGCCACTTTTTCAGATACAACTTCCAGATGGGGTCCATATTTGATAACGTGTGTAGTATTGTCAGCCCTTTGGATCCAGGAGTAAGTATTTGGCGGATTTGAGTCTGCTGAGCAGTCAAATAGTATAGCTTCTCCTATGTCAACCGTAAATACCTCCCCTACTTTCAGCCCTTTATCTGAATTAACTGTAAGTCCATAAGGTCCATCTGCATTAATATGAACAACAAAAATTATCATAACGGAGAAAATTAAAATGAAAGAATAACTCTTAAAAATTCCAAGGATAAGTACAGTCTTAACCTTTCAAATGGCTGCCATTAGGTTCAATTATTCTGATTAAAAGGCTTCCAATTCATTTAATCTCTCCTTATTTAGATAGATTTGTAACAGTCTAATTACAGAAAACATCCACGTAATATTGAGCTGTTTGGGTGAAATTCACCCAGACACTCAGCACAAGGCCTATACAATGTTTAAAGCCCTCAAAAAACTTTAGTGGGACTGAAGCAGCATAGGTAATGTAGTGTAATGAAGTAGTAGGCCTTCTTCTGGCTGTCTGTACAAGGGTGAATTGGACCCTTTATACTTAAATGACAAGGTTACTGGCATAATTTATCTCTGTTTACACATAAAGATCAGTAAAATTGCACTGAAATATACCTATGTAAACATGTATATTGGTACTTACCACACAATACTTGCTTACGGCACTATCCTCCCCTTAGTAAGACATAGCATGGTGTGTCTTACATAACTTCAGACAATGGTTTTTCATAAATTATCCTTAAAGCACATGTTAACCTTTCTCTCATCCCCCTGACTTTTGCTGTGTTCACTTTTTAGTTCCTGGGTTTCCATTCTTAGTGAGCTACCCCCTGGGCAAGGGGAGTTTTCCAGGAACCCAGCATAGGCATCTTTTCAGGGATCAGAAGACCCATAGAGCATTTTTTGTTATTGGGTCAGGCTCAAAGACAACCTTTTTAAATGCAAAGCAAACCATTCAAAATCTACTAATTTTAAGAATGAACTTGCTTTTTTGCTTTTTGAAACCATTCAGTAGTTCTCACCCAACCCATTACTCTCACTGCCTTGGGCTCTAAATTCTCCCAAACATAGTGTCCATTTAAAGGCCCTTGTTCCCCTTGCTCCATTTGGAGACTGTCAGAAGCAGAGGAATCAGAAACTTTTGTCTAGGTCTAAATTTATTCTATTAGTTTCTCACAAGCCCAGAAGAAGGAAATCTCAATTTATGGAGCCCTGCGCAGATACAAAATTTATATCCACATCCGATCCGCAAATATGGTCTGCGGATATCTGTGGCTATAAAGTGGAAACTCGCAAATTTGCAGGGCTCTACCAATTTATCTCCTGAACTCAGATCTCCCACATAGTACAGCAGCTTCTGCTGCAGCAACCGCACCACCAGACTAATACATTATCTCCCAGTCTTGTATTGATTTATTTCTGAATGAAGCTATTTAACGGTTAAGTGCTTTGTGATGTATTATTATTACAATTAATAGACAAATCAAATAATGCTAATGAATAGGGATGAACAAAATAAAGAACTTTTTGGATTCTGAGTGCAACAGCAGAATAGTTCCTTCCTGGGATCCTACATTCTCCACTTCTCTTTTCCAGTATTGTTCTCAGCAGAAATGAGTCTCATGTTTCAGTGAAGCCTGTTTACTAAATGACTTGTAAAATAATAAATCACCTGTTCTTAATAACAATTTACTACTCTGTGGGAACACTTCCAATTGCTCATATCACCATAAGACTGTTATCCATCTAGTTTCTGAGCAGATGGCAGGTATTTACTGTGAGTGACCTTTTTTTATCACACACAGTAACTCCCCCGCAGCAATGGCATATGGTGCATATAGACCCTGGGGCCTGTACTGGATTGTTATTGACAACTGCTAACTCAAACACAAAAATTTTGTGACCTACTGGCAGAGAGAGGTTAGTCTGAATTACCTGACTTGAAAACATAACTCACTGAGTTTGACCGCTAATTAGGACATGGGAAGTAGTATAAGAACATTGGTCTCTCTTAGCCATTGGCTCAAGATTTAGAATTTTGCAAAATCTTACCTCAGCAGAGCAAAAATAAAACCAAGTTTTTGGAAAATGAAAATTTTTCATAACATGCTTGGTAATGTTTTTGAGAAACTGAAAAACAAAGTATTTTTAAAACTGCAAACAAATAAAAAAACAATTCAGCCAATAAAAAATAAATCTCTTTCAAACACTTTGAAATAAAGTCACTTTGGAATTTCATTTTTTTTTTCATGAAAATCGGTTTTTGTTTTTCAACCAGCTCTCACACTGACAAGAGAACCAAGATGCCACCTGATTCTGAAATAAAGCCCAGCATGCAGGAAAGTGCTGCATGGATGATATTTCACAACCATAGAATAATTTACATATTGGTGGTGGTAGTACAGGAGCTATAAATATAGGCCACAGGACAGGTGTATGCATCTGTACCTTTCCATTGTAGTTACCAGTGCAAATATACTCTTTGGAGGCTACTATGTGGAAGTTGCCACTACCAGTGTTGTCTAACAGAATGTGTGGGGAATGATAGATACATCAGAATGGTAGCAATAATGAAAGATATACATCTCAAAGCCCATGACTCGTTGAATTGGTGTTATTGCATTGGTGTAGGAAGTTTGTCAGGATATCCCTGGATATAGTGGTTCTCAGCATTGTCCCAGTGTTTTGTTATCTTTCTGTTCAATGTGTATGTAAGACCCATTCATTTCTCATCAAGGTCCGAAAAGCGGTATGGGCAACGCTTTCAGAAGTACAGGAACAGTCTATGCACTTTTCAGATGCCAAAAATTCACAGCAATCAAGGTTGTACAAATGCAAAAATGCACACAGACTTTTGAAAATCTGCTCCCTTATTAGTGGAGATAAATAGACAAGCTGTTTTTTTTCCCTCAGCACAGAAATTATTAAACAGCCAGGGCTGGTTCTTTGTCTTTACAGCCTACCACCATGGGTACTCTGCTTGGTGTGCGAGGAAGCTCTACTCCTCCATAATGGGACAGCTACCTCCAGCTCCTTCATCTTCATCTCAGACAAGTGTAAGTGCCTTTTGTCAGGTTCAAAATGTAATTGCTCTAATATTTTGGTTGGGGTTTAGCTAGACTGATGTTTCCCATATCTCAATTCATCCATAAACTCCATATTTGATCAACTTTACCCGTTTTCTCATGCTGTTTTGGGATATGTATCCAACACCTAGAAAATCAGTGGATTTGCTTAGACTTGGTTTAAACATTGTTGGGGTTTTTTTAGTAGAACATTTCATAGCAGGTCCTTTGTCAGTCATGGTTTTGCCATTATCTAATCAACTGCATAACTTTAGTGCATTATTCCTTGTCCAACATGATCTGTTTTCATTTTTTGTCATGCTATTACAGGTATAATCTAGGCCCTGATCCTGCTAATATGCACATACTTAATGTTTATGCATGAACATTCCCCTTCAATCAAAGGGGATTACTCATAGGCAGCAGCATCAGAAACCTAGAGTGTTATACCTTCAGGAGAGGGACTTTGGGCCTGAAACTCTGTTCATTTATACCAGTGTAAATCAGGAGTTATGCCTTTAAAGTCAGTGGAGTTACCTCAGTGTGAAATTAATGTAAATTAAATCACAACCCAGTCTCTTGATTTTTTTACATATGCTTGTGAAGCACCATGCACACCAATAATGCTATAGACATAGTAAAAGGTAATGATAACTATTAGAGATGGTCTTGAACCAAAACTTGAGATCCAAACACCCATGAACTTTGTGGGAGCTAGAAATCTGAACGTGTCTAAATTTTGTGGCCAGCCCCTCTTATTATAATGGGCTGAGAAAAACCCATCAATTTGAAGAACTTTACACTTTGAGGCATCTGAAATCCCAACCTCAGTTCTGCAGCTCAAGCTGATCTTTAACAACTACATAAAGTTTAACAAGTTCTACATTATATGATCATGGAGAGCAGGGCCGGTGCAACCACTAGGTGAACTAGGCGGCCACCTAGGGCGCCAAGTGGTGGGGGGCGCCAAAAAGCGCGCTCAGGGGAGGAGGTGGAATGGAGGTGAGCTGGGGCAGGAGGCACGGGGAGGGCCACCTGCAGCAAGTAATGGGCGGAGGGGGGATGCAGGGGAACTGCTCCCCACCCCAGCTCACCTCCACTCCGCCTCCCCCCCTGAGCACGCCGCCCCCGCTCTAATTATCCTCCAGACAGCTGAATGGCACCGCAAGCCTGGGAGGCGGGAGAAGTGGAGAAGCACTGGTGTGCTCAGTGGAAGAGGTGGAGCGGAGGGGAGCTGTGGTGGGGAGCTGCTGCAGGGGGGGCTCCCTGGGTGGAGGGGGGGTGGGGAGCTGCCGCGGGGGGGAGGCTCTCCGGGCCGGGGGGAGGGGGGCGCAAGGTGGAAGTTTCGCCTAGGGCACGAAATATCCTTGCACCGGCCCTGATGGAGAGGGTATAGATGGACTGTTAAAGACCAATCTACTGTGAGTGAAAGCCAAAATATAAACTTGAATCAACTGCTTTGTGCCCATTCCATTGTCAGAGGTTTTCTCTCTGGGAAGCTCATTTAGACAAAAGTATGCATGAATATTTTATATACTCACAAAATATAGTTGGTGCAATTATCTCACTTTCCATAGCACTCACAGGATTGGTTGCCAAACAGCTGTAATTCCCAATGTCTTCTTTCATGACAGGGACAATTAAAAGTGTGTCATTGTTTGAGGAAAAGATGTAACTAGAACTGGCATGCATAGGTTTCCCATTTTTCATCCACTGGTAACCTACCCTTGTACCTTTTCCAACAGTACAAGTTAATGTCATGTTCCCCACATACTCCACTACTCCCGAAGAAGGTTCAATTTGTACAACTGGCTTTGTGACAGGAACTGCAAGTTAAACGGATATGAACAGTTATAAACAAGATTTGCCATTTATATTAGGAGAATATGTCATTTACTGCTCTGGTGATATAAATGGCATTCGTAATCCTTTTAAGAAAGTACTTTTTATGCTGCTAAAAATGAAAAACAAAGGGTCATATCCTTAGCTGGTCCAAATGGGTTTACTTCCAGTAACTTCACTAGAGCTAGGATGACTTACACTAGCTGAGGTTATGACACAATAGCTGGAAACAAATATTCCATTTTAATTAGAAGAATTAATCAAGTTCATGCTGCATGCATTTTCCATTTCCTGCTCTTCTTTCTCTGTGCATGTATAACTCCCACTCACATGAATGGAAGCTACATATGTAGGAGAAGAACA
The DNA here is from genome assembly GCA_033296515.1 of Macrochelys suwanniensis. Lineage (NCBI taxonomy): Eukaryota > Metazoa > Chordata > Testudines > Chelydridae > Macrochelys > Macrochelys suwanniensis. Next base: position 45,379,920 of record CM065776.1, read on the forward strand.
GATCCATATTCATATCTACCTATTGATCTAGAGAAAATGAACCACTTGATGAAAGTGAACCACATGAGCCTCTATTTAGGGCCAAACTTGCCCCGCAAACTTTATTATTCTCTCTGTTGGATTTGGGGCCACCTGACTACCACCCTCCAGCATCTAGACAGCATGAAATCCTGAGCAGGCAGTTGCTCCAGAATTTCCTCAAAGTCAGGTTTCCAGGTACAGAAAAAAGCTCATGCAAAAGTGAAAACAGCCTCAAGGTGAGTAAGGGTGGTAGAACTGGGCCTTATGAAAACAGATTATTCCCTGAAATCACTATAGTCCATTTAATTTCATAGTAGTTATATGATGCCTACAAACCCAGTTTAATATACTCCCAGGATTAATAAGGCAGCAATCAATAAACAAATTTTGTTGAATAATTAACCATTGCAGGTTTGAAAATAAGCATAAAATGACTTCAGTGAGTTGATTTCTTCATGCATAGCCAGACTGAATCACACAGAACTGTAGCTGGATTCCAGGTGATTAGAAACTTCACAAAAGTTGTAATTTTATTTGCATCACTAAAATACAGTATTTTATTGACTTACCATCAACAGTGACTTGAATCTTTTGATTGGCTGATATTGTCCCATTTCCATGGACATTGACTTTTACAATGTAATTGCCTTCATCAGTAACATGTAATGGATTGATCATCAAAGATGCATTAGGTGGTATGAGAGTAAACTTGTGTTTATATTCCAGGTCTGGTACTACTGACTGATTCACAGAGCTGAGTAAATATTTCGGGATACTCTGAGGTTTCTCAAATAGCCATATTATCTGGATTTCAGAAGCTGTAGTGTTGAAATTGTAGTCAACTGTAAGATGGAGTGGTTGTCCTTCAATGCCATGTATAGTATGTGATGGTACCGTCAGCCTTAGTGCAGAACAAATACCTGCATAAAAACGGAAAGAAAACAAAACTAGGAACACTGGAAATTCTAAATGGAAACTCTTATGGAGTTGTGGTTGTTGTGTTGTGTTCTCAAAATGCTCCTGATCCAACTCCCACTGATGCAAATAGAAAGACTGGTATTGACGTCAGCTGGATTTGGATCAGATTTTATGGCCTGATTTTCAAACCATTTCTCCTATCTTACACAAAATAACACTGATTTGCTTTAAATTAGATGTCACTTCTCATCCTAAACTAGGATATTTTTTACAACTTTGACAAAGGTCCTTCGACAAAGGAGTTCTAAGGTTATTGTGTTTGTAATAATTGCCTTTGTTGAAAATGTTCCAAATATTTGTGAGACAAGGTGGGTGAGACAATATCTTTTATTGGGCCAAGTTCTTTTGGTGAGAGAGACAAGTTTTTTATCTTATGCAGTGCTCTTCTTCAAGTCTGGGAAACTAAGGGCAGGTCTACACTTAAAATGCTGCATTGGTGCTTAAGAGCTCTCCTCTTGGTGTAGTTAGTTCACCTCTGCAAGAGGTGGGAGACGCTCTGCTGTTGACATAGCACTGTCTACATGAGGGGTTAAGGTTGGCATAACTATATTGCTCAGGGGTGTGGATTTTCCACGTCCCTGAGTGACACAGTTATACCGATATAAGTCTGTAGTGTAGACCTGGCCTAACTCAAAGTGTCACTGCTAAATACAAGATTTGAACAGACTGTTTCGGATGAGTAGTTAACACATATTTCAAGGGACGATTTAAGGTGGTTTCCTCCAGTCATAGGGAGGAAAGGAAAGCGGGTGGGGAGGGAGCAGCTGGGAAGGGTTGTTAGTGGGTTATAGACTGTTGTAATAAACCGTAAATCCAGTGTCTCGATTCGGTCCATGATTTTTACTGTCTAGCAAAGTTATGGCTATAAGTTCCCAAGCTCGTCTTTTCAAAGTGTTGTGCAGGTTTCGTTTGACGATGAGGACTGATAGGTCAGATAGAGAGTGATTGTTTTTTGAACAATGATGAGGTGTTTTTGTCTTTTATCATTTTCCTGTTTGAGTTCATTTGAGAGTTTAGTGATTGTCTGGTTTCACCCAGATAGTTGCTATTGGGGCATTTAGTGCACTGGATGAGGTACATCACATGTTGTGATAGGCATGGGTAGGACCCATGGATCTTGAAAGATGTGTTGGGAGAGGGTGTTGATTGTAGCAGTGAAGATATGTCTGCAGGTTTTGCATCTGTTGTTCTGGCAGCATCTGGTGCTGCTTTGAGTTGGTGTGTCCTGATCTATAGAGAGCTTTCTTCTGATGATGGGCTTGGAGAGGTTGGTTGAAGGCCAGAAGTGGGGGCTCAGGAAAGATTTCTTTCAGGATGAGGTCCCCATCAAGTCTGGGTTGTAGTTGTTTGGTGATAACCCATATAGGTTCCACTGTGGGGTGGTAGGTGACAACTAGAGGTGTGTGGTTAGAGAGGATTTTATATCTGTATTGAAGGAGGTTCTCTCAAGGTATCTGGGTGGCCTTCACCAAACAGGGACACTCCCTGGGACACTCATGTGGTGATCAGCAGGGTTGGAACGTTTAGATCCATCAGAGAACTATTCATCCACCTCTGCCGCTTGAGCTACTGGAGTAACTGATAGCAGTAGTAGGTTGTCATCCTCTCTGTGGATCAGCACTAGAGGTGATGAGACACTTTGCCAGTGGGTTTCACAGTGGCTAACTGCAGAGGATTGGTGAGCTCAGGAATCTTGGATTCCATTCCTGGCTCTGGAGGGGTGTGCGCTCTAGGGAGCACACACTCTTCTTCCCATTTCCCTCAAGCTTGATCCCTTCTGCCCCTTTCCTTCCAACCTGTCACTGCCCTAGTCCTGTCTCTTTCTCACCCTGGCTCCTTGTCCCCATCCCATTCCCCTCACCTAGCCAATCCCTGTCACCACTCCTCAGACTCCTCATCCCCACAACTGGGTGGGAGGTGCATGTTTACCTGGAGAAGTGGAAGATTGCTCCAAGGGCCATGCCCACAACTGGGTTATAAAGACTTTTTATGTAGAACAAAGGGAAATAAGAGACTTCTGAGTGAAAAATCCTATTAGTATTGGAGTACAAAGAAAGGCAGGGACAGAGATAACAGGTGATCTTTAACTTGGTTTGAGCATTGGCCTGCTAAACCCACGGTTGTGAGTTCAATCCTTGAGGGGGCCATTTAGGGATCTGGGGCAAAAATTGGGGATTGGTCCTGCTTTGAGCAGGGGGTTGGACTAGATGACCTCCTAAGGTCCCTTCCAACTCTGAGATTCTATGATTCTATGAACTTGTCCACTGTTAATTCATGGAGAAAAGTGGCTCCTTACATCAGTGAGCCACAGTTGAGGAATACCCGTTAACAAAGCAGAGAGGAGATTAAGGAGACAACATTTGTTTTCACTTTCAAGACAAAGGGCTGCAGGGAGATAGTCTTCTAGGGTGGGGCTCTCACAGGCTAAATGCAAAGTTTACTGTTCTCTCAAAGTATGCTCTGATGATTTGATCAGGTGTAATCAGTGTGTGGGAACTTCTGTATGGTCATGGGGAAGTGAGGACTGGAGAAGTTATCAGACAAGTTGTTTTGCCAAAGATTAATGTTTTACGGGAACAATGCTGGGTGACTCTTGGCTCCGGAAAAATAGAGATCAACACTTCATCAGAGTACAGTCTGAAATATTAGAGCCATTTCAAACATTTATACTTCTAATTAAATTAGAGCAACAGAATCTTCTTATAGTCAAACTTTACATTGATGTTACCCTGTCATATTCAAAGATCTACGAAATATTATGTTGAATTGAAGTCAATGGACCAAATCTTTATTCATTTCTTATTGATGTTCCCATCAGGGAAAAGTTCCATTAAGTCTGCAGTTAACATGTCCCCAAGGATTCAGAGTGACATTTGTTTGACCTTTTGTTGAAGATAGGCAAAACTTTCAAAAATGCCTAAGTAATTTAGGAACCTAAATTCCATTAAAAGCCAATGGGAATTCAGTTCCTAAGTCACTTTGATGCTTACTCATCACTTATATTAGCTGAATTCCAGGAATAATATAGCATTATTCATAATAATGATGGTATGTTTGATCGGTGAAATACCTCCAGTGTGGAAAAATTGTTCTCCAGGGGCTTGGGGTTACAGTACTAAACATGGAAGTTGGCCAAGATTTAAAAAAATTGCTTAAGTTCAGGCTTCTAAATCCCTTAAATTAATAAGTGGTGTTTAAATAGATGGCCTGAGTTTCAAAAGTGTTGAAGCTCTGAATAGCTCCTATTAAAGTCAATTGGATTGCTGGATACTCGGCATTTTTAAAAACCAGGCTACTTATTTTATAGGGTACATCTATACAACAGCTGGTTGGTGTAATTCCCAACGTGGGTAGATACACATATGCTATCTTTGCTCAAGTGAGTACTTAAAAATAACAGCATGGCGATGGCAGCACAGATGATGGCTCAGGCTAACCACCCATGTATGTACCTCGAGGGGGGTCAGGCAGGATTGTATTCAGGTGGCTAGCCCAAATCATTGCTTGTGCTGCCATGGAAATACTGCTATTTTTAGGTGCTAGCTTAAGCTGAGCTAGCCCATGTATGTCTACCTGAGCTGAGAAGTACATGTCCCAGCTACTGCGTAGATATACCCATAGACACCTAAAACTGACTTAAAGCCTGACTTTAAGTAATCATTTTTGAAAATCTTGGTTATCTGTTTAATCAGTCACTAGCATGCACTAGTTTTAATTTTGCTCCTGCTTGTGATATGGAAGATATCTTTATGAAACTCCTGGAATACATCATAAAATGTAGATGCATAAAAGGCAATATTTTAAAAATGTCCTTGCTCTACAGAGCCATGAAATTTTACCCCATGCATTAATCAAGAATATTCCAAACTTAAACATATTGCTATGTATAGCTTGCTAAATAATGCATGCATTTTTCCAGCAACACAGACCTCTTAAAACCAGCTTTTCTGTATTGTCCGTAAACATGTTCGGTTTTACCAAAGTGACCTCTAGCTGGAACTCAAAGCAATCTATGTTTTGCTTCCATATCACTATTGAAAGTATTAGCAAGCACAACAGAATCATTGTTGACAGAAAACAAAGTATGCAGCTTTAGTTTAAATAAAAACCATGACTTCATATTCTGAGTTGACTGCATAAACTGAAACCTACCTAGGGAGGTTTCATTGTTCTCTGGATTCTAAAGCACTCATCACTTTATCATCATAACAAAAACTAGGTCTGTTTCTCAACTGCTTTGCATCCTGTGTAGTCATTTATCCCTGTGCAAAGTGTGAGTAAAAGGCTACCAATTCTCAATGGATCATTTTTACACCCATTCTGCAAAGATGTAAATGCATTTACATGGTGCAAAACAGTGGAGTGTCAGACCTCTAGTATTTATGATGCCAGGAGTTCACACACATTCATAAGTTCATAGATTCCAAGACCAGAAGAGACCATTATGATCATCTAGTATGACCTTGTGTACAGCACAAGCCATAGAACTTCCCCATAATAATTCAGAGCACATATATTTTAGAAAAACATCCAAATGCTTGGTCATTTGGGTCAGAGAGAACGAGAGCACATTATTTACACATTCTGTTTATAGGGCCAAATTCTGCAGATTCTGCCAAATCTCTAGAGCAAAATGTCTTTTGACGTCCATGGGAGTTTGTCTTGACTAGTATCTGAGCCAAAGCCCATTACAATAATTGGAAAGGCTGACACAGTATTCAGTGGGCTTCGGATCATGGCCTCCAGGACAGGAAAACTTGACCCTTGTACTGATAAAAAAGGCTATTAACATACGAGGAAGCTTATAAAGGTCTGTATCTGAGAATGTATGGTATGCCTTCTTGATGTATGTGTCTACTGCAAAGCATTATATTTAAATGCTAATATAAAAGTAAATTTTGATCTTCTGTAGGGTTTTAGTCAAGTGGTCTAACAAAGATTAATACAGCTAGAACTGCAAATAAGAAATATCAGCTTTTTGTATTCACCTAAAATATGGGTGTTATTTAAAAAACCTCAAACCAATAATCTTAATTTTGGTGGCACAATGGTACTGGGAGAGCAGAACTTTGTGAGTACAAACCTGCAGACCTGACACAAACTCTCCTTCACTCCAAATGCTGACTGGTGAAATCTAGCAAAATAGTCTACAGTATATTGAGTTCACAAAGATATAGGAAAGCAATGTAAAGCAAATATCCCTTACATTTAGATTACATGAAGATACAATACTTTTGTAATGTTATATACTCCTGTTGGAGTCACATAAACATCTAAATAAAGCAGAATTTAATTCTAAAAACCTGTAGAAGAATTGTTGGCGAGATTAAAGTAGAATTTTATCTAATATGTAATCACAACATACTCTTATGGAAGTACATTGGACATCCAATTTTATCCAAAATGCATGGTTAACAAATATCTGCTTATAAAAGTAACACCCAAGATACTGAACAGAAGGTATTACTAATGGTAATACATTCTCCAGTTCACCAAGTGACAAAGTTAGAGCTTTTGGTAGTGGTAGTTACAAACCTCTTCAGCTTTAATAGCAAAAATATTTTCTTTTCTTTTTATGCAAAAATAAAATCATACTTATGCTAAATGGTGAATATTAGAAAAAAAGAATCCTATTCTTTAGGATGTAAAACCTAAGAGTGCAAAAAAAGTCAAACTATCTCAAGGAAATACAAGATATTTCCTTGAGATACAATTTTCTGTGAAATCTTTCCCTTAGATTACCTAGGGAGGAATTTTTTGTTTTGTTTTTTGGTCAGGTACTTCCCTAATCAAAATATCATGCCAAAATATGTTTAAATCATGCAGTCTCAATTTAAAATATTTATAATCAAATATTACATGGAGGGATTAAAAAACAATACCTTCACGGTCAAGCAAAATAAAGCCACTTTCCAAAGATGTTTTTGAATAGATAATAGCAACAACTGCCATGCTAAACCTTGACCTCACCCTGCTAACCTTTACTCATGGTAAAACCTTACTCAGATTAGTAAAGGTTTGCAAGACTGGTCCTGGTGAGAACTAATTATTTTCATCTTTGTGGTGCAGTCATTAAAAAGAAAGTATAATGTACAGTACTTAGTAAACATTAGAAATTGTCTCACATAGTCAATGTCCATGTTTTACTTACAAATTATGTACAATATTAGTGTATGATAGTAAGAAAAGAAGAAAGTTTGTAAACTAAAACAAGATCCACTTTTGGGGTACAAACTTCTAGGCTGATTTTAAAAAAATCTGACAATTTAACATAGAAATTCCATTAATTTTTTATATCCAGAATGAAAAATCAACAGCCATAATAATATATACTGTATCTTACCTAAAAGCAGAAAATATATATTGCACTGTAAGTCACAAAATGTGTTGCTAAAGGGCTCCATGAAAGCATCCTGTCCCATGCAAATATCACCTTCTTCTCCGTGTTAAGTCAGTGCTTGGTCCAGCAGCTGCTGGTTTATTTGCCAGGGAAATCAGCAATGAGTTAACAGACCTTATCCAGTCTACTACCTTGTGTGATTTGAATATGTGTATACAAAGGACACAGGGAGTGGGAACACCTGTTAGCTTAGTGTGCAACATCTTCATTGCGTGTGACTCTATCATAATATTGCCCTGGTATATTCACAGCAAATATGGAGTGCGATAAATGGGGTATAGAGTATGAATCACTCTGCTTTCATAAAAATTAATGTGAGTAAAATTTGTATAGGCATTTATACCATATATATATGGTATAAAAACACCGAGCTGCTAGATACATATGCTAACTTCAGATAAGACTCTAGTAGTCAGATATGGAAAGATCTGTTAGATCATCCCACTGAGCCCCTTGCAATGGTAGGATCTCTGCTGTTCACTGTCATATGAGATATTAAACACCTTTTACAATGGATCTTAGCCAAAAAGGCAAATGAAAAATTCATACAACAGAGTTAAGATTGTAGTTAGATCTATTGTAAAATGCACTCTTCCGAACAATTGTTGCTCTGCAGTTATCTTTGTATTTCCCATAAAATATTACAGAATAATGCTTATTTTGGGATGGCCTTATTCCCTGAGAGGTTTTTTTATCTCTTTCTGAGCCACGGGTGTGTGAAGTCTTGGTGGGGTGTCTACGAGGTATATTCTAACAAGGAATCCTCTGTCCAAAGTGTGAATCTTACTCAGACTGCCAAGCTAGCTGCCAGTTAATATGTGTTCTGCATTAATTTACTGCAGCTTATATAATGCTCATATACAATCTGGATTTTATCCAAGGCCGTCATTCACTGTGCAAGTCTACTAAGCTGCAAACCAAGGCAACCCCCCTTCTGTTCTCCTTCCATGTGCAATAATTTCCAACAGCAAATATTTGCACCTATACAGGTGGTTATAAAAATATTACGTTTTCATTAGATAACACTTAGGCAGACACAAATAAAAATCTCAAATATTGGGCTAGGTTGTGCCCTGCCTTGTGTGGGAGGGAATGGTTGCAAGGAGCCCTTCCCCACCTCACTTACGCCCCTGTGCTGAGGTGAGGGACAATCCCTGTCTTTGTGCTCAGAGGGTTCAGTCGTGCAAGGTGCTGAGCTACTCATGATGCTAAGCATTCTCAACTCTCCCTGAAGTTAATGGGAGCTGAAGGCACTCAGCACCTTCGGGGTGGTTCAGCACCTTGTAGGATCAGGCTTCGGGAGGATAATGACTATTGCAGTCAGTGTCCCCAGAGGGGATGGAATGAGGTACGCCCAGGCCATGGCGCCATCACCCACTGGCCAGCAAAGGAAGAGCATATGCTGCCCCCTCACAAAGCATGTAATAGTGCCTGTACTACTGCCCTCTATTGTGAGCTGTGATTTGTAGCCTCAAATTAATCCTCTTAATAATAGGCTAGGTGTCTTTAATTTGACCACTTTTTAGCATCTGATTCAGAAATGAAGAAATGTTGGTCATAAGGGCCTGATTCATTTGTGACTCAAGTGAATGGGAGTTTTGACACTGAAATCAATAAAAAAATGGATGTGGGATAAACTCCATTTTGGTGTTTTAAATAACATGTCATGGGCAAAGGAAATTCGGAGGAGTAGAAAAGATTGGAATAGTCATTTTACATTGTACAAACAAGAGCAAGCCTGTAAAAGACCAGGGCGTAAGCAGTCTGACTTAGTGGTTACTGCTGGGCTCATGTCACAGAGTACAGAGGTGGCTATGAGGTGGTGGTAGGTGAGCAGGGATCAGAGTAGTGAGGGCCAAAATCAGCAGGCAAGAATAAGGGTCAGAGTCAGGCTGGGGTCAGAGACTGAAGATCAGAGAGCAAAGCAGCCCTGAGGGAGTCCAGGTCTGGAGCCACAGCAAGCCAGAAGTCTGCACGGTTGCCCAGACAACTTCCTGGGCCATGCTCCTGGGTTTACTAGTAAATATGGGCCAAGCAGAGGGCCACAGGGTGCGGTCGCTTTTACTCCTTTGGGTGCTACTTTCTGAGGTGCCTAATCTCCATAGTGCTCCTTGGATGTGGCTCTACCTGGCCTCCTGGTGGTGATATGAGATCATGAGTTACCCCAGGCTCTGCAGACCTGGTTCTAGTCCCAAAGATCTTTAAATTACCTCCATCTTTCAGGGGTGCCCTTTCTTTAGGTTGGGGTTAGGTCCTGATGAAACCTTTTTACCAAGTCATGGGCATGGACATGGGCAGCAGATTCCCAGGTGTGCTCGTCAGGACCATAGCCCTCCAAATCTAAGGGGTAGTACAATATCCCCCTCTGTATTCTAGAGTCAAAGACAGTATGGATTATATATTCCTCATACCCTTGGACCTGGATGGGGGCAGCTGTTGGGACCAGTTGGGAAAGCGATCCTTCATGTCAGCTTCAAGAGGGATACATGGAAGACAGGGTGTATCTTGAGAGACCAGGTGAGCTGCAATTTGAAGGTGATGGGTTGATTTGCTGACAAATCTGGAATGGTCCAAGGAACTAGTGGTCTAGTTTGTGGGTTAGCCTGCTCATATGGACATATTTTGCCATGAGCCAGACTCTTTGGCCCCCTGCAAGAGCTAGGTCTTCCTGGTGTAAATGGTCTGCACGCTGCTTGTAGTCCTTTTTTGCATTTTCAAGGTAGTCCTTAAGCTCCTCCTGGATATGATGAATCCACTGGATTCAGTCAGTAGATGCTGGGTTCATGGAGGTCCAGAAGCAATGGTGGAACCTGTAATTTGCAAATCAAGCACTCTACCCTCCAGAGGCATGGTCGGCCTTGTTGAATGAGAACTCAGTGTAAGGCAGGAGGCAGGACCAGTTATTAGAAGAGTCACAAATTCTAAGGCCAGAAGGAACCATTGTGATCATCTAGTCTGACCTCCTATATAGCACAAGCCATAACCCCCCCCGCCCCAAATAATTAATAGGGCATATCTTTTAGAAAGATATCCAATCTTGATTTAAAAATTGTCAGTGATGGAGAATTGACCACGACCCTCAGTAAATTGCTCCAATGGTTAATTAGTCTCATGGTTAAAAATGTATGCCTTAATACTAGTCTGCATTTGTCTAACTTCAACTTCCAGCCATTGGATTGCGTTATATCTTTCTCTGCTAGATTGAAGAGCCCATTATTAAATAATTGTTCCACATGTTGATACTTATAGACTATAATCAAGTCACCCCTTAACCTTCTCTTTGTTAAGCTAAACTATCTTGATGATAGTTGACATAGCACCTTAGGTATTGCTCTAGTATTTCGTTCACCTTCTCTGTCCACCCATTTGTCCGGGGGTGGTATGTGGAGGAGGTAAAAGCATGAACTTTCAGTAACTGAAGCATTTTGCGCCAAAAGCATGAGACCAACTGCAGGCCTTGATTTGAGGTTCTTCATAGGAACATTTTTCCCTGAGAAGCCCAGAATGAACTGTTGGAAAGAGTTTGCAAAGGGCAGGAAGTGCTGCAATTCTCGGGGGGACCTGGGCACTACTCAGCTATGAATGGCTTAATGCCCTCCAGGCAAAGGATATAACCCAAAAATTCTGTGGAAGATTGGTTGAAGGCACATTTCACCAGTTTCGCATACAGGCAGTGCTCCTGTAGTCTTTCCAGGAGGAAACGGATGTAGTAGCAATGCTGCTTGGGGTTCTCTGAAAATACAAGTATGTCATCAAGTTAGATCAGAGCTTTCCAAACTGTGTGTCGCGACACGTTAGTGTGTCGGCGGCAGTGTGTAGGTGTGTTGCGGGGCGGCAGGCGTGCTCCGCTCCCCAGCCGGGGCAGCGGGGCGGGGCGGCAGGCGTGCTCCGCTCCCCAGCCGGGGCAGCGGGGCGGGGCGGCAGGCGTGCTCCGCTCCCCGGCTGGGGCAGCGGGGCGGCAGGCGTGCTCCGCTCCCCGGCCGGGGCAGCGGGGCGGGGCGGCAGACGTGCTCCGCTCCCCGGCCGGGGCAGCGGGGCGGGGCGGCAGACGTGCTCCGCTCCCCGGCTGGGGCAGCGGGGCGGGGCGGCAGACGTGCTCCGCTCCCCGGCCGGGGCAGCGGGGCGGGGCAGCAGGCGTGCTCCGCTCCCCGGCCGGGGCAGCGGGGCGGGGCGGCAGGCATGCTCCACGCTCCGCTCCCCGGCCGGGGCAGCGGGGCGGGGCGGCAGGCGTGCTCCGCGCTCTGCTCGCCGGCCAGGGCAGCGGGGTGGGGCGGCAGGCGTGCTCCTTGCTCCGCTCCCCGGCCGGGGCAGCGGGGCGGGGCGGCAGGCGTGCTCCGCGCTCCGCTCCCTGGCCGGGGCAGTGGGGCAGCGTTGTTGGGTGGGGGGGTGTTTCGGCCGGCGTTGGGGGGGTGGCGGCACTTGGGGTTTTTTTTTTTTTTTGCTTGGGGCGGCCGGCCCTGGGTACTGCACATGCGCAGTATGTGTAATCTGGGCGGAATTGATTCCGCGTCACTTCCGGTGTGTCGCGAAATTATGCATGTCTAAAAAGTGTGTCACCAACATTAAAAGTTTGGAAAGCTCTGAGTTAGATGATTGTGTACTGGTTCAGGATGTCAATAAACATGTCATTTACAAAGCATTGAAAGGTCACAGGAGCGTTGGTCAGACTGAATGACATTACTAAGTATTCGTAGTGTCCATCGTGGATTCGGAAGGTGGGTCTTCCATTTATCTCCTGCCCTGATGTGATCTAGGTTGTAAACCCCCCAGAAGTCCAGTATGGCAAAAAATTTGGCAAACTGCACATGATTTAGCAACTCTGAGATTAGGGGCAGGGATGACAGGTTCAGACGGTCACTTGGTTCAGGGCCCGATAGTGTACACAGAGGCATAGCATTCCATTCGTTTTCTTAACAAAAAGGGCCAGAGCCCCTGCTGGGAAGGTAGTGTCAGACAAAAAACTTGTTGAGAGTGTCTTGGATGTAAGCCAGAATGGGACAAAGAGTGTCCCATTCTATCTTACACATTGCATAGATCCACCTGTAAGGGACCTTTGTCCAAGGTTGTAGGTCGATGGGGCAGTTGTAGTCTTGGTGTGGAGGTAGCGTGTCTACATGTTTTTCCCCCAAAGTGTCTCAATAATTCTGGTATGTATCAGGTGGCAAGGACTTAGGCTTGGGAACAATTCTTTCTGGCTAACTGCCGCAGTCCAACATCCCCCACACAGCGCGGTCATCTCTGATTGGGTGCAGGAGTCTGGACCGGGAGGATTGAAATTGAAAGTAGGTAGGCAGATGCTTTGGCAACGTTCAGATGAGAAGCTGATCCTCTTTTCTCGACAGGAGATGTAAGGGTCATGCTGCTCTAGACTGGCGATGTCAAGAATCAGGGGGAAGTATGGAGAGTGAATCACATTCAATTGCAATACCTCCTGATGTTCTTGGAATACAGCCTTTAAGGGTACAGTTTCCTGTGTCACTGAACCTGAGGACATAAGGGAGGGTCAGCTCAGTGGTTTGAGCATTGGCCTGCTAAACCCAGGGTTGTGAGTTCAATCCTTGAGGGGGCCATTTAGGGATCTGGGGCAAAAATTGGGGATTGGTCCTGCTTTGAGCAGCGGGTTGGACTAGATGACCTCCTAAGGTCCCTTCCAACCCTGATATTCTATGATTCATCAATTGCTGCTACAAGATCTGGCATAGGCTTCAACTGGTGGGGAATTTGTAGGGCTTGGGCAGCTTCAACATCTGGGAAATGACTGACAGGGGAATTGACTTGGCTCCATCCATAATATGTAGCAGTATCTGTACTTGGAAGTGTAAGGTCTTCACTGAGAGCTGGAGGGGCAATACTCATGTTATTAACATATTAGGTTGCTGTATTTCTATATTGCACAAGCATTCTATGGAAATAAAAAGTGTAAACAAAAAGCATGTATAGATATTTTGTTCTATACGGGCTTCCAGTATGCACTGGTGGCCTGATAGTGTTTGTGCTTAATGCATGATTATTGACTCTCACTAAATCCTTTTTTAAAAAACAAAGAAACTTTATTTTAGTAATAACCTTGTGTATGTTTTGTTTCAGTTTTGGTGAGTATTAATTATTTTATTGTTCATAGATAAATCATGTTGACATATGCTAAAAATTGTTTGAGGGTTATTTCTACAACAAACAAGTAACTTGTTCTCTGCTCCATTAAAGGATGTAGAAGGTCACTGAACAATTGGAATCTGGCCAGCGATATTAAAGGGGGAGAACTGGCTCCATTATATATTTTCCTCTATTCTCTTTTTGTTTTGGTTATTCAAGGTTGCATCATATTGTGATTTGAATTTAGCAGTAATTGAACTGGCCCAATGCACTAATCTCTGAGCATGACTAGTTAGAAGAACCTGAAGCAGCCAGAAAATTGTTGGAGCTTGCAGTTAGTGAACATTTTCTTGCTACTTAGGGACAGAACCACCTCATTATACTGTTTCTTCAAATTGCTATAGTTGAAGTCTGAAAATTAATCTGCACAGAAAGTTGCTCTACAATACATTAAAAACAATTTCTACAAAAATAAAAAAGTAAGAAAAAGCAAACATTTGGCCTATTGAGCAAATAGTGCACAATTAAATAGCTAACAAATCAAGGTACATATACAATATATGACAGAAGATATGTCAAGGTACATCATCTTTTTGGCCGAGCATGCTTTTATATAATAAACCGGCAACATTATTATTGCACCAAATTCCTTAAAGACAAGTCTGTGTTATTGAATTGTGCTGGATTGACAACCCTGGAAGCTGAAGTTCTTTATACACAGACTAGTTATAGCATGGATAGTGGAAAAACGTCTTTGCCGAGCTGTTGTGCCACTATGCCTACACCCTAACTTGAAGAGACCAATTCTAGGAAAGAGACTTTTTTGTTTTCCTTGCCAATTCTGATGAGTTGACGTCTCTTGAGATGGCCAAAAGAGCTGCAAATTAAGGTCAGCTGTAGTGGTGACTTTTCTGATGTGGATTTCTGTGCAAGTCAATTAATTACAAATCACTTTGTGATGCTGAAGGTTTACTAAAAGTATATTTCTGTAAAAAAAGACCCCACTTTATTTCCAACAACAAAAGTATAAGGTACACAGAGTAACATGAGCACCTCAGTGTCTCTCATCTCCAGTTTTAGCTGTTCCAGTGGCCACCTGATTCCATTAGATTTGTGTTTTCAAATAAAGGAAGAGCCTCAGGCAATTTATTTATGCAAATGTTTAACTCAGGTACCACATGTTAGAACTCAGGGTTCTATGCCTAATCCAGTGGAAGATCAGTAGGTGCTGCTGTGGTGGAATGGGCTTTGAACCTCTCACATTGTACTGTGTGACCCTGGTTTGCATGCACACCATGTAGTATGATAAAGTGCCACTTCCCATTCTATTTCATCACACATCTTTCTGCGAATATCAACCCTCTCTACACCAGGAAGTATTCCTGTCAGCGCAAGCTCTAGTAAAATAGATTCATAGATTCATAGATTCTAGGGCTGGAAGGGACCTCGAGATGTCATTGAGTCCAGCCCCCTGCCCTCATGGCAGGACCAATTACTGTCTAGACCATCCCTGATAGACATTTATCTAACCTACTCTTAAATATCTCCAGAGATGGAGATTCCACAACCTCCCTGGGCAGTTTATTCCAGTGTTTAACCACCCTGACAGTTAGGAACTTTTTCCTAATGTCCAACCTAAACCTCCCTTGCTGCAGTTTAAAGCCCATTGCTTCTTGTTCTATGTTTCCTGCTTGCTTTCCTTTCCTCAAAAAAAGTACGAGAGAACCCTATAAACAGATAGAATAGTCTTATAATAATAGGGGCACAACTTTTCGGATAAATGATTTGAATGGGATTTGCTTTGTACCCAGTGGTGCAAGTAGAAATCATTTCTTGCTGGTACTGCACTCATGGGAGAAACACAAGGGAGGGCATGTAACCCCCACGTGACCCTCCATGTGACTCCTCTCCACCCAGCCCGGGGCCCCCACGCTCTCCCCGTCACCTCCGACACCCCCCTTACCTGTCTAAAATTTTACAACTGCATCTGTGAAATAGATGCAGTTGTAAAATGATGCCTTGGGCCCCTGATGCCACCTGTAGTTCCAGGTGTCACTGAGGATCCAGCAACACCCCAAATTGAAAACTTCTTAAATGAAAGAAGGCTAGGAAGGACAATCACCCCACTTTCCCTTAACACAGTATCAGTACCTCCCTTATGTCCAAACTAAGCTTCTGCCAGCTTGCCTTTATCTAAGTATTGCTCTCCACTAGGCACTAGGAAAGCAACGATGCTGCGCCATCTGGGTTTGATGGAAAAGAGGCATAGAACTGTGTGTGCCAGTAGTGTAGCTGGGGGGGAGCAGGGGGAGCGGCCGCTCCCCCACTGAGCAGAAGCGGCGCCTTTTTGGTGCTCCGACGCCTTTTGCTCCTGCGCTGCAGCTGGAGCGGAGCATTTTTTTTTGCTCCTGGCGCCTTTTTTTGCTCCCAGAGCCTTTCTTTAGCTCCGCTCCCCCGTGCTCTAAACCTGGCTACGCCACTGGTGTGTGCCATGTACATCTTGATAGAACTACAGCCCAAATTGTTGTATTATTTTTCTCAGCATGACATACAGGAGGGGTAATCAAAATCAGCCTGGCAGAACATGCATGAGAACTGCCTTTGGACAGATAAGCAATTGATCAAAATCACATTCTCTGATCTCTTGGGGCCAAATCCTGTTCCCATTGAGATCAAAAGGAGTTTTGCTATTGAGTTAAATGGGAACAGGCTTTGACATTTGGACAGGAAAGAACAAAACCACTCAAGCAAGGGCTATGTTGCTTATACCACAGGTATCAAAGGCTGCTGACTCACGTGAGAAAGTCAGCTGACATCTGATCTTTGTCCATTGCAAAGGAGAAATCAGCAATCACTGAGGCTAGAAGTCTCTGTACCATATCCAACTCATAAATCCAGGGCCGGCGCTAGCACTAGGCGACCCTAGGCAGTCGCCTAGGGCGCCAGGATTTGGGGGGTGGCGGGCGGCTGCCTCCTGCCTCCACGCTCAGCCGCTGAGCGTGGAGCCAGGAGGCAGCCGCGGTGAGCCACCCCCCCATACCCCATGGGTTCTCCCCATACCCCTACCCTGAGGCGCCGCTGCTGCGCTCCCCACCCCCCCAGGCTTGCCGCCCGCCGAACAGCTGACGGGCGGCAAGCCTGTGAGCTAGGAAAGCGGCTTGGCAGGGCGGCGCCTCCGGAGGCGGAACACAGAAGCGGCGGTTAGCTGGGTGTGGTGGGGCTGGCGGGGAGCTGCCGGTGGGTGCTCTGCACCCACCAATTTTTCCCCGTGGGTGCTCCAGCCCCGGAGCACCCACGGGGTCGGCGCCTATGCCCCTGCTTGCACTACTGTTTGTACCTCCCTCTCCCAACCAGGAAAGAGGGAGAAAAAAGGCTTAGTTCTTGTACTTCTCTACTGATCCAATGCAGCCTTTGGGCACCATCCCCGTTCACAGAGACTCTTCCCTCCAAAACAAAAAGACTGGACAGATCCGACTGCATGTTCCTCCTTCCCCAGCCCCGCCGTGCATCTCTGAGGCTCAGGAAAACTGACCCCGGGAGACTCCCCAAGCCGGCAGGCGGGTGCTAGGACCCTTTAGTTGATGGAGGACACCCAGCGCTCACACCAATGAGAGCCTCCCGCAGGGCACGTCCCCCCTTGTAAACCAGGGGCTGCCTCTGACACCATCGGCAGTGGCTGCCCTCTATGGCCCCTGATGTGTCCCTGCCCCTGGACTGACAGTGAGCAATGACCCCACTGGCTTGGCCTGGGAACACATTGACCTGCCCTGGGCCGGTGACACCTGCCATACCCACAGCGCAGCTGGCTGATTGAATGCGGCAGCTCGGCCAGCACGGGGCAGTGAGTCCTCCCAGTAAGGGGCTCTCTACACAAGAGTCCCTTCCTCTCTATGATTACCCGTGTTATACCGAGGCGACAGCCTCGGCCGTGTGGCGTGGGCAGGACGGGCAGGTCTCGGTGCGCCGACGGGGATTGTAGTTCCTTGAGGCCGCACGTCCCCAGCACTGTGAAGGGTGATGGCGCCGACGAAGGACTACAAATCCCAGAACGCACCAGGCAGCAGGAAGTCCTGTCACGTGATGAGCAATATGGCTTCCTAGTTGTCAGATGGGGCTTAAGCCTGCGGGGAATAGGGGCTTGTGAGCGCAGCCGGGCCGTGGGCCTGAGCTGCGCGAAGCGGCGCGGACATGCAGAAAATCAAGTCACTGATGACCCGCCAGGTAAGGGGGCGGGAGGCGTGTGAGACCCAGATCCGAGGCGTGTGTGTGTGTTTAAGGAAGGGCACAGTTGGGGGTCGTGTGTCTGTGGAGGGGCTTGAGGGGAGGGGGCGCAGCTCCTTACGCGGGTAGGGATTGCGGGGCTCAGCTGGGGGTGAGGGGCGGTCAGACGTCGCTCCCCAGGGGACTGTATGGGAGCGTTGCAAAGAGGGATCGCGGCCCTTCTACGGGGTAGCGGGGGTCGGGGTGAGGCTTTAGGGTGACTCCGACTGTGTGTGTGCATGTACTGGGTTGAGGAAGTGGTGCCCCCAGTCTTTGCATGGGGATTGCAACACGTGTGTATCCTAGAGTATAGAGGCCCACGGTGTCTGAACAAGGAACACCAATGTGTGTTATATTAGGGCTAAAGTGGGGTGCTGGAAAAACTATGAGTTGCAGTGATACTTGGGAAGAGAGCAGGTTTAATGTGCCTCAGAGGTAGGCATATGTACCCAATGTTTGCTTTTATTAGCACTTTGCACCCCAAATAAATTTCAAAATATGAGAGGTTCATTAAATGATTTATTCTGTCTTATTATTTGTTTCTTTTTTATGGTACAGATCACAAGGTGTCCTTTGAGTTCCCTTGCTTTAGTGCAGATTTAAAACTTAAAACTTTTTATTATTCTAATGTGGTTTTGTTTTCTAGTGGATGTAAGTGTTTGGGGGAAAAAAGGGGTGGGGGTTATGGCAGATTGTGAAGTAGCATTGGAAACATTTATATTAGGGCACATTTAAACAACTCTTGATAAGCACTTGAAAACCTGTTCTGGTATTTTGAGTCTTTGTTACCCCTCTTTACTTTCTATTGATTATCTTTATAGTTCAGACAGTCTAATGCACATTATAGTCTGCTTGTTCAAAGGTCTGTTTTTTTAAATAGTCAGGTATCCTCCCATTGATCTCTGGAAATTAGGCCACTTTTACCAGTGTGCCTAACTTTATCTCTGTGCCTAACAAATTTAAAAAATATGGTCTGTCACAAAAATGAAAGGGTTCTAGATAACTAAATGTCAAAAACTCTTTGAACTGCAGAAGATTAGAAGGGGGAAGAGCAGTATTATATTGTGGCTTGTAGTTCCAGTTTCTCAAAGTTGTACTGGAGACGGCTTCCAGTAAGTATCTGGGACAGTTTTCAAGCTCCAGAAGTAATGTTCTGGTGAGAAACCCAGCTCCCTTCACACACCTAGATATTGGGAATGGGGTGGATGCTGGATTCTACTGGCGTCATTATTGCTGCTTGAGGGCTCCGTAGTTGATCACCCTGTTAGTAGTCATCTGATCAATGTGAAGTCTCTTTCCTGCTGAGAATTTCCTGTCCATCACCCCACATGCAATCCAGCTCACTGCTGCAAATGAGGTGTCGGAGATCTCTCTTATTCTGTTCCAGCACCAGGCTACTGACAGTTTAGGGGAGATTCTCCTGTCTGCATTCCTTCTCCCAGCTCCATTTTCCCCAAGTCCTTTTCTGTGACTAGCTCCTTTGCCTTTATCTAGTCCTAGCTTTTATTAGTAGCAGAGTGAAACTGACATACATTACTATTGTCGGGGTTCTCAGTACCAGAGGTAAAAAATCAGTCCTGTTAATTTTAGTAGGTTGCTGCTTAGGAGATGCTTTGGGTGGCCATAGAGAAGCTGAAGTTGTTTGTGTGCAAACTCAGGAAGATAGCAATGAATTAACCTTCAGAGCATGAATCATCTTCTAAACTTATAAGCACGTTTAAATTCTCTAGAAGTTAACGGCTTGGGCTCCTCCTATGCCACTCACATATGGGATCCAGAGTTGTTTAGTAACTAAATTAAAGCAAGAAGACATGTAGAAAAAGATTTGATGTCAAAAGCAATGCAAGGGAACTTCCTTAAAACATTAAGAATGGTGAGAATATGAAGTAATTCTACAAAAAATATTCAGTGTGTTGGAGTGGGTGGAATATTAGTCCAGTGTGGGAAAGTTTAGTTTCAGAATTACTTTAAAATTCTTAGTCCTGGGGCCATGAACGATGTGATCCAGTGGTGCCCAACCTTATTACACAGGAGGGCCATATAAACCTAAGCACAATGTTGTGTGGGCCAAACAGATGTTACATCTTTTAATGAGATTTAAAGTCACCTGTATTGATTTTATATTTTAAGTTCAGCTTGTTTCATATGTATTTAGATAGACAATACTGTACATGGAAACAACCTATTTACACATTTGTGTAAACGAAAATGATGTAAACATGACAAAATGCTAACGAATCGGCCATTGGTATATTGCGTTGAAGTAGGCTGCAGACCTTATGCTCTGGTGGGCTGTGTATGGCCTGTGGGCCGTAGTTTGGGCACCCCTCATGTAATCAATGCCACTTTTCAATCTTTGGGAAAGCTTGGGGTTCATTTAACATTCAATAAGAACTTGCTAATGGTGTCATGCCAGGGGTTCTCAACCTTTTTCTTTCTGAGGCCCCCCGACATGTCATAAAAACTCCACGGCCCACCTGTGCCATAACAACTGTTTTTCTGCATATAAAAGCCATAGCCAGCATTAGGTGGTAGCAATCAGGGCAATTCCTGGGGGCCCCATGCCACAGAGGGTCCTGCAAAGCTTAGTTGCTCAGGCTTTGGCGTCAGCCCCAGATGGCAGGGCTTGGGCTTCAGTCCCATACGGCCAGGCTTCATCTTTCTGCCTTGGGCCCCAACAAGTCTAATGCTGGCCCTGCTTGGCGGACCTCCTGAAACCAGCTTGCGGCCCTGCCCAGTGGGCCCCGGACCCCTGGTTGAGAATCACTGTTATACACTAAGCACTGCAAAAAATAACGATGGGGTAAAATGGATATCTGAATTTCTTATTTTTCAGCTACCATTTTGGGTTGCTAGATATTTGGAGTCTTGGCCTCACTGAGGTGGTGAATGCTTTTGGTTGGTGAGGGCAATTGAGGTGGAGGATGTGTTTGGATTTCCAAAGGTCATAATAAAATCAGACAAGTAAACCTTCAAAAAGTGATGTTTTTTCAACCTGGAAGGTGAAACATTTTAACAATATAGTGAGTAGAAAAATGATGCCCTTAGCAAAAATCATCTGTTTACTCCTTGTCAGAGACTTCATTGGTCTCAAATTTGTCTGCTTTAAATGAAAATGAAATTTTTCTCATTGCAAACTCGTACTTAATTTCTAATAATGCTGAAAAATTCTTGTGTAATATTATCTAGCATTTATACAATGCTTTTCATTTGAGGGTCTCAAAGAACTTCACAAAGTTCTCCTTTAAATTGGAAAAATTGAAGCACACACATTAAATGTCTGACTTTCAGAGGGTCTCAGGACTCATATCTCCAATACAAGTCCATGGGACTTTTGGGGGATAAGTATGTCTGAAACTTGGGCCCCGTGTGACTTGCATCAGAGGCAGCTGGTGTCAGAGCCATCTGTAAAACTTGGGAATTCCTTGCTCTCAATCTTGTGCATGCACCGTTAGAATTTATACATGCAGAATAACAGAATGCGATTTGCTTTTCTGCCTCCATGTTGCCTCTGTGTTTCTGATAGTAGTAAAAGCTACTTTTTTGTCAGAAAGTTAACCAGGCCTGATTCAGAAGACACGCTGGGAACAGATACGTGCTGTCAGTTGCCTTTTAGATTGTCACATTTTAAAATGTGACAAACATGCTTAACATTCAATAAACTTTTATGTATTAGTTGGCTGGATGGTACAGCCTGTATCCTATATCAAATCTCGGCATCATAAGAACATCATCTGTTTCCATGATTAAAATTATTTGAAAGAAACAGTAATTACATAATTGCTAACAATTTGGAGTGTACTGTCCCCCCCCCCCCCCCCCCAATAAATATCAAGGGAAAAGTTTAACAGTTTTATGTGGTAAATGGTTAAGTGTTCCATTATACAAAAATGACAATTATGCTACAGAGGAGGTGGCACTTAATTTGAATTAAAGCTTTTTGATGCCATTAACTCATCAAACTAGCAGAATAGGGTACATTATGTTTTGAGTTGCATTTGCCTTTTAAACACTGAATAACAGATGTGGGAGTTGACAAGATGGTACAATAGAAAGTAAGTATTAATTGTAAAGAAATGCTAATCTCTTTGTTCATGAATTTGACTGATGTGGTGCAGGCTCTGGTCCCAAATCTGCAAATACTTTGAATAAATTACCCATGTTATTAGTCCCACTGAAATATTTGACATGATGCAGGCTATGGCCCCAATCCTGTAATCATGTTTATTAAAGCTATTATATGTACATTTTCTCCTACAGATAAGATCTTAACATGGTTAATTGCAAGATGTACAGAATTGACTAACTGTTACATTTCTTTTTTAAGGGTCTCAAAAGTCCACAGGAGAACATTCATGACCTCAGTCCCGTAGAGAATTTTCGGATTCCTAGCAAGGTATGCCCACAGATATTATTCTTTTGGTTCTTCTTTGTTTTAATGTTTCTGTTTTTTTACATAGTAGGCAACTCTTTTCTTTTTCCCATCTGTTTGGGACATGTTTGGGTTGGAGAAGTTTTTTCTGTCCCCCCCCCCCCCCCCCGTCCCCCCCCCCCCCCCCCCCCCCCCCCCCCCCCCCCCACACACACACACACACACACACACACACACGCTGAATGAGCGAGTTCTACAAAAGGTCTAGTATCCAGGGGGTGAGAATGTGCACTGAGTCAAAATTAAGATGAGCCTTCATGGAACTCAACAATTTTCATATTGTTTACTGCTCTTAATCCCAATTTGTCTTCCTATGAGACTAAAATTTACAAAAGCCATACTCTCTCCCTCATTGGAACGTACAGCATGCACCTCTGCCCTCCATGTTCAGCCTCTTTATTGGTTTGTTACCAGAAGTATATTCCTCATAGTTGGACATTTTTAATCATAATATTTTGCAGTTATGTCAACAGATAAGTGACTTTCTACCTTATGCTTCACAATTACTAGAGGTATATAATGATCCCAGAAAAGCAAATTGCTCTGTCTCACTGCTCAGGTAATGTCAATTGCTGATAAATACAGAAAACATGCTGCTGTCTTGACAATCATGTGAAAAGGTGGGGCTTAATTCTCAATACATCTTCCAAGTGTTGGTTGCAAGATTTGCTGTGTCTATTGCCCCATCGATTTTACTAACGTGCTTGAACCTGGCATGATCTGTTGTAAATGATGTCGTAGCTCAGTCATTTTGGGCTCTAACCTATGAGTTATAGAAGTTATTGTCTTCAGCTTCTGAACATACAGAAAAGTTCCTTTATAATGCACTGCTTGTGTTGAGGGAAATGAGAAAATCAATCATATAAAATAAAAAAATTCCCAAAAGAAATAAAATGCAATACCTCATATCTTTAGTGTCTTTTCATAACATCTGAACTGATGCATAATGTATGTTCTAGTGGTATGCGGGCATTAATTCCAAGGAGTAGTATGTACATTAAATTCCAGTGACCTCAAGAGTACTGTCTCACTCCATGGTCCAATTCTTAATTATACAAATTCCTACTACCCACTAAGTTACAGTTTTGAGGTGTCAAAATAAAGCTATTGGTCTTTCCTGTGTTGCTAGTGTAAAACTTTGAAAAATGTCTCTTCTTCCAACAAAACCCTTTTATTAATATCTTCAGGTGAGTGACTTTCTAAATGACTTGTTATGGATATGTTTTTAAGTCAGTAATACATACAAAATAGCTTCTTAAATAAATTGGTAGGAAAGGATTACAGCAAAGATTGTGTATGAGGTTTTATTGAGGCTGTCAGATAAAATCTGAAAAGGAATACTTGTGGCACCTTAGAGACTAATAAATTTATTTCAGCATAAGCTTTCGTGGACTCTGAATTTATTATAAAATTCTCTTGGCCAGCTATGCTATATCTGGCACAGTTCCTGGGTGTGGGCTCTAAGCCGTCTACTGTAGCAGCTTTATGGGTTCACATTTTTGTTTTTAAGGAAAGGTTTTATAATTGTCATAGCAGAAAGATATAGAACCCCACCCCCAGACTAGATGAAACATGTGGTTAACATTCCTGCTTTTCTGGAAGCGTAGATTCTGGTTTCCTGTTTGGCAAACCGGAATTGCTTTGTCCTTGACTATGTGAATGACTGTAATGGAGAGCAATTTTCAGTAAAAATAAGAGTTCAGTTGGTCAAAGTTTTGGACTTTTCCCCCCCTCTGAGTTCCTATCTGACTGGCTATCCTGTACCTCTTGGCACATGTGTTTTGGGACTGATAGTCCATCTCTTGCCATGGTAACACACTGATGTCACAAAAAGGATTATGATATAATTGTAGGATCAAGCAGCTGGGCTGGAAATAAACTAAATCCTCTTAACATTTATTTTATAATGATATACAAAATTGTACACAAACATGCACTGTTTTTACCAGATGATAAAGAAAAAATCAGAAAAAATAGATTTTTTTTATGGGCACATAAAAGTAAAGCTTTAATTTCTTAAAACAGTAGGAAAAATCCGAAGGGGGAACTTGCAAAGCTTATTACTTCCTGCTCGTGCTCTAATAAAATGTTCTTGCCCTAAACCTAAATATCTGGAATAACAAAATTTCCCAGCCAAATACAACCCAAGTATGGTATTGCTTTTATTATATGAGGATACTTCTGTATTGAGCTAAAACAAATATTGGTACAGGCTCCAATTTCAAAAACTGTATTAATGACATTGGAAGATGCCCAAACTGGAAGCACATGAAGCCTTCATGAATCACAGGAAGGAATATGTGCTGTTCATAGATAATCCTAGGGTGGATTGTTTTAAATCAGTGATTTAAATCACTAAGCAGGAAACCTTGATTTAAACTCATTTTTAATCATGTTTTCCATTTATACTTTTTGGTTATTTTCCTAAAGGAAGGTTGAGTTTCATCATTGGTAACTATTAAAACATGATGGTTTGCGTCTCTATATATCCTTTACATTAAATTTGGTGCTTCCTTTTGCTAACCTGGGGCTACATTATATTTAGTCATATTTATTTAAGTGGTTATATTGCTTAACTTACATTTATGCAGAGTCTTAATTTTTTACATTTTTATTATGTTAGAAAATGATTCATTATGCATTTCTTATTTACTAGGTGGTTATTTTACTTGTGATTGGTGTTCAGCTCTATTTGGACAGAAATTCAATTAAAATGCACAAAAACAGCATTTTTTTTTTGTTAAAGAAAACTTCCTTAAATGTGCTGGAAACATAAAGTTGTTTGAAACATGTTTTGCATTTAAAGCTCATTTTATTAAGCAAAGGATACGTTATCTGTAGTTAGTAAATTAAACTTTCTGGTCACCACATCCTTCAAGATTTTAGAACTAGTAGATCTCATCCTCTCACATCTACTTTTTATTCATAAATTAGAAGGGAAAACAAGCTTTCCTGCTTTTTCAGCTGCCAATTAGTTTCTTAACTTTGAATGACCTAGTCATTGAACTAGTTTATTTGAATAAACTGAAATGAAGAAGGTATTTGCTCTGCATCTGCAGAAGAGGCTACTTCTCTGAAAAGACAGTTTAGCTTTTTTGACAAACTTTGGTTCCAGGTGCTCAGCCAGTGACTTCCATTGGTTAAGTTGTTTGAGTGTCTTTAAAACTTGGCAGCAAATATATACTAAATATTTTTTGTATTTAATTTAAATTATTTTAATAGATTTATAATAAGTTTAGCCCTTAAAGTGGGTTATCAGTTTCAAATTTAATTTTAAATAGGTTTATTGTTTAAAAATAAACCTGGCTTTAAATTAAATAAGCCAGATTTTAATTTAAAAAAGATTATCATTCCCATGGCTGATCCTATCAATAATGATAAACTCCTGTGTTTAAAACACATTTTTGAAGTATGGCAAACAACTTTAAAGCTCAGACAGAGGATGTAGAGAACATGAAGAGGAGGAATATGTTGAAGTTAGATTGTGCCCTTGCTGACACAAAGGACATAAAGTTCTTTGGTCTTGGTTTCCGGAAACTGTTGGTCTGCAGACCGTTTCAGTTTCCAGTTAAGATTACTCAAATAACTCCTCCCATGCCCATCCTTGTTTAAAAACAAAAACAAGAAAATGTTCTGTTAAGGGTATCTTATGGAACACACACAACCATTATATTTCAATCAGCATTATATTATAGTTCAATTAATATATTATAATGCTGATTGAATAACAGACTCTGCAACTCAAACAGAAAATTTCCATCCATTTCCAGCATACAAAGACACACAATACACATGCTAACCTCCTCTAACTTATGCTGTAATGCTGAACTTTAATGCCATCTTCAGTCAAATATAGAAGCATGGGCACTGGTTAGGTATGTGTTGTGGTACATAAGAACGGCCATACTGGGTCAGACCAAAGGTTCATCTAGCCCAGTATTTTGTCTTCCGACAGTGGCCAATGCCAGGTGCCCCAGAGGAAATGAACAGAACAGCTAATCATCAAGTGATCCGTCCCAGCTTCTGGCAAACAGAGGCTAGGGACACCATTCCTGCCCATCCTGGCTAATTGCCATTGATGGACCTACCCTCCATAAATTTATCTAGTTCTTTTTTGAATCCTGTTATGGTCTTGGATGTTGTGAAGGCCTCCGTCAAAGAGTTCCACAGTTGAAGTATTTGTTCACACCACACACAGTCCTTTTGTTAGTTTTAAACCTGCTGCCTATTAATTTCATTTGTTGACCTCTAGTTTTGTGTTATGAAAAGGAGTAAATAACACTTCCTTATTTACTTTCTCCACACCAGTCATTTTATAGACCTCCATCATATCCCCCTTAGTTGTCTCTTTTTTCCAAGCTGAAGAGTCCCAATCTTATTAATCTCTCCTCATACGGAAGCTCTCCATGCCCCTAATCATTTTTATTGCCCTTTTCTGAACCTTTTCCAATTTCAATATATCTTTTTTGAGATGGGTCGACCACATCTGCACGCAGGATTCAAGATGTGGATGTACCATGGATTTATATAGCAGCAATATATTTTCTATCTTATTATCTCTCCTTTTTTTTTAATGATTCCCAACATTGTTAGCTTTTTTGACTGCTGCTGCACATTGAGTGGATGTTTTCAGAGAACTGTCCACAATGACTCCAAGATCTTTCTTGAGTGGTAACAGCTAATTTAGACCCCATCATTTTATATGTATAGTTGGGATTGTTTTCCAATGTGCATTACTTTGCACTTATCAGCATTGAATTTTATCTGCCATTTTGTTGCCGTCACCCAGTTTTGTGAGATCCCTTTGTAGCTCTTAGTTAAGTCCCAAGCAGACTGCTATCTTGAGTAGTTTTGTACTATCTGCAAATTTTGCCACCTCACTGTTAACCCTTTTTTCCAGATTATTTATGAATATGTTGAATAGGACTGGTCCCAGTACAGACCCCTGTGGGACATCACTATTTACCTCTCGCCGGTCTGAAAACTGACCATTTATTCCTACCCTTTGTTTCCTATCTTTTAATCCGTTACTGATCCCTGAGAGGACCTTCCCTTTTATCCCATGACAGCTTACTTTGCTTAAGAGCCTTTGGTGAGAGACCTTGTTAAAGGGTTTCAGAAAATCTGAGTACACTATATCCATTATATTCCCCCTTGTCCACGTTCTTGTTGATCTCCCCCCCCCACCCAAAGAATTCTAGTAGATTGGTGAGGCATGATTTCCCTTTACAAAAACCATGTTGACTCTTCCCCAACAAATTATGTTAATCTATATGTTTTACAATTCTGTTCCTTACTATAGTTTCAACTAATTTGCCTAGTACTGAACTCAGGCTTACTGGCCTGTAATTGCCAGGATCACCTCTGGAGCCCTTTTTAAAAATTGGTATCACATTAGCTAGCCTCCAGTCATTTGGTACAGAAGCCGATTTAAATGATAGGTTACAAAGCACAGTTAGTAGTTCTGCAATTTCACATTTGATTTCCTTCAGAACTCTTGGGTGAATACCATCTGGTCCTGGTGACTTATTACTGTTTAATTTTTCAATTTGTTCCAAAACCTCCTCTAATGACACCTCAATCTGGGACAGTTCCTCAGATCTGTCACCTAAAAAGAATGGCTCAGGTTTGGGAATCTCCTTCACATCCTCAGCCGTGAAGACTAATGCAAAGAATTCATTTAGTTTCTCCAAAATGGTCTTATCATCCTTGAGTGCTCCTTTAGCATCTCGATAATCCAGTGGCCCCACTGGTTGTTTGGCAGGCTTCTGATGTACTTAAAAATAAATAAATCTGCTATTACTTTTTGAGTCTTTGGCTAGCTGTTCTTCAAATTCTTTTTTTTGCCTTCCTAATGGTCTACATCACAGCCAAAACTGTGTGACTGGGCAACAAAAAGGCAGATGACATTTAATGTTGATAAATGCAAAGTAATGCACATTGGAAAACATAATCCTAACTATACATATACAATGATGAGGTCTAAATTAGCTGTTACCGCTCAAAAAAGAGGTCTTGAAGTCACTGTGGATAGTTCTCTGAAATCATCCACTCAATGTGCAACGACAGTCAAAAAAGCAAACAGCATGTTTGGAATCATCAAGAAAGGGATAGGTAATAAGACAGAAAATATCATATTGCCTCTATATAAATCCATGGTATGCCCACACCTAGAATACTGCGTGCAGATGTGGTTGACCCATCTCAAAAAAGATATATTGGAATTGGAAAAGGTTCAGAAAAAGCCAACAAAAATGATTAGGGGTATAGAACATCTTCCGTCTGAGGAGAGATTAATAAGACCGGGACTTTTCAGCTTGGAAAAGAGGTGACTAAGGGGGGGATATGATAGAGGTCTATAAAATCATGAGTGATATAGAGAAAGTAAATAAAGAAGTGTTATTTACTCCTTCTCATATATAAGAACAAGGGGCCACCAAATGAAATTAATAGGTAGCAGGTTTAAAACAAACACAAAGTATTTTTTCACGCAATGCACTATCAGCCTCTGGAACTCCTTGCCAGAGGGTGTTGTGAAGGCCAATACTATAATGGGGTTCAAAAGGGAGCTAGATAGATTCATGGAAGATAGGTCCATCAATGACTGTTAACCAGGATGGGCAGGAATGGTGTCCCTGGCCTCTGTTTGCCAGAAGCTGGGATTGAGTGACAGGGCATGGATCACTTGATGATAACCTGTCTGTTCATTCCCTTTGGGGCACCTGCCATTGGCCACTGTCAGAGGATAGGATACTGGGCTTGATGGACCTTTGGTCTGACCCAGTGTGGCTGTTCTTATGTTTTCCAACTGCTTCTTTTACTTTGTTGTTTAGCCACGGTGGCACTTTTTTTGGGTTTTCTTACCATGTTTTTTAATTTGGGGTATACATTTAAATTGAGCCTGTATTATGGCATGGCATGCAGCTTGCAGAAAATAGGAATTTACATTGCATGTAAATAGGAAAAGTCTGGGATCACTGTTGATGTGGATTGCTGGAAGAGGCAGTCATGCTTAGGATGCTGCCATGTCTTGCTAATGGAAATACGTAGCCTCACATACTTTCTAATCAACTCATAGGGCCCTAATTTTTAACACATTGATTGATTGTCGAGAACTGTAGGTGTTAAGAATACGCAGAGCTTTAGTAAATGTGCCACAAGTAATCTCTAAGGTGCCACAACTAATCCTGTTCTTTTTGCTGACACAGACTAACACGGCTGCTATTCTGAAACCATTTAGTAAATGTTGACTTTTTAAAAAACACCTCTGCTTTCCATAGCCTTTTTCCTAAGCCAATATTGCTACAGTAAAATTTACAACTCCCTTGCTTAGGAATATGACTCTGGTATGTCATATTCAAATGCCAAGGCATTTGTATGTGTATGGCTAATAATAATGAAATGTTTTGGATTAGATTGGCTCTGTGTGGAATAAAACTAGCTTTTACACTAATATATTACTGGATATACATATTATGGATACTTCTCAAATTTATTAAAATAATCCAATATTTTATGCTATGGTATTTCTCTTAACATCATTCTCACTAAATCTCTTAACATCTATAGGAGAGGCTACTAAGGAAGTAATGGTGAAATTCCTATTGAGATGTATCTGAAAAATGGATCTGAATTGCTTTGAAAGTTAAACCCAATATTAGAAGCTAATTTTGTAAGCCCAGAAAATAAAACCAAAACCAGTGTAAAAGTAGACCACTCTTGTGGACAGGGACATTTACAGTTATTTAGGATTATTTAATACCAGAGATTCTGTGTAATGCAGGCATTGTCTCTTATGTCTACCACAGTGGTCCCCAAACTTTTTACCCATAGTTCTGGGAGGGGGGGATGTGGACAGGAGTAAGGGGGCCAAGACTGAGGCCACGGCTGGGGCCTGAAGCGGAGCAGGGTGGCACTCCCTCCACATCCCCTGTGGGGGTTGGCCCGGGCTGCAGCCGCACCCCCGCTCCTGAACGTTCCTCCGTGCCCCTCTAGGGTGGCATGCCCCACAGTTTGGGGACCTCTGGTCTACCATGACTGAAACAGAGAGGATAAGTAACATCATTATCCCTCCCTTTTCTGGGGGTTGGGGATGAGAGAGAGAGCTCAAAATTAAAATCCAATATTTATATCACAGGAGCTGAAGAGACTTAAAATTACAAGTCTACAGTTTTAAGATGTCTGGTATTGTGCAATGATTTTTATCTGTTGAATTCTCTTGGTTTGTGATGGAAAGTGAGGCTGACAGCTTGGCCTTTCTAGTATTGCTCATGATTATTAGAACATCATGGTTTGGGACACTTCTGTATCAAACATGACGTTAAACTCTGCTGTTCTGTACTATTCCATATAGGTGGTCATAAATATAAAGGGAGGGGAAGAGGGTCTGATGCAGATAAAATCCTCTTACCAGTAAAGGGTTAAGAAATGCAGGTAACCAGACCGACACCTGACCTGGCCGGCATCTGACCAATAAGGGGACAAGATACTTTCAAATCTTGGGAGGGGGAAAGCTTTGTGTGTGGGTTTTTGTCAGACTCCGAGTGATCTTGGAGTCAGAAGGAACCAGTCATCTTTTCATCAAATCCTCACTTTTCTAAAGTAAGTTTAGATAGCATAGCGATTAGATTTCTATTTATTTTTGCTTGGTACGTTCCCTGTGTGAGAGGGAGGGGTTATTCCTTTTTTTTCTGTAACTTTAAGGGTTTGTCCAGAGGGGGAATCCCTCTGAGTTTGGAAATTGAGTACCCTGTAGAATAATTACCATCCTGATTTTACAGAGCTGATTTTACCTTCTTTGTTTTAATAAAATCCTTCTTTTAAGAAGCTGACTGTTTTCTATGGTGTTAAAACCCCGGGGGTGGGTTTTTTTAGATCACTGTGTAACCAATTGGTTAGGAGATTATTCTCAAGCTTCCCAGGAAAGGGGGGTACAGGCTTGAGAGGGTATGGGGGGGGGGAAGGGAACTTCAAGTGGTCTCCTTTCCTGGATTCCTGTTTAAAACACTTGATGGTGGCAGTGGGAGAAGCATTTCTCAGGGTGCAGGGAATTTTGTACCTTGGGGGTTTTAACCTAAGCTGGTAAAAATAAGCTTAGCTCTTCATTTGGGTCCCCACGTCTTTACCCTAGAGTTTAGAGTGGGGAGGGAACCCTGACAGGTGCTTATACTGTCTTCATCACTGTTGGTATCTGAGCATCTTCCAGAGGAGCATTAAGTGATATAATTGTAGTTCATTCTTTGTCATACTCTTCCCATGGGGAAAATTATATTTGCAGTGTAGTGTATTATTTTGGTAGGTTTTGTAGTTGGTGTTGTGTGTTTTGTATGTACACTCCTATGTGTTGGTATTGGAGAAGACCAGATCGAAGAAGTGCTCTCTGCACTTGGAGCAGAAGGTGGTAAAGTTTGTGATGGCCCGTAGGTCCTGTGGGAGTTCACTCCATAGTCTCACACCAGCCCTGAGAAAGCTGTGTCTCCTGCAGAAATGAGTTTACAGTCTTGTAATAGAAAGTTCCATTGCACCTGAAGAGTGGACCTGTCAACAATGGTTCTCAAACTGGAGCTTTGGTGATTTTTTTTTGGTAACCTCCATCTTTGATAAAATTAGTCTAGGCTGGAAGATTATACATGGATTCCTTCTGTCAGGATTGCTGTTAAATACAGTGTTCTCAGGATTTAGCCCTTACATCTTTGTTGTTAGCAGAGAGAAATGTCAAGTACCTACAACTCCCCCAGTATTCTGAATTTGGCTACTCTTACAATGGAAGACAAATGGGCTGCTGCTGATTTTGGACCAAACTTAACTGGGAACTCTTTTTTTCCTTTTAAATACTATCCTGGTCAGTGACTTGTACAAATGTCTTCAGGTTGGAAGCTTTCTGCTGGCCTAGATAGATGTGCAGGAGGAACCACCTGTTTCAATCTCTCCTCAAATACATCTTCATCATTTCTATTCTAGGGAATCATGCACGCTCCAGGCAGAACAGGATGAAAGAGATGGTGGGAGTGAGAGCAGGAGCAGATTCATATGGCTACGTTGTAACTGTAGTGGCACATAGAGTGGACTTTCATCTTGAACAGTCCCTTGCAAGTCTTTGTCTTTTGGCAAGAGTCAATATGAGAGGGTTTAGGTATCTGAAATCCCTCCAGAATTATTTCTTCCATCCTTATTTGTGGTCAGCCTTGTGCTCTGCTTCCTTCGATCTCAGCTCTATAAACCTTCTGTAAAAGTGTACCATCTCCTGCACATTGGACATGATCTCACCGTTGCAGTCATCTTGTTTTCAACTGGTGCAAGACTGCAACTTGTCAGGGTAGTCTAAGTATCTCCTCATTTGTGACAAAGTCAAACCAATGGATATTAAGAATGTGCTGTAACTTTTGACACTGAAACTGTTTGTTTCTTCTCCTGACCTGTTAGCAGCCATGACTTTGCTCCGTATAATGGAGTTGTTATTACTACTGTGATCACTCGTATCTTAGGGAATTTCTTCACTACCGGGGTAAGTCGACCTAAGTTACGCTACTCAAGCTACGTGAATAATGTAGCTGGAGTCGATGTAACTTAGGTCAACTTACCCCGGTGTCTTCACTGCACTGCGTCGACGGGAGACGCTTTCTGGACAACTTACCTTGCTTTTCTTGGAGAGCTGGAGTACCGGAGTTGACCAGAGAGTGCTCTGCCATCGATTTAGCGGGTCTTCACTAGACCTGTTAAATTGACACCCGCTGCATCAATTGCAGTAGCATCAATCTCCCCGGTAGTGAAGACAAGCCCATCGTGCTGCCCAAACAGAGGTCTTTGAAGATGCTGAAATGCCATTGATGCAAGGCAAATGTGATTTTTTCAGATATAGAACTTCCTGCTGTCAACTGACTACCCAGATAGATAAAGCTGGTCATCCCTTCACTGTTCTTGCCATCTACATGCAGTATCTACTGGTCATTCATTTCCGCTTTATAGGAGGCATGCTTAACTTTGGTTTTATCACCATTGATTTATCACCCATAGATTCTGCACTTCTTCAGATCTCTCCAAGCATTAGCTATAGTTGGTCTGTAGTCTCTCCAGGTAAGACAAAATTATCTGCTTACTTGAGATCCTCTAAAGATGAATCTTTAAATTTCACCTCTACTTTGGCCTTGCTCAGCTCTGTTGACAGGTAATCTATTAGAATATTACATAACATTAGTGAGAAACACATCCTCGGTGAACTCCTGATTGTACAAAAAACCAGTCTGTAATATAACTATTTACCTTCACACTGTTAATTGTATCATGATACAGTTTCTCCACGAGGCACACTTAACTCCTCAGGCAGCCCATGCTGGCATAGCAGTATCCACTGTGCTGATTGCAGCCACTTTTGCCAGGTTTCATTTTTTGGGGGGATTAAGTTGTAGTCTGCGTTTTGGTGGGATCTGCTCATAGATTCACAAAAATGCTCATTCTAGTGCTGAAGATAATATCCTGGCAGTATTCTCCATTTCTGTTCTTAAACTGGTGAAAACACCAATAAGGACGTACAGTTAGGAGCTTCAGTGTCTCAAATACACATTTATGGTCATGTCTTTCAGAGCCTTCCTCAATACACTGCTTCATATCATTCCACCATTGATTATGATCATTCTGACAGGCTCTCAACTGCTCGTTCATGGCATTTCTTTTCCTTGTCCGTTTCCTCCTCTCTTCACTGACTTGATCTGACCTTCCAGTGCGTCCATTCTGCTCTGCACCTCTTTTTTTTTTCTCTTCCATAATTTGATGCTATGATCTGTGATCCAATGTTGCTTTTTTCATTCTCCTTAGTCCCAGTTGTTCTCCTACAGTCTCTGATAGAATCCCCAAATACAGTCCACTCTTCCTCGCCGTAGGCAGCTGGTCATCCGATATAAAATATTTATTGGAAATCGCATATCTGTTAGCGATCGCTTCATCATGCAGCTTATCAACATTGAAGTGTTTCAATGCAATAGATATCCTTCTCTGGAACTTTGTTAAACAGAACATCGTCGTTAGGATTCAATGATTGCTGATCTTGCTCCAGAATACATTCTTCAATACACGTACATTCTATATGGATTAGATATTGAGATTTAGACTTCTGGAAATTTGTGTGCTGAAACCAGATAGCCATTAAAAATAGTCCATTTGTGGAAGCATATTCTAGTAGATGTGAATCATTATCTGATCTCTCGTCCTGTAAGCTGTGTTATTCCAGTACCAGTTCAAATCCACCTCTTTCCTGGCCAAGTAAGAACATTAAGAATGGTCATAATGGGTCAGACTGATGATCCATCTAGCCTAGTATGCTGTCTTCTGGCAGTGGCCAGTGCCAGTTGCTGTAGAAGGATTGAGCAGAGCGGGGCAATTATCAAGTGATCCATGCCCTGTCATCCAGTCCCAGCTTCTGGTAGTCAGAGGTTTAGGGACACGTAGAGCAAGGTATTGCATCCCTGACAATCTTGGTTAATAGCCATCGATGGACCTATCCTCTGTCAATGTATCTGTTTTTTTGTACCCAGTTATAGTTTTTGGCCTTCATAACATCCCTTGGCATTGAGTTCCACAGGTTGACTGCGTAGGGTGAAGAAGTACTTCTTTTTACTTGTGTTAAACCTGCTGCCTATTTAATTTCCTTGGGTGACCCCTGTTTTTTGTGTTCTGTTAAGGAGTAAATACCAATTCTCTCTTCACTTTCTCCACAGCATTTATGTATGGTGTTATGATATTTTCTATCTTATCTATCCCTTTCCTAATGGTTCCTAACATTGTTAGCTTCCTTTGATTGCAGCTGCACATTTGGGCAGATGTTTTCAGAAAACTATCCATGATGACTCCAAGATCTTCCTTGAGTAAATAACAGCTAATTTAGAGCCCATCATTTTGTATGTATAGTTGGGATTATTTTTTCCAGTGTGCTTTACACATATCAACATTACTTTTCACTTATCAATTTAGAATTTCATCGTGTTGCTCAATAATCCAGTTTTGTGAGATCCCTTTGTAACTCTTCGCGGTCAGTTTTGGACTTAACGATCTTGAATAATTTAGAATTGCCTGCAAACTTTGCCACTTCACTGTTTTATCTCCTTTTTTCCATTTATGAATAAGTTGAACAGCACGGGTCCCAGTACAGATCCTTGGGGAATATAGCCTCATGTTTATATCTCCAAAAATGACAATACGGAGTGATGTACTAGATACAATGTCTTCTAGCATGGCATAACAAGCATCTTTGTCAGCATCCGGTCTTGTATCATGTGGTGTATATGCACTAACAACTACTGCACATCCTACCTTCAAATTGAAAATGGCAGATATCGGGCATGGAGAATAAGCCTGCCAAGTCAGTAGTGCAGATTACACCTTCAAGAACAATACCAGAGCAACACCAGTGTGCTCGTTAACATGCACAGAATCTGCTATGGATTTTGGTCCACTGCACCTTTGTCCATTGCTGGGTGTGTTTTGGTGACCTTGTACAGTAAAGAGATCCCTCTGATCAGGTGACCGCAGTGTTATCCTGCAAGGATGCATGCAGTATTGGAACTGGCAGGGTACAGTGTCCTTACCATGAACATGTGATTAGTTTTGCAGACAGTTTGATAAGAGAAATGGTATATTGGCAGCACAGGTGATGTGAGCCTATTTTATAGGAGATGGACTGTCCTGGTGCGAAAACTTCAAAAAAATATACAAGTCCATAAACAGACATCTTAACTAATAACATCAGCACACTGCCTGCTGAATTCCTCACTGTAAAGAATGCATAGGTGAATCACTTCATCCTGGGAGAAATGGATGCATTTGAACACATACACTTTAATAACAGGCTAATTATTTTTTCTGTTCCTTGGTGTATCTGTTATTCTCTGTGTGACTGCTATATGACTCACTCTGTCCCCAATTTCCATATCGCAGTCTGTTCTGAATAAATGTTGGGATTGATGAATTTACATGAGATCTTACATTAAGACTTGCATTATTGATTTTTCTTTTAAAAATGTCCTGCAAGTAGGGCTGGAGGAGGAGAGAGTTTTATGATGTGAAAATGCTTGAATGCTAGTTTCCCCTCCCGCCCCCCCAATCTGTGTTAACCATAGAAATATTAGGGGTATTAAGTTGGGTGGGGCTGGAGCACTAGTTGGATGTCTCCAACATCTGAGCTTTTTTCAGATCTTAACTGAAGGGATGGGGGGATATTCAGGGCCGGCTCTACCTTTTTTTGCCGCCCCAAGCAGTGAAGCAAAAAAAAGCGGCCGCTGAAGAAGAAAAAATGAGGAAGCTGCCGCCAAAGTGCAGCCGAGGAAGGAAAAATTAAAAAAAAAAACCCCTGGAGTGCCGCCCCAAGAACAGCTGAAGTACCGCCCCTTCTGATTTGCCACTACAGGCACCAGCTTCCTTAGCTGGTGCCTAGAGCTGGCCCTGGGGATATTGAATCTTTAAGAAACAAATCTAAAGTTTTGTGCACAGGATGGGTTGGAACATCCTCTCCTCTCAGTGGTGAGGGGTTGGATTAACCCTTGGTGGCTTTAGTTACTGAGAACCAGTCCAGTTGAGCATGGGCAGGCTATGAGCTGTAGTTTATGATAGCGTGTTTGTAGTCCTAGTGTATGGTGAGGTCTATTTGTAGATTAGTGTGTGTATGAACAACATGTTTGGCAGAGACCATTGAAAGAGAAGCAAGCCATCTAGCTTGTCTTCAAGAAACGAATGTGTAGGACAACCCAGGATTTTTTTCTTAATGTTTTTGGTGGAACAACCTCTGAGACTGTAGTCCTTCTGGGGAAGGTTAATATAGAATTGCTTTCCCTTTTCTCACTCACTTCGTTAGTTTTGTGCAGAATCATCTTCTCCCAGGTAGTGCAGAACTGCTAATTCTATAAAGAGATCTAGATGCAGGTCTAGAGCCAGGATATTAAATATCCATATAAATGTTCAGAGAGGTCCAGAATTTTAACACCTCTTCCATCTCTCAAAGTTTGCTGTGTCAGCAGTTTGGAAAATGTTAGAAATTCAAGTGTTTTAAAATACTCTTTCCCCCTGTGTGATTGCAAAGCTCAGAAAAAAAGAGACACCAACAAAACTTGTGAGTCAAACATTCAGATGACAAGTTAGGTGATTTCACTTGCAGTGGCCCAGAAGACAGATTAATCTATCCCAGTCCCCAGCCTTTGAATATTTTTTTTGTTTTTGTTTTTAAATCAGCCACCAGTTCCTTATGGGTGATATTTTACAGTCCATTGAGTTTTAAACTAGCTTGTAACAGGAGTCTCTGTGTACTGACACAAAGCTGTGATTTATCCAGGAGATTGCTAGGAAATGATTTTCTAAAGGACATTAAAGTATCAGGTTAGAGTAGACTCCTTTAAAATAAAATACAGTGTGTTGTGAGTTTAACGTACCATGTGCCTCTAAATGTGTTCTGTTCCTTGCTACACCTGACTAGGGCACGTGTTTCTTCAGGTGATGAAAACCTCCTTGGTGAGCTCAGAAGTTGGAACTGATCAAAGTGGTTTATTTTAAAATAATCTTTTAAATACAGAGCATCCCCCTCCTCCTCTCCTTTGTACATAGAAGCTACATGTAGGCAATCTCCCCTTAACATGCAAATCCATTTCACAAACAGTCAGTTAGGTCAGTGAAAGCAACCCCAGTACTGCTTGCTTCTCTAGAAGTGGGGAACTTCATGGTTTGTGGGTTTTTTTATATTAATTTAGTGCTGGATTGACAGTTCTGGCTAAGTGAAGTCCTTCAGTTATCCCCAGGACCGGTACTGTATAGAATAGGCACATCCATGTCAATGTGCCTTAAACCTGACTTGGGGGGACCGTCTTCTATTGGTGAGAGGGTAACTGATTGTTGTGCTCATTCAGTTCTTGCCACTTTGCTGAGAGAGCCAACAAGGATGTCCAATTTGGTAGAGGTGTATGATGCTATGCATACACGTTCATTGGGAATGGGATTGAGACCAAAAGTCATTTCATATAAGCCATTAAAAAGCTGTAAGATAACAATTTTTGTACAGTGCTCTTCAGATATAAAATTGATCTTGTGTTTTTTTTTTATGGGCTGGATTCAAGCTAATGACCTAGACGTAACAGTCTGGATATCCAATTACTAAGCCATTGTACCATCCAGTCCGTTAAACATCTTTCTTACTGCTCCACTGCCCAGTGTATGTATATACTTGCATATTAAGATTGGTATCCACTAATGACCATGGCTTATATCAGACCACCAAAATGTTTGTTCTTTAGTCACTGAGGAATCTAACCAAGATCACAACTCATCATGCATCCATGAAGCCCACTAGAAATCTGGGTGAAGAGTAGGGCTTTGTGACAATTGTCCGTGAACTAAGCTTTCTTAGGTAAATGTATATTAAAAGCAGTCCCCTTTTGAACTACAGTTTTACAGGTTTTCCACCAGATGGCACCTAAACATAGGTTGAAAGAAGTAACAGAACATTTTCAAAGAGACTCTCTCTGTTTACTTCTAGAAATAAGATGATGAAAAAATTACTGCACGCAGTGATAGAACCTATTTCATGTAACCATGCGTCCTTCTATTTTATTACTTTAACTCTTGAGCAGCACGTCTCACCAGAAGCACTATTAAGTCTCTTAAACTCAAGAAGCTTGAAATCCCATTTCTTTTCAGAATATCACAGCAAGCAATTACTGCTGGTTTATTTTTCTTCCATTGTGAAAAATGTTAATACAGATGGGTCACTGACTTCATGCTGTTATGTTACCCGCTTTGCTCTTTCTACTCTTCCAGAAAAGCAGTTGGCCACTGGTGGAAGACAGGATACTGGGCTAGATGGACCATTGGTCTGACCCAGAATGGCCATTCTTATGTTCAGTGCGCTGCTTTTTTGTCTCTCTTGTTTTGATGTAAAGTATGAATTTACATTATTTTGAATAATGTGGGGAGCTAGGGACTATTTAGTGAGCCCATTAAAGTCAAAACTGATTGTGTATAAAGACACTCTATCTTTCCATGCTCTCTATTATATTTATTTATCATTGGGATTCTCTTTGTAGAGGTTTTGTTTGTATTTTGCAGTGACTTTTAAGAATTTATGGGGATTTAAGTATTTGTAAAACACGGCCACTGGTGGATTAAAAATCCTGGGTCAGATTTACTGCCGTATGCTCCAATATATCTGTTAGTCTATAAGGTGCTACAGGACTCTTTGTCGCTCTTGCAGATCCAGACTGACACGGCTACCCCTCTGATACTTGCCTAAAATCTGGCATCTCTGCTCAGTGGAACAAAGACTGAGGCCCCCTGCTGGTGAAGTTGTGGTCATGCAGCCACCCTACTATGTCAGGGGACTTCTGAGCCAATTGGGAGTGGATTATAAAGTTGGGCACTTTGGTCTGGGGCATGCAGCAGATGTGCTGAGTTAGTACATAGTCTGGGACAACTCCGCTTGTGAAGTGTTCCTATGCTATGGAGCCTTGACCCAGGGTGGTATTTTGGCTTTTTGTGAAAGGCAAGCCTGTTACTCCTCCCTTCTAAGAAATGTTTCTGTCTTTTACCCCTCTAACAGGAACAACCTCTGGGACAGGGTCCCCCATGCTAATTGTGAGTCCCTTACAGTGAACCCAGAGGATGTTTAGGTACATTCTGTGACCTGTTAAAACCAGTTGAGGCAGTGGGAGAAACTTTCCATGAGAGATGTTAATATCCTGTCCAACCCCTTACTGCTCTGGGGAGCAAAGGATTGAATGACTCTTTAATGTTGATGTCCTAATGCTAAAGTGTGCTACTATTAAACCTCCCGGCTGGCTGTGGACAACTTATTGACTTCAGATTTGTTCTTTTCACATAAAGAAGTCAGACATAGTTTTTGACCTGATCTATTTCCTTTATAAAGAAAAGCATTTAAATGTTGTAGCTGTTATAAATGTGAATTATGAGGGTTGGGTTGACCAAATAATACACTAGTGGTTAAACTGTCTAGCCCTAAATTTACAAGCTGGAATGTTGCATGCTGTTGGACGAGTCAAAATGATTCTTTTGTTTTAAAGATTTGGCGGGGGAGGGGGGTTTGTGGAGAGAAAAAAACCCTCCAATAAACAAACACAAAAAATAAAGTAAAATAAGTGTCTCCCTTGCCCCTGGAAAAAACAAAACTACTAAGGGCTTTGGATTAAAGGAGCAAACCTCTCCTGGAATCTTTGATTTGCTGTCTGAACATAATTTGAGTGAAACTGCAAGTCCGCTCTAGTCCTTCTGGCTAGTGTTACAGTGAAACATGCCAAAATTAACGAGTGGGACTTAGTGTAGTTTCTTTAAGTTTGAGGCCTAGATCACTCTTTATAACTAAAACTTACTCAGTAGATCAGATTCATCTTCCGTAACTGCATAGAATTTGGTGGGTTTACACCAAAAATGATGAAAATGGTTCATTGTATTTACTGAATATTATCTTAGTTAAGCCTAAATTTCTTGGTGTTGACTGTATGTAGATGTCTGAAGTTGAAAAGGGTTGGGCCAAAGCTACTCTCCAAAATAAAATAGTAGATAGATAGAAAAATGTTTTTCTAGCCAGGCTCTTTACTTATTATATATTCAGGATCAGGTTAATATTCAATGTATGATGTAGTATATCAATGTTTTATTGTAACTTTGCCTGTATAAAAAGTTAAACAAAAAACTCACATTTTTTTCTTATTGCTGAGAGCCAAGTAGTGACTATTTTCTCCTTTGTTCAGAAGAACTCTGACCTCCCACACACTTTTTTTTTTCCAAGCCACCAGTTTAATTTTAATATAGCCTCCATCTGAAGCTGCAGATAAATGTAATTTCATTGTACTTGTCAAGCCATGAGGTTGCAGTTTGGTTTTCCATCCTGCACATATAGTGCCTCAGCATGTGAACGTGGCTAAAATTCATTTTGAGACAACTTGGCATTGGTCCCCTCCAGACATGGATCATTAGGGATTGTACCGCTCAGCCAGCGGACTGTTCTGTTGCTGACCTGGTGGGGATGATAGGATTTGTCTATGGTTAACAAAATACCTCCTAAATCTATCTGTCTTCCTCAAAGCTCCCATTGGTACACAGACAACCTATTGCAAAAAAAATGCATGGCATGGAGATGAGTTGTCTCATTCCAAGACTGAAAAACTGCTTCAGAGAGACTGTTTAAATTCCTGTGCTGTGGTTGTTGTGGAGACTAATGAGGTTTTTTTATTTAGCTTCTGCAGTGGAAATATTGCAGGTGGAAGTACTTGGTAGATTTGGGCTGCCATACTGTCATCGATCTGAGGCAAAATAGGGTATTGTTCTCTTAAGGCTTTTCTAAATTTTAAAGTAAAGTTGGACTGGATTGAGGCTCGGATGGTACAGATCATGTCTGGAGGGGACCAATGCCAAGTTGTCTAAAATTGAATTTTAGTCATATTCCCTTGCTGAGGCACTACATGTGCTGGATGGAACACCAAACTGTAACTTCATGCCGTGTGTGTGTGTGTGTGTGTGTGTGCGCGCGCGCACGCGCACACGTGCGCTTTTTTTTTTTTTTTTTTTTTTTTTTTAAGTAAGGAGCAGTGGTGTTTGAAGATTTACACTTCCTTACGGGATGGCAAAATACCATTTTACATCAAAAATGTTCATTTGGACTTTGCTTACTATATCATCACTTGAGGCTGATCTTGTTATCCCTCTCCCTGCCTAACCTACCTTGTTTGGGTACAGTTGTTGAGAAGGTGGCAGCACAATTCAAAATTTCTGGAGTCCTGATTTTTTTTTTTTTTTTTTTTTTTTTTTTTTAAATCTGTAAGTTTGGTGTCTTATGTAGAAGCTGTCTAATTGCCTGAGGCTTATGAGCAATTCGTCTTTGCAATAGAAGTTGGATGTCTTTTTTTTTTTTTTTTTTTAAAGATTTGTCAGAATCTTAGTTATCATTAACTATTAAGATATTGCCTGACATTAGCAGGGGCCAGGGGGATTGGTGTTGTGTGGCATGGTTCTCTGCTATCTAATAGATATGTTGCTGACTTGCCTGACTATAGTGGAGATAGGTCACAGATTTATGTCCTCATCTTTCTGGTTTTACTGTGTATGTTCTAACTTGCTCGAAGCTCACTAACATAAAATTTTGGTCATTTTTCCCTCCTAAGAAATTAATACACTAACTTCTAAGAAAGGGTCAACATGAATATTTTATGCAAGTATTCCCTCATCTTATTTACACTAGAAAAACTAACTTTGAGGGCAAATCTCTCTATTTAGTTTTCAAATATATTTAATTCACTTTGAAATATTTTGAAACAATTTAGTTAATGGAAATAGACTGCTGTACTGTACCTTGTCTGATTCTTTCTTTCAGGAACATAACAAATCACAATATTTTAACAGAGGATGTCTATCATTTATTTAGGAAAGACTCTGCTTGTTAACTTTGCCTTTAAACCCAACCACTTTGACGTGATTTGAAGTAGTGCCAAGCACTTACATGGTTCCTTGTGACTTCAGTTAAAGTGGTGAGTGCTCAGCACTTCTGAAAGATAGGCCCCTGATCTATTTTGCTTTATTTTGGGTGTTCCGTAAGTGTTGTGAACGCCCGGGGAAAGACATCACCCCATAGACATTTGTACCATGTTTCATGAACAAAATGTGTATTGGTACAGCGATAACTAGGCAATTCACAGCAGTATAGCATGAGTTCTGCTATTTGGATAGTCTCCCACTTCCAATATTTGGAACAGACTGAAAAATACAGCTGATTCTGTTTTGTATCCAGGGCTCTCTCACTTGTAAAATGGCTTTGGCAAGCAGGTTGTCTTGAGAGAGCAATGTTCCTTCTGTGTAGTAACATTTACTAAAATAAATATTTTTGTTAAGGAGGAGCTGAGAGAACTCCGGGAACAACCAACCGATCCTCAAGCCCAGCAAGAAATAATTAACAGCATTGAAGAAGTGTATTTTTCCAATGATTCCTTTGATATTGTGAAGTATGAGTTGGAGGTAAGAAGTCTCCCCCCGCCCCAAAAGTCAGTATTCTAAAAGACATTAATCGATTACTTTTACTTTAGTCAATGTTCACCCTTTCATCTTGACTTCAATATTTGTGTGACTTCTCTTTTGCCTTAACCCAGAATTAAGATTTTTATGTCATGCTGTATAGGGCCTGATCCAAAGCCCATTGATATCAATGGGAATCTTCCTATTGAATTCAGTGGCGTTAGGATCAGGCCCATTGTGCTTCCAAACAATTCAGAGATCAAATTGTTTATGAAATGGCCAAAATAACCAAAACTGGAAAATTGATTAGATTTGGCAGAAAAACTATATTTTTGGCTTTATTTTGTTAGTAAGCAAAATTACAATATGTTGCATGTTGATTCTGCGGT
Organism: Macrochelys suwanniensis; assembly: GCA_033296515.1. Classification (NCBI taxonomy): domain Eukaryota; kingdom Metazoa; phylum Chordata; order Testudines; family Chelydridae; genus Macrochelys; species Macrochelys suwanniensis. Next base: position 45,423,481 of record CM065776.1, read on the forward strand.
GTGTGTGCACATAATCTGTTGAATGCAAGAAAAAGCTCTCTGAGATTTTGATTATCCATTACTGAATACTCACCATAAGGTAACTCTGACTTTTCATTGTTTATCATTGCCTTACTTTAAATGCAGATTAGACTGTGAAAAGCGTAACATTGTTTCCCAATTGCATTTAATTATTATATGTACACTTCATCTCCATTAATTTTTCATTGGTTTTAATTTTGTCTTCTACATACAGAAGCTTCCTCCAGTTCTTAGTCTTCAAGAAATGGAAGAATACAGAGACAAATTAAAGCAACAACAAGCTGCTGTAAGTAAAACCTGTTTCCTCCTATGTTGAGTATGTAGAACTTGATGCCATTGACATGTTGTGAGCTCCAGTAGTTCTTCCTATATTTATCAAGATTATTTTCAGTCCCATGTCAAGATAATCTTGGATCCTTAAAGGTATTAACCCAGTTAAGTTAGCACTAAGTTGTGTTCTTTTATAGTGGAAAATCAAGAATAGTAAAATATGATGGTCAACTTGGCCTCGGGTCTTACCAGCATATCACTTTTTTTTTTCTTCAACAGTATTGACTTTCCTCATTGGCTATATTCAGATCTACCAGTACGTTGAAAGACAAGGAAATGTATGTTGCTCTCAGCACTGTAACTGATTTAACTTTTTGTTCTTTTGAGTAACTTTTGGTAATGTAAAACCATCTTAAACAAAATACAAATATTATGTAGCTGCACAGCTATCTTGTTGGCTGTTTATATTTGCAGTTGGTGGTTTGCTGTATTTTGACCTTGCCAAATTTTATTCTTTCCCAGTGTGTATGTATCCTAGTGAACACTGGTGCACAATTGTCATGGAATCAAACAAATAAAATATGAGAATTGGTAGTAGCTTCCTTTCATGATTATGGGGAAAAAAAATCAGTGCAGCTGTTGAATAACCTCACAAGGGTACTTGTTACATTTTCTTGCAATACGTTATACACCATCTAGAATACATTTCCTACCAAAATATTAATTATTGATTCATTGGTCTTTAAATATGTGTAATTAGATCAGACATTAACTTCGTGTAATTTTGGAGTTTATTGTAGTGTAGCCATTAGTGAAACTACTATAGGAAGCTTAATCATGTTTTTAAAATGAGTGAAATATTAGGAAGAAAAATACTGATTCTGTAACTAGACCCTTCACAGTACAAAAAAGCCTCAGTCCTTCAAACTTGTGTGTCTTCAAGATTTCTTTTCTTAGAGCTTGGCTTTGAAGTTCTACAGGTATCAGCCTGTTAAGGCTGAAAAGTGCTGGTAGATGTTTTTCATTCTCAAGAGATGGAAGAATGAGATTCCAAAGGGAACGGAGCTCTTTTTTCTTTACCCAGAAGAAAAGTTTTGTAGTGGACATCTGGTAACGGCATAAAAATCTACTGGAGAACATTCAGGACTGAGAGATGACTTGATGGAGAAGGAACGAGTTGTTTCCGTATCTGCCAAATGCCAAGTGTTCACACCATATAAGTAAAAGGATTTCTCAAGCACAGTTCATACATAAAGGAAAAAGCAAATTGTCTCACAAACCTTTAAATATTTTTATTTGCAAATTCTTTAGTAAACAACAAACATCTCTTCATGATTATTTTTCCCAAGACTGTCTTTTATGCCTTCCTTAATCTGTTTTAAATTTCTTCCTAGGAGGGTATTGTCATTTGGGCAGGGGAGCCTTTCCACTTGTAGGTTCTGTTTACAGTAACTATTTGATATGTGGTGGTTTTGCAGAAGGAGACCTGGGTGATTGGTATAAATTTTATCTTTCTTCTCCCTGTTAAATCTTCTGTGGGATATAATTACCCGCGACCAAACCAATTTAAAATTTTAAATCAGTAGTGTTAAGACATTAACATGTTTTATGTAATTCAGCACCACAGAATTTTGCATCTCTTTTTTTGTGTACAGTTCTAAAAATATTGTCACACAGGCTACTTTTAAATTGCTCATACCAGGACTGGGTCATTTCAATATATTGGCTGACGATACAGCACGTCTGATAAATAAATGCTTTAAAAAGGTGGATGTACGTCACCATTTCCATATCTGTAGATCCTCATTTCAGTGTGTATATCTCTAGTTGACATATATAATTACAGTAGTAGTTTAAATGTATATTAGTCACTTGCAGTGGTGCTTTTTCCTTTTAGAATTTGAATCTTTAACATACGCTCTATTGACTTTCTTGTGAATTACAAAATGACCTCTTGATTGTGATAAAACATTGCTTAATATTCCATTTTTTCATTGGGTTTCACCACATGTTTTTGTACAATTGATCTTAGTTACGTTTTTTTAACTTACTTGATGTGGTGGTTCTGTCAGGAACAAGGCTCAGTGATTTATCTTAAATATCTTTTCAGATTCAGCATGTACTTGCAATTATTCTGTTATGTGACATTCATCTCAGTCTTAATCTGAGCAATCATCTTAGTGCACGTAACTTAAATCTGTACAGCAGGAAGTTGGATCTTATCTGCAAATCAGTTTGCTTTTCATTTTAGTTAGTAAAATGCCATTGTAGCCATATTTTCGTTGGCATCAGAAAAGTGTAGTTATTTATTCAGCTCTGTTTTTGAAAAAGTGAAATCATTCCTTGTTTTTCATACCATTTTGCAATTTCTTCATATTGACTATTGTAGCCAGTCCCATTGTTAGGAATTGTATTTCTGGCTTCTAAAGTGAAAAGATATTAACAAGAATTGTGCTAGCTTAGTTGTACTTTGATAGTGCATTATACAAAATGCCTTTGCATAAAATGCTAATTAGCTAATGAATACAGACAGATGTGTGACACTCCTGCACCTCTTGCCCAGATTGCCAGTTGATGGTACCAAAGATAGCTTGCCAGACTCTTACTGCCCTTCGTGTACTGGTTGTGCTTCAGAAGGATAGGGATTGAGCTGGTATGGCCATTGGAGGATTGCCACAGGAAATGCTGATTTAGTTGGGTTCCAGCTTCACATCATGGTTAACAATGCAGGTGTGCAACCTGTTACACATAAAGAACCTCTTCATCTCCATTTCTCCTCAGCAAACAAGATGGATGAGCTGGTTGACTGCTTCAGCCAGATTTTCCTCTGATTCCCATCTCTGGGAGGGTTAGAGAGAAGTGCTTAAGAACAACATAAATCATTCCCTTATTTCAGGTGCTGAGCCCTTGTCGTCTTAAACATCCCTAACCCTTGCTGGAAGAAAACTGTTTTGAACCTGGAAATGTTACATGATTTTCAGTATAAATTACTGATGGCTTATTTGGTATTTTTTCCTTGTTCAACCTTTGTTATGTGTATGTACACTGAAAAGATGCTTATTTTTTAAATTCAATATAGGGTGTAATTCTCAGAGTAGAATAGCCCTTCATTTATGATTTAATTCAAAGCAGTGCAAAATATAATTTAAAATGCTTATGTCTTGCACACCAAAGGAAAACTTAAGTTGATTTTGCCATGCACAGGATGATTATAAACTAGCATAAATTATATATAATATGGTATCTGTATGAAAGGAAAGTTTCCTTTGTAGTTTGTTTAATCTTCAGTGTAGGTGGTTAATTTGTAATTGCACACTAATAACATGGAAAACATAATATATCAGGCTCCAGTGCTCCGTATCTTTTCTATTTTTACTCAAGTGTGCTCTTTAGCTGGTAAAGGCCTAAAAGGTTAATTTGAAAACATCTACTAATTCCCAAATGGAGCTGTAAACATATGTCTGTTTTTACTTGCAGGAGAAGTGTGGTCATTATCTTAGAATGTTTACTTATTTTTTGGCATATGTATTAATGAATGATTAAGAATGTTAAGAATTACAGGAAATCTTCAGAGTTCTTAATGCAGATCTTTTAGCATAGAGATTTAATACGTTCCAGATACCTCACATGTAATATTTTCCCTTTCAAGGTATCTAAAAAGGTTGCAGACTTGATTCTTGAAAAGCAGCCTGCATATGTTAAGGTAAGATAATGAACTGATGCATTATACTGTAAATGCCTTCTGTGAATTATTAAATCACACCTGCTAAACCCAGGGTTGTGAGTTCAATCCTTGAGGGGGCCATTTAGGGATCTGGGGCAAAAATTGGGGATTGGTCCTGCTTTGAGCAGGGGGCTGGACTAGATGACCTCATAAGGTCCCTTCCAACCCTGATATTCTAGGATTCTAATGTTACTGTAATTCAGCTTGATCTGTTTTTCAGGCACAATTGTGGATCATTCATGTAGTCAGTGGGAGAGTGTTGTCTTAAATGGTTATATTCGGTAGCTATTTTACTTGTCATGTTGATACCCATCATCAGTGCACCTAGATGCTTAAATCAATATAGTAATCCATTCCAAATCAACCCCATTTTTAAAAAAATGGCAAAATCAGTTAAAAGCCCTGTCAAAGAATACTGCTCCTACTAATTACCAGAGGAATGAATGTAATGAAAGGGCATTCCATCAGCTCAAACAAGCCTATGAAGATGAGGCAAACTACTTGGTCAGTGGTTTTAAAAGCTTCCTATAGATCCAACAAATCTAGCGTTGACTCTCCTACTGACAATCCAAAATGTGTGGTGTGTCCATTGCCAATAGGAACTAAATCCTTACACTAAACTCATGTCTAAAACCAGACTGATAGGAATCGAGGACACGAGATTGAGATGTCATGGGAGCTGCTCCAACATCATCATCTTAATAAGATGTTCCAGAAATGGGAGGCTATAGATCAGGTAGCAGCCGGAAGGGGCTTGAGCAGGAGCCTCACTGCTGTTTATGTTGAAAGATGGCTTGCACCTTGCTTCCATGAAGAAGGCATTAACAATCTTCATCAGTAACTAATTCCAAACTTCGCACTGGTCTTTTCCAAGTCATGAGAAGTGTGTCCAACAGACAAGTAAGTTGGACATGGCACTTCCAAGAGACTTCAATGAACAAAACAGGGTTAAACTCTAGAGAACATGATAGCTTTAATACTTTCTTATTCTGATAGTGCTCTCATGAGATTGGTCAGGTCAGCCAGGATCTTGTTCATCTTTTCTGCAAATCAAAGTGAGGAATCCCCAAAGGAACAAATTAGACCATTAGAGTCAAGGAAACTTGGATTCACCATTTTGCCAATCTAATGTAGATTCTAATGAGGCCCCCATCACAGTAGTATCGAAATGTCCACAATTCTGAAGAGTTGCACTGGATGAGGTTTTGCTGAAGCTGAGGGAGAGGACAACCAACCTTTTGTTCCCCAGTGGAAGAATAATCCATTCTCTGTGGCAGCAATCTTTGAGTTAGTGTATTGCCTTTGCCACTGACACTTCAGCTTTCTTCCTTGTTGCTTCATCATTTGCAAAGCATCTGTAAACTGTGGTGACTCATGGGTAAGGCATAAAGTGAGTGCGTGTCTAGATTCTAGCCTGTCAATATTTCTTGATAAGACAGTGTCAGTATTCCACTGAAGCATTGGTAGAATGTTCAAAGGCTGAGGGCCATAGTCTGTTGGAAGTGTCAGATGAGGTAGCTCCATCAGTATCCTAGAGTGAAACAGTTTCTCCATTCTCACAGGAGTCTGTCTCTAGCCTGACTTTTCTCTGGAAGAGGAGGAGATCTGACAGTGACAAGTATTGTCTTTTCATCCCAAAGTTTAAAATCCAGCAAGTGAAACTATAATTACACGTGTGAAGGAAAACTACTACTATTAATTTATTCACATCTGATGCCTTATAGGAAACAGAAGCATTTTCATTTAATAAAAAATGTTTTTTTCAAAAGGGGCTGTTTATGGACAATTGATGCAGACTCTGGCAAAGAGTTTGTTTTGGATCATGTTGTTTTTTCTGTACACAACAGCTTCACTATTACAAACCCTTCCCCACCCATAATTCCATAATGTTCTTCTGATATCTTTCTTGTTAATTTTAAAATGCCTGCATTACCAAATGGGCTATTGTGCGCACACAGATCATTACAAGTAGGCATTAATTTCATATTACAGCAGCCTTTTAGTGCTGCTTGAAACAGTACTATGTATGGATTTATATAAGAGCGCACACTGCTTCAGTGGTTGGTTCCAAAGGGATGGTTAAAAATCTATCAGGCCAATAAGAGGCACTTTAAAATCTCCTTAGTTGTGTTTTGAGTCAATAATCCTGTTTAAAAAGTCTGAGCATGTTAACTGCATAGCTAGGGCTCCTTAGGAGCTATTTGTGTCTCTGGATTCAATATCATGACTTTTAAACAAGGTGTCCTCTCCTGCAAGTGTCTAAGAGAATCCTATCTGAGGGGCTGAGTGCTTGCATTCCCACTGACTCACTGGGATGTATTTACTAATTGTGTTCCGTACTTCATGATAATAGAATTTGCTGCTAAATATGAGCTATCCTTGCTTTCTCATCCTGCACAGGATCCTGTGGAAGTGAGTGCATTTCCACTGCATGGTTGGGAGGAGGTCACAGAGGTGGTATGCATTCCCTGTATAAAGTAGGGTCCTCTTCTGTGAGGACTTCCTGTGGGGACTAATGGGGAATAGACTGGGCCAGTGGATTTTCCATTCTGCAGATTCTCTGGTGTCTTCTCCCCTGGAAGAGGGGCACTTTTTTTTCTTTCTTTCTTTTTTTTTCAAGAGGACTGTTACAGCTGCTGAGTTGAAGTGGCACTGCAGAACCACTCAATATTTGGTTGACGGAAGGGAGTACATCTACCCAGCTTCTCAGTCCGGGTATTGGACTGAGGGTTTTGTCCCTAGGAACCTAATAGCTGCACTCCATCCCAGTCCCTAATCTGTGCAATCTGAGTGTGTCAAAGGATAAGTTTTACTGAATTCATACAGCCAGAAATATTTCAGTTGAATGCCATCTATTAGATTAGATTTATTATTAAATGCATTTCTGCATGAAAAAGGAAGCCATGACCCCCCTGCAAAAGCCTTAGCTATTCAAAGCTTTTTTTAAAGGGGAGATTGTTAGGTACAGTGGGAAGCAATCTTTGAATAGCATTTAAGCCATTGCTCAAACCAGGATCTAGTTTCTGACTTTTCTAAACCAAAGACCTTAGTAAGGAAAGAGAAAACTGTTTGTGCGAATGCAATAATATCTCACTTCCATAGTATAACTTTGATTATTTTGAGCAGAAGATGGTGTTAGAATGACCTAGGTTTTAAACTGGATTTAACTAGTAAATTAGATCAGGTCAGATTTTAATATTAAACCAGATTTTGTATTGTAGAATTTTAAATTAGAGCCCATGCCCTTCTCTGTGTTTGGAAAGCACCCAACACATTTTGAAATACAGTGCTGTCGTGATGTATGCACACCCTGTCTCTTTGGGGTAGATCATGGATGTGGTGTCACTGTGGTTACAGTTTACCAGACTGTCCTTGAACTCAAGACTGTGTGGCTCAATGGCCAGAGTCAGTGTGGCTGCCCTTGGGTTCAGGACTGCGTGGCCTAATGGCCAGAGTAAGGGGCCACCACCCGGGCTGGGAGGCGAATGATGGCTGGGGTATGGGGACCTGGGCCCTCCCTGCCACCCAGTCAGTGGGGATCCTACTGCAACATGCTGACTTTGTTCCAGTTGGGTTACAACTTGCTCCCCACCCGGGGCCGCTTCCTACCCTGTCTCCTGAAGTTGTGGTCTGTATGTTGATTGGGTCTTGGCACCATGGCACAGGCAGCTTCCTGGGACTCCAACTCCAGTTAGTTGGCTGTAGGCAACAGGTCTCCTGTCTGGTTCTCGGACTCCTCATCTCCCACAGTGAGTGGCTATAGCGGCTCCTGGTTGGGAGCCTCCACCAAATAGCAGCAAATCTTATGGTGGTCAGCCTAGATTACCTCCTTAGTGTTCAGCCTAGACCAGGGGTGGGCAAACTTTTTGGCCGGGCCACATCAGGGTGCGAAACTGTATAGAGGGCCAGGTAGGGAAGGCTGTGCCTCCCCAAACAGCCTGCCCCCTGCCCCCATCCACCCCCCCCCCCACTTCCCGCCCCCTGACTGCCCCCCTCAGAACTCCCAACCCATCCAACCCCCCTTCTCCTTGTCCCCTGACTACCCCCTCCCAGGACCGCCACCCCAACCACCTCCCTCCCCCCGGAACCCCACCCCCTATCCAACCCCTCTGCTCTTTGTCCCGACTGCCCCAACCCCCTATCCACCCCCACACCCCTGACAGGCCCTCTGGGACTCCCACGCCTACCAACCACCCCCTGTGCCCCATCCAACCGCCCCTTGCTCCCTGTTCCCTGACTGCCCCCCGGGACCGCCTGCCCCTTAACCAACCTCCCCACCCCCTTACCATGCTGCTCAGAGCAGCAGGAGCTCGCAGCCCCGCTGCTCGGACGGAGCCAGCTGTGCTGCCCGCGTGGCAATGTGGCTGCAAGGGAGAGAGGGCAGTTTGGGAGGGGCTAGGGCTAGCCTCCCCGGCCAGGAGTTCAAGGGCCGGACAGGATGGTCCTGCGGGCTGGATGTGGCCCATGGGCTGTAGTTTGCCCACCTCTGGCCTAGACTGAGCCAGTCTGCTCCCTTTTATACTGGAACAGCAGTTGTAGCATGCCCAGCATGGTCTGGCGGGAGCAGGACGTCCTCTGCCCATAATGTGGAGTTAATCCTTTCTTGTCTAGTGCACACCCTGTCACAAGTGCAATATACACTTTTTAAATGTTCAGTTTTTCCTGTACATAGGGTGTGTGCAAACCTTTCTATGACGTATTGCTAAATAAAGAGAAACTAATAGCTGTTTAAAATCCCTGGTGGTTATTTTTTAAGATCTCCAAAATATATTAGAAATTTTAAAAAAAATAATTAAAACTGTATTACTTGCCCTGAAGAGGTCACAGCCTAAATTCACCAGGTCACAATTAAGGGTCATTGCAAAGTGGTATGGACTGAATTGCTAGTAAATACCCAAATATTGTGAAACAAAATGTTGTGCACAGCATGTTTGCTTGCTTTGCCAATATCTGGTTTATTAATGCAAATTTAAACTTTGTGCGTGTGCCAGAAGCTTTGATCATTCCATTAGGCTGAATTTCATTAATGGCACTAAGAATATTCTTGTGCTAATGTTGCAATATATAAATATAGCAAAAGTATTTTTATGTTTCCAACTTCAGTAAAAATGGATTCCAAATAATTCTGTTCTGAAGATTGTTTTTTTTGTGGGCGACTGTAAAAGTGTTTCTGCAGAACCTCTACATTGTCTTATTTCCCTTTATGGAAACTCTAACATCACATTATCCCATCAGTGCTTTGGCCTTTACTGATTAGGCGATTGAAATATATTTTAGCTTGAGAAATGTGGGAGTAGATGATAGGTTTATGTAAATTCCTTTGAGATTGGTGAGAGCATCTGATGTGTTTTACACAAAAATGCATAATTCTTGGAAGAGTAAATTGAAATATTGCTTCTCTGTAGGAACTTGAACGAGTTACATCTTTACAAACTGGTCTTCAGTTAGCTGCAGTCATTTGCACAAATGGAAGAAGGTATGGTACATACTTAGTGACACACTTGTCTGCTGTTCAGAGATTGAAAGGGAATAAAATGGTTTAAAAACAAAATTACGCTCCCCCCCTCCCAAAAAGAAATCCTTTCATTTGCTTTAATATGAACTAATGATTACTTTTATTAGAACTACATCCTATTTTTGATGTAGGTACTAACACAAAATTACTAGTCATTTCCTGTACTTAAGTCCAAAGTGTGAACTGAAAGTTCTGCCTCCTATTGGAATGGACCATTGATCTAACAACAAACTCCAGATAAAGGATACATGCACCTTTCTAATTTCTCTCTGGTGTCATTGTAATTGCTGAATTTCACTAGCAGTGCTGGCCATTCAGTGTTTCTAATGTGCATGGAGACCTACCTGTTAGACTATTTGATATAAAATTCTTTATTTTGCATATTCGCTGAGACTGTTCTGTGTATTGTTAACTTCTTCAGGCACCTGAATATTGCAAAGGAAGGTTTTACTCAAGCTAGTTTGGGACTTCTTGCAAATCAAAGAAAACGACAGTTACTGATTGGACTGCTGAAGTCTCTGAGAACAATAAAAACACTGGTATGCACAGATTTTTTTAATGGTAAAATATATTTTTCTTAATTATGTAGTTTTCTTATGGGTCTTTTTTTTTCCTGTCAATTTTTAGCAAAGAACTGATGTACGTTTAAGTGAAATGTTAGAGGTAAGTTTTACTTCAAACTATTATATGATTATTGTAGATGGATATACACTTGTCTCCATCCTTTTTATTTCTTTCACTCTTATTTCCTAACACAGAGGACACTTTTTGAAAAAAGCAAATGAAATGATTTACCAAAAATTTTGCTTTTTAATATCAGAAATACTGTGTGCATGGCACTAACTGCTAGTCTACTGGAAGATGCCTGTTGTGGAAGAAAATAAATCCTCACTCTCGGGTTGGAATGCAACAAAATCAGAGACAGCTTTATTTCAAGCAATTGCCAGGGAAGAAATACAGCTGACAGAGAGCATCTCTGCCTCAGTTTCTCCAAAGTACAAACAATAAGCCACAAACATTTGTACTCTTTCATGCAATGCATTAATTAAAAACATCTGCAATTTATTTATGTCCTGCCCATTCCTTTATATTCTCACTTTTGTCTCACTTCTGTTCTCACATCATCATCTTCTAGGTTAGGTCACATTGACTCTGCGTTGTTTCCCACCCGCTTTAGACACAGAGTCTGATTTCCCAAGTCTCGTATTATGAGACTTCAGAGTTAGCTTGACTGTGCTCTGTCTTGACATAACTGGGGGGCCTATAGTCAAATCCTTTAACCCTTGTTTCCACACTGCTATTCTGTTCAAGGCTCCAGTTCTGCCACTGGATCTGCATGGGCAGATCCTTGTAGACATGTGGATTTGAGGGTTGAGGCTCTGATTAGTACAGTAAGGGTTCTGTTAGGTCTTTCTCATTTATATGTGTCTATACTTTCTGATATCAGTGGTTTAAAGCAGGATGTGCTTTTACTGAGTGGACAAGAAGAGGGTGAGGTTTATCTGGTTGCATGTTAGCAGATATTTCTAATACAGGCGAAGGAAAATACATCCACATGTAACTGCACAAGATTATGTACTGTACAGGCTTGCTACAGAAGCGTCTGTTAGCACACAGTGGATAGGAATAGATTGACTATGTGATATTCAGCTGTGTGAGCCCCTCCCCCCAAATATTAGGACAGCCTTGCTTCTGTAAGTTCTGCTCCCACAGTGGGTGGGAGCAGAGTGTGAGGAAGCTCAAGGTGTTTCAAGGTTCCAGGATGTATGCATGTTTTGAGAGTTCTGTTAATTTTTTTTATATCGTTTAACTTGCTACTTGTAGGCAACATGGAGAAATTGGGCCTTCAGGAGGGATTTGAATGAGGAGAGGTTCTGGCTTGGTGAACAGAGATGGGGAGGGCCTTCCATTAAGAGCATGGGGGAGTGTGCAGATGAGTGGAAAATGAAAAGAGGATGTCATTGGTAGAATGGAGTGGGTAAGTGGATTGCAATAGGAGACAGTTGCAGAGAGGCAAGTGCTTCAGTGCAGGGCCAGCTGCACCTCTTGGGTTTTTCTGAGTGTACCCTGTGAGGTGACAGGCCCTGCACCTTCACCTGTCTCAGGGTGGAGTTCTACAGTTCTCTGACTGTCATAGTGGGTCACCAGAGTAGAGCACTCTGTCTAACAACCATGATTGCTCAGCAGTCTGGCTGGGTTTCGCACCAGCAAGTCTTTGCTTTTGGAGACATGTCTGGTGGTGAATACAGTGACCCAACGCAGCCTTCCTAAATCAAAATATCATTTAATCTCAACAGTGGGAACAAAGCAGACACACCAGCCTCTGGAGACTGGGGTTTAGTTTGCCTCCTTCAGTCTTTGCCTTCGCTCCGTTCTCCTTCAGGGTCCATTTGTTTTATCCACCCCAAAGTTCTTTGTTTCAGTTTTTCCCACCTGGATTCTTCCTCCAGTTTTTACAAGCTGTTGAACTCAGTATGGGTGGAGGTAAAACTTCAGAGCTAATTACAATTTACCTTTAAGTATTGGTAAACTGGGGTATCTGAAGCCATTGTCCACTTTTCCATGTACCTGCATTGGCCCCTGCTTGAATTAGCCCCATATTTTCATTCAGTAAACCTTCATAGTAGGTGTGGAATGTAAAGAATCAGCCATCTGAAACTTCTACATGGGCCTGCTGAAAAGTCACTGAGCACTTTGTAAATCCTCTTATTCCAAGAAAGGAATTTCTGTCCCCAACAAATGTCAGTAAATGTTAGTACAGACACTGAAGCCTTGAAAGGAATTCATTTATCAACATACAAAGTCTTGCACTCATTACCCTGGCATACCGTGAGAACGAATTACTTGGATTTTCTTTACTCTGGATGCAAGGATATGTGCCCAGCAAGTCTAACTGTGATGGAATCAGGTTACCATCTCTGGTGCTTAAGGAGAGTGTTTTGAGCAAAAGATATTTCATAAGCATTACTAAAAGAGGTCAGCCTTGTGAAAGACTTATGTTGTATTGCTCCCAAACTTGGAGATTGTTGCCTGGTGGCATTGCAAGAACTGATTGTATAACTTAGATTTGTCTGACATATGGTATGATCTAATGTGCACATATGACTTGGCAGAATTATTTTATTTCTGAGTTGGAATGTTTCATTGCTTTTGACAATTCCGTTCTTTTCCCCTTGGATTGTCCCCTTTTCATTGTACCAGTGTCTTTGAACCGTATATTTTGTGGTTTTTCTTGTTTTGCATCTCCTGATGCATGTTTTCATGTATGGTGTTTAATGTATAACTTTTGCAAAAACAAAAGTAAAGTGGGTGTCAGTCTACTGAATTTGCATGTTTATATTATAAAAAAGAGTTTGCAGCTTCTTCTGAATTTTGTGGGTTTAAAAAAATCTGAGGGCTCTGAATAGGACACATGAAAATATAGAACTATATTCAGACATATTATAAGCTTTGGAATTGTGCTTACATGGAGAGTTCTGAATCTGACCCATAAGGCCAAATTCATGAGTAAAATGGCGTAACTTAAACATAAGTGGGCCAGATTCATAGCCGGTCAATGGTCCATTTAAGTCAATGAATTTACAACATTTGAGTATCTGGCTCAAGTAAGTGGGAGTAATGGAGTCTAAATTGTTGTAATAGATGTGAGGAATATTTACTTTTATTGTTTGGGACCTATTTTTACTTGCTTTTGTTGCCATTTCCTTCTATTCTGGCCATTTTGCATGTGAATTGCATGACTTTAGAGTTCCATCAGGCTTAGGGTTAGGTTAGTGGGCAAAATTTAGAGGTGACATGTAGAGCACTGTAAATTGGTCTAAGCTGATCAAGGACTGGAAAGAGTAATAGATTGCATAAATTTTGACTTCCGGACTCACCTCTGAATTTATTCCATACTGTTTTAAGGGTTCCAGTCAAAGTATTGCTTGTATATATTTTTACTCTATGGCACTGAATAGCTTACTTCTTCTGAGTATAGCAGTTTTTAAAAGATGATTGGGATACTGATCTTAAGTGTCCTGTCCTTCTGTTATAGTGGTTATGAATAGTTGAACATACATTTTTGTAGCTAAATTTGAGCCTGCAGAAGAATGTAGCTGCAAATTGGTATTCTGAAGTGATTTTTCTATTATAGTAGCTGATAACAAATGGTTTATAAGTTGTCCTTTTGCATTTTTCATTCATAATCAATGGCTTTGCATTTAAGTTCTGTGAAGCTTGTGATATATAATGGGTGTAATCATTGGGGGGGAAAAAGCAGACTCTGGTGAAATATATATTAAGAAAACATTCTTCTCCTCACAGGTAGCATAATTACCACAGATCTCTTTAGCATTGTTTCCCCCCCCCCGTACAGTTCCATTTAATTTTAGTCTAAAAATAAATGCTGTGATATTTGCTTCAAAAGTTACATTAGCTATCTATTGCATTTTTTCCTAAGGAGGAGGACTATCCAGGAGCTATTCAATTGTGCTTAGAATGCCAGAAAGCAGCCAGTACTTTCAAACACTACAGTTGTATAAGGTAAGGTTACACTTTGTTCCTAAGGAAGTTCCAGCTTTGTATGCAGTGTTTTGGGGAATATAAAATGTCACCAAAGTGATGTGGCCGTGAAAAAGCAAAGGTAATCCTAGGATATAGCAGGTGAAAATTTCCAGTAGAAATAGGGAAGTATTAATGCCATTGTACAAGGCACTGTCAAGACCTCATCTGGAATACTGTGTGCAATTTTGGTCATCCATGTTCAAAAAGATGAATTCAAACTAGAACAGGTATGGAGAAGGGCTACAAGGATAATCAGGGGAATGGAAGGCCTGTCTTACAAGAAGAGACTAAAAGAACGGGGCTAGTTTAGCCTAGCAAAATGAAGGTTGATGTGGGAATATGATTACGCTCTCTAAATACATCAAGGGGGTGAACACCAGAGAGGGAGAAGAGCTATTTAAGTTGTAAGAGTGTGTTGGCACAAGAACAAATGGGTATAAACTGGCTATGAATATATTTAGGCTGGATATTAGTAGAGGGTTTCTAGCCATTAAAGGAGTGAGGTCTGAAACAGCTTGCCAATATGAGTATTGGGAGCAAACAACCTAACTAGTTTTAAGATGGATCTTGATAGATTTGTTAACTGGATTATGTGGCAGGGTTGCCTGCAGTAGGACTGGAGTTGATGACTCAGGAGATTCCTTCCAGTCCTGTGTCCCTGTATTTGCTAATGTTGGCTAATTGATGTCAATTAAATTGAAGCACTGGTCCTTCAGTATCTGGTTAGAAAAGGCAAGTAATACAAAGATAGTTTAAAAAGTGTAATTAAATATATAAAATTATCAGCAGTGATTTTTCAAGTAATGAAAATTCCAAGGGATTCTAACCTTCTTTCATGAGCTATACATTGATTGGTCTGTGTCAGCATTTTATCCATCTGTTGTGATTTGTAGATTTTAGGATCTGAAGACCCCAGCTGAGCTTGAGACTCTGTACAAACACATAGTAAGAGGTTGGTTCCTACCACAAAGAGTCTACAATCTTAATAGGCAAAACAGATGAAGGACTGGAAACAGGCACAGAGAGGTGAAGTGTCTTGGCCAAAGTCTCACAGCAGTGCAGTGCCGAGACTCCTGAGTCCTACCCCAGTGCCCTGTTCACTACAGCGCACTGTAGTGTTCCTCGTGCTCATGCTCTTTTGGGGAACGTAGGGCACTGAATGACTAAAGTTTTTTGTGCTCCAGAATTTCTGAGAAAGTTTTAAAAAAAAATTAACCAAATTAGAAACTGAGTGAAATTCTGGCACCATTGATATCTGAGGGAGTTTTGCCGTGGATTTATTAAAATAAATGCTCTGGTTTCTTTCCTTCTTCCCCATGCCCGCCCATGCCATATATGGGGATTATTGCAGTACTGAAGTAATTGAGTAATTCTTGACTTCAGTTCGAATTCTGCGTTTAGACTGGCAGTAGCTTCTGGTCCTGAATGTGCAAAGAAGCCAAAGTATGTAACATTACAGATTTTAATTTGGTACTTCATTGCTGTGTGTGTTTGCAGCTTCAGGGTTAGAAACTACTGGACAGGTCTGTCTAGATTTTTTAAAATGAATATAATATATTTAAAGAGAGAATTCCATAAGCTCTTTCCTAAATCAGTTGAAGTACTTAAGAAAGCAGCCATTAGAAATTCCATGTACAATAGTCTAAGTTCCGTATCCATGATCATTTGTGCCTCCACTTAGATTTGTAGTGCTCATCTTCCTTCTATGACTCTTGAATACAAGCTAACTTCATTTCTACCTTCTCATTCATGGTGGAGGTGAGGGCAACATGGGCCAGTCTTTACCACAGAAGCCTCCCCTATATAGTAATGTGCACAGTGTCACACTTTCATTGGGAAAGATATTTGTGAACAGTTGCCAGGACTGCTTCAGTATTCAAACATCTTGAAAACTGTGTTCAGCACCCATCCTGCAAAAAATGTAGCACCTCAACCATGTAATACTTTGCCTGATATTGATCTTCCATTAGTTAGGAGGCCTACTTTCTCCCTTTACCCAGTGTCCTGCATGATAGTGATGCTTGTTATTCACCAAACTGTCTATATCTTTTGTTGTTTCAAAAGGGAATGTGGAAAATAATATAGAAAACAAACAGTAATCTGATTTGTATTGCAAACCACCTAATCTTTCTTTAAGTGGGGAAAAATTGGGAGATTTCTTATAAATATTTACAAAGACAGTTTGAACAAATATTTTAACAGTTTAATAAATCATTTGACATGCTTCCTTTGTTAATATTGTGAGATTTAGGTTAATTAGACAGTGTTTTCGTGTTTAAAATTCACTTGGCATATAAATGATTTGAAAGTTGCTAGTGAGGAACCATTTAGCACTGAATCACTTTTCCCTTTTCTATTTTCTAGAAGCTTTTGTCATAGCTGCAAAGTTTATCTTAAGTATGTAAAGCAAAAGTGCTGTAATTTAAATTGATATTAACTGTCACTTTATAGATAATGGGTGACAAAGTTCACCTGCAGAAGTCATATCATTATAAATCTAATACCATACTGAGAAGATTATGCTGTTGCTATCACTTTTAAAAGGTTCTCCTTATATGTTCTAAGGATAAAGTTTCTTTAAAGAAAGAGAATTTTTGTGTTGGATTAGCTTGGTAACAAAGGTTTAATGGTGGAAAAGATTAATGTACAGTTTGTATCTGGTAAAACTGCTTTTGAATTGTGGCCTGCACAGATTGAATAATCTTCCTTCTATTCTTAGAACATATTTACTTCTAAACTGTGTTTTTTAAAGAAATTTCACGTGTGTGTGTGTGTCGGTCGATAGGCACACTGTACTGACAATAGAGACAATGAAGTATTTTGAAAAATAGTCAAAGATTTGTGTGTGTGTCTGTACACACACAAACACACACAAATGTTTGACTGTTTTTCAAAATACTTCATTGTCTCTATTGTCAGTACATTGCGCCTATCGCAACACACATAAAATTATAGTAAGTGTTAACAAGTGCCTATGGAGGGCTCTGGGCATCTTTGCCCACCAACCTCCCCTAAAGCAAGGAGGAGTCAAAAATCATTCCAGCCACCGATCCCAGCCCCCAGTGCACAAATCCCTCAATCTCCAAAAATCTGGGAATATACACACATTATATTGCAGCCCCCCTTATTGTCAAGCAATTGAGCTAAGTGAATTTATGGGACTCTGGGATTTTTCTATTGCTTGGGATCCTCATGAAAATCTCAAGAAGTTATGTAACACCCTGGGATTGAATTTGGGATCTCTGAATCTTAATGCATGAGCATGTGCTGCCTGAGTTAAAAGACCAGTGTCTCTTAGCTAAGGCCGTAGCAGGCTCATCAATCTCTAGTTGGCCTAGTCCCCACTAGAGGGGGACAGAGTGCCACACCAAGTAGGTATAGCTTACGGTTCTCTCAGGGCTCACATTTAAAAAACAACTCAAAGATCCCCATTGGTTCTCCATGTCACAATCCATGTGATTAGCGGCCCAATACTTCTGTGTTTTATCGTGAAACCTTAGTAACCTGGACAATGATTAACTCCTGTTCAGGAAAAACCCCCACACATGACACTTTGTGTCTTCCCACTTAGGGGGTTTCCCAGTATTTTCTTGTTGGATGTCTGTGGGGATCAGGGGTGGCTCCCATTGAAGTGGTGGGGGAATTCGACCCTGCTCTTTAAATTTTTGGATCTTCCTAGTTCTATGGAAGTCTAATCTTGAAAGAGCTGTGCTTCAGCTTCCCTGTGAAATGAATGCTCCAAGGTTCAGAATAGATTGGTCCATGCCCTGCAAGATAATATAGACTGGATCACCATTATTTTGGATTGGGATGTCTTGCTTGTGTGGCAGTAAGGAAGGGGAACAATGCTGAAGAGAGTAACTGTCCCTGCCCCAACTCTCCTCTTTCTCCCAGGGCTTTCTTGTATTTCCCATTGTTTAAAAGCTCACTACTGGTTGAATCTCTGTGCATTGAAGACCTAGACCTGAAGCTTATATGAATTGTGAGGAAGTTGAGCAGCAGTTTTAAATAAAAATGAATTTAAGTATTACCTCATGAAGAAAATAATGAACACAAAACTAAAGCAGCACTTTGATTGTACAGTTGAATCTTTCTAAACAATAGAAAGTCTACACCATATAAGACTTCTCAAGTGTAGGATTTCAAATAACGCTTAGTACTACAGTGAAACACCCCTATAGCGCGCCCTGCCATAACGCGAATTCGGTTAAAACGCGATCATAAGGTGGCTCCCGCTGCCCCAATCAAAAAAAAAAAAAAAGTGTCCAGCGCGTACTTCCTCGCCTGGAGCCGACCCTGGCTCCATCTCCTCCCCATCTCCCCTATTCCTCCCCCCCCCCACCCCCGCCCCTTCCCCGTGCCTCCGCTTCCCCTTTTGGCGAGACCGGCTTGAAACTCAAGCTAGTCAGTTTCAAGCTGGTCAGTTTCAAGCCGTCTGTTCTCCCCAAAGGGGAGAAGTTTCAAGCGGGTCAGTTCTCTTCTCCCCAAAGCGGAGAAGTTTCAAGCTGGTCAGTTTCAAGCTGGTCAAACTTCTCCACTTTGGCCAGAAGAGAAGAGACCGGCTTGAAACTGACCAGCTTGAAACTTCTCCGCTTTGGCAAGAAGAGAAGAGACCGGCTTGAAACGGTAATTTTTTGTAACCCCCCTATAACGCGACCCCGCATTTATCATGATGGAATTTTTTGGACCCCAATTATCGTGTTATAGCGGGGTTTCACTGTATATTACTATGGAAAAAATCTACAGGAATAGGCTTCCTTAAAAATCTTTTGTGAAACTTTAATGTCACACACTAAAACTGCTTCAGATATTGCAGTTGGGCCCAAATGTCACCTCTGTTATCATAGTGGACTCACCTTTTAAAATACTCTCTGTAACGGAGTCAGCACCCACCTCTTGCAAGTGCCCCCTTCTGGTTGGGTGTGTCTGCGTTTTCAGTTTTGGTGACCGCTTTCATTTGTTGTCAGGTGTGTTTTGTTTTGTTTTTCCAGTGACTCAGCCCTCCAGCCGAGTCTCTCACACTGTCTGCATATGAATTAGAACAGACCCCTTCCGGGGTATATCATCCACCAGGGCTTATCTAAGTACCCCTCTGGTAGTGTCTCTCTAGCCCTCCCTGGGCTCAGTCTTTAAGAAGTCCCAGCCCTGGTATGGGGCCATATCCCCAGGGCTTCTTCCCTGGAGACACTATCTTCCTGTGGCCCTCTGGTTGGGCTCAATCCTTACTCAGTCCCAGCAGCCAGCCAGGAGCTCCTTCATTGTTCCCCTGGTCTCTGCTAGCAAACTATTTTTGGCTTAGTCCCATAAGCCAGCTAGCCAGGAACCTCTTCCTCCTCCGGTCCTTTCCCACACTGAGCTATCCATTGTGCTGCAGTTCCCTCAGTCAGCCAGGCATGCAGTCCTTTCTTCTCCAGCTCCAAGCAGCAACTAACTGCTGCTCTGTTCTGCAGCTCCTTTTAGATAGCCTTCCTAGCCCCTCATTGACCATTCCAGCAGCCCCTCTGCTTCCTCGCAGCCACTCTAGGCCGCTTGGAGGACCTCTCCACTGCTCCTGTCCTGGGATGGGTGTGGCAGAACCCTGAGGCCTCCAGCAGGGGGCCTATGGTCCTTGTCCACCTCATCACACACTCATTAAGATTTAGATGGCTGTTGATTGACAAACCCCTTATTATTTATATGGATGTTGATTAAAAAACCCTTCTAACATGTTTTGAGTAATTGCCTGAATAAAATGAATGTCATGAATTAATGTTTCTAAATTATGGTTAATAGCTTCTTATAAAATTCATCCAGTGTCATAGACTTTAAGGTCAGAAGGGACCATCATGATCATCTAGTCTGACCTCCTGCACATTGCAGGCTACAGAATCTCACCCACTCACTCCTGTTATAGACTCATAACCTCTGGCTGAGTTACTGAAAAACTCAAATCATGTTTTAAAGACTTCAAGTTACAGAGAATCCATCATTTACAGTAGTTTAAACCTGCATTCTGACCAAGAAATAATTTTATAGTTGTACAACATTTGGTTTAGAAAATACATTGATTTTTAAATGTATGCTGTGTTTCTACAAAGTTTCTAAAATTCTTGATCAAAGCAGCTTTTGCAATAACTTATTTTCTTGGTCTGTCATGTACAGTGTACCAAAAGAAACATTACACTACTCGCCTATTAATAATAGCTGCCGAAGGGAGCAAACATCTCAGATTTTTGGTGAAAGCTATAAGAAAAATGGATTAAACAATATTCACATGTAATTCTATTGGTATATGTGGAAAGAGATAGAGGAAAGAAGTAGAAAGAGAAACCCAGAGGTTGTTAGAGGGTGTGTGTGTGTGTGTGTGTGTGTGTGTGTGTGTGTGCGCCGAATTCATCGTTCTTGTTTTTTAACTTCAGGATGGAAAACTTTAATAATAAAAAAAGACAACAGCCCCCCAGCCTGTATTATTTTTAATTTGGTTTAGTTTAACCCCATATACATACAGCTCTTAGAATAGAACAAGAAGTTTTAACAGTGAAAAGAAGTATTTGTTGAATGTAAAACAACAACAAAATCTGGGTCCTGATCTTGCAAACATTTACGCACATGAATAATTTTATTCCAGTGAATAAAGTTCATACGTGCCTATTTTCAGGATCAAGGCTCAACCTTCTGTTGCATCTTAACAGTGGTGGTAAAAGAAGGGCCATGGAATCAATACTAGGGCTGGCCAGAAAATAATTCCATTTTGTGAAAAATGTGAAGATTTATTAAAGATTTGTTTTTGTTCTAATGCGGAATGAAAATGAGACCTTTTTAAACGTCATTTCCAAAAAGCCTGGGAGGTGAGAGACCCATGTTTCAGTCCCTGCTCTGCCTGATTCAGTGCAGGGATTTGAATGATTCTCCCACATCCCCAATGAGTGCCCTAACCACAAGGCTATTAGCTATTCTGAGGTGGGTTTCTTTCTCACATTCATTTTGATGAGAAATTTCATCCTGGACCTGAGAGAACCTTCCAGACTAAATTTTCATGGTAACTGATACATTTCCATTCAACACTTTGGTTTAGACAAAAATGACACTTTTGGACAGAGAAAAATTTGTTGAAATATTTTCAGCCAGCTCTGCTGAATACAGCTTACTGAAATCAACAGTACAGCCTCTCACTTTTATATTAAAAGTATTGGCCCTGGAGAGTTGAGACCCCCTCTTCCCTGTGTCATAGTCCAACTTGAATTTCAGATCAGTACTTTCTGCTGGCCACACACTGTATTAATAATATGAAAGGCTGAAGTCTGTTATTGTTAAGCAAACTAGTTGTAGTCTATGGCCAAGCTGGCAGTTTAACTTTCAGTTGTGAAAAGTTTAAACACTCCCTGCCTTAACTATCCTGCTCCATCCTATATTTTTACCAAGGTAAACATTTCAGTTAATTTTTCCCCAAAGTTGTCTCATGCATTTCTGACAAAATAAATAATATTAATAAATGGTTGAGTCAGAAATGGCATTTTAAAATATGCATAAAATACTTTTTAATAAATGGATGTTGTAATTCCTAAATCTAATGTCAGGTTGATAATGGTTTGCTTTCTTCAGGGAAAACAAATAATTTTGAATGGAGTTTTTAGTATTGTGGTTTCATGCTTTTTATATGAAATATATATAGAAATTTTGTTTTCCATTTGTGATGTTGCTGCGAAAGAGAGGGGGAAAAAAATAGGTGTCAGATGCCCTTAATACTTAATCTGATAAAGAGCTACTTTCTTTTTGCTGATGCATCATAAATGTAAATGAATTTTTTCCTCATTTCACTTAGGCTCATTTGTTGTATAAAGTATGTAAATAAGAAACTAGATCCCTATTGTAAATTATTTTCCCCTGGTTTTCTCCTCAGTCAGTTAAGAGATCTTAACCGTATCTGTGTACACATACGAGCACTGTTAAGAAGTGAAGTGCATGAAAGTCAGGAAATACAACTGAGACATAGCAACTATAATTCTGTCCCATTGGAGCTTTGTTTCAAAAGAGCAGCCTTTAAAATCAAGAGAAAACATTTTCAGAGATGGGTGGAATGGGGGTCCTGACAACAGGGCACCTGTGATAGAATTTCCTGTAATAACTGTACATGTTTAAGGAAGGGCCGTGTGTGTGTGCTTGCGCGCAGCAGAGGCGTGGGCAGGTTTTCTGGTGACTCAACTCTTGAGACCTCTTGGAAACTGTGCGTTTCAAATCTTGATGTTTGTTTTTCATCTAATTTAAAAACAAAAGCAACAAAAACCCAAATTTGTCAGATTAAATTAATGCACTATTACGATTTATCTGAAAGCTGTCATGAACTCATAGAATCCTCCTACTGTGTGATGTTCTGTTAATGTGTAAATAACTGATATTAACACAATTACTTATCTTATTGTGATTGCTCCATATGTGCACAGACTGCATATGAATTGGAGTCCTTTTTTTGAATGTTAATAGCTTTGTTGTTTTTAAGTCAAATTTCTTCCCAGTGAAAACTCTTTTATATGCTAATGGTAAGTACTATTCTATGCCTCTAAGAGCTTTAAGCCACTTTGTGCCCTCCTCATGCGGGGCTTCTTTTGGATCTGGAGAGGCCCCCAAAGGAAATTATACAGCTTTAGGGCTGCCTGTCTAAGTTAAGGCAGTTTCCCTAACATGGCCCTCTGGCTTGCAAGGGGGTCCTTGGATGGCATCTTTATTGTCTCTGCAGTGTCTGCACTGGGGGAATCCTTCCTCAGTAGTATGCGGGTTTAGGAGTGCCTCTTTACTTGCTCTGGCCCTTTTAGTTGGCATGAAGATGCCAGAGCGAGATGAGATTATCACCCTAAATGTGTAAATGTTCCCTCCCCATCCCCCTCAGAATGAGCGTGAGGATGGTCAGGTAAGTCTATCTAAGGGCTGGTCCACACTGGGGGGGGGGGAATCGATCTAAGATACATAACTTCAGCTACGTGAATAACGTAGCTGAAGTCGAATATCTTAGATCGATTTTTAAAAGTACTTACCCCGGTCCACACCGCAGCAGGCAGGCTCCCGCGTCGACA
Source organism: Macrochelys suwanniensis (assembly GCA_033296515.1). Taxonomy (NCBI): domain Eukaryota; kingdom Metazoa; phylum Chordata; order Testudines; family Chelydridae; genus Macrochelys; species Macrochelys suwanniensis. Next base: position 45,446,603 of record CM065776.1, read on the forward strand.
GCGCTTCCTCTGCTCGCCAAGCTGGAGTTCCGGTGTTGATGGGGAGCGGTTCTGGGATCGATTTATCGTGTCCAGATGAGACGTGATAAATCGATCCCAGAACATCGATCACTACCCGCCCCCGCCCGCTACTGTAGACCAGGGCTAAGTCTCTTTTTTTCAAAATCCAGTACTTTAATGAAGTTTATAAACGACACCCTCTTAAACATTTAAAATATAATGAAAAATAATTGATACCCTTAAGACTTCAGTCTCTCAAGTAATCACATTCTTATTGTGCTTTCCCTCATCTTTTTCCATCCCTTGTTTTTTTTTGTCTTAACCTAGGTTGTAAGCTCTTTAGGGAATGTACTTCATCTGTATTGCTGAGAACTATGCATAGCTATTGTACAGGAGAAGTGCTAAACAGTTAATATGTTCTCTTATCGCTGGCCAGTGCCTTAAGTCCAAAAGACCAGCTGTTCTGAAATTAAAAAGGCTGTTAAAGGTTTACGTTGGTCAGATCAGTTAGGTATGAAACCCCCACCCTCTCCCTAAATTTTGAAAGAAAACAAGCAGGCTTATTTTGCATGTCTTCATTTGGAAGGGCAGAAACAAAACACCTGTGCAGCCATTTTTTCTGATTTACCCTCTCAGTCCATGTTTCACAATATTACTTACTTCCTGTGGACAAAAACCAGCTATGCATATCTGTACCCAAGGAAGATTCACCTGGATGGATGGAAAACTGTTCTTGTTAATCTCCCCTCTCTATTGAGGCTTCTCCCAAGCATATCATAGAGAAGGAAACTTGACAGATTCTTAAGAGGTCTTTTGAGGTTGTTTTTTTTTTTTTTTTACTCCCTCTTGGCTTTCTGTACATTTACTGTACTATGCTAGATCATTTATTGAATATCATTTACAACTACTTTCTGCATCTGGCAGCTGAAAGTGCCCTGGGGAATTATCACTTGATAGGTTCAAAGCATTTACACTTCTGATCACATTTCTCTAGAAGTTGTAGGATCAGCATTTGAGGATTTTGCCCTCAGAGGTTTTTGAGTTCCGGATAAAAGTAACTATACCAGTTTACAAAGACCATGCAACCTTGGTACGTTGGTCTTATGCGGATACATTATGAAATGCTGACAGATTTTCTACTCCCTTTCTCTTCTACTTAAGAGACAGTCAAAGTACTTGATGCTGCTAAGATGTCCACCTGTCTCTCCCTCTGTTTTATTGGCTATGCTGATTGCAGCTTGCAGAGCTTTCTAGATGGAATATTGCACTGGAAGTGGCTCGCATAAAAAAATTAAGTTTTTGGCTCTTCTCTATTCTGACAGGTGTCTTTGGGGGAAACCCCATTAAGCAAGCTTTTACCAACCTGGTTGAAATACAGCTATTCTACATTGGCCACTCATGAGATGAGAATGGATGTTTGTTCATTGTCCATAGTCAGGAGGATATTGCTCACCAGCTCAGCTAAAACTGTTTCCCGGGCATCCCATATTCAAATGCAAACGCTTCCTATTGCTGTACAAATCCCCTCAAGTTAGAGAACAGCACTGTTCATATGCAGAACAATTTCTTTCTTTCTTGTAAAAAAATATTCCTCTGCACATGTCACTTTCTAAGATACCCTGTTCTAAACTGAGTCTTTCAACGTAACTGTTATCTTGTATTCTGTTGGAACTGTTTTACCTCTGTAGTATTTTAAAATCAGACATAATTTTTACTGTTAGCTTTAAAATTTTCATGCCTAGTCTTTGCCAAAGATATATTTTGTTAAATATTGTTCATGCTTTTAAATAGTTAGCAATTTGCATGTTATAAATGTCAGGTGTAGGGAATAGATGGGAATAGTTGACTTATACTTTCTCGAACTACAATAAAAGTTCTAGATGCATCGAAAGTGTGCATGTGTAAATGCATCTGTCTTCCCACTAACCTTTATATATCAGCATCTTCAGGTCCTGATCCTGCAATTTAATCTGTGCTCAGAAACTTCTGTGCTTATTAATTTCATTGGGACTCTGTGTAGGTGCAGGGGTTCACTTTTGCAGATCAGATTGCAGGATTCAGCACTATTAGCTCATAAGTTCCTGCAGGCAGAGGTGGTGGTGTGTGTGTGTGTCCTCTATATCTGGCACAATGGAGTCCTGATCCTGATTGGAGTCTCTGGATACTATTGCAATATAAATGGGCTACGATAATTGCACTATTTTGTTCATTGCAAGTGCAAATACTAACTGATGCCAACTGGATAAGCCAATGGAGTGTCTAGTAATGGTGTTACTAGTGTAATTGCACTAAACTTTGTGCTGTATTTAATGGCAGATGAATGGTTTTAGAAGGATAGTGGCATGATGTTACACAGACATACACTTTTTAGAACAGCGATCTTGCTGTGAAACATTACTGTGAGTTATTAGTTTGGTTTTAAACATAATGTAATACCAGGATTTTATTTTCTTACTAGTGAATTGAATTCAAAACTGCAAGACACTTTGGAACAAATAGAGGTAAGAATTAGGGTTTGGATTTTTATAATATGTGAATATTTTTACATTTCGATGTTTATTGTGACTTCCTAATTCAAATATTTTGGCGTTAGCAGTTATTTACATAAGAATTACTTTAAAATGTCTCTCTGTAATGCTTTAGACGCTGCAATTAATATGGAATTGTGTGCACAGAGTTAAACTCACAGTAGTATGATAGCTATACTTGTGGGCCCTATATTGAATTAAAGTTTATGCCAGCATTTAATTTTAAAGAAGTCAGAAAGGAATTAAGTTTATCTGGGATACAGCATTCTATATACTTTGTGGAAAGTCAGGTTTGTATGTAGATTAGAAGTAGATGTAGTATTTTTTTAAAAAAAGTTTTCCTCATGGTCCCTTTTATTTTTCACTTCCATCTAATTAAAACCTCTACAAAACTTTCCTTTTATTTTCTTCTAGTGATAGGTTTCTCCTCCATGGTCTCACTTGGTGTGGGAATGATTAAAAGACTTGTTGGATTAGTATTGCTTTTATTTTTCCCTTTTAATACAGGCTAGGCATATTTTTTGTTGTTTTCATTCAGATTTCACATTCCCATTTCTTTCACTAATTCACTGTTTCTGATTCCTACTCGACAAGTTTCTTATTAGTGACTAATTTTTCATCTTGTGTTAATCCGACTGAACAGATTTTGAATTAATTTGCTGAAAGGGCTGCATGCACCTCTACATCCTCCCTCACTGCTTTGTAAAGTAAATCCTGCCTTGTATTAAATTCTGCTGAAGCAGCAGTGATTCACAGGTAGTTCATGATTAACACTCAAGCTCTTGATTTGTTCAGGATACACGGGTGAATGAAAGACAGACACTGGAATGGATTTTAACTGGTAGACTGCAACTTTATTAGATTAACAGGGGGTAGGGATGGTATATGCTCACCCATCTCTCATATCAGGCATTTAACTGAGTCCCGTGTAGGGTTACTAAGCTCTTACCAAATCACGAGTAACTTGGGGTGGACTTCTTCACCTACCCACCACACCCAGGACTCAGCTCACGTCTGAGTCCTCTAACTCAGGTGGGTAGAGACAAGTACCAAGAGAGACTTTTGTCTGCAAAGATTTCAGGCTTCGCTACCAGTGAAATCTCAGGTCTCATTTATCTGTGGGAGCTGGCCCTTTTAGCCTTTATCCACATTGGAGAGTGGCCACAAGTTGCAACAAACTGCACATTTCTATATTCTCTTAATATTAGATTTCCAAATCCTAGTTGTCTTTACCCCACCAGTGCTTCCACAATGCTGGGAGGAAGGTGAAAAACCGTACCTTAGCCAGTTTGGCCCAATGAAAGAAAATTCTTTCCTCATCCCCCAAAAACAGGCAATTGGTCACACTCACAGTATCCTGGAAACACAGCTCACTATCTAGCACTACAGGGAGGGAAGGCAGGACAGCTGAAGAGGCAAAAGGCATCTGCAGTCTAGGGAAAAGTTTTTTAAATTGTTTTTTTTGGGGAGGCAATCAGCTACAACTCTCCCTTCTCCTCCTTAGCCAGTCACTGGGGAAAAAAGCAAACATGAGGAGAGGGGGAGGCTAGCACAGGCATTTTGGGGCAGGCATTCCTCTCCCTCACTGGGAGTGCATCCCCTTTTTGTCCAACCAGCAACATTCGTTCGTGTTCGTTCTCTCTCTCTCTCTCTCTCTCTCTCTTTCACCCGACCCTGACCTGTAGAGATGTGAGCATCATTTTTCAGGCACAAGCTTTCTCCCCTTCACCTCCATTTTGGGACAGTACATTCCATCTGTGGTCTGACCAGATGTCCCTATCTCCCTTCTGTCCCTGTTCAAGAAAGAGAAGTCCTCTTTCAAACATTGGAATTAACTATGTCATACACATTGCAAAGATTAACATAAGGACAGCCTGTGCTTTATGGAGTGTTTATATTATCAATTATTTGAGAATATAAGAGCTCTTGTTCAGCTGGTTAATCTTTTAGAAGTGGCACTTTTCAGTTGTTGAGTGCTTCTGTTTCTTTGCATGCATTTCGTTAGTCTGCTATATCAAAGCACAATGTTCGGTTCAAAATTGCCTTTTTCTGCATATTTATTTTCTGTTACCCAAGTAATACTTAAGACAACTATATCTGAAAGTTAAGAGAAAAATTCTCTAATTTTTTCAGTTAACTTACATTGTGCATTTGACAGCAATCTGTGCTTAGTCAGTTTGACTCTCTTATGTTCCTGCTTTGTGTGGGTCTTTCACACAGAAATAGGGGAGGGAAAATATTGTATCACACGCGCACACACAAAGGAAAGCAGGATTTAAATCCACAAAAATTAGTTGGGGAATTGCAGAAGTTGTAGTAGCTGAAACTATATTCAATTTATTTTGTATTTGCTCTGGTTCTTTCTGCTTTGAGGTCAGACTAGATAATTGAATAGTAGTCCCCTCTGGCCTTTTAAAAAAAAAAAAAAAAGGTAAATCTGTGAATCATATCCCCCATGCTCTGTTATGGTCCCAATCTATTTGCCCAGCCCATTCCAGTCTCTCCCTTCTGCTCCCTGTCTCAGAATTCCTCCATACCAACTCTCAGACCCAGTTTCCTTCCCCTTTCACCAGCCTTAAAATCTCCATTCCAAGTTGTATATTCCTAGGCCTTTTGTCCCAGTTTATTCCCATCTGCACCCGGCATCCGACTCTTGTTCTTTGTGCATTTGAATCAGGCAGCTTTCTTCAGAAGTCTCTGGGCATTAGCAGTGGGGAGTACCATGCGCACAGGAGAGACACGCTTTAAGTTCTGGTTTCTGGCTGCAATTGCAGAGGAAGTCCTGCTTGGTCCCAAGCTGGAGCATGCTCAGTGTGGATGAAATCTTTGGAGTTTTCAGCTGCGAAGCTGTAACAAGTCTCTATGGAGCATGTGCAAATTGCGATTTATTGATTTAATTGTTTATTTTTAAGGCTTATTACTTGGCCAAATTTGGGTGGGTTTTCCCGGGTATGGCAAAAGGCATATGCCTGACATGACATGAAGACCTCTGCCTGCCTTTCCCAAATTATAAGTCCCTGCTCCACAGTATTGGACAGTAGAGCTTTTCAAAGAAGTCTCCAGAATCTTTTTAATATGAGCAAAACAACATATTTTTCACTAGCCTCAATCTTAAACATGGCTAAGCCATTTTGGCTGAAATACTGCCAAATAATTCAGCCTGAGGCAGTCACCTGGCCTGGAAAATTTGTGTCTAATTTTACTAAAGTTTATCAGAATTAAAAGAATTGAAAACATGGACTTATAATGGGAAGTGTTGGGCTACCTTAATAGATGATGCTACCAGCATCTGTAATAAATATGGATTAGAACCTCATATTGTGATAAAAGAACTCCTTGGATTCCTTTTATTGAATGTTTAACATTTACTACTTTAATTACTTTAGGAACAATTAGATGTAGCCCTCTCCAAAATATGCAAAAACTTTGATATCAATCATTATACCAAGGTGCAGCAGGCTTACAGACTACTTGGAAAGACACAGGTTAGTACTTTATTTTCTTTATAAAATATGAAGACTAATGCTGCCACAATATAAAGTTGGCAAGGACTACCTTGGAAATGTATTTATTGACAGCGTTCCATCTTGTTGCGTATGTGTTTTATAAAGACTTTAGCAATGCTCATATTTGTTGTGATAGGTTGCATGGGTAATGCAAAATGTCACTGTGGTCAGTTTGGAGCTGTTGTAGCCATTCCATACTAGAGGTAGCAGCGGAGTTTAAACCCCTTTTATGTAACTCTCTTGCTGATCTAAGACCTTGGATAGGATTGCAGTACGTTTCATTAAGATATAGGGTAGTTACGGGAGAATCATGATAACAGGGGGATCCAGTTAACTTCAACCTGAACAGTAGAGGAAAGTAGGAGCTGGGACTGAGGATGTTCTGGAGAGAAACCTTAGTAATAGACAAGCTTGAGGAGGAAAGTTAGGTTGAGGTTTGTATTGTGGTGTTGTGTCTGGGTTATCAATAAAACAGCCCCCCAGGGAAGGGATAGTTTGGACACTAACTCAGGGTCTCTGTGTTCTGTTGAGGATGAGGTAAGGACTTAGCCCAGTTCTTCCTGGTCATGAATTTGTTGATTTATTTGGCAATGTGTGAGGCCTGGTTGACCTTTGAATGCTAATTTTTTTAACACTGCCTTCATCCATGTGGATTAGCTCTTTCAGTGTTTCGTTGTTATGGCAACAACATAATTTTTCAAGTGTATGTACATTGTTTTTTGATGCTTTGGTTTTGGTCTTATTTCATTTATTAACTTAAAGCATTTTTCAAAAGTATTAAAATACTCAAACATAAGCAGTTGTGTCAGGAAAAAGATTAATTTAGCTTTCCTGTGCCAGTGGTGGTCTGTAAATTTTTAAAATGTATTTGGAAGAATTAACTCATTTATTAAATGCGAGGCTTCAAAAGTAAATGTAACCCATCTGTGGTTCCAAAGTGTAATGTATGATATGTTGGGAAATGTCAATAAGCAAATTAATCAAACATACATAAATAAACGTATTTTAATGAATGTAGCTAACTTGTGAGTTTTCTGATCAACAGAACGAAACAGCGAATAGTATTTTAGAACTTGCATACATTATAAAGCAGGAAGTTTTTTTTCTTAACTGACAGTACTGATACTGCAGTATTGGCTATATTTTTATTTTAAAGATGTCCGTTCTAGACTTGTCCTGAAAAACACTTCAGTATCTGCAGAGCACAAAATGAAGTCTCCCTATTTTAATTGCTGTTTATTTTGGATAACTTTAGTACCAAACCTTTTTAAGGTCTTCATTTTTCATTCTATTTAGATTATCTAATTCAAGCTAGGTTTAGCAAAAATGATCCGATTATTTGCTTTTCTGTTCTGTATTTGGAAAGAAGCAGAAATAACGTTCATATCTTACTCTCTTCCATCAGTAACTGGGGAGGAAGATAGAAAGCAACTATTAAAGTTAAACACTTTTTTAACTCTGCAGGACCAGATAACTTTCACTCAAGAGTATTAAAAGAATAGCTAAGGAGCTCTCTGAACCATTAATGTTGTGGGGTTTTTTTTTTTTTTTAAACAAATCTTGGAACGCTTTGCAAGTTCCAGAGGGCTGAAAAAACTAATGTTTTACCAATATTTAAAAAGGGTAATGGGAAGACCCAGGAAACTATAGGGTAGTTAGCCTGATCTAGATCCCAGGCAAAATCATGGAAAATCTGATAGGGGATGCAATCAGTAAAATATTAAAGGTGTTAACATATTTAATGCCACTCAGCGTGTTTGCATGGAAAATAGATTAAAAATAGGTTACCTGATCAATCTTAAAAAAAATATTGTAAATGGCAAATAGTAATCAAATGGGTTTTTTTTTCCTAGTGGGATCCCACATGGATCTGTACTCACCCCAGTGCTATTCACTATCTTTAGTAATGATCTGGAAGAAAATATAAAATTGCTGGTAAAAATTGCAAATGACACAAATTGAAGTGGTAAATAATGATAGGGACTGATGGAAATTATATGGGCCACTGAGACTGCATGGCAATGTGAGCTCATTTGAACAACAGATGTTTTAACAGAGTCAAATGCTAGGTTATACATCTAGGAACAAAGAATGTAGGTCACACTTACAAGGTGGGTGAATGTGTCCTGTAAAGCAGTGACTCTGAAAAGGACACAAAGGTCTGGTAGATAACCAGATGAACTCAACCAATCAATGTAACGATCTTCTGCTTTTCCTTCCTTTTCAGACAGCGATGGACCAACTACATATGCACTTCACTCAAGCCATTCACAACACAGTGTTTCAAGTAGTTCTTGGGTACGTAGAGCTGTGCGCAGGAAACTCGGACACCAAATTTCAGAAGCTACAGTACAAGGACCTCTGCACAGTACGTGGTAACATAGTTGTCTTGCATAGTATTTGCATACTTTTTTCTTTACATATAACCTTTAACATGTCTCATTTTAAGATTGTGTGTGTATATTTATATTATGGTTATTAAAATGATCTTAATTTCAGCTGTTATTACAATCACTTAATAAAATTTGCATGGAGTTAATGAGAGACTAGTCCATCAAAATCCTGTGTGGGTTTGGATTAAGATGATACCTGGTACTTTGAGATTCAGAAGTGTGATCATACACTCAAACTTAAATTAGTGTTAAAAAGAGACAGAAATTGTAGACCACAAATAGGAGATAAACACTTCATACTCCTGCATTCAGGGCTTGATGTTGTACCCACTGAAATTAATAATAGTACTGTCATTGACTTCAGTGAGTTCAGGATCAGGCTCTCAGTTGGAATAGTGCTGTAACATAGTGCATTTCACTTAAAGCTTGATCCAAAACTGATTGAAGTAAATGGGAATCTTTTCTCCTAATTTTGAGTCAGGTCCATAATTCCAGCAAAATAAAGATAGACCCATATATAGCTGTAATATTGAGATTCAAAAGCCCGATTAAAGGAGGCTTACACAATGTGGTTACAATACATTTTCCTTTAATCAGTATGCTTACATGTGCACATGCAGTGTGTTTGTGCTATGTATCTGTGCATATCTCACTTTGGAAAAAATGAAAATGTCTTGAACATATGATGTAGAATCTTATTCTATTTAAAAAACAGAAAACTAATTACAAGAATTTCCTTTCCTCAAAATATTAAATGAATGTGTAAATAGCATCTATTATTACTCAAAAATATTTTATTAGAAAAAGTGATTGTTTTAAATGCTACTTTCAGCGCACATTTTAGCTTGCTTCATTTGTGATCATACCATTAAACTCTGAGGGATTTCATTACTCTTTGAAGAAATAGTGGAAAATTAGTGAGCTCAGAGGTACTTCAGTTTAGCCAGACATTGACATGAAACTTGAAATCGTGTCTCTAGATTGAAGGTACTGAAATAAATTTGTGTGTCACAGATTGAGCCCTCATATATTCTCACACTTGACCAAACCTTGACTAACTCAAACTTCTGACCAACTCCTTCAATTATTCTATTAAATCAAAGTATTGTAGCAAAAAGATTAAAATTCCTTTGCTGATTATTATGCTGCTCTTTCATTTCTTAGAAATGTTCTGGAATTGCTTAGCTTCAACCAGTAAACACTTCTGCATTTAAGATTTTGTTTTATTTAATAAGACACTCATCTTGATTTCAGGCCAAAAATATATTTTGTAAAGAGGTGTACAGACCCTAAGATCTGTGGTGCTGGGAAGCTGCTTTTCAAAGCACCTTCAGAGGAGAGGAAGGGCTTATCCAATAAGGCTCACTGCCTCCACCATCATCCAGAAGGCTGGAGTAGAGAAGTGGCAGGGACCAACAGTGGATGGCATTTCCATTATACAGATAAACTGAGGCACAATATGGTAAAAAGAATGAAGACGCCAAATCCCTTGCTCTGTTCACTAGACCAGTGGTTCTCAAACTGTGGGTCGGGACCCCAAAGTGGATCGGGACCTCATTTTAATGGGGTTGCCAGGACTGGCATTAGACTTGCTGGGGCCCAGGGCCAAAGCCTAAACCCCACCGACCGGGGCCGAAGCCAAAACCTGAGGGTTCAGCCTGGGATGGCGGGCTCAAGTTACAGGCCCCCTGCCTGGGCTTTTGCTTTGTTCCCCCTGCCCAGGGCAATGGGACTCAAGCTTTGCGACCCTTCACCCCCTCCCCCCGGGCAGTGGCGCTCAGGTGGGGTCAGGCTTCGGTCCTCTGTCCTGGGGTCGTGTAGTGATTTTTGTTGTCAGAAGGGGATGCAGAAGGGGGTGCAGTGAAGTTTGAGAACCCCTGCACTAGACTATACTCTTTCAAATTCACTGCTTTTTCATGTTTCATTCTCTTAAACTTCTGATTTAAAAAAAAAAACTTTAAAAAAACCTCTTTAGCGTTGCTTTTTAAAGTTGAATTCTGCTGTTTCCTCTCCCTACTAAGACTTTCTAAGGTCCTCTGTAGTGATTCCCTTTCTTCACTGATATTTGCAACACTACCTAATTTAATTGTTTGCAGACTGTAGTAATGTGCTGGTCCAATTTCTTTCAGACTCTCAATTAACTGTGTATTGTTGGTACCTCCACTCCTGCTTACATATTTACTATGTAGAAGGATTTACATGTTATGGGAAATTCTCAATTCCATGTTTTCTTAAAACAGCTTACCTTCTCTGAGTTACAACATGGTTTCATATGTCATTAACTTAATTTATTTTCTTTCTTTGTGAACAAAGTAAATAGCTAATATTTTCAAGTTATGTGACACTTCAGAGGTTAGTGTCTGGTTCTCTGTATAAAGAGATTTGATGCACAGCAAAAGATGTCCCTGTATTTAAGGCACAATGAATATGGTAATAATTTTCTTGAAATATGGTGTGATGTTGATTTTAAATTCTAGAAACGCATTCTTCACTTGGTAAATTCTGTGTATCTCAAGGACCTAGTGCAAAGTGACTAAGGCTAGTATTAGTATGTATCTCAAATGGTTCTGTAAAATGTTGGCTGCACAATTAGTTGGTTCATTTTTTGATATTCTAATGAAAAATTAAAATGTATTTTTCAATAAGACTCATTCTCAGGTTGAGAGCCAAAAGCAAACTCTTTCCCTCCCTCCATTTCCACATCTGAACATGGACTTTTGCACAAATCATGAAAAAAAATGACTTTGTACGGCAATGATTGCAGAAACTTACTGAGACCAAAATGCTTAGTGCAAAATTGCTTTAATTCATGCCCAAAGTCAACAAGATGATACAAATCCCACACAGAGGTGTCTCTCAAAATTGGGTTCCCTTATTCCTCCACAGGACTGTCAATTCTTGAGTTGCTTTCTGGATTTCAAATCTTCCCCTCTGAGTTTAGTTCAATTGCGTCTTTCCCCAGGTACTTTAATTGTCATTCTCTCCCTGGACTCAAGGTTTGGAGCTCCCAACTGAGAGTTAACTTTCTTTTAAGATTTAAAAAACAAAAAACAAAAACCCCTCTTGCTGTTCAACACTCCCCCATCAATAGGCTTTTATGGTGTCTTCCTATTGCAGGATGGGTTCAGTGTCTAAGTCTGCCCATTGGTGGAACCAGTTCTTTGACTAGGCCCAATTAGGTTTAAATGTAATTGCCTGTTGCAGTACCTTCATAGGAGAAGTAAGATGGAATAAAACTTTCAGGCTGGAACATAACAGCAATTCTTTTTCATTCCCACATCCTTATAAAAAGGAACCCACCACATTCAGCACTTGTATCAAGGTTGCCAGGTAGTAAGTAGGCTGAGACTAAAAAAATCCGCTTTATTTGTCTTTATCTAACAGAGAGCTAGGACCCTGTGCGTTCATCACAATGTAAAATCAGGAAACTTTTTAACATAAAAGTAGCTAATCAGCCACAGGCTGCGTAGTCAAATTAAACATTTTCAGTAATATTAAATTTTAAATCTTCCTTTTGAGTAGATTTACTGTTGTGATTTTCTGGAAATCTTTCCAATGAACCCATTTGACTCTGTTTGATGTGTGTTCTGGAATGAAATTCAGAATGTCTTCAGGGACATTTGCTTGCATAACAAAAACGTATGCCAAATCAATAGTTTTAGGATGCTGTGATGGCACTTGCAGATTCCTTAAAAGTACTCTTTTGTTGTTCTTGAATAGTAACTGCTGGAGTCCCAGGTGAGGCTATCCATACTTGAAAAACTTTGTTTTCAAAATTTCTTAAATTCGTGTTCTATGCTGTAATGTTTTTTTTAACCACTAAAATAACTTGTCTATAACCTTCAGTGAACCCTGTATATGGAATGCTAAAATGTTTCTGTATTTTGCACTGAATCTACCATAATGTATATTATCTATTTAGTTTATATGTATACTTGTTCAGAAGTAAGGTTTTGATTGCATGCTAATGTAAAAAAACATTATTTTCTCTTCACTCGTTCTTGGCCACGTATCGCATATTGCAAGCCAGTGTCCTTTTAACTGTCATTCAATTAACTTCCTTGCTGAGCTTGTTTGTTCTGCTGGCATGTTCTGTCCGAACTGCTACCCATCCTTCTTTCCTGTTGATTAGCTGTGTGGCAGAGAAGCTTTGAGATGTTCCCTGTACATTTATTTTGTTTCCCTGAGCCTAGTTCAAAGAAATTCAGCTGTTCATTTTACTTATCTGCCTTGTGAAAATGGATTTTTTGGGGGACCTAATCAGTACTGTTGTTTTCCGTTTAAGCTTGCTGGCTATCTTGAAGTAGAAACATCTCCATGCAGAGATCTGAAAGATTTAAGTTTTTGTTCTTACATACTGAGACACAGTGAACTTTTTATATTGGTTCTTGCCAACTACGCTAGAAGTACTATGGTTACTGGTCAGTGAATGGACCAGCATGGTTCCCCACATGCTAAGTGCTATTTATATGGATTTATTCAATCAAAGTGGATTATGTTTCTTATAATGCATGGCCACTTTGAGAATTCATTATGTCAGGAGCACATTAAACTATCTAAAGCATTAACATGTGAATACTGTTTGAAGTAACATTATAGTTCTGAAAGATTATTTACATTCATATGGCACAAATCAATCCACATTATTCTGTATCCCTTCACAAATGAAATGCAGCCGGTTTTAATGTGAAATATAGCTGTTTTTAACAGCGCAGAGCAACTTACATAACCATTTAGGGGAGGTAATAGAGGATGACACAGCCAATTGACATGGCAGGGTAGCTTGCTGAGTTAGGCAAAATCATAAAATGACAGAATTGTAGGTCTGGAAGGAGCATTGAAAGGTCATCTAGTCCACCCTATGTGCTGAGTCAGGATCAAGTATACCTAGACCATCCCTGACAGGTGTTTGTGTAACCTGTTCTTAAAAAAATTCCAATGAGGGGGATTCCACAACCTCCCTTCAAAGCCTATTTTAGAATTTAACAATCCCTTGTAGTTAAAGTATTTTCCTAATATTTAACCTAAATCTCCCTTACTGCATTATAAGCCGATTACTTCTTATTCTACCTTCAGTGCACCTGGAGAACAATTTATTGCAGTCCTCTTTACAAGAACCATATTTAAAGACTTTAATCAGGTCCCCCCTCAGTTGTCTTTTTTCAAGACTAAACATGCCCAGTTTTTTCAACCTTTAATAGGTCAGGTTTTCTAAACCTTTTATCATTTTTTGTAGCTGTCTTCTGGACTCTCTCCAATTTGTCCACGTCTTTCTTAAAGTGTGGTGCCCAGAATTGGACACAGTTCTCCAGCTGGGGCCTCACCAGTGCCAAGTAGAATGGGACAATTACCTCCTGTCTTATATATGATGCGCCTGTTAATACACCCCACAATATTCGCCTTTTTTGCAACTGAATCACATTGTTGACTCATCACTTTGCGATCCACTATAACCCCCAGATCCTTTTCAGCAGTACTGCCACTAGCCAGTTTTCCCCCATTTTATAGGTGTGCATTTGATTATTTTTTTCTTAAGTGTAATATATTGCACTTGTCTTGTCTTCATTTAATTTCATCTTGTTGAATTCAGATCAATTCTCCAATTTGTCAAGATCATTTTGAATTCTAATCATCCAAAGTGTCAGCAACCCCTCCTAGCTGGTGTCACCTGCAAATTTCATAAGCATACTCCCAACCCTGTTATACAGGTCATTAATGAAAATATTGAATAGTACCTGACCCAGGACAAACCTCTGTGTAACCCTGTTTGATACATCTCCCCAGTTTAACAGTGAACCCTTGATAACTACTCTTTCAGTATGGCCTTTATAGTAATTTCACCTAGAGTACATTTTTCTAGTTTGCTTATGAGAGTGTCATGTGAAACTGTGTGAAAAGCCTTACTAAAATCAGGATATATATCGCATCTTACAGCTTCCCCCATCCACCAGTAACTCTGTCAAAGAAGGAAACTAGGTTGATTTGGCATTATTCTTGCCAAATTCATGTTGGATATTACTTAACACACATCTTATAGGTGGTTACATATTGATGATGATTTGTTCCATATCTTTCCGGGTATCAAAGTTAGGCCTTCTGATCTACAGATCCACGGGTCCTCTTTGTTCTCCTTTTTAAAGATATAGGTACTGTGTTTCTCCTTCTCCAGTCCTCCGGGACCTCAACTGTCCTCCAGGAGTTCTCAAAAATAATCACAAGATAGCTTCAGCTTGTCCCTTATGTACCCTGGGATGAATTTGATCAGGGCTTGCTGACTTGATTACGGCTAACTCATTTAAGTATTCTTTAATCTGTTCTTTCCCTGTTTTTTCTTGTATTCCTTCCCCATCATTGTTAATATTGTGTTAAGCATCTGGTAAAGAATTTAATATAAATAAAATATAATACTACAAAATTTTGCTCTTAGTTTTGGCATTATATATAGTCTATGATATGTCTATGAATAACATCAGCAGGAGCCTTTTTCTATTATCTTAAATACAGTGCCATCTTTTCTTCATGTTTTAGAGATAACTGGTGCTATTACTTAGTATTTTATGGCAGTATGGTTGTTGAAGATTGTACTCACAGGTGCCCAACCTATATACACTGTGCAATTCTGTTGACTTGATATGAAATCTGCCCAGAATTATAATTAATAATAAAAAAGCTGAAAAGACTTAATGATTAATGTGAGGTCTCAAGATACTTTCACCAGGGACATATATTAACTCTAAAGAATGATTCTCATGAGTATTTAATCACTGGCAGAGTGTAAGTGAATATGAATGGCCTGAGCAGTGTATGTTACAACCAGGAATATTACTCAAATGAGAGAGACAAGTGAACACGACTGAGTAGAAAATAAAACAATGCCTCCATTTCAGATTATAATTCTTTCTGATAAAGTTGAAAAAAGGGAAAGGCTTAAGTAACCTCCACATACATTTATTTGTATATCTGTCCAGTTTAGTATTTGCTATCAAACCACACTTAATTTTCAAATGATTACCCACATTTTCTTCAAACTTCTTTTGACCACTAAGGATTCTCAGTGTTAAGAAACCACAAATAGATCACATCTTTTGATTATTTACTGAATTCCTTGAAATGAAACTGGTGCTAAAGTTTTAGCCCTATGTACATAGTATTTGGTACTTTAGATAATTTGGATAGGAATCCATTATTTTGTGTGTTTAAAACAGAATGGCTAAGGCTTTGACACGTTGATTTTTACGTGAGTGGGTACTTCATATGTTCGAAACCTTGTACAGGCATTGAACAAACTTCACTGAGCATTAAAAGTTAAATCATAGGTATTTTGTCATAACCTAACCTTGCAGAAGTCTACTTTGGGTAAAGAAATTGCAGAAATGTATGAACTACTCACCACAACTTGATTCACCTAATATAAGTGTTAATTTCAGGCCTAGCTGGGATCGTTTAAACATGAACATCATAAAGCAACAGCACTCTAAAATGCAGACTCAGACACATTCTTTCAAATTTTCATCCAGCTCTAAGGCTTTGCCTCTTGACAGCAAATGAACCAGAATGATGAGTTTATCATCATATATATTGTACGATCTCTGTGCTCTCCCTGCTTGCCCTTACCAGACAGGGGCTGAATTGGAGGACATGAATGTATTTGGTTTCTTGCTGCGTAACCCCAGTTTAGAAATAGGGATTGTATTCAATTTAAACCTTTTTGAGGTGGTTGGTCTGCTCTCCTAATTAAATCTTAAAACACAAATGGCAGTCTTTGAGGGGTTTTTGCTTAGCCTTTAATCTAGACAGTTTGGGCCACAACTAAGTTGGCCTCTAGGTGCTACTGCACATATCTGAATAATTTAATTACTGTGGTGTCCAGAGCCTTTAACCGACATTGGGGCCCCATTGTACTGGGCACTGTGCAAATGCAGAGACACAAAACCTGCTTTGAGGAGCTTACACTCTAAATAGACAAGGCAGGAAAAGGGTGAGAGAGGAAACAGAGGCACAGAGAGAAAGTAATCTGGTCCACTGGGTGACCTTGCTGGACAATGTCAGAGCCAGGGGCAGAGTCTAGATCTCCAAACCCTGTCCTGTACCCTGTCCAGTAGACCACACTACCTCCCTTTTTATTCTGGCTGTGCTAGAGATACAATTAGGATAAATACGCGTGAAATAAAGGCTTGGCCTTGGTCCAGTTTCTAGTGAACAATGGTCCAAATATCAAAACCAGCATCTTAACTAATTAGCCCTTGTAGAGAGCCGAGCATTGAGTGGACATTCACAAATTGATGTATTCCCCTCCAAAACAGGGATGACTGTGTAAACTTCTAATGGTGCAGTTTGTATTGTATCTGTTCCGCAACTAGTATAAGACCTAAAGCAACTCTCTCAAACACTTTTATTTTAAATGAAAACTTGTGAATATTAAGCCCGTCACAATCACATGTTGGGTAACAAATGGCAGCATAGCCTCTTATTTTGTTTATTCGGAAAACTGAGCCGAACTGTTAGTGTTTTCACAGGCCTAACTTTTCTTTTCTGTAGCATATTACATCAGACAGCTACATTCCATGTCTTGCTGACCTCTGCAAAGCACTCTGGGAAGTCATGCTCAGTTACTATCGAACAATGGAATGGCATGAGAAACATGACCGAGATGAGGGAACTGCTTCATCTTCTGGTAAGACATGACTTTAGAACTAATTCTCTTGTATTTTGTTGTTTGAAAATAAAATTTAAATGTTCAAGTTTCTACCCAGATAGATCTGTGGCCCTGACCCTCTAGTATCTTAAACGTTGTTGTTTGTTTTGCTTATCTCAAGTACGTAGTTACTATTTGTGTGTGTGTGTCTTTACATATGTGTAAACACAGAAGTAAGCAAAACAAACAACGTTTATCTCAAGTACTAGTTACTATTTGTGTGTGTCTTTACATATGTGTAAACACACAGACACACACACTAAATTGGAGACTATAAATAATGAGATTCTTTATTAAGCTATTCTTTAAAATATCCAGACTTCAACTAGAGTGGGTCGTTCCTTAAAAACTTCAATTTTTTTGCTTTAACATTGTCTACTTGCATTTGGATTTATTCCATACTTCTTGAATGTAGTATAGGGAAAAAACAAATACTGCTGAATACTTGAGTGTCTTAAGCAATTTAAAGTTTTTATTATAAAATTATTCAAAGCTTCATATATACAATTGGCAATTTTAAGGGCAGCAACTGTATCTTAGGTGAGAAACAGGCAAGGTATGAATTTCATGTTTCAGATTTCTTGGAACTGTCAATGTGTACAACAGATTTTAAGTTAAGTAAATAGGGCTACTGGGATGTTTATTGGAGGAAGTAGCTTTAAAACTGAGTAATATGATTCTCTGTTAATCAATTTAATTATTTTTTTGGAATGTTTTGGAAGTGATTCGCCTTACTACAGCCTTTGTCATCTTCGCTTAGTCTGACCTTTGCACTTCTGTGCCAACTTACACACCTGGAACTGCCACCCTAAGGCCTGCAACGCTCCTTCACTTTACTTCCAGGAAATCCAAAACCTCTGCCTTAAACGCCATTTGTTCCATGGCACATTATGACTACAGTATCATCTAGTCTTGAGTAGTCTGTTTTTGTGTTGTCCTAGTACTGTTTTTGTGTTGCCTCCTTTAGCATTCCAAGCACTTGAATCTGTGTTTGTCTGGCACAGCCCTCTTATACACATGTTGCATTGTACATAACTTGAATTGAGGGGACTATCTAAAGACAAACATTGTCTACATTCCTGTTAGCCAAGATACTTGGATATGGCAGTAGCATATGGCAGTAGGCATAGAGTGAAATCCTGGTGCCATTGAAGTCAATTGCAAAACTTCCATTGACTTCAATGGGAGAGGATTTCACCCATAGTCTTTATATCTGCAGACCAGTAGAAACAGTAGCTTCTCTCTCTGACAGGTATTTCCGGCAATGCTGTTGCAGATATTTCTCCTTCTCTGATATAAAAAGCATGATTTGTGTAAAACAAGTAAAAAATATCATCCTTTAGACTGAACTGTGCAGAAAGAAACCGGAGAAAATGGACTAATCTTACCACTCTCTATACACTTTGAAATCCACCACTGCTTATAAACATATATTTTAAAGTCAGACTTACCCAGGGTATTAGGTATTAAAAATTAATTACATTTGCAGTCATTGAGGTTGCCTCCCTTCTTCAAAGTTGAAAGTATAATAAAATTATTTTTTCTTCTAATATAATTCACATTTCATAAAATAAGTGTATACCACAGCACTGTTGTAATAGCCCTTTTCTTTATAATCCTTATATCATTTGTATAATAACCATATTAATGGCAATGGTCTATTTTTGGTGCTGCTTAAAACTTTGAATTAAGCAGTGTTCTATATTACTGCAAAACCCATTTCAGAAGAGCCGTTAGGGATTCTCAGGACAAATTTTTTGGTGGCCTCTCAGACTTTTTTTCTTAAAATACTCAATTAGCTTTAGGAAAAACAAATATGCACATATACACGTCCAAATCATTGTAATTTATTTATTGCTAGCTAGTAAGTCTGTTGTGAAAAGTGATATTTACAAAAATACAAGTATCACATTTTACAGCAGACTTACTCAGCCCTGGCAAGTCTGGGGATAAATTAAGCCCAGGATGGAGGGTGGGGGGCTGGAACCTGAAGCCCCATTGGCTGAGCCCGAAACCCTGCAGCTCGGGCCCAGGGACAAAATATTTGTGCAGTGGCAGGCCCCAGCAACTGCCAGAGCCCGGGGTGGGAGCCCAAAGCCCCATGGCCGGAGCTGCCTGCCCTGCCACCCCAGGGCTGAAGCCCAAAGCCTGAGCCCTACCACTCCTGGGAAGGTGGGGAACTCATCGGTTGCCTGCTCCTCCAGCATTGTGCCCCAGGTGTCTCCAGAGGATGGCAGGGCGCAACCCCTGCTGGCCACCCCAGCAACCAACAACAAGGCGGTGGGTCCAGAGGGAGGGAGAGGGGCCACTACTTTGGTCCCCTCTCTTCTCCCCCAATCACAGCCCAGGAGGCTGTGGCTGCAAAAAAAGCCCCTGGTGGCTGCATGCGGCCAGGGTGGCTGCATTTGAAAAATGCTGCGTTGGACTGCATAAAGTGGTATTCTGTTCAGTCACATGTCATTTTAAATTTTCTGTTTGAGTGTTTATATATTTACAGCACTAGTACTACTCTAGATCTTATGTTGCACAAATAGTAAGTTGCTGGTGCCCTTGGCACTTAGTCTAGCTATTCTGTACAGTGTGGCATAAGAATTAAGTGAACCATGTTTAAAAAAGAATAGTGAAGCAGTTTTAAAAAAAACCCAATTCAGGTAGCAAGGGAATTGATAAGTCTAATATTATTTGAAAGAAAATAAATGTCATAGTAATGGAACAATGGGTATTAATTCTGCATGAGACAGCCTGGTTCCCTAGTTTATTTAATGGCTATGATACATTCTGTAGCTAAAGTATAAAGGTCAAGAACAGGGATTCTCAAACGGGGGGTCAGGACCCCTCAGGGGGTCATGAGGTTATTACATGAGTGGGTAGGGGGTCACGAGCTGTCAGCCTCCACTGCGGACCCTGCTTTGCATCCAGCATTTATAATGGTGTTAGATATATTAAAAAGAGTTCTTAATTTATAAGGGGGGTCGCACTCAAGCTTGGTCACCAGTACAAAAGTTTGAGAATCACTTGTCAAGAACATACTGTGTGTAGAGCAGGAGGACACAGCAGAGGGAGCTGTAGGATAGTGTACTATAGTGTGTACATTATAGTATTCCGAATAATGAAACCCAATAGACTGAAGCTGTTAAATGAGCATTATAACTTTTGTTATGTGTAGCTGGATCTCATCAGTTTGAGGCATGAACCTAAGGCTGTCCGTAGATTCTTCCCTTATTGTACTTTTTTACTTACAGTAGCGTTCACAAAGTACTTCCAATAGATCAAGTGTCTCTTGCTCATGGTACACAACTTCAGGAGTACGAGTGAGAAGCGGTAGATTCAGTAGACATTAATTGCATAGCTCTTTCCATTTCAGTAGACTGCAGCTTATCCAAAGGATTCTTACATGGATAGTAGACATAATGTACTTCATCATGGCTCATGTATACTTAGACTTGTAATTATTTTAATGGCTGTAATGGGCATTGCAAATGTATTATGCTTACATAACTTTAAAATGTAAATGCGAATAATCATTTTTTCTATTTGTGAAGAATTTAAAGGCATCTGAATAATCCATTTCCTACATGTTTTCACTTCGTAAATTAGTCCATTAAAATATTTTAACTCAGGGGATGTGTGAGATGGTTGTTGTTTTTTTTACCTTTATATAAACTGGTTCTCTTGAAAGTTTAGCACTTTTTTCCCCCTTCAGAT
Organism: Macrochelys suwanniensis; assembly: GCA_033296515.1. NCBI lineage: Eukaryota > Metazoa > Chordata > Testudines > Chelydridae > Macrochelys > Macrochelys suwanniensis. The sequence continues at coordinate 45,467,430 of CM065776.1, forward strand.
TTCAGTGCAAAATTTACTGTGGGTCTTTTTTTTTTTTTTTTTTTCTCCTCACTGTGTAGTCAGTTTATTCTTATTGCCTATTTCCCCTTAATACTTTACCTGGGGATCTTGTTGTTAGGTGGTAGTTGCTGGGAATAACATTTTTAGAAACACTGTGGACATCTCAGTTACTAGTGTTTAGCTAATACATTTTTATAGTTGTACAGAGTCATTAATATCAATGCAGCAGTAATTCTGTTCAGCCCCTTCTCCCTCCCAAGAAGTCACACTTGCTTCCAAGAGTAACCCCCACTTGATTTTGTGATTAATATCTGGAATTCTACTGTGATCATATGTAGCTGGAAGTAGAGAAGTCCTTACACAGGTAACCACACTGAGCTTAGTGGAATTGCAAGTAAAAACTACTGTGTGAGTGTAGGTTGCAAGATCAGCTCCTAAGGCAAGAAAAGAATTTTTTTCTGGTTCACAGTGTTAGTTTGCCTTTAGGTAATTTTTTTTTTTTTTTTAGGACCAGTTTAAAAAAACCCTGAAAAATGGGATTAACTAATGAAGATAGACAGATGGTTAACTCTAGATACAATCACATGCATCCTAAAACACATTTTTATGGTATGTTAATATTTTAGTATGTCACATAAAATGGGAAATAAAGCAATCAGATTTCATTTGTTTAATACTGTCATATAACTGAGAAGCAGTAAATTATAATGAAAATTTTCTATTTGATTAGAATAGAACTATTATTCCTGAGTGAGCACATCTAATAAATTGGCAAAATGTAATATTTGAAATATCATACACGATTAACATTATATATAGTTTGTTAAATCTAAGTCGAATTGAATTTATAACCACTGCAATCTATAATGGCATTCTGAGACACTCTAATCATTGCTACTTTTTCTGTCATTTCACTTTTGTTTATAAATTCATGTTAAACCATAAATTTGACAAACTGGTATTTTCATCCCAGAAAAGTGAAGCTTGGTCATCATTTAAAAATATGCTTTTACACTGCTGTGCACTCTAAATTTAATTAGCATGATCATTTTTGTCTGTGATATTTAATAGTCCATACTATTTTTCAAAAACAAACACCTTTAAAGTCGACTCACAAATATGCAGAGAGTGGGAAATAGGCTTATGTGCTTTTTTTAGCTGCTTCATGATTTACAAAGATGACCTGAAAGTAATCCTGTGTGATTAGTTTTCTATGGTTTTGTTGGAGGATTCGTTAGAGGCCTTGGATGTTTACAGTGAATTTTCCCAGCATGTAATTGAAAAAGTAGGGATTGTGGAATCTTAGCAAAGAAATTTTTTCTTCCTATTGGTTATAGGTCATTTCAGTTAAATAGGTGTTAACAAAACCCAGCTTTTGGACAGCATGTTTAGATTGCAGTCTCTCCAGGGCAGAGATTCTCTGTACAGTGTCCAATACAATTGATTACTGCTATTTCTATCATGGTAGTACTTTAAAGGTCTTAGTTAGGGATCAGGGACCCATTTGTGCTTGGCGTTGTACAAATATATAAAGTCCCAATCCTGGATTGGCTTTTCAGTACTATCATCAGATATATACTTACATTATAAAATAATTTTAAAATGACACAAAACTGTTTAACCCAAAACAATCAGAACTTTTTGCATGGTATATGGTGCAGGCTATACAAGACAGAGAGCTTGCAATGCCAAATACCTAATAAACATTTGGTGAACTACTATAAAGTTGCTTTCAAATTTACCTGCACAGTTTGGAGCTGAATTAGATGTTTACTACAAATAGTTTTGTTCCTTCTGAGGTAATCTCTTAAAACTTCCACAGTCACAAAAGCTATCAACAAAGGAAGGCTACAATCCTGCAAAGGTTTGTGCATCTGTTTCACGTTATGTACTGTTATGGGAAGTTCATCACCTAAATAAGCCTTTGAAGGATTGGGACCTATGCATCACATTTGTAAACAGAAAAGAACTAACAAAGTTACAGTAGAGGAAAGAGTTGAAAAGACAACTTTCAAAATTCATTCTCAAACTTTGGTTATTAGAAAAAGCTTTTGTTATCCAGCAAAGATGGAGGAAGTTTCAGAAAATGAATGTAGATGAAAATGGTTTGAGTCATGCCTGTCTAGCAAGGAGGCAACAAAAAAACCCCTTTTTTATTCCCATGACTAAAGTAAAACTTTACTAAGTTTACAAAGTAGAAATTTCTGTGGGAAATTGGAGACCTTGTATACCTAAATCCGTTATCTAGAAGAATAATCTCCAGATGCCTGTGATTTTTACCTTCACTTGAAATCATGCACAATTACATATTTTGCCATCTATTCAAAATTCCATACAATAAAATGCCTTTGTATTCCTTTTAGAAGTTTTCTATATAACACTTAGGACAAAAGGAGTTGATTTCAAATTAATATAGCTGCATAATGTGGGTGCATAACTGGTTGGTAAATCATTCCCAGAGAGTAGTTATTAGTGGTTCACAGTCATGCTGGAAAGGGCATAATGAGTGGGGTCCCGCAGGGATCAGTTCTGGGTCAGGTTCTGTTCAATATCTTCATCAATTATTTAGATAATGGCATATAGAGTACACTTTTTTATAAAGCTTGCGGACGATACCAAGCTGGGAGGGGTTGCAAGTTCTTTGGAGGATAGGATTAAAATTCAGAATGATCTGGACAAACTGGAGAAATGGTCTGAAGTAAATTGGATGAAATTCAATAAGGACAAATCAAAGTACTAAACTTAGGAACAATCAGTTGCACACATACAAAATCATAGAATCTCAGGGTTGGAAGGGACCTCAGGAGGTCATCTAGTCCAACCCCCTGCTTTAAAGCAGGACCAACCCCAACTAAATCATCCCAGCCAGAGCTTTGTCAAGCCTGACCTTAAAAACCTCTAAGGAAGGAGATTCCACCACCTCCCTAGGTAACCCATTCCAGTGCTTCACCACCCTACTAGTGAAAAAGTTTTTCCTAATATCCAACCTAAACCTCCCCCTCTGCAACTTGAGACCATTACTCCTTGTTCTGTCATCTTCTACCACTGAGAACAGTCTAGATCTATCCTCTTTGGAACCCCCTTTCAGGTAGCTGAAAACAGCTATCAAATCCCCCCTCATTCTTCTCTTCTGCAGGCTAAACAATCCCAGTTCCCTCAGCCTCTCCTCATAAGTCATGTGCTCCAGCCCCCTAATCATTTTTGTTGCCCTCCGCTGGACTCTTTCCAATTTATCCACATCCTTCTTGTAGTGTGGGGCCCAAAACTGGACGCAGTACTCCAAATGAGACCTCACCAGTGCCGAATAGAGGGGAATAATCACGTCCCTCGATCTGCTGGAAATGCCCCTACTTATACAGCCCAAAATGCCGTTAGCCTTCTTGGCAACAAGGGCACACTGTTGACTCATATTCAGCTTTTCGTCCACTGTAACCCCTAGGTTCTTTTCTGCAGAACTGCTGCCCAGCCATTCGGTCCCTAGTCTGTAGCAGTGCATGGGATTCTTCCGTTCTAAGTGCAGGACTCTGCACTTGTCCTTGTTGAACCTCATCAGATTTCTTTTGGCCCAATCCTCTAATTTGTCTAGGTCCCTCTGTATCCTATCCCTACTCTCCAGCGTATCAACCACTCCTCCCAGTTTAGTGTCATCTGCAAACTTGCTAAGGGTGCAGTCCACACCATCCTCCAGATGGGAAATGACTGCCTAGGAAGGAGTACTGCGGAAAGGGATCTGGGGGTCATAGTGGATCATAAGCTAAATATGAGTCAACAGTTTAATGCTGTTGCAAAAAAAGCAAACATCATTCTGGGATGTATTAGCAGGAGTATTGTAAGCAAGACACGAGAAGTAATTCTTCCGCTCTACTCCGCGCTGATTAGGCCTCAATTGGAGTATTGTGTGCAGTTCTGGGCGCCACATATCAGGAAAGATGTGGACAAATTGGAGAGAATCCAGAGAAGAGCAAAAAAAAAAAAAGATTAAAGTTCTAGAAAACATGACCTATGAGGGAAGATTAAACAAACCCAATTTTTTCAATCTGGAGAAGAGAAGACTGAGAGGGAACGTGATAACAGTTTCAAGTACATAAAAAGTTGTTACAACAAGGAGGGAGAAAAATTATTGTTCTTAACCTCTGAGGATAGGACAAAAAGCAATGGGCTTAAATTGCAGCAAGAGCAGTTTAGGTTGGACATTAGGAAAAACTTCCTAACTGTCAAGGTGGTTAAGTACTGGAATAAATTATCTAGAAAGGCTGTGGAATCTCCATGATTGGGGTTTTTTAAGAGCAGGTTGGACAAACACCTACCAGTGGTTGTCTATAATACTTAGTCCTGCCAATGAGTGCAGGGGACTGGACTAGATGACCTCTTGAGGTCCCTTCCAGTTCTATGATTATGTATGAGAAATAGCTCCCCATAATATTGGATAAATGACCAAAAACCAGACCCATCCAGCCTGATGGGGCTCAAAACAAGAGCCTCAGAAGCTTATTAATAAAAGTGTGTAACAATGGCCCTCTGTGTGTACTAGACATCTGTTCGGTATCAATCCACCCACTCATCCATTCCCCCATGTTTGGCAGCAGAGATGACCAACATTTCAGCCTAAGCCAAGCATTGTTGGCCTAGTGTTGTTGTCAATAGGTCAAAGACAAGTTGACCTGTAATTCAGGCTTGATGCGTCTCTGCAGAATTATGCAACAGCAGAGTAGGTCACAGTAATTTCTAAGGAACGTGTAGTGACTGCAGTATCTATTTACATTACCCTGATGATTCAGAGAAAAAGATGCATCCGTTTAGTGTATAGCTAGCCAGGTAGTTCATTCTTCATGTTTATATCTTGGCTGAATTTTGCATGGTGAATCACTTAGCTCAAGCAGGTACATTTGTGACTCAGAATTGCTGCCTTCATGAGAACAATATGAAATTTTTGGTATTAAACTTTAGTTTATGTATCTACTGAGAGTAAGGAGATTGTCCTATGAAATGTCACGATAAAACCTTTCTTTTTCTTAAGAAAAAGTGGCAGAATGGTTATTGGAAAAATGGGTATTATTGCTGTATTTTGCCTCAAATGTCTTTCTTATTTTAACACAAATAACTAGGGGCCATATCCTGAGCGCCTTCCTTGCGCAAATAATGCCATTAATTTAAGCAGACAAATTTGAATGTTGTAGTTGCTATTCCTGGTCTGAATATGTAAACACAACCAAATTCTACAATTTATTTTTATTCTTTTTACCAGGAGAGAACAGTTAACTTAATTGCTTAAGGAATTAAAGTTCTAAGGGTTCACGTCTCTAGTGTATATGTTACTGCATTGTTGTTGCTGGGTTCCTGTTCTGTTCCCTCCTAAGTAGCCTAAGGCTTAAGCTTCATTGGGTTCAAGGCTCTCGGTGAAATTAGTTCAACTCTTCTCCATCCGAGCCACTAGCCCACATGCAAAACTCCTTGAATGTCAGTGGTCAAGGTGGTGATAGAGCACTATATCCACTACCCCAAATAACTTCCCATTTGAGGGAAAGTTAAGTAGCACAGTGTCCCTTTCCTGAGTCACATTACACATTAAATGGGCTTGAGATGGTATTTCAGATGACAATTGTGAAGTGACTTTATAGTGCATTTGTATTGCAAATTTTGGTTTTTGCTCTGCAAGAGCCAGATTTGTATGATTCCTTATTTTTTACTTTAATAAAAGTGGTCAGTGATTTGTAAGACACACAGACATTTTTTCCTTAAGAAGCTTGCATTGCAAAGGACCAATCCAGAAAAGAACAGATGCATTCGGAGGGGGTCAGGGAGGACTTGTGTAGCATTGGAATAGTGAAGTGGATCACTGACCTGGGCTAGTGTTTCTGAGCATGACTGAGAGAATAGAAGAACGGCCATACTGGGTCAGACAAATGATCCATTTAGCCCAGTATCTTCTCTTCTGACAGTGGTCAATGCCAGGTGCTTCAGAAGGAATTAACAGAACAGGTAATCAAGTGACCCATCCCCTGTCGCCGATTCCCAGCTTCTAGCCAACAGAGACTAGGGACACTTCAGAGCATGGTTTTGCATCCCTGCCCATCCTGGCTAATAGCCATTGATGGACTTATCCTCCATGAACTTATCTAGTTTTTTCTTCTTTGAACGCTGTTGTAGTCTTGGTCTTCACAACATCCTCTGGCAGAGTTCTACGGGTTGACAGTGTGTTGTGTGAAGAAATACTTCCTTTTGTTTGTTTTTAAACCTGCTGCCTATTAATTTTATTTGGTGACCCCTAGTTCTTGTGTAATGACAAGGAATAAATAACATTCCTTTTTCACTTTCTCCACAGAAGTCATGATTTTATACACCTTGATCATATTGCTCTTTAGTCGTCTCTTTTCCAAGCTGAAGAGTCTCAGTCCTAGTAATCTCTTCTCATACAGAACGCTGTTCCATACCCCTAATCATTTTTTCCCTTTTCTGTACCTTTTCCAATTCAATATATTGTTTTTGAGATGGAGTGACCAGATCTGCATGCAGTATTCAAGATGTGGGTGTACCATGGATTTAATAGAGGCATTATGATATTTTCTGTTTTCTTATCTCTCTCTCTCTCTCACTTTTTTGATTGCTGCTGCACATGAGTGGATGTTTTCAGAGAACTATCCACTATGACTCCAAGATCTTTCTTGAGTGGTAACAACTAATTTAGACCCTATCATTTTATATGTATAGTTGGAGTTATGTTTTCCAGTGTGCATTACTTATGCATTTTTCAACATTGAATTTCATCTGCTGTTTCGTTGCTCAGTCACCCAGTTTTGTGAGATATCTTTGTAACTCTTCGCAGTCTGCTTGGGGCTTAACTATCTTGAGTAGTTTTGTATAATCTGCAAATTGTGCCACCTCACCCTTTCTCCAGATCATTCATGAATATGTTGAATAAGATTGGTCCCAGTACAGACTCCTGTGCAATACCACTATTTTCTGCTCTCCATTTTGAAAGCTGACCATTTATTCCTACCCTTTGTTTCCTATCTTTTAACCAGTTACTGATCCATGAGAGGACCTTCCCTCTTATCCCATGACATCTTATTTTGCTTAAGAGCCTTTGTTGAGGGACCGTATCAAAGGCTTTCTGAAAGTCCAACTACAGTATATCCACCGGATCACCCTTGTCCACATGCTTGTTGACCCACTCAAAGAATTCTAGTACATTGGTGAGGCATGATTTCCCTTTACAAAAACAATGTTGATTCTTCCCCAACATTTCGTGTTCATCTATGTGTCTGATAATTCTGTTCTTTACTATAGTTTCAACCAATTTGCCTAGTACTGAAATTAGGCTTACTGGCCTGTAATTGCCGGGATCGCCTCTGGAGTCTTTTTTTTTTTTTTTTTTTTAAATTGGCATCACATTAGCTATCCTCCAGTCATTTGGTACAGAAGCTGATTTAAATGATAGGTTCCATCCACAGTTAGTAGTTCTGCAATTTCACATTTGAGTTCCTTCAGAACTCTTGGGTGAATACCATCTGGTCCTGGTGACTTATTTACTGTTTAATTTATCAAGTTGTTCCAAAACCTCCTCTAAGGATACCTCAATCTGGGACAGTTTCTCAGATTCATCACCTAAAAAGAATGGCTCAGGTTTGGGAATCTCCCTCACATCCTCAGCTGTGAAGACTGATGCAAAGAATTAATTTAGTTTCTCTGCAATGGCCTTATCTTCCTTGAGTGCATATAGATAGTCCAGTGGCCCCACTGGTTGATTAGCAGGCTTCCTACTTCTGATGTACTTTAAAATGTTTTGCTGTTATTTTTGAGTCTTTGGCTATCTGTTCTTCAAATTCTTTTTTGGCCTTCCTAATTATATTTTTATACTTCACTTGCCAGAATTTATGCTCCTTTCTATTTTCCTCAATAGGATTTTACTTCCACTTTTTAAAGGATGTCTTTTAACTGCTTCTTTTACTTCGTTGTTTAGCCACGATGGCACTATTTTGGTCGTCTTACTATGTTTTTTAAATTTGTGATATACATTTAAATTGAGCATCTGTTATGGTGTCTTTGAAAAGTTTCCATGCAGCTTGCAGAGATTTCACTTTTGGCACTGTGTCTTTTAATTTTTGTTTAACTAACTTCCTCATTTTTGTGTAGTTCCCTTTTCTGAAATTACATTCTGTTATGGTGGTCTGTTTTCGTGTCCCCCACACCCCGACAGGGATGTTAAATTTTATTATATTATGGTCACCAAGTGCTTCAGGTATATTCACCTCTTGGACCAGATCCTGTGCTCCACTTAGGACTGAATCAAGAATTGCCTCTCCTCTTGTGGGTTCCAGGATTAGCTGCAGTCCAAGAAGTTACAAGAAACTTTCTCTGCATCCCATCCTGAGGTGACATACCTAGTTAATATGGGGATAGTTGAAATCCCCCATTATTTTTGAGGTTCTTTTTAATTTTTATAGCCTCTCTAATCTCCCTGAGCATTTCATAGTCACTATCACCATCCTGGTTCAGATGGTCGGTAGTATATCCCTACTGCTATATTCTTCTTATTCACGCATGGGATTACTGTCCATAGAGATTCCATGGTATAGCTTGGTTCATTTAAGATTTTTTACTTCATTTGGCTCACTTTCTTTCACATATAGTGCCACTTCCCCACCAGTATGGCCTATTCTGTCCTTCCGATATATTTTGTACCCTGGTATTACTGTGTCCCATTGATTATCCTCATTCCACCAAGTTTCTGTGATGCCTATTATATCAGTATACTCATTTCATACTCATTCCACAAAAAAAGTATTGGGGACACTAAAGGAGACTTGGCCAAAAAATTTAAGAATGCAATCCATGCCTTTCCTGATTAGTGAAAGAGAGTCACCAACAACTGGTGTCTCTGGTGTCCAAAATAAACTCTCACCTCATTCTGTGAGGGTACCTTCCCTTCCTCGTTCTAATGTGCAATAGTACTGCCAGCCAGTACTGAAGAAACCCATGTTGCTTATCAGTTGTGGCTAATTATTGCCCAGTATCAGACCTCCCATTCCTAAGCGAGGTCATAGATTAGTTTCAAGATCATCTATCTAAATATATTAAAAAAAAATAGACTTATCAAATTCTGGATTAAAGCCAGGACTTGGAATAGAAACATCATTAACAGTGCTCATGGATGATCTCTTGATGGGGAGAAGAAATTGGTCTTCCTTCTCCTGAACCCCTCTTCAATATTCAACACAGCTGATCAAGAGAAACTGCTTTTCTGTCTGAGGGTGGTGGCATGGGTCCAACGGAAGGCACTAAATAGGTATTTGTCTTTACTGGATTGATGTATCCAAAAGATAGCGATGGGAATCTGCACAACTCCATCAGACACTCCCTTCTACTTCCCTTGCCGAGTTTCATATATTATTAGAAGAACTAATAAGATGATACAGAATCATGTTCTAGCAATATGCAGATGACCTACCTATCCTTCATGAGAAATAACACTGTCAGAAAACAGGCTCAGTGCTTAGATGAGATCATTTTATGTATTAAGAGCAACTGGTTGACTCTGAATCTGAGCAACATGGAGGTGGTATGCTGGATGGCAGAGGAAAGCATTCTGAGGAGTGCGCAGCCATAGTGTAGTCTCCATTTGTGTAAGATGTGCAGTCACAACTACACAGTTTGGTCTGCAATCAGGAGTGCTCCTGGATTCCTTGTTGGTGCTAAGATATCATATAGTAGCATTTTCAAGTGATGTGATTTATCCTCGTTGGCTGGCCAGTTAACTGTGTTCCATCCTGGCAGATGAGATCTGGCCTCAGAGATACATTTCCCCCTCCACTTCTGGCTGGACTACAGCAGTGTTATCTACCTGCTCATGAAACAGTCAAGCTTCAGCAAAGTCCTAGTAGTATGAAATGCATCAGCCCATCTCCTGAGGAAAACAGGCTAGCTTGAATACATCAGATCTGTCCTATTGGCTCTCCATAGATACCATATCCAAGTCAAAGCCTTAGGCCTTATCTTCAAGTCACTCAGTGGCTTGAGCCAATGATACCCAAAAGATTTCCTTAAAATTCCTGGAGAAGGATCACAGATGACAGCTCCACTTGTCAGGCACAGTAGAGCTGTCCACAAGGAGGGGAATGTTTGTTTATGAAGCTTGCCTTCTTGGCAGCTGGTCCCAGATTGTGGAAAGAGCGCCCAGCAGAATATAAAGATAGTCATAAACCTCTCCATCTTCTACTCTAAGCGTACACCTTCAATCTTGCTTTTGCTAGTACAAATACCCAGAACAGGGTCCGTTATTTTTAAACAGCAGGGAAAAAGTCATGATTTCTCCCTGCAGAAAAGGGGAGGGAGGACCATGCATGACAGATGCTAGTCATGATTGTTAATGCACTACTAAAAAGCCCTCAAGTACTGTGGTAATATGGGTCTGGTAATGAGGGCTGTACAAGAATTTGAATTGAATAGATGGGATTTGAATGAGAAAATGTCTGGGGCTTGATTCCCTGGGATTACAAGGTTGTTTCATGTGTAGATGTACTGTGGAAGAATGCATGGAGAGAAGAATGGGAGAAAGAAGCCAAGCATAGAGTACTGCTGGCATTGCTCAGTGGAGCAAAGGTTGCCAGGTCTTTCTCCAGACATTCAGCCAGCGTATACTGCTGGACACACGTTGGAAACCTTATTTCTACTATTTTTCAACTAATGGTTCTTCTTTACAAAGCTAGACTATATTAGGGAATATTTCCTAGTAGAGTGTGGCTGATATTTATATTAGACAATCTTTATCCCCCCTCCATTTGAAACATGACTGTCAGTTACCTTTTTATCTTAGTTGGTTTGATGGAATGGGATACTGTGTTTTCTTAGCCAGACATAACCTTATCTGTCTGATTTTTTTTTTTAAGATTTTATTGCTGTCCCTTTAAAAGTTCAGACTTTTCAACTACAGAGAAGCACAGTTAGCCATGATCTATTCTCAACCCTGCAGGACAACTTAGAGGCAGTAGGTTCATTAAGGCTAGAAGTTAGGTTTCAAGATTATTGGAAATACCAACACTATCTTCCAATTTCAGTTTCAGATGGCAACAACGTGATTGGAGCTGAGGAGACCAATTTTGACCGTAGCTATGTACAAAAGAAATTAGAACATGGACTTTCACGAATATGGCAGGTTTGTTTTGGATTGTCTAAACCAGGGGTCGGCAACCTTTCAGAAGTGGTGTGCCGAGTCTTCATTTATTCACTCTCATTTAAGGTTTTGCGTGCCAGTAATACATTTTAACGTTTTTAGAAGGTCTCTTTCCATAAATCTATAATATATAACTAAACTATTGTTGTATGTAAAGTAAATAAGGTTTTTAAAATGTTTAAGAAACTTCATTTAAAATTAAATTAAAATGCAGCGCCCCCCAGACCGGTGGCCAAGACCTGGGCAGCGTGAGTGCCACTGAAAATCAGCTTGTGTGCCGCCTTCGGCACGCATGCCATAGGTTGCCTACCCCGGTCTAAACATACTCTTTTCCAAATACAAAGTATAAATCTTACATGGTGATCTTGGTTACAAATCAAACTACTGTAGATAAATAGAAATTAAAATAATTTAAGAAATTATAGGGTGAGAAGGATGGCTCAGTCTCCAGACACAGCCAGTTCTTGGGTTAGAACGCCAACAGGAGCACCAATAGTGGTGCTAATTTTTGTCGTAGGGAGACTATTATGTAATAGCCAAGACCAACTCATTTCTTGCCTGCAGTCTCACATCCATAGCTCTGGCCAGATGAAAAGAAGGAAATGCACACACATGAACAACTCACATAACATAAATGAGTTTTGTTAGTTTGTTTTAAAGTAACAACAGAGAGAACATGTAAAGTGGACTAAAAGTCCATGTTAGGCATCAGCAGAACAATTTAAAGTATTTCAGCAAATGCTGCCAAGTCTCATGAGGGTTTAAATCAGTAAATTGTTTTCTACCGGCTGTGCTGAAGTCCAGTGGAATGAATTCAGGATAATATATATGTTTTAACTCTGAAGTTTTGCATTTAATTTAAACCCACACTTTCGACATTTAAGCACATTCATTGTGTGTGTAAGTAGCTATATACAGTTTTGGAAGCATGTATTTGAACAGATTAATAGAACTTTTTCATGAGTCCCCATCATTACATTGAACACACATACTATGAAATGGTATGACTTGTGTTAAGAGTAATACTCTTTAGAGTATCAGTAACAAGGTGAGGGATTTTATTTTTTTTAAGGTACTTAAAGCTGTTCATATACAGCTGAGTATAGTACATTTGCAGCTCTGCCCTTCCTGGTATCAGCTGGAAGAGGAACTGCTGAAATACAGGGCTGTGTCATTCCATCAGTAAGATTTAGGGAAAATGGAAATCTTGTGAGCCTGCCTGTTTTCATGATAGTTCTAACTTGATTACTAGCCTAAAGGTTTTTAATAGACACCCAAAATTTCAGATGCCAAAGCTCTGAACCTTGTGTGATTTGCGTAGAACGGCAATAATCCAAAGCATTCTTTAAACCACTGTGAATGACAATCTTGGCATCTCAAATTGTTTTGGATTGACACTACATTACTGAAAGTTGCAAGAAACTATTTTTGACTAGTGAACTAATGATGTGATGTGAAAGCCAATGAAAGATCACATGTGCTAATGAAAATGGTCAGTTCAACAAACCTTGTTTCTCTAGAGGACTGCCCTAAACTGCTGTTCAGAGGGGTCAGACATCTGAACAAAACAACAAAAAGTGCTAGTGAACCATGAATTAAAAACACTGCCATTCATTTTTAACTCCAGAGTAGTCACTGCTACTATATAAAAACTCCCAATATGCACACAAATTTAGTAAGGATTCAATACTAACTTTGAAATGTTTGTGTTTTATAGGATGTGCAGCTGAAAGTGAAAACGTATCTGCTGGGGACAGACATGTCTAACTTCAAATATGATGATTTTATCTTTGTATTAGATATCATTAGCAGGTATATTGATGGGGCAAATAAGGCCATTTGCTCCATCTGCATGACAGGCTTGAATTAGCATAAGATAACATGATAAATTAACATAATAGGGACTATATCCTGGCCCTAATTTCCATCCACTTCACACTGCTCTGGTGATGCAAAGAGTAGGAGTGATTCTTTAATAGGGCACCAAGGGACTGCCTGCATGCGAGGTAATTCATGACTGGTGTCAAGTTGTTTTTAGACAGCTGCTCTTCCGGGCCACCCTGCAGACATAGTGAGTGTGGTGGAAAGGGAGCTGTAGTACTCTGATGATCCTTGGCCAAAAAGAAGTCCTTGAGAGCCATTTCGGTACCTGGCCAGCTTCGAGATTGGGGGGTGTAAAAAATGGCTTATTCATCTTTCTGTCCCCATGCCCCCTTAGGTTCAGCGTGAGTGCTGCTGGGCCAGGCCTAGGAATCTGCCTGGCTGTTCGTAGCAATTTTCGGTAGCCCTAACATAACAGTTGTGGTACCTCTAAAAGCCTGCTTAGTGGCTCCCCAAAACTGGAGCCAAAAGTGTGAGAAGCTGGGCATAGCTCCCTTTTGCTCTTGCTTCTATATTTGGGGTTACGGTGCTCGTGGTCAGAGTGCCCACCCACCCTCTTTTTTTTTTTTTTTTTTTTTTTTTGACAGTGAGAATGGTATGGAGAGATGGGTTCCGGTCATGGGCTATAGAGCTTTCATTGGACCATAGGATCCCAAGCAGACACTTGGATTGCTTGTGGCTGTCTGGCCCTGAGTGTTTATAAAATGCCATGATATGCAATAGAAGAAACTGGGGGGGGGGGGGGGAGAATAGCTCAGTGGTTTGAGCATTGGCCTGCTAAACCCAGGGTTGTGAGTTCAATCCCTGAGGGGGCCATTTAGGGATTGGGGGCAAAAATTGGGACTTGGTCCTGCTTTGAGCAGGGGGTTGAACTAGATGACCTTCTAAGGTCCCTTCCAACCCTGATATTCTATGATTCTATGAAACTAGACCATATGTAGGCCTGGTGTTGTGTGGTGATGATCTTTGTTTCTTAGCTGTTCAAATATTATGGTTATTATGGGGGGAGGGATAGCTCAGTGGTTTGAGCATTGGCCTGCTAAACCCAGGGTTGTGAATTCAATCCTTGAGGGGGCCATTTAGGGATCTGGGGCAAAAAAATCTGTCAGGGGACAGTACTTGGTCCTGCTAGTGAAGGCAGGGGACTGGACTAGATGACCTTTCAAGGTCGTTCCAGTTCTAGGAGATTGGCATATCTCCGTTTATTATTATTATTTATTTATTATATGGTGATGGATGAGCATGGTATGTGTGCTTATAGATGAGATAGCATTCAAGTAATAGTAGTTTCCTCCAGTATTGTTAAAATTAATTGAATGGATAAACACTTCTAAAATGTCTTCTGTTCTAATAGGCTGATGCAAGTTGGGGAAGAATTTTGTGGCAGTAAGTCAGAAGTTTTGCAAGAATCTATTAGAAAACAAAGTGTTAACTATTTCAAGAATTATCACAGGTAAGGCTACTAAATGTGCAGCGGATTGGTCAGATTACTTTTATTTGCCTTCCCCCACCCCCTGTTTTAAACTGGGTTTCCAGCGGCAATGAGTGGCCTGGTTGCACTGAGGTGGACAGCTTGGGCACGTTTCTGTGGTGCAAGGGGCCTAAACACTCAGCTATTGCTGCAGGTATAATCTCTCACTTATGCTAAAGTTACTGAGGAGACTTCTGCAACGAGTAAGTTGAGGAAAGGTAGGGAACCTGTGGTGCCTAGACTTTCAGTAGCACCTCAGGCTTCCTCTAAAAGCTGCTCCTTGAGACTCTTCCTTTTGACCCTTTCTCTAATGGAGCTGCAGGCCCTTTATTCCTGGTCTTCCTGGCAAAAGTATTTATTTTATTTCTATACCATTCCATAAAAAGAGAGCCCATTCACCCATGTCTCTGGACATCTCTGACAATTTCTTTTAAATGTATAATTATGAGATTTATTTCTGTCAGGAATTTCGTAATTTTATGGATTTGTACTGCTGGATCCCATTTTCAGCCTTCCCTTTGTTGACCATCTGTAACTGCATTTCATTCCAGTCTGCCTTGGCTCCATTACATGCAGACCTGACCTAATTTTATGGCAGCATGTGTGTCAGCTTCAACACTTGCTGGCTTTTCATTTCAAAGTTAAACTGCCATAATTTTGCTTTGATTTCCCCAGTGTTCAGGCTTGGAAGGTAGATGCTTCTTTCATTCCAGTGGTCTGGCACTTGTCTTTCATTGCTTAGGTAGCCAGGAAGATGTGAGGGGGGAGAAAAAATGCCACAGTGATTCTTGCCAGAAGCCCTTGGTTCCCAAGACTTCTTCACATGGCATTCCTGCCCCTGCTGTTCAGGGCATTTTTCTGCACATGCCACACCCCACTCAGTCATTCTGAAGCTTTCTGCCTGGAGGCTGAATAGATGACTTTATCTTCATATGGATGTGCTGAGAATTAATTGATATTTTACTAAAATCTATAAAATCTTAAAATTTCTACAGGAATGCATGGGAAATGGTCTTAATTCTGATGCCAAGAATGTGGTTTGTATTCTTTTCAGGCTTCTAAAAGTCAGCTCTAGAATATCTTCTCAGCAATTTTAATAAAGATTTCACTTCCAGTTGTCTGATAGGATCAAGTCTCAGCCTTGAGTGCATTGGACCTTTCCAGGATACAAGGTTCCATGACTGTGTAGTCGCTATAGCTCCCATTTCTCCAAAGTAATAGCCAGCCTTAAGTGTCAACCTGAATCTCTTCTTCTGCCTTGGAACCTCACTTTGGAGCTTCAGACCCTCATGAAACCTCTATTTGAAGCTCTGCTGAAACTTCCTTCTCCACTTGGCCATTTTAAGATGCCTTTCTTAAGGCTTTGTCTACCCAAAAAGTCCAACCAATCTAATTAAATCTGTTTGTTTAGTTAAATATTCCTCCTCCCCCTTATGGGGGTGATTCCTCACTGATTTAAGTTAAATAGACATAAAGCACTCTTAAATGAAATTTGGCCATAGAATATATTGCATCTCTGCAAGGGACAGGTTTAACAGTGGTTTATGAAATCACAAATTTTTAACCCTCTCAATTCTGTTTGAATAAAATATAGGGGGGCAGAGGGGAGAAAAGTATATGCTGAGAACTTGTCCTTTGCTTATGCTGTTTCTTTAGCAAATCATGAACTATTTTCTACTGATTTGGAAAGTCGGGATTTTTGTGATTCTTGTTCAAGGCTATGTGATAACTACCTATTCCTAGCACTGATTTTTTGTGTGTGTGTGTGGTTTTTTTTTTTTTTTAAATCTCATTGAGAAAAGTATGATTTTTAATAATGTTTACCTACCTGTTTTGTTAAGAATAATTAGACAATGTTTCTAAAGCTCTTTGAAGGTGAATAGCACTGTGTAAGTTCTAAGCACATGATTTAGCCTGATTTATTTAAAGCTTTAAGTGTTTTGGATGTTCAAACCAAGCAAATGTGGCTTTTGCTTCCCTTGTGTATTTAATTGAAAAAAGCTAGACCTTTTAAAAGATGCATTAGTATGTAAAAGCTACACTGACTGGAACTGCCCAAGGAGCATGATTCATCAGCCCATTAATTGTGCAGTTTGACGTATGTAACCTACTGGTGTGTTAGATATAGGTAGGTTTGGAAGAATTAGTTTTTTATTGGTAAATGTTGATAAACATTGATTTCACCATACACACCAACGGATCTAAATTTACATGTAGGCAAAGTCTAATAATGTCTCAAGCAGCATTTTTCTGTTTGATTTAAAGCTATTTCCTTGGTACTTTTTTTGACATATAGCTGGTTCAGAAAACTGAATAGTTACAGGAATTGGCCATGTGTAACTCAAGATCATATTGAGTATGCAAAGCATTTTGTTGGGAAAAGTTTTCTTTTTTATAAAAAGCAAGAATGGGCTTTTAATGGTGAAAGACACCAAACAAGGGAACTGCTTAAGGCCTGCCGGAGGTGCCAGGGAGAGGAGCCCCTTCCTTGGCCCTGAGCTGCTGGGGCGAGAGAGGGCTGGGGGGAGTTCCCTCTTTCCCCACTGCAGTCCCAGGGCAGCATGTACCCCAAACCCCTCATCCACAGCCTTGAGCTCCCTCCTGAACCCTTCATCCCTGGCCCCACCCCAGAGCCTTCACCCATAGCTGGAGCCCTCACTCCCTGCACCCAACCCTCTACCCTAGCCCTGAGCCCCCTCCCACACTCCAAACCCCTTGGCCCTACCCCCACCATGTAAATTTTATGTGCACCAAACATCACCTCCATATTGGTGCACATAACAAAATTCATTCTGCACATGGACTTAAATGTAGAGGGAACACTGAGAGAGAGCTGTGGGTACTCACTGCCTTGGAAAATTCGGCCCCAAATCTATTTCTGGTTGAACAGAATGTGTGTAAGTAGACACAGCTAACTGCAATAGTAGTTAAGCACATGTTGGTCATCTGACTGATCCAAAATAATTCATTATATCAGTAATTAGTTTAATGAATGATGTGATGAATGTTTTACAGCCTAATTTGGAACCCAGTGCATAATTTACCAACTGCTACATTCTGAACAAGACAACATAATGTATCTTTTAAAGAAAAAATTATTGATGTGCCCTCAGTGATTTAAAAAAAAAAGGCAGCCGTGAAGTAAAGTTCCTGGCTATCTAGCTGAGAGAGAAAGCTAAAGGTGTTTCTGCTTGTAGCTAAATGAAAGGCTTTAGTGCTGATGAAAACTTAATAAAGGAAGTACAGTGAACTAATGTTTTTGATTACATTGTCATAATAGCGCCCTTCATTAATGAACTTACCTCCCTGCTCAAAACAAAGTTTAAACGTGAAGAAATGTAACTTCGGTGATGAATGGCCTTTTAATATTTTGTCTGAAAAGTGTATGATTCTGTAGAGTGCTGCTTTTCAGTTTTTCCACATTGTCGGTTTTTTTTTTTCCAGTGCTTTTTATTACATGGAATATTAGCCAAGTTCAGATGTAGGTTCACGTTACCCTTTAGTGGATAAATGTTGCTACATTTTGTATTGACATTGCTAAAGTATCTGATTATGTCACCTGCAGAGAATAAAATCCATTATGCTACTGTACAAGCATGAATGTTTTTATATATTAATTGTAGAGGCTTTTAAAAATAATCGTTTCACAAATTTTGTGACACTGCATTCTTAATGTACTTTTCTACAGGATGTCATAAAATGTATAATTTTGTGGTTATTTATAAGCTGAGAGAATGAGTTCAATATCTGGCAAAATAAATCCTCACACTTGCAAAACGTGTTAAATACATCACACTTCCCTTCTGCACCAACCATGAAGATCTCTGTGACTCACTGAACTACATCAGAAGAATGCCAGTGGCATAAACTGGATCAATGCATGCATCTGTAGCCCCTTTTTTTTTTTTTTTTTTTTTTTTTAAGATTGAATGTAGTAATTTAGTATAAACTACGATGGGTTCAGCAGACTGAACGGACACAGAGTGAAAGTCACCTCTGGTGCTTTTCTCAAATTTGGAGACTCCAGGAACAAACCAAGTCTGAGGATAGTGACTATAGACACAATCACAAGTATAAAGTCTTAACTGTACTACAAGTTTTATTAAAGCAATAAGTAAAGTTACAATTACTCATGCATATGTAAATCCTACAAAAACCCATGCAGTTACTAAGACTGTAGTCATACTCACATTCTCAAAGATATTCTAAGGTCAGATGGATCTCTCATCAGGTGATCATCAAAAAAGGATGGTTACTGCTGGGATTTCCCATGAGGTCTTCTGACTTTTACACAACTAGGAAACCTCTTTTTTCTGACCAGACCAAACACCTTATGCATATGCAGAGGGTTTCAACCTTCTTTTCCTTTTCTGTATTTCCATACCCCATGAATATTGAGGTGCCCCATTTTTCATAAGTTGTTTCTTAGTTCCTCTTATTCTTATTAGCATCTATGCACAACATGTATTCTGCAGTCAGGACAGGACATTCCATAATGTTACAATAAGGTGTCTTGTGATCTTGGATAATGCAATGTGGTTTATTGCAATCTAGTTTTCTGTAACATTACCTATTGGCACATCTTTTACAGTAATCTTGTGATTTTACTGGCCTAGGGTTATTCCTAGGGTGACATGAGAGGTCACCCACTCATGTCAAGCATTCTAAAGCTTATGGCCTAGTCTGGCTAAGCTAAAATCTTACAGGCCTCGGCCTGTAGGCCTTGCATTGCAGCCATGCTGTACTTGTATACCTAATATACACTAATCACTCTTAAATATTTGTCAGTCTTATACTTATACATCACAAATGGCAGAGCTATTCTTCATAGTGAATTAGCTCATCCTGGCCAGAGCACTGATTGCTGAAAGGAATCCTTCTACCTACTTATCAGAAAAGATAACCCAAATATTACAGGAACTCACTAAGCCAAAAAAATCTATGCCAGAAATATTGATATTAGTCACCCTGATTGAATTGTACCTCATCACATTTGATGAAGTTCAGAGAGGTCTTTGGAAATATTTGAACCAACACTTGTAAAGCTGGTCTGTCCCCTGACTTGCTGGTGGAAAACCAGCAAAGAACAATTGTGTACGCTCTAACTGATCTCAACAATGGCTCCCTCAGAGACATTGACCAGCCAACCTTCCTGGAAAAATGCAACAGCCCATTCTTGTCACAGAAACCTCACCAACAAAATAGTGGATAAAAGGACACAATATAATTAGTTGGCCTTTCCTAAAGCCTACAACAAAGTCCCTCACAGGAGACCAATCGGGGAGATAAAGTGTGAGAACTAAAAGTTTTGTCCTGGACTAGAAATGGTATTTTTTTTCTTGCGCTCCAAATCTTGGCCTCTTGCTATTAGTTCCTTTTTTATTAATTAACCTGAGACAATGTTAACTTACAACAGAGATTTCCCAGGGGCTCATTTTGTAGGGAGCCACAAGTTTTTGGGGAGGTGATGATCTGAACTTCTCTACTAAGGAAATTAATAGAAAAGCCTAAATAAGGATGACTTTGTATTTGAAAGTGTAATTTAAAGATTTTTGTTCAATCGAAGGCACTTCAGCTGTGACTTTTTTCTGCTGACAATCTAGAGTGTTGTATTTCAGAACTCGTCTTGAAGAATTGCGAATGTTCTTGGAGAACGAGACCTGGGAGCTTTGTCCTGTGAAGTCGAGCTTTAGTATTTTACAGCTTCATGTAAGTACCGCTACTCAATATTCAAAAGTTCTTTGTGACGTAAGTTTGTTTTATATGTGTAGCCCCTCTGTCTGCGATGTGAAAGGACATACAAACTGCTGTTTGATTTTCGGGTTATTTTAACGGTACAGTAAAATTAGAGTGATTTTTATTTAGGGATTTTTGTATGCTATTCTGAACCTCAGATTTAAATGCATCTGAAATGGTAACGTGCCTGATTCAAGAAAACATTCAGGAAAGTACTAAAGCATGTGGTAAAATTCCATTGCAAGCAAGTGAAGCATGTGCTTTAGTGCTTTCTTGAATCAGGGCCTCTGACTATGCTGAGGTTGGTAAATAGTAACATTTCTGTTTTATTTGCTTTTTTAATATCTACCTATTTGGGGCTGCCTGACAGCCACATGATTTGAGTTGTTGCTACAAATAACATCTAGGTTGCTAAGGATGAACATGGTTGGTGGGGATGGAAGACTATTTTATAGTTTGACTGTACAGGGAAGCTGACTATATATATTCATGCAGCAAGAGAGAAAAAAGATCTTTCACAGAACACAAAGGGAAAGAAAAGCATTTTTAATAGAAAAATGTGATGGTTAAACCACATGCACTGGCAGGGAAACTCAAAGGAGTAGCTGCAGATCCCAGAAATTATTCATCGAATTTTGTAGAAATTACTAAATTCCAAGTTCTGTTAGCCCAGTACATTTTGATTTATATCTTTAAATTTTTATTATGTAAATTTACTATTCAAAGATTAATAACTAAAAATAAATTATGATGTTTTCAGCAACAAAAAATTAGGCCAAGATTTTCAGAAATGAATATCTAGAGATAGGATTTTAATTAAGTGGTCTGATTTTTCAAAAGTTCTGAGCATCCTCTTGAAATCCTATATTATTGTACAGTGTAGCAGTCCAGAAATTTTGAAATGTACTTTCTTTAAGGATATTTTAAAAATGTGCTCCATATTAATAAGATAAAATGTTTGTAACAAAGGTAAAGAGAATTCTTTAAAATATTTTTTTAGTCTGATAGTGTCACTTTAATTTTGGAAATATGTTCTCTACATTTTGATTGATGCTGTATTTGTATAGTTTGAGATTAGGTCCTGTTTCTTACTCTTTCTTTTAATCTCTGGTCAAAACTTTTCTGTTTATTTCTAGAAAATGAACACTTCCATAATACAAGAGGTATATTGCATGGTGCAGCAAGACGCACTTGCTAAAATTAGAAAGACAAACCATGTGAGATTGCAAAGATCAAGGTTAACTTCCATCAGTCTAAAAGCTGTATTTAAATAAGAAATAAACTCTTGTTGCAGAGCGGTAATTGACAGTAAGCTATGAATCAATATTTAAACTACATTACTAGGCTTAAAAATTATTCTGTATTTTTATTAATAGGAGTTTAAATTCATGGAGCAGTCACGTTCCCCGTCTGTGTCGCCTAGTAAGCAGCCTGCTTCAGCAATCTCAACAACCATAACTTTGTTTGAGCAGTATTGTAATGAAGGAAATCCATTTGAAATTCAGGTCAACAGCAAAGATGATGAGACCGAAGATGTACTTGCTTCTAATGGGGTATGGAGCATTTCATAAATACAAGAACCACGCTAGCTCTCATTATCATTAAATGAACATGACATACAGTATATTGGAAGGATCAGTTATCTTTTGAATCAGTGATTGACAACTACCTTTGTCTTTGATATTTTGCATTCTACATTGCACCCGAAGTAGCCATTTTGCTACTTAAAATAGGTCACTCTATTTTCTGGCATTGGCTGTTAAAAGCAGAGCTTCCTGTGGAAAGCCAGATCTGTTTGTTTTGCAGTGGATCAATATTTTTCCATCCAAGTCAATTGTTCCTGAAGACTAGCAAACCATGTTCCACTTAGAACAGAAACTTGCTAATTTATCACAGGACAATTAGTTGCAATTTACTTAACTTTCCTGGTTGTGGTAAATTTGGCCATGTTTTAATATTAGAAGGATTAGCTCCCTCTGGCTTATTAGAGAATAATCTCCATGGATAATTCATAGATTGTTCTTTCTGTCTTGTTTACATAAACTTACCATGATTTCCAAAGGAGAATGTGATTTGTTGAGTAGTTTTTTATTTTTTGAATGTTATGGGGATGCAAGTTTGAGATCTACTGGTATAATAGTCAATATTAACTTTAAATGTATTGATCTTTTTGTTGATTTGTATCATAATCATACAATCAAATGTTTATTTAAAAGAAAACATTTTATATAGTGTTATGCATGCAGAAACTTCATACCTACATTTCTCATTATAACCTTTATCCTAACTTCCTCCTCAGTTAAATATTATTTCCCCCTCTTTTATTATGACATGAGCAAGTCCATCTGGCAGTCTTACTGCACTCACTCTCAGTGCCTTAACAAACCTGGCACATGCTCTCTGGCAATTGACACAACTGACTGGGGAAGAATCCTAAAGCATCTCCATGGACAAAACCATGGGATATGACACACATGGGCAAGGGCAGAAACAGTGAGGACATAGTAACAAGGGGATAGCTTTGCTGTGGCAGCACTTGCATCTGGGCTAAGTTAATGTGCGTGCTCAGACCTGGGTGCCAATGACCATGGCCCTACCCAATTCATGGTCCATTTTCATAAATTTCAGGGTCATAGCATTTTTAAAATCTTGAATTTCACCATTTCAGATATTTAAATCTTAAATTTCACAATATTGTAACAAAGCACGAATATGTATTTTAAAACAGTAAAATATAAACATGTAAGGCCCTTCAGTCAGCATTTCTCAAACTGGGAGTCCTGACTGAAAAGGGAGTCGCAAGGCTATTGTAGGGGGGGTCGTGGTATATCTACCCTTACTTCTGCGCTGACTTCAGAGCTGGGCAGCTGGAAATGGGCAGCTGCTGGCCAGGCGCCCAGCTCTGAAGGCAGCATAGATGTAAGGGAGGCATTACCATGACCACCCCCTACAATAGCATTGCAACCCCCTCTTGGGTTGAGACCCCCTGTTTGAGAAACACTGCTTATAGTATAGGGTAAAAGTACACAAACTACCAGATTTTATGGGGAAGAACAGATTTCATGTTCCGTGACGTGTTTTTCATGGCTGTGAATTTGGTAGGATCCTACCAATGACCCAGGTTAACTGTGCATTGAAGACCTACCCCAAAAGGCTTAGCAGTATAATTATTTAAAAAAGAAAACTTAAATTCTGGATCACAGTTTTATGTTGAAGGTTGGATTCTGTGGCAAATTCTACAACTACAGAATACATGGAACCCTCGTGATGGGCATGAGACTGATGCCATTTAAGATAGTGTAAAGCTAGGCATGTCTTGAATTTCTTACAGGTATATTTCCTTCTCTTAGTATTTAGCATTTTAGAAAGGGGGCAAGTAGTTTTTAAAGATGCTAATTTTATCTACTTTAAAGACCGAATGAAATCTCAAAACCAGCTCATTCCTTGGAACAAAATACAAACTGAAATGTGATGTCTCCTCTCTTACTACAAAATGGATTGTCCACAAATTAGAAGTGTCAACATCTGAGCAAGTGAAAATATTTACTGTTTATTTACAACCTCTGAATTTTTCTCCCACTCCTTTTTTCCTGACTCAAAGATGTAAACTTTCGGGGTGTCAAAGCTGCCTTTGGTTCTGACTTCAGCTTTTCTAATATTTTCCTTTCCAGCCTTTCCTTTCCATGTGAAGTCAGAAAACTGTAAATTCAAATGAAAAATCTCTTCCTATGTGATTTCCCACACTTCAGAATCTGCTGTATCCTGCCACTTCTAGGCCTATCAAATTTAACCACCTTCATCTGTACTCAGCTTCTCCTTCTAGCCTTCTTAGCATGCCATTAAAAATTGGATATTGATAGAGGGTGATCATTCTTGAGAATTATATTTTTGTATGGTGTACAGTGTGACCACTGAACCTGTCTCTTAGCTCTTTGTGTACCCATCAATCAAATACAGGCTGGAGAATCATTTACATTTTCCGAGTGAATGAATCCTCCTGTAAGAATGAGCTAATTTGACTAAATTAGAAAAAAGTAATCCTACAACATGCTTCTTTGTTCAGTAAAATACAGAAATTGAGCTTCCTGAAACCTGTCTTCTCAGATCTCTGGCAAGCTGAATAGGAATTGCCATAATGGATCAGACCCCTGGTCCACTCTGTCTCTCTGACAGTAGCCAACACCACATGCTTTATAGAAAAAGTTCAGGAAACATCAAAGTAGGTGTGAGATACTTTCTCTCTCCCACACCCCCAAATCTCTTCATACCTTTTTATATAGTTAGAGATTGTCTTAAGCCCTGAAGCATGAGGTTTTCATATCCCTCCAAAACATTTTAATTATTTTAGCATTAACTATAACTCTGGAATATATTGTTAAACATATAATCATCCATTCCCTCTGAATTTTGCTAATTGGCCTCAGTGACATGATGTGGCAATGAGTTCCACAGACAAATTGCTGTGTAGAAGTATTTTTGTTTTATCATTTTTGAATTTGCCACTTGTCAATTAGGTTTTTAGAGGTTGCTGCATTCCATCCTATTATAATTACCTATTTTTGCTTCTAGTGTGCAGTATTGTCCATTACGAAAGTGGATATGATATTCATTTCTATCCAAAGCTGATGCTGAATGAAGAATAATCAGCATGTCCTCACCATTAAATAAATTCCTCACCCTTTGGATGTGTGACACACCGTAGCCAGAATTAGTTACAGACTCCATGGTCTTCACTGGGGATTGATCTCCAGGAATTTGAGCATCAAAAAGCACATGCCTCTCTACCTGTTGAGCTAAAGCAGTTCTTCATCTGTTCAACTGTAGTGGGCTGTATTTTTGCTGGAATCAGTCACTGGAGGGCATCTTGATCATATGTATTAGCAGTAGGCTAATATGTTACATATGCAGCAAAGACAGCCTTTCTGTAGCCCATGTTGTGGTTTTCATATTCTAAGTTTGAATTATGTTCTGTTTTGTAGGGTGACACACTACTGTGAGCTTACAAGGCTGGCTGTGTTGTCCTATTTTTAATATTTGTGTGCCAGCATAAAGTGTTCTGCATTAGTGAAACCTAAATATGTCATGAAATGATAAAAATGAATGTGTGCCTGCTGAAGAACTGTAATTGATTTTTGGCTTTTCTTTGACACTAGCAGGACAGAATGTTCAGTGTGGGAAGAACGGAATACTGAGGACATAATTTATGTGTTTTTGTTCTTGTGATAAACATAGGCCGTTCTTATTATAAACTGTTTCATTAACCTTAAATGTGGTATTAATTATTATGGAAACTTCAGATTAGTTTGTAGAATTAAAGTGTTTTTCAAATTAATATAATTTATCATAGGTGTCAATGAAACCCAAGTTTACAGTCACTTGCACAGAGAGATTTTATTTTTCGTTCCTTTGCAGAAAGATCTTTGGTAGTGGCTTCCTATATTTGTACCCAACACAGAACACTGTTAGCAGTACATTTTATGAAAGTGTTATTCCATGCAGCACTGAAACTTAGCACCTTGGAAATTAGATAGCTGATTGCTTCTGTGTTAAAAGGAAATTCTGTGAAACTAAGGAACTGTGCTGAACAAGTAGATCAATATGTTCAATTACTCTGTGTATTACACCTATCTATCGGTCTAGGCACTTATATGGCCCTCATCACTGTAGTATGTAAGTGCCTCATAATTGTTAATGGAGTTTCTTTTGAAATACCCCTGTGAGGTAGGGAAGTCCTGTACCCATTTTTTACAGATGGGAACAAGGTAGATCAAGTGATTTGCCCAGAGTAATGTAGGAAATCTGTAACAGAGTTAGAAATCGAACCCAGCTGCTTCTTCAAGTGATTGCATATGTCCATTCCACTGCAGGTGTGTGCACACTCAGTCTCCAGAGTTAGAGATTTTTCCCTTGGCGATACCCATCGGTGTGGTTTGTGTGCCCTCAGCCACCTTGTGCTTCTGAATGATAGTATAAAGGGTGGAGCTGCCTCCCCCCACTTTCTTCTTACCACCCGTAATTGGTAGTCGAGTGCATTGGCTTGCTACTGCAGGTTTCTCCCTTTGCAGGGAAGTATCTTCCTTTCTATAAATAATTAAATTAGTGGTATTTGTTAGTGTTAGATTAATGTAGTGTAGTGTTGTTTCTTGCAGAGCTGATTCCCTCTTATTCACAGAGTAGTTACACCCAGTACCAGGGTATGCCTCAGTCTCTGAGTTTTAAGTCTTGTGCTGGCTGCAAGAAATTTGTGCTGGTAAGTGACTATCTTGTCGGGAATATAATACCGGTTTGTGATGTAACATTTCTCTCTGCCCTGTTGGTTCCCAACATGTTATCTCATTTCCTGTGTGCTTGGTCCCATATTACTACAGCTCAATGAGTCCTAAGTACTGAGGACAAGTAGTTTATTTGAACCCTGCAGTTTATAACCTCCACTCTCTGACCCTCCAATTCCTTTCCCTGTCCTCCTTCAGGACCCATTCTCACAAGGATTTCCATCTCCAAGAATTGCAGTCTCTTCTCCATTTGGGAGCTATAGAAGAGGTTCCTTCCCCCTCTCTATTGAGGGAAGGGTTTCTATTCATGATACTTCCTGATTCTAAAGTTGAAAGGAGGTCTCAGAACCATCCTAGACCTGTGAAATTTGAACAAGTATGTAAAGACTGCATCATTCTCTTCCCTGGAGACTGGTACACTGCCCTCATCTTGAAGGATGCATATTTCCGAATGGCTATCCATCAAAGCCGCGGGAAATTGCTAAGATTTCTGGTCAACAACACCCATTATAAGTTTAGGCCTTTGTCTTGTCTGCTGCACCGCAAGTATTTACAAAATGTATGGCTGGTGGTAGCTGCATTTTTAACGAAAGCAGGGGTGCAAGTGTACCCTAACTTAGATGTCTGGCTGGTACAAGGTCGATCCAAATCCTAAGTAGAAGTCAGTCTATCCAGTGCCGGACCACGTCCTTGAACTGGTGGCTAGACCCCAAGTCAGTGCTGCGGGGATTTCTCTTTGTGTCCCCATCACTATCACTTACCCTGGTCTCGGACGCATCACTTCTGGGCTGGGGAGTCCACCTGGGCGAGCTCAGCACCCAAGGTCGCTGGATGCAGCACGACTTAGCTCTTTATATCAACATCAGGGAGCTCAAGGTGATGTTCCTGACCTGTCAGGTATTTTTGCCGCACCTGAAAGGCAAGGTGGTGCAGGTCCTCATGGACAAAATGGCTGTGATGTATTACATCAACAGACAGGGCGGCGCCAGGTCCTCAGCCCCATGTCAAGAGGCGCTCAGCCTCTAGGACTTTTGTGTGCAGAATGTCATCCACCTGGTGGCCACTCACTTACCTGGGACGTCCTGGCAGATCGACTCAGCAGGACCTTCTCCTCTCACCATGAGTGATCCCTCCATCTGGAGGTGGTCAACCTGACCTTCCAACTGTGGGGGAATCCCCAGGTCGACCTGTTTGCGTCCAGGCAGAACAGGAAATGCCGCATATTCTGCTCCCTATATGGCAGGGACAAGGGTTCCCTATCATATGCCTTCCTGATGCCGCGGTCGGGAGCGCTGATGCACGCCTTTCCGCCAGTGCTGCTTATCCACAGAGTCCTGCTAAAGGTGAAGCAAGACAGCGCATGGGTCATTCTCATTGCCCCGGCATGGCCTCGCCAGCACTGGTTTGACATGCTGATGAGTCTTTTGGTGGCCGACCCGCTGCAGTTACCTCTCCGTCCGGATCTGCTATCCCAGAACCACAGCAATCTGCTGAACCCAAACCTGGCGTCGCTGCACCTGATGGCATGGCTGCTCCGTGGCTAAGCACAGAGAAATGGGAGTGCTCTGCAGTGGTCCAACAGGTCCTGCTGGGCAGCAGGAAGCCTTCCACCAGGGCTACCTATGTGACCAAGTAGAATCGCTTCGCATGTTGGCCTTGGACAAGTGTGTTTGTCCTGAGGAGGCCTTGTCGCAGGACATCCTTGACTATTTGCTGCATCTAAAGCTCCAGGGCTTGCTGTCTTCGGCCAAGGTGCATCCGGTGGCCATTTCTGCACTCCACCCTCCGCTTCAGAGCAGGTCGGTCTTCGCCCATCCCATGACGGCACAATTCCTGTACGGTCTAGAATGCCTGTATCCGCACGTCCGAGACCCGGTTCCCCCATGGGACCTGAATCTCGTGCTCTGAAAGCTCGTGGGCCCTCCTTTTGAACCCCTAGCTTCCTGCTCCCTTCTGCTCCTTTCCTGGAAGGTGTCCTTGGTTGCTATGACGTCAGCTCGGCGGGTGTCCGAGATCAGAACGCTCACGTCAGAGCCTCTCTATACATCCTTCTACAAGGACAAGGTCCAGCTGCGCCCGTATCCGGCTTTTCTGCCCAAGGTTGTTTCCCAGTACCATGTGGTCCAGGACATTTACTTACCAGTTCTCTGTCTGAAGCCTCACACATCAGATGAGGAGCGCAGTATGCATACTCTGGACGTCAGATGACCGCTGGCCTTCTACATCGATAGAACGCAGCTGTTCCACAAGTCAACACAGTTGTTTGTTGCTGTCATGGACAGGATGAAGGGCTGGCCGGTGTCAGCGCAGATAATTTTGTCTTGGATCACAGCATGCATCCGCCACTGCTATGAGATGGCAAAAATGCCCACGCCAGCGATTGTGACGGCTCATTCCACTAGAGCGCAGGCATCTTCTGCAGCCTTCCTGGTGCAGGTGCCGATCCAAGAGATCTGTCGGGCCACCACCTGGCCGTCCATCCATACGTTTGCGTCGCACTATGCACTGACCCAGCAGGCGTGAGATGATGCTGTCTTTGGCAGAGATGTACTACAAGATGCACGGCAGTGAACTCTGAGCCCCCCCTCCTGCCCCTTTGTCGGAGTTGTCGGCAAGAAGGAACTGAGAGGGCATGGGCTGGCAGCGCCTGATATACCACAGCATGAGTGGGCATTCTAAAGGGTGCTACAGCCGGCCCTACGGGTACAGCTAAGGTAAAAATCTCTGGGCGCGTGCACACCTAGAATGGAATGGACATGAGCAACACATCTCGAAGAACAGTTGTGAAAGGTAGGTAAGTTTTTTTTTCTTCAAGATGTGTTGCATGTGTCCATTCCATGACCCACGCTCCTTCCGTTCTATATCAGTGTGTGTCTGGTCAGAAGGAACTGAGAGGGGTCTTGAGGAGGCTCTCCAGGAGGCAGAGTAGGTCCTGTGCTGCTGCATACACAGCCAGCAGTATCGGTACCAAGAGATTTTCATGGTGCTGTTGCACCAAAGGAGTCAGCATAGCAGTGAGAGTTGGTCTCAATGACCCAGGCACCACTGCTGCAGTGGACGACCCTTGGTCATCTTCCCAGATGACGCTCTACCTTGTCCTAATTATTTTCTGGTGGTTGACTCCAGGGACATCCATCTTTGGTGAATGGACGTCTGATCTTCTGTGCTTCTTTCTCCATATTGGATTCGTGTTGACTTCCAGAAGCAATGTCCGTAGGGGTGCTCCTCACCCCTGCCGTGATTGGGAAGGTTCAGAAGGTGGATGCAGGGGCGCCTCCATGAGACTGTGATGCAGTCTCATCTCTGTCCTTTTTGGGTCAGGGTTTGAAGTCCCTGCAGATCTGGCAGTGGTCTTGAATGTGACCCTCACTTAGGCACTTCAGGCAGGTAGCATGAAGGTCGCTCATCGACAGATTTCTTGCAGCTGGCACAAGGCTTAAAACCCAGACACCAAGGCATGCCTCCATAGTGGGTGTCAGTACCCTGGGAATAAGAGGGAACGAACTCTGCAGGAAAAATAACAAAGAATACTTACGCTAATCTAACACTAACAAATACTACTAAATGAACTATTCACAGAGAGGAAGATAATTGCCCTGAAAAGGGAGAAACTTGCAGTGGTGAGCCAATGCACTCAGACTACCAATCACAGGAGGTAAGAAGGAACTTGGGTGGGCGGGGGAGGGTGGTCTGGGGTGACTCTGCCCTTTATACCATCATGGAGCAGTATGAGGTGACTGAGGGTGTACACACTACCCCGATGGGTATTGCCAAGGAAAAATCTCCAACTCTGGAGCACTGGCCATGCACTACTTGAAGTGGAATGGACATTTGCAATCACTTAAAGAACAACAGGTACTGAACAGGTTAGTAAAAGTTTTTTCCTAAGGCCCAGTCCAGTACCTTATCCACTTCATTATCCTTCCTCCATTCCCCACAAAGTACTCCAAAGACCTGACATAGCTGATATTTTAAAAAGATCCGGATTTATACTGTATAATACAGTTTTAAAGAAAAACATTGGTTCAGGCAAAAGGGAAAATATCTCTCTGTAGGGGAGGGAGATCCCTACAGTCTTGTTATGTTGCAGTTTCTGCACTGATCTTTTATAAGGGACATTTTTTAGCACTTAAGTTTGTAATTATTTCGGGCAGTTTTTGCACTTTCATTTCACAATTTTGTTCACTTTTCTAAAATGTAAAAGCAGTCTGTGGGGAGTATAACAAGTCAAAAGATTTATGTCAAAATTACACTGGTCTACAATTTTTGAGAAGTCTGCTTCAGAGATAAAATGTGCTATTTAGTATGTATTTTGATGTGCTGAATTCAAATATGACAAAACAACTGATTGGCTACTGTTTCTAAGATATTTAAGTTTTTACATTTTATGTCTATGTATATTGTGTAGATAGTAGAGTTTTAATCATAAATTGTAAACCTAGGTCTTTTCATGTGCTTATGGTTGCTTTACATGATACTATTTCACCTGTCCTGTTTATGTAACACTTTAAAAATCAGCAAAGGGGTTACATAAATAAAATTTATTATGAAACAAAAGGCAAAAAACTATTATGTACATAGTTTAGTCCTATTCAGTGTCTGCTCGGCGCTTCTTGGCTTGTCTCTTGTATTCATTAAATGGAGCATCTCTTGTCACTGTCCAGCAATAGTCTGCAAGCATTGATGGGCTCCATTTGCCCTGATAGCGTTTCTCCATTGTTGCAATGTCCTGGTGAAATCGCTCGCCGTGCTCGTCGCTCACTGCTCCACAGTTGGTGGAAAAAAATCTAGATGAGAGTGCAAAAAATGTATCTTTAGTGACATGTTGCAACCAAGGCTTTTGTATGCCTTGAGGAGGTTTTCCACCAACAACCTGTAGTTGTCTGCCTTGTTGTTTCCGAGAAAATGTATTGCCACTAACTGGAAGGCTTTCCATGCCTTTTTTTCCTTGCCACACAGTGCATGGTCAAATGCATCATCTCGAAGAAGTTCACAAATCTGAGGACCAACAAAGACACCTTCCTTTAGCTTAGCTTCACTTAACCTTGGAAATTTTCCACGGAGGTACTTGAAAGCTGCTTGTGTTTTGTCAATGGCCTTGACAAAGTTCTTCATCAGACCCAGCTTGATGTGTAAGGGTGATAACAAAATCTTCCTTTATTCAACAAGTGGTGGATGCTGAACACTTTTCCTCCCAGGCTCCAATGACTGTCGGAGTGGCCAATCTTTCTTGATGTAGTGGGAATCTCTTGCACGACTATCCCATTCGCAGAGAAAACAGCAGTACTTTGTGTATCCAGTCTGCAGACCAAGCAAGAGAGCAACAACCTTCAAATTGCCACAAAGCTGCCACTGATGTTGGTCATAGTTTATGCACCTCAAAAGTTGTTTCATGTTGTCATAGGTTTCCTTCATATGGACTGCATGACCAACTGGAATTGATGGCAAAACATTGCCATTGTGCAGTAAAACAGCTTTAAGACTCGTCTTTGATGAATCAATGAACAGTCTCCACTCATCTGGATCGTGAACGATGTTGAGGGCTGCCATCACACCATCGATGATGTTGCAGGCTACAAGATCACCTTCCATGAAGAAGAATGGGACAAGATCCTTTTGATGGTCACGGAACATGGAAACCCTGCCATCACCTACCAGGAGATTCCACTGCTGTAGTCTGGAGCCCAAAAGCTCTGCCTTACTCTTGGGTAGTTCCAAATCCCTGACAAGGTCATTCAGTTCACCTTGTGTTATGAGGTGTGGTTCAGAGGAGGAGGATGGGAGAAAATGTGGGTTCTGTGACATTGATGGTTCAGGACCAGAAGTTTCATCCTCTTCCTCGTCTGACTCAAGTGAGAGTGATTCTGGTGCATCAGGAACCGGCAGTCCTTCTCCGTGGGGTACTGGGCGTATAGCTGATGGAATGTTTGGAAAATGCACAGTCCACTTTTTCTTCTTTGACACACCTTTCCCAACTGGAGGCACCATGCAGAAGTAACAATTGCTGGTATGATCTGTTGGCTCTCTCCAAAGCATTGGCACTGCAAAAGGCATAGATTTCCTTTTCCTGTTCAACCAGTGGCGAAGATTTGTTGCACAAGTGTTGCAGCATATGTGTGGGGCCCACCTCTTGTCCTGAGCTCCAATTTTGCAGCCAAAATAAAGGTGATAGGCTTTCTTAACCATAGTGGTTATACTGCGCTTTTGTGATGCAAAAGTCACTTCACCACAAACATAGCAGTTGTTATCTGCACTGTTCACACAAGTACGAGGCATCTCTGCTCACTTTGGCTAAACAGAAATGTGTCCCTTTGCAAAATCAAACACTGACAAATAAGAGAGCACGACACTGTCTGATTTCTAGAGCTGATATAGGGCAATTTGTTCAGCAGAGTGATGTAAGCTTCGTTATGATTGCATCATCCATGACTTCTAGGAATAACATGATGCAATTCATATCATGTATGACGCAGTACCAGCTTCAGATTGCATCATTCATTGTTTTGCCTAAAAAGCAAGTACTGTCCAAACCCAGTCATAGATTTATTCATAGATCCAGTCAAAGATGTATTTTAGTCATTTCTGGTTTAAATTGAGATCCCTTTTCTTTATAACTCACTTATCCTCCGCCATTCCCAAGTCAAGGGTCGTATATACTGACCCAATAGCATGTTTTGAAAACTAGAGCCAATCAACAATTTTAAGCATCATTTTCGTTCTCAGGGACCCAGAATTAGTAACGTTTGACTACATTTATTTCAGAAGCATTTTGGCTGTAGAGCAGTGTTATCTGTAGCGTGGTAACAGTCTGCTGAATTTTTTAATAAGAAGGTTTCTGTTTAACTACACAGTAGTCAAACACACAATTAGTGTGCCCAACATTTTCAAACTTGGGTACCTGAAATTAGGCATTTACATTCATAGTTATCACCTTAATATGTGTCTTGAACTTTAAGGGGATAATCATCCATAGCTCCCTTTGAAAACAGTAGGTCTTGCAGGTGCTCTGAACCTTTCTAAAAAGCAAGCTATAGGTGTGGATATAGGTGCCTAGGTGTGGATTTTAGGTTACTAACAACCACCCAAGTTGTTAAAAATATGTAAGAAATTGTGAATTAATGTTTGGCAATGACAAAAGTGAGTGGTTTTTGATATCCAAAGGAACCCCACAACCTCTAATAGTTCATTTTAATACAATGGAGGAGATATCTTTTTGTGTACTTAACAAGATGTGGTTAGGCAGGATTGCATATTATTTTAGTGAAAATGGTCTATAGTCTAGTAACGCCATCCCGAAGAGGTAAAACTGGTAGTCCATTCAGATGCAAGGTAACTTTAATAGGATAATTACCAATCTTAACAGAGTTGTTAGAGACTGTTACCTGGAGACTTGTGAAATTGTAGTTACTACTAGCCACCAGGATACCAGAACTCTCTCCAACCCTCATGCTCCTTAGATTATTTGTTATGAACAGCAGATTATACTTTAGTTAGAAATTACTTTAAGAACAACTCTTCAGGGAAGTTGAGATTCCATGGCTTATCAGTTTTGATTTATTATTTACTTTTAAGAAACAAGCTTTTTTTCCTCTGTATTGCTACCATAAACAACTGTTACTGTTTAACAGTATCATTGTTCAACTTTGCTAATGAGGAGTACTATGATTTTACTCTGCAAAAATCATTTTTCAAGTGCCCTTATTCTATTAAACAAATGGAAATTAACACTCCTCTTTTTTTTCCTTCCGGATTAATACATTTGACACACAAGAATCTTCTTAAATGTATACCAGGACTCTTAACATAACATTTACAGTCAATAAATGATCTCCTAGTTACTGGGTTTTAACTGAGTCAAGGCAGATGGTTTCCGAATAGGTGACTGACTAATTCTTCTTATTAATGATTCTTCCACATTAATTAATTAAACTCCCGTTTATCTCGTAATAATCAAACCTTGGCTTAGTTTCTTCCTGAAATAATCCGCATTGATGAAATCGTGGTTTTCATTTATCTGAAAATGTGGTGTGGCAGGGTTCTCTTTTAGAAATAATAATCAGGACAGCTGTTTGTTCACTGTCTCTCATATCACCATTCTCTCTTCTATGCTACTCTCTCCATTTTAAATTCCACTCCTGATGTCCAAGGCCTCCCTCTTTAAAATTTGCTGCTTCCACAAAAGCCCTCAGTGTTAACTGACCTATGTAAGAAATACTGGCACCATATAAGAATATTAGCAAAACCTGGTTGTGCTGGTTGTTCCATCCTCTGAATCACCCTGGGCATTGAGTGTCTGAACTGTTTTCTCTGTCCAGAGTGTTTGCTCCACAGGGACGAATCCTTCAGAAACCCCTATCAGTTGTTAGGATCCTTATCTTCAGTGAAATTAGTATTGCTCCATTAAGAGGTGTCTTTGAGACCCTTTGCAAAGGGCTGTCTACAGAGCAGTGTGGGTTGGGGCAAAGCTGAGGTAGAAGTGTTGGTGTATCCAACCCTGAGGTAGGAGGATTCATGTAAGGAGACATGAAGGAGCCAAGTGGTGTCTTGGAATCCTGAGGTTGCAGTAGCACCCGTGTAGTAGCTCTGTGGGGAACCAGGTTTTGCCCTAGAACTTGGGCTGTTTTCCCTTCTATTAACAAATAATAGACTAGCGAGAAACCTAATTTTCTTACACAAGAAGTAGCTTAAAGCACCTCAGTTTGGAACAACTGATAGTAATTTACTAAACAGATTAGGATTAAAAATTACTTCTAGTTTGAAAATATCTCCCTTTAGAAAGTTTATTTCCTCTGTAAACTCTGTTTGAGGCAACTAATTTAACTTCAGACAAATGTTACAGTGGTTAATTACTCTCTGATTTATTTGCTAATTTCTTAATTTATCAATGTTCAAAATACAACAGCTAGAAAAATAGCAAAACTTTAGTAAATTTGCACAAATGAAATACTACTTTTTCTTCCCCCTTAATTGATTGTGCCTCAGCTTGTAGTATGCAGTTACCAATTAAGTAATTCAATTGCTAATCTAATAGTCTGGAAAGTTAAGAGCTTTTCTAATTTATAAACATTTGTTGTATTGTTTTATTGTCTGCATAGTCTCAAGCACACATTATTTCATGAGCTCACATATTGAGGTGTTTGAATACATTATAGCTGGTGTTCTAGGGACAATTATAGTTAAGGCTGCTGGAATTATTCCCTTTGTAATTGTCTGTTCTAAATTGCTCACAATTTTTCCCCACATCTTTCAGTTTATCAGGCTGAAATTTTCTGGGTCTGGGGAAAACAAAAT
Source organism: Macrochelys suwanniensis (assembly GCA_033296515.1). Classification (NCBI taxonomy): domain Eukaryota; kingdom Metazoa; phylum Chordata; order Testudines; family Chelydridae; genus Macrochelys; species Macrochelys suwanniensis. Next base: position 45,503,251 of record CM065776.1, read on the forward strand.
TATCCTTCAGGCCACGAAGTGTCAGAATTTCATTTGCCTGTCTGTGGAGGAATAGATTTTCTGCAAAATAGTAAAATGTGATTTATAAAAACAAATGATATGGTGCTCTAGCAGAACTGTAGTGCCTGTGATTACTTTTTATTTCGTTTTAAAAAATCTGATTACAGTTCACATTATTAATGTCCCTTTAACAACGACTACATGATATTCTGAGCCATATGTGCTTGGCTAATTTAGCTGCATACTCAAATTTACAGTGGGTTTATTTTGAAGGCGAGGGTTGCAGTCCGTATTGAATGAGGCAGGCAGGTGTCTGCATGAGGCTTTCCCTCATTGTAAATGTGGGACAAGGTGCTGCATTGGTTTCTAGCTAAACATTCCAGATAAGGGATGTATTTTTTCTTTAAAAAAAATAAGTATGGAAAATTACATTAAAGTACATTAAGATATTGTTCAGGTTGCATAATTAAGCATGCAAAAGTCAGGAAACCCTAAAATTAAGGTTGCAATCCTTAGCTATGCTCACTTGTGCATTTGGTATGATTTTAGTTTCTAATTACATAATTGAAGAATATTTGAGAGCACAGTATAGTATGCACTCTTTTTCTGGGGCTATCTAAGGTGTATCTGTTAAAACAAGTTATAGGATCACTGTCCTTGTATGCTGTGTGTCGTATATTAATTACTTTCATGGATTTGATGTATACAGATTTGAAGAAGCTGCTTCACATGCATTTAAAGTTTTAGAAGAAAAAATGCATGATATTGTATTGTAATCCTGAGAAATATTTAGATAAATGTCAGTGTTTCTGCAATAATCAAGTTTTTGTAACAGTTGTGGAAAGTCAAAGTGGCTCTGTATAGCATCACTACATACCAGTCCAACCAACTGAAAAATACTCCTGTGGAAGTGTCCTGTTGAATGTACTAGAACTGATTTTTAAAACGCTTAAATATTTTGTTAATATTTTCAAAATGCCTATAAAACATATCATGGAAAAGATTACTTTTAAAAAGGGGATACACAAAATAAGCAAAAGTTTTCATAATCACCTACTGTTTTGGTACTTTCTTACTCAGTCTAGTGGTTTTGCACTGCCTTTTCTATTGCCAATATGTTGACCAATTTAGATTTTATATAAACTATGCAGAATATTATCAACTAAAAAAGCAATAATAAATTATGTCAAATATCTGAATAACATAGGTAATATTGGGAGAAAGTGATTAAAATATTTACTGTTACAGGAAATCTGGAATAGAAGCACGTTTTAATATCTAGTTAAAAGATTTTACGTGTTTTTGTCCATTGTCAATCTGTTATATTTTTAATGTTCTCCTGTATTATTAATGAGCTGGGTAGACAATTTTTAATCATACACAGGATACAGAAAACTCAGTTAAGGTACAAATAATGCTGTTGCATTGTGGCAGAACTAAAAGCAAAGAAGACACAAAGCACTACTGATTTTTTTAAAACGGATGTTTAGGGATATTCTAAAAAAAGTGAAAGCTGTCATTTTGTTTCTTTAATAGTATGAATCTGATGAACAGGAGAAGAGTGCCTATCAAGAATATGACAGTGACAGTGATGTTCCTGAGGAGCTGAAAAGAGATTATGTGGATGAGCAGACAGGAGATGCCCCTGTAAAAAGGTAAATGTACAATTATTTGCCCTTTTTTATCTCTTGCTCTATGCTTTTTAACCTTTCCTTTCTATTAAGATTTTCATAGAACCAAACACTTAGCTGTCAAATAATCTCTAATACTGCAGGCACAATTCAAACCCTGTGGAACATAGTCGCCAAAATCAAGAGAAGCTGTAAGCCGTGCAGCATTATCTGATGTTGTATGTACTATTGTTGTAGCCATGTTGGTCCCAGGATGGTAGAGAGGCAAGATGGGTGAGGTAATATCTTTTATTGGATCAACTTCTGTTGGTGAGAGAGACTAGATTTTGAGCTACACAGAGCTCTTCCTCAAGTCTGGGAACAGTGTCACAGCTAAATATAAGATGAACATATAGTTTAGCATAAGTAGTTAGCACATATTAAGGGACCATTCAAGGTAAAGTAGCCTGTTATAATCCTGTAGTCATAGGATAAAAAGGGGGAATTAGTGGGTTACAGATTGTTGTAATAAGCCATAAATCCAGTGTCTTTATTAAGATCGAGTTTTAGTGTCTAGCAAAAGTTATGAATTTAAGTTCCCAGGCTTGTCTTTTGAAAGTGTTGTGCAGGGTTCCTTTGAGGATGAGTGTTAGATATAGTGTGATCGCTTTGTGAGAAGTGTTCACCCATAGGTGATACTGTGTTTTTGTCTTTTATCACTTTCCTGTCTGTTCATCTGAGAGCATAGTGATTGTCTGGTTTCACCCACATTGGGCATGTAGTGCATTGGATGAGGTAGACCATATGTTATGACAGGCACGTGTAGGACTCAGGGATCTTAAAAGGTGTATTGTGGAGGGTTTTGATCATTGTAGCAATGGAGATATGTCTGCAGGTTTTGTATCTTCTGTTCTGGCAGGGTCTGGTGCCTCTCTGAATTGGTGTGTCTTGGTCTGTGGGGAGCTTGCTTCTGATGATGAGATCGGAGAGGATGAGAGGTTGTTTGAAGGCCAGAAGAGGGGATTCAGGAAAGATTTCTTTTGGAATGGGGTCCTCATTGAGTATGTGTTGTAGTTGTTTGATGATACCCATATGGGTTCCACTGTGGGATGGTAGGTGACAACTAGAGTTGTGCGGTCAGAGAGGGTTTTATTTAATAGAGTTCCACCACAACTTCAACCACCACCTATCCATTAAACTCTCTCTGGAACACTCCCACACTAGATCAACTTCCTGGACACCACAATCAGCTTCAGCATTGGCACCCTACAGACAACCATATACAAGAAACCCATGGATCAGCACACCTACCTTCATATATGCAATAACCACCCAAAACATATAAAGAAATCTGTTATCTACAGCCAGGCACTCAGATACCACAGAATATGCTCAGAGGAGAAAGTCCAGGATATACCCCTTAGCACACTCAAAACCGCCTTCACCAAACAAGGACACTTCACCAAAGAAGTAGATTGCATCGTGCAATGGGCCACCCAATATCCCAAGAGAACCTACTTCAATACAGAAATAAAATGCAGCGATCGGTAACCCACTCATTCTCCTTTTTGTCCTACAACTACAGGGATGTTATTGAGCGACTTCAACTTGAATGGTCCCTTATAATATGTGCTAATTACTTATACTAACCTATCTGTTTGACTATGTATTTAGCTGTGACACTCTGAGTACATTTCCCAGACCTGAAGAAGAGTCCTGTGTAGTGCGAAAGCTTGTGTGTCTCACCAATGGTAATTGGTCCAGTAAAACATATTGCCTCACCCACCTTGTCTCTCCGCATTGGCTGAGAAAGAAACAGTGAATGGATAGGTTTAGAAAGAAGATAAAGATTCTCATAAGGAAAGAAGAGAAGTATTGATTAACAGAGCATTATGCATTAACTGAGGGCTCGATCCTACAGTTTTCCATAGACGTAAATCCTGTTCAAGTCAATGGTAATTGTGCAAAGACAGATGGCCGCAACGTTGGATGCTCAGTTTCAATTTTGGACCAAACCAGTCAACTTTTAAGTGCTGTAGATCAAAGATATCCATTTATAATTTCAAACACTTTAGTATCGTTTACCGTTTTTCTTGTGCCAACTCTGTATCATCTAAAAGAAAACAAAATATTAATTTGTCCCTTCCCCTGGCACTGTACAAAGATAGAAATTAATTCATACTGACTAAAGCAAAAAAGTATTATTTTTCGATAGGCTTGCAGGGAAAGTAGAATACTGTCATTCAGGTAAAATTCAAATATTCTTAGCACAGTTTTACAAAAAAGATATATTCCTATATCATCCTTGAAACTAAGCATGTGTGCAGAACAGAGGCAACAGGTTACTTAAGGGGAATCAAACTAAGTAGCTGCATATACATCAAAATGCATATTCGTTGTGAAATTCTTAACGCATTTTCCAGGAGTGACGTATTATTTTGAGGCGTGGCAGATGGGGGGCTAATTGAATTTGAGTGCTTTCATCATCTTCACTTGATTCTTCCCACTTACTTATAGTGCTTTTCATCCTGAGCTGTTTAATTCTCATCATCTCCATTTTACAAGTGATGCGAGAATCAGCTAGCGCTAGAAATCATAGAATCATAGAATATCAGGGTTGGAAGGGACCTTAGGAGGTCATCTAGTCCAACCCCCTGCTCAAAGCAGGACCAATCCCCAATTTTTGCCCCAGATCCCTAAATGGCTCCCTCAAGGATTGAACTCACAACTCTGGGTTTAGCAGGCCAATGCTCAAACCACTGAGCTATCCCTCCCCCAAGTTCCTGTCTCTAGTCCTGTGTTCAGAAAACTAGACTAGGTCTCTCTTTCTAAACAGGTCTACATGTCCCAATCCAGTTATATATTGGCATAAATAAAGTACATGGTTAGACCTGAAATGCATGTTGCACAAGGTCATACTTTTTTCCAGTTACATTTGTACACTGTTAGACATACATGAGTAATAACTTTTTTTTTAATTAAGTGTTTCTCGAGAAACCCTGAGGAGCAGGAAGCGATCAGATTATAATCTCAACAAGGTGAATGCACCCATTTTAACAAACACTACACTGAATGTAATAAGACTTGTTGGTAAGTAGAATGGTTTCATGGCTGTTCTATATATACCTGAATATCATTGAAAATATGTTGGTTGGATTTCAGAACATTTTAAAAATCCTTATAGTAGAAACCCTTACTCATTTTACCTTCCTTAGTTATTCTGAAAATGTTAATTCTTAAACTGACTTTTGGTCATAAGACAAATAATATGAATCTTGCGGGATAGTATATGAATTTTGAATAAGATTAATCACATTCCTTCGCATATGTTTGTATTGCCTATGTAATGGATTAATTATACAAAGTGTTGAGTGCATAAGGTCAATAGATATAAAAAGGGACAGCAGAAATCTGTTTGTTACACAGGTATTCTGATGGATTTGGTTTTTTATTTAAAGCAACCTGGTTGCAAAATAGAGCTTGATTCATTTTTTTCTCCCTCTAATGTGCACACATGATCTATATTTACCTCATGATCTACCACTAAGAGAGATGTGAACTGTTGCTTGAAAGGCTAATTCTGACCTTATAGGATCATAGAATGTAGGGCTGGAGGAGATCTTGAAGTCATCAAGTCCAGCCCCCTGCAGTGTGGCAAGACCAAGTAAACCTAGACCACCCCTGACAGGTGTTTGTCCAACCTGTTTTTAAAACTTCTAGTGGTAGAGATTCCACAACTTCCATTGGAAGCATATTCTAGAGCTTAACTACCAGGTTAGAAAGTTTTTCCTAATATGTAATTTAAATCGCCCTTGTGGCAGATCCATTACTACTTTTCTTACCTTCTGTGGACATGGAGAACAATTGATCAGTCTTCTCTTTATAACACCCCTTAACATATTTTGAAGACTGTTATTAGGTCTCTCTTCGGTATCCTTTTCTCAAGACTAAATATGCCCAGTTTTTTTAACCTTTCTTCGTAGGTCAGGTTTTCTAAACCCTTTATCATTTTTGTTGGTCTCCTCTGGACACTCTCCAATTTGTCCACATCTTTCTTAAAGTGTGGCACCTAGAACTGGACAGAGTTCCCCAGATGAGGCCTCACCAGTGCCAAGTAGAGCAGGACATTTACAGATGACACTCCTGTTAATACAACCCACAATATTAGCCTTTTTTGCAACTGCAACATATTGTTGACCTATGTTCAATATTTGATCTACTATAATCCCCAGATCCTCTTCAGCAGAACTACCACCTAGCCAGTTATTCCTCATTTTGTAGCTGTGCATTTGATTTTGTTTTCTTCTTAAGCGTAGTATGTTGCACTTGTCTTTATTTAATTTCGTCTTGTTGAATTCAGACCAATTCTCCAATTTGTCACAGTCATTTTGAATTCTAATCCTGTCCTCAAAAGTGTCAGCAACCCACCCAGCTTGGTGTCATCTGCAAATTTTATAAGCATACTCTCCACTCCATTATGTAAGTCATTAATGTAAATATTGGGGATAAACCCTGTGGGACCCTGCTTGATACGTCTCCCCAGTTTAACAGGGAACCCTTGATAACTACTCTTTGAGCACGGTCTTTCAACCATTTGTGCACCTACCTTTATAGTAATTCCATCTAGAGCACAAATCCTGAGTTTGCTTCTGAGAATGGCATGCAGGACTTCGTTAAAAACCTTTCCTAAAATCAAGATATATCACATCTACTGCTTCCCCACCATCTACTAGGCCAGTAACCATGCTGGTTATTCCTTATGACCCTATTATCCTCTAGGTGCTTACAAATTGATTGTTTAATAATTTGTTCCTGTATCTTTTTAGATATTGATGTTAGGGCTGACTGGCCTCTGATTCTCTGGGTCCTCTTTGTGCCCCTTTTTAAGGATAGGTATTATGTTTGCTTTGTGCTGGGATCTCACCCATACTCCAGGAGTTCTCAAAGAAAATTGCTAATGGTTCTGAGACTGCTTCAGCTAGTTACTTAAGTATTCTAGGATGAATGCCGTTAAACCCTGCTGACTTGATTACATCTAACTTATCTAAATGTTCTTGAACCTTTCCTTGAACCTTTTGGCTTGTATTCCTTCCCTCCTTGTTGTTAATTTTAATTGTGGTGAGTATCTGGTCACCATTAACCTTGTTAGTGAAGACTGAAGAAAAATAGGCATTAAACACCTCAGCTTTCTTGATGTCGTCAGTTATTAGCTCCTCTTCCCTGCTAAGCAGAGGACCTGTGCTTTCCTTTCTTTCTCCTAATCTATTTAAAAACCCTCTTTTTATTGCCTTTAATGTTCCTTGCTAGGTTTAGCCTTTTTGATTTTGTTCCTACATGCTTATGTTGTTCTTTTGTACTGCTTAACAATTTGTCCATGTTTCTTGTTTTATAGGATTCCTTTTTGATTTTCAGGTCATTAGAGAGCTCCTGATTGGTTGAGCCCTACCAAATTCACGGTCCATTTTGACCAATTTCGTGGCCAGAGGGTTTTTTAATTGGTCAAATTCATGTTTTTAGATATTTACATGTGAAATTTCACGTTTTTGGATGTTGTAACCGTGGGGGTCCCAACCCAAAAGATACCTGCAGGCAGGTCTGATCTCCTTCTCCCCGCAAGCTGCCCTGCAAGGGAAAGATGAGTCCTATTCCTCCCTAGCCAAGCAGGGACTCGTAGCTAGGAGCCCCCCAGTTGAGGTGCGCTCTCCACAAGCCTCTTCCAGCTGCAAGAACCTCCAGGACTGCTGCCCAGCCCGAGAGCTTCCTGCAGCAAGGCGAGGCACTCCGAGGTGGGTCTGATCTCCCTCCCCAGCCCAGCATGCACTCGTAGCTACGAGAAACCCCCCCCCCCCCAAGTTGGGCACTCCCAGCAGCAAGGGGAGATCAAACTTAATGGGGAAGGGCTAATTTTATGGTCTGTGACCCATTTTTGCTGGACGTGTAATTGATAGGGCCTACATATTGGCCTCACTATTCTTCCTGTCTTTCTTTAGTATTGAGATACTTTGCAGTTGTGCCTTTAATATTGTCTCCTTGAGAAACTGCCAGCTCTCCTGAACTCCTTTTTCCTTTAGATTGTCTTCCCATTGGTCCTCACCTATCAGTTCCCTGTGTTAAAGTCTGCTTTTTTTAAGTTCATTGTCCTTATTTTGCTGCTCTCACTCCTCCCTTCGAATCATGAAATCTCTCATTTCATGATCTTTCACTGAAATTGTCTTCCACCTTCAAAGTCACTACCAATTCCTCCCTGTTTGTTTCAATCAAGTCTAAAATGGCTGTCCCTCTGGTTACTTCCTTCCCTTTCTGGAACAAAAACGTTGTCCCCAGTACATTCCAAGAACTTATTGGAAATTTTGTGTTTTGCTGTATTAGTTTTCCAACGAATGTCTGGGTTGAAGTCTCCCAGGTCTTCTGTTTTGGATATTTTTGTTATTTATTCTAGAAATGCCTCATCCACCTCCTTTTCCTGATTTGGTGCTCTGACGCCTATCACAATATCAGCCCTGGTTTTTTACCCCTTTTATCTTTGTGCAGAGAGACTCAGCTGGTCTGCTTTCCACCTCCTTCTGGACCTCAGAACAAGTGTTTTTATTCTTGATGTATAATACAACACCTCCTCCCTTTTTACCCTGCTTGTCCTTCCTGAACCAATTATACCCCCTCTACCAGTATTCCAGTCATGAGACTTATCCCACCAAGGTCGTAAAACTTTTATTAATAGAAAAGTGTATTATTTTTCTCTCTGCGCATACACAAACCAGCTAATTAATTATTATTCAAACGATTTCATCTTCGGCAAATCCTAGAAAATGTTAGCCCTGAAGGTGTAAGAAGAACAGCTGAAAATATAGATATAAATGGAAATATGTATTCAGCCTTAATTTTAGGGTATTAGTTCCCCCTATAACAATAGTAAATGTAGCATAGTATTCCTTTTAAAAGTGGAGTATTAATGAAGTATTAATATCATGAGATAGCACTACAGTGATTTGCTGCTCAATCTTAACTGAAGTATGGGGAAATTTGGGTGTATGTGCATATTATGTGGGATGTGGAATAGCAAAATGTGTTCTACTGATGTGTTACTGTAAGACTGCTTTATGAAGATGTTTTTGGTACTTGGTTACAAATATTTTTTTTGAGGGAAAGCTTTCCATAATATGGAAAATTGCTTTTGCTATGGTAGAGGAATTCAGTTGAATTATTTTATGTAGAAATTCATTTTTAATATGAATGCTTGCCAGTTTTCTCTCTCAAAATGTCATTAGGATTTTTACCATATATACTTGGAAAATATGCTTGACAGTTTGATTTATGTTATGCACTGTTATGACTCATCTTCTAGGGAACTGAAGTACAAACTAAGCACCTAGGAGTATGTACTGATCCAGTGGATGAGCCTCTGGACAATGAACATTATCTGTGAACAAATTGCTAGTCACTTCAGGTGTCTGTCTTGTTTTAAGAAAATTCAGAGTTAGGCCAACAAATCTGGCCTTAATTTACTGCACTTTAAGCCCCTCTCTCTTTTTTTCTTGTGCCAAGTGTGAGTGTTTGGAGGTATAGACTGGATTTGCTCTTGTGGATTCCAGCCAAAGCCTTAAAGTTACATAAACTTTATTTTCATCGTTTTTTGTTTTTTCCCCTTCTGGAATTATATTTAATTTGAATGGTTAAAACCATTAAGCAATGTTTTACACAAGTTCTGTAGCAGCTACTAATGGCTGAACCTGTTTGGCTGTGTTAGTTGTTCTTTATATTTGTAACTATTTACTAAGATAAGAGAAGATCTCTTGGCCAACACCCTTAACCCTTTAGTTTTCTTCACTTTTTTGTTTTCTGGAACCATCTCTCCAAAGATAGGGTGACCAGATGTCCCGTTTTTAGGTCCTCCTGTAGGTATCCTGACTTTTTCCTTAAAAACAGGCAAATTGTCTCCTCCCCCCCAACCCCCCATCAGTACTGGCGGATCCTGATGCTGGCCAGATCCCTGCTTGCCAGCTGCCCGTCCACCAGCAGTGAGTGGGAGGGGTCCAGTATCCGGCAGTGGGGTTGGGTGTGCAAGGCTGGTGGCGGGGCGAAGATGCAGCATGCGGGGCTGGCTGCTCCTTCTGCTGGTCCGTCAGCACAGCCCCTCTGCGTGCCGGCTCTCGGCCAGCAGGGCCCTGCCCCCCTCTTCTGTTTCCAGCTGGCACTGGCTGCGAGCTGTGGTGGTTGGTGAGTGCGGGCAGGCGCTAGGTGGCCTCTGCTGCCCACCTAGCAGCCCTTACGTGCTTCCCGTCTCGCTGTCCCCTCCCTGCTTTGCCCCCCTCCAGCCCTGCTGCTCCTCCATATCCCCCGTAGCGGGGCAGGTCCTGCTCCCAGCACTGTGTGAAGAACCAGCCCCTGGTCGGAGTGTTCAGCTCACCAGCAGCCTGGCAGGCAGGCTCCTTCCTTCCCCCACTGCCTCTGGCTGGGCCGGTGCCCTGGGAAAGCCCAAGACCCTCCAGCCCAGGGTGCTGGCCAGCAGGAGCCATGGAGAGCACCGGGGCAGGTCAGTTGGTCACCCCCTCCTGCCTGTGTGTGTGTGTTTGGAGGGGGTAAGGGTGTGTGTGTTACCCCTCCCAGTGTGAACCCTAAAGTCTTACATATAAGAAGGTAAATAAGAATCCAACTACGCAACATTTCTTTTTAACAGTCAATTTGATGTTAATTTGAACGTTTGAATGTTTGATTGTCATTGAACTTGTTTGAATAAGAGTAATTTTACCAGGTGTCCTGTATTCAGCATAGGGAAATATGGTCACCCTATCCAAAGATGTAAAAATAAAGTGTATTGCCAGCGTGGCAGTTCTGTGGCAGTGTACAGCACTATTGTGCAAGAGATCCAGATTTAAGTCCAGAGAACTGAACTCTTGATTCCTAGCCAAGAATCTGGGAAAGGAAATGGGTCTCATCTTTTAACAGCAGCCTCTCCAGGTAATTTAAGGGTGTGGTTTTGTTTTTTCCAAAGGGAATCTTAATCAGAATATGTTTTTTTTGGAAGGATAGTGGCCACAATGTGAAGCCTGAAAAAGTGAAGGTAGATGTAACAAAGCAATGTTTTGGTGACATCCTGTGGGCTCTGGATGCATGGGACCAGCTAGGGAATGAAGAAGGTATTTGGATTAATGAGGAGTTTTGTTGAATTCACAAACCTAAATGGTTCATATTCATAAGGATTTCATAAATCAGGTGATTTAATTTAACTAGGATAGGAAGAGAATCAAATTCATGCAGAACTTTTCTTCCTAAAGAATAGCAAATATATGAAATATGTGGCCATTTAAAACCACTGAAACAAACTGTGTCCTTTCTAGCAAACAGGAGGTAAGAGGAATCCAGGGAGAAATGTGAGATAGGAATCAGGAGGTAAATTTGCCAAAATGACTGAGACAATTGGTCAGCCAACTTTTTGGGGGAGCCTTACGGAGCTAGAAAAGCTTCTTGGATGTGAGTGAATGTTTGTATCTCATTTCATTTCATGTTTATCTTTTTGTGTACAGTATCAGTACAGGTAGCCGTGTTAGTCTGGATCTGTAGAAGTGACAGAGTCCTGTGGCACCGTATAGACTAACAGACGTATTGGAGCATAAGCTTTTGTGGGTGAATACCCACTTCGTCAGATATTCACCCACGAAAGCTTAAGCTCCAATACGTCTGTTAGTCTATAAGGTGCCACAGGACTCTGTCGCTTTTTGTGTACAATATCTTGTGTTGGAGGCTGAATAAATAAAACATAAACAAGGTATATTGTGCACAGAAACAGTATGAATTAAAGTAGGTTCTAGTATAACAATCCACTTCATTTTGGATTTCAAACCAATTGTTCAAATCACGTGGTTTTCCCTCAGATTAATTAGTCAATTTGCTTTTCATAGAGAAATTAAAAAGCAATCATTGTCAAACTTCATGTTCACAGATTAAATTAATTTTTGGCCACTCATGAGCAGTATATGGTTTTCATTATTCAAAAGAATGTGAATCTTGGAAAATACAGTAATCCCAAATATGTGCGCACGCACGTACACACACACACAGCCCATGAATACAGCTAAGATTAGCATTTGGAATGTTGACATACATTAAATATACTGGAAATTCCTTACTAATCTATAGGCAATAATTGGTTCTTTTCTGAAGATATATTGTGACCTTGACTGTGTGTCTCAAAGAGACTAACTTAGAGACTAGTATATAGTATTAGTTGTAGGAATCATTATTTTTGTTGATTCCATGCTTATTACTATACAATTTGAACTTTGGAAAAATCAACACACAACTCTTAACTGTTTCTTCCTCTGGACTTCCTAGTGCCTCCTGTCTTTCAGACTGAAAGCTTTCTTGTGAAGGAATGCCTTTATTTTATCTCATTTAGAAAACAGCCCTAACTAAGGAATCATTACCAGGTGTCCCTATAATAGAGTAGTGGCAAATAACAGCATTGTCAGATGTAACAGGAATGGTGCCACATCATCTGTTGGAAGGATGGTGTGGAATCTCGGCAGCAGAAAATTTTTAGTTGGAGGAATTAGATGATTGTATCGTTAAGAGTTTTTTCTGTTCCCCTCTCTCCTTCATATTGTCATGTTGGTGTCTAGTGTTCGTCAAAAAGTCTGAGAGGAAGTGCGATGTTTGGAATTCCTGGATACTAAGGAAATGGTTTGCTGATAACCATAGCTATATGAAAACTCAAATACATTAGATGTTGAAAAAGTATTGACCCTTTTATTGTTGGTGATACGAACATTTTGATATAAATTAGTACAATACACATTGTCTTGTATAGATTATAGTTGAGGGAAGCAAAGCAAATTTTGTACTAGCTGTACTAACAAATCATCAAATGCTAGGGTTCATCAATCCAAATTAGATAGGGTATCTATCTGAGGGTTTCTAATAATGCCCATTGCTGCGGAATCTATGTGTGGTCTTTCACCTCCAAATATTTCAGAAATACAGGGATATTATGCTACTTGTACTGTTTAATAAACTTTCCAGTAAACCCCTTTTTTTAAAACCAGATATCTGAACAACTTTAGTGCGTGTAGGTAACGGTATTTCTATAGAAAAGATTTGCAGACTTGGCATCATTTTAGGGAAAGGAACGAGAAGGAAATGTTCTTGGAACATTTTGTAGTGTCAAGATGCTGAGTGATGTTGTGATAAAGAAATGTTCTTGGCATCTAAAGATTTTACAGGGACAAGAATTAGGGGGAAAGTGCAATGTATAGTCCATAGTCTCCTAGGTACAGTCCTAAACTTTTGCTGCCTTGTATATTTGTGCCAAGTATAGTGAAATTTTGACAATCAAACCTCTCCAGAAAAGACGCATCTTTATATGACGTGCAGGCTACATATTGGTTTTGAAACATTGTGTTTTAGCACAAAGGATGAGTGGAGAAATTCAGCCTTAAGAAATAGAGTATTCAGACTTCACTTCAGATGACATAGGAGGATGATCCATTGCTTTGATTAGGTGTCATCCCTTGGCATTTGGGCATAAGAAGTATAAAACACACATGGAAACTTATTTACATTTCCAGATCATACAATGTTATAATGTTATGTGGTTTTTCTATTTTCATTGATGCAGATATAATTAAATTACTTGTCATTCTAGGCCAAAAAAGTCAGTATTAAATGAAAGTAATCAAATATTAAATGAGTTCTAAATAATAAATATTAGGACATGTTCAAAGTTTTCAAAGAATAACAATACAATTTACACTAAATGTAAAGGATTCATGCTGGGCAAAAGCTCATCAATGTCTGATTCACAAATGTGCATCAGTTTCTTCATATTTATAATAGTGATATTTCTCTAATATACCTATCAGATCTGTTTGGCTCTCACTGAATTGGACTAATAATTATGTTATCAGAAAAAAGAAGCTAGTTTTGTTGCTCTACTGGTTCATTTTTCTCTCCACGAAGCAATCCTCTCTTTATCACAAAATACCAAAATACTTTGCTTGAAAATACTTTCTGCATTACATTGTTAACTTTCTAGGTATGTCTACCCTGCATACGTCTTACAGCGGTGTGCAGAGTACATACTTGGCTAGCCCCCCAGCGTGGGTATAAATAGCAATGTAGACGGTGAGACATTGCTTAGGTGAGTAAAGACATGCCTGATGCCTGTGGGTATGCATCCAGGTATATACCTTACATGGCTCCCCCATCAAAGTGTAGTGTCCTCCTGCCTCCCCCCACCTTTCGCTGACACGTGTGGCTTGCATGCAGTTTGCTTTCCACTGTGGCTTGTAGCTAGACGTACCGTATCCACCACAGAGACTTGTGTGCAGTGTAGACATAGCCTATATAAGTTATGAAACAGTGTAATGCTGCTAACTTGAAGAAAGAAAATTATATCAACAACACCATAATGTAAACATTTTTAGCCTAAGTATTTTCTAACATACCACTATTTTAACAGATGTATATATCTTGCTGTTTTGATATATTATACTGAAATCTGACTTTTTGTCATTTAGTATAGAGAAGCTTTTCTGTTACAGTAATCAGAGTGTGCTTTCTGGATTCATCCTTTATACTATACACACTTTAATAGGAACATCAGCAAAAACTCTCCTTCACCTTCAGCTAACCGGAATCCTACCTCCCCCACTATCAGACATGAACGTGGCCACAGTGATCCATACATCTGTGAGCACCGTAGTCTTTTGTTGCGAGCACACAGTATTTAGGAGTGAATCCACAAATAATAAGAGAACTCCCGCTGGTGAAAAGGCTGTCTTCTGACAAACGCATGTCAACAGGAGCTCATTGCTCCATACATGGTTCAATGCACTGGCTTCCCACTGAACATCAAATCAAGTTTAAAGTCCTCAGGCACTATTTAGTTCTTGGCAGGGCACAAGGAAAAACAAGGCCTATGATTTTGTCCTTCACAGAGTAAGGGAGAGAAAAATAAGAATAGGAAGTTGGTAAGCTCCCTCCTGAGTGGAGGAATTACATAGATCTTCAACTTTCTCTAACAGAGAACACTGATTTACATAATTTTGTAAAGATATCATCACGAAGAGTGTGATGTGTATAGAACAGTTTCACAACATCTAGGACTAAAAGAAATATGCTTGAGTAGCATGTAAGCCATTTGAAGCAAGGCTTTCATATATTAACTCTTCCTTTGTCCCGGTAATAGGTGTGATTCTGTGCTAGCACAAAACTCCCAAGAGAAGCAGAGGGGCTAGGATGGCTTTAAGCCATTTCTGAGCCTTTCTGATCTTGGGCTGCTCCAGAGACTGGAGAGACTCCTGGCACAACTTGGACAGCCTTGGGATTGCCCTATGAGTGGCAGTGCAGTGCAGTCCAGAATCTCTGCAGTGCCGCCCCCATTATGCCCCTCAGACCGTCTGGCACACATGTTATGCCTGGGCTTGCAAGTGGATCCTTGACACGCAGTCTGGGAAGGCCTTATAGCTGTTTCCCATAATGCCTGTGCCAGCGTTACCCTCCCTCGGCGGGAGATTTTAGTCTCTTTGCACCACTCTGTCACGTGATGACTACAAGAACAGTGGCTAATATGCTGCATACTACTATGTTAATTGTTGGCATGTAACCCATGTTACCATAGTTTTATCATTTGAAAAGTCTCCTTCCAGTAAAAATGTTCTATTTTTACTGGTATATTAAGCATCATTGCCAACACTGGAACATTTTCTAGCAATAATTCTCAAAATAAAGCTGAGATTCTGGAGCTAGCTTAGAGGGCTGTAGGTATTCTGGTGACTTGTAGAATATTTTTAATATAAACATCCCAATGCAGGGTTCTGGGTCCAGGATTTGGTTAAACATTCAGAAGTATGGGGGGTGGTCGTTTGAATCCATGAAGATACTTCTACAAGGCCCCAGAGCCCTTCATCCTCCTCCAACACCTGCTTACTTTAGTCGTTACAAGCTTTCCCTACCTGCGATAATTACCTTGTTGGGGAAGAAACTTAGGGCTAGTCTACACTTACCCGCAGCGTCGGAGGCGTCGGATCGATCTTCTGGGTTCAATTTATCGCGTCTTGTCTAGACACGATAAATCGAACCAGGAAGTGCTCCCCCGTCGACGCCGGTAATCCTGCTCTACGAACGGAGCAGGCGGAGTCGACGGGGGAGCCTGCGCGCCGCCGTGTGGACCAGGGGTAAGTACTTTAAAGTTCGAAATAAGATACTTCGACTTCAGCTACGTTATTCACGTAGCTGAAGTTGCGTATCTTACTTCGAACTTGTGGGCTAGTGTAGACCAGCCCTTAGTGGCTTGCTACCACGTGTGGTGTGATTGGGGGGGGCACGGCAGGCCTGATGTCTTTAAGGGACATCTTTTTTTATGGTCTATCATCAGACATTTCTCACTGCTGTCTCCATTTTCTCTCCCCCATTTCTCTACTCCCCTCCCTTCCAAATTAAGAGTTTCAGTTCTCTTCCTCATCCCTAGACTCTCTGCCCCCTGAATATAATGGTATCCTTCCCCCAAGTCCTGCGCGGGGATAGGCAATCTGTTGATGTAGCACATGTTCTGGGGTTGAGCTCAGACTGCTCTGCTGCCCGGTCTTCGGGTGTGGACTGATGTGAGAGATAGAGAAGGGCAGAATGAGTGTTGATTTTTGTTTTATGTAGTCTACGCATTGGTCAATACGATTTCTGTAGCATTTTTTAAAAACTGTATATCATATACCTGGAAACTGTGACTTCAAGTGATTTTCAGAAATTAAAAAATAAGTTTGCCTGATATTGTGTGGTCAAATGTATATAATGTAACCTGCTAGCATACTATGCAAAGAACCGGAAACCCCTAAACGTCTAGTTTTCAAAAAATTCTATGGCACTTAGTTTATATCAGTTGTGATATCTGGCCTCTTTTTAAACTTCCTTGTCCCTGAAATCTCACTAGATTGATGTGTCTAAAACTCAAGGTTTTATGTAGATGTGGAAAAGCTAGTTTGAATTCACCAAGCATTCCAATGTCTGCATACCACTTCTGCTAGGAAAACTGAACTTTTGTATTCTGTCTTCAAGGGAAATACATGCAGATGATGAACATTCTGAAACCAATTGCATTTGATGTGATTCACTTCATGTCTCAGCTGTTCGATTACTATCTATATGCAGTGTATACGTTTTTTGGCCGAAATGACACGGTAGGTAGAAATTATTATTCCTTTCAGAGCACGTTAGTGTATGTGGTACAGTACAGAAAAGACTTCTGCATCAAGAAGGCTACTGAGTGTATGATCTCACAGAAGGGGCAGCGGCAATAGACTGGGGTTGGATGCATGAATGAGAACAGGCCAGTAAGAACAACTAGAAAGAGAAATGGCTTTAAAAGTATTATTATCACAAAGAGTGTTGATCATTTTATATTTCTCTGTCTGGAGGAGGAGAGGGAGGATGCTGGGTGCACAGGAGGGGTGAGACTGTTACAGATATAGAAGTTTGCACAGAAAAAGGCATGCGGCCCTGCATGGCAAAAGGAAGCGACAAAAGATTAAAGGGGAGTGGGGACAACATGGTATGGATGGGGTGGGTGGGGGGAGAGACAAGCTGTGAAAATGGCTAACTCAGAGCTATATGTTGGTTTTCAGATCTTGTGCTCCTCTATCTAATGTAGTCTAATAATGAAATCCATTTCTGTTCACATTTGATATATTAAAGTGTCTTTTCATTTAAGAAGCAAATACGCATCCACAGTGTCTGTAAATAACTACATCAACTCTTCACAGATTGTCATAGAACAGCATATATCAAACCCGTATTTTTTAAAAAATGAAAACAATAGTTCCATGAACAATAACAGGGCTCTAAATCATTATATGCTAGCAAATAGTTGATGGAGTCACACATTCTCAACAGCTTGTTCTAAATAGTTTTGAGCTGTCCTCTTTGGTAGGAGAAGTATATTTGGGATTTGTTTGTTTATGGAGGATGGGTGGTAAATATTTTTTAAAGGTAATTGATTTCCTTTGGCTTAATCAACTGTTCTGATATTTTTATTGTTACATGTACTTTTTGCACCTCCTGTTTTGTGTTTTAAAGCCTGTACAGAGTTCTTCACTTCCCACATCTAGCAGGGAACAGTACAGTGCTAGGCAGGTAAACATTATAGCAGATGGGTAAAATTGTGTTGTTACTGTAATGTGCCTAATTATTGTTTGATAAACTCTTTTTCCTTGGAAACATGCTGCTTACAAAGGGCCTATACATTAAAAAAACCCTCTTGTAATGCTGCCATGATGTCCTAACCCTCATGTAGTTTTTTTTTTACAATTCTTTAAGGAGTAGAGATGGGTAGTGGTATGTGATTTAGACTAGTAACAGTCATTCTTGTTAAAACACATGCTAGTGTGGTTCTTATTAGAAGTATGCTGATAATATGACTGCTTTGAGTGGCCTAAATCCATTGTGAATCTTGTGTGTACACTTCATGTTTGTTAGAGCACATATCTGAATGACAAGGAAGGCAAAATGCACATGCAATAAATTAGAGAGAAACTGGTGTTTAAACTCTCAGAACAGTGAACTGACTCTAGATACATTATCTCCAGTCATTTGATTTTCAACTCAGTTTTTCTATTATTATTATTAATTTTATATATATATGTTATATATATATTTGAAATGGTATTCTGCCCCTCTCAGTGGATAATGCCAGATGCTCAGCACATGAGATAACTTTCCCATAATATATATATAATCTCATGTGCTGAGCATCTGGCATTATCCACTGAGAGGGGCAGAATACCATTTCAAATACCATTTTTCACACTTTTCTCTTTCTCTGCATGCGCATTAAATCTGTTTTTCCTCACCTTTCTGTAAAATCATGGCAGAACCTGATGCACTAGAACCTCAGTAATGACTTGTGAATTAATGAATTTTACTTAGTAACAATTAAGTGAATGCACACAGGCATACATCCCAAAATAAACTGTTAATGCATTTTGCTAGTTGTAGATTCGTTTTAATTGATGGTAATGTAGATAGTGTAACAGCAGTAAACTATAGCAGTAAATGTAGTGTGTATTTCGTAAAATTTGTGTGCCTGGGTCTTACTCAAGCCTGTTGACTTGAGTGAGTAACTTCAGCATTTGTTCTAGTGAAATCTTAGTCAGAGCCTTAGTAAACATTTGCTATTAAATTATTACTGAGAGTTGGGGAGAAACCAATCATTTTTGTGCAGACACGTAGGCTTAGGGAAGTGCTGATTAGCAAAGTTTGACTGTAATTCCCTTGGCACTCTGTTTTTTTTCCATCGCTTATCAATTACTAAGTTATCAGTAATTTGTGGAAATAATGTATCCACTGTCTGGCATACATGGTTTGTAAAAATTCGTATGAAGTCGCAGGCCATGTGCAAAACAATTGAATACTGATGTAATATGCTCTACCTGATGAATTCACCATCGCCCTATCCTTGGTGACTGCTCGTCTCATGTTCCCTATAGAAGTATGTATATACACTCTACAGATCTCTGGATATTTTTTCCCTTCGATTTACAACTGGTCATCCCTTGCATAGAAATCCAATAGTGTTTTGAAGGGAAAAAAGGCAGAGAGTTTAATACATAGTAACATTTTTGTTCATAGAGATTTATTTAAAATTGCACTCACCTTTGTTTGTCTGAATTTGTTGATGTACCTACTATATCAACTGATAAGTTGTCAGTCTTTTCAAAAACATCTACAATCAATATGTTCTTAAGTTGTCAAGAAACTTAGAGTATAATTTGGAAGAAAAGGGAGAAGCAAAATACTAAGTATGTACTAGGGAAATTCTGGTGCTGGACAAAGTTTTTAAAAGTGAACAAAGGAAAACATGTTTGTGCCTCCTTTTCTTTGTGGTACCATTTTAAAAAAAACAAAACAAAAAAAAACAAACAGTTTTCTTTCTGCTTGCTTGTTTTTACCTTTGATGTGTGAATAATATCAAGTCTTGACTGCTCTGTTCTTGTTGGGGGACCCTGGAACTGGAACCAGAGCTTTCTCGGTCCTCTCTTGGAGGATTGTGGCCATTCTTTCAAAGAAGTGTTTTCTCCCAATTGGCAGTTAAGCAGATGTTTAACAAAAACAAAGAAAGAATATTAGTCTTCGATTTATGTCATTTCTCTTGTTCTTCCATCCTCCAGCAACATCAAGAAAGCTAAGATTTGATATATTTCTAAAGTAAAAATCAAGCAGAAAAATATTTTACTTATTTATTTTTTAAATGGAGGCTGCCACTATTCACCATGAAGAAGCAATAAAGGGTGAGAACATTCTTGCTATATAATTCTCCTTTAAAATTCAGTGTAGGTGGTAAATGAGAAAAATTTCTGTAAAAGTCATTTTGATTTGTGGAAACCACTTGAACATTGCTGATCATTTCTCACCCAGATGCACTTTGGGAAAAGTTTTATACGATTGAATCCAACCCAGTGGACAGCAGTGTCTAAACATTGTTCAGAACATTATTTTTCTGGTGTGAAACACATACCAGTACCATATCTTGGTACTTCTAGATCATGTGGACCCTGGATATAAATGTATGTTTTGTAGTTTTTCCATCTCCATTGTAATTTCATCTGATTGAGCTGTTCTGTTTGGTAGTATGTGTTTCTTCTGGAGTGAAAATTAAAAAATAAGTAGCTGTTAATCTAAACATGTTGGGCCAGATCCTCAGATGTTGAAAATATTGTAGTTACATTGAAGTTAGTGAAGCTAAACTGACTTAGACCAACAGAGGATCTGATCCATAGAACTTTGGGCCCTGTACAGAGCATGAAGATGACACATTTCCTAGCTTGATCATAATAAATGTTCAGTAATAAAAATGACTTTCATAAAGATTGATGGAAAATAATTATACAACTGAAAGTTTATATTAAACAGGTGATTCTGGAAGATAATGTAGTTTGTGCAAATTTAATAAACATGATCATTCTACGTTGTGACGTATTAATTTCTTAGCCAGCATAGTATGATGTGCCGTTGTATGAGATCTCTCTTGCTGGTCTGTGGGAACAAAAAGTCATAGTTTCCTGTGCCCACAGAGTCCTTGTGTAGCATATAGTCATTTTAAAACAATCCAAGAGAATATTCTGGCAAGTATCCCCCTGACGAAGTGGATAATGATCATTTGTCAGTATGAATTGTATATGGTCATCTTTGTGAACTGAGCACAGTTCATTCTTTACATCAGTGTAATGTTGGGTGCAGTGATCTTTTGCATGTTTCTTTTCATTTTGGTTTTGTTGCAATTATATGCTGAAACTGTACGTAAGTATATTGTATTGAACAAACTGTGAACTTTTTTTTATTATGTTAGTCACTACACTAAAACACACAATTTGTCCTTGCCTATGTTTTTTAGAATATTGTTGGGTTTTGTTTTTTTTCCAGTTTGAATCAACAGGACTGGGTCTTAGTAGTAGCAGGCTGCGCACTACGCTAAACAGGATACAGGAGAGCCTGATTGATCTGGTAAGAAACTGGAATTCGTTAATGTTTGTTGAAATAAAGGTGGCATATTGTAAAAAAGTATGGCAATTAGTATATAATATGGTTCATTAATTTTACCTTTCCCCACACTCTGTGTTTATGATGGGAATATCGTAATGGATTTCCTGCAGTTGTAGGTGGGTTTTTTTGTTCAAAATCACTTTGCATATATCTACAAAACTAGTATGAAACTCCCAGATTCTTCCCTAATTTAATTATGCTTCAGTAATAACTTTTTAACATTTGTTACCATTAAAACTTGTGTTTAAAGCTCAAATTCTTCTTGTTTACATCTAATGAAATTGGAGAATGGAGGCTATAATGTTTTTAAACTGACACCCAGAATCATACTTACAAAGTTCATTGATAAAAGTCTTGTAGAAGAATAGCAAGATCATGGTTTGTTGTAGAATTTACCTACAACAAAAGGAGACTGAGAGATGGTAATGGCATGGTAAGTTCTTATTAAATCACTCAAATAGTAATTCATCCTGTCTACAGTTTAGACTTTAAACTGATTGTTTGCTTTAATCCCCATCACCATTTCTAATGCACTTTCTGTTCTAAGAGGCGTTTACATAAAGTAATGGCAAGCTTTCTAAATGTTCACACATTTAAATCCCTGAGACAAGTATGTACATCTGTGATGGCAGTTTAACACATTTTTTTCAGTGGTATAACTTTTAAATGACAGCTTGGTGTTGAGGAAAAAGGATGATATATAATTCATTTCTCACAACTTACACATTGTCACTTTTCCTGCCATACATGTTACAACATAGATGCCATGAGTCATTTTAACATTTGTTTTTCATGAAAAAGGGTAAATAAATACTATATTTTCATTAGACTGGCAGTAGATTGCACTTTGTAGTACTCTGAGGGAGTAGCAAATATGAGAAGTTTTGCCTTTAAGTAGGTGATTAAATGTTAGGGTTGTGCAGTGCAACTGGAGAGCAAAAAGCATGTAGAAATGTAGCAAAGGAGTGAAGAATCATGCTTTTAAAAGGGTCAGTCCATCCTCATCATCGAATCCACTCATTATACTCCATACTTGAACATAGCCATTATATGAACAACATACCTTCATATCTCAATGTTTGTAGTTTGACCCATTAACCTTTTACCCCCGATCAGGGATATTGCAGATTATGTATTCCTTACGCCATACGTTCTTAAACCGAACTTTGCACCCCTTGATAATTTGTACATTATTCCCTGATAACCAGAAACTTCTGTGCTTAAACTCTGTACCGGTCACTTTTTTAAACCTCATCTTAATAAAGTTTTTAAACCTTTTCTTTCCTTCTACTTACTTTGAAATGTAAACACGTGAGGCATGACACTGAAATAATTTCCTGCAACCTCTGTCTTAAATGGTTTGTATTGCAACATACACAAAAATTCAGTTTTACTATTTTGTAAAGCCACAATTTTCCAGAGACATATACAACCTCACTGCACACTTAGCAGTGGGGGCCATTGTCTGGCTACTTGGAAAACGTGTGCGCACCTTTAAGGTCTAGAGAGCCAGAGAGTGACTTTTTGCTGGAGCGGCAGACAAAGTCAGTGTGGGGATGCTGGTCTATCCCCCTGCAGGTGACTGGAAGAGAGTGGGGACTATATAGGTCCATGCCAGTGCAGGAAAAGCCCTTTTTTAACTGGACCAGGCAGAGCAACTCTCACCCTCCCACCCATGGAAGCAGTGAAATACTGGGTTTGGTCAGGATCCGCAGCCCTCATTCAAGCAGGGGGGATGGTGAAGTCCTGCGGGTAAGGGGGAGGGCTGACAGAAATTCCTACTATATATTGAAATGATTATGGAATTACCTGCACTGTGTACTTTATTCTGCCTGGTATTCCCAGACATTTAAGAATAAAGTTGGTTTAATTAAACCACATCCAGTGTTGCCTGTTCTCCTTCCAGCACAGCCAGATGATGGGAGATAGATGTTCAACTGTCATTGACTTTCATTAGGAGTGGGGCATCTAGGTGCCTTTTGTGCCTTTGAAACCCCCTCCGTATGTTGTTAGAGACACAACTAAGTGACTAAGGCTCTAAATCACTGTTTTATGAGATGGTTTAAAAAAGCAATATTTATATGGTACCCATGGTGGCTTTTTGCTCATCTGCTGCCGAATGAGTAGAGGGAGCACAAATTAACTAATAATCCCAAATCCCAGCACTGTACTAATATCTGTGGTGATAGTACAGTACAGAAATATGAATGAAAGTTAAAGATAAATCATGGACTCTGGTTTCAGAGGAAATGGAAGGGGAAAAACAGTGTTTCTGAAGTGAAGTAAGAAATGCGTAGAGAAAAACTATTTTTAAGTTTAAGCGGATAGCAGACAAATCAGTAAAGCAGAACACTTCAGAAATAAAATGGTCCTGAATGTGTTTCTTTAATAATAATAATAATAATAAAGTCATAGCTCCTGAATGTGTTTCGTTTTTCTTTTTATATGTAATAGGTTTATGGGCAAATCCATCCCAAGTGCACAGAGTAAACAGCTGGACTCTTCCTCCTCCTCCCACCCTTCCCCTACCACCACCACACACACAAAGTTATAGATAATGCTCATATCAGGTGAAATGTATTTTAAGTACCGAGTAAGACCTAAAAATATCTCATATGCCATGTTCCTCAAGAAGTATCCAAGAACCTCGGAATCTTAGGTTCCTGGTTCCTTGTGACTTACAGTAACGAGAAGATGTGAGATGAGTCATGTTAGTATCTTGCAAAACTTCCAGTATAAAGTCTTATGCTGGTAAATTGAAATGATTTTTCTAGTTGGGCTAGCATAAGGAAAGCTTTTTCTGCTTCTTCCCTGTTCTTACTAATTCTTGATTATTTGTGGAATTGAAGTATGATGGTCTGTCTTTTGTCAATGAAGGTGTCTCTCATGTTTATATTTGACCTATCGGGACCCTTTTCAATGTTCTCTTTATGCAGCCTATTGTAACATACTTTCTGAAAATATTCTTGCCTACGTTTCCTCCTATTTGTCTTTTATTGGAATCTTAGCGTTTGAATCTGGTTCTTATTAGGCTCTTCACATAAAGGGAATTCTGTCCTTTGTGTTGTCTTCTGTTCAAAGTAACATTCTTAGTGGTTGTCATTTCTGCCAGGATGGCAGATCCTCCCAATACTGATTTTTCATAAAGAAAGCCATATTCCATCCTTATCCTAGTTTTTTGATCACAGGTGTGTCAGATTTCCATCTTAAACTAGAACTTGGTATATTACTAAATTATCTTAGCCTCCTGTGAAGGCTGGGCTCTGTCGTCTGGATGTCAGGAGCCTTGAGCTATTTAGACAGCCTTTTGGAAAGTCATATAGGCTGAATATGGCCTTTGTTTCTCCCTTGGACTTCCCCAATCTTTGCTCCAAAGCTCAAGTAAGGCCTGTTTATTAACTACTTATGACCAGGCTGAGGAGTGAACATCTGGAAAATGCAGAGCCCATTCACTAAAGCAAGAGCTGCCTAAGTAGCTTTCCTTTGGACCACATCAGCTTCTGAAACTCATAAGCTGCCTGTTTGGAGTTCAGTTAATACTTTCATGAAGCATTACTTCCTTGATTGGCAGTCTAGGTCAGATGCCTGTGCAGGGCAATAGTACTTCAGTCTTTATTCAGTTGAGTCCTCCTGCAGCTGTGTACTACTTGCAAATCTTCTTCAATGGGAATCTGCAGTGGTAATTTCATGATGGAGGCAATTACCTACAAATAATTGGAGTTTTGCATGTGCATGTGTGAATTCTTGCTGAACCTCCCTACTTTCTAATTTCTTCAGGCATCCTAAGATACCAGGTGCGTCCCTCAGGTGGCATTTGAGGGAACCCTATATTTTAATATGGGCTGCTCCAAATATATTGAATGAAGAGCCATGGACCTATGATTGCGAGTCATATGAGCTATCTTTCCTTGTAAAAAAAGTCACAATTATGGAAAAAACCCTGATGAGTCTGTCTCAGCCTCTCAGAATCATTGTCAACAACAAATGAGTTCAAATGGAGTTCAAACCCATGAGGAAGTTCATCACCTGAAACAAGATCCTAACAGCTAAAGCTAAAACTAGTATTGGATGCTGGAATATGAGAACTATGTGTCTCACTGGGAACTGAGTAAAGTAATTTGAGAAATGACTCAGTTCAATATTAGCATTCTTGGAGTGAGCTAAATGAGATGGATGATTCTATTCATACAATATCAGAGTATTCTATTCAGGAAGGCAAGATGATACTCCATATAGCGGGAGTAGTCCTCAGCAAAAAGGCAACACAAGATCTATAGGAATGGAAACCAGTTGCCTCATAAATTATGCTAATATAACTATCATCCAGTGTGATGTACTTACCAATGGCCGTGATGAACAAGTAAAGGATGCATTCTACAGCAAGTTGCAAGATGTACTTGTGATGCTGGTAAACCATGTGCCAGCTGTTGCCAAGGCTATAGGTGTCTGCTGAGTACTGATAAATTCATAGGTGGAAAACAGACCAGTTCACCTGTATGTTAATACTGTTCAAGATAGGTGTTAGACTTATAAAGATGTATTTAGTGTTTAGACTCTCTAAAATGCTTGTAAGTTGCTGCATGCATTAATCTTACTTGCAATGTCTATATCCCATGCTATAAGGTAACATGTAGGTTTTGCTTTATAATTGTAAAAATGCCTGATCTGAACTTGTGAACCTTGACAGCAAGAGTGGTAATCAAAAAGGACTATCAAAACTGAATGGGCTATTGTCAGGCAAAAACTCAGCTGATTGTCCTATCTGCCTATGAAGAACTTATGTCCAGGAGCACTTGTCCCATCAGTTTGAACTCTGGGGGAAGGGCATATAAAGATGCTCACAAGAAGAAATAGTTACAGTAGGAACAAGCAGGGAGAACTGGAAGTCCTGGCACAGTCAAGGAATTATGATGTAATTGGAATAACAGAGACTTGGTGGGATAACTCACATGATTGGAGTACTGTCATGGATGGATATAAACTGTTCAGGAAGGATAGGCAGGGCAGAAAAGGTGGGGGAGTTGCATTGTATGTAAGAGAACAGTATGACTGCTCAGAGCTCCAGTATGAAACTGCAGAAAAACCTGAGAGTCTCTGGATTAAATTTAGAAGTGGGAGCAATAAGGGTAATGTCGTGGTGGGAGTCTGGTACAGATCACCAGACCAGGGGGATGAGGTGGACGAGGCTTTCTTCCAGCAACTAGCAGAAGTTACTAGATCACAGGCCCTGGTTCTCTTGGGTGACTTTAATCACCCCAATATCTGCTGGGAGAGCAATACAGCGGTGCACAGACAATCCAGGAAGTTTTTAGAAAGTGTAGGGGACAATTTCCTGGTGCAAGTGCTGGAGGAACCAACTAGGGGAAAAGCTCTTCTTGACCTGCTGCTCACAAACAGGGAAGAAATAGTAGAGGAAGCAATAGTGGATGGGAACCTGGGAGGCAGTGACCATGAGATGGTCGAGTTCAGGATCCTGACACAAGGAAAAAGGAGAGCAGTAGAACAGAGACCCTGGACTTCATAAAAGCAGACTCCCTCAGGGAACTGATGGGCAAGATCCCCTGGGAGAATAACATGACGGGGAAAGGAGTCGAGGAAAGCTGGCTGTATTTTAAAGAATCCTTATTGAGGTTGCAGGAACAAACCATCCCGATGTGTAGAAAGAAAAGTAAATATGGCAGGCGACCAGCTTGGCTTAACAGTGAAATCCTTGCTTGTCTTAAACACAAAAAAGCAGCTTACAAGAAGTGGAAGACTGGACAAATGACTAGGGAGGAGTATAAAAATATTGCTCAGGCATGCAGGAGTGAAATTAGGAAGGCCAAATCACACTTGGAGTTGCAGCTAGCCGGAGATGTTAGGAGTAACAAGAAGGGTTTCTTCAGGTATGTGAGCAACAAGAAGAAAGTCAAGGAAAGTGTGGGCCCCTTGCTGAATGAGGGAGGGAACCTAGTGACAGAGGATGTGGAGAAAGCTAGTGTACTCAATGCTTTTTTTGCCTCTGTCTTCACAGACAAGGTCAGCTCCCAGGCAGCTGCACTCCGCAGCATGGTATGGGGAGGAGGTGACCAGCCCTCTGTGGAGAAAGAAGTAGTTCGAGACTATTTAGAAAAGCTGGACGAGCACAAGTCCATGGGGCCGGATGCACTGCATCCAAGGGTGCTAAAGGAGTTGGCCGATGTGATTGCAGAGCCATTGGCCATTATCTTTGACAAATCATGGCAATCGGGGGAGGTCCCGGATGACTGGAAAAAAGCTAATGTAGTGCCCATCTTTAAAAAAGGGAAGAAGGAAGATCCGGGGAACTACAGGCCAGTCAGTCTCACCTCAGTCCCTGGAAAAATCATGGAACAGGTCCTCAAGGAATCAATTCTGAACCACTTAAAGGAGGGGAAAGTGATCAGGAACAGTCAGCATGGATTCACCAAGGGCAAGTCATGCCTGACTAACCTAATTGCCTTCTATGATGAGATAACTGGCTCTGTGGATGAGGGGAAAGCAGTGGATGTGCTATTTCTTGACTTTAGCAAAGTTTTTGATACAGTCTCCCACAGTGTTCTTGCCAGCAAGTTAAAGAAGTATGGGCTGGATGAATGGACGGTAAGGTGGATAGAAAACTGGCTGGATGGTCGCGCTCAACGGGTAGTGATCAATGGCTTCATGTCTAGTTGGCAGCCGGTATCAAGTGGAGTGCCCCAAGGGTCGGTGTTGGGGCCGGTTTTGTTCAATATCTTCATCAACAATCTGGAGGATGGTGTGGACTGCACCCTTAGCAAGTTTGCAGATGACACTAAACTGGGAGGAGTGGTTGATATGCTGGAGGGTAGGGACAGGATACAGAGGGACCTAGACAAATTAGAGATTGGGCCAAAAGAAATCTGATGAGGTTCAACAAGGACAAGTGGAGAGTCCTGCACTTAGGAAGGAAGAATCCCATGCACTGCTATAGACTAGGGACCGAATGGCTGGGCAGTGGTTCTGCAGAAAAGGACCTAGGGGTTACAGTGGACGAAAAGCTGAATATGAGTCAACAGTGTGCCCTTGTTGCCAAGAAGGCTAATGGCATTTTGGGCTGTATAAGTAGGGGCATTTCCAGCAGATCGAGGGACGT
The DNA here is from genome assembly GCA_033296515.1 of Macrochelys suwanniensis. Classification (NCBI taxonomy): domain Eukaryota; kingdom Metazoa; phylum Chordata; order Testudines; family Chelydridae; genus Macrochelys; species Macrochelys suwanniensis. Next base: position 45,531,496 of record CM065776.1, read on the forward strand.
GATTATTCCCCTCTATTTGGCACTGGTGAGGCCCCATTTGGAGTACTGTGTCCAGTTTTGGGCCCCACACTACAAGAAGGATGTGGATAAATTGGAAAGAGTCCAGCGGAGGGCCACAAAAATGATTAGGGGGCTGGAGCACATGACTTATGAGGAGAGGCTGAGGGAACTGGGATTGTTTAGCCCGCAGAAGAGAAGAATGAGGGGGGATTTGATAGCTGCTTTCAACTACCTAAAAGGGGGTTCCAAAGAGGATGGATCTAGACTGTTCTCAGTGGTAGAAGATGACAGAACAAGGAGTAATGGTCTCAAGTTGCAGAGGGGGAGGTTTAGGTTGGATATTAGGAAAAACTTTTTCACTAGTAGGGTGATGAAGCACTGGAATGGGTTACCTAGGGAGGTGGTGGAATCTCCTTCCTTAGAGGTTTTTAAGGTCAGGCTTGACAAAGCCCTGGCTGGGATGATTTAGTTGGGGTTGGTCCTGCTTTGAGCAGGGGGTTGGACTAGATGACCTCCTGAGGTCCCTTCCAACCCTGAGATTCTATGATTCTATGATCTCTTTGCTTTTTGGACTCTTACAAGGGCTGGAGCTGAGAAACAAAAACAGAGACCCCCGGGGTCAACCTGGATTTGCCCTAAAAGACATTCAGTGGGCAGACTACTACATCTGTCACCTTTTAGAACCATACACTGTAACACATTTGTGCTTATATATTGCCTGTTTTAACCTGTAAATACCTCTCATTTCTTTTTCCTAATTAATAAATCCTTAGTTTACTATAGGATTGGCAACCAGCGATGTCTTTGGTGTGAGATTTAAGGTACATATTGACCTCGGGTAAGTGACAGGTCTCTTGGCATTGGAAGCAACCTGAATATTTTTGATTTTTGGTGTAAGTGACCATTTATCACTAAGTCTAGTTTGCCTGGGTGCCCAAAGGGACTGTCTGTGACTCCATGGTAGGAGTGCTACAGTGATCCAGGAGTTCATATTTGTTACTGGGTTAATTAAATGTAATTATAGAACATACTATCAGTTTGGGGTGTCTGCCCTGCTTTTAGACAGTGTGCCCTAAGGTTTGCACTCACTGTCATGAACCACTGCAGACAGCATGATAGTACTAAATCAGGTGCATGCTTATGATGCCATTCTGTTCATGGATGATGTGAATGCCCAAGTTCATAGTGACAACCTTGGCTACAAGCATTTCGTGGTTAAACGCGGAATTGTGGAGTGAGCAGATTGTGGTGAAAGATTTACTAAATTGTAGTACTATGTATAACCTATGCATGCAGGGGGTAAAACACTTTTTTCCCTTCTTGGAAGAAGGAAACTAACATGGCAATCAAATGATGGAAATCACTGAGAAACAATTGGGTCACAATGCCATCAGCAGATGGTGGAGAAGATCAGTGCTGATTACACAGTCTCCTACAATTGCTGATAGAGAAAGTGACCACTATCCTGTCAGAACAGTTAGGATAAAGCTTTAAAAAAAAAAAAAGCTATAAGAAAATAGAGATGGTATTTGATGTGAAGAACCTGTCTGACCTTGGAATGAGAGAGGATTTTAAAATCATGCTCTCAAATGGATTCCAAGAACTATGAGTAATGAATGATTATATACAATAACAAAGGGCTCGCTTAGATATGTCTACTGGGAAGCTGCCAAACTTTCACTTGGACCAAGAAGATGAAGGAAAGAAGAGAGGATACAGCCAAGCACATGGAAGTTGATTCAAGAAAGAAAAGCCTTAAAAATGAGGCAAGCATAGGTCAATGATGCTGCAATGGGAACATGTAGCGAAAAAAAAGTTGTATCAGAAAGAATGGCTTAACAAAAAAGTGAGAGAAGATGAAGAAGCATCAGAGGCAATTCCCGGGTGTGTAAGCAATTACCGTTGGGTCTCTGGAACCATGATGATATTTTAAAAGCAAAAGATGGAAGATTGTTAGCAATGGAAGCAGACCAGAAGGAACAGTGGTGAGAAGATTTTAATGAAGTACTCAACAAACCAGATTCAACAATTCCAATTGATAGGTACAAAGAAGAAGGTGAACAATTAAAGATCTCACTGGTAGACATATCAGAAGCAGAAATAGAAGAAACAATTAAGCAGCTAAAAAAACAGTTAAGTGCCTGGTCAAGATAAGATCACCGCTGAATGTTTAAAACTGAAAGAGGTAGTACATGAAATACACACACTTTCATACACTTTTTGTAATATAGTTTGCAAGAAAGAATTCCATCCATAGGAGTGGAAGAAAGCTGTGATCTGTAAATTACAAAAAAAACCACCCCACTGGTGTGCAACCGTTGGTGAGGAATAACACTACTTTCCATACCCAGAAAAGCGTTCTGTAGTATACTATTGAACAGAATCAAGCTGGTCAGAGAAGAAAAACTGTGTACTGAGCCAGCAGGCTTTAGACCGAAAAGATCATGTCTAAATCACATCTTTACCCTCTTTCAATCAGAGAAGATTAGTCTTGAATTATAGATTTCACCAAACCTATTGGTTGTATTTATAGTCGCTGTGAAAGATGTGTTAATGGCTAAGACGCTGTGTGAAAAGCTCAAAATGCTGTGTTAGGACAAAGTGGAGAGACCGACTCGTTTGATACCATTACTGGAGTGCAGCAGTGCTGCATTTGATCACCTCTCCTGTTCTGCATTGTGATAGATCATGGGATGCTAAAAGCAACATTAAAGGAAGATGCAGGAATTATCTGGAGTAGAAGAAAATGTCAAGATCTAGACTTTTCAGATGACCTTTTGTTGGACACAGATGATGATGCTTTGGAAATGACCACTGCTAATGTCAAATGTGAGGTTGCCAAAGTAGGATTAAGAATCAGCCAAAAGAAAATGAAAGTCACGATAATTTTAAAGAGATGTCAGCAATGATGATGCATATATGATTGATTGTGAAGAATGCACATGGTTAATGAGTTTGTATATCTTGGAGCACAAATAGTGCTGGTTGCCAACACCATGAGGCGGTGAAAGCAAGAAATGAGGAGGCAAGTTGAGTCTTTTGAGACTGGCAAATATTTGGAGAAATAAGGAGATTCACACAAGAGCTAAGGCCAAGTTATACAATGCCGTTGTTAAATCCACATTGATATATACTTCTGAAACTTGGCAAATGCTAGAAACTTAACAGTAAACTTAATGCATTCCACCTGAAATGCGTGCAAAGGATACTGATGGGATAAAGTAACCAATGTAGATGTGTTACAAGGACTGGCCAGCAGATTGTAGAGACAATGATTGGAGAAAGAAAGTTGGAGTGGTGGGGATGTCATCCAGATGTAAAAAAACTATTCGTAGACAACCCCTTGATTGGGTATCGCCTGGTGGAAGTCTTGAAAAGAGGAGGACAGCAGATAAAAGAACATTTCAGAAAGATTTTCATTGTCATGGAAGCAAACTATAAAGGAGCAATAAATATGGCATTAGATGGAGGTGGAAAGGCTGGATTGCCTCATGTGTTGTAACACACAAGAGCATCTAATAAACAAACCAAAACTTATTTGAGGTGTGTGCAATAATTTGATGTGGAGAGAAGCTTAAGAGCAGTTAGGAGGTAGTCTGTCTTACAAGATCTGTTTGGAACTATTTCAGGTATTTATGTGGCTCCTATTACTGTTGTATCTGAGCACTCAGTCTTTTAATATATTTATTGTCACATCATCCCTGTGAGATGTGAAGAACTGTTACCATTTCTCAGCTGGAAAACTCCTGTGACAGAGCAGGGAATTGAACTTGGAATGTTCTATCTTTGGTCAATATATGCCTATCCACTGGTAAATCATGTCTTTGGAGCAGTTTGTGGGGCCAGCCGGTCAAGTCAGCCAATTTCCAGGGTGTAGATCTGCAGAGGCAATTATTTAGACACTCCAGTTACTAGTAAGTAACTTCCCTATGTTGCTTGTTGAAGGAAGGAAGGTAGTTTCTTTTTGTTTACTTGGATTTTTCTAAGATATTGGAAATAGCTGCTCTTCCAATCAGTACCCTGAGCGTTTATATCATTTTCTAGATCAAAGTGTCAAACAGTTTCATTCAAAAAAAATTGGGGACACTGTTCTAGAAAACAAAATTTTTCATCATGAAATAATGTAAAAGTCGTATAAAATAATAAAATAAAACTTTCAAATGGAAATTTTGTTTTCAAACAATGTCAAAATTTTGTCAACTAAATTTTATTGAATCAAAAAATTTTCATTTGGAAATTTTTGTTTTCTCTGGAAATTTTGTCAGTCAATATGATTTTGTGAAAAATTTCAGTGTAGTTGAAACCGCATTTTCTGATTGAAAACTTAAGCACAGACGGAGATTCACAAAAGCACTTTTGAAATTCCCCTTATTGTCATACTTTGTTGCCTAATATCAATTTGATGAGATTATTTTCTTCTAATACTTTCTTTGAAAGTATCTTTATTTTTTCCTTATTTGTACTGTATAGGGCCAGGCTCAAGAGATGCTGTGTGGGTCCTGTCAGGGAACTTCACTTGGCATTGAGGGCACTTAGCAATTTACAGGATTGTGCTTGCATGCTCTTTTGGTGCTGCATTTTCCCTGTTTGATTTAACTAAAAGAGGCATTTTGAACTGTACTATAATATACCCAGTGTAGTTGTAGCCATGTCAGTCCCAGGATATTAGAGAGACAAAGTGCGTGAAATAATAAAATAGTTTTTTTTCCAAAAGAGCTACATCTTTCTAATGGCAGCACTAGAAATATTAGTACAGCATGATCTGAAATGAAAAAAGTCATTTTCATATTTAAATGATATAGTTAGGTTTGGTAAAATTCCAACACAATCTACAGCTTAGCAACGCTATTTGTACTTCACTTGCAGGAACAAATGTGAAAGAGGTTGCCAGGAGCTCTTATAGTGATTGGGTAATAAATGTTGTGTCTTACCTACTTGCCACCTTTGTCTTAAGAAAATATTTGCAGACTAACAGATACAGTCAATTGAAGGATATGTTTTAAAGGGGCTGAGAGTGCAATTACATTCTGAAGAATAAAATAACTTTACTTCCTCAGTATTTTCTTTGACTGGCTTTGTGTCTGTCTCTGCGATCTTTGGCCTCTCCTATTTAACATGTCCTACTAAACCTTGGACAATGTATACAAAGCTTCTGTAGCTCCACTCTAAAGGATAATTTTAGTACATAACTCCGTTATGCAATGTGGTGGGGAGCAATCATAGTCCTTTACATTTATGAATTACAGGGAGTCCTTGGACTTACAACACAATTCTGAGGAGCGAATTGTGTCATAAGTTGAAACTGCTTTTCCCATAGGAATCAATGGTATAAAGGGGGGATTGGTTCCTGAACCAAGGCTTGATACACTATTTTCACCACAATAACCCAGATTTTTGTACTAAATTAATTATAGATGATTAATGTAGCAACATCAATATATTTATTTGGTAAACAGCATTCAAATAAACATATAAAATCACATATGCTTTGACTTTCTCTTAATGACGTCCATTTTTGTTTCAATAGTAATTGTTTTGCATTTCTTAGAAGAAGAAATACCACCTACGCTGGATTTATGCTTTTCTGCTATTTAAATTTGTTTTGTGTTTTGTTTGTTTTTTTAGAACCACAAAGAACAGCAACTGAGTGTCTTAAGTCAGGCTGGGCAGATAGCCAGAGAGGCAGGCAGCAGCTCAGAATGCCGGCAACATACTGCGCAGAATTGGGCTTGCTTTTTACAGCGTTGCTTGTAAATAACTTTCGTGGTCTCGTTATAATGAATGAAACTGGAAGGGGGTCCCTTGCAGTTGCTTGTCTGATTGGCTTCTACGGCCAGGGTAGCTTGTTGCCGGGTAGCCTTGCCGCTTGTTTTTGATTGGCTGAGCCCAGGTTCGGAAGCCAATCAGAAAGCTTGAACAGTGAAATCAGTGATTGACTGAGGCTCAGCATGTGATGTGTGCTGTTCTCCTTGCCGGCTTTCGTCATAGGGGCGAAACGAGCAGTCAATTGAAAAGCGTCATAAGTGGCGTCCGACGTAAGCTGGGTGTCGTAAGTCTGAGGACTCCCTGTACATGCTTATTTAAGAATACTGGATTTTAATTAATATCTATTGTGAGAAACAATCAGATTGCTCAACTTTCTATGGTTCAGATGTGCATGACACAGGCTCAAATTACCACAAATAGTAAAAATGATAGAGGAAGAGACTTTAAAAGATGTAGCATTCTTTTTGTGTGTGTGTTGAAGTTTTCTATAACTTCATTTTCAAGAGTCAGTATTTCTGATGTCATTATTTAGAGTAAACCAGTGAAATAAAACCAGGCTTGTTATGGGATAATTATAAAATTGAGTCTAAAATAATTGAAGTCTTATAATGAAGTGCAGTCAAGAAGCATGTATTCTAGCATTTGGTACAGAGATAAATGTGGCACTGTCAAAAGTACTATATGTCAAGTTTTTTATTTCAGATGTCAGTTGAATCACATGTTATAAGGTAGTGGTCTCTTGCTGCCTACAATGAGTACGTTAAAAAGTAATCTACTACTGCACCCTCAGGAAAATATTTAGAATGTTTACCACAGTCTGGTATTTCTACTGTTGTGATGATTAGCTGTCTTCTGCTGATTATATCATTTTCAGGCACCAAGAAGTAAATCTTCTGTACTGGCAGACTTCCAAACTAAGAACTCTGTATGCTACTGCTAAACCCTGTTCAAGATATAATCATACATCAAACTTTTCACCATTGTTATAGGCTTGGAATTGGATTAGTATTCTGTTTCATATTTTAAATTAATTTTCTCCAAATTTTAGTTAGCGGTCACTTTATTTCTCACTAATCTTGCATTCTGGAGTAGAACGAGGGCACTTAGAATGTGGGAATGCTATACAAAACTCAGTACACAAAAATAAAACTGACTGAAGCAAGGAGAATCAGTAGTTAGCTTATTATGGTAGAATTTTACTGCAGATTAGATTTACTTTATAAGTATCCTTCAAGACTGTAGGAGTACATGAGCAGCAATTTTTCCTGAACCTTGAAACTGAAGAACCATGACAATCAAGATAACATTTGGGTACGCTGATACTTGTTTCCTACAAATTTCTTTAGGACAAATTATATATCTCAAGGAAATACTTCCCCCTCTAGTCTTTATATCTAATAACCTTTGAAAATGTGTAGATCAGTGGTGCGCAACCTGCGGGAATGGTAAACGGTGGTGAGGGGGGTGCGTTCCTCCAGGTGCTCAATGTCAGCAAAATGTCTATTGGCCGGCAATCAGATTACCCTTATGGGCCGCAGGTTGCCACCACTGGTGTAGATTAATAAAATTAATCATAAATTTGACCCTTTAGAAGTAGCTTTGTATGGATTGCATTTCTTCATATTAGTCAGCAGAAAAGGCTGGTGCAGCTGTGGTGCTAACGAGAGCACTGAAGGAAATGGAAAAAGTCCCGAGTTTTAAAGCAGTTTAACGGTTTCTCAAAGGCACTGGCTTGACAAACGTCCACAAAACCGATGCCCTAGTCACTGACTGACTGTGTGAGAACTTCTTCCCATCCCATCATCTATTGGTTTGCACATCCTCAGGTGGTGAAGACTTGGGGAATGAGTGTATAGCTTAGTCTTCATATACACTCAGTCCTTAGGCCGTGCAGCCCACAACAAGGATGTAATTTTGTAGTAGTAGAGCTAAGAATATTAGTCCAGTGATGCCATCAAGTCATCTCATGTAAGTGCCCAACATCCTGTAGGTTGTGACTTATGATTATTGACCTAGAGAGGAAACTTCCAATTCCAGTTTCCTACCTCGTCCGATACCCAAACAGCTTTTTTACGATCTGTGCAGTTTAATCAACCAGTTTAATCAACAGTGGATTAATTGTTGCCTAAATATTGTTGATGCCAGTATTGTACTTGCAAATGACTTTTAAGATTGAGCTGTTTGAGGAAACTATACGTAACAAAATACTTATATTTCATTACAGACCTATTTATTCATGTACATTATCAGATATTTTAAGAATTAATATTGTTTGATCTGCATTTTCTGTAAATCAGAACAGTCCGCCATACCAATTAGAAAGAAGAATATAAACATTTGAATAAAGTATGTAGAATGGCAGACCGAAGAGTAATCTTAGGAAATCATTGTTGGATGGAAATGTAATTTTAACACATTCTTCTTTTGCTGTGGCTATTTTCCCACAACAATATAGATCTTTTAGCAATAACAGTAGGTCAGAATCTACAAATTACCATAAAAGTCTTCTTAATTATATTATACTACATGCAACAAAAATAACTTATTTTTGTTACCTCATTCTCCCACCTTCTCTCGTCCTGTATGTACTGTATTGTCTGACACATTGATGGCTAGGTCTCAGGGGCAGTGACTTTCTTCTTTGTTACTTGTCTGTACAGTGCCCACCACAAAGAGGCCTTGATCATCATTTGGGCTTCTTAGTTGCCACTGTCATAAAAATAAAGATAATAGTAATACTGAGAGCCTCTCCATGCAGTTGTGTGATCTGATTACCTGCAGGTAGTTACTAGGCTGAGGAGACTTGATAATGATTTACAGAGGGTGTCATATCCTAAGCTGGACAGCAATTTGCTCCCTTCAGAATTTTTTAATCTTTATTTTGTGCGCAGTGAAGACTTCCATTTTAATAGTTTCGTTTTAATTTGTAGAGCTAAGCCCCTCAATAGAGTGGTGGCTGCTAGTCACGTTGTGTAGATGTTTTTTATCTTCTAAAAGGTAATCTTTGCAAGCTTCACAATTCCTACAAGATGGGTTCTTTTCTGATGGAGCATAATACTATCTTTATTTTAGATGTTATACGGTTGTCTTTGAAAAACTAAATGGAGCATAGAAACTGATGGCATTTAATGTATGGAATGAATGGCTTGTAGAGGAAGTGAGCCTTGTATAGGGTTACCATGTTTCAGGTTCCCCAAAAGAGAACAGTGCCGGGGAGGAGGAGTTGGGAGGGGGGAGTATAGTTGGGGGCGGGGGTGCTGTAGGAGTGAGTGTGTATTGGGAGTTATTTGGGAGTGCTGGAGGTGGTACTTGGGGTGCTCGATGGGTGTGTATATTGAGAAGGTTATTTGGGATGGTGCAGTAGGGATATATGTACTGGAAGGGGTATTTGGGGGGTGCACAGGAGGGGGTACCTGTGGCCTTACTCTTGAGATGGGGGGGCAGTGTTGCTCCATGTTATGGTGGCAGGGTGGCTGGCGCAGACCTGGGACACAGAAACAGTTACAGGGCTGACAGGGGGTGGGGGGGAGAGAGCCGGTACAAATTACCGGGGCCCGGCGGTCCGGAGGGAGGCCTGGGGCCCGACTATATTGTATATGTTTTTGTCTTTCTCGGTAATATCATTATTTGTCGATTGTTTTTGACATCCATTGTAAAATCAGTGAATTTCAAAGAAAATAATGATATACAAAATTCTGTCAGTTATCGGCCAATATAGACTCTAATCAACCAAAGAACTACTAATTACATGTTAAGAACAGAATGTAATTATATTTTAATGTAATTCTTAACAAAATATATATTTCATGTTCAATGCACGCACAATTCTGAATAATGGCTTGCAAACTTGTGCTGTGAACCGAGCATTTCCGAGTATTTCCGACTCTATACGAACATTCGCTTCTGCGCTTTGACAGTATGACAGTGCAGTCTCCTCTTATTATGCGCAGTTGCATTTGTATGTTTTCGTAAGTGAACACCGTGCGAATACAACAGGTTTTTTTATATGTTCTTTAAGAATAAATGTTTTCTTTTCCTATTCCATGTTTCATTTGTATACCAGGCAGGGCATATTTGGGGGTTTTTTTGCACATCAATACAAATCCCGCATAAAGATTTTTAGCCAGTCCACCCTTGCTGGGGCCCGAAAAAAATTTTTCACCGGGGCCCGAACCCGCTCTTGGTGGCCCTGAACAGTCATCAGTCACCTGCCTCCCTGTGGGGCTCTCTACGTCCCCATGGCTGGGAGCCTGGATGGGTGGGATCTTGCAGCTGCGAGGGACCAATCAGATGCAGGGGAGGGACCATCAGGAAGTGAACCAATCGGGGCTCTTTCTGAGCTGCAATGTCTGCTCCTCAAAAAAACCCAACAAAAAACGGACATTGCCTCTTATTTGAAAAATCTGTCCAGACAGAGGGTGGAGGGTCAAAATAGAGGCAATGTCTGGGAAAACCTGTACATTTGGTAACCCTAACCCCTTATACAAAAGGAAGGTTTAGCATTAGCTTTGTATATGTGATAGAAGTCTCATAACTATACTGCTTCTTCAGTTTGTTCATTTAGATCTAACACAAAATATTTTCTTTGAATGACTAGATGGCCCAGGGAATTGGAATAGGATACTGAGCCTTTACACTCTAATTTGTTAATTTGAATAAATTCATTGATTGTCTCAATTTGGGCTCTAAATGATCAAAAATTGAAACACCTGATTTTTAGACTGCACAAAAATTCTAAGCTGGGTGCTTGTATTAGAAGAATGCAGATGTCTGTGCTCACAAAGTTTCACATGAACAAGTAGAAACCAGATAGTGGCCCCACTGAAAATCAGTCTCTTGGTGCTAAAACTGCAGCAGCAAAATATGTATGAATAAAGCACAGGTCTGCAAAGCAGAGTGACTAATGTGTGCAGAGTGTTGTTTGCATTCCCAAGTACTTTGTGATTTTGTGTGTGCAATATGCATCTGCTTATTTTTTAGAAAGACCTTAGGTGCTTAATTTTTTTATATGTATCCCCTCATTTGCTGAGCTATTTATGAACATTACACAGATCTTTCACTTTATGCCAAGTGAGTTAATGTATAAAATTGCTAGTAACAACTTTCTAAAGACTGTGTGTGTGTGTGTGTGTGTGTGTGTGTGTGTGTGTATATATATATTCTGAATATAACTTGAGTTAGGTTTTGACAGAAATTCACAGATATTTACTAGGACATTTAATCTGATAAACAATACAGTAAATACCGAGAGCCCAATTCTGCTTCCAGAGACAAGGGTCAGTTCCTGCCAAAGTCAGTAGAGGTGTTAATCCTTTTTTCATACAGTATGTTATTATCTGCAATAATGTGAATTAAATTATCTGCTATTTAAATATAGGCTAGTGGTGGTGGTTTGAATTGGTAAATTTTAAGCTATTTTGTTAGAAGCGTGCTTCAGGGGTTCTCACAACAAACTTTTGGGTGGCCTCCGAGTGCGGCCACCAACTCTGACTGGTTGCTGCTCTGATTTTTTTTCTAGTTTGGTATATGCCCCTGGTTGATAGTTTACCATATATTTTGGAAGGGAGAGAATGGCTAAAAATGTGTTGCCCTGCCAGTGAAAGTCTTTCACTGTTCGGAGTGGGAAATGTGCTTTTATTATTGTTCCCATTTAATATCTGTTCCATTAGGTGATGAAAATAAGAAAGAAAAACTTGTAGCACCTTAGAGACTAACAAATTTATTTCAGCATAAGCTTTCATGGGTTAGTACCCACTTCATCGGATGCATGGAATGAAACATACAGTAGACAGATATTTATACAGTCAGAGAAACATGATAAGGTGGAGGTGCATAGACCAACCTTAAGAGGCTAATTAATTGAGAGGAACCATAACAGCAGGGGAAGAAAAACCTTTGAAGTGATAAACAAGATGGTCACACAGGTGTGAATGAGGATCGTTAACTTAAAGGAAATAGATTCAATTAACGTAATGGCCGAGCCATTCGAGGTCCTTATTTAATCCTGAGGTAATGCAATCTAGTTTGCATATCAATTCGAGTTCAACAGTTTCTCTTTGAAGTCTGCTTTTCGAGTTAATCTGTCGCAACACTGCTACCCTCAAGTCTGTCAGTGAGTGATTAGGGCGGTTGAAGTGTTCTCCTACTGGTTTTTGAATGTTATGATTCCTGATATCAGATTTATGTCCATTTATTCTTTTGCGTAGAGACTGTCCGGTTTGGCCAATGTACATGGCAGAGGGGCATTGCTGGCACATGATGGCATATATCACATTGGTATATGTGCAGGTGAATGAGCCCCTGATGGTGTGGCGGATGTGATTAGGCCCTGTGATGGTATCACTAACATCATAATCAAAAAGGCTGACAAAGGAGGAGCTGTCGTCATCATGAATAAGTTGGAATATGAACAAGAAGCTGTCAGGCAGCTCTGTAACTCCACATTCTACAGGCCTTTATCCTCTGACCCCACTGAGGAGTACCAAAAGAAACTGCACCATCTGCTCCAGAAACTCCCTGGAAAAGCACAAGAACAAATTTGTACAGACACGTGCCTAGAACCCCGACCAGGGGCATTCTATCTGCTACCCAAGATCCATAAACCTGGAAATCCTGGACGCCCCATCATCTCAGGCATTGGCACCCTAACAGCAGGATTGTCTGGCTATATAGACTCTCTCCTCAGGCCCTATGCTACCAGCACTCCCAGCTATCTTCGCGACACCACTGACTTCCTGAGGAAACTACAATCCATCGGTGATCTTCCAGACAACACCATCCTGGCCACTATGGATGTAGAAGCCCTCTACACTAACATTCCACACAACGATGGACTACAAGCTGTCAGGAACAGTATCCCCGATACTACCACGGCTAACCTGGTGGCCGAACTTTGTGATTTTGTCCTCACCCACAACTATTTCACATTTGGGGACAATATATACCTCCAAGTCAGTGGCACTGCTATGGGTACCCGTATGGCCCCACAGTATGCCAACATTTTTATGGCTGACTTAGAACAACGCTTCCTCAGCTCTCGTCACCTAACACCCCTACTCTACTTGCGCTACATTGATGATATCTTCATCATTTGGACCCATGGAAAAGAAGCCCTTGAGGAATTCCACCATGATTTCAACAATTTCCATCCCACCATCAACCTCAGCCTAGACCAGTCCACACAAGCGGTCCATTTCCTAGACACCACTGTGCTAATAAGTGATGGTCACATAAACACCACCCTATACCGGAAACCTACTGACCGCTATACTTACCTACATGCTTCCAGCTTCCATCCTGGACACACCACACGATCCATTGTTTACAGCCAAGCTCTAAGATACAACCGCATTTGCTCCAATCCCTCAGACAGAGACAAACACCTACAAGATCTCTATCAAGCATTCTTACAACTACAATACCCACCTGCTGAAGTGAAAAAACAGACTGACAGAGCCAGAAGAGTACCCAGGAGTCACCTACTACAAGACAGGCCCAAAAAAGAAAATAACAGAACACCACTAGCCGTCACCTTTAGCCCCCAACTAAAACCTCTCCAGCGCATCATCAAAGATCTACAACCTATCCTAAAAGATGATCCCTCACTCTCACAGATCTTGGAGGACAGACCAATCCTCGCTTACAGACAGCCCCCCAACCTGAAGCAAATACTCACCAGCAACCACACACCATACAACAAAAACACTAACCCAGGAACCTATCCTTGCAACAAAGCCCGATGCCAACTCTGTCCACATATCGATTCAAGTGATACCATCACAGGGCCTAATCACATCCGCCACAACATCAGGGGCTCATTCACCTGCACATCTACCAATGTGATATATGCCATCATGTGCCAGCAATGCCCCTCTGCCATGTACATTGGCCAAACCGGACAGTCTCTACGCAAAAGAATAAATGGACATAAATCTGATATCAGGAATCATAACATTCAAAAACCAGTAGGAGAACACTTCAACCGCCCTAATCACTCACTGACAGACTTGAGGGTAGCAGTGTTGCGACAGATTAACTCGAAAAGCAGACTTCAAAGAGAAACTGTTGAACTCGAATTGATATGCAAACTAGATTGCATTACCTCAGGATTAAATAAGGACCTCGAATGGCTCGGCCATTACGTTAATTGAATCTATTTCCTTTAAGTTAACGATCCTCATTCACACCTGTGTGACCATCTTGTTTATCACTTCAAAGGTTTTTCTTCCCCTGCTGTTATGGTTCCTCTCAATTAATTAGCCTCTTAAGGTTGGTCTATGCACCTCCACCTTATCATGTTTCTCTGACTGTATAAATATCTGTCTACTGTATGTTTCATTCCATGCATCCGATGAAGTGGGTACTAACCCACGAAAGCTTATGCTGAAATAAATTTGTTAGTCTCTAAGGTGCTACAAGTTTTTCTTTCTTATTTTCATTTTGCTGACACAGACTAACACGGCTACTACACTGAAACCTATCATTAGGTGATGAGAAATTCATAGCTGCCCTGCTGCCAGTCAACATTGTCATGTCCTCACTGGGTTGAATCACAGCCACTGTCTAAAGTTGGCAGTTTCATATCTATGGGATTTGGAGGTCCATTTCCCATTAATTTTAATGGAAATCTGGTGTCCAAATCCCTAGGGAGCTTTCAAAATCTTATCCCTGGGATTATTTTTATATTGCAACTCTGCTTTAATTTAGTAACCTTCAACTGTCCTTTTTATCTTTCATCTTTCTTGGATGCTAGGAGATTTATGAATGAACTGATGTACTTCAGAGGGAAATGATGCTTTGAAATCAAAATTTCAACATAATTAATGGTGTATAATTGCATGTAGGATATTTAAACAAGCTAAATACCCATTGACATTTAGGGAGCCTGGATAAGATGTATTTGAGGGCATGACAAAGTCGCATCTCATTAAAAAAGATAAAATAAAACACAGTACTTGAAATGTTTTTGAAAAAACATGAAATAGAAAAACAAATGTTTTAATAGTCATTTTATTTAACTACTGTGTCAAAGCCTACATCTACATTACAAAGTCCTCAGCTGAAGATTGTTAAATAAGGACACCCCCAAGGTACAGTATGTGCCTAATGTCAATTTCTGAACATTTTGGCATGTTGTTTTTTAAAAGGGCAGAGGAGGAGAGAGACTCAAAATCGGATTCCTAATTTTCATTGGTGTAAGTAAGAAGAGAATCTGGCTCTTTGTATTTTTCTCTAGGTACTTTCTGGCACTTGCTGACAATTGGAGCTTGCTGCTCATTCCTGTTATAACCTGCTAATAGCTGTGGCCCTGGTCCTGTAAACACTTATTCACATGCTTAATTTTAGGCATGCGAATCACTCCATTGACTTCAATGGGACAACTCACATACCGAAATTAAAAGTGCATACATGCTTGCAGGATCAGGAAGTAAGATGTATATGTGCATCTCCCGGTATGTTGGGTGATCTCTTTGATTCGGTGGCATTCTGGCGATTCCCACTGTGTATGGTGCAAATCTAGGGCCGGGGAGAGATTGAAGTAGATTTCATTTTAGGAAAGAGTGACAAGGGAATGGTTAGAAAGGAACAGATCATGACTTTTGATCTGTACATTAATCCTGTACTGTGGGATGTTGTTTCTTGGCAGAGCAGTTTAGATTATTTCCCTTAAAACCTAATGTCTGAAATTATTATTTATTATTTGTATTCCAATAGTGCCTAGAAGCCTTAGTCATTGACCAGGACCCCATTGTGGAGGCACTGCACAAACACAGAACTAAAATATCATCCCTCTGCAGAGTTTACAATGCTAAGTATTACACTCTTTAGGGCAGGCACCATGTAATTTTTATTTGCATTGTGAAGCACCTAGCAAGCTTTTAGGTAGTATAGAATAATTAACACAACTACATGTGAACGACTCTTAACCTAGTGAAAAATTCAAATGAAGCATTTGACACAAAGAGGAAAAGATAACATTTGGTATAATCCTAATTTTAAAAGAAGAATAAAAATAGTTAATTAGAAAAGTCTTATGTTGGCTATTTAAATAATATATTCCTAATTTATCCCCGTGGCACTTGTTTCAGATTAAACAGTAGCCAAAATTGATTTTCATATTACTGGAATAAAATTTTTAATTCCATCCCTACAGCTCCTTCATTTGCTTGAGTTACAGGTCTGTCGCATCTTACGCGGGGGTTACGTTCCGCCATGAGTGCGTAAAGCGAAAACCGTGTATAACCGTGAAAATCCCTTAAATTGCCCATAAAGTAGTTTTGTGTATACAACCCTGTACAGTACTATATATACTATACAGAAATGTACATTACAGTATATAATAGACTGTACACACACTAATTTTACAGTACTGTATTTTTAATAACAACACAGACAGATGGAAGAATGAAAGAATAAAAAATTATAACAGTACAGTACTGTACTGTACACTTGAACAGTTACCAGTCACCCTGGATATTCTTGCTATTCTTGTACTGTACACACTCCAATGATTAGTCTTCCTCTTCCCCTGACAACACTATTAGGAGGTCAATGTCGATCTAGGAGATGATGGGCCAGGCTCGGGTGACAGAGAGCAAGTCATAGATGAAGTGGTTGGCTCTGGTTCAGCTCGCGAAGTTGCTGCTGGTTGTTTTTTCTTGAAAAACATGGTGATTGACAACTGTCGCTGTTGTCTCTTGAGCACCTCAAACATTTCTTGGTACGGTCTCAAATCACCCGTAATACTACGTGTGATTTTGAGGCTTCGTTCCATAGAGGGATCATATTCAGAAATTAAATCATTCAAGTGTTTTCGCTGCTTGGAACACTTCAGAAAATTTATGAAGAGTCCAAGTTGCTGGTTCTTCCTGTTCGTTGTCATCATCTTCATCTTCTGTAGACGATTTTATCAGTTCCTCTAACTCTTCATTAGTCAATGTTTCTCTATGCCCCTCAATTAATTCCTCAGTTTCTTCCTCGAGGATGTCGACGAAGCCATCACCACCCACTTGCCTGGCCACCTGAACAATGCATTCCACTTCTTTGGCAATGGTCGGGAAACCCTTAAAATCATTCACACAGTCTTTCCATAGGTTTCGCCAACATGCATTGACTGTTTCAGGCTTGATTGCATCCATTGCCTGTTTAATATAAGTGATGCAATCAGCAATGTTGAAGGACTTCCAACACTCCATCACATTAACATTGGGATCAGCATCCATAGCGGTAAGGATCCGTGAGAATGTAAGCCTCATGTACGTGGCCTTGAAACAGCTCATGACACCTTGGTCGAGAGGTTGGAGGATGGAGGTGGTGTTCTGATTTCAAAATGTAAGTGCGCGTGGGCATTTTTTTCCAGAAGAGCCCAGTCTCGTCAGCATTAAAAACTTGTTCTGGAAGATAGCCCCTTTCCTCTATGATTTCCTTTAATTGTTCAGGGTAGGCATTTGCTGCCTCCTCATTGGCAGATGCAGCTTCACCAGTAGTCTGCACGTTTTTGAGGTTGAAGCAGTTCCTAAAACTGTTAAGCCAACCTTGGCTGGCTTTGAATTCCTTCTTATCAGAAGGCTGTCCCTCTTCAGTGGGAGGTTTGAACATTGCATAGATGCTAAGAGCCTTTTCTTGCAACATGGTGCCATTGATAGGCACACGTTTACAGTTCATGTCTTCCAGCCATAAGTTTAATGCCTTTTCAGTCTTCACTAAAGCCTTCTCATGCACTTGGCTTGTCACCTTAGCAGTTTTTGGAGCACTTGATGCCACGGCTTGACGAATTTCTCTCTCTCTAATCTTGATGGCACGGATGCTAGATTCGTTGCGGCCGTATTTACGTGCCACACTGGCAACTGACATACCACCTTTCAATAAGTCCAACACATCCAGTTTTTCCTCCAGCGTTGGAACAGATCGCTGTTTCTTTGGTTGAGCACCAGATGAAGTAGCTGGCTTCCGTTTAGGGGCCATGTTGCACTCAGCGCGGCGAGATGCACACAGTATGAGAGGCACAGGGGGACTGAGTATGTATTGGGAACAGCAGATTCGCATCTCATGCTCACTCCAGGGCATACAGTACTGGAATCGGCCGCACTAGAGGCGGGCGATCAAACTTTTTTTTTTTTCCCCAGACCGCGAACCGCGCAAAGCTGAAATCGCGCAAGTTAAATGCACGTAAGACGCGACAGACCTGTACTAATTTTCTCAGATTAAATGAATAAAGTGACTTCTTCTTTATATGCTTCTGTTAGCAAATATGATATAAACAGATATGCATTTAGGATCATCAAAGGAATTAATAATTTTTCTATGCAAGAAAGTAGCAAGAGAACATTGTTTATTCTGGTGGTCTGGAAATTGGAATCTGACAAGCAGTTTGTCTTGTAGACAAGGTGTGTGTAACTGAATCTTGCTGGTTCTACCTACACAACCTCTCTAAGACTGGGTCTTTCTGCTCTGCCCACATCATCAAAATTCTCATCCAGTGCCTGGTCTTGCATCTTAACCACTTAACTTTTATCTTCCCTGGCCTTTGCTACTGCAGTGTTGCCCCAAGAAGTCCATATAAAGAGTTGCTGCCAAAATATTCCTCCTGGTTTGCTCCCCCTTCGCCTTTCTATCACCTTGGACTTCAAGGCCTTTCACAACTTAGCCCTGCCCTACCTTGCTGTGTTACTAAGTTCTCATGCCTTTGGCCACTACCTTTACTTCACCAGTGTTCCCAATAGTTCCTGCCAACCAGTCATCTCCTCTTTCAAAACGCCCTCGTTCTTTTTCTCATACTGTCACTTTATATTAGGATTGTCAAACGATTAAAAAAATTAATCGCTATTAATCGAGCAGTTCATCGCACTGTTAAACAATAATAGAATACCATTTGTTTAAATATTTTTGGATGTTTTCTACATTTTCAAATATATTGATTTCAATTACAATACAGAATACAAAGTGTATTTGCACTGTAAAAAAACAAAAGAAATAGTATTTTTCAATTAATCTAATACAAGTACTGTAGAGCAATCTCTTTATCATGAAAGTTGAACTTACAAATGTAGAATTATGTACAAAAAAACCGCATTCAAAAATAAAACAATGTCAAATTTTTGAGCTTGCAAGTCCACTCAGTCCTACTTCTTGTTTAGCCAATCGCTCAGACAAACAAGTTTGTTTACATTTGCAGGCGATAATGCTGCCCGCTTCTTGTTTACATTGTCACCTGAAAGTGAGAACAGGCATTCTCATGGCACTGTTGTAGTTGGCGTTGCAAGATATTTATGTGCCAGATGCGCTAAAGCTTCATATGTCCCTTCATGCTTCAACCACCATTCCAGGGGACATGCGTCCATGCTGATGATGGGTTCTGCTCTTTATGTTCATGTTCATTTTTATTATCTGAGTCGGATGCTACCAGCATAAGGCTGATTTTATTTTTTGGTGGTTCAGGTTCTGTAGTTTCTCCATCAGTGTGTTGCTCTTTTAAGACTTCTGAAAGCATGGTCCACACCTTGTCCCTCTCAGATTTTGGAAGGCACTTCAGATTCTTAAACCTTGGGTCGAGTGCTGTAGCTATCTTTAGAAATCTCAAATTGGTACCTTCTTTGCATTTTATGAAATCTGCAGTGAAAATATTCTTAAAATGAACAACATGTGCTGGGTCATCATCAGAGACTGCTATAACATGAAATATGTGGCAGAATGCGGGTAAAACAGAGCAGGGGATGTCCAATTCTCCCCCCAAAGAGTTCAGTCACAAATTTAATTAACACATTTTTTTTAATGAACGTCGTCAGCATGGAAGCATGTCCTCTGGAATGGTGGCTGAAGCATGAAGGGGCATACACATTTTTAGCATATCTGGCATGTAAATACCTTGCAATGCCAGCTACAAAAGTGCCATGCAAATGCCTGTTCTCAGTTTCTGGTGACATTGTAAATAAGAAGAGGGCAGCATTATCTCCTGTAAAAGTAAACAAACTTATTTGTGAGACATTCTATACCTTGGGGGAGTGTCCGGAACCCCCATATTCCTCATTTTTATATAATCGTGATCTTACCTTACAAGGAATGTTTCATATGTATCAGGGGAAAGGTTATGATATGGTGAAAGTCATTTCTCTATCCATATATGTATATCATTAATGCATATGAAGTTATGAGAATTGTGTTGTATGATTGTCGCTAAAACATGCTGTAATTTGGGGAATAACCAGATATTAGCTCCTCAGAGGCAACAGCAAGGAAACTAACCAACACCTGAGCAGGGTTTCAAACAACGCATCAACAGCCATTGTCCAGGAAGAGAGCTAAAATTCAATAACTCACCTACATTCAAACATTCAAAAAATTTAATACATTTCAATTGGTATTCTATTGTTTAACAGTGCAATTAAAACTGTGATTAATCGTGATTAATTTTTTTGAGTTAACTGTGACTAATCGACAGCCCTACTTTATATATGTGAAAAGCTCCTAGAAAAAACTGTGTACAGCCAGTACCTTCTCCTCCTCCAGATCCCCCGTCAAGAGTCGTTCTGCCTGATGCCTACAGAATCATCCAACCGGTTGACCTTGAATAGGCAGGTAGTGAGCTGTGACTGTTCCTCTTCCTTCCTTTTCCCTACACCTTTACTCTTATAGCTTTCCATCCCTGCTATTCCCCTTCGCTCTTTCCAACCCCAGTAAAAAGAAAATAACAAAACTGTGGCAGCTATCTGTTTGCTTGTGTCACAATTCCTGAGGTAATTGAAACTCTGACTCCTTCATGGTTTCTTCGAGGGCACCCTGCTTAGGTCTCAAGCCTCTAGCTGTCACTTTTCTCGCAGTGCAGTCCCATCACTCTCTGCCTCTAGACCAGGTATTTAGGCTTCACTGTGATCACTTTAACATGTCTGATTTTAGTTGAGCACCTGCAATTCTGCTCTCTTGCGGGCTATGACAGGGTTAGCCAGTGATGACCCAGCCTTCATGAAGCAAAGTATTATTTATTCAGAACAAAAGCATTACAAAAAAAACCTATTTTAAATAAAATAAAGAGCTTACATGCAGGTTTTAGGTTCCCAGTCAGTCGCCCATCTTCCACATGAAAAACCTGAAAGGAGTAAAGTACTGCAGGGCCTGTCTCTCTTGGTCACAGTGACAAGTAGTTCTTGGATACAGTGAGAGTGATCTCTCTCCCGGCTTCAGAGTAGTCTGTTTATACAATTCACAATTCTTTGTTAGCTCTCTTTAACCAGTTTATCAAATCAGTATATGTAATTTCCCCTGTGGAGGTGAGGCTTCTTCAGATTTATCTGCTTACAGATTTCTAGAAACCCCATACAGGTGCATATAAAATTGACATAATAGCCTCAGAAGTATTCTATGTATCTGTAATATGTCACAGCTTGTGTGTTGTATCCCTATCCCTAACCCTTTGTCTCTGCTGGTGTCTTTTAGACTGTAAACCCTTTGGGAGGGGACAGTATCTCCCTGTAGCTTTTGGGTGCTACCAAAATATAAATGTTTAATAATCAATGTCATCATATTGGCATTGGTTACTTATGTAACTGGTAAACTGAGATACTAATTATGACAGATATGGCAATTTCCTGCAATATCGTTGGGCGATTTTACTGTATTTAAGTTTATGTATCATTGTGAGCCAGGGGCTGTATGTAATTCCATGGAAGAGGGTGACCATAGCTCCTCCAGGGACTAAGACCAATGCAGGGTGGTTAGGCAAACTCACTCAGATTGTAACACCTCTGGAGAAGCACCACCTAGAGAGGCTTGCATTTATTAGTGTAAACTGGATTCTTCAGAACCCAATAGAAAAAGAGAGGACTTTGGATAAATAGCCAGAGTTTAAATGACTCAGGGCCTCCTTTCTGATCCAGCAAATGGACAAGACCTTCTGTCCCGGGAGGCCCTAACATTTCCTGGGAAGGTTTCAAAGGACTTTGGTCTACTGAGGCCCCATAAGACTGATGGGTGACCTATGGTGAGATTTTAGCATGGATATAAAGGAACTTTTATTGTTCTATGTTTTCTCTGGAATGCTTTCACCTTAAGAATAAAGGTGCTTGCTTATAAAGGGCTGTGTGGTAACTTGTGACTGCTGGCAGTTACTGCTGTTCAGAGCCTTCAAAGAGAAAGCAAAGTGCAGGTGCTGGCCTGTTTAGGCAGTCTGGCTTGCTGGAGATATCTCAGTGTAGTCAGGGAACAGTGCAGCCTGGAAAAATCTTGGGCAGAAGGGAAAGACAAGCAGGTCTGTGCCCAGGAGAAGTGACAGTTGGAAGCATCAAGTGGGTGCCTTTAGTGGACCACGGAGGGGAAAAAACAGATATAGTTGCCCTGAACTGTGACGCTAATGTTTCTCGTGGGCCTGATCTTGCTTTTGAAGACAAGCTTTTAACCAGTGCATTTTCATAGTGCTCTTGCTGTGAACTGCTGCTTTGGAACTTGTATTATTCTCATTTTGAAAGGTGTAATATAGCCCTCCCCTCCCCCCACAAATAGCATGCCAGCACCTTGGGAGGCGAAATACTGTCCTTAGGACTATACCTGTGACTATACCTCTTTGAAGAATCTTTACCTCGAACCCAAATTTATTTCCACTCCACACAAACATGCTGTTGATACTTTTTATTATAGTAATTGACCCCAGAAATCATAGCTCAGGTAAAGGGAAACTTTTATTAAAGGAATAAATCCCACATCATTTCAAGCTCCTTTATCTTTTTGTTAATTTCGATCTCATTTTGGAGCGTTGTCACATTTTTAAAGACCTGTGTTAAGCATTAGCAGGTTGAGAATTTTATAGGTGTGAGGTTTGCCAATCACTTGAGAGGAGTTTGTTATGAACAGTGGTTCATTTTTAAACAATTCAGATAGCTGCTTGACTTAACACTTGCATGGTATTTATCAAGACAGATTCAGCAGAGCGTAGTACACAGGAAACTATTAGCTTCAAGTGCACTGTAGCATAGAAAGAAGTCCTGGCACAGATTGCCTTTGCTGATTTTCATGGTAGCTGCACCTTTGTGCATGCCCTGTAGGCTGGCTGATGCTTCTTTTACATTTGTACTATCCCTGTGGGGTGGCAGCGGGGAGGGGAGAATTTGCTTTGAGGGACAGTGGGTGCCATCTGTATGTTCACGTGGATTGTATTTCACTCCTCATGAACACAGTAGTTACTAGTAGGGTTACTTTACCATTTTCTCTATGGCACTGAAGTCTGGATGGAAATGTGGTTAGCTGTTCCTTGTTCTGGCTACAATAAATGCATGTATAAGTTAATTAGTTGGCATTGTATGTCTGGTTTGAGTTCAGCCAGAATCTCATTCAGGTTGCCACGTGTTATAGTACATTATGGGAGTATGTAACTTTTGTAGGGTATATGTAAGTTTTGTAGGGTAACTTATTTATTCAGCAGTTTGGGCCAGGATGGAAGGGAGGGAATCTCACAGAAGTGTGGAATTCAGTGGATAACAGTGACCAAGAGACTTACTGGCAGAGACTGTCTTGAGTCTCCCTGGGGGTTCTAACCCCCTCAATAGAGGGTGAAGTGTAGACTATGGTCCAAGCTGCATGTCCCGGCCTGGGTGGGCTGAGAGATCTGTTTGACAGACCCCAAGGTCAAGATGGCTACCCAATCAGGATAAAGTGTGGCTCGTGGTTGGGCCAGTCAGCAACAGATGCCCTGTGCTACAAAGACTATATTCATTTCCTTTCTTTATTTGTACACATTTTTTGTTTGCTAAAATTGCAGCTTTTTTGCCTGCGTTATCCCTAGCTTGCGACATGATTTTTTAGGGATCCTCTAGCCACCAGATTAGGTTGAGGATGGTGCTCAGGTTTGAAGAAAAAAGCAGGAATCAGGTCTATATTTGATGGTGTTGAAATCTCATAAAACTCTGTGTCCAAATGGCAGAAATCTTGCAAGATTGGGAAAACATGGAAATCTCATGAGATCAGCTAGTTCTGATGTGATTTTACTCACCTTGGTTAACGTCAGAACTGAATCTCTCTGCTTTGGATGCTTTTATTTGCACACCTAAAATTTTCCATTGTTTTCTAAAGACTTGTCTACACAGGAACATTCAGGAAAATGAAACTTAATTCAGATTAAAGGTAGATTAGTTAAACCACATTAAACCCCCATGTGGACACTCTGATTCAGAATTAAAGTGGTCTTAATTCAATCTAGTTTAATTCACTTTGTGAATTAAGATAAAATGAATTAAGGCTATGAATCCACTTAGAAAGTTAATTTGGATTAATTTTCTTGAGTGTCCCAGTGTAGACATACCCTAAGTTTTGCATTTAGATATCTGTGTAATTTGTTTGTCATAACCAATTCCTCTCCTTGGCCTTATTCATTTTTTTTTGTCTTGAGTCGTGTACCAGCTGAGCATTCTACTGTGTAATGAGAAATTTGGTGACTACTACTTCTACTCTTTTATATGAGCAAATATTTTCCTTTGCTTTTCCACTTAAGTAATAAGAGAGTGAGATTTCTGCGGGATGGGAATTCCTACAGAATAAGGTCAGAGTTATTTATTTGAAAAATCTAATTTTCATTTGATTGTAAATTTTGTGACAGGTGAAAATCACAACCTAGAAGAGTGAAATCCCTTATTATCCACCAAACAGGGCGAGCATAGGCAGCAGCAGTGTCAACTTACCTATACTTTTCCTACTCGTGTGTCTAAAGTCAGATTGTCTCTAGGGGTGAGAAGCTAGTTCACTGTCTATGCAGTTAAGTCAAAGTGTGTATGGATAAACTGCCACATCTGGTGCAAACTGCATTAGTTTCTGCGAATCAGTCCACTAGGAACTGGACTGAGACGAGTCATTTCATCTGGGATACTAAATGTTTTAATGGTAACAACTTTAGTCACCATTAATCTGGACTGGATTTCACTTGCAACCTAGAATGGAGAGGCTTTATATCGTATCACCCATTCCCTGAGGCAATCAGTTGTCAAATTTGATTCCACTCTGGTTTGATGCTGAAATTCCATATTTTACAATTGACTAGTTTTTTCAGTCTTTTAAATTTTTGTTTTAGGAGGTCTCTACTGATACCACTGGCACCCTCACAGCTGCTGAAGAGAGAAAGGAGAAAGTGCCAAGCCCACACCTCAGTCATCTGGTAGTTTTAACATCTGGCAATACTCTGTATGGTTTGGCAGAGAGAGTGGTAGCCACGGAATCCTTGTAAGTTATTTACTGTAAACCACCTTTTTTAAAGCCACTGCAAGTAAATCCATAAGGTGTTTAAATAATTATGGTCACTGCCTATCTTTTTGAGAGGTGCATCTTAAAGTCATAAAACACAATAAATAGATTGCTCTTTTCAACTAAATTAGAAGTAAATCATCAATTGATGGATGTTAACACCTGAAGGAATCTGATCTAATGATCTGATTTTCCGCATAAAACAAATTGAGGAATTTCAAGCAGCGATTTCTGCTGCTAACCAAATAATTTGTGGTTGAACTAGAGAGTATATACTTTAGAAGGATATTCAGTCTTGATTTAAAAAATAATGGGATGATTGAATCTGTACTGTTCATAAACCTTAAGTTAGTCCTCTTCACCTGGATCACCTGAATCGATCGGACTTCAGCTGTCGTTAAGACTGCGCCGATCACAACACGTCTGCCATTCTTCTCGCACTCTTGCCTTTCTTCTCCATGTTCGTCCAAAATGTTTAATGATGTCATCTTCCCATCTTCTTGGAGGCCGACCGAGTCCTCTTCATTGTAGTAAAATGGAATGCAAGACTCAAATTGTTGCTTCACTTAAGTTTGGGGTGTTTTATATAGTGCGTGGAAGAATTTTACTAATTAAAGAGAGAGAATCACGTCCTTCAGTGGAGTGATTTATTTATAGTTGAAGTGATTTATGAACATTTTAGAGAGTCGGGTGAGAAATCTGAAAAATGATTTCTCTAGTTTTCTTAGTAATATGTTGCATGAAAACAGAATTTAAAAACAAATTAACTTTTCACTATTTTTAGTGTGTCTGTTTATTTTTTGGCCTTCATCTCAGCCTTGTCAGTGAAAGTAGGTTAGTCAGTTTAAATTTTTTTTGTCAGCTCTTAATTGATTCCATTTTCTTACATGCTAGCAAAATGCTGTAATGTTTAGATTGCAAACATTGGGAAGGTTTTTGTTTGATTAAAAATATTTGCAATGGAAATAAGGGGGAAAAAGCAGAAAATCAACTTTTTTCTAATAAAACGTACTTCTATGAAAGATTTTGACTTGACAAAGCTATAAATGTGGTTCGCTAGTACATATGTGACATACAATTATTTCAGGATCCAGGCATATATTTAATAGTATTTTCTGTGAAAAAAGTAGAGAGAATCCTTGAAAGTGTGTGTGTGTGTGTGTGTGTGTGTGCATAGATGCACATAGACTAGTCCTCTCTCTCTCTCTCTCTCTAGTTATATATGTAGAGTTATACATATGACTAAAATCATATCTAGATTAATGACCCACATCTAACAGTTTGTGTGCAGCAGTGAAATGTTATTTTTTTTATCCTGAAAACAATTTTGATTTAATTATTTTTATGGCCATTATATAGTCTAACTACTAATTTAAAATGTGAGTAGTTTCTTTGAAAAATAGCAAGGAAAAGTCAGATCCTATCACATCAGAAATGATAAATACTGAAAAGTGTTCTGGTGGGGATTTTTCTTTATATTAATATTTCTTAGGGGAAAAAATATGCTTAAAATACAAAGATTTTTCAAATGGAAAAGCATTTCTTTGTGAATTTTTTTCTCTTGACTTCATTTAGCATTGAAAATTAAGGAATGCTACTGCACAGTTTTCTTACTGAATTTTGACAACAGCATTGTTGGAAACATGACTGTTTTGACTGTTAATGACAATGTAGAGTGCTTATAGCCTTTTGCAGAAAGTGTAAAAGATATTGGGGTTAATTAGTTTACTACAGATACAACCAAAAAGAATCCATGTGCTTGCATTTTTATAATATAGGTGTTTATTTTTTGTGCTTGGTTGGGAGAGGGGAGGGGGGATTTCTTTCAATTCTAAAATAATTAGCAAGAATTTTGGCCTCATCCAAAGCACTGAATGAGCATTGGCCTGCTAAACCCAGGGTTGCGAGTTCAATCCTTGAGGGGGCCATTTAGGGATCTGGGGCAAAAATTGGGGATTGGTCCTGCTTTGAGCAGGGGGTTGGACTAGATGACCTCCTAAGGTCCCTTCCAACCCTGATATTCTATGATTCTATCTTTCCATTGACTTCAGCTGGCCTTGGATTAGGCCCTTTATGTATGATCTACCATGATCCACATGGGAATGGAAAGGAGCAAAAGTATAAAATACTGAGTTAGGAGTTCCTGACAAACTATTGACATAAAAGTGGAAAAAAAAGTTTAAAGCTAGAAGCATTCAAAGACACTTTTATGTCTGGACTGCGTCCAAGACCATTTGCTGCAAAGAAAAAGTAGATGCTCTTTAAATATTGTACGCGGTTCACAATGAATTGTATGTGCTTTCTTAGGGTGTTTTTGGCTGAGCAGTTTGAGTTCCTTCAGTCGCATCTTGATGCTGTGATGCCTGCAGCCAAGAAACCCTTTCTCCAGCAATTCTACTCTCAGGTCAGGATTCTGCCTTTCACTGTTCATTTTTAAACTGAAGTTTCATCATTTGTGCTATATTATGAAGGTGTTTTGCACTGTATTGTCGTACGTTACTTTTTGTTAGCAAGAAATTCTATTACACCAAATTCTATTTCACTTCTCTTTCAGACTGTGTCAACTGCCAGTGAACTACGCAAACCAATTTATTGGATTGTAGCTGCTAAAGCTATTGATTATGAACAGATGCTGCTCCTCATGGCTAATGTGAAGTGGGATGTGAAAGAGATTATGTCACAACACAACATATATGTTGATGCGCTTTTAAAGGTGAATATTTTCCTGGAAACACCTAGTGTATTAGATATATCCCTATAAAAAAATAAAATTATTACTGTAATTCCTATGGTAAAGCTGTAGTAGAGACAAGATTAGAGGAATACAATGTGGTGATTTATTCTTGTTCATTAGGATGGTGTTTACTTTCCGAATTCCTTTTTAGTCTTGCTACTGGCAAAATACGGTAAACTTCTGGGTACATTTAATACTCCATTGTTGTCCATAGATTCAGTTTTTCAAGTTTATTAAAACTTATTGCCCATTAGCACTCTTTGGGTGGGAGAGATCATAGCTGAATAACTCTGCAGTTTTTCATTGAAGCTAAAACTCTGAATGGCAGGTGGAAGGCTAGTAAGAAGTAGTTGCATTGTTAAACACATCAGACATGGCCAGTGGATTCTTTTGAGGGGTTATATCATCTGACATTTACCATAGATCCTGTAGGGCAAACCAGTCCTGCAGGTAATCCTAAAAATATTACTTGGGCCCCTAGAGACAGGGCAAGAAAATGTACGTATCAGATACTAATGTAAGATACTAATATAAAGATACAGGCTGGATTTTAAAAGGAACCTAAGACAGGCATCCAGCTCCCACTGAAAGCTGATGAAAAATGGGCATCTTAATTGCCAAAGGCTCTTTATTACGCATAAACTAGTACTAGTGCTCAGGAGGAATTTCTCCCACATACAGCACAGCATAATTTATACTTTGCTTTAAATATATATTCACACCAACAATTTTTTAAATTACATGAAGGTCTTTAGAAAATAATTACAATGTTAATGGCAGAAGCATTTCTCAGCTCGTTAAAGAGAAGTTGGAAGACTTCCTTTTTATGCAGTGAATTGTGAAATCTAGTATATATTTTATACAAATGTAGAGTCTACACATTGTAACAGACACCTCTACACTTTTGTCCATTATATCCAGTCTCCACTTTTAAGGGAAAATATTGGAAAGAAGTGAGAATCTGCGAATGAGAATGTATTATAGCAATGGAAGTTGGTTGTAAATCTTTGCAGTTTGCCTTTGTTATGCTGTTTATTTTTAACTGGGCCCTTTGAAGGAATTTTTCTACTTACGGTTCAGTAGTGGAGTGGCTTCCATGAACCACAGAACAGTGGATGTATTTGTTTGAGCCTCAGGACAAGAGTAAAGGCAATTTTATTCCATTGTGGTCTCTAGGTTATGTAATTAAAAATAGTTTACATACAGTAGTTTCTGGGTGACTAGTTGGTAAGAGAGAACTCTTTGCTACCTATACTGGCTGTCATTTTGAGAGCACTGACATTGAGTGTCTGACATAAACAATGTGTGGTATGTAATAGCCAATAGATTTTGCAGAAGTCTTCACCCAGTTATTCACTGTGAACATGTACTTCTAAGGGAAGAAGATAAATTAGTTGGTTTCTTCCCTCGTTTTTCACCAATATGGAGTAATAGGCATCTTCACCTTCATGATAGTAGATAGTTTGCCATTTAAGGCAAAGAAGTTTTGGAGCCTCAGTTTTTCTTGCAGAAATGCTTTATCACTGTTGTCCCAGCCAAATACCAGTTCTGGATATTTCAATCTCTCTACTAAAATTCCTTCTCTGTAGTTGTTTTTTGTTTGTTTGTGTTTGTAATATAGTGCTAATTAACAGCCCCAGAACAAAGTCTTTTATTTAACTACAGAATAGGTATAGTATGAGCAGCTGCAATGCAAGCTTTTCCCTACCCTACCATATCAGATTGCTTCAAGGCTGATCTAGAAAGACTAACTCTGGGATGGGGGGATAGTTCACGGACAATGCTCATTTAACGCTTACAAAGGTATCACTTGATACAAATGTTAGCAGGCTTTTTTTTAATGATGGAGACACTATCATGAGACCTACACGCTCATTTCACAAAAGACACCAAATAGCCTTAGGTGCACATTAGTAACTATTATCAGTCGTAGCTGAAATTGGCTGGACTGAATGAATTACCGGGAGCAGCAGTTCATTGTATTTTCAGTGGTACAGCGTTCTATGCTTACCAGCTTAAACTGTTACATAGTGTTGCCGTGCGCTATTACAATTAGCATGGTCCCCAGAGTTGGTTTCACTTCAGTGATGAATGATGATAGTCCTGGATGGGTGTAACTTTTAAATAATTTGGTATTATCTGGTGTTAACAGTTCCCTATGAATGGAAAAACTATTAAATTTCCTTGCTACTCTTGCAGAGTTAGAAGACACAGGTAGTTGATTGGGAATAAATGGATCATCACTGGATTTTTTTTTCACTTGTTGTAGCTTGGATTTCTTAATATTTGGGCCAAAATTTTTACATTTCAGTGTCTAAGATGATGCAACTAAATCCACACTTAGATATCTAAGAAATAATACTGTAAATGGTTAGTCAGTAGATGAAAATAAATTGGTATGCTCTCAATCTTACTTACTATTATGTTTATCACTGTAACCTGTTTACATAAAGTGCCTCTTGTTTTGCTCTCTCATACACCTTTTCTGGTTCATCTCTCTGCATCTTTTCCTCCTGGCTAGGTAAGTGTACAGTGTAATCATTCTTTTATACTCATGGAATAATGTATTATTTTTATTTCACCAGGAATTTGAACAGTTTAACAGGAGGTTGAATGAGGTGTCTAAAAGAGTCCGTATTCCATTGCCAGTGTCAAATATTCTTTGGGAGCATTGTATACGACTAGCCAATAGAACTATTGTGGAAGGGTAAGTGGTCTACGAATGCCTCGGTAAAGTTAGTCTTCAGTAAATATTTCTTTAATGGCAGTGTTTGTAAGGCGAGGGCCTTAGATTCCATAAAGCAGCGAACTCCACTTTGGTGGACTCTTGAACCTGATGTCAGTGAGGCTCTTTGCAGGCACAGGAGCTTGCCTACATGGAGTTCATTATGGGATTGGGTCCTAAAATATGCAAACGGGTGGGAGTGTGCAGACACATGGCTATTACTGATAATTGACACTGTATAGTGCCCAAAAGTGTGGACATAAAATAAGACAGAGCCTTTTCTTAAATAGTCTTTAGTGGACCATACTTCAACAAAGGAGTGAGGAGAAGAGATCAACACAGAATAGTATCTAATACAAATATATGATATAATGGTAGCCAGATTACCGTGCTTCTGTCTGATGATGCCCTTGCCAGGAAGGGCGTGGAGACTTGCTAACATGGAGTTCCATCCTGAAGACCAGCCTAGCAATACCACTAAGATGCGAGGGAGCAGGAAGCTTCCAACCCATTCACCCACTATTGTTTGTGGTAGGGAGAGAGAGGAAAACAAGTGAGTGGCTCAGCCATGCGCCCCCCCCCCCCCCCCCCCCCCCGGAGGGCTCTGCCAATACTGGGGGCAGCCAGTTTGTACTCAGCACTGTGGCCAGCAGCCTGTGTTCTGACATTTTGTTTGTTTGTGTTCTTGTCCACTCACCCGTGGTTCTCACCACACCTCTCTTCTGCATCATGATATCCACCATCCTCCTACTCCTCCTTCCCGCTGGCTCTATCTTCCCTTCCTCATTACCCTCACACGTTTAGAGTTCCAACCACCTCTGCCCACTCTTTTTTCCCTTTGCGACTTGATCTTCCCTCTCCTGCCAGCATAAACCTAGATCCCACATCTGCATCCTCGTCCTCTTCACCTCTGGTGACATTTACCCAAACCCTGCCCTTCTTCCCTCCTCTCCCATCACAAGGTCTTTGCTGCCAACCCCCAGCCCTGGATCATCCCCAGTATCCGCTTCCTCCCTTCCTGTGCTCATGCCGCTGAGCATCTCTTGCAGAAATCCTGGAAAAGGCTGATTTCTTCCACTGCAAATTCATTCTCTCGTCCTTCAGGTCTGCCGTCTTCCTTGCTAAACAACTTTATTTCTCCCAATTAATTGAATCCCACACCTACAATCCCAGCTGCATTTTCACCACCTTTGAGTCACTCCTCAAATTGTCCCCTCCTTCTGCCTCCACTTTTCTTTTTGCAAAGGATCCCACTAATTTTTTCCGAAAGAAAATTGACAGAGAATGACATGACCTTTCCTTTCCTTCCTTTTCCCCTTCTGCTCCTACGATGCTCTCCTGCATACGTGACCGGGGAAAAGTAGAAGTTTCTTGTCTGTTCTCATCCTCTAATACCCACTTGCATCCTCTGATCCACTTGCACCAGTGACGCCATCCTCAACCCATCTCCAACTCTCATCCCGTCCCTTAGTAGTCTCCCCTGTCTCCTTCCCTAAAATTACAAACGTGCTGTAGTCTTGCCCATCTTGAATCCATTCATATTTATGCTGCAAAGACCATTTTCCTAGCCTGTCACTTTGACCATGTCACCTTCTCTTTGAATCACTCCACTGGTTGCCTCTTCCCTTCTCTGTTGCATCAAACGTAAGCTGTTTGTTTTCACTTTCAAGGCCTGTCATGACCTATCCCTACCTTACCTCTCATCTCTCATTTAATATGAAAATGTTGACTCTTGCCTCTGATTGGCCCACAGTGCCAGCCTCCATCACCCACTTGTCAGATTTTCAGACAAGCACCTTCGTGGTTTATCCCATGCTGCCCTTTACGCTTGGGAGGAGCTCTCTGTAAATGTCTCTGATGCTACCACATTATCCTCCTCCAAATTTCTCCTTAAAACTTTTTTTTTTTTTTTTGCCATGATGCCTTTAAAAAAAAAAAAAAAAACCCTTTGACAACAGTTAGGCTGTTCATGTGCTGAGACCACTGCCTGTCATGCTGACCAATGCTGTTTCATTGTTTCCTGAGACTCCCCTTTCTCTGTCTTTACGCACCTCTTGTCTTGTATTTAGACTGTAAATTCGTTGGGGCAGGGACTGTCTTTTTGTTCTGTTTGTACAGCATAGTGGTCCATGAGTGGGACTCCCAGGTGCAATGGTAATACAAATAATAAACAGTGAAAATAATTTTGCATCTGCAAGAGTGAGGGAGTGAACTCTTAGCCCTTAAGTCAGAACCATAATTATATGCATCCTTATAGTTTTAAGGCCTATGGGTACGTCTGCAGTACAAAATTATTCGCTTCCGAAAAACCAAATAGATTTTATACATTCGATCTTGTGTGTCCCCACTAAGCGTGTGAATTCAGGGCAGTGCGTCCACAATACCGTGGCTAGCATCGACTTTGGGAGCTATCCCACAGCTATCCGACAGTAGCTATCCCACAGTTCCTTCACTCTCTGCTTCCCATTGGAATTCTGGGTTAAGAATTCCGTTTTTTTGAACGGCATTCCATTTTTTTGAACGGAGTTCTGCCTGCTCAGATTCTTCTCCCCATACTGCGATCAGATCCAGTACCTCCCATTGGTCTATACTGGAGCTCTTTTGCGATTCTGGGACTGCACAATCACTTGTGCTGATGAGCTCTGCATGGTCTCCTGTGCTGATGAGCTCGCCATGCTGGCCAAATTCAAAAGTTCCCGGGGCTTTTCCTGACTACCTGGCTAGTGCATCTGAGTTGAAAGTGCTGTCCAGAGTGGTCACAATGGAGCATTCTGGGATAGCTCCCGGAGGCCAATAGCATCGAATTGTGTCCACAGTAACTCAAATCCGGAACAGCAATGCCGAATTTAGTGCTACTGCCCTTGCCAAGGTGGAGTACAGAAACCGGATTTAAGAGCCATTAATTTTGACATAACAGGGTTGGTTGTGTGGACAGATTCAACTCTTAGCCCATTTTAATTCAGTATTATGCGCCTAATTCTGAAATAATCGTGTAGTGTAGACCAGGCCTAAGATACAAATGAATCCCACTTATCTCAGATGTTGTTCACTTCCTTTTAGTCATTTCTCTTCACTTCTTACCCATTTTAGTTATGCCAATGTCAAGAAGTGTAGCAATGAAGGGCGTGCCCTGATGCAATTGGACTTCCAGCAGTTTTTAATGAAGCTAGAAAAGCTAACAGACATTAGGCCTATTCCGGATAAGGAATTTGTGGAGACCTACATTAAAGCTTATTATTTGACTGAAAATGACATGGAGCGCTGGATCAAGGAGCACAGGGTAAGAGTTGAATTTTGATACTTTTTCTTTTTTTTATCAAGAGGATTTTTTTCATGGTGATGGTATCACATTAATAACAATACACTCTTGCAGTGCTATAGTGTGTGTGTGTAATATGTACATGGCTACAGATTTTCCATTGCACACATGGATCACCAAACATGCTTCAATCATTTTTTGTACCTAAGGTGCCATCATTTTCCATTATAAGCCTTTAATACATATACATTCATATTCACAGATAGAAAATATGGAAGATCTATCCATGTCTCATAATGGTGTGTACCAAACAAATATCTAGCTTATTAAGTGAAGAGTTACTGTTAATCTTTTATACATGGCACCAGAGAGCCTTGGGGAAAAAAAACCCGTTCAGTCTACTTTATCATCTTCCAAATCCTACCTTATAACTAATTTGTGTTGGGATGTCTACAGAATCCTGCCATTGCACTGGTAACAGTCTGGCAGGTGGTGAGTTTCATTGTGCACACAGCTAGTCTATGCGAATATGTGCTCACTCCTTGTTAATTCATCCTCTGTCCTTCCTTCCTCTTCCCATTTGATACTTACATCTCCCTCTTGCATCTTCTCATTAGCCTATATTTTAAGTAGGGCTGTCAAGCGATTAAAAAAATTGTGATTAATCTCATTGTTAAGCAATAATAGAATACCATTAATTTAAATATTTTGGATGCATTCTACATTTTCAAATATATTGATTTCAATTACAACACAAAATACAAAGTGTACAGAGCTCACTTTATATTTATTGTTGCTTACAAGCGTTTGCACTGTAAAAAATCAAAAGAAATAGTATTTTTCAATTCACCTAATACAAGTACTGTAGTGCAATCTCTTTATCATGAAAGTTGAACATACAAATGTAGAATTATGTCAAAAAAAACACTGCATTCAAAAATAAAACAATGTCAAATTTTAGAGCCTGCAAGTCCACTCAGTCCTACTTCTTGTTTAGCCAATTGCACAGACAAACAAGTTTGTTTACGTTTACAGGAGATAATGCTGCCCACTTTTTGTTTACAATGCCACCTGAAAGTGAGAACAGGCATTCTCATGGCACTGTTGTAGCCGGCATCGCAAGATATTTACATGCCAGACATGCTAAAAATTCATATGTCCCTTCATGCTTCAACCACCATTCCAGGGGACATGCGTCCATGGGTTCTGCTCGATGACAATCCAAAGCAGTGCAGACCGATGCATGTTAATTTTCATTATCTGAGTCAGATGCCACCAGCAAAAGGTTGATTTTCTTTTTTGGTAG
Source organism: Macrochelys suwanniensis (assembly GCA_033296515.1). NCBI lineage: Eukaryota > Metazoa > Chordata > Testudines > Chelydridae > Macrochelys > Macrochelys suwanniensis. Next base: position 45,566,501 of record CM065776.1, read on the forward strand.
TTCAGGTTCTGTAGTTTTGGCATCGGAGTGTTGCTCTTTTAAGATTTCTGAAAGCATGCTCCACACCTCATCCCTCTCAGATTTTGGAAGGCACTTCAGATTCTTAAACCTTGGGTCGAGTGCTGTAGTTATCTTTAGAAATCTCACATTGGTACCTTCTTTGCATTTTGTCAAATCTTCAGTGAAAGTGTTCTTAAAATGAACATGTGCTGGGTCATCATCCGAGACTGCTATAACATCAAATATATGGCAGAATGCGCGTAAAACAGTCACAAATTTAATTCACACATTTTTTTTAACGAGTGTCATCAGCATGGAAGCATCTCCTCTGGAATGGTGGCCGAAGCATGAAGGAGCATACGAATGTTTAGCATATCTGGCAGATAAGTACCTTGCAATGCCAGCTACGAAAGTGCCATGCAAATGCCTATTCTTATTTTCCGGTGACGTAAATAAGAATAGGGCAGCATTATCTCCTGTAAATGAAAACAAACTTGTTTTTCTTAGTGATTGGCTGAACAAGAAGTAGGACTGAGTGGACTTGTAGGTTCTGAAGTTTTACATTGTTTTGTTTTTGAGTGCAGTTATGTAATAACAAAATCTACATTTGTAAGTTGCACTTTCAAGACAAAGAGATTGCACTACAGCACTTATATGAGGTGAATTGAAAACAAAATAAATAGTATTTTATCATTTTTACAGTGCAAATATTTGTAATAAAAAATATACACTTTGATTTCAATTACAACACAATACAATATATATGAAAATGTAGAAAAATATCAAAATATTTAATAAATTTCAATTGGTATTCTATTGTTTAACAGTGCGATTAAAACTGCAATTAAGCGTGATTAATTTTTTTAACTGCAAGTACTTTTTTTGAGTTAATCGCGTAAGTTAACTGTGATTAATCGACAGGCCTAATTTTAAGCTCTTTAGATTATGGACTGTCTCTAGTTAATACATGTTTGTGCACAATGGGACCCTGACTGGGGCCTACTGTGTAAGCCTAATGTAAGCAAAACTAACAACCAACAGCTCATCCTTGTTCAAGACCTGATGCTGGCAAGATTTGGTAAGCCAACCAGCTGCCCTGAGTCCAATAAAATAGAGAAGTAGAACAGAATATCACCTGCAAGTTAGAGACACCCCAGCAGCATTGCATACATATTACTTGTTTATGTATGCTAAACCTAATAATAAAATAAGTGTCTGCCACCCTCTCAGTGCTCTTACCTAAGAGATTTATTGTGAAAATTACACTAATAGATTGCTTATGCCACCCTTACAGTAAATACACACATTTACCAATCAGATGTAAGAATTAAAGCCTTCCACAGCAAGCATAATAATAATAATGAAATCCCTTCTTGTGCTCAATCCTCTGCTCTTCAAATGCTGTGGAGAACATATGGAGGTGTTAGCCAAAAGATTCAGGTCTAGATTGGAGCAGACCAAAAAGTGAGGAACGGAGAGATAAGAGATGCTCAAGCAACACAGTTCACAGGTGCATAAAAAACTCCTTCTAATCAGTAGTGTCCTAGGTGGCAGTTAAGTTTGAGTGTGTGTATAAACATTTTCTCTCTATCCATTGTTAGACAGAGAAGGCCAGATAATACTACCAGTGTGGTTCCTACCCCAAACCCAGATCTAAAACCTATTGAACCAGTGTCTAGGACATCTGAGGATGCCACAGACTGCCTGAGTTGTGTCTCCACCACATGCTCAATAACCTTTACAAAAAACAGGAGTTAGAAATACGTTGGTCAGTAGTTAGCAAACCTGTCAACATTAAGAGTTGGATTTCTGAACAAAGGTCTCACAGCGGCCTTTTTAAGAATAATAGTCCCCTGTCAACCTTAAGGGGACATGGACAGTCTCCACCACACTGGACCTAGTGGCGGCCTTCACCAGCTAAAAGGACATGGGATCATCTTGTTGGCTGTAGTTTGAAGCACTCCTAACCGGCTACAATGGACAACAAAATAAAACCCTTTGGTACTCCCGCACAAGAAGACTGTAGGGCAGATGAGTGGTCTCCCTATATAGCACTCTGTGTTCACTTGGCAGGGATGTAACAGCTGGTCAGGAACAACTCTTTCCTTTTCCTTTGAGTTTGCTACTTTGACAGCACTACTCCGTGACCAGTTGTAACAAAGACAGTTGATGGATCAAGAAGGCTGGAGGGGCTTCTTAGAAAGCATTGAAATAAGGAAATATGGTTGGTGGGCTAAATAGTGACAGCATAAGTTTAAACTATTTCAAGGGTCATAACAGGAAGCAAAGAGAGGAGATGCTTAGAGAGGAGGTATAACGGTGTATATGTAGAAGTAAGTATACAATTAAGAAAGGGAAAACTTAGGCTGAATATCAGGGTAATCTTCCTGAAAAATCTAAAAGTTGTATAATACTTCCATGGGAAGGGCTGAGAACTCCTCCTTCATTTGGAGCATTTATAACCAGACTGGACAATATACTAATAGAAGTATGCTAGAGGACAAACCAGCACTGGCAGGGGAGGATGGACTGGATGATTTACTAGGACTTTTCAGTCGCTAATTCTTGACAGACTAGAGTCCAACATTTCTTCAGAATTCCTCTATCTAATACTGTAAGTAATGACTTTTGAGTGTAAATAGTCTTTTCTCAGGCCAGTTATATAACCGTTAAGCCTGTTGGAGCTCTGTCCGAAAAACTGTACAACCGCCATCCCTTCAGAGAGCCACTGTTATGTCCAAGTGGGTTAATGAGTCGAGGTTGGCTCATCAGTGAGAGAGCAGAATCCTCTCCCAGCATGATCATCAGCATGATTGTTGGGGGTGTTTCAGTCAAACACTGCCTGCCCAGTTCAGCCTCTTTAGTACAGAGAGCAATGTATTCTGAGAAGGTGAAGCTGGTACAGTATTATGATCCCAGTACAAGAAAATTGCCATATGTTGACTAAAAAATTGGAAAAATCTTCCACAATCCTGGCTAATAAGGTACACGGAAAAGAATTTTGACAAATTGGGACTTTTTGAGTTAGTTCCCATAGTTCACACTCCAGAACAGCATTTAAATAGCTGTGAGCTGAAGGAGCATAGTGGGTAATGGCATTCAAAGAAGTCCATTATATGCTGCTGTTGGAACTCTGGGAAGCAAATGGAAGGAGATTGGCCGGTTTTGTGGAAAGCCCTTTCTCACTATTAGCCTCCATCCCTTAATAAAGTTTAAGACCTCTGAGAAGTTGCATGGAACATAAAGTGCACCGATTAATCATCCAAAATGAATGTTTATAATTAAGCTATAAATTTTAGTTCCTCTGTCTCTGCAAATGGACTTTTAAAACGAAGTAATAAAGCAAAAAAAAAAGCAAAAGAAGCATAGTTTTTTCCTTCATCCAAAATGCTGAGCCAGAATCCAAATTACTATCTTAGCTATTTCTTCATCTGTGTTTGGATAGTGTCTAGCTCGCACTGGGCGCTACTGCAGTCTAAACAATCAATAACTGTACTGTTTGGGGCCAGACACTGTTAGGATGAAAAGTCTTTTGAAATGATGCATTGGATCTATGTGTCAGGATTACTTTGAATCCAGCTGGAAGTTTGCTTTACTTGGGTGAAAGCAATGCATTTGCCTCATTATATTTTGAGCTATAAGAAATAGTAAGCAGTCATTTGTTGACCTACATTGAATAATTCTCATTTGTATTTGCTGGTGAAGTTTACATTTTGGAGTCTCTTTTTCAGCAAAATAAAGGGGAATTCTGGCAAATCTGATGTTTTATAGGTGTTAAGAATTCTAATAAAAATTTTACATTATTTTTAAAATTTGTTCTTTATCATAGGATTTTCAACATTAGTTTTACTCTATTGGTAAAAATATTAAGTAAAAGCCAAGTGGAAGTGAGAAGTCAAAAGAAACAGGTCATTAATTTGTTAGTCACTGTTTCTTTAGAAAATTGTTGCAGTTGTATTAAAGGTTTATCCAGTTAGCATATTTTTTTCTAAGGAATGGAAAATACATTTTAAGTGGCTTAAGATGTTTAAGTAGTCACAGAATTACTTTCTGTCCAACACTCTTTTAAACTGTAAGCATTTTCCATTATGATCTGCCATGTAGAAAAACACGAACTGTTTTGTTTACAACCACGTGAATATTATCCAGACTTGGCTAAGCTAGCAGCTTTAAATATTTTTTTGTGTACCAAGAGCTTCTATATGCTGAAGAGTTGATCAGTTTTTTTATTTAACTGCATAGTTTTGTCTGTTTGTTTGATATAAAATGATCTGCTTTATTTGGCCAGGAATATTCCACCAAGCAGTTGACCAATCTGGTGAATGTTTGTCTGGGATCACACATCAACAAAAAAGCAAGACAGAAACTGCTAGCAGCAATTGATGACATAGACAGACCTAAAAGATAATTGGGGAAAGTTCCTTTTCTTGTGATTTGAACCTTCTTCTGTTAATATGCTTCATGCAAACCAATCTCCCGTGGACTACTGAGGACATTCTGTTAACAAAAATATTGTGCATGACCTTTCTTATTTGTGTTGGAAACACTTTGAATCAGTGTGGTATTCTCAAATATAACTTTTATAACCTCTAGTCTTTTCTGTTTCTTTTGTTATTTTCCTGTACTAAAAGGACACTATTATTGTGCCGGGAGGGTTCAGCTGTATATTTTGCAAAAGTGTATACTATAAGTAAATCAAAAGAACAAGGAAACACATTGGCTTAATATATAGTTGGTGCATTTTTGGTTAAAGAACCACTTAAAATGTGATTCTTCGTCTTACACCCTTCCACCTTTGGAACTTGTGTTTTATTATGAACACATGTAAAGTGAAGGAAAATGTACGGTCTCTTCTAATGATGAACCTTGTATGTGGATTAAGAGGGCAAATCAGCAAATTAGTATTGTAATATCAAGCCCATAGTCTTGGTATAGATTTTAAATGTAAGTTTATTTCAAAATTGTCATATCAAAATAATTGGCCAGAAATTATGAGAAGGTAATAAATACTGTACACTAATATGAATTGATTTGTGAGAATTCCTTTGCTAGTTTTTACAACATACTATGTAGTTTATAACAAAAGTTAGTACAGTTCTCTCATAACTCTTTTTCCCCTCTTCCTCAGTCCCACACAATAATGCTAGGAAGTAGGAGGAATGTCGTGCTGGCTAAAACACTGGCCTAGGACTTGGGTCAGCTGGGTCCTATTCCCTACTTGGCCACAGACTTCCTGGGTGATGATGGGCAAGTCAAAGTCTGTCCCTCTGGAGCAGATCCTCAGCTAGTGTAAATTGCCATAGCACCGTGGACATCAGTGAAGTTGTGACAATTTATACCAGCTGAGGGTCTGCCCTTCTATGCCCGTTTCCATATCTGTAAAATGAGAATACTCCCCTGTCTCACCGGTGTTCTCTGACTAAATCCTTACATACTCAGAAGGTGCTCAGCTAGGGATGGATCCATACAAGAATCAAGACAGAGACTAAATTGACTAGAATAAAATGTTTGTCTATGAATAGAGAGACTTAAAGCTCTGTCCCAAATTAGTAAATATTTTACTCCATGTATTAGAATTCTGCCACGCCTACCGTTATTTTAATACAGACTAATTCATGTGATATGGCCAGAGTTTCTGCCTCAACTTTGCACTTCATGGTAAACACAAGAATGTCAGTAGATACAGAAGCACAGTAGTAGTCAGACACTTTTGTCAGAAAATGTATATGAGCTAATTGTTACTTTTATGGTTAACCTGGCTTTGGAAAGAAAAGAGTTTGAGCATCTGTGTAGGAATTCAGCAGAAGAATGAATTTTATAGTCTAAATAGAATTTTGAAACTTTAAAATTTCGCACAGACTGAATAACTGTAGACTCCTCTCTCTTTTCCATATCACCAAAGAAATAGGATTTACACCCAAAGCTGAGCCCGTACAATATTCATCATCCTGTCTCCAAAATTCCAGTCGTAACTTCTTGAGCAGAGTGCTAACGTGCAACGTTTACTTAAATGAAACCATTTTTTACCCTCAGCAAAAAACAATTGCAGTTCAGTTCATTTTGAAAGCATGGTCTCTTGTGTCAATGAATCTGCCATAAAGCAAGATCTTGAACAAGGAGTTCTCAGAATAAATAGAACTGGTTCAGAAATGATCATTGTAAAAACTATTTAAATTTCATCCCCATGGTTAAAATAAGGCGCTTGAATATTTTTACTGTTGTCTGCTGCATACAAACAGTTAATGTCTTTTGGCTTAGTTTAATTTGCTGCTGCTAACTTGGTGGCTACCAGCCAAAGATATAAAAGACAATAGGGGGGTGAGGGTGAGGGGGAAGAAGCAACATCAACCAAGCTAATGGACTTTGTTTTTATAGTAAATAATCTGTGCATCAACTAATTATATATAACACACACACAAACCATGTTAAGAACATTAAAGTTGCAAAGTGCAACCTCAATTTGACCCTGTTGATTTTGCTGCTGCTGTCCTGCTGCTTGGTTGCTATGGCTGGGGAATTGAGGGGAGCGGCAGGGAGTCTCCCCTCCACCCCATCTGTTCCCCCAATTCTCCTAGTGTCTGCCTGCCTGCCCTGGGGCTACAGCAGCATTATTGCTGTATTCCTTCTTTGAAAGCACATGTGGATGTACCTGCTCCCCGCTCGGACCTCCTTCCCCTTTCCCCGTTCAGCTTGCATTGGGCGGCTGGGCCTCCTTTCCTTTCCTCTGCCTGCCTTCCTCCCTTGCGGTTTGCTGCCCCCACTCCCCTAGTTTCCCCTTGTGATCCATTCATTCCCCCATTGCATGTTTCCTTCCCTTTGTGGCCTGCTTCCTCATGCCCCTCCCTTGTGTTTTGCTGGCCTCTCCCCCCACCCATCAGCTGTTGTCTCCTTCTGGTGTGCTGCCTTCCTCTCCCTCTCTCGTATGCCCCCTCTCTGTCTCTTATTGTTGCCTGCCTCCCCCGGACCAGCTTGCCCTGTGCCCCCACATATACCCCCACGTATGTGATTCCCACCCCATTTCCCTCTGTTTTTGTTTAATTCCCCTACTCACTGCACTCCCCCACTTACATGCCCTCTCACTCCCAGTCCAACCAGAGGAACCAATTCCCCCCCTTCTCCTCTTCATTTATGTGATTAATCCCCATATTTGCACTCCCCCTGCCAAGCCTTGTGTGAGCAGTTCCCCTCCATTCCTCTCCGGCCCCATGCTTTTATCATTCCCTCTCCTCACATGCCCTGCTGGATGTTCCTGTCACTTGCCCTTGAGGCCAGACCCCCACTCAGCCATCGGCAAGACTTCTGCTCTTTGGACTTTGTCCATGGGAGGGAGGAGGAAGACAGGCAGTGGGACCTCCCCTCCCCTGCCCCAGATTTTTCTCGCATCTACCCCCATGGCTACCAGCAACATTTCTGTCAACACCATCATCCTCCCCCTACTGGGATGGTGGGAGAAAGCACAGGCAGAGATTCCACAGCCACAAACACCACCACCACTGGTGCCTGCTTGGTCAGCAAGGAGGACCAGGGCAGAAAAAAGGGCAAGAACTCCCCCTCGCAGGCTCCTGCGGTAGTAGGCACTAATGCTGTGGCCACTCCTCCCCTTGCCATCCCTTCTGCCACCTCCGTGGGCACCTGCAAACTGAAAGGTGGCCAAATTTGGGCAGAATGTCACAGGCTTGGCAAAAGGCCACCCCCTGACAAATTGAGTCTCTGCTCCAAAGCATCGGGGAGTTGCAGCTTCTCAGTAAAACACCTGCGAGAATATTTTTAATGTGGGAAAACAATGTATTGTTCCCTCACCTTTTCCCCTGCACTAGGAGAAAGCTCAACTGTTTTTGATTAATCTTTCCAGAAAAGTTCAGCCTAAAGCAGACAGCCACCGTTGAAAAGTTCAGCCCAATGGTTAAATTTTGGCAAAGTTACGAAAAGCTGAAGATAGGATCTTATCATGGGAAGCATCGAGCAACCTTAAAAATAGGTCGTGCTGCCAGCTCCACCTGTAATACACAAAATAACAATCTCACGGACATTGAGGTTGCAAAGTCAAACACTCAAAAATTAGGAAATGCCTGAATTGAGGTTGAATTGAAAACAAGAGTAGAAGGAAACTGTAAAGGAGAAAGCGTGGGTGGAGTGAAAGTAGATAAAGGTGAGGGTTTAAGGTTGCCTTTGGCTTTAAAAACTATTGAAGGAATTAAAATTTAATGCGGAAGGCAAGGGAAGGAGCCAACAGATAGATGTGAAAAGGGATGAGACAGTTCGAACAGAACTTGATATTGCATCAAACTGTAATCCAGGTTAGTAAAATTAAAAATATAATGGTCAGAGGACTAGGGAGCTCATACTCACTATTTGAACAGATAATAGGTTATTAAAGGGGGTTCTGGAAGATCTAGGTAATGGTAGAGTACTTATTTTAGCATGAATATGTTAAAACTCACTGAAGCTGGTGGGTTTAAGAGCTCTCCCGCATTCAGGGTGGATGTAAACACAATGGAGCTCCTTTATAGAACCAGATAGCTGAAACAACAGGGGCTTCTGAGCTAAACAAAGCACATGCCCGACTGGAGTAGAAGCTGAACCATGTGCCCCAAGCAAGTTCCACTGTGATCTGATAAATCCTGGGGAAGGGGGTGGATTGGATTGGAGCAGTTGTCTGTGTGTGAGAGAAGCAGGGAAAATACCGGAGAAGCTGAGAGTAGTAGTAGAAAACCAAGGATACAGCAAGAAAAATCTCTATGAACATGACCCTTTAAAAGAAAAAAGAAAGAAAAAAAAAAAAGCCTGGCAAGAGATAGAGATTTGGGCTAAGTGCTGGCTGAAAAGAGACTTGGAACAGTGAGCAAAGGATCTGGCTTCTGTTGTTTTTAGGGAGTAAGGCCTTTGTATGTTCTTTTAAATAAACAGGATTGCATCCAAGGAATATCTGACTCCAACATCATCAGTTTTTCCTCCTAACCAAAGCAACCTACTAGACCCCAAATTTTGGCTAAGTACTCCGGTCAAAAAGGGTGTAACAATACCTGGCTACTTTTTTAATGGCTTTTTTACCCAAAAGAAAAATATTCTCCAGAAAATGCCTGGAGTATAAAAGTCGAAACCATTTGTGCAGAGAACTCTTCACAGTCGGGCCATTAAAGTTTTCAAATGAGTTATACTAAACTTTCCAATCAAAATAGGCCAATGAGAATCATTCCCTGTTTTGTCTCCTGGCATGAATCCAAAACGAAAATGAATTGTACCTGCTAAGCACCCTAAAGCTACTTATGTTGTCAGCTTGTCACAATGTGCAGTATAAACCAAAGCCAAAAATAATTGCACTCCTTTCCCAAACTATTGCAGAAGATGACTACATTTGCAACTGCTTCCCTTTAAGCATAACGGGTCAAATGCATTCCTGGTGGAACTCCACTGCAGTCAGTGAAGTTACAGCAGGAATGAATTGAGCCCACTAATTTTAAACATTTTCAGTCATTTGTGCAATGTTTATTGAGTCCTGTATATAGTGGAGAGTGTCTGTTAAGTTTAACACTATTCAGGAGGGATTATCCTAATTTTCATAGGGTGAAATTCACCCCCTGAGAGAGCATGCTTAAGGCCTTCCACAGCATGGCTGCCTAGCAGTTGCACTGTGCAGTTGGAGTAGCTGCACTGGGGTGAGTGTGTGTGTGTGGGGGGGTTATCATTGCACACCATTGATGAAGGCCAGCAAGTTACCCCACACATCTGCCATCAAGGGAGATGTTGACCAAGATCTGGGCTATCTGTGGGTGATGATAAGGTGAGAGAAAAACATTTCATCCTATTGGTTCTGAGAGAATCTTCACCCCTTTTGGTTCATTGTCTTCCAGAGCCAAGTTTATGACGGACTCGAAAGTAAGTGTAAAAATGCTTTGAACGTTTCCCATCACATTTTAAATTGCACAAACAGGGGTGCTGGAACAATTTGTACAGTGGGGGTGCTGAGAGCCATTGAATCAAACTGTAAACCCTGTATATGATGGAAACCACTTCAAGCCAGGTGAGGCAGCAGCACCCCCAGCACTGCTAGTTCCAGCACCTATGTGCCCAAACCTGAAAGATGGGCTAGGAGTTCTTTGGAACCAGGCATCCGGAACAATCTGATGTAATGCGTTAGTATATGCTGTGGAAGGAACTTCAGCCCCCAATTTGCCCTGCTGCTTCAGAGTTGCACAATATCATAAGCAAACCAATTCTTTTTCAGCTTGTATTAAACTTTGGGTCTTTGCCACTGTAAATGACTGAGGCATTCCTAGTTATTAATATCTACAAAGTCCTTATGTTGCAAAGCTGTGCTTTGCTAACTCACCTCCTGAATAAAGTCAGTGTTGCAAAATATTTGACAAAACTGGGTAATTTTGCAGTTTCTCCCAAAAAAATCTCCCAAGGGCTGAATGCCTGCAGACACCTGTTATATTACAAGTCATTCAAACAGGCTCAGCCAACAAAACGTAGATTTACTGCGTGTGGGTGATATCTATTTTATTTATAGCCATAGTTTGAAAACTAAACATTGCATCAGCCGCAAACTCAAAAATGGTTGTGATGACTGATGGTGCAAGCACAGAAATAACATCATGTCCAAAGAGCAGTGTTTCTATGCATATTAACTATTTAAGGATATGTCCATGTATGCTGTCCGTGTATTGCCAAAACCATTCATTTCCATGTCCTTTCAGACATAGAAGGAGAGCATTACATTTCCAAAAGACCCCAAAGTATAATGAGTAACAACATTTTTGGATCCGGTTAAGACTATTAGACTCATAGACTTTAAGGTCAGACTATTGACAATGCTGATTTCATTATATGGTAAAGTTAACATGCTATATGGTAAGATGTGCATAAGGGAGAATGTATAAAAAATGCAAAGTAAACCTCTTATTTTTATTGCCACACAGTGGGTGGATATATAACAGTTGTTAAGTATGTATTTTGCACCGTGTTTAACCCAGCTACTAAAGGGTTATGTATATGTATGCTGATGAGATAAACTCAGAAAATGTATAGATGATCTGAACAAACATCTATGGGAATTGTTGTCTTCCTATTGGCTTAAAGTGGACAGGAATAGTAAAAGGTGGCAACTGTGCTACTCCATAGGTACCTCTGGCTGGGCTGAATCTGTTTTAGTCTGGAGACAGCTGTGTGAAAGCTACTAGAAAGAGCAGCTTCTAGTTCTGAACACAGATTGCACTTGTGATCTCTGTGTCCCCATGTTTATTTAAAGTTAAGCAATTGTTAAGGAAATTCAAGTGGAGACTTGGTCATTCTTCATTAAACAATTCTCCAAAGCCTCAAAGTAGTAAAGCAGTTTGCTTTTTTCCTCTTACGGGGCCGGGTTATATTGTCTTTGAAGTACCATTGGTTGTTGAAATGATTCTATAGTTGCTAATAATACGGTAAATATCTATTCAGAAACTGGGAGTTTCTTCTTTTGCTTACTGGGAATATTTCATGGGTAGGGCCCTACGAAATTCACGGCCATGCAAAACATGTCAAGGACTGTGAAATCTGGTCTTGTGTGTGCTTTTCCCCTATACTATACTGATTTCATGGGGGAAACCAGCGTTTCTCTAATTGGGGGGTCTTGGCCCAAAAAGGAGTTGCGGGGGGTGGGAGGGTTTACAAGGTTTTTTAGGGATTGTAGCATTGCCACCCTGACTTCTGTGCTGCCTTCAGAGCTGGGCGGCAGGAGAGCAGTGGCTGCTGACCAAGGGTCAAGCTCTGAAGGCAGCAGTGCAGATTTAAGGGTGGCAATACCATACCAGGCCGTCCTTACTTCTGTGCTGCTGGTGGTGGTGGCTCTGCCTTCAGAGCTAAGCTCCCAGCCAGCAGCTGCTGCTCTCCTACCACCCAGCAGCAGTTCAGAAGTAAGGGTAGTACTGCAAACCCCCCCTACAGTAATCTTGCAACCTCCCCACACACACACACACACACACCACCTCAGGTCCCATTTGGATCAGGACCTCTAGAATTACAATACCGTGAAATTTCAGATTTAAAATCTGAAATCATGAAATTTACAATTTCCAAAATCCTATGACCATGAAATTGACCAAAATGGACCGTGAATTTGGTTGGGCCCTAATCATGGGTATATTTGGTAAGTGAATAGTCTTGAGTTGGGCAAGGCAGAAACTGCCTCTAACAAATTGTCCAAAAATACAGTCTGTGTGTACAGAGTTGGCAGCATGATCACACACTTATTTTGTAAATATCAGTACATGGATGTTAGCGGTCTGGTTGTAAATACCAAATTCTGCATATTGAAATCCATGCATGTACCACTTAATGTAATTTATATATATATATAAATAAAAATCCATTAAATAGTACATTAAGTGGTACATGCATGGATTTCAATATGCAGAATTTGGTATTTACAACCAGACCGCTAACATCCATGTACTGATATTTACAAAATAAGTGTGTGATCATGCTGCCAACTCTGCATATCCAATGGAAAATTTTGAGTGAAGCAGTCAGAGAGTCTTCATTAAGTACATTTTAAATTGCTGATTAGTTGTAACAGATGACTATATATATTGTGACAAAGTTCATCCTCTACCTTGGTGGGACCTGTGCTTATTGGCAGATTTTGCTTGCCTCAGAGATCTTCCCCTCTGGTAGAACCCAGAGTCCAGGTCAACTCCTCCTGTGTCTGATCAGGAGTTGGGAGGTTTGGGGGGAACCCGGGCCCGCCCTCTACTCCGGGTTCCAGCCCAGGGCCCTGTGGACTGCAGCTGTTTAGAGTGCCTCCTGGAACAACTGCACGACAGCTACAACTCCCTGGGCTACTTCCCCATGGACTCCTCCCAACACCTTCTTTATTCTCACCACAGGAACTTCCAGCAGTATGCCCTCTCACTCTCAGCTCCTAGTGCCTCTTGCTTCCAACTCCTCACACGCAACCTCCTTCCACAGCTCCTGACATCCCTCCCCGCCCACTAACTGGGAGGCTTTTAACTAGTTCCAGCCAGCCCTTGATTGGCTTCAGGTGTCCCAATCAATCTAGCCATCTCCACTGCTTTTTCTAGAAGGATCTTAATTGGCCCCAGGTGTCTTGATTAACCTGGAGCAACTGCCATTTGGTTAACAAGGTATCAGGGATTTGTTTAGCCTGGGGCTAACATACTGGTTCCTCACCACTTTGCTATAGCCATTTGGCCTTGCCCCGTCACTATATATATATATATTATCACTGTTAGACAGTAGATCCAAAATGAATACTTTCTGATATAAACCTCATGCCCCCAACTTCCTTAATGAGAATTGTTTAATAGTGGTCAGAGTGAATAAAGAAAAAAGTTATGAGAGAGAGAGAGAGAGAGAGAGTGTGTGTGTGTGTGTGTGTGTGTGTGTGTAAGTGTGTAAAAAATACCACCTCACTTGAAGGCCAAATCCAACACTGGATCTTTGTTTAAGAATATTAGACAGAAGCAGGATTACCCTGATTGATTTTTCAGAAATCTTCAATAGTCTGACGTAGAATTTATATATACTCTAAGTTCTACATATTGAAATCCATGTCTGTACATTACACAGACACATTACTTATGTACTATGCATTACAATACTGCTGCAGTATTTAACAATGATTAATTATTGATTTATTTGGAATTTATTGCAAAGTTAACTGACATTTAAGATCTATTTATTGCTTCAATGGGGCTAGTGACAATGCAGCCCCACCTGGGGTATCCTCCAGTGATAGGCCATGGCATGACCCTTGTGCCTGCCTCAGTCTCCCTTTTCTTCCAGAGACCCTTGTAACTCCACACAGGCTTTGAGTATAAATAGCCCTTTGTGAGGTTAATTCATTACAATCATAACCCAGAATTCCAAAGCACAGTGCAAACAATGCATTCACTCTTTCAAATCCCAGTAATCCATCAACGCCAAGTACAGCTCCAGCATCTCTCAGCAACCTCACCCCAGCTCTCAGGTACGGCATCTCTCATTGTGCCTCTCACCATATCTCACCCCAGCTCCTCTAGCTAGGGTGCTTCTCTACCCTGCTTCATTCTAAGGTCGGCTCTGGTTCTTGCCTGGAGATGTCATCCCTCCATTGTTCCCCAGTCTTCAGCCCTCCCTGGCTTCAGCTCAGAGATCTAGCAGGCATTGTCCTCTGCTGTTCTCAGCCTTCAGCCCTTTCTGGCCTGGGACTCCCAAACTGCCTTCCTGCCTTTTCTGATCTGGCTCAACCAGGGAATTCTCACCCGCTCCCTACTTCAGAGGCATCCCTTCTATGAAGCTCTCAACCTAGCTCTGTTCTCCTGAGCTCCCTCTGTAGACTCTATTGCCTTTGGGCTGTCTCTCATTTATAATTCCCAGGGACAGCCTCACTAGGGAGACCAGACAGGAAATGTGAAAAATCAGGATGGGGGTGGGGGGTAATAGGAGCCTATATAAGAAAAAGACCCCAAAATTGGGACTGTCCCTATAAAATCGGAACATCTGGTCAGCCTAAGCCCCACCCCACTCATTACACCAAACTATGGCACCAGTGGCCTGGGAAGAGAACTGGGCTCGATTTCATTTAAAGAGACAGCTATCCTGTTGCAGGGGTACTCTTCTGAGTAAATGCTCACCCATGCGAGGGGGGCATAATCTTGCTCTTAAAAAGCACCTGCATTTGATAATAATAAGGATCTATCTTTGTGCACCGTGTACAGGTGCGGTATGGCTCTGTATATACAAATGTGTGTTAGTCCACAGGAATTCCATTGTTGCACAGTATATTGTAAAAGTCCAATTATTACAAAATGCAGGTGATAATGCATAATACCACCTCACTTGAGTCGCATGCTCAAAGGGCTAGATAATGGGTATACACAAACACGTACTCCTTGCTGCTTGGAAAAATGCCTGCTCTGAAATACCAGGGTCAGAAGAAAGGCAAAACAAAACTGCAAGTGTACTGTAACTCAGTATAATCAACTGATCACACACTGAACAAATTGGTATCTAGATCTGTTCTGAGCCCAAAAGGAGGTGAACCCTCTCTCACTGACAGAATTTCCTACTTGAGTCAAAAAGTCTGCTCGAGTGTTTACACTTGTTGATTTCTTTAAGCAAAGACAAATATCACGGTGTGAATGAGTTTGACCATGAGCTGCTTCATGCCACCAAGCTGCCAACTTCTGTCTCCTTATGAGCTGTTAGAATGTTTAAGCAGCCAAATGATCCAACTGGCTGCGTGTTCTTGGGTGTTTTATATTTTAAACTACCCAAAACTGTGGCCAGGAATTATAATATCTCTTGGCTCCACTGCCTTTTAAAAAAATGGCATCTCCTTGGCGCTTCTGTATTGTCTAATAGTGCGTTTGTTTCAATTTAATGAACTTTTATTCTGGGAAATAGAAATGCTGATGTTTTTTAATGAGATTATTACTGCTGCTGTTGCTATTCACTGATGGAAATATCCTGAGCAGATATGCTAAACGAGGTGAAATTTATATATTTTGCATACTAGCTACTAAGAGAATTTATACTGATAATGGCTGTGTCTGGCTTTAAGGAACAAGCCTATAGCTGAGCGACATTCATTAATACTTGCAGAAGCAGCATATCACATTGGAGAGGACACTGGCTTGTCATGAGTTGTATTCTAGTTTCTGGCACTAACTTGCTGCATGATGTTGGGAAATTCACCTTATTTCTTTGGGTTTTAGTTTGTCCATCTCTAAACTGAGTAGTGATATTTGCCATCTTCTATAAAATGCTCTGGAATCTTCAGTTCTTGTCCCAGGACATATTTTTCAAACAGCGGCAGGGATATTAATGCTACCCTTTCTAATGGTAATCAGCAACTAATGCCCCAGACAAGGCTTTCAAAATCATAGAAATGTGGGACTGGAAGGGACCTCGAGTGGCCATCAAGTCCCGCCCCCTGCACTGAGGCAGGATGAAGTATACCTACACCATCCCTGACAAGTGTTTGTCCAAACGTCAATGATGGGATTCCACAACCTCCCTTTGAAGCCTATTCCAGAGTTTAACTGCTCTTATACTTAGAAATGTATTCCTAATACCTAACCTAAATCTCCTTTGCTGCAGATTAAGTCCCTTACTTCTTGTCCTACCTTCAGCGAGCATGGAGAATTGAGCCCTGTCCTCCTTGTAACAGCCCTTAATGTATTTGAAGATTGTTATCAGGTTCCCCCTTAGTCTTCTTTTCTCAAGGCTAAACATGCACAGGTTTTTTTTTAACCGTTCCTCATAGATCAAGTGTTCTAAATCTTTGATCATTTTTGTTGCTGTCGTCTGGACTCTTTTCAATTTGTCCATCTTTCCTAAAGTGGGGTACCAAGAATTGGATGCAATACTCCAGCTGAGGCCTCACCATTGCCAAGAAGAGTAGGATAATCACCTCCCGTGTCTTATGTATGACACTGCAGTAAATACACCCAGAATATTAGCTGTTTTTGCAACTGTATCACTTTGATCCATATTCAATTTGTGATCCACTTTGATCGCCAGATCCTTTTCAGCAACACTACTGCCTGGCTGGTTATTCTCCATGTTGTATTTGTGCATTTGATTTATCCTTCCTAAGTGTAGTACTTTGCACTTGTTTTTATTAAATTTCATCTTGTTGATTTCAGACCAAATCTCCAGTTTGTCAAGGTTATTTTTAATTCCAGTCCTGCCCTCCCAAGTCCGAGCAACCTCTCCCTGCTTGGTGTCACCTGAAATGTTATAAGCACACTCTCCTCTCCATTATCCAAGTCATTATTGAAAATATTGAATAGTACCAAACCCGGGACCGACCCCTGCAGGACCTGATTACATACACACACACACACACACACACACCAGTTTGACCGCAACCATTGGCAAGTTCTCTTTGAGTTTGGTCTTTCAACCAGTTTTGCACCCACCTTATAGTAATGTCATCTAGAGCACATTTCCCTAGTTTGCTTCTGAGACTGTCATGTGGGACTGCCTTACTAAAATCAAGATATAGCACATCTTCTACTTCTCCTCTATCAAATAAGCCAGTAACCCCATCAAAGAAGGAAATTAGTTGGTTTGGCATAATTTGCTTTGACACATTCATCCTGACTGTTCCTTATGATCCTATTATCCTCTAGGTGCTTACAAATTGAGGCTGTAATAATTTGTTCCAGTATCTTTCCAGGTATCAAAGTGCCCAAAATGTACGGGCACATTACATGTCAGAGAAAAATGTACGTGAAGAAGAAAGTGCCTTTCCTTTGTCTCCTGAATTTTGTAGATGAAGATTCCTGTGTATTAAGACTATAGGAAATAGCCTTCTGCATGCTTTCTAATGAACCTATGCTAAAACCAGAGATACATCAGACAGTGTAGATCTCTTTGAACATCCAGGAACACAATCAGGTAGCTGCAAGCATTGCTAAAACTATGGTTGATATTATTCCTAGAAGTACCAGTACAATACATTAAGCTGCTACTTCCAGGAATAATAATATGGCATCCGTGAATGTAAGATAAGCAAATAAGAATGTGAGTGACTCTCAAGTGATTTATCCTTTTTTAATTAAAGGACCCAAGGATATTAAAATACACAGCACACATATATGTTTATGGCTGTGACTTCTTCTATAGTATGTCAATAATATATCCATGCGCTGTTGGTGAGTCATGGAATTGCTTAGATACCAAGGTGATAGGTGCCTTAGGAACACCATGTAGACACAGACAGACAGATGGTCAGTTCGGTGGCAGAATGATAGAGCTTCTCAAAGAAACATAGGGGCTTAATGAGGCAGGAAATTTACACAAAAGGACTCATTTATTTTGATTTTTATTATTTTCATTATTAGTCAATGGAAATTAATTTTAGGGAGTAGGTAGGAGAATAAATGAAAATGTATGGCCACTGCCTTGGCAACATTTTTGATGTCACCATAGTTAGCTGAGTTGTCACACTAGTTAAGAACATAGGAATGACCAGACTGGATCAGACCAATGGTCCTTCTAGTCCAGTATCCTGTCACCAAGAATGGCCAGTACCAGATGCTTTAGAGGAATGCAAGGAACCTAATAATGGGCAGCCATGGGTTATCCTATCAAGAGGGATAACATAATCCTAATTTAGCAATTTGTGACTAGAGTATGCATTTAGTTAATTATTTGATTTGAGTCAATGAGCTTCATAGGCACTCAAATTCTAAGCTGCTGGGTACCATTTAAGAGCACTCATTTCATGTTGCTGAAATTGAGGCTAATTTTTCTCTTAGCTGCATTTTAAAGAAGTGACTTGTATTAATAATTAAAAGCCATCTCCCAAGCACTAATGAATAGCGGGTCTGGCTGGGAATTGAATGAGGTTTTTCAAAACTGAGTGCAGTGCACATTGGAAATTATGTCTGCTGATCTGTTGGCAAGAATGAGAAAAAAACTAGAACTTAAATAAACAAAAAATTGCTGAATGTCAATACATTGCTATATCAAGTACTTGGCAGGCATTAGTGAGTTCTGCCTTGGGTGTATGTATTTGCTATGGACTTTTCAGTTGTAATTACGTTCATCAGGTTATTGACTGATTATCAGGATGAACTCTTTTCTCTGAGTAGACTATATTGTAGATTTATAAAGGCTCCTGGAAATTTGGATTATGCTGAAAGAATTGATTAGCTTTGCAAGCTTTTTTTTTTGAGCTAACAAACTAAAACAGATGGCCGGAGCACTGAGAGATGCATGTCAATATTTTGTAACTCTTTTCAGCATGTATTACTGCACCATGTCAATGGGAAAGGAATTTTCAAGACAGACCAAAAACTCAAGCTATTGTAGTGAGTTTATTTTCTGTGCCCTTTCTCTACTAGTCCAGTGTGTCATACAAGAAGCACATTACTAATGAGTCAAAGTCAACTTTATGGTGTCAATCCCAATTGTTATTTTACTGTTGTGTCCAGTAGTGCTTAGGAGCCACAGTCATGAACCAAGACCCCATTGTGCTAGATCAGGGGTGGCCAACCTGAGCCTAAGGAGGAGCCAGAATTTACCAATGTACATTGCCAAAGACCCACAGTAATACGTCAGCAGCCCCCCATCAGCTCCCCGCTGCCAGTGCCTCCCATCCACCAGCAGCCCTACCAATCAGCGTCTCCCCCTCCCTCCCGATCAGCTGTTTCATGGCATGCAGGAGGCTTTGGGGTGGGGAAGGGGAAGGAACCAAGGGCACAGCAGGCTCAGGGGAGGGGGCGGAAAGGGATGGAGGGGGGGCAGGGCCTGTTGTAGAGCCAGGGGTTGAGCAATGAGCACCCCCCCGGCACATTGGAAAGTTGGTGCCTGTAGATCCAGCCTCAGAGTCGGTACCTATACAAGGAGCCACATATTAACTTCTGAAGAGCCCGGAGGGAGGGATAGCTCAGTGGTTTGAGCATTGGCCTGCTAAACCCAGGGTTGTGAGTTCAATCCTTGAGGGGGCCATTTAGGGATCTGGGGCAAAATTTGGGGATTGGTCCTGCTTTGAGCAGGGGGTTGGACTAGATGACCTCCTAAGGTCCCTTCCAACCCTGATATCCTATGATTCATGTGGCTCTGGAGCCACAGGTTGGCCACCCCTGTGCTAGGCACGGTACGAAGAACAAAGTGATGGTCCCTGCCCTGAAGAGTGTACAACCTATGGGTATGTCTGGACTACAGTCGGAGAGTGTAACTGCAGTCTGTGCAGACATACCCGAGCTAGCTGTAATCTAGTGAGCTTGGACACACATCGCAGTGAAGCTGCGACAGCATGGATTTCAGCACAGGTTCGCTGCCCAGCTAATTCCCAGGGTTCGGATGTGTGTGTGTGTGTGGAGGGGGCTTGTACAGACCATGCTGAAGTCTGCATTGCTGCTGCTCCACTGCTATTGGTCCCCAAACTGGATAGATTACAGCTAGCTTGGCTACATCTACACATGCTGCTATCACACTCTGCGATTGCAGCATAAACATCCCCAAAGCATGAGACATGAACAGACAGATGGGGGTACATAAGACAATATTGGTCGGAGCTGAAATCAATGGTGGTGCATAGGTGTGACTGAGAGAAGAAGTGAGCTCAATGCGTGCAGTAACGGTGCGTCAGCTCCATCACGGCAATACCTTAGTGCTTTCTGGACCATGACATTCATTGTTTTAAAAAAAATATCCTAAGAACATGTTTGGAATGAATGGGGGATCAGCCTCCCACTCACCTCCAATGACAATGACACATGAAAGCCATCCTGGCCTTAATAGAAAAGGAAATAGGGGCTCTTTTACACTATTCATAACAGTAGACGAATGTACTTCTGCAGCTACCAGTGATTGTGTGTTTGGGATCCTTGTCTTTTCCATCTAAAATGTACCATGTTTGTGGTATTATCATCATTGCCATTGCTATCTCCTCCCTTGTTGACAGCAACATCATTTCTATCCCTATGTGCTCCTCAGTGGAACAAGGAGAACACTTGGCCTGACACTATCTCAGTGGCCTAACAATAAAAGGTCAAATCAGCTGATGACGTCCATTTCTCTCTGATTCTCTTTACGTACTTTTGGATTCAGCAGCAAAGGGAAAAAGCAAGTGGTGCATCCTGGTCTGGTTTCTTGATTTTACCAAGATTTTAAAGGCAAATTACTGCAAAACCATCTCAGGGTCAGAGGTGGGTGAATGGAAAAGGTCATGTTTGTAAACGTAAAGATATTTCCCACCTCTGTTTTGCTTTATTTTCCAAAAGGGACTACCTCCATAATGAATGAACAGTAGGGGATGCTGTCTGAAACTCAGGTGTTACCCTACTATAGCCACAAACTAACAGAGCAAAAGCCTACATGTCAAGTCATTGTTCATAGAAACACAATCAGTTCTTTGCTATGCCATTTGTAATGATCAGAGCCTAAGCGAGGCCATTAGTGTGAAATGTCGATCACCCTTTGCCAGCAGCAGGTGAAGGGGGGAGAATATAAGCACACCTGCAAGTTAATAAGAACCCTCATCAAATCTGCACTGTAAACTTTTGTTTTAAATCTAACGGCACCCTATAGGATATGTCTACGCTAGTGACTGTGCTGGTGTCCATGGGCAGATGGATGCCATACCTGCCTATTGTCCACACTTAAGGCCCAGAGGCATGTGTCTCAAGGTAAGTAAACTAGCACACCCGAGGGTTGTGAGTAAGGCACGGCGTGGTCCTGTATCCATCCCAGTTTGCAGTGTGAATACGGGTTAGGGGCGTTTAACCAGGTCTCGAGTTTTCAAAACTAGAACTTTATTGTGTGGGAAGAAACAGGAAAGAAAGTGCGAATACACCAGGCCAAACATTTTTAGCAGCACTGAAAGAGGGCGACCCATAGTTCAAACCCCAAGTAAGCACTCAACATTTATGTTAATGTATTAAAAACATGTGACAATGTTTCATTCATGTTACCAAACATGTAGCACACTGTGGCTCATTCTGTAGCTTTCAAACATTAGTGTAGGTCTAGTTATAGTTCTCCTTGGTCCCCACACTCCTCCCCATGGCAGGGAGTGGTAGGGATGTGGGTTCATGTCATGCTGCACCTGTGATGTTGGGGCCATGGAGCTTTCCATGGAATGGGAAGGCTGCTGTGTCCAGGGTCTCTGAACATGTTGCTTGATAATGCTCTGAAACATCTGTTTGCTGCCTGAGCAAACCCATCATGTCCTGATCCACTGTCAGAGTTGCCTAGTGGCTAGAGAAGGAGCCAGTTGCTGGGAATCAGAGCCCCAGGTCAGAGCTGGAGTCAAATGGCAGGAGCAGGACTGGAAGAAGGCAGGAGCAAGTTGAGGATCATGCAGCTGCAGGAGCTGTTGCATGCATGGGTGAATGCTTTGAGCAGCCTCTGGACTGCGATCTGCTGACTTCCAACCATTCCGATGGTGTAGCCAATCAGCTGTGCTCGTTAGGTTGCCCATAGACTGGCTCAGCGGCAGGCCCTGATTCCTGACATGCACTTCCCAATGTAACTTGTGGTCCCTTTGCCTCTCCTGCAGCAACTGCTCTATCCATTCTTTGTCCTTCTTCCTGATCCCAGACATCTGGCCTCTCAATCCCTGTGTTCCCTGTAGAGGACTGGAGGATCTCTCAGACCACATCTTCTCTGGTTTGCTTCTTTTGTCACCTGATCAGGGTAAAACATTCCGCAGGCATGGAAGAGGCACCTCCCAAGGGCACCAGGCCAGAGGCTGAGGATTAAAACAGACAATACGGTATTAGATTTACAGTCACAATGGAAAGAGAGAGAAGGTCTCAAAACTCCCTTATGTTATTTCCATAGGTAGCTTTAATAAGAAATGATAATTGTCACTTGAGCTTTGGAGCACTTTGTTACATCACTGCTCTGCAGCTCAATCCATGGTGCGTACAGCCTGGTGGGGTGGGGAGGTGGGGTACCTGTTTAGACACTGGATGCCCCTGGGTATGAGTATAGGGAAAGTACAGTGAATATTGCCAATATTTTCACAGGCAGTGTTAATGCTGGCGGATCTCTCTCTCCTGAGAGTGGCAGAGGCACGCAGAGCACATGTGCTACTGGTGTCCTGAAGCCAGCCAGACCTGGATGCCACTAGCCTGTTTATTGCACTGGTGCCAGGGGAACTCATTGCACAGTCTCTCCATGGACATTTCATCAGGATTGCTCAAGAGACTAGAAAGATCATCCCTGTTCAGGTAAAGTACTCTGTACGGGGAGAATTGTGTTCCCCTCTGCTGCGCCTAGCTCAACAAGCCAAAGAATGGAAAAAGTGGACACGGCCTCTACCTCTGTCCAAGCGCAGGACACTGAGCTGATGTGGACTGTGTAAATTGCACTCTGATACTCCTTTTAAAAAGAAAATTCTAACATTTTACAAATAAATTGAGCAATCAGAATTCGGTGTCTTTGCTCTCTAAATGGGGAAAGAGGCAGCGGGGAGAGGAGATTTTGGGCCGTGAGAAGGTAAAAATTACTTATAAGAAATAATGCATATACACACTTACCTGAGCGCTTCCCCCTTCATCACTGGGCTCATCTCCACTTCCCTGGCAGACTTGCCTTAACTCCTGCAGAATTTCAAACAGTGCCTGGCTCGTCACATGGTTAATGTCCCCCTCCAGTTCCCACCCCTCTCCTCCCCAAGCTCATTGTCCTCGCTGCGCACTGCAGGGGTCTCCACATTGGGTTCCTGGGAGGAGGTCTCCGGGGTGGTGGTGTCCATGCCACACATGACATGCAGTTTGTTGTAGAAGTGCCAGGTCTGAAGGGTGGCCCCAGATCTGTTGTTGGCCTCCCTCGCTTTCTGATATGCCCGCTGAAGTTCCTTCGCTTTCACGCAGCACTACTATGTAACCCTGTTGTGCCCCCTTTACAGCATCCCCTGGGCAGTCTGCGCACAGCAGTGTATATTTCTTTGGCTGCTCCTTATCTGGGCTTGTATGGCCTCTTCTCCCCACAGGCTAAGGTGATCCCTGACCTTTTTCCTGCTCCAGGCAGGAGAGTGTCTGGTAGCTCTCTATGTGCATGGAGCGGGCATGGTTGGCGGCTCACAAAGGTGGGCTAATAGGTGTTTTGCTAAGGTGGCCAATCAGGAAAAGGCATTTCAACATCATGGTGGGAGTTTTAAATGAGGGAGGGCAGCTTCTGGTGTCTTTGACCCCTGGGCAGTGCTGTCCAAAATTGTGACCAGCATGACCACTGTCACAGGGACAGGGGCATTGTGGGACAGCTACTGGAGGGCTGTTAGGGTTGACACAGGGAATGCAGTGTCTACACTTGCTCGACGTTGACACAAGTAAGTTGACTGTGCCTCTGTGTCTTTTGGGGAGGTGCTGTTATTACGTTGAGGTAACGGGCTGCTTATATTGGCAGGAGACAAATTTAGGTGTAGACACATGCAAAACTAGGTCGAAACAAGTCAACTTAGGTTGACTTAACTTTGTAGGATAGACCAGACCACAGTTACCTTTTGGAGCATTTGTTCCTAGGGCACCAGTTCAATCCCAAGACACAAATTATAATAGAGCAGCACTGAGGCTAAGTTTCACCTGCTGCCAATGGCCCAAGAGCTGTCTTGGCAGTCAGGGACCACCAATTTGCATGGCTGTTTGCCTGACACACTCCTTGTGCCTACGTGTATGCGCTCTGAGGGGAGAGCGTGACTAGGTTACACCAGCTCTGTACCACCTGGGGGATTCCTCTTACACAGTAGGAATCCTCTGGGGGCCAGTTAAGTTGGCACTATGGCTGCTTTGCACTGTCAGAGTGGGGCTGAGAATATGGCCCACAGTGTCACTGGTCAAGGGGTTGTGAAAGCAACTCCCCTCCTAGTTCTCATTAGTCACATGGAATCAATATTCTTAGCCAAGTCTCTGTAAGTGAGAACCAGGAGTCCAGCGAGTAGTGTGCTCCCAGAATGTACAGAAGAAATGTTGTTCTAAATTGTCAGGATGTCCTTTCATTTTGAAGAGAAAAATAGTTACTAATTTTATTTCTGTACTACCACACTAATTCAGTTGTTCTGCTACTTGCCAACATGGTTATCTGTTAAAGATCATTTGCTGAATGGGATAGGTGGATTGTCTATTTTTAGTAGGTCTATTTTTCTGAAAATGGTACTAGTCCAAATTATTTGTAATGGAAAAGAAATCTGGCCTTGCCTTGAAGGGTTAGAGGAAGAATGCATTTGCTCAGAAATAACGGTTTAATTTTCAGTCTCCCCATTACATTCTCCAAGAGCAGGGTAACCTGAAGAGAACAAGAGAGGTATTTAATTTGGCAAATCTGGTTCCAGAAAACCTACAGTATCTCGCAGACAAAAGGCAGATACATTTTTACTGTATTTTCTTAGAGAATTCACTTCTCTAACTTTCCTTTTAAAAGAGCTCACCTCACACTGTAAAGATAATTCAGTATTAAATAGGTACAATTTTCAGTCTGCAAATGTCTTGGCCAATGTATCAGGTTAAACATTTTCCTCTTGCAAAATGCAGTGTGTGGCACTGGAGCTTTAATAACCCCCACTGGTCTGAGCGGCGGAAGCATGTCCCACCCTAAAGGCAGCACTTCTGACAGCACAGGGCTTCTGAGCAAATCAATAAGTCATTACACCTGATTCCACGAAGGACAGAAAGTGTATGGAGGACTGGATCCTCAGCTACAAAGGCAATTACAAAAATCCATTAATTAACTTACTGTACCACTGACAATTGTTTTTGAAAAATCACGGACAGCAGAAGAGGTACTAAGATACTGGGGAAAATCTCATTAAATTCTGCTTTTCAAAACTGGAAATTAGACTGATCCTGGCACTTGTCACACAAGTCTACATTTTAAAAGCATTAGTGCAAATATTGAGCACAACTGTCACTGAACAGCCGGAATATAATGGAGCCATAAGACAAAAGCAGTAAAACATATTTTTTAAAAAAGGAATACATCTGCCTAGACAAAGCTAATTCTTTTTAGGGAGAGGGGTAATTCCATTTATTTAATTAATCATTTCCACCACACAATTTAATCAACAGGCATTAAAAATGTATATTAAAAAAATCTGCAAAATGGAAGCAAAGAAATGTTCACCAGTTTGAACAAGAGCGACCAGTTTGATATCTATTGCCTGGTTTTGGACACCCGGCAATTACTACAGTTCCTCCAGAAACAAAATACTATTGGCTGGACTTAACCCCTTCCAACTCCCACTAACATCTTTAACCCAACCATCAGTGCTCCTCACATACTCCTCCACTGAAATCTTCCCCATGCATTTCTTCAAGGGGAGTGGAATATTTTCAGGGTATAATAGCCACATTTGAATAGGTTCTTTTTTGGCTCAATGTGATGCATGACCAGAAAGGGTTAAAGCATCCTGCAGGATAACTGGCACAAATTCAACCCTTAAAGACATAGTGGTAGATAATGTTTGTGTTTCGGTGTGTTTACATATATATTGGTAGAGGTCAGCAATGTAATCAAATAGTCCCTGTCTATGCTGTATTCTGTTAATTCAGAGATCAAAAGGACATCTTAACATTGAAATGAACTGTAAACATAGGATATCACTGTATTCATATCTTTGAAATGTATAGCAAATCTTCTGCGAATGGTGGAAAAACAGGCAATTGCTTTATGTTAATCA
Organism: Macrochelys suwanniensis; assembly: GCA_033296515.1. Lineage (NCBI taxonomy): Eukaryota > Metazoa > Chordata > Testudines > Chelydridae > Macrochelys > Macrochelys suwanniensis. The sequence continues at coordinate 45,592,620 of CM065776.1, forward strand.
GTGTAGATCATTACCAGAGATGCTTAGGAAATGGGTCTACTTCAAAAGTCCCCATAATTGCCTATTATTTGCCGAAGGACTCCGAACTGTAGAAAGATGCCTTTGGTCCTGATCCTTTTTATCTCAGATCTGCTTGATGCTTCATGCAGGGTAAGCTTAAGACCATGATTGAGATCTCCAGCCCTAATCTGGCATCACCCTGAAAATGGACATTCGACTATAACCTATGAACTGATTCTGAAAGAACTCTTTGCAACTACAAAGCTGACCACCTCTACTATGGATCTAGATTCATGTCTGTATGTATACTGATCTTTTAAGCAATACTCTCTCTATCTTTTCCTTTTTTAGTTAATAAGAATTGGCTTTAAGCGTGTCTTTGGGTAAGATCTGGAATATTCATTAACCTGGGAGGTAATGTGTCTGATCCATTGGGATTGTTAGAACCTTTTTATATGATAAGATTTTCAGTAATCCTCATCATATTTGACTTGGGTGTCTGGGTGGAGGTTTAAGACTGGGTTACTTTATGGGAACTGTGTTGTTGGCGTCAGGGTAACCAGTGAGGTATTATAGAAGCTGTTTTGTGCTGGCTTGGTAAATCTATGTATTGGAATATCCACCATCTTTGGGGATTGTCTGCCCCATTCTTTGCAGTTCGCCCTAATTGAGTGACCTCAGCTGGCTCCTCTGGGACTCTGGTCACACTCAATCTCTTTGATTCTTCCCCTTTCCCTGAGACCCTCCACATTTGATTAAACAATTAACACATTTTGTACTTTGTTAGTCTTAGTAAAACATTACTAATCAATTTGTTTTTTTTAAAAGACATCAAAGAGGAAGCGGTAGTTTGGTCTTGTGGTAAAGGCGCTGTACTGCAACTCACCATATCTGAGCTCAGGTCCATCATTTGCCACAGGCTTCTTGTGGGAACTTTGGCAACTCATCTAATCTCCCCGTGCCTCAGTTTCTCATCTGTAAAGTGGTGTTAAAAACAGACCTTTCCCCCACCCTTTGTCTGCCTCGTCTATTCAGATTGTGAAATGTCTGGGACAGAGACGACATATTAGCACAGTACCAAGCACAGATTTCAGCGGGACTCACTAGGCACTATCATAAACACAAGTCTAATACTCACTGACGTGAAAATTAATTAAAATAAATAATTCAATGCAAAAATGATTTTAAGGGCTTCACAAATTTAGTAGCAGCTGATTTTGCTTCAATCCACATGCTACCTAACATTAATGATGTCTCAATGGCCATAGAATCACAGATGGCTCATTGAATTAACCTCCTTAGGCATTAAGCACCTTGTCTGGGATGCAGCTCTTCCTCCCAAAGAATTGAGATTGGAAATCTATGATTTCAAAACATCTTGAATGTGACTAGTTCACTGTTCTGCTGATACACAAGGAACTAGTTGGAAGGTTTGGACATAGCAGTGTTTGCACTGGCTGCTTTCCTATAGTGCATGTTGCTGTTCTAGCCAAGCATAATTAACAATATTTTTACTAATGACACTCAGACTGAGATACTTTAATATGACCAGATACTTGTACAGCCCATTGCTCCTTTAGGGCTTGTCTATACTGTCCCGCAGTTCAGACTATAGTGGTGTGAATAGTAGTGTGCACCAAAGTGCTTCACCGTTACTCCCCTGTGTGGACACTGCAGGTGCAAACTGAAAGGTTCCTAGTTGTGATAATGTAGTATCCTTCAAACAGAACTACATTCATGCAAACTAGGAACCCTTCTGTTCATGCCCACAGCATCCACATGAGCAAGTGACAGCACAGCACTTTGGGGTGCACTGCTATTCACACACCCATATTCTAAACTGTGGGGTGGTGTAGATATAGCCGTAGACAAATCTGAGGTCATTTCAGTGCTTTGAGGGTTTAATCCAAAGGGAATCTGTCTATTGATTGACTTCAGTGGGCTTTGGATCAGGCCTCAGTTACATAAATGATTGAATGGAGGAATAGTGGACTAAGGATAGTGGTGTAGTTCCTATTCTGTGGCAATTTAAAATTAGACCGGACAATGCACTATAAACCATAGGGACCAATCCTGTGTTTTTTTCCTCTTTATGTTGGTGCAAATCTGGAGTAAAGCCACTGAAGCCAATGGAGTTACTGCAGATTTAAACTGGTGTAACTGACAGTGAAATTTGTCCCCCTCTCTGTAATTTCCATGAACAAAATCCTGCCATCGGGAAACACTTACCGAGTGAGAAAAATTGTGCTATGTTAGATAGAAAGAGCTGCAAATCCATCATAGCGCAAGAAGGCATTTCAGTGGGATCGAGCTGTAGGGTCACAAGGTGCTTAGCTAGCACTGAGCAGAAGTGAGCTGATTTCAAGCTAGAGAATTTGATAAGAGGGCTGAGTGGCAGAGAAAACCGTTACGTGGATTCGTGCAGCGAGAAAAGTGTCAGAAATAGCTCTCTCAAACCCACCTGAAGGTGAGGAGAAAATTTCAGCATCACTTGCACACCGTATCTTTGAGTTCAGTGACCCAGGACAGGGGAAAATGACTCATGCTGCAGGGCATGTGCTGTTCATCATATGGAGGAATCGCATTGCAAAGAAATAAATGTGTGAGATATATAGAAAATATCTGACTCATTATTATAGAGACACAGGTTTTTAAAATGAAGTCAGATACAGATATGAACCTGAGACACTCAATATCAAATATACATATACAATGCATTTCTTCCTCCAGGTTCATGTAGGTACAATATTTAATAGAATTAAATGAGCCTTATTGGTCCATCCCTGCACTCATATTGATATTATTTTAGCCCTTAGAGGTTCTTGTGTAGACTCCCTACCTCAAAGAGTTTACACTCTAAGTAGGCAAGACAGACAAAGGGCTGCAAGGAAACAGAGAGCTGAAGTGACTTTCCCCAGGTCACTGGCAGAGTTGGGTGTAGAAGCCCACTCTCCTGACTCCCAGCACCGAGCCTTATCTGATAAACCATCTTTCCTTCCTCCTCCAACTGATCTCTGCTGGTGGCCCGTGTGGTTTGTTCTGGAGTTAGGCACTTTCCTGGATTATGTCCCTAGAATCTTAGGGTCCAATCCTGCAAGAGGGTGAGGGCTTCTCAAATCTTCACTGGGAGAGGAGGTGCCACTGCACAGCACCTCTCGGGATTAAGCCCTTAGGCACCTGTGATAAGATAATTGTTAAGGTGATCTTAACCCATTGCACTTATCTTGGGATCTTAGGGGTAATGTTAAGTGTCATAGGAAGCCTTGTCTTATGTTCTATGGTTCCCTTTCCTTTGTCTTACTTTCATAGCTGGCATTTTACTCTGCTCTCTTTAAAACAGAGAAGAAAACTCCACATTATTTGTGGAACAGAGTGTGATTCTGTGGGCCACAGGGAACAAGAACATAAGACTGGCACTACTGGGTCAGACCAAAGGTCCATCTAGCCCAGTATCCTGTCTTCTGACAGTGGCCAGTGCCAGGTGCCCCAGAGGGAATGAACAGGTAATCATCCAGTGATCCATCCCCTGTCGCCCATTCCCAGTTTCCACAGTTTACCAAGGACACAGGGAGCATGGACTAACTAGGGCTCAGTCCTGTGTGACCCCTGTGCCCATTTGGTATTAGAAGCTTAAAAATATCCCCATGTCACCTTTTTCCCCCCCGACTCCCAATTTTCCCTCTCCTCTCCATTCCTTTCTTCCCCTTTCATTTCTTCTCTCTTAGCTCACTATTGCTTCTGATTCCCACCTCTTCTTTACCTGTGTGTCAGCCAATTTAGACCTATTCAGGCCCCGCTGAATGCTGCCCGTCACTCTGCTCTAACTGAAGCTGCGCCTTAGCAACGATACTTATCCGTACAGACGTATCAGTTCAAATGGGCAGAAGAATGGATGCTTTTCCTCTGCCCAATTCTGCAAAAGCTTCTCTGTCTTCAGGTATAACCGCATAAGTAGAGGGAATTGTTCCACCCTCACTGTGTTCTTTGTATCTCTCTCCAGTTCCCAGCAGCTTTGATTTGGGAAGCGTGGTACAGAACCTGAGCTATCCTTCGCTCTTATCCTGCTGCATCACTCACACATTGTATTTTTGGATGATTGGGCTAAAGACTTGAAGAAAATGCTCGTTTTAAAGCACAGAGAAGCATTCAACACCTACAGACTTCACTGGATTTCTAATGCTCGGCACAGTTTGCCCCATTATTAGGTTTGTCTCAATTTTTCCCCTGTAAAAATAGAGACAATAGTTCTTTATTATCTGCATCAATCAGCTAAAAGGTCTTTGGAGCAGGGACTGTCTTTTTGTTCTGTTTGTACAGCACCTAGCACAATAGGGTTCTGCTCCATGACTAGCTCTTCTAGGTGCTACCCCAACACACAAAATAATTTCAGGTAGCACCATATGGTAAGTGTACTTCATGCTTTATGTGCCCTTGAGCATGTCACTTTAAATTCTCTGTGCCTTCCTTTACAAAGGACTTTGAGGGCACTGGATGAAAAGGGCTAGAAAAAAGTTTATTGTGATTTAATTATTTATTATTATTTAAAAAGACAATGTCCCTGGCCCAAAGAGTTACCTTTTTTTCTTTATTCGATTGTAAGAGTCACAGTGGTACCAGGCATTTGCTGTCCCCTGCCTGAGACCCCACAGCCTTGATGCATCCTGGCCTAGGAAGCTGTCCTTTAAGAAGGGAAGGCCAGCAAGTTTGGACCTCCAGGGGTTGCCTATAAAGGCCTTCCAGGATCAGCGGCTGGTGAAATCAACAAGACGTGGTCCTCCAGCAGCTAGATAGAAGGACTGGTAAGCAGGGGGTGGCGAATCAGGGCCCTGCAGGCCAGTTAAAAATAGTGACTCTTTCTATCAAATGGCAGTTCTGGGTGAAGCCAGGAGAGCGAAGGAAGTATCCTCCCTCTATCTTAACTCAAGATGCCAGGCCTGGTCAGGATCTAATTCCGACTGCCCATTTGCATTGAGGTCAGTGAGAGACTTCTGAGTTATTTTGTGGACGATAGGACCCTAGTGGGTCATCCTGAGTTAGATATTAATTGGACTGCTGAAAATTAGGCGAGCGCACTGTGCAAGATATCCATCTGGCTCAGGTGAGCCAGTGACAGCTACTCTGCAATTGTATTTGCATGAAACATAAGAGTATAAGTTATCAAGTTGATTATATCCTGTTCTGTTGATCAATGCTAGAGGAAGCCCAAACTGATTATTTCTAGAGAGCTGGGGGTAAAAATGATTAAATGTTGGAACAGAGTAAACAGCATGAATCTGGCAAACCAGGCATGGTCAGTGATTTGTTGAAAGATGACAGTGAAGCACTGCAGGAGATATGTCTAGATATAAATTAGCCTGCTATGTCTATAGATATTTATCATCTGCATCTTGGGTTCTATTCAGAATGAATAGGCACAATGTTTTCAGTGCAACTAAGAAGAATATTGCAACTCGGTAAATTGCAGTGACTGCTTCTCGGATGATTCCTTTCCGCTAAATGTCTGTTTTGTATTTGATCACTCCCAGTTTGAGGTGTCCTGTGTATCCCGGATGCGTTCACTTCAGCGATGTAATAAATATGTGACTCAGCGAGGTGCTGCTTAGAAAGACTGACATTTACTTTTTGGCCCTTGTCATCTGCCATGGCTCAGGGTTACCAAAGGTTAATATCATTCTCATATGACCCTAGTAGCTGTTGATGCAACCACCTGCTCCTCTGGAGACTCTTGCTGAGCTGAGCTGAGTGCTTGCTGTTTTTCCAATTGTTCCTCATCCTACTTGCAGTCTGTATCCATCTCTAGAATTAATTTCAGAGAACAGAGCTGATCCCTAGCCATACAAATATCAGTTTGTGTTTCATCGTTCTTGCTAAACCTCCTCCCGCACCCCACCAAACAAGAGAACGGGGGGCGGGGGGAAGGGAGGGAGGCGAGGGGGCAGCAATAAATGAGGCTACTCCCCCATTCTCTATGCCCTCCTACAACTATTTTTCTCTCCACCCAGAGCCACCTGATCAGATCTTGGGGCTACTTCTCCATCTCTCTTTGCCCAGGGCCACCCTGTTCTAATTTCTCCCCACCACTTCTGGCTGCATCCCCTCCCACTTTGTTTTTTCCCCCAATGTCCTCAAGTATCCAGACACTCAAAAGGAGAGAGAGAGAATTTCTGAAATGGTCAACATAGAGCTAGAATATGTGTTTTGATATAAGAGAAATTCCCGGACAGTGTTACAATGAACCGCCTCCTAAGCCTTATCTACACTAAAGAAGTGAAGTCTTTCTAATTGAATCAGTGGTAGTTATATAAAAAATAATTTCGGGTAGCACCATATGGTAAGTGTACTTCTTACTTCATGCTGCCAGGTCCTGTTCAACTGAAATTCTGGCTTCTAGCAGGGAAGTTAGTGTTTGGATTCAAACTTTCCAGTTGGTCTATCTTGACTTCATTATTATGGGCTGAACCAAAAACCAGGATTTGAACACTTCTTAACCTTGCATGTGTGGTTCTGACTCTGACTTTTGCAGATCTGGTATTGCTATAGTAGTCACCTGCCCTTACTTCACACTAGAGTCTCCTGATAAAAAGCAAAGTGGGTCATAAGGTGACATACAAAAAGTAAAGCAAAGTTTACTGTCTGCAATAAAGATATTCTCCAAGGGGAGATTATGGGTCTGATTCTCCTCAGATCTACACTGGTGTAACTCCAGTGACTTCACTGAAACTACAGATTTCCATTGGCCCACACTGTGTATTATTTTGTGCATGGAGGATCTCTCTTCAGTGGAAGAAAAGAGGTCCTTCTTGGTGTAGAATGATCGTTCTCTTGATTCAAGGGATTTATGCAGGATTTTTGATTTACAGCATAAAATAATATCCACACAGACCAAAGCAGAGTCACTACTGGTGAGTGTAAAAAGACTTTGAGTCAGATCTTCAGCTGGTGTAAGTCAACATAGCTCTGTTTGATTCAAAGCAGTGTCCCATATCTTGGTGACGGTGAAGACAAGAGATACATGGCCCAGTTCTGTAACCCTTGCGCATGCAACATTTCCAGTAGGTTTACAGAACCCATACTGAGCATAGGCAGAAAGGACAAGAGAGTCTTCCCTGCTTACAGGCAGTCAGGCTGATGACACCCCAACACAGCTGCCAGAACTGCCAATCAGGGAGCATGCGTTCCCAGCTTTGACCAATAAGCTGTAAAGGAAGGAGAACGGAGAGGGAGGGGCAGGGAGGAAGGCTGGGGACAATGGAAAGGCAAAAGCTCCACACCAGGCTGGGGGACACAAAGGAAGACTGCAAGCCCCGGGATTTAAGGGCTGATTGACTCATTTTCGGTCGAGCTGATGGACTGGGCTAATTGGAGATTAATAGAGGGGGACCAGTTGGGAGAAATCTGGGACCTCTCGAAAGGCTACCCCAAGAACAGTGGATGAGGTCCAATGAGGTTTGTAGGTGTCCAGGAAATGCAGGATGGGTCCTAAATGGATATACAATAGCTCCAAACAACACACATAACAGAGCCACCACTTGATTTGGAAGCTTGCAATGTTGTTGCTCAGTGGTTGTTTTTTTTTCCTTTTTGTTTCTTTAATTTTATGTCTTTCTAAATGGGGCAGAGAGGAATTTCTCTTTGCAGTATTTCACATAAGTACACCTTGTATAATAACAAATAAATATAAAAGCTGACAGCATATTGTTCATGTTAAAGAGTTGCTGATAATAAGAGAAAATACTTAATCATATTCAATTGGTTGTGATTCATTTTTTAGTGGATTCTCACAAAGAAACATTAAATGGAAAGTACAAAGAGGTAAATGACTTATGGAGTGTGAATGTTTTCAAACACTGCACGCTTCCCGGGACCACCAATAGCATTATGAAATGATGAAATGTTACAACTTGTCAAAGCTGCAAGACCATACAGCACTACATAGACATAATATGTTAGGGTGGGGGTAACTAATACAATAGAAGATGTACACAAATAGGGAGAGAAGGGGAGAGGATGGTGAGGAGGGAAAAGAGGAGGGGTCAGGTGGAATGGAGATCTGGCATTCTTTGAGCCACCTCAACATTTTTTTTAGCCAAATGTATCTAGAAATGCGGTTCATATTTCTTTGAATTCATATAATGGCACTGTGTGGCCGTAAACTACTGTTTTTGGTGGCTAACTCAGGCCTGAATACTGCTGCTCTATTCTGGGCATAGCCTATTCTTCCATTTTTGGGAATCAGGAGCATGGTGATCATTGCAGCCCTCAAGACGTTCTATGGCCCATGTTGTACAGGAGGTCAGACTAGATGATCACAACAGTCCCTTCTGGCTTGGAATTAATGACAGAACCAAAGGCTTGGTGGTGGAGTTAAACCTGTTTTAGCACATAAATAACCTAGGATATAATTTTCAGCTGAGGTTTGGCTGCTGGAGCCAAGCACAGTTTTGATCCTTGTGTGCACCTCTTTCCACAGCTTCCTGACTGTTGGACAGTCCTGTAGCATATGCATCAGGGTTCCTTTTTGTTACAGCGCCAACAAACATCAGAGGATAAGGTATTTGTCTTGTGCCACCTCTGTTGTGTCTGATGCCTTTAGAATATAATCATTTGTTGTATCAAGCATAGCCTGAGATCCATAAAGGTATTTTTAACTCCGTAATGTGGTTTCCCATGGGATTCTTTTCAGGGCTGTGATAAATCCCCTTCCCATGCTTTCACAAAGAACTCCAGACTAAGAATTCCTCTTGATTAACAAAGTATGCGGAGGTTATGAAGCATTTCTACGGTTCCCAGTAATTCTGGGGCATCTGGCAGCCCTAGGGCACCCAGATCAAATTGATATATTAGCAAGTGTTTTAATTGTAAATACTCCCACTTCACTGAGGGTGACAGGTCATAACACTGCTTTAGCATTAGAAAACCATATTCAATTTGGAAACAATCCTCCTTAGATCATGTTTAGAATTCCTTTTCTCTTGTTCTTGTATTACAAAGGACATTTGCACGAGAATAAGATATTTGCTTTTCAAGAATGTCAGCTGCTTCTGTTCATTTTCCCTACTTGAAGACAATGGGCAAGCTTCTGATCTCATGTATATTGGCATTTCTAGTGTACACCTATCTGTCCCTGTGCCTTCTCTTTTTTGACCTAATTGATTACAACAAAAGTTATTATGATGCCATAAACAAAGGATAATCACTGCTGAGCTGAACTCCTAACACAGCAAAAATCCTGGGGGGAGGGAGTGTTAAATGCAAATATCCTTTGTAATAAAGAAATGAGAAACCGGAAACTAGCACATAGAAGCATAAGTGTTTCCAAATAGAATGTTTCAAATCTTCTATAAGCCATCAGAAGCCTTTCTGTCTTTCTTTCTTGAAATGGGCAAAACAGTTTATCTAAATTATGTTAGATTGGTCTGGGCTGCTCAAAGACGTTATACAGACCGCTCCTCCCAACTGCTCCAGCCTTGCTGTACCCTCTCCCACCCCCATGTCCTGCTCCCACCTCCAGGACCTCCTTCTAGCCTGTGCCCTGATCCTCTGGATCTCCAGCTCCACACTACTCCTCCCATAGCCTGGGAAAATCTCATGATTGCTATGCCAGGACCTGCCGTTGCTCCCATTGCCTCACTCATATGCCCACTGGGCCCTAATTCTTCAATCTGCCCCTGCTTTCTGGGTGTCAAATGACCAAATTGTCCCCTACCTAGTTATCAAAACACTTAGGCTTTCCCTGATGACTTCTGCCATACAGTGCACGTAATCATTGTCAATATAGAAGTCTGCAACACACTGAACTTTTACAATTTGAGGGAACATAAAATCATTTACATTCTCATTGAAGAACAATGAAGAACATTGTTCTGATTGGGCTGGACTGGGGGCATAGGGAGGAGAGGGGTTTAGGAAGATGATGCAACATAATTCAGGTGACCTACTACATAATTTAGGGCTAATATGTTGAGAAGGCGATATAGCCTTGCCTATCCGAAGCTATTGCTGGAAGCTATGGCTTGGTCAGACTGAATTGTGACCTAAGTGATTGTCTGCACGATAAATGGCTGCCTTTTGCAGCTAAGAAGGGTTTTCAGTTCTATATAATATTATGAAAAAGGACAGTTCTCAAATGACATGATTTCATATTCTGGAGAATGTTTGTGATAATTTTCATACTGATGGATGAGTTATACTTATGTCAGCTATGGGGAATCTGTGACAATCAAATGGCTCTCAGATACTGGTGAGTTTCCTGTTCATCATCAAAGTCTGACCGCTAGAATTTTTAACCAAGACTTTCCACAGTAAAGTAATTAGCAGAACCAATACTACAACTTCATCCTCCTTGAGCTGTCAGCCACTTTTGACAGATGTGACCATGCTTTTCTTCTTGAAATCTTGTCCTTTCGTGACCCTGTCCTCTACTGGTTCTCCTCCTACCTCTCTAGTGGCTCCTTCAGCATGTCCTTCAGAGGATCCGCCTCAGATCCTCCTCCTTCCCTCTCCAGCTGGGGGAAGGATATGAGGAGGGCTCTGTTCCCTTCTTTTTGTGGTCTACCCCTTAACGCTGCATAATCTCATCTGCAAATTCAACTGTTATCTCTATGTGGATAGCTCATAGATCTATCACCTGTCTCCTTTTGTGCCAACTACAATCCCAGCCTATCTTTTTGACATCTCCTCATGGATGTATAACCATCAGCTAAAGCTCAACATGGTTAATACAGAGCTCTTAATTCCCCCTTCCAAGTTCTCCCTGCTGCCTTCTTTCTCAATCACTGTGAACACCATCATCCTGACTGTCACTCAGGCCCATAGCTTGAGTGTCATCTTCAATTTGGACTTCTGTCTAGGTCCTCACATGCCAGCTATATCTAAGTTTTGCAGATTCTTTCCACATAACATCTTGGAGATGCAGTCTTTCCTGTCTGTCCACACAGCTAAATCTCATGCCCAGGTTCTTATCATTTCACGTCTTGATTATAGCAACATCCTCCTTTCTGGCCTAGAAAAAGGCAGCCTTGCTCTACCCATATCAATCCAGAATGCTGCTGCAAAGGTCATTTTCTTAGCCCATCTCTTCATCCCTTCACTCTTCTCTATTGTCTCATATATAAACTACTTGTCTTCACTTTCAAGGCCCTTCATGGCCTAGTCCTTCCCTACCAATCATCCCTCATTTACTCTAGAAAGATTGACTCTTGCCTCTGACCAGCCCATGGTCTCAGCCTCCATCACTTGCTTGTTACATTTTCAAACAAGCAGCTTTGTGCTTTCTCCCATGCTGCCCCTCACCCATGGGAGAAGCTCCTTGTAAATATCCACAAAACTAACTCGTTATCCTCCTTCAAAAAAACCCCTCTTTAACCTGTAGATGTTGGCTGTTGATGTGCTGAGACCACTGCCTGTCATACTGACCAATACTGTCTCATTGTTTCCTTGCAATCTCCCAGCAGTCTGTCTGTAGCCACCTGTTATCTCTTGCTTTATAGTTGGATTGTAAACTCAATGAGTCTCAGACTGTCTTTTTGTTCTGTGTTTGTACAGCACCAACCACAATGGGATCCTGGTCCATGACTGAGGTTCTTAGGCACTATGGTAATACAAATCAATAATAATAATAATTAATTTGTGTTTTATTGTAGTAAGTGATTAGTACCATATGAAGAAAGCACTCATGAAAGCCTATCAATATTCAGACCTTTGCAAATATGCCATTAACATAGTTTGGGATTTGGAACAATGTTAAGGTGTGTGATTTTGTTGCTAGATGTGAGAGTTGGTTGCCAGTATCATTGTAAACTGGGATGTTGCTATAGCAGGTACGTTAGGTTTCCGTGTTGTTCCAAGCAATAGCTGTACAGGTTTAGGGTGGGTTGCTATGAAGCAATTTACGTAAAAGTGATGTACAGTACAGTGTGTCCTTTGTCTCACTTTTTAAATATATATCTATTGCTATACAGATGTTTCTTCTCTTTCAGGCAAAGATCCACACTGCCCAACCTCCCCTTAACTAATTCTCAGAACAGCCTGAATTTTGAGACTCCATTTGTGTATTTAGTATTTTGTCTAGTTCTGTGGGCCAGAGGCTGTAAGCCTTATAATGAAAAGTGCTTATTTTTGTACGTGATCCTGTTTACTTTTAATTTCATTTACTTCGATGGCACCACTTCCACGAGCACACAAGGAGCTTAACCACCTAGCTCTGTGCTGTTGTAGGTAACGATTTGCTAATGAAGGCCCCACTGATTTCCAAAGCCCATTGATGTCAATGAAAATCTTCCCATTACTTTCAATGCACTTTGGATCAGGCCCTAAAAGCCTGGCTCTTGCTAGTAACTCACCAGAAGTTAATAGAGCTCACCAGTGGAATCAGAATCCAGGTTAGGGTATGTGTGAAAACTGCATTGAGATGTTTGATTCTTTTTTTTCTTTCCACTCTCCAAGTCCCTGATGTGGAACATGTCAAATAGCTCCCAGTATTGAAAGGGACATGTATCCATTCCATTTAAATGCTTGTGTACTTTGTTCATGCGTTTTGAATGTACCCTCCCTGAGCAAATCAATTTACCATTAAAGAATGTGGAGTTTCACATTTCTGTGATGGGTGCAGTCCTTGTTGGATTTTGGAATGGAGCCAGGACGCCAGACAGTGAGAAGTTAATCCTGGTGGCTAGGATTTGATCAAGAGATCAAACAGAAAATACAAAGCAGTTGAGTCTTTATGATGGTAAAAATCCATGTTCCCAGTAACTCCCCCACATCTGCAAAAATGACCTCGTATGGCAGCATAATCAGCTTATTTTTTTCATGTGAAAACAACAATTTCTTGTAGGGGGTCGGCAAACATCATAGGTTAGAAGTAATTCCAATGTCATTTTGCGATATTATATGAAACCACTTCAGACATATATATTTGTATAATACTTGTAAGTTCCAGTTCATGTTTTCCTCTTCATTGTAAGGCACCATTGTATGTATGCAGACACTTTCCTTTCTCTTTGTTTCTATTTTACAAAACAGTAAAACCCGGACTAAAAAGTATTTCCAATATCCACAACAACCACAGAAGCACTATGCAGTGTATCTTTATTCTACAGATTAGGCCTCTGATTCAGCAAAACACTTAAGTACATGCTTAAATTATTTTGACTTCATGTGTTTAACTGCTTTGCTGAGTAGGAAGGGATTACTCACCTAACTTTAAGCATGTGCTTAAGAACCTTGCTGAATCAGAGTATAGTTTAGCTAAGAAAATGTTATCTGATTAATGGATTTCTTCACTGCAAACACATACCAGTCATTTATGAAGCTCAGCTATATTGCACATAAGGTTAGACAAACTAATGCCATCCGGGAAGGTAATGCTGATACATCTGAGTGAATTTGCAAATCAGAATGCACCAGAATAGAGGCTGTGTTCAATTAAAACACATTATCTGCCAAAGGGCAGAACAGTCCCCTACCTGTGTTTGCAAGGTTAGAGCCAGCTGTATCTTGATAGAGTAGGTAGGTTATTAATGTTTTCCTGTGAGAATAAAACAATTATAAGGGGAGTCCTAATTTAAGGGGGAAGAATGGAATGCAATAATGTGTAGAGGAAGAATCTGACAATGTTTTCACATGGGTGTAAATCAGGCCTAGCTCCAGTGACATCAAAGGACTTTGAGCCTGATTCTGATCTCATTTGCTCTCATTTTACACTGGCTTACAGTATTTTGAATATCCATTCATGGTAGTTCTCATTAAAGTGCTTAGCACAGGGAATGTACTAGCACACAGTATTTTGATAGCAATTTGCCCAGGTGACTTTTCATATATCAAGATGTAACCGTCTACCAATTTAGCCGGAAATAAGATAGCCAATTTCTGTAAAACAGGGCCATTTCTATTCGCTGGAACGCACACTCATAGCAGCCCAGCCCTTTGAGTTTAATAGGTCATTGTCATCTCTAGTTTCCCAGGCACAGGCCATGTTGAACGTTTTTAGTTTTGCAGCTGGGTCTTGAAGTGGTTCTTAAACCTTTCAATGTATATTTTTTCAGATAGAAAGAAAACTGATACACCTGCGTCCAGTTAGGGATCATGGACTAGTTTAGCATGGAAACTGATGCACCTTAGGTGAACCTGTTACTGGTGTAAAGGTCATTCTGGTTATGGCAGAAAAGCTTTATCAAAGAGGATGGAAACAAGGGAGAGATGGAATCAGCCATGGCAGTTCATGGTGAGAGGAGGCAATTTTTAGCTGGAACTGGGCTCACAGAGTGGAGCCTTTGTTTTATAAAAGATTAATCTTCCTTTTATATTTGGGCTGAAGACCTGATTGGCAGATATCTCTAAAACACATTACATGTATTTAGCCCCATAAACTATTCCACTCCATTTTCTTTAAATAGTAACAGTCAGTTTAGAGACTTAAAAATACTCTAGCTACATTCAGCACTAAAATACAGGTAAACCACATGATCATGAAAGTACAAAACCTATCTAAACGTGGCAGAGAACACCTCCCGATGAAGTGCAAATTACAGTCTTGCTCAAACATCGTAGCAGTGAGACAAGAATAAAACAAACCGCTAGCCGTAGCGAGCACATAGTCGAAGTCCTGGAACTCCAATCAACAGAAAAGAGAGGGTGATAGGCCTGATTCAAAGAACTATGGGACCTCTGAACTGGGTTCATCAATGACAAAACTCTCATTGATGTCAGTGGTACAGAATCAGGCTTTATGGGCCAGAGTTTCAAAGCGATTTAGACACCTAAAGTTGCAGACGGGCACCTAAATACCTTTAAAAATGTGTTCCTATGTGCATAACCATAGACGCCTTAAACCAAAGTATTACAGCCCACAGCAGATTAGATTATTACAGTCCACAGGGAGAGAATAGGGGGGACTGAGATGCACCAGTGCCTGAGGTCCTCGCAAGCGCAGGGAAATGATTAAGTGAGATATTCCCAGATCATCCTGGCAAGTGACCTGCACCTCCATGTTGCAGAGGAAAGTGAAAAATCCCCAAGGTCCCTGCCAATTTGACTAGGGAGAAAATTCCTTCCTGACCCCCACATCTGGTGACTAGTTAGAGCATTTGAGGAAGAAGCAGCCAGCCAAGCACCTGAGATAGAGAATGCTTGGTGCCTCCTCAGAGCCTGGGTCCATCCCATCCCACGTCCAGCTGTGGCCAGCTCTGACGCTTCAAAGGAAGGAGATAAAAAAGTCACAGAATACAATGGGGGCGGGGTGTGTGTGTGTGTGTGTGTGTGTAGGTGATCCCTTCCTGACCCCTGCAGATGGCCACCTGAAACTGTGAAGCAAGAGCTTTTAGGAATACAGGACAGAAACTGAAAGTGAACCCCAGGGCTGCTGGCAAATAATCCTGCCATAAGTGACACTCTTAAATTTGTCCAGCGCCATCTTAAAACTAATTAAATTGTTTGCCCCCACAACTCCTATTGGAAGGCTGTTCCAGAACCTCACCCTTCTGATTAGAAACCTTCTTCTAATTTCCACCCTGGATTTGTTCACAACCAGTTTATATCCATTTATTTATTGTTGTCCTTTAGCTCTTCACCCTCCCTGGTATTTACTCCCCTGATGTATTTATAGCCAGCAATCATATCTTCCCCTCAGCCTTCTTTTTGCGAGGCTAAACAAGGCAAGGTCTTCCAGGCTCCTTCATAAGATAGTGCCACCATTCTGGCAGCTTTTTTCTGCACCTGTTCCAGTTTGAATTCACCTTTCTTGAACCCGCATGACCAGAATTGTATGCAGCATTCCAAATACAATGCCATCAATACTTCTCTGTCTTTGCTGGAAATGCCTCACCTGATACATTCTAGGATTGCCTGTGCCTTTCTCACAGCTGTCTCACACTGGTGGCGCATATACATCCTGTGATCAAACCACACATCCAGGTCTCTCTCCTCCTCTGTCACTTCCACTTGATGAGCCCTTGGCTTGTAGCAAAAATTCTTATTCGACCCAGTGCATGGCCTCGTACTTTCTACGACTGAATTTCATCCCATTTCTGTCACTCCCGTCTTCGAGGTCCAGCTCTTCCTGTGTAATATTCCGATCCTCCTCCGTTTTGATGATGCCTCCCAACTTTGTATCATCAACAGATTTCATTAGCACACTCCTCCTTTTTGTGCAAAGGTCATTAATAACACTACTGAGTAAGACTGGTCCCAAGACTGATCCCTGAGGAACTCTACTATTAACCTTCCAATAGGCTGATAATTTACCTTTCAGCACAACCTGTTGCTCTCTCCCCTTTAGCCAGTCCCTCATCCATGTTACAATGCTTATATTGATCCCCATCCTTTCCAATTTACCTAATAATTTCCCATGTGGTATCATGTCAAATGCTTTAGTGAAGTCTAAGTATTGTCAGGGAACAGGCCAGCTAGGACCAGCTACTGGCCGGCTTCCCTGCTAACTGCACTGCTAGGCAACTAATAGGCCCAGCTTCACTGGCCTGGAACTGTCTGATTAACCACAGCAGCCTGGTTTATAAGCCCAGCAGCAACAGCAGAGCACTGGCTGCTCAACTTGCTCCTTGCCTGCAGCTGCTCTTTGGTTGTCCTTTCCTCTGCTGTCTCTAGCCCTGCTCCTGTGCCAGTACCAGCCTGTATCTGTTCCTGCCCCAGCCCCCAGCTCTGTCCTGGCTTCTGACTCCCAGCTTCAATCCTTGGTTACACCTCCTGACTGGGACTCCACTTAACCCTGTGGCTTAGACTTTGGCTTCTGACTCTCAGCTCTGACCCTTGGCTCTGCTTCAGGACCAGCCTCTTCTGAGTTCCGCTCTGACTCTTGCTCCAACCATTAAGCCAGACTGTCCATGACTTGGTTGCTGACAAGTACATTAGATCTGCTGCACTTCCCTTATCTAAAAAATGAGTTATTTTCTCAATGAAGGAAATCAAGTCAAGCTGGCATGATTTCTCTTTAATAAACCCATATTGCATTGCATCCCCTTACCATTTACCTCCATTAATGTAATTACTTTTTCCTTCACAATTCGTTCTAAAACCTTGCATACTGCTAAGAACAGACTAACAGGTCTGTAATAGCCCAGAACACTATTTTCCCCTTTCTTAAATATAGATCTGACATTAGCTATTCTCCAGTTGTATGATACTATCTCTGAATAGATAGATTTATTAAAAATCCATGCTACTGGACTAGCAGCCTCATGTGCCAATTCTTTCAGTATTCTGGGATGGAAATTATCTGGTTCCCCCCCCCCAATTTAAGCACATCAATATCTTTAAGTTTTTCTTCCATCTCAGATGTGGTAAGTTCCATTTCTAGACTCTCATTTCCATCAGCCATACTGTCTTTATATGCACATGTTCCATCTTATCATTGTTACTGAAAACCAAGGCAAAGTATTCATCTAGTTTTTGGGACATATCTGGATTATCTTTAAACTCCTTCCCAACCACATCCTTCCTTATTTTCTCCTCTTACTCTTTCTGTGAATGCTTTCCAGCAATCAATCAACCCAAAAACTTCCTCAGAGTGCCAATCCTAGAGCCATCTATTGATCTTCATTATCTTGTCATGCCTTCACACTTCTTCTTTACAGACCAGAATATTCCACTGAAGATCACCTGAGCTTCCCCTTCTTTAAGCATCCTATCCAGCCTAGAGTAGTCATCCTGGATCTATTCCAGTGGGAATCTAGCTGTGTCATTTAACCTGACGTGTAGCACTATCAGTGAATTTTTCCCCACTCCCATCAGGGCTCCTTTTCAGCTGCATGTCTACATGTCATCTTCTTGCTCCTGACAAACAGCATGCTCTTCTGTTCACTGATCTAGTCTGGTGACTGGCCTTTCAATTTTTCTGAATATGTAGTCCCCAATCACATAGACCTGTCTCTTCCCAGTGTTTGTATGAATCTATCTTATGTTTTGTCTCCCCAGTCCCCCGTACATCATCCTCATTTTTCCTTATTCTCTGATCCCTGGCTATCTCCATCATCTCTTTCTCTCTTCTGCAGAGACTGGCTTCCCTTCCTTTCTTCCTTGTCACCCTATCTTCTCTCTGTTTCTCCTTCGCATTCCCCAGTGTGGCAAACCTTTTAATCATCTCGATTTCACCACCACTAGCTAGTCTCATCCTCTGATTTGTCCTTGTGGTCACATTCTTCCATGAATCACCCTCTTCTTCTGACAGTCTGCCCTCCAGGCCCTCTTGTTTGTCAGGTGTCCACAGGTCTTGAGTTGTCTGTACCACCTGCTCTCTCTTCTTCTGCATTATACCTTCCAGTCCCCATCTGAATTCCATCATCATCTCCATCTCAAATCCTTGGATCTTCTTTACTATGAGCTCTATCAGGTGATAGTCCATGCATAAGTAATTTCTGTCAGATACTCACTCAAGAATCATGTACAGCTTCTGCATCCAAATATCTTTGTTTCCTCTTCTCCTCAGGTCACTTCTAGTGCTGCCTCACTATTGTCTTTTCTTTCTAGACCCTATGCCTAGAAAAAAGAAAGGGAAGGGGAAAAGTCCACCTCCTAAACACCCACTTACAAACTGTCACAGAAACTCCACTCTTGGCTGTTAGCTGTTTGCTAAAAGGCACTTTTTTTATTCTCTGTATTATTCTCCATCCCATTCTTTATGTAGCCTAACTTCTTGTTTGCTTTTTTGGCCACAGCTGCACATTGAGCTGAATGTCTACCCCACACTGCTGGTGAAAAGGCTCATGTGGGCCTACAAGGCCAATTAATACCCTTAGTTGCACCTGGAAGGAGGTCAGGCTTAATTAAAGATGAACCCGCAGATGGGGAGGAGCTGGGTGGTGCTATAAAAATGGAAGTCTGGAGCCAAAAGGGGCTGTGGGAGGAGAGGGAAGAACTCTGTGGTCATTCTTTTGGTAGTAGGACATGGAGAGACCTGAGGGAAACAGGAAGCCTCCTGCAGCATGAGGTGGAAGCCCTAGGAGGGAAAGATACATGGAAGACACAGGACTGGAGCAAGCTTCAGTGGCTGACCCTGACCCAGGGACAGGAACCAGACCTCTGGAGAGAAACTTGGGGAGGAACTGATCATTACGAAGGGCCTAGAAAGGGGTGAGAGGAGAAGGTTTGAAGGAAGACTAATAGTACGAAGAAGACCAGGGAGGCAGTGGCAGGGTGTTTGACAGAGCAGACCATGGCTGCTCGTCCTAGTGTCCCTGTGCTAGAACCCAGTGTAGAGGTAGGGCCTAGGTTCCCCAACCAGCTACTTGTAAGGTGACATGAAGCCCCCTGACATAAGGGGATAAGGACAATTTAAAACCCTCAGAGAAGGGTGGGAAGACCATGAAGCCAAGAGCTAAGGACCAGATGTAAGGATATTGAATTTTCTGTTGGACTTTCTGTTATCCCGGTAGGGGTGGAACTAAAATGTGATCTGTCCAGAGATCTGAGCTGTGGGGATAGACCACCACAGGACTGGATCTACTGCCAGCAAGGTGAGCTAGAGAGCAAAGAGCTATTAAACCGTGTGTGTGTGTGTGCGTGTGTGTGTGTGTGTGGTGAGTGCACTCTCCTACACTGTGATTTTCACTGAGTTGTCCACACTGATGCCTAGGTCCCTTTGCTGAGTTGGTTACATTAATTTAGAACCCTGTATGATGTATACGTTTTTCAGATGTTTCCCTCCAGTGTGTCTTACTATGCATTTGTCAAAGCTGAACTTCCTTGGCCACTGTGTTGCTTACTCCTCCAACTTGGATGGATGACAGGAGAGAGATCATTTGATTATTACCTGTTAGGTCCACTCACTCCGGGGCACCTGGCAATGGCCACTGTCGGTGGACAGGATACTGGGCTGGATGGACCTTTGGTCTGACCCAGTATGGCCATTCTTATGTTCTTAACTTGGTTAGGACTCTCTGAATTTCCTCCCAGTGCTCTCTGGATATGACTAATGAAAACTTTGGGTCATCTGCAAATTTTGCTCACCCCCATTTCCAGATGATTTATAAATATATTAAACTACACTGGTCTTAGTGTCTGTGGGATCCAGGCTTGTGGACTCAGTGTTTCCAAGCCTGTGCTTGAGCATCCATGCTGCATTGTAAACCAGGGCTTACAATTGCTGGACCCGGTTCTCACAGCCACGCTGATGCATCCATACTACACTGCGCAGACCTGACTCAAATCTGTGGCTTGAGGTGCATCCACCCTGCAAAATGACAGGGCTCAGACCCGAATCACAGCAGGACTCGGGCTCTGACCCCTGCACCCTTTCCCCCACAGGGTCCTAGGACCCAGCTCCTGAGTACGTGCTGACACGAGTTAGACTGATTTGTATGTGGATGGAATGGAGCGTGGAGACAAACCTGAGTCAGAACCCTGGCTTAATGTGCAGCATGGACGTTTCAGACCTAGATAAACAGTAAACCAGTTCTCCATTATCCACTATTTTGTAGACTTGTTCAAAGAATTCTAAGAAGTTAGTTTGTTTTGCAGAACTGTGCTGGTTAGACCCTATCATATATCATGTGAACTTCCCATATGTTTTATTATTCTAGTTTTAATTATCATTTTGACCAGGTTACCAAGTAGGGATGTAAGACTTACTGCTCTGTAATTTCCTGGATGAACCCTAGAGCCTTTTTAAAATATAGGTACAATATTTGCTAACTTCCAATTCTCTGGAACAGTGGTTGTTTTAAATGAGAGACTGCATATTTTTGCAAGCATCTCAGTCACTTCATACTTAAGCTCCTTTAGAATGCTGATAGTAACATCTGGGCCTGGTAATTTATTAT
Source organism: Macrochelys suwanniensis (assembly GCA_033296515.1). NCBI lineage: Eukaryota > Metazoa > Chordata > Testudines > Chelydridae > Macrochelys > Macrochelys suwanniensis. Next base: position 45,613,388 of record CM065776.1, read on the forward strand.
TTTTAAATTATAAATTTGTTCCAGCACCTTTTCCTCTGACACCTGGATCTCTGATAGTACTTCATCTCTATTCCCAGAAACGTCCATTTCTGGATGGGTGTCTCCGTCTCTGCAGTGAAGACTGATGCAAAGAAATCATTTAGTTCCTCATCTTCATCTTCCTTAAATTGCTCCAAATGACCGCTGGTGACCATGCAGACCCACTGATTTTTTTCCCACAGACCTTCCCCTTCCCTCTCCCCATGTCTGATAGACTTGAAATATTTATTGATTTAACAAAAACAAAAACAAAACCTTTAGCTAGTTGCTCTGCAAAATCTCTTTTAGCCCTTATAATTTCCCATTTCCCTATTGCCTACTGTAATTTATGCTCCTATTTGTTGACAGATGAGTACAAGTCCTCTGAGTACATGAGCTGTCAGAATTAAAAGGATGTGATGGATTTTCATTACTTAAAGCTTTAAATCAAGGCTGGAAGTCTTTCTAAAAACTATTCTCTATATTGCAACCAGAAGTTCTGGGCTTGACGCAGGTATCACTGCATGAAATTCTATGGCCTGTGTGATTTAGGAGGTCAGACTACAAGATCGCAGCAGTCGCTTTTGGCTTTAAAATCACTGAATTTATGAACCTATCTGGTTGTGTTAGTGATATGGACATATATCAGACACCAACATGGTCTTCTATGTGCTGGAAAAGCTGATACTAATTACAGAAGGGGGTTTCTATTAAAATAGTCCCTGTGAAGTTTGTACAGATGTTTACAGTGCCAAGTGCCCATCTACTTACTCCCTGCCTCCCAAATATCAAAAATCACAGAACCAGATTCGTCCTTGTTGGCATGCATCAGTGAGTCCCCCAGTTCTCCAGGAGGATTCACCACCTCAAGGACCTGATGGTGTTTCTGTTGCCCACCCTACTTTGGGCAGCGCTGTTGCTTAAGGAAGCTTTAATTTCTGCCAGGGCCATCTCAAGAGTTTTATCAGTGGAGACTGTTAGTGGAATGGATCTGTACATCGCCCCCTCATCCAGGCCATGCCTCTTTCCTGGCCATTATCTCCCTTCAGCCTGTTGTTCGTTTGTCAGTGGGGTGAAACTTGTGGCTGTGGACTTTCTGCTTCTGAAGCTGCGCCCTATGATTTACGCAGGTTGGATCAGACCCATGGATATTTAAAAGAAACCATGGAAATCATGGAATGTATTACCCTTGTGACAGCTGTGACAAATGTTCATCCATAGGAAGTTGTCAATTTCAGCTGGGCTGTAAAACACAATAGAAAAGACGAATAAGGTATGTTTTATATTTGGACCCAGCAGTGAAGAGAGAGACACAGGGGGAGTTGATTTAAACGCAGCTGTTTGCTGTGATGACTTTATTGTTCTGGCACAAACAGGAACAAACAGAAACGAGGCTGTGCTCTGAGTACAGAGTGCCCAAGCATTTAAAGGGGTAGGACACCACATTCCTTCACCCTACTTTAGAATACGTCCTAAATATATAAAATCATGTTCGTGGCTGACATAGAGCACTATATAACCTAATTAAAAGTTGCAGTGAACAGACTTTCAAATTGCAAAGGATTATTCTTTCCCAGAATAGCAACACACAAATTAAACAATTTATAAATTCAGGCACACAACTGGTTTTCGGACTGTGTTGGGATAATGTGATGGTGGTGCGGCATTGTCCTGTCCGAATCAACTAAATCTGGTACCAAAGCCTCTTCCAACAGCTTGTTGAAATTAGGAGTTGTAACAGAAAGATGTTCAACCGGAGGAACTGAAGATCTTACTGGAACATCCCCAGACTCTGAAACTTATCAAGGCTTCAACTGGTTCATATGTCAGTTTCATGAAGTACCGTCTAATTGTTTTACCATGAATGACAGTCCTGTGCATTTCACAAGTTCTCTAGGTGTTAAGCAGTTTTACGAATGAGCATGACCGTGACATGTTCTCCGGGGGTGGTGCTTTAAGACTTGCCTTCCTTCTCCAACAATTTCCTTAAGTTTGGGGCATCAATTACACGTCCAAGGTATTTAACTGAGGGTTTGAAAAACTCACATCTGTCTTGTACTCACCTCCTTTCTTGGACCCTGAAACCTGATTCTGACCCTTGGATCAACCCTGGCCTGCACCTGCCTATGAACTTCTCTGCCACTCCCAGCCTCAAGACCCTTGACCCTGACGCCCTTGCTGGGTTCCTGATGCGTTCCTGTAACAAGGCTGTCATCCATATAGTACTGAACTTTCTTCAGTCCCATCAAGATCTCATCCACGGCTTTCTGGTGCAAGGCAGGTGTTGATGTGATACTGAAAGGCCACCCGTTGTAGCAAAATAAGCCTTCTTGCATATTGACTGTGAGATATTTGTGAGAAACTGGATCAATCTCCATTTGAAGCATTGAGCAAATCTAATTTACTGAAACACTGTCCTCCACTAAGAGTGGCAAACAAGTCTTCAGCAATGGTCCCCCTAATTTCTTACATACCTATGCGGAATGAATTTTGTTATGTGCACCGATATGGAGGTGATGTGTGACACATCACCTTCATATTGGTGCACATAACAAAATTCATGTAGCGGGGGTGGGGCCACGGGTTTGGAGTGTGGGGGGGGCTCAGGGCTGGGGCAGAGGGTTGGAGTGTGGGGGTGAGGGCTCTGTCTGGGGGTGCAGGCTCTGGGATGGGGCTGCAGATGTGGGGTGCAAGGTGTGGGAGGGTGCTCAGGGCTAGGGCAGAGGGGTGGAGTGTGGGGTGGGGGTGAGGACTCAGCTGGGGTGAAGGCTCCGGGGTGGGGCCAGAATGAGGTATTTGGGTGCAGGAGTGGGCTCAGGGTTGGGGCAGAGGGTTAGAGGTGTGGGGGGTGCGGGCTCTAGGGTGGGGCCACGGATGAGGGGTCTGGAGTGCAGGATGCCCTGGGCTGCATTGGGGAGAGAGGACTCCACCCCCAGCCCTCTCTCACCGCAGCAGCCCGGGGCTGGGGCCGGAGGAGAGGCGCCTCTCCCTGCTGTGGCACCTTCGGGGCTGAGGCCAGAGGAGAGGTGCCGCTCCCCGCTGCAGTCCTGCACGCCCCAACTTGCTCCCCGCCCACCCCCTACCTCTCTCCTTTCCAAGCCACTATGGCTGTGCGGCCGCGCAGCTTAGAGGGAACTAGGTCTTCAGTATGAGCTAGTGGATACTGGTCTGCACATAAAGCTGGATTCAGTGTCACTTAGAAATCTCCACACATTCGGACTGAGCCATCCTTCCTAATCCATGGTCTGATAGGTGTAGCCCACTCACTATGCAAAATGAGTGACAAGGCTCCAATGTTCACTAAAAAGTCCAAATCATCTTCCACCAGAGGCTTCCCAGACTAAGGCACAACTCTGGACTTGCACTATTTTGGCTGTCTGTCTGACTTAACAGTGAACTTCACTGACACATTGCTCATCGGTCCACGTTCTTTTTCAAAAACTTTGGAGTGTATGTCCAGTATTTCTTGATGGTTTTGAGGTGCTTTTTTGATTGCCTTGATCGTAGTCCAATTCATCTTGAGCTTCTCAAGCCAAATAATGGTGGATACTTTCCTTCGATCACATACAAGGGTAAAATGGCTGATTGTCCATCTAGTTGAACTTTCACCTGAAGTATCCCTTTTGGGACACTCATGGGATAGAAGATCCTTGGCACCGATGTTATATTTCAGGGGTTCTCAAACTTTTTTTTGCTGGGATCCCCTTTGAAAATATTTCAGGCTGTGATGACCCTCCCAATACCAGGCCACTCTTTACTTCGCTGCTGCTGCTGGCGGTGGTGCTGCCTTCAGAGCTGGGCACCAGGCCAGCAGCCGCTGCTCTCATAATCACCCTACAATAGTCTTGTGACCCCCTTTTGGGTCGTGATCCCCCTGTTATATTTGGACCCAGCAGTGAAGGAAACAGACATAGAGGGAGCTGAATTAAACACAGCTGTTTGCTGTGGTGACTTTATTGTTCTAGGAACAAATGGAAGTGAAGCTTTGCTCTGAGTACACAGTGCGCAACCATTTAATGGGGATGGACATCACAGTATGTGTGTCTTAACAGAAGGTGATAGACTATTTTAGCTGAAAGATGGTGTTTTGGAATGTAGGTTTTGGTATGTACGTTTGTGTTCTTTTCAATGCTGTACACTCTGATTATTAGACTTTCCAGAATGACCAACGCCTTCCAAAGTTAAGTTAGTGGCAAACAGTTTGGGCTGAAAGTGAATCACTGAAAGCTAATTCAAACAATGGAGTTGGCTCTAATGGGAGTATTGGACAGTAATAAGGAAAGATGTGAAGGCTGTGGTTTTCATTGCCACATTTGTGTGTGTGTGGAAATGAGTAATAAGAGGTAGTACCAGCAGAGGCAGAAATGCTTGTCAGTGTGTTTGGTAATTATTAAATCAGTGAGTTAACATAATGAGGTAAGGTAAGCTTATTAGTTACTTATTAATAATTAGTAATTATACTTGTATAGCTTTTCTTCATCTAATAATTGTCTGTGAGTTGGGTAACTATGTTTTTAACAAATGGGGAGGGAGAGAAGCACAAAAAGGCTAAATTCTTGTCCAAGGTCATGAAGTGAAACCTAGAACGCTTATCAATCCTGTACGCCAAGGATGAAAAAATATTTACTTTTGGAAAAACGTTCCCCTGAAATCACTGTAATATGAAAGCTCTCAGGTGCTCTGTTATCTCACAAATGAGTGGCTTGTATGTTGCTGGAACTGCTACAATATTTGTTCCATTCTGTAGTCCTTGTTCTTGTGTTAATACTGTACATCTCTTCTCTGTTCTGGTCAACATAATTTTGTTTTAATAACTGGATGTGAATATTAGTGCTTGTAAAAATGCCAGCATTAATACTATTGCAACACATGGACTTGCAATACTGATGCCAATCCAGGTTGGGGCTGTAACTGGTGCTAATCTGTGCCAAACTGTGTTAGCACCTTTTGCACAAGAATTCTGTTTAACATTTCAACTCAGTTCTCCAGGAAGGTGTTCACAGAGTTTTCAAAGCATGTTAAGCCTGTAGGAAGAAGTTTTGTGTGGTGGACACTGAATACGGGATCACATTGCACCACTTGAAAACAGCTCTTGGAGGTGATAGGTTAGTGAACGAAGATTTCCCCTCCCCCATGATATATGGTCGGCATTGTGAATCTGGAACCTGCCTCTTAGTTTGGTGTTTCAGTGTTATGCTTTTCTCTGGAGTGGTGAGTTCTGCCATGCGTATCCATGGGACTACTTGTGGAGTAAGGTACTCATCTATGTAAGGGTGGTAGGATCTGACAAAGATACCATAAGGATTGGAAACGTATCCTTTGCGCTGAGAAAGGGAAACGGTATTTTTTTTTGTCTAAAATGTAAAATCATATAAAAATTAGTTAGAAATCCACAAAATTCTAAGGTACTACTGCTCCTCAAAAATGGAAGGAAGAATGATACTGGCAATTACCATCTTAAAAGTCCAGTTTCTACCCCTTGTAAAATAATGGAATAAAAGTTAAGTGAAAAAAATCCTTGCTCTAGCAATGACATTGTGAGAATTAAAGAGCTAACAACATATAACTTGGTATAGCAACAACCAGGGGTGAAAGTAAGGCGGTATGGTCCGGTATGACGTACTGGTAAAAAGTGGCCGCTGGTACTGGCCCCTACCACCTTACTTTATCATCGCTGCCCCTTTTGCCCCACCCCAGGTTGCCAACGGGGGGTGGGCAAAAGAAGAAGCTGCCCTGGGGCCGGGGATTTAAAAGGGCCCGGGGCTCCGGCCACTGCTGCGGTAGTGGCAGTGGCGGCTGGAGCCCCGGGCCCTTTAAATCACCGTTGGAACCCCAGGCGGCGCGGGCCAGGCAGCGTGGAAGGGCTGTCTAGGGGACTCTGACTCCCAGCCCTGCCCCTTCCTCCCGAGGCTCCGCCCCTTCTGGGGCGGGGGGGGGGGGGGAGGGCTGGAGCCGGCCCCCGTACCGGTAAGTTTTCAATTTTATTTTCACCCCTGGCAACAATGACATGGGACAGACAGTTGATAAATATTTGCAGACTATCAACAAAGACTTGCAGATTGAATGTGTGTTTTTGTGGCAAGGGTTGGTCTGGAAGATCAACTGCTGAGATAGCATAGGGCTAAGGCTGCCTTTTCAGCCAGAGATCCAACAGATGGAATTCTTATAAGATTTAAGGAGCCAAATACAGTGCAACTCTTCCCCTCACCACGTATGACTGAAAAGTCATTGTAATTGCGGGGGGTGGTGCCAAAGATAACTGCTCTAGGCATAGGGCCACCAAAATCATATTTGGCTCAATGCCCAAATCTAGCACATCTACTACTTTACATATGTTTGTGCATCATGTAGTGTTGATCTCTCTGTAATATTTAAAAAATATATGTATTTAAAAACTTTGTATCTCTATTTAGAAGAAGAATAACACACTTCAATACATGTAGGTGTGGTCTTGATATATGCACTTCAGTGCTGCCTTTGGCCGAATGTTGTACAAATGCACCCATCTATCATGACTACATCTCTTTCCCTATTAGGAAATTAAAAAAGTATATTGACTTTTCCCTATCGGACTGCAACACATTCGCTCTGTGAACAAGGATGCATTTGTCTTCCACATTCTAAGAAGAAATCCAAATAGATCATTGATAAGTGACCTGTACAGCATGTTCATCAATGTAACTGAAAGAAAAATGTTTCAGTTCCTTAACTCTCTGCAGCGTGAACGAATAAATAAATCCTATTAGCTTTCTTCATCATGGGCTTTGGTTGTTAACTTGATAGAAGATATCTCATTGCATTTCCTCCTGAATCATTGCAAACATTTACCTAGATTTGGTCTGATCCTGTGAGATTTGGTCTGATCCTGATCCCACCCGCCCCCTCCTGCAGCATAACAGCATGTTAATAAAAATCTCTGAACAAAGTTTGAAAGATCTAGATTGATTTGAAAAGATCACGTCAGATGTGTCACTTGAATTTGCATTGCACTGATTTTTTTAAAACTGTGCTTAGAGAACACCCTAAGGAGGCTACTCTGACGTTATTTCCACAGAATCACTGCTCAGCAGAAAATCACATTCTTTAGTGGGCAACTGCATGAAAATAGCCAATGCTGAAGACTATTTAATCTGTCTGTATCTACAAGTTACAAAGCCTCCGGTGTCAAAGGACAACCTCTTTCCTGTACAGCATTCCATTCATATACAGACAAAAGCCCAGAAAAGTGGTGTCTAGCAAAGGAAAAACAGGTCTGGTGGGTTTTTTTTGCACACCACCATAAATCATAGTTCTCTCTTTCATTAGAGCCAATTTACCCACTCTTAGAGTTTGACTTCACCCTTCTCTTTCAATGCCCCTCTCCTGATCTTACTCCTGTCCCAGCCCTCTATTCAGTGAATGATTGTTCTTCATGTTTTCTGCTTCACAGACATAAAGAATGCATCCCAATATAGATGCATGTACAGGGCCTGAAAGATGCATGTACAGGGCCTGATTTGCAGTGGTGCAAACAAAGGTGTCTAGGTGCTGTCTTTTATCCCATCCACAACAAAAGGGTCACTTTGTTGAAACTGTTGGCTGGGATACTGCCTTCAGTTCAGACTAACTTAGGGAACCATTAAATGCCCCTTTGTTTAGTGATAGCTGAAGCAATGGAAAATCAATGCAAGCCTGGGCAGTGGGTGAGCCATGTGATACAAGGGGTTTGCTGGGGGTCTGATAAAAACACGGGTGTGGGGGATTCATTTGATTGCAGCTGTGGTGTGTGTGTGTGTGTGTGTGAGAGAGAGAGAGAGAGAGAGCAAGCCCTGGTCTACACTACGAGGTTAGGTCGAATTTAGCTGCATTAGGTCGAATTTATAAGCAATGCATCTACACAACAAACCCCATTCCGTTGACCTTAAGGGCTCTTGAAATCGACTGCTGTACTCCTCCCCGGTGAGGGAAGTAGCGCTAAAATCGACCTTGCTGGGTCAAATTTGGGGTAGTGCAGACGCAATTCGACGGTATTGGCCTCCGGGAGCTATGTGACCGCTCTGGACAGCACTTTCAACTCCGATGCACTAGCCAGGTGCACAGGAAAAGCCTCAGGGAAATTTTGAATTTCATTTTCTGTTTGGTCAGCGTGGCGAGCTCAGCAGAACAGGTGGCCATGCAGTCCCAGAATCGCAAATGAACTCCAACATGGACCAAATGGGAGTCACTGGATCTGATCGCTGTTTGGGGAGAAGATTCTGTGCAGGCCGAACTCCGATCAAAAAGAACTGCTGATATATATGCCAAAATTGCACCGGGCATGGTGGAGAGAGGTTACAACAGGGACACACAGCAGTGCCACGTGAAAGTTAAGGAGCTCAGGCAAGCTTACCAAAAGACAAAGGATGCAAACAGTCACTCCAGGTCAGAGCCTCTCTGACGAGAGTCTACATGACGCTTCTATGATCAGCTGCATGGCATTCTAGGAGGGGACTCTACCACTATCCCCCCCACTGTCCATGGACACCTGTAAGGGGGGAGTCTCACACAACAGGGAGGAGGATTTTGTGGATGACGAAGAGGAGAATGCACAGCAGGCAAGCGGAGAATCCATTCTCCTGGGCAGCCAGGACCTTTTCATCACCCTGGAGCCAATACCCTCCCAAGGCGGGATCCCGGACCCTGAAGCCGGGGAAGGCACCTCTGGTGAGTGCACATTTGTAGCTACACTATAGGGTTTAAAAGCAATTGTGTTTAATGTTTGATTTTCCCTGAAGAATCGGGATGCATTTGTGGGCAGTACAGCCACTGGAAAAGTCTAACGTGTCTGGGGATAGAGCGGGAATCCTCCAGGGACATCTCCATGAACCTCTCCTGGAGGTACTCTGAAAGCCTTTGCAGAAGGTTTCTGGGGAGGGCTGCCTTATTTCATCCTCCAAGGTAGGACACTTTACCACTCCAAGCCAGTAGCAAGTAGCCTGGAATCATTGCAGCACAAAGCATGTGCTGCAATGCCTGAGTTTTGGTCGCATTCAAGCAACATTCAGTCTTTATCTTTCTGTGTTAGCCTCAGAAGAATGATGTCATTCATGGTCACCTGATTAAAATTGGGGAATTTTTGTAAGGGAGCAGTAAAAGGACCCCGTTCATGCTGGGCTGTTTGCACTTGTCTAAAAGGGATCATCCCTGAGAATAGCCATGCGCTAGGGGGAGGGGTGAAGGGATCATCCCAGAGAACTGCCACGCGGTGAGATGGGGGGGATGGGTGTGATGCACATCCACCTGAAAACCGCAGCCCCACCTTTTAAATGGCAAACCCAACTGGCATTGCTTGCTATGGGAAAGGAGGGCGCTGCAGTTTGAAACCATTCCCGCATGTTATGAAGGCGGAGGAAGCCAACCCCGCATACCCTTTGGCTTACCATGGCTGCCTGGAAACTGAAATTCTGTTGCCCAGCCGTGTGTGATGTGTCACCATACCGGCAGGGACTCAATATAAAAGGCAAAATGCGATCTTGTACTTAAAGCACATGTGCTATCTGCTGTGAATTGCTTGATTCACTGTGAAAGAGTCTCCCTTTTGTTCTCAGAAATGTATCTTCTTAAGTTCTATTCTCCCTTTTTATCCCCCTACAGGTGCAAATGTTTATACACTCCCCCTATCATCTCCGCCCCAGAGGTTATCACAGATTAGAAGGTGAAAAAAACGCATTCGCGGTGACATGTTTTCTGAGCTCATGCAGTCCTCCCGCACTGATAGGGCACAGCTGAATGCTTGAAGGCATACAGAGACAGAGGCCAGGAAAGCATTAAGTGAGCGCGATGAGAAGAGGCAGGATGCGATGCTGAGGCTAATGGGGGAGCAAACAGACATGCTCAGGTGTCTGGTGGAGCTGCAGGAAAGGCAACAAGAGCACAGGCCGCCACTGTATCCACTGTATAACCACCTACCCTCCTCCCCAAGTTCCATATCCTCCTCACCCAGATGCCCAAAAATGCGGGGGTGGGGGGGGAGGCTTTGGGCACCCAGCCACTTCACTCCAGAGGATAGCCCAAGCAACAGAAGGCTGTCATTGAAACAGTTTTGATTTGTAGTGTGGCTACAAATCAAAAATGTGGCCTTGTTCTTCCCTCCTCCTCTCCTCCCCTCCTCCCCCACCCAACCTGGGCTACCTTGTCAGTTATCTCATTTTTTTTCCAATTAATAAAGAAAGAATGCATGGTTTCAAAACAATAGTGACTTTATTTCCGTTGCCAGCTGTGATCGAAGGGGGGAGGGTGGTTGGCTTACAGGGAATTAAAATCAACAAAGGGGGTGGGTTTTCATCAAGGAGAAACACACACAATGGTCACACTGTAGCCTGGCCAGTCATGAAACTGGTTTTCAAAGCCTCTCTGATACACAGCGCACCTAGCTGTGCTCTTCTAATCGCCCTGGTGTCTGGCTGCTCAAAATCGGCCGCCAGGCAATTTGCCTCAACCTCCCACCCCTGTTCTCACTTTCAGGTGACATCGTAAATAAGCGGGCAGCATTATCTCCCGTAAATGAAAACAAATTTGTGTCTCTTCTATTCTGGTATTCTATTATTGTTTAACAGTGCGATTAATTGTGATTCATATTTTAAATCGATTGACAGCCCTAGTTAACAATAAAATTGGTTGTTTACAAAAATTAAAACAGATGCAAATTAGTGCATAAAGACAAATGAGTTTACAGTCATAGGGCCTGATCCTACAAGCAGGCCTTATTCAAGGATTATTCAAGCAACTGAAGATTTGCAGGATGTGCCCAATGGAGGAGAATTGAGAACTTTCTTTAAGCATGGAACAAAGGGACCTAAAGAAGAGAGGTGCTGAACTTATGTTACATTTGAAAATCCCAGCCTAATTATACACGTACATACAACATATCTACTGTGATTTTTTTTTAATTACTTAGGATTAGGCCTCTAGGAAACCTGATGAACTCTTATTATGACTGTCATAAAGTGACCATTAATGTATGACCATTACTGTAAATATTTGTTTTGTTTTCTGCAGAACATTTTTCAGGTTTCACGGGTGTGTTTCAAATGAAAAACATAAATCCTACAGCACTAGTGGGCACTTCCCATCCTGTATTACACACTTCATTGGATTTCCATTAGGCAAATGTTAATAGAGTATGTACACTGATGTGAAATGAGCAGGCTCTCTTCAACACACAGGGAAATGAATCTTTAAAGAGAGTAAAAGAGGCCAATGGCCAACAAAACTTTTACTTAGCAAAATTACCTCAGTAACAACTTGTTTGTGACTTGCTGCTGTCCACACTCAGTCTGCAGCATGCTGACTGCTGTACTAAATTCACCAGTGAGCATCAAACTCATTTGGAAGCAACAGAGTACAAAGTGACAGGAAGAGCTACAAGTCATGGACTACCATTGTTCCACTGCCGCTCTAGCCATATTTATTACAGGATGTACAAGGGGCCAGCATGTTGACACAAAGCTGTGCATCCTTCTTTAATTAAAGCTTTTCCTCTATTGCATGCTGATCAAAATTAGGGCCGTTTTAAACCTTTCTATTAAATGTGTGTTCAAATAAAAAAGCAATTGCCATGAATGTGCAAACAGACGAAGGGGCTCATTCCTGCGGGAGAGCAATGGCTAACTTTGTGTGCAGGAAAGCAATTATTACTGCTTTATTATGACAAAGAAGTATCTGTAATTTTCCCTAGTTTTATTGTTACATACTCGGCCACATCCTCGGCCTATCGCTATGTACCATGAAATGTGCTTAGTGCCACAAGCTGAGGCAGTAGAATATTAGGGAGGGACTGGGTAGTGCCTGCCAAGCTGTAAAGAGGAAGGCATCTTGCCTGTGTAAGGAATGCAGGATATGAGCCGCCATCCTGATGAGTAGCCTCTTACACCATGTGTATCTCTACAAAATGGTACTGGTAGTTGAGCACTGTGAATACAGCTATCTGATTATGACTCCATAAAAGAAACTAATATCTTAGGCACTATGGTAATATATACAAATAATAATAGCCATCACCCTAGTCAGTAGGGCCCTACCAAATTCACAGCTGTGAAAAATGCATCATGAACCATGACATCTAGTTTCCCCCATCACCGTGAAATCTGACTATTGTAGGGGGGTCACGGTACTGCTATCCTTACTTCTGCGCTGCCTTCAGAGCTGGGTGGCCGGAGAGCAGCAGCTTCTGGCCAGGTGCCCAGCTTTGAAGGCAGCGCCACCACCAGCATCAGTGCAGAAATGAGGGTGGCGTGTGTGTGTGTGTGTGTGTGTGTGTGGGAGAGGGTTGGGGCAAGGCCAGCCTTATGGGAGGGTGACTGCCCAGGACCCCCTGCCCCTCTCCACACAGTCAGCTCAAGGCCCCTTGAACCACCAAGTGCTGGGCCCGGAGCTGGGGAGGGGCAGGGCAGCGGTGCCCCATCCGGGGCCTCCTACCATGCACCAGGCTCCAGCTGCTGGTCCTGGACAGGCTGGGGAGGGATGGGACGTTTCCCCCTGCAAGGCTGCTCCCAGGGCCGGGCCAGACCCACCTTTGGGAACCTCCCCGGCTGCAGAAAGCTTTGCAGCTGTTGTCCGGGAGCCCAGCTCTGAAGGCAGTGCTGTCACCTGCAGCAGCACAGAAATAAGGGTAGTACGGGTGGTGTGGTATGATATTGCCACCCTTACATTTGCGCTGCTACTGGCCCTGGCACAAGAGTAAGGGTGGCGATGCCGTACCATACCACCCTCACTTCTGCACTGCTGCTGGCGGCAGCTCTGCCTTCAGAGCTGGGTGGCTGGCCAGCAGCCGCCACTTTCTGGCTGCCCAGCTCTGAAGGCAAAATAGTGATCCCCTAGGCTCATTGGGCTTGCACCTTAATTTAATCAGCGAGCCCTATTCAACGTTGCTCCTGGGTCCTTAGTGACAGTTAAGCCATAGGGCAAGAATAAACTCCTCCCCCACAGAAAATACCTGTGACACGGGGTTTCTGAGCCACTGACACACCAGCTCTGAGTGCAAAGAGCATTCCAATCCAGCCAGGGGTAGAGTGAGGCTGGGCAGGAAGGGACATGTTCAGGGCATTCTTACATTGGGGCTATTCTGCACCCTTGCAAAGCCTCATGGGGCCATTGCAGCAGACATGCAACCAGCAGAGTGTGTGGGGGCATGAGGCGTGGGAGGGGGAGCTTGTGTCTCCCCTGTGTCCGTGTGCTAGGACAGAGATATATGTGCCTCACTATCATCAGAGAAGAAAGCCCCGGAAAGCAGCTCTGATAACATTGCCATCTTCATAAAACAAGAATGACATGTAAGTAATTATATTCTGTATGACTCTCACATTTTCAGTTATGGAAAGCTTATATAGGAAAGGCCGAATACAAAAACTTAAAAATGCATTAGTAGTTGGCACCGAGACGGTGAAAGTAATGCAAGATTTCTCACAATGGAATAAAACCACCCGAGTCTCATTTCCCCCCAATTTTAAATGCGTTAGTAGTTCCTAGTCCCTTCAAAATGTCACACAAAAATGAAATTAGCAAAGATTGCTTCTTGTATCCAGTTTCAACCTTGAGAGATTTATTTTTATAAGAAAAATATTTGCCAGACTAAGCAGTTGTGGAATATTGTTGCATGTTTTATTCTTCCTGATTGTTATATAGAATTTCTGCTTCCCCAAACACCAAATACACACACTTTCGCTTCTCCCTCATTTCACTTAATAGCTTTTGACAATAAGATGATGGAAAAAGTTTATTCTACAGGAGTAAGATTGCCACCTGAAAGATTTTGAAATAGGGGAGTACATTTTTAACACACTGCACAGAAACATAGCAGCACATTTCACATTAAGATGTTCAGGTCACTCCTGAAGTCTTCACTCTGTGTGTTTACTCTGTCCTTACTCCATTAACTTCCTGGAATGTTTTTGTCTGGATTAGGTCTTCAGGGTTTGGACTGACTAACCATGTAGCTGTCCTGACTCGTTGAGTACAAGACAAATTCCTAAATTCTTACTCTATATTTGCTCAGTAAGAGCTCAGGCAAATTTACCAGTGAAGTCAGAGATCTTTGCCCCAGTCAGAACTGCATAAGGATGTCAGCACTTCATCAAAGGCCAAATCATTCCCTGTGCTTTTAGTTACGGGGAGGATGAAGGGTGCATAATGATGGCAAAAATGGAAAGGTGAATAAGACTAAGTGGCATCATCACCTCTGAACACCCAGAGTGAACATCTGGGCTCCATGTAGTGGAGGGTATGGCCTGCCTGGGATTGGCTGTGGGAATGGCCACTCTGTCACCGAGAGAATCCAAATTTCTTTTGCTATCAGTTTCTCAAAGCAACACAACACCAGACCCTTGTCCCAAAAGCTGTATGTTGTTGTGGTGTTCAGTGATCAGTGCTTAAAGTGCTTGCAAGGGCTCTGTTTCACTCTGTGTCTGATTCCGACTGGCTCCTGCCAGAGCCTCTTCAAGGTATATTTCCCTCACATCTTCCTTCGCCAGACAGACAATAACAATTAACAATCAACTTTAACGTATACCTCATAGGACCATAGGCCAACCTCTCTGTTAGTGAACATTGTTTCTCTTCGCAGTTTTCATTTTTTGTTTTCCTGACATGGTGGCAGCTCCTAAGATGTTTGTTTTTCCTTATCTGTCTCTTTAGACATCCGCAAGTCCCCAATGACTCTGACACCATTTTCTAGCAGTGCAGGCATTCTTGTTTTCAGTTTTCTGTTGACCAAAATGTCAGCAGGTGACAAGCCATGCTTCTCTGGTGCCATTCCGTAATTTAGTAGTGCTAAATAAGGATCAGAGGCTGACTTGGTATCCGTTTTCAGCAGCTGTTTTATTTTGATGCTGTTTTCCACCAACCCAATGGGTTGGTGATAATGGGGACGAGCAGTTACATGTCTAAACCTGTACTTCACTGCAAGCTGCTTACACTCATGCGCACTAAACTGTGGCCCAGTCAGACATCACAATGGCCTGTATTTTTGGCATATGTGAAAAGCCTTACCATCTTCCTCAGTGTTGCTGTTAATTTGAAGCCAGTCTGAAATGTCCCTGGCCCTTCTCTTAGATTTTTTTCAATCTTTAAATGATCTTTATGTCGTCTTTTTATCATGCTTTTCTGTAATACCTTAGGGCTCACCATTCTGGTGTTTTTAAACAGAATCCCATCAAGCACTAAGAGCTCCCTTTTAAAGTGATAACAAGCTGGGCATATGCTGGGAATATGACCTGGCGTCCCTGGGTAATAACCTTATTAACGTTCTACAGGGTCTTCTCCTGAGCAGTAGCTCTGGCAATCACGGTCCACATTTTAGACACATTTTTAAAAATTAGATTAACATGCACAAAATCTGCTATGGATTTTGGTCCACTGCACCTTTGGCCAATGCTCTAGAAAGTGTCTGAATCCACCAGATTGCGCTCAGGGTTGTATTCAGTTTCAAATTTGCAAATCATATGCTTGTAGCTCAAATAATTTCTCTATTTTTGGGGGTGTGCGGGGAAAATTGTCAGGCCCTTTTGGCAAGGGCAATTAGTGGGTTATCATCAGTTTCACATAACACAGGCCTCCCATAAATACATCCATTTATTAAGGCCAAAGACTACTTTTCTATGTGAGCTTATTGACACAGTTTTTGTTAGTGTCCATCACGCATAAGCCACTGGACACCAATTTTATAAGAGCACTGTGCCAATACCTTCCTTGGAAAGATCTGTCGATAATTTAGTTTTGCATTTACTCTCATAGTTCCAGAGGACCGGGGCATCTTTAATTAACTCCTTCAGTTTCTCAAACTCTAAGATTTGCATCCCCTGTTAGACCTCTTTGTACAGTAGCGCTCTGAGGTTGCAGGTTTGGGCCGCTAGATTAGGTACAAATTTCCCTACATAGTTCAACATTTCAAGGAATCTGTGTGCCCCTTTCATGTCTGTTTGGGTGAGCATGATGGTGACAGCCACAACCTTGCCATGATCTACCTGTTCACCTTGCTATGTTAACTCTTCTCCCAGGTAAGTTATTTCCCGTGCATTGAATTTACATTATTGTTTGTTTAGCTTTAACCCAGCACTTCTGGTTCTTTCCAAAGCTGCTCAGTACCTCTGGTCATGCTATTCCCCAGATCAAAACATCATCTATGTAAACCTTCGACATCATCAAAAATTTGTTGTACTTTCTGGTGAAACACCTCAGGTGCTGTTCCTAACCCAAATGGCAGTCTATGGAAACAGTGTCTCACAAAAACAACAAGGAGTCCGGTGGCACCTTAAAGACTTGATTTATTTGGGTGTACGCTTTTGTGAGTAAAAAACCACTTCTTGAGATGCATGGAGTGAAAATTACAGATGCAGGCATTATATACTGACACATGAAGAGAAGGGAGTTACCTCACAAGTGGAGAACCAGTGTTGACAGCGCCAATTCGATCAGGGTGGATGCGGGCCACTCCCAATAACTGATAAGGCGGTGTCAATTCCAGGAGAGGCAAAGCTGCTTTTTTAGTGAGCCAGCCACTCCCAGTCCCTATTCAAGCCCAAGTTAATGGTGTTAAATTTGCAAATTTAATTTTAGTTCTGCAGTTTCACTTTGAAGTCTGTTTCTGAATTTTTTTTGTTCAAGTATTGCTACTTTTAAATCTGTTACAGAATGTCCAGGGAGATTGAAGAGTTCTACTGGCTTTTGTATGTTACCATTCCTGATGTTCGATTCGTATCCATTTATTCTTTTACATAGGGACTGTCCGGTTTGGCCAATGTACATGGCAGAAGGGCATTGCTGGCAGATGATGGCATATATAACATTAGTAGATGTGTGCAGGTG
This sequence comes from Macrochelys suwanniensis, assembly GCA_033296515.1. Taxonomy (NCBI): domain Eukaryota; kingdom Metazoa; phylum Chordata; order Testudines; family Chelydridae; genus Macrochelys; species Macrochelys suwanniensis. Next base: position 45,630,224 of record CM065776.1, read on the forward strand.
AATGAGCCCCTGATGGTGTGGCTGATGTGGTTAGGTCCTCTGATGGTGTCGCTAGAGTAGATATGGGGACAGAGTAGGCAACGAGGTTTCCTACAGGGATTGGTTCCTGCGTTAGTGTTTCTGTGGTGTGGTGTGTAGTTGCTGATGAGTATTTGCTTCAGGTTGGGGGGCTGTCTTTAAGCAAGGACTGGCCTGCCTCCCAAGGTCTGTGAGAGTGAGGGATATTTTTCCAGGATAGGTTGTAGATCGTTGATAATGTGCTGGAGAGGTTTTAGCTGGGGGCTGTACGTGATGGCCAGTGGTGTTCTGTTATTTTCCTTGTTGTTAAGCCTGTCCTGTAGTAGGGGACTTCTGGGTACCTGTCTCACTCTGTCAATCTGTTTCCTCACTTCCCCAGGTGGGTATTGTAGTTGTAAGAATGCTTGATAAAGATCTTGTAGGTGTTTGTCTCTGTCTGAGGGATTGGAGCAAATGCGGTTGTATCTTAGGGCTTAGCTGTAGACAATGGATTGTGTGATGTGTCCTGGATGGAAGCTGGAGGCATGTAGGTAAGTATAGCGGTCAGTAGGTTTCTGGTATAGGGTGGTGTTTATGTGACCATCACTTATTTGCACAGTAGTGTCCAGGAAGTGGATCTCTTGTGTGGACTGGTCTAGGGTGAGGTTGATGGTGTGGTGGAAACAGAGCCGTAACTAGGAATTTCTGCACCCGAGGCAGGGGGGCAGAAATTCCTAGGGGCTCTTACCCTTCGCCGAATTGCCGCCAAAGCCGCAGCACCAGCAGACCTCCCGCAGGCAAGCGGAAGCGGCTTCGGCGGCAGTTCGGCGGAGGGTATTTTTAGCAGCCGCCGAAGCCGCTTCCGCTTACCTGCGGGAGGTCTGCCGATCTGTGTGCAGAAGGCCCCCTCCGCCGAATTGCTGCCGAAGCCACGGCACCGGCGGACCTCCCGCAGGCAAGCGGAAGCGGCTTTGGTGGCAGGGCGGAAGTGCTGCTAATAATACCCTCCCCCGGCTTCGGCGGAGGGTATTATTAGCAGCACTTCCGCCCTGCTGCCGAAGCCGCTTCCGCTTACCTGTGGGAGGGTCCGCCGGTGTCGGCGGCAATTCGGCGGAGGGGGCCTTCTCCACACACACCGGTGGACCTCCCGCAGGTAAGCGGGGGCGGCTTCGGTGGCGGGGGAGAACGGGTACGCCCCTGGCAGCAGGTTTTTATGCCCCTGCCAGCAGTGCACCCCGAGGCGAGTGCCTCACTCGCCTCATCCTCGTTACGGCTCTGGGTGGAAATTGTTGAAATCCAGGTGGAATTCTTCAAGGTCCTCCTTCCCGTTGTTGATGGGCCATTTGCACTGTCTAGCTTCTCTACCATTGCACCTGAAAGGCTAGCCATGGGCACCTCCAACTTCACATCTTACAGTAACACATACATAGCAAAACTCTACAACTTCACATACAATAATGACACACACAATACAATGAGACATTAATGTTCAACAGATCAAGACCTGTAGAATGATACCTCACAAAGGGAGCTGGGAACCTGGTTCTGCAAGGTACTGTGGTAAACCCAGGACAAACAGCTACAAAGGTGGGGGTAGTAATTAGTCCCAGGGGATTAAAAGGCCTTTCCCTATCCACTGAGGAGAGATAACTATGGGGAAATAAGGTTCAGCTGCGAAAGGGGTTACTAGGGAGGTAATTAGGTCCAGCTGGCTGCAACTGCTGGAGACCTTTTTAAATCCTCCCCTGTGTGAATGGAGGGGAAGGGTGAGAGTGTGTGAGAAGTAGGGAAGCTGCCAGTAGGCTGAGTGCAGCTAAACACCAAAGTCTTCCTGGAAGGAGGGCTGCATTTCCTCCCCAGAAGGGAAGGAAAACCAACTCAAGGGACTGACCGGGGGAAGGTATAGCCGGACCCTGTGCTACCGGTAGGGGATTGCCCTGCCCAAGCTTCTGTCTCCAAGGCTAAAAGGACTGAGTCTGCTGAGGAGAAGAAGGTACTTTGCCACAGTACTAAGAGCTACATTCACAAAGGGACCTGGGTTTTAGGGGCCTAGAAAATTCCAGGAACAACACTGCTATCCACAAAGCCTGAGTGAGGTACCTAGGCTCCCTATACAATGAATGGCGAGAGAGAGGGGCCTTAGAATGCCTTCCACAAAAGCCAGTACGCTAGGGGAGTTACCTAAGCTAGCCAGTGGGAGATGCTGATAAGAGGGATGTGTCCTGTGCCCCGCCCCTCTCACAGAGCTAGGTGCCTAAGTCCAGGCAGCAGGGAGCCACATCTCTGCTCTCCTTAAGTCTGACAATGTAGTTGTTTCTTGTGAGAATGACTTAGGTAGGTGCCTACCTCTACAGAAAATGGCTGGAGGAGCTGCTGCTGCTGCTGCCTACCTCCTAACTTTTACCCAATGGTCAGAGCACTTGCCTGGTTCAATTCCTCCCTCTACCACAGGGGGAGAAAGACTTTGAATGGGGGGCCTCCCATGAGAGTGCTCTAAGTATCAAACTATGAGATGTAATTGTGGGGCTCCCTCAATCTTTCCCTTGAAGCAGTTCCACTGCAGATAAATAATTAGTCATTGGAGCCAGGGGATCTCCCAGGTGAGTGCCCTAACCACCAGGCCACAGAGTCTTTCTCTCTCTGTCTCCTGGGCTTAGGTGGGAGAATAAGCATCAGAACACTTAGGGTGTGCCTACGCTGCAATTAAGCACCCGTGATTGGCCCATGCCAGCTGACTCAGGCTTGCAGGGTTCAGGCTGCAGGGCTGTTTAATTGCAGCATAGACATCCGGGCTTGGGCTGGAGCTTGAACTCTAGGACCCTGTGAGGTGAGAGGGTCCCAGAGCTCATGCTGCTGGCTGAGCATGAATGTCTACAGTGCAATTAAACAACCCCACAGCCCGAGTCAGCTGGCACAGGCCAGCTGAGGGTGTTCAATTGCAGTGTAGCCATGCCCTTAGAGCAAGGTAGCAGTGTGCATGCTCAGAGGCAGAAACTTAGGCAGCTAGGGAACTTTGACCCTGAAAATGTAGGTGGTGAGTGAGTTTAGATGCCTACAGGGTTCAGTAGGAGTTTTGTGGATTGCACTGAAGCCCAAAACTGGGATTTAGGCACCTAAACTCAGACTTAAGTGCCTAAATTTGGGGTTTGGGTGCCTAAGTACCTTTGTGATGCTAGCCAAAAGTGCCTCCAATGCAAGATGAAGACACTTAGCACCCTCAAAGGGTTTGTATTGTGAAGTTACATATAATGTCTTCTCAAAGTATGAGAGAAATATCAAGCAACATTCTCTCCCATCTATTCCTCTCTGATCATGTCCTCCGGGTGTTGCTGAATGCAGATGTCAAAACTAAAGCATCTGTGGGAAATGTAAACTGAGTGTTAAAAGTCATCCTCGGTAGTGTTAAAAGTCATCCTCGGTTTTTGTCAGGTATTTATGAGCTTGTGGTATGTATGTCTGTTTAAACAGCTAAGGAGACCAGAAAGCACCCGGTCGTGCTGTTTGTTGCTGGAGCCATCCATCTCGATCAGCGCTGGCAAATATGTCAGGCTTTTGCTTTTGTATCATTGTCTGAAACAATCAGCATTACTGGTTGAGCAACACAGCCACATGGGAAAATGTCCTGGAGACAAAATCGACAGCTTGTTTTGCCCTATTTAATTAAAATGCCTAAATTCTCTCTGTCAATATGTTCTCTGAAGGCAGTAGAAAAACAGATTTGTTATCTACTGAGAAACCTTATAATGGATATAGCCTGAGGACATATTAAATCAAAAGGTGATGCAGTCCTGTGGTTGCTGAGTGTTTAAATTCTAGCCTCTCCCGTAGGTTGACTATGACTGCAGCCAGCTGACACATTTCTCCTACACCTTGTCATCAAATATATTTATAAATGAGCCAAACACAGTAAACTTTCCCCATTCTCAGGCACTGACAAATATAACAAAGTTTCAAAGGAGTCCATAACTTGTCCTTAGGTAGCCTTCTCCGGTTTTCACTTATTCTGTTCCAACTGGTGATGGAACATTTAACGATGTTTATGCCAATCCAGTGTATACTTCACTTACATTGTATGCACCAGTAGTTGTGGTTTCCTATGACTCAGTTGTAGGGACATAGGGATAAAACAGGAGATATAGTATGAAGCTGAAGAAACAGAAGTAGTGATTGTAAGGAGGCAAACATTCAAATATCTAAGGTAAAGTAGTCTGGCAGATTTATTAGTGTATGCTCAAAACAAACATATGATTTACTGGTTTAACACCACATTCTGACCTCAGTTGAACCCACTGAAATTAGTGGGATTGGACAGGTATAACTCAGAGAATTTTTTCCCCCATTATCTGTAACCATTGATATAACTGACAGAAATATACACCACTATACTTTATGACACACACTAATTCTCCCCTAGGGCTTAATCCTACAAAGTGCTGAGCACACTTGACTCCCATCTATTGCAGTGGAGGTTGGAGGCATTCACATCATATAGGACTGGGTCTCTACTGAAAAACAAGTAAGCAATAAAGATAAATATGAAAACTAGAGAGTCAGGTGAAATCTGAGGAAACTTCATCTCACCAAAAATAGGTCAGAGATTGATAGATACTGGGAAAAATTGCCCACAATAAATATTATTTCTGGGCTACCATCCAGATGCCCACATTTTCCTTTCAAAAGACTCTGTGTTTGGGAATTATGTTCTCAAAAAATCATCCTGCACCCCATGGGCAGCAGGTATAATAGGCCAGGGGAGGCAAAACTGCCGCCTCCCCACCACCAGACACCTGGACCGTGGTGGCCCCACCTCTTCCCTTCCCGGCTGGAAGTGGGCTTCTGCCAGGGAAGTTTTTGCTTATTTATTATGCACTATGCAGGTTCCGGCGCAGCTGAGGAGGTAGTATCTGCTACTCAGCTTCCTGGATTCACCAGTAATCTCCCTGGACTCCAGAGAGATTACTGATGAACCCAGGAAGCTGAGTAGAAAATACTGCCTCCTCAGCCGGCCTAGAACCTGCATGGCATATACAAAAGCTCAGCGGCAGGGTTCTCCGTCCCACCCGCCACTGCCTGCCAACCCCCCTCTTCGGAGTTCCCTGCCGCTGCTCGCTGGTTCCTCCTCTTCTCCCTGCTCCGCCTTCTCCCCACAGCCCCCCCACCCACTCTCCCACACCACTTGCCAGTCCCTCCTCCCTCCCCTCCCTGCTCACCCCCCGCACCGCTCGCTAGTTTCTACTCTTCCTGCCTGCCGTGGCTATGCGTGGCTCCCAGAAGCAGCGGCATGTCCCCCCTCTGGTTCCTATATGTAGGAGCAGCCAGGGGGCTCCACATGCTGCCCCCATCCCAAGCACCAGCTCTGCAGATCCCATTGGCCGGGAACCATGGCCAATGGGAGCTGCGGGGGCGCGCCTATGGACGGGGCAGCATGAAGAGCTGCCTGGCTGCACCTCCGTGTAGGAGCCGGAGGCGGGGACATGCTGGTGCTTCAGGAAGCTGCTTGAGGTAAGCACCATCCAGAGCCTGCACCCCTGACCCCCTCCTGCACCCCAACCCCTGATCCCCAGCCCCACCCCAGAGCCCACACCCCCAGCCACACCCATCATGCCCCAACCCCCTGCCCTAGCCCAGAGCCCCCTCACACACTCCAAACCCCTCAGCTCCAGCCTGGAGCCCCCTCCTGCACCCCAAACCCCTCATCCCCAGACCCACACCAGAGCCTGCATCCCCCAATTGGAGCCCTCACCCCCCCACACCTCAACCTTCTGCCCCAGACTGGAGCCCCCTCCCACACCCTGAACCCCTCATTTCTGGCCCCATCCTGGAACCTGCACCCACAGCCCATAGTCCGTACCACCTCCCACACCCCTCATCCCCTGTCTCAGCCCGGAGCCATCTCCCATACTCCAAACTTCTTGGCTCCATTCCCCAGCCCAGGGCCCCATTCTGCATCTCAAATCCCTCATCCCTGGCCCCACCCCAGAGCCTACACCCCCACCCTCCCACACCCCAATCCCCCTGAGCCAGTCTGGTGAAAATGAGTGAGTGAGTGAGGGTGAGGAGAGCGAGCAACAGAGGGAGGGGAAGATGGAGTAAAGGGGGAAGGGCCTCAGAGGAGGGGCGGGAGGGGCAGAGCAGGGGTGTTCGGTTTTGTGTAAGTAGAAAGCTGGCAACCCAGGTTTTGCCAGCTCTCATGATTTTGTCACAAGTCTCACACTATTTGGTGTTTTACTTAAAGCCCCAGCTCCCAGAGACAAGTAGTTACATAAGAATCCCAGCTTTCATTTAATTTAAAAAAAAGTAAATTCCTAGCCCTCATGGTTTTAAAAAAAGCTTTAAAACATGACCTGAGAGCAGCCAAGAGTCTCAAAACCAGAAAGTAAAGAAAAAGAACCGCACGTTTAACCATTAAAAAAAATTATCATGATTTGTTGGGGTTAACTCACGATTTTTGAAGGGCTGGGGGTGGCAATACTGGAAATCATTTCTCATAAGAAACCTGCAACTGCATTATTCTTAAACTCTTCCAGCCTCTCAGTAAATAACTACCTAGCAGATATAAAATGTTTTGTTTCTTTGTCTACTCACCTATTTTATAGGGAATGTCTCCATTCTGTCCATCAGTGTGGGCACTCTTGTTTTTCTTTAACTCATAAAGAGGGACAAAAATTTCTCTGCATTTTCAAGGAGTAATTCAAAGAAATGAAGGCTCAAAGTACCAACAGAACCCTGATGTTGAGATGATATTTCTCTTGCATAGAAAGTTATTTTAATGTATATAAAAGCAACTGTAAATATGTTGAAAACAAGCAATCATACTTCAGTGAAACATCCACATATGGGTGTTTCTGTTATGTGTGCTATTACAAACTGATCATATCCTCCATCCCTCAGTTAGTCTATTCAGACTATTATGATCAAGGAGGCCTATGTGAATGATTTTAAAAAAATAACCTGTCAAGTTTCTGAACGGATATTTGCCCTAGATGTAGCCAAGGGATCTGTGGAAATTAGAAGAAATCCTACAGGGATATTGTATCTCACAGTTATTTTTTCTGTTTCTGCCTTTGTCTGGCAGCCTGTTAAAATATATTTCATGTGGTGTAAAGCTGCAGAGAACTGCATGAGCAGGAATGAGAATTTATTTATAACTCTCTCTAGTTAAAACAGGAGGTCTGTTAGCTTCTAGTTCTTATTTCTTCAGCCCTTAGGACATATTCTCTGGTCCACTCAGCATTTTTGCTCAGAAGGCAGTAAGCAATTGGAAATCTCTCGGAATTCCTGAGCTGGGAATTTCCCCATTATGGAGGAAGGGATTCTATTCTAACCCAGCAGGGATACAAACCGGTGTATCTGATTTTTACACTTACAACTGCTTGCAGCACAGGGCGTGTTGGGAGCTGGAAAGGGAGTGTTAAGAGCAGAGAGGGAGGGGGCTGGAGTACTTTGCATTCCAGAAATCCCCAGCTAAGGTACCACAGCCATCTGGGATAGTGAGAGCAGTCCCCCACAGCCAGGTTGCTCTAAACTGTGCTGGGGCCACGACCAAGAAGTAGGACGCTATAACCTTCTCTGACAACTCCCTCCCCTCACTCTGCCCAGTGTGTGTGGGATACTGCAGATAATCTGGCTCCTTTGTTTAATCTGTTTTGTAATCGGAACCTATTACTTTTGGACTTTCAATCTGAACCAGAGGTACTGCAGTACTGCTGACACATTTGGAACCTAATCTAAACTTTCCCAGTGTTCAGAATATTTACATCTGGGGCTAGATCCACAGAGGGGACTTAGACTCAGCATTGCAATAACTGACTTTTAGGTGCCCTCCTTCCTTCTGGAATCCATATTCCTGAGTTAGATGCCCAGACTCCCTATTTATTGCAGGGGGAGATTTAGGTGCTTAAGAATGGGATTCACAAAAGCCAGCATGTTGAACAGGGAGTTGTCTAAACTAGCCAGTGGAAATTGCCAAGGAGAGGGGTGGGGCCAGAGAGTGAGAGAGTGATTTTATAGCCCAGAAATGAAGGCACTTACTTGGGAGGGATGGAGCTGAGCTAAACAGGGAAGACTTGGTATAAAAAGTCACTTGCTAGGCGGATTCCAGAGCCACAAATAGAGGCACCTACTGGATAGTTTTGGAGGGAGTGTCAGAGGCCTGCCTTCCAGGTTCAGCACTACATGTGATATCAAGTGGCCACTGATGGAACAGTGGTGGGGACCCGCCACAGATATGCCATGTTCTCTTTCCTGCCTGAAGCCAGAAGGGACTTCCTCTGCATAAGGGGCCAGGTGGTAGCTCTTCTGGAGGAAAAGATTCTTGGACTGGAGGAGCAAGTTGAGACACTACTGAGAATCAGAGAAACTGAAGAGTTTGGAAAACACCATTACCCCAGGTTCAAGGAATTATGGAACTGCCCACAAAGGAGGGAGTCTGAGAGAGGAAGTCAGAGAGGAGGCCTGGCAGTTTGTAACCACCAGAGGCAAGAATCACAGTTGTCTAGGAACTCTTTACATGAAGTAAACCTCTTTAACTTCATAGACCTCCAGTGGCCTGACATCCACCTGAACACTTTAGACACCATTCACTAACTAGCAATTGTCATGAGGTAGGACACACTTTTCTCCCTAATGCCTCTTAGAACAATGGCAGGTGTTTCCCAGCTGTTTTATCCTTTAAACATAGATAGCAGTTTCTGGACTCCCAATACTAAGGGTATGGTGCGTTAAGAATGCAGATAGCTGTCTCTGAAATCCAGGGAATGCGCTACAACTATTTCTATGAAATTTGATAATGTAATTAACTTAGCAGGTAATGCTACCGCAGACTAAATAAAAGTGAGCTACTACTTCCTTAAAGCAGATGCCTCAGGGTTTATCTGCACTACAGAAGTTACAGAGGCACAGCTACAGCATTGCAGCGGTGCTGCTGTATTGTTGCCCTAACATGATCACTTGCTACAGCAATGGAAGGGGTTTTTTCTGTTGCTGCCGTTAATCCATCCCCTAGCGAGGTGGTAACTAGGTCGAGGGAAGAATTCCGATTAAAGCTGCCAGCATTTATAATATTTCTAGGTGGAGAATCTGTTGGTGTGTATGAGCGTGAAATCAGTCAGCAAGAATAAAAGAATGTGAGGCAGGATCCAAAGTGTATATTTCAATTCTTTAGAAAGGTGAATTTTCCTAAGACCTCACTGCTGTGTTTCTAACCCAACAATTTTCAATAGAATAGATAAAACTCTGGTTTATTTCCTGTCTCTGATTCAAATTATTCAGTACAGAAGGCTGTATCTCCCAGAAGTGCTTGTTGGATCCCGACACTCAGAAAGGCATCATCTGGTAACAAACAGTGGCTGCATTTATATCGACACCTTCTTGGTGAGAGGGGACTTAAGCTTGACTTTTAGCACTAAGGATCCAATTCAGCAGTCCATCCATATTCAGCAAAGCACACACATAACTTTAGCCATGTGCTTAAGTCCCACTGAATGGTTTAACACTTTGTTGAACTGACTAGAACATAAGAATGGTCATACTGGGTCAGACCAAAGGTCCATCTAGTTCAGTATCCTGTCTTCCGACAGTGGCCAATGCCAGGTGCCCCTGTTGCCCATTCCCAGCCTCTGGCACATAGAGGCTAGGAACACCTGGCTAATAGCCTTTGCTGGACCTATCCTCTATGAACTTATCTAGTTCTCTTTTGAACCCAAAAGCACAAATTGAAGGCAGAACTCCATTAGTTGTTAGAAAATACCAAGTGTTCTTCTTGATGGGGCCAGCCATTACTAGAAAACTTGCTCTCACATGCTAAGATGCTTGCATAGTCTAGCATAAGCATGATCATTGTTACAGTGACAATTTTAGGAAGATTTCAGCCACTAACAGACTTCCTTATTGATTTTTGGATCTTTGTAGTGTTTAGAGGTTTAGAGACTCCAAAATGTTTCATTCTGCCTTGAATGAAAACTGAAGGCAGATACGACCCAACCACATCATCGATACTTTGTTCTTGCAAAGAGCTTCAAAATGACCAGTAGAAAGACAACATGGGTAAGGACAATGACACGAGACATTCCAGCAATGAACAAAGAGAGAGTTTGCAGATCAGATCATTAGTCAGGGGATTGCTAGTGATATATGGGAGCTTTCATGTCCAAAGTCACTACTAGCATCTCAGGTCATGAGCAATAATTGTTACCGTCTGCCAGCTGCTCAAGGTGCCTAAATGAAATGAGATGGTCTGGTCTCAGTCCACCTCCTCATGGAGAGCTGGGCACATCACCAAAGCAATGATTACAATTGTTGGGAGTCTCAATACAGAGGCTGAAACTGAACAGCCATAGAGAAGAATTAGGAATGACCCCTCTGTGTGGTGAATAAGGCACATTGATGAAGCAATAGGATTAAGTTAGTGCCAGTGCTACCACCATTATAACTTCCCCTTGGCCAAAGAGAAGCCATCAGTTTACTGTGTGTCAAAACGAGCCTTGAATTTACTTTTCAAGGTTCCTTATATATTGTGTGCATTAGGTTCTCACATGACACGCACCTCTTGCCATCCCATGTTGGAGATGTTCTGGTTATATATTTTAATGACAAATTTCTAAAAGTGCAGGTAGAATTTGTCATTTCAATATTGCCATCTAACACAGCAAACACATATATTCTCTATCAATTAGAATGTATGCTTTCTGGGGCATGGACCATCTGTATGTCATGTGTGCATCCAGTGCCTTCACAACAGGAGCCTCTATGTGATACCACAACACAGATAATTATAATAATAAATAATCATTAATAATCATTAATATGGCTGAAAGAGCCTAAACAGGTTTTGGATGATCCTGGACTAAGACATTATTTCAGGAGGATTCTGTGTGTCTCACTTTTCTGAAATGCAACGTATTTCAGAATTTCCTGTGTGGAGACCCGCATCCGTAAGCAGGGCCAGGGTCTGTGCAGCTGAGTAGAAACTCAGCAGGAGTAACTCTGGTTAAACAGAGTGGGAGTGAGGGAGGTGATTTCTGGATTATTTGTGGGTATAGCTGGATCAAGCATAATAACAGAATCTCTGCTAAAGGCCCTTAATGCAAAGTCTTTAAACACCAGATCATATAAACAGGGCAGTTCTTGTACTTCCAAAGTTCTCGAGCCTGATTTCTCAACAGGAAACATCCCTCTCTCTGGCGCCTAGCTCTCTTTAAAGCTTTGAGCCTAAATAACTTCAGAGGTGCATTAACTCAGGTGCATGTGAGAAGTCCATGGCTTCCGATGTTATACTCAGCTCCAAGAACAGTGTCAGAAAACTCAGCCTGGAACCTCTGATTGGAATTAATCCCAACCTCCTACCCCACTGTCTGGCTCAGCAGGGCTTCCCCATTGGTGCATGACTGGGGCAGGGTGCCTCATGGCTCGGGGGCTGGAAAACGTCTGCATCCTTGTCACACCATGTATTGTGGTGATGGTGTTTCAGAAATGACCTGTGTTGAAGAGCGTCCCTTACAATTAAGAACATAAGAATTGTCCATGCTGGGTCAGACCAAAGGTCCATCTAGCCCAGTATCCTGTCTTCCGACAGTGGCCAATGCCAGGTGCTTCAGAGGGAATGAACAGAACAGGTAATCATCAAGTGATCCATCCCCTTTCATGAGGATATGAACAAAGAACGCATTTCCATGCACATAAACGGTGCTGGGACTATAGTGGGGGCGCTGAAAGCCATTGAACAAAAGTGTAAACCTTGTGTATGATGGAAGCCATAAATTCAGTTGCTATTATTACTGCAAGCCATGGGGTGCTGCTGCATCCCCATTGGGGACAGTGGACACCAATGTACAGATAATATCCCAAGGTGTAGATGGTACTGAAGAACTGGCGCTCCTAGTAGAAAGTTTCTCCACAGTTTTACAGTGGTTTACTTAGTGACAAACTTTTCTAGAGAGGAGAACATGTGCTCCCGTCACTCTCAGAAACATACAGCATTGACCAATGACAATAAAAATTATTTACAGCTCACAACAATTTGACATTTGACTCCAGCTGTGTGATTTTTGCATGCCATAATTTAAATACGGTTTGTTGGACTGTGAGGTAACTGTTTTGTCTTAGTTTCTCATTTGTTCCAAGGACCAAATTACACCAGAACAATTGCCGGAGAGGAAATCAGATAAGATGATTTTGCAGGCTGTTGGAAAATTAACTCAGAGCCAGCAATGGCAAAAGGCAAGCCCTGCATAACCAGCACCTGCTTTTTTTCAGCATCCGGAAGAATGAAGGTAATGAGAACATGAATTGCATTGCTTAGTGACTACAGAAATGGGCAACTCTAAATAGTTTGCATTGAATGAAGGAAACTATGTGGCTGAATCTACACTAGATAGTTTTGTAGCTGTTTTTCAGGATAGGGGCAGTTAGCTACTAGTCACTTCTATAATTTGATACCTCACCAAGTGAACAATAAGAGATTTATATAAAAAAAATTAGATACATCTAGGCTAACATGCAGTCGTTTGTGTGAATTTGTATTCCCTGTAACTGTTTGCTACCTACAATTTAATTATATAGTTTTTGAATGTTATAATCTGAAAGCGGGGGGACTTCCTCTTGTTTCTAGCTATTTATTATAATTGGATTTAGCAGTGAGGCTACTGTGATTATATATAGAAGCTGAATGGGAATCTCCGAGCTTCTTTGAGCTTCAAGATGTGCAGACTCTAGCTTTGACCAAAGAATTATACAACCCAGGCTGCTGCATTTACTTAGATTGTAAACTGCATGAGGCAGGGACCTACCTTTTCATTGTGTGTTTGTACAGCACCTAGCACAATGGATATTTGGTCTATGACTGGGATCCTAGGCATTATGATAATACAAATAATACATAATAGCTGAGTTGTGGTAAAGTGAAGGGAACTGACTCAAGCTTCTGTCAAAGGTATTTATGAAGGCTAAGGCAGAGGTGGATCGGGCCCTTGAATGCATCATAAATCAGCAGTCTGAAATGGCTAACCACAAAGAAGGGACTTTTAAATGATGTCTGGATACTTATATGTCAATATACAAACCAAGGTGCTGAAATGTTCAGATCATGTGCGAGTTTTGCACAGATGATTTAGCTTCAAAGCTCCATGCACAGAAATATGAATGTTTTGGGAGTCATAAAAATAAACCTCATGGAGAAATAAAATGGTCTTGAATTTGAAATGCCAATTCTTCATAATCGAAAAGAAACGTTATATCATGGCTCAGGAAAATAAATAATCTGACAGCAAAATAAAGACAAAAAAATCAATTTAACGAAGAGAGAATCTATCTTAGACGTTTCTATGGCGCCCATCACCGTGGTATCTGGAGTATTGTTAAAACCAAACAAGCACCGGAATGAATTCTCCCATCTGCCATGTAGGCTCAGTCCTGTAAGGTGCTGAGTGCTCTGGACCAATCCAACAAAGTATTTATGCTTGTGCCTAAAACCTTAATCATGTGAGTTCTTGCATTCACTTTAAGGGGAGTACTCACATATTTGAAGTTAAGTATGTGCTAAATTACTTCACTGGGTTGAGCCAAAGTTCTCAGCACCTTGCAGGACTGACCCCATAATGCAGAGGAGCTAAGGATGAACGAGTGATATTGAGAAAACGAAGTCTATTCTTTTGACGATATAAATCATGTTCAACAGTATAAATAATTAGACTACAAGGAGGTTAAAATATTCAGGAAGAAGGGACAGGTGGCAGCAATTAGCAAACAATCACCGAGGCTCTGGCACCCAATTTCATCCCCCTCTCCCGGATGTAAGGGGGAACCCCCGTTGGCATAAAACCCGCATAGGTGACTACGCCACCCGCTCCCACCTGGTGTAGGGGGTGTTTTGGTGGTGGGAAAAGGGCAGGAGAGGGTGGAGTCAGAGTATGACCCTCTATTGGTAGAACAGTCTTTAGCCAGCGTAATAGCTACTTTCTGTTTTGCTGGGGATGGTTCAACCACTGATCCGGCCGAGCACTGGGAAGAGGAAAGTGGCTTAGAGTGAAAAACGTGCAATGTTATGACCTGTGGCTGCATACACATAGTGAGGTCATCAGTAGCATCAAAGCTGGGACCTTCAGCCCCTCAACTATAGGCCACTTGCGGTAATGGAGAAACATTTTACCTGCACATGAGCTGCAGGCAGTTATAACTGCTGAAGGCCGCCCACTAGTGGGGAGACATGCTCATACTCCATAAGCTTGTACACCATACCACTAACAGCATAATGTGTCTTTGTGTCAGTACATTTCTCTGCCAGTATGGAAATAGATCGCTGCTGGAACCTTGCCTGATTACTCAGTTGTGACGCCATGAATTTCACACAGGTGTGAATGCAACTTATGAGAAATAGTCTGAAATATTAGACTGGGACAAACAGAGGCTAAACATAGGATCCCTTTATGAGACTGTTCTGAAAGATGCCTCAGACCCTTTAGTGAAGATAGGGAAATACATAATGTAATCTAAATACAATCAGACCCTTTACAAGGGGGGCCACAATTTTCTGGAAGAAGGGAAAGTCTGGGCCATATGTCCTACTCCCCTAGCTAATCCTACAGTGGAAATGACAGTGACATTTGTACCCCAGAAGTTCTGCTCCCTCCCCACGACCCCACAAACCAAGTGGAATAATTTGGAAACAGAAGATCTGAGGGAAATAGCAGCAGCAGCAAAGAGGAAGTGGCCTAACTGAAGATTCACTTCCATCGGAGTTATTGCCTGGCCATGAATTCTTGATCCACTCTCTAATTATATATTAATATCTCTTATGGGATTAATGCCATAGTTACTGTTACCCCAACATCCTGGGGTATGTCTGTACAGCATTTTGGAGTGAGGGGGAGTGAATCTCCCGGCCCGGATGAGCAGACTTGGGCTAGTGGGGCTCACGCTAGCACTCTAAAAATAGGTCTATAGACAGTGCTTTGAAGTTGCAGTTCAGGCTGGCGCTCGGGCTCTGAAACGCCGCCCCCCTCTCCCACCCCCAGGCTTCAGAGCTGGAGCGCCAGCCTGGGCTGCAACTTCAAAGTGCTGTCGGTACAATTATTTTGAGAGGGGAGCCCTGCTACCCTGAGTCTATCAGCCCAGGCTGGAAGGCTCGCTCCGGCTCACTCGGAAATGCTGGGTAGATGTATGTACCCTTATGGTCTCAGGTACAGAAGGTCTTTCCCTTTATCAATTACAAGGGGCACATCTATCAGTGCACGTGCTTCACTCCTGGAACTACCGCTAGGCAATCTGGCATTCCGTAATGCCCAGCTCTAATTCTAGTCTGATTCTGAGTATTCCGGGGAAGCATTGCCTTTTGTGTACTGTGGTTAATGTTTCCATTATCCGTTCCCAGGGTTTAGTATTTCAGCTGCTCCTAATCATCTCTCTTTGAAACTTGGCTTACGATTTACCAAACCAGATGCATTTTTCCAAGGAATCCACTGACCTTGTTTTGAAAGTACAGATCAATAAAACAGAAAACTGTTCAGGATTTCAGACATATTTTCCCAGGTGCTAGATCGAATTTGGAATTTCCAGTTTGGAAAACATAGGACTATGCAAACAAATAGCTTTTTAACATGGACTAGGTCACTGTCTCAGCTGCATCACTCTGCCAATGCCTAACATGGCTGGGTTGGACTTGGGCTCTGTAATAGGGCATACGTTTCCCTCTCCCCAACATCCTTGATCACACCAGAAACTGCTCAGCTGCTTTTGTTTTGGTGTCCCCTCCATATAATTTATTCAAGTCCCATCCACCCACACCTGTACAGTGCAACACAACAGTTCTAATATTGATGACCTATTGCCTTCATACCCTGTTCAGTAGGGCCCTGGAACTGGGAGGAACCGAGATCTCCCTTCCTTGGGATCTCCTTCAGTCTAGGCACAGCTAGTCCTCCCCCTGCTAACGCTTTTTTCCTGCCTTTTACCAAGCTAGTCAGCTAATGGGCCAATTAGTTCCTTAATTCACCCAGCCTCCCTGTCTGATTAGCTATTTTTCTCTATTTCCTCAATCAGCCGTTGCTGGGGAAACTAATTGAGGCCACTTTGATCAGAGCCCTGACCTAGGCCTCAGCACTCAGTCTTAGGCTCCAAAGAGGAGGGTGGCGCTCAGATATGTGAGCCAGTGCTTCTACTGTCCTGTACTTTGGCATCAAAAGAGATTGCAGCCCCTGCTGTGGGGCAGAGGCAGAGTGTCACAAATTACATCAGAAAGCTACAAGTCAGAGAATGGTGTTTCCCAGAATGAAGTGGTGGGGCTTTTTCATGACTGTCTGTGTATGCAGCAGCTCAGGCTGTGGAGAGAACTAAAACTAAATGGTTTGGAGCCATTAGGGTGGGGTTGTAGCTTATTATGGACCCAATTCTGCCACTCTTACTGCATAGCACCTTAGTTCAACTCCATGGATAGTCACATTGGGACAAATTCTGATATCCTTACTCATGCCGAATGGCATCTTACTCCATGAGCCGTCCAATTGAAATTGGTGGGGCTACTCCTGGTGCAAGATATTGCTTAGTATGAATAACATTATCAGAGTCTGGCTACTGAGTTCAATGGCACTACTTACAGAGTAAGATGCTATGCAGTGTAAGTATGGGGGGACAGAACTAGGTTCTTAATGAGTACCTGTTGTATTGTGTACAAAGGCCTTGTGCAAAATTCCACACATCTCTGCTAATCAGTCCCAGAATGCAACTCTCCTGCTGTCTTGATATCTCTTGAGCAAAAGCTATCGCTTGGGCATTTATTTGATTTATGTTTAATACAGCTACACTAAAGAGCCATTTGCCTGCAAATATTTATATGCAGCTCAGGGACTGACAAGAAGATTGAGACTGAGTGAGTAGCCATGAGGAGGTCCAGGGGAACAGTGGAAAACTCTGCAAAAGCTTGTGTGAAATTTGGATTTCAGTAGAGAGTTTGCAAATGGAGAAAGTCCGGTTACCTATAACCTTACCATCCGTGCCTACAAATCATAGCCTGTGCCATGTTAACATTGAATTGCACTGTATTTCAGATCAGGGCTGTCTGGAAAATTAGGGAGATTGATATGCACATAGACAAAGACCAGCCAGATGATCAGTACTCTGAATTCTCTGCTGCTAGGAACAAATAACGTCCCCAAGAAGCAGAACAAATTCCTTAGTCTGAAATACTAATGTTAAAAGTGAAAGACTGGTAAAAAGCACCATTTCCTTTCATTTTATATATTTATAGTCATTTCTATGGCTTTCATTACCATTGGTTATAGGTGGCAGTGTCATGTTGTGGTGACTATAGGAAAGAATATGATGGAGTGAGTGGCCTATAGATAAAAGATATTTTTCTAGGACTACCGGCTTGTCTATGTGGTGTTTTAGTGCACGGCAAGCCAGGGTGTGAATCTACAACTGGCTTGCTGCACTCTAACTGGCTGTGTGGACCCTACTACCGCACACTTAAAGTTCTGCAGTGCACTTTAGCTTACTGCTGAAACAGCTGAAGGTCAGAGTGCACTATGTCAAATTGCACAACAGAACTTTTAGTGCATGGTAGGAGGATCCACAAGGCCAATTAGAGTGCAGGCTAGTATGCTGGAGATTCACACCCTGGCTTGCTGCACGCTAACTAGGCATGTAGACAAGTCTCAGTGCACAAGAACTCTGACAAGCCTGGGTTAGTTTTGATTTCTAGAAACCCGTAGCTTTGATGGGGACTTAAAGAAAAACCCATTTCAACAATTTTAAAATGAATCATATTTGTTTTTATTGCAAAAATAGAAGCCTCTCACAAAGCCAAAATATTCTGAGTAGGGAATTCAACACCGAACAAATGACATGTAAAACACTCTTGTGCAACACCTAAAATAAAACGAGAACAGAAACATTAGGGCAGCTGAGTGACACAGGTGGAATGCATTCAGCTTAGAATGGGCCCCTTTCGACACTGAATCTACCTCTGAACTGGCTGTCATGCATGTAACCTTCCTGAACACACTGCTATGCATAACACCGTCAGAGCAAGGCTTGGCTACTGCATCCTTTCCTCACATAGCGCTCTCCAAAAGCAGTACTTTTGGGGACGTCATAAAAACATGATAGCGGCACCCACTAGGTAACTGCCTGTGGGTGAGTTGGATGTTTGGGTGGGGTAGTGGTGATAACCCCGTTTGACTCATCGTTAGTAGCTAATATTTGTAGAACAGTAGCTATGATGTAAGGAGTGAAATCCTGGCTCCACTGAAGTCAATGGGACTTTTGACGACTTCCATTGGGCCAGGATGTCCCTCAGGGTCTTCAGGAAAAGAAAAGTCTTTGGAATGAACGATTCTAGATAATCATCTATTGGTGAATTATTTTCACCAAGCTTCAGCTAAATTTAATTATTTATATACACTGCACAACGCAACAGAACAACATACATTACATTCAGAAATACACATTTCCTAATATAGAAAATCATCATTGGTTTTTATGGTATAAAAACACAGCGACTAATACATGAAAACATAGCCATGGACTTCCTGTCTTATCAAAAACCAAAGGAACAATTTCCTTAGAATTGTATCTGCATTAAAGTTAGACATAAATAATGCATTTATAGCTTATTGACAGTCTTTCAGCTTTACCAACAAAGAAATTTGTGCCACTCTTTCAAGCTATTTCATTTTATGAATGATGTATTTTGGCCATATTACAATAAAACTCAGTTATGTAATATTTTCTTTTGATGAGCCTGTCGTATTTTAGCCAACCTGAAGTTCAAAAACCTATTCAAGAAACCTAATTAGGGTATGTGGACATCCACTTTATGTAAAAATCACATTTCATCATGCTCTTGACTTGTGAATGTCTATTGCTAATGTACCATGACAGTAAGTTAGACTGAGGTACTCACTTGACAAAGGTTATGTGTAATAACCACAAAATATATATGGGACGAAACTTTTTCTTTATTTAAATGCTGCAACCCGCTCTAAATCATGGTTAGTAACTCAGGTGCCATTCCAGTTTTTGTCCTGAACATTTCTGAGTGGTAAATATTTCAATATAAACAAACATTGTGGCTGAACATCAGAGCTCTCTGTTTAAAATAGTTCTTTATAAAGTAAAATTGGTACCACTTTGTCTCTTTGGTGGGCTACTTCTGCCCGTGGGATAGGAAACACAATGTGGTTCCCTCATCAGGATTTCTTACACCTTCCTCCATCTGGAGGTGGTGGTGAAGGGCCCATAGGGATGGTGGCAGCTCTGCAGCCATCCCTTCTCCTCCTCCATCATCATAGATCCTGAACATCCATGGAACCCAAGCAGAGGGGCTTCATCCGGGAGGAATAATATTATGGAGGAACAAACTGTCCTTCCTCCCCAGTTGTGGAAGTGAAGGCTAGAATATGGTCCATATAATAGATACATACATATGTGTTGGACATACTAATTAATATCATACATGTAAATGTTATATCTTGTAGTCAGTTTGTAGCCACAGAATATGCTAGAACAACTCCCCACGTCACTTGATGGCTAGTTAATCCTGAGAACCACCATAACTACATAGGCAGAATCCAGGTAGGTGTCTAAATGCTTGCTGTGTACTCTAACATAATATATGAGCTCATATTCTAAAAAAGCCATTTAATAATATTTAATGAGTAGAAACTTTTCTGTGATGACTTTGTGTATATTAGTGGCCTGAGCCAGCTACACCTGCCCATGCTACATTCTGTAACATCCCAAAGCTGGGTTCCCTTCCATTTTATACAGCTAAATTCATGACAGCTTTTTCTTTTATTTTTTCCCCTGAGGCGGTCTGTATTGACAATGGCTTCTGTAATCCAGACAATTCACAATATTCATAATATTTCTTATGTTCACAGGAATTAAGCAGTCCCCCTTTCAAAATGATGACGACCCCTTGCTTCACTGACTTTGTGGAGGAAACATGAATCATTACCTTATCTGCCCGCAAAGTGACCATTAGTTAAAAAAACAAACACCCACCATGGGTGAACTCCACCCCTGTGCAGATGGTCACCACAAAGGCCTATGTATCCCCTTACGAGCCACTTACACCCTCAAAATAGGGCATATGTGGGACTTAATTGGTGCATCGGCCTTGTGCCACTGTCTGTATAGGTATAAATTTCACCTTACATGCACAGGACTAATCCTGCAGGTGAAGAGGGATAATAAAAGTACCAAGATATGTAACGTATGGGGTTCCACGTGGGGGCCAAGTCTACCTGCTCAGAGATCACAGCAGGATCTGGGACTTTGCTAGGGTGTTTTGAAGTTGTAAAAATAAGTTGTTATGCTGCAAAGTGTTCAAGATAAAAAAAATGTTAGTCACTTTATATACAAAGACATCATTGATACAGATATTCCGATGGGTGGGCAAGATATTACTACAGTGAAATAAAAGAAATGAGTGGGAAGTATAAAAAATAACCATATTACTGCAAGCATTTTATATATGTATCATATTATCACTATCTTTTAGTCCTGTTTGAAATATGAAGAGATGACGCCGTTAATCATATATCTTGAATGAATGCCAGTTATTTAGGTATTAATTTCATAATATTTAAAACAGACAGAGTCAAATTCTGCCACTGAAGTCAATGGGAATGACTTCTGTGTAACTCAAAATGTACTGAACCTCCAGTTTTTTCACACTGAACTACAACTGGATCTTAAAGAAGCCTTTCCCATAATAATGGAGCCGTATGTGGATGGTGGCAATGAGGTTTCCTAGCATGGAACAGCCAGAGTATTGAGAAAGAGACTACATTGTATTGTCACCACCCTTTTAGCCACTTGCAGCATTGCCGAATGGGGCTTTTCTTGGTGGGGGGAGTTGGAAGGAGGGAAGGGGAAGAGTGCTTCTTGTGTGGAAATGTCTCAGGAATCCTGCAGATTCCTCACCACATAGACAGGGCATGGCTTCTGCTTCCAAAGCTCTCTAGCCTGGTTTCCTGCAGTTTCTTCATGGTTACAAGATAGGGGCAGGAGTGAGAGCAGTGGACTGGCTGAACTTAGCAGCATGAAGAGAGGGAGGGATAGCTCAGTGGTTTGAGCATTGGCCTGCTAAACCCAGGGTTGTGAGTTCAATCCTTGAGGGGGCCATTTAGGGATCTGGGGCAAAAATTGAGGATTGGTCCTGCTTTGAGCAGGGGGTTGGACTAGATGACCTACTAAGGTCCCTTCCAACCCTGATATTCTATGATCCCCTGGTTCCCTGAGAAGGAGTTAATATAGCTGAGTGACCACTAGGGGACCTGGAAATATTAGCACAGCTCTTGCCAGGGGAAAGGACACTGGCATGCAGGCTGGATGTTCTAACACGGGGCCAGCTGTATACACAAGGCCCGGAGTTGGAGGTGTGCAAAGGTGACTTTTTCACCATTTACGCACCCTGATCTCTCCCCCACTTCCAAGTTGCACTGTGTGTATGTTGGCAGAACTCTGGATTACGCCCTATATAATTAAGAGTACGTACATATGTATATACTAGCTAGAGTCTTTATAGGATATTTGTGGCTTGTGCCCTGTAATGTAAATTGCTTTCAAATTACTTTCAAATCCACTTTTGGATGCTGGTTTAATTTTTTTTAAAAAGTAAGTCAGTTGCAGGTAGATAGAAGCCATCCTTTATTTTGTTTCTGAATGTTTTTGGACTATGTGCTCAATACTTTCTTCCTAACTTTGTTGAAAATGTGCATCCTTAATTTATATACTGTAAAACCT
Source organism: Macrochelys suwanniensis (assembly GCA_033296515.1). Classification (NCBI taxonomy): domain Eukaryota; kingdom Metazoa; phylum Chordata; order Testudines; family Chelydridae; genus Macrochelys; species Macrochelys suwanniensis. Next base: position 45,651,965 of record CM065776.1, read on the forward strand.
CAGTTACGAACACCTCAGGAATGGAGGTTGTTCGCAATGGTGAAATGTTGATAACTCTGAACAAAACGTTATGGCTGTTCTTTCAAAAGTTTATAACTGAACATTGGTTTAATACAGCTTTGAAACTTAATTATGTAGAAGAAAAATGTTGCTTTTAACCATTTTAATTTAAATGAAACAAGCACAGAAATAGTTTCCTTACCTTGTCAAATCTTTTTTAAAAAACTTCCTTGTTTTTTTAAGTAATTTACGTTTAACACAGTACTGTATTTGCTTTTTTGGGGGGTGGGGGGGAGGAGGGGAGGGTCTCTGCTGCTGCCTGATTGCGTACTTCCCATTCCAAATGAGGTGTGTGGTTGACCGGTCAGTTTGTAACTCTGGTCTTCGTAACTCTGAGGTTCTACTGTAATGTAATTTGTTAAAGTATTAGTGTGAAAAACTTGTTTGGACAATATTATCTAGTAGGTGTTAAAATAAATCTCCAGAGAATTTGTACTCTTGACATACGTCAGACAGGAGTGCACAAGTGTAATTAACAGTAGGCAATAAAATGTGGAAATTCTGGCTGTACAAAAGAAATGATCTCCATGAAAAGGTGTGTGATTTCTGGCTGATGCACAGATGAAAGAGCAAAGGAAGACAAGGAGGAGAAAAATGCAGAACAGACCACAAAAGGTGTGTTTCCAGTGTCCCAGGATATGAGAGAGACAATGTAGGTGAGGTAATAACTTTTATTGGACCAACTTCTGTTGGTGGAAGGTACAAGGTTTTGAGCTACACAGAGCTCTTCTTCCAGTCTGGAGAAGGAAGCAGAACATGTGAGGCTATGCCTACACTACAGCCTAAGTCAATATAAATTATGTTGCTCAGGGGTGTAAATTAGTTCCCCTCCCACAACAGGATAACTTATGCTGATTTATGCACCAGTGCGGATAGCACTATTTCAGTGGGAGAGCTTCTCCTGCTGATATAGGTACCGCCACTCATGGGGGGGCGGGGCGGGGGAGGGGCTGGTGTAGTTAAGCTGACATGAGAGCTCTCTCCTGTTGGCTTAGAATGGCTACACAGAATTTACAGGGGCACAGGTGTATCAATGCAGCTGTGCTGCTGTAAGCTCTCTAGTGTAGCCATAGCCTGAGATAAATGCAAGTTGGGCCAGGATGAGGTGGTCACTTGAAATTAAGTGGGCAATTGAGGGTTAGATTGTTATGCATAAAGGGCTGAAGTGGGCAGTTAAGGGTAGCTGGCAGCAGTGTTACAAATTATAATGGGCCATAAAACCAGTGTCCCTGTTAAGCTTTTGGTGTCTAGCAGAGTTATGAATTTAAGTTCCCAGGCAAGCCTTTTGAAGGTGTTGTACCGGCTTCCCTTGAGGACAAGTATTGAAAGATCAGAAATGGAGTGATAGCTTTATGAAAACAGTTTTTTGTCTTTTATCACTTTTCTGTCCCAATTTATATTTAGCTCAGACACCCTGGTTCCTTCCCCAGAGATGAAGAAGAGCTCTGTATAGCTCACACCTTGTGCCTTCCACCAGCAAAAGTTGGTCCAATGAAAGATATTACCTCACCTACCTTTTCTCTCAAAAGATGTTTGGGTAAAGTATGGCCAGTGGTGTCTTGTAACACTCAGTTTATACACTCTCACATGGCTGATGTTACACAATATAACCAAATGCATCCATCTATCAAACCAACCATCTAATATATCTGTGCCCTGTTAGAGAGAGTGTCTTTTTACCCCCTTTCAACTCTTAATAAGAGAGAACATTCATGTTCTGGGCAAAATTCTCAATCTTGAGCACCTAATCTACATCCACAAATGACATGCAAGGGTAATCAAACACCTTACTGCAGAACAGAGATCCTCCCTCCACCCTAAGACTTCTTGCACAATTTAACAGGTGGGTTAAAACTCTGATGCACAGCTACACTGTACTAAGCTGAGGGAAACATGCTAATCTTTATTTTTCTATGGTGAGAGGTATTTTTCCTTTTAAGGTTTTTCCCTGTCCTGAAAGAGGTGCTGGCTGAAGATTCAGCCCAGAGGAGCTTATGGATTAATGGTCCATCTAGAAATATCTGTACAATATCATGCTGCACAGAAATATGGACATGGAGTACATGTAATATGTTTACTTTTATATTAAAGATTGTAATTACACTTTTAATTACAACCTCTGCCAAATGATTGGCGATGACAGAGAACAGCACAGTGTTTCTGGCAGTGGATAGGAAGTTAGGACTGTTAAGGGAATTATATTTTGCTTGTATAGACACACAAGAATGTGGCTGTATGCTTCATTATTTTTTTTTTGGCGGTGGAATGTGAGCTCTCCTCAGTGCTGGCCTCAGACTGTCAGCTTCTTTGGAGGTCTTGCCTCCACATCCTCACCCCACTTTGTAAATATATTGCTATGGTCATAATTGTGCCCCCCCCCCCCGCACCTTGGAACTCAAAGGTCCCAGTTTTCAGAGTAGCAGCCATGTTAGTCTGTGTCAGCAAAAAGAACAGGAGTACTTGTGGCACCTTAGAGACTAACAAATTTATTTCAGCATAAGCATAAGGTCCCAGTGCTGCTGCGATTTTAGGTAGTAGCAAAACTGCCATTGATTTCAATGTGGTGGTTAGGATTGGGCCCAAAAAGCACAAGCTCTGGGATTCAGTCCATTAGAAGGATGAGAGTCTTCTGTGCCCCTTCCCATGAAAAGAGAGCCAGAATCTGGCCCTAAATTTGGAAAACTATAATTGGGTTGGAGTCAATTACTGTTCCATATGCATACAAATTTCCATATGAGTCAGCAATAGCCAAACCTATATGCTTGCCTGTATCATGAAGACATATCTGAGTTACAAAAATGCAAAGCACTCAACAGTAGGTCATCTTTATTTTGTTAGTTTTTAGAATTTATATAATTGAAAAGAGCCAAACATTGTTTTTCATTAATATTTGTAAGGGGAAAAAAAAATAAGAACAGGAATGTGCTGAGATTTTTGCATCCCAGAACAAAGTTCCATCCCAGAGCAAAGTTTTATTGCCAAGTTATAAACACATGAAAATGGGGAGTTTGCAGTGGCAATTCTGGCAAACCTTTAATTAAGGCAGCGCTGCTGCTATCTGTTATAAGGTGGAGCAAACCATTTCCCCCAATTGTGCTGTATTTTTTTGACTGAAATATATTGCTTAGGCATTTAAATGGACCGAATGAAGAAAACAGTCTCAGTATTCCGTTCCATGATTTTTTGAATGTGTGTTTAATTTCTGTACCTAATAAAGAAGAACAACGAGAACCTTTCTGCTTGCTTTAGTTATTCAAACAAACCAGCTGTACAAATACTTCTGCCAGGGCCAACATTAAGTGAAATGAGTTGTTATATGAGGGGATGGGGTTTCAGAGGAGAGGGGTCCTACTAGGTTGTGTCTTCCCTGAAACTACTCTTTAACCCCATTGACTCAAATTTTCCCTCCAGCTTTTTGACACTCTAGTACGTATGTTATGCATAGCCCTGGAGAGAAAAAGGAGCTGTTCTTGTGAAATGTGCTAGAATAATAAACATTTCTAAAGGCTGGATTTGTTCATGCCAAGTGTAATAAATAAAGTGGGGGAATAGCTCCCTTTGATGGACACCCAGATAGCCAGTTAGCTGTAAGATCCCTCCTGGTAGCTGTTCTTTACTTGCTTTACCTGTAAAGGGTTAAAAAGTCCCCCAGGTTAAAAAAAAAAAAGTGGGCACCTGCACAAAAGAGCCAATGGGAAGGTAGAACCTTTTTGAAATTAGGAAAGAAACTTTCCCTTTGACTGTTCTCTCTGGGCTGGAGGGTCAGAGAAGCCATGCTATAAGCAGCTAAACCAGGTATGATTATAAGTAATCAGATCATGCCTAGAACTACTTATCTGAACTCCAGTGTGTAAGTAGATCAGAATGTTTAGCTAGATGTGATTAGGATTATTTCTTTTATTTCTTATTAGCTTGTGGACTCCTCTGTGCTAACCCCAGATGCTTTTGTTTGCTTGTAACCTTTAAGCTGAACCCCCAAAAAGCTATTTTGGGTGCTTGATTTTTGGAATTGTTCTTTTAAAATCTAGCAAAAGCTTAAGTTCCAGTATTTTCTTTCTTTTTGTTTTTAACAAAATTTACCTTTTTTAAGAACAGGATTGGATTGTTGGTGTCCTAAGAGGTTTGTGCGTGTTGTTTGATTAGCTGGTGGCCACAGCTAATTTCCTTTGTTCTCTTTTCAGCTCTTCCCCGGGTGGGGTGTGAAAGGGCTTGAGGGTACCCCACAGGGAGGAATTCCCAAGTGCTCCTTCCTGGGTTCAAAGGGGGTTTTGTTGCATCTGGGTGGTGGCAGCGTTACCCAGCCAAGGTCAGAGAAAAGCTGTAACCTTGGGAGTTTTATACAAGCCTGGAATGGCAAGTATTGATTTTTTAAAATCCTTGCGGGCCCCACTTCTGCACTCGGAGTGACAGAGTTGGGATTCAGCCTTGACACCAAGAAATTGCTATTGCTTGTTCATAGAAGTGTTCTCACCATCACTGTCATGGAGACTTCAGTGCTGTCTATACAACACAGAGGTGAAATTCACTTCACCTTTGTAATGCCTTAGTAGTCAGACTGTATGCAGATGCAGGAAAGAGCCACTGAGGAGGTGACATTCTCCCCCTCAAGTCCTAACATAAAAAACCAGGCTCTTCAACACTGCTGCAATTATTTCAGCCTAGTGAGTCAATTATCAACTGCAGCCCCTCTGTACCATTTGTATGGTGTGCTGGGGCCACTGAAGAATTCATGTACATAGGACCCTGGCTTGAACCCATTGCTGCTTTCTGTGCAGGCCTAGGTGATGCTGGCATGGTTATAATGTCTGTGGCATACATGAAGTGTGAAGACCCCTCGGGAGAGAATATGCGTATGAAGTGGACCTAAATGGGAGAGTTGGATTTTCTGTTTCACAGGAAATTCCACTATTTTAATGTTTTTTTCCATTCCAAAATGGAACAAAAAACTAAACTAAGTATCCCACATAACAAAATTCTAAATATTTTTGTTTCAGGTCAATTGAAACATTTTGTTGTGGCAAGAGCAAAATATTTGGTTCTAATTTTGACCTTTAAACTTTTAAATTCTTCTTATATAAAAACCCCCGCAATTAATTTAGTACTGAAAAAAGTCATTTGGAAATTAAAAAAATAATCAAAACCTTCCATTCTGCAAGTGCCAGAATGGGATGCTTCAACTGTATCAAAATGCCTCCTTTTGCCTTTGTTGTTTTGATGAAATTTCATCAAAATCATACACTTTTCAAAACATTTTAATTTTGATGAACATTGCTGTTCCCATTGTTTTGATGAAAACTTTCTGACCCGCTCTAACCTGCGGTCCCAATGTGAAGCTAATATTGAATTAAATAGCTCTGTAAGCCAGATTCTCAGCTGATGAGAATAGTTGTAACTCCACTGACAGCACTCAAGCTACTCTGGTTCACCCCAGAATGTGAGATTTCCATCACATGAAGAGAAAACCAAGATCCTGAAGTTTGTTGCTCCAGCTGAGTTCATGAAGTAGAATGAATCAATGAATGAAGAAGCGAAAACATGATGTTCCCTTAGAAAAATATGTCAATATTGTACTTTACATGAATATAACAGACTCTGAAAAACAATTTGTACATATAAGTTACACAAGCATTTATCAGACCTTACGTAGTATGTACATTTCTATTACAATAATCTATTTCCTGTAGTTAGAAATTAAGTACATCTGCTGGAGCCCTACTGGAAAGTACAATATGCATAAAAAATGTTCAGAAATATAAAATTCATAGTAAAGCTGCCTTGTTTTCTTTGACTGTTATATCCTCCATTACTCATGATAGCTCACTAGCAGAAGTAGAAATAGCAATACACAAAACACACTTGTCCGAAAAATATACCTTCTTTTGTAGTCAGCAAAACAGACATGTTCAGTGGTCTCCAACCTAGGTTTTTCAATGAGTGAATGGACAGGACTATATTTTCTCCCCAGATACACCACTGGATTAAATAAATTCTGAATTCCACTGTCAGTGAACTCATTCTTGAAAGATCATTTGGTAGGAAGATATGGTCCCGATATGTGTGTTGGAATGTAGAGGTTAGCACAGTTAGGTACAACCAGGAGTCCTCCATGTCAATTTTACAGGTGCACAGAAAAGCTTTGGGGCTTAATCCTGCTCAGAATGTTTAAAATCTCTCCCATATCAGCAAGCATGAAATTCATGTCTGTGAAGCGGGCCCACACAAGGTCTGTACACTATTTAAGTCTAATTTAAATACTGTAGGGCCTCATCCAAAGCCCCTTTAAGTCAATCAGAATCTCTTCATTGACTTCAATGGCTGTGGATCGGACGCTTAGTGCTTTAGTGTTGCACAGGCCTTGCGTGAGCTTAATGAATGAATTTCACCCTAACAGAATGTGAACTTGATCTTGCAGTTCTTTCTTCTCAGAATTCTTCCCGCAGGATTAGGCCCTCTACTTGTAGACTTAAGAGCTACAAATGCATTGACATTGTAAAGCAAAGTTCTGGATTTGAAATATTTTCCCTCCTTTACTTACCTGGCAAGCTCTGAGTTTAGGACTCTCAGAACTAATTATACTTTAGGCAATGGAAGCAATGCTAAGAGTAGAGCACAATTACTTGCTTATGCCTTAACTGAGTCTTCAATTCTTGCAGGGGAAAAACAACTCTTGGATGGAATCTCAGCAAGTAAATAAAGAAGAAAGGGAGTTTAAAATATATTTGTAACTAGCTGGTGCTAGGGTGACCAGACAGCAAATGTGAAAAATCGGGACGGGGTGGGGCGTAATAGGAGCCTATATAAGAAAAAGACCTAAAAATCGAGACTGTCCCTATAAAATCGGGACATCTGGTCACCCTAGCTGGTGCTTCTGCAAAAGTAACTGGTTAGTGGAATTGTGACATCAGAGATCGCATTTCCTCCTCCTCCTCCTCTTCTTCCTTCTCCTTTCCAGTCCCCACTTCCCTGGTTCTCCCTTGTTTCTCTATCCCTTCTCCTCCTTCAATCCCAGAGATGGGATTGTGACACAAGTGCTAAGTCAACCTTCAAACAACTCCTGGCTGAATGCTGATATTGAGATAGCTAAGGGAAGTGACACCAAAGACAGGAGTAGGTGGGTCTGTGGCATCAGAGGTATGTGACTGTCTCCCTTCTGTTCTTCATTCCTTGTGCCTGAGGCTGGTAGACTTGTGCTGTCAAATATACGTGGATCACACAATAGGTAGAAGTGGAGGCAAACAGAATGGATGGCCTCTTTCTGGCCTATTTTTAAAGGTGCCAAATCACTGGTTAACCTAATAAAAAAGTCAAGATCTGTAAAATTACCCAACTACATGAAAACCAGAGGAGAAATAGTGATATATTTCATTGGGCATCCTTTCAGAGATACTTGGGAACATTATATACAAGATAAATTCTATAGGCAAAAAGTCTTAGCACTTGCAAGCACATAGAACTAGAACTGGGTTAACAATAGGTTTTTCGGTTCACTTGCAATTCTGGGGAAAAAAACAGATTTTTTAATTTTTTTTTTCATGGAATCAAAAACTTAAAAAGAGAAAAATATAAGATTCAGGTCAAACAAAATATTTTGTTCAACCTGAAACATTTTATTGTTTTTATTTCAATTGAGCATTTTAAAAAAAATTAAATACAATTAAAAGGAAATCTCTACACAATCATTTTGAATAAAATAATTTAAATATTTAATTTAGAAAATGTCAAAATGAAACAGGATTTCAAAAATATTTTAGGTTTTTTTTAACTGAAACAATTCAAAGAAACTGACACAAATTCATGGAATGTTTTGGTGTCACTGAATCTGCATTTTTTTGCAAAAAATAAAAGAAAATAAAAGTTTGGCATAAGAGAGTTTGTCAGAAATGTTTGCCAAGCTCTACTCAGAGCTGCCCAGGCACTGGTTCTATCCATTTGCAAGGACTTTTACATTCACCTTTAGAAAGAAATTGTAGCTATTTTACTCAGCCCAATGGTGTGTAACTGTCATTTGACACTGGCAATAAAGAAGCCTTACAGCTATAAATAAGTTACTCCTTGGCTGTAAGACTCATTTAACAATCATAAAAGGACCTTTCGTGTTTAATAATTACATAAAATATTGACTTTCTAATAATGAATATTTCTTCGGCTGTGACACTGGTATAAACTAGTTCCTCATCTCTTCCACCGGCCTCCTTTACTGCCAGCACACAACTTCATTAGCCAGGCAAATGTTCACCAGCTGGAGGCTCAGCGTGTCAAGAGCAACTAACAAAAATCTTAATTTCCAAATACATTTCACAGTTTATTCCTAGTGCAAAATTGTTCCTTACTTATCAGATTGCTGGGCGGAGTATTATGGCTACAGTTTTCCTATTAATGAATATTACTGAACAACTAGCATAGCTTGAAAAAAAATATTGTTGAGATTTCCCCAGGACTTTCATGAGGCTCCCAAAGAAGTGTTTTGTTTCTCTACTGATGCTTATGCCTACTTGTGTTGAATGTTTTTAATACAATAAATAGTTTACCTTCATTTCTGTTATGCAGCTGATGTCAGGAGGATAATTCTGTATGAGATCCTTTTGAGCTAAGGATTTGAATACCTTGGAATGATGGGTGTCTCTCCCCCCCCCCACACTTCCCCCCCCCCACTCCCCTCCTGAGTGCAAACATTTCCAGGAAAGCAGCAGAGCTGATTAAAATGAAAACAACAACAGATTCCAAGCCCGTTACACCTAATGAAAGATGATCATTTAAAGTCTAGGGTGAAAGAAAGATATTTAAAGCAACAAATGCTGAACAATTCCAATCTGTCGTGTAGTTAGTCCAGTCTGGAATCTGAACACTCCTTTCTATGAACTAGTCCGTTCTTCTATATCTGCTATGGGATACCTTGAATTGTTATGACTATTGAATCTGTGTGTCATATGGCCGGTAGCAGGAACTGTGGAAAATCCAAATGTTTCATTGAATAGTTCCATTCTCAGTCCTGTTTCTAAAAGCAGCATGCTGTAGTAGTATCAAATGCTATATCCACCTCTCTCAGGCAGACTCTCGCTGGGCCATCACTGGCCGAAGCTGATGCTTCTATAGTGTGCATATGATGTGTCCTGCTTAGCACGCTCTCACAGTGGCACTCAAGTCTGCACTCCTTCCCTTCGCCCCACCCTGCCATGAACAGAATGCAAAATGACCTGTTTATCTCGTTTTCCTCCGAGCTAGGCAGACATCTCTCCAGATTTTAATGCAACGAGTTCAGAGTCATCTATGTATTTTCCATTTAACTGTTCGTTGGTGGAATCGTGATGATACAGATAAACTGGGACCTCGGTGATCGATGTTGCTGTGTAGGAGGTAGATCGCGTAGAGCAGTGCTCACGTCGTCTTTGCCCCCATTGGGTCTTATACTGCATCCATTGCCTTTTTAGAGCACCCTGGACCTGCAAGGGGAAGCCAAGCAATAGTTTTTATCGTTATTATTAGTCGATGGAGTTGGCTGGGATTTGAACTGGCACAGCAAGGCACAAGCTGGCTCCCTTCCCTTTTTTTATTATGCTGGAAATTCTACTTTGCAATATCAACCCAGTGCCATGACTTTTCACTGACTGTTTATTTTAATCTCCTCGTTTCCACCTTGCTTTGAGGTTAGAACTGGTTGAAAGATATTCAGGAATAGTTTTATTCGGGGTGAAATGTTCTTAGTGCAGAGAGCCAGCACACAGCCCTTAAGTAAAACTTCAGCAGTGAAGCTTAAGTGGTGTATGCTCAGGACATTTTGCCCCAGCTAAACTAGCTATGAATAGTAAAACTGAAGTGATGCACAGGCCTTGGTGTTGGCCCACTGCCCGGCGGTGGTTTTCATCCTTTGTACTTACGCCATCATGGGGAGGAGGAGAAAGCAATTTCCTCAGACAGCTGAAGTAAAATGTATTTCAGATCTGGGGGCCCAATTGTGACTCGGCCTGTATAACCATGCAGAGGAACACCAAACCTCCTTAACATCCTTACTGGCCCTTCCCAGGCCTTGGGTCCAGGCACGAAAGAGTGAATGGGGCACTTGCCTGCTTGCTCCCTCCCCAAAGCAGGTGTGTGGAAAATAAGAGGGGAAAAGACAAAGCCAGAGTGTTGTAATTTACTGCAACAATGTGACGTAAATAATTACGCTGGGAGGAAGCAGGTGAGGAATTGAGACATACGGATGTGCCCGTGTCACAGTGCTCCAGAGTGGTACAGCTTACATACCGCCCTTTCCTTAGGGCTGTGTCTAAACACACAGATTAGCCCTAAGACGGGCTGTACCTTTGACTCAGGTAGCAACATGTAAGTATTGTTGATGTCCCTGGTAATGCCCGAATGCTAATGCATTTTATTAGTTCATAGACAGTAAAATGTCACCCACACAAATAGCAGCAGCAGCAGCCTCTGTGCGCCTCTGGTGGGATGGAGGGAAGCTACTGTCATGTCATATAAAGGCGAGGCTTCATTAGGCATTGTTAAAACTCTGAGATGCTTACAGAGCGTACAGTGAGTTAAGTCACTATGCTAGGAAGGGGTATTTCCGTTGCTTGCAACTTTGTATTTTTAAGCCAAGGGCCAAGCCGAGTGATCCTAAAAATCCTTCCTCATGCAAGTAGTTGCACTGACTTCAACAGGACTACTTAACACATCACAAAAACGCTAGCCATATCATCTCTTTGCTGTAGTCCGGTTGAAGACAATGTAGATAGAATTGTTTTCAGCTGGAGAAGTGTTATTTTTATTTACTCTCCCATAACTCAAGAATGGCTGAATGTATTTTTGCTAGAGCACAGAAAAAGCCTAGGGTTATACTGGAAACCACTGTGCATCCTGACTTGTAAGGGACATGACCAAAGTTTATTATGGCAATGCTGAGGGGAACGAGCTGCATTAATAAGATTTCTGTATCATGCCATTGCAGAAATTCGATTAGTGAAAAGGAGCTCCGATATGATCTAATGTGACAAGGCATTGCTAATACAGTGGCAAAGCTGTAGTTCAGAATTGTAGGTAAGTCCTGTATGGATTTCAGTTACTTAATGAGCAGCTTTCACCCTTACAGTGGTTCATATTGGGTGTAAATGCAGTGGCTCACATCAGTGAAACCCACAGGACGGGACCAGGGGAAGCAATCGTTGCAAGGATTCATTCAGAGAATTTCCCCACATCATTCTGTGGGGCAGGAGGAGATAGGGGTTCCCACCCACCTGTTGGGAAAGGCCTGGAGGGCAGGCCTTGAAACCTGTTGGATCGGAGGGAGGCCAGGGCAACCTGTGCAGAAACCTAGTTTCTCTACGCTGGCTCTAGCCACCAGCAGCCCGTTTTCCCCCTTACCTACCTTGGAACACAACTCCATTGGGGCTGCACTGTGAGCAGGGACTCCCTCTGGCCATCGCTACCCTGGAGGTTACTGGAGTGTGGGTTGGTGCTCTGCAGAAATGATGATCTGGAGTTTACCCTTTCTGAGTAAGCTCCACGTGGCTGGAAGGAGGAGGAGGACGTGTCCCCTGGTCTTGCTCCTGGCCCACCTATGTCTTCCCCCTCCACTCTCCATGAGGATCTCAGGACCAGTGAAAAGGCCCCTGTGGGTCCAGGGTGGGAAGGAATGCTCCTACAGAGGGTGGGTGAGCCCCTCATGCACCCTCAAGTTGCTTTTACTCATGCTGTGGTCTGAAGTTGCACCAGGACAAATGCAGGTTGGGGACATACATGGTTTAAAGAAGAGAGGCCTGATCATAATATGAAGAGCTGCACAATCTACTGTGAGTAGCAGCTCATTTTGGTCTCATCGGGGGGTAAAGCTTTGATTGTGGGGAGTTTGGCATTCCTCTCCCAATTCAACCCAGGGTTAAAAGTGCCATGAATTAAAATGAATAAGCTCCATGTAGTACCGAGTGCATGAGGTTAAAGTCTATGTGTTTTTAATTCTTCACTGAACCTTTGGTTTATGAGATTCCACTGCACTTACAAATTGAGTTACACTGTATTTCTGTGCTAATGCCAAGGAATAGGGAACTGATCTCAAATGATCATATCCTCTGCTAATTAAAACTACTCATATGCAGATTTGAAATGTGTTAGCCACATGACTGTGCTTTTAAAAAATCATGTGCATGACATTAATATGTTAATAATCAAAGAGATTATCAGCTGGGTGTTACACCACAATGGTGCATAGAATAAACCAAAGTCCAAGTAAAGAGGAAGTTTGGGTTTACTTTATTCTTCAGCTTTTTAAAGTGTTTTCTGTTCTCTGTCAGCCATTCACACCTCTTTGGCAAGAAAGATATATGGCCATATCTTCAAACAGACTTTCCATTTTCTTGGCCAACCTTCCAGTCTAGAAGTAACCTCAGAACTGGAAGAATGGTCTACTGAGCAAGCTAATGCAGAAAGCTCAGACCATCTGTATAGTGTTGTTGTTGGAGAGAGGTACCACAGTGCTGCTGGACATTGTCCCTTCACAAGAATAACGTTCTGCCATCATGGGTGGGACCAGCTCTCAGCTTAGGGAACTGAGAAAAATCACCCCCATAATTTATACATTCACTTTCTTCTTTCCTATTAGTTAAGACATCAGTAATGTACAATGGTTTCTTATTCAGTGTCTTGGCAGACAGTGCTGTAGGCTGGGCTTTTATGGAACGGAGGAAAATAATTTGCAGTGAGGAAGTGAGTGTGTGGCTTGCTGCAAATACTGATGTGAAAGGCTAATAAGTGTTGGGAGCATTGGTTTTGGACAAACATCATCTGTTACTGCTTTGAAGTGAATGACCCAGTAGTACAAAGTAAATCATTGAGGAACAAAACTTCTGTCACATTAATGCTAAGTCCCTACCTCTGTCATAGTATGTTTTTCCATGAAATATCACTCTGCATCCTAGGGACCTGGCAGTATTTGGATATACAGGTTTGGAAATGGTCTCTCACCAAGCCTGAGGACCCAACTAGAGCTTTAATCTATCCTGTACATTCAATCCAAGCTGCAGCATGAGCCCCCAGAAGGAATTTTGGTTGACTCAGCCAGAATTCTCCAGAAACCGAGGAGGGGACACATGCTGGAGTGGCAACTGTGCCTACCTCTGGGAGAGGGCAGCAGAGGCTCCTTTCAATGCCAGGCCAACTCCCAGGACCAGTGTGGGGGGATCTCAGGCTGTCCCTTTCAACCCCCTTTTTTGAGGTGCCTAGTGCTGCCACTGATGCTAGCCAGGGTCAGTATCTCTGCTCTTTACCAAGATTATGGGCCTTGATCCCCTCTCTCTTCCTTTGTGCACCTGAAAGAATAACTGGAATTTGGAAGAAAGTGATAGAGGACAAAAAGGAGGCAAGGTGTAGACACCACCTTTCCAGAAAGAGAGAATGGCTGAAGATTAATAAGGTCCCCTAACTGAATCTCTATAGAACACTGTGGGCCCAGTGCTGCTGTCTGTTCTCAGGCAAAACTCCCATTGGCAGAGGAAGGACTACAGTACTGGCCTCTATGGAGACAGCCTCTCACTTCCAGGTGTTAAACTTGTCACCCTACCCACTGAGTTTGTCTTTTGTCTAGTTTGTAGAAAATCATCTTCATCCACTGCTGCTATAAGAAGTTTACTTAGTGCTTCGACAGCCATGTACAGAGCTAATTAATCCTCAGAGTGAGGCAGGGAACTAATTGCTATTATCTCGATTTCACAGATGGAAACTGAAGTAGAGAAATTAGGTGACTTGCCAAATGCTGCACAGGGATTTCTTAGCAGAGCTGGGCTGGGCTGAGAACTCTGTAGTTCCTGGCTCCTAGCCTTGAGCTCAGTCTATTAGATCACTGAAGTCTGGTCCTAATGGTTGTGAAGTTAGACTGGATGAGTGTAAAATCGTCCCTTTCTTAAATTAGGTGCCCCTACTCTGACATTCTTTTATGGGTGTTGTTTACATTTATAACTCAAAAACTACCAATTATGGATGAAATCCACCTCAGGGAAGGGGCTACATTGTAGCCTTGACCCCTGGGGATGGATTTCACCTTTCCAACATCCTCTTTTCTGCCATACTTCACCCACGTCAGCCCCGTTACTTGATTATACAATTGTGAGCACATTTTATGCTATTTGGATATCTACCAACAACTTCCTGATTTGCATGTACTAGCAGATAGCCTTGGGTCTATGTGCTATAAAATATGCCCATAATTATTTTCAAATTACTGATGACTTGATCTATAAATAGGTTCATGAATTTTACAACTGCTGTATGCACACATTATGTGACATTGCTAAATATTAACCTGTAAGTTTTTAAAGTTTCACTGATTGGCTGTTTGCAAAGGTAAATGCAAATGAGAAGATTTCTAAGCACATCTCTCATTGTTGATATATATGATCCATTTAATCAAGGATTCATTAGACAATCATCATATCTACAGATGCAATCATGTAGTTAGACACCCAAGTGATAGAATACACATGCAATTATTTAGGGTAGCAACACTTTAGATGCAAACACCACTTTTCAACCTCAGGCCCTATTTCTTATCTAATTTTAGGCTTTATTTAGTCCAAACATGCCTCTGTGATGTCCAGGTTTGCTAGATGTGCTAGAGCCATGGAGCTGCCTCCTGTTTCATTCCAAGTTGGCAATTCAGAAGAGGATACTCAGTCACTAGGAGACAGTATGTGACTACTCCTCTGCTGACCACCATATACATCAATAAGAGTACAGTAACTCCTCACTTAAAGTCGTCCCGGTTAACGTTGTTTCATTGTTACGTTGCTGATCGATTAGGGAACATGCTCGTTTAAAGTTGTGCAATGCTCTCTTCTAACGTCGTTTGGCAGCCGCCTGCTTTGTCCACTGCTTGAAGGAAGAGCAGGCCATTGCAGCTAGCTGGTGGGGGCTTGGAACCAGGGTGGACTGGCAGCCCCTCTATCAGCTCCCCGCTTCCCTAAGTTCCTTGTGCAGCAGCTGCCCAGCAGGCTATCAATTGCCGGCAGTTCAGCTGTCCCTCCCCCACTGCCATGTGCTGCATTGGAGCTGCTCCCCGAGATTCCTGCTTGCTGTGCAGGGGAGAGGAAAGTGTGGGGGGGCTAATGTCAGGGTGTCCCCCTCCCCCCTGCTCCTGCCCCCCACTTACCCCTTCTCCACATAGAGCAGGGTGGGGACACTGACAGAGAGAGACAGAGAGAGCTTGGGGCAGCAGCTGCTATCTCAACTTTGTGATCCACTTAAAAAGACAATGTACTTAAGAGTAGGCTCAGCTTACTTAAAGGGGCAGTGTGCATCTCTCTCTCTCTCTCCCACACACAAGGTGTGTGTCTGTCTCTATCGTCTATGCTCTCTCTCCTCCCTCCATTAGTGCTGCCTTGTAGAGTGAGAGAGGCTACATTAACAACAATGTGTTAACCCTTGAGGGCTCAGCCGAGTGATAGTTCATCATTTAGCAGCAAGGCATTCCCTGGGAAATATCCCACCCTCTTCCACCATCTAACTTCACCACCTCAACCAAGCTTCACAATCATCATAGCTGTAAACAGTGTTAAATTGTTTGTTTAAAACGTATACTGTGTGTGTATATATATATAATATATATATTATAGGTGTCTGGTGAAAAAAATTTCCCTGGAACCTAACCCTCCCTATTTAAATTAATTCTTACGGGGAAAATGGATTCACTTAACATCGTTTCGCTTAAAGTCACATTTTTCAGGAACATAACTACAACGTTAAGCGAGGAGTTACTGTATAGTGACTAGGGATCCAGTGAGTGTGTGTTCTGACTGCTCACTGTGTCCCTGATATCCACACAGTGATTTGGATCTTATGGCTGAGTGACAATCAGTCAGATGATGAAGATTCTTAGAGGGGCTAAACACTGAGGAAGCAACTCTCAACTAACAGCGGTATTATGAAGCTGGTCCTGGAGATGTCAGGTGTGGAGTCATCAAAGAGGACAGAGATATCCATCCTTTGGGGAACTCACTATGGATGTCTCCTACCACTGGCAGTTTAGCTGGGTGCTGGAAGAATGCATGAAGCATCACCCATCTCCAGTGATTGAAATCTGAACCCAGAGGGGGGAATCCACATTTTACAAATAGCCACAATCAAAATAGTGGGCTAAATGGGCCAACACAGAATGCCAGATCCAAACACTCACTGAACTTTGTGGTGTCCAGAATCTGGATCTGATGAAGATATTGGTACAGTAATTGACTTGCCTTAAATTAGAAACAGGGAAACCAATGGGAAACATTAACATTTCCAAAGAATGTGAGTATTCTGGATGTTTGGCTTTTTTCAAGACACTTTATTTTAAATAATAGATTATTTTACTATACCTGAATTGCAATGGAACTCTTGTAGAAGTTAATAGTGTCTACATTACTAGCCACCTATTGCAAACACTAAATTATAAATGGGCAGGAGAAACTGAGTGACCTGAGTAAGTATTAAGAATTTTGAGTAGTGAAATGAATATGGTATAATTCCTTAATATGAATGTATTAATTCTGATTCCTAATTTTATGTACATATTGTATGAAAATAAGAAAATTATGATGTATATTTCATACTTAGGAACGTTCCTGAAAGTTGGCCTTTGATTTTCCGCTTAACACCACATTATATGTAAATTAGTAAACCATATAATAATTCATACTCTGTCAGCTAATGTCTTATCTAATTTACGAGTGACACTTTGAAATGTATTATCTATGACCACGTTGTCATTTTTTACAAGGACACACAGGACACAACTTCATTGTTATACTTGGAAACCAGGAATAAGCTGATTACCAGAGTTCCACTGCGTATAAATCATTAAATATGCATTGGCCCAGAGAGAGAATAGTCCACTGGTCAGGGCATTCACCTGGGAGGGAGCAGACCCAAATCACCCTGCTCCAGTGACTAATTATTCATACCCAGTGGAACAGCTTCAACAGGAGAGACTGAGAGAACTCTGCTCCAGAGTACCTCCCATGGTCCAGGGAGGTACTCTGAGCGGGGTGGGAGTGGGGAAACTAGTTCAAATTCGTTCTCCACATTAGGCCGAGGGGAAAATTGAACCTGGGTCTCCCACATCCAGCCCAGCTCTAATCAGTGGGTTAAAAGGCAAGGGTGGGGTTGGGCACCACCACCTCTGTTTGTTTGGTGTGCGCTGGATGGGCCTAGCAAGCTATATAGAAAGGGGAACACCTACTTTGAGCATCCTGCTGGGTCTTCGGTGTGAGATAGGCACCCCTGCACCTCGCCTGAGGCAGCTGTCTACATGCTCACTGGCAAAAATTTAGGCACCTTGGGTGAGAGCCACAAAGGGATTTAGATGTTGTAGTGCATTGCAGCACCTAACTTTTAAGCACCTAGAAAATCACCAATGCTGTGATCCACAAAGTCTCAGGGCTTGGCTACACTTGCAGGTTAGAGCGCATTAAAGCAGCCCCGGGGGCTCTAACTCCCGACGTGTCCACACTGGCAAGGCACGTAGAGCGCCTGGACTCTGCAGTTGGAGCACTCCTGGTACTCCACCTCCACAAGAAGCACGTTGCAGCCACTTGCATGCTGGGATAGCTACCACAATGCACTGCTCTTTGTGGCATTGCAAGAGCTGCTTACGTGGCCATGCCAGTGCGCTTGAATCTGACAGCATAAACACACGGCAGCGTTTTCCCTGCTGCGGTCTCCGAAGGCTGGTTTAACTCCCAGGGCTCTACATCTGCAAGTGTAGCCATGCCCTCAGTTAGGTGTCTGGGCTCCCTCTACAGTCAATGGGGAGAGACAGGCAACTTAGATTGCGGTCTACAAAACCAGCACGTGAGGTGGGGAGCCACCTAAGCTAGCCTCTGGAGATGCTGACCAGAGGGGTGTGTTCTAAGCCTGGCCCCTCTCACGGTGCTAGGGGCCTAAGTCTGGACACCAAGGAGGCACCGATCTCCGCTGGTGATCTACAAAGGAGGGGAAGATAGGTGTTCAGCCACCTACGTTGCATGCGAAGCTCAAAACAAAACAAGAGTGTGAGTGTGTGTGTGGAGATCAGCCACTTCTCAGCTGAGTACCCTAACCACAGGTCTATGCAATGTTCTGGTGTGGGTCTCTGTCCCTCTCTCCTATTGAAGTTGTTTCACTTTATTTAAATAATTGTATAATTAAATGTTAATTGGGCCAGTGAAGAGGTAGAATGACTATATAGCCCAGTGATTAGGGCACTTACCTGAGATATAGCAAATCCCTTCTCCCCTGCAGGAGGAAGGGGGACTCATACCAGTCCCCAATGGTCAAAGTTCACATATTAGCACCATTGACTATTTCACTGCTGATTATGTTAGCCAATCATTCTGGATTGGCAGCAGAATTTGGGTATGCGAAGGAGGCTGATGTAGAATGCAATCTATTTTTTTCTTTACTCTGACTTAGATTAAATTGAGAGGATAAAGAGTGAGGACCTCATCCTCTGGACCTCATTTTCCACCATTTGCTCTGTAAAGATCATAGTCCTAACTCAAGCACCTTCCAGTGATGTTGCAAGGAAAAATTAGCATTTCTACAGTGCAGTGAAAATGTAAAGCACTGCATCATATGTGCATGCAAAATACAGATTTATGGTGCTCCAGTTATGTTAATTGTGAACAACAGTCCAACTACTTTAAGAGGCTGAATTTGGTTCAGTACAGTTGATGAACGTCACATGCTTACCTCTCCATTGAAGAAGCAGAATATAGTTGCAACAAGTAAGCCCTAAGAAGGACAAAGAAAATAGGTTAGAATATTTCCATGTTTGTGCATTATTTCTAATTTAAGGCTCAGAGTCATGAGATGAAGGGATTATGTTACGCTCCTACCTTCATGTCGGAGAAAAACAGAGTTCTCACTCTTTCTTTGGGTGCAGCAAGGCAGATACATTTTATTAACTCAAGCAATTGCACAGAGGGAGAGAGTGCACTAGGACACAGGGTTTCCCCCTCCTAGGCAGGTCTCTCAAAAGATAAACAATTAAGGCAAGCATTTATACTTTTTGTTACATACAGTAATGATCAACAGTTTGTTTATATTAGGTCTTGCCCATTCCTGTATTTTCTCACTTCTGTTCTCAAAACATAGCTATCTCAAGGTTGGGTCACGCTGACTCTACTCTGCTGTCTTTTCACCTGCTTCTGACGTGAGCCCTGCGTCTACAAATCTCGCATTATTACAGCTAGAGTTAGCCTGACTCTTGCTCATATAGAGGCCTGCATCCAAATTCCCTCTACCGACTTCCACACATGTGATGAGGAAGCATAAAATAAAGAAGAGCAATTTCTCACACTTAGGTGCAGCAATGCAGAGCCTCTTAAGTAGAAAATATTTTTTCTTAAGATTTCTGTACTGTGTTCTAAAAGGTATATTAGATCTTATTAATAGCATTACATAGCCACATTTAACATCAAGTGCATTCATTTTAAATCACTTAAAATATTCCTTAAACAGTAATAAAATAATTAAATGTAGCAATGAATTTTAGGGGAAAATTGCAACGTAGTGGCTAGCATTCCTGAGGGACGCCGTGGGAAAAAAAGGGGAAGGGGATTAGAAGTGTTGTAGCTTTGTTTTTATGCCTCAAGTCAATTGATTGCTAGTTAAGTGAAGGCAGTTAACACCTTTGTATAGTTAACTCTGGACACTCCCCAAATATATACTCCAGGCCAGTGGTCCCCAACGCGGTGCATACTGACAAGGGAGCGCTTCCACCGGACAACCCACCGCCGAGGAGTGCGGCCACCGGACAACCAGCCGCCGAAATGCCTCCGAGAAGCGGCAACGCCAAGAAGCGTCACCGCTGCTTGTCGGCAGCCTTTCGGCGGTGGCGCTTCTCAATGACGCCGCTTCTTGGAGGCATTTTGGTGGCTGGTCGTCTGGCGCCCGCCACACTCTTCTGGGAACATGAATATGCTATTGCAACAGAAAGGTTGGGGACCACTGGTCCAGGCTATAACTCTAGGGGAACCAGCCATTTGAGGATTATCCAGACTAGTATTTACAAAGTTGCTAACCACCTTGAGTGCAGTGGCAATCAATAAACTCAAGGTAAAAACCCTCTAGTGATGACAAGCCCAATGTGACTGACAAATACAAACCTGCCTAGGTCAGAGTAATAAAGAAAAGAACATAGAACCACTAGGAGCAAAATATCCCCAGTAGACAATGCAGGAGGCAGGAGGGACGCAGTGTGGAAAAATGTGATTTCTACTCACTCTTTTAGAATGAAATGTAGTTAATTCCCATAAACCTCAGCCCAGATGAAAGCAAAGCAGTACTGGGCAGAGGGGAGAAGGCAAAGGTGGCTTTATGCCCCCTTGCTGCTCCTTGGTCCTGGAGCAGACTGGGAGTTGATCTGCCTTCCAGGATTGCTCTGAGTCTAAATTGTGGCCATTTTTGCCCAACTGCCTATCGCCCAGCAGCTGGGAACTGGTGAGTTACTTTTATGCTTTGCCTCATCCCCTTTTCTCCAGCCAACCTCAATAAGACAGTAAAGTCAGCTTTAAAGTTCCTTTTGTGCTGCTGGATTTGGCCCGTAGGTGTGATACAGCTACATCAGTAAAACACTTTCTTATGTGTTCCCCTCTATGGCATAAACACAATGGATACTACTTAAGAAAATACAATCCATACAAATAAAAAGTAATGCTCAGTTACTGTAGTTTAAAGAAACAAGTTACCCGTGATTTTGAAAAACTCGGTTGTAGCTGACTGCGCATTATTCTGAGTGGAAGCTTAATCCTGCTTTAAGGTTTAGATAGCTTTCCATTTATACAACCAAGCATTTTTCAAAGATGCATTTCTTAGCCTACCGGAAAAAAAATCTATTTCTACATTGGCTTCACGTTCCTGTTTTCAGCAGTGTCAATTTTTTCCCTCCCCCAAGATGTTTCAGAAGAGAGCATCGGAATCTTTCTCCATTAGCTTTAAGATACTTTGCCAAAGTGCTCTTTAAATTCCTCTGCTCCTGTGTTAGCATGAACTGATAGCATTCATTATCTGAGTAGCACAGTATGCATGGTGAAATAGATAAACTATCCTAATACTGTAATAAGGATGTGTTGAGGCTTAATTCTCATGGCACTCATATAGTAAGATATTGAACATACATGTGGTATCTATTCTATGTATTGTTTTTTTACTTCAAATCTTCCAACAGTGAAATCAGAAACAAGCTTTGCCGAAATCAGACACAACTTTGAGGGCAATTTCTCTGAAGGGATAATGAATGTTCAGGAAGTTGTTCGTCTACAGTTTTGGAATAAAGAAAACACTCAAAAAAAAAAAACATTTCTGTTCTCAACTTGGAAGTTGTTTTCTCTTTATTATATGTCAGTCCTTCAAGGAAAACATGGAGAATGTGGAAATGGAGACCGTGAGATGACTGATTCAAAAATCAGACATGCCTAATGAGCACCATAAATGACAGAAAAGGTGAAGCGACAGAGTCTTGTGGCACCTTATAGACTAACAGATGTATTGGAGCCCCAGTAGCCCCATGCTCCAATGTCTGTTAGTCTATAAGGTGCCACAGGACTCTTTGTTGCTTCTACAGATCTGGACTAACACGGCTACCCCTCTGAGAAAAGGTGAAACAACCCAAAGGGAAAGCTACAGTAACAGAATTCATAGGATGAAGCATTACAGTTTGAACATACCATCCTTGTGGCCATAACAAAAACAAAAAGACCACAGGTTATTCACAGTCCCCTCACAGCCACTAAGG
This sequence comes from Macrochelys suwanniensis, assembly GCA_033296515.1. Taxonomy (NCBI): domain Eukaryota; kingdom Metazoa; phylum Chordata; order Testudines; family Chelydridae; genus Macrochelys; species Macrochelys suwanniensis. The sequence continues at coordinate 45,673,755 of CM065776.1, forward strand.
GCTGATGTTCAGCATCTGGAAAAATGTAACTAGAGGTTGCTTGATTTCTGGAAAGACTAACGGTCAGTTCATAGCTGTCAGGAGCTGGGCCACTTGGGCTACTGATAAGGGCAGTAGAGGTGCTATAAGCTCACTGCCGGCTGGCTGGCTGCAGAATGAGCTAGTACTTCCGCTGAACAGCCTGTGGGTACGTTTACACATTATTTGGGAGACAGCCTCCCAGGCCAGATTGACAGAATTGGGTTAATGGGGCTCATGCTAGTGCTCTAAAAACTGCCTGCCGTATAGACAGTGCTTTGAAGTGGTGACTTGGGCTGTAGTGCGGGCTCTGAAGCCTGGGGGTGGGGAAGGTGGGCATGACCCACACGTTCAAAGTGCTGGCTATACAGCTATTTTCAGAGGCCAGTGGGAGCCCCGCTAGCCCAAGTCTGTCAACCTGGGCTGGGAGGCGCACACCCACTCTCTCCCCAGGGCTGTGTGTACATATCCAGTGTGACCTGTGTTTGCAAGGAAGAACAGGCTAATAGCATGACAGGCGCTGTAATCTAGTTGATACATCCCTTATTATGTCCCCACCATCTTCCTTGGAAGTCGGATCAGATACAAGAGCAGATAAGTAGAGTGGGGACGAGGTGTGCAGGACTGTTTCTGATTTGAGATGTATGCCAAAAGACATCTCACAAACCCACAGGTGCTGGAATTAGGGGTGCTGCTGCACCTCCTGGCCTGAAGTGGATTCCATTATATACAGGGTTTTCAGCTTGGTTCAATGGCTCTCAGCACCTCCACAATATAGAAATTGTTTGCACAAACCCATCCCAAATCCTCTCAAGATCCTACCCTGAGGCCCCTAGTTTGCAAGTATCGAAATTCACTCACTTTCCACGTTCTTTTTAATTGTCATTGAAGCACTTGTTGCTCCTCCCCCTATTACAACAATTCTAGGAGCTGAGTTTAAGGGAGAAGTGGCCAGAGTAATACTTGTTCTGGCACTTATGGAACTTGTGGTCAGCCTCATCTGCATGGATTTGGGCCAGTTGCCAACCTTCTTTGAAAGCATTACTACGTATTGATCTGTATTGCAATAGCACCTAAGGGCCTCTGGCAGGGAACAGGGGCCTAGTGTGATAGATGCTGTACAACCCAGAAAAAAAAGATAGTGCCTGCCCCAAAGCGCTTACAATGTAAATATGACAAGAGACAAGAAGTGGCTACAACAAGCAGGTGGGGGCAACACAAGGAGCAGTGGCACACTCCTGGTTGGCATGGCCAGCAGTGGTCACATCACACCAGCAGCCTAACTGTTTTTGTGTTTTTCAGAGGCATCACGGCACAGGAGAGTTTTACAAGGAGCGAGGTGGCATTGCAGATGACCTATTTCCAGCTTCCTTCTCCAGAATAAGAGGAAATCAGTAAATTAATTACCACAGGGGTAGCCGTGTTAGTCTGGATCTGTAGAAGCGACGAAGAGTCCTGTGGCACCTTATAGACTAACAGATGTATTGGAGCATAAGCTTTCGTGGGTGAATACCCACTGCATCTGAAGAAGTGGGTATTCACCCACGAAAACTTATGCTCCAATACATCTGTTAGTCTATAAGGTGCCACAGGACTCTGTCGTTTCTACAGTAAATCAATGAGATTTAGACTAATGCACACTGCTAGGATTAGATCAAGAATACTTGCACAGCATAGGTTTCTAACATTAAGCTGAAAAGAATAGATGACACTGCTAGTTGTTTTTAATGACAGTAAATACTAGAGCGTGACTTGCTTGTTCTTCAACAATAGGGCCTCAGACACTGTCTGTTGGATAAAAGTTGCTACTTCATTGGGGTTATGAAATATGAGCATCACAGCTCCTATATATACAGGGCCGGCTCAAGGTTTCTTGCCGCCCCAAGCAAAAGTTTTTTGCCCCCCCCCCCCTTTTTTTCCCCCGTGACCCCCCTCCTCCCTGGCTCCACCCCTTTCCCGCCCCATTCCAACCCCTTCCCCAAATCCCTGGCCCTGCCTCCTCCCCCAGGCACGCCGCATTTCCCCTCTTATCCCTCCCTCCCAGGCTTGCCGTGAAACAGCTGTTTCACGGCAAGCCTGGGAGGGAGAGTGGAGAAGCGGAGCGGCAGTGCGCTCAGGGGAGCAGGCGGAGCAGAGGTGAGCTAGGGGTGGGGGTGGCAGAGGGAGGGACGCAGGAAATAACCCAGGGGGGCGCAGAGGAACCGCTCCCCGCCCCAGCTCACCTCCGCCTCCGCTCTGCCTCCGCCTGCTCCTCCGAGGCGCCGCTGCTCCGCTTCTCCCCCCTCCCTCTCTCCCTTCCAGGCTTGCTGTGTGAAACAGTTTTTTTGCGGCAAGCCTGGGAGGGAGGGATGAGGGAAGGGAGGAGAAGCGGAGCAGCGGTGGCACGCTCAGGAGAGCAGGCGGAGCGGAGGCGGAGGTGAGCTGCAGGGCCGCCCAGAGTGGGGGGCAAGTGGGGCCCTGTATATATACCACTAGCTCTTCCTGATACTGAAAGACTGTTAGGGGATGTCTACATGGCCCATTTTTCAGATTTAAAACCTCCGCTGCCTTGTGGCAATACCCACTCATGGGAAAGGCTAAGGGAGTCAACCCTGAAACCAAATCCGGTGTCGGAGTCCCGATGGCGGTCTGACATTGTCCTCAACGTCATTCTGGCAACTCCTGCGACGCCACTGGTGCCAAGTTGTATCGACATTGTCTTTCCCTTGGATCCATCAGTTGCGTGGAGAGGTGGGTTCTGCTGCATGGGCAACAGCTGTTCCTCCATATCACCCTGCCCTGGCTTGCGCCCTGGAGAGGACACTCCAGCTTCGCCTCACAGCGTCGATACAACACGGGAAGCAACAGTTTACCGGTTATAAGCCTCCTGCTCAATTGGCGTAGAGCTGGCACCAGGGGTTGCTTCCAACGATGGGAGGGATCACCACGTCTCACTGGACAACTATCACCTGCCTCAAGCTGGGCAGCCCCCAGCCAATAAGGTGTTGTCCCGCCACAGTTCACCTGCTTCACTGGGTGCGTGGGGCTTAGTGTACGTGAGTACCCGATAAGTGGACTGCGAATCATGCACCAGGCAACAACAAAAGAAAACCAACATAAGAAACCAGCCCTCAAGTTAGGATGCTGGAATGTACGGACCATGACAACTGGCCTATCACAAGACCTTCAGGCAATCAGCGATGTTCGGAAGACTGCAGTCATCAACGATGAGCTAGCACGACTCCAAATCGATATAGTCGCATTGCAGGAGACACGGCTGCCAGACGCTGGGACTCTCAGGGAAAAGAACTATACGTTCTTCTGGCAAGGGAAGAGTGCCGAAAAAATCAGAGAGTGTGGTGTTGGATTTGCCGTAAGAAATTTTTTACTGGGGATGGTGGAACCTGGTCAACAAGGAACTGAAAGACTGTTATCACTCCGACTCCACACATCCACTGGACCCGTCAACCTGATCAGCGTGTATGCACCAACACTCGGCGCCACCAGGGATACCAAGGACGAGTTCTACGACCAGTTAGACACGATCATCAGGAGTATCCCTAAAGAAGAGCACTTGATACTACTGGGTGATTTCAATGCCAGAGTGGGCGCTGACCACAACTTTTGGCCAACCTGTCTTGGAAAGTTTGGCATTGGAGAAATGAATGAGAATGGACAACGACTTCTGGAACTGTGCTCGTACCATGACCTCAGCATCACCAACTCATTCTTCCAGACAAAGCCTCAACACAAAGTGTCCTGGAGACACCCTCGCTCCATGCACTGGCACCAACTCGACCTGATCATCACCAGGCGGTCTGCCTTGAAGTGCGTCCTGCTTACTTACACCTTCCACAGTGCTGACTGCGACAGTGATCATTCGCTGGTGTGCAGCAAGATGAAGCTACAGCCAAAGAAGATTCATCGCTCTAGGCCAGAGGGCAAACCCCGCATTGATGTGAGCAAGACTGCACACCCAGACAAGGCAGAGAAATTTACCCATGAGCTCTCCGAGGTGCTGAACTGCATGCCTCCCGGTGGCTGCGCCAAAGAGAGATGGGACCACATCAGAGACGCAGTACACAGCACAGCCATGAAAGTTTTTGGAAAGAAACGAAAAATGAACAATGACTGATTTGAGGCCAACTCCGCCACACTCACTCCAGCCATTGAAGAACGCCGCGCTGTTCACCTGGAGTACAAGCGTTCCCCCAGTCATAGGACTCTACAAGAGTATCGATTTGCCAGGAGCAAAGTACAGAGACTAGCTCGACAGTGTGCAAATGATTACTGGCTCCAGCTCTGCCGGAGCACTCAACTATCTGCTGACACTGGAAACATCAGGGGAATGTATGATGGCATCAAGAAGGCCATGGGACCCACAAAGAAGTGGAGAGTGTCACTAAAGTCTGCAACAGGCGAAAACATCCAGGACAAGGGCAAGCAGATGGATAGATGGGTGGAGCACTACTCTGAAGTGTACTACAGGCAAAACACCATCACCGAAGCTGCCCTCAATACCGTGGATGGTTTTCCCGTTGAAACTGAGCTGGACGAGAAGCCCACCATGGAAGAACTGAAGAAAGTCATTGAGAGCTTGTCCACAGGAAAGGCTCCAGGAAAGGATGGCATCCCACCAGAAGTTATCAAGTGTGGCATCAATGTCCTCCTAGAACACCTCCACGACCTCCTCTGTCAGTGCTGGGATGAAGGTGCAGTACCTCAGGATATGAGAGACGCCAACATCGTGACCCTCTACAAGAACAAGGGTGATAGAAGCGACTGCAACAACTACAGAGGCATATCACTCCTGAGTGTTGTGGGTAAAGTCTTTGCACGCGTGTTCCTGAACAGACTGCAGAAGCTTGCTGACAGAGTTTACCCAGAGTCACAGTGCGGGTTCCGAGCAGGGAGATCCACAAGCGATATGGTTTTTTCCTTAAGGCAGCTGCAAGAGAAATGCAGAGAACAGCATAAGCCGCTACTCCTTGCCTTCATAGACCTGACCAAAGCTTTCGACCTTGTGAACAGAGATGGGCTGTTCAAGATCCTGGCAAAGATTGGCTGCCCACCAAAGCTGCTGAGCGTGATCCAGTCCTTACACGACAACATGAAAGGCACAGTACTGTATGATGGCTCGTCCTCCGATGCCTTCGATATCCACAGTGGAGTAAAACAAGGCTGCGTTCTCGCTCCCACACTCTTCGGCATCTTCTTCACAGCGTTGATGAAACGTGCCTTTGGAAATTCCACAGAGGGAGTCTATCTCCACACCCGGTCTGATGAGAGACTTTTCAATCTGGCTCGACTAAAGGCCAAAAGCAAGGTACGGGAGGCAACAATAAGAGACATGCTGTTTGCAGACGACGCTGCCCTGGCCACCCACACAGAAATCAATCTCCAGCATCTGATTGACCACTTTTCCAGAGCTTGCGAAGAGTTCGGGTTGACAATCAGTCTTCAGAAGACCAAAGTTATGGCCCAGGATGCGGAACATCCAAGCATTGCCATCAATGACTATGTGCTAGAGGTGGTCAGTCAGTTCACCTACCTCGGATCTACCATCACGGACAACCTCTCACTGGACCCTGAGATCAACTGTAGAATCGGAAAGGCCTTCACAATTTTGGCCAGTTTGTCACAGAGAGTGTGGAACAACAACATGCTGACCATCAACACAAAGGTCGCTGTGTACCACGCATGTGTGCTAAACACTCTTCTCTACGCCAGTGAAACTTGGACCCCCTACGCTTCGCAAGAGACTGAATGCCTTCCACATGCGCTGCCTCCGTCGCATACTCGGGATCACTTGGAGTGATCGAATAATGAACAACGAGGTGCTGGAATGTGCCAAGATCTCCAGCATGTTCACTCTCCTCCGTCAACGCCGCCTCAGATGGCTTGGCCATCTAAGTCGCATAGAAGATGGACGGGTCCCCAAAGACCTGTTGTATGCTGAACTTGCCTCCGGAAACAGAGCTACAGGACGGCCCCACCTTCGCTTCAAGGATGTCTGTAAGAGGGACCTGAAGACTGTTCAAATCGACATCAACAGCTGGGAAGAGCTTGCCCAGGACAGATGCAGATGGAGACACGCTCTGACTGCTGGATTGAAAACTGGTGAAGACAAGCTGCGGCAGCTTGCCGAGGAAAAGCGGGTTCAACGAAAAAGGAAGCAGCGGCTCCAACCCCACAGCTGACACCGCCTTCAAATGCAGCAAATGCAATCGAGACTGCCACTCTCGTGTGGGGCTCTACAGCCACAACAGATGCTGCACAACCATTAACTAAATATTCCCCATGGGCGCATATCCATCGTCTCTCGAGACTAACGGACGCCAACAACAACATGGCCCGTGGAAGCAAGCCTGAGGATGGGGGTGGGCTTCAAAGCCTAAGTGGCAACTTTGAAGCACTGTCTACACAGTTATTTTTAGAGTGCTAGTGGGAGCCCCCTAGCCCAAGTCTGCCAACCTGGGCTGGGAGGCTTGCTCCTATGGGCAGTGTAGACAGACTTTCACTGGCTGGGATGTCTTTATCTTTACCTAAACAGATGCCCTGCTTTCCTTGTGTAATTATGCTGCAAGGTATATGAAAAATCTTCTCCATTTTAATTTTTGCTCCACCAGCATTCACAGCTCTGCACGTACTTTCTCCTTAACTGTGAAACTGCAGAGCCACAGTATTATTAGATATTAGCCTTGCGTTTTCTAAGCCAGGGGATTTAGGGTACAATTGATTTTAAGATTGCTGTGTTTGTATTCTAGCTTTAAACAGCAGGGAGCTGCATTTCCAAGAATGTCATTGGTGGGTGGCCACTGATTCCTTCCTTGAGGACCACAATGAGCAGATTACTCCTTAAATTTCTCTTTTCTGTATCTCCTGTGTTCTTTGCTGATACCATTAGTTTCTGCTCGAGCTGCTGCAATCTTTGTTGAAGCTGAGGTCATTCATCCTCCATCCTCTCTCGCCTCCTCTATCCACTATATGGAGTAATTAAGCTCTCCTGCTATAGTTTGTCTGAGATATGCGATAACATTGATTTTGGAGTGGAGAGCATACGTCAGGACTGATGTTGTTTTAGGATTAACACCTTTAGTTACTGCTTCTGAAATTCTTTTTATTTAAACTCTACTAAGATCACCTGAATCACAGCCTTCTGTTGAACCTTGTATGTTCAAATTTGGCAGCCTTGGGACATTTGTGTGTCTTCTTGAATTGATGGCTAGATTTTTCCCATGTTTGGAAGCCAATATTGGTCTAAGCACATTCTTTGCTTGACAATTATTTGGTTTTGTTTTCACTTTACTACAGTGTCTTACAGTGGAGTTACATTCTGAAAGGTGACTTGTAAAAAATAGCTCCATGGGGTTTTACATGGATTATGTCTCAATGACTCCATATTAAATTTGCTCATTTAATCAATAAAGAGATACTCGCTAACTGCTAGCCCTGCAAGCTCAGCCTGAGTTTTGGCATCCAAACTTCCTGCCTTCTGGATTGTGCCTCACCACCAGCAATAAAGAGGTTGCAGGTTTGATGCTGCCCTCAGTTATACCTCTTCACTTAAGGCTGGATTAATCTTTTGTGAGCCCTGATGCCCGGACTGTGAGCCCATCCCCATTCTGCCCACACTCGACCTCTTCCCCCCGAGGCCCCGCCCACTGCTTGCATGGGGTGAGGGGGCGAAGAGGAGTGAGCAGAGGGTGAGGGGGTGGAGAGGCGTGAGTGGCGGGCAGAGCCTCGGGGGGGGGGGGGTGGGAGAGGCTGAGCGGGAGCAGAGCCAGAGTCTCAGTGCTGGGGCCCCTTCTGAGTGTGGGCCCAGCCCCTCGACACCACTGACGCCATTATAAACCAAGTGCTGGGTGCACCTCTATGCCGTCAATTACACCTGTGCAACCCTATTGCCTTCAGTGAGATTGTACTGTTTAAGAGATGGCATCATTCAAAGACAGTGGGGGTTGGATAGTTGGTCTAGAAATTGGAATTCAGTGAACCATTCTGGTGAGAATGCGGGTATGAGCCAAAACAGAATCTGGTGCACACACGCAGGTCCTTCGGAGCAGACAGTAGAAAAGAGCAGTAAACATGTATTTGTTACCAGCTTGAGCAAGTCTGCGCCTGCACGCAGAATGGAACTGCGCTTTAAGGAAATGGAAACTGAGATGTGAAGTATTCTGCTCTGGGTTGTCTCTGTATTACCCTTCCCAATTAATCACAAGTACTGTTCAAGTCTGTGTAACTCTAAAGTTCTGGAGAAATGGAAATCTTGCACTCGAAACTAAACATTTAACATCACTGTTAAGTTGATTTTACTATATGGTGCTGAAACTTGGAGACTTATTAAGACCTTATTATTTGAACTCTAAGTTTTCATAAACAGCTGCCTTGGACAAATCCTCACGATCAGATGGCCAGAAAAAAAAATCACAAACGAAGAACTCTGAAGGAAGACAAAGCAGAAACCAATAGGACAGGAAATTATGGAATGAAAATGAAGATTACTAGGATAACACAGAGGACAGACTCAAGTAATATAACAAGACAGACATTAGACTGGAACACTCAGGGCAAGAGGAGATGAGGTAGACCAAGGATAACATGGAAACACACAATAGAAGGAGAAATGAAAGATCAAAATGACATAGGAAGACGCTAAGGCCAGGTCCAGGTCCAGGTCCAGGTCCAGATTTAGGGGCAGGCAACCCAGGCAATGGCTTGGGGTGCTGGGCTTGGGGTGGGGGTGCCAAGCTTGGGGTGCTGTTTATGTTGTTAGCCACAAAAGGGAAAATAGAATATTTGAAGTAAAATGTTTCAGATATTCCATATGTGGATTCATTTTTCACTAACCTTCTAGAATATTCTGGACCTTTGTAGAATCTCATGGAACCTTCCAGACTTTCTGAGAACTACATTTTCCTTGAACCTCCTAGAATGTTGTCAGCTGTGCCCTTGTGAGTATTTAAGGGGTGAGGAATCAATGAGATATAAGAATGAAGTGAAGTGAAGCTGCGATACAGTACTGTGAATCTTGTTTTAGTGTGTAATTGCGTAAGTGTACTTGTGTTTTAAGACTTGAAGAATGTAAGTAGCAACTAACAAAGGACATATTTAATGAGACACCAGCAATATCTATTGAACCCATATCTACGCAACAATATAAAAGAAATACTGTTACTTCTTTTGCCATGCTTGTTTGATGACTTTCTAAGACTGTGGAACATAGACTTTTGCTCTCCCTATTACTGTCTGTTTTCCCCCGTAGAAAATAAAAGATGCCCCTGAAGAAGCCGTCAGGAGCTCAGCACAGGAAGTGAAAAGCTCCATTGCAATCTAATTTGCAGCAAGGGGCAAATTTGATGGGAAAATATCTGAAACAGAACATCATCGACTAAGCTTTAGGTAGTAGCGATCATCCCAGTACCAAAGAAATTGAGGCGTAAAGTGTAGATGATGGAAGTCCTATTACTAAGGAAATAGCAGATTTACCTGAAGATAAGAATGGAAATGTGAGGAAAGTGATGGCGAATAGTCCAGTTTTCCTGGCAGCATAAAGGAGAGTGATGATAAAGACGTATGTGGCTCACATGAAAAGGAGACTAATGACAGATAAAAATCTGGTTTACATGAGGAGAGAAATGATAAAGAAGAATCAGCCTCACATGATGACAGAAACAGCAATGAGAAAAATTGCACACCACAAATCGATACATCAGATCCTGCTTTATGGCTGGCCATCCTACACTCTGCCAATATTGATCGTACAATTTTGAACTGGCCAGGCAAAATTGAGGATATTATTTTTCCAGTAAATGAGCAGAAGCGACACTTCTCAAAGTCACACTGCGAAAGTGTGCTCGAGAACGGTGAGAAACTGAACTGGTGTTGGCTAGTTTACTCGCAATCAACTGACAAAGTGTTCTGTTTTTGTTGCAAAATATTTGACAAGAATGCCAAATCTTTGCTTGCACTTTCCTGGTACAATTACTGGCATAACTTAGCTGTTGCTCTGAAGCAACATTGAAAGTCACCCGGCCATTTTATGGCCTATTCCAAATGGATGGAGTTCGAGTCCATGCTCAAGCTGAGTAGACACAGAAAACCTGCACATTATTAATGTAGAAACCCAGCATTGGAGGAACGTGCTTGAGCATCTGATCTCAATTACCCTCTTCCTTGAAAAGAATAATTTGACTTTCTGGGGCTCATTGGATAATTTCTTCACTGAATATAATGGTAATTTCCTTGGTTTGGTAGAGGTCCTTGGGAAATACAATGATGTCATGCATGAGCACCTACATTGAGTAGTTTGTAAAGAAACTATGACCATGACTGCAGCAAAACAATTCAAAACATATTGATGTAGCTTGGCAAAGTGAAGTACTATGCCATAATAATGGACTGCACTCCTGACAGATGCCATCACTGCTGCCAAAGAAATGGCGGAAAACTTAGGAGTTGAGCCTGTCTTCAAGGAAACTCATTCATTGGAAGAAGAGACAGTTTGGTTAAAAGGGCAGAGATGAGGTGATGGGAAGCTCAGAAGAAAAATTCAAGAGAGTTTTTTTGCTCACTCGTTGACACTACGAGTATTTGGTTTGGACAAATGAAAAGGTTTGGACAAATGAAGCACCACAAAAATACCTGTTTGTTTTTTTTTGTATGACCTTAGTAAGCTGTTGGCAGACAGGAAAACATTTTTGAAAAATTGTATTGGACCTTCACTGGATGTGACATATGGGGAAAGTTTGGATGTCAATGATAAAGACCTCTATATCGAATTGGACAACCCATCACATTTTGCAACCCAGGAAGCACTCTCCACTCCAAGTTCTCCAATTCATCCATGTTGCAGAGCTGAAGGATACTTTTCCTAATGTGGATAGCTTTGAGGATTCTGCTCACGCTGCTGGTCACAGTCGTGAGTGGTGAGTGCAACTTTTCAAAGCTCAGGCTCATTAAAAATATCTTTGATCGATGATGGCCGACGAGAGACTGAGAGGTACAAAGAAGGGCCACTAGGATGATCGAGGAATGGAAAACCTGTCTTATGAAAGGAGACTCAAGGAGCTTGGTTTGTTTACCTTAACCAAAAGAAGGCTGAGGGGAGATATGATTGCTCTCTTTAAATATATCAGAGGGATAAATACCAGGGAGGGAGAGGAATTATTTAAGCTCAGTACCAATGTGGACACAAGAACAAACGGATATAAACTGGCCATCAGGAAGTTTAGACTTGAAATTAGGCGAAGGTTGCTAACCATCAGAGGAGTGAAGTTCTGGAACAACCTTCTAAGGGAAGCAGTGGGGGCAAAAGACCTATCTGGCTTCAAGATTAAGCTAGATAAGCTTATGGAGGGGATAGTTTGATGGGATAACAGATGATCTTGGCAATTAATTGACCTTGGACTATCAGTGGTAAATAGGCCCAATGGTGGGACATTAGAAGTTACTACAGAGAACTTTTTCCTGGGTGTCTGGCTGGTGAGTCTTGCCCACATGCTCAGGGTTCAGCTGATCATCACATTTGGGGTCAGGAAGGAATTTTCCTCCAGGGTAGATTGGCAGAGGCCCTGGAGGTTTTTCGCCTTCCTCTGCAGCATGGGGCACGGGTCACTTGCTGGAGAATTCTCTGCATCTTGAAGTCTTTAAACCATGATTTGAGGACTTCAATAGCTAAGACATAGGTGAGAGGACTATTGAAGGAGTGGGTGGGTGAGATTCTGTGGCCTGCATTGTGCAGGAGGTCAGACTAGATGATCATAATGGTCTGACCTTAAAGTCTATGAGTCTATGAGACATTCTTTGCTATTTTATCACTTGAAAATGCCATTGGCCAGTGTTTTGGATTTCTCTGATGCTGTGTTTCGATTCGCAAGGGCAAAGGCAAGAAAAGCAACCTTTGAACTAAAGAACTAGTGTTTATTTTCTAAGGCAGTCACTTACTGTAACACTATTTAATACTGGCCCACACAATGTTGGTGCACAGTTCAATTTCTTGATGTTAGTACATTTCAGTTATTCTTAAAATTAAAAAGTTTCTATAAACATAGAGGAAATGAATTTTTTTATTTGCTTATGTATGGCATAAAAAATACAGATTTATAGGTCCTAGTGTGCAAATTTATTCTCTTATGACAGGGATAAATCACGTATGCATATTGTGCATCAAAGTCATGAAATGGGCTGCAAATGTAATAAAAATAACATATTCAAAAGTTTAACAAATGGGGAGAGGGGGGCACCGAAAATGCTCCTCACCTGGGCGCCATTTGGTCTAGGGCCGCCCCTGGGCAGGTCTACACTAAAAAGTTAAGTCGATCCTGCTACATCCACACCCCTGAGTGATGTAGTTAACCTGACCTAACCCCCAGTTTAGACAGCACTACTGCCTTTCAGGGAGGTGGATTAACTACAGCAATTGGAGAACCCCTACAGTAGGGAGCGTCTACACTGAAGTGCTACAGCTGCAGCTTTTCTAGTGAAGACAGCTAACATCAACAGTGTTGAGGTGAAGATTATGAAACATCAACTTTGAAGGGCTGGCCATTGTGTGTAGATGGCTGATACTTGTCTTCTGAAGGAAGTCCTCGTTTCTCAATTTAGTCATGGTAAGAGGACTCATGGGGGACAGAGGAAATCATGTCTAGTTGGCAGCCGGTATCAAGCAGAGTGCCCCAAGGGTCAGTCCTGGGGCCGATTTTGTTCAACGTCTTCATTAATGATCTGGAGGATGGCATGGACTGCACCCTCAGCAAGTTTGCAGATGACACTAAACTGGGAGGAGTGGTAGATACGCTGGAGGGTAGGGATAGGATACAGAGGGACCTAGACAAATTAGAGGATTGGGCCAAAAGAAATCTGATGAGGTTCAACAAAGACAAGTGTAGAGTTCTGCACTGAGGACGGAAGAATCCCATGCACTGCTACAGACTAGGGACCAAGTGGCTGGGCAGCAGTTCTGCAGAAAAGGACCTAGGGGTTACAGTGGACGAGAAGCTGGATATGAGTCAACAGTGTGCCCTTGTTGTGAGTAGCGTAGCCAAGGGGGAGCGGAGGTAGCGGCCGCTCCCCCTCTGAGCAGAAGCGGTGCCTTAAAAAGAAGCGGCGCCTTTTTTAAAAAGGGGAGCGGAGCTAAAAAAAGGCGCCACTTCATGCACTCACCCGGCGGCGCTCAAGCTGTTCGGCGGTGTGTCCTTCACTTGCTCCGGATCTTTGGTGGCACTTCGGCGGCAGGTACCACCGAAGACCCAGAGCGAGTGAAGGGACGGGACCTGCCACCGAAGTGCCGCGCCGAACAGCTGGAGCACTGCCGGGTGAGTACAAGGGGAGGCACCTTTTTTTAGCTCCGCTCCCCCTGTGCTCTGGACCTGGCTATGCCACTGCTTGTTGCCAAGAAGGCTAATGGCATGTTGGGCTGTATAAGTAGGAGCACTGCCAGCAGATTGAGGGATGTGATCATTCCCCTCTATTCGGCATTGGTGAGGCCTCATCTGGAGTACTGTGTCCAGTTTTGGGCCCCACACTACAAGAAGGATGTGGAAAAATTGGAAAGAGTCCAGCAGAGGGGCAACAAAAATGATTAGGGGGCTGGAGCACATGAGTTATGAGGAGAGGCTGAGGGAACTGGGATTATTTAGTCTGCAGAAGAGAAGAACGAGGGGGGGATTTGATAGCTGCTTTCAACTACCCGAAAGGGGGTTCCAAGGAGGATGGATCTAGACTGTTCTCAGTGGTACCAGATGACAGAACAAGGAGTAATGGTCTCAAGTTGCAGTGGCGGAGGTTTAGGTTGGATATTAGAAAAAACTTTTTCACTAGGAGGGTGGTGAAGCACTGGAATGGGTTACCTAGGGAGGTGGTGGAATCTCTTTCCTTAGCAGTTTTTAAGGTCAGGCTTGACAAAGCCCTTGCTGGGATGCTTTAGTTGGGGATTGATCCTGCTTTCAGCAGGGGGTTGGACTAGATGACCTCCTCAGATCCCTTCCAATCCTGATATTCTATGATTCTATAAAACGCTACAAAGGACACCCTGAAAGTATATTTTCAGAAGGGAGGCATTGACCTCATGAGTTGGGAAAAGCTGCCTGGCAATAGCCTGCAATGGTGTTGCATCATACATCGAGCCTCAGCCTGTTTTGAAGAGAATCGTCTTGCTCAAGAGGCTGTGAAACAGCAGAGGAGGCAGGAAAGTGTACAGCATCCTGGCCAGCATCATCCTTGTATCAAGGGATAGCTGATGATGAGTGAAGACATAGCTTAAGACTGCAGCAGCAAAGATGGAAGGCAGTGGTGAAGGCCCGATGATTCGCATGGAATAGAGAGGCATAAAAAGATAAGAGATTTATGTGAGGCACTGTGCAGAGAAAACATCTGTAAAGTCTCTGCTACTGGCCATGTTGAGGGAGGTGGTATGGGTGAGGAGGGAAGATGGTAGGTTTCCTGCTGAGAAATGACTGACGCTGAGTGCTTGGGCGCTCACTATCCCATTCTCTCACTGCTGGAGCCTCCACTACTGCCCTTTTTGTGCAGGAATATGTCATACAAAAATAGTGCTCTAGAACTAGCCAATTTGCAGAAGACATATTTTTGCCATTTTTAGTGGCTGAAATAAACTAAGAGAGTTTAAAATGAACAGCAACCCACGTAAAAGAGAACAGGAAATGAAAGAAACATTCATCCTGTCAGGAGTGGCCCTATAGCTCTAGTTTTCCATAGCAGGATGAAAAGTTTCTGTCTGCTTTGACACCAAACACCAGTAGTGCTGTCCTTTTAAAGTGCATGAATGCATATATTGTAAAATGGAGCAAAGAAGCATGATATTTTTAAATGGTTAATTTTGTTCTGCATAAAGCAATTACTCCACTTGTCAGCAGGAGTTAAATTTACAAGCTCCAAGCAGTCTCTCTCTCTCTCTCTCTCAAAAAAAAAAAAATCAAAAAAAAAAATCAACCCTGCTCTTGGAAAATACAGAGCAAGCATTATGTAATTGAGGTCTGTGACCTCCTGTGAGCTGTGTCCTTATTTGACAAGGCAAGTGCTTAAATAGTGAGCATTTTGCTCAGAAGCTGATACAAAATGTTGAATTAATCTTATTTCTTATGAAGGGCTAACTCCAACTTTCAGGAGCTCTGATTCGGTAAGGTATTAAGCACATGAGTAGCGTTAGGCATCGTGAATATCACCATTGACGGCAGCAGGATTATTCAGGTGCTTAAAGTTAGGCACATGCTGAAGTACCTTGCTGAATCAGGGCCAGGGAGACCTGTAGCTGGATCTCACATAGACTGCAGTAAGGGGCAGTGTGGATTTGTGCTGCATGAGTGCAAGCATGGTGGGAGAGCAAAATTCACACCTGAACTCCCTGGTGCACACCACTTAATTCCTTTATGGGATGCCACTTGCTCTCCCATACAAGTCCCTCTCTTCGGCCACCGTGGAGAAATTTCTTCATGCTCATAAGGGACTTCTGAGTACTGAGTGCTGGTGAAAGGAACCTGTGTGCAACATTCTGTAATTTTGTATGAGATATATGGGAGCAGGATGATGTCTTCTATAAACTGCCAGTGTGATTTTATAGGCTTTTGAAAATCATGCCCTCTAAGGAAAATCCATAATTAACTAGATGTTCTAGAATTCAAATCTTTGCTTTGAGATACTTACATTAGTGGATGTCTGTGTTTAGTTGGATAGATGTGTCCATTCTTCTAGCTAGAGCCTCTGCTTCTGAGGGTACGTCTACACTACCCACCAGATCGGATCTAGTGTAGACGCAATAAATCGATCCCCGAGCGCTCTCCCCGTCGACTCCGGAACTCCACGTCCACGAGAGGTGGAAGCGGAGTCGATGGGGGAGCAGCAGCGGTCGACTCGCCACCGTGAGGACGGCCAGGTAAGTTGACCTAAGATACGTCGACTTCAGCTACGCTATTCGCATTGCTGAAGTTGCCTATCTTAGGTCGACCCCTCCCACCCAGTGTAGACCAGGCCTGAGATAGCTGCTATGCTTTAAATACTCCTCTTAAGGAGGGAAGTATCTCTTGTTTTATGTAATCTTCAGTTCCACATATTTTGAAACTGCACAACTTGTATGGGTGATGGTGAGGGGGGCTCTAAATTTCCATTTGAGGGTCCCATCTTGGGACCAGTGTGGAGCAGAAACAGCAGATATTCATATCTGGAGCAGATAAGCCATTTGTAACATGGATTTAAGATTCAGAGGAGTTGGGGAAGCAGCCAGCCCTGTTCTAGAGAGAAGACCAGCAGGGAGGTGCTAGGAATCATCTAACACAGCTTGGCAGCATCAGGTTATTGGGTCTGATTACCAGCTAGGGAATATAAATGAAGGCCCCAGCTCCCTAAGGGAGCCTGTGACTAGGAGAGGGCTAGGAATAAACTCTTCTGTGACTAGAGCAGAGGACCCTTGATGGGGTGGGAGCCCTGTGGCCCACTTCCTAGTGGGGTGGATGTCTTGTCCACTAAGCTGCCAGAAGCCAGGGAGCCCCATAATCAAAGCTGAGAACAGGGCTATTACATTATTTTGTTGCTACAGGTTTCCCTTTTTTGTACTGGAGAATAAACATGTCCCTGAGGTAAAGGCCATGAACTGAACTGGGCAGTGTTGATTATTTTTCTCAGGCTGGTAATTGAGTCCACCAGCCTACACCATTTTTCAGTGCCACAATCGGAAAAAAAAGGCTTCCTTTTTATAACTTATGGATCAACTCCACAGATCTGCTAGGATGATTTTGGCCTATGTATAGTAACAAACATGATGTAACAATACTGAGGCACTGCATTTGAGAGATGAACAAATAACCTATCATAGCCCAGATAATGAATAGCATATGTCTGCAGTGAAGCAGAATGTTTGGGGAAATAGACCACTTCTGCTTAAAATGATGAGTGTGGAGGATAATCTCATAAAGAAGAAAGAACAGTTTAGAGCAAGAGTGGCTCCTATTATTCAAATTGACCTTTAGTGTGGGAAACCTAGCAGGGAACATCTCACTGTATTGTTTTCCAGTTGGGAATAATACCCTGTGAAAAAAGTACATTTTATTCTGGGAACAAATACTTTGTCATTCATGATCTTCAGTCATCCTATTCTGACAATAGACTGCAGCATTGCAGTCTGTACTTGTACTTATTGTGAGTGGAAGGTTTGTTCAGTATGTCAAATCACAGTTGTCACATACTGCTGCAATGGGTTATTGAAAAACAAACAAACTCCAAATCTGTCATACTATCTATGAGAAGATGCCGGGAAAACAAATATTTAAACAATTCAGAGCTGAACATAAAAGTTACAGTGAAACCATATAAAGAAATAACTGCTAATTACATCAACAGTGCTAGAAGAAAATGAGCATGCAGAGATCACATATGGGACTATTCTGAATATGTGATTGTTATAAGAAATACCTGTACAAGAAATGCTCTGAAAATGATCCAAAACTCTAACTCATAATAAAACTACCAAAAAAAATCTGCATTTTGATACCCAGCTAAGGATCACCCAATAAGATAACTGCAGGGCACTCATGAAATAACTTGTTGTTACATGTTGCTATGTAGTACATATACCACCGCTATTGGAAACACTGATAATTACAAGATAACTCATATTCCTAATGCTCTGTACCAACCAACTTTAAGAGTTCTGGCCAAATGTCCCAGGATTTGTTTATACTAGGAGATGCTAGATAAAGTTTTCCATTGTTGCTGTCAGTGGGGTGGCTGTTGGTAGGAATGGTGGGAATACACGGAATGATGCACTGACATATCACGTAGACCTTCTCTGAACAAGGTTAGAGAACATAGGGTGGGATCCATGAAGGGACTCAGGCTATGTCTACACTGGCAACTGAAGGACAAAACTTTTGTCTTTCAGAGGTGTTAACCCCTCCCCCCCGGCCCTGAAAGACAAAAGTTTTGCTGCGACAAGTATCTGTGTGAATGGGGGGTTGCAACACTGAGCATCATGGTGCCTAACTTTTAGGCTCATAGAAAATCACAGGAACAACACTGATATCCACAAAGCCAAGTTCGGCACTTAGGATCCCCATACAATGAATGGGGAGAGACAGGCACCTTAGGATATGATCCAGAAAGCCAGCAAACTAGGCAAGGAGCTGCCTAAACTAACCAATGGGAGATACCGACCAGAGATGAGTGTGCCAAAGTCCTCCCCTCTCTTGGATATGTGCCTAAGTCTGGGCTGCACGTAGGTGACTATCTCTGCTTGTGATCCACAAGTGGGATCCCGTCTCTTGGAGTCAGGCAGATGAGATGCCTAAGCTGTTTCTTGTAGGACTGAGTTAGGCACTTGTTTTACTCCACACAAAGCGGCCAGAGAAAGAGGCAGTGATGCCCATCTTATAACTTTTAGCCTAGCAGTGAGAGCATTCAGCTGAGATGTGGGAGACCCACGTTCAATTCCACCCTCTCTGTCAGAGGGGGAAAAAGACTTGAAAAGATTCTCACACCTGTCAGGAAAGTGCTCTAACCACTGGGCTATGGGATAGTCTGATGTGGGGCTCCCTCAATATCCCCCGTCGAAGCTGTTACACAGTGGATAAATAATGAAAGAATGATTGGAGATGAGGGCGTGGACCTGAGGTCTCTGGCCTCCCAGGTGGGTACCCTAGCCACTGAACTAAAGAGTCATTCTCTCTCTCTGGCCCTATGAGCAGATAACTATCTACAGTGGAACAGTCATGCCCAGAGGAAGAAACATGGGCACCTAGGGCAGTAGCGCAGCCAGGTCCGGAGCGCAGGGGGAGCGGCACTATAAAAAGGCGCCTCCCCCTGTACTCACCCGGCGGCGCTCCGGGTCTTCGGCGGCACTTCGGCAGTGCGTCCTCACTCACTCCGGGTCTTCGGTGGTACCCGCCGCCGAAATGCCGCCGAAGACCTGGAGCACCGCCGGGTGAGTGCAAGAAGCGGCGCTTAAAAAGAAGCGGCGCCTTTTTCTAGTGCTGCTAAAAAAAGGCGCCGCTTTCGCCGCTTGTGCTCACAGGGGGAGCGACCGCTCCCCCTGCTCCCCCCCTGGCTACGCCACTGACCTAGGGAACTTTTAATCTGAAAACATAGGTGCTGAGTGATTTAGACGCCTATAGAGTTTGGCAGCAGTTTTGCAGATCTCAGTGGAGCCCAAACTGAGACATAAGTGCCTAACCCAAGATGTAGGTGCCTAAGTCTGGGGTTTAGATGACAAAGTAGTTTGGGGATCCCACCCATAGGGAATAAAATGGTGGTGGTGACCTGGAGCCCTGTCTACACTACAGCACCCGCCACTGTTAGTATTGGCAGAGCTGAACCAGCGGCAGCAATAGTGGGGAATTTTTGGGCAAAAAGCCTAGCACAGAGACCCATTTTACTTGCTCGGGGACTGATCTGTGGCTGTGGAAGCCCATAGGAGGTAGAATTTGCTTTCCTTGGACCTCTGCCTCACCTTAACCCTCCCCACTTTAGAACTGTGTTTGAGGGCACTTCTCTTCCAGCAAAGTTTTCCCTTCTAATGACATGGAAGGACTACCCTTTTTTCAGTGATGCCTCTGTTTAGGATTTTGTTTAGTTTTTCCATTGCCTATGGTATGTTCTAATTCCTACTGTTTGTTATTAGGATTTTGTATTAATTCTCTGGGTTATTTCCTGACAGCCCTGCTGGCACTGGTAGGTGCTTTATAAATAAAATGATTATCCCCAGGGTCACATTGCCTCACTGTAAGTGGAGACAGCTGTATCATTAGCCTGACACCCAGTTACGACGTTTGGAAAGGCTCACTTGTATCCCTAGAGACCACAGATGTGACAAGACACAAAGGTGCCCACAACAGGAAAAGATACACACCTTCTCACTATGTCTGATGGGAATTATGATATAAAGATGGAGCTTTTAAGAATCACACCTGGCTGAGGTCCCTGCTAACCAGGCACTTGGCCATGTTGAAATAAGCACCTTCTAAAAAATTAATCACATTTATTTACAAGAAATGAGTGGAAACAGCTTCTGCTACCTATAGGCCACCTGAATTCATTGTTAGTTTTTCATTCAGTGGTTTACTTGCACAAAGAACTGAGTGTCATTATTAGCAAAAATCCAGCATAATTTTTTTCAAGTAGCTTATTTTACATAAAATAATTTCATTTTCCACCAAATACATTTAAGTTGTGAATGAGCAGTTTTCCCGGGAACTATAATTGATAAGCAAGGCATAGATCAGCAGTGTAGGTCCAACGCCTACTAAAATACACATGCACCTGTTATGGACAACTTTTGCCCATGCAATTGCTATACATGCAGGCAAATTTGTGGTTTCCCAGGTACTTTGGTTTTCAGGCATTTTGAGGGGTAGACAATGATTGTACATGCAGCTGAAAATATAGCCTAATATGTCAAGGTAATTGATACACAGATATCAGCTGAATTATTATGTTATTACCTTCCCCTTGGGAGGGGGGAATTGTTTTGCACATTGGCTCACTAATATATAACTTTCAAATAATTCTTCATCATGAGCCTCTGCATGAAAAAAATAAATAAATAGAGGCCAATGGGATGTTTGTTCACTTTACACGTGTCTAATATTCATATCACAAGTGCAATTTTTTGAAGTCTGCCACCCTTGGTGATTGATGGACAGCATGCTTTGAAGCCAGGGTAGACAGCCAAGCAGTTGAAAATGATGTATTACTGTACAAAAGAAAGAAAATAGAAGGCAGCCCTTTTGAAATATTGATGCTGTTCTTTCAAAACGCTTATAAAATCAAAATGTTAGAGTTGTATTTTAATTTAAACAGCTTAAAATTGCGAGTTAATTAACTGAGCCTTAATCATCTTGATCCTTTCTTCCACTGTGTACAAACATCTCTTCCTTGACACAGCGATTTCCACATACAGTTAATTTTAATATCATCCCCTCTGCAGTGTTTTTAGAAAGGCTGTCTGAGCACATTTGCATTAGCAGGGCTTTGAACAACATTTAAAGCCCTCTGTGATCTCAATTTTCTCTACTCAATGCAGAAACATCACTATTCTGTAGTTCTTGAAGCATCTCCCCCATTTCCCCCAGCTACTAGTGACTGTTTGTACACTAATAATAGAGCCACAGAAGGTAATATATGATGTGAAAATGTTGGAGAAAAAAAAGCAAGCAGTCATGATTACTTTCAGAGACAATACATTTGGCAAAAGAATCCTCTGCTAAAATTAACCCTACTGGCAAATACATGTAAACCTAACTTGCTATGATATTCCATACCTGGTAATGCATTAATATATGCATGATGTAGTCATATATTTCTCCAGCAAGTCTGTTTTCTGGTCTCCAGGGAATAATGACAAACTGAATTCCAAGTAAGGGCACCAGGATTAGTGTGGCTCTGACAGCTTTCATGTACATGTTGGACTCAGCCCGATGAGTATCTCTTAGCTTTGTCACCAGAACTCGGACGATGTTAAGCAAAAAGAAAAAATTGACCTGAAAAAACCAGAGTCTTTATTGGTAAAACACTCAAATTAAAATATAAAACCCAGCAATGACAACAAAACACAGATTCATGGCCCAGTCAGAGCTCATAACAACAGCTCATTGGGATTGACATACAAACCAAAGTATGTAATCTTGGGTGCATTAACACACATCATTAACATACATACATCATACATTAACATACATCAGTGGAGGATATGCCCTCTAAATCCCTTTTTGAGCTGTAAGGGCTCAGTCCTGTAAGGTGCTGAGCTCTCTGGCTCCAATCCGGCAAAGTACTAAAATTATGCCCATTGAGTAGAACTCAATGGTACTACTCATGTGCTTAAAGTTAAGCATGCGCTTAAGTACTTTGCTGGTTTGGGGCATTAAGGACAGAATTTTCAGAAGGGATCAGCACTCACATTTGTGGTCAGATATTCAAATGAGCTCCTGCTAAAGCCAATGGGAGCTGTGCATGCTTATCGCCTCTGGAAATCAGGCCATCTGGTCCCTAAGGAAATGGTACAGCCTGAGTAAAAGCAGAATGTGGACTTTCCATCTCGCTAGTACAGCTAGCTCATGTACTTTCACACTGATGGCATTATATCATGCACACAGCAGTGACACAGCTTCTGCACTGTAATAGGCTCTTGTGAGATTTTTGAAAACATCGAAATGATTTTGCTGTATTACTCAGAGCTATATTAAAATAGTTGTAACTCCATAAATAGATGAGAGAGTGTATCTGGGCCTCCCAGTGTGAAAAACCCATGATCAGGAAAGCTTCAGTATTGTAACTACTGAGAAATACCTCAAATGTTTTACATTTGTGCTTTGCTTAACAAGGAATAATAAATTATTTCTGTGTCCCCACTTGCCACTTATTCTCCAGGCTTCCCCCAAGCTTCGCTGACTCAGATCACCTAACATTCACTTTCAGAATTCCTTCAGGCAACTGATTAAAAAAAATGTCTGCCAAGGTAAAAGATGTGGCTCCTTTGAACCTGCCTGCCACTCTCTGTTTCTGCTGGGCAAAGAGCAGATATTGTGTTTCCATGACACAGCCACATTATGCATAGCAGAGTTTCAAACCAGCTATTATAACACAGCCCCTGCAACCTCAAAGGCAGGGGGCCTTTGTATGGATGGGTAAGGAAATAAAAGGTAGTAGCTCCCTTGAAGATCACCCTCCCTTGTGGATTGGGGTGGTGGTAGGGAGGCATTACCTGGGATGGTGGGACTTCCATAAACCACTGACCCCCTGCACGCCTGAGAGAGGGGATTTAAACCCTGTCTCTCCAGGTTAAGCATCTTCTCATGCCTGGATCAGCTCTATTTTAAAGAAAGATTAACTTTTCCCTAGAAACATGATAGATCTTTTTCTTAGGGTGTCTGAAATATACAGCATTGGAGAAGAGTATTAAAAATCTGAAAAGGCTTACGTGCCCTCTGTCAGACCTCAGCATTATGACAGCAGAAATTTTTTTAGGCTGCTTTAATAAATCCTGTGCTATGAGCTAAGTTCCCTCTAAGCTGCACAGCCACGCAGCAGGCTATAAAGGTGTGACGAAGTTGGGGAAGTTTCTAGTGTTTTACATGAATTGTGTGAGCGCGCCTCAGTTTCCCTGTGTGCTGCATGTTTAACAAGGTGATGGGCGAGGGTTTGTTGTTGCAGAGGACCAGGGTGTGACCTCACATAGCACCTGGGACCCAAGACAATGGCGTGAAGATGGGGGATCCCAGCGACCGGTGACCTGGTGACCAAGAGGCCCAGCCCAACTTGGAAGGCAGCCAGTTCTGGCCAGTGGAAGGACAATGGGCTGAAGAGAGAGGACCCTGGTTACCTGACCAACCAGTTCCAGCCACAGGGGGAACATAGGATGGAGGAGAGAGGGCCCTAGCAACCTGTTTACCTTGGATGGAAGACAAAGGACAGGGGAGGAGATATTGGGGCTAGTGATATAGGATGCCTCAGCTGGAAGGAGGGGACTGCTGGACTGGGGAGAGAGAGCAGCCAGAGCCCACCTGGATGCAGGAGAGACTTAGATGTACTGTGCTGAGGGATGCTAGGCCTGAGGGCCTGGAGACTTTCCTGTGCTGGGTTCAGATGCTCAATAAACCCTCCTGTTTTATGCTGGCTGAGAGTCACTCTGGTCTAGAGATCAGGGTTGCATTATTCCCTCTGGGGGTGGAGGGCCCGGGGGATACAGAGTGAATGGACTCTCTGAGGGGGCCCACGGCGAGAGACAGGCGTTCAGAGAGGTGTGGTTCCACAAGGTGGAGGGGCCAATAGCTTAACCCGAGAGAGAGAGTGGACCCCCGCGAAGGGCTGTCGCACTGAACGAGGTTCCTTCCAGGGACTGTACAAAGCTGAAAGAGAGCACGAGTTCTGTGAGTCTGTGACAAAAGGGCCATGCAGGCGCGCAGCCACCGGGGTCTGGGGAGAGGAGAGAGGTAGGCAGGGAGGGGAGCAAGTTGGGGGAATGCAGGGCTGCTGCGGGGAGAGGCACCTCTCCCCTGACCCTGGAGCTGCTGCCAGCAGGGAGAAGCGCCTCTCCCCGGGAGCTACTGCTGGCGGGGAGAGGGCTGCGGGGGGGGGGGGGGGGGTCCTCTGGCCCCAGCCGCAGGTCAGCCTGCACCCCAAACTCCTCATCCCTGGCCCAACTCCACAGCCTGCACCCTCAGCTGGAGCCCTAACCTCCATGCACCCCAACCCTCTGCCCCAGCCCTGAACCCCCCCTCCGTACCCCTCAGCCCCACCCCCGCCACATGTCACCTACATATTGGTGCACATAATAAAATTCATTCTGCACATGGATATAAAAAATTAGAAGGAACATTGGCCGTGAATGATTGTAAAGAGGAGGAGTTCCCTGAGTATTCTCATTCCAGGCAATTCCAAGCCAATGAAAGTTGAATTTGTTGGGATGCTGACACAGTGCATCTGGGTGACAAATGGAGATAGAACTAATGTTTGGTTTGAATAAAAACTTTCCCAAAATTTCAGAGTGTTCAGCAGTAGCGTAGCCAGGGGGGGAGCAGGGGGAGAGGCCGCTCCCCCTGTGAGGAGAAGCGGTGCTAAGGCGCCGCCCGAGCCCCGCTGCACGAGCCGGGCTCGGGGGCGCTTTAAAAGGCCGGCGGCTCCTGCCGCTGCGGGGAGCCGCTGGCCCTTTAAAGCACCCCCCCTTCAGCCCCGCTGCCGGACCCGGGCTGGGAGGGGGGGGGGCGCTTTAAAAGGCCAGCGGCTCCTGCTGCTGCGGGCCTTTTAAAGTGCACCCCTCAGCCCCGCTGCCGGAGCCGGGCTCAGGTGGGAATTTAAAAGGCCCAGAGGCTCCGCAGCGGCTGGAGCCCAGGGCCCTTTAAAGCGCCGTCGGGGTGAGTACAGCAGCTGGATCCCAGGGCCCTTTAATGCACCGTCGGGGTGAGTACAGGGGGAGCGGGGAGGCGCCTTTTTATAGCGCCGCTCCCCGTGCTCTAAACCTGGCTACGCCACTGGTGTTCAGGTCTGTTATACCAGTTTGAATATCTTATAGTAATAGGACAGTGGAACTAATGGGTTCCCTGATGCATATACTCATGTCCTACAAACATTAATGGAAGTTATGGGGTTGGTTTTACTGTACAGGCAGAATTTGTAGGTGCCTAGGGTGGCAAGACACAGTGAGTGGGGGAAAAAAAAAAGCCAACCTTGGGATTCCTAGCTGCAACTTCCTTGATTTGCTGTCTCATGCTGTCTGCTGCCCCTACTCAAGCATTCTATTCAGCCCCCCAGCCTCTTCCCAGTTTAGCTCCCTATCTCTGTTCCCTTTTAACACAGCATCCAACAAAAAAGGGTAATTCATCACTGGAACAATTTACCAAGGGTAGCACTGCATTCTCCATTACTGGTAATTTTCTATCTGGTAAAGATCTATCATCTCTAGGGAAAAGTAATTTTAAAATCAAGACCGGATATTTTTCTAAAGTCTATGCTCTAGTTCAACCAGGAATTAATTTGGGGAAGTTCTGTGGCCTATGCAGGAGGTTAGACGAGATGATCACAATGTTCCCTTTTGCCTCAGAATTTATTAAAACTAATTAACTTGGTCTCAGCACCCTGCCTAGGCTAGTCTGAAACATAGTTATTTCATTTATACTACATATAATGCAGCACATTTAGCATAAGTAAGGTTAACTGCATAGAATAGAAGATTTGGTAGTTTAAATAGCTTGGCCATGATTTTCAAAAGGAATACATGATTTTGGATGCCTCTGTTTTTAGATTGCCCAACCTGAGACACCTTGAGGGGGCTTGAGTTTCAGAAAGTGCCAAGCACCCAGCCTCTGAAAATCAAGTCCCTTTAAGGGGTCTCAGGTGGGGCATCCAAAATCACTTGTTACCTTTGGAAACCTTGGCCAGTCTATTTAAGATAGAGAATCTTCTATTCAATGCAATTTTGCATCATTTCTGGGAAGAGTAATTAAAATGTTAACATGATAACAAATAATATTCTTACCAATAAAGCCGCCATTACGGGTCCATGAACAATATAGAGCAAGTGAGTGTCAACACTCATCCAGCAGCTGGGGGGAAGAATATATCATTAACTCAAATACATTTTTATACTTAGCTATAAAATGTGCTAAGTACCTTTAAAATAGACATAATACTCACTTGTCATTGAAGTATTTGGCTCTTGCAACAGCGTGAATAGATGCTGGCACTAAAGGAAACCCTACAGTGATTAAAGGTATAAATCAGCCTTCATATTTTTTGGCATGCAGTTCATGAGACACTAAAAATAACATTTCTTCTTTTTAAAAATCACATATAAAGGGGAATTCAAAGCTTTGACAGAAGAATTATAATTCCATCTGACTTTGGGTCATATGGCTTTCTCCGTTGTGAGATGTAGAGGGGAGTAATTGTGATACTTCTGTCAAAAGTGGCCATGGAGAGGTGTCATGCTACCATCTCAGCTCAAAGCTACTGTCAGTCACTCCAGGCATGTTGAAATACATGCCGGGAAAGAGGAAATGGCCAGCCACACTGGGGAGGCGAGAGAGGGAGCATGCAGTTCTACCCGAAGTATTCCCTTTGGAAAGCAGGGTTTCTTGGTATGTAAATTCCCACTGAACAGGGCAGCAGTAACTTATTCTGCATGCCAGGTGATGGAGCAATAAATGACAGTACAGCAACCAGGCTGCTTTTACTGAGGCTGAGGCCAGGCTCTAGAAAATGTATAGAGTGGATCCAGGAGTCTTACAAGTGGATGAGATCTTGGAGTGTTTACTCTGCTAATCCTAATGATTCCCAGCCACTGTACATTCAGATGGCCCTACTCCACATGTCTATCATTAATAGGGAGGATATGGTAGAAATCCCGACTCCTCCTATCCCCATATCAGCTCACGTAATCCTCTTTTGATGTGAAAGGGGAGGATACTGCACTTACAGACTGCTGTAGGGGGGCCCATTTTTCTTTTTATGCCAATCCTGCATAAGAGAACCACTTGTACTGGGCTGAAGGCGTGGAAACCTGCCATGCTGTATTCTCTTCCTAGACCGAAGGAGCAGGCTTGATGTTTTCCACTCATCTGGGGGGGTCTGGAGAATCCTGCCTCCATCCCTTGAATCTTGGGATGTCCATGCCACACTAGTTTCCCACCCCCACCATTAACAGCGTGGTGATTCAGTAATCAAGCCTTTCCATCTGCTTGCATGTTACTTCCCATTCCAACAGGTTATGAACCATGAAAAGGGCGGTTGTGCTAAAATGATAGCATTCGTTTATACAACATTTTACTTTGTAAACTGTGATGGACCTGGTAAGCAGGAAACGACCTTATCTAACAACCCTGCACAACCCCTTCCCTTGCCCGTGTGTGTGTAGGGGGCCCAGAAACATGGAAAGACCCTGACCTGGAACGTGTCCTGGTTCTTGGGAAAATGGCAATGGCATGTCAAGCCAGGAGCTGCAAGGAAGCTGGATGCATGGAGAAACCACCAGGAACTGTGTAGCTCAGGTGTGACTGCTCTGCTGGGTGCAGGTCTGTGTGGGGCTTGAGAGGAAGCAGCAGAGACTGGGCAGGAAGCCAGTGCAGAGGGGCCCCAATGAAAGAGATACTGATGAAAAGCCAGTGCAGAGGGGCCCCAATGAAAGAGATAAGTGATCCTGGCTTGGAAACCTGCAAGTTCTTCTTTGCTTTGAATAGAAGACTGGGCTGAAGAGGGCACCCCAGGCACTAAGCCTGAAGAGTCTGAACTCTCTACTGGACTGTCCCAGGGGACCAAATAAGAACTGCTAGTGTTTACTTTGAGTTGTAAGTGTTTAAGCCTCCATATTGAGCGTATTTGCAACCTTTGCTTTTCTTGCCATCCTGGGAAAATACTCTCTCTCTTTAGCTGACTGCCTGAGTGATTATTGGAACCCATCCGTGCTAGTTCTTAGGGGGCCAAGCGCCTGAATCACAACCAGTGCTTGCCTCTGAGTTACACTGGCACACCACTAGTACCTTAGAAGTAGTGAACCAGTCATCAAGGGTTTAACTAGGTCAGTCAGAGTATTATGGGGTGGGGCCACGCTCCCTTACTTCCTGTTTACCGAGTGGGAGTTCCTCTCCCTGCCCCACACACTCTGTTGCAATGCAGTTAAATAAAGCAACAACTTCCCAACCCGTAGTCCTGTGAGTAGACTTATTTTTGTTGCATGAAGCAGTCCCTTTACAACAGGTTTGGTGTACCACAGTCCAGCAGCTGTGATAATTACCAAACTAAAGGCCACTGCTATGGTATCATGTCTTAGTGACGCCTCGCTCTAGCACTGCCAGCCAAATCTCTGACTTTCTAGCTGGCCATTCCTTTTCGATATGCAACCAATTGCTGCCATGGGGCTGCCAGCAGCTCTGTAGTGATAAGCTAGTGCATTCAAAAGTAAAACAATGCAAAATGTTAAAGCCTGCAAGTCCACTCTGTCCTACTTCTTGTTCAGCCAATCACTCAGACAAACAAGTTTCTTTACATTTGCAGGAGATAATGCTGCCCACTTCTTGCTTACAATGCCACCTGAAAGTGAGAACAGATGTTCTCATTGCACTGATGTAGCCTGCGTCGCAAGATATTTACATGCCAGATGCATTAAAGATTCAAATGTCCCTTCATGCTTCACCCACCATTCCAAGGGACATGTGTCCATGCTGATGATGCATGTTCATTTTCATCATCTGAGTCCGAAGCCACCAGAAGAAGGTTGATTTTCTTTCTTGGTGGTTTAGGTTCTGTGGTTTCCGCGTCAGAGTGTTGCTCTTTTAAGACTTCTGAAAGCATGCTCCACACTTCGTCCCTCTTAGATTTTGGAAGGCACATCAGATTCTTAAACCTTGCTGTAGCTATCTTTAGAAATCTCACATTGGTACCTTCTTTGCGTTTTGTCAAATTTGCAGTGAAAGTGTTCTTAAAATGACCAACATGTGCTAGGTCATCATCCGAGAGTATTATAACAAGGAATATATGGCAGAATGGGAGTAAAACCATGGAGTAGGAGACATACAATTCTCCTCCAAGGAGTCCAGTCACAAATTTAATTAACACAGTTTTTTAAACAGGCATCATTAGCATGGAAGCATGTCCTCTGGAATGATGGCCGAAACATGAAGAGACATACGAATGTTTAGCACATCTAGCACATAAATACCTTGCAATGCTAGCTACAAAAGTGCCATGCAAATGCATTTTCTCACTTTCAGGTGACATTGTAAATAAGAAACAGCCAGCATTATCTCCCGTAAATGTAAACAAACTTTTTTCTCTTAGGGTACGTCTATACTACCCGCCAAATCGGCGGGTAGTAATCGATCTGTTGGGGATCGATTTATCGCGTCTCATCTAGACGCGATAAATCGATCCCAGAAGCGCCCCCTGTTGACTCTGGAACTCCAGCACGGCGAGAGGCGGAAGCGGAGTCGACGGGGGAGCGAGTCTGCCAAAGTAAAATTACTTCGATCTAGGATACGTCGACTTCAGCTACGCTATTCTCGTAGCTGAAGTTGCGTATCCTAGATTGATCCCCCCCCCCAGTGTAGACCAGCCCTTCGTGATTGGCTGAACACGAAGTAGGACTGAGTGGACTTGTAGGCTCTAAAGTTTTACATTGGTTAATGAGTGCAGTTATGTAACAAAAAAAATTCTACATTTGTAAGTTGCACTTTCACGATAAAGAGATTGCACCACAGTACTTGTATGAGGTGAATTGAAAAATACTATTTCTTTTGTCATTTTTAAAGTGCAAATATTTGTAATCAAAGGTAATATAAAGTGGGCACTGCACACTTTGTATTCTATGTTGTAATAGAAATCAATATATTTGAAAATGTAGAAAAACATCCAAAAATAGTTAATACATGTCAATTGGCATTCTATTGTTTAACAGTGTGATTAGAAGTGCGATTAATCGTGATTAATTTTTTTGAGTTAATTGCATGAGTTAACTGCGATTAATCGACATCCCTAAAATTAATACATTTCAAAGTGAACTAATTGAAAAACAGTTTTATTCCTTTCCATAGTAGGAGGAATGTAGCTCTTTGGATGGCTTGCTTTAGGTATCAGTGACCTCATTAGTGCTTTTAGGAGAAACACGGAGACCTGAACTCAGGCCTTGGCAAGCAAAGCTTTGTTCAGTTCACCTTCACAGAATGCTCATGGCCAGAAAAGTGTCTATGTCAATATGATGTCATTTTGGTGACTGTATCAGCTCCCTAGGGGGTCTTCAAGAGATAGCCACTTACTCAGCTGCCAAAATAATTTTTCACTAGTTAGGACTGCAGAGTCAATGCAGCTACTGAAGAGCAAACTGGATCTTTTTGTGTTTCATGCATCACTAACAACATTATCAGTGATGTTCCAGTTGCAGAATCTTTTTAATGACAATGATGCACAAGAAGCAGCAGGAAGAACATAGCTGCAGATCCCATTTTTATGGAGCCACTTAGTAATACCAAAATTTACATTTTTGGGTAAACCCCTGGTTTTATAGGTGCAGTGCTACATATGGTGAGAGTGGTATTTTATTATTCTGTTAGGTGCACATGCACAGAGAATTTGGCTTTACACATTCAAATGTACATCTTAAGGTCACAATGGAAAGTTATCATTAGTAAATTACAGTTCAGCAAGCTCATATTTATCTAGCTTTAATTTCCAATGTTACTCTCCAAATTTAGGTCAAATTGTGATCTGCCCTTGTGCAGTTCCACAAAGTTTGGAGGGGTGAACCAGAAGCAGAAACACCCCTTGGGCTGACTAAGAAATCCTGCAGGAGATGGTGCATCCTTAGGTACCAGGCACACTTCTCTTGGTCATTCCTCAGAGTGGTGCAGCTATGTGCTGTCCCCTATATTGGGCTGTGTGAAAAATCACAAATTGTAGCCTCTAGGAAGCATCTGAAAGCAGCCAGCCAGTGATAAATATGACAAATCCCTACAAGCGAGGCCTGTTCCTGCTACAGCACAAAATGGAGTTAGGCTTGAGTGCACTTCCAGTTACATTGTGAAAGAGTGTAACTGAGTGCATTTGAAACTATTTCTCCTGACCAGTGATTTAGGGGTAATTTACTAAAACACTGAAATAATATCAGGTAAAGAAAGGGACCTCAGAAGGGAATGTTGCTGGAACAGATCATGCTAGAAATACACAGTTGCCTCAAGGGTTAGCATATTACAGAACCTAGCCAATGATTTTAATTACCTCAGCACGGGGAACTTTCTCAGATATTTTCTTTTCTTTAATAGCTATGTTTTACCATTGCTTTAGTGGGTCTGGTAAATAAAGCCAGCTTGCCTAGTGCTGAAATTGACAGCGCTGAAATCAAACTATTGTTATAGTTATATGGTATTGTACATATACAGTGTTTTCAAACACAGATGAGTCACATTCACTAGCCATGAAATGAGAATTTACACAACAATTTACTCTGTAAACTAAGGGCCAATGCCATGGAGGCATGTCTTATAGTGCAGCAATGCCCTAGAACTTCCTGCCACCTTTTGGACTTTCTAAGTGGCTACTCCCTTTTAATGTGTAGAAAGGAAATATTTAAATGTGACCCAAAAAGAAATATATTCATTTCACTGTTCTACCATTTGGACCTGATCCACCACAATAAATTTGAGCCTTCTGAACTGTGGAGCCTTGATAAAGCCAATGTGCTTGCTCTGGCACAGGCTGAGCTATTCAACTGACAGAGACGCTGCACATACCTTTCCCCAGTTATGAAGTTGTCCAGGGACAAAAGACTTCCCCCTGTTTAGGGCTCATGATGTTCCATGCATTTTTAAATCCTAGAGTATGCAAAATCCCTCCCTTCCCATGTATTAATCTCACAAGAAAGGGAGAGACAATTTCTATCTATTCTGGAATTTATAGGATGGAGATGTTCTCTGGAGCTTAAACTGGGAGAAGCTTTTAAGTTCTGTTTAATTCTTAAGGTCTCTGATCAGTGGTGTTCCATGGAGTACTGAGTCCCATATAGCTCAGGAGCTGAGGGGGTTGCCACACTCTTAAGAAGCAATCCCTCCCAGTGAAAGGGGCAAAGCATTGCCTTCTGCTGTTGCTTTCTATAAAGGAATCATAGAATCATAGAAGATTAGGGTTGGAAGAGACCTCAGGAGGCCATCTAGTCCAAAGCAGAACCCATCTCAAAGCAGGACCAATCCCAACTAAATCAACCTGTCATGGGAGGCCTGAGAAGTGGTTGGGGAGGAACTGAGCAACAGATGCAGGTTCAAGACATTTTTTTCTCATCTAGTTTATACCTAAGTCCACATTTTTTTTTCCTGGTGAGGTTTGGTTTCTTCCTACCATAAATGAAAAGAAGCTCAGCAGACATGAAACTTGCAGAAGGGGTGCTGGACAGCACAGGGTAAATTCTGTTGGCTGCAGCTTGGGTTTGAAATAGATAGACATGGGCAAAGAATCCTGAAATGGATATAAATGAGAAGCAGGACAAAGATCTCTGAGCTGCTTCCCAGATGTGTTAGTGAGTTTTGTGATATGGGCTGGGCACTCGTTCACCGGGAATTGGAATGGAACCAGAAATTCATTATCTGTAGCCAGCTAAAGAAAGTATCGATGGCAAGGGCTTTCTGTCACCACTTACCTGGGCTGGATTTACAGCAAATAATTTTAAAATGAAAAAGTCTGCATCTCACTGTAAGGGACTGGCGGTGTGTATGTGCATGTGTTGCCTTTTAGTGGCCAAACAACAGAGGAGGATGAGGGCTACTGCTATTATTACTCCTAGCCAAGGGACATCTTTTACAGACACAGTAGAGGCCTGCATATTTGGAGCTGAAGGAGCAGAATTCTAGACATGGCTCCCTAGGTTGTGTGCATGTGATTTACATTGTTGTCACATCTATTTTCTGCAGCACATGGATTTGTAACGTCAGTTACAGGGTGCTGAGGATGTTTACTTATTTGTACATCGCTCTGAGATACTTAGATATATTACCTTATATGTTTGGGGTTAGAAATTTACATGTTCAACACTTGGCCATTTCTTCCAAGACCATCATCATCAAGGATACCGACTATTAACAACTTTCACAGACGTGTGTATTAATTACAATGAGTGCACACGTTGTCCTGTACAAATAAATGAAATCCAGTTCAAATTTAGGATCCCAAGAGATCAAACTTAGGTTCTAATACACACCCATGAATAAAGCTAGTCATGTGTGCAAGTGGTGGCAGGATCAGGTCCCTAGTGTGTAAAAGTGCCTTAAACATTGGAAAGAAGTGACCGAGAAGATATGAATTATAAAATACATACCCCAGCCCAAGAGGTAATACCAGTGCAAACGCTGCTCTTCAGCAAATACTGCCACCACAATTAGAGTGTGAAGATATATGCCTTCGCAGAGCATCCAGAAGTAGTTACAACCCAGCATGTACTGGTGAAAAAACTGCAGCACTTTGCAGCTTACCTGTCAGACAAATTGGAGAGTAGTAAACTGTAGATCTGGACAGACAATGGTTTACAAACTGTATCCAAGCAGGCAAACAAAATATCAGTGCTAAGCTTCAAGACAACCTTTCCTAGCATTTGCTAGATTTCTTCAGTGAATGTCATTGACAGGGCTATAACATATTGATAAATCAGAAAAATTGAGTCAATGTATCTCATAATGAATAAAAATCAAGTGCCAACAGCAAAATTCAAAAAATCATGATCTGGTAAAACCACACCTCAAAACATTTTCAGTCTGATGAGTTTTAGAATTTAAATAAACAACTTTTTCTAAAAAGCCCAGACAAGTTCTGTGCAGAAGAGATTAAACAACCGAGTCCACCAAAATGTCTAATTCAGCTGTTTTCTTTTACATTTATTCAAATAATTACAAGCTATAAACAGCTCTCCTGTTTGCTTTTATATCTGTTAATCCCCAAAGATGTATACAAGGGATGGACCATATTTACAGGTGTGTCTACACTTAGAATGCTACAGCACCACAGCTGTAGTGCTTCAGTGTAGACACTACCTACTCCGAGAGGAAGCGTTTTCCTGTTCGCATAGATCTTCCACCTCCCCAAGAGGTATATACAGTGCTCCTGTACTTTCCACTGCTCTTACAGAAACAAAAAACAAGGGGGAAAAAGGAGGAGAGGTGTTACAAAGGGCCAGACTGTGCCCAGCTCCTGTGCCACTTTTCCAAAAAGGAAGAAGGTGTGAGGATTCTCTGACCTTGGTGACCTCTAGGAGAGGTTAAGCATAACTGCAACCCTTGCACTCACTTGAGCACAGGCCCTGCATGAGGCCATTGCTACTAGAAACCTGAAATGGGGCCATGGCCATTGGCTCGCAGGTTGTGGAGGGAAGCCTGACAAGTCCAGTTGTCTACCATTTTCTGCCTGCCTGCCAAAGCTCCAATGTTGTGCGGAGCAATTCTGTATCTCTCCCTAAACGAGTTAGAGTCAATAAAGCACAGTCAAGCTGAGAGGATTGAGCAGGACAAGACCAGTTGCCTTTACAGTTCAAGATTTCCAGTTCTCTATAAATCAAATCTTATTGCCACACGATATGAGGAGAATTCTGTTTGTATACAGAAGGGCTCCTTGCATACCAACATGCAAGGAGGTTTTGAGGATGCGATGGGCTAGGCTGTTGCGGTGTCTGCCTGAATCCACTGGCTTGTGACAGAGAAGCACAGGAGCCTCAGAATACCAAGGCTGCAATAGTGACTGTTGAGTGACAGCTGCCATTCTGCGACGGAAGGAGTAGATTCCTTCCCATTGACTGCTGTTGAGCTCCCCAGGGGACAACCTGATTACTTGGGCTGTGAGGTGGGTTTAGGCTTTATTTGCTTCTTTAGTGTCAAAGGAGACACTTTTTTTCTGTCACACAAGCAGAGTACTGTACATATTATCTCTCTCGAGGACTCAGCCTGCTCCTCCTTGCTAAAAAGACTTGTTTTATCACTTGAAACTGTCTTTTCTTGCTATAAAGCACACATATTTACTTATGTTTCACTATCTGGGTGTGAATTTCAAGGCTTAGGAAAATGCAGAGCTGACAGAATTAACCTGCAGGGCTGACTTTATTTTTTATCATTTCTTTTTCCACTCTCTACACAGGCAGACTAGGCAGTTCATTATTTTCCACGGTGCGGCTGAGTAGCTTTGACAAAGCGCGCAGGCAGGGGAGTAGGATGTAATACAAATGTTTTGTATGAAAAAAATAAAATCCTGTTTTTTATATTGGCAAATGTGCTCATTATGGTGCTTAATTGTGTCTCATATTGTTTTTCACAAGTCTGGGTCAATATGTGCCAGGCCTTAGCCCTTAGCATGTGCTGAATATATCCTGTCAGCTGGGGGCCAACCTTTCTCCATTCACTTCTTATTGATCGCTCATCCTCTTGAGCACTGCCTTGGCTGACAGGTGCACAGAGCTTTGTAAAGATTGCTGTTGAATCTTGTTGGCATTTTACCTGACATAAAGTAACTATGCCAAGGTCTAAAATGTCAGTGAACTTCCGTGGTGAACTCATCACTATCTTGCAGACAGAGTGGCTCAAGACGAGCATATCTTACATCTGGCCAGTGACAGCCAAGCACTCCCTCAAGTGTTGGAGGGCACCAGCTTGGCACCTTCAGACACACGTTGCATCTAGCAGCTATTATGAATCATGGTAATTGTCTGAGACTGCCGCCTATGGGCACAGTGTCTGCTGTGGGAGTATTGAACGGTCGTGTGCAGGGTGCCCCTGTCCCTGGTTAAACACCAGACTGCATAAGGCTGACTCTGGTAATGGTGCTGTAGAGTCGACTGGCAATGGCTGGGGTTTGGGAGAGGAAGAAATGATTGGCAGATGCTGCCTGATGCTTTCTGGCCAGCCACTGCCAAACCAACAATTTTGTATTTCCCATCTGAAATGGTAATGAATCTGGAGTTCATTGCACTGTGAATGGCAACTACAGTTGCATTTTTCCACCAGGTATATGTCCACACTTGTAGGATAATTTGACCAAAATCAGTCATTGTCATAATTTTCTCTTCACATGTAAGATCTAACTCACACATAAGCACAGTGCAAGTTTCATGGACACTAACTGTATTTATTTCCCATGATGCAACACTTCCCAAGCTTCATGTTCTTTATATTTATTTCCCCTATCCCAAACAATTAAAGTTTGTAGCTTTCTAAATTAAATTCTGTACCAATCTGACAAGCTAATTCCCACACACCCATATCAATTTATGGCTTCTTTGAGGCACTTAGTCACTAGACATGCAATAGGTTTAAGGAAACTATCAAGCTAGGCATGAGGGATGAGTTTGATTACGCTTGGATCACATCTCATTAATTTGAGAATAAATGGTTTAAATCTGGCAATCCATCAAGATGGATCATGTTTAATGAACATTATTTAAAACATGGAGCAAATCAGTTTTTGCTTATGATGAACAAAACACTACAGCATCTTTCATTTGTGTACAAGTGGTGTCATGGAATTTGTGTGTAACAGCTACAGTCACAAGCAGCGTTTTTCTTAGTCTTTATCAGTTCTGTTAATGTGAAAGAAAAAAAAATGAATGCTGAAGAATTTACATTATATCAGCAGGCACAGTTACCAAGTCATTTGCCATGCTATTAAAAAATGCTGACAAATATAGAAGCACTGTATCAGCCCAGATTTGTCTGAGCTATGAAAAACCACGCCTGCTCCAAACTAGGTCTTTGTAAAGTGCTTGTGTTACTGTAACAATTATATTGAAACTGCAAAAAGTTAAAGGAACAACTCTTCCACCATTTACATGCCTGATAACTTTGACTTGCATAATTCATTTAAAAAAGTAATTTAATGTGGCTCTGGCACATGTTACGCTCAAGTTACTTAGGCCAGGTCTACACTACAAACTGACATCGGTATCACTATGTCGCTCAGGGGTGTGAAAAATCCCCACCCCGAGCGACGCAGTTATACCAACCTAACTCCTGGTGTAGACAACGCCGTGTCGATGGGAGATCTTCTCCTGTCAACACAGCTACCGCCTCTTGTGGAGGTGAATTAATTACACTGATGGGAGGAGCTCGCCCCTTTGCATAGTAGCATCTTCACTGAAACACTACAGTGGCACAACTTCACTGGTGCAGCTGTGCTGCTGCAGCATTTTAAGTGTAGACCTGCCTTTAGAATATAAGCTTTTGGGGGCAGGGACTGTCTCCTTGTTATGAATCTGCAAAGAGCCTAGCACAATTGGGCATTGGCTTCTAGGTGAAACCACGATAATAAGAATTACAGCAATAATATTATCATTATTAACATTAATAATAATCATAAAACATATTCTGCTGTCTAAAACCCACCGGAACATCCCTACATGGGTAATTCATATATTTTCTCTTACACATATCTGTACAATCAGATTTTAGCAAGACAAGTCAGAGGCTGGATTTTGTGATGCTCTCAAGGTCTACAGCCCTGATCCTGCCTGAAGATCCATAACAGAGCTCCATTCAGAGATTTCATGGGGGTCTGCTCATGTGGATTGTCTTGCAGGACTCAGACATAAGATATTGCATTAAAACTGCTAGTTACATTTTATCTGTTCCTCTGTTAACACAAGGGCACTTGCTCATATATACTTGACACTTCTCAGACAAGACTTTCCATACCACCTGATCACCTCTGAATAAAAACCACTATTAAAGAACTAAGCATTAATTATTATTACTATATTATTATCAAAATCCATGAGGACTACATACAAATAGCATAACACCATAAAATATCATATAAAATTAATCACTGTTTGATACTAGACAGATTTTTCATACCTTCTCATTAGTTTGGATGAATGGGGCAAACTGTGGTCACAGCTTTGGACACAGCTGAAGAAAGTCTCATTGATTTCCTGCCTTCCCTCCCTCAGAGCCATTCCCTACAGTGTTCAGGGGGTCAGGCTGACCTGGCGATCTGGTGTTTCTACCTCCCTGGGCCAGCTTTGAATAATCTAGTTCTAAGAGTATGAGAGCTAGTGATGACTGCACAGAATAAAACCTCTCACTTCTAATTCCCTCTCTGTTTATTTGTGATCACTCTGGGTGCGTACACAATTTATGTTCAAACAATTTCAGAGAAACTGCTCTGTGACAATGAGCCAGACAAGGTTATTATTTTTATATTAAGCCATCTATGTGGGCCAGATTAAGTCAAAAGCTGCCTAATTTGCCTGAGTTTGTTTTAAAGAGAAATAAACATATTAGATCCTCACTCGAGGGTCAGTCAGTGCAGTTCCATTGACTTCAGTAGAGCTCTCCTGATATATACTAGCTGATGATCTGCCCCATTGCATAGTTGTACTGACTTCTGCAGTAGCTGTATGTGATTTATTATCGGCATTCAGTTTGAAGGCAATAAAATATTTTCTCAGACATTCTTATTTAGCATTAAAAGGGAGTGTGTTGGGTTTCAACTACTGAGCTGCCTCAGAGTTTTTTTCTGGTTATTAGCTTATTATTCTAGGAAAGTATCCTTAAATTCCAAGTATCCATATTTTGGACAAATAAGCGGTAGAGGACTTTTCCAAAGTAATGTTATGCTAAGCATTGTGACTCTAAAAAACTGGCTATCAGAACACATCATACCTGCTCATATGTCAGTACCTATTTTCAGAAGTTTATGACTCACCCATTAAAACATGTTCCAGTCAGAAATATGGCACACAGGCTCTCAGAGTAAGATGGACGTTTGAATATACATTTTTAAATTTTAAATTTTAAAATAACTTTGTTTTTGTTGGCAAAGGACCTACAAGGTCAATCTGCAAAGCCACAAAACAAAATGGGCACAGCTCAGAGGTACACTGCATTCTGTGTAGCTCAGGGATATAGTATGTACAATTTTAAAAGGGTACAATTTTCAAAAGTACCTACATGATGTAAGATCCTAGGTCTCATTTTCAAGAACTTACCCTAAGTCTCATTGAAAGTAGAATAGAAATTAAATTTCTAAGGGACATATGTGTAAAGGTATTTAGGCTCCTAAAGGTGCAGGTGTTCAAAAGGCACCTAGGTGCCTAACTCCCATAGGTACCTAAACACTTTCGAACATCCCACTAGGTGCTAGTTCCATAAAGAGAGTTAGGTATTTAACTGCCATGTAGGCACCTAAATCCCCACTCAGCTACCACTTAACCTTGTAGGTGCCTGAAGTCCCTAGGCATTCAGATTTCTGTGTTAAAGTCTCCATGGCACCTAAAAAGCTGTTAGTGGGCTTGCACAAAGCCACCTCATTCCTGAAGCCTAGGTGGCTAGCTCAGGCCTAATTCCCAGTGGGATCTTCATACTAGGCATTCCCTCTCCCCCCACATCTCGCCTGTGGGGCCCAATCCAGTGGCTGCTCTCAGAAGCTGCCCAATAGGTCTTCGCATAAAACACTGGTGAGGGTGCCCCAACCTTATAACCTTTATCCCGGTGGTTAAAGCACTCACCCATGAAGACCTGGGTTCCAATAATTAATGATCAAGAATTGATCATCAATAATTAATCAATAACCAAAATTTAATATGGTTTGAAATGATCAAACAATTAGAGAGAACATGGCTAAGTCAGAATGATTGAATGTATTAGAAAGTTAGAGATCAGAACAGTGCCTAACAGATATAGGCATCATGGTTACCAAAATCTGGAGAACCAGCCCCCCTAGTGATGACAAGATGGTATACAAATTGACATTCTTATAGCCCCCCCGCCTTTTTACAGTTTGGTTCTCTTATTTCTTCGTTTACTCAGACAGATACATTATATTTTTAGCACATTTTCTGATACATTTCAGACATCTGTTATTTACTTAGATCTTTTCGGTAAGTCCATCAAATTTTGCTAACTTAAGCATCTGTTCCTGTATTTTAGGACATCGCTAAAAATAATATTCCTTGCTTAACATTTCTTGTGCTGATAATTTTAGCAGGCTAGCATTTAGCTCATCTTAGCATGACTCCCAAAGCATCATAAAATCATAGGACTGGAAGGGACCTTGAGAACCTGGTCATCTAGTCCAGTCCCCTGCACTCATGGCAGGACTACGTATTATCTAGACCATTCCTGACAGTGTTTGTCTAACCTGCTCTTAAAAATCTCCTGTCTCTAGTTCTGCTGCTCCTTTCATATGGCTGTCCTGGGCCCTAACTGGCTGCTCCCTGCAGCCTCTCTGATTGGCTAGCCCTGTGCAGCCTCCCTAGGCTGCTCGGAGGACTTAGCTCCATTGGGCCTTTCTTGGGATGGTTGTGGCAGGACCCTAAGGCCTCCAACAGGGGGCTTCTGAGCCTGATCCATCCCATCACAGACACTCATTGAAAGAAATCTTGTAAAGGAACATAGGATTGGAATGGGCATCCTGGGCCATCAAATCTATTCCCTGCTATTACTGACTACACCATCATATAATCCCATTAATAAATTTATCAAGCTTCATTTTAAAAGTAGCCCCACTCTTCCTATTGAAAGGCTGGTCCAGAACCTCATTCCTCTGATGGTTAGAAACCTTCTAATTTCTAGCTTACATTTATTCTTGGCCAATTTATACCCTTTTGATCTTGTGCCAACATTGTCCTTTAGTTTAAATAGCTCATTAAGGAACATCAGGTTTGTTGTGATTTATCTGATTCTTGACA
The DNA here is from genome assembly GCA_033296515.1 of Macrochelys suwanniensis. NCBI lineage: Eukaryota > Metazoa > Chordata > Testudines > Chelydridae > Macrochelys > Macrochelys suwanniensis. The sequence continues at coordinate 45,714,388 of CM065776.1, forward strand.
TTTATGCCTCAACGTAACATTTTGAAGTGTATTGTTTATGTATTTGCAGAATCATAGAATAGTTCAGAGTCATTAAAGGCCCCATTCCTGTAAGGGCTTTGCTTTGAAAGAGCAGATGAAAGTTTATGAAAGGCACCTAACCCATAGAATGCACTCGGCACCACCTTCACTTCCAGGTCAGCTGTTAGTATTTGTGCTAATTAATCTAACATTTAAGCATGATGTGATGGGCAACTCTGATTTTGTCATGTATGTGTTGTTCAGGGCAAATGAATACTAAGTAGGCTGCAGAGTTAAAAGAAGTCCACGGCCACCTCCTGTAATAACAATAATTAAATATTCCTGCCACTTATGTACACATCTGAAATAAGATGCTTGCTTGCTTCAAGTCTCTTAGCTACTGGGAGAGATACAGAACTCGACATTGCTCAGATCTCTTGAGCTTAATCAAAAAGAAAGGGGCAGGTGAGTAAACATCTAAATAAAGCACAGAGAACCTGATTAGTGTCAGAGTCCATTCAACAATCACTCCACTCCACTTAATAGTTGCCACCTCGCTGGGACTCACTACTCATTCCATACAAAGATTAAAATAAATATAGTCTCTCCAGTGTTTGATAAGAGTGTCAGGATGGATGAGGTAGAAAACAGACTTCACATCACTGCCAAAGTTCTGGTTATGTGAGTTTAGTGGACCTCTTAAAAATAGAGGAAGTGAGGAAAGATACATAATGGAAAATTTGTAGTAACAGTTCTCTTTCTTAGATGGCAGAAATGTGTAAGAATGACAAGACTGGTGTCACGGGGTAGGCAGCTGATACTAAAAGCAGGTTATCTTGATCTGGCAATTCATGCTGATTAGCATAGTTATCAGAATGCAAGTGCTGATGGATGAGAGCTAGCTGGCTTAGGAACAATTCAGAGATGACTGTGGTAATGCTCGGAGGTTTGGATAAGCAATCAGATAAAATGGTAAATAAAATCAACACTGTTGATTGAGGGTCTGTTCCCTCTGTTTATTGCTCAAGTTTGCAATTTGGGGATCGTGTTAGTGCCACAGTGGCTCCTGAATGTTCAGGTGGCAGCTGTGGTCGAGACTGCTGTTTTCACCTACACTTGGCAGGAAAGTTGCAGCCTTTCTCTCAGAAGTTGCTAGAGTTCTCCATGCCTTTATCACTTTATGATTAGATACTGCAATGCACTTTACATGGGGCTACAACATAAGATCATTTAGAGTTACATTTATGGAGAAAGTGATTAGGATGTTACATCTCAGGAACATGTTACTGCAGAGCTATGGGTTCCGTACTGGTTTCTCATTAGATGTAGGTGGAATGTCAAATGTTGTTTTGACAAAGAATGGTTTGGGACTTGGCTACCTGAAAGACATTCATAGATTCATAGACCATCATGATAATCTAGTCTGACCTCCTGTATAGCACAGGCCATTGAACCTGGCATGGAATTGCTACCTGAAAAGGGAATTTGATATTGATGGGGTGAAATGTAACTCTAAATTTCCTTTTTTATACAAAAGTTATGAAGAAATCAACAAGAATATAAAATCTTGGGGATAAACGAGAATTACTGCTTTCTTTTTATGCTGTTTCATCCTTTACAAATCTGTCTTTAAAAATGAATGAAAATATTATTCCACCCAGGGAAACAGTACATTCATTTTTAATAATACATTCAAACATGAGGGAGAAAATACATTCTTTTTGTTTTCAATACGTCAATTCGGTATTCATGCTGCATCTTCATCAGTGCTAATTGTGTTAAGTCTTAGGTAACAGGGATAATTATTCATTCCTAGGATAAACTATGAGAGGCTGACTAGCATGACTCACTGCTGAGTTACTCCAGTTTTATGCCAGTGTAGTTCCAATGAATTCAGTCACACTAGAGTAAAACTGGAGCAAAACTGGAGCAATGCAGTGGTGAATTAGGCCCGGAGTTTACTGTTGGCAGACACTTCCTTTGCAAATGGCTCTCCATTAAAGTTAAGCAACAGAGGCAAATTAATAGCTCTTGAAGAAATTCCATTTTCAGGACGCCACATAATCCATAACTGAGGCCTGCTGTGGGAAGGATGGGTCATAACATAATTGGAGCCAAATTCTGCCTTCCCTCCATGAGCACAGTAGGCCTTTAGTGCAGTCTAACCATCGTGGTTTGGTTGTGCTTGGAGGGAGAAGCTGAACAGAGCAGGGTATTCCACTCTACCTGCATGCCACAGAGTTCTGCTCTGCAGCACCTGCCTCTGACTGTTTGGAATGTGGGGACTGTGCAGAACAACCCATACAGAGGGGATCTGGGCCAGCAGCCACCATTACTACTGGAATGTACTTGTGGCTGTGCTGGTCTCATGGCGTAGAGAAGGATTCTCTTCCCTTGACTCCTATGGAGGTATCCTTCACATAACATATTAACTCGCACTTTGCACATGGGACCAGGGTGTGGTCCTAGGCATGAAAGATTCCACAGGGTTCTGAAACTCCAGTGTAGAAGTGCCTTAGCTGTTACACAGCTACACCGTGGCTTTTAAGCCACAGTTCCTAGGGCAGCATGATCTCTTTGGTGCTACGCTTTGTGCACAGGGAGAATGCAGCATGCTCCATCCAAGGGGAGGTCGGTGGAATAGATTGCTCCCCTTGGTGTGTCAGCCCTGCTTTGTGGGCCATGACCCTGTCCCCTTCTTAGAAGTTCTGCTATGAACAGCTCCTGTGCAGCCACACAAGCATGTGGGATGCTTCTTCCTGGATTGTACGGTTGCACAGATACCACTCCCAACCTGAGCCATAATGATGAGGAAGCACAGGGCAGGGCTCAGATTGGTAAGGACGCTGTGGTATCCTTAACTTAAAATCTCCTTAGCTGGGTTGGTTTGTCTTGAACCCTCAACAATATTTTAAGTGGGTTTATTTTCCTGCTTGGTTTAGGAATGGGAATCAGTTGTGTCACGAAAGAAACATGCACCACTGAAATACATGCTGCTCTTCTACACCTACAGACAAAGGTTAATTAAAAGCAGGCTAGCTGTCACTAGGGATATGGGACCGATGGTAGCCTACGAGTCCTGATTCATCAAACTCAGCTTGCAGGCTTGTCTTGGTAAACTAGCTTGGGAGCAGGAAACTAATTGGATTTGAACATCTTATTTCTACATTTCATAAGCAATTATTCTGGGGCAATTGCAGAATTAAGGCACAGCTCTTCTATTTTGGTTTCAAAATTAGAAAGCATAAAAAAGAGTAGCCCACTGCTCTGCCCTGCCATGCTGGAGTCTCAGCTGGAATTCCAAGGAGCAACACTTTGATCCTTTTGCTAGCAGTGGTTGGAGTGCTGTGAAAACAGCATAGTTGGCCTTGTCGGGATGGGCTTTGTATTTCTCTGCAGCAAATCCTCCTTCTTGCAATTTAAGTGTTGATAGGCTCTAAAGGGAGTCCCAGCCACTGATCCTATGAACAGGATTGGTAGGAGTGAGGTTGTGAAGCCTGGTGTGAGTTTGAAGCTGTGTGAAACGGAGCGACACAAAGCACCTCTGAATGAATGAGAAACCAAGCCAGCATGCAGTCTGTGCAGGACCGTGGTGTTATATGCACGAACAAACAGAGTGGTATTCATCTGTGAACTTTTCAGTCTGAACCCAGATTCTCAGCCTGACCATTTTCTCCCTCACTGCAGACAGAACAAGTCACAGTAGTTAAAGAAAACCATGGGAGCCTGACCAAAGCCACCACTAGCTGTTTGATGTACGACTGAGCGAATGTCTCTGCGAGAAATGCAAAAGTGGGATTGGTAGTGCAGATTGACAAAGGTATTTAGGCACCTAAAGATGCAGAGAGGTGCCTATTGGCAAAGCCGTAACTAGGAATTTCTGCGCCCGAGGCAGGGGCGCAGAAATTCCTAGGGGCTCTTACCCTCCGCCGAATTGCCACCGAAGTCGCAGCATCGGCGGACCTCCCGGAGGCAAGCTGAAGCGGCTTCAGTGGCAGTTCGGCGGAGGCTATTTTTAGCAGCCGCCGAAGCTGCTTCTGCTTACCTGCGGGTGGTCCGCTGGTGTGCGTGCAGGAGGCCCCCCTCCGCCGAATTGCCGCCGAAGCCACGGCAGCGGCGGACCTTCTGCAGGTAAGCGGAAGCGGCTTCAGCGGCAGGGCGGAAGTGCTGCTACCTGCCACCGAAGCCGCTTCCGCTTACCTGTGGGAGGTCCGCCGCTGCCGGCTTCGGCGGCAATTCGGTGGAGGGGGGCCTCCTGCACGCACACCGGTGGACCACCCGCAGGTAAGCTGGGGCGGCTTCAGTGGCGGGGGAGGACGGGCGCACCCCTGGCAGCAGGCTTTTACGCCCCTGCCAGCAGTGCGCCCCGAGGCGAGTGCCTCACTCGCCTCGCCCTCGTTACGGCCCTGCCTACTGGGATTTTCAAACGTGCCTACGTGAATTGGGCACCTAACTTCCTTTGATTTTCCTAGTCTTATCTACATTGGTAGAGGCCTGAAATCTGGCCCTTTGTTCCTTTTTTGTTTACCTTGGCCAATGAAAATCAGTGAAGTCAGTTTCACCTTTGGTCATAGTTGGGTCCCTGTTCCTGTTCTTAGCTCTGCCCTACTGAGATTTCACACACACACACAAGGGGAATGCTTATTTGTTTTAAAACACATGTTTTTATGAGATTAGTTTCTTTTTCAAAATTAGAACCATTTCTATTTTGCTTTACAGCATTTACATTTTGAGCTAAATTTCAGATGACAGTGTTTCTTTGAGGACCACAATCTTCCCAGACTCACACCCTGTGCAAACCCACTGATTTCAGTCAGAGTTTGCATGAGGGGAAAGTGAAAGCAGAATTTGACCCGCACTGACATGCACAAAACCTAGTGAATATTTTGCTTAGACAGCTAAAGGACACTTGTGGTTATCTTATTAGTCCCACAGAAGTCAATTAACTGCTACAATTATAAACACGGGGCTCAATCCTGAGCCTCACTATGACCCATTTGCATACCTCTGGCAGTGCAAAGAGACCACATAGTTGGTCAGCTGTGGAATTCTCTGGTATAGTAGGAGATCCCTAAATGGCAAGGTGACAGCATAGCCTTCCTACAGGCACCTCTCAGCCCCTAGTGTAGAGGGTATGCCAGAGGCTGGAAGAGGTGTGGCTACCGGTCACTGAACTTCAGCAATCTGCAGCGGGAAGATTCCCCCCAGTTTGTATTTTAGAATAGCTCTCAGTTTGATCATGCTGGGGTCTAAAATGCTCCTGGCTACCCCGTAAGCAACCTGCATGGAACTTAGAAAGAGGAACAGGGATTTTAGGATGGAGAGGCACCAGGAAGTCATAGCTAGGAATGCTAAAGTGCAGATAGAGCAGCTCTGCGAATAGTTGCTTTAATAAAGAGCCAGTTTAGTGTCATAAGAATGGAGTCCTCCCATGTTATTATCCAGCACACAGTACATGGAACAACTCCCAGTACATGGAGCTGCACTCCTTGATGGCTCCCCAATCTTTGCTGTGTCCAGCAGAGACTGAGCAAAGCAGAAATTTGAGGCTAACAATGGTTATACTGAAGTTAATACAAATTTTACCATTTATCTTCAATGGGATCATTTTTGGCTCAGTTACTGAAACAATTACATTTTAAAAATTCCTCAGGACTCTGTCAGGCTACATCAGAAAGAATCATAACTAAGAAAAGGCAGAAGGTGCCTGCTGCAGTGCTAACAAGGAAGATAATAGTTACCTTCAGAAAAGAGCTACAATTATTTCTGCTTCTTCAATATTGCCCATCACCTTTATTTTCCTGGCTCTTATTCCGTTTATCCCTCAGGCAATAGGGGAAAGCCAACTGCACTTTAGTCCCATAAATCATATAAGTTTTCCTCTCCACACTTTATCATGATACACTGTTCATTTCTTTCTGTGTCTCCCCATATTTTTATACAGATACAGGAAAACCTCATTTGAGCTGAGTGATGGTGACTCTACTTTTAATGAGTGAATGAGGAGACTATTTATGGCATCCTGCTGGTCATGATTTTTTGGTATATTATTTATACCACAATTTAGTTGTTAAAGTTTTTACCTATTGAGAATATTTGCTTTAGTGCTGTTCTTTCATTTTCCTTTTATGCACCGTTGGCAATGCTAATGCTGGACTGGAGTGGGGAGGAGGTATGTGGTTTCTCTTGGAGGCATAATTCTTTTCATCCAATGCACTTGGCATGATGTACCTGCACACCACTCCTTAGACAGGGCACATCGGCAATGCACACTCTCGCCCAATCATTGGGCTGAAGACAGGTCTGCTCCCAGCTGGTGCCTCTTCAAAATGTGCAGGAAGGGGGAGGGGACCATGTAATGCTAGTCCTGCAGAAAGCACACTGCACCCTCCTTTATGAGAGTCACTGTGTGGCTATACTTCCTGGGGACTCCAAGATATTGTACCTGGCTGAAAAGCAATTCTCTTATGAGTGCCCAATGGGGGACCATGCCATTGTGCTGTCCCTAACCATGGGCTCTGTCACATTGCAACAGAGCTCTAAACTTTAGACTACACTTGCCAAGACTGTTGAGTAACCAGGGTAAAGCTAGTGCACAAATGTTGAAGAGATTGTATGAAACAAGGGGGAACTTGGGTAAAGAGGAAGATACCAATATTCTCTCCCTTCGCACAACAAAGTGCTATGAAATAAAATAAAATCTCTGGATAATTTTAAGCTTTTCCAGACTAGGTTCAAATTACTCAACCATTGGTTACTTGTGACCAAATTCAGCCCTCATATACAAACATATAACCCCAATGATTTCAATTGATACTGCACGGGTGTAATGAGGGCTGTTAAATGGTATCTGGTAAATTATTTGGTTTCTTATTAACAGAAATATTCCTCCAGACTCCAGCCGTATCTTATCCACATACACATGTCAATATTCAGCAATATAGTTGCCAGAATCATGGAATAAGACCAGTGAATGTACAAGATCACTTGAAATTATTAGAAAGCTGCAGTTCTATTTATATTTTTCAGATTTTTTAATGGAAAAATCTAATTTGTTGTTCACAAATAAATGTAGTTCTGAGGGTTCTCCTTGTTTTAATTTCAGGACATAGCACTTTTCTCCATAATCAATTTTAGGGATACTATAATACACCATCATCATCATGACAAATCACAAAAGGATGTGGCCTTCTTGCAAATCAAGTGCCAACCTGATCTATCTCTGGTAGTGATTAAGGTGGTCTGACTGTATTTTCCATTTATGTCCATCATTGGCAATCTTGTCCTGCCACCAAAGTTTTTGGCACCCATGTGATCATTGGCTCTGTAGCAACATTACTTGATACACTCACTTTGGAATTTGTTGATCTTCCATAATATGTCTATACCAAGAAAGCAGCCAAAACCGACCCAGTGCTGATGGAGGTGGTTGCAGGGTTCAGTTTAGAATATCCTAATTTCCAATCTTGTTCTGCCACTTGATATGAAAAAGCTGATGAATATGACAAGAACTGAAAATGTTAGTCCAGTGTTCTTTGGCCTTCCTCACTTCCATATAACAGAGTTGGTATGAATGTGGTTCTATAAATCCACAGGTTTGTAGCAAGCTTGATGTTACAATGGATGTATGGAGGCTGTCAGGTCCAGAGCAGGCATGAAAAATGGCAGCAGCAGCAACTGTTGTTATATGAGCATCTACATCTTTTGAGCATTCTCCAGCACCTCTATGACAGTCAAAATATTTGAGGGCTGCTACATACTTGAGGTCCCATCCGGAAAGGTTAACATGACCTGGTTGTAAACTGGAGCTGGAGGCTGTTTGATGGTAATGGCCAGGGACTTAGTTTTATCTGGATTAATAACCAGTCCAATGCATGCTACTTATTGCCTTATCAGATTGGCCACCAGTTGCAGTGATTCACCAAACGGAGCCAACAAGACAATGTCATTTGCATATTCAAGATCCTAAAGCAGAATGGTGGTACAATAAATACTGTCATGTGTCTTCAAGATCTCAGGGGTAATGTTACAAACCCCTGGTGCCTTCCCAGACTTTAGCTCATGGATTGTGGTCCAGATCCCTTCTTGGCTGAAGGATGGTGGCTCTACTGTGACTTCCTTCCCCTCTTCAAGTGGAAGTGGGACTGCAGGTGACGGACAATTGAAGAGCCTCACGGTCATCCCATCAATGCAACTGATTCTGCAGACTCTGGCTGATGCTGCCAGCCCAATTCTTTACTGGAGAAGCTGGTGCCCCATTCCCTTGCAAACACCGCAAAGTTGAATAAGGAGTGCGGAGATCGCACCTGGTGGCAGCCAGTGGTAAACTTCATTCCAAAGTTGAACCCACTCAGCCTTTGCTTTTGCTCTCCACAAACATGTCTTTGAAGACTCAAATGGTAGCCTTGCTTTTTACTTAGCTCCAACAGCTGTGAGCATTTACTCCCTGACCCATAGATGTCATTTGAAGGGCTGGGGCCCCATCACTAAGCTGGCAGAGGTCAGCACTGATGACCTGAAACAACATCACTGACAGGGGAGTGAGACTTCACTCCATAATGCTTCGATAGCCTAATGTGGTTCAGAACGGAAAGCTGTCTGATAGCTTGGTTGTAATAAGAGCTTTTGGCTGAATGAGACTAATTTCAGCTCATTAACTGTCTGTCATCGAAGTCAGAGGCGCACTTTTGTCAGCAAAAGCTGATGGTCAGTGACAAGTTCAGCACTTCTGTGAACTTGTACATCCAATGTTAATTGCCAATTATTGTTAAGGAGGACGTGATTATTAATAACAGTCCTAGTGAAGCCAGCTGGGCTGTATCAGGTCTGCTTGTGAATCTCTGGCTGACAGAAGAGCCAGTCAGAGATCACCATGTTGTTGGCAGCTGCAAATTCCAGCCGTTGCTGCACACTCCTGTTCTTCTGCCCAATACCAAACTTCCTGAGTGTACCTGACCTGATGTAATTTTATTTTCCTACATGCAGGAAAAGTCACCCAGTATCATGATGACATTTCTTCCCAGAGTGTCATTAAAGAGTGACCACAGTTGCTGGTAAAAAAATATCTGCAGCTACATTGTTGGCCTTGGCTGGATCATACACTGCGATGATGGTAAGATGCCCATAGCTGGTACAGAATTGGATGGTGCTAAGTCACTCAGTCACTCACCAATCCTGCAATCATCAGGCAGTGGATGAAAGTACAATGCCCACCTGTTGCTAGAGCAACCTGTTAGGGCAGCCTGAGAAAAAAAGCGTATCATCTTCAATTTTTCTTTTCACTCATTCCTGGCCAGTGCACTTCAGCTAAAGTGCAGATCTCAGTGTTCAGGATTTTCAATCGCTTGATAAGGGGGAGGGGCTTTAGCTGTTCTGGACAATGTGCAAATGTTCTAGTTTCACATTTGTCACCAACACGCAGAAAATACTGGAATGGCCATTTTACAAGGTTTTATTGGTCATTTTTTGCCTCAGTGGCAAAGAAACTCTTGGTTGTTTCAGCTACAAGGATAACTGACAACAGTCATGTTAATTACAATGTTAAAAAAGGAATTTAGTTTCATAGCATTATACATATATACACACATATACACTGCTATTTCTCCTTATCTGATTGTCCATAGACTCTTTGCTCTTCTTCTTCCTCTCATCCTGGGAAGCCAGGGTTTGTATCCTTTTTCTCTTCCATCAGTTTAGGTCCACATAAATCCAAGAATAAAAATAGAATCAAATAGTAAGATAGAACAAAAGAAAAAGAAAAGCATAATAATAAATACATTTAAGAAGCAGTTTCACTCACCATTTTACATTGATGGAATTGTCACAAAATGAGTTTAAATCAGTGCTAAGGAACATATCCAAGGGGCAGGGCGTAACAGATTCTTTCCAGGTCCAGGTATATGCATTAGAACCTGGTCTCTTGATACTAAAAGGCTCCGTGGGAAGAGAATGGATCTTTGGTGTTAGGGAAACAAGGACTTATTTCCTGGTCTCGTCCCCTCAGCATCCATTACATAAGACCGGCTTCTTTCTTCCTTCTTCTTGTTGTCTTCCATTGGTGTTACTGACATCTTCATAAATATATGTTCACTGGGAGTAGCTTTTCCATGCTACCTCACATTTAAAATATACTCTGAAAATTCCAGAAGGGAAAAATGCCCAAGGAATGAGGTGGAATAACATTTATTTTTAAAGTATTTTCTATGGTGCAGAATAAATACTACCTATGTCACATCTATATCTGGCCATTAAATAATGGATATCTGTGACTGTTTGAAATTCCCATTGGTATAGCAGTTCCTCCTCCACACTATGATATGCATGCCTGCTTATTTCTGATGCATGAGATGCACTAACCCATGTGTCCATCAAGTTGGGAAGATCCACAGGAGAAATGAGGACAAACATTGCAAACTACAAAAAGTCAGAAGCAATAGTCTGAAATGGACTTTTAAAAAATGGCAGGTGTAACAAATATAAACCAAAACAATATATAAAACCTTTATTTGCTTTGATAAATTACTACAAAAGTGAAAAGTTAAGAGGAATATTTCTGGTGTGATTTAAACATACATTCATTACATTTTCAAAAGATGTTTAGTATTTTTTGAGAACATGCCCCCCCCAATGGCTCATTTTCTCTTCCCAGCTATATGGTATCAGAAGAATAGAATAATAATAAAATAATGTATTGCCTAGTACTTGTGGGGGGCTCTTTAACCATAGATTTCAAAGTGCTTTGCAAATACATTCTGTTACCTTCTTATTTTTTAAGACATGGAAATTGAGACACTCAAGGGTTATGTGACTCACCCAACATCACCCTGCTTGTCAGTAGAAGAACTCAGGTCTTCTGACTTCCAGTTTTATGTCTTACCTACTAGGGAGCAGTTCACTGCTGGATCAGGCAGAGGAAGAGTTGATGGTGAGGGAGAAGGCACAGAATAAGGCCCTGATTCATCAAAGCAATGAAACATGTGCTTACATACTTTGCTGAATTGGAGCTTAGTCATATGAATATCTTCAGTAACAGCAGTGGAAAGCCAGAAATGTACTGGCCAGGTAAATTTCTTTGTATATATGTTTCCTTTTCAAGTATGATCCAATCTAAAGAATTTCCTCTAAGTTAAGACACTAATTAAGGCACCGATCTTGCAGGGTGCTCTGCATGGACACATCTTTGTACTTATACGGAGTCCCACTGAAGTAATAAATATCTATCTATGCTATTCCTATAGCACTCATCACCATAGTTACTAAGGGCCAGATCGCCAGTGCAAACTGATGCATCTCAATTAACTTCAATAGCGCAATGCCACCTTACACCAAGAAACCCTGGCATGTTATAGTAAATGGGAGCTTTTCCATTGACTTGTGGGGCCAGGATTTCATCCCAAATGAGGATCTGGTCCTAAATATCTACATATATTTGCCTCATGTCTCCTTTATAAATCAGTACTCTCTCAATGCACAAACCTTCTAGCTGTGACCTCAACATTTATTAAAAAGCACTCTGATTTAGATAATTTACCTCTTCTGCCAGGAAGTATCATTTTTTAACAAGAGCTTGAGGTAATTATTCCTACTTAAATTTCAGCAGCCTGATGTTAATGCTTTGCTTATCATGTACAAGCTCTTCATCTTCAAATATCAAGAGTATTTTTATCATACCCTTTGCGTAAAATGGAAACATAGGACAATATGCGGTAAGGTAGAATGAAATGTGTTTGATTTTTTTTTCTGTTTTATTTTTTAATCTCCAGATGGCCCCTGAAATTGATCATATTTTTCTGTAGTCTGTTCACATACTACTTTAATTATCTTGATTAACTGGTAGCACATGTTGAAAGATGCATGTAAGACAGGTAATAACGTGATAGCATTTAATCGCTTTTTGAAACTTGGAACTAGAGAAATGATTAAGCCATAATTTAAATATCCTTCTAGAAGACAAACTGATAAATGTTATGACATAACTTTAGAGACATTCTGTATCAGTGTACGCTAGTACAGCTCTGTTGGACTGGGGTGAATTACTCCTAATGTGAGTAAGTCAGACTCAGGCCATTTGTGTTTAACACAAATTTCTGAAATATTTTTCAGCTGATGGACTGGCAGAGTCCAACAATATGCAGAGCTCCTTCATCTACCTAAAGAGGACTAATGGTACTGAAAATGAACTGAGCTCGTGCCTTGCTTTATTGGCTACTGGGAAGAGTTTGGTAAACAGTGAAAACTGGACTAGATCCTGGTCCCTGCTTCAACGGTGCAAAGCATCCAGAATCCCAGTGGATTGGTGCCCCAAAAGTTCCCCTGCCTGGGGAAGTCCCCGTGGATTATAGAGCCATATGGTGGCCACTTTACTCCCCATCCCCACTCTCTGATAGAGGGCATGTCTGGGAGAAAGGGGGCATAGACAGGGCCACTCCATCCTTCAGGAGGCATTGTTAACCAATGTAAAGTAGAGCCACTGTATGCTGGGAATAGGACTGCAGGCCAGGATCAGAGAGACAGAAAAGTGATTTAACTTTTGAGCTCCCTGCTGAGCTGCACCGATGAAGTCCTGGAACTCTAGCTCAATGGATTGTGCAAATTCTCCCTCAACATTCCAGCAAGTCCATGCTGCTAACAGAGTTACTTTACTTTCAAAGCCTTATGCTTCTCAGGACAAATTCCGAGATTCTTATTGAACAAGTCTCTGCCAATGGGAGATATGCTTGTGTAAGTCTCTCTGAATTTGGTCCCGTATTTTTGACCTAGTGCACTGCAAGGATATTGTTTACAAACATATCCACAGCGGATTTGTTTAGCTATGTTCTGTAAAAGAAGGGAATAATTAAATACTTACGGGATCCCTTTTTACCAGGCCTGGATTAGGCACTACTGCGATGAGGTGAGCGATGGTAAACACAGAGTTAAGAACGTAGGAGAAAAACAAATTCTTATGCAGTGTTATCCTTTGACAGCTGAGGCTCCTGAAAAATATGTACCACAAGTTGTAAATCAGTGCTTTTATTCTGATGTCACTTTAACAAGCACATACTGGCAACTGTTTCTCAAGAATGCCCTTTGGCAACAGGCAGTCAGAAAACACATGCCTAGCATTGCAGCCATGGGACACAGCAACTGTTTTTTTGTTTTTTTTTTTACACCTGTTTAGCACCACGTGCTTTCCAGACCATGCTGTGAGGAGCTATCAGCTTAGATTCAGTACCCTCGAGGTTGGTTTTTTCACAGCACCAGAAATGTTAAGTGGTGAAGCAGAACCCTAATAATTATTACAGATGTGCATGAATGCAAATTCTGAACAGAAGGAATACTGTTTTCAAGGAACTGCTCTCTGGAAACTGAATATCTCAAACATTCAGATTAAAATTAGTTGATACTTTAGGAATTAGGGATGAGCTAGGGTGGGAACCTTGGACTGGAATACCCTTCAATTTCAGGGAGATTTGGTTTTGTATCCTGCATGGTTCCAGCTCAGATCACACACCAGAATAGGCCTATTTTCCTGTTCAGATGTGGCTGAAATCTTATATGATTTGCAGCTTTTTTCCAGATTTCCACTATTAAGGGTAAAAATCTGACAAGAACAGCTCATAATATTTCTGTACCAGCAAATCACTACCATAGCCTTGATTTGGCCTCAGATCTGATCTCTAGCCAAAAGCTAATTCACATTTGAATCCAAACATCGCCTCCTCAGCTTGTCTTTACTAAGAAGGTCTAACCTCAGTGGGGCCCTATGATAACTGAAAGTGAGCAGGCAAAACTGCTAGGTAAATGACTGATCAGCAAGAGAACCAGGTAAACAGCTAACTGTAGTTGAGGAAACTCTTACCCTGCACACTATAAGGAGCCATCTGAACTGAGGGCAGGCTTCTATTTAAAATCCACTGCTCTGTCTGTGTGTGTGTGTGTGTGTGTGTGTGTGTGTGTGTGCATGGGTGTGGGTGTGCAAGCATGCATGCACACGCATGCTACAGGTTGGTGTGTGCATCCAGAATGCTCTGTCTAAAAAAAGAAGCAAATTGACTCTAATAGATCTAACTCCAGTTTCCTGTTAGTGATTCCGGGAGGACCACTGTCAGGAGCATTGGCCCCCTGTTGTGAACTGGGGCCAGATGACACCACCAATAAAAAAGAGCATTGAGTCCCATGGTGTTGGCATGGAGAAAGAGTGCACTGAAATACTAACTCTGCTGCTGTGGGCTCCTCTGTGCTAGTCTGTGGGGACAGAGTGTGACGTCATTTTCTTTCAATGGCTTGGAAGCATTGTCACAACGCCAGTCCTCCAGGGCTTTTCAGGGGTGAGAGTTTATTGGAATGAATTTGATCTGCACAGGAGTCAGACAAGTGTGTGCAATGAGTGCCACACCTGTTATTTGGTTCAGGGTTAGAAAGCTCTCCCTGCTAGCTCACAGGGTCACCCAGAAATGAAAGTAAATGGTAAATATAGTACCAGTCACTACTGAATCACTATACCCCTTTCAAGTAGTGCAGCCACTGCAACATCCAAGACACCAAATAGTTATGAATCTTAAGACCCAAAGTAGGGAAAAATGTCTCTGGCAGTGAGGGACTATGGATGTGTGAGGGAACTTGAGCTCATGTTCACTTGACAGCCACACATGCAAGCTGTCCTGCGCAGAGTCTAAAGCCAAGGGCTCTATTACTTCTGGTATTACTTTACCAGTCTAAATTTCTGGTGCTACTCTCTGTTTGTCTGCCTGTCCTTCTCTCTAGCATAGTTCAAATTGTCTACTGTGTGGGGTCTAAGCACCAAAACATGACTAAAGGTAGCATTTCAGAACAAAAAGTAATTTTATTCTCTTTTCCACACACCCTTATCCCCCAAAGACCATGCATATTAGGACTTCAGTTGAAAAAGGAATATGTAGCCAGTAGAGTTTGCAGAGGATTCTTGTGATATGCTCTCACAAGCTTTTTTACACAGTAGGCTGGCAGCTGCCTGCTGTACTAGTTGTAGTTTTACTGCCACTAGTTCTGAAGAATTTCTGAAATGTCTCTTCCTATTTTCTAATGATGATAATTTTAATGATCATTTCTGTGACTTAAAACTGGGTCTCAGTGGTGAAGTAACCAAAGGAGATTCCAGATGGCATTAATGCTTTGCACTTACGCTATATGTAAGCGGGGGAATAGTCCCGCTCTTGTGGGGAACTTTCCTCGTCTCTGCACTACCCCGGTGAAATGGGCTAGCGGAAGGATCTGAGTCCTCGCTCCCACCTCCTTTACCCAGAGGCCTCCCTGCCCTCGAGGACTCCCCTTGCACTCTCCTGTCTGGCAGAGTCCTCGTAACCCCAACAAGGCTGGGCCCAGGATTCCTGGGGGGCTCAACCCCCAACCTTGCTGTGGTCACCTAGGTCAGGGGCTAGGGTGTCCCCACTCCGGGGTGTACTCTCTAAACAGGATGCTTCCCTGACCCACTGATCACTGCATACAATTCAAAGCAAAGGCAAATTATTTAATTAACAATTAATTTGTAACAGGAATAAGGAAAAATGGGAAAGGCTAATGAAAACACATCACCCCGCTCTGTGGCAGGGAACATCCCAACAGTGTCTCTGCAATGTCAGGGCAGTTCAGTCTGTTCCTTTGCAAGTCCCAGGCTCCTTCTCAGGCCCTGGCTGTGCTGCAGGGACGCTGTGGCTTGGACACTTGCTCTGGCAGTGGCCACACGCTCGCAGGCTCTGGGTGGCAGGACCCTTCTTCCCAGCGTAGCCCCCGCCCCGTCGGGGTTACGATCCCCCTGCAAGTCTGGCCTGCAGGGCCCCTTGGCTGAGGCGTCTCCCTGCGCTGGGCCCACTGCCCAGGGTCCCCCTCGCTCTCCCCAGCTGCTCACCGCACCCGGCTCCGGACTGCTCCAGCCCCAGCTCCACCCTCTGCCTCAGCTCCAGCTCCTCTGCCTCAGCACGGCTGCTGCTGCTGCTCTGCCTCCAGCTGCCTGGGCTGCTGCCCTGGCCCCTCTGGCTGCTGCAGCTTCTCCCCCCCAGGGCAGGTCTGTGTCTGGGCTGCAGCTTCTCCCCCCAGGGCAGGTCTGTGTCTCTGGGCTGCTTTTCTGGCCCCTCCAGATCTGGCCCAGCTCAGCTCTGGCCTCTCCTCAGCTCAGCCCCACTCACTCTGACTCAGGCAACTTCAGCTCACACGGAGGACGGGATTCACCCCTGACCTCCTGACTCCCTGATTCGCCTGCCCGCCCTGTCAATCAGGCTGACCTGGAGCATTGGCCTCTCCCCATTGCCCCTGGGGACTGTCAGTCCCATCGACCCTTCCCCTTTTGGTACTAGGAGCTCTGAATGTTAGTAAGGGGATAACAGTCCCCTTACATATAGTACACTTCATCCAAGGATCTTGAAGCACTTCATAAACACTAATTAATTAAGGCTCAGGAAACTTCTGTGAGCTAGCGAAATACACATCGGAGAGATGGCTCTACCAGCACAGAGAAGTCAAATGCATATGCAAGGTTGGAAAGTGGGTCAGTCAAAGGGCTATCATTAGAAACAAGGAGTCCTGATTCCCAGTCCTGTGCCCTAAGTATGAGGAATGTTGGTTCTTCCCTTAATATCTTGATGGATTTGATGGTATTATTACCATCATACCAATGCACACATCATCACAACCCCTCCCCCCACAAAAAAATCAGATAATCAAATACAACTGCAGTAGAAACTATACAGATGTCAACATGTGCCCACTGTAACTACTCAATCACTAGAAATGTCATCTTTTCTAAGGCCTTGTTTATACTATCACAGTAAGTTAACCTAAGTTATGCTACTCCAGTTATGTGAATAACGTAAGTGAAGCTGACGTACTTTAGGTCGAATTATAATGCTGTGTCAATGGGAGACACTCTCTTCTTGGAGTGGTGGATTACCGGAGTCCATTTGAGAGTGCTCTCCCATCGATTTAGCGGGTCTTCACTAGACCCACTAAATTGACACCCGCTGCATTGATTCCCGCAGTGCCGATCTACCACTAAGTGTAGACTAGCCCTAAGAGAAGGAGAAAACTGTGGCAGTGGTGGATACCCTTGTAAGGTAACTGTTAGCAAATGTGGATTTTAATGGTGACCGACAACTCTGGTGGTATTAGTGGAGTAGGATGACATTAACAAGTACTTGTAACATTATGTTCCTGAAGTGCACTAAATATTTAATGTAAAAAAGAAAGATTACTTGGGCCCTAGGTAATTTCAAGTGGCACATTAAGGTAATGCTTTGTTGAAGAGAATGATGGTGTTTTGCTCAGGGACAGTACTTAGTGTACTTAAAAGACCTTATTAAACAATGTTTATAGTTTTATTTTTTATTGTTTTACTCTCTATTGTTTGTAAATTTGAAAGACTTTTTCTTCTTCCTCACCTAATTTTGCCTATTTTAAAAAACACTGATTTTTCACCATAGTTTTGAAATGGAGAGAATGGAGGAATGAAACGTATACTAACAACAACTTACATTTATATAGTGTCCTGTCATACCAGATCAGCTTTGATTTTGCATCGATTGATGTCCGCACAGAATGAAGAACAGATGGCCTTATCTGGTCTGGGCTTCAACTCCTTTGCATTGCTCCAATGGCATAAAGAGGCCAGAAAGCCGATTTATATCATCAGCTATGAATTTCCCTGGTGTGGGAGAATACCAGGTGACATAGCTGGCTTTACACAGCTCATTCTCCTGGCTCCGATACAGGGGAAGAGTTCAAGGAGGGAGCTGCCATGGCCAGAGTGCACTTCTTTCTCCCTATAGCCAGCTGTGGAATGGCTTCTTGAAGCCTGTGGCAACTCCGCCTAATTTAAAATAGCCCTAAGTCTTATACCAGTGCCTGGACTAGCCCCTAGCAGTCCTGGGGAGCAGGAGAACACAAAGGTGGCTTTAAAAAAGCTCTGACAAAGATGTAGCTCTGAGCCAGTGTGTTTGTACATGACCTACTGCTGCTGATACAGACCTGAGGGAAAATATGTATGGAGAATTTGTAGGGTTCACAGAGATAGTGACTATTGCTTTAAAAATAAAAATGGATGAATTTGTAAGGCTTCCCCCAGGCACAATGGGACAGGCTCAAAGTAGGTCAGTTTTTTGGTCTTAGACCTTTTATACTACCTTTTAGCCAGAGTACTTTCATTCTTTTAACCAATGGCTTATTTACAGAGCAGCACAAAGATCCTAGAAGATTTTAACATCCAAATATCCAGGCATGAAACTATACCTTGTGTGGTTTTCCATGATTCCTTATCCTCCTGGCTGACAAAATGAAGTAATTGAACTAGTGTATTGCTTTAAGTTACTGGAGTGAGATAAAGAAACAGGTGGAAATCAATGGAATTTCGTGTTTTCAAAATTGGAATTTGTAGTTCAGATAAACACTAGCTTGGGAAATAGAAGTGCTGTTGAGAACAGGAGCCTCATCAACCATTCCTTCTTATTGAACTGTAAACTCTTGTTGAAGACAAGACACATAAGAAATGAATGACTAGATCCTGCACTACATATCATGGTGCAGAAGGGAAAGAGTTGTTGAAAATCACAGGTTTATTACTGTGATTAGTGAGACCTTGCAAAATCAAGTTGGTGATTTGGTTTGATTTGATTCTCCAATGGACAAATTTTGGATTTGTTTTTTTAAACTAGAAATCCTGGGATACATAAAAATCACAGAGTAATTGAGAGCAGTGTATGTAAATCATGTCCTTTCCCTCTCACTGAGGTAATAAAATAATTTGACATCGCTGGATGTTTTCTGTTGGAGGTAGAATCCAGTATACCTTACCTGTGCGAGTAAGAACTTCAATGGAACAGGTCCCTTGGGTAAAGATAGGATTTGGGGTTTTCTATATAAAATGGCATGTCCTGAAGTCTAAAATAAAAAAGCCTTATCATATAATATTGGCATCTGACTTCAGTTTGGTAAGTTATATAAATGAACATGCTCTTGCGGGGGTTGGAACACTGAATTTCACTCCTACATACGACAGGATAATTACAGTTGTCTTTAGGACAGAAAAGAAAAGAAGCCAACAATGAAAGCAATTTACAGTCCTGGTGGTGTGGTGAGTGAGAAGACTATGTTCGGTTTTGAGTCATTTTGCTGTTAAATCAATTTAAGATAAAACACACTAACGCCACACTCCTACAACTCACATATACAATAGTGCTGCCTTGCAAAATTGTCAAAAATTTACGAGGCACAAAATCTTATCACCCACCTTATCTGAGGATAATGGTACTGAAAAGGCTAATTATAGTTTAGTTGTTCATTAAGGCCCTGATCCTGCAAACATGTA
The DNA here is from genome assembly GCA_033296515.1 of Macrochelys suwanniensis. NCBI lineage: Eukaryota > Metazoa > Chordata > Testudines > Chelydridae > Macrochelys > Macrochelys suwanniensis. The sequence goes on from CM065776.1 coordinate 45,733,700, forward strand.
TGCACATGCTTAACTTTACTACTGTGAGTAGCCCCTTTAAAGTAAACTAAACTAAACTAAACTAAAGATAGTTAAGTTAAACAAAGCACAGCATGGGATTGTCTGCAACAGCAGGGGACTGAATTTGATAAAGGAGATCCCTTCCAGTCCTACAGTCTATGTTCACAGAATCAAATTGGGGCCTTAAAAAAACTGGTCCCCCAGGATGAGTGGAAGAGTAGAATTTTGTGGAGCTGCATTAGAAAGTTAAAGAATAGACAAATGCCTAGTACTGGCCTTCATATGAGCCACTGTTCATAACTATAAAAGAGAGAGGAATCTTGCCCTATCACAAAAGTGCCAGTAAAGTGAATAGTTCACAAAATACTGAGCAATTTTTCTCATAGGAATTATAGTTTTCATACCCGTGTTCCTTCTCAGCTCTCCTTTAATACCTTTGTCTGAATTTTGTAAAACAAATTCAAAGTTTAGTCACTTCAGAATTGGATAAGAATTTGCAAATTCAAACAAAAAGTGTTTTTTTTCTCATATACCTTTATAATTCTATTAGTATGTCTATTAGACTCGGGGCCATGTTCTCAGCTAGTGGCATAGCTCCAAAGATCTCAAAGAAGATACGTTGATTTACACTAGCTGAGGAGATGACCCATATGCTTTGGATATTGCCAATATATATATGCAGGTGAAATTTCGATCAAAGAAATGCAAGGAAAATTAACACATTTTAAATTGAGCACAATTTTATCTAAAAGGAACAGTTTTCTCCCTTGTACACCTCTAAGATCTATCCTTCTAACGTACCTACCCTTCATCAAGCTGTCTAGAAGCCGTAACCAAAGGTAAGGGACACATATCTAAGATTAGATCTTTAGCTGTGTAGACCTATTGCCTCGCTAACCATGTATTTCAAATCACTGCCATCAATCATTAAATAGTCCATGCCCAGTGGGTCTCTCTCTCTCCCATAAACAAAACTGCTCTATCTTTCTATCCCTCCTCCACTCCCGTCTCCTCACTGGTTAACTACCACCTCATCTTCAACCTGATTTTCTTTGACACAGATTTGGAGAGCAAGATTTTTTCCCATCTTTTTGACCTAGTCTCCCAACACAACCTCCTTGACTGCTTCCAAATTGGCTTTCAATCACTTCCCAGTACTAAAAATACTGAAAATGATATGGGACCTTGTCACACCAAATCATGCTGGTTTGTGCACCAGCATAACTAGCAGATGGTTTGTTTTAGCCTGAAGTGAATTTTTAAGGCTAAATTATCGTCTCCAAATAAATATGAGTTTATAATAAAAAGCTGGCAGATTTTTAATTTCTATTGATTGTCATTATTGTGCAATTGCTCTTTCTTATGCACTGTATAAGAACCTTTTTAGAGAGAAAGATGTTTGTCATATTTCCTGTTTTCCATACTCTTGAAATCTTCTATATATACATGTTTTGCAATTAGCTTAATTGGTTTTGATGTTGCTTTCTTTCTGTTCAGCTCTTGAAAGATGCAAACTTATTCTGGAACCAAAATTCCAGTAGGATATAATTGTGCACATTATTTGTTCTGATGCAGACATACATTTAAAATTGCTATGCTTTTGTTGTGGTATGGAGTGGAGAAAGCTTTTCTGAGTGGCTTTTTATCACGCAGATTTGCAATTGTCCTTCAATTTGCAATTGTCCTTCAATTAGTTTTGGTTGTGTTGTGTTGATGGTGCACATTTCCCTATTTGTCAGTTAAGAGTTCTGGGGGTGGATCCTCACCTGGTGTTGACTGGTATAATATCAGCTGCGGACATGGTCCCTAACCCCAGATTTTTTTTAAAACTTGTCTGTGTCATTCCTTCTGTTTCACCAAGACATTTGTGAATATGCACTATCAGCGCTGCAGGTTTAGTTTATTATAGAATGATGAAAGCAAGAACTATACTAATGTTGCTTAAGAACAACACGACTGGTGTAAATCATCATAGCTTCAGTGAAGTCAATGCAGGTTTACCCCAGATGCGGATCTTCCCCAATGATTCATCTTTATGTTTGAACATTTTCCTTGTAATTTGCATTCACATGCACTCTCTCTCTCTCTCACCAGGGCCAGCTCCAGGCACCAGCTTTCCAAGCTGGTGCTTGGGGTGGCAGGCGAGAATGGGGCGGCAGTCCGAGTCCCGCGGCAGCTATTCGGTGGCAGGTCCGCTCTTCCTGCCGCCGAATTGCCGCCGCAGGACTCGGACTGCCGCCCCATTCTCGCCTGCTGCGGCGGCAATGGGGCAGCAGGTCCGGCGCCCTCCCCTTGCCGCCGCGGACTGGGACTGCCTGTGTCGGGGGCGGGGCAAGCAGACGTACCGTGGCTCCGCCCCCGACGCAAGCAGATGTAGCGGGGCCCCGCCCCCAATGCAGGCAGGCGTCGGGGGCGGGGCCCCGCTATGTCTGCCTGCGTCGGGGGCAGGGCTGCCGCCCCTGCTTGGGGCGGCAAAATTGTTAGAGTCACCCCTGTCTCTCTCTCTCTCACACACACACACACACACACACATACACAGCAGCTGCCATTAAGAAGTCATCACTGACCAAGAGTTACCATACATTGGTATCTATGATGCCTAACTTTTCATTGTATTTAGAGTAAGAACAAATTGGGGTACTTAAACTGTTAAAAATGCTGTTTTTTAGTTAGGGGGACTACTATGGCTGTCGATTAATTGCAGTTAACTCACACGATTAACTCAAAAAAATTAATCATAATTAAAAAAATGAATCGCGATTAATCAGTTTTAATCACACTGTTAAACAATAGAATACCAACTGAAATTTATTAAATATTTTGGATGTTTTTCTACATTCTCATATGTATAGTATTCTGTATTGTAATTGAAATCAAAGTGTATATTATTTTTTATTACAAATATTTGCATTGTAAAACTTATAAATAAAAAATAGTATTTTTCAATTCACCTCATACAAGTGCTGTAGTGCAATCTCTTTGTCGTGAAAGTGCAACTTACAACTGTAGATTTTTTTTGTTACATAACTGCGCTCAAAAACAAAACAATGTAAAACTTCAGCGCCTACAAGTCCACTCAGTCCTACTTCTTGTTCAGCTAATCATTAAGAGAAACAAGTTTGCTTACAGTTACAGGAGATAATGCTGCCCGCTTCTTATTTTAAAATGTCACTAGAAAGTGAGAACAGGCATTCTCATGGCACTTTTGTAGCCGGCATTGCAAGGTATTTACGTGCCAGATATGCTAAACAGTCATATGTCCCTTCATGCTTTGGCCCCCATTCCAGAGGACATGCTTCCATGCTGATGACACTCATTAAAAAAATAATGTGTTAATTAAATTTGTGACTGAACTCCTTGGGGGAGAATTGTATGTCCCCTGCTCTGTTTTACTCACATTCTGCCATGTATTTCTTGTTATAGCAGTCTCGGATGATGACCAAACACATATTGTTCATTTTAAGAACACTTTCACTGCAGATTTGACAAAACACAAAGAAGGTACCAATGTGAGATTTCTAAAGATAGCTACAGCACTCGACCCAAGGTTTAAGAATCTGAAGTGCCTTCCAAAATCTGAGAGGGATGAGGTGTGGAGCATGCTTTCAGAAGTCTTAAAAGAGCAACACTCCGATGCGGAAACTACAGAACCCGAACCACCAAAAATAAAATCAACCTTCTGCTGGTGGCATCTGACTCAGATGATGAAAATGAACATGCATCGGTCTGCACTGCTTTGGATTGTTATCGAGCAGAACCCGTCATCAGCATGGACGCATGTCCCCTGGAATGGTGGTTGAAGCATGAAGGGACATATGAATTTTAGTCCATCTGGCATATAAATATCTTGTGACGCCAGCTACAACAGTGCCATGAGAATGCCTGTTCTCACTTTCAGGTGGCATTGTAAACAAGAAGAGAGCAGCATTATCTCCTGCAAATGAAAACAAACTTGTTCGTCTGAGTGACTGACTGAACAAGAAGTAGGACTGAGTGGACTTGCGGACTCTAAAATTTGACATTGTTTTATTTTTGAATGCAGTTTTTTTTACATAATTCTACATTTGTAAGTTCAGCTTTCATGATAAAGAGATTGTACTACAGTACTTGTATTAGGTGAATTGAAAAATATTATATCTTTTGTTTTTTTATAGTGCAAATACTTGAAATAAATAAAATATAAAGTGAGCATTGTACACTATGTATTCTGTGTTGGAATTGAAATCAATATATTTGAAAATGTAGAAAACATCCAAAATATTTAAATAAATGGTATTCTATTATTGTTTAACGGTGTGATTAATCACATGATTAATCACGATTAATTTTTTTAATCACTTGACAGCCCTAGTGACTACCATTTCTCTTTACTGAAAACAGCAGGCTCTATTCTGTCCTCAAATAGCCCTATACTACTCCCACAGAAGTTAATGGAAATTGTGAATATATATCTGAAGCAGAATTGAACCCAGGGAGATACCTCTGCTACTTCGACAGAGATACTTTATAAAAAGCTATATGCCAGACTTACACTGTGAAGCATACAATTTTATTGTCCTAATTAAGCTGATATACAGATGTTGCAAATATTTTTATGAACATCAAGACCCTTTCAAACTCCTGCCACAAGATCTCACTTTATAACCTCCAATAGGATTCAGAGGATGATTACACCCTCTGTAATTTGTTTCAGGTTCACTGGGTTTCTGGTCTGTGGTCCAGATCAGCAATTGATGAGGAGTGTTATACAACTAAGGTGAGAGAGTGGTGGATCCCAAATTATAACCGAATAGGATCCTTTAGTATTGCAATAGCTACCAGCATACTCAAAGGGTCAATAGGCAACTGGTGAATCAGTGAAGCCTAATGAATCCTCAGTCACACCACCTTTCCACTGGCCACACCCCGGATCCAACCACAGAGAGGGTAGTGATGTATGATCCAGGCTATATACTACTGAAAGATCCCTGTACATTGGAGAGATCCTCCTGGGATCAGGTACTTTAAGATTACTTGGCACAAGAACTGGGCAAATAAATTTCTTCCTGTATTATTGGGAACAATAATAAGAAGTGATCATTACTGTCAAGTTCCCCTCTATTCCCACAAACACACCTAGCATTTGGCAATATGTCAGAGAAGAAAAAAAAGCAGAAGCTAAAAGAAACACTTACTTGAAATAGAAGAATATCCCCAGGGAAATCAACAGTGAAGTTATAGACAAAGCATGGCCTACTATAGCCATATAATAAAGTATCAATGCCATCTGGAATAAAAAAAAGAAAAGAAAACGTGAAAAACTAGCAAGGAGCAATTTAATTCTTATCATGAGCAAGTATTCGCAAAACCAACCAAACAATTTTGATTTATTTTTATTCAGAAGCTCATTTGAGATACTTCACAATACTTTAAAAGGCATGACCAAAAGTAAAGAGATGAGATTAAGTGTTTTTTTAAACATGCAGTGTCTGTTTCTGCCCCCTAAAGGCAATGGCAAAATTCCAATTAACTTTAAGGGAAAACAATTAGTGTTGTTAGAACAAAAAATTAGATCCATATTGCAAACGCCACTCAAAACACATGGCACATTCTTCAAAAAATACTTTGGAAAAACAATTTGTGTTAATTAAACTTCCCATGTCCAAGTCTCCTCTCACTTACACCAGTATGAAGAAGTAAGTCCATGCGACAAATTCTGCTCTCAGACTCATGTAGATCCAGTGAAACTGCCTGGCCAATAGGAGTTACACCAATCAAAAGCTATTATAAGTAGCAGGAGAAACAGACACCTGGTTGATATCACCAAAATGTAAAATAGGCTTATTCATGTTTCATTTGCTGTCAATTTATTATTGAAACAAAATCACATGCAACAGCACTGGCTATAGACTGCTGCATTATTCAAATGTCATATTTGTTCTTGGCCAAGCCCTTGAGTGTCCTTGAGCTATAGAAGGATTTCTGGAAACTGGCAGCTGGGGAGGCTCCACTATTACCTTCTTTAATGAAAGGACTGATATTTTAGTAGCATACTCTGAAAAATCATTTATTAGCTGGTCTGCTAGGCTTTCTTTCTTTCTGGAGATGCTTCATTAGTTCTTCTTTTGTTGCACACAAGAAGTTTCCCTTTTTCTTTTTCATCTTAAATAATTAAATGAACTCTTTTTAAAGGAATGTCCTCCTCCACAAAATGCTTAAGTACCATACCAGCATTTCAAGCATTGTTTTCATATTCATCACTGCCCCGCGGCCCTCCCTTTTCCTCCTGTGTTTCTGGCAATGTGGGAAGAACTGAGGGAGAAGGGGTGTTTCAACAACACTTTGAGATCACTCATCTTCAGTTAGCATCTAGCTAGCTTCTAATTACCCAGCTTTCTTTAGTCATGCTGCATGTGATTCTAAATTTGTGGGATTTATTAACACAAAATTTGCAGTTTCATTTTTTAAAAAAACAAAGCAGAAAAATTAGTTCTTCATAATGCAGGTGTATTTTTTTAAACTACTCAATGCTCTTGCCATTTTACAGTTATGGTGTCAAGTCCTGCTGCCACTGGCTTAAATGGGAGCAGGACTGGGAGTCTTTTTTGTTTGTTTGTTTACACTGCTTTCACTTTACTCAGTTCTGGACATCTTAGTGGGCATAAATATAATTGGCCAGATTATTGGTACTACCAGAGTACTGTATAGTGGCCACAGTGTAAATAAGAATCAGCCCATTTGAATTTATAACCCGGAGTTTGACTGTTTCTGCACACACAGTGGTGAGGATGAAAGGAGCCTTCCACCTCTTTATGTTCCTACACAGTGGCCAGCCAAATATTGGTGGAGAGTGCAAATGCTAGGCTAGCAGCTCTGGTGATGATAGAAACTCCAAACAGAAGAGGGTAGGATGTAGTGAGGACCAGGCAACTTTCTTGACTATCTGATTAGAATACTATTTTTTCATGTATGTTCCTTGTCCTTCCTTGAATGTTTGCTGAAGTTATGCTGTTGCTTTTATGCATGTCCTAGTTAGCACATCTTCATAGCCAGAACTTAGTTCACACAGAAGCCATCTCTAAACCTTTTGATTTGTTGTCACTCTTGTACACCAAGACTGCTATGAACCAGCTATAAAATGGAAAAGAACTATGGGTATTAACATACAAATGAAAGTACCGAGTGTGTTTGTGTGTGTTTATCCTGAATGACTGAAACCTATTCAAACTGTCAAACGTTCATTTTAGGGCTATGAAGGCATTTTTAAACATATTACCTCAATGTCAGCAGTAACATTTGTGATAACACCATAAAAGCATACTGTGAGTTTGTTCAATGCAGATTTCTAAAAATAAAATGAAGGCAAATCTGAATGCATTGGACTGTCAAATAATACATCATATGGTATATCTGCACAACTGTAATAGCCTCTGCAGTGTAGACTAATGAACTGCTATATCCTACGAATATTTGGTATCTCCTATTAAATCAGGACGTATGTTGAACTGTTCTAGTAAATCTGTATTCCTAAAAAATCCACCTTGTTCTATCTCATCTCCCATTTAGGATTTATAAAGCTTTGTATATAGCTTTTTGTCTTCAGTATGGAATGCTACTAAATGAAATATTTTTGATGGTCACTTTTTTCAACATTTCTTAACTGGAAGGAACACTTTGTTAAAGGTAATCTTAGAAAATAACACCTCTTGCTCCAATACTAATGAGATTATCAGTATATACTGGATAGAAGTTTGTAAATTAAGCACACTCTTGGTTTAGGAATACATGGATTAAGGGTAAGCAGCCAACTTGGCATAACTCTAGAGATGGGATCCTGCTGCAGAAAAATAAAATGGAAAATGCAGAAAGAAACTAACATATGCAAAAGTTTCCTTTGTATTTTATCTGCACTTTGGCTGAATTATGTTCAAAATTCTTCTTCTGGAAGGCAAGCTTAATAGGTACCAGAGCTACATTTTTGCCTTGAGGTATTGTGCCAATATCTAGAAAAATGACATTTTCGCGGTCCTTTTATTCAATGCCTTTGGGACCTCAAGTTGTTACTATTACTATAGTAGGTGTTACTATTATTGTTTCTGTCACACATAGGTTAGCAGATTTTACACCGATGGTTCTTTATGGTAAAAAAATCATCTCAGATCAGTCCAATAGATCTTTCCAATACACTATAGAATGGGCCATTACTAAGTACAACCACAGACATTTAGGTAGCTGTTTAAAAAACAAAAACAAATGAGGGTTTGGCACTTTTCCTTCTAGAATTCCAAAGAGTCATAAATTATTTACTGTAATCAAATTTTTCTGGAGCTCCACTCAGATTTTAGAAATGTGTTGATTTGCACAAGCGCCTCTAAGTTTATATTTTTAAAAGCTTTTCCTCACATTTCTTGGTCCTTGTCTCTTTCTGTGTCACCTTTGGTTCAGTATTCTTAATTTTCTCCTCAAGGTTAGCATCCTAATCCTGCAAACAATTTATGCACATATTTAACTTTACTCACATAAGTAGGCCCATTGATTTCAGTGGAATTGTTACATGTTTAAAGTTAAGTGTATGCAGCTTTGTAGGATTTTCTGGCTGAGCAGTGTCCTTATATCAACTTATTTTCAAAGGGCTGGAACACAGGGCAATGATTTTTACTTATGAAAGTTTTTTTTTTTTAAGTCATGCTAAGATCTAGCCCAGGAGAAATACCATCAACAGCTGGAGTTGCTTGTCACAGTAACTTCAAATGAAACACTAAGCTGCATCTTCACTAGCATTGGGCAAATAAGTAAAAATAATAGTCATTTAAAATTATTATTACAAAATGAGTTATATTAATTGATCACAAATTCTTCATCCAGTAATTAGCCCAGCTCTAGGGATGGGTAGATAATTTTAAAAATACTATCAAATAGGGGGCCAATTGTGAAATTTATAGAGTAAATATTTGAAAGCTTATAACAAGATTATAACAGGGTTCAAAAAAGAACTAGATAAATTTATGGAGGATAGGTCCATCAATGGCTATTAGCCAGGATGGGCAGGGATGGTGTCCCTAGCCTCTCTGTGCCAGAAGCTGGGAATGGGCACCAAGGAATGGATCACTTGATGATTACCTGTTCTGTTCATTCTCTCTGGAGCACCTTGCATTGGCCACTATCAGAAGGCAGGATACTGGACTAGATGGACCTTTGGTCTGACTCAGTATGGCCATTCCTAAGTTCTTATGATTGATCAGCTCTAATTCTTTCCTTGGCTTAGTTATGTCACTATTTCATAGGATAATTTCCATATCTGGCTAACTCTATGTCAGTTATGGAGACAATAGATGCTATAATGTTGATATCTGTCCAGGGTAAAATAGAGAGAGATGACCAACTTATTTTAGACAGGTAATAAACTGTACTCAGATGGTAAAAATGTTTAGTTCTTATCATCCTAGATAAACTGGAACTAGTTCTGTACCCTGTAGGTGAAAGGTTTTATACCATACTAGAAATCCTTTGTATAATTTAGTTTTCCAACTGCTTTTTTAATGAGAAAAAAAATCACCAGATGGGAAGGATAGAATGAGCAGTTGAAGTGGGTCCATATAATACATATTTACCTACCATAAATGAATATATTTCAAGTAAAAAAAAAGTGTCAGAGTAGCAAAAAACATTTCAAAACTCATTGATGTACTGATGGACATTGACAATTAATTTCAACCCATAGATTTCCTAGAGACCACAAAATTCTGGGTTCAATGTTTTATACAAATAAAATACAATAAAGTTTTTTTAAAATTTATGATTTTACCATTTTCTATATTCACTTTTCCCATACTCTGTATCCATTTTGATTAGCATCTCTTTTGGCAAATTCATAGTGGTTATATGATCCAAAATAGTGCTACCATCCCGCAGATTTATGCATGTGCTTACCGTTACATATTGTGAGTAGCTCCACTGACTTCAATGGAGCTACTCACAGTGCATAAACAGATGTGCACGTCTTTACAAGATCAAGGTCTAAATGTTTCCAGAAAAATTACATCTAGTCTGTTCTACAGTATAATTTATTGACTGTTGTGGAGCACACACAACTCCTAATGAAATTAATTGGAGTTGTGGGTGCTCAGCACTTCTCAGAAACAAGTCCTAATCGGCATGGCACAATATACCATAAAAGCACAATGAATCTACTGTGTCTCTACAATCTCTTGGAGAGAGCAACAGTAACACATTGATTCATGGCTTGCAGGGGGTTTGCTCTTTCAGTAAAGACTGACACAAATGAATGTGCTCATGTGAATAGCACATTAAATTCAAGGGTTTCCAGGATAAGGGCCTAAGATTGCTACAGTCCACTGAAATATAATAATTATCTAAAAAGATGCTTCCCTTTAAAAGCTTTTATTCTGAAGCAACTTCATTTCCCCACAGAAGTCACATGCCAATCTATAATTTAAAATACTTGATAAGAACATATACCTTAGTGGTAGTACACAAAAAAACAAGTAATTGGATCATCTCTTACATTGTCAAGACTCCAGCAAATCTGCAATATTCTGGCTAAACTTTAGATCATATACATTTATCACAGATAATATGCTGTTGGCCCAGCTCAATATCATTCTCAGAAATACTGAAATGTTAATCAGAGCCTACCTTCAGTTTCTCAGAGGTGAAGAAGGAGTTACACAGTGTATAGTTGGACCAAGTCCGATTGCTCTCTGGATGTCGGAACCAATTTCCTGTTTCATCACAGTATTTTGACGCCCTTTCTGTCAACAAAATGCAAGTGTTACTATTTTAGTGCATGAACATTACAAAAATCCCGGCTTAATTTAGATGCAATAAATTATGCAATAACACAATATGAAGAGGCAGCTGAAAATTGTTTGTGTGTGAGAGCAATGCCAAAAACTGCTAATTGAACAATGCCAGCAAAAAGTACATATGCATGTACTTGGAGTTGTGTCCTGAGCATATCCTGGATGCTCATTCACAAACACACACATACCTTGTCTTTGCACATCCTGGTACGTTCACACATTGTCAGTTTTCATGCCCAACTGTGCTTGCGTGTAGTTTGTTGGTGCAAGTAGTTTTTGAAAATCTCACCTTTAGGGGAAGAGCCTGACACCATTACACAGGCACAAAAGGACTGAACTTGCTATCAGAGCTTCACAAAAGGGGAGTGAGGGGCATCTGACCCTAGAGAAGTCATACATGGGAATCTTTACTCCTTGAAATTTATGGATCAATACTTTGCAGTTGCTCTCTCCAAGGCAGTGTAGTGAGGCCACAGGTGGGACGAGTAGGTTGATAAACTATATGGCTAAAAACACGGGAAAAGCTAGCAATGGGGAGTAGGAACAAAGCAAACAATGTCTTCTCTTGCAGCCCATGAGCTACAGTAGTGACTAAGCAGTCACTTTGCTGGCAGTGTTTGTGCGTGTGTGTGCATGTGTGTGTGCATGCACGTGAGAGAGAGAATTCTGTACTCTCTCTCTCTAAGCCCCAAACTCACTGAAGTCAATGGGAGTTTTGCCTGCAATGAGACTTTAAGATTGGTCATACCACTGGTGAAAACTTCAGCAAGTAGGTATCCTGGTGATTTTTAAAAACCTAGGGTGGACAGACACTACAGCAAACAGTCTGTATCTTCAGTTTCATTTGAAATGGTGACAAGCAGTGTCTGTTTAGTTAATTTACTGCATGTAGGGATCCTGTCTACAGGTGTACATAGTCCCAACTACTGAGTGCTGAGCACTCCAGATTGATTCTCCAGCATCACGGGTGCGGGAACCACTGGTGCGGGGGGTGCCACTGCACCCCCTGGCTTGAAGTGGTTTCCATTACATATAGGATTTACAGTTTGATTCAATGGCTCTCAGCATCCCCATTCTAAAAACTGTTCCAGCAGGGGTGCTATGCAGACAATTACATGTCAACATCTGGGCCACATCCTGTCATCCTTATTCAATCCTCACTCAGCTGGGACTCAGTGGAAAGCCTGATTGAGCAAGGACTGCAGATTTGGGCCATAGCTCTGAATGGCTGGTGTATTCTGGGACTGAGGTGAACTCTTTTATGTTATGAAAAATGGGGAATTTTAAAGTTCATGTTTTTAGAAAGTTATTTTAATTTTCACCTAGTTTAACTTTGTAGTTGTATTAGATCAATAGCCATATCGGCAACAGTTCCAATCAATATAGTTTTACAGAACAGATTAATATAATTTGCACGTATACATTCTTTGTTCACTCTGTGCATTTATTTTCTTCTTGAATTCTGATATTGTGTGATTTATTTGAATTCTTAAGATTTATCCTCCCCCACATATAAATGAAAAAAGAAAGTGAATGCACTGACAAGACAAAGATTTATATAGAGTGTGTTATCCTTCTATGACCAGACACATGCATTATATAGAAATAGCTGGAAGACTTGGAAATAGTACATTTTACATGCTTCAAAAAAGAACACTCTTGAAATAGCTGCAAGTTTCAGATCAACAGCTCTGGGGACCTACTGTTTAAAATCAGTACGTGCACAGGCAATACAGAGAGGAAAAGTACACATTATCTCAGCCTTCCATCAATTTAAGTTAGATAATCTTAGACTGCACTCATAGCATCTTTCCCATTGTACTCATTGCCAGATATTATCTAAAGCTGGAATGAGTTTGCAGTCATAAATAGAGATTAACAGTTACTATACTACAGAACACAATGTACAGAGTTTTACCTACTATTCTATGGTACTGCACAATGTATAAAGCTTTGCTGCTATGCTATGGATCATAACATTCCTAACATCCATCTCTGTACTCTGATGTCTGGGTTGTGTTCTGAGGGTCAGAGGGAAATCTTTTGTCTAGTACTTTTCATTTAGCCCAGAAAAACATAGTTGATCCTGGTTTGGTGGCTTTTTCCTCTATCCCTTTACAGCCCTCTGATTTCTCTCATTCACTCTCCCTCATCAGAAAGTGCAGTGTGTGATGTTAGTGTGTTGATCAATGTGTTTCTTTTTCCAATAAGTCATTTAGTAAGTTTGACTCCCAGACAGTAAGCAAAGGTCATCAGTCAAGGGACAATTTTCTTTAGCAACACTCTCTGATGTTGGAGGTTTATAAATAATTAGCTATAGGCTAGCTATTTGGAATTTATCAGCCTGTGACAAACCTGAGATGTGGTAGTCTGATCATGTTAGGGAAGATTAGCGTTTGAAGTAGTTTTATATGAGTTGCCTGCCACCCCTATATGATAAATCAGGTGCCTCACCCTGGGTCATCATGATCTTTCCCAATGTCCACTATATTGACTCTCACAGTAAAAACATTTGATTTCTGTTTTAAACCTACTATTCTGGATTTAAATGAAGTAGTGGCCATTTAACCCAGGCTTTGCTTTGAGTTGTTCTGCTGGCGGTTCTTAAGGCAATGTGACCGGAGCGGTTCTAGAGCAGGCATTGGGCTATGAGGTTGGGATACTTAGTCTTTTCTTTTTTGAATAAACAGAAGTGCTAGTAACAGAGAGCTTTGAAAATAATAAAATAATGTGTGATGGAAGGACAAGATTTATATCTGTGTATCAACAGGGAGAAACACAAGTGGCGGCCTTTGGAGCATTCAAATGATATGAATTATTGCAAATATGATGTTTTGATTGTGAACTGTTCATTTGGACTATTCATTTTTTTTATTCTGGGATTGGAGCACTGAAACATTTTAAACAAGTTGACAAGGAGCAATAAACAATTAATGCCAGATACATAGTTTTGTATGAAAAATCATTCATGCTACAATTAGTGAAGATTTTAGGATTTATAATCATTTTCACAAGTAAGCCAGAAGTCATTTGCATGTCACAAATATATTGCCTCATGAGTCCCTGTGAAACAAACTTGATAGTTTTATTCAGTGATCAGCTTTTTCACTATTAGATCAACTCCACTGATAACAGACATCTAGGAGCTTTTAAATTTTTTGATTGTTGCTATTAAACATTTTCTTTTATGTCAGCAAATGCTAGTAGTTGGATTGTTTTGTCATTCTCTGGATAGAAGTGATACATGCTTTGTATCACTGACTGTGTACACCCCGCAGATGGAGGAATATCTGATATCCCTACAGAGCATCTGATTTATGTACGTCCACCAATAAATTATTTGTAGAGAAAATATCTCACAGAAGCCCATATAAAGCTTCAACTCCAATGTTATCATCCTAACAAAAAAAAGATACCAGAAAAGTCCATGAGAAGCTGAGCCAAAATATATATATAATATATTCATATTATGTACCTCGGGGAAATAAATAATTAATTTAAAAATATAACTGTCAATCAGGATGAAAAGAGGAACAGAAGTGCACAGGAGAGAGAGGAGGAAAAGAAAAGACCCAGAAGGACTTGAGGGCGAGTGGACAGAGAATTAAGCTGGAACAACAGATTTTTTTTTTAATGTAACCATGAACAGAATGATGTCACCTCAAAATGTATATAAACTGAGGCTGTACTTTCATATTTGGACTATGGTAATATAGATAGTGTGAAAGTCATAAGGTACAATGAACCCCCCTTAACAACCAGCAGCTATGGCAACCAGAGGCCACTAGGGGGAAGTAGATACCTCGCCTATGCAAGACCCTGAACTTTTATAGTCGCCCTTCGCTTTACACAGGAAAAGATGTCCCAGCAGAAATCACTGTCCCAGTCCAGTTTTTACTGACCAGATAGCAAACATCCGAGGTCTGGCAACCACCAATCAGATGTCAACACGACCAGGGCTTTGTCTAAGTGTGTATAAAAGACCTGTAATTTCTGTGTAAATTAGAGTTCTGTACCAAGGTACAGACTCTCCTTTTTTCTGCAGAATAAAGTAACCCTCTTTCCTTATCCCTGTCTGGCTGTTATTGGCTCTCAGCTAGGTGGACCCGATATTTCGGTAACAGTTTTTGGCACCCCAGATGGGACCTCCTAGCTCGGACATTGGACTCCGGATGGCTGCGGCGAACTAGGAACGGTGCCAACGGGGTGCTTAGCCCCTCTTTCTGACTTCACCGCAGCCCCTGGGGTTCGTGCGCTGATAAGGTGAGTCCTAATAGGATAAGGAAACACTATCTGTTCTGGTTCTGGTTCTGTTATTGGTTAACTGGTTAATATTTTCTGTCTCATACACTTGGGTGTTGGGTGTGTGGGCGGAACTGAGCCTCTCGTTCATAATTCCTCAGAGTGGAAGCCATAGCGTGCGATGAAGCGCTGAGGTCGAATTGAGATCCTTCTGTCCCGTCCCCTGGCTACTAGGGGGGAGTAGATGCCTCGCCTACGCAAGACCCTGAACTTTTATAGACACCCTTTGCTTTACACAGGAAAAGCTGCCCCAGCAGAAATCACTGTCCCAGACCAGTTTTTACTGACCAGATAGCAAACATCCGAGGTCTGGCAACCATCAATCAGATGTTAACACGACCAGGGCTTTGTCTAAGTGTGTATAAAAGACCTGTAATTTCTGTGTAAATTAGAGTTCTGTACCAAGGTACAGACTCTCCTTTTTTCTGCAGAATAAAGTAACCCTCTTTCCTTATCCCTGTCTGGCTGTTATTGGCTCTCAGCTAGGTGGACCCGATATTTCGGTAACAATAGGGCATTTAAACTTTACTCATTAAGCCAAATTGAGGCCTGATGTAAGAGGATGCAGTTAACTAATAAGTTAACTGCTTACGGGTGGGTAAATGTGATATATTGCTGAACTCTTTTAACCTTTACTCCAAGAGCCCATCTTGGTAGTGAAAAATGACTGATTTATTAAACAAAATCAAAGACCGAAACAAAACCACCAAAACGCATGATCAAATGGTACCTTGTGTCCAAGCAGGCTTGCAAAGATAAGCAAGCACACTTGGTTCTGGGAGATGCTTGCCTACTTCAACCAGACAGATTTCCTAAGCGCTAGGGCAGGTTTTGTTTTTTTAACATATTATTTTTTAACTTTCTTTTTTAACAGGGAAACAGCCTGCAGATATCCAAGCCACATTAAGTTGATGAACTTTATGAATACGCAACTCGTGTACTATTCTGTACAATTCAGACAAGCTAATAAAGGATAAAGAAGCAGTCTTCCTACAGATGAGTGGGGAGAAAATATTCTGCTTTTCAAGAAAAAATACTTTTTCAAATGCACAAAACTAATTTTGCAACATGTTATAAATGATAGATGTCATAATGTACTTTGCACTGGCAGTTTCCTGTATTACTTATGTGATAAAATTGGGCCAAATTCCTCCAGGGTTTAAGCCCACTGACATCAGTGTCATTATGCTAGTGATATATTTGGCCTTTTACCTTATTAGCACTTCTGTTACCAAAGGTACAAATCTACATAATACACCACATTCATACCTGTTTTGATTCTGCTGATTCGAAAAGGATTACACAAAGGACTAATTTGACCCAATGCGTATAAAATTTGCACATAAAAATATCAAACGAAAACACAGCACTGTAGAAAGCACTACTCGAAAATATAGGGGATGAGTCTATGCAGCTAGTGTAGTTAGTAGAGTTGAAACAATGATCAATTTGTCTCAGGATGTTTTCCTGACAGACTGCTTTGTAAGAACATAAGAATGGCCATACTGAGTCATACCAATGGTCTACCTAGGCTATTATGCTGTCTTCTAACAGTGGCCAGTGCCAGATGCTTCAGAGGGAATGAAGAGAACACAGCAATTATCCAATGATCCATCTCTGGTGAAGTGAGAGGATTATTCCAGGAGTGGGTGGGTGAGATTCTGTGGCCTGCACTGTGCAGGAGGTCAGACTAGATGATCATAATGGTCCCTTCTGACCTTAAAGTCTATGAGTCTTGTCATCCAATCCCAGCTTCTGGAAGTCAGAGGTTTAGGGACAGGCAGAGCATGGGGTTGCACCCCTGGCTATCTTGGCTAATGGCCATTAATGGACCCATCCTCCGTGAACTCATCTAATTCTTTTTTGGGCCCCGTTATACTTGGCCTTCATAACATCCCATGGCAACAAGTCCCACAGGTTGACTGTGCATTGTGTGAAGAAGTACTTCCTTATGTTTGTTTTAAACCTGCTGCCTATTAATTTCATTGGGTGACCCCTGGTTCTTGCGTTACATAAAGGGGTAAATAACATGTCCTTATTAACTTTCTGCTTTTATAGACCTCTATCACATCCCCCCTTAGTCGTCTCTTTTCTTTAAACTGAACAGTCCCAGTCTTTTTATTCTCTCCTTGTATAAAAGCTATTCTATCCCCCTAATCATTTTTTTGCCCTTTTCCCAATTCTAATATATCTTTTTTGAGATGGGGCAACGAGAACTGCGTGCAGTATTCAAGGATTATCATTTTGCACAAAATGTTCCATGTGAGAAAGAGATTGCAATGATAAGAAGTAATTTTGTACTGAGCAGGGCAGAATTGAAACAGTTTGTAGAGGCTTGGATATTATTTTTTTAAATATGTCCAGTAAAGAGCAAAGGAAATGAGTAGAGTCATGGGGAAGGAGATACAGAAATATGTAGGTGATTGGTCAGACTAAATGATCATAATGGTCCCTTCTGGATTTAAAATATATGAGGAGCATTCTCAGCTGCTGTAAACTGGCATAGCTTTCCTGAAACAAATCAAACTACATCAATTTACACCAGCTCAGACTGGAGCAGAAAAATAATCAACTGAATGCAGAGGTACATTGGTGCTCTCTTTGTGCGTTCCTAGGCCATTCTCTCCAGAGTACGGTCCCATCATATTTGTTTTTCACACCGTTTCCTTTAGCTGTCAACATCACGTGTAGGCTTGGCACAATTCATTTTTTTAATAGTTTCAAAGGAAAATAATGTTAATTTTTAAGCATTTTTTAATTTTTATCTATTTACATTTTCCACAGTTGTGCAAAATTATGGGTTTAAGCATTTTTTGTATTGTTCTTGATTTAAATTTTCATGGTTGCAGGAAATTACAGGGGGTCAGACAATTATAATCTAATGACAGTGGATGATGAGATTCAAAAAATTAAAGTTTAAATAAATGTTAAAACACAAACTGTCAAAATCACACATCAAAATTTTAGCCTTAAATCAAACTCTAATAAGTTCTCAAACAGCATTTTTCTTTACCAATCTGTACATTTCTGTTAATATTGATGGTAATATTTTTTGTCATTTTGTGTGTGTATGGTGAAATTGACATTTATCGACATTTACCGATAAAATCTAATCCTACCAAGCCTAGTTAAGTGTCACTGTGAGGTTGGATTTGAGTAGCTTTTGTATATAATGTGCACAGAAGCGGATGACCAAAATGCATACGGTCAGAATATGTATTATCACCAGACCCTATGTCATTTTTCAAATGATGAATGCAGAAAGTAGCAAAGTCCAAAAAGAAAGCTGCACAGCATATTTTGTTCTTGGATTGTTTTTCCTAGTATTCAAAGTTACACATGGATGTTAGCCAAGATGAAAATTAAGATTTATTATATGATACATTGCAAATTTCCCTGGAGCCCCCATCCAGCAAAGCATGCTTTTTTGAAGTCAATGGGATTCCACATGTGCTTAAAGGGAAGCACATGCTTAAGTGGTTTGTGGGATTGGAGCCTTAAAGATAGGGAAATTTGACTATGTTGCTGTTTTCCCCCCAATAAAACTGTTATTCACTAGGAAGACTTCTTTTTTCCTCAACAAAAATCTGAAAATCTAGCTGCATTGTATTTACCAGTAACAAATCCTTGTTGAAAGCAATTACTTGCAATTCAAACCCGAACACAATTTATCAGTACAGTTCAACCTGTGTTTTGTCCCCTCCAGTTCCCTCCCTTAGCAGTTACAAGATTCTAGTCACCACAAGACTTCCTGTCTCCCTCATACGTTTTTAACTCCTCATGTCAAGAGCTGTGAAACAAACTTCTGACCACATGCTGGCTTGTGCAGCACCTGTAAATTATTCTGTGGTACCTGATAGGAGGAAAGCTACTCCAGGTGAACCAAAAGAAGATGAACTGGGTCACTGTGTCCTGTCAGGGAAAGAGTGCCAATTGATGAAGATGCAGACTAACGAGCTAACAAAGGAGCAGAGAAAGATGCTAAATGAAAAGTGTGGAATATGAAAGACAATAAGTGTCATCCATGAACATTAGAGCAGGAAAATAACAAAAGAGGGATTTCCCCCCCCTGTAGTTGTAAACAGATCCCACTAATTAGAAGCTGTTCACTATGCTAACAACAGACGCTAAAATTACTATAATTCAGAGATTCTTAGGCCAGAAGGGACCATTGTGATCATCAAGTGTGACCTCCTGTGTAACACAGACCATAGAATGCCCCAAAATAATTTTGAGAGCATATCTTTTAGAAAAACATTCCACCTTGATTTAAAAATTGTCAGTGATGAATTCACCATAACCCTTGGTAAATTTTTCCAATGGTGAATTACTCTCACCTTTAAAAATGTACGCCTTCTTTCCAGTTTCAATTTGTCAAGCTTCAGCTTCTAGCCATTGGATTGTGTTATACTTTTCTCTGCTAGACTGAAGAGTCCATTATTAAATATTTGTTCCCCATGTAGATACTTATAGCCTGTAATCAAATCATCCCTTAACCTTCTCTTTGTTAAGGTAAATAGATTGAGCTCTTTGAGTCTATGACTGTAGAGTGTGTTTTTAATCCTTTAATCATTCTCATAGCTTTTCTTTGAGCCCTCTGCAATTTATCAACATCCTTCTTCATAGCACTGAAACAGTGTTGGCCGAATTCTGCCACTTTTACTCATGTTGGTTAGTACCTTATCCCACAAGGTGCTCCACGGAAATCAAAGGGACAAATTGTGGAGTAAGGTACTACACATTGTGACTGAATGTAGCCTTGTCTATATGAGTGGTTTAAATGGATAGATAGAATAATGTTGTTGTAACAGGGAACATAAGTACAAAACAAGACATTGGAGGTGGGAAACCAGGTGGGAAAGCATGATTTTAAAACTAGTAACAGATGGCTTGAGAGCTGGAAAAAGTGTTACTCTATAACTATCCAAATACAATGTGATGAGGCTGTTGATGTCTGTGGGGAGACTTTTGTGAATTCTGAACTGTCCAAGATTTGTTTTTGCTATCAGCCCAAGAGCATATGGAATAGAGATGAAACAGGATTGTTTTTTGTTGGTTTACCATAAAAACCATGGAAGCAATGGCAGCAGCAGACTCTTAGTAAATGGAGCATATTATTGGCGGTGGAAAGTGTCAAAAGAAAATCTAATGGCTGTGGCACTAAAATGAATCTTCTTGATCAAAGGGATTCATGATGCATGACAGTTCTTCTTTTAAAAAAATGTGATAACTGCACAAAGGAAAACGAATTGAAATTGCAGCTGCTGACCATATAATAATCAGGGGGAGTGGGGAAGGAGAGGGAGAAGAAGTTTTTTTTACTGAATATGATTACAATGGAAATACTACTGTAGCAGCTACACTTCAAAATTAAAATGTTATGTACAGGGGAAATATCAAAATGTAAATGAAGAACAAGTGACAACTGTTCTTTCTGACAAGCACCTTCAACAAAAACATAGGCCTACCACAAGATTAAACTTATAATTAAAATTACAAGAGAAGGGTGTTCTGTAAATAGCGATGAACCATGCCAGATATGTTTATATTCCACAACTATGCTTTTGAGCTCTGGAATTCTGTCTCTGATGGAGTTCCAAATGAGTCAGTTGCAGCCCAGCTGGAAATGAGCTTAAGTATACTGACTGGTTAAACAATGAGGTCCAACGGAGTTCGAAATTAGTCAGAAGGCATTCACCTATCCTGACTGGAATATTTGAGTCTCTGAATAAAATATTCAAGGCAACTGTGCCAAAATGCTGATTTTTTTCAGGAGGAAAATATTGGATTTCATCCCAGTCCCTAAAAATGAGATTTAAAAAATTAGCATGTTTACTTTAGAAAGGAGGTGAATAAGAGGGGACATGATAAAAAGAATATAAATAATGAATTGTCTAGAGAAGCTAGATTGGGAACTTCTGTTGACTGATAAAAAGGGACCTTCACTGAAATTAAAAGGTGGGAAATTCAAAACCAATAAAAGGAAATATTTTTCCACACGTGTGATTAAATTGTGAAACTCATTGCCCCAAGAAGTCATTGAAACTGAACAAGAATCAAAAAGGGATTTGATAGTTATATGGAGATCAAGAATATCCAGAATTATCATAATTAATTGCAATAAATTTGAAAGGGTTATTAAACCTTGAGCTTCAGGGTTTAACCCAATCTTTAAGGATTAGAGACCACAATGAGACCTAATGTGATGGTGGGGGCAGATTATCTCAGATCTATCTGCACAGGGTTCTTACACCTTCCTCCAAAACATCTGATGCTGCCCACTGTCAGAGACAGCATACTGGACTTAGATTGTAAACACAGTTGGGCCTTGGTCCCTGACTGGGGCTCCAATGCAGCATGATAATAGAAATAAATAAATAAATAAATAAATAAATAATCAGTGGACCTTGAGTCTGATCCAGGGTGGGATTTCTTATGTTTCTAAATGTGCAACAAATTCACTGCATGTAATAAAGAAGTAATTCTGGCTCCAGGCGGTAGCACTGGGAATTTAAGGCATTAATTTATTAGTATGTATTAGTCTATTCATTTACATTCAAATGATACTTACTAGAGTGAATATTGCTAAAGCCTCATTATATATGATTGTTAATATTTAGAATTATACAGCTAATAAAATGTTTGTTCACATTATTTTTTAATCCGTGAACGGCACGCTTTGCTGGAGGGTTATCCAAAGTTCCATAGCACTACAAGGCATAAAATAATTCTCCTGGTTAAATATCATTAGAATTTAGAACAAAATTGTGTCTTCCTTCAAATAATGCCAAATTAGTGGAGTTGAACCCTTATCTAAAGCCCTAGTTACACATTCATTGCTTAGATCAGATATCTCCCCACACATATATTTATCAATGTTTCTATTTTCTACTGAAACCTCTCAAAAATGTTTTGGAGCCACACATTCTCTCAATGTCTTTGGCTACAAGTTATTTCTATGAATAATTCACAAAACAATCTGCACTAGGACTCTGTAGTATAATAAAAGTTGATTCTGATTCTGTTCTTCCACAGACTTTGTAAAACTGTCTTTGCCAGTAGAAAATACCTAGAAATATTTATTTTATGAAGAGAAGAGCACTAGACTTAACATCTGCTGCTCAGCTCAGAGTATCTAAAATGGGATAATTATAACTGTAGGCAGATATTAAAATTATCCAGCAAAACTTCCATATAATTGATTTCAGAGATGTCAAATGAACATGTTCTATAAGTGAAATTAATGTATGCTATATCTTAAGAGTAAGAAAATACCCCGAGATGATGATAGAACTGGGTACATTTTCATTTAAGAGTCTCTGAGATTTCACAATGCTGTAAAAACCATTAGAAACACATGTCTTTTCAACAACATGAAGACTCCAAAGGCTTTCTTACTAAAGATAAAAGATGAAAGGAAATACTCTACCAGTTGGATCAAAGTCTGGAAAATAATCTGGACAATTCTGATCAGCGTGTCTTCCAGCAGGTGTGTCATCCCAGCACAACCATCCATCCCAAGTTCGGTTGCAGAACAGACCTAGTCATTTAGGAAGAATGTGATAATTAATTTTAAAACATTGATCACATTTAACCCACTCTGTTCTGCTCCCCCTCAGTTAAAAGGCTGTCCACTTGTTGCATAATACAGAGTTTTTCATGCAGAAAAATAAAATTATTGCTACACTTTGAATTGCATTCAAATGGAAGTTTTAATTTATGACTGCCATTGCTGCGCTGTTGCTGGTGGTGTCCTTGCTGAAAAGTGATGGTTTTTACACCAATTGAAAAGAACTTCCAATATAGGGCCTGATCCTGCAAAACCAGAAGTCCCAATTCAGCAATCCATTCATATTCAGCAAAGCATATAAGCACATGCTAAAACGCTTAACTGATTTGGGGATTTAGTCACATTGGTAGTACATGTACCTTCAGTTGCTCAGCACCTTTGAAAATCAGGCCCTGGTCATGTAAAGCTGGAAACTTAAAAATTTAGAGGCATGCCCAGTTAAAGGTTTTTGAATATACAGGTTTCTATATTAAACACTATTGGACAAACTGTGGCTTTAAGTCAGAGCCCATGATTAGGGCTTCTGATCGTAGGTTTTAACCAATAAACACCAATAAAAGCTCCAATCCAAACAAGAAAATAGAAAATGAAATTGGTACTTAGCTAATAAACACTGGAAAAACCACCAGAAATGGTAACTAAGGGCTTGTTTACATAGAGCTGTAATGCGGACTACCAGGGTTTGACTTTAAAGCACATTAATGTGTTGTGCATGAATTGGTCCGTGTAGACTCTGCAGGTGCACACTAAAGATTCCCTAGTGCACTTTACCATAGTGCTGTTCGAAACAATAGTACTTTAAAGCACACAAGGGAACATTAAAGAGATTATTCATGACAGTATATACAAAGAGAAAGTCCTGAACCTCTCCCTTCCCCCAATTATTGGACATCTACATACAATTCAAAAATTGCTAAAAATACGCCCCCCCCCCAATGAAATTAATAAACTCAGAAAAAAACAGAAGCCCTACCCATGATGCAGAAGTTACAGACACAGACCCAGGTCCTGCAATATGATGCATATAGGCAAACCCCTGCACTTGTGTGCAGTGCAGGAGTGGGGCCTTATTCAGATTTCCTCCTGAAGGATCCTGGGTGATGCAGATTACAGCTCTGCCACCCTTCCATCTGATGCATTACACATTCCTCCCCATGCCAGGCCAGCCCCACTGCTTGATGCAGTCCTGGGAGAGCCAGGCTGTAATCCTGTCTTGGCAAGTAGCACTTGTGGGCACATAAGGAGGTAGCACTGCCTAAGATCCCTAATGGGGTTATGCTGAGCCCCTGAAATGGGGCAGAAGTGGGTGGGGAAGATTCCTTAGCCCTTTTCCCCACTCTGGGCTGGGCACAACTGAGTCCTGACTTCCCTCTTCTAATTGTTAAATCAGAACTAGTTTACAGCCTGTTACACTGAGTTCACAGATTGATAGTGTAACAAATGACCCCATAGTTCTGAATGCTGTGACATAAATCTGCCACTAGTTGCAGGTTTAGAAACATAAATGCAATTAAAAATCGAGGCTTGGGGTATTTTTAATTTTAAGATCAGATTATGCAGGAGAAAAAGCATTCACTGCCGTGGCCCTGCTGTAACACCTACTGAAGTCAATGGACATGGAGTCATTGACTGTGATGATCAGGCGTAACATGAATTTTCAAAATCCTTTGATGGTTGATGGGGGAGATTTTGAAAGGCACAAATGGCAGTTAGGCTCCTGGAAGTTAACGGGATTTGGATGTCTAATTGTGGTTGTGCATTAGAATCTCTCTCCCAATGGAAGCAAATCTTCTTAAAGAAAGTGACAGCATTTATAACGGATGGAAAAAGATTTTAACAGATGACTGAGCTACTGGAGAAACTATACCCATAGTAGATATTTTAAGTCCGTAGATCTGTTGTCTAAAAATGGACGCTTTCAAATTTAATTTTTCAGCTGAAATTCACTGTGTAATTTTTCTTTTTAGGATCACTTGTTTTCTTATGATGTAAGAATCCATGTATGTTTATTTTTCTCCAGCACATCTGTGTTGATAATGAACTACTTGTTCAGGTTATTAACAAACCATGATGTAACTTCATTGTGGGATAGAATTACATACCCTCAGTTAGTTATGTTTCTTTCTGTAAAGCACTTGCCTGCCCTTCTCCAAGGGTTTGAGATATATTTCCATGAGCTTGAGGAATTAGTTGGTAAAATCAAAAGCAGAGAAAAATAGCAGAAGCAAAGTGCAATTTAAACACGTTTCCGAAAGGCACTGCAGTCTGGGCTGTATAGGAGGCTTTGATTTTAATTTTAAAAACATTTGTCATGCCTTAAAATGAAAAAAAAAAACCATTGATATTTTTCAATACACCATACAGCCTTTCCTTCAAGGAAAACAACAAGACAATTTTTTTCCACAGGACATATCAGATATGCACATCTAAGTGATAAAACAGAAAAGTGACAATCTGAAGAGAATAACTGGCCCAGGAATAATACAATTTTGAAAATGAAGGAGGGGTAGGGGAAATGCTTCTCTTGAAATCACTTAGATTGAGATTCTGTGCTGCAACTTGAAGGCAGACTATGGTGGCTTTAAGCCACTTGTGTGCCCTCCCAGTCCTGGGCTCCTTCAAGGGCTGGAGAGGCTCCTGAAGTATACAGCTTTGGGGGCAAAGTTATGAGAGTCTCTCTGGGTTACCCTATGGTCTGCAGGGTGCATGGAATTGCTGCAGCTTTGCATGCTGAAGCCATGCTCCTGATACATCCACTAAACCAGGGTATCCTCTCCTCAGAAGACAGCCTTATAGCTGACTTTTGCAATCCCTGCACCAGGACAATCTGCTGAAAGGGTATTTAGTGCCCCTTTATGCTGCTCCAGGCCTTTTTTTGAGGTCTAAAGGGTTGGAGCGAGGGGTAAAGGTCTTTTTTCATATAGATTTTTCTGCATAGAACCAAACTGAAAAAAAATCATTTCATTCATGTTGAAATCATCTCAGTTATTCTCATCATTATATGAAAAAAAAAACCCATATCTTGTATCAAACCCAGCCGTATCAAATGACAACTTTAGTCTAGCTGCCAGTCAGCGGCACATAGGAGTTACCACACTGCACTAGACCAGCATCCATCTCCTGTCTGCGGTAGAGCAGCGGCAGAGGAAATTGCAAGAAATCCTGCAGTGGAAATTAGTCCCTGATCCTGCAAATCCTTAAACACTTGTGTAACTTCACTCACACAATAAGTCCCACTGAAGCCAATGGAACTTTTTACACAAGTGAATCTACACAGGTTTGCAGAACTGGGGCGTAATAGAATAAGCTGCTCATAACGGATTTTTTCCCCTAAAGCCCAGCAATTAGAGGTTTACTTTTGCCCTGACACATAAGGGCTTATATGCCTTAATGACTGGTCTATCCTATCTTATAGCTATGGATGTTCTCATTATGGACTTGAATCCTATGCCCATTGAAGTCAATGGGAGCCTTTTCACTGACTTCAATACACTTTAGATCAGACCTTGAATATCTAAATGTCAAATCATTTTTTGAATCTCACAGAGCTCAGTAATATCCTGTGGGCACAATAACAGTTTGTGGTAATAAGTCCCATGGTCTACATATCCATTGTGTATAAAAATACCTTCTTTAATCCAATATAGATGTCAGAAATTTGTCAGCTTTCAGTTTCATCAAATTTCTCTTTGTTCTTGTATTATGAGAAAAACATATCTGATTTACCTTCTCCATACCATTCATTATTTTGTATATCTTTATCATGTCCTCTTTTAGTTGTCTCCTCTCTCACTAAACAGTCCCAATATGTTTAATTTTTTCTCACATAAAATCTCACAATAACTGTAATCATTTTGTCACCCTTCTCTGGCTTATTTTTATTTCCACGGTATCCTTTCTGAGATAAGAGTGACCAGAACTGAACACAGTATTCCTAGTGAGGGTGCTTCTGGATTTATATCATGACAGCCTTATATGTCCAATATTATTTTCCATTCCATTGCTTATACATCCCAATATTTTGTTTGCTCTTTTAACCACTACTCCACAGGACCAGCCCTAGGTGTTTTGTGGCTCAGGATGGAAAATGTGCCCACCCTACCTCCAAAAGCACAGACACACAAAATCAAACCAAATAAAAAAACCCACAACTCTCCGCTTTGACCATGATTTGGTGCCCCTGAAAGTTGGCAGCCAGGATGGCTGCTTACATTACCCACCCCTAAGGCTGGCCCAGCCACTCTGGTTTCAGCAACGGTTTCATTGAGCTGTTCACAATAATGCCTATGACTCGATGGTTACATTTAACACAGAACATTTAGAACATCTATGCTAATTTAGAACCCAGAAAGGTGTCAGTCAATAAACAAATTATGACAAAATGAAATGGCTGGTTGAAGCAAATTGACATCTATATTGAAGAGATTGCTATTCATATTCTCTCTTGTTAAAGTATCTGTGTGGATTTGATACTTGTGAAAGGTGCTGGACTGACAGCCCTAAAGACTGATGTTCCCAAAGCATGAGCAGCAATAATTCAAGCTTCACCACATTGCCAATTCAGTGTGCCTCAACGGTGTCAGGGAGGAATGATCTCTAACGGTGAGAGGACAGTTCATTGTCCATGATCATTTGTAGGGCTATTCTCCCTAAAACTGATACAATGGGTGATAAATTGGTATGATTTTGCAAATGCAGACAGTAAGACTATGCATAATAATATTAGTATACATAAGGAAATGTTCCTCTACAGTTATACAGAAAACATGTCAATGTGCAATTCCAGGTTTTTCTCTCCTCCCCCTCTTTTATTTTTACCTTTATTTCTATATGGCGGATCTCTGTTCATTCTCTCATAGCATTTGAACTGCGAATCTATTATCTTCTGTCGTACTGGTGAATGTTCAGTTACTACAGGCTCTAATGTAGGATCAGTATAATTGACAGTAGAAGTAAGACTTGGAGTCATTCTCTGCAGAAAGGAAAATCTGTTAATGTAAGTGAGTAAAACCAGGAGAAGAAAATCAAAAACATGAGGTTCAGAAATCTCTATTATCCTTACTTCAAAGGCCTTTTATCTACACATATGCTTCGTATTTTTTATGGAACTTTTATCTTTGGCAAAGCAAATTGTAAATATAGTAGTTTTTCTCCACTATAAATTCAGCATTTTAACCACATTCTTTCCCTTAGACTAGGTAACATAAAGAATCATTAGAGACCTTGTAAAGGCTGAGAAACGTTTCATTTGTTTTATTGGCCTACAGGTACTTTTTAAAATCTGCCCTCCCACAAGTTGCTGCTCCCAGCTATCTTCTCTAGACAACGTAGGTTTTTCCACTGTACCCAACATTGTGTATCTTATTGCCACATCTTATAAATCAACTGAATGTTTCATAGTCTGAGTGATCAAGCTGATGTCACCCTGGAAATCCACTAAACTGTTGATGCAAATAGAAGCATAGGCCAAAGATTTCAAACCTAAGAGCCTAGGTCTTTAAATCCTTAGTTGGGCATATAAGTAAAATGTACCTGATTTTCAAAAGTGCTGAGTGTCTGTAGCCCCCTTTGATTACAATGGGCTATATGGTGGCATTTAAAGACAGGGCAGACTCACACTACTCTACTAGAATCATGGAAAGACTGTCTCAGCCAGGCAAAATCTCTTCTGTGATGGGTGAGTGCTCATGGGAGTGCACACCTTGTTCCATCCATTAAGATCAGATTGATCCCTCTATTGCACCTGACCAGCTCTGTGGGCCAGTCTAAAGTGAGATAGCATGGGGCTTTTGTTCCTCTCCACCCTATTCCACTCCTGTTTTGTAATGTGCTCCTGATGGGAAGAGAATGGAATGAGCAGTTCCTATGCTCCCTTTCTTGTTTGACTTCCTACCTCTCCACTACAGCCATCACGATCTGCCCCATAGGGACTTGTGGGTGCTCGGCACCTTTGAAAATCAGGCCACATTTATTTAGGTGCATACATTTTATTTTGGAATGTAACTTCAGGCACCCAGATTTGAAAATGTAGGGCCCAACCTTTACTATTCCAAGCCTAGCTTTCCTTAGAGACTAGGCATGCAAACCTGTTGGCTTTAATACAAGATTCCTTTTGACTGCAATTGTGTTTCAAAACCAAAATGTGTGTTTGGCTTTCCCACAAAGGATCCCAGGAGTATGTTTTAGATGATATCTACTCCATTTATAGATCACTCACTGCAAGCCTGAGGGGTTTATAGCAGCATTTGATGATTTAAACAGGCATATATAGTTGTACAAATAGAAAACATGACAATTTTCAATCCTATTTTAATACCACACTATTGCTCCAAAATAATACTTGTTCCTTATTGCTCAAGTAATACTACAAACTATTGCATTCAAATGTTTGTTTCATTTAACACTACTAGATCACTTTTATATAGTCTATAACATGGACAGGGTGTTTGAATTACAGAAAGCAAAGATTGTATTTTATCACAATTCTTCTGTTTCAAGTTATTTCATTTTAGCCCTTTAATGCCCCATATCTAACTGAATTTACAATCTCATTTGCTACCAACATTTTAATTCTCCCTAGCAAACAACCACCATTTGGAGTGTAAGGGGGATGAAGAATGCATTTTACTTCATTATATTGAGATAATTGTTTGAAATAAAACATATGGCCATAGGAAGAAGGGAGACAGGTTCTACTCTATTCTTTTAAATTTAGGTACTTATACTACACCCTTCACCCAGTGAGTGAGATATGTCAGGATGGTTCTGTTTGGATACTTGGATAAAAATGAATTAAAGTGTATAGAAAGCCTAGAACCAAGAACAAATATGTAAATGTACCCCAGATCAGTGAAAAGGGAGTTGGACCCACAACAAATCTTCGAAAGCTACATCAGCAACAACCAAATATCAAGCATCAGTCATAAGGATATTTCCGAATGAGATCCACGGTGTGCTGATATGACAAGGTGCAAGAGGCACTTGGGAGAGCCATGATCAGAATGCCCCAAAGAAGTTGACACTTACACAAATTTTACACCAGTGCAACACCATTTAATACAATGCTTCAAAAAGGTACTATTAAAATGTCCAATTGCTACAGCAAGCCTATACTTGTATTTTCTATGTTACTCCATGTAGCCATTAATTTCAGCCTCACCCAACCTTGGTGTTGGAAAAAGAGGATGTTGCTGATTTAACTTAATTTCAAGGAGGAATTAATAAAACATTCAGTGAGCGAGGAAGGCTACAGAGGGATGGGATGAAAGAGTAGAGGGACAGGGCCTCCATATGGATGGCCTCTGCTTCTGCAGGTTTTGGAGGTAGAGCCACCTGATTCTTCTCTGCATAGAGTTTCCTTTCCTCTAAATAGGTTTTCCCTGGAAAAGGGATGATCTAACCCCCTTTTTGGCCAAGCACGATCAAACCAATTCAAAGATCAGCAATGCCAGAAGGGATTGAAAAGTTTGTGATCCTGAATTATACATGTTTGTTCCACTAGATTTTTCCTTACAACGTAGAGAACAATTCAAATATGAGATAAAAGGGAAAAATATGAATCTATATGTTAGAACAGTAAGAACATGTTAAGTAATTAAAAAATCTTGCCATCTTTTTCAAACCTTTTCAAGATTATCTATCTATCTATCTACATAAATATAAAGAGGACTGTGCATTCACTGAGGCTACATAGGACAGAATCATAGTGTACCTTGAAATTAAAAGCAAGAAATGCCAGCAGAAAGGAAATGGACTAAAGGTATCTTGTAGTAGGTGAGGGTACGATGATTTACTATTGTAAAGCCATTTTTTAAAGGGGATGATAGTCTTTTTGTGAGTAGGATATTTCTGAGAGAGAAGACATCTTATTCTTGAAGAGCATTTTTACAAATTGCCACACACAAAGGGACTAGGCCTGTTCCCAAAGAAGTTAATGGCAAAAGTCTCATTGGGTGTATAGTTACAGAACACCTCACTCGGGGGTGTGTGTGTGTGTGTGTGTGTGTGTGTGTGTGTGTGTGTGTGTGTGTGTGTGTGTGTGTGTGTGTGTGTGTGTGTGTGTGTGTGTGTGTGTGTGTGTGTGTGCGCGCGCAAATGGGGTAAGAACTCACACCCTGCTTTGTTAATTTTGTATTTAGCACAGTGCTTTTTATCTGTATCTATATAATCTATATCATCTATTGTTTAAATTAAGCTATAAGGTAACAAATGGGACTGTATTCTGTCTAGTCATTAGAAAATGTAAAGGGTGAAATCATGGCCCCATTAAAGTCAATGGCAAAATTCTCACTGACTTCAGTGGGCCCTTGATTTCATCCAGAGAAATTCAAAACACAGAGGTGACTTTCTCATCATAGTCTTATAAATAGAAACTGCCTTATGGCATATAGTAAATCTTACCTGTATTTTGATACAATAGGCCCAGATTCTCAAAGGTATTTATGCTCCTAACTTCTATTGATTTCAATGGAAGTTGGAAGCATAATTACCTTTGAGGATCTGGCCAGTAGTCACTGACATAAGTTCAGTTTTGTTCTTTTAGTGCACAAAAAGCATTTGCAAACATCAGGCAGGTTTGCACAATTTATTTGTGCATGCATACTTTTGAAAATCTGACCAATGTTTTGTAAGTATGAACAGTATTTTTTTCTCTCTCTCCCACCGTCTCTTAAAATCAGGTAAAAAATCTGAGGATGAAATGTGAAAAATACATTTTTAGAGCTTTAGTCTTTTCTATTGTATATAGGAGTTTAGCGAGGGGCATGGCCTCCCTCTGGGCCTGACAGGGAGGAACCACCGCCCACCCCCTGGTGGGACAGGAAGCGGGACAGGAAGCGGGACAGGAAGTACAAAAGGTGGGCCCTGCAGCTCAGTTGGCCAGAGCCGGTGAAGGAAACAGATGCCTCCCATTACGGCTGGGGCTTGTGCCCAACGGGGACCTCTACAGCACAGAGGACTTGAAGGACTTCCAGAGCTGCCAGCTGAGAGGGGCACTGTTGGGCCTGTCGCTAGCTGTGTACCCTGAGGAGGCGGAGGACACGCACAAAGTGAAGGTACCCAGTGAGGGGGTCATAGGAAGTAGTCCAGGAACACCAGACAATGGTCTGATTGTAGTGCGAGAGTGCTGGTTAGCATGTTGTAGTGGGATCCCCGTTGACCCAGTGGCAGAGCACTCCACCACTGTTAGGGCCCTGGAATGGGACCCTGTGGAGTAGGATGAGCCTGGGTCCCTCTACCCGCTGCTGGCAAACCCCACCCCTGGGATGGCCACCTTCCCTCGTTAGGCCAAGAGGCCTGTGTTTGTCTACTGTCTGCCTGAATTAGGACATCAGGTAAGAGACTATTTGGTGCGCCACCCTGCCTGAGGGCCTAAGCCCCCAAGACTGTGCACTGCTTTGCCCTGCCTGAGGGCCAGCCTGCAGGACTATTTGCTGCTCTGCCGTACCTGAGGGTCAGGGACCTAGACTCTCTACTGCCTGGCTCTGCCTAGAGGGCTAGGGCCTCAGAGGCTGCTAATTCTCCTTTACGCCATCTTTTCCAGAGACACGGAAGCAAGGACGTGTGGCCTCCCTCAGGCCTGATAGGGAGGGACAGATACGGGCCTCTACAAGGAGTTTATACTGCACCCACCACTCTGGTATTAAATGGCTTAATTCAAAGACCACTGAAGTCAATGGTGGTCTTTCCACTGACTTCAGTGAGTTTAGGAACAGACCCTACATGCTGGGGCTTAATCAATCAAAATATTAATATATTTAATAATTTATTTTACGTCTAGAATGAGGTGACGTATTAATTCTTGCTTTATGAGGTTACTTAAGTAAGTATGATAGACTGCAAAAAAGGAGTTATGTATCTTTTCTCCTTATTTGCATACAAAGAAGCTTTAAAGTCCCTTGGGACAAGTAGGGGAAATGACTTTATTCATAACTTCCTACAGTCCACTCTTTCACAGCTATAGGCTCAGATACACATATAGGCTCCACATACAGGTCACATAGGCTCCTATCCAACTCCGATTAACCTCAGTAGGCATTAGATCAGGCTATTAGTTCCTTGGAGAAATTATCAAGAAATTTGGTTAGAAATCTAAATTTGGAAATTTACATTTGGAGGGTTGTAATTGGGTATTTTTTGAATTAACCTTAAGATGCTTTTTTCTAACATCTGTTATGCCATAAAATATATTTAAAAAGACTAAGTAATCTTTTATCAGTTAATATCTGCTATACTGTGTGGGTTTGTATTTTCCACAAGTCCATTACTATGCATTGAAAAAATTTCCCAGCCATCAATTATTTCAGATGGAAATACAAATAATGTCGATATGTACAGTAAAGTAGAATACCTTGTGCATTACAAATTATTCTTTATTAAAGAGAAATAAATAATTCACAACTTCATAATCAGAACATTTGGCATATGGCATAAGTGATCAGTATTATTTCTTCTGAAGAAAACTGCTTAAGTGATGTCCCATGCAGCAGTTTAGCAGCCGTACATATGATGTCACTCCTAAAAGTCCAAGTAAATGACGTCATACATACGACCACCAAGCCACCACTCAATAAATGACAGTTATAAGAAGATGGATTATCATTATGAGTAGAGTGCTGGGAATACTGATGATCTCTTTATACCTAGAATTGGTAATACAGTCCAGATGAAAGAAATTTGCATGTATTATTTGTCCAACTCTACTATGAATTCTTAAATACAGGTAAATTTGTCTGTCTTATCGATGCAAGATTTTACTCATTTGTACAACACAGACTCCAGATAAAGGAAACATAAAATATAGCTGTTTCAGAAACTGCTTCATGTGATGAACAAGTTTCGAAAAAGGCCCTACTCCATCATTAGTAATGATAAAAACATAAAAAGTACTGTATAAATTATTGACTTTAAGTGTCATTTAGGACCAAGCGGTCTTTTCTTCCATCTGTCTTTTTTCTAAACTAAGTATAGTAAATTGGCAACCTCTAATGCTGAGCCCAGAAAAATATCTTATGAATTCTGGCCAAGTCAATAATTTATTATTATTGGTTCTGGTGGCTGAAAAATACCCTCCAAATTCTTTTTAAAATTGCTATGTACAGTCACCACTATATGGATCACTAAATTGCTATCCTTCGGTACATCCAATCTTACAGTGGGAACTCAGCACAACTCAACATGTGTTACACAGACCCTCCAGAACCTTGAATCTGGTCCCATGTCTTCACGACTATTAATGACAGGGTAATGATAGAATCCATTGAGCATGCTTTAGGACGGCAGTTAATGCACGGTACTCTCAATGTTATAGAACATTATAATCATTTTCCCCATCTTTTAATATTTGTTTAACGTAAGGAAAAGAACTTTGAAATATTTAATGTTAGTTTCTCACATTCATACATCGAACATTAAAATTCTTCTAATATTTAGCTAGCATTAAAGCAGGATAGAAGCTAGTTTTTACACTGCGATCCTATGATGCCTACATCACTAATGTTGGCAGGTCTTTAAATAAGCAAGAGACCACCACTAGCATAATGGGACAACACCATAATTTTAGTGAAAAACAACTTTTCTCTTCATTAATATTTACTATACTACTTTTGCAAGGCAGTCCTGCAAGCCTGGCTCACATGGGGAATCCTTACTTATATGGAGTAGTCGAATGGAAGCCCTGGGCTTGAAGGAAGACTATATTTGGCCTTTTGTCACAAGGAGCTGCTTTAGACCAATCAACTTCACAATGACATTAATTATTTTAATTTTTAAATTTTAAAGCAGAGATTGAGCCAAAACCTTGGAGCATCCCTTAATTTGAGAATCTACCTTTTTGGGTGCAGGCAGGCTTTTATTTAATATAAAACTGTACCCATTTTGTTTGTACCACAGTTTGAAAAAAAGCAAATGCAGAAACACTCTCACCAAGTCTAAACTATAAAATATTTATTTGCCTTCAAGGGGGATACTTGTGTGAGTAAGACTTATACGTTTGAGCCCCAGTTGCTTACAGCTGGCTGGCAATATATAGCTGCAAGGTGGAATATTCACTTTAAAGCAATTTTTTCAAAGGCAACAGGATAATCAGATCCTGCGCCTTCCAAATAGGTCTTAGGGGAAAAAAGTAAATAGTGAAGAGATTTAAAATGATGATTCACCCCTTACTGCATTTATTATGAGAAGCTTCCACATGTAATATATGAGGCAGCCCAGCAAGATCCATTTTCTTCTGAATAGGTTGGCCAGTGGAATTCTGTCCTATACTTTCCTCAGGAATCTGCAAAATTATACGCTGTGTACAATATGTGCTCAACAGATTCCTCTATATTTTAAATTAATGATTAAAATCAAGAGTAGATTCTTTTACCTTTTTTCAATAAAGTTAATGAATAGTAAAAATTGCTTTGGACTTTTAAGAACTATACAGAACCAGCAAAAATGGAAAAGCCCTCTCAGCAGAAAATAATTTAGAAAGTTTATATATATTTTAAGTGTGAGGTGGCATAGGGCCACCCAAGGAAGTTCTGATTGGCTACAGGTGGTGGAGGGCACTGCTTTCCAGAGATCCTACAGGGTCTGCCTCCTCTATTGTGGGGGTGGAATGGCTGCAGGAGATTGTCTAACAGACTGATGGAATTTCACTGGTGAAGAATGTCTTCCTCAAACAAAAACAAGTGGCTGGTTGCCCGTGTCTTGAATTTCATTATGGTGGAGGTTGTCACTCCAAAACCAAGAGAGGAGATTGGCTGGCGGTCACATGGGTGACTCTAGGCCAATCAGCTAGCCCCAGGGGTAGGGGTTGGAATAGATGCTGCCACTGTATTGACAGTTTTATTTTTGGACTAAAATAGAGAGCAGCTGGATGGACCCTGGAGCCACAGCAAGGATGTGTGATCCAGAGAACAGGTGAACTCAGTTGGAAACTCTGGACCAACTCATCAACAGTGGGGATGGATGGTCCAGGAAACACTTTTCAATGAGTTCACAGCACATTCTAGCTTCAGTGACTACAGGAAAGCATTGGGTCTTACTTCACTTTGGGCTGGGGCTACTGGAACTCTTAATCAGGTCAACGAGCATTAATCTGTATATTTAGATGTGGGGGACTGGGTACACTGTATTGTTTCTGGGGAATGCATATGTGTAACTTCCCATAGGGGGGTCTCCTCTCGCCCTTGCCCCTGATATGGATTGAGGACTTGTCCTGTCTATATAAAAGTATTGCTTTATTGCTTAGAGCAGTGTCCATTCCTGGGGTTACCTCCTTCCTTCCCAAGGGTGGGGGGTTGGTGCTTGCCAGGGAAAAAAGGGTTTGTCCCTCGCATCTGGATTAAGATCTAGAATCCACTCAACTAACTCCAGATGACCCCCTACCTGGCAAGTGTCATCATGGACAGGATTTGGGGAGCTTAGGCAGGAACCCCTGGGACCATGTCAAGTCTAAATCCCCCAGGCAGCCCACCCAATTCCAATGATGATGACATATCCTATGGTGACCCACTGACTGCCCTGGTTTATGGGGGATGGTCAGATCAGCTTCATGGCTTTCCAGGAGGGACTAGAATCTGCATTTCAAATGTACTCCTCCCCCGTCCCCGTCCCGAAGCAACAGAAAGCCAGGGTCCTGCTCAGCCAGCTGTGGGGAGCTGCCTAGAGGAAGTAAGGATAGGACATAGCTGGATGACCAGAAAGACACTGTTGAAAATATCTTTAGGCAGCTAGGGGAAGTTTTTTGGCTTCTGACTTCCCCCTCCCCCATGAACAGATAAAGCAGTTTTATTCTCAGACTCAGAAACCCACATGATGCTAAGTGAGTTTCCCTTGAACAACAACCCACCAGTCCATCAAAGGGATGAATACCTACCTGGCCCAGATCCTGGAAGAGCAGCTGACTGGGTAAGTGGCAGAAGGGGCCTATAACCCCCTTGTTCTGCAGTCACTGTGCACCTTGCCAGCCCAATGCCCAGACATGGGCTTTAGAAATTTTAGGGAGAAGGTTGCTCAGGTGGTTGACACAAAAAGCCTGATGGGGACCAGGGCTTGACTGCCACCAGACATAAATAATTATATTCAATATTGTGAAGGCTGTAATGATGAAAGAGTACCAAATGAAGAGTATCCTCATTAAAATGGCAAAGGTAACAGACTTGCAGAAATTTGTCACCATTACATAGGTTTTCCATAATATATCAGTTTACACAATTATATACAATTACAATCTGCTTTTGATTCTGTCACACTGGTTTACCCATGATTAATTTGTTTTCCTTGTTTTTAAAATGACAAATATTTCAGGAGTACATGACCCTTTCAGAATCTGATACAGTTCAGACCTTCCACGTATAGTGTAGTCACTGAGGTGTAACAGCTATGCGAAAGGTCTGGATTTAATGACCCTTCGTCAAGGATTTTAATAATCAAAAGACATTTATGTAAAATACAATATTGGTCTCGTTGGATCTAAATTCACTGTGTAGCCTTAATCTGGAGCAGAATCATTTTATGATTACAGAACACTTTACAGCTGAGCCTGCACAGAAATACAGGGAAGGCTCAGGTGAGAGAGCCTACCCCACTGTGCCCCCTTTTAGGGGGCATGGCTAACATTGCAGCCTGTACATAGGCTGCTGGATCAGTTTGCAAGTCATTCCAAAAGGGGGTGGAGGATGACTCCTTCCTCCTTTCTAATTGGTGAACAAAGCTGGCCAGCCACAGAGGGGAACACACAATCCTGTTTCAAACCCTCCCCTCTTCATGCATGTTGGAGCTCTGGGAGACATTCATAGATTCATAGATTCTATAGATTCTAGGGCTGGAAGGGACCTCGAGAGGTCATCGAGTCCAGCCCCCTGCCCCCATGGCAGGACCAAATACTGTCTAGACCATCCCTGATAGATATTTATCTAACCTACTCTTAAATATCTCCAGAGATGGAGATTCCACAACCTCCCTGGGCAGTTTATTCCAGTATTTAACCACCCTGACAGTTAGGAACTTTTTCCTAATGTCCAACCTAAACCTCCCTTGCTGCAGTTTAAGCCCATTGCTTCCTGTTCTGTCCTTAGAGGCTAAGATGAACAAGTTTTCTCCCTCCTCCTTATGACACCCTTTTAGATACCTGAAGACTGCTATCATGTCCCCTCTCAATCTTCTCTTTTCCAAACTAAACAAACCCAATTCCTTCAGCCTTCCTTCATAGGTCATGTTCTCTAGACCCATTCTGCCAATGCTCCCTCCTTCTAGTACCCCTGCTGGGGTAGCTCTGCATCATCACCAATGCAATGATGTCTAATAGTAGACATGTCTAAAAGTAGATCCGCAGCTATCAGAATATGATGATAAACTTTCCGCTGAACAGAAGGCTTTTATTGTACATGTATACTTAGTCCTGCCATGAGTGCAGGGGACTGGGCTAGATGATCTCTTGAGGTCCCTTCCAGTCCTATGATTTAGCTTACATCATATGGTCACTTCCTGTTTATAAGGCAGTAACTGAATCCTGGACTAATGAACTCTGAGGCCAAGTTAACAGAAACTATTTTTCAAGTGAAATCCACACTCCCTCCTCCTCCTCCATCTCCCCTCCCCAGCAACAGCCACCCCCCTCTACTTCACCTTGCTCCTCAGGAACCCATAACTATTAATCACTGATTTACTAAAACACAATCTCTTTCAGTTCTCCCTGATATCCTCCATGATCTCCCTTCCCCGATATCCCTCATCTCCCCTTCCTCTGGCCTCTCTCCACCTCCTCTCACCCTCTCCTAAAAGCTAAATGGGAAGCAGGCCTGTGGAACTACCTATTTGCTGTGCCAGCTTGAAGGAAGCAAGGGCCAGAGGGGCTTCTGAGGGACATGATGCCATAGGTGGATCAGGAAAGAAGAGGTTCTTTGGTAACTGTCATCAAGCCATGTCTCTGAGCAATGTCTCTAAACTGTGCTTAACACATGGTCTGGTCCTACCTGCACAATTTATGGCTGCAATGCAAGGGAGCTGATGGGGAGTTTCATATAAGTGCTCCTCAGTCATCTGTTAGAGCGGAGGAGGAGGGAGTGGCATAGAGGTGAGAGAAGGGGGAAAGAAGAAGAGTGATGAGATTAGGAAAAAAGGATAAAAAGGGGGAAATTGAAAGGGGGGATAGGGAGGGCAGCTAAAAATTTATTTTAAAAAATTGCTTATTGGGGAGGGTGGGCATATAAATCTTCTTCAGGGACAAGGAGGTCCATGTCTAGCTACGAGGAATTGGTTAGGGTGAGAGGATGAGGAGTGGGTGAGTAGTGGAGGCAGCCATGTAGGCAGATGAACGGTTAGTTCCAATAGCAGTATCCATTCAGAATGTAGGCTGACCTTACATTCATTGAATCATTGTTCAGCATCCTCGTACTTTGACTGGCTAAGATTAATTCCAGTTCAGGACAATTATTTATAATTTGAGTCTTAAGTGAAGTCCAGAGAAGGAGTTTAATCAGTGTCAGAGGTACTTTATAGCATAGACATCAACACTATTCTTACTGCATATTTAGAATGCACTCACTCATAGTCACTCAATCCTCACTCTTTCCTCTCTGTATCATCAAGAAACACTGATCTTAGGGCATACCATATTTCTGAGAGATTTTTTCTGCCAGTAGCTTTATTATTCTTGTTTTAAGTTTTCAATTGGACACCCATTCCTTGTCCTCTGTGTACAACAGTAATAGTGTAGACTTGTATTAGATTTCAGAACATTTCTACTAGTTTTCATTTGTCAGGTGTCAGAAGCAGTTAATTTTTCTTTTACTTACAATTAGGAGCATAATCAGTAAGAAGCAACTGTGAGTTGTTTTTTCCATTGTGGATTCTTTCTTCGGTGATACGTTTCTGCTGACCCTTCTGGGAATTGAACAACAACAACAACAAACATATTAGACCTTATTT
This sequence comes from Macrochelys suwanniensis, assembly GCA_033296515.1. NCBI lineage: Eukaryota > Metazoa > Chordata > Testudines > Chelydridae > Macrochelys > Macrochelys suwanniensis. Next base: position 45,773,288 of record CM065776.1, read on the forward strand.
ATCCATGGGCAGTTGTGACAATTTTCCTGCCCATTTGGTATTCCATTAAAAGTTTTGCATGTGTGTCTGGGTATGTTTATGACTGCACTGAATACGCTGAGGAGGATTGTTTGTTTTCATGTCTGTCTCTCTGAATGTTTCACTTCCATCTGGAGAGAATTTCATTTTTATCCTTTGCACTTTTAAAACCTTAGTTTTTATAAAAATTATGTGATTAAAAGCACATTGCAGTTTGGAGGAAAAAGCTGAGCCAATGTCAGAACATCCCATTTTGACATTTTTGGAATGAAACATTTCAATTTTATGTTTTGAAATTATTTTTATTTTAGAATTTTTAAATTTGTTATACTATTATAATAGAAGACAAAAAAGTCCAAATGAAAATTGTTTTGATTTTGTCAAAATGACATGTTTTGATTGATTGGAAACAATTTAACTTTTCTTTGTGGAGAATTTTGAAATGTTCAGTTTTCATTCAAATTCAAAGCAAAATCAAATTTTGAAATCTCATAATCCTTCACGAAACAGAATATCAGTCCTCAACACAACACTTTCCTGGAGATGGCTCTTAAAAAGGCCTTAGCATCCCAGAGAGGAACATTACCAGAAGCAGCGTGTGGCCAGCTCGATCTTCCCCCTTAATTCCTCAAAGCCAATTGGGTCCTTTGGGTGCTTACACAATACCATTGTTCAATAAAAAATAACAATACTTAATAATAATAAAATAATAATAATATCAATAGACAAGTTTCTTTCAAATGCTGCTGGCAACTTTATTTATGCAGGTCTTTCTGCAGTACCATAGATAACCTTCAGACATTGTAGGAAAGTGACCAGGCATTCACACCTATATTTTTCTGATATCTTAGAATCAGAGACTGAGATGTGTTCTGCTGAAGTCTTGGGACATGATCCTGCAAGACTCCACATATCTGGAACTTCCCCATAGACAGCAGTGGGAGTTCTGAGGGCAAAAGGTCTGCAGAATTTGACCCTTTATCGATTTTACAGCTAGTGAGCACATACAACCACTCACATGCAACAGTGCATCAGCATCATCATTGTAACTAAATCACTCATTTCCAAGCAGTCTGGCATGAAATATATGATCATCCTCTGGGGTGAAGGAATACAAATGAGATACTTTCTAATCTAAGGAAGAAGGGGCACAGGCTTTCTAGCAGGCTGCAGTGAGCAACTGCCACTTATATTGCCCTTGTGTAGCAATCAGAGACATTAATATAAATGACCCATATGATTTTAATTTTTTTTCAAACACATATGGCCTGATTCTTCCTTGCCTTGCCTCTTGTGTTGTGATTTACATCTATGCAAAGTAAATGGAAAGTGGGTATAAAGTGCTACCAAATCAGAAAGGGAGTATTTTATCCCTACTTTGCTCAGGTGTGACTGACTACACAAGGTAAAAAGCGATGGAGAACTAGGCCCAAAGACATCCGCTTTGTATTTGATAAGATGTAGTCCATTTGAACCTGGGCAGTGTAGAGGGGAAACCTCAATATTGATGCAAAAATGGTTATCAATAAAATTATTGTAATTTATTTGTATAGAGTTAGATAATTACAACCTGCCTGCCCCTTTACTGAATTTCAAGAGATACCTATAATTATTTTTATACCCATTATGCTTGGAGAGTACTACAACACATGCTCTATTATGAACTGTCAGGCTAATTTAAAGAAATTCCAGGAGGCTTCTGCTTTCGGTCAACTAGTAAGAGGCTCCTAAAGAGTCAAATACGATAACACTCTCAGCCATAGAACACCTGTGTGTTTATACAGGTTCTAAAATGCAGCTTTTATAACTTCTACCTTGTTTTAACTCTATGCTATTTCTTTTTATGTTATGTTTTGAAAATGTGTATAAGCTTTGGTGATTGTCCTTTGTACAGAATATTTAATAAGGTGTCTTTAGTACCAACTTGTAAATATACTGCAGATGACAGGTTGTAAATCCAAGGACCATTTTGGTTAAAAGACAAACAGACCACAAGGGGTTTTATCAAAGAACCCAGTACAACTGCTTAAACAACTTCCTTAGCAAACTCTGGAAGGCAAGAGCCATCTCTCCAGAGATGGTGAAGATGAGACAATGCCTTCTCACATGGCTATTTAAATTTAAACACTCTTTAAGAATTAATAAGTTTAAAAATACTATTTTGAGAGCTGAAAGCTTTTATTGCTGACATAAGGATGCTTGGACTTATGTGAAGAAGGATTTCAACTCCTATTAAACCCCAATGAAGCTAAAGGGATCTCAGAAAATGGACTGAGCAAAAGTAAAAGTTAAAACTTTAAGTTTAAAGATGTTCTAAGCCGTTCCTACCAGAAAGACAAAGGCAGTGTAACAATCAAGTTGAGCAAAAATTACAGCTCTACTGCATATGCATTAACAGACTCTACATTCATGAACTGAAGATGTTACCAAGACCAACCCACAAAGGTACTGAGCTAATGAACGGATGACTACAGCTAATTTGAATCTAACCAAGCCTGAAAGGGGTGTTTTTTCCTCCTCCCATGAAATTCAAGGCAAGCGAGCAGTACAAAACTCTCTGAATTAAGCACACCAGTGCTCTGCTCCCCTCTTCAACGTTACAGCAATCTGTCACAGTTCAGGGCAACTGCAGCTACGTTTCCCTCTTGTTGTCCAGCAAACCCACTTTTAAGCTCTCAGCTCCTCAGCCATCACCTCTCTTGGGAGGAAACATGCGTCTCTCTCCCACCTGACTGGGGTTTTTCCAGGCTGCACAGTTCCCTGCCTGCACTGTGAATTACCCCACAAGTTAGACTGCCTAAGCAGGCCTGCTTTGTTTTCTCCTCAGACAGCATAATTGTCCACAATTATAAGGTACCACATAGCTTTTCCTAAGCAAGCACATTTATTCTTAAAGGTGAAAGCATATTAAAACAATAAAAGAACCACATGCCAATAAGCTTACCCGAGATGACCCCAACAAGGGCTCTGGTAGCTTCTTCAAACCCCACAAAGGGGCTTTTCCCTGTGGTTACAAGCTCATAGCACCTTTTGCTCAAGAACCCCCATGAATCCTTAAGTCATTCCTTTATATAGTTTGTGCCTTTGATTTTGGGACCCTGGGAATAGGAAATCAGTAGATAATGTGTTTCACCTCAGGGGTAACTTCAAAAGATAGGCTCTGTATGTGGGAATTTGTATTCCCTTCCTCCCGAGTATCTCCAAGAAAATGCATCCAATTAAAAATTCATTCTTGTCTGGCACATTGTTTAAAAGAGTCCACTGAAGCTCATAACACTTCCCAGGATTTCTATTAGTCATGTCTCCCCCTAGACACTTCACATATAATCCCACAATAATATATAAACATTTCCATTCATACAATATGCTCACTATATACTTAAACAATTCAATAACGTTTAACTTAATTCAATAATGTTTGTCCAGAATATTGCAGGAAATTGCCATATCTGTCACACACACATCACAGCTTATCCTGTTCATTTCACCCCTGCAAGCAAACAGCAGCTGCAAAACAATAGCTAGGAAGAACAAGAGAAGATACAACACAGTACAAAAAGCAGCCATTGTTCTGCAATATGATGACATCACCAAGACTACAGCATTGTCAGTGAGATAAAGTTGTAAGGCACTGGCAAGGAATTAGATGTAAATGTTTCTTGTAATGATGCTGTACTATTGTAATTTAAGATCGTAACAGCTTCTCCTGTTAAATACCAGATTGTTTAGATTATGTATTCCTGGAGAGGAGACATAGGCTAATCTTTGGTAAAACAGAGAGAAATAGTAGAATTTAATTCAGATTTAAGTGTTTTGATATTAATTTGCCTGTTTTAAGACAACTCCGTGAATGGCTTCTTTTGAGCAACTAATGCAGTTGCACAGGATTTATTTACATAAAATTATAAACTGTTTAGATTATCCAGAATAAACCATACAAGACTCACCTGCTCGTAGACAAAATTATTTTGCCCATCTATAAATGCTTTTTCTATTTATGATATACTAAGTCTAGACTCACTATTAATTTGGAGTAAAGTACTTTGGTTCCCTCCCAGAGAAGACATACTCTCAAAGGTGTAATCTCTGTTGAAAGCTCTCTACAAAGAGACATATAGAAAAGAATGCAGCTGAAATAATCATTGTTTATTTTTTTGTGTTTTGTTTTATTTTTCCTTTCTTTAATAGTAAAACAGTTGTAGTTAACAGTAGTGATTATTTTGCTTGTCTTTAACCATGGTGTCCCCAAGGCATGGAACAAACTCCATGTGACTAAAATAGTGGGAGTCATATCTCTGAATTGGCATTAAGAGAGACAAGTATTAGGGATTGGCCTCCTATTTCTTGTTTCTCTACACTGTAAATTATAGTTGTTTTTGAGATAAAATGACTTGATGCTCAACATCTTGAAAACCTTCCCTTTCTACCTCACAGCAGGGACTAACTGGTTTGCATCTGCAGTGCTCAAGAGGTGACATGTTGGGTGATGACCACAGAAATAATCTTCAATCACAGTATATTGTCCACATATTTGTGTTTGATCAGGAATGCCAAACAACTGACCCAAAGCAAACAATGGTGTAGTTAGATCAGAGGTTAAATGCTTACAATTTTTTCCCTACAGCTTTTCCAAGGCATGTGTTTGTTCAAAATTGCATCATCAGAAAAGGCAGGTTTGTAGGTGAAATCTGCTTGCTTTATGCAAGATTAGAAAAGAAAAGGATGTGTAGTTATACGTGTATATACGCTGTGCTATCCAGCAAACTGCCAGTCTTGCTTGTAATTCTCCATTCTTTCTTTTCTATTCTTCATGTACCTCCTACTGCATTGATGGGAACGTGATACACAGTAGACAAATATTTTTCCATATATGTAGCAGTTATTTTTTAAATATGCTCTTATTGTTAAACAGCTAGCATCATGACAACATATTACCAATAGAAAACTCGATATTATGATCTAGTTAGTAGAGACCATGTGAACAATTAATAGTGATTATAGTTAAAAAGCTGGTTTTTGACCAATAGGTGCCACAAAGTTATATCTATGATACCACCATTTCCACCTAAATTTAGCACTGGAAAAAATTACATTATCTCACTGTGTGGTAACTGTTGATAAATCCCGTGTTTTAAAATGATTTCCTAGTGAGACTGTGGACACACTTTTTTACATGTTGAAATAAATATTTTAAAAAGTTTTCATTCTCATCTCTCCTCCTAATTAAAAAGGCTGATTGTAACTACCTTTATATATCCACTTCCCCCTTTCTGATTCCTATTTCCTCTGGTGGTTGTGCTAAAACATATTAGATTGTAAATGGGTAAGAATTATTTCCCAGACTAAATCTTGTACATTCTCTCTTGTTCTGCCCAGCAGTGACCACACCTCATAAAACTCCAGTACCTATTTTCATCTCTTTTTCAGACACCTTTTCCAAGAGCATTGACTTCTATAAGCCAAGTAAGAACGATTTTGATGCAAGACTGGGTTTTTGTTTTGTTAACCATGATAAAGCCCAATAATAAACTTTGCTAGGCACTTGAGTTAGAATCAATATAGGATTAAGGATGATGATCACAATAAATACAAAAGTATATGCAAGGATACATCTCTCAAGTAGGAATTAGTTAATGGAGAGGGATCATAAACAATGGATGGGATCATCCCCTACAGACATACATGGAGAGGAGGAGCTTATGTTGAACTCCACCTGCCTGTGTGGAAGGGAAGAGGGGAATCAGCCATCTTCATGTCACTGTTTCCTGTTTGTGTGGTCAGGGATCAATGTGTGATAACAGGTAACTTCAGGGATGAAAAGCACCAAGGGTGTGGGACTGGTGTTCTGTGTGCATCATCTCTGTACCAAGCCAATGAAGAATCTGCTTAAATGTAGAGATTGGTTGTCCAGCAGGAGGGGCCGGCAGAGGAATCCCAGGCAGTGCAGCTGCATTGGAGCTGTGCTCCCAGGGAACTGGAGGGAGGCAGCAGGGGCTCTCTGAATGGATGACTCTGGCCTCCAGTGGACACCTAAGATCTGCTCTGGCAGGTGAACTCTCTGCTCATTCCAGAGGTTCAAACTCTGCCCCATAATCCTAAAAATAGAGCCTATGAAAACTCCACGAATTTAAAGTCATGCTCCTTTTATGCCTCCATCTGTGACTGAGACAAGGCAGGTGAGGTAATATCTTCTATTGTACCAATTTCTGTTGGTGAGAGAGACAAGCTTTCAAGCTTACAGGCAGCTCTTCTTCAGCTCTGGGAAATGAACTCAGAGTGTCGCAGCTAGATATAAGTTACAACATTGCATGCATCCATTTGTAAGTGTGACAAGCTGCCTTTATAGATAATAATGCCTGGTAACCTCTAGCTAGTCTACCATTTCTAAATAGTGAGTGCGGACAGGCTCACTCTTTGAACAGATCTCCCATTATTTACCAAATAGCAGTTGGTCGTTATAAGAACTCATAACTCTGAGACACAGGAAGGGATGGTAACTCCTGGGCACTTCAGGCTTTTGTTACACATAACTATTTTAGGTGGCTTTTTATTGCATTTTTCCCATATGTGCACCCACTTTTCCTCAGCTGATGCTTATTCTAATAAACAGTCTCTCACTCACTTGGTGACCCTTATTATAATAGAGTTTTCTGAATTCTGATCTCCTTGGAATATCTAGTGACTCTTATGAAAACCCAAATGATATCATTGCTACCTAATATTCTCTCTCTCTCTCTTTCTTTCATAAATGCCAGCTATTGTACACAGCAATGTTGTTGGATGTTGGACACCACGTTTCCAGCACCAGGGGTGTGTGGTTGGGGCTTGCTGCACTCTTCCCTTCCTGCTGCAGACAAAGCCCTCTGCTTGGATGGTGTTGGCACATCCCCTTACAGGAGTGAGTCTTGGCGTTAACACCCTGTAAGGGGTCTCGGCCCTCTGCGGGGTGGTGTGGCACCACGCCGCCTCGCTATACCCGCTCTGCTGGGTTGGAGAATACTCCGTCTATGGCCCAGACCTTCAGGCAGGGCCCTGAAAACAGTACAATAGAAGCCCAGGCCCTGAGTCAGGTCGGGTAGCAAACAATTAGTCACAGGCTCAGGCCCTCAGACAGGGACTGAGCAAATAGTTCAATATCAAACCCCAGGCTCCTGGCTTTGAGCGACCAGGGAGAGGGGGAGACTGCCACCCGCGAGGTGGGTGGTAGGGGGGATGCAGGCCCACCCACTCCACTGCATCCCAGCCCGGAGCCCTAGCAGCGGCAGAAGACCCGCTACCCCCAGGCTACTTCTGGACTCCCCCTCATAGGGTACCTGGGTCAGGGTGGTGTCCTCAGAGGCTTCCAGCACCATGGGTTCCTCCTCTGAGTAACTGGTGAGGGGTAGGTGTGGCAGCTCCTCTGGGTAGGTGGCGACCGGTAAGCTTGGCGGCTCCTCCGTGCCCTGGTCGGCATTAAGCATTGGCAGGTCCGGCCAGTCCTTGGGTTGGCTGCGGAGTGCCGGGGCCTCACAAGCTTGAGCCAGGCACAGGCGTCTGGCTTCTCCAGCAGCGGCAGCCCCAGTGAGCTCTGGGGTTGGGCTTTTATACTTCCTGTCCTGCGCCTTGACCTCTGGGGGGCGGGTGCAGGATCCACTGGCTCCGCCCACTTTGGTGTCTGGGGAGGTTCTCCCCACTGCGGGGTGGTGGGGCACCACACCGCCTCACTACACACCCTTTTCAGATGGGTGGGTCAGTTCATAACTCTCTGACACATTGCACCAGGCTGTCTTCAGACTCAGACATGATTGCATGTCTGATATTACGATTGCACTTGGGTCCTCTTTTCAAGCTCTCTCTGCAGCCAGGAGGGCTACAAACTTACATTCTTTTTAAAATGAAAACTCAGATTCTGATGTCATCTAGAACAGTCCATGAATATGTATTTGGTAAAGTTAATTAGTTATTAATCATAAAGACACTCTCAAAGCACAGTATTTTCTATTATAAAATAAACTTTTTATACTCTATTGGTTATAATAATTACTTGTGAAACGCCAATGTGTTTTTATGTCTTTATTGGTTTGTTAATGAAGCATGGCTCATGATGTGTTCTAAGCTATGATTACTAGTTCTGCTGCCTACAGCTGCACTAGTATTAACACTCTTCTGTTGGTCCTGCAACTTTCTAGAGTTCCAGAACTGCAATTAAAGTAATAATGGTATTGTCTTTGATCCTTATGTTAGTTTCTACATCTGCAATACTGGACCAAACAGCATGTTCATTGTGGGAAAGTGCTGCGTTAGCCACATAGTGTGGCATGTCCACCAAGTAATCTCACCACATGAAAGGAGTGTTCTATTCAGTCAAAAAAGGACTGAGAAGAATGGGAGAGATTTCAGGAAAAGAAAGAGAGTTTGTTGAGACATGAAGAAATGAGAAGAAAAGGATTTTGGAGGGAAGGGCTAAATAAATTAGTGTTTTGATCGTTCATTTATTCTGCCTGATAATGCTGCTTTGTCCTGCAATATATTTACAGTATTGCTGGTACTGTTTTAGTCTTTTAGTTTTCCAGCCTGAGCCTGCGAAGATGGAGCAGCCGGAAGAGCAGCAGCCCACGGTAACGGCCACGACACCATGGCAAGCCGCTTGGATGGAGGAGTTGGCAAGGACAGCCTCCTTCGAGGACTTTGACCTCCTTGTAGACAGACTCACTAAAGAGCTGTCTGTAGAAATCATATCTGGGAGGAAGGGAACTCAGGGGAACACACCGACTGCACACAGAGCTCCTGCATCGAGACAGAACCACAACAGGAGAAGGAGCATCAGTCACCGCTATGACCCAGCAGCAGCATCCAGGGTCCAGAAGCTCTACCGGTCAAACCGCCCTACGGCTATGAGAGAGATCCTCAGTGGGCCCTCATCCTACTGCGCAATCCCATCCGAGAGACTATTCTTGTACTTCAAGGGGGTGTTTGACTGTGTAGCTCAGAACCATGCGCAGCGTCCAGAGTGCCTTCATCCTCTACCCCGGGGTCAGGGCTGGTGCAAGGAAGTTTTGTGCCCTAGGTGAAACTTCCTTGCACCAGCCCTGCGACCCTCCCCCCCTCAGCCAGCCTTCCTGGGCCACGGGAGCTCAGCCCCCCCCCTCGCCCGCGGGCCACGGGAGCTGAGCGTGGAGCCAGGAGGCAGGGGGGCGGCTCGCCGTGGCTGCCTCCCAGCTCCACGCTCAGCGGCTGAGCAGGGAGGCAGGAGGCAGGAGGCAGCTGCCCGCTGCCCCCCAAATCCTGGCGCCCTAGGCGACCGCCTAGGGTCACCTAGTGCTAGCGCCGGCCCTGCCCAGGGTTGACTATGCAGAGGACCTGGAACAAGACTTTACATCATGGGATTCATACATACGTACCTGAGATTCTTTAAATGAAGATTTATTGCCCAAGCAGAGGGCCAAATCCACTGGTAGTGGATTAGTTTTACTCAGTTCTTACTCAGGTAACACCCATTCACTTTCAGAGGAGTTTACTTGTGTAAGAGTTTCAGAGTTTGGCCAGGAAATAAGGTCAAAGGCAAGGCAAAAAAATAAATTAAAAATAAATAAATGGAGATATGCCAATCTCCTAGAACTGGAAGAACCTTTCAAGATCATCGAGTCCAGTCCCCTGCCTTCATTAGCAGGAGCAAGTACTGTGTCCTGACAGATTTTTGCCCCAGATCCCTAAATGGCCCCCTCAAGGATTGAACTCAACCCTGGGTTTAGCAGGCCAATGCTCAAACCACTGAGCTATCCCTCCCCCCTAAAATAACTCTGTTGGGATACGCATCTTTAGTAGAATCAATATCTGCCAAAGTTGCAAGAAAGCCAACATCTGCAAGTGTAATAGAATCCTTCCCAGGCCTCTTTAAGTCAATTGCATTCATGGAAAGCACTTTACTACGAATCTGGAAAATTAACACATATTGTACAGTCTGTTGGACCGAAGAAGGCTGAATCAGTGAACTCGTTCTAGGGAGCTGAGATGGGTGAGATGCTACTTTAGCTTTCTGTTAGAGAAAGAACAAGACTATACTTGACAGAACGGCAGCTACAGTCCAAGCAGATGAACATATATCAAATAACCAACTAAGGTTCCTTTGTAAATTCACAGAATTTATATGGTAGATGACATGTTTTGTTTCCCTACTTTTCTTAAAGAAGAATAGCTAAGGAGAGAAGACTGTTTTGCCACGAACCATAGGGCACACTCACCAAAACAACTAGTGGTAAATGTGCAAAGACATGCTCAAGGAATTCAATACTTGTTTCCCATGTATTTTGTAGGTATTCTTTCTCTTGCACAATACCTTACTGAATGGCTGTGATTAAAAGGTGTGATCATAATAGGGCAACTTGTGAAGGGTGCACATTTTCATACTGAGCATGACTAGTACATAAAATAAAGAGATTTTTTTGAAGACCAAAATCAAACTTGTTTTGGGCAGCTTAATCTTTTGACACTGGAAATATATACTCTAAATAAGAATTAATTACCTGAAAATCCTGTATATAGCTGCCAAAATGACCAACAGGTTATCAGAAAAGGTTATTGTTTTACAATGCAATAGCCCACAGGTAGTTTTCATGCAGGGAGGAGGATGAACTAGGCTCAGAGCAACCATGGATAATTCAGCAGTAAAGATCAATATAGAATATATTGCTAGTAAATAAAATTGTCACTTTTGAATTAGGAAACCATCTCTAATCTCAGCTGTTAGACAGGAAAACTGCTTGTATAGTGGTTAAAAGAAAGAGGAAGGAATCACCCACAGAAAGGAATTGACATGATATCAAAATGGTTTTGCCAACTGGGCAAATTGGCTGTAAAATTGGCAGTATTTTTAAGATCTGTATTAGGAAATTTTCTTTGAAAGTCTTTGGGTTCACACTCCCACCCCCAAAAATCACCCTGAGGAAGATGCAAAGCTTGTAAAAAGTCTCGGAAAAGACAGGTTTATTATTGTGATGATTTTACCCTCCTAGTGACTGATTGTCCACTGGTCTACACCTTATGTAATCACTTACACTTGTCCAAAGTAAGTACTAAGTGGGTATAAGATGCTATAATTCTGAATTTCTCAAGTATAAATGACTAAACAAGGTGCAAGGCAATGGAGAAAGAGACATTATATTCTAATAATAATGGGTCTCTGGATTAAATATCACATATATATCATCTCACATAAGAAGAAAGTTTATGTTAGAAAAGGATCAAGAACTGTTTAAGGAAACCCTTAAATAGAAATGTTTAAAGATTACTGCTGCTAAAATTAACAGGTTTGCTTGACTAGTTTCTGGTGCTTATTTCTGGATACTCCACCAAAACCACTCAATATTTAAATTTAAAATTTGTCATTTTACTATGGACTAAGTTCATAGAGATTTTGAAAAAAAATTCAAATGGAAATTACTTATGTTAGAAAACAGTGTGCATTTGCAGTGTGTAGTCCTATATTTTCACTATGGATTGTGTGTTCTGCATAACATATGCAATTACATATGCAATTACACATTGTATAGATCCATAATAATCTAGAGATAGTGGGCCAAATCATATGTGGTGACAACTGTGTTGTGTTTCATCCACTTACAATAGTCCTAAATTTGGGTCAGTATTCCAAGGGAGCTTTTATAATAAATTATCTAAATGAGCAGTAAGCTCACAACCCTAATTGTTCACAGCAGAATTAGGTCAAAAGCTATAAACACCTAATCATACCAATGGAAGGTTTTCTTTACGTTAATTTTTATATTGCGAATTCAAAATGAACCAAACTTTATTATGGTATAAGAGGAAGCAGTAAATTTCCAAAGTATCATATAAGGATTTAGCATATGTCTTCATACTCAGGCTCTTATCTGGGCTTTCGCCTATCCCCTACTGTCCACAAAGAAAAACCTCTGACCAGGATTTGGAGGAGTTTTATTCCTAAAATAGTTTACACGGCTGGGGGTGAGGGTTAGAAGCTTGGAACCCACCCACTTTGCAGTGAGGATGCAGGCAAAATCATTCAAGTGCTGACAGTTCTCCAATGCTCTTCCTGTAATTCCTCCTGAACAACAGACAAGTTCTCCTACAATTGACAGGGAAAGAATCCTAGAGTGCCTCTGCACAAAGAATTGTGGGATATGATCAAGACACATACGAGTGCAGAAACAATGAAGACACAATAACTCAGGTAGAGCGTTGCGCTCACAGCTGGGCTAAGCTAACCTGGTGCTAACCTTAGATCCAGGTGCCAATGACCTGGGTTAACTGGGCAGGGCAGACATAGCCTTACTTTTATTAAAGGATAATAAGGCAAAAATACTAATAATAAAAAACAGAAAAAATATGAATGCCAGTAAAAATGTCATCGGTGTATTAATGCCAAATATTTTGGAGTGGTAGAATAAAAGAAACAGTCAAAGTAGCAGAAGATGGTAGGACAGAGGATAGCAGTATTGTAGCAGAACCAGAGGAAGGAACATGGCAGAGCATTTCTGTTGCTTTAAGAATGCTTAATGGAGAGAAAAGGGATTTAGGTAGAGCAGTGTTGGCCATTTATCACATGATGAATGAAAGTAAACACATTGCATACATGCAAAAAAGATCACTAATTATTCCACAAGGCAATCTAATTCCTTGCCTCCTAGCATTACTGTGAAAGCTATGGTTTAAAAGCCACCATCGCGTTAATATAAATTAGCCAGAATGGGCTAAAATTCCAAAAGGCCTTCTTAAAAGTGTGTGCTATATTTGCAGGTACATATCTGGCAATGGTGCTTGCAAAAAAGTAATTAGGTGTGCAGTTAACTGATATGTGTGAAAATGTAAGTTGTGTATACCCAAAATATTGGGCCAGATCCTCAGCTGGTATAGATCACTGACTTCAGTGGAGTTACACAGAGTTATGACAGGTTAAGATTTGAATCACTATGTAAAAAATTAAAGTGATCCTTTCAAAATACAGATCTATCTGTCTGAGGGCTTGTCTACACTTACTAGAACTGGGGGATCGACGAGTGGCAATCAATTTAGCAGGTCTAGGGAAGACCCACTAAATCGACTGCATATCGTTCTCCCATTGACTCCTGTAGTTCACTGGATCGAGAAGAGTAGGGGGAGTCGATGGGAGAGCATCTCCCAGTGACATCGCGTAGTGTGGATCCCATGGTAAGTAGATCTAAGCTACATCGATTTGAGTTAAGCTATTCACGTAAAACAAATTGCGTAGCTTAGATCAAATTTCCCCTGTAGTGTAGACAAGGCTCTAGTGTTTCCCAGTGTCCAACACCATAGTAAATAATCCAGATGGATAATATTAGTACCATATATTTTAAAAAGACAGACATAAGAGAGTTAAATAAAAATCACTAAATAAACTGTAATTGATATTTTAGTAAGTTATTTTTATATTAAACCATCATTGATTCCAAGAGCTCATGCAGAATGGGACTTTCATGCCTGCTTTTGCAACTAACTTTTTACTGCTCTTGACTTATGTCCCAGGCTGAATGTACAGTACATTCCATACTACTGAATGTATTGGGGACATTCTAACATTTCATTGATGCAGCAAAGGACCAACAGCAAAGAGGTTAAGGAAGGCAATGAAAGCCAAGGGAGGACGTTTGAACTAAGTGTGTTCCTCCTTTCAGCTGCCAAAATCTTTCTGTATTACATTAACAGAATCTTTGTTTAATCAGAGTTGAATGTAACATCACTCATTACACTGTGTTCTCTTTGATCAATATACACGCATTCTTTGATTCCCATACATCGTGTCTTGTTGAATAGTACTAAGCAATGTTTTAACGGTGTTTTAGATGCCTCCAGTATTCACAGGATTACATATTGAAAGAAAATAAAATTATACAATATTTCTTTGCAGCTAAATCCTGAAATCCACGCTCTGTTTCTATTCTGTTTTTACTCAGGGAAACTCCTATTGGTCCTTTGTTTGTAAACATATCGTCTTTTAGGTTGTTATTAGAAGCAAATAAATACTGTGGGGAAAAGAAAGATGATATACTTTCCAGTTGTCTCTAATTCTTATATAAGCATATCAAGTGTGAAAATCATTAGATTGGATTATCAACTGAATACCCAAACACATTTTTGAAATAACTTTTTTCCCATTTGGCAATGGAATAACCAATGCTGCAGCTGAATCTGTGGTTGTTTTATCCTGATGAAGGAACATTGAGATGAAATAGTAGCATTTTTGTTCCCAGAGGATTCTTCTAATTTATACACAAATCTCACTAATAAGCAATGCAATGCTGCTTATAGTTTAATGTAAAAATGTGCAGACAAAGATTCTATAACACTGACATGAAAGGCTTACATCTGTTAACACACCAATACTGAAATAAATTAAAGATAAGCGGAAAGAAGTAATTTGGAGCTGCTATCCAATTTTTACACATAGTTTTAAAACTGACTTTGTAATGCTGTCTACGAAGAATATTGACATAAAACAGAATTAGGGGAATATGGGTCAGACAATTAAATAAGCCTCTCTCCAGAGCCTATTACAGATTAATTAACTATATCTGGAGAAATACATCACAGTTGTAGTTCCTGCTTCCTGTGTTATCTCTGCCACCAATAATTGTGATATTATTATTTTAAAGGCTTAGAATGAATGTGACAGCTTCAATTAGGACAAAATCAGCACATTGCTTAACTTTCCATTAAACATTTATTACAATCCTTGAATAGGAAGCTTATTATTACCGTGTATTTTTTAATTATAAAAGCACCAAAATGATGCTTTAATTAAAAACCCTATGGAAGTATGCTTGACTAACATTTAGATATAAAGATTTTATGTGCATGGTAACTAAGCAGGAAATGTTCGAAATCAATATAAACAGCCTCATATTTGAATGAGAGTTTGAGGTTATACTGGAAATACTGGAAAAAAGTTCTCAGCTTTCAGACTGCCATATTTTTCTCCATCCACACTCTACTTGTTGCAAATCTCTTAATGCCTGATCCTCAAAGTGCCTAGTGCTTCCTGCAAAGTACTGCACGTTCTCAGTTCCCTTCAACAAAAAAAAACTTCAAAAGCAGACTTCAATGAGAAACTGCAGAACTAGAATTAATTTGCAAACTTGACACCATCACTTTAGGCCCGAATAAAGACTGGGAGTGGCTGGGTCACTACAAAAAGTGATTTTCCATCTGCTGATACTCACACCTTTGTCAACTGTTGGGAATGGGCCACATCCACCCTGACTGAATTGGCCTCCTTAGCACTGACCCCCCACTTGGTAAGGCAACTCCCATCTTTTCATGTGCTGTATATTTATACATGTCTATTGTATTTTTCACTCCATGCATCTGATGAAGTGGGTTATAGCCTACAAAAGCTTATGCCCAAATAAATGTGTTAGTCTCTAACGTGCCACAAGGACTCCTCATTGTTTTTTGCTGATAGAGACTAACATGGCTACCCCTCTGAAATCAGTTCCCATTTACTTCAACAGGAGCTAAGGATGCACAAGATTTTGCAGTATTGGGGCCTTAGTGCTGGCATTTTACTACTCCCCAGTGATTTTCCTTTTACAGATTATACACGTTAAGTAGACTTTTGAGGGAGCACTGGGCAACTAATAACACTCCTGAAAAGAAAACAACAGAACTTGGGACTGGGGAGGGATTTACTGTCACTGACATTGGCAATGGTATATTTTCAGATACTGCTAAATGTATTAAAGCATAATTTATTGCCTCTCTCAGCTTTGTTGATATTCCTTTTCATATGAATATGCAATTCTAATTAGCTCAATTCTCTCTCTCTCTCATTTTAACCTTATTCTTTTGTGTATCAGTAGTAATATTAGTTTAGTACTGAAGTACATAATATAGGGCTATCGACGTATACGGGGTACCGTTCCTCTGGGGTCAGAAGCCAGCAGTTGTCTGGCTGATTAGTTTCACACACTGCACCTGGGAAAAGACCTGCAGCTTGTCGGGCTGATCCTCATAAAAAGAGAAGCAAGACATGGAGAGAGAGTGAGCTGCAATGCCTGCCAGACTGGAGCTACTGATGAGAAGAACGGCTTCCAGAAACAAAATGGACAGAAGGGAGACTGTGGGAAGTCCTATTATCACAAAGGCTCTGAGGTAAGAATCAGGACCTTTTGGGTTGAGGAACTTTTGGGGGGAAGGGACAGATTTGGGGAAGTTTGGATCTTGTATTTTTGAGGAGACTTGAAATAATAATAAAAAACCCTTCAACAACAGACCTTGCTGGAAATTACCTTCCCCAGACTCCATAAGAAGGTTTCAGGCAGAATTCCGCCAGGGAGGGTGCTGGCTTCGCAAGAGCAAGCCTGGGTCCAGCTGGAAGAGGGGGCTATAAGATAAGTCACAATCCTTTACAAGGACCTAATCCTGTCCTGTCCAAACCACTGACGGGCAGCAGAGACCCAGCATGGTGCAGCTTTCATTACAAGAATCCTACCAACTCGGGACAGTGGACACACTCTGGAGAGGAGCAGCATATTCCCTGTCTAGCTTTGCATCTTCAGGAACCTGTGATTGTTCAGGGGTCAGTGCGACCCCTAAAGTATTCAGAGGTATTATTAAATGTAGAGTAGCTACCATACCCAACTTCCAGTGCACCTATATGGTGAGGTCTTCACTGTGAGGCAACATAGCGATGTCTGCGCTGGCAATATTCTGTACCTGTTGGGGTTCATTCCGTTGAGGCCAAGTAAATCAATTTTTATGGCCCCTTTATAGTAGTTAAGATGAAGCTTAGAATCAGGCCTAAATTGTCTATATCTCTAGCCTATACAGGGCCCTTGGCAGATCTTCATAAGACCATAAGAATGGATATACTGGGTCAGACCAAGGGTCAATCTAGCCCAGTGGGTCTCAAACTTTTGTGCTGCTCACCCCTTTCACATAGAAAGCCTCCGAGTGCGACTCCCCCTACAAATTACACTTTTAATATATTTAACACCATTATAAATGCTGGAGGCAAAGCGGGGTTTGCGGTGGAGGCTGACAGCTTGCGACCCCCCCAAGTAATAACCTCGCAACCCCCTGACGGGTCCCGACCCCCAGTTTGAGAACCCCTGATCTAGCCCAGTATGCTCTCTTCCGACAGTGGCGAGTGCCAGATGTTCTGAGGGAATGAACAGAACAGGGCAATTATCCAGTGATCCAGACACTGTCATCCAGTCCCAGCTTCAGTCAGTCAGAGGTTTATGGGCACCTGGAACATGGGGTTGAGCCCCTGACCATCTTGGCTAATAGCCATTGATGGACCTATCCTCCATGAACTTATTTATTTAGTTTTTAAATAAATAAATACTTTTTAAATAAACTTATTAACTATAATAAATAAAATTGTTATACTTTTGGCCTTCACAACGTTGCCTGGCAATGAGTTCCACATGTAACAGTGTGTTAATTCATAGACTTTAAGATTAGAAGGGACCATTATGATCATCTAGTCTGACCTCCTGCACAATGCAGGCCAGAGAATCTCACCCACTCACTCCTGCAATAATCCTCTCACCTATGTCTCAGCTATTGAAGTCCTCAAATCATGGTTTAAAGACTTCAAGATGCAGAGAATCCTTCAGCAAGTGACCCGTGCCCTATGCTGCAGAGGAAGGCGAAAAACCTCCAGGGCCTCTGCCAATCTACCCTGGAGGAAAATTCCTTCCAAACCCCAAATATGGCGATTAGCTGAACCCTGAGCATGTGAGCAAGACTCACCAGCCAGACACCCAGGAAAAAGTTCTCTGTAGTAACTTCTAACATCCCATCACTGACCATTGGGCCTATTTACCACTGATAGTCAAAGGTCAATTAATTGCCAAGATTATGTTATTCCATCAAACCATCCCCTCCATAAACTTAGCTAGCTTAATCTTGAAGCCAGATAGGTCTTTTGCCCCCATGGCTTCCCTTGGAAGGCTGTTCCAGAACTTCACTCCTCTGATGGTTAGAAACCTTCATCTAATTTCAAGTCTAAACTTCCTGATGGCCAGTTTATATCCATTTGTTCTTGTGTCCACATTGGTACTGAGCTTAAATAATTCCTCTCCCTCCCTGGTATTTATCCCTCTGATATATTTAAAGAGAGCAATCATATCTCCCCTCAGCCTTCTTTTGGTTAAGGTAAACAAACCAAGCTCCTTGAGTCTCCTTTCATAAAACAGGCTTTCCATTCCTCAGCTCATCCTAGTGGCCCTTCTTTGTACCTGTTCCAGTTTGAATTCATCCTTTTTAAACATGGGAGACCAGAACTGCACACGGTATTCCAAATGAGGTCTCACCAATGCCTTGTATAACGATACTAACACCTCCTTATCTCTACTGGAAATACCTCGCCTAATGCATCCCAAGACCGCATTAGCTTTTTTCACGGCCATATCACATTGACGACTCATAGTCATCCTGTGATCAACCAGGACTCCGAGGTCCTTCTCCTCTTCCATTACTTCCAACTGATGCGTCCCCAGCTTATAACTAAAATTCTTGTTATTAATCCCTAAATGCATAACCTTACACTTCTCACTATTAAATTTCATCCTATTACTATTAATCCAGTTTACAAGGTCATCCAGATCTTCCTGTATGATACCCCGATCCTTTTCTGAATTGGCAATACCTCCCAGCTTTGTGTCATCTGCAAACTTTATTAGCACACTCCCACTTTTGGTGCCGAGGTCAGTAATAAAAAGGTTAAATAAGATTGGTCCCAAAACTGATCCTTGAGGAACTCCACTAGTAACCTCCTTCCAGCCTGACAGCTTACCTTTCACTATGACCTGCTTGTGTTGGGTGAAGAAGTACTCCTTCATGTTTGTTTTAAACCCCAGCCACTGGGAGCTGCAGGGGACCATACCTGTGGACGGTCAACGTAAACAAAATGTCTTGCGGACCGCCTTCGGATTACCCTGATGGGCCGCGTGCTGAAGGTTGCCAACCTCTGACTTAAAATGTTCATACATGATCAAAAGTTTCACATGGAAAAATAATACATTACCTCTGCCATAAATTCTATCCCCAGATGAAAGCACCTTGAAATGGAAAGTACTTGGTGTAGTAAATAGAGGATGGAAAGGAATCCTATTGAGATGAGAACTGGGATTCAAAGGAAGCTTTCAAACACTTTGGAAAGAATGCAACACCCTTTACTCAACAGCCCCATCTCTGTTGACACTAAGCAGACAAGTTGTCTGTTCCATTGATCCCAAGCACATGTGTAAGTTTCTGCAGGATTGGGGCCTTAATGAAACAGCTCAAGGCAATTATTCTGATGAATTTAACAGAATCTGGTTGAAATAATAGGATCCTAGGTTTTGAGGGAATGGGTTTTACTGTACTCAGAATGACAGGTGGCATTACGGGGAACCTCCCACCTTTTCCCCCTCTTCTCTATGGCTTGTTTAGCTTTCTGATGACCACTAAGTGGTAGTGATTGCTCATATGCTATAGATAGCCGTTCCCTGTGCTTTGCCTTTCATTCTTGCTGGTGGGATCTTTGACCTTCCTCTGCAGTTTGGTTTAGACACATCTGATGTCAAAATCATTTTATTAATTGTAACCTCACTTTCTAGTTTAGGCAGTTTTTGAGAAATTTCAGAGCAACTGTACAATTATGTTTTCACAACCAATATGCTGTATACTGACATTAATGATTTGTCTAAACTAAAATGTATGGATCCAGTCAACTTAATCACACAATTGTCTGAAATTGTTACTTACAATTATTACAAATAACGTGGATTATTTTGACTGAAAGATTAGAGAATAAAGAATTCTTCTATTTTTAGTTTCTTTGCTTTATGCATTTGACATCCCTTTGTGCATAGTCAGTTTCACTGTTTCTTTTGTGTAATAAGTTCCTTCTCCATGGGTGGGTGTTTCACAAAACCACAGGGGAGAGAAAAATATTTGTTTCCACATAAAACAACGTGATTATAAAGCCACAAATTAGGAGACAGGTTTAGCACTGGAAATAAACTATGTGTGATTCATTTTTAAATTACATTTCAACTTGATAGAGTCCTTTTACCTCTATGCCCATATCTGACCGTGAGCTGTGCAGGGATGGTCCCTGTATGTAGGCAGGGCTCAGCTGGGATCTGCTCATTCAGAGCTCTTTGCAGGATCAGGGTATATGATACCCACACACAAAACTGATGTTTTACATAGGGAAAGCCTTCTAGAGCAGTGGTTCTCAAACTGTGGGTTGGGACCCCAAAGTGCGTTGCAACCTCTTCTTAGTGGCGTCATCAGGGTTGGCATTAGATTTGCTGGGGCCCAGGGCTGAAGCCTAAGCTCAAGCCATGCTGCCCGGGGCCAAAGCTGACACCTGACGACTTCAGCTCTGGGTGAAGGGGGTCAGGTTACAGGCCCCCTGCATGTGGCTGAAGCCCTTGGCTTTTGGCTTTGACCCTCCCGCGCCCCCAGGGCGGCAGGGCTCAGGCTTCAGTCCCCGCTCCAAGGGTAGTAATTTTTGTTGCCAGAAGGGGGTCACAGTGCAATGAAGTTTGAGAACCCCTGATCCAGCGGTCAATATTGTGACTATATATGTAGTCAATATTGTGTACTATATTTCTAGTTCCAACATGGCAGAAGGAAGGGATAATCAGGCTTGTGGGCTGTGAGATTGAAAGTATTTAATTAGTACCTGCTAGACAGCCACCAGACCATCTTGGTGAAGCTAGATGTACTGGGGATGTCTCAGACACATTAGTTTTAGCAGGATGCTATTGTAAGCTTCTGTAAGACATCGAACCCTATTCTAGTTTACTCAGTTCTGCTCTAGTAAAGCCACTATGCCTAGGCTTTAGTAAATCCAAAGGGTTTCTTGGGATAATTACATTTTCTGACATCTACACCAATCCAGATACACTATCATTTTTGGATCAGGAGACTTGTTTTAATAAGCCAGTTGATGGATGAGTGCTTTTCTGTCTCAATGGACAACATTTCAAAACTACCTTCTGAAACTCCAACTGTAAAAATCTTTGTGGGCATCAACTGAAGGAGCCATATTCATATGCAGAAATGTCCATTTGCATGTACAAATACAGGTTTGACTGGCATGAATGTGTGCAATAAATGTGAGTGTGTGTGTGTAAGTTCTGGGAAAGGGAAGCCAGTGTATTCTGTGATTCCATGGCTACAGAATCATCTGCAGAATCCACCTCTTCCACAGAATTCTAGAGATTATAAATGTTCATTTTATATCAAAAATATTTCTAGCCATTAGGATTCTAAAGAAAATTTTCTAAGTGTAACCAGAATACAAACGGAGGCAGTACTGCCTGCCTGAATCTGCAGAAAGCCTCACACAGTATTTCATAGGGAAGTGTAAACAGTCCCTTCACCTGCTGGGATGTTAAGCTTTCACTGTTAACAATAAACATTTTTAAAAATTATTATGATAAAATGATGGGCAGTGAAATAGCTTAACAGAGACATCCTCATACCACAGTTCTAAACTGCCTCCCACACCTTTCCGGGTGCCAAAAGCCCCTACTTCATTCTTCCCAATGGAGTATACTCCACTTTTCTCTCTGATAACTTTAACAATGCATTTAGAGTACAAAATTCCATAGAATATGGAAATGAAAACTGTGGGGCAACATAAAATTATCAATTCACAGTAAAACTGGGAAAGCTGTCCTGATTGCATAATTGATTTGCATATTAATTAAATGGTCCCAAATCATAACTAGTGAAATAACACACATCTTGCCTTTTCCCACGGACAATGATTTGATGTTGTGTTCTTTTGATCCCACCCATTTTTGATTAGATCACACCACATTCTGGCTGAGCTCTACTAATACAAATCTAGCTTATGGATGGATCTGGAGATCTGCTTTTTCTTGAATATAGCCCCACAGAAGAGGAGCTGAGTTTTGGTGCATAGGGTGTTGCGAGTCCTGGGCCTGGATAAATAACTCGATATTTCAGAAATCAACAGTGCAGATCTGACAATACCACATAGGCATTAGTGACTTGACCTTTGCCAGGAAAGGTTAAGTGTATATCAAAGCTGTGAGTGAAATGAATTACAGACAGCACAGTTATGTCGTACTTTGCTGACAATGGCAAGGACAAATCTTTCATTACCCTCGAACTCAAGAAAAAGCTACAAAAGATTCTGCATCCTGGGAAGCAGCATGATTCCATTGTATGGAGGAAGGCCAATGTACCAGGAAGTAGCTCAGGGAGCTTGTGTACCCATTCAATGCCATGGAGAAAAGTCTCCTTTTTGAGCTCCAGAAAAGCTTCGGGTGAAGAAGGAGCTCTGAGGTGCACCTCTGAGGGGCACTCAGCAGATTCCTCCTCTCTCCTGGAGCTATCTGATCCCTCCCCCATTGCAGGGTTCCCCTGAATATGCTGTATGCAGACTATGGTTCCTAGAATCATTTTCCCTTTGGCTCTCTGGAGCCCATCAGTGTCGCTCCTTTAATTGACCAAAATCATTCCCACCCTCAAGAAGCTGGGTTTGTTCCCTGACAGCAGAACAGGGCAGAAAGCCTTTTGAAAACATTAAAATGGCTCCATTGTGTATTTCGTGCTGGACCTAATGATAATGCCACATTAAGGAGTATAAACTCAGATCCTGTGCATAGGCTCCAGTTCAGCAAAGCACTTTAATAAATACTCAGCTTCAGCATATGCTTAAGTCAATCCTTCTTAAGCAAAGCACTTAACCATGAGCTCAGCTTTAAGTATATGCATATAAGGCAAGCAGTTAACATAGTCATTGGACCTTTGGCCAACTGAAAGAGCAGCAGTGATATGCTTAGAGGATCCATGTCCTGTGGGGACTGCTGCAAGGTGAAGCCCGTTGCAGTTGGGATGGGAAAACTGAGGTGATCTCAGTGGGGAAACCCCATCAATAAGATGGGAAAGGGACTCTTACATTTGTAAGATTTGACCAATAACAGTTTGATTCCTCTCCCCTTTCTAATCAATTTAAGAAATGGCTAATAAATGAAACTATGGGATAGAATATTTCAGAACAATTAACTGAGCTTAAACTGCAGAAGCAGGAGAGACACAATATTCCTCTTCTCTCCAATTCCCCCGTCTCCCCACTAAAGCTGTCCAACAGGATACCAAATTCTGAGCAGTAACAGGTGGAGGTTGCTCCCACATTCAGAGCTTGTCATAAGCGACATTTGTAACACACTATATCATATCAGTATAACACACTAAGCAGAAAAGTCAGAGAAAATCTCTTAGAAGGTTACTGATGTTTGGAAAGGCGTAAATCTATCACATCAACAAGCAAATGAATAAAGAATGCACTATATACTGAAAACTCAATTATTTTTCATTTATTATCTGATGTGGCTATCTCAGTGGATGGACCATGATGCAAAAGATTTCCCTCAGTCTAAAATAGGCTTCAGAGGAAAGAGGGAGAGCTCCAGCGCCACCCTCTGGCCCACCACTAGCAATCCACTCTATCATCAGTCAGTTTCTCGACCAGAATTGAGATAAATTCTGCAAAGTGTTGAACACTAATGGGAGTTGAAGGTGCTCAGAACCTCACAAGATCAAGCTCATTAGCAGAAGACCTGTAGAATACAAGGCTTTTTGTCATCCTGACTGAAGAAATCTTGGGATGGTGGTCAGTAGCTGGAGAGGTTAAGAAGAATACAGAGATATGCTTTTCCCAAGGTCAAATACATGGGTGTTCCCCACCAACAAAAACAGAATTTAAAAAACCCCAGTCTGCACTTCTGTGTGTTTTATTGAGCATTCCGGTAAAGAGCATGCATAGTACATGCAAACAAAATGGAATAAAGATTATAGATGAATTACATAATTAAATGTACAAATACAACAGGCCCAAGGCAAGTAGTGGGCTCAAGGCAAGTAGTTCTTCTGAAGTTAGCGGGCCAGGTTCTGATTCCATTTATATCAGTGTAAATATAGATTATTTCCATGGAGGTCAATGGAATTACTCCATAGCTACACAGATATAAATGGGGGGTTGAAATTCTAGCCCCATAGAAGTCAATAGCAAAACTCCCATTGATTTATTGGGACCAGGATTTCATCCAAAACCAGAATATGGCCCAATGGGACTTCTCAGTTGGGAAAAGTAAATGGGATTTGGCCCTTTATCTATAATCATCTATGTAACCTACAATATAACTAAAATTCAAACACAAGGTGACATGATTGTTATGCAAACCCTACTAATATTTCTAGAGGAAGAAAACTTGTTGAAAAAGAATGAGGCAAACAGACTTTTGATGCAAATTCAGGACCATGACTTCAAATACGACAGAGTTGAGAAATACGGTAGATGTTACAAACCTCACTGATGTTCTAGTGTCAGTTTGTATAATTTTGTTTGCAAGGGATAGGTTTACATTTAACTAAACAGATCTTAATATATGCAAGACACAATTATTGTTGTGAGCAATAATAACTATAATCAGCCACACTGCTCTTTCACTTTCTTTTTCTGGAATACGTGCTAAAATAATTCCCTGAATTTCTAATGAAGAAAAAGGACTTGAAGCTGTTACTGACAGTACACAAAAATAAAGAGTTGTGACAGTAAAATGTTTCAGAGTGGTTGTGATTTAAATATTATATTTAACTAAGCACATAATATTTGAGTATTCATCTAAACAGCAGAAATGTAATCTCATTACTGTATTGATTCTGAAACCATATAAACAAAACATATTGCAGAATTTCAAAGTAGCAGCAGCTAGAGGCCAACACTTATGTGCTACTAGTTACTATTAAAAATATTACAAACCAACTGTCCCAATACAAGAAAACAAATGGCAAATAGTAAAGAAAAAAAATGATGAAGTCTATACTATGTTAAGTCTGTTTCTTTTTTGCACTGATCCTAGCTTTCTTGATTCCAGCACTTACACGTAGATCCTGGCACAAAAAGAGCTTACATCAATAAATCCATGAATGAGACAAACATCAGGGTCTGCAGACTTGTGAACTGGACTTCCAGCATAGTCATCGTACGCATGATATCTCAGAGAGAAAGTGCAAACAAGCAGGAGAATGACTCTATACCCTGGTGACTAGTTTCAGAGTAGCAGCCGTGTTAGTCTGTGTCAGCAAAAAGAACAGGAATACTTGTGGCACCTTAGAGACTAACCAATTTATTTCAGCATCAGCTTTCATGGGTTAGAACCCACTTCATCAAAAATTATGAAGGAACTCCTCCATTGTGTGTGAACTCACATGCAGGGCCTGATCCAGTGGGTAAGCTCTGAGTACACCTGCCAGATCAGGCCCCATAGGTCAGTTAGGTGGAGGAATGCCTATCTTCCTCTGGTTTGTGAACCCACCTACAGTGTTCAGCAGCAGGTGAGCAGGGGGTTTGTGAATCCCAGTGGGGCCTGATTCTGGGATTTAGGCAGTTAAAGTGGTAGTTGGGCACCAAAATAGTTTTGTGAATCCAGCCCTTGTTGGTTTTACCTCTTGTCTCTGATTGCTATGTACCTTGGAGGGAATAAATAATACTTAGTTTTGAACAGGGCTGGCTCTAGGATATTACACACTTCCCTGGGGCTAATAAAAGTTTAGCATGCAATATCCTAAATTGAAGTGAAGTTGGATATGTTTGACTTGCTCCATTTTTTGAAAAAAAAAGAAATACATCAATAATATCATAGTGCTGCAATATATATCTGAAAAGGATATTTTAGGATCATTTGTCATCAACTCTTAAGACACTTAAGAGTTGATGACAAATAATTAGTAAAAGTCTTATAATTTGCAACCAAACTTACAAGGTCTTTGGGAGCAGGGACTATGTCTTTCTACCTGTACAGTACTATGCTTGAGCACGGTAAGATTAAATAATAATACTATATTACTTTGAAATTACATAAAATGCCTTGTTATATTATATCTAAATCACTGCTATACTTGTTTTTGAGTTAGTGAATAAAAGAAAAAAATGATGCAGTTGAAAGAAGTCAGATTAATCCACAAAGGAATTTAAACTGCATTCTTATGGCAGGATAGAAGTCCACTTTTCAAGGAGCTTTTTATTAAATAAACCTATGTCTAATATGAAATTTTAACTAAGAAGCGACAAAGGGTCCTGTGGCACCTTATAGACTAACAGACGTATTGAAGCATAAGCTTTCGTGGGTGAATACCCCTCTGATAATTTTAACTAAAGGAATAATGGCCTTTCACAAGACTGTCTGTTAGGCAACTTGATTATTAATCTGACATTCTTCCTTAGGCTGATCTCAGTTCAGTTGCATTGAAGTATTCAAGACTTCTGATTATTCCAGGCCATGATAAAAGTGTGTAATATGCTTGAAGTGTGTCCAGTTTCCTGGGGGAAGTTCTTTTCTTTTTACTTCCAAATGGATATATGAGAAGGGATCAATAACTGTTTAAAAAAACCACAGAAAATATTTAAAAATAGATTAACTCATAAGGGGAATGACTTTAGTTCCATATTAGTTTTGTTTTTAATTTTTGTATGTTATAAAATCCTAGGTTTCTGGTCACTAAAAATATTATGCACCATTAACCAATTACCAATAGGTGACTGCCTCAGAATGATAGCAGCTTATTAATCATCACTAGTTTGGAAGCTTATAGAAAATGTTTTGCCTATTTAATATTTGTCCTCACTCTGGGCTATCTGGTGCTATTCATGTTAAGTGGAAGTTTGCTATTAACTTACATGGAAACAGGATCAGGTTCTCTAACTGTATGTCTACACTGAGGGGGAGTGGGGGGTGGGAAGACCTGGAGCCCCAAGTCTCAGAACCCAGGTCAGTTGTCTTGGGTTCAGGCTACAGGGCTAGAAACAGCAGTTTAGACTTTCCCACTCCGCCTGGAGCCCAGACTCTGAAACCTGGCAAAGAGGGTGGGTCTCAGAACCCAAGCCCAGATGTCTACACTATTTCTAGCCCCCTTAGTGCAGTTGGCTCAGGCTCTGAGATTTGCGGCCACGTTTTTTTTTCTTTTTTTCCCCGCCCAGTATAAGCATAACCTGAATGTGTCAGATGAGGATGGAAGCTGCAATCAAATACATCTCTCCAGATGAACTGCAAATAGTAATGGCAACTTTGAGAATGGTAACTAGACACATTTAATGCAATAGCCTTAAAAAAAACCTCAAATCAACCTGACTCCATAAAGCTCAAAAGCCCATCTACCCATTCTCTCTACCCAAATGCCCTCCATTTGTAGCTCATACTGAGCCTCTGGGAAAGCCTAACAGAGGCTCCAAAGCCAAAATAGTTTTATTTCCTCCTTTTTGCTAAAGTCCTGAAGTTATACTGATGAGCTGAGTTTCCAGCCCAGAATCTGCTGATCTTTGGGTGAATGCTTTCATTGCCCTTATTTGAAATTTGATTCCAGGAGCCATTCTCATACATTGCTAGCTGGCAGCTCTCCAAAGTTTGGTATCAGAGATGGAAAATATTCATACTGTGAGAAGATACGATGTGAAAGCCCTGTGGACTGTGGATTATGATAGTATAATATTAATAAGAGCAGATATGATTCCCTAACTCCATATCACCAAGAAAGATAGGGAGCTGCTTCTGATTTTCTGGCTGCAGTTTAAGAATTTCTTTCAGTTTAGCACCTGTGACTGAAACAAAATGTCACACCTTATTTTGAGACGTCAGGAAAAAAAACTTGTTTGAAAACAATCTCTGGCATAGGAATGAAGCAGTATTATGAAAACTGATTTAATTGCCTACTGAAGCAGTTCCATCAGAAAATGTTAAGCATACAGTATCAGTATATGGAATTTAAGCTAAATTTGTGGATCCTATGTAATTGCTTTCTAAAGTCAAATATAGAGTATGACTCAAGTGTTAATGCTAGAATTGACTGAAGTCAAACAAAATTCTTGTATTACCTTACAAATGAGGACAGGAATGTTATTTTTATATTTGAGCTGAGGGATGGAAACTCTCCACACTCATGAGCCCTGGTCTACACTACGAGTTTAGGTCGAATTTATTAGCGTTATTTCGATTGATCCGTGCACCCGTCCACACGACGAAGCCCTTAACATCGACTTCTAGGGCTCTTAAAATCGATCTCGCCACTCCACCCCCAACGAGGGGATTAGCGCTTAAATCGATATTGCCGAATCGATGTAGGCTTAGTGAGGACGCAATTCGACGGTATTGGCCTCCTGGATCTATCCCACAGTGCAACATTTGACTGCTCTGGACAGCAGTCTGAGCGCCAATGCTCCGCCCAGGTAGACAGGAAAAGCCCCGCGAACTTTTGAATTTCATTTCCTGTTTGGCCAGCGTGGTGAGCTGCAGGTGAGCGCAGATCTCATCAGCAGAAGTGACCATGATGGAGTCCCAGAACCGAAGACGAGCTCCAGCATGGACCGATGGTGAAGTACGCGATCTGATCGCTGTATGGGGAGACGAAACCGTGCTAGCAGAGCTACGGTCCAAAAGAAGAAACGCCAATACATATGCCAAAGTCTCCAAGGGCATGCAGGACAGAGGCTACAACAGGGACGCGCAACAGTGCCGCGTGAAAATTAAGGCGCTCAGGCAAGCCTACCAAAAAACCAGAGATGCAAACAAACGCTCTGGGTCAGAGCCCCAGACATGCCGCTTCTATGATGAGCTGCATGCCATTCTAGGAGGTGCAGCCAGCACTGACCCACCCATGTGGTATGACTCCGTATGTGGATCATCAGAAACCACAGAGGAGCATGATGATGATAATGATGCTGAAAATAGCGCCCAGACACAGCAAGGAAGTGGAGAAGCCCTTTTCCCTGACAGCCAGGAACTCTTTGTCACCCTGGAGCCAGTACCCTACGAACCCACCCGAGGCGTGCTCGATGCAGGAGAAGGGACCTCTGGTGCCTCTGGTGAGTGTACCTCTGTTAATTAATACATGTTTTATAAGCAAGCGTGTTTAATGATCAATTCGCGGCCAGTACAGCTACAGCTACTGGAAAACTCTGTTAACATGTTTGGGGATGGAGCAGAAATCCTCCGGGGACATCTCCAGAAAGCTCTCCTGGATGTACTCCCAAAGCCTGTGCAAAAGGTTTCTGGGGAGGGCAGCCTTATCCTGTGCTCCGTGGTAACACACTCTACCACGCCAGGCCAGTAGCACGTAGTCTGGAATCATTGCTTTGCAAAGCATGGTGGCGTATGGTCCCGGTGTTTGCTGGCATTCAAGCAACATCCGTTCTTTATCTGTCTGTGTTATCCTCAGAAGAGTGATATCATTCATGGTCACCTGGTTGAAATAGGGGAATTTTATTAAGGGGGTATTCAGAGGGGCTCCGTCCCTGCTGGGCTGTTTGCCTGTGGCTGAACGGAAATCTTCCCCGCTGTGACCCACGCGGTGGGGGGAGGGGGAACAGCGAACATCTTGGATGCGTGTCTGTGTGTGTGTGTGTGTGTGGGGGGGGTGTCGATTAGGTTCGCGCTGCACGTTAACCCGAAAACCGCCGCCCCTCCCTTTTCAATTGCCAACCAGTTTTAAATTGCCAGCCCAAAGGCTGTTTGTTATGGGAAATGAGGGGGTTGCTGTTTGAAAACATTCCCACATGTTATGAAGGTTAAAGAAGCCTATAGACTGTGGCTTACCATGGCTGCCTGCAAGCCGAATTCTGTTGCCCGCCGGACCTGCTTGTGTGATCTCTCACACCAAACCGGCAGACCCTCAATATAACAGGCAAAGTGCAACCTTGGACCAAATGCATATGTGATATGTAATGTTTGGAGCATTGTTCTCTAATATGTGTCTTTTAAACTACTCCTCTCCCGTTTGTTTCCTCCCGCAGCTGCAAATGTTTCAACGCCACCCCTTTCATCACCGTCCCAGAGGCTAGCGAAGATTAGAAGTAAAAAAAAAAGGAATCGAGACGAAATGTTCTCAGAACTCATGGAATCCTCCCACACTGAAGCTGCCCAGCAGAATGCGTGGAGGCAGACACTGTCGGAGTCCAGGAAGGCAGAATTTGATCGTGCGGACAGGTGGCGTGCTGAAGACAATGACTGGCGGGATGAAGAGAGACAGTGGCGGGATGAAGAGAGTAGGTGGCGTCAGCGTGCAGAGAGAAGGCAGGATGCAATTCTGAGGCTACTGGAGGATCAAACGCAAATCCTCCGGCTTATGGCTGAGGAAAGGCGTAGGGTTCAGGAAAGGCCGCCTGAGCCCAGACCGCCGCTACAGCCCCTGTGTAACCAACAGCCCTCCTTCCCGAGTCCCATAACCTCATCCCCGAGACGCCCAAGAACGCATTTGGGCGGCCTCCGTGGACCCAACCACTCAAGTCAAGAGAACAGTCCAAGCAAGAAAGGGCTGGCATTCAATAAGTTTTAAAGTGCTGTGTGTCCTTGTCCTTCGCTCATCCCCTCCTCCACCACCCATCCTGGTGCTTCCCTTCCTCCACCAGCTATCCCGGGAGACTGTGGCAGTTAGCCCCATAGTTCCCCCTCTTTGTTTTACGAATTAATAAAGAATGCATGATTTTTAAGCAACAATGACTTTATTTCCTCTGCGAGCGGTGATCGAGCGGGGGAGGGCAGGGCGGTTTGGGTAAAAGGAAGTAGAGTGAATGAAGGGGCGGGGCTTTTCATTACAGGGGAAAAACAGAACTTTCACACAGCATCCTGGCCATTCATGAAACTGGTTTTCAAAGCTTCCCTGATGCGCAACGCACCCTGCTGTACTCTTGTAATAGCCCTGGTGTCTGGCTGCGCATAACCAGTGGCCAGGCGATTTGCCTCAACCTCCCACCCCGCCATAAACGTCTCCCCCTTACTCTCACAGATATTGTGGAGCACACAGCAAGCAGTAATAATAATGGGAATATTGTTTTCGCTGAGATCTAACCTAGTCAATAAACTTCACCAGCCAGCTTTTAAACGACCAAATGCACATTCCACCACCATTCTGCACTTGCTCAGCCTATAGTTGGTCCTGACTACTGTCCAGGCTACCTGTGTATGGCTTCATGAGCCATGGCATTAAGGGGTAGGCTGGGTCCCCAAGGATAACTATAGGCATCTCAACATCCCCAACGGTTATTTTCTGGTCTGGGAAGAAAGTCCCTTGCTGCAGCAGCCGAAACAGACCAGAGTTCCTGAAGATGCGAGCGTCATGTACCTTTCCCGGCCATCCCACGTTGATGTTGGTGAAACGTCCCTTGTGATCCACCAGTGCTTGCAGCACTATTGAAAAGTAACCCTTTCGGTTTATGTACTCGCTGGCTTGGTGGTCCGGTGCCAAGATAGGGATATGGGTTCCGTCTATCACCCCACCACAGTTCGGGAACCCCATTGCTGCAAAGCCATCCAGTATGAGCTGCACATTTCCCAGACTCACAACCCTTGGTACCAGCAGCTTGGTGATCTCCCTGGCTACTTGCATCACAACAGCCCCCACTGTAGATTTTCCCACTCCGAATTGATTCGCGACTGACCGGTAGCTGTCTGGTGTCGCAAGCTTCCACAGGGCTATCGCCAGTCGCTTCTGTACTGTGAGGGCTGCTCTCATCTTGGTGTTCTTGCGCTTCAGGGCAGGGGAAAGCAACTCACAAAGTTCCATGAAAGTGCCCTTACGCATGCGAAAGTTTCGCAGCCACTGGGATTCATCCCAGACCTGCAGCACTATGTGGTCCCACCAGTCTGTGCTTGTTTCCCGGGCCCAGAATCGGCGTTCCACTGTATCAACAAGCCCCATTAACACCATGATGTCCACCTTGCGGGGGGGCCTTTTTTGAGAGAGGTCTGTGTCCATGTCCTCATCACTGTCCTCAGGGCGCTGCTGTCGCCTCCTCGCCTGCTGTAGCTGTAGCAGCTCCTGGTTCTCGTTCTCCATATACTCCTGGACAATGCGCGTGGTGTTCATAACGGCGAGAACAGCCGCGGTGATCTGATCGTGCCCCATGCTTTCCCTGGTATGCTGTTTGCAGGACAGCAGAGTGGCAGCAGAAGCAGCGGGTGGATAACAATGGAGTCAGCAATATGGCGCCCATATGAAAAAAGGCGCGAAAGGATTTTTTGCTCCCCCCTCAGTTGCTTTCACGGAGGGAGGGGGGAGCAAGGGTTAGGCTCATTTCCTTCTAGCTGCAGATGGTACAATATGCGGTGAGCAAGGAGGCGCCTTCCCTTCTAGCAGCAGATGGTACAATATGCTTGATATCCATCATCATCTCCTGGCCCCCTCAAGGATTGAACTCGCAACCCCGGGTTTAGCGGGCCAACGCTCAGACCGCTGAGCTATCCCTCCGCCCGTGTTCCAGGCAGTACTGAATCTCCCTTAAACAAAACGTAAAAAAGAGAATGACCAGAGTCACTCTGGTCACTCCCATTTATGTCCAAGCGCCCCCGGCCAGCCACACCATAGGCTGCCGGCCAGGAGCACACGAATACCAATCATATTGTACAATCTGCTGCGAGAAGGCAAGGAGCTTCTGCTGTATGGTCCCGTGACCACGACCATTTATGGCATATTGCACCATCTGCAGCTAGAAGGCAAGGAGCTTCTGCTGTGTAGTCCCGCGACTACCAGCCTCAGGCGGAATAGCCCCCTCAAGGATTGAACTCGCAACCCCGGGTTTAGCGGGCCAACGCTCAGAACGCTGAGCTATCCCTCTGCCCGTATTATAGTGTGACTGAATCCCCACTAGACCTAATGTCCAGGCGTACGCTGGAGATGTACGGTAATTGTGAGCTGAGCAGGCTTCCGTAGCAAACACGGAAACCCCGGAAAAAAGGCGCGAAAAATATTGCTTTCACGGAGGGAGGGATGACATGTACCCAGAACCACCAGCGACAATGTTTTCTGCCCCATCAGGCTTTGGGATCGCAACCCAGAATTCCAATGGGCGGCGGAGACTGCGGGAACTGTGGGATAGCTACCCGCAATGCAATGCTCCGAAAGTCGATGCTAGCCCCGCTACTGTGGACACAGTCAATCGACCTCATGGTCTTAACGCTCTTTAGTGGGGACACACACAATCGATTCCATGAATTCGGGTTTTAAAATATCGACTTCTATAAATTCGACCTAATTCTGTAGTATAGACGTACCCAACAGCACTTAAATCATTTTACATCAAACCATAGAAAGCGGTAACCAGGCAGAGACGTATTTTGTTCACGCATAGCAGGTTACCCTGATCAAATCAAATAAGGCTATATTCACAAAGGGACTTAGGTATTACGACACTCAGGGCTGGTCTACACTAGCCCCGAAGTTCGAAGTAAGATATGCAACTTCAGCTACGTGAATAACGTAGCTGAAGTCGAAGTATCTTATTTCGAACTTAAAAGTACTTACCCCTGGTCCACACGG
The DNA here is from genome assembly GCA_033296515.1 of Macrochelys suwanniensis. Lineage (NCBI taxonomy): Eukaryota > Metazoa > Chordata > Testudines > Chelydridae > Macrochelys > Macrochelys suwanniensis. The sequence goes on from CM065776.1 coordinate 45,806,624, forward strand.
CGGCGCGCAGGCTCCCCCGTCGACTCTGCCTGCTCCGTTCGCAGAGCAGGATTACCAGCGTCGACGGGGGAGCACTTCCTGGTTCGATTTATCGCGTCTAGACAAGACCCAGAAGATCGATCCGACGCCTCCGACGCTGCGGGTAAGTGTAGACCTACCCTCAGTATCACAATACCCAACTTTCAAACTGCCCCCCACCCCACCAAAAAAAAAAAACACACAGGAACCACACTGTGATCTACAAAGTCTGAGTTATGTGCCGAGGCTCCCTATAGAATGCATGGGGGTGATAGGTGAGTTAGAATGCAATTTACATAAACCAGTATGATAGGCAGGGAGCCACCAAAGCTAGCCAATGGGAGATGCTGATGAGAGGCATGCGTGCCAAGCCCTTTAAAGAGTCATTGGGCCAGACAGTGAGAATGGACTCTGTATTCTGGTGATTAGAGCTCCCACTTCAGAGTGGAAAGCCAGGGTTCAGTCTGCCTGGTCCAGTCAGTCTCTTTATTTATCTACAGTGAAACAGCTTCAACAAGGGAGACTGATGGAGCCCTACATCAGCATATCCCATGTCTCAGTGGTTAGAGCACTCTCCTGAGTAGTGGTACACTCTTGTTCAAATCCTTTCTCCCCCTTGCTGGTGGGGCAGAGGGAATTGAAGCTGAAACTCCCAGTTATAAGGTGACCGTTGCTGCCACCAGCTAGAACCAGATTTTGAATGGGGCTCAGTCTGGTAGGTGGCCTTTGAGCACACCTCCTGGGTCAGGCCTCACATGCAAGTTAGGCATGTGAATGCTTATATTCTCCTGTGGATCACTCTGGAGATTAGGTAGGAGGTGGTGTGGTGTTCTGTCCCGGGTGTGGTGTTCTGTCCCATCTAGTGGCACTGAGAGCACTTAGTGAGAGAGATAAAATGAGTCTGCTCTACGGTCTTAACTAAGAGTCAGTTGGCTTTTAGCTCATGCAGTAAAGACTCATGCACTAAGCTCCAGAGGCCCCAGATTCAATCCCGCCCGCTGACGACCAGGGGTCTGTCAGCATTACAACAGCATCCAGACACCAAGAGTGAGGTAGCAGTGTGCATACTCAGAGGCAGAAATGAAGGCACCAAGGGAGCTTCTACCCTATAATGTAGGCATCAAGTGAGTTTAGACTTCTATAAGGTTCGGTAGAAGTTTTGTGGATTGCAGTGGAGTCTAAAACTGGGACCTCAGGCACCTTAACCCAGATATAGGTCCCAAGTCGGGGGTGGGGTGGGAGGGGTGTTAGGCACCTAAATCAGGCAGGCCATTCATCCGGTTTTAAGCTGGACAGTCCTACTTTTCTAAGGTTTGTCCCTCATCTGGTATTGAGACAAAATCTGATGTGGTTGTGTCTGGTATCAGACTGGGGACGCCATTTTGAGAAGCGTGGCACCCCGCCCTCACCGGTGTGACCTTGCACACCAGTGGGGGCAGGCCCACACCATGCCTGGCAGTACCAGAATGGCCAGTATTCTAAGGATGCGTCAGTGGCCACCCTAACCTAAGTACCTTTGTGAATCTAGCCCTTAGGGAATAAAGCCATAGAAGTCAGCACTGTATAGATGCAATTTAAAACTTCCATAGAAAAACATTTGCTTTGGAATGGACTGACTTGAACAACATAACATACAATTATCATCAGAAATGTTTTCCTAGGGTAGAATATCCTTGGGCCCAAACATACTGTATCTTCTTTTAAATGTGAATGTGCTTTTATACAGCATGTCTACTTAGAGCAATGTAACTTTTCAACATTAAAACTTATGCAGTCTCTCTCTATATATATACACACATAGTATATACACAGTAGCTCATTATCTCCAATTTTATTATATAAGATTATTATATTATAGAGAACTAAGTATTTTTATTATATGACACAAATCATGTTCATGCTGACATCCCATTTTGTAAGCGAAAAGTTCTACTTTATACTAATTTTTAAGGAAATAGAAGAATGAGGAAGAGAATGAAGCCCAGTAATGCCCATCCCCTTGCAGACTCAGGAAATGACTGTGTGTGTGGCAGTGGTATGATCTTAGCAGATGATACCTGCTTAGTACTCATGAGGAAAGTGAAAACAAGTCCAAGGTCCTTGTCAATATATGTCCTGTACAATTACCACAGTTAAGCATTTAATCCCATTTGGCATATGGGAGGATGAAGGGAGAATGCTTTGGGTCTACTGTTTCCAAAGCCTAACTGCTCAGACATAAAGGTTGAGATGAATGCAGCTCCCTCTGCCAGCATACAGAGCTACAGCATCAGCATCAGAGCTACAGAGCCACAGTAGTGGCGTTGTAGCACTTGTAGTACAGACATACCCTGAGTTACAGATTGGTCTGTACTGTAAAAGGTTACTCTCAGCACCCAGTTTGCTTTTCTCACAAAGTGGGCCAGTATCCCCTTTATTACTCTAAGTCATTAAGCAGAAAGAAGGGGGGTGGGATGGGATTGATGGTGCAAATCAGGTGTCACCCTTACCCTGCAATAAAGTTGTCTATTATGCTTGTAGTTTTAGGATGACCCTTTCCCAGAAGCTCCCTGGATAGTGAAACAGGTATGCTATCTCAAGAAGTGAGTGGGGCTTAGGCCAGGAGATGGTAATTGGGCAGCAAGTTTCTCTGAGTGCAAAACAGCAGTATTTTTCTGATCTTTTGCTGAGTCCTGGGGAGTGCTGCAGAAATGCTGTATGTGCATTCGGTAACTCATTTACAGAGACACTAGTTCCAAATGGGAAAACACAGGACAGGATGCTGGGAGCTTTATCAAGGAAGCTAAAATAAGTCAAAAGTATGTTAAAAATGTAATTAAAATCTGTTATCACCTATCTGAACCTATATATGGCATCTCTATGAAATTTTATGCAATATAAGAAACTTCTAAAATCTGGTTTGTATTCATCCCTGAAAAAATAAACATTCCAGAGTCTTTACATATCGTATTTTCGCTGACAAATGCACTTGGAAGACAGCTGGGAAGGGGGGAAAACTAACATACGCTAGCCTCTTGTACACGAATCATCTGGAAAACAGATATGGATTAGACATTCTTGATTAAACAAGCAGAGACCAAGTGACAGACATGGAAGGCCAATTTTGTTTTCTTTAAATCCAATGGATACTATTAAACTAACAGCTGGATTTTAAGTACACTTCATTCAAGTACAACTGAGACCTAAATTTTTATTTATCTAATTCTAATCCAAATCACGAACACTTTTTCAGTTATAGCCAAACCATACCTTGTTCTATACGTCAGATGTGAATCTGAAAGCAGGGAGTAACAACAGAAATATTTAGTATTGGCTTCTCTTGTTTCGATTGTTCTTCTGACGCCATAGAGTTTCAAACTAGAAGGGACCACCCGATCGTCTAGTCTGCCCTGTATATCACAGGCCATCAAACACCACCCCGCCACCCCCATACCAAGACAACAAAAAGAATTAGATCAAAGTATTGCTTTTCCTTTAAGCTCAAAAAGTTGACAAATAAATCCACTTAGGGTCCAATTTTCAACTGTTGTCTAAAAACAACAAAATGTTTTGCTTATGCATCTATTTGCACACCCCACTCTGTTTCATATTCAAACCAATATGCACCTTTCAATAGCACACTACTTCCAGGGCACTCCCTCGCAGCCTCAGGGAGGTCTGTCAAAAGCCCCCACCTCCGTTTCCCCTTCAAGAGGCTTCTTCAAGAACTGACAAACGCTTTGGTCTGTTTATGACCCTTTTGGGGTTCTGGCTTTATAAATATAACAAATCTTCAAAATAAAAGTTCTCAGATCCCTACCTTTACCTTCATATTAGGTCACTCCCAGGCCTTTTCTACCTGTTGTCTCACTCACAAATCTCAGGTCTCTGCTGGGGCCTACTAACTACCAGCAGTCTCAGTTCTCCCTGAGAACTCTGCCTCTGCAGCTTCCTGCTACCCTTCATAAGGAAACCAGGTGATTCCTGATCAGAGGTGCATCCTTAGCCATCAGGATTGTCTAGCCCCAGGCCTTTACCCCTTAGCGGGCAAGCAATCTTGTTACAGCACCTGTGTGGCAATAGAGAATTGATAAGACACATTCCTCTGCACACCTGCCATTGAGGGTTTTGTGTGCAAACACGTGTTCTTGCAAGTAGCATGTAATTATTTTGAGGCCAAATGAAATATTGGTCCTATTCATTAAAAAGTGCAAATTAAGACCCTATTTATAAAAATGTTGTCCGAATTATTTCCATGAAGTGTCATGGGTGGAATTCACTCTCTGACTTATACAAAATTATTTTTGGCTTATTCCAAATAGCCAAATACCAGCACTATTATGACATAACTGTGAAGTGGGAAAGGATTCAAGGTATTACCATGCAATTGAGCACAGCAAGAATCTAATTTTACTTACAGAATTCTCACAGCAAGTAGTGCCAGAACATATAGCTTTTTAAACTGAAGAGTTTTCCTAGGCTAAAAGATACAATGATTAGAATGTGTTTTACTATTTTAGGGCGCATCTTGATGTTGCAGTAACCAGTGCCTTGAAAACAAGAATAGCAGAAGGCTCCCTACAAGTTTAGATTCCACACCTTATTACCTTTTATGGGGAGCACATGAGCGGGGGTGGGGGGAGGGGTGTTGCCAGACATAAAGATATTCCTCACTGTTCATCAAAGCAATTTCCTTACATTAAGCAGGCCTTCTCTGCTGTAGCGAACAGGAATAACAAACTCCAACTGGACAAATGGCTCAGCCTTACAAAATCCTCTTCATTCCAAAGTCTTTACCCAGATCCCTGTAGCTGTCTCTCTGCTGATGATTGCATCAAGGTCTTTGGAAGTTCCAACAAAGATAGCAATATTATATGCAAATATCTAGAGGTTCGGTTACACTTGACTGATGTTAATATCTTTCCCTTCCCTTTTCAGATTTTAGATAATCTTTTCCAAGCATAGATATAATGTGTAAGGTGTAACAGCTTCTTGTGTCACTTCAACATAATCTCTTCACTTTCATTCTTTAGATTAAATGATGCAGATGGGTTTCAATTAGGATTGTGAAATTCCCAGGTCTGATTTGATTTTTACTAAAATCCATTCATACTGGGCCAAATCCTGATCCTGGTTTTAAACAGCAGGAAGAGGTGCTTAAACTGGATATGGCCACATAAACCAGCTGTGGACCAGACCAACTGCTCCTAAAGATGTTTGGTCCCAATGTGAAGACTTCAGGAGAAGAGGACCCACAGGTAAGCGCTACACAGCAGCTCATTGGGCAGGGAGTTGACATAAATAAGATCTCTATCCCTGTGGCCAGGATGTGCCATAGTCTTCCACCATACACTTTCCTTTGAAATATTTGGTATTGTTCAACGTCAGAGACAGGATACAGGGATAGACAGACATAAAAAGGTAAGAACTGCTATACAGGTCACACCAAGGGTACGTCTAAACTACCCGCCGGATCGGTGGGTAGTGATTGATGTATCGGGGATCGATTTATCGCGTCTAGTGTAGACCCAATAAATCAATCCCTGATCGCTCTGCCGTCGACTCCTGTACTCCACCGCGGCGAGAGGCGGAAGTGGAGTCGATGGCAGTCGAGTGGCAGCAGTCGACCCCGCGCCGTGAGGACGCGAGATAAATTGACCTAAGGTACGTCGACTTCAGCTACGCTATTCTCGTAGCTGAAGTTACGTATGTTAGGTCGATCCTCCCCCCGCCAGTGTAGACCAGGGCCAAGTGTGCATGTAGTCCAGTATCCTGTCTCCAACAGTGGCCAGTACAAGAGCTTCACAGGCAGTGTACAGAAAAGTGAAGTTGGAGTGATTTACCAGTTTTGTTTCCCAGCCTCTGTCAGACACAGGTTTTAGAACATAAGAAAGGCCATAGGGTCAGACCAATCATAGCCATTTGAACCCAGTTACACTTTTGGCCTTCACAACATCACCTGACAAGAAGTTCCAAAGGTTGACTGTGCATTGTGTGAAGAAGCACTTCCTTTTGTTTGTTTTAAACCCACAGCCTACTAATTTCACTGGGTAATTCCTGGTTCTTGTGTTATGTGAGGGAGTAAATAACACTTCCACATTCACTTTTGCCACACCATTCTTGATTTTATAGACCTCTATCAAACCCCCCCATACACACATTTTCCATGGCAATGCCATGGATTTATATAGTGGCATTTTCTGTCTCATTATCTATCCCTCCCCTAGTGGTTCCTAATATTTTGTTAGCTTTCTTGACTGCTGCTGCACATTGAGCAGATGTTTTCAGACAACTATCCACAATGACTCCAAGATCTCTTTCTTGAGTGATGATAGCTAATTTAGACCCCATAATTTTGGATGTATAGTTGGGATATTTTCTAATTTGCATTACTCTGCATTTATCAATATTGAATTTCATCTGCCATTTTGTTGCCCAATCACCCAGTTTTGTGAGATCCATTTGTAACTCTTCGCAGTCTCCTTTGGACTCAGCTATTTTGAATAATCTTGGATAACCTGCAAATTTTGCCAGATCACTGTTTACTCCTTTTTCCAGATCATTTATAAATGTGTTGAAGAGCACTGGTCCCAGTACAGATCCTTGGGGGACACCACAATTTACCTCTCTCCATGCTGAAAGCTGACCATTTATTCCTACCCTTTGTTTCCTGTCTTTTAACCAGTTACTGATCCATAAGAGGATCTTCCCTCTTATCCCATGACTGCTTAGTTTGCTTAAGAGCCTTTGGTGAGGGACCTTGTCATAATCTTTCTGAAAGTCCAAGTACATTATGTCCATTGGATCACCTTTGTACATATGTTTGTTGATCCCCTCAATGAATTCTAATAGATTTGGTGAGATACGATGTCCCTTTACAAAAGTTGTGTTGACACTTCCCCAAATATCGTGTTCATCTATGTGTCTGATACTTCTGTTCTTTACTACAGTTTCAACCAGTTTGGCAGCTACTGAAGTTAAACTTATCAGCCTGTAATTACCAGGATTGCCTCTGGAGCCTTTTAAAAAAATTGGCGTTACATTAGCTATCCTCTAGCCATCTGATACAAAAGCTGATTTAAGTGATAGGTTACATACCACAGTTATAGTTCTGCAATTTCATATTTGAGTTCCTTCGGAACTCTTGGGTGAATACCATCTGATCCTGGTGACTTATTACTGTTTAATTTATCAATTTGTTCCAAAACCTTCTCTACTGACAGGTTTAGGGTCGCCCCAATCATTGAACTCCTGACCATCTTGGCTAACTGCTATTGATGGACCTACCATCGTTCTGATACAGTGTGGCAGTTCCTGTGTTCCCAATCCTAAATGGATCACCAATCATTTGTTTGCTATTGGCAGAGCACCCTGGAGTTACTTCAATCCTAGCGCTGAAGTAATTCCTGTGGGGAGGGAATTTCGGTCAAGGCTAGATCCTATCCTTCTGCTTTGCATGTGTGGGGTGGTGGGGAGGGAACAGGTCATGGGGAGCATCTAAAAAGGATAATTCAGCTCTTTTGGGGACTACCTGACTAATTTACCCTCTCTCTTTCATCTGCAAGCTCTGTGTCCTCTGGTAGTTTTGTACCTCATCAGATGAGGATGGGGCCGGCAGCAGAACTCGCTTCGAGACAACTGGCTGTTGCTGTATCACACAGCGAGAGCCCAAAAAGATGGATGGGTAGGGAGAGAAAAGCACCTGTACTCTTCTCACCTCCTCACTGATGCAGGGAGCAGCAGGAAAGCGCACAACAGGTCCCTCAAATAAATGGAAAGCTGACTGAAGGTGGAGCAGGAGTGAGTGCACTGTAGGAGGAACTGATCATAGCAGAGCCTGGAGTGTAGGAGCAATCATCATGCAGGCAAAGCGGCATGAAGATAATGAAACTGTACATTCACTGAGATCCCTCCAGCTCCCCTAGCAGAAACTGTGGCAGCTGCTAGGCTGCTTCTGCACTCCTTAGTGGTCCTTTGATCTCCCATTGCAATGTCTTCCTTTAACTCCACTTTCCCAACCTGTTGTGAGTGTGACAACTCTCTCATTCTGAGAGCGGGGCTGAGGGAAGAAAGAGCTGGGCTTCTTTTCTTGTGGCAGATCAAAGGGAGCTGAGGAAAGCAGAGTCCCTCAGCCGTTCATAGCACTCACTTCCTATTACTGTTAAACAAAAGATTTCTTTCTAATTTAGCTGTCACAGTCTTCAGCACAAGTTTGTTGCAAGCTAAAGGGGGGAAAACCCTACCCTAGTAAATCCAAAATTACAGAATCAGTGTTTTATGTTTCCTTACATGAAGTCTAAAATTAATCAACATTGAAATCGTGTTGCAGTAGGTTTGTGAATTATGGTGTCATGGATTCTTCCATTTCTTCCTGGTAGCAAAATCCTCTAGCAAAATTGAAGTATTCAGAAGTACAATGGAGTAACCACGCTAAGGTAACATACAATAGCTGCAATTTTAGGAATGATCTTTTAGCTACTAGTATGGGTCTTGACCACATACAAAAATCTTAAATATTATGAGCCAGATCCTCATCCTTGGTCCAGTTTGGTGCAGGGGGCCATAGTGCTGTCTTGATTCTTAGTGGGGAGGTATCTCCACCCCTGTGTATTTTAATCTTTAAAAAAATCCAGATCTAAGTGCATGATCTAGATCATTCTGTTGCTTAATTAAACCCTACTTGGATCCAAGAATACACGTGTCCAGATTAACAAAAGCATGATGAATAGCATGTTGAATAGTTCACACAAATCTTCCATGAGGTTTAATTACTAGCTCTGAAATGGACGCCTGAATAGAGACCGCTGTTTTACAGTTTAATTAACTCATTCTCCCTTGAATGTACAGCATGTTGCAATCTGTTCATTATATACCAGAGGATTATCCAGACCAAAAAAAGAGAAACGGCTAAATAAGGATTTAGCAGAATAAAAATACAAACTATGCTAGTTTGTATCCTAGGTACTGTATTATAACTGCAGTATAAATATGAACCTAAATCTTTTTTATACTATATCCAGAAGAATTTACTTACTGATATTTATAACATAATAGGTTCTTTATGGTTATGTTGTCCACCCTTTGCTATTGTTTTGTATAAGAAATATCATGAGCAGCAACTGGAATAGCATAGTTTTCAGAGCAAGTAAAATCTTGGGAAGTAGAAGAGCCTGTCAATGTATAATTGGAATAAAATAGAAATTAGTGTCAAAAGTTGGACATCACAATCTCACAGCACAAACCAATATCATTGTGATGAAAAACTTGTTGATTCTATTCTTATCAAATCAATTCTGATGGAGATGCAAGGATACAATATTAATAGATCAATAGATTAGAATATCAATAGATTTGTTTTATATTTACATGTTTATAGTTTTTTTTAGTTTATTTTATTTTGTTTCAATTGTTAATACTACCCTTAAAATCACAAAAAGAATTCAAACATGATAATCAAAGAGCACTTAATTTACTTTTCACCATTCATGCTTGTTTACTCTCTGCATTACATTCAGCTATGGGCCCAACCCCCACAATGATTCCCATAGACTGTAAGCTCCTTGGGGAAGGAACCATGTTTTTGTTCCTAAAACAATGAGGTCCTGGTCCATGACTAGGGCACCTAGGTGCTTCGGTAATACAAATAATAAATAATAGATTGAGGCAGACAATTATTCCCACTGGAGGAACCGGTGAAGGCCTGAGTCTTAAAGCAGTAAAACTAGCGGTTCCTTTTTCTATGCAGTTTCCCTTTCTGGATCTTATCCATTAATATAAGATTATGCTGCATTACAAACCTTACAGCAGAATGTTTGAAACCCCCAAAATATTTTAGCCAAGTTTCTCAGATTAGGGATTTTACATGCCTCCATTTATTTAAGCAAGAAGGAAAAAAAGTGGTGAAAATGTAACCCTCTGGGGTGGGGGGAAGACTTAATCAGGAAGTTATTACAACACCTTTATCTTCATTACCACAAAACAGCAAAGTTCACTCTTACAACTTTAAGGCGAACTGTACTTCCCAAATGCCCCAACTACTTCCCCTCCCAACTCACTGGTAAACTTGCCTAATAATACAAGTGCCCAGAATCAAGACTCTCATCGACTTCAGTGGCCTTTGGATCAGGGCCTAACTAACTGGTTCCAACCTTGCCAACCCCAATCTGCTAACCCAATCTCGTTTTGTAAGACTTCAGCCTGGAAACCTTTCCCATTCTCAAACTTCCATCTGCCAAACCTCCTTACACCACCACCAGACAAGTCCCACACCAGTTGCAGAACTCTTCCACTTTCCCCGTAGAAAATTTTCCCTACCATTTTCAGCATATTATAGATTCATAAATTCATATACTGGCACGGAAGTGCCATCCATCTGGCTCCCATGACAATCTGATCCATTTCAACAACTGAGAATCACAGCGAGAGCTGCAGCATGGTAGCATGTCACATACATGTGAGTGAAATGTAAATAATTGCACAGCATGTCCCCTGCCTTTCACTTTACTGACATTCATGCTACATGCCACAAAATATAATAGTCATATTTCATCCAGAGGTACTGTAACCCTCTCACATCCTAGATACATAACAGATCACTCATAAAGCTCTAAAACAATGTTGTTCTATTGATATGAGTACTTATATGGGCTAGACTGTACCACTGATTTCAATGGGGCATTTCACTTAAAAATGATGGCACACTATAGCCACTTTTTTAATACTTGGATTATTTTTCAAGTGTCAGATTGTAATTTAGACTAATATAGCCATGCAGGGGAGCACGGGAGAGTAACCTCCACCTCTGCTTTTAGTACCCCTACATTGTGACTCAGAGACAGAGTGGAAGGATAGAGGCTATGGGTCTGGAACCCTCCTTCCCGAGCAGGTGGATGTTGAGTCCTGGCTTCACCCCTTCAATGAATCAGCCAGCAGAGCTGACTCTGAGGCAGATGGGAAGAAACCAGTGCTGTGATACAGGGCTGCAGCAAATTACTTTTCCCCAGGAACAAATGGGGGAAGCATGGCAGGTACTGTAAATCTGAATCACAATTTCTTCCCAGGGATCCTCCTAGGCTGGCACAACTGAGAGCCTCTCCCTATACATGGCTGAGTCTAAAGGCTGAATCAAATCCTTAATGAAGATAATTATCCCGATAACAGGCCTGATTATCCAATAATTTATACACATCATTAATTTTACTAACATAAGTAGTCCCCTTAGTGGGCCAAATTCTGCCACTCTGATTCATGCTCAATAGAATCTGGACCTCAAGCAAGTACATTAATTTCAATGGGAACATTCAAGGAGTAACATATTACTTAACATCAGTAAAGGTGGCAGAATCTTGCCAATCATTCTTTTGTTCTGGTACTATAGACATAGTCAGTGTATCCAGTCATCAGAAGAAGCACAATTTCCGCTCACAAATCCTATTCCCAGAACTGGCGTGACATAAATAATGAAGTCATTACTAGCACAAATTATAGTAATAAGTAAGCAAGAGGGTTGTTTTGTGTTGCTTTATGCTTAAGCAGCAGTACAGGACGGACGAAGGCAATCTCTTTCAATGCAAACTAATGGTATTATGAGAGAAAGAAATAATGCTTCTCTTCTTCCAACAGGATTTTCCCGCAATGGAATATTACTCAAATTTTTTTTAAAGTAGCACTGTCAAGTATTTTAAAGTTCGGAGAGCAAAGCAAATGGTATAAATAATAACTTATTCATATTACTATGGTAATGAATTTGGGTTTGATCCCTTATAGACACAAATAATCCTTATACAGATAGGAACAGGTTTTGCCACCCTTCCTTACACAAAGTACTACTTTACTCTGCAAATAGTCCCACTCAATACAACAGGTTAGGATAACAGAATTTGGCCCCAAAGTATTTCCACTGAAGTCAATGTAACTATTTGTGTGAGGCTTTCAGAATCAAGCCCTTTATTTCTTATTTTGCAGCCTGGTCTACACTAGAAATTTACTTTGGTATAGCTACGCCTATCAGGGATGTGAAAAATATTGAGAGACGTAGCTATCCTGACCTAACCCCTGGTGTAGACAGCGTTAGATTGATGGACCTAGCTACTGCCTCTCAGGGAGGTGGATTACCTACACCACTGGGAGAAGCCCTCCCATTGGCCTAGGGAGAGTCTACACCAAAGCGCTACAGTGGTGCAGCTGCGCTGCTGCAGCATTTTAAGTGTAGACATACCGAGTGTTGCATTAGAAATATTAGACATTGTGGCCTTCCTGCAAAAGGATTTACTCATCATCGGCCATGTTGGCCCCAGCTTTATTTGGTGTTTTAGGGAAATTAGTAAACCAAGGAAATTATATTGCATTCCAAACACATTCCTGCTTAAAATTTACAAGTCAGGATGTTAAATATGATCTCGTGCAAGACATCAAATTAAAATTTATGCTAGTCATAGATACTGTGCCAAGGAAGCAGATTCCACAAGACTAAATTCAATGGTGAAAACCCTAGTAACACTGTGTTAACCTGTTATGTTTACTCACATATTTAAACAATTGATGATGAACTATTCCTCACAAGACTTTAGAAACAGAGAAAAAGATCTGTGGTTATGGATCAATGAGATATCACGACCACTAAACAAAGGCTGAACAGTAGCTAACTTCTAAATATGTGCAAAGACACCTAAAGGAGAATTCAAATATTATGCATGATTATTTTCTCTCAATTTATGCATATAACTGTCATTAAATCCAATAGGAGATAATATATGTACATTTATGCCAAAACAACAATATATTCCATTAACTAATATGCCTGATACAGACTGGAATAATCCAATATTTACATTCTATAATACCCAGAGCTAAGAGATAACAAATAAATTAGAGAAATTTACCATACCCCTAATTTCATGAGACCAAATCTCTCTAACCAAGCTACATGTAGTTTATGCTTGAAAGAACTAACAACATTTCATTAGCAGAATCCTCGTTGAAGGCACCAGCAATACTTTGTTTATTTGTAATGATAAGAATGCCCAACTCATTTTAAAAAAAGACTGCTCATCTGTACTCCATACAAACCAGATTTCTATCAAGGATTTCCAATATCCTTTTGGGCTACTTTGAACAGAGTTCTGTATCTTTCAAGGGATAACTCCAACTTACTACATTTCAAGTAGCAGCAATTTACTTTACATTACAATTACATTTTTTGTCTTGCAGGCAGTTCTATCAAACACTAATCCAGGTTTCTTAATGCTAAAGCACAATATCCCTGACTCTAAGATTTTAATAATAATTTCAGATAAATTCAAGGGAACTGATGATTTTACATGCTTCATTTACATTCTCCAATCAAGAGAGACAAAGAAATTGCATTGCAGCTATACTTCATCAGCTACTATTTCTGTTTGCTGTTATTTCCAATGGAATTTTTTATTTTCAGCTATAAAGCTTGGGTTGACACAACATGAAATGCAAAACTGACAGATGTGACACAGTGGTAATACAGATATTGGGCCATATTTTATGGACAGGCTGACCTGTTCCGAGGGGTGAGGGTGACAGCATCAAAGGTAGCTTCAAGACACCTTTACGTTTCCAGTACTGGTGCTTGGTCCCTAGAGTTAGCCCCATCTGAACACTAGTCTGTCTTGCATTGGCTTACAAGGACCCTCTTAGGGGCATTCTGGATGGATTCAGATTGTCCTATGTACACCATCTAACCTGGGCATGAGAATTGGATGAACTTCTATAATGGGCCTGTGACACTGGGGGAATCCCCCAGGCAAGTGGAATCCTTCGCTTCCTAGGTCAGTCAAATGGAGCAGTGCAAAGCAGCCTTAACAGAACGGGGAAATCTGGTTCTATGTTCCCAAAGCACTGCACACAGAATAACTAATAAATCCCCATCACACCCCAGTGTGATAAGTATTATTAGCCTCATTTTGCAAATGAGGACGTTGAGGCAGAGGGGAAGTGATATGCCCAATGCCATATATTGAATCAGTGGCAAACCCAGGATTCACAGTCAGGAGTTCCTGACTCCAAGATTCATGCTCACTCCTCTAGACATTGCTGGCTCTCATGCTGCTGTTTAGCCATGCAAATACAAGTTTTGCATATACACCAGGTGACTGACAACTTTCACAGGCACAACCTATGTGCCCAACATTGAAAGTGTGTCTGAGATCTGTGGTGTATATAGCTGTGATTCTGTTTTCTGGGTGCAGGACTGTCAAATATAAGAAGCTTGCCTCAGCTAGGGATCAGTGGTTTGGGGGAATTCAAGATGGAGCATGTTACAGAGTGATGTGTCTCTTGTGAAATTCTCTCTCACACAAAAGCTTTCTTTATTGTTTCCCTTAATCATAAACTAAACTCATCTACACTGAAAGCACATATTGTGGAAAAAATAACAATGTTGACATTCACCAGATATATGTTTAAATACCAAGTTCGCATTGTGTATATTTGGTACCTAGTACATTCATCAGCCACTGGACTTGGATTTCACTTGCTGAAACCTAAAAAATGAGCCAGCTATATTTGTTTTTATTTATATTTCCAGCTCATGACATTTGGTAGGCATAACATTTCCAGGACATAAATCATCACTTAATTCTGTTGTGTTAGTGTGAGTTCAAACTGTCTTTTTCTGCATTTCACAATAAACATCAAACAAGACACTCACGCTCCAGCAGGCCAGCATGACTAATCAGTACTCAGTCACTTCTTGTTGTTTTGGCTTTTATGGGAATAATGGTTTCAGGGTCTATTTGATGCAGATTGAAAGGACACAGGAAAATTGAACGTGTTGTAGTGCCTAGGCAAATAACATCTTCCCCCTCCTCCCAGATATTGGCATCTTGCAGGTTTGCTTTTTATCCCATGGTTAACGGGTGCATAGTATTGAGTTTAACACGGTCAAGTTGCACCTGTGGGGAGACATTTGTGAATATTTAAATTTCCTGCAAGCATCTTTCAACTCTGTTAGTCTTATCAGCAGAGAAGACGAAGAATATTTTGTTACTTATGCTAAAATAACTGTAACCCATGCCTGCTTGGTGTGGTGCTCTGTCCTCCTCTAGTGGCACCTAGCCCAGCTAGAGATTGAGGAGTCTCCTACAGCCTTAGCTAAGAGCCATGTGGCTTTTGGTTCATGCAGTAGAGGTTCATACACTTCAGAGATCCCAGGTTCGATCTCACCTACTGATGAGTGGAGTCTGTCAGTGTTACATAAATTTTGCTTGAAATCTTAGGCACTGCTGTGACTGGTGCTCTATAAATGTATAAATATTTATATATGCAGCATGGCACAAAGCAGCACAAATACTGGGGAGAATATGGTCCTTTATATGCCTATATAGATAATTGATGCTGGCCCTCTGAGCCTATCTATGCTTGACATTGTATGAGACAGTGACCATTTAAATTTGAGATTCTGATTTAAATTTGGATTCTTCTAATCCCGGGAGAACAGTAAGATTTAGTGAGAAACCAGTTCATAATTTTAATGTATCTAAAAGATATCTGTTCAGAATATTAAATTTGCCTGGAAGAGTCTTGAATGTTGACATGTTGTACTCAATGGGTGATGAGCTTGAGGACCAAAGGGCTGCAGAATTGGGCACTTAATTTCTCAAGAAATGTATCCAGTAACATTGCAGAACCCTGATTTCCGAATCATATCTTTCTCCACTAATTTTAGTTTTGTCGATTCCTTGGAGAAGTCTTTAAACATACAGTTCTCCAAAGTTGATTACTGATTCTGTTTATAGGCCTACTCCAACTCTGAAAACCATCAGAGTCTCTCCATAGACTTCAGTGGGAGTCAGGTCAGGGCCTACGTGTTTTGACTGTGGCACAAAGGGCAAAGTGATGTTTAAGGGACGAGGGACACAGTGGCTACTATATCACATATGGAGGAAGAGGCAGTTTCTATTTCCAAATGTAGCCAAAATAGAGTAGCCTTATCAAAACCTCTTTCCAACTACTGTAAATCTTGTCTTAAAAAAATCAATGGCGGACAATATACATGAACGTTAATCCCCACTCCTGTCTTTAGGTAGCAGAGCTCTTCCATAAGGATTTAAAGACATAAGATTACCCAACTATGATATAAAATCTCTGCAATACAGCATAGTCTGTAATTGGCTCCACCTCATGAGATTTAAAGGAGACCATTAGGATATCACATTTCCCACCTTGTTTATTCATTGTACATTAAAGTGAATTGTAGAATCAAGAACTGGTCAGACCTAGCTATGCTTTCTAGCCTTCTTTTACCCATTTTATCTTTTATTGTTCTCCACAAGGCCAGCTTCTGACTTCCAGAAATCTGAATTCTTTCAAAAAGTTGCAGAGATAACAGTACAGCCAATGCTACATAGACAGCTGCACTCCAGAGAAAAGCAAAGTACATTCTGCAGTCAACTTGTACATTTAACGAATCAGTCAAGGGTTCTAATAGGAGCCATTGTTCAGTCAAGTCTCAGGCTATACTTATGTTGAAGTAAACAGGAGAACACGTGTTGTGTTAAATATTAAAACTTGCCAGTTGAACATACTGCTTTTTAAAAGCACTATTTTTCATGTGCACTTCCATATAGGACTGAGTTGTGGCATGAAGCCACCAGCCCATATTGAGGACATTGGGTGACAGGGCATTGATCATTTGATGATAACCTGTCTGTTCATTCCCTTTGGGGCACCTGCCATTGGCCACTGTCAGAGGACAGGATACTGGGCTTGATGAACCTCTGGTCTGACCCAGTATGGCCGTTCTTATGTTCTTATGACACTTGAATTGGTATTGTGGCTGACACAGCAGTATAAATGAGAGCAGAGCTTGGTCTTAAATTACCACAAAGAATAAGAGAGAGACGAGAATAATTAGAAATTAACTTGAGTTAACTTTTATTAAGTTTAAGGAAAAAATTACTGAATACACTAAGAAACATATTTGCAAATACAAAGTGTCAAGTGCTATTTGCAATGCAATCAACACTGATTTTATTCATAAAAATACCCGCCTCCTCTAGGGACTTGAAAAATATACATTTACCTGTCACAGCTGAGAGCCTAAGACGACACAGGGACGATGAAAATTCCAAGTTCTCTATCTGATGTGTATCTCTGATGCTTATCTCTTTCCTTATTTTTTCAAGAGAACAGCTGTAATAACCAAGTAATATGCCAGTACTGACTCTGTCATAAGTCACATCAACTGATTGGTTGCTTACAGCAAATTATTCCTGCTACTGACTTGTACTCTAACAAAGAGGTTTCTGTGCTATGTGCCAAATTCTGAAGTCCTTTCTCAGTTATTATTCAAGTAAATCTCAATCGGAGATGAGTAAAAACTGAGTAGAGTGTTCAGCATTTGGCCAACAGCACTTGTTAGGCCTCAATTCTGTAAGCACCTATGCATGAATTTAACTTTACACACATGAGTCCCATGGAAGTCAATGGAACTATTCATGTGAGCAAAGTTAAGCATGTTTGCAGGCTCAGACCTCAACAATGCAATTCAATAGCAGGAACGACTGGCCATGTCGCATAACTCTTCCGGATAAAAGACAAAGCATGATCTAGCATGACCTGTCTGGGTTATGGGCTTGGTTCAAAACCACTGAATTTAGTGGGCTGAATTCCACTGACTTTCATGGAAATTAGCTGAGATCCTATATTCCCAGTTCTGCTGCAGACTTGCTATAAACAAGTCACAGGTCTTGGACAAGTCACAGGTTAATTTCTTTGTGTCTCAGTTTTTCTATTTATAAAACAGTAAAAATACCTATCTACATGACTTCTTCATTAATGTATGTAAAGCACGTTGAGATCTGTGCTTGGAAGTGCAAAGCATGGAACAGTAAATGTTATTTCCTTTTTTCCATTTTGTGGGGGATTTACACTCAAGTTAACAGAACAGATGAGCTACATGGAGGCACTCTTATCATTGGGTGGGATATGCAAAGAGGTTGTTGGTGGCTTTGTTTTTTGCCTATTGCCTACACTTACCTATAAATTTAACCTGCAAACTCTGAAGTACTAGGAAGAAAGAAAAGTAAAAAGCTCTGAAGTATGGATATCAGATCAAGTCAGAAAGCAAAAAGAAAGGCGTCCTTTTAGGATTTTTCTAATATAACATACAGATTATGTGCACTTTTTACAGAAAGTGTCAAAAGAGGTGACAGTTTTGTCATTAAGGATATTAAGTAATATAGATGCTTCAGAAATTCCAATGTACTGCACCTCAGAAAAAGTGTGTTGTATTATTATTCTTGTACCATAGCTGATGTCTAACTTCAATTTCTATTTTTTTCTAAATTTTCCATGTGGGTAGTAAAATGTTTCTTAAAATTTAGGAATTAATTTTATTTTACTCAAGATATGACGTTTGGACAATATTTTTGACTCATCAAAACAATTCCTTCTGGAGCTCCATGGCAAAAATCAATCCAGAAAAATCAATGTATACTGCTCTGAGGCTGTACTTTTGATTGCTGTAATAGCAAATATAATAGCTCTCCTGCAGGAGGTGCTTATCTTAACTTGGATTTTCATTTCTTTCTTTATGAAAGCAACTGGCTGGATTTATTTTGGCAAAAAGCCTTGGTAAAAGAAAAAGAAAGAAAACCATTTACTACCTTTAATGAATTGCCTAACAAAAAATGCCAACTACTGCTGAAGTGGGATTGATAACACTGCTTAATCTAAATCCTCCTTGTTGTACTATAATATTATCATACTTAGTTTTCCTTGCTATTCACCCTTAGTATTAGCAGATTATGTAGACGAGAAATATATTTCCATTTGTCTTTTCACAGTACTTTGAACTCAAGATACAATACTATCTGTCACCTATACACCATCAGCCAAATTTTCTGGGGGTGTAAATTGATGTGGGTATTTATCAGTTTGCACCAGTAGAAAATTTGGCGCCATAAATTTACACAGAATAACAGTTAACTAAAATTACCAATTTTATAACAATACTACACTAATTGCTGCAAGCATGGTATGGCTTATCGATTTCTTGGACTCTGAAGCTATAAGGCAACACTAATATGCCACCTATTATTACACTAATGCTATTTTAATTTGATCAAATGTAATAGTCTGAAACATACTACACTGATTAAATTCTGATGGGCAAAACATAAATAGTCAGATGACAGGCCCAGCACACTTGACGAACTAAAGAAAGTTCATTCAGACACTAGAAAATGGAATGTGACTGTACATGACAACCTGAATTTTTGGCTAATCGCTGGTTGCCTCTGTCTCTATGTAGAGAATCTGTGTGTCCTGTGCTGGACTGTACTATTCTTGTACTTCAGTGGAACTCATCTATAAAAATTAATGAATAAATCTTAAAGATCAAAGTGATAAGACTAAGAGAATTCAAAGGGGTGCAGTATTTTGCAAACCCATATCTGGGACATACATAAGAACATTTACATGGTGATTTTTATCTTTCACACACTTTATGAATATCGATTCATTAATTGTTAAAACAACCTTGTGAAGCAAATGAGTGTTATCCCCGTTTTAAAAATGGGAAACTGAGGCAGGAGGTCTGTGGCCTTTGATATTCAAAGACAGGCACCTACCAATTTTTTGTACACACATCATGATTGCATATGTAAATTGAGTAATGTTTGCACAAATGGCTGGTGATGCATCTAACTGGTTATTTATCTGATTTGTGCACACCATCAAGATACTTTACATACGTGCACCCACCTCTGAAAACTAGACGTGTTGCTAAAGCCACGGTTGAGCAGTCCTGAGTGTCAACCTGACTGTTTCAATAATGGATTAGTGGATCTCAGGAGCTGAGAAGGTCAGTTTGGATGAAATCTCCTCAAACTGGGCAGCTCTTCATCTCATTCCTTTTCTCCAAATCCATGAAAAGCTACTTTGCAATTGCTGACTTCCTGCTCCACTGATATGTTCCAGCGTGCACTAGGCTGCTGACTGCAGTTCCAACCCTGGAAAGTGCTGGTTAATGGAATCGGTCTATTAGGATAAGGTAGATAATTGCAGGGGAAAGAGAGGTCCAAATAGTCAGCTGTCTCTAAGGTTTTTCAATATTTTTATTTTATACCCTAAGGGATGTAAAATGAGAATATGAAATAGTAAACCTTAGAGAATCTCTGAATATTGGAAAACAAAGCAAAACAAAAACAGAAGTATCTACCTTATCCCCAAAGGTAGACTCCATGCGCCAACGTTGTTCATTGATGGGATTGATGTCACCAGCCTTCTGCATGCTGGGACATCTCAATGGAGCAGGAAGTCAGATATAGCAGGGTTGCACTTCACAGACCTGAAAAACAATCATAAAGATTAGGTGAAAAAATTTGGTATATTTCTTGGAACAACTACTATTTACATTAATTTACCAGTGCTGCTACTGATAAAAATTATAAAGACATCTGGCTCATTTCTACTCCCACAGCAACGAGTGGCTTCAACACAGAAAGGATCAGGCCTGTTAGTATTGTTTATTACCCATTGTGCCTTCGGGGTCCCAGTCTAGGATCAAGGACTCATTTTGCTAGGTATTTCCCTGTCCCCATGAGCTCACAATCTAGAATTATAACAAGACAAAAGTGGATGAAACTGACAGAGTAGAACAGGGAAAGAATGAACAGGGAAACAAGCCTAGCCATCTCACCTGAGGACCTGCCTAGACATTGTAAGTATGAATCACCTTTAACAGCTCTTTACAGTTTTTCATTGTCCATGTTGGTAATATGGTATGGAGATGAACTGTTTCACAACTCCTCTATACAAACTATAGTATCTACATTGTCTCTGCATCTACAGTGCTGCCTGTGAAGGTTTGCAAAAGCTAGAGGCTGCAGTAGGTCACTGCTTTGATGGGTGTTGAGTTGCAACAAGCTTCTGGGCTGTCTGGAGTAGTTCTGCTGCCCTCCCCCTACTTTAGGAAAGTAAAGCAATGATCAAAAGTAGACATAAACAAATTAAAAGGGTAAAATTTCATATCCCAGCTATGAAAAAGAAAGCATAGTCTTAAGTGAAGAATTTTACAATTAGGCAAAATCTCAAAAGACGATCAGTTGATTGAGCTCTCAGTAGCTTTGCAAAATATATCTATAAAACACTACCTAAAACACAGAGCTGGAATGGTGGAAGACATTGAAGCTAAGAAAGTGCAAAGTGGGGATCTCTGTATTGTTGCTACAAGCTTGAGGAAAACAGAAATGTTTATAGTGTTGTCTTCCATTCCCAAATGAGAAAGAAATAGGAATTTAAAGAAAACAATCCGTTGGGCATATTTTGATTTTAGGAAGGTCGATCAAAGATGATGCTTAGTTTAACGGTGATTTCTACAGCACATTAACTGTGGCATTTATTGCTGGGTGGCTTGTGGCAAGTGATAACTGAATACAGCAAAAATTAGTTAAAATTGGTTTGTAATATGCTTCCAAGCATCATATCAGGACATGAAACAGATATATGACCAGAAAGATTCCACTCTCTGCAAACTGTTGCACAGACTACAAGTCTGAATGCCACTGACAGTTTACCAGTAAGCACAGCTGACTTTTAAAAATAATTCCAGAAAATCTGAAATCTCCTTTTGAATCCAATTGTTTCAAAGTGAGAGAATTTTTAAATCTAGCTACCCAATTTATGAGCATAGGTATTACTTGCTCCTACAAACACACAAAGACGTCCAGATATTAGTATTTGTGTTAATCAGTGATTGTCCATGCAAATGACCTCTCTTTGAACATGTTTGTATGAATTTGTTGTCTATCATAGTGAACTATTCTGTAGGTTCACAACGGTTTATGGTTATCACCACACATGCACCATTCTTGTTAGTTGTTGATCCCTCATAACCCAAGCCTGACCCCAGATGTATAGTACCTTCCTTCTTGTGTATATTTTGACTTTTAAACATTAACGTTAATACATTTTTTAAATTTGTTCAACTGACGTACAAAACAATGAGCACCATTTTTTACTTTTTAAATCTATATTTCTGTTACTTCTTCACCATTGCCTTTTAGAAGCAATTCATAGTTCTAACGCCATCTGAAAGAATAGTGTCTCATGTTTTGGTGCTTTGGTGTTTTTCTAATTGCTAAAAACAGCGTTGTACAAAAGATACATAATGAAACGAAAATTAGGACCAAGTTTGTCAACAGATAAAAGAAAATTTCAGTGAACCTGCTTTAACTTCCAGCTATGGCTTCATTCTGAGCAATGTGGGCCTGAAGTTTGACAAAATCAGGGTCATGAAACTATGTGGTTCTGCAAAATTTGATAGTTTGGCTGAATTTCACTTTCAGATTTGAATGAAGCTCAAAATTCAAAGTGATACTCATTTTTCTGAACAGAATTTAATGAACAGCTTTAGTCATTATTTCCCTGTGTACACAAAGAGACCAGTCACCACTCTCTTATTAGCAGCAAAAGATAATAATTGATATTATTCTGTTGACTTTAGTGGAATTGCATGAAGGATGGCTAGCCCAACGCATTCTAAATGGAGTTATAAGGTCAATCCTAAATAATTTGTCTTGTGAAGATATTTCTCCATTGTAGAATTTTCATTAAATAACTTGCAAAGACAATGTTAAGCATATATTATTTCAGTTCATACAGTGAAGACAGTAAAGGTTATATTTACTTTACATACACAAGTGTGCCCACTGGTGGGGGAGGAGGGAGGAGAGAAGAGGACAGGGAACCACTTCACCCATTGATGCATCTGTACAGGTGTCAGGTGAAATACTATCTAATTGGGCTGCTGCCGGTACACTTACCACCACTCAAGGCCACCGAGAAGGTGTGATCAGTTAGATGTGGGCCTGATCAACCCTGTATAACCTGCTAGTTCCCAGAGGGAGATTTACCTTTCTGCAACAGATAGAAGGAGGAATGCTTATTTTGCTGCTTCTTCCATATTCCTGAGGCTTTCTGCCTGTACCTGTCCTGTACATCTGAATGCCCAAATTTACCACTATTATGATTTGTATTACGCAGTATTGTACTGGGTGAAGTACTTACGCACAGTGAAAGGTGGTCCTTGGTGAGAAGAGTTTATAATCTAAATAAACAAAGCAAGTATTATTATCCACATTTTACAGGTGCCAAACTAAAGCACTAAATTAACGCCCTATTCCAAAACCCACTGAAATCAATGGGAGTCTTTCCATTGAGTTCCATGGACTTTGTGTCAGGCCTTACGTGACTTTTCACAGATCACTTAGGAAACCTGCAGCACAATGGGGAATTGAATCCTGATCTGCTGAGACCCTAACTAGCACCTTAACCACATGATCATCTCTCCTGTCCCTTACTCACCTACTTCAGACACACTCCTCCCCTACTCCATGTTAAAGGTAACTTAATCCAGAATTTAGTCCCACTACCATAGATAGACTTTAGGATCTGAATTACTGGAGTATACCGTACAATGGCATTTTTAGACTGAGATCTCTTACAAGTCTGGCATCTGTTTATTTTTGAATGCTGAAAAATACACCCTTATTTAAAGAATAATTTTAACACAAAAAATGTTAGCAATAATTCTTCAGTCTTAAGAATTATGTTATTTACTTCAAGCAAATGAAAAGAAAAAATATATACAGTATTGCATTGTGCCATTTCTCCCCCTCAGCTACCATATGCCCACATAATTCCCATAACTTCACTGGTAGCTGTGGAAAGGTGTACAACAGTGGCGTAGCCAGGTTTAGAGCACAAGGGGAGCGGAGCTAAAAAAAGGCGCTGGGAGCAAAAAGTGTCAGGAGCAAAAAAAAGGCGCCGGGAGCAAAAAAAAAAAAGCTCCGCTCTGGCTGCAGCGTAGGAGCAAAAACCATCGGAGCACAAAAAAGGCGCCGCTTCTGCTCAGTGGGGAAGCGGCCGCTCCCCCTGCTCCCCCCCTGGCTACGCTACTGGTGTACACCATATTTGGCCAGAATGGAAAATACGAATACTTTTACACATCACTCTATTACCTTTTAACTTTAATTCACCAGTAGTACAAATACTCAGATACTCTGAATTATTTTACTTCTTCACTGAGTTTTAAAGCTTGTAGCTGGTAAGTTTTATGTGTGCACTTTTCACCTGTGCAACTTTCACTTCCCTCTTCCTGCTGAGAGAAATTTCATGACCCAACAGGGGTATAAACTATGTTTCCTCTTACCCCTATATTTGATAAAATACCAAGTGCTTTGTGTTCTTGTTTAGATAATTTTATCTGAGATTTGAGCAATGTAAAACCTTTACAAGGGATATTACCTCCATGATTTCTATAGGGTGGATGACAGATAAATAACTGATAATTTTGGCTTATCTGTGTTGGAATTAGAATTGGGATTTCTCCAGATGCTTCAAGTAGGGATGTCCACAGCTTCCATGACTCATCCCTATTGGCCCCAACAGATCTCCAGCAGGGAGGATAGTCTGTTAAAATGGGCACTTTAGTCCATTACCCAATCACCCATCAGTACAGATTTTACAGTCTCAGTTGAACCTTAAGGACACTAGGGGACAGCTCTTCCCCTCCCACTACTCCCAACTTTCCCAATATTTCTGCTTCATGCTGCTCAAGCAGTGCAAAATATCTGGAAGTCTGCCATTCTGTGTCCAAGGGGAATCACTGGCTGGCAGAAGAACACTGTAGTTGGCTCTGCACCACTTTTTCATGGGCCCTCTGATGTCAAGGGTGCACTGGCTTTGCCTCCATTCTCTCCCTAGACACCTTGAACTCTGGTGATCTCAGGCTGGTGGAACAGCCCCTAGGTGACTGTTGAGGTTGGTATAACTTAGAGCAGTTCTTAGGAAAAATGGCCACTGGCTGATCCCATGATTGGGGGAATGGACAAATATTGAAGCCACCTTTTCCTTCTCTTCTTGTGACATATGCTGAGCAGAGCTTGGCCAGACCAGGTCTGCACCTCCCTCAGAAAGATCATCCTCTACTTCTTGGTTACTTAATCTGCTGTTCTGGAACCTCCACGGAAATGGACACACCATGCACTTGGATGATCAAGTGCTGCATGGATAGAGGTGTGCCACTTTAAGTAGATGTTAGTGGGTTTGACACTTATGACACCAAGTTGATTGTGGACATTTTCTGCAGGAAATCGTCCAGCACACCAGAAACATTGGCTTGACATCTTGTAAAAGTAATGATTTTGCTCCCATATATCTCATTCTAAACCACAAGAAAATCTAATATAGTTCCTCATGCCACAGTTCACATAGCCAGAGACTTACTTCTTAACACAAAGACAGTCAAAAATATAGACAAAAATTAATGCTCTTCATTACTAAAGTAACCACTCCTTTGTGAGAACCCAAACAAGGAAAGTGGCCTGCAGACCTCTGTAACACTGAAGTATCACAACCATACACTATGGGTTTTCTACCATATTTGGGAAAAGGCAAGGAAAGGCACCAACAGCTTTTAGGGTAGTGAGTTTTGTTTCATGTAGGCACCTTTATTTTATAGTAGTCCCCTCACACTGCCCTGAAAGGATGGGTGGAAAAAGTAATGGAAGCTTTCGTTGTGGAGAATGATGGATTCAATTATTAAATAACTAGGAGGGAATAAACCTCCAGCAGATCAGACCCAGTAGGTCCTCAGGCCCCATTCTCATCTAGATAATTGTCCACTGAAAACGTTTCAAATATTGACAGCTACGTCCAGCCCCAGAAAAAGTGGCGGGCTTCCCTTCTGCTACAGAAGATGGAACTAAAGGTTATCTCCCAGAGCTCCTTTTTATTTAAAAGGAGTCAGTTTAAGATGTGAGGTTTGGTTAAAATGAGCTAATTAGCCCCTAAAGATTCATAGATTCATAGATTCTAGGGCTGGAAGGGACCTCAAGAGGTCATAGAGTCCAGCCCCCTACCCTCATGGCAGGACCAAATACTGTCTAGACCATCCCTGATAGACATTTATCTAACCTACACTTAAATATCTCCAGAGATGAAGATTCCACAACCTCCCTGGGCAGTTTATTCCAGTGTTTAACCACCCTGACAGTTAGGAACTTTTTCCTAATGTCCAACCTAAACCTCCCTTGCTGCAGTTTAAGCCCATTGCTTCTTATTCTATCATTAGAGGCTAAGATGAACAAGTTTTCTCCCTCCTCCTTATGACACCCTTTTAGATACCTGAAGACCGCTATCATGTCCCCTCTCAGTCTTCTCTTTTCCAAACTAAACAAACCCAATTCCTTCAGCTTTCCTTCATAGGTCATGTTCTCTAGACCCTTAATCATTCTTGTTGCTCTTCTCTGGACCCTCTCCAATTTCTCCACATCTTTCTTGAAATGCGGTGTCCAGAACTGGACACAATACTCCAGTTGAGGCCTAACCAGCGCAGAGCAGAGCTGAAGAATGACTTCTCGTGTCTTGCTCACAACACACCTGTTAATGCAGCCCAGAATCAAGTTTGCTTTTTTTGCAACAGCATCACTGTTGACTCCTATTTAGCTTGTGGTCCACTATAACCCCTAGATCCCTTTCTGCCGTACTCCTTCCTAGACAGTCTCCTCCCATTCCGTATGTGTGAAACTGATTGTTCCTACCTAAGTGGAGCACTTTGCATTTGTCCTTATTAAACTTCATCCTGTTTACCTCTGACCATTTCTCCAATTTGTCCAGATCATTTTGAATTATGGCCCTATCCTCCAAAGCAGTTGCAATCACTCCCAGTTTGGTATCATCTGCAGACTTAATAAGCGTACTTTCTATGCCAATATCCAAGTTGTGGATGAAGATATTGAACAGAGCCGGTCCCAAAACAGACCCTTGCGGAACCCCACTCATTATACCTTTCCAGCACGATTGGGAACCATTAATAACTACTCTCTGAGTACAGTTATCCAGCCAGTTGTGCACCCACCTTATAGTAGCCCCATCTAAGTTGTATTTCCCTAGTTTATTGATAAGAATATCATGTGAGACCGCATCAAATGCCTTACTAAAGTCTAGGTATACCACATACACCGCTTCTCCCTTATCCACAAGACTCGTTATCCTATCAAAGAAAGCTATCAGATTGGTTTGACATGATTTGTTCTTTACAAATCCATGCTGGTTATTCCCTATCACCTTACCACCTTCCAAGTGTTTGCAGATGATTTCCTTAATTACTTGCTCCATTATTTTCCCTGGCACAGAAGTTAAACTAACTGGTCTGTAGTTTCCTGGGTTGTTTTTATTTCCCTTTTTATAGATGGGCACTATATTTGCCCGTTTCCAGTCTTCTGGAATCTCTCCTGTCTCCCATGATTTACCAAAGATAATAGCTAGAGGCTCAGATACCTCCTCTATTAGCTCCTTGAGTATTCTAGGATGCATTTCATCAGGTCCTGGTGATTTGCAGGCATCTAACTTATCTAAGTGATTTTTAACTTGTTCTTTTTTTTATTTTATCTTCTAAACCTTCCCCCTTCCCATTAGCATTCACTATGTTAGGCATTCCTTCAGACTTCTCGGTGAAGACCGAAACAAAGAAAAGGTCAATCATTTTCAAATTCACTCTGTCAGTCTACCATAGCCAGAATATAGTTACCTTCCATACATTATGAAGCCTACCATCTTGTGAGGTATAAGAGGAGTTTTCTCTAATGCTGAGATTAGAGATAGTATTTGTCAAATGCTACCTGTTGCCAGGATAGCTCCAAGAGTGGGAGATTGCCTACTGACACTGCCTTGGGTTGGCAGGATATTTTTATACTATTGTGAACAGAGGCGAGTATGATGGGCTGATATTTGCAAATATTTACACAAAGGAATGTAAAATGAAAATGAAAGGTCTCCATTACTAGAGGATTTTGGAAAAGCTCAAATGGGGAAGGAAGCTCATTTTTTCTAACTAGACTTCTAATGTTGATCCTCTTAAAAGCCTGATTTGATTCAAGGTCCAATGGTTAAGAAGTTTAAAAACATGTGCTTAAAACTGCAGGGAGCTGAGAGAAAAACTGGATATTCATACAGTGTTCGTGCACTCTACACTATTCTACCTAACAGAGCATTAGCAACTGGAAAAAGAATGAACAAATTCTAATCTGAGGACTTCGGGAGAAAAATGACATTAAAGAACACAGGCATTGACTCCCACTGATGTCAATGAAAAAATTCTGATTGACTTCAACTGGAGCAGGGTTTGTCCAATATGAAGGTGATGGAAATCCAGGGTGGAGGGGAGACAGAAGTAAGTGAAACAGGTCTGGCTAATGTTGATGTCCTTTCATAGGAGTTGCGAAACACTGTAACATTGGAAATGGAGTAATCAGATCCTGAAAGTGAAAGACACCCATGACACCATTCACAAGTGGAGGACAGGGAAGACCACAGGGAATAATCTATGTGAGCATGGGGTGAGGAGGGTGAGAAAATTGGGCACCAAACAAGTCCACTCAGCCTACCATGTTGTTGATTTCACTCAGCATTCATGGGAATGCTGTTTCCAGGACTCATACTTGTGTTGGGGGCAGGAGGAAGTTCTGGGATGGAGAGGGCAGAGCGTCAACATGGGACAGACTTTGTTGAAATATACATATTCAGCCTGTCATCAGTCTTCAGAGGTTTGAAAAAACAGGTCTACACCCAGGAACAGGACAGGTCCCAAAAATATTCCCTTTTTTCAGAGACCTAGACCAATGGTCATCCTCTGTGGAGAGAGCAGATAGAAGGCTTGTTACATGCTTTTTGTAAAGTGTGCTGCCCTAGAAGGAAGACCAACATTTTGAAACTGCAGTTTCAGTGGTTCCAAGTATATTTATATAAGGAAAAATAAAAGTCCTGTTCTTTAGCACCCCAAAAAGGTTAATGCCTTTCAAAATAACTTGAGAATCAAAGTCTTTTAAAACTTGTTTTAGACTGGTACATTATGGCCGTCAGCCCTAAGTGCTATATGCAGTTTGTGAATCAAAAGGAATTCGGCTGACCTGCCTGCCTGAAGAAGTGGTGTAAGCAAAATGACATATTTGACACTTTTGAAGTCTCAAAGTTAAAATTGATTTGCTCTTTTTTCTTTAATACCAAGAAGAAACCTCAGAGATTGACTTCTGTTGGCATGGCTACCAGGATTTATCAACCAAAGAAGAAAATGTTGACTAAGGATGAAAGGTCATTTCACTCAGGAACATGTTTACTTTCATCAGGAAACCACGTCTTTTGGAAATGTAGAGGCTTGCAGTTCTGGAGCTGACATGCTATATATGGGGCTTTATGCAATCCCTATGTTCCAACACACCACTGTAGTGGAAATGCCATCCCCAGGGTCACATTAGAACAAGCCACCCACTTCATCAGGGAACCAGGAGCCACAAGCAGAGCCCAGAAAGTAGGTGAGGTTGAGTAGGAGTGAAATGTGTCAAGAGCAATTGACTCCCAGAGCTGACAATGGCAACAACACTGGTGACTGACTCAGCCCTTCCCATGGCAATCTTCACCAGCATGGCTGCCTTTCCCTAGTAGAACCCTGAAAGCCAGCAGAAATTCAAATACCAGTCTTCCACAAGGGTGAATGAAACCATTGGCCAACATTTTTCAAAAGTGACTAGTGATTTTGAGTGCCTCAGTTTTTGGGTACCCACCTTAAAGGGACCTGATTTTCAGAAGGCAGATAATCAGTACTAGTTGCTTATGGAAATCTGTATAGCTAAGAAACATATAGGAAATGGAAATCATGGTTAACAAGTTTAACTTGTTAACATTTAACTAAAACAGATAAAACTGCCTTGAGCAACACAGCTAGAAAAAATGGAGACATTGGCAGTCAATTTTATTTTGTTCTACTTAATTTAGGGGGAAGATTGTGTGCAGCGTCCTTAAAACTGTCAACATGGTGCAGTCTGATTGCTTGTCAACAATGTCATTTTCACTTTGTAACAAAGACAGCAGTTCTGTATTGGTTTTTGTAACTGTTCTCTGTGTAGTAGTTTCAAAATTTTAATCTCACAAAAACAAGATATTTTTCAGATAAAATCTTTTGGACAGATTTTGCATTTTAACTTTGAAATGTAGATCTCTAAAAAGTGTGATAAGTGAAGCATGTGAAGCTGAGAGCAATTTCAGCTGAACGTGGTTTATTCCATCTATAACATAAGTGTGACTAGCATTATATCTAACAAAGAATGAGTAGGAACCTGTTTTTGATTAGTCAGCTAGAATTAGCAGTTACCTAAATGGCATATAGAGGTATAGGAATGATTCAAGCATTGGTCATTTATGGAATTCTCATCCATAATCACATTCAGACACACAGAGCCACAACAAAAGAAAAAGGAGAATCTAACAGATGTTCAATCATTCTGGTCACAAACAGCAGCCAGACAAAAAAATCCAATTGGAATCTAGCCCTAAAAGCTTGTATCAACAATACATTTTTACTAGAAAAGAAAAATGATGGTGAGACTCTCCAGCCAACAGCTAGAGTTATTGAACCAGAATTTCCATTCCAAGGGAAATACTGACATTTCTAGATAAAATTTCATTTGACATTAGAATGAAAAGTGAAATTTTTCAAGCGTCTCATTCAATTAATTTTTAAAAAAATGTTCTGAATTCAACTTCATTATATTTTTGTTAAAATTTATAGAATATAAACATAAAATGTCAAAACAAAAAAAATCAAACTGTTCCATTCTGATAAGGTAATAATGAAACTTTTCAGCCTTATTGAAATGAAGCATTTCATTTTTTAAAAATGACATTGCATCAAAATTACCACATTCTTGTGGAACATTTAGGTTTTGATGAATCATCATTTCCCAATGGAAAAAAAAATCTCTCTAAAAATGTCCATACTTCTAGTGGTTATGCAGCACAGGATAAGAGAGCGGGGCTATTGTCTCTTGTATGCTCTTTTTGCTGCCTTACTGAAAACTTCCCCTAACGTTTTGAGATAGCTCTGCATTTTTAAGTGCAATAAAAGCATTGACAGTGACTGTCAGCCAAAATACGTGCATCTGTAACACAAAAACTTAAATAGGTGATCAGGCATATGTTCAAATCTGTACGAATTGTGGATGAAAACAGAGTGCTTCTAAATAGAGATGACTGAATAACAATAATAACTCATGAAAAATTCTGAAATTGTCAAATGGCAGATAGATCTATGGTTATTTAGCATGGTGGATCACAATATTTTGATTATATCTGGATCACCCAGGACAGTAGCTAGCAGATTGTGTTTAACAACAGGAATTGTCTATAGAGGCACAGAAAAGCTGTCCAAACTCTGATTCTTGTTAAGAGGAGTAATTTTTTAAATTATCATTATTGCTGCAATGGTTCCAAGAGATTCTTGGAACCAAAACTAGAGAGAGAGAGAATGAGATGAGGTGCCACTACAGGGAGAGAGTATGAGAAAATGTATTTCCCTGGGACACTTCTGTTTTCATTGTGATTTATTAATATTGCCAACAGCTAATTGTATTTTAAAGTGACATGGAAGCTTTGAAATGGCATTATTAGACTGAACTGATTTACAGTAGTGAAGTACAGTGTCAGGAAGCTGTTTTGGTTTGTCCAAATCAACTATAGCTTGAGCCAGAAGAAATGAGAGAGATTTCAATATGTATTTTGAGGAGAAGGCTATTTATTGTGGACAGAAGTGTCATAAAAACTCAATACAAAAGGAAATAATGTTGCAGCAGCTGCTGCTTTGAATTTGCATTTTATTTCTGTTTTGTATTTTCTCTTTTCTCTATGAAACCAGAGGACTAGAGACATACCATAATCCTCTCTTGGTTACTGTCCTTCCCTCCTCCCCCACCTTTTTTTCTTGTTTTCATCTTATGGTGGTGGTTTTTTTCAAAACATCATGATACATTTCTGCAGCCTAATTAAGAACTAATACACAAGTATAATGCGACATCTATGTTAATTTCCTGATCTGTTGCATTTATTTAATTTATTTATTTATGCATTCAAGTTCAAAACAACATTTCATGCAGTACATTTCAAGACTATCACTGCCATGAGAGGGGGCT
Organism: Macrochelys suwanniensis; assembly: GCA_033296515.1. Lineage (NCBI taxonomy): Eukaryota > Metazoa > Chordata > Testudines > Chelydridae > Macrochelys > Macrochelys suwanniensis. The sequence goes on from CM065776.1 coordinate 45,838,618, forward strand.
TAGAATAATAAGCCATTTGGTCATTTGATTACAACATCAACTGAGGCATGCTATAATTGAGAATCATATCTTTTTGCCCAAAGATATCTGTACATGGTTTGATAGAACGACAGTTTTATATTAACTTGTTTTCATTTAATTTTTACATTAATTTAGTTTAAAATTATGATGCTTTTTATATTTGAAAAATGTGAGAAGTTTTAGTATTATGTTGTAAGTGCCATAAATGAGCAGAGTAAGAGGACATCAGCACCTGCATATTATACAAATAATTAAAAAAAGATGGACTTCTTGATTGACAGAGTTTGGACACAGATTCAGGAAGCTGATTTGAAATGAAAGAATTGGGGGGGGAGGGGAAGTACAGCTGCATTCAAAAAATCCACAAAGTTTATGAATATTCACAATATTCACTCAGCTGTAGAGAAGCTGTGTGACTGAAGAAAAGAAAAATAGAGAGAATGTATTTGCATGTTACTGAATGCACTGTGAAAAACAAAACTAGAGGAATAATATATTTTATGTAGCGTACTTAAAGAAAAATTTGGATCTGCTGTGTCTCTGACCTTCAGGGGCATAGGGCATCACAGTGTAACCATATCATCTGATTATATTCCATCAGTGACAGCAATATCTCAACTCCCAACCTAGCACAACAACCCTGTGATGGCTGCCTGTGCAGTCATAGCCTTTTCTTTTCCTTTCCCCATGACTAAAGACCAATGAAAATCTATTCAGGTAAATAAACTCAGCAGCATTTGGTAGCAGTAGATCGATGATACTAACTCTGCCAGATGAGTGGGGTTTCTCTACACTAGAGCACTGAATTGATTGTAGTTAACTAATCAAATTGTAATTACCATAATTCAGCACATCCGCACTTGGCATGCATACTCTTGGATCACCTCCACATTCAAACTACATTCAATCAAGTTATTAGCAATACCTCCCAAGTACCTATTCTGGAGTTCCCAACAACTACCTGTGGGTCAGCTGAAGAGAATGATTGTTCATGAATTCTGATATGGTGAAATAAACAATGAGAAATTGGTAACGACGACCATATGTGTGACTCAGTAGTTTTGTACATTTTGTTTGTAAGATTTGCACCCCAACTTCAAAGTGAAACTCTTCCTGCTGGAATGGAAGAGGAAGCAAACAAAATGTTTAAATGAACTCTAAGGCAAAACCACCAAGTTTTGCATAGCTCTGATTTTTCAGGCATTTATTTTTAGAAATGACTTTCTCTCTTCCTAGATGGCAGTCTGTTATCTTGCTAAGCAATCAGATGTATTTTTGAAGCACAAAGGTGTTACATGAAGATCTAGGATAAAATTAATTATGTGGATGATGCAATATCTGTAAAGGAATGGCATCCAAGGCAGACCTTATTTAATACAAAAAATAATAAATCTCCTCAGTGATCAGACTTCAGTAAACAACAACAAATGAGGATGACAAGAGAGAGCGAGAGAGACATATTCTGTTAAAATAAAACAGTAAAAGGTTTGTTCTCCTTGGCATGAAATCACTTTTTCTATGGAAAAAAACTGATTATGCTGCAGCATAACAGCTGCAAAGTTTTAAAAGTTGTCACAAAACTGAAGATTTAAAAATATTTCATTGCTTTATCGCTACTTTGCCAATTCTAGCTACACAAATTGAAGCTGTGACAGATGTTAGCAATGCATTTGGTCCCACAATACATGTTTTCTTCTGAGGGACAGGGAAAAAACAGAGCTTTTCTGTTGGTGGTGTTTTAAATGTAGGAACACAGCATGATGTTCTGCTGCCCATATGGTTTTGGGAGCATTCTTTTTTATTGGCAAAGTCATCTTTGCATTTCATCCTGATAAAATGTTTGGCTTTGCAAGCATGCAAAGCCATTAAAATACAATTTGTGTTTGTGGCTCAAACCCTAGCAATGTGCATCTTTCATCAATCCCCAAATAATTCCATTTTAACACTGCTCAAATCCCTTAGTCCCTAGAGTTGTGTGTACCTGTTATCTACAGCACTATGATAGAAAGATGCATGGCTAAAAAACCAAACCCTGTAAGAAACAGACAGAACATATTTCCAAAAATAGGGGACTATTTCAGGGATGTCATTGTTTTCAAAGTCCTTGCTGGCACAGGCTTTTATTCTGTGGAAGTTAGCTTGAATGCATTCTTTACTTAATCATGACCTTAACCAGTAATGGGAGGAGGAGGGCAAGCAGGGAACACTATCAGTATGTTAAGCAGCTAACATCTTACATATCAGAAACTAAGAGAGATAATTTAGAAAATGTGTTTGGTCTTTACTGGGACCTAGAAGCACATGTCCACACTGAAACTCATAATGTCCTGTTAGCAGCAGAAATAATGCACCATCTGGGGAAGGTAAAGCATGAGCAGATATAAAGCATTATGGGCCTGATCCCAAAGTTCATTCAGGTCAGATAGACTCTTTCCACTAACTTCAGTGGACTTTACATCTGGTCCTATGTACAGATACCTATGCTGTGCCCCTTGCTACTTATATTGGATGAGACAAGAGTCATACATTAAGTTAATACGGCAAAGCAATCATTTGGGAAATGTTCATTCTGCAAGTTTCACTGCATGCATAAAATGTTATTACTGATTGCCTCAAAGCTTAAAGATTTAAAATTTAATTCTGTAGGCTTACTGATGGAACACACCACTCTACTAGCTTGTTGTGGGTCACAAAGTTTGAATTAGAATTGCCCTAATGTTCCAAGACTAGCTTGAATTGTTCATTTTCAAAAGAGGACTGCAAATGCTAATTAAGTAGATGCCTTATGAGTTGTCACTTTGCATATTTCAACAGTCATAGCTATGTGTGAATAAATCATATGCACTATTAAAGGGTGAATATCATGCTCCAAATGTAATAATAAATAAACTCTCCACAGAGAAGACTTAATTTCCTCATTTACTTAAGAAAATGAACTATATTCCCATCTCACAAAACATGAATTTTAGAACACCAACCTATTTATTAAACTTAAACACTTAAAGATGGTTTTAAAGCAGGGGTCAGCAATCTTCGGCATGTGACCCATCAGGGTAACCTGCTGGTGGGCTGCAAGACATTTTGTTTACATTGACCGTCTGCAGGCACGGCCCCCCGCAGTTCCCAGTGGCCGCGATTCGCTGTTCCCGGTCAATAGGAGCTGTGGGAAGTGGCGTGGGCTGCAGGAATGTGCTGGCTGCTGCTTCCCACAGCTCCCATTGGCCAGGAACGGTGAACCGCAGCCACTGGGAGCTGCGGGGGGGCCATGCCTGCAGACGGTCAATGTATACAAAATGTCTCGTGGCCTGCTAGCGGATTACTCGGATGGACCGCGTGCCGAAGGCTGCCAACCCCTGTTTTAAAGGGAAAAAAACTGGAAAAGCAAGAAGGGGCAAGTTCTTAGCTGGTATAAAATCATTGTGCTCCACTGAAGTTCATGTGTCTAATCCAATTTACATCGGATGAGGATCTGCATCTAGAAAAAATAAGGTTCAACCCATTTCCCCAATATGAGACTGGAAGAATATTACAAAATGTAGATAGTAAAGGATAGTGTCTCAATATGGACCTAATCCTATTTATTGAATTCAATGCCAAAGACATGAGCAGGATCAGGGCCTATGATGTTATTATCTTAACTGTAATGTTACTTATGTGATATGTCAGAAATATATCAGATAAGAAGTGGACCAGGAGCACAATGGCCACTGTAGTACAGTATTGCAAAGCTACAACTTAGCCAACCAATATCAAAACTACACAAGAAAACTGTCTTTAAATATACTGTTCAGTAGTTCAGTACAGACCCATTTTGGAAAAGGAAATAAAAAAAACCCACATTTCAACAACATAGCACTTTGCATCACAAAATATAATAAATAAATGTATTAACTATAGGTCATATCCTGCAGATCCTGTTATAGGAGTGCTTTGTATCTAATCTCTCTCTCTCTCTCTCTCTCTCTCAGAGAGAGAGCGCGAGAGCGAGAGAGAGAGTTAATTCCTGTAGCTCAGGGGGTCTCAAACTTAATTGCACCGTGACTCCCTTCTAACAATAAAAATTAGTGTATGACCCCAGGAGAGGAGACCGAAGCCTGAGCCTGCCCAAGCCCCACCACCCCAGGTGTGTATGTGTGGGGGGCATAGCCAAAGCCCAACCTTCGCTGCCCTGGGGGAGGGCAAAGTGGGGGGCCTGTAACCTGAGCCCCACCATCCAGGGCTGAAGCCCTTGGGCTTTGGCCCCAGGTGGTGGGGTTCAGGCTTAGGCTTTGGCCCTAGCAAGTCTAATGCCAGCCCTGGTAACCCCATTAAAATGGGGTCAAAACCCACTTTGGCATCCTGACCCACAGTTTGAGAACCGCTGTTTGTAGATGAAGCTTAAGAATATGTTTCCAGGGTTTTGTAGGACCAATTCAATTTTTGTTATGCACTCCATTGGCTCCATTTGGCTGCTATTTATATCAGCTCTTAACAGTTCCTACTCAGGCAAAACTCCCATGGGCACTTAAAGTCTGCACGGTTTAGCCATACTCTGACCCAGATCATCTCCTGAAGATCTGGACAGGTAGGGTGGCCCCAGCCGCCCCAGCAGTACCATCTCCGGACTATGGATACATCTCTCTGGGTGATCCACAGGGAATCAGTGTTGGTGAAAGAGAAAGGAATGGGAAAGAGGCACAATTCTCTGTGTCAACATCCTCTGTTTCGAAGCACAAATCAAAGCAGCAGGGAATACAGTTTAGATCTGTATTATCTCCCTTGGAGTCCTCTCTACTACCAAGCAGCTGTAGGAGCAAGGGACCCAACAAAATGAAAGCACAGCTCCTGGTGAAGTTGCAATGCCAAGAGGAAGAATAACAGTGAAACAGCAGCCTTACCTGCAGGACAGCTCGGCTCTGTGTGAAAGGGATTCCCTTCTTCACAGTTCTCCAAGATCTATTGGACAGAAAGGACACAGCCTCCAGAATCCTAATCCCTAATCAACAGGGAGGGAATAATACATGGAAAACTCTGACGTTCAGCCTAAAGAATTTTCCTCCATCCAAAAGTTAACTATACCTACTATTGGAGTTTGCAACAGGTAGAGCAGAGGTTCAGCCACAGCTCCTTTTCTTAATAGAAAATTCTGAGGAGAATATCCTAGCTCTATCTGTTAAGTCAGAAATTGGCAGGTATGTAGTATCATAAAAATCTAGGGCTGGATCCTCAGACAGGGTAAACAGACATTGAAGTCAATGGAGCTATGACAATTGACATCAGCCGAGGCTAGGGCCTGTCATCACTAACTAACAAATGAAGGTCTTATTGTGTAGCAAAGGCTGAGCTACATTTTGTGAAGTGGTAAAATAAATTTCCTCACCAACCACTAGGAAAAGAAAGGGAGGAGCAGGGAACTCACTCAGAAATGCCAGCTGTAATTAAAAAGAACTATTTTCACATGTGTCATAAAAATGAAGGGAAGGGGGAGAGGGTCTGATGCAGTGCTATAAAATCCTCTTTCCAGTAAAGGGTTAAGAAATGCAGGTAGCCAGACTGACACCTGACCTGGCTGGCATCTGACCAATAAGGGGACAAGATACTTTCAAACTTTGGGAGGGGGGGAAGGTTTTTGTGTGTGTCTTTGTCTGAGTCAGAGTGATCTTGGAAGACAGAAAGAACCTACAGAAAATCCGCCTCCTCACCAATACTCACTTTTCTAAAGTAAGTTTAGATAGCATAGCGAGTAGATTTCTGTTATTTTGCTTGGTACATTCCCTGTGGGAGAGGGAAGGGTTATTCCTGTTTTTCTGTAACTTTAAGGTTTTGTCCAGAGGGGGGAATATCTCTGAGTGCCCTGTAAAATAGTTACCATCCGGATTTTACAGAGATGATTTTACCTTGTTTTTAATAAAATCCTTCTTTTAAGAAGCTGACTGTTTTCTATGGTTTTTAAAAACCCAGGGGGTGGGTTTTTAGATCACTGTGTAACCAATTGGTTAGGAGATTATCCCCAAGCTTCCCAGGACAGGGGGCTACGGGCTTGAGAGGATATTTGGGGGGGGGGAGGGACTTCAAGTGGTCCCCTTTCCTGGATTCCTGTTTAGAACACTTGATGGTGGCAGTGGAAGAAGCATTTCTCAGGGTGCAGGGAATTTTGTACCTTGGGGGTTTTAACCTAAGCTGGTAAAAATAAGCTTAGGGGCTCTTAATGCGGGTCCCCACATCTTTACCCTAGAGTTTAGAGTGGGGAGGGAACCCTGACAACATGCATTTCAGAGTTTAGTCATACTGGAGAGTGCTTCTTTATCTTATGAGATTTCATATTATCAGGCTGAGCAAAACTGCTCTCTGAAACATCCAGTCAAATAAGAAGCAAAACTCCCACAGACTTCAGAGAGAGTTTTGCCAGACTACCAAGTCCAGGACTTGGCCCCCAAAATTAGTAAGGTGTTACTATGTCACTATAAATATTAACATCATACACAGAAACCATACTGAGAGGAACTATAAAAATAAAATAGATAAATAAGATCTCAGTAGATGGCCCAACTCTGCAACCATCATTTGCACAAGTAATATTCGCTCATGACATAGAACGCTTGCTTTCAGTGAGGCTGCTTACATGAATTAAGGTTGCAAGATAAAACCTTGTAACATGTATTGTGGCAGGGAATCAACCCGGTCCTCTTCAAATGTGGATGCATTTGGAAAATTACAATATTTTTTACCAGAGCCAGCAAGGTCAAATTACCCACTTCAGCCAATATAAGCGGTTTTGACTGATTAACGATTCTCAAACTAAAGCTTGTTGCTTTCTTCTAAGTACCCTTTTAAAACTAAACATCTAGCTTGCAACATTTATTTTACTTTGATGCAATATTTGAGCAGCTTTTTTAAGTTGATTGAATATATACAAATAAATTTTAGTCAAATTCATTATCAAACATTTTAGCCACTTTCAAATTATTGTTTATGTTCTGTTTGGAATGAATTGTTACCAATAAAGGGCTTCAACTTTATGTTGAAAGTTCTTGGGCCTGATTTAAAGCCTACTGAAGTCAATGGAATCTTTCTTTTGGCTTTTGGATCAAGCCCATATTGGACTTGAAGAATTTATTATAACATCAAGAAAGAAGGTCATTGCTATCCTAGGAACTAATCTAGCACCCAAAGTCAATGGAAAGACTCGTGTTGACTTCAGTAGGAATTGGATTGAGCCCTGTATCCTTCTGACAGGGAGATCTACATGCAGATTCCTTAAAAGCCAAAAAAATTCCTTTTAATCCAACAGATGAACTGAAGAGAGATTTTGAATCCCCTTATTATAACTAGGTCCCTCCCACAGCTAAATCTGCAAGGATTCCCAGATCTTCACTTCTTCCTTGTTCAACCAATAATGTGTCCCATATCTGGGTGTATTAATTTTTTTTATTTAAAACAGTTTTTATTTTTCTTAAAAGAGAATACATAAAGGAGAGAGAAGAAAACTTATAATGAAAAAGAATTCAGTCCATAAAACACACATTTAAAAATATGTAATGAATATATATTTAAGTTCATTGGGGTTTAAGTAAGGGGGGGGACTTCAAAGGAGGGTAACTCCCTCTCCTTCACTAAATGAAAGGAGCTAGTCTTCCCCAGCTCCCTGGTAGAGTATAGCTCCTGCTCCCCTCACTGCCTCTATAACTGGTAAAGTCAGGACAGTTAAGCACTGCAATAAATTGCCTATAGAGGTTGTGGAATCTTGGTCAATGGAGGTTTTTAAGAGAAGGTTAGACAAACACCTGAGAGGGATGGTCTAGATAATACTTAGTCCTGCCGTGAGTGTAGCAGGGAAATGGATTAGATCAGGGGTGGCCATCTGTGGCTCTTCAGAGGTTAATATGCAGCTCCTTGTATAGGCACTGACTCCGGGGCTGGAGCTACAGGCGCCAACTTTCCAATGTGCCAGGGGGTGCTTACTGCTCAACTCCTGGCTCTGCCACAGGCCTAGTCCCCACTCCACCCCTTCCCACCCGCTCCCTTGAGCCTGCCGTGCCCTCACTCCTCCCCCTCCCCCCAGAGCCTCTTGCACACCACAAAACATCTGATCAGCAGGTGTGGGGAGGGAGGGGGAGGCGCTGATTGGCAGGGCTGCCAGTGGGCGGGAGGAGCTGGGAGCAGGGGAGCTGATGCAGGGCTGCTGACATATTACTGTGGCTCTTTGGCAATGTACACTGGTAAATTCTGGCTCCTTCTCAGGCTCAGGTTGGCCACCCCTGGACTAGATGACCACTGGAGGTCCCTTCCAGTCCTATGAGTCTCAAAGTGATGACTCACCAGGAAAAGGAACCAGTGCCTGGCTGGGAAATTTCTTGGGTTTCCAGTCATTCTAACAATAGGTGGAGCAGCAGCAAGATGGAAGAACTGGTGTCTCCTATCTGGCCCTTCACCAGCTCCTCCTACTCTCCAGCTGGAGAAGAGAATTAGGAAACCTCTCATTGCCATCTCTAGTGAGAGAGCGGAGGAAGAGAAGAGGAGACACCACTCCCACTATCTCTCACCCTCCGACAAGAAAAGATTCCAGAGGACAATAACATGGCCCCATCAACTCCCTGTCCTGCCCAAGCATTCTGTACTCATGGGTGTCAGGTGGGAAGAAATTGAGAGATGAAGGGAAGAAATACAAGAGGTGTATGAATGAGGAAGTATGGAAAAGGGGAGAAAGGAAGAGGAATGGGACAGAAAGGAGATTTGAATGGAACAGTAGAAAAACGAATCTTAGGCAAAAATTTAACAACTAAACAAATGAGATGCAGACCAACAGTGGTGAAAAATATGTAGTGACTTAAAGAAGGCAAGAAGAACAGAAACACTGGGAGCCATAGCAAGTAAAGGATATTTTTTAATTATTCTAACAGAAGTCTGGTGTCCAAAGGAGGAGGTCTTGAGAGAGCTGGGTTTAGATGGGAGATGCATACAGAAACCCAGTATTCTTCCAGAGAGGCAAAGAGATAACCTGCCATAGTTTTATATGGTGGTGCCTGCTGGTTTGGGTGGTTTTGGTACAGGTTTGTTGATATTTTAATATTACATTACTTTTCTCTGGGAAATTACAGTTACATCCTAGAAAAGGGTAAGTACTTCCTTTTCCAAAAATTATTTCTTCTGATCTCAAGATATTTAAAAATGCAGAATATGGCTTCGGGTATTTAAAAATTTTCACTGAGAAGTGCTCCCATTTTTATTTGTTGTTTTTACATCATCAGTACAGGAGCCTCATATAGGTCAGTCCATATAAGGGCTTTTACCAGAATGAAGGTAGTTAGAACCAGGGATGTACACAGTTCTACTGATCACACACACACACACACACACACACACATGTACTTTTAAATGGCTGGATAGGAACAGTTTCCTAAAGTACATAATTCCCTTCAGAGACACTTCTTCTTTGGTGTCTTCCCTTGGGCCTACCCTGTCATCACAAGATGATGGAAAGCTGCATCACAATGACCACCAAAACGGGTGAGCGCTCCCTTACTTTGATCTACTTTAGCTTGTGTTGGGAGCCCCTGCAGCAAGGGATTCAGAAGAATGGCAGACAACCCAGGAGCAGGAGGTAGCTAGTTGCACCACAACTCTGTGGATCCACTGGTCTGACACCTGGAGCAGGGTCTACAAAGGGGGCTATGAATTCTACTTCTGGAATCATAACTCCTGCAAAAGTGTTGTGCGGGTTCCCCCTGCGTTGGGGAAGATTATAAACCCCAGAACTCCCCTCAGCAGTTTACCTCTGAACAGCCCAAGAACACGGGCTGTGGACCAGGATTTGGGACTTGAAATACTGTTGAAAATATTGCCCTGGTACACCAGCTATTGAGTGCACAAATAGTAGTTATTAATTACAAGTGTCCTTGACTACAGCTGTTTCAGGTGCACGGTTGTTAAGTTGCTTTTGATTAAAGGAAGTAGTTCATCAGCATAAAGAGCTGTATTTAAACCTCCTTAGGATCATGTAGAGTTCAATCATGAATGTAAAATACTGTTCAGGTTACATATTAAACACACTCTCAAAACATCTTTGTGAGCGTTTCATCTTCCTGTGGACAGAAGATGTTTCAGCATGTGCACGGAGACCTTCTGAAGTCATTAATATCAAAGCAACTATAGGTCAGACCCAACTGAAACTAATTCAGAAACCATAAATTCATATAAGGGCTTGTCACAGTGCAGCTCCTGCCTGGAGCACCTCACTGTAGCAGGCCACAACATGGCAGTCACACCTGCCTCAGTTTCAGAGTCCCCATTCACTTCAGGCTTTCTTGACACAATACCACCCTTCTGGGCCCTGGTTTATTATAAAACTTTGTGCAACTGGTCCCAGACACATAGTCCATTTCTCACTCCAGTGCAAGCAGTCATTAAAGCTGATCCCTTGATGCCCTACATACCATGCACTGGCACCTTTGATCACATCCAGGCTGTCAGTCCTCCCCTGTCCTTGTACCAGGACAGCCACCCGTCCCCCCAATTGCAGTGCAACCCCACTCTTGCCAGTCAGAACTCCCCTCAGACTCTCTGCTGGGGAGAGGGCAATACAACACCGCAGGTGCCAGACTGTGCGGGGGCGGGGGGCGCCACTAAGCCCCAGAGTGTAGAAAATTGTGTCTCTTGCTGGTGCATATGTATTCTCTCTGCTCTAGATGCACAGAGATGGTGGAGTGCTGTGCTGGAGGAAGGAGGACACAGGAGGCACAACAGGCAGGCAGGAGAAAATGTGAGAGGGAATAACAGAAAGCAGCAGGATCTGCAGAGAGAGAGGAGGAGGAGCCTCTTATGTACCTCTCTAGCACCCTCAGGAGCCTGGACTGATTAACACCAGGGAGCTTCCTATTTCCTGCTGCTTCCCTGAACCCACTTGAGGAGAACAGGCAGTCAACTGAAGTAGTAGGAGCCAGTTAGGCCCTTAAGATGCTGATATCTTCCCTCACTCAGGGCCTGCTACCAGCCTGCTCATGTGTCCCTTCAATTGTGAGAGCCACTATAGCTGGCACAGAACAACAGTCATGAGTGAAAGAAGAAAACGCCCCTCTGGGACAGCATTCAGAAAATGAAAGAAATCAAAGGAAGCTTTTCTATCTAAGCAGGAAGGAGCTCTCCTGAGATACATAGACACAAATGTTCATGGTGAGCCTTCCGGCCCCAGTGAGGACATGAGTGGTGAGGAGATGCCTGATCTTCCAGTTAGTCAGAGTGCAGGTGACCAGGCAGCTACTGCAGCATCCATATCTCCATCTCAAATGGATGTAACCATGCACATTCCTGAAGAAAAGTGTAGATCAGAGAAGAGTGTGGTGGAGGTGCAAGAAACAGCTGCTGCTGAGTTTAGTTCCTTAAGTCTAGATGATCCAGGACTGTGGGCCCACTTGACCAGTAGCCTGAGAGACTTCCTTGTACTGCATGGGCCACAGCAAGTGAAAAACTTCATGTTCCCCAAAGACAAATGAAAATAGAAGTTTCCATCCAACACATTACTGGCGTGAAATCCCCTATGGTGACAAAGTGGAGAGGCCAAGGCTTATGTACTCAAAACCCAGAATCTGCATACTGTTTTTGTTGCAAACTCTTCCAGTCTAATGTTCCAGCCACAATGGTTTCTACAGGAACAAAGGACTGGAAAAATCTGGCTAGAAATCTGGCATGCCATGAGAAGGCAGAAATGCTCAGAGAGCATTCCATAGGTGGAAAGAGCTTGAGATGAGACTAAGGTTAAAGGCCACCATAGATGATCAGCATCAAGAGAAGATTGCATGAGAGTCTCTTTACTGGCAAAATGTTCTGAAAAGGCTCATTGCCATTGTGAGAATGCTTGCTACCCAAAACCTAGCAATGCGTGGCACTTCAGATCAGCTGTATGTGCCAAAAATGGAAACTTCCTTCAAATTGTGGAGCTGATGGCTGAGTTTGATGCTGTACTCCAGGAGCATCTAAGTAGAGTCACCACCCAAGAAATGTACACACACCACTACCTTGGAAAAACAGTTCAAAATGAGATCATACAGTTACTGGCAACAAAAGTCAAACAGAAGATTGTGGCATATCTGAAGTCAGCAAGATATTACTGTTATTCTGGACTGCACACCTGACATCAGCCATATGGAACGAATGACTTTAATGGTGGGTTTTGTAACAACAACAGAACCTAGTGAAAATGTCCCTGCAACGGTGACTGTCAGAGAGCATTTTCTAGAATTTATTGACATTGATAATACTACAGGAGCTGGTATGACAAATGTGCTTCTTAAAAAGCGGGAAAATATGGGAATTGCGATAGCTGACATGAGAGGTCAGGGCTACGATAATGGTGCCAACATGATAGGAAAGAACAGAGGAGTGCATACACGGATCCGAGAGTTAAACCCTTGAGCTTTTTTTGTCCCATACAGTTCTCATTCATTGAAGTTAGTCGTCAGTGATGCAGGATCAGCTTCTAGTGAGGCTGCTGATTTTTTTTAATGTAGAATCATAGAATATCAGGGTTGGAAGGGACCTTAGTAGGTCATCTAGTCCAACCCCCTGCTCAAACCAGGACCAATCCCCAATTTTTGCCCCAGATCCCCAAATGGCCCCCTCAAGGATTGAACTCACAACCCTGGGTTTAGCAGGCCAATGCTCAAACCACTGAGCTATCCCTCCCCCCCTGTAATTCAAAACATCTATGTATTTTTCTCTGCATCAACTCATCGACGGCAAATTTTGAAGTAACATCTGGGAACATCCTCTCTGACACTGAAACCAGTGAGTGCCACACGATGGGAAAGTCGAGTGCAGGCAATAAAGCCTATCAAACACCAAATTGGGAAGACAGATGATGCCATAGTTGCCATTATGGAGGATAATGCTACCATAGGACCTGTTCGTGGGAGAACAGTGGCAGAGGGAAATGGAATCACCAGAAACATACATAACTTCAAATTTCTGTGTGGCTTAGTGATGTGGCATGGCATACTGTTTGAAATAAATGTTGTAAGCAAGAGCCTCCAAGGCGTTGACCTTGATATATCTGGAGCATGGAACAACTGGACAAAGCAAAGTCATACCTACAGTCTTTCCGGTCAGATGAGGGATTTCAAAACATTCTGAAGAGTGCACAGAAGTTGGCAGAGGAACTTCACACTGAAGCTATTTTCCCACCCATTCAAGAATACAAGAGTCACCAAAGAAGACGACATTTTGAGGCATGGGATAATCCCATAAGAGACCCCAAACAACAATTCAAAGTTGAATTCTTTAACCATGTGCTAGATTGTGCAATACAGTCAGCTGAAGAATGTTTCATGCAGCTCAAGGAGCACAGCAGTATATTTGGGATGTTGTATGATATTCCAAAACTCACTATACCTGAAGAAGACCTATACCAGCAATGCTGGGCACTAGAGACAGTGTTGACACATGATGACATGTGCGATATTGATGCGAGTGATTTAGGTGATGAACTGAAAGCCCTTTCAAGATACATTTCAGCAGGATGAACTCCAAAGGCTGTTCTGGAATATATGTGCACAAATAAGATGACCACCCTCTTTCCAAATGCTTTTGTTGCTCTGTGCATACTTCTAACACTTCCTGTAACAGTAGCCAGTGGAGAACACAGCTTCTCCAAGCTGAAATTAACAAAAACACATCTACGCTCCACAATGACACAGGAGAGGCTGGTCGGCCTTGCAACCATCTCAATAGAGCATGAGCTGGCCCAGACTGTGGGAAGCAGTTCAAATCTTTGCAACCAAGAAGGCATGGAAAGCACCACTTTGATTATTCAAACAGATAAAAATGCCAGTGTTTGCTATGCAGACAAGAAAAGTTCCATTTGCTGTTCAGGCGTTTGAAAGTTAAGTGTTACAGTAACTCCCCACTCAACATCCTCTCGCTTAACGTTGTTTCGCTCTTACATCCCTGCTCAATTACAGAACATGCTCTATTTAAAGTTGTGCAATGCTTTTTACTATGTAAAAGTTGTGCTATTACATTGTTTGGCTGCCTGATTTGTCCACAGCTGGCATCTCCCCTATGCCCTCCCTCCCCCAGTGCCTCGCGCCCACTGGTGGACCCCGCAGATCAGCACCTTCCTCCTCCTCCCCTCACCTCCTGCCTGTGGCAATCAGCTGGCTCGTGGCCTTTAGGAGGCAGGAGGGAGGTGGAGGAGCGAGCATGCGGCGCGCAAGTTCCCCCCTCCCTCCCCTGCCTCCTGCCCGTGGCAATCAGCTGGCTTGCAGCGTTAAAAAGGCAGGGGAGGGAGGGGGAAGGAGCGAGGACGCAGCGTGCGAAGTACGGGGGGGAGGAGGTGGGTCAAGGGTGGGTGCTTGGGGGAAGTGGTGGAGTGGGCGGGCTAAGGTTTGAGCCCCCCGCCCCTGGTGCTTGCAGAGTAGGGGAAGCTGCCGCTGCGCAACATGCTTCTCCTAGCCTACAGCACCTTCAGCCTCCTTGCCTGCCTCATTGTCTCCAGTGCCAGTGGGCTGTGCCTGTGTGGGGTAAGGCGGGGGAACCTCCCAACTATAGTACTGCGCTGTATGGCAAAAAAAAAAATTACCTCAAACCTAACTGCCCACATTTAGAATCATAGAATCTCAGGGTTGGAAGGGACCTTAGGAGGTCATCTAGTCCAACCCCCTGCTCAAAGCAGGACCAATCCCCAATTTTTGCCCCAGATCCCCAAATGGCCCCCTCAAGGATTGAACTCACAACCCTGGGTTTAGCAGGCCAATGCTCAAACCACTGAGCTATCCCTCCCCCCAATTTACATTCATTCTTATGGGGAAATTGGATTCGCTTAACATCGTTTCGCTTAAAGTCGCATTTTTCAGGAACATAACTACAACGGTAAGTGAGGAGTTACTGTACTTAAAATTTTTGAACAAGGCATTTTAAGTTGTTAGTTCTCCTTTATTGGGGTAGGTAGCAGAGCAATACCATGAGAGGAGTATAACAGGAAGAAGGCAGAATTGAGACCTTTCAAAGTTTTGGCCCAAACAAGGGGGCATGGGGGCGTCATTTGAGCTCCCCGCCTCAGGTGCCAAAATGTTGTGGGCTGGCCCTGTTACTTGTGAAAATACGACTAGCAGGTTGTAAACCAATGTAATGCAACCCTGTTAACCCCGCCTACAAGGCAGTACAGAAGAGGGAACTCAATTATCCCATTCTCCTCAATGGATGTGTGAACATCAAAACCTAATTCAGAACACTTAAATTGAGCACAGGCAGTTAAATAAAAAATCCTTTTGCAGATGTCAAATGCAAAAACCTGTGTCTCTGCAGTATAAAGGCTGCACACTTAAAATACAAAGAGTGAGGAAATGCAAAAGTTAAGGTTCTAATAACAGAAAAGTTTATTCAGCCTCATTGCACATGTGGTATTTTATTCCCATATTTCTGGTTAAATGTTATTGTTTATGTAGCAAAATACATGCCCATAATGTGCAAAGGATATGCGATGATTCAATATTTGAATTCAGTAGTACTTCATTTTGTACTGATGCATGCATAACCTTTAGAAGAAGGTGTTTTTATTTAGTTCATTTTTCTGCTTTAGCATGAAAATGTTTTGGCATGAAAATGTTAGAACTCCACACTATTTGTCAAAAGCAGAAAAAGAAGTGTTTGCACGGCTGCATAGCAGAAACACATTTCCATGTGCTTAACTTCTGATATAAATAAATAGCTAGGACTAAATATTACCCCCTTTGTGTAGGTGCACCAAAAAGGAAAGAAGATGATATAACTTCTCCACATGCACAGCAGCATGGCAGGTTCCATACCCAGTTCTCCAGAGAGTATTTGGGTGGTGGTAGGAAATGGGCTGCCATACCAACAAGTTCACTATATTGCCAAACAGTCAAGACCTGATAGCCATGGATACGCCCACACCCATCACTGGCTAATGCATATGCTAGAGTCTGAAATATGCAGTGGTTCTTTTTAGAAAGAAGCAAAGATCATCCACCAGCACATAGAAGCAACTTTCCCAGCACTTGCAAAATGGCTTTGATATGAGATGCATTGATAAGCAATCACTGCTTGTCTTCCCCATGCAATTCCCACACTGGAGGGCAGAATTTCAATCTTAAATGCTAACAGCATTGATAAATGCTAACAGCTAATGATAGCAGCCTTCAACTACCTGAATCGGGGTTCCAAAGAGGATGATGCTCGGCTGTTCTCAGTGGTGGCAGATGACCGAACAAGGAGCGATGGTCTCAAGTTGCAGTGGGGGAGGTCTAGGTTGGATATTAGGAAACACTTTTTCACTAGGAGGGTGGTGAAGCACTGGAATGGGTTACCTAGGGAGGTGGTGGAATCTCCATCCTTAGAGGTTTTTAAGGCCCGACTTGACAAAGTCCTGGCTGGGATGATTTAGTTGGTGTTGGTCCTGCTTAAAGCAAAGGGGTTGGACTAGATGACTTTCTGAGGTCTCTTCTAACCCTAATCTTCCAGGATTCTAATAATACTGTTCAGATAACCATGTTCTCTTCCTATCAGAAACATTTTCTCCTAGTCTTTTCTTATCAAGCACATACTCATTTGGCTTACATCACAGCAGCCAATGCACAGAAGATGATTTGTGCTAACAAAACCCACAGTAATGTTTATGTTTGGCATATATGCATCAATGGAAAGTTTTAACTTGATCCATTGGCTTTAGGACTGCTGAGTCACACATGATTAATTTGAACAATATTTTAACTTCCTTCATGATTAGATAACTAATGATTTTGAATGAGATTGGGTGATATGAACTGAATCAGAATTAGTATACATTTTTTCTTTTGATGAATTAATTGTAATTGATTTATCTACAGGCACTCTCAGGGGCTTGACATTGCAGTGCTTAGTCAGGCAAAATTATTGTTGAAGTCAATGGGAAATTTTTCTGAATAAGAACTGAAGGATCTGGCCTCATGGGTGAAAAACTAACACTAGTTATACCTACTGAGCTTCTGTGAGGATTATAATAGTTAGATGTTTCACAGCTATGATCCTAAAATATACTTGGCTACGAACTACAGTAGAATTTCTGAGTCATGGACATGTGCAGTTATCCAAGAGTTATAGGTCTGTTCATAAATATTGTTTTGCCAGCATTTAAGAGCTGGGGAAGGGAGTATGCAGGAGGTTAAAGCATAAAGACTTCTTCATTCCAGAGTCCATGGATCAGATTCTCAGCTGGCACTGACCAACATAATTCCACATAAGTCAAATGTGTTACGCCAGTTGCGCATCTAGCTCACTCAGTTTAATTCTAGTGACTTCTAGAAGGGCTTTCACAATAAATAGAAATAAGAACAGAGAAAGTGATATACCAAGTCAAACTAATTTAAGACTACTAAATGTTTTCCATCAAATTTTGTCAACCAAATGAATCTCAAACATTTTTACTAAATGGCAGAATATTAATTCTATTAAGTAACATAGAAATGTAGGGTTATTCTGTGAGTGGACCCATTGAAACCATTGGGACATGCAGAATGAGTTACTGCTCAATTTGACTAAAGCTGGTAGAATCAGGCCTGAAGGGTGGGATCCATGAAGAGACTTAGGTGTTGCAATGAGTGTCACAACTCCTAACTTTAAGGCACCTTGAAAAAAAATCACATAAAGCCGAGTCAGACACCTCAGCTCCCTTTACAATGTATGGAGAGAAACAGGATGTGATTCACAAAAGCTAGCATGGTAGGTGGGGAACTACCTAAGCCAACTGATTAGAGATGCCAACAAGAGGGGTGAGTGGTAAGCCCCACCCTTCTCTTGGATATTGGCACTTAAATCTAGGCTGCAAGGAGGTGACGATGTCAGTTTAGCAATCCACGAATGGGAATCAGCTGCCTGGTGTCAGGTACCTTAGGTGCCAATGCTGCATTTTAAGAGAAGAGTTAGGCACTTACCTCGCTCCCCACAAAACAGCAAGAGGAGCTGGCACTGACAGCAGTGATACCTGCCTTTTAGCCCACAGGTTACAGCACTCACCTGAGATGTAGGAGACCCACGTTCAATTCCACTTGCCTCTGCTTGATAGGGAGGAAAGGACTTGAACAGGAGGGTGCTCTAACCACTGAGTTATAGGATTTTGATATGGAGTGCCCTTCATGTCTCCTGTTAAAGCAGTTTCATTGTGGATAAATAATGAAAGTGATTGAAGCAAGGGCAACTAGACCTCCCAGGTGGTTGGCCCAGGAGGGACACATGAAAAACACCTTTATTCACATAAAGCCACATTAAAAACTATTTTAAAATGTTATAAGGTTACAATGTATACATGGAAAGATATGAATGAAATAAAATGAAACATCTTAAGTGAACATTAAACATGGATCACTAAACCATCATCATCAACAGTATTTTGAGTGAAGTTGGTAACACCAAGTCAGCCGTAAAATGTCCAGGTTACAAGGCAATTTATAGAAGGGGTAATCAATCGGCAGCCAGGCCACAATCAGTGTGCACAACAACCCTGGCACTTTACAGCCCTTCACCCTGGCCACTCTGTTCTGGTGAGATTTCGAAACATCCAGTTTTGCCTGGCCTGCCAAAAAGTTAACCAGGTAGGAAACTGGCAAAATGCGAGCACAGTATCTCACTCTCATGCTAGGTCTACACTACCTGCCGATTCGGCGGGTAGCAATTGATCTTTTGGGGATCTATTTTTCACGTCTAATGTAGACGCGATAAATCAATCCCAGAACGTGCTCCCCGTCGACTTCGGTAATACACCCTGACGCGAGGCGGAAGCGGAGTCGATGGGGGAGTGGCAGCCTTCAACATTGCAGTGTCCTCATGGCAAGGTAAGTCGAGTGAGGTACGTCGACTTCAGCTACATGAATAACGTAGCTGAAGTTGCATACCTTACATTGACACCTACCCCCCCACCCCTCCCCATAGTGTAGACCAGCCCTCAGAAAAAGCAAGGGCTTGGTGAAACCCACTTACAAACCACTGAAGAGCTGATACAAAAAAACAAAAACAAAAAAAGAGGACTCAGACAGGGGCAATGAAGAAAAAAGTGAACCAGCTTGTCTGATGCTGAACAGACAAAAGCACTGCGCAGACACCTCAGGGTTGAAAACCAGCGGCTGTTCTAAGATCCAAAGCGGGTTAGACAATGCTCTGTGCAGAAGCTGCCAGGCATGAAAAAGGCCACTACAGAATGCAAGCAAATCTAAACTCTGTAATTGACCAGGTGCCAACAAAAAACCCTTCTGAGCAGTTCAATGAAACAGGGTGCAACCAGTGGTAATTGTTAAAAGAAAGTGGTTAATGTACTTTTGCATCTGATCCAGGAGGCTCAAGGGAGGATCCAGACACACCAGTTTTCTATTTGCAGAAAACCGAACACCCTTGTCCCGCACCTTCTCTGAGGCCACGCCCTCGGCCCACTCCATCCCCCCTCCCTCCTTCTTGCACTGTCCCCCACCCTCACTCACTCGCTCATTTTCACCAGGCTGGGGCAAGGGTTTGGGGTGCGAGAGGAGGTGAGGGCTCTGGCTGCGGGTGCAAGCTTTGGGATGGGGCTGGAGATGGGAGGTTTGAGGTGCAGGAGAGGGCTCTGGGCTGGGGTAAG
The DNA here is from genome assembly GCA_033296515.1 of Macrochelys suwanniensis. NCBI lineage: Eukaryota > Metazoa > Chordata > Testudines > Chelydridae > Macrochelys > Macrochelys suwanniensis. The sequence goes on from CM065776.1 coordinate 45,858,212, forward strand.
GGGTTAGAGTGTGGGAGGGGGTGAGGGCTCCAGATGGAGGTGTGGCTCTGGGGTGGGGCCAGGGATGAGGGGTGCGGGAGGTGGATCCAGGCTGGGGCAGGGGGTGAGGGCTCTGGCCGGGGATGCGGGCTCTGGGGTGGGACCGGGATTTGGAGCGCGGGAGGGGGTGTGGGCTCCAGGCAGCACTTACCTCAGGTGGCTCTCATGAAGCAGCGACATCTCCCTTCGGCTCCTAGGCAGAGGCATGACCATGTGGCTCTGCGCACTGCCCGCACCGCCAGCGCCAGCACCAGCTCAACAGCTCCCATTGGCCAGGAATCGTGGCCAATGGGAGCTGCTGAACTGGCACTGGGGGCAAGGGCAGCGTGCAGAGCTCCTGTGGCCATCCCTCCGCCTAGGAGCCAGAGGAAGATGCCAGCAGCTTCCTGGGAGTCGTGGAGATGGGTAGGGAGCCTGCCTGTGCTGCCAACTGGACTTGTAACAGCCTGGTCAGTGGTGCTGACGGAAGCCACCAGGGTCCCTTTTTGACTGGGCATTCCAGTCAAAAACTGGACACCTGGCAAACCTAGCCACAACACTGAGGCCACAAGATTGTTAGCAATCAAAAGCCATCCCCGAAAAGAGAGTCCAGGAAGGAGCCAGCGCCATTTCTACAAGTGGCCCTGCATCTTCTCCTCAGCCTCCTCCTAGTTCCTCAAACATATTGACCAGATCCAAAGAAAACCCCCAATACCTTAATGCCAATGGTGCCCCATTGTAACTGTTGGGGCAACAATGGGGGACTGCTGAATTGCCAAGAGCCCAACAAGGTCAAATTACCCTTAGTCCAGTTATTGGAGGCAGAGGAAATGTGTTCATATACTTATGCCTGTTTACAAAGTGCCTGCATGTCACCTTCAGACATAATGAAAACTGAGAGGTCATCAGAATAGGCTGACAGAGAAACTGGGAAACCATCTGGCCCTCCTGGCACAGACAGGCCAGTCAAATGGCTCCAGACTCCGGGCATACAATATCCCAGACAGAGGGCATCCCTGACGTATGCCGCTGCAGTTTGGGAAGCAGCGGCTAAGACCTCCCATTAATCTATAAGACACTAAAAACTTTATGGTACAATAAAGAAATATATGATGTGAACACTGGCACACTTACAAAAGCTTCTAATTTTTTAAGATAACTATGGCTAATTCTATCAAAAGCCTTCTCCTGCTCTATTGAAATAAACCCCACATTTAGATCACAGTTTGCTAACAGTGAAAACATCATGAATTAAGAACAGATTACCAAAACAACAACAAAAACCCAGCAGCTAGGAATACAATATGTTTGATAAAGATGTATCAAAGTCCAGACAGTCCTTCAGCTGGTTGGCTAAGGCCCTGGAAAAAATCTTATAAGCAAAGCAGAGGGGAGAAATAGGTCTCCAGTTGTGTAAGTCACAGAGCTCTTCTTTTTTGTGCAACTGGGTGGTTACTGAGGGGCAACTCTTTCTCCTGGATACATTCTAGCACTACTAGAAAAAATTCAGTACCGATAAGATGCCAGAATGTTTGTAGAATTCAGATGACAGCCCGTGGATACCTGAGGCCTTGGCTGTAGACAGCTGCTCGACTGCAACAGAGAACTCCTGTAATGACAGTGGGGTGTCCAGGCAATGCTGTGCTTCACTAGTTAGATGGGGTAACCCCTGATGTAGCTCTGCCATTGTCAGCACGTCACAGGCTTTGAGCAAATACAAAATACCGTAAAAGAAAGCAGCTGATTTCCAGATCTCAGCAGGGTCAGTTGTCAAACAATCATCTAGCAGCCAGAGGCAAGAAATCTGCCAATGGCAAACAGCCATTTTTTCCAACCTGGAAAAACCCCTCATGGGAACATCAATGTCATGCAGCTGGATAAAACTGGTCTGAACCAGGGATCCCTGCACCTTCCCTTCCAACAAGCATCTCAGGAGTTGGTACCTCTCAGAGTCTGGTGAATCTGCACCAGGATCCCCACATCAAGGTTGCCATGGAGGTCCAAGACATCTCCTTCCAGGGTGCACGTGGCCTGATGCACGGGCTACATGGCAGCCTGTGAATAGTGCTGGCAGGACAGTTGGATCTGGACCTTCCTGACATCCCACCACCGTCTCAGGGACCCATTCAGGGGCTTTTGTTGCCACCAAGGCTCCCAAACCACAGTGAATATCTGGGTGAAATTCAAGTCCTGTAATAATTCACTATTAAACAACGACTCCGAATCATAGACAGGAAGAGGGAGAGAGAGAGATACTGACAGAAACAGAATGATGATCAGACAAATGAGTGGGAGACATGGAAGACACAAACAAACATATTCACACTGGCCTTCATGGTATAAAAGTGATCCAGTCTAGCCCGAGATGTGGTTGGGAGTAGCGTTCAGCCAAGAATACTGCCTAGCAATGGGGTGAGAGAATCTCCAAACATCTTGTCAAGGCTGATTCCCCACTCTGGCATTTTGAGTGCGGAAGGTGGGGGCCCAGAAGGATTCTAAAAATTAATACTGGACACTCCAGGCTTGTATTAAACTCCCAAGGTTACAGCTTTACTCTGACCTTAGATGGGTAGATGCTGCCACCACCCAAGTGCAAAACCCCTTTGAGAACCCAGGAAGGTGCACTTGGGAATTCCTTCCTGTGGGGTACCCTCACGCCCTTTCACCCCGCCTCCGGGGAAGAGCTGAGAAAGAAAAACAGAGGAAATCAGCTGTTGCCACCAGCTAATTAAACAAAATGTGCACAAACCTCTTAGGACACAAAAATCCAATCCTGTTCTTAAAAAAGGTAAATTTTATTAAAAACAAAAAGAAAGAAAATACATCCAGAAACTCAGGCTATTGCTAGATTTTTAAAAAAACATAACACTTACAAGGATTAAGCATCAAGAATAACATTCTTGAGGTCCATCTGAAAGGTTACAAGCAAACCAAATGCATTTGGGGTTAGCACAGAGGAGTCCACAAGCTGTAAAGAAATAAAAAGAGATAAACCTAATCGCATCTTCCTACACATTTCCTGATCTACTTACATATCTGGGATTGCAAATGTGTAGTTTCTAGGTATGATACCGATGATTTTCATATCTGGCCCCAAGTTTCTTACAGCATAGTTGCTCCCTGTCTGTCTCTCCCTGAGAACAACAGACAGACAGACAAAAGGGGAGCCTTGTTTCAATTTTAAAAAGTTCTAGCCTTCCCATTGGCTCTTTTGGCCAGGTGCCACTCTCTTCCTTTTACCTATGCATCACAGTGAGACTTTTAACCCTTTACAGGTAAAGCACGTAGAGAACAGCTACTGAGAGGGATTTTATCACTAACTGGCTGGCTGGGTCCATAAAAGGAAGCTACCCCTTCCCCCTTTATTTATCACACATCTACTTGCCCAAAGGTCTACGGGAAACAATACAGTTCCTTTGCTGACTGAGGGAGTGGCTTCTCATGGTTCCTCTCTAAAAAATAATCTACAGTGCAACTGAAATCCCCTCCCAGGACAGTGCAACTGAAATCCCCTCGCAGCAATAGTAGCATGGTCCCAGCCAAGCATTGTCATGGGCAAGTGTCAGCAGAAAGCAGACATTGTCTCACCCCTGCGTGGGGACATATACAATAAGATTAAAAACAAGTGTCGATATGTGTCTCCACCTGGAGGAGCCAGCACTGTACAGTGTCTTTCAGAGAGGATTTGTGGCCCTGCAACCTGGAAAAAGAGAACAGCTACTCCGGCAGTGACATTGGAGCCATGGCTCAAAACTACTTCCCATTCCTTCTGTCAGTTCCCCTGATTACCAGGGTCTGAGTGCATCTCTTGCAAAAAGGAAAACATCAGCATATTTTTGTCAGAGAAACTCAAAGTGTTGTGCCCTTCTATGACCATCCGGGCATCTGAACAAAGCACTGTAAATTAGGGAAACAGGCCTTCACCTCAATGCCTGGCTTCCCTTTAGTGCTTTCCAAAAAAATCACTAATCTCCTGCACACTACACCCACCCTGTGTGTCTAGCTGATTGGATGGGACATCAAGAACCAGTGAGGACTGAGAGAGATCATCATTGTCGTCTTCATGTCCCTCAGCCTCCACCAGCTCACAAGAACAATGAGCTCCCACTGAAATAGTCTCATCATTCACAAGGAGAGTGTGATTCAATGGAGCAGCTAGCATATCTATTTTTCCAAGAGTGGTAGGCAGTGCAGCCCCAGCCTGGGACCTAGAGTCATCACTGCAGCACGCAGGAGCAGGGACTCTTCGCAGTCTGCTTGGACTTAACTATCTTGAGTAGTTTTGTATCATCTGCAAATTTTGCCACCTCACTGTTTACCCCTTTTTCCAGATCATTTATGAAGATGTTAAATAGGACTGGGCCCAGTACAAATCCCTGAGGGACATCACTATTTACCTCTCTCCATTCTGAAAACTGACCATGTATTCCTACCCTTTGTTTTCTATATCTTTTAATCAGTTACCAATCCATGAAAGAACCTTCCCTCTTATCCCATGACTGCTTATTTTGCTTAAGAGCCTTTGGTGAGAGGCACATTTTACATTAGCACAACCAATAAAATTACCTACACTCAGCAACACACCCTCCACAGTGCAGGAGTCACCAGGCACACATTGAACCCTGCTTGTAGGTCAAACCACTAAACCTATCTGAAATGGAGAAACTTCCTACCCCTCCAAGGGGAAAAAAAGGGGGCAGGGGAACCAACACCCTGAAACCAAGAAACAGCAAGTAACAAAACAAACCAGACTAACAGAAACCTAGTAAGTGCACACAGCACATACTAAGCACAGCCTGACTTTCAGAAACACCCACAATCCCTAGAGAAAGATAATGACTCTATAGTTCAGTAGTTAGGGTACCTGCATGCAAGATGGGAGACTCTGCTGTGATGCTTCCCAGGGGTACTTAGGGTTGTGAGGCACCTTGCTACTACCTGCTCTTAGTGTGAGGACTGCTCAGACTGTAAGGAGGTGTTCACTGTGAAATATACAAGACTCAATTTACATGAAGATAGACCAATAGATAAACATCTTCTTCCTGAAAGATCTGTTTCTCAGCTTTCGGTGACCAGCCACAAGTCACATACCTTAAAAACATAATTTTCAGTATCTATTTGGTCAGGTCAGAATTGAAAACCTGCTACTGCTATGACTATAAGCGGTACAACCTGTACTGATCAACGCTGAGTGCTGGGCAGCAGTTAATTAACCCAGAAACCTCAGGAAGCGCCAGTGGCTTTGGGCTGATGAGCACTTGAGGATGGTAGTGGATGGAGGAAATGCCATCAAAAGGTAGATGAGCAAATTCACTCAGTGTTTTTGTCAATGACATCCTCAGAGGACAGATTGGGTCCTTCAGCTGTGTCTGATAACCAATCTAGGAGTGGAGCCCCAAAAGGCAGGCAGATGGAAGATCTCCTCTGCTCTGGCAAATCCTGCAGCATAGCTGGTTCCAAATGTATCAGATCCCATCCTTCCTTTGGTTCAAACAAGTGAAGTCAAGAGGGGAATGCTGACACATGGGCAAAACAGCACCTCCATATCAACTACCCAGGCTATTGCAGTCACATCACATGGAGAGGACACTCCATCCTTGCTGGTAACATGGACACAACACGATAGGTGGCAGTTACGGGTTATAAGCTCTCACTTGATTGGCATAGAGGAGGGCGCTCTAGGTCACCTTTGATGGTGGGAGGAATCACTGCATTCCATTGGTCAGCCACCGCCCGCCACAAAGCCGGGCAGCCCCCAGAAAGTTACGTGCTGACCCACCACAGTCTGACCGCCTCATGGGGTGCGTGGGACTAGTCCAAAAGTTGAATGGCAGATGGAAATCTTGCACTTGGCAAAAAGAAGAAACCAAGAACTTTTTGGCTTGGAAGCTGGAATGTCAGGACCATGTGTCCAGGACTGACAACCTCCAATACACAAGCAGCATATGGAAGTCAGCTTTGATAGATTGTGAACTGTACAAACTCAATGTTGACACTGCAGCACTTCAGGAAACAAGACTTGCAGATGCTTGTTCTGTCCAAGAGGCCAATTACATCTTCTTTGGCAAGGTAAAAGCAGCAAAGAAAATAGTCTTCACGGTGTTGGTTTTGCTGTGAGAAACAAGTGGGTAAAGTTCCTAGAAACACCCATTGGGAAGTCAGAGCGTATCATATCACTTAAACTTCAGACGACCATTGGCTCTGTGAACATCATTAATGCCTATGCACCAACACTCAAATCTAGCCCCGAGGAGGATACATTTTATGACTCTGCATCAAGTCATCAAAAGAATACCATCAACTGAGCAACTTTTCCTCCTTGGTGACTTTAATGCAAGAGTTGGTGCAGACAACAACCCATGGCCAAATTGCCTAGGACATTTTGGCACTGGCAAGATGAAAGAAAACGACCAATGACTTCTTGAATTCTGTGCTCAAAACCAAATGTGCATTACCAATTTATATTTTAAAGGAAAAGATCACCACACAGTATCATGGCAACATCCACCATCAGGCCACTGGCACCAATTAGACCTTTTTATCATCAGGAGGAAAGACCTACCCTTAGTGCAGAACACTCCCACGTTCCACAGCGCTGATTATGACACTGACCACTCCTTGATTACTAGCAAAGTGAAGATTACAGCCAAGAAACCACAGAGAGCAAAACCTAGGAGCAAGCCCAAAATCAATGCTATTAACACCAAAAACTAGAGGAAATGCCAGAAGTTTGTGAAGGCTTTTGAACTTAACATGCATGGGAAGTCATTATCAGAGAAGGAAGAGGAATTTGGGGAAGATTTAAAAACAATCCATGAAACAGCTTTAGCTACATTTGGGGGAAAGAGTCCATCAAAAAAGGACTGGTTCGAAGAAAATGAAGCAGAACTATTACCTTTCATCAACATTAAGAACACAGCCTATCTGGACACAAGAAGCCAGCAGAGAGCACCAAAGTGAGACTTTGACATGCACAAACCAAGCTACAGCGAGCAAGCAGATGCTGTGCAAATAATTACTGGATCAAGCTCTGTGAAGAGATGCAGACAGCTTCAGACACAGGAAACCTCAAAGTCATGTATGATGGCCTGAAGAAAGCTCTGGGTCCCATTGTCAACAAGGTTGCACCTCTCATTACAGATAAAGGCAAGCAGTTGTCTCATTAGTTGAACACTATTCAGAGCTATACGCACAAAAAAGAAACATCACCAGCGAATCATTGGACCAAATACCAACTCTACAGGTCATGCCAGAGCTAGATGTGGAGCCCACTGGAGAAAAGCTAAGCAAGGCCATTGATTTGCTGTCAAGTGGCAAGGCTCCTGGAAAAGATGACATCCCAGCAGAAATCCTCAAGTGCGGGAAAGGCAGCCTATTACCATATCTTCACCAGCAGCTACTTAAATGCTGGAAATAGGGTGAGGTATCATAAGAGATGCGGGACGCAAACATCATCACGTTGTATAAAAATAAAGGCGAAAAGAGCAACTGCAACAACTACATGGGTATCTCGCTAATAAACACAGCAGGAAAAGCTTTCGCAAAAGTCTTCTTAGTGTGCCTACAACAGATGGCGAATCGTGTCTACCCTGAATCACAGTGCAGATTCAGGGCTGGAAGATCAACTATAGACATGATGTTTTCTCTGCATCAACTCCAAGAAAAGTGCAGAAAGCAAAACTGACCATTGTACATTGCCTTTGTAGTCCTAACCAAAGGTCTACAGGGTCAGCAGAGTAGGTCTATTTGCAATACTAGAAAAGATAGGATGCCCACCAACCCTGTTACGTCTTATACATGCATTCCACAACAACATGAGAGCAACTGACCAGTTTGATGGGTCCACTTCGGACAGCTTTGAGATGAAAAGCAGAGTGAAGCAAGGATGTGTTCTTGCCCCTACACTCTTTGGAATCTTCTTCTCAGTACTCTTGAACTGTACATTTAAGGACATGAAAGATTGAGTGTATCTCCACACAAGATCAGATGGGAAACTCTTCAACCTATCCCGACTTAAGTCAAAGACCAAAGTCAAAAAGGTGCTAATCAGGGAACTTCTATTCGCTGATGATGCTGCCTTTATAGCTCACAATCAAGATCTATTACAAGAACTCATGGACTGCCTTTCAAGAAACAGTTAGGCATTTGTTCTCACCATCAGCATTAAGAAAACAGTTGTATTAGGACAGGGAGCTCTACAAGATCCTTCAATTACCTTACATGCAAACCAGCTAGAAGAAGTCCAAAAGTTCAGCTATTTAGGTTCTACAGTTATCACCAACCTCTCATTGGATGAAGAACTAAATGTTCGCGTTGGAAAGACTGCCACCACCTTTAGCAGACTAAAGGAGCATGGAACAACTCAAAGCTTATCATCAAGACCAAAATGCTAGTGTACCAAGCTTGCGTCCTCAGCACTCTCATGTATGGTGGGGAAACATGGACAACTTATGCGCATCAGGAGAAAAAGGTTAAACAGTTTCCACCTACTTTGTTTATGCCCCATATTCAACACCAAATGGCAAGATAAAGTCACCAACGCAGAGTTTCTTCAAAGGACAAATTTACCAACTGTGACAGCCCTGCTCAAGCAAAAATGACTTCATGGGCTGGGCCATCTGAGTAGGTTGGAAGATGGACGCATACCCAAGGACATGCTATATGGGGAGCTATCAGAGGGAAAAAGAACAACAAGACATCCCAAGCTTCGCTATAGAGACACCTGCAAGCGAGATATGAAGGAATTTGGAATTGATCCTGACCAATGGGAAATCTTGGCAAGTGATCGTAACAAGTGGCACCATCATCTTCATCAAGGTATCTAAGTCCATGACAGGAGCTGGCTCCTACAGCTTGAAGAGAAAAGAGCCTGTAGGAAGCAAGCAGCTCCCAGCCAAGATATATATATTTGCAATAACTGCCAAAGATCATGCAAATCTTGGATTGGAATATTCAGTCACATGAGACATTGCAAACCATCTACATCAGAGGCTGCAATTCCTACCATCTCTCGCAGATGAAAGGATGCCAGCAACAGTATATATACATATAACTCCTAACACATTATCCATACATATTATACACAATGATTATGAGAACCTGTGTGACACAAGCTTACAGTAGAGACCTCACATTACATTTTTTGGTCAACCAGTATGTAGATACCAGACCCAGGAAACCCCTGTAACCCTTAGGTACTTCTTTGCCTCTACTAGTTGGCATCAAGATGTCCTTGGTCACAGCTGGGCCCAGTCACCCTGCTCCAGTGACTCTTTCATTATTTATCCACAGTAGAACAGCTTCAACAGGCGATAATGAGAAAATCCCTACATTAGCCTACCCCATAGTTCAGTAGTTAGAGAACTCTCCTGAAAGGTAGGAGACCCCTATTCAAATCCGTTCTCCCGCTCCAACAGAGAGGGGGAACTGAGCCTGGATCTCCCACATCCCAGGCAAGTGTTTTAACAACTGGGCTAAAACTTATAAAGTGGGCAGTGGCAACTCTACCACTGCCTCCTCCATCTCCTGCTGGATTTTGAATGGCACCCGATCTGGTAGGTATGCTCAGAGGCCACGTACCAGATCGGGCCCTGCACACGACTTAGGTGTTGTGATGGGGCAAGGCCAGATGGCTATAGGAAAGTAGTGGGAGACAGATATATATTAGCCCCAGGCTAAACAAATCCGTGTTACCAAGGTAAGCAAATGGCAGTTGCTCCATGTCAATTAAGACACATGGGACCAATTAAGATCCTTCCCAAAAGAAGGAAGACAGCTAGGTTGATTGGGACACCTGAAGCCAATCAGGGACTGGCTGAAACTAGTTAAAAGCCTCCTAGTTAGTCAGATGGGGACATGTGTGTCAGGAGCTGTAGGAGGAAACCATGCTGCTGGAGAAACTGAGCATTACAAAACTTATCAGGCACAAGGAAGGCGGCCCTGAGGTAAGGGTGATGTAGATATTGAGGAAGTGGGGGCTGCTGTGGGAAAGTGGCCCAGGGAATTGTATTTGTCCTGTTTCCAAAAAATCAGCTACCAAGAACTGCTACTATCAGGATCCCTGGGCTGGAGCCCAGAGTAGAGGGCGGGCCCGGGACTCCCCTCTTCTCCCCAACTAATTACTAAGACTGGGAGACAACAGAGACTGTGTGAGGGAGGATAGCTTCTCCTCACCTCCCATGCTGGCTTATGATGAAAATGGCTCAGTAGGCTGTAACCCTTCCCTCTAGAGAGAGAAGGGCTACTTGGAGGGTCACAGTGAGCCTCTGAGGCTAGCGTAATCTGCCAGGAAGCGTGGGACCCACTGAGACAAGGTCAGAGCTTTGTCACAGTGTTCAGCTCCCTATTGTCCCTTGGTTTGTGAATCGCTTTGGGGCTTAGAGGGAGGCAGCCGTGCACATGCTTAAAGGGAGGAACATAGGCACCTAGGGAACTTTTATTCTGAAACATTTAGGCTCTGAGTAAGTAAAGGAGCCACAGGGTTTGGCAGAAGTTTTGTGGATCGGAGCGAAGCCAAAATGACCAAACCCAAGACTTAGGGGCCTAAGTGGGGGGTTTAGTACTTTTGTACATCCCAACCTGAGTGAGGACTTTTCTGCACTTAAAGCGCTTCAGTGGAACAGCAACACCACTGCAGCACTTCAGTGTAGACACTACTTACACAAACAGCAGACATTCTTCTGTCAGTGTAGGTAATCCACCTCCCCAAGAGTTTGTAACTAGGTTGACAAAAGAATTCTTCTGTCAGCCTAGTGCTGTATACTCAGGGACTTAGGCTGGCTTAACTGCGCTGCTCAGGGATGTGGATTTTTCAGACCCCTGACCAACACAGTTAAAACAACCTAATTTTCTAGTGTATATCAGGCCTAAGAAAACCATCAATTCCCAGCTTGCTTATACAGATCATGAATATAAGAGCAGTTTCCCTATTCCAGAAGCCTAAGTACAGAGCATAGAGCAGTGGTGGGCAAATTGCGATCCATCAGGGTAATCTGATTGTGGGCTGCGAGACATTTTGCTGATGTTGACCGTCTGCAGGCACAGCCCCCTGCAGCCCCCAGTGGCCGCAGTTCACCATTCCCAGCCAACAGAATTTGGATCATATTCTGAATTATGATATTGACAATTTGTGATCTTAGTTTCTTGTTAGTATACTGAACACTAATGGAATAAAGAGCAGACCCTCTAATCCAGATATTAATTTATTTTTCCTCATAGCACATGCATGAACAGATCCCTAAATTTAGTATAAATACCATATGTGATAAGGAAAGGCCAAGATGAATTTGCTAGTACAATAAGGAAATTACCATCAGCCAAAATCCAGCCTATATGTGAAAAAACAATAAATCTTGGGCTGGTTCCTCTTTGGAAAATTGTGTAGACATTAAGGCCCAGATTTTAAAAAATATGTACATTGACAGATGTAATCAATCTGCAGTCAGTGTTACAATGCCTAATTGATTTAGGCAATGTTCCCTCTAATTTTTGACAGGCCGTATGCACAAAAAAATTCTTCTGTGCAAATTGTTATGCTTCTGTGAAAATTTTTGTGCACGTGGTGTTTTGCCATGTGCGCGGGGTTTAGGATCTGTGTGCACGCGCACACGTGCACAGCTTAGAGGGAACAGTGTTAGGAGCCTACATCTCATTTTAAAAGGGATTTAGGCACTTAGGAGCCTAACTCTCATTGACAAATTATTTTAAAATGAGATTTAGGCTTTTATATCCATGAGGTGTTGCAATGCTGAGGGCAGAAATGCCTAAATATTTTTTTAAAATCTACACCTTACTCTCTGATTTTGGCAGAACACTACAGTATAGCACCATGTGCAGAAGAGCCACACTCCTATAGAGATGTTCCCCTCCTGCTCTATGTTGTTCATGACAGTGCTTCATATTGTTAAATGGCACTGAAAAGGGACTGAATAGCTTCATCCAGCTGATTTAAAGTGACAGCCATTGTAAAAGATCTGTTGCCAACTTACGTAAGGCCATATTTCCCAACTCCCACACACCATAGATCGAGTAGCTGGGCCAATATGCAGGAAGATTCTGTTTAAGAATGAACAAATGATACTCCCCCAGCAGGCTGTGAAATGCTCTACGACTGCTATGACAGTCCCGAGGTTGCTCCACTGGTCTCTTACACAATCGCACCAACGCTTAGTTCTCTGGTGGGTGAGCCACAAATCCTATCCTCACCATAGGTAGACAGAGGCCCCTCTGGAACAGGACTCTGCTGCATGAAAAGGATACAGACCCAGATTTTCCAAGGTATTTAGGCTTCTAACTTTCACTGATTTAAAAAACCCAGAGTTTCTGTATTTGGGCCAGTGATGTGGGATGCCCCAACCTGAATGACTGGAGCCTGAGTACATGGCCTGATATGCCCTGAAGGAGTGCTACAGAGGAACTAGGCCCTTGACAGAGGTAATCAATCTGCTCAGCTTTTGAATACTGTCCTCACTGGCATTAATAAATTATGCTTATTACCCAAGTTCTAGCATTGGAATAGTATAATTTTATATTCCACAGAGTATTACTAAGGCTTTGGTTTTGGAGCCTGGACTGTTACAATATTGGCAAGAAACATATTAGAAGATATGGATATTATTATACACACACATAGCAAATCACTGCTGATATCGTTAAATGGTACAGTCTAGACAACCAGGAAATAATTAACACAACTGGAGGACAAGGAGGAAAAGGTCAAGACAAAAGAAAAAAAGGAGCCTCATAGGGTTGCTGGCCCATTGAAGGGGAGTCTGGGGTCAGACTACCCATGATGAACTAATTTAAGGGGAACAAACCTATGTAGGAAGTTCATTGAATAACGAGCACCTGAGCTTGGTAAAAAGCCATCAGGGCTCAGTGGCAGAGAGGTGCTCTCAGAGAAAGAACCTCTTCTCAGGGCCCCAGGAGAAAAATTGTGTAGCACCTGAGCCAAGGTGAGAGACCACAGGCCAGAGAGGCCAGAACTGAGAACCCCAGGCCCCAAGGAAGAGTATTGTGCAACCATTAAGCCAAGGGGAGAGACTTTATTTCACGATTATTTGTATTTAATAAAGTAGAAGCCCAGCAGGGGAATTTTGTCTTACACCCTTTGGACTGTGTAGAGCTCTTAAGGGGACCGGTGAAAGGGAAACTGAGGGAGCACCTGCAGCACCACAGCAGGTCAGCAGGGGATGCTATAGGGCATGCCCCCCACAACAGGGAGTCTCTGGGTGGAATCCATGAAGGATTTAGCTGTTGCAATTCTGAGTCTCACAATGTCTAACCTTTAGATGCCTTAAAAAAACCCACACACACACACCAGGAACAGCACTGCGATCCACAAAGATGAGTTGGGTGCCCAGGCTCCTTATACAATTAATGGAGAGAGATAGTGGTCTTAGAATGTGATTCACAAAAGCCAGCAAGCTAGGTAGCTCTTTGCCTAAGCTAACCTGTGGGAAGTGCCTTTGTGCTAAGCCTTGCCACTTTCCTGGAGATAGGAGCCTAAGTCCAGGTTGTAGAGAGGCACCTAGCTCTGTTAGCAAGCCATGAATGGGAAACCATGAATGGGAACCCCTCTCCTGACTCAGGTGCCTATGTAGTTTTTATGGGAATGACTTAGGTACCTGCCCTGCTTCACACAAAAGGCCAGTGGAGGTGGTGGTGCCACCAGTGCCCACCTTAATACTTCTAGCTCAATGTTTAGAGAATTCACTTGGAATGTGGGAAACCCAGGTTCAATCTGCCCCTCCCCGGGCAGGGAGGGGCAGAAGGGAGAACCCTGCAGAGGGGGAGAAGGGAGAACCCTGTTCAAATCCTATCTCTTGGGAGAGTGCCCTAACCACCGACTTATGGGATATTATGATGTGGGGATCCCTCAGGGTCTCCTGTTGAAACTGTTTTGCTGTGGATAAATAATGAAAGACTGGGTGGAGCAGAGGAACTTGAGCCAGGGTCTCTTCCCCACCAGCTGGGTGCCCTAACCACTGGACTACAGAGTCATTCTGACTCTCTCTCTCACTCACTCACTCTCTGGCCCAATGACTTTCATTATTTATCCACAGTGTAACAGCTTCAACAGGAGAGGCTGAAGGAATCCCTCAGAGGTCACCTAGTGGATTGCTGGACAACCGAACACCTGTTTTCCCCTGGTTCATGAATCACTCTGGGGCTCAGGTAAGAGATAGGCATCCAGACACCAAAAGGGAAGCAGCAATGCACATGCTCAGAAGCAGAAACTTAGGTGCCCAGAGAATTTTTACTTCGAAAAATTTAAGCATAGAATGAGCTTAGATGCCACTAGTGCAATGGCAGTGCATCATGGGATATATAGTTTGGCTAGGGGAAACAATCCATAGAGGAGAATGAGGGCATTAGGCACCCAAACTACCATGATAGCAAAGGTGAACCTAACCAAATTGAAATGTTTTCATTAATTTCAACAAACTGAAACAAAATATTTTGATTTGGGAATGTCAAAAGTTTTGTGTTGTTCAAAAATTTTGAAATGGAACATTGCCACTTCCGAATCAAAATTCTTTGGAACTTTCGGTTCCCCAAGAAGTTTTGATAAATTGACTATTGTTCCAGTTCATGACAAACAAATCTTGAAATATCCTAATTTTCCCCAGGATGAAAATTCTGATTTTCATTTCCCTGTGCCACATATCTTTCTCATTTGTATGCTGAAATCACAAAAGGAAAGGGACGTGCTTGCCAAAATTATCAGACTGAGCATAAGATTTGTTTATTGTATAAAATCTGCTCTCAGTTATACCTGTGCCACCCCAAGGAAGTTGACAGTGTTGTATGGGTATTAATGAAAGTGGACTTTGTCTGTTAATAAACTTTCCCATAATTAATGCAGAAACATCTGCAAAGATTCTCTACTTAAACAGGATCATACAATGTAGGATTGGAAGAGGCCTCCTAGGTCATTGAATTCAGTCCCCTGCTATAGCAGGCAACCCCGTCATATAATACTGTTCATGAACTTCTTAAACTCCGTCATAAAACTAATTGAGTTGTTTGCCCCACTATGCCTATTGGCAGGGGCAGCGCGAGCTTTTTTGCCGCCCTAGGCTGAGGCGGCGGGAGAGGCTGCCGCCGAAATCCCAGGCGGCCGAAGAAGCTGCCACCGAAGTGCCGCCGGGGTCCTTGGTGGCACTTCGGCGGCAGCTTCTTCGGCCGCTGGGGATTTCAGCGGCAGCCTCTCCCGCTGGCGGATGCTGAGGGACCTGAAACGCCGCCCCCCACAAATCCTGGTGCTCTAGGCAACCACCTAGGGTCACCTAATGGTAGCGCCGGCCCTGCCTATTGGGAAGCTGTTCCAGAACCTTGCTTCTCTGATGGTTAGAAATCTCCTTCTAATTTTCAGCCTAAATTTGTTCATGGTCAGTTCATTATTTATTTTTGTGCCAACATTGTCCTTTAGCTTAAATAGCTCTTCCCCATCCTTGGCATTTACCCCTGGTTGTATTTATAGAGAACAGTAATATCCCCTCTCAGATATCTCTGATCTACTTCTTTGGGGTGGCACAGGTGTGACTGACAGCACATAAATTGATATAGTGGGAATCAGAATGGACTAGTGAGATCAAATTTTAGTCCCAGATCTTAGGTATATATAATCACAACACTCCTGTGAGCAAGGCAGGTAGGTAAATATTAAATTTTTTCAAACAGAGGAACTGACAGATGACATGACTTGCCCAACGTCACACATCAGACCATAGAACCCATATCACTCAAGTTCTAGTTCCACTAGGCTAGGCAGACTCTCATTATATTCACTTATGTGCCCTGTTACAAATCTGTGCATGTAAACAGAAAATCTTAAGCAAATTTTCCAGCTTAGCACATTTAACACCGGCCAGTAAAGTCAATGTAGCTTTTATGTGGGCCCTGTGACATAAGACAGTTATCAAAATTGTTCTTCTTCTATGTAGTTTTATCATAGGACATAAGCACAAGGCTAAACAAAGGCATTTTTGTCCAGGCCTTCTATGTTCTCCATAGATAAAGGTAGAGAGAAAACATTTCTTCCATGGCAAATTCAGCAGGCAGTTATTTTTTTTAACAGTTGAAATATGCTCATTCCATAGATACCAATGTGTTCTGTACAGAATCTTTTGACATGCTTGCTGAGTATTTTAGTGTTCTTGTCACAGTAATTTATACCTAATTAAATAATAATAACCGTGACTATGATGAGAGGAGGAAGCTTTATACTGGGAACATTCATTAGAGAAATCTGAGCCATATAGCTGTTTCTACTCCAATGATAACTCCACACTGAAGATAAAATGTCAAAAGATTTTGTAACCTATTCCCAGGAGAACCTTTCTAAATCATACTGTATGAATAACTTACAATATCTTTTTATTTTAGCTTCAAATGTTCAGTTTCTGTTCTTTCTTTATCTTTCTTTCTTGGCCATTCCTTATAAAGTTTCTTTTTGATCAACTCCACCATATAACAGAATTTTAGAAGCCAATGTTACGGTCTGAAATTAATGCAAGTTCCAAAGTTAATGTGTATTCAACCATCCCAGCCACACATTTGAACTTGGGTTTGAATGGTACTGTAGGGAAATCCATATCATAATCTAATTATATTTAATCTGACATGCTTGGGAAGAGTAAAAAAATAGAACTGCAAATAATGGACAGTTCAGTCAAATGTTAATTAAGAGCCTGGTCCTTAAAACTGCATGTAAAGTAAATTGCATGGACCACCGAAATTCTGGAATTTTCCAACTCTTCAGAGTTGAACTTTGCAACCTTAATCATGTTTATGAACTTTCTTTTGTGCATATAATGGATACACAACATACATCAAAAACAAAACATTTTTTCTTAACCATATTAGTATAGTAGTAGTTCCTAATGGCCTACCAAGAATGGGGCCCCATTGTGCTAGGCACTGTTCAAACACAAGTGTAGGAGACAACCCATGCCCCCAACGATTGTATCACTTAAGATCAACTTTTTCTCAGACTGTAAAATGGAGGATTGTAAGACTGTCTTATTTGGAACATAGATTGTGTCCACCTAGGTGAGTTTAATACCACATAGCACATTGTGGGCGCCTCCAGAGTACAAATAATAAATACAGCTAACACTAAAGAGTGTGTTCATCTTTTTGTGCAAAGATGTTCAGGGCAAAACCCTCTATCCTTTCCACTACTGGAGAATGGTTTCTCTCATTTTATCTTCCCCTTGCTCCTCTTTTGCTTCAAATATTGCTTCTTTGATATCACTCCTCCAGCTATATTGAGCCATCCACCTATTTGACCTCAGGTACGCTCCCCCACCTGTATAAAATGGCCACATGCCTCCCTGACTCATTGACTATCAAAATAGTGGTCATAAATGCACCTCTTCTATGCAGTTAGTAAACTGTTGGTCAGTTCTGCATCCTGAAATTTATGTTATCTCCTAATTATACTGCCTAATATATGATCCCCGGCTAATTCTGATTTTAATATTTTACAACATTATCCATAGTGGTGATGGAGTTATATAAATTACATTATAATATTACATTGTAATGTATAATCAAAAAAACATAACAAATGTCATATGTTTTCTGTCTACTTTTGCTACTCCTCAGAGAAACAATTAATTTCCAATTTTTCCCAGCTTGAAAATTCATAAATGAACCACAAAATCATATTAATTGGTACTAATTACAATGAGATAATGATGTTGCTAATGAAAGATAAGGAAATAACCCTACAGTAGCATTTCCATAAACCAGCGTGCTCAAAATACATCTTAAATATCATAAAATCACTTGCTGTGATGCAGTTAACTCCGATATCACAAACATTTAGCAGTACATTGTTAAGCTATATTTTTTTTGTCTTCTGGTGAGAATTAGCATCTAACTGACACACTAATGAATGGGATCAAGGGTTACAGTTAATTTTATTCTGCAGCTCCTGAAAAGTTCAAACAGTTCTTCTTGGTAAAATAACCTCTCTTAGCTGTACAAGAAGATTAAGATCAATTTCAATGTAATTTAATGCCTTGTTTCCACTGTTCATAGTAAATGGCTTTCTGAATTGAACTTAAGGCAGACTTATTAATATTGGACCAAAGTTTGAACTGACCCTGTGCAAGACCTGGTATGGGAGAGAGAGGTGATTCAGTGCTGGGCTGGTCTCCTGATATGGGATTGGGCCAGTCTGACAGCCCTTTCCCACCAGTTACCCCCACCATACTGTAAACCATGAGGAGTCTGGCATATATGCCACTCTACTGCCTCTACATCACCTGAGGATTGCCTCATGCAAGGGTAATTTTCCACTGACTAGATCCCCCAGTTTTAGGGCAGCTTTTTGCTGGTTCCTGGTACAAATCTGTCCTAGTGGACCAGGTAATCTGACCCCTTGATTATAAAATGGTGGCACCAGATCTCTCACTGGAAGACTTTTTGAACTGATAGTCACTCTTTTGCTTATCGTAAATAACATTATTTCAAAAAAAAATAATTCATCAAGTTAATTTCAAAAACAACTCCTACTGCAATTAACAAATTGAGTGCCATTTGGCCATGATTGTGAAATAATATAACAATGTCTATGTTGATATTCATTTAATTTTTTTATTCTGCATACATTGTTATTGTACCCCTTCTGCCAGGTGATGTCAGCAGCAACAAAAATCAGGTTCAGCATCTAGGGGTTCCTCTTAACATTACAAAGCAGAACTGTCTTGAGAAATCTGGGAAACTAAACACCAAGCCTGGATGCCTCTGACAGGTAATGCTTCCCCCCTTGCAAGCACTGAGTGTGTATAAAAGAAAACTTTTATTACGAGCAGAGGGAACACTGTATTAATTTGTGAACACACTGCAACAATGATTCAAAAATACTCAAACAGTAAGTAAGCATGCACCCCCCACAGTGGTCGTTTGCCTCAATTTCTCACCTTGTGGCACAGAAGTCCAATGGATGACCATCCTTTTAACACGCCACTCCCCTTTTCTGCTGCACCCCACTTACGGTTTGTTGTCCAGTCAGTAAAGTCTCAGAATCCAGGGTGCGTTCAGGTGGATTCACGTCCAGCTCCTGAGAGGTGTGATGCCTCTGCCTTTGCAGCTGCTGTCACAGTTCGCCACTGTTGCTGCCCACCAGCCAGCTTCACTGCCTTTAGTTATAATGCTGTATTCTCAGGTTCTACCACCTAGCCCAGTTCTTAGTGATTTCAGCTCTTAGAGATTTCACCAGATAGTGGGGAACCTTACTGCCGCCTGCAACACTAGCCCTATACCAGGTCTAAGGCTCAGCCCCTTAAACCAGCTTATCACTGATGTCAGCTATAGTGATCACTGACACAAAACAAGTACTGTCAACAGAGTCTAATCAGCTCTAACTTGAAAGACTGGAGGGAGAGGATCAAATAGCATCTAAGACCTTTTGAACAGAACCTACTAAATAGAAATACCTAGCATTATCCATTCCCCCTTTATTTTTCACATGGGTTTGGCATGACTAGCCCACACTCAGTGAGTGAGGTTACAGTTAGGGTGACCCCCCCTCAGTTAGGACATATTACGTACAGTTCTGATGCCCTTTAGTCATACAATAAGGAGAACAATATTTTGTTACCCCTTAAGTGAATTTTAACCCACAACAGCCAAAATTGATCTTTATGGCAGAGCAGATTTGTCTGCTGATCACCTAGACAAAGTAGGTGTGTCTATGTGAATACAGTCTGCTCCTGAGGTCTTTCCCCCCAGTTCATCAATAGAGGGCAGGAAAGAGGTCATTCCGATCATGAGTTTATATCATTAATTACAAAACAATGAAAATCAGTCTTAAAATCAAATGCTTGTCTTGTCTTAATCATTATTGGTCATTTAAGGTAATAAAATAGATGATAGGAAGCCATCCAGAACTTTCCTTCTGTCCATACATTTAAATGAGTGTAATAAAAAGGATAGAAAATTTACATTTTCTTTGTTGACCAAAACACAGTTTTTGCTGTTTCAGCACAATCTAATCCAACCCCAGGCCCTATTTTAAATCTAATCTGGATCCTAACGCTGTCTCTTCAACCCATCTCTAGATAAAATATGGTAAAACAAAAAGGATTTGTTTTATTTTAATAACTGCAGTGGTGGATATAACATTTCTTAACCACAGAATAGAGACAGATGAAGGCAACTATGAGAAATGGACAAGAATAGGTAGGGCCCTACCAATTTCACGGTCATGAAAAGCATGTCACGGACTATGAAATCAGCCCTTTCCCGTGAAATCTGATCTCTGCTGCTGCTGGGAGCCCGGGGCTCCTAGCTGCTAGTCCGGACATGCTGGGGAGGTACAGGAATTGTCCTTCCCTTGCATGGTCGCTCTTGGTGGGGAGATCAGACCCACTTCCAGAGGCAGCGCAGAAATGAGTGTGGTACACCCTCACTTCTGCGCTGCAGCAGCCTGGGAGCTGGGCTCCGGGCTTCCATTACCCTGACCCCTGGCAGCTCCTGCCCCAGCTCCGAGCACTGAGCTTGGGGCTTCCTCCCTCAGCAGCTCCTCCCGGGCTGGGGGCTTCTGCTCCTGGTGGCTGTAACCACGGCAGTCCGGGCTTGGGGCTTCTGCCTTCCCCAGCCGAAGCAGCCCGGGCTCTTGGCTTCGTCCCCCTGCCACTTCACCTCGCTGCACGAGCCGGAGCTAGGGGCAGCCAGGGCTCGGGGCTTCCGTGCATACACATCGACCTGGAGCTCAGGGCAGCCCAGACTTGAGGCTGCCCGGGCTTGAGGCTTCAGCCCTGTGGCAGCAGCTGAGGCTCGGGACTCCCGGGCTCGGGGCTTCTTCCCCCAGGGCTCGGGTGACCCAGTTGGGGCTTCCGCCCTGGGACTTCTTCTGGGGCTAGGGTACCCATTTTTCCAGTGGGGTCCCCCATCTTAATCTGTCACTGGCCTGGACTAGCAGCTAGGAGCCCCTGACTGGGGCACTCCCAGCAGCATGGGTATGATCCTACCCACCTCCACGTCAAGGAACCTCCTCTAACAGCAGGAAGCTCGGAGGCTGCGCCTTCAGAGAGCATCTCTGAAGTGAGGGTGGCAATCATAGGACCCTCCCTACAACAATTTTGCAACCCCCAATAGTTACAACACCCTGAAATTTGAGATGTAAACATCTGATATCCTGAAACTGACCAATTTTAAAACCCTCTGGCCAAGAAAATTGACCAGAATGGACTGTGAATTGGGTAGGGCCCTAAGAATAGGGGAGGAGACATGGATTAAAGGAAGAAGAATACAGAAGAGTTTGTCACTCTTATTGGGAACTCACTATTTATTTATTCATCAGGAATTGATAAGAGTACCAGGCTAGGAAGGCTAACTTGGCAACTGTTCCCAACCTTCTGCACTTGCTCAGTCCTTATTGTTAATCCAGATAATTTTTTTTCATGGGGAGGGCTACATTTTAATAGAACGAGTCTCTCATAGACATCTCCTCTTCCATTCATTATATCACAGACCCAAATTCCTTTCCTACAGTCTCACAGACCAACTCCCCTCCTCATTATCACACTACATTCCTATGGTAACCACAGCAATTGTTTACATGGAAAAACAATATTAGGAACATATTTAATGTATTTTCAGATGTCTTTTAGTGTGATTTAGTGGCTCTAAAAAAGGAGGAGAGATAGCACCATGAGAACACCACCAAGTGCTCAATGAACCACAGTTGGAGAACCTCTGATGTAGATTTTAAACAACCTTTTGAAGCCAAACATGCTTTTCAGGAACTATTATCATCTTCAGACATCCAATCAGTTTCACATTCTTTGTAATTTAGGTTTTAGCATTTGTGAGCAGTGTCATTCATCCTCACACAGCTGTCTGTAGGAATATGCTCCCACATCAGACATTAATCTTTTTTTGTGCCAAAGCAGAATGTTTATTTAGTCATTGAAATACATTACTGAGAAGTAAGGACACAGTGAAAAATGCTTCAAGCTGTCCGTGCTACAGAAGGATCACACAACGAATGTGGAATTTAGCAAGAAAGATGCTGTGTATTAGAAGGTGTAATAGGGATAATTTGTTGTTCTTAAATAGTTTCTAGAAACAAGCAAAGGCTGTAGCCAAAAATTAAATGTTAAATTGTACAGAATCAGTGTGTCATCTAGCCCCTTTTCATGGCTTTTGCATTGCAGGGTCTTCTATAATGGGCCCTTAGACCAGCACTAGGTGCCATTCAAAATGCTGCCAAGATGGGGGGGAAGATCTATTTAAAAAGTCATTTTATCTGCCCATTAGAGTGTTCAGAAGAGTTCAGCGATAGCCTGTCTGTGAAAATCTTCATTGTGAACACCGTAACTGATTTTTAAAAAATCCACTCAAATCCACAAACTGATTTACAGTCAAGTCTGACTGTGTGCTAATATTAACATTCCCTCAACTCAGGTTGTTAACAGTACAATTAGAGTATTTTAAAAATACATATTTTGCCTGATCTTATTGAAAACTAATCGCTTGTCTACACCGGTGGGCGGGGGGAACTTTTTGGCCCGAGGGCCACATCTGGGTATGGAAATTGTATGGCGGGCCATGAATGCTCACAAAATTGGGGGTTGGGGTGCAGGAGGGCGTGAGGGCTCTGGCTGGGGATGCAGGCTCTGGGGTGGGACTGAGGGGTTCAGAGGGTGGGAGGGGGATCAGAGCTATGGCAGGGGGTTGGGGAATGGGAGAGAGTCAGGGGGGCAGGCTCCGGGCAGCGCTTACCTCAAGCAGCTCCCAGAAACACCAGCATGTCCCCCCTCCAGCTCCTATGCAGAGGCATGACCAGGCAGCTCTGTGCGCTGCCCTGTGCATAGGCGCCACCCCTGCAGCTCCAATTGGCTGTGGTTCCCAGCCAATGGGAGCTGTGGGGGCGGCGCTAGGGGTGGGGGCAGTGTGCAGAGCCCCCTGTCTGCCCCTATGCATAGGAGCCAGAGTGGGGATGTACTGCTGCTTCTGGGAGACGTGCTGAGTGGGGCAAGACCCCAACCCCGCTTCCTGGCTGGAGCACCGGAGAAGGGCAAGCCCCAGACCCCACTTCCCGGTGGGAGCTTGAGGGCCGTATTAAAATGTCTGGAGGGCCGGATGTGGCCCCTGGGCCATAGTTTGCCCCCCTCTGGTCTACACAGTGCCAGCAAAGCACATTAAAGGGATGTGAATAGTAAAGTGCACCAAAGTATTGCACTCTAACTGCCCCATGTAGACCCTGCTGGCATGCTCTAAAAGGTATTCAGTTTGCGTTAACATAGCCATAGGACTACATTAACATGAACTAGGTACCTTTTAGAGCATGCCCCATCAGTGTGCTTTACAAATCATACCCCTCTGGTGTGCTTTGCCATGCCATGTAGATAAACTCAAATAATAATAGTTTAAACATCTGTTATGTCTTGCATCTGAGTGCTTTTCAAAGATTTGTGAGTTTAGCCACATGGCATCCTTATGAAACAGGGTGGGTATTACTATTCTCATTTTTCAGATGCAAAAACTGAAGCCCATGTTCACGGAAGAAGTCTGTGGTAGAGTTGGTTTTTCCTGTGGATCTTCCAACTTTCTGGGGGCAGGAAGTCTGAAGGTGTACACAGCCATTCAGTGCATCTCCCATCTGGCATCTTCTCTATTCCCCTCAGCCCCAGCTACCCTGTCTACATGGCTGATGGACCATGTGGGGTTTTTGAGGAGGTGGCAATGCAGCTCCATGGGGGAGTGAAGCATCTCAAGCTGCTGTGTTTCTTCTTTGCACCTATGCACAGTGACTTTTTCCAGGTTTAATTAAGGTCTCAATTGTGTGCCAGAGTCAGGAAAGGAAGCCACATTTTTGATTCCCTGTCCTGTGCTTATACTATAAGACCATTCTGATATTCCTCTATATTGACTATAGGTCCTAGTACCATCTTTGTCTGAAAGTTAGGCAACTTAGTTGTCATCTTCCTCCTCCTCAATCCATATTATACATTGGTGCAATAGTGTTCTGGTGGAATCAGTTTGATATGTTAATTAGAGTCTATGATGTTAGTTAAATATGCTGGCCATAAAATTAAATGTTATTTCCTTAGCACAAGTAATCACGAATAATAAGGTTGTTTACATGTTAAATCACTGTGTGTGTTTAGTGGGTATGGGAATTATAGAAGTAGTATTTTATTATTTGTAATTCTACTACAAAGCCAATTCATGCTGTTGGTCTAGAAACCACAGAAGCACAATGTCTTGTAACCTCTAAAGTAACCAGAATAAATCCTGGTTTTTTTAAAGGGGTTAACCACATTTGAAAACTAATTTCAGTGTTGGATAACCAAAGCCAGTCAGACAGCATGGATTGCCAGTGAGTGACACATTTCAACTTATCTAATTCTGCATTTTCACTTTATAAGCAATTACATTATGTATATTTCTTGTGAAATATGTTCAAGCAAGCTATGAAGTATTCCTCTACAATATAGCTGTTCATGAAGTGTCATGGCAAGTTGTGTCCCATAAATAAAGCCTCTGGTTTTTAGTTTAAACTCATATTTTATGGCACGCTTGCATATAAAATTCCAATATACTTGCACACCGACAAACATTAATTTAAGACAAACCTTTCCACACTCTTTCCTTCGCCTTGCTGAAATATATTTGTAGTGTTCTTGATCTCTGCACCTGTGGCCATCAGTCACACATTCTTCCTTGTTAATTCTGAACTGAGAAGCAATGAAAGACTGATGTCCAAGTTTCTCATTTTGTATATGCCTTAATTACTGTAAAAATCCTCAAACTCTATCATATCCTTTCCACATAAAATGAGAAAAACTGGAGGAATATTTATTTTTCTTGCCAATGGTGATAAATAATTAGTTTACAGGACTCAAAATGTTTGGCAAAATGAAAAATATACTATCACCAGTTCACACGACGAAAAATTCTGTAATTTACAATTGGGATGGTTAACTGTCACTTACCAATACCTCCTCATCAGCCAGAGTCTCTGAGTACCTGGGACATATGTCTTGTGGTTGACTAATACTTTAGTGTCAGCAAGGAAAACATCAACACTGAAGACGTCATAAAAAGAGTAGGTTTAGGGAGAAGAGTTCTTCCTTCATTTCTCAGTGAAACAATAAAATATTTACTTAAAATGTTTAGAAGAAAGGAGACTCTTCCCATCAGTTAATAATTTTAAGTAGCAGTACTTCAAATTTTGAGCCTAAAAAGAATTGACATTGACCATTTAAAGATGATCTTCAATAGTCAGGATTTATTGCTGCTGTTTGTTTTAAATCTAGCAAATCTGTAGTGCTATTTGCTGAATGCCCCAAAAACATGACTGAAGGGACATTTTAACAGATCTGTATTTCAAAGCTACCCCTTTTCTCAGCCATGTGCAGCCATTGTTGTGACAATTGGACCTACAAATTTATTCTAATTGTGAGCTCAACTATAAAAAGTGAGTGTAACATGTCACAGTAACCTATCACAACAAACTTTGTTGGGAAAATATGTAAAAGTGAGACAGAAAGACTAATTAGTCCAAACAAAAAAGGTCTCCTGGTATAACTGAAGGACTATTTTAAAGATCATGCTTGCTAAACAAGAATAGCATGGAAGTGGAATCTGTGAACCAATATTGTTGTGTCAGAAATTAGGCCCAATTGGTGGACAAAATAATGATGGGATGGGGTATTCCACCCATCAATCCCTTAGAAAACAGACGGGGTGGGGGAGGAGGGAAGCTGGTTACCACAATGCTGGATGATTGAAAGACTAGAGAGGCAGAAGCTGCTGTCTGTTAACAACCGCTGGAGCAAGCTTTACCATCATGGCTGCCACCCCCACCATCTCCTGGGACTCTGGACCTGCTTCATCCTAATCCTAAGAAGTGTCCTAACCAGACTATGCCAGAGAAAGGGACCCAGATGACATCATCATGACCACTGGTTCCAGCTAAATCCCGAATGTGAGACCCTGAAGGGCCCTTTTCCTTCCCCACCTTATTTCTTTTCTTTCCTATCTCTCTCCATTTTCCTTCTCTCTAATAAGAGTCTGGCTTAGCCAGACAGGATTGTATATTTTACAACGCTGCTGTGAGACACATTTGACTCTTTGGCCCCTTTATTCCAAAGATTAATATAATAACACCCCTAATCACCAATGCTCTGTCTGATGTCCCACAATGCATTCTGATGGCATCATACATTCCATTGATCATCACTGGAGAACAGATTCTGCCTTTGGGTATTGCAGATCCTAGTGTTTATCCCTAATATTGCATGTTCTCTTTAAACAAAACAAACAAAAAAATAGGATTTACCTTTACCCCCTATAGCTGTATTCTCAACATTTTGGCAATAGAGCATGCAACACATCAGAGTGTGTGCCAAGGTGTCAAACTGAGTAGGAGCCACAATTTGCAGGGGAAGATAAGAACTGCACTTTGCAGACCTATGACAAAATTAAATTACAAGTGTGCTGGAATGGCCCTTTTAACCTGTTTATGTAGGACAGTTAGCATGTTATAATACTTACACCTTTTTTTATTAAAAACATATTTTACTATGTAAATCACACATCTGCTGAAAATACAAGATCATATTCTTGGATCCAGGGAGGCTATGTTCTATGCAGGACCAAAAGATGGGGCAGAGCTGGTATTATGCCACCTTTTTGCCCGATGGGCAGCCATGAGCCAGCTTAGCTCTTGGCAGAGCTCAGAAAAGCCACGGGGAATGGCACAAAGTAGACAACACAAGGCTGACAATCTAACCCATCAACAGCATATGCACTCATGTTGCAAACTCATAATAGAATATTATTGCACTTTAAAGCTAAAATGGCATGTTAACTTCTCTCCAGTGATCTTAATTTTATTTTCAACTGTTCTTCCCTTCTGAAATTTGCAATTCAATGCAATCAATTTCACTTTGGTTAAACACTTTAATAAATATGCTGTGATAAAAAGAGGCAATTGATATTCTAACTTTGTTGTATTTAAAATAGCTGCTGTATTATCAACACACATGATAAAAAACTGGCAAGCACTGGCAGCTATGTAGAAGCGGTTTGCTCATCCAATGGCTGGATGAGGGAAAGATACAGTATCTTACATTTTATATAGCACATTTCATCTCAAAGGATTCCAACATGCTTTACAAATTATACATACTGAAATCACATCACTTTCAATGCAGCCGTCTTTGGGATGGAACAAAGTAGCTGTTTAATAGTCTACAACAACACTTTAACAAATTTAAGGACCAATCATGCAAGTATTTTTGCATGCAAGTAACTCTTGCCTTTGTATAGCCCATTGAATTCAATTGGAATTAGTCACACATTAAAATTACTAGCATGCACAGTTATTTGCAGGACCGGGACCTAAAACAGCAGATGAAGGAGACTTCAATCTCTATCCAACTGAAATTGCATTGCAAATTTGTGCAAGGACTGTCTTTTTGTTCTGTGTTTTTACAGTGCCTAGGCCAATGGGTTCCTGGTCCACAACTGGAGCTCTTAGGTGCTATGGTAATAAATAAAATAAATAAAAATAATAGATGGAACGTAATTATAAGAGCTTGTTGGAAAAGAGAATGGGGGGAAATCCCCAAAGTTTTCACGCAATATTTGTCCATTGTTTTGATAAAATTTCAAAACCATCCCAATAGCTTTCAGTCTAATAAGAAAATGGGTGGGGAGAGGGAGAGGGGAAACTAAACATTTGTGCATGTTGTTACATGTTTCCCAATTGGAATTCTTGCAGGGCAGTGTGGCTAACTCTTGTAAAAGGCTACATGGAATCTTTAATGATCATAAGTGATCCGGATCTCATTTTACATCTCTTCCAAAAGACAGTATCTTCAGCAAAACAGAATCCTGGTAGCACAGGTTCAGTACTGATTCTGAATTAAGACTGCCACCTAATGAATCCTCAGGGCAATTTCCTGCAGCCCCTTTGGTTTTACAGGATGGTTTTACCAAGCTTGATTCTGAAAAACCTTACGTTATCTAATGAAATCACAATCTGAGGTGCTGGGTGTTAACTCAGCACTTACCTACTGATTGTTAGCCATAACACTGGGCCAAACCCTGCTGTCCTTACTGCATCCTGACTGGGACATAAATCGTTTTTGTTTCTGTAACACCGACCCACACACGGGCGTCAGCAATGGGGATCAAACCTGGGACACCTGGAGCTAAACAAATGAGCTTCTACTGCATGAGCTAGAAGACATGTCTGTTAGCCAAGGCTGTAGCAGTCTCATCATTCTCTAGGGCAGCGGTGTCCAATACGTTCGTCACTAGCCACTTGTGGCGAATAGGCTATTGAATTGTGGCTAATGCATGAGCAATGCGTTGGTGTATTGAAGACATCAGTACTGGACCAGGTTGCGTGCTTTGATATACAGCTTGTTAACGTGGCTAGGATATAGTAATTTTGTGTTAGTAGTACCTATTAATACTTTTTTTGTAATATCTACTTATTTTTGATATTTGAAATGTCGTTTGTAGTATGTTTTTTAATCCTTTTTTATAATGTGGCGAATAAGAAAAATTCAAAACCACAAGTGTGGCTAGTATCGAATTTCTATTGGACACCGCTGCTCACTAGAGGAGGACAGAGTGCCACTCCACGCAAGCAGGGGGTTACACTTCAATGGGAATTTTGCCTGAAGAAAGATAGAAGGAACTGAACCATCACTGGGAACCACACTGACCAAGGGGAATATGTAATAGAGTATAGTGCCATTTGTTCATTTGGACAAACTTCTTCTTTTGAAACTTTCTCCCTTCCCTTTTGAACACACATAACCTTACTATCATCATCACTGCCCTCATGTGCTTGGCAAATTTCCTGAAATATTCATGTTACCTCAGAAATAATGAAAATCCACTAGTTCTTCATTGATAATCAAATGCAAACAGGATTGCACTTTTCCAGTTAGGGCATCATATCCAAGGCAAAGCTATTTTGTGCGGTATCATTGTTTACATAATCTCATAGCTGTCAAAAGCCAGTGAGATCACCTTGAGAAGGATTAAGGGATTTGCATTGATGAAATACTAAAATAAACATGATAGTAAAGTAGTGCAGGAGTTAGGGCTGATTGTTATCTCTCTTACACTAGTTCTACTCTGGCATAATTTCACCAACTTCAATAGAGTTACTTCTGAATTACACCTATGTAAATGAGAGGAAAATATGGCCCATTATCTTTATGGTCAGAGCAGAAAAATTCATACCAGTGAGCCAATTATCAACTGCCTGTGTTTTGTTGTTTTAACCTGTATTTTCTTGATTAAATGAGGAGCTATTAGAATTTTGAAAAGTAGTTTATAAATCAGCTGGTAGCCAGGGACAATAATAATATTCAAAAGATTTCCATAGAAATGGGCTCATTATGTTATTTGTTGTGAAAACAGTGTAAGTGGGTTTAGCTTGCATGTTAAAGGTCTGGAAGGAAATTGTTGTAGACAGTGCAATTAATGGGTGGCTGCAAGATAAAGTTTGTGAGTAGGAAAGGTATAATCAATTATTTTGCTGCCCCGTTCTTCACGTAAATTACACCCATTTAGGCTGAATTCACAAAAGGACTTTGGCACCTAACTGCTCCTTTAGGTACCTAAATCCCCAAATCAGACCTGTAGGGGGGTGACTACCCCGCTCCTAAAATAAAAGGGGTTAAAAGCAGCCATGGAGAGGGCTGTGGCTGGGGATGGCTGATTGGGGAAGCAGCCGCAGCTGGGCCACGCCCCAATCAGGCCACAGCTGGCCCTAGAGGAGGAGGGAGATGGGCCTAGCTGCCTGGGGAGCCTAAGGGTACCGGAGTGAAACAGGGCTGGGGAAAGGCCAGAGGAGCTGAGGCGCTCCGGGCCGGCAACTCCCCAGGCTGCAGGACCTTGTCCAAGGCCCACGGAGGTACTGGGTTGCAGGGAAAGGCAACAGGTCCAAACCTCCCTTGCCTATGATGACTGGCTATTACAGACTGCAGTCTGCTCCAGGGAGCGGGGGCTTGATGATGACTGCTGAGGCAAGGTGGGGGAAAGGGGTTGGGGGTTCCCCTGGGAGGGGAGACCCAGACTGAGGGGGTACTGCCAGGGGGCAGCACCCCAGACAAAAGGGCACCGGGGTCCAGGAGGGACATGGGGGTCAATGGTGAGCAGGACAGCGACCTGCAAAGGGCGCTCTGGGCTGGAAAAAGCTAATTCCCTGGACAACCAGCAGGAGATGCTGCATGGGTGAGTCCCGCATCGCTACAAGGCCCCATTGGGATTCACAAAGCCCCCACTCAGATGTTGCCCAACTCTGAAGGCCTCTAAACTCTCCCAGGGCCTAATTTTTTGCTGAAAAATTTCCCTAGGTGCTTATATTTCTTAGGATACACACTGCAACCCCACGCCAGGCATCCAGATGCATAAGGCTCAGAGTGATGCATGAACCCAGGGAAAACAGGTGTTTCTTCGCCTAACTCACCTGTGGGGCCCAATCAAGTAAGTGTGCTAGCAGCAGTACCATCACTACCGGGTTCCTGATAAGTTTTAGCCCACTTGTTAGGGTATTCACTTACGATGTGGGAGACCACAGGTTCCACTTTCACCTGACAGGGAGAAGGGATTTAAACTGGGCTCTGCCACCTCTCGGGTGAATGGCCTAGCCAGTGGGCTATGGGATATTGTGAAGGGTAGGTGGGGAGGATCCCTCAATCTTTCCTGTTGAAACTGTTCCACTGTAGAGAAAGAATTGTAAAAGTCCTTGCAGCAGGAAGACTGGAGCCTGGGTCTCCTCCACATCCCAGGTACATGCACTCACCACAAAGCAACAAGTCATTCTTATGCTTGCATTCTCTTTGGCCCAAGGAATCTCTAGCCTGTGGTTAGGGCACTCACCTGAGAGGTGGCAGATCCCAGCCTCTTGCTAAAATAATGTAGGCACCTAACACCAAAAGAGGTTTACAATTGAGAATCCCAAGCCGAGGGAGGTGCCACCTCTGTGGTCCAGACTTAGACACCTATCAGTGGGAGAAAGGTGGGGCATAGTCATCCATACACCTCAGCTTGGCATCTCCCATTGGCTACCTTTAGGCAAGGAGCCATTTCATGTGCTGGCCTTTGTGAATCCCATTCTCAGACACCTATCTCTGTATAAGGAGTCCAGGAACTGAAGTTAGGCTCTGTGAATCCCAGTGATTTTCTAGGCACCTAGAATTTAGGCACAGTGATGCTCAACTTCATCATGTCAAATTTGCTTTGTTAATCTAGCCCTTTGTGCCTACATACTGATACATCACTTAAATCACTAATTAACTCACTCTGCTTAGTATCTACTGCCTGCAGATAGTCGGGAGTCTTTAAGGTCCTGCCTGCACCACTGAAGTCTATGGGGGTTTTGCTGTTGATTTCAGCTGGAGAAGAATTGGACCTTCGGTGCTTGACCAGATACGAAATCAGCCATGTTAGCAGGAATCAGATAAAGTATGCCTGAAGCAAAGAACATGACATTTCTAATTTAGCCTATCCAGTGTTAATTATGAAATGCCTGAGGTACTTAGTATAATGAAGACAAAAATGATAGCTGAACTAATACTTTTTTCTTGAACCAATACACTGCTTCACCAACTGTATCAGCAATAGTTGCCATGTCTTGATCAGGTCTAGATCAATTACCATAACACAATAAATTAATTTATTGTAACAGATTTGGTGATCAAATATTACATAATTTGGAAGTGTAAACCGGCCACTATTAATATAATGCAAAACGGTTTCATTTTAGGAAGCTCATCTTTTAAGGGATGGAAGAGATGATGAGACAAAAGGAAAGGTTATTTATCTTAAAATGGGAGACATTTGCTAAGATAAATCAATTACAGTATTTAAATAAAAACAATGCAACTTGAAGTAACAATCTCAAACAGCCACAGAGCAGCCTGGAAAGGGCACTGAATGGAGTAAAGTTTTGAAAAGATTGATGATAGGCAACAGCAAAAAATAAGTCATTTTGAAGAACATAAAAGCTGTGAATATTATGTATATGCATGTCACTGCCTCAGTTCTACCTCTAATGAAATTCTGCTATGTGCCTCTCTTCTTCTGTCATACTGCCTATTTTCCACTCCCTTTGCTATGGCTTCCCTGAATCCCAGCTCTCCAAAATGTAGTTGTGCAAGGAGGCATTGCCTGTCTTTTCATATGTTTGAAGAAGCACAAACACTTCACCTTATTCCTGTTCAGCTTCATTGACTCCCCATTAACTTGTGTATCCATTTCTTAATTGTTTCCTGTCTCTAAAACCTTCTGCAGGCTTGCTCCAAATTTAGCTCTTGGATCTTGTCTCTTCTTCTTCTTTTCTTTTCTTGCAACTTCTGCTCACCTAGCATTGCACCTCTGCTGTGTCCCTCCACTCACTCTGGCCTATGTTGATTTAAGAGCCTTCTTTTCAAATCTTGTTGTCTGGAACATCCTTCCTGTAAGATTCTGCCTCATCGGATTCTCCTATTTTCATTTCTTCCTCCTTGATTATATCTCTTAATTAACAAATTATAGTAGAAGCTGAGTGAAGTTGTCTCTAACTATATTATTGAACTTTGCAGCATTGTGTGTAACATTTGACATGAAAGACACTATTCCAAATAAAGTTGTACTCTGAACAGATATGCTTAAAAATATGTCCTATTCCTTGAACATTCTCATTGATTAAAATTTTGGGGGGGGGGCGGGGTTCAGTCCTTCACACATTATTCATAGAAGCTGTCTGGAACTAGCTGGCAGGGGCACATTTTATTAACACACAATATTGCATTGTACTTCTTAGAATAAACAAAACACATGACGCTCCTGCAATATGCAGCAGATGGAAGCTGTCTACTTGTGGCTTTACACATCCCTCAGTAAATTCAGAGAGTTAAATCCAACATGTGGGGATGTATGTGGATTTGAGACACCCTCTGGGGGACTATGGGTCCATAAACCAGTGTATTGGTTGCATTCATCCACACATGCATTTTTCACTTGTGACCAATGTACTGTCTATAACAGGGGTGCTGGAACAATTTTATAGGGGGGGTGCTGATGATGGAAACCATGGAAATGATGTATTTGGTGTTTGTTATTATTACTTCAAACAAAAGGGTGCGGTAGCACCCCCAGTACTTCTTGTTCCAGCACCACTGGTCTACAATATTCATTTAGTAGACATTCTAGTTCTAATGAAAGTTAGAACTAACCAGAGCTTGATAAATTTACCAGACATCCATCAGCCCAAGGTAGATGCAAAGGTAGTGGGGAGAAAGACTCCACTAGTGAGGTCCAGGAGTATGCCACATTTGCGAAAAGTGTATAAGGAAACATTCATGCAATGGATCTTAGATTTATGTGGCTCCCTCTTGGATTGTACAATGTGTTCAGCAGTGATTTATTTGGCCTCTCACTGATGTACTGTCTATAACAGGGGTGCTGGAACAATTTTATAGTGGGGGTGCTGATGATGGAAACCATGGAATTGATTCTGTTTGACTGAGTTTCTTCACATTTAAAGGTTAGTCTTTGGTCATTTTTGGGTGCTGGTGTGAGGAACATAATTCAGTTTTACAAAGCTTTAGAGATGTGCGAGAGCTGCCAACTTGACTTCCTGTGGATATGGAAAACATGAGCTCTAGTGACTGTCTGCCATCAACTGATTGTAGGTATCTAATATTTGTAGGGTTACCACCCGTCCGGTTTTCACCCGGATAGTCTGGGTTTCGGCTTGTGTATTTGGGTACCATTTCACAAGCCCTGATGTCCATTTTTTTTAATCTGGGGGGATGAGGAGGAGCTGGGGCAGGGCCTTGGGGGAAGAGGCAGAGTAAAAGGCAGGGCCTCGAGAGAAGAGGTGGAGCAGGGGTAGAGCTTTGGGAGAAGAGGTAGAGGAGGGGCATGGTTCTCAGGAGTCTGGTTAACAGCCATTAGAAAGGTGACACCTCTAAATGTTTATCGAATAAAGCAAATATTAGACCAGAGGTTCTCTAACTGTGGTCCGCAGACCACTAGTGGTCCGCGAGCTCCATTCAGGTGGGCCGTGGATAGTTCCCTCTAAGGTGCATGCCTGGGCGGCCTCACATGAGAGAATGAAGGGCCATCCACCTAATTGCAGGCATGGCTCCACTAATTAGGTGTTTGGACCCTGGAGAAGACGCACATGTAAGGTGAGGTGGTGGCCTTGGGGGAAATAAGGGGTAGGTGGGAGGGAGCAGTGAGGTGAGAAGAGGAGGTGGAGGGGATTTGGGACATGCAGGGCTGCAGTGGCCAGAGAAAGAGGCAACTTTCCCCAGCTCCAGGGCTGTAGCTGCCAGAGAGAGACGGCCCTCCTTCCCAGCCTCAGCTCTGTGGTGGGGGAGAGACCCCCCTCCTTTCCAGCCCCAGCTCGGGGGCTGCCGCGGCAGGGGAGAGTGGGCACATCCATCACATTAGAAAGGTAAGACTACTGACGTTAAAATGAGTTGTGTGCTTTTATTTGTAGAACAAATTTTTTTTATCATTATGGGGTTTTTTATATAGCGCTTTTATCCAAAGCATTTTACAATAGTTAGCTAATGGTACAAACAACATTTGGAAAGATCATTAAGTGGTCCACCGAGACCCTTAGCAATTCTCAAGTGGTCCATGAAAAACAAAGTTTGAGAACCACTGTATTAGACTATTTCTAATATTTATCTATTGTGACCTCCACATTATCGGTGTCACCACCTCTTGAGGTGGTCTCTCCAGAGGCCTCAGCTTCTCCTGACTGACCGTCCTAAATTTGTTCTCAGTCAGGTCAGTTCCTGGACCCTCGCCTTCTCTTAAGCCTGTCAGCCCTTCACCCTTTGGGCTTGCTGTCTCTTTCAGTCTTCTGGCTGTTTTCTTGGAGGGCACCCGGTGCAAGTCTGTCATCCCATTGTTATCTCAGGCCTTTCTGCCTCCCTTTTCTTCTCTGCATTTTCCTCTTTATAGCAGGTTTCAGAGTAGCAGCCGTGTTAGTCTGTGTCAGCAAAAAGAACAGGAGTACTTGTGGCACCTTAGAGACTAACAAATTTATTTCAGCATAAGCTTTCGTGGACTGAAGTGGACTGTAGTCCACGAAAGCTTATGCTGAAATAAATCTGTTGGTCTCTAAGGTGCCACAAGTACTCCTGCTCTTTATAGCAAGCTCTTTTCCTCTATTGCTTGCAGCTCTGAGTGCCTGCCTCCATGACTCGCAGCTGTGTGGAGTTGTGATCAAGCTGCTTGCTTGTAAACAGGAGAGACTCTCCTCCCCTCCCATCTATGTTCAGTATGGGGTTTGTAGACACCATTACAATGTGGATTTGTGTGTCCATCACTCAGGTTAACAGGCCTGCATCTGAGGTAGCTGTTGCATATCAGCTATTCCATCTAATAGTTGAATATCTTTCCTAAGTGACATGGAATTCATTTAAAAGACATTAGTGACAGAAGGATGTGTAGTTGATATGCAGTGGCTAAAGAATACTCTTCTGTTGCTAGATCCTCCCTCTGTTTTGAGATCTATGGGAGGCAACATGCATGTGACGTACAAGCTGCAGAAATCCATACTTGGAGAAGGAAAGCCTCTGGAGAAGCCACAGTTCTGAACTAAAGCAAAGATAAACCATAATTTCTGTTGCTAATTTCATCCTTCTCCGCTGATTGGTGAGAATATGTTGCCCTCCAAATTTAATGAATTGGCATTACTGGCCAAACTGGGCACCTGGCAAACACCCATTGAAGTCAGTGGAAAGACTCCCAATGACTTAAATGGGTATTGAATTTGTCCCTCTTTGCCAAATTACAACCCATGCCCCCATTATGAAGTTCATGAAACTACACAAGATGAAAGTCAGTGTGGAATTTGACTATTTGTTTGAGAGGTAGATAGCAGCCCTTACGCAATGATCTGCCAACAGTCCCCATCTGAAGGGCGGATTTCCCTACTTGTGGCAGCAAAACCTGAACGGGGCCTTGATTTCACCTAAAGTCAATAGATTAGATAGATTCTAATTCTACTAGATTCTGAGGCTATATCTATGCTAGCACTTTTGTCAGTCCAGTGTGTGAAAAAACACATCCCTGACCAACATAAGTTTCACCAACAAAAGCGCTGGTATGGACAGCACTATGTCAGTGAGAGATGCTCTCCCACTGACATAGCTAGATGCTTGTTGTGAATGGTTTAATTATGCTGACAGGAGAGCTCTCTCCCATCGGCATAGAGTGACTACATGGGAGAACTTACAGCGGCACAGCTGTGCCACTGCAAGGCCTGTAGTATAGACATAGCCAGATATATGTCACACTTTATATGATAGTGCCTGAAAAACAAAAAGTTGTTGCAGACTTTAGATTGGGTAATTTAGAATCATAGAACTATAGGGCTGGAAGGGACCTTGCATAGTCATTAAGGCCAGCCCTCTGATACACCTCCTCTGATCATCAGCTAGTAGAGAATTGTCTGGATACACGTTTTCATCAACCTTTCAGCTAAGTGAAAATGGGAAATCTAGCATTCAGACACACTTCCTGAAGGGTCTTCAGTCTATAAACCAACTGGTGTACTACAATGAGACAAAAAATATAGCTCTTTCATCTGACAGCTATACTAAAGATTCTAATTCCTTCTTTTTAAAAGGATATTTTACCCTTATTGATCACGCTATCAATCTGAAAGACCAAAGCAGAAAAAACACTTCACATTATGAATATACTGTTAAGTGCATTTGACTTTACCATTAAAACTATACTTTCATATACATTCGACTTGTGTGTGTTCAGAATTTTGATTAGATTTTTAAGGCCTGATTGTGCAACTGCACCAGCAGAGCCTAGTTATCTGTGCTTATTCACAGGGGCTTTACATTCCCTGCTATGACAGACTGGGGCTCTCTAACACTATGATAGATACTAGAAGCCCTCCAGAGATTGGGACTGTTTTTAATTTGTGTGTCTGGGGGGCAGGGGGATTGTGCCTATTGCATACTTCAAAGGTTGAAAGAGTGTCCACCCAGCACTTCTGGAGGAACTGAGCATGTCTTAGACACATTGGCTCTGGGAGTTTCGACTAGAAAACTGTGGCATGCATCTCTTCCAAACTCCAGTTCTAACTGAAAGTCACAATTTAGTCTTTGGAATGAAAAGGTAAATAACCACAAGTGAAAATGATGACTGAATGGGAATCTCCGAAGCACACACACGTTAACAATATTTCTTATCTTTAGAACCTTCCCACTTCTGAACTGTGTAAAATGGGTACAGTGTTCTACTAACTGCTTTGAGCAGGATAGGTGGAAGTGTCAAGGGAATGGAATTGCTGATACCAAAATAATGCAATATATATTAGCCAGCAATATTGCATTGCAGGGCAATATGTATTTTAGGCCAAGGCCCACAGTGTTTTCTCAGTCACAAGCCGAATTTGGGCTGATCATGTCACTTTAACTGAAGTTCAGGAAAATATATAAAATGCCAGAGACTGTGTAATTTTTAAAGCTATTTCTGTAGCTCCAGAGAGGTGATGTGAACACAGAGCCACAGCTTTAAATGGAAAATACATTCAGAATAGATTAGATGTATTCTCAATTGTATACAGCGACTCTGGTTTTAAATAAATGGAGAAAAGGTGCTTGCGGGAAGTGAAAACAGTTTGCAAAAGGTAAACTTGAAAAAGGACTCAGCAGAATTGCCAAAGACCTGGATTTATTTGATGTAATATAACAGAATCCATTGACTTGTCTCAGTAGTAACACTCTGAGGCATCACTTGATACATTGTAGATAAATGACACATAATCCAAATTAATCCCCTGCGTAATTCCACTGATTTTAATGCAACTGCTCAATAGATCTGGCCCAATCTTTCCAAATTTTATTTCATGGGAATCTACCACTTCTATTTAGTACCAGAGATTACTTTAATACTAGAGATGATTTGCTCAGTCATCAATCTAGCTATCTAGTTCTATGGTTTCAAATCTACCATAACTGGAGAGAGACTGCTCAGTATGATTTTTTTCTTCAACCATCATGAATTGGAGCAGAGTTTTTGCTACATTTAAAATGAAGATGGACCTCAAGGCAAATTGGTAGGCGGCTGTTCAATTTGGCGAACAGATGTCAGGAAGCACTTTGTCATGCAGAGTAGAAAGATGCTGGCAACTCACTATACTGATTCAATACACATTCCCAGACATTTCAAATGTATCTGCTCTCTATCTGCAGTCACTTTGCAAGTTATCCACTTGGGTTTTAGATGGAATACCGGTTAATTAAATGGACAACAGTGTGACAGGTTCCCCCTGGGGTGCCACTTGGAACTGGGGTACCACTGAGCCTGCCTGACCCACCAGCCTGAGCTCCCTTTCACATTGTGTTGCTGTGATAAGTTGCCAAGCTCTCCAAGCTTGCTCTTTCATCAGCATACACACAGATAGGGACACACCCAGCTGCAGCTTTGCACACAGATGCTGAGATCAGCTTTGCATGGGAAGGCTCAGTTAAGGTACACACACCCCTCTGGAGTGTAAACCCACAATTATACCATCTTGCACTGCACAGAGAACTGTACAGCGTAAGCTCATAAAATTCGCACCCTCCCTCAATGTGGAGAGAGATCTGCAACAACTTTTTGCCCCAAGTTACAATTTTCACACACTAGTTTTAGACAAAGCAAAAACAAGTTTATTAACTACAAAAGATAGATTTTAAGTTATTATAACTGAGCATAACACACTAGATAAGTAGGATATGAATTAGAAAATTCTCACCTTGAGTGATAAACAGGCTGGCAGATTCTTAAGGCACAAGCTGCCTTGGCTTTCATACACTGGCTAAAAATCCCTCTAGCCTGGGACCATCACTTCCCACAATTCAGTCCTTGCCTCTCAAGTGTTTCCAGGTGTGTTGTTGTAGGGAGAGTGAGGTACCATCATGATGTCATTGTCCCCCTTTTATATCTTCTTCCCACTTGCTGGAAAGCTCTTTTGTGGTGACCTGGATAAAACTGTTCCCATTCTGTAGTGCTATCTCTGAAAGGTTTCTATTGTACACAGTTACCGGGGCAATCCTTGTGCTTATTGAGAAAATGTACACAAGTCATTGACGTTGTTTGGCCTTTTTACTGTTGTACCTGAAAGGCTGCTTGTGGGTGTTTTCAACATCACATGTTTCAGTAACATATACACAGCCAAACTTCATAACTTCACATATGATGATAGCACATACAATCCAATGAGATATTAATGTCTAGCAGATCAAGACTTTTAGAATGATACCTCACAAGGCATACTTTGTACAAAACATATCCTAATTACATGACAGTGGTGAACATTGGGGTGCCAGGGAGTCACAGGCAGGTACTTGATATTAGTGTCCCATGCCAAAGACTAGCAACTTGAAGCACCTATTTAAAATATTTCCAGGCAATCTGGCACATTCTTTTATAAAGCTGAAAATCATACATATGAAGAACAGACCACTTGCAAGAAACATCTACTTACACAACTATCATTGTCTAAATGCTTTCTTGTTTGGAAAAAAAACTAGAAGTTTCAGAGTGATTGGAATATAATGGAGGAAAATTAAATGCAGAGATTTAAATTGAAAATCATTTGTTTAAAATGTCAATCTCTATTTCAGCTGTAAAGTGTGAACATTAAGTGCTAAGAACAGCATTCTCAAACATGGGTGCTTAAAGTTAGGCAGTAAAAGTCATATTTAGGCACCTAAACAAATCAATTACCAAAATAATCTGAGTGTCCACAGCTCCCAGTGAATTCCCATAGAAACAGAGTGCTCAGAGCCTATGAAAATCTGGCCATTTTTATGTAGGCGCCCAACTATGAATTTGCCAAATGCTTTAAGCATCCAAGTTTGAACACTTTCACTTAAAAATATGTACATCCTTGCTCCTGTGTAATCCATATATATGTTTGATCCTTTGATGTTCTTCAGTGTAAATTCTGCAAGATAAAACACTTAAGAAAAATTATGAAGAGACATTAACAGTATGTTTATATGATGCCACCTACTGGACATCTTATCCTCCTCCAATAAAAGACTAGGGATAAATAAGTACAGCTGCAAAACCTGTAAAAGTCTGTTCGGCAGGGAAGCTCCCTAACATTAAAAAGAACAAAAAAAACAAAGACAAAAAACACACTTCTGCTCCTTAAGCTCAGGGCTTCCCCACAAATCTGGAGTTAGCTTTCATTATTACCAAAGTAGCACTCTCACATATCCCTCTTTTCTCCTCTGCATTGGCGACAGATCTTCATAGGAGTTTATTCAAGATATGTTTTTTTTAACTCTTCACCCCTTGCTCTCTGTGTTCCTGCTGAGGCATTTTACTTTTAAAATAATCTGTTCACTAAATTTTTCAAATGTCTTAGGCCAGGGGTGGCCAACCTGTGGCTCCGGAGCCACATGCAACTCTTCAGAAGTTAATATGCGGCTCCTTGTATAGGCACCAACTCCGGGGCTGGAGCTACAAGCGCTAACTTTCCAATGTGCTGGGGGATGCTCACTGCTCAACCTCTGGCTCTGCCCCAGACCTTGCCCCCACTCCACCCCGTCCCACCCCCTCCCCTGAGCCTGCTATGCCCTTGCTCCTCCCCCTTCCGCCCCCCACCCCAGAGCCTCCTGCACACTGCAAAACAGCTGATCAGGAGGTACGGAGAGGGAGTGGTAGGCGCTCATCGGCAGGGCTGCCGGTGGGCGGGAGGCGCTGGGAGCGGGGGGGAGGGGGAGCTGATGCGGGGCTGCTGACGTATTACTGTGGCTCTTTGGCAATGTACTTTGGTAAATTCTGGCTCCTTCTCAGGCTCAGGTTGGCCACCCCTGTCTTAGGCTAACAGGCATTGTAGAAAATGGAAGCCACAATATTATTCTGTCTGGAATGATTAAAAAAGACATGGCACATGTATGCACACACACACACTCCCCTCTCACACCCACATCCACACAGGTGCTGGAATTAACGGATAACACTATTTAATCAAAATCAGATCCCTTTGGCACCTAAGCAGAATGAGAAGTTAAGAATGGAATTTTACCCATAACTGTATTTCTTGCCTTTTATGAGAGTGTCTCTCAAGCTTTGGTGATGTTTAACTGCTCCACTGCTGCATTCTGCTTCAGTGCTTTCTTACATTAGATCTCTTCATTACATCTCTCCCTTACAGCATTGCACTGCAGCGGGAAAATACCAGTGCATGGGAAGCTACTACAAATACATCTTGCCTCCCCTCATGTCTAGTATGTTAAGAAGCACTGAAAAATTAGCAAAAAGTGGTAAGAGTTTTAAAAAATCTCCAAAAACACTCCTCAGAAAAGTGTATGGTCCTATGTATTATAATTGTTTAGATGTATTACAGTGCCACGGAGAGGCCCATTGTGCTAGACACTGTACAAACACATAGGGCCTGATTCTCACTCACATTAAAGTCACATTACATTATTCTGGCAGTGAAGGGGACAAATTACATTTACGCCCACGTTAGGGTCCCTTTACAGCACTAGCATGAGGGAAAATGGCCTTGGGCCTGGTCTATGCACAGTTTTTGTAGAGGTAGAACTATGTTGGTTAGGGGTGTGATTTTTGTACTAATATAGTTACACTGGCGCAACCCCTAGTGGGAGATGT
This sequence comes from Macrochelys suwanniensis, assembly GCA_033296515.1. Taxonomy (NCBI): domain Eukaryota; kingdom Metazoa; phylum Chordata; order Testudines; family Chelydridae; genus Macrochelys; species Macrochelys suwanniensis. The sequence goes on from CM065776.1 coordinate 45,899,870, forward strand.
AATTATCCCTCTATAAAAGTGATAGCTTTTTACCTGTCTCACTTGGGAATAAGTCATACCACTATATGCACATTTACATTGATATTAAAACTATGTCCACACCATGGGAACTGGATCGCTTTCAGTATGCTAGTATAGTTAAAGTAGTATAGCTTTTGTGTGTAGACAAGGCCTAATGTAAATGAAAATCAGGCTCAGACTGTTTAAATATGTGCTAAGAGAACTGTTGGAAACTAGTTTTTATTTGTGAGGGTGACAGTTGCGACTCACAGATGAGAAGCTCAAGACCGGCTGTTAGCTCCTAGCTCAGCTAAAGGAACGAGTCAACTTTGTGCCTCCTGGATTCTTGGGTCACTAGACACTAGTCCGGTTCCAAGAAGCAACTTGGAACAGCTCTGCCATTATAACATAGCAAAGAGATTTATTTCATGAAGTAAGAGATACCAATAAAAATGTGTATTTTACCATTCTGTCTTCAGTCATAAAAGAACAGATGTTAAACTCCAGTCTACATAAATAGTTTATTGATTCAGGCTGGTAACCTAAATTACTATTTATTGTTTGCTTATGGGAGCACCTATAATGCACTAGCTGCTTTCCAGATATTTAAGAAAGAGTTCAGAGTCTAAAGACAGACATAGGTTATGGGAAACGGAATGAGAAATAGGGATTTTTTTTTTTAATACCAGTCAGTTAGATTCATGGTATGCAGCATGGTAAAAGTGGATCTTTACAAGGACAAGACAGAGACCTTGTGCATAAGCTCAGGATTTTAGATTCAAGCACAGTGGTCATGGGGAAGAAGGCATGGAGATGAACGTATGAGAAGCTAACAGATGGAGGAGCATATTGCTATTCTGTTGAGAACAAGATTGATTTAATACAATGATTAGACATCACAGTCAGCAACTTTGTGATAGTGGACTCTGGCATTAAAGCTGAGCTCACCAACTACAGGAGGATCTCTTAAGTTTAATGTGATGCTTCAGTGATGTACAGCTGGACTAGTACCTTCTAAGCCTGCTGTGGCTGAGGGGAAAGGATGACCCAAATTGGCCCCGTGGTGCCACAGGCAGCTAGTGTAACTTACAGCGGCCTCCAGGATTATTGACCAGCACACAACCAGCCCAAGGTCAGGAAGAATGCAAAGTCACAGCCCTTTCTGCTACCCTGTGCACTCTTTGGTCATACCCAAGAATTTGGACCCACATCATCATCTTATCTGAAATGATATCTAAAGAGAATATCAAGGGATGTGAATTTAGTCAAGTAAGAAAATGTTCAAGTTACATAGAAAAGGGAAACGAGCAGAAGGAAAGCTTTTAATTAGCCATCCTTCTCCAACATTCAAGAATGTGTATGTAACTGGGTATTCCGGATTTCTTTAGTTTTTTATTGTTAAACTATCACTCGCTAAAGAATTTATTTGAGTCTCCATCCATCAGTCTTCACTTTAATGATAAACTATACATTACCATAACCCAAAAGAGTCAGGATAAGTCAATAGTGTACTAAAAATATTTCATTTGCATAACATTACTTTCTTTCATATACACACACATTCATTATAGCATACATAATAGGTCTTTATTAAAGTGATAGGCACATTAGATATGGCAAAAAAAGTCTGACTTCTTAAGATAGCCTCTTTTCTAAAGCCAGAATTGTAGAAGAGAACTGTAGTTAGATATTTTAAAGATTTTCAAGACTCAAAAAAAAAAGAAAAACACTTCTGACAATGAGAAAGCAAATTGTCATAGGAGCCTTATCCAAAGCTTATTGAAGTCAATGGGAGCCTTGCCATTGATTTCAATAGGCTTTGGCTCAAGCCATTAAAAAGAAAAACACATCATTCACATAAATTACTTGCATCTATTATTAGGGAATTAATACATTTTATTAAGGAAAGTTTTTGGTTTCAAACAGTTTTCACAGGTTTGTGTGTATATATATATATATATATATATATAAATATATATATAAAATCTTACCCAGCAGTGCAAGCAGGGCGGTACGGTATGGCGTACAAGCAAGATATTTATAGCTGGTACGGTGTACTGGAAAGAGGAACAGCAGAACGTGGGGCTGCTGGGGACCACAAGGCTGAACCACAGGCTCTCCTGGGAACTGCAGCGGGGAAAGGAGCAGAAGTCCCAGCCCCACCCCCTGACTGTCTATGGAGCGGCATCTCCTCCAGTTCCCAGCAGCAGCCCCACCAGAGGACAGGGCTGGGGACAGTACAGCCAGCAAAGGAGCTGCCAGCATGCTGCTCCTTTCCTCACTGCGGTTCCCGGGAGAACCCTGAGCCACAGGGATCTCCCGGGAACCAGAACGGGGAAAGGAGAAGAACGTGGGGCCACTGGGTGGCCCCACACCAGCAGCTCCTCCAGTGCGGTTGCTGTACCACCCCCCAACCATGCCCCCCCCACCGCAGCCCTGTCATCTGGCAGGGCTGGCTTCTGTACAGACAGAGGAGACCGTGCATGGAAGGACTGGGGTGGTACAACTGTGGCGTGCCAGAGGAGCTATGGGCGTGGGGCCACTGGGCAGCCCCATGTTCTGCTTCTCTAGCACAGCGGGAGGAGGACAGAGCCCCCTCCCCCCATGTAAGTGGGGGGGTGGATCATGGGGAGGGGACAGTGAGGAGTCACGTGGAGGGTCATGTGAGGTCATGTGCCCACTGTGGCCCTCCCTCCCCCATACCGGTAAGAAATCGATTCCACTTGTACCACTGATCTTACCCATTTGAATGAGTTATTATATTAAACACAATGAGGAGACCGGTGGCTCCTTAAAGACTAATAGATTTATTTGCGCATAAACTTTCGTGGGTAAAAAACCCACTTTTTCAGATGCATAGAGTGAAAATTACAGATACAGGCATAAATATATATTGGCACACGAAGAGAAGGAAGTTACCTTACACATGGAGAACCAATGCTGAAGGCCAATTTAGTCAGGGTGGATGTTGTCCACTCCCAATAATTGATGAGGAGGTGTCAATACCAAGAGACGGAAAATTGCTTTTGTAGTGAGCAAACCACTCCCAGTCCCTATTCAAGCCCAAATTGATAGCGTTAAGTTTGAAAATGAATTGTAGCTCTGCAGTTTCTCCTTTAAGTCTGTTTTTGAAGTTTTTTTGGTTGAAGAATGGCTACTGTTATTGAGTGTCCAGGGAGACTGAAGTGTTCTCCCACTGGCTTTTGTATGTTACCATTCCTGATACCTGATTTGTGTCCATTTATCCTTTTACGTAGAGACTGAGTAGAGACTGTCCGGTTTGGCCAATGTACATGGCAGAGGGGCATTGCTGGCACACGATGGCATATATCACATTAGTAGATGTGCAGGTAAATGAGCCTCCGGTGGTGTGGTTGGTGTGGTTGGGTCCTATGATGGTCATTATATTACACTTTTCTTTTCCCGTCCAAGAAAAGAAGGACTAGCTAGTTTCTATTATACTATGTGTAACTGTTTCTTTTATACGCCAATGGAAAATGATGATAAGCAACAAAGATGTACCTGTTGTAGCAGCTGAATGATCATGTTCTGCAGAGAAATGAGAGATCCTGAAGGACTCTAATTTACACGTGTGCAAAATAACAGATTGATGGTCATGCTGCCACTTTCCATCAAGCTGATGGATTTTAAACTATTCAACAGCATTCAGACCACTTTAATATTTACTTACAATACTGTCCTAACTATTTCAGCTTCCTGCAATTTCTATTTGCTTAAGTGCAGCTTCCAGGGGCTTTTATATTTACTGCATCCTTTTAAATTTCCTCCTTTGATTTTAGAAATGAGTGAAAATGTTAATAACCTCTTATGTACAATTACAGTAAGCTCTTTGTAATGGGGCCGCATTTTCCTATATGTTCTATAATACCTAGCCCAATGGGGATTCCAACTGGGACCTCTCAGCACTATAGAAAAAAGCTACATTATTAAGGTTGTAAAGTCAAGCACTCCAGAGTTAGGAAATGCTACCATTAACATTGCCTGTGCAATCTTAATTCAGATTCTTCTGTGTATACATCATGATGTAATCTTTAATTCCATGATAACATACTATTTTTTACCCAGAACCCCTGTGTGATTCGGAGCACAGGATGGACAGTGCTCAATTAATTAACAGGTTTTCAAATTTTTGTTTTTGTTCAGTGTGTGGCCTTAGGCCTTTTTATTGCAGACAATTCAAACCCTGTTGTGAAGACAGATTTATTAATTTCCTCCTGGGCTTTTGCATGGCACCATAACTATCGTATCTCAGTGTTTCACAACCATTAATAAATGTATCTTCACAACAGTCCTGTGAGGTGAAAGGCTTGTATTATCCCCATTTTACAGATGGGGAGCTGAGGCATAGAGGACTTGGATAGACGTCAGGATATGCTTCTACGGGCACAACATTCTGAAGAATCAGAGCAGGCTGCACAGTGGGAACAGAAGGATGGTGAAGAAAACTGGCAGCATGTGACCTCCAGAAGAATTAAGAGGAGCATCCATGTACCAGCAATGCAGATACAGGTGAGCAACCGTTTTCATGTTTTCTCCACAGGTACTAATGCGGAGAGTGGACTAGATGATACATCTGAGGGAAGGGAGCAGAAGGAGACTCCACCAATTGGAAGGCATGAGATGCACTGTCCTAGGTATGGAGGTTCCATGACTGTCACTCCCAAGAGAAGGAGGTGGGTGGTGGTGGTTGGAGACTCGCTCCTAAGGGGGACTGAGTCATCTGCCATCCCGACTGGGAAAACCGATAAGTGTGCTACTTGCCAGGAGCTAGGATTCACGATGTGATGGAAGGACTGCAGAGATTGATCAAGCCCTCGGATCGCTACCTCTTCCTGCTTCTCCACGTGGGCACCAATGATACTGTCAAGAATGACCTTGAGCAGATCACTGCAGACTACATGGTTCTAGGAAGGATAAAGGAGTTTGAGGCACAAGTGGTGTTCTCGTCCATCCTCCCTGTGGAAGGAAAAGGCCTGGGTAGAGACCGTCAAATCCTGGAAGTCAACGAATGGCTACATAGGTAGTGTCGGAGAGAGGGCTTTGGATTCTTTGACCATGGGATGGTGTTCCACGAGGAGGGAGTGCTAGGCAGAGATGGGCTCCACCTAACGAAGAGAGGGAAGAGCATCTTTGCAAGCAGGCTGGCTAACCTAGTGAGGAGGGCTTTAAACTAGGTTCACTGGGGGAAGGAGACCAAAGCCCTGAAGTAAGTGGGAAAGTGGGATACCAGGAGGAGGCACAAGCAGGAGAGCGCAAGAGGGAAGGACTCCTGCCTCATACTGAGAAAGCAGGACAATCAGCGAGTTATCCTAAGTGCCTATACACAAATGCAAGAAGCCTGGGGAACAAGCAGGGAGAACTGGAAGTCCTGGCACAGTCAAGGAATTATGATGTGATTGGAATAACAGAGACTTGGTGGGATAACTCACATGACTGGAGTACTGTCATGGATGGATATAAACTGTTCAGGAAGGACAGGTGGGGCAGAAAATGTGGGGGAGTTGCATTGTATGCAAGAGAGCAGTAGGACTGCTCAGAGCTCCAGTATGAAACTGCAGAAAAACCTGAGAGTCTCTAGATTAAAGTTTAGAAGTGTGAGCAACAAGAGTAATGTCGTGGTGGGAGTCTGCTACAGACCACCAGACCAGGGGGACAAGGTGGATGAGGCTTTCTTCAGGCACCTAACAGAAGTTACTAGATCACAGGCTCTGGTTCTCATGGGGGACTTCAATCACCCTGATACCTGCTGGGAGAGCAATACAGCAGTGCACAGACAATCCAGGAAGTTTTTGGAAAGTGTAGGGGACAATTTCCTGGTGCAAGTGCTGGAGGAACCATTAGGGGCAGAGGTCTTCTTGACCTGCTGCTCATAAACAGGGAAGAATTAGTAGGAGAAGCAAAAGTGGATGGGAATCTGGGAGGCAGTGACCATGAGATGGTGGAGTTCAGGATCCTAACACAAGGAAGAAAGGAGAGCAGCAGAAGACGGACCCTGAACTTCAAAAAAGCAGACTCCCTCAGGGAACTGATAGGCAGGATCCCCTGGGAGAATACCATGAGGGGAAAAGGAGTCTAGAAGAGCTGGCTGTATTTTACAGAACCCTTAATGAGGTTGTAGGAACAAACCATCCCAATGTGTAGAAAGAATAGTAAATATGGCAGGTGACCAGCTTGGCTTAACAGCTTGGCTTGCTGATCTTAAACACAAAAAAGAAGCTTACAAGAAGTGGGAGATTGGACAAAAGACCAGGGAAGAGTGTAAAAAAATATTGCTCAGGCATGCAGGAGTGAAATCAGGAAGGACAAATCATACTTGGAGTTGCAGCTAGCAAGGGATGTTAAGAGTAACAAAAAGGGTTTCTTCAGGTATGTTAGCAACAAGAAGAAAGTCAAGGAAAGTGTGGGTCCCTTACTGAATGGGGGAGGTAACATAGTGACAGAGGATGTGGAGAAAGCTAATGTACTCAATGCTTTTTTTGCCTCTGTCTTCACAAAGTCAGCTCCCAGACTACTGCACTAGGCAGCACAGTATGGGGAGGAGGTGACCAGCCCTCTGTGGAGAAAGAAGTGGTTCAGGATTATTTAGAAAAGCTGGACAAGCACAAGTCCATGGGGCCGGATGCGCTGCATCCAAGGGCGCTAAAGGAGTTGGCGGGTGTGATTACAGAGCCATTGGCCATTATCTTTGAAAAATCATGGCCATCGGGGGAGGTCCCGGATGACTGGAAAAAGGCTAATGTAGTGCCCATCTTTAAAAAAGGGAAGGAGGAGGATCCAGGGAACTACAGGTCAGTCGGCCTCATGTCAGTCCCTGGAAAAATCATGAAGCAGGTCCTCAAGGAATCAATGCTGAAGTACTTAGAGGAGAGGAAAGTGATCAGGCACAGTCAGCATGGATTCACCAAGGGCAAGTCATGCCTGACTAACCTAATTGCCTTCCATGATGAGATAACTGGCTCTGTGGATGAAAGCAGTGGACATGTTATTCCTTTACTTTAGCAAAGCTTTTGATACGGTCTTTCATAGTATTCTTACCAGCAGTAAAAGAAGTATGGGCTGAATGAATGGACTATAAGGTGGATAGAAGGCTGGCTAGATCATTGGGCTCAACGGGTAGTGATCAATGGTTCCATGTCTAGTTAGCAGCCGGTATCAAGCGTAGTGCCCCAAGGGTCGGTCCTGGGGCCAGTTTTGTTCAATGTCTTCATTAACGATCTGGAGTATGGTGTGGATTGCACCCTCAGCAAGTTTGCAGATGACACTAAACTGGGAGAACTGGTAGATATGCTGGAAGCTAGGGATAGGATACAGAGGGACCTAGCCAAATTAGAGGATTGGGCCAAAAGAAATCTGATGACGTTCAACAAGGACAAGTGCAGAGTCCTGCACTTAGGACGGAAGAATCCCATGCACTGCTACAGACTAGGGACTGAGTGGCTAGGCAGCAGTTCTGCAGAAAAGGACCTAGGGGTTACAGTGGACAAGAAGCTGGATATGAGTCAACAGTGTGCTCTTGTTGCCAAGAAAGCTAACGGCATTTTGGGCTGTATAAATAGGAGCACTGTCAGCAGATTGAGGGATGTGATCATCTGGAGTACTGTGTCCAGTTTTGGGCCCCACACTACAAGGAGAATGCGGAGGGCAACAAAAATGATTAGGGGGCTGGAGCACATGAGTTATGAGGAGAGGCTGAGGGAACAGGGATTATTTAGTCTGCAGATAAGAAGAATGAGGGGGGATTTGATAGCTGCTTTCAACTACCTGAAAGAGGGTTCTAAAGAGGATGGATCTAGACTGTTCTCAGTGGTAGAAGATGACAGAACAAGGAGTAATGGTCTCAAGTTGCAGAGGTGGAGGTTTAGGTTGGATATTAGGAAAAACTTTTTCACTAGGAGGGTGGTGAAGCACTGGAATGGGTTACCTAGGGAGGTGGTGGAATCTCCTTCCTTAGAAGTTTTTAAGGTCAGGCTTGACAAAGCCCTGGCTGGGACGATTTAGTTGGGGATTAGGTCCTGCTTTGAGCAGGGGGTTGGACTAGATGACCTCCTGAGGTCCCTTCCAACCCTGATATTCTAGGATTCTATGACCTGATTTACTTAGTATTACATAGCGCTTTCTATGTTTAAAGTTCAGCTCCTATTGACTATGGTAGCAGCTGTGAGTGCTGAGCACTTCTTCAAATCAGATCCAAGGGTCTCAAGTCAGACAACCAGAAAATGAGGAACACCCAATTATTGAGCATCTGTGAAAAGTCTGATTTAAGTGACTTGCCTTCACCATGAGACCATCCTGTCTTATTTACTACACAACTTTCCATTTCTGCAACAAATGAGACAAAGGTCCTAGGACAAGTCTCCTTCACTACACAACCTCTGAAGAAGGCAGAGGTCCTGTGGAAAAAATAGTATGGGATCATGTAATTAAAGATGGTATCATAATGCATATGCCTAAGGGGACCAAATTAAACCTGTACACGCAATCTTAATTCTGGCATTTTCTACGTTTTGAGTGCTTGGCTTTGAAAACTTAATAATGTTCTAGTCACAGAGTTTTTTCTCTGTGTGAATGTGTAATTTCCTAGCTTTTTAACTAAAATCTGATTGGAAATTGAAAATTTCATCTTGTGGCTTCATATTGACACCTTTATGGCTCGTCAGCAAGGCTGGACCCTTTAGATCCGCTGTGCAGACCTCTACCACTTGAGCTAATGGCATAACTAGGGCCCTACCAAATTCATGGTCCATTTTGGTCAATTTCACAATCATAGGATTTTTAAAATAGTAAATTTCACGATTTCAGCTTTTTAAATCTGAAATTTCACAGTGTTGTAATTTTAATGGTCCTGACCCATAAAGGAGTACCGCAACCCCCCTGTAGTGTTATTGCTGGGGGGGGGTTGCAATACTGCTACCCTTATTTCTACACTGCTGCTGGTGGCAGCGTTGCCTTCAGAGCAGCTGCAGAGTGGTGGCTGCTGACCGGGAGCCCAGATCTGAAGGCAGAGCTGCCGTCAGCAACAGCGCAGAAGTAAGGATGGCCTGGTAAGGTATTGCCACCTTACTTCTACGCTGCTGCCTGCAGAGCTGGGCCCTCAGTCAGCAGCTGCCACTCTCCGGCCGCCCAGTTCTGAAGGCAGTAATGCAGAAGTAAAGGTGGCATGGTATGGTATTGCTACCCTTACTTCTGTGCTGCTGCTGGCAGGACACTGCCTTCAGAGCTGGGCACCGGACTAACAGCCGCCGCTCTCCAGCCGCCCAGATCTGAAAGAAGCTTAGAAGTAAGGTGGCAATACTGCAACCCCCGCACCATAAAATAACCTTGTGACCTCCCCTGCAACTCCCTTTTGGGTCAAGACCTCCAATTTGAGAAACTCTGGTCTCCTCTGTGAAATCTGTACAGAATAGGGTAAGTTAAAAGCACACAAAAGAGCAGATTTCATGGTCCGTGATACATTTTTCATGGCTGTGAATTTGGTAGGGCCATAGGCATAACTGATAACAGCAGTAGGTTGTCATCCTCTATGTGGCCCAAAACTAGAAGGGGATGGGACAGTTTCCCAGTGGGTGTCACAGATATCTGCTGACATCAGAGGAATAGAATGAGTGACAAAACCTGAAAAAGGTCCTTCTGTAACAAGGGCATGTCCATGCTGCACTAATTTTAGTGGATAGGTCTTCTGTAACATTTCTGTCCTACCTTAATCTAGATTAGCTGATTCTATGCTGGCTTCACTTTGGTCACTATTACCTAGGAATAAACCTAGGGTCCTATTTTCCCACTGCTTGGAAACCCATCTTATTAAACTGGATAATGCTACTGAGCTATTTACAGTACAAGGTTGATTTCGAGTTGTAACTAACATTAAGACTGATGCCCACTACACATTTAAAACTAAAAAGTGACTTTGTAAAAATGACATGGGTTTCCAACTCTATTGTGTCTCAGTCAGGGTGGAGTTCCTTGTGAGGTGTCTCTACATTAGCTCAAGGTCACAGACTCACAGCTATCCTATATTACTTATTTTAAAAAATATTTCTTATAATCTGACAATAATTTAAACTGTTATTTATTTATTTTTAAAAACACCCTTCTAAATTATGTCACATAAAAAAAAACTTTCTGGGTCACAAAAAAGAAAATGAAAAGATGAAATGGAATTAGCTATAAAAGCACAGAAGGGTTCTATACTTAAGTTTGTAAGTCATGAAAATAACAAAGTTGATCAAGATCATCAAGTAACTTCCAAAGAAAATTTTTATGCAGACGAAGTCCAGAAACTCAACAAAACACGGAACAATCATTTGAAACAGATGCAGACACAAAACGAGAAATTACAACAGTTGAAACTGTACTAGGATATAGATGACAGTGGAGGATGGCCACAATCATTAAACAAATTATGTGACATTATACTTGAGAATGTCTATTCTCACAGGGCCTGTCTTGAATATCCTAAAGACAGAGGTAGGAAATTCACAGAAAACAATTACTACAAAAGACTTTCTAATGGTGAAATTGTCAACAGACGGTGGCTTGTGTACTCTCAATACAAGGATGCTGTATTTTTCCCCCCCATGCAAGATTGTCAACAGTTGCAATTTTAACATAGCAATTGTGGGTATTAATAATTTGCAAAATCTTAGTCACACATTACCGCAACATGAAAAGCATGTACAAATGGTGTGAGCTGATTATAAGGTTAAAAAAAAATCAGACTGCTCTTGATGCCCAAAATCAAAGATTGTTGATGTCAGAGAAGCAGAATTGGCATTGTGTTCTTGAACATCTATTATCTATTGGAATCATTTATCACATTTTTAGAAGTCGAGGACACTACAGGTTTTGGACTTTCAAGCTCTCCTTGATGAACTAAAACAAATGGGACTATCCATAATAAACATTAGAGGACAAGGCTACAATAATGACACCAATATGAGAGGATGTATTTCTGGTGTGCAAGCTAGATTGCTGGTGGAAAATCCACGAGTCTTTTTTGTTCCATGTGCATGCCACGGCCATATCACACACAATCAAATTAAGGCTAAGTCTTCTGTAGAAACTATTTCTTTTTTTGGTTTGCTGCAACGCATTTACATGCTGTTTTCAGCTTCCACTCAATGATGGCATATATTCAAAACACATGTCAGTGGTATTGCCATTAGGTGTCTATCTGAGACATGCTGGGAAAGCGGAGTAGAAAGTGTAAAAACATCGAGATATCAATGTAAGGAAGCTTACGAAGCCCTGGTTGCTATTTCAAAAGAAGCCAGAGATCCAAAAGCTAAAAGTGAAGCACAGTCATTGGCCTCTGAAATATCCAGCTTCAAGTTTCTAACATCTGTCTTAATCTGGTATGACATTCTTGTTAAAATCTCAAGTGTAAGCAAAATAATGAAGAGTCTTACGATGCAGCTTGATTCAACACTTGCCTTACTAAACAACACACAAGACTTTTTAGTGAAATACAGAGAAACTGGATTCAAAGAAGCATAGGTTACAGCAAGAGTGTTTGCAGAGGCACTCAGTGTAGAACCAAAATTTCCATGTCCGAACGTGACAAGAGTTTCAAGGAAAAAATGGCAAGTGGAATATGAAGGAGCAGATGAGCCCATAGAAGATCCAGAAAAGAAATCTGAGGTTAAATTTTTTAATGTTGTGATGGATAAAGCAATATATACCGTTGATGAAAGGTTTAATGCCTTACGAGCACCATGAAGAGTTTGAATTTTTGTAGGACATAACTAAATTCAATGAAATAGGAAAAGAGCAGCTAATGAGAAAGTGCAAAAACTTAGAGAGCCTCCTGAAGCAAGGAAATAGTTTTGATTTAAATGGACATGAACTGTATGAAGAATTGAGTACATTGCATGTGGCAACATTGATGACAAAGTCGGTGATAGACAGCACAGTTTATTCATACTAGCAAACTTGTTGACATGTATGCTAATGTGTACATTGCCACATATTGTACTGATAATTCCTGTAACAGTAGCATCAAGAGAACGGAGTTTCTCAAAACTAAAGCTCATTAAAAGACTATCTCTGCTCTACAGTGAGTCAAGAACGCTTGACTGGTCTTGCTATTCTTGCAATCGAACAAGACATCACTTTGTGTTTGTCATGCGATGACATTATTACTGATTTTGCAGCCAAAAAAGCCAGAAAGAGTGCTTTTAATTAAAAACAATCCTTGTTTTAATACCTCTTCATAGTAATTTCCAATAAAATGTTAAATTAAAAAAATTTGCATCATTCTGTCAATAAATAAAAAAAACTCTATAGCACTACTTCTTTAGTGCAAGTATAGTCCATCAACATTATAGTGTGCTTAATTTGTTTTAACTGTTTTTAATAAAGTGCATGTGGCAAGTTTTCCAATACTGTAAGCTTATGTTTGTGTTGCTAAGAGCAAGTCGGGCATAAGGGCACCAGTTTAATAATACTGTGTAGGGCCCCATAAATCCTAAGGACGGCCCTGGCAGAGAGAGAGAGACAAGCTTTTAACCTTAGAACTCTGTGTAAGCTTGAAAGCTTGTCTCTCTGACCAACAGAAGTTGGTCCAATGAAAATATTACCACGCCCACCTTGTCTCACAAATATAATTGGCATTTTTGACTAGCCGTAATGATGTTTTCTTCAGATTGGCTGTATATTTGAGGAAAACTCTAAAGCATGCCCAAATATCACAATAGTAACTTTAACACCTCCATCATCAATCATCTTCTCAAATAATCTGTCAAGGTTGCAGCACATCTGATGAACCACCTTCAGTTGAATTAAATGTAATTCTGCCTCTCTGGCCAAGTAGTGAGTATTATGCATGTGGTGAGTGGATACAAGTATTCTCCTCTTCTTATCAGTAAAATTGAAATGTAATGTCCTGTCCCATTTGGCTTTCATACTGAGCAGCTGAGGAGTTAGTTGTGCCGATATTAACATCACTAGTGATATCTCGCTGTTATTGTGGACATTTTTTTCGCTGGGTTTCTGTCAGAGGAGGGAGGCATTTTTAGTAAACAGGCAGGGCTTTATAGGATCATTACTAGTGATAACTTCTGATGCAATGAAGGATGCACTGAATCAATGCATGATTGGCCATCCTGACCATGCCTTAATGCAGTGGTGGGCAACCTGCGGCCCACGGGCCACATGCAGACCAAAAGGTTAATCTGATTGCAGGCCATGAGACATTTTGCTGACGTTGACCATCTACAGAAATGGCACCCTGCAGCTCCCAGTGGCAGCGGTTCACCATTCCTGGCCAATGGGAGCTGTGGGAAGCGGTGGGCCATGCTGGCCTCCCAAAAATTCGACCTCCTAAAAATTTGACTAGAAGTCCACTGTAATGAAGTTCTACTTTTCACTGAAGGCTAAATCTGCTCTCACCTTTTCCTGTGGTTTTGTGTGCAGCTCATATGGTAACTGTCAGGAATCAGGGTCTGAAGAGAGCTGCTCTCCAGGCAGCCTTATCAGTACAGCTGGTCTGCAGGAGGCTGCCTGAATAGCCACACCACCTGATTGTCAGCAGAGTCCAGCAGGCCGGCTCGTAAGCCAGCAGCAGCAGCTCGCCAGCTTCATTGCTCATACCCACCACTGCACCTGCTCCTGCATCACCTTGTTCCTGCCTTGCACCCAACCTTGCCTCTGTCCTGCTCTGAACACATCCTTGCCCGATATCTGCTTGCTCCAGTCCCTGCCTTCCGGTTTGACCCTTGGCTTTGGCTCCTGATTACTGACTACAGAGCTGACCCTAGCCTCTAGGCCTGACACCCATCTGACCAGTAGGCTAGACCGCCCATTTCCAAGTCCGCTGACAGTAAAAGTCTTTTTGCTGGTGGTTATCAAAAGACTGATAGGTATCAAACCCTTCTGTCCAGGAGCAGAGTCGTCATTCCCAGCCAGTAAACACACTCTTGAGCCCGTCTAAGACAGCTGTCAATGCCCAGGTGAGGCATGCACTTAGCTTTTGTCTTCTGGCTCTCTTGACTGCCTCTATTTGGATGTCCTTTTCCATAGCCTCGGATTTCTCCCAGCTTCACTGTTGAACTTGGGAGATTGAATCCAAGAACATGCTTCACTATGTCCTGATCCCCTTTCCCCACCTTGCTGATGCTGGGTTTATATGCCCTACTCAGGGTGTCAGCTAACACCAATAATCATCTTGGACAATATCTGATCTCCATTTGAGAGCACTGGAGCACTCCATCAGCATGCACTGCAATCTCTTTGGAGCCCTAAGAAGGGGCTTTGTCATGATTGTCTCTACAGGTTTGTGGTCTGATTGCACTATTGCTGGTGGCCATAGTTGTACTGATGGAATCACTCCTCCCCAAATACCACAGCCAGAAAATCTTTTTCTATTTGGGTGTACCCTTGTTCAGTCTCTTACATGGCTCTGCTGGTATAAGCAACTGGCAGCTTCTACAAAAAAAGAGCTACATCCAATCCTTTCTCAAATACATCACGCTGGAGCGTCAGTGGTTGTCCTTCAGGACAGGGGCATCCAGTATAATTTATTTCAGCCTGTCAAATGCTTGCTGTTGGGAGCCTGCCTAGTCCCACTCAACATCCTGTCTCGTGAGCGGACATATGGGTCATCCTACTGTAGCCAGGTGTGCACAGAACTTGGACAGATAATTTATCATTCCTATGAAGTGCTGTACCCCTTTGACATCCACTAAAGCTTGCAAGTCTGACTTCCTTGATCTTGTTGGGCTCTGCTTTCAGTCCCTTTGCTGTGAGCAGATGTCCAGTGCATGCCACCTAATGCTGTCCGAGTCACACTTTTTTGGGGCTGAGTTTTATATTCTTGTCCTTGCATCTGTATAGAGAAGCTTGTAGTTTTCTGTCAGAGTCTTGTTCAGCTTCTGTGTCATTGTTCCCTTCACCTAAAAGAAGGATATCATCTGCAATTATTTTCACACCAGGCAGTCCTTTGAACTTATGCCAGTCAGCATTAGCAGCCATCTGTGGTAATCAAATGGTGTTGGAAAGATTGTCAGCATGCTGGACTCATTTTATCCAGGCTTATGTGCCAAAACCCGTTCCTTACATCACAGACCCTAACTATTCTGCCTGTGGAAGCTTCTGGCAAGATGTAATCAACTGGTAAATGTCATCCTTTCAATATTCAGTGCAGTGGCTTTAGCTTTATGCAGATATGTAAATTGCCTAAAGACCACTTTACCACCACCATGCTGTACAGGTCTCTACATGTGCTATGATACCCCTGCTCTCCAGACTTTCAAGCTCCTTTCTTGGAGCCAATGGAATTTTCTTCAGGGTAAACACACAGGTTCCACTGTGGGGTCTACTTCCAGCCGCTGCTTTCCTCTGAGGCACTCTTCATCTTTGAAAACATTCCTATATGTTTTAAATTTTTCTCCATTGTCCATGGGACTCCCTTTTTTGCTTCTTGCACTATAATATTCTGATGCTGCTAAGAGCCATGGCTTGTATGGCTATGGTCCACAAGGGGGGCCTGTGATGCTTACCATCCACCACCACAAACTTCAGTTGGTACCGTCTTATTTTTTGGCTTACTTACTATGAAGTCCCATTTTCCTATGGGCTGTACATTATTAGAATGAACCTGCTCTTTTAATGGTTATGTTCGAGTCCAGTTTACCCCGAGGAATCACATTGCAGGAAGCCCTTCTGTCCAGCTCAAATCGTACAGAGTGTTTCCCTGTTATCATTGTTGCATGGAGCTTGGTATTGTCCTTTGTTGTTTTTCTGTCCAGTCTGAACCTGATGTGCTCTCAGACTCAAGGAAATAATCATTTTGTTATCACCATTGTCTGATGTGCCCCTTCCACCACCACCCCATCTCCCAAATAATTCTGACAATCTTTCTGGGACCATCCTCTGTTCTTGCACACACTGTTAAAATTGACAAAGAGTCCTGTAGCACCTTATAGACTAAGATATCTTGGCGCATAAGCTTTCGTGGGCGAAGACCCACTTCGATGGACGCCGTGGGTTTTCGCCCACGAAAGCTTATGCACCAAGGTATCTATTAGTCTATAAGGTGCTACAGGACTCTTTGTCGCTCTTGCAGATCCAGACTGACACGGCTACCCCTCTGATACCTGACTGTTAAAACTGTTCAACTTCCCACATTCCTTGCAATGCTGTCCCAGTGCAGGCTACTTCTCCTTTACCTGCTCATGCTGTCTCCCATAGTAAATGCATCTCACTATGGGTATAGAACCCTGGACAGCTGCACTCTTTTCCTGCTGTCTAACGGCATGTGCTTCATGGGGGTGTTATGCTTTCTGGGGCTTTCATTACTTCTTTTGAGGTTTCTCTATCCTGTCCCTAATTAGGGAGTCTGTCAAGTCCCCAAAATTGCCTGTAGCAGCCAATGTCCATAAGGCAGTAACACAGGGTTCTATCTCCTCCCCTTCAGATTGGCCTCTAGTGACAAAATTCCATGTTGCTCCACAGTTTTGTTCTGCTTTGGGGAGCAATAGGTCCCCAGAGCTCCTAGGACTGCTGTGAGGCTTGAGGTAGTGCTGCAGACCTCTTTGCCTTGTTCCTCATAAGGTAAAATAACAGTTTTACTTTCCTGCTATTGTCCTTCTGCATGGCCAGGCCTGTGAATGCCTCAAACTCCTCCTTGCACCATGTCCATCACTGGGCTAGGTTTGTGTCTGCAAACTCCAGGGTGCTTCAGACTCAGTACCATGGCTCCCACTGCCAGCTGTTGCACTGCAGAAAACTCACAGCTCAGATGGTTCCACCATGTTTCATTTGCAATGAGTGAAGGTGAATGCAGGTTAAGTTGAACAAGTGGAACTTTATTATACCCTGTGCAGTGCTCTGTCCATGTGGCTCAGTTGCTTCAAGCATAACTCCCTGGCACACCCTGTTTTCCTAAGGTGCCCTCCAGGGAACATGGGCCCTCTCACTCCAGTTCCACTGATCAGGATACAGCAAAGGCAAGTCTTAGGCATTTTTCCAGAGTGTCGTGTCTTTCTGAGAATGTCTTGACAGTGATGATGGCTGAAGGAGAGGACCTGATATATTTATATGAGACACCATCTGTAGGTATTTCCAGTGATGATCTCTGAATACTCTACAATTTTCTCAGATCTGAACAAATGGCATACAAAAACAATATGCTGCTGATTTGATTGTGCTGCCATTAACATTAATGGGAATTCTGCCACTGACTTCAATGAAACAAAATTGAGGCCTATAATGTACAAATTTCCTACCCTGAGAATGCATTCCTCTTGCTATGCATGGCTCCAATGAATGGGTTTATCTATGCTTCCCTCATAACTGCACACTCACAAGGTGCTAGGAGAATCAGGCCTTAATGACTTTCTAATATCTGGGTATTGCAATTCATCTGTCCAAAGAGCTATTTACAGCATAGTCTGGGCTCAGTTTTAGTTTCCCCAGAGGAATGCACATATAAAGGACCTGTTCCAAAGCCAATCAGTGTCAATGGGAGTATTTCAATGAACTTCACTGGCCTTTGGATGAGCCTCATAGTGCTCTTTATTGTTTGCATTTATTTGAAATACTGTCCACAAAAGTATGTACTGCAAATATAAGATGTGAAAACTTTATTATACTCTTATTTATATAGGTTTAGTCATTTTCTTATACAGATAATGTGCCGTCTACATACATATTCCTATTGAAATTCTGGAAGTTCAAAAGAAAATGTCCTGTGCTGGGATATTTACGTGCATATTTTCTTCTCTGTTAATTAACTGTGTACTTAGTAACGTCTTCACACAGAAGATAAACGTCAACATAATATATATGCCCTTGTTGCATTTAATGTAAACCACCACTTCATCTGACCATATTCTACCAGTTCTACAAAATCATTTTTCTACATTTTTCCTGTTCTCCCACCCTGTTTTTACCATCAGTT
The DNA here is from genome assembly GCA_033296515.1 of Macrochelys suwanniensis. Lineage (NCBI taxonomy): Eukaryota > Metazoa > Chordata > Testudines > Chelydridae > Macrochelys > Macrochelys suwanniensis. The sequence continues at coordinate 45,917,787 of CM065776.1, forward strand.
TTCTTTTTCTTCTCCTTTCTCAGTCTGAATCTCTTCCATCCCCCTTTGCCTCTCTCCCTTCCTTCCATTCCCTCACCAGCATACACACACATCCTTACTCTTCTCCCACAATTTGTCCCCTCAAACCCCACAGCACTACTTTGAGCATAGCACATCTCCCTCACCTGGAGCTTGTGCCCTTCTTAGGAGCAGAGACTGGGTGGTTGAAAGAAGGCGTGGCCTCAGTGGGAGATGGCCTAACTGATGAAAACAGTGAGCACCAGGAGTTCGTGTCAGTAGATTTGCATAAGGAGGTGGCCAGTCCCAGCTACTTCTCCCAGAGCTAAAATTGTCGGTGCTTAAAGTTTCTCTAGATAATCAGGTGAAGTAGTGAACTGGCAGGTGTCAAGTAGTGAATTGAGAGCCCTAGAATATTTATGGTACAAGAGATTGCACACAGCTTGTTTAATAATATCAAGAGAGGTTGAGATATTCTCACTAGCTATTTGCCTCAAGCATCAAGTGCAACTTGGAGAAGCACTGTCACAACCAACCAAAGAGCATCAAGTGCCTTTTGTTGTTCCTTGTGCTCCAATGAATAAAATGTGACATCTAAAGTACTGTTGCTTTATGCAACGTCATTCATTCAGTTTCTGCAAGGAATAAGGCACATCCTTTCAAAGAAGGCCACTATCTGATGACAGCTGATATGCTGCAAGTAATGCTATCAGGCTTAAGCAACAAAAATGGATAGATCTCTAAGAGCCTTGAAGGAAGCTTTAGACAGGTACCTGACTAAGTGTCCATCAAGGGAAGATCTGGATACAAACGAAAGCAATAAAGTCTCTTTTTCAATTATATTTGTTCATGTTTCTAATTAATTTAGTGTTCATTAACGGAACCAGATTGATAGCAGTTGAAAATGAAGCCATTTGTTTATCTAGCACAATTACAGCATAGGCTGTAGCAGTTCAAACTACCCATACTACCCCTCTAATGCACCTTCAGCTTGTTCAGGAGACAGAACCTTTACGAAGAAGAGGCTAATTCACTCTTCGTGCTCATTTAGTCTTTCTTCTGAGTCTTCCAATAAGGATGTTAATTAGTCCCACTGGTGACAGCAATTATTGTTCTGTGGACACTGCACACGTAAGTAAATATTTCGCTTCAAAAAATGTACATAGAAAATTAAATTATCCTTTGAAAAGGAGTTGTGCCAAATCTGGAGATTAAATGTGAAATAGTCTTAATAGCACATAAAAACATAAGAGTGGTCTTGTGGGGTCAGACTAATGGTCCATCTAGCCCAGTATCCTGTCTTCCAGCAATGGGCAGTGCCAGATGTTTCACAGGGAATGAACAGAACTGAGCAATTGAGTGATCCATCTTCTGGCATCCAGTCCCACCTTCTGGCAATCATGTTTATGGGACACCCAGAGCATGGGACTGCATCCTCGACCATCTTGGCTAACAACCATTGATGGACCTATTCTAAATGAACTTCTTATTCCTTTTTGAACACAGTTATACTTTTGGCCTTCACAACATCCCCTGGCAATGAGTTCCACACATTGAATGTGCATTGTTTGAAGAAGCACTGCCTTATGTTTGTTTTAAACCTATTGCCTATTAATTTCATTGAGTGACCCCTGGTTCTTGTGTTATGTGAAGGGTAAATAACACTTCCTTATTCACTTTCTACACACCATTCATGATTCTATAGCCCTCTCATATTCCCCCCACCCACCATGTCAGTAGTCTCTTTTCTAAACTGAACAGTCCAGTCTTTTTAATCTCTCCTCCTAGGGAAGCTGTTCCATACCCCTAATCATTTCTGTTGCCTTCTCCATACTTTTCCCAATTCTAATATCTTTTGGGGATAGGGTGACCAGAACCACACACAGTATTTAAGGTGTGGGACTAATATGGATTTATATAGTGGCATTGTGATATTTTCTGTCTTATTACTATCCCTTTCCTTATGGTTCCCAACATTCTGTTAAATCTGATCAATTTATTTGACTACGGCTGCTGCACGTTGAGCAGATACTTTGAAAGAGCTATCCACAATGATCCAAGATCTCTTTGAGTGGTAACAGCTAATTTAGACCCCATCATTTTGGATGTATAGTTGAGATTATGTTTTCCAATGTGCATTGCTTTGTATTTATCAACATTTAATTTCATCTGCCATTTTGTTTGTTGCCAGTCACTCAGTTTTATGAGATCCCTTTATAACTCTTCACAGACATCTTTGGACTTAACTATCCTGAGTAATTTTGTATCATCTGTGGACTTTGCCACCTCACTGTTTGCCCTTTTTCCAGATCATTTATGAATATGTTGAATAGCACCATTCACAGAAGAGATTCTTGGGAACCCTGCTATTTACCACTTCGCATTCTGAAAACTGACCATTTATTCTCATCCTTTATTTCCTCTCTTAATTAATTACTGATCCATGAGAGGACCTTCCCTCTTATCCCATGATTTCCTACTTTGGTTAAGAGCCTTTGGTGAGGGACCTTGCCAGAAGCTTTCTGAAAATCCAAGTACACTATATCCACTGGCTCACCCTTGTCCACATGTTTGTTGATGCCCTCAAAGAATTCTAATAGATTTGGTGAGGCATGATTTCCCTTTACAAAAGCCATATTGACCCTTCCCCAACATATTGTGTTCATCTGTGTGTCTAATAATTCTGTTCTTTACTATAGTTTCAACCAATTTGCCTGTTACTAAAGTTAGGCTTACTCACCTGCAATTGCCAGGATTGCCTCTGGAGCCTTTTATAAAAATTGGCATTACATTAGCTATCCTCCAGTTATCTGGTACAGAGGCTGATTTAAGTGATAGGTTACATAACACAATTAGTAAATCTGCAATTTCAAATGTGAGTTCCTTCAGAACTCTTGGGTGAATACCATCTGGTCCTAGTGACTTATTACTATTTAATTATCAGTTTGTTCCAAAACCTCCTCTATTGATACAGGGGCGGCTCTCACAATTTTGCTGCCCCAAGCAGGGGCGGCAGTCCCACCCCCGACGCAGGCAGACGTAGCGGGGCCCCGCCCCCGACGCCTGCCTGTGTCAGGGGCGGGGCCCCACTACGTCTGCTTGCATCGGGGGTGGGGCCCCGCTATGTCTGCCTGCGGCAGGGGCCCCCGATGCTAGCAGTCCCAGTCTGCAGCGGCAAGGGGAGAGCGGCGGACCTGCCGCCCCATTGCCGCTGCGGCAGGCGAGAATGGGGCGGCGGTCCGAATCCCGCGGCGGCAATTCGGCAGCGGGAAGAGCGGACCTGCTGCCGAATTGCCGCCGTGGGACTCGGACTGCCGTCCCATTCTCGCCTGCCGCCCCAAGCACCAGCTTGGAAAGCTGGTGCCTGGAGCCGGCCCTGTATTGATACCTCAATCTGGGACAGTTCCTCAGATTTGTCACCTAAAAAATGACTCAGATGTGGGAATCTCCTTCACATCCTCTGCAGTGAAGGCCAATGCAAAGAATTCATTTAGCTTCTCTGCAATGACCTAGTCTTCCATGAGTGCTCTTTTAGCACTTTGATCACCCAGTGGCTCACTGATAGTGTGGCAGGCTTCCTGCTTCTGGTATACTTTAAAAGAAATTGCTGTAAGTTTATGTCTTTTGCTAGTTGCTCTTCAAGTTTGTTGTTTTGATTTTTGGGGGCAGCCTAATTATACTTTTACACTTGACTTACCAGAGTTTATATGCTTCTTTCTATTTTCCTCAGTGGGATTTGACTTCCAATTTTTAAAAGATGTCTTTTTATCTCTAACTGCCTCCTTTATTCTGCTGTTTAGCCCTGGTGGTATTTGGTCCTCTTACTATTTTTTTTATTTGGGGTTATACATATAGTTTGAGCCTCCATCATGGTGTTTTTAAAAAGTTTCCATGTAGCTTGCTTGCATTTCACTTGTGTCTTCCTTTTAATTTCTGCTTAACGAGCCTCCTCATTTTTGTGTAGTTCCCCTTTTAAGTTAAATGCTAATGCAGTACTGCATACACTTCAGTACAGTCTTAACTCTGGACTCCTACTGACCGATGTATAATAATCCTACTGTAATTCCACATAATGCATCTCACTATTTTAAAGAGCTTTGTGCCTATTGTCTTCTGACAACTCTAAAGACATGACATACATCTCATCTTGAGTAAACTCAGAACTATGTCTGAATTCACTTAGCATCACCCATAGAAGTATCCATTTTCTAAAATGAACAACAGAATAACAACCTGCTCTGCTAATCTTGGAGAAGCAGTTCAGTATTCAGTAGTTCATCCAGGAACTGAAAAGCTTTTCAAACACCCGTTTCCTAACCTGTGTTTTGCACCAAGCCAACAGTGGTACAGCACGGCATATTTAGCATGTCACAGCTAAGCGTAAAACACATTTTTCATATAGATATAGATAAAGCTAGAGGTGGTAAACAATAAAACAAAATATTAATTCATGTATTCAAAATATATTGCAAATTTTGTCAAAATGTATTATTCACCCAGCTCTTGGCAATAGTAAACAAGACTTAATTAATGCCATAGCTCGGGAATGATATGCTGCTTGTTTATGCTGTTGTACATGACTAATCTGGAAAACATTTGTTGGACTGTGTCACACAGAACAAAATGTATGTTTTCAGAGTGACTATTAGTGATTAATTATCCAAGGTATGGTGCAAATAGCCAGCCTTGCCAAATCTCTGCTGTATCTTCTATTAAGTATAATTGCATTAATTGATTAATAATCCAAGTTCAGATGACAGACCTAGGTTCCAACAACAAATGTTTGCCCCGTTTCTAAAATGGGTGATGTGCCTGTGCATCTGTATCACCTTCATTGATGAAGACAGGATTGCAGGTAGAACAGTGGTACATGGTATTGGTGCACTAGCCGCTGAAATGCAGAGGCTAGAAGTGCAAGCCTCATTTGGTATGAACAGTATTGTTTAATGGAGTGTGAGGGTAAGGGTGCAAAAGTAAGAGTACCACTACTGCAGCATCAGTCCCCTTTGGCCCCATGGAAGCCTCTCCATGGAGGTTCCATGAGGTCTGGGATGTGCTGTTAGTGAGGAGGAATAACTTCTCTCTGCAACAATCCTCACCTCTCAGAACTGTAGAACTTTAGTGAGCTCACTGCTCACTGTCAGCAGTAACTTACCTGTTGACCCGGTCTGCGATATGAACCCCCTGTGAGTGGGAGTTTTGGGGGCAGTGGCTAGAGAACAAGCCTACGGTAGCTTAGCTGTCATGGTGCTTAACCTCTGCTCCTTTATATCCAGTGACTTCTCCTATCAACTATGTGAAATGGTCCCAGTTTCACGTTTTGATTGGATACACAAACTTTTGGTTGTTCTTCCTGTCAGGATATTTGTATGTTCCTCTATTGCCAAGTGAGGAGTCACAGCACAAGTCACTGAACCAAGTCATCTTGCACCAGGATTTGACTTAATGTGACCCCAGATCCCTTGGTCACATTAACCGATACTGGAACTGTAAACGTAGGAGGGAAAGAAGAAACATGCTCTTGGGTCTCATTTGATGTCCACCAGGAGGTGCTGTAATTACACCCATGTCAGGACAAGCCCTGTACATCTGTCCCTTTTTCCTCACAATGGAAGCATATGGTTCTCTCTGGTGTGTTGTTGCTCCCTGAACTAGACCCTGGAGATTGAATTCTGTCACATCCATGATTGGTCTTCTATCTTCAGAAGGGAAATGGCTGGTATCATTCTGCTGCAGTCTGTTTGGGGAAAATGGAGAAATGTCTCTCTCGAAGCTTTCCCACCAATTCTTCTCCAGAGTGCACTGGGCTGCACTCGTCCTGTACACTCCCTCTGTACCAGTGCCCCAAAACCACATAACCTTCTGCAAGGGGGATTTCTTTGGCCAACGACTCTGTCCAGTGTCTGTATGCCCATTCTCTTCCCAATGAGGGAAGAATCTGCAGGAACCATTCTAAGACAACCAGTTCTGCCATGTGCAACACCAAGGGGATTTCTGATTTTAGCCACCTCCAACAAAAGTCCTTGAGTGCTAGTGTCCCAAGGGTTACCTCTCTCCACAGAATCAGCACAGAATCATGTGTGTCCAGAAGATCCATGATGATTGCCTTTACATGCTAGTAATCCACAACCATTTGTCTGTCTAAGATTCTGTCAGCCACTTGTGCTTATACTCATAATACTGGTCCCAGCTGAATAGTTCACTGGTCCAGTGGCCAGGCCAATCAGTACAGTAGGCATATACATTATTAGAACATCTCCAGGAAGACCTCTGAGACACTTCAGGGTACTGTGTTGGTTAAAAGGAGGCCCAGTTGTAATGTGCCAAAATTCAGGTTTTTCTGTATCTGTTGGTGGATTTGGCTCCTGTCCTATTGACTAGGTTTCCAAATTGTAGTTGCTGGGTGGATATCGAGTCAATCATTTTTTAACTGATGTTGCTGTAGCTACTGCTGATGATGATATGTGTCTATGGTCTGAGATAATGGCCATTGCCCCTCTGTGCTATTTGCATGCAGTGTTATCTATACTGGATCCACATAACCATAGATCCTGTTCCACCCCAAGTCTGTAGACTAACCCAAATATCTCTATCCCTCTCTGAGGACTAACCTTTACCATCAGCCTATGTGGGGACATATAGTATGGAAGGGAGCAGAGGCTCCCCTATATAGTTGCTCCAACCATGCTCTCTATCATCAATTCAACCTCACCATAAGAAGCCTTGCATGGACCTTTATACATGCATGATTTTCATGTATAGTACAAAGAAAAATATCTAGAACCTAGTAGAACCATGGACCACATTGTGATGCTGAATTTTAGTCAGCACTCCACGTTGAAATAAATGGCACAACTAGGCCCTATAATTTTTCACCACTACTTATTCTGCACCAGAAAAAAAAACAAATTAAATTTTAGGAAGATTTATTTCTAGAGCTTCTGAATTTTTGGAATTATTTGCTACAATGTCTGTTAGGAAGCAGGTACATTTAGAGCCAAGAAATTATATTCCTGGCATTTGTTACACTCCTGAAATACATGCTTCTAGCAGTCAAACCCACTCCATGCCTTGGTGTGAAAGTGATTACAAGCAATGACAAAACAAAAATGGGTGTGAAAACCAAAAACAGCACAGAACAAGCAATATGTAATTTTATGCTGTTCTTTGGCAGGCTATTACTAGTAAATATTGAAGTTTACTAAACACTAGATCAGAGTTAGATAACAGTGCACTAGTTATTCCCTTCTGGACACATTCATTAAATGATCATGTAGGGGTCAGGTTGTCAAGGGTGTTTTGGGTGCAAGCAGCCTCAACTTCCATCGACTTTAATGAGTGCTCAGGATGCAATGTGGTCCAGGATACTAGTCTGAGTCAAGATATCTGGGTTTTAGTCCTGGTTCTGCCACTGACCTGCTAGATCACCTTAGGAAAGTCATTTCCCCTGTCATCCTTTGTCAGTCTTAACTATTTAGATTATAAATTCTTCAGGACAGGGATCATTACTGTGTTTGTGCAGGGTCTAGCACAATGGAGTCTCCAACTTAGCTGGGGCCTCTTGGTGCTACCATAATACAAATACTTGGGAGCTGAAGGTGCTCCGTACTTTGCAAGATCAACACCCAGGGAACCAATCCTACTCTACTGAAGTTAATGGGAGATTCAACATTGACTTCAATGGCAACAGGACTGGACCATTTTGTCACAAATGCATAGAAGTTTGTACGAGTTCATTTTTAATCTCTAGAATTGATGTGCATTGACAGAGCTTGAGGGGAAGGTTGCATGATACCTGTCTGTATTATACGTGGTTGAAACAAATACTATAATTTGGACCCTCGCTTTCTTGAAAATCTAATACATAGACATGATTTTTTTAAATGAAACCCAGAATCTTCTTTCATATCCAGTGATTAGTCAGGAAAATCTAAACCATCTCAAACTTTTACTTCCTCTAATTTTGTGCACTGGTGGTGGTGGGGGGGGGTCTTTCTTTTTTTTGTTATAGATATTATATAAAGGTGGTCTACCCATTAATACACCAATCTTGCTTCTGATACATGGAACATTACAGACATTGAGACTGTAACACAAATTTAGCAGAGTGGGAACAGTAGACTAGGTCTTAAGTGAAAGTTTGTATTTGTTTTTAGCTGGTAGAAAATTGGGAGGAAATTTCAACAATAAATTTTGCAGACTATTTCTCTGTTTTTTCATCAAATTCTCAACCTTATTAAACTGACCAGCTCTAATCATCAGTAAATATCTTTTTTAAAAAATCCATCAAATCATATTTTCAAAGAGTTTAATCAGCTAATTTTTATCATCTCGCAAATAAATTAACCATTAACAGTTCAAACCTGCAAGGTATAGAGCCTCTCTTGAAGGTGCTTAGGGCCCTCCCTCATTAAAGCCACCCTGTAGAATTGGACCCTAATAAAGCTCTAAATTTTCAATCAGTTCTATACTCAAATAATATTAATAAATAATTTCTGAATTTTGCAGAATCATTCAATCATTAGTTGACTCTATTAAAAATATGGGGCAAAACCAAATCGCTATAATTTATTTATGATGAATTCTGACATAAGTTTCAACAGAGAATTCTGACATATTATTTGACAAGAGATTTTGAAGTCTGAGCAGTCTATTCTTTTTTAAAAACATAATGATACTTACTGAATATGGAATACTTTTTATATTTATTAAGCATAGCCCAATATGCAAAAGCAATTCTATGGAGAGTTGTAAATTCTGTCACTAATCGCATTTAGACTTTGCTGTGTCAATTTCAACTCAAAGCTAGTTGGCACTCGGCCATAAATGATGATAAAAATCAAGGGTGAAATCCTGCCTCTATTGGAACTAATGGGAATTTTACCATTGATTTCAATGGGACCAAGATTTAAACCCAAATATCTTAAGCAGAGTTTTTTCCATGAAGCTACTATTTAAAAAATAAGTCCAGGAACTGAAATGTCAGGTTTCGGTTTATCTAGAATAATTTGCTATCAACCAGCATGACAGTAACTGTACACATCACAAAGATAACTTACTGAAGGTCACCTACTTCTAAAGGTTGTCAGTTACCTGAAGAGATTCAAATGAAACATTAGCTTCCATGCATTTAATTTACCTTCTTGGCAAATACGTCTAGAATTCTGAATAGAAAATTAAAGTATTCCTTCAGCTAACCGTTACCTACAATGTGGGTTGTTAGTAAAAGAGAAATCTTGAGCTGTTCAGCATGGATACTCTCTCAACAGTAGAACAATACAAGGTTCCAGTTGGGCAAATGAAAAGATCCTACAACACATTACCGGTCTTAACAGTAGAGCAAGAAGCTTGATTTAATCCAATATCTGAAGAAAAATTTAATTAATTTGGATAAACTGAATTTGTCAAACCCATCCTCAATGCATCTCATTCAGCTCCTCTTACTATATAATCACAGGGGAAATGAATATTTTTGAGACAATACCATACACTGTATACTAATAGCTGGGAGTAATTACCAAAATATTGGCAATAAGGAATTTATTATAAAGATATTTAAAATAATATGTCTCAGTATGTATCTGTCTGTGATCTTCCCTCAATTATTTTTGCATTAATCCTTTGAATTAAAACTACAATTACGTAACTGAAATAAAGGAAAATAGTAAGTGCTATAATATTTTCATTATTAATAAAAGGTTTTTAAAAAATCACCGAATCTTGTCAAGAAAACTGCTGAAACACCACCAGAAAGAAAGAAATGTAACAATTCAAAGACCAGATCAAAAGGTACTCGGATTGTATTCCGGCATGTAAAGTAATAGGCACACAAGAAATTAAATTTCTCATCAAAGATGCCAATATACAAATAATATTTGGTAGGGCTCAGAATATCTCCGTGTATATTTGTAGCTTTTAATGCTATAGAAAATACTAATATCAGTTTTTTCCATGGAAAAAAGCATGGAAATAGCCTCAGACATGAATTTGAACCATTAAGTAATGACTCAGGTGTCAGTTAAATGCCCAGTGTTTCAGGGATGGATAATTGCTACTGTCTATAATTCATCTTGCATTTGAAATGATCAGCCAGTCAGTGTTTGTAAAGGTTAAATTAACACCGTGGAATTCAAGATTCCTCTTCTCCCACTACCCCACGTGCTACCCCAAGTTATTAGCACTTCTGCAGCCACCTAACGCCACCTCTGCTTTACACTAATAATCACTTAATTCTCTTCGCACAGCATTTCAAATGGCTTCTTATTTGAAACATTACATCCAACCGCAGATTGTCAAACACGCTGCAATGTTCAGATTTTGCAGTCCAACTGTGTATGGTCACTAACTTGCACGACATTCGTGTTAACCACCTAACATCACGCAGACTAGAAGTCTTGTCAAAACGACAACTCCTTAGGCGGGGGTCAGCGCAGCCGAGCCATCCCCGGCACGCTTACAAATTAATCCCAAAAGTTACAGGGCGCACGGGGAGGCGGGACTGTTCGTGTATGCAATTGCAAGACCCCGGGCCGGGCAGAGGGGAGTGGGCGAGGGTGTAAGGGTGTTCACCCAGAGGATCCTCTCTTCTCTGCTGAAGAGCTGTTGCCTGCCAGCCTTGTGATAACTAATCTGCAGCACAGCGTGTGGGGCTGACCAGCCCTTGTTCACTTGCAGCTATCCTGCAACTGACTATGGAGACACTGGATCGCATTTAAAGCCAAGCAGCCCGCCTGCCCTCCCGGTGTCTTTCTCTGGGCTGAACACACACACTGTCTCTCTCTGCAGCTATAGTTTCTCGGTTAGATATTTTATTTTCTGATATTGGCGCCCATTACCCCCCACCCCCTGTCCCCATTTTTCACACTTCTAGCTGGTCAAACACCCCCCGCGCGCACCCCCTGGCTTGAAGTGGTTTCCATCGGGTTTCCAGTGTGGGTCAAAGGCTCTCAGCACCACCACAATATAAATTGCTGCAGCGCCCCTGCCCCCCTGTACCGTACACAGGCGCCCCCCCCCCCCAGCAGCCCTCTCCCCCCCACCCCCAGCAGGACCGTTTCACAAGGCACCGCGATCGGAGAAAAAACAAAGTTGCCGGGACTTACAGTCTCATTCCTCTGAAGCGCCGCAGCCGCGCGTCCCCTCGGCGGCGGGTCCGTGCCGAGCCCCCCGAGCCCCTTCAGTCCTCAGAGGCGGAGGAGCGGGGGGTCATTGCCCGGCGCGGGCCCTTAGATCCCGGGCACAGGGCGAGCCCCTGCTTGCCGCCGCTCCTCAGCGCGCCATGGTCCCGCGCGGCGAGCTCTGCGGGAGGCGCAGACCCGATCCGAGGGGAGCAGGCGGGCGGCTCAGCCCAGGCATAGACGGGGGCTTGCGCGGGCAGCGGCAGCATGCCCGGAGACACGCATGAGGGGCTGCGCCTGGGAACCTAGCGGCCGCCCTCCCTTCGGATCAACCGGCGCCGCTGCCTACCACCGCCCCCTGCTGCTGCAGCGCCCTGCCCCGGCTCCTGCCCGCCGCCTCCAGCCCGCTGGCCACCCGGGCTCTGCAGCGCGTGGGAGCGGGAGCTGGCCGAGGGGACGGTGGGCGGCCCCTCCCGGCTCCGCTGCGGCCAGCTGGTCCCCGCCGGGGAAGAAGACGGGACCGGGGACTGGCGGCTCAGCCCGGCTTTAAAGGGGCCGCGCTCTGAGCGGCGGGGCAGCGCGGCGGGATGGAGCTGGAGCGGGAGCCGAGCGAGCCGCGTCACGCGGGGGGAGGGGGCTCGGCGGCAGAGGGGCGGGCGCGGGGAACCGCTTCAGCCCCGGGACCGGGGGCGAGCCAAGCCCCGGCTGTGGGTGTGCGGCTGGGGCCAGCCCCTCAATTGGGTTTCCGCCCGTGGCCCCAGCAGCCTGGGTAGGAAGCAGGAGCGGGGTCCCATTGGGGTGGGAAAGGGGTTGGGTCCCAACCGCGGCCCCCTTCCCGCAAACAGAAAGCCCCCTCCCCCCCATTACCTTCCCCCAGCGGAGGGCTCTGACTGACTGTGAGAGGGAGCCGCCAAAAAATCCCACAACCACAGCAGAGGGGCACGTGTGGCAGGAGCCCCAGGCCGCACACAGGGGTCCCTGCTGGGCTCAGGCCTCCCTGCTCCTGCGGACAAAGTAGTGGGCTAGGGAGGAAGAAGGTCTCTCAGCCCCACCTGAAGAGATCCTGTACAGCTGTAATTCAGTCCTGGTAAAGATCAGATGAGGTATCCTCCTTGGAGCTGATCTGCTAATAGTTGCAAATTCAGTGGGTTTTTTCCCACCATAAAATTATTCAATGAACATTTTTCCATTATTCACCCAGTTCTGCGTCATGATTTCATAGGACGGAGTGCCGAATACTGAAGGCTCAGCTACATAAGCCAGTAGGTGAGTGGGAGTGAATGAAAAGAAGGTGCCATGTCCCTATTATGTACAGTGCATGAATAGTTACAAAAATGATATAACCTGCCGCTGTTAGTGGTACTAGGGAATATTCCTATAAACCACTCCAGGACATGTAAAATTAATGCTTTGATTTGAAATAAGACCTAATTGTTTTTTAAAAATCTTATTTTCTCCAACTTCCAAATATCCCAGGGCAGACAATAGGTAGTATGACCTCCCACCACCCGATGGAGAAGGGAAGCAAACAAATGTTAACCTGCTACAAAGAGAACGAGGGGCAAGCTGGCTGAGAACGCTAATACATTTCTGTCTCCCTGCAAATAGAAGCTTCCATCTGATAGAGCTAAAGGACTTCGACAGCTGTTTTAAAATCTACCTCTTGATAACTTTTATATCCAGGGGTAGAAAAGTTTCCCTAATGAGAGAGAGATACATGGGGAGCAGTAAGCTAGAGTTAAAGCATCAAGATGAAAGCTTTCACTTTTTAAAGTAAATGGTTTCTAGCCCTTGTGGTTTTGAAGATTCACCTTTCAAAGGTGAACCAATACAATGTCTTCATGCGACTGCAAAGAGATGATCTAGGGTTGCCATCACTGCTCACACCTTCACCAAACAGAAGCAGAGCTAAATTTGGGAAGACTTTCATTAGTTGCACTGCTACCTTTAGAACCGCAGGGATTGGCACAGCAGAAGTCCTGTCAATTTCACACTGCTGTTGCTCTTAGGAAAGCTATGATAGGATGCAGTGGCAAGCAATGGAGGTATTTATGGCAGAGGAACCCACAAAATACTCAGTACCAGAGGCCGAAGAATGTGGAGACTAGCAAGGCATCACTTCTCTGCATAGTAACTAGAAGTCTGGATAGGGAGAGTAGAGGGTTCTCTCTATCCCAAATAACCAGGAGGTTCTCGTGAGGGTGGAAAGACAGAAATATTGCCTTCTCTCCTTTCCAGCAGCTAGAGAGTGGTAGGTAGACAACATATTAGTCACAGGTCCCCATGCAGGGTCTGGGCACAGTGCTTTCATAGTAGCTGGGGATTAAGGGCTGGGTTTCTCATCAGGGACACGTGACCTTGCTGGTGGGTCCATATCATTATATTGCATTTTCAAGGTCTCTTTTTTAATCCTATTTTATCTTTCACTTCTTTTTTTCTAGTGGAATACTGTACATCTGCTGAAATACATCTGTCATACCATTGTCTGGAAATACCTCTTCCAAGTTTTTCTGAGTAAACTTCTATCCCAGTTAGCCATTAGCTCACACAGCACAATTCATAGAATCATAGAATCTCAGGGTTGGAAGGGACCTCAGGAGGTCATCTAGTCCAACTCCCTGCTCAAAGCAGGACCAACCCCAAATAGATCATCCCAGCCAGGGCTTTGTCAAGCCTGACCTTAAAAACCTCTAAGGAAGGAGATTCCACCACCTCCCTCGGTAACCCATTCCAGTGCTTCACCACCCTACTAGTGAAAAAGTTTTTCCTAATATCCAACCTAAACCTCCCCCTCTGCAACTTGAGACCATTACTCCTTGTTCTGTCATCTTCTACCACTGAGAACAGTCTAGATCCATCCTCTTTGGAACCCCCTTTTAGGTAGTTGAAAGCAGCTATCAAATCCCCCCTCACTCTTCTCTTCTGCAGGCTAAACAATCCCAGTTCCCTCAGCAACTCTTATTCACATTCTGCAACTCTTATTCACATTGACTAGCACTTACACACGTACACCCCTTGAATTCTAAGGGATGACATGCGTGAGTAAGTACTACTCAGCAAGAGTAAAGGATGCTGCTGAATCAGGTCCATAACAGTGTTTCATGATTTATTTATTAACTCTCGCGTGATAACTAATTTTATTCCCTTTTATTAACAATACTGGGCTCCTGACAATGCACCTTGCCCCCTTTGGGCAGAATAGATAACTGAGCCACAGTTGTTTTGTGTTGTTGTAATTGTTTCATAAATGGAAGATCTAAAAAGTCAAATTTTAGCTGAAAGATTTTGGTGAGTTCCTCCCTGCTATCAAGAAAATACAACTAAAGGAAAATGTTGGTATACATTGTCTTTCTATAGCTTGTTGGTGAAAGATAAGGTTGTGTTCCCAGCTCTACTATTTTTTACACCATTGCAAGATACTTATTTTTGATATTTTGTCTGAAGTTAATTGTAACAATTGGAATTTATATGAGGCCAAATCCAGTTGCCACTGAAAACAATGGGAAAATTGCTGTTAACTTCAACAGGAGTTGGATTAGGCCAATAGTGCCTTTAATGTGAAGATTTAAAAGCACTATATCAAAGTGGGATTGATGCCTTTGTAATATTAAATTTATACTCTAAAAGTGGCTGAACTGAAAACTCTGGTAATGAAAGGAATACTTATAAAACAAGCAAAAGTAATGGAGGCTTCCTCATACTGCTTGCAAATATGCTTCGGCTCTGACCTGGGGGGAGTCCTAGGTGTGAGACGGTACTTCAGTCTCAGCCACACTGCCAGGATGAGAGCCATTCAGCCTGCACATCATTAATTGGATGATTTCACAATAGAGGTGCACAGGGTTATGAAGAGAGGGTAGTGACCTGATGGGGCAATTCAGGGAGTGCATTCCATGCATAAAGGACTGCAGTATGGAAGATGGCACAGAGATGCTTGGATGTGAAGCAAATGGACAGACAGACTGGCACTGTTAGTAAAGCACAGAAAAGGAGGCTACGCAATAAGAGGCAAATTTAGAGGAGCAAGTGCAGACAGGCAGATTGGTGAAGGGCAAGAAGCTTAAACTTGATGCAATGAAACGGAGAGCTAGCGGAAGGATTTAAAGAGAGGGGTGATGTGATCAGAGAGATGTACAAAGGAGATGTTAGGAGCACCATTTTGTATTGACCAAATGGACATGAGATAGGTATTAGGGTTAGTTGAGAGGAAGAAGTTAGAATAAGGAACATAAAAGATGGTGAGGGCCAGGGCAAGTACATTGGCTGCCTGGACAGAAAGAAGGGTGAATAGCTTAGAAATGCTTTGGATAAAGAAATGGTATAGCCTGGGTATGCAGGGTAAAATCAATTACTAACCTGATCTGGATTTGAAGTAGAAACCTAGTCTTGAAAGTCTCTCCATTTCATTACTAATCCTAGGAATCATCAAGTCTCCCAAGAAACTTGTGTTTTGTTTTAAGTTTTCCCGTTTCAAACTTCATGGATTAATTTGATGCTATCCTGTTCTTTAGAAATGGAAAATGCAAGGCATATGTGGTCATCCAACATCAACTATCTCATTAGAATGATACACAGATTGACTCATATAATGATAGATTTATTTCAATCAGATTCTTTATGTAGTACTAACATGGGTAATTACATTATGCTTACCTAAATTCCCTCTGCAGTTTTAATTGAATATAATATTCATTCTTCATTTAATATCTAGGAATTTGCTAGTGGATCCCAACAGAGGTTTGTGGAGGGTGGGGTCTAAGCAGGAAGAGAAAAATGGTTCTCATAGATAAATACCTTGTTTAAAGACAAATATCTTTGATACCATAAGTAGGAAATTGGAAATGAAAATGATTAAAAACATGAAAATTAATTGCTTTATGTTTTCAAAGGATACACAGTAAATGAATGCATTCCCTAGGGTGAAGTTCCCTGTTATGACTATTCATGCTTTATTAATTTTTCCATATACATTAGAATAATTTATCATTTCATAAACAGCTATATATTTTTAATTGGAAAAGCACTAGGTAATTAAAAATATTGGTGGCAAAAATACAATATGCTTCCCTTGTTCCTTACAGGGGGAAGAAAGTGAAGGCAGACAAGATAATGAAAATCCAAGCAATGGGGAAAGTTTTCAAACAGATATATTCTGATTCATTCAGGCTCAGTAGGTATTTTCCAGCTATGCTGCAGAAGGCTAATACTCCAGGCCCACTCTAAGCCCGTGTGTGGGTGTGCATGAATTCCAGACAGAAATCTAACCAGGCATCAAAAAAAGAAGAACTTTTCAGCAGAACCAAATACATGAGCAGCTGCTAGAAATTACTTAATGTATATAGGTATATTTTATAAATCATTAAGTAAAATATACTACACACCATCTTTAGAAATGATGCCAAGAGCATTTTGAAATTTAGGAAGACCTCTGGCTGGTACATTCCATAAACTAAATATACTTGAGAGGTCATATTAACATAAGCTTTGTGTTAATTCAGTTTATAATGTATTTCTAATGTGGGAAAGTTAGAGTTCCCTGGACTCCAAAACCAATGCAATAGTCTATGCTGGCACCTAAAGACATCAGCATAATTTTGTATGGGTGAAATTTGCTCCTGTAGAGAGATCCAGTTTAAGGTTTGAGCACAATTTATATCTCCTTTATACCCTCAAAATATAGTTTAGGTGAGACATAAGTGGTGCATTGGCTTTGTACTGGCTCTCAGAGGAAGGATGAATTTCAGCTACAATTTTTAATTTCAATAATTTAGATAATACTGTATCTGCTATATGCTAGATTCACAAGGGGGATTTAGGCACCTAACTGGCCCATGAGGTGCCTATGACTAACATTTTGCCACCAATGGCATTCACAAAACCATTGCTTAGCTGCCACCTAACCCTGTAGGTGCCTACAGTCCCTAAGTGTCTAAATCTCCATAGGTAAAGTCTCCTAGGCATCTCAGTTTCTGCTGCTGGGCATATGCAAAGCCACCTAAGGACTTATCTACATGGAGCAGCAATGTACACTATGGGGGTGTGATTTCTAAAGTGCATTAATGTGTTGCACCCTACCTGGTCCATGTAAACCCTGCTGGCATGAACTAAAAGCTCCCTAGTGCCCTTTGTTACTTTTAGTTCACGCCAGCAGGGTCTACATGGACTAGTTAGTGTGCAACACATTAATGCACTTTAGAAATAACGCCCCCGCCCCCCATAGTGCACATTGCTGTTCCATGTAGACAAGATGTGAGTCTTGACACTTCCTTAACCCTGGCAGTATTCACAAACTAGGCACTTCCCTGCCATCCCCCAGCAGGGCCTGATCTAGTAGAGATGCTCTTGGCACACCTAACCCACACAGAAGACAGCAAGGAAGAGGAAGTAGTGCTCCCTCTCACACCCAATAGCCCAGTGATAACAACACTTATCCAGGAGGTGGGAGATCTGGGTTAAAATTCCTCGTTTACCTGATTCCGAACAAGGATTTGAACTGCCCTGGTCATAGGAGGGTATTCATACACTGTGTATGAAATACTTATGTAGTCATTGGGCTAATGAGAATGACTCTACACCCCAGTAATTAGGGCACTCATGTGAGAGGCCTGGGTTCAAGTTTCTGCTCTGAATCTTACAGAGGAGGGACTTCAACCCAGGTCTCCGACCTACCAGGTGAGTGCCCTAACCACTAGCCTATTGTGTATGGGGCCAGGGGCAGCACCTTCTTCTCAGTTTTTCTTGAGAAAGGGCTGACCTGGTTTAGGCACCTAACTCCAAGCCAAGATTCACAGCTGAGAATCCTGAGAGCAGATAGGTGCTTCCCTTCAATCCAGAGTTAGGTGCCTAATTCCCTTTGAGAGGTGGGGCTTAGGCCACACTCTTCGCCTTGGCATTTTCTACTGGCTAGCTTAGGAGTCTCCCTGTTCAGTGTGCTGGCTTCTGTGAACCCCATTGTTAGGCACTCAGCTCTCCCCAGATATTGTATAGGAAGTCTGGGCTAACTCAAGGTTGGGAATTCCACTAGGTGGTAGGGCCTAAAGTCCCTTTTGTGGACCTAGCCCCATGTGTCCATGTTATCATTGAGAAATTATGTACTGGTTTTTTAAATAAGAGTGTTGTCATCATCATCATCATGTTCCTATTACGCCTGCACTATAAAGTAGTGTTGAAAGTATGCAGCTCTGATAAATCTTGAGTTTGGTTTTGGTGTTGTATTTTGATGATTTCCAGACTGTATTTAAGCTCCTATAGGTGTTCCTGGCTTTATTGATTTTGTTCTGGATGTCCTGGCTTGTTCTACCATCCTGGCTGATGGTGCTGCTCAAGTATGTGAATGTTTCTACATTGGTGAGAACATAATCCTCTATCCATACTGATGATGGTGAGGCAATATTAAAGGTCATGATATCTGTCTTTTTGCGGTTGACTTTCAGTCCAATTTGCTGGCTGAATGCGTTGTTTTTTACTTGTATATGGTGTTGGGTATGTGATAGGAGAGCGACATCATCTGCGAAGTCCAGGTATTCAAGGGATGCGAATAGTGTCCATTTAATGCCTCGTGGCATGTCTTCTGTTGTACGCCGCATTACCCAGTCAATGGCAATACTGAAGAGGATTGCAGACATGACACACCCCTGATGTACTCCTGTTTTGACTTCAAAACTGAGCTCACTGTGATCAACACTGCATGTAAAGTTGAAAATAGAAGCTTTTGCTGATGTTGATTATATGGAAAGGAATTCCATATGCCCGTAGAATGCACACTAGCCTGGTCCTGTGAATGCTATCAAAAGCCTTCTCAAAGTCTATTAAATTTATGTAGAGTTGCCATTTGCTGTTCTAAGCACGGTTCATTATGATTTGTAGAGTGAAGATTTGGTCTGTGCATCCACGCTCTTTCCGAAAACCAGCTTGCTCTTTTCTGAGAACGCTATCAACTGCCTCTTTCTGATACATTGGACTATGATCTTACACAATACTTTGCTTGGCACAGGTAAAAGTGTGATACAGGGCTGGCTCCAGGCACCAGCTTTCCAATCTGGTGCTTGGGGCGGCAAGCGAGAATGGGACGGCAGTCCGAGTCCCGCGGCAGCAATTCGGCGGCAGGTCCGCTCTTCCCGCCGCCGAATTGCCGCCGTGGGACTCGGACTGCCACCCCATTCTCACCTGCTGCAGTGGCAATGGGGCGGCAGGTCCGCCGCTCTCCCCTTGCCGCCACAGGCAGACGTAGCGGGGCCCCGCCCCCGACGCAAGCAGACTAGCAGGGCCCCGCCCCTGACGCAGGCAGGCATCGGGGGCGGGGCCACCGCCCCTGCTTGGGGCAGCAAAATTGTGAGAGCTGCCCTTGGTGTGATACCACACCAGTTATTACAGTCACAGAGAGTTCCTTTCTTTGGTATCTTCACTATAACCCCATTGGCCCACACATAATACATCATCATAATAATATAGTAATGCAGAAAAGCTGGAAAAGGTTTTAGCAGCCTTTATTCAACAGCACTGATTTGTTATTGTTATCCCAAATACACTTTAGAAATCAGTGTGTATGGTTTGTAATTACTTTCCCTTTCAATGTAATTGTTTTAAAACTAGGTCATTGATAGATACTGTTGATTGTATTGTGCAGGTACTAACATTATCTTTCTTTGGACTCTTGGCTGAAGTGGACCTAGATGGAATCCACTTCTGTTGTTATCAAATTGGTAGCTGCCTCTTTGACTGCATATTAATATTGCTAATGAAAATGGGTCTGAGTCACAAAGCTTGTATCTGGATCGGAACTTCAGTGAAGTTCAGGGGTGTTCTAATCTGGGCCAACTATTTCATTCAGAGCTGGAGGTTCTGAATTTCCTGGTAACTTGGGGGTATTCAGATTGTGGGTTATGGGTCTATATATAATAACTGAGGTGAACCTATTGCTAAACAAGAATTAAACTAGAAGTAATCCTGTGTTTACTTTCCCTTTCTTTTTTCATCTTAAGTCAGGTATGACTGCAGATGATTTTTTCTATATTTCAGCTCTCTTTTTTATATTCGACTCTTTTTCAGTATTGACAGGCGGTGTGGTCTAGTGGAAAGAGCACTAGATGGAGACTCAGGAGATCTAGTTTCTATCCCCAGGTCTGCAACTGATCAACTGTGTGACTTCAGCCAGATCACTTCACCTCCCTGTGTCTCTGATGCCCCTCCAATCCTTTGTCTGTCTTGACTATTTAGACTCTAAACTCTATGGCACAGGGACTGTCACTTATTATGCGTATGTACAGCACCTGACACAATAGGATGCTGATCTCAGCTGGGGTCTGTAGGCACTACCATAATAAAAAATACATCATTCCTGGGAGCAAAGGGATTAGGATTAGGAAATCTGCTATGATTTTTGTACTTAACCTTTTTGTAGGGAGTAAGTTTCCTCCTGGCTGCATATTATTTCTTCAGGTCCATAAACATGCATAGCATTTTAAAGAGAACAAAAATAAATATCCTTGTCCCAAAGAGTTTATAATCTAAAATGAGATGACAAGACATCATGAGGCATCATGCGGAATGTGGACAAACACTGGATGAGATAAGGGAACAAGAGGATGAGCACTACAGAAGAAAGATACGTTTGAAGATGTTGATACAATTAACTTAAGGATTCACCTTCCCGCCTCTCCCACAATGGTATATTATTTTCCTTCCACCTCTCTTCACACCACTCAAGCATACATATATGCACATGTACACATTTATTCCAGTAACATTACTGACACAATATCTCTTCCCCTTTTTTTCCGATAACAGCTGCCCATTTAAATCTCGCCAGCCAAATTGTTAACACGAACCAAATGTAGTCATCAGGGCCAGATATTCAGCTAGGGCTGAAGAGCACAGAGCAAAAGTCACAAGGGATGTGTTTGTGTGATGATGACTTAAAACTCTCCTTTGCACTCCCCTGATAATGGTGCTTTTTTTGGTATGGTCATCCCAGTTGGGCATCTGAGGGGCAACCAACCATGTCACATTTCTCCAGCCACACCTCTTTTTGCCTGCTACAGTTCTGTGGGTCTGAAAAATCACATTTACACAAGGTTGATCCTCCTTCTGCCATTTAAGGGCTGCAATGCAGTGAAGCATCTGGCCTCACATCTTCCAGGTTTTAAGATATCACTGGAGCTGCCAATGGAAACACATTTACTCTAACATTCTTCCTATTCCCATTGTGTATAAGTGTTCCATGGCTTTGAGCCCCTATCCACTCCCCAGTACTTCTTTCCATGTTAAGATCTTTGTTGTTAATCAAGTCTCATAAATACATTAGTATTATACTTTTGAACATTTTTTCCCCAGAATCAAATTGGACATAGAAGGGATACAGAATTGCTGCTCTGGTAACAATTCTTTTTAGCTATAGCCATGTATTGAGTAGCAAGCACACTGGAAACTTCCCATCCCAACGCAGCTCTGCCAGTGCATTTCAGTCTTGGGCTGCAACATCCTTTCTATTCAAGTGCTGGATCTTCTCTGAGCAGAGGGTGCCAAATATGTTGAATGCTTTCAGATACCAGTAAGTTTAATGAGTCTGAAATTTTTGCTTAAAAGAAACCTCCACCTTTTTTGCTTAGTCCAGAGAATTGAAATTTGAGAAAAGTAAGAAGTACTTATTGTGAAATGGATTTTAAAGTACGTTTTTAAAATGAAAAGCATTTCTCAGTTTGTTGCGCGTCAAGGCCACATTGCATTAAAAAAAAGTGGCGTGTTTGTTGACATTAGGCGAGTAGGAAGTAGAACCCAGTGTAAGAAACAGTAAACCAGATTGTGTCTTGCCTTATAGGGCTTTAACAAAGACCACATTTTCAAAGTGGTTATAACGTGCCTTTACATTTGCACCTGCAATTTTACACACGCAGAGGGAATTTCGGTTTTTTTCAGAGAGCCAGTGCAAAGGCTATGGACCACTTAAGACCTACTTCAGCCCTATTTTGAGGGCATAGTATGACTTCAGTGATGCACAGTATTTGTGCTGTTCCCTCAGCACAGGTGTGAATTCCAGCCACATCATTTTGCATGAGCTGAAGTTAATATTTGTGTAATTGTGAAAATCAAATGCAAATCCTGACCTGGCATGCAGGGAGACCTCCTATGACCCATGAAGCTCCACTGAATACTGCCACTGAATACTACCTGCTTGCATCTCCTTGCAGGCTCAGGGACTATTTTTCCACAGCTTTTGCACATCCCAATGTTGATTTCAG
This sequence comes from Macrochelys suwanniensis, assembly GCA_033296515.1. Classification (NCBI taxonomy): domain Eukaryota; kingdom Metazoa; phylum Chordata; order Testudines; family Chelydridae; genus Macrochelys; species Macrochelys suwanniensis. Next base: position 45,940,138 of record CM065776.1, read on the forward strand.
CTTGTGCAAAACACTGTGAGTGATAGCTATTAAATAATTGTTAATAATAAATAATTATTAGATCAAAATGTAAAGAGCTTGGAATTAAGTTTATAATGTATTATTTATGGCTCCCATACTGTATTGTTGTTGCTATTTGCATAGCCCTGCAAGAGCATCTGATGCTAATTGGTATGTAGGATGTGTCAAACAAAACCCACACAGTGGGTATCACATTTATATCACACTATGGCAACAAGACCATGACTTGCAATAAACTGAAACTTGGCACTTGAAATTAATTTTATTTTCAAATGTATGCCATAAATCATTGATGGCATTCTCCTTACTTTGCTGAATTTAAAGATTACAGGGCAAAGCAAAATGAGAGGTTTTCTTTTAAATGGGTGAGTCTGGTCTTTTTGCTGGTATGCTTATCAGGTCTGGATTTCTCTGAAGATGGGAGTCAGAATGCAGACCCATTTGGAAGTCTGGACTAAAGACATAATATATTTGATTTATATGTTTCTTGTGTAATAGCTATTATCAAGCTGCGTGAGCCCAAAGAGATATTTGTGCCTGAAGGAATGCCACTGTATAAATATGCAAGTTGTATTGAATTTTATTGCGCTAGTGTAAAATCTTATTTACTTCAAATGACAATACCATACAAAAATCAGAATATTGGCAAACCTCTATATTCTGAGATCTTTTTGCGGGGGGGAGGAGTAGGAGGGAAGGAAAGGTATTCTTTCATGGACTGCACTAGGTAATGTTTTCTGGCCAGGGAGGCTATCTTTTGAACCATCATCACCACGAGTGTATTTCTGTGGCTGGCAGAAAGCTTGCAGGAAAAATGACATGTCCAATAATCATACTTTAACCGTCAGTCCAATGGACTGAAATAAAAATTCTCAAACTGCAATGCTGTAACAGTCTGAGCCACTGAGCACCTGTAGCTTCCACAGACATCAAGTGGATATTGTGGGACAACTGAAAATCAGGCCACTTTTTCAGGGCCGGCCTTAGGGAAAATGGTGCTCTGTGCGAACTTGTATTTTGGCTCTCCTGTCACCCCACGGCCTCCCCCGGCCCCCTATTCATAACCCCATTGTCCCTGGCCCCCACTGCCTCCCCATCCATCCCCCAATCGCCCTGGCCCCACTGCCTCCCCCGCCCCATTGACCCGAACTTCCTTCTGCAGCCTCGCACCCCAGGCCATCCCGCTCCTTGTGTCTTGACCACAGCACATATACCCCTGACCATGATGCCCACCCATAAGGCTGGCCCTAACTTTTATTTAGCTGTCTAAAAATAGATATTGTGGCCCATTTGAAAATTTTGACCCAAAGGCATAATAATTTCTGCTATTCCTTTCTTTCCATATGCTATTGGATAGAGGAAGAAACTGAGGAGAGTGGAAAAATTAAGCGGGATATTCTGGGGCACAAGAGTGTATTTGATATTATCCCATCAAATGGATGGGCAATAAAGTGGACTGGAAAATCTTATAATGATAAGACATGCCTTATCAAACATTTGGTGAGCTGGTGAAAACACAGAACCATAACTGATTTCCTGACTTAAGTGTGCAGAGATTCTACATTACTACTAATAGATGATAAGCCAGGATGCAAAGTTGGATCAAACCACACCTTGGGTGGGAGGGGGCACAGGAAGGGAGAATTCATTATCTTTTCCTTAAAGTCCTACATGATGCAATTTGGCCATCCCATGAGCACAGGGGCCTGACCTAAAGATCACCAAGTCAGTGGGAGTCTCACCATTAATTTCAAAGAGCTTTGAAATATATTAAAGGGTTTTGTGTGTGTATTTTAGTGTTTGTATTTGTGTGCGTGTGCATGTGTGTGAACAATATAAGAACAACACAGTTGTAAATTTATCTCTGCCAGAGCTAAGATGTTTGGCATAATGTCAAGAGTGGGGATAGTGAGTGATTTTCACGACATTTTACAAAATATTGTTTTAATACTACATATTCCATAACTGATGAGCTTGGCCCAATTTAGTCAAGAGCTATTACTGAATGAAAATAAAATATGTAACTTTTCTCTTAAAACATTGGAATTTAGAGATTATCCTAGCAATGTTAACCGTGAATTAAATTTGTACAGTCAGTATCCAATCCTGATCCTTATGAAGTTAAATGTTAGTTTGGACATGGACTTCAGTTGGAACAGAATCAAGCAAATCAATAGTCATCATTTTGTTGCTTCATCACCCTGAGATGTAATCACACAGAAGACTTACAGCCAGAATTAATTATTTCCAGTATTCCTAAGAGAAAAAAATGATTACCAAGTATGACTTGCTGCATGGAATTTGGCTGTTTGAGTTCAATGGCAGGGCATTTCATGCCAGTTCAGTATTTGTGCACAATTATTACCAAATACATGACTGTGCTTGCATAAAAGCTCTATGAATTAAACCAGTTTCAGATAAAAGAAAGACCCACTTTGGGGCTTTTCTTTTCTTTGCACAGTTGAATGTCCAGCTGCAGATTGCTCTTCTTTGTCCATTTACAGTACATTTCTCCCTTTGTTCTGTGCTTCCCCCCCCCCCAATTTCTTCTCTTTGATGAAAGTATGTTACATGTTCAAAATTCCTTTTGAAACAGCAAAGGAAAAGCCAGGACAATTTTAGTGCTATTCTTAGAGGATGTGTTTTTTACAAACTAAACTACGTAATATATTTTTAAAAGCGAGTGTATTGGCATTTTTATTGCTATTCTAACAGCTAAATAACAGTTTAGTTTTGCATTTCTCACTCAAGATATCTCAGTGCACCATAAGTGCTGGAACTACAGGTGCGGGGGGTGCTTTTGCACCCCCTGGCTTGAAGTGGTTTCCATTACATATAGGGTTTACAGTTTGATTCATTGGCTCTCAGCACCCCCACTATAAAAATTGTTCCAGCACTCCTGAAGTTATAGGTGAAGATGACAATCCTTAAGATTGCCTGGCGCTTCCCATTATAAGACACTATTTTCAGGTGCTTATAACTTTGCCAAAATTAAACTCTGGGGAAATTTTCCATGCCAGATGTCTGTCAGGATACATTTTTTGGAAAGTTTAAACAACGAGGAGTACTTGTGTCACCTTAGAGACTAACAAATTTATTTGAGCATAAGCTTTTGTGGGCTAAAATGCACTTCATCGGATGCATGGAGTGGAAAATACAGTAGGAAGATATATATATACAGAGAACATGAAAAGATGGGGGTTGCCTTACCAATTCTAATGAGACAATTCAATTAAAGTGGGCTATTCTCAGCAGGAGGAAAAATCACTTTTGTAGTGTTAAAAACTATTACCCCATGCTAATTTCCCCCCCTACTGTTAGTTACACCTTCTTGTCAACTGTTGAAAATGGGCCACCCTGATTACCACTACAAAAGTGATTTAGTTGTTGAATTGAGTAGACTTTGGAGCAGGGACTTGCGATTTGACAGGGTTTCTGCCCTGGTGTCAGGGACATGCTAAGTTTGGATAAAGCTCAGTTCTCAAGTGCTCTGTCAAGGCTTGTTAGAGTTCGGGAGCTAAATTCTCCAAAGATTGCATCTGGACTGAGCATGCTCCCATGCCCCTCACAGCTTGTATGTGCTAACCAGACCACACATGCTCTGAATAAGCGAGCTAGCTATATCCCAGGCTGTAAGGGCTGAGCAAGATTTTCCCTAGAGTTGCTGCTCCTGGCTGCCAAGGGCCACTGATGTCTGTTCTGCCAGACATCAGAACTAAGAGTAGGAAGACGGTGTCTCCTGAACTTCCAATGCTCCCCCTTCTGACACATGGGCATCATGGAGGAAAGGAGGGAAGAACTTGACTGAAATGCAGAGCAGTGAAAAAAGAGGCATGGGAAGAGAGGAGAGAACGGGGAGAGAGCGGATTTCAGGAACCACAGAGTAGGGGGGAACAGAGCAGGAAGGTGACAGGAGGCAGGGGGAGGATAGGAGGAATGTTTTAGTTTTTTAAACATTGGAAATTACCTTAAAAATGACATTAAAAGAATATTATTTGGGTTTTAAAGTCAAGCACTCAGAAGTTAGGAAATGCTAGAATTAGGGTTGCTGCTGCAACGTAAGTTCAGACCTCCTGTGCATATGCCTTATCAGACAGTCTTTAATGACATAATCACATATTATTTTTCCATAGGACCCCCACCTCATCCAGCAAACAGGTTATTCATTATTACTTTTTATTCTCCACATTCATTGTGTGGCCCCAGCATTATTCTTTCCCTGCCTCTGCCACAGAGTTCCTATGTGAGCTGGGCAAGTCACTTAAACCCAAATGTCCATAGTTAGTCACTAACTGTACATTTCACATTTTCTGGGTGGCCAACATGAAACACTCCCGGTCTGATCTGGCGAAGTGCTAAGCACTCACTGCTGCCATTGACGTTAGTTGGAGCACCCAACATTGGTGGACACTTCTGATAATTTTGATCATAATCTCTCTGTGCCTCAGTTGCCCATCAGTAAACTGGGGATGTTATAATGTCACCTATTCTTACTGGGGTGTTATCAAGATAAATTCATTGATGTTTGGTGAAATACTCAGGTGCTATGGTGAGAGTACCATAGAAACACTCAGGAGGAAGTTAATAATTTTGTATTCGGTACAGGGTTTGGATGGTGTGCACTAAATAATCCTGGGGCCACACACGGAATGTGGAGAATAAAAAGAAATATTGAATAATTAACTACCCATTCACTGAATGAGGTAGGGGCCCTGTGGAAAAAATAGCATGGCATCATGTAATTAAAGACTGTACCATAATGCATGTGCAAGGCGGAGGGGAGGGGGGGAGTTGAACTAAGCTTGCATGGACAGCCTCAATTCTGGCATTTCCTGACTTTTGAGGGCTTTAATTTGCAGCCTTAGCATTCTTTTCATGTATATTTTAAAAAAATAATATATAATGTTGCTTTCTTTTCTTTCTTAGGCCCTCTGAGAGCCAACTCCAACTTTAAATAACAAAGTTGATTAAATCATACTCATATTTATTCAATGAATTTAGTAATTTTAAGAACAAATGGATGAATATTCTCTACTTAGTTGTCTAGCTTATAGAGTTGTGGATATGTGTGGATTTATATGTATTTTGCACATTTTTTTCAAAATAAATATTCTTAATTTACTTCCATTGTTCAGCAGATCTAAAAATACATCCATTAATTTGACTGTGGCTTTGACTTAGGGATGTGTTTGGGGAGAAAAAGAAGAGTGAATATATTTGGTGGAATTAACAACAAGAATATTTTTGCATTATTTCTACATTCTGTCAGTTGTTTTTGAATGAAGTACTGTTGCTGGAGGACTAAGTGACTTAGGCATGTTCCATAATGGGCTGTTTTTCTGCAGTGTTCACTGTATAGAAGACTTTAAAAGTGGAGGGGATAAGATTGAGGATATTAAACTTCCAGACAAACATTCTAAATGTTTTTCTAAGTTTAATTTTATGCCCTCGTTATATCTCTGCAGTTGTAATCTGATTCTTGTCTGCTAGTCACCTCTGCTCTCCCCACTGTTAAACTCCCCCCAGGTGCTCTGGAATTCTGTGAAGCTTCTCTGGGATCAGAAAGAAAGAGAGAGAGCTCTAGGAAAGCAGGAGCACCTCTAGGACAAGTTAGGAATGAACTGGAGGAATTAAAAGAGTTTGTCTGCCTAACCCAGATCCCACCTTTTTCACCAAGATGGATTTGTGGCTCCAGTGGACATATTCTCTTGTAGGCAGAGCCAGTGAGGGATCTGAGTTGGGGAGTGGCCATGACTAGGGCCCTACCAAATTCACGGTCCATTTTGGTCAATTTCATTGTCAGAGGATTTTAAAAAATCGTAAATTTCATGATTTCAGCTATTTAAATCTGAATGTTCATGGTGTTGTAATTGTAGGCATCCTGACCCAAAAAGAAGTTGTTGGGGGGGGTCACAAGGTTATTGCAGTGAAGATTGTGGTACTGCTACCCTTACTTCTGTGCTGCTGCTGGACCAGATTTCACGGGGGGAGATCAGATTTCATGATCTGTGATGCGTTTTTCATGGCCATGAATTAGGTAGGGTCCTAGCCATGAAATGGGAGAGCCAGCTGGGATGTTCAGGGAAGAAACCCAAATATCTCTGACATCAGCCTGGCAGAAACTTGCCTCCAGAGGTCTCCTAGCTCCAACTATTCTTACATTTCAAATCCCAAATGTGTACTCCTCACCTAGATGTCATCAGGCTGTGCTCCCCCAGGCCACTCTGATTAGCTCTGTGGTATCTGAGTTTCATAGTTCATAAATAAAGATCATTCTTGTCTCAATCTAACACTTTCACATTTTAGTACTTGAATCCAATGAGTACTTATAGTAAGTGTTGCCAGCTAGATCTGGAAAGTACTGCTTGAAAAGTCTAGCCCCTTCCACGTCCATAAACTATGTTGACATAATGGGTGAATTTGTGGCTTGGAAATGAAATTCAGTTATTTCATTACCAGTGAAGGGTTTCCAGGTACAAAATATGGGTCATGTGTGCACAAGGTGAACTGAATTGAAACTGTCTTTTCAGCACTGAAGTTTTCAGAAAGTAACATTTGTAATGATCCCATACTGCTCATTATGATATGTCAGCATCGATCAGCTGAACAATGTGTTTCAATGAAGTTTGACCTGATTCTGCTCTCACACTGATGTAAATCAGGAGTAACACCATTGAAGTCAATGAGCTTGCTTCTCTTTTCACTTGCAGTGGTTTTACATAGGGGTGTCTATATTGATTTTGATGGAGATATGCTTGATTTGCACCACTGTGGGAGGATAATTAGACTGAATGAAACCAGGCAGACCCAGAGGGAATGACACCAGTTTAGAAAGATTTTGAGGGACACTTGGATGTTGCTTGGGGTAGTGATCTTGATTAAAAGGTGTTTAAAAGGGTTAAGAAACAGAGACATGTAATGTCACAACTCAGTTTGGATCAAGTTATGCTGATTTACATCAGCTGAGGATCTGATGTTTAGCATTTAAGGCCTTTGGGAGAGACTTTGTCTTCTGTAAAGTATCACACACACCAGTGGTGCTATAAGCATCAAAAATAATATATATAGCTATGTATTTAGAGAGAGAGAAAAAATTGTGTCTGAAGTGCTTGATTACATGAAAAATGTTCAATGCAGGATTTCAGGGAATTGGAGTTTATCTGTGGGACTCAGGAAATTAGTTGAGTGCTGTAAACAAAATGAGCTCCCAGGATTGTTTCTCCTTAGCAGGAAAACATTAGTGGATATACATTGATACATATTTAAAAAATTTTATAAAGTGAATGTGGTGCTCTTGTGAAAAGTGCTGGACTGGAGGCCCTGGAGAGTTAATATTGTATATAGAGAAAATAGGATTGCCAGAACTGCCTGGAAAATGTATTTTGTTTTCCATGAAAATTTTAGAAGAAAATGAACATTTTTCACTTTCTTGACATTTATCGCTGAATTTTTCCAATTCTATTTTTTTGGTTGTTAGCAAATGCAAAAATGTGACTTTCAGTTGTCAACAAATGAGAAAAATGTTTTTGGGTTTGCAAATTTACAGTGAACTCCCTCAAGTAATTCAATTCAAAGGGAAACGTTTGCAATAAAGTTTCCATTTGATCAAAAAGGAATTTTGCATCTAAAAAAGTTTTGATAAAAACTGTTAATCGAGCTGTAAGCATAGCTTCCCTTCACTTGGAGGGACCATCTTTAGGTGTCAGAGGATTTGTTCAGTTTCCATAGTCATTTAGTCCTTGGTTGTTCTAATCCGATTGAATGGAAGGGTGACAATGAGTGTCAGTGCTGGTTTTGATGATGCGGCCAATTGTTTATTAAGAACATCAATTTATCTCCCACAGGTCACCTAACTTCTGCCTCAACTAATCTGGGTCAGATTTGAACTGTGATCAAGACATGAAAGATTTCATACCTCAATACCAATTCTCCAGCCTGAAGTCACGCTCATTTACACTAGAAATATCCTATACAGCAGCACAGCCTTCTCCTCTTGTCAGTCATAACTTTTACAAATATTTTAAAAGAATGACAGCATTTCATTCCTACTTGCAAGGCTAGAAGGTAGAACGGCCTGCAAGGGGATGACAGCCTGGGGGACACTACTGTAGGGATAGAAAACCGGTTAATGGCAGATAACTCCCATTGATTTTAATTGCCTACGTAAGGAAAGACTGAGGGAAAGCTGTGTAAGGCCCTCAGAAATTGGCCCTCCTTCTGGAATGTAAGGTGACAGAATGACTTTAGTTTGATAGTGATATAAAATGTCAAGATTTTGGGGTAACCTTCAACTCTTTGGCCCATTTCATCTCCTGGGGAGGATCAGACTAGGAACTCAGATACTGCCGTGATGGGCATCAATACAAGTCCCTAAGACAGATAGATAAATTAGGGAGAGGAAATCTTCTGGACAGCCTCTCATATTGTCCTGTTACAACAAAAAGGTTTGCCACAGGAAAAGGCTCTGGGGCCTTCCCCCAAATCTGAAGGTCCATGGGAGATCAAGACCATTCATGGCGAGGAACTCTGCCTCTACCTAGCTCATGTAGCTCCATTGGATCCACATTGTCGGGGATTCCCCCAGCCTCCGCTGCCTTCAGATGTATTATCTCTTCTGACTAATGTCTGCAAAGCCAGAGCGGGATGATATGCAAACTTTAGAGTTCTGCCCCCATCTCATCCATTCCTCTACACCTTGCTAACCCAGCCTCATCCCCCTTCCACAACATAGACTCCAGACAATGTGAAGGGGCCTCTGAAGGATCCATAGTGGGGTGGCCAGCGCTGAGGCTTCTCATGGAGTCTATGGTGTGAAGACCAATTGAGCTTCCCTTTCACATGGAAAATTAACAGGGAAACTTCCATTAGTGGTGATGGTAAAGTGTGGTGCTAAAGCATAGGGTTCAAAACATATCTTTTGAAGTTACTAAAATAGTGTCCTTACTTAATCTGTGTGTGACATTTCAAAAACTGTGTCACAGCAGGAAGGTGCTATCTTCAAAACAAGCACTTGTGCTGAAGTGCCTGCTGTTCACGAGCTGTCCTCAAAACTTCCCTATAAACTAAAAAATGAGGCACCGAAGAAAAACTCCGAAAACTCAGAATAATTTTCTCTTCCCCTGGTTACCCCTCAGCAAGATGTAAACGCCTAGGTTATTGTACAGCATGCATTAGACAAAAGCAAGAGCTGTCCTAACTGTCAGCATAATCCAGAAAAATTGATGACTTTAAAGACCTTCAGCATAGGGAGTGCTGCCACCGTTAACAGCCTGCAGTGACTCAGCTATGGTTTGCGTGAGAACAAGTCATTTTGCCACTTACTGTTGGTTATTGAATTTGAAACCCTCTGAGGTTTTTCTGAAATAAGAGCTGTTAAAAAGTGAATGCTAAGAAGGGGATCTATTACAGGAACAAGAGGTTTTAAAAGAAAAGATTGATGAAGTTAAAAGGACTCTGTCAGGTCACTGTAGCTTAACAGTGTGTTTCTGATCTTGGCAACACTGCTGTAAATCAGGTGTAACTCCACTAAAATTAATAGAATAACACAGTGATGAACCACCCCAAAAATATAGGCTTGATAAAAAGCAATGTTAGAAAATACTTAGCATCAGTAAAAATATTAGCATGATTATTTTTTCTGAAATTCCAAACAAACTTGTGGTTTTTTGGTTTGGTTTAAAATAGGGCTGTCAAGCAATTAAAAAAATTAATCGTGATTAATCGCACTGTTAAACAATAATAGAATATTATTTAAATATTTTTGGATGTTTTCTACATTTTCAAATATATTGATTTCAATTACAACACAGAATACAAAGTGTACAGTGCTAACTTTATATTTATTTTTATTACAAATATTTGCACTGTAAAAAACAAAAGAAATAGTGTATTTCAATTAACCTAATACAGGTACTGTAGTGCAATCTCTTTATCATGAAAGTTGAACTTACAAATGTGGAATTATGTACAAAAAATAACTGCATTCATAAATAAAACAATGTAAAACTTTAGAATCTACAAGTCCACTCAGTACTACTTCAGCCAATTGCTCAGACAAAGACATTTGTTTACATTTGCAGGATATAATGCTGCCCACATCTTGTTTACAATGTCACCTGAAAGTGAGAACAGGCATTCGCATGGCATTGTTGTAGCCGGCGTCACAAGATATTTACGTGCCAGATGCAGTAAAAATTCATATGTCCCTTCATGCTTCAACCACTATTCCAGAAGACATGCATCCATGCTGATGATGGGTTCTGCTCGATAACGATCCAAAGCAGAGCAGACCGCGCATGTTCATTTTCATCATCTGATTCAGATGCCACCAGCAGAAGGTTGATTTTCTCTTTTGGTGGTTCGGGTTCTGTAGTTTCTGCATCAGAGTGTTGTTCCTTTAAGACATCTGAAAGCATTCTCCACACCTCATCCCTCTCAGATTTTGGAAGGCACATCAGATTCCTAAACCTTGGGTCGAGTGCTGTATCTATCCTTAGAAATCTCACATTGGTACCTTCTTTGCGTTTTGTCAAATTTGCTGTGAACGTGTTCTTAAAACGAACATGTGCTAGGTCATCATCCAAGACTGCTATAACACGAAATATATGGCAGAATGTGGGTAAAATAGAACAGGAGACATACAATTCTCCCCCAAGGAGTTCAGTCACAAATTTAATTAACACATTATTTTTTTAACAATCATCATAAGCATGGAAGCATGTCCTCTGGAATGGTGGCTGAAGCATGAAGGGACATATGAATGTTTAGCATAACTGGCATGTAAATACCTTGCAACGCCAGCTACAAAAGTGCTAGCGAATGCCTATTCTCGCTTTCAGGTGACATTGTAAATAAGAAGCAGTCAGCAGTATTGCCCGTAAATGTAAACAAACTTGTTTGTCTTAGCAATTGGCTGAACAAGAAGTAGGACTAAGTGAACTTGTAGGCTCTAAAATTTTGCATTGTTTTGTTTTTGAGTAGTTATGAAACCAAAACAAATCTACATTTGTAAGTTACACTTTCATGAGAAAGAGATTGCACTACAGTACTTATATGAGGTGAAATGAAAAATATTATGTCTTTTATTTATAATTTTTACAGTGCAAATATTTGTAATAAAAATAATAATATAAAGTGAGCACTGTACACTTTGAATTCTGTGTTGTAATAGAAATCAATATATTTGAAAATGTAGAAAAACATCCAAAATATTTAATAAATGTCAATTGGTATTCTATTGTTTAACAGTGCGATTAACTGCGATTCATTTTTTTAATCGCAGTTAATTTTTTTGAGTTAATCATGTGAGTTAACTGCGATTAATCAACAGCCCTAGTTTAAAACAGTCACCTGACCTATGTGCAACCCAATCAATGCTGTACTAGTATAGGAGAGCCGAAGGTGAAACTGACAAGACTATTGTCTTTGGCCAAGCTGAATGAAATACAAAGGGAGAAATGTAAATTTGGGAAGGGGGTGTTAGATTATTCAAACAGATCATTTAAGATATTATTATTAAGATAGGAAATAATATGCATATTATATAAATACAGGACTGCAAACTTCATATTGTCCTCAGAATATGTATCCCACAGAAGTGAGCTGGCATGAGGACTGCAGGATCCATACTTTGTAGCATTAACAGAGAAAATGAATACAGTGTCACAGAGTCAAAGAGTGATTTTACAAGAGCCTTCATCTTAAAGGATTTAAATGGTTCCTTTCAGTATCATTACCTTGCCACTCATTTATGTTGAATTCAACCTACCATTGTACCAAATGGTACCATTTCACCTAATTGTGTTAGGTTTTTCAGAATTCTTCCCAGTCCTCCTTAATCTTGACTAATCCTTACGTATTTATGTGCCATCAGCAAGTTTTCTCACCTTGCTCTTCACTGTATCTTCCAGCTTGTTGAAAAATATTTTGAATGCTATCAACCTCTTTCCATGCTGAGAACAGGCCATTTCTTCATGGTCTTTTCCTCTAGTTATTTGATTTCATAAATACAACCTGCTGTAGCATTTCTTTAGTACATTTGGGACTCGTGATTTCCCTTGCTCCTTTGCCCTTGATCAGTGATACGATATGAGTTCATAGTTGATGGCAATTGCATATGGTTCACTGTCTGATGTGTGGCATATATGTTGATCTGCTCTTTTTTTAAATTAAAATAATATATAAATGCTGGCTTCAAAAATGGAAGTGCTTGCTTGATTTTACTTCTTCTTCTTCTTTTCCTAAGGTGCTGACTCACTTTTTAGCTTCTCTAACCCAAACTACAGACTGATTAATTGAGTAACTGAGGGCAGAGAAACAGGTTGATTAATTTCAATTCTCTGTAAACTGCACAGGACAGCTACATTATTTGTGCTGTACAGAATCCTGAAGATCATTCACAGAATAGGACAAAATTGCCCGAAGTTACAAAATGTGCAAAATTTCTTGCTTTCCACTACGATTTTTAAATGTGTTCATGGTGGTAAAAATAGTGACAGATCTTGCAGATTAAGTCTATTTTTCACTACAAGATGGACTTCCTGTCCTCCATGTTAAAAAGATTTGAGTCTGAAGAAGTTAAATAGCAAAATGCACATTGGCTGGGGTGTTTCACCAAGCTGATACCTCACTACCCCCCAACCTAGTAATAGTTCAAAGCACATGGCATATCAGGTTGGCTATCTGTCACTGCAATATATATTCAAACACCTTGGTCACACCTTCAGATCTGTAGAAACCTTTGCCCCATCTACATCTCATCATTCACCTCACCAAACTCCCCTCCCCTCTCCGTATCAACTAACTGGACCCCTTTTGTTTCCTTCTTCCACAAGCATCTCTGCACTTTCCTCCATGCTGCTACCCTCCAGGACTGGGCTAATCTCCGCCATTCAGCTTCCCTCTCCTCCTTCAAAGTATCCTAATCTTAGCACACGTTTTCAGCTAGTTTAATAAAACACATTTTAAAAAATCTATAAAGTACCAAACTAAGCCTAACAAAAACATTAAAAATTCACATGTATAACATCACTATCTTATGCAATGCAAATCTCACCCTCATCTGTTGTCATCTCTGTCTTTGTTATTCTAGCGTGAGCTCTTAGGGGCAGGGGTCTGCCTTTCATTAATCTGTAAAGCATCACACACACTTGAAGCTTGATCCTGCAAGATGTTGAGTTCTCTGGCCCTGATCCATCTTTGGGACTACTCATGTGCTTAAAGGTCAATGTGCAGTTAAGTGCTTTGCTAGATCAGAGACATATAAATAATAATAAATGTAATAGAGCGTCCAGCCCTGGTGTCTCTGCCTAAGCAACAAATATATATTAAGCACAACATTTCTTCATTGTGACTGGAGGAAGGACTAAAGAAAGCTGTAATTTGTTTGTACTTAAGAAATGTGTGTGGAAACTGTTGGCATGCTAGCCAATCACGTGAGTGATGTAGGATCTCTCTAGTCTATTAGCCATCTTTTGCTTTGATGAGGTAAGGTGACTCATAGACTCATAGACTTTAAGGTCAGAAGGGACCATTATGATCATCTAGTCTGACCTCCTGCACAGTGCAGGCCACAGAATCTCGCCTACCCACTTCTGAAATAATCCTCTCACCTATGTCGCAGCTATTGAAGTCCTCAAATCATGGTTTAAAGACTTGAAGATGCAGAGAATCCTCCAGCAAGTGACCCGTGCCCCATGCTGCAGAGGAAGGAGAAAAACCTCCAGGGCCTCTGCCAATCTACCCTGGAGGAAAATTCCTTCCCGATCCCAAATATGGCGATCAGCTGAACTCTGAGCATGTGGGCAAGACTCACCAGCCAGACACCCAGGAAAAAGTTCTCTGTAGTAACTTCTAACATCCCATCACTGGCCATTGGGCCTATTTACCACTGATAGTCAAAGGTCAATTAATTGCCAAGATCATGTTAGCCCATCAAACCATCCCCTTCATAAACTTATCTAGCTTAATCTTGAAGCCAGATAGGTATTTTGCTCCCTCTGCTGCCCTTGGAAGGCTGTTCCAGAACTTCACTCCTCTGATGGTTAGAAACCTTCATCTAATTTCAAGTCTAAATTTGAGTTGGGATGTGGGATAAATGGGTGGCAAAATGTTACCCGTATAAGAGTGAGATCCCCTGAAATATTTGTTTTATTACTTTTTTTAAACAAAGCAAAGCAAAAATCTCATTGCTCATCCTGCAGTGCCTAGAAGGAAAATGTACAGACACCACATTTTAAACTATATTATTATTACTTAATACTTCTATTATGCTAATACCCAGAGTTGTTGTTTGTGCTAGGTGCTGTACAAATATATTTGAAAACTTGATTCCTGTCCTAAAATGTTTACAAGCTAAGATCAATATGTTTCTGTGTGTGCACAGAGATCTGCCCAGGCAAAGCTCATTGTAGGATCAGGGCATGTTCACATGCATAAAGTTAAGCATGAGTTTAAGTGTTTGAAAACTTGGAGCCTATTAAACACTACACAAAGTTTCACAACAAATACTATATTTGTCTTGGTATTTCATTTAAGTGAATATGTATATCTTCCCCTATAATAATTTTTTTTATAGTTTCCAACTTGGACTCTCTGAAATGTGGGTAATAGGCCATAATATATTATAAGGGAGTTATGATTATTTCCTATCAGCATTTGTTTATACATATAGAGGAGACCCAAAACAAATGAATAATTTCATATTTTGAAGTGTATATTTTTGTAACTTGAATTTACTTAATCTAAAATTTCATGTAAACTTTACACCACATTTTTGGTTACAGGGCATGCACAAAGTAATTCTATATTTTGCACTTGCTTCAGAATCTATTGACTGAGAAGATAGATTTAAGCCTTCTTCTTACTTCCAGAGCTCAAAATGCTGATCAATTGGGAATTATGTATAACTTACATGAAATTAGAGTTCATAGTAAACGTTCAGGAAATAGTTCATGATCAGGCCTCAAAAGTTAAAGGGCAAGATTCCTACTTCATTTTGACTGTTCTAAAACCCAAGTAACTCCATTAGCTTCAACAGGGTTTGCAAAAGTGTAAGCCAGGTCATATTCTTACTCAAAGGGTTTATTTTCCTAGGATATGATGAAAAAGCTTATTGGCTAATTTTATGGAAAGCAATGAAATAGAACTACGTAAAAATCACTTAATCTACTTCAGCTTTAGAGCTCAGATCCGGATAGATGTTTTGTGTAGGTTATTAACTTCTGTGTTCCCAACCAGTTTACCTTGCAGAAGTTACAAATCAAATTTGAGGTAGCTGCCACGTGCTTCTATAGCCTAGTCTAGTCAAGCATATTAACAATATTTATAGATTTTTGTTTCAAAATGAGATTTTCCTAAGATTACTCTCAGTATATCTTTACAAGCATCACAATGATTGGGAACATAGTAACAAACTGTTAATATAAGTCCCTTTCTTAGTGATGCATTTTGTAAGTAAGGAAATTCAACCGTGGAATCAAATCCTTAGCTGGTGTAAATCAGCGTAGCTCCATTTCTCAATGTGGCTATGCTGATTTACACCGGCTGAGGATCTGGCCCATGTTACCTGTTACTGATGCATTACTTTCTATCGGGGTCAGCGTGCGACTTATAATATGCATTTCCCAGTGACTGAATTGGTCTAATCTTTCTTGTATGAGCTGCTGGTTGCTGCTCCCCGTAAAGGTCTGGATTTTCCTTTGGAATGAAAGTCACTCCTAGATGAAATTTCTGGAGAGATCTCACATGCTTTGAGACAGGTATATCAGGGGCAATGTCTAGATCTAGTCCATCTGGTTTCATTTCACTACACAACTAGCTCTTAGGCTTTCTTCATTTGGTTAGAACTATCCTGGTGCTAGTAAACATTTGGCCTCATTCCACCAAAAGGATTATCACGGTATATATCTAAAGCATGGAATATGTATATTTTGTAATATCTAGATTCACAGCATTTCACTGATACATTCATCTTCTCAAGGTTAATTACATCAAGGCTTTCAAAAACCCAGTTCTTCTCATACTTTTCATGAATACTGGTGCCATGACAGCAGCACGTCTTTCATATTATTGTGTGATGAAATTTGATAAAGGGATAGAGCAGGTGAAATAGTAAGCTGATGTATTTGAAATGCCTATCATTCCACATTAATTTTAACAATCCAACATTTTTCAATTTCCGTTTGCCATATTCACTTTGTGTCAGTTCTCCAGTGACTTGTCCTGCATCGGGTTTGCTTTAAGTAGCAGAGCCTAATGAATATCAAAATAGCAATCTCAGTAGCATTGACTATCCAAGTGCCACATGTTGATTTTGAATTTACAGCTCTTGCCCCATTTTATTAATAGTCTGAAATATATAAACCATTCCGTGTGTTTCTTCACAGATTTGTCTACAGCATCCTCCTCCATGTATAACTATTTCGTGTTCTCTCTCTTAGGATCAGATCCTCAGATGGTGTAAATCAGAACAGCTCCATCAGCTTCAATGGAGTAAAATGGATGTATCTGAGCTGTGGAATTTGGGCCTTGGTGTTCAATCACAGAACAACATGACTTTTGTAGGCTATTATTATGTGGTTATTCACTTGAAATACTTTCTGTCCATTAAGGGACAAATTCATCTAACCCTATGTGAGAAGTCACATTGACCTTAATGGGACCATTCACACATGATGCAGGTGAAAAGGATTTGGACTTCAGAGTGGTGCAAACAGTGTTATACATGACATCAGTGCTGCTGCTTAGATAGTAGATATTTGTGTTGTCATGCATTCAAATAGGAAGTAATGTACTCTACAGCTTTAGTATTTGAAAACTGGCTGACTGGTATGCTTTTGTAGAGATACATCTGTGCTGGGCCACCTTTTTCCATTTCTTTCTATCTGTTTTTCCTCACGTTTTCCTCAGTTACTTCTTCAGAGAATATATTTAGGTGTGCAGACTTACTCCAGCCATAAAAATAATATTAATTTCAGATATTACTAGATATTTATTTTATGGACTCATTTATTTGTGTACACGTGGATTAAAAATACTTTGTTACCTGACTATCCAATGCTTCTTTAATCACTTGCCATTGATTTTGTATCTTGCTGGTATTTATTTTGCTTTAATATAAGGAGATTTAGTGCAACAATTTTCAAATTATATCAAATTTTTCTGGTGTACATTGGGGAAACTCAATAAAATGAGATGGAAGTAAGAGCTATGACTCATTGACTAATGTGAATGGCTTAGATGTGTTGTACTGGAATGTGTGAAATGAAAAAAATATTAAACAATCTTTAGAAAAACTTTTTTTTAAAATAATCCATTTATTGTGTTTCAGATCTGCTACTTGCTAAAATATTGTTTGTGGGTGGCCAGTGATACGGTTACTGAAACTTTATCAACCTGTGGTTCACATGTTCAATTATCACAACATTTCTGCTCAACTTTTGGGTACATCTCTGTGAAAAGTCTTCATATGCTGCAGCTTGTTGCTAATGTCAACAAAGTGGGAGACTCTCTAAGTTTGATAAGATCACATTCTCCTCCAGCAGGTGTCACTGTAGCCAGTGGGAATAGAGGAAGTGACAGAAATAGGGCTAAATAGTATGTTGCAAAAAACCACTTACTAAGCAAATGCTGCTGCATAAACATTTTATTTAGAATCAAATTATTTCCTAGTAATTTAGAATTAGTTTTAAAAGTACCAGAGATCTCATTGGTATATTTAATAAAGATGAATTTGCAGTTTACTGTTAGGGTGAGCATTTTCACATCTTGATTCTTTTACTTTTCTAGCAAAATGAGATGCATCTAGTATATTAAACGAAAGAAAAGGGTTTTAAAAATTTAAAAAAATTGTCATCATAGAGTGATGACGTGATATTTTATGCATATCCTTCCAAATAAATATTTAACTCCCTTACTGCTATAGTGTTGGCAAGCTCCAAGATTACAGATTTTGAATTTACAATATCAAAGGCTTTTCACTTCCTTTTAGCTAGCACAGCTTTCAAAGTGGGAACTGATTCTTCTATATAATGATTATTATTATTTAACATTTATATTGCCGTAGCACCTGGAGGCTAACCAGGCTGAGGCCTTTGTACTAGGAACTATTCAATCACATACTACATTATAGTCCCTGCCCCAAAGACCTTACAATTTTTTTTATCATTAGTAAGGCTCATTTGCTCTCATTGACAATCACTGGGACCTAGGCTTCTAAGTAATGTAGATGATTTAGAATTTTTTTGCCGTTATATTTATGTCCTAGCAGTACTCCTCTTTCCAGTTCCTGTATGTATTTTTCGCTTCAGCACAGTGACTCTGTTGGTTCTTCATGGTTTTATTTCAGGGTCAAATTGCTTCTTCCTGTGCCTCCAAATCTCTTAAGATTTTCCATTCTTCATACCCTCAGTTTCTTCTTTTTATCTTTTCTCATAGGACCTGCTACTAGTTTCCTTAATTTCCACCATTTTTTTCATTAATGCAGTTGATTAACAGTCAAAAATGCAATGCACATAGGCTATGATTAGAGACATGAATATTAGACCCGCAGAAGCATAAGTATGTTTGGTGGTACTTGTATGATCAGGATACTCTTCAGAATGTCAAGTAGGTCTTTTAAGTATAATGGCAATTTCTGTGTGAAACATTGTATATATTATTAACAATGCTATGCAAAAAGGTCCTGGTACAGTTGATCAACTGTTTTATTCACACTGCAATTTAAAGAATATAATATAGTCACCACCATCTAGAAAACAAAACAGGACAAAAGTAAGATATTTCAAGATTAGATTAAGTTCCCTGTTGGTGTAAAGTTCCATTGATTCCAGTGTATTTGCACCTACTACATACCAGATGTCAGTTCAGAGTTTTAGATATTGTAAGTGATGCAGTTTGATGCTGAGTATCGGGGGGTAGCCGTGTTAGTCTGGATCTGTAGAAGCGAAAAAGAGTCCTGTGGCACCTTATAGACTAACAGATGTATTGGAGCATAAGCTTTCGTGGGTGAATACCCACTTCTTCAGATGCATGAAGAAGTGAGTATTCACCCATGAAAGCTTATGCTCCAATACATCTGTTAGTCTATAAGGTGCCACAGGACTCTTTTTCGCTTCAGTTTGATGCTGGTGGATCAGGTGCAAGCTCTTGCCAAAGCTATAGGTGTCTGCTAAGTTCTGACAAATTCACAGCTGGAAACCAGATCAGCTCATCTGTTTGTAAGTATTGTTCAAGATAGGTGTTAGACGTGTAAAGACGTGTTTAGTGATTAGACTCTTTAAAATGCTTGTAAATTGCTGCGTGCATTCATCTTACTTGTAATGTCTTTATCCCATGCTGTAAGGTAATGTGAACGTTTTGCTGTATAAATGTAAAAATGCCTGATCTGAATTTGTCAGCTCAGGTAGGAGGAGCAGTTCCCCTGTCCATCAAGAGGACTATCAAAACTAAGTGGGCCACTGTGAAGCATCATGATACAAAGATTGGGCTAATGGCCCTCTGACACCCATAAAGGTGCAAGGAAGCTCATCCCATAAACTTGAATTCTGGAGGGAGGAAGGAAAGATAGCTGATGTGAAAATTCTTCATCTCTTTGCTGTTTGGGCTCTCACAGGGCAGGAGCTAGGAAACAAAAGCAGAGATCCCCAGGGTCAACCTGGGCTAGCCCTAACAGACAATCAGTGCTGACAGCTTACTACATCTCTGTCAGCTTTTGGAACCATAAACTGTAACTCATATGTCTGCATATGTTCCTTGTTAAACCTATAAATAACTTTATCATTTCTTTTTCCTACTTAATAAATCTTTAGTTAGTTTACTATGGGATTGGCTACAAGAGTTGTCTTTGGTGTGAGATCTGAGGTACAAATTGACCTGTGGTAAGTGACTGGTCTCTTAGGACTGAGAGCAACCTGGATATTTTGTGATCTTTGGTGTAAGTGACCTTTTATCACTAAGTGCAGCTTGCCTGGACAGCACGATAGACTGGAGTGTCCAAGGGGACTGTCTGTGACTCCAACTTCTTGAGATTCTTATCTAACATTATGAACAAGATTTCAAAGAGATGCATGCATGCAACAACACATGCCCAACTGTGCATGCCTAATTTGTTCACATAGGCCAGGTCTACACTAGGACTTTATGTCGAATTTAGCAGCGTTAACTCGATTTAATCCCTCACCCGTCCACATTATGAAGCAGTTTATTTCGACATAAAGGGCTCTTTGAATCGATTTCTGTACTCCACCCTGACGAGGGGAGTAGCGCCAAATTCGAAATGGCCATGTCGAAAGCTAGGTACTGTGGACGGAATTCGACGGTAATAGCTCCGGGAGCTATCCCACAGTGCACCACTGAGTGGACGCTCAGGGCAGTAATCTGTACTCGGATGCTCTGACCTGCCACTCAGAGAAATCCCCGGGAAAATTTGAATCCCTTTTCCTGTGTGGCCATTTTGAATCCCATTTCCTCTCTGGACATCGTGGTCAGCTCAGCAGCACTGGCAATGATGCAGAGCTCTACAGCAGTGGTTTCCATGCCATCGCAGAATAGAAAGAGGGCTCCAACATGGAGTGATCGGGAAGTTTTGGATCTGATCGCTGTGTGGGGAGATGAAGCAATCCTAGCCGAGCTCCGTTCCAAAAGACGGAATGCAAAGATTTATGAAAAAATATCCCAGGCTATGACGGAGAGAGGATACAGCCGGGATGCTACGCAGTGCCGCGTTAAAATCAAGGAGCTGCGGCAGGCATACCAAAAGACCAAGGAGTCCAACGGACGCTCCGGGTCGCAGCCACACACTTGCCGATTTTACGAGGCACTGCATGCCATGCTCGGTGGTGCTGCAACAACTACCCCACCAGTGTCCGTGGACTCCGACGACGGGGTCTTATCTACGGCCACGTCGGAGGAGGTTTTCGCGGACGGCGAAGAAGAGGAAGGAGGGGAGGAGGACGAGGCACTAGACAGCGGTCTCACTTCTGATTTCCCAGACAGCCAGGAACTTTTCCTCACCCTGACTGAGCTGCCCTACGAACACTCCCAAGGCAGCATTCCTGACCAGGAATCAGGTGAAGGATCATCAGGTCAGTGTGTTAGACATTTATTTGCAATACAATAGGTATGGTGTGTTAGCGCTGTGTAACTGTGCCTTAATTGGCCTTATGCGCTTCAGCTTGGAGTCGCTTTCCCGGGCAACTATTCGAAAAGTCTGTCAATCTGTATGGGGATAGAGGTGTAATCCCCATCTGAGAGCTCCGCGAAGCTCTCCTTGAGGTACAGTGAGAGCTTGTTTAGCACGTTCACTGGGAGAGCGGCCTTATTGTCTCCTCCATGGTAGGATACTTTCCCGCGCCATGCAAGCTGCAGGTACTCTGGTATCATTGCCTTGCATAGCATGGCAGCATACGGCCCAGGGGATTGCTGGCATTGACGCAGCATGCAGTATTTCTCTGTCTCGGTAATCCTCATCAGAGTGATATCAGTCATGGGGTCCTGGTTTGAATGAGTGGTATAATTAGTATAGTGAATGCTTCCTTTTCCCTTTAAAGAAAGACACCCGGCTGTTTCCGTTAACGCGTGGTGGTAGGGAGTCGGGAGCCAAACCATTAGTACTTAGCGGTGCGCGGGCAGGGACAATTCTGGGGACCGGCCACGCGAGGCCGGGGAAAGGGTACGTGAGCCGTTCCGACACAGCGGATTGCGGGCAATCTTGGTTCCCGGGAGCGCACACGGGAACGGGGGGGGGGGGGGTGAGGGGTAGGCGAGCCGTTCAAACACAGCGGTTCGCGGGCGATCTTGGTTCCCGGGAGCTGCCACGCGAAGGGAGGGGGGGAAGGGTAGGCGAGCCGTTCATACCGAGCGGTTCGCGGGCATTTTGGGTTCCATGGAGCGACCACGCGGAGGGGGGGGAAGGGTAGGCGAGCCGTTCCTGATGAGCGGTTCGCGGGCATTTTGGGTTCCATGGAGCGACCACGCGGAGGGGGGGAAGGGTAGGCGAGCCGTTCCTGATGAGCGGTTCGCGGGCATTTTGGGTTCCATGGAGCGACCACGCGGAGGGGGGGGAAGGGTAGGCGAGCCGTTCCTGATGAGCGGTTCGCGGGCATTTTGGGTTCCATGGAGCGACCACGCGGAGGGGGGGGAAGGGTAGGCGAGCCGTTCCTGATGATTGGTTCGCGGCCACTTTAGGGTCCCGGGAGCGACCACGCGGAGTGGTGGGGGTTAGGAAAGCCGCTGTATATTAGCGGTTTGGCCAGCAGCAGTTCCTGCCCGCCGCAAGGAACAGTGAGTGAGACATGGGAGTAGAGCACTGCTGTGAAGCAATCTCTCAGCAGTCCTAACTCATCACCTTACCATGGTCTTCAGAGAGGTGATTTTCACTGTTCGGCAAGGCTTCTGGGATCCGTATACCGGGACCCCAGACACTCAGCATTAAGGCATAATATTTGACCTTGTAGTACGTTTACATGTGATAGCCACTGTGTTTGGTCCTATTCACGGTGAAAGAGTATGGGCATTGTTCTGGAAAAAGTATCTTTCTGAGGAATTCACTCCCTTTCCCTCATCCCGCAGCTGCGAGTGTCTCCTGCCCTACCCGTGTTTCTCCCTCCCATGGGCTACTACAGATAAGGCGGCGCAAGAAGAGAACCCGGGACGACATGTTCTCGGAATTGATGATGTTGTCCCGAAGGGAGGCGGCACAGCGGAGAGAGGACGTCTCACGGTCCGAGCGAGCAGCCAGGGAACGGGAGCAGAGGGCTGAAGCGCGCGAGGACAGGTGGCGGCAGGAAGATCAGCAGGCGACCCAAACAATGCTGGGACTAATGAGGGAGCAAACAGACACGCTCCGGAGCCTGGTGGATGTTCTCCAGGACAGGAGACAGGAGGAAAGAGCCCCTCTATATGTTCTGTCCAACTGCCCACCCCCGCCACCAAGTCCAGTGGTTTACTCACCCAAAGTCACTAGGACGAGGGGAGGCAGGGTCCGTGGAAATATTCACTCCACCCCTGCAGACTGCTCCAGTAGCAGAAGGCTCTCATTCCCCAAACCATAGATTGTTCCTTCCCATCCCTCCAGCCGCACCCCTCAACACCCCCCTTCCCAGGTTCCATGTTAAAGAACAGCTCTGTTTAATAAAACTGGTTTTTTGGTTCATTGATGTTTCCCTGAGTGTCTTGAATGGGACCATTTGTGTTTCGGGTTATTTGTTAACGGGGTTCGTTAGTGCAGAGGACTGGAGCACAACCCAGGGTACAGACAGGGTAACAGATCAACTAAAACACACAGTAACACTTGCATGCAGTAAGCACACTTGTCATTCTGTGTGTGGGTTTTCTGGTTCTCTATGTGGGGTTGGTGGTTGGGTGATTCGCTGTCTGGTGGAGGAGGGTGGCCGCTGATCTTTAGCGGCTGGCAATAGCCTGCATGATAGAGCAATGCACACACATCTGCGATTAGGAGAGGTTAATGGATCCCTTTAAACAAGCAGTCCAGCACTTAGGACTGCTCTGGGAGCAGGAGCATGTCATTCCCCAAGCTTTTAAGCGTACTTTCCCACACTCCACCCGCTCCCCAACCGCGGTATGCGTCCACGGTTAAAACTGTAACAGAGAAACGAGTACCGGAGACAGCCCAAGTAGAAAAATGTTTCCTTTATTGTTCCTTTAAAGCGTTGAGCGAAGGAGGGGGAAGGGGGTTGGTAATGGGAGAGGATGGGCAACGGAAACTTTGTAAAGAAACAGGGGAAGGTTCAGTATCTGTTTAAGGAAGTGTAACAGTCACTGGTTACCCTGCTCTGTCTGGAAGCGAGCTTTCAAAGCTTCCCGGATGCGCAGCGCGTCCCGCTGTGATCTTCTAATCGCCCTGGTGTCCGGCTGAGCGTAATCTGCTGCCAGGCGATTTGCCTCAACCTCCCAGCCCAGCATAAACGTCTCCCCCTTGATCTCACAGAGATTGTGGAGCACACAGCACGCTGCAATCACAATGGGGATATTTTTAGGGCTGAGGTCGGAGCGAGTCAGTAAGCTTCGCCATCTGCCTTTGAGACGGCCAAAGGCACACTCCACCACCATTCTACACTTGCTCAGGCGGTAATTGAAGAGCTCCTTTTCACTGTCCAGGGCTCCCGTGTATGGCTTCATGAGCCATGGCATTAGCGGGTAGGCAGGGTCCCCTAGGATCACTGTTGGCATCTCCACATCCCCAACAGTGATTTTGCGGTCCGGGAAATAAACCCCCTGTTGCAGCCGTCTAAACAGACCAGAGTTTTTGAAGACTCGAGCATCATGAACCTTGCCTGGCCACCCCACATTGATGTTCGTAAAACGTCCTTTGTGGTCCACTAATGCTTGCAGTACCATAGAAAAATAGCCCTTTCGGTTAATGTACTGGCTGCCCTGGTGCTCCGGTCCCAGGATAGGGATGTGTGTCCCATCTATGGCCCCACCGCAGTTTGGGAATCCCATCGCAGCGAAGCCATCTATGATCACCTGCACGTCTCCAAGGGTCACTACTTTTGGGAGCAGCAGGTCAACGATTGCATGGGCTACCTGCATCACAGCAACCCCCACGGTAGACTTGCCCACTCCAAATTGGTTCGCTACTGACCGGTAGCTGTCAGGGGTTGCAAGCTTCCACAGGGCTATGGCCACTCGCTTCTGGATACTCAGGGCTGCTCGCATCCTGGTGTCCTGGCGCTTCAGGGCAGGGGACAGCAACTCACAAAGTTCAATGAAAGTGCCCTTACGCATCCGAAAGTTTCGCAGCCACTGGGACTCATCCCAGAACTGCAGCACTATGCGGTCCCACCAGTCAGTGCTTGTTTCCCTTGCCC
Source organism: Macrochelys suwanniensis (assembly GCA_033296515.1). Taxonomy (NCBI): domain Eukaryota; kingdom Metazoa; phylum Chordata; order Testudines; family Chelydridae; genus Macrochelys; species Macrochelys suwanniensis. Next base: position 45,964,989 of record CM065776.1, read on the forward strand.
AGAATCGCCGTTCCACAGGATCAACGTGACCCATTGCCACCATGATGTCTAGGGGCCGGGGTCCAGCGCTTTGCGAGAGGTCCATGCCCCTCTCAGAGTTCAAGTACTCCCGGAGCTTCCGTTGTCTCCTCTCCCGATTTCTCTGCATCTGAGTCTGGAAAAGGTGCGCTATAAGGCACGAGGTTTTGGCTACGGACAGAACATCAGCGATAATCGTGGAGGACTCCATGCTCGCTGTCCTGTGGCGTCCGAGCTATCAGCCACAGGAAAAGGGCGCAAATTCATTGCCCACCGGCGCTTTCACGTAGGGAAGGCGGAAGTGTGGGTCGAGTGATGAAATTTACGTATAACGACCCTTGACACAATTTCGGTCCCACAAGGCACTGGGGGCTACACCCAGAATTCCAGTGGGCAGCGGGGACTGCGGGAACTGTGGGATAGCTACCCACAGTGCACCGCTTGCAATGTCGACGCTTGCCCCCTTACTGTGGACTCAGAAATTCGAATTAAGATCCCTGATGTGGATTCGAACAATCGACCTGGCAATATCGGGTTACCAAGTTCGGTTTAACAAAAATCGAACTAGTCTCGTAGTGTAGACATACCCATAGATATCATGATTGCAGAGCAAATTGGGTATCTGTGCACACAAATGGCTAGTTAGGTGTCTGATCATTGGTACGCTCAGTCAAACATGCACAGATGAGGCATGCACAGTTGTGCATGCACATCTTTGAAAATCTGGCTCTGTATACTAGAATAGAGTGTTGCTGTTATATTATTCAGCTGTTATCCATAGTGTATGTGTTTATTGGCTAGATAGCAGACAGTCGCCATGGTTATCAGTCCAGTACCTTCCACAATTACTAACTTCACTTTAAAACATTGTTTACATTTTTAAAAACAGTGACAGGCTAACTGTGGGTCAAGAAATTGGCTACTACAATATATGAATTCATCATGATTAAAAACAAGCTGGACATGTATCAAATTAATGGAAAACGTTAACAGAGTTTGGTCAGTCCTTGAGAATATTGGTAAAGGGGATTTGATGGACTGATTTGCCAAATAGCTCTCAAAGACTCTAAAAAAATTGATCTATTAAACTGGAAATTACCTACTTTGACAAGTCTTGAAACACCTCCAGGGAAGAAGGGTGTCAAAAGGCACTGGTAACATGTAGTTCAACCAAAGCAGGGAACAAGTTAATTCAATCTACCAGGCACCCAGGAGTTGATAAAATTGGAGATCCCAGAAGTTCTTTATTTCCTGAGTACTGTGTAAATCCTTGCTGAAGAAGGAAGGTATTTTCTGTGCTTGGACACCACAGCGATGCTGCATTATAACTACTTAGGTATGATGGAAAGACGGGCAAATAGAGACTGTTGAAATTAAAGAATTGGGATTATGCTTTCCTATGACGATGCAACTGAGTTTGTTATGGAAAAAATAAAAGAGTCATAAGAAAAAAGAATCATATGACTGGATTTCCCTCCCCCTCCCCATACATCATTACATAGATAGCTTCAGGTTTAAAGATAAGGCCTTTTCCTGTAGCCATATTATAAGGTCTGAGGCCTTTGTCTGCAGCCAAATTAGGAGAGTAGCAGCCATGAGCCAGGAAGCAGAAAGTCACGTCCTCACATTCCATCTAAATTACATTAAAACAATGTACTATCGGGCAGTTAAGAAGGTGATCCTGTCCTCATAGTACCCATCACCACCAGATAAACAGATCTTAACATGGTTAAAGAAAAGTTTGTTTGATGGCATTCTGTTTGATAAGAAATCACTTATCAACAAGTTGTGGTTGTGAAATCCCTACTTTCTTGTTTTGCCTTTATGGTCCCTACTTCTCTATTGTTTATCTGTATGGTTTCTGTATGGTTCTTTGATTGTTTCTGTCTGTTGCATAACTAATTTTGCTAGGTGTAAATCAATTAAGGTGTGGGGTATGATTGGTTAAAAATTGTTCCACAAAATGTTAGGATTGGTTAGAAAATTGTTTAGTAAAATGATTGGTTAAGGTACAGCTAAGCAGGACTCAAGTTTCACTATATAAACTGGGGCCCAAAAGGAACCAACTTTAGGACCCAGCCCCAAGATCAGAACTACCAGACCTCAACACTCTTCTGATGACACCATGCAGAAGCTGGAGTTCCCTAGATGACTTGATCCTGACTGGCCATCAAGAAAAGTTCATCTACCTTATTGGGAATGGTGAGCATTGTACGCTTAGAGCAGTGGTTCTCAACTGTGGTCCACCACTTCTTCAGGGAAAGCCCCTGGCGCACCGGGCCAGTTTGTGTACCTGCCACGTCCGCAGGTTCAGCCGGTCCCGGCTCCCACTGGCCACGGTTCGCCGCTCCAGTCCAATGGGGGCTGCGGGACACAGTGGACAGCACATCCCTCAGCCCGTGCCACATCCCGCAGCCCCCATTGGCCTGGAGCAGCAAACCGTGGCCAGTGGGAGCCGTGACCGGCCGAACCTGCGGACGTGGCAGGTACACAAACCGGCCCAGTGCACCAGGGGCTTTCCCTGAAGAAGTGGTGGACCACAGCTGAGAACCACTGGCTTAGAGTGTATATTCTGCTTTGGTGATTGTTAATAAATAGAGGTTAAGTAGGATATTACTGTGTAAGGCTCTTTAACTGGTAAAAGACACCGCAAACCCACAGAATGTAAGGTTATGCCCTGAGCCCATAAAAGGGTAAGAGTGGGTGCCTAAATTAAGAGGGTTACACCTTGAGCCCTAGGAACTGGGTAAAGGTGGGTGCCCTAAGAGCATAAGGTTACACCCTGAGCCCTAGGAACGGTACGGGTGGGTGCCTAAATTAAAAGGGTTTTGCCTTGAGTTCTAGGAACTGGGTAAAGGTGGGTGCCCCTAGAGTATGTGAGTAACAGAATTTTTTGCAGGTAACACAGGTAAAAAATTGAGTGTGAAATCCTTAATAAACATTATATCAACCACAATCTCTCCACCACTGAGAAGATAGTTATACAATCCCTGACATTCAACCACAAGATAGTGATCAAACTGGCAGATAAAGGGGGCACCATCGTAGTCCTCAGTCGTGATGACTATGTCAACAAGACCAACCAACAACTCTCTGATATCTATATATCTACTATAAAGAACTCAGAGAAGACCCCATATCACAATTTACACAGGAATTTAAGGATATTGTCAAATCTTTCCCCAAACAACTCCAAGAGAAACTACAACCTCTTCCCGCCAGGAACACATGCCAGGGCATGGTTCACCCCTTCCCTGATATTTGCCCCCTTTGCAGTGAGAGGGAGACCCTGGAGCACGTTTACATCGAGCACACCAGATTGCAGCCCCTTTTCTGGCTCCTCCAAAACCTTCTTCTTAGGTTCTGGTTGCACTTTTCCCTGCACCTTCTGATCTACACTCACCCCATCTGTGGCCCCATGAAATCATGGATCTCCTTGTCAACCTGCTCCTGGCACTGGCCCAGTTGGCCATCCACCACACCAGGAGGAGTATGCTGGACAGGGAGGTGCTCTGCGACTGTGGGGCCTATTTCTGCTCCTCCCTGAAGTCATGTCTCCAGGCAGAGTTCTTCTGGACCATGTCCACTGGTCACTGTCTGGGGTTCCTCTCTGCCTCCTGCTTTTGACCCAGTAATCCCTACTCTCATCCCTATTCTCTCATTTGTTGTCCCCCGCATTCACCTGAGTCCTGGGTCCAGTGGTGCCTCCCCTTAGGCTGTGGGAGGGGCTTTAGATATGGGCAGAACCTGCACCCACCCACCCCCGTAAATTCAATTGGTGCCCCTCCAATGGCACTCTGGTGAGTCAGACTTGCAGCAACAACTCAGCTGCACTGACTTATCCTTCCCACAGAGCCTGCAGCGACTCAATCCTCAGGCATATGGCTGCAACCTATCCCTAAACTGAGCCAGAGTCAGATGTCCCCCCAGGCTCAGGTATTTCCCCAATCCTGCCAGAGCTGCAGATTAGTCTGTGCAATAGCACTAGCTGGCCAGGGACCCTTCTGCTGCCTCACAGTGTATCAGACTCTCAAGAGCCCCAGCCTGCTACTGATTCTGTTCCTGACCCTGCCTTGCCTGAGCCCTATTCCAGTTCTGTCTTTGCCCTACTCTGACCCTCTCCAGCCTTGCCTCTGCTTCCTGACCCTCTCTGGACACTCAGACTCTTACTACACAGCTTTGACCTTTGTCTTGTATCTGGACCCTGGCCACAATACCGACTTAGCTTGTCCTTGAACTCTGAGCACCCTGTTTCAAACCCTGGGTCACACCTGGACTCTGTCTATGGTATTGATTTTGGCTTGTCTACAGAGATACACACCGTAACACACTTAACTCTGTCTTCACCAAACAAGGCACTCCACCGGAGAAGTAGATTGCATCGTGGAATGGGCCGCCCAAATACCACAAGAAAACCTGCTTCAAAACAGGAAAAAGAAAATCCCACCAACTACACACCCCTAGTTGTCACTTACTACGCCACACTGTAGCCCATATGGGGTATCATCAACAGTTACCATCAATATTTGATGGGGGACCCAATCCTGAGAGAAATCTTTCCTGAATCCATCTTCAGGACCTTCCAACAATCCTCCAACCTCTCCAAGCTAATCATCAGAAGCACGCTCCCCACAGACCAGCACACACCAACTCAAAATGGCACCAGACCATGTCAGACCAACAGATACAAAACCTGCAGACATATCTCCATTGTTATGATGATAAATAACACCCACAATACACCTTTCAAGATCCAAAGGTCCCACATATATTATCACAACAACAATGTAGGTAAAAATTAGACAATCACTATGCTCTTGAACTAACTCACTAGAGAAAAAGATAAAAGATAAATCATCTTATCACCTGTGGGCAAACCCTTCTCAGGAACCGATCACTCCATATCTGACCTCCCAGTACTCGCCCTCAAATGAAACCTGCACACCACCTTCAAAATACTTATTTGGGAGCTTAAATTCATAACTCTGTTGGACACTATCATGGACTTAACAAAGAGATTTGTTTTATGGCCCATTACAACAATTTGTAACACATCCTGCTGCCATCTAACCCTCCTTTGTTCTACAACTGCAAACATGCTCAGTGTCGACTTCATTGTGTGAATCCCTTATGCTTAACAATCTGTTTCGCCTTGTATTTAGCTGTAACACTCTGGTTATCTTCTGCAGACCTGGGGAAGAGCTCTGTGAAGCCAAAAGCTTGTCCCTTCGACTGATAGAAGTGGATCCAATAAAATATATTACCTCACCTAGTCTTTGTTATGGAAGATAACCTTATATCTGTGTCCAAGAAAAAAAGTAGAATTAGACATCCAGGATCAAGATAAGGAAGTACAGAACATTCTGTTACCCCAGAACTTGACCAAACTAAACTGCAGCCATTTTAGGTGTATTTAGCCACCCAAACAGAACTAGGAATAATTTTCAGTGCTCTCATATGCAAAGCCAAATTGCTGCAGTTGCAGCTTTGCTAATCAGAATGGGAGGATTGGAAAAGAGTTAACAGACCATAAGAATGGAAGAAAGTGAGTGGATTGCAGCCTTGGTTTTGAGAGCCCATGACATATAAGTTTTATTGTTGTTATGACTAGAAATACTAGAAATTCTTTGCTGATAAGAGATAATGAGCAATTTGTTGAAGCTAGAATTGGGGACCCAGTAGGGGTTACTATGAGTTGTGTGTCTTGTGAGCGTTAGCTATAAAAGATTTAAAATAAATACCTCAGAGCAGTCCGAGGGAGCTTTTCTTCAGGCAAGGAGCTGATATCTAAACTCCTCGGCAGCTGGATGGAAGGAGCCCCCCCACCCCGAAGCCTGGCTGTTGATCACTTGAAACCATCTCAGACTTTGGGTAACTGTTTGGTCTGTTCTGAAACTATTGTTATAGCAGGAGTTCTCAAACTGGGGGTCGTGACCCCTCAGGGGTCACAAGGTTATTACATGGAGGGTTGTGAGCCGTCAGTCTCCACCCCCAAACCCCGCTTCACCTACAGCACTTATAATAGTGTTAAATATAAAAAAATTGTTTAATTAATAAGGGGGAGGTTTGCTGTGTAAAAGAAGTCACCAATACAAAAGCTTGAGAACCACTGTGCTATAGCATATATATGTGTATGCTTGATCCCTAATAAAAAGTAGTTTTAGGTAAAAGCACTCTGGTTTGTATCAATCATTTATCAGACGGAGGAGCTCTGTCCCCACTGATTTATTCCTGATTTATTCTATCCACCTGGAGAGAAACAGATTAAGTTACCACTGCTTTGGGTTCAGAAAACCCAGGGTAACAGGATCACCTTCTTATATTTTAAGAATGTATATATCCCAGTGAGTGTCTCAATCCCTTGCCTTTACTTCAGAAGAAAATGCATATTTATAACTGCTGGCTCCTATAGTAATCAGAGCATATCTGAGGAATTTACAGTATGCTTCTCATGCTATGTTAAAGACTTATTCTTGTGATGAGACATTCTCTCTCTGTATATATAATTGCGATGTGATGTTTTATAGCTTACAGTCCTGCTGTGAGTTGAATTGCTTCTTTGTGATTACAAAGACTGTGTATAGCTCAAGTTGTTGTACAGTTTGATTTCTTGTTTTATAGACGTGTATTCATTGAGTGAATATGGACATTCTGTTATAAAAAGGTGATTAAAAATGAACACCTCTACCTCCAATTCCGACTGGAAACTGTAGATTTCTCATTGCTCATCTGAGATTTATTTCTCCAGGTACAGTGACTTGCCCATGAATCAGTTTTCTTGAAAAAAAACATTACAGAGCTTTATACAGTAATTTTAGCAAAATTTTATTAGATTAACATGACTCATTAAATAAAGTTGCAGAATTCTTCTGCTTGAGGAATGAGTTGCAGTCATACTTTCAGGAAATCTTCAATGTAAGAGCTTTATTTTGCTTTTGCAGATCCATATCCATACTCTGTGTTTCAGGCTCATCTCTACTTGAAATAAAGAAAATACTGATTTATTGGGGATCAGTTTTACCCTCTGAGCATTTTACACTCTCCCTCTTAGTCTGCAGGTTGTTTCCAACATCCCATGAAATCCACTAAACCTACCTGCACTGGCATCTATGTGCCACTAATTGTCCATTATTGGTAATGTATTCATTTATACCATAAGCTGTATGGGGCAGGGAATTCATTTTCTCAGTCTGTACATTTTAATCACAGTGGTGCTATATACTAATATATTGACATGGCTATAAAGACAACAGAAGTCATTTAGGTGCTTTAATCTCTTCAAACATTTAATAACCTTTATATTATAAGGATTCTATGTTAACAGGTTGCCGTTCAATTTCAATTTTTTGAACTTTTAACATCAAAATCTTGTATGGTTATTCAGTATTTACTGGACATAGTCTAAAGTTTATTACTCACTTAATCTACAGTCAAAGGTTTCACATCTAAAATTTACAAACTGAAAGTCTACATGGAAGGTAAATCTGAAAAACAGATGAATGCTTTAGTGACTTGAGACTAAAAAGTGTTACTCTTAGCGAGTATTAATTGAGGACCTTTTGTTCTACCCACTTAGAAAGCAGGAAGGTACATTGCTGAGTAGAGATTACATTAGCAATGGTCAAAATGTGATTAAAGACACTGAAAGTGCATGAAACATTATTAATCTGGGCACATTCTGTGTTCATCTCAATGTGAGTATATGTGGATGGTTGTCTACAGTTTATATTTTTTTCCTTTTCAGCTTCCATTGGGTTTGGTAACCAACCAGCTTTGCAGATGTACCCTAAAAATTACTCCCATTTGTCAGAGAAACCAACAATAATCTCTTATTGTTTCCAATAAGGGAGTTACAGTCACTGAGCAAGTAATAGCTAGTTTCTAGCAGAATACTGGGAAAGGTAAACTCATGCCATTTGCTTTCTCTCTTACGAGGAATTGGTGAGCTGCAACACAAGTAATAAACTGCTCCATTTCAATGTCATGCAAAGAAAATAGACATTTTTCAGGTCATTTTGCAAGCAGCCATTTGTGGCGCTGAAAGGAAACTGGACAGAATATAACGATAAGTACTGTAGTGTAGGTACTTTAATAAAACTCCTCTGTCCTGAGCCTGTGCTGCAGAAGCCCACACAAATCATCCCAAACTTTGAAAACAAAGTTTAGGACTTTCAAAGCATAGAAGGCTGCTGTTCACAGTGTTTGGTCTGTAATGTAGTTAGTGAAAAAAAGATATTTTCTTAGTTGTGATGAATAACATTTTTCTCCAGCATTCTGTAGACTCATTTAAGATTTGTCTCCTGGCCTGTGTATGTATGATGTAGGATAAGTTTTCAAACACTGGGGCCTTAATTGTACACAAGCTGGTAATTGTATACACAGAGTATACTTTTCCATATTTGAAACAAACTAGTCTATGTGCAAAACAATCCTGATAACTGCACCTGTAAAATGGCTAGCATGTGCATAGATACATATAATTTCTTAGGCACCTTTGTTTGAAACCGTAGTTGTGTTTGCCTGTGATGGCTACACCTGAATAGTCCTCAGTTCACAAACCTGTGAACTTCTTTTCATATCAGACCTATTTTGTTTCTCTGATAACTATTACTGTTCTTTTTGAGACTTAATCAGCCCTGTTTCATCAGATAGCATTCACCCTCCTTATCAGCTCCAGGCTGATCACATTTGATTGTGTCAAAGTCTGAATCAATATTCAGATGTGTGTGTCTTCCTGATCAGTAATCAGCCCAGAAGTGTGCTCGGCACTCCTCGCAGAATTGAGTTGTCACTGAGTATTCCTGGCCTAATTTTCAAAGGAGCTGAGTACCCACTGAAGTCAGTGATCCCAATTCAGAAGGGTGCTGGGCACCTCCTCTGAGAGGTTCTGAATACTCTCAGTTCCTACTTAAGTTGGTGGCAGTTGAGTACACTCAGCATTTCACAAGAAGTTCATTCATAGATTTTAAGATTCATATAGTTTTAGTCCAGAAGGGACAAGTATATTCATTTAGTCTGATCTCCTGCGTAACACAATTAACATAACGAAGTACTGTATGCTTTGCAGGACTGGGACCTGTCTGGTGACAGAGTGCTCACACATGTGCTCATTTGTGGGTAGGTGGATGGGGGACAAAGCATAAGTCTATTGAAAATTTCATTTCCATATTCTGAAAAGTGTTTTTTTCCTCACCCAACTGTTTGGCATTAGAATGTGGCCTATCTTTACCCTCTGGACAACTCCAAGCAAATATCACTCTATCATCCCCAACTCCCTACCTTTCATTGCAGAATCAACCTTTGTAAAAAAAAAAAAAGTAATAAATCAGACCCCACGAAGGGAGGCACATTCTAGTGCCAACCTCAGTGTGGGGATTGATTGAAAAAACCTGAGGAGGGGTGGAGAGTGTACCACTAAGGCCACAAAAGGATGTGCTGAAAAGGCTCACCCGGTGACAGGCCCTAATCATTGGTCGGGCTTCCTAGGTACTATAGTAATGTAAATAATAAGTAAAACTTACAGAAGGGGCCTAAACAGAGGAAATCTCCTAGAGGAGTTCTTCCCTGAATGTACCGGAGGGAGGAAGGGATGTGTCTCTCTTGCGGGACTGGTGGAAATAGGACTGTTTATTTCTTCCTAAGAAATCAAGTTAAGAGCTTGTTTAACATATCCCCTGGCCACTGACCTTCCCTTTGTCCTCATCTTCCTAAAACCTGTTTGATAGATCTAAGCTCACTTCTTGCCTTGTTCAAATCACCACAAACCTTTTAATAATATCATCCATTTCCAGGGTTTTCTCCTACTGCAGTAGGGGAGAGTGTGGCTTAAGGGTTATCTAAAAAAGCCTGGACCTAATCCATGCTAGAGCTCCCACCATGGGTACCATGAGTGCAGCTGCACTTGTGGCACTGAAATATTGGGAGATTATGCAAGGCATTTTTGACACAGCCCGAGGCACTTACGCAGAACTCTCCCTGTACTGAAAGCAAGGAAAACCCTGGGAAAGATTGACAGGACACAAAAGGTCTCTGGAGACTTGAACAGGGAAAAAGATGTGTATTAATTTCAACCACAAATTATGATGACAAAGACAAAGGGGAATTCTATGACAATGATGATCTATTGAGCAAGCCATTGACTTGGTTTCTCAGGAAGAAATAACATTTTAAACCTGACCTCAATAAAAGGAGAGACAAATCTGGGTTTTCTTGAGCTCTCTCTGCGTGTGTATAAAAATATGAAGTTCTTTCATTTTTTTTCTGACATGGGGGATAGGGAAAGGATTGTGCATTTTAAAATAATTTCCCTAATGAGATGTCAAAAAGAAAAAAGAAATGGATTGTCCTATTATGAAAGTGTTAAAACACAGAATCACATTGATATAAACTAACAACACTTGGAATATGTGGGCATTACTCAGAATTCCTCATGAAATGTAATGAGTTAACAAAACCATCTCTGTTATTATTTATTTGAATTGTCATAATATAATGAAGCCATACAGAAGATGTGGCTCAAACCTTACAATAGTTTTAGCTGATCTTATTTTAAAATCAGAAGATCTTATAGACCCATCTCCATTTTACTGTAAATGTAGACTTATTATACTGGCTCATTAAGGTCCTGATTTTAAGAAGGGATCCATGCAGGCAGATTTGAAGCCCATGCAGAATCTCATTGACTTTAATGGGATCCAGTATGAGTTCAAGAGTCTATGTGGATCCTGTTGTAGGATCAGGGCCTAAAATGCTAACCAATTTATTAGAGAGGGGAAGAGGGAGTCCACTTTTACATCAGTGTTTGACAACTTTTGATATGACATGTTTCCATGTTATAATGTATATAGTAAAAGACATTAAGAATATTATATCTGTGTCAGAAACATGGCAAATCTTTTTCCATTCTGCTCTGAAGATTTGTGTGTTAGAAAAAGAACTTTGGCCCAAGGTTTATTGAATGGTAATTTCCTGTACACAAAGGCTGTGGCCAAAGAGTTCAAAACAATCAGATATCAATTCAGACTTCCTGGAGAGGTCTTGAGGTCCTCAGATGAAATCCAGTGGTCCAATTGCAGTAGAATCATTGGTTACAGCAAGTAGATGATCCATATATTAGCAGGTATTGCTGCTTTCTGTCATCTCACTGCATATGACAGAGATTCTTCTGTATTTGCCAAACTTAAGAGATCATAATTCAAAGTATCAAATTATCAGTTTTATAGCAGTTTTGAATGTGTCCAACAAAAATGGCAGGAATTGATTATGTCCCTACTTTCTGATAAAATTGAGTTGAAAGGAATATTCAGACTGTGAAACGATCTGGATCTTTACTTAAATATTTGGTCACCAACATTGTTACGGAAGGTGAATTCTACTCTTAGCCCTGGTCTACAGTACGAGTTTTGGTCGAATTTATTAGCATTATATCGATTGATCCGTGCACCCGTCCACACGACGAAGCCCTTAACATCAACTTCTAGGGCTCTTAAAATCGATCTCGCCACTCCACCCCCAACGAGGGGAGTAGCGCTTAAAGCGATGTTGCCGAATCGATCTAGACTTAGTGAGGACGCAATTCGATGGTATTGGCCTCCTGGATCTATCCCACAGTGCAACATTTGACTGCTCTGGACAGCAGTCTGAGATCGAATGCTCCACCCAGGTAGACGGGAAAAGCCCTGCGAACTTTTGAATTTCATTTCCTGTTTGGCCAGCGTGGTGAGCTGCAGGTGAGCGCAGATCTCATCAGCAGAGGTGACCATGATGGAGTCCCAGAACCGAAGACGAGCTCCAGCATGGACCAAGCGTGAGGTACGCGATCCGATCGCTGTATGGGGAGACGAAACCGTGCTAGCAGAGCTACGGTCCAAAAGAAGAAACACTAATACATATGCCAAAGTCTCCAAGGGCATGCAGGACAGAGGCTACAACAGGGACGCGCAACAGTGCCGCGTGAAAATTAAGGAGCTCAGGCAAGCCTACCAAAAAACCAGAGATGGAAACAGCCGCTCTGGGTCAGAGCCCCAGACATGCCGCTTCTATGATGAGCTGCATGCCATTCTAGGAGGTGCAGCCAGCACTGACCCACCCATGTGGTATGACTCCGTATGTGGATCATCAGAAACCACAGAGGAGCATTTTCGGGGAGAGGAAGATGATGGTAATGATGCTGAAAATAGCGCACAGACACAGCAAGGAAGCGGAGAAGCCCTTTTCCCCGACAGCCAGGAACTCTTTGTCACCCTGGAGCCAGTACCCTACGAACCCACCCAAGGGGTGCTCGATGCCGGAGAAGGGACCTCTGGTGAGTGTACCTCTGTTAAATTAATACATGTTTTATAAGCAAGCGTGTTTAATGATTAATTCGCGGCCAGTACAGCTACAGCTACTGGAAAAGTCTGTTAACATGTTCGGGGATGGAGCAGAAATCCTCCGGGGACATCTCCAGAAAGATCTCCTGGATGTACTCCCAAAGCCTGTGCAAAAGGTTTCTGGGGAGGGCAGCCTTATCCTGTGCTCCATGGTAACACACTCTACCACGCCAGGCCAGTAGCACGTAGTCTGGAATCATTACTTTGCAAAGCATGGCGGTGTATGGTCCCGGTGTTTGCTGGCATTCAAGCAACATCCATTCTTTATCTGTCTGTGTTATCCTCAGAAGAGTGATATCATTCATGGTCACCTGGTTGAAATAGAGGAATTTTATTAAGGGGGCATTCAGAGGGGTCTGTCCCTGCTGGGCTGTTTGCCTGTGGCTGAACGGAAATCTTCCCCGCTGTGACCCACGCGGTGGGGGGAGGGGGAACAGCGAACATCTTGGATGTGTGTCTGTGTGTGTGTGTGTGTGTGGGGAGGGGGTTGATTAGGTTCGCGCTCCACATTAACCCGAAAACCGCCACCCCTCCCTTTTCAATTGCCAACCAGTTTTAAATTGCCAGCCCAAAGGCTGTTTGTTATGGGAAATGAGGGGGTTGCTGTTTGAAAACAATCCCACATGTTATGAGGGTTAAAGAAGCCTATAGACTGTGGCTTACCATGGCTGCCTGCAAGCCGAATTCTGTTGCCCGCCGGACCTGCTTGTGTGATCTCTCACACCAAACTGGCAGACCTCAATATAACAGGCAAAGTGCAACCTTGGACCAAATGCACATGTGATATGTAATGTTTGGAGCATTGTTCTCTAACATGTGTCTTTTAAACTACTCCTCTCCCGTTTGTTTCCTCCCACAGCTGCAAATGTTTCAACGCCACCCCTTTCCTCACCGTCCCAGAGGCTAGCGAAGATTAGAAGTAAAAAAAAAAGTAATTGAGACGATATGTTCTCAGAGCTCATGCAATCCTCCCACACTGAAGCTGCCCAGCAGAATGCGTGGAGGCAGACACTGTCGGAGTCCAGGAAGGCAGAATTTGATCACGCGGACAGGTGGCGTGCTGAAGACAATGACTGGCGGGATGAAGAGAGACAGCGGCGGGATGAAGAGAGTAGGTGGCATCAGCGTGCAGAGAGAAGGCAGGATGCAATTCTGAGGCTACTGGAGGATCAAACGGAAATCCTCCGGCTTATGGCTGAGGAAAGGCATAGGGTTCAGGAAAGGCCGCCTGAGCCCAGACCGCCGCTACAGCCCCTGTGTAACCAACAGCCCTCCTTCCGAGTCCCATAACCTCATCCCCCGAGACGCCCAAGAACGCGTTTGGACGGCCTCCGTGCACCCAACCACTCAAGCCAAGAGAACAGTCCAAGCAACAAAGGGCTGGCATTCAATAAGTTTTAAAGTGCTGTGTGTCCTTGTCCTTCCCTCATCCCCTCCTCCACCACCCATCCTGGTGCTTCCCTTCCTCCACCACCCATCCCGGGAGACCGTGGCAGTTACCCCCATAGTTCCCCCTCTTTGTTTTACGAATTAATAAAGAATGCATGATTTTTAAGCAACAATGACTTTATTTCCTCTGCAAGCGGTGACCGAGGGGGGGAGGGCAGGGCGGTTTGGTTTAAGGGAAGTAGAGTGAATGAAGGGGCGGGGCTTTTCATTAATGGGGAAAAACAGAACTTTCACACAGCATCCTGGCCATTCATGAAACTGGTTTTCAAAGCTTCCCTGATGCGCAACGCACCCTGCTGTACTCTTGTAATAGCCCTGGTGTCTGGTTGCGCATAACCAGCGGCCAGGTGATTTGCCTCAACCTCCCACCCCGCCATAAACGTCTCTCCCTTCGCTCACAGATATTGTGGAGCGCACAGCAAGCAGTAATAATAATGGGAATATTGGTTTCGCTGAGATCTAACCTACTCAACAAACTGCGCCAGCGAGCTTTTAAACGCCCAAATGCACATTCCACCACCATTCTGCGCTTGCTCAGCCTATAGTTGAAAAGGTCCTCACTACTGTCCAGGCTACCTGTGTATGGCTTCATGAGCCATGGCATTAAGGGGTAGGCTGGGTCCCCAAGGATAACTATAGGCATCTCAACATCCCCAACGGTTATTTTCTGGTCTGGGAAGAAAGTCCCTTGCTGCAGCAGCTGAAACAGACCAGAGTTCCTGAAGATGCGAGCGACATGTACCTTTCCCGGCCATCCCACGTTGATGTTGGTGAAACATCCCTTATGATCCACCAGTGCTTGCAGCACTATTGAAAAGTAACCCTTTTGGTTTATGTACTCGCTGGCTTGGTGGTCCGGTGCCAATATAGGGATATGGGTTCCGTCTATCACCCCACCACAGTTCGGGAACCCCATTGCTGCAAAGCCATCCAGTATGAGCTGCACATTTCCCAGACTCACAACCCTTGGTACCAGCAGCTTGGTGATCGTCCTGGCTACTTGCATCACAACAGCCCCTACTGTAGATTTTCCCACTCCGAATTGATTCGCGACTGACCGGTAGCTGTCTGGCATTGCAAGCTTCCAGAAGGCTATCGCCAGTCGCTTCTCTACTGTGTGGGCTGCTCTCATCTTGGTGTTCTGGCACTTCAGGGCAGGGGAAAGCAACTCACAAAGTTCCATGAAAGTGCTCTTACGCATGCGAAAGTTTCGCAGCCACTGGGATTCATCCCAGACCTGCAGCACTATGTGATCCCACCAGTCTGTGCTTGTTTCCCTGGCCCAGAATCGGCATTCCACTGTATCAACAAGCCCCATTACCACCATGATGTCCACCTTGCGGGGGGGCCTTTTCTGAGAGAGGTCTGTGTCCATGTCCTCATCACTGTCCTCAGGGTGCTGCTGTCACCTCCTCGCCTGCTGTAGCTGTAGCAGCTCCTGGTTCTCGTTCTCCATATACTCCTGGACAATGCGTGTGGTGTTCATAACAGCGATAACAGCCGCGGTGAGCTGATCATGCTCCATGCTTTCCCTGGTATGCTGTTTGCAGGACAGCAGAGTGGGAACAGAAGCGGCGGATGGATAACAATGGTGTCAGCAATATGGCGCCCGCATGAAAAAAGGCTCCCCCCTCAGTTGCTTTCACGGAGGGAGGAGGGAGCAAGGGTTAGGCTCATTTCCTTCTAGCAGCAGATGGTACAATATGCTTGATATCCATCATCATCTCCTGGCCCCCTCAAGGATTGAACTCACAACCCCGGGTTTAGCAGGCCAACGCTCAGACCGCTGAGCTATCCCTCTGCCCGTGTTCCAGGCAGTACTGAATCTCCCTTAAACAAAACGTAAAAAAGAGAACAACCAGAGTCACTCTGGTCACTCCCATTTATGTCCAAGCACCCCCGGCCAGCCACACCATAGGCCGCCGGCAAGGAGCACACAAATTTCAAGCATATTGTACAATCTGGAGCTGTGTAGTCCCGCAACTACGATCATTTATGGCCTATTGCACCATCTGCAGCTAGAAGGCAAGGAGCTTATGCTGTGTAGTCCCACGACTACCAGCCTCAGGCAGAATGGCCCCCTCAAGGATTGAACTCGCAACCCCAGGTTTAGCGGGCCAACGCTCAGAATGCTGAGCTATCCCTCTGCCCGTATTACAGCATGACTGAATCCCCACTAGACCTAATGTCCAGGCATATGCTGGAGATGTATGGTAATTGTGAGCTGAGCAGGCTTCCATAGCAAACCCGGAAACCCCGGAAAAAAGGCGCGAAAAAGATTGCTTTCATGGAAGGAGGGAGGGACGTTTGATGGCTTGATGACATGTACCCAGAACCACCAGCGACAATGTTTTCTGCCCCATCAGGCTTTGGGATCGCAACCCAGAATTCCAATGGGCGGCGGAGACTGCGGGAACTGTGGGATAGCTACCCGCAATGCAATGCTCCGAAAGTCGGCGCTAGCTCCGCTACTGTGGACACAGTCCGTCGACCTCATGGTCTTAATGCTCTTTAGTGGGGACACAAACAATCGATTCCATAAATTCGGGTTTTAAAATATCGACTTCTATAATTTTGACCCAATTCTGTAGTGTAGACATACCCTTAGACTCAGATGGTGGATCACTTAACTCTGAATTTTTGCCATGTAGATTCAAGAGCAGAATTCAGCAATTGTTTTGAAAATGTCCAGTTTAACATGGACTGATTATTATGAAAAGAGAGGATAATTCAGGCTAGTGCTTTGTCTTCAAACTTGTGTTTTAAAGAACAATGTTCTTTTACATATTGTTTTATTAGAAATATTTTCCCTTTAAAATGATGATGTTACTCAGACATTCCACTCAGTATATTTCAGGGTTCTTACTGCTCTTCTCAAGTGGCTAAAATTACTAAAACAGGCTTAGCTCCCTGTATTAGAACACTGACAAATGCATGGCCACTATGATCCAGAAATATGTAGGTAATTTGTTTTATTCCTTATCAGCGATGCACTCATAAGAAAGTAAATTTATCAAGGGATTCTGGTGACATCATAAACCCCAGGAGACATACTTGAATGAATTGCTAATGTTACCAGAAAACTGGGATGTAATTAACGCCTCATACTTAGAGGGCCAGATCATCAGCTTGTATAAATCAGCATAGCTCCATTGACTTCAGAGGATTATACCAGCTGAGGACATGGCCCATATTCCTGGGAACTTTATAACATGTAAAAGCACCATTGTGACAGGCTTGATAGTACCCTACAGCTCTGCATCCTGCCATTAGCATTGGTATGGCCAGGGCTTCCAAAAGCACTTACAGCTGTGCTGAATTTTAATAGCCATTTCTTATAAAAAGGAGAAATGAAGAGTTCAGAATGCTCCAGATGAAGCTGATCAAATAAAATGCAAAAGCTAAACAGCAGCACAGAGGTACTATTAAAAGAAACAGCTGGTCAGTAATTGGAGTTTTAAAGCTTGCATTTTTACAGCTGACCTGATGGCCTAGATGCACATGAAGCTCCTAGTTGTCATGTAGGGAACGTGGGTTCCGTTCTTGAACCTGGTCCGCCAGTTAGCATCGCAGATGAGTTGGAGCAGTGAGCTATGGGAAGAGGGAATGTTTCATGTAGCTTAACACACACAACAGGTCTGGGGGGATCTTTTGCTCTTTCAAGGTTGTCCCAGGATGCTGGCTTCCCTCATTCTCAACCTACTGCTACTGGTTTTGTTCTGGGCTTGTCATGGGGCGCATATATCCCATGCTGACCTGGCAGCCAAAGGAATGCAGGTACTGCCAGCCAGTGCTGATTGGTAGCCTCCCAGCAGCTGGGAAAATAAAGAGCTGGGAAGCAGAGGGGCATGGCAGCTTCCAGAAGAGCAAGCAGGCTGGAGAAGGAAACTCCTGCGAGCAAGCTGCTGAGAAGCTGTTCAGAGACGCACCCAGAGACTGGATCTATGGCCTGGAGAAGCCTACAGAAACCAAGGGAGGTAGGAAGGAGCTCAGGGCACAACAGGAGAAGTTGTTGAGGCCTGATTTTCCCTGCCTGGTTTAGGGCCCTGAGCTGGAACCCAGTGAAGTGGTTGGGCCTGGGTTCCCTTACCGACCCCAGCGAGACCTACAAACTGAAGGGACTTCCAGACCTCCTGAGCATCAGGACCAGCTGACCCTGCCAAGTATAAGGAGAAACTCTCACGCACCCCGATGGGACTGAGACTAGCCCATAGTCCAGAATGAGACTACCATAGATAGTAGTCAAGAGGGCAAGAGGGGCTGACTGATCGCCCCATCAGATGTAGGGAACTCTGGTGTAATGCTCTACCAGGCCAAAGAGGGTGTTGTTGCATCAAGGCACCAGCTCACACGGCCCTACAGCTGTAGCTCTCCAGTCTCCGCAGCAGTCTGGTGCTCCCTTGGGATTTGCTGACGTCAGAACGTGTCTGCTTTGGGGATTCCAAGCTATGGTGCTTTCTGAGCATCAGGGAAGCAGTGCTATTACATTGGTAGAGAACCACAGTAGAGAGAGTCAGGGGAAAGGCTACTAGGTCACACCAAACCAGATGCTGCTGCCTAGAGAAGATGCAGCCACCCGCAAAAGATTTCTTGTTACCAGACTGGGAGACAGAGCTGTATACACTTCAAAACATCTGCTCTGTTGACAGGGGTGTGTGATGCCTCGTTGTTCTGTCAGAACGGTCCTTACACTAGAGCTGCCCCTGAATCACCTCAGAGATTATCTGATCTGTACATAAAGTACTGTAAGTGCCTGCTTCTCAGATATCTCCATTTTAGTCCCACATTCCCTGTCTTCCACATAAATTTGGTGTCTCCTCACTTTTATTGCTGAAAATTTACATCAGAAATGCAGAATCATGAAACAGAGGGCATAGAAAGTTATTTAGCCTAAAGGAACTAATCCTACAGCATTATGAGTTCAGTGTGCATTAGCAGGTTAAGTGTATTGATACAAGTAAAGTGTCTGTGAGGCAGTGGGGAGAACTTACTAGTACAGTATCTTTCCCAAGCCTCATAAAAACTATATCCCCACCTCAAATGAAACAAAAATCTCTCTCTTGGACACATTCAAATTGTTCAGGCAATGTATTTCTCATTAGAAATCAGTAATGATTATTTTCTCAGTGAGGCCTGAGAAACCCTGTTATTCTTAAATGAGTTTGTGCCAGTATTTATTGATGACTAAATCTGAAAACAATTGGGGTGCACACATGTATCTGGGGGCATAATTTGGCCTGCAGAACTTCTGTCAGTGTCAATGATATACAAAATGGCAAGAATCCAGCTTCATAGAGCCCAGGGTGAGTTTGTGGGAGTTGAAAACTCAATACATTTGATACAGGTATCGAAATGAGTGAGATACAATGGATACGGAACTCCACAATGCCATTTTACACAGTCACCTTTTAGACAGTCCATGTAAAATATTTTAACGGTTATCCATCAAGTTTACATTAGGGCATCCAGCTTCCCCAGCATCACATGATATCTAACTAAGCCCTGGCATACACGGATACAACCTCTATTGACTTATAGAACTTGGGCCGACCTGTACCAGGGCTGAATCTGGTCCATTAGAATCATAGAATCCTAGACGATTAGGGTTGGAAAGACCTCAGGAGGTCATCTAGTCCAACCCCCTGCTCAAAGCAGGACCAACACCAACTAAATCATCCCAGCCAGGGCTTTATCAAGCCTGGACTTAAAAACCTCTAAGGATGGAGGATGTTCGCTTTGCGAACAGGAGCTGCAAACAGGGGAGTTTGAGAGGAATTGCTCCAGGTAAAGCAGGAGCAAATACAGGACCCTTGGGGTAAGTGGCTGTCTGTAGTGTGTGTTTGGGGGTACTTGCTGTGTGATCATTTGTTTGTTTGTTTGAAGGACTGTGTGCTGTGGCTGGCAGTTGGAAGCTGAGCTTCTACACCAGGCTTGAAACCTAGAAGCCTTAATCAGGGGGCCGGGCTAATCAGGGAGTCCAGGGCTTTATAAAGCAGTGAGCAAGTGACCAGGGAGCTTTGCGAACAGGAGCTGCAAACAGGGGAGTTTGAGAGGAATTGCTCCAGGTAAAGCAGGAGCAAATACAGGACCCTTGGGGCTCTTCTAAAAAGACAGTCAGTCAGCTGCGAACCAGCTAAGCAGCGAATAGCGGAGAAGCAAACAGGTGGAGTTAGCCTGGGAGTTCGCCTGGAGAGAGCCTACTGCGGCATCCCCCTTGCAGGTTTCCCTGAGTAGCTTCTGCCACAAGTGAGGAAACTCTTCGAAGGAAGCGACTATGGATGCTGAGCGATCCGCTGTCGTGACCTGCACAGGATGTGCCATGTTTGTCTTTCTTCCACAGGATAGAAGCGACTTTGTCTGTACAAAGTGCAAGCTGATCTCCATATTGGAGGAGAAGATTCAAGGTCTGGAGAAACGAGTATCAACCCTGCTTTCCATAAAAGAAAATGAGGAGTTCCTGGATAGACGTCAGGATAGGCTTCAGCGGGCACAGTGTTCTGAGGATTCTGAGCAGGCTACGCAGCGGGGACAGAAGGCCAGTGAGGATAATTGGTGGCATGTGACCTCCAGAAGAGGAAAGAGTATGAGACAAGTCCATGTACCAGAAACGCATATTCAGATGAGCAACCGTTTTCATGTTCTCTCCACAGGTACTAGTGCAGAGAGTGGAGTGAATGATACATCTGAGGGAACAGAGCAGAAGGAGACTCCACTGATTGGAAGGCATGAAATGCACAGTCCTAGGGATGGGGGTTCCACGACCACCACTCCCAAGAGGAGGAGGAGGGTGGTGGTGGTTGGGGACTCTCTCCTCAGGGGGACTGAGTCATCTATCTGCCGCCCTGACCGGGAAAACCGAGAGGTGTGCTGCTTGCCAGGGGCTAGGATTCATGATGTGACGGAGAGACTGCCGAGACTCATCAAGCCCTCAGATCGCTACCCCTTCCTGCTTCTCCACGTGGGCACCAATGATACTGCCAAGAATGACCTTGAGCATATTACTGCAGACTATGTGGCTCTGGGAAGAAGGATAAAGGAGTTTGAGGCGCAAGTGGTGTTCTCGTCCATTCTCCCTGTCGCAGGAAAAGGCCGGGGTAGAGACCATCGAATCGTGGAAGTCAATGAATGGCTACGCAGATGGTGTCGGAGAGAAGGGTTTGGATTCTTTGACCATGGGATGGTGTTCCAAGAAGAAGGAGTGCTAGGCAGAGATGGGCTCCACCTGACGAAGAGAGGGAAGAGCATCTTTGGAAGCAGGCTGGCTAACCTAGTGAGGAGGGCTTTAAACTAGGTTCACCGGGGGAAGGAGACCAAAGCCCCGAGGTAAGTGAGGAAGTGGGATACCGGGAGGAAGCACAAGTAGGTGAGTGTAAGAGGGGCGGGCTCCTGCCCCATACTGGGACAGCAGGACAATCGGTGAGTTATCTTAAATGCCTATACACAAATGCAAGAAGCCTGGGGAACAAGCAGGGAGAACTGGAAGTCCTGGCACAGTCAAGGAATTATGATGTAATTGGAATAACAGAGACTTGGTGGGATAACTCACATGATTGGAGTACTGTCATGGATGGATATAAACTGTTCAGGAAGGATAGGCAGGGCAGAAAAGGTGGGGGAGTTGCACTGTATGTAAGAGAGCAGTATGACTGCTCAGAGCTCCAGTATGAAACTGCAGAAAAACCTGAGAGTCTCTGGATTCAATTTAGAAGTGTGAGCAACAAGGGTAATGTCGTGGTGGGAGTCTGCTACAGACCACCAGACCAGGGGGACGAGGTGGACGAGGCTTTCTTCCAGCAACTAACAGAAGTTACTAGATCACAGGCCCTGGTTCTCATGGGTGACTTTAATCACCCCGATATCTGCTGGGAGAGCAATACAGCGGTCCACAGACAATCCAGGAAGTTTTTGGAAAGTGTATGGGACAATTTCCTGGTGCAATTGCTGGAGGAACCAACTAGGGGAAAAGCGCTTCTTGACCTGCTGCTCACAAACAGGGAAGAAGTAGTAGAGGAAGCAATAGTGGATGGGAACCTGGGAGGCAGTGACCATGAGATGGTGGAGTTCAGGATCCTGACACAAGGAAGAAAGGAGAGCAGTAGAATACAGAGCCTGGACTTCAGAAAAGCAGACTTTGACTCCCTCAGGGAACTGATCGGCAAGGTCCCCTGGGAGAATAACATGAGGGGGAAAGGAGTCGAGGAAAGCTGGCTGTATTTTAAAGAATCCTTATTGAGGTTGCAGGAACAAACCATCCCGATGTGTAGAAAGAAAAGTAAATATGGCAGGTGACCAGCTTGGCTTAACAGTGAAATCCTTGCTCGTCTTAAACACAAAAAAGCAGCTTACAAGAAGTGGAAGATTGGACAAATGACTAGGGAGGAGTATAAAAATATTGTTCAGGCATGCAGGAGTGAAATTAGGAAGGCCAAATCACACTTGGAGTTGCAGCTAGCCGGAGATGTTAGGAGTAACAAGAAGGGTTTCTCCAGGTATGTGAGCAACAAGAAGAAAGTCAAGGAAAGTGTGGGCCCCTTGCTGAATGAGGGAGGGAACCTAGTGACAGAGGATGTGGAGAAAGCTAGCGTACTCAATGGTTTTTTTGCCCTGTCTTCACAGACAAGGTCAGCTCCCAGGCGGCTGCACTCCGCAGCACGGTATGGGGAGGAGGTGACCAGCCCTCTGTGGAGAAAGAAGTAGTTCGGGACTATTTAGAAAAGCTGGACGAACACAAGTCCATGGGGCTGGATGCACTGCATCCGAGGGTGCTAAAGGAGTTGGCCGATGTGATTGCAGAGCAATTGGCCATTATCTTTGACAAATCATGGCAATCGGGGGAGGTCCCGGATGACTGGAAAAAAGCTAATGTAGTGCCCATCTTTAAAAAAGGGAAGAAGGAAGATCTGGGCAACTACAGGCCAGTCAGTCTCACCTCAGTCCCTGGAAAAATCATGGAACAGGTCCTCAAGGAATCAATTCTGAACCACTTAAAGGAGGGGAAAGTGATCAGGAACAGTCAGCATGGATTCACCAAGGGCAAGTCATGCCTGACTAACCTAATTGCCTTCTATGATGAGATAACTGGCTCTGTGGATGAGGGGAAAGCAGTGGATGTGCTATTTCTTGACTTTAGCAAAGCTTTTAATACAGTCTCCCACAGTGTTCTTGCCAGCAAGTTAAAGAAGTATGGGCTGGATGAATGGACGGTAAGGTGGATAGAAAACTGGCTGGATGGTCGTGCTCAACGGGTAGTGATCAATGGCTCCATGTCTAGTTGGCATCAAGTGGAGTGTCCCAAGGGTCGGTGCTGGGGCCGGTTTTGTTCAATATCTTCATCAACGATCTGGAGCATGGTGTGGACTGCGCCCTTAGCAAGTTTGCAGATGACACTAAACTGGGAGGAGTGGTTGATACGCTGGAGGGTAGGGACAGGATACAGAGGGACCTAGACAAATTAGAGGATTGGGCCAAAAGAAATCTGATGAGGTTCAACAAGGACAAGTGCAGAGTCCTGCACTTAGGACGGAAGAATCCCATGCACTGCTACAGACTAGGGACCGAATGGCTGGGCAGCAGTTCTGCAGAAAAGGACCTAGGGGTTACGGTGGACGAAAAGCTGAATATGAGTCAACAGTGTGCCCTTGTTGCCAAGAAGGCTAACGGCATTTTGGGCTGTATAAGTAGGGGCATTTCCAGCAGATCGAGGGACGTGATTATTCCCCTCTATTCGGCACTGGTGAGGCCTCATTTGGAGTACTGTGTCCAGTTTTGGGCCCCACACTACAAGAAGGATGTGGATAAATTGGAAAGAGTCCAACGGAGGGCAACAAAAATGATTAGGGGGCTGGAGCACATGACTTATGTGGAGAGGCTGAGGGAACTGGGATTGTTTAGCCTGCAGAAGAGAAGAGTGAGGGGGGATTTGATAGCTGCTTTCAACTACCTAAAAGGGGGTTCCAAAGAGGATGGATCTAGACTGTTCTCAGTGGTAGAAGATGACAGAACAAGGAGTAATGGTCTCAAGTTGCAGAGGGGGAGGTTTAGGTTGGATATTAGGAAAAACTTTTTCACTAGTAGGGTGGTGAAGCAGTGGAATGGGTTACCTAGGGAGGTGGTGGAATCTCCTTCCTTAGAGGTTTTTAAGGTCAGGCTTGACAAAGCCCTGGCTGGGATGATCTAGTTGGGGTTGGTCCTGCTTTGAGCAGGGGGTTGGACTAGATGACCTCCTGAGGTCCCTTCCAACCCTGAGATTCTATGATTCTATGATTCTATGGAGATTCCACCACCTCCCTAGGTAACCCATTCCAGTGCTTCACCACCCTCCTAGTGAAATAGTGTTTCCTAATATCAAACCTAGACCTCCCCCACTGCAACTTGAGACTATTTCTCCTTGTTCTGTCATCTGCCACCACTGAGAACAGCGGAGCTCCATCCTCTTTGGAACGCCCCTTCAGGTAGTTGAAGGCTGCTATCAAATCCCCCCTTACTCTTCTCTTCTGCAGACTAAACAAGCCCAGTTCCCTCAGCCTCTCCTTGTAAGTCATGTGCCCCAGCCCCCTGATCATTTTCGTTGCCCTCCGCTGGACTCTCTCCAATTTGTCCACATCCCTTCTACAGTGGGGGGACAAAAACTGGATGTAATACTCCAGATTTGGCCTCACCAGTGCCAAATAGAGGGGAATAATCACTTCTCTCGATCTGCTAGCAATGCTCCTACTAATGCAGCCCAATATGCTGTTAGCCTTCTTGGAAACAAGGTCTTGCTGCTAATTCATATCCAGCTTCTCATCCACTGTAATCCCCAGGTCCTTTTCTGCAGAACTGCTGCTTAACCAGTCAGTCCCCAGCCTGTAGAGGTGCATGGGATTCTTCCATCCTAAGTGCAGGACTCTGCACTTTTCCTTGTTGAACCTCATAGATTGGCCTAATCCTCCAATTTGTCTAGGCCATTCTTGACCCTATTCCTACCCTCCAGTGTCATCTGTGAACTTGCTGAGGGTGCAATCCATCCCTTCATCCAGATCATTAATAAAGATGTTGAACAAAACCGATTCCAGGACTAATCCCAGGGCACTCCGCTTGCTACCAGCTGCCAACTAGACATCGAGCTGTTGATCACTACCTGTTGAGCTGGACAATCTAGCCAGCTTTCTATCCACCTTATAGTCCATTCATCCAATCCATGCTTTTTTAAGGTGAGGTGGTTTTGTTTTTTAAATGTGATTGTGATTGTCAAGCACAGAACACCAGGCGTTAGTAAAGGCTGCCCAATAAAATGCTAAGGAGCTTCACAATTGCCTTATATTTTAATAATCTGGTAAAGCTACAGAATCATTCCTTACTATTCAGGATCAATTTTTCTTTTAATGCTTTCATGACAGCCTCTCTTTTTTTCAAGTGCATTTTGAATGAGAAGTCATCTTCAGGGAGTTCTGTACGTGTTCATTTTATGTTTATTTACCAATCACATTTTCTGCAAGATGATGCCAATTAATGAAAAATGCAACCAGAATTCCCTGAAGGAGACCAGTTAGTAGTTGAAATATAAACTTCAGAAGAAAAGCTTGCCCTAGGTAACAAGCAAGCATAAAAAATCAGGACACTTTTTTGGAGGAGGAGGGGCATAGTTGTGTATATAAAACAAAGTCCCTAATATCTGGACAGTCTTGGTATTATCGGGACATCTGGTCACCCATCCTAGCTTGCCCAAAGACTGTTGTCCTAATGAATGCATTGATACAATAAGTCAGTTGTCTCTTTTTTCTTATGATTGTTTCACCTTCCCTTATCGACCCAGGATAGAGTATGTTGAGGCTACATACCACTTCTCTGCCTGTTAACTTCAGGTGCTCCCACACTAATAAGCAATACATAAAATAAAACATTTGTTATATGCTTACAAGGATTGTCATTTTGGTAGAAAGTTTAATATCTATTTTATTTTGGGGGCTTCATTTTGTGTTTTTTCAAATATAATGGTATTATATCAGATGGAATCTGTGCTAGTTAATTAAGTTGCTGTATGGCTGATCCCCATTCCATGGTAAAGGTTAAACAAAAGCCCTTCAAGCTGTTTGAAATGAGCTTATTAATAAAAGTGCATATTTATTAATATTTCATGGACCAGTTTGCTTTCTATGTGGATGAAGAGAGAGGAACCTGTTCCTCTAAGACAGACTACAGCAGGTCAGAAATTGTTCCATGAGCATCCATCACTCCAGTGCGCCAACATCCCTCAAATAACGTAATAAACTCTGCCTCATTCTTTTGATTTTCATAGAAAGGAAATTGCTGCAATAGAAAATTGTCACAGGTGCATTCTCTCCTGATTTGAAAATAAATCTTTCTGTAGCTTTGACTCAATGTTTTCTTTTCCATTTTAATAAATGTCATAGTTGTAGGAGACTGTTATCCTCTCACAAAATTCTGTTGCAGTGGGACTT
Source organism: Macrochelys suwanniensis (assembly GCA_033296515.1). Classification (NCBI taxonomy): domain Eukaryota; kingdom Metazoa; phylum Chordata; order Testudines; family Chelydridae; genus Macrochelys; species Macrochelys suwanniensis. The sequence continues at coordinate 45,991,267 of CM065776.1, forward strand.
GAGTATGTGCTAAATTTTAAGCACATGTTTAAGTGTTTTTCTGAGTCGAGATAGACTTAGCAAGTGTTTAAATGTTTGCTGAATTGAGGCCAAAATGTGGTTCTGATTTTTTTTTAAATAACCCTGGAGGACAAGATGACCAATTTATGTTAATCTTAATTCTAGGCTTATTATTAAAGTTGCCCAATACTTCCCATTACAAGACCCTGTTTACAGTTGCTTATAAATTTGAAAAACTTTAAGTAGCTTAGATTTTCATGATAGATATCTGCCTCAGGCTGGATATTTTTGGAAACTTTCAGCCAAAACAGTTCAGTCTTTTTCAGAAAAGGTGGCTAGGGAAAATGCACTTTTTAGCCCATGATAAATTCTTGTCACCATTTTCTGAAAGCTTCTCTGGAGGAGGGGCTTGAAATTTGGCATGGGAGGCCTTTTTGTCAGAGGAGTGCTTTTTGCTGTCCCCATGAAAATCCACCTAATATTTGGCCAAGTTATAAGTTTGAAGAGAAAGTCAAAATAGGAGTTGAGAGGAATACTGAAAGTTACACAAACTCAAAAAGCATGCAAAGAGGCAAAAGAAACATAGGTAAGACAAAGATGTCATGATATCAAAGAATATGAAACCAGAAACAACCATAAAGGTTCATTGCACCATTCAGAGAATGATAAGATAAAGAAGACAAGAAAAGGAATTAGCTAAATGAAAACTAAGGATGGCAAAGTGTATCCTGGAAAGATGGACTGAATACATGAAGGAACTTTTGACAATTCTGAAAAATTGGAAGATATAAACATTAAAAGATGGAAAAGCACACATTATTACAATGTAGAAACTAGAAAGAGCACTAAAGAATAAAGCAAGGAGAAGCATCTGGGCAGGATGGTATTGTGATTGGAATGCTATAACCTCTGAATGAAGATTGAAAAACTTATCTGCTAAAACTTTTTAATCAGATATACACACAGGAACTTCTGGAGGACTTTAGGAGGTCACATCCTAGAGAATGTGAACAATATGAAACTATATGCCTGATTAGTTTTTGTTAAAAATTGTTGGCACACAAGTACATCAACATCATGAGTAGGCAGGAGGGAGGCAATCTTTTCATTCAGGATTTTATGCAAGCACATGATAGAAGTGCAAAGAAGTGCAAAGGGAAACTTATATGTGCTTTGTAGATTATGAGATGGCATTTGATAAAATCCAATATGACACAATGATACATGTTCTTGAAAAATGTAATATTGACTCTTGAGATACACAATTAATTTAAAAAGCCTGCATTGGGGACAGAAAACAGCAATCATAAGAAACTATGAACTATCTGAGCATTGCAGCATCGAGGAAGGTGTACATCAAAGTTGCATTCTATCTATTTCTATTCTGTCTATAACTATTTAACACATCTATTTACATGTAGATGGTATAATGAGGCACAGTTTAGAAGACACCAACAAGAACATGCAGATCAATGGCTTATTCATCAATAATGAAAGATACACCGGTGACCTATTTTGCATCATTTTGACTAGAGAAGAACTTCAGAACATGCTGACATTGTTCACAGCAATGAGCAAGAAATACAGAATGGCTGTCAATGTTAGGAAGACAAAGTGTAATAAGAAAACACACCTACACACAAGTAAGGCTATACCTTGATGGCTGAGTGGTGGAACAAGTAAACAGGTTCCCCCTACTTTGAGAATCTAATTTAAACATTAGGTGGAAGATGTGACCAAGAAATCAAGAGAAGGATACAGCTTGCAAAAATTATGTTCAACAACTTCCAAAGATTTCTATGTTGTCAAAAGTTTAAAACTGCACAGCAGCGCTAGATTGCTGAAGTGCTACCTGTGGTCTGCTCTTCGGGGAGCTGGACACTTAAAAAGACACTGAAAGAACACTTGGAGCATTCAAGTTTTGGAGTTATAGAAGACTTTTAACAATTAGCTGGATAACCAAAACTACAAACAAAGAGGTGAGGAGAAGGATGGATTTAAAAAGAGCATAAATACTTGAGATCCTAAGTAAAAGAATAACCTCTTTTTGTAGACACATAGCTCACGGATTGCAAAGTGACTTGCTTCCAGCAATCATCTATCAGGCAAGATCACAGGCAAACCAGAAAGAGGAAGAAAAAGATCCAGTTACATCATAGATTCCACCAAATCGACTGTTATCTAAAAGAGAGTGGAAGTTTTACAACACTGTTGTGATGGTGGAAGATGGAATGTGGTGATTGGAGATGTTACTTGAAGAAGAAAAGTCTAAAAATTGCAGTTCATGCTCAGTACAGACTTGCTAGAGCATCACAGCTAAATTCTATCGGCCCTGGATGTGCTCTATCCTAAGGCTGAGAATAACTTCTCCTGCAATCGCATCCCTGGGATGCTGCAGGCTAGCCTGGGCCAGGTCTGTATCTGGGATTGGGTCTTGGCACTGAACAGGGACAATGAGTTGGGGGAACGGGAGGGGACACACTGAGATTTGATGAGGAGCCTGGGAAGGCAGACTGGGAATGGGAGTCAGCAGGAATGGGGATCCTGGGCAGGACGGTGTGTGTGAGAGAGATCAGATGAGGAGCCAGGAAGGGAGAAATTGACTAGGCTTAGTTAGAAGACTGGGGAGGGGCAATTAGAAATAGCTGGCCAAGGAGACTGGGAGTGGGTAGAAGACTGAGACAGTGAATCAAGAGTGGTGAGACTAGGACTTGCTGGGCAAGGAGACAGGGCCTGAGATGAGAAGCCTTAAGAATGGAGACATGCACTAGGTAGTCAAGGACAAGGGGAGGGCAGGGTATCCAGAGGTGTGGAAGAGACAGGACTGGGACAGGGACAGGTTGTAGGGGATGAGGCAGAAAGGGTTAAGATGGGGGGAATAGACAAAAGAGTCTACCCACTCAAGAACACTCCCCTCTCTGCAGTTAGCAAATGTCTGTGAAACCTACCAGCAAAGGGTCTCATCACCATCTACTGCTGGTCCATATAGAGAATAACAACCTGCTATTGGTTATTCAGTTAGCACAAATGGCAGACATCTGGGCACTGATTCCAATGGCATCAAACCTGTTGACGACTCATGTAGGTGTCAATATGATGCCACATGATGGAATTTCTGTTTTCAGTTTTGCTTTTTAAACAACAGCAAATTACACAAAAACAAACTCTGTGAAAAGAACATTCTTGAGGTTTCAAAGTCAAGCACTTAAACTTTAGAAAATACCAGATTTAAGGATGCCTATACAATCTTAATTCAGCCCCCTTGTACATACGCATTATGATACATACTCATACTATTTTTTCCAAAGATCCCTACCTCATTCAGTGCACAGGATAGAGCTGGTCCGGGAATGAATCAGGGTTGAAGAAAGACTGCTTCATTTGTTGCAAAAGTTGGAGGGTGTGCAGTGAATAAGATGGGTTTAGGAAGAGAAAAGATGGTCTCTTAGGTAAGACAATTGAATGATGCCCTGGAGAATTTGAAATCTATCCCAGCCTCTGCCATAGATATCCTATGTAATGCTAAAGAAGTTGCTTAATTAGTGACCTCCTGTGACTAATGTGGTTTCCGTGTGCCTGACTTGAGACCTTGCGTTCTGATTTGCGGAAGTGCTGAGCCCTTTCAGCTGCAACTGAAATCAATGGGAGCTGTAGTTTGAACATATAAAGTGCTATATAGTGCAAAGTACTCTGAAAAGTCAACTCAGGGTTCATCAGATTGGGCACCCAGAAGTAGTGGGTATTTTTTACATTAATTTCACTGTGCCTCAGCAACTCATCTGTAAAATGGGAAACATTATAGCCCCTCCTCTCACAGGAGTGTTATGAAAATAAATTTACTCATGTCTATGAAGCTCATCACTATAATATCTGAGTGCTTCACAGACAAGCCCATGTGGAAATTAATAATTCTGTCTTCAGAGCAGGGTTTGAATAAAGTGCAATAAATAAGACCTTGGGCTGCATATAGTTCAATGGAAGAGAAAACAAAATATTGACTAGCTGTTCATGAAGTGAGTGCTGTCCATTCTGTGCATTTCCTAACTTAATTCTGGCACTGCCTAACTTTTGAGTGCTTGACTTTGCAACCTTCATGTTCTTTTAACAGTTTTGTGTGTTATCTATCTATCTATCGATGTTTCAATTGTACATGGTGTGGGGGTGGAGAGGCTCTGCTATTTCTAAATGTTCCCAGGTAGACGTCCCTGTCTCAGGTAGGCAGGTACAGCATCAGTGGAGAGAAGGGCCAGCAGTATCTCCTGGGACAGAAGAGACTTCCTAAAGAGAAGAGATTGCTGTTTCTTCCCAGAACAACAGTTTGAAGAGCTTTAGGAAGAAAAGAGCAACTCCTCAGATTATCTGAGATGCTTTTCCTGATAGTTGCTAGACTTGCTCAGTTCGACCCATTGAAATCAATGTGAGCTGTTCCATTGACTTAGCAGGTATTGGATGAGGCCCTGGTGGATCCAAAACAGGGACTTGTAAGTGGAAGCTCCCACAGACTGCATCTTGCTCCCTGTAATGGTCCATGTGGTTTTATTGGTGTTTCAAGTGCAGTACAAACAGGGCCATATTAATGGTCAGGCCAACAGGTCCCCTTAATTATTATCTTACATATGTCATTTTATTTATTAATGGGGCCATAAAACATATATGTAGCCTGTATGCACCTATGTAAGAGCAGGAAATACTGTCCACAAGTCTACATTTTTATTTAGTAACACTTGACACTCCCAGCTTGAAAATGGTTTGAGTAGTTTTGACATGACTTGACTGGTTTTCAGATGAACACAAGTGTGCTTGAACTACAGTGCGGCTATGTAAATTAATGTACACACCATTGTGCGGTTGCTCACACAGCTAAAGACTAATTGTTCCTGCTATGCTAATTTGTGAATCATGGATTTGTGTATCGACCACTGCTACTTAAGTGAGTATGCTAAATAGACGGGTGGGAGTTTAAAAGAAGTAGCTATATTAGAAAAAACTCCAAAGCTTAGTGTGTTTAAAAAAAAAAAAACACCGAAAAAAAAAGACAGGGAGCAACACGCCTGTCGGGAGCTGATTATGTTGAAAGCTTGCAGACAGAAGGAAAGGCCATAGAAATACAGCAGCGTATATTGCAAGCTGCACAAAAAGACAAGGTACGCTATTTTTATACTTCCTGCATGGTGGGGAAAATTAATTGAAAAGAAGAGGCAGTTTGGGTTTGCTAAAGGTTCAACTGTGCATAGAAACACGGATGTGGAAAACGCCTGGACTTCTGCACAGGTAGTTGCAGGGAAAAGGAAAAATATTTTTAAATCATTTATTTTTATTTTGTCTTTACAGTTATGAAGTAGTTGCATGAGATTGGCTTATTTACTCTCTCCATCGACTGGAAATGTTTACTGATTTACATGTCAACTTTTCTCCAGAAGCTCATGGGCTTTTACAGAAGGATTTAGTGATTGGAAACATCCTGAGTGACTCTGAGCAAAAGAGGGGCACAGAACACTGAAACTGCATGCTGGCTTGTTTAACACATCTAAAATCATCTGGGAGGGACAGGATTGATGCTGATCTGGCAGGCCAGTTTACTTCAGTCCTGCAGAGGTGTTCTTCAGCAGGGGGTGGCAGCTGTAAAGTTTCTGAGTGCTCATGGACTTGGCTTCCATGGTCAGCATGAAATGATAGGATCCAAAAGCAGTGGGTATTATTCGGGGATTTTGGAGCTAAAATCGGTTTGATTCATTTCTGCTGACCACCTGGCTAAATTTGGGCAGAAGAGGAAAGCCCTCCTATCTCTTCTCAACTATATATGACAAATGCATTGAATTGAAGAGAAAGACAATTTAAAATGCCATAACAGTAGAATTACAGCAAGCCAAATATTGCTCTGTAATTGTTGATTCAACTCCAGATGTAGTACTTGTAGACCAGCTCATATTCATCTGTCGTTGTCTCAATTCAGAGGGGCAAACGATTCATCAGGTTTCAACCACTTGAAGACCACATAGATGAAAACCTGGCTGAACCTGTGCTGGCTATGATAAATAACCTAGGTTTGGATGTGCCTTACTGCTGTGGACAATCGTATGATAATGACAACAATATGGCTGGTTATTGCTATGGTCAGCAAGCCCATCTAAGGAAAACCCACTAATACAGTATGTGCCCTGCAAGGCACATTCCCTAAATTTACTTGAAGTCAACAGTGTTCAGAATCAGTCCTTTGAGAGGGGGGCGGGGTATGAGGTTATGCTGGCATTATACTTTCTGCTCTGCATCAACATACTGTTGGAAAACTATTTTCCACAATGTAAACACTGACACTAATCAGAGATTGTTGACTCTCAGAGTCTGTCAAATACATGCTGGGGTAGTTCTGCCAAGTCTATCAAGCAGTGGCGTAGCCAGGTTTAGAGCACAGGGGGAGCGGTGTTATAAAAAGGCGCCTCCCCGCTCCCCCTGTACTCACCCCGATGGCGCTTTAAAGGGCCCGGGGCTCCAGCCGCTGCGGAGCCCCCGGCCCTTTTAAATCCCTGCCCGAGCCCGGCTCAGGCAGCGGGGCTGGGGGGAGGTACTTTAAAAGGCCCGCAGCTCCCCGCAGCAGCAGGAGCCTCTGGCCTTTTAAAGCTCCCCCAAGCCCGGCTCGGGCGGCACCTTAGCGCTGCTTCTCCTCACAGGGGGAGCGGCCGCTCCCCCTGCTCCCCCCCGGCTACACTACTGCTATCAAGGCATTGTGTCAACAATAAAACAGTATTCAACAAGCCTTGGAAAAGCTGTCAAAAGAAACAAATCAGGCTCCTGACACTCATTTAAATGCAGCTTCTCTTCAGAAGAAAACGAAACAATTGGCGTACACTTTTGGAACACTCTGCTTGATTGGTTCAAGCTGACTAACATCCAGATTGGTTCAAACTGACTAACATCTAGATCTAAGTTCTGCTGTTAATTTACTGCCCTCCCTGGAAATCTGCATCCCCAACTGGAGGCTTACAATGAACAATGTTCTCTATGAACATTTTGGAGCCCAGTTTAAAGTGGGTGTGCTTGATGTTAATGACACTTGCAGAGGAGCAGCAGAACTTGCTGCCATTTATCCTCAAGACATGGACCAAAACGTTCCTGGCAAACTCTATCTATTTCAGTTCTTTGCAGAAAGTGAGACAGAAGTCACCACACACACTGCAGCAGATTCTATGGCACAGTCATCTTCAGTCTCGTTTCCTAAAGTTGACATTGCACTGTGATTTTTTTTCTCACCCCACCTGTGGCAAACTGTAAAGGAATATACGACATATGCTTTTAATCAAGTATTTTGACTATAGACCCTGCATGAGCTCTATATGATTGCCAGGAGCAACACTGGGAGGGGGGCTTTTTATATTATCTGCCAGCACTTGACCTAATGTCTAATTTTAGTTAATTTCTGTCATAAGCCCACATACTATAGCAATAGGCACACGAGCAACCATTGAAGGACTGATTTCTGCCACCCTTCTTTACATCGAGTAGCACCTTTGTGAATGATTGGCCTTCTCTGGTTGAATAAAGATGGCAGAATTGAGCCCTAAATTTTAACTATTTCAGATTTTAAATGATCATGTTGTTTGTATTGTTTAAAGGGGATGTTGTAAAGGCCAAAACTGTAACAGGGTTCAAAAAAAGGACTAGATAAGTTCATGGAGGTTAGGTCCATCCACGGGCTATTTGCCAGGATGGTCAGGGATCCACCCCATGCTCTGAGTGTCCCTAGCCTCTATTTGCCAGAAGCTGGGAGTGCATGACAGGGGATAGATCACGTGATGAATGCCCATTCTGTTCATTCCCTCTGAAGCACCTGGCATTGGCCCTGTCGGAAGACAGGATACTAGGTTAGATGGATCATTGGTCTGACCCAGTATGGCTGTTCTGATAATTCTGTGAGAGGTGGTGTGTTAATAGCACTGGAGGCTGAAAGCTTTGGTTCATCAAGAGAACAGGCACAACATGGGCAGCAGCAATCAAATCATCCCTGCAAGGGTAGAGCAACAAGTTTCATTGTTCTGTAGAGACTAATAAAGAGGATTAAAGTTTTACAGATGGCACCTGTTGTTCTGTGATCTCACATTACTTTGGGATTCTTGCAGGTCAAAAAGTGTATGATTTATCTTCATTCTTCCCATTCTTGAACTTCATGAAATAGCTACTGAGTGACTCTGAAGTTCAGCTAATGCCTAATAGCTCATCCTGCCCTTTACTAATCCAATAACATTCAGGCAGTGTCGAGGGCTAGGGGATCATATCATTTCAGCCAGTCTAGAGGGAAAGAAAAAGACTCATCATGAGAAGTGATTATGGAGTTATCTATTGAAAGCCAAATGGAATGGAGGACGGGAACCGTGCCACTACCGTTCAGCCAGAGACAGCTGAGAGAAACAGAATGGCTCTTCAATGTCAGGAGAAGAGATAGGCAGAGGATGTTAAGTTTGTTTTTACAAAACTTAATCAGGTGGGGTTTGGTTCTGCATAACCAAAAGTAGGATGGTTCAGATCTGGGTTCAATTTTAGTGAGATTATTAAAATTGGAGTAAGCAGTCTGGATAAAAGGTTGTGGTTCTGACCATCGTTGTAGTGAGCAAAGGAAAAGCTGTTGCTGCTCATGGTGGTTTTCTTTCTTGCAAAACCTCATTCTGATTTTGGTTTTGCAAAACCAAGGTGACTCCAATTTTGGTTCCATTTTATCCCAACCACCAAATTTGGAAGGGATTCAGACTCAAGATTCTAGTCTGTGCTCTCATCTACACGTAAGCATAGGGGGAAAGGCACTTTGAGGTTGTTGGAGGCCTAGGCACCCCCGTGGCACGTCATAGACTAGTCTTCTGTAGACTATAAGACTTTGGTCTAATTTTGCTTAGTAGGTTTAGCGTGCGGGTGCTGGGTGGTGTTGCTGGCCTGTGATATACAAATGGTCAAACTAGATGATCTGGTGATCTCTCCTGGCCTTAAACTCTAGACTCTATAAATAGTATCAGGCAGACTTAATCTTAATGGAGACTGGGGAGGTGGAGGAAGCAAACCTCTCCTGAAGATGCAGCCAAAGCCTAAGACAAGGCTCCTCGCATGAAATCACCTGGAGCCAAACATAGGTTGCACATTGAGAATTGTCACTGGAGTCTTGATCACAGCATCCTCTGATTAAGGCCTGTCACCCTACAGTAACTTTTGAACATACTGTACTTTATTTCAAAATGACCAGGGAGGCACCGGAGCATATTTTTTACAATTTGTTTTGTCAGTGGAATGTATTCAGTTATTGGCTTGTTTCAGGTTAGCACAGTACTTATACAGTGCCATGTCACTCCGTTATCCACAAGGAGGAACGAAGCGTGCTGGCTGGCAGGAACACAGTATGTGGTGAGTGGTAGCTCTGTCTATTCAGTGGAAGCTCTTCAGCAGTCAGGGCTTTTTCCAGAATATTGTTTGTTTGGATTTTTTTAAAAAATTGTTGGCAAAATTATGACATCAAGCGTGTGGTGTTGAACGTTTTATGTGAGTAAAGGAACAAAGCTTCATCACTGGAGGGTTAAGCGAAAGTTAAATTACATGTCATTCTTGCTCCTGCTACATCCTGGTCACTGTGGCTTCTTAACTGTAAATGTCCAGATTGTGCCCAGTTGCTTTGCTGTTGAAAGAGGGCGGGGAGTGTACAACGAGCCTCCGTCATGCTCTGTGCTGCCTCTAGACACAGCTGCAGTGCTTATATTCTGCAATGCTCAGGGACCACTCCCTCTGTGCACTCACTGGGGAGAGGAGAGGGACAGAGAGAAATTGGGGTCATGGCCTCACTCTCCTAGAAACTAGTTAGTGAAACTAGCCAGGCACACAAAGGGAAGTATGCTGCATGTCCTCAAGGCACAGTGCTCAAATTGTATGACTGGTCACTACGTGGTGCAGAGGGGCAGTTTGAAGCAGGAATATTGCAGAACGGCCTTCCCCGGAGCAATGAGTTTTCCCTTCTGTGTGAATGTGAATTCCGCGTCAGTCTCAGCTCATTGTTGCTTGGCTTAAAGATTGTGCCAAAGACAGCACTAGAACAGCGGTTCTCAATGACCGGTCTGTGGAGAGGCCTCTGAGATCTCCCTGTTTAGGAAGGCAGCAAGCCAGTCCCTGGTATCAAAAAGGTTGATGAACGCTACACTAGAGCACCTGTGTAATGGGTGGGGCTGTCTGTGCCAATAGTTATTCCAGTAGCAGAGGGCTGTGATACACAGGAGAGTTATTAAAGACTATAAGAGCCACAGGACCGGGGATTTCAGGTAGCACCAGTCATAGGAAACAAGGTGCAGCATGGCATAACAGTAAGCCTGATGTCTATGGGTTGCTCTTTGTTTAGTGTGTGTGTGTGTGGTGAATTTTTTGTCAAGCCTATTTCTGGTTTTGCCATTAAACCAGCCGTGGTACAAGTTAAACATCCCAGATTATTATGTCAGTATTCCACACCATCTTATTTTAAACCAATACCACCAATAATAATAATAATAAAGATACAGCTTTAGTGCTATTTATGTTTCAGCTTTGATTATTCAGGTGAGTGCCATGTAACATTGCTATGGTCTGGTTCCCTTTTCTCCTCCCCTGTGACGGGTCAGACTCACCCCTGCGGCACCTCCTGCTGGTTCCTCCGGGGAATTAGCTCATCAGCCCCTGGAGCGCCCTCTGCAGGCCGGTGATCCGCCTGACCACTCGAGCCCGTGTCCCTCCCAGGACCCGGTGCCCCTTTAGCTGGGGTGCTGCCTGCTGGCAGTACCCCCTCCCAAATCTGGGTCTCTTCTCCCCAGGGGACCCCCAACCCCCCCACCTAAGTCATAGACTACTGCCAGTCACCGGCTAGCCCTCGCGCCCTGGGGCAGACTGCAGTATAAGCCACTCATCACAGGCAAAGGGGGTTTGGACCTGCTGCCTCGGCCTACCCGTGGGTTGCCCCTGCAATCCCCAGTATCTAGTTGGGCCTAACCCTAGGCCACAGCCTGGGGTTTTCTCAGGCCAGAGCTCCCCAGCTCCTCTGGCCTTCCCAGCCCAGCTCCACCCTAGGTACCTGCTCAGGTCCCTGCAGCCAAGCCATTCTCCCTTTAAAGGCAGAGAGAGGAATGTCTCTGCTCTTGGCTCACTGCCCTCTTATAAGGGCCAGCTGAGCCTTAATTGGGGCGTGGCCCCAGCTGAGCCTGCCTTCCCACTCAGCCTGGGGCTGCTTGCTCCAGAAACAGCCCTCTCCTGGGCTGTTTTCAGGCCCTCAGGGCAGGAGTGGGGTGCCACCCCGCTACATCTCCCCAAAATCAAGATGCACTAGAGGCACAGCTAAAAGATATTGGAGGTGCCTCATATGAGTAGTTTGGTTAGGGATGAGATTCTCACCTTCCCCAATGTATTGGCATGTTGTAGTATGGCCCATTACAAGGAGAAACCTGGGTTATGACATTCATATCTGGATCTAGATCCAGACTTCTTTAGTATTTGAATTCAAAGCTCCAATTTGGGACCATCTGTAATGGGTGCACCCCATGAGGCTTTATGGGGATATGCTTATAAATGGATTTATGACATAACTGGAATATGTTTTATGCTACATATGCCATGTAACATATCTCTGTAAAGGTTATGATCTACTGGATATATTCATCCTATTTGTATGCATGTGTCATTTTTGTACTCAAAGTTATGAATATTGGCTATGTACTTGGTTAATTTTAAATAGCCTCAGTGAGGCAGTTGGTCAGCTGCCTGAGAAAAGACTATTCTCAGTAAGTGCCCAATCAAGAACTACTTAAGCCAACAATGAATTTGGAGACAGCAATCCACATCTGAGCTTTCCCAGGAATGTGGGTTGGCTGGTAAGGGACTCAGTCTTGCAGGAACATGTGACTTGCCCATGTGACTCCAAAACTCAATTTTGCAACTGGATTCTACACAGAGGGAGGGAGAGTGTCCACTCAAAGGAGATAGTCTATAAATGGGAGAATCCTCCATTTTGTCTTCAGCTGGCTTAAGGGAGAGCCTCTCCACCCCCCCAAGGCTGCCTGAAAGAAACTGGAACAGAGGACAGTGACTATAGGAGGGTGTAAGTGATTGCTGGACTCAGATTAGAGGGAGTCTAAGTCTGTAAAAGGAAACATCTCTGAGGATGAGGTTTTTATCTGTATTCAGTTTTATTACTGTATTAGAGATAGATCTGTGTGTTTTATTTTATTGTATTTGGTAATTCACTTTGTTCTGTCTGTTACTACTTGGAACCACTTAAATCCTACTTTCTGTATTTAATAAAGTCACTTTTTACTTATTAATTAACCTGGAGTACGTATTAGTACCTGGGGTGGGGGGAGCAAACAGCTGTGCATATCTCTCTGTCAGTGTTATAGAGGGCGAACAATCTATGAGTTTACCCTGTATAAGCTTTATACAGGGTAAAACGGATTTATTTGGGGTTTTGACCCCATTGGGAGTTGAGCATCTGAGTGCTAAAGGCAGGAACACTTCCTAAGCTGCTTCCAGGTAAGCCTATAGCTGTTGAGGGGACGTGGCTCAGACCTGGGACTGGGTTAGGAGCATGTTAGCGGGCCTAGCTCAAACCAGGCAAGACTCTGGAGTCCTAATCTGGAAAGGGCAAGGAAGCAGGGACAGAAGTAGTCTTGGCACATCAGTTGGCAGCCCCAAGGGGGTTTCTCTGATCCAACCCATCACACCATCTATACTTTCTATTAATGAAATATATATTTTCTACTTCACATATTTCAGAAAATAGACTGTTCATTTCAGAATATTTTAGCTGTTGTTTGGATCGTCATTCCTTGGTGTACAGGAATAGAACTGCATTTGGGGTGGTTAATGGAGTGAATACTGAATCTAAAGTTTGCCTCTTTTACTGTGAATTTATGGCCATCAAACCCTTTAATGACAGCAGATTCAGATTTTCTGCTTTCAGTAATTTGTGGCACTCCTATTTTCCATATGCTGGAAAAGTACCGCATCTGTTCTTGTTTATATGATTATGTGGCAGCTTTATAACATGCAGAACTTCTAATAAAATACTAGTGTTAATTGTCAGTTCAGTTCCAGTCTGATGTTCTTATCATTTATAAATGAGTAAAGATCTTCAAATGTTATTTTAATGAAAATTGTGGTGCTTTACTTTCAGAATAGGGTAAATATTTTTAATTTGCTATCTTGCAAACTAGACTGGAGCAAAGTACGTCACTTTTTAGGATGCAGAATTGCATGATTCATCATGTTATGCAGACACCAGATTGCTCTTTTATAAGTACCAGGCAAGCTATATAGCACAAAAATAAAACAGAAGAGAGAAAAGTAATACCAAAAAATTGATGAAGTATCTTGTCAAAAGGTCTTATGGTGCTGTAAGCAATAGACTAAAACACTTTTTTTAAAAATAGGCATTGACAGAACAGCATGTGCCAAGATCTGTCCTGCGTTTCACTCCTGCAGTCCAACTCCTGGCAGAATTGCCCCTTCTGTCTCAGCAAACCAGAAGATGATGTACTGTCCTAGTACTTGGTTAATAATTAGACCCTTTTAAAAATCAAAGATTTCAGCTCATCCTTTTTTAGTTTTTCAGATTATTGCAGTGCTAGGTACACTTGGTCCTGAAGCAAGACCAAGGACACCTAGACCACACTGACAGGTGTCAAACCTGTTCTTAATAGCCTCTAATTATAGGGATTCCACAATCTCCCTATGTAAACTTTTCCATTGTTAACTAGCGTTAGAAAAAAAACTTTCTAATTATAATATCTAACCTATATCTCCCTTAATGCAAATGAAGCTGATTATTTCTTGTCCTACCCTTGGTGAACAGGGAGAACAATTGCTCACCATTGTCTTTATAACAACTTTTTACAGATTTGAATACTGTTATCATGTTGCTCCTTAGATTAAACATGCCCAGTTCTTTCCTCATAGGACATGTTTTCGAAACCTCATATCACTTTTGTTTCTCCTTCTGGACTTTCTCCAGTTTGTCCACATCTTTCTTAAAGTGTGATGCACAAAATTGGACCCAACACTCCAGCAGAAGCCTCCCCAGAGCAGAGTACAATGTGGTTTGTTTTTTTTAGCAAGATGCAAGGCTGATATGAATTTAGGACAAAATTTCTTGGTTTGTTGTCATGTTGTAGAAGTAACATACTGTGCACATAAGTGCTCAAATGGGATTGATAATGGAAGAATGGGACAGAGGAGGCGTGTACCAATGCAGAGCAAATATAATATATTTGAAAAACTCATCTTTGATGCCATGCATTTCTTTCTTCAGCTAATGGGAATTCTATGGATTCTTGTTATAACAGCAGTCACTGGAGTCAATTGATAGTGTCCCTTGTCATATAATAGGTATCTAAACTTCAGCAAACCTGGTCCATTTCAAAAATTAAGTCTCTTAACAGCACTCCTGTGTGTCACACCTTTTAATTATACGTGTCAGCCACCAATTAATTCATTCCAACTCCAAAAGGCTTCACTAAATGGATTTTCAAATTTCAGAGACGACTATATACATTTTATTATTTTTTTTTAATATTCAGATCTTTATTTTAGGAAAGTTACCCGGGGTTCTCTTCAGTTATATGGCTCCATGCTGTCTTACTTCATGGCTAATGGGAGTGATATCGGTCTAAAATGTAGAATGTAACAAAGTGTAGCATAATGCTGCCAGTGACTTTTAAAAGATACTTATATTTGCCATCTGCTATTGGTTTTCAGCCAATAACCAGCAGTAAGCCTTATAATTTTCATGGGGTTTATGGAGAATTGAGGATGCATGATAAGATTTGCCAGTTGTTTAACTTCTTGCTTTATTTTTACTTTTGTTTTATTATCATAATTAATAATATAAATACATCGTTAATAATAATACTGCCGCATGAGAAGTATCTGAAGGAATGAGGTGAGACCACATTGTCTAAAAATCTAACCAACTTTAATGCAGCCAGAGCCCTCACCGAAGCACTTCTCTCCTAGAGCTGGCAACAGGCACCACCACATGAAGACTTTGCTTCAATTCTGTTTCCCCAGCATCTCTTTCAAATTACACCTACCTGCAACCTAGCAGGAGAAGTTCATTGCAATGCATTTGTCTACACTGTGGTTTTATGAAAAATAGTTCTTGTCAAGCAAACTAGATATCTTCCGATGTGATTATAAATTTGATTGACAAAGGTAACTGACAGACTTCTGTAAGGTGTTTGATTTACAACATTTAGGCATTCTTTATTTAAAAAAAAAACCTAACCAAAATCAATATAGCACATATTAAATGGATTACAAACTGGCTAACTGATAGAGCTCAAAATACTGAAAATGGAGAATCATTGTGAAATGGGGATGTTTTTAGTGTAGTCCAGCAGAGAACTGCTGTTGGTGTAATGCTGTTAAATATCTTTATCTATGACCTGAAAGAAAACATAAAATCATTACTTGTGTAGGCACTCTCTATTTGAGGGGCCTCTGAACTTAACTGGTAATTTTCTAGTTGGAAAGATCCTGAATGCTGCAATCTAGTCTTGGACACTACAACTCCCATGGTGCCTGGGAGAAGAGAGAGACTTCTGCTTCCAGGGATGAGGGGAGCCTCATTATGAAGGCAGAGGCAGCATGCAGTGGGCTCCATATTTTGTATGAAGCTGAGATCTGGGTCAGGGGACAGTAGATTCCTTTGTGAAGTTCTGTCTAAGCCAGATGCTGCTGCTGCGAAACTGCTGGGGCCTGGACCAAGCAGGGAGCCAAGGACGCTATTGCCAAGAATGCTATTGCTATTGCTTCACTGGAGCCAGGGCAGAGACTGTAGCTTTGATCAGAACTGACTGAGGCTGGCATGGAGTTAAGGCAGTGGGAGTAACCACCTTTGTTGTTTGGGAAAGTGCTTTCAGGGGAAGGGGAATAGCAAAGAGACTTTAAGGGGTTTCCCTGAGTCTGAGAAGAGACAAAGTGCGCTTATTGTCTAACCAGGATCCAGAGTTACTGACGTCTAGTTATAACTCCCATCTTCAGAGGGGTTGTGCAGCTTAGAATGATCCCAAGTTAGAATAACTCTGCCCCTTGTTGCCTTGGCTGGACAGATTCACTGGATCAACAGAGTGCTGACCCCAGCTTCTAGATCATCAAGCATGTGTCTAGAACTCTGAAATTCAGAGCAGTACACACTCAGGGAAGGGGTACACAGTGCCAGTGTAAGTGCAAGTTGGTTAAGTGTCATTTAGTACTGTAAACTGCATTTCTTAATTGATTTATTGAAGCGCCTCCTGATTTAAAGTGGTTGTGACATTTTAATTAATCTCAATCTGTTACATCATATTTTTCGAAGTTGTTAAGTAAACATGTGTTAACTCGAAGAGTATATTTTTTGTATATTGTTTATACTTGGTACTTTTGGGTTATATCCATTGCGCAGGTTAACTCAGGTTTATTCCTGGAGGCTCCCAAGGCATGCTAGTGTGTGTGTATAGGACCCAGCCAGCTGGAGGCACCAGAAAGTTTAATTTCCTTTATAAGTAAAAGGACTGCAGCAGAGAGGTGGATAGACGACTCTGGATCTCCTTTATTGTCAACAACACCAGGCTCACAGGTGAGCATTGCTTGCTCCTGTGTAACCCAGGAAAGCAAGGGGAGAGGATTACATTTGTAAAGTTTGCAAATGATACACAAATTGGGGAAGTGGGTAATAATAAAATAGTACTTCCTAATTTTTCCAAAGTCTCAAGCAGCAAGAGATCATCTCCTTGAAAAGCATGAATGACTCCAGTCACAGTGATAATTAAGTATATTATGAAACACAATGTGCTCACAAATTTTTCTGTCTTATTCTTCAGAATTTCCCTGACTCCATTTCTGCAATATGTTCCAAACAGATGACAGCCAAATGCCACATTTTCATCATTGCCTTCAGTACTCTGATCTGAAATAGCAAGTCAGTATATACGGTAGCTACCTCCAAAATAGCTCACAGTTGCTTCAAAGACAGCAGCAAGACCTTGATGTGAATATAATCTTTTGGGACTTGAATAGTAAAATATGAAAATATTTTAAAAATAAATTCAAACATTTTATGATCAAGTTAGGTTTGCAAACTAAAGCCTGTTGTGTAACTGTGTGTAACTCTGTACAACAATAACATGAACAGTGGTGTGTCTAAAAGTGGCCTGTACACATTAAAACTGTCCATATTCACTACTTACCACCTAAGTTGAAGCTAACAGGTTTTGAGATGAGCTCTAATTTCTTGAACCCAACAACTCCTGTTCCCTTTTTGGTACCATTAGCTGTCTCGGATTCCAAGGGCCCATAAAGGTTTCAAGGTTTCCTATCCTGCACAAATCTGACACTGACAGTTCTGGAGTTTAGCAAATCCATCAGTATGCATAGTAATACCTCTAGCTTTCTGTAGGCACTTCTGAGACATTGCTGTAAGAGACTTTGCAGTTGCTTAAGATTAAGGGCATTTTTGGGTAGCAAATTACAGAAACTTCAACATCTCTAAAACTTCTATTGTATTTAGCAACTGTGTGAGCAGTGTTAAACAAAGTGACAAGTATCTGGATCTCCTTAAACTGATTTTTACTTGGTCCAAGCCTTGTGAACAAACAGACCGCAATTGCACCTGGCTTCTACACAAGGATGGATGATGAGATTCAGCTTTTGCACCCTTCCCTTTTGTGAATTTGGGGAGCAGCTGAGAACAATCTAGTACCGAGAGTGTCTTCACTTGATAATTTTGCTTCACTCTCCGCTGTTCCATGTATTTTCATACTGGAGTTTGTGGGCACTACAACAATAGTCTGCTGCAAAATCCTACCTCAGCGCCTCAACGTGGTGCAGCGGTGACCCTGGCCGTCTGACAGCTATGGTAGCAGGGCGTATGCCCTGGTAGGTTTTACCATGCTACAAAGGTGTCGGACTATCTAATCCAGGGAGGAGGGTTGCTCTCTCAGAGGAAAGAGCGCTTTTCCTTCTCCCTAGAGGTTGAAGACTAGCTAAGCTTGAGGAGGTACGCATGCCTGCCCACCTAGCCAGTGGGATGGCTTGAAGTTAACGGCTAAAACAACACGAGTAAATGCACGTTCTACGGTGGCAGAGCGGAAATTGAGCGACAAGAGGTTGCTAAAAATGTCAGGTGCTAGGCCAACATGGAAAAGGACAATCCTCGCTGTGTGTACTTACAATTGTAGGTCACTGGCAAAGGAGGAAACTTTAAACCATCTGATGGAGGAGAAGAAAAGGATAAAATGCGATATTCTCGGTGTCTGCGAAACCCGACGAAAGAAGGAGTTGGAAGTCAACTGGAAGGATGGAAGTGCTGTGCGGCTCGGAAAGGGAGATGGCGCTAGAAATGTTGGAGGAGTTGGATTTATCGTCAATAAAGATTGGTCTTCGAAAGTCATATCATGCCAGCTAACATCATCACGTATCTGTGTGCTGCATCTTCAGATGGAGTCAAAAGCTACCCTCAAGGTCATCCAGGCCTACGCTCCCACAAGTGCAAGTGAGGACGAAGAAGTGGAAGAATTCTACCGAGAGCTTGAAAGAGCTCTCGCGCAAAAGTCCACTTACACTGTCACGATGGGAGATTTCAATGCCAAGGTCGGGCGAGGGAAAGCTGGCGAAAAGTTCATAGGGAGATACGGCAGCGGCGAAAGGAATGAAAGAGGAGAGAGGCTGGTAGCGATGGCAGAAATGAAAGAACTGTACATAGCAAACACCTGGTACAAAAAGAAGATCCCAAGAAGGTGGACATGGATCGCACCAAACGCGAAGAGTAAGAATGAAATCGACTATATTTTAGTCAATAAAAGGCGCATCGTTCAAGACGTCTCTGTGGTGCAGCCATTCAACACCGGCAGTGACCATCGCCTGCTTAGAGTGAAGTTGATTTTCGACGAAGCGGTGGAAAAGAAGGCGTTACAGATGGCAAACAGGAAACAGCAGCCGAAGACATTCGATGAAGCAAAGCTGAAAAAAGCGATTTCTGGGTTTGACTGGAGCCAGATGGAAAAGTGTGATGAGGACTATAGTATCTTTGCTGACAAGTTGAGGTGTTGCATAAAAGCAGCTGAAATTAAAAAGCTGAAGAAGGCAAAGGGAAGAATCTCGATTGAAATGAAAAGCTTGTTGGAGAAGCAGAGAAACATGAAAAGGAGCTCGGATAACAACCTTGAGTACTCCATTCTGTGCAAGCTTATACGGCGAAAACTGAAGGATGACTTCGAGAACTTCCGGAAAGAAAAGCTCCTTAAAACAGCTGAATCATGCAAGAGCCTCAGGACATGCAAGCGGGAATTGATGCAGTATAGATTGAACGTAACAGCATTGAAGAACAAGGATGGAGAGACAGTAATTGACAGAGCAGGGATGGAGGAGGTCTGCAAGGACTTCTATACAGAACTGTTCAAATCAAGAATCAACGTCCCCCTCCCAACCCTCGAAGAGTCAGAAGAACGCGTCCCCCCAATAATCGTCAGCGAAGTCCGAAGCACACTACACCAGATGAAGAAGGGAAAAGCTCCAGGCAAAGATGGAATAACGTCAGAAATGATTTATGCAGGAGGCAAAAAACTTTGGAAGGCCCTTGCTTTAAGATTCAGTCGATATCTTGAAGAAGGAAAAATACCATCAAGCTGGAAGGAGTCGAATACCATCTTGCTGCACAAGAAGGGTGATCGAGAAAATCTTAAGAACTACTGCCCTATATGCCTGCTCTCTCACATCTACAAGCTCTTCACAAAGGTGATAACGAATCGACTTTCGCAGAGTCTGGATGAACAACAGCCGAGAGAGCAGGCAGGGTTTCGAAGAAATTTCAGTACAATCAACCATATATTTACCCTTAGCCAGCTCCTAGAAAGAGCGAGGGAATACAAACTCCCACTGTGCATTGCTTTTGTTGACTATGAAAAGGCCTTCGATAGCGTTGAGTTTAACGCAATATTAAAGGCGCTCGCAGAGCAGGGCATTAACACGCAGTACATTAGTTTGTTGAAGGAAGCGAATACTGGATGTACAACAGCCATTACTCTCCTTGAAACTCCCCTCCATATCCCAGTCGAGAAAGGCGTAAAGCAAGGAGATACAATTTCACTGAAACTATTCACCGCCTGCCTCGAAATGGTTATGAACAAGATCAGTTGGAGGAGTGGTGTCAACATAAATGGAGAGAGATTATCTCATCTCAGATTTGCAGACGACATTGTACTAATTGCTGAAAGCACCAACCAACTGCAGAGCATGCTACGAAGACTCGACAAGAAAAGTAGTCAGGTCGGCCTGAAAATGAACCGCTGCAAAACTAAATATATGCGATCAGACGTCTTACGAAAAGCCCGAATAACAGTAACAGGAGAAGACATCGAAGAAGTGGAACAGTGCATATATTTGGGCCAAGAAGTTAATATGCGCCAAGACCTGAACGGAGAACTCTCGCGAAGGATTCGGGCAGGATGGTGTGCGTTTAATTCCATCAAGGACGTCCTCAAAGGAAAAACTGACAAGACCACACGTAAAAATATTTTCAATTCAGCAGTGCTGCCAGCCATGCTGTATGGCAGTGAAACGTGGGCACTGACAAAGAGAGAAGAGCAACGGCTGTTGGTAGCTGAAAGGGCAATGGAACGAGCTATGTTGGGAATCTCGCTTCTGGATGGTATACCAAATGAAATCATCAGAGAACGCAGTGGTGTGAAAGATATTGTCGTGGAAAGCAGACATAACAAGATGCGATGGGTGGGCCACACAGCACGGCTCACGGATAACAGGTGGACCACAATCATTGCTGAGTGGTACCCGCGAGAACAGAAAAGACCCCCCGGTTGGCCTCCAAGAAGATGGGAAGATGACATCATTAAACGTTTCGGATGAACGTGGAGAAGAAAGGCAAGAGTGCGAGAAGAATGGCAGACGTGTTGTGATCGGCGCAGTCTTAAAGACAGCTGAAGTCCAATCGATCCAGGTGATCCAGGTGACAACAATAGTAGTAAATAATAATGGAACACAGTGCCCTAGTGTCATCAGTAGTGGGGACTGAACCCAGGAAGTCTGGATCTAAATGCATGAAGCTCTAAAAGATCCACCTCTGCTAGCTCAAGGCCAATAGTAGGGTATGGATCAGTGTTCGCATCACACTCCCCGTCACTACCTGGCCTGGGCCAGGGAAATTAGCGATCCAACCAACTGACTTAAAATGGTGATGAATCCTAGTCATGAGGCATGTTGCGCATACGCTAAGAAGATGGCCAATAGCAGACTCATAAATCTCTAGATGTTATACAATCATTGAGGGGGACAGAGACATCATGTAAGGCTGGGTACAGTAATAATAATATTACTACATGTCTGAAAGTCCACTACAGAGTGAAGTACTCTAGTTTCTTCTGTCATCCAAACTGCAACCACTGTAAGGGAAAATATTGTACTTTACCAGCACTACTGGGGATTTGTTAACCACAAGTATGATGCCCTGTGAGCAAATACTCACATTTTTTGTTACATTAATTATAAAAACGTTTATTTTGCTGTATGAGAGGATTTGTTCACTGGATGCTAAGGCTGTTAGAACAGCTTTTTGCAAATACCATACATTCAAAATTAGCCAGGGATAAGCAGAAGAATCATTTATCAGCTTGTGGCTTTCTAAGCCAACTTTTACAGAAGTTATAGAGTAGGTACAATGACACTTCTGATTGGATTAGCCAGGCACCCAGCATCAATTTCAGACCAAATATATTAAGTGTCAGCCTCTGTCTGCTTTTCTAGGTCAAAGGAGAAGGCTGGTCAACAAGTCTCAGAATGTTTATTAGACAGCAGACCCCAGTGGAAAAGTATAACAAAAATAATTGCACAGGATTGGAAGGGGTTTGGGGCATCATTCTGTTGCTAAAATGTGAGAGACAGTCACTTTTGAAGGGGTTAGCTATTTCCTTTGGTGAAAGTTACAGATGCCAATGCCTCTTTAATTGCTTAGAATACCATAATGAAATTCTTACATGAGAGGATGATTTATCATATTTAGGGCTCTGAGGGAGTAATCTTTGACAGCTGTAGACTCAGGTTAACCTTATAAGTCTCACTAAACACGCAGACAAAAATGGCATATTCACTTAGCACTTACACTAGAATTTTAGAGCACAGCTTAAAATTATTTGTGTGACACAAAAATTCTGAATCTGAATAACAAAGTTTTCGTGATGCTGTCAGGCAAGTTGGCAGATATGATTATGTATCTCAGATGTAATGGTAAAGTATTTATTCTGAGCTCATTAGAGCATGGAGAACTATGTGGTTTTGCTCTCTAGTGATTCATGCAGTTTCTCCTGACATTAATTTGTGATCATCACAAATTTTGCTCTAACTCTGAGGCTCAAATGAGTTTGAAATCACAACATGAAACTTGTACAAATTATTGAATGTCTTATTTTTGTAATGAAACCGATAGGGCCACATTGAAGCAGCCCTCTGTAGCCATGGCAGGGCAAACAAGAATTCTTCCCTTTGCGTGGCTATGCGGGATATCACTCACAATGGCAATCAGCCCTTGTAGTCTCTCCACTCTAGGGATCAGCGGGACTACTGTCTCCTCTTCCACCTCCCTCCCTGAGGAGCATGAGGACTCTGCAAGGCCATGGGGAGGTACAATCTCTATGGTGCTTCTTCTTGGAGCGCGTGACTCCTCAGTATACCCTGTACAGGGCTGCGGCTTAAAAGCCGTTATTGAGCCCTAAATGTTTTTGTTATTAAACCATAAACCAATCCTAAGTCAGACCGAAGCTGAGTCCAGACCTGCCCCCAAAACATAAGTGACACCCAGTAAATCCTCCAACAGAATGAGCTGAGTTTGGAATTTTGAATGACGCCTGCAAAGAAGGAGGGTGCACATGATTTCTTTTTTTGTTGCAAACCTGTCACTCAGCACTGCGGTTTCACCCTTACAGTACAAACTGCTCCACGTGGCAGATGATGCCATTGGCCCACACAGTGCCTGTTGGAAAACAAATCTCGCATATTGTTTCAATTTTTTAAAAACCCTCTCTTTGCTAGAGCAGAATGACTGGATGTACTAGTAAAATGTAGAGCAGCAGTTTGGGGTTTTCATCAGCATATTGGCATTTGGCACACAGGCAGGGGATAGAATATTTTCTTGTACTCATTGCTGGCTCCAGAGACATGGGGAAGGACCTTGTCATTCAGCCATTGACAAGACTTCCCCTTGTGCTAATATTTTTCCTTTTCATCTCTTTGATTTTGCTTTGTGCCACTGAAAACAATAGCTACTAGTCATGTGACATAAAGGACAGCTATTTATGGGCTCCTCTTTGTATAATTATCTTATTTAACAAGCACAATGCAGATAATTTCTTCTTTATGTATGTTGTGTGTTTTATTTGGTAACCAAGAACTAATCCAGTTTCAACGGGAGGGACGGAAACATGTTGCCTTGGGGAAGATCATCCCTCATTCAGGAACACAACATATAGGGGACAAAAATGATGAGTCCTCACTTAGAAAGCTTCAATCCGGTTGAACGGACAGGGATGGGGGGAGGGAGCAGGGCTTGCTGCTCCATGCAATGCTGTGAAGTTTTCCCTTAAATCTGCAGATCCCTGAAGATCCGAGCAGAGTTCAGATGATCCGTAGGGATTAAGGTTGTCTATGTGGAGAATCCCTGGCTTCCTGGCACCCCTGGGCTTCTTCAGGACTCCTCCACTAGCCATTGCTTCTGACAAGAATTCGGTGGGAACTGGGTTCTTCATTTTGAGAGAATTTGGGGATTTTGAAATTTCTTCCATTCTGAAACCAAAACAGTTTGAATTTTGCAGCAAAATCAAATTCTGAAAAAAAAAGTTTTGGGGTCAATCAGAATGTTTTGTTTCAACACAGTCAAAATGTTTTGTTCCACTTCTGACGTTTTTCCTATTTTCTAGTATATATTTTTAAAAACTGAAACAAAAAGTCATTTTGAAATAATAAAAAAATCAAAATATTCCAGTCCAAAAAGTTTGAAACAAACCTTATAGAAACTTCCTTTGTCAATTTTTCTTTCAAAACTAATCTTCATCAAAGCTGACAAATTTCTATGAAGTGTTTTGCTTTCAACAAATTGGCATTTTCTGAGAGAAAATGTTCCATGGAAAAATGTCCAATCAACTCTACCCCGATCCCCTCACTCTCATCTATCTCTTAGTGGGGGAGGGAGGATCATACATTTTGAATTCACAGGACACCTACCAACTCACTCACCAACCAGTGCTGTCAGCAAACACCTCTGTATAATGTATGTGCAATTTTTTAAAGTGCCACCCTTCAATGAGTGGATTGAGGAAGATGCATGATAAATTTGATGAATGGCTTGACTCTTGGTTGTTCCCTCTCCCCTAGGTTTATCTTTGTAAAGCAAATGTTCATGCCTTCAAATATGGAGAAATTGTAACATGGTTGGTACACTGCCTTGATTTAATTTTACATAACTCGATAGTAGGGTGACCAGATGTCCCGATTTTATAGGGACAGTCCCAATTTTTGGGGCTTTTTTTTATATAGGCTCCTATTACCTCCCATCCCCTGTCCCGATTTTTCACACTTGCTATCTGGTCACCCTACTTGATAGGATGAAGGAAGCACACTACTCATTGCCTGCATAATTTTGCATCTGCTTAACTGTTCCTTTAAAACCAGTCTTATCTTGTGAGATACATATGAACTTCCCTGGCACACTTTCAAACAGAAAGTGATCTATCAATAAAAATAATTCCATCCTGTGTTTACTTCAGTTGATCTTAAGTAATGCAAAAGCATGAATGACTGCAGTGTCAGAGGAGTATTACAGGGGCTCCATTCCCCCCCAAAAATTATAAGAAATGTAAGCGTGACCCTATATCTATCACCTTCACACAGGGAATGACTCATACAACTAGAAGTAGATTAACTCTCAAAAGCTGCACTAATGGATTGACACTCCCAACTATCAAGGGCTATAATTTATGAATAGCAGGGAATTCATTTATATGAGCTCTCTTCCTTCCACATGGCTCTATTTTGTGGCCAAAAACATGATATATATGCCGAGCTCCTATGGCAGGCCAGTCTTTCTTCCAAATAGGTTTGTGGAGCCAGGGGGGTTGGTCTTTCAA
Organism: Macrochelys suwanniensis; assembly: GCA_033296515.1. Taxonomy (NCBI): domain Eukaryota; kingdom Metazoa; phylum Chordata; order Testudines; family Chelydridae; genus Macrochelys; species Macrochelys suwanniensis. The sequence goes on from CM065776.1 coordinate 46,016,412, forward strand.
GGCTTGTTTGGCTAGGTTGACTGAAGAGAATGTTCCAGCTATAGAAAAGTTGAAGTCATGGCTGTTTCATTATGAGTGACACGTTATAGCGACAATATTTGGTGCTTATATAGCACTGCCATCAGAGGCTGTCAAACCAATGTAGAGGTACTAAGCCTCACAATACCCCATTGATGTAGAAATAGTATGTATTTATTATTCCAGTTTTACAGAAGTGGAGGCCAAGAGGCATTAAGGCCACAAGCCACAGAAGTATTCAGGTGCCTAACTCTATTGATTTTAACAGGGATTAGGCACCTAAATTCTTCTGATGATCTGGGCCTAAGTGATTTGCATTCAAGATCACACAGCAAGTCAGTTTCAGACCTGGGAATATAACCCCAGAGTCCTGAGTCTCACTTTCAGGTTCTAAACACTAAACACTTTCTTCTTAGGGAGGGAGAACTAAACTCTGTGAATACTGTGATACTGTGCTTCATGTAACAATGCAAATATTGCTCTGTCTTCTTCAAACTTTACATCAAATTCACAAGGAAATGTCCTTGCATCCATGTGATATCTGACTAAAAGAGTTTTCATTCCTATAAATGTATCATTACAAAACCTTTTTGTCTCATTAGTATACAGGATGAAATACTCCCTCGGACCCTAAATATCTCCTACACTCTTTTAAAATATGATTTTTCCTATCTTCTTTCTCTTTAAACGGTGCTGATCTATTATACACAAAATGAGCTAGAAAGCTTTCTGCTTTGATGCTACATCCATTTTGCTTACATGATCCCAACCACATTTGGAGCACATCAAGGTTACATCAAAGAGTGTTATATGTTGCTGTATCAAACAGGTAGTGATGGTGCAGCACTTTTAAGAGCTAAACCAGCAGTTTTCCTCCTCATCTTCATGTTTGAAGGGATTTCAAAGAAAAAAGTGGTGAAATGTCTTTATAAACAATAAACAAACGGAACACCTTCTGTGACAGTGAGGACTTGTCTTCAAATGAGCTTTACTGTTCACCCAAATAAATAAATTTTCATATACTTAAAGTAATATAATTCATTTAAGAGTGGTCAAAAATCTAGTTCAGCTCTTTAGGAGTAATGTAGTTTTTGAGGCGTGGTAAAGGGATGTATAATGATATTTAATCATTCATGGCAATTGCTCATATTTAAATGAAGAGAGTTGAATTGCATCTCAACAAGCTACATATGGAGGGATGCAGCCACTGTCTGGGCAGCTGCACGCTACCACATGGGAGGGTGACTAGCAAAGTAGCTACAATGACAACTCTGGTTTCCCTTCCCTGTAGATTCTTGTGCATCATGAGTTTGAGAGTGCTGCAGTCTCTAAATGACACAGCCCCTTCTCTCGCGAGAGGGACAATTCTGGGAGAAATCTGTGAGAGGAACTTCAGAGTTTTCCTTCCCCTTACCTTACTGCCTGGCCTGTTCTGAAGGTCATTGCTTTGTATTTAGATCAGGTCAGTATTAATGAGAGAGTGTGAGAACCATTTTTGGTTCCCAATAAGGAATGAGTTATCAGTCTCAGTTCCAGTTTCCAGTGGGCAGGTGTTCATATCAGATAAAGCACCTGTCACAGATCTACAGAATCTGTGCTAGGCTCCGCTTTTAACAGTCTCTTGGAGTAACCCCTGGTGTGTGGCAGATCCCCAAGGAGTCCCATTCTTCCTTTAGGGTAGGCCTCGCAGCCTCACTCCCTCTTAGGCTGAGCCTCTGGGCTCCTGGGCTCCTGTTTCATACCATGAGCGCTGCCCAGAGTCCAAATGAGACAAACTCTTGGTTAGAGACTTGTACGCTTTTCAGGGACCAGTGCACCTCACCAAGTATTTGCAGTGGCACCAAACAGCCTTTTCAAAACAGTATAGGATTTATTAGTCAACTGGAACACAGCATTGGAAATCTTTAGGTTAGCATAAGAAATAAAGGTTCAAACATAGTCCATTATGGTCAGGCCAGAGCAAACCACCAGCCAAGCTGTAGGGCAGGCCTGCACAACCCATAAAGCATCGAGGGCCATATTACTCCAAAGAAAACAGCTGAGGGCCGAAACCCCCCCGCCGCCCACTCACCTCCTCAGCCCCCGCTGCTGCCGCCGCCGGCTCCCCCCCGCTGCCAGCTCACCTGCTTGCTAGCTGCTGGCCTCTTACCTTCTGCCGCTGCCCCCACACCCTGCCGCTGGCTCACCCTCACTCCCCAGCCTGCCACTGGCCTCTTCACCAGCCCGCCCACCCACCAGCCGGCCAGCTGGCCTTTGGCTTGCCCCACCCCGCCACTTGCCTACTCCCCCACCCCCCCGCGGGCCGCACAGTGAGCCCACACGGGCCACATGTGGCCCCCGGGCCGCATGTTGTGCAGGCCTGCTGTAGGGGTTCTATCTAAGGCTCTGTCTCTCTCTAACACCTCAGTCCCAGAAGAGCACAGACAGCTTCTATCCCCTGGTGGTCACATCTCCATCCTTTGTTCTCAAGGCAGGGCCATCCTGAGTTCCAACCTCAAGTCCCCGCCCCCCGCCGCTGTCAGAACATCCACTGTTAAGTGTCAGTTGTTGAGTCATTGGAACATGTATTGTCTCTCTGGACCTGTTTCTACCAGTTCCTTAATGACCGTATTCATTCTACCCAGACAGCAAGGTGACACACACTCCTGTGTTGTTCCAGGAGCAGTGTTAAACCTTTCCCCCCACTGGGTAGCAAGGCAAAGTACAGAAGGAAACTGAGGCACGCATAGGATTCATGAAAATATTACAGAAAATCCCCATTTTGTCATAGCACCACCAAAAATGGCACTAGTCACTATCTGAGAACTGGGTGGGCAGGGAAACAGACATACCTGTAGCTCGAAGACTCTACCTTACTCCTACATGGGCTCCTTTTCAGTCTCATGGGCCTGTTATCTGACTCTACTCTTTATTTAGTACCAGTGTATCTGAAAGCAGACTTAGCCAAAGTTCCTTTAAATCAGGGTACATTAGTGGGGCAGTGTTGGGAAGCTTGTGCTGATGGTGACTATGCTTTACCTATTCTGTCAGTAAGAAAAGGACTTTCCCAAGCTTTGAATTTTCTTTAAAATAAAAAATACATTTTAAAAGAGAGCTCAGATTATTTCTTTATCTGATTTGCGTTGCTGTGGCAGGACGTTCTCAACTTGATACCATATAACGGAAGATTTTACCAGAAATAAAGTCATATGTTGTACACAGTACTTTTCTGTGCTGTTTCACAGATGCTATAGTGTTTTTTGCCACCATGTACATTTCAATTATATTTTTTACATTAAGCAGAGTTGAGAGACTCCCATTTCCTGCTACGTAAGTCTAGTAAAATGACCATTGTTACATTGGATAATCACTTCCGCATGTCTACTGTAATCTCTTTTTTTGCAAGAAATTCACTTGTAAAGGTTCATTTAATGTAAATTAATAACTTAAACATTATTAAACTGCTGTATAAATCATTCTTTTCAAAAGCTACTGTGTATCAGAGCCCAAACTCTCCAAAAATGAAAACAATCTCATAATGACTAATGCTATAATTTTCATCATTTTCCATGTGACTGAACGCAGGACTATAAACTAATCACCACAGCTGTTTAGCATAGTGTGATTTGGAGTCAATATATCATTTTCAGCTTACTTCACACTTGTTGCTTTTCTCAGTCAATTTTAGTTGACTCTGAAAAGGATGCATCTTCTACTATAGGAAAAAAAATATTTTTGAAATTTGGACTATTTTTCAGGGCAGTCCTGAAAATGAGTACTATAATGGAAATTGTTACAAAAATGTGTTGTTTTTAAGTAGTGCCCACAATATGCTAGACACTACCTGCCTCCACACACACACACACATCCCTGCAAAGAAATTAAAACACAGTACTTCTCTGAAATAGTTTAAATAGTTTTATGTCAATAATTATAAAAACAAATAGTCAAGAATGTTCTGAATTGTTTCAGCAACTTCCGATAAAATAAGAAGTAAAAATGGCCAGACTGGGTCAGACCAGTGGTCCGTCTAGCTGACTATCCTGTCTTCCAACACTGGCCTCTGCCAGGTGCTTCAGACAGAATGAACAGAACGGGGCAATTATTGAGTGATCCATCCCCTGTCATCCAGTCCCAGCTTCTAGCAGTCACAGATTTAGGGAGGATGGGGTTGTGTCCATGACCATCTTGGATAATAGCCATTGTTGTACCTATCCTCCATGAACTTATTTAATTTTTTTAAACCATTTGTGCTTTTAACCTTGACATCCCTTGGCAAGGAGTTCCATAGGGAGACTGTGCATTGTGTGAAGAAGTACTTCCTTAGGTTTGTTTTAAATCTGCTGATATTAATTTCAAAGAACCCCTAGTTCTTGTGTCATGTGAAGAGGTAAATAATACTTCCCTATTCACTTTCTCTACTCCACTCATGGTTTTATAGACCACTATCCGATCTCCCCATAGTCATCTCTTTTCTAAGATGAACAGTCCCAGTCTTTTAAATCTCGCCTTGTATGGAAGCTATTCCATACCTCCAATCGTTTTTGTTGTCTTTCTCTGTAACTTTTCCAATTCTAATATATCTTTTTTGAGATGGGATGACCAGAACTGCATGCAGTATTCAAGGTATGGGTGTACCAGCAATTTATATAGTGGTGTTAAGTTATTGTCTGTCTTCTTATCTATCCCTTTCCGAATGGCTCCTAATATTGTTAGCTTTTTTGACTGCCACTGCACATTGAGAAGATGTTTTCAGAGAACTATCCATGATGACTCCAAGATCTCTTTCTTGAGTGGTAACAACTAATTTTGGTCCCACATTTTGTATGTATAGTTGGAATTATATTTTCCAATATATATTACTTTGCACTTATCAACATTGAATTTCATCTGCCATTTTGTCGCCCCGTCACCCAATTTTGTGAGATCCCCTTGTAACTCTTCACAGTTAGTTTTGGACTTAACTATGCAGCCTCACTGTTTATGCCCTTTTCCAGATCAGTTATGAACACGCTAAACAGCACAGGTAAAAGTACAAATCCTTGGAGGAGCACATTATTCACCTTTTTCCATTGTGAAAACTGACCATGTGTTCCTACCCTTTGCTTCCTATCTTTCAACCAATTAATGATCCATGAGAAGACTTTCCCTTTTATCCTATGATTGCTTACTTTTCTTAAGCAGCTTTGGTGTGGAATCTTATGAAAGTCTTTCTGGAAGTCCAAGTACTCTGTATCAGATGGATCATCCTTGGTCACATGCTTGTTGATGCCATCAAAGAATTGTAATAGATTGGTGAGGCATGATTTCTATTTCTAAAAGCTGTGTTTACTCTTCCCCAACATATTGTGTTTATCTATGTGTCTGATCATTCTGTTCTTTACTATAGTTTCAACCAATTTGCCTGGTACTGAAGTTAGGCTTACTGGCCTGTAATTGCCAGAATCACCCCTGAAGCCTTTCTTTAAAAATTGGCATTGCATCATCAGCTATCCCCAGTCATCTGGTACAGAGGCTGATTTAAGTGATAGGTTATATACCAGAGTTACTAGTTCTGCAATTTCATATCTGAGTTCCTTCAGAACTCTTGAATGAATACCACCTGGTCCTGGTGATTTATTAATTTATCCATTTTTGTTTAATTTATAATTCTTTCCAAAACCTTCTCTATTGATACCTTAGTCTGGAACAGTTCCTCAGATTTGTCACCTAAAAAGAATGGCTCAGGTGTGGGAATCTCCCTCATATTCTCTGCAGTGAAAACAAATGCAAAGAATTGTAAAGGCCTTGTCTTCATCGGGTGCTCCTTTAACATTTTGATAATCCAGTGGCCCTGCTGATTGTTTGATAGGTTCCTGCTTCTGATGTACTTAAAAACATTTTGCTATTAGTTTTTGTGTCTTCTGCAAGTTGCTCTTCAAATTCTTTTTTTTTTTGCCTGCCTCATTATACTTTTACTTTTCACTTGCCAAAGTTCATGCTCCTTTTTATTTTCCTCAGTAGGACTTGACTTCCAATTTTTAAAGGGTGCCTCTTTGCCTCTAACCACCTCTTTTACTCTGTTGTTTAGCTACGGTGACATTTTTTGATCTTTCTGCTGTGTTTTTTTACATTTAGTTTGAGCCTCTCATATGGTGTTTTAAACAGTTTCCATGCAGCTTGAAGACATTTCTCTCTTGTAACTGTTCCGTTTAATATCCATTTAACTAGCTTCCTCATTGTTGTGTAGTTCCTCTTTTTAAAGTTAAATGTGGTGGGTTTCTTTGGTATTTTCCCCACTACAGGGATGTTAACTTTAATTACAATATGGTTGCTATTACTTAGCAGTTCAACTATATTCAACTCTGGGACCAGATCCTGTGCTCCACTTAGGACTAAATAAAGAATTGCCTCTCCCCTTGTGGATTCCTGGACTAGCTGCTATAAGAAGCAGTCATTAATGGTATCTAGAAAATTTATCTTTGCTACCCGCCCTCAGGTGACATGTGCCCGTTCAATATGGGGATAGTTGAAATCCCCCATCATTATTGAGTTTTATGTTTTTATAGCCTTTCTAATCTTCCTGAGCATCACAACCATCATCACCATCCTGGACTGATGGCGGGTAGTATATTCCTATTGCTATACTCTTATTATTTAAGTATGGAATTTCTATCCATAGAGATTCTATGGTACAGTTTGATTCATTTAAGATTTTTACTATATGTGACTCTATGCTTTCTTTCTTATATAGTGGCACTCTCAGTCAATTTTAGTTGACTCTGAAAAGGATGCATCTTCTACTATAGGAAAATGCATATCTATTAATATACCATGAACAAGCCTTGCAAAATTTTACTCTCCTTGGAGGAGTAACTTTTACTGATGGACAAATAAAATATCATTAATTTTTCCCATTACTATTATTATTGTCAACAAAGTAAATGGCCCCAGAGCTGATAACTGTTCATGATAATTTTGCAAGCCTGCTGTAAACAGATATCAAAGAAGCTCAGATAACCCCAAAGCTCTCCTAACTTCATCCAAACTCTACTCTGCTGCTGCTTAAAGACCCACAAGTCACCTTGCACTTAGTACTTGGGAACGTTTTCCACTTGAAGACAATTCTGCTGACACACCGCAGCCTGTATTTTGATGTTGGTGTTGGTGTTTCAGTAGGCAGCACTCTCCCCCTAAGTCAGTACAGAAGCAGTGCCACAGCAGGGTGTTAGGAGGCATTGTGATTATGCTGCAGGCGTTGTCACCCTTTGGATGTGTAAGACATAAAAAAAGAGAGAGAGAGAGAGACTGAATGCTTGTGGTCATGTGCAATTATAATTTTTATGAAAGATAAAAATGCAATGCAAATGATCATGTCTATATAACACAGAGGTTTGTTGTGGCTTCTCTAACTACTGCTGCATTCTGGGGAGCAGAGGGGAAACCACACCAGTGGCAGATGGAGACACTCTATCTGCAGAGGAAAGAAGCTGGCACCATGCACTGGGGGAGCCTATTTAGGAGCAATAGCCTCTACAGCCTATAGAAAGGGGCAGCATGCACGCCCTCGGTGCTAGCCAGGCCTCTGTCTCCATTTCAGCCCTCCCCTCCCCCACACACCCTTATGGAGTGACATGATTCCTTTTTGGAACTCCTTCTGAGATAATACAGCTAGACTTTTTGCCATGCTTGGGGCTAATCATAATCTAGCCCTCTGTAAATAAAAGGCAAAATTCTCCTCTCAGTTAAATGGGTACAACTTTATTGAAATAAAATTGGTACTGCTATTACCAAGGGAATAAACTGCAGCAGTTCCTTGGGAAACTGTATTTGTCTCCTCTATCAGTAACGACATGAGAGTACTTTAAGCCAGTGGTTCTCAAAGCCGGTCTGCTGCTTGTTCAGGGAAAGCCCCTGGCGGGCCAGGCCGGTTTGTGTACCTGCCACGTGCAGAGGTTTGGCCAGTTGTGGCTCCCACTGGCCACGGTTCGCTGCTTCAGGCCAATGGGGGCTTTAGGAAGGGCAGCCAGCACATCCCTCGGCCCGTGTCGCTTCCCACAGCCCCTATTGCCCTGGAGCGGCAAACAGCGGCCAGTGGAAACCGCGATCGGCCGAACCTCTGCACGTGGCAGGTACACAAACCGGCCCGACCCGCCAGGGGGCTTTCCCTGAACAAGCGGCGGACCGGCTTTGAGAACCACTGCTTTAAGATAATTATGGCTGGTTCTTCAGTTTGATTTGTACAAAGATCTTTATCTTTGAGCTCACCTGATCTGATTCACTCAGTTATAAACCCTATAAACTGCTCTTTTTAAAAAATGTATTGAATTCTCAACATGAATTATCACTCATAATGAAAGTTAATGACTATTTGAATAGTGAATTGCGCTTAGGACACAGTTTTCTCATCCACTGTCATACAGGTATGCCTTTCCCTCAAATAAAATATGAGTTTATGAAACTATTTTTCCATTGACAAGAGAAGAACACTTATAAATGTAAAAAACTGAAGAGATGTTATAAATATTTTATGCCAGTAAAATGTACACTAGCCATGTAGGCATAAGTGTACTCAAGAAAATGCAGAAGAATCTAATTGAAGCTGAATCCAATTTGTCTAGGTATTCTACAGACTCTGATTTGGAACAGATTGCTAGCCCTTTTATTCAATAGGAGATTACATCCATTTCTAGTAATTGTTGCTGTTGTGGATGTACATTGATTTTGTATCTTAATGACAGGTATCCAAACTATTTAACTGAATGCAAATGTTTGTGAAATGTGCCACAATGACATCCCTCTAGTGACCCACAATACACATACACCCAAGTTAGTAGACGCTTACTGGGAGTGGTATTAGAAACTTTGAATATCGTGCTAAGATCTACATTTTGGATATACAGTATGCCAGAGCTGCGTAATTGGTTTGGTGAGCTAATCCACATCCTATAAAGGGCCTAGTATTTTTGCAATATAAATATAAAATTTCTGTATGGACCAAATTCAGTCTTGATCATCAAGTCATTCACTCAGCCTAAAACAATTGTGTTAAGAGAATACTGAGGACCAGATTCAGATCCCCTTACTCATGTTGAATAGTATATGTAGTCTTGGGTCTTCACAGGGAATAGTCATTGTGAGGAAACATATCAGAATCTGTCCCTAAGATGTCATAGTTAAGAGCTCAAAAGTTCGGACATGTTAGAGATAAGGCTGTATAGGTAACTTTCAAGTATGATGTGTTCTTCTTTTTTATTGACCCTCTCTTTTCATGAGAATGAGAGGTCTTGGTCTTTTAGGATATATATACCTCCCCACCCCCCATATGATATATTATGTTGATTTTGGATGTTTATGGACCCTGACTAACCATCTCCTTTGTCTTCATTTTTGTGTGTTTCAAGTAGAAACCCGGGTCAGCTAGACTCATACACTGAACACTAACCATACAATTAACTGATAAAATATAGTCACCCAACATAAACATAAACAAGAGGGCTTTTGTTATTGATTAAACCTGGATGAAACCTGGGCAACCCTGCAGGAAATAATATTTCTTAAGATCCTCTGTACTCTTTTCACTAAAAGAGCTGGGTGAATAATAAACAAAATTAGTTGTAAAATAATGTATTTGAAAAATGTCAAAAAGATTCATTGATTAAATTATTTGATAGCTCTTTTCCCAGGGGCTCTGCTCTCAGCTCTGAAAATGCTCTCGTACTTGCAGAGGGAGAACTACCCCAAGCAGGAGGTGGTCACACTTGGAGAGTACAACTCTTTCTTTTGGCAGCTGCCAACCAGCCACTCCAGAGCCTTCTCTGACAGCACAGTGCCTGGACTCCTGTATTACAAGATGGTTGTTATACACTACCCCATTGCTCAGAACTTCTGGGCAGGCTCATTAACCAAGCAGCATGGTCGTCAGGCTTGTCACTGAGTGACAGCCCGTTTCATTCTCTCTAATTTTCCTTATCTACCTTGGAAATTTCCAGCACATTCTCCTGAAGATTCTAAGGCTTCTCTCCTGATCTCCAAATGCCTCAGTTTCAGCTTAGCTGTTTAACTGAAGCTGTGTGGTCATGTGTGAAGACAGCTCCCTCATTGACCATGCACTGTGTTCCTTGCTTTCCTCTACTGTGTACTGTACTGTGACCAAGATTCTCACACTAGAAAACCCTCAGTGCCTGTCAAAGAAAGATCAATCTTACAGCTTCTGTAAAAGGGGAGAGAAAGAAGAAATGACAAGACAGAACTACAGTTAAATATCTGAATCATGGAGTTACCTGTGCATTTTATCCCCTATGCCATGTAGAAATTACCATCTGAGGTGTTCTCTAGGTGATAATGAAATACTAACAGATTATCTCAGTTTTAAAGATGTTTGTGCTCACTCTTTAAAGGTCAGCCCACCTGTTTTTAATCCACACTTTGTTTTTGAGCTCTGCTGGCTACCCAGTGAGTGGGTTTCAAAGAGTGGCCAAGGCGACTCCCCTCAAAATGAAAACACAGATTTATTAATAACATTTTGACCAGTCACAACACTGGAAATATTTCCCATTTGTTCCTCGTTGAGGCTTAGATTAAAAATCAAATCCATCCAGTGTTGCAGAATGGAAGTCTGTCCCAGGTGACCAAAGACACCCCACCCTGTTCACCAGAGAAAGATCAGTATCTGGGAGCTTTCACTACTTCATACAAGCTACCATGATGTGGAAACTGGGATTTTTGTATTAGTACTATTTAATGCAGTCCTTGTTTAGAGCCATATATAAAAATCATTATGAGTGTGTAAACCTTTTAATATGACGTATTTCTTTTTTCATTTAGGAGGCTATTTTTTTCCCCATGACTGCAAATGTGGATTAGCGGTAATAGCAAACTGGCGTGTCAGCTTACTAAAGAGAGCAATTTTAAGAGTCATGGCCCTCTTTCCAGCATGCAGCAGGAAACCTCATTCACTATTGTCAAATAGGAATATGAATCTATTTTAAGTGACTGAAATACTATGCACAGCTTGAATAAATGTTTAAAATAAATACAGTAGAAGAAACTGTTTGTGAAAGAAGATAAATTTAGCTTTGAGTGTACATATTTTCACAAGCCCAATAGCTCTGTTAAAACTCACATATCTAAATCTCTTAGGCTCCGGCTTTGCAGTGTGAAGCATGTGGGCAGACCCCTCTGCTGGTATAGAACTCCCTCGGGGTCAGAGGTCCATTTGTGTGACCCAGTTTGCAGGACTGGGACCTTTAGTGATGCATTGGCATTTATGGTGTCATTACCAGTACGGATGGAGGCCAAAGTATAGTTTTTAGACTCTGCACAGCACTCTTCCAGCCAATGGTATTTTTAATTTTTCCACCTGAAAGGACAACATTTAGTTTTAGGATGTTAAGTCTTAGGTCTCCAGCTCCAATGCTGTTGTTCAGCACTGCTCAAAACAGAGCCAAACTGGGATTCTAAGACAACCATTTTTGTTTTGCTTTGTTTTGGGGGTTGGTTTGTTTTGTTTTTTTAAATGCAATATGAGGGATTTTTTTGTTAGAAAACATTGGTAATCACTCTATAAAAAATTCTGCTGTCATATACAATACATGCTTTAACATTACATGAATTGCTCTTACAAATGGTCAGGAAAGTTGTTTAAAACTCCAAGACATGCACAGTAAGTGGAACTGTAATAGGATAGAAGAAAAAACTCAAAGACTTTTTGCCCTTTTTGTTCAAATATTCATTTTACAACAAGTTTGCAACTGTTGTGACTGAATCTGATGAGGCAATTAAAAATTAAGCTCTGTAAAAGTAAGGAACAGCTAAACTATAATTAGTACAAACATGAAGGCCACTCACATATAGTAGGTTTGAAAATCAGAAACAGAATGGAACCATTTTAGAGCAGCGGTTCTCAACCAGCGATACGTGTACCTCTGGGGGTATGCAGAGATCTTCCATGGGGGTACATCAATTAATCTAGATATTTGCTTAGTTTTACAACAAGCTACATAAAAAGCATGGGGGGCTGCAGGAAGGGCAGCCAGCACATCCCTCGGCCCGCGCTGCTTCCCACAGCCCCCATTGGCCTGGAGCGGCAAACTGTGGCCAATGGGAACCATGATCGGCTGAACCTGCGGACACGGTAGGTACACAAACCGGCTTGGCCTGCCAGGGGGCTTTCCCTGAACAAGTGGCGTACCGGCTTTGAGAACCACTGTTTTAGAGGATTGTGTTCTTTGTAAACAGTCAGAATCTGCTGCTATTTTTTACTCCTCTTTTTTTTTTCTACTTTCCCTATACTCACCTGGTCACTGATTCTCCAGTAAATTTCCAAGAAGCTAATGAGCTCATAAACTTCAGGCCAGAATATATGTGCACTTGACTGTGATTTTGCCCATCTGATTATTCTAGTAAAGCCAACAGAGATTTTTTGACACTGCAACAGAAATATGAAGTTTTCAATACATTCTTCGGATATCTGTTGGTGACTTTAGACCATGAACTATCGGTAAGAATGAAAAGAGATGTTTTCGAGAACTGGCTCCATACAAATTTGTATCCACTCTCCCTGACATTTGAATATTTGTATTATGTATTAAAGTGACAAAGGTTGAAGGAAAAGGAAATTATACTACTCAATATTGGTCATTTGGATTTTGTTCACCAGTTGATAATAAATTACTTTTTTCTTGTGGTCTTGATTTATTTTACTTTCATAATGTGACTTTAATTTTAACAGACAGTGTAGGTCAGTCTGTCATTGTAAAAAGTTATAAAAAGAACTTGAAAAGTTTATACTAGTTGTTGATAGGGAAACTCTATGGTTGGCTTTTGAAAAATCACTGAGTCTGAACAATGAAATAATATAGTGCTGCCAAAGCATGGACTTCTGTCTAGGAGATGATATTGCAGTATGTAGTCAGGCTCTGAACAGTAGACTGATTATTCCTTGTTTTTGATGGTGGGCCTGAGGAACAATCTACAAGTGGATTTATTTGTTTTGGTGGATGAGGAGAGTACCCAAAGCAGGCGAACTGTGACTGTAACTAGCCTATCTACCAACTGCAAGACTACACAGATTATTGCTGTCTTATATGGGGACTGGAGAATTCAGCAAAAGATCAAGTAAACCTGTTTTTATCAAGTGGAAAGGGAGTGTTGCACTGCAGAGTTTCCACATCAAGACCTACTGGATATACACAGATCTTTCATTTGCATGCAATGTCAGACAAAGTGAGGCAGAACATTTTCCAGGGCTATTGCCAGAAATGTACAAAGGATTTTTTCAAGCTTATCTACAGATGTAAATAATCTTTGACATTTGTTCTGCACTGTAAGTGATTATGGTTATTTCTTCACTGCAAAAGAGTTGGGGGAGCTTAAAGTGGGATAATTAACGTCCATTAACTATCCTGCTGTAAAATTCTAGTGGAGACAAGATGCTGTTGTTTTATTGCAAGGTCAGTCACGGATGAGGACAGAATGTTGACCTTGCCTCACTACCTCATAATAAAAACTACAGTGGCTTGTCTCCACTAGGATTTTATAGCAAGATGACTATCCTGTTAGTTCTCTCGTGGTAAACACACACCTTTTTTTGTCAGTGGAAGCAAAGCCTAAGGGACTTTACCACACGATATGTTATAAGACAGTCTGATGTTCTCAGTTGCACCACAGAATTCAGGTTTTCTGAAAGGCTGTAGTGGGGGACCAAAGCAGAATAATGTGGTGTGAAATACCTTAAAAGCAGTGGAAGATGGGGAAAGCAAGCTTCTTGGTATGTTCCCTCCCCAAGCCTTCTGGCAACAGAAGTGCTGCACAGCTGAGCCTCCGTGGAGTTTCAGTGGGCACTTGAACAACACCTTTCAATTGGACTAACTGTACTGGAGAACATTTCAAAGTGCTAATTCCCTTCCCAATGCTAACAGACTCTTTCAAGCTATGTTTCCCTTGAATAGACTAATATACAGAGCAATTACTTCTAAATACATCCATTTGCTTTAATAATATATTTATAGTGCCCACATCCGTGACCACTAATTGATAAATTATAGAACAATACATTTCATTCAATAAGATATGTGAAAGCTGTTAGCAGAATCCTTATTTCACTCCCACTTGTATCATTTTTTACAATATACAGATCCCAAGTTGTCCCTTCGCTGCTGCATTTCTGTTCCTATCCACCAGATGGGGACATTTTGCTATGCCAAGATAAACTGATTAAGCTGTACTAGTTTTATATCAAACCAGACTTTTAAGCATGATAATCTGAAAATAGTAGTATGTAAACATCCACTAACAAGTGCAAAGATTCTTCCATTTAATTATTGAAAACCAGAATAGCCTTTTTAAAGTCCATTTTTACATTAATCCCAGCTCATGATTCTTCTGCAGAATATATTTGAATGGTAGTTAGATGCCAAAAAGACAAAAGCAGTACATGGGATTTAAATGGCGCAAATTGAAAGATTAGGGACAAATTTTCCTTTTAGTTTACATCAGTGTCACCCTAATGTCACTGGGGAAACAAGGGTCTAACTGAGGACAGAAATTAGCCTGTGGTACTTATCTTGTCATGATAAATTCTGTCCAAAGTGAGATCACTTCACAGGGACAGAAAAATGATCACATCTTCTCATAATAGATATGTTATAGACTCACCATCCCAGAGAACCTTCTCATAGCAAGAGAACCTTGCGACCTATAACAGGATGGCTTGCCCTATGGGCTGGAGAGCTTGGGGCTAAGCCAACCCTAATTACAGAATAAAGCCCAGCTGAAAGGAATCAGGTGATTCTATTATAAAAGGAACAGGAATTTGCAGTGAAAGAGAAGGGGAAACTTAGGAAGCTGTGGTAGAGTCTGCAGAGAGTGAGAAATGCTCTCCAGGTAGGCAGGTGAAGGAAAAACCTTGGGTTGTGTGGACTTATGAATGAACTTTGTTTTGCAGGGTTGAATTTTATTTTCAGTTCATTTTATATGAATAAACCCCATCCCCAAACAGGGATGTTTTTTACCAAGAAAAGAGCCTGAAGTGAAGTTTATTTGAATAGTTCAAGAGGAGAAACTGAGGCAGGCTGCCTGTAGTGTGACTCTAGGCCATGAGGGGGGTCTACAGGAGGCATCCAGGCTGGTTACACAACTTCTTTGCCTGACCCTCCACCTCCAGACTTCAGTGGTCTGTGCATTGACTTGCCCTATGGCCAGGTCACACTTGAGACTCCTACCAGAGGAACAATAACCCAGCACGGAGGAATTAAAACTCTTCCACCCTTCCCAGCCTCAATCCTCCAAAGACTTTTTGCCCCTCTCCCAGGCTCTGCATTGTTCTTCACCATTCTAGTACAGAGTGCTGCCTCCAGGGGCTTTCTCCCTGGAGGCCTGGTCCCACTGAGCCACTGTCTATCTGCAATTCTTCCCTGGAGTCTCTCTCCTCCATGCCTGCTTTAGGAGTCGTCTTCTTCCCAGCTGCCCTCTCCCTAGGATTCAAGCTCCTTCCTGCAGTCCTCTGTGTGGTTTCTCTCCCAATGAGCAAATACTTTCAACTACCTCTCTCCTATTGCCCTGCAGTCCTTCCTGTATGGGAACCATGCTCTCAGGTTCTCCTGAGTTGGGTCTAATCCTTAATTGCTGTCTTCCCCTCCAGATGCCACAGAAGAGGCTACCTGGGCTCTCCTGCGGGGTACCTCGTCACAAGGTACATAGGCCCAGATCCACAAAGGCATTTAGGTTCCTCATTTAATGGAAGTTAGAAGCCTAAATACGTTTTCTGGGTCTGGGCCATAGTGCTAAATTGCCCCTTTCTAATCCCCTGCCAAGCTATAGCAACCAGAGGTGATGCAGAGTTTCTCCCCAGGGTCTGGGAACTGCTGAGCAGAAGCTTCGTGGAAGGTAATAGGTGATCGCTAGATAGAGCAGGGGATTGCTAGCCCCATTTCCTCCTCCACATCTCATCTCTGCTTCCCAAATCCAGCTGCATAAGAGTGCACCAGTGGAGGGAAGGGAAAGGGGCACTACAGAGCATGGCTCAGGTGGAGATCAAATTGGGAGGAAAAACTATTCCAAGTTCCATTCGCAAGACAAGCTCCGTCCTCAAGCACTGCTCTCCCAACAGGAGATGGCAAAAGGAAACATCACAGTACATTGTGCCGATGTTGAAAATGGAATCATACACGCACTGCTAAACCATGCTGGGCTCGTCAGACTTGGCTGGGTTGACTCTCCCTCAGTGTGCAAATACACCCCTGGGCTCTGCTAGGCTTTTCTCCAGCCTTTTGGCAGGGTTACATTGGCTTCTTTCCCCCTTGCACAATGGAACTGCAAAGTTCTGCTGTGTCTGGGCCCTCACAGGTGGTGGAGGAGGACAGGATTTGCCCCATATTACAAATCAATAAGTGCCAGAGCTGTTTCAAATTTTTCTGTCAGAACTGCCTTTGGATGGAAAATGGGGGTTTTCCCAAAAGTGTGTGTTTTCTGCAGACAATTCTGAGTTTTTGTCAAAAACAAAACAACACAAAAACTGGAACATTTTTATTTTTGAGCCAAAATGAAATGCTTTTTGACCAAAAAAACCCTCAATATTTTTGACCAGCTCTAATAGATGCTAACATGTTAGTTTCACCACTATGTTTTTTAAAAAATGAAAGATAAACACCATAGTTATTTTAAAGAGAATTTTAAAAGCAGAATTGGGATAATCTAAGTGTTTTTACTTACAAAGAGACAGCAGTTGTAAAGGGAAAATGCTCTTCCCTTGATTCCATAGATAAAGTAATATCAGTAACTTAAGATCACTGCCATAAAATTATGCACCGAAAGATCAGATCATCCTTTCTCAATACTACTCATTCAATCTTTGTTCTGCTTTCCTTCAAACTTTAGACAACTAGATGCTGCTTGTCTGTTTTCACTTCTGTTTTCAGGTTTGTTGGGCAGGGTGGGTGTTTATTTTTTGTTTTTAAGGAGTCCCTGAGTTGCTGGCTAACATGACAGCAGTTTTCTGTCTTAAACTTTTCCATATATAGAAAATGAATCCTTCAGACCCTCATCTGCTTTCTCTCACTGTCTGAATACATTGTTTTATTTATTACGTGACTTTCATGCTAGTGAGGGGTCCTAGAGACTTGATATCCTTTATCCACAAAACAGGCATCACGCTGGCAGCAGTAGCAGATTGAGCAGGCAGATGTTGCCCCAGATCCCTGCGCTATATGTAAATGGAGAGTTACAGAGCTCCTGGAGTGCTGCAGTGGTTTTGATTTTAAATACCAAAGCCAGCTGGGAAACAGCTGGCTTCCTGAGTAGCTTTTCAGCTTCTCCCCTCTCTACTCCTCTTTCTACCCACCTTTCCTCGTCCATACCTAGCACAGTTCTTCTTATCTCTTTCCACCTTTATCCTCTTGACAAATGTCTCCAGCATCTCAGCCCCCAACTTTAACTCCCCCACCAGCTGTTCCTTCTTTTCCCACCAGAACTTCCCTGATGCTCCAGGTGCGTTCTCAGGTACCTGTCTAGGTAGGAGAGAGGCAGAGTGCAGTTGTGATCGACCCTTTCTTAACAATCTTACTTGTGCCCCGAGCAGCAGAAATCCTGATTTGCCAGATGTATTTGGTGTCCTTCAACTCTCAGCTAATGGGGATTCTGCTGTATTTCAAGTCTATATTTTGTAAAGGCTGATAATGCAGTCCTGTACCAGTGGCCCTGATTTACTCAAATAGTCCCATTGACTGCAGTGCACTTCCTTGTGTGAATAAACGCTGCTGATCTGGCCCTTATATTGGAAGAGACCAGCTTACCTAGTTTTAAATCTGTATGCTACAGCGCAATGCAACATACTTGAATGTTTTATCATTATTTTTATAATACAGGGTGAAATAATAAACCCCCAGCTTAATCATGCAAATAGATAAAATGATGACAAAAATTCAGTTAGCACTCATCCTCCCCCATCCTCCCCGTCTGAGCATTCGGAGAATTCAAGAATACGTTGTGACCTATAAATAGAAAGACTTACTGCACCCCATGTGGCAAAAATGATAAAGGCCCAGGATGGGCGCAGAACAAGATATTTGCCAGTACACAGAGGGTCATGCTGTGGACAATACACCACTCTGTCAGCCTTGGGGGAGTTCCCTCAGCAGGCACAATCCCTGTCCCATCTTCCCAGCAGTGTTTTCATAGAATCATAGAATATCAGGGTTGGAAGGGACCTTAGGAGGTCATCTAGTCTAACCCCCTGCTCAAAGCAGGACCAATCCCCAATTTTTGCCCCAGATCCCTAAATGGTCCCCTCAAGGATTGAACTCACAACCCTGGGTTTAGCAGGCCAATGCTCAAACCACTGAGCTATCCCTCCCCCCCAGTATTAAAAAATACTGGTTTTTAACCAGTATTATGTAGTTAAACTCACTCCTGTGCAGTTCTTGGGAAAGTATTTGCCTCTAATGTTCCATCTTTGTGCAGTGAGTGACGCGCACTGGTAATTGTTTCCCCTTCCGATTTTCATTTCCTCTCTTGTCAGCATTTCCCAAGCACATTACAACCCCAAGAGAGAGTAAATCTTCCTTCCTTACTGTTTTGATGTTAAGTTTATCAAAGTGTGCCACTCTTCAGTTCCCATCAGCACAATTATACTTTCATCTGACACAAAAAATATTAGTAATTTTAGGGACTAATGCAAAGCCCTCTGAAGTCAAAGTGAGAAGTTCACTTATGACAGTGGCTTTGGATCAGGCTCCTGAAAATACTTTTTGTTGCTGCCAATACCTAATTTTAAATGGGTTTGTTGAAAGAAAGAAAAAATCTCTAGAAATCAACTACTGACTTCATTTCCCTGGGAAATGAGAGTTGTATTAATTCGTATTGCGATAGTAACACCCCAGGATATTATAGAAAGGGGGAAGACACATGGCACTCAATTTCACAGTCATTTTTATTTATTTATTTATCATTTGATTACAATTTTGGGGAAAGCATGTGCCTATAATCTTCCATCTTTGTGTTTTTAATCTGTTTTTTTCAGTGTAGTTGCTCATTAAGGAGCCTCTGTTGATGCATTTTTGTATTTATTCTTTGTTCTCTTTTCTTGTTTTCTTTAATGTAAAACTGCTCTGCATCTCTGATCCAAGCTGGGGATAGAACATGGGGAAACATCGATAATGATTTAAAACTAAATACATGTGATCATCTCTTTCATAGTATTGGCAAGGGGCTCAATGCCCAACCAAGTATTATTTCTTAACTCTTTTATATTGGATGGAGTCCAAACTAATGAAAAGGAAGAAGGTGATGATCCCTGCACCTTTGAGGCAGTTGGTACTGTTTGGGGACCAATCCTGTGAACATTTATGCAGAAGACTAATTTTACTCATGCTAGAAATCCCACTGAGTTCAATGGACTACTCCTGTGAGTGGCAAGGTGGATGAGGATAATATATTTTATTTGCCCAACTTCTGTTGGTGAAAGAGACAAGCTTTTGAGCTACACAGCTCTTCTTCAGGTGTTCTTCTATGATGCTCAAAAGCTTGTCTCTTTCACCAACAGAAGTTGGTCCAATAAAAGATATTACCTCACCCACCTTGTCTGTCTAATATCCTGGGACCAACATGGCTACAACAACATTACACCTATGTGTAGCAGTTACCCATGTTCATGTTTGCAGTATTGTGCCATTGGTATGTTATAAACAGTATGACCCCAAATCCTCAAAACACTTATTCATTTGCTTAACTTCAAGGTCGGGAGTAGACCCACTGAAGTCAATGAAACTATTCACATGCTTAAAGTGAATTGTGTGCAGGAGAGGGATCTAAATGAAAAAAGACCATGAAAGATCCCTACACTTGTGTAGAGTTCATTGCAGGATCACAGCCTACGTTCTCAAAAAGTTTATTCCTGACTTTAATGCTGCAGTATGTGTAATTATACAGGAATTTCATACAAATAGGCCTTTAATTCTACTTGTCATTTGAATAAATATGACATGGAATTCTCCCTAAAGAGATGTTCTTTCATCATATACAAAATGATCAGTCATTTCTGTCCAATGGATAATCTTTGTAGGAAGCCTTAATTAAAATAGGTGCTTTATATAGTGAAGCTTTATTTAGACCAGCATCATTAGAACTATGCAATGACCTATACTCCCCAGTGTCTTGATTCAGTTTAAACAACCCCTTTGGTGCCATTGCCTTATGGATTACCATATGCTAAACATGAACTAATAAATACTGTTGAATAACAGCTAATCTCTTTATTGCTGCTAATCCAGATAATTTCCTTAATGAAATATGACATTGTAACATTTACTCTTGCATAAATGCTGTTGTAAATGTGACTAGCTTTTGATGAGCCAATTTATAAAAATATAAAACTGCTAAAAGTGTAGTCATATGGATAGATTTTAAGTTTTGTAGGGCAGAACAGGTCTCTTAGTATGTGTTCGTGAAGTGCCCAGCTCAATGTGGTCCAATCTTGCTTGGGGCCTGCAGATGCTACCATAATACAAATGATAGATAATATTGATTATATTCATAGATAACCAAAAGTGTATAGATTATTTCAAATATGGACCTGCATAAATGAATTAAAGATGGCACATTATTTTGCCTGTTTGTGTTTATTAACTAAAAAAATTATTCACACTAGAAAATTTTATGCATTCATTTTTATTGCATTCTATCTGTCTCTAATAATAATATGAAAATAACTAGCAAAGATGGGAAAGGAAAGGAAATTTAAACTAGATATCAAGAAAAACATCCAAACAGTGTGGTCTATTAGAACTATAAAGCAGTGATTGAAAGTGATTGAAGCCCCATAACTTGGGACATTATTTAAAGTTAGACTTGAAAAAAGACTAGATGTTAAATCCTAGTCTCATTGAAGATGATTGAGGACGTCTGCTGATGACTGAGGATTTGGCTCTAACATAGGAAAGTATCCCTATTGAGCCAGGACATGTCAGCATGTGTTTATTATGTGCCTTTCTGAAATCGGATGGATTAAGCACATACTTGAATGCTTTCCTGAACTGGGCCCATAATGGGAAATCAGCATTGATAGGGGTTTTGATTCAAAGTCCACTGAGTTCAGTGAAAGTCTTTCTGTTGAGTTCAATGATCCTTGAATCAGATCCAGAGACAGGAGATGGTCTATATCCATGATTCAGTAAAGTACCTATCACATGCTTAACGTTGAGCATGTGAGTAGTCCCATTGACTTCTTCCTAGCTCAGATCTGCCTTGCAAAATGAAAATAGCGACAAAGGGTCCTGTGGCACCTTATAGACTAACAGAGGTATTGAAGCATAAGCTTTCGTGGGTGAATACCCACTTCTTCGGACGCAAGCAGTGGCTTCTACAGATCCAGACTAACACGGCTACCCCTCTGAAAATGAAAATAGTTTTCCTACTTTTCTTCCCAGTTTGAACCGTGAAGGTGGCAAAACCGTGGACCACCCGCAACTTCCAAGTTGTTAACCATTGATTTCCATGATCACAAAAACTTTAAAAGAGAAAAAAGAAAGAATTCCAACAACATAAACTGTGAATATAATGAACAGACAAATGAATCCCTCACTTTGAATACATCTAGCACAAGGCGTCCCCAGGGACAGCTGAACTTCTGACTAGTGAACAACACAGATATCATATAATCATTTCTAGAGGCTGCCACCTCACTGGTGCCACTTTTAGAGCGAACTTTACAACTCACACAAGCCTTTATGACTTTCTTTTGAAACCTTTGATACAGCCTGGCCACAACAGCTTTGAAATATATAAACCCCAAATGAGATCTGTCTTCAGCTCACAAAGGAACAAACAGATTAGACCACTGATGTCTTAGGGAAGATTTAGTTGCTGGCATACTTGTTAGACCTCTGCTACATTAAAGTTTTCTTCTGTACTGATGCTTGGTGGTTTATAATTTACGATTCTATTCAGCAACAGTAACAAGTTCTACAATGAACAGTCAGCAATACAGTCAGCAACAGTCAGCAATAAAGTTTTAACTATAAAAAGTCAGCCAAAGGGTTTGGTCTATGTTGAGAACCTATACAATAAAACCAACACTTATTACCCAGAGGAAGATAATGGCAATTTTGTCATTTATTGAAACCACAAAACACAACTGAAAGGGACATGTTCTCTAAAAAGCAGTAATAATCCAATTGTTTTCTATTTAGTATGACTAATGCATCTACCAGATCTCACTTCTTGTAAACATTGTGTTGTTGATAAATGTTATTTAAAAACAAGATTGCTTAAACCAAATGATGGTCTTCTGCTGATACATTTTGAAGATTGTCTTTCAAGTTGAGGATTGAAGAATTTGCATTTGAGGGAAAATCGGTCACAAACTACAGTAAATTCTTTCTTTCATCACCTGGTGAACTTGCTTGTAATAAAATTATCCAAATTTCAGGCTCAGGAGTTGATAATCTGTATTCATTCATTTCTCTTTAAGGGACTGATCCTCCAAAGTGTTGAGTGTCCTCAAGAGTCCCTGGTATCTGAGAGCACGCAACTCCTTGAACAATAAAAAAAAATATGTCTTTGGGCTTCTTTTTGAAATTTGGACTATTTCTCAGGGCAGTCCTGAAAATGAGTACTATAATGGAAATTGTTATAAAAATGTGTTGGTTTTCAGTAGTGCCCAGAATATGCTAGTCACTACCTGCACCCCGCCACACACACACACACACACACACATCCCTGCAAAGAAATTAAAACACAGTACTTCCCTGAAATAGTTTAAATAGTTTTAGGTCAATAATTATAACAACACATAGTCAAGAATGTTCTGAATTGTTTCAGCAACTTCCGATAAAATAAGAAGTAAAAATGGCCAGACTGGGTCAGACCAGTGGTCCGTCTAGCTGACTATCCTGTCTTCCGACACTGGCCTATGCCAGGTGCTTCAGACAAAATAAACAGACCAGGGCAATTATTGAGTGATCCATCCTCTGTCATCCAGTCCCAGCTTCTAGCAGTCACAGATTTAGGGAAGATGGGGTTGTGTCCCTGACCATCTTGGATAATAGCCATTTTTGGACCTATCCTACATGAACTTACCTAATTCTCTTTTGAAATCATTTGTGCTTTTAACCTTTACAGCATCCCCTGGCAAGGAGCTCCATAGGGAGATTGTGTGAAGAAGTACTTCCTTAGGTTTGTTTTAAACCTGCTGAGTATTAATTTCAAAGAACCCCTAGTTCTTGTGTCATGTGAAGAGGTAAATAATACTTCCCTATTCACTTTCTCCACTCCACTCATGGTTTTACAGACCACTATCTGATCTCCCCATAGTCATCTCTTTTCTAAGATGAATAGTCCCAGTCTTTTAAATCTCTCCTTGTATGGAAGCTATTCCATACCTCTAATCATTTTTCTTGTCTTTATCTGTAACTTTTCCAATTCTAATATATCTTTTTTGTGATGCGATGACCAGAACTGCATGCAGTATTCAAAGTATGGGCATACCAGTAATTTATATAGAGATGTTAAGATATTTTCTGTCTTATTATCTATCCCTTTCCTAATGGTTCTTAAAATAGTTAGCTTTTTTGACTGCCACTGCACATTGAGAAGATGTCACCAATTTTGTGAGATCCCCTTGTAACTCTTCACAGTTAGTTTTGGACTTAACTGTGCAGCCTCACTGTTTATGCCCTTTCCAGATCAGTTATGAACATGCTAAACAGCACAGGTAAAAGTACAGATCTTTAGAGGAGCACATTATTCACCTTTTTCCATTGTGAAAACTGACCGTGTGTTCCTACCCTTTGCTTCCTATCTTTCAGCCAATTAATGATCCGTGAGCTATGACTGCTTACTTTTCTTAAGCAGCTTTGGTGTGGGATCTTATCAAAGTCTTTCTGAAAGTCCAAATACTCTGTATCAGATGGATCATCCTTGTCCACATGCTTGTGATGCCATCAAAGAATTGTAATAGATTGGTGAGGCATGATTTCTATTTGTAAAAGCTGTGTTTACTCTTCCCCAACATATTGTGTTTATCTATGTCTCTGATCATTCTGTTCTTTACTATAGTTTCAACCAATTTGCCTGGTACTGAAGTTAGACTTACAGGCCTGTAATTGCCAGAATCACCCCTGAAGCCTTTCTTTAAAAATTGGCATTGCATCAGCTATCCCCAGTCATCTGGTACAGAGGCTGATTTAAGTGATAGGTTATATACCAGAGTTACTAGTTCTGCAATTTCATATTTGAGTTCCTTCAGAACTCTTGAATGAATACCACCTGGTCCTGGTGATTTATTAATTTATCCATTTTTGTTTAATTTATAATTCTTTCCAAAACCTTCTCTATTGATACCTCAGTCTGGAACAGTTCCTCAGATTTGTCACCTCAAAAGAATGGCTCAGGTGTGCGTGACCTAATCTGGACTATGTATATTCCTATATATTTTGTACCCTGGTATTACTGTGTCCCATTGATTATTATTGTTCCACCAAATTTCTGTGATGCTTATTATATTAATAGCCTCATTTAATACCAGGCACTCAAGTTTATCTATCTTATTATTTAGACTTCTAGCATTTGTGGAAGTCGGTAGAGGGAATTTGGATGCAGGCCTCTATATGAGCAAGAGTCAGGCTAACTCTAGCTGTAATAACGCGAGATTTGTAGAAGCAGGGCTCACGTCAGAAGCGGGTGAAAAGACAGCAGAGTAGAGTCAGCGTGACCCAACCTTGAGATAGCTATGTTTTGAGAACAGAAGTGAGAAAATACAGGAATGGGCAAGACATAATATAAACAAACTGTTGATCATTACTGTATGTAACAAAAAGTATAAATGCTTGCCTTAATTGTTTATCTTTTGAGAGACCTGCCTAGGAGGGGGAAACCCTGTATCCTAGTGCACTCTCTCCCTCTGTGCAATTGCTTGAGTTAATAAAATGTATCTGCCTTGCTGCACCCAAAGAAAGAGTGAGAACTCTGTTTTTCTCCGACACATTTGTATACAAACACTTAAGTACGGGTTGATTCCTGCATGGTGCCAAATGTTTCTGCAAGATACAGAGCATATTCAACTCCCATTGACTTCAGAAGTATTTTAGCAGCATATAATACCTGCCTATCTAATCTTTACGTGTAGACATTTATAGCACGCTCATCACCATATTATCTGAGGACTGGACCTTAATTAATGCAAGTTAAGATGTGTATTCTGACACACTCAACAAATTTATTTTCTGATCATTTCAATTAATAATATAATAAATATAATATAATATATAATATACAATTCATTAACTAGAATGTTAGGGGAGAGAGAAATATAACAAATTCACAAGCATAAAGTGTGAAACTAGGGATGAATCTATGGCCAAATTTGTTAAAAATTGATGTGTAAAGTTAGACTTTAACTCTACCTATAGTCTTCCGTAACAAGGATTAAGGAGCCTAACTTACAGTGTCCTTTTCTTTTTTTAAACAAAAATGGATTGTATCTTCAACATGTCCCAATGTGCCTTGGTATTACAGCATGAATCTTATTTTAGTGCAGGGTGCCATTTGTCCATCTACAGAACTGAACTCAGATTTTAAAAGAAAAGATTCTGAAGCATTCAGATAAGTATTTGTTCACTTCCAGGCAGGGAGAATGGTTATTATAGTATTTCTGATGACATCCAAAAGGCAGTTTTCCAAGTTTTCTATCTCACTTTAACAAGACTCAAAAAGTCCATTTAGTTTGGATACACATCTGAGTTTTTTAATGCTCAGCTGCACCTAAACGGACTATAAACGTTTTGATGTTCAGCCATTCCTACTGATCTCAGATTTTGGTCACTTTCTGAAACTGATCCCATAAAAGAATGTATCATCTAGAAACTCCGTTGCTTTTGTAGGTATACATTAAAGGGCCCATATTAGTGTTAGTTTTATTTTAACTGATTAATAGCTGTTTTAACTAAGATCTAATTAGCTTTTTCAATGATGATTAGACCTGAATGGAGTCCTGTATAAGACTTTTGAGAGACAACATAGCTTAGCAGCTGCACCATTAACCTGAGTTCGCTTCCAGGCTCTATGTTTGGCCTACTGTGTGATCTTGGGTAAGTGATCTTGGCCAAGATCCTCAAAGATACCAAGGTGCATAACTCCTATTAAAATGAAAGGGAGGAAGTTGCTTGAATATATTTTAGGATGTGGGCCTTCTCTGTCTATTCCCTCCCACCCTTTATCCGTCTTTTCTACTTAGATTGTAAGCGCTTCAATGGAGGGGCTGTCCCTTAGTACACGTTTGTACAATGGAATCCTAATTTCAACTGGGGCCCCTAGATGCTGCTATAATACTAGTAGTAAATACTACTAATCAAGTTGTTTTTCAAGGTATTAAATTGGTGCCATGCTCCCTGCTACCTGTGGCTGATCTGGAAAAAATCTGTATGGAACTTTTATTGTTTTAGTCTCTTGAGTTTTACTGTGAACTGTCTGAGGTGCTGACTTTGCAAGCCCAGTGTTCAGCCTCTGCAATAATGAACTGCACTGACCTGTCTCTGGAGGTGAGAGAAGAGGGTCCTTCGTGGGTTTTATGTACCTACTCATACAGTAATTAATGCTTTCCCCTAACAGAAATATGACAGGAGCATGCTCCTTTTATAATTGTAAGTCAAAAAATTTGGTCCAAATAGTCTCTTCTCTCTCACACATTTTTTTTCCTCTGAGGCCTGTGGTGATCCTTGAGTTTGTTATTTTAGAAAAAGTACTAAAGATGTTATTTCCAACAGTCCTAAATGAAATGTGTCTCTTCAGCAGACTGGTGACCTCAGAAGGGCAGTGTATGATGCGCAAACTGGCAATTAAATCCTAATCAGATGAGGTCAGATTCAGTGTGTCCATTATTTATATTCCCTTTGCTTATACATGCACGGCCAGCTTTCTTTAGCTCTAAGACTTTCTCGGCATTATTATAAAAAGAGTTTCAACAAACTTCAGATCTGCTTTAGGATATTTCTATCATGATTGAGCATTTAAGTAGCCACAGTTTCTATGTATCACCTCTACTCTTTGTTTATTGCTTAGTGCTGCAGTTATTGCTCAAAATTGGAAGCATGCTTAAGCAGTATGCCAAGGACATCATATGCATTATATTTCAGAGCACATGCTGTACTGGCACCATTTTCTGACAGAAAGAAACAAGGGTAATGCCATGCCAAAATTATTGCAGAAGTGAGTGAGTATAGTCCCGTGGGTAGACCATCTGAGTAGGAATCAGGAGATCTCAGTTCTGGTTTTGGCTTTGGGCAAATCACTTAATATCTCTGTACCTCGGTTTCCCCATCTGTAAAATGGGAATGAAAATTCTTACCCACATTTGTAAGACTGCTTTGAGACCTATGGCTGAAAAATGACATGAATGAGCAAAGTGCTATTATTATTTCCTGCAACAAAATCATTTGACAAACTAGATGTGATGGTGTTTATCTGCTATGGTTTGGGTACCTCTTGTTATAAGATTTCTGCCAACATATGGTTAGATTAGTATTTTGACTTCTTATCCCACTATTTCCTTGTGCTGGTGATGTCACATACTTGACATATTTTATCATTGTTTTGGGAAGAATCAACTTTTTGGGCTCATGGCACTTTAATCACTAGTCATTTAGCCCCGCTAATAGGTGAAGAAAAGATGACATCCAGTGGTATTTGGTATTTAATTAACCCTATATTATTACTTTAAAAGGATATATTTATGGAGGGATGATATGACAGGACTGCCTACAATGGCATGTGACCCATTGGCGACTTCCAGTACCAAAAATCCCCAACTGCTGGAGATGGGACACTAGAGGGAGAGGGCTCTGAGTTACTACAGAGGATTCTTTCCCAGGTATCTGCCACATGCTCAGGGTCTAACTGATCACCATATATGGGGTTGGGAAGGAATGTTCCCTCAGGTCAGATTAGCAGAGACCCTGAGGGTTTTTCGCCTTCCTCTGCAGTGTGAGGCCTGGGTCGTTCACAGGTTTGAACTAGTGTAAATGGTGAATTTTCTGTAACTTAAAGGACACGATTACTTGTGGCACCTTAGAGACTAACAAATTTATTTCAGCATAAGCTTTCGTGAGTTAGAACCCACTTCATCAGACGCATGCAATGGAACATACAGTAAGCAGATATTTATACATTCAGAGAAACATGAAAAGCTGGAAGTGCCTATACCAACTTTAAGATGCTAATTAATTAAGAGGAACTATATCAGCAGGGGGGAAAAACTTTTGAAGTGATCATCAAGATGGCCCATTGCGAACAGTTGACACAAAGGTGTGAGTGAGGATAGTTAACTTAAGGGAAATAGCTTCAATTAACGTAATGATGATCTGAGGACTTCAGTAACTCAGCCAGAGGTTAGGTGTTTATTTCAGGTAGGGTGACCGCTGTCCTGATTTTATAGGGACAGTCCTGATATTTGGGACTTTTTCTTATATAGGTACCTATTACCCCGCCCCCCCCCCCCCCATACCAATTTTTCACATTTGCTATCTGGTCACCCTAATTTCAGGAGTGGGTTGGTGAGGTTCTGTGGCCTGCAATGTGCAGGAGGTCAGACTAGATTATCACGATGGTCCTTTCTGACCTTAAAGTCTATGAGTCAATGAGACCACAAATCCCATGGGGTAGTGATGAAAACCAACACATACTTCTGGCAGCCACCACTTTGAATTCCACTCATCTAAGGAGGAAATTCCAGTCTATGCAATTAAAACTGTAAATGTGACTATGGAGGCAGTCACTTCAGGGGAAATGTAATCACTATGGGTGCAGGTGGTGATCAGACCACATATGTGTTGTGTACATGCTGTGACCAAGTCATGACAGCTATAGGAGAGTGGTAGAAGGCATGTATATCAGCATATCAGTGAAACCCTTTTCCCTATGAACTGAAAAGAAGTTACCTCAGGTTAACCAGACACACCTGAGTCCAATTAAGGGCTGCCCATGACCTTTAAACCCCCCTCTTCTGGTAAGAGAGAGAGAGAGGCAGGAGGGATGAGAAACAAGCTTTAGCAGGGAGAAAAGGCTTTTCCTAGGTGAAAGGCTGCTCTCCCAAGTTAACTTCTGTTTGGGGAAGGACTGGCAACCAGAAAACAGCATTACATGGCTATGCCCTGGGGATGGACCAGGGAAATGTATTAATTTTGTGTTGTGAGTTGGTTTTTGCTTAAGAGAATTACTCAGGCCTGCCCTGAGGTCTGTCTGTTACAGCTGTCCCCCTGCTGGATTCTTTTTTCCCCTTCCGTTCTGTTTGTGCTGAGTGGCCGCCCCCCCAGCCATGGAACTGACCAAAGTCACAGCCTGGCCCTGCTCATGGAAATGGCTTGTGCAGACTGACTGGAGCCATTGCTCTGCTCAGGAAGGAGGGGGCTTTTCGCTCCTTTGTCTAGCTTCTTTGTTCGAACCCGGCTCGACGTAGGGGTGCTCTGCCCAGGTATGCAAGACCTAAAGTGGCCACATAGCTAAGCATATGAGTCATAACTGTGGCTCAGAACATGCCCAGGCATGCCTATGCTTACCTGTAGTTTTCCCTGACTTCTCTCCTCCCCCGTATTAAGGGGAACCAATCAGAGTTACTGGCGGGAGACTGCCTAAGTTTGCCTTTAAAACCAGACATTTTCTGATCAGACCCCCAGAGAAGGTCCTTGCTTTGCCACCTGGTCTGATCAGCTAGGGGTCTTTGGGGGTCCCTCTCTCTGCTCTCGTTTGTTTTTGAGCATACCCCCGTTTTAAACTCCCCTCCCACGAACAACAAATTTGTGCCTGGAGATCTCCGGATTATTGTAAGCGAATCAAGTCTTCTCTGCGTCCTCTGATGCTGAAACTGCTGTTCCTGCTGCTGCTTTGGGGATTGGTAAGGAAAAACCTCTTGCACACTTCCCTTGTTTTAACTGCTGGCTTTCTTTCCCCAGCAGGCAGACCCAAGCTAACTCCTTGGTCTGTATCCTGGGCACACACCACTCTGCCCTCTGGAACTACCCCTAGTATAAGGTGCACCCATTAGGTTTAGTCTTTAGTCTAGATAAATTGTCATTTCATTTTGCATAGCTGTGGTTAAGTTAGCTTTAAAGAATTGTTTGTATTGTGCTCTGTAAGTTAGGTGTAACAAGTTGTTGCATTGTGTTCTGTTACTTGCTAACTTGTGTAATCTTGGTTAAGATAGATCATAGATAAGATTTTGCTGTGTTCTGTATAAACCCCCCAACCTCATTCCTCTACCACTGCCTCTCTCTCTCTCTCTCTCTTTCTTTTAATCCCTTCCACCACATGCTCACCCCCCCTCCTATAGCTGCCAAACCTCAATTGCATTACTAAAGTCTAGCATAAAAACCCCAT
The DNA here is from genome assembly GCA_033296515.1 of Macrochelys suwanniensis. Lineage (NCBI taxonomy): Eukaryota > Metazoa > Chordata > Testudines > Chelydridae > Macrochelys > Macrochelys suwanniensis. The sequence continues at coordinate 46,046,748 of CM065776.1, forward strand.
TGGTTACCTTTTTTCTCTCTAACACACCTCACATTTTACATTTACACCACTGTGACACATTTTTACCTAGAGTTGTTGGTTATTTAACACATTTTACCCATAACTGTTAGTTGGTTATATGCTGCTGTGACACACCCTTTACATAGAAATTGTTAGCTACCTGTTACATTTATACTTCAGTGTTAATTGGTTACCAACTGTATTGTACCCCACTGTATTGTACCCCACTATTGAAACCCCCTATCCTGTTTACTAAAAGAAACCCCTCCCCAATTGTCTACCTTAACAAACCCCATACCCCTCACTATTGAATTTTTCCCTGTTTTTATATTTTCTTAATAAAGTTTATTTTGCACCCCACCAGTGCAGTAATTGTCCCCCAAGATCCCCTACCTGCTGGCAGGGACAAGGTCCACCTTGTAAATATTGAAAAATAAAGCAAAGCGAAGAATTAAAAACTTCTGGAGTAGGACTGATTTATTATAATCTCTCCCTTGCCAGAGGGAGGCACACTGAGGCCGATGAGAAGGAGATGCCTTATCACAGTGCCTTAAAGACAATTTACTTGTGGAGGTGTCACTGAGGGCATAATTTTTCCTGCAGAACCTTTATTACAGATGACAAAGCACAAGAGGGAAAGAACCCAGACTGACTTTGTAGTGCTGGCTGTTAGGAAAATAATCCTTTTACTTGTACACTAAGCAAATTTGATATGGAAATTGTTGAGATGAACATGGAACTCTACGCACATCTATTTTTGTATTCTACTTTTCAGAATGCCTTTATAGCACACTTTAAGAGACTTTAAGAAATCCACTGAAATATCATGGAAAACTGAGAAAATATGGTAACAATTCTGTTGATCTATCATGAGGATTTATATCTTTAGGACTTTTTTTTTTAAAAAAAAAATCCCAACAGAACTCTGAATGTCTGCATTCTCCATATAAATGTCCAGTCCTATGTTTAATCCTACTAAATTCTTGTCTTTAATGATATCTTGTGACAATGAGTTCCACGGGCTAATTATTCATAGTTTAAAAAATTATTTCCTTTTATCAGTTTTACATTTGCTGCCTTTCTGTTTCACTGTCTCCTTGTTCTTGCATTATGAGAAAGGTTAAAGAGGAGTCCTATATTTACCTTCTCTGGACCATATATTATTGTGTACACCTTTATCACATCCCCTCTTATTCGCCTCTTCACATATGGAATGTCCATTCATCCATGCCTCTAATCATTTCCGTCACCCATCTCTGAGCCCCCTCTATTTTTGTGAGATGTCTTGCGTGAAAATAAATCCTCTCTGTTTAGCAGTTCATCTGCTTTTACCGCTTTCTTATCTTTCACATGAAGTCATAATCCTGTATGTGTGAAATCCTAATTAGTTATGAGATTTAACTGAAGTCTGTAAAGAGCTTCAAGAAGAACAGCGCTAGAAAAATGCAAATGACTATTATGATTAATAATATTGTAGTTATTATTTTGCTATATTTTATTTTTTGCTTCTCAAGATAACTCACTACTGTTTTTTATTGTAATTAGTAGAGTAACAGATAATCATATTTATTCCCTCCAAGGGCAGTTCTGACAGTAAGTGGCAACACAAGGAAAAGAAACAAAATCATCTTTTTCCATCACCGTTACTGAATCTGAAAAGACATGCCTAGCTAGATTCCAGGGGGCACCTTCCCATTTACACAGGACTGTAAAGTAGACGTGGAATGCTGTTGTTTATCGAACTCTTTTTCTCAGCTCTCATTCTCTCTCTCCGCCTATCCTGAAGCTTCAGCTCAAGCAGCCCCTGCACTGGACATTAATTGCAGTCTACAGCTCAGAGAGACGTTCAAAAGACTTGTGCATGGAAGACAGCCAGTATAGCGTTGATAAGAGACTTCTTCACAATAAGCAAAACAGAAAGTGCTGGAGAGGTTTCTTTCTGTTGCCATGCAATCAACTAGATCCAGTGCACTCACAAAGAAATTCTTTGCACCAAAACATAGGTTTCTGAGAATAGCATCATTCAGTTATGGTCAATGGATATTTTACCATGAGATTCATAAGTGAGGTCTTCTTGAGTGGTAATCCCTGGCCATACACAGAGTTGTGTATGGTTGTATGCATACAGCATTTGTGTTATCCCTCAAAGCTCACACACTGACTGTTATATCCACTCGGGAAACATGTGTGTATTTGGTAACTAGTGACTCAGACTTGGCACTGGTACGTCAGTTACTCAAAATGAAAAGCAGAAATATTTGTCTGATGAGCCAGTCAAGGTCGAATTACTCACTCGTTGATGCTAGCAGAGTCTATTTTATTTGCAGTTGTTGTTTAATAATTTTTCTATCTTGTTAAATTGTGTATCAGCTGAGTTATGTGTTAGTGGAGTTTTGTACTATTGTCTGTACAGCAATCAGTCATTAACCATTAACCATAGGCAGGGCAGAAAAGGTGGGGGAGTTGCGTTGTATGTAAGAGAGCAGTATGACTGCTCAGAGCTCCAGTATGAAACTGCAGAAAAACCTGAGAGTCTCTGGATTCAATTTAGAAGTGGGAGCAACATGGGTAATGTCGTGGTGGGAGTCTGCTACAGACCACCAGACCAGGGGGATGAGGTGGATGAGGCTTTCTTCCAGCAATTAACAGAAGTTACTAAATCACAGGCCCTGGTTCTCATGGGTGACTTTAATCACCCCGATATCTGCTGGGAGAGCAATACAGCGGTCCACAGACAATCCAGGAAGTTTTTGGAAAGTGTAGGGGACAATTTCCTGGTGCAAGTGCTGGAGGAACCAACTAGGGGAAAAGCTCTTCTTGACCTGCTGCTCACAAACAGGGAGGAAATAGTAGAGGAAGCAATAGTGGATGGGAACCTGGGAGGCAGTGACCATGAGATGGTTGAGTTCAGGATCCTGACACAAGGAAGAAAGGAGAGCAGTAGAACAGAGACCCTGGACTTCAGAAAAGCAGACTTTGACTCCCTCAGGGAACTGATGGGCAAGGTCCCCTGGGAGAATAACATGAGGGGGAAAGGAGTCGAGGAAAGCTGGCTGTATTTTAAAGACTCCTTATTGAGGTTGCAGGAACAAACCATCCCGAGGTGTAGAAAGAAAAGTAAATATGGCAGGCGACCAGCTTGGCTTAACAGTGAAATCCTTGCTCGTCTTAAACACAAAAAAGCAGCTTACAAGAAGTGGAAGATTGGACAAATGACCAGGGAGGAGTATATAAATATTGTTCAGGCATGCAGGAGTGAAATTAGGAAGGCCAAATCACACTTGGAGTTGCAGCTAGCCGAAGATGTTAGGAGTAACAAGAAGGGTTTCTTCAGGTATGTGAGCAACAAGAAGAAAGTCAAGGAAAGTGTGGGCCCCTTACTGAATGAGGGAGGGAACCTAGTGACAGAGGATGTGGAGAAAGCTAGTGTACTCAATGCTTTTTTTGCCTCTGTCTTCACAGACAAGGTCAGCTCCCAGGCGGCTGCACTCCGCAGCACGGTATGGGGAGGAGGTGACCAGCTCTCTGTGGAGAAAGAAGTAGTTCGGGACTATTTAGAAAAGCTGGACGAACACAAGTCCATGGGGCCGGATGCACTGCATCCGAGGGTGCTAAAGGAGTTGGCCGATGTGATTGCAGAGCCATTGGCCATTATCTTTGACAAATCATGGCAATCGGGGGAGGTCCCGGATGACTGGAAAAAAGCTAATGTAGTGCCCATCTTTAAAAAAGGGAAGAAGGAAGATCCGGGGAACTACAGGCCAGTCAGTCTCACCTCAGTCCCTGGAAAAATCATGGAACAGGTCCTCAAGGAATCAATTCTGAACCACTTAAAGGAGGGGAAAGTGATCAGGAACAGTCAGCATGGATTCACCAAGGGCAAGTCATGCCTGACTAACCTAATTGCCTTCTATGATGAGATAACTGGCTCTGTGGATGAGGGGAAAGCAGTGGATGTGCTATTTCTTGACTTTAGCAAAGCTTTTGATACAGTCTCCCACAGTGTTCTTGCCAGCAAGTTAAGGAAGTATGGGCTGGATGAATGCACGGTAAGGTGGATAGAAAACTGGCTGGATGGTCGTGCCCAACGGGTAGTGATCAATGGCTCCATGTCTAGTTGGCAGCCGGTATCAAGTGGAGTGCCCCAAGGGTCGGTGCTGGGGCCGGTTTTGTTCAATATCTTCATCAACGATCTGGAGGATGGTGTGGACTGCACCCTTAGCAAGTTTGCAGATGACACTAAACTGGGAGGAGTGGTTGATACGCTGGAGGGTAGGGACAGGATACAGAGGGACCTAGACAAATTAGAGGATTGGGCCAAAAGAAATCTGATGAGGTTCAACAAGGACAAGTGCAGAGTCCTGCACTTAGGACGCAAGAATCCCATGCACTGCTACAGACTAGGGACCGAATGGCTGGGCAGCAGTTCTGCAGAAAAGGACCTAGGGGTTACGGTGGACGAAAAGCTGAATATGAGTCAACAGTGTGCCCTTGTTGCCAAGAAGGCTAACGGCATTTTGGGCTGTACAAGTAGGGGCATTTCCAGCAGATCGAGGGACGTGGTTATTCCCCTCTATTCGGCACTGGTGAGGCCTCATTTGGAGTACTGTGTCCAGTTTTGGGCCCCACGCTACAAGAAGGATGTGGATAAATTGGAAAGAGTCCAACGGAGGGCAACAAAAATGATTAGGGGGCTCGAGCACATGACTTATGAGGAGAGGCTGAGGGAACTGGGATTGTTTAGCCTGCAGAAGAGAAGAATGAGGGGGGATTTGATAGCAGCTTTCAACTACCTGAAAGGGGGTTCCAAAGAGGATGGATCTAGACTGTTCTCAGTGGTAGAAGATGACAGAACAAGGAGTAATGGTCTCAAGTTGCAGAGGGGGAGGTTTAGGTTGGATATTAGGAAAAACTTTTTCACTAGTAGGGTGGTGAAGCACTGGAATGGGTTACCTAGGGAGGTGGTGGAATCTCCTTCCTTAGATGTTTTTAAGGTCAGGCTTGACAAAGCCCTGGCTGGGATGATCTAATTGGGTTTGGTCCTGCTTTGAGCAGGGGGTTGGACTAGATGACCTCCTGAGGTCCCTTCCAACCCTGAGATTCTATGATTCTATGATTACCCTTTTATAATTTTCACCCTCAGTCTTAGGCTTAGTTTTTTAGAGGTGTAAGTTCTTTAACAATCTACAACTCATTGTAGGTGTCCTTTTTATTTCTGAAATGTTGAAGAAAGCATAGATACAGCCAAAAAAAGTTTTGGCCCATTACTGCTAAAATATCAAGGCAGCAGTTATTTATTCTAGGTTTAAGTCGTTGTATCAGTACTTAAAGAAGACAGAGGAAAAAACTTCTGAGTACTGTTCTACTTTGAAAACTGACTCTTGAAAACTGACATTATCAGGCTCTATATTCATTTGAATTTCTCTGATTTCCATAGCAAAATAGTTCAGCTTGCAAGGAAAAATGTGATTTTTGTCTAACTACTAACCTTACAAAATGGGCTCCGACATTTAAGCTGGGTTCTTTTCTTCCCTCTCATCAGCACCAGTAATAAGAAACCTCCGAGACAAATTATGCTATCAGTTGCACCTGTGCACACCATTTGTTTTCAGATTCTTCTTCCATTCATTCCTCTGCTACCCAATTAGCCATTGTGAATTTGCACAGGTGTCGCTGATGACATAATTTGATGACCACTGGGAGGCACAGGTGTAGCTGATGAAATAAACTGGCTTTCAGACCCTCTGTTACTGGTGATGGTGCAGGAGATTAAAACAATTCTGCTTGATTGTCCGAGCCCAGAGTGAGCTTACACAGCTAGCAGTTATGGTAAACAAATGTCTTATTTATGTGCAAGCTGAGGACATTTAATGTGAGATATAATGAATGTGGTACCCACAGTGCCATTTTACAGCATTGTTTTTCAGGGTGAAATCTTATTTTTCTTTGTAATTGTGCTATTTCCCCACGAGGTACAAAATACCTTGTAAAGATCTAGGCTGGGATCCACAAAGCAATTTAGGTGCCTAAACTACGGAGTTAGGCACCTAAATCCACAAAACTCCCATTCAGCTGCTGCCTAATCCTGTAGGTGCCTAAGCTCACTTGGTACAAAGTAAAAGTTCCTTAAGCACCTAAGTTTTAGACCATGGGGCATGCACACTGCTAGCTCACAGTAGGCATCTGGAAGCCTATCTTCCATCTAACCCCAGAGTGATCCACAAGCCAGGGAAAGGTAGGCAGGGAGATGCTTAGCTCAAGTTTGGGGTCCAATCTGGTAGGTGGGCTCAGAGGCATACACCAGCCCACGCAACATGGGGAGCAGAATGCTCAATACAAGTGCAGGGCTTTATACTTCGTGCATAAAATGCTCATGTGAGCTCCAGAGAGGCGTAGGGCGAGGTGAGCTATTGGCTGATGTGAGATCTATTCAGGGAGACAGCAGTTAGGAAGTGCTGCATAGGTAGAAGGGTAGCTGGTCAGGGACAGGGATCAGGTTAGCACAGCAGAGGGGAAGTTATTGGGGCCTATAGATGGGCACAGATTGAAGGTCAGGGACAGCTCAGGTTAGCTAGATAGGGTAGGGAAGAAGAACCACAGATAGGGCAGGGCATTTTGGGGCAGGAGAGAGCAGGCTGGGAAGGACAAGAGAGCAGGGAGGGACAGCTGCTACCAGACAGGAAGTGGGGAGTCCTGAGAATGAGGTCCAATATGAGAAACAATAGCATCTTGGTGCTGCGGCAGCAGGAGAAAGAAGAACAGGGGCACCTCAGCCCAAGCCCAGTAGGTCTCAAACCCAGGCTTGGAGAGCTGCCACCCAACAGTGGCTGTAACCAGCTCCCATTCCACTACCCCTTACCCCGCCCTCTCCTGTGGGTTTTTCCACAGGGATGAGTTGATCTTGGCCTTACGGATTTTGCTGCTATGCTATGAACACACTTTCAGAAAGGAAGTGGTTAGTTTGTCTAGACAAGAGGAGATATTGTACTAACCGAATACATGGATAACCCTGAGGTGCCAGAATGTTACTGTTTAACAGATCTAATCCTTTAACTGTTTGAGGACTTTGCAGGTGAAAAAAAGTTTTACTAGAACAAAGGCTATGGTTTTTGACACTGGAATTTTGTTTAGTTCATTTCTTTTATTGAGCCATTACCTTTTTGGTGCTGGAAGTGTATTCCCTCAATGTGTTTATTCCTTGTGCTGGTATTCATTCAGTGTAGTACATTACGTGTTTCAAGCCGTTCTTTTAAAGTGCAGCTGTAGTCTGGAAACTGATTCAGTAAAAATGGATGTTTGTGGGGTCTTCTGGTATAAAAAGCTAAAATCCTGGGTTTTGTGTACTGCACCTTTAAGTTTGAGAAGCCTGCCAGCTAAAAGGCAGGGCTATGAGCGGAGTTAAAACGGAGGATCTTACATCAATAGATACACTCTGCTTTCCCTAACAGCATTGAAATTCAAGTGTATACCAAAATGCTTAAAGACCTACAGTCTCTTTTTTTTTTTATTTGTATTATGGGTGGAGCGGTAGCAATACTTTAGTTAAGATGCCTTTTATTATAGCTTGCCGTTTAAAAATACATACCATGTGCACATCACCACTCCTTATATCCATAGATAGATTTCAATGATAGTGTTGCCAGCTCTCATGATTTTACTGTGAGTTACGCAATATTTGGTGCTTTGCTTAGCACCTATTGCAAGAATTGGGCCTACAAATTTCCCCTGGCTGTGAGCTCAACTATGAAAAAGGAGTGTAAGTTCATACAATATCACAGTAACCTAACACAACAACTGCTGATGGGAAAACATACAAAGGAGAGTCAGAAACACTGAATTAGTCCCAACCTAAAGGCCTACTAATATCTCAAGGACTGTGTTAAGATCATGCCTGGTAAACAAAAAAAAGTGTGAAACCAGAAATCAGTGAACCAGATTTAGTGTGCTGCAAACTAGGCCTACTTGGTGGGCAAAATAATGAGGGGACGGGCTATTCTGTCCACCATTCCTTTTGTGAGTCCTTAAAGAAAGAGACTTTGGTGGGGAAAATTGGCTACTACAGCAAGCTTCACCATTATGGCTGCCCCCCATTGTCTCCTGGGACCACAATCCTTCATCATCCTGATCCTGAGAGATGTCCTGACCAGACCAGGCCAGAGAGGGAGATGTAGATGACAACACTACCTCTACTGACTCTGGCTGAATCCTGAATACCACCTGAGATGAGAGACTGTCTCTCTTTCCTGCCCATGTGTCTTTTTCCTTCCCTACCTTATCTCTTAACTTTTCTATTGTCATGTTGGCTGGTGTGGCTTGTGTTGTCTGGCCAGCCTCAGGAGAGACTGTCAAAAAGGAGGGTTGTATGTTCTATAATTAGATTTCACCAACCCAGTAACAAGTGTGAACTCCTAACACACTATAACAGTCTTACTATGAAAACACAGACAGTCCTCTTGGGCATTCCAGTCTATCTTGCCACCCAGGCAAGCTGGACTGTGAGACAGATGGTCATGTTACACCAAAAATCACAACAATATTCAGGTTACTCTCAGTCCCAAAGAACCAGTTACTTACCCCAGGTCATCTGTATCCAGATCTAAAATGAAAGACAACATCTGTAGCCAATCCTGTAATAAACTAACTAAAGACTTATTAACTAAGAGAAGAAGTAAGAGAGTTATTTACAAGATTACAACAGGAAACCTACACACACAAATGAGTTACAGTGTTAGATTTAAAAAGGTAATAGAAGCTTCTATAAAAAGCAGCTCTATATGTCCTTTTAGGGCTGACCCATGCCAAGGACCATGGGGATCTCTTGCTTATGTTTAGGAATCTTTGCCCCTCAGAGTCCAAACAGCACAAAGAGACCCAGATTCTCCTTGTACAGAATTTTTATCCCCTTCACCCAGAATCCAAGCTGATGGGATGAGTTCATGCTCAGACCTCCTCTTCTTGAAGGGAGGGAGGAATTCAATTAACAAGGTCTCCATCCTTTGTTGCCACACAATGCCTCATTTGCCTCCAGTGGGCCATCTTGTGTGCAGGATGAGCGCTTTACTGTAATTAATAGTTTTTTTCCTGTTTGGTGAGTTACACAATTAGAGGTTTACATTGCAAACACTCAGTATAACTTTATACCACGAGATACAGATGTTATAAGCAGGACTAATATGTGCAGCATCCTACAAGCATTTCATAAAGTCTAAACACTGTCTTATAACACTAATATCTATTTTAACTAAACTAACACACAGGTGAGCCAGACTGGTTTCCAGCTAAACATTTGTCAGTGTTCAGTGAGGCCCTGGGACTTGGCATGAGTTGGCACCTGATCTGCTAACATCACAGCGCTCCTTTTCTCCTTTTTCTTTCTGTCTAATAAGAGTCTGGCTTAGCCAGCCAAGACTGCATATTTTGGTAGCTAAAAGCAATGCCTTAGCCTCATGCTGGTACAAGTTAGGTCTGAGAGTGCCTGGTCAGACCAGGTACTGTGCCTATGTTTCTCCAGCAGTGAGGTTCAACACCAGAGATAGGAGCTGCATTTTCTATTGTTGCTGTTCTTTTCTTTCCCCTTTGTGTGTGTTTGTCTTGTGTTTTGTCCTCTAGAAAGGGGGACCAGATTTTAACAATGACAACTCCATCCATCTCTACTAACTTTTTTTCTTTTCCCCAAAAGGACAGTTATTACCATCTTTAATACCATCCCAAGAGATTGTCAAACAAGGGTTTTTTTCCTTCTTAAAACTCTCTCCATGGAAAGGAAACAAGGGATGTTGTTAAAATGAAAGTCTTACTTAACACTTTACATTTCAAATGTGGTAACTGTTTTTCCTTCTCTTCTGTACCTTTAATAAAAGGTTAAACGGATTTTAAAGGTGTGTTTGCCAGGGTGCTAAGCAGGCTAAGGTCTCAGTACACCAAACCTTGTTTAAAACTGTTTAACATTGGACAGTGACTGGGTTATGTTAACATCTTTGGACCCCTGTATTCCATCTAATACAACAAGCCCCAGCTCCTGAAGACATTTGGTTATGTGAAAATTGCAGCTTTCATAGGGGAAAAAAAGGATTTTTCTAGTCCTCATTTCTAGCCCTTTTCTTTCGTTGCAGAGAAAAGCCTGCAAACACGAACCAAATGTACCCGAAAGGCTTAGAAACCAGATGGCAAATAAAAAGAGCCTCACATTTATTATTTTAAACAATTCTCGTGATTTTAAGGCAATCTCATGATTTGTTGGGTCCTGGCTCATGCTTTGAATGCTTGTGGTTGAAAAAACTAGATTTATATCACAGTAGTTGTGTCCATTCGTTATTAAACTTGAGGACGACATGGCTTCTTTCTTCAGGCAAAACTCTTTTTGACGCAAGTGGGGATTTTTTCCTGAGTCAGGTCTGCACAATCTGCGACTCTAAACCAATGCTGGTTAGCTCGTGTGTGGCATGCGGTGCTGTATCACAATCACATCACTTATTTTATGAAATAACAGAGATCCAGAGAAAAGGTGCTTTTCAACTGCTGCCAGCTCCAGCTTCTTGCCTCCTAAGTATTGACGTTGGCGGAGAAATGATGAGCACAGCTGTGCACTGCGCCTGTCCCAAAGGAGACAGCCCATACCCTCTTGGAGCTTATGAGCTTCTCACTGTCAAGTATGTATTTGAAATGCCTCTTCAGAGACCACATTGCAATGTTGTGTCAGTCAACAGATAGTACCCACTGAATCACAGTTTAAAGTGTCTCTCTTTCCTCAAAGAAGCTGAACTTCCCGGATCCAGAACAGCTGCAGATGGTGAGTAATCCCAGACTGAAAAAAAGGGATGATGCATACATTTACTAATTCCTATATTAACCATATAGTTTGACTGAAATAGATGGTTTTAGATAGATGAAATAGGTGCTGCTATTGGGCCCAATTTTATCTTCAATTACACCAAAGTAGCTCCATGGAATGAGATGAGAATTTAGCCCAGCATCTAAAAAATGTCTTAAATCATAGCAAAATGCTTCACAGTATGAACTGATTGTCGGTGTATAGCTATCAAAATGGACAAAATCAGTTACTTAAAGTTAAGTTCAGAAGTCCATATATAGGCACCTAAGTAAGTAGCCTTAATTTAAAAAGATGTGAGCACCCAGCATCTCTTATGGAAGCCCTGTATCTCTGAAAGAGGACTAGGGCCTTGTGTACACTGGGATTTTAGCCAGGGGTGTAGCTGGTGCAAACGCCTAGTGTAGCCACATTTTGCATCAGGGCACTGTGATTGACATTAGTGCAAGTTATCCCAGTTTGAAACAGGATGCAGATAGTGTAAGCTGGACTGATGCAAATCACCCTGCACTGGTATAAATTGTGGCTACACTAGGGGCTTTCATCAGTGTAGCTATACCAGTGGCTAAAATCTCAGTGCAGACAGACCTCAGCTTGACATTTCTAATCAGCATATGTTAGCTAGAACAAATGGGAGATAGACCTCTTTGAAGGCGGCTGTGTAGGTGAGTGGACAGTGTAGGCTATAAAGAGGGATGTTACTTGATTTTTTTTCTCTCCCACTATTGGTAGCAGTCACCATTTGGGGCAAGGAATTCAGAAATAAATGGGTTCGTTTTTGGTGGGATAATCAGCCAGTGGTTCACATTAATTGACAGTCAGCACAGGTCATGAGGCTGGTAAAGGCATTTGTACTGCACTGTCTTCTGCCTAACATTCTTTTCTGTACTGTACATAGGCCTGGCCTAAATAATGGCTTTGCTGATGCTCTGCCTAGATTTCAGGACAACAAATTCCCAGAGCTTACACCTTCGCCAGCCAAGAGCCACAGGTGATGCTTCACTAGTTGTAGAACTATGGCTCCTGACAGCTTTGGGACTGGCAGGAGATTCCATTGCTACAAGGGCATTCGGTCTACAGAACTGATCTTTTCAAGACAATAAAAGAGTTAGGGAAGGACCCCACTGCATCTGACTCATCCCCAAGCTTCATGTGGCAAGATACATGGTGTCCCTGGTGCACCAGTGATTGGCTTCATTCACCATATTGGGTAGCTCGATGGCCTGTCATTTTTGCTCCAGGGTGACAGGATTTGCCAAGCCTTGTAGAGGATTCTTCCTAAGAACACAAAGGTGAGTGACACACAAAGGAGAGAGAAGCACCCTCTAGTCATGTAGATTTGATAGCGTTATTAGAAGTTTTCCTCAGGTGTGCCATTGTTGGATGGAGATGGTTCCATTTAAAGCAGCATTTGTTGTGTCCTGTTTTGTTGCTCTCAGGATTAGTGAGCTTGTGACACGGGCAGGAGAGGACAGCTCTATATGAGCGCTGTCACTGGCAGATGTACAGTTTTCACAAGGAGCAACATCCTTGAAACTGAGCAATTCCAAAACTGGTCAAACAGGGAGAGGGGCCTCAGAGGAGCTAAGGAAATGCTTTGAGGAATAGGTATGTCCTGGGAAAGCCATCCAAGTCTTTTTAGCCATACGAAGCCAGCAAACAGGCCGACTATTTGTACACAATGATGGCAGCTATCTGAACAGGGACCAGTTTGCTACAGTAATGAAAAAGACAATGTCCCACTTAGGTCTCAATCTGACAAATTTTGAAACTCGTTCCTGTAGGACTGGGACAAAGACATTGGCAGCAGTAGAGATTTTTGGTCCCCAGGGGGTCCAAGCAATGAGGGTCTGAACATCAGACAGTTACAGCACATATTTTGCACCTACCAATGGATTACTGAGGCAGGTAAAGAGTGTGAACTAACCTCATCTGTTTGTGATTGCAGGAGGCATCGGAGAATGTCTGAAGCTATGGGCACCCCAGTGGGCAGCCAGATCAGCAGGTGGCTCACAGCTGAGTTTAAGGCTGAGGCCATCTGCCTTCAGTGTTTCAGCAGAAGAGGTACGTTTTGGGATCATCTCATGCCTCTTTTGTACTTGTTGGGTGAACTAAAACCACCTAATGTCTTGGTTATTCACCTTGGCAAAATCATCTTGGGGTGGCAGTGGGGTAAATTTGAGAGTTGGGATTCAGAGGGCTGTGGGGTGGATTAGACATTCATAGCTGAACACGAGATTGGCTTGGGGAGAAATGTTCACAAAGTGAGTTTGGCAGGGACCCATTGAGCCAGCCTGCATGGACAGGACCGGACGTATGTGAACCAGGAGACTGTCAGTCTTCTTGGATGCAGATGGCTCAGTGATCATACACAGAGATATCCATACAGCGTGCTGGGGCTTTTTAGGGACGATAGAGTACACTTGACAGAAGCAGGGGCTGATGTTTGACTGCAGGATCTTAGGGACTGGATTAGGCAGGAAACATATTCCAGGCAGTGGGGGTGGGCATGTGACCAAGCCAATCATTGGTGCCCACAGTGACTGATGTCCAGTGCAGATAAATGAGCATCGGGGACCATGGGTCTTGAACGCTGCTCCATAGGGCTCTTCAGAGCTAGTAAGCTCCAACCTGCCACCCCGTGACCTGCTAACTGCTGTCAGAATCAGAGCTGAACTCTGACAGAGGATTGCAATCCTGGAATCCGACTGGCAGAATGCTAGGATTCACAGCTTCCATATAAACCCAGAACAGGAAGTTGTCCATGCAACTGGGTTCTCCCTGCTTTGAACTGCTTCCTCTGCAATACCTGCTCTGCTCCTCCTGCCTGCTGCTGATCTCCTAGTAACCTGACCCTGCCTGATGCCTGACTCCCAGTTTGCCCTCTGACCTATCTCGGACTCTGACCTCCTGATATTGGACCTGGCCTGTCTCCCGGCTCCTGCTCCAACCACTAGATCAGACTGCCCATGTCCCAGTCACGACAAAGGACTAGTTTCCAGGAATAAATAAGATCAAGGATTTTTTTCTCGTGGACCTTTGTGCCTGTAAGGGGTGACCTGAAGTCTTAACAGATCATGGTGCCCCCTTGGTACAGACCTTTACCACCCTCACAAGGGGGAGGGTTAGAGGACTCAGACGTGAGCTGAGTCCTGGGGGGAAGCTGAGTGTTCTATCCTGGCTTATTTGTGATATGGCAAGGGCCCAGTAACCCGGCCTTGGACCCAGTTAAAGGCCTGCTATGTAAAATGGGTGGTATGACCCAGTATTAAGCCAATAAAGTTGCAGCCTGCTGTTTAAAATCTAGTCCAGTGACTGTATTTCATTCACCTGCATGTCCTGGGCAAAGAAGAATGCTGTCTCAAGGAATGTAAGACTTTTTTGTTCCTTTACAGCTCATAAGCCAAAATATTTTTCTACCTGTATAACTGACCATAAGGCTAGATATGGTGAGACTACCTTTTTATTATTGCTTTAATCTGATTTTCTATTTTCTCAATAAACCTTGTTTTTAAGTAATCCATATCAGTACTAGATTATTCTGAGGTGAAGTTACCATAGTCCTTCTTTGAAAGGAAGATGGACCCCTAATGAAAGGGAATCAGAGAGAAATGGTACTGATCCTGAGATGTAGTAAGGGTGTGACACAGAAGCACTGGCAAGAGAGTGATATTTATTTCCTGGCCCCATTCACAGAGCATCAGTCAGGATTCTTCTTCAAGTGATTGCACATGTCCATTCCATTGGAGTGGGGGGGTGGGATGCCTCATGCACCGCTGTTGGAGATTTTTCCCTGCAGCAGTACCCATCAGGGCATCATGAGCGCCCTCTGGTGGCTTTCACCACTGCACGCAGGTATAAGGGCAGCGCTGCCTTGACCCCCTCCCCACCAGTTCCCTCCTACCACCAGAGACAGTTGGTGGAGCTGCGATCCTTATATTTGTAGTCTTCCCTCTCTTAGTGTATATAGTGCCTATAGTGTTAGTTTTTAGCCTAGTGTGGTGTGTTGTACACAGTTAGATTATAAGAGTAAATTTAGAGTAGCTTTCTCTAGGGCGGGGTCACCAGTCCCCATTTGGATACTGGGCTTGGTATTGGACTAGTGCCTTGTTCACCTGGCTTCAAGGCCTGTCATTCATGTAACAAGCCTATGCCAGTGAGTGACCTACACCCCAGTTGCCTTAAGTGTCTGGGAGAGGGGCATGTGACAAATGTCACATTACTAGAGGGTTCAGACCCCAATTGAAAAAGGACAGGGCTTCCAGACTCAAGTACCTGTTTATGAAGTCTACTAGGACTGGTACCATGCAGGGAACCATGTGCTTAGGACTCTCCTGTGGAGGAATTAGAGGAGGGACTTCCTCAACAACTCCTAGCCTCTTCTTTTTCTCTTGATGAGGTAATAGTGACAGAATCAACTTCTCCCCCTCCTGATGATTTCAGAGCTCATCAAGGCTTGTTGGGGAGAGTGGCTGCAGGTCTGGATATCCAACCAAAAGAGGTGCAAGAAAGGTCGCAAAGGCTTGTGGACATTTTAGCCTCTGCAAGACTCTCTAAACTAGCTCTCCCTATTAATGAGGCTATCCTGGAACCTGTCAAGGTTTTATGTCAGATCTCATCTTCCTTGCCTCCCACTGCTAAAAGGGTGGAGAGCAGAGACTATGCCCCTTCATTGAGCACTTCTAGAACCAATTTCCTTCAGGCTCCCTGGTAGTCGCTGCTGCTAACGACAAAGATAGCCACAGACACCAGGCCTCAACTCCAAAACAAAAAGAAGCAAAAAGCTAGATTTCTTTGGCAGGACTCATTATTCCACAAAAGGATTACAGCTTAGGAGCGTGAATCAGCAGGCTCTGCTGGGTCAATACGATTTCAGCCTATGGGATAATATCCTGAAGTTAAAGACACACTTTCGGACTAGGCAAAGCAGGAGTTCATTAGTTGCCAAAACAGCATTGCAAGTGAGCCTAGATGCAGCGGACTCTGCAGCTCAAGCTGTGGCTTCCACCATCGCTATGTGCCATTCATCTGGGCTGCAGTCATCAGGTCTTCCCCTGGAGGTGCAACAAACCATTCAGGACCTCCCATGTGAAGGCCTCACTTTTTTTCTGATAAGATGGATGAGAGGCTTCATAGTTTTAAGGATTCAGGGTGACCCTTAAGTGTCTGAGGATTTATACACCATTGACAAAAAAGATAACTGTTCAATCCTCAGAAGTCCCAATGGCTTCAGCCCTTCATGCTTCATACCTTCATGCTTCATACCCAGGATCTGTCCAGAAAGAGGAGTAGAACTAGTTACAAGAGGTATCTTCCTCCTCCCCTCTCTTTGGCAGCTGCCAATTCATTTACGGAATCTGGCTCCTCTAAACTATCATTTTAACTGTTGGTCGAGGGCAGTCTACCACTTCCCAGAGTACCATCTTTCCCTACCTCAATTTTTGCCAACCGCCTGTCCCACTTTCTAAGTGCTTGGTCCCCCATCACCATGGATTAGTGGATCATAAGCACAGTGGAACTGGGATACACCCTTCAATTTATTTCTGTCCCCTCTTCCCCATCCCTCTTGAGGGACCACTCTCATAAAAGCATGCTACTTCAGGAGGTCAAGCCTTTCTTCCACATGGGGGCCAGACAGGAAGTTCCCATGTCATTCAGAGAGAAGGGATTTTTTCCCCAATACTTCCTCATCCTGAAGACAAAGGGGGGCTCAGGCCTATTTTAGATCTAAGGCAGCTAAACAAGTTCCCAAAGAAAACTGAATTCCAGATGTTCTCTCTAGCATCTATTATCCCATTCCTCAGATCCTGGGGAATGGTATGCTGTTCTTGACTTAAAAGACACTTATGTGCACATGGTGATTCACCAGAATCACTGAACGTTTCTCAGATTCATGGTCAAAAGATCCTACTATCAATTCACAGTACTGCCTTTTGGCCTGTTAGCAGCCCCTCGCACATTCAGGAAATGCGTGACTGCAGTAGCAGCAGTCATGTGAAGATCAGGAATCCAGGTGTTCCCCTACCTTGGCAACTGGCTAGGAGGCTTGTCGAGGTCTCAGGTACTCTCCAGCTTAGCCACTATACAGAGCACTTTCAATGTACTAGGGCTTCTAATCAATAGAGAGAAATCTATCCTGACTCCTGTTCAAAGAATAGAATTTATTGGGGCTGTCCTGGATCCTGCTCCAGTAGGAACACCATGGCCTTGGTAGAGGGTCCAGACTATGTGAGTCAGTCATTGCTCTACATCTGAAGGAGCACCTTGTCGCTACGATTTGAAACTGCCTCAAATGTTTAGGACACGTGGCAGTGTACACTTACATGGTGCATCATGCCAGACTGCATCTCAGAGAACTACAGGGCTGACTAGCCTCAGTGTATTCAGTGGCCCATCATATGGACCTGGTGGTTCAAGTACTTACTCGGGGTCTTACCCTCCCTGTACTGCTGGCTAGAACCTGCAAATGTTTCTGAGGGACTTCCTTTGCCGCTCCATGACAGACACTCACTCTAATCACAGATTAATTGGATCTAGGTTGGGATAGCTTACTTAGGTCCCCTTCAGACTCAAAGCCTTCGGTCTCCTCAGGATCTAAGTCTCTATAAATATCAGGGAGTTTCAGGCCATTCATTTGGCTTGCATGGCATTCGTTCCACATATCAAGGGGCAGAATGAGTGGGTGCTCACTGACAACACAGCTGCTGTGTTCTATGTAAGCAAACAAGGGGCGGACCTAGTCAATAAAGTTTATGCCAGGAGGCGATCCTCCTTTGGATATTCTGCATCACCATTTCCACCAACCCGAAAGCTTCTTACCTTCCAGGCATTCAAAACACTCTGGCAGACCACCTAAGCAGGTCATTCACAGAACATCACGAATGATCTCTTCATCCAGATGCATCCGGGTCCATTTTCCAGCATTGGGGGACTTCCCAGTTGGACCTATTTGCAACAAGAACAAATAAAAATTGCCATCTTTTTTGTTCCCAAGAAAGTTGCAGCCCGGGTTCACTGACAGATGTGTTCCTCCTACCCTGGTCAAAAACCTTAGGTATGCCTTCCCTCCAGTTCCGCTCCTACCCAAAGTCTTGTCCAAAGTCAAGCAAGATTCCAGTCACCTTGTTCTAATAGTCCTAGTGTGGCCCCAGTAACACTGGTTTTTGACGCTACTAGCCCTGCCAGTCAGACCTCTGCTGTCATTCCCAAGAGATGTGGATGTGATCCCCCAGGATCACAGCCACCTTCTTCATCCCAACCTTCAGGCCCGCCCTTCTCCCTGACAGAGTGGGTGCTTCATGGCCAACAACCTCAGAATTAATTTGCAGGAAGTTCTGCTATATTGTAGGAAGCCTTCAACTAGGTCTATTTACCTTGCTTAATGGAAGAGATTCTCCATTTGGTCCATACAAAGAAGCACTTCCGCAACTCGTCCAATTTACCATATCTTAGATTCTCTCGTTTCTGAAACAAAAAGGGTTAGCTCTTAATTCCATCAGAGTCCATCTGGCAGCTATCCCAGCTTTCCACTCTCCCATGGACACGGGGTCAATTTTTTTCAAGCACAGTCTCCATCAGATTTCTAAAGGGTTTACACAAATTATACCCACTGATACGTAGCCCAATTCTACAGTGGAGTTTAAATTCAGTTCTAGCAAAGCTGATGGATTCCCACTTTGGGCCTCTAGTGCAGAGGTGGGCAAACTACGGCCCGCGGGCCATATCAGGCCTGCCAGCTGATTTAATCCGGCCCTCAAGCTCCTGCTGGGGAGCAGGGTCTGGGGCTTGCGAATGGGAGCTGCGGGGCGGCGCCTGTGGATGGGGCAGCTCACAGAGCTGCCTGGCCGTGACTCCACATAGGAGCCAGAGCGGGGACATGCCGCTGCTTCCGGGAGCTGCTTGAGGTAAGTGCTGCCCAGAGCCTGCACCCTGAGCCCCCCCGTGCGTTCCAACCCTCTGCCCCAGCCCCAATCCCTCTCCTGCCCTCCGAACCCCTCGATCCCAGCCCAGAGCACCCGTCTGCACCACAAACCCCTCATTTCTGGCCCCACCCCAGAGCCCGCACATCCAGCCAGAGCCCTCACCTCCCCCCCGTGCCCCAACTCCCTGCCCCAGCCCTGATCCCCCTCCCACCCTTTGAAACCCTCTGTCTCAGCCTGGAGCACCCTTCTACACCCCAAATCCCTCATCCCCAGCCCCACCCCAGAGTCCGCACCTCCAGCTGGAGCCCTGACCCCCTGCCTGCACCCCAGTCCCCTGCCCCAGCCTGGAGCTCCCTCCCACATCCCCCTCCTATCCGACCCCAGAGCCCGCACCCCCAGTCAGAGCCCTCACCCTCTCCTGCACCCCAACCCCAATTTCGTGAGCATTCATGACCCACCATACAATTTCCATACCCAGATGTGGCCCTAGGGCAAAAACGTATGCTCACCCCTGCTCTATGTTCTCTGTTACACCTGTCTATGAAGATGGCGTTCGTGGTTGCTATAACCTTGTCCAGGAGATTAACAGAGCAGTGAGCTTTAGTATCAGAACCTCCCTATACAAATTTATTTAAGGACAAGATTTTCCTTCAACCTGACTAATGTGGTTTCCATTTTTCACGTTAATCAAGCAATTTATTCACCTACATTCTTTTCAAAGCCTCATTCAAGTAAATGGGAAGAAAACTCCATGCTCTAAATGTTAGAAGAGCTTTATCTTTTTACCTGGTTTGGACTAAGCCATTCAGATCTTTGTCTCAGTTCTTCATTTTGGTTCAGACAGAGTGAAGGGTCACCCAGTATCCACCTAGGAGATCTCTTCCTGATTTATGGCTGTATTTGTTATGCTACCAATTGACTGATATCACATCTCCAAGTAAAGTGGTAGCTCACTCAACCAGGTTGCAGGTAGCTTTTCTCACTCATGCACCCATCCTGGACACTTGTAAGGTAGCAACCTGGTCATCTGTCCATACCTTTGCCTCTCACTATGCCATCTCTTACCAGTCTAGAGCTGATGCTGGATTTGGACAAGTGGCCTTACAGTCCCTGTTCAAGTAGACTCCAAGCTCACCTCCAGCTCGAACTGTTTGTGAGTTACCTACAGTGGAATGGACATGTGCAATCACTCAAAGAAGAAAAAATGGTTACCTTCCTTTCCATAACTATTGTTCTTTGAGATGTGCTGCACATGTCCATTCCATAACCTGCCCTTCTTCCCCTCTCTATCGGAGTCTTTCTGGCAAGAAGGAACTGAAGGAGTCCAAGGACTGCGCTGCCCTTTATACTTGCATGCAGTAGTGTGAGGCACCAGTGGGCACTCATGTTGCCTCGATGGGTACTGCCGAAGGAAAAATCTCCTACAACTATGCACAAGGTTCAAACACACCTACAATGGAATGGGCATGTGCCACACATCTTGCAGAACAAAAGTTATGGAAAGGTAGGTAACCATTTTTTTTACAAAAGGTTAATACACCTATGAAAAGGCAGGTGGCAGTGACCACTGATATTGTCATAAACAGCACAGGAAAATAATACATGACATTTTAGGGCAGGAATACTCTGTCCATTTAAAACAGGGAGAATTTATGTAGTCAGAATGTGTCTGTTCCTGTTAGGAATTTGGTCAGGGCTCTGGGGTGGACATCACTGCTCTAGAAGACCAAATTTAATTACAAAAAGAAGATACCAAGTGAATTTAAACATCCATTTGCGTTTTTATTTTTAAAGGTCTATTAAAGAGACGTAATGCAGATGTCACAATCCAAGTTATTTGTATTTGCATTTCACAGGTGAAAATAATCTGATCTCTATGACAAACTTGTTTGCATTGTGGTTTCAAGTCCCTGGGAGCTCTGATTCATCTTCCTGCCTTAGAAACCTGGAATGAGAGAACAAATCTCTCTTGCTTGAGAAAAAAGCCTTGTTAAACTTTTCATTAAAATGTCATGTGACCTCCATGACCTGTATCATTATTAAAAAGTGAAGCAGTTGTTCCAAGGAAACCGCAAAAGTCAAGCTCCATTTCTTTCTGGAAAAAAATCAAACCAAGACCCAACTCTCTCCCGCTAGTACCCCCGGAAATCTTCCCAGAACAAGAGACACATCACCTCCTTGAACAAGACTTGTTACTACTAACACAAAAGTGCAGGCATTTTGCATTTCTTCAAAAATTCAACTCCCAAGTCACAAGCACTTGATTGTGGATCAAATATGCCCTGTAGAACTCAGCAGTTCATTCATGACGAAGGCAGCTCTGAGTTGTTGAGCTCCTCAAAGCTAATTCTGCTCCATTATCCCACTAGGCAGGAACAGATTTTTCTTTGACATTAGTATTTGAATATACAGTGAGGGAATAAAACAAGAATGATGTAATAATTTTAAAATTAGTTTTCAGTGTTATATTTGATTCATAAGATTTCTAAAGTGATATATGCATTTTTCACTGGGCTTTGTCATTGATGGACTGTTGTGATTACTCTTGACAGTTTGACAGTCAGCATGTCAAAGGAATAGACTCATTGGCACATTTCGGTTTAAAGTGCAGCATCCTAAAATAACATAGCAGAGACATTTACACATCAGTGCTTAGGGGCACAGCAGCATTTCCATTATGAATCCCTATGGTCAGAGGCTTAAAAATTCACCAAAGGCTGGAAGCCAAAAGCTAAAGGGAGAAATATTAGTATTCTCCACATCCACTGCTCCCCTCCCCCAAAGAATCTTCCATTGTTTAATTAGCTGACCATTTTTATTGCATTCTTATAAGAATGTCATTTTGTATAATAAAGCTATGCACTGATTGACCCCTACAATAGATTATACCAATTTTGTAGAGTAGACTTCCTGCACCTGATTCTGATTTCCACCCATCTAAATTGGATATAAAATGCTACTATTCTGATCAGGTTGCACTTACTTTACAGAGGTGAAAAAGACAACATAAGGTGCAAGGCAGTGGAGACTCATGCCCTGTGGGTATCACAGTAAATACACACCATGGGCATTGAGCTTATTTTAAGAGATACTCCAGGGTAGAATACATGGGAGGTGTTGGGTAAATGATCAGCAACTACAGACAGCCCCCCAACCTGAAGCAAATATTCACCAGCAACTACACACCACACAACAAAAACACCAACCCAGGAACCAAACCCTGCAACAAACCCCAGTGCCAACTCTGTCCACATATCTATTCAAGGGACACCATCACAGGACCTAATCACATGAGCCACACCATCAGGGGTTAATTCACCTGCAGATCTTCCAATATGATATATGCCATCATCTGCCAGCAATGCCCCTCTGCCATGTACATTGGCCAAACCAGACAGTCTCTACGCAAAAGAATAAATGGACACAAATCTGACATCAGGAACCATAACATTCAAAAACCAGTAGGAGAACACTTCAATCTCCCTGGTCACTCAATAACAGACCTAAAAGTAGCAATTCTTCAACAAAAAACCTTCAAAAACAGACTCCAATGTGAAACTGCAGAACTGGAATTAATTTGCAAACTGGACACCATCAGATTAGGCCTGAATAAAGACTGGGAGTGGTTCGGTCATTACAAAACCTAAACCTAATTTCCTCAATACTGATTTCCCCCTACTGTTACTCACACCTTCTTGTCAACTGTCTGAGATGGGCCACTCTCATTACCACTTCAAAAGTTATTTTTCCTCCCTTGGTATCCTGCTGTTAATTGATTGTCTCGTTAGACTGACCTCACACTTGGTAAGGCAACTCACATCTTTTCATGTATTTATACCTGTTCCTGTATTTACCACTCCATGCATCTGATGAAGTGGGTTCTAGCCCACAAAAGCTTATGCCCAAATAAATTTGTTAGTCTCTAAGGTGCCACAAGGACTCCCCGTTGTTTTTGCTGATACAGACTAACACAGCTACCACTCTGAAACCTGTACACTGTCTCTAAACACTTTCATGTGTCCCACTGTTTGTCTTGACAGATTAGACTCTAATAATATTCAAATATAGTACAGTACAACTGCATTGATTCCTGATATACACTGATATAAGTACAGTAGCTTCCCATATATGGGTAGCTTGTGGCTGAATCTTTCACAGCAATATACATTACTTCCAAGTTTCTTCCCAAGAATTTCCCATCTTTTCTCTTCACTAAATAAAGGTAGCCAACATAGATTTAACTAATCTTCTGGAATTCTTTGAAGGTATATCACTGCCTTGACAGACATGGAAACTTCAGTGGATTTTCAAAAAGCATTCAACAAAGTTCCAGGTCAAAGATTAATGTCTGAGGAATCATGGAATGAATAAAATAGGGTGCTGGATAGAAAGTTAGTTGAAAAGCAAGAATCAAAGGGTAATAAACTTCTCAAGTTGGGAAGAGGTTTCTATGTAAAGAATAGCCTGGGGTCAGTTTGAGGACCACTCTTGTTTGAAAATATGCACTACACAAAGGAGGTCACTGAAAATGTCTGTAGGCTGTGACATGTCAGGTTACACTGAGGGCCAAAGAAAATAAGTTTGTAGCCTTGGGGTGGGGGAGGGGAGGCAGTTTACAGCATAATTCTCCCTAGGTCAGCAGAAAATTTGTGGGGAAGGATTTTTTAAAAAGTCTGAACATAAGGGGCATCTTTACAAAGACAGACATAAGAACATAAGAAAGGCCGTACTGGGTCAGACCAAAGGTCCATCCAGCCCAGTATCCTGTCCACCGACAGTGGTCAATGCCAGGTGCCCTGGAGTGAGTGGACCTAACAGGTAATGATCAAGTGATCTCTCTCCTGCCATCCATCACCCCCCTCTGACAAACAGAGACTAAGGACACCATTCCTTACCCATCCTGGCTAATAGCCATTAATGGACTTCATCTCCATGAATGTATCCAGTTCTCTTTTAAACCCTGTTATAGTCCTAGCCTTCACAGCCTCCTCAGGCAAAAAGCAGTTGCATACACAAACTACTGTGCATGCCTAATTTTTACAATCAAGTACCCAAAGTGTGTTTGCAAATCAAATAACCGGGTAAACACCTGTCTGGCCAGTAGCTGGAACATTAATACTAATAAAACATGCAAATAAGGACATTCCAATAAGCATCCTTGTACAGTAATGATTAGAACTCTGTAAAACTTGGTGCATTCAACTTGCAGGTTATGCGATCAGTGTTGTTTGTTATACTTTACATGGGTTTGAACCTCTTGGCCAGAATATTTAGTCTGACCAAGCAATGCTCCATGCAGGACAAAAGGGGAGAAAGGTGACTTTATGCCAATCTTACATTCCTCCAATCCTGGGACCAGCTGGTGACCAATTCAGCCTATGGTGCCATTTAGAGTAAGCTCAGGGCTGCTCTAAATTTCTCCTGGCTGTCTATGGCTCAGAGGTGTCCAGGTCACCTTTCTCCAAGCATGCCCCATATGTTTGGGAGCGAGATCAGAGTATATTGCAGAACCATTATGCCACTGTACACCACTAAAAGATTCCCACTTCACAGGGGAAATCCTCAAAAGGGCAGTTAAGCTGGTGTTATTGCCACATTGTGCCACCAGAGTGGTGCAAAGGGCCTATAGCAGGGCCAAGAACTTGCTCCTTGAATTTTACTTCAAGTAGATGTTTAAAAAAGCAAAAGTCAGCTAAAAACCTTGAATTTTGCCTGATTTCAAAAAGCTTTTTGAAGCTGCCTATTTGAAATATAAACAAATTCCTCCCAAAGATTTACAGGAAACTCTGCCTATGTTCACTCAAACTTTGGCCAGGTGTATTTAAGATGCTTGTAAACTTGGTAACATTTTAAATGAAACTGGGCCAAATTTCAGGTTTGGTCTGAAACCCCAAACAGGTCAGTTCCCCATTGTTTCAGTTTTGTAATGCCAAGTTCACACAGCTCTGACATTACAAATCTTGGCAGAGGAAAGTTACACAAAAATATTTTCTTTTTTAATATGTATGATTGTGGTACAAAAATGCCTGCCCTTCAGCTTCTTGCCCAACTGAAAGAAAGAGATATGATCTCAAAATATTTTGAGGAAGTTTTATGGCCTCTGTTATACAAGAGGCTAGACTAGATGATCACAATGTTGTTCTTCAAGATGTGTTGCATGTGTCCATTCCACTGCAGGTGTGTTTGAGCCTCATGCACAGTTGTAGGAGATTTTTCCCTCAGAAGTACCTTCTGGCCTTGGACTGTATGGATTAATTAGTCACCATGCTGATTCAGTCACACGATGACTTCAGTTACCTATTGCACACAAGGCCATCAAAACAGTTCCTGAATATAGAATCTATGCCCCACTGTAGATCCAGTTAAAATGTTTATTAAGCACTTTATCTAAAGCTCCCATTTCAGAGGCTCATCTTTAGATGTCCTATTATGGCATACCACATAAACAGCAACTCACCTTGGTGGTTTAGTGAAAAGCCTCACTGCACTAAATATAGTAAGCCTTTGGAGTTTTCCTTTTTTGACATGCAGTACTAAAGGTTGCTTTGCAGTTTCTGTTTCTCCCATGTGATTGGATCTGACAATCTGCTGGGACCAAAAAGTCAACCTTGGCCTCTGGGTATGAGATGTCTTGAGTCACTCACTAGACTTTTCAGGTCTGGGTTTATTGCATGGCACTCGGAAGGCATTGACAGACAATATGCTAACAGCAGCTTTCACGGTTAATAAAATGCTTGAAGTGCCGTGGCTTTCCATCTCTCCCCTAACTCATAAATACAAATCTTTTGCCCTGTCATTTCTATTACCTTGTCATCCACATGCAGCACAGAACCATGGAGAAGGATAAAGATAAAAAATAGATGCTTTCTCCTCCATAACCTCCAGGATTCAACATGTGTCTGTGTTTATACATTCAAAGGCAAAACATAGATTCCAATGCCAAGAAGTTGGATTTCTAAAACAGACTGGAATAAAGGTGTCTTTGTTTAGAAGATGAAAAGAAAAAGAAAATATGTATTTGTGGAAGTACACTCCTGCAGAGTTTCCTATGGCCAGGAAAGAGAGAAGAGGAGGAGACTCAATGAAGTCCACTGGGAACATTGCATGAAGATATAACACTGACAGGAAAGCTTTAACTGCTACCATGATGGAACTCTACAAAAGTCCAAACATACATAGGTAAATAGACCTACCAAGCACAGTTTGGTCAATGACGTGATAGGAAAGTTTAGGGCTTGAAAGGTAGGATCACAGACTTCCTGTCAAAGAGAAGTAATTTTTTTCATAGGGCTAAAGTATATGGGATATGAAGCTGGATGTACTGACGTCCAGCAAAAGTTTCAAAGGCACCTAAGTGATTTTGGAGTCAAAGTCCCATTTTCAAAAATGACTCTTGGCATCTAAGGCCAGATTTTCAAATGTATTTAGGCACTTAAAGATACAGAAAGGCACCAATCGATGAAGTTGTTAGCTTGATATTTTGTCATATTTGACCTGATTTTTATCCAGCAGGGGAAGATTAAGTTCTCCATCTCATTTCGCTCTGAATGAGGATGAATGAGTAGACAGATATATATTGAGTCAACTGTAGCTATTGCAAGAAAAATGAGAACTGGCTCCAGAGTTGGCAATCATGTCTTCTAAAATTGACATGTTAATTTCTGGCTTGGGAGATAGTATATGTTTTGTGAATGGCTGAACTGTTTAAAAGTTAAATATTCAGCAAGAACATTTGATTTTTTTAAATCTTACTAGTAGGAGTCATCGTCACACTTTTCTGTATGCAAAATGTAATTATTTTTAAATAATGGAACATGCACAATATTTATTTTTGCATGCATATTTTCTCCACTGGGGAAAAGGGGGAATCTTCTGTAGCCTTGCTAGATCATTGAAGGAGTCCTTTGTTTGCCTGCCTTTTTCATCCTTCTGTTGTATAGTTGTGTTGCAGCCACCATTGTTTCATCAACAGAAATCTTGGGAACTGGATGGAATTATTGTTTTATTCTGATTATTTAACATGTAATTTGAAGTAATGTATAGAGACTAGCCATGTTGGGGCCCAATTGCGCTAACTGCCGTAAAGGCATATACTAAATGATAGTCCCTGCTGGGATGCCCTTTAGAGCACATCAGTGGTGTTTTTTCACTTGTCAGAGTTGTCACTATTGAAGGACATGAGGCATTATCGCCTTTTCTCCACATAATGGGAGTGGTTTTTTTGCAGCACGCACCGCACCGGTGAATTTTTAGATTTTGCTAGCACAATCCATACTCACTGTTCATTTGCATGCACTCTATGTTCTTCCAAGCTGTATAACCACATAGAAATTATGCACTTTACAAATGTGCTGAAGCCCTTTATAGAGAACCTTGCCTCTCAAAAAAGATATTAAAACTATTCATTCTGGTATTGATTATAGTCTGCACAGTTGGGGGTAATTTATGTGTAATGAATTTATGAGTTTACTGTACAAGACAAGAATAGGAATCACAAAGCCAAAGGATATTGGGGACAAACCTTTAGATGGTGTAAACTCAATAGGGTGTAAATTCAATGTAAAGTCAATGGGCCTCTGACCAATTTCATCTGGTGAGCATCTGCCTCCTTGTTTCTAGTAATGGAGGAACCTCATAAAATTATGAGATTTGGTTCACCACATGTTAAGCACCCATAAGTTTAGATATTTATCTGAAATAGCCAGATCTCATTGGTCTACACTATTCGGTTAGAAATTGTGTGACCATGGGATTTTTTGAAAGTTATCTGGTGTTTCCTGTTACTGAATGTGTCATAAATTTCAGGACAACGGCCCTTGAGAACATGAATTTGACATTTCTCCATCCTGTTCCATCTAGAACCAGGAAATACAAAGGTGTGCAAAAATTAAAACTACTGAGGACAGGGGAAATTTGATGGGAGAAAGTTTTAAAACTTTACGAACATCTAAAAATGTTCATTTTAAATGTAGGTGATGGTTCTGCTAGTAGTTATTGTATCTTCTTTCCCACCTTTTAACTATGTATATAGAATTTACCAAGAGTCCTGGTGGATTCTCCATCATTGGCCATTTTAAAATCTAGATTGGAACTTTAAAAAAAACCCAAACATCTGCTCTAGGTCAAACAAGAATCATATGCGGGAAGTTCTATGGCCTGTGTTACACAGGAGGTCAGACTAGATAATCACAATGGTTCCTTCTGGCCTTGGAATCTATGAATCAAACTACTTACTCTATTTCTACAGATTTCTGAATATTCAGTTCTATAAATGGGCTTAAGAAGCAAGATTCCAATCAAGACCAGATCAGGATGTGAATTTCTGAAATGTTTGGCGTTGGTAAATATTGAGTGTTTTGGTCTTGAGTCCCATGTAATGATACACTACAGAAAATATCTGTCTAATCTAATCTTTCTATCTACCTACAGATATTTCCAAAGTGCTTATCACACTCTGTCATCCACATTGCCTAGATGCATACTGATAACAGGGACACAAAATTAGTTTCATACAGTAAAATTAAAGTGTAAAAGAATGTTACAAAGGAAAAATTAGTTCCAACACTTCCAAGGTGAAAAGTTGTGATTATTCTGTAACCATTCGATCTTTCAAATATTTTTTAACTTCTTCCAAGGTGCAAATGAAACTATCATAGAAACAGACACATTGACTCTTTCCCTAAATATTAGTATACTTATTCCTATAAGTCTATGGCAGAAGATTGTAATGGGGTGCAAATTCTTTTTTATGCCAACTCTATGAAGGATATATAATATTTGGCTGAATAAATGCATTTCACAAGCAAGCAGGCTCACTGAATACATATCACACAACCAAATCATTTATTGTCCAACACCAAAAATATCTATGCATTGTCCATGCTGAGATAATGTATGACAATAACAGGTTGCTTTGGGCCAGCCTGAGCCTGCTTTTCCGAACAGCTGCAAGTATTAAAGCTGCCATGGCTGCTAAGATGTGTCTGAGCTTCCTATGATTTAAAGTGAAATAGAATGCACCCTTTCATAGGCAGGCTATATCTGCCTTTTGGCCTCCTGAGGCTTGCTTTCAGCATGGACTTAAAGAATAAACCTTAGGCCCTTGGAATCGTGTTGGGAATGGAAATTAGTTGGTACCTCCAGCTTAGAAACACATTAGTAAAGATAAACTCAGTCTGTGAGAACACTGCAGGCTGTAGTTTATGAGCGGGAAAAGTGAAGGAACTACAAAAATCACTGCAATTCAGTCTGACCCCTGCTGCTGTTGCTGGCAAGGTTAAACAAGTGACATTTGAACACTAAAGATAACTCCAGTAATTCAGTCATTGTAGATCTATTGGAAACTTATGTCTGGCATTTGCTGACAACCCCCATTCTTAGGTTGCCAGGTAGGAATTTTGTGCTAACATTTCTGATACTCGTATTGTATATACATGACCTTTAACCCTTAAAAAACCCATGACCTCTGCCTTTTCTACCTTTTGTGAATTCTTTAGGAATTCTATAGATATAGCTATCCAGGATGTTTAGAAGCTTTTCATCAGATGTTCAGACACTGCATTGTAAACCTTGGTCTGCAGGTCCTGGGCTTGTGGACTCAGTGGTTCCAAGCCAGCGCTTGAGCATCCACACCGCATTGGAAATCTGAGCTTACAATTGCTGGACCCAGGTCTCACAGCCATGCTAACGTTTCCCTGCTGCACTATGCTGATCTGACTTGGGGCTGCAGCTTGAGCTGTGTCTACACGGTGCAGAATAACAGGGCTTGGACGCAAATCACGGCAGGACTCAGGCTGTGCCCAGTTGTGACATTTTGGGGCTCACCAAGACCCGTAAGGGATGCTGTTACTGCCTTCCCTGTAGCTTTGGCATGCCTAAATGCTGTGCTGCTATGGCTCAGAGCCCTGACACCACTAGCCAGCCCTCAAGCACAAGGTCTCACCCTGCTCTCACCAGCCTTGCAGGGTGACACCAACAGCCCTTCCAGTCTTGAGTCTCCTCAAATCCATCCTCCCTGAGTTCTTAAATACCAGACCCTGGGACCGTTCCCCTCTGGTTCGTCACCCTAAAGGTGTGAAGCCAGCCCCAGTTATCAGTTCCCTTTGGCACACACACTCCGCACAACGGACACCTGTTTGGAATGAAAATAAATAAAAAGGTGTTTTAGTAGAAAAAACACTGATTCCAAGGTGAACAAGCAAGGGGAAGCAAACACATACAAGTTACACAGACAATAACGATAAAGATTCAACCTCAGCCTTCACACTTCCATATTAGATAAAAGCCCTTTTCTAATACAAGTTACTTGTTGCCTTTTCTAATACAAGTTACCTATTGCCTTTGAACAATTCCCCAGTGTACACTCTAGCTACAGGAAGGACCTAGCGGATCATGGACAACTTCCCACCTTGAGGCTGTCCGTCCCACCTCCCTCCCGCCCCGTTCTGGATGGGGTTTGCAGTTATTTTGTCTATAGATATTCAGCATTATGAAATCCCCAGTTGTCTCAATGTCTTTCTATTAACTCTATTGACCCATCATCTTGAAGTCTTTAAATGATTTGAGGATGTCAACAGCTGAGACATAGGTGAGAGGATTATTCCAGGAGTGGGTGGGTGAGATTCTGTGGTCTGCATTGTGCAGGAGGTCAGACTAGATGATCATAATGGTCCCGTCTGACCTTAAAGTTTCTGAGTCTATCATTGCCTTTTCATGGGTTGTACAATGGATCGTTACTTGAGTCTGGCTTTGTATAAACACCTGGCTTGGGAGGTGCCTTTTCCTCTGTGATGACTCACTGTCCTGATGTCAGGTGGAACCAAAGTTTATGAGCAAAGTGCTCTATACACACACACACACAAATACTGACGTTCATTACCATAGCCTGTATGCCTATCTCATAATGATTATTATGTTTAGAATGTTACAAGCATTCATTACAGACCTTGCTCGATATACGTCCATAGTACAACAATACAGCATGCAATCAGTTGTTTCAACTGCTCTTTTTTGAGGCCTAAACCTTTTGTCCTTCCCATGAGATGTCTGGACCCTGATTATCACACCATCACCCTAGCAGGGTTCTAAGATGTGGGTCCTAAGCACTTGTTGACCCAAATCAGATTGATTGTGTGTGGACAGAAGTGGGGCTTGGGTTCAAACCTGAGCCAGAGTCAGGCTTAGTGTTTAGTGTAAACATACTCTGAGGCCCAGGTCCACAAAGGTACTCAGGGCTTGTCTTCATAAACAGTCAGTTTGTGGCAAGCTGGGGTATGGCTCTACCATGCACTAACCTGCTGCACATTAGCTGTCCATGTGGACCCCACTGATGTGCATTAACGGTTTGGTAATGTGCTTTGATCTAGTCCCATTTCAGAGAGAACTAAAGTGCATGAACAGCAGAATGGTCTACATGGGCAGTTAGTCAGCAGCTAGCTAGCACAAAGTAGATTTCCACTCCAGCTAGCCCCAAACTAGATGTTCAGTGGGGTCCATGCAGACATCTATTCTGCAGCAGATTAATTCAGGGTAGATCCATGCCTGAGCTTGCTGTGAACTAATTGTTCACATAGACAAGCTCTGAGCACCTTTGTGGACCATGTAGGCTGACCTCCTGTATAACACACAGGCCATAAAATAATTCCGATATCTACCAGAGCAAATTTTTTTTTAAATATCCAATCTAGATATAAAAATTAGCAGTGATGGAGAATCCACTATGACCTTTGGTAAATTGTACACCCACAAACCGACAAAAATTTATTTCCATTGAGAATAATCAAAATTTAGAGATAGGAAAAGTAAGAAAAATTCTGCTTGAGAATTTATCAGAGGTTGATTTAAGGATATTTACTTTGTATATTTTGACCTGTGATGTTAACAATTTGTATTTTAAAAGTTGTAAAGCTTTAACATTTTGAATCTCAACATCTACTGTCTGACCCCTCTAATTGTCTGACCCACCCCCATAATTTCCTTCAACTATGAAAATTTAAATCATTAAAAGTTGAAATAAATGCTTCAAACCCATAATTTTGCATTTGTGAAAACGTAAATTAAAAAATTTAAAAATGCTTAAAATAAACATTGATATGATCTGTTGAATTTATAAAAAGAAAAACTAATCATGACAATCCTAGTTATTCTTCATCATGTCCTTGCCCTTCCCTACTCTTTCTAAAATTGGTTTTTCCTCATCTTTTCTGCAGTTGAAAAAATAATAGCTTGAGACTGGCTTACATCAGGTAAAGGATGGTTCTTTCACTAATAGCTGAAATGGAAAATATCTGTCACAGAGCCAAGAAACTCCATGAGTTTAATTTCAGGAATTTTCCTACTCATCATAGGTCAAAATTTGCGCATATGAAGTGGGCAGGTGTATGGGATCAAAAGGCCAATGCAGAGCTAGCGAGAGTGTGTGCATTCTCAGGAACACAATGGAGACAAGCAATTTGTTTGGGTCAAGTGATAGAAAGAGAGATGGAAAGAAAAAGAGAAAGGCTAATTGTTGAGGCCTTCCCCACGCTAAGCCAACTCAGACAGAAGCATGCTGTCATGGAAACATCGCCTGTGCCTGGTTCAAACAACCCCTCAGAGGAGCTTCAAATCATGGAGAAGCCTTCTAAACAAGATAGTTCAGAGGAGGTCACCCATTCCCCTGCAGGTGTGAGAGAGCCATGTTGCATAGCATGCCCATTCTCTCAGCCATCCTTAACCAAGTTGCTATTACAACCCTGAAGTCCAACCTCATAGAATGGGATTCCATGTAACCAAAGGCTCAGCCACTCTCCGTCTGCACAAAATTCTCCCATTTGCAAGTATTTATTCTCCATTTTCCCAGCCCTCCAAAGATTTGGTCCTATGTATTTTATTTTTGCTCTTTGCAGTCAGCATTCTTCAACTATTCTTTGCTACATGCTTTGTTGCACATATGGCAGTAACAAGTGTATCTTCTTGCTTTACGTTTCTCAGGTGTGCTTGCTTCTTCCCTAGCTCACCCCTGAGTGATGCAGTTACACCGGCCTAACCCCCAGTGTAGACAGTGCTAGGTCAACAGGCGAATTCTCTCCTCGACCTAGCTACCACCTCTTGGGGAGGTGGAATACCTAAGCCAATGGGAGTAGGTAGGATCTTCACTGAAGCATTACACCAATGCAGCTGCACCCCTGCCATGTTGGAAGTGTAGACAAGCCCTAAAGGTATATCTACACTACAAATGCTACAGTGGCACAGCAACAGCACCGCAACTGTGCCATTATAGTACTGTGGTTTAGAGCCTTACCACAGTGACAGAAGGGGTTCTTCTGTCACAATAGTAAATACACCTCTCCAAGAGGTGGTATCTAGGACAACGGAAGAATTCTTCCGTCAACCTAGTGGTGTTGGGGATTAGATCAGTTTAACTACATCACACAGGGCGTGAAATTTTTCACAGCCTTGTGCAATGTAGTTAGGTCAACCTAACTTTGTCGTGTAGAACAGGCCTTAATCTGTGACGGTTCCTGTATCTGTTCACTTAAATGCAATTACCCATCTCACTTCAGGGAGGATATTACTCACAGCATCTGAGCAGCAGAGAACGGTTCTTGCACAATACAGTGGCTTTTGTGATTCAGATTCTGAGACCCTCCTTTCAAAGTACACAACAGGCGCCTGTGCACCAGAGTGTTCTGCTAGCAAAGCCGACTGACCCTAAGCTTAGGAGAATCGATCTTTCATTTTTAAAACATAATGTTACAGGTTTCCATTGCATTCACACATTTCTGCCAAAGCAACTCAAATACAGGAGCCGCTAGTTGCTTGGTGTGGGGTTTTTTGTTTGCTTGGGTTTTATTTAACTCAGATGTAGATGGAGAATAAGACAGACACAAAATTATGATTAAACCTAGTCTGCACATGTACTAATCCAATTGAACCAATTAAACAAAAGAAGGATGTGAGGGGAGAGGAGGAGGCGAGATGTCCCACACCTCTAAAGTTCTACCTAGCATAATTAGCCCAGAACTGTCCTCAAAGTAGCCCTCATAGCCAGCAAATCTGTGACCCTGAGTGACCCACACACACCCTTCCAAGCCTAATTATAGGAAACTGGCTCAACCTGCTGAGAACCCCCCAACCCTTAACCGGTGAGAGTGTTGAGGAAGGCTCAGATAGGGCCAGGTCACCCTGAAGTGGAGTCCAAAAGGATTCAGAGCCTTACCAAGGGGGAGTCAGGCATGGTCTGCTCTTGTGATGAGGGCAGAACCAAGTGGCTTCCCCATGGCTTTAATGGCTTCTGCGCCTTCCTTTGCTGAAGTCTGGCTGCAGACTCAGGCAGAAGCTCTGCAGGGGCAGCATAGTGGATCTGGATTCAGAAGACCTGGATTCTATTCTCAACTTTTCCCCTGATTTGCTGCATGACTCCAAGCCAGTCAATTCACCTCTCTGTGCCTCTTTTTCCCCCTTTCACCTTTTGTCTGGCTTGTCTACTTAGATGGTAAGACCTGTTGTAATAATTGGGGTCTAGCACATTACTCCAGTTGTGAGCTTTTAACTGGTGGCAAGTGGATAAAGGTTCATACATTTTCCCCATGACCTGTGATCCAAGAGTGTTTTTAAAAAAGATGCAAAAAGGAGACAGCAAGGCTGTATTAATTCAAACAAAAAGATGTACTAAGAACTGTAGTAAGAGCACAGCTGGTAAACAAAAGGAGTGTGGGATCAAAAATTAGCCCTAACTGGTGGACAAAATAATGAGAGGATGGGATACTCTGCCCACCACTTATTTGGGTGGCCCTTAAACAGAGACTGTGATGGGAAAAGAAGAAGGGGCTGCTCCCACTGCTGTGACTGCAGTGGAAGGATTTTTATTGTGACACTGAGACCTTGACTCACCCATGGGGATGCTTGAACCCAGCTTGACACAGGAGATCCTGCTCTCTTTTCCCCTCCCTCCTGTGTCCCTTTCCATCCCCTGCTATCTTACTCCTGTCCTATCACTTTCTTTTGGCTTTTACTGAAATCAGCTGCACTGCCTGGCACCAGCACAGCATGATGAGATGGCCCATCAAGCTCTGCTCAGCCTGGGAAGGACCAGTGAAGGAGATTGCCCTAATCAGGGAGAGAAGCCAGGGGCCCAGAACAGCAGCTATCATGGATAACCTGCCTGCCCAAAGAATCCATCTGCAACTGACTAGAAGCCTGGTACCCTGAGAACATCAACAGAAGCCATATTTTCCCCATCTTTACTGTCCTATCCCTTCTCTCCCTTCTGTGTCTGTTTGTTTTGTCAGAAGCAGGGAAGTGACTATCATTTCTGACTCAAAATTTAACAATAAAACTAACCCCTTTCTTCCCCACCAAGAAGGACTGCTTGACAACATAAGAGACACTGATCAATATCCTCTCTCTAGGGACTTTGATAGGTTTTGATTGTTTTGCACATAATCACTCAATTTCAGTTTCAGTGCCTGTAGTGCACCCCCATGATAGGTCTCTATTCTCACATGAACCCTCTGAACATTACTATAATAAAATCAGATAATAATGATCCAAAGTGACACGAAACTAAAATATGAAGAGTTACTGTTTTGTGTGGTATTAGAGATTTCTCAGAATGTATTACAAATGAGCACGGGCTGCAAAATTTGCATCCATGTCTGAAGTGTGAGCACTCAAATGAGTCAATCTGAGGTTGTAATATAGCCTATTGTAATGGCGGGACACATCTGCAAAATTCACAACTCCTCTGGTTCAGTTTGAAAAATCATGCAAAATTTGGGGGTGTTTGGATTTGTGATTTGAGTTACGTATAGAAGGGAATGGATTTTTCTTTAGCTTTTTATGTATGCAGGATATGGGAGGAATTTGGTTTGGCTCCCCTGCATAGATATAAATTCTTTACCTAGCCTTCTTAGAAGTTTGAATCGTCTTTGTGGAAGCCTATATAGATCTAGCTGAAAATAGGATTCTTGTTTAAACAAGTTGTTACTCTCTTTTATGACCTAGATAAGAATCTTGTAAAGAAAACTCAGATTTCACAGCAGGTGCGCAGCACAAACTGTCCGTACACCCATCTGGTCCACCAGACGCCATGTTTACATGTAGAAATTACATAGCTGGTCATGTACAGTAAATGTGTGAGTTGTGCATGTGATCATGGGGTTTGGCAGAGGCAACAAGCAAACTCATATTTTGATTGTCTCACCTATTGCACAGGTCTTCCCTCCTCCCCCACCCTCACCCCCACCCCTACCCCCACCCCCAGCTGTCCTGAAGCTTAGAAGAAGGTCACATCTTTGGGTCTCTTTGAACAAAAGGGAGACAAACTTGGGGCAAGATTCCTTCGGGATCCTCTGGGATGCTGCAGGAAAATGGGAGAGGGTTACAGAGGGGCTGTGTTGCAACTGGAGCACAAGGAGGAATTCTGACTGACTCAAGTCTCAGTGTCCACATACCAGACTGGTGGCTTCATCATTGCTAGAGAGGTTGCAGCGCGCTCTGCACTCAACAACTGACCAGTTTTGCTGACCAGTGTAAGGATCAGCCAAGGCTCTGCTCTGACCCTACCCCTTCCTGTCCCCTTGCAGACAGACAGCACCATGAGGATGCTTGCAGGGAGCAAACACAGCACTTCCCGCTGAGATTCTGGCCTTGTTCAGTGCAGGGTGCAAGAGAGAAGGAAACTCTTGTGCCCTTCCAGGCCTTGCACATCTGTGCAGGACCCAACCAGAATCTGGCTCTTTACTTGGCTAAAATCCTGTTCCTTTTGTTATCAATGGCAATTTTGCCATTGCCTTCCACAGAGCCAGGATTTCAGCCTCACCCGAAGTGTTCCTTACGGCACTGAGATTGCAAGTTCCTTATGACAAAGACCCTGTTTCCGTATTTGTTGTAAATGCCAGAAATGTAAATCCCACACAGGCTCTTCTGACCAACAGTTTCAAAATTGGGAGTCTAAAATTAGACTCCTAAGTGCAAATTTTGGCACCTAAATAAATGGCCTGATTATCAGAAGCGCTGAGCTCCCATTGTTTCAGTGGGAGCCAGAGATACTCAACATCTCAGAAAAATCAGGCCACTTTTATTTAGATGTTTAAATATGAATGCAGATGCCTAATTTTAGGGGCTCATGTTTAAAAATGGTGCTCTCGATAAATAATAAGAGTCCTAATACAATAAAAGTAACATTTCCACTCTGATCACAAATCAAACTAAATCTTATAGGTATTGGCTTTTTTAAAAAAACCTCTTTCCCTAAAATGAAGTTTTAGCCTTTAACTTCAATTTTAACTAACTGGTTGGTTATTTGAAGTGACACTTGCAAGAATATTTTTCTGTCAGGCATTGAAAATACAGAGCAGGTGTGTGTGAAGGCTTAAACAAAAGCCATAGAAATGAGGAAAGATGGAAAACCTCCTCTGCAACTCTATCATAGCACTTCACAGTTGTGTGGATTTGATTATTTCGATGT
This sequence comes from Macrochelys suwanniensis, assembly GCA_033296515.1. Classification (NCBI taxonomy): domain Eukaryota; kingdom Metazoa; phylum Chordata; order Testudines; family Chelydridae; genus Macrochelys; species Macrochelys suwanniensis. The sequence goes on from CM065776.1 coordinate 46,083,949, forward strand.
GATGCCTTAACAGACATGAGTCAGCGACAGCAGTAAACAGTGCCGAGACTGGCAGCTGTCTGTTGCAAGGATATATTAATATAAACAACATTGGCTTGTTTCTTGCATCATTATTTGACATTGGAGACTGATACCCCAATTACAGGTGTTGCAGCTAGATCTCGATCTCTCTGATTTCCAGTTTGGGGTTGGGAAGGGGAGAGGAGGAGGAGGAGGAGGAGAAGACTAACAACTTCCTGAGTCAGGTACAGGACAGGAAGTCAGGAGACTTGTGTTCTATTTCTTCACTATTTCTCCTTGGCCACACACTCCCTGGCTGATACATGTAACTGCTCTATAACTCGGTTTCCTCGGTGCTCTGCTATGGTACTTATTGCAGTACCAAATATCTGGATTTTTATGGGTATATTGTTTTAAAAACACACAGATGTTGGAGGCTGGATGGGCAGAATGGTGAACCGGGCTGGTTCCTGGTATAAGTTGTACCAACCAAGGGTCCCACGGTGATGTGTAGGCAGCTAGAGTTCCACACTTAGCCATACACCTTCTCCCTAGACACATCCCCTACACTGGCAGACTGGTATCAGAGTTGCACTACTCAGGCATTACCCTGTCCTGGGGGATACTTCAATAACCCTTTTAATGGCATCTTTGAACCCCCAGAAAAATACAAGGCTCCAGACTTACTGGGTCCCCGCTATGTCCTGCTAGCATTTAAAGCAAAATTTAAAGCAAAACGCCTTATCTCCACTTTGATATTATTTGGGGACCCTTTTCTGACAGGGTGTGATTTTGATCTTTGGAAACACTTTCCCCACCCCCCCGCCATTGTTGTACAGATGAAAAGATATCCTCTAGATGATGTTTCAAGTTAACAGTATAATCTTCTGTGTTTGCAGCAGAAGGTTAATCTTCTGTGAAGGCCCGCCGACAGGGGGCAACAAAGGGGGCAATTGCCCAGGGGCCTGGGCGATTTAAAATGGCCGGGGGGGTCCTGGCCACCGCTGCCACTGGCAGTGCAGTGGGGCTAAGGCAGGCTTCCTGCCCATCCTCACTCTGTGCCGCTCCCAGAAACAGCGGGCACATCCCTGTGGCCCCTAGGGAGGGGTTCTCCATGCGCTGCCCCCTCCCCAAGCACCGACTCTGCAGCTCCCATTGGCCGGGAACTGAGGCCAATGGGAGCTGTGGGGGGTGTGTGCCTGCGGGCAGTGGCACATGGAGATCCCTTACCCCCCACCATCTAGGAGCCACTGCCAGAGGAGTGTGCCAGTCGCTTTAGGGAGCCGCCTGAGGTAAGCGCCGATCCTGATCCGCTCTTGCACCTCAACCGCCTTCCCCAGCCTAGAGCCCGCACCCAAACTGCTTCCCAGAGCCAACACCCCACATCCCTCATGCACCCAAACTACCTCCCAGAGCCTGCACCCCTCACCCCAACCCCCTGCCCCAGCCTGGTGAAAGTGAGTGAAGGTGGGGGGGAGTGAGCAACAGAGGGACAGGGGGATGGAGTGAACAGAGGGTAGGGTCTCTGAGAAGGGGTGGGACAGGGGCGTGGTCTCAGGGAAGGGACGGAGCAAGGGTCTTTGGGTTTGCGCGATTAGACAGTTGACAAGGCATATGGAAGCCCTGGCTGTGCTGGAAGAACACGCCCAGCAGTGCGGCTGGCAGCTCGCTGGGCACCAGCCAGCGCAGGCACAGCACTGCCCAAATGTCAGGCGGACCACGTCCACCTGGGTGCAGATTGTGTGTGCGTGGGGGCCATTGATTGTTCTGCCCTGGGGCCCAGAATTGCTGTCAGCAGGCCTGCTTCTGTGGCTGGCATGTGACAAGAAATAGACACGGAGATACGAATATATGCTGCCAATCCCTGGTTTGGTGGAGACAAGCCTGTATATCTAGTGTGTATGGATAGAATTGTGCAGAGAATGAAATGTAAGTTTTGAGGCTGTGATGTAAAGTTGGTAACGTTTTATTTATGTGCTCTGTCAGATGCCTAAGCATATAAATGACATAGGCACACTGACAGAAGTGCCAAAAATCCCTATGCAAGTTCTTACCGGGCCCTGAAACACATGATGTATAACAGAGGCGTTTACAAGCGAGTGTATCATCACCGTCGCAAATCAGCATGTTGTAAATCTTCACAGGTGGCTATCACAGCTAACCAAATGTCCATGTCTACGCTGAAGCATGATGATCCTATCAGAGTTGGACACAGCCATTTGGAAGCTATTCACATTGTCATTTGCACAGTGCTAACCTAATGCTGGGAATTAAGCAGTTTGTCAATATTCTGTTCTAAATCTTTTTTCCACGCTGAGGAATTTTTCGAAAGTGTGTACCATTATACACCATAGGAACAACTGCATCCCGTAAATGGGCCTCAGTTATGAGTCTGGGTTTTCCCTGGATAGCCCAAAAATACCTTTGTCAGATTCAACAGCATCTGGGGGAGGTGAATTGATTTATTGCATCCCCATCTTGTCACTTAGCCGGGCCTTGACTTACGAATGCCTTTTGTAGGGAGGTGAACATTCCTATAAAGTTCCAGTTATGGTTTCATCCTTGCTAAGACAAAGGCAGATGGATAAGCCAATACAATCATGGCCCATTTAGAAGTGAATAAACCTCTAAGTTTTTCCACTCTATAGTCCCAAACAAAGTTACCAACAGCCTAAATCAAATTCAAAATACTTGATTAACTCAGCTTTAGAATTAGAAAATCCCTCAGATTCCCAAGCTGAAATGTAAGAGAAAAGCATTTTGTACATACTTGGAGTCTTTGTTTCACCTTTATTGTTCATCCCACCTTCATCCCATTATTTGCTTGAATTATGGCAGGGACTAGGTGCCCTAATCATTGACTGTGTATTGTGCTGGGCACTATACAAACAGAACAAAGAGAATTCCTGCCCTGAATAGCGTACTCCTTAACTGCACTCTCCCTTCCTCATCAACCCACCCACTTATTCTAATCTAATTTGCTTTCATCCTCATTCACCCTCTCTCAACATTCACAGGGGGCATGGATCAGCATTCATGTCGCGCTCCCCATCAGTACCTGGCCCGGACCAGGAAAGCTAATGATCCAACCAGTGGATCAAATTCAGTGATGAAGCCTGGTCACGTACCACCTGAGGCACATTGTGCATACGCTAAGAACATTCACAGATTCATCCATCAGCCCCCTTTATGCTGCACTCTCATGGAGTCACCCCCATTCCTTCATCCTGCTGCCTACAACCTTCCAGCCCTCTCCTGCCTGCTGCACTAACTCCACCCTTTTTGCTCCAACTCAGACCTGGGTATCCAAATTCCCTTTCATCAGATCTTCAATGCTAACCCTTCAATGCTAAGTCCTTCTACCTCTTGCTCCTTCCCACTTGCTTCTAATTCTTGCTATAGTGTTCCTCCCCACATAATTCCTGCAACCTACCCCTGCATCCTCCTATTGCATCCAACTTAGTTTCACCAAAGCTCTCTCTTTCCTCTGTCTCCAGTTCTCTCTTCCCCAAGGGTTTTCAACTTTCCCCAGTGCTTCTGGTCCCTCCATTCCTTCTTTCTGCCAGCCCCCTCCTGCCTCCAGTGAGAATGTCCACAACAATTATAAGAAAATCAAATACTTGTGGCACCTTAGAGACTAACAAATTTATTTCAGCATAAGCTTTCGTGGGTTAGAACCCACTTCATCGGATGCATGGAATGAAACATACAGTAGACAGATATTTATACAGTCAGAGAAACATGATAAGGTGGAAGTGCAAATACCAACCCGAAGAGGCTAATTAATTGAGAGGAACCATAACAGCAGGGGAAGAAAAACCTTTGAAGTGATAAACAAGATGGCCAATGTGGACAGTTGACACACAGGTGTGAATGAGGATCGTTAACTTAAGAGAAATAGATTCAATTAACGTAATGGCCAAGCCATTCCAAGTCTCTCTTTAATCCCCAGTTGATGGTATCTAATTTGCATATCAATTCAAGTTCAACAGCTTCTTGTTGTAGTCTGTTTTTGACGTTTATTTGTTGCAAAATTACCACCCTCAAGTCTGTCACTGAGTGATTAGGGAGGTTGAAATGTTCTCCTACTGGTTTTTGAATGTTATGATTCCTGATGTCAGATTTATGTCCGTTTATTCTTTTGCGTAGAGAGTGTCCAGTTTGGCCAATGTACATGGCAGAGGTGCATTGCAGGCACATGATGGCATATATCACATTGGTAGATGTGCAGGTGAATGATCCCCTGATGGCGTGGCTGATGTTATTAGGTCCTATGATGGTATCACTTGAATCGATATGTGGACAGAGTTGGCATCGGGCTTTGTTGCAAGGATAGGTTCCTGGGTTAGTGTTTTTGTTGTATGGTGTGTGGTTGCTGGTGAGTATTTGCTTCAGGTTGGGGGGCTGTCTGTAAACAATTATAAGGCAGATCAAAAGGTTGTTTTCCACACAAAGAGGTCATGCTAGGCATTCTACCACACTGATAATGAACTTGCCTTCTATTCCCCACCTGTAAGAGAATATCAACCACACCCAACACTCTGAACCTATTTAACTCTTGACAAAGCTTGTTTCTATTTTGGCTCCCTGGGGGAGTTATTTGAGTTTCCTGCAGGAACTAAAGTTATTGGGAGGTAATTAATGCAAATCACAAGGTACGTAAACATGCCTAGAAAAACAACATCTGCCTGGGGGTGATGGAACCTCCTGGTTTGAACTGCTTGAGGAAAGCAGCCTGTCAAACAAAGAACTGAGAATTCTAGAAAGTGACCAGCCTGTCTTAGGGGATGGGATCTAAAGGGAAACCCTTCTTAACTAACTGGTAGTATTGAGGCTAGTGATATCTGCACTATTGAAAGAAATTCATGTAGTCGCGGCCTTTTTTCATGGACTTGGACACACAGGCATGGACTGTTCTTTCTGGGTCACAGTCAAAGAGCACAAAAGAGCTGACATACATGTGATCTAGGCTGTGCACACTGCTGTCAGCACAGTAAATGGGCTGAGATTGTATTTTGGAAAGGTCTGGATGAGAACAGGGCTGTGGGAGGATAAACAAGACCAAAGAGATGGATTGAGAGAGGTGCTGGAGTTGGAGTTAAGGGAAGAATGAATCATCTCAACAACCTTACAAATGGGAAGTAGAGAGGAGCTGCATATTTCTCTGCTAAGAATGGTAGGCCTTCAGCCATCTAAAAAACTCTCTGAATTCTTCTCTTTAGAATTACAACATTTTCCCCTTAACAGCAGGATTTTCATTCTCAACTGCAGTGTTCTGTCACATAGAATCACTCTAAGGCTGATTTCAAAAGTCAGCTCCAATTCTAACCATTTAGCCGGAAAATTTTAAGTCATATGACAAATGAACAGCTTTAACACCATTAAAGTTTAATGTCAAGTTGTTTAACAACAAATTCAATCAGATGCAAACAGTGGCCCATCATAACTTTGCCTGGAATCCTTATAAAATCTGCCTCTAACTTTGTGGGCTAAGGGGTAAAGATGTATGTCAAATTGAAAATGGGGCTGCTCAGTAAATAGCATTCTGCCTCAGTATCCAGTCAACCATGGGTTGAATAGATATTTGACCTAAACTTTCAGATACATTAAAGAGATCAGATTTGCAGAGGGGGTGTGCTCAGCACTTTCTGAAAATCAGGCCCCTTTAAAGAGTCTCAAGTTGGGCACCCAAAAATTGGGGCACCAAAAATTCTCTAATCACTTTTGAAAATGTAGGCCTTTCTATCAGCACTCAGCAGGTCAAGATCCAGTCATGTTCAGTTTGTTTCATTGTACTGAATACTGGCTGTTTAGTACTTCTTGGCAGGTACATCTGGAGATGAAGCCACTAAAAGTTGTGCGGAAAAATAGGAGTCACAGCTCTGGGTCCTGAAGGAGATAAGAGTGAGGAAAGCAGGGATGAAACAGGCCTTGGAGAAGAGAGAGAAATGGGGGATGGTTGCTTCACAATTTGGATTCAAATCCTGGCACTCCCGTCTACCTGCGACACAATTTGCTTGATATTTCTCTTTGAAGTAGCACTTTGTGGTGGCTATACTTGTCCGGTGGATAAAGGCATGTATATCACCTGGATCTCACTCCTTCCCAACCTTCCCTTGCATCTGCTGTTGTTTCATCTGTGGTGTTTCCATCAGGTTTCTATGATCCTGCATAGCAAGTCTTTATCTCTTACAGAAAACAAGTCTAACATCTAAAGTCTCAGTTTTGTTGTTCTTGCCCTGAGATGCATGTTTGTCTTCACTGCTCATATTAGCTTGCTATATTCCAACCACAAATCTAGGAACAAAGCAGAAATAGGGGGACAGATTCTACTCTGTTACCCTATTGTAAAGAACTCAAATGAGTCCAGTGGAGATACTGCAGTTTTACATCTATGTAAATGAGAGAATAATTTGTCCCAAGATCTGTAAGGTAACTGTACTCCTTTCACAAAGCTGCCTTTAGTGCCTTAAAATGTAAGACACTTAGCTTAATGTGAAAATCCATTCCGCAATCTGTTGGTAATACAGGCACTGTGACAACCTCACTTTCTCGAGGTCTGGAATTTGAAATTCTATTCCCCTGCACACCAGTCTATTAAGTCAAGGGGTGTTGGGTCTGGCCCTATGCTAAGATTCCAAATCTGTGAAACAAGAATCAATACTGGCATCTTTATACTGAGGGTCAAAATTAATTAGAATTTGACTCAACCACCAAATTCCTTTACATCCTTTACAACATCAGGGGCTGGATTGATCCTTTTTGAAACTCTATTGAAGTCTATGCAGTAACACCAGGGATGAATTTTTATCCAAATGGTGGGTTATTCTTGGGCTGAAGGTGCTGCTGCAGGTACTGGAAGGTAAGTAGTATATGGAATTGCTGTAGATATCAAGGTCTCTCTTATAGGTGCATATGCATTGGCGACTTCTGTAATATTTCTTTGTAAGCCCAGCAGCTTTCCTTTTGAACTCTAGAGCGCTCTTGCTTTATCTATTTAATTTGAGAGGCTGCCTGCAAGCTTATTTCCACCATATTTAACTCACTGGTCAGCAATCTAATCTGATGTGTAAAATCATCTCTCTCCATTTAAAACAAATCTCATTCTCTGCAACTTGACTGTGGCATTGCTCACTCATAGTCTAAGCGTCCTGCTAGAAAACATACCTTTGTCTTTTACATTCTAGATCAGATTTTACATTAGTCATATTGTCTGGGATGGTCAAAGGAATGTAAGGGAGTTAGGCATCCAATTCCCACTGAAATTCCATGGGAGTTGGTGCTGAATTCTTAGGCCCCTTTGAAAGTCCCACTCCTTATTCTTCACATGACTTAAATCCTGATTTTCATGAAAGAATTGGTTCTCCAGCTCCATTTGCTCTAATAGTTCACAATGATTATCATTTAGTCGTTGAGCGTAGATATCCCTATTGCTTTTAAACAGAACTGGTTGGAAAATGGAATTTTGACTATTCAGGAAATGCCGACATTTAAAAAAATACATTTCAAATTGAACAAACAGTCAACATTTTGATCTGCCTGCAGCACGGAAATCCTGAAAAATGTTGATTCAGAAACCTAAAATGTTTTTAAGATGGAGCTTGATAAGGTTATGAATAGGATTACAACTGGTGGCCTGTGGCTGACCACTGGTGGCTTGTGATAGCAGGGGACTGGAAGCGATGACCCAGGAGGGCTCTTCCAATCCCATGTTCTTATGGAAGCATCAAAATGTTTCATTTTGATAATATTGAATTGTTTTGATAACACTGAAATAATATAAACTATACAGATATAACATTAAATAGACTATAACTGTGTTAAAATTATTGTAATAGAAAATTCAAAATGAAAATGAAATGTTTCAACATTAAATAAAACGTTTTGATGTTTCCAAATCAAAATGAGAAAGTCAGAACAAATCCTTGAGGGTTTCCCACTGAAAGTTTCATCAAAATCCACATGTTTCAATTTCAACCAGGCTACATTTTCTGACAGAAAACTCTTCTGGTTAAAATGTTTTAGCCACCTCTACATTTAAGTCTTGTGAAGTGATGTCATGTTTCTGATGTCCAATATTTCTCTGTGCCAAGTCTGCATTATTTTATTCCACTACCTCTTTTGCTCTTGCATGTCTGTGTTTTTTCTCTCTTTCTAAGCAGGCCTATATTTCTTTCATCTCTGCCAGCAGCTCCCCATTTATAGTTCTGAATGTGTCGTCTCTCATCACTCACCCATTTGCTGGCATACATCCCTCTGCTGGTTGTGTTTTATGAACTCAACATAATAATTGTTGCTGACATTAGCAAACAGTGTTACTGTTTAGTTTTTGGAAGATCTCTCCAGAAGATCTGGCAGTTGAACAAGGTCCTGCAAAACAACAGGATTTATACCCAAACTTCTTCCTATCTAATTCCATTATTCCCATGCTGTGCATCAGTATGTTATGTGACCCAGTAGCTTCAAGGTGTCTTCATTCTCAAGTAAGTCATTGCCTATGCTTTGAGCACTAGCTATGCAGTATGTATAATTTGACACAAAGGGATGAACGAAAGCTTTCATTACATCCCTCACTGATATCAAAGTTTTCTTCCCTCACCAGTACCCCATTTTCCTGGGCACCTTGACTCCATATGACCACTTCCTTCTGATTCATCACCTAACGTGTCAGTCCATCATAAAATAATTTATTGAGCACCTTCTGCCATTAGTTCAATTTGCTGGAAACTTTCTGTGTTCTTCAAAGTTAGAAACTATAATTGAATCAAATGTAGCGAGCCCAAATTTAATGAAGACAGAAAGGAGATGTGTGAGAACAAGGAATTTATTAACACATAAGCACCTCTTACTATTATAATTGCTGATGTAATTATACTCACTGTTTGCTTGGCTCCAGATGGCTCCTGAATTTAAAAATCAAGCAAAAAGAAAGCAATGGCACAAGCGAGGAAGAGGTTCAGTGACAGGAAGGCACATTTTCTAGAGGTGACAAACAAGAACTCAGTCAAAACATCTGGATATGTACATTTCAAGATGTACTTTGGAGTTGTTAGACCATTTGTATTTGCATGCAGGCAATTGTTATCAAAAGTACAAGAAAAAAGGAGAGGTTGCAAAAGCAACTAAAATGAAGGTGGGAGGGAGAACACAGCCACAGAAGCATATAAATAATATAATATAGTAATAAGAAATAATTCCTTGCAGATGTGGAGTTTGCCTCAGTTATCCACACCCATGTGACTTCTAGACTGGATTATAGTAAGGTACTCTTTATGGGGCTAACCCTGAAGGCTGCCTAATAGCTACAACTAATGTAGAATGTGCTTCCCTGCCTATTTGGCAGTGTTAACCATAGAAAATATATTACACTAATACAGGGGTTGGCAACCTCCGGTACGTGTGCCAAAGGTGGCACGCGAGCCGATTTTTCATGGCATGTGGCGGGCTGAGCCGTCTGCTCAGCCTGCCCGCACTCTGGGATTGTCCCGCCACTGGCCCCACCAAGAGCCCGCTGCCAGCTTGGGTGAAAGAACCCAGGCTGGCAGCGGGCTGAGACCCCGGCTGGCAGGAGCCCGCGGCGGGAACCCCAGAGCAGTGGCGGGCTGTGCCGCCGCTCTGGGATTCCTCCGCGGGCTCCTGCCAGCAGAGGTCCCACCACTGGCCCCACCCAGTGCCCACTGCTAGCCTGGGTTCTCTCACCCAGGCTAGCAGGGGGCTGAGACCCTGGCTAGCAGGAACCGGTGGCTGGAACCACAGAGCGGGGGAGGGCTGAGCTACTCAGCCCTCCGCAGCTCTGGGATTCCAGCTGCTGGCCCCTTGCCAACCGGGGTCCCGCTGCCGGGCCCCAGTCAGCGCCCGCTGCTGGCCTGGGTGAAGGAAAACCCAGACTGGCAGTGGGCTGAGACCCCGGCTGGCAGGAGCTGGCGGCGGGAACCCCAGAGATTAAAATGTGTTACCGGCACGCGAAGCCTTAAATTGTAGTGAATAAATGGACTCGGCCCACCACTTCTGAAAGGTCGCTGACCCCTGCACTAATACATGAAAGACTTCATTATTTTTCTATAGGCTCTCAGGTGAGGTGTAATTCAAGGTCTTGTAACTGTATTATAATGCCCAATAGGTTTGAGTCCTGGCTACTTGAGTAACCACCTGTCTCTCTAAGGAGGCAGATTGCTCTTTCTTTCTGGTGCTGGGGTGGAAGGCGGTCCTGTGTGCTGTTCTAGGCCAGGAAAGCAGAGTAACTCTGTTCCCTTTAAAGTCACCAAGAGACTTCAGCACAAGCAGAATAGTCCACAAGATGTGATAATCCACATTGGGTCCCCCAGTTGTTCTTAGTGTAAATTCGTGGGATTCTACTGTAGTTAGTAATAAAAAGAGAGAGAAAAACTGTTCTAAGCATTAAACATTTATGAACAAAATATGTCACATGGGTCCTCAAAGTGAGGATCATGACCCAGAGGTCTCAGGGGATCAAGAGCCTGATCACCCAGTCCTCCCATATTGCTAACTGGAGTGGGGGCCCAAGTGAATGAGAGAGCTTAAAGGAGTGTCCTGCCATGGAAAAGGGAATCCCAGTATGGCAAAAAGTTGAGAACCCCTCTCATACACCAACCAGATGTTTTTAGCAATGAGGTTTCTGTTCTCTGAATCTCTAGGCACTTAGGGTATGCCTACATTGCAACTAGAAGTGACCATGTCCTAGATTTGAGCTAGCATGCTCAAAATAACGGAGGGAGTGGACAGAAAGGAATGGAGAGCAAGGATAGCCTTAGCTACCCCAAAACTAGCCAGGAAAGTTAAACCAGGGTGAGGTTGGAAGGAAGGAGCTTCCCCTTGGAGCAAGGGGGAAGGAAATATGACTCCCTTTGTGGAGTGGCAGCTATGCACTACTTCTTACACAGGGCTAGAGTTTAAGTCCCAGCTAGAGTTCTGCATGCCTTTTGATATTGGGACTTTGCCATCGATGAGTTGATGCACAGAAAAATACATAGATGCTTTGAATTACCTTAAAAAATTCAGCAGCCTCAGTAGAAGCTGATGCTACATCACTGACCAGCAAGTTCAATGAATGAGAACTGCATCAGACAAAAAACGCTCAAGGGTTTAACTCTCGGATCTGTGTCTGTACTCCTCTGTTGTTTCCTCTCATGTTGGCATGCCAGATTTCCAGCCAGATTTTTCCAGTCCTTTGTTCCTATAGAACCCAATGTGGCTGGAACATTAGACTGGAAAAGTTTGCAATAAAAACAGTATGCAGCATTCTGGATTTGTGAGTACATAAGCCTTGGCCTCTCCACTTTGTCACCATTGGGGATTTCACGCCAGTAATGCGTTGGATGGAAACGTCTATTTTCATTGTCTTTGGAGAACATTAAGTTTTTCACTTGCTGTGGCCCATGCAGTACAAGGAAGTCCCTCAGGCTACTGTTCAAGTGGGTCCACAGTCCTGGATCATCTAGACTTAAGGAACTAAACTCAGCAGCAGCTGTTTCTTGCGCCTCCACCACACTCTTCTCTGATCTACCCTTTTCTTCAGGAATGTGCATGGTTACATCCATTTGAGATGGAGATATGGATGCTGCAGTAGCTGCCAGGTCACCTGCACTCTGACTAACTGGAAGATCAGGCATCTCCTCACCACTCACGTCCTCACTGGGGCCGGAAGGCTCACCATGAACATTTGTGTCTATGTAATTCAGGACAGCTCCTTCCTGCTTAGATAGAAAAGCTTCCTTTGCTTTATCTCTTTCTGAATGCTGCCCCAGAGGGGCGTTTTCTTCTTTCACTCATGACTGCTGTTCTGTGCCAGCTATAGTGGCTCTCAACACTCAATTGAAGGGGACAAATAAGCAGATGGTAGCAGGGCCTGCGTGAGGGAAGATATCAGCGTCTTAAGGGCCTAACTGGCTCCTACTACTTCAGTTGACTGCCTGTTCTCCTCAAGTGGGTTCAGGGAAGCAGCAGGAAACAGGAAGCTCCCTGAGAAACTGGTGTTATTCAGTCCAGGCTCCTGGGGATGCTAGAGAGGTACATAAGAGGCTCCTCCTCCTCTCTCTTCCTGCAGCTTTCTGTTATTCCCTCTCACCTTTTCTCCTGCCTGCCTGTTGTGCCTCTTGTGCCCTCCTTCCTCCAGCACAGCACTCCACCATCTCTGTGCATCTAGAGCAGAGTGAATACATATGCACCAGCAGGAGACACAATTTTCTACACTCTAGGTCCTAGTAGCGCCCCCCCCCCCCCCCACAGTCTGGCACCTGAGGCAGCTGCCTCGGTTTACCTCATGGTAAGGCCAACCCTGGGATAGTATGTAAATCTGGATAGTCATGGATGCCCATATCCTGAGTTGCTTCAGTTTGGAATAAAGACACCACAATATAGTAACAGCTATTCAGACTTAAAAAATATTTAAGCTTATAAGAGGACAATTTGAGGGTTAACTAAGACTCCTCATAAATCTAAATGCAATATTGTCATTATATCAATACAGCAAATACTATGCAACCAAGACAAAAGTAGTGTTAGATATACAGAATTCTTCAGCACCAAAATGTACACAGGCCACATTTAAAACATGCATCATCGATTTGGCACTGTCCTGAGTTTCTCCTTGTGGTTATCTTCTTGCTGCAATTAGTAAAAGCAGGCCTGTGACCATCAGCCCACAGGGCAGAGATCTTCATTACCCCTCTGCTGTCTTCCTCTTAACTAACTGAAGAGTTTGGACCCTATTTTCTTTATATTTGGGAGTGGAATTGGCGCCCACCCTTGGAGATACCCTACTGAGCATGCTCCAAAGGTTCATGAACATTTTCCCTTTGTTTACCTGCTAGTCCCAGAGCAGCAGGAGCCAGTGGACAGCTGCTCCACTCTTTTGGGGGGAAAATCCACCACCCACCACACTTGAATGCACACAAACCTGACAGCCGCTGTTTAAAAGGAACAGAGGCAGAAGCATGGGTTACATATGCATCAGTGAGTGAGTAGCTTAATAGTGTAGGCTAAAGAATTTTTTTTTCTTTTGGTAAATCAATGTTCACAAGTGAGAGCTGCTAAAGCATTTGAACTTAGTTACAGTTGATCCCTTTATTTCAAGTGTTTCCACTTTTACTTCTACCCAGTCAAACTCCCACTGTGGTACCTGCTTTCCAATAGGGAGGCCAAAACATGAAGGGCTTTTTGTGAGTGTGATATTCATATTGCTCCATTAATTGCCTGGTAGGTGGTGGCAACATGCTTAGTATCCTCTCTCCAAGGGCAATGTGAATCATCATCTTAATGTGCCTGAACTTCATTAGCCTGGTGAGCAGAAACCTGAAGATAGCACTGAAACATAGACCTCCCACAGGATAATGCTGTAGGCTGCCATCACGCCTCCCAGTCAATACATGTTTAAAGGAATATAGCCATATTACTGCAACAGCAACCCCTTGTAGCCCTTCAGGGCACAATTCACACAGCTGCAGCTCTTTGCTGGTACGTTTCTGCCTCTGTGAGGTCCAGTGTAATGGCGCTTCAGCCCTCCAAGGAGGACTGATCAGCTGGCAAGCAAGTTCCATATGAGGGTGGCATCCTGGCTTCTCTCCCACCTGGAGAAACAGAACTGCATCTTCTTCCCTGGTCAGTCCCAAACTGGTTTTAGCTCTCCTTTCCATACCTGACATTGGCTACAGGTGTAGCAGGGCGGGGTCAAATGGGTCCACAAGCTTTCCTTAACCTTCTCATGGCCAGGGGACAGTTGTCAGTCTCCTTAACCCCCTCATTGCCAGTGTGGGGCCTCTGCCCCATCTCAAACCTTCTCTGGTTTTTTTGTAGCTCAGAATAACGATTTTTTTTTCACCAGTTTATCTCCTTTTTGGACATATATTTATCTGTTCAATATAACTATGCAAAGTCCAGATAAATGCTATTGGTAAAAAGGAGCTTGAATGAATCATGGAAAATCATAATTTATGTAGACACACAGCTGCTGCACGTTACCATCTGGGCTGCTCAGAGTAATGCCTCCAGTTAAAGAGAGATTAACCAAAAGCATGTCACTCAACATTCCCCAAGATCACTCACTACTCTTGTTGAATCTATATATTCTTATTACTGCTGATTCCGTTGCCTGGCAGAAGTTTTTCATTGCTGGGCAATGCCCTCCGAAGAATTTTGTCAGGGGACTATGTCAAGATAAAATCAGAACTGACAAGAGGACCCCTGGTACAGTTTACTCTTGGATTAAGAAGTGCCTCTTACTTTCTTACAACAGCACTCTCTATTCATTTGTATGTCACATGAAACAAACATAAGAGAGAGAGAGAAAAAAACTATCCTGTTTACTGCCTATCCTTGTGGCATTTATTTGAGATATAGCATGGAGTTGCTCAGAGTATCTATACTTCATCAAAGACACAAATTTAGATTCTATTTGAGAAAAAGACATAGGCGCTGACTCTGTGGGTGCTCCAGGGCTGGAGCACCCACGGGGAAAAATTGGTAGTTGCCGAGCACCCACTGGCAGCTCCCCGCCAGCCCCGCGCCCAGCTCACCTCCTCCTCAGCTTCCCCAGGCAGGTGCCGAGGCAGCCAGAGGCTGAGCGGCTTTTTCGCCGCTCATGCAGGCTCCTTCCTCCAGCTCCAGCTCATCAGCGGCGGCACGCGGGGGTGGGGGAAGCACAGGGGTGGGAAGCTGAGAAGGAGGTGAGCCGGGGGCGGGGCTGGCGGGGAGCTGCAGGGCCCGGTGGGTGCTCTGCTGCTTCCCTCCCCCCCCCGCCCCGGCTTGCAAGTCGAGGGGGGGGAATTCAGCACCCCCGGGGGAGGGGGAGGGGATTGGGGAAGGGGCGGGACCAGAGGTGGAGTTGGGGCGGGGCTGGGGTGGAGTTGGGGGGGGTGGGGGCGCAAGCTCCCACCGGCACTGATGAAAGTCGGAGCCTAGGCATGATACAGTAGCTCAAGTACTATTCCAAATATTTAAACCACCCAGTTTGGGAGAGTTCAAAATGGTTTATAACAGATTGCCCAGTTCCTTCCCTTAATATGTTACTAAACCAATGAGTTGTTAAATAGGAATTAATATATTAATGAACGCAATGAACTCAGTATTCTTGTTAAGATTAATAGCTTCACTGAAGACATTGGGCCAGATCTTCAGCTGATGCAAATCAATGTAGCTCTAATTACTGCAACTGAGCAATGCCAAACTACACCAGCTGAGAATCTGGCCTTTTTACAACAAAGTCCAAATAAAGGGGGGAGTAAATGGAAATTGGGAAGCCATTGGGAGCTGAGGGTGATCGGTACCTCACAGGGGTTACTCAGCCCCCAGCAGGATTGGGCTCTGAGGGTGAAGAGAAAAGTCTTCTTTAAAAAAAAAAGGAGGGGTTATTGAATTTAACTCATTTTTTTTCCTTTTGAAAAAACAAGCTTTCTGAGCAAAATCTGCTTTTCTGTTATTCTCACATAGTTTCAAGGAGCAGCAGATTTACAACATTCCAAGATAAGCAAAATGATACTAATGATGGGATGTGCCTGCTCATGTTGCACAATTCGTGGAATGATGCAATAAGAAGAACAATCTTAGCGAGGGGGTAAGGTCTGCTCCGTACTGGAACTGCACACTGTGCAGTTGTTCTGGTTACCAGAGAGTGACGTGACTGGTTTAGCCAAACCCAATCCAGCATCACTGAAACCCATTTTCTAGTAATGCATGGGGAGGGGGGGAATCACTTCCTTAACTGAGTCAGGTGCCAGAAGTCAATGGAATAAAAATTTTATTTATACCAGAAAAGCTGGGCTTCATGATATTTAGAACAAAGAAAACAGAGAAAATCTGAACTGAATTTATTTCTGAAAGTGCATATTTTCTGCTTCTGAGCCATTAAAATGCTTTTTATGATGTTGTACTGAAAGAGAACAGTTTAACATGTGGCAAAGTTAAGTTTCAGAATCCATGCATTTACATGATTTGAGTCACTAAAATAAAAATGAACAAATAAAATAAAGTTTGAGGACAATCCAAAGTGCTCTTGTAATTGTCGTCTTTTATAATTCTAATGCCAGGAGTGTGTTTTAAAGCACATTGCATGGTTTAATTAAAGTTGATATCTTGTGTCTGATTTTTACAAAAAACATGAATAGTTTAGCTAATAGTTAGTCCTGACCTGAGTGCAGGAGACTGGACTAGATGACCAACTGAGGTTCCTTCCAGTCTTCCACTTCTATGATTCTATGAGGGGAATAATTAAGAAATGAAGTATATTAATGTACTTTGACAGTAAAGGCAATAACACAAAAGTTAACTGAGTTACAACAGTACAAACCAAGAACTTAGAGGATGTAGACTAAAGAAACTAAGATGGTATATTTATATGAATGGTGTTGTCATATTTGGTTGCAGTAGGAGATATCTGAAGTCTAAACTGCTGAAGCAGATGGAACAATCAGATTGGCTAAGAAAGGACTTTAAGCCAAGTCCTCCAATGCTTAATTAGTCCTTCATCAACTAAAACTCCCATTGACTTCAATAAGAATTTTGCATGGAAAGGGCTGAAGGATTAACCTTCTTGTCAGTACTTGGAACCCATTTTTCATTTTGGTGGGAGGGTGTCTACGATGGCCATAAAATAAGAGACCACACAACCAAAAGCACATACACAAGTAAAGACCTGCATGCATTTTAACTTCTGAGAGGAATGTGGCTTAGGAAGCAAAGGAACATCGACATTTTAAAAAAATATTTTCAACAAGTTTGCATTTGAGTGAAAAAGACACGTGCGAAAGGAGACTGGCTTTGTGCACATAAGTACATTATTGAAGCTTCCTTACAGAGTAAGATGACTGCTCCTGCCAATACGATGTTCACAGAAGTATTCAGTTTTGCTTTTCATATACTGTTTCCAGGCTATTTAACGTAGTTAGAAGAAGAAAACCCTGCTAAGTTATACACAATGCCTTTCCCAGTGTGACCTGTGTTCCGTGCATCTACCTTTTAGATTCTAAGATCTTTAGGGCCAGGGCTGTTTCCATTTGTGTGCATTGTACAGCCTTGAGCAAAGAGCTGGTGGTAAACAAAAAATGCTGGTCTTATACAATGAGTGACAGATAAAACATTGCAAGGTGTCATGGAAATTTCTGCAACTACAGAGGTTACTTTGAAAAGTGAAAAAATATTTCCAAGACCTGTAGGGATAGATTGTGGCAGACCCTGAAGTTATTTTAATGGGGAAGAAGCAGCATACAAGTAGCCTCCAACCCAATATGGCTTATACTAGGGCCTGTCACAATATCTGATCATCCCAACTATTCCACTGACAATTCAGGAAATTGTTTGCCTTTTAAGTCAAAGACCCTACAGCTTTGATACAAAACAGGAAGAGTGCCTGCCATAATGTATGTAAAATTAAATTAATCATAGCACACAAAAGGGTTCTCAGGCTCACCCAGGAGAGGATGGCCCAGTGGTTAGGGTCTGAACCTAGAACCTGAGAAACTCAGATTCAAGTTCCTGCTTCATCACAGACTTCCTGTGCTACTGTGGGCAAGTAACTTAGTCTCTTTAGTGCCTCTGTTCCCCATCTGTAAAATGGGGATAAAAGCACTGCCCTAGCTCTCATGGGGTGTTGTGAATATAAGCATATTAAAAATGGTCACATACTACAGTACTGTGGGGGCTATATGAGTATCATCGGTACATCCGCAGGCTATTCACATCATCCTCCAATCAGTGCAGGGTTGTTTTCTGCCGTGTATTTCCCAGTGCTTTGTCCAGTCTGGTTTTAAACAGTTAGACTGTTCCCTCATCTGACAAGTGGCAAATATCTTCAGCCCTTTCCATGTGGAACAGTTTGCTGATAAGAGCCTTAAGATTCTCTGTGAGGCTTTGCAAGATTTTACTGCACTATTTGCTCTTAACTACCTGAGTCCTACTTGCAGAATTCTAAGCTGGATCTGCATCTTCACTTCCAAAAACTGAGGTGGGAGTGCTCAGAACCAGGTTTAACAATAAGGCAAAAGGAAGTCCTTTTGGGGTTACACTTTAATTTCTTATGTGAAAAGGAAACTAAGATTTTTAACAATGAATATGGAATCTATCCTCTGACCTTTAACAGCACATGCCACATTGGTTGGGATTAAAATGGATTTTTGAAACAGAATTGAAGAACATTTCATTCTGGGATGAGTCTCTACTAAAGCTCCACTCAAGCTAAAATTCAAGCTTTTTAATAGAAAATAATAGGGGCTGTAATTACATCTTAAAGCAAAAAGATCACAGTATTGCCTTCTCATCAGTGGAATTCCATGTGACTCTATTGAGAGGAATTATTCTCAGGTCACGTTTTTCTTTTTCAAAATGCCACTCAGTTTAATGAAAAGAAAAGCATTGCAGCATCAAGAAGTGGAAAAGTAACACCCTATCAGAATCAACTGGAAACCTTCTAATAGTTATTCATTAGACTGAGAGACAAATACACAGCAGAGAAAATTTGCCAAAGATTCCAGTTTATACACCAAAGTGTCTGGCAAAGCTCAGATTCAGGGCGTGGCTACATTTGCAAGTTAGAGAGCATTAAATCAGCCCCGGGCGCCCTAACTCTTGAGGTGTCCACACTGGCAAGGCACGTAGAGCGCCTGGACTCTGCAGCTGGAGCGCTCCTGGTAATCCACCGCCACGAGAAGCATAAAGCTTGCTGCGCCCTGGCTGAAACGCCCAGGTGTCAGTGTGGACGACGTGTTGCATTACTGCGCTGTGATTGGCCTCTGGAAATGTCCCATAATCCCCTGAAGTCAAGTGGCCACTTTTCTCATTGTTTTGAACTTGGATGCCGGCAGGCGGATATCCTCTTTCAAAGCTCCGTTTCTGACAGCCCGCTGCTTATCTGCTCCGGGACAAAGCGTGCCATTACTGTGGAATGTTGCTGCTGTTGTGAGTGGGTGTGGGTGTGGTGGGGGAAGGGAGTCTGCTGCTGTCTGAACTTACAAGACAGCATGCTGACACTCTCTCTGCTCCCCCAAAACACACTGTCTCTCCCCCCACATACACACGACACACTCCCTGTCACACTGCACCCCTCCCCATTTGAAAAGCACGCTGCAGCCACTTGCACACTGGGATAGCTACCACAATGCACTGCTCTTTGTGGCGTTGCAAAGCTGCTAATGAGGCCACGCCAGTGCGCTTGCAGCTGACAGTGTAAACACACGGCAACGTTTTCCCTGCTGCAGTCTCTGAAGGCTGGTTTAACTCCCAGCACTCTACATCTGCAAGTGTAGCCAAGCCCTTAGAAAACATTAAACCCCGTTCCCATTATATTGGACATACCCTTGTTAAGACTAACATTCCTTGAGGCAGTGCAGGGACCCTTTCCATGGCATGTCTGAGGTGCATGCATGTATATGTGACTGCTCTGCCTATGATCTGCCCCCGCCTCCCCCAAAGATACACACTGGCTTTATCAGAGTGTGAAGTGGTGCACAGAACCTTGTGCCCCACAGGTGAATTTCACCCATTGTGTGTGTTGCTCATTCCTTGACTTATTAATGGCTGTTTACACTCTTCTCTCTCCTCCTACAGACAAGGGGAAGATTTAACCCCTCAATGATTACGTGCTTTCTTTAGAGATTTCTTACATGTAACAGGGATGACTTTAAGGAACATGTTTTTGGGGATGGAATATTTCAAGAGAATTGAAAAATAATCCCCAGTTATAATACAAACTGCTTCAGTACAAGGAAAAACTTGCTTATGGGCTGACATGAGGGATAATTTAATATCTGTCCTACTTCCATTAACTAAAGTAATTCATAAAGTGGGTACACTGACAAAGAAATTGACAGATATCATGCATTCATCTTGGCTCTCTCTCTGAGATTTAGCAGTATGACAGCATGATGTCTGACGTGAAGGGTGGGGAACAAGTCTTTAAATCAAGAGCAAAACATTTTAACATAGGGAATTAAAAACAGCCTTTCCATCCTGGTTGATCCTTTCAAAGTATTTAAAATTAAGAGCATTGTTGTGAGCAGAAATGGCAATGTGTCTTTCAAGTTTTCCTTTCAGCTGGATAGCAAAGGCAACTGAAATTGCAGATCAGAACCCACAAAGAATCAACATTATTACTTCAAATTGTTTTGTGTATGCTTAGAATGTTATAGCTTTTTTTAATTGAAGTGACAATCTCACCCACCCTCTGCCTCAGGCAGTCTCCATCACTACCTCAGTCTTTCTTCTTCTGTTTATAACACACACACACAGTTTTCTATCCTTAAATGAATTTTAGTGCTCGTAAAGAGGACTACATTGATAGATCTATGGGTTAGAGGATAATTTAGACTATATGCTCATTCAGTCCTTGTTCAGCAGTGATTAAAGATACCATTTAGAGCCAGTTGCAATTATGAGTTTGTTAAAGGGAAAACATGTGTTCTCTAGATTCTGGGCTGAGACCACCCACTCAGTCCACACAGGCCATCTGATAGCTTTCAGAGAGTAAGAACTTTAGCTCACTACTGACCTGATTTCCTGAACGTTAAAAGTTGTGTATCCTATCAATATAATCTAAGAGAGTGATTTTCAAACTTTTGTACTGGTGACCCCTTTCACATAGCAAACCTCTGAGTACAAATCCCCACCCCTTATAAATTAAAAACACTTTTTTATATTTTTAACACCATTATAAATACTGGAGGCAAAGCAGGGTTTGGGGTGGAGGCTGACAGCTGATGACCCCCCCATGTAATAATCTTGTGACCCCTAAGGGGTCCTGACCCCCAGTTTGAGAACCCCTGATCTAAGATATCCAGTCTGCCAACAAAATTTAGGGTTTCTTTCCACATCCATAGATTTTTAATGTGTGTGTTTGCGCAAGTCAAATTTCTTGTGAAAGGTGTAACATATGCATTATAGGGTGTGTGGATGTTGTTTCTTAATGCTCCTCAACCTATTCTGAATATTTTCTTTTCCTGTTCTGTGTATTTCATTGCATAACTAGAAAATGCAGAAAGAGGAAATACAAAGGAGGAAATAGCCATTGCCAGTCTACTATTTCCTTGTTTCTGTATACTCTCCTGGCTGGCTGTATCCATCTATTCTTTCTTATTTTATACTTAGATTGCACTCTCATTGGGGAAGGGATTGTCTTGTTGTTGTGTGTTTGCACTGCAGCCAGCAAAATGGGGTTGGTTCATGGCTAAATGTTATGATAATACACATAAATAATTACTAGCAGGCACAGTAAAACCGATGATCTAAACCTGTGGATAGAGCCAACAACAAGAGAGGAAGTTCTGGCTTGAGATATATAGCGATATATAAATATAGATATAGATATAGATATAACTCTAGATAGATATACAATAAATTAAAGATGAGAAGGTTTTGATTTTGTAAAACCTCAACAGTCAGGATTTTGGTTTGAAAAATCAAAACCAGAGGTGTTTCATATCTGGGTACTTTTTTCTCTGAACTTTCCAAAGTTTAGAGTTTGAAAAATTGGTCTTTTTTCCTCAAAAAAATAAATTACTCCCCAAATTTGGTAAGTCCCAGGAATGTCCTGTATCATGAAATTCATAAACTCCCATACTGTAACAGAGAGCAGAGCCCTTGCTCTGGGAATGGAGAGCAGGAGGCAAGAAACAACCAGCCACATGTCAAAATGGCTGGCCAAAAAGCCCTGTACAGTGGCAATCTTATTCTCCATGTCTGCAGGGGAAAGGAGGCGTTTTCCTGTACCATTGTTTTTATCCTGCCATCCACATTCCAGGGAAAGGTTCTGGGGTTCAAAGTCCTGTGCGGTGGCATAGCAACATCCATGTTGAGAAACAAGCATCAGGTTGCAACACCAAGACAAAAAATTCATTTCCACCAGCCTTAAGCCTATGACATTCAGTTTTAGTCTGATGAGCTCAAATAGTTACTATGAGCAGGCTTATTTTTTTTTCCAAACCATTCACTGCTCTATTATATTTGTAAATTGTATTTTGATTTTCCCATATAGATACTCTGGGCAGCACAGTCTGAAACATCAAGCTCTAGAGGCAGAATATAGTAGCCATAGAGACTGTTGTAGCAAAGTTAAAGGGACTTGGCCTCCTAAGTCTCTATTGAAAATGGGACTTTGTACCTTTACAAATATGGCCCTTTTAGGCACCTAACAATGCAGATGGAATTTCCAAAAGCACCTACTAGGCACCTAGGAAATCTGCCTTGAAATGAATAGGAGTTAGGCACCTAGGTGCTTTGAAAAAACCTACTAGGTGACTACCTGCATATTTAGGTGCTTAAATACCTTTCAAAATCTGGCTCTTAGGCACCTAAATCTTTTAGGTGTTTTGGAAAATTTTACCCTCCTATGTGCAAGGCATAGCTCCTGCCTCAGCAAGCTTATAATTGCAGCTTTGGGCTGCCCACCGCTAATGAAAATGGTGGAAAGCACAGGGACCAGAATCTGTGGTTTGAATCTTTGGTAAACATGATGATGCAGAACCCAACTTGCCTCTCTGAGAACAGGCTGAGTTTGTGGGGAGGTGAAAAGGGGTTTCACTCACTGCAGGTGTACCTCCTTGTGGCTGGGTATGGGAATTAGCTTTCACCCTGTCTGGACCCCCTCTTCCCTCAGTTGCTCTTGCTAGGGTCCCTCTTTCTCTCCATGACTCAGGGGTGCTCCATCTTCATGACTTGGCAGCCTTATAACCAGATCACTTTAGCCCCCCAAGCCCTATTACATCTCAGGCAGTCCTCTGTTCCAGCTCCTGCTTCTGTGCTAATTTGCCAGAGGCTGGTAGAGGATCCCAGGTCCACCCATTACTCAAGGTTCCAGCCCAAGGACACTATGACTAGCAATGTAGGTGTCCTTAATCACAAATCTTGTTGCTGTGTCCCTAGGTTTCTTCCTACCCCACCTCTCTATCTCTTTGCCTTCCCTGGTTTTGCCAGAACATCCTCTGCTTTCTATGGCTATTTCACCTCTCTCAGCTCTTGTCAAATTCCCTAGTCCAGGGAAATACCTCAGAGCTTACTCTTCCCCTAGATCTCTGTCCTAGCCCTAGCTAACGCCCTTTCCTTCTCAGGAATAACTGCAAACTTTCTCCATGCAGTCCTTTCCTGCCTTCACTTCCTAGCTTTATAATCCTATCCCAGCCCAGCTTCATCTGCCATTAGGCCTTACCAAGCCCTCCTTCCCTTCCAGGTGCAGCGTCTCAGGTTAATTGGCCCTTTCTGGCCATATTAACCCACGTAGGGCTTGTGTGGTGTGGACAACCCATTGCAGGTGGGGAATTAGGAAAATAGCCATTTTACTTCTAAACTGAGGCTTGATTCACTGGAAACTTGTGAGACAATGATCTGGAATTGCTGAATCCCAGCCATTTTTCAGAGTGTCGCCAGCCCATGCAATTCTCAAAAAGAAAAAATAGGGAAAAGAGTTAACACAATTAATAAAATCCATCAGTAACATGCAGCTTTGTTTAAATCTCTAATTTTGTACCAGTGCTTATAATTTCCCTATTTACCTGCTTGGTTTCAATGCAATACAATAGAATATGAGTCATTCAAATCATTCAGCACTTGCAAAAACCTTTACATCATCATTGGTGTGCAGATTTCAATGCTGTTATGATTTATTGTTTCACCTTGGATGCAAAGTGGCCAGTGTTCTACTTCGTTGGGTGCTGGATAAAAGTTAATTAACCGTTAGCCTACTGCTGAGAACAGTAAGACACGTCAGAAGGTAATAGGCTCCAATCTTAGAGGGCTGGGTAATTATTTGAATTTCTCCATTCTGTTTGGTGCAACATATCCTTTACACTTTAGTGTGTGTCGTGTGGTGTTGAAACAATCATTGCACAGAATATTTTGAGTCAGATCCTCAGGTGATGTAAATCCATAAAGCTCCCTGGACTTCAGATGAACTACCCCAGTTTATACCAATAAAACGATCTAGCTAATGTTACACAGTAGCACACATAAAACACTATACGAGAAAAAAGTAATAATGTAACACTGCATCCAGTGTAACAACCCGTCCCTCACTGTCTTGCTTCCCTCGCAATGCATTAAACTGCATTGGCCTACTGGGATCTCTCAGGAGAAAGGTGCCTCAACAATACACAAAGTCTCCAAGAGCACCTGTGAATGCAACAGCTGAGCTCACCCTTTAGATTGCACAGCACACACTCCCCTCCATAATAGGCCAAGTTCACTGGTCTGTTTGGAGGAGGATGGCTTCCTGGCTTCATTCGTTCCCCAACTGCTTGGGGTCTGATCCTGAAATCTTTGAAGTCAGTGGCAAAGCTCCCTTTGACCAGAGTGGGGCAAAATCAGATCTTTCGTAACTGAGGTAAATACATGGACTATGATTAGTCCTTGCGTGCAGGGGATGCAATGGAGAAGGCCCCCAGAGCTCCTATGAAGGGGCTAGGTACAATTTGGCCCTAAAGCTTCCTGTAGTGTTCACAAAGACATATTACATTTACTCAATCCTGGGCAGCTCTGTTAGTTTGAGCTATAGCACTCTCTTTCTTTTAATTTAAGCAAGAGGGTCACTTGAGTTGCCTCTCTCATCTAAATTATGCCTCAGTAGCACCAGCTTCTCAGGAAAAACCTGACACATTTCAAGTTCTGTGGCTGTTGTGAGAGCAAAAGAGTGCAATTTATGTGTGTAATAGCTGCATAGTGTGGCGATGAGGCTTCTATATTGCATTGAGGGCCAGAGCCACACTCTGCGGCCCTTCCCTCGGGAGCCACGTGAAATACCCTTGCACAAAACCTCTTTGCTTAAAATAACAAAGACCTCAAGAAACCTTAGGGATCAATTCCAAATAGCCAAATATACTGGTCTTAACAAATATAAAGCTTAATCTTAAAATATGGTAAGTGCTCCGTATTGCATTCACAGGTATAATTCTGTCTCTTTCAAATAAAACTACAGGTACCCATTAAAAATTAAGCATTAAGGAGTTTGATAATTCTACATCAGCTCCACTTCTTTTGTTCTTCCACAGTGTTTGGAAAGATCTTCTTTATTGCCCTTTTGAGAAATCAAGGGCACATCACCATCCTAATCCTAGAACAGATACGGTCTATTGTTATTATTCTCTAATAGCAAGTTTGCAGGACAAATACAAAGTCTGGGGGTGGGGAAATGAAGTGACTTTAGCCCAGACCAGAAGCAATCTTTTTCTGAGGCTTGAGTGGCCTGACAAAATAGTTCTGACAAAATATTAACTCTTTAAATTGTATAAAAAATAATGTTTTTTTCACAATTTCTTCATTAATCTCAAACTAGAGAAGGTATAAAAATAACTATTACATGATAAATAGATGTGACTGTGCCTGTAGGTGCCAACTGACAGAGGGCATAGGGGGGCCATGGAGTTTTACAGGGCTCCCCTATGTCAGGTATATACATAGGAGTTCACCAAAGGACAGCATGTGATGTCTTTACCGAGAGCCCACAGTCCAATGGTCATCATAATCAGTGTGAAATGGCATGAAAGGATAGTATTTAGGAAGTTATTTATCTGTACTGAAAATAATGTTCTAAGGTAAGGCAAGTCACCAGGAAGTGATATGCCTTGGACAGATTCCTTCCAGGCAGGTCTGGTCATGTGTGTATAGGGCATGCCTATTTGTACACCAATTCAGAAACCAGATGTAAGATTGCAAAATTTAGACATCCTGTTTATAAATAAGATCAAAGGATTACCTCCTTGTATCAGGTAACATGCAGCATCTTTCACCTAGGACACAAGCTAGCTGCATGTCTTGTCACTTAAAAAAGGGATGGCAGCCTGCCTGGCTGGAAGTGGAAAGCACCGGGGAGCAGTACTTTATTAGCTATGATAATTAACAAGATACTAAGTTTAGGCTCCAGAATGCATATTCTGATTGTATTTTATATGTAACCCTGTTTCCAATATTTCTACTTGCTATCACTCGATTCTCTATCACTTAAATAAACTTTTACTTGTTTTCACTATAAACTTATCTCAGTGCTGTCTGTTAAGTGAAGCAGAGGTCTGAGGTATAATTGGGAAGCTGGGGAACAGTGAATCTAAGTACTGTGAGTGTCCAGTAGAACAGGTGCTGGACTCAAGAGAGATGCTAGGAGGGCTCAAGGGTTGGAATGTGCCTATTGCTAACCCACGGAGAGAGAGAAGGCCAGTGGAGTTAAGGAGCTGACCCTGATAGGCACAGACAAGGCTTCCTTATGCTAAAGGCAGGTGGTAGCGAGGTGTCTCACAGCCCTGGGTACTGCCAGGAAGCATCACTGTAGATGAACCTAATTTAACTGATGTCACATGAGTGACAACTTTATCAGATATCCTATAAACCTTTGATATCTTCAGGATATGATTAGAATTATCTAATTAACTTCGGAAAAAATAACTAGAATCAAAAACTTTCTTCCCTCACTATATATTGGGTAACACTAATACTTAATGTTGGACCATTTTAAAAATCATGTTAAAACCACAATTTTCCTGGGCTGGGAAGAATTATCCCTGACAAACACTGATCAAATGAATTGTTTTGTGTTAAACCAGAAAGCCTAATTTTTTTTTCTTATTATGGACTTCATCTTAACAGGGAGATTGGATCTGATTCTTTTCTCAGATACACCCATGTAAGTAAAGAGGGACTTCTCTGAAGTCAATGGAGCCATACCAATGTAAAGAGGAGAATCAGGCCTACTGACTCTCAGACCAGCTCCTCTTCCATTCCTGAGTACATTGACCACTTGCCCCCACTAGTGATCCAATAGTGATCCTTCGATGTGGCATCTATGGCAATGGTTAGGTGGAAAAGTAAAATTAGGAAAGTAGTTAATGTATTTTTATTTATTTTGTTTGTTTGTTTCCCAGGAGAAGGGATTTGCTAAGAAAAAGCGATAGACATCAGGACATACATAAAACATTAGATTTTCCTTGTGAATAACAAAATGACACAGGAAGGCATGGGTCTAGTTTGACAATGAGAGATACTTTCACACTTTAATCTCAACTTTTTTAACAGTCTGTGTGTCTTTTTCAGTGTTCATATACTTTTACTTCTTACTATGGGTTTTGTTAAGGCATTTTATACATTAAGCCTTTAAATGTTTAATGAAGTATGACAATAATGGGAAACATTTTGCATCTTTACTCCCAGTGAGTGGTACCTTCCTCCCCAAAAGGTTTCATTGAGTCCAATGGGTACTATTCACCATGAGTAAGTGTGTGAGAATTACACTATGGGTCATAGCTGTTGCATGACCTTTATTGGGATCCTTTTCATCAGAATAATTTGTCCCTTATTTTCTTATATGTTCGTCTCAGTACAAATTTTGAGCCTGTGTTTTAAAACGTCTGTTTTACTGAGTTAGAAAAGGTAGCGGCTACTTTATGCTTCTGTTGGTATTCAAAACCCTTAACACAGAAAAAGTGGAGCCTAATAAAGTAGCCATCACAGTTAATTTGGAAGGGTGTCCCGGCCATGAATGTTCCCTTAAAATTAGTGTCAATCCTTCTGGTAAATAGTTTAATTGAAAGGAATCAATGAAACAAACTCATTTTACTCACATACTTTACTCACGCACATTAGAAGCAATGCTTTACACCGCATACAATTATTTTCAAACTTGTCTGACCTCGCTTGTTTTATGACTAGTTCAGACATGTAATTTAGAATGTTGACTTGTGTTCCATTAATTTAGAAATCACCACTTATGATCACAGCAGTTGCCTAGCACTTATACAAGCATGATTTACATTCTTTGTTTATATATGATTTTTAAACATGTCGTTGCTATTCATTAGGTGGTATACTGTGATTTAAAAAACCAAGAATTAATTCAGTTATCAGATTAATAGCATAAATTTACAAGACCACCATGCACTGAAAAATAAAGCCTCATTCCAGCATATATTAAGATATTTCTGTGATAATATCACTAGCAATACTTATGCATAATAAAGTTTTCTGGAAAGATAATGGGCCAAATTTTGCTTTGAGCTACACTAATGTAAATCCATAACAACACCACTGACAGCTCCACAATGAAGTTATTCCAGACTTTCATTAGCATAACTTAAAGTTGAATTCAGTCCAATATAAAGAATTTAGGGACAAAAATATCTATAACACATACATGACACCAGCACTACACCTGGCTTCGTACTTTGGGGCCAAATGCTCTACAAGTGTAAATAAGCACAGCTCCATTGATGCCATGATATTTCACTCATTTGCACCAACAGAATCTTTGGTTCCTCAAATCTAACAAATTATTGCTCTGTAATCTGTATGTAAAATGCTAAGCATTTCTTCCAGATCCTGTAAATGACCATAGTCCAACTGAAATCAATAGAAACGATTTCACACATACTCCACTGAATTCTGGGAAAACCACTAATTTAGAACTTCATCTTGTGCTCCTTACTCAGGTGAAATTACCATTAAAATCAAAATGAAATAAATGGAAGCTTTGCTTGCAAAAATCAGTGCAAGACTGCGTCCGTTTCTAAAGAACATGTATGCACTTTGTCTTATGCATGTTCTTCTTTTGATGCTTTAAATTCTATATAAGAGTTGAAAAAGATGAAATCATTACATGTAGGGCACTTTCCGCATTAATACGAGAGCCTACTAGAATTCTTTGAGTGTTACAGCAAAACAGTGGATGAAGGAGAACCAGCTAATATAATATTTTTGAACTTTTATAAAGTTTTCAATAAAGACCATCATGAGAAACTAGTAAGGAAAATAAATTGTGGGTTTGAAACTGAATAAGACATAGAAAACAAAAGCCTTGTTTGTACTAGAGCAGTGATTCTCAACCAGGGGTCCGGGGCCCCCAGACGGGGCCATAAGCAGGTTTCAGGGATTCCGCCAAGTAGGACAGCATTAGAGTTGCCGGGGCCCAGGATAGAAAGCCAAAGCCCCACTGCATGGGACTGAAGCCCGTGACCCCAGGCCCCTCCACCTGAGCAACTTAGCTTCCTGGTGCCCCCTGTGGCATGAGGCCCTAAGCAATTGCCCTGCTTGCTACCCTCTAACACCAGCCCTGGCTTTTATATGCAGAATCCCAGTTGTTGTGGCACAGGTGGGCCATGGAGTTTTTATAGCATGTCAGGGGGCCAGAAAGAAAAAGGTTGAGAACTCCTGTACTAGAGATTAGCTGATATCAATAACTTGTGGCAGCAGTTAGGGCAGCTACACTAGTGTAAGCCCCTATTGTTAGCCCAGAAAGCAGCAATTTGCATCTGAGACGCTTACCTATGGTTGAAAAGAAGGCAAGCTCCACTGCTGTAAATCACTGCTTTCCTTCTCTGTCTTACACCTACACCTGTTGTTGGCACCAATTACTAAAATCAGGCTTCATCCCCAGTATGGCCATAGCGCAGAAATAAATGGCTAATTTTCAACATCACAAAAGGTTAACTGTGGACAATTCAGGGACCAGTTCTAGGGCCAGTATTGTTTCATTAATAATCTGGAAAAGTGGGCCCCAAAATCTGCAGACAACACAGAATTATGTAGGTTAGTCAAGACTACTGAAGACTGGGAGGACTTCTAGAGGAACCAAGGAAAACTTGGCAAATGGACATAAAAGTGGCAAATGAAATTCATTATTGACAAATACAAGGTAATGCACGCTGGAAGGAATAGTTTGAACTAATTGACATTAATGGGGTCTAAATTAACTTCACAAGTCAGGTCAAAGAGTTAGGGACCATGATAAATGATGTGCAGCAGTGGCCAAAAATAGCAAACAAAAAGTTAGGGGAAAGAAATCATCATAGAAAACATTAATATCCTTATGACATTATATAAATGAATGGTACTGCCTCACCAGTTCAAGTCACCCTATAGCAAAGAAATAGCTGAAATAAAAAAAGCGTACAGTGATGGCCAACCAAGATTGTTAGTAGCCCATAAAAACTACCTGATGAGGTGAGATTTAAAAGATAGGATTGTTTAGCTTACAAAGGAGACATAGTATGGGGGACTTGATAAAGACAGAAAATAATAATGGCATAGAGAAGGTGTAGGGACCAGGGCATGGGCAGTCATACTTAATGGTTAGAGTCAGAGTCAGAGCCAGAGGTAGGAATCAAGCCAAGGATCAGATCTAGAGACAGAATCAGGAGCAGGACATAGGAGCTGGGATCAGGAGCGAGGCAGGAAAGCAGGAACCAGGAACTGACAGAGGCAGGGCTTGGGAGGCAAGCACATAGGCATCGACTATAGTAACAGACAGCCAGAGACTCACCTAGTTGCTCAGACAACTTCTTGTGCCTCTTTCTGGTTTAAGAATTGCATCCCAGTCAATTGGTGGGGCTGGAGATCTCAACCTATCAGGAGCTTTGTGAGCAGGCCCTTTGGGAGCTAGAGCTTTGCTGAACCACTGGAGAGGGAGCAGGGGAAGCACAGTCTAAGCACTGCCTGGGAACCCATGATCCCCACAGAAGGTAGATTGAATGCTCTTATTTACTCTCTTGTACCACAAGAGCAGGATATCCACTTAAACTGATAGGCAATTAATTTAAAATATAATTATTTTTGAACAATGCACAATTAACCTGTGGAACTCAATGGCGCTAGATATAACTAAATCCAGACATTAGCAGGATTCAAAAATGGTTTGGACATTTAATAAGAACATTCAGTGTGAAATTAGATTTTGTTTAAATAAAGGATAGAAACCCTAGGCCTGCCTCATGGTATAAGCCAACCAGTAAGGACCAGATTTTTAAACATGTAGTAAGGTACCTAGTGGGATTTTCAAAAGCACCTAGGCATCTAACTTCCATTGAGACCAAGGTGCACAAGTCTAAGTTATGACAGCCTCCTCATAGCTACCCTATGGACAGCAACACTGCTGGGAACCTCCACAGTGCAGTGTTGTGCAGCTCTCCCCTGACCTTCCTTCCTTCTCCCTCCAGTCACACCCCCTTCACCAGGACTTGTGAGGAGATCCTCAGAAAGCGGAGTTGTGGCTCAATGCCTGAGCATGGGGAACCCTCCCATAGTGGGTTTCACAGATTCTTGCGGCCCTTTATGTCACTCTAGCCTTCTACCCTGGGTGGAGGGGCCAGAGTGGAGGATAACTTGGACACTCAGGATGAAATCCTTATGTGATTTAGTTGGTTATTCTTAAAAATGAATATTGTGGCTCTATATTATACAATCAAATGTAGTAGGGAAGGAGCCTGAAACATAAGCCCTTATATCAGAGGGTTGGTATGAGGCAGAACCTGCTCACAAAATTTGGCAAAAACAGGGCTGATATTGCAAAAATACACATTTTTAAGAACTGCTAAGCACAAAGTACTTACACAAACCCATTCCGATATTAAGGATGATACAAACACATTTCCCAAGAATAACAGAAACACACTAACCCCTCCTAACAGGGAAGGTCAGGATGACAGTACATAATAAAAATGTTTTAATAAAACCAACATGTACAAGGGGATGGGTAATAACTAGCCACGTCAGGGCTAATTATGTCAGAGGCAGTATGAACTTGTTTGTCTCAGGGTATAAAGATGTATCTCAGAGGGAGTATCTTTGTCCAGCTGAGCGGGGAATGGAAAGTCCTGCCATTCACTGAGCTGTGTCCATTGTCACAGGTGTACATCTTAGTATGCTCATAGCGTCTGCCATGTGCTATTACCATGCTTTGTCAACAATAAACCTGGCCTGGTGCCTTCATACCTTAACAAATCTTGTGGTCACTGGGCGCTCAAGGTCTGCTGTGCTGTCTGTCTGCGCAGATCTGGGGCAGCACACAGGGAGAACGCACACACGCAGCTCAACTCTAACCACAAGAAGCACCTTGCAAAATTCTCACCGACTTGAGCGGCAGCCAAACTGGCCCATAATTGTGTTTGAAAAGTTGGTTTAATCAGAAGATTTTTTTTTAAACTAAAGAGTTTTGCCCACTCATTAGAAAGTTGCAAATAGTTATCTGAGGTTCAGTATTAAAGAAAATCATGTTCAGCACAGATAGAATAACAAATTAAATATATTTCAGGTAAAAAACCAGGGACTTAGGGGTTTAATCTCCAGAGAGAGGAGAGAGAGAGATTCAGGTATGTTGTGTTTATTTAAACTTAGAGACTGAGTTCAGAAAAAAAAACCTCACTAGTTTTAAACCAGCAGAGTTCCTAATCTTACTTTAGAACACCTGTTTTGCATTTTAACTCAGTCAGGTCAAGAATACCCAGAGCAGAAGTGATATTTATATAAGAGCAAGGAGACTACAAAATACGTATTTAGAGTGTTGCCAGGATAAGTGCCACAAAGGATTGGAACTGCCCTGCTGCTTTTTCAGCACCAAGATGCTAAACAGAGATGTCTGAGACATCATTGGCTATGCCCAAGCAGGTTGTTTTCTGAAAAGATCCACACGTAGGGCAACAGACAAGAGACCTAACAAACAGATATTGAACTTATCCAACCACCATTTCAAAGCAACCCCTTGTGGCCAGCTGAGCTACACAAACTATAGGGAAGGAATGACTGATGTAATCTGCAGGCCTTCTTCACACAGAAATCTCAATAAAAATAGATGATTTAACAGATTAAACCCTAGAGTCATGTTTGACATATTTAGTTTGGCTACACACATATATCTTTACACACATTTAGAGATCTATATAGGGATACTTAATAGCATTAAGAAAAAAAACAGCTATTTAAAAAAATTTTTTTTTTTTAATAATGAGTTTCCAATAAGAATCAACTAAAAAACAAACAAACCATAATTCATACATGGATCTTGTAAAACAAACAATACACAAAATAATGTATATTAGCATGTCTGTCAGCACACTAACATGAGTATTACAGTAGTGACACAAAGAAGGGACAATGGGAGAGGTTACCGAAGCTTCCATTTTTTGATGCTCTCACAGCCTCCCTTGTAAATATGAAGGGCCAGATCATCATCATCTGGAGTAAACTAGTTTAGCTCCATTGAAGTCAATGGAAATATACCAGTTTAGGATCTGACCCTGAGTTTTGCAGCAATACTAGATATCGGGGTGGGATGTGGAATGCAGTTACTACATCTTCATTTCAAATACTTATGTAGTTTATTAATTGCCTTCTGTTAAAACAAGAAGTTGTCCAAGAGACTCCCAGTCCGGTTTCCTTTTGCAGGATGAGCCAGGTTTGAGCTTATATTATTTTCCATATTAGCAAAGCTAGGAAAGACTTGGAAAAAAAAAATCAAGGCTTCCTTTCACTGAAGTTGGATTTTTTTTTTAAATGGAACCAGGCTCTAATCTCCTTTGGTACATTAATATAATTACCACTATTCTGTTTCTTCTACTTAAACATGACTCCCTTTAAGGGATAGACTGTTTAAATGATAATGACAAAAGGATATGCAAGAGAAGTATTATAGATATTTGTATACAACCTTGGAAGGCTCTGCTGATGTTCAGTTTAGTAAACAGATAATGCAAAAAAAAATCAGGGTAGAGCTCTAGCTTGGTGTACACCTTAAACAAACAGATGACGGGTACTTCAAGCTTCACAGGATTGTGACAGTTAAATCAGTTTCCAAAAACAGAAGCAATATTTCTCAGTAAAAACATGGAAATTTAAATATTTGGTTTTTAAGCAAAAATAGTGTTGCAGAGAACCAAACAAATCAATTCACATTACAAATAGTTGCTTCTAATGTAAAAAACTGGTCAAAGAGATAGTTTTGCATCCGAAGAAGTGGGTATTCACCCACGAAAGCTTATGCATGCTTCAATACCTCTGTTAGTCTATAAGGTGCCACAGGACCCTTTGTCGCTTGGTCAAAGAGACTAGTTCTCAGACAGAACTAGTTTGAGGAATAAAATTGTATACACACACACACTATATATACACACACACATATATATATACACACACACATACACACACAAAAAGTAAAAGTATATTGTAAGAGGCTCTCTAAGTCAAAATAGTGCATTTAACATTGACAGGCTCTTCAGATTTAAAACATTTAGTTAAATTGATTAGATTTTTTCTGTAGTTTTCTCGTAGTCTTGGGAGGTTTACTTCTTGACTTTTTGATTCTAGGTTTATTACTCCCTGCTAAGAAAATAAAAAAAAGTGGAGTTAGGAAAAATAGTTTGACAGAGTGTCATCATTCCTCACTTGTTTTTTCCCCATCATGTTTATTAGAACACTCTCACTGATTGCAACAGCTGTAACTGAGGTTGCAGAACATTTTCCATTATATCTCCAGGTTTATGCACATTCTAACCTTTCCAAAACATTCACCTTTGAGGCTCAAATTTTCCTTGACTGTTCTTAAGAATCAGTAGGAAAAAACTAACAAAATCTCTCCAGCCATTAAGTTATAACGGGGGGGGGGGGGGGGGGGGAATACATTTTCCCAGTTACAATATTTTTTCTAACCACATTTATTTGAACAGCAATAAAGCAAACAGAATCAAAGTTTAAAAGTTAACTGCTGCTTTTGCCAAGTTAAAAAAAATGGTTTTGATTTCATACAAAGTTTAAAGCATTTGAAAACTGCATACTGACCATGTACAGTAACGTTATTTTTGTTAATTCAGAGCACAATAAAGGCCAGACCCAAATCCCATTAGCGGTTTTTCCATTGATTTTAGTGGGCTTTGGATCCTGCCTTTTCAGCGCATATGTGAGCAGGGCTTGGCAAATGTGCACTTTTCAAAAGTGATCGAGAGACTTTGCCTAGTGCTTCTTTTTAATTTGTATCCATATGCCCAAAGGCCAGTCCTCAGCTCCTTTGCTTCCCTCCCAAATCCTCAGTTTAAGAGTGGGGGTTATCATTGAAATTAATCAGATGCTTTTTCTTTACACTGCTTGAAGTGCCCTAAGGTCATTGATCAGTTTGAAGAGCAGCTATATATTCAAAGGAAAGAAAACAAACCATCACAACTTTGGACAACAACAACAAGGTGGCAAAAAAGAGTTGCCTGGGGGAGCAGCATGTGCTTAAGCTGCCTAAAATTTTCCCATAATAGCACTCTCCCAGTCTGTACACTACAAAGGTATGGAAATGCATACATGCACTGCAGTACAAACTGACCCAAATCCCCATCAGCTGGCCAGTGTCTACTGAGTCTTAAAGTACAGTTTACTGAAGAGGCTGGTTTGCTTCTCTTGGGCTTTGCCAACAAGTGCCTGTGTGTTATAGAACTCATGATATTTCTTTATTCTTCCCCGCCCCCCACACACATTTTTTTAAAAAAATCCTATAGAATTAATGCAACATTCCAGGTGCCAATGAGCTCTCAAAGTGTAAAAGTTAAAGCTGAATGTTCAACCTTATCCCCATCTTTTTGTGCATCTGCATCGTGATGCTGTCTTATCTGGTGGTCATGCTATTTTGCATAATAATAAAATACAGTTTAGATAAACACTTGTATCAGATAACCATATCATGATGCACAAAGAGGCAGAGTCAATGTTGCATGGTCAGCCTTGGGATCCAATCCTGTACATACTACCATGAAAAATGTTTACCACAATAAGTAGTCCTACTGACTTCATCTTTACTTCACTATTCTTGGGGTGAAATCCTAGCCCCATTGGAATCAGTGGCAAAACTACTATTGATTTGAATGAGGCCTAAATTTCACTCCATGATGCTTATAAGATCAGGTCATTACTCCCACATTTCCTGATATTGAGTCTTTGACTGCACAAGCTACATGTTGCATAAACAGTCCTGTTGGTATTAAGTGTTCTAAACAGTTAAAAAAGTCACCTTAGAGTTTACTTTTGTTTTCAAACAAATAATAACCCATATAAACCCTGGAGTCATCTTTAGACCTTCCCATTGATATCAATGGTAGAATATAGCCTGTCAATATCTGAACTGATTGTTGAAAGAAGTTCCAGTTGGTGAACATTTTAGTGTCAGCATATAATATAATGCTGCTATCGTATGGTGCTTTTTTATTTTCAGCACTGAAAGATTTACATATAAAATTAATGAAGCAAAATGGGAAGTATTAAAACCAGGGATAACACATATGAATACAATTTTCTAGTTAAAATATCCATGAAAGAGAGAGCGAGATTGGTTAGTGTTCTTACACGTTTCAATCAGGGTGAATATTGGGTCCTTTTGTGACCTTTGCCAGAAGCTGGGGATGGGCAACAGGGGATGGATCACCTGATGATTACCTGTTCTGTTCATTCCCTCTGGGGCACCTAGCATTGGCCACTGTCAGAAGACAGGATACTGGGCTAGATGGACCTTTGGTCTGACCCAGTATGGCCGTTCTTATGTTATGTTCTTATTTAACCATTTAGGGTTCGCCTCCTATTTACCTTACTCAAGTTATTAGACTCATTGACTTCTAGGGAATTATTCTTATAAGGAAAGCAGGATATGGCCCCCTGCATCAGTTTTACCAGCTGCACACTGGTGATAATACTGACCCCAAACTGTTGGGGGTGTAATGTTTGTAAAGTGCACTGAGGATGAAGAGCTTTGTACAAATGCTAATTAATGTGTACACTTTAAATAGTAAAAACAAAAATCTTACCTTTCTTGCAGATATTATAACAATCGTTTTTGTTAACAAAGTTATTGGCATTTCCACCACAACCTGTATAGCTGAACTCCTCACATGATTGACTCTTTGAGTTGTAGTAATAGCGGGTCACAGAAGATGAACACAATCCTTCATCTTTTGGACTATAACATAATAAGGGGCCAGCTTTTAAAAAAAAAAAAAAAAGGAGAGAGAGAAATTACTGTAATGTTCAGTAGATCTGACTTCTTGTATGTCAAACAAAATTTGGGGGGCAATCCTGCACCGATTGAAATTATTGTGATTACCATTGACTCAATAGGACAGGTTCCTTACATCCCCAAGAATAAACCATATACTCATCTCAGATACCATATAAAGAGCCCTCACACAGTCACACTGCATATGAGATTCAGCAGTTCATTGTAGATAGTGCTGTGTAGCTGATAAATATGAATAATTTGGGGCCACATGCTGCTTTCTTACACATTTATATAGGGATGACTTCAAAAGGACTACTTCTGTAAGTAAGGAAGGCAAAGTTTTGCCTTAATCCAATGATTTGATAAGTATAACTAAATAACTTGTATTTTTAAAAAAACATTGTATTTAAAAGAATCGGGTTAGTTTTTCTTCTTATCAGAATTGTGTCTGCTACTGTTGATATTTGCCCATTCTTTAAATATGCAAGAGAAACTAAACTAGTTACTTTTCACCCATGACAATGTTGCCAATTCTGCCATGAGCCAAACCTAATGAAGGTGCCCTGATGCATGTTGTGATGGCTGCTTATTCATCTAATGATAGTTTTATGCATCTGGAGTACATTTATGGTTCTACTACAAAGCTTAGATATAGCCAATAACTTTGTTACCTGCTTACAGTAACTATCTTTCTTCTTTGAAGGTGAGGCAACGAAGAGTCACAACTCCCAATAAAAGTTCTTTGACTTCTGAGATCAAATGAGTGCCGAAAGCAAATAACCCGGCAGTCTCTCTCAAGTCTTTAATTTTAAGAAGGCACTCTTTCCCTGAACTTCAGGCGTCATCCACCTAAAGCCCAGCAACCACTGTGTTATACTGAACTGCAGCAACACAGGCACACACAATAGGGTGACCAGACAGCAAAAGTGAAAAATCGGGACATGGGGTGGGGGGGTAATAGGAGCCTATATAAGAAAAAGACCCAAAAATCGGGACTGTCCCTATAAAATCGGGACATCTGGTCACCCTAACACAACCAAATTTTGCCCTCAATCACATTGCTACAATCCCTCAGAAGTCAAAGGGTTATGTGGATGTAATTGTTGGGCAGGATTCAGGTTGTAATATTTTTAGATCGGTGGTTTTGTCTTTTACATAACAGGCAGTGGAGGTTGATGACCCCTGAAAGTGTGTAGTCGAAATTGACATGCACAAGACATGCTCAGAAACGCTTTGTAGCAATGAGCAAATATCAGACTTGAAACAGAGAGGCAAAGCCTACTTTAAGGTGCCTTCATAGGTAAAAAGAAAAACATTTGTATTGATAAAGGCCATCTTTTTTATTGAGAGCACATTAAAAAGAAGTTATTTTAGTAGAACGTTGGAGTAATCATTACTTTTCTCAGGCAAACAGTAGTCCACACAAGAATCTTCATCTCGGAAGTTGTTATCATTTCCATAGCATCCACCATAA
Organism: Macrochelys suwanniensis; assembly: GCA_033296515.1. Taxonomy (NCBI): domain Eukaryota; kingdom Metazoa; phylum Chordata; order Testudines; family Chelydridae; genus Macrochelys; species Macrochelys suwanniensis. Next base: position 46,122,126 of record CM065776.1, read on the forward strand.
ATAAATTTCTCACACTTCATTGAACTCAAGTTGAAGAAATATCTTTTTAGGTAACCTCTACATGGTCCTGGATCAGCCTCCAGCCTGCATATTTTGGGCACTTCTATAATAAAGAGCATTTAAACATCAATGCACAGTTAGGCTAAACTTTACTACTCCTTCTCCGACATGCTTTCCACTGGCAAATATACTTCTCAATTTATTTAACATCTGACAATATGCTTAAGAGATATAGGATTATTGATTGTTAAAATACAACATTAGACTGAGCATCTAGTGAGTTAGATGGAGTTTCAATGCATAATGGATTTCTTAAAAACATTAAGGATAGACTATGATGAGCTCCAAAAAGAAGCCAGGCAAATACATCCTTCCTTCCATCTTAGTCCTTTCTTCAGTGGAGTGATTTTACTGGTTTAGCCAACAAAGCCCTAAGAAGCCTCCATTCAGTGGGAGTTTTATCCTAGCTAGGGTTGCAAGATCAGCCCTAGTATTACCATTGCTGTTACAGCTGTCACAGGCAAAATGGATAAATCCAGGAGAAAAAACAGTTGGCAAAATCCACTGAGTAAGGAAACCTTCACCTGCTCCCAAAAGCTTCTTGGTGTGAAGACATCACACCTGAGAGCTATTAGCTAAGGTATCATTTTGGCTCAAGTGATAAACATATATGCAAGCTACAACTTTTATTAAGTTAGGTAGCTGGAAGGAAATGCTTTTTAAAACTAGAATTTGGGGTCTATGCCTTCAATTTATGAAGCAGCAAATGTTGATAGAATGCAACCTTCCCCAGAAGTTCAAGGATGCTTTTAGACTGGGTAATGAGTACCCACAGGCATGGCTGCAGGGCATAGTAAAAGTTTTAGTAGGGCAACCCTGCAAAAGAACTATAGAAATATTAGTAAAAAGAACAGGATTGCTTGTCTAAGGTGCCACAAGGACTCCTGTTCTTTTTGCTGACACAGACTAACACGGCTGCTACTCTGACACCTGAGAAATATTAGTGAAAAACAACAAGATGGAGCTTTCTGACCTTACTGAGCGAACAGGCTGCTACCTCTACTTTTACAGAAAGCATTCACATCAGAAGTAGCTATATTGATGTGCTGGGGGATAAAAGAACTAATCTGTTTCGCTTAATGCAAACCTGGGCAGCGAACTATTAATCAACAGCGCAGGATAACCAAGATGTCCCAGGATGCCCAAGCCAATTCTGCGGTGAGGACCCCTGTGTCTAAATAAAGGGAGAGAGAGAGAAAGGACTTACTCCGGATCATCCAGCAGCTTTTCTCACAGCTTTCCAAGCTTCTGAAGTTGTTGGCATTGCCCTCACAGCCGCCATAAGTGAACTCCTGGCATGTCTGAGTGTACCTGTCATAGTACCACCGCGGGATGAGAGCCCGGCAGGGACCTTCCTCTGGGGGCAGCAGGCAGATCTCGTGGTTTGGGGCTGTAAAGAGAGACAAGCGCTTTGGGGGTCAGTCACCAGGCGGAGAGGCACGTGGCGGCTTTCAGCCTTAGCAGCGAGAGGAGAGGGAAGGCGAGCTAGGCGCGGGGAGAAGTTTACACGGCAGGAGGAAGCGGAGGGTGATCTTGGCCCCCAGCATGCTGAATATAAAACTCTTGGGGGGCTTTGCGGCGGGAGCCAGCCCACCGGAGAGACAGAGCGTGGAGCCAGCGCAAGAAGCGTCACCGGACAAAACCGGGATGGAGGGAGCCGCAGTCGTTTGCACAAGGACTAAACGCACCCAGGAAAGCCGCGCTGAGCCGAGCCCCCTCCCGCAGCTTACCGGGGCCGGGAGCTCCGCTGTTACCTGCTAGCGCCTGGGGAGCCCCCAGAGCCGGCCCCAGCAGAAGCAGCAGCGCTAAGCAGCTCCGGAGACTGGCCGACGAGCTCATCGCCTGCAGGGGAGCCAAGCCCGGGATGGAGACGCGGAACCAAGGCCGAAGCAACCGATCTGGAGAGCGAGCCGGCGCTTGTCCTTCCCCTGCCCCATCTCCCAGTCCCTTATATCCGCCGAGATCACCGTCCTCCCCCGGGGCGCAGAGCGCGGGAGTGGCGCGCAGCCGGATTCACGCCCAACAGGGGCGGCGATTAGAACAGCCCGTTCACACCGCTGGGCAGCGCGTCACGCCGGCTCCGCAGCCAGGTTCCATTGGGTCATGGGCAGTTCCCAGTCGGGTAACTTCGGGGAAGGCCCGTTTGCTCACCCCGGCCCGGGGGGACCCTGCAGAACATCTAGGAGGGAAAGTGAGGGCGGGGAGGATATCATAGAAAAACATTAAAAAATTGCTCGAGTGAGTCAAGAGAAGCACATCAGGGAGTCGTGAGAGGGAGGAATGCCTTAAACTTCCTCAGCAATGATGGAAGGCAAGTTTGCCCCATTGCCACCTGTGTATCAGTCATAAATCAGGCGATGCAATAATCTGCCTGTCAAACCCACTGCTGGGGAGAAGGAAGGTTTCCAGCTGATCACGGTCATATCAAACGATACTGACACCTCCTTTCTTACCTTCCCTTTTCAGCTACTGGGACCTCTTCAAGTGGTAGTCATTGTTTCATTTGATGATGCTAAAGAGACATATCCCATTAAAGTGCTATTGTGACTGTACTCAGCCCTGGTCTACACTTGAGGCGGGGGTCGATGTAAGGTACGCAACTTCAGTTTCATGAATAATGTAGCTGAAGTCGACGTACCTCGATCAACTTACCGCGCCGTGAGGACGTCGCAGGGTCGACTGCCACTCTCCTCTGTCGACTTCGCTTCCGTCTTTCACCACGGTGGATTACCGGAGTCGACGGCAGACCGATCGGGGATCGGTTTATTCGCGAAAGATCGATCACTACCCGCATCGGTTTGCTTCCCAGCAATCCCTGTGCTTCCGTCCATATTTGGCGCCATCTTTCAACATTTTTTGTACTGCGCGCTCTGTCTTCCCTTTCGGTCTGTGGGAATGGAGCCCGAACTGCTGAGGAATATACTGACGAGTCTATCCAGCACGTCACATTTGGCAGTCGAGTTACTCCTTAAGCTACAAACTGACAGTGAGGACTCCGACGATGATATCGACTCAAGCAACGCATACAACACGAGATTGCTTGTGGCATTCACGGACATGCTCACCACCGTGGAACGCCACTTTTGGGCTCGGGAAACAAGCACTGAGTGGTGGGATCACATCGTCATGCAAGTCTGGGATGACGAGCAGTGGCTGAGAAAAAGCCACTTTCATGGGACTGCGTGAGGAGCTCACCCCCCACCTTCCGGTGCAAGGACACGAGATTGAGAGCTGCCCTGACAGTAGAGAAGAGGGTGGCTATTGCAGTCTGGAAGGTGGTAACTCCAGACAGCTACCGATCGGTCACTAACCAGTTTGGAGTGGGAAAGTCGACTGTTGGAATTGTGTTGATGCAAGTTTGCAGGGCCATTAATTGCATCCTGCTTAGAAGAACCGTGACTCTGAGTAATGTGCATCACATCATGGCTGGCTTTGCACAAATGGGTTTCCCTAACTGTGGAGTGGGGATAGATGAGATGAATATTCCTATTCTGGCACCAGCCCACCTAGCCTCTGAGTACATTAATTGGAAGGGGTATTTCTCTATGGTTCTCCAGGCGCTTGTGGATCACCATGGGCATTTCATTGACATTAACACAGGCTGGCCCGGAAAGGTGCATGATGCACGCATCTTTCGGAACACAGGCCTGTTCAGGAAGCTGCAAGCCAGGACTTTCTTCCCAGACCAGAAGATCACCATAGGGGAAGTTGAAATGCCCATTGTGATTCTTGGAGACCCCGCTTACCCTTTAATGCCATGGCTCAAGAAACCCTACACAGGGAGCCTTGACAGCATCAAGGAGCGGTTCAACAACAGGCTGAGCCGGTGCAGAATGACTGTGGAGTGTGCTTTTGGCCGTTTAAAAGGCCACTGGTGCGCTCTGTATGGGAAGCTGGACCTGGCCAATGACAGCATCCCCACAGTTATATCCACATGCTGTACCCTCCATAACATTTGTGAAGGGAAGGGGGAAGGATTCACTCAGGCATGGAACTCGGAGGTTCAACACCTGGAGGCTGAATTTGAACAGCCAGAGAGCAGGGCTATTAGAGGGGCCCAGCACGGGGCTGCAAGGATTAGGAATGCCTTGAGGGAGTAATTTGAGGTTGAAAGCCACCAGTAATGTTTGGTGCCCTGCACGGGAGTGAAGTGCAATGGTTCCAATGTTAGTAGGAATTGGTTCCAATGTTAGTAGGAATTTGTGTTTGCTACGCTGACTTGCAATGCCTGTTGCTTTCCTGGGCTAAGGTGTCTTTTACTTTATGCAATAATAAAGAATGTTTTCAAAGGCAAAAAATCCATTTATTGAAAAAAAACATAACTGCTTGGGAAACAGAGGACAAGGTGGTGGGGTAGGTAACGGTACAATCACAGATTTGCCTAAGTCCCGTTATCATACTCAGCCTTCCTGTCTGGAGTGCTGTGCAATGAGGATGCACTCAGGATGGCTATAGTGCATGGTGATGGGGGTTGAGTGCAGTGGGTAAGGGTTGTAGTTTTCAGGGCTGGGTGGTGAAACTACAGGTGTTGGAGGCAGCTGGTGGCTATAAGAACCCGGATGTTGGGGAAAGTGGGTTGGAGGTGACATGGGGGCTCAAGGGAAAGAGTTTTGGAGCAAGGGCTGTGGGGGGGGGGGGGGGAGGTTGGGCATGGATTGAGTCCGCTTGGCACCCGGGGCTGCTTTAATGTGCTCTAACTCGCAAGTGTAGCCATGCCGTTAGTGTTAGCAATAAGAGTTTACTTTTGTTTGAATGTAAGAGTTTGTGGTAGCTGCGTTTTTTATGAAAGGAAAAGTTGAGTAAAAGTTTAGAAATAGGGAAATTGGTGGATGCTGGAAAAGCTGATGCATGGTAACCCTTAGGCCACTGCATGCAAGGGACTGTAGTTTGTTAAAAAAAAAAGTTGTTTCTTGGGGGGGATGGTGGAAGGGGTTGAACACAGTCTACAAGTACCTACACAGGGAACAGAACTTTGATAATAGAAGACTCTTCAATCTAGCAGACAAAGACTTAAGATCCAAAGGCTAGAAGTTGAAGCCTGACAAATTAAGACTAGAATAAGGTGCTTTTTTTTTTTGCTTTTTTTTAAAAACAGTGAGGGCAATTAACCATTGGAACAATTTAAGGGTTGTGGTGGATTCTCCATCACTGCAATTTTTAAAATTAAAAATGAACATTTTTCTAAAAGTTAGGCTTTTGTTCAAACAGGAATCAACACAGGGAATTCCTATGGCCTGTGCTCTGCAAAGGTCAAATTTGATAAGCACAATGGTCCCTTCTGGCTTTATAATAATCTACACAAATTACAATGAAGTTGACAATTTAGGGAAACACTGTCTAATATTATGGGGCTGCTGCCTCTGTATTTTCACTGCAACATTTCAATGGACTTTGCAAGAAAAAAAAGGTAACCCATTAGAGTTGTATTTGGTGAATAATTTTTAATTTAAAAAGGAGGCATCAGAGAACTTTTAACCACTTGTACATATACCCAGTTACAGCTTTGAAATAAAGTCTAGTCTCTAACATATAGAAATCTACATCAAGGGAGTCCATCCTGTCCTGGAAGAGGATTAGCTCAATTGTCTAGTAGAGCTTTTTATCTTTAAAGTATACCATTACATATAGACCTTTCATTAACTCACATTTTCTCCAGGTTTAATACATGAGTTGAGAGAAGAATAAAATCACAATAACTCTATCCCCTGATCTTCCTCTGTTGTCCTCCCTCCCCTTCACTCCCTCCCCTTCGCTCCCTCTTATTGTCATCCTTACTATGCTGTGTCTACCTTAGATGGGTAGATCCTTGGAGCAACAAGGACTTGTCATTTTTATTTATTTGAAAAATGTCATGTACACCTATAGTCTGTATAAATAAAATATATACAAATAATTAAAAAGATATATTTGATGTATTCTAATAATCAACTTTTCTGCAGTGGAGGATATGCAAACTAAAGCTAATACAGGGAATTTTCCAGAAAGGGGAAAAAGCAAAGAAGAGAAGAAAACTCACATAGTGTTGATCATATTTACCCACAAACCACCTAGTTTATAGAGCTCTCTTTCTCCCTATACTTCTTTCCTGTATTTCTATCATCCATCTGAATTCTCTCTTTAAAATAGATCCTTTAGATTTTATATCTATCTACGCACACAAACATATTTATAATCAGATTGCTAAGGAATAAATGAATGGTTTAGTGACACAGACCAAACTACCTAAATACAATCTGAGCTATTACCACAAGGACACAGCTGTCATGTTTAGTAATCCTGTTATTGAGATAGTTAATAACAGATGTCCTGGGTTTTAGTTAGGGTTATTAGCAGCATCAGATGTAATGAAACTTGGCTCCCTGAAGTGCAAGCATACCTTTTCCATTTCTTGCAAAGTCAAAATGTCATTTTTCTAATAACAAAGTCTCAACTGACTTAAATGTGACTAGACTGATGTTCTTTAGAATGCATCATATCTGGTTAGAATTGAAAAAAAACATAAGATTTTAAACAATCAGAAGAATGAATGCACTCACTTCCACCATCAAACACACACATAAACCATTGTTTAATTTAAATCTGTCTATCATTTTTGCAGTGCAGTGCAATATTTAGTCAACTGCGCTTTCAGTTCAACAGGACAATAGATTTAAAATGTAGACCTGTTCTTAATAAGAAAGAAGAGACTAATAAAATCACCATACAAATGAGCCTTGTGTGATAACATGCATAGTTGTGGATGCTGAAATCTTGCTTTTTCATGTTATTCCACTGAGTATTAGGAAGTGTTATTTACTCCTTCTCATAACACAAGAACTAGGGGTCACCAAATGAAATTAATAGGCAGCAGGTTTAAAACAAACAAAAGGAAGTATTTCTTCACACAACACACAGTCAACCTGTGGAACTCTTTGCCAGATGATGTTGTGAAGGCCAAGACTATAACAGAGTTCAAAAAAGAACTAGATAAATCCATGAAGGATAGGTCCATCAATGGCTATTAGCCAGGATGGACAGGGATGGTGTCCCTAGCCTCTGCCAGAAGCTGGGAATAGATCACTTGTTTATTACCTATTCTGTTCATTCCATCTGGGTCACCTGGCATTGGCCACTGTCAGAAGACAGGATATTGGGCTAGATGGACCTTTGGTCTGACCCAGTATGGCAGTTCTTATTATGTCAATAGAACTAGTCATATGCATAAAGTGAGTAAGATTTGCCTCCATTATTGGAGTCATTTTGGGAGATAGAGTGGCAAGAACCATAGCTTTCCTGAATAGGAGTCACATTTGACATACCCATAAAGAGAAGATGTTACGAAATTGTTCACCAAGTCCTCTTCCAATGTTACCCTAATGCACACTTGCTTTTTGTCTGTGACTCTAACGGGTAGATACTAGGGTAGGTAAGCAGAAACTTTGCAAGGTACAAAGTGTGGCAGTGGTGATACAAGGAAATAGAAGCACTGAGATACAGGCAGCAGGAGTGGTGCTGGGCAGTGCCTAGTAGTGAAAACCAGGAGCTTGAATGTGATTCCAAAAGCCACAGGTAGGTAGGTGGTGAAAATAAGGGAATAAACAGTGAGAAAGGGAATGTATTTTAGCAGCTACATTCTGGGGAGACTGATGGTGGACAAAGTAAAAATCAAGTAGGCCAGAGAGAGGAAGGTTGCAATGGTTGAAGTAGGAGAAGACTGAAGCCTTCAAAAAACATTTCAGCAGCAGGACTCAAGAGGAAAAGGTGGCTCTTGGGGATTTTTTTAATAAGAGCTGAAGGGAGTTGCATAGCTCATAGGGATGGGGGGAATGCAAAAGCAAACAAACAAGACATCACAGCACTGAGCTCTCCTTGTTCCATATGGTCACTTATATGGTCAGATGTGTAACCCTAAGGATACAGTAATGCAGCCTTATTCAGTGTAATGAGACTTGGCTGTCTGAATGTATTAATTATTATTATATTACAGTAGTAGCCAGAGGTCCCTATCAGGATCTAGGATCCATTGTGTTAGATACTGAACAAACACATTGAGACAGTTTATGCCCTAGAGAGTGTGGACTCTGAAGAGAAGACACAGCAAGTGAGGGTAAGAAATGGTGAAAGTTAGGAGGGAGGGAAGCCAATTTCCCATCTGCGATGGTCCTCACTCAGGGGTGGGTTGGTAGAGTAGAATTTCCTAGTGGTCAGGGCTTATGCCCATGCTTTGTAGGGAGCTGTTGGTAGGGGAACTCAAGCCCTCCCACTCCACCAGGCTCTGACCCAGGGCTCTTTGAGGGCTATCAGTGTTCTGACAGCCAGGGAGACTTAAGGCTGCCCTTCCTAGGCCACTTCCTATCACCCCCCTGCAATTGTTCGCGGGTCACCATCTGGGTTTAGGTAGCATGAGGGTTGTCCACTCGCTACACAGCATCTTCTGGCAGCTGCATGTAGCATGTTAGTTCTGTTCCTGGTGGCAACTGCCTCCTCCTGCAGCATGGCCCACCCTCCTGGGGCAGATCAGGTCCCCTGCTGGGGCAGTCCAAACAAAGTAAAGGGGGATTAACAAAACTCAGAGTCCATGTGCTTCCTTCCCAGGCTATCTCAGGAGCAGCTCCTCCCTTCCCTCAGGGAGGGACCTTTTGGCAGTTGTCATGGAGAGAGATTCTGCCTTTCTTTCAGCTCTCTTCAGCTGACACTGAAGGTCACAGGTCTGCTGTCTTCCCTGGTCTGCCCCCTAAGGAGCTGCTCCCCTACTCTTTAACACCTCCAGTTGGAGCATTTCCTGCAGGTGTGGGGGCGGGGCGGGGCTGGCTGAGCCCAGAGCCATTCCTTAACCCCTTGTTGCCCAGTGTGGGGTTTGTGTACCCCCTCACACCTTCCTATATTGAATCCAGCACCTATGGCAACTAGACAGGGCCATGTTGTAGTCTGTGTTACTTATCTGTGTATGCACACATACCACACTCGTATCTCTAGACATGATCCTGATTGGCATAGGGCTAGGCTGGGCTGGCTGAGCTACATTCAAAACCGGAACTCTGATGGGTTTAAGTAGGGCAACTCCGTGCCCTCAATCAGCAGCTTGTCCCACCGCTGCTCCCAACCTCTTCCACACCTGGCAAAGGAGCTGCTTGCAGATTAGACAAGGAAGATTTTTCTGAATGTGGGATGCTTCTGTCCTGTGCTTGTTGTGGCTTGCTACAGTGATAAAGTGATTTTTTAATGAGACTAGGTGGGTGAGGTAATATTTTTTACTGGAGGAACTTCTGTTGGTGAGAGAGACATGCTTTGCAGCAGAGCTCTGCTCTAAAGCTTCTCTCTCTCACCAGCAGAAGCTGGTTCAATAAAATATATTACTAAAAACCCTCCTCCTTACTCTAATATCTTGGGGCCAACAGGGAGGGCTACAACCTCATTCCAAATAAGAGATTCTTAATAGGCAGGCATTGAATTGGGTCCTCCTGCCTTTTGTTTGAGCAATTGTGCTGCTTATGCAAAAAAGCTTTGCTTGGAAGGGGGAGAATGGCAGTACAAGGGAGAAAACAGAGAAAAAGGGCAGGAGATGGGGGAGGGGCTGGATTGCAAAACATTACACTCCATTAACTGGAGTCACAGCACATAGCTCTCCCCCCGGAGTTTGCCACCCAACCTTTCCCATTCGCCATCCCCAGCTGAGAAAATAAAGTCAGATGAATAAGGGGTTCCAAATGTTTAGAGTGTTTTAATTTAACAAAAGGAAGAAACAATTTCAGAGGGAATTTTGTGGTCCTTTCCCAGACTGTACTCTGTGAACCAGGATCACTCTTGCTGCAACACTCACTGTTATATGGGTCTATATGCCTGTCTTAACTGCTTTCCTCCACCAGCCTTGTCATTCGCTTCCACCATGAATCTGGCACACAAAAAGGCCGGACATTTCCTTAGCAAATCTGCTTCCTCTCAAACGAGGAATAAATATGTCTGGCTTCTTCCTTGTGGAGAAAGTTTTCAGCACACACATCCTCTTCCCCAGAACAGTCAGCCCTACTCACTTCCGCGCCTTGTTCTGTATTACGCCGGTAATACTGCGCCTAGATGTCCAACTCCGTGTTAATACCAGATTAAATACACTGGGATTTAAACGGATTAATCAATTATACCACCCCACCCCCCCAGTTACTGGCCGGCCAAGTTTACATAAAAGAATTGATACCTATTTATACAGCAAAGGAGAGAACTGAAGGTTTGAATGGGGGGAAGAGGAGGGAAAAGTAAATCGTTGTGCGTTATTGTACCCATGTGTGCAGTGCCTAGTGTAAACGTCCTCTCGGGCAGGGTGGAAGGGTGGGGGTCAAACTGCTGGGTTTGATCCGTTTAGGAAGCTTATGCTGCTGATTTAAAACCCAGGAGTCGCTGGTGTGAGTAGCTAGCTGTAGCACTCAGGGGACGGTGCATGAGGGAGTTTATTGGAGAGGAAGTTGCCACTGTAGAGAATCGGGTCAATTTCTCCCGGGACAACAGTAAGTCATGCCCTCGGGGTGTGTGTGTGTGTGGGGGGGAGGGGTTGGGCTCTTTCGCGAACCGCTGGGTCCCAGCATCTCCTCCGAGAGGGTAACTCGCTCCCCTTTTTACACCTAGAAAATGCCGGCGATCAATATAGAGGATCTGAGCGAAAAGGATAAACTGATCATGGAAGTTGAGCAGCTCCGGAAAGAAGTGAAGTTGGAAAGACAACCGGTGAGTTCCCCCAGGCTGCCCCCTGGGAGCCTGCGGCTGAAATAGCCCCATCGCCCCGGGGAGGCAGATTGGAGATGAGGTCAGGCTGGGGCGTGAACAAGATCTTTAGCTCTCGAGTCTCCGGGGTTGGGGAGGAGGGGGGCACTTTAGAAGTTACTCTGCTTCTTTTCAGCCTTAGGTTAACAACAGTGCCTAAAATAACCTCTCAACGGTGAACGCCGCGGTGCATCTCACCGCGCGGAGAAGGGTTTTCACGCCCCACTGAAGCCCTGACCCTCCTTATGGGAGTGAAATGAGACATGCAGATAGATGCCTGCGCGGTTAAATGAGCTGGTTAATTTCGCCTCCTATCAATGGCTCACTGATGGGAGAAAAGGCGCAGAAGCGCGATCTCAGACTGGGGAAAGGATTTCAGACCCCCCCGAGCTCTCCCGTCTTGCAAAAGGTGGAGGTGGGGATTGAACAGACATTGGGGCCGTGATGTCTTTGTGTGTTTTAAAATATACTTAACGCTTAGTAACTTTTAATGGATTTTAGATTAGTTTCTCGCTCCCCACGTAGTTTAGTTTCTGGTGACTGTACCTGCTACCTTCCGTCACAGAAATCGGAGCTAAAAACTTCTGAAAACTATAGGAAGGAGGATCCAGACTTATGGAGGTTAAATGTGAGTGATTCAGCCTGAGAAATATGCCTATAATTGTAGAAAAGAGGAGGAAAACACATTAACAAGCTAATCATAGGGTGTTAGCGCTAAATTCGGTATTCGCCGAGCTGCTGCTAAAACCCAAGGGCTCAGCGAGACTGGGTGTGGTGCAGTTGGCACAGGGCAGCTGAACTGCTCTCTAAAGAGGAAATAAACACAAGGGACCATTCAGACGTTGAAACTGTGGGATAAATTATCCACTGTGTGCTGAACATTGGAATATGTGACCTCAACCATGGGATTTTTTCCTCCACTGAATTTGACCGGAAATAGACATTTTGGAGATGTTCTAGAACACAAAATGATTTTGCTGGCTTCTAGAAACCAAGTCCTATCATTCAAATCAGCCTTGTTAGTTAAAACAAAACTGCATAAGCCAGTGGTTCTCAGACTCTGGTCTTCAGAGTCCTTTCTGGTGGTTTGCAGGGCTACCAGGCCAGACACAGAATGGCCTCGGAACCCGGGAGGAATTCCCCAAAGTCTCTCCCTATTGTGAAGTGTCCACAGAAGGACAACAGACAACAGTTGTTGTAGAACCGTGGTCCATAAGGACCGATTCAACAGTTAAAGGTGTTTTGTTGTTGTTGTTTCTGGTGATTCACCTTGTGAAGTAGTATGCAGTCAACAACATGGGAAGTATTTTACCATGCACATTTTCTGTGGATGAACATTCTTGATCCATAGATTTCGCATCTGCTCCTGTTCCCATTGGAGTCATTGACAGTAGTTATTTATATTACAACAGAACCAAGATGCTCCAATAGGATCCAGAGCCCTTTGTAATGTGTAAACACACAAGGACAGCCTGTGCAATGTATAAATGCATAAGAACATTTGATTCTTGCCTCAAAAACATTAAAGTGAGTAAAAAACACTCCATAGGGTGCACATAATCTAATGTGTTTAAAAAGGAAGTACATTACTGTAAATAAGCCAAAAGTCTGATAAATTTAGGAGAAGGTATAGTCGGGAATTTCCATAATGCCAGCAGAGAGAGTGTCCCTCACCTTTATGGATGTACCCTGTTAGGTTGCACTGTAATACATTCCAGTCTTTTATTTCCTGGCAATTACGTTTCTCATTATCCATATGCATAAATCACCATTTGACATGAGAATTTTGTGCACATACAGAGCCACATCCCCTACTCCTCTCATGGACAAAAGCAAATATGCCTATCAAAGTCCCTTTAACTTCAACCAAATGCAAAAAACCCTCTTCATCATTTTGACATGATGTAGTGAGGAAATTTCCTTTAAAATAATCTCCCTTAGTGAATAAAAATATACAGATTCATACGTAAGAGGAATTTTTCTCATAAGCAAAAAGGATCCTCCTCTTCAAAATCCAAACAAAATAAGCCCCCAATCCTGCAAGCACTTTCACACATGCTTTACCACCATGAATAGTCCCAACTGAAATCAATGGATCTGCTCATGGTAGTAAAGCTAAGTATGTGCATAAGAGTTTGCAGGATGGGATCCAAGTTATTAACCATAGGCACTATGTTCATCCCTACTGTGACTTAGTCATAGGTTATGGGTAATTAGATCTTATTTGATACACTTAATGGCCAGGGGTAAACTTTGGGTTCTTTCTTATGGCCTAAGACTTAACTTTTCATAATCCATTAGCAGGGGTGCTGGAACAAATTGTGTAGTGGGGGAGCTGAGAGCCGTTGAACCAAACTGTAAACCCTGTATATGACGGAAATCACTTCAAGCCAGAGGTGCAGCACCCCAACTTCCTGCATCTAAGTCCATTAGAATCTGTCTATTGTAAGTAGGCCAGATGTATTGATTCTGTTGTCATGACTATTCTGCTTCTATTATATATAAGTTCTTATATCACATTCATCACCATAGTAGCTGAACATCTTCCTGTAGTGACTATGCACCTATCATTTGTTGCTTGTTTCCTCATCCTCTTTCTTTTGGGGAGAGAAGCATGAGCTGTGGAGTGTCTTATTTTGGTAGGTTTTGTTTGTTTGTTTGAGCAAAACACAGTAAATGAGGCAGAAGAAATGCCCAAATCCACTAAAAATGGGAAGAATAGCCAGTATGTCAAGTTTTCCCTTTCCCAGAAACAATAGAAGCCCCTTCCTGGGGACTCCTCCTAACTGTGCCTCTGCAGAGCTCTCTTGGAAATGGGAGGGGGAAGAGCGGGGAAGAAGCAACTCTATTCAGAATGCAGTCCTCAAACATTCCAGATATCTAAGGTATCGGGGACAAGTTGCTGCTTCTGTAGGTGAAGCCATGTTGCTTCAGGGAAGAAGTCTATAAAATCATGACTGGTATGGAGAGAGTAAATAAGGAAGTGTTATTTACTCCTTCTCATAACACAAGAACTAGGGGGTGACCAAATGAAATTAACAGGAAGCAAGTTTAATATAAACAAAAGGAAGCATTTCTTTACACAACACACAGTCAACCTATGGAACTCTTTGCGAGAGGATGTTGTGAAGGCCAAGACTATAACGGTTCAATAAAGAATTAGATACATTCATGAAGGATAGGCCCTCCAATGGCTATTAGCCAGGATGGGCAGAGATGGTGTCCTTAGCCTCTTTTTGCCAGAAACTGGGAATGGGAGACAGGGCATGGCTCACTGAGGATTACCTATTCTGTTCACTCGCTGTGGGGCACCTGCCAGTGGCCATTGTCGGAAGACAGAATACTGGGCTAGATGGACCTTTGATATAAACCAGTCCATTCTTATGTGCTTATTCCACAGGGGCCCTGCAAATCTACATTGCTCAGGCTTCGGCTTCAGCCCCGGGTGGCGGGACTCGGGGCCCTGGGCTTCAGCCAATGTGGCTGGCAGGGGCGGCTCTACCAATTTTGCCGCCCCAAGCAGCTGCTGCCGAATTGCCGTGGCAGGAATAGCAACGGAGCTGCCGCCGAATTGCCACTGCGGGACACGGACTGCCACCCCATTCGGAATGCTGCCCCAAGCACCAGCTTAGAAAGCTGGTGCCTGGAGCCGGCCCTGGCGGCTGGGCTTTGGCTTTCTGCCCTGGGCCCCAGCAAGTCTGATGCTGGCCCTACTTGGCAGACCCCCTGAAGCCTGCTTGCGGCCCCTCCAGGGGGCCCTGGACCCCTGGTTGAGAACCACTGCTCTAGGAGTTTTCCCCCTTCTGTGGCTCTCTAAATTGGCAGGGAGACTATAGTCCCATGTTAGCAGATGTTACTTTGCTGTGAATTTGTCACAAAATATCACATAGCATATTACAGTAGATGCTCACAAGTAGGAACATATGGTGCTATTTTGTTATGTTGCTCCTAAGCGGCTATTGCTGTTATGGGGAATGTCAACAATTCACAGTAGGGAAAGCATTCCCAGGGGAAATGTTGCTCGTAAGGGGAGGTTGCTCTTACAAAGTGTTGCTGCAAACAAGTATCTACTGGAGAACCACTGTATGCTTGAAAGGACAATGTCAATGTGTTTTTCATAATTTTTACGATGTTATACTAACTGCTGTTTATAATAACCCTTTGTAACCAATAAGTGAAATGTGCTTCCTTGTTGATTTTTTTTCTTCCATTCAACATGTTTATTATTGTAGGACTACACCTTGACTGTTGGCTTTTGTTATAATAGAAAAAAGGCTACTGAAGCATTTGTTTGGAAAAATGTGTAATGTTATATTGACTTTGGGTTCAAATTCTACTGATTCTGCAGCAGTTTATATGAATACTATTGAAATCAATGTGAGTTTTGTTTGACCCTAATTTAATTAAATTATCAGGTTTTCGTTTTTTATTTTTAAATCAGTGGAGGATTTTTATGCGCAGTAACTGCAGGACTAGGCTGTGTATCATACCTACAATGATATATATTTTCACACAGAAGCTTATGTGGATGTGTGATGCAACATTAAACATCCTGGGCACACTTTTCAGCTTGCAGATTTTTTAAAAAATACATCTTAGCCAACATTTTCAAAGACTATTGATTTTGGAGTGCAACTTGAGATACTTTTAAAAGCCTGATTTTCAGAAGGCGAATGCTCAGTATTTTCTGAAAAAGAGGTTCCTAAAAGGTGTCTCGAGTTGGACACCAAAGTATTGATGCATCCAGAATTACTAGTCACTTTTGAAAAATCTGACCTTTACTTCTTTTGCCAATAAATATGAAACACATGCTTGGGAGGGGAACAAACAGCTCACCAAATAAACCATTTATTGACTGGTTCAGAAGAAAAAAAATACATTTTACAAAACAGTAGTGGGAATAAAAAGAAAAGAAACGTGACTTTTAACATACCTTCAGTTTTAATAATCTTAGAGATTATTATAACACGTTTGTTTTTGTTTTAAATGTAGGGCCTGATTTTGGAGGTGCTCAGTGATCCCATGTGGAGCACTGGCAGCATCAGGTCCTTTACATATGATGTAAATATAAGAAAGAGAAAAAGAATGTTATGAAGTGAATGTTGTCTTTTTATTCTATGGGAAATGTGATTGCTATGTATAAAGCAGAACCTTATTTCTTCTTTTATTTAAGGTGTCCAAATGTTCTGAAGATATAAAGAACTACATTGAAGAAAGATCTGGAGAGGATCCTTTGGTCAAGGGTATTCCTGAAGACAGGAATCCCTTTAAAGAGAAAGGAGGCTGTGTCATTGCATGAAAGAAAAATGTCCTGCAATTGGAACATACATTATTGTACCTTTAGTGTATAACTAGTTTGTCCTCAGTTCCATGGGTCCTTGTTGAACAAGCACCGTCAATGGATTAAAAACAACAACCTTGAATGAGAATCTTGTTTATCTCTTTATCATTTTATATGATCTAATTATATCTCACTACTTGATAATACTTTGTATTCTAAATATTGTTCCCCAGAGGGGATACTTGCTTAATGTACTAATGGGCATTTGAGTGTAGTGTCTGCTTAGCATGTTGTTTCTGGACTCTTGCGTTTACTAGCTCGTTTTAATAAAAACTCTTGCTTGTAAAGACGCTTTCGTGTTCCTTTAGGAAAAGATGTGCAAAGAAGGCGGTCAAACGTTTGCATTTTCGTTGCATGATGCATGTGGCGCACCCTGAACCACCCAGTCCCTCGAGCAAGAACTACTTCGGGGCAGTGATTTCCCTACACCCCCCCTGAATTTTCCCAACACCCCCCCCCCAGTTTTGTGAACTAGTTACATGTAGTGTTGCCACTTTAGTGATTGTTTGGGAATTTGAATTGAAATTGAAACATTAATACACACTTTAAAAGCATATAAAGTGTATGATAAAACATAGACTAGCTTCCTTATACAGCTTTTGATTTTTGTGACTGTCAGTGCATTCATTTCGGTGATGTTGGCCAACCTAATAATTTCAAATGATGATTTGTAAGCAAAGTCTAAATGAGCTCTCCCTGACAGCTAGTGATGAGCTGAGGCTGAGGGGAAAGGCTTCAGGACCAGATTGTATTTACATTCACACCTAATCTACCTAGGTATCCAGCAAACAGAGCTGTGTTGCCCCAGTGATGGATTTTGGCTGGGGTTGGGTTACAAATCACTTGAATGGGGGGGGGGGGTAATGAAATGTTGTTTTTATTGTATGAGTAAAGGGCAGTAGAACTGTCCTTAGCCTGTGCTGATTGAGGGCATCAAGAGAGAGGGTGGGGACAGGTGTTTTGCTTGATGGTCTGCCTGAGTCACAAGTACTATTTGACCTGCGCCTCTCCACTGTTTAAAGACAGAGCTGATTAGGCTTCACAGAAAGTCTTTTGGTTTGTTAAGTGACTACTAGAGCTGAAATCTCTGATAATCAGGTCTTAGTGCTTAGACCTGCTGTGGGACAGTGTTTCTGTGGAAGAGATGCCCCAGTCTGCACTAGCACCGAGGTTCCTCCCACCCCGAAGAGCTGAAATCACTGAGAGTCGGGTGGAACCGCGAGAGACCGACTCACAGAGGTCAAAGTGGCAGGTGGCAGCAGAAGATGACAGTGTAGGGCTATTGGGGCAGAGCAATAGAGTGAATGGTGGCATGACAAACAACAGCGACCAGAGCATTGGATTTAGGGTGACCAGATGTCCCGATTTTATAGGGACAGTCCCAATTTTTGGGTCTTTTTCTTATATAGGCTCCTATTACTCCCCATCCCCGTCCCGATTTTTCACACTTGCTTTCTGGTCACCCTAATTGGACTATGCTTTAGTGAGCTTTCTCCAGAAGCTATATTTGTGACTGGGAAACTTATATAAATATATGTTTCCTAGTAGGCCAAGATTTAAAAAATGCATTATTTGCCAAGATCATTATCTCACATCATCGCTATCTCAAGAGGTCATTATCTTGGGGAGTTTCTGTACTAAACTTCTTTATTATTATAATTATTTTTTATGTAAGAATGGCTATATTGGGTCAGATCAATGGTCCATCTATCCCGGTATCCTGTCTTCCGACAGTGACTGTTCCAGGTGCTTCAGAGGGAATGAACAGAACAGGGAATCATAGATTGATCCATCCCGTCGTCCACTCCCAGCTTCTGGCGAACAGAGGCTAGGAACATTCAGATCATGATGTTGTATCCCTGCCCATCCTGGCTAATCTTCCATGAACTTACCTAGTTCTTTTTTGAACCCTGTTATAATTTTGGCCTTCACAACATCCCTGGCAAAAAGTTCCATGGGTGACTGTGCGTTGTGTGAAGAAATACTTCCTTTAAAACTTGATGCAATAGCAATTTTTGTTTTAAACTTACTGCCTATTAATTTCATTGGGTGATCCCTGGTTCTTGTGTTAAGTGAAGGGATAAATAACACTTCCTTATTCATTTTCTCCTCACCAATCAAGATTTTATAAGACTCTATCATATCCACTCTTAGTCGTCTCTTTTCCAAGCTGAAAAGGCCCAGTCTTCTCTCCTCATATGGAATCTGCTCCATACCCCTAATCATTTTTGTTGCCCTTCTCTGTACCTTTTTCAATTCCAATATATCTTTTTTGAGATGATGTGACCAGAACGACACGCAGTATTTAAGATGTGGGCATGTCATGGATTTATATAGTAAAAGTGGAGGAGCTTGGTTTGCCAGACTGATCAGCTAAGCCAATTCTGACAACCTATATGAAAAGGCTGCAAAACACCATGCTTCTGGACTGCATCAATATGCAGAAAGTCTTATAAGCCAGTCACTGTCAAAGCCAACTTCAGAATAGAAGAACTTAATGAGGCTGTTAAGAATGCTGGAGACGCAACTCAGTTTATGTGAACCAACACTGCTATTGCATCACACTTTCTATTTAAGAAAGAGATACCACACACTACAAACTAGAGGCCTATGTTATGTGCATTGTCACTTGTTAATCCTGAAGTTGGACATTGGTTCCGAACAAGACTGGCAAATGCTCACTATCTTTCTGCAAAAAACTCAGCTGACTCTCTTGAAACATGTGGTGCAACAGTAAAAGACTCAGGAGTTGAAAAAGTGAAGAATTCTCTCACTATATTAAAAATCCATGTGCATACATGGCCGACAAATGCACCAGTGCAAATAGGCATCAAGTATTAAGTCATTACGTATGTTATCTTGATGTCCATGGTAGGCCAGTAGATGCATTCTAGATGTTCAGGTTATAGAAGACACATCAGCTGCATCTGTGACATCTTAGAAGAGTTAAATGCTTGCAAATTGAACACCAAACAGATGGCTACTTGTGCATTTGATGGAGGTACAAACTTCTCTGGAAGACATAGTGGAGTACAAGCTTTGCTCAGAGAAAAGTGTAACCCTAATCTTTCCTATACACACTGTAGAGGCCATCTACTCCAGCTAGCACTAGTACAAGCTGCAGAATCTTCAAAAGACATTAAAAAGCCATACATTTAATGGCTTTTTATACTCTTTTTTCAGCAAGAGTCCAAAGGACTGAACATTTTGGAAGCAAATAGAAGATACACTGGGATTGAAGTTAAAATGAGTCCAACCTGGGAAAACCTGCTGGCTTTCTCATGAGTGATTCTTGGCAGTTGTCTTAAAATTACTGCAACCGTTATTACTGGCTTTAGAAAGTATCCACCAAGATAGGACAGATCTAAGTAGTGAGGCTGGTGGACTACTTTTGTTACTAAGTTCAGAGAAGACTATCGCCATTCTCTCTCTTGTAAATCTACTGTTGAAACCACTTGGGTCATTAAGCAATGTAATCCAGGCATCTGCTACAACAGTAGTAGATCTTTGTTCAGAAATAGAAGCTATCCTTGGATCAATCAGAGATATCCATTGAAAATGTACTGGAAGAAGCAAAGACTTCAGTCCAGAAGCTGACTAATGAAGGTACTTATATTGACTCCATAAGTGAAGAGGACAAGAAGTGTTTGTTAAGCCAGCTGAAAAAGTACAAAGACTTGATTCTTACAAATCTACAGTAGAGATTTTGGGAGTCTATTCAACCTCCACGTAGCTTTTACAGATGCCTGTCTTATAAAACACCTACAGTTGAGTGGAGTGAGGCACTACCAGCAATGGGGCTGCCATGTGCTCACGGCAGAACAGAGAATTTTGAACACAGCGTGGAATATCACACGATGAACGAATGAAGATTTAACTTCAACTTCTTTATCATTACTAATGGGTCGACCCAATCTTTGTTCTATGTTTCCTGGGATGAAAGTAAGAATTCATCTCTTGCTAATCCCAGTCAAAACAGCCACATTTGAACATATTTTTTCCTCATTGAATAGAATTTTGTGTTCTGAAAGAAGTCGCCTTCTGCCTGATCATGGGCATATCATGAAGGACTGGAAGTAATGGACACACAAGAAGACACCAAAGAGTGCAAAATTACAACAAGAAACCAAGACTGATGTAGATGTACTGCTTCATAGTAGGCTTGAGTAGCCAACTTTAATTTTTGTGATGGTTTTAAAACATGAGTTAAATCTAATAATAGTTTTTACTATGGTGCCATACAGCCCACCTTCACCCTCAGTCTCACCCCTCATCGGCCCTGACACCCCCCCTGTAAATTCGAACACCCCCCCTAATTTCAATTCCTGGGGAAACTACTGCTTCGGGGCTACGTGAAGGCGGGACCATTGGGTAGTTTAAAAGTCTCATTGAACTAAACTGGAAAAAAAAAAGGAAGAGAAAAATCTTTCACCCTCAGATTAAAACGAATGGAGCAGCAAAGCAGGCGGTGTCCCCCCTACACCGTCGGGCGGACGGGGAGGGTGGTGTTTGCAGCGCCTTTCCTAGCAGTGTAAACCTCCCGGGAGCAGGAGGTCACTCAGTGAGTCTCTGGACAGCTGTCGCGGCACCAAAGGCGCCTCGCCCGCTAAGGAACGCGCCGAGCAGCAGGTGCAGCGCGGGTGACTGCCGGTGCAGCGCAGGTGACTGCCGGTGCACCGCCACCGCCTCGGTCCTGGCTGCAGGCAGGGGCGGGGAGCGGCGCTGGGAGGCTGCCGCTGCTGCGCATGTGCGGTGTTCCCTCCAGTCCCGTGCGGCCCCCGCCATGGCTCGGTGCTGGCCCGGCCTCGTGGCGCGCGGGGCGTGGGGCAAGTGGAGCTCTGGGCTGGCGGGCCCCGCTCGCCCCCAGCTGCGGGCGGGTAGCTCGAGCCGCGCCGCCGGGGAAGGCGCCCACTTGCTGTACTCGCGGGAGCATTACGCCTTGAGGGCGTCTCTGCGAAAGGTACCAGCCTGCCCTGCGGCGCGGCTGCGGGGCGGTCCCCGCTCTGCTCCGTCCGGAGGGAGCCTGGTGCTTTGCAGCCGGAGCTAGCTTTGCTCTTGCGTGGCCTGGGCGCGCAGGGCTCCTCTCCAGCTGCCCTCGGGCTGGGCCCTGCGTGAGGAGACCCGTGCGAGGCCCCAGTTGCTCTCCCGCTCCCAATGACCCCGCTCTCCCCACCCCCTGGTTCCGCTGTGTTTGTACAGTGCCCCTCGCTCGTTGCCATTGCCCTGCCAGTATCTCCCAAGCACCTGGCTAGAGATAGTGCTGAGCCTCTCTGGGGTTCGGGAGCCTCTTGCGATGACCCCTAGCCAAGGACTGGGAAGTCAGGAGGGACATGCCTTTCTGAGCAGGGTAGTTAGGGGCTTGATCCCAGCCCGCTGGCACTAGAAAGGGGGAATTAGGGGTGGTGGCCCTGAAACTGACAGGTTGGTGTGTAGCATGGAGTCCCTAAGGTGCCCAGCTCAATGAGGTGCATAGGTCACCTTGCCCTAAGATTGCTACTAGTATCTTTGGTAGGTGGTCAGTTTAAATACAGGTAGTTTTAGTCTCCATATTTACTATAGGTTTGGTACAATAATAAGTATCACTATTTGTATACCACACCTCATATTGACTGAAATATTTCCTACTTAGTTTAAAAACATTAGTGAAGTCATTTTTTTGTTCAGGTTCAGACATTCTCCAGGTCATGTTTGCAACTTGGAAATTATAGTACTGTGAATGAGAAATAGAGGATGGATAGGTAGGCCGTGCACACAGCTGTTTTCATTAGCCACCTTAAGTGAAATGTACACATCAAACAGCAAACATAGTGGGAAAGAGAAAAAAAAGATTTTTAAAATACAGCTGATTTTAGTATTTTTCAAGGTTATTAGAAAACAGACAAGGAAGTTTTGTAAAATACATAACTTTAAATGACTTTCTCTCTTTGGAGACTTTATATTCATTAATAATATTGATCCAATTTTTCCCTGAAGTAGTTCCATTGAAGTTAGCAGAGTTACAAGGGCAAGTTTGGCTCATATCACAAGGCAAAGATTTATTTTCCTCTAACGACATACTTTGAAAAACATTAATTGATAGAACTCTTTGTACGTAGCCACTTGTCAGCAGTAAACCTTTCTTATTACGTAATGTGGTTTAAACATAGTTTCAATCTGAGCTGTAATCTAGACAATAGTAATAATAATCACTTAGCTGTTTAGCCACACACAGTCCACCCTCAGGCCCTGGAGATTACAAAGCTTTTACTACTAATTATGTTTGAAGGCTTATGGTTAGGATCCAACAGGAGTTTGTGGCTTTTAAACAGACCTTCCAAGTGTCTTTGATTTGGATGAAAAGTCATTTATTTTTGATTAACGTTACAGCTATTTAAATGGCCCTACTTTTTTAAAAAAACACCCAAACAAGTTGTCATAATTTGACATTCCTGTTTATAATTAAAATCTCCATCTATTTTTGTTCTAAGTAGGTGCATGGTGTTGCTTCAGTTCTGTCCTCAACTTCGTTACAAGGCCAAATTCTGCTTTTAGTTACATTTGTGTAAGTATTTATAAGTATTGTAAATATTAGAGTATTTCCTGTGATTGGAGATTATGGAGTTACTTAGGCGTTTGATGGTGCAGCTAAACTCAGAATTTGGCCCTTCACTGTCTATTTTTAATGTGAGATAAGGGATTTATCTAAGGGGATGTTTGAGGAAGTGGCAGTCAAGGTGCTCTGTAACAATAATCATTGTTGTGAAGAGATCCTGGATTTAACAGCTTGTTAAAGCAACAGTCATAGTCATACTAATTGGTCTCTGACAGTCAGATTTGGCACATTAATAGTATTCTCTGCAACAATACTTTTAGAGTACAGAGCTGAGAACCGGGGTTTATGACCTGTGTAGAAGAGTGTATTACCAAGTCACATGGTTCTCACAGCCTGAGATCTATACCAATATCACAAGTTGAAGCTTGAACCACTTTTTCTACACTGTGACCTACAAGGCACAACCGTGATAATCATTAGGGTTCATGATGGGAGGAGGCATTATGTAGTGCTGAAACTCAGGCACCATTCCTTTGCACTGTATGTGTGAAACGGCTCAATTTTATGCTATGATTCCTGCCAGTGGATATTTCATTTCACTTGGGATTTTGTGCTTTACTAGATGAGATTAACCTTTCCAAATTCCTTTTATTTTTTAGTTCATTGGGGGAAAAGACAGTTGATTCATGTTATTTTCCTTTCGTTTTAAAATTACAACTTATACTTCTCACACTCAAACAGGATGTACCATTGTCTCATTAGTTTAAAGGATGTTTAATTAGTGTGTTGATATGCATGAATAATGTTAGGCCACTTCCCCAGAGCCTTGTATATGTATGTGTTCCTTGTATATATTCTGTTGTGCCTTGATTTTCTATTCGCATAAAGGACAGATTTCTATGTCTTGATTAGTTTTGTTAATACAAACGTTAATATTATTCAGTTAGACTGAATCCCTGGATCCTGTACAAAGCCAGAGTAAATTGACTGTATTTAGGATGAGGAATCCTAATCTGTGAAGTGACAGCAGAGTAATTCTGTAGCTTTTACCACACCCTTAGGTTTGCAGAGATCCTTGCTGCAGATGGAGGGTTTGACTTGTGTATCTGAGAAGTCATAGATCCACCAACTTCCTTGGACAGCATACACCTCTCCCTACATACTAGCGCATAGGGAGGCACATGAAGAGCTAAGTTCTGTGGTGCACAGAGGCTGCAGAACTATTGCATTCATCTCTTCATGTGTAGTGGAACTACACTATTTCCACTTTGTTCTGGGACTGTAGGAGTGTGCATGTGCTTGGGGACTAGAGCAGGGGTAGGCAACCTATGGCACGCGTGCCAAAGGCGGCACATGAGCTGATTTTCAGTGGCACTCACACTGCCCGGGTCCTGGCCACCGGTCCGGGGGGCTCTGCATTTTAATTTAATTTTAAATAAAGCTTCTTATAAAGTAAATAAGGGTTTTTAAATTTTTATACAACAATAGTTTAGTTATATATTATAGACTTATAGAAAGAGACCTTCTAACAACGTTAAAATGTATTACTGGCACGCGAAACCTTAAGTTAGAGTGAATAAATGAAGACTCGGCACACCATTTCTGAAAGGTTGCCGACCCCTGGACTAGGGTTTGTCCCTTATTTAATAGAAAATATCACCAGCTATTATGCTTGCCAACTCTAAACTTAGAACAAATTAAATACCTGAATAGAGAGAGGAAGGATGGTCTCGTGCAGGGGTTCTCACAACAAATTTTTTGGTGACCTCAGAGTGCGGCCACCAACTCTCACTGGTGACCGTATTGACACTTTTTCCTAAAATACTTAATTAACTTTAGGAAAAACAATTAAAAATGCACAGATTCACATCCAAGTCATTGTAATTTATGTTTGTAGGTTTTTTTTGGCAGACTCAATAATAAAAATAATACTGCCTCCCGCTTCGGCACCCCCATCCAGGGCTTATTGGGTCCTGGGGCTTGCTGTGAAAAGTAATATTTGTTAATGTCACAGCACACTTTAGCTTTTGGGAGGCTATGAAAAGTGATAAGTGATATTAACAAACATACAGGTATCGCTTTTCACATCATTAGTAAGTCTGCTGTGAAAAGTGATACTTGCATGTTTGTT
The DNA here is from genome assembly GCA_033296515.1 of Macrochelys suwanniensis. Classification (NCBI taxonomy): domain Eukaryota; kingdom Metazoa; phylum Chordata; order Testudines; family Chelydridae; genus Macrochelys; species Macrochelys suwanniensis. Next base: position 46,146,921 of record CM065776.1, read on the forward strand.
GGGGCTTGCTGAGAAAAGTGATATTAACAAACATGCAAGTATCACTTTTCACAGCAGACTTACTAGTGATCTGTGAAAAGCGATACTTGTATGTTTGTTAATATCACTTATCACTTTTCATAGCCTCTCAAAAGCTAAAGTGTGCTGTGATATTAACAAATATACAAATATTACTTTTCACAGCAAGCCCCAGGACCCATTAAGCCCTGGATGGGGGGTGCTGAAGGGGAGGCAGCAGGGACCAGAGGTGATGGTGGGATGGAGCGGGGCTGGGGGAGGAAGCGGGGGCCTGGGGCAATGGGGGGGATGAATGCGAGGTCAGGAAGGCAGTGGGGTCTAGGGGTGATGTGGGGGTGGGTGGGTGGGAGGGTGGAGAGAGGACCGTGGGAGGCAGCAGGGGCCAGAGGCGATGCAGGTGGGTGATGAGCCCCACTGTTGCGTGGCCAGAGCCAGGGCCTGGTGTCTGCTGCCATGCAGCCAGGACCGGGGCTCAGTGCCTGTGGCCAAAACATGGAGCCAGGGACAGGAACTGTGTGGCTGGAGCCAGGGATTGGAGTCTGCTGCCGCGCAGCCAGAGCTGTGTGTCAGTGTCCAGGGCCAGTGCCTGCTGCCTCACAGCCGGAGCCTGGTACTGGAGCAGGGGGTCAGTGCGTGCTTCCATGCAGCTGGAAGCAGGGGCTGGAGGCTGAAGCCCCGCAGCTGGAGCCAGCTGCCCAAACGTCCTCTGCCTAATGTGGGTCAAGAACTCACTGGCTCCTGCAGCGTACTGTCCCACCTTTCTCCAGAGGTGGTGCAGGGCAGCCTATCCAGGAGCAACAAGGAGGAAGTGGGAGGGGCCGATGTTTTGCCTCCCCATCACCACCCAGGAGGCTGTTGTGGCCGCACGAAAAGCCCCTGGTGGTCGCATGTGGCCACAGTGGCAGCATTTGAGAAACATTGGTCTAGTGGGCACTAGCTTGAACTTGGGAGACCTGGGTTCAATTCCTACTACATATCTCCTGTGTGACATGGCAAACTGAGATATAGAGAGGCTATCTGTAAAATGAGGATAATAGCACTTACCTACTGCATAGGGGAGTTGTGAGGATAAACACATTAATGATTGTGAGATGCTCAGATACTACAGTAGCTTGGGGCAATATATACACGTTTGGTAGATGACTGTATTGCGCAATAAATTACATTAAGCGATAATATTTTATTTTACAGGCCAATTCTACAGCATATACATAACTCCCAGAATGAGCACTTGATTACACATGAAAGTTTCACTCATTTAACTTTAATCCATTTTTAAACTGCTGTAGTTAAATTTGTACAAAATCCTGTGTAGATACTCTTATTATATTTCAAGAGTGATTTATATTGGTTTAGTTTAAACCTGTTCCCAGTTGACTTAAGCTAGACCATGTCTACACTACAGGGAGTATAGCGGTGTAGGTACTGTGCTGTAGCTATGCTGGCATAACACCATAGCATAGACTCAGCCTGCACCATCGGAAGGGGCTTTTCAGTCACTGTAGGAAATCCACCTCTCTGACAGATGAAATAATTCTTCCATAGACCTAGCTGTGTCTACTGTGGGGATTAGCTCAGCATAGCTATGTTGCTCAGGAGTTTTTTGACACCCCTAAGCACTGAAGCTATGTCAGACATGTTTTAAGTGTAGAGCAGACTCTAACCTGCAATAAGTCGTTCTTAAAGTAAAGTAAGAGTGGCAACATAGCCATTTGCATCTGTTTAAAATTACACCTGTAGTTCAACTGATGTAATTTTCTTCTGGGTAGACAAACCCGAACACAACCACAGGAGAAGTTACAGAAATAATTATTTGGGTTCCATTACTCAGAAATCCTTATTTTGTGTTTCCATTCTTTTTTTCTCTGTAATCTGTTAGTGTTATATTTTTAACCTATCTATAATTTTCCAATTGTTTGAGCATGAGGAGGAAGAGACTCATGTAATTCCAAGGAGCTGTTTTTAGCAGGGATATTGAAATTGTCATGTGAGTAGTTTCCTTTACCACTTTTTAGGTCACCACCCTTCCTCTTGGAAATCTCTGAGAAGTAACTTTTTTTTCTCTATTGTACAAGTTTATAGTGCAAGAGTATTCAACAACTTGTTGAAATGGAGATTGATTACATTCAAATGTAACATAGAAGAAACAAATTCTTAATCTGCTGTATATAAACTGTGCATTTTTCTTTTTTCTTTTGTCTTGGTGATGGGAGTGAGGGCTCTGGGACACGAACCTGTGCAGTTTTCCATACATGTGTGGCCAGAGCCTCATCTGGTGTAAATCAGCTTCCCATTTATGCCAGCTGAGGATCTGGCCCAATTACGCTTATCCCATCCTTGCTGAAATGCTATAACGGGGATACTGGAATAAAGAAGACTTGAGATCATGTCCTTTGGATAATAATCGGTCTTGGTTAATAACCCCACAGCAAAGCTACAAATGAATATGGTGACCACTTTTTATCTGATTCTTTATTTAGTATAGTTAAAGCCCTGTGTATTCTGCAACACACTGGACCTACATTTGGCACCCTGAAACCCCCCTGATTTTACCACCACAGCGAAATCTGTAACAAAATGACAAGAACAAATGGATATAAACTGGCCATCAACAAGTTTAGGCTTGAAATAAGATGAAGGTTTCTAACTGTCAGAGGAGTGTAATTCTGGAACAGCCTTCAAAGGAGAGCAGTGAGTGCAAAAAACCTAACTGTCTTCAAGACTGAGCTTGATAAATTCATGGCAGGGATGGTAAGATGAAACTGCCTACAATGACAGGTATATCTGTGACTGCTAGTAGCAGATATCCCCAATGACTGGTGATGGGACACTACATGGGAAGGGCTCTGAATTATGACAGAGAATTCTTTCCCAGGTGTCCTCTGAAATGCTCGACTGCCATATTTGGGGTTGGGAAGGAATTTTCCCTCAGGGCAGATTGGCAGAGACTCTGGAGGTTTTTCACCTTCCTCTGCAGCAAGGGGCATGGGTCACTTGTAGGTTTAAACAAGTGTCAGTGGTAATTCTTTGTAACTTGAAGTCTTTAAATCATAATTTCAGGTCTTCAGTAACTCAGCCAGAGGTTGTGGGTCTATTACAGAGAGGGTGGGCGAGTGGCCTGCAATGTGCAGGAGGTCAGACGAGTGGAATGATGGTCCATTCTGGTCTTAAAGTCTATGAGACATTTCCCTAGTGTAAAAATTTAGAGCATTTAAGGAAAAGTTTTCAGTGCAGTAGATATTAGCAAGCATGATCCTTTGAGAGGATGAGGACCTTCTGCAAAATACTGCATCATGCCCTCAATTCCCAATGAAACCACTTGAATGAAGTTGGTTGATTTATCTTTTTCATATTCCCTACATATATAGGACAGCAGCAGAAGAGGAAAGTGTATTGTGCTTCTGATAATTACAAATAAATCATTTGAGAATAAGCTTTTCATAGCTTAGCCACTAGCAAATTGAGATAGGTTGCTATCTAGTCATTGGGATAATGGGTGCTACCCACTGATCATATTATTTAGTGGGAGGATGCTAAATTATTAAAGGAAGGAAAGTGCATCAGTTGGGAAATACATGATTTGGGCTTGAGATTTGTAAAAACATATTCGTCTACAATCATATTTCCTTTCACTAAAACCTGCAGGAGGGAAAGGATTCAGAATTCTAAGCCTCGGGAGCTTCACCCGTTATGCACCGAATGTTCTTCTAAATAGGGGAAGTTCAGTCTTGCAGAGAAGTTGGGCACAAACTACAAGGAATCCAGCATTCTTGGGGAAAGCATATAATATACTCTCAGATCCTATGCTCCACTTCCTCCTCTTTTCTCTGACTGCAGTATTATGTAAGTATTTTGGGCACAAATCCTCAATTGATTTAAATCAATATACTAGACAATACTTTGATAGAGAGGAAGCTTTCATGACGAGGGATCTTGTAGCTGGGAGGGGCAGTAGTGTTACCTATGTGTAACAAAAAGGATCATCCAATATATTGTGAGTGCTGCCAGAGCAAAGAATTGTTTTAACTTTTAAACTATAATTCAGTGATAAGAGTGGAAAAGTAAAATAAGTTTCAGCATGATATATTAAGACTTCAAGAAAATTTCTGTCTGTGTGATTTAGACTGATGTCACCAGTATCATCTGACACTTAAATGATTAACTTGTTGCCAAAATGCAATAATGGCAATTTTGTGAGCAGGATCATGCTTCTGTTTCACTCAGTCTCAAAGTATGTTACACAAATCTAAGATGACTACAGCTATATATCCAAGTACTAAATTAATTATTCCTGTTATTCACAGGAGAATAACTTCCCACTGACTTCAGGCGGAGTCCCCCATAAAAGGTTAGGCCCAAAAATTGTATTTATGGTTCAGAGCTAGCTATTATGTCATGTTGCTTGTCTTCAGTAGCACATCTGACTAAACTGGACTATATACTGGCACACTTTTGACAGCTAAAAGTTGTGTCTGAAAAAGCAGTGTGAAAGTCTGTGATTAATTTAGATTCTTGCAAGAATGTATAAGAAAATATAAGATTGATGCTTGGTTCTGTTTTGAGCATTTTTGTGTGGAAATGTGTGATTATTGTTTTTATCAGTATGTGTCTTTCCTCCCATTTCTCCTGGTCCCAAGGCACTCTGTCTCTGAGGTTAGCCTCGCCCCAGATTTTAGGACTTTCTGTGGGTTTTGGTTTGTTTGTTTTTTATGTTTCCCTCTGTCTCATGATTTTTAAAAATGCTTTCAGCGCCTATTGTAGTTGGTCTTCAGGGAGAAATAAATGTTTATGGATTGCATAAGAGTATTTCCATAGAAAGTAGTGCTCACACTTATTTCATATCATTATGCTTGCCAAACTTGTAGATTTAAAGAACAATTACATAATTTATGTTATATTGTGAAAAAAATATCTGACTAATTTTTGGTTACTAACACTGGTAAGTTCAAGTACTACTATCAGACCCATCTTCAATAAGGTACATTCTTGAATGATTGAGGTAGGATCCCAGGCTAAAACAGGAAAGAACAAGTTAAGAATTACTTGCACAAGTTAGATGTCTTCAAGTCAGCAGGGCCTGATGAAGTCCATCCTAGAATACTTAAGGAACTGGCTGAAGGGATCTCTGAGCCATTAGCAGTTATCTTTGAGAACTTGTGGAGGATGGGAGAGATACCCAAGGACTGGAAGAGGGCAAATAGAGCATCTATGTTTAAAAAGGTAAATAAGGACAACCGAGGGAATTCTAGACCTGTTAACTTCAGTACGTGGAAAGATAATGTAGTGAATAGTCAATCAATTTGTAAGCACCTAGAAGAAAATAAGGTGATGATAAGTAACAGTCAATGTGGATTTGTTGAGAACAAATCATGTGAAACCAACCTAATATCCTTCTTTGACAGGGTAACAAGCCCCGTGGATGTGTGGGGAAGCAGTAGATGTGATATATCTTGACTTTAGTAAGGCTTTTGTTATTGTCTCACATGACCTTCTCATAAACAAACTAGAGAAATATAGCCTAGACGAACCTATTATAAGGTGACAGAGTCCTGTGGCACCTTATAGACTAACAGATGTATTGGAGCATAAGCTTTCGTGGGTGAATACCCACTTCTTCAGATGCATGCAGTGGAAATGTCCAGGGGCAGGTATAAATATGCAGGGAAGAGTCAGGCTAAAGATAACGAGGTTAGTTCAATCAGGGAGGATGAGGTCCTCTTCTAGCAGTTGAGGTGTGAACACCAAGGGAGGAGAAACTGCTTTTGTAGTTGGCTAGCCATTCACAGTCTTTGTTTAATCCTGAGCTGATGGTGTCAAATTTGCAAATGAAGTGAAGCTCAGCAGTTTCTCTTTGAAGTCTGGTCCTGAAGTTTTTTTGCTGCAGGATGGCTACCTTTAAATCTGCTATTGTGTGTCCAGGGAGATTGAAGTGTTCTCCTACAGGTTTTTGTGTATTGCCATTCCTAATATCTGATTTGTGTCCATTTATCCTTTTACGTAAGGACTGTCCAGTTTGGCCGATGTATATAGCAGAGGGGCATTGCTGGCACATGATGGTGTATATTACATTGGTGGACGTGCAGGTGAATGAACTGGTGATGGTGTGGCTGATCTGTTTAGGTCCTGTGATGGTGTCCCTGGTGTAGATATGTGGGCAGACTTGCCATTGAGGTTTGTTGCATGGATTGGTTCCTGAGTTAGAGTTATTATGGTGCGGTGTGTAGTTTCTGGTGAGAATATGCTTCAGGTTGGCTGGTTGTCTGTGGGTGAGGACTGGCCTGCCTCCGAAGGCCTGTGAAAGTGAGGGATCGTTGTTCAGGATGGGTTGTAGATCACTGATGATGCGTTGGAGAGGTTTTAGCTGACGACTGTAGGTGATGGCCAGTGGCGTTCTGTTGGTTTCTTCTTGGGCTTGTCTAGCAGCAGGAGGCTTCTGGGTACACGTCTGGCCCTGTTGATTTGTTTCCTTATTTCCTCGTGTGGGTATCGTAGTTTTGAGAATGCTTGGTGAAGATCTTGTAGGTGTTGGTCTCTGTCTGAGGGGTTGGAGCAAATATGGTTGTACCTCAGCGCTTGGCTGTAGACAATGGATCGTATGGTCTGTCTGGGATGGAAGCTGGAGGCATGAAGGTAGGCATAGCGGTCGGTGGGATTTCGGTATAGGGCGATGTTAACGTCACCGTCACTTATTTGCACTGTGATGTCTAGGAAGTGGACCTCCCGTGTAGATCGTGGTGTCATGGTGGAGGAGTCCATTTGGAGTTCCTCTTCTTGTGCTGTTGGTGGGAGGGTATCTTTGTATCTGTGCGCTGTTCAGTGTTATCTTGAAAGTATTCTTTGAGTCAGAGACGGCGAAAGTAGGCTTCCGGATCACCACAGAACTGTATGATGTTTGTGGGGGTGGCGGGGCAAAAAGAGAGTCCCCGAGATAGGACAGACTCTTCTGCTGGGCTGAGTGTGTAGCTGGATAGATTGATGATATTGCTGGGTGAGTTGGGGGTACCATTGTTGTGGCCCCATGTGGCAGGTAGGATTCTAGGCAGCTTACAGTCCTTTTTCCTTTGTAGAGAGGCGAAGTGTGTAATGTAGATCTCCTGCCTTATTTTAGTAAACAACACAACAGCACAAGAAGAGGAACTCCACATCTAAATGTGTGGAGAGGTTGTTGAAGTTCTCTTTTAGAATAGTTCCTTCTCATCCACAAGAGAGAAAAGACATACACTGTCTGTGCAAGTACAGACAGCAAGGTACCACAGTGGGGTCCATGACTGGGGCTCGTAGGCACTACAACAATACAAATAATAAATAACAAGGGCAACCACTCTAGGGTTAACTGAATATCTATCCTAATTTCATTAATGGAACTCCCATTGATGCCAAGGGGAGTTTTACTTAAAGATCAAGGGTACAATATAGCCATATAGAAGATGAAATCTTGACCCCATTGATATCAATGGTAAAATTCCCAGGGTTGCGAGTTCAATCCTTGAGGGGGCCATTTAGGGATCTGGGGCAACAATTGGGGATTGGTCCTGCTTTGAGCAGGGGGTTGGACTAGATGACCTCCTAAGGTCCCTTCCAACCCTGATATTCTATGATTCTGAACTTGGAAACCAGGCTGTATCAATATGTTGCATTAGCAATGTGATGGACTAAGCAGCAAAGCTATAACCCAGAGCATACCTACATTTGACATACATTCATGGAAGAGTGTCTAATGAGAGGAAGACTCTGCATGTTGCTATTTCATGGAGTTTAACTGAATTGCTTTTTGAGCGGGGGTTGCCTTCCTAGCAAACAAGCAGTGGGTTCCACCTTCAGAAACTGCAGAGCCAAGGGCTTCCGCATGAAGCAGAGTCTCTCGGGGCCCCAGATCATACACTCCTACACTCCCTGGCCATGGCTTCCCCTGGGATCCCCCGTTAAAAACGGTCCTCTGGCATATAGGAGCTCTTTTAAAATAATAATAATAATATGGGCCAATACTACCATTTCCAGAAAATCTGTGGAGCTGGGGGGCGGGGGGGTGTACAATTAGCGATCTCCCCAGACTCCTTTCCCAGCCAGATGCTTCCTTCCAGATTCTGCAGACAGCCTTCTTTGGGATTCCAGAAATACAGTGTGATTCTGTGGAAGTCCTTCTCTATGTAAGGAATGTGTGGAAGACCCTTTTTTACAGGCAGATTGGCAGCAGGGGGTTAATCTGTGCATATGATGCTATATTTGCCTGTCTAGCCAAAAGTATGAAATGACATCTCTGTAGATGCATCTATATTGAATGTAAATGCTTCAAAGACAGCTATCTGAGTAATGGACTTCAGGATTAGGCCCAATGATTAAAGACGTCTGTGTACCCTTTTGAACGGTCACCAGGAGGCCTCTGAGAAACAGGCCAAGAAAACATTTTCCATGGAAAGATAGGTTTAATTGGAAAAAGGTCATTTTAAGTGCAAATATCTGTTCCATGACCTTGTGAAAGATAACTGGCACAAATAAAGCCATTCAACAATTATATTTTAAAAGAAGAAGATCCACATTACTAAAAGAGAGCAAAAAAATAGCTATTATAATCTTCAATTTAGACTTTTTCAAATTATTACTATCGCTCACCTCTACAAACCCCAAACTGGCCAACTTTAAAATTATAATCTGGAAGGGATTGCTTCTGAATTCTAAATATTTTTAAAGCAATCGTCAAGAAACTAAATAATAATGTGTGTGTGGTACCCAAAAATATGAAGGTAACAGAATAAAAATAATAGCTAATGATCCCAACTCGGGAAAGGATTTAAGCATCTCCCCAACTTTAAAATAGAACTGGTAGAATTTCTTCTGCAGGGAGTGGTGTGTTTCACAAAATAAATTAAAAAGAAAACAGTTTTTAATTTTGTTAAATTTTTTTCATTGTGAAATAAAAAAAATCTCAAAAAATATTTCTCAAAATATTTTTTTTAATTTTGTTTAGGCAAAAAAATTGTTATTATTCACTTTCCCTGATTCTTTAAAGTTTTTCCTCTGGAAAAGTAATTAGGAAAATCTTTTAAAAAAAAAAATATGTCCACATTTTTCAAGGGAAAAATATAAATAACTGGTTTTTTTGCCTCCCATTTTTTCTCTTTTTAACTTTTCCCTCCCTTTTTCTACTGGAAAAATGGGGGTTAGAAAAAAATTGAGAGGTGAATTTTACAATACATTTTAAATAAAAAATTTCAAAAATACCAAATTTCAGTATTTTGTTTCAAAATCTTTGGTTTAGCATTTTTTTCAAAAGAAAAAACCCCAAATTTGTTGAAAACAGTTTTTTCCCTTAAAAAAATGATTTTTCATGAAACACCATTTTTCAATTTAAAATATTTTGAACAGCTCTATTTTAAGCATGAGAGTAGTCTGATTGGCTTTAATGAGACAATTCACCTGCTTAAAAGTGAGCCACATGCTAAAGTACCTTGCTGAATATGGGCCTTAAACTACTACTGACAGGGACCTCTTCTGTTTGGCACACTTCACCCACTGTACAGCGCTGTATACACTATTTGCATTGTTTTATTATTTATTCAGCACCTGGTTAAGGCCTTTAGAAAAATGAAAGACACATTTCATGTAATACAATTACGTAGGCTTGTTATGTCAGTGTCCTGAAGGTTCTATTCAATGTGTACATAGACATTTATATGTGCATACAGATACACACACAAAATTGTAAGTTACTCAGACTCAGATAATTCCCACCCCTTTCTGTTGGTGGGATGTCGGACAAAGGTGATAAGAATCAGGGAGGAAAGTGACATTGAAGCAAGTGAATGGTGGCAATGGAAAGTCACTTAGTTGTTGACTGAAGAAGTCCTGAGGTGCCCGGTGATATACTGAGCTTGCAGTAGTAGAGCCTGTGACATTACAGGGTATGTCTAGACTGCAGCTGGGAGGTGCGATTCCCAGCATAGGTAGACAGACTCGCAGATATTGCGGCACGGGTGGCAGCTTGGGCTAAGCACCCAAGCTCATGCCCAGGGGCTTGGGCAGGCTTGGACTCGGGAGGCTAGGGTGAGCCGCCACCCATGCCACATGTGCACACTACTTTTAGTGTGCTAGCTCAAGCAGAACTAGCATAAGTCGGTCTGCCTGCACTGGGAATCACACTTCCCAGCTGCAGTCTAGACATACCCAGTGGGGCAACATACAACGGTACAGAGGCTGTGAAGCTGTTACTCCATGAGAGCATGATGCTTTGACGGTCCAGTTCTGAAATGACTGTGCAAGCGGTTGATGGGGCAGTCTTGGGGTTACTACTGAGGCCTGAGGTATCCTGTTGATATAATGGGTGAGAAAGGGGAAAGGTACACAGGCCTGGCTCACTACAATTTTCCGTGCTTTTATTGGATGGAGATGGTTGTGGCTGACTCTCAGCTTCCAGAGGAACTGTAGGATTTGAAGACTGACCTGTGCTAACAGCAATGGGGGCTGGAGTGGAAAGGTCAATTTATATCCTTACAAATAATTATAATTAATGAATAATAATTCCATGTCATAAAACTCTTAGCATTCCTTTGGACATCATCAGTTATGCTGATGCCCCATCAATAAACAGAAGAATGCTGTCTCCAACAGCACTAGAAATGCAACAGAATGCAATGATCAGCAAATATTGGAACAAATTGTTAGTGAATGAAATTATATTTTCTAATTCTAAAAGAAAAAATAAAGAAGGAAAAACCTTAATGTAATATACCTCATTATTTATTTTTTTTATAAAAAACACATTTTCAGCAGAAAGGCACACACAATAGTTCCTGTAATAAGGGTCATGTAATTTCTTCCTCTCCATTCATACAGCAATAATTGGACAGAGTTCTGTTTAAATCACTTAGTATCCTCCCTTCTACTGCTGCATGTTTCATTATACTGTATATAAAGTATAATTATGATTACTGATTCAGAGGTTTGAATACTGCAAATCTCCTTTTTGTTCTCATACTTCAATCTACCTGTTTTCATTAAAAAAATATAAAAATAAATATGGGTTTCACAATCTGGAATTTTTAAACTCCCTAATGATTTTAAGCACTGCAAATGCCAATTCAATGTTACTACTACTATGAATCAATTTCCAGTAACTAAGATACATCCTTGTGTGCAAGACACTGCCACCCTATCAGGTCATTTGAGTAGATGTTGCAACCTCGCAGGCACTAATAATCTCCAGCTTTCAGTTACAATTCCTGACAATATATCAAATATGTAAGGATGATACAAAGACCCCATATTTACATCAAAGCTGTTTTGGCTCTTTGGTCCAGTGATTTTCTTCCAAAGAAACAAAAAGGATTAACAAAAAGTAGCAAAGAACAGTGGCTCTCAACCTTTCCAGATTTCTGTACCCCTTTCTGGAGTCTGATTTGTCTTGTATACCCCCGAGTTTCATCTCACTTAAAAACTACTTGCTTACAAAATCAGACATAAAACTACAAAAATGTCACAGCACACTATTACTGAAAAATTGCTTACTTTCTCATTTTACCAGATAATTATAAAATAACTGGAATATAAATATTGTACTTACATTTCTGAATATAGAGCAGTATAAACCAAGACACTGTCCATATGAAATTTTAGTTTGTACTGACTTCACTAGTGCTTTTCATGTAGACTGTGGTAAAACTTGGCAAATATCAAGTTGAGTTGAGTACCCCCTGGAAGACCTCTGTGCACCCCTAGGGATACGCCTACCCCTGGTTGAGAACCACTGCCACAGAATACCCAGTAGCAAAACGTCCTGAGGCAGCCAACTGGTTAAATACAAATGTTTTGCTCATGATCTACACAGGTTCCTAATGTTTCTTTTTGAACAACGCTAATATTCTATTTTACTAAAGCCATTTCTCCATCTCAGCAATGGTAAAATTCCATTACAACTGCTGTGAACTCTGACCACAATGGACAAAGTTACACATACCACGTAGCTAGACTAGAGCTCTCTTTATAGCACTGCGGTAGTCAACTGTGCAGCTTTCAAATCACGTATGGTACTGTTTTCTTCTTAGTTCAGCTGTACAGACAAAACTGTTTGGTCATTATTATTAAATTTTTGCATAACTGAAAACTCTGCTGGGGATTTGGAAAATGTATTTGTATTCAAACTTTTAGCTCTACAGTATCTGTATTCATGGATATACACATTATATACAAAAAGATCATCTAATGATGGTCTCTAGAGAAAGCATGTGATAAGTGACAGCTTGGTGTATTCCATATAAACGCAGAGTTAGAGTTACTCCAATGTTGCTGCAATACTCCCCCTAACCAGGGTGGATAAAAATCAATGATTTTTTTAAAAAAATCTGATTTTTTTAATAAAATGCTTTTTGAGGAAAAAAGCTATCTAAAGATAGTTTTAATTAAGATACATTATAGCTCAAAGGTATCTCATCATGGAATAGGGATTATAAATTCTAATTCTATAGTATGAGACAATATATTCATGTAATGGTTAAGAAAAGTTTTGTAAATAAGTTCAAATAATTCATGGATTGGGGACGAAATCTTATGGGGTTCTGCAGGCTTCTGTATAGATTATTTAGATTAACCTTTCTATCTCCCAATTGGACTCAGTGCTCAGTCTAGAAGATACCATCAGAGATGCTTAGTTTTTCAGTTCTCAAACTGTGGATGTCTCTCTCAAGAGGTAACATGCTTGTTAACAGCAAAAATGTTTTTAAATAAATAAATATATAATATACAGAGGTGAGAAATAACAGACCTCAGCTCTACTGTCCCTCTGCAAATTTGTGTACACCAAGTCAATCCCTTACCTCTCTCTAAAAGAGCAAAGTTTCAAAAAGTTCAATGAATAGAAGATTGTTGGAGGCGGAATAGATCTGGACAAGGAGAAGTCTGGAGATAAATGCAAGAAGCGAGACACATATGCTTGTTTTGTTAAGATGCTAATTCCCAACCACTGCGGTATCTTAGTGCCTCATATAATTATTAATGTGAGCACACAAAGTTCTCTTTTTTGCCCTATTTCTGTCAGCAGGATTTTTTTGCATGCAGTGTTATTGTGGGAAAAGTCAGGTCACAGAAATTCCCTTTTCCGTGTACAACTGGCCAAGAGACTGTGCCCCCCATTCTGCCAGATTCAGACTTTGCCACAGTGACCACAAATACTGGTCTTAATTGTAATTCTTTGTGACTAATAATGAAACAGAAACCCTATAGGAGCTCCATTGGTTCATAATGAATCTAACACCACAGACTGCCAAGAACATGTCACCACATAGCTCCACTTTCTTCACTGGCTATCAAACACGGTGTGAAACTCAAGTTTAGAGTTATCTTCACAGCCCTCAATAGGACAGCCAAGCTACCTGATCCAGGCCTATGGAGCTAATTTCCAGAACATGTTGGAAAGACCACAAATCTCACTGCTTTCAAAACAAAATGTAAAACCCACTTTTTGTACCCAGGTCTACTGGGTATCCAGAAACAGTGAGGAATACAGCTGAACTCCAAGGCTGTGGCCAACTTTATGATCTGAGGGTGGACACATTCAATGCAGGATGGTGTTACAGAGGCAGGACATTCTTCAAGGGGATGGATCGCTTGATGATTACCTATCCTGCTCATTCCCTCTGAAGCCCCTGGCATTGGCCACTGTCAGAAGACAGGATATTGGGCTAGATGGACCTTTGGTCTGACCCAGTATGGCCGTTCTTATGTTCAAAGTTCCCCCATTCCCCAACCAGCATCCCCTGTGTCTTTCTAGAGTGCAGCTGCTAAATCCACATGTGGCAAATCTGGACTCAATCCCTGTCCACGGGGACTCAATAGTGTCACTGTCTTCATCTCTCTTATGAGATTTCCATCAATCTTTTTTCAGGTGTTTGACACTTCTAGTAACATATCATGATTAATGTAATCCCTTTTCCCTTGTAGGTCATAACACAGGTTTGTACTTTGTGCATATTTTTAATATTATATTATGCAGGATAATGATCACAGGCTCACGTGAGCCAGTGGAGTGCTCAGAAAGTGAACTTGCTTACATTTACAGCAGTCATATTAACATTCAGCTCAGGCTGGCTTACCTGGGCCTTACATTCCACAAAGTCTTTTGTTGACTCATAAGAAAAAGGTGCTGTCAGTTAGGCCCTGATCCCACCAGGCTTCCTGGGCCCCAGCTTCGAACAGAACTGACCCCTGGAAGAAGCAGACAGCCCTTTTTACCTTGCCTGCTGGGCCTGGATTGGCTTCTGCCTGCTCCTACCCATCTAGCTACTGCAGGACTGATTCTCATTGGTTTCACCTGCAGCTGATCCTGGGTGACCTTTCTATGCAGCTTCTGGAGGTCTAAACTCACTGCTCTTTTTCCCCAAAAGGGGTGCACCGAGACAGTCGAGCTTCCCGAGGGAGCAAACAAACACTTGGTACACCTTTTTACAATAGCAAATTGTAGGTATGGGGGAGTTTATAGAAATCTTTATGATTATCCATCAGTCCTAGCTCACTGGATTAGTAAATCTCTATTGAATTATTTCTCTCTCATGTAATTTTTCTCTAGGATTTCAGTTAGTCAACTGATGGAACATATAGCAGGAGACAAGAGTTTCCCTGCGCTTCTGCTTTTGGATGAAAGGTTCAGAACAGCATCTTCCTGTCCCTAACCTACATGTGAGGAATTCCTCTTTGCCCCTCGCAAAAATGATAAAAATTAATACAATATGCTTTAAGAATCTTATGGGGAAGGAGTAAAGGGTTAAAAACTTTGGATGAAATTCTGGCTCCACTGAAGCCAATGGGAATTTTACCATTGATATCCATGGGGTCAAGGATTGAACTCGCAACCCTGGGTTTAGCAGGCCAATGCTCAAACCACTGAGCTATCCCTGCCCCACAGAGAAAGGCAGTGCTGCTCTGCAGAAGTTTTTATGAACAGTCAGGGTTATCCTGAACATCTGAGCAAGGAAAGTACTACCTATGCTGTGTAATCAAAACCATAAGAAACACTTATTTGTTGATGGGTTTAAATGAATTATTAGCGCCCTGGTACCATAAAAATGGTGGTGGCCATCTAGGAAATTTTGTTGAACCCTTGATGCTTGTCTGATTAGTTTTTACAATAAAAACCAGTAGCTGTAGTGTGATTAGAACAACTATAATGCATTAGCAGCTATTACAAATATTTATAGGTTTTGTAGGATATGCCAAAGGAAAAAACCATACTGTAGACTATTTATTTATTTATTTATTTATTTATTTGATTATTCTCCTTAGAGCAAATGTATTGCTTGTGCCAGATGCTAGAAGTAAAAGGCTCTATAGCCCACTGCCAATCCCCTGAACTATCCAATTCTCCCAATTCACTTGTTTGATGTTTTTCTAGGGATCAATAAGTTATTAGTTAAGAATGTTAATTAGTTTAGTTTGTTGCTTTTCTATTCATGTGAATTTTTTCACTAAATTAAGTTACAGAGACTTCTTTAATTATGTTGTCATAATGATAACCGGAGTGATCTTTTTTCTAATCAAGTTAGAGCCATTGAACTGAAATCTGTTAATATCAGAACTGACATGGTACACTTATATGGCACCACAGAATGCAATTAAATATCCTATTAAGTCATATAATATCTCTTATCTTTCAAATTCCCTCTCGTTTTAGTTGAATAGGACTCACTGGAAGATTTAATGGTATTCCTGAACTTGTGAAAGAGTTACTTTGAATTCAGCATTTTTATGTAAGATTTCCACTCAGTATAATGTTATCCTGCTAACCATGGACAAAAATACATTGTACAGTAATAGTATAAAGTGAGGCATAAGAAGTAGTAAAATGAGGGATACGAAGTAATAAGTATAATGCTTGTAAAGATTAAAAGTTGTGGTTTATATATTGTTTTAGCTTTGAATCTCAAATTGCTATGTGGAAGCTGAGCTCACTGGTGACTAACAGGAAAAGATCTTTAGTCACTAAAGGACATTTATTTTTAATTTCAGTGCCAAAATCCATTTGATTACATTTTTTTTGCTTTTGTAGGAACAGTGTGCTTGTTACAGAATACAGTGAGAATTTAACAAAGTTAATAATTTTTCCTAGAAACAGTATAGAGTTGCAGGGCTAACTACAGATCAGTATGCTGAGTAGATATCCCAGAGATTATTTTTCTCAGTTTAAGAAATACACTATTAAACTTTCTGAGTAAAAAATTATTTTCATATGAAACTTTTGGCAGTAATCTATGCCACATGTTTTTTAAATGTTAGATTAAGATTCTCCCCCCTCCTCCCCCCCCCCCGTTATTGGGTGCATACAAATCTGTTCAGTTTATGTATTTTGGAAGTAGATATACAAAGGGAAGAGTCATTCTGTCCAAGCAAACCTGTTTTGTCATGTTCAGAATGTGTTTTGTTGACATTAATTTGCCGTAGTAAAATCATATAGAAATGTGTGTGTTTTTGGCCAAAACAGGAAAACCTATTGTATGTTGGTAGAATTAAGTTATGCCACATAATATTTTTAATCTTCTCAGAAATAGTATTTAGTATTAAGCAAAAATTCACCCCAATGTAAGGGAAATTTTAGTCTGGACAGTCGGATACTGCAATATGCTGTAGTTTCATGTGGCACTACCTGGGGATTTTCTGAAGATGAATTTCCATGTGTTTATTTTACTTGTATGCCTGAATAATCTATAACAACAACAACAACAAAACCCCAAACCAAAAAAAACCCCCCCAACGCTGCTTCTTTCCTCCCATTTCTCCTTTCCTGAACACTGAGCTACAGATGCTGTTTTTGATACAGTTTAGTACAGATTACTTTATAAAAAGGTTTGTTGTTCTTAATGTCATCTGACATTATATGAGTTTTTTGGCTTGATCAGTTTCCTAGTGGGCACCTATCCATGTTTTTTTTAAAAGAATAACAATTGATATTAACTATGGTATCACTCTTGCAGGCAGTCTCCACAGAGGGACAGGAGCTTGCACTGGTATGCAAACTGACCCTCCTCTCCTTTACAGAGATCATGCCTCTGGGTTTGAATTGTGACACTCTGGTGGGGCAGTATGAAGAAAATGTGTACACTGTACTTGAGAGAAATTCTTATGCTGTCACCTTAAACAAGAGGACAGTATTGTCATTCTTCACATGCTTTTGTTGGTATTTTCTCAGCATGTTGAAAACGGAAGTCTGATTCCCATTTAGATTCAGCGTAGATGCTGAATTTCCTTGCGGTTTGCCTACTTCAGTGGCTCTCAGTCTTTCCAGACTACTATACCCCTTTCAGGAGTCTGATTTGTCTTGCGTACCCCAAGTTTCACCTCACTTAAAAGCTACTTGCTCACAGAATCAGACATAAAAATCCCAAAGTGTCACAGCACACTACTACTGACAAATTGCTTACTTTCTCATTTTTACCAAATAACTATCAAATAAATCAATTGGAATATAAATATTGTACTTACATTTCATTATATAGCATACAGAGCAGTATAAACAAGTCATTGCATGAAATTTTAGTTTTTACCGACTTCGCTAATGCTTTTTATGTAGGTTGTAAAACTAGGCAAATATCTAGATGACTTGATGTACCTCCTGGAAGACTCCTGCTTACCCCCAGGAGCAGGCATACTCCTGGTTGAGAACCACTGGCCTACTTGGTCAGGCTAAGAGGTTTGGCCTCTGTAACTGGGAATACCTCTAGAAATGCAAGCCCTCGCATCAACATGCAGCCTTAGAGATCACTTTGAACCTTGGTGAAGGTATTGATGTTAATCTTATATACAGCAAATGTTGCACTGATGTAAACGAATCTACAGATTGCCACTCATTATCTTCTGCACCTTTTATAATGAAATGAATAATCAGCAGCAGGTTACTTGATCGTCTATGATTGTGGAGGAATATTTCCTTTGTGAACTTGTTGAATACTTATTCCTATTCATTTTATGGGTTAGATTTTAGAATGGGTATTTTCTCTTTTGCATGCACAATATATGCATGCAATTCGTGCACCTGCTTTTAACAAGTGCAACTGAAGCATCCAATATTCAATTGTGAGCTCAAATCTGAGTACTTGCACCTAAGTACTAGATTCCAGGTGCAAATCAGGTAGATATGCAAGTACTTAAACTTGCAACCACATCTCACTTACATAAGCGTGCAAAAATTTTGTGAGCCAAATTGTTCATGCAAATAGGGTAACAGGACTTTGGCCCTTTGAAAATGTATCCCCATATTCCAGTTAGTCTCTTGGATATTTGTTATTTGGAATACTTATCTAGGATAGAAGATATCCAGTATAATTTTTATTTTATAATCATATATCATAATAAATGAGCACAACACTTTACAAAACATGGAGTAAGACCAGTTTCCTGCTCTGAAGAGCATACATTCTAAAACAGACAACACAAATGACAAGAAGCCAAGTCTTGGGACAATACAGTGAAAACACATTATTGTAGATACAGACATTCGTAATGGAGTATGGCAAATGGTGGGAAAGAGATGCTACTAGCATCTGGAAAATGAGTCTTACTTATCCCAGACGTTAGTAAAATACACTGTTTTTGATTTGTGCAGTTATGTTGTTTACAGTTCCAAGATGGTGTCAGATAGGAGCGATCTGTGATTTTTGGTGAAATTGTATCACACTGTTTTCAGACATCAGTTTACTTTGGTCCTGTTCCATACTTGTAGCTATAACTCAAGGTCAAAAAACGAGCAGGACAGGACAAACAGTTAAACTCTGCAAAACTGATGGAAAATGTAAATGAGTTTGATGCTGCAATCATTCCGTTGATTTCATTGACTTCTAATACATGCAGATGGCTGCAGCACTGGATTCAGTCCCAATGGCTATAGTACACAGACAACTATTCTAGTACATCCACTTCCTTCTTTTGCTGAGCTCCATCAAAACATTAGGGTAGATTTCTGTTCATTTTCCTGGACACTATCAAGTGAAGTCTCATAAACAAAGAACACTATTAATAAAATACCATACTTTGCTACAGTAAACTCAACATTAAGGGTCTATATGTCTTGAGTATTTAAGTATCTGGAATGAAAATGTATAAACATAGTGGAAGTCTGTCCTAGATACAACATGGGAAGAGGGAAGTGCAGTTTATTTTTGTTATTGCTAATCATGTGATCGACAATGTTCACTAAGAGAGAGATTATAAATAATTGAATAAATTAAACATCCAATGTAATTGTTTCTCAGAATATGGTGTTAGGAGTGAAATAATAATTTTTGCTGCCTGATGTGATGTATCCAGTGTTCCTTGGCCAACTGTAGAGCAGGAAGCTGGTGTGGTTGGGCTAAAATTCTCTTAAGACTGTACAAAAACTAGATCTCTCAAAATGAAACTCGACAGGGTCCCTTCCTTCTCAGCCTAGCGACTTGGTAAGCAGTAAGTATTTATTTCAAGATTAAGAAGTAGTTATCACCACAGGACTTATTTATTTGGTTTGGACAAAAGACTGGGAAAGGTAAACACTTGGAATAATAAATAAAGTGTATATTATAATACAGCATTATCTTGGAGAGGAGTAAAATCTCCTTCACGGATTAAAAATCTGTCTTTATCCTTATTAAAAACAGTACAACTTTTTTATTCCAAAGTGTGTGTATTTAATTGGGACCTCTTATTTGTAGGGCGCTACAAAAGTCACGCTCCATTCTACTCAATTTCATGGCCATAGGATTTGGAAATTAGTCATTTTCACGTTTTCAGATATTTACATCTGAAATTTCATGGTGTTGTAACCATGGGCTTCCAAGCCCAAAAGGAAGTCGTGAGGTGGTCACAAAGCTGTTGTAGAGGGGTCGTGGGATTTCTACCCTCACTTCTGCACTGCCTTCAGAGCTGGGCTCTGAAAGCAGCAGCCTGGAGCTTCCTGCAGCTACAGGAAATTCCCAGAGGTGGAGGTGGGTCTGATCTCCCCCATGCTGCTGGGAGCACCCCAGCCACGGGCTCCTAGCTGCTAGTCCCGGCCGGGCTGGGGAGGGACAGGACTTGCTCTTCCCCTGCACAGCCGCTCTCTGAAGGAGAGCAGGCTCACTTTCGGGTACCTCCTGCAACTGCAAGGTGCTCCCGGGAGCACGGGGGAGATCAGACCCACCTCCACCTCCGGTAACCTCCTGCAGCTGCAGGAAGCTCTGGGGTAGGTACCTGGGGGTGGCTCTGATCTCTCCCTGAGAACAGCTGTTCAGGGGAAGAGTAAGTCCTGTCCCTCCCCAGCTTGGAGGGGACTAGCAGCTGTAGTCGGGGCACAGTAGGAGCCCCGCAGCTAGGGCGCCTGCAGCCCTGCCCCTCCACTTCCTCCAGTGGCTAGATTTCAGGTCTGATTTCACGGTCCGTGATACATTTTTCACAGCTGTGATTTTGATAAGGCCCTACCTATGTGTGGTATTTAATTTGTTCAGTCTTCATGTGCACTGAAGAATTGGTGTAGCTGATGGAGGAGCAAAAGTGGCTTATGCCCCATCCTCAATTACCCCTGCATAATTTAGAGCAGTTTGAAGGCTGCTTCAAATTATGCTGTCTAGTAAGAGACCACTCTGGGCCATTGTTTATACTGGGCATGGGCAGGGATTGGGGAAGTATTCTGCACTCTGGTCACAACCCAGGCTCCATGACACAAATAGGCCTGAGCATGAACTAGGAGCTGACCCAATGTACTTCCATCTCCTTCACCCCAATCCCATTTTTGCATGTGTATCCCTTTGACTGGTTTTATTTAAGAGCTAACAGCACTAAGCTTGTATCTGGGATGGTAGAGGGTGTGGGCATCCCATATTGGGATCTCATTAGCAGATGCCAGTCTGAATGTCCTTCTCTACATGGGGTGTATACCATAGAACAGGAACAAGAGCCAGGATGCTGCAGATTAACAGGGACCGTGGGTCTAGGTCAAGTTAGGCAAGGAATTCCTTTATGACTGGTTGGTTAGTTTATCCATTTTGACCCCTCTCCATGGCTGTCTTCATTTGTGGGTTGGCCTTTGTCACCGCTATTATTTGTAGTGTATGAAATTATTGTGCATAGCCAGTCCAAGTAATTTGCATCCTTCACATGAAAGTTAATCATCTGAGCTTGTTGTAAGCCTTCCTTCATACTGCCACGTAGAAACTAATTTGGATGTAGCAAAAATAGGGATGGTTTCCATTTCTCTTGGGTTCTAAGGTTTTTCTTTTCACAACAACTCATGCAGTCAACATTTATACTTTCTAAAAGAATGGATTTACATTTGTTTCATGCCCTTATTTGCAATTTGAATGGATATCAACTTTAAGCCATGGAGATTAATCTATCCAGCAGAATGCAAACTCATGGGTTTTCAAAATGTAACTAGTGCCATTCTACGTTAAACATATTTTTTTAAATTTCTTTTACAATACAGTAGTTAAAGCTAAATTAGAAAAAATTATACCTATTTAAAATTAATCCCCAAAGCATTCACAGTTTGTATAGAAACCTCTTTGATTTTAAGAACTTTTTTTTATTTGTTTTCCAAATGCAGATTATTGACAAGGAGATTAACCCATTTGTGGACAAATGGGAAGAAGAAGGACAGTTTCCAGCACACAAAGTATTTAAAACTCTAGGAAAAGCTGGATTCCTCGGAGTTAACAAACCAACAGGTAAGAAAATCTTTACATTCATTTTAATAGATATTGACCAAAACCAAAACCTGCATCTGAAATCTTGGGTGAACTTTTCAAAAGTGTCTTAAATCTTGTTTTCAGACGTGTTTTAGGCACTTGAAAGTAGAGCTGGGTGAAATATTTTGGTTGAAACTTTTTTCTCTACAAGAATGAAGATTCAGTTTGACAGACATTTTGCAAATTTGTGTCAAATTCACCAAGTTGTTTTCATTAAAAAAACAAACCTTCAAAATGAAACAATTCAATTTTTCAAATTGAAATGAGTTTCCAGTTAGAAATGTACTTGAATTTTATTAATTTTTAAAAAGTTTCAAAAAATTCAAAAACTAAACATTTCTTTTGACCCTAAACTAATTTTTTTTTCAAGTTTTCAGTTTGCTGAACATTTGGAAAAATTTCATTTCAAGTTGACCCAAAATGACCCCCCCCCCATTTTGTTCAGAATGCCCAGTAAATCGAAAAGTCAATTATTCACATGTTTCTACTTGGGAAACTAAGTCCCATTGATTTTCACTTTTGAAAATAGGACTCAGGTTCCTAAATCTCTTAGTTCTAATATCTGTCTGTTATAGACTGAATCTGAACACCTTGACTTTGGGAAAGGTCAGATTCAGATCTGGATATTGAATCTATGGCCTGCCCCTACTCCCTCCACTCTCCCAGGTTGAGGTGCATTCAAATCCGGGGGGTTGGTTTTGCCTGCTATTGAGATACTAAATTGGGATTTGGGATTTTGGTTGGGATTTGTAGTGGGATTTGGGATTTGTAGTGTTGTAATATAGAATAGAAACCCTTACAAATTAATTCCAGTATTAAAGATGTTACTCATTCTATTGATATTCTACATACTTAAAACTGGAAATACCACTGGAACTGGTAACAGAAATGCATTTTTAATTGCACCTCACTGTACATGCTGAATGAGCAGCATATACTAGGAAACATACATGTCTATATTTAGTCTAACAAATTCACTATGGATTGCTAGAATGAACTGGCTCAAAGACAGAAACCTGAAGCCAAAATATTCAAATGCGTGTGGATAAAGCCAGGCATCAAAGTCCACATGAGGCACTTAAATAAAAATTTACTGATTTTTCAAAGGGGCTGAGTACCAGCAGCTCCACTAAAGTCATTAAGAGTTGAGGCTGCTTAGTATCTTTGAAAATCAAGTCTTGTATTCTGTTTAGGTCCCTAAATACAGATTTATTTATTTACAGATGCTTAACTTTGAGTATTCACATTTAAAAATGTTGGCCTTTGCAGTAAATTGTTTTCCTCGTTTAGTTACAGAGTAAAATGAAACAAACTTAGTATTTTGTATAATACATGGGCTTTATTTTCCTGTCACTCACCTCTAGGTATCCCAGCTTTTAGCATAATTTAAATGATAGACGCATAATACGTCTTATATTTAAATTACACAAAATTGAGATTCAGTCATTCTGCTTCTTAGGTCACATTCAGGTGACATAAGGGATGGCATAAATCCAGGAAAGAGGCATATGTTGCTAAATGCACTATGTGACCACTCTTAAAAGTGGAAACATTTTCAAAAATTGGTAAGTTGCTGCTCATTGACCATCAATGGAATTTGTGTACACTTATTCTCCATATACAACATGTGTAATGATTTTCTCTACTATTTTCAAGCTTGATTCCTCTATTCAAGCAGCAATACAAATGTTATATTGTTTTGCTCTCTGAAATTCACAGGAAGCAAATGCTTTGTGTTTCGCTTTTTTGCCTGCGTGCCAATCCCATGCTTTGATTTTTCCATAACATCATCCAGGGTTGGGAATGTAACTCTGTAGATGCACTTCTGCTTATGTACAGAAACCTCTCCTCATTAACACTGCAACTGCTCCTGAGATGTACTGAGCATTTTCAGTCTTCATTAAAATGAATGCATTTTGAGGGTGCTCCATACCTTACCAAGATTGGACCCATTAGGTCTACCTGTACATATTCCTTGAGTGCGGTGATCAGACACCAAGTGTGAAAAATCAGGAGGGGGATGGGGGTGGTGGTAATACGTGCCTATATAAGACAAAGTCCCAAATATCGGGACTGTCCCTATAAAATCAGGACATCTGGTCACCCTATCCTTGAGTGACCTGTACAGCGTTCACACTTATTTTACCTTCACCATTTAGATCATCAGTTGGCAAGGGCAAATGGGACAAATGCCCAGTTTGGCCAAAAAAAAAATCAGGACGCCAGGGACAGGGCTTAAAAAGGAGACTGGCCCGGCCAAAACGGGATGTATGGTCATCCTATTAAAAATTTAATTTATGTAACAAGAAGTGCAGAAAATAGATTTAGTTAATAAATCACAAGACTGGGAGACATGAGATCTAGGTTCTGTTTCTATCTCTGCTATAGCCTTTCTGTGTATTCTAGGAAAACATCCTTATTCTTTCAGTACCTCTGTTCTCCCTGGTATTCTGGGGATAATAATTGCTTTTTTTAATACTGGTGTTGTGAGGCTTTAATTTAAAATCTTCATGTGGAAGGCACTACAGAAATGCAAACTATAATTAATTAAATAGCCTTTTCTACGATTGTATACTGTCCCCCTTTCATTAAATTATATTTTTACATTTCTATCAGAACTGTTACAACTAAGAGTTCTGATAATTTGTTTTTTCTGTCAAAGTGCCTATAAGAACAGCAGACACTGAGCCCTAGGTCTTTGTCAAGTCAATGAAGAGTGAAAAATTTATTTTTCAAGGCTAGGGCAAATTGAGTAGGACTGAAAATAGGTGAATTTTAATTTGTGATTTAACTGCAAATGATCATTTGCACAGCTTTTACACATTACCTTTCAGCTTAGCTACACACATCACCTCATTATGTTGCTAAGAATTTGGGTTTGAATTATGGAACAAATTATGTCTTCTCACAAACGACTTTAAGAGGAAGATTTTTTCTTGGAAATAACATCTGTATTCTAATATATTTTAACCAAAAGGTTTTTCTGTAGCTATTCATGGTGGTTACAGTTCACAAAAACTGTTAAGCTATGATTGTTTGACAAATCCAATTAGTTCTGAGCTGCCACTTCTTTATAAAATGCTGACAGTGTGAAGAGAACACTTAATCTTAACATTAAAGGACAAATAGGATTATTGGGTGAAAGAAAAATACAGAGCAAAACATCCCCCCCGTAAATGAGTTTGATGGGAAAATTTGAAATATACCCAAAAGCAATCTCTGAACAAGTCATTTTCTTCACATTTCTAATATTAATATTGCCCCTTTGTAGCGATTATAGATTTCATTGCAATCAAATTATACAATCTTATTATTTGTATTAAAATAGTGTAGAGAGGCCCCAATCAGGGTTCCATTGTGTTGGCTACTGTAGAAGCATAAAATAAGACAGCCCCTGTCCTAAGAATTTTACAAATTAAATAGGAACAAGACAGGACAGTTTGGTTTAGAACACAGTGGAGGCAGTGAGATAAGGAGGGGAAGGAAGGAACAAAAGGTTATGTATTTTATCTATGTTTACAAGTGGGAGGCTTTTGAAGTAATTTAATAAAATATATTAATAGATCAACTACTTTTTCACCCACCTGGATATTCTCATTAGTCAGTTACCATGGGCATTGCAGAAGAGATGGATCTTAAGAAGGGATTTGAGCCAGATAGAGAAGTGAATTTACACCTTGATTTGAAGAGGGTGTCCCATGCATAAAGGCAGCATGGAAGAATGCACAAAGGTGCTTACAGGAGAAGCAGAGAAAGGGGTGATAGAGGTTGCTGCCATTAGTGGAGTGAAACAGGTTGGTCATGAAGTGGTATATACATTTATCATATAGTTTTTAAACATTTCTCTTTCCCAATATTACTTTTTTAGGAAGCCCTCTTACTAGAATTGAAAACTGTACTCCAGATAGGGAAGTCCAAAGAGAAAATGTTTTAATTGTTAAGGTACACCAAAGACACTCTCTCAGTGTGAGTGATATTTATGCCACCTGGATATACAGATTTTCTGTAGGGAAACTAAAGCAGAGGCTGGGATAAGGGATTGACTCCAACCTCAAGCTGTGGGGCTGTAATGCTGCTCTCTGTATCTTCCACTTCAGATTATGGGCTGATATAGCAGCTGTTGTTCCTCCAGGCCATATAGACAGGCATGCCTGGTCACTGAATCCATGTAATCATAGATCCAATGGCCCCTTCTCTAGCCCCGCCTCAGGACTCCCCTCTGTGCCATTCAGGGCTTCTCCTTCCCAGCACTCATGAAGTGCAGATATCCCCTACTCCCTACATGGCTGCTCTGTGTTTGCCCTTCTGCCCATGTGGAGATCCAGCAGGGTTTCTGTAGCACAAAGATCTCTTCCAAATGATACATTTCACCTTAAGCCCCAGAGTTCATTACAAATCCTAGTGACAAAGTATTCCCTTGGAAATAACCTTCCAGGAACAAATCTAAGAAGTGTCTTGTGAAATACGCTCCTGTAACTTGAATTAAGAATTCTCCTGGTGCCTAGGGCCTAAAGACTTGAAAAATATGAATTTCATTATAAATGGGACATAAGTACTAGTGCAGAGAATCTCTGTCACCCAGTAGCACTGAAATCTTGAGTGACCCTTTTGAAAAACAACTAGGGCAAGATCCTCACCTCTGCACCAACCCCTTTGTGCCAGGTAAAAGGGCCTAGCTGGCATAAAAAACTCTAAAAGCCACAGATCTGCCTGCTAGAGGGTTCCTCCAGTGCAAGCACTGTAAAAACAGGGGTAAGGCTGTCCTCCAAGGACTGCCTTGCAAAGCTCTGTGTAGGAGGGGGTGTTGGGAGCTGTGGTGTTGTGTCAGAAGCAGGGCTGCTGTGCGTTGTGCTGTTGGGATTCTGAGTAGCACTGGAGCCCCTACAGGTATGGCTACACTTCAAATAAAAACCGGCGGCTGACCTGTGCCAGCTGACTTGGGCTCGGGCTAAGGTGCTGTTTAGTTGTGATGTAGATGCTTGGGCTGTGCTCTGGGACCCTCCCACCTCGCAGGGTTCTGGAGCCAAAGCTCCAGCCTGAACCTCTACACTGCAGTTAAACAGCCCCGAGGCCCATGAGCCACTCAGCTGGCACAGGCCAGCCTCCGGGTTTTATTTGCAGTGTAGACATACCCGGGGGGAGGGCAGCACTCTTATTCCTCTGCTTTATAAATGCCCTAGCATATAGCAAGCTGGGGTGTGTGTGTGTGTGTGTGTGTAATATATAAAATCTGAAGCAATTGTAAAATAATAATATCATTTATATTAGAATTGCATTGTGGCCCTGATCCGTGTTTGTGGAAATAGGTGGAAAAAAGAGAACTTGATCAGAGCATTTTAATTTCAAGTGAATGCAGACATACTGCATACTTAATGTTTCTTTGTCATTAGCCACATACCATACCTTATTTTCTTCTTCCCAGCATTAACCAGAAGTGTAATTTTCATGCTATATCCCTCCTAATCTAGATTTAAGCTGCAGTTTCAGAACAAAGAGGCTGTCCTCAGTTCATTTTTTTCAAAGTTATTTAGTTGAATAACATTTATTTTTCAACAGACCTAACTTTCAAGCATTTTTTGGTGGGGCAAAAAAAGTGGTTTATGTATCAGGCATGTATGTGTTTTGCTTAGATAGTAGGAAACATCTGTTAGACTACAGATATTTATTGAAACTGGGCTTTATTTCCTTTATAAACACTGTTCCATTTGTGAACAATGAACTGTTTAATGGGAGCAGGATTTTACAATGCATGTGTCCTACAAGTGTACAGCAATTGTTAGGACTGGAAATAACTTTCTGTGTATGGAGAGTTGATAGAGGTAGCATTTGTATTACAAAGGGGCCATCGATTTTCACAATGTGGAATTGTGATTTATTAACTTCTAAATATCTTTTTTTCATTACAATTTTTTTTGTTCATCTATGTATTTGTAATTCTAAAATCTGGTTCTGTTATGAGAGACCAAGAGGTTAGTGAAGGGGTCATATAATCACCATAGACGAGAAGAAACCATAGACAACTGGAGAGTTCTAGAAATTAGCAATGGAAATGACATATTTTATTTACCCCCTTGCTAGTGAAGGATTTTCCCCTGTGTCATGTTTTTGAGTTTTTTGTTGTGTTCTGTTTTACCTGACTCAAGCAATGGGGCTTCGGCCATATCCATTGAGAAAATATTATACATTTTACTGCAGCACTTTAAGGAATTATTTCTGATACACAATACATAGTAAATTTGTGATATTATTTAATACATCAAAATAAATTTAATTTTCCTCTTACATTAATTCTTTACACAAAATTTGTTTCTGAGGTTCATTCAGTTCTGTCTTAAACAAAATAAAAGCAGTAATAACATAATGTAATTTCTTGCATTACTCTTCTTTTCATTTCAGTTTACTGTGGGACTCGCAAAAAACTACAGTGATTAGACTAATGTGATATTAAAACTCTCCCTGAAACTAAATCTGATATTCCTAGAACTAAGGACAGAAAATATTAGGTTAGACATCAGGAAATATTTTTAACCATCTGGGGAAGTGGTTACTGGAGTTGGTCACCAAGGAAAGGAGTCAAGGCCTATTCTTTTGGAGGTTTTTATGTTCAGATTAGAAATTGGAGTGAAGTCTGAAAAGATGCAAGAAGAAAGATCCATGTGGTTCTTTCTGTCCCTATGGTTTATGAACTCACGCTTAAATGGTGGCTAAATTTTCAAGACATTTGGCTGAAGAGGGATGCCGAAAATTAACAGTCGTGTTCCTGACTGTGCATGTCACATTCACGCACTCCAGATCCACTTATTGAAAATGGTGAAGAGAACAAACATTACTACATGCCTCAATGAAGGCAAAGAAAGAAGTGGGTAGGGTGAGGGCATGGACAACTACTGAAGCACGCAAAGGGGGGGGAGGGATAGCTCAGTGGTTTGAGCATTGGCCTGCTAAACCCAGGGTTGTGAGTTCAATCCTTGAGGGGGCCATTTAGGGATCGGGGCAAAAATTGGGGATTGGTCCTGCTTTGAGCAGGGGATTGGACTAGATGACCTCCTAAGGTCCCTTCCAACCCTGAGATTCTATGATTCTATGAAAGGAGAAAGGCACCCCTGGGCAGAGGCACAGCAGACTATAGACCAGGGGTCTCAAACTCAAATTACCACGAGGGCCACATGAGGACTAGTGCATTGGCCCGAGGGCTGCATCACTGACCCTGCCCCATCGCTGCCCCGGCCCCGCCCCCACTCCACCCCTTCCATTAGACCCCGCCCCTTCTCTGCCCCTTCTCCACCTCCTCCCCTGTGTGCACGGCTTCCTGCTCCTCCCCCCTCCCTCCCAGAAACCGCGAAGCTCTTCCCATGCAGCCCACGGAGCTCTTCCCTGTGGCCCGCCGGGCTCCCCGTGCCCCCCCCCCTGCCCCCCCATTTATTTTTTTACCCCCAAGCAGTTCCCGCTGCCAGAACAACTGTCTGGCGGCGGGAACTGCCTGGGGGTAAAAAAAAATTATTATTAAAAAAAAAAAAGGGGGGGGCCGTGCGGGGAGCCCGGTGGGCCGCAGGGAAGAGCTCCACGGGCCGTGTGTTTGAGACCCCTGCTGTAGACCAAATAAATCTCACTTCAGCAATATTTGGGTGGCTTAAATGGAGCATAGTCTTCCTGCTGGGATGAATTTCTCTTGCAATTGTATATTTAGTAAATTTAATTAGAAACATAAATGGGTACTTACATTTAGGTGATGTATTTTCACGTGCAAATAATTGACATGTAAGAGTTTGTGTTGCTTTGTTATTCATTTCATACAAAACGTTTCCTTTAGTTGTTGGATTATTTCAGGAACCCATCTTGAAATATTGTCCCTTATTTTATGCAGTAAGATTTTATACAGTTTGAGAATCCTAATACAATTTATATCTGACAAAATACAGAAAAATTAGACCCATGGCTACGTTCGTCCCTTACTTCTGGGAGATGCAGTGTGTGTTGGGCAAGCGTAGACTGTTTAAGCTGTGCATTCATTACGTGAGTCCCACTCTGTCTCAGGATACTCTTGGCTTGGGCCTGATAAGCACCTGACACAAAAGCAGACTCAGTATTCAAATTACAGTTTGCAATGCTAGGAAATTTGAAAACTGCCAAATCTTTCCTTTTTAATGCCAGATTTTGTGTGTGTGTGTGTGTGTGTGTGTGTGTGTGTGTGTTTGTTTGTTTATCTCCTAATGCCAATTTTGTTACTTCTCTTTTGCACATGTTCAGAAGAGCAGATATTTCCGATGTAGAGATTTGACAAACTCTCACACCTGTGCGGAATTAGAAGTGGATTTAGAGGGAAGCTGTATTTAGGATAATTAATATGGAGCTGGTTGAAGAATTTTGATTTAAAATTTTTCAGTGAAAAGTGGATCCATTTTTCATGAATACTAAAACTTCTCACATTTTTCTTCTCGCTATAGTAGTTAACATTTTGACCCTAGCATAAATATGAATAGGTTTTCAGCTGCTCTTATTTATTTCCCCCCTCCCCCGGCTCCTTCCCGGCAGAGGTGGTTCCTAAGGATGTTATGTATTTGAATGGAAGTGGGTGTGGCTGGCAGTTCTAGGAATAATTCAGTGCATACAATTGATATCTGAGGGAAAAAAAACTAGGGTTTAGTAGTTGGTAAATCACTTGGGAAGAGGCTTTTTGTGGTACTATCCCTTGTTATAGGGA
The DNA here is from genome assembly GCA_033296515.1 of Macrochelys suwanniensis. Classification (NCBI taxonomy): domain Eukaryota; kingdom Metazoa; phylum Chordata; order Testudines; family Chelydridae; genus Macrochelys; species Macrochelys suwanniensis. The sequence goes on from CM065776.1 coordinate 46,177,311, forward strand.
GTGAGAGGACCAGGGAACTTGGAGGGCAATGGGGTCTGTCATTAGGGCAGAATTTGGTAGTAGAGGCGGGATGGAGTCCCCTGGCTTGTCACTGGGAAGTTAATGACTTGGCAACTTGTGCATTGCAGGTTCATCAGTTAGGGGAGAGTGCAAAAGCTGAAAAGATGGTGCTGGTCACATGTCACTGCTGGATGCTTTGCTAGGCTAGGAGCATAGCCTCTGGCTAAACCACTCCTGTAACCGGGGAATGGTCACACAATGTTTGTGTTTGATTTGGCAGGTTGAAACATGGCCAGCTGAACTGTTTGCTCAACCCCAATATGTTGTGTATAAGGGTAGGTAAGCTGTTTTCCTGTTCTCTGGAACTGGGCAGCCAATGTTCAGTTTGGTAATACGGGTACATGGTATTGAATCTGTAAAAAAGCTGCTCTTGAATTCTCTCACTTGTCATGGCATTGCCACGGAATACTAGAGGCCCTGCAGATCTGCAACAGAGAGCTGCATTTAGAATTTGAATATTTGGTACATGCTAAAAGTTTAACGTGAGATGGGCCATTATGCTAGTTATAAGCATACCAACAGACTAGTAAATTAGCTCTCTTAAATATTTACTAATTATGTCTTGCACCTGTTGTGAGATAAACTACAATCAACAAATGAGCCTAGTAAGCCACTGAATAACAATTAACACCATGATTCACTACTTTGTAGATGTGATTCTCTGAGAAAACTAGTGAGGAATGAACCTGGTTCAGAGATTTAGTTCAGATACTTATTCAAAAGTTTAGGTGCTTTTCTGAACCAATCTGAAAAAAAAGGACTGGATATCTTAGGAAAATAGGCTTTTATTAATTTTCCTGGTATTTCCTGTTTCTGAATGAACTGGAAATACCAAGAGAACAGTGCTATTGTGGCATTTTGGCATTGCCACTTCCACTCTTCCCTGAAATTTGGAAGTGTACAGGCGTATGCCAATGAAAATAATAGGGGAGAAAATATTTTGCATTTGCTGCACTTTTTGAACCTCATAATGTTTTAATTCTTATTTGTAGTAAAGAATAAAATGATTCACTATTTCATCTCTCTTTGATGCCACTGGTTCCATAGGATGCTCAACCCAAGCGAGTGCTGGAGAGTCTTGTGAATGGGTTAGGACGGAGACATATCTACACTTTGTGGGAAAGTCCAGTTCAATTCTAAACATCACATTTTAAAAAGATCCACCAGAGAGCAAACAGTCTTATTCCAAGGTGGAGGGATGTACAAGTTTTTGGATGTGAGGTAACTTTGGTTATAAATAAACAAGGTTACTGATAAAAGGATCACACTAGTCCCTAAAGATCTGATTTTGTGCTGGAGACCAGAGGAGAAAGCCTTTACATATATTATTTTGATTATTATTAGGGCTGTCAAGTGATTAAAAAAATGAATCATGATTAGTCGCACTGTTAATAATAAAATACCATTTAAATATTTTTGGATGTTTTCTACATTTTCAAATATATTGATTTCAGTTACAACACAGAATACAAAGTGTACTCTGCTCACTTTATATTTATTTATTACAAATATTTGCACTGTAAAAATGAAAGAAATAGTATTTTTCAATTCATCTAATACAAGTACTATAGTGAAATCTCTTTATCATAAAGTGCAACTTACAAATGTAGAATTATGTACCAAAAAAACCTGCATTCAAAAACAAAACAATGTCAAACTTTAGAGCCTGCAAATCTACTCAGAGCTACTACTTGTTCAGCCAATTGCTCAGACAAACAAATTTGTTTAAAAAATAAAAAAAATAAATAGAGATATGCCTATCTCCTAGAACTGGAAGGACCTTGAAAGGTCATCGAGTCCAGTCCCCTGCCTTCACTAGCAGGACCAAGTACTGTCCCCTGACAGATTTTTGCCCCAGATCCCTAAATGGCCCCCTCAAGGATTGAACTTACAACCCTGGGTTTGCAGGAGATAATGCTGCCTGCTTCTTGTTTTCAATGTCACCTGAAAGTGATTACAGGCATTCTCATGGCACTGTTGTAGCCGGTTTTGCAAGATATTTACGTGCCAGATATGCTAAACATTTGTATATCCCTTCATGCTTCAACCACCATTCCAGGGGACATGCGTCCATGCTGATGATGGGTTCGGCTTGATCACAATCCAAAGCAGTGTGGACCGACGCATGTTCATTTTCATTATCTGAGTCAGGTGCCACCAGCAGAAGGTTGTTTTTCTTTTTTGGTGGTTCGGGTTCTGTAGTTTCTGCATCAGAGTGGTGTTCTTTTAAGACTTCTGAAAGCATGCTCCACACCCCACCCTTCAGATTTTGGAAGGCACTTCAGATTCTTAAACCTTGGGTCGAGTGCTGTAGCTATCTTTAGAAATCTCACATTGGTACCTTCTTTGCATTTTGTCAAATCTGCAGTGAAAGTGTTCTTAAAAGGAACAGTATGTGCTGGGTCAACATCTGAGACTGCTATAGCATGAAATATATGGCAGAATGTGGGTAAAACAGAGCAGGGAACATACAGTTCTCCCCCCAAGAAGTTCAGTCACAAATGTAATTAATGCATTCTTTTTTTAACGAGCGTCATCAGCATGGAAGTATGTCCTCTGGAATGGTGGCCTCTACCACCCCAGGCTCTTTAAATCATCCCCGGAGCCCTGCCGCCACTACCCCAGGGCTCCGGCAGTGGGTCTCTGGTGGCAATTTAAAGGGCCTGGGGCTCCAGCCGCTGCTGGGAGCCCCAGGCCCTTTAAATTGATGCCTGGGGAAGCCGGTCTGCCCCGGTACGGTGCACCGGCTCTTGCCAGCAGGGGTGGCAAGCTTGTAGAAATTTTGGTGGTGCCCAGAACCTGCCCCGTCCAAAGTCTTCCCCCCCCCCAAACTCCACCCCCCACCTACCCGAAGCTCTGGGAGGGAGTTTGGGTGGGGGAGGTCTGGGGTGCAGGCCCTGGGCTGGGGCAGGGGATTGGGGTACAGGAGGGGTGCAGGCTCTGGGAGGGAATTTGTGGATGGGAGGGGTGCGGATGGGAGGGGATTCAGGGGAGAGGGCTGTGCGGTGAGGCTGGGGATGGGTTTGGGGTGTGGGAGGGAGCTCAGGGCTGAGGCAGAGGGTTAGGGTGCAGGGGGATGAAGGCTCTGGCTGGGGCTGGAGATGAGGGGTTTGGGGTGTTGGAGAGGCTCAGGGCTAGGGCAGAGGATTGGGGTGCAGGGGTGATGAGGGATCTGGCTGGTGGGGCAGGGCTGGAGATGAGTTTGGGGTGCAGGCAGACTGCCTCGGGACTGGAGCCAGAGAGGAGGACTCCCCCCAGCCCTCTACCCACTGGCAGCAGCGAGCTCTGGGGGAGCCATCCTCTCCCTCGGCAGCACACTCACCCCCCACCACTGTCACTGCACGTGTTCCTAGGGCCCCTCTCAGGTCCAGGAATCTCCCTTGCCTCCCCTGTGGTGGGTGCCATGCCAGGCGGGCTGCCATCACATGTGTGCCTCCTCCCCTGCTGCTGCCCCTCACTCTAGCCTCACTGCGGGTGGGGGATGGGGCAGCCCCTTGCCCAGCGTGGGGCAGGAGCGGTGACTGTGGGTAGAGGGTGTGGCTACTGGTGGAGGGTCCCACCGGAAAATGAAAGGGTCTGAGGCAGAAGGACAGGGTAAGCCTGCCCTTCCACTAGTGGATGGGGGGCACTAGGACCCTGCGGCAGCAGTTGATACAGGGAGGCAGCATGGAGCTGCAGGGGAGAGATAGGGAGGCTCTGCTCCGGGGCCCAGGGATGTGCGCTGGGGCAGGGGGCTGGGGTGCGGGAGGGGTGAGAGTTCCGGCTGGTGGTGCGGGCTCCGGGATGGGTCCAGAAATGAGGAGTTCAGGGTGCGGGAGGGTGCTCCGGGGTGGGGGTGGGGGCAGCGCAGGGAGATGTGGCGTTCCTGGCCAATGCGAGTTGCAGAGCCGGCGCTCAGGGCGGGGGCAGCGCAGGGAGCCTCCACTGCATCTAATAGTCCAGTGATGTTAGAGCTGCCCCCTTGCTGCTCTAACTTGTGCTGGAGTTGGACAACTGAAATTCAGGGTAGAAATGGAGAGAACGGAGACCCTTTTGGGCATGCTCCATGCTACCTTTTTAATTGTTCATTACTTACAGTAGATACCAGTGATAGGTGTCTTAGTATAACCTTAGATGGAAATATGTTTTGTTAAGTGACCTGGGACTTGGCACCTCATTTATATTACATTTGAGGTCTGCTTTGATTGCATTGTTTGGTTTATGCTGACATATTGACAGCCACATTAGAGGTGATAACATACTCTATAGTAAGTGAAGTGGGAAATGAAAAGATGTAGTTTATGCTGAGATGTTTCTGAGGTCTGTTAGACTAGACTTAATAATAGAAATACTTGGTGATTATGTTCTGTATTAACTTAAGTTTGTTAGTCCTTCACAATTCTCATGTTGAAAGTGCTTTATAAATTTCCCCCTAATTAATCCACTGAGGTTTGAGAATGCTTCATAATTCCTTAAGGGAAAGTAGAAGACTACAGTTTCAATTGAATGGTCTGGCAATATGTCCTCTTTAGGATTATTGCAATATTTCTTCTTCACAGTCAGTCAGTAAATGATGAATAAGAGTGTGAGGATTTCCACACCCCCCCCCTTTTTTTTAAATGTGACTTGATTGTGACTTTTGAAGAGAGACTTGATTGTGATAGGAAGGAAGTGAATATGATATATTGAAAATAAATATTGGTGTCTATTACTTTATATATAGGTTTGTATTAAGTCTTTTATTAACTATATAATTCTTGCTCAGCTACAACAAATATTAGAGACGAGTCATATTTTATATTAAACACTGTAAAAGTTCAAAGCAAAATTGATGTTTCCTGTTCATAATTTTTAATATTATAGTATTAAATTCAGCTGCAATATTGTACAAATTACATTGTTTCTAGCAAAATGGTCAGGACAGTTTCACTAGTAGTATTCTAATTATTAAACTCAGTAAGATACTTCCATGGCTGTAGGAAAGTTTATGATTGGGAGGACTCTATTAGGTAAGTTCAGAGTTTAAGGTTATTTTAACTTTTCATTGTTTTGTAAAACTCTAAGATATTGGAAAATCAGGTTTCTTTCCTTACTGATTTTTGACCTTTCCCATTCATCAAATGCTTTTTTCCTCTTGGGGTTTTTTTTTTTTTTTTTTTTTTTTTTTTTTTGAAGCATAAAGCTGGAATTATCGTGGCTGTTAATGTTAAGCAAAAAATGACGTATTTAGTGTATAAAACACCTTATTACGTTAAAGCATGTTTGTTTTCTGTCCCTCTCTTTGATTGTATTAAACATATTTGAAAATAGTTACACTAGTTAGCTGTTGCCGACAGAAGATGCATAACAGGCTGATTTGGTCAGTACAACACGTTTGATCTGGTTTATCTGTGGGAGAACAAATTCTTCCCTCTGCAATTCCACTGGTCTCATTCTAGTTGTAGCTGACTTTCTGTAAGAGATCTATAGATTGATAATAGGAGTATGGAAATTGACCCAGGCTTTGACTTGAGGAAGGGCTCGAGCCTCCAAGAATAAGTTGCATCGCTGCCCTGGGCAGCTGGTTCCCCGAATACTATAGCTCTACTGTAAAGTTAGGGAAATGTTGTTGTAGCTCAGATACCACTGTGTGGTAAATCTGGGGGGTAATTTTAAATGGTAACTACTCTGTAGCTAAAAGAAGGAGTTGTTTTATATCCATGTCCAGTTGTTTCATTTTAAGTACTACCCTAGTTCCTATCCCCATTTTTCTGTTGATTATTTCACAGTCTGCACAGGTAATTGGATTTCTCATTTTAAGGACCTTTTGTGGGAGTAATAGACATCTGAATCCTTTACTGAGATATAACAGTCATTGGATGCAGGGGAGCTTTTCAGAGTTTTGAGTCTGCTGTTGCAAAGGCTCTTTCTGCTGTTCCATTGTGACTTCAGTATCTAGCAGTGTGTATTGCTGAATGATTGAAACCGCTGCGGTGGATTTCTGAAGGAGATGCATTTTTTAAGTGACATGGATATATTCCTCTGGTTGTTTTGTGTATTAGAGCTCAGGACCTGGAATTGGAATCAGTAGCACTAGAAGATCTAGTGTAGGTTGGGGAGCACTGGTACAATATCCTCTCTTCAGCTTGTTCCCTTTGGCAGATGGGTACCAACCCCTCTGTGGCTTCTGTGTGAATTTCTTGTCCAAACTTGGAGAGCACTACAGTAGTTTAGCCTGAAGGTGGTGAATACACGTACTTCTCTGGCCAGTCGTCTTCTCAGAGAAGGGGACAGAGTCTTTACTTTGGTCAAAGATGGAAGAAGGTGTGCCCTTTGTGAACTGTTGTTGTTTAATTCTCCATGGTAAGCAGAGTTTCCAGCATGACTCTGAGACTACATAAAATCTTAACTGCTGGAGCACAGTTGGCTTCAGTTGCGAGTGCTTACTTCTTCCGATTATCATGGTCCCATTTTTCCTGGATTTAGTTTAAGCCATCTGGGCTTCATCTATATTATAATCTCCTCCAAGACATTTGTTATCTGTGGGACAGTTTGCCTCCCCTGAATGAAAAGAATGTGTAGATCTGTGTTACCAGCACACTGTTCCTAACAGTTGCATGTAGGCTTTACACAAAAGTAATTATGAACTCCACATGTCAGTGTTCTCAGGAAGAAGTATCTGTTCATCATGATTCTGAGATCTGTTGGGAAGGAATGACTGAAGCCAGCTTAATGAAATTCCATTGACTTCTGCCTAGATACATAACGAGTCAACAGTATTTCATGATCAAAACCAGCTGGTAGGTTGAGTAGTATCAGTGTCATTGTCTCACTCTCTCTCTTGCCATGAGGCAGTTGTCCATCAGTATGACCAAGAAGGTTTCTGTTCCATGCCCTGGCTAAATCTTGCTGTGTTATATGTACCAGTTGAAGTTAATATGGAGCCTAGTAGTCATTATTCAGTTGACTAGTCTTATTGATGGCTTACATGAGTAAGAATTACTCGTGCAAAAAAGAATTTATAGAACAGGCCTTTGTTGCATTGTTTTTTGGGGATATTGTGGCTTGAATTAATTACCATTTGATGCTAGTTAGGTGCACTTCTGTGGAGCTGCTTTTCCAACTATCACTAATAACCTGTTTTAAAAACAGAAATAGCAAATGTTATTTCCTGCAAATAAGAATCCAGTACAAAACAGTACAGGGATACGATACAGTGAAGCTGGTTGTTGTTTTGAACAGCATTTTAAATAAAGGCAACAGGAAGTATTTTGTGCAGAATGTGTGTTTCAACATTGTTTTTCAGAATTGTGGTGATCTGCTGCTGAGCTACTGGATGCTTTTCAGCTGAGTCTGTTTAAAAGATATTCTATCCAAAGGATATCCATCATCATGCCAACAATTTAATTTTGGGGGCCTTGAATTTTTTTCTCCTGCATATTTTAAAATAATTATGCAAATCCATTCTTTATAGAGAGATGCATGATATGAAATTTCAAGGCAAATTACATCACGTACCGGTATAATTCCAGAGAAAACCACGCGCAGTAGGATACAAAATGTATCCTAATATGTTTGGAAAATGAAATAGTACCAAGGCAGTAAGAAACAACACAAGTCTTTTTTAATAGGGAGTAGCTTTGAGCTGGGCCTCCAGGTTCAGTGGGCTGGTTAGGGCTCAGTTTGCTGTAGTGTCAACATACATCAGGGAATATGAGCTGAGTTCCATGAGGTCTGATTAGTTACACAGGCTCTTCTGGAGCTGCTGCTGCTAGGAGTGGACTTGGGAGAAAGAGTGTCTTAGTTTCCTTGGGGCAACAAGGAGAGGGAAAAGGAAGAAATAAGTGCAGTTGGTCTCAAGAGGAGGCAGTGGGAGGAAGCCGTAATTTGCTTTATATTGCTTTCCTGGTTTGTTCATTTTTCTTCTGCCTCCTTTCTTGGCCCAGTAGGCAGACAAGGTCTGCCTGAAGATTAGGGCTTGCCCTACTTTCTCATATTTAGATGGATGCAGCAGTTGTTGATTGCCAGTAACAGGAATATGTAAATATAATGAAAAGAGAGGTCTGAGATAAAACTTAAGCTACTAAGTAACAGTAATAATATCTATAGTCGTTCTTTACACTTACTGCATATATTTTCCACCCAACATATTTTCAACATATATTTTTTTACTACATTGTTTAAATTATTTTTTATAAGGCACCGGGAGCAGTTGCTAGAACTATACATGCAGCATTCTCAAGGGATGTCTGTAGTATAGAAATATTAGACTTGTTGTTCAAGTGCTTGGGATTGTGTGGTAAAGGAAAACAAAACTATTGTACTCTGAAATTTAGTACCTATATTTTGTTCTTTCCAAATCTATTTTGTGATCAAATCTACACTGTCAGCTTTAATTTAGTTTCCTTTTATTAAAAAACAAAAGTTGGTGTACATTCTGGTTGCCCTCAGTCTTGCTTCATCCGCTGTCCTTTCCCTTGTGTGTTCATGTGGCCTCCTTCCTTTGTGTAATTCTTAATCAAACCAGTAGTGCATCCAAGTAAAATAATAAAATCACAAAAGCTCATAATCCTGGCCAGATAAAATAAAAATTGTATTCCTGGAATTCTGCTTTTTCCTGAGGGCTGGTGTTCTGAAGAAGCTGTTATTTTGCTATTTTTTTCTGCTTTCCTTAGCAGTTTCTTTAACTCTGTAGTTGAGACATTTGCGGGTAAGAAGCTGGAGAGAAGAAAAGCGCTAACTCTTCTGGAAAAATCTAGTCATTCGTTATCTGCTAATTTTTGCCATTTGTTTTAATTTTCAAGTACTGCTCCTTTTTTGTCTCCAACAGGCCAGCTAACATACGTCTAAGGAACCTAAACCCACTTACCTCTTGTACTAAAAAAGTTCCCATTATAATATCTCATAAATACTTTATATTCTGGTCATTGCTACAGATGAAACCAACCCACAAACATACATGTACTCCAAAAGAAAGGAGAGTGAGTCATTGGTATAGGACACTTCCTTTTCTGGAGAGAAGAATATGTTTTGGGCAATATATAGCAGCTTTGCTATAACTGTCATGTTACAGAAAAACCTTTTTGTGGAGGCAATTTAGCTAATGGCAGCTTGACACTCTACTGATTTTGCAACTTAAAACTTTGTCACCTAAAGTCACTGATGTGACCTGTGATGAGGTTCTCTTAGTCCTGTCTGTGCCAGAATGCCTATAGCATGTATTTTTTTTTTGGTTAAGATCTGCATTTTCTCTATCTCTGGCAAGTATATATATTTATGTGCTTGGGTATTAAGGAAGAGAGGGACTAGTCTTGTGACTAAAGCATGGGACTGAATGTTGGAAGATCTTGATTCTGCTCCCTGCTCTTTCACTGTCTTCCCATGGGCAAGTCACTTAATCTTTCAGTGACCTTGTCTACACTGGAAATGTGCCCCAGTTGTAGCAATCAGTGGCCAGCTACTGATGTAACCTGAGTGCTGCAAAACCCAGATTTAATCAAGAAAGTTGTGATTTGGACCAATAGAGCTAAGCCCTGCTTGAAACCAGAGTAAGTGCCACTGGTACAAATCATGACTTTGTTTCTCTACTTTGAGTTAATTGGGTGGAGTGCCCTGTCAAGTGAAATTATGAATAAAATGTGCATACTTCAGGACGTGAATTGGTGGGGAGAAGCCATAGATCTTCAGGTGCTCTTTAATGACCTGGAAATCAAAAAGGAATCCTTCAAAAAGAGGAAACATGGACATATTGCTAAGGATGAGTACAAAAGAATAGCACAAGAATGTAGGGACAAATTCAGAAAGGTTAAGGCACAAAAAAAGTTACATCTAGCAAGGGACATAAAAGGCAAAAGAAGAGGTTTCATCAATACAATATGAGCAAGAGAAAGATGAAGGAAAGGGTAGGCCCCCTATTTAGTGGGGGAAGGAAAGCTAATAAGAGATGACATCAAGAAGGCTGAGGTGCTCCAACCTTATTCTGTTTCAGTCTTCGCTAAAAAGGGTAATGGTGACCAGAAACTTAAACACAATTAATATTAACAACAAGGGGAAGGTTCACAAGTCAGAATAGGGAAAGAACAGGTTAATGAATATTAGATAAATTAGATGTATTCAAGCCATGAGAGCTTGATGAAATTCATCCTAGAGTGCTTCAGCTAGTTCCTTAAGTAATCTTGGAATCATTAGTGATTACCTTGGAGAATCCATGGAGGATGGGTGAGGTCCCAGAGGACTGGAGAAGGATAAAAATAGTATCTGTCTTTTTAAAGAAGAACAAAGGAGGACTTGGGAAATTTAGACCAGTCAGCCAAACTTCAATATCTGGAAAGATACTGAAACAAACTATTAAACAATCAGTCTGTAAGCACCTAAAAGATAATAGGGTAATAAGTAATAGCTAACATGGATTTGTCAAGAACAAATCATGCCAAATAAATCAAATTTCCTTCTTTGACAGGGTTACTGGCCTAAGGGGTGGTCAGTGGTGCCAGTAGATATATTATATCTTGATTTTTAGTAAGGCATTTTACACAATCCCACATGACGCTCTTATAAGCAAACCAAGGAAATCTGGTCTTGATTAAATTAAACAGCTTGAAAAAAAGACATGTTCAAAGAGTAGTTATCAGTGATTTGCTGTCAAATTGGGAGGACATATCTAAAGAGTTCCTTCAGGGGTCAGTCCTGGGTCCAGTACTATTAAATGCAGAAAACAGCCACAAATATTTAAATAAATGTTGTTATTGTTTAACAGTGAGATTAAAACTGTGATTAATTGCAATTTTTAAAATCTCATGATAAATCATGATTAATTTTTTTTAGTCACTTGACAGCCCTATTTTTAATGCCACACAGAATAACCTGTGGAACTCACTACCATAACACATCACTGAGGCCAAGAATTAGTAAGGTTCCCCAAAGGATTAGATGTTTATATGGGTAAGGGGAACATCCACAGTAACATTAGAGCAGTTAAAATATATATATAAGGGATATAATTCTTCATGTCAGGTCATAAACTGAGGGGTAGGAACATACACTATGAGAAGGTCTGCAATTGTTCATTATGGGGTTTCTTGCATCTTCCTCTTCAGCATCTGTACTGGCCATGTCAGATTCAGGGTACTGGATTCAGATGTACCACTGGTCAGATCCATTAAGGTAATTCCTTACCTTTTGGTGCTCTCATTATTTGTGTAAAAGGGATTTCATTTGACTTCCCCTTCTTCCTGGCTTATTGTGAAAGAACAATCTACCTTCTCTATAACTTCTTCTAGGAGAGAAGGGTTTGCAGGGTGTCCTGACTCGGTAGGGACAAAGGTTCAAAGTTCAAATGTTTCAAAAATATAGCAGATGTCTTTAACATTTCAGTCTCTTAGTTCCTCCAACCCCCCCCATGCACAACCTCTGAGAGGAAGCTTTTGAGGTATATCTCTGACTTTGCACTCAAGCCACAGGAAAACCCTCCTTCTTGATGATGTATTTAAATAATTATTTATTATTCAACCACTTTTAACAAGCTACCACTGTCAGCATAGGTTGGCCTCTCCTTCCTAATATTACTAACGTTCTTCAGACATAGCTTTCTACTATAATTTTCCAGCTGAGTCCCTACACTGTTTTCTTACCCAATTCTGGTTTTTGGCATTGATGTTGTCCACTTGTTGTTCCTCTTACAATGGGTGTTTGCCATTTCTACTTGTTTTTTAAATTTCTCTCTTTGAAGTAAAAATTATTTATGTATTACCAATAAAATTACAGTTCACAAAGCACACACCCAGTAAGTACGCTCTCCCTGTATTTTGTTTTTTGTGACTGGTATTCTGTGGAAACATGTAGAGGAAATTTGGACTTTTCATTTTAGAAAAAAACAAACAAACCAGAACTGGCAATTTTCATAGTAATATATATCTGGCATGCCTGAAACCTAATGCTTTTGAAACATGTTCCCCTTTCTCACTACCTACTTGCTATAAAATCATTCTTATTCAAAGTGAAATTTTCAATGATTTGAGACAGATTTAGACAGAAGGACTTACTTATCCTTCTCTTTATGGGATAAGTTTATTAAAATTTAAATTGGATATACACATGACTTCCTTATGCGTTCTTTTTTTATTTTGGTCTCTTTCCATAATCTAATCAGTGATTTTCTGTTTTGGAAAGTAGATAAAGCAATTCCTCCCCCTTATAATGCTAATAGGGGGATTCTGCTTCCCCTGTTTCTATCATCATAGCTCTGAGAAGTTAGGGTCAAATGCTGGGGTCAGTGGAGTGAATGCTAACATTCTCTTTGATTTTAATAGGACTTGAATTTGTGTTTTTTTTGTTTTTTTTAACTGTTCTACCTGAGAAATTGACATTTTTTATTTTTTAGTAGAAAAATGAATGGAAAGTAGACCCAAAAGGAGGAATACTGTAACTTTTCTTAGGGCTTGTCTACACTTAAAAGGCTGCAGCAGCACCGCTATGCCACTGTAGCACTTCAGAGAAGATGCTACCTATGCCGATGTTAGCTATGTTGATGGGAGAAGCCCTCCCATTGACATACCGGGAGTTAGGTCAGCATAGCTAGGTTGCTAGTGTAGACCAGGGGTAGGCAACCTATGGCACGAGTATCAAAGGCGGCACGCGAGCTGATTTTCAGTGGTACTCTCACTGCCTGGGTCCTGTCCACCAGTCTGGGGGGCTCTGCATTTTAATTTAATTTTAAATGAAGCTTCTTAAATATTTAAAAAACCTTATTTACTTTTTCATACAACAGTAGCTTAGTTATATATTATAGACTTATAGAAAGAGACCTTCTAAAAACGTTAAAATGTATTACTGGCACACGAAACCTTAAATTAGAGTGAATAAATGAAGACTCGGCACACCACTTCTGAAAGGTTGCCGACCCCTGGTGTAGACCAAGCCCTAGTCTACTTTTATTTTCCAATATATGTTTCCTGTAAATGGTCTCAATGGGGAGAGAAGCACTATGCAAACTGGCACAGAAGCTGTTAGCCAACTTTTTTCTTTCCGTTTCTTGAGTCAAATCTTGGAACTCTTTCTAGCACAACCAAAGGCTTCCTGTGGACAACTCTGATGTAACATTTGGCTAATAATTTAAACTTGGCTCTTTCTCTAAAGCTCCCCAGACACATTCTGCTTACCCTTTGTCTTGTGCTTAGCCATGTTCTCTTCAGATCTATGTAGGTAGAATAACCTCTGGAGTAAGCCAGTGTCGTCATGCCTAGGACTGCTTTACAGCACAAAAGGGAATTGTTTAAAAATAACATCTCATTTATCTATTCAGTGCTTCTCTGAATTTTCTAATCGATAGTTAAAAGTCACCCATTTGCAGATGACCTTCCTCACAAGAAGAATAGTGCTTCCCATTTTTCTCACATTCCAGGTGTTTACACCTGACAACCTTAAAAATCAAGGTTCTGGCTATTCAGAATTGCATTTCCTTGCACTACTGACACACCCCAAAGGTGGGAGAAAGATTTTGATACTGCTGCATTGTGCGGGGGATTTGAGCTGTCCATCTGGGGGGAGAGAATTAATTTCCACTGAGAAAGTACCTCCTCTGCTGTCCCGCTCATGCTCCCTTCCAGCCAATGCCACTCATTTTGAGGGCTATAGTATCCCCTCTAGGGGTCCCCTGGTGGAGGGGAAGTTCCAGCCCTGCTGCGGGTTGCTCTGCATTCTGGTTTATGCTTGTAAAATTCATATTAAATTGTGAATGAACAATGTATCTTTTTGAGGGTGCCAGCCTGGCGCCATATTTTCTTATTTCTAGACAATCAATTGCTTTTAAATTTGAAATATAAATCTAAGCCTATCATAAACCAGCCAGCTTACACAAAAACTGTAGGGCTCTCTTAAATAACTGTTGGACCTATATATTATGATAGTGATCCATTGTTCACTTTGGAGTGGAACTCTCCTTAACTCCAAATCATTGGGCTGATGGAATGTAACTCTCTGTGATGGGGTGGACTAGGCCCTGAGGCCCCTTCTGGAGGCCTTGTGGCCCTGCCACATCCCGCCCCAGAAAAGGGCAGTAGAGAAGTCCTCCAAGCGGCGTAGAACTGCTGTGTGGGAAGCAACCAATCAGGGCTCAGCCGGCTAATATAAGAAGCGCTGCAGGGCAAGACTGAAAGCAGTTCCTTGCTATAGCTGGAGGAGAGTGAATTGTGCTCTGGGACTCTATAAAGACAAGGGCCTGAGGTAAGGGTGAAGATGGCATGTGGCCACGGGGAAGTGGCCCAGGGAATTAGAGAAGCCGTCTGACATAGTTAAAGGGACACAGCAGACGGCTGCTATCTACAGTATCCCTGGGCTGGGACCTGGACTAGTGGGTGGGTGGGCCCAGCCTGCCCCCCCACAGCCCCTATTACCACTGGCCTGGACATTGAGGCACCCCCAGAGGAGGGAACTGAACTGCAGTGTCCCAGCTGGAGAGTTGTGGCCAGAATGGCCCTTAAGAGGGCAAAGACTTTGTCACCACGGAGGGAGCCCAGGGGCACTGCTCTATCCCGGTGCAGAGACAACTTGTGGGAGACAATACAGGGGACACTGAGAGAGAGCCCTTTGGACTTGTATCCCAGAAGGGGTTTTGTTTGCTTTCATCAAACAGACAGGCTGTGCATGACTCGGCCAGAGAGCTGAGTCACCAAAGACGCACCACAGCAAGAGAGAGTGCAGGCACACGCACTCGGCCAGGGGGCACCTGCGAGAGGTGAGTGCAACCCCGTTACATTCTCTAATAAATCAATCAGTAAGGGAAGCTTTCTTCCCCCCCCCCACCTGTTCAAAACTGCATGACCAGTCACAATAGAATCATAGAATATCAGGGTTGGAAGGGACCTTAGGAGGTCATCTAGTCCAACCCCCTGCTCAAAGCAGGACCAATCCCCAATTTTTGCCCCAGATCCCTAAATGGCCCCCTCAAGGATTGAACTCATAACCCTGGTTTAGCAGGCCAATGCTCAAACCACTGAGCTATTCCTCCCCACCCTAAATATAGCCTTAGCATAACCCTTCTTAAGTTTTGGTTATCTGAACTTTTTCTATGCCATTATCATAATTCATCCTGTGGGGGATTAAGTCACCATCAGGCCACCAAAATATTTAAAAGATATTGTGGATTCTGCAGGATATTTTCTTCTTTTTTTAACTCTGTGTGTGCCTACGCACAAACGCTGAAGGCTATGGGCCAAATTCTGGTTTTATTCCCATCAGTGTAAATCCATTGAAATCAGTGGAGTTGCTCTGGAGTTACATCTGCATAACTAAGATCAGAATCTAGATCTTTGTACATTTTTGTATAGTATAGTACCATTCTCTTATTTAGTAAGTTGAGGAAAATATTTCGTCAGTCTGCTGTTTATGGGAAAGGTATGGCACGGAATGGAACAACATGAATCAGATTTTCTCAGTGGATATTTTTCAAGCAGTTAAGTAGGCTTCCGAAATGCACTGTAAATAAAAAAGTACAGAATTTCAACACCTTTTCAAGTCCTTAATCCTGTTAAAGCTTTAACAGTTTTTCATTTGTCCTGGCCTAAGGAAAGTGATTAAGATAAAATCCTCACAGTGAAAAATAACTTGGTGTCCGGTGTCAGTACGATAAACCTAAGAGTTCAAAACTTAGAACATGAGATTGGTATCAAAATGCTGAGGTTTAACACTGCAGTAACCATTAATTGGTTTTACAGTGTAATGAGATTGCTGCAGTTAAATACATTGAAAGCATGCAGCCAGAAGGAAGTAGATGAGCAGTCACACAAAAACCATCCTGCAAAATTTGCCTGGTAGGACTGCCACCCCTCATGTTTCCCGCTTATGCTGAGCTCCGTGGGGTTCAGGGTGAATGCTGTGAGGAATGGAGAGTTGTGAGGATGGCCACTTTGCATGGCATTGTGGTCTCCTGGAAACTTTGCCAGTTAATGTTTATCTGCTGTCCTACTCTGTGATTTGAATCCCTTCTAGGGGAATAACAGTTAGTGTGAGGGTCTCCCTGGCAGCCTGACTCCAAAGAAACCAGAATGCCAAGTAACTAGAACGAGGGGGGCCAATGAGAGCCCCATGGATATCAGCAGATCATTTGTTTCAAGGGCCACTCCTCCTCTTACTTCAACGAGGGTTAAGGACAAGCTCCCCTGCAATGGAATATCTAGAAAACTTTGTGAATGGAAATTTGCAGACTTCTACAGGGAGTAGCTGAACAATAGGGCCCTTCATCCTGTCCTAATAGTAACTTAAAGGTCTTTTGAATGAAAAAGCAAATAGCACTTAAGGAAAAAATTCGATACTAATTTACAATAATTTTCGCTCATTTTTAATATTTTATTAAAATACCATGATGAATAGTAGAGGTCCATGTTCTGAAAATGTCTCCACACACACTATAATCTCATGCTCCATGTGGGAGGGTAGAGTATATTTTGGAACACAAAGGATTTCATGTGAAGATGGTAATAATTATACAAAATTAACTTCCAAAGTAAGATTATAATATAGGACATTATTTTTGACACTGTGATGCTGCTTTTAATTTAGTATTGAGTATAATCAGTGACTATTTAAAAATAACTACAAAACTCTATGGTTTAATTACTAGAAATGAACATATTAATTACTACATTATTCAAGCATATTAATAGTTACAGAGAGGAAACAGAAGTTAAAATTCAAGCTCAATCAAATAATAAAAAATAAAGATTTCATTTGAATAGCTAGATTTCTCTGCTAAAATGATCAACAGTGAAATAGTTAAAATAACTTGACATTTAAACTGTCTCTGTTTACAGAAAGTGGTTTCAGAGTAGTAGCTGTGTTAGTCTGTGTCAGCAAAAAGAAACGGAATACTTGTGGCACCTTAGGCCTGGTCTACACTAGGAGTTTATATCGAATTTAGCAGCGTTAACTCGAATTAACCCTGCACCCGTCCACACAACGAAGCTATTTATTTCGACATAAAGGGCTCTTTAAATCGATTTCTGTACTCCTCCCCGATGAGGGGAGTAGCACTAAATTCGACATGGCCATGTCGAATTAGGGTTAGTGTGGACAGAATTCGACGCTAATAGCTTCGGGAGCTATCCCACAGTGCACCACTCTGTGGACACTCTGGTCAACAGTCTGAGCTCAGATGCTCTGACCAGCCACACAGGAAAAGACCCGGGAAAATTTGAATTCCTTTTCCTGTCTGGGCAGTTTGAATATAATTTCCTGTTTGGACATCGTGGCGAGCTCAGCAGTACTGGCAACGATGCAGAGCTCTCCAGCAGAGGTTACCATGCAATTCCAGAATAGAAAGAGGGCTCCAGCATTGACTGATCGGGAAGTCTTGGATCTGATTGCTGTGTGGGGAGATGAATCCGTCCTATCTGAGCTCCGATCCAAAAGATGGAATGCAAAAATTTATGAAAAAATATCCCAGGCCATGACGGAGAGAGGATACAGCCGGGATGCAACGCAGTGCCGCGTGAAAATCAAGGAGCTGCGACAAGCGTACCAGAAGACCAAAGAGTCAAACGGACGCTCCGGATCCCAGCCTCAAACATGCTGTTTCTACGAGGCACTGCATGCAATTCTAGGTGGGGCCACCACCACTACCCCACCAGTGTCCGTGGACTCCGACGATGGGGTATTATCAACGGCCGCTTCCTCGGAGGTTTTCGCGGATGGGGAAGATGAGGAAGGAGATGAGGACGACGAGGCAGTCGACAGCGCTTTCAACGCTGATTTCCCCGACAGCCAGGATCTCTTCATCACCCTGACGGAGATCCCCTACCAACCCTCCCAAGGCAGTAACCCGGACCGTGAATCAGGGGAAGGATCAGTAGGTGAGTGTTTTAAACATTTATTGTGAATACAATAGGCATGCTATGTTAGCAATGGGTTTTTAATGATTAGTTTGCCCTACGCGCTTTAGTTTTTAGTGTTGCCAGTGCAGCTACTGGAAAAGTCTGTTTACATGTCTGGGGATAGAGCAGAAATCCTCCTGGGACATCTCCACGAAGCTCTCCTGGAGGTAAAGTGAAAGCCTTTGCATAAGGTTTCTGGGGAGAGCGGCCTTATTGCGTCCTCCATGGTAGGAAACTTTTCCGCGCCAGGCTATTAGCAGGTACTCCGGTATCATTGCCTGGCAAAGCATGGCGGCATACGGCCCCGGTGTTTGCTGGCATTCACGCAGCATACGGTCTTTCTCTGTCTCCGTAATCCTCATCAGAGTGATATCAGTCACGGTGACCTGGTTTGAATTAGGTGAATTTTAGTATGGGGACTGGTTGCCTGTTCCTTTAAAGAAATCTACCCGGCGGTTCCCAGCCACGCGGTGGGGGCGAGGAGGGGAAACGTTTCTGCTTGGCGGTTCCCCGGGAGCTTGCAGGGATCTTTCCCGAGACCAGCCACGCGGTGGGGGCAGGGAGGCGGACCGTTCATGCTGAGCGGTTCGCTGGCAGCATGCAGGGACCGTTCCCGGGGACAGCCACGCAGTGGGGGGGGATAGGGGGAGAGTTCATGCTTGGCAGATCGCCGGCAGCAGGAAGTGGCCAACGCTAGGAGCTGTGCTTGGAACGTGAAAGGAGAGCACTGCTGTAAATTAAGCTTTCAGCAGCCAAAAGTCTACGGCTTACCATGGCCGCCTGCTAGCAGAATTCCGTTGTCCGGCCCTCTTGTGTGATCTGTACACCAAGACCCCAGGCACTCAATATAAAGACAGAAAATTCAACTTTGTACTGAGTGCACATGTGATAGGTAGTGTGCATGGTCTTGTTCACAGGGAAAGACTATATTCATTGTTCGCAAAAATGTATCTTTGTGAGGAATTCACTCCCTTTTTTCCATCCCACAGCTGCGAGTGTCTCCCGGCCTACTCCGGCATCTCCCTCCCAGAGGCTGGCTCAGATCAGACGGTGAAAAAAGAGAACACGGGATGAGATGTTCTCCGAACTTATGCTCTCTTCTCAAACTCAGTGGCACAGCTGACTCAGTGGAGAGAGAACATGTCGCGAGCATCCAGCAAACGGGGAGAGGACGGAAGCGCGGGAGGACAGGTTGCGGCAGGAAGACCAGCAGGCGACTCAGACGCTGCTTGGGCTAATGCAGGAGCAAACGGACACGCTCCAGTGCCTTGTAGATGTTCTGCAGGACTGGAGGCAGGAGGACAGAGCACTGCTGCATTCTATCTCTAACCGCCCTCCCCCGCCACAAAGTCCCATTCCCCCCTCACTCAAAGTCCCAAGAAGGAGGGGCGGCAGGGGCCGTGGAAACAATCACTCCACCCCTGTGGACTGCTCAAGTAGCAGAAGGCTCTCATTCCCCAAGATTTGATGTGTCCTTTCCTTCCCTTCAACCGCACCCCACCCTAGCCCCTGTCCCAGTTTCATTGCATAACTGTGTAGTTTTTAATAAAAAATACGTTTCTGTTATGTACTGTTTCCTTCATTTTCTTTTAAAGGATGGTGTGTTTGAAGGGGGGAAAGGGGGTTGGTAATTGGAGAGGATAGGCACCTTTACCAGGGTACAGACACAGGGGCAGGTTCACCAGAAGGTTATACACACATTGTAGTCATTAGGTACCCTGGTCAGTCTGGGAGGTAGTTTTCATGTTCTGTGTGGAGGGGCTATGTGACTTTGTGGCGGGGGAGGGCGGTTACAGATCTTCTGCAGCGGTCTGGAGCCAGGATAATAGAGCCACGCTGCAGGGGATCTGTAACCGCCCTCCCCCACCACAAAATCACATAGCCCCCCCCACAGAGAGTCCCAAAAAGGAGGGGTGGCAGGCTCTGTAGAAACAACCAGTCCACCACTGCGGACTGCTCTAGGAGCAGGAGCCTGTCAGTCCCCGAGTTTAGAAGCGTCCTTTCCATCACTCCACCCGCATCCCACCCTAGCCTGCGTCCCAGTTTCAACCCTTTAACGTGAAATCCTTAATAAAAAAGACGGTTTTCATGAACAATGTTTCCTTTATTTTCTGCTTAAAGGTGTGTTTGAAGGAGGGGAAGGGGGTTGGTAATTGGAGAGGCTAGGCAACATTAACTGGGTAAAGAAGTGGGGGCAGGTTCAGCTTCTGTTTAAACAACCGTAATAGTAACTGGTTACCCTGGTGAGTATGGAAGCTAGCTTTCAAAGCTTCCTGGATGCGCGGCGTGTCCCGCTGGGCTCTTCTAATCACCCGGGTGTCTGGCTGCGCGTAATCAGCAGCCAGGCGATTTGCCTCAACCTCCCACCCTGCCATAAACGTCTCCCCTTGCTCTCACAGAGATTGTGGAGCACACAGCAAGCTGCAATAACAATGGGGATATTGGTTTCGCTGAGATCAGAGCGAGTCAGTAAGCTTCTCCATCTCCCCTTCAGACGTCCAAAAGCACACTCCACCACCATTCTGCACTTGCTCAGACGGTAGTTGAAGAGCTCCTTTTCACCGTACAGGGCGCCTGTGTACGGCTTCATGAGCCAGGGCATTAGCGGGTAGGCTGGGTCCCCGAGGATCACTATAGGCATCTCCACATCCCCAACAGTTATTTTCTGGTCCAGGAAGTAAATACCTTCCTGCAGCCGTCTAAACAGACCAGAGTTCCTGAAAACGCGAGCGTCATGAACCTTGCCTGGCCATCCGACGTTGATGTTGGTAAAACGTCCCTTATGATCCACCAGTGCTTGAAGCACCATTGAAAAGTAGCCCTTTCGGTTAATGTACTGGCTGCCCTGGTGGCCCGTTCCCAGGATAGGGATGTGAGTTTCAAATATAGTCCCACCGCAGTTTGGGAATCCCATCGCAGCGAAGCCATCTATGATCACCTGCACATTTCCCAGGGTCACTACCTTTGAGAGCAGCAGCTCAACGATTGCGTTGGCTACTTGCATCACAGCAACCGCCACGGTAGATTTGCCCACTCCAAATTGATTCACGACTGACCGGTAGGTGTCTGGCGTTGCAAGCTTCCAGAGGGCTATGGCCACCCACTTCTGGACTGTCAGGGCTGCTCGCATCCTGGTGTCCTGGCGCTTCAGGGCAGGGGACAGTAACTCACAAAGTTCCAGGAAAGTGCCCTTACGCATCCGAAAGTTTCGCAGCCACTGTGATTCATCCCAGACCTGCAGCACTATGCGGTCCCACCAGTCCGTGCTTGTTTCCCGGGCCCAGAATCGCCATTCCACTGCATCAACATGACCCAGTGCCACCATGATGTCCAGGGTGCGGGGTCCTGTGCTTTGTGAGAGGTCTGTGCCCCTCTCACAGTCGATGTCCTCACCGCACTGCCGTAGCCTCCTCGCCCGATTTCTCAGCATCTGCCTCTGAAAAAGGTGGACGATAAGGCGAGAGGTGTTGACAACGGCCATAACTGCAGCGATGATCGCAGCGGACTCCATGCTCGCGGTGCTGTGTCGTCCACGCTGTCAATCACTAGGAAAGGGCGCAAAATGATTGCCTGCCGCCGCTTTCACTGAGGGAGGGCAGGAGTGAGGGTTGAATGACGACAGTTACCCAAAACCACCCGCGACACATTTTTTGCCCCAGCAGGCATTGGGGGCTCGACTCAGAATTCCAATGGGCAGCGGGGACTGCGGGAACTGTGGGATAGCTACCCACAGTGCACTGCTTGCAGTGTCGACACTTGCCCCATTACTGTGGACTCACAAAGTCGAATTACTGTCCTTAGTGTGGATACACACGTTCGAATTTGTAATATCGGTTTCACAAATTCGGTTTAAGTAAAATCAAACTACTCTCGTAGTGTAGACATACAGAGACTAACAAATTTATTTCAGCATAAGCTTATGCCCTTACAATGTACTTTTAAAAGGAGGTAAACAAACAATTTCACAAAGAAAACATGATACGAAATCAAGATTTAAATTTGGGTAACAGGGAAATGACTAGTTTCCTAATTATGTAGAGAGAGTTATTATGCCTTGTATTAAATTAGTACCTAGAAATAGGGCTGTGTTGTGCCTAGGCACTGTACATACAAATAACAAGATACAGCCTCTGGCCTGAAGAGTTTAGTCTGAACAGACATGATAACAAAGGGTGTGGAAAGGAAATATTGTTCCCTTTTTGCAAATGGGGAATTGAGGCACAGAAATTAAGTGATGTGCTGAAGGTCACACAGGCAGTCTGACAGAGCAACAAACTGAATCCAGATTTTTGAGTCCCAATCCAGCCCTCATGTTTACCTCGTGCTCTATAACCATAAACCCCGATTATGAGGATTGTCCATTTGTGCTCTGTGATCCGCATAGCCTTTGGGAGCTGCTTTTGCCCAATGCTGAAATTACTCCCATGGTTGGTTGAGAGAGAGAGCGATGAATAGGCTTGGAACCCCAAGAACACATTTAAAAAATAAACACTTTGTCAATTTCAGAAATGTGGGATCATCTTAGCGTAACAAACATTAAACTGCATTCTTATTGCTTCACGCTACAGCACCTGGAATCATTCTTCAATAGGAATTTTATTCATTTTCCCATTGCTGGAATATTGACACTAAGTATAAAGTATTTTTAATGGTCAAATGAGCAAAGTGGCATTTGGAACAAATTAGCAGAATCCAGACAGCTTTTGCAAAAAAGGCACAGGCCAGCTGTTTTAAGATGTAATTAAAAAGGTTACACCTTCATAGTTGCCCCTCTCAATTCAACATTAATTTTGAACAGGATTTGAATTAATGTTCCCTAATACTGACTATAACAATTGCTCATGTTTTCTAAACTCAGCAATTTATTAACCTTCTCTGCAGAAGATATTGAAGCACAAGAGATTTTTGTAAAGTTTGTTCTCCAGATGATAATTTGCACAGATCATAGGCAAGCATCTATAGTTTATATTATAAGCAGTGCCCTAAATACTCACTGTATTAGATATATTATTATTGCATATAATTAATAATATAATATCTATGTACACACACAAACATCACCTTTGTTTGAATGATATCCATGAGTCGGGTTACACCAAATTGGTCAGGCCAGCTGAAACTTGTGGTACCTGATACCAGTGGCCGCCTTGCCCTCTGGCACTGGGATGCCATTAGTGCACACCTCCCCACTCACAAACCTGCAGGAGAGGTAGCCACTGGCTGACCCGGAGGCAGGTGGTCAGAGCTCTTTCCTGCATAGGCCGTCTGCCACCATATTATCTATCCTCTTTACACAGAAGAAACCTGTTTTGTCACCTTTGTCTGTTTACAGTCTCCAGAACATAATATTAGAGAGTATCCATAGTTTCACCTACAGAGTTGTTACAAACATTTCACAGTGACATTAATTACTAGATTTCATTCAGTTTCAAATGATATATTACGTGTCACCTTTTAAATAAATATAATGACAACAGTGGAGTGAGGTATGGGGAGTATCTCAGGCCTGACACAAGTTGATGACAAGGAGTAGTGAACCACTTCTATGTCACAGCATCCCATTTTGTATTTCCTCTGAGAGAATGTGGCTCCCCACCATAGCCCACTCAGGGCTCTGTAGATGCTCCAATCAACCCGTTTTCCTCTTGCTGCGCCACAAGTCAGAGGCAGAGTTAGGGCTGCCAACTTTCTAATTGCAGAAAACTGAAGCCCCATCCCTCCCCCACCTCTTGTCTGAGGGCCCACCCACACTCACTCCATCCCTTCTCCCTCCATCATTTGTTCTCCCCCACCCTCCCTCACTTGCTCATTTTCACCTGGCTGGAGCAGGGAGCTGGGGTGTGGGAGGGTGAGGGCTCCGGCTAGGGGTGCAGGCTCTGGGGTGTGTCCAGGGATGAGGGGTTTAGGGTGTGGGAGGGGGCTCCGATCTGGGAATTGGTATGAGGGCTCCAGCTGGAGGTGTGGACTCTGGGATGGGACCAGAAATAAGGGGTTCAAGGTGTGGGAGGGGGTTTTGGGCAGGGGATTGGGGTAAGGGAGGGTGTGAGAGCTGGGGGTGCAGGCTCTGGGGTGGGGCTGGGGCTGAGGGGTTTGGAGTGTGTGGGGGGTGAGGGCTGCGGGTGTGGGTTCTGGGGTGTGTGTGGGGATGAGGGGTTTGGGGTGCTGGAGGGAGCTCCGGGCTGGGGCAGGGGTTTGGGGTGCAGGTTATGTTGCATCGTGACCTTAGGCGGCTCCCGGGAAGCGGCCTGCTTGTCCCTCCGACTCCTAGGCGGAGGGGGGCCAGGGGGCTCCACGCGCCACCCCCGCCCACAGGTGCTGCCACCGATTCCAGCCAATGAGAACTGCGGAGCCGGTGCTTGGGGTGGGGGCAGCACGGAACCCCTGTGGCCGCCCCTGCGCTTAGGAGCCAGAGGGAGAAACCATCAGCTTCCCAGGAGCTATGTGGAGCCAGGTAGCTAGCCTGTCTGCGTTGCCAACTGGACTTTTAATGGCCCGGTCAGCAATGCTGACCGGAGTCGCCAGGGTCTCTTTTCGACCAGTGTTCTGGTCAAAAACTGGACACCTGGCAACCCTAGTCAGAGTAAGGACCATCATTCCTGAGAAGAAAAGCTATACATGCTTTATTTATATTCTGCCTACTGAACCAGTGACAGCTGTCACCCATTTTGTATATTCTTCATAGTATACAATGTTGTTTTGTAGTGTATACTTTTGTAATATTCTAAGCATTCACATTATTGCAAGAAGTGGAAATTCTCTAGAAACGGTTTTACTGAGTGGGTTTTTTTAGAAGAATTTTGAGAAATTATTTCGTGCAATTCTTCTATAAGTACAAATGCATGTATACATATTTAACACAGCTTATGTTGTTACAAACTCACAAAAGCAATTAATCAGAGTTAATGCAAGCAACTTTAAATCCCTGAGCTTTGGCAGTGGAGCACAGAAAGAAGACATCTGTGGGTGCTTATTCTCACTTGTGATTTTAATGTTCAATGAAATGGCTTATTTGCTCTGCTCCTCAATCAGTTTTAAAATGATTTAATTTGGAAATAATTGAAAAAATGCACTTTCTATTAATTATCTATGCCTATTTAGAGAAACAAAGACACACTAACTGCACATTCTCTGGGTGAACATGAAGACATTGGACGTGGTCCCATGGCAAGACCACAGAACTGGGAAGTTAAGATCCAGATCCACAGAGGGACGTAAGCACCTAAACCCCAGATTTATGTACCTAATTCACAGTTTTAGGCACCACAGCAATCCACAAAATTCCTGCTTCCCTGCCACCTAGCCTTGTAGATGCCTAAACTCACTCAATGCATAAATCTCCACTGTAAAAGTTCCCTCGGTGTCCAGGTTTCTGCCTCAGGCAGGCACCCTGATGCCTATCTTGTGCTTTAGCCCCAGTGTGATTCTCAGATCAGCTATCTTGCCTGGAAGGCCCATTTGTAGGTGTGTATCCAGGCATAAAAGACCCAAGTTTCTGTGGTTAATTCTGTCACTCACTTGCTGTGTGAGTTTGGGTAAGTCACTCCACCTGTCTCTGTGCATCACTTTAGCCGTCTGTAAGTGGAAGTAATAATACTCAGACTCCTTTCTGAAACAGGAGGCAGAATGCTGTGTAAGTGCTAAGTGTCATAATTATACCAAGTTGTCTAAAACCTACGTGTTTGCAATCAGACTGCTCACCCTGCTTTTAAAAAGAAAATCAAGAGTACATTGTAATTGGTTATTATAATAGCACATAAACTACAATGGCACGGGGAAATTAAAAAAAAAGTAGATTTTAGGTGTATGCTCTTACCTCCTTTTTCATTCTTCACTATCCTTGTAGTTATTTACTATTATTATTTATTAAAATTGATAAAATATTTTCCTTTGAAACATTTGACATAGCTTTAAAAATGACTTTTACAAAATGGATTTTTTTTCATGAAATATGTCTGTTCTTAGAAATGTTTTGGGGTTTTGTCAAAAAAACAAAAACACAACACCCAGATTTTTCAGGTTTTGTGTTTGTAATTTGTATATGTATTTTTCCCCCTAAAAGAAATATTTTGATGAACATTTTTCCCAGGTTTTTTTTTCAGGGGGAAAAATAATTTCCTGACCAGCTGTATTATTTCTTAAGTGTCAACATTGTTCTTGGCACAACTCCTTGTGGATCATCATCTTCCTCTTCCAGTCCTCCCTTGAAGGTGTTTCCACTCCGGGGATGCTCTGAGTGGAAGTGTCTTTAGCTTTACAGTACTAGTATCAGGCTATTTTTCTTTGTTAATGGAGCTGGGAGCGGAGGTGCTTGGGTCTCCTTAATCAGCTATTGTGATTTTGTTGAGATCACACTGACCAGGAGGATCCTGTTTCAGACTAAGGGACAGAGGCTCAGCTGATGTAAATTGTCATAGCACTGAAGTCAGTAGAACTATGACAATTTTCACCAGCTGCAGATCTGTCCCAATATTTGTATTGAAATTAGAAAATTTGACAATTTGATTAACAGGAAAATAAGAAATGTGCTAGTATTTTGTAGTTTGCTTAAGCATTTCTTAAACAGTTCTATGTCACAAATTCTCATTAAGAGTACAGTACTTGAATCTCCCACTCATTTATATGGCAAAGGTAAGATACCAAAGTGAGATTGAGACCTCACTTTTAAAAGTAAGTTTTGTTAGCTTTCTTTATAACTATTTACATGACAGAGTAAAGAGACTTCAGGTTTGCCCTGCTGTCACTTTGGATCTTGGCTTGTGGCATTCTTCCAAAGCTGCTTCCTCCTGCTGTGGCTTGTAACGTGTTCAGAAACTATTTATTGGAGTTAGATTGGTAGACCTTGGGAGTGGTGCTGCTGTATGCTGTACAAATCTAGCAGGGTAGGCCTCCATCTTGTTTACCTGCAGCAGTGGTAATATTGCTATAGGTAAGAAGCACAATGGTAATCTGCAGCCAGTCAGCATACTAATATTTTGAAAATTTCCTGCACCTTTTTCATATTTCAGTTAGTTCTGATATTAGTACCATCCAGGCTTTTGACTGATTATAATAGGGATTGGGATTTTTTGTGAGGAGAATACCTTGGCAATGGGTGACATATAAATTTCCAATTAAATTAATATTGTTTGCAGTGTTGTTGTAGCTGTGTTGGTTCCAGGATATTAGAGACAAGGTGGGTGAAGTATTCTCTTCTCTGGAACAACTTCAGTTGGTGAAAGAGAGAAGCTTTTGCACCTACCCTGAGCTTTTTTTAAGATCTGTACACAAAGTAGAACAGATTATTAAGCATATGGAGTTAACACATGTTGCAAGAGACCATTCAAGGTGAAGTGGGCAGTCAACACCTCTGCAGTCATAGAACAAAGGAGGGTCAGTGGGTTACAAATTGTTGTCATGAGCCATAAATCCAGTATCTTTACTAAATCCATGATTTTAAGTGTCTAGCAAAGTTAATAATTTGAGCTCCCAACTCATCATTTGAAGGTGTTGTGAAGGTTTCCTTCGAGGACAAGGAATAAGAGGAATAATATAGAGCGATTGTTTTGTGAAAAGTGTTCACCCATGGGTGATATAATGTTTTTGTCTTTTATCATTTTTCTCTGTGAGTTTATTCAGGAGCATAGTGATTGTGTTGTTTCACCCACATAGATGTTATTGGGATGTTCAGTGCAGTGGATGAAGTACCTCACATTTGTCCTATGACTGCAGAGATGTTAACTGCCTGCTTCACCTTGAATGGTCATTCACAAAGTGTGTTAACTCTTTATGCTTATCAATCTGTTCACCTTGTATTTAGCTATGACACTCTGAATATCATTCCCAGGCCTAAAGAAGAGCTCAGTGTAAACTCGAAAGCTTCTCTCTTTTACCAACAGAAAAGATGTAATAAAAGATATTACCGCACCTGGCTTGTCTATCTAGTAAATGAATAGTAAGGGTAATGTAGACTTCTAGGTCAGATCCTCAGTTGGTACAAATCAGAATAGCTCAGTTTAAGGACCTGCCCCCTATGGTTTGTATTATAAGCTCCTATATACTACATTTCTATGACAGCTGTCAGTGTAATTTAGATGTAGCTGAAGAGAAGAAAATGAGCAGAGATGGCCAGTCATATGACATTTCAAATGTGTAAAATGTTATTTGTGGTAGCCTGCAAGTCTACATGCTTCCTTGACACTCAGTATTGGAGGGATTTCAGCAGGATTCTGCAGCAGGAACTGAAACTCCAGGGTGATTGCAGCATCCCTGACTGGTCAGCCTTCACACTGAGAAATTGGATCAGTGACATTATTTTCCTATAGGAAAACAAATAAATATTATAATTTCATCAGTCACACTAGGTCCTACAACCTACCTAGTGAAGTCCTTTCTAGGTGAGGCAGCTATTTGCTAATTAGCTGTAAATTATACACTATGGAACAGCCTCATAGAAAGATTTCACAGTGCTACTTGTGCATCAGTTTGGTTCTGAGCACTTACGAATCTGAAACAAACAAACAAAAATGCTTTCTGGCATGTCTCAAAGCTAATCACTATTAAAAGAACCTTAGATTTGATTTAAAATGCCTTCTAGTTTCTGTGTGTCAGTTTATTGTGCTTGATTTTTTTCAGATAAAATACAAAGAACATTTCAAGGTGCACTTGTGGGTAGGGTAGGCCAAAATCTGACATAGCCTAATATTGTTATAATCTCTGAGACTGTCATCTTGATTTTAAATTGCTTTTACAAATACCATTCTGTCAGCAAGAAATACATTTTCAAAAGTTGTTCACGTATGAATGACACTTGCAATATTTTTGTTCTATTGCTACAGAGGATAGCCATTCTGCTGGTAGAAGGAATATAAATCTGTAACAAACATTGAACCATATTCTGCTCTCATTTACAGTTTTGCAGTTCCATTGCCTATGTGTCAGTGAGAGCAGAATTCTGTCTAACATTTATTACTATTTGATTTATGTTCCTTGTATTGGCTGGATGGCTACCCTCTGCAGCAGCCCAGCACAGATATTACAAGAGTAATAATAATAATAATAATTAATAATTAATAATGATATCAGAATTGGAAGTTGATCTCTCCTAGACATCCAGATCCAGACCTCTAGATCCAGATCCAGAAGATTGCTATGGATCTGGCATTTGGAATATAAACACCTCCAAAGTTGACTAGCATTTGAAATTGGAGTTCTTGTTTGGGGCTACCTCTACTTGAAAGATGTAGGCAAATTTAAAAGGACAAAATAAAAATAATTGAAGGGATTGATTTGTGAGAAAAGATTAAAGAGCTAAATAATGTTTAGCTTAGTTAAACGGTGATTAAAGGAGACATGGTACAATAAAATTCTCTCTCTTTCTTCTTCTAAATTCCTTATCTTTATCTATCTATCTATTTATCTATCTGTCTTTATATATATGTCTCTTTATACACACACACACACACACTTTCCCATGAAACTAAGTCTTAGTGATTCACCTTGAATAACAATGGCATGAGTCATTTCAAATGTAGTTTTCATATTAAAAGGCACAGTGGTCACTATAAGTCAAGTTAAAAACAAAGAGAGACTACAGTAAATATCACTTATTTTTCATGTTAAATAATAACCTATTTAGGGCTGAATTTGCTTTAATTAATACAAATTAAAATATATATTATGTGTAAAAGTGAATCCTTGGCTTTGTTTTCCAAGTCCTTGAAGCTTCATTGTCTAACCAGCAGTAAGATAGTCTGCAGTATTTTAACTTCAATGGCTTTTAAAGCAACAAATAAAGTCCTCAAATATACCTGTGAAAGCATATTCAAAATAGCATTTTTCCCTTATGCTGTAGTGCAGGCATGAGATGCCAGAAGCCAGGGTAGAACTGGATTAATATTGCAAAAATCAAAAGTGCATGCAAATAAAATCAATGAACTTAATTCTCTGCTATCCATCACCCACTTTTATGCACTGTTCACAAAGCTTGAAGCGGTTTTATTCTTAGGAATTTTAGGGAGAAGTTCAAATTTGTTTCAGAAACTGTAAAGCTGATGATCATCCAGTCAAGGAATGGAAACAGTCCTGTATTTCTTCAGTGAACAATTTCACAATTCAAATAACAAAAAAAAAAGAGCCAATTAATCCTGATAATGAAAAATGTGTGCAGATTCTAAAAGCTGAAATTTGTTCACAGGAAGTGTTCATAAAACAATTGCAAATAATGAACAAATTCATAAAAATCATTACTTATTGTAAGACAAGGCAAAAAAACAGGGTAAATTTGTCAAATTATTTGCCATGAATAGTTCAACCAGATCAAAATCCAGGTATATATGATCAGTAATGACTTCCTATTCTCTTATGAATTTTGCTGTTTTTTCTACTTTGTTTTGTTTTCTGTAGTGTGACAGCAACCAGCACTGCTAGCTCAGTTCAAATCATCATTTAGCTGGGAAAATGATCTCATTTAACTGTAGAGCATCAACCTTTAGTTACGTTGTTATTTTCTCTGGAGGACTTGTATTGTAAAATACACATTACAGACAAATGGACTGAAAATATTTTTTTAAATGAAACTTTATGTAGCAGAAAACCACAAATGCATTTAAAATCCAGACAACAATTGTCATTTCTTATCTGTCTTGCAATTTAAATGGCCAAGTTGACCTTTTTTAAAATCACAGTTGGATATGGTGCAGAATTCTGTGTGTGAATTCAGAGCAGATTTTTGTGTCACATGCAGTTTGGTCCTGCAGTCCTTTGGCTATAGTTAATGACACTGCCTTAGCACTTCCTAATATTTTGCTCAGAAACACCTGAAAATAGATATATGATAGAAGCATACATGCTCCCCACAGAAATTCTTGTGAACCTTACTGCAATATTGTAAATGGTATTGTCTGTACAGCTTGGCTTTTGGGGTATTTTTTTCATGTAAGAATTAAAAATAAGGGACCCACTAAGATATGCAAAAGAGAGGATGACAGCTGAAACATGATTAGCACAATTTAAACTTTAATAATTTGTCTTGAAGGAGGAGGTCTCCTTTTGGCTCACCTGATACCACTGCTACAATAGTCTTTCCTAATCCATTCAGAGGAATATTGTGTCCAGCTCTCTATGGGTGTGCAAAGAGAGAGGAGAGGATGCCAGGGAAGATTTCCCTTGTGTAGGGGTCAGGTGCAATTGCAATCTAAATTTTCCTGGGTGCAGGGACTTCTACCCTCTCCAAAGGCCTCAGGGCCATGGCTCCACACTTCTCCTGAATTTGGTGTACCTGGCTTTGTTTGCAGGGGAACACACGCTGCTCCTTGTCAAAGCGTGGCACAGCAGCCAAAAGGAAATGTGAGAGGAAGGAACCATTCCTCTGCATCACTTACTGGTGAAGATGTAAATAATTTTCAGTGTTGTAATGCAGTTAAAAGATTATTGCTGCTGTTCCCAAGCCCTCAGCTGCTCACTCTGCGTCAGTGGAAAATTAAGTCAAGTGAGCCTGGTGAACAAGGTGCAGCCTGACTGCCTATATTCTAAAGGCCTGAGAGGTAAAAGTGTTGCTGCTTTGTTCTTCTTCTGGTGTATGATTGTCTCAATAGGAAGGACATAGGTGGTGGAAGTCAGGAGCCTTTAGTTCAAAGTACAAGTGAGATCTGACCAGCAAGGACCCAACCAGCAGAACATCAGGCAGGCAGGGAGGGAAACAAGCCAACAGGGCAGTACTGATCCATTGGTTTGCCAGGGGCACCAGTTTCAGACCAGCAGAATGAGAGTGAATAGCTTTGCATGATGATGGGCAGCCTGCATACACTGGAATTATTGGAAGTTGGGTATCCTAGCTGGAAACCATATCAGAAAAAAGTATCCTATCCAGAGACTGAGTCAATGAGGAGATATCTAGGGATAGCAGCGCTTAAGTTATATAGAAAAAAATCTAACTTCATATTTTCATTATTTTTATTACATTCCTGTTTAACTGACTCATAGGAAAGATCTTCCCTATAAGGAATGGACTGTTTTATACTGACATAGCTAATATTCCCTTACACTGCAGATAAGAGTGTATGGCTTGGGAGTGGAATTGCTGAGGTCACTGGTGTACTTTGGCCCGATCAGTCCCTGTGGGAGCTGGTGTGGAGTATGTTTTTCAAGTGCTTCATGTATCAGTTGCTCTGCTTAGTCTGCCCTTTTGACGGTGTTGATTTAAAGTGGCAAGGTGAGTGAGGTAATATCTTTTCTGTTGGTGAACGAGATGAGCTTTCGAGCTTACGCGGAACTCTTCTTCATCAGAAACACAATAAGAGCCAAGCTACTACAGCAAGTTATGGCTCCTTCCCACTGTTCTACTGGTGAAAAGGGTCCATAGTCTGAGAGTTTCTTGGTGTGCGTTTGCTGTAGTTCAGGATTTAGGCATAGTGGTATAGCTAAGAGAAAGGAAGCATGGTCAGAGTATCACTACCCACCATTGATCTTCAGTTGCCAGAATGCCCCAGTTTGAAACAGCCCTGATGCCATAATCTAGGCCTAAATTAGACATAATAGCCTAGCAAATTACTTCAATAAAGAAAAGGAGGAGGAAATTAACAATGCAACAGTGAAAAGACACAAAATGTGTTTAATATTATGTATGCATCTTGTCGGATCCTGTGTTGTCTTTTAATAATTTCATGTTAAGAATACAATACTTCAGTAGGGTGTCACAAGTGGGGTTGCTCCATAGCACCCCCTGCAGGGCCAAGAGTTGTACTGCAGGCACCCCCGGCCTTTGTCCATTGCAGCGGCCTGCTCAGAGCAGGGGGGCTTGTGCCACAAGCTTGGCATCAGTCTGTACACAGCTCAATACAAATAACAAACTCAGACTTGCCTCTTTGCACCTTTAAACTAACCAAACTCCAAGGCAAATGCTGCAGTGCTTGAGGGCAAGGCCCTGACCTGGCCCTGGGCTATCAGTGAGGAGCTCATCCTCTGTCCCAGTCTCCCCCTGCACTGCCCTGAGAAGAAGCAGGCCCAGCTTCTAAATTGACCTGCTGGCTCCTAATGGATCAGTCTCTCCTCCTAGCGCATCTAGACCTCTGAAGGACAAACTTTGTTGGTAGTCAGGT
This sequence comes from Macrochelys suwanniensis, assembly GCA_033296515.1. Lineage (NCBI taxonomy): Eukaryota > Metazoa > Chordata > Testudines > Chelydridae > Macrochelys > Macrochelys suwanniensis. The sequence goes on from CM065776.1 coordinate 46,210,267, forward strand.
TTGAATGAATTTTCCTTAAGCAGGGGTCAGAGAAGGTCTGATAGATCCCATCACACGGGGATTTTGAATAGTGCCTGGGTACTGTAGAAACCTCGCATTATGGTTGGATAAATGGAAAAAAGTGGTGCCAATAAAAATTGTTAAAACACTCTCCAACATTTCTAAAATAGTCTCCCTGTACAAATATTTGGCATGAACAAAATACATGATGGAGAGGAATGTAGTCCTCCCAAACACATGCCAAGAAAACCGTTATATAACACTTTACAACCAGAGCCAGATTTCCAACTAGGCACAGTAGGCACACGCCTAGGGGTGCCAGCGTTCTAGGGGCGCCTAAAAGTTAAAAGTCAGTTAAAAGGTTAATGCATACAGCTCCCCTGTGGGTGGCCAGGCTCCTGGCACGGGTTGGTGGCCCAGCATGTGGGGCTGGAGCAGGGTGAGTGTCCGAGTCAGCCCGCCTGGGGACGCTGTGAGCTGCAGCTGGGCAGGGTGGCTGCTAAAGGTGCTGGGAGCGTCCCAGCCCCTTCCCAATCTTGCCCGCCCCGCTGCCTTTGTTCCGTGCCAAGGAGAGAGAGGGCGGAGTGTGGCTGGCACCCCATTCACGTGCACCGGCAGAGCCAGAGCGTGGCTGCTGCGCCGGGCCACGGGAGGGACCGAAGACACCTGGAGACCCCTCGCAGTGCAGAGAGGTACAGTCCCCCTTCTTGTGCCTTGCTTGGGGCAGGTGGACTGCGTCCCGGCTCGGGGCTGGGAGCGCCATGTATCCTGGGGAGGCTGTGTTTATATTTCTTTTTGCTTTATTTTTTATGGAAAACAGGAAGGTCAGCTGTAGGTGGGGAGGGTGGGGGAGAGATGCTGTGCCTAGGGGCGAATTAGGTGTAAATCCTGCCCTGTTTACTTTCTCTCTCTCTCTCTCTCTCTCTCTCTCAAAAGGGAAGTCGTGGTCAGTTTCAGATGATTCATTTACTAATTTGTAAAGGTCCAGTGTCTGATATGGGTTTGCCAGGTCTCGGTCCTTTTCAAATTGAATAGATGCATTGAAGAATTAGTGAAGACAAACATTTTTGACTTCTGGCCAATGCCCTCCCTCACTCCTCTGTGTGTGTGTGTGTGTGCGTGTGCGTGTTGGAGAGGTGTTGGGTAACACAGTAGCTTTGAAGTGTCTTTTTTCTCACAGGGGAAGGGAGGGAAAATTCTGATTTTCAATTATCCTTTTCTCCAAGATGTGTTATGAACTAGTTTATTCAGCCATGATAGTATTATATGAGGAAGTTAGTGCTTGTGAGAGACTTTCTCAAATGTCCTCCACAATAAATGACTGATTTCTGGGGAGAAGGAGATGTTTTTGTGTGTGAATCTTTTCACTCATTTTTCTTTTTGAGTTTAAACATTTTACATCATAGCTCCCAATCCATTGCATAAGAATCACCTGGATAGATCGATCCATCAGCCCTCAGAGAGAGAGCGCTGATCAAAGCACGTCATGCATGTTGTTCTAGCCAGTCCTTCAGCCACCCACTGGCCAGGCTGTCAGTGGCACTGGACACCCAATCGGCATAGCACACTACAGCCCCAAACCGCTGATCCCAACCGATCCACCAGCCTCAGCCTCCCGAGTAGCTGGCATTACAGGTGCATGCCACTGTACCCGTATAAGAATCAACAATATAAATATATTTGCAAATTAAATTCTTTTCAGAAATGCAGTATGGCACTAAAGTTATGTATTAAAGCTGCTGATGTTCAAACACATAAATGATTGTAGCATTTGGTTTTTTAAAAAAACTTTTAGACTGCTATTTTAAGAACAATAATTAATATAGAATTTGTTGCAAGGCTGCCAGATAAAAGAAAATCTGCATAAATATGAAGAACCAGATTCTGACACACCTACTCCATGATGTCACTGAGATGACTCATGAAGTGAGGTACTATTCCAGATGAGGAACAATGTCAGAATCTGGCCCTAAGTATTTGCAGATTTGGTAACATTATTATTGTGTCCTAAGATATTTTCATGCAGTATTTCTATTATTGTTTTCAAAAGTTATAGTTAAAAAGGGGGTGGTGGGATGGGGGGAGGAAGAAGGTGTAGAGGACTCCAAAAGGCATTTATTTTAAAACTCTTCTCAGTTCTTACAGATCCCTTTGACATCTCATCATTTCCTTAAGGCATACTGTTTTAGCCTAATTTATTCAAGTGTGTTATATTATTGGTCTCAACCTGCTGGTATGGTGATTATGTATTCTGCAGCGTGGTGTGTGTTGAGTGATAAATTGTATTATAATTGTGCCTGCCAGGGCTGCTGTAGTTAAATGGCTGCTGGCATTCTCATTACAAAATCCTGTGTGTTTAGTGGTTTGTACCTTGGTTTGTTTGCACACTTTTTGTTGTTGATGTAGATAATGATGGAAAGGGAAGAAAACTACACCCAAAGAACTCATCATTGACCCACTTTCAAAGTGTTGCTTAAGATAATCAAATTCCCATAGAAATAGACAGTCTTTTAGGTGGAAACTCCTTTCGAAGAAAATAATTCACAGTCATGGTGGGAGAAGTCTATTCCTAGCTTTTTTTTTTTTTTTTTTTTTTAACGTTATATCCCCTCCACCCTTAATTTGTATCCAGGAACCCTAAATACCACCCCTCAAACAAAAGAAAACCACATCAGGGAATAGAAATTGTATGGAGGGCCATGAATGCTCACAAAATTGGGGATTGAGGTGCGGGAGGGGGTGTGGGCTCTGAGGTGGGCCTGGGGATGAGGAGTTTGGGGTGTAGGAGGGTGCTCTGGGCCAGGATTGAGGAGTTCGGAGGTGGGAGGGGGAGCAGGGCTGGGGCAGGGGTGCAGGAAGGAGTTCAAGTTCTGGCTGGGGGTGTGGGCTCTGGGGTGGGGCTGGGGATGAGAGGTTTGGGGTGCAGGAGGGTGCTCCGGGCTGTGATTGAGGGGTTTAGAGAGCGAGAGGGTGATCAGGGCTGGGGCAGGGGGGTGTGGCCTCTGACCCAGTGCCCTGGCTGGAGCAGTGTAGCAGGGCCGTTCCGCGTGGTGCGGCCCTGACCCTGCGCCCCGGCTGAATTGGGGCCGCACCATATAGCCCCTGACCCAGTGCCCCGGCCAGAGCGCTGAAGTGGGGTCGAACTGTGTGGTGTGGCCCCGACCCAGCGTCCCAGCCGGAGTGGGGCTGAACAGCTTGGTGCGGCTCACGGGCCAGCTTAAAACAGCTCGTGGGCCGGATGCGGCCTGCGGGCCATAGTTTGCTATAAACACTAGTGGTGTAGACATTGCTCTGGTTATCCGGGGAGACTCGGCTTATCCTCTTGCTTTCCTGGTTAATGAAGCCATTCACAGGCCGCTTGGAGAGAAGGAAGGAACTGTTTGCCATTCTGCAACTACTGAAGGGGTAATGGAGTAAGCATTTGGCTGTTTGAGAGGGAAATGGCACTGTTTGTGGAATAGGTTGGAAGCAGCAGAGAAAAATGTCTCAAAGATTATAGCAGCACATTGTATTTTGCACAGTGTTTGTGAAACTAAGGGAGATAGCCTAGCGATGGGTGGGAGGCTGAGGTGCAGAGACTCTCTCAGCGGTCTGTGCATCCAGTACAAAATGCAAACAGCCAGGGCAATATTGTCAGATACGCCTGTTGCTCTTACTTTGAGTCTCAGGCCCGAAATTGGGCAGCTATACATCCATCTGTTACCCAATGTCTGTGGTCAGGTGGGGTTGGAAGTTTTTTGCGCAGTTAAATTGTTTGTCGGCAGTGAAAGTGCAGTGTTGTTGCGATCCCTTTTGAGTATTTGCCTACATGTGTTTGTAAAAATTTATGAATTAGTGCATACTTAATTATTTTCTGTGTAAAATGAACTGTCAACTCCTTAGGAATGAAATTTTTAAGGTTTTTATCATCTACTCTGTAACAAACAAATGATCAACTGAAACGAAAATGAAACAATGATTTTCAGTTATGAAGCAATCTATTATCTAACTATAAAAAACCCTTTCATTAAAACAGCAGTGAAACCCAGTTTTAACTCCCCTTTTAGACAAACCATAATGAAAAACCATTCATTTGACCAATGGAGTATGATTTAAATAGACAAAACTGATAGAGTGGGAGAAACTAAATATTATCCTAATTTTAGGGGTGAAAAATTGAGGTACAGAAATATTAAGTGACTTGCCCATAGTCACACACACATTTGGCAGATATGGGAAATAAATCTAGATCTCCTGAGTCCTAGTCTAAAGCCTTAAACACAAGACCAGCTTTCCTGTCAAACTAACTACTTGATTTTGGTTATAAATGTTCCCACTGAACATTTTTCTGCCCAAAATGCTGATTTGTTGAAAGCAAAATGTTTTGTGGAAATGTACTCATTTTGAGGAAATTTTGTTTCGGGGAAAAAAATGGCAGCGGGGAAGGGAGCAGTATGCTATGGATTAAATGTTCCATTTTGACATTTCTGGATTAGTCTCTGGGCCCGGAGCCTACTGGCCACCAATGCCTTATCCATATTCCTAGTGGCCTCCTTGGAATCCCTGGGACACGCCTCGGTTCCTAAGGTCCCACTCTTCAACCTACTCCAGAGCAAGCTCACCAGTCCTGACTGTTGGTCTTGTGACCACTGAGTCTGTTCCTGCTGGTCCTACAGGACTGTAATTGGAACCCATGGTACAAGAACAGGATCCATCATTGACACAGTAAACTGTCCCCTCGTCTCTCTTCCTCCCCCGCCCCCCCCCCCCGATGATTCTGCCATGCCTGAATCTTCCTCTCCCTTGGTACCTAAGGACTTTAAGGCATATCAGGACCTCCTGAGGTGTATGGCTGCTATCTTGGGTATCCTGGCGGAATTCCTCCAGGAAAATACACACAAGGTCCTGGAGATTCTCCAACAATCAGCTTCAGAGAGAATAGCCCTCCCAATAAATGAGGCTGTCCAGGACTTTGCAAAGGCCCTCTGGAGTACTCAGTTTCATTGCCCCCCACTGTGAAGCATTTGGAGAAACAATACTTCATTTCCACGCAAGGCTTTGAGGGTTTTTATTCCCACTCTGCCCTAACTCCCTGGTGGTAACTGCAGCAAATGACAGGATGAGGTGGAGAAGGTATAAATCTATACCCAAAGACAGAGAGTCCAAGAGGATGAACTAAACCGGGAGAAAGATTTATACCTCCGCTTCCCTTCAGACTTGCATTGCAAAACAGCAGTTGCTGCTCTCCATATATGACTTTGTTAATTGGGTGGCCGTATCTAAGCCTTGGTCTACAATGGGGGTGGGGTGGGGAATCTATATAAGTTACGCAACTTCAGCTACGAGAATAAAGTAGCTGAAGTCGACATACTTAGATCTACTCACCGCGGCATCTTCACTGCGGTGAGTCGGCTGCTGCAGCTCCCCCATCGACTCCGCCTGCACCTTTAGACTATCTGCAATAAATCGACCCCTGCTGGATTGATCGCTACCCACCAATCCGGCGGGTAGTATAGACAATACCCCCTGTTCATGGACAAGTTTCCACCTTCCAGAAACTTGTAGATAGTCTCCTAGTGGGATTGGGAGAATCTGCAGTTGCCTACCTTGACGGTGTGGTCACCTTATGTTGCACAGATCCTGGGAGGCCAGCTGCAGGAGCATTCTCTAGTGGTTCGGAGTTGGAGGGTTGTGACTTGACACCGAACCTTACTTAGCGCAGTGCCATAATGGCACTATGGGGCCAAAGTGCTCTGCCAATGTGCTCTGCCGGGGATACCTTGGGAGGCAAGATATCTCTATGATCCTCGTTAATGGTAAACCTCCTGCACTGGAGTTTACTCTAGAAAATCTAAGCTTGTTGTAGTGATAGCTTGAGTTAATTGGAAACAATTCCCCTTTCTGTGTCAAACGACTCTGGATCCCCAATAGGTAATTCACCATCATGGAGTGGACTAAAATAACTTTTGAGAAGGACAGGTAGATATGAGTCATCTGCTGAGCAGTGAAATCGCTCACCAAACCTTTGAACAGCAGTTTCCAATGAACCCCTATAAGTACATAGGAGCCAGAATGGAGGCTGGAGCTTTTTGGATGTTGATTATCTATCCTGCTGCTCTTATGCAAAATTCTTTTCTAGTAAAGATGGAGCAAAGTATCTTCTATATAATAAGATTCCAGGATTGTAATCTGTTTATGTGTCACTCTGAAGCCTACAATGTCTGTTGAGTCAGTGTGAAACGAAGGAAACCGCTACAAGCATGGTTGTGAGCTCTTTTTGTTCAGAATACCACCAGGTTCAGTCATCACTGGGTTTTGTGGTCTGTTGCTTTCCAATTTTTAAGTTCTCAGCCACTTTGCCTTTACAAATTATACCCCCGGGACAGCAAGGTTTCTATCTATGCCATGCCAAGAGGCCTAAACCATTGTGAAATCAGATGTAGTTTACATGCGTCAGTTTCATTGGTTGTATGAGGGAGACTGCATGGATGGTGAAGTACTTAGCCCAGTGGCCACACCCGTATGACAGCACGGGCTTTCAGCTGCTAGTAACCCGGGCTTTCAGCTGCTAGTAACCCATAATGTGTGTGTGCATGCGCATGTGTGTGTGTGGGGAGTGAGGTCAGGGGAAATGGGTTAGTATGTCATCAGCACTGCAATATTGATAGGCTCGGAAGGATTAGATTTTTATCAGTAAATATCGGTAAACATATATTTCACTGTACACACACAAACCCATGAAAAATATCTTCATCAATAATAATAAAAATTCACCAATAGGCAAAGTAAGAAAAATGCTGCTTGAGAAATTAATAGCATTTGATGTAAAGATATTTATTTTATACATTTTGACATGTGGTGTTGATAATTTGTTTTAATGGTTATAAAGTTTTAGCTTTTTGAATCTCAATGTCTACCGTCATTGGCTGAACCTCTATTGTCTAACTCCTTCCTAATTTACCACAACAATGAAAATTTAAATCAATAAAAATAAAAAAGCTCAAAAATAAACATTGATATTATCTGCTGAAATTATAAAAAATAAAAATCAGATTGTGCCAAGCCCTCATATTAATATGCTGCATTCTTTGTATTTCCAACACATTTAGAATTCTGTGTGTGTTTAATCTTTTGGAAATAATTAAAATGTAGCAGAGTAGCTGAGTTGGCTGTGTTCTTTTCTACCATGGGAGGCAAAGTTCATGTCTTCTGTGAGGTCTGGCAGGCACTGAGTTTGTGACTAAAGACACATTCAGCCTGTAGGGAAGAGGCGTTTATCCTGGTGTTGCTTTGGTGCTGACTTGGATGGCTGACTCAGAGTGATGTCAACAGGATTGGGTGTCTTACCTCCCTGGTCAAAGGCTGTTGCTGCAATATGTGCCTGTTTGTCAGAAGAATGTTAACCACTAGGTTGGAGTGCAGCAATCTCCCCTGCTAACTAAACTTGTCCCCAACTGAGAATTCAGTGGAAAAATGGTAAATGAAGTCTGAACAACTATGTGAAAACAAGTCACAACAATGTGTTTTATGCTCATCATGAGATAATGCAGTAATTACTGATTGACAGACTTTTAGTCTGGAGGTTTGCATTGAAAAGCACATGAAAGCTAGGATATGGATTTGATGTTTCTGTTTGCCTGCAGAATTGGGTTGGAAGCCTCATTAGAACTGGCTTTGCATTACAATGAGAGCCCAGGCTGCTCACCACTGCAGGAGGGACTTGGCACTGTGCAGTATCAGGCTCATAAACTTCTTGATTTCTTCTTCCCTCTCTTTTTCTCTCCCTGTCATAGAGTTTAATTGGATTTTAATTTTGTTTTATTATTCTTAATAACTGAGATAGCATTCTCTGGTACTGAAACCTCCAGGACATTAAATCTGAGCTTCTGTATTATTTATGGCTAATGAAAAAACAAACAAAATCCAACCAACCCCCAACAACAACAAAAACTCAAGTTGATGAAAAGCAGAAAGAGGATGAGGACTGTGGATTCAGGAGGTTTTCATTAACATGCATACTGTAGGGATTAGTCGGAAGTTTATTGATGGGTGTGGACCAAGTTTCAGTTTTCCCTCATTTGGAGTTAATACAGCTGGTGGTTCATAAGACCATTTGCAATATTGGGGCTCTGAAAGTTTGCTGAATCTCCTCCCAGGCTGTTTCTCTTGTTGTCATGTGCACATTTTACATTAATTGTAGTCTGGAGCTTTTCATTCCCCACAGTGTGGGTTACGGAACAGAACTCTGCAAAGTATTTTACCATCAGGGAACTCTGAAGTTCTGTTGAGGATTTATACAATTGTGATTGCTCATATGTGTGTGGCATTTGGTCACATCGTGTTGGGTATGTTAAAAAATATAAAAATCCTAATAAAAATGTAAAGGAGGTTACTGGGAATGGGAGGATGATTAAAGTAGCTGTTTGCAAGTGATGTCTTTAAACATGTGACTCTAGCTTGTTTGACCTGATATCTTTTGAATTCATTACGGGAATGTCAGGCACATGGCCTGTGGGCACTTGATGCATTTATCTGTTCCAAGACAGATTCTGCAGAGTGAAAGCTTTAATTTTTTATTTTTTTAGAAAAGGACATTTTCTGCTCCTTGCAATTGTGAAGAAAACCTTCAAAATACTTCCCAGTACAGCACTGTCTTAACCTGAAACAATTCTGAGAGATTTAAATTACTACATTAATCTCAGTGAGTTAACTCTTAAGCCTGACAATATCATAACACCAAAATTTCTAATAATTTAGGCATACCTAATTTGCAGTTACCCCAGGTGCACATATGCAATGGTCAAACAAAGTGCAGAAATAGCAGAGGCTCTAAAAGTGCCCTGCGTTAATTTTCCCCCTCTAAGTCATGTTGAAACTTTATTAATAAAGTTTAGTTACCACATAAACAAAGTGCTCCTGGTCTTTGTGAAATCACCCATTTTCAAGAGGAGATCCATTGTGAATTCAGAGTTGTATATGGCTCTGATTTTGTAGCCCCATCCCACAGATGGTTATTAAAAGTATAATTCGTTCCGCTCCGTAGTAGAGAGCTTTACATCTGTTTTTCTTTAACATTTTTGTGGACTAATCCAGATGTATTAGGTGTGCAACATACCTGTGTATCCAAATATAGCTGAGTTGGACTCTAATAGGGTGTTTCTACTTTGTGTGGTGAGGCATTTTTGCTATTACTAGGAAGAAACAAATGACCAACATGGACAAATTAAGAGAAGGTGGGGTATTAACTGTGTTGTTTAACTTTGATCATCCCAGAATGTAATGGCTGGATTTCTGGGATCTTGAATGTGTCAAGAAGAAAAGGCAGTTGAATACTCTTAAACTGTCTGTGTTTTTTATGTTAAAGAAACAGGAAGAGAATTATGGTGAGATTTATGCACTAGCTTAGTAAATGAACACTAACAGCTATGTAACCACAAGGCCTTTTGTAATCCTACAGTTGTTATTCTTAACTATCTTTATGACAGGTGACTAAGGCTTAAACATTTCAGATTTGCGTATGTTGATTTCAATCATGTGTTCTGGTGAAAACTGCCAGTTAATTTGATTATCTTGGCACCAGTATAGTATCCTCTCAGATCCAAGTTCAGGGGTGAAAATCATCTCATTTTTCTTTTGGTTTTCTAGAGTCATGAGAAATGAGTTTACATGTTTTCATACTGAGTTACAAGCAGTACCAAATATCAGGAGTGATTCCACATAATCTCATTTTTTATGATAACTGGTAAATGTGAGAGATTTCAAAGCTCTATAAACATATGAGACCAATTATATTACTTGTAAAGATAGCTACTCATGCATCTTAATTGGGTGTTTTCACCATCCTACCTAAAAGGTTATTCCATAATAGCCATAATAAGCCAAAACTCCAGTTTCTCTATTCTATTCATGATTTTTAATGTCTAGCAAAATTATGAATTTAAGATCCCAGATACAGAGTGATCGCTTTGTGAGAAGTGTTCACGCACAAAGCGATCACTGTATATCTGACGTCTCAGTCCTCATCCTCAAAGAAAACCTTCACAACACATTCAAAAGATGAGCCTGGGAGCTTAAATTCATATTTTTGCTAGACACTAAAAATCATGGACTGAATAGCGACACCCAGATTTATTTTTTATTACAATAAACTATAACCTACTAACAACCGTCTCCCTCCCCCCCCCCAGCTGCTTCCACCCCTTCCTTTCCTCCCTATGACTGGGGGAGTGTTAACAGGCCACTTTCACCTTGATTGGTCTCTTGAAATATGTGTTAACTACTTATGCTAAACAATCTGTTTCATCTTGTATTTAGCTGGGACACTCTGGGTGAGTTTCCCAGACCCGATGAAGAGCTTTGTGTAAGTTTGAAAGCTTGTCTCTCACCAACAGAAGTTAGTCCAATAAAAGATATTACCTCACCCACCTTGTCTCTGTAATATCCTGGGATCGACTTGGCTACAACAACATTGCATGACTGGCATCTGTCACGTGGTTCTTTCTCTCTTTATTTCTCCAGGGGGAGTGTTGTGATAGTCTACAGTACTCATTGCTCTGGGAAAGCGATGCATTGACCAGCCTACTTTCTAAATCTGAAATGTTACTATTGACTTGTAAAAAAAAAAAAAAAAATCTCAGTCGCGAAAGCCTATCAGAACAATTTTTGGGTAGCCAATTAATGCATTGCTAGCCATGAAATCCTTTTTGTCTTTAACCTTTGCCAGCTGGTCTCTTCATTGCTAGGGCTATTGTATTAATATATTCTGTTGTAAACATCCCCATGTGATTGTCAATTCCCTGCATTATTTAAACTGTCTGTGGGAAGTTTTTTGATTTTTTAATTAAAAACAAAGTATGGGCTTTTTTTAGGGTGTGTGCTGAACTAAGTTTTGAAATACAGTAATTTCACTATACTGAAAATCCTGTGCAGTCAGGCTATATTATGTAGGTGCACCATGCAAAACTAAAGCTCAAACTTTGCCTTTTGAATTTGCGGCGGCTTCTCCTTCTGCAAAAAGAGGATGTACAAAGGCACTCCCTCTGGGTTTAGAAAACAGATAATAGTGTACAAAGTGAGAGGTTTATATGGGCTGTATTTTTTTTAAGTTGGCTATCAGTGTAGTAATGCAAACTTCACGGAAGTTCAGTTTAAGGGTAAGCTCAGATAGCAAATGTGTGATGTCAACAAGCATAGCTGCTCATGGGAACAGAACAAACAGAACACAGGTGGCTGAGCCACAGGATATTTTTCCATCCCCGTTTGTTTTAAATTTCCTCTGCTGGGGTGAGTTTCCAATGAGTTAATTAAAGTAGTAAAATGCCACCTAATCAAACTATTCAGTCAAATCATAATATAATAGTTAATCTCGCATATAAATTACAAGTACAGGAGTCATCCCCTCCGCCCCATGGAAACTCAGCTCCTTCTTGGATGCAATACACAGCTGTGTATTAGTATTAGGCCAACACTGTATAACTTGGGGAAGAGATGAAGAATACTATCCTCTTTAATTGAAACTAGTATGAAATGTAAGGAGGCACAAAGACCCATACTGGAATTTGTCCAGGACACCAGGGTCATTGCTTCTGTTGTAGTGAAAAGTGCTTTAATTACCATAAATAGTTAGGACATAGGTGCATATACAGCAGCACACGTCCACCTGACATTGTTCTTGGGCATACGCTCAGTGCTAACTCAGAGGGAATAGCAATAGCATCACCTACTAAATCACCATTTTCTACAATCCCTCAGTTTTCCATCCAGCTATTGTCATGGCCTGATTCTGCTTCGCTTTTGAAATATTTTTGAGATGTCCTGAATGTGGAATATGTATGGAATGATAATGGGAGTTGTAATTTTAAACTCATTTTTAAATAGCCGTGGCAGCACTATGCTGGAATAAAAATTGATCATTGTTAAATATTTGGAAACTATATAATAGCCCCAGCTTGTAGACGATAGTAATTAAATAGGTTTTCTTTTCTCTTAACAAAGAATGTTAATATGATCGCTGTTTTCTCCTTATCAGAATATGGTGGCATGGGCTTGGACTTCTCCTATAACATTGCAGTGGCAGAGGAACTGGGAAATATCCACTGTGGAGGGGTTCCTATGGCTATTGGAGTGCAAACTGACATGGCTACACCAGCTCTAACAAGGTAACTTTCAAAAGAAATTCTCAGTTCCCAGTCTTCTCTTCAACTTCAAATTTGTTAGGAAATAATATAATGTATTTAGCACCAAGAAAAACATTGCTGACCAAATTTACCATTTTTAATTTTTCCCAAAAACCAAGGGAATTGCTTCTTTACCATCACCTTTAAATAATTTAGTAAAACAGGAGAATATGATTTTACATTGGAAGATAAGTTTTGATAACCAAGTGATGTGTTCTACTTGATCTAGAACACTAAACATAGAGCTTTGACTCCTCTGAAGCATTCTAACAAGCTGGTCTGGAAGACTAATAAGCCAAGAAGTAAATAGTTGATTCAAGCAGATACAGATTTGTTTCTCATGGTGGTGGCATTATTCAAATCGAAATTAGCTAATTTAGGTATGTTTCTTAGACAAAAATAAATATGCCACCTTTTACTGCAGTATATTGGTTACTGAAAGCAAGACTAGACGTAAGTTAAACACAAAACTTCAACATGTTAATGTTGCCAGCCAAATCAATATATACCAGTAGAAGGATTCAATAGCTGGTGCAAGAAGACGAATGGTAGTAATGCAGTCTTAGCAACAAGAAGTGAGAATCAATTATTTGACTGTCAGAGACTAATGTCACACACTCTATGAAGATAAATCTCAACAGGTTTTTAGCATCTGTTTTAAAGCAAATTTGAATATCATGGTCTGAGAAGTGGAAACCCACTTTATATCCTCAAATGACATTGTTGAAAAAGGAAAAGTTGGTGGTGGAAAGACAGAGGAGGTTGGAAGAGTTTAAAAATAAGAAATAATAATAAAAACACATTGAACCAAATTTAGGAGTAATGTTAATGGTGACCTTACACCTTGAGTATGATTGGTTCAGAAAACAGATGTAACTTTCTCCAATTTTGGCATTTGTTAGTGGCTGACTTAGAACAACGCTTCCTCAGCTCTCGTCACCTAACACCCATACTCTACTTGCGCTACATTGATGATATCTTCATCATTTGGACCCATGGAAAAGAAGCCCTTGAGGAATTCCACCATGATTTCAACAATTTCCATCCCACCATCAACCTCAGCCTAGACCAGTCCACACAAGCGGTCCATTTCCTAGACACTACTGTGCTAATAAGCGATGGTCACATAAACAACACCCTATACCGGAAACCTACTGACCGCTGCACTTACCTACATGCTTCCAGCTTCCATCCTGGGGACACCACACGATCCATTGTTTACAGCCAAGCTCTAAGATACAACCGCATTTGCTCCAATCCCTCAGACAGAGACAAACACCTACAAGATCTCTATCAAGCATTCTTACAACTACAATACCCACCTGCTGAAGTAAAAAAACAGATTGACAGGGCCAAAAGAGTACCCAGGAGTCACCTACTACAAGACAGGCCCAAAAAAGAAAATAACAGAACACCACTAGCCGTCACCTTTAGCCCCCAACTAAAACCTCTCCAGCGCATCATCAAAGATCTACAACCTATCCTAAAAGATGATCCCTCACTCTCACAGATCTTGGAGGACAGACCAATCCTCGCTTACAGACAGCCCCCCAACCTGAAGCAAATACTCACCAGCAACCACACACCATACAACAAAAACACTAACCCAGGAACCTATCCTTGCAACAAAGCCCGATGCCAACTCTGTCCACATATCGATTCAAGTGATACCATCACAGGGCCTAATCACATCCGCCATGCCATCAGGGGCTCATTCACCTGCACATCTACCAATGTGATATATGCCATCATGTGCCAGCAATGCCCCTCTGCCATGTACATTGGCCAAACCGGACAGTCTCTATGCAAAAGAATAAATGGACATAAATCTGACATCAGGAATCATAACATTCAAAAACCAGTAGGAGAACACTTCAACCTCCCAAACCACTCATTAACAGACTTGAGGGTCGCAGTGTTCCAACAGATTCACTCCAAAAACAGGCTACAAAGAGAAGCTGTTGAACTCGAATTGATATGCAAACTAGATTGCATCACCTCAGGATTAAATAGGGACTTGGAATGGCTTGGCCATTACATTAATTGAATCTATTTCCCTTAAGTTAACGATCCTCATTCACACCTGTGTGGCCATCTTGTTTATCATTTCAAAGGTTTTTCTTCCCCTGCTGTTATGGTTCCTCTCAATTAATTAACCTCTTAAGGTTGGTCTATGCACCTCCACCTTATCATGTTTCTCTGACTGTATAAATATCTGTCTACTGTATGTTTCATTCCATGCATCCGATGAAGTGGGTTCTAACCCACGAAAGCTTATGCTGAAATAAATGTGTTAGTCTCTAAGGTGCTACAAGTTTTTCTTTCTTATTTTCGTTTTGTCTAGAGATTACCACCTTTTTTCTGGTAAATTCTTTTTCTCTTTCGTGCATAGAGCTTGTCACTCTGTATGTGCGAGGTGTTTACTCGGGAATAATTAGTGGTCCTGGGGGGAGACAGAGGATAGAGAAGTGAACGCAAAGAGAGATGTCTGCCTAGAAAATGCTGCTAGAAAAGCTATCTGCCCTAAGAGCTCTGTGCATTGAAAGTGACAAACTCCATATCTTATTATTTGAGGACATCATCAGTGACTTTGCTCTCTAAAAATCACAAAAGAAAATGTTTCAAATTTCAGTGTTAAATTTAATGTGATGTGCAAACAGACATACTGCAGGTTGTACTGCTTCTATTAAGTAAGCTGGTCTGTTTAGCTTATGACTTTTGTGTTGCTGTAGATATAAAGTTTTCATATCTACTAATTAAGAAATCATAGATGAAAATATGTTAATTTGAAACTATTTTATAATGCAAACAGGCATATTGCAAGATGAGTTTTAGTTAGATTATTATTCTATTTTTACAACTTCGTCTTTGTATATATGCAGATAAAGAGCTTTTATGTTTATATATTCAATATCCTTTCTGTGAAAATAATCAACTAATTTTTTTTATGATATGGGGCCTCTTATACTTGACATAGTTTAGGGCCTCAGAATGTCATAATCTGGCCTTGTCAACATGACAGCTGTTGTAACATGTCATCTTCCCAAAGTTCTCCCCGTCTCTAAGAGCCCCTGCTCATACCGTAGTTCCATAGCAGTCCTGTTCCTTAATAGCAGACCATCTAACCAGATTTAGGTTACAAGCCAGCAAAACACTTCAGCATTGGGACTGCTCACATGCTTAAAGTTATCCATGTGCAGAAGTGCTTTGCTGGATTGGGGCCATAATAAGGCAAAGTATCTGCAACAAGTACCTCCGAAAACTGAAGGGTTAGATAATGGCAGCCGTTCTGGAATGATGTACTATTAATAGCATGATTAATAATAAAGTTGAGAGCAGATAATAAAGTCAAATATAGATAAAGATAATAAAAATTATTATTCTTTATAATAGGTCATTTAAACTATTGTTGATAAAGAGACTTAATTGCACAGTCAACTGATGCCTATATAGTTATGTATCAGAGGGGTAGCCGTGTTAGTCTGGATCTGTAGAAGCGACAAAGAGTTCTGTGGCACCTTATAGACTAACAGACGTATTGGAGCATAAGCTTTCGTGGGTGAATCCCCGCTTGGTTGCATCCGAAGAAGTGGGGATTCACCCACGAAAGCTTATGCTCCAATACGTCTGTTAGTCTATAAGGTGCCACAGAACTCTTTGTCGCTTCTATATAGTTATATAGTTCTTCCCTGTGGTTTAAAAGAAATCAATAGATAGCTGAGGGCAGAATTTTGTTCCATTGTAGTGTTTTGGCTTGTATTTTATAATGTTTTCCCAACACTTAGCAGTAACAGCACCTAGGAGGGTAATCAAGACAACTGATCACACACATAAACATCTCATTTCAGTGGGAGAGCACACTACAGTCATTGCTTTGATGTTGGGGAGAGGTGCTGCAGAAGAGTTAGAATAGATGAAGTTGCAATATACTGGGGCATGAAGCCTTCAGTGCTTAGGAAACTCCAGCTAGTACAGAATGCTGCAACTCGTCTCCTCAGCAACACAGACTATTGTGAGCATATCAAACCTGTTCTCTGCTGTATATGTTAGCTTCCCATAAATTTTAAATCCATGGTCCTTAACTTCAAGGTGCTTGTGACAGAGTCTCCTCACCACAGTGGTGCTTCTGGCTAGCCATCACAGGGATTAGCTGTGCCAGCTGGTGTGCCCTCTTCAGGTAGCGTCTTTCCCATCATTTTCTCCACCAGCAGACCCACTTCAGTTCAAGTACCACAGCGTCCTCTTCATGACTCGGCCCTCTGGCCGTGTCATCACCCGTGTTTTTCCCCTTCCGAGGGTCAAGTATCTCAGATCAATAGTCCAGCCATTTCCCCAATGGTGAATGGGGGTGGGGGAGACCCGGGCCCGCCCATTACTCTGGATCCTGACCCGGGACCCTATAGATAGCCTCCTGCTGTGTTCCTTTATTTTCATTCAATCCTGCTTCTGTTCCCTGGGCCGCTTCCCCATGGTCCCAGCACCTTCGTCGCCCTCTTCTCAGGATTTTCAGCCAGCAAGTCCCAGCATCCAGCCAGGCACTCTCTCTTGCTCCCTGGTTCCTGCCAACAACTGCTCTGTTCAAGGTGCTAGCCTTCCTGCTGCCCACTAAGAACACAATCTTGACTCCTTGAGCTCCCCACAGCTACTGTCTCTGGTCCTGCAGCTCCTTTTATGTGAGCCTACTGGGTCCTGATTGGCTGTTCCTTGCAGCCTCCCTCTAATTAGCTGCTTCCTGTGCAGCCTCTCTAGGCTGCTTGGAGGACTCATTTGCACTGCTCCTTTCTGGGATAGGGTGTGGCAGGCCCATGAGGCCTCTATTAACCCCTTCTTCTCCAGTGTGAGGTGAACACCCCATCACAGTGCTCCATTGTCTGGGCCCAGGATATCTAAAAGATTGCATAATGCTCGGGAAGAAAACCATGTTCAACATCTTTGCTCTTCTGACACATTGGAACTCTCAGCTGTGCAGGAGACAGAACGTTTTGGGGGGTTAGCCTAAAACTGGAATAAACTCCCCCAGGAATTAAGGACCATCACAAACCTCACTAACTTCTGCTCTAAATGAACTTGCATTTCTCTGATCTTGCCTTGTCTAATATAAACATGTAACAACATGTGCATTTATTAAAACAAAACAAAAATCCTACCAATACATGACACTCCCTTGGCACACATGTCTCTCGCTGGGGAGAGGATGAAAGAACAATCGCGTAATAGATGTTAGTCATGTTGTGTTAGCCATATGTAGGGAGGGGAAGGAATTTCCCCTCACACCTATTTGACAGTGACCTTTGCAATTGTTGCCTTTGCGGCATGGAGTATGGGCCATTTGTTGGGATTATCTGGGTATATCTGTGACATTCTATACCTTGGGGGAGCGTTCTGGAACCCCCATATTCCTCATTTTTATATAATCGTGATCTTACATATAAAGCATGCCTTGTAAGGTACCAGGGGAAAGGTTATGATTTGCTGAAAGTCATTTCTCTATCCATATATATCATTAATGCATATGAAATTATGAGAATTGTGTTGTATGGTGGTCACTAAAATATGCTGTAAATTGGGGAATCAGCCAGATATTAGCTCCCTAGAGGCAACAGCAAGGAAAGTAACCAACACCCGGGCAGGATTTCAAACAACCCATCCACAGCCATTGTCCAGCAAGGGAGCTACAATTCAGTGACTCACCTGCATGAGGCCATACCAGGGGAATTGCTCAACCTTGCCTGGAGACTCAGCAGTGCTCCAGACATGCCTGGACTTGTTCTCCCCAAATACACAGGACTGAGGTTATAAAACAAACACAGTGGCCACATGCTGGGCCTTTTCTCCTGCCGCCACCTATGCTGCAAGCAACAAAGACACTGAGAAGAAGACTGAAGACTCCAACAGAGGAGACTGGCCCAGATTGAAGGGACAAATCTGTATATTAAGGACTGCAATATCCAGTGGGGTGAGAAAAACTGCTTAGTCTAGATGTTGCCCAGTCTAATAGGGTTGAGAGTTTAGACTGTGTGCTTACATTTTATTTATTTTGGTAACTAACCCTGACTTTTTGCCTATCACTTGATATCACTTATAATCTATCTTTTATAGTCAATAAACTTCTTTAATTGTTTATCTTTACCAGTGAGTTTGCCTGAAGTGTATGGTAAATCTGCTCAGGTTTTGCAAAGACTGGTGTATATCCACTTTCCATTGTTGAAGTGGTGACCCAATTAATAAATTTGCACTGCTCGTCTTGAGCAGTGCAAGACTGTATATTCCAGAGGTACAGTGCTGGGAGCTGCGAGGATTTCACTCTGGTGCCTTTCTCTGTGTGATTCATGAGTGGCTTTGTGAGCATTCATGCAATCTGGCTGGATGTGGGGCTGCACATGCTGTTGTGCTGAGTGATGACAGCGTCTGGAGGTGTTTGCTGCTGGTCACTAGCAAAGCATTGTGAGAGATAACCCAGGCTGGAGAGAGTTAAGGGGGGCACAGAGGTCTCACAATCCCAGTCTGCCCCCCTGGGATCCCGTCACAATCTCACTTAACCAATTCTCTTCCATTGCCAAGGCCTCCGGCATTGGTGCATCTCAGTCCCTCCTATTCTCTGCCTGTGGCACATAATAGTTTAATCTCCTGTGGGCTGTAAGAATTTGGTCTGATATTGGTGGTTTGGTTTAGCGAGCAGGTAGTGGGTGGTGTTGGTGGCCTGTGATGATGATGATGATCTGGTTTTCCGTCTGGTATTAAACTGTGTAACTCTATGGTGTTGCTTATTGCTCTACTATATGGTGTTCAGCTACTGTGGTGTTGAACACAGAATCTTTATAGAATAGAAAAGATGATCTGCTATACAGAAACAGACTTTGACATATTTGCCAACTAAACAAACCAGTGCACATTTAAATTTTGAATACTACAATCAGCTCTTCAGTTTGAATTTTTCTTCTAGTCAATATTGGATCACGTGAGCTTAAAATTTGCTTTTCACATACATTTGTGCTAGGAAAGCTGAATGTTTGCAAAAACTGAACATGGAAAAGTCATGAATGGGGGGAAATCAAAATTCATTGTCGAATTCATATGACTATTAATGAACACATTTTTGTACTTTTGATTCAACTCCGTTGAGTATATATTCAGGATAATGTGTTACTGCAAAATGTAAAGATAACACATAGTACAGAAAATAAAAAACTCAGTGTCATAGCAAGCTCTGCTGTGATGCACTTTAACCTGGAAAGATATCCTAAGGGCAGATAGGGTCATCCTGAATAGAATAGTTCCGAAGAAGTGGGTATTAACCCATGAAAGCTTATGCTTCAATACCTCTGTTAGTCTGTAAGGTGCCACAGGACCCTTTGTCGCTTCTACAGATCCAGACTAACACGGCTACCCCTCTGATACCTGAATAGCATGTTCATACACCACTCCATCTCAGTCCCAGCCTCAATGGTTCCTGCTGGATGCAGCCATACTATATTGCTCTTAAACTAATTTTAAAAAAATCAACCAGACTTGACATAATTAATTACTGCATTTAAAACTCATTTCAGTATATATTCTATGGACCCTGAGCATAGCAAATAGCCTACTAAAATTATCAGCTATTCAAAGCTCCCCCCCAAAAAAACTAAAAGGAAGTCTGGAACAATCTGAAAGAATAAGCACCTTATTGGCTTAAGCCTCCCCTAACTTTGGCCAATTCTGCTTTCATCATATTTGCAAAAGTCCCCTTGGAAATTGAATCAGACATTTGGATATGCCAGGCAAGTGCACTACATATGTATAATTGAACATATGGTTCCCTCAGATTCATGCATAGATGGGCATTGAAATAGACACTGAACTACTTTGGATGGGTAACTGCATATGCAAATGAAGGCTTGAAAATACATGTTAATTATTACATCCAGACTTAAGCTTCTAATTACTGACAACTTAGGGTGAAATCCTGGCTGCATTGCAGTCAAAGGCAAAACTCCCACTGATGCCAGGATTTTACCCTTGGTCTCAATTTCTCATTTCAGTCATCTATGTATCTTGGCTTAATTTGTTCAAATTTGTAAAAACTCTTGGTGATCTTAAGAGGAAGGTGCCATAGAAGTGCAAAGTGGTGGCAGTTTTTAGCACCATACCCAAAGACAACTGGGAATTCAAACTCCTGGGTAAAATTTTCAAAAACACGTAAGTTCCGTTTTCAAAAGTTACTTGAAAAGTGACCACACTTAAGTGCTTTTGAAAAGTTTACCTAACATCTTTTTTTGCATGATCTCTAGTCCCCGTTCCCCTCCCCCCCTGTTTCTTCCTTCCAAAATTAACATTTCTGACAATCCTTAAAACATCCTCTTGGGTGATCTTTAACCGGGAGCAATCCTACTGATTTCAATTTGCACTCCGTTCTTTTTGTGTAAAAGGCTGCAGAGGGAAACAAACCTGCTTCACGTGAAGAAGCCTAAAAACAGAACAGTCTTTTTAGGCATCTTAAGTTTAAAAATGCTACTGCTGTGCTTGGAAATTGAATTCAAAAGGATCTGTCAAAGATCTGACCTTTCATGTGTCTGGCCCTGCTCATGGCTCACTGGCATCCCTATGTCAGATCTTTCAAAGGCATTCTAATTATAGCACTTTACTTGCCTTCATGCTTACCATGTTGTATTTAGAAGCCAACTTCCAGGTGAAATACTGGATGAAATATATTGCCCTTGGGCTGGAAAACAAACATTGCATTGTGTCTCATCCTTAGTGCTGTCAGTTGGATATAGATGTATTTCAGTCTTGGCATTGGACTACTACTTCATCCTTTTTTATTGTTTCTAACTGGATATTAAGATGAGTGGTGATTATTTGGAGGGAAGGGAATACGTTTCTGCTTAACCTGTTTAGTTTAACTTGTATTGCCAGTTCTTTCTCTCTCTCTCTATACAGACTAGTGGTGATTTGAGGAAATCAATGCATTCTTCAAGTTACAATTTTTTTAAATGGATTTATTTTTCTATGTGTTTATTTTAAGATATGAAGTAAAGCTAGTTGTAATGGAGCAGAGTTGTTTCCAAGTGTATAAAGAGATGAGAAGTTTTAAAATACAGTATTGCCCTCTTAATTGGCACAGGCCATGCTGGAAACAGAAGCATGCCAATTAAGGGCATGGATTTGCTACTAACTCTGAATAACAGGCAGTCTATAGTTATGCTGCCACCACACCACCCTGAGTGACAAAAGTTTTAGCACTGAAAAGCGCCAGTATAGATAGCGCTTTATTGCCGGGAGCCATGCTACGACGATAAAGCTACCACCCCTCGTTCGGGATGGGTTTTCTTATCGCCGGGAGAGCTCTTCCCAGGCGATAAAGCGTGTCTACATTGCCCACGTCACAGTGCTGCTGCGGCCGCGCTGTAACGTGGGCAGTGTAGACATACCCTAAACCTCCAGCTTTCTCCTAACTACTTCTCCAATGCAATGCAAAAAAATTGAGAATCACTGATGATGTAGTAGCAAAGTAAAAAAAAAAATTGCAATATCAAAGCCAGAGTGCAAAGGATATAATAGTTGTGTAATTTCTTTTCATATTTTAAACAATAAAATCCTCCATTTATTAATTTAGCTGAAGCTGTTGAACAGAGTACATGGATTTCTTGGACCAAGTGTGCCATTGATCCTTCAATTCAGCCAATGCCAAGACAGTATCACTCGCACTCCAGGTGTGGTGGATATAATGGAAACTCCTCATCCGCAGGTGGGGTGGTGCAGAGCAGGCACAGAATGCTTGTTGCTGTTTGCAAACGTGCAGTGGATCAGAATTTCTGAATTGCATTCAACATTATCATACTGTACCTGAGATCCTCCTTGGAGATCTTGCAGAGGGAATTGAGCTGTTAAGATGTAATATAATAATATATGAAAGAATAGCAATACATTCCTATGGACATACTTGCATATTTTATGATAGAAGGGCAACACTTCTTAACTAATGTTCCTGAATGTTAGCTCATTATCTCTAGCCTGAATCTTCCCTGCACATTTATATCTGCCCCTGGACATTTCCACTGCTTGCATCCGAAGAAGTGGGTATTCACCCACGAAAGCTTATGCTTCAATACCTCTGTTAGTCTATAAGGTGCCACAGGACCCTTTGTCGCTTCCTGAATATGGGTATGCTATTCTTATGATAGTTATAAGATGTACCATTGTGCTTTTTTTAATCCCCTTCTCAGATACAGAGAATCACAAATAGCGATTAATTCCCAGTCTTCGTGTTACTTTATTTCTGGATTTCTCCAGAATAGAAATTAAGATTTGGGTTTGTCTACACTCAAATGCTATTTCAGATTGTTTCTTCACTTTAACTAATCAAGAATAACTATTCCACAAGCAGTGTACCCACACTGCTTTGTTATGCTAACTTGTCATAGCCCTTGTAAAACTCCCCTGTGGAGACTCACCAGACTGCTGTCTTTGGGTCACACCATGCTGGAGCCTTGTGCTCTGAAGGGTCCATTGGTGTGGGTAGGCTCCAGCACTGTCTCGTTCCTTGGCCTCTCTGGCATTCTTCCGGGGCACAGTCTCTCTGTTTGTAACACCTTCATGGAAGTGGGACCTCAGATTCTAGCTGCCCTAGGCCACCAAGACCAGTGCTGTCCCCATAGACCTTAGTTATAGACCCCAGTAAATTAAGCACATCCTCTCTTCAGAGGACCCATGATAGTTGAAGCACATATCATACAGACTTTGCAAAAGCCAATCCCAAACAAATCACTCTTTTCTTTATCTAGCACAAGAGAGCTATATGCAGATCTATACAAAACAATAAAACACCTACACACTGTCACTGCCTCCGTTTCCTGACTACTCTTGAGTGCTCGTCAGGATTTGGGTCAGTGTTTTTTCAGGATTCTTAGTCCTCTCTCCTGCACTTCTCTTCTTACAGCTTCTCAGCTGGAACATGGCGTTTGGAACATGGTGTTACCCTAACACATGTCCCCAAAAGGTAGAGAAGGATCCTGTGTAGAAATGCAGTGGCCAAACCAGGAAGATATGCCATGTTGCTTTTGTAAGGATAGTGACTCCAGAGTTGGTGCAGGAGTGGAAAGGAACGGGAAGCTGTATGGGCAGTCCTGAGAGAGTTGCATTGCCTTGCGATGTGCATGCCAATCTAGAGCGCTAGCTTTGCCTTAAGTTCTTTTATGACACCACAGATCATTACAAATCATTAGCCTGATTTGTGCAATTTACCTCATCAAATCTCAGTGTAGCTAAAGACTGAGGTCATGAATGAAAGTGTGATCCAAAGTACTTTTCCTCTTGTTTTTTTCTTTCTGTATCTGCCACTACAATAAATTTGCCTGCCATATAATGCACTTTTTAACCCATCTTGAGCAGGGGGAGGGGGAGGAGCAGTCAACAGGGTAGGGGAGGGAGTTTTAAACAGCATGGGAAAGGGGGGTCCTGGCACATTTTGCAGACAGTTGTGGGCTTTGATATTTCAAGAGAAATAAATGTTTTGGAGATGAAATGCCCTGGTGAGCCCAACATTTTGAGCATACTGGGGGAGGAGAGGGAAATAGAAGCCTAGAAGGCAGAGAGAGACTCCCAACTCACATCTGCCCAGCATGGCAGCACTTTGATCGTACCTGAAATAAAGTTGTTTAAATCCCCTTGTGCATTGTAATATATAGCACATAATACTTACTGGAAGAGGTTTCACACCTGCACTGTCCGGATGAGATTCAGGGTCTCCTGGGTGTCCAGAACTGTTTCTGCTCTGGCCCCTACCTTGGAGTTTTGCAAGGTGAAGAGTATGACACTGCACCCCATATTCTTTGCAGTGATATTATTATGATATTATTATAGCATAATTATGATGCATTTTATGCAAGATGGGTCTTTAAGTCTAGATAGCTGGTTGGGAAGGGCCTATTCAGGGCATTGGGCCATTAGGAAAAAACAATACGCCTTAGGAGAAGCTTAAATCCCACCTGGGGAGCCTTCCTGAGAACTCTACAAACAGCCTCCAAGTAATGGCTGCCATGACTCTACAAGGACATGTGATCAGATCACATGATGCTGGACTCCATCTTGGAATGTCAGTATTTTTCCACAGACTGGTCTGGGAACCAAGCTTTGAAACAAAGGATTTCCGCCATATGCAAAAGCTATATAAGGCAGGGAGTGACATCATCTGGTGTTCTTCACTCCCCACCCAAAAAGACTCCTGGAAACACTTGAAGAACAAAGACTGAACTGGGGGAAGTGCTGGACCCAGGCTAATGAGATTTCTAGCCTGTGAATGAAACACCTGGGGATTCCAAGCTGTCGAGCAAGTGCAGCTTTCCCCTTGAGAATCTGCAGCCTGCTTGTATCATCTGTTAGGATAAGAATCTGCTACTCATGGCCAATCTATTTAGTATATTAAGCTTAGTTTGTGTTTTTTGTTTGTTTGCTAATTAATCTGCCTTGATCTGTTTACTATCCCTTATAATCACTTAAAATCTACCTTTTGTAGTTGTTAAACTTGTTTTTGTTTTATCTAAACCAGTGAGTTGGAGTGAAGTGTGTGGGAATCATAACTCAGGGGCAAAAGGGTGTTGCATATTTCTCTCCACATTGAGGGAGGGGGCGAATTTTATGAGCTTGTGCTGTACAGTTCCTGGTATAATTTTGGGTTTATACTCCAGTGGGGGGTGTGAGTCTGGAAAGCTGGGAAATTGGCTGCTGTCTGCTGAATGTAGTTGAGTGACTTGGGTGAAACTGCTTTCTCAGGTAGCTCAGTTTGGATGTGTGGCGCCACCTGCAGTCATGTTGGGTGATAACAGGGCTAAGGTTAGGCTGCCTGTGTCCCCAAGCAGTGTGAGCAGTGCCAACCCAACTGAGTGGTTAGAATGATTCCCATGGCTCCCAGGACTGCACCCTGTCACAGTGATCCTGGCTGTCTGGGGCAATTTCTTCCTTCTCAGAGTCCTGGTCAGCATCCATGAGGGTATCTAGTGTCCACAATATTCTGGAGTTCAGTGGTGGCCCCCCTTGCAAAAGTCCAGTCAAGCTCTTCATAGCAGATACAGGTCTTGCGAGCTCTTCCATGGGTCTTGTTATTGTCCTTGACATTTATATAACCCTGCTGGGGTGACTTTTCTTTGTTGCAGCACTGGCCTGGGCCCCAGGACTGTCCCTCTCCTTCATTTGGTCTTATATCCTCTCATTTATCTTGGTGTTCTGGTGACTGCTGTTCAGATGAGATTGGACCTACTCTTCTCCTGAGATGGCAAAGAAGTCTAGGACCTCTGAATAGGACCATGCAGAAGCATGGGGGTGAATGTCTGTATAATCAGTATTGGAGTCTGGAAGCTGAATTGCAATGGGGGTGCCTTGCTGAGCACCAGCATTTAAACAGGAAGGTGATATCTGGTCAAGATGACCCTACGGTGGTAGAAAGCACACAGTAAACAAACAGGTTGACCTAGGTGTGCAGCAAAGCAGTGTGGGAAAGCAGTGGGAGGACTGACAGAGGAGGAATTGTTAATTCAAATTGGGGATATGTTCATGCCAACCTTATTATGGAAATTCACTTCCAAAGTGGATTTTGTAATGAGTATTGAGACACCAGGTGATTGAGAAAAAACTTGTGTGGACACAAGGCAATTTATCCCCCCAAAAATCAAGTTAATCCAAAATAAATTTCATGTGTAGACATGCCCATACTAAAGTCACATTAAATTGATATCATCAGAGTAAAACACAATCTAACGGAGCCCGAGTGGAAATCATCCAACCTTTGATCCTCTGGCTGAACAGGCTTTGTCCCAGAAAATGTTCTCTATTAATTTACAATAAACAAATTAATTCCAGTCTGAACTGACCTGGCTGAGAAGTAGTTAAAATGTAGTGATATTATTTATGTTTATTTTATTAGTACATAGGGGCCCCACGCAGGATTAGGGCTCATTGTATTAGGTGTGCCGTACCAGTTACAAATGGCCAGACCTTTGCCTTTCTGATATTGACTAGTAGGAGACTATTTGAAATTGATATATATACTACTTGACTGTGCATGAGAAAAATCATTTAAATCATTTTCATTGTTACATGTTGTGGAATAATGCAGATGTGTCTAAGATTTTCTCATCAAAGTCTATTTTTCTGCTTTATATTTCCTTAGATAATGAGTAACTAAAAGTAGCTGTGTCGTTCGTGTCAGGGTTTGGTCCTTTTGAATTTACTGATGTTCATTCATGATCAGCTGTTACATTTAATCTCACAAGAATTGCTGTACCACCTGTGTAAGGAGTGGTACCTTATCCCAGAAGACTTCATATCTAGTTTGAAGTGGGTTATATGATCATCCATTTGAATGTGTGAGCTCAAAAACAAGAAAGCTTGATGTGGTTTAATCAAACACCGAGTGTAGTGTAAAGAACCAAGTGCAGCTGTTCATACTCAAAACTACAATTTGCAGCTAACAGTATGTCAGAAAGTGTCAGTCCTAATTAGAAACGTTCCTTCCTTACTAATTAATCAATTCACTTCAGCACAGCTTTTTTCCCTTGGAGTAGGAGAAACAAGAATGAAAACTGTCAGCTTTTCTCCCCCACTTTAAGAGGATGATCATCAGCTCTATTAAACCAGAATAGTGATGCACAGTCGACATATTTTCATTCAATGCAGCAAGAATCACATCTGTCAGAAAGGAAATTCATTGCTATTTAAGATGAATTAAGGGGGCTTTCAGCTTTTAAATGAGTGCACATAAACAGAACTAAGAAGTGGATCAAGGAAATGTAATGGGATTTGGATCCTGCTGTGACTTTTTTTATTTCACCCCATTTAGCATCATCTACAGTATAATATTTAATCATTTTTTCAGTATTAACAGTAATGTTGGTAGAATGTCATGAATACCAAGTATGGGGCAAATAAGAATGGATAGTTTCTATGTAACTATTTTACCCGTAATGATTAATGTACCACAATTGGGACCTATTATCTTATACAATGTACCAGGGGGAAAAAATGTTCCAACGTCTACAAGGAGCTTTATTTTAATATATATTACACATAAAAATGTGTTAAAAGAACATTAAGGTTGCAAAGTCAAGCACTGAAATGTTAGGAAATG
Organism: Macrochelys suwanniensis; assembly: GCA_033296515.1. NCBI lineage: Eukaryota > Metazoa > Chordata > Testudines > Chelydridae > Macrochelys > Macrochelys suwanniensis. Next base: position 46,237,522 of record CM065776.1, read on the forward strand.
CTAGAATTAAGGTGACATGGGACATGCTCAGTTGCTCTGTGGGAATGGTGCATGCACAGTCTGGTCAGCGCTAGGAGTTGTGAGGGGCTAGAGCATGCTCAGTGAGGATGGAATCTTTGGAGATTTTAGCTGCTAAATTCTAAGTCTCTACTGAAAGTGTGTGAACTGAGATTTTACAAAGGCTTATAACTTGGACAGTTCCACAGGAACAGCATAAGTCACATCCCTGCCAAATTTCAACTCCCTTTTCCAAAACATGGGTGCATGAGAGTTTCTCAAAGAAAAGGTTGTCAGGATTATTTTAAATGGCAAAACACTGTATTTTCCCTAATCTTGATCCCAGAAACAGCTGAACTATTTTGGCTGAAACTTTCAAAAAAAATCTAGCCTAAGGCAGACACTCGTGGAAAATATCAGCCCCAAACAATTAAAGTTTGGTAAAGTTATAAGAAACTGATAACCAGGTTTTATAATAGGAGCATTGGGTGACTTTTAATAACAGCAATGATACCAGCTGTGCTATAACATATATTCACTTTTGTGTTTTGTTCGGTGAATGAACAATCAGCCGCAGTTGATCATCCCTGTCAAGATGGGTATATTGGGGTCTTCAGAGCGCTCTTTCTGCATGAATAAAACCAACAGAACTTGGCCCAATGTATGAGGAGAAAGAGCAAAGACTCCACAGTCTGTTTCTTGGTATTCCTATAATTGGAGCTGCTGACATGATTTGATATCAGCAGGAATGGGGTTAATGAAATGCAGCTCCAATATGCACCAGCATAGTAAAAGTGGCAGCTAGTACTCAGAACAGACTAAAAGGCTCTCCTACCCTTCCTGCTCCTCTGACAGAAGGACATAAGAACATAAGAAAGGCCGTACTGGGTCAGACCAAAGGTCCATCCAGCCCAGTATCCTGTCCACCGACAGTGGCCAATGCCAGATGACCCAGAGTGAGTGGACCTAACAGGTAATGATGAAGTGATCTCTCTCCTGCCATCCATCATCCCCCTCTGACAAACAGAGGCTAAGGACACCATTCCTTACCCATCCTGGTTAATAGCCATTAATGGACTTCATCTCCATAAATTTATCCAGTTCTCTTTTAAACCCTGTTATAGTCCTAGCCTTCACAGCCTCCTCAGGCAAGGAGTTCCACAGGTTGACTGTGCGCTGTGTGAAGAAGAACTTCCTTTTATTTGTTTTAAACCTGCTGCCCACTAATTTCATTGGGTGGCCCCTAGTTCTTTTATTATGAGAACAAGTAAATAACTTTTCCTTATTCACTTCCTCCACACCACTCATAATTTTATATACCTCTATCATATCCCCCCTTAGTCTCCTCTTTTCCAAGCTAAAAAGTCCTAGCCTCTTTAATCTCTCCTCATATGGGACCTGTTCCAGACCCCTAATCATTTTAGTTGCCCTTCTCTGAACCTTTTCTAGACAGATCCTCAGTTAGTGTAAACTGCAAGACCTGCCATGAAGTTAATGTGCTAATATTTAAAAAGGGTAAACTGAATGACCTGTCTAGCAATAAGCCAGTTACCCTGATATCGATTTTGGACAAAATCACAGAAAGCTTGATATGGGATATGATTAGTAAAGAATTAAAAGATGATAGCATAATTAATGGCAATCAATATGGTTTTATGGAAAATAGCTCTTGTCAAACAAACCTGATATCATATGTTGATGAGATTACAAGTTTGGTTGATAAAGGTAGCTTCTGTAAGGGATTTGATTTAGCCCACATGACATTCTGATGAAAAAAATATAGCTCTGTGCAAAATCCATGTAGCCAATATTATGTGGATTAAACACATGGTAGCTGATAGATCACAAAAAAACAACTGTAAATGGGGAATTATCATCCAGTGGAGGTGTTTCTAGTGGGGTCTCGCAGGGATCTGTTCTTGGCCTGATTCTATTCAAGTTCTTTCGGTGATTTGGAAGAAAATATAAATTCATCGCTGGTAAAATTTGCAAATAACACAAAAATTGGTAGAGCAGTAAGTAATAATGGGAATAGATCAGTTATAGCTTGTTAATGTGGGCTTGTTTGAACAACATACATTTTTTACATAGCCAACACAGTGGGAGTTTTGCCTGAGTAACTGATTTTTTTTTCTCCTGACCCATGCTTTCATGCTGGAAAACAAGTTTACTTTTTCATAAAACTCATTTCCTTTAAACACAGTTTAACTTCTTGCAAGATAGCAGAATTTTTCCTTGAATGTCACAGTATAGCAAAGTTGTTGAATTGCAGTTTCACAGATGCTGTATATTGTCAGAACAGAGCCGAAGTCAAGTATTAAATATATTTTTTTAAGTTTACAGAAAAAAATGCTGTCATTGGTTTTCCTTGTTTCCTTTTTTACCTCTGCATCAGTGCAGGCTGGTAGGAGATGTGATGGGAAGAAGCAAATAATGGATTTCCCTGCATTATTTAAAAAACAGTTTAAGATGCCCTCTATTTCACACCTGTAGAACTAATGTTCATAGCAGGTGAAAATCTCCTGCATTGTAGTGGGCTAGCACAAGACCCTTCACACCACGTAAGCCCTATTTAGAGGGTTTTCAAAAGAGTCTGCAGTACGAGTGGTGGTATGGAAAGCACACTGAGGAAACGGTACGGTTGCCAACTCTGACTGAAGCTATTCCGGGAGATTTTTTTTACCCCAACATGACGTGATGTCATTTTCTTAAAACATCCTATTAAAATCTCCCAGATTGCTTTCAATAGTCACCGGGAGATCGATGCTGATTCCGGGAGACTCCAGGCCAATCCTGGAGGGTTGGCAACCCTAGGAAATGGTCTTGATGCCACAGAAGGTTGGTGAGGGGCCATTGGATCCACATTTACACAGATTTGGAGACCCCCAACACAATGGGTACAAAGTAGTTGTGGCTGCTATTCCAGCCAGAGGTTGGAATGTGAGCTTGGCGGGTCTCTATCCCATCATGGGCTTGGAGGGCAGATTTTTCTGTGTGTACACCACCCACACAGAGATAAATTATTTAAGTGTTATGTGGGTGGAGTGCGTTTCACCAAGAAAGACTAGATTTTATATGCATAACTCCCCTTCAAAAGCCTTTAACAGTCTATGTTTCCATTCTTTCATTGCAGATTTGGTTCTGATGAGCTGAAACGACAGTTCCTTGTACCAACTATAGCTGGAGAAGTGGTGGCTTGTTTAGGAGTCAGTGAACCTGGAGCAGGGTCAGATGTTGCAAGTAAGCAAACTGATTATACCTAGGATTGCTAAAGCTAACATACTGGAGCAAAACTTAGATGACATGGTGATAAAATGTCAGTACCCTGTTGATCTCATTGCTACTACTATGGTGGCACTGGTGGGAAATTTCTAGGAAAAATGACTAGTATGGGCAAGGTTGGAACAGGGGAACAGACCAACAAAACCATGGAAGTCTCTGAGCCAAATTCAGCAGTCATGTAAATATTAGTGTAAATTATACTTTCTCATAAACTGGTCAGAAATAGGTATAAGTGGCTTTAAGTGGTAAAGTGGTATAATTTGCACTGATTCGTCATTCAACAGATGTGTGAACCTAGAAGGTGATTTACTTCCTCATGAGAGAATAAAAGAAAGCACAACTAACAAGAGATTATAAAATAAGGTGGGGAGGTGTCATTCTTTACGTCACTGCTGAGTCTGGCCCACTGTTCAAAAGACAAGTATTCTGTGCTTGAAGAGACTGAATGAGTTAACTCGCCATATTGCAGAAAATAGCCCTAGACCAGCACGGCTTACTGGTATAAACATAACATTTGCAACACCTACTAATGGAGATCTGAACTTGTTTACAGTGGTGACAACTGGAAGATATTGGGCATTCGGCTGGAAACTACATTAATGTATCATAATCCTGATTTTCTTCCATTTCCTCTCTGATTTCACAAGCAGTGACGCCTTCACTGCAGATTCTGCTGTGAATTGTACTTTTCAACTGACTCCACTATCTACATAGGTTAGGGAAGATAGTAATCTTGTGAAATACAGGAAAAGGTTAATATGCTTGAAATTATTTTCAAATGAAAGTATAATTTTATAAAGTCAGGGAAGAAATTTTATAGATGCCTTTCATACTGACCCTGGAGTTTTGCTCTCTTGGTTTACTGGTTGCCCTTTTGTCTTTATTTACTTATGTTCAGTTTCACTTCACTAGCCTTGTGTGTGCTAGAGAATGAACACTGCGAGCACCTACCCTGCTTGCAACACATCTCTTGTCCAAACATACAAGAGCGCTTGGAACTGTGCGACGGGATTGCCAGCACGATTGCCGTTGCACTTGTTCAAAGCTAATCTCACCACCACTGTATTCTGCTCTGCACTGTTTCAATGCTAATATGTACTGAAAGCCCTGGCATTTCATCTGCACTGTTGCAATACAACCTTCCAGCACAATCCCACAACACTCCTGCAACTCCTTCAATGGCCACTCTGTGCAGTGTAAAATGCCTCCTGTAGTGTTGATTATTTTCTTGTTTAGAGCTAATGTAGTTTGTCATGTTGTGTATACAAGTTTTTTGTAGTCTGTGTCTGTAGTCATACGCCTTTTCTTGTTTCAATACCTAAAGACTGTGTTATAAATTAAGGATGTATTGACATATGAAAGTTAATCTGGAAAAAGGTGGGGTGTGAATTTAAAGTCGAGTAACTATTCCTGATTAACTCCATAGGTGGATGCTCTTATTCCAGAACAAAATGGATTGAGAATAAGGCAGTGTTATTCTGGAAAAAGAGCACCAACACATGAAGTTAATCAGGAATAGTTAATTAGGAATAGCTAGTCTGGAATAACTCTCTATGTAGACAAGCCATTATATTGTTCAGTGCTTAAAGCAGCCTGTCTCTTGAACAATTAAATGGAATGTGCTTTGCAGAAAAACAATTTGATACATCGCATCTCCACATATGGATTGCTACTCCCACAACACCCTGTTTCAGTGATCTGTGGGAGAGGAATCCACAATGAATTGGTACTGCAGTGGTTGGAAGTGGTGCTATTTGTGGCCACAGTGAACAGATTTACACAGGCCTGTATGGTTAGTTTAGACACACAGCTCTCTTACAAACTAGTGGTTCACCTGAACTAGTAGAAGTTATAATGATACAAATTTCTCCTGAAGACAGGGCTAATGAGATTATATCTCATGTTGACTTAAGTTTCTTGGTCAATAAAACCATGTAAAATGTTTAGTTTCTAGAATATTTGCTCTGTCAAAAACACATTACATTTTGATTTCTGATTTCTAAAGATAAATATATCTCCAGGATTATTATTCAGTGTTACATGTGGGGGTTTAGTCCCAATAACAGTAATGGAAATGATATGCTTAAATCCTTCTGTACCACCCACCGTCATTTTCTTTCCAGCAAGTTGGCTGTGTTTGTAGGAAAGTTCACTGTTATCAGTAGTTTTATTTCCAGTAACAGGAAGTAAATTAACTTGAAGTAACTAGCAGTGGTGCAGATAGTTGGTGACTTAAATTCTCTGCTTAGGTACATATTATTTATCATCTAACTTGATTGGCATAATACACTTGGAATAACACTTTGGAAAATCAAAGGTAATATTTTTATTTTTAAGAGGTCTCTCTGTTTAACTGAACAGGAAGAGGAACACTCAATGCAGCTGAGGAAGGGAATGTGGGGTGCAAAGGAGGCCTTCAGTTACCTCTGATCACCCAGTCCTGGTGGGGGAGGGATCTGGCCCCCGGTATAAGGTAACTCTTCTACTTTCCAGCTGCCAGTGGTTCCAAGTGGCAAGCAAGGATCAATCAGGCATACGGGAGCCTTGGCCATGTTACTACAGTGGCTCTATTTCACACAAGGTTCCTTTTAGGCAGGGTAAATACTCCAGCGACCAGGGGGACTGACTGTAGGGCAGCCCAGATCGGTGGCTTTCAACCTTTCCATACTACTGTACCCCTTTCAGAAGTCTGATTTGTCAGTCCCAAGTATCACCTCACTAAAAAACTACTTGCTTACAAAATCAGACATAAGTGTCACAGCACACTATTACTGAAAAAATTTTTACTTTCTCATTTGTACCATGTAATTATTAGGGCTGTCGATTAATCGCTGTTAACTCAGGCGATTAACTCAAAAAAATTAATCGTGATTAAAAAAATTAATCACGGTTAAACAATAGAATACCAATTGAAATTTATTAAATATTTTGGATATTTTTCTACACTTTCAAATTTTTTTATTTCAATTACAACACAGAATACAAAGTGTACAGTGCTCACTTTATATTACTTTTTATTGCAAATATTTGCATTGTAAAAATGACAAACAAAAGAAATAGTATTTTTCAGTTAACCTCATTCAAGTATTATAGTGCAATCTCTTTATTGTGAAAGTGCAATTTACAAATATAGATTATTTTTTGTTACATAACTGCACTCAATAACAAAACAGTGTAAAACTGTAGAGCCTACAAATCCACTCAGTCCTACTTCTTTTTCAGCCAATCGCTAAGACAAACAAGTTTGTTTACATTTACAGGAGATAATGCTGCCTGCTTCTTATTTACAATGTCACCTGAAAGTGAGAAAAGGCCTTTGCATGGCACTTTTGTAGCCAGAATTGCAAGGCATTTACGTGCCAGATATGCTAGACATTCATATGCCCCTTCATGCTTAGACCACCATTCCAGAAGACATGCTTCCATGCTGATGATGCTTGTTTAAAAAAATGCATTAATTAAATTTCTGACTGAACTCCTTGGAGTTTTAGCCCATTCTGCCATATATTTTGTGTTATGGTAGTATAGGATGATGACCAGGTACATGTTGGCACATGACCAGGCACATTCAAGAACACTTTCACTGCAGATTTGACAAAACACAAGAAAGGTTCCAATATCAGATTTCTAAAGATAGCTACAGCACTCAACCCAAGGTTAAGTGCCTTCCAAAATCTGAGAAGGACGAGGTGTGGACCATACTTTCAGAAGTCTTAAAAGAGCAACACTCTGATGCAGAAACTACAGAACCTGAACCACCAAAAAAGAAAATCAACCTTCTGACTCAGATGATGAAAATGAACATGCATTGGTCCGCACTGCTTTGGATTGTTATTGGGCAGAATCCATCATCACCATGGATGCATGTCTTCTGGAATGGTGGTTGAAGCATGAAGGGACATATGAATGTTTAGCACATCTGGCACATAAATATCTTGCAACGCCGGCTACAACAATGCCATGCAGACACCTGTTCTCACTTTCAGGTGACATTGTAAACAAGATGCAGGCAGCATTATCTCCTGCAGATGTAAACAAACTTGTTTATTAGAGCGATTGGCTGAACAAGAAGTAGGACTGAGTGGACTTCTAGGCTCTAAAGTTTTACATTGTTTTATTTTTGAATGCAGTTATTTTTTTTGTACATAATTCTACCTTTGTAAGTTCAACTTTTGTGATAAAGAAATTGCTCTACAGTACTTGTATTAGGTAAATTGAAAAATATTATTTCTTTTGTGTTTTACAGTGCAAATATTTGTAATAAAAATAAATATAAAGTTAGCACTGTATACTTTGTATTCTGTGTTGTAATTGAAATCAATATATTTGAACATGTAGAAAACATCCAAAATATTTAAATAAATGGTATTCTATTATTGTTTAACAGCACGATTAATTGTGCGATTAATCACAATTCATTTTGTTAATTGCACGATTAATTGCGATTACTTTTTTAATAGCTTGACAGCCCTAATAATTATAAATCAATTGGAATATAAATATTGTACTTACATTTTAGTGTATAGTTTATAGAGCAGTATGACCAAGTTGAATGAAATTTTAGTTTGTACTGACTTTACTAGTGCTTTTTCTGTAGCCTGTTGTAAAACTAGGCAAATATCTAGATGAGTTGATGTATCCCCTGGAAGACCTCTGCATACCCCCAGGGGCACTTGTACCCCTGGTTGAGAACTACTGGCCTAGATGATCTGGTTCCCCAAATTTCTCATTGGTTTCATTTCATTCATCTTTTTCCTTTAGATTACCTAAAATGCAGTAGAGCAGAGTGGTCATTCAAACGTAAAAGTTGTGTGCACAATCCTATTGTGGTACCTGGTATTTTTTAATCTGAAATATGACTTAAATGAAGGCACATGAACAATTATGGTATCTCTAGCATTTGCTTCCATGACTCTCAACAGTTGTTGTGCAACGAGTGAATGCTAGCTGTCCTACTGCTGATGTGACCAAGGGACTAACGCTACCAATCACACCTCAATCACCTGATCCCTCCCATGTGAAAAGAACCTCTGATTTCACATTTGTTTTTTAACAGGTATCAAAACAACAGCAGTAAGAAAAGGCGATGACTACGTCATAAATGGTGGCAAGATGTGGATTACTTCGGGATGTCAAGCTGACTGGATGTGCCTGCTGGCAAATTCCAGTGAAGGACCCCCCCACCAAAATAAATCTCTTATATGTCTACCAATGAACTTACCTGGTAAAAGCACTGATTTGTTTTTCTTACAGTTTTCTTTGTATTGTGTTTTACAGCATCAGTCTTTTGGAGAGAACGTAACATGTCCTCAAATCAGTGCTACGTTGTCAAATAAAGTAACCAAGCAAATATCCCTAGGAAGGAGTACTGCAAAAAGGGATCTGGGGGCCATAGTGGATCACAAGCTAAATATGAGTGAACAGTGTAACACTATTGCAAAAAAAGCAAACATCATTCTGGGATGTATTAACAGGAATATTGTGAGCAAGGCACGAGAAGTAATTCTTCCTCTACTCTGCGCTGATTAGGCCTCAGCTAGAGTATTGTGTCCAGTTCTGGGCACCACATTTCCGGAAAGATGTGGACAAATTGGAGAAAGTCCAGAGAAGAGCAACAAGAATGATGAAAGGACTAGAAAACATGACCTATGAGGGAAGATTGAAAAATTGGGTTTGTTTAGTCTGGAGAAGAGAAAACTTAGAATCATAGAATATCAGGGTTGGAAGGGACCTTAGGAGGTCATCTAGTCCAACCCCCTGCTCAAAGCAGGACCAATCCCCAAAACTTAGAGTTGTTGTGGGCAGCCTGTGGGCTGCATACGGCCAGTCAGGGTAATCCGCTGGCGGGCCGCCAGACCATTTGTTTACATTTGCATGGCTCCCCACAGCTCCCAGTGGCCACAGTTTGCCATTCCCGGCCAATGGGAGCTGCAGATGACCGTGCAAATATAAACAAATGATCTGGCAGCCCGCCAGCAGATTACCCTGATGGGCCGCAAGTTGCCCACCACTGACTTAGAGGGAATAGGATAACAGTTTTCAAGTACATAAAAAGTTATTACAAGGAGGAGGGAGAAAAATTGTTCTCAGCCTCTGAGACTAGGACAAGAAGCAATGGGCTTAAATTGCAGCAAAGGAGGTTTAGGTTGGACATTAGAAAATACTTCTATCAGTCAGGGTGGTTAAGCACTGGAATAAATTGCCTAGGGAAGTTCTGGAATCTCCATCACTGAAGATTTTTAAGAGCAGGTTAGACAAACACCTGTCAAAGATGGTCTAGAAAATACTTAGTCCTGCCCTGAGTGCAGGGGCCTGGAATAGATGATCTCTCGAGGTCCCTTCCAGTCCTATGATTCTAGGTCACTCTGAAATATTAAATGATAGGTACAGAATGAATGAATGAACAGAAAGGGACAAAAAGAAGAAATTAAATATTTGGCAGACTTCAGCCTTTGATGCCAAAGCTACTGTAACATAAAGGTTTCTTCTGGCCAGAAATATTGTTTTAAAAATTCTATCAATAGGCTTATGTTGAAGTAGTTTATAAGCTACTGTAGAAACAGATAAGTAATTGGCAAGGACAAAATTAATACCCCGGCCCCCACACTCCACCTCATCTCCCCAAAATGGTGTTCAGCTACATCCACTCCTCACTATATATTGTGTATTATTTTATCTTTATAGAATACATGGAGCTTTGGAGGATAGAAACTGTAAACTTCTGTGTTCGCCTTTCATCTTTCCAAAACACTGTTAAACTCTTTCTTTAGTGAGTGAGAATTACAGCACAGAATTTATACTTATATACTACTAATTTAAAAAGTTATCAGTATATTAATAGATGCACAAGTTACAAACACTTTTTCTCCATAAGAGCATTTAAAACATATGTATATTTCTAGGGGCTAAGTATTTAGTTTTACGAAGTAAATTATTTAAAGTAAGTATTTTTGAATCATAACTGAAGAAACATGATGACTGAAAGTGTTTGTTGTAATTTTAAATATACGTCCTTGTACGTGATCACATTTTCACTATTATATAACAGTATACAATATTTTATCTATAGTATATTCAAATATTATATTGTGCAATTTTAATAACAATTACTTTTGTGGCCTCATTAACTATACACACAGTAATACATATAATACAAGATATTACATATATAATAATACAATAACATAATACAAGATGGTCATATATGTATTTGTTATATAAAGAATGCATATGAGAAATGGTATTATTTGATTCATAGTGTGTAATCATGTAAATAAAGATTGTGCATTAATACATAATAAACATAAGGTGGGAGCATGAAGGTAATGCATTCAATTTAAATTTTATCATTTCTAAAGCTTTGGTTGCTTAACCATGCAGTTTTACTTTGCATTAACATAGTGTTTGTCATTTAATGTTACACAAGCCACTGCTAACTCTGTGGTTGGAAGAGCACAACATTTATTTCAACCTAATCTGACGTCACGTCTGCTATGGAGATGGATTATTAGGTAACGCTAAATACAATTATGGATTTGTGCCCACCTCCTGGAGTAAAGCTCATCCACTCTATGTATGCCGTAAAAGGAGGAGTTCTCGTATTGTTTAGTTTTGGATCTCCTTGTTGGAGTGAGTGAATGATACAGCCTGGCAAATTACCATAGTTGTAGAGAAGATGCCATTTGAAATCAGATCGTGAAAATCTTACATATGTTGGATGAAATTCACCACCTAGGCATATGCACCTCTGAAGTCATGCATTGGCCCATCTGTGCAAGTATACATTTCACACCTTGATGAGGTGTGGGACTTCAGTGGGATTGCTTTTACGGCAGCTCAATAGTGAGAATAAGGGTTTCACTGTGGACCAGAACACATTTTCCCCAACATCTGATGCTTAAACTTTTTTCATAAAAGAGCAATTAATAGAGTCAAGAGTGATGCTCTCAGGAGGGTTAAATAATGTGTCGTATGTATTTAGATACCACTCAAGACTACCAGAGGCAGAAATATTCTTTTTTTTCATGTGAAAAGAAAAAAAAAATCCTCTATGCCTTTGACACTGTTTGGGGATTAATTTCAAGTGATTTAACTCAGGCTGTCCAGCTGCAAATGGTCACTGCTAGCTGGCAGAAGAATATGAGAGAATAGCTGCTGTTAGTTGCTGAAAGCCTCCATTGTATTCCATATGTATGTAATGTGACTTTTTAATGTCACTGGAGATGTTTTGACCAGACAAGTACCCTCTTTCCAGAAAAATGCTATCATTGCAACATAGTACACTGAGGGTATGTCTACACTACCCGCCCAATTCGGCAGGTAGCGATCGATGTTCTGGGATCGATTTATTGCGTCTCATGTAGACGCGATAAATTGATCCCAGAAGCGCTCCCCGTCGACTCCGGAATTCCAGCTTGGCGCGAGGAGTAAGCAGAGTCGACAGGGGAGCCTGCCTGCACCACGTGGACCCGCAGTAAGTACTTTTTAATTTGATCTAAGATACATCGACTTCAGCTACGGTATTCACGTAGCTGAAGTTGCGTATCTTAGATTGACATACCCCCCGCCCCCCCAGTGTGGACCAGGCCTGAGAGAGGGAAAGAAAAGTCTTGAACCTAATTTTATTAATGCTGAAAATGAGTTGATATGACAACCTGTACATTATGTGAGACTAATTTGCAGAAATTGTACTTATGAATTGGGAACTGCTCATATAATTGAAAGATAACTCAGAGATTACAAAATACACAGATAAAATGGTTGTATTCTTAAATATCTATTACTGCCTTTACTGCAGTGTTGTCGCTCAAAAAGTTACATTAATTTCTGCATTTTATACAGTATAAAATAACATAAAAGCTAACCTGATACTGCTAGATTTCTAGAGGTCCATTAAAATAAAGGCCATTTCTACTAGCAAATCATTAATTTTTTAGCATTATGAGAAGTAAGGTCTTTAGGATTATGAAAATTCTGATTTCCCATTTACAAATAGTGGAGGAGTATAAAAATATTGCTCAGGCCTGCAGGAGTGAAATTAGGAAGGCCAAATCACACTTGGAGTTGCAGCTAGCCGGAGAGGTTAGGAGTAACAAGAAGGGTTTCTTCAGGTATGTGAGCAACAAGAAGAAAGTCAAGGAACGTGTGGGCCCCTTGCTGAATGAGGGAGGGAATCTAGTGACAGAGGATGTGGAGAAAGCTAGTGTACTCAATGCTTTTTTTGCCTCTGTCTTCACAGACAAGGTCAGCTCCCAAACGGCTGCACTCCGCAGCACGGTATGGGGAGGAGGTGACCAGCCCTCTGTGGAGAAAGAAGTAGTTCGGGACTATTTAGAAAAGCTGGACGAGCACAAGTCCATGGGGCCGGATGCACTGCATCCGAGGGTGCTAAAGGAGTTGGCCGATGTGATTACAGAGCCATTGGCCATTATCTTTGACAAATCATGGCAATCGGGGGAGGTCCCGGATGACTGGAAAAAAGCTAATGTAGTGCCCATCTTTAAAAAAGGGAAGAAGGAAGATCTGGGGAACTACAGGTCAGTCAGTCTCACCTCAGTCCCTGGAAAAATCATGGAACAGGTCCTCAAGGAATCAATTCTGAACCACTTAAAGGAGAGGAAAGTGATCAGGAACAGTCAGCATGGATTCACCAAGGGCAAGTCATGCCCGACTAACCTAATTGCCTTCTATGATGAGATAACTGGCTCTGTGGATGAGGGGAAAGGAGTGGATGTGCTATTTCTTGACTTTAGCAAAGCTTTTGATACAGTCTCCCACAGTATTCTTGCCAGCAAGTTAAAGAAGTATGGGCTGGATGAATGGACTGTAAGGTGGATAGAAAACTGGCTAGTGGTCGGGCTCAATGGGTAGTGATCAATGGCTCCATGTCTAGTCGGCAGCCGGTATCAAGTGGAGTGCCCCAAGGGTCGGTGCTGGGGCCAGTTTTGTTCAATATCTTCATTAACGATCTGGAGGATGGTGTGGACTGCACCCTTAGCAAGTTTGCAGATGACACTAAACTGGGAGGAGTGGTTGATACGCTGGAGGGTAGCGATAGGATACAGAGGGACCTAGACAAATTAGAGGATTGGGCCAAAAGAAATCTGATGAGGTTCAACAAGGACAAGTGCAGAGTCCTGCACTTAGGACAGAAGAATCCCATGCACTGCTACAGACTAGGGACCGAATGGCTGGGCAGCAGTTCTGCAGAAAAGGACCTAGGGGTTACAGTGGATGAAAAGCTGAATATGAGTCAACAGTGTTCCCTTGTTGCCAAGAAGGCTAACGGCATTGGGTTGTATAAGTAGGGGCATTTCCAGCAGATCGAGGGACGTGATTATTCCCCTCTATTCGGCACTGGTGAGGCCTCATTTGGAGTACTGTGTCCAGTTTTGGGCCCCACACTACAAGAAGGATGTGGATAAATTGGAAAGAGTCCAGCGGAGGGCAACAAAAATGATTAGGGGGCTGGAGCACATGACTTATGAGGAGAGGCTGCGGGAACTGGGATTGTTTAGCCTGCAGAAGAGAAGAATGAGGGGGGATTTGATAGCTGCTTTCAACTACCTGAAAGGGGGTTCCAAAGAGGATGGATCTAGACTGTTCTCAATGGTAGAAGATGACAGAACAAGGAGTAATGGTCTCAAGTTGCAGTGGGGGAGGTCTAGGTTGGATATTAGGAAAAACTTTTTCACTAGTAGGGTGGTGAAGAACTGGAATGGGTTACCTAGGGCGGTGGTGAAATCTCCTTCCTTAGAGGTTTTTAAGGTCAGGCTTGAGAAAGCTCTGGCTGGGATGATTTAGTTGGGGTTGGTCCTGCTTTGAGCAGGGGGTTGGACTAGATGACCTCCTGAGGTCCCTTCCAACCTGAGATTCTATGATTCTATGAAATAGTGGTGTTTTAACAGATAAGGTAGAAATGCTGTGGTTAAGTTTGAGACACTTTTGTTTTTTCTTAAATTTAGTATTTTATTGTAGCCTAAGCATAGAAATTTTCAAATTTGCAAACGTTAGTACAGAACTTTCTTTTGTTAAATTAATATATATAACTATATACCCTAGACTCTTATTCCCTGTATCTTTCCTAATCCATCCTTATTTTTAGGTATTTCCATTGCTAAAAAGATAGACAAGATGGGTATGAGGTCATCAGACACAGCACAGATCTTTTTTGAAGATGTCAGAGTTCCCAGCAAATACCTCATTGGGGAGGAAGGAATGGGCTTTACATACCAGATGTTGCAATTCCAAGAAGAGCGTTTATGGGCAGTAGCCAACGGTAAGTCATCAGCCGTACTCCTGGCAAGAGATAATATTCTTATGAAATGACTAACAAAATTTACTTTCCTGTTGGTGGATTACAGCTAACTCTTGTAATTTATTTTTGTAAAATCGGTCATAGTCTAGACATAGAGAACTTTGTATAGCTGGAATAAAAATGAAATGGAAAGAAAGTAACCTTTGGATACTACTAGTGAGGCACTGTAGGGTTGTTTTTGTTTGTTTTTTTGGTTATTTGGTTTGGGGTTTGGGTTTGGAGTTTTTTTATTTGTTTGTTTGTTTTTCCTGGGGCTTCTGATGACAGCATGGGGAAAAATGAAAATGCAGCAGCATTATGTATGGGCTGCCAGTGGAATACAAAGATTATCATAATACACATGGAAAATAGCAAACATGGATTTACCATAAGGCTGCCTTCTGAAACTGCCTGTAATGGAGAAGTTATAATTTTCTGTTTTTTCCTAAGAGAATTTAGTGGCTGTGTAAAGGTGCTCTCCTTTAACAGCTCTCCATCTCAAATCCTCTATTTCACTTTCATACAGGTACAGCATAAGCAGTGGCAGGACAAATTTCCCTGTGCTGCTCCACCTCTGTGTCTCAACCCTGAACTGGAAGGCCTCTTCTGTGGGAGTGAGAGTGTTGCTTAGTCTCTAGACCCATTTAGAGCTTGCTCCTGCTCCCATTGGCATCAATGGGAATTTTTCAGAACTTAAGCAGAAGGAAATGGAGGGTTTTTTTTTTTTTATGGTGCCTCCGTTAAGTTTTGTGGAGGTGGTCTTGTGATGCAGACACTTATTGAGTGAGAACTGATTGTGACAGCCAGCATTTATTAATACTTTATTAGTGCATAAAGTACCACACAAGTGCTAAGTATTAATAATAATGAACTTAACTTGGACTACCAAATAGTAATCAAATGGTATCAAATTTTAGTCATCACTAACGCAGGACAGATTCAAACCTGTGTCCCTTCACCAGCCTCCTGAACCATTCACTCTTTTACAATATTTACTTAGTTTATAGTACTATTTGGCCCACCCAAATAAGATTATCTTTATTAAAATTTCAAAGTTATGTAAAGGTATTTTAGACAGGATTTGTAGCTCTGTCTATTATTAATATTGTCCAATGTGTCCCATTTATATGATGCTGTTTTCAGTTGCTTATAACTTTGTCCATCTTTAACTGTTCGGGCTGAAATTTTACATGCTGGGCATCTGTATTCAGATTCAATTCTTCTGGAAAATGTCATCCAAAATGGTTCAGCCATTTCTGAGAATGAGGATAGGAAAAAATAGGCTGTTTGGCTCATCTTAAAAAAAAATATCTGGTGACCTTTTCTTTGAACAGCTCTAGCATTCTCAGGCTTTGGAGTGGGGACTTGAAATTTGGTAGGGGGTGAAGGATATGCCTTTTTGCCAGCCCCATGGAAATCTGCCTAAATTTGGCCAAGTAATAAGTCTCTGAAAAATCACAGTTTGCATATGCTCAGTAGAGACTTGCTAGAGCTTAACACCTAATATCTCTAAAGATTCTACCCTCCCTGAGCATGCCCCAGCCTCTCCTAGTTCTTACTGCTGACCAGATGTGCATGCACCATCCTATCAGAGAGACTGAGTATGCCTCCTCCAGCCCAGGGCTAGAGGGACAAAGCTGGATTTTTCCTGTTCAGCCTTATGCTGGCCCTCTGCACAGAGGTGAATTTCACTCAGAGAGTGCAAGAATCTTGACTGTATCTAGACCCTGGGCTGGGAGTAACTCCTTTCTCCATCTCCTCAGTCTTGCCTGTCCACAAAGTCAGTCACAAGCTGTCCCTTAACCTCTGGGATCAACTGCAGAATTCTTTCCGTAACACAGACAACGACGACGCCCCCCAAAAAGGCAAAAGAGTCTGGCTGTGACAAGATTCTTCCCGCAGATAGTTGTATCATTCTGCTCTTCTATCAGTCCCATCAAAGCCATACAGAAGCTTTTTTTCTTAATTAATTAGTATGTCATTACACAGCAGTTACCATCTATCCCTTGGGGATTGTATGCAAGGAAAAGGCAGCTTTGTCCCCACTGAAATCTTGTCAATTTTTAAATTTTAATTTGCAGATCTCTCTCTCGTATGACTTGTTCTCATAATTACCACAGTAACCGAAGAGCTGGCTTTCCCCTCTCTCCGCATGGTTAAGTGAACATTCCAACAGCTGTCCCACTGGGAATGCCACTCAGATTTTAACTACTTGCCTGCCACATCAAAGCAGAAGGGAAGGGAAACTTTGAATTACATCGCAGAGCCATAGAGTTTAAGGTCAGAAGGGACCATAAGATTGTCCAGCCTGACCTCCTGTGTATCACACGCCATTGCATTTCATCCAGTTATTCCAGTAATGAGCACAGTAAATTGTGGTTTTGGCTAACTTTCTGAAAGGCAGCCAGTCTTGTTTGAAGACATGGGAAATCCACCACTTCCCTTAGTAATTTGTTCCAGTGGTTAATCACCCTCATTGTTAAAAATGTGTGCCTTATTTCTGATTAGATTGTCTGGCTTCAGGTTCCGGGCATTGATATTGGTTCTTGTTATGCCTTACTTCACTATACTGAAAAGTCCTTTGGTACCAGGTATTTTCTTCTGTGCAGGTACTTACACACTGTAATCAAGTCATTTCTCAGTTTGGTCTTTGATAAACTGAACAAAAAGACCTCCTTAAGTCTCTCACAGTAAAGCTGTTCTCCAAACCTAGTCATTTTGGTGGCTCTTTTCTGCACCTTCTCCAATCTGTCAACATCCTTTTTAAAATGTTGACCTGAGGAATGTATGCACTATTCCAGTATCAGTCTCACCAATGCCATATACAGTGGTAAAGTCACTTCCCTACTACTTGTTACTCCTGTTTATACATACATGTATTGCATTAGTCCCTTTTGCCACAGCATCGCATTGGGAGCTCATGTTGAGTTTCTTGTCCACTATGACCCCTCAATACCTTTCAGAGTCACAGCTTTCCAGGATATAGTCTCCCATTTTGTAGGTATGGTGTACAAATTTTCTCCATACAACTTAATAGAAAGTTCCTCCAAGTTTAGAATATAATATGGATGTTGAAATAAAAGACAAAAGAAAGTGACTGAGAAATCAAAATAAGAAGGAGGGAGGATTAAATTACACTTTCTCTGTGGAAATAACATTGAAATGGGGGAAAGAGACCTGTTATGAGAAAGGTGACAGATGTTCACAGAAACTTCCTTGTAGACATGATAAAGCCGGGCAGCTTTTTGTAAAGGGATTAATGTTGTTGAAAGACATCTGTGACAGAATTTCTCTGAAAACAAAGTCAACCAAATTAGCACAACCTTGGAAACAATTTTTCATTTTTCGGATATTTTTTATGTATGTGATCCTGTAGCTCAGCCTAAAAAAGTAATGTGCTGATAAAGACTTTGTTGTACTTAGAGAATCATTAGTTGACAGAGTAATGTGTATTTCCTTTGCATTTTTTTAAAGGACACCAAGGTTAAAAACTATATTAAAAATATCTTCATACCTCTGGCCCCAATCCTGCCACTGGATCCGCATGGGAGTGGGGATTCAACCTTGGGAAGCCAAATATAGGATTGGGCCTAAGTTACATGTAAAATGATATTTTTAAAATCTTTTATTTTCTAAATAGAGGCAGATTTTCAGGGCCAGCCTCCATCCCTGCAGAAGTAAACATTTCTAGATAATCTAATCACTTGTTGGGACCCACAAATGAGAATTTTGAAGTCTATCTTGTAAAATGTCCCCTTGCAGTTCAGTGCAGATGCAATTATTTCTGGACACATTTGCTTCTATAAAGCACAGACCAAGTCAAGTCTACCTGATAGCCTAATCCATAGTTTGTATACCTGAGGAGGTAGCACATCTTCAAAGAATTTTGTTTTAATCAGTTTCCATTGGAATTTATATTAAAAATAGAACAAAAAGAATAATTTTCTGGAAATGTTTTTATTAGCCTTATGTTTTATAAAAATCTTATTTTACCAAATCAAAATTTGGTCCCAAATTATTAAACATTCCTTTCTCTCTTTCTCTGCCAAGTGTATCACAAAGACAAGGTGAGTGAGGTAATATCTTTTATTGGACTAACTTTTGTTGGTGAAAGAGACAAGCTTATGAGTCACAGAGCTCTTCTTCAGGTCTGGGAAATGTACTCAGAGTGTCACAGCTAAATACAAGGTGGAACAGATTGTTTGGTGTAATTAGTTAACACACTTTTCAAGGGACCATTCAAGGTGAAGTGGTCTGTTAACACCCCACCAGTCATCCAGTGTCTCTAGTCAGTCGATGATTTTTAGTGTCTAGCAAAGTTATGAATTAAAGCTCCTAGGCGTGTCTTAGAAAGTGTTGTGCAGATTTCCTTTGAGAATGAGGACTGGGAGGTCAGAGTGATCGTGTTGTGAAAAGGGTTCACCCATAACTGATAGTGTTTTTGTCTTTTATCATTTTTCAGTGTGAGTTCATTTGAGAGCATAGTGATTGTCTGGTTTCACCCACATAGTTGCTATTGGGGCATTTAGTGAGCCACTGGATGAGGTACACCATATGTGTGATAGGCAAGTGTAGGACCCATGAATCTTGATAGGTATATTGTGGGGGTGTTGATCATCAGAGCAATGGAGATATGCCTACAGGCTTTGCATTTCTTGTTCTGGCAAGGGCTGCTGCCGCTTTGAGTTGGTGTATCCTATCTGTGGTGTATCCTCACCTTGCTTCCAGTGATGAGCTCGGAGAGGTTGGGGGTTGTTTGAAGGCCAAAAAAGGGGGTTCAGGAAAAGTTTCTTTCAGAATGTGGTCCCCATTGTGTATGTGTTGTAATTGTTTGATGATAACCCGTATGAGTTCCAGTGTGGGGTGTGGTAAGTGACAACTAGGTATGTGCGGTCAGAGGGGGTTTTATTTCTGTATGGAAGCAGCTTTCTCATGGTACTTGGGTGGCCTGTTCCATGATGTGATCTACTTCTCCGGTGGAGTATCCTTGTTTGGGGGAGGCAGTTTTAAGTGTGTTAAGGTATATATCCCAGTTTTTCTCCTCAGAGTCTGAGTGCCTGGCCGTAGATACATTTCTTGATGTGTTCGGGTGGTGACTAGGTCTGTGAAGGCAGGTGTGATTGTGTGGGTTTCTTGTATATAGTTGTTTGTAGGGTTCCATTGTTGAAGCTGATCGTGGTGTTCAGGGAGTTGATGCTAGTGTGGGAGTGTTCTAGAGAGAATTTGATGGATGGGTATTGGTAGTTGAAGTTGTGGCGGAAATCTATGATGGATGGATGTCATTGGTCCAGAAAATGAAAATATAATCAACGTATTTCAGGTATATCATTGGTTTTGTGTTGAATTTTCCAGAAATTCTTCCTCAAGGTGTCCCATGAAGATGTTGGCATATTGTGGAGACATCCTACTACCCATCATTGTTCCCATGGTTTGGACAAAGTGTTTGTTCTTGAATGTAAAATTGTTATGGGTGAGGATGAAATGGATGAGTTCGATGATGTGTTTGGGGTGGATATCTGAGGGTTGTCTATTATCTTGTAAACATTTGAGGCAGGCAGAAATGCGAGGGATGTTGGTGTATGGGGTGATGATATCCATAATGGCAAGGATGGTGTTCTGAGGAGGTTATTCATGTTGTGGAGTTTCTGGAGGAAGTCGGTTGCATCGTGGAGGAAGCTGGCCCTTTGTGTGGTGAGTAGTTGGAAGATGGGTTCTATGAGTCCTGATATTCGTTCAGTCAGAGTGCTGTGGCCAGATATGATGGGTCTGCCTGGGTTCCCTTGTTTGTGTATTTTGGGAAGCATATAGAAGGTCCCTGGGGTGGGTTTGTGGGGGATGAGGTTGTAGAGTTTCTCTTTGAGTTGTTTGGGGGAGGATTTGATGATATCCTTAAATTCCTGGGTAAACTGTGGTGTGGAGTCTTCTTTGAGTTCTTTATAGTTGGTGTATAGCAGTGGTTCTCAACCTATTTACAATTGTGGGCCACGGCTGTGTGCTGATTGGGCCGCAAGTGGCCCACAGGCCACAGGTTGAGAACCACTTGTGTGTAGTATAGTAAATATATCACAGACATTAATAAAAGTAGCTGTGTTTCTTGCTTTCTTGAAGAAAATAATGAAGCATACCTCTCTGTTCATAATGTGATGCTCCCATTCAATTTAAAAATCTGTCATGTTGCCCTCCGGACAACATAGACCCCTACAGAGTCCCACAGATGCTAGCAGATCACACTGTAAGACTGGGGACCTAGACAGTAAAGTGCAGATCTTTTATTTATTAATTGCTATAGTCAACTTGGAGGCGATGGGAAAGTTTAATGTGTGCTAAGTGCGTAGAATGGTATCTTCCTAAATACTTAATTTGTGCATGGTGTCTCAGGTCTGAGTTGTGCAGCCGGTGCCAAGTCAGAGAACAATGATAAATCTTCAGGCATGAGGTGCCCTGCATTCTGATGAGACACGTTGTTCAGCTTGCGAGTAGATGGGGATGTCCCCTTTGTGTCCCGGAGGAATGACCTTTCACATTGATTATCAGTAGAATGAAGAGAGCTTAGTTCATTTCTTCTAGTATAAGGAGAGTTGTAGAAAGACTAGGCATAGGAAATTATGTAGAGGGGAGCAGATTGTTCCACATATGTCTACTGTTGTTACCCAGGGTTTTCAGAACCCACAGCAGTGGTAACTTAACTAATTTCACTCCAGGCAGTATCAAGAATAAATCAATGGGAACACAGCAATTCCATCTGATAAAAGATTAATGCAAGTAAGCGTGCTCTGTCTAAAACTGCAGTTTATTAGATTTAAGCACACACAGACATAAGCAATAAGTTTAGAACATCCCAAATCTTTACCTAAAATCTGGAACAGTATTGAGTAATTAACCACAGGTTCACAGTGGCCAGTTGCTCACCCACTGGGGAGAAAAAATGTAGGGAAAAATGTCTCTCAAGATGGCTTCAGAGGATTGCTCCAAGTACACAGTATTAGCTAATCTTTTATAACTAACTTCTACAAAACACATAGGTCATAGTGACCCCTAATAGATCATCACTTTTCCTAACTTTCAATAAACTACTTATCAACAAACATTCCTAACAATCTTAATCATAATAAACTTTTATATCAAAGGCACCCAGATTCAAGGTTTTCTGTCCACTTATTTTCTTTGTCTCAATTGTTGACCTTTTTCTCTCCCCTCCTCCTATTCTGATTAGCAGAAATTGCCAGCTAGTTTTGACCTTGGCTCTAAAAGCCTGCTTTCAAATTAACCCTATACTATGTGGTGTTCTATTTTATTAATTCATGGTGGCTGAATGCACATAATAGGATTGCAATTAGCATGATCACATTCTGGGGTACGCCCCTACCCCTCAAATCCAAGGTAACACTCTAGGATACTTGCACCATCCTTTGAGGCCACTGGACTCTATGGACTAAGGTCTTATGGGTAATATAGTAATTCTTATGCTCCTACAGTTTAGAATTCTTGGTTCCATTAGGTTGTCCCAACATGTACAGAAGGTTATATGGGTGTGATGGGTGACCAATGATGAGACAGAAGCAAGGAGTAGCCTTGAAAGTGATGCAGAAGGGGATGTGGAGTCCCTGAAAGGATTCATCAAGACTGGTAATGATGCAGGGAAGATGAGTTTGGCAGCTGTGCCATGTGGATGGCCTAGAAGGAATGAGGTGGATGGAGAGAAAAAGGTTACAGTAATCGAGGTAGGAGATTATTGAAGTATGGACAAGGGTACTGGCAGTAGATATAGAAAAGAAGATGTTCTTAGTATTCCAGTTTATACATACATATATTCTAAAGTCTTTCTTCAAGACATATGGGAATGACCGACATCTGTAGGGGATTGAAACTATAAATAGTAAATAAGCCCCATAGAATACTTTATTTTTAAATAACTAGTTTATTCATTGTACCTATTTCACACAAGCTGGGAGGAGAAAAAATCTTTAACAAACCTCCCCCACACCACATAACCGTAAAACCCTTGAGTAAAAACAGCTGCTGTTCTGTGCTTTGGTTCCTCTAGTCCTGGCACCAATGGAAAATGTGATACAACAAACTATTGACTATACTCGCCAACGGAAAATATACAACCAGCCAGTACTGCATAACCAAACAGTGCACTTTCGCCTGGCAGAATTAGCAACTGAGGTGGAACTTGTTCGCTCTCTGCTCTACCAGGCTGTTGGTAAGCTTCCACATTTGGCTTTGGGAATATACTCTTAATATCAAAAAATTGTCATGATTGAAAAATATGGGAAGGGGGTTGGGAGTGAGGTTATACTGCAGTCAGTGACTTACTGTAGAATGTGTGCTTTTATTTTAGCTCTCTATATAAGAGGCAATGATGTGACCAAATTTGCTTCCATGGCTAAACTAAAGGCAGGTCGTCTAGCCCGTGACCTGAGTGATAATTGCCTCCAGTTCTGGGGAGGAATGGGATTCACCAATGAGGTGCTAGTGAGCAGACTTTACAGGTGAGTCACTGTTTGAGAATGTGAAAGGTTTTGACTCTGCTTTAAACAACGTTAATCAAATATATGGAGTATTAAAAACCCTACATGGGATGTTTGCTGTTTCCAATTTTGCTACAGTGTAAATAATCTGGAACAGACCCTCAGTTGATGTAAATAATGAAGTTCCATTGGAGTCACACAAGCCACAGATCTGATCCTTTGATTGTTTCCTGCCTGATCCTGCAGTGGGGATCCACAGGCAGAGTTTCATTGGCTCCAATATCAGAGGGGTAGCCGTGTTATTCTGGATCTGTAGAAGCGACAAAGGGTCCTGTGGCACCTTATAGACTAACAGAGGTATTGGAGCATAAGCTTTCGTGAGTGAATACCCACGTCTTCGGCTCCAATGTTACTTTGCCCAGGTGTAACGGTCAAGGAACATGGAAGAAGATCCCTTTTTCAGGATCACAGCTTTCATAGATTCATAGATTCTAGGGCTGGAAGGGACTTCGAGAGGTCATCGAGTCCAGCCCCCTGCCCTCATGGCAGGACCAAATACTGTCTAGACCATCCCAGATAGACATTTATCTAACCTACTCTTAAATATCTCCAGAGATGAAGATTCCACAACCTCCCTGGGCAGTTTATTCCAGTGTTTAACCACCCTGACAGTTAGGAACTTTTTCCTAATGTCCAACCTAAACCTCCCTTGCTGCAGTTTAAGTTCATTGCTTCTTGTTCTATCCTCAGAGGCTAAGATGAACAAGTTCTCTCCTTCCTCCTTATGACACCCTTTTAGATACCTGAAGACTGCTATCATGTCCCCTCTCGGTCTTCTCTTTTCCAAACTAAACAAACCCAATTCCTTCAGCCTTCCTTCATAGGTCATGTTCTCTAGACCCTTAATCATTCTTGTTGCTCTGCTCTGGACCCTCTCCAATTTCTCCACATCTTTCTTGAAATGCGGTGTCCAGAACTGGACACAATACTCCAGTTGAGGCCTAACCAGCACAGAGTAGAGCGGAAGAAAGACTTCTCGTGTCTTGCTCACAACACACCTGTTAATGCAGCCCAGAATCAAGTTTGCTTTTTTTGCAACAGCATCACACTGTTGACTCGTATTTAGCTTGTGGTCCACTATAACCCCTAGATCCCTTTCTGCCGTACTCCTTCCTAGACAGTCTCCTCCCATTCCGTGTGTGTGAAACTGATTGTTCCTACCTAAGTGGAGCACTTTGAATTTGTCCTTATTAAACTTCATCCTGTTTACCTCTGACCATTTCTCCAATTTGTCCAGATCATTTTGAATTATGACCCTATCCTCCAAAGCAGTTGCAATCCCTCCCAGTTTGGTATCATCTGCAAACTTAATAAGCGTACTTTCTATGCCAATATCCAAGTCGTTGATGAAGATATTGAACAGAGCCGGTCCCAAAACAGACCCTTGCGGTACCCCACTCGTTATACCTTTCCAGCAGGATTGGGAACCATTAATAACTACTCTCTGAGTACGGTTATCCAGCCAGTTGTGCACCCACCTTATAGTAGCCCCATCTAAGTTGTATTTCCCTAGTTTATTGATAAGAATATCATGCGAGACCGTATCAAATGCCTTACTAAAGTCTAGGTATACCACATCCACCGCTTCTCCCTTATCCACAAGACTTGTTATCCTATCAAAGAAAGCTATCAGATTGGTTTGACATGATTTGTTCTTTACAAATCCATGCTGGTTATTCCCTATCACCTTACCACCTTCCAAGTGTTTGCAGATGATTTCCTTAATTACTTGCTCCATTAGTTTAACTTCTGTGCCAGGGAAAATAACTGGTCTGTAGCTTTAAACAGTAATTGTGTGGTTTAATCTACCCACAAGGCTTGTCTGAAGCTCAAGTAAAGGGAGTGGTCACTGGTGACTCCATATCCTTCTACAGTTCACCATTAGCCGTATATGTCTCTAAGGCAGTAGCTCCAGAAAGACAGACACCTTAATGACAGGTCCTTTTCCCATTAGCAAGGGGGTGCCTATCCTAGGTGCTCCTAACACAAATTACAGAACCAGAATAAAAATGAAAGAGCAACAGAACTTGACCCCCCATAAAAATGGATTCAGGAGTCTACCTTTAGGTTCCTGGTTTTGAAACTCAACACTCCACACAGCTCCAACAACCCTTCCCCTGGTTGACCTTCCAGCAGTCTTCTCTGGCAGCCTGTGTGGGGCTAGCTCAGAGATCTTTTCAAAGACCTGTGGAGGAATGAAGTTCTGCCCCCGCTCCCTCAATACAGCCCCTTGAATGGAATTTAAGAGGTGCAGAGGTCTTGCACTGGCCCTACACACCATGAGTAAATTTTACCTATAGAGACTCCATGGGCTTTTAAAATGGAGATGCCAAACTATACACCCTGAGCTAGGGTGACCAGATGTCCCAATTTTATAGGAACAGTCCCGATTTTGGGGTCTTTTTCTTATATAGGCTTCTATTACCCCCCCACCCCCTGTCCCGATTTTTCATACTTGCTGTCTGGTCACCCTACCCTGAGCCCACTGAGATTCATGCAAAGATGATAAAAATAGAGGGAAGAGAAATACTGATTATAGAAATGAGCAAAATTGTAAGAGTATTTGCTATGAGGTGCCAATAATCCTTTAAGTGGGATGCTGGCTCCAGTACCCTGTATTCTTTTGGAGGATGGTTATAGCCTATATGCCAAGTGAAGTTATTGCTGTATGCATTGTTACATAAACAAAATATGGATCTTAAATTCTCCTGCTTATAGTAGATTTCAGCTTGCATATCAAACCTCATAATAAGATGCCTAACGAAGTGTTAGTGGAATCAGGGCTAGGTCTGTCAAGATATTAGTAAATATACCATTTCTGTGTAACGTGGAAATGGGAAAATTGAAAAAATGGAAGTTATAAAAAGTTTACTTCTTTATAACGTGTTACTTTGTTTGTAGAAATAAAGCTCTTGAAGTACTTTTACTAAAAATTACATCAGAGCATGGGATATAAACTGTCAACAGTCTCATTGCTAACAACCTCTTCTGTTAAACCAATGCAACAGAAGAAGGAAAATGTTGTTTAAAAACATCTAATATAAAACTGATGCCGTCCCTTTTTTTAGAAAGACTGTAGAACTACTGCTTCAGAGAGGCAAGGCTGATGTGGGCTGGCTGAAAAAGAGAGCTTGGATGTGTTGACCACAAGGTAGTGATGTGGCAATTTCCCAAGCTGGGAGCAGTGTAAGTGCTTCATTCCCCAGAGCATCTTTCTGCAAGCTTCCTGCCCTTTTCAGAACATGCAGCTGTTGGCAGTGGTGCTGTAATACATTTGAGTAGGATTTATGTGGAGGATGGAAATAAATCGCATGAATTTGTATGGGTTTAATTTGTCCTCTGAACGTGTGGTTTTGGCACTATTGCTACTTCTGGGAGCACCCGTATGTGACATGACTGTTCTGGGCCCATTCCAGGATAGCTACTAAGCGGACTAGTGTAGTTATGTATTTGCTCTCCAGCTAGCAAATCCAGCACATTTCCTATTGGGATCTAACTTGTGCCTGCCATCTAATATTAAAGAAATAAATCCTTGCCGCCTCAAAAGAAAAAGCATTATAAATAGACCTAAATTATGATCACACTCCAGAATTTTGTTATGAACTAATACAATTCCATGGTTGGACAATCATAGTCACCAGAGAGGTGAAGTAAGAATATCACCTGAAGGAACAAACACAGGTTTACTCGGTGATCCATTGTAATCTCTACTAATAAACAAAGCCGCAAGTCTCCTAATACTAGCTCTTCCTTTTACTCAGACATTGCTGTAATCAGTTCATATCACTGTGACGTTTGTACAGCAGCAAGTAGCTGTTACTGTAAGTGCACGGCATTTCCATTCTGTCACACCATGAGAATTAGTTTGCAAAGTAATCCTTAGTAAGCAGTGTTAGTGCCTGACACACAGATCAGTCTGCTATTACTTCAGCAAGCATCATGCACCATGACAACTGTTTAATAAATTCAACTTTGAAATTGCTTAATAGTGTTGGTAGGGAGTTTTAACTAGACATTGTACAAACCTGTCTGCCAAGTTGTTTTAGTAATTATCACTTTAAGTTCAATAGTTCTTAAATAATTTGTTCTACAAAAGTATTTCCAACGTATAGAGTTGTTAGAAGAAGGAATTAATGAAGGCTAGTTACCACTCCCCCTCACCAGACACATCCTGCTGGTTTTATATAATGCATTTCCCAGATGTTTCACTTCTTATATTTCAGTGTTTATTAAGCGAAATAGATATAGTAAGGATTTTTCTTTTCTTTTCTGGGGGGAGGAGGAGAAAATCAATTTTGCTCACAGATTCCAGATATAGGATTGTTTCATGGAAACATCCCCATTTTATATAGGTAGACATCTTCCATATATTGCATATTTGGATATTCAACAAACTTAGATTTCATTTTAATATAACATGACTTTTTTAGCTTGTCAGTGACTAAGTAATTTGCTTTATTAGAAACTATTTAAATTTGTAAAAGGTTATGATCAACTTGAAATCTAGTTGTCACAAAAATTTTTACGGTAGTTTCAAATACTACAAGCTACTTCTGACTTCTGCCAACTGTTATGGTGTTGCAATCTCGCATTCCTGCTTTTTAAATGTTTTTCTTCCCCAGTTGCTGTGTGTAAAACCCAAGCAAGCAACAGGGGAAATTGATTATTGGCTAGGCATATGAAACGGTAAAATGACTGTAAATGGTGCTGCCAAATGTGCAAAGTGGGGTAAAACCAAGATTTCTTTTTCTCAAATACTTTTTAGTTATTGATAGGCAAAGTTTTATTAATAATAGATAAAATTATAAGTGTGGTTTTTAAGTTGTTACTTTGAATAACCAAGCATTTGCTGTCTCAGTATTTTGGGGTTTTTTAGAAAATGTTTAAAAAGTCAGTATAACTTTTTATGCTGTTTTTTCAAACAGACCATAAATCTTATGACCATATACATCTGATCTAGAATGACTCTAAGTAATTTCTTCTTTTCTTGATATGTGTCTGATTACCACAATGTCACTATCGAATTGAGGAGTGGTAGTTTAGCAGAACAATTTTTTTCCCCAGGGAAAGTCAAATTGAAAAAGAAAACAGGAAAGAGAAGGGGCATGGCGGTTTATAGCCTGAGTAGCTATGAGAAATTAGGCATCGCGGGTGGGAATGCCTCAGTGGTGTAACAGCCAGCTTTTCAATTAATATCGCTGAAACCACTCACTCAAAAGTAAGTAGGGTTAGAGCAGCCCTTCCAGGAAGATAAACTGAGTAAAAGTAAGGCCTTAAAAAATAGTCTTGTCAGATCTGGGTGGATGTTGGATACCGTGATGGATTTTAAGAAGTAGTATTTACTCCAAAGTCATTGTGCAAAAATGGACTTCCCCCAGTGTTCTGCAGAACCCTCGCTGCTGTTCGATTGCGACCCTTCACTACAGAGATCACTGAAGTTCAATGTTACAGACTACACTGAATTTCTGAAAAGTTACAGGATGCAAGATGCTTTTTCTCCCTAGACCCCTTTTAGGGAACCTGCTCTCTCTACCCTCCATCCCTACCAGACACATTTCTAGAGAAAAGATGGGCCACAATTCATTTTGTAAAGTGCAGCCTTCATCGTGGTGAGCATGGAGATTTCAAGTATGAGCCTAACAAACTTGGACAATCCAAACACTGTAGACAATGGAACACCAAACTGCTCTTTAAAGGTTTCTCTGGCAGATTTTTAAAGCTGGAGGAAGGTAACAAAGGGGTAAATCCTTCATAAGCTTTACTTTAAAGGGGAAACAAAATTACTGAAATTCAGAGCTAGCATTACTCTTGAAGAAAACTGCATTTCCAAACTTTAGGCTATGTCTGAAGCCATGCTGTGTTTTTCTTTTCAAACCACCTGCAAAGGTTCCTTCACTCTGATCGATGTGTATGTACAATATTAGCTAAGGTTTTGTCTAGGACGTATATACACTTCTACAGCTAGAGTATGTTTCTGTGTAATAAAATCAGAGGAAAAGTAGCTTTGTAGTAACTAAATGTGCAGGGGGAGGGGCAGGAAACATTTCAGTTCAGCATGAATTTTGGCTGATGTATCATACAAATGTTTTCACCCATTTTTTGTCTCTGCAGAGACTCAAGATTACTGTCAATAGGGGCTGGTGCAGATGAAGTCATGCTTTCCATTATATGCAAATATATGGAAACTCTTCCACAAAAGAAGTAACAGCCAGCAAAAATGACATTTCTTCATTGAAAATTCACGAGAGAGATACAGCATGTTGATTACATACTGAAAGAATAAGCAATATATCTAAGGTAACTAAGTGAAATTTTCTAGCATTTGTGCCAATGACCTACGAGTTAGTGCCTTTGCATACCAAATTTCTTGTACCATAACTTTTAAATTAAATATTGAAATTAAAGGAAAGTAATCTGAAAACCTGTATCCTCTTGCAACATTTTTTTTCCTCTTCTTGCAGACCAGTTGCTGCTTTTGAGTGGTCTAGTGTATATTAAGTAAATGGAGTGTCTATTTATATAAGCAAGCTACACCTACATTTAAAAAACCTAAGCCATGATAAAATTGAGGAGGGCCTTGCCATGTCCAATGCAAGAGAGAATTCTACCAATAGTTTACTTAAGCAAATTTTAATGTAAAACTGTACTGAACACCAACCATATCCTCTATTGGAGGCATGCACTTTATCTTAGGTTGTAAACTCTTTGGGGAACGGACTTTCTTTTTCTTCAGTGGTTGTACAGTCCTGGTTCATAGTTAGGGCTTCTAGGCACCACAGTTTCTCATGCCTCATTTCTTAAACTTGTATATTCTGTTACTAGAACAGTAATTCTGCTGTCCTTCATTCACCTATAGGTTACATAACTTTCACTTTGTAATATTCAATGATCAATAGCTCACGCACCGCAGAAAGTGGATCAACATGTACATCATTCATTATGAACAGGGGCCATAAGTCTGGTAATATTGCCTTACAATACCTAGTCCTTAGCTAAATTGTTACAGTCTGCAACCAAACTGGGGAAGTCCTACTGCCTGTGTTCTACAGGAGGATATACTGGATGATCACAAGTGTCCTTTCTGGCTTTGGAATCTATGATTAACAGCAGTTTACATTGGTTAGGACCTAAATACCAAATAGACAATACCATTTTTCTTTTCCTCTAAATATATCAGTCCATTAATATTTGCTCACTTTGAATATTGATTCATCAATGTCAGTTACATTCATTGGAATTGTTTAAACTTGATTAATGTGTTTAACAGTACTGTAAATTGTAATTGATTTAAAGCACAAATATGTGACAAATGAAATTTGATTGGACAAATTAGCATAATTTGTTACAGAAGTCTCTGACATGAAATGTACAGCTGCTTGCAATATAAAGTTTAGACCTTAGTCCATCCCGTGCTTTGCTGCACATTGGGCTACCCCCATTTGCCATTCTTGCCTGTCAACTGCCCTTCTTTCCAAATCTTCCCATTTCATGTTGAGGTGCTTGATGTCGTTCAGAACTGTTTGTTTCCATGTTATTCGCGGTCTTCCTCTCTTCTTGCGTTTTCTGGCTTCCATTCAAGGGCAGTATTTGGTAAGCATTCTTTTTCCATTCTCGGCACATATCCCAGCCACTGATGTCTTTTGTATATTATTTGTGAGAGGGTACCTTGTCCAGTAATTTTTCTGACTACTTCATTCGTCTTCCTATCTCTATATGTTATTCCCAGTATTCTTCTTAGATATTTGTGATAAAATGCATCCAGCTTCTGTCTCTCTTTCTTGGTCAGTTGCCATGTCTCACTGCTATATGTTGTGATGGCGATAACAATTGCTTTGTGCATATTCAGTTTTGTCTTGAGGGAGATGTTTTTGAGTTGCCAGATGTTTTTGAGTTTTCCAAGTGCAGCGCTTGCCTTCCCGATTCTTCTTATTTCCTCAGAACTAGTACCATCTTGGCTGATGGTACTTCCAAGATACGTAAAATTGTCCACCTTCTCCAGTTTCTCCTCTTCAATTTTGATTTCTGTCTCTATAGTCCCCATTAGCATGACTTTACATTTCTTTGCATTGTATCTCAAACCTATCTTCTCCATTACTACTTTTACTTGGTTTGTGCATTTTTGTAGTCCATTGGCAATAAATGTAAAGTTTAGTTTTACATTATACTTACATTGAATCAAAATTAGTCTTTACATTTATTTCAGCCTTATCTGTACCTTCAAAATTGACTTTGGTCATTCCTCCCACCACTTTTAGATGAGAACAAAGCCTTTTAAATGGAAACAAACAAAAAATCACAGCTGTCAAAACCATCTTACTGCAAAAAATGCTTTTGATGGGATTACTCCTGGGACTACATGGAGAATTTTCAGAGTTTAGTGATAAATCATAAAGTATGTTTTAAGGAATCTCCACAGTACTGTGGGGTTAATTCCTTAAATCAGATATTTCCTTTAAGTATCATGACAGCTAATATAAAAGTACATTGCAACTTGAAATACCTGTATTACTGGTACAGTAAAATATCGTTTGCATTAAGTGCAAGAGCCATTTTAAATTAATTTTAAAAAATCCCACCACCACAGCAATTAAATTTAGAAACAAAAGCAAAGATAATTACAATATACTTGGTAGAACTGTGTGAACAACAGACATTTTGGTTTGCTGGCAGTTCCAAAAACAAAAACTAAATAAAACCATTTTGAGTTGAATCAAACATTTGTTTGACCCAGAAAATAAATGTTCCATTTAACATTTGGTTTTTAATAAAATTAAAGGAAATTTCAAATAGTTGTTTCAAACTGAAATGTTTAGTTTCAGAAATGTCAAAATAAAATGGTTGGGTTTTTTTGCCAGAACAATTTGCTGAAATCATTGCAAATTCAGTGTTGTGGTCAACCCAAATCTGCACTTTTCACCAATAGTTTTGGTTGAAAAAATGTTACTCAGCTCTACTATTTGTGCATTTTACAAAATACTAGCGAGTGTACTAAAGTTTTCGTGTAGCACCCACCTCTGTAGTGAGTAAATGCAGAGTATTATATGACCATAAGAGCATATGATAGCACTCAAATGTTTGCTGATATATGGAGATACTAACATTTTTGGTATGAATTATAAAGAGTTCTAAGTAATTATATTTTGTTGTAGCTACAGCTATCCAGAGGCCAATGCTTATTTTTGACTGGTGTTAATTTCAATGCAATAAATGGGCCCAGAAAGTCACAGGTGTTAGTGATCTTGT
Source organism: Macrochelys suwanniensis (assembly GCA_033296515.1). Taxonomy (NCBI): domain Eukaryota; kingdom Metazoa; phylum Chordata; order Testudines; family Chelydridae; genus Macrochelys; species Macrochelys suwanniensis. The sequence goes on from CM065776.1 coordinate 46,269,874, forward strand.
CATTGTACAACACTAAACAGTTAAAGATGGTTTAGGCCAAGGGGTTGAGCGGAGACCTCAGCCAGCATGTCAACAACCACCATTAAAAAGCTATCCTTTTATTAAAGGTACAGAAAAGGAAATGATAGAGATTTGAAATGTGAAGTATTGTAAGGCTTTCATTTCAACACTATCCCCTTCTATTTAGCTGCAGACAGTTTTATAGAGAATGCACCTGGCTTGACGATCTTTTAGATGCTGTTAAAGATGGTGGTAACTGTTTCTTTTTTAGGGAAAAGAGACAAAATTACTTGAGATGGGGGTGGAGCTGTAAAAGTCTGATCCCACTTTAAGACAAAACACACACAAAAGAGGAGAAAAACAATGACAGAAAATATAGTTTCTGTCTCTAGTGCTTGCTGCTGGAGAAATACAGGTACAGCATAGTCTTATCGAGCCACTCTGACAACTTTTAGCAACATCAGGCGGTTAGGGCATTCTTCTTGATTGTCTCTGGCTTTACCGCAGTGCTGCAAAAGATGTAGTTTGGCTGGCTAAGCCCAACTCTTATTAAACAAAAGGCGGAAAGAGAAGGAAAAAGGACAAACCAGAGAAGGAGTAAGAGCAGAAACCCAAGTATTACAGTCCAGCTGGTGGTCAAGATTTAGTCAAAGCTGGTGGAGGTGACAATATCCTCTGGGTTTTCCTGTGGGCTGGGTTGGTCAGGACATCTCTCATGCTCAAGATGAAGAAGACTTAAGTGTTATCACAATGAATCTTGAGGCCCGAGAAGCCTGTGAAGGTGGCAGCCAGGATGATAAAGCTCACTCCCTTTCAGTCCCCCCCAAAGTCTTTAAGGAACCCAAAAGGGGGCAAGAGGAAGATTAGCCCATCTTTCTTTATTTTGTTCACCAACTAGGACTAGTTTTTGACACCAATTTTGATCCATTAATTTCTTATTCCATTTGCTTTTTCTTACCAGTCACCACCTTAGCAATCCTTGGGTGGTACAAGAATACCCTTTTGTTTAGACCAATTCAATCTAACTTCTGCTGACTTTCCAAAGTAATTTTATGTTAACAGGCTGAGTTGGACTTTTGTGACCTTGAACAACGTTGAGTCCAGGCCTTTGCACAACAGGGGCTGTAATACATAGTCTCCCCCAAATAGGCTCCTTACATCTAGTATCCTCTACATAGTGAAATATTCCTCAAGAAAGGGTAATGCCATTTCTACAGAAGTTCTGTCTCAACCTTTTCCAAATGAATGGCTGGGATTCTGAGTCAAATCTTCACACTGCACATTTACTTCTGTTAACAGGCCAACACTTCATCCTTTGTTCAGCTTTATAATTTAAAACGCACTGGTAAAACCTACTGAAACAGTTTGTAACCTACAGGCTTCTACATGAGCTGCACGATCTTAATTGTATCCCAGCCCAATAATTTCAGACTATGAGAGAGAACAAAATAACTTAAAGCCATTAAAGTTGAGGCGCTCTAGTGTGATTAAAAATAAATTTACCCTTTTCACACCTCATTTCTCAGAGATGCATAATTTAAAGTACCCGATACTGATGCTCTAGAAATATAGTACCAGAAATCTCTGGAGAGAGGAAAGCCATAAAGTTCTCATGCATTCCAAGGAATCAGGCCATCCCTGTACTACTTATACATTATACAAAACTTTTTTTTCTGATGCAGCATATTGAGAAGTTAGGCAACCATAGCAGATTCAAGGAGTTTGTTTTTTCCCCTCTGTGATGGGTTCCCCCCAGGGTGCCACCTGGAACTGGGGTACCACTGAGCTCTCTGACCCACCAGCCGGGGCTCCCTCTCATACTGTGCTGCTGTAACAAGCTGCAGACACACTCCCAGTCTTAACTTTCCCCAACATACACACCCCGCTGCAGTTACACGCAGGCTCTCTGACTAGCCACTGCATGAACCAAAAGTAGAAAGACTATAGCCAAGGTAACTCAGCTTCCCAGGCACGCACCCACTCTATAGCATAAACCCAAAATTATACCATCTTGTGCTGCACAGGGAACTGTACAGCGTAAGCTCAGAGTTTGCTTCCCCACCCCCCGCCCCCACAATGTGGAGAGGAATATGCAACAGCCCCCCCTCTGAGCTACGATTCCCACATACTTCACTCCAAACTCACTGGTTTAGATAAAGCAAAACCAAGTCTATTTACTACAAAAGATAGATTTTAAGTGATTATAAATGATAAACAGATCAAAGCAGATTACCTAGTAAATAAAAACGCAAACTAAGTACAATACTAGAAAGACAGGATATGAATTAGCAAATTCTCACCCTGGCCGATGATACAAGCAGGCTGCAGATTCTTAAGGGGCTAGCTGTACTTGCTTTACTGCTTGGAATCCTCAAGTCTTTCATACACACGCTAGAAATTCCTTTAGCCTGTGTCCAGCACTTTCCCCAGGTCATTGTTTCTCAGGTGTTTCCAGGAGTCTTCTTGGGTGGGGAGTGAACACCACCAGATGAAGTCACTCCCTGCCTTATATAGTTTTAGCATATGGTGGGAACCCTTTGTTTCAAAACTTAAAATCCCCAGACTGGTTTGTGGAAAAATACTGACATCCCAGGATGGAGTCCAGAATCATGTGGCCTGGTCACATGTCCTTGTAGAGTCATAGCAGCCATTACTTACAGGCTGTCTGGAGTGTTCTCTGGAAGGCTCACCAGGTAGGAGATAAGCTTCTCCTAAGGCCTATTGTTTTCCCTCATGGCTCACTGCCCTGAATAGGCCCTTCACAACCAGCTATCTAGGCTGAAAGCATCTTGTCTAGTGGGCATTACCCAGGTGTCACTACATTTGAAGTACAAATACATAGTATTTATAACATCAGATACAAAAATTATACATGCATACAAATGGGATAATCATTCAGCAAATCATAACTTTTCCAATGACATCCTACATGACCCATCTTGCATAAAATACATCATAATTATGCTACAATCATATAATATCACTGTGAAGAATATGGGGTGCTGTGTCACCCCCTCCTCACATTTTACTGTTCCTTCATGCTTAAAGATACCCTCACTTTTCTCCAAAGTATCAGATCTATTTTTCCTGGGAAACTAATGAGATAGTAATATCAAGCTACAGCTTTCACAGACATCAAGGGTTAGGGAGATTGAACCTTTCATAGACATACCTTTTACTCACCTGTTGGGGTTTAAAATCTACACCTCAAAATCCTGTCAGTTTTAAACAATCTACAACAATCAAATAGAGGCAGATATTATCTGAGGATTCCCACAAAGGCTGAGAAAGGGCAAAAATAAACTGTAAAGCAGTACTAGTGTGTACACAGGTGTTAGTGCAACACTTTTGGGCAAGGGCAGAAAACAAGTATACCAACATTCATTCAAGCGTAGTTCAATTATGCTATATGTTGCATACGGAATGAGTCCCTGCCCATATAGGTAGTTGTATGCACTAGGCACCAGGGAGAGAAAAAAAAAGTAGTCTATGTAGTGAAACTGTTCAGATACTGTTTGATCACCAAAAAGAGATGCTGAGGTAACATGAAGACACTATGTGTATATACGTATGTATTGTGACAAAGTCAGGCTGGACAGCTGCAAGAGAATAGTGGAAGGGCTGTTAGCCTTAGAATGATAAAGGCCCTTTTCCCTGTAAACTGAGGGGCTACCTCAGTGCAACTAGGGACACGAGTCCAATTAAGGGCTGCCTGAGACATTTATAAACCCCTCTTCTGGTGAGAGAAGGGGCAGAGAGACATATTGTTGCAGGGCTAGTGGTAGCTGCAAGATAGGAGAGCAGCCTCTCCCCCTGGAGAAGCCTGACAGGGGAAACAACTAAACCGAATGCCTGTTTAGGGGAAGTATGGGTACCCTGGGGCCAATAACGGGACAACACCTACCCCAGAGATGGGATAGCAAAAGGGTATCCTCCTGTATTTTGTGTTTGTGAATTTGTTTCTTTTGTTTAGAGCACTCTTTGGGCCTGTCCCAAAGCCTTCCTTGAAAATATTGATGAATAAAAAGGGAAAGAAACACTATCCAGAGTGGGGCTGATTTGCTCCAGGCCCTGCCACCAGCGAAGGGGGAAGCGCTAAGCCTGGCAAGACAGATGAGATGCAAAAAACTCTGGAGGTCAGAGGCAATGTATTCCGATTAATGTTTGTAGTATCTCAGTTTGGGGGGGGGGGGGGGTAATGCTCACTCCCAAAGACTACAATATCTACAAATGGAATAGTGAGTGCATTTTAATTCCTGAAGGCAGATTTATGTTAAAATGGAGGGTTCCTTGGACAGAGGGACATTGCAATATACCTACAGTGATACAAACAGCAATCCTTTAAAGAAAGAGGTTGTGTTACGTAAGAGTCAGTGTTTCAAGCACATTTTGTTTGTGTAAATTTTTTTACGTCTGACAAAAAAATTTCAAGTCTACTCAAACTACAGTAGATTAATTATTTTGCAGACTATCTGGAATTAGGTCTCTTCAAACATGATAGATAAGAAAAACACAATCAAGTTGCTGAATATGGATTATAAAAGTAACTACCCACCAGACTAATACTAGAATGATACTTATTCAGAATGCACCTCAGTTTACCAGTTGTTTGTTATTTTTTTTCTAAACAAGAATAGTTGCATCATTGAATACTGATTCTACCATTATTTTAAAATCAGCACTTCTGAAAAACCTCTTAAGTATTTTATGCTAGGAAAGACTACATAAGATGGAACAAACCTGCAATCTATTTTCAGGAACAAATCCATATGGCTAAGACATATACCACAGAAATGCTTTATTTTTTACTGTTTGTAATGGGGTAATACTATAAGTCATGGCAACATATTGCATTTAATAGAGAGTCTAGAAAATTTAGGCAAGGCATAGTTTTCTTTTAGATAACACTTCCGTCTCTAGAAAATGGTTTCTATTTTGTATGCTGCATTTAACAGTGTAATAGTTGCTAGTACCTGAATAACCAAAACTAAGGCTTAATCAACAAATAAAAGTACCTCTAACAAAAGAGGTAATTAGTGCTATCTTGCATCATAATACTCTCCAGTATAAGAGCTTATAGATCAGGCTTCACATTTCAGAATTATGCTAAGTAGCTTTAAGAGGTCATTAACTGACAGAAATGTATGAAGGGTAAAAACCCCAGCGATTCAATAGAATCAGAAAGTTTTAAGTACTTAAATATAAAATGTAATGGAAAGATGCTATGCAAATATTTGCATCTTGTCCATGCTGGTTCCCCAAACTATCAAAAGCCATTTGATTATATTGAATACATCTCTTAGGGCTTGTCTACACGTGCAATGTTGCTGCAGCTGCGCCACTATAGCAGTTCAGCGTGGACATTACCTATGCACACCCGAGAGGTTCTCCCGTCTGCATATGTAATTCACCTCCCCAAGAGGCAGAAGCTAGGTCAACAGACAAATTCTTCCATCCACCTAATGCTGGCTACAGCAGGGGTTAGGTTCGCATAGCTATGTCTCTCAGGGATGTGGATTTTTCCACATCTCTGAGAAACGTAGCTATCTTGCTGAAAGTTCCCAGGGTAGACTAGCCCTTAGCATTACTTGGCCTCAAATTAAAATTAACCAACGTTCTTCCAGTTTAGGTCAGTTAATTCCTCCTTAACCTGCAAGGTGAATTTTTTTTTATTTCGTTTTAAAATTCTAAGCCATGATACTTAGAGAAACTTGCCAACCCCCACCCAAAGCATTACAAGTATGACGATACTGTACTTGTAGTTTCAGGTGATTTAATCTAGGTTACAATAAATCTGTTTTGAAAAAGCATAAACCTTTTTCATAGTTCTGTAATCTGCAAATTGCTACAAGCCTGATCCTGAGGTCCTTGCTCAGTATCAGGCCCTAATTTTATAATTTTTTTTACTTTATTAAAAAAGTGAAACCCAATAAAAGAAATTCAAAGTTAAATGTTCAAATTTCATCCTGGCGGGGGCATTTTTATTTTATTTATTTATTGCATTTCCAAAGATATTTCCCTAAGATGTAACTTGAGCCAAGATGTAAATATGCACAAGGTAGTAGATAACATTTGTTAACCCCAGAAAACGGGATATGATAAGACAGCTTCTGGAATGGTAAACATTAAAACAAAATATACATAACAAATGCACTGATACCTAATATAATTTACAATAACCATTTAACCATATTTATCAACACAGTATGTAAATTTAAGGTCTGTCCTCACAAATTAACACCATTTTGTAATTCTGTTGAAGTGGCACAAAAAAACTAGATATAATTTGCATCATCTCAGTTTAATAATCCAGTAAATTACAAAAAAGACAAAGAGTGCAAAAAGCATCATGTAGCACAATAGTTTTGTCTGGCTCCCTCTGGAGAGTGTTTTCAGTCTGCCTATAGTTGCATCTAGAAATCCACCTGTAGAATCAAAGTCAGAGTCCTACAAAAGAGGAGAACATATAGAGAATCATTCTAAGCAATTAATACCACGCTACAATGGACTATGCACTATCACTTCTTGCATTTGTCTTTTCTTCTTATATTTAAAGTATTAAAAACACATTTCATACCAGCATATGAACAGGCAGTTACATCTTGCTAGCCTATAATAAAGGGAAGTCCTCCTTTCATGTCCATTCCATCTGATTACCTATTTTCAGGTACAAGACCATCTTAGGCAAGTAACCAATTTTCTTTTGATTTTCGCTTCCCTCCTCCATTTTTTTAAATCAATTCTAGCACTGACATGCCCCCTGTACAGGTTTGTCAAAGCTATATTTTAAATCCTATTGCATGTTTGCTTTAATGGAGCAGAAATAATTAGGCTCATCTGGGAGCTACCAATCTTTACTGCTCCTTTAAAAGTTATATTCATACAAAGGCCATGTCTACACTTACCGGGATCGACGCTGCTGTGATCGATGCAGCAGGGGTTGATTTAGCGGGTCTAGTGAAGACCCGCTAAATTGATTGCAGCGCACTCTCCAGTCAACTCTGGTACTCCACCGGAACATGAAGATTAAAGTAAGAAATGCAGCGCGATGCAGACACCGCAGTAAGTTGACCTAAGTTACGTCGACTCCAGCTACATTATTCACATAGCTGGAGTATGTTACAATCCATTACAATCCATTACAATCTACTTATCACACAGACTATGCTGAGAGATTGTGCCTCACACTCTCAAAGAAACTGCGAAACCACCTGATCAACATCCTATACAGCAAACAGGGAAAGATTAAGACTGAGCTCTCAAAACTGGATACTCTTATGGAAAACCAACCTTCCACACAAACTTCTTCATGGACTGTCTTTACAAAAACTAGACAAGCCATTTACAACACAAGCTTTGCTTCTTTACAAAAGAAAAAGGACACTAAGCTGTCTAAACTGCTGCATGCCACAAGGAACCACAACAGCAGTTCCCTTACCCCACCCAACAATATTGTTAATCTTTCCAGCTATACTCTCAGCCCAGCAGAAGAATCTGTCCTTTCTCGGGGCCTCTCCTTTTGTCCCTCCAGACCCACGAACATGATACAGTTCTGCGGTGACCTAGAATCCTACTTTCGACGTCTCCGACTCAAATAATATTTCCAACAGACCTCTGTACAACATACTAACCCACAGAATCCTTCCTACCAAAACTACAAAAAGAAGGATTCTGCGTGGACTCCTCCTGAAGGTCGAAACAACAAATTGGACTTCTACATAGACTGCTTCCGTCGCCGTGCTCGAGCTGAAATTGTAGAAAAGCAAAATCACTTGCCCCATAACCTCAGCCGTGCAGAACACAATGCCATCAACAGCCTCAGGAACAACTCTAACATCATAATCAAAAAGGCTGACAAAGGAGGAGCTGTCGTCATCATGAATAAGTTGGAATATGAACAAGAAGCTGTCAGGCAGCTCTGTAACTCCACATGCTACAGGCCTTTATCCTCTGACCCCACTGAGGAGTACCAAAAGAAACTACACCATCTGCTCCAGAAACTCCCTGGAAAAGCACAAGAACAAATTTGTACAGACACGTGCCTAGAACCCCGACCAGGGGCATTCTATCTGCTACCCAAGATCCATAAACCTGGAAATCCTGGACGCCCCATCATCTCAGGCATTGGCACCCTAACAGCAGGATTGTCTGGCTATATAGACTCTCTCCTCAGGCCCTATGCTACCAGCACTCCCAGCTATCTTCGCGACACCACTGACTTCCTGAGGAAACTACAATCCATCGGTGATCTTCCAGACAACACCATCCTGGCCACTATGGATGTAGAAGCCCTCTACACTAACATTCCACACAACGATGGACTACAAGCTGTCAGGAACAGTATCCCCGATACTACCACGGCTAACCTGGTGGCCGAACTTTGTGATTTTGTCCTCACCCACAACTATTTCACATTTGGGGACAATATATACCTCCAAGTCAGTGGCACTGCTATGGGTACCCGTATGGCCCCACAGTATGCCAACATTTTTATGGCTGACTTAGAACAACGCTTCCTCAGCTCTCGTCACCTAACACCCCTACTCTACTTGCGCTACATTGATGACATCTTCATCATTTGGACCCATGGAAAAGAAGCCCTTGAGGAATTCCACCATGATTTCAACAATTTCCATCCCACCATCAACCTCAGCCTAGACCAGTCCACACAAGCGGTCCATTTCCTAGACACCACTGTGCTAATAAGTGATGGTCACATAAACACCACCCTATACCGGAAACCTACTGACCGCTATACTTACCTACATGCTTCCAGCTTCCATCCTGGACACACCACACGATCCATTGTTTACAGCCAAGCTCTAAGATACAACCGCATTTGCTCCAATCCCTCAGACAGAGACAAACACCTACAAGATCTCTATCAAGCATTCTTACAACTACAATACCCACCTGCTGAAGTGAAAAAACAGATTGACAGAGCCAGAAGAGTACCCAGGAGTCACCTACTACAAGACAGGCCCAAAAAAGAAAATAACAGAACACCACTAGCCGTCACCTTTAGCCCCCAACTAAAACCTCTCCAGCGCATCATCAAAGATCTACAACCTATCCTAAAAGATGATCCCTCACTCTCACAGATCTTGGAGGACAGACCAATCCTCGCTTACAGACAGCCCCCCAACCTGAAGCAAATACTCACCAGCAACCACACACCATACAACAAAAACACTAACCCAGGAACCTATCCTTGCAACAAAGCCCGATGCCAACTCTGTCCACATATCGATTCAAGTGATACCATCACAGGGCCTAATCACATCCGCCACACCATCAGGGGCTCATTCACCTGCACATCTACCAATGTGATATATGCCATCATGTGCCAGCAATGCCCCTCTGCCATGTACATTGGCCAAACCGGACAGTCTCTACGCAAAAGAATAAATGGACATAAATCTGATATCAGGAATCATAACATTCAAAAACCAGTAGGAGAACACTTCAACCTCCCTAATCACTCACTGACAGACTTGAGGGTAGCAGTGTTGCGACAGATTAACTCGAAAAGCAGACTTCAAAGAGAAACTGTTGAACTCGAATTGATATGCAAACTAGATTGTATTACCTCAGGATTAAATAAGGACCTCGAATGGCTCGGCCATTACGTTAATTGAATCTATTTCCCTTAAGTTAACGATCCTCATTCACACCTGTGTGACCATCTTGTTTATCACTTCAAAGGTTTTTCTTCCCCTGCTGTTATGGTTCCTCTCAATTAATTAGCCTCTTAAGGTTGGTCTATGCACCTCCACCTTATCATGTTTCTCTGACTGTATAAATATCTGTCTACTGTATGTTTCATTCCATGCATCCGATGAAGTGGGTACTAACCCACGAAAGCTTATGCTGAAATAAATTTGTTAGTCTCTAAGGTGCTACAAGTTTTTCTTTCTTATTTTCATAGCTGGAGTAGTGTAACTTAGGTCAACTTACCCCGGTAGCGTAAACAAGGCCAAAGTGTTTATATGAGGAAGCACTGCTGCTATAGAAATAGTAGCTAATGGTCAATTTGGAGGATAGAACTGTTCCTCCCTTTTGTCCCTATAATAAAGTAATTAACATCTTTGTGGTATGATGTAACCTAAGGGATAAGTTCTTAGTCCCATCACAATAAGATTCTTAATATAAAAAATGCCAACTATAAACAAGCATATGTATATCACTGTAAAAATTCATAAGATTAGTTGCTACATACTTACCATGTCTGATAATATTTTATTCTGATTTTTAACTTCTGTTCCAATTTCAATGGAAAGCTATAAAAGAAGTGAGCATTACCATTACTTATATTATTTGAGCCATATAAACCAGATTTGACTATTATATACTGGGAGAAGTCATTCTGAAAGTATCTGTCACGTGCAGTGTTTTTCTAGATGTAGTAACATGGATGCTATATTTTGAAAGAGGCTAGAGAAAAGCATCTATGAAATTGTGCACAAGTGCAATAGATAAGGCCCTCAACTCTGGGACACTTGTTACAGTGGAGTTGCATCTTACTTGGGGGTTAGGTTCTGAAGTCCGCGCGTAAGGCGAAAATCGCGTATAGTCAAACTCTCGAGTGGAATGGCAGGCGGAATCACCCGCACTACAGGTACAGTATTTAAACGCTTATTTTTCTCTCTTCTCTTTTTGCCGAGTGCATATAGTTGAATTCGCGTAAGTTAAATGCGCGTATGATGTGACTCCACTGTACTTTACACCATTCCCCTATGGCAAAGCGGCTCTAACCTGAATGTATCTCCCTGACATGCAGATGCATCTTCTGGTGATGTAGACGCACTGGTGGCACTACATTTATGTTGTATTAGTTTACGACAAGAACATATACAACCTAAGACTGGCATTATTAACGGTACACATTTTTCTCAGGTTCTCTATAAAGACTGACTCTGGAATCAAATATTCAGAATAGAGAGAAGGTGTTTATAGCCTTTTCCCTATTTTTCTCATTTTACTAAGAACCACTCTTCACAGTGGAAGGAGACATAGCATGAATTTCCAGAAACGTAAAAGATATGAGTCAAATTTACATAACAATACGCTATTCAAGGGTGCAGTTATTAGGCTATTGGCACACCGCTTGGATGGCTGAATGTACTTGCCTGTGTTCCTGGCTCTCAGTGCACCTGAACTATATGGCAATCACCTAACTAATACATACCCTGGAGTAGCTTATTGCTATATAACAACGCAGACATGTTGACAGCAGAATTTCAAACTTTCCTATCTGGGGCCACCCAAATGACCTACATTTGTGTGTCACAATCCCACTCCCAGGGTCTTTTGCTGTTTTTGTATGAGGGTACTGTGCAGATGATTCTAAGTGGCACTTATCAGGAGTACAGCATGGTGCTAGGAGTAGGGAAGATGGTTAGGAGTGACAAGCTGTGAGAGCAGAAATCAGAACTTCTCCTTCCCTCCCTTTAGCTCACTCCACTAGGTCTTAGCAGTCACTGTGTTTTGGTGATTTTACTTCAAAACCCCAACTACCACTTGTGATGCAACCCCCAATTTGAGAATCCTAGTTCAAAATCTGATTTAAGATGACAGCATTTATTTAAGCTAATCTGTCTCTATGCTTGTCTAATTGGCACTGAATTGCTTAATTATGAGCAGCCGTCTGAGCAACAAGATTTAAGGGCTTTGATTCTGTAAAATTCATTGCCTTGCACCACATCTCTAGAAACGGCACCTATAGTGAGGGCTCCAAAATGTTTAACAGGTCTTGGAATGGAGAAACTATTGGAAAAATGGAATTTCTTGTTGAGTAGAGTGGACTCCTGGGGTTTTGGTTAAAAAAGGATTTATTTTAAAAATACAGTCCTTAGTCTCTAGAATGAGTTTCCCTAGGCAAGATGTTTCTTCTTTTGAGGAAATCAGGATGTTACTTCCAAAATAATTATTCCATATTATAAATTCATAAATAGATGTAGTAAAAGTTGTCGAAACCTCAACTTAAAGGACGTGATTGTCCTTCAACCACTCTCTCTGCTAAGTACAAGTAGTCTAATTACTTAAATTAACAGGAACAAACTAACAAACAAAAATTGGTTGCCAGGTCAATTACTGAGCTAAACCCAGGCTTCTAGTTTCCCTGGCCAGTGATTCATTCTCGAGGAAATGCTGACTCCTAGAGTTCAGAATAAGCAGTAAGTATAGACTCTGCTGTCCTCGTCAGGCAAGTAGATTCATGTTTAGCCAAAAAGGACAGCAGGCGCGAAAGTCTAATTATAGAGGAAATCAGCTACACGAATGAATGCACTGTGCTTTTTGACTGGCAATATTTTTTCTTGTATTCAATTTACGTTCTGAACTTTTACTCTATTGCTGCTTCACTGGTTCATAAGATTTTGTGCACTTAATTCAATCCAAGTGATGATGCCACTATAATTATATACTTACTGATTTTATGGCAGAGACTTTTGTACGCAGACTTTCAGTTAACCTTTCATTTTCTTCTTCGTGTACACTATACCCACTATTGGTATAGCCATAGTTACCAGTAGGTGCTCCTTCACCTAAAAGCAAAAGCAGTAACTCAGGTGTACAGACAGGAAATATCATCCAAGCAAAATACAGTATCATGAGGGTCCCAGTCCATTTATGGTTACAAATGCATCTCCTTGTGCATCCCTGCAGCATCCTCAAGAGTGAGCAAGAGACATTGTTAACATATACAAATTCTCTCAGCCATTTAGAACATTGAATTTAGCTTTCAGTTCAGAAATCAGGAAATTAAAAGGTTCTTTGGTAACCTTGATTTAACTAATTCATATATCATGACCCATTTTTGCCCTCAGATACGGTACATTTGTGTATTCTCCAAGGAAGACAGCCTGAATGTTAAAAGCATACCTGAAAGTAGAATTGAGTCCATTGTATATTAAGGTATCCAACTATGCCATATGTGGAATGCAGGAGTTAAGGTTACTCAGTAAGAGTCTTCATATTTTTTACTTTGGAATGTTTACATTTGTAGCCTGTTATATGCAATATAGGTTTTAATGTCCCTTTAGTTTATAAAAAGGGAAAAGGATTAACATACAGGCTGCATAATCAGAGCTTTACTCATGTTTATACCAGCAAGAGACCTCTCTGCCTTGCGGTGGGATGCTGCACTTGGCAAGTCATCTACTAGGTGGATGAAGGCGCTTCAGAGCTGCTACCCACACTGTCAACTGGCAGATGACTGACCAGTAGAGGAGAGTCAGTGCCAAAATCATCAGCTTAGTATGCTCACCTCCTCCCACCTTTAATAAAGAGACTGTCCAACCAGCAGCTAAACAGCATACTGGGAGAGGGATGCACCAAGATCCCTGCATTTCCTCCCCCCACCCCGACACACACACCACCCAGTACTCAAAGTAAAAGCAGCCTAGCTTTGCAGGGCTAAAAGGAATAGCAGGGTGAAGCAGGCCACAAGTATAAGACATATTAAGGGAGGTGGCTGGATAAAAGCCTGGGTTGTTATCTGCTAAACTTTAGAGCAGAGATTGTATTTACTTTCAGCTAGCAATCTAGTTCTTATCATTTATCATGAGTAGCTAAACATTTCAAATCACACTAAAACTGTTTGAATCCCCTCGACAAATTAATTCTCTCAGTTCATCTTTGAAAAGGTTTTGAGAGAGAGGGGACAGAGCAGTCATATCCACAAAACTAGAATAATGCATTGATATTCTCTCTCGACTGATTTCACACTGTACCGTACATAGTAAAGGCATACACAGGAAAATAGGATAACTAGATAACTGATATTATGGATTTATGATATTCCATAATACCGAGGTGGTTTTTTGTTTGGTGGTTGTTTTTTAACAGATGCAGAATAAAAAAAGTTTTTTTTTCACAAGTTGGCCTGATGACAAGTTTTCAGTAAGGATGAATGAACTGGAAAGCTTCCATTTTATTATCATGTTACTCAAAAATGGATCTTTTTTCTTTTATTTCTTTTAATTTTTTTCCAATCAGATTTGGATTAAGACCAAGTATGGAAAGTTGGCTCAAAGGGAATCTTTTTGCAGAGTTACAAGCATGTGCCAAATATGAAATTAAAACTGAAGTAACCTTATAGTATTCATTACTAAGTGAATATCATAGTAGGAATGTGTTTACAATGCACTGAGATAATCTGTAGCTTGGAGCCCAAGTCCGGTAGTTATACATCAAAGGTCATTGCCAAAGGCAGTCTTTTACAAATGGAACAAGAATTCCAAGCCTTTTTAATAAGCAAACCCCATATTTACATAAACCACAACTTCAAGTGGGAATGGGGTTGTCAGACAGGTATGGAAGAAGTACGAAGGGCAGACTTTTGAAGTTTAAGAGAAATCAGTGCCGTGTATGTACTGTCCCACAATACTGTGTGCTGTCATTATGGGAATAAGCAGTACGCAGTAAGCACCACTGTGTAACAGGCAGCCAAAGAAGGCACAGGTGGCTGGAAGCAATGGCAGAAATTGTAAGTATTTATAAGAATAGAAGAATTTACCTAGACAACCTCTCTCAATGTGCCTCAATCTGAGGGGGACTGGGTAGGAAAGTAGAAACTGAATAGACTAAATAAAACAGATTTCTCCTCAAATAAAATGTAAGAGTCTGTCAAGAGTTGTGAAGTAGGAAGACAGAGGATTCATGCTTATCTTAAGAGTGCACAAAAAATTGTTTCTTTGGATTCTTTAAGATCAAATATTCTATTGACTGAAACCATCTACTGAAATGATAGAGCACAAAGTTTAATAACCCTGTAAGCAAGCAGGACATTTTTAATGCCATCATACTAGCGATGTAGCCACATGATAAATTTAAGTCACTTTCTCTGGCCTCCTAATAGCTTTTCAACATCAGTTTTATTCAGGAACAGTCTGTTAGTCTGATACCAAAAAGATGGCAAATATTATAGGAAATGCTGAAAAGCAAAGCACTGAATTTTATCAATTTGCAATCTCCTTTTTATGTCGAACACTACCGTCAATGTAGCAAAAAATGAGCAATTAGGAGAAGTGTCTGAAGCACGTATAACCCATCCAGACATATTTAAATTTGCAAGTCTTGCAAGTGAAGAAAGGGGAAAAATTAAAAGAATCAATATTAGAGAGTGAGCTGCTAATAACCCCTATATTTTGGCTACTTTGACATCAATGGTCTAATATCACCCAGGAATGAGTACAAACATCCATTCAGGGAAAGTATGTTCCTAGTTAATACTGATCCCATGTCTGAACAGAAAATCAAAGAATACTGTCTGAATTATTCCTAAACTTCTGATGCATGGGTCACATGATATAAATCTGGTTGATGAAGTATTAATACCTACCAGTCCTAGAACGTAATGTGGAAGCTCAAAAGTTCTTTTACTATCACCATCAACACCATGGTTGGTTGACCGAAAGATGAGGATGCCCAAACTTCCCAAAGACTGTGGAATTCAGAAACAGTCTCTATATTTACACCCAAATACCATAAATGTTAAAATGTATAATGAGCACAAACTTTTTAAAATGCATGACTTTTAATCAGAGGCAAGGTGGATAAAAATCAATGATTTAAAAAAAAAAAAAAAGAGAGTTTTTATGTTTTTCCCCTCAAAAAACATTTTATCTCAAACTGTGGATTTGCATCTCCAGAGGTAACATGCTTATTAACAGCAAAAAGGTTTGTAAATAAATAAATAAATAAATAATATATAGAGGTGAGAAATAACAGACTTCAACTCTATTGTCCCTCTGCAAATTTGTGTACATGGAGTCAATACCGTACCTCTCTCGAAATGTGGAAAGTTTTGAAAAGTTTAATGGATATAAGATTGTTGGGGGCAGAATAGATCTGGACAAGGAGAAGTCTGGAGATAAAAGTGAGAAGCAAGGGACATATGCTTGTTTTGTTAAAATATTATATGTTCGCTGTTGAAGAAAAAAATCCAGAATACTTCACGTTGTTGTTTTAGTTCAATAAAACAATTTAAATGTCTGTCTGTTCTCTTCCTAATATAGCATGGCAGGAAAATCCTCCAAATATTAACGATTAATCTGTTGAATTGGAGATAGTTCACCTCCCAGTGACTTCATAAATATCTGCTTCAATTACCTTTGGTAAATGAAATAACCAAGCAATCATTCATTTTCTGATATGGCTGTGAAACGTTTTCAAAATGTATAGTGTGTACCTTCTAAAAATGAAACCTACATCTCTCAGTTGTGAAGAATATGTATTAAGGTTATAACAACCAGTAAGAATACACTTTTATTTAGAAAACCATGATTAAATCAAGTTTTCCTGACTAATGATTTAAATCAAATCCACCCTGTCAGAGGACCAAAGGGAGAGGCACTAAACATTTTTTTTTTAAAAGCAACTGAAGGTGTGTTTGGAGGGACCTGACACTATAAGCTCACCATTCCTTCTGTGGAAATCTGACTTGATTTAATTAAAGAACTAGACCTACACACAAAAACCTGAAAGAATTCAGAAGCAGCTATGGAACCTATTACTTAACTAAGACGACTGATCCCAAGCATAAAGAAGTGTCAGAAACATGGCTGATAGAATAATAGAATTTTTTCTCTTCTAGCATTTAAAAGTAAAGATCAAGATTTCTACCCCAAATCTTGTTTGCAGAGTACGTTGTATCATGCAGTTGCATCATAATGAGGGCTCTGTGTTTCTCATGGAGGTTGCGGAAGTCTCAGATTCCGGGACTTCCTGAGACCTCTGATTTCTGCAGCTGGCCCTGGGGACAGCCACACAGGTTGCTGCGGGAGCAGCCCCACAGCCAGCCGCACCAGCCACTGTTGGAGTGGTCCTGACCCCAGAGCCGTCTGCACCGGCCGCTGCTCTGGCAGCCCCAGGCAGTTGGCCCCAGGGTCCACCTGAGTGGCGGCCGATGCAGCTGGCCCTGGGGATCGCCTGACAGCTTGGCAGCCACCCAGGACTTCCCTGCCCTGGCGCTGCAGGTCCCTCCTCCCCCGTGAAGATTCAATAGGGAGTATTTATGGTATAAGTCAGAAGTGGGCAAACTGCGGCCCGCGGAACTCTCCTGCCCGGCCCTTGAGCTCCCAGCCCATCCCCTCTGTACCCCCTCCCGCCCAGCTCTCTGCGCCGCCAGTGCTCTGGGTGGCGAGCTCCTGCCAGGCAGCACGGGTTGGATAGGCGTGGGAGTCCTGGGGGGCCTGTCAGTGGGCTGGGCAGTCAGGAGACAGGGAGTAGGGGGGGTTGGCTAGCGGGTGGGATCCCAGGGGAGTGGTTGGGGTGGGGGGGTCCTGGGAGGGGGCAGTCGGGACAAGGAGCAGGGGGGGTTAGATGGGTCAGAGGTTCTGAGGGGGGCAGTCAGGGCGGGAAGTGGGAAGAGGCAGATAGGGGGCAGGGGCCAGGCTGTTTGGAGGGCCGGGTAGGGAAGGCTATGCCTCCCCATACAGTTTCAGAACCCGATGTGGCCCTCAGGCCAAAAAGTTTGCCCACCCCTGGCATAAGTCATGGACATGAGTAATGGTCTCACGTTGCAGAGGGGGAGGTTTAGGTTGGATATTAGGAAAAACTTTTTCACTAATAGGGTGGTGAAGAACTGGAATGGGTTACCTAGGGCGGTGGTGGAATCTCCTTCCTTAGAGGTTTTTAAGGTCAGGCTTGACAAAGCCCTGGCTGGGATGATTTAGTTGGGGTTGGTCCTGCTTTGAGCAGGGGGTTGTACTAGATGACCTCCTGAGGTCCCTTCCAACCTGAGATTCTATGATTCTACATGGTGCAGTGAGAAGCAGGCTGCATCCATACTGCAGTATGTAGCTACATGTCCGTGAAAGACTCTGGTCGGGGCGGGGGGGCACAGCATGGAGACTTCAGCAGGTCCCCAAGCCTTTCACTGCAGGCTCAGGGGGCGGCTGAGCTGTTCCCTGCTGCCAGAGCCTTTAGCTGTGGTGGGGAGTTGCCAGAGCCTTTTGCTGCTGCTGGAGCTTTCCCTTGCTGCCACAATCCTTATCTGCAGCAGGAAAAGGCTCTGGCTGCGCCTTTCCCTCTGGTGGCAAAGGGCTCCAGCAGCAGGGAGATGTTGGAGCCTTTTCCTGCTGCCTCCCCTTTACTTGGAGTCCTTACCTGAAGTGAGGAAAGGTTCCAGAAGTGGGGAGTTGCTGGAACCTTTTCCCCCTCTGCCAGAACCTTTCCCCGCTGCCTCCCCCTAACAGAGCCTTTACCCACTGCTGATGTTTTTCTTGTGGTAGGGAAAGGGAAAGTTTCCAGCTGGGAAGCAGCGGGACAGGAAGGCATGGCTTGGGCAAGTAGAGAGCCATATAGGGTACATACCCTGACCATTCAAGCATGTCTGTACTCTACTCACCTAAGCTGTGCCTCACTGGGTACACTGCTATTTAACCTGTGCTGGGGGTTGGGTAGCTACATACTCTACTCGCTGTCAAAAGAAGCATACAGTGCAGATATGGCCTTAGATACTGTTGCAGTACCAACAATGTTTTTTTAAATGTACAGAATCCAACTGATCTAGGACTATTATTTTACTTCGTCTTCCATTATGATTAAGGCTATGATTTAATCATGGGTATTTTTAGTAAAAGTCATATACAGGTCATGGGAAAGAAACAAAAAAATCACAGGCTGTGACCTGTCATAGAATCATAGAATCTCAGGGTTGGAAGGGACCTCAGGAGGTCATCTAGTCCAACCCCCTGCTCAAAGCAGGACCAACCCTAACTAAATCATCCCAGCCAGGGCTTTGTCAAGCCTGACCTTAAAAACCTCTAAGGAAGGAGATTCCACCACCTCCCTAGGTAGCCCATTCCAGTGCTTCACCACCCTACTAGTGAAAAAGTTTTTCCTAATATCCAACCTAAACCTCCCCCTCTGCAACTTGAGACCATTACTCCTTGTTCTGTCATCTTCTACCACTGCGAACAGTCTAGATCCATCCTCTTTGGAACCCCCTTTCAGGTAGTTGAAAGCAGCTATCAAATCCCCCCTCATTCTTCTCTTCTGCAGGCTAAACAATCCCAGTTCCCTCAGCCTCTCCTCATAAGTCATGTGCTCCAGCCCCCTAATCATTTTTGTTGCCCTCCGTTGGACTCTTTCCAATTTATCCACATCCTTCTTGTAGCGTGGGGCCCAAAACTGGACACAGTACTCCAAATGAGGCCTCACCAGTGCCGAATAGAGGGGAATAATCACGTCCCTCGATCTGCTGGAAATGCCCCTACTTATACAGCCCAAAATGCCGTTAGCCTTCTTGGCAACAAGGGCACACTGTTGACTCATATTCAGCTTTTCGTCCACCGTAACCCCTAGGTCCTTTTCTGCAGAACTGCTGCCCAGCCATTCGGTCCCTAGTCTGTAGCAGTGCATGGGATTCTTCCGTCCTAAGTGCAGGACTCTGCACTTGTCCTTGTTGAACCTCATCAGATTTCTTTTGGCCCAATCCTCTAATTTGTCTAGGTCCCTCTGTATCCTGTCCCTACCCTCCAGCGTATCAACCACTCCTCCCAGTTTAGTGTCATCTGCAAACTTGCTAAGGGTGCAGTCCACACCGTCCTCCAAATCGTTGATGAAGATATTGAACAAAACCGGCCCCAGCACTGACCCTTGGGGCACTCCACTTGATACCGGCTGCCAACTAGACATGGAGCCATTGATCACTACCCGTTCAGCGCGACCATCCAGCCAGTTTTCTATCCACCTTACCGTCCATTCATCCAGCCCATACTTCCTTAACTTGCTGGCAAGAACACTGTGGGAGACTGTATCAAAAGCTTTGCTAAAGTCAAGAAATAGCACATCCACTGCTTTCCCCTCATCCACAGAGCCAGTTATCTCATCATAGAAGGCAATTAGGTTAGTCAGGCATGACTTGCCCTTGGTGAATCCATGCTGACTGTTCCTGATCACTTTCCTCTCCTTTAAGTGGTTCAGAATTGATTCCTTGAGGACCTGTTCCATGATTTTTCCAGGGACTGAGGTGAGACTGACTGGCCTGTAGTTCCCCGGATCTTCCTTCTTCCCTTTTTTAAAGATGGGCACTACATTAGCTTTTTTCCAGTCATCCGGGACCTCCCCCGATTGCCATGATTTGTCAAAGATAATGGCCAATGGCTCTGCAATCACATCGGCCAACTCCTTTAACACCCTTGGATGCAGTGCATCCGGCCCCATGGACTTGTGCTCGTCCAGCTTTTCTAAATAGTCCCGAACTACTTCCTTCTCCACAGAGGGCTGGTCACCTCCTCTCCATACCGTGCTGCGGAGTGCAGCTGTTTGGGAGCTGACCTTGTCTGTGAAGACAGAGGCAAAAAAAGCATTAAGTACACTAGCTTTCTCCATATCCTCTGTCACTAGGTTCCCACCCTCATTCAGCAAGGGGTCCACACGTTCCTTGACTTTCTTCTTGTTGCTCACATACCTGAAGAAACCCTTCTTGTTATTGCTAACATCTCCGGCTAGCTGCAACTCCAAGTGTGATTTGGCCTTCCTAATTTCACTCCTGCATGCCTGAACAATATTTTTATACTCCTCCCTAGTCATTTGTCCAATCTTCCACTTCTTGTAAGCTGCTTTTTTGTGTTTAAGATGAGCAAGGATTTCACTGTTAAGCCAAGCTGGTCGCCTGCCATATTTACTTTTCTTTCTACACATCGGGATGGTTTGTTCCTGCAACCTCAATAAGGATTCTTTAAAATACAGCCAGCTTTCCTCGACTCCTTTCCCCCTCATGTTATTCTCCCAGAGGACGTTGCCCATCAGTTCCCTGAGGGAGTCAAAGTCTGCTTTTCTGAAGTCCAGGGTCTCTGTTCTACTGCTCTCCTTTCTTCCTTGTGTCAGGATCCTGAACTCTACCCTACACACTGTGTAGCCTAAGGCCCACAGTCAGGAATCAGGGCTCTGTTGTGCTACTCATGATAGAAATACATAATAAAAAGATGGTTTACTGACCCACAGATCTTACAGTCTAAGGCCTCATCTACACTTAAAATTTATACTAGCATAGCGATTTCAGTGAGGAATGTACGGGAAAAAACTACACCCTTGGTGACACAGCTCTCCTGACAAAACCCCGTGTATACGCAGCTATGTCAACAGAAGAAGGCTTCTCTCAGCACAGATAAGGTCATGAAGGGAAGTGGTGTTTTTATACCTGCAAAATTCATGTTTGTTGGCATATGCTGAGTGTATCCTAGTGGGCTATGCTGCCCAAGGATCTGTAGTATAAACACAGCCTAAGTAACAGAGTCTGTTTTAACACGTTCTGAATGGTTTGGTCAAAACTACTTAATAGATTGTGTAATCCATTATTTTATTATTGTATTTTATTTACATAATTACAGTTTTGTCAATGTGGACTCTTTCCCCACCAATTAAGGGGAAAATCACAACCTTAAACAGTAGTGAAAGGACTTGACAGCAATGCGCTGTACAAGTTATAGTGCCTGTCCCAGATAGCAACATGTTCATAACTTCCCATACCCATTTGCATAATTCTTTCAATGGCCAATATTCTTGTTACCCAACATTTAAAGGGTTATTTCCAAGCCACACTCTAAACACATCTGAAAGTTTGATGCCAGCTGCAGAAGTAGCCTGTCTTCAGGCGGGAAATAAAGGGCAACAAACAGCTACATATAAATTTACAAATACGTTTTTCAAGTCAAGGGCTCTAAAACAGAGTCGATGAGCTTAGGACTAGCATACTGCAAAACAAAAAGGCAAAAATAAAAACAGCATTTTAAATGCATCTTCTTTCACTTTCTGTCATCAGCAGCAGGTTGGAGGATGATCTCCACCACAGATTTACATATAGGTCCTGAGATGACTCAGGCCTCCCACTTTCTGTAAATAACAACTGACTGCTCGAGGGTATTGCGAGAAGGTCTGAAACTGGGAGGATAAGGGAAAGCAGCAGCTGGAGTGGTGTGTGTCTGATACACTATGATTAGGGAGGTGGAAAGAAAAGTACCCCACCAAGGGCTGCCCCTAAGAAGCAGCTCAGCGCTGGGACGGTCTCGCTTCTGCAGGCTCCGCTCAGTGCCACTTACTTCACAGCGGGTGCAAAGCCCCGGCTGGGGTAACCGCCGCGGGACTAGTTCAGGCCAGTGGTAAGGAGGCGACAGACACGATTCATGCACCATTTCCACCTGCTTGCACGGCCCGGTTCCCCCCCGGCTCTTCTCGGCCCCGATCAGCCCTGCAAGGCCCGGGCCCCTCCTCCCGCCGCCGTTCCCCGCTTACCCAGCCCGGCGCGCCTCATCCCTGCGGCGGGACGGGCAGGGGACCGGCTCCCCCACCCGCTGAGGAAGATGCTCTGCGCGCCAGGGGACGCGGCCAAGCTCCGGCTTCCGGGCCCTCGTCAGGCACCAATCACCCCAAACGCCACGACATCGCTACCCCACAGCCCTCTGGGTAACGCAGTCCCTCCACGTGCGGGGCCCTTCCGGCCAAGCGCGGGGCCCCCTGGGTAGTGTAGTTCCAGCGCGGCGGCGCCATCTTGGTTCTGCCGTTGTCGCCCAGCGACTCACTCCAAGGCCAGTGGGAGGAGCGTGCGGGGCAGCAGGAGTGGGCAGGCCCGGGGGGTGAGCCCCGCCTGGCCCACGAAGTTCGTCGGTGGAGACGGGACGCTCCTGTGCCCGGGGGAACCAGCCCTGTGTCCCGGCGCGGGCCAGAGTGGCAGCCCCTTGGAGCTCGCTGCCTGCCCCGCCCCCGCCGCAGAGCTTAACCCTGCGGGGCCCGTTACGTTCCCGCAGCAGCCCGGCCTGCGGAACGGCCCTGCCACCCTTGGCGGTGGCTGTCCCGGTGCGCTGTGTTCCGGTAGCTGCTGGCCAGCTGCGCGCTGTCTCCCTTTGCCCTGCCCTCGTCCTCTGTGATCGCCTGCAGGCTTCGCTTCGCTCTCCGCGTGGGTCTCTTCTCCGCTTTCTCCTCCCTTGGGTCCCTCTCGCCCACTCCTGTATGTTCCCTCTTCTCTCCCGGGCCCTAGTCCTGCCTCTCTCCCCCTCAGTCCTTCACGTTCATTTCCTTTGATGCCTGCCACAAGCCGGCAGAGAAGTGGCGAGGAGAAGCCATGGCGGCTGGGGTCAGCCGTGTGCTGCAGATCTGTTGACTGAGCTGTCTATAGATCTGCTCCTGTCTTACTTCCCAGAGTCACCGTGAGCCTCCGATTCCATGTGGCTCTAACACTTCCTGCAGAGAAGGGTTGGCTCGATGACTTTGAAGGGGCAATGAGAGTCCGTGGGGTTGTGGCAGCAGGATAAGCAGGTTGTGAACATGTGACAAAATTAGTGAGCATTAGGGTTGCCAGGTGTCTGGATTTTGACCGGAAAACCAGGTCGAAAAGGGACCCTGGCAGCTCCGGTCAGCCGTTAGACCGGAGCTGTTAGAAGTCTGGTCAGCTGGGTTAAGGCAGGCCCCCTGCCTGCCCTGGCTCCATGCGGGCCCCGGAAGCAATCGGCATATCCCTGCAGCCCCTAGGCCCCGAGCGCCAGCTCCGCAGCTCCCATTGGCCGGGAACTGCAGCCAATGGGAGCTGTGGGGCGGCTCCTGCAGGCGAGGGCAGTGCATGGAGCCCCTGCCTGCCCTGTGCCTAGGGACCACAGACTTACTGGCCGCTTCTGGGAGCCACCTCACGTAAGTGCCACTCAGAGCCCGCACCCCAACCCCCTGCTCCAGCCCTGAGACCCTTCCCAGAGCCCACACTCCCTCCTGCACCCCATCCCTAAGCCCCCTCCTGCACTCCAAATCCATCATCCCTGGTGCCACCCCAAAGCCCTCACCCCCTCCCGCACTCCAACCCCCTGCTCCAGTGAATATGAGTGAGTGAGGATGGGGGGGAGAAGACAGTGAGCAGGGCGGACCTCAGAGAAGGGGTGGGGCAAGGGTGTTCGGTTTTCTGCAATCAGAAAGTTGGCAACCCTAGTGATCATGGGTACTTTGGACATAAAGGCAGTCAGCCAGCCTGCTCTTAGTTTCAGCAAAGCTGTCTGCCTGGTGGCTCATTCAGCTAACCAGTCTGCAGGGATTTACAAAAACGGTCTTAACACCATCTTTTTAAATGGGCCCTGAAATCAGCTTTACTTGCTAAAGAATGTGGACTGGTAGGCTAATGCAGGTATCAGATATTTTGTTACTCGTGTACGTAAAGGATACGGCCAATCGGGGCGACCTGGGTCGGCCTTGTATAGGGTGAACAGATAGCAAGTGTGAAAAATTGGGACAAGGGGTGGGGAGTAATAGGCACCTACATAAGAGAAAGCCACAAATAGTGGGATGATCCCCTATAAAATTAGGATTTCTGTTCACCCTGCTCGTGTCTTAAAAATGTTTCTCAGAAAGAGGAGCAAGAAGTTCTTAAATTAAAAGTTGTTTTGAAAATATAACAGGCTTTCATGTATTAAGATGAGCACTAATTTTTGAATCATGTGCTTTCAACTTTTTCAAGGAACTGATAATATCATATACTAATAGGTTCTCAGTTTTGGTGTTGCAAAAAGGTTTCAGGTAATCCTTGAATCATGAGCACCTTCCCTTTTTATGGCTAGACAGGAAGCATAAATTCTAAAAACATTGTTTTTCGCTGTAGTAAGATGGAGTCACAGTATTGAAAAGATTAAGAACCACTGTCCTAGTGGAACCCCTTTTTGTAAGTGTTAAAGGAGCCCTTGCAGTATACAGCTGCTCAAACTGGAAAACGAAAGATCTCACTATTACTAAATCTTTAGTGCTAGAAATAATTCAAATTTCATTTGCAAAGATAATTCATCCTCTACTATGCTCCTCAACCCATTCTAATGCTTTGTCAAAATTGGGCTTTATCTCCTTTTATTAGGGCTGTGAATCACTCTGTATGCCACTAGATTAATTTTATTTCCCAGGATGATAACCCTACTGCTAAAATATATCTGGAAGCTGTAGGTCGCTCCTTTTCCAATTCATTTTTCCCTTGGTCATCCCATAACTTTATGCCTTAAAGAAGTGAGCATGCCCTTGTGGATGCTCTTCCCCCTGGGATTTGAGTGGCGCAGGCGTTCTGACCCCTTGCCTGACTGAAGGAGAGATAGAGGAGCATGCTGGCAGTTTGCAGGTTTGCAGCATGTACACAACACCAGCAGGATTAGAGGGAGGCAGTGAAGGTGGCAATTTAGGAGGGGGCAAAGTAGAGAATGGAGGAGAAAGCAAAGCAGGAGAAAAAATTTAAATGTTCACCCTGTCCAGTACAGTCTCCCTTCAGCAGCAGGCAATTTTCCATAAAACCTTATTCGAAATGCTACAGTTCTTATTATTAATGTATATGCTGCCTATTATTTTAGTGTCTAGGAAAACTTATCAGTTCCTTCAGGAAAGGGGACAGTGTTCTCATACTGCTTTCCCCACTTCCATCCAGAGAAAAACTTGTAGGTACTTTACTATGCAGAGTTCACAGGTGGGGCCATTCCCCAACTTGGTTATTAAACAAAGGTTTTTTTAAAGGAAGTGATCCAGGACGCATTTTTTTAAGTGGCAAGATTTGGGTTTAGCTTAATCTCTGGCAGTTGTGAAATCCATAGCTAAAAGCATATTCTGAGAGAACCTTATTCCTGCCCCCTGCACATTTGAACCTGGACTCCATCAGTAATAACATTTTTTTCTGTGGTGGGTTGCAGAGTGACAATCTCTGTGGAAGTGCCTCAAACTCAAAAACAGAGAGTGAATTCCGGCTCCCACTGACATCAGTGGCAAAACTTACTTTCTCTTCAATGCGACCAGAAGTTCACCTAAAGTCTTTTGCTATGAAATATAACCCCACTTACATTTTTCTTTTATACTGTGCATGATTTGTCTGCTCTGTGATGAGGATTTCCTGGCAATTTGTGATATTTCTTCATGTCATATTTTCCATGACTTGTTTCTCTGTTTTCCTTGTTTTAGGTAGAAAAGATAGACTTGTGCCAGGCATGTCTGTAACATGCTTATAACATCTTGTAACCATGTATTAATTCTATAAGTCATTTATAAATAGAACGATTATACAGTGTGACCAGTAGATACTCTACATTTTCTTATAGCATAAAGTAGTGAACAAGATGTCTTATGATACAATGAATTTCACTTTGTATTTTTTCAAATTTTATTGTAGTTATATTGCTTAATACACCTCTCTGCACCTTTTCCAATTCTAATACATTTGATCTTTTTTGAGGTGGAGTGACCAGAACTACAAACAGTATTCAAGGTGTGGGTGTACCCTGGACTTGTATAGCGGCATTATGGTATTTTCTGCTTTATTATCTATCCCTTTTCTAATGGTTCCTAACATTGTTTGCTTTTTTGACTGCCGCAGCACATTGAGTGGATGTTTTCAGAGAACTATCCATGATTATTCCAAGATCTCTTTCTTGAGTGGTGAATATAGTGACCAGATAGCCTTCTTATAACTAAAGTATTATTCATTTTAACAGTAGAAACAAAGCATGTAGAGCTTGTCTACATAGCAAATTACTGCCTGGCTAGGGTGACCAGACAGCTAGTGTGAAAAATCGGGACGGGGGTGGGAGGTAATAGGAGCCTATATGAGAAAAAGACTCAAAAATCAGGACTGTCCCTATAAAATCGGGACATGTGGTCACCCTATGCCTGGCAAACTGGGATGTGAATCTACAGCATGGGAACTTGACACACAGTAATATCCTGTGCGGACACTGCTACAGCACAATGAAAGTCCTGGAGTCTGGCTCAGCATACTACACTAAGTCCTCCATACATATGTAGTCTGGGACTTTCGCCATCTTACATGCATGGTTTTCTTATCTATAGGCTTATAGCCCCCTGATGGTAGCTTAGGCAGGCCTTGCTTCGTCAGACACCTAGTGGATGTCTGTCTCAGTTTGCTTTCCCTGGACATCTGAACAGCTACCCCCTTCTTGAGAGGGAGTCTCTTTTTAAACTAGCCATTTGTTCTTTTTCTAGTTCTCAAGCTTTGGTCCTGTTTGTGAAAACCTCCTCTTTAATTGGCTGGGCCCAGGAAGTAGAATCTTCACAGCTAATAGTTCAGGCATTGTCTCTTAATAACTCATAAATATTTACTAGGGAGTAGCTTATCTTGAGCCATTGCTTCCTTCTTGCTTGCTTTTCCTTGCAGCCTCCTATTAAACTAAATACCCCAATAACCAGGTCAACATGCAGGATTCACAAATTATTACACAGCAGCTCCACTTGTCACAATCTCCTTACCAGTAAAGTAAGGAAAAGAAAAGGGAACAGCCCAGAAAGGGCTTATTCAGTTGAACTTGTAACAAACTATTAGAAAATCAGAAATCCGAATGTGATCATCATGATAATTTATCATTGCATAAAAAGATTAAGATATTTTGGTTACTTCAGTGTTTTTCACAATCTTCTTGATTAAAACACACAGCTTCCCAGAATTACAAGCTGTGATAACAGTCTAATGAATCACAGTACACTGCCACCATATGTTGGCATCATTAGAGAGCTGTAAAGCTGGTACTGTATGATATTATGTGTTTGTACCTAGTTTTTCAGTGTCTGCTGTTTTCTGTTAAAATAGTAAGTGACTTTTTTTTTCTTTAAAAAAGCCTGGCCAGTGATCCAATAGGTGATCCATCAGTGCAATTAGGTAACAGCTGATTGTGGATATTTATAAATAGAATCCATTACATCAATCACATAAAAGCAGGACTAGCGTCAGACAACCTTCCAAGTTAACAGACAATATTTCCAAAAGGGATAATATGACCATCTTTCCTCAGCATCCTGTTAACATCTTGTACCCATACTAATTACTCCTAGGGGAATTCTGCACCAAAAAATTAAAAATTCTGCACACAAAATTTTAAAATTCTACATATTTTATTTGTCAAAATAACAACTGGTCAAGCCAGTTTCAATTATTTCAGTAATTTATTTCAAAATGCCTGTCGACAAGTATGTCTGTAACAATACAGACAATAAAAAAGATTCAGGAAATGTTTTTTGACAAATAGATTCTTTACTAGACATATTAATACAGAGCTTTGACTAAATTCATTTAAACTACAATACAGAAAGGCAAAGGCATGGGGAAGACAGGTTTAATGGAGGAGCTGAGGGAGAAGGAAGTCATTGCTGGGAAGGCGCCTGGGAGTGAACTTGGAGGGTTGTTGGGTGTGGATGAGAGAAGTATGGGACTTTTTTTTTGTGGGGAGGGGGGAAGGATTGTTGGGGAGCCTCCCCTATGCAGACCTTGGCTGACCTCTACCCTCTCCCGTTCAGTCAGGCACATCTGCCCCTGTCCCCATGTGTCCCTGCACCCTTCCTCCCCTATGTGTCCATGCCCTCCCCATTCAGCCACCCCTTCTCCCCCACATCTTCCCGTGTCCCTGCACCCCCTCAGCCACCCCTCCATCCCTGTCCCCATGTGTCCCTGCAACTCCCTCCCTCGTTCCATGTGGCCCTACACCCCCACTCCCATTCAGCTCCTGGCTCAGTGCTGTTACCCCACTAGCTCCTGTACCCCCACCCCATTCTGTCTCCCCCCCACTAGCCCTTCTGAACCCCAGTCTATATGACTCCCCCGAAGTCCCATGTGTCCACTCTGTCCGTGTCCCCCCAGATATCCCATTCACCCTCACCTGATTCCATGGGTAGGACACTATCAGAAGTGGAGTCTCTCCTCCCCACTCTCTGCAGTTGGCTGCTCTGGCCATGGCTGCTGTGTGTTCTGGGGCCACAGCAGCCTGTGGTGCGTGAAAGGTGTAATGTATTTTCTGCTTGGGTCAGTAGAATGAAATCAGGCAAAAAATGCTCACTGCCCAAAAACTTCATCCTGCATTTCTTACACTGACAAAACTCCCATTGAGGAAGGTCCGTTTAAGGAGGTCAGTATCCCTCCTCTTACTGATTTTGTCTCCAAGCACTGCCATCTTCAAGGATACTAGGTGTGGTGGCAGAATTGTTACTGTCATAAATCTTTAAATTGTTGAGGCAGTGTCCTGATGGCTGCCATCTGTGACTAACCTAAGGGAAGGGGAAACAATCTGAATGAATTCAGTGGAAGGCATCTTAGAAGGAGAAGAAAATATTTTAAATTTTTTAAAAAGTTACTTATTTCCCCATAGTAACAGTCATTTAAAAACTATGACTGGGTGCTTTCTTCTCCAGTATAGGTATATTCTTTGATGTAATTTAGATTTGAAAACTATTTTCAGATTTAATTTCTGACCTACTTACCATTTGAAAAATAATTAACAAGTATTTAACCTATTGTTAAACAGTCTGATCTTGATTGTTTGAGGCATTTGTTCTTTTATATAATTATTTTTGTAGGTTACATTCCTAAGGCATCTCTTGTCTGATTCATCAGTGTTTAACCTATGTCATGTCTCTGTCTTTCTTTTGTAGGTTTATTTTCAGGGTTACCAAAATTAGATTAGAATAGAGAATACATTGTTGTGGATACACTTGCAAGTTTTCCACCTAAATTAACTATTAAAAAAGTTAATATTGAAATTAATGGAAATATTTCCATTGATTTCAATTGACCTGGATTTGGTTGTAAATCCTCATAACAAACTAACTCAGTTGATTCTTTGTAGTCTAATAGCGAATGCTGGGTAATTTATGAATAATGCCAGTCACATTTCCCCCCCTGTAAATTAAGGTACTATTTCCAATGTCAGCTCTGACTGGTTAATAATATCAATTGAGTGAGTGATAAGAATTCAGAGCAACTGCAGAAGCCTGAACATTAATAACTGTCTAAAGAGAAGGAGAACGGAAATGATTTAAAGACTAACCCATTTAAAACCAGAAGCTGAATTCAGAAGTGACTTAGGAAAACAAGAATGTGTAATAATAATGAGTAGAACACACAGCTCTAACATTTCCGAAGAGGCAATTAAATAATGATTTGCAGAACATGGGCCGCTCCATTTATATCCAGGCAAACATCTCAGATTCTGCTCCACGTACATCTACTGTTGTCTGTGATGTGATTCAGGAGGGAGGTTTCCAGATCAAAATGTTTACAAGCCACCAAATGTTAACTGGGACCAGCAAGTTCTGCTGAGACTAGCTCGCCCAGTTGTCTACATAGGTGGCTTCAACAGCCACCATCCTGACTGGGGATACTCTCCATCAGTCGTTAACAGAGACCAGATGATGGAGTGGACATCTAACAACGATCTTGCCCTCATCCATTTTGCAGAGCAGAGAGGCAACCTT
The DNA here is from genome assembly GCA_033296515.1 of Macrochelys suwanniensis. Lineage (NCBI taxonomy): Eukaryota > Metazoa > Chordata > Testudines > Chelydridae > Macrochelys > Macrochelys suwanniensis. Next base: position 46,300,075 of record CM065776.1, read on the forward strand.
CCGCTTGTCCAGATGGTCTCATAAATACTCTCCTGATTGGTGCTGGGTATTATTTATGGATGGTCACTCCTAACTTACATCATGTCTGGTTTTGGAAGACTTCCCACGTAGCCAACAGAGACCTTCCGTTAGCCACATGGGGTTACAAGTCCCAATCATTAGAACCTTTAACATGCCAAGATGGAAATTCAGGAAGGCAGACTGGAAAAAGTACACAAATGCTCTAGTGTCTAGAAAAAAATGTCATCTTTATACCTTCACTTATTGTCTCACTCGATGAAGCCTTTAGTTGATTTTGAGAAGTCATCTTCAGAGCCGCCTGCCCATCCATACCATGCAGCCAACGTCCAGTCTACACTCCATGCCTGGATGCTGAATGTGCCAAACTGCTCAGTCAGTATGAATCCTCTGGTGACTCAGATATTGCTGACCACCTAATCCAAGCCACTTGTTGCTGTTGGACAGGCACGATGGGAAGGGATGACTTGGAATTTAGACATCGCTCACACAAGCCGGAAATGCTGGAATTTGATTTGTCATCTTGGTGCAGCTTAACAACCACCAATCCAAAGCAAACCACCTGTCATGCCAAACCAAGCCTCCAGCCATCTGCTGAATGTGTCAAAGGCACCAAATGAGAATCATGTCAGACAACAAATCCATGATGAATGGCATCAGGTCCACTGGAGAAAAGCCACATGGCAATACTTAGAGCCCTCACAGCCGCTGACTTAGACACATTTTGAAGTAATGTTAAGAGCAGCATTGCTGCTGGTTATGACAACATATTGTCAGAGTTCTAGAAGCACCTTGGGACTCCTGCTTACCAGTGGCTGGCACAATCCTTCATGCAAGTGGTCAACGAAAAACGATTTGCAAAGACATGGCTATGATACTGGCAGACAGATGCTGGCAGACCGGGGCACAGGGATCTTCTTACCTGGGGGATTGTTAGCAGTCAGGTGGGAGATGGGTGTGATCTAAAGGTTTAATGAAGGGTAAGTGGAAGTGTAATGTTAGATGGCATCATGTAAAAGGGATTGAAGGGGTTGTAAAATTTAGCAGATGGGTTGTTCTTTCAGTGGAGTAGGCTAAGTGTATGAGTGCAGGCATCATGTTGGGGCATCACTCAAAAAGGGCATAATTACAGTTGCATGGATATCTATCTGAACTCTTCATTTCCTATTTTCAGATGTTTGAATTTCATTGAACTCAGCAGGGCCCCCCTAGATCCCAGCACACACACAGGAGGAGAGAATGTGGGGCTGACAGGTGCCCACTGCTCCAAATCCCCCCTCACCCTCATACCCACCTCCATGTCACCCTTCCCACACTCCCTAATCCCCACCCTCTCCCACGATCTGAACCTCCCAACCCCCCTTTCCTCCCCTACTACCCATACCCATTATCCTCGCCGCTACAGAACAAAATCCCTCACTGCTCTGCCCCACAAGCTAACCTCCTTTCCCCTCCAAACAACCATTTAGATGTGTAATTTACTTTCTTTTCAAATGTAGATTGAGTGCCTTCTGAATTTTCTGCTGTAGTCAGATTACATTTCCTCAAAATAAATAAATAAAAATCTTGGAAGGAGGTAGTTTGTAGTAACATACCTATATTTTATTTTCAGATTTCTACCATGGGTTGGGTTCAAACTTACAATGCCTTACAGGCTGTAGCAAAGGTTTATTGGCCAGCACATGCCCCCTTGAGCCACCCATAGTCTGTGATTAGTGGTTAGATCTTGAGTACTCTGTCTGCATATGCACAGTCCATGTGACATGTGAGCACTGGCTTTAGGGCACTTAGAAAAGTCATCGTTCAAACAGAAAGGCTTCCCAACCTGGCGCTCCCCTGTAATTTATCTCAGAAGAAAGAAACTAAGAATTTAAAAAGCCTCTGTAAAGTATCCATAAATATTTTGCAAGATTTTTTTTTCCAGTAGGACCACAGCAAAGTAATTAAGGCAGGAAAACAAAAATAATTCTGATTTCACTAAAATAAACATTACATTTTATGTTCACGCAATTCCAATTATGCCAGCTTTTTAATACACTAAGTAGCTGCATAGTTTGTTTGTTATCTTTGATGTTGTCATAAATATACACAGGGCAGCTGTACTGAATTGCCTTACCTGAAAGGGGTTAATCAGTTCAATTCACCTAGTTGGCACTGACCAGAAGGACCAATGGGGAAAGAAGATACTTTCAAATCTGGTGGGGGTGGGGGAGGGAAGGTTTGTTTGGGCTCTTTCTTTTTTTTTTTTTTGTTCCCTCTCTGGACGGAGAGAGAGGGTCCAGGCAGGAAAAACATTTCCTAGAAACATACGTAAAATAAGCATCTATGATTACAAAAATTGTAAGTAAGGCAAGGAAATGCGTTAGATTATCTTTTGTTTTAGCTTGTGAATTTTCCCTAGGCTAAGAGTGAGTTTTATTCCTGGTTTTGTTTTGTTTTGTTTTTGTGGTAAATTTGAAGCTGAACCTACAGGGGAATCCTCTGTGTTTTAAATCTTTTTATTACCCTGTAAAGTTACCTTCCATCCTGATTTTACAGAGGTGCTTCTTTTACGGTTTTTTTTAATAATAAAGTTCTTTTAAGAACCTGATTGATTTTAGTGTCTTAAAGATAAAGGGTCTGGTCTGTACTTATGTTAAAGGCATTTGGTTGGTATATTATTCTCAGCCTCCCCAGGAAAGGGGGTGAAGAGGCTTGGGGAGATATTTTGGGGAAATAGGGACTCCAAGTCGTCCTTTTCCTGAATTTTTGTCTAAATCACTTGATGGTGGCAGCAATACCATGCAAGGACAAGGAAAGGATTTGTGCCTTGGGGAAGTTTTTAACCTAAGCTGGTAAAAGTAAGCTTAGGGGGTCTTTCATGCGTGTCCTCACATCTGTACCCCAGAGTTCAAAGTGGGGAGGGAACCCTGACAGATGTCCAATCAATTAATTAGAATATTGTATATACTTATTCTCACTCTTACATACTTAGTGTCAGAAAATGACAAAAATATAACTGTTTCTTAATCTGAAATGTAAGGTTTAGCATGTAAAAAGCTATACTGTAATCAGGTGAACAATGTTATGCAAGCTATTCAGTTTAGAAAATGCTCTAAATGAATACTTTGGCTCAGAAGACAAATCCCTGAATAGGTATTTATGTTGGTATAATAAGCATTTTCAATAGGTTCTATGTTTTTTATTATTAATCTGCTCGAATGTATAATATGACAATTTTGAAGACGGGACTGCAGTGTACTCAATGTTGATTAATATAATTACAATATAATTAATATAATTTTAAGAAACTCCTAGTGTATCCACTAAACATTAAGGATCTTAACTTGATCTTATTGAAGTCAATGGCAAAACTGCCACCGATTTTAATGGTACAGGGTCAAGACCTAAAGAAACTAGTGTGTAAATACAAGAAAAAGATTTTAGACTTAAATATCTTGATCTCTTTTCATTTTTAATGGTAAAAATAATAAAAAACAACAAAAACAAAACCCCTACATTGTTTCATTATTTTACAGGCACTCCCACAAGTCCATCCACTTACCCAACAAAATCATATGTTAGTGTCTCACAAGTTATAGAGAAATTCCTTAGTGTCACTGCAGATTTACTTTAAAAATACAGGTGCCTAAACAGACTTTCCAGATCCCCCATGTGGATGCTTATATCAGCACATAGGCAAACCCTCCCCTGCCCAAAAAAAGAGGGGGGGGGACATTTAAGCACTCATATTAAAGTCATGAGCATGGTATGAGAACACATGTAAATCTTGTTTTGTTCAGGTGCCAATTTGGTAATCCAAATGTGAGATATAGAAATCCTATTAAAGTATGTATATTTGAATATTGGGCCTATAGGTATTCAATCACAACCCTCCATTTCTACAGAAATCATGGTGTACCCCGACCCTCAAGGATGTTCTTATTTGGGGTGAAATTCAGTTCAACTGAATAAAGCCCAAGGAGTTGAGATTTATGTGGTTGAAGACTAACCCTTCAACCTCTCTCCCTGCAGCTGCTGTGCCTGTGGGCTGGAATTGCAGCTACAGAACTTCCATACAACTTACATGGTTTGTCAAGACCCCTGGATCTATATAATTGTGGATCCCATGGCCCTGCCTGCAGCCCATGCCCACCTCCTCCGGCTATACTGTCTGAAGCATGTTTCTAAGTGGCGTAAAATACTTTGTGTCATCCCTCTACAGGAGGGTGAATTTCACCCTATGGGAAATCCTCTTCAGATAAGTTCTCTCTTAAACTGGCTTCAACAGGCATTGCAATGGAAAATGTGAGAAAGCAGCAGCACAGAACTTTGAACTCTAGTGACAAGGAATTCTCTTTCCTTTGTGTTTGTCAGATAACATTCATGGCATGGAGTAAATGGAAACGCCAATGTTATAAAATTCCCAATTCACTTCAACTCTAATCTCATGCAAAATTCATCTTAGAAACCTGTGGTGTGAACTTTGTCTTAAATAACTAATTGAAGTCCATTAAAAAACAAAGTTATTTTTGAACTACACCAGTGCAAGAAGGCATTTCAAATCAACGCATTACTAAGGGGCCAGTTTATGGGGGAGAACAAGAGAAGAGCATGGCGCATGTCTGCAAAGGAAGTGGGGGCCAGGATCTGTATGGGAGAGGAGTGCAGGAGGATGGTTTCTACAGAGGAGATTGCTTGAGAGGGGTTTCTAGAAGGGACTGGAGAGCCAGCTTATATCAAGCTAACTATAAAAAGGTAGAGTAGCACTCCTGAGTTTGACGGCATGTATTGTTGTTCGCAGTGTTGTAGGCATGTTGGCCCCACAATAGTAGAGAGACAAGGTGGGGAGGTAATATCTTGTATTGGATCAACTTCTGTTGGTGAAAGAGAGACACTTCTCAGTGCTGCAGAGCTCTTCAGGTCTGTATTCTTCAGCACGTACGAAACATTTTAGTTACAACCAAGTTTCATAGCTCAGTTAGAAATTCTAGGGAAAAAATTATAAATTATAATATCCTAGTGACCTGTTTTTCAGATATGTTAAGCATCCATACATCTCATTAAAGTCAAAGGAAACTGGGGGTGTTCAGCAGTTCTGAAAATCACAGTGTAAATACATATTCACAAGAGTGCATTTTTCTCTAAAATGGATCATTTAGATAAGCTTAGTTTTAATAAACTGGATTATTTTCTATACAGGTGTTATTCAGTAAGACAGGAAGATCAAGACAATAAGCTTTAGAATGAAATGTCCTGAATATTTATTTAGAGTCTTGGACTTCGGGGATCATGCTTTTTGTTTGCAAGAGTCAAAAGTGAATTTCCCCCCCACCCATCCTCGTGACCCTTTGCTCAGCATTGTGTACAACTGACTGGTTCACCTTTCTCTGAAACACCAAGTTTTGGCATCTGCTCAAGACAGGCTACCGCACTTGATAGGTCAATAGTCTGTCTAGGATGTTTGATCTATGTTAGTGCTCAATTCCACAGACTCTAATACTGAGGGATATTATTTCGGAATAGGAATGAAATGTTGACAGCATTTAAGTATGTTACAGAGCAGGTCAGTTAAGAGAGATTTATCTGGAAAAGCTTGATTTTGTCATCTTACCTAATAGCCTTTCAATGTGAAAATCATGTTTTCCCAAGGGGGTCTCAAGGAAGCTGTAGAGGGAAAGGGGAAGCCACCAAAGCAAGCTGCAGAGTAAGATGGGAAAGAGCCAGGATCTCCTGGGGCTTTGTTTGGAAAGAAAATGCAGTAAACATCTGTATAAACCAATCATCTATTGATTAAATGAGCACACAGATTAAGCTATATAGAAACCAGACCAAATTAATCTCTCATATATCTTCTTTGACCACAGTAGGGCTCATTTTGGTTTGGGAAACTGGCTTTTGTTAATTTATCCAGACAACCTATATAGCTGAATGTAACCAGTATGTAGCTGACTGTATAATACTTCTCTCTTGTGTTAGACTCCATTTTCAAACAAATAAACCCCACAAGAAACAAAAATTACAAAAAGTCTGGAAGAGGCAACCTAAACAATAACCAAGAGATAAAATAAAGCCTTCTACATGCTGAGACATTAAATCTAGCTGCCCTGTAGTGCATAATCAAAGCGTTCTAAAATGCTTTTTAGTTCTCTGTCAATTTACTTAAAATGTCAGCTTCTGATCCAGGTGACCCCTACAGGAACTGGTTCACGAAGTGTCTCTTACAGTTCAGTTGGCAGAGAGTTTGGTTGAAGTGAACCCTGCAGGTTAATTTGTAGATCCAAGGTTGACCTTCAACCTCCAAAGGAAACATTCTCCCTCCCCACAAAGGGCCCTCATACCACCAACTCTTCAGCACACCATACACTCTACCTTTACTAGATATAGCTGAAGTCAGACTTGTGTATATTTGATGGACATGGGTGGGAAGGATTCTAGGGTTTATTGGAAAGGGAGGGGCCACTGAAGAGAGAAGGAAGGGAGCTTGGGCTGATGTAGATCTCCAAATTTCTTAGCTCTGCCTGCATCTTTCATCCACATACTTGTGCCATACATCGAATACAGGCTATGATTGAAATGTTTCGCACTGCTAGTCCTCATATGTCTGTAATCCTCAAATCAACAATACTTTCTAAAAGAAGAAAGCCTATCTAGGGATTAAAGCACAGGATTAAAAGTAAAGAGAATTGGGTTCTATGCTTGACAACATCACAAACTTCCTGTGTGACATTTGGAACGTCATTTAACTTCTCTGTGTCTTAATTTTCCTATCTACCAAGTGGGGATGATGATAATTACTGCAAGGGTGCTGTGTATTTAATGGTCATAAAGCACTTTAAGATCTTCAGATGGAAAGTGCTATAGAAGTTCAAAGTATTATTCAAAGTTAATGGAGTAAGAAGAATTATTGTTTATATGGCAGAGACCACAGTCAGGATTGGGGCTCCATTGTGATAGGGGCAGCACAAACATATAAAGACATTTTTCCTCCCCCAAATATTTTAGTAGTCCAATTGTAACTATATACATACTAAAGGAGTTAACCATTGTGATCATTACAACCCTGCCAAATTTTGAAAGCTAATATGGACATTTAAAGAGACAAATAGGAACAAATCTTTCAACTCCATAGAAATATATTGGGCTGGGAGAACTTTCAAGAGGGACATAGTGGAGAAAGGAATTATATTTTGTTAAAAATAAGGAACACCTTAAATAGAGTGTAATGGATTCCATGACCTAGAATTGGACCTGGCCTTGTCAAAAATTTGGGAAGGTACAGGGCGAGTTGCAACATGAGGTTTACTGTGCTTATCACCAAAAGAGGGTGAGAGGGTGTGGTGTGGAGTGTGTGTGTATGAAAGCCCCACACATGCATGAAGTTGCTGTTTAACATTGCATACTCCCGTTGTCTGAATGGATGCTGAGCCTTGTCTATCTCATCCTATTGGAAACCAACATCCTGTTTAATCCTTACAGCATCATAAAGAGTTATATTCCCGGCTGGTTAACAGAAAATATATTATTTGTACTAATCTCAACCAGATACCACATTATACATGATTCATAGATTTGGCAAAGAAGTTCTTAATAAAAAATGGCCAGCTGTTTTTATTGTCACTAAATTAGAGCAGTCCAGAGTGGAATTTTGTCTGAATTGCCTTTTATGGTTTTGTTTGTTTGTTTTTCCAAGCATGGCTGCTATTCATAAATGAAATTTACCCCTTTCATGAAAGCCTAAGTAGCTGGACTTCCTGCAGGGAATGAAGAAGAGCATGACATTTACACCAATCCCCCAACCTACGGTCAGGCTATGGATCTGAAGTGGAGCCTTCTGTGGTCACTGGTCCAGTTTGTGGTCTTAAATACTAGCTCCTTCCCCTCTGCTTCTTCTCTTTGCAAGTTTTGGGCCACTAGATCTGTACTTAGGATACATTGCAAACACCACTGAGGACAAAGAAATAATACAGGCTAGTTTTGTATTTAGAATTGGGGCTATTGCCGTTTAAACCCGTTGAGAATCTGACCCTAAGTCTCTTTTCATTTCTAAATTCTATCCTAGGCTGAATTCTCTCATGTGGCATCAGTTTGGAAATTCCAGATTGTGTTTCTAACTGCATACAACATTTGCTGCATTTTAGGAGTAGCAACTCTCTATGATGCATGGTGAGTGATTCAGAATTACTGCAGAACAGTAGAGTGCTAGAAAGACCTATTGCATCTTCCATTGGTCAAACCAGGTAGTACCTTGGAAGGAGGCCAAAAAGTGTATGAGTATGGAGAAAAAAAATCACCCTCCCGATGAAGAGGTTACTACCTGTACTTTAATGTTCAGCTGCACAGATGCCTGGGACGGGCCTATTAGGGGGAAAATAGTCAACTAAAATATGAATGTTCATACAGTAGAAAAAAATGATCTGAAGGAAATGGTCTCCAGGATGGAATTCAGGCTGTGGGCCCTTTATGGTGGTAAGACTGCCTGAAGCAGAGGTATGGTGTGGACATTGCCTGGAACTCCATATCTGACCGGTGCAGGCCCAAAACCACGCCAGGCCTAGCCAACTTGTAGCTGTCCTGATTCACCACCTATGGAGCCAAGAAAATCAACTGCCCTATCCTGGCAGAATCCCACCCCCCGCTCTAGTGCAATATACTTTCATGGGCACAGGAGATGCATATAACACCCTGGATACTTGTAGGAGTGAATTTTGAACAGTTTGAGATCTTTCTGTAAAATGTAGTACTTTATATAGTTCAGTATTTTTATTAGCATTATACATATCATATAATGTACCACATACTGTAGCAATAAGTTCCAGCCAAGTTTTGAAAATCAGCTTAATTGTTAACCTTCAGATTTTTAAGAGCTTTATTTTCTTGAACTCTTCAGAATATGACTTAAAAGTCAAATAAAAATTGTTTTTCTATGTTGGAAGCACTCAGCGGAGTGATAGAAGCTTTATCAAGAGACCCTAACACACTGATGTGTAAGATTTTAATTCATGGAATGCTAATGTGGAGCTTAAATGATATTAAAGAAGAGAATATGAAAAGATTGTTTTCTTTCCACAGCTGAATTATTAGCAGGTTCCTACTGAGTTGCAAGAGAGCATTATTACCTTTATATCAGTAATGGCTTTCTAACCTCAATTAGCAGGAGACCAGAATCTATGCTATGAATCTATCACTGAAATGCAGTTGTGAGCTATGTAAATAGCTTTATAAACATGTCTTGAAAATGGAACTGATTTATGTAAATGAACCTGAACCGCAGCCTGTAGGTTGTAAAGTACAGGAAATGATAGAGTAAACTCAGTGTCATTCAGGGCATTGTTGGAATCTATTTGAATGAAAAAGGACTTCACTTGAGGATTCCGTTATAGTTTTCACTGGTGGGAAAAAAGAGTGTTAGCTGACAAGGTTTTCTATAGTGTAGGGCAGGTGGAAGACATCTAACTCATTTCCTTCACCTGTACAATCACAACTAATTCTCAGATTGTATCATCTACTGCAAACTAGAGTAGTTGTTTTAAACCACCATGGTCAGCTGGTAAAGCCATAATATGAACATAAATAAGTTTAAAACACAAAATTAATAACTCAGGACCCAGGGGGGAGGGATAGCTCAGTGGTTTGAGCATTGGCCTGCTAAACCCAGGGTTGTGAGTTCAATCCTTGAGGGGGCCATTTGGGGATCTGGGCCAAAAATTGGGGATTGGTCCTGCTTTGAGCAGGGGGTTGGACTAGATGACCTACTAAGGTCCCTTCCAACCCTGATATTCTATATACAGTAGTCTGCTATCCATACTGAGGCAAAACTCAAATGAATGGGAGTTTTGTCTCAGTGAAAACCGTATGATTTGGCCCTCAGAGAATATATATGTCATCTGAATTTTCACACCTGGGGTTGAATCTTGACCCTACTGAAGTCAATGATTTTCATCATTATCTTCAATAGGGTCAGGATTTCATCTCTGAAATCAGGGTTAATATTTAGCACAAAAGGATCAAGAAGCCCTTCCTAGGTCTGTCAGAAAATAGTGTTCCCAGCTGTCCTCCAAGCAGCCCCTCCAACCAGCTCTTTCCCATTTGTTGAATAAGTGGAATGAAACTATGGGATTGGTTCAAGTGATGAGACTACAAGCAGTACAGCTGCATCACTACGACATGCAGGTGGCTACTGACACTACTGGGAACTGGTATCCGTGCTTCTGTTCACTTTCCTTACACCAAAGCTATCAGATTGTGTTACTGGGAGTGATGTAGGGGGACTGAATTGGGGATACAAAGGATTCTGATTGAATGTGATAAGAGAATGAATGGCTGAGGAAAGGAGAGAAGGAGATGACACAAACCAGTACATACGAGGGAAGAATGGACAGCCTTTTCTTCTCTTTCTTATCCCTCTGCCCCCAGCTGCTAAACCCTTCTGTGTCCAGCATCCTACTTCCACTAAAACCAGCCCCTATGAATCTTCCTTCCCAAGGCAAACTTTTGCCCTTGACAATCTGGTTGTCCTATGAATTAGCTGAAAATATTTGCAGCAATTCAAAATTGGGAATCTCCATGTTTCAGTGGAAAGTTTTTTTTTTATTTTCTGTTTTTGTTTTTTACATACAGATTCATCTATCTGTAGTTCAGGTTTTGACAGCTCATATTCTACTGATATTATCACAAATCCCGAGAGGTGTTTTTTGACTTACTCAATGCCTTAGGTTGATCTATTTAAGTTTCATAAAGCTAGATTCTGCAAAAGCCACATTTGTGAGCAGTCAGGAAAACGATCAGTACAACACAGGTACATTTAAATCTGCTGCAGTTTATTCTTCACAGTCAATGATCCTGACTCTCCTCTCACACCAGTGTAAATCAGAAGTAATTCCATTGAAACCTCTGGGGTTACTCTGGAATAAAACTGATGTGAGATCATGCCACTGCAACAGTTTAAGAAGGCTGACATGAGCATTGGATGTTTAACAGTGGGTTATTGAATAGGAGTAAGGTCCACACCCCAAATGGACATTGATAAATAGGAAAGGGTTCAGAAAAGAGCAACAAGAATGATCTGAGGTCTGCCTTATAGTGAGAAACAAAAGAAGCTCAATGTATTTGGCTTAACCAAGAGAAGACTGAGGTAACTTGATCCCATTCTGTAGGTAGCTATATGAAGAGAAGATCTCTTATAATAGACGACTCTTTTATCTAGCACACAAAGGTGTAACAAGATCCAATGACTAGAAGCTGAAGCTAGAGCTAATCAGATAGAAATAAGGTACATATTTTAACAGTGATGATAAGTAACCACTGGAACAGGGATGTGGGGAAATCTCAGAAGCCTTTAAATCAGACTTGGGTGTCTATCTAAAAGATATGTTGTAGCTCAAACAGAAGTTGTGAGCTTGCTGCAGGAATTACTGGGTGTAACTGTATGGCCTGTGGTACACCGATGAAATGATAACAATGGCCCCTTCTGTGTTTTAAAATCTATTAATCAGAATCAAGTTCAGTGTTCTGTAGATGTGATGAAAGCGTAGTGTGTGTCATGTCAGCATGGCTGTATAGGATAGTTCTTTGTCAGTTCCTAAACAAGGTCAGAATGAATCTCTGTCTTGTCTCTTAAATATTTTTGAGAACTCCAAACCTGTACCAGCATGAACATTTTTGGGTAGGCCTACAAAGCAATGCTTTACCACTTCACAACTCTGAGGGCATGTCTACAGAGCGGCATGGCGGGCACTTCCCAGTGCAGGTGGACAGACACACACTAGCTCTGCTTGAGCTAGCGCAATAAAATCAGCAGTGTGACTGAGGTAGTGCAGGTGGCAGCTCAGACTAGCGTACATACCCTTTGGGGGTCGGATGGGTTTGTGTTCGGGCACCTAGTCCGAGCTGTCGCCTGTTCCACCACAGCCACACAGCTATTTTTAGCACACTAGCTCATGCAGAGCTAGCGCATGTCTGTCTAACTGTGCTGGGAAGCACATGCCTTGCTGCTGTGTAGGATATCCTATAGGATATCATCTATCCATAATGATCACGCTACTGTGCGTAGGGCTAGTCTAAGGATTTGGAGGAAGATAAGTGACTTCTTGGCATATACACAGACTTAACTTGACCCTTCTTGATTCTATACTGGTCTTTTATTGTGTCTGATTTGTGCTATTTGGAGACATTTGTTTTGGGCTATTTTTATGAGTACTTGCATCTTCCTTAAAAGTTTCTATTTTGAATTCCTAATATCATTCTCTTCTGCAAAGATACTGTAGTTTGCTCACAACCTTCACTGTCATGTTTCAAAGGCTCCTGTTGTTATCCTGTATCTGAAGGATGCTTTTCCTATCTTCTAGAGAAAATTCTACCTCTAGGCTCCAGACAGTTTACAGAGTTTTGAGTATATGTTAGTCAATAAGCTGACAAATAAAAAGCACACACATTGTTATACTAGACAAGTTGGTTGATGAAAAAAACTCTGAAGCAGGAGTCTTATAGCTTCATGAAGAAAGTTGATTTTACAATGATGATGACAGTAAAAAATGTAAATAAATATATAACCAGACCCCCTAAATATGCAGCTGCGTGGGATGTAATTAGCACTATTGAATGTTATGAAACTAAATCTGTTGGGTTTATCGTTTAATTGATGGCACATAATTAGAAAAATCAATTTATTAGAGCAGGCTGTTGTGTAGTCTAGCTGTTATGAAATGCAATATTACAACTCCTTTCCTTCATCTGAAATATTAGGGTCTGTTATGCTGCATGTGCAAAATTCCAATATTGTTTCCAACAGTTGCCTTTATACAGTATATAAAAACGGCAGTAGTGCCATTTTCATTAACTAGAAAAGATCTGTGTGCTAGCTGCAAATTCTAGAAACAAATGCTTGTTGTAAACTTTAACCTGATCAGTTCATAGGCCTCCTATTCAAATCAAAGGAAAGAAATCGCAGATTTTATGCAGGAGCCCAAAGTAGAAGCATTTTTATGTTAATCCGGGGAATGGAGAGAAAGATGTATATCCACTTCTGCCCTGAGAATCTAAAAATAATACAAACATTGAGGGCCAAATCCTGCCATCAGATATGTGCACACAAGTCTCTGGAGTTACACAAAAATATCTTGTGATTTCTTGTGCTGTAACATGTAATTAACAAACTCTGAGCCACATGCTACTATCTGACACAGTGAGGGGTAGCAAAATCTGGGAAATGTGGGCTCAAAATCAGGGATGGGGTGAAACTGTAGCTCCAGGGCCCTGGGTGGAAGTAAAACTAGGGAGCAGCACCATGTTTCATGCTGGGGGGATATTTCCAATCAGAATTACCCCCACACTTTACAAGAGATTGAACCAGCAATAATTTCCTCACTGCTGGACCTGACAAAAGAGACCAGATTGCTGTTTGGTCATGTACTGCATTGCAAACAGAGGGGAAAATCAGATGGGGAACAGAATTAGAAGTGAATATATTGTATTGCTCATTTTCTGAGATAATATTGCAAACAATAGCGTATATTTAAAACAAAAATCTGTGAAAGTTATCCTCAAAGGTAGTCCTTTAAAAAACAAGGTAGTAATAATAGGGTTTGCTGTGATAAGAAACCTCTGTGGAAGTCTTGGGAGCTTGAGGAAGCATCTTTGTTTCTGCAGATGAATCAAAGCAGGCTAATTGGGAGAATACTGGTATGGCAGAATATAAGAAGCACTAGGAAACCTCAGGCTCAGGAAGTGATTAGAAACCAAGAACAAAAATCAAGATCTAAAAAAAAAAAAATACTAGCTAGAGAGAAGCAAAGAAAAAAATTGCTCATTTATTCCATTCCCGAGGCACTCTGCTGAGTGGGGAGTGTTTTCTTTTGTTTCTTCTTTTCAAAGAGGATTGATATGGTGTCATTTGGGGATGGTTAATATTGTATGTGTTTTCTGCATTGTAGATGGATAGGTGCACTGTACACATTGTACAAATAAATCTCTAATATCTCAGCTAAATATTTCTGTGTTCTACTTTCACTGCCTTTGTTCAGATGCACAGGCATTTTTGATATCTTTACAAGGTCTGTTCTGTGGCTGTTAGACATGGCTGGTTTATTTATTACTTTTGGTTGGTTGGTTTTTTTAGGGCCAGGTTGTGAAGGCCTCACATTATTGAGGGGCAACTCACAAGATTGCAGTTGTTGACGTCACTTGTTTGTAAAGCGTTCACAATCTGGCCTGAAATGATTTGGAGGAAATATTTTTGACAAGACATCAAAAGCAGGGTTTAGGAATTGTTGTATTTGTGCCACACCAATGTATAATTGGGCTTTGGTGAGAGATTCAGCACCTCTCTGTCTCAATGGAAAATGTACATTAATTCTGACATTTCTTTTGAGCCCAGGACATATCATCTTTGAGGCTTTTCAGATATTACAAGTTCAGAATCTGTTTAGGGCTAGATCCTGCACTTCCACAATATCTTAGTGCCTCAAAGTCTTTCATATACTGATCCTCACACCGACCCGGAGGTAAGAAAGCACTACTGTTACCATTTTACAGACGGGGAAGTGGGGCCCAGAGAGACTAAAGAGATCTCCAGAACGCCTGATAAACGTGGAGTAAGTGTACAGCGATGGGTTGAGTCGTGCAGAAGTATTTTCAAACCCAACTAACTCAATTTGATCCAGTTTAAAAAGCCCTTGTAAATAAGCTGTAAGTGACATGCCCAAGGTCACACAGGATGTCTGTGGCACAGCAGGGAAGTGAATCCAGGGCTCCCGAGTCCCAGGCCAGCACTTCCTCTCTATACCGCACCCCACAGCAAGCCCAAGAACAGAGGTTCCTGTTGCAGAAAACTCCTATAGAGCATAAAAGGTATAAAGCTAAACTATTGTGCTCTACAAAATAAGATTCCATATCACTGTATTAAACTGAATAGTCTTTTCAGAAGAATTTATAATCAGCCTGTGGAACTCTATATCTGGGATCTAACTGGCCTTTAAATTCTCTGTTTTTAGTTTAAAAACATTCTAGAGGAAGGAGATAACTCCCATATATCCTGAATTGGATTTTCCCATTAGGGTTGGTAAAGGGCAACTCTCCAGGGTGATAGGGAAGATGTTGCCACCCTTCAGGCAGCTGAGCAGTAGCATAGGAGAGATCCACAAAGGTACTTAGGTGACTACATCCTAGATTTAGGTGCCACTGCAATCCACAAAACTGCTTGGCTGCTGCCTAACCTTTTAGGTGCCTAAACTCACTTGGTGTCTAAGTTTTCAGGGTAAAAGTTCCCTTGGTGCCTAAGTTTTTGCCTCTGGGCCTGCACTCTTCTGCTTCCCTCTAGGTGTCCCAATAATTACGTCTTGCCTAAGCCTAGTTGTGATCCCTGAACCAGGGGAAGATGGGAATTTTGCCATCTAACTCACCTGTGGGGCCTGAGCTGATAGACGTGCTCAGAGCTGGATTGGCCTCCATTCAAAATCTAGCTGCAGGATGAGGAGGTTCTGCCCACCTTATAACTTTTAGCTGAGTGGTTAGAGCACGCAACTGATATGTGGGAGACCTAGCTTAAATTCCTCCCTCTACTTGAGGAGAAGAGAGGATGTGAACAGGGGTCTCTCACACCCCTCAGGAGCAGTGTGCTGACCACTGAGCTATATTGATGGGGAAGTTCTCACTTTCTCCTGGGGCGGGGGGTGCCCTCACTTTCTCCTGTTGAAGCTGTTCCAGTGTGTATAAAGAGTCACTGGAGCAGAGAGACTGGACCCTGAGGATCCTACCTCCCAAGTGTGTGCCCCAACTACTGGACTATATAGCCTCTGTGGCCTAACTACTCTTTAATTATTTATCTACAGTGGAACAGCTTCAACAGGAGAGAGTGAGGGAGCCCCACATTAGACTATCCCATAGCTTAGTAATTAGAGTACTCTCCTGACAGGTGGAGGAGACCCCTGTTCAAATCCTTCTGCCTGAGGGGAGAACTGAACCTGAGTTTCCCACATCCCTGGTGGGGGAGGAGCATTTTTTGTGGAGCGAGGCAAGCACCTAACTCATTCTCACAAGAAATGGCTTGGATCCCTAAACTTCCCAACTCCAGGAGAGGTTCCTGGCTGTGGATCACAGGCAGGGATGGGTGCCACATGCAGCCTTGGCTTAGGCGCCTAACTCCATGAGAGGAGTGGGGCTTAGGACACACACACTTTCATTGGCATCTCCCATTGGCTAACTTAGGCAGCTCCCTGACTAGCATGCTGATTTTTGTAGACCACAATCCAAGGTGCCATTCTTTCCTTGTGCATCTAACTCAGGCTTTGTGGATCCTTGTGTTGGTCCAGTTATTGCCATGGGGCCAGAATTTTGAAGGTATTTAGGCATCTAGTTTGATTTTGCAAAGCATCAAGGTGACTAAAACCTACTGGCCTGAAAACAGAAGGTTCCTAAATACATTTTTTAAAAATCTAGCATTAGGTGTTGCAACGCTGAACATTGCAACGCCTGAGTCTTTGTGGATCCAGGTCATAGCCTTTACATAGTTACTACTGTGTTCTCAGGACTGTAGTACCCTCCACTCTGGTGGTATCCATACGCCTCAGGGAGGAAACATCCATATGATATGTGCAGTAGTGCAGTGTGTCACTGTCAACCTTGCCTTGACAATTTCCTCTCCATAGTGTCACAAAGACCCTTCCAGAGCTGGATTTTGTGGCACAGAGTGGTGCACATCCTCCATTCAGTCTCCTGGCATTATGTTTTCCTCTGAGCGTAATGCACAGCACCACTGCTGCAATGGGGAGGGACACAGACACAAATGAATGGAGGTTGTCCCTTCTCCCTAGTGAATTGTTAACATTGTTGGTTGGTTTAGTTGTATTTATAATTTTAAAATTTTGCATTTATTGCATTTATGTCACCTGCATGTTGGTCTGTGGATATTTCAAGAAAACAACATAAAAATGGCTAATGAAACGAGTAAGACAGAAGCTACTAATACAAATTCCCTACATAGAGTAAGTTCAATATCTTTGAACAATATATACCACTTCTCAGCTGCTGGTTATTAACCATTATGCATTAAAAAATGTCATCTCTTTCTAAAAGGACATTGTTGCTATTCATCTCCTTGAACCCTCTCTAAAGCATGTTTTATTCTAAAGTGATGGTGTTACAGTATTATGTGTAATAAGAAACTATAACTTGAATCCCATTACAAGTTATAAACATTTCAAATGAGTATAGACTTAATTCCAGCAGACAAAATGCAGCTTATTCCCAAGAGAAAAGGCCTAATATGAACATTGCTGCTTCTATTGCTTCTAAAATGTTGCTTAAAACACATTTATTTTAAGCACTACCTAGAGCTGAGACAAACCAGTGTCTATAAGTTTGGCTACCTCTGGAGACTGAGATATTTGCCTGTAAATCTGGCTGCTGCCATTAGTGGGTGGGATGAGGAGAGTAATCAGACATCTATATGCCAGCAATGCCCAGCTTTATGTACTGTATGATACTACTGTTGAGGCTGTCAAATATGCAATAAGCCACTAGCTTTAGAAGAGTGGATGAGAAAGAGGATCCATTAAATGAGATGAGATTGGCAGGGACCTTTGGGTTCTTTCCGCCTTTCTCTGCAGCATGTAGGTGCAGGTCACTTGCTTGGATCATCTGGGTATATCTCACTAACTCAATTCCCTGCAATTGCAAGGGCTTCGGGCATTAATGCATCTCGGGCCCTCCTGTTCTCTGATTGTGGCACACAATAGTTTTGTCTCCTGAGACCTGTAATACTTTGGTCTGATTCTGGTTGTTGGCTTGGTCTGTGGGTGGCTGGGTGGTGTTTAGTGTGATGTACAGGAGGTCAGACTAGACGACATGGTGGTCTCTTCTGACCTTAAACTTCTATGACTCTGTGAGCAAAGGCAGTACATAGGTAAAATTAACTTTTCCTAAGTAGGGGCTTGAATAACGACTCTAAGCCTTACCCCTCTGTTGGGGGATCCTGTGGAGATGTCCTATCCTAATGGGAGCATCCAGGAGTGCAGGAATGTAGGGGGAGATCACGGAGTATTGCCCTTTTAACAATGTAGTGTATGTGTTACCTCCCCCACCCTGCTTAGGACTGGCTCTGCTGGTCACTCCATGGTTTGGAACACTTCCTTCCAACCCATGTTGAAGAAGTTAGCACAGCTGGAGGTTACTGCGAAAAGTTAAAGTGAACTTTTGATAGTGCATCAGACTTTAAGATGCTAATCCGAACTGTATGTGGTTCACTCATTAATAAACTCTCCTTTGGGCTACATTTCCAATGATTAAAAAAAAGCAGTTCATTATCATTCATAATTATAGACTGTAGGGTTTGTGCATATGTGTATACACGAGGTAGCAAGAGTGTGTATGCACTCTGACAGATCTTCAGTCAGTGCTAAGGTGTGAAAAATCCAACTTGACGCCAGAAGCAAAGTGCATTGAAAAGTTCAATGGACATTCGATCATGCCCATAACTACCGTAGCTGTGCAGGGGTGCGTAGGAACAGAGAGATGTGTTTTGGGAGAATGAGGTAGCTTTGAATTTAGCAATCATAACACATCTGCAAGGATGCAGATTGCTGAGAGACAAGTAGATGATGAGCACACTCAATTCCCAGTGAGGCTCCAAAAAGTGGAGATGGCCTTCGTGTGAGAGGTGATGTCTGGAAGTGGCTGAGGAAGCTTTTAGTGATGGAGGATGGTGAGAGTACACATGGTGGGTTTTTTCTCATGTCCATTTTGTAATTTTGTGCACCTTATTTGAAAATCTGACTCTCAACCAGTGGTGAGCTGGAGCCGGTTCGCACTGGTTCGCACGAACCGGTTGTTACCGGGGAGGCTCCCCTGGCCCCTTCCCCACCTTCCCCCCTCTCACAGAGCCTCAGGGTGCTCCGCCGCCGGCACCAGCACTCTGGACTGCTCCTGGGCAGCTCTTCAGCTCCTGCCGCTTTGAGCAGCATGGTAAGGGAGTGGGGCTGCGAGCTCCAGAGGGCTGCGCGGCATCCATACATGCTGCTCTGAACAGCATGGTAAGGGGGCCGGGCCGGGGTTGGGAGGAGGGGTTGGATAAGGGGCAGGGAGCGGTTGGAGGGGGTGGAGGTTCTGGGGGGGGGCGGTCAGGGGACGGGGAATGGGGGTGGGGGTTGGGTAGGCGTGGGAGTTCCAGGGGGTCTGTCAAGGTGGTGGTGGATGAGGTTGGGCCAGTCAGGGGACAGGGAGTGGGGTGAGTTGGGTAGGAGGTGGAGTCCTGGGGGGCAGTTAGGGTGGTGGGTCTCAGGAGGGGGTGGTCAGGGGACAAGGAGCAAGGGGGGTTGATGGGTTGCGGGTTCTGAGGGGGGCAGTCAGGGGCAGGAAGTGGGTGGGGGTCAGATAGGGGGCAGGGACAGGCTGTTTTGGAAGGCACAGCCTTCCCTACCCGGCCCCCAATACAATTTTGCAACCCCGATGTGGCCCTCGGGCCAAAAAGTATGCCCACCCCGGTCTAGTTTATTATTTTATTAACAGGGGGTCGCACTTGCCTCGTTCGTTATGTTGATATGCGCATTCTTAAATATTATTATCGTTTGCTTACTCATACATCTCTTCTTTATATTTTCTTCTTTTCAAATGTATTTTAAATTCGTTTAATAAAGCAATACTTTGTTTCTATTGTAATAAATATGTAACAATAACAAAAATAAAAAACATTTTTAAGTATGACTCCCAATGACTCAATGCATTGCCACTTCTTATGGAGAAAGGTACAAAAAATACATACTGTGGCACATCTCTTAAATCAGAACTTTTTATAGGGACCCAGTTGTTAAGATTTTGGCAGCTCATCACTGGTTGGAACCCACTGGAAAATAAGAGTCTATAAATGGGGCCAGTACAATGGGGCTGTGATCTCTGATTGGGGCCTTTGTGCACTACTGTAATGCATATATACAGTAATAATTATCCTGATTTTACAGATGGGAAAATGAGGTATAAGGGTCAGGTGACCTACCCCAGGTCACACAGAAAGCCCATGGCAGAATAGAACCTCTGAATTTTAGTCCTGTACCTTCATCAGAAAACCATCATCCTTTCTCTTTTCCTTTTACCTTTCACAGGTAACATTTTGAAAGGCTGTTTCTAAGCGGTTCTTTATGTGTGATGAGGAAGGCTGATTTCTGATAGGCGGACACACCCAGGCAGAAAAATCAAACTTATACTAATAGACACCAACTCTAATTTATGGGTTTGGTTCTACCCTGAGATATGTACCTGCAACTCATGGACTTAAATGGTAGCAGTAAGGAAGTATGTGATGGCAAATTTGGGCTTTACGTTTCTAATGTCTAATCTAAAAGTCCAGTTGATGTTCATGGATCCATTTATACTGACACCAAGAAAATGTATTGTTAAAAGCCACATACAGACAAAAACAGAAGTTGCAGTTAATACCATACATTCTTAACTAGAATCAAAGGATATTAAACCTTCTGTTCTCAAGGAATAAATATGAGACTCAGTAAAAATAATAAACATTTCCTATGATAATTTTACATAAAATGCTGGAGAAGAGCAACAATTGCCTACTTTGGCTGAAGCAATCTGTTTTCCTTTTCTTCACAGTCCCTTCTTACCAAACCTCCAAATTCAGCAGGTGTGCCACTTGATATATGGAATGCTCATCAAGCAGATTCTTGGCAGCTGATAAATTAAGCCAAACCTGGCTCAAAAGATTTTTTCTGTAAGTGTTTTGTATGTCAGAACAAGACTGACTCCTAAATGTCTGGTATTTATTAAGAAAAGGTAATGAAAAATAGTTACTGCAGCTTCATTCTCTGTAACTAATTTATAAATGCCATAAGCCTGCAATTTTTAATTTTCCTACATATGAAATAGGTCTGCTTGGCAGTACAGACTAATAGTTTTCTAACTAAATTTTATTAAAGGAAGCTCACTTTGAGTTATGATAGCACAAAAATATAGCCCCCAAAAGCCTTTTAAAGAAACCTTTTTGTGTCTTCCTCTACAACATGAACATATCTAAGGTGTTTATTATTATTAAATTGTACAAATATTTGCTTGCAAGCTGAAAACTTGTAGATATTTTATCTGGGAACAAATGCTGATGTTAATCTTAAAGAAGGGAGTACATTTGCATATAGTGCCTCAATTAAGACCTAACAGAAAATGGTTCCTAAGCATTGTTTTTGTAAATAAATGGAACAAATAGTGCTTTCCTTTTGAGCTTTATGGATCATAATGTTTGATTAGCATGTTTAAGCACTTTCTAGTAAATGTGCTAATCACTTCAAAAATGGGGTTATTAGTGAATCATTATGAGTGAGCAGCAAATACTTAGAATGATCTGGTTAGATGCAAAACCCCTTTGTGTCAAACAGCTGCAGATCAGCAATTTTGCAGGGAGGGGAGGGGCACAGGGCTATTAAAAGCACTGAAGGGGGGTATTCTGTATGTAACAGGACCCACAAACCCCAGGCCAGCTGCATTAGGAAACTTGCTTTTTGTCACCTCCAATAGCCATGAATGGCTTTATGTCATGAGGAGGCACTCTGCATTGCCTACCAGCCTATGACTGCTAACTGGGCAGGGAATGACCATGCTCAAAGGAACATTACAATGAATTCTGCTTGAAGTAGTATGGAATCCTTTTACTATTATTCTTCCATAGTGTTCTTACAAGGGAACATGCCACTTCGCACAGCTCCTCCTAGCCGTGTTCCCTTTCTGAATTAAGCCAATGGGCTGTGCAGATCTTTTGTGGAGTAGAGAGAGGTGCTATGTGGGGAAGTGCATAATCTCCATGTGGCCTCTTATGGGTTTATTTTCTGCAGTTTTTCTCTCATGAGCATGGGGAGTTGCTGAGGGGTGGTGGTTGTATGGGCCATAGTCCCTTTCAAACATGCTGTTCCATACAGGAAGCATGCAGCGGTGAATACTAACATTTCTTGTTCCCATGGCAACAATTAATATCAGCATGGTAAATTGTGTCCTTGCTGCACCTATGTGTAAGCGGGGGAATAGTCCCGCTCTTGTGGGGAACTTTCCTCGTCTCTGCACTACCCCGGTGAAATGGGCTAGCGGAAGGATCTGAGTCCTCGCTCCCACCTCCTTTACCCAGAGGCCTCCCTGCCCTCGAGGACTCCCCTTGCACTCTTCTGTCTGGCAGAGTCCTCGTAACCCCCAACAAGGCTGGGCCCAGGATTCCTGGGGGGCTCGACCCCCAACCTTGCTGTGGTCACCTAGGTCAGGGGGTAGGGTGTCCCCACTCCGGGGTACTCTCTCTAAACAGGATGCTTCCCTGACCCACTGATCACTGCATACAATTCAAAGCAAATGCAAATTATTTAATTAACAATTAATTTGTAACAGGAATAAGGAAAAATGGGAAAGGCTAATGAAAACACATCACCCCGCTCTGTGGCAGGGAACATCCCAACAGTGTCTCTGCAATGTCAGGGCAGTTCAGTCTGTTCCTGTGTAAGTCCCAGGCTCCTTCTCAGGCCCTGGCTGTGCTGCAGGGACGCTGTGGCTTGGACACTTGTTCTGGCGGTGGCCACACGCTCGCAGGCTCTGGGTGGCAGGACCCTTCTCCCCAGCGTTGCCCCCGCCCTGTCGGGGTTTAGATCCCCCTGCAAGTCTGGCCTGCAGGGCCCCTTGGCTGAGGCGTCTCCCTGCGCTGGGCCCACTGCCCAGGGTCCCCCTCGCTCTCCCCAGCTGCTCACCGCACCCGGCTCCGGACTGCTCCAGTTCCAGCTCCACCGCTCTGCCTCTAGCTCCCTGGGCTGCTGCCCTGGGCCCTCTGGCTCTGGCTGCTGCAGCTTCTCCCCCCCAGGGCAGGTCTGTCTCCCTGGGCTGCAGCTCTGCTCCCAGGGCAGGTCTGTCTCTGGGCTGCAGCTCTGCTCCCAGGGCAGGTCTGTCTCTCTGGGCTGCTTTTCTGGCCCCTCCAGATCTGGCCCAGCTCAGCTCTGACTCAGGCAACTTCAGCTCACACGGAGGACGGGATTTACCCTGACCTCCTGACCCCCTGATTCGCCTGCCCGCCCTGTCAATCAGGCTGACCTGGAGCATTGGCCTCTCCCCATTGCCCCTGGGGACTGTCAGTCCCATCGACCCTTCCCCTTTTGGTACTGGGAGCTCTGAATGTTAGTAAGGGGACTGTTATCCCCTTACATTCCCCCTTGCTAAAATTCTGTCACAACCACAAGGTTTACACTAATACCTCCGGACCCATTATTAACAACATATACCCACATCATATCATATCAAACCCATTAACATCAAAAGAATATTTAACATATTAAACATTTCACATCTATTTCTTCATACTATACATAACAATATTCATTAAAACACTACATAGAACCAATAACATAATCATCTCTAAAGTTAACAGGCAGTACATCCTTATTAGCCCTCTGGGACCTTCTTAAAACTGGTGGTTCATTACCCATATTTTCTATTTCCCTATTCTCGGGTAATACTGGGTCAGCTGGAGGGATCTGGCCATTCTTGTTAGGGTTTGTGTTTGCCCCACTCTGTTCCCCTCTGTATTCAGTTTGTGGGACTAGAACCATCCCCCAATTGGTTTCCATCTCCTCAGGGTGTGCTGATCTACGCCTCCTATGGTCCCTGACTGGACTAAGAGTGCAATGTTTCAGTTGATCCCTATGTACTAGTCTCTCAGGACCTCCTCGCTCAGGCCGGATGGTGTAAACTGGTAGCTCGGGATTGTTGTGAGCAACTACAATGTGGGGATTTGACTCCCACTTGTCCTGTATTTTATTACGCCCCTGTTGTCTATGGTTATGAACTAGTACACGGTCACCAGGCCTGATGAGAGCCCCACTGGACTTGCGATCATAAGTCCTTTTCCTACTTTGGGCTGTGTCTTCAGCTGAACTGAGAGCAACTTTGCTGGCTGTCTTTGGCCTGTCATGGACACCTTTGACCCAGTCATCAAAACTGGTCACCTCATCCTTAGAAAAGGCTTCTTGATGCTTCTCTGGCAACACCCTTAAGTTAGTCACCTGTGCAGGAATCAGCCCTTGGCATGCCGCTTGAACTGGAACTGGCAGTCTGCCACCACATCTTTCTTGAGGAAAGGTAACTTGTTCTCCCTTCTCCCCAAATGTTACCTTCACCTGAGGGATCACCTCCTCAGGCTGCAACTCCATAGCCTTCACGCTTGGGTTTAAAAGACTCACTGGTACTCTTCCTTTGATGGCACTAGTCAGTACATTGGCTGACTGAAGTCCATTAGGTAGGCTTGACCCAGATGTAGGCTCTACCAGCACTCGATATTCATTGGTATTTCCTGGCATCCAGCAGCGTTGATGAAGCATCTTCTCTCTCCAAGGAGAAATAATGGTCTTCCGGTTTCTGCCGACTTTAACATTTCCAATCCACCTTGTGGGGCCCAGGGAATGACTCTGCCTCTCCGCTTGAGCCAGTACTCCACTCAGCACAGCATTCTTCTTAGCATGCCCATGACGGTTCATCCTCCTGGTTCCTTTTACTGGCAACTGTAGCTCTTTCAGCTCACTAATGATGTTCATCCCTAGAATCCCTGGGACTCCTTCTCCTATATGGCTCCCTTCAGAGGCCTTGTCTTTCAGGATGAAGATGCATTTCCCTGGCAGTGTCTGGCCCATGTAGTCGATGTCTGCTTCGAGGCATCCCACCACTGGGATTGCCAGTCCATTAACTGCTGTTAGATGTACAAACTGTGTGTTGTGCATGGTCAGCTCTTTGTCTTTCAAATATTTTTGAAAATGTGATTCAGTAATGGTGGTGACTTCTGAGCCAGTATCTAACAAACATCTGGTTTTTACCCCTGCTATACATACTTCAGCAGTTAGACAGTCTCCAAATGCTCGCTTACAGAAGTCACTAGATATGCTGGTGCTGCCCATGTTCCTCTCAACACTGTATGCAGAGTGATTTTCCACCAAGGACAGGCCTAGGAATCCTTCTGCCACTGCTTGGCCTTTTACTGTAGATGGACCACTCGCTCCTGGTGCCCCATCGATTTCGAGTGCCTGGGACTCTGGTCTCCTTCTCAGTGTACAATCTCGGCTAGTATGTCCTGGCCTTTCACAGGTGTAACAAATGTACCTCCCTAGCTCGTCCTTCAGTGGAGATCTTCGGGATCCTGGAGCTCTTGGATATTTTGGCACATTAGTGGAGGTATTTCCTTTCATCACCTCAGTCATCACTTTCATCATCTCCCCCTGTTGGACAGCCAGTTTTTGGACAGCTTCACTTAGGCTTTCCAATGTTAGCTGTGTTTGGGGCAGGGCCTTTTCCCCAGCAGCTGCATTCACTAGGCCCCCACTTTGTGTATGGGGGTTAGGCTTGGCCCTCTCTGCCCCAGGAACTTCCTCTTCTTCTGACCATATAATGGCAGCCTGCATGAGTTCATGGAACTTTTTACTGGGCTCTTCCTTAAACCTCCTTTTCATTTCACGTCGGAGGGAGTCGTCCCGGAGCCCCAACACCAACTGCTCTTTTAGAAACATATCTGGGTCTGGAACTCGTTGAGAATCTCGCCGCTCCACTTTGCTCATTCTCTCCTGAAGATCATATGCGTACGCCCGGATAGTTTCACCGGGCTCCTGCTTTCTCTCAAAGAACTCCTTTAGTCGAGTTCCAATAGGTACCTTGTCTCCGTACACTTCCAGGAGGAGTTCAAACACCTTTTTCACATCTTTCTTGTCTGCCATTGCCATGAACTTTACTGTGGCCTTCGCCTGGTCCTTGAGGTGTTCCTCTATGAAGTCCACATGGTCTTCCTCAGGTACTCTTAGCACATGCAGAGCTGTCTTCACAGACTTGACCCACTCCTCTACTGTAATGTCTCCTGCTCTGGTCGGGAAGCCACCAAACTCTGTGACCTTCTGCTCCCGTGGGACATAAATAGTAGGGGGTTTCTTAGCTTCTGCTGCCTGTTGGTCTATTACAGCCTTAGCCAGTGATAAGGCTTCTCTCTGTTCTCTTCTAGCTTGTTGTAATGACTCAGCTTGGTCTGACAATCTGCGCTGAAGTTCAGCAACCTGGGCCTGTAGTTGTGCAATTTGAGCCATGGTAGGGTTCTTGACTAGGCCTGGACAGTGCTACCAGAACTCAACCAGTAAACCAATGGGGTGGACCCTGTGGATAGGATCCTGTTCGTGACGCCAATTATGTAAGCGGGGGAATAGACCCGCTCTTGTGGGGAACTTTCCTCGTCTCTGCACTACCCCGGTGAAATGGGCTAGCGGAAGGATCTGAGTCCTCGCTCCCACCTCCTTTACCCAGAGGCCTCCCTGCCCTCGAGGACTCCCCTTGCACTCTTCTGTCTGGCAGAGTCCTCGTAACCCCAACAAGGCTGGGCCCAGGATTCCTGGGGGGCTCGACCCCCAACCTTGCTGTGGTCACCTAGGTCAGGGGGTAGGGTGTCCCCACTCCGGGGTACTCTCTCTAAACAGGATGCTTCCCTGACCCACTGATCACTGCATACAATTCAAAGCAAATGCAAATTATTTAATTAACAATTAATTTGTAACAGGAATAAGGAAAAATGGGAAAGGCTAATGAAAACACATCATCCCGCTCTGTGGCAGGGAACATCCCAACAGTGTCTCTGCAATGTCAGGGCAGTTCAGTCTGTTCCTGTGTAAGTCCCAGGCTCCTTCTCAGGCCCTGGCTGTGCTGCAGGGACGCTGTGGCTTGGACACTTGTTCTGGCGGTGGCCACACGCTCACAGGCTCTGGGTGGCAGGACCCTTCTCCCCAGCGTTGCCCCCGCCCTGTCGGGGTTTAGATCCCCCTGCAAGTCTGGCCTGCAGGGCCCCTTGGCTGAGGCGTCTCCCTGCGCTGGGCCCACTGCCCAGGGTCCCCCTCGCTCTCCCCAGCTGCTCACCGCACCCGGCTCCGGACTGCTCCAGTTCCAGCTCCACCCTCTGCCTCTGCACGGCTGCTGCTGCTCTGCCTCTAGCTCCCTGGGCTGCTGCCCTGGGCCCTCTGGCTCTGGCTGCTGCAGCTTCTCCCCCCCAGGGCAGGTCTGTCTCCCTGGGCTGCAGCTCTGCTCCCAGGGCAGGTCTGTCTCTCTGGGCTGCTTTTCTGGCCCCTCCAGATCTGGCCCAGCTCAGCTCTGACTCAGGCAACTTCAGCTCACACGGAGGACGGGATTTACCCTGACCTCCTGACCCCCTGATTCGCCTGCCCGCCCTGTCAATCAGGCTGACCTGGAGCATTGGCCTCTCCCCATTGCCCCTGGGGACTGTCAGTCCCATCGACCCTTCCCCTTTTGGTACTGGGAGCTCTGAATGTTAGTAAGGGGACTGTTATCCCCTTACATATGCTGTGGAGCGTTTTTCTTCCTTCACTTTTGAAACAGTGAACTCTTTATGAAAACTTGCATTCTGGCCCAAATTCTTGTCAACTCAGGGATTGGTAAAGAGTTTTCACAGACCTCTTGTAATTTCTTATGTTCAATAACTGTCCTTTTCTTCCATTGTGCATCTAAAGCCCATTTTAACTTCCCAACTGAGTTAAAGGAAACAAAAAGAAGGAGCAAGAGAGTGTGATCATGTTTGAAGATTCACAGTGCTTACAATCAAGACATAATTTTTCAAGCTACTGAAGGTTATTTTTCTGCTGATTTCTGAGCCATAGGATCAGACTGGACCCCCTTAGCCCCAAATACTGGAAAAGTTCAGATCCATTTAGATCCTCAAACCAATCTCCCTCTTAATCCAAGCATCTCAAAGATCCTTATTACCACATTAATTCAGCAATAGGCTAAAGCTACAAAAGTTAGATCTACTCACAAAGTTTGAGGGTAGCTGGATCTGAAGTGTTAGCTTTTGGCTCATCCATTCTCTACATAAACTAATGAAGCGTTGCAACATGCCTGTATGGTTCATTAGCAGAGTATTATCCTATCCATTTACTGATATGGTAAACAAAGGTATAGGGAGCTTAAGTGACTTCCCCAGGGCCACACAGCAAGTCAGAGGCAGAATCAATAACAGAAATCCAGAAGGCCTGGTTTCCAGTCACTTAGAATCATAGAATCCCAGGGTTGGAAGGGACCTCAGGAGGTCATCTAGTCCAACCCCCTGCTCAAAGCAGGACCAACCCTAACTAAATCATCCCAGCCAGGGCTTTGTCAAGCCTGACCTTAAAAACCTCTAAGGAAGGAGATTCCACCACCTCCCTAGGTAACCCATTCCAGTTCTTCACCACCCTACTAGTGAAAAAGTTTTTCCTAATATCCAACCTAAACCTCCCCCACTGCAACTTGAGACCATTACTCCTTGTTCTGTCATCTTCTACCACTGAGAACAGTCTAGATCCATCCTCTTTGGAACCCCCTTTCAGGTAGTTGAAAGCAGCTATCAAATCTCCCCTCATTCTTCTCTTCTGCAGGCTAAACAATCCCAGTTCCCTCAGCCTCTCCTCATAAGTCATGTGCTCCAGCCCCCTAATCATTTTTGTTGCCCTCCGCTGGACTCTTTCCAATTTATCCACATCCTTCTTGTAGTGTGGGGCCCAAAACTGGACACAGTACTCCAAACGAGGCCTCACTAGAGCCCAAAAGAGGGGAATGATCTGTTGGAAATGCCCCTACTTATACAACCCAAAATGCCATTAGCCTTCTTGGCTACAAGGGCACACTGTTGACTCATATTCAGCTTTTCGTCCACTGTAACCCCTAGGTCCTTTTCTGCAGAACTGCTGCCTAGCCACTCGGTCCCTAGTCTGTAGCAATGCATGGGATTCTTCTGTCCTAAGTGCAGGACTCTGCACTTGTCCTTGTTGAACTTGTTCTTGCTCTAATCACTAAGCAGAATTTGGCAGGGGGCTGCCAATGTGTTTTCTGCTGTTTTTAGTTTGATTTTTAAGTTGCATTCAGGATGCTGCTTAGGTGGATTTTTTGTATCTTATTAGAAATCTAAATAAAGTAATTGTAACCACTATGGATGAACTGATGACATTGATGAAAAAATCACAAATGAGGATTTTTCAAGCACATTCTATTCAAATTTCTCTCTCAATCTCTTCCTGTCTTTTGTTCTTTCTCCCGTTCAGCTGAGAATTTTCTTCCTGTGATGAACACCCTATGTCTGTTTAAATACCAAAGGCCTGGATTTACAAAGGAACTTAGGTGCTGCAACCCTGGCCATTGTGGTGCCTAATTTTTGGTGCCGAGAAAATTGAAAGAACAACACTGTGATCTACACAGCCTGAGTTAGGCACCTAGACTCCCTATGCAATGAATGGGGAGAGAGAGGTGCCTTAAAATGCAATGCACAAAATCCAGCCCATTAAGCCGGGAGCCACCCAAGCTAGCCAAAGGGAGATGATGATGTGAGGGGTGTGTGCTACACTTGCTCCTCTCTCATAGTTACATGTCTAAATCGGGCACCTCCTTGCAGCCCAGTCTCTGCTTAGCCAGCCACAAATGGGAACCTGTCTCGTGGAGTCAGGTGGCTTAGGCACATAATAAGTAGGTTTTTGTGGGAATGAATTAGGCACTTGCCTCACTCCATACAAAACAGACAAAGGAGGAGTGCTACCCATCTTATAACTTCCAAGCTAGTTGTTAGAATACTCAGGTGGTATATGGGAGACCCATGTTCAAGTCCCCGCTCTGCCAGAATGGGAAGAAAGGATTTAAACAGCATTCCCTTACTTCTCAGGAGCAGTATGCTAACCACTTGGTTATAGGGTATTCTAACATGGGGCTCCCACAATATGTTCTGTTGAAGCTGTTCCACTGTAGATTAACTAGTGATTTGGGTAGGGGGACTGGATCCTAGGTCTCCAAGTGCACAGGTTGTCCTAGCCATGGGACTCCAGAGTCATTTTCAAATATGAACAGTGTTTAGATGTATATCCTTTGAATAACTGAAACAATATGCATCAGGCTGTATGTGCAGATTAACACATACTTCAAGTGCATTAGAGGTACTGGGTTTCACTTGCATTAATCAGCTGTACTGCATGGTCTGTTGTGCTTTATTACTTAATTAACTGCTGGTTGGCTGTTTTACATTTAGAAGAAAAATTAGTAATACACAAGAGAGACTTCTGCTGTGCTGATTGCAAGAGCAATCAGCAATCTTCCAGACCAGCCTGGGAATCAATGCTGAATTTGACAATCCACAAGCCTCATAGCAAATTAACACCCTGATGTATTTTTTTCCCAGGGAAACAATAAAACTATGAGAGAAATCATGTTAAAAGTCAAGTCCTAGGTCACTAGCCCAAATAATAGATCAAACAGTCAGACTAACTACAGTTTCTCACTATACTCTGGATTTTCACTGTTGAACTCAGATTTTCCCCTAACACATGCTGTTATTAGGAAGTGAGCTACCTAAACACAGGTGAAATGAGTGCTGACTCACTGCTGCAGCTGGCTCATTAACCGCTGTTATAAAGGAGATGGACCCACTAGCCCTTTTTTGAGAGAGGCAAAAAACCAGTTAAGCTTAAGAAAAGAAGCTTTAAGAGGGTTTGGAATAGACTGGGGTGGCGAGGAGGAAGAGCTCTGATGAAATGTAGACTAAAGATAAGAGGAGTCCTTTATAATTCTCTGAAAACTAAATGGTTGAGACTTGATTAAAGAAGACCTGTGGGGGTGTAAGAATTGTTTGGGGGTGGGCTTGGGACATAGTGCCTGCTTACACCTTCTAATAGAGAAGGTAGAGTTTCCTGCCATGGTTTAAGTTGGTGGGGATGCAGAGAGGCCAGGGAACATAGTTTTCCAATACTACAAATCACCAAGACTTACAAAGAAGTCCCGGTGTTGTAGGTAGCGGTCTCAATGCAGGCAGTTGTGTGTACCTGCTCTATTTCCCTTTCCTATTATTGCAAGAGTTTTGGTGAGCTCATTTTCAGGCAATTTCATATTAAGCATGTTGAGTTGAAACCTGAGTATTTCATGGGGCATGATGAGGTCATGGGAAATTTGAATTTGTATTTTAAACAAAGGACAGTGACGCACCACACTGTAGAAGGTGGCTGCCAAAATTCTATTTTTTGGCAGATCCTGGATCTTTCCCAGCCTTGAAAATATGTTTGCTCTGTCTGATCCCTAGATGTACTGATAATCAAAATGAACATATTTGCCCCCCAATCCTGTCTTCCTGCTTCTTCTCTGAGTCTCTCCTCAAAAGGTACTACGTCTACAAGGTTTATCGTCTTTTAGTCTCCCTCTCTTTAGTAAATTGTTTCAGTAGAAAAACAAATACTTAATACTCACATCACATATTACTAACTAAAGCAACCACACAATCTTATTGCTGTCACCTTTCTCCTCATGTCCCAGCTGCTGTCTCTTCCTTCTCTCTTCTTCCCAACTCTTCAAAAAAAAAAAGTTTACTATCCCTAATGTCATGTTTCAACCTGAGTCATGTCATGTCTTAAAATGAAATCAGTCGGTTCATTCAGTACCTCAGAGGATAGATGCCTTAGA
This sequence comes from Macrochelys suwanniensis, assembly GCA_033296515.1. NCBI lineage: Eukaryota > Metazoa > Chordata > Testudines > Chelydridae > Macrochelys > Macrochelys suwanniensis. The sequence continues at coordinate 46,331,530 of CM065776.1, forward strand.
TTGTAAGGGCTTTGGAGCAGGGTTATTGTCTCTAACTTGTCTGTAAAGGGCCAGGCACATTTACTGTGTCTCATAAACAATAACAAAGGCATAAAACTCTGCATACTAAAGCTCCATAAAAATAACACTTTCAACCTAGCAATGCAAATTATTTTCTAATTGTGATGCTTTGTTAAAGAAGCATCCTGCATCAGCTCTAAACCACAGCCAAAAAAGACCCACATTTCAGTTAAAACACCCACAAACGGAGGTGTTGCGCTTCAGTGTCAGAAACAGTATGTCATGGCCTTTCAAACTGTATGAATTCTGGAAGACTGCAGATAATGTCTGTCTAGAAGACTGATAGCAAAGGTCATTTTGTCACAGAAGACAAAGGAGAAAAACTTTTTTTTGAGAATGAATGAATACTTGAACTATCCAGGGAAGGAGAATTCATAAAAACAAGGTCCCAGCTGTCCCTATTCCTTCTCTCAGGATTTCCAAGATCATCCACTAATAATTTTTCTGAACTCATATGACAGCCAATCCGATGATATATGCAAGATACATATAGATAGTCACATACGTTTGCTGATTTATGCATATGGCTGCTGAAGTCATTGAGCTCACATATGCAAATTTTACCTCTTGATTGGCTTATCACAGTACTTTTTTTTTCTGGATCTGTAACTTAGTTTACCCTTTAGAACATTAGTTTGAAAACATGGGTACATTATGCATGCTATTTTTAATGAAAATATTCAGAAGATTTGCAATAATACAAACAGATATAAACAAAGCCGCTGTTTATTTTAAGGGTCAATACATTTTAATATTCACATCAATTCACATGAGCTTATCGTTGACCTCTAATGAAAGTATTAAATATATTAAAAAGAGTTTTGTTAATAAAAGGAAAGTCTCTATGTAAAAATAAAAAAGGGAACAGTTCTATTTTTGTAATATTACAATCTTTGATTAATTCAGTTCTCAGACGAGTTCTTCCGTTGGAATTCAATGGGAAATATGTATATGTTCCAGAAGGCATTCCTATGTGAATTTAGTCCTCAGGAAATTGAGGGACTAACAGCAATAGTCTGCTTAAGTTAGTTATTTGTCCTGTGGCACCTTACTGTTCCAGCGCTGGGTCTTACCTGAAACAAAACAAAAAAACACCCCACCTGTGATCTGTACAGTGTTTTTATAATACAAAGACTAGAATGAAATCATATTCATTTTCAATTGTGACCTAAGTTGGGGTTTGATCGAAGTCTGTTGTGCACAAACCCACTGTGCTAACCTGCAATAAGTAATATACTCATGCTCTGCAGCAAACAATTTACTGATGATATTTCTCTCAAATATTAAGAATGTAGACACAAAGGATTGTGATCAGATATTACTCCTCTTGTGATTGTTTGTTTTTCTCAGGAAGCAGACATGAAAACTATAATATAGAGCTTCATGTTGAAGAAGATACAGATCTTCATAAAATTTGTGCTCCACTGTAAGTGGGAAAACACAATTAAAAGACATTCACATCTGCTATTTAAAATTCATAGTAAAATCTGTGTTAGGCTGATGATCTGTTTCATTGTCTCATCTGTTTTAATGTTTCTTTTTCCCTCAGTACAAAGCAATTCTTTCCATGTAATAAAATCAAAGTGAAAAAGAACTTCTGGGTCCTCTAGTGTAGAATTGCCCTTTACTATGAAACTCTAAAAAGCCAAATTCTTCCTCCCTGTGAATATTCAGGATTCCTCGAGCCTAGTTCTGCTGTCCTTCCATGTGCAAAACTCCCATTAATTCATTTAACAGATTTTTAGGCCAAAAGGGACCATTATGATCTAGGCTGACCACTTCCATAACAAACGACCTAAAGCCTCACCTAGTAGTCTCTTCATTAAGCCCATAACTTCTGTTTGAGTTACAGCGTCTCTTTGAGAAAGCTATCCAGTCTTGGTGTAAAGACTGTAAGTAATGGCGAATCCACCACAACCCTCTGTACGTTATTTCAATGTAGGCTTTATTACTGAGCCAGGTCTACACACAAAAGTTAAGTCAACCTAATCACAGTGTTCTGGGGAATGGAAAATTCAATGTAATTAATAGGTTTCAGTGTAGTAGCCGTGTTAGTCTGTGTCAGCAAAACGAAAATAAGAAAGAAAAACTTGTAGCACCTTAGAGACTAACAAATTTATTTCAGCATAAGCTTTCGTGGGTTAGAACCCACTTCATCGGATGCACTTCCATGCATCCGATGAAGTGGGTTCTAACCCACGAAAGCTTATGCTGAAATAAATTTGTTAGTCTCTAAGGTGCTACAAGTTTTTCTTTCTTATTTTCGTAATGTAATTAATGTAAAGTGCTAGGTCAACGGAAGAATTTTTCCATCAACCTACCTACTGCCTCTCAGGGAAGTGGATTAACTTTGCCTGCGGCATAACCCTTCCCATCGCTGTAGTGAGTGTCTACACTGCAGCACTACAGTGGTGTAGTTGCAGCTGTGCTGCTGTAGCATTTCAACTGTATACAAGCCCTTAATTTGAATTTGTCTAGCTTTAGCTTCCAGTCATTGACTCTCACAATGTTTTTTTCTTCTCGATTTAAAGAGCTATCTGCTGTCAGAAATTTCTTTCTCGTTTAGGTACTTGTTGACTGTAATCAAGTCACCTCTTAACCTTCTCTTGGATAAATTAAATAGACTGAGCTTCTTAAGTCTCTCATTGTAAGGCAAGTTTTCCAGACTTTGAAGCAACCTTGTATCTCTTTTCTGAACCATTTCTACTTTTTTCGACATGGAAGTTACACATATCAAAAGAATGCAGATTTTAGTTCAATATACTTTCAACATGCACACATGTAAGGCAGAATTTGCCCCTTCATATTTTTCTAGTATGCTTTTGATCAGCTCTAGTGCTGGTAACTCCATGCTATCCCTTGGGAAATCATTCTACTGTCTAATTTCTTTGCTGGATGGCTTAACAAGACTGGGTGACCACCGTACATGGTTTTCTAAAGTGCAGGATGTTTTCTCCTGTGTTTTAAAGCATGATTTGGCATTCTTCATTGCTTGAACTTTTCAGTTCTTAAACATGCTGCAGCCAGAATTTACATGAAGCGGAGATGTGTTCTTTTCTCCCCTCTAACATTAATCTTTCTTAATATATGTGTTTAGTGAACGAACAAGTCCTTGGTCAAAAACACTGGGTTGATTGTTCTCTCAATACTTGTTTGCTCTGAATTACACATTCCCAGAGGTCACTCCTGCATGTTAATTCTGGCAGCAGCAAGATTAGGAAGGACGGTTAAATCCAAGCAATTAAGCATCTCAAACCTCAAAACATGAAGTTTTAAAAGGCAATTAAAACTGGTTATGACGATCATGAGATCACAGTCAATCACATGATGGCCAATGGTGTAAAAAAGCTATTGAGGTTAATTATGATCTTCCATACTGTTCCAAATAAGCAATTTTAATGTTTTTGAGACATAAATTAAGTCCCTTATGTCTGTTTTAGTTAGTTTTCAGCAGTTGCCCCAACCATACTTTCAGCTGCTAAAAGTCTTCCACTTTGTAGCCTGTTGAGGAGAATCTGACAATATCAGGCCAAAGCATTCTTTGAGATTCTTTTCTGGCTGGCTGGTTGGCTGACACAATGTTATTGCTCTCTATAATATACATATGTGGCCTGATTTTTGGCGCCCAAAGCTGAAGTCACTGGAAGCTGGGGTACTCAGCACTTCTGAAAGTTGGACTCACCAGAAAAAATACACTATACAAAATCAGTAATACTTTATTTTAAGGCAGCTAGTAGTAGTCTACTGTGGAATGTACATTTTATATAAAAGAATATGCAATTTAGGAATATTAAAATTGTTCCTATCAGTTAGATGCTTTGGATGAGATTCTGTGCTATGCAGAGAAGAGATGTGGCACAGAACTCTCAGCCCAGGGGAGGAGGGGCTATGATGGCTATTTATCACTCTTGTGCCCTCCTGATTCTGGGCTGCTCCTAGAGTCAGAGTGACCCTGGTGCAATTTACACAGTCACTCATGGCTGTCTTAATAATGGCACCCTTTCCCACCTTCCTGTGAGATCAATCACCCGCAATCTCCACAGTGCTATGGCTCTGACCCTGATACTCCCCTCCTAGCCCTATCCTCAGCACCCCCCCCATGCCAGGTCTTGCACAGGAGTCCTCTGAGAGGACAGGCTTATGGCTGTCTTCTCCAGTTCCTGAGCTGGGGGAATTCTTCCCCAATTGAATCTGGGTCTGTTAGAACCCTTTAACACAACTCTAGGCCTTTTGCCAGCATAAAGGGGGCAGAGCAGGGGTGAGACTCTCCCTTGTGGAGTATTACTTTGAGTTATCAATTCATATGGGGGCTTGTTCTGTAGATAATGTGACCCACATTAGAGGCAATTAATCTTGCAGTTGTAAAGTGAGTAAAGCAGGCACCCTCAGATGTGAGGCTGACCGAAGTGAGAGAAATATGAGAAATAAACATCTGAGAGGTTTTCAGCTCAACATGTGATCCATTTATAGTCCAGACTAAAGGCCCACAAGTATGATGGGTGTCTGTGTTTATGGCCTATCTACCTCCAGTCTTCCGTCTCTCAGGTACTCCTACTGGGAGGTGGTGCAAGGCTGGCTTTGGGATACATAACATCAGAAACTGAGAACAATGATGTAGTCTTAGAATATGCTTGTTTTCAACATTGCTTATTGTGAGACAAGGAATCCACAATGAAGTCATGATTTGTATCCTGCATGTGGGTTAAGTCCTCTCATCTGCTCCTGTCACTGATGCCATGAGGTTGTTGGATTATTGACATTTCTATCCATCATCATCATCATCCTTTCTAGGGATATGGTGAACCTTAGATTTTGTAGTATGTATTGATGGTTATCAACCTGGCCTATTAAGCACTTTTGAATGGCCTAGGTGAGGATTAACGGCATGTCCCCATTTTTCACATTTTTATTTGTATCCCTTGAATTTCTGGGTTTTTTGTGATGGCCAATAAAAGTAGGTTCTAAACGGTTTTTCAAAATGAATGTTTTGTTCATCTAGTATACTCATCCTTTAGAAGTATGTTCCATTTCAGTATTTCACACAAGCTACAGCCAAATATAGCAAAAAGTTCCCCATGGCCATAACATTTGGATTTATGAAAAGAAGGTTTGGAAAATCTCAGCACCTATTGAGCAAACCAAATGGGAAACAAAAAAGGTATGTTTGCCAGTTGCAACAAAATAAACCTTTTTCATGGAGAGCTAGATTGAGTTTCAGGGATGAGCTCATACTATAGTTATCTTTGTGCACTAGAATAGTAATCTCCTTGATCACCAGACAGAGAAGTAGACAAAAAGAAGCTAATTTTGCTTCTGCAATACTAGAAAAGACAGTAAAATATAAGTCAAATTGAAAAATAATCACAGAAAATTGTCAGGAAAAGATGTTATTTTAAAGCTCATGATGCGTATCACAAGAAAAAGGAAAAGCTGAAAGCATAATAATGAAATACATAAGAAAAAGAGTTGATATATTCTTTTAATACTTGATGGAGAGCTAAGGAGCTTTCAATAATTTCTGCCTTAGGTGTACAGTAACTCCTCACTTAAAGTTGTCCTGGTTAACGTTGTTTCATTGTTACATTGCTGATCAATTAGGGAACATGCTCGTTTAAAGTTGTGAAAAGCTCCCTTCTAACATCGTTTGCAGGCTATCAGTTGCCGGCAGTTCAGCTCTCCCTTCCCCCACTGCCATGTGCTGCTCCCAGAGACTCCTGCCTGCTTGCTGTGTGGGGGGAAGGGGAAGAAGAGGGGGGCTAATGTCTCCCTGCTTCTGCACCTTGCTTACCCCATCTTCCATAGAGCAGGGGGGACACACGAGGGAGGGAGCTGCTGCCTTAGGCAGAAGCTGCAGCTGCCGGGCTTGCTGATCTAATTAACAAGGCAGTGTACTTCTGACCCTGCTCTTGATACTTAAAGGAGAAATGTGCATCTCTAGCTCTGAAACAAATACAGGTGTGTGTCTCTGTCTGGCCTCCCTCCTTTCCTGCTGCCTTGAAGAGTGTGAGAGTTAACCCTTGAGGGCTCAGCCAACTGCTAGTTCTTTTAGTAGTAAGGCATTCCCTGGGAAATTCCCACCTTCTGACTCCTCCACCTCAATCAAGCTTCACAGTCATCATCACTGTGTACCAGTATTCAATTGTTTAAAACTTATAGTGTGTGTGACTCTGTGTGTGTGTGTGTGTATGTGTGTGTATATATTATATATATATATATATATATATATATATATATATATATATATAAATAAAATTTCTTTGGAATCTAACCCCCTCATTTACATTAATTCTTATGGGGAAATTGGATTAGTTTAACATCGTTTCGCTTAAGGTCGCATTTTTCAGGAACATAACTACAACGTTAAGTGAGGAATTACTGTACATAGAATCAGCTTTCTTCAGGCCAGCGTCCTTACTGGGAGCTTCCTCCTGAGCCCCATCCAGAAAAGGTGAACAAGTTGTCTGATTCCTAAATAGCTCCCCTGGCAAACAAACCCTCTTGTTTAATCCCTACTGTGTTTGGTTTAATCTCTGTGATAAAGAATGGACATAGTTTCCCCCCCCTCCCCCGCACTTTCTCCCTTTCCTGCAGGAAGCAGGTTGTGACGTCGTGCTGTCTGCCCAAAAGAGGTCTCTCTGAAACTCTGTACACCGCATCACACTAGTGATTATTTTTTCAAATAAAACCAAAAATGTGCTAGTACATTTCCTTGGCTTTAAGCCCATCGATCATGAGTACAAGCACTAAAATTTCAAAAGAGAGTTTAATAATAATTGATACTAAAAAAAAAAATCCTTTGCTCATGCTAGGTACAGTTAATTGGCTTTTAAAGACTACCCCACAACCTTTCATGTACTCACCTTTCAAACATTCATCTACGTACAGATAATTACCACCATACTTAATGACATTTGTCATTAAATAAGGTGCACCTACTGTACATAGATGTAGCACTACAATATTAATTACTACTGTTTAATAATGCTGATAGACAAATGTATAATACTTAGAAACCTGACATTTGCAGATTGTCCGATTAATGGTAAATTACATAATGCTGTAAATTTACACCACTTCACGACCAGATAAGTTATGTTTCTAGCCAAAAAGAGCTTGCAGTCTTATAAAGTCCAAAGTCCCTGTATATTGCAGGGGTGTTTTTTGTCTTTATTCCTATAGACAGCTTTAAATGGTTGCTTACAGGATGACCAGTCGTGCTTTAAGAAAAACAGTCTTATTGTCGTGATCTGAGAAGTTCTGTACTATTTACACCAGTAGTTCTATTGCCCAGTCACAAGTCTGGAAGCCTTGAAACTGCAACAGAGAACCCATAGATTTATCATTTAGCTTTTTATTACTTTTGTTTAGATTGGCTAAACCTAGGAAATTAGTCTTTCTTCCGTATGTTTCAGAGCTCTGCAGTAATGACATGCCATTCTATTCACACCCACAGGACATTTGTGTGTGAAAGCAAACTAGACACAGAGGTTGCAAATGAGTGAGAAGTGACTTCCAAGGCACCAAGCCTTTCACAATCCATCAATGCAAATGAAATTCATGAGTGCAGCACGAACAGGGATTCTATTGACAACAAATATTTCTTATTTTAATGCAGGATGCAGTGTACACTTTCAAAATAACGTCAGGCCTCAGGGTTTAAAAGAAGAAGTTCACCTTCAGATTAGTTGATCCTCTTCTCATTTATTTGATTGTTTTCTTATTTCTATTTTAGCACCTTTTTACACAAAGCCATAACAAAGTAGCTGTGTGAACACAGCTATAGGATTGCAAACACACTGTCTACTTGCACATGCAAAAATGAGTAACTGCACAATCACTGCTTGTGCACAAATAACTATTTTCTGTATGGCAGCTTCCAAATTTTGTGTGTGTGTATATATACATCTTACTTCTGTGTGTTCCATTCTATGCATCCGATGAAGTGGGCTATAGCCTATGAAAACTTATGCTGAAATAAATTTGTTAGTCTCTAAGGTGCCACAAGTACTCCTGTTCTTTTTACGGATACAGACTAACACAGCTGCTACTCTGAAACCTATTTTCTGTATGCAAATACTAATTTCATCTGAGCAGTTACCTAGCTGCATACACATTTTGCAGGTGCAGTTTTGACACAGACATATAAAGAGTTGGACCAGAAAATGTTAAGGATTGTTCAAAGTCATACCCAGTAGTTTTGCTTCTAGAACTTTGAACACTCTCTCTGCCTTTGTGAATCTGAAACTTTTATGACAGGGTCCCAGTTTAAAAACTCAAATGTATGTTGATATATTAATGATAATTGAATAGAAATTGTATGTAGCATGTGCAGGGTGTTGCCCAGTAGAACTAAAGTTGTTCCACACATAGATCAGGAAATAAGACAGACAAGCAAATAAGTCCAATAGATCAATTGAGAAAGGTCATGGAGAAGCACTTCTTGTAATTGTAATCCATACTGAATAGTCACTGTTGTATCTGGATTTAGTATAGAGCCTTATTTCCTTAAGAATATTTACCAGTTTGATGGACCCCCACATTAAGCATTGGAAGAAAAATGGTGACACTTCAGTCACTTCCTTACTGTCTTTTGCATTCTTCTTTGCTCTAGTTCTTACAATGGAGCTTTTATCATTGGTGCTAGTACTTCAGGGAGGGTGAAGTAGAAATCACACTTACAATAAAATGTTACCTGCCCATCTAAATTCATCTGGTGTTCTTTTCTCATTGCAAGGGTGAAAGTAACTTGTGAGTGGGCACTATGCCATCCTAACAAATGGGTACGAATACAAGGCAGAGAATGAAACATGTACATGAATCAAGTAGGAATCCTGAGAGCAGGATTTAGTTATGCTGAGTTTATAGCTTGTTACTAATGGGATGTGCAATTGTAATCCATTTCTGATCAACTTTAACTTTCCACACTATTTGTCTTGCATGTCCCAAAAAGATATGCCAAGTACACGCTACAGAAAAGGAGACAGGAATGTTTGGAAAGAGTTCCCACCATATGGGTTGGGACAAGTTCATCCCTACTGTAACTGAGTTTCACTACTATAGGATTGTAGTAGTTTCACTACTATAGAATTTGGCCCACTGGAGTAAATCTTAGATGCTTTGTGCAGTGAAAACTCCCACTCCACGGCTTTGCTGGGCATTTGGGATATTCAGTGAATGCAGGACTGCGCTTATTTAAAAAAAAATTAAAGTTGAGCAAACTCAATCATCCTGAATTTGTAAAGTGCTTTATAAAGGCTCTTCTTTCCCTTATCCCATCTTACCTTCTTCTTTGATGCAATCTATTCTTCACTTCCTCAGTTGTACTCTGAGTCCCTTTCTGTCACCCGGTTCCGCCATGCTGTCTTCACCAGGTCCCCTTCATTCATCCTCTGCTTGTGTCCGAACCAGCGATGTTGCACTTCCTGGATTTTGTCAGCCGCATCACAGATTTTGACTTCCACTATAATACTTTCATTTCAAAATCTGTCTGTCGGTGTAACTCCTCTAATGGACTGAAGACATCTCAAATACCTGTAGGCACAACCCTGCTGTCTCTTTATTGCCCATAGTTTTGCACCATGCAGCAGACTATGGTCTGCGGATCACCAGTGGTCCGCGAGCTCCATGCAGGTGGTCCACGGACAGTTCCCTGTAAGTGGAGCTGCGCATGCCTTCCCAGCCTGTAAGTGGAGCTGCAGCATGCCTTCCCAGCCCGGTGGCTGCCGTGGCGGGGGACAGACCTCCTGTCTTTCCCAGCCCCAGCTGTGGTGCAGGAGAGACACACTCTCCTCCTTCCCAGTCCGGTGGCTGCTGTGGCAGGGGAGAGACCCCCCCCCCTACTCCTTCTCAGCCCAGTTACTGCCATGGTGGGGAAGAGACCCCCTGCTTCTTCTCAGCCACAGATACGGCGCGGGAGAGACACCCCCCACTCCTTCCCAGCCCGGTGGCTGCAATGGTGGGGGAGAGATACCCTGCCCCTTCTCAGCCCAGTAGAGAGATTTTGTGGTCTGGGGTAGGAGTAGGTTATTTAATTGGACCTTTGGTGTTATTTTATTTTATTATTATTCACATTTAATCCAGAAGCAAAATGTGTGTTTCTTTAAATTGGTACCCTACTACACTATGTACAGTTTTAATTGGTTTCATTTTTCAGCTGTATATGTGTGGTTTGCATTGGATGAAATTCGGCTAACCTACCTATTGTATGGCATCACTGTCACATGGACAGTACTGACTGTACCAGAATCTAGGGCTTTTTCAAAAAACGTAACAGTTGTCAGTCCAGTAAGTAGGATAGTAGTCAACCCCCAGACATGGATTTGTGGTTGAAAATGGGATATTTGGAAAAGAAAACAACAACAAATAATCAAACCAGTGATGGTGAGATCAGTGAAAAGTTCAAAATCGAACATGAGAGTACAGCAAGCGAACATACATCCGCAAAGGAAATTTTGAGTGCAGACTGGTGTTTACCAGGACCCAGTATGAGTACCAATAATGAAAATATACTGAAGCGCCGAAAACTGGTAAGACAATACCACTCAAGCTATATTAATGTAGGCTTCACATGGACTGGTGAACAAGATGAACCAAGGCCGCAATGTGTGTTATGCTACACAGTGCTGGCTAATGAAAGTTTGAAGTCTGCAAATCTCCGGTGTCATTTGGAGACAAATTGCACTGCTTTCAAAGATAAACCTCCTGAATTTTTTCAGCGCAAACTAAATGAGTTGAACCAAGGGAAAGTAACAATGTTTGCTCATGCAACAGTAAATTTAAAGGCCCTGGAAGCTTCATTTCATACAAGCCTTCAAATCACCAGAGCGGGGAAATCTCACACTATTGGGGAAGAAATTATTCTGCCTGCAGCTAAATAACTTGTGTTTATAATGTGTGGAGAGAAGATGGCAAAGCAGTTAGATTGTGTGCCTCTTTCAAATGATACTGTGCCAAGAAGTCAAGATATGGCAGCTAGTGTTAAAGACATTCTCGTGAAACATGTGAACAACAGTAGGTATTTTGCATTGCAATTGGATGAGACGACGGATATCACTGACATTGCAAAGCTTCTTGCATACATCAGGTATGAGCAGGAAGGGAAAGTACTGGAAGATATTTTGTTTCGTCGTTCAGTGCCAAGAAGAACACCTGCCGAACAACTTTTCCAGCTCCTAGATGAGTTTATGAAGGAACACAGTATTGATTGGCAACGTTGTGTTGGAGTATGTACTGACAGTACACGATCAATGATGGGAAGACACAGTGGGGTAATGGCTCGTATCCACGAAGTGGCATCTAATGCCACATGGGTGCACTGTAGCATTCATCAAGAGGCATTAGCTGCCAAGAAAATGCCAGTGGAAATGAAAGGTGTTTTGGACTCTGCTGTGAAAACTGTTAATTTCATAAAAGCTAGACCTATGAATTCTCAAATTTTTATTGTTCTGTGCAATGAAATGGGTAGTGCTCATGTACAACTTCTTCTTCATACAGAAGTACAGTGGTTTTCAAGAGGCAAAGTACTTACTCATTTATTTGAGCAACGTTCAGAAGTACAGCTATTTCCAACAGACCATCCATTCCAATTCACAAGCTGTTTTGAAGATTCATCCTGGCTCTCGCGATTGGCTTACCTCTCAAATGTATTCACACGCGTAAATGAGTTGAACACTGGGCTGCAGGGAGTTTCAGTGACTATATTGGATGTGTGAGACAAAATCAATACAATGATCAAGAAACTTGACTTGTTTGCTAGTCAGGTAAAAAAGGATGATTTCAGCTCATTCCCAACATTGGAAGATTTTCTGTCTGAAAATGAACTGGTTCTTGACAAAAAAATAAAAAATGACATTGAAGAATATATTGTTGCTCTTAAGCAACAGTTTGGTTCAGCTTCTGCTGGAAAGCAATCTTCAAACAACTGGGTATGTAATCCTTTCAGAATTGAAATCAGTGAGCTGCCCTCTGGTTTGTCTAATAAGGCACAAGAGTGCTTGTTGGCGCTTTCTTGTGATGAAACATTACGGTCAGAATTTAAAAGACATTCCCTAATTGAGTTTTGGATTCAAAGAACTGGAGAGTACCCAGAACTTGCAGACAAAGCAGTACATTTTCTGATGCCATTTGCTACTATGTACCTGTGATAGACAGGATTTTCATCACTTACCACCCTCAAGTCCAAATACAGAAGCAGGATGAATGCTGAACCTGACCTAAAGCTAAAGCTGACAGACATTACAACCAACTTCCCTGAACTTTGCTCACAAAAACAGGCACATCCATCACATTAAAAAGGTAAGACTAGAGATATTAAAATAAGAGTTGTGCGCTTTTATTTGTATCACAAAAAACATTTATTATTATTGTTTTTTTATATAGCGCTTTTATTCAAAGTGCTTTACAGTAGTAAGCTAATGGCATAAACAACATTTGGAAAGATCATTAAGTGGTCCGTGAAAAAAAAAGTTTGAGAACCACTGCAGTACAGCATTGTGGGGCCCACCATTGTTCTATACAGCTGGACTTTTAGTCTGAGTGGCGTGCACTTGTCATACACAACCCCTGAGATGTTATTCCACCCTCTTCTTGGAAACACTCCCCAATCTGAACCATATCTCATATTCAAGCTCACTGTCTTCTCTGGCACAGCCATCAAGGTACTTGACCTGGTCAGTCTGGTTTAGTCACACTCCATCAATCTCTGTGTCCAGTTTCCTTGTGGCACCTCTACTGACCCACATGACCTCAGTCTCAGTCATACCCATTTTCATCCCATGCCATCTTAGCTGGTCATACCACTGGGTTACTATTTCTTCTAGGTCTTCTTTTGAGGATGCCCTTATTGCTATGTCATCTACGTATAGTAGCTTCTCACCTTTTCCCATTGGGATCTTCCTGCTGATCCTGTCAATCACCATGATAAGCCTCCCAAAAGGCTGTTATGGCTGGGATGGGGTTGGGGATGAGCTCCCAACACCTATAAAAGTCCACTGTCTCTGATAGCCTCTGACAGCCAAACTCCCCATCACTTGCCTTCATGTGGCAGAAGTGTTCTTACTAAAAGTTGGGGTGTGAAAGGTGGATATCGAGTGCCTTTAAAATAACCAGATAGCTCAGGGCAGGTAGGGGCCCATTAGCCCATGAGGGCAGCCTACCTAGGAGAAAGAAAACTCTGATCTCAATCCCTCATTCATGGGTTAAATGTAGCCTGATGTTGGGAAGTTGACAGTCCACCACGCATGTGGCAACAAGGTGGGAAGACATGTATTAGTCTAATTGTGAAAAGGCCCTCTCACTGCGGTGAATGTCGGGGACACCAACTGAAGCACGATAATTCTTATTGGTGCAAGGCGACTGCTTTACAAAGGAGAAGTATCTATCATTTTATCACTGCCGGGAAAACCTGGTACTGGAATCCATCTCAAACCATTTGGAAGGAAGGGTGAGAACCCAGAGAGCGACAAAGGATTCCCACCTTGTGGCTTTCTGTGATGAAGATTCCTTCTCCCACAGATTCCCCACATGGATACCAAATGGCCAGCTACACACACAATAACCCATAGTATATGTGTGTGTGTGTGTGTGTGTGTGTGTGTGTGTGTGTGTGTGTGTGTGTGTGTGTGTGTGTGTGTGTTTACTATTGCATCTTTTAAATAACTACAATATTATCAATTATCAGAGGGGTAGCGGTGTTAGTCTGGATCTGTAGAAGCGACAAAGGGTCCTGTGGCACCTTATAGACTAACAGAGGTATTGAAGCATAAGCTTTCGTGGGTGAATTCCCACTTCTTTGGATGCAAACGAAGAAGTGGGTATTCACCCACGAAAGCTTATGCTTCAATACCTCTGTTAGTCTATAAGGTGCCACAGGACCCTTTGTCGCTTCTACAATATTATCAATGACACAAATAGAGGTCTGACTGCTCCCGGCTATTGTAAACGTTTAAGCACATGTAATGAACGTGGAACAGTCTTGGAACAACAGAATGTAATGTATCAGACCATAGAGTGATTTCTTAGATGTTTCAAGAGTTTACTTCTGTGTGTAACCACAACAGGAGGTATAACTTAGACAGCAGCAGTCCAAGGTTCCTGATGCTGCACTTTGATGTGTTTCAGTCTTGTTCTGGAGAAACCATCTCTTTGTTGAGAAGTTAATTCAGACTTTTTGCTCCTTCAGTCTTTGGCTTATCAGCAGAGACTGCCCATGAGTGCCAGTTAGAATTCAGTTTTGTAATGTGGAGGCATGCCCACTAAAATCTTAACTGACACCACCAAATAACTTCATAGAGGCCAGCAAGCAGCCATTGAATGGTAATGATTTTTGCTCAGTAGCAATTGAGGCTGTATTTGAAATGGTGACCTAGAAGAGGTTGTCCACTAATGATCCATTGAGCCACCAACACATCTTTGTATCATAATTTCAGTGAAAAACAAATAGCAAAAAAGCATGCCATCACATTCATTATTATTATTGGGGCGTGGTTAATAAAAGAGAAAGTTTGCTAGTTCTTTAAGAATAATGTAGGGACTTTTATGCACCTCTTTTGTTTAAAAATTACTTCTACAAAATATGTGTTTACATGTTCAAACAGGTAATTTGCAGACAAAATATGCATTTGCATGAAGATATGGATGATCTCAGCATATACAAATGATTCTTGCATGCCGAAGTACTTATCTGTTTATGCAATGTCCTATTTTTACCTACAAAATGGTGTATCTTGTATGAACAATTGATTGATTGTGCATATGTATATTTCGTAGCACAGCTTAGCATCCTCCTGGCGGTTGATGAGAGCATTCAGCGTCATCTGAAGTCAATAGAAGGAAGCTGAGGGCATTCAGCAGCTTTCAAGATTTGGCTCAATTTGCCTTTTTTTTTAAATTTTAGCCTTTAAAGGCCATTTTATTAGTTGGATTAAGAACTGTTTATTTTACCGCTTTAAGAGACTGCTACAGGGGTTATTACTTTGCAGGTATAAAATTAAAAGCTAGAATCAAAGATCCAGATTCTACAAAGTGCTGAGCACCCAGAGCTCCCATTAAGTCAATGAGTGCAACACCTCTTGCATCTGACCCCTAATGAATAGTACCTCCTGGTTCTTACATCTTATTTTCTATCTTCTTTCTAAAGTGCCAAATTAAGTGCTTCATGAAAAAAGAACTTTTACAGCCTGTTACATTCTTGTAGGGAAAATGTTCATACCTCTGAATAAAAAGGAAATCTTGCAGCATCATTCCATTAAAAATATATTGCATAATCTTCGTTGTCAAAATATACACACAAATCACACACAGCACATCACAGAAATGTTTTAAAATGCAAACCACTATTCATAAAATATAGATGAAATAATAATAGAACATTTCAAGAAGATGGGCAATAAGTTTCTTTAAATTATTTCTTTGTTATTTTCACTTCAAGATAAAATTTATAATCAAGACCATTAAACCCAATCCTCACCCCACACACACATGATGTTTTGAATGAAATACAAAATTTTGTAATAAGCCTTCAAAGATGTGTACAATACTACACATAATGGACCAAATCCAACTGGCTTTATTCAAACAGTAAAGTCAGTGGGGTTAGTGCGGATTTTCAACATTATAGCTGAAATCAGAATCTGGCCTGTAAGGGTACTGACAGATCCAAACCTTACTTAATTTAGCCATTGTCCCCATACAGCTGATTTATCATTTGATCCTGCACCATTAAAGTAAATTGGAGCCTTGCCATTGAATTCAATCAGGATCCAAGTCATGAAAGTCCATGAAATGTTCAACAATACGGTCTTATTCAATGCAGTAAAGTTATTTCTGTATTTTTTTGCCTTAATTCTACTAGCACCTTTCTAGATGTATTCTAATTTATTTAGATTTATATATACATTTACATTTTGTTCAAAGCTTTGACATTCTGGACTTTGCATCAAAGATTTCTTCTGGTCATATTGCATATTAAATTTGTATTCTACCTCTTCAGTTTCAGCATGTTATCTCTAGGTAGAATTGTGTGTAATAAAAATGTTTTATCTGGAAAAGTCACTGAGATATGTGTTCTGTTTCAAAGTACATCCTGACCACTAATATTATTTCTTGAGATCATGGACTAAAGGAAATGGGCAACTCATGGCACAAAAGGAAGGCATTTTTTATGATAAAAATAATAAATCACCTTTAATTTCTCAGCCTATATTGTGGTTTTGTTACCAATCCATCAGACTGTGTTGCTTTGCAATGCCTTCATAAGCCAACAGGGCTAAATGTGAAAGTTAAGTTGGCCAGTCATCATCTGACTCATCTAAAATTGCTTCATCCCATTCCTGTTAGCACAACGCTCTTGTTAGGTCAGGCCTGGAAGAAGATTAATACATATACGTAAAATTGTGAAATAGTTGTGGCTGGATTTCTCTGGTCTGCTAGTGACCTTAAACTAGCTGGCAATTCCCGGCTGATCATTCCCCTGTGTAGAGGGAATTTCTCCTTGCAGAGGAACATAGGTTGGCCCCTCTGGCCCTTGCAGCAGCCACTTCCCCTGTTCCTGGCATAAGTCAGGGAGAAGGGGTGGGTGAGGGCACAATGGGGCTGAACTCTTCTATACCTGAACCTTTGCTGGTATAAGGGGCACCGGCAGTGGAAATTAGAACAGGATTCCTCCTGCTCTTACTCTGGGGCTGGAACCCCAGAATTAGGGAGATGTACCATCTCCCTCCCTGCACAGCTTGGAGGTCCTGGAGAATTAGGGTCCTTGTATTGGAGGTCCCCACATCTAAGCAATGGTATATCAGTAGCAATGTTGCCAGTTGAACCAGCTTAACCTAACCCAAATGGGACTGAAAAACATATGCCTTTAATAATTTTATTCAGTAAACAGTCTGAAAAACGGCAGCTATCAGCCAACTTGAGCAAATAAACACTGCCTTATTCTCTGTTCTGATTTTGGGGATTACAGGATGATATGAAAGGAGAGAGATTCCAGCAAATCACCACAGCAGCAGCTTCTGTGGAAGCTGTTACACATTGTAAAAACAAAACAAAACAAACAAAAACTTCAATAGTCATTTGACCAGAGAGAGCAAGTGAACCAAAGAATGACTCTGGTGGCCAGGGCACTCATCTGGGAGGTGAGAGACCCAAGTCCTGCCTACTGACTCTTTAAATATTTATACACAGTGGAATAGCTTTCAACAGGAGAGACAGAGAGTCCCACATTAGACTATCCTATAGGCTGTGGCACTCTCCTACAATATGGGAGACCTAAGTTCATATCCTGTCTCCTCATCAGGCAGAGAGGGGAATTGAACCAGGTCTCCCATATTGAAGATTCATCGAAGATGAGTGCTTAACCACTAGGCTAAAAGTTATAAAGTGGGCATCAGCACCTCCTCCCACTCCTATGACTGTCTTGTGAATGCTGCCTTTCATTTCCGTTGCTTTTATTTCAAAAATTGCCCCAAAATAAAACAGTTTGTTTAGAGTGAAAACATTTTGTCTGACCTGAAACTGATTTGTTCTTGACTTCACTTTGCCAAAAATTGTCAGCATTAAAACCAATTTTTTTTTAAAAAAAAAATTGGAACTGCCAGTGAACTGCAAAATCAGTTATTCACCTAGCTTTAGTTTCAGCAACCCCCGGTCATCCTGCTCCTTCCCAGAGTCTGGAAATTAAGAAAATAATATAAAATACAAACTATCTGCAAATATTCCATGTTAAAGATGAAACTGAAGAAGCAAAAACTACTAATTGGATCCAGCTTCTCTACAAGAAATGCAATTTCATCCACCGATGGTTTAAAAAAAATGTAGATCTCAGTAGCAGCCTTTTAGATGTAGATTTGGATACACACAGTAATTGTATTCTTTGCCTCTGTTTGAGGTCATGTGCTGCTGACCCAGAGACTGAAATGGATTCACGTTCAAGGAAGCGGGTACACATGTGCCAGGATATGTCTCAAGCAATTCAGCTTAGGAGGCTCAAGATGACTATGTTAACAGTGAAATGTATATATAATGATGATTAAATTGTTTTGCTCTATCCAGCCAAATTCGGTATAGTCTTGGGAGGTTCAGAATATATGTTCTGTCATTTTTATGATGCCAGACGTTTCTTGGATCTAAAATTGGCATCTCCTCTGATCAGGAAGGTGAAATAGTGGATTTAATGGAGGAAGAAAGGCTATGAAAAGATCTTAATCAGTTTTCTTGAAAATGGCGGCGTTAGCTTATCCTTAATTTAGATATCAGCGTGTCATTGATTACTATGATTTAATAACATCTATCTGATCACTGCCGTCTCTAGTAGCATAAAAGTTACATAACCTAAAGTACTTAATCAGAAGCACATCAAGATGCCACGCTGGTTATGTTTTTAACACTTGATAACCTGGCATTTTCCAGACTCAGTCAAATGTCAGCGTACTAAGGAAAAAACACTTTGTGGGACAGATCCTGTGCTGGTGTTAATCAGCATGGCTCCTCTGAAATCAATCAGCTGGCATATGCACCCTCTGAAGACCTGCCAGGCAGCACTAAAATACACTGAGGCAGGGGCAGAGAACCAGTGAACTGTAACCAGCTCCAGACCAGCCCCGCTTTCTGTTGTGCTCAGTGTGAGCTGGATGCATTAGAGAATCTGGCCCATTGACTATATTTTCCATTAGCAAACTACCAAATATTCCAGACAAAGCAATTAAAAGAGAATTGGAATATTTCTAGTCTTCAAACACCTGCCTTAATAGGGAAAAAACTGGCACTTATTCACTGCAAGGCCCTGTAGAACTCAGTGCTAATGGGCTTTATGCAATACTTCTTTTTTCTTTTTACTTGGCTCCCCAACTTTAATCTGAAGCAAAAAAAAAAAAAAAAAGCCCTTTGCAATACGTTATCACATTAAAAAGTAATGTGGTTAAAAAAAGTGGGAAGAGACAGCCCTGAAACTCAGCTACCATTGGCATCATTGTTATTGTTAAAACAGAAAACGTGAGATGGCTTACCATGTCACCTCAGTAACACCTTTCAAACAAAAATTCCCTTTCAATTCTCTAGTTTAAGAAATAACTGTATCCCAAAGACTATCGTAAAGAAGCAATTGATACTGCTTTTGTAATATCAATATGTAATTAACTGTAACCCACAACCTAGATTATCACAGCTCTGCTTTTTCTTTAGCCACACGATACTCATTCTATCAGCGGGGTAGCCGTGTTAGTCTGGATCTGTAGAAGCGACAAAGAGTCCTGTGGCACCTTATAGACTAACAGACGTATTGGAGCATAAGCTTTCGTGGGTGAATACCCACTTCGTCAGATTCATGCAGTGGACAAAGTGGGTATTCACCCATGAAAGCTTATGCTCCAATACGTCTGTTAGTCTATAAGGTGCAACAGGACTCTTTGTCAATACTCATTCTGTCCACAATGCTTTTTATCTTTAATAAAAAAAAAGTAACTGAAAACACAGCAAGTGAAATGGTACAGGAAGAGTTGGCCAGGAAAAAGGGATGTATCTTATGAGGAATGTTAAGAACCAGACCAACCGCAAACCCTTTCTATACTTTGGGTTAATAGCCCTATCCAGGCTGTTTTTTCAGTTACATAGCCTCACCTTCTCTTCTTCCTGGATGGGCACGCAATTTTCCTTTTTCCTGGCATCTTGGGCCTAGTATGCTTACTTCCAGTTCATCTGTTCCTCCACCTTCTGGAATGCTGTCCTCAGGTCACTGACAGGGCCGGCGCGCCCACTAGGTGACCCTAGGTGGTTGCCTAGGGCGCCAAGATTTAGGCAGCCGTGGCAAGCCACCCCCTTGCCCCCCTGTTCAGCGCCTGAGCGGGGGGGCAGCTGCGGCGAGCCGCCCCTGGCTCCCTGCTCAGCTCCCGCGGATGGTGGTGGGGGACTGAGCGCCAGCGGCCTGCGGGGGGAGGCTGAGCTCCCGTGGGCGGGGGAGATGGCTGGGGGGCGGGGATGGCATTGCAGGGGGGAGGGCAGGGCTGGTGCAGGGAAGTTTCGCCTAGGGTGCGAAACTTCCTTGCACTGGCCGTGGTCACTGATATAAAAGACTTTGCCATGTCACCCACCTGTGTAGATGCAGGGGGGCTTTCCAGTTCTTGCCGCCTGAATGCCAAGTGAAGCATAGGTTTGTGGAGTCCAAAAATCATCTCAGAGAGTGAGTAATGGCTGGTATTATATGCAAAGATGACTGTATTCTAGTCTCATTGGTCTTCACTGTCTAAGACTAAGTATTAGATCCAAAGGTATTAGACCCATTACTTGCAGGGTGGGTGACAGTGGTCCTCTCCTTGGTTATTCGGAGTTGTCGGCAAACCTTGTGTAATAACTGTGATTCAAATTCCTTCCCCTGAACGCTGCAGATGCAACTTGGTGGGCTGAGCTGCACCACTATATGTTTCTTCAATACATCCATAACTGTCTCAAATCTTTTATCCTTCAGTGGTTGCACCACCACATACTTTGAAAATGTGTCATATACTACCAGTAAATGTCAATTTCCAGCTGGTGTTTCTGGTAGTGGGCCTTTCAAGTCAATCTGTATGAACTCTCAGGGCTTACTATCTTGGGGGATTTCCCCTAAAGGAGTCCTGCCCCTCCTTGCTGGTAGTTTCCTTTCTTGACAGGTAAGACAGGGAAGTACCCAGTCCTTAACATCTGCACCCATGCCCAGCCAAAAAAATCTGTTGGGTACTCGGCTCATACCCCAGATGGTTTGTCATTTCATTGTCATGAAGAAGCTCCAGTACTGTTCTCTATAAGCTTGCTGGTGCCTTCATAGACCAGCAAGTTGGTAGCCAGATCAATGGATAATTATTCCTGAACTGCGTTGGATCTCCCCAGTCTGGGTCTCCTTCGTTAGATCTGTTGGCACACCAAACATAACTCAGTGGGTCCTTAAACTGTTCTTGCCAGATGTCCTCACAAGACTAGGCTGAGTCTAGTCTTACTGTCCTGATCCAGCTGAGAGCATCCGCAACCATGTTTGCTTTCCAGGTTTATGGTGAATTGTGAATGTATATCCAGACAATTTGTGAATCAGTCTCCACTGATTTGGTTTGTTGTACATTGTGAATTCCGTACCTAATAAATAGGGATGATAGGCCTTGAGGGCCACAGTAGCCAACACTCCAGTTCCGTAGCTGAATACTTGGTTTCACTCTCATTTAACTTGTTACCTCCAAAAGCCACAGGTCTGCACCTACCAAGCTCATCAATTTGTTCCAGTGCAAATCCAACAGCAACATTTCCAGCATCACAGATTACCATGAATGGATGGGATGGACCTGGGAACTGAAGCACAGCATGGTTTATAAGTCCTTCCTTCAGTGACTCAAACACTTTTTGGTGTTCCTCCATCAGATAAAGTTGCACTTTATTAGCTCATATAAGGGTGTTGACCACGCTGTGAAATTTTCTAAAAATTTTCTGTAGTCTCCACAGAGGCCTTCAAACCACTATACCTCCTGCAGGTTTGTAGGAACTTTCCAGTCCTTTGTAACATTCAGTTTCAGGGGTTCAAACCCCTTCTCACTGACTCTACATACTAGGAAGGCGATGTAACTCCTCACAAACTGACATTTGCTTCCTTCAAGTTTAAACCCTGACTCCTAAAAAGTTTTATAATCCTTTCCACTCCTACCAGATGTTCCTCTCATGTTTTATGGAAACAAATGAAATCAACTATAGGTGAGAATGTCTTCAGTTCTCAAAGTTGGGCTAGATCATTTACTATCTTCTGAAATGTCCTGGTGCATTTGTGAGCCCAAAATGTATTTTGTGGAATTGAAACAGTCCACGATTAGTTTAATCTTGATCCTCAGGTGCCACTTTAATCTGATGATATCTAGATACCAAATCAAAACAAAGAAACTATTTTTGCTCCTGACATTTTATCCAGAGCATCTGTTATGTGGAGAAGTGGGTAGCTATCTTGAACCATCTGTGAATTAACCATCTGTAGTCAATACATATCCTCAAGCCACCATTGGGCTTTTTCACAATTACAAGTGTGGATGCACAAGGTGATATAGATTGCTCAGTCAGGCCATTCTCCAGCATGAGATTTAGCTTCTTTTTCACTATGACCTAACACACATGGGTAATCAGACATGGGGCTGCTAGGAACACTTCCTGATTTAAGCACAATCCAATATTGCACCTGATCATATCTCCCAAACTCTTCGTTATTCCTGGAGAGCACACTAGCATACTGTGCAAACAGCTGTTCTAATTGCCTTCTACAGCTGCTACTGTCAAGTCAACCCTGAGCTCTTTTACTGACTGGGCTGTTTTACAGCTCTTGATCTCTGCCAATGCGAGAGGCTTTGAGACACCATCTATGTTGGACACTGTCCCTATGGTCTGATTTTTCATTAGCTGCACCTTCTGGTCAGTCACATGAATTGCTATTTCTCAGAACTCCCCCTTTAACCCAGCTTGAAACAGAGTTCTGCTAAACAAAAATCCTGATGGATATTTGTAGTTTCAAACACTCCTACGGTTTCACTGCACCAGGCTTTTATCCTTAGGAGCATTATTGCATCATGATCTAGCTTCACCACAACTTATTCTGAGCCACCACAGGGCAGTTCTCTGACACACTGTAGGCATAGTAGAGGCCCCTTAAGATCCCAATAGTTGCTCCCCAAGGTCCACATCTCCTCTTACCCACATCCAGCAGAGTATCTGACTGTTGTCCAGGGACAAGTGTGTTTTATTAACACCCCAGGAGTTCTTGCGATATTCTCAGATGAAATCCACTCCCAATACAACAGAACTAGAAGTATTGGTCACAACAAAAGTCCTCTTACTATGCAGAGACCCCAAGTTCAATGGGACCTGGATTTCGCCCGCTGTCTGCAGTGGCTGACAAATAGTCATGGATTTAACTTCTGCAGTACACATTTTCTTCTCTGTCAGTACCATGGATCAGACTTATTTCAGATCCTGAGTCCAACACCATTGTGGTTTTCCAGCCATCGATGTCTCCAGACATGTAGTAACAGATATCTGGGCAGCTCTTCATGTGACCAATCCAATAGTTGCTTATGGTGGCTCTGCTGCATCAGCAACTTCTAGTGTCCCTTGGTGTGGCCTTCCTCTGCTTGGGCAATTCCATTTCCTGTGGCCTTTGCCTCCCCATTGCCTGCAAACCTGTCCTCTGGCCTGGAACCCACTCAGGAAACAGTCTCTCTTCTGACCCACAGGATGTGTATGAATAACTTGTGCTTGGGCTCCTCCCAATTTTTTAGTCACTTCACTAGCAATCACTTATTGGAGTGCTGCATCTGATAAAAGAAGTGACCCCAGGCTTGGAGTTAAATACCTTTAAAGAAACACCAATTTCTTCTTTCACATTTTGAACTCTGCATGTAATCCGGTCCATAGGTTTATCCAGTATGTTATCCTCCTTCATTAGTAGATTATGACGTTCCCCAGTTTATCCATTTGTAAACTGAATTTTCATATAGGATTCTCTCGCGGCTTGTTACTGGGCACATGCCCCACTCTGCATTGCCAGTTACAAATACAGTGAAGCAGGTTCTGTTTCACCTGACCCA
Source organism: Macrochelys suwanniensis (assembly GCA_033296515.1). Classification (NCBI taxonomy): domain Eukaryota; kingdom Metazoa; phylum Chordata; order Testudines; family Chelydridae; genus Macrochelys; species Macrochelys suwanniensis. The sequence goes on from CM065776.1 coordinate 46,355,163, forward strand.
GCTCCTGGGCAGGGAAAGCCCTATTGAACAGTCTTCTTAATGCAGGGGTTCCCCTTCCTGCCTCGCCATTCCTTCTGGTATTTCAAAAGGGCCAGGCCCAACCCCCTCAGAATGGTTGTATAAGTGTTTGCATAATTGTCTATAATAACCACAATCCACACTGAGAAACTGCTGGTAAAATGCTTTGGCATCACCATCCAAAAACACTGCTAGGCACTGTGCTGTTTTCTCATCAGTCCATTCACTCACAGAGAGTAAGAGCTCAAAGTCTGTCACGTACTAACAGATTCCAGTCTCACCTGCATGACCAGTACATTTCTTCTCCTCTGTGCTGGGGAAGGGACACAAAGTCCATTTAGCTGACTTTATATTTACTAGGGATTCCCCCATGCTAGGATATCCCCAGCAGAGGACCTAAGTGATGTTTCTGTTCCCTTTCTGAGCAGAAAGGGAGCCAATCAGTCATTGACTTGGCCCAATTGCTCCTCCTACAATATTTTGTTACCATAAATACTGGATAATAGTTTAGGGCTCATCAAATGATTGTTGTAGTCAATAAATCATGGGTGGGCTTTTCAAGAGCACCTAAGTCACTTATGAACACATGCCTAATTGAAAGTCAATGGGACTTATGCTCCTAAATTACATAGCTGCTTCTGAAAACCCCGTTCCTGGTGACAGTATAACTTGATACGCAGAACAACCATTGTTTTTATGTTTCAGTGTTTAGAAAATTCCAGAAGCTTTTGTGTTTTTTCTTACTGTAAATTTTTACCTCATGTGTTCAAAAGGATTGCAAGAAAATCAAATGGTGCCTGTTTCTAATATAAGGAGGAAGTGGATTGAGGGATTTGACAGAGAACTCCACTTGCCAGATGTCACTTGCACATCATCAATGTCTTTGTTAAGAAAACTTTTGTTCTGTCACATTGCACAAAATGAAAGGGCCTTTCTGTATGAAGAACACATGATCCGCCAGTCATGTGGTTGGTCACCAGTTAATCTCATGAAAAACTGTCACTCTTCATGTCTACAGGCCTTGAGTTTCTGGCTTGTGAATGACACATCCACATGAGTCCAGTGAAAGAGGTTTTTCAACAGACAACCAGGCCAATAAGAGTTTTATTATAAGCAGAGTGTCTTAAGAGATCATGAAACATCCAAACCTTAGAAAAGTTAGAAAAGTCTGTCTTCAGACCCAGCTCTTTGAAATCAAACCACTGCACTTACAATTAAATCTCTTTTGGAGATTATACTTATAAAATTGGTTGATGATACCAAGATGCAAGTACTTTGGAAGAAAGGATTAGAATTCAAAATGACTTTGATAAATTGCAGAATTTGTCTGAAATTCATTAAAAAACAAATGCAAAGTAATGCATTTAGGAAGGAAAAAACAAATGCACAAATACAAAATGAGGAATAACTGGCTAGGCAGTAGTACTGCAGAAAAGGATCTGAGGGTTATAGTGTAACACAAATTGAGCATGAGCTAGCAATGTGATGTAGTTCCAAAAAAGGCTAATAACGTTCTGCTATATTAGCAGGCTTGTCGTATGTAAGACACGGGAAGTAATTGTTCCACTCAACTCAACATTAATGAGGCCTCAGCTGGAGTACTGTGTCCAGTTCTGAGTGCCACACTTTAAGAAAGATATGGAGAAATTGAGAAGAATCCAGAGGAGAGCAAGGATAATGATAAAAGGTTTAGAAAACCTGACCTATGAAAAAATGGTTAAAAAACCTGGGCATGTTGTCTTGAGAAAAGAAGACTGAGGAGGGGACCTAATAACAGTATTCAACTATGTTAAGGGATGATATAAAGAAGACAGTGATCAATTGTTCTCCACATCCACTGAAGATAGGAAAAGAAGTAATCAACTTAATCTGCAGCAAGGGAGATTTAGGTTAGATACTAGGAAAAACTTGCTAGCTAGAAGGATAGTTAAGTACTGGAAAGGGTTTCCAAGGGAGGTTGTGGAATCCCCATAGTTAGCAGTGTTTAAGAACAGGTTGAACAAATACCTATCAGGGATGGTCTAGATTTACCTGGTCCTACCTCAGCACAGGAGACTGGACTAGATAGCCTCTTGAGGTCCCTTCCTCCCTACATTTCTATGATTAAGACAAGGTCAGACTCCCACTTGCACCAAGATTAACTCATTGCAAAGGAGGAGGGGATGGCTGAGTGGGTGCTGGGTAAGGCTCTAGTAGTATCTGCTATGATAGTGGCCCAAGAGTAAGTTAGAGCAGCCTCTGGGGAACTTACACCACCTGTGGCAGTGACCCCAAGGGCCTAAACCAGCTGAGAATTGATAGAGCACACCTGCATGGTACCTTCTGCCTGACATGCCATCTGTGCTGAGGTATGGGAAAGGAGCAGTTGGCTTAGGAGCAATCTGTGCTGACTTTAAACCAGGCGAGGGCTCTGCAATGCCAGAAGAATTGTGGGGAGTTGGGTCCAGATTCCAGGAACTTTACGATGTCTGAACAGCACAAAGGAGCCAGAATGGGGAGAAAAAGAAGAAGGAATAAGCCTGACTTTTGATACCAATGCAACACATTTTCTCTAAATACTGCTAAAGTGACCATCTTTGGAATTAGCAATTTGTTTGATTGTACTCTTAGCCCATTCCAGGCTTCTGCATGGAGCGGGAGCCCTCATTTATATCCTCCAGATGGGAATCAGACTCAATCAGTAGATGTTGTCCAGCTGGGTTGGCTGATTCCCAGCACCTGCCTCCTAAGCGTCTCTCTGGAACAGGACTGGCTGCTTTCTGGGCCTTAAATGAAGGCCCAGATAGAAAACTGGGCTTCTAATTCAGTTGGAAATGTCACTAGGCTATTTATATCCCCCTAGAGCTTGACTATTAGCAAAATGCTAATTTCAGATCTTGGCCAAAAATTTCCCAATAACAACAGCTCTTAGTAACAGTGGCTTACCGTTAAGCCTCAGCTTGTCTGACTAAAGGCAAAAACAAATGAAACAAATGTATTGGTATTTGAGCATGTACTATCAGTATTACTCTGGTTTCTATGGTATGTCTACACTATGCACTAAGCCCTGATGTGTGGATCCCAGGCTTGTGGACTCAGTGTTTCCAAGTCCATGCTTGAGCATCCACACTGCAGTGTAAACTTAGCTTTCCAATTGCTAGACCTGGGCCTCACAGCTATGCTAAGACATCCATATTATACTATGCGGACCGTCTGATGGATCTGCTGCTTGACCTACAGCCACACTGTAGAATGACAGGGCTTGGACCCAAGTCATGGTAGGACTTGGGCTATGACCCATGCCCTTAGCAGGGACCTGGGACCCAAGTCCTAAGTGCTTTCTGACATGAGTCAGGCTCATTTGTGTGTGGATGGAGGAGGGTCTTGGGCTCAAACCAGAGTCAGAGCCTGGGCTTAGAGTGCAGTGTAGATGCACCTTATGTTGCAAGATACGTCTCTTTTCCAATGGCTGAGAAATGTGATTAAGGGTTTTGTTGGATCAACGCCACAACCACTAGGAAAGGTGGCTGCATTTTCTCTGCTGGAAATGGAGAAGAGCTGCTGCAATAGTTGGTGTTTAATAATTATTATACTTTAACACTAAGGGTACATCTACACAGCAATCAGCAGCCTGTGTCTGCGAGTCTCAGAGGCTAGATCTACAGACTTGGGCTCATGGAGTTGACACTTTGATGCTAAAAATAGCTATGTAGGCATTTGGCTTTGGGCTAGAGTTTGACCTCTGACGTCTAGGGAGGGGGGTTGGCTCCATCCTGAGCCTGAACATCTACCCGGCTAATATTAGAACTGCAGTGCAAGCCCCATGAGCCCGAGTCTTAGACCCAGGCTCTGAGTCCTGCTGTTGCTTGCTGTGTAGACATTCCCTTAGAGGGGCCCACCAGGTCAGACCCCCATTGTAGAAAGCAGGATCAGGCTTTTAGTCTTGCCTGGCTTGAGCACTGAGTGTGCAGTTGCTCTTGGCAGTTCTTTTCAAAGAACTGTAAGTGACAATAGCAGGCCCTTTATCGTATTCTCTGAGGTAGAAGAATTGTAGTCACACTAATTTCACTCGTCTGTCATGTTTATAGCTGTGACTTGTGCTGCATGCTGCACATCAGTGTGTCTGAATGTCATGTAACAGAGGAAGGAGTGTGACTGTGGAACATGCAAATCATTGTAATTATAAAGGAATGGAATATGAAATCAACAGGGAGGTAGAAGAGGAGGGTAAGTGTTTATTCACTATCTCTTACATGCCATTACTTTAGCACAATAAACAATATTCCGATTCTCCGGGACTGAATGCAAAGTGAAGCTGTGAGTCAATAAGTGTCCAAATGCTATAAAGTGTGATAAGTGTCTTCAGAATTTTAGGTAGAAAAAGATCGCCGTTGTCATTTTCAGATGTGATTAACTGCCGGGATAGTTCTTAGCACATGCTTTAGGAAGTAAATTCCCTATTTCTCGCTGGTACATGAAACCTAGAAATACAGTTTGTGTCAGCCATCTGTATTCAGCTGACAATTTCCAGAGGGATGCTGTGGTTTAATAGCTGGCTCCTCGGTCAGCTAGTTCTGCGATTTTTATGTGTGAAGCTGTCAAAAGGCAAAGGGCAACAGTATTCACTGCAAACCAGCTCACTACCTCTGGTAGTATTGCAAAAGGCTCCGAGGCAGTGATTGTCTCTTAATGCTTTCAGACACATGTTTCTTGTTGATTGCATTATTTATTATAGCTTTCCCACATTTAAGCCAAGAGCTATGGCACTGCTACTTTGATTTTTATGGTACCCATCTGATTGATTCTGTCACAGATTATGTTTAGCGTGTTCCAATACTTTCTATTGCCTGCTGCAGGGGAGGTACTTTAACTACACAGCACGGAATGAGACAGTCCAAAACACATGCATGTCAGGAAAAGGAGGCTGCCCCCCTCAACCCATGGTCTCCTTGGGTTTTCGGTTTGGCTATTGACTGGGCAAAGGGGGATGGGGCCAGCTGATTGGCTGCTGTGTGCCCCCACCCAGTGCCTATTTAAATTAAGCCCAGGTTTTTCAAAAGCCTCTTACTCTTATGGTCTCTGTCACTCCATGCCCTTATGTGGGGGGAAAGGAAGGAGATGGGGGGAAAGGGTTTCAACAACTGAACTGAGTCCAAGGGGTAAACTAGGGAGGTCTACCCCAAGTAATTGTTTGGTTTGTGGTAAAAACCCAGTTACACTCACTGGAACCAATTAGATGCCTGGTACACGAGGTCCGGGGGTGGGCAATATGGTGCCCCTGCCCAGGCTATAATTAATAAAGTTGGTCATGGCCTGTCATTGAAACCCATTCCATGTGTCTGTCAGTCATTTGCCTGCTTGTCCTAGTTAAACTCACTAGTCACAGGAACATACATTTTATCAGTGTAAAGAAGCACTGAATACAGAATGCACACAGTTTACTCAAGTACATGGGCGGCGGTTGAAGCTTCCCCTGGGGGAGGCTAGCTCCCTGTCCCGCCTCTTCTGCCTGCGGCCCTGCCCTCACTCCACCCCAGGCCCCGCCCCTGCTCAGCCCCACCCCCACTGCTCACCGCCTTCCTCTTCTCCTCCCCCTTTCCCATGTTCCTCCTCTCCTCCCGCCATCCTGCAAGACCCCATTGCCTGTCACTCTCTGTGTCCCTCTTGTCCTCTACATGGCCACTTCCCTCACGAGGCCCCCACCACCCATAGGGATGTGGCGAGCAGCGGGGAGGCATCCATGAGGATGGAGGGTGAAGGAGAGGAGAGAGCGGTGGGGGCCTTGTGGGGGAAAGGAGGAAGGAAGGGGTGAGCAGTGAGGGCCTCGTGGGGGATGGAGGGTGAAGGAGAGGAGGGAGTGGTGGGGGCCTTGTGGGGGAGAGGAGGTGGAGGAAAGTTGGGATATGAGCGGTGGGAGAGAGAGGGTGGAGGAGAGGAGGGAAGCAGCGAGCAGTGAGGGCCTCATGGGGGATGGAGGGTGAAGGAGAGGCGGGAACGGCGGGTGGTGGGGGCCTTGCTGGGCACAGGGGGTGGAGGAAAGGAGGGACACAGGGCAGTGGGGGCATCACAGGGGAGGGGGAGTGGAGGAGAGAAGGGACGCGGCGAGCAGCGGGGGTGGAGTAGAGGAGAGGAGCGACTCACCAGGCAGTGGTGGGGGCCTCGAGGAAGGGGCGGAGCAGGGACAGGAAGAGGCGAAGTGCAGCTGGGGCCATCAAGGTCCAGGCAACGGGTTGGTGGCAGCTGCACGAGGGGAGGCTTTTATACCCATCGTCTGTGCTCAAGTACACATAACACCTTTATACTGACAAAGCATCTTTTGTTCAGAAGAAACTCCAAAGCCCTTTATGTGCTCTGAGTAAAAGATTCATTCATCTGCCACTTCTGGAGGCTGGGGGGGCGGATTCATAGATTAAATCAAGAAGGGATCATTTGATTATCTAGTGTCACCCAGTTACCCCTGTACTGAGTCCAGTAATTTTTGTGTTTGACTAAAGCATATCTTCCTTCAAGGCAGTCAGCCTTAACCGGAGAACATTAAAAGATGGAGAATGCACTTCGATCCAGGGGTAGTTTGGTCCAGAGGTTAATTATCCTCCCAACTTTACAGTTAGTGCCTTGTTTCTAATTCTAATTTGTCTGACTTTAACTTCCAGCCACTAGTTCTTGTTATGCCTAACTCCGCTAGATTAAAGACCGCTTTAGTACCTAGTATTTTCGCCTCATGAAGGTACTTATACACCATAATCAAAATGTAGCCACCACTCTGCACCCATAGAATATATAACAAATACTGCTCTGTGACAAATTTTAGAGAAGTTAACAAAAATGCACTGTAACAGAGGAAAGGCGTGGGGATGAAGGTGTGCTCATTCATTCCCTTTATTTTATCATTTTCTGCTTTGTCTTGACTGTCTGTCTATTCAGGCTCTGATTTTGTTGCCCATCACCATAGTTTCTGAACAATAATCCGGTTTTCCTAAGAGTAAATTGCAGATTTATTTAGCATGTCATAGGTTACATGATTACAAATAAAAAAAAAAAAATAAAGAGGCCAAAACTAGACACAAGCTCAAGCTACAAAATTCAGATCTGAATTGTAAATCCCTCAAAGCTTGGGAAAGTTTGAGTCCAAGGATTTGGTGGGGTCTATTATAAAAATAAAGCCATTTGAAAATCCTGATCCAGATTTGGGCTTGGATTTCAGAGATCTCAAAGGTTAAGACCAAAATGTTAGTTCAACCCAATCTCTAGCCAAAACTGGAGTCTTTTATATTGCTGTCTTCCTGACCCCCAAACAGTATGGTTTCCAATAAAATGAGTCTCGAAGCTGAGATTGGTTTTGGTTTTGAAAAACCAAAACTTACTTCCAGTCTTGCTCATCCCTGGCAAGCAGTAAGTATTCTAAGTCCATTTGCCTTTTTTTTTTCTTAAAAATGTACTTTATAAATGAATAATAGACACCTGAAATTGCATTGAGTGTAAACTCAGCAACTGGATCAGCAGTGAATGAGACCTGATTACAAAAGAGTGTGCACTATGACAAGTGAACTAAAATATGTCTGCTGGCTTAAACAGCCATCTCAGCAAAATATACAAGACTTTAAACCCTGAAGAGAAAGGTAGTTTGTAGCTCAGTCAGCAAAGCCTACACAGAATGAATTCAAGGATTACGGTATGCAAGTGATTCAGCACAATTTACGTCTCGATCAGCAAAGTATGCAAACATCTCCTTGAAACAGTTAAATATACAGCAGCATCAGCAAAACACTGGGAGTTAAAACAACTCAGCTTTCTGGATTGCTTGAATGCTAGGTTGTGTGACCATGCAGTGTGCTAAATGTCATCCACAGCCCACGGTAGCATGGCCAGTCAGCTTGGGCAGGGTCCCACCACCTCCTGCAGGTCTAGATGCAAGCTGCTGCTTCCAAACGTAGTTGTAGCAAGAGCTGTGCAGCATGCTCCTCTCATCACTGTGATTCTATTCTGCCTGCATCTGCTCTGCTTAGGCAGAACACCTCTCAGCACCACTGCTTGAGTGCTACATCTTCTCCCCATCCCACATCACTAGCTCTTTAGAGAGAAACAGGAGCACAGGTGGGACCTTTCATATTTAGTGCTGTGAGCACACTGCAACTTTCTACCTGGTAGGGGTTAAGCAGATTACCTCCACAGCACTCCTGCTCCTGCTGGTCTGAGCAGCCGGGCACCTCACCTATCTAAATTTACATCCTCTGTGCACTGACAGACTAGGAAGCCAACCCAATAACCCAGCTTTGTTGTCCCTCCCATGTGCTCTCAGTCTCTCCCCTACCCTGCATTTTTCTATGTTATTCAAACTAGTCCTCACTCTAGCACTCATGCCTTCAATTATTATTCAAAAACTTAGCTGGAAACACTTATGGTACCACTCACATCTTCTTTCAATATAGGGGTCCAATTAACTTTCTTTTCCACATCAAACTAATGTGCAGCATGTTTGGTCTCCTAACAAGGTGTTTTACTGGGAAAAGCCAATTTAGTACAATAAGTTTATGGTAGCCAGGGTGTGTAATATTATTACATATAAGTGGAAAGTTACAATAATATGCAAATTCATGCACTTGCCTCTGGACTAGGCCGCCATTTTTCATAGAACAATGCTCAGGCATTAAGCAGGAAAACTGGGTCCTCTGGAACCTTGAGGTTCTCCAGGAGGGTAAGTCAGGTTCTTCTTTGAGTAGTGTCCCTATGGGTGCTCCACTCTAGATGCCCTTGCACACCCTGTGCCTTCTATCAGAGATTTAACACAGTAGTATCCGTTCGGCCCATGCATGAGTGTTACTTGGTCTTATGCTCTGCTTTGTTGTTATTTAACCTGTCCAGAGGAAGTAAAAAGAGTGCTATTACACAGCAGAAAACAGTCTACACACTACACTTACTTACAAAAATGGACAAGATTTGGCTGCTGGTGTGATCTCAAACGCATTCCACCAACAACCTCATAGCTGTCATATATACTGGACTACATCCTAGAACTGAAAACTCAGGGTGGTCACTGAGCTCCATTAGAGTCCACCTGGCATCTACCATGGCTTTCCATTCCCAAACAGAAGGCTATTCTGTATTTGCTCACCCAACAACGAGGTTCCTTAGTTGTTGCTACCAATCTTGCACATCTGAACTCACTCTGTGAGGTTTATTTCCATTTCTATAGCCTTTCTAAAAAATGTTCCCATCATTGAAATATGTAGAGCCATGACCTGGACTGCTATACATATGTTTGGTGTGCACTATGCAATAACTCACTATTCTGCATCCAATGCTGTAATTGGCTCGATTATACTTTCTTCAATATTGGACTCAATTCCAAACCCCCCTCCTCCTTAAGGGGGGCTGCTTGGTAGTCACCTCGAGTGGAACATTCACAGGGACACTACTTCTCTGTGCAGTAACTGTGGTTCTTCGAGATGCGTGTCCCTGTTGGTGCTCCAATATCTGCCTTCCTTCCCCTCTGCTTCGAAGTTCCCTGCTATGTAGCTTCATGGTAGAGAAGGAACTGAGAGCAGTTCACCAGTGCAGTGCTATATAACAGAACAGACCATGAAACTGAGCAATACGCATGTGCTGGCTGAATGGACACTGCTGTGAGAAATCTCTGATCAAAGGTGCAGGGGGCGCAAGTGCACCTGGAGTGGAGCACCCATAGTGACACACATCTTGAAGAACTATAGTTATTGCACAGGGTGAGTAACCATTTTGTCTAGTTTAAAGAATGTGCGGTACTCCCATCAAGGGGAGTTTCACAACCTTAGTGCAGGCATTGGGAACCCTCCCCCCCCAAAACTTTATTGGGAAACTAGAGATGCTCCTTACCCTAGATGAGGGTACAGTACCGAATGCTTACAATCCGAGGTGCTGATTATAGCACACAGAAGAGGACTGTATGGCATGGCAGGAGGCTGGGCCACCCTGAAGACAGAAAAATCTAACAGGCTGGTTAACGAACTCTCTCACAACAAGATTAAAAACATAAATCCACACCTTCCTTTTCAACACACCACTGACTGGATTCCCCTTACACAAACACTAACTCCCAAGGCGTATGCTAGCTACCACCGAGCACTGTTACAAAAGTCTGTCTTCAGTGTTAGCCAGCTTATAGCTGGTTGGGCCTGTTATTGAGGGTGAGGGACTCCAGTGATGGGATAGGGCTGAAGGTGCTCGAAATGGTGATAGAGTGGAGCTCTCTAAGCTGTGATATGGGGTCACTCAGATCCACATTACTACTGTTCACCCTTCTCCACGGCAGGCAATGTTCCCTATAACTTTTGACAGGACGTGTGCACAAAAAATTTCTTCTGTGCAAATTTTAGATGCAGAGTTCAAATTTGTGCGCCATGAGGCAAATGCGCCCAAGCAAGTAAAATGCTTATACAATTTGATGTGTGGGTCCCAACCGTCCCGATGTGACCAAAGTTCCACGTTCAAAATGCTGGCTGGGAGGGGCACGATTCATTGCCCTCCTTTCCCTCCCCCCCCCCCCCCCGCCAGCTAGTAGAATCTGGCTGTGTTGATAGATGGTGGGCAAACAATGTCAAAAGTCACCCGTAAATGATATTTTGGCCTGGCTCCGATGTAGTATTTCATTTTTTGTGCCTGCGGTGTTTCGCCATGTGCGCGAGGTTTAGGATCTGTGTGCGCGCACACACGCGCACAGCTTAGAGGGAACAGTGACGGCAGGTGCCTCTGAGTGGGGCAAATTCTGGTAGTCCTTCCACACTAATAAGGGTATGTCCTCTCTTGACCGCTGGTATCTAGCCCTGTCGCTTTCCTCTGAAGTTCTTACAGACAGCATACATGACATTGGGCTCCTTGTGTCAGCCACAGGAGCTTGCAAAGAACAACAGCTAATCTACACTAGAAACGCTACATCGGCGCAGGGGCACTGATGCAGCAGGGCCACTATGGTGCATCTGGTGAAGATGCTCTATCCACCTCCGTGAGAAGCAGTAGCTATGATGGCGGGAGACACTCTCCTGCCAACATAGCGTTGTCTACACTGGCACTTAGGTTGGTGTAAATTACGTCTCTCCAAGAGGTGGCTTATTCACACTCCTAAGGGCAGGTCTTCACTACCCGCCGGATCGGCGGGTAGCAATCGATCTATCGGGGATCGATTTTTCACGTCTCGTTAAGACGCGATTAATCGATCCCCGATCGCGCTCCCCGTCGGCTCCGGCAATCCACCTCATCGAAAGGCGGAAGCGGAGTCGATGGGGGAGCGGCAGCGATCGACTCGCCGCCGTCCTCATCGCCAGGTAAGTCGATTACGATACGCCGACTTCAGCTACGCTATTCACGTAGCTGAAGTTGCGTATCGTAGATCAACCCCCTCCCCTAGTGTAGCCCTGGGCTAAGTGACATAAGTTATACCAGAGTAAGAGGTAGGGTAGACCTAGCCTAAGATGAGAGCTCTGATTAAACTTGCTCTTCCTTCATTTCTCTCTCTTGTCAATTAAATGATCAGCTGGATGTGCATGTGGCAGTACTGATGCCTTGTGCCCAGTCTGGAAAAAAAACAACTCAGCAGCTTAGTATTTCATCTGGATTTCATAATATAACACTTCATGCTTCATGAACACCTTCCATCCAATGATCCCAAAGGGCTTTAGGAACATTAATAAATTTACTCTCACGAAACCTCTGTGATGTTCAGTAGGGAAGTATCATTATCTCCATTTTGCATATGAAGAATCTGAGGCACCAAGCAATTAATTGACTTTCCCAAAGTCACACAGGAAATCCAGGGCACAGCGAGCAATAAAAACCCACATCACAGTCTTATGATTTAGCCAGAATATGTTCTCCTAGTTCCTATACAATCCTTTTTTTAAAGGCAGCAGCCTAAAATCAAAGCAATATCCCCTATATGGAATATTTAGATAACCTACACTGAGATGGACTGGATTAATAAAAAAAACACTCCCTGATCTGAATTGTATTTGGAACAAAGAAACATTTTTTCACTGGATTTCATTTTGGGGGTGGAGGCTTCTGATTCAATAATATGTGACTCAGATGGCAACATTTCTTTAAAACTCATAAATCTTTGAGTATATTGAGGCATGACATATTTAGGTATAAAAGTCCTGCTGCTGAGCCATGCTGAGAACCCGCAATTTTCTTTGGCGATAGTGGGAGTGAATAGCCCTCAGCACCTTGCGTGGGCTCTCAGCATTTTTCAGTTTGGGGCCCATAGACTATCTTGAGCAGTATTCTGTTATAACTGTATTAATACTAATTGCCACCCATATGCTTCCTTATTTATACTAAAGGAAAGAAACATTAATGTATCTGAAGGCCTCCCTACATTGACATGCTGTAATTATGGGCTCTATTCATCTTTTTAAACACCCAGATTGTGTATATGAAAGATACTAATCATTCTTTAATTTAAAACCGAAAACCAGCCAAAGTTGTAGTAAACCATTTTCAGATGTCTAAGGAGCAGCTCCAGCAGTTTTAAGGAGTCAGGGCAACCAGCCTTTTTATATAAAGAGTTTCAAAATAAATACAAAAGAAGGCAGAATTCTGAATTTGCAGGTGACTTCTTCTAATACTATCTTTGAAAAACGTTATCTGCTGCCAAAATGATGACCCAGACTTCTTAATAGATTTTTACCAGAAGGGCTAAAATCACTGAAACACAGAAACCCAGAGTAAGGCTCTCAGGATCCCTTTACAATGAATGGGGAGAGTCGGGTTGCCAGGTTTTTGACCAGAACGCCCAGTCGAAAAGGGACCCCGGCAGCTCTGGTCAGCACCGCTGACTGGGCAGTTAAAAGTCCAGTTGGCGGCACAGCGGGGCTAAGGCAGGCTCCCTGCCTGCCCTGGCTCCGCATGGCTCCCAGAAGTGGCCGGCATGTCCCTATGGCCGCAGCTCCACAGCCCCCGGGAACCGCAGCCAATGGGAGCTGCGGGGGTGGCACCTGCGGCTGAGGGCAGAGCGGCCTGGCTGCCCCTGTGCCTAGGGGCTGGACATGCCGGCTGCTTCCAGAAACTGCCTGAGGTAAGCACTGCCTGGAGCCTGCCCCAACTTCCGCCCCAGTATTGAGCCCCCTCCTGCACGCAACGCCTCTACCCCAGTCCTGAGCCCCCCTCCCACACTCCAAACCCCTCATCCCTGGCCCCACCCCAGAGCCCACACCCCCAGCCAGAGCCCGCACCCCTTGCCACACTCCAACCCACTGCCACAGCCTAGTGAAATTGAGTGAGGGTGGGGGAGATCAAGCAACGGAGAGAGGGGAGATGGAGTGAGTGGGGGACAGGGCCTCAGAGAAGAGGCGGCGGAAGGGGTGGCGCAAGGATGTTTGGTTTTTTGCAGTCAGAAAGTTGGCAATCCTAGGGGAGAGATAGGTGCCTAAGAATGGCATCCACAAAATCCAGCAAGCCAGCCGGCTCCCTGTCTAAGCCAGCCAGTAGCAGATACTGAGGAGAGAAGTGCATTCTAAATCCCAGACTCAAGGTAGGCGTCTCCCTCTGCTTGGGATCCACAGCTGGGAACCCTTCTCCTGGAGTCAGGAAGATTAGGTGCCTAAGCCATTTTTTGCAAAAAAAACCAGGAGGATCTGGTGGCAGCAGTGCCACCACCCTGATACCATCTAGCCCGGTGTTTAGAGCACTCCCCTGGGATGTGAGGCTTCCACGGTCAGGTTCCCCTTCCTCCAAATGTGGAGAAAGGACTTTAATACACATCTTCTGCCTCCCTGGAGAGTGCCCTCACTACTGGGCTACAGGAGATTCTGCTGTGGGGCTCTCTCAATCTCGCCTCTTGAAGCTCTTCCACTTAGATAAAAAATAGTCATTAGGACAGCAAGAGAATGACTTTATAGCCTGCTGTGTAGGGCACTCCGTGGTAGATGCGAGACCCAGGTCCAGTCCCCCGCTCCAATGACTGCTTTCTTATTTATCAAAGCTTCAGCAGGAGAGACTGAGGAAGCCTCACATCAGACTATCCCATAGCCAAGTGGTTAGGGTACTCTCCTCTTCACTTTATTTCTCCCACTCAGGCAGAAGGAGGAATTGAACCAGGGTCTCCCACGTCCCAGGTGAGTCCTTATAAATACCCAGGCTAAATGTGTAAGGGAGACGGCACTTCCTTGTGTTGCTGGATTTTGTGCAGGGCTTGATTGGGTAGGTGTGCTCAGAGCACACTTACTGGATCAGGCCCCCGGCTGAAATAGGTGGGGCAACGTATCTTCACCTGGTTTGAGGATCACACTGGAGGTTAGGCATGAGATACACATCCATCCGGGCAGGGAGGTGAGGAGGGTGGGCGGCAGGCGGACGGGAGAGAGGGTGAGGAGGACCCCTCCTACCAAAGCCTCCCCCTCCTCCCAGTGCCCCCTGCCCACCGACAGGCCCTGCCCATCAGCACCTCCCCCTCCCTCTCAGCGCCTACCGCCTGCCACGGATCAGATGTTTCACGGCATCAGGAGGCGCTGAGGGGGAGGGGAGAAGAGTGAGGGTGCAGCGTGCTCAGGGGAGGGGACAGAACTGGGCAGGGAAGATGCGGGGTGGACAGGTGCGGGGCAGGAAGAGGTGGGGCTGAGTGGGAAGAAGGAGTGGAGAGGGGGCGGGGTCTGGTCGGAGCTGGTGGGGAGTACCCCCCCCGGCAGATTAGAAACTCAGTGCCTATGTCCCAGGCCCTGCCCCCCCCCCCACAGGGACGGCCCTGCCTGTCATACCCACCCTTCATACTCGGACCCAGGGCAAATTATTGCAGCTTAGTAGTTCTGACTTTGAAAATAAGCAACTTAAATGGAAATACAGACAGACATTTCAGTTCTCAGTTGGGACTGTTGTAAAGTGTACCCAGTGGAACACATTCAGAAGCTATACATCACACATCAGTATCATTTGGGGATTGCTATATGTATCTGTTTCACTTTTCGAATAGGCCCTTGAATCTTTGAACAAGCTGCTACAAACAAGAAATCATTGAGAATAAAAGAAAAATCATTTTAAAAACACCATATGGAGGAATATATGAACATGCACTGACATGTCTGCTGATCCAATTACCTTTCACGATGAATGTATAGTGAACAGGTTTTCTTATTAAAATATATTTTGTGGTAATGACTGTTGAACATTCCTGAAGGAATATATTAGCGTTAGACTGATGATTTAAAGGCTGGATGCGTTTTTTTAAATACATGATTGGCTATGAAAGGGCAAGATGCATGGGCGAAATGAGCAGTAATTGCCAGAACGACAATCCCAGTCATCAAATGGAAGCCTTGTGCAAAGAGACACTTATACAATATAATAAGATAAATTGCAGTTTATTCATTGCCATGTGTTAGGGACCAAATCTGTTTGAATAGCAGTATAATCAGTTCAGATGGCTGAAAAATGGTTCTTTATCAGATTGCAGGAATTTTAATGCTTACCCTTCTTTGACTAACTTACAAAGTAGTAATGTGATGCATTCAGTTTTGAGTTGAAAGCACACCCTTGCCTTATTCCTGTACTTAATTTCTTTTGTATCTGATAGTACCAGTCAATCTTTGTTTCAGAGACAATGGGATCAAAGTTTCTAGGGTTCTCTTGGAGTAATTTTTATGTGAAAAGGAGCCCCCTCCCATGAAGCGAGGTTGATGGTTATGGGGTTTCAGTGTAGAACTGGGTGAAATGTTTCAGACAAAACTTTTTTTGGCAAAAAAATTCAGATTTGGGTTGACCGAAACATTTTATGAATTCATGTCTAATTAGTCAATAAGAAGGCATTTTTAAAATATATTAGGAACAAAAAGAATCCTGAAAATGGTATTGGTCCATTACTAGATGGAAATTGCAGAATTATCTAACAATGCAGAAAAGGGAAAGTGTTAAATAAATATTTTGGTTCTGTATTTTGGGGGAAAACAAGTGATATAGTCTCATCATGTTGTGATGATAATACTCTTTCCATTCCCTTAGTATCTTTGGAGGATGTTAAACAGAAGCTACTGAAGTTAGACATTTTTAAATCAGCAGGTCCAGATAACTTGCATCCAAGAGTTTAAAAAGAGCTGTCTGAGGAGCTTGCTGTACTGTTAAAGCTGATTTTCAATAAGTCTAGGAAACTGAAAGAAATCTAACGTTATACCAATTTTTAAAAAGGATAAATAGGTTGACCTGAGTAATTATATGCCTCTCAGTCTGATACCAATCTTGGGCAAGATAATGGAACAGCTGATACAGGACTTTAATAATAAAGAATTAAAGGAGGATAATGTAATTAATGTAAATCAGTATGGGCTTATGGCAAATAGAGCCTCTCAAAGTAACTTGATATCTTTTTTGGATCAGTACCTGGTTAAAAGATAGGAAACAAAGAGTAGGAATAAATGGTCAGTTTTCAGAATGGAGAGAGATAAATAGTGGTGTCCCCCAGGGGTCTGTACTGGGATCAGTCCTGTTCAACATATTCATAAATGATCTGGAAAAAGGGGTGGCAAAATCTGATGAAACAGAAATGTTCAGGGTAGATAAAAATATTACACCAACCCAATAAAAGCCATTATCTGAAGTGTTCCTTCAAGTTTTATTGATAGATTCAATGTTCCTTATCTTCTGTGCAGAAGGTTCCATGACCAAGGAGACCATGCACATCTCTGTCTAGTCATCACCTATCACCCCACACTGGAACCTATATGGGGTATCATCATACAACTACAACCCATACTTGATGGGGACTATATCCTGAAAGAAACCTTTCCTGAATCCCCTCTTCTGGCCTTCAAACAACCCACAACCTCTCCAAGCTCATCAGAAGAAGAAAGCTCCCCACAGACCAGGACACACCAACTCAAAGTGGCACCAGATCCTGCCAGAGCAACATATGCAAAACCTGCAGACATATCTCCACTGCTACAATGAGCAACACCCCCAAAAACACACCTTTCAAGATCCATGGGTCCTACACATGCCTAGCACAACATGTGGTGCACCTCATCCAGTGCACTAAATGCCCCAATAACAACTATGTGGGTGAAACCAGACAATCACTAGGCTCTCAAATGAACCCACACAGGAAAATGACAAAAGACAAAAACACCACATCACCTGTGAGTGAACACTTTTCACAAAGTGATCGCTTTATATCTGACCTCTCAGTCCTCATCCTCAAAGGAAATCTGCGCAACACTTTCAAAAGATGAGCCTGGGAGCTTATATTCAGACATTTGCTAGACATTAAAAATCCTGGCCTGAACAGAGATGCTGGATTTATGGCTTATTACAACAATCAATAACCCCTTCCCCCCAGCTCCTCCCTATTACTAGAGCGGTATTAATGGGCCCCTTCAGCTTGAATGTATGTGTTAACTACTTATGCTAAACAAACTGGTCCACCTTGTATTTAGCTGTGACACTCTAAGTAAGTTTCCCAGACCCGAAGAAGAGCTGTATGTAAGCTCAAAAGCTTCTCTCTCTCACCAACAGAAGTAGGTGCAATAAAAGATATTACCTCACCCACCTTGTCTCTAATATCCTGGGATCAGCACAGCTACAACAACACTGCATAGGCTCTCTGTGTAATTCAGATGGGGTGATTAACCTCAGACTGCTGCATTTGGTCTGCGTTCTTTATCAATTTCACATATCCTTGGCAAGACAGCTACTTCCAGATATCCTTGAATAAGTTCAGAGCTCGGAGTATCTGAAGTATAGAGGTTTTTATAATAAGCAGCAAAAGTGACATATATTTGATTAGGGTGTATAACTATTTTTTACTGATTGCTTTTAATTAGTGCAATAATGTGTTGCTCTTAAATCCCTTTAAGTTTGCAAGCTAATAACTTATTCTTATTTCCTTTTTCATGAAACATCTGCTTTGTATAGCTAAGGGCTGTTTCAGTGGCACCTATCATCAACATATTTAATTTCCCCCTAATATTAATTAATTGTTGATATACTTTTTTGATCCTGTGTTTTTATTAATCACTTATAACCTTTCTATTTTCTGCTCTAGTTTTAATTTTCCTTGGCTCTTTCTTTTTTCAAATGAGAGGCTCTGTTAATCATCTGACACCTAAGCACTGCTTCACCTGCCTCCCATAGAGGATCTCTCTATAGTGTCTTTGTTCAGTACTTTCAGAAACATGATAATGTTCTCTCTAATTCTTGGAGAAACAAATAATTCATTTTAAAAAAATCATCTAGGGGGCCCATTCCAACTGTCAGATACTATTTCCAATAAGTACTATTTGTGTTACTTTTAATGGTCCAATTTGTGCAGAAATGCCTGCTTTAATAAGGATTTAGAAATAAACATTACATCTTTTCTAGTATACAGATGATAAGGGTATGAATTAAATATAAAATCTCATTTCCTTGGGTGCAGTTTTCTCCAGCAATCTGAGATTGAATTGTTGGTATAGAAAGATTAATACTCTACCTGTTTCCTTGTCTGTTTTGTCTCTATCCAATCTGTCGCAATAAGGAATCAGAACACAATTGAAGTCTCCTCCAAGTATAGTTTCCGCTTCCCCAATGTGTTGCAATGTTTTAAAGAAATCCTGTTTTCAAAGTTTTGCTTTTGATTGGGAGCATACATTGAGCCAACTGTAATTATTAACTCTACTATTGTGCCTTTTAATAAGATAAACCATCCCTCCTTATCCTTAAATTGATCTTTAATCTGAAAAGGTACACGTTTAGTAAAGATTATGCTCACTTCCCTTTTCTTTTCTTTGGCTGAACCAAAAAAAAAAAAAATCTGTCAAAATCAGCTATCTTTCATGCCTATAATTTACCCCTCCTGAAAATGAGTTTTTCTTGAAGTAAAATAACTCTGAGTGGCTCTGCCAGGCATTATTTTTTTCTTTTAACAGCATTATTTAGCCACTGACATTCAGAGATGTTATTTTAAAGGGAAGAGACATTGATAACTATTTAGCTCAATGATACTCAGACTGCGACTCTGAAACCACAAGTGGCTTTTTAATCTAGCTCCTGCAGCTCTTTGCAGCACATATTAAAACACTGTGTGATTTAATTATTAACCAATCTAAGTTATTAACCAATCAGGATGCTTTTACTCTGTTATTAACCAATTAAGTTATCAACTTGCACTAAGTTATTAACTTATTTGCTGGGAGAATTTTATATATACATAAACATTTCTCCTGTCATACTGTTTAAATATGAATATATAGTATTATAGTAAATCAAACAATGAATTTACACTACTATGGCTCTTTTGGATAATATTGATCCCTAATTTGGCTCCCGCACCACTGATGTCTGAGTATCACTGATTTAGCTTATCAAAAAACTTGAAAGTTATTCTTTGGCTGTTATGATGGTTTGAACCCTGGTGAAGCACTTGTCTTTCATTTCTCATTATGATGTATTCATAATGGTGTGCCTGAATTTGACTTGTTTGTAAACCCTCATAGCTATTTCCTGTTTAATCCCCACCCTACCCCGGGCCTCCCCAGTTTCCTCCTTTTTCCTGCATTCCCCTTAGTTTAAATCCACAAATAAAAAAACGTGTAGCATATAAATCAGTCCTCAAGTGACCGTGCCTTGTTGAACCCTAAGCCCCTGTACCCTCCCCATGAACATCTGGACTACTTCTCTTGTAATCCAAAAGCAGTATATTCTCCATTTATGGGACTTTAACCCTGGCCCTTAGGGACAGATTACCATCTGATCATTTGAGTTATATAGCGAGGA
The DNA here is from genome assembly GCA_033296515.1 of Macrochelys suwanniensis. Taxonomy (NCBI): domain Eukaryota; kingdom Metazoa; phylum Chordata; order Testudines; family Chelydridae; genus Macrochelys; species Macrochelys suwanniensis. The sequence continues at coordinate 46,374,867 of CM065776.1, forward strand.
TTTGCGCAGAACCCCCAAAGTTCCCTTCCCATCTCCTACACACAAACTTTTACTCTCCCCCCTTATTATCCTTTATTTTATCCAGAACAAAGCTATCACAGTTATGATCACCCCAATTAAACCAACCTTCATGCTATTTTCTTTACAACATTAATATAGTTACTGTTCAGCAATTCATTCTTCATGTCCCCCAAGAAGTCTCTTCTGGTTAATCTTCAGATTACTCTTCAGCTGTCTAAATCCTTTAGTTCAGTTTCACTTCTGGCATTTCCACTATGTTCTATAGAATGTTTTTGTCTTTTCCTACCCTCCTTTTCTTGAGTTTGGCGAGATTTTTTTCAGCAGTTTATTATTAGTTTCTATCTCTGAAGTATTTTCTTGTGTGTCTGAGACTTGCATTTCTATCACAGCTACCTGGAATGTATATTTTCCCATATTTAAAGCCTCTTACTATTTAATACTGATTTTGGAAGCTGAATGAGCATTTAAATGGGAATTCCCATCTGTAACGGATTTTTGCCCTGAGTGCTACTTTCTTCTCTTTTTTTAAAGTTAGGGCAGAGAGGTCTTGAAAAAATTGCAGCTTGTGGCCTTTGAGTATAAACTCTGGATGCTTTCTGGCCAAAGCCAAGTTAGCCTCATGTTGTGAACTATATTTGGGAAGTGGGGGGCTGCACCCCAGAGATCCAGTGTGAAAGTGGCTGGACGACGTGATTTCATGCCTCATAAGGTGCAGAAAGAAAGGCCTATCATGTGAGGAGTGCTCATGAGAGGGACTAAAGTGGTCTATAACACAGTTTGCCCTGTAGCCATGACAGTCTGTTCTGACAAATTTTTTACTTGAGAATTCGTTTTAAAAATTTCAGAATTGTCAATGACATCTTTTGACTTTTTCAAAATGAAAAATTCCAGTTTTCTGGTATGAAATGGGTTTTTGTTTAGAAAATTAAGCTATTTAGACTAAAAAAAAATCAAACAATTGAAATATTTTGTTTTGATTTTGACAAAATGATAGGAATGCCATATCTCATTTTGATTGACCTGAATTGATTTTTTTTTTTCAAAATTTTGGTTAGTGAAAATTTGACTTTTCATCCTGTTTCTGGACAGGAAATATTTTTGAAATCTTGAGAACACTCATTGTATGGGAATATAGTTTCCAACCCAGCCCTAATATTAACCATGCACACGGAAGATTTAATTTTAACTTTCTATTTTACCATTAATAACATACATGAATTTTCTATACAAATGTCAATAAATCTTATTCATAACCTGTTTTTGTTACCTTTAAAAAACTAATTTGTGTTTTGGTCAACCTCTTCGCATTATCTGTATATTTATTTTGTTCAAAAGGTTATCTATAAATCATAAAATCTACTTGATCCTGATATAAAGTTGTCTGGTCCCTTTTTTTCCATTGGAAGGGTTTCCCATACTTTATTTCTCCATGCCGCTAAGGTTGGGTTATCTGTCCTTTCCCAGGAAAGGCACTGTCACACATCTAGCTGCTAGATTTCTTCCAATGAGCTTTTCTACAGTTTTATCAGTCGTGAAAGGAAAATGATCGCAAATGAGTATCAAACACAGTCATTATCTGAACAGATCACAACAAAATCTATGAATCCTCTCAAGGAGGAGACTAAACACAGTATTGTGACAATACCGTAGCTCTATCATATAAATGGCATTAATTTTGTATCTGTTCCCAAAGAGATGAGACATAACCTTATTTTAATAAGCAGCTGTTTATTATTCATTCTATGACAGAAAATCCAGATAGCTAAGGAATTATAAAGATGAAAAAATCAAGTGCACATGTGTGTGTGTAGAGATGGGAATAAGAGAGGAGACCTAGGGGGTTTTAATTAAAAATGCATTATGAATAATTTCTAATATAATAGGAAAGCCAAGTAAACTAGTTAAGAGGGTTTATAATGCTTTAAGGAAGAGCCCACGGTTAATAATAATAATAATAATAATAATAATACATTTCCTTTATACAAAACATTTCATCTGATCATTGCAGAACACTTCACAAACATCTCTTCCACTTTTGTTAATTATATTTTAAAGATGTTTCTATACCACAGCTTCAGCACCGGTAGAAAGGTGCATTATTGTAAGATCAAGTTTATCAAATGTTGCTCTCAGAATATAGTGTTGGAGCCCTGCTGCCACCAGGAGCCTGATACCAAAGAAATAAATAGCCTACAGGGACATGGAAGAGTGCCATAAGGAAAAAATATCTTCAAGACTCTCCTTCATGATCAACAGGGGGTCCTCAGATGAAATATATTCGTATCGATCCAAAGAACATTTTCAGGTTATCACAGAACATTCCCTGAGATCTCTGAGAATTCAAAGACAAGTTAAAATACAGATATGGCCGGAATCCTTAGCCTCATAAATAGCCCTTTTTGTTGAGGCAGATCTCAAGCACTCCCGTACCTTGGCTGTCAGTTGATTCAACTATAGCCCAGCGATGGAAAGAAGAAGCGCTGCCCGCAAATTCTGAAAAAAATATCTAACTGGACAAATGCAGTACTGGTAAGCATGTGTCATTAAAGCTGAGCCCTGAGTAGGGGGTAGAGCAGCTCAAGGAGATCAGATGTGATCAGAGATAATGTGACTACAAGGGTGCCAGCAGGGAGAAGTCTCTGTGCTCCCCTGATTGTCCCTAGCCCATGAGCAGGTTTGAGTGTGGAGCTGTGATAAAAGGAGCCTCATATGGCTTCTCCAGAGCCAGGGATGATCTGTCTCATAGTAACTAATATTAGAGAAATTCAGCCCTGAGTGATGATAGATATTATAAACTTCTTGAACAAATGCATATTCTGGGTTTCCAGGCTCCTCTAAATACTCTTTATTTAGTATCCTGCCTCTCCAGCTCTGACACATACTTAGTTATAGCAATTATAAAGTTCTCTACTTTTCTAGCCGACCAAAATAACTATGTATCAATATTGGCAATGTGCAACATTTCCAAATGGTCTGAATATTGACCCTTATTCAGGAATCCAAATTCCTGAATAGTAGTCGGATAAATCTGTACCCTGAGACTCTAGATATACATTCCCATTAAGATTTCTGGTTATCTTGCCTGAGTACTGTAAAATACAACTGGATTAAATGAGGTCTGCACTCTCTCCTCAGACTCTTTGTATCCAACCGCTATGGATATTCTTATCAGCATGTTTTCTCTGCATTTATCACTCATTTCATTGCTGCCTGTAGTGTTTAGCTGATCTCATTTCTGCATTGTAACAGATTATGCAACTTCAATTTTCACTGGACATGCCAAAACGTATTTCTCTTGTTGGAGAGTAAGCAGTGCATTTCTTATTCTATAACAAAAGAGTGGAAATGTGATTACAGAACAAAGTGGTGTATTGCTGCTGAGACCTGCCACATGTACTGCCACTTCTATGACTAAGTGAATGACTAGATAAATGCTGGGTGTTGGACAGATATATGCACCTATACATTGATTGCTAGACCAAATATGCTTCCCCCCCCTAAATTTAATGTAACCTAACAGTTTGTATTTGGATCTTAGATGAAGAGCTAGAAACAATGTATCAAGAAAAGAACACACTATCCTGCATTCCCTTGTGCATAGAAAAACGCACAGGGAGAAGAGTTGTGATCAAAACTATGCAGATTGTGAAAAACCAGTACTGGACAGAATCCATAAAGACAAGGGACAGATTCTCCTACTGAAGTGAGTGGGACTGGCTGATATCCTTTAATGAGGGACTCAGGCCCATGGATGTTGATACTACTTCCACAAAAGGAGCAGCAAACACTGCTCAGTCCAGTAACCACATCCGCAAGTGGAAGCAAAAGGCATCTTCAGTTATAAGGTCATGGAGTAATAAGGGCTGCAGGACAAAGTCCATGAGCCAGATTTTTAAATGCAAATACAGTTGATGCCAAGGAGCCTTCCCTGACAGGAAATTCTGACATCTCCCAAGGCAGCATACAGATATAGGAGGGACAATAGAGATATTCACCCAGGAAGCATATTCAACACAAGCGGGTGATGTAAACTTAACATCTGTGCCCATGAGAGGTCCTAGAAAAGCAATCACAGCCATGCCACACACAACTCTGCTGAGTCTGTAATATTCAAGCAGCTTGAATCTGCTATTGACTGCTATGGGTCTGGTACTCTCTCTATTTTATGTAAAGGTGACTAAAATCATTCTTATTCCAAGGAGAAATAGGTAACCTCTCAGTGTATTAGGAGACAGTCTGAACGATCATCAGCATGGTTGAAATGAAAACCTATCTGAGTCTCAAGAACGCTAAAGAAGGCTGAAGAAGAAGCTTTAGCTCATCTTTACTGAGAGCAGGCCAGACCCTGTACCCATTAAAGTCTGTGATAAAACTTCCAAGAAAGAGAACCCAGGGAACTACAGACCGGTCAATCCCCAGCAAAATCATGGAGCAGGTCCTCAAGGAATCCATTTTGAAGCACTTGGAGGAGAGGAAGGTGTAAACAAGGAACAGTCAACATGGATTCACCAAGGGCAAGTCATGCCTCACCAACCTGATTGCCTTCTATGATGAGATAACTGGCATCAAATTTCCTGGTGCCCTGCGCAGCTGCGTCCTGCTCCAGCCCCTGCCCCTGCCCAGCCTCTTTCCAATGGCCCCCGCCCCAGCTCCACCCCGCCTCTTCCCGCCCCGTCCCACCCCTTCCCAGCCCTGCCTCTTCCCGCCCCTGCTCCACACCAGCCCCACCCCCACTCCCCTGAGGAGTGCAGCAGGGCCAGGCCTGCACTCACCGGCAGTGGGAAGTGCAGTGACCCAAACCCAGCCATGTCACCGGTGAGTGCTGGGGGGTGCTTCCCCCCTGTCCCCCAAGCCAGCCCCGTGCCCATACCCAGAGCCCTGGGGCCAGCCCCCCCTCTCACGGAGGCCTGGGGCCCCACACACCCCCCCCATGGGGGGGCTGCGTAGGGCCCCAGATAGCTAGGGATGGCCCTGCTGCCCAGAGATGTGACTTTAGGGAGGATCAAAAATAGGCCCCATAGTTGCAGAGTACCTCCCCATACAGTGCCCGGTGAAGGTTGATGAGGAGGACTCGTGACTTTGTGGGGCCACGGATGGTGTGAGCATACATCAGGAGGTGCTGAGAAAAGTGCAACTAGACCTGAGGAGAAGATTCTGGAGGAGCTAGTAAAGGGGATGCAACCTGCTGCATTTGAGGTAGATGTGCACCAGGGTCTCCCTCTTGCTGCAGAAGAGGCAAGTGTTGGGGGAGGTGGTGAGCTGTACCAGGTACACACCCATGCTCATGACTCCATGAAGGAGCCGCCAACAAATCTCCCTGGCGGGCCATGGGAGCAGGGTGGAATACAGATGAACCCATATGGGCTCTTCATCCTCCAAGGATGGTAGGAGGTCCTGCCTCTTGGTGTTGGGGTGAGACACGGGGGTTTCTCAGGTGGCAATGCAAGAGGCACTGATGGTGACTGGCATTAAAAGGGATGCTTTTCATCATGGACTTAATTTCCTTTGTTGTCATGTCAGAAGATAAAGTTTACCAATAAGAATAATCTTTCCCATACATGCTGAGCATGCCTTGGGGTGGGGAAAGAAAGAGAGAAAAAGAATCTTAGTGCCTGATCAACTCAGTCTTGGGGCACAGCTGAAAGAGAGAAGAAAAGGAAGTAACCTGGTGACAGTTCTCTTTCATATAATCAATTACAATTAAACTTGCAGTCAGGGAGTTAGGAAAGTCATTTCTTGTTTAGAGCTATTTTCATTAGTCAACGTATGGGAGAAAGCTTGGGACTGAAAAAACAAAAGTGATGGCAACTTGGAATATGTTTTAACTCTTCTAGATCTGGAGGAATCTACAAATCTGCCAACATTTTCAAGGGATCTGCAGATGGTCTAGGCACCCAAATAGCTGAAGTTTGAAGTTAGAGGCCAAATTCAGACCTGCTGTAATCAGAGGCAATCCCATTCACTTCAGCTGTGTCGCACACTGTTACACTGTATATGAATTTTGGCCTAAAGAATTTTTCCGTAGGAGACCAAAGGAAAATGTAGAAGGTGTCTCATGCTGAGAATATATTTACCCCTCTTTGGCTGTGATATCCTCAATTAGGAGAACACTTAACCTTGCAAAGGTCCTTTCCTAGGTTTATTTTCCATAAAACTTTTTGGAAACAGATAAAAACCCTAATCTTGCAAGCACACGTGTGAAGCCTTTGACTTCAATGGGCCCAGACACATGCTTAAAATTAGGCATGTACATAAGTGTTTGGAGGATAAGGGCCATGACTTCTGATGAAAGTTTAGATTAGTACACTGCAAACTTGGACTTTCTTTTACCTAAACCTTTTGTTTGGATTTTGAGACAATCTGCGTATCCATCTCCAACTGTGCTAATGAAGAGTGACAAACCACCTCACTTTTGTCCTTTTCGTGCTTGCAAAAATCTATTATCTCTTACTATCTCTGCTGATTAAATCTCTCTCACTCAGGGACTAGCAGCACCACCTGTGAATTTGTTTATTTACTGCCTTAAACTCATTTCCACTCATTATTAAAATCCATCTCATCAACATTCAGCACTACCAACATGAAGCATACTACATTTTCTGGCAGATATATTATTTGGTCCAGCTGTAGTGAAATAATAATTTGGAAGCCTCCATAAGGACTCCTGAGTAATTTGTATAGTATTTTAATATTTATACAGAACATCTATGAACACATGATGATGACTGAGGTCCCATTATAAGAAATTGCAAGAATCAATCATCACGAAAACCATAAACCTCTGCCCCTACCTTCCATTAAAATTATGGCTGTTTAGTTACATGAAGGCATTTATCAGTATCAGATCATAGAGAGACATATAGGTGAAAATAAAATCTGTATCATATTTATATTATATTTCATATAACTGAATGTTCAACAACCTTTATGTGGTGACAAAACAGTAAAAGAAATAGACTCCAAAGGAGCTATTTTGGGAACTTTCTTTCCTTCAAAGTAAACAAAATACAAAGGCCCACATGAATCCCATCTTCATAGGAAAGAATGTGTACAGGGAAAGAATGTGTACAGTGGTTTAAACAGGCCCAAATGAACATACCTTCATTGTGCAAACACCAGAAATTGACCAGGCACTTAAAACAATGACATGAGAACAAATAAGCGTACAGCTAAGAAAAATGATTAAAAAATAACGTGTTTATTAGTGATGAATGAACCTCAAACTTTTTTCAGTTCAAGTTCAGTTATCAGAAATTTGTCTGAAAAATCCAGGTCTCTAGGAAACTGGACTGTAAACCTCATAAGAATGGTCTTCCTCATAAGATTCCCAGTGATTCCAGCTTCTGAACAGGCCAGACTGTTCAGTTGTATGTCCCTTTAAATCTCACTCTGTTTAAGGTGCCCATCATTCAGATGTCTGAACATGCATATTATGAACATGTCAGCATCATTAGTAGGATCCTACCAAATTCACGGCCATGAAAAACGTGTCATGAACCGTGAAATCTGGTCTCCCCCGTGAAATCTGGTCTTTTGTGTGCTTTTACCCTATACTATACGGATTTCAGGGGCGGGGGGGGGGGAGGAGGAGGAAGAGAGGGACCAGCGTTTCGCAAATTAGGTGTTCTGATCCAAAAGGGAGTTGCGGGGGGGGGCACAAGGTTATTTTAAGGGGTTTGTGGTATTGCCACCCTTTCTTCTGCACTGCAGAAGCTGGGGAAACGGAGAGCGGTGGCTGTTGGCAAGGCGCCCAGTCCTAAAGGCAGCGCCCTGCCAGCAGCAGTGCAGAAGTATGGGTGGCAATACCATACCATGCCACCCTTACTTCTGCGCTGCTGCTGGCGGTCGCTCTGCTTTCAGAGCTAGGCTCCTGGCCAGCAGCCGCCGCTCTCTAGCTGCCCAGCTCTAAAGGCAGCGCTGCCGCCAGTAGCAGCGCAGAAGTAAGGGTAGCAGTACTACAACCCCCCCACACAACAGCCTTGTGACCTCCCCCACCTCCTTTTTGGATCAGGACCCCTACAATTACAACACTATGAAATTTCAGATTTCAATAGCTGAAATCATGGAATTTATGAGTTTTAAAATCCTATGACCATGAAATTGACAAGAATGGACCATGAATCTGGTAGGGCCCTAATCATTAGAGCAAAACAGATGTATGTACGGAACATAGATGGGTCCTGTATCACAGAGGCAAAGAAGAAAAAAAGTGCTAAAATTCAAAGTGCTACATAATCAGTATCCAGCCTAGGAATCACAGAGAATGTATTCACCAGCATCTTCAGAGTTCTGCAAATGCTCCATGGCTCAAACCATACAAAACCTGTGTAGATCCCTCAGAGATTACTGGCCTAGTAAATGGATATGCAAAAGAAAACTTTTATAGTTTACTAATTATGGAATGAGCATATTTACAAGTATTTCCTTTTAAACAGATTTCTAAACATTCAGATTCTGTAAATGATGTGCACTAAAGTGGGAAGAATTATTTTTAAAGCACAGTCATATTCATTCCAATAGTCTCACAGTTTTTGTAGTGCCTGTGAGAGTCCTTTTATTATGTAAGGGTTAGTAATACTCATCAGAGATACTAACGGGACAAAGTCTGGACTCCATTACACTGATGTAAATATGAAGTAACTCTTTTGAAGCCAGTGGAATTTCTTTGGACTTGCACAGGTGCAAATGAGAGCAGAATTCAGAACTTGAACATGTCGTTGACAAAGTGCTAAAACCACATAAGAGCTGGGCGGGCCATCAATCAAAGCTGTGGAGTGGGTGAAAAATGTCTGCAACAGTTCTGCCAATTTTTTTTTAATGAATTTGCTGCTTCTGTGCTCTCATCACTTATGTGTTTGCTTTGTGGTAATGTTGTAGGGGACAAATGTTGCTGGAAGGAATGTTCACAAAAACAGTTAATATTTATCAGGGTTGGTTGGAAAACAAGAATTCTATTTCACAGACAATTTTGGTTTCAGAACTTGTTTTTGTTCCAATGCAGAAAAAAATTTCTGAGAGAAACACCCCTTCAACCCACAAACACCTTTGAGTGGCAGGTGCTTAGAGCACTCAGTTAGGATGTGGGCAGACCCAGGTTTATGTCCCTGCTATGCTTGATTCCTCGTTTACCTGTTGTTTTACAGGTGTGGGGCGTCTCTCTGGTCATGAATACCATCCTGGACCTGAGAGAGCTTCCCAATGAAAGTGCTTGGTCAAAACTGCTACATTTCCATGAAAAATTTCAATTATAATGAATCAGCATTTTCTGACAAAAAATCATGTTGCAGAAAAATTCACAACCTGCTCTAATAATAAGTAATGATTGGAGTATATGTAGGGAAAGCATATTTTGAATTTTTAAGCATGACCATAGCAGAAACTTGGCACTTATCCAATCAGAGAACCGAAGCATACCATCAGAGGGGTAGCCGTGTTAGTCTGGATCTGTAGAAGCGACAAAGGGTCCTGTGGCACCTTATAGACTAACAGAGGTATTGGAGCATAAGCTTTCATGGGTGAATTCCGACGAAGTGGGTATTCACCCACGAAAGCTTATGCTCCAATACCTCTGTTAGTCTATAAGGTGCCACAGGACCCTTTAAAGCATACCATGTGATCTGCATGTCCAATCCCAACAGTTCAGATTTCAGTTATTGAAAATTTAGAGTGAACTGCTCACTACAGATGAAAAATTATTCACCTAAATTATTCTGCGGATAATTTGGAATAATTAATAAATGAAAATCAAAACTTGGTGCCAGACAATTTATGAATAAAACAAGATATTATATTCTTACAATAAATTATTTGTTGTGGATTATTCACCCAGCTCTCCAAGTTGGTAACTCAGAACAGCTTGTAATAGCACATTTGCACTGAAAACTGTACATAATCTATTTAAATGGCTTGAGGATGGAGGAAATTGTAATTATATTAATATTTTATATTCATAAAATAAAAGGACTGGACTGAAAGCCCCAGAGAGGTAGATTTACAATGAATAATTCCTTCAGAATTAAATGTGCAAATTAGATCAATTAAACTGCGAGGTGCTCAGTCACATTGTATGTCTAAATATTAACACATTGTGGGAATGAGAACGGAGCTAAAACTGACCTGGTAAGAAAGCAACAGGGTTTATACTGGAGGAAGTTTTACATGGTATGGGCCACATCCTGATGGAGACATTGTCTTGTGGACAATGTCTCCTCCTATTTGTGATTAAGCCACCCATGCCATCCCCCGCACTCCTGTTTGTTATCACATACATCCCATCCACATACACAACAATGGCAATTTATGCACATGGAAAAGTAACATCAGGAAAGTATTTGGTTACTTTTTAGCTATTGTTACTACAATAAGTTGCCTTGTCCTTAAAATAAATTGCATTCTCTTCTTTTGTTCTTCTCTCCCCATTGTTCTGCTCCTCTCTTGTATCTTATAGTCCCTTTTCTTTGTTTTCCCCCACTGCACATACTTCTCCCTTGCCTTTCCCAATGTACATCTCTGCAGCTTGTTCCCCTTCCACCTGTTCATACTGCCCACTCATCTAGTCATCTTCCTTCCTGTTTCTCTGAACATATTGCCTGGCCTCTTTGTTCCACTCTGCCCTGGACATTCATCTCCTATTGGTGGCTGGATGCTCCAGACCCTGAGACCAGTTCCTGCTTCCTCTCCTTCGGGGGACGCCTAGTTACTAGCAGCAAAGTTGGTTTGTCTTTGCTTTTCACTACATTTATAGGTGCCCAGGTTGTTCAGTGTTGTGAAGAGCCTGGTCAGCAGTAGAAGCAACCGGCAACAAAGAGAGACAGTACGATGTGAACAGCTCTTCATGGTCCACCAGCAAAAGCTCCTCCAACTCGCCGTGAGTGACCAGTATGTGCCGATCCTCAGATGATCTGAGTTGTTACAGCCCTCGGCTTTATTTTATTACTATATCAGTTCAAACTGTAGCAGCTTATGCTTTTTTAGCTCTGGAGGTCCCTGGTTCATTCCCCAGTCTGTCAGTCACAATAGTCACTCCATTAACCACAGTTTAGAAACCACTGGGTTTATACCATTATACATATTAAAATCAATGTTAAAATGCGACAAAGGGAAATAATTGTTATTCTTTACAGGAGTGTTTCTCCTTACTAATGACAAATATCTTTATTACAATTACAACTGCTGTTTGGAATTTCTATATAAATCTAACATGCATAGTGTTTGCTAAAAGTCATGTCGCTTACAATCATTTTGCACCAATGACATAGAAACTAACCAAAAGTTTAACTGTTAACTAAACTATTAACTGTTTGTGAAATAATGAACTGTTTACTAATTGGCTGAGATGTAACCTCATGATAACAGATGCATCATCAGAGAGTAAATCTGATGTTGCCTATGGTTGGAGGAATGGCTCTGACTTAAATTTTTCTCCATGAGCCATAGTTTGAGAACTACTGTGGTGGAGTATATTCTGAATTCTCTGTTTGTGATGCTGTCATCTAAACACATTGCAGATAAGGGTGTTTGAGAAATGAGCAGTCTAAGTTCATCAGTTGTCTTGATGGTGGGCATTTTTTGCCCTACAAAACTGAACAATGAAGGCAGTATCTAGGAAACTAGAGGCTGCACAAGACTAATATGTAGATTTATAAATGGAAAATTGTCAAATAATAAATCCAAGAACTGAAGCAGGAAATAATGTAAACAGAATCACAATTTGTATATGGGCTGTGCAAAAGCCAAGAACCTTTTCTATTCTATTTACTCTGTTGTGCACACAATGCCACCAGAATGGAATCACATTATAAATCACAGCAAATGGCAACTTGGCTATTTCTCATAGGACTTTAAAGATGGTACAGGGATTATGAGGATGAATACTCCGGAAATTAAAAGTAACAGAATCAGAAAAAAGAAACTATATCAATGCCAGGGGCAATGTACTGTGGAGTTGTCAGTGATCTTTCATTGTCTGGTCTTGTCTTGCTCTTTCTTAAGGAGTTAAAAGCAGTAAAACAAAAGGAGCTAATTGTAAATATCACTGTGGAATGCTGTGGTGGATTTTTGATTGTCGTTTTCATATACTTGAAGCAAACATTTTGCTCCAGAGTAACAGAACAAATAAAGAGCACATATTCCCCACCAGAACATTATGAATAAAACAGCCATCTGGATTGAATTAACCCAAATAAATAGTTTTTAAAAAACACACATGGGCTTTAGTTTTTCATTTCCAAACTATCTCAAAGTGCCTGATTGAATGCCCACTGAATATAATCGAAAGACTCCCATTTATTTCACTGGGATCCAGATCAGTCCCTAAATATTTAGTGAGATTGGAGGCAGTAGTGTAGCTAGGGGGGGAGCAGCCGCTCCCCCTGAGCACATTTTCCAAAAGTGGCACTTTTTTAATTTTTGAAAGGGTGGAAAGGGAGTGGATGGAGATGGAGCGACAAAATAACGCAGGGGTCCCGCTGCTGGCCCCACCAAGAGCCCACTGCTGGCTTGGGTGAAAGAACCCAGGCTGGCAGCGGGCTGAGAGACCCCTGCTGGCAGGAGCCCGCGGGGGGAATCCTAGAGCGGCAGCTGGCTGAGCCGCTCAGCCCGCCCCGCTCTGGGATTCCACCCCCCACCCCCCACGGGCTCCTGCCAGCAGGGGTCCCACCGCTGGCACCACCAAGAGCCCGCTGCTGGCCTGGGTGAAAGAACCCAGGCCAGCAGCAGGCTGAGAGACCCCGGCTGGCAGGAGCCCACGGGGGGAATCCCAGAGCGGGGCGGGCTGAGCGGCTCAGCCAGCCCCCGATCTAGGATTCCCCTCGTGGGCTCCTGCCAGCAAGGGTCCCACTGCTGGCCTGGGTTCTTTCACCCAGGTCGGGTCCGGTGGTGCCTTTTTTTATGTGTTTGTGCCCCTGGTGTTAGAACCTGGCTATGCCACTGATTGGAGGTTTAACAATGTAAACCTTTCATTATTCACATTTTCTTTGCTCTTTCACTATAGCTAGTTTGCCTGCTTTTAAAATTCCATGTTCAAAATAATGTTAGAGATACAAATTAAAAATCAAAAGTTAGAAGAACATCTCAACTATTTAAAAATGTTTTTTAAATGCAGTGATGTTGAGAGATGGTTACTTCTGTGTTCTCTTTCTCTTCACTTCTTTTGTATCTGTCTTTCTTTTGGATCCTTGACTTTTATCGTTGTGTCTAGGTTTTAAGGATCTTGCATCTGAATTTTGTTTTTCTAGTTCAGGAATAGATCAATAAAATCTAGGGCCCAGCACACTATGCATCTTTCTATCTCCTGAAGTATTTTGCAAGGTCAGTTCTTAAAAACCTTTTTTCTGGGTTTTGGTTTTTTTGGAGTAAAAGTGATGGTCTTGCTGATGCTTATGGCATATGTTGAGTCAGACATGGAGCTGCTCTGTAATAATGAATGAATACAGTATGTGGACCTTGTTGTTTGAATATTTACTGTATTAATATACAGGCTTAGTTTAATAGGGGGTGTTGGGAAAAAACAAACAGGAAGGAAGAAGACTGGCTCATGGTAAGTGTTTGCTGAGAAGCAACTTGAGAGTTGTTACAAGACAATACCAGGATAGGAAAAGTCCCCGAACTCAGGAGAACAAAAGAACTATGGCAGGTTTAAAAAGGAACACTCTCCCAAGAGAGGGAGGTAGTTGTTCGGGGGTGGGGAGAAAGCAGACTGAGATACAGGCACCTTCTGAGATGTCTAAAGAAGTTAGACTTGCCTGAGCTACCTGTTTCCTTTCTAATGCTTTGCTTCTACTGCAAAATAAACAATACATTTGTTTGAAGAAGAGTGTAGTGTAACTGGATACCACTTATCACAAAGTCTTGAAGGGAAGAACTGCAGGTGCTGAACCCAGTCAGACCTGCTGGGTAAGCATGGTCGATACACAGGGCACTGTAGCCCAGGACTTAGTCTAAGGGCTGGTCCACACTGGGGGGGGGGGGGGGGGGAGGATCGATCTAAGATACGCAACTTCAGCTACGTGAATAACATAGCTGAAGTCGAATATCTTAGATCAATTTTTTAAAGTACTTACCCTTGTCCACACGGCAGCAGGCAGGCTCCCCCGTCGACAGCGCTTCCTCTGCTCGCCGAGCTGGAGTTCCGGTGTCGACGGGGAGAGGTTCTGGGATCGATTTATCGCATCTAGATGAGACGCGATAAATCGATCCCAGAACATCGATCACTACCCGCCGAATTGGGCGGGTAGTGTGGACGTAGCCTAAGAGTGGAAGAACTGTGGAATTCCACCTTGAGATAGGTAAAGGCATGAGGCCTGACAGCTGAGGGAATGCACTCGGAGAGAACAGAGACAGGACAGAGGTGTAGCTAGCCCTGGAACTGTGACATAAGCTATATTGTGATTTTGTTTTCGGTGCACTACAGCATTATGTTTCTAGGAATCTGCTGTTTGTTTGATGTAGGTGGCATTTTGTGCTCTGTTCCGGTACAACCTGCGCCAGGGAGAAAGTGTGCTCTCTCGTGGAATTTTTTTAAATTCTTTTCTTGTTTTTTTGTTCTCAGTATAAAACACAGGCCATTCAGTTACTTTTTGCACATGTAACGCCAACAGTCTGCAGCTATCAGCAGCTGGGATTAAACCCAGGACTGCTTGAGCTAAATGCATGAGCTCTACTGCCTGAGCTAACAAGCACACCTGTCTTACGCAAGACAGTAGCAGGCTCATCAATCTCTCGTTGGCCTATCCACAACTAGAGGGGGACACAGTGCCACACTGAGCAGGTATAGGTTACATGTACAGAAAAACACAGCCGTGTTGACTTCTATGGTTAAGGTAGAACTTTTTTTAAATGACTGTTGATTCTACCCTTGAGAATGCTTTTTATTCAATGTTGGAAATGTATTTAGGTAACTGAAAATTAGTAGTGTCCATAGCCCCTAAGCCAGCATTTCTCAAATGCTGCCACCAGGGGCTTTTCTCATGGCCACAGCCTTCTGGGCAGTGACTGGGCGGGGGCAAAGCAAAAACCCCTCCCCTGGGGTCACCAGCAGTGGTTGGGCCCTGCCTCCCTCTGGAGACACAAAAGATGGAGGACCAGGAGGCCAGTGAGTTCTCCACATTCCCGGGGGCAGTGGGGGTGGGCTTCAGCTCTGGGGTGGTGTGGGTGGGCTCCAGCCATGGGGCTTCGGGTTTCATTCATTGGCCACATGGTGGTGGGCTCTGGCACTGAACTCACCACCCCCCATCACCCTCACTGCCTTCCCCAGTGTCCCTTCACCCCTGACCCCCGCTGCCTCCGTACCCACCTCCACATCCAGGGCTTGCTGGGGATGAGTAAGTTTGCTGTGAAAAATGATATTTGTATGTTTGTTAATATCACTTTTCACAGAGTTAGTATTTAGCAAGTCTAAAAAAAATAGCACCCAAAAAAGCAAAAGAAACAAGAAGAAAAAAGACAAGAACGTGCAAAGCACCTTATTTGTATTTTTATTCTGTTTAGATCCAGTAAAGAATAGAGACAACTGTGCATTATTTTTATTATTGATTCTGCAAAAAAAAAATCCTACATAAATAAATTACAATGATTTGGATATGTGTATGTGCATATGTATTTGTTTTTCCTTAAGTTAATTAAGCATTTTAGGAAATATTATCAAAGCGACCACCAGCAAGAGGTGATGGCCACACTCTGAGGCCACCAAAATATTTGATGTGATAACCTCTGCCCTAAGCGATCACCTTAACATACAGAATGGAATTTGAAGGCAAAACAGTTAGGGCCAGATAGTGGACGAGGCATAAAGGAGTGAGGAGACTGCCCACAACTGCAGCACTTGAATATTTCCAAAGCACAAATGATGCTCAGGGCTAGTCTCCCATGGGCACTTATTTGGAGGAAGAGGCATACACAAGGTGGGACAATGAGGCAGAGTTGGCCAGCTGTAGAGGGAAATGCATTTTGTATCCTATGGTGCCATGCTCCTCAGGAATTTTGCGTTGCAAAGATGACACACAATGCAAGAGGATCTCCTCTTCCTTACATTTTTATTGAACTGCATCATTTTTAGTGAAAGTACGCTGCACTGTTCCCTTATGTAGTGTACATTCATATTCTTCAATATTTCTCCTCCACCTATTCTGAGATGTTTCCTCATGACAGATGTAATGAATTATCCAAACTTAGCCCAGTGATATATGCATTTCAGATTCCTAGTAGGTTTCTTGAATCTCTATTGGTTCTTCACATTATACTGTGGTCCTCACCTAGAATATGCATGGCTTTCTGCCTTACACCAAAGCCCAACGATGTCAAAGGGAACTTCTGCACGTTCCATCCTCTGCTTTGAAAATTTGTTATTTTTAAAAGCACCTATACTGCATCAAATTCCCTGCTGCATGTCTGATCTTCCTCCTTTGAAAATCACCATGCACAGGGGTTGTGAGGGTGATAAACACATATAGATAGAACACAGCAGTGATCAGCTTATGGGAGAAACACACAGAAACAGGCTCACTGAAGATTTGGATACAGAACTGTTGACCAGAGTTTTGAAAGCGTTTGCACTGTGTCTGTGAGTTACAAGCTGTGTTTTGCTTTTGCTATGTAATCCGTTTTGAAATATGTACAAACTAGATCTTTGTCAGGATCCATAATTTCTGTTCCACAGGAAATTTCTGACATTCTGAAATTTTGTTTCATTCCAAATTGGGCTTACTAGCTGAAATGAACTCTTTAGTTTTACTTTTATGTTATATTAGAATATGTATTCTATATACATAATATCTAATATAATACAATAAAATATTTTAACAATATAAAATTTGAAACAAAATTAATCAAAATGATAATGATTGAACAAAATGTTTTGCCTTTTCCCCATAAACAATGTGGAAATTCATGATGTTCCTGTGAAACAGTTTGATTTTGATGAAACTGCATTTTTGATTAACAATTTTTCCATCAACATTTTTTGACCAGCTCTTGTTCAGACTTTTCAATAAATTAGACCAGGAATTTAGTATCCTGTTTGTCAACCTATTTCCCTCCCAAAAAGACCTCTCCTGGAGTCCTAGCCTGAACTTAATTTTGCCATGATGCTCTGTAATTATTATCAAATCATCTCGTGAGTCCATTGAGGACAATATCAGTTTTGTCTCCAAGCCATTTCTCACTTGTACATGTCTGTGTATTTGCCATCCCTTAGTCTGGATGCTTAAATGATCCAAGCTTTTTCCCCTCACAATCATAAACACTAACTCGTCAGATCAAGGTTGCCCTTTACCTCATTACTGATGAGTCAATTCTGAATATGTGCTTGTTTAGCTCATTGATGCTCATAGGGATTTCACATAAAAATAGTGTATGACTCTGGAAATTTCACAAGAACAAATGAAAAGGCTAACTCAAGACATTTTGATTTCTCTTGCTGAACTCAGGACCACTCCAGGAGAAATAATTCCTCTCAGCTCTCTGATTTCCCATCCAGAGGCTTCTGACAAAATCAATAAGTTACATTACCAAGGAGTCAGTCATAGCAGCTGCCTTACCACTCAGCCTGGTCACTTCAGAACAGGATCTGAATTTAAAACATCTCAGTCTCCACTCTACAGGGCAGAATAAAATGCGATACAGAAATATTCTAAATAGAGCTGGGTGGAAATTGTCTAAAAGAAAAGTGTTCCATCAGAATATGGTGATTCACCACAAGCGAAATGTTTCACAGTAACATGTTGTCACTGATGAAAATTTGTTTTGAAATGTAAATTGGGGCGAAAAGCATCTTGATAAGGACAAACCATTTTCAGAATGGAATGTTTGTTTCGGTTTTTAATATGTTGTAGTATAAAATAAGATGAAGCAAAAAAATTAAAATTGGAACAATTTTGATGACCTTTGTGATTAACCCCCAAAGCATTTCTTTTGAATAAAAAATCAGATCATAGAGCATTTTGAATGTGTATTTATTTCTTTATTTTGTCAGTTCTGGAATGGAAGAGATTTTGAAATAGCTCAGCTTCTCCTGACATGAACAAATCTTGTCCTTATATAGCTCTACT
This sequence comes from Macrochelys suwanniensis, assembly GCA_033296515.1. Lineage (NCBI taxonomy): Eukaryota > Metazoa > Chordata > Testudines > Chelydridae > Macrochelys > Macrochelys suwanniensis. Next base: position 46,392,932 of record CM065776.1, read on the forward strand.
GTGAAAGCTTAAATTCATTACGCTTCTGCAGTTATAAAACATATAACCAGGAAAGAATTAGATACTGAGAAAAGAAGACACACCATTGTGAAGCTGTTTCTCTAATGTGACTAATGTGGTGAGAGATAGTAGGTGAGCACATAGTAACAGAAAAGCGCCCAAAGCAAAATATCATAAAGCAGACACAAAGTCCTGCTTAATCTCATAGTTTGCAGCTTCTCAGGTCTCTCAGTGGAAAACACAGAGCAGATGCCATTAAAAGGCTAGTCAGAACTGAGGAAATCCCATGCAGTGGCACCTGAAGGAATTAAATTTAAACATTGATATGCTGCAATTCTCTATGCAGTCAGTAGAAAACAGGCTGCTAGCGACAAAGAACAGGCTAGAGAACGTGACAGTTGAATTACTAATCTGGGAAGCAGGACAGTAAAAAGCAGAACTGATGCAAGTGATATTAAAGCAAAAGTTCAGGAACACAAGAGTATCAGCATTTGCAAAAGCCAAACCCTTCTTTCTGAAAATGACACTGTAGTGGAGCAGTGTTCTCAGATAGTGGAGAAGAAATTGATATCCTATATTCCATGCATGACTGGCCGCTTATTGAGTAAAGAATCCAGATCCTTTTGTTAAAAGTCTCAAATTACACAGAAAACAACTTTCAGATTAGATATGTTTAAATTGTACAAATTGTTAAACAGAGAGATTAAGAACTAAAACCCAAGCTACCTTCAGTTATCAATTATCATATAAAACAAAGTAACTATGAAGTTTTACAAGAGTTAAGTTTTTTCCCTTAGGACAAAGCAAAATATCCTCATTCAAGTTCCATTTTTGGGACTGACACAGGAATTGCTAGTTGAAAATCTATATCCTGTGTTATGCAGGACATCAAACGATCGTACTGTTCCCGTCTGACCTTAAACTCCTTAAAATCAAAATTACTCTCTGGTGCCATCTAACGACACTAAGAGGTTCACAGGAGAACCAAGCTCCCAGAGCTTTCACAGTAATTCTAATTTTTCTCCACCATAGTGTAATGAAAGTTTGCTATACATATTAACACTTATAGTTTTTTTTTACTAATAGCCTCCTCCTTAAAACACACTTCTTCCAGAAGGCCTATGAAACTCAACCCTTTCCCTTCAGGGACGTATTAACGTATTTAACTGATAAAAATACTTACAAAAGTCAAGACAAATTAAGAATCCACAAGATATACCTTAAATGTATCTGTCAGTCCCTTCTGTTGGATACCTGTGATATTGTGCAATATCTCTGATTGCAGGACAGGCTCAGAACCCCCGTTAGCATATAAAATATGACTTTGCAGTTGGAAGGCAGTCTGGGTGCAATCTATGGTGCAAGCATGGGCAGTGGGTATAATAGGCCAGGGGAGACTGAGCCTCCCCAAACAGGATGCTGTGCACCTCCCTTTGGAGGCATGCCAGCCAGCTGCCTTTAGAGGGCACTCAGGCCATGACTCTGTCCACACTGCTTCCCTTCCCACCCCTCCTCCGCCTCTTCCCCTGAGGCCTCCCCCTCACTCCTCCTCTTCCCATCCCCACTCCTCTCCTCCCCACAAGGCCCCTCACCTACCGCTCACGCCTCTCCATCCCCGGCAGGCAGAAGGGACCTCAGGGGAGGGCATGAAGAGGCATGAGCAGCGGGGAGCCACCCTCAGGAGGAGGGGCAAAGAGGGGTGGACGGGGGCAGGGCTTTGGGGGAGGGGGCAAAGAATAGAGCTCTGTGTGGATATAAATCAGTGTCCGCAGAGCTGCAGGGCTCTCCCAGGAACCGCAGTGGTGAAAGCAGCAGCATGTTGGGCCACCGCTCACAGGAGCCAGTGCCTCGGACTGGCAGCTCCGCCCACTAGGGTGGGCACCAGGCTTACTGGCAGCTCTCCCTGGTCATGCTAGTGTGTGCAAGTGGCTTGCATGCTCTGGGACAGGATTTCCTTCCACACAGCAGTCTGCGTCTCCTGTCTGGGGGCGTGTGAGCCACTTGCACACACTAGTGCAAGCAGGGACAGCTGCTGGTGAGCCTGGCGCCCATCCCAGTGAGCGGGGCTGGGGGCAGTACAGCCATGCCAGAGGAGCTGCTGGTGGGGGGGTGTTGGCTCCTGGAAGCAGTGGCCTGAAATGCTGCTGCTTTCACCACTGTGGTTCCCGGTAGAGCCCTGAAGCTCCGCAGATACTGATTTATATCCATGCATATACATTTTGTATCTGTGCATGGCTCTAGCGAAGAGGTGTGAGAGGCAGGAGGCCTTGGGGGAGGGGGTGGAGCATGGAGCATGGGCAGGGCCTTGGGAAGGAGGCCAATCAGGGGCTGGCCTCGGGGCAGAGCAGAGGGTGTGGACCCCCACTTCTAGGGAGCTTCCATCGCTCCCACCCAGTGCCATCCATGGCTTGCAATAAGGAGGACAAGAAAGAGAACCCAGTGTAGAGGTATGAGTTTCTTCTCTCTTTTTCCAGTTTACACAGTCCTCTTCACATAGCCCTTTCCACTTATAGCTCTTTCCCTGCAACTCCCCACCCACATGAGACAGGCCTGTCACAACCTTTTCAGGGGGTTCAGAATTGTTAGTTATGTCCGGAGTCCACTTCTCATTTTCAAACTTCATAGGTTCTTGGATTCCTTCATCCAAAGTGCTGCAGAATCTGTGTCACACTTCTGTGACGTCCCAGAGGAGTGCTTATGGGGCCTAGCTGATATTTCAGCCATTAGAGTATTTCAGATCTTTGTACTAGGACTGCTGGGTTCTGGAATGTCAGTTGAGCCTACTATACTCGAGGCAAATGTAATGCCGCAAAACACTTTAGGGATAGTTTGGCTATTTCTCTTGCTCTCTCATAGCTCATAAGGCTAGAAGGGACCATTGTGATCATCTAATCTGACCTCCTGGTTACCACACCTCTATAGCCCTTCCCTGTATTCATTTCTGCTTCAAGTCCAATAGCTATGCTGGAACTAGAGCATATCTTTTAGAAAAAAACACATCCAATCAGAGATGCAGTATAAAAAGTATTGGAAGTTAAGTTATGTTCAGTGGCTTGAGTCAAAGATGATGACTTCAGCAATGAAATGGCTTTGAGATTCTGCTGGGCTAAGAAAGGGATATGTATGAAGTAGCTGCTATGAGTGCTCCTGCATTGGTTTGCTCCCAGTGGCACACTACCATGTATTTAGAAGTCAAAAAATGAAAAATAAAACTTTTATTAGCGTCTTTTTGCATGCTGAAGTGACACATTTGACTGTTGCTCTGCTGGATGCCATCTTAAAGGTTTCTGTCTGCCACAACTCACTTGGCTGGTATATTTAGATGCCACCTTGAAAATGTCTGATTGACAGAACTATTTAAAAGGATTTCACCTCTAATAGCTGGGCATATGCGCAACAAACGAGGTATTTATCAAAATTATAGTTCAGTATTTTAATAAAATGACAAATTTTCTGCTGCTTTCATGGCACTTCGCCTTCTGAGTTGGTCTTTGGTTAAAGTGGGAAAATTACCCTATTACTTCTCTTAAGCGAAAAAATAAAATGCAGCAAGAACAATAGTCATAATTTAAAAGTTTCTGTCAATCAACAGAGAACACACAGCTAGCTGTATGTGAGGTCTTGTCTACACTACAGAGTTTTGTCAGAAAAAGTTATGCCGAGGATCAAAAAGCACGATAATTAAATCACTTGTGCATGTTCACATGACGCTCCTTCTGTTGGCAGAGTGCATCCACGCTTGGTCCTCTAGCATCGACAAGGAGAGCAGTAGGGTGGCCAGACAGCAAATGTAAAAAATCGGGACGGGGGTGGGGGGTAATAGAAGCCTATATAAGAAAAAGACCCAAAAATCAGGACTGTCCCTATAAAATCGGGACATCTGGTCACCCTAGAGAGCAGTGCACTGTGGGTAGCTATCCCACTGTGCTACTCGCCACCTTCTGAAGCTAGGACTTGTGGAAATGCAGAGGGATCGCAGTGCATCATGGGTGTGGGCTCAACATCCCATGATGCAGTTCTTTCCGTCCCATCATTCCATCGGCTTCCAACTGTGTTTAGTGGCATTTTTCAACAGCCCCTGTTTACTGTAATACTCACCATCTCTGTCTGAAAGGATAGATTCCCGCACTGCTCTCTACTCTTGTGATTACTGTTATGAACACATCACATATGATCATGCAGTATATCACGAGCTCCCAATCTGAAATGCTATGTGCCATGGAAAGAAACAACAGCAGATTACTTTTGGCATTCACAGAGCAGCTGAACACAGTGGACCATCGCTTTTGGGCTTGGGAAACAAGCTCTGAGTGGTGGGATCACATTGTTACGCAGGTCTGGGATGACGAGCAGTGGCTGCAGAACTTTCAAATGTGGAAAGTCACCTTTCTGGAACTGTGCGCGGAGCTTGCCCCAGCACCGCAGTACGAGGACACCAAAATGAGAGCTGTCCTCTTGATGGTGAAGCTCGTGGTGATCGCTGTATGGAAGCTGGCAATTCTGGACTGCTACCGGTCGGTCGTGAATCAGTTTGGGAAGTCCACCATTGGGGCAGCATTAAAGCAAGTGTGCAGGGCGTTAATTGCATCCTGCTTCAAAGGAATGTGACTCTTGGCAATGTGCATGAAATAGTGGATGGCTTTGCAGCAATGGGATTCCCTAAATATGGAGGAGCGATAGATCGCATGCATATTCCAATTTTGGCCCCGGAACGTCTTGTGATGGAGTACATCAATAGAAAGGGGTATTTCTCTATGGTATTGCAGGCACTTGTGGATCGCAGTGGGTGTTTCACTGACATCAATGTGGGATAGTCTGGGAAGGTACACGACACATGCACCTTCAGGAACACTAGGCTGTATAGAAAGCTGCAAGCAGGGACTTTCTTTACAGACCAGAAGATTCCAGTCGGGGATGTTGAAATGCCCATAGTGATCTTGGGAAACCCAGTATACCGCTTACTCCCATGGCTCATGAAGCCTTATACAGGAAACCTGGACAGCAGCAAGGATCACTTCAACAATAGGCTGGGCAGGTGCAGAATGACTGTGGAATCTGCCTTCGGCAGATTAAAAGCACGCTAGCGCTGTCTTTATGGCAGATAGGGTGACCAGATGTCCTGATTTTATAACCACAGTCCGATATTCAGGGCTTTGTCGTATATAGGTGCCTATTATCTCCCACCTCCCATTCTGATTTTTCACACTTGCTATCTGGTCATCCTAACTGCAGGTTAGACCAAAATGAGGAAAGCATTCCCATGGTCATAGAAGCCTGCTGTGCACACCATAATATTTGTGAGGCTAAGGGTGAAGAGTTCCCCACCGGGTGGAGCGGGGAGGCGGATCACCTCCCTGCTGAATTTGAGCAGACAGATACCAGGGCTATTAGAAGGGCACAGAAAGTGGGGAGAGAGGAGCTTTGAGGCAGCATTTTGACATTTGGCACTAGTAATGTGTCTTTCTATACAGCACTCTGCCATGCTTTGTTAACTTGCCACCTTGAATGAAAATTTTGATGATTCCTAACCTTGATTTGTAGTCAGCAAATGATCAAATTGCCATTGTATATTAATTCCAGCATAACAACCATGTGCAGGAGGCAAATAAAGTTTGATTATCTTTCAGAAAGTTTGTTTTTATTAAATAACAATTAACAACACACACAAGGGTTGGTGGGAAGGGAGATAACAGTGAAGGGCAGTGTAGGCTCTCATAGCTGTGTGTAAGTCCAGCTATCATTTTGGAAGCTGTCCGAAGTGGTGGAGTTAACAGGGTACTGAGATGTACCGGGAAGTTGCAAGGAGTGCGTGAGAGGAGTTTGGGGAGGGCTTAGAAAGCAGTTCTGTATCAGCTGCGGGGCGGGAGGTGGAGCAAGCACGCATATGTTCTGCCTAGAGTGTGATTAGGGACTTCAACATCTCTATTTGCTCCTCCATCACTTTTATCATCCACTCCAGGTCCTTTAAAATGCACTCCTCACTCTCCTTTATGACCTGCCTTTCTATTTTACAACTTCTCCTCTGTGACCCATAAGGTACCTCATATTCAAATGTGCTCCCAATATTTTGCTTAAATAGTTTTGTGGAATTTGACAGTGCAAATATCTCTGATGGGATTGCTCTGAAAATCTATCTTAGGTCAAATAGTGCACCTAGACAGAGGTAAATAATTATCTCTTTAGACAACCACATCACGCAATCTGTCAGAATCATTATTTAATTTTCATGAACAACTTCAGCACTTTGAGGTAGCTAGCCTTGCAAATGAAGAAAATAAAGAATATGTGATCTTGATTTTTCTAATGGCATTTTATTCCAGTTGACTGAATTCAAGTTCACCCTGAAAAGTGACTATGTAAATCTGTAAACTTCTTATTCAACAAACTCTTGTATGTATTCTGCTTACTCTAATAGCAAAAATAAACCTTCACTACTACAGTACTTACTTCAGTTAGCGCTACAGAGCTGGCACAGTGAAGATACAGAATCCTACTCATTCTTCCATCTTGTACAACATCAACAGAACTGTAAACCAAGTTCTAATTGCTTTCAGGTAGATTAACTTTTTGACGGCAATAGAGATGCATCAATTAAACTGGTGAACAGTGGATTCCTGTGGTGTAATTAAGAGCCTAAGTTGACCTGCAACTCTTTTATTACTAGTGATATACAAGAAGGAAAGAATTAGAATCCAGCTTGAGATTGTAGGGCCAACACATAGGAGAAATTGAGCACATTTTATATGGAAATGGAGAGAACTATGTTTTATATACACTGTTAGGAGTAGAACAGTACTTTCAGGGCAAGGAATATTTACGTGGGCATTTTCACACACACAGTGGAAGCTAAATAAGCACAAAGGCCATTGCTAAGAAATAGCATGAGTAGAGCTGCAGTAAATTTTTGGTTGAAATGTTATTTTCACTGAAAAATGCAGCTTTGGGTCATTTGGCAAATTTGGGTTGAGTTTGCAGAAGTGCTTAAGTTGGGAGGGAAATCAGAAAACATTTGAAATGTTTCATTTTCACATGATCATAATAAAATGTTTCAGTTTTTCAATTCAAATTGACTTTTCACTTCAAAATTTGCTTTGATTTTTATTTTTTAAAACCCCTAAAAACCTCACAGAAATTATCATATTTTACTTTTCAGTTTGCTGAAAATTGGTTGTTTTGGGTCAACCCCATATGATTTTTTTGCTATTTATTTTGCATAGCCCAATGAATTAAAAAAGTCCGTTATTTGCATAGCTCTAGGCACAAGAAAACCTATAGTGGTTGCCATTTAAAAATTCAGCATTTGCTACAGTTCTCTCTCAGAGGTATCTGAAATAATAATATTATCCTTAGAATAACAAATCATTGTAATTGAGGGTATGTGCTAATTGCAATGTAAGCCCAGGTTTAGTGGGACTCGAACTGTTTTAGGGAACCCTGGGCTTAAGCGTCTACATTGTATTTTAACTCTTTTCTAGCCTGTGCTCAAACCTAGGGCTCTGGCATTCACATTACAGTACACGGACCTGAGTCCAAGTAACCATATGCCAGGGTCCCTAGCATGCACCCACCCCAAAATATGGTCACTCTAGCCCAAGGACCATGGTGCACTGTAGGAAAACTTTACTGCTTGCTCTGTGCATTACCAGGAAGCAGCTTGCTTTGCAAAAGGCTTGATTATTTCACTCTCCATTCCAAATCCAGGAGGCTTTGGATTATCAAATGAAAGCTGGCACAAGTGTGTTAGTTGTGCTTTCCCCCACCCTGTGTGCTTGCTTTTTAGCTAGTAATTGCTGGAGATGATCTGTGAAATCCTCTTACTTTCCCCTTTTTTCTTTGAATACCAGCCAATATTATGGTAATCATGAAGATGAGACAAACTGTAATTCCAGATGATGCTATTTCATAAAGTTGTCAGTGGTTATTAATTTATAGTTCACTAGTAAACCAAGTGGAAAGGCCAGATAAGCTTCATTTCCTTTGGCATATCGGGTTTTTTTCCCACTGGCATCGAAATGCTGCTAATCACCAATTAAAACTGCCCATGCATTTTCACTCATTTGTAATCATTTTTTAAAATGAAATACTATATTAGTAAGACACAATCAAATGTGATGACACCCCACTCGAGCATTAGAGGACTCCAAATAACAACCCTTTGACTTAAGGTATCCGGAGTTCCATTTTGCATGTGAAAAGGGAAAAGGGGAATTTCTAAAGGGAATCTTTTCTGGAACGAGAGTCTAAAAGGATTAAAAATTGCATCTTGTACCTAAAGAGAATCCTCATTTCCACACCAGTTGTTGTTTCAGCCTTGCCATCCAACAGTTATGATAGTAAATATTATGCCTTAGGGTGGCATCTAATTAAACTAAGCAATGCAGCAAACAGTTTTCATTTAGAAGTTGTATCACTTGCAACAGACCTTGTTAATTCAAGTTAAATTACTTTTAATTTATGGATTTAATTTTGGATTCTCTCACTTCACATTCCAAGTGTGTGCTGCGTCCTATGAGGTTTATACAAGTTTATTTCATGAACATGGACAGTTCAAAGCTCACCGAGCTTGACATTTAGTTAGTTACTTGTAATTGAATTTTCTCTGGTCTGGGAGCCACAGAAACGGTCCTGGTAATTACACCTGGACCACAAGACTAGAAGAATAAGATGACACATGTAGACAGCTACTTTTATACTGCAAATGGAACTGACTTTTCAACAGAAGGAGGCTGAATTCTGTCTGTAGCCATCTGATGCATGATCAGACATTTCCCCACACCCTTTCAGTGAATCCAGAATCAACACACACCACGCACCTTTGAAGTGGGAGTTGGAGGAGTCTAAAATGGAACAGAACGAAGACGACCCTGTTATGTTATCATAAGTCATGCTTCATCAAAAACAAGTACTTGCAATGAGTTTTCATAGGGCCCTAGGTTTTGTTGACAATCCCTCCCCACCCGTGTTCACCCTCACCCCAATGGCTCCATTTGCCAACTCCTGACTTCTTGGAACCTCTTTGCTCTCACCCTCACATACAAGCTCTGATCACCTCTTCTTGGCTGTGATACTCTGTGTCCTCCGGTGAGCCTTTACATGGGGTTTCCATGCAAGCAACATGGGAGGGGAAGTAAGCCCTGCTGAGCTTCTCTGTTGTGATAAGGTTACAGGCCTAGGTAAAGACCAGGTACAATGTTCCTGACAGCCAGGAGGCGCCATGCTTTCTGCACCATTTTGCTCTTACTAAATATGTGTAAAAAGTTCACCATATTGTTAGGAATAATAATAAATAAAATCTTGTTCTTATATAGCAGTTTCCATCTGTGGATCTCTACGTGCATCATTAAGAAAGTCAGCATCATTATCCCCATTTTACAGATGGGAAAACTGAGTCAGAGAGCGGCGATGTGACTTGCCCAAATCACACAGTAGGCCAGTGGCAGAGTCAGGAATAGAACCCTAGTGTGCTGAATCCCAGTTCTGAGCTCTATAAAAACCAATCAGCTAAAGCAAGCAAATTAAACCTGAACAGTTTGTGATTTTTCAAAACATTCAGCAAGCTTAAAGAGGAAAAAATAGTCACTCAGCAAGCATTTGGCTATACTGGATAATCTCTGGATATTAAGCTGCTTTTTCCACCCTCAAACTGCAAAAATATGAGGTTCTCTAGCCCCTACTATCCCTAGTTTTAACCCTTTGGAAAGATTGCTAATTTGCAATTTTTAAATGTTCTCCACATGGCATGCATTTTCAGTCACGCATTTATCAAGACCTAAAATTATGAAAAAGGCCACTGCCATCACAATTAAAATGATACATTTTGAGCTATATGTTCAAAGTATTGCATAAACTCAGATTTGATGATTCCTAGCACTGTCCGTGGGGAGGTGATATTCTGATCTGCCTCTATTTTATGGGGCAGAGTGGGCAGCACAGCTGAAGGACAGACTCCAAGCCCTTCTGTCCCCCAGATAGTGTCACACTTTCAGCTTGCCAAGTTGTCAAGTACACAGTCAGTAACCCACAAGTGCATGCAAGGTATGGTCACTTGTCACTTCCAGACACCTTGTGGCTTCTGCACATATCCCAGAGCAAGCCTTAGTTAAATGTCTCTGCAGCTTGAACACTTTGGGATATGGCTAAAGGGGGAAGCCACAGGCTGCCAGGAGAGTTTAAAAGGGACTTGACAAAAAAGTACTGTATTCCAGCATATATATATATATACATATTTTATAATAAATTTATATAATTTATATTATGTATATTATTATATTATTTATATAATTTATATTATTTATATTTATATAATTTATATTATTATATACTATATATAATACATTATATATATATAATTAAAGGATCTGGCCTCTTCTCACTTTACATGAGCTATCCAGTCTTGTAGAGGTTTTATACTTTGGGGTATTTCTGACTTAAGTTTTTAGTTATTGACTATTGGTCATCAAGTATATTTCCTCCACAAAGATTTTAAAAGGGGAAAAAGCTAATATGGCAGTTAAGTAGAGAGAGGCCCAGCCAATAAAGTTGAGATCTAGATCCCAACCCAAAGTGTCCTAAAATTCAGTGTGTTTTGGTTTTGGGCTTGGGCTGATCTCTAGCAGTAAATTTGTCTAAAAAAAATGTGGTGGGGTGTCCTCATTCGAAGAGTAACTGCAGAGTGTTGAGATATAAAAATAGATGGCGAGGTTTCTTCCAAAGCCTATTTTATATAGTAGACTAATATGGCACCTTATAGCTAAAGTGATGTTATCCTTTTTTCACCGATTTAAACACTAAACGTACAATAGTCCACCTGCTCTTCACTTAATCTTCTAATCTTCTTAGATTGTAAGGTCTTTAGGACAGGGGCTGTCTTTTTGTACTGCTTCTAGCCCAATGGGGTCCTGGTCTGTTGATGAGGCTCATAGGTGCTAATTTAAATAATAACCATTTTTTAGGTAATACTTCCACTTAGTCCTTGGGACTAATTCTGAATGCCCTCACATCAGTGTAAATGGGGAGCAACTTCATTGACTTCCATGGAGTTCTTTCTGATCTGCACTAATGTTGGTGAAAGGAGACTCAGGCCTCCAAATTCCAGGTGTGCTACAATTCTTGGAACAACTCATTCATACACACAAATTAATGTCTCTATCTGAAGTAGTAATCACATACTTTTCTCTCATATCTTCACAGAGGCATAAGAAAGATTTAATACGTCTCAAAATAGTACATCAAACAATGAGGAATAATAATTTAATCCTTTGGTACGGGCTAGTCAGTACAAGTCCCAGGCAAAGATCCCATCCAAATAGCTAGGACAAAGGATCTGGAATTAATATCACTTTGAAAACATAGTGGAGACTTGGAGCCATCTTTGTATCTTTTTCCACAAACAAGAAAAATTGGGCATCTTTAGATGAGATGAGAACTAGTTCCTTCAATAGCATGTTCTCCAGCATGTAGTGGTTGAAGACTGAAAAACACACAGTTGTTAGTTCTTTTAATACTTTCCTATGACTCAGGAAGAGCTTGTCTTTATGAGTGTTTTTGACATATCTGAAGACATCAGGTTTGGAAGTGAAGATGTTATGGCCCTTTATAATTATATCATGGGCAGGCACACAGTTCAGATCTCTGGAGCTGAGCATATGTCAAGAGTCCAGCCCCTTCTGCCACAGCTTTCCCACTGATGACCTCAAGACCCAGTTCCCATCCCACAAATCTAAACTACTGAAACTCATCAAAAGTAACGTGCCACTGCCCACTTCCATGCAGCCCCCCACTCCATTGAAAATCCAAATCCACCAGCCCAATCCCCAAATGGAAACCATGTGTTCCCTTTACACAGACAGTACCCTCTCAGATTCCCCACTCCCTCCTGTATGTGGCCAGCCACCTCCTTCCTTTCGGTTTGGAAGCCCTCCAGAACACAGCACAGAAGCAGTGGGGCATGCGATACAGTAATGAACTACGGCAGGCAATGTCTGACAGCAGCAGCCATAAATCAAATATGAGCAAGTAAAAGAACAAGAAACTCTTGCAAGAACAAACTTCAGAACAGACCGAACTGTGGGAGAGACGCTATGTCCAAAAATACCCCAAGCTTGTTGATCAGGCTTCTATTCCGCTAGGCACTCTACATGCACATAGCAATCAAAGCTTTCCTCCCCAAGGAACTTACATTGTAAGTATAAGATGAGAGGCACGATGGATACAACAAACAGATGGAAGAAGCATGGGTAACAGTGGAGTGTTCATGGTGAATGTAATAAAGCATGGTCGCAGGACACCAATTGACTAGCTATTGTTAAGTGTTTTGTCCTATTAGAGGGTGAATTTAGGAGAGATTTAAAAGGGAATAATGAAGTGGCCCTGTGGAATTTTATGAGAGGCCTTTCCTATGCATAAAGAGCTCCATAGAAGAAACCACAAAGGTATCTGTGGTAAAATTTGACTCCTGGACAATCAAGATTGGAAGCATATGCAAAGCAGAGATGGATTGGGGAGGTGATGACTCACTAACATAGAAGAGAATCTGCAAGGTGGGGCTAAACCTTAAAAGTGAAGAAAGATTCTGATGAGGTGGAAAATGGGGAGCCACTGGAGGGCAGGAAGAAGGAGGTGACCTGGTTGAAGCAGTAAACCTGGATGTTGAATTTTGCCACAGCGTTTTGAATGGATTTACGTAAGGCAAGGCTGACTTTTGTCAAGGCCAGAAAGGAGGAAATCGCAGTAGTTGAGCCATGAGATAATGAGGCCCTGGATGATCTGTGGAAAGAATAGAAAGGCTAGATCTTAGATATTCAGGGGAAAAATGTGGGGCATGGGCTAAAATTCCGAAAGATTTTCTTATGCTACTTTCATATATACAACAAAACTACAGAAAAATGTAATATAAGGAGCCCACCTGCATTGGCAGAGACATGGATTGGATGACCTATCAGGTCACTTCCATCTCTCATTTCTAATCTTTTACTCAGAAGAGTAATCCCATTGGAGTCTCATTATTTAGGGCAGGTCTACTCTACCGCTTAAGCTGATCTAATTTATGTTGCTCAGGGGCATGAAAATCCCCCTGCCCCCGAGCCATGCAAGTTTCGTGCTGGCCACACCAGCGCTCTCCCTCTGACATAACTTCCACTTCTCACCAAGATGGAGTAATTATGCCGACAGGATAGCAGGTCTTCACCAGATGCGCTACAGCTGCATCAGTGTAGCACTGTCGTGTAGATTTACCCTGAGTTGCTCCTAACATGTCACAAACTCCAAATTAAATAGTCCAACTTTTTAAATTCAGACAAGCCCTGAGGCAAGGATAAGCACAGCTTCAGCAAAAATTATACCATGTTTCCCACAGCTGCAGGAGAGTCAGGTAGCCCAGGCTGATTCTGTAAAATTCAGTTCTGACAGCGTTTTGCTTTCAGATTTGGGATTATTAGCTCCCCAAAACTAAGGACGGCAGAGGCTGGGGTGAGAACCAAGCCCTTAAAGAGCTAACCCAAAGCAAATAATTGTACAAGCCCCTTATAAAGTGACTTTGAGTTTCACAGAGTAATTAATCTTTCACCTGTTGCTAAGTTTCTTCTTCATGGGTTACACAGGTCACTAGTTGAATGAAAGGAGCAGTTAGCAATTTTTTAAATACTGTAAATGGGAGCAAGCTTAGGTGGAGCCATGTATATGTTAAGGAGGAAGGGGTCATTGATCAGGGCGCAGGCTGAGAACAAAATCATCTTGAATTTATTGACACTGACCGTTTGTGAGCACAATAAGAGGCACTAATTTAGACACTTAACTGAGCAGCACAAATCCCTTATTTTCAGTTGCTTTTAGGGGCATCAGTGGCACCGCTGGAACTAATCCTATTTCTTTATCTATGCAGTTTGGCATGTCGTCATGCATGAAAAACAAGCCCTTAAAGATCACTTCAGATTGTTTTGATTTGATTTAGTTCTTTTTGCAGCTTGCACAGTAGGTTTACAAATATACGGTTTATCCCCTGTATTAGAGCATCTTCAGGGTCTTTCATTACACTTTCTTCACCAGATTACTATTTTTTGTAGTGGCACCAAAACGCGCAAATCAGGATTGGGCCGAACAGTGACAGGCACTGTACTGACATAGTGACCCCTGCCCACGGGGGCTTACAATATACCTTGAAACAAGACACAAGAAGTGCACAGAGGCTTAGTCATGTTGCTTCCCTACCTATCAAACTATATTGGGTGGATAAAGCCTCATGCACCATTTTGTGAACAAATCCCTTATACTGCAGATTCCAACTAACAGCTAAATGTCCAAGTACATATTACATGAAAAATATTCTTACAATTACTTTTGTTTGTCTCCCCCCTGCTTGTTTTCTTCTTCTTATCTAATACTCCTCTATACGACATTTCTTATTGCGTAAGTTAAAAAATCCAGGTAATGAATCTGGGAAATGAGCTGTGCAACTTCTTCATAAATAAGAAAAGCTCCTAAACTGTAATCAATAACTTCAGCAGCTGAGCAGCTAAGTAGGCAGAACGGCTTCAAAAAACCCATGGGATTGCACAAGACAGATGACTGAGTTCTGTCAGAGAGATGAAGAGGTTTCAAAAGTAAGGAAGATTCTTCTTGATTTTTAAATTAGAAACAATTTGTTTGGGAATATGCCTTCCATTATTCCATTTAACAGCATGCCCAATTACAGTAGGATGCAGAGTACATTATACGGTAAGGTTCTTCATATTTTAGCCATCCTGCTTTTTTTCTGGTAAGAAATGACAAGAGGAATGTGGCTCAGATTCTTTCACAGGCTGTGGGTATTACATATTCATCCACTAACTACCAGTCTTTTGGGTTAGCTGCGCTGTGCTGCTGCTTATGCGGTTAGCACAAGAGCTGTGAGAATAACTGTTTTTTTGGTTCCTTGGCAGTTCTGAAAGATTGGGGGGCGGGGGGGAGAGGGAGGAATTGTTTCAGGTGAATCTGAAACTAATATTTTTTAATTTTCAGTTAACTGAAAAGTTGAAGAAAAGTTCATTTAAAGTCAAATAAAATGTTTTATTCTCCCCAAACCAAAAATGTTTGATGTGCTTTGTTTATAAAATCGAAGAAAAATTTGAAACAAAAGTAATTAGAATTGGAAAATAGAAATGTTTTTGGACATTTTTGAAATGGAACAAGTTTGGGCCACAGTAATTTCACCCAGCGTTAGTGAGCATCTCAGCTAAACGACTGAAATTTTAAAAGCATAACTATTAGGTTCTGCAGCAGGGCAGGTCTGTTTTGCATGTTCCTGAGACATGTGACAGCATTAAAGAGGTTATAACATTTACATTTTTCAATAGTGTTTTTGTATGCGTAGTAGTTGATCTGAAAACTGTTTCTCACTTAATTGTTTAGATTGTTCCTTGTATTTCTTATTTTTACTTCAGTAGAGAGTAGCAGTTTTGATATGATGTCTCTATGCACTTTCTGGAGATGACTTCAGGGTCATCTTTCCACTTTTATATTTATTTACGGTATTTGTTTAATTTTTATTTAGAGATTATTTTTTTTAATCATACCCTTTACAATGGGTCCGGGACCATTCACATGAATTATTAAAACAATATAAAATGAGTTGTGATGTTAAATAAATCTAAAAGGACTCAAATCCACAATCATCAATAAGCAAAGTATCCCAAAACTAGAGCTGGGCTAAAAACAGATGTTTTTCAGTTTTCTAGCCTTTCCAAAAATAATTTTAAAAAATTGTTTTGAGACAAACCACACACTAAATCTTTCAAATTTTTTGGCAAATCAAAGAGTTGGAGGAAAAAAGGTTTCGGCCGAACAAAATACAAAAGCCTGTAGGAGAACACTTCAACCTCCCTGGACACACAATAGCAGACTTAAAGGTAGCCATCCTGCAGCAAAAAAAACTTCAGGACCAGACTCCAAAGAGAAACTGTAGAGCTTCAGTTCATTTGCAAATTTGACACCATCAGCTCAGAACTAAACAAAGACTATGAATGGCTAGCCAACTAGAAAAGCAGTTTCTCCTCCCTTGTTGTTCACACCTCAACTGCTAGAAGAGGGCCTCACCCTCCCTGATTGAGCTAACCTCGTTATCTCTAGCCTGACTCTTCCCTGCACATTTATATCTGCCCCTGGACATTTCCACTGCTTGCATCCGAAGAAGAGGGTATTCACCCACGAAAGCTTATGCTCCAATACCTCTGTTAGTCTATAAGGTGTCACAGGACACTTTGTCACTTCTACAGATCCAGACTAACACGGCTACCCCTCTGATACTTGAGACCATGCAATGTTTCATATAGAAAATGTCAAAACAAAATGTTTTGAGTTTCTTCAGGTCATTTTTTTTAGTTTTTTTGGTGTGTTTTTTCCCCTCCCCCACCCAAAACTATTTGGCAAAATTGATATGATATATTTCAGGGTTCCTAAATATGGATATTTTTTTTCTGAAAAAAGTTTCAGTTAAGAAATTTCTCCCAGCTCTGTCAGGCAAAATCCTGAGAATTGCATAGAACTTTATTTCTTCTTCCATATGTCTTTTACACTGGTGAAATTTCATTGACTTTTATGGAATTAAATTTAAATTACCTCCTGATTTCAATAAACAAAACTAAGAGGAAAAGAGGCACATAGGTTATTTGATCCTCGGGACTGGCTATTTGGCATCTGATGCAACTTCATTATGTGTGGTATGGAGTAGGGCATGCTAAAATGACTGTAAGGAGCTCTAGATTGCATCTGCCTATGATCTCAAGGCCATTTCAATGGTGTTACATTGTGTTACTCTGGTTTCACATCAAACTTCAAGTACATAAAAGGTTGTTACAAGGATGAGGGAGAAAAATTGTTCTCCTTAACCTCTGAGGATAGGTCAAGAAGCAATGGGCTTACATTGCAGCATGGGAGGTTTAGGTTGGACATTAGGAAAAACTTCCTAACTGTCAGGGTGGTTAAGCATTGGAATAAATTGCCTAGGGAGGCTGTGGAATCTCCATCATTGGAGATTTTTAAGAGCAGGTCAGACAAACGCCTGTCAGGGATAGTGTAGATCAGTTGTGGGCAACCCTGCAGCCCGCGGGCCACGTGAGGCCCATCAGGGTAAACTGATTGTGGGCCACGAGACATTTTGCGGACATTGACCATTCACAGGCACAGCCTTCCCTCCCCCCACAGCAGCTCCCAGTGGCTGCGGTTCACCGTTCCCAGCCAACGAGAGCTGTGGGAAGCAGTGGGCCACAGGGACATGCTGGCCGCTGCTTCCCACAGCTCCCATTGGCTGTGAATGGTGAACCATGGCCACTGGGAGCTGTGGGGGGCCATGCCTGAGGATGGTCAATGTCTGCAAAATGTCTCACGGCCCTCAATCAGCTTACCTTGACGGGCCGCATGTAGCCTGCAGGTTGCCCACCACTGGTCTAGATAATACTTAGTCCTGCCATGAGTGCAGGAGACTGGACTAGATGACCTCTCGAGGTCCCTTCCAGTCCTATGATTCTGTGAAACATGAATGAGGTCCAATGTATTTTTTGAAATAAGTGTCAAAAGGAAAAATGTTAATAATACGTCATACCCAACTAACCTGATTGAGGAAAAAATACTTAATCATTGACACTGCTCAATGTTTTGCAATGTGGCTACCTTTTTCTCTTTGTCTTATTGACAGATTGTGTTACAGTGTAAATTTATTCTCTCTATCCTAACTGTGCTACCTACTGTACCAATTTTTCCACTCTAATGAGATTGTAAACAATACCTTGCTTGCATCCAATGGTTTTATTTGCCCAACTATATACCCTCTGTCTTTCTCATCTTAACCTATAAAAATAGTTGCACTTAGGAAGAATTATGTTGGAAAGATTAATAGCCCTTAACATTCCCAAATCTCCCCAGACATTATCAAAACAGAGAAATATTTGATGAATGCCGACAAGATTCCTTTCAAAACTCCCTTGGTCCAGAGCAGGCAATGCCAGGAAGGAAACAGGCTGCAACTGTTATAATCTTGAAGAGACGGGGCCCTGGGAATACTATTTCATGCTGAGATACCAGAATGCTAGATCTTTAGTACCATAATGCCTGCATCCTCATTACAATGCAGAGTAAAATGTGGGTGATCAATAACTGACAAAATAATAATAATTAGCTGGTGAAGGCTTTAATGAGGCAACAATCTGATAAATCACTTTTTTGTTTATTCAGAGCAAAAGAGGCAAATCCAAATGTGCTTACTGAATAGCAATGCTTATTACAGTATTTCAGTATAAATGGTCTGCATTTTAAATCGCATAGTCCCACCTTTAAGTGATTATTACTCATATGAATAACTTCAGTGATATTACTCATGTAAGTAAGGGTTGCAGGATCAGACCCTTAATATAAAATGATACTTGTATACCTCTTTACTTATTGCCAAAAGGGAGCATTATGCTGTCTCCTCATTTTTAGATCACTACCTAGCAGTAAATATCATCATGCCAAAGATGAGCTAGGCTGAGGCTCTGCAGGATGCAATAAGGAAAAGAGCGGGATAGCCGTGGATTTGTACATTTCTGATGCTGGCTTAAGAAGCAAAATCTAGTCTCATGCCAAAAAATAGGCATAGGATTATGACTCTCATTTATAAATGTACTGGCCCTGATACTCCACCTTTACATCAGCAGAAGTCAGAGGAGAATATCAGCTGCAATTAGTGAAGTAACATCATTGTGCATGGTTCTTTATGCACCTTCAGAAGACAAGGTTCCTGCAAAACAGAGAATTGAGCCCTTAGGTTTTAAGCGCTACCTCTCCCTAATTCCCCCAAAAAGTCCATTCAATTTGTCATCTGTTCTTCCTCATAGTTTCCCTCTGTTAATGATACATAGTTTCGTAAATGTTTGGTAACAGAATTCATCTGGCCTGGCCACTGTCCATGGTTTTGACACCTGGGAACAGGGCTTTGATGGCAAAGAGTGATATCAAGTCAGTCTTTTACTTATTTGGGTCACAGATACATAGAAAGGCCAGAAAGAACCTGGGATCATCTAATCTGAGCTCTTGTATCACACAGGCCATAGATCCCCCCGCCCCCTCACCATAATAATTCCTAGAGCAGATCTTTTAGAAAAACCCCCATCCAATCTTGATTTTAAAATTCTCAGCGATAGAGAATCCACCACGACCCTTGGTATATTGTTCCAATGGGTGAATTACTCTCACAGTTAAATATTATGCCTTAATTCCAGTCTGAATTTTTCTAGCTTCAACTTCCATCCATTGCTATACCTTCCTCTGCTAGATTGAAGAGGCCATTGTTAAATATTTGTTCACCATGTTCGTACATATAGACTCCAATGAAGTCTGGCTCTGCCTCAAAAATTCTGAAGTTGGACATACAAGTGCCCATGGCTTATGTAGTATCCTTATGACGTCCTGCTTGGAGAACCCAGAACTTTGAGCCACTGTGTTACCCCTTTCGGCCTCAGCAAGTGAGAGCTTTGCTGCTGCTAAGCTGCATCTCACACCAGCCTGTCTGCCTTGCCTCATCAGGACTCTGCCAGTCCAAACTTTGCCTTGCACGTAATAATCATTGAACCCTAATTCCTGAGTTTTCCAGAGACGTCTCTCTATAGAGTTCAGGCCCTCTCACTGGACCAGTGGCGCTGGAACACTTTTCATAGTGGGGGTGCTGTGCCCCCCCACCTCTGTCTGCACCCTCTGCTGTCCCCTAGAGGTGGGGCTGAGAGCAGGGCTGTGGCTCCGGAAGGGGGGGGACATGGACTGGGGTAAGAGGGCCAAATCTGGAGCCACAGCTGGGGTCAGGCATGGAGCCCTGGGTGCAGGACCAGCAGCCAGGATCCTGGGCATGGGGCCAGCAGCTGGGACCCTGGGCCAGCAGCTGGAACCTTGCATGCGGGGCCAGGAGTAGAGCACCAGGCGTGGACTGGCAGCCGGGACCCTGGGTGCAGGGCCTGGAGCAGAGCATCAGGCGTGGGGCCGGGAGTAGAGCCCCACGAAAAACCTGGGAGTGCTGCAGCACCCCCTGCACCTGTAGTTTCCACGCCTGTGCACTGGACAGTCACAGAAGATATTTACATTTGTTGTCTCCAAAGGGACAGGGCACTCATCAGCCTGTTGGTTTAGCTGCAAACCCACACTTCACTTTAATCCACAGCCCGGAGATAAACTTACTCTTATTTTATTAGAAAACTATTAAGAAAGAACAGAGATTTAAGTGTTGACAAGTAAGAATAAAAGAAATAAATATAGTTACAAGTAAAACACACTTTCTAGTGACTAAAACTTAATTTCAGAAAGTTACATTGTCTAAGCAGGTTTCTCACCTATAGTCAGTTTCCAGCTACTCTTGCTTTCCAAACCAAGAGGACCCAACTTTTCATAGGCTCAGAGGGCACTGGCTTTCTGCTTGTCTTTATGTTCCACAAAGGTCATGGTCTCTGTCTCAAAAGCTAGGATGGCTTCCTGGGGTGCAGATTCTGTCCCCGGTCATGCTTGTTAAGAGGTCTTTGCCCCTGCGTGTTAGCTTGAAGGCTTTGTCTCCCTTTTATGTGAATGTACTTGCATTGTCCTCTGCCTGTGTTTGAGCTGATCAGATAAATACACATTCCTTTGTCTCGGGCAGACTGGGCATGTGCACTGCTTGCAAATGCATTTTAAGAACATATTTCCAGCACACCTTTATAACATTGTGTATATACCCAATACATACACCGCACAATGATTTTTGGAACCAGCATGTTACCAGTTTGCATATGATGCAAGGTATCTAAAAGGTGTCATGTATGACAATGGTGTATTGGGGCAATGAATGTGTCGGGCATGATGTGAGTTAAAGTATGGTGTGTCCTCTGCCAGAGGGTATTGAGCAGCTCCCAGGGTCACAATCCTGCCATTTGCATGTTTAGTAGGCCCCTGGAGAGGGCACTGGAATGGGAAACTGGTCTGGTGTCTGAGGTTATTTCACTGCTAATTGTTGTTGTCTTGTCTCATGGTAATCATATCAGGCCAGGAAGCTTGAGAATGAATTAAACAACTCGTACAGGGTCCTTTGGAAGGGTTTGATCGAAGGTATCAATCTGAAAAGCTTCCCTTTCCTTACATTATTACATTCCAAAATGTAATCAGATGTTAAAGCCTGCTCCTGACATCTTGCAGAATGATTTGATTAGTTCTACCTCTATTGATTTTCATTCCTGCAGTATGCCCTGTCTGAAATCTCATGATAGTGGATGTTATTTTCTGAGATGCTTTGATATCAATCAGATGATCTTTCATCTTTTGACCATTTATTTCAGCCAATATTTTCCTTGATAGCGTGTTGCTATCCTCAACTATTATCTCTTCAACCTGAGTTTCCAATCTTCCAATTTTGGCTAGGTCATCAGCTTCCTCACTCCTGTATATGCCAGCGTGTGATAGAATCCACTGAATAGTTAATTTTATTGCCTCACTTTCTGATCCTTTGAGCCTCATTATAAATTGTAATGTTGATAGTACTATAGTGGAATCTCTTTATTATGAAAGTGCAACTTAAAATTTAGATTTTTTTTTGTTACATAACTGCACTCAAAAACAAAATAATGTTAAACTTCAGCATCTACAAGTTGAAGCATGAAGGGGTATGTGAATGTTTTGCATATTTGGCATGTAAATATCTTGCAACACCTGTTCTTACTTTCAGGTGACTTTGTAAACAAGAAATGGGCAGCATTATCTCCCATAAATGTAGACAAATTTGTTTGTCTTAGCGATCGGTTGAACAAGAAGTAGGTCTCAATGGACTTGTATGAGGTGAATTTAAAAACAGAATTTTTGTGTTTTTTTTACAGTGCAAATATTTGTCATAAAAATAATGTGAGCACCGCACACTTTGTATTCTGTGTTGTAACTGAAATCAATATATTTGAAAATGTAGAAAAACATCCAAACTATTTATAATAAAATTAACTTGGTATTCTATTATTGTGCAATTAAAACTGCAATTAATTGCAACTATTTTTTTAAATCTAGTTCGTTTGTTTTGCGTTAATCACATGCATTAACGTCAATTGAGAGCCCTAATTAAAATATCCATGGATAGTTGATTGGCAGCAATTTCCCAATGCTGTTGCAATATTCTCTTTAGCTGTCATCAGGTTGTCAATTGAGCTGTCATCAGGATGATAGACACTGACAACTCTTAACTCCTGATCCCTAAACCTGATAATAATACAGTCTGTGTCCCCTTTGGCTAGACTGAATTTGATCTCTGTTACAGAACTGGAAATAGAATGCATATTTGACTCTGTCCTGTGCTTTAACTAGAAGACCATCCTTCTTCTCTTCCTCTGTGTGAATATTCAAACCTTGCATTTATCCAATAGACACAGCACTTTCCTAAAATTCTTCCTGTTAGATGCAAATAATCTTTATTTTTCCCCATTCACATTCAGAGTCTCTTGATAAGGTCACGGCAATGCTGTGATCATAATCTCATTCTAGCTTTTCTCTGCTCAACAAAGTTTTCCATGTTCTTGATTAAAAACTGATCGCTCACTGTCAATAATAACCACCTCTTATAGCTAAGCTCATTTGTGACATTAAATAGCAAGTCTTGTTATAGTCATGCTGATTTATGAGAGGTGTGTGTTTATGACTTTTATTTTCTGGCACAGAGCATGACATTTATTAAAAATGCAAGGCAGCAGGATGAGGACTGGCACAGTCTTGACAGTGTAGACTAGTTAGATATACTTTGGTGTTATACTTCTAGTTTATATCCCTCTGATTCAAGTGGTTTACAGAGAATTTATACTTGGTTCACTTCATCACTCTCAGAAATTAGTGTTAATTTTCACACGAGAACAATATTAAACAGCCACAATGCTTATGGGTGTGTGTGGTATTTTTATTAATATATTTATTTGTATGGCTATTATTACATATATTAAGTAATAATTGTTATAACTGCCTAGTGCTCTCTGTGTTGGAAAAGTTGTAGCACATATGATGGGGTTTTTATCCCAGATGTGCCTGGAAAGGGGTGAATGTGGATTGAGAAGGGGGCTAATGAACCCAGCAGGCCACAGCTGAGGGGAATCAGGTGGCTAAGTAATCCCCTGACTGAATGAGAGAGCCCAGCTGAGGAGAAACAAGCTGGGTTGGATTTATAAAGACAGGAAATTGGTAGCAGAGAGGGGTGCTGGGAAATAGGCTGCAGTGACTACCTGGGAGAAGGGAGGAGTGTTTGGAGCTATGATGATAAGTAGTCTGTAATTGCTCCCTGGGAGGAGGGAGTGGTGATGCTAGTGACCCCAGAGGTGGGAGAGTGCCTGATGGTAAGGAAAGGGCTCAGGGAAAGATAGTAGGGGCCAGGAGGGAACAGACCTTGACTCCTGGCTAGCGGGTACCTGAGCTGGAACCTGAAATAGAAAGTGGGCTTGGGTTGCCCTGCCAGCCACTGAGGGAGTGGCACTATGTGGCAGTGAATGGGAAGACTTCCCAGCATTGCTGAAGGAAGATGTTTGGTATCCCAGAAGGGGAAAATGCATATAGTGACTGGGCTAGGAGGCTGAGTCACAAAAGGCAGCAGCAGCTTGTGGACTGAAAGAGGGACTATAGACTGAGATGAAGAGATGGTGTGCAACTGTGAGAAGGAGTGTTGACCTCTTGAAGTTAATCCCACCATGACCAGGAGGAGGTGCTGTCTGCAGTGAGTAGCACCCTGTGACACACACCTTAGAAGATCTGACCACTTCAGGATCTTTCTCCCATTCTATGTGTATTAAATGCAAATTAACATTAATGACAATTACACATACTCATCAAGGGAAGACCAGACTCTTAAGTGATGTTTACATCTGAACAGTCAAATGTTAAACATTCAGTATTAGATGTGAATATTTAATTACATTTTTTTTCCCTTTATCCACATTAAATTTTTACTACTTGGGACTATGAAACCTTTCAGTTACTAATCAGATTTAAATATTGATACCCTTTGAGAGGCTAAGGGTAATGCTCACTTAGGACAAAATATTCTGCCCTGTGTGCCTGGGAGTGTGGAGATCAGGAGGGAAGGCACAGTGAGAACAAAGTCAAATATTCTACTCAGGTTCAGAGTTTTGATTTGGGCTCATCACTAGCTCAAAAGGAAGCGTACCAGCTACTAATCAATGCCATTTCCTGCAGCAGCGATATATCCTCCTAGGTCATTCATCCAAAGACTGAGCCTAGTGTATAAGATCTGATGTGGTGGGAATCATAGAATATCAGGGTTGGAAGGGACCTTAGGAGGTCATCTAGTCCAACCCCCTGCTTAAAGCAGGACCAATCCCCAATTTTTGCCCCAGATCCCTAAAATGGCCCCCTCAAGGATCAAACTCAAAACCCTGGGTTTAGCAGGCCAATGCTCAAACCACCAAGCTATCCCCCCGGCCCCGGATAGCTTGGTGGTTTGAGCATTGGCCTGCTAAGCCTGGGGTTCTGAGTTCAATCCTTGAGGGGGCCATTTTAGGGATCGGGGCAAAAACCTGTCAGGGGACAGTACTTGGTCCGGCTAGTGAAGGCAGGGGCCTGCCTTCTAAGGTCCTTCCAGTTCTATGAGAGAGGCAATCTGAGCTTGTATGCAAAATGCCGGGCAAACTTTAACTGAATAGAACAAAAAGGGGAAAGAACAGTTCTAATCAATTCATTTATATATGGGGCAATAAGCATTTATTACTTGGGTCTGATTTATAAAGTTGTTTGAAAATGGTAAGTATGTTTTGTGGTGGGGTAAATTTCCCCAAATGACCTATGACACTTTTTACTTACAAAAAGGATTTTTCTACCTTCCTGTCCTGTTTTTCAGTGAGAAATTAAAAAGTGAGAGGGGGAGGCAGAGGATAAGATGAAAAACCAAAAGGTGTCAGGTTTTGAGTCTATTTGTCAAATTGGAATAGGCCAATTTTTAAAAGAAAATCTTTGGATAGGTCAAATTTGTTTCAAGTTGATTGGGTTTACATGTTCCCTGAAATACCTACTTGGTTCTTTATTCTCTAAATATTTTTTTCCCCTCATGAATAAGTTATCCAAGACATATACCAGCTAGCAAAGACATCTGCTGGATAACTGTCTTTATGTCAACGTTTTCCCCGTCTCAAGTAATGCCAATGGTAAGTTGTACTATAGTCTAGAGGAGTCCTTTCTTCACTTTATTAGAAGCAAGTTATTTCTCATTCAAGCTGTATTTGGTGGGGAAAATAACCCCTCCTCTGCTTTGACTGGTTGGAGTTATTTTGCTCTGTTTCTTGCACATACTGCATTGTGGCAACACCCCATACTTTACAATTTTTTTGTATGACCCATTGTTAATTATGATCATTGGAGCAAATGTGTGTCTCAGCAAAGGCTTAAGCACTATACAATGCAGCCTCAGCATGCATTCCGAGTCAAACAGCTGCTATCTCTAGACACGATGTGTGAGTGTTATACTACCTGGTATTTTCTGTGTACAACTTCTCTGCAGATGCCATCTATGCTCATTTGCATGGACTTATAAGCAAGAGCTTGGAAACACAGATTAATATTCATGATTCAAGATGACATTCATTATTTGAATTCAGAATTAAGGCTGGATTTCTACAGGAGTCTCAAAGGGGAAAGTCTGAGTTTTTCCATGAAGTTACAAAACATTCTGAATGATTAATAATTTTGGGGGCATTTCTTAATTCTTCATTATGTGTAGTTTGTCAGGAAGGAAAAATGTTGTGCTGTTGGACTTGACCATAATACAATAATTAGACCTGCTCTGAGACCACCATAGGGTAACCAGACAGCAAGTGAAAAATCAGGATGGGGGTGGGGGGTAATAGGTGCCTATATAAGACATAGCCCCAAATATTGGGACTGTCCCTCTAAAATTGGGACATCTGGTCACCCTAGCCCACCACCAGCCATCACTATAAGGGCTCACAACATTATTGTTAGCAGAAGGATTGACCTGGAGCAAGTGAGAAGACTGTCTTGCCATGCCTAACCCCAGGTAGTCCCTCTGGGTCTCAAGGTTGGCCTAGGAGTCTCTTCAGTCTTTGTTTTCCCTGCATTCCAGGATTACCTTAATCACACTCCATCTACCCTGTATTTCAGGGAGTAGGGCTGTGCTCAGTGCTGCTTTATCAGAACTGGGAGAACATTTTAAAAAAGCATTCGCTAGTGTTTATTCAAACCCGAATGCCAATGAGATTGGGTACCTCCAACTCCTTTTCTCCCTTTCAGAAACATTCACATCAGTGAATTTCTGCTGGCAAATGCATTTGCCAGAAATCTCATGAATACTCGTGTATATATGTAGCCATCTTGAAAATTTTGGGTGTTTGAGAATTATTTCTACTCACAGGTTGAATGATGTGATTTAGGTGACCAATCACAGGACACAGAATCACTGATTGCAAATACTCAAAGTTGTGGAGTTGTTTGGGAGGCTGAAACATGTTTGTATAAACCCTTCATCAAATTTTGAAAAATGAACAAATCAGTGTCTGTCTGGATCATTTGAACAGGGATAAGGGCTAAATTAAGGGAATAAACTGTTGGCTATGACTGATATGCCCAGCTCTCTTCTCCATTAATTGGAAGGGGCAAGGGTGCTCATACAGTGAAGTTTTGTGGCTAGCTTCCAGCTTCCCAAGACTCTCTCAACATGTTTGATCCAGAAGCCAAAAGAAGGGGACTTAAGATTATTCTGGAAGAGAGACTCTAGCATGGCAGTGCAAAGCTGGTGGGGTCCTCTGTCACTTTTTAAACAAGCGTTGGAATTGCTACTGGGGTTAAATTATTCTGCCCATCTTGTCATACTGAGCTGAAAAGCATGAGCAATACAGTAAGAAAATAGTTTCATTGTTCAGTGCTGGCCTGATGTCGGGTTGGTTTTTTTTTTTGTATTTCAATTCATCCTCCTAGTTCACGCATGGAAAGAGCTAAAATTCTTCTCTTGGGGGCCCAATCCTGTCCCCATTAAGTCAGCGGCAAAGCTCTCTCAGGCTCCAGTGGGAGCTGTCTCAATCCCCGCATACTAATGCGTAGCTCTTGTTAGCTTAAATATGAGCCCCTCACATGTGTCCTAGGGCACAAATTGAGCCAAACAGTGGAGTAGAGTAGGAGTCAGAATTTTTTTTATTATTATTTTTTGCTGCTTCAGTTAGGATTATATTAATCCCTTGAATTTTGTAAATGTAATTATTTTTCTTTTTAAACATTTAACAGTGCTTCAAATGTTAGGAAATGCCAACCTACCTTTGAATGAGCTGCCTTTTGATAAGGTCAGCTCAGGGCTCAGATAGCAGTGAGTGAGGAGCTACAGAATTCTAATTAGCTAATGTGTGTGAAATGGATTGCTGCCATTCTGATTAGCCTCTTTAGTCAAAATAATATTGTCACTATTCCCATCTGTTGAGCAGGTGCTGCTTGTTCCTTTCTGTACAGAGCAGAAGTGGAGGAGGAGGCGGCGGTAGCTTTGAAACCCATATCCTGTGGAAGTGCCATTGCAATTTCCAGTGCTATACAGAAGCTATTTATGCTTCCTAGTACTTAACTCAAAGAGATTTTCAGGGCTTGTTTAACTTATTTTCTTTAACTGTGGTGGGACCTTTACCCCCATCACCTGCAAGGCTAGTGAATGCCCCCAGTTAGTCATGCTCTGCATGACTATTAATTAGTAGCTAATTGGCTCCCAGAAGAGGCAGGTCTCTCTGTCAGAGAGAAGCCCAGGTAGACAAAGGGGGAAGTGCACTACAAGGCAAGGTAGGCTCCTACAGAGGAAGCCCTGAGATAGGGTTTTGCAAGTTGAAAGAGAAGAGTTCAGTATCCCAGGCAGAAGAGTTATTCAGATTTATTTGGACTTGTTCATGATATCTGGGAAGGGGTTTGAACTTTGTGACTTTGCTGCTGGCTCCAGACCTCCGGCTAACAGCCAGCAGGAGACACTGGAGCCAAAGATACCAGTGACATTGCACCCAGGCACAAAGGGGCACTTCCAGGATGAGGGTGCCCCACCACAGTAATATTGTTCCCAAAATGATCTTTGCAAGCAGGTAAATTAAAGCTAGTGGAGAATTTTACACAGAGGGTTATAGTGTGGGAAGAGTGGTGGTGATCCTATTAATTGTAATGATAGATCAGCTGGAACCAAGCCTAGACAGCAGTGATAAGTTTGGGTTATATTATGTACTGTACAGATAGTGTTAAGGGTTAACATGTAGGCAGTAAGCTGGACACAAGACCACATGTATTCTACATGACAAGGTGAAGCTAACTCTTGCAGGGAGGCCCCTGGCTTCTGTGTCATATTGGTGTCAGATTTAAGCAGCGCCTTCAAATAAACTTTGAAAAAGTGTTTCTAGTGAATTAAATGTAAAGCTGAATAATAAGTAAAGTGTTCCTGTGTTTTACATTGGTATTAAATTCACTTTATTTTATGCACCTCCCAAACTTTCAATGTACCAGATTTCTTTCTCTTGGAAACTACTTCTACAATGAAATGAGAGATCTGGGGGCTCAGTTTTGGCAACTGGGGAAGCATGAGAGACCTCTTGAGGTTCTCCTCCCCCATCCTCACACTCTGAGGCTTTTAGCACTGGGTAGGGATAAACTCCACTCTTCATCCCCCTTGTCAGTAGGTGCAGAGATTACAAGCCACCTAAAATGTCCAAATATGAGCACTATAAGACCTCCCACCCTAGCAACTGTTGACACCAAGCACCTGCCCCAGTGCACAGTATCTATCACAGCACATTGTCATCATTAGGTGCTAGAGTCAACACACTGAGATTAACAGGAACAGCTAATATCTCTTAGAGCATTTCGTAGTCTATGAAGTACTGGGGGAACGATGGGGAAGCTATTAATCCAGGAATACCCACTTCCTGGCTCCAACTAGGCTGGTAAGGTTTATTCTTCCCAGACCAAAACCTAGGAGGAAAAGGGATACTAAAACCCTAAAGATTTTGGCTGAGGGAAGAAGACGGGTTGAGTGGGTTGCTAGCAGCTTCCCAGATACGTGGGTGCTGAAGACAGACAAACTGCAGCAAACACATTGTCCCAACCTAGGGTTGGAGATAGGTGGGCTGAGGGGAATGTAAAAAGCTTTCAAGGAAAGATTATGTTGTAGATAACTTATCTGTTTTATCCCTTTGCTCTGCTTGATATGTATCCTTGTGTGAATAAATAATACTTTGTTTTGAAGATGCTGGTTTTGGTTCACTTGTGACTGCATCTAATTAACAGGATCCCAGAAGAAAAGGGCTGACATGTCCAACACCGTTGGATCTGTCAGGTTAACACAGGAGGTAATCAGAGGGGCAATAGCCTATAGATGCAGTCTAGGAGTAGAAGTGCTGCATGGTTCCACCCCAGAGAGGGGTGAAGGTAGAGAAACCTGTCCCTACAGGGTGTACTCAAAAGGGACATAAGTTCTAAAGCGTTGCTTGCCCTGTAGTTGTAGAGGTGGGCAGTGGTTATCTGCAGTAAGTGACACAGCTGTAAAAGCAAATTTTGCCAAAGGTAAAATGAGGGGAAAGTGGTTTATATTTTTGGGAGAGAGAGAGAGAAGGAAAGGACAGTTAAAGAAAATGACTTATGCACAGCAGTAAGTGGAGATGTGCAGAGAAAGGGGGATAAACCCAGAAAAGCTTGAAAATTGAGAGCCGGTTGAGCTGCTGTGTGCTAACCATATTTTGATGATGATTTTGAGATGTGCACTGAAAAAAAGAGTCAAACGTACCAAACCTATTTCATTTCCTACACAAACAGCTCTGAAATCAAGGTTTCCACTTTTTTTGAACACTTATGGTGTACAGCGGAGATGTGCCTCAGCATTCATCCCTTTTGAATTTGAGACCTATCGCGCTCCTGGGCATTTGGCCTGGCAGGCCTTTTTTATCAATACAAGCCTGCTTCCTAGGTTCTTCTCTCCTTTTCTTTTTCCACATGACCAATGTGATGGAGCTGAGGTAGAAGGTCATTCACCATGCTGGAAAGAAGAATGGACAACAGCTAGGAAAGGTAACAAGCTCCCTTAGCCCAGCTATACCTACTTACTCAAGCCCAAAGATAGGTGGCCACAACACAGTCTTCTATCTCACATTCTATGGGGGAAAGGGAGGAGCAGAAACAGATGAATCTTCTTCCATCACCAAGGAGGGTCTAAGCTGATTGACACTGTATAAATAGAATGTCTTTCCTCCCTGAGGAGGCCTCTGGAGGAAGCGTGGCGGGTCTCTCGTCTCTCTCCCCGCATGGCTGGGTCACCGGAGAGTGCTTAATGGCTCAAATGCCACCCCTACTCCATGGCCATGTAGAGGGGTCTCTGGAAACCCGTGAGGGGGAGAGGCTGAGCTTAGATGGGTGTGGAAGAAGTGGGCTGCCTTGGGCCAGGGAGGGACAGGCTCCTCCTGGTCTGCAGAGATTTGGAAGAACAGATAAGAGTTTGGGGCTGTAATATACCTCACCCTTAGGTAGGGCTTTGCATTTATAGATCTTTACAAAGGAGGACTGTATCATTATCCCTATTTTCAGTAGGAGGAGCTGAGGCACAGAGTTGAAGTGACCTGAGCAAGGTCACCCAGCTGGCCAGTAGCAGAGTTGGGAATAGAAGCCAGGTCTCTTGGCTCCCAGTCTACTGTTGCCCTACCTGCAATGAGAAGCACAATAATTGCAGCTGAAGCATAGAGCTTCTGCACAGATGGACTTGGCCTTCCATTGATCTCTAGGGATGAGCAGGGTTTCTGGGCAGCCCTGCAGCCTATTCTGCAGGAGTGTCACATCCCCCAACATGGAATGCTTTGGATAACTCCACAAGGATCCCCTCAGAAAAGTTATTTTTTTCCTCTGGAAGCCCCTCCAATTGGTTATGCTCTGGGAGTAGGGATCCCAGAGCCTTGAGGACAGTGCAGTCACTCAGCATGCTTGACCAAGTCAGCTGCACATCCTCAATATATTCAGAAATCCACATATGTCATTAATAGCTTTCTCAACATGAATATTTCTGTTATTGAGGGTATTATGAAAAACCTACTTGGGTTGGTTCCCATCACTGAGTAGTGGCTGTGAGTAATGAATGACTCCCATAGACATAAAACCGCCCTGCTTAATAGAGCATCCTGACCCAAAACCCCAGCTCTAAACAATTCTGCATTGTGTATTCGAAATCTGGTGCAGATCCAAATTTTATGGCTAGAGCCAGTTGGGACATTTGGGCACTACCATAATATAAATGTTTACTACTACATACTAAACAATAATAATCTCTGCTTAATTATCTAATTTAATAGAAGCCCAGTCACTGTTGTGATATTAAAAAGAAAGTTTCAAAGAATTTTCTAAAAAAAAATTTAAAAGGCAGACATACAAGACCCAAGTCCACCTTCAGATATTTTTATATAGCTCCCATTGAAGTTAACTGGCATAGCACACTTTGATCCACCTTTAAAGCAGAGAGTGAGTGCACTTTATGGTTTGCTCCAGAATTTAATAGGATTTCTGTACATGAATCATTAACTGCAGAGTATTTGGAGTATTTAAAAACATTTAATTCTCATTTCGTTACCAAGTAGGAGATAATTTTTTTAAATTTCAAGTGGTTTTTAAGATTCCAAAATGATAAAGCTCCTGCTTTTTCTTCCTAAGGGACAATATTGAAAAGTTAAATGTGATTAGTTATATTATTTCAGCCTTAATTGTAGGGATGCTATTGCCAAATCTTATAGAATGTCAAAATATTAAAATCCATTTCTGTTGGACTTTTTCTTGCAGTCAAACATATAGTTAACCAGCAACCTGACTGTGTCTCCTTTCTGTTTGGTTCAAAAAATGATGAAAACCAATGAAGAGGGAGTTTTGCCAAGGGCTATGCCAACAGGAGTTGAAGTCCTGGTAGGGCTATCCCAGCTAGACAGGACAAAGGGTAGGGACCAGAAAACAGTCTATTTAGGCTATATAACTGCTACTCTGGTACTATTATATGCATAGTACATACAAACGTGTATATAAGAATGGCCCTACTGGGTCAGACCAAAGGTCCCTCTAGCCCAGTATCCTGTCTTCCGACAGTGGCCAGTGCCAGGTGCCCCAGAAGGAATGAACAGAACAGGTAATCAACAAGAGATCCATTCCCAGCTGCTCATTCCCAGCTTCTGGCAAACAGAGACTAGGGACACCAATAATGTGTTGGTAATCTAATCTATAGATATATATGCTAGCCCTGCATAAATTAGTCAATAATACAGTTGGGTTAATACCTTGCTACCCACTTCAAAGGCATGCTGTGAGGATTAGCTAATTTGTTATGTGTGCAGTGCTATGTTAAGTGACAAGATGATCACGAAAATATTCCTAATTGTTAAAAAAGGAGGGAATAATATCAGACCATAACGTTGTTTTTGTAAATAATGCCTTTTCAGAGGCATCTGCAGGTCTCTAACTAATTTTAATGATAGATCAATCTGTTTCAGATTTGGGTTTCAGATGTGGTGACCTAGCTAACAGATAAGCATTGCAATATTTTATAATGTACCCCCCCTCCAAAAAAAACCCCAACATAGCAGTGACTCATTTGTAAGAGCTAGAGATTTCAATAGAAAGGAATTAATTGACTGACAAACTTCAGTGTTAAACTGAGTTCTTTTCAATCTGAAAAGAAATGGGCAGTTGCAGATAACAATGGGTGAGGATGTTGCTATTCTTGGTAGGAACATTACTGTGGTCATTATATAATAGAAGCTGTTGTGTGTGCTGGGTAAAGATTAAAGGGGAAAGGGAGGATTAGAAACCTGATCACTTGGTTGAACAGTAAATATATGAACACAGCAAAGGAAAGAGCTAAGGCTTCTAGGAAAACCAAATGGGCCATATGGTACAGTAATTTAAAACAGTACCAAAAAGGGCAAAAACATTCTCAGAAAGTAATTACACATGCAGAAAGAATCCACGGTCAGGACTACTGTGGAAATATTGCTAAAGGTTTTTGGATGTAAAATGTTAGGAAGAATAACAATGTGAATGGCCAAAAAGAGACAAAGTTTAAATGGAAATTTTACTCATTGTGGTCAGGGTAGTGTGTTGCAGGTTTCCTGTAGCGAGATGAGCCCCGTGTACCATGTGTAAATTACCGTTACCGTTTCAACTGTCATTTTTAGCTAAAGTGGGCATTGCTGAGTCTCCTACTAGTGGCAGCAATATTACAGAAATATGCTAACAGTCTGGAGTCCTCAATGGTTGCAGGAGCAATCAGTATTCGAGCTGGCATTAAAACAGCAGGTGTTCTGTGCTTCCAGAGCCTTGTTTAGTCAGTCCACTATAAACATTGCCTCTTTCAGTATTCAGCTCTCCCGCTTGTGAGCAGAGGAGATGTTGGCTGCTCAGCAGAGAAGCTGGTGCAGCTAGCTTGTGTCTGAAAACCAAGAACTAATTAGGGGGAGTTGGTCACTCAGGCTGCTAGGTTGACCAGCTGATATCCCACCCCAGGTCCACAAAGTTTCTGAATCCATGTTGCTTGTTTGAAATAAATGTGATTCAGCATTTTAATACTGTTTATTAATCAATTTAAACATAAAATCAAGAAAACATCACAAAAGCTAAGCTGTCATTAATAATCAACACAATGAATAGAGCAATACTGTAACTAAACAATATCAAATAAAGGTCAAATCCTCAATACTGGAATTAAATAATCAAATTAGTTAAATCAGGAAATTAATAGAACTGATAAAGATTGATTTTGTTGTAAGAAGGTGGTTGTCTAGTTATGAATCCCCAACTAAAGAATTTTACTGCAGTTAATCAAATCTATAACTTTAATCTTAATACCCCACCTTCAAAATTCAAATTAATCTCTTTGGGTGGGATCCACAAAGAGGCTTAGGTGTTGCAACACTGAGCATCACAACATCTAACTTTTAGGCATCTAGAAGATGAGAGGAACAATGTTGTGATCTACAAAGCCAAGTTAGGAGCCTGGGCTCCCTAGACAATGAATGGCAAGAGATGGGCACCTTAGAATGTGATTCAGAAAAGCCAGCTTGCATCAAGCTAGCCAATGGCTGATGCCCAGAAAAGGGGTATTTCCTATGCTCTGCCCCTCTCTGAGATAAGCACCTAAGACTGAGCTGCAGGGAGGTGCGTATTTCTGCTTAGCTATCTATGAATCGGAACCAGTCTTCTGGAGTTAGCTGTCTTAGGTGCCTAATTTGTTTCTTGCAGGAATGAGTTTGGTGTGGAGCAAAGCAGGCTCCTAACAAAAGGAGAAGGTGGTAGTGCTTCTGCTGCCCACCTTATAACTTTTAGCCCAGTGATTAGAGCACTGACCTGAGATGTGGGAAACCCAAGTTCAATTCCCCTCTCTGCTAAAGAGGAAGCAAGGATTTGAACAGGAGTTTCCCACTTCTCAGGAGGGTGCTCTAACCACTGGGCTAAAAGTTATATGGTGAGTGATAGCACCTGCACCACTACCACCACCATCTCCTCTTCCTTGGGCCAGACTTCTAATGGGACCCAATTGAGTAGGTGTGCTCAGAGGCCACCGACTGCATTGGGACAGAGTAGCTGCCGTTTATGGGGAATTAAGACCTAGTTTGACTGAGTGCCTTATGAAGGGGTAATTGTCTTGGACCCATTAAAGGTTCCCCAAGCTCAGTTAGAGGGGAACTCCAAAGGGAGTCAAGAAGCTCCTGTGGAGAGAAGATCGAGAAGAGAACTTGAAGAGTAACTAGCTAAAGACACAAATTTACAGCAAAAAAAAAAAGTTAAGCATGTCAGCAGCAGGAAGCTTGCCAAACAGTCAGTGGTGTTACTGGATAAGCTGGAGAAGTACTAAATGAAGTGTGGAGAAGCTAAATGAATTCTTTGCATTGGTTTTTGCTGCAGAGGATGTGGGGGAGATCCCCACACCCAAGCCATTTTTTAGGTGAGAAATCTGAGGAACTGTTCCAGATTGAGGAGTCAACAGAGGACAGTTTGGAATAAATTGATAAATTAAATTAAATGGTAAGTCACCAGGACCAGATGGTATTCACCCAAGAGTTCTGAAGGAACTCAGTATGAAATTGCAGACCTACTTAGTGTGGTATGTAACCATCACTTAAATCAGCCTCTGTACCAGATGACTGGAGGCTAGCTAATGTAACACTGATTTAAATAAAAATGCTATCCTGGCAACTTCAGCACCAGGCAAATTGGTTGAAACTATAGTAAAGAACAGAATTATCAGATATATAGATGAACACAAAAGGTTTTGGAAGAGTTAACAAGGCTTTTGTAAAGGAAAATTATGCTTTATCAACCTTTACTTGGAGTGTGTCAACAAGCATGGGGACAAGAGTGATCAAGCTGATATAGTGTATGTGGATTTTCACAAAGCTTTTGACGAGGTCTCACACCAAAGTCTCAAACAAAGTAAGCAGTCCCAGGATAAGAGCAAAGGTCCTCTCATGGATCAGTAACTGGTTAAAAGACAGAAAGAGAAGATAAATGGTAGATATACTTTTCACTTGATTTGCCATTGCAATATTATATCCTCTGGGGTAGAACTCTGCAGCTGTGTAGCAATGCACAGCAGTACTCTACAACAATTAACAGCAGAGAGCAAAGAACATCATAGTCAGTTAAACATAGGCTACATTTAGAGAGACAGCAGCTATAACTGAGTCAGAACTTAGCAAAGAGGTGAATAGTGGTGTCTCCCAGGAATCTGTTCTTGGACCAGCCCTGTTCAACACATTTATGAATGATCTGAAAAAGGGGGTGAACAGTGAGGTGGCAAATTTTAAAGTTAATACAAAACTATTCAAGATACATGACCATGAAGAGTTACAACAGGATCTCACAAAATGGGGCGATGGAGAACAAAATGGCAGATGAAATTCAATACTAAGTGCAAAGTAATGTGCATTGGAAAATATAATCCCAACTAGACATGCAAAATGATGGAGTCTAAATTAGCTGTTACCACTCAAGAACGAGATCTTGGAGTCATTGGGGATAGTTCTCTGAAAACATCTGCTCAGTGTGCCAGGGCACTCAAAAATCCAAGAGAATGTTAGGAATCATTAGGAAAGGGATAGATAATAAGACAGTAAATATTATATTGCCACTATATAAATCCATGGTATGCCCATACCTTGAATACTGCATGCAGTTCTGGTCGCCCCAACCAAAAAAGATATACTGGAATTGGAAAAGGTACAGAGAAGGGTAACAAAAATGATTAGGGGTATTGAACAGCTTCCATATGAGAAGAAATTAATGGTCATCTTGGAACCAAGATGACTAAGGGGGAGGGCATGATTGAGGTCTATAAAATCATGATTGGTCTGGAGAAAGTGAATAAGGAAGTGTTATTTGCCCCTTCACATTATACGAGAACTAGGGGTCACCCAATGAAATTAATAGGCAGGTGGTTTAAAACAAAAGGAAGTACTTGTTCATACAACCCGTGGAACTCATTTGCAGGGCATGTTGTCAAAACCAAATGTATAACTGGGTTCAAAAAAAGAATTAGATATGTTCATGGAGGAAGGGGCCATCAATGGCTGTTTGCCAAGATGGTCAGGGACACAACCCTATGTGCTGGGCGTCTCTAAATCTCTGACTGCCAGAAGCTGGGACTGGACAATGGGGGATGGATCACTCCATCAATTGCCCTGGTTGCTTCATTCCTTCTGAAGCATCTGGTGCTGGCCACTGTCAGAAGACAGGATACTGAGCTGGATGGAATATTGCTCTGACCCAGGATGGATGCTCTTATGTAAGAGGCCTGAGCCAGAGAGCTGAGCAGGGAGCGTACAGAGTGAGCTCTCTGGGAAACCCACCAGAATGGGGAGCCTGTAAGAGGTGCTCCTAGAGAGGGCTGCAGTCAGCAGGCATCCAAAAGGGCCTGGCCTCAGCCAGGGGTCTCCCAGACACTGGCTAGAAACCAGATCTAGAAAGGATCTCTGCTGTCCCTGGAGAAGAGTCGCAGTGGGCAGATCTCTGTGGACCCTGATCCCAGAGAAGGATCTTCTACTGGTAGGGGCAAGAGATCTAGCACAAGGGGCAGAGAGCCTGGAACTGAGAGAATCCCTGGGGAAGAGCCTGGGCATAGGTGAGCATTGGACTCAGGTTGGGGAGAGCTGGACTAAGAATGACCTAGTCACCTAGCTGAGATGTTGGTGTGAAAATTTTGGATTAAAATGAGAATTTCTGGGGAAGGATTAGAAAGTGTTCAGGATTTTGTGTGTGGAAAAACTGAAAAATCAAAAACCATAAGTTCTTGTTCCTTTGGTGAAAATCATACAAAACTGTTTTGGTTTGTTTGTTACTGAAAACTTATTTCAGTTTTCTGATTTTTCCATTTTTAATGAAAACACAAGAACTCAATGAAAAATTTTGACTAACTTGAAAAACACTTTATTTTAATTGAAAGGGTTTTTTTATGGTGGAAAAAAAAAGTTCCTGATCAGCTTTTTAATTAAAATTGGATTTATCTTTTTTTAAATGAACTTAAATCTACAGGTTATGCACATTGCAAATCTATGTAACCACCTGAAGTAAGAAATGCATCAGCTCTGGAGCAGCTCGGGAGTCTGGGAGTTTGGATCACCCTTCCACCAAGATACAGTCTGTATGCTGGAATGGGGATTTAGACACTGTGACTAATTTGTGTCTGACTAATTCAGTCATTTAGTAAATGGGTGCATTAAGAATGTAAGATCAGGTCATTACAGATTGGAAAACAATAGTATAAATTAATGTGTTCTAATTAGCATTTGTTATTGTCTTTTATGTAATAGCCTGCACATTCTGAAGGCAAGAGAAATTCCAGGCTCATTATTTTTTTAATATAAGAAAATGTGAAAGTTAACAAGTTCAGTGCACTAAGTGGTATGTTGCATAAATAAATAGAACAATACTGTAGAAGGAATATCTTGAATAATAGCATCTTGAACTTGTTTAACATCTTTATCTTGTATAAGACCATATTAAACTTGCTTAGTAAAAACAGTTATTGAGGCTGAATCCTTTTCTGTATTCTAATCTCGATACCATTTAATTGATCGATGAATAGGTCTAATGTTTTGCATTAACAATTTATGCAAACACATCATCCCTATCTTCTTATTCTTTGTGTAGAAAAATATTTCCTGAGGCTCAGGCTGCTGCCTGTATGAGATACCGTTAGAGAGAGAATTTATGCTCGCGTTTACATTGAAAACTATGCCAAAATCCAAGGAATACTAAGCTGAATATATGGAAGTTTATTTCAAAAGCTATTCTTGCCTGCTTTATTCAATTTTTGGCCATTTTAGATTCCATATTAAATTTTGTGTATTTAAATTTAAGTAAGACAGTCAACACAGATTTTTCTTGAAATTACTTAAGAAATATATGGAGAGCATGAAAGATAATTAGTGCTAGCTTACTTTCCAGAGAAACTGTTTATTTTTGGCATATTTTCCTTCTGGAATAAAAGTAGCATCTTCTAGGGAACTCTCTAGTTCTTCTCCAAATCTTTAATAAGGGCCATTTAATATTTTTTTAATATGGAGATATGCCTATCTCATAGAACTGGAAGGACCTTGAAAGGTCATTGAGTCCAGTCCCCTGCCTTCACTAGCAGGACCAAGTACTGTCCCCTGACAGATTTTTGCCCCAGATCCTTAAGTGGCCCCCTCAAGGATTGAACTCACAACCCTGGGTTTAGCAGGCCAATGCGCAAACCACTGAGCTATCCCTCCCCCCATATTCTGGCATGATGGAGTTTTCATTGTAGTCAAGGAGAGGTTTTACAGTATATTACAACTCAGCTCTGATGCATTCTTCCTGTTGTGGATGCCATCTTGAGTAGCAGCATTTCTATTTACAAATACCAGCAGGGGTGCTGGAACAATTTGTACAGTGGGGGTGCTGAGAGCCATTGAACCAAACTGTAAACCCTGTATCTGATGGAAACCATTTCAAGCCAGGGGGCGCAGCAGCACCTCTAGTTCCAGCACCTATGAACACCAGACACGGAAGGTGGTATGGTTTTATCCATAATGTTTTTTTGGGCAGACTTCCCTCACCACCCTTTAGTTTTTCCCCAATGCTTTTCAAGTTTTATAACCATCCATTGCAGTATCACCAACCTCAAGCATTCCAAACCATGAGTTCTCTCTCTCACAAACACACACACACGTAAGATTGCCTTAAAAATCATGAGATTTCTTTTCAAACAAATTTGGGGCTGGGGGTGGTTCTTTTATCTTGTAGTGTTGAGCCCTTAGGAGGTCACATTTTGGCTTTAAAATCATATTTTGTGTGTGTGTGTGCGCGCATGGATTTTGAGTAGGACTCCTAGGTTGTTTTTTTAAAAATTTACAATAGCAAAGTCCTCTTGAACCCAAGCAGGGTGTGGGTGTGAGAATATTTGCAGATGAAAATGTAACCTGAAACAAACACAGAATGTGTGCGCGTGTGCACACACATCCCTTCTGCTTCCTCTTGCCCCCGTTCCCAACAAACCCATACTCCAGCTTCATTTTGCCAACCCCTCTCCAGACTCTCCAGGAGACTTACCCAGTCATGCTCCCTTTACTACCCCCCTTTAAAAGAATGCAGTTACAAACTGAAATAACAGCAAGCAAAAGGCAAACCAAAGGAGAAGAGCTCTGCTTTTAGATGAGATTTGATACGCTGTGGAGAGACAGAGAGATACAGGGAGGTCATTCCAATTGGCATGAGTTCCAGAGAAGCCTCCCGCACGAAAAGTAAACAGCTTGTGTGAAGACACAGATTCTGATTGATTTCCCACAAGGGATTTGTTTATGAGGAAACATGTTCCATAGAAGTATGAACTGGGGAAAAGAAGGCAAGACTTCCCAATTTATTGTGATAATTCAAGGAACTGCTGCAAAATAAACAGGAATTTAAAAAAAAAAAGTGTTAACAATGAGCGTGTAGGCCTTCATCTTGGAAAGGTTGGACACGTTTCTCTCAAGAGACTCTTTAAGCTAGTTTGTCCCTAAAGGTTAGTAGTAGCCTGGGCCTATTCTCAAATTTATGATTGTGCACAGGTGTAAATTGACATATAGCCCTGTGGTAATAAAAATGTGACTGCAGAAATGTATTGTAATAAAACCAGATGACAACTAGAGGCCTAATGACAAGTTGTTAGTGAGTAGGTCACCTCTAGAATAAATCTGTTTGAACAGGGAAATGGTTTCTGTACTGCAACCTTGACAAGTGGAATTTCAATAAAAAGTGTATATTTTTAAAGGATATTTTAATAAAAACGATTGAAATCCAAGACATGACTAGCAAGAGGGTTTGCCTCCGGTTTTAATTCCAGACAGTTATTAATCAGAAATGATCTGGGCAGATGTTGTTGTTGCTGTTATCCAAATGGATTATACGTTCAGCCCAAAAAAAAGTTTCCCCCCAATACTGTTTCCTTTAAAGCATTGTGAGAACAATTTGTTCCAGCTGTGATGCTGCTGCACCAGGCATTTCTGGGGAATTAACACCCAGTAAAATGGCCACTTCAATTTCTCATTGTTTATAAATGTTTCCTCAGCAGCTGTATCATTCATTGTAATTAAAAGGGTTTTTAACTGTCTATTATAACAGACAATAGACACGTCTTTACCATATAAGAAGGAAGAATAATAGTTCAAAAAAGCTTAGGATTGTCAAGAACTAGAAGAGATCAATAATACTGTTGTTGTCGTGATTCCTGTAGTAGCATTCTTGCCTCTGAGATCATGAGGGTCCACCTGAGCTCATACCCCGTGCTGACATGGCAGTGTGGAACTGGCCAGAGGCTGGGAAAAGTCATTCTGGGTTCCTTAAAACATTCTGGACGCAGGCCTGGTTCTCAGACACATCTGTGCATTGCCCACTGAAGTAGTCAATGCATAGCTGAGAAATGAATTTGACCCCCTTCTCTCAATGAAGCGGGTTCAAATTAGGAATAAGCGAACCAATTTAAATGACAGAACAGATGCAGCTCTTTGCCCAAAGCTGGGATTCTGCATGCAGTTCCATGTTGACATTAATTTAGTCCTGCAAAGAAAAAGGTGTGTGTAAGAAAGGAAAGAGAAAAAAGCTAAGGTTGCATAAGTACACAGAAGGGCACAGTGGCCTTGCACTCAGGAGACGTGAGTTCTTTTCCTGGTTCTGTCACTGACCTGCAATGAGACCTTAGGCAAGCCTCATTTTCCTCACCCAATCTTGTGTCTGTCTTGTCTATTTAAATTACAAGCTCTTTGGGGTAGGAACTGTATCTTACGCTGGTTTTGTACATTGCCCAGATAACTTGCAAATGAGCAATGAGACTCAATTTATCAAACAGAATCTTCATTACAACCCATCCACCCAGCCTGTAACTCAGTAACCATTTTACTGGTGCAAACAGAACTTGCCTGAGTCATTGACATTACAGTATCTAAAACAGCCTCTACTTCATTCCTTTATTGATTACAAGTAGTCCCAGGGCTAGTCCTAGACCTACAGATATCTAATTAGGATTTCTCTCTAACAGTTATGTTTTGTCAGCAACATCTATTTTACAACTTTTTCTATCATTATTTAAACTCATTTTCACAATTGTGTGCTAGTGATTGAGAACATCTGACCGCAGAGAGATTTCATCCTCTGACACTATTTAATTAAAGAACAGAATATATAAAGGAATATTTGTTCAGCAGTAATTGCATTTTGATTGTTTCACATGGGAAGAGGTCTGTTTTACTGGAATATGGATATTTTAACATTGCATGTTAACAAGATGGTGTTTGCTTGGTGCTTGGTTTTTCTATAAATAGGTTTTGATCCCACCTCCCACACACAAATAAAGGATGTAAGTGCAAGAAATTATAAATGGGTAACTGCTTGTGACTACTTGTAACAGTCAACATTTTTTATTGAACTGTGGAAAATACGCTTACTTTTATATTTCTCTGTAAAATATACTAAGGATGGGTCTACACTGCAACTGGGAGCTCTGCCTAAGTTAGCAGTGTAGTGAGGGCTAGCACAGGGGGTGGCTCAGGCTGGCTGGATGAGTATGTATTTACTCAGGGAGTCTAGGTAGGTTTGTACTCTGGTGGCTAGCCTGAGCTGCTACCCTTGGCTATGCTGCTATTTTTAGCATACTAGCATGTGTCTTTCTACCACAGCTGGGAAACACATTTCCAGGCCAGCTCCAGAGCAGATGTACTCTGAAACCTCTATAATAATAGCACTGCCTTTTGCTGCTATAGGTAATGCTAGGATTCATGTTTTATAAGCCCTGATTTTCCAGAGGTTTATTTTAACTTGGTTTGATTTAGAAGGTCTGACCAGGAAGCTGAAATTGTAGATATTGGGCCTGCGTCTCCTATCCCTCCCATTGGTGAAAATCCAGAGCAATAAAATTGACAAGACAGCCAATGTTCCCAGCCTTACTATTGTACCCAGCTATTGGGCTCCTCACATGCCCCTCCCATATAGTTGTATAATTGAGGCTTCAGAAGTAGCATCTTTTTGGTGTTCAACGCACATGGTGGCCGTCCTTGGGTGTTATGATTATGGAGCACTACAGGGATTATTGGCTGCTCAGTATCACTGAAGTTTGTGTTATGGTATTTCAATAAGTTAGACTTCTCCTGGAGATGTGGAAAGCACTGGACAATGTTAAGGTGTCGTTGTTAACATGCATCTTCAGTGTTGCGTGGAAAGCGGGTGCTGTACCTCTGGACTGGCAACCTGGGGTGGTGATCCCAGTCTTTAAGAAAGGAGACCAGAGGGTGTGTTCCAACTATAGGGGGATCAAAGCCTATTCCAGGGTGCTGGAGAGACGGTTACGCCCATTAGTTTGTTGCCCTAGCCCGGCCTTCTACCGGCCGACTCGTTGGGGCTCACGGAGCTTGTGTTAGAGGCACTTCGGTCACCAGTCCGGAGACATCGTGAAGGACTCTGGGCGTCTTTCCATGGCCCACATTCACACAGGTGTGGCGAGGTTTCAGATCCCTAAGAACCCGCCAGCCCCCCACGCACTCACACTGGGGCGAGGCCTAAGTCTCAGACCATCCGAGACTTACCAGACTCCCCTATTCCGGCACATACAGAAGCCTATCTTTGCTCCTGCCCAGCCACACCCTGTGGCTCTTCCCGGGGAAACCCCAAAGGGCGTCTGGTAAAAAATTCCGATTCCAGCGCGAAACTCACCCAACCCAGAGCCTACGGGCAGTCCTCCACCAGAAACCCCAATAGAGATTCAAAGGTCTCTCACCTTTCAGATGGCCAGCCAGGGGTCTGGTGGGAGGTGACCCGCGGTCCTCCAGACTGGAGATTCATCATGGATCCTGGACAAGCCCCCAAATTGTTGTGGAAAATTAACCACATGTTGTGTTTGGATCAGAATCTCCTGAGGCTCCTTTATTTTATATGAGCATATATGCAAAGAGAGTCAACATAGCCCCATGCAAGGTGGCAAGCTGCTCTGCCCTCCTTAACCTTTAACCAGCTTATAAAGGTTAAAACCGCAGACAAATTACACATACTTCCGTATTAATTACCTTATTTAGAATACATTGCAAATTCAATGCAGGTCAAAAGCAAAGCCAGCAAAACGAGCATTTTTCATATTTAGGCTTTTCCTGTTATTCACTGTCTACCCTTTTTCCTAACTGTAGTTATCTATTTCTTAAACTTCTGCTAT
Source organism: Macrochelys suwanniensis (assembly GCA_033296515.1). Classification (NCBI taxonomy): domain Eukaryota; kingdom Metazoa; phylum Chordata; order Testudines; family Chelydridae; genus Macrochelys; species Macrochelys suwanniensis. Next base: position 46,436,601 of record CM065776.1, read on the forward strand.
TGCAAATTGTTCTATTTGGGGACTTTTCCACTTCTGCCTCCCCCTCCTTCCTCCTATGCACAGAAACAAGCTGAACCAAAGTTCAACACAGCCTAGATACAAGCTTATCCAAAGTTTTAAGGCTCACACAGCTTGGCCAAAGTCTTGGCCTCCCCAGATTTTCCTTCACAAGTTGAACCTCGGATTCAGAAGGAACAATACAGATTCTGTCCCAGATGTGGAACAGCAGATCAGCTCTTTGCTCTCTCACAGATACTCAAGGGGCCATAGGAATTTGCTAATCCTGTCTACCTTTGTTTTGTAGACCTGAAGAAGGCATATGACCATCTTCCCCGAGATGTCTTGTGGGAAGTGCCGTGGGAGTATGAGGTGCCAGTCCTGATTTTGTGTGCTATCTGGTCCCTTTATTCACAGAGTAAGAGTTGTTTGTATTCTTGGCATTATGTCGAGTTTGTTCAAAGTAGGTGTTGCACTCCACCAAGGGCGTGTCTTGTCCCCACTCTGTTCATGATTTTCATGGACAAGATACCAAGGCGCAGCCGAGCTGTGGACTGCATCCAGTACGGGGACTTGGAGGTGTTATCTGCTGTTTGCAGATGATGATGTCCTTCTTGCTTCTTCGGACTGCGACCTCCAACGTGCACTCGAGCGTTTCGCTGCTGAGTGTGAAGCAGCTGGGATGAGAATCAACACCTCCAAATCAGAGGTCATGGTCCTCTCCCAGAAGAAGGTGGACTGCTCTCTCCAGGTGAGAGGGGAGAAGATGAGTTCAAGTATCTAGGTGTCTTGTTCACAAGTGATGGCGCGCGTGAGATCAACTGGCAGATTGGTGCGGCAGCAGCAGTAATGTGGGCGCTGGGCCGATCTGTGGTGGCAAAGTGGTAGCTGAGTTCTCAGACAAAGCTCTTGGTTTACAGGTCACTCTACGTCTCCAGCCTCACCTATGGCCATGAACTTTGGGTAATGACTAAAAGGACGAGATCATGGGTACAAGCGGCAGAAATGAGGTTTCTTCATAGGGTGTCTGGGCTTTTCCTTTGAGATAGAGTGAGGAGCTCAGCTATTCGGGAGGGCCTCAGCGTAGAGCCACTACTCCTCCAGATCGAGAGGAGCCAGTTGAGGTGGTTCAGGCATCTGATAAGGATGTCCCGTGGGAGGCTTCCATTGTAACTATACCAGGCACGTCCCACTGGGCGGAGGGCCCAAGGCTGACCCAGGACATGCTGGAGAGATTATATCTCCCGGCTGGCCTGGGAATGCTGGACAATCCCTCAGGAGGATCTGGAATGTGTTGCAGTGAAAGGAGGTCTTGTCCTCCCTACTCTCCATGCTGCCGCCATGACCTTTACCAGGAAAAGTGGCATAAAGCAGAAAAGTTACAAACTTGGCCTTTAATCCAGTTACCAGTGAATTGTTTTACTTTCATATCATCCAAAATGCCATCAGCAATAAACTGTTTCAATCTTCATTCAAGGGGGAAAAAATTCCAACTACTTCCTGGGCAGATCTGTCTTTTGCAGTCTACTCTGAAGACATTCATCTCTACTCTAGTCAGTCCAGTTATCTCAAGAAGGTCTACACAGTGCCCTGAGTGAAAAAACTCTTGCTCAGTACGGAGAGGCATCAGAATTAAACAGTGCCAGAATATTAATAAAAGATTCACAGCCTCATGTAAGATAAAGACTGAACATGTGGATGGTGATATCCAGGGGGGTGGACTTTGAATAAAAACTGTAGCTGGGAAGTATTAAAGATGCATGTCATAAAGTACTACTACCCAGGGGCATTCTCTAACATATATATGGGTTTCAAAGCATTGCTCTATACAACCAGCAGAATCCAATTTCAAAAGGTACTTCAGTGCCCAAAACAGTAGTCTTTTAGGGTTTTATCTGTTTGGTTTATTTAGAAGGCACAGCCTGAAGTCTTCTTTCACCAAACAGTGATAAAACTGCACCTGCTCCCAGCTGGGAAATTGAAATAGAGAAACAATTATTTTAAACAATTATTGTGATGTTATGGGGGAAGGGGGCTCATCAGTTGTTCTCTTCTGTATTTATTTTTTACTCCCAGTTTAATAAACTGTGATACTTACACAGCAGTGCTAGGAGTGGTTCTGACTATCACTGCTCTGGCCTAGAGAGAAGTGGAGGTTGGCTTTGTGTCAGTTAATGCCTACCCACTTTTGCCTAAAGTTGCACAGAGTCAGATTACAGCCGTGGGATTTTGCAATATAAAATAATACAATTTACAGGGCAGTGTTCACATATTGGCTCCAGTTCTGTGCTGCAAAGTGGTTGCTTTGTGTTGTGCTGCTGGTGCATAGTGCCCCTAAAGCCAAGATAATCCTCCACAAGAGGATATCCTCAGTAGAAGGGAAACCTTTGATGGCAAAAAGCTAGCACAGCAGCTTGTAAGCCATCACCGGCTCTTCCCAGCAGAAAGCTTAGGGGGCATAGCTAGGGTTTTCTTGTATTCCGGCAATCCCTGCATGCCACTATTAGCTCCTTGGGACCATTAGCAACTAGCTCAAGTGAGAACAACCCTCAGCCTCCTGTAATTTAGTCAGGGGACCAGCCTGATTCACTACTGGCCCAAGTACTGCACTGCTTCATTTTGTACAGCTAGGTGATCTTTGTCATAGAGGAAGCCGAAGTTAAATGAAGCACTAACCAGAACAGGACATGTTCCAAAGTTAGGGAAAAGCATAACAAGGGAGCTGTGTTACATCCATGAGCAGAAGGTTGGATTTGTAGCTGGAAGGCAGCAGTTGGTTGCCACTGGTCAGGTAGGTGTTGAAATTAGACCCACCAAAAAAGAGGAATAATTTATAGGCAGATGGAAAAAATAGCTGTCAGTATTCTTGTTTCTTTCTATTTTACCTGAAGAACAGAATTACAATCACACAAGAACACACAAATTAATTCCAACCGTCCCACAAAGAAAGATCATTAAAGACAAAAGCATCTTCTTTAGGATGTATGCAATAGATGAGTTAGAAGACACCTGGAGAAGGCCCCAAGAACATTATTTGAGGTTTGCCACTGGCAGTGTATGGGGGGGGGGGGGAGGGAGGGAAAGGGGAGTGGGAGGGTGGTACGATTTCTCTATCTCCATCTTCCTTTCCAACCTTTTCCAGGCACCTACACTGGAGGACACATAGTCTGGAGTATCATTAAAATCAGTACTTCAGGCCATTAGGATAAATGAATGATCTTTGTAAAGTCTGAAGAATACAAGGGATGAATTCTTGGCATCACTGAAGTAAATGGCAAAACTCCCATTGACTTCCATAGGCCTGAGATTTTTCCTTAGGTAAATTACAACTGTTGGCCAAGGAAGAAGACACAAATGGCTTTAGATAGTCTTAGAGCTTGCTCCCTCTAATTTGACAAAATACCTTACTAACACAGCATGTTGGCATTTTCCAAAATCTGTGAATTACAGCAGGTGCAGTGGGTCAGAGCAAGGCCCTCTGCATTGTTCAAGCTTCTTGATGGGGTTGTGTGGTGTGTTATGTGGCTACAAAGGGAGACCTCTGCATTCCTTATATGCCATGGAGGTCCCCACACACTCCCAGTAAGATGCACAGAGCTATAGTACATGGACAGTATAATGCCCTTAGAAGTCTAGAGTCGACCATACCTCACCTATGATGCAGGCATCAACTGTTGTCAAATACACTGAAGTCCTTAGTGGATATTTTAAGTGACACAGTGAGAACTAAACTATTTTGTAATCATGATGTGTTTCACTGTCTCTCTCTTTCTCCCCATTAAATTAACTTAACAGATTTCTTCAGAGACGTGGTTTACATAAATACATTTCTTCTGATTATGTAATATCAATTTTTCTCTCTAGGAATGAGATTTGCAGTCATTAATATTTAGAGTCCTCCACCTGTAATTCTTTCTATGATAGTTGAGTGCCTTATAAAGCATCAAGACATTACACTTTAAACCTACTACGTTGTTGCCAGCTTAAGACTCAAAGCAGTATTTTTCATACATTTTACTAAAACTGAAATATCTTTCATACAATATAGCTGCCAAAGTCACTTTGTGCTCTTACTCCTACATAAATTCCAGCAAAACATTTTTGTAATGATCAAAAGATATTTCTTCAATTTTTATAATACAAATATTGTGATATATTTGATTTGAGTAGTCTAAACAGCAGTTTATTTCCAAGTAGTATTTACATAATAATCTAATGCACTGTGTATTGTAAGCAGAATGGGTAGTGAAATCTCTTAATATTTTTCCTGTAATGCATTGCATATATATGTATGCAATGTATACCTAAATAAAAAATCAGATGAATATACTATGGCAGAATTTACTCAAAGCCGAGGATTAAACATTGGTTGTAAACTGGGATGTTTATCTTAATTTAGTATCAGTTATTTTTTTCTGAAGAACCGCTTCCCCAAATTGCTTTTCTTGCTTATAATGATGTTATAAATAACATGTTTGCACAAATGGGTGGAATTTCTTAGACCAGCCCAGATGTTGTTGAAATTATGTCTAGAAGACTGTAAATGTCATTGAATCAAAAAGGAAATACAGAAAAACAAGCCAGGAGGCATAGAGTGGAGGCAAATATTTGTGAACTGTGGCACACCCAGTAAGTACAGATAGGAATTTTTAGATCAATGAGAATCAACATTTCTAAGCTCAAATTCCAAAGGTGCATTTTTGATTGTTGTCTGTAATGGGCTATTATTATTTTTAATGATAACTTTAATTGGGCTTCTATTTTATTTCCTTCCTTTCATTCTGGCTCTCAGTCTCACGTGTTCACTTGTCCACCTTCAGAACTGTCATCAAAGTTGTTCCTCATCTAGCACTTGGTTGAATTAGTCTCCTTTTGCCCCTTCTTCAATGGCATCAGGCCATCTACTGATTTGGAGGATGTGGATGTGAAGTACCTCTTTGAGCAGCTGGTGCTTTTTCAATTGCCTGGAACTCCTCAGTTGTAAAAAGATCTATCACTATTCACCTTTTTGTTCAAGGAATCTATTCTCTCTCTTTCCAGTACCTTATGATTGCCCTATCAGTAAGAGCTCTTAAAGGCCCCCCATATTCCACACTCTGTTCAGCACATGATAGACAACTGCTTGCTCTTAATGCTGGGTTTGCCTCTAGTTTTCATCCTAAATTGCAGCCATTCGAGGAGCAAATTGAATCAAACAATTGTATGCCTGTCTACTGCATTGGCCTATAACTAGTACTCATGGGGTTGAAAATGGAGAACTTAATTTTGTAGAAATTAGATATATTAGAATATTTTTAGCCCCCACCTCATACTTGAGTCTCCTCTCAATATTGCGAATCTAGGATTGGCAGGAAACTGGAATGGATGACCCCAGGAAAAGTATTTTCCATCTCAAACTTCTATGACATTATGTTCTTGCTCCCTTTGTTCACTGCAGTAGTAGACCTCATAATCATCATGAAATTGACTTACTGTATTGTACCTGATTATATACAGTCCTACATTATTCACATTGAAAAGTGTGTAGTCAGGCACCCTCCCTTTTGTTAAACAAAAATATTGGTTGTTTGTGTGTTTTAAAGTAGAGCTAAACCTGCCTGAATTTAGGGTTATGATGTATGCTTCTCTTCTGTTATTTCTTTATGTGCAACAATGCTACAGCTACCAATTGCATCAAACTGAGCTAACATCGATCCTACAGAACTACACACCCTCATAACCTGTACAACATTAAGATACATAATATAGGTTTTGGTGCCAGTTGAGAGCAGGTATCTGTGTACTGGTGAAGGGATGCTGAACTGCTTCAATGTAATTATTATTTTGTTAATATTCTTTGTAGGTAGATATTATTTTGCACAGCTGTAACACCTTTCCTCTAAGGTTCTTAGAGAGTTTTGCAAAATTAATGAGAATCTCACGATTATAGCTATGTCTGCTCTGCATGGAACATCAGAGTCCCCCCTCCCCACCCCCACTGAATTTTAGTGAGTTCAGATTCAGAGTCGGAGCTGTACTTTGTAACTCCATCCCATCCGTTCTCACAGCATTCCTGCGTATAAAGACCATAAACTGTAGATATACTTTTCACTTAACTTGCCACTGAAATATTGTTTCCTCTGGGGTAGAACTCTGCAGGCGTCTAGCAGTGCACAGCAGTACTAGACAACAATTAACAGCAGAGAGCAAAACACACCATAGTCATAGGCTACATTTAGAGAGACAGCAGCTGTAACTCAGTCAGAATATGGCACAAACACAAGGCATCTATTCTTCTAAAAAAAGAAATGACATTGGATTTTTACTGATCACAAGTGGACTTCACTTTACATATTAGCAGAAACATGCTGCGTTACTTCAGTGCTAATACAGAAGGAAGAATGTCTCCTTTAGAAACCAAAGGTTCCTAGGAGGTCTCCCATTCAGGTATGGAGTTGGCCAAACCATGTGTGAGATCTGACAGGAATGAGCACAAAGAAGCATGGCTGCACTCCTGAGCAAACCTTTTGTACTTCCCAGGAAACATTTTACTATTTTAGGTATGTTAATAAAATAGGATTTTTTAAAGATTTACTTCATGTATCTAAGTGATCTCTCTCATGACTTTTCCTATCTTTGTGCTCCAGTTGTAGGTATACAAGTTATATAAAGAGACTGTGAAACATATATGAATTTCAGCAGGTGTTTATCCTGCTGAATAGTCTCTGAGCTGTGGAATGTTTGACTGGCGCCCCCTAGGGGAGCTGTAAGGGTCAAGATATACTAAAAAAGAATTTTAAAAAAGAGGAATGTGGATTTACAAATACTGTAAGACAAAGTTTTCAGAAATGCTGGGTGCATAATTGAAACCAGCCTCTAGGCAGAGGCCCAGTGTTCTCATTCACCTTGGCAGGATTACTGGGAAAGTGGTTTTGAAAGGCTGGCCTCGTTTTGCAATGCTCATCTAGTATCTTAAGCCAAAATATGCTTTCAGTAAAAAGCTTCTGTTTGCCATGCCTTTTATTTTCTTCAAGCACAATTTCTAAGGCTAATACAAAGTAAATATCACACCCCTTACAGCATCCTAAGGCACTAATGGAGTGCAGGATCTTAGTTTATACACCCAGCCTAAATGGCCTTCTTCAGGGGAAACTTTCAGATTCTGGGTAAAATTATTTTAGTATTTTGGGGAGAAAAACACAGGATACCAATACTGTGAGTCCGCACTATAAGGAGAAGCCAAGAGCAAGTACAGCAAGGGTGATAAGAGAGTGGAGAGACTTAGCTAGCCAAATTTTAAGATTCTATGACACATTCAGGGCTGTACCTAACTACTAGAATTAACTAAAAGCCACTCAAGTCCCTCACCCTCCAAAAAAGTTTTTTTCATTGTGGAAAACATAATTTTAGAATGAAGTTGAGGTTCCGCTGTGGCGCTCTGTCAACACACCTTAGCCTGCTAACCTTAGAGCAAAGGACCATGCTAATAAAAACTACTCTGGCCCAGATCCATGGGTGTTAGGTGTCTAAATACCTTTGAGGATGTGGGCCTCTATTCCTTTCCATAGCTTTAGGAGAGGCAAATATGTGATCAAGCACTTTCATGCCATACCTGGTAACAAAATTACACCCATGTTAAGAAAAGGATACTAAATAGTCACCAAGGGAAGTTACGTTAAGGATGGCTACACATGGGGAGCAATATGATGGACTTGGAACAACACAAACACGATAGACAGATACTTACCTAACTGAAGAACACTGACTAAAGCCACAAATATCCCCTGACCGTAGTCTGATACTGTATTGCAAATGCCTAGATAGGAAGATAACCAGAGCTGCTTGTTCTGGTTAAAATAGACTATAGAACCTATTGTAGGTTGTTTTGTGTGCATATTATGCATTGTTCATGTGAAGTGACTACCACTGAAAACTAACTAAATATAACAGTGACTACATGACAACTATAGGATATGCCTATTCACTAACATCAGATTTTTACAGTAGGTGTAAGAGAATAAAGAATTCAGATCAAGAGAGGAAAAAACATAACATGCGATCAACCAAAAGAAATGAGAATTGAGCTGGGCAATTAAACTTGTAAATAATGAGAGGCTTCTAAGCCATCTACTGTATATAAAGTCGTGTGGAGTGAGAGCCTGATGCTTTTCTGCATACAGATATGTCACTCATCCACTATCTCCAGCAAGATCAACTGCCCCTTGAGTTATAAGAGAGAGACAATTGCACTTCATTATTGTAATTGGACAATCATCATTATCACCACCTTTCACTTCTGAAGAGAAATTAGAAAAAGAAGGGATATGTGTAAATCAGATAAGATTATAACATACAATTCTTAATCACTTCTGAAGCAGAGAACAGACCGAATGTCATCCGATCTAGGTGCTCAGTTGCATAATTCAAATTAATATATTCTGATTATCAAGTACATTCTCATTTGCGAATACGTGAATGAATGCTTGTACAGAATAATCCATGACAAATCCATAGTCTGGACGGATCCACACAAAGTATTCATTAAATGGTCTTAAATATACAAATTCATAAAAATTGTGCTCTGTTTGGAGACCATTCATAAACAGTAAAAAGGGCTAAATTTGGTGGCTATATTGTTTGCAATCGACTGTTCTAGTGTCAGAGAAGAGTTTGGGTATTGATCTAAAAGGGCTGCAATTTTAGAGTTGTGTGTCTTTGTCCGTGTCCTAACAATGCCAAGCTACTACTAGCCTGCATGCCCTGAAATATAAAGTTATGCTACCTTGCTTTCATAAAGAATAATTAGTGACCCAAATCCATTTTTACAGAAAACTTGACTAATTATTCACTATGAAAGACAGAGGGATTATGCCACAGGGAGAAGGTATATAAATTGACAAATGACACTATTAACTCCAATTACAATATGTCATTTGATTTGACATCTTGAGCCTTTGCAATTTACAATTTCTCTTGGAAAACTGCTGTATACTACTGATTCAAGCACCCAACGGAACATGTGCTAATAACAAGCATTATCTTGTCATGTTTTAAAATGAAATTGAATTTCAAACAAATTACTGTAGGCAGGCATGTACCGCACATGACAGCATCATTAGGGTACAGGAAGAACTAATGGCATTTATGCTTTTAAATCAAATTTAATGATTGTTTACTAGGGAAAGGTCAAACCTAAGGTTACTTACAGCTGCAAGGGGGAATCTATGCCATCCTTCACTTTCCAGGAGAAAAAGAGCACTACACATTAACTTTTAAGGGGTTTCCTTATAAAATCTTTTTTATAGTAAATGGGGATTTTTCTTTCTGATACAAAATATAACGTCTATTACAGTGTGGTATGCACACGAACATTTAACAGCATTCTTTCCAGTCTTTTCTACATTACTACATAGACTTGTTGAAAAGACATTTTTCCCCTTAGATAAATAACATTTCTAATAGGCAATATGGTTTTGTTGATGGAAAGAATACAGTTACAAGATTTTATTTTTTTGTATTGACAAGGCTTTTGTCACTGCATATATTCAGTGGAACTTGTGGGTGTTCAGTATCTGTGAAATTATACCTTATTTAGATACCAAACTTCAGGAACTAAAATTTGAAGATTTAAACCCATGCATCTCACCTTTATCAGCTATAGAAGGAAGACTAGTTTAATACATTTACATCTCTAAAAAGGATCTGAGGTAGTTTATTTTTAAGAATGCAAATGTCACATTTTTAAAGACTACTATCTTGGGATGTTTCATAGCAAGAAGCAATTTCTCTGTCCCACTGCAAAGCTAAGAAGTTCCTTTTCCCAGTGGTATAATTCTTCTTTTTCTAACTCTGCAAGGTTGCAAGATAACAGACCTTCAGTCCGTCAGAGATCCACAGAACTGAATATTGTCTTCCCAGGGCATTGTAATTTTAATGAAGAAAATCAGTATTTGAGGGAAACAATTTGTTACAGATGGATTTCTTTTTTGCTTTAAGGAAAGCACCGTAAAACTATTCCGGGGAGTGTTACAATTAGTTTAGGGATAGATAGATCAGTGGGCAGAATGGAGGTAAATCAATGAAATGTGCATGATAAAGGCAATTTATCATATGGGCATTGTCACTGAATATGTGATTGTGAGTATGTGTGTGTGTATGTGTATGTATGTATAAATATGGAAAATGTATAGGGAAACTAAATGGATCTTTTTTTCTTTTGTCTCTTTGAAAAATGGTTCAGACCAGAAAATGAACTGTCATGCAAGATAATAATGAAGTGTTCATCCAGTATGCAGGACTGGGATTTGAGTCAGGCCCTCAGATGCGGAGGAGATAAGAGAAGATAGCATTAGTCATTAAACTACATCTACTGGACCCCAAGAAATGTCAGAGATTTTGATTTTCTGGAAGGTCAAAATAAGATTCAGTAAGTGATGAGACTCAAACTGATTTTGTTTTCTCTGAGGGGGCCACTCTTGGCAGATTCTGTGAGAGGGGAATGAACCGTACACTGCTATCTTTAGTGTTCTGTAGTGCTTTTAGTGAGATATATGTGGACCCTGAAATACCTTTAATCAGAGTCATTTTTGGTCACATACTTTCCAGAGATGCAAAACGCTCAATATATTGGATTAAATTTAACATAGATTTAGAGAGTAGAGGGTTTTGTTTGATGTATGATTGTTATTAAAATTTTGTTAGCACTTTCCATTGGCTAAATGGCTTGACCCAAGTGTACAGGGCACCTTATCAGTGGAAACCCTCACTTGCATTAGAAGAAACAGAGATGAACAAATGTTGGTATAAATATATTGGAGGAGATTTACAAAAGCATATATGGGATTTAGGAGAACAAGTCTCATTGAATGTCAGTGAAAATTTCCTCCTTTGATACCATCTTGAATGCAGCATGAACCGACATTGATAATACAGTAATCTGGTTCAATTTGCAATGGCAGTATATGGCAAGCTATCTTGGGGTGGATAATGATTAACACACTAGTGTACCTCACACTCTTCTTTCCTATGTTAATGTCACAAACTTCTCACCCAGTTGACTCATTCCCATGGCAGTTCAGGGGCCATGTGGCCTGAAAACTGTATGGAACATCCTAGGTCACTCCACAGTAGTGTAAGCTCTGTCACAACTTTAAAACAAGGGGTCCTGCTAAGTACCAGGGATGTGATACATATATTCTCCATTTATCCTGGATAATGAGAAGCAAACAGATCCAGTATATTGAATGTGTGGTAACATTTCATCAAACAGCGATCTGAATCAATTAACTTAGTAAGACATCAAAGATGATGATAAATATAAGGCCAAATTCAGGACCACTGTAAACAACCCCAACTTCAGTTAAGTCTGTTTTCACCCTTTACACTATAATCCAGTTCTGGTAGATGTAACTCACTGGGTTTTAATCACAGCACCCATAGAACCTTCTTTTCCATACTTTCCAGCATAAATGCTTCTGATCACGCAGGTAAAGGAAGACTGTGTAAAATAATTTACCCTTTCAGCTTAATTTTTCCACTCTTTACCCCGTTCTATTATGACCCAACTATTTCATTGTCTTGAGCAAAACCCACTTATAATTAAGTCAAAATTACATTCAGCCCATGTCTTGCTGTAGATGCAAACTGAAACCTTTCACAGAACTGTTCTTCCACTGTCACACCGCTCTAGTCACAAAGTAACATATTGCCACTAACGCTTCAAAAAAGATATGGTTTATTTATCTCAGAATTTTCCTCCCTAAGATAAGCTCATGGGATGTAAATCTCATTTTCACAAGGATCCCAGGAACACCACAATGGTTGTACTTCAGTACAAATTAAACTGTATATTACAGGGCATTTGAGCTAAAATAACAAATAACACAAAGCAGCCATAATTTCTTTTGATCTTACACTGACAAAAAACAAGAGTTCTCTTTCTTTCATTTAGAAAAGCACCAAATACTATAAACTTCTAGGCTGTGTGGTTTTCTGCCAATATCTTCATAAATAACCAAAGAACAAAATGATCCTGCTGCTTTGTGCCATCTCTGAGCAAAAGCAGGTCTGAGTTTCCCACTTAAAGCTTTTTTTCTCTTTACTTCCTCTGTATGGTTAAAACATGTAGGTTCAAATTTGCTGTCTGTCTGACTCATGAACTCAATTGAGCTACACCACTGATTAGTTTGTTCATGAATCTTTAAGAACCAGAGATGACTGCACACTAAAACGATACACTTTGGACCTGATCCAGAGCTGCTGAAGTCAGTGGAATTCTTTCTTCAATGGGCATGAGATTAGGTCATTTCATTGTTTGCTGTCTAGGTGAGATATCATATTAGAGAATACACTTGAACATGAGCCAAACGCATCCATTGAGTTCAATGGAGTTATATCAGGAACGGCTTTTGGCACTTGTCTCAGCCACATGCAAGGATCCCTCTGGCCTGGTTTTCCTCTCACTTACACTAGTTTTACACCAATTTAACCCCATGGACTTCAGTGGAACTACTTCCAATTTACACAGCTATGAGAGGAGAATCAGGCCCTCTAAATCTGTGAGTTTACTTGCTAAGAACCACCTGAGTGTTGCCAAACACACCTGGGATAGGGAAAATATATACCTCAGATCCTTCCTCGTGTATGGGAATGTCATTTTGACAATGCAAGGGTACAGCTAAATGCATCAAAGAAAGGGTTAGTAGGTCATATCCTGGCCCTGTTCCTAATGCTATGTACTACTCCGACAATACAAAGCAACTGGAAAGCCAACAGATCAGTCCCTCTGTGAGAAATCCTCCTACATGGAGGCATGTTTGGGAGAAAAGGTTAGTGGTTGGGATGTCCCTATTCCCCAGAAATCCCCTTTGGGGTCATAGGCAACAGAACATAAATCTCACTCTTAAGATGCCCTGTTTTTTTTCTAGGGATCAATGTGGCCTCCAACGAGGAATCAGGCAGGTGTACCTTGCACATGACCCCTTCTGAACTGTGCAGATTGAACACAGCCCAGGATCTGGAGGAATATTATTCAGCTTGTAAATGTTACTCAGCTTTCATGCTATTAAAGGGAGGATCTGTGTTAAATGGTCAACCAGACAGAGAAACTTACTCAGGCCTTGTCTACACTAAAGGGAAAAGTTGATCTAAGCTACGCAATTTGAGTTACATGAATAGCATAACTCAAATCGACGTAGCTTAGATCTACTTACCGCGGGTCCACACTACATGATGTCAATGGGAGATGCTCTCCCGTAACTCTTCTCGATCCGGTGGAGTACAGGAGTTGACGGGAGTGCGATCTGAGGTTGATTTAGCGGGTCTTCACTACACCCGCTAACTCGACCGCTGATCAGGGCCGGCTCCAGGTTTTCTGCCGCCCCACGAGGAAGAAAAAAAAAGCCGCGGCAGCGCAATCGCGCCGCTCCACTCTTTGGTGGCAATTCGGCGGCAGGTTCTTTGCTCCTACTGAGGGACCCGCCAACAAATTGCCGCCGAAGACCCAGACATGCCACCCCAATAGCAGATGGAGTGCCGCCCCAAGCACCTCTTCTTACCTGGTACCGGAAGCCAGCCCTGCCGCTGATGCATTGATTGCCACAACGTTGATCCTCTTGTAAGTGTAGACAGACTCTAAGTGTTCTATAAATGCATTGGTCCCTGAAGCAGAAACTACCAAATGAAAACTGGTTATTTTAGTCAGATGATAAGAGGTGGAATCATTCTGGCCTGATGCTAGATAGTAAAGAATATGATATACTGTGTGTTGGTCACCATTCATCATATACTGAAGTAAGACCAACTCGCTGAGAAAGGGGATTTTTCAAAAGTATAACAGCATCCTCTGAATTTTAGGATCTGTCTTGCCATGGTATCAGACTCATAAATGTAACCCATGCCTAAATAACAACAGGAAAACAACATCTTTTCACTGGCTTGAGAGAGCTCATTAATATGCCAGAAAACAAGTTTTGTATTGTAGAAATCAGATGAGGAATAGTTTTTATAGCCAACCATTAGTATACCAACTGTAGCTGTGTCTTTGCTTACCGAGTATTAAGAGTGCTTGTTCCAGAAGAGAGGCTTTCATGTTTAAAACTGATTAATGTAGTCTCCATGTTTCTATTCTACATAATTAAATCATTGATGGCTACATTCTGTGTTTCTACAGGATGCTTTGGTATGGCTACAGAAAAGCAAATTGCATTGCTCTTTTAGTACTGCTAAGGAAAGAAAAATGCCGCTTTCTGCTCTGCTTAATGCAAATGAAATGCTCATCCTGAGCATAATGTCAACTATATTCTTAGCATTTGCTGGCACATAGAATAAGAGGCAGCTCAGTCTAAAAGTGAACTGTTGTCTTGTGGAATCGTCCAGCAGACCTTCCAGGTGGCTTTTGCTCTTGATCTTGTGCACTAGCTCCTTATGCTCTCTCTCCCACCCCCTCAATGTGTACTCACAAAAGGGCCAGGTGCTATGGTCTATGATGGGGTGTACAAATCCAACACTGGGGAACAGAGGGTTAAGGAGTAGCTCTGGCCTCAGTGGGCTCCACCCAGCTGCATCTGCTGAGCATGCTTTCAATGGAGGGTAAGCTTAAATGGGCTCAGCACCAGGGCCGGCTCCAGGCACCAGCTTTCCAAGCTGGTGCTTCGGGCGGCATCGAGAATGGGGCGGCAGTCCGAGTCCCACGGCGGCAATTTGGCGGCAGGTCCACTCTTCCCGCCGCCGAATTGCCGCCGCAGGACTCGGGCTGCCGCCCCATTCTCGCCCGCCGCAGCAGCAGTGGGGTGGCACATCCGCCTCCCTTCCCTTGTCGCCGCTGACTGGGACTGCCTGCGTTGGGGGCGGGCCCCTGACGCAAGCAGACGTAGCGGGGCCCCGCCCCCAATGCAGGCAGGCATCGGGGGCGGGGCCGCCACCCCCGGCAAAATTGTAAGAGCCGCCCCTGCTCAGCACAGTGCATTTAAGGTGGTCAGTGCAAGGGAGTAGGCCTGGACTGATAGCTCCTGGAAGGATACAGCAAGAGTCCTGCCCAGAGCAGACCCCAAGATGGAGCTGCAGACTACTGCCAGAGAGAAAGTGGAGTGCCAGCCTGTGAGTGAAGGGAAAGAACAGCCAGACCCACACTGGGACTCTGGAGAGGCAACAGAAGGAGATGCAGTAGGAAATGACTCAGGGAGCAGGAGGTGATACCATTGCCCAGGTGATGCACCTGAACTGCCAGCTCCAGGGCCCCGAGTTGGAACATGGAGGAGTGGAAGAGCCTGAGTTCCCCTACTTCCCCCGCACAGTGTTGAACCATGAGGCACTTGTACCAATTGCAGATTTGAAGCCTGAGATGTTACTGCCAAACCACAGACTGGAGCCACAAGGGGGAAAGTAGTGAGCAAATGCTCAACCACTAGGGGCTACCCCTGCCCCATCATAGGGTCTGATCTAGGTCCAGTTGAATTAATGGGAGTCTTTCCATTGATTTTAATGAGCTCTGCTCAGACTCTATTTGATTATTTCTGTCCTTTAAACTTACTAGTTCCAAAAGTGGTTCACTAGCGATGGAGGTGACCTACAGGAATGTATAAGAAACACCTGCAGAACCATGTGAGTACTGTATAATTTCTTGGCATTCAACAAATTAAACACTGCACCATGCTGCTGCGTCAGGTTACTAAAGAAGATACAGTTGGAAAGAATGTTAATGATCAGTTATATGACAGGATTTTCAGTGAATCAGAACCAAACAAGGGACTTTATTTTACTCCATTTCCCATTCAGTGTTATTGCATCTACACATTTGGATGTGAAAGCCAGAAATCCACCAACGGTACGGACAGACACCTAATGCCCCCAAAAGCAAATGCCTTATAAAAATAGTAGGTATTAAATGTAATGAACTTATAACAAATGCCAAGATTCATCACAATCCCTTTTATCTAAAGTTATCCAAAAAAAGAAGGTGGAAATATTTGGGACATGTTAAGAATGAAGTCAAAGTGTCTTGCAGGGCATGCACAAGGGGTGGGGGCTGCCCCCCCAATAATCATCTCCACCACTGCTCCAAGTTTCTGCCCTGGCTCCCCACCTTGGGATTCCCTCCCCTGAGCCTGTCCTCCCCGTTTTCTGCCAGGGTGGGAGTCAGGCTGAGCGCAGCTGAAGGGATATGCCTGGGAAAGGCACTGCAACTAGCGCTCCCGCTGAACCCCACTAGATGGTGCCTGGAGCAGGGAAGCCAGGTTGGCAGCACAGCTCTGCCAGAGGGAGCGCTGGTAAGCCTGCTAAGTCCCATCTTTTTCTTGCCCGCAGCCTCAAGTGTTTGGAGCCCACGTGTGGTGCGCAGAAGGGAGCTTGGGACAATGGGGGCGGGGTGAGGCAGCAAGGCCCGGGGGCACTGGGAGGATGGGTGGGGAGCTCAGGGAGGCAGAAAAGGCTAGGGGGGTGGGGAAAGTAGTGTGGCACGGGGTGGGGAGCTGGTGTTTAAAGAGCCCCTCCAAAAATGGTTACATTTAAATCCCTGTGCATGCCCCAGAGCATCTGCCATGACATGCTTGCCATTCTGCAGCTGCAAGAATATTCAAAGGGGCTGACTGAAGGCATCTCTTTGTTGAACACTTCTCAAAGAGGGAATTCTTACAGAACCCAACATAAAGGACATGCAAAGAGTGACCCAGGATAGACAGGGATGGTGCAGCATCGTTGATGCCCTGCACAATGACTGGTAGCACAGGCAAGATTCAGAGTCCTTATTTAACTTTCACTTAATACAGCGAATTTCCATATTTGTAAAAATTAATAGGACATATGTTTGTTTGTTTTTAAGTTACTGTTGACCTCAAGGAAGCCCTTTTTTGCTTCACGGCTTCCCACATATTCACACTCACTATGAATTCAAGGATGAACTGTGACTTTTTAGAGAAGAATAATAAGACATAATTGTCACTTACTGCAAACATTTAAGTCAATTAAAAAGTCATTTTTCCTTTTCGATAACAGCATCTTAAGAAATATTCTGAAGAGAATTAATGAGTCCCATATCCTTCCTCAATTACCTCCGTGTAAATCTGGAGTAACAGAGATCAGAATTTTGCCCAAGGTATCTTTCTGTCGGTCATTCGGCCATTGAGAATAGTTACAGAAAAGAGCTATTATTCGTCATTAAAACATCCAGCTGAATAGTATCAACATAGATATATCTGTGCAGTTGCTCTTCCAATAAACAATCCAATACTCATATGAGAATATACCAAGAAGTTTTCATATGGAGATGATAGTGACGTTTGAGACCCTTCACTAACAAATTTGATAGAGAAACACCAAATAAGACCAATTTTCTAATAATTAAACAAAACCTTGTTTGCAATCAGCATGTTAATTGTTCAGTTTTAAGACTGGAGTTATTAGCTGAACTTCTTGCAAGAATATTATAGAGGAGGAGAAGGATTGTGGCGCATATTTAAAAAGCCATTGCAAATTCTCCCATCATTAATGCTTTCCTTGGGGAAAAATAACTTAAAATCACTTCTTAAAAATAATTCCTTAACAACAACACTGCTATTGGAATGAAAACACTAAATAAAAGTATTCAGTAGTCTCACTCCTACCTAGGATACTGAATGCATTTGCAAAGCTACATTCTGAATGAAATTTGACTACAAAATCTCCTACGCACTTCAAAGAATATTGAACAGTTATTATTACCACAGATGAAACTAAACAGATTCAGTAACATTTCAACCAGTTTGGCTGCTTCAATGAAACCAGTGTCAAAACAGGAGATGGACCAGACCTACTGTCTTTACTGTGGAGTTTCACACAGTTTAGAGTATAGAGGTTTCAGGTGCTTTGGGGGAGCTTTAGACTATAACCTACAAGATGGACCCATGTCCTGCATGGTTGGTGAAAGTATGTGTTAAAGATTGTCAGTCCATTATTAATGGAGATTGCTAGTGCCATACTTTGTGATGGTAAAATGCCTAACACTTTAATAAGTAAGTCTTTGGTTGAGAAGCCATCTTCTTGACATTAAGAATCACGTTTTCACACCATGAGGCTAGTTCCTCAGCCCCACTATGGCTGCTCTTTGGGTGACAGAAGGGGGAAAGTGGGTGCGAAGAGAGATGTATTGGGACTGGGTTTGAGCCAGGGCAGGACAGTCGAAGAAGGGAGAAAGTTGCTGTTTCTTCCCCTGTCTGTGCTTCCACTAGCAACTGTAGGATTTTGCTGAGGGTTTTCCTAAGCTGATGAGTTGTAACCCAGCAGGCACCCTCTCACCCCCACACCGGGGAGTTATACCATATCAATGGAGCCACACAACAGAAGACTATTTAGATAAGCTTCAATTAGTGCAGAACTCGGCCACCAGTTTGCTTACTGGAATTGGCTCACCGGAGTATACTAGACTTGTACTCCATGCATTGCAGTGGCTGCCTTTATGCTTCCATGTGCAATTCCAGGTGTTCATTTTAAACTACAAGTCCCTTTATATTTTGGGACTTGGCTACTTTAGAGAGAGCTCCCCTCCCTCTGTGCCATTGAGAGGGCTGAGTTCTGTTGAGATGTTGTGTCCCAGATGTGCTCACTTGACAACTGGAAGCAGGTGTTCTGAGTAGAACACTGGTTCCTTCCCCTCATGTGGTCCATCAAAGCCCAGATTTATTAGCTTACAGAGCAATACGAATGTCATCTTTTTAGTCAAGCCTTTCTGAATGAGTTTGAAATTAAGCTTCTCTGTTTTTTTGTCTACTGAACTGTAATTGCACCAGAAACTATGAAGGCACTTCTGCAGTTGGATTGTATGTGCTCTGTGAGCCAATAATCTTTCAGAACTTCTCCAATGTGACCATAAATGGAGGTATTGTTACCATTTAATATAAAGATCAGACACTACCCAAGGTATTCACAATAAGAAATTGCTGCTTACAGTAATCCATATAAATATAACCAATATGCTCCAAAGGACATGAGAGCTGGTAGACAGTGGACTGAAACGGAGTCTGTGAATGTTCAGATTAATTTGTACTACAGATGCAGGCTTTACACTCTGCCACTAAGTTCTTGCCACTTTTATTGGATAGTGTTCTTCAACAACAACCCTGTTTCTACCATCTAAAAGACATGTATCTCTAGGGTTGCCAACTTTCTAATCGCACAAAACCAAACATCCTTGCCCTGCCCCGAGGCCCTGCCCCTGTCCTGCCCCTGCTCTGAGACACCCCACGCCCTGCTCACTCCATTCCCCCTTCCTCCATCACTCACTCTCCCCCTCCCTTACTCACTCATTTTCACTGGGCTGGGGCAGGGGGTTAGGGTGCAGGAGGGGGTGAGGGCTCCAGCTGGGGGAGCAGGCTCTGAGGTGGGGTCGGGGATGAGGTGTTTGGAGTGTGGAAGGGGTCTCGGGGCTGGGCCAGGAGGTTGGGGCACAGGATGGGGGTTGGGAGCGCAGGCTCTGACTGGTGCTTACCTCAGGCAGCTGATGAGAAGTAGTGATATGTCCCTCTGCCTCCTAGGTAGAGGTGTGGCCAGGTGGCTCCAAGTGCTGTCCCTGCCTGCAGGCGTCACCCCTGCAGCTCCCATTGCCCGTGCTTCCCAGCCAATGGGAGCTGCAGAGCCAGTACTCAGGGCAGTGGCAGCGCACAGAGCCTCCGTGGCCGCCCCTATGCCTAGGAGTCGGAGGGACATGTTGCCACTTCCTAGGAGCCACGCGGAGCCAGGTAGGGAGCCTGCCAGCCCTGCACCAACCGGACTTTTAATGGCCCGATCAGCAGTGCTGTCCGGAGCCACCAGGGTCTCTTTTCAAGCGGGTATTCTGGTTGAAAACCGGACACCTGGCAACCCTATGGATCTCAACATGCATGTGATCAAAACATGGTATTTCCTGCAGTATTAATGGCATATTTCCATCATGAGATAGTTATATTTTGACAATGAAAAAGTAAGATTTCTAGAAAGATGCAGAAACATATATTTCTTTTTCCATTGATATCAAGAATTTGGAGTCAGACAGAAAATTTCTGCACAGACTCTAACCTCATAGATCAGTGAGAAAAATAAGAAAACTCTTGGACTACTATAGTATGGACTCAGCAGCTATTTATAAAGGGGAGAAGTTATTCTTACAAAGTTTAATTGAAATCTTGGAGAAGCTAATGACTATTGATTGGATGAAGCAGTAATTTTCAAGAAGACTTTTAAAAGGAGTAATTTGAAGTACAGAAAACTGGTGTTTATGATAAATGATTATGGTTTGGTGAAAATTCTGAAGTAAAAATTTGCTAGAAATTCAAGGCTAGAGCGTGATAATGGCTCAGACAATAGGTCCCAAGTCCTCAAAGGGTTTTAAGTGCCTTACACACATTCATTTAATTGAGAGTTAGGTGCCTCACTACCTGGAGGATCTATGCCAAAATGAAGAAAAATATCAGCCTCTATCTTTTTATCATAAATGTAATATATTTATTTATTACATATAGATTTCTAGGGTGTTTGTTGATGTAGTATCTTGGTGCCAGTTATGTGGTTCTAAAGAAATGGTAGATTCTTGCAAGTTAGACTAACAATGTTTCTGTTTTATCACATTGTTAACATAGTGCTTATAAACTATTGGTATCCCAAGCGGAGCCCACCATTGGAGAAATGCTGCCAGCCATTTTCATTAGAGGGCTTGCTGAAAAATTAATCTTCCATCTCACTGAAAGGTGGCAAGACTTGGGCTCACCCTGTTCTTTGGAGACTATTTCACTACCTGAGTAAAGGCCCTTTGCTGAAAATACTCTGCTTCTGCCCTGGGAGTCCAAACTGAGTTTCATCAGCCCTGGAATCCACATTCAGCATAGTTGGCATGATAAGAGAGGCATTCCTTTGGGTCCAAGACCATTTAGGACATTAAAGATAAGAATAAAGGCCTTTGAAAAACATACTAACAATGATTTGCTCCATTTAGCAGATAGGTCACTGCATGCTCAATTAGCTTTAATTTTCAGGTAGCCTCCCCACCTTAGACCTGGGTAAAGCACATAATAATTTAACATGCATGTGATCAAAACATGGTTTTCCATGACCAAATTCATCAGCTGATACATAAGGACAATCTCTCCTGGTCATTCTAAGCTGAAAGAAGGCAGTTCTGCTACAGCTGATATCTGGGCATCCATGATTAATAAGGTGTCCAGGAGGATGCCAAGTTTGCACACCATTTTAATGATAGAACAGGGTACACTCTGCTCAGGGCCGGCTCTAACTTTTTTGCCGCCCCAAGCAAAAAAAAAAACCAACCCCAAGTGCCACCCCACCGAACAAAAAACACCCCCCCCCATGCCCACCAAAACAACCACCCCCCCCAGCACTGCCACCACTCAGAAATGCCCGGGGTGCTGGCGGGGAGGGCGGCATGCCCGCGGCCCCGCTCTCCCAGCCAGGGCGCTGGTAGGGAGCATGGCATGCCCACAGCCCCGGGGCACCAGCGGGGAGCGTGGCATGCTCGCGGCCCTGGGGCACCGGCAGGGAGCGTGGCATGCCCGTGGCCCCCCGGGGTGCCAGCGCCAAAGAGTTTTTTTTAATTAAAAAAAAAAACAACCCCAAACAAAAAAACCCCCTGAGCGCCGCCCCCCTCCAGGTGCTGCCCCAAGCACGTGCTTGGTAGGCTGGTGCCTGGAGCTGGCCCTGACTTTTCTGTAGGTTAAGGTTTGTCTACTACTAGTTCCTCTAACAGGTGCAAACATATGTACTTTGGTTGCATCAGGCATAGAGGTGGAAATAACCTTGAGAAAATTATCATGGAAGGAGTGGTGGAGGGTCATCATAGTAGGGGACAAGCAGTTAGGAGATGGATAGATGGTGTGCGACAAGTCACTGGGAGGTCAGCTGATGAGTTCTTGAAGCTAGTGATGGATCAAGAAGGCTTCCAAAAATTCTGCTATGATGTTACCAGTGTTCAGACATAAATAAATGGATTTTACTTATTTAGTTCCCCCATTTGTTTCAATCTTTCAATCAATATCACCTCTATTTTTACAGGATTGAGTATGAGCCAACAGCTGGACAAAAGGGCAATAGAACTGTCAATATTTGTTACCCAACAGATATTTGTGTAATTACCAACCCTTGTGAATATGGTACTCTCTCCTTTTGAATGACATTAGAGTGGTGTAGGCGTGTTTCATTCTCACCCTCCCCACTCGTGGAGGTTTTTATCTAATTTTTACTTTGTTTTTCATTCATAGAATCATAGAATCATAGAATCTCAGGGTTGGAAGGGACCTCAGGAGGTCATCTAGTCCAACCCCCTGCTCAAAGCAGGACCAAACCCAATTAGATCATCCCAGCCAGGGCTTTGTCAAGCCTGACCTTAAAAACCTCTAAGGAAGGAGATTCCACCACCTCCCTAGGTAACCCATTCCAGTGCTTCACCACCCTACTAGTGAAAAAGTTTTTCCTAATATCCAACCTAAACCTCCCCCTCTGCAACTTGAGACCATTACTCCTTGTTCTGTCATCTTCTACCACTGAGAACAGTCTAGATCCATCCTCTTTGGAACCCCCTTTTAGGTAGTTGAAAGCAGTATCAAATCCCCCCTCATTCTTCTCTTCTGCAGGCTAAACAATCCCAGTTCCCTCAGCCTCTCCTCATAAGTCGTGCGCTCCAGCCCCCTAATCATTTTTGTTGCCTTCCGTTGGACTCTTTCCAATTTATCCACATCCTTCTTGTAGCGTGGGGCCCAAAACTGGACACAGTACTCCAAATGAGGCCTCACCAGTGCCGAATAGAGGGGAATAATCACGTCCCTCGATCTGCTGGAAATGCCCCTACTTATACAGCCCAAAATGCCGTTAGCCTTCTTGGCAACAAGGGCACACTGTTGACTCATATTCAGCTTTTCGTCCACCGTAACCCCTAGGTCCTTTTCTGCAGAACTGCTGCCCAGCCATTCGGTCCCTAGTCTGTAGCAGTGCATGGGATTCTTGCGTCCTAAGTGCAGGACTCTGCACTTGTCCTTGTTGAACCTCATCAGATTTCTTTTGGCCCAATCCTCTAATTTGTCTAGGTCCCTCTGTATCCTGTCCCTACCCTCCAGCGTATCAACCACTCATCCCAGTTTAGTGTCATCTGCAAACTTGCTAAGGGTGCAGTCCACACCATCCTCCAGATCGTTGATGAAGATATTGAACAAAACCGGCCCCAGCACCGACCCTTGGGGCACTCCACTTGATACCGGCTGCCAACTAGACATGGAGCCATTGATCACTACCCATTGAGCACGACCATCCAGCCAGTTTTCTATCCACCTTACCGTCCATTCATCCAGCCCATACTTCCTTAACTTGCTGGCAAGAACACTGTGGGAGACTGTATCAAAAGCTTTGCTAAAGTCAAGAAATAGCACATCCACTGCTTTCCCCTCATCCACAGAGCCAGTTATCTCATCATAGAAGGCAATTAGGTTAGTCAGGCATGACTTGCCCTTGGTGAATCCATGCTGACTGTTCCTGATCACTTTCCCCTCCTTAAGTGGTTCAGAATTGATTCCTTGAGGACCTGTTCCATGATTTTTCCAGGGACTGAGGTGAGACTGACTGGCCTGTAGTTCCCCGGATCTTCCTTCTTCCCTTTTTTAAAGATGGGCACTACATTAGCTTTTTTCCAGTCATCCGGGACCTCCCCCGATTGCCATGATTTGTCAAAGATAATGGCCAATGGCTCTGCAATCACATCGGCCAACTCCTTTAGCACCCTCGGATGCAGTGCATCCGGCCCCATGGACTTGTGTTCGTCCAGCTTTTCTAAATAGTCCCGAACTACTTCTTTCTCCACAGAGGGCTGGTCACCTCCTCCCCATACCGTGCTGCGGAGTGCAGCCGCCTGGGAGCTGACCTTGTCTGTGAAGACAGAGGTCATTCTTTGTATCCTTTCCTAAAAATTTCTCTATCATATTGGTTGTTGGTGAACTTTTAAATCTGAAGAGAAAAACAGGTTTTCAACTGTTCTGTCTGAATCGTTGTGCTTACTGGTTACATTCACATGCATGAGTAAAATTGCATTACTGAATGTCCTAACAAGCTTGTCGCCATTGCCAAATGATGAATTGATTCATTGGTGAGTGCTGGAGTAAAAACCAAAATGTGTCTGAGAGTTTTTTTTAAATTAGTTTCTTTGCCCTCACTGGAAGAATGAAATCCATTTACAAACCAGTACAAGACAGAGAATGTTTTAGAGCGTCTATTGCCACTGCACTGAAACAAAGAAACTAGAAACTGTTTATAGTGATCAGCAGCAGCAGTAGCATGGGTTCAAAATGGCAATTTAGACATCACAGTGAGAGGCAAAAGGAGCAACACTTCAAACAACAAATAACATTCCTTTTGTGGAACTACTGAGATGTTTTTTAAAAGGTAACCCTCAATAACTAATATATTGAAAATGTACAGGGCATCCATGTTTTAAAATCATGTCATTCTGATTAATGTCTTTCTTGTATCCTCTTTAATTAGTGTCAGCAAAGTACTTTGAAAATGTAAAGTGCTATATAAATGCTACGTATTTCTATTATTCACTGTTGACATGATTTTAGCAGGTAGCATCTCTGAAACCATTAGAGTTGAAGATTAATTCTTGTCTGCTAAGGCTGAGACACCAAGCTCTTACATGGTATAAAGTATGGTTTTTTTTATTCCTTTGTTCTTCACATAGTTGCTGGTAAAATGTAATTGGCTAATTAAGCTCTACAACCAGTTAATCTGGCAGCATGTGACAGAGTGCTTGTCGTAGTACCCTGGTCACTGAGGTTGCTGCAGCACAGAGAAGGTTTAATTGGAATCAATCAACCTGTTTCTGGTAGGGATCACTGACTCTTGGTAGCAATTGTTGGGCTAACGAGGCAAATGGTTTCGCAATGGGGAGGATATAAAACTGAGAGGAAGTTGCATTAAGGGGTGGAGTGTAGAGGATAAACTGGGTGGAGGAGAAAAGCTGTGTGACATGTTTCCCTCCTGCTTTATACCTATGGTGTGTCCCACCGGGTTTAAAAACTGAGGTACACATAGTAAAAAAAAAAGAAAAAGAAACAGACTATTTAGATTGTAATCTCTTCAGGGCAAAGGACAGTCACTCCATGTAGGTCCAGTGCACAATGGGGCCCTGATCTTGACTGTGGCCTCTCGGTGTTACTGCAATATAAATAACAAGTTAAAAGGGAAGGTATGGCTTCATTTGCCCTTATGTTTATAACACCAAGGCTGCAGTTTCCACCCTCATTCCTTTTAGAGACGGTCACCTCCTCTCAGGACAGAAAGGAACCATCTCTATACATAGAAAGACTTTCATTGTTATCCTAGGTGTGACAATCAGGGTCTGGACACCCCCAGGGTAGAACTGGGGGTCTGAACCCCCCAAAATAAGTAATTGAATCAACTTGTTGTTCACAATCTTATTGTGCATAAAGATGTCAAATAAGGTCTCTTAGGAAAGCTTGTAAGGTTGTGGACTTGATGGTCATGAGATGTGGATGGGTTATGGTAGAGAGAGAGAGAGAGAGAGAGAGAGAGAGAGTGTGTGTGTGTGTAAAATAAATATAACTGTAGTGCAATGTCAGCATCACTTCACAAAAGGGTGAAAAAGCAATCACGCTGTGTGGGGCCGCCTCCCCAGATAGATGAGACTCCAAGCACCTAGCATTTTACAGCCAGGAAGAGACAGATGATGGGCTTTTAGAGTTAATGGGAAAAAACTGACAGCCTGGTTAGAATTTCCCCTCCCTAAGTAACCATAAGTCCCCGTTCTAGGAGAGGGACTGAGGAAAAGCCCTTTTAAAATAAGTTTTGAAACTGAAATCTTTATCCAGAATTGTGGGACAGTCTTGAAGGTGAGGGCCTGTCTGTGAGGAGTGGATCCATCTATGGCAGGCTACTCTGGGAAAGAGTTCAAAGGCAATAGATAAATTTTCTTTTCTAATACAAGTTGTCCAGAATGTAGAAGTGTAAAGCCTATGGGTGCATCATTATGTATGTTTCCTGTGTAACTTGTACATGTTTACGTCTCTTACTCTTTCATCTTTGAATCTGTGATTTTTTTTCAATTAAATAAACTTTTGTTTGTTTTTACCCAATGAAGGTCTCTGGAGTGCAAACTGCGGAATGTGTGCGCCAAAATGAACTGATAACTGGGAGGCTGGTGTGACACCTTTGGCAATGACAAACCAGAGGGGGAAAGTCAGTGACTGGTTGTTAAGAACATGAAGGTCGGATCTAGGGAGACTGGACAGGCTGTTGGTGTCACTCTGGAAGGAGTAACCAAGCTGGTGGAAGCCAGGGCGAGACCTTGTGCTTGTGATCAGGCAACTGGTGTCAGGGATCTGAGCCATAGAAGTACAGCATTGCGGCACTCCAAAGCTACAGGGCAGGCAGTGACAGAACCCCTCATAGGTCTGGGTGATCCCCAAAATGTCACACTAGGTGCACTTATAAAAATTGACACTAAACTGGCACCCATCAGGTCAGTTAAGAGGCTGTAGTGTTCTACATTTTCTGTTAGATTTCTTAGATATGTTGAACCCTGGCAAGCTCACCGACCTGCACATTGGCTTGTTTGTGTTTTCTCTTCTTGCTGAGCAGAAAAATTGAGAGAATGTTTTTAGTCTTATTATGAATTCAAATTTTGGTTACATCCGGCATAGAGATGGAAATAACCTTGAGTTGTTATGGAAGGAAGGGTGGAAGGTGGTCATAACAGGGGATAACCATCAAGGAGATGAATGGCATGCAGCAAATCACTTGAAGGTCAGCTACTGAGTGCTCAAAGTTAGCAATAGATTGTGACTTCCAAAAATTCTGCTGTCTCACGAGTATTCAGACATGAATAAATGGATTTACTGAGTTATGAATTTAAAGAAGGGTCGGAACAGTGATTATACCCAAAAACTACAAAAGCATCCATCAAAGCAAGATCTAGTTTAGTTCTGTTCTTAATGCTTCATTTATGGATACAACTCTTATTTCCCAAGACTTGGCTTTCTACATTGTAACAGGTCCGAAGAAGTTATGTTTCTCCCTAACAATAATAATATGGAGATATGACAATCTCCCAGAACTGGAAGGACCTTGAAAGGTCATGGAGTCCAGTCCCCTGCCTTTACTAGCAGGACCAAGTACTGTCCCCTGACAGATTTTTTGCCCCAGATCCCTAAGTGGCCCCCTCAATGATTGAACTCATAACCCTAGGTTTAGCAGGCCAATGCTCAAACCACTGAGCTATCCCTCCCCCCTACAATATCTTTGACTTAGCACAGTAAGCACTTCCAAACATTTTAAAATAAAAAAAATAATGAAAAGTCCTAGAAATGTGACTCCTGACTACCTGGGAATATTACAGCATCAGCATTTTGGGGAAACTGTTGAAAGCCTCAGACATATTCAGACAAACTTGATACTTCCCAAACTGACAAACGCACATGAACTTTGTTGTTGTATGGGTAATATTGGTTCCAAATTAACTTTTGAAAATGGAACTTTCGCTTCTGTGTCAAGTTAGCACTCTTGAAAATGTTATCCTGTATCTTTAATTTATTTATAACCTGAAATATTTCTAACTCTTAAATCTGAGAGCTGAATTTATCTGAGTGATCAAGTATGGTCTTTTTCTTTGTTTTTTTAAACAGGAAGTTTTGGTAGGCAGTAAGGATGGGATGGGCATCGCTAGAAACTTTTGTATGGTAGGAGACTGGAAACAGAACCAGTGGCAAAAGCAAATCCAAGCTGAACTGAAAAGACACACAAACATTAAGGTGAGTCAGTGGTACAGGTGAGAAAAGACCTCCAGAATTCTGCACTCACAGCCCTGTTGCCAATTGTGTAGCATGGTTAGTCAAATGGATTATTATTGATCTTTTTTAATGTCAGACGTGCAAAAATGAGTGAAGCACCACATGCCTAATTACCACAATTTTGGATGTACAGGATGAGGCAGGTCCATATAACTTGCCATTTGCTCATGCAAACATTTGGTGTTGTCAGGAGGAAGGACAAAAGAGTGGATAATCTTGAGTTTCCCAGAAATCTGATTGTCCAGTCTTTCCCTGAGAAACATTTTTTAAAAATACCTGTCTTCTGAGACAATCCAGTCTTCTCCAAAGACCAACCATGTGCTCCTTAGGAGACCCAGGGATCAGCTGTCTCAGGGAAACTCACAATTCTCTCCATTTTCATACCGTCTTCAAAGCCCTCTCCAGCACATGACTGGTAACCCTCATTTAAAGACTGCAGGATTTTCAGCATGGTACCTGTTAATACTGTGATTTCATGGTGCTGCCTCAATTATCCTCATTCTGGTTTCCTTAATTCCAGCTGAAGAAAGCCACAATATTTTAAACTGGGAATGGAATTTACTTCTCCAGCCAATGAATGTGGCTGGATCTGACAGATCTTTCCATCACTGCAAGAATAGAGGTGTGGGATTGAGCAGATTTATAAAGCATAATCCACACTTTAAAAAAAGTATTACCCTTTTAATGTAACAATGGATTTATAGCAGCCTGGGGAGAACCATATTGCCTAGAAGTCCTGGAGAAATAAAAGTGCTATATATGGGCCAGGGCTTTGGAGCAGAGCCCGCGGAGCAGCGCCGGAGCAGTGGAGCTGCAGGTTTTTGCCTGGAGCTGGAGCAGAGCCGGAGCACAGCTCCAAAACCCTGATATGGGCGAGTAAAGGGACAACGAGATAAGGTAGGGGTGGCCTGCATGATATCAGCAACACTAAACTGCCTGTTAGAGGGAAGGGTGGCTGGTGGGGTTGAGTGGGAAGGCAGCAGAGAGAACAGAACGGTTTCAGTAAAGATGGTGAAGAAATTGAGCAGAGCAATCAGAGGAGAAGGGACTGAAAGGGGAGGGACTGAGCAGAATGATGGAACTGAGCTGTCAGTTGGGTCAGGGTAGATGGACCTAGATGCAGGGCCGGCTCCAGGCACCAGACGACAAAGCATGTGCCTGGGGTAGCACCTTGTAAGGGGCGGCAGTCTGGAGATTCTTGGGGCATCCGTTTTTTTGGTTTTTTTGCTTTGGCAGCTTTGCGGCGGCCATTTTTTTTTTTTTTTTTTTTTTGCTTGGGGCAGCCATAAAGCTAGAGCCGGCCCTGCCTAGATGATGTTGATTACAGAACTAATGCCTCTGGAGAAGGGCATAAGACCAGGGATACATAAAGCACTTAACCCCTCTGTGTCAGCTCCCCTTCTGTAGAGTGTGTTAGAATTACTTTCTTAACTGCCTCAGAAAGATAAATTAGCTAAAGCTCATATTACATTATAAAGACAAAAAATCTCTAAACAGAAGTAGAAATCCTTGCTTAGCATTAACATCTCCATAGATTATTTTAGCTGTCATACACCCTTATTCACAGGGTTTTCCTTCCATATTGCAGGGACTCAGTTGTTGATGTCTTAAGATGACACTACAGAGTATCTTCCATTGGCTTCCAAGACCTCCCAGCTTGAAGCTGACGTATTCAGTTGCCAGCTTTGAGGTTTTCCACCATCTGCTTTTACAATCCATATGAAAGTTGAACTTTCTGTAAGGCACTTTGCACACCATCCCACCTTCTTTCTAAATCTTCCTTTTTTTAGACCTGTCCCATTTTTCAGTTTGTTGGATCTTTCTTCCTTTGGTTTTCATTTCTTATTACACTTTCCACTGACATTGCAGATATTTGGATTAGTTTCCAAACCTGCTTTTGAGAAAAAAATAAACTCTTATAAAATCAAATGCTATTCCAGGGATACTCTGGAACCACCTATGTGGGTTTTTTTCCTACGTGTGAAGCAGAAGTTACAGCAATTTGGAGCTCTTGATTGAATCTTAAGATTCAATCAGTGAGAATCCCTGGGGATTTTTATGTATTCATAGTGAGTTTAGTAACAGAGAAGACCTTCCTTTTTGGGAAGGTCACATTTAGCATCCTATATAATGTTCACCCTCTAAGATGCAGGGAGAATGTAGCTCGTCAGTAATTTTATCAGTGACACTAGCTAATCTGAATTGCTTAACATTGTCATTGTTGTTAAGAGTTTGTCTTATTTTAATATTCAATGCAACCATTGAACTGTGGCAAACTAAACAAAAATAGAAGTTCACAAACAGGAATCATCCCCTATGTGCCTCTTGTCTCTGTTGTAATCATCTTTGTAGAAGTTCATTTTGTGCAGAGAGACAGTGATCAGGAAGTGTCAAAGGGCCACCATCTATATTGGCTGAAACTTTCTGAATCAGGTCCCGCTAATGAAATGCTTTCATCCAGCTTTGTCAGGAAATTTGCCAAAATGTCAACTCTGATTAATCTGTCTATTCATCTAACTGTAAAATTAGCACATTGTGAAGCCATGATTTCAAACTGGAGCTCATTTCTAGGAGAAGTTATTCTTGTTCCAAGGTGTTAGCCTTCTAATTAAAATAAAAAGGAGCAGAACAAACTACGGACCAGTGGGTGAATAAGTCCGAGGCCCCAGTTACCTCAGTAACAACAAATTTTGACATATGCACCTGGTGTTATAAGATCCAGTGTTCAACAACTGTAGAGTAAAATCTGCTGATGATCAACTCTAACTACCCTTCTGGAAGCATGGGAGCACCCTGAACCATCTGGAATTCTAACAGTGAGAAATAAGAATTTAAAGAGCAAAAGCAGCTAGCAGGAATGGGAACTAGAGAGTATCCCGTGTGAATTGGTACATCCTATATTGGCCATAGGTATTACAGAACATGAGCCATACAACATCACATATTGAAGAAGACATGGTAACAGGCAAACCTCAAACAGTTAATAAATTTGATTCCATTTAGACCATTTGAATGCTTATATCAATATCTCATGGGCAGTAATTCCTCTTTTTCAGCCCAGCAGAAAGCACCTATGAAAAGCTTCTCTAAGGGTATCTTAGTATTTCTGCTTCTGGCACCAGTAAGAATCAGACAATGTAATCATGCATGCATGTGTTAAATATAATCTAACTTTTTCAAACTTCAAAAGGGTTTGGCTTTCTTTCTTTCTAAGTTTTGGATGAAGGTTCTGGTTGCGTGTTATTTTCTCTAACCCATGCCCACTTATCTCTAACCAAGTAATACTGGAACAATGACTCTTATACCTCCAAAAGGCTATGTGGGTAGGTGGTGCTATCATTGGCTGATAGGAACTAGGATGGTATTGTGAAACTTATTACTTCTGGACAAAGTTGAAAAGACTTTTATAAAGAGGAAATATCTTGAATCAGTCGATGGACTAGGATAATATGCGAATCAAATTCTTTTTGAAGTCATTTAGTTTCATTACTATGTTTTTCAAAGACCTTAAGCAAGCCTCTCTCACTCAGTGTGTGGGTGGGTTGTAAATGCTCCTTTTTCTCAAGAGTCAGCTGTTGCCTAGAAGCAGTAGAGGAGAAAGCAGCTTTGCTTGATAAAGTATAATAATGCTTGAATCGAGAAGACAGCCCACACCTTTCATTCTAGAGCCAAAAACATGATTGTAGGGTTTGGGTAGGAAGGGGAAAAAGTTGAGAGAAATCATCTTTGCAAAATGATGATGATGGACTGGAACTGCTATATTAAACTCCACAGAAGAGCTACAAAGTAATGTATACTTGTATCAGGAAGCTTCCACATACACATATTTACAAAGATCCAAATCTTGGGAGCAGATGCAAAACATGAGATAGGGGCTGCACTGCAGGGATTAATGTGAGAGAAAGAACCTTTCCTACTCAGTCTGTAGCATATGTGAAATATATTCAGCTGCAGTGAGGTTCCAGTAATCTTTTGCTGTCTGCATCTGCAATGGGCCAAGGCAGGTGGATGTGTGTGTAGCAGTAGTACTCTGTCTATGCCTGCATCTCTCTCTCCCAACCCCATACCTGCAAATCTCTTGTGTGTAGCCACACAGGGTGACCCCATTGGCCTCTGTGGTGCCTACCAGATCTTGCTCTCTGAACAGCAGAACCAAACTTGCTACAGTGTGTACAGTCCTCCAAATGAAAATGTCCTGAAGCTTGCACCAGAGAGCAACTTCAAAATGCAATCGCTGAGTAATATTTAGTAATCAACCTGCTAGCTGTTTACAAACTATGGAGACAATCCTTTTGTCCTTTAAACAACTGGTTCTTCCCTGTATATGTAAATCACTCTTCCTTTTCTCTCTCCCACATGGCTAAAACTGATTTTTAAAATTAATTTTTTACTGTAGCTTTCCAGCAATAAGAGTTAGTTGCTCGCTGAGTTTTTCCTGTGTCATAAGACTTTACTGATTTTCTTAAAGTTTGCAATATTAATACTGTAAGCAGAGTCTGAATGAGCTCTCCCTGACCTCTAGTGAGCTGTGGAAAAAGACTTTAGGAGCTGATCTTATTTGCATGGAAAAACCCACCCTGCCTAGGTGCTCAGCATGATGGGACTGCTTGCCCAAATGATCACTTGTGGCTGGTGTTGGATCCCCAGTCTCCTTGTTATTGGGGCAGGAGTAATAAAGGGTTGTTATTCTTGTTGTGTGAACTGAGGGCAGCAGAAGTTTACCTGGCATACCCCGATGGAGGGACTCGCCCTCAACTGAACAGCACTTGCTAGGCAGGGGACATGGGTTCCAAAGTCCAATGAGCTGAGCTAGGGTGGGGATAGGTACTTGTACTTGGTGGTGTGGGCCTTGTTTAAGGATCTCAGACATCATTTGACCCTTCTTCTCTCCATGGTGTAATAAAAAAGGTAATTTAGATTTAATTAAGAATCTTTGTTACATGCTACAAAGTGATACCTAGGTCTCAGTAGTAGATGTACTGTGGGACAGTGTCTCTATTGCAAGAGATGCCAAGTGTGCAAGTGAGGCTTCCCCCACTAACAGCTGAAATCACTGAGAGCTGTGTTAAGTGGGTGGCCCTGAAGACATCTTGGGCAGCTGCCAAAGAGGTGTTGGCAAGTGGCCAGCAGGGAGGCTGGTGGAGAGGTGCGTCCAGCAGGGTGGCTGGCAAAGAGGCATGGCAAGCGGTCAGCAGGGAGGCTGGTGGAGAGGGCCAGAGCAGAGCCCTGCAGAGGTGTGGCAAGCGGTCGTTGGGACGATGAGCAAGTGCCTGAGCAGTGCAGTGTGTAGGGTGCCTCCTTACACCCTCCCCCCACCTCGCCTTCCACACAAGGTGGGAGATGAACTCTGTGGATGAACCTGTGAACTCTGGGGCTGCACTGGCCAAGGACAGCAACTGTGAGTGGGATACAGAGAGGGGACGGGCACGTTAAAGGGACTTTTGGGTTGCTGGACTTAAGACCCTGAGGGGGAAAGGACACTGCCCAACGTACTTGGGGGTGGGTCTTTTGCTCATGGTTTGTGTTTATGAGCCCTAGTTGTGGTGTTTTCCCAAATTAATGCTGAGTTACTTCCCTCCTTTTAGTAAAAGTTTTTGCTACACTCAGACTCTGTGCTTGCAAGAGGGGGAAGTATGGCCTCTTATAGGTGCCCAGTGGGTGGTGTGTAATTGTACCAGGTCACTGGGTGGGGGCTTGGGCCGGTTTTGTGTTGTATTATTGAAAATGAACCCCTAGATACTGAACCCAGCCCTTGTTGCTGCTGGCTCCACCTGGCAGATCGATTACAATACTATAACCCAAACACTTTAGAAAAGAAGAGGGAAAGTTCCTATTGACAAGCAGAAACAATATAGAAGGGAAATGTACAAACTATTGGGCTCAGGCAGAGGGATTGGAGTGCCTACTTGACAATGCAGTTATTCAGCATGTGTCTGTCTTTGCAAAGGCACTAGGTTAATGATCAAAGTTATCTTCCCAAGGCTTTTCAGTAGCACTACATGTAGTTGAATATCTTCTTGAGTTTATAAACTACCAATACAACAAGTTACCCTTTTCCTAGCAAGCACTTGATAATAAGATCATCTGGTCCTTTCAGCAATTTAAATCAAAGGCTTATTTTTGTTTTTTGATGTGGGGGAAGGGGAGGAGTTGCACACACCTTTTCAGCTGCAGGCAAAGCATTTGCAAAATCATGAACTATCAAATGTTAAAAATGCTCATTTTCTCTGGCTGTTTCTAAAGGCTCTACCTTTCTCCCATCATTTTGGCTATAGTTTGTTTAATGATCAATTGTAAGTAATGAATTAAGCCACATGAAAACAATGTTAAGGAAAACTGGTCAAAGGTAAATAAAGCACTCCCCTGGGTTTTACTGAGCCAATTATCCCATTAACTAACAGGGATTGGGATAACTGGAAGGAAATGCAAAGGGGGAAGTCAGTGGACCTCTGAGGAAGCAAGCTAGCTCTCAGAGTGGTGACTGAATTCTTCCCCCCCACCCCCGGAGAAAGGGCTGAGGACTAGGGAAAACTGCAGATAGAATTGCACAGGATTATGGTGGTGACTTGGTGGGGGCAATATAAATAAAACCCACAGAGGTGCTAACAAAGTGTCCAAGGCTGCTTATGTGGGATCTCAGGCCAGGAGTGGAGCCTGCTCTGTTACAACTTACTCCAAATCTTGGATTCTGAACTTTGGGGCACAAGTCCATCTCTAATCTTTACTACTGTGCATAGTCCGACAGTGAAGTTTGATTACTGTGTTTTCATGAGCTCTACACTGTTTTCCTGCTGCTTATAGTTAGTGGGAGCTGGGAAGTGTTTCTCCATTAAAGTATGTTAGCTGATCTGAGATATTACATCACTGTGGGGCCTCTCTACTGGAAGAATGCAGAGTTTTTTCCAACATATTTCAATTTTTCCACAATTATTTTGAGTACGCTAATACACATGCATCTTCAAAATGCGACCAAACACAAACAGGTAGGGAAGAGACCATGGGAGTTAAATTCTTTGCCACTCCAACTGGTACGTCATCAGGGATTTCACTGCAAATGTCATGCCAGCAGCAATATCAGGTGACAATTGTGTTGCTTTTGTGAATGAGTGCACCCTAGGGATAATAAAATGGAATGTGACTTATGCAGATAGCAGAAAGGAATAAAATAGGCACTTAAAAAGAATCAATACAGCCTTTGGAGAGCAAAGAAACAAATCCCACTAGTGCATGCAAAACACAGCTCTAATACACAGAGAAGTTATAATTCATAATATAACTTGATCCAGCTAACTATATTAAATTGGACTCAGTTCACACCCTTAACTGACTATTTTAAGAGAAAAGGTGTTTCAGCACAAACTAATTAAATGAGAAGCAATTAGAGTGTATAGAAGCTACAGCAGTCTGTTAATGAAACAAACACTTTCAGCACAGTCATACAATAGGTCAAAATTCAGACCTCATCAGTCAAGACTGAAGAACTAGAAATGAGCCTGAACTAGAACTTCAAATCCGTGTGAGAGAGAAAGGGGGGGGGGACGGACGGACTAAATCCACACTTTAAGGATCCTGCTCAGATCCAAAACTGGAAGGGGAACCTATGTACAGTTCTGGCTAGAAAAAAATCTCATGACACTTGATCGTCTCACAGCATTTCTGTCCTTTTCATTCAGCATCTGATAAGAACAGTCCTGTGCAATTTTATCACTATCAAGCCTAATCCTATTCTTAAAGCTGAACTTTGAACATGTTCTTAAAACTAATCAGGATCCAAACATTAGCCCTTTAATCCATCTCATCATACAAAATCTGCATGACATTCTATGTTAGTTTTGACCATGTTCATGATGGTGTTTTGTTTTAAAACTGAGTCAATAGGCCTCCCCTTGTCATAAAAAGAATGATAGTTAAACTGATTACTGTCCATACAACTGCAGCAGATTTCCATGGAGTGTTCTTAATGTCTAATATATAAATAAGTTGAAAATATTGTTCCCAAGGTCACCCTGAAGTAGCAATTAGAGAAGTAGGAGGAGATTCAGTAGAGAATCGAGTCATGAAAGGCAAGGGAGAACAAAATTTCAAGAAGATCATTGTTGACTGTGTCATAGATAGCTGATAAGCCAAGGAGGAAGAGGACGGAGTACTGGTTCTGAGCTTTGGCTAAGAAGAGGTCATTAGAGACTTTGGCTAAAGCAGTTTCAGAAGAGCTCAAGGGGCCAAAAAGATTGGAGACGATCTAAGGTGGAATTGCAGGAGAGGAACTCCAGAAAACAATTGTAAACTAAGCTTAGAAATAAAAGGGAGGAAGGAGATGGGGTGGTAATTGGAGAGGCAAGTGGGGTTGAGGATGGGTTTTATTAAGATGGTTCACCCAAAGTCACGATTGCACTTCTTGTTCAAAGGACAACTTCATTCTTCCAAATAAATAGTCAAAAAGGTCTTCATATGAGAGAGAGACAAAAGTGGCTGAGAAAAGCTGCACACAGCTCCTGATGGCTTAGTAAAGCTTTTGGTTCTTCAGGCATAAATGATGCTCCTGGTTTAAGTTTTAGCTATACCAGTGTTCAGGATGCATGACCAGTAAGTTCACACCACAGTATCAGAGACTTTACTGATTGCACAAGGCCAATCTACTGTGCGTAGCAGACTCCTGCTCTGTGAAACAGGCAGAAAGGGGGACCCTGTAACACGCACTAATCAGTGGGTGTCCCAGGAGTCCATGGCCTGTAGCAGTTAAAATCCCAGCATATTGACTGAACCAGGGGTGTTGAGAACTAAAATCATGAGCTTGCTACAGACTGAGCAAAAGAGACAAGGCCCCCCACAGGGGCTGTAATAGACTCATGTTCTGAGCCAATCCACAGAGGATATAACACATACACTCACCAGTGGGTTACATAAGGACAACTAGTCAGTTTGTAATATGGAGAAGAGGATATTGCAGGTCTTGACTGACCATGCAGTTGTCTTCTGACAAAACATTCTGATATTCTACAGCTGGTTGCTAAATGGAATAAAAAGTTCTTACATTTTCCAATCAGCTCTATTTTGTTACCAACTATTCCTCAATTCATTTGTTGCATTTATTTCAATTTTGTTTGTTTTTATTTGCTTATGGTCTATTTTAAAACTAATTTCTATCAGACCTCTAACTCATCTCTCTTTGACAGGATAGGAAATGTAAGTCACTTAGATTAATCTATACTGAAGAAGAGTTGGGGTACAATACAAAAGTTGGGAAGATGAGTTGTACATGCCTGAAATCTTAATTATTTCAGGAAACATATTCAGCAAAGTGCCAGATATGTTCATGCCGAGCTACTGTTTTGACTTGATAAACCAGAATGAACTGTAAAATTTAGAATAAAGAAGGGCTGAGCACTGATGTTTAAGGTCCCATAGAACATTTGAAGCATGTTCTGTTATGATAAGCTTTGTGTGTGTGTGTTTGTACCTATTGTAAATGCGCCATTTGGTAGAATTCACAGATGTACCAAAATGTATATTTCTTGTTTTACCTTTGAACTTAGTTTGTGATGCTGTTAGGGAGAATATTGTGCAATAACAGTCCAAATCAAGCCAGTATATAATGAATGCTTCTCCTTATTTCTGTAATCATAAATCAAACAAAATGATTTTGCTTAGAGGTATTCAACTGAGGTAAACCAGAATTAATAGAATCAACAGAAATGTTGATAATACTTTAATGGGAAAAATCCTTTCTGCCTTTCATCTTGACTCTAAGTGTATCAACCAGTTTCTTAAGTAGTTGCAACTTGCATTTAAATTTGGTGCACTGTTAATCATCATTAACATTTTCCTTTTCAACTACACTTTTCTGTACCCAGCTGCTAATAAGAATTCATGAGCCAGTTCTGCAATTTAGTGTCAGTGAAGTTACACAAGTCATGTCTCTTAGGAGAGCTCATATTCTCCATTTTCATTGTGAATATTCCTCCTTATCTTTTGAAGATCCAATAGACCAGCAGGTTTGTCAGTCTCTCTGCTTGGTTCTTGCTGCTGTTGACATCAAATGTTGCAATCCTCTAGGATATTTCTAATGGGAACCCCCCAAAGACTATGGCATGTCTCTGAGGGGAAAGCCCCTAGGCCTTTCAAATCTCAGGCATTCTGGAGATTCACAGGTGCACTACGCAGTCTCGGATCCAAATAACAAAACCTTCAGCATCTGCTGGAATGTGCCAAGCCGGGTACTACGTGTTCCAGCAATTGGTGTAGGTGGGAGGGAGGATTGTGAGAATGAGGGGGGGCGGGGGAGTCTCACAAGGAAATCAAGGGAACTTCAAAAGATGATGCTTGGATAAGCATTGTACCTGGCAAAAACTTGTCTGAACCAAATTGATCTTTGAAACTTTTGAGGTTCATTAATTACTATTTTCTATTTTGGGCCATTTTTACTTGTGGTGTTGTCTTTTTCCTCTTACATACATCACTTTGGTCACCAGTGGTGAATTGTAATGCCAGTCACATGGAGTTCCTTCATTCTGTGACTATTCCTTACCTAAACTATTGTTGTGACTGTGACGGGTTGGATCACAGAAACCCCCTTGGGGCTGCCAACTGTTGTGCCAAGACTACTTCCGCCTCTGCCTTCCCTGCCAGCTTGGGACTCCAGAACACTGCCTGGTTGTGCCAGACACGCTTGCCGGCCACAAACACAGACACAGTTCTGAACCACGTCCCACAAACTGCAAGCTTAACTGAAAGCAGTTTAAGAAGTGTTCCTATCTCTAACACTCAGATGCCCAACTCCCAATGGGGTCCAAACCCCAAATAAATCCGTTTTACCCTGTATAAAGTGTATACAGGATAAACTCATAAATTGTTCACCCTCTGTAACACTGATAGAGAGATATGCACGGCTGTTCCCACCCCCCACCCCCGGGTATTAATACATACTCTGGGTTAATAAGTAAAAAGTGATTTTATTAAAGAAGGATTTAAGTGGTTCCAAGTAATAACAGACAAAACAAAGTGAATTACCAAGCAAAATAAAATAAAACACACAAGCCTATGCCTAATACAGTAAGAAGACTGAATACAGATAAAATCTCACCCTCAGAAATGTTCCAATAAGCTTCCTTTTACAGAATAGTCTCCTCTAGTCTGGGTCTAGCAATTACTCACACCCTCTGTAGTTACTGTCCTTTGTTCCAGTTTCTTTCAGGTATCCTTGGGGGTGGAGAGGCTATCTCTTGAGCCAGCTGAAGACAAAATGGAGGGGTCTCCCCGGGGTTTAAATAGACTTTATTTTGTGGGTGGACACCCCTCCCTCCGCCTGTGTAGAATCCAGCTACAAAATGGAGTTTTGGAGTCACATGGGCAAGTCACATGTCCATGCATGACTGAGTTCCTTACCAGCCAAGCCCCATTCCCAGGAAAGCTCAGATGTGGATTGGTGTCTCCAAGTTCATTGTTGGCTTAAGTGTTTCTTGATTGGACACTTACTGAGAATAGTCTTTTCTCAGGAAGCTGACCAACTGCTTCACTGAGGCTATTTAAAATTAAACAAGTACATAGCCAATATTCATAACTTTGAATACAAAACTGATACATGCATACAAATAGGAGGAATATATTCAGTAGATCATAACCTTTGCAGAGATATGTTACATGGCATATGTAGCATAAAACATTCCAGACATGTCATATTTACATTCATAAGCATATTTCCATAAAGCATTATGGGGTGCAACGTCACAGTGACTTCTGCTGTCATTCCAACAAGTGAAGCATGATTTCTGTTAATTTCATTATAACTCCACAAAAGTGTTCCTTTTCAAATACTGTTGTAGTGATTTATGTTGTTTATATACTGCCGTCTTCTGAACTGGACACAGCTGCAACAAATGCCCAACACTTGGACTTGTTCAGCATAGTCTATTTGAAAAAAACTTTAGAGAGTGCGAAACCTGCAATAAATTAGCTCAATCTAATGAATGCACAATATTGTAGAGGTAGGAGGACGTGATTAGAATCCAGCCTTGTATTCACGTTTAATATATAATTGTACTGTTTAACTCACCTAGAGTTCAACTGATGGTAACCTGAGTTTATCAAGGACATATTGTAGGTAAAAGAAGCTGGTGGTAAAAGTAAGGTGTAGCATTAATGGTATTGGTTAGAAATGCTTCGTAAAAATGTTTATGTTGGAAATGTCAAAAAG
The DNA here is from genome assembly GCA_033296515.1 of Macrochelys suwanniensis. NCBI lineage: Eukaryota > Metazoa > Chordata > Testudines > Chelydridae > Macrochelys > Macrochelys suwanniensis. Next base: position 46,476,573 of record CM065776.1, read on the forward strand.
TGGTTCAATAACAAGCTGATGGGATGCTATAGAACTGAAATAGTAAAACATAAATCTAAGTATGGGTTATTCAATTCCGTTAGTAAAAACTTCATCTTGAATTGTAAGATCTGATATTTCCTCAAAACAACACAAAAAAGACACACAAACTTGGAAGAGGAATAATGAGTTGAGCTGCACAACTACAAGGAAGGAATGGCAAAAGGATAAGCTAAAAACACAGTCAATAATCTACCTCTTTCCTCTTGATGCATGTTCTCAGCTCCTGTACATGCTATTGGTATTTACACATATTAATCTAGAGGCAGCTGTATCCCATATACTAGAAAGCCAGTGAAGGGGTTATTTAATCAAAGTATCCTTTACCTTAAATGTAGTTGACATTTTGTCTACTCTACATTACCCTTTTCTTAGGCCAGAACAGATTAAATAACAAAAGCTATGTCTGAGAATTAGAGAGAGGTAACTTAAGAGCAGATGTTAGGAAGGAAGGTTTTGCTCAGCAAATCTTCAACGCACTGAAAAGGTCACAGGCAAGTAATATCGTTGGGCAAGAAAGTGGTACTATTAAAAAAGTAAACCAATGCAATTCTAAGAGGCATTGAGATCTGACTGGGAGGACCCTATAAGAGCTTTTGCCCAACAACTTTTGCTCAACTTTCATAAAAAATATTTATTCAAATCTAGCTGAAGTTTTTTGTGACTGAAAGTCATGACCAGCTGATGGCTGCTCAGAGGCCTGTGCAAAATGCCTTCATAGTCTCAGGTCACTTCCTAAATGACAGCTTTCTGATGCAAAAAGAGAGCTGTTTTTGAACAGACGGGGTCCATGTGACAACATTTTTAACAGAAAAGTTTTCATTTTAATCCAACATATTAAATTTCAAAACAAAAAAAATCGAAAATTTTGGGAAAAAAATCATTTTGAAACTGTTGGAGAAATGTCATTTTTTAAAATTCCTGCTCATTTCCCTTTTCCAATGAAAAAATGTGTGTGGGGAAGGAGTGATTTAAAGAGAAAAATCTTTTTTTTAAAAAGTCACAAAACCTATGTATTTTTTTTTCAGCCAGCTCTACACAAAATCCCTCATCACAGGTGAGATTTTCAGTTTTAGCAGAGATGTCAAGTACTGAAATGCCATAGACTGAACTATGTTGTCTCCTGTAGACACGATCCTCAAAAACAGGATTGAAGCATGTTGGCTGGGCAGGTGTGAGAAGCTTGAACTTCTACAGTCCCCCCCTACTTTGTGGAGAAAGGACTTCAGTTTCCAGTGTATAAATTCAGCACCTTTCGCATATGCACTAAATTCATTTTTAAATGGTTTTGAGCCATGGGGCAATGACACCAAACTGACTGTTTATACTGTGTGTTCTCATGATGCTAGCACATTGTTCAATACTATATATTTCAGATATAGTAAAATTATAAACAACCACAAGCAAATTTTTGTGGTATTTTGTCCAATAGGTGAGACATGAATCTATATAAAATATGCAATTTTTCCTTTTATGGGCAGCTTGCCATAAAACAGTCAAGTGGCATTAATTGTCGAAAGCTCAGAGAGCTGATGATTTCTGAGAGCACTGCAACTGCAGCAAGGGTTGGAGTGAAACCATATTGCCAGGTCAACTGTCTTTTCTGCCAGTTCAGCAGTGCCCTTCATTTAGTGACCCTCAACTCTGCACCTTAGGTTTAGGCAAAGAGCCTCTTTTGAGGATGACAGTGAATATAGCATCTGGCAGGATATACAGCCTGACCATGGGGCCATGACCCCCTTTCAGAGAGCCAACACATGACTAGCATAAGCTCGCTCTTCATAAGCATGCCAGAAAGGGTCCCAACCTGGCCTCTGAACCTAAGTCTCCAACATATAAATGTGCAATGCTGCCTTCTGATTTTTCACACCCCTGAGAGAAGTAGTTATACCAACCTGATTTCCTAGTGTTGACCAGACCTTCGTCTCTTTTTTTTTTCTCCCCTTGCATCCACACACACACACCCCAAAACAAGACTCAGCAAACCCCCTTCACCTACTCAGTCCAAAACTCCTAGCCTGGTTCACAACCCCTGCTTGTTTTAGGTGAGGGGCTTGTGATCAATTTATGCCTCAGGTTCCCAAACCAAATTCCCAGCACCAAATAAATCAAATTATTTCAAGTGTATTATTAATGTTTGAATCCAGCAAATATTAGTCTAAAATAACTTGCTGAGATGTACATAAAGCTACACTGAGGTACTTGTATTGCATGTCTCAGACTGGCAGTTGTGTGCTTAACGGAGCATTCAATAGTATGTGCATGCACTTTAATGCTCTCAATAGAAGATCATAGAATCATAGAAGATTAGGGTTGGAAGAGACCTCAGGAGGTCAACTAGTCCAACCCCCTGCTCAAAGCAGGACCCAACCCCAACTAAATCATCCCAGCCAGGGCTTTGTCAAGCTGGGCCTTAAAAACCTCTAAGGAAGGAGATTCCACCACCTCCCTAGGTAACCCATTCCAGTGCTTCACCACCCTCCTTGTGTAATAGTGTTTCCTAATATTCAACCTAGACCTCCCCCACTGCAACTTGAGCCCATTGCTTCTTGTTCTGTCATCTGCCACCACTGAGAACAGCCTGGCTCCATCCTCTTTGGAACCCCCCTTCAGGTAATTGAAGGCTGCTATGAAATCCCCCCTCACTCTTCTCTTCTGCAGACTAAATAAGCCCAGTTCCCTCAGCCTCTCCTCATACGTCATGTGCCCCAGCCCCCTTATCATTTTTGTTTCCCTTCGCTGGACTCTCTCCAATTTGTCCACATCCTTTCTGTAGAGGGGGGCACAAAACTGGATGCAATACTTCAGATGTGGCCTCACGAGTGCCAAATAGAGGGGAATAATCACTTCCCTCAATCTTCTGGCAATGCTCCTACTAATGCAGCCCAATATGCCATTAGCATTCTTGGCAACAAGGGCACACTGTTGACTCATATCCAGCTTCTCATCCACTGTGATCCCCAGGTCCTTTTCTGCGGAACTGCCACTTAGCCAGTTGGTCCCCAGCCTGTAGCAGTGCATGGGATTCTTCTGTCCTAAGTGCAGGACTCTACTCTTGTCCTTGTTGAACCTCATCAGATTTCTTTTGGCCCAATCCTCCAATTTATCAAGGTCACTCTGGACCCTATCCCTACCCTCCAGCATATCTACCTCTCCCCTCAGCTTAGTGTCATCCGCAAACTTGCTGAAAGTGAAATCCATTCCATCATCCAGATCATTAATGCAGATGTTTAACAAAACTGGCCCCAGGACCGACCCCTGGGGCACTCTACTTGATATCGTCTGCCAACTAGACATCGAGCCATTGATCACTACCCGTTGAGCCCAATGATCTAGACAGCTTTCTGTCCACGTTATAGTCAATTCATCCAATCCATATTTTTTTAACTTGTTGGCAAGAATACTGTGGGAAACTGTATCAAAAGTGTCGCTAAAGTCAAGATGTATCACGTCCACCGCTTTCCTCATATCCACAGAACCAATTATCTCATCATAGAAGGCAATCAGGTTGATCAGGCATAACTTGCCCTTGATAAACCCATGTTGACTGTTCCTGATCACCTTCCTCTCCTCCAAGTGCTTCAAAATGGATTTCTTGAGGACCTGCTCCATGATTTTTCCAGGGACTGAGGTGAGGCTGACTGGTCTGTAGTTCCCTGGATTCTCCTTCTTCCCTATTTTAAAGATGGGCACTATATTCACCTTTTTCCAATTGTCCGGGACCTCCCCCAATTGCCCCAAGTTTTCAGAGATAATGGCCGGTGGCTCTGCAATCACATCAGCCAACTCCCTCAGCACCCTCGGATTCATTGCATGCAGCCCCATGGACTTGTGTATGTCCAGCTTTTCTAAATAGTCCTTAACCTGTTCTTTCACCACTGAGTGCTGCTCATCTCCTCCCCATACTGTGCTGCCTAGTGCAGCAGTCTGGGAGCTGATCTTGTCTGTGAAGACCGAGACAAAAAAAGCATTGAGTACTTCAGCTTTTTCCACATCATCTGTCACTAGGAGATGCTTAAAGCGTTAGCCTAAAATGAAATAAAAGAATAAGTAACTTGCAAAAACTGGAAAAACTTGAAAGTCTGAAAATGTTCACTTTTACCTAGGGGCACATGCTTGAATTCTAGTATTTTAGAGGGGAAAGGGAGGAAAAACAATTTTTAAATAAAGCTGACTCTGTTTCCATAATAGGAATCCATTTTTGTATAAGAGTGCTTATATTTCTAAATTAGCATCACTGGCAGTGTAGAATTGCTATTTCAGCACCAACAGCATAAGCTATACAAGGATTTTTCTTTGCTATAATGGCTTCATTAAGACTTGAGAAGCTGCTACAGTCCTGATTGCTCTTACCTACAGTGCCCGTTTGAGCAGGGCTGTTTCTGCTTTAATTATGAGTCCTGATATTTTGCTGATGCCTGGAGTCAGATTTCTAATGTTTTATTATACACTATTTGGCTAAAACATCTGAGCACAAAGCAAATTGTATGTGTAGATTTGCTATCTTAATTAAAGGTTAGATTATTAGTGTGTCTGTTCCATGCTAATTGCATTGACCAATGTCGACAGGTCAATAGGCTGTATTTCTGGCTGATCCTTCCTTACAGGCTTTATTCTCTTCCCGTTTGGCGAACAACGGTCTCCATATTTTTTGATGAAGCCCAACATCAATATGAGTGTTTTTTGTTTGCAGCTTGGGTTGTGCATCAGCAATGATGACTTCCCAGATGCAGAAAGAGCGTTTGCTAGTCTGAACGAATCCAACAGATGGAGCATAGTGGTCTTTGGTAAAATGTGCTATTTCTGTGTGTCTGACAAAAATAGCAGAGCCCTAGCTATTGTTTGTGCTTAAAAAAAACCCACCTCAGAAATGAAAGGAAGGTTGAAGTGTTAAATATTTTGAAACATGAATTGAGGTGGTGGTGATTTTAGGTTAGTTATTTGTTGGGTATTTGACATTCCCTTTAGGAAAAAATCACAAAGCTCATCTACTCTTCAAGACCCACTGTTGTCTCTGTAACCTGAGAACCTGTTACGCAAACTATCAGGCTGCTGAGGTACTGTTTGGTTTGAATTTCCCTCCCCCACCCCAAACTATGCTACAGATTGAAAATTGTAAATGCATCGTTATCATCTCTTGTCAAGCTGCTTACAGATTTTAGAGTGCTGAAGACCATAGCTGTTACTCATTCCAGCCGTTACTATCTCCAGCTGGTCCCTAGTGAAGCAGACACCATTTATTCTAGAACTGCTATTTATCATATTGTGAGGCTTTTTTATTTAACCATTTCAGTTACCAAGAGTATGCAGCCTCACTCCCTGCTTTCTGCATTACCTGTATTGTTGCTAGGAAACCTCTGAATGGAGACCAATTTCTTCTTCATGTGACTGTCATTATCTGGGAAAAGACACAAACTACCAGATTTTTTAAAAACAATAATCTCTATTTTTTCTGCTGCAAGAGATGCACCCTGTACAATGAAGCTGGTTATTTGTATAACTAACGAGTCCCCCAAATTAGGAAAACAAACTGTATCAGACTGCAGTTTGGACTCATGCGGGTCTGTTAACATTCTGATAGCTCTTTACAATGAAAGCCTGATTTCTGAGAACAAGGGGCTCAGCCCCTTTGAAAATCAAACATCTTTCCTGTACTCGAATTCCTAGATTTGGATGGACTGTGTATTTATGTATTGAATGTTAGTACCTGTGAGTATTACTAGCATTTGTATTTATTGTTACTGCAAAACAATATAATAATAACACAAAGGATAATCTAAGTTGCAATAAAAAACCCACAGCACTGAGTCGTGGAGCCTGGGTCATTGACTTGGGTTTGTGGGGCTCAGGCTGTGGGGCTAAAAATGGCAGTGTGGACACTAGGGCTCAGGCTGGAACCTCTGAAACCCCACAATGGGGGTTAGCCTCAGAGCCTGGTGAACATGACATTTGCCAACCATTGCTGCTTGTGTGTTGCATCCCTTCCACTCCACCCTTTGTTTCTCAGACAGTGGAAACAATCTCCCTCCCCCCGCCCCCCCAGGTTTCAAAGTCTGGACTCCAACCCAAGCCCAAACGTCTATACTGCAATTTTTAGCTCCACCCCACGAGACCAAGTCAGCTGCAGCCCTGCTACAGGTCTTTTACTGCAGTGTAGATGTACCCCTAGAGGCCCCAGTCGGGATCAGAGCTCCATTTTACCACATGCTGTACAAATATGTATGAGACTGTCCTTGCCCCGAAGAGTTTACAATCTACATAAACAATATAGACAAAGGGTGGGGTGAAAGGGATGCAACACACAAGCAGCAATGGTTGGCAAATGGTGTGTTAATTCCATGCCTTTCAGAGGGGAATAGTGGTGTTTTGATTTTTGTGTATATACCCAGTAAGCCAAATGTGGCAGGTGAGAAGGGAAGGCAAAAAGGGAGTAGTTAATACATTATGAAAGGTTTGAGGTTGATAGTCCCTGCAGATTGGTGTTCTCTAATTAACAGACAGCTGCAGTGAAAACTTCTTTCCATTGTTGCACCAATGTTCCTCAGCCATGGGGCACTCAGATAACAGGGTGATGGGCATGGTTTCAGAACCTTGATGGCTGGTCTGGATTAGATCAGAATACATCCTTGGAGGAACCATTCATTCTGCATGACAGTCTTTGGCTTCTGTGTTAAGGCTGCTGAAAATGTCAACAGTGTGTTGGGTTTATATCGCGGACGCTATCCTCAACAAACTACACTGAAGCTGCAAACTAATTTCATACTTTTAAAATGTATTTGGTTGTAGTCTTTACATTTTTGGTACATGTACTCTACAACATTGTGAAGAGCATATATTTATAAGCTGGTCAATATAAATTGTGTTTTTCTGATCTAATTTTTTTGGTAGTGTTCAAATGTATATCCTGTTGTAAAGCAACTAACTACAACAATAGAACCATCCTCTTCTGAATAGACATGTAGAGTAATGCCATGACACGGACCCTGTAAAACATTTTATTTTGAATGTTGACACCATAACAAATGGGAAAAATGAAATGATCATGTTAGCCTGACACTGACTGAGAATGTTTGTTCCAGCAGAATTTCACTGGGACTACTAAAAGAGGTAGGTTCAGAAAAGTGGAATGGTGCCACCTATTGGTGCAATGATCAAACTGAGACACATGGAAGAGTTAGTTTCCTCTCAAAGCAGGGGAAATTAATCCGTTTTTGAAGTGTTCTACAATATCCTGACTTTGTCACTATGGAATCTGTTAGGACAAATCTTTAAACAAACAGACATGACACCAGAATTGGGAGCTAATGAAACTGAGTCAGTTTTACAGAAATAAATTAGAACACTTAGAGAACTGTGTAGATTGGATCTGAGGCTTTACCTTATTTGGAGGCAAACTTAAATTAAAAGAAAAAGTTGCCTTCACTTTCCAATTATCCTACTACAATAGACCCAGAATTTTTAAAATCTAATTTAGTAGATAGACATATAATATTCCCACTGGATGTCCTTTTCTGTAGATTATAGAAATTCTGTTTCCCTGTATTTGTCCTGTGGTGGTCACACATCTATAGAGCCTTTAAGATAAAGATTTCTAGATCATCACTGGTGATATCATGTGCTGATTTTTTACCAATATTACTATTCTTTTCTTTCATACACCCATCACCATAGTATTTGTGCCAGATACACACATTAAAATAGCATCAATTCCACCTGAGAGGACCACATTCTCACCTCCACTGTCTGTGCCTCTTTACTTAAATGTGCTGTATTTGCTATTGTTCCAAGAGAGATGTCACCAGCAATTCTGCAGTGTTGTTTAAGCTTGTGCATGGCTATGCATCTTACATTGCACTCTATGGGTATGACTACACTGCGGGATTCTTTAGGCAGCGTGTACTGTACATACACCCATAGCCCCCCTAGCATGGTGTATTGGCCTCCCACTGAGCCAGAGGGGGAGGAACCATGCTCTGAACCCAGGTGGGTGGAGCCAGGATGTGCTTGACCCTCCCACTGGAAGTCAGGGGGCAGAAAAGGAAGTATAAAAGGTGGGTCCTGGAACTCAGTTGTGCTGCAGCCGCCAGAGGAGACGGATGCCTCCTGCCTGTTCCTGAGCTGGGAGACAGTACCAGAGTCCCGCCAAGCCTAGGACTGGCCAAAGCTGCTGGAGCCACCCACTGATCCAGGCACTGAGGAGTCACTGGGACTGCCACTGGACTTCTACCCTAAGGAAACGAAGGACCCCCAGGGAGCCAGGTACACCCCGAGGGGAGGATAGGAAGTGGCCCAGGGGCAGCTGACCCCCATCTCGCTGCATTGCTGCCGGAGACCCAGTCAGCGTGTTGAGGCTGGATTCCCCGCTGACCCAGTGGTGGAACACTCTGCCACTGTTAGGGCCCTGGGTTGGGGCAAGGTGGAGTCGGGTGAGCCCGGGCCCACCTACCCCCTGCCATCTCAGCCTCCCCTCTCTAGGCCAAGAGGCCTGCGTTTGTAGGCCGTCCACCAGAGCTAGCACGCCCGACCCCCCGCTCCCGCCTTTGCTACTCTGTCCTGAGTACAGGCCAGAGCCATAGACCATTTATTGCCCACCCTGACTGAGGGCCTGGGCTCACAATCCTTGGCTGCCCTGCCCTGCCTGTAGGCCAGAGAACCTTAACTATTTGCTGCTCTGTCCTGATTACAGGCCAGAGCCATACTGTTTGTTGCCCTGCCCTGATTGAGGCCCTGTGGGCAAAGACTCTCTTTTGTTGCTCTACCTTCATTGCAGCTCAGAGCCCCTAACTGTTTGCTGGTCTGCTGACTGTGCCTTTTCCTTGCTGCCTTCCTCCTGCCAGAGACTTTCTTTGCCGCAGTGAAAGGTTCTGGCAGCGGGGAGCAGCTGAAGCCTTTCCATGCTGTCTCCCCTTTGCAGAGCCTTTCACTGATGTGTAGATGCACAGTGCAGTGTGGACGTAGAGGGCTTTTCACTGTGGCATAGAATCATAGGACTAGAAGGGACCTCGAGAGGTCATCTAGTCCAGTCCCCTGCACTCATGGCAGGACTAAATATTATCTAGACCTTCCCTGACAGGTGTTTGTCTAGCCTGCTCATAAAAATCTCCAATGAGAGAGATTCCACAACCTCCCTAGGCAATTTATTCCACTGCTTAACCACCCTGACAGTTAGGAAGTTTTTCCTAATATCCAACCAAAACTTCCCTTGCTGCAATTTAAGCCCATTGCTTCTTATCCTATCCTCATAGGTTAAGAAGAACAATTTTTCTCCCTCCTCCTTGTAACAACCTTTTATGTACTTGAAAACTGTTATCATGTACCCTCTCAGTCTTCTCTTCTCCAGACTTAACAAACCCATATTTTTTCAATATTCCCTCATAGGGCATGTTTTCTAGACCTTTAATCATTTTTGGTGCTCTTCCCTGGACTTTCTCCAATTTGTCTACATCTTTCCTGAAATGTGGTGCCCAGAACTGGAAACGATACTACCTACACGCCACTGAAAGTGGTGTATAGTGTAGATGTAGCCTAAACATAGCAAGATTCATGCGCCTCGTGTTCTCAAGTAGTATGGAATTCCATAATCTTAATACATAAATATGGTAAGATATAACCATTACTAAAAAACATTTCTATAGCAAAATAATGTTGCATGACACTTTGCAAAAAAGTGTGTGTGTGCAGGGGAGTGTTTTTGAAAGCTCTAAGATCTTATAGTCGAAACTGGACAATGTAAAACATGAGGAAGCAGAAGGAGGGATGAGTTAAAAAGGAACAAAAACCATGAACAAAAACCTTCTTGTATACAGGGCCGGCTCCAGGCACCAGCTGACCAAGCACCTGCTTCGGGCGGCACCTGGAGAGGGGCGGCGCTGAGGGTTTTTACCACTCTTCCCAGCCGGCGCATGCTCCCAGCCGGAGCCCTCCGGGCCGCGGGCAAACCCCGCTCTCCGCCGGGGCCCAGGCCAGGGCAGCGGGGCCGCGGGCGAGCCCCGGCCGGGGCAGCGGGACCGCGGGCGAGCCCCGCTCCCCGCCGGTGTCCCGGCCAGGGCAGAGGGGACGCGGGCGAACTCCGCTCCTTGCTGGCACCCCGGCCGAGGCAGCAGGGGGTGGCCAGTGGCTTTTTTGCCTGGGGCGGCAAAAAAGCCAGAGCCAGCCCTGCTTGTATAGCAAAGAATCCTAGGTTCTGGTATTTATGTAGAGACACTGGTAAGGCAAGAGGTAAGGATTAGAGCTGACCGGAGGATGAAACTTTCAGGATTTTGAAACTTGATTTCATTCCACACTAAAACAAAATCAAGACCTTTCAAATGTTTTTGCAAAATGTACTTGTGTCAGGTTGTTAGATTGAAGCTTTTGTGTGTGCATAGAGCCTGGAAGTTAGGACAATGGCCAGGATGGGGAAACCAAGTTTCAAGTCCCTGCTCCAGAGAAGAGTTATTTATCCCAGATCATTTTCAGTTTCACCTAAATGAAATTTGCCAGAAATGTTCTGAACAGTTCTAGTAAGGATGAGACAGCATAGGTGGGGAAATCAACAATCTAGAACAGAATAGAAGTTATATTCTACACAGGCTCCTATACCACCATCAGCAGTACATTCCAATGGTACTCAAGCAAAGAGGCAAATAATGTACCTGGTGCTCTGTGTGTATGTTTATAAAAGGCAAGGTAAAAAAAAGTGCACCTTGCATGTTGCGTGGAAGGTGATTGAGGTTTGTGATCGTTTTTAGTTCTTGTGAGTGTCCCACAGTATGGGCCGAGCCCCCAAGGAGGCGCTGTCTCCTGCAAAGTGAAACCAATGCAAAAGAAGTGGATTTTGGGGAGGGATCTGAAGGACATTGGGAATACCTTGCTCACAGGAAGTGGGATCTTGTTTCACTCATAGGCGGCAGCAGCACAAATAAGACATGAAGGCAAGAGTGGGAGGAGATAAGACAGTGTCAAGGCTGAATTCCCACTGTGTCACTTCGAGTGCAGAAAGTGGGGGCCCACAAGGATTCTAAAAATTAACACTTGCCACTCCAGGCTTGTATTAAACTCTCAAGGTTACAGCTTTTCTCTGGTCTAGACTGGGTAACGCTGCCACAACCCAAATGCAAAAAACCCCTTTGAACCCAGGAAGAAGCACTTGGGAATTCCTCCCTGTGGGGTACCCTCAAGCCCTTTCACCCCCCGCTCCAGGGAAGAGCTGAGAAAGAGAACAAAGGAAATTAGCCATGGCCACCAGCTAATTAAACAACATATGCACAAACCTCTTAGGACACCAAAAATCCAATCTTGTTCTTAAAAAAGGTAAATTTTATTAAAAACAAAAAGAAAGAAAATACATCTGGAATCTAGCTTTTGCTAGATTTTAAAAGAGCAATTCCAAAAATCAAGCACCCAAAATAGCTTTCTTGGGGGTTCATCTTAAAGGTTACGGGCAAATAGGGTTAGCACAGAGGAGTCCACAACCCAATAAGAAATAATCCTAATCATGTCTTTTTAGACATTCCCTAATTTTACTTACACATCCGAGGCTCCAGAGAAGTAGGTTTGAGGTATGAATTGATTATCTATAATCATACCTGGCTTAAAGCTGGTTACAGCATTACTGCTCCATGTCCCTGCAGCCCAGAGAACAACAGACAAAGAGAAAGTTCCTTTCCCAATTTTAAAAAGTTCTACCTTCCCATTGGCTCTTTCGGTCAGGTGCCCACTCCTTTTCTTTTACCTCTGGGCTTGTTAACTCTTTAGAGGTAAAGCAAGCAGAGAACAGACCAAGAGGGATTTTACAGCTAGCTGGCTGGCTGGGTGTCCATCAAAGGGAGCTAATCCCCCCCTTTCATGTATCACAGGAAGCATCAAAGTGAAGGTGTTCCTTGCTTGATTTTATTTTACTGTATGTGGTATTAGCTGGACTCAATTATGTAACCCTTCTCTGTGAGCTAAAGCAAAGGAGTTTGGGTAGAATTTTATGTCTCCATGCAGTTGATCTTATGTAATACTCCCTCACCAATAAATTGCAAAATGCCAGGTTTGAATTGTTAAACCAGAATGATCGGATTGGAGGCCTTTAAAGTACCTGAATTCCTGATTTCAAAAGGGATGTAAAAGTCTTAACTAACGCAGCCACAGAGCAAAATGAATTCTTCACAATAAGTTACTGAAATGTAAGCAGGAACCCTTGACTAACCTACTCATAAGTTTCTGCTGCTCACTCTTCTCTCCTCGTCTCTCCTCTCTGCTCCCCTTCTCATCACAGCACAGGTTTAAGATAGCTAGATTCAAGAAACAGAGGCAAATAGCTGAGCCGCACAACTGACTGGAGTTTCTCTGAAGTAAATGTCTACCCAGATGCTTTAAGATAGAGTGGGAATCTGCATGTTTTGCTTCAATGTATGGGTTAGAACAAGATCCCACTGCCCATGATTTGCTATGTATCCTTGGGTGACTTATTTGAGCTCACTATACCTTGGTTTACTTGACTGTATAACAGTTGGAATAATACTTTCTTCACATGTGTGGTTTCAGGATGTCCACGAATGGCACTAAGGCTAAAATCCAGATATTGTCTGGCCTGCGCAGCTGATTAGCATGCTAGGGCAATGTGAAACCATTCCAAGGAGGATTTTGCCCAAGGACTGAAAAGATCCATGTGGAGCACTTATGTGTGCACCTTCCTCCCTGGGAGGTGGAGGGGAGAGATGAGAGGTTCCACATAAGGGTGAATCTCCAACCTTATCTATGGTCCACCCGGTCCTGCTGTGCAGCATGTGCATCCATCTGCGTGTATCCCCCCCCCCCCCCCCCCCCCCGCCCAGCAGCACTGCATCAGTTCCATTGAACAGAGATCCCTCCATAGCTGTGGAGGAGGGGGCAGGATGTGCCCCAAGTGCGTAGTATTAAAGGTGTTTCAATTCATCGGACTATGCTGGGGTTTTTTGAGGGGAGAGAGGTGGAATGTGTGCTGTTAAAGGCACCAGCCATGTAAGTGAATTAGGGGGTCCAGAGGACTTAGGAAGTGTTCGAATAAGGAAAAATGTCAAAATATAAAGGATTTGATTCTCCACTTGAGCCTACCATAGATAACTGAAGGCTTGCAAGGATAATTCATTTCTCACCATGGAGACTTCTGGGGTTTGTGATCCTATTATTTTAGGCTGTGTCGGAAGCAGAACTCAGCACTGAGAATGCCTGTACACATGACACATAGCCTGGAAACCAGCTTGGTAGCTGATGCAGAATGGAGCTACCTTTTAAGAATAGCAGGCTGTCCTGGGCATGCTTTGCTCTCAGTTAGAGCTGGTGAGGCATATTTCTTCAAACCCTGCTGAGCTGGTGAACCTGGAATGGTTTGTGGAAACATATCTGACTGAATGAACTTCTGACGACTTGTGAGCAGGGTTCTGACTGTGAACTGGCAAGCTGCCAGGGGAGCACTGGCTTCCAGGGTCCATGTCCAGAGTCCATGTCCCTGCCATGCAGACTGCCCTGGGGCCAGAGACCCCAGGGCTTCCAGGCTGCAGGCTGAGGAGCAGGCCTTGGGAGCCCCAGCTCCAACCAGGGTTTCCAGGCTCCTGGTAGGGCAGTTGAGAGCTTTGGGGGTCCTAAGAACCCCAGCTGGAGCTGGGCATCTCAGGGCTTGTCGGTTACCAGCTCTACAGCAGGGTCTCCACAGACTCCAGAGGACCACTGGGCTGCTCCATTTTGTTTGGAAAAAAATCAAATCAAAGGGAAAATGTTAAGGGGCCATTCCGAGTCAGAACAAAACCTTTTTTCAAAACATCACCATTTCCCATGTAACAGAGCGCCTGAGTTTTGACCAGCTCCATTCTCCATTAACTACTAAGTGCAAATCAAGGCTGGAATTTTCAAAGGAGCTGAGGGAGTTAGGCCGATGGGAGTTGGAAATCCCAGCCCAAGCGTTTCACCAGGTGATTATCTACTTTAGAAACTCCTCACTGGTACATAGGCATATCTCTAAGGCAACCCTTCCCCCATGTCCTATAAAAACACTGCTGATTACCTGGGATGTTTCTCCTGACTTTTCCACGGGTGATGCTAGATGTGTGAGCAACAGGGCATTTGATGTGGAGGGCCCCCAGCTCTGGAATTTGCTTGCCATAAATCAAGCTTGGTATCTTTTTGGTGAGGGGATCGCAAATATTTTGATAACATGGACCAGCACTTAATAGACTCTCATGGATACCTCTCTGTCCATTAACAATTGCCCAGACTACACTCCTTCCCATTTGTGATGATATAACCTCCCTATGGCAACTACTGCAATTGTTTATAAGGAAAAGTAATATTGAGAAACTACTTAAATTGTAACCTGGTGTCTTAATGCAATTTACCATCTGGAAACAAAGGGGGTGATCCAGCATCATCTGACTAGTCATGTCCTTGCAGGTCACCAGCCAGTGGCCCATGGACCAAGGTATGAGAATAGCCATTCTAGAGCAATGTGCCATATGTATCTGCTAAAGTGTATGTATTTTCATTGTGGGTGAGGTTTATGCTCTGCTTTTGTAGTCAATTGCTGACCAGCATTACTGGTCGCTTTTAAGTTTTGTTGATGTTGTTTGTGGGAGATATACATTATTGTGCATACAATAAAGGGAACTGCCATACATTTCAGATCCATATCCAAAGTTCCGGGATGTTCAGGTCCAAACCAAAAAATGCTAGATCTGATCTCTAACTATTGCCAACAGCACAAGACACTGTTACATTTCTAACAAAAATCAGATACCGGATATGAGCTGTGACATCTAGCAACAAGACAGGAATACTTTTGCTCACCAGCCTCATGCTATTTCTATTTCACTAGGTCAGTGGAAGCTGGTGACATCTGAAAGTGGGCAGGCAAAACTGACACGTTAATGTACGGTAGGTTCAGGGATCCTTTTATAGAGCCAATTAAGAGCCATATGTAAGCAATGTGTACACTTAAAATTCTACCCTATACTAGATTACCATCCTTTGAAAAGACAGCATGTCCTTTCTTCTGCTGATGTTCTCATTAATTGATAGAAGGTCCTGCACAAAGTGCCCAAGGGTTATTAAATGTTCACATTTTAATATTAATGTGGATACTATTGTCATGTCAAGTAACTTAGAGGCCCTTACCATTAGGGGTGAGTATTTGCTGCAGAAAATGGATTGCGCTCTAAGCACTATTGTGAAAGACTTCAAATTGTTCTGTCAGTCAACTGAAACAGCAGCCCTCACTACATAACCTCTAGAAAGAAGAATGTTTGTTTAATTAGGACTTGCAAGGACATTACAATCTAAAGTGTATAATTAACTTGTCTGGCTTCTTGCAACCTGAATAACTTGCTGCTTTCATATTAATGCGTTTTATGAATTTGAACTAGTAGTAGGTATCTAAAAGTAGTCTCTTTTTTTTTTTAAATTTCAGAGGTAATCAGCACCTACAACTGTAAATGAAGTCAACATGGGTTGCATGTGGTCAGTTCCTCAGAAAATCAGGCCAGTGACATTCCACTCCATGGTTTCCCTGAGCACCCATAATTAATGTATAGGATGTATGCCCAGGCAGAAACATAACCTTTGTGAAAAGATTGGGGTAAGCTTAAATCAATATCAGTGGTATTATCCCATATGAAAAAATGTACATTTTAATTTAATCAATGTATTTGATCAAATATATTTGTGAAACAGATAACACACAAAATGAATAGCATGAAAAGCAACTATATAGTATTTAAGACATCAAGTGCATTAGTATCCATATTAGTCTACATTTAGCTAATGTAGCTGTATATTCCATACAACATACTAGTGCTGCTGGGCCGGGCCACAGCTTCCTGCAACTCCCATTGGCCAGGAACAGTAAACCACAGCCACTGGGAGCTGCAAGCAGCCATACCTGCGGATGCTCAGGTAAACAAAAGTGTCTCACGGCCCACCAGGAGCTTACCCTGAACAAGCCGCGAACCAAGTTTGGGAACTCCTGATCTAGTCTGACCTCCTGCAGATTGCAAACCACAGAACCTCACCCACTGACTGCAGTAATAGGCCCATATCCTGTGGCTGAGTTACTGAAGTCCTCAAATCTTGATTTAAGGATTCAAGTTACAGAGAATCCACCATTTACTGTACAGTAGTTCAAACCAGTAAGCACCCTCTGCAGCGGAAGGTGAAAAAAAACTACGGTCTCTGCCAATCTGACTTGGAGGGAAATTCCTTCCTGACCCCAAACATGGCGACCAGCTAGAGTCTGAGCCACTAGCCAGACACCTGGGAAAGAATTCTCTGCAGTTACTCAGAGTGTCCCATCTATAACCGTTGGAGATACTTGCTAATAGCAATTGTGTCTGGACCATATGCCATTGTAGAAATCTCATCATAACATCCCCTTCATAAACTTATCACACTCAGTCTTAAAAGAAGTTAGGTTCCCTCCCCTCACCCCTGCACTACTCCTCTTGGAAGGCTGTTCTAGAACTTCATTCCTCTGATAGTTAGAAATCTTTGTCTAATGTCAAGCTTAAATTTATTGATGGTCAGTTTATATCTATTTGTTCTTGTGCCAACTTTGGCCCTTAGCTTAAATAATTCCTTTCCCTCTCTAGGATTTATCCCTCTGATGTATTTATAGAGAACAATCGTATCTTCCCTCAGCCTTTGTTTTGTTAGGCTAAACAAGCCAAGCTCTTTAAGTCTTCTCTCATAAGCTAGGTTCTCCATTCCTCTAGTCTTCCTAGTAGCCTTTCTCTGCACCTGTTCCAGTTTGAATTATCTTTCTGAAACATGGGAGAACAGAACTGCACACAGTTTTCCAGATGAGGTCTCACCAGTGCCATGTATAATGGTAATAACACTTCCCTATTCTACTGGAAATACCTCGCCTAATGCATCCTAAGACTGCATTAGCCTGTTTCAAAGCCACATCATGCGGGTGCTCATAGTTATTCTGTGCTTGATCAGTATATCCAGGCTTTTCTCCTCCTCTGTTGCTTCCAACTGATACACCACCAGCTTATAGCAAAAATTCTTGTTGTTAGTCTCTAAATGTATGACCTTGCACTTTGTATTAATACATTTCATCCCATTTCTATTACTCCAGTTTTCAAGGTTGTCCAAATCTTCTTGCATGATATTCTGATCATCCTCTATATTGGCAATACCTCCCAACTTTGTGTCATCCACAAATGTTCTTAGCACACTCACACTCGTTGTGCTTTGCTTTAAATATATTCCTTTGATATCACTGCAGTTTTTTCCAGTTAATACATAATATATCATTTAAATGAAATTTCTCATTAAACATTATTTTATTTGATTAACCTTTGCGTTCGCTATTACAGTATACATTGTCTGCAGACTTGGCTTGATATTTAAGTCTCTTTCATTCTTCTATAAAATAGGCAGTTTTGAAGAAGATTAATAGTTTGAAAGTTATAAATGCATACATGTGAATGATTTGAAAGATGAATTTGGGATGGTCACAACTTTTAGATGACCTTCCCATGTGAGAGATCGTACAGAGAAAAATTATCCCAAGTTTCATACCATCTTGAGTTGCAAATGGACCAGAGTTTGAGGAATCTGTTCTGAGATAGTCCAGAAATGAGAGAACCCAACTTGCTAAACCACAGTAGCTTTTAATTCCTCTTAAAATGAAAGTGTTCAGCTTGCTGACATATAAACCTATGAATGTTAGTGAGATTTTCTTGGTTTGCCCTTAATTGATACACACTTTATTCTGAGGAACTCTTAGTTTTGAGGTGTGTCTATATAAACTTCTTTACTTCAGTGCTCCTTCTATCTGATGAGTGCAAAGTGCTAAAACACCATTAAGTCTCCTAGTCCTCAGGGATGTAATTAAAAGTATTATTTCCTTCCTCCAAATATCAGTAAAACTGAGCCTAAAGTTTGAAGGGACCTGCCCAAGGTCACATCGCAAGTCATTGCAGAGTCAAGACCATGTTGCTTTTCCTCTAACCCTACGCTCCGAGACATCCTGAATTCTGAGGCACTCAGCTACTGCAAGTCAGACCAATTCAAAATTAAAGTGCTTAGCACTCTGTCCCCCCACTCCATACAAAAAAATTTCTAAATCACTATAGAACTGCCAGGGAGCTGTGGTCTTTGGGACACCAGTAGGAGAAACATAACCTGCTCTCAGTCTTGTGCTCCCCTATTGATGCTTGCTAGCATGAGTGGAAAGGCAAGATCATAACATTGCCCAGCCCCTCCACCCTAACACATCCACGTTATCTAGCCCCTCTTCTCCATTTGTGTTCTCTGGCACTTTTAGTCAGATTATGCCTACTTCTACACAAGTGCACTGGGTGGGAAGAAGTATTTTTTTTTGCACTATCTTCTTTCAAGCACATCTTTCTTCATCTTGGTCCTAAATTCATTCTGCTATGAAAATGTTTCTGTTCTTGAGAAACTGTTCTCCGGTCTTCTTTTTTTAACCTGTGGGGGCTCTGATCTCTGCTCATCTCTACCTAAAACAAGATTTTAACTGTATGTATGCTCATCTGTGTGAAACTTTAAAGGTGTTATCCTGGCATCACTTGTATGATTGAGCAAGATAGCATGTTAGAGTAAAACTCTTTCTAAAGAATATCAGCAGCAGGATTAAATAAACCCTGCTATTAATAATTCTGGTAGCAGCTTCCCTCAGAGAACATTGCTCCTAAACTGTGGAAAAACTCCGGCCAGTAGAGTGTGCTGTCCTTCCACTGGTACAATATCAAGTGTGTCCCAATCAAAATTTCAACATAGCATGCGTATTTGTCTTAGAAACTCTGATTGCCTTCTCATTACTCTAGATAGTTGAAAGGGAGGCTGATAAAACATATAAACTCTGCCATTACACTTTACAAATTTAGTATCTGATAAAATATTTATTTAACTCAGCACTAGAGGAATGTAGAAATTTACAGAAAGGTATTGGGCTTTGTATAGAATGGGAAATATATTGAATTTGCTGATGCTGTTTCACAGTAGGTCAGTTCAGCCCTAGAGAGTTCGAACATCTGAACAATGCTGTTGACACTGGGAAGAATTAGAGTTTAGATAACACACTATAAAACTGCAAAACTATGAAGTGAAACAAGCAGCATTTGCTTTACAACAGCACTAGAAAGGGGCCGACATTAATATGTAGAAATATTTGTAATTTTGTGTGTAGTGAAACAGAACACAAGCCACAATTTTCAGACTTGGATGCTTGAAGTTAGGTACTTACATAAGTGGCTGATTTAACAAGTGCTCACAGCTTCTATAAAAGTCCCTGAATCACTCTCTGAAAAGCAGATGATTTATTTAGGTGCCTAATTTTAGGCACCCAGGTTTACAAACTTTGAATTGGATTTATTTGGTTCAAAATATTCTTCTGGGTTAAAGTTTTTACTTGGTGCAGCTGTGTCAATTTACAGCAGCAGACAATTTGGTCATTTATCATCATTGGTGATTGGGAATTTTCCATCAGAATGATTTGCAGAAAATTCACCTTGTGCAAAACAGAAATTTTCCCTGGGAAAATTTTGATTTTGATGGAAATTTTTCAATATTCCATTGAAATATTGTTCCCAGCTCTCTAGCTCCCCCACTCCGTGGTAGGCCAGGCTTCCAGACTCCATGGCAGCCTGCGAGGTGGTTTGTCACAGAACCAGGACTCCCAGGCGAGCCACTGGGGACCCTGGGAAGCATATTTGTTTCCGAAACAGTGAAATGTTCTGAGACAGTGGGAACACCTGGGTGTTTCTGAAACAAAATATTGTGTGATTTCAGTTCTGTGTAAAATGTTGAGGTTTTTCTTTTTCACCCTAATTCAGGATGGAAAAAAAATCTATACATGTTTTTCATGGAATTGAAATTGTGTGTCCTCTCCAGCTCTAACTGTTACTATTTATTATTTGTATTGCAGTTGCCCAAACATAGACCGAGGCCATGCTGTCTTTAGCATTGTACAAACACATAACAAAAAGACACTATGTGCCCCAAAGAGCTTACTATGCTTTGTTTGTTCCCTCCTCCCCCAACATCTCAGTTTAAAAGTGAGAGTAATACTGTCACTTCTGGAAATATTTGTAAGAGTAGCTGGAGCCCATAAGCTCTATCCCATGACTAGTGTGGAAATGAAGGTTTTCTTCTCCTCCACAATAGTGTTACCACAATCTTGTCCAAATGAATTGTAGGCAACTGCTTTATGAGTCCAGGATGTATTCACTGGAGAGAGGGTCATGATTTTATTAGTGAGCAATGTAATGTCTCATTTGTTGCTAAAATTGACAAGATTTAGGCTGGAATAGTTTTGCATGAAGGCCGATCTCTGTCCAAAGGTATCAGGTGCCACCTCTGTTTCACCTTTCACCAATTTCACTCACAGAGGACTTAGCTGTGCTGGAAAACTACAGTGTTACTTGGGCACTACATCTGTACTCTTTGTGGCTAATAAAATTAAGTACTGTAGGAAGGTATTGGGGCCATTTGTTTGAGATTGTTAATGTCTTCCTGGGGGGCTGGCTGGGTGCCAAATTCCCTTAAATGAGCCTTCAGGCAGGAAACAATCTTTTGATATTGACTTTCTCATTACACTTCACTCTGTAACTAACCTGCCCGTTTTTAGTCATGGTTTTTGAAAAGTTGGTGCTGGGGCAATTTTAGCATCACTCACATTTCTTTGTCAAGCCCAGCTTTCAGCCTGGGGACAGGATGGAAACTTCTCTGATCACATAGGCTGATAACCATCTCCCAGCACTGGACAAGCTGTCCCAGGATGACTCTTTTGGGATCTATTAGCAACCTCCTTGGATATCATGACTCAACTGTGGATCTCTCAGAGACAGATGGGATCACACTGAAGTAGTTCTATTCCAATTTCTCCGAGATCCCCGTGGAAAATTTTGGGTAATTGCTCATCCACTGAAGGCTTTCTTGTGGAGATCTTTGTAGATTTATTGCCTGTCTAGTGCATGTGTGAAGCTGTTTTGAGGAAATGATGAGGAAGTTTGGATCGTGCTGCAGTCAGTATGCATCCATTGCATCCAGACCATACTTTGCTTCCCCGGCGCCTGACAAACTTTGGACCTGCTGAGGTGATGGTTGGTTTGGAGAAGCATTAAGAAAGTATGGCAGAGATGGGGTCTACCCATGAGTCAGGAGTTTATCGATCCTTTGTTAATGAGGCTCCCAATCTTGGATTACTCTGGATCACTCAGTTGTTCTTGGAGTCACAGGTGTCTGCTAGCTGATGGTGTTTTTTTGAATCTGTTTAGCTCAAAGATTGTGATGTGGCCCTTGCCACCTCATGTCTGTCACCCCTAGATTAGATTACTGCAATGCTCTCTGCATAGGACTACACCCAAAGGCTAATTGGAAGCTGCAGCAGGTGCAGAATGCCAATGTATTAAGTGTTGCTAGCTGTAAAGAAAACATTATTCCAGTGTTCCAACGACTGCTTTTGGGTGTAGTCCTATATACCTAAACACCTTAGCTACCAGAGACACAGCCTCTCTTCCTGTGTACTTCTGCAGTCAACTGTGTGCTCTCACTCCCATTCCCTGCACTGGAGCTGGAAGCAGGGTCGTCTTTTTTAAAGATTTAAAAATACATAAATAAGACAAAACTGAATGTGCAAAGACAAATGGAAAATAACAAAGCAACTGAATTGCCTGAGTTTTTAACTAAAATTCTTTAGTTGAGCATTGAATTCACAATGATTTCTTTTCTTATTATAATTGTCTGCACTAATAAATTCGTACCTCTCTAAAATTGAGTATTCAATGGCAGATTTGATGTGTGGGTGGCTGTATAAATAATTAATGTTTGCCAAGTGATTTCCTTGAAACTTTGTGCTCCAGCTATTGGAGGGAAGCCCCTGAAGACTGAGCAGTGCAAGGAGGAAGGATATTCATTCTCTTTGGTTTAATTCAACAGAAAAATTGCTCTTCTACTGTTTACACTGCAAAAGTAATTTTGCTGTTATCAACTTATGCAGCTCTAGCAACCTTTAAACCAGTCTGTAGGCTTGAACCCACAACCTTTACCATACGATTAGTCCTACTAAAGACAATGATTCTATCCACATGAGTAAGTGCTAGAGGATCAGGCCCGGTTTCCTTTCTCTCTCTCTTTTTTTTTTTTTTGGCTTGTCTGTTAATTGCTCATGCATCTAAAGCTGTTTGCAGTTCTCTAATAAAGTGTGGTCAAACTGCTTATTCAAAAGACCTTGTCCTTTAAGTGGACATGATATATGTTTTGTGGTAGGAAAAGAACAATCCTGTTTGGATTTGGCTATGCTAACTAGTAGTTAACTAGTATTTTAAAGTGCTAGATGGGGTGGGGACTTCCCATGTCAGAGTGTAAAAGTAACCCTGTCAGAGAGAGAAAAGCCTGGCTTCAAACACACATGAACTCTGAAGGGTTAAAATCCAAACTGTGACCCAGATCCAAATTTTGTAATGGTACCAATTTCTTACAATGAGCTGAAGCAAAACTCCAGATCAGACATGCCAAGGTTTATAGTATTGAAAATCTGCATCTGAATTTTGAGACTTGAGCCCATTTCCACTTTCAGCACAGTAGTTGGTTGCTAGAACTCCTACTGTAACAAATACTTTCAATAGAACTCAAACTGTAGTCTACTCCCCAAAGGCAAAATATTGGCACAAGAGTCATGCCTAGGTTTAAAGGGTTCCCGGAAGAAGAAGCTGCAGTTTATTCAAGCTAAATTCATCCCCTCTACAAATAGGTGGAACTTCACCGAAGTCAAGGTAGTTGCTCCTGCTTTCACCAGGGCTGAATTTGGCATTTCGTTCCCACAACTACTCTCAGCCATGACCCTTAAGAATACTATTATTAATTTCTTTATATTGTAATCTTTGGTCCCAAGATATTTTGAATGCAGGTTTCCTCCTTCCATAATACAAATATATTCCATTAAATATTCTCCTAAAAATGTGGGCCAACGCAGTAGCGTAGCCAGGGGGGAGCAGGGGCAGCAGCCGGCGGAAGCAGCGCCTTTTTTCATCAGCACTAAAAAAAGGCGCCGCTTCTTTTAAAGTGCCGCTTCTTGCACTCACCCGGCGGTGCTCCGGGTCTTCGGCGGCATTTCGGCGGCAGGTACCACCGAAGACCCGGAGTGAGTGAGGACCCGCCGCCGAAGTGCCGCTGAAGACCTGGAGCGCTGCCGGGTGAGTACAGGGGGAGGCGCCTTTTTATAGCGCCGCTCCCCCTGCGCTCCAGACCTGGCTGCGCTACTGGGCCAAAGAAGTTCTAAATATTTTTCAATATTTCTTTAAAAAAATATTTGAACATGGTACTTTCTTGTTAAACACAGTGGGCCAAGTACTGACCTATTATGCCTTATAAACCAATTGATGCAACAGTGGACAGAATTTATCCCATTACGCTTCTGGAATAGATGTAGTGAAAGTTTGCATTTCACTAGTTGTTCCATTTGAGGGGTCTGCAGATATCCTATAGTTATTCTACAGAGAAATCTAGAAATTCTCATTGCTCGAAAAGTGTGTCGGTTACTTTGAGGTGGTAGGGCTTTCAGACACAAAATCTAGTTTAATAACCAAATAAATAATTGTATGGCCCTCATCACAATAGAATCTGAGTATCTCAAAACCATTGTAATGATTTTATCCTCACATCAGGCAGAGATAAGTGACTTGTCCAAGGTCACATACAAAGTCTGTGGCACAGCAGTAACTCCAACCCAGAACTCTTGATTCCTTGTCCAGTACCTTAACCTAGCAGTTTTCAAACTTTTTGAGCTGAGCCCCCACTCTGAGTTACAATTTTTGGTTGCACCCCCTCCCCAGCCCAGACAAAAATGGAAACCTGCCCCTCCCCCTTGGATTTTCAGGGTTGGGGAAGGCGTGTGTGATGGTCTTTGGGGGCAGAACCAGCGCAGGGCATAGACGCTGCCGGGAGTGAAATTTGGTGCAGCTACAGCGGATGTTAACACTGACCCACAGGCTGGGTGGCCTGCTGAGGGGAGTCAGGGTGAAGGTGGTTGTCCCTCCCTGAGCCCTGCCACACAGGGGCTGGCCCGAGCCATCTGGCATCACCGCTTGCCCCCCATCAAATGTTCCTCCACGCCTCCTTAGGGGGACGCAGTCCACAGTTTGAAAACCTCTGCCTTAACCAAAAGACCATCCTTCCTCCAACCCCAGGGAATATTAAGGGAGAGAAAAAAGCCTGTTCGATCTTTCCAAATATTCCTAAATTACATCATTTGGGAATATTAGAGTGCAAAGCATATGGGCCCAGATTTTTAAAGGTATTTAGGCATTGTTCTGCTTAGCAGCACCTGAATACCATTCAAAATCTGGGCCATGGCAACTAGTTGTTATTAAAACAAATAAGGAGCTTGCATCCTGTTTAGAATTGTCCCATTTTCTGTATCCTAATTAATGATTGACGATGTTTTTAATCAGTGATAAAACTTTATTTAAGAAGGATAAGCAAAACACCAGTCCTCCAGGTCCTCCGAGACGCTCTGCTGAGCTACTCTGTATGACACTAAATGTCTGCTGAATATTTAAGGTCAGGTAAAGGTGACGGCTCAGAAGCTCTGCAGCAGCCTGCTGTAGGAAAGGAAGCCCCTTTGGTGAATGAACTGACGATCTCAGGTCCCCAAATTAGCATTGTTTCATAGAATAAAGTGGCTAAAATATTCCATTCCTGTTCCTACATTGCTGTATGGTTCTGCTGTGTGCTACTAAATAGTTGCAATGTTTCACCCCAGAGCTGATCTCTGTGTTTAATTTGGTTTGTGCTCTTAAACTGAGATACAGTTTTATGAAATGATTATATGAGCACCTGGTTAATGCTGATGATGTGCTCAGTCTCTGAGGAACAATGTAGACCACAAAACTATTACATTACAATTCAGGGTCTCCTAGCTGAATCCTGGCTCACCACTGCTGTCTAGGGTGACTAGATGTCCCGATTTTATAGGGACTGTCCCTATATGTGGGGCTTTTTCTTATATAGGCTCCTATTATCCCCCCCCCCCTCCCCATCCTGTGTCCCGATTTTTCACACTTGCTATCTGGTCACCCTAGCTGTCTCACTAGTCTGACTGGTGCCAGTACCTAATGGAGGAAACTAATAACAAAATAAGGGAAGGGGGAAAGGCCTATCTGAGGAGATACCTCCTATTGTAAAATGTGATGGAGCCTCTGACTTACTTTAAAACAGAAATTATAAGACAAGTTATTGACCCATGTATGTTAATCACTGCACGATAAATCTTGCAGTTTTTATACAGGCAAAATTCTTATTGATGTGACTGGGAATCCTACCTGAGTAAGGACTGCAGGATTTAATCCTGTAAGAATCCTCAGTGTTGTCCTAGTTTTTAACTAGGATTCTTCCATTTTTTTGGTACTGATAACTGTTGAAGCTATTCTGTTTGTTATCCTTTTGTGATGTCGATATCATTTCCCACATCTATTCAGCTGGTTTGGGGATAGTGAAATCAGAGCTGCCACAATGTAGGGAACAGTGTAAAAGATGATCCACTAGAAGCTCCTTCCTAGCCATGATTCTTTGATTTATAATGTCCATTTGATGCATTTAATTAATGGTAAGCAGTAAAAAATATTTATTGCTTGTGATATACATCTGTTTATCCTCCTTTCAACTCCAAACAAATGTGGTTGGGTTTCTGCAAAAATCCCTCTGTTAGAAGTGTCAAATTAATTTTTATATGATTTCTTTTCTTTGACACTATAGACACCATGTGGTACCTAAGATAACTACACAAACTAGATAATATCACTTTGCCATGATACAACAGTACTAGAATTAAAGTTAATAAAAGTGTGTGTGTGTGTGTGTGTATGTGTGTGTACTACTCCTATATATACACAAATATGAGCTGGATTCTCTCCAGCGGACCTGTGCTCAGTGCAGAACTAGAGGGGAGAGTCAATGGTGACTTTTCACCACCTTTGTGTTCCCAAGAATCAAAGACAAGCTCAGACCCTGTGCAACTCAGTAGCCCTGAGGTTGCTGTATAGTGGGAATTATAGTGGATCACAAACTGAATATGAGTCAGTAGTATGATGCAGTTGTGAAAAAGCCTGTTCTCTTTCTGGGGTGTATTAACAGGAGTTTCGCAGGCCAGGCTATGTCTGCGCTGGGAGCTAGGGGTATGGTTCCCTGGCTTGTGTACACAAATTTGCACTCACTCATCGAGCTAGCCTGAGTACAAATAGCAGTGTAGTTGCAGCAACGCAGCTAGTGGCAGCGTAGGCATGGCTTACCTGGGCCAAGTACAAACCTGCCTGAATCCTGTGGGTATGTACTCAGCATGGCTAAGCCATGCCTCTCAGCTGCTACCTGGGCTACCGCAGCTCCACTACTGTTTGTATTTGTGCTAGCTTCGTGAGGGCTAGTGCAAGTATGTGGATGTGAACAGGAAAATCACACCCGAGCTCATAGTGCAGATGTAGCCTAAGACCCAAGAGTTAATTGTCCCGCTCGACTCAGCACTGGCAAGGCCTCAGCTGGAGTCCTGTGTCCAGTTCTGGGTGCTACACTTTAAGAATGATGTGGGCAAATTGGAGAAAGGCATATATTCCCCAAGTACAGCTATTTAAAAACAGAGCGGTGTGTGTGGGGGGAATGCAATGCCATTGTAAGCCTTATTTGCACTTACTAGTTAAAAAGGACAGGTGCTGGGCCTGCTTTTTAATAATTAGCTGTCACCACAGCCAGTTTCAAATTACTTTTAATGTATTTGGTGCTTGTGAAAGGTGTTTGATTGGCAGCTCCGGAGAGTGAAGTTCTCTCTTTATCCATGTTCTCCTGCTAATGTGCCTCAGCTTGACCCGCAGTGACAATCACTAAGAGCCAGGTTTAGAGGCGATGTAAATGACAGTGTAAGACATCAGTCACGGAGCATGAGTACATTGATGTAAGGGGGTGGAGCTTAAATGCTGAGAGGCAGGGATTGCAGCAACATTAAAAACCAGCAAGAGGAGTTTTATTTTACATCATTCTCGCTAGTCCTTCCTTTCTCTTCCCATCACACCAGATCCTTCGCCCATTCTCTGGTTACCCAGCAGACCCGCTGAGTTCCCTCATTTCCTCCCCACAAAAAAGCCACCTGCACCCTTCAACTGGCCCAATGGCCTCCCTCTCCATGACCACAACAGGCTTTGACACAACACTGGGGACAGTTCCAAGGTCTGGGCTCTGACTGAGTGCTCTGAGACATCGCCAGAGTTGTGCTAACAGTGCAGCTGCCTAGCAATCTCTCTACGGGATTTTATAGCCCCCATAGTAACTGAGCACCTCACACACTTGAATGTGTTTACTTTATTAATATTTTTCCTTAAAATAAAAATAGATGTTGGCATACACTGGCCACAATATATTTTCTCCAAGAGGGTAAAGCAGTCTAAACATTGGGTTAAGGGGAATTCTCTGGCAGGAGGCCAGAGTAGTGACTCCTATGCCACTCCCTTGTGTAGGTGGTATAGTGAGGGTTTCTGTGTGCCCCAGTAATCTTCCAGCTGCTCAAATAGCCCCTTAGCCTCATAGACAGCCAAGTATAAACTGGAGCAGCCCTGAAGCTGCGCTCACTCATGACAGTTGCTGGGGTGGCTCTCCAAGAATCAGAGTAGTATAAGGTGGCTGAAAGCTGCATTTTATTTCCTCTCCCTTGGTGCCGTACTGTGCAGAGCTTGGCTGGAACAAGGTATCTGGGTCCAGATCTCTGAGTTTACAGCAGCATAGTTCATTGCAGAGTTTGGCCTCAAGTAAGGACTACAGGGTTTGGTCCCGTTTTGCGCTACAATAAAAATACTACATAAGGTAGATTCATTTTCAGTGTATACAATCAGACACTATTGTATAAAATGACTTCATATTTTAGTGCAGTTACTTTAGTTTAATGTGGCACCCCCTGTCAGAACAATGAGCTTAGAACGCAAATGTTTTCCCTTGGACTGAAGCCTAGTCATTGATCTTAATTAAGACTTTGTTTTTCAATTGATGAGCATGTACTTGCGTGGTGGAAGTTCAGAAAAGTTCATGTATCATATACTGTAAAAAAACACTTTATAATTTCATAGGAATATTCAACCCCTCAGCCAAATATTCCATCAGACTAATTACATTGGGCTTGCCAGCTGCCTATGATAGTAAAACCTGCAGGAGATATGGTCTGAAAAGTCCTCTTTACAGAGTTCCTCCCTTATTATTGTTTCAGGAGGAGGGGTTTTCTCTTCTGCACACAGTCAAGGGGCCTCTCCCCAAACCTTCCCCTGAGAATCTTTGCTTGTTTTTGGATGTGAATTACAACAAAATCTTTCTAAGGTTCTGAAATATTCATATAACTTTTATGAAAATGTTGTGCATCTTAACCTTAGGGTTAGGATTAGGTTAAGCCTTTTAGGTTCTGGGCAGGATCGGCTGCAGAAGTGCTGATACATGGTAAAAGAAGCTGTTTTTGCCGTATTTCTTGCTGGGACCAGAAACATAAGTGCTGGAAATCTCCTTGGAAAACCTGTTCTGAGAAGACTTCCAATCCAGTTTTGCAGAGTCAACAGCCTGATGTTCAGTACCAAAGTAGACATACATGTACTGTAAGGCCTAGCAGGTCTCTCACCCAGCCCTGGAAAGCTGCTAGGTAGCAAACACCTCCCAGCAGTAGCAATAGCCAACTTGAACACCATGACCCACTGCAGACACAGACCACGTGTAGCCCCACGTCAAGGGATCCACTAGGCAGTAGCCTCATGGCTCCTCATTGGCTCCCTACCCTATATAAACCCCAGGGGTGTTCCAGTAAGTGTTAGGCATCTTCTGTAGCTGCCATGGCCATTCCTACAATCTGCTCTTTAACTTCTGGATTCAACCTTGGCTTGATTTTGCCCTCATCTCCTTACCCGGACCCTGAAACCTGACTCAAGCCCTAGCTGTGAGTCAGGTGGGACCATCACCAGAGTTGATCTCAGCACGTCCCTCCAACTACAGCAACTATGATAAGTTCTTTGAGAAGAACACTGATATTCTGCCATGACACTAGAATTATGACTGCCTGATCAAGCAGCAACCAGGGGCCAAGGTGCCCTTCAGCCAGATATAAACTATGTAGGAGCCTGAGCTATCCTGCATTCCTGTCTCCAGGAGCATCTGAACTAGGGTTCCATCCAGTCATCTACCTCTCCCACTGGGGTCCCGGTTCTCTTCATTAAAAAGAAAGATGGAATGCTGCATTTATGCGAGGATTACCAGGCCCTCAGTCAGGTTACCATCAGGAATTGCTACCTTCTTCCACTCATTCCTAGAACTACTGGACCACAGAACTACTCGGCCACGGCATTCATGAAACTCAGCCTGTGGGGTGCCTATAACCTGGTTTGGTTCCAGGCAAGGGACAGCTTTTTGAAACTGGTATGACCTGTGAATAGCTGATGATGCAATTTGGTCTCATGAACACCTTTGCAACATGCCAGCACTTTGTGAACAATGTCTTCCATGACATCCTAGACCAATAATCATAGTCTATCCTGATAATAGTCTAATTTTCTCCAAGGATCCTGAGCAACACACCCAAAACATCTGGAACTTGACTATGACTTCCTCCACTACACTCAGAGTTCAGTTTGACCCTGCTCTGACCATTGGTCCTGATTGTGCTTGTCAGGATCCTGACATGCCCAGATGCACAACTACTTTGCACAGGTGCAACCTGGTGAGTGCAAGCAAATCCCCAGTTTGCACAGACATGGCTAGATGAGTGTCTTGTTTAGCTTTGTGTGTGCATTAGTCATGGACTTGTGCATGGACATGAATGTGTGTGTGTACAAAGGAGGCATGTGTCTGTGCATGAAAATGCATCCTTATCTGGATATAGAAAACCAGGCATACAGATACTTCAGATAAAGTTTGGATAAGCATTCCACAGTTTAGATGCTTATCTAAAATACAAACTTTGAAGTGCGCTCAAATGCTTCAATTGCTACCCCTCTGCACTGGACATCATTCCTACTTTAGTTTAGTTTACAAAAATATGTACATGGATAGCAATGGATTCCTTGTAAATATATTGAAATCCCAGCCTTAATTTTGGGGGAGTTTGGGGGAACCTAACAAATCCCAGTCTATATAGCTTTTTTTGCTATATGGACTAAAATCCTTGAAAAACTTATCCCAGTGACCTAGAGCATCCATAGATTCATGTTTAGCAGTATTGATATTTTTCTTTTTCTTTTAATCTTTCTATATTTTTTTATTGTTAAGCTCAAAGGGGAAAAAACATTAACTTAAAAGTAGAGATGATCTAACCAGCAGGCTACTGTGCATTCGCATCTTTATTACCCAAATAATAGTAATTGTTGTGAAGAATACCCCATTAAGAACACTAGATGGTCCCTGTGATTCAGTTTTCCATTTTAGAAAGATGTACTGTAGACATAGCCAAGCACAATTATGGATGTCTTTACAGCAGGGGAAAAAAAAATATTGGCAATCGGAAGTTACCACCCAGAACCACATCAAGAACTGCAAAAGCAACCAGAATTTCTTTCTCAGCTTTTAAAACTAAAGATCGACGTGGCATTCTCAGTCTCAGAAGCGGAGCAGTGCAGTCATTTGGAAAGTTGCTTAAAAACAACTGGCTAGAGATTCTTCTGAATTGGGATACACCCTGTAATACGGAGAGGTTGATTTACCAAAAAAGTCTAGATGAAAAAAAGTTTAAAATAAAATGCACGGATTTTGAACATAGTGGAGGGGTTTCATTTTCAAATGAATACGTCTAAGCGAGTGTTTCACGAACTAAGTGTTTATTTTAAGAGGCCAGCAATAGATTGTTCATCTCATTTTTAAAGGTGAATGTATGGAATTCATGAAACAATTCATTGAGACCAATTTAATATGTAAATAAAGGTCAGTTCCATTTTTGTGGGATCAGGCTCATTTACAGAGCCAGTTTGAGGTCAAACTCAAGCCTCAATCAAGCAGTTTGTAGGCGCTCATCAGGTTCTTACAATACGGAGAATAAAAAGTAGGTATTTATTTTTCAAAATAATAGTCCTCATAGCCTTTCAGATGCCTTTTACATAATTTCAAAGTCATCAGCTAACTGAAGGTTTTCATGTTCGTGTCACTGTCACTTTAAATATCAAAAAAGGGTATCCTAATTCAACCCTTATTGCATTTTTTTTGGCACGAGGCGCTTGACTGGCAAGGCCAGAACTACGGCCTGTCAGAGCTAAGTGGGTCACCACCAAACAAAGTGGGATGGGAGGAGCTAAAAGCAGATGGCTGTCTATTGGGGAACCAAAAGTGTTCTTTCAGTGGTGATAAATCACAGCGAGAATCAGTTGACACTGTCCATACGAGAATCCACCTATAAAAGCAAGTCAACCCATAACTTGCATGAGGTAGGGTGTGAGCTGAAAGTTTTCTTCACAGAACGGTGCAAATGCCTTTGCCTTGTAGCTGAGTGATTCATCCCCCACAGTCTGTCCCTCCCTTTCTCCTTCCCTCCCTGCCTGCAACCCCCTCCCGTGCAAAAATAGAAAAATGAAACCAGCTTCCACGCATCATGAAACTTGCCAGCATTCCCTCTCCTTAAAAGGGATGTGAATTGTACACTGGCCAACAGATCTGGCTCCAGTTGTGTGCGTGCGCATGTGTGGGTTTTTTCTTTTTTCTTTTAGTCAACGTGGATGAGTGCTGTGCAACTCTGAGGGTTCAAAGAAAACTATGCCTGATAAATCTAGGAAACTTCTGCAGGATATTAACTCCCTAAATTTAAAAAAAAAAGATAAATTCAAAGAAATCAATCTTGAAACATGTGCCAACCATCTCCTGCAAGGGTACTTTGGACTTTAATGCTAGCTAAGTATGCTTGGCACCTGGCCTGGCAGGATTGGGTCCAAAGGAGATAATTGTAAGGACAATTTTGTCTTATCCACATCAAGCCTATGCATGCCAGTGGGCCTTATGGACAGTTCTGTGCTGCCCTTGCATGACATTTCTCACAAAACAGCACAAGGGCAGTGAGTGATCAGTTTCTAGGGGGTCCAGAGGCATTTTTCACAGTAAAATGTTGAGACTTTCATTCTCTTTTTTACTGTGTGCCAAGGCACTCTGTCCATGCCATATCTCCCCTCCCCTTCCATAACACCATCTCCTTTCCAGCAGAACCTGTGTCTTCCCAACACACCTCTCCTGGTGTCCTGTCCTCCTGTCCCAGTGATGCATCTTTCTACTTCCACCCCTTTCTTTCCTAGTGCTGTATCTTCCTCATTCCACTCTTCCTGTGCTGGGTCTTGCCTTTCCTGGGGCTCTTTCTTTCCTTGCCTCAATTCCCTGCTCTTCTATTCAGCTCAGGAAGTAGGAGGGAAAATGGAAACTAAGGTACCATGCACCAGCTATTTCTTTTCCTCTCTATAGGTATTTTTTCGGTGGGCTCTCTGTGTGATTTATCCAAGGGAGCCAGAAGTGGGCATTGGGAAGCTGAGGAGAGACAGCTGATAAATTGCCTACTTAGCAACCACTATGGTAGCAGCAAGTAGGGGCCAGGAGGATGAACTGCCAAGGAAACCCTGCTTCATCCACGCAGCCCTGCTGGTACAAGAGAGTTCAACAAACCCAGCATCCTCACTTCCCCAACACCTTTACCCAATGCTTCCTCACTGCCCCTGGGGGTCTCTCCTTCCCCAGCAGTAGCTTTTCCCCATCTCCTCCCTCCATTGTCTCCAGTTGCCCCAAGACTCTCTCACTGCTATAGGACTCCCCTTACCCACCACTACCCATAGCCTGAGGGAGCTGCCATTCTATCCCATCCACGTCCCACCCCATCACTACCCTTTACCTCCTCAGCTAGGGTTGCCAACAGTCCTACATTACAAGGGACATCCCTTATTTAAATAGAACATTGCCTGTCCTGTACTAAATCAGTGCTGGATGCCTTTTATCCAGTATTTCAACAGCAAGGGGCCACTCCCTTCCCAACCCTGTCCCTTCAGTGCTACACAGGGAAAGCAGATGGGGCCACACTCAAGGGCCAGGGTTGGGAGACACATCACCTCCATATTGGTGCACATAACAAAATTCACGTGGAGGAGGTGGGGCCGAGGGGTTCGTAGTTTGGCAGGGGGCTCAGGGATGGGCAGAGGGTTGGGGTGGGGGGGTGAGGGATTTGGGGTGCAGGCTGTCTCCTGGCTACAGTGGGGAGAGAGGACTCCCCCAGCTCTCTCTCCCGTCAGCAGCACCTGGGCTGGGGGGAAAGGTGCCTCTTCCCACCGCGGCAGCTCTGGGGCTGCGACTTCAAGATAGGCACCTCTCCCTCAGCCACACCAGGTATGGGCTGAGGCTGGGTTGGGGACGGCGGGGAGAGATGCCTCTCCCCGCTGCAGCAGGTCCGGGATTGGAGGAGAGGCATCTCTCCCCACCACAGCCCTGAGAGCCGGCACGGTGCTTAATAGGCTGCTGCGTGGCTGTGCAGCTTAGAGGGAACTTAGGTACTGACCTCCCAGTGTACAGGGCCCCCACCTGACTCCAGCCCTTGACCATGGCCCCATCTGCTTCTCTGGCGGGCTCTGTCCGTCAGGACAAGTGGACGGGGCTGCATGCCCTGGAACTGCACAGAAAGGACAGGGTCAGGAAGAGGCTCTGTCTGGCAGGGGGGGTCAGTACTCCCAGGGTATAGCCTCCCCACTCGCAGAGTCTCTGCCAATGTCCCAGCAGGGTGCACAGCATTGCAGCAGGCAAAGACTGGCAACTGCAGCCTCCATCTCAGCTCCTGGCACCTGTGCAGAACGTGAACCGGAGTCACAGTGGCTGCTGGCCCAGGACCTGAGGCCCTGGGTTCTCTCAGCATCCAGAGCTGGAGAGAAAGAAACCTTAAGAAGCATGGGGGTGGCGAGAAAGGGATGTGCCCACAGAGGCTCAAGTCAAGATTGGGGACATCTGAGGTCTGTCCCGTATTTTTTAAATACAGTATTGGCAACCCTACCCTCAGCCTTCCTTCTACATTTCCCTGCAGCCCCTACAACTGCCTCCTGTTCCCCCAGTGCCCCACACCCCATTCCTCCCATCCGCTGTTCAGTGTCTCTGCTGCTCATCACAGTCTTGGGCCCTGTCTACCCTCTGAACCATGGAGCGGCAGCCATTTTGCCTGTGGGCATGGCTTCAGTCTCTTTGAAAACAGTGAGTAGTGGGAGCCAACTTTTCTAAGGGCAGGCTCACTCCCCCATGGAGGTAGACAGTGGGGTAATGGGGGTCATCTTGCAGGTGTCAGCCCCATTGACAGTGACAGCAGATAGTGATCATTTTGAGTTGGCATCATGTTTTCTCAAATCACTGGAGTTACAATAACATCACAAGAGCTGGCAATCCTGATGTTATCAAATGGCTGATACTTAGTAGGTATGGTATATACACATGCACATTTTTATGCCCTGATGCTACACTTGCTGCATATAAGCTCTGCAGTTTGCTGAGCTGTAAGACACAGAAATAAGCTACAGTACAGGTGGGCTCTGTCAGAGGTGACTTACAAAGCTCTTGTGTCTATTAATAGTGCTTATGAATGTTCATTGAATTGTTTTACTTTATGTAAATTGCTAGACTATCTTCAAGCATAAACTTTTCCTGTCGAGCTTTATTTTTAGAGTTATGTAGCATCCACACTGGGAGCTGTAGCTGCTCAGAATGGGCTTGACACTCAGAGCTGCTCAGTTCTCTCCGTGTGCCTTTCTTGTGTGCATGTGCACACACAAAACATCTCTAACCTATAAGCCAGTACATTAGGAAGCCAAATATTTTGAGTAACACCCTCTGGGTTCCGTTGGTGAGTTGGGACTCCAGATTTGCCTTTAAACAGCTATTAATGTTCTGCTGAGTAAATATAATATCACAAGTTGTATCAGAGCATATTCACATGGAAGAATGTAACTGTTTTAAGGATCTATCAGATAAATGGTCAGGCCTCAGTGACACACAGGCTATGGGACTGAACAACTTACAGACCAGCCCTTAACTGCTGCTTTCACAGAAAGGTGGACTAGACGGCTACCCCAGGTGCTAGGCCTCAGGAATGAAATGGGTCATGGTACCCTGGTACAATTCCCTTGGACAGTCTCTCTGAGCTCAATTAGGACTTGTTGTGTTGATCTTTTGTTGTAACTGTTCCAGTCATTGTGCCTACAGTGTTTTCAGCCTTTCCTTTCTGCCAGCCCTAGTAAATAATTTGTTTGGAGCTGTACATGTGAGTGCTTCATGGAAACCCACCTAGCACTGCAGGACCCAGGGGCTGAAGCACCTGCATTGCTTGTCTGAGTCACAGTATACATCAGGGGTAGTCAATAGGTGGACCACTGGCCAAATCCGGACTGCCAGATGCTTTTGAACATACCCCAAAATCTTTTTATTTACTTACTATCATCACTATTATTTTTTAATTTTATTCTCTGGAGTCTGGATCATGACTACACCTTGACCAAGAAATTTGGACCTTGACAAAAATAATTGACTACCTCTGGTTTACATGGTGCCATCACGCATCTGAAAGGATCTGGTGTACAACAGCAGGCTGGCAACCCCATCAGGTGGAGACTGTGATAGGGCTGTATAAATCCCACATGGACACGCAAGGTGCCAGAGAGGCTCTGGTGGTAGAGGGCTAGCCCTACCCCTCCAGCCCTGTATATCTTGTGTGATAGGGAGGCAGCTGCAGTCAGCAGGGCCAGGGAAGGAGCAGGATTTCTCTAAGCAGTACACTGCAGGAATGACTCCTGAAGCTTTAGAGGCAACTCCTTGTCAGGAGATCGCCACCCTGACCCCGAGAAGAGTACAGCTGATGCTCAGGGTATGATGGTCTTTGAATCTGATTCCGAGGCCCAGTCACAGCAATTTCCCCAACCCAGCCCTCCCATGTTGGTGCTGGATTGTTGGCAGCACCATGAGATCAGAGTGTATTGAACAATCTCCATGACTGAGTTAGTCAAGTTAGAAACAATACACGGGAGACAATGAACTGAAAGAATGTAACCACTCCAATGGTCTAAGAGGTAAATAATATCTGAATGCATATTTGGATAATATTTACAATACAAGTGACCATAATGATGAAAAGAACCACCAGGGTAGTCATAACTGCTGTGAATGTAGGGGGTAATAATAAATAATGTTTAAAAGCATTGGAAATTAAATCATAACAAAAAAGTTCGGAAAAATATAATGTAATGATTGACTGATAATTTGCACTGCTGTAAAGAATGTGAAGTCCAATATCTTACTGCTCAGCCCCAAAATTATAAGGCTCCATTAGGGTGACCAGACAGCAAGTGTGAAAAATCGGGACAGGGGGTGAGGGGTAATAGGAGCCTATATAAGAAAAAGACCCCAAAATCGGGACTGTCCCTATAAAATCGGAACATCTGGTCACCCTAGACTCCATCAGCCCATACCGAGATATTGAAGCCAGTAGTGTTGTGTTAGATGTTTCATACTATCTTTTTGTGTTATACTGCTGAGGTGCTGTTCCTTTAAGACAGCAGTCAACTCCCGGTTTGCTGAGCTAAGAGCTGTTGAACACTGCGAATCCAGAAGACAGAAATATTCTCTCTGAATTTTGGGCAAAGGTTCAGGTCACTCCTTATTTCAATAATGATTATTTGCACATTATAGAGCATCTTCTTTCAAAGATCTCAAAGTGCCTTATAAAGGTACATTAATTTTCCCATTTTATAGATGGAGGTAACTGAGGCACAGAAAAGTTAATGCCTAAATTTTCAGCTATCTGCTACTATTGTGTCCCTCAGTGGTTTGGTGTCAAGTTTTGGACATTAAAAATTAATGGACACTTTAAAAGACTTGTATTATTGACTAGTCCCAAAGTCAATAATAGAGCCCAGGTCTCCAGACTGTCAGCCATTTTCAATCCACTAGATTGATGCCTACAAAATCTGAACCAGTTCACCCATTCCTAAACCTCATTGCATTTTTGTCTAATTTATTCATCCACGTGCACTGAGAAGATTCCCAGTCCTGCAGTCCTTGCAAACAAAATGCCTGCTGAGGTCAATGGGAGCTTTCTCCAGGTAAGGACTGAAACTGTGGGCTGGAAACTAGACAGGAACTCAGGTGAGAAAAAACACAGCCCTGGTCAGAAGCCTAGAGAAAATGTAATCAAAGTAAATGAAAACATTAAAACGAGGGAAATGATTTTGAAAGCAAGAAAGAAGACAAGAACTTTAGAAAATATCTGCTCTTTTAGACTGGTCTAGAAGCAAAAACAAATTTAAAAAAATTATGTGCGTTTGGGTTTACAAAGGCCACCAAGTTATAACATTTTGTAATTATTTTGTGACCTATAAAACCCTGGCAAAAAGCACTGCAGGCTCACCCGAAAAGAAATCCAGGCCCATCTCTCTCTCTCTCTCTCTCTTTCTCTCCACTCAATAACTTCCATTCCATTTGCAGTTCAGGAAAGCTCAATCTTTGCTGTCTAATTCAAGTGCAGAAAGTTAAATGTTATCACACATTGATTAAGCCTGGTCCATTAACTAAATGCTGTGTAAGCCCTTAAAAGTGTTCTACAGTCAGAGAAAGGAGCAAAGAATCACATGAAGATAATCTGACTCCTCATGAACTGCGCTGTAGTGCAGCTGATCTCTCCCAATACTGGCCTCAGCATTCTTCCAATGCTTTCCCTTCTCTTCCCTCCCTCCCCGACTCCTTCACAATTTTCCCATCTGTTATCTCTATTACTTGCTTTTCTCTTGCAGTTATTCCTCTATTATAGCCAGTGTAAACCAATTGCCCAGTGACTCTCTTCATGCCCCTCTTAACCACATGGGGCTAGATTGCCCTGTGAGGCAATGTGCATGCAACAGACCCGCCTTTTGTACATTGACTCCCTTCTATGTGGAAAGGGGATCAGCCACCTCCATAGCAATATTCCCACCATACCCTGTGGAGAGCTCTCTGCAGCGTCCAGGAGTTGCTAATGTGGAGAGTAATGAGCTGAGGCCCCAGACGGAGCAGGGAAGACCCATAACATACCCTAGCCCAATAGGGAATCCTCTCAGAAAGTAATACAGCTCAGGCTAGTATGCACTTTCGAGCAGAGCCCACTCCATGCCTTGAAGGACTGGCTCAAGGGATGGCAGCCAGCGGGGAAGCCATGCCAGTATGGCTCCACTGTGCTGACAAGGCGACAGGGAGCCTTAAGATATAGGCCTGAGCCTTCAGCAATTCCCATTAGCTCTACTGGCTTTGGGGTCTGATCTTGATTCCATTTAAAGGTCAAAATGGGTCTCCAACAGAACAACCTGGAAAGAACTCCATTCAGGGAGCGACAATGCATTCCTCTCCCTTGCTTTTCTGCCTCCACAAGTTTTTACATGGGATTTAACAACCTGGCTCCATGGTGTCTGCAGGAATTTGACTAAGGAGGCCCTAGCTTGAGTGTTCTGCTGCTCACAACTGCAGGAGGATCACAGAGGGACAGAGCAAACTCATCATAACTTATCTGAACTAATCAGAACCTTCTGAAGTGTCTTTACCCACCTTCTGCATGATTGAGCCCCTTCTCACAGGTTCCTAAAACCCACCACAGTTACCCAGTAGTCTTTCTTTGGTTTCTGGTGCCATTCCCAGAGTCCCACCAAAAAGCTTCTTGCAACCCATGGCACTTAAACTCTCCTAGCAGTTTCTCACCCTCCTACTGCTCTCCCTTTTGTCAATCCCATAACTCCTCACCCCCATCATTCTATGCCTCATAATGAATACCCTGAAACTAATGGCTCCCATTCTGACAAGCCCTCAGCAGTGCTTCCACACCACATCAACAGGCTTTTGGCACTTCCCTCCCCCAGTACATTCGAGGCTCCGTAGTCCCTCCTCCAAGACATCCATTATCTCCAAATACAAACTGCGTGCACACTGAGCTTCCTGTATCGCAGAAGTATTGCATGAATTGCTCACTAGGGCATCCAACTTGTGCATATTTTGACTATAAGCCTCACCTGAGCGTACCAGCATTAGCAGCTAAAAATGCTGTATAGCAAACCCCCCTGAGTTAAACAACTCTTACAAAGGTTTGAGAGTGGTTCTGATTGGGCTGAAATTCAGGCTATTTCTTATGCTGGATGAACTGATTTACTCCTTCCTAGCCTGTACCCACTAATCAACGGAACCCATCCACACTGGGCCATGATCTGTGTTTCCTGAAAAGGGTGGTTTGTGGGGATGGGGCCAGACCACATTTGAAACAGCGTTGAGACTAGCCAGTCAAATCAAGTCAAAACTATTTAAATCTGAATGGTGGGGGAGTTGCTACAGCACTACTGTGATACAAAAAACAAGATTGCAATAAAAAAGTATCTAAAGTCCCTCTCCCTCCTCCACCCTCAGCTGCATGATGGACAGGGTGCAAAATCACAGAAGAAGTGAAAATGGATTTATAAAGAGAGACAAAAGCAGTTACGTGGGATGGTCTTTCCCCTACCCGTTGCGTGTCACCCTGGCACTCCTCCACACAAAATCCACGCAGTCAGTGGGCGGTACAGAACAAAGGGGCCTAAACAGGGGGAGGAGCTGCATTAAGCAGTACAGTATGTGTTTCCACCCTCTTCCAAGGACTGTGGAAAAAAATGCCATGAATGCTAATGCAGCATGAAGCAGCATTAATTCAGTTGCATGGTCTGTGATCCACGCACAAAGATGTCAAAGAGTCCAAAGGTGAGCCAGCATGGCTACTGGCCCATCTGGGCTACCTTGGCTGCTGGTGATAGGACGCACTAGGAGGAAATGCAGAGGAAGAGTCTTTCTAGCTGGCAGAGGATCTGCAAAAGTGGGGCTCTTTCCTATAAGCAGATCTCTGGTTTCTGCTGTCCTTGATTCCTTAGCCCAGCAGCCGCCTTCTCCTCAGACTAGGGAAAAACTGACACCACAACTCAGGTTTTTGTGTTAGTTTCCCCTGCCCACATTTTTATCCATGGGGACATATGGGGCATAATGTTTATTTTAATAAAAAGAATAAACTCATGTCTCCACTGCCAGTAAATATTTTCACAGATGCTAAGCAAGCCTCTTTACTGTATGTAACAAAAATATTTGAGGAAGCAGAGTGCACACAGGTTCAATTTAATGAAAAGGTGCAAAAGGAAACTCTGGAAAAATTCAGTTCTCTCCTCTCTTTTTCCGACTTGTACTCACTTGCAAATGATTAGACACTTGCAGCAAAGATATATATTTTAGTTGGGGAAAGTCCCAGCAGGCTGATTGGGTGGGCCCTTGTGCTTTGATTGAGTGCCAAGTCCTGCTGTCTGGGAAGGAGGAAACAAAAAAAAAGTCTTTCCTGTTACAGGCCTAAAACAACAAAAACTTTAGCAGAAATTGTGAGAGGCAAGTTGACTGAGTTCAACAGTGGAGGGAAATTGTAGTTAAGGTCTTCTTTCCTCCTTCACATCCTCCCTCCTCATTTGACAGCCCTTCTTTGCTCCAAGAAAAGTCTAATCTGTTTTACAGGGGTCTGTGCAGGGCTGTTCTCCCCCTATAATAAGGCTGTCCCTGGGAGAAACATTCTAACTGCTTTGAAATGAGAGTCTGCTATGGCTCAGGACGGATGAGTATATGTGGCACACTCCCCTCTACAATTTGCCACAAAAGTAGCCCTCAGTTTTCTTTGGTCTGAGGATCTTGCCAAGGAAACAGTGAAAGTGAGGTAGGGGTGGCACTTTAAGTAAACAACAGCAGGAGAGACTCAGAAGGCAGAGACAAACCACATATACAAAATGTGGTAAATTGCAGTAATTCATTACAATGTGACTTGTAATTTAAAGCTTCATGTTATAATCTGATTTTAGACATTCCCTCAGCACAGAGGATGTACTGGCCCCTCTAATAATCCCACTCGGGCCAGTTTCGTTGTTTCAGCCAGTAACACTTTATTTAGGATTTGTCACCTTTCTGATTTTTAAATCATCAGTTCTGGATTTTGTCTTCCGATGAAAGGGTGGTGGTGGTTGCTATGTAACTGTTATGCCATTTATTGCCTACATAATGCGCCTTTAAATCTCTGAGGACACTGATACCTCGAGAGAGGCAGCCATTTTGTGTTCAGTTCAGTGTAGGCCCTCACAAAGGACATGCACTGACACACAGGATGCACTCTCAAAGAAACTGTATTTCTTGTTTCAGTGTTCATATCTAAAATAAGTCATTGTGACTAAAAGCATACGTTTGTTGTTTGCGTATGTAATCTGTAGGTGAAATTCAGTGGGTCTATGTAAAATTCTACATCATTAAATGATTGATTCCTCATTGACTTGCACCTGGAGTAGGAACTTTGGCCCATTTTGCACCGGTATGAGTGTCTACGCAAGGTGCAGGGCAATGGTGAGCCACGCTTTACAGAAGTATAAAGAAGACAACGAAAACAACTCAGCTTCATGGTATATACATTAGTAATGACTACCACAAGCTCAGCAGAAGCAGGAGCATGTAACAGATCCACTATTCTCTTCTGAACCTTTTCTGGATTTCCATCAGCTTTAGTGTCCCTCTGCCAACAAAACTGAGAAGAGCATTCGTCCCTTAAAGCTTAACTTTCCTTACACTCAAACACTCTCTTTTCCCTCCATTGTCTTCCATCAATTTTTTAAGTTTGTGTAGGTCTAAACCCACATGAAACACTCCAGCTATTAAAATTGTATGTTTAAAAGTTTGTAATTTATGTGCTGTATATGGGGAATGAGGGAGGTCTGGACAGAAAGTATATTTTCTGCTCTTTGATAATGAGTGGTTAGGTTTACGTCTTCTTCCTCTATCTTCTGTGAAGCAATATTTAGTAAGTCACTGAGAGAGGCTCCACTGATCCTTTTACAAATGACAAAACATGAGAGCTAGTAAAAGCATTTGGCTCTTGGACCCACCCTGGCACAATACTGTCCACTCGCTTCAGGGTTAAAAAATATGAACGGACACAGAATTTTGGGGGACAAGAGTATGAGAGACTAAGACGTAGTATTAAAACACGTGTTGTGTGCACATGACTCTTCCCACCTTCTTTTATGCATGGAATTATGTACATATAAACAGTTAATTACATAAAACAACAGCCCCTTAACCCAAATATGTAACAAACTCTACAGCCGAAGGGGTTTGAACAAAAGGCAACTGACCCCTCCCATATTTTTGACCAGTCTAATTGCTATGCATAGTATTGTGGTTCTAGTGAAATTAGGTCTGACTTGCCAGGTCCCATTTGGAACTCCAGCTATATCATTTAGAAGAACTTTATTTGGCATGCAGAATTTGAGGCATGTACTCCTCTGGTAGATTCTAAATAACTGGTGTTACTGACAGCCACGTCACCTCCTCCACCTCACTCGTTTGGATTTTTTTTATTTCAGTTAATTCCCTGTCATCTTCATCCCATAGATCATTACCTTGCTTCAGCATTACACGTATGAAATATTTTCCATGTGTAAATTAAACACAACTCAGGGTTTTTTTAATAGGTTTTAGTTTCATTTTGCATTTGACCTTTGTCTCAGGTGCTGCAATTACTTCTAAACTAAAAACCTATAGTGCTGGCATTGAAAGAGATTATTTGCTCTTGAATAAGTACTATAGAAAACAATCATGCTATACTTCTGATATAAAGGTATAAAGAATAGGGGGAAGCATGATAATCTAGCTGAATAAAATCTAATTGATTTTTAGAAGTCTGTAAAATGTGACTCTGTTGCATAGAGTTTTATATGCTGCTCTTGCGCATTTCTTTTTGTGAAAGGCTAAAAGTTCCAGGGCCATAAAAAAAAGTCAGTTCTTGGCATCACTATGGTTTCTACATTTCTGCCAAGGGCTGAATTCAATTACTGCTGCATCTATGGAAATACTTGCCTAACTCAAGGAACTATGTATGAATTTGATTTGTTTCATATAAAATGCAAAGAACACAGTCAAAGAACCTGGCCTGTGTAGAGAATGGTGGGAAGTTTCAAATGTAAAATTGCGTGAAGCAGCCTCTAGGTTTTATTTCTTTCCCTTTTGAGTTTGCGTGAATTTTAGTATACAAGAAAAGTGCAAGACTGGTAGTTGTGGAAACCAAAATTCCTATCTCTATCTGCAACATGGGGAACAGCATTGTAAGATTCTCCACCCCACCAATATGCTGCAACCCTGTTCTAGATAAACTATTTCCAAGGCTGAGAAGGCATTGAAGTTTCCAAAAGCATCAAAGCTGAAGGTCATCCCTCTTCACACAAAGCCCAAGTAAATAGGTTTTCTCCAAGGAACACAGAAAGACAGAGAGAGTGCTTCGTGGATCCTGCCTCTCCTTAGTCCAAATACTTGCTGCATTATCTCGCTTCCTTTTCTTTTCAAGAGTAGAATGGTTTGTGCAGAACTCGGCAGATACAACTAAGAAAGATGGGCTTATTACAAAAAGTTCATAGGTCAGCATCACACTGTTGTGGACCTTCCATTATGCAACTTTTG
The DNA here is from genome assembly GCA_033296515.1 of Macrochelys suwanniensis. Classification (NCBI taxonomy): domain Eukaryota; kingdom Metazoa; phylum Chordata; order Testudines; family Chelydridae; genus Macrochelys; species Macrochelys suwanniensis. The sequence continues at coordinate 46,520,079 of CM065776.1, forward strand.
GCAGGCAGTGTTTGGTAACATGGTGGAATTTTTTTGTCCAGTTGAAGCTAGGATGACCAGATGTCCCAATTTTATAGAAACAGTCCCGATATTTGGGGCTATATAGTTGGGTGACTAGATAGCAACTGTGAAAAAACGTGACAGGGGTGCGGGGTAATAGGCGCCTATATAAGAAAAAGTCCCCCAAAATGGGACTGTCCCTATAAAAATGGGACATCTCGTCACCCTACTACATAGGCACCTATTATCCCCCACCGTGTCCCAATTTTTCACACTTGCTGTCTGGCAGGGGTGAAAGTGGGCCAGTACGGCGTACCACTAAGAAGCCGGTACCGACCCATACGCAGCCGACATTAAAGCGCTGCCACGGCAGCACTTTAACATCACTGACACTTTTGCCCCACCCGTCAGCGGCCCTGCTGGTAGGGTCCCTGCCCCGGGGCTTCCAGACACAGCTACTGTGGCAGCAGCCCCGGGCCCTTTTAAATCGCCTTTTAAAGCCACGGGCGGCACAGGCCAGCCCTCATGAATGGGCTGGCTGGGGGAGGCTGATTCCCCCCAGTCCCGCCCCTTCCGCCCAAGGCCCCATCCTTTCCAGGGGCCCAGAGTACCGGTAAGTGTTTCATATTACTTTCACCCTTGCTGTCTAGTCACCCTAGTTGAAACTAGACTTCTTAAATGCAGGCCCTTATATAATTCTATTCATAGCAAATAATTGTAGAATAAAATGTCCTAAAATAGCCTTTGGATTGGATATCCATGATGAATTGCCATGTTGGAAGCATTCATGTAGTGTGCTTATAAACCTTTAACAGCATGCTACATATAGGTCTTCCCATAACTGTGTTCACAACCTCTCTTACTGTGCTTAACAGGCACAGTGACAAAGTTACCTCATGGTGAGGTAACAAGCAGCTCCATATTGATCAAGTAATAATACTGCCATTAATAACATCACTTCAGTCACTATTTCACTTGCAGATTTATCATTTCCAAATATAGCTGTTTAATGGCAAAGTCCTTGGTAAATTAATAGATTTCTGTGTGAACTCTTCACAAGAGAGACCAAATTTTCTTGTCACTTACACCAGTCCAATCCCTTTTACCTCAGTGGAGTTAAACCAGACTGAGAACACAGTTGGACCCAAGATTTTCAGTAGCAGCTTGAGTTATTTTATTTAATTTTATTGTGGGCCAATTATCGTTAGTGGAGGAGAGGCAACAGAAACAGCAAAGTACTATGGAACTGATCTAATGCCCAATAGGACTCTTTCTATGATTTCTATTGGGTTTTGAATCATACTTTGTGCTCATGACAAAGTTAACAAATAGATTTATATTAATAAAATTCCCTTTATCATTATATTGACTAAAAAATTACCCTCACTGGCACATTGCAGATCTCTGAAAACTCAAATATGCTGTTCATTTAAGGGTCTGTCTGAAGCCTCTTACCAAACACTGAATCTTCTGGTGCAAATGTTCAGCAATTGTGCAAATGTGAGTCCATAATCACTGCATTTGTGATGGCAGATCTTCGGGGGTGATGGGTTTGGGTGAAAATGGGTATCTAAGAGATGTGCATTATAAATGAAGGTGAAATGAAAGCAAAATTCTGCCTTAGGAAGAAGCAGTATGTTTTCCACACAACTTTGCTCTTTAACTGAACTCTTTTCTATAGATGAGAGTGCTACTGAGGAACCCCTCAGCTTTTTGGATTTCATTTCTGTATTGTATGGCATAGTCCCTAAAGAGCTTGCTTCTGGCCTAGGGTGACCAGACAGCAAATGTGAAAAATTAGGATGGGGGGTGAGGGGTAATAGGAGTCTATATTAAAAAAAAGACCCAAAAATCAGGACATCTGGTCACCGTATTCTGGCCACAGCAGAACCATAGTATCTCATTTTAAATAAAACTGTATATTTGCTTGTCGGCCTAGTCTCGGGTTTAGCTTTGAACACAAAATGCCTTCACGAAATTGTTCGTGGGGAAGAGGGATAATTGTGTTTGTTTGGGAGCGGGGCAGTAAATCAGATACACAGTAGCAGATTATTTTAATTGAAATACATTTTTTTTAAATTGATCCAACTTCCCCAGTAGAAGAGGTGAAAAGTCCATAGATCTATGACATACGCTAGTGAAACAGACTTGTGTTTCCATTTCAAATCGTAGGCTGGGTAGGGTCAAATCTGAGGCTCAGGAGAGAACTCCTTTAAGTCATTTGTGACCAACTGCACCGTCTCTTCTGTGTGTTCACTCTGCACCATCCATGGGAGTAACTGCACTAAAGTTTAAATGAAACTCGCTTTTTTTTCTGTAAATAGTTCGATGCTGTAAAACTACCCTTGCTGTAGTCTAAACACATTGTGGTTTTGCTGTGGTATTAAAGCAAGACTAAGTGATACCTGCTTTATATTTAACATTAATGGTACTGTGTAGCAGAAAACCAAAGCAATTTTAAGTGGAGTTTTTGTTTATTCTCTTTCCCAAATCTATGTATAAAGAGCTGTAGCTCTAGTTCATAGATAAGTAATGAACAGCAATTTCTTGTGAGGAAAAAAATACATCGCATATTTTCTTCTGACAAAGCACTGCACACAGTATAATAGGGTATCTTCTGAGACTGGGATGAAGAGCTGGTACCAGCTCTCATGCATATTCATGATGATGCTCACTGTGTAGGTCTAGGTGTAAACCACAGCTGTTTCACAAACTGTTAATCTCCATTCATTTGAAGGGGTCTACATGTTAATTTCTGAAAAGTCACAGAGTCTGGCTTTTTTATTTTTTGTATATTTTATTAAATTCTTCACCAAGTCTGCTAAGCTGTACATTACTTGTGGAGCAGTTTTTCAATTGAATATACTGATAGGTGAAAAAGATGAAATGTGAGAAATGGCTCTGAGTCACTTGGTGCCAGATTCTCCACTTTGTTCTACTTTACAGCTGCTCCTACGCCACCCTCTTCTCAGTCTTGAGCATAGACCCCTGGCTATGATGAATTGCCCATGGGAAATGTTGGCAGCTGGCTTAAAATAGGGCACCCTGGGCCTGGGCCAGCACTCAGCAGACATTGGAGGGTGTGAGGAAATGTAAAAGATGGTTTAAAGCCACCAGTGCCAATCCCACTCTCAGCCATATGGAAAATCTGGACCATAGAATCTCAATTGCATTTTGTCTCCCTTTTGGCCAGATATAAGATTAAAAAAACAAAGCAGATTTGGTCAGAATTACTTTGAATTAGAGGAGTGTGGTCCTGAGCTAACAGGTTTGGGCAGTTTACACTGAGGACACTGTCACATGTCAAAAGCCCAGCACTAATCAGTGCATAGTTGAACATTTTCTTTTCCTTTTGATCTAATTGAAGAAGAAACCCAATAAAGACTAATTCATTGTGGCTTATTCCACCTAAAGAATGTACTTATTATGGAGAGTTTTTAGAAAACAGTTCTGAAAGGTAGGTGGAAACATACACACTGTAGGTGATTTGTGGAACAACAGACATCTTGATGCTAACTTCCCCATACCACATTCATTTACTATTTCCAATTATAGTCAAGATCCCATATCCTAGCGGCATGGATCCCAGATTTACATGGTAGGGAACACCTTCATATCCCGTCCCCCTCCATTGCCTTCCTCCGTCCCATCTAATCAGTACCATATCCCTTATGTGGTCTATTTTTAGATTCCATGTATTGTTCCTATGAATTTTAACTTTTCAACATGCTGCAGATTTTTCGATTGACAATAAGTACCTGAACTACAAATGCTGTGAAGAGGAAAGCTAAAGGTTTTGACAGGTTGCTAGGGGACACACAGCTATTGCTATACAATAAAACATGGATATTAATCTTTGTATGCAGGATGCACTGGAGATTTAAGTATTTGAGATGGTGTTCATTTTCACTGTCACTCTCCATTTTGAGCAGAAGTTGGGGAAGAGTGTTTGAATTCGATACACACATTGTTCCAGTATCCATCACTATATCCAACAATGATGGATAAGCACACTAGTCAGATGGTTTTGCAAGTCACATTTCTATTCCCAGAGTTTTACAATATATACTTGAGGTTCCCTTATTTCTTTTGCCATTAGCCTTCAAATCCTGGAATAAATTCCATGTTTGTGGTAGTCAGATGCTATCAAGTTCTACTACTGTGCCTTCATTGTCTTCTCCTGTCTTTCTCAGGAACAGGAAAATGTTAAGAAGACCATTCCCTCATGTGTGCACATGCTTATTTGAAGCAGAGCTAGTTCCAGTTTATTCAGTCAGAAAACAAATCACCAGGTTTAAATATGGAGGCTTGAATGACACGTCAGCTTTCTCTGAAGATTACACACACGCACAAAAACCTTTAAAATATTCTAGGGTTGTTTTAAAAAAATTGAGATGAGGGCTGATAGAACTGACACAACGATTGGACTCGTTCCATTTTGGCAGTACAGAAGTATAACTAAAAACAGAAGTCACAGCATCTGGAGAAAAAGGGAAAAAAAAGTGAAAAAAATGAAGAACTAAGCTGCACAAAGAAAATTCTTGAAATCAGCATGTTTTGAAGAGCCTAAATTTATTTGCAAGGTGTAACTTTATAGATGCATATCAATAATACTGGAATTCATCTTCAAATATCTGAAAAACAGTTGATTCTTTTCCTTCCCCAGATTCTCTTGTGCATGACACTCCCTAATATAAAGTTTTGTCTTCTCAAATGATGACGCAGGAGTTTATAAACATTAAACCATTACCATTGGTTTTGGCTCCCACAGTTAGTGATGAATTGCACACTGAAGCGTAAAAGGCCTCTAAAGTTAATAACTGTTACACAGTTTTTACAGAAGTTTTACTATGCACAAAATTTTGAATGCACCCATTAGAAAAATAAAATGAACCCCATACCATTTCATAGCCTTGCTGGAGGAAGTAAGGTAGGAAAGCATGAAAACCACCTATATGGGAATGGAAAAATTTACACATTTAACGTCACAAAAACCCTTATTGTAGTTCACAGTTGGATTTAATGCAAGGCCATAAGGCAGCCTTTACTACCACTGACTTCAGAGAACTACACACTTAGGTAAGAATTGAAGGAATGGGCTTCATCCCTGATAGATGTTCAACATTTCTCCATTCTCAGAGCAAAATTGAAATGGTGGCATAGACAAGTGTTTGCTCCCCTTTAAAAACTCCTTTTCATTTTTAAACACAAATGTAGAGAATGAAAAACTCTGTTAAATATTCAAGAGCCCTTCATTCTATTGTATTATTTCTTATTTTATTGGTTTGATAGTGTGGTTTATTTCTCTTAAATCATATTAGAAATGTGACGAGCGAATATGTTGGGGGAAAGGGAAATGACATTGAAGTGACAGTAACAGGCTGACACTCTTGGATGTTGCAGATAAATATAAATGTCTCCCAGAGCATTCACTTGTCTTGCAATACATAAAATGACAGTATGGGAAGGGCTGTAATTGGGCTTACCTGGATCTACAAAAGTGTGGCAACCCCTGAAATATGTAATGACAATAGGATGGGTTGAGACTAGAGTTCTCTCTCTCTCAATGTCATTGTTTTTGTGAATTTAAAATGAGTCTGAAAGCTTGATTCAGATATTTTTAGAGCTATAAATACGCTTCACTGTGTATCTGTGAGGGATGTGGGGCTGAGCTGCAATAAATTATGAATACTTTATCTTGACCAGTTATTGTGTTATTTACTGAATACATATATTGCATTAGCTCACTGGCAGGTCTGTCAGGATATACACCCAGGAAGAGGAGTGGGTACTGATATTCACATCTCCTGGCAAACACTTCAAGGGATAAGAGACAATGCAAAGCCAACTACTTTGGAGTGCACCTCCGGACACCCTGCTGAGCTGCTGAACTGGAACAAAAGAGTGTGCAAAGACCTTTGGCTGGTTTTAAAAATGGAGACGCTGAAGGACAAGGTCGAGGGAGGAAGGGGAAGACTGAGGCAGAGACTACTGGAGATCACACTGACACCCAGACTCCAGCAATTAAGATGTAGGGTATGATAGACCTATCCAGGACTTTAATAAGTAAGATATCAAGCATATAGACTTTTTATTGTGTTAAAATCATTTTCCTCTTATGCTTAGTTCCTGCTCTTCAGCTTAAACAATACTTTGTTTTGAGAAAACTGTCTGGTCACCTGTGTTATCCACTGGTCACAGCTCCCAAAGAATAGACTTGCAGATTCCAAATCTAGTCTGGCCTGCTGAGTAATTGCGGGTGGTTACAAGGGTGCTGTACCCTTGAGTCAGAGAATTATGGGATTCTCCCCACTAGGAAAGGTAAGTACTCAAGACCTAACACTTGAAGGGATGCACTCGAAGAAAGTGTCAAGGGTACTGCTAGCCCTGTAACCCTGACAACATCCTTGCAGTTTCTGAGGGCCTTGTTGGTACTTTATTTAATTTTGTTAATTATCTCTGTCCTCCATCCCTTCCCCCTATAGTATACTAGTGTGTGTTTGGATTTTTATTATATGCAGAATATATTTTTTGCTTCTCACCAGAGAAGGGTAGCTGAATTTGGGATTTGTCTTGGACTACAGGCTTCATGTCACATGCAGGCCAGTGTACAGTACCTGACCTTTTGCTATGAAAATAGATTAACCACATACAGTACACATGTTCATTATTATTATTTGTATTGCCATAGTGCTGAGAAGCCCCAGTCATGGACCAGAACCCCATTTTCTTGGTGCTGTATAAACACAGAACAAAAGAGTTACAATCTAAGTATAAAACAAGAAAAAACAGGTGGATGCAAACCATTGAGGGAGCACAAGGAAACAATATTGGTCTGCATGATAGGCTGTGGTCTAAGCATACCTGCAGGGTCTTTTCACTTAGGGGATCCCAAGAAATCAGTTGTGCTCATGGCATGGGAATAGGATTGCCAGGTGTCCGGATTTTGACCAGAACACCCAGTTGAAAACAGACTCTGGCAGCTCCGGTCAGCACTCCTGACCAGACCGTTAAAAGTCCAGTCGGTGGCGCTGCTGGTGCATTCAGGCTGGCAGGCTCCCTACCCAGCTCCCACAGCTCCTAGAAAGCGGCAACATGTACCTCCAGTTCCTAGGCATAGGAGCGGCCATGGGGGCACCGCACATTGCCCTCACCCTGAGCGCTGAGTCCGCAGCTCCCATTGGCCAGGAACCACAGCCAATGGGAGCAGTGGGGGTGGCGCCTGCAGGTGGGGGCAGCACGCAGAGCCCTGTGGCCACCCCTTCACCTAAGAGTTGGAGGGACATGCTGGCCACTTCCTGGAGCCGCCTGAAGTAAGTGCTGCCTGAAGCCTGCACCCTCTCCCACACTCCAACTTCCTGCCCCAGCCTAGAGACCCCTCCTGCACCCTAAACCCCTCATTTCTGGCCCCACCACAGAGCCCACACCCCCATCCCAGAACTTGTACCCCCTCCCACTCTCCAGCCCCCTGCCTCAGCCTGGAGCCCCCTCCCACACTTCAAACCCCTCAGCCCCACCCTCCAGCCCTGAGCCCCCTCCTGCACCCCAAACACCTCATCTCCGGCCCCACCCCAGAGCCTGCACCCCCAGCCAGAGCTCTCACCCCCTCCTGCACCCCAACCCCATGCCCCAGCCCATTGAAAATGAGCGAGTGAGTGAAGGTGGGGGAGAGCGAGCGATGGAGGGAAAGGGGATGGAGTGAGCAGGGGTGGGGCCTTGGGAAAGGGGCAAGAAAAGGGGTGGAGCAAGGATGTTCGGTTTTCTGCAGTTAGAAAGTTGGCAACTCTACATGGGAATTTCAGGTGAGCTGAGTGGTTAACAAGAGCATGTGGAAACAAAATACTCATAACCTGTTATTCAGGGATGAAAGCTGCGTACTTGTGCTTTGTGCCTTGAAATCACTACAACATTGTGGCACTCTGCTAAGTCAAGCACAAAAAAGATAGCATACCTGTACTTGCTTCAGAGCCCATAGAAAGAAGCAAACTGGAAGCAGACATTAAGATTCAAAGCCTATAAATGCTTATCAACAAAGCCAGGACCCTCTCTGTTTCCCTTTCAGGCCAATCAGATAGGAAATGTTGCCAGGCTGCCTCCAAGCTCTCAGACATCTGCTGAAGCTATTATAGAATCATAGGGTTAGACGGGACCACTAGGGTCATTTAGATGCAGGATGCCAAGCGTTTAGATGCAGGATGCCAAGATGCAGGATTTGGTGTGTCTAAACCATCCAAGACAGATGGCTATCCAGCCTCCTTTTGAAAACCTCCAGTAAAGGAGCTTCCACGACCTGCCTAGACAGTCTGGTCTATTGTCCTACTGTTCTTACAGTTAGGAAGGTTTTCCTGAGGTTGAATCTAAATCTACTATACTGAAGGTTGAACCCCCTGCCTCTTGTCCTGCCCTCTGCGGCAAGAAAGAACAACTTTTTTCCATATTTTTTATGGAAGCCTTTCAAGGATTTGAAGACCGGTATCATGTTTCCCCCCCACCCCTTAATCTCCTCTTTTCCAAACTAAACATACCCAGTTCCTTCAGCCTTTGCTCATATGGCTTCCATTCCATCCCTTTGAGCATCTTTTTCACTTGCCTCTGGATCCTTTCCAGTTTCTCTACCTCCTTTCTATACATTGGTGACCAAAACTGGACACAGCACTCCAGCTGAGGCCTAACCAGCACTGAGTAGTGCAGTATTATCATCTGCCATGAGTTGTATGCTATGCCTCCACTAATGCAATCTAAAATTGCATTTGCTTTTTTTGCAACAGCACTGCATTGCTGACTCATGTTGACATTGTGATCCACTACAACTTCTAGATCCCTTGCAGCAGTGCTGCTGCCAAGCCAGTTACTCCCCGTTTTGTATGTGTGCATTTGGTTTTTCTTCCCTAAGTAGCACCTTACATTTGTCTTTGTTGAATTTCATTTTGTTGTCTATAGCCCAGTTCTCCAATTTATCACTCTGAATTTTAGCTTTATCCTTCAAAGTGTTGGCAAGCCTCCCCTACAGCTTTGTCGTCAACTGCAAATTTGATCAGTATGTTCTCTATTCCTACATCAAGGTCATTAATAAAGATGCTAAACAACACCGGACCCAAAACAGATCCCTGTGGAACCCCACTTGAGACCTCCTTCCAATCTGGCATCATTCCATTAATCATTACTCTTTGTTTGCAGTTGTTTAACCAATTATGTATCCACTTAATGGTAATTCCGCCAAGCCCACTAATTTCCCTAAGTGTACTCTCTCTGTTGGGTCAATCGTATATTGGCAATATGGTCTACCTTCATGCATTTGGGGAAGTGTTACATTTTACTCAGTGATAATTGGTTGCCTATACCTGGATCCTGAGTGCTGCACAAATGCATTCAAATTGCCACAGAAGGAACATAATTTCTACTGGCATTTTAGATTTGTAATAGTACATTTTCAAGTATTTTAATAACTGTATCAAGTTCTGATCTCGCATGTGCAACAACTGATTTCATAAGCTATAAAAGCCCAAGTATGAATTTTCAGGTTGGCATCTCTGGAGGCCTTGTGCCCATTTTCTATTAATTTTTCGCGTGTCTATTAATGTCATCTGCTCCTGTCCCACTTTCTCTATTATTGTGTGAATTATTATGTTCCCATCTGTCACGCTGTCTGGAGTGTCTCACAACTGTCAGTGTCAACCTCAGGGCAGACTATCAAAAAGCAGAGCTGACACCCCAAACCGGTGGTATGATCTATAATTAGATTTCACCAACCCAATAACAAATGTGAACTCCTAAAGCCTAGATCTTACCACGGAGTCACAGACAGTCCCTTTGTGCACTCTGGTCTATCTGGCCACCCATAGCTGTTCACTTTACACCAAAAATCACAACAATATTCAGGTTACAGAGTAGTAGCCGTGTTAGTCTGTATCCACAAAAAGAACGAGGAGTACTTGTGGCACCTTAGAGACTAACAAATGTATTTGGGCATAAGCTTTAGTGAGTTCTAGCCCACAAAAGCTTATGCCCAAATAAATTTGTTAGTCTCTAAGGTGCCACAAGTACACCTCGTTCTTTTAACAATATTCAGGTTATTCCCAGTCCCAATGGACTATTCTCTTATCCCAGGTCATTTGTACTCAGATCTCATCCCAAAGACAATACCTGTAGTCAGAGCCGTCCCTAGGGGGTTGCGGGGCCCGGGGCGGAAGTGACGAATCTGTCACTTCTGGGACTGACCCGTCACTGGCGGGACCAACTGCACCAGCCAATTGCACCAGCCCGGGGGGCCCTGCAAATCGCTGGGTCCAGAGCAGTCGCCCCGATTCGCCATACCCAAGGGATGGCTCTGCCTGTAGCCAATCCCGTAATAAACTAACTAAAGACTCAGCCCAGGGCTACACTAGGGGAGGGGGTCGATCTACGATACGCAACTTCAGCTACGGGAATAGCGTAGCTGAAGTCGGCGTATCGTAATCGGCTTACCTGGCGATGAGGACGGCGGCGAGTCGATCGCTGCAGCTCCCCCGTCGACTCCGCTTCTGCCTTTCGATGCGGTGGATTGCCGGCGCCGACGGGGAGCGCGATCGGGGATCGATTAATCGCGTCTTAACGAGACGCGAAAAATCGATCCCCAATAGATCGATTGCTACCCGCCGATCCGGCGGGTAGTGAAGACCTGCCCTTGTAACAAAGAAAAGAAGTGAGTTATTTACAAGGTTAAAATAGGAAACACACACATACAAATGAGTTACAGTCTTAGATTTAAAAAGGTAATAGAAGCTTCTGTAACAAGCAGCTCTATATGTCCATTAGGGCTGACCCAGGCCGAGCAGCATAGGATCTCTTGCTTATGTGTAGGCATCTTTGCCCCTCTAACTCTAGACAGCATAAAGATTCCAGTTTCTCCTTGTCAGGGATTTTTAGCCCCTTCTTGGAGAGAGTGAAGAATGCAGTTAACAAGATCTTTGTCCTTTGATGCTACACAATGCCTCATTTGCCTTCAATTGGCCATCTTGTGTGCAAGATGAGCACTTTACCTTAATTAATGCTTCTTATCCTGTTTGGTGAGTTACACAATTACAGCGATTTATCATGCAGACACTCAATATAACTTTATACCATGGGATACAGATATTATAAGTAGGATTAGTACATGCAGCATCCTACAAGCATTCCATAGAGTCTAAAATAGATTCTTATAACCCTAATATCTATTTTAATTATACTAACTAAGGTGAGTCAGTCTAGTTTCCAGCTATGCATTTGTCAGTGTTCAGTGAGCCCTGGGCCTTGGCATGAGCTGGCATCTGGTCTGCCAGCATCACATTAGCACCCACTTTTTTGTCAACAAAATAGATCCCCATACTTTAACTTATTGTATGGTGACAAAATTTTAAAAACTGGTTTGCCTAAAGTTAGGCTCTTAAACCCATGTTCTGGCACCTAGCCTGTGATTTTCCAGAGTACCTAAAGAATTTAAGACCACAAGTACCATGGGATTTGTGCTCCTAAGTCACTTTGGGAATGTCTACAATGCAATGTGAGCCCACTTGAATCCACTGATCCTGTGTGAGAGAACCCAGGGCTTGAGTGTCTACACTGATTGGTAACTCTAGGTTATGAATTTTCTAACCTGGGCTCGAACCTGGGGCTCTGAATCAAACCAACCACATCCCAGACTCCCTAGCACCCACCTGAAATGTGGCCAGTCTAGCCCTTTGACCATGATGAACTGTGGGAAAACTTGTCTGTCTACCCTGTACATTACAGGAAGTTTGACCAGCCTGCCAACACTTTCTGCTGAGCTGTCATTTTGGTCTGCGTGCTCCCAGCTACCAGAGCCAGCCAGCAACATGGAAGAGGCACTTTTTGAAGAACTTCTCTTGCTTGAGATTTCACTCCTGTGTCAGGAAATGGGCTGAGCTTCTGTGAGACACTGATGGATATTTCAGTGATGTTTTTGACCCACCACAACCACCTGACAAAACTTATGATGGAGCAGGAGAGGAGTACCCAGGTGTGGCAGACAAACTGATCGACACTTCTCAATACACTTGGTACAGTCTCTGATGCCCTGTATGTAGACCAACACTTCTGGAGTAGGGCCACATGCAGACTAAAGGCATCACATCATCATGCAGAACTGGGATGACCAGCAGTGGGTTCAGAACTTTCACACGAAGAAAACTACAGTTCTGGAGCTTTGTGAGCAGCTTGTCCTGACCCTCCAGCATAAAGACACGCACATGCAGGCATTAAGAGAGCAGGCATTAAGGTCAAGCCAAAGGAGGCCAGAAGTGGGTTTTTGTTTATACTTTTATGCTCTGGTTTTGTTGGAGAATGCCCTGTGAATCGCATCCCTAAGGAAAGGCTGAGTCTACAGAGGCCTCAGGGAAGCAGGCCTGAGAAAGCCTAGGTAAGGAGGAGCCCAGGGAGGCAGCAGCAAGGAGTCTGACTGAGACACCTTGGCGTCTGGTTATAGGGTGCCTGGGCTGGAACACGGTGTAGTGTGGGGGGTGCAGTTTCCCCTACCAGCCACTGGAGAAGGTGGCATAAAGCCTCCCCTGATATAAAGTGATAAGGCCATTGGAAAGCCCTGAGACATGGTTCTGAGGTCCATGGGGCCAGGAAGAAAGGCCCTTGTGTACCTTCTCAAAATCAGCTATCCTGAAATCAGCTAATATATTATTTCTGGCAAGAATTAATATGCATTATAAAGCCTGATATGGCTAGTGGACAGAATACAGAAGTGTAATCAAGCAAAGCCGCATCAAATGAGGATTATCTTTACTGGTGAGCAAGAATCTAAACTAAAGACCTGGTTACCTAAAGTATGGTTATCTACTGAAATAAAAGATAACCTGCTCTTTCTGGTCCAGATCTTTGTCTCTGCTCTAGTGGCATAAAGCAGATGGGAGCTGATCTGATTTGGCCCAGTGAGAATTCCCCAGTGTAGGGGTAATCTCCAGATGGCATATAGAGCAGCTGCAGTGGCTCTCTGTTGACATGCCCCCGCACACACCACAATTCCAAGCACAGGGGCATAGCTGGGACAAAGAGGGCCTGGCCAAAGTGCTGCTGATCTCTGGCTGCTGAAATGGTCCTTAGGATGTAATTTAGACATAATTTAACAAAGCCTTGAGGTTGCTCTGAACTATGCTAGAAGCTGGGCCAGCCTGCAGCCAACCTCAGGATCAGGGAGCCACCAGGTGAGACTATGCCACATTTACCCCTCCAACACTCAGGCCTGGTCCACACTGCGGGGGTGCGGGGTCGATCTAAGATACGCAACTTCAGCTACGTGAATAACGTAGCTGAAGTCGAATATCTTAGATCGATTTTTAAAAGTACTTACCGCGGTCCACACGGCAGCAGGCAGGCTCCCCCCTCAGCTCCGCTTACTCCTCGCGCGGAGCTGGAGTTCCGGTGTTGATGGGGAGCGCTTCTGGGATCGATTTATCGCGTCTAGACAAGACGCGATAAATCGATCCCAGAACATCGATCGCTACCCGCCAAATCGGGCGGGTAGTGTGGATGTACCCTCACTCTCACCTACACTGAGATATCTCACCCAGCGTGAGTCTAGCCTTATGTTGGTAATAGTACTACCGGAGGCTTCTACAATAGAAATGGGAGAATACTACAAAAAAGGTTTAGATATTATCATTTTTTTCATAAAAGTATTTCAACTGGATTTGCACTTCTTTCCTGCTCACTTTTAGGAAATAGTCAAGTGTACGAGCTTTGGTGGTGGGTATGTTTTAAATGAATTATTGAGGAAAGTTCCTGAAAAGCGTGGTCAAATTTGTGAATCCAGGACAGGTGTGGGGTGCAGCAGGGAGCTTAGGGCAGGGTGCAGGAGGGATTTGGGGTGTGGGCTGTGGCCCAGCGCCGCTTACCTCAAGCGGCTCCAGGGTGGCAGCAGTGTGCAGTGGGCTAAGGCAAGCTCCCTGCCTGCTCTGGCCAGCATGTCCGGCAGTGGCTCCTGTGGGTGGGGCAGGGCAGGCAGCTCTGCTGTGTGCTGCCCTCACTTGTGGGTACCACCCCCACATTCCCGGTTTCCCATTCCCGGCCAATGGGAGCTGCAGAGGGCAGTGCCTGCAGGCGAGGGCAGCGCACAGAGCCCTCTGCCCATCCCCCCTCCCCCAGGGGCCGTAGGGACGTGGTGCCAGCCACTTCAGGGAACGGCACAGGGCAGGGGCAGGCGGGAGCCTGCCTTAGCCCCACTGCGCCATGGGGCTGGCAATCCCACAAGCCGGATGGAAAGCCCTGATGGGCCAGGTGCGGCCCACAGGCCATAGTTTGCCATCCCCTGCTCTGAGAGAACCTTTCTGGTGCCTAACTTAACATTTCTGGCCGATGTCCTAGAGTAAGTGTTGGTGGCATAGCCACAGGAGCACCCAGACAAAAATGGACATGTCGGATAAAAGCTAGTTTGGATTCAGGCAAGAACATAGTTCTGAGCCTTCCCTTATCACGAAAGAGCTACTGAGCACAATGGATAAAGGATGGTGCAGTTGCCATTCCAACCCCTGGGAGTCCCCAAGCAGAATTTTGACTGAGTCATCCAAAATTCCTCCTTTGGACTCCAGCTGCAGCTTAGCCCTCTGGAACTCCTTCAGAATGCCTTTGCTTGTAAAGGAAAAGCCAGATTCAAGTCTTAAATTGGGACTTCAGATTCAGAACCTACCCCGTGATCACTGTTCCCTCTAAGCTGTGCACGTGCGCGCGCGCATACAGATCCTAAACCCCACGCACACAGCAAAACACCACACGCACAAAAATTTGCACAGAAGTACACCAATTTGCACAGAAGAAATTTTTTGGGCACACAAGCTGTCGAAAATTTGCACAGAATAAATTTTTTTGCGCACACGGCCTGTCAAAAATTAGAGGGAACATTGCCCGTGATTGTTGCTGATGAGCTGCTGCAGGAGGAGATCTTTCTCTCTTTGGTAATATGGTTTTCCCTAGGGCAACGCATATCTGTTTCTAGCATTGACTCTTGAACTTTAAAAATCAATCATTTGTTTAGTTTTAAGCACTGTCTTCCTCTTCTGCCAGTAAGTCCCCTCTGTTCTCCTCTGTGAAGACCAGCTGTCACTTCCATTGACCTCTTTCCCCATGTACTTAAAAGATCTCATGGAAGTGTGTCCAGTCCTGATGGCTAAAATAGAAAGGTGTCTTCCTCAGACCATTCAAAGTGAACACCACAGCCTGCTGATTTTAGCTCTTTGGCTTCCTATTCCTCCCTAACATTTGTAAATTAAACTTCCATTTTCAGATTTCCAAATACTGTTCCAAGGTTTATGTGATTCCTTTAATTATGGCGTGAAGTATAGGCACAGGCATTCCAAGAAACCAACAATTACCTGGAACGTGTTATTAGCGAGAGAATTACGGAGGCCTGCTGCATCATTTGTGAAACATCATGAAAAGTAACTGAAGTAGAGAGTGCTGAAGATAGATCTGGCTAGTTTGCAGTAATGAAGTTTGAAACATTTTTGGAGGGTCATATTGAAATGCAACAGTGACGTGATTGACTTAAGACTGAGATGCTCCTCAGGTCACCTTTGAGTTATCTGAAAGTGCATAAAAAAATTTTCATCAGTTAAGTGAATACTGTGCTTGAATAATCAGATGTGGCTTGTTTTAAGATAATATAATTGGTGCATATTTTGTCCTCATGATGCACTAGAGCTCTTGCCTTGTTTTAAGATATTTGGTTTAGAAACAATGAAGTTACAGCTATTTGTAAATTCAGTACAGCACAGTCTCGTCAGTTTGCTTTCCTTAACTTGTGTACATATTCAGAGCCCCATCTTTGCACATGTAGTTTTCTGACAATGGCAGGAGAGGATAGTGTAATAGAGCTGGATTAAACTTAGCAATGTTTTAGAACAGAAAAACTTTTTTATTATCATCAAGAGAAAATATATATCCAAATCTCCAGTATTCAGCAACAAAATGGCAAAATGGCCCTCAATTCTGCAGCAAGATCTGCAGCAAGAAAACTGAACTTAGATTCTGTGATGCTCTGCTTAAATTTTAATTGGACATACAGATCACAGGGCATTTTTCAGATCCTTGAGTATATGGCTATAACTCTTAGAATCAGGTTTTGAATTGTGAATTTACTTTGGACTGTCTTGTTAGTCATATGTAATGTCTGCTTTCCTTTCTCCATCCTCACGGCTGGCCACTACTGTACAGAACTATTAAAGGGTGACTTCCAGGGTCATTTATTGTGAGGGAAGGAGGGAAATAGAAACTCAGCAGATTTACTACACATGTGAAACATGCCAGCTTGATGAACCAGGAGGCTGAAGTCCTCAATTTCTTCAAAAGAGTGGAATTGTACAAACAATGAGAGTTCAACCTTTCCCACACTCTGTCAGTGTGCCTTAGTCCTGACATGGAAGAATCACCTCTAGGGGACAGTGGGTAGTCCAGGATCCATTCCCACTCAGTCTACTCAGATTGCCAACCAAAGTGCCTGTTGTGTTGGCGAATGGTTGTTTTTGCATATGATGTGGCTATCTGCCGACTCAAAACTAGGCTGAGACCACTAGCTCTGTTCACAAGGGCCACCAAATAGAAATCCACCTCATATGTGGCATGTATGACTATCAATGCCCGGTTGCAAAGGTTGGAGAGAGAGCACAATAATGGAGAACACACCAAGGCTGTTGCAACATGCATAGTATTTATTCAGATTCCTTGGTGTCTTTCTGAAAGATCAGAGCACAAAGCACAGGAGCACACATTAGCTTTACATTACTGATCACCAAGTCTTCCCAGCTATCATTCTGTGTCTGTTTTCCATTTGTGTTAACAAGTCTGCTTGCCCTGCCTCCTTTGGGTCTGATAACTGAAATATATGAGAGGCAGGAGCTTCTTTGTAGGCACAATGCAGTGAAAGTAACAGCTCAGAGGCAAGAGGGGTGGAAGAAATGAAAAAGTGTGTTGGAAAAAACAAAACACCTACAGTGTATGAACCATCCACAGTGAGCTAGGAAGGGTTTCTGGTTTTCCCTTTGAGCTTAGAAACTACAACAGCCCCACACCCACCTCAAGCTGGAAACACTTCTATTTCACTGCCTGGAAAACCTGGCAGTTTCATCCTCCGCATTCCAGTGGTAATGCCTGCTGCTGTTCTTGGACATTATACCACGTTAGTGCAAACCTCAGTATTCCTAATCGTTATTTGGAGGACTTCTTAAGTCCTGTTTGACTATCATTACGTCTATTTATCTGTGGTACTCTAGTTCCTACAAGGGTTACTTCCCTCACCATTTTCTAATTTCAGCCCTAAGGGAGTTTAGTGCTTCAAGGTTACTTGGACAATCAGTGATGTCAGTGACAAAAAACAAAAATCCGAAACTACAGAACGTGTGTACACAATGGTAGTAGGGCTCATTTTTTTTCAGCCTTCATTGTAATCCTATGATCATTATATCCCAGTGTACTCTTCCATAAATTAATTCCTCCTGTAGAAGGAGTGGGTCCTGGTTACTGTAAGCTAGTGCAGCATTGCCTGCAAAATTTCATCCCATCTTGAACTTTTCATGAAGCTCACAAATTCACAACTGCATATCACCCACTTTTTGAATACAATAGTCATACAATGGGGCTTTCTACACATCTAAACTGCCTGAAAATCTGGCCCATGGCATGCTTATTCACATTAAACTAAGAATAAGACACAAGCTCTACTGTGTGACTTTTGTAGCCAAAATGTTCTCCTCATTGGTAGATTAACATGAGTAAGGACCAACTGCTGTATGCTGTACTCACATTAATGGAGGGATTCCTTCTGAGCTCTTTTCTACTTGGCTTATCCAGAACACCTTGTCCAGTTCTGAGAAAACACTTTATCCAGTTCTCTGGGATCCAAAAGAACTCAGTGTGACTCCATATTTTGTCATCCACGTGCCTTTATTTGACATACAGCAAAATTACACTGAGCTGATCAGGCTCAAGCATAAGGGGGTGGGTATAGGGTGTACAACACGTCCAAAGATACACAGAAAACCTCTTCCTTTATATACATTTACACATTACATTGCATTTACTATACATTGCATCACATGTTTTAGGATTGGCTTGGATAATTTTCAGGAAACAATCCCTGTGCAGTATATTCTGTCCATGCATATGCTCGACCTACTCTTGACCTACTCTTTACCTCATCTCTATATTCCTAATTTATTTTGTCCATTGTTAGTAAATGGTTCCCTGGCTGTTCTCCCTCTTATCTTAGCTGGCTCAGACATTGTCTTTTTAGCCTACTGACCTCTTCACTTACCTTATTTAGCACAAGTGTTCTGCTTTCTACCTAATGATCTGTTTACCTCCCTAGTTCTATTATCCAAGAGATGAGACCTCGCTCCAGGTGTTAATTACTCATGTCAGGCCAGGCCTCAGCTACATTTAATAGCCCTGTTGATTTCAATGAGACTATGCATAGAGTCATAGAAAAGTAGGCCTGGAAGGGACCTTGAGAAGTCATCTAGTCCAGTCCCCTGCACTCAAGTAGGGAGTGCAGTAGTTGGCCATGTATAAAGACTCCAGGATCTGGCTCAACATTATCTGTGTTAGTTTTCTTACACATGCTTTCAAGATTCTTACCATATTTTTCATGTGTCGCTCTCATTTTGGATCTTTGACCCACTTTGCATTCCACATTAGCAGGTTCTGAGCTACGTAGCAGAGGCAGAATCTTGTAAACTCCTTTCCTATTGCTGTCATAGATTTGTGATTATTTTTTATTAATCCTGTTGCTGCACCTGGCCTCAGGCAAACTCTGTCCAGTCCCAGACGGCCAATTTTTAATGGTGTGCAGGAAGGAAGTAATGACTTGACAGTTGATCTAATAACCTTGTCATCACTATAAATGAGTAAAACTGAGAAATGCCAAGCACAGAGCTGAGAAAACATCACGGGAAAAAAAGTGAGGCTAAGCAACCCCAAAATTACATTAAAAGAATAGCGAGTGGACTGTCTAGATTTTACAGGTGAAAAGACATTGTGGAGCATCATAGGTTTAAAAAAAGTAATCTCTGAAACAGCCCTTGTTGGGGACCCAAAAACCAAAATAATATGTGATCTAAATTCTGGTTAGTGTTATTAGAGTGGTCTGGGTTGGGGGAGAAGTATCAGGATTACTTAGACTGTAAGCTCTTTGGGGGCAGGGACTATCTTTTTGTTCTGTGTTTGTACAGCACCTAGCACAATGGGAGCCTGGTCCATGACTGGGGATCCTAGGCACTAAGACAATAAATAATAACAGGAAGTCTCTCTCCTTTCATACAATCAGGGAGGACCGTTGTTGTTGGCGTCCATTAGTCTCGAGAGACGATGGATATGCGCCCATGGGGAATGTTTAGTTGATGGTTGTGCAGCGTCTGTTGTGGCTGTGGAGCCCCACACGAGAGTGGCAGTCTCGATTGCATTTGCTGCATTTGAAGGCGGTGTCAGCTGTGGGTTGGAGCCGCTGCTTCCTTTTTCGTTGAACCCGCTTTTCCTCGGCAAGCTGCCGCAGCTTGTCTTCGCCAGTTTTCAATCCAGTGATCAGAGCGTGTCTCCATCTGCATCTGTCCTGGGCGAGCTCTTCCCAGCTGTTGATGTCGATTTGAACAGTTTTCAGGTCCCTCTTACAAACATCCTTGAAGCAAAGGTGGGGCCATCCTGTAGATCTGTTTCCGGAGGCAAGTTCAGCATACAACAGGTCTTTGGGGATCCGTCCATCTTCTATGCGACTTAGATGACCAAGCCATCTGAGGCGGCATTGATGGAGGAGAGTGAACATGCTGGAGATCTTGGCACATTCAGCACCTCGTTGTTCGTTATTCGATCACTCCAAGTGATCCCGAGTATGCGACGGAGGCAGCGCATGTGGAAGGTGTTCAGTCTCTTTTCTTGCAAAGCGTAGAGGGTCCAAGGTTCGCTGGTGTAGAGAAGAGTGTTTAACACACATGCACGGTACACAGCGACCTTTGTGTTGATGGTCAGCATGTTGTTGTTCCACACTCTCTGTGACAATCTGGCCAAAATTGTGAAGGCCTTGCCGATTCTACGGTTGATCTCAGGGTCCAGTGAGAGGACCAGACAGAATCTATTTATATAACTGTCTAATAAGCCCATTACTGTGGTATCTAGGCTACCACTAATGTTCTTTGAGGGGGACCAGAGGAGAGCAGGTGCAACCAGAAGGATGCCAGAGCCCCAGGATCAGCTGAGTTAAGGCATATCTAGCATTGAGAGATTGAAGGAGACCCACATTAGACATCTCTCCTATTGAAGTTGTTTCACTTTAATTAAGTAATTAAATATTAATTGGGCCTGAGCAAGAGTTAGTGACCCTATGGTGAGCACACTCCCCTGAGCAGTGGCAGAGCCCTGTTCATATCCCTTCTCCTCACCAGACAGAGCAGGAAATTGAACGAGGGTCTCCCCCATCCCAGCCCAGTACCCTAGCCCCTAGGCTAAAGAGTATATGAGAAGCCACCCACCTCTACTCACCCATCCCTGACTGTTTTATGTGGCATGATGGGGGCCTCTGATTAGGCCCTGCACACAACTTAGGCAACTAAATGCCTACCCCCCTCCTGTTTGTGAATCATATGCAGAGATAGGCACTGAACTCTGAGGCCAGGTTTTAGCACATACCCCTCTCATTGGCATCTCATCTGGGCTAGCTTAAACAGCTCCCCACCTAGCAAACTGGATCACATTCTAAGGCTCCTGTCTCTCCCTATTCATCGTAGGGAGTCTAGGTATCTAACTCAGGCTTTGTGAATCACTAGTGTTGTTTCTATGATTTTCTAGGCACCTAAAAGTTAGGCATTGTGATGCTCCGCAACACAATGCCTAAATCTCTTTTGTGAATCAGGGCCAAAGTGACTTGCCCAAATCAATATCACAAGTCAGTGATAGTGGCAGGAATAGAACTCAGTTGTTTCTTGCACCACTCTACTAATAAATCATAACAACTTGCATTAATATAGTGCTTTTCATGTAGTGCTCAAGGACCTTTGTAATAGTGGATAAATAGCATTATCCCTATTTTACCGAAGCACAGAGGTCTAGTGCTGATGGTGTTTCTGAACACTGGAACTGGATGTAAGCATAGGAGTCCGAAGAGAGCCGTTCCTGCGGTCTCCCTTCAAACCTTGTGTGTTTTGCAGGTAGGGAGAGAATGGTTGGTGAGCTAGCTATTTATCAGCCTGTTATGCTTAGCAACTTTAAGAATGCCTAGTGTGTGTGATGGGGATGAGGTGTTGTCCCTGGGTAACTACATATATCATTTATTAACAATTTCAGTTTGGAAGACTTGTAACTGTATTCTGCACTATATCTGATTCTGACTGTGTGGCAGAGTAGATTTTCCTTTGTAACCGTTTTGAAAAGGAATTAAATTCGTTTGGTCCTCAGCAAAGTAATAAAGGATCAAGTTTCCAAGTCTCAGCATCATCAGACATGCTATGCAGAAGGAGGACATAGGAGAGGGTTGGAGGTAGTCAGAAAAGCAGGGGAAAGTGGGAGTACCCCCGCATCATTTAGCTGGCTATTCCACTGCATTCAAGGCATAAATTGGCAGGCGCTATTGGAAGGACGCTGCAGCACTCTACCCCTCTACTGTTGGCTGCAGTGGGAAAGCAGTGTATCCACAGGGAAACTAATCTGAAGATTGAATAGGATCCAAAAGATCAGCATTCATTTGTAACCCAACTCTTGTAGTTACTGTCTCTTTTTAATGCTAAATTATAGCACTGTATCTTACTGTGCCAATGTAATAGCTAGCAAACGTTCTAGCTGTTGCTCTTTTGAAGTTAGAGAGAAGCTAGAATTTTACAGCTGTTACTGTGGAAAAATAATGGAGCAAAAAAAAAGAAATTTGAACTCAAAATATGGGGGCAAGAGAGCTGGGGCTTCTTTTGACATGCGGGGGCGGATTGGAGGGGAAGGGAAGATATTTCAGAAGAGATAGTTGGAATTGCCTTTGGGAGGCAAAGGGGTGGAATTATTTTCTTGCTTGCATATTCATAAGACCAACTTCAGTTTAGAAAAGCAGCATTTGATTGGCTTAGATATTGTAAAAAAAAATAAAGCAGAAATTCCATCCTGCTTTAATCATTGTCCACTGCAAGTTTCTCTAATGACTTCCAGCTGCATTCTTTTTATGCTATTGTTTCAGCACAGCTTCCAGACAAAATTTGGATCTGTTAACATACAAAAAAAAATCCTCACTCTGCCCTCCACTCTCTTCTAACAGAAAACAGATTTCGCTTTGGTTATATAAATATGTGATGAGCTGGAGAAATAAAATGTCCGCCGCTGACTTTCTTCAGTCTCCATGAAGTCTTTCGTTAGGGAGCAAAGGAAAATAAGAAAAACAAAGATAGGCACATGAATCCCTATGCTGGAAAAGTGGAATTTCTTTTCTCTATTTAAATGGAAATGTATTTCTAGATACAGCAGTACAGTAACTGCAACATGCCTTTGAATAATAAATACATTGATTTATGATGGGAAGCACTGGACTGGGACTCAAGCCTGAGTTCTATTCCTGGCTCTGACACTGGATTTCTAGGTGACCTTGGGCAGGTCACGTCGCTGTGCCTCAGTTTCCCCATCTGTCACAATATTTTTAAAAACACTTTTTTCGCACTTATTTTCCCAGCTGAGCTGGTTAGTGGGGCAGCACGTTCTAGAGCAGTAGTATATAAAATAGCCATGCCAGGCTGCTACATATTGTAAACCCTTGGTATATGCAAGGTACCATGATTCCATTTAAGCATTAACTCTTTAAGTGAAAAAGAAGTTTGTCTTGGGGGAAGAGCTGACTCTGATGCACAATTCCTCCTGGGGCTACTCTTTGCATGATTCAGTTTATGCTCTGCCCCTCTGGGATCCTATTGCTGTGTAAATGTCTTTGTAGTTCACTAAATATCTATTCCAGCATTTACCACTGAACAAAAATATAAGTAATGTTATTTAGCTGTAACATGGGCTCAATCATGTATCCATTCTGAGTTTTGTCATTAACTTCAATGGGGCACATTAACCTCAATGTAAATTCTAACAGAAAAAGAGGAAAATTCTAATTCTGCCTACTAAAGTGACTTGAAGGGCCTAATTTCTAAAAAGTGAGACCTATTTCAAAGTATGAAAAGCAAAACTGGTTCCAAAGGACAGGATGGCTTTAAAAAATATGTATTGTAAATGTAGGCTACTCTCATATCAAAGGGTGGTTCACCTATAACTGACCTGATTTCTAGGTAAACACAACACATTCCTTCTTGGGGCCATATCAGGGCAAGTCTACAGGACAAATTTAAATCGGTATTACTATGTCACTCAGGGGACGTGAAAAATCCACACCGCTGAGCGACGCAGTTACACCAACCTAACCCTGATGTAGACAGCACTATGTCGATGGAAGGGCTTCTTTGAAAATCTCAAACTAATAAATGGAGTGTTTATAATTATACGCATTTGTTAACTTCATTTATACCTGTGACCATCAGAAAATGACAGTATATACTTATATAAACATACAAAAGTAGCTGTATTCAAAGCAGACTCCCATCTTTAAACATTTTAATTTCCATCAAATTATAATTATGAGTGCTGTATTCACACAGTTCAGTCATATCTGCTAGTGTTTTGTCCAAGTAAATTATAGGTCAGTGCTCTCTAATCATATTCTAGATTAGGGATTAACAATTTTTCTCTTCAGAGGGCCTCCTCTTTCCAGTTTTAAATCCTGGTATTAATTTTATATAAAACACAAAGTCAGAACATATATTGGGGCAAGGAGGGAATTCTCTTACAATGATGACGATGAATACATGGAGAGGGAGAGGAGGGAAAGGACGTTGCCTCCGAAGATTACAGTGTGCTCCAATAGGGCTGGGCTGAGCTGAGTGACTCCATAGCCAGCTGCTATACCTGCAAAAGAAGCAGTTATTAGAATGAGGCCAAGAGTCTTTTTTCCAGTATCTGTCATGGGGATTCCCTTTTGGGTAGCCTGGTCTAGGTGATGTACAATATAGAGAATCTACTTTTTGTCTCCATCGTTCATTCATTTTCACTATGTGGTATGATGAGGAAGTGCTGTGCTAATGAAGCACCGTGAGTGATTGCCAGCAGAACAATAAAATCAGTGATAAGGAAAGCTTCTGCTGCTTGGCTTTTCTCCTCAGCCATTTCACTAGCCCATACAGTACTGATGAAGAAACAGTATGCCAGGTCTTATTAACTAAATACATCCTCTAGTAATAAAAGCAAAACTAACATCACCTTCATATTGCTAATATGAGGGTTTCTAGACTGGTATAGGCGACAAAGGGTCCTGTGGCACCTTATAGACTGGTATAGTGAACCTCACAAATTCGAATCAGGAAGAAATGGGGGGGAAAGAAAGGCACCCTTCCCTTTGATGAAGTTACTTGTAATTGTCTGGGACTTATATTTAATTCCAGATGATAGGCATAGATGCTCCCCCTAGCCTAGAGCATGGCTTAACAATTACTTGAACCTCAGGTACAAAAAAAATCCAGTTTACTCTGAAATAGGATGATCCTTAAGCTATGTAGGACTCTCTGCTACAATCTTTTCGACTAATCCTATACAGTGAACATGTTCTTGTCATTATTGAAATAATGCCCCAGAATAGACAGGGATGTTAGAGCCTTGCTTGTGCCCTAAGCAATGTTTGACAGTGCAGGAAGGATTCAGATGTCTAGTGGTTAGAGCAGAGGACTGCATCAGGAGATGTGGATTCTATTCCTAAGATTTTTTTAAAATGGCTAATAATTTTGCATGTCTCGATTTTTGGGGGAGGACCAATTTGAAACACCTTACAGGGATCTGATCTTAATAGGGTAGGTGCTCAGCATTCTCTGAAAATCAAGTCACTTTAGGTGTCTCAAGTTGGATACCCAAAATCTGGGGCACCAAAAATCACTGGTTAGTTCTTCAGCTAACATTTTCAAAAGTGTCCACTAATTTTGGGAGCGTCAGGTGTTAACTTGGTTCGCAATTTCAGAGTTCCTGGGCACCCATAGCTTTTATTGATGTCAGTTGGAGTGGTGAGTATTCAGCAAAATATCCAAGTTTTCTTAAATTTGGCACACACATTTAGTGGACACTTGAAAAAAAGTGGACACATTGCAAAGTGCTTTGAGATGCTTGAGTGAATGTGGCTATGTAAGGTTTACCTTTTTCTTTTTGAATCAGAGACAGCCATGTTGCACGGAGAGCAGAATCACATGGGTCTTATAAAAATTCTAAGGCAAATAAGCTTTTTAAAGAAAATGCAATTATCCCAGTAATTCCTACAAATGTTCTCTTAGAGTACGAATATCTGAAGTCTCTGGAAGTGGGTGGAGGAGGTATTGATCATGAACATGTCATTTATGGTCAACTTCTTCGACTAAGTAGTATAAATAATACTAACGAATGGGCCTATTTCATTTTAAATGAAAAAGGGACTTGATGGCTCAATAGATTGGTAAAGATCTATATGGCCTTTTCACCTCAGAGTTGCCAATTTAAATCCAGCACTGGTCTAATTTCTAGAATTTATCACCAGCTGGTATGTGTTTAAAGTCATGATAATATTAATTGTTTTAAGTCCTACTGAACGGGAGTTTCCCCCCATAGTACACGAACCTATGAGCACTACTTTCAATGACAAGCCCTGTGCAATCCAGAACTCAGCATCATGTGGATCCCCTGCATAGCATTTACACAGAGGATGAGGCTAAATGATCAAGGGCTAGATTCACAAAGGAACCTGGGTGTTGCAATGTCTGACTGCTAGGCACCCAGCTGCCTACCAGGATCCTCAGCCCTGGGTTGGGTGCCCAGACTCCTCACACAATGCACAGGGAGAGTTAGGCACCTAAAGAAAGGGACCTTCAGAAGCCAGCAAGTTGACGAGGAGCCACCTAAGCTACTCAGGTCAGCCCTTTCTTATGACCCCCACCCCCACCATTATAACCAATTGCCCTAACTACTGCGTTTACTGCAGAAGACCCATATTCAAATATCTGCACTGCTAATATCTGCACTGCCTGATTTGAGGAGAAACTTGAACCCAGGTTGCCCAAGAAAGTGCCTAACCACTAGGTTACTGGGCATTCTGGTGTGGATCTGGCTCAATCTCTCCTGTTGTAGCTGGTCCACTTTGATCCAGTTAATATTTACTTATTAGACAGGGGTTTGAACCTGACTCACCCTTATCCCAGCTGAGTGCTCTAACCTGCTCATGCCCAGCTGCCTTTTGTGTGAGCCCCAATTTGGTAGGTGTGCTTTGAGAGCACGTACTAGATTGTGTCCTGTTGGGGTGATAAAAAGGGGGAACACCGAATCTATGAATCCCTCTGGGTCTTATGAATGATCTAGACTTCTGAGCAGCTTGCTAGCTGTGGGGCAGCATCAGGATTTAAGCGGCTTTGTGCATGCCCACCAGGGGAAACGTAGGGCTCTACAAGATTAGGGAGCAGCTGAGTAATGGTTTTAAGAAAGTCAGTGACACCTAAATGTTGGACTTAGGTGCCTAAGTACCTTTGTGGATCTAGCCCCTGTTGCCTCACTGGTTCTTTTCTCCTGCACCCTCCCCTCATGTGGGGCTGGTTGGGCACATAAGGGCCCTAGAGAATCTACTCATCGCTTTTTAATACATTCTCCAAAGCTGCTCTTCAGCCACATTGTGGGCTGGATGGAGGATTCCTCTGCACTTCCTGGCTCCCTGCTCATTTGCTCAGCCCCCAGCCTGGCTACTTGGGAGGGGTATGAGCAATGAGTTTCGATGCAACTGGAAACCTCAACAGAAAGGCCAAGAAAGCACTAGGCTTTCTCTCTCGCTCCAGATCAGGACACCTCAGCAGGGCTGTGTGAGGAAACTTTATCCGGAGCTGCCTGTGCTGTAGGGCATTTCAGTCTCTAGGCCTGCCGGATTGGTACCATTCATTGACACATAGAGCTGGTCACATTTTTTCACATAAAAAGTTGCTTAATAAAAAAAGGTCTTGTTTTAAAAATGGAATTTTTTTACAAAAAAATTGTCAGTTTTATTGCAACTCTGTGTTTTGCAAAGTTTTTCATTATATTTTTACAAACGTATTACTAAAATCCTTTAAAATCATTATAAATATGTTTCATTTACCAAAAACACATTTTCTTACTAAAAACCATACTTTTGAGAAATGAAAAAATTCAAAACCCTTTTTGGTTTAAAAAAACGAAGGAAAATTTAGCAAAATAAAATGGAAAATAGGTCTGATTCAAACCTTGCAAACAGAAACAAATTCGAAAATTTGAATTTTCCTGGTTGTTTACCAGCTCTACTGATATCAAATCCATTATTTAAAATTCCTCTTTTACTTTAAAGTATTATTCAAACTGGCACATAACTGTAGCATATCTGAACAGCTCAAGTACGAAGGGATATTTCAAAAAGGCTATCTCCGGATTTCATTCAGTCTTGAGCCATAGCAAGACCCCAATATACAGTATGATTTGTATCTCCTTGACACGTCAGAAAATGAAACAAGCAGTTTTCTCTTGGCCAAGTTCCTATATGAGATTCCTTTTATCTTAGTCTGCACAGTGCATCCAGGTCCCTGACTCTATCCTGGCTAAATCTGCATGTGTTTTCCAGATGAAGGAACTGCACAGCAATGTGAACCAAACTCAGATTTTAAGTTTTAAAAAAAACTGCCACATATAGTGTTTGTATTGTGGCAAAGAGCAGGGAAACTTTTTTTTTCCTGCTTTTAAAAAGCCAAACATTTGCTGTTCATTAAAATTGCTCTTCCCAATCCTACTTTAGAGACTATTGCTCATGCAGTATGTACTTTTTCTTCTTGGGGAAAAATGCAGTTTTTCTCTAGCTGCAAAGCAGTGGTGCTAAATAAAAGCTTCTTTTTCAACCAAAACCATGCAACTGAGCAAATATCCTTTCCTGTAGTTTTGTGTTATTTCCTTGTGAATGTTAAAAACAACACTGTATCAAGTGTGGTTGTAGCCCTGTCGGTCCCAGGATATTAGAGAGACACAGTGGATGAAGTAACTGAAACAACACTATAATCCAGGGGCAGTCAATTATTATTTGTTAAGGTCCAAATTTATTGGTCAAGATATAGTCAAGATCCAGACTCCAGAGAAAATGATACAAAAAATAATGCTAATATTAAGTAAATAAAAATATTTTTGAGTCCGTTCAAAAACATCTGATGGTCTGGATTTGGCCCACAGTCCGCTTACTGACTTCTCCTGCTAGCCTAGGCACCTTATCTAACTTTGACCTCTGTATATAAATAAGTTTGCATTTGTAAAGAGCTGAACACCTTGCAAATACTATACCTGATAAGGAATGAAAACCCTTTTGCAACTTGAGCTAAATTGAACAAATGCATGAAAAGGAATGTACAAATCTCCTGTTCCATTGTGAAAAAGAAAAGACAACTATCTTTCTTTGGGCTCCAGACCAAACAATGGGAAAGAGAAATGCACTTGGAAAGAATGTTGGCAAAACATGTGCCTATGTGCTAAAGTTGCAAACGTTTTAACAGAGTGCAAGAAAACCTGCAGGTTGAAAGGCTAAGGATTTTTTCCCCCTTCCTGAATCTCCATAACACCATTCCAGGGATTTGAGAGCTGCAGGATGACGTGGAGCAGGGGGTCATAAAATACTGTTAGAAGAAGAGTGTTCCATAGCCTGGATTTACTCAGAGCAGGTCTAGGCACTTAAAATTAAAAGTCCCGGGGAGTGAGTCATTCTGCCTTGTAGACTTCCACCACTCTCCCTGAAAGAAGGAGCAGGCAGAACCTAGGAAAAGGGAGTCAAAGATTTCCCTCCCTTGCAAATTTTGGGTCTGATCTTGCCGTCTTTATTCAGGAGCAGCAACAACTTAGTTTATGCATTTGAGGTGGGTGAGGCAATAAATAACATAGTTCGTCAATCCTGAAGTCTGGCAATTTTAAGCATTCATAGGATAGACCTTACCATTTAGCAAAATCTGAAGAAATCTTGGTGATGCATACTCTGTGTCTCTTTTTACACTGCTTTTAATTTGGAATTGCTGAATCCCTTGGTGTTGTGTTTGTCACAAAAGACTTACAGCATGAATACTGTATAACTGGGAAGTGGTTCAGTCAGTTGCCACGTCTGTAGAGATCCAGTGCACAAAAGGGGAGGCGGAGGTAACAGAAATACCTTCTATTTGACAAACGAAAAAGAACTAACTAGGGCGGCTTGGAATTCCCAGTGCCACATCAGCAAGAGTGGAATCCTTGCAGTCCAGACTTCGTAAAACAATACAGAATGTGGCATATACAGAATAAACATTAGTCACAGCATAAAGCTGTTATTTTTGTCTTCAAAATCCTGTGCATTGTGCCTCTCTGCCCATACCTTCCAACTCAAAATGTATATGTAAAATTTCAAACTTCAAGCCTGAAAGCCTAAAAATAAGTCACCTAAACCCATACATGAGTATCTTAGGTACACATATGGTCCCCATTATGAGAGTATCTGAGCACCTCACAATCTTTAATGTATTTTTCTCACAACATTCCTGTAAATTGGGAAAAACTGAGACATAGAGACTGGATGACCTGTCCAATGTCACACCCTAAGTCTATGGCAGAGCAGTCAATTGAACCTGGGTCCCAGGTGAGCCTTAACCCTGGATCATCCTTCTTCTCTTTTATTTAGGAACATAAATGAAAGTGGTCTGATTTTCAGATGTGCTGAGTCTCAGCTAAAGTCAATGAGAGTTGTGGATACTCAGCACATCTGTAAATCAGGCCACTTTTATTTAGATACTTACATATGGGTTTACGAGCCTAAGTTTTGGCAACCAGATGTGAAAAATATGGCCATTTTATATATGTGAATTTTTTTAGGCTCTAGTTAGTTCCTATCTTCAGGCTGCTTCCTGCCCTCTCCCCCCTACGACTTAATAAGCAAAATAAAAATTAGAAATGGCTATTTCTGAATCATTTTTGATGAGAGAATAGATTTGCATTTCCTTTAAAATATTTGTATACACCTTCTTATGGTAAATGTTATAATACTATATTACTTATAAAATTGTACTATACTTTACCTCTTTTACATTTTACGGTGTTTTGATTTTTTTTAAATATTTAGTATTTGTACCACAGTAGCATCCAAAATGTGCAGGATGCTCTCCAAAGACTCAGTCCTTGCCCCGCAGAGCATAAAATCTAAATATACAGAACGCCCAATTAGGACTTGTCTACATACAGTTTTTACACCAATTTAACAATAGGGGTTTAGAAACTTAATATATCAATGCAATGCCCTAGTGTGGATGCAGTTATGTCTTCATAAAGGTGTTTGTTATAGGGAGCAAAGTTAGCACTGCCTAAAGTTAAGGTTGCCCAGCACTTTCCACTATAAGGCCCTGTGTTTAGTTGTTTATAACTTTGCTAAACTTTAAATACTAGGGCTGAAATTTTCCATGACTCAGGTTTAATTTTTCTGAAACGTTTCAGTTAAAATTGTTGAGCTGTTTCTGAAAAAAAGATTAGGGAAAAATACCTTGTTTTGCCCATGTTAACAAACTGGTGGCAAGACTTTTTTTTAAGCTAATATATAATATGTGATCATGTAATTAAAAACTATATCATAATGAATATGCACAAGGGGGTGAATTAAGGTTACATAGGCAATCTTAAGTCCAGCATTTCCTAACTTTAGAATGCTTGATTTAGCAACCTTAACATTCCTTTAACATTGTTTTTTGGATGTAATATCAATATTACTTGTTTCAGTAAATTTTCTAAACCAATACAAGTAAATCAGTGCAAAAACTATGTGTAGATGAGGGCAATGGTTTGAGGAAATGATATAGAACAGATGAGAAAACGTGATCAGGGCAGTGAAGAATACTCGTCCTGTTAGTTACATGCTGTTGAGTTTAGGCATGCTAAATTCCATCCTTGTATTATTCAAACCCTCTTCTTCCCCCCTTCTACCCTAGTAATTTCCAGATACAACTTACAGATACAACTGTAGTATCTTTATGCCTCTCCCTCCCAACATTCATCCCTTTCCCTCTGCATAAATGAACATTACACTCAGAAGATAATTAATAATTAGATGAATTAGGCAGA